>OU744307.1:1627500-6627500 GCA_916610205.1 Griposia aprilina
GAGGACCATGAAAACACATGGCCTCGGACTTGTGCAGGGCCACCTCGAGTCCCAATTGCCGTATCCTCTCAACGACTGTCACAACCCTGCCCTGTCATTAATTCTGCCGCCGCCTGGTGCGACCTCCCCTGCGCCAGGTTCAGCGTGTCGTCAGCGTAACAAACGACGCTGACGCCGCTAGGGTCAGCAGAGGTCAGTGCGCAGCACCCACTCGTACCCGATGTCCCACAGATGCGGCCCCAGAACCGATCCCTGTGGGATACCGCACGACATCTCTCGCCGATTCCATTCTCCCTGGTGACCGGGGTAGATGACGGCCCTGTCCGTCAGATAGGCCTCGACTATACGACAGAGGTAGGTCGGCATCCGGTAATACTGGAGTGCCTCCCTGATGCAACTCCCTGCGGAAACCAAACTGGCTCTCCGCCAAATCTTGCCCCACCTGCACCAGCCACCCGACGAGGCGGTCTGCAATGACTCTTTCAAAGAGCTTGCCCACCTCGTCGAGCAGCACGATGGGCCGGTAAGCGGATGGAGAGTCCGCAGGGCGCCACGGCTTCTTAATGAGGACCAGTTTCCGCGTCTTCCAACGAAGTGCGAACTGGCCTTCCAAGCATGCGCTTAGGAGCCCTCTAAGTCGACGCCCGAGAGCCTCCAAGGCCAGGACCCAGGCTTTTCCAGGTAGGCCGTCGGGTCCTGGGGCGGTATTTTTGGCACTCAGCCTACGTACCGCCACTCTCAACTCTACCTCGGTCACCACAGGAGCATCGTCTTCGTCGTCCACTGTGTGGTCCACAGAGGGCACCGCAGGAGGCGGAGCTATGGGCGGGGGAGTATGCTCCCCTCGCGAAGGGAAAATGGGCGAGGGGCCGGAGACTCTGCGTCAGCGGGGGAGCCCATGGGCGGAGTTTCTCCCGCACCATTTTATATGGGCGTCCCCACGGGTCCCTGTTCAGAGTCCTCAGCGACTCCTCACGGGCCAGTCCCCTGGCCCACAGGATCACCGCTTGGAGGGCGGTATTGGCCGCTCTGTAACCCTCGTATAGCTCCTCCTGAATGGAGGTCCTACCAGCCTACAATCATTTTGACATTTCGTTCATTCATTCCATTTCGTGTTCATTCATAAATTTGGTTTTATTCCACTATTTCTTTATTTTCGGTGATTTCAATATTTTAAATCAATATTTATTCGACATGGAAAGTGTCAGTGTTAAAAATCTTAAATATTGTCTATTTTCTCGTAATCACTTTCTTCAAAATGTTTCCGACATAACCTCGAATTTGTTTTATTTAAAATAATTATCTACGAATAGCTTTAATCCACAATCTTCTAAAATTAAAATCTTTTAAAATGGTAGACTTTAATTTCCGAGCATTTAGGAACACAACAACGAGTCATTTTTGCAAAAATAAACAAAAACTAACAAAAACTCCTTGCATTATTAGGTTGTTTTGACCGGTTTGACAGTTGCCTCCCCCATTGCATACATACGTGCGTACAACAAAAGCCTTTGATGAAATGTGGGCGGGAAACGCAACCCCTGTGAGCCTAATTGTTATTTAACATGTTTCAAAGGGGAGATTTCCCTTTCAGGTTTTCCTGAACTATTGATTGAAGTTACTTGTTGGTAATATTGATATTCTGGTTGTGTGTGCATAGCTTATAAACCGAAAACAAAGTAATAGCGCGGGCAGGCGATATGATGCGATGCGACGGGGTGGGTCGGGGAAACAAGAAATTTCACACGGACGAAGTCGCGGGCAGAAGCTAGTATTATATATCTTGCTTGTTTGTTGTTTGAACGCGGTAATCTCTAGAACTGCCAGTGGAATTTGAAAAAATCTTATTAAATTGCATTTGGTAGCCCGATACTTGAAGAAGGTTATAGGCTATTTAAAATCACGCTACAACCCTTAGGAGCCTAGCAAAAACAAGTCAGTAAGATCGCTAAGTGAAAACGAAGTAATGGGGCACAGGTATAGGATATATTTTATATTAAAACAACACATTTCTCGCGGACGAAGTCGCGGGCGGAAGCTAGTTTGAAAATAATTAACTAACATCATTAAACAATGTGATGAACTAAATATTAATTGAACGTAGTTGGTAGCTTTTGATCTATTAATTATTACAACCCTTGTTTTCTTATTTTCTACAAATACTGATACAAAGACATTGAATATCTATAATTTATTTTTAAAGCATAAATAAACATGTCAATTTAAGTGTTTTGTCGTTCACAGCATAATGTTGCTTCCCATAGGTTATATTATACCATTAGAGTTGGATATTTATTCATACTATACAAGGCGGCAGGGACATCCGACTCGCAAACTGAAACCACGAATTCAACACATGATTCTGGACCCCCTAGCATAGAGATATATCATCGGTTTTCAAAAAAAAAACTGTTTCATAGAAAGTGCAATAATGCGGTCAAAATGTATGGACCAACTTTTTTTTTTAAATAAAATTCGACGCAGGGCGGTTTAGAATCATTTACTGATTCCATGGTAGGTAACAGGTTGCGCGTCGGTCTCCCATCAGCCACCCTGCATAAGTACTTTAGTGTACACCAATACATACATTAAAAAAAAACACTACAAATCTATTATAATTATGTAAGTACTATAATTGGTTTTAAATCAATTGATTGTATTGTAAATTGTTTGTTCTTTCTCATAACTTCAAGAAGCCTGAAAAACTAGATCTGTAGACGAGACTATGGAGAGATGTCTGTCTCATTATCTGCCTAACCCCCTTCCCAACAACGTGGGGGTCGGCTTCTAATCTAACCGGAAACAGCGAAATACCAGTATTTTACATGGAGTGACTGCTTATCTGTCCTCCACAATTCAGTTTTTTGGTAGTCCTCTGCGCAGATCAGAGTTCAAATGATAATAGGGTTAGACTAGATCCTATAGCCACAGGAATATAAAAAAGAACTTCTTTCTTACATCTATGTTATATGCATAGCCTGCAAGACCCTCCGTGGGGCTATTAACGCGCCTGATCTGCATGATGTGCTGGCTCGCCTCTTTGTCTCAGACAAGTACTGCCGCGGCAGAAAACACAGGATCTTTGCTGTGCCTCCGTGTCGCACCGTTTCGCGTGCTAAGTCCTCAGTACCTCGCACTGCACTTTGTGATCTCTCGGATTCTAATCCAACAAACGATCTGTTTATGGACGAATGGAAGAAGATTTTATTGGAATGTCAGAAGTACGGTGAGAGGAATTCATTATAGTGTTGTCAATTATTTGTTGTTTTGTTTTGTTAATGTTATAACTTGTCCTTTACTATGTACCTACTATAAAGCTACCATTTACTAGGTTATTCTTTCATTGACTTGAATGTGCCCTGGCGGCTGAGAGTTTGTCATGCTCACTCAAATGTCTCGCTGGTGGTGGCGTGTGTGTTGGATCATTAAGTTCCCTTCAAAATGTTTGAGCTGAATGGTGCTGATCCATGCGTCATGTTCGTGAACGGGCGCCGTCAGTAGGGACTGGTCATTTCTAAGCTGCCACGGCTTATTTTAATTTAATTTAACATTTGAATTGTTTTTGTTTTTTTATTACGGACGTCCTGCATGTGCACATATATAACTTCAACATGAACGATGTAACCAATATTTTGTAACCATATTTTGGATTTAAAAGAGTGTCCATGGAGTTTCTTGCCCGTTCTGCTCCATAGGTACCTACTACGCTTTGGAATGGGCAACTAGCTTCATCTTTCTGTCTGATCGACCCTTTGCCAATTCAAAAGTGGCTGTAATTGTTTTATTTGAAATAAATGCTTTGAGTTTGAGTTTTTTTATAATTTTATATTTTGTCTGGCTTTAAAACTTTTTGTGCTCTACGGGTACAATACAATTACGTCTTCAGGATGTTGTTGCGGTTGCCGCGGTTCTGCAGTGCGTCCGCGATGTTTGCTGAAGCGCGTTCGGATGACTTTTACGCAATAAGACGCAAGCGTGTGTCGTCGCTGTTGGGCAGAGTAGGTACACGGCAGCAGCAACGACATTCTGAGGATAGTCTTGAGTAATTATCACTATTATCAGTGTCAGATACACTCGCTCTGGGTAAGCATCGTGGTTAGGACGGTAAAATAAAATGTTTTAATTGTTATTTATATTTAAATTCTGTACCTACTAACATAGTTTATAAGCTCCTGTTGTTACTAACCAAAATGGATCAAGTTATCTGACAAATTAATAAATTATTATTATTATTATTATTTAATACTTAAGTGTAGTTGGTTTTTAACCGTGTTAATTAAAGTTAATAAATAAAAAGGTTGACGATGATATATAGACCGAAACACAATAACTGCTGAAGTATTCTCATAATCACGTGAAGCCTAGTTTTGAACTATATCTGGGAGTACCACAGCAGGGATCACTTTTGGGACCAGTTTCAATGATATGTGACCTACAAACAACAGAATTAGTTCGGGAGCACCTCTGCTACGCACCAAGTACCTATATAAATCGTTCACTTTTATTTATTACAAACGGTAAGTAAGCGCCCATAAAATATCGTCCCGATGGCTGGCGATGCGTCTCGATGTGCCTCGATGCGTTACGTACGATACCCATATTATCAAATGGATAGAGCTCTCTAAATTCGAATATTGGCAATATTTTATACAAAAATATAAGTCGTTGTGTTCTAACCGATTCAATCTCAACATGTATGCATACTAAATATCAAGATGATACCAGTAGCTTTTAAGGAGTTCCCTCGTGCTGAAAAAATCTAGCCAGCCGCATCAAGTTTTTTTTTTCAATTAAACCAATTTTCAGGCACTTTTGAATTATCAAGGGGTTGGGCGGTCAGAAAGATGAAGCTAGTTGGCCATTCCAAAGCGTAGTAGGTATCTATGAATAAGAACGGACAAGAAACTCCTCGGAAACTCTTTTAATATTTATTAATCTCATTACTTAATTAAACTTGATACGTCAAGAAAAACTTGTAAAAATTTGCTTACTATTATTATTACAAGCCTTTGGTGTCCCACTGCAGGGCATAGGCCTCTCTACTCTCCTTCCACTTCTGTCTATTTAAAGCTTTTAAGTAACACACTAACAGTAGGAACGGATTTCATTTTGACAGTGCAACAACATTCATTGAATTATTTAAGTACGTAGATGAGCAGACAAATTTTTCGAACATATTTTATGAAGCAATGGATTAGCAATAGGCTTCAAAATGACTCAGATTGTGATAGATAGTATATTACGTAATTAAGGTGCTGTTCTTATTGCAGAAGTCCAGCTTAAAATAGCTATAAAAATAGGTTGCAATCAAGATTTATACACAAGCTTGTAAAATAGCTTCGTATTGACAAAGCGACAAACATCGAACGTCTCCCTTGCACATCGGGGAAATTCACGAGTTCGCGCCTCGTGATCCGACACCCGTTTCGTTCACAAACAATGCCGGGGAATGCAGCAGGGACTAACAACGTTGCACAAGCGACAGCAACACACGGTGCGTGCCATTTTGTCGCCGTGTCAAAGGCATTCTTTAATGCCTTTGACGCTCAACTCGTGACATTTGTCGTGTTCGGCGACCCGGCAATAGCGCAACGTAATTGCCAGCAGAGCGTATCATGACGGGCGTGGAGTCTGTCGCCTTGTTTTATACAACGTTGCTGCGTTGCCGTTCTGTATCATGTTGCGCTACGTGTCGCGTATCATGATGCTACAACGATACAAAACATGCGTAGCGCGTAAAATGTTGCTGGGGTTCAAGAATAAATTTATTAGACTTATACTACACTATTATTCAGCAAGGAAACCGCAACTGCAGGCTTAGCACAAGCACCGTCTTGTCGACGGAAGAATAGACAAAAATGACGTTTCGTGAAGACAGTAGTACGACGGCAGCAAAGTAGAAAGAGTCAACTACACTTTTTACGAAATTCAGTAATTTATTCACGTTTATCTTGTATTTTGCTTATATCTCGAAAATGGTGTCCCATCGCAAAAATAAAAAAAAATTCGACCCCCTTAATGAAACCCTTAAACCCCTAAAACTCAACATGTAGGTAATCATTTTCCACATTTTCTATACAAAAAGTGAAAATTTCCTTTTTTCCTTTCCATTTTTATACTTTGTACCGTCTTTAGCATGGCGATTAAAAATCAAATTGTCTTCACTACCTTAGACAAGTGTCTTCTGAAATAGTCTACATTAAAAAGTACCTAGACAACGATTGGCAGAAACGGAAGACAAAATGACAGATTTTAGAAGGATTTTTACGGTGCGATGTCAAAAATAGAGAAACAAAATGTCACTTTGTATGGGAATAGCCGTCTCTATTCTTCGAAGAGATAGATAGCGTCATGCTAAGCCCGCTGGAACTGTGGGGATAGCTATGTATAGGCCCTTTTAATTGATGACCTAATGCAATTATTTGATTTCATCGAAGACCATCAATTTTTGATTGAAACAATTAAGAATCTAAGATGAGAAATAATGATAGTCAACTGTGTAAATGAGAATGGTTAAGTATGTAAGTAAGTGCTTATCAGAGTCAAAATCTATACATAGATTTTGACTCTGATAAGCAAAGTGAAAACAAACTAACTAGAAATAAAAGAGATTAGTTTTGAACATTCTTCTCACAGGACAAGACATAAAAACTGCAGAATCCAGAAAACGAATTAAACTATTTTTTGCAAAGAAGTCTGCAGGACTAAAATTCTCTTACTATTGTGCATCTCCAGTATTTTGCAATACTATAAAAACAGGTACATGTTACTGAAATCGAAATACATATCTGTCTGTTTACATTATTATAATAAAGAAACACAGAGTCAGTAGTTACTCTAATTTAGACAGATGACCTCATCAACTGAGCTGATAACAAATAAAAGACAGCTGTCTAAACTGGTCTCATTAGTCATTAGTCAACATTATTCCAAGAATTAGTATGTAAATATAAGTCCATAATGCCATATTTGTAGCTTGCTGTTTTAAGTTTAATAAGTGGGTATAAATAGATGGTGTTTTAATGACTGCCTCATTGGTCTAGCGGTCGCAAGCACTACTGCTAAACATAAAAGCTACCGCAGACAGGCGCGACGGGACTCTTGTAGAACAATTTCCAAGAAGTTTCCATAGAAATTGTTCTACTAGTGTCGCGTTGAGCCGGTGTGCCTTAAGGGGGAAGCACCAAGGTACCCCGCGAAATTCAAATTTTCTTACGTTTTTGCAATTTACAGGTCAGTAGGTATCAGTTTGTATGGTGATCTAACTATGATTCGCGGCCGTATCAAATATTTCTAGAATTATAATCATAAAGATCATCAATATATCTCTTATAAGTCTATATTAGTCTATTGAATGACTATTTCATGAAATCATGAAATTTGAGACCAATTCTAACTAAAGTTGTTATGCTGATTCTAATGATTATAATTCTGTAACGCCAAATTTGTTACGGTCGCGAATCATATTTTAATCAACATACAACCAAATTGCAAAAAACTTAAGTAAATTTGAATTTCGCGGGCTACCTTATCCCCCTTAAGGTCCTGGGTTCGATTCCCAGATTGGGTAAAGTGTTATTGGGATTTTCTATCTGGAATTCTCAGTAGCAGCCCAGAGATTACATGAAACTTAAACATAACTTTCGAAATATGGATAAAGTATAGGTACAGCCGTGTCTCCTGCGCGTGTTTTTTCGAAACATTACACAAAAACATGGAGACAAAAAGGCGTGGCCATACACATTTGTGTATGCAAACACGATGTTTTTGTTTTCCGAGTTGCATGGAAAACATTCCCCGCGCGGGTGAAGAGGGGAAGGGTTTGTTTCATTTTCAACCGCCGCGGGCACGGCGCACTTCTGTCACTGTCAGGCAACACGGGTTTTGAGGTTATAATTAGAGGTGAGACGTACTAGGTAAAATGCGTACTGAGTCTTAGAAGTACGCGTCCGCCTAAATACTTATTCCAAAAACTAGGTCCACGAGTATTTAGGCGTCTCTAGTTTATTGACGTTTCCATAGCTAGCGAGTCTTCGTAACATCGAGATCGATTAATCGGAGTAGGGTATTTTCGGTGTATGGATTATTAACGCATGTTCTACGCACTGGTATTCGTATCTTTTCTACATTTTAAAATATATGTAGGTACTTACTTAAAATTAAATCTTATTGAAAACTTCCCTTCATACTTTACCTACAGGCTTAGGACTGTCAGCTTATTTTATAAACATGATATTAATAGAAACATAGAAAAAAATATTGTTGGTACTTATCAGAGAAAAGCTGGCGTATTTAGAAGGTTTCAATTGATTTTATGTACAAAATCAAATTTTTACATCTATTTACATGATTAATGTTTTTTTTGTGTATTTTTTTTTGTTTTTTTTTTGTGTTTTTTTTTTGTTTTTTTTAAGTAAATATATTTATGTTTTTTCTAAATGTTTATTTTGTTTTCTTTTATAAACAGTATTTGCTTCACCTTTCTAACACCTAAACGTGTTCGTCGGTCGGACAGAATATTTCCTGCAACAGAAAATAGTCGCTCGCAAGGCACACTGGTAGCTAGTGCATTTTGTTTGAGCCGAGCCAATATGGCCAAGTGGGGATATGAATTTTTGTTTTGAAACCACCACTGCAATGGAGAATCATTAATGTTCATGACTTTGTCATCCAAATACCGCTGTACTTCTACAACAGCCCTGGCGTAAGCAGTACCAGCCGGCCGAATGTTTTGCATTTTTTTGTGGTAATGCTTCCAGATGGTGTCATCTCTTTCGAACATGACTTCATTTGCTTGTTGATCAACTTGATTATCTCTTCCAGTTGTAGCTTCAGCTTCTCTTATAAGATTGGTCACTAATCCTATTACATGTTTTTTAGTGTTATCTGCCGTTGCCTCGTTTTCAAAGTACAGCTTATAGCGAGGGTCAAGAAACATGCATACGGTGTATGTCCGGCTATTTTCTAATGTCGAAAATCTTGACACCAGTTCGCCATAAAGATCTGTTCTCACTTTTTCAACTTCATCAGGCAGGGGCTCAGCATCATTCAGTATTAGTTCTACTAACGAAGATTTTAAAGCAGTGGTTATGGGAATCACAGCGCTCCCCGTTACATACTTTTGCCCGCTCATTTCTTTTGTTACTTGTTCGCAAGGTTTCAATACTAGAAGTAACTTCTCAATGACGACCCATTCATGTGGCGTTAATAAAGTCAAACCTGGATTAAGATTCGACAAGGAACTATTTATTTCTTCTTTAATTTCAATGAACCTATCCAGCATGTAAAATGTGGAATTCCAGCGAGTTGATACGTCTTGTAGCGGTCTTTTTATATCTTTACCAGCTTGTTGTTGATATTTTTTCAACTTATCCCAGCCTATGGTGCTTTTTTTAAAGTAAGAAACTATAGCCTTCACTTTGCAGGTGATAGTGCTAACATCTTCATTATTTAATGCCTTTTGTACAGCTAGATTTAAAGTATGCGCGTAGCAACTAAAATGTCGCCAGCCTAAACATTTTTCGATTGCATACTTTATATTGGAACCATTGTCTGAAATAACGATTAATATTTTTTCTTCAATGTTCCATTCTTGAACAATTCGTCGAAGTTCTTGGGCTAAAACTGTGCCGGTATGCGAACCTCCGTCCAATGCACAGCATTCTAAGAGATGCGATTGCAAGACCATGTTCTTGTCTATAAAGTGACCTGTTACGGCCATGTACCAGTCATTTACACGAGATGTCCACATATCTGTAGTAAGACATATCGATTCCACTTCAGTATCAATTATTTTCTTGATTTCTGTTTTAGTTTCTTCGTATAGTGAAGGCAACATATTATTTGCAAAATATTTGCGAGATGGAATTACATAATTTGGAAATGCAAAATTAATTAACTGTTTAAATCCTTTGTCTTCCACTATGGAAAATGGTTGTAGATCATATATGAATAAATTCATAATATGACGATCGATATCTTTTTTTATTTTTGAGCAGTCTCTCCGCAAATACGAGGTTATATTTGTAGTAGTTCTTATTAATCTCGATGAATTACCTTGAACGTTTGCAGAGGCCGTTTCTCGAGTAGTTGTTGAAGTTGATGGTAAAGGTTCTGGAAGTGATGGTTCTACCTGCTCCATTTGTTCGTTTTCTCTGGGCACTAAACGTATAGTACCATGTCGTCTCTTCAAATGTTTCGTCAAATTCGACACTGATGCCTTAAATGAAATGTCCATTTTACATATTTTGCACTGTGCTTTATAGTCCCCTTTATCGTCAAAATGATCCCATGCGATACTTCTCTTTGGAGCCATTGTTAATTTAAAATTAGAATTAGATAAATAAACAATACTTAAACACCATAACACACTTTAACAAGTCAAACAAAAGTATCTAAGTTCTTTAAACACCAAAATTCACTTTTAATCTCAAAAAGTACGTTTACGTAAACAATAGGTACCGTTCCTGTGACGTATTGTGACGTACTGATTTAAAACCAAACATTGCTAAACATTTTCATAGAATTTTGTTTTGGTAGTACTTACTAAAGTAAAAAAATGAGTTATCGTCATAAACAAACGCTTGCACGCTGCTTACCAAAGTAATAGTGATTCTATTGGTATATACATTAAGGTTTAGAAACGCAAAACAAATAAATCGACTCGCAAACTTCGAGTGCCGAACCGAACGTCTCCGAATGTCACCGGAACTGACCGAGCTTGTGGGTCGCAAACTTGCATCTACACGCGAGTTAGTGTCAAACGCCATACGCTTAAATACTCGAGACGCGTTTAGGTACTGCGCTCGGAATAAGTCTTTACGCGTCCAGCCAAAAACCTATTCCGAAAACCTATTCCAGTATATACGTCTCACCTCTAGTTATAATATTGTCTTGTGAATTTATTTATTTTGCTGTGACATGTGAACAACTTGAACAAGTTGAACAAGTTGTGGTAAATTGACGATGGATTGGAATAGAGATACTGTTCTTCACTTTTAGACTAAGACTAAGGAATGAATAATAATAAATAATAACCAGAATGCCTAGGCTTCTATTATTCAAGCCCCTATTTAAAGAGGAATTTCTGAATACGCCGCCATCAGATATTCGACCTTGGCAACCAACATCCACATATATAAAATTATAAATGTAGTCAACAATCTATAAATATAATTAACAACAAAATGTTAATAATCAAAAAATATTTTTATACGCAGAAGACAGATTGTGTATGAAAACAAATGTTTTTGTATAAGGTTTTATGTGTAATGTTTCGAAAAAACACGCGCAGGAGACACGGCTTAATGTACTGTTTTGTTTTGACGTAACAACAATAAAGTACAAACTTAGTTCTGAATTTAAATTATTATACAAGATAAATCTAATAATAATTGATGGACATGGAAATTAGCATTTGTTTGTATTCGGAAATACGATGCTTCCCGAGGGACATTACGAAAATAGTTGTAATGTACACTTCTACCCAGCCGTACAAGGAAACAAGGCCTGGTGTTATGTAAAAGAACTACTGCTTTCTGGATCTATATTTATATCTTCCTCATATTTAATTATTTTGAGATGTATGTTTAAGACTTTAAATGAAAATATGACACGGTTTCAGTATTTCTCCAAAGGCAGCAAAAACTTAGTAGGTAATTTCTTTTTATAATTTATTGTTTCTGAATATTATAAACTACATAATTGCACCTACTTAGATCACTAACTATTAACTGAAACTACTTTAGTATTTATATAACAATATAATTAGGTCAAACAATTTAATAAAGACAAAAGATATATATTTAACACATGAAAGGACTGCCTCTTACAAATAGTTACAAAGTTCTCCACAAGTCCACTCATAAGTCATACATAACTCATATGGTCACAACTCTTCTCTTATTAAGATTCCCATGCTGATGTTTTGTATAGGTTCCCATGCTGTATATGTTTTTATGTTCCCATGCTGAATTTTGTATAGGTTTCCATGCTGTATATGTTTTTATGTTCCCATGCTGAATTTGTGTATAGGTTTCCATGCTGTATTTTTTTTTATGTTCCTATGCTGAATTTTGACCCTATCTTAACAATGTTTATGTCCCATGGCTGATGGTTACGTCCCGTGGCCAGTAAAGCTGAGCAAGCAAGCTGATACAGCAGAGTAAACATCACGGCTGATACAGCAGTGCAAGCACATTGGTGATGTCAATCTTAACTTTTCATAGCCAACATTATGAAAACATTTATAGAAAACAGTTAAATTGTTTGTGAGTAACCAAAATCTTTCAAGTTGAGCTACCTGATGCAACTTAGGAGAGGCATATGTCTAGCAATAGACTGCGATAGGATCACTTAATCATTTGAATGCATACACAGTTTTTTCAAATATTCTGAGTGGTACTTTCGTCAAAAGTCCACCTCAGACAGTAATCAGCATGGTCCTCATATGACCTTACCAGGATTATATCTGAACTTTAAAAGAGACTGTGACCTCTGAGTATATTTCAGTGTTTTTCTTGCTATTTTCAAAATATTTTATTTTTGATGTGTGATTTTGTAAAACCAATTTACAGAAATAATATCATAATTAGTTTTAAAAATCTTGAAAAAAAATTGCTTCTTTAAAATAACTATGCAACTGAAATTTTCAAACATTTTGTATGAATTTCAGATTCATTTATAACAGGATCTCAATATCTAGTAAATTTACAGTTGGAAACTGTAAAATGCTTACTGTAAATTTTAATAGACTGCATGTCAGGAAAATGTATGTACAAAATAAGTTAATGTAACAGGTATTTTTAGATTATTTGTGTCATATTTTCTATTATGTAGTAAGTGATCAAATTAAATGCACTAATAGAATATAAAAGGTTAATGGTAGATGGACTTAAGACAAGACAAAATAGAATTTTCAGCTATTGTCTTGTTAACCTTAACCATATTATGTACTTGGATAATTGGAGTTGGATCAAGGTATGGGGCATGCAATTAGACGGGCTTATGTTTCAACGCTAGACTGCATTATGGATAATAACAAATGTCTTGAACAAGTGGGCAGACCGTGTATTTATTCTGACTGAATAATTTAAAATGAAACAACAGATGATGAAGCATTAACAAAACTTAACAGATGTTCCACACTTAACTTTCCACTGACCATATTCAACTCAAGCAAGGTCTGTGCCCAAAAAAAGAATTCTTAAAAACAAGCAAGTACCTTATCATAAATAAAAAACAAACCTCATATAAATAACAATTACACAATGGTCTCTCATCCAGTGTGTTATTCTAAATCAACACACAAAGACGTCATTTAGTACAATGTTTACGCTTTAAACCGCGGTTTAGTACCTGCAGGCACTCCTCCAGTCGCTTTCCGAAACAAATAAGTACTACCGCCCACGGACGAGAGATTTTGTCTTCATAGATATGAACTTAAATAAATAAAATGCACTTACTTGGTGAGTCGACGGCCACATGGAATGCAACGAGGTTCCGAGCCTCCCGGCCTTCTTCTTGCACCAGCTGCCTCACTTCCTCCATCGCAAATCAACCAGAAATTTTATTTTTCTGGACAAAACAAAAAGGAAAAACTCGATACATCACTCGCGGATACTAGTCACTTTGTGAACATCTGAATGCACTTTGAAAGCGAAATGATAAAAATGTTAAGTAAAAATGCAATTAATCAAAATTCAAGAGTTTAAACGTTGTCAACTGGCGCAAATTCGAAAAATAATTTTGCGAATATTTTCATAACAACTCGCGTTCTGACAGCTTCGTTTACAGATGTTACCAGTTCGTCAAGTTCAGGATATCAGTGAGTTGCCATAATGCCATTGCAACGAGAATTTTCATTTATTACTAATAAAAAAGTAATAATAGTTTATGATGGTGTTTCATATTATTTTCAGATTGAAAATAATTTAAAAGATAAATTGTTTTCATTCACATTTAAACATGAAAAAAGCTAAAACTACCTTAAAGGGGAGCACCTTTAGGGTAGTTTTCTCCCACTGGGAGCATTCGGCTGTATAATGTAAGAATCCAAGACTCAATAAAATTTTGATTGATAAGTTACAATCAATGTCATTAAATTATTACATAACAATCATATTATCATACATCAAACATTATTATCTATCTTAAATCTCTTTGGTTACAATACTGCTTCACTGACTAAAGAGAATTGGCATTCCTTACATTACCTACTTTTGTCTGTTCATATCTTTTTCCTTGAGCGTCCAAACTAAACTGAAGAATCAATGAAACTGGTGAACACTGGAAACTGTCGAGTTGATGCATTTATTTATTATTATCATTTATTTAAAAACTAACGAGTGAGGGAAACTATCTAACCAAGAACTCAGTATTAATTCGATTATGTTATTTGCGTAAAAAAGCACCACAAACATACGGTGTCTCAACTTGTTTTAAATTTGATGTAATACACGTAATATAGCCGGATTGGATATTTTAGAAATAATCGACAGATCCATCAGTAAACTTAATTAAATATTAAGTATAATTATTTGAAAGAATGTCTTCCTCATTTGTTTACTTTTCCCGGTTCCTGTAGCACTCTTTTTGACTTGCTTTTTCTCTTCCAAGAGATGCTAATAGACTAGGGCTAATTATTTTCTTTTGACATTCGTCAATAGTAATTTCAACTAGAAACATAAAACGGAAAATACGTTATTTGATCACAGAACGCGGTCCTACTGAACCAAGTCCAATGGACACGGTAGCATTGATTCACATGCGGACCATCGTCTAAATCTAAACAGCGCATGTCGATACAGCTCAATAATTTATGTTTTTGTATCTAAATATACATCAAAATGCCTTCTTGTGTATTTAGTAAGTGTTTTAATCACCCAAGAAAGAAAAATAAGACACACGGCATGACTTTTCACACGTAAGTACAGCCAAAAATCATAATTTATTGAAAAAGTCTACTTATACTAGCTGTTGCCCGCGACTTCGTTTGCGATCAAGGATTAAAAGAAGCCAATGCCCTTACCCAGGTTATAGTCTATCTGTGTGCAAAATTTCATCCAAATCCATTCAGCCGTTTTAGAGTGAAAGCATAACAAACTGAAGTGTATAATATGTATGCTCCTTTACTTTAGTAAGTAAGTAAACTCCTTTATGTTATGTATATGTTTAGGCTGAGTTTGCACTATACCTCAATATGCGTTATTCACATTATTCTATACTTATTCTTTTAGTTAATAAATAGTACTTAACAAATGTGGTTGTTTTCTTGAAACCACCTTTTAGGAAACCCAACATTACATGGCGACCCTGCTTCGAGACTCTGCCAAGGGAATGTTAGTTTAGAGTTTCAGTTTTTAGTATAACTACCTCAATAGTACATAGTAATGTGTCGGTCGACTGTGGAAAAGGATGAGGTTTCACAACAAACAAACAAACAAACAGACAAACTCACTTTCGCATTTATAATATTAGTAAGGATTTATTGTTTGCTTCACCATTTTTGTGAGACCAAGATAGATAGTACAAAACAGGCGTGAAAGACACGATGTGACGCATCGCACGACTCTCCCTAACGCTACCTCAAAGTCAGTCATAATCAAAAACATTCGGTGGCTAGCGTGGTTGCGCTCGCATGACCCTGTCGGGTCTTATCTCTGTCTTAGTCGAGTAACGAGTATGTTACTGTGATTTCAGATGTGGAATTTTGTCGCATGTAGTTATGCTCCGAGGTTTAGTGATTGCGATGTTGGAGCGTACCGTATCTTTTTCTTTTAAGTCATATAAGATTTTCAAATTCTTCGGACAATTTAACCCAATTAACATTGTAAATACCAATTATTTTTAAAAGAGTAACCGTGGAGTTTCTTGCCGGGAAACGACCAACTGGAACCGTGCAACTACTTCTGAAGTTTCATAAGTGCCCATATAAGTGTATGTGAAATAAAATATTTTGATTTGATTTGATTTGAATTATCTTGTTTTATTAACTTATAATAATGTTGAGGATGAAGAGGATCCCATTATTCTCTGGTTTCCCTATATTTTTCAATAAATACCCAGACAGGACAGGTTCTTTGTCCCAGGTTATATAAAAAACTCTCGAAAACATAAAAATATGTGTAATATAATAAGTGCGTTCACGTTGCTGCATGCCGTCTAGGTCACTGAGCCTGCTACGTCCACCATGACATGGTCATTGTAACATCAATGAGCACTAGCTCATTGATGTTACAAATTGTATCATGGTTGCTCCCACTCACTTCTGTAAAGTTACAAATATTTTACAGGTTGCGTACTGTATCTAAAAGAGCTCCGGGAGCATTCGCCTGTATTGCAAAAATCCAAAATTCCACTGTAACGGCAAGGTTTTGTAAAATGCAACTGCACAGGCCATCAACTGCTATGTAGTGTAGAGATAGTTGAAACCAACAGGATAGGCTTATACCATACATATAAAATAGGTAGAAGATAACATCATTGGGTAGAAGTAACAGGGCTAGTTCGTAGGTAAAGGTTATATTACAGGCGATTGCTACTGGTGAGGATCTGAGGGAGCGTCTTTTGGAATTCAATAACAGCAGAAATCTTAGTCTTAGTTGAACAATAAAAATGTGAAGAGGATTATAAAAATTATGAACTTTTTATGACAATAGAACATTTCAAATATTATAAAAGCTTTTGACAGCTAACTCAGACCTATTAATTTTAACGTTTATGGCTTTCTGGCACAACTTATTATTTGGCAACATTCTTATTTTATTTTTTAGGAGATTGCAGTCGTTATTAATTTGCAACACCACCTTCTTTTCGTTGTCAAGCAAGATGGCGGATCAGGTACGTGTTGGTTTTCTGGCTAAAATAATTAAAATTTTAGCTAAATCATTATTAGTTTGTTCCAAACGTGACATGAATTACTTAAAACTTCATCTAACTAATATTTTTCAAGTGTAAAACAAGTGTTATTGTGAAAATGTGGTTCCGAAGTTGGTGCACGTGGGAATCGGCTTTCCCGATAAAAATCCGGTCAAAATGTGTTCTAAATTGTAACTTAAACCCAGTTTCCTGAACTAAATGGTGCTTTTAAATGAATTATCTTTAGTATCTGTAAAATCATCAAGCTATAACTCGATCAAATTCATCATGGAAGTGTGTTCGATCGATAGGTTAGTTCCGTTGTAAAAATGCGTTGAGTTTGGTCAAAACCATGCTAAAAATATTCCAAGCATTGTGATTCACCCATAAAATATCTAATTTTCCAAGAGATATTCTCAGTAAAACTATAAATGATAAATTACAGTTGATAGGTTATGTTTACATCTAAACTTCAGCATATTTAGCGACTATTTCGCCCTATTTTTATATATAATCCACTGTTTTTCGATAACAAGAAACCAGGTCGTTTTTATTTTTTAAATTCAAAAAACTATAAAAATAAAATGCTCTGAAAAAAATGACCAATATGCACAGCTTTGCTATCTGCTACAACTGAAATAACTGGTACTAGCTTGACTGAGCTAGTCTTAAAATACACAAAAAAATTAAGGCAGTTCTGTTTTTCAGATTCAAATAATAAAACTTTAGAAATAAGTTCAACCTGCCATTCAATTTTATATTAATACTATTTGGGTGATTGAGGACACTTACAATGACTTTAAAATGATGATACTCACACGACGGTCTTCTGACAAACATGTGACGAAGAACGTGTTCTAACCCAAACTCTGATTACGGTCAAATAAGTGATCTTCAATAATAAATTCATTATTGAATTTATATACTACTGAAATTCATGCAAAAGATTTTCTGAATAATACCTTTGATATCAGATCAACCAGTCATACAGTGACTGTTATTATAGGTTCCGCTTAATATATTGTTAAATCATAAACAATGAAACATAAATTTGTGGCAAGCCCAATATTTCCTAATGTATAAAATATTGGGATAATGGAGCCATTTTTTTTTAAGCTTTATTTTTATTCTTAAAGTGTGCATTTATTTTTCAGCTGTAGTTTGTTTGTAGTTTTGCTTAAAAATTAAGTTAATTCGTTTTCTTTTCTATCCTCTTCCCTATTTCTTTTACCTTCACAATTTCCGTAGTTAGAAAATCTTAATTTTTTATCAATAACAAGACTAATGCATTGATAAAATTACAGACGGAACGTTCATTCCAAAAGCAACCAACAGTTTTCTTGAACCGTAAAAAGGGTATTGGTGTGAAGCGTAGCAGGAAACCACTGAGGTACCACAAAGATGTGGGACTTGGTTTCAAAACTCCTCGCGAGGTAACGCATGATGTGTGAATTAATGTCTTTATTTTTCCGTAGACAGAGAAAGCGTTTCAGAAGCAGGCGACGGTGTTCCTCAACCGGAAGGGGGTGATGAAGAGGAAAGACATGAGACATTCTAAGAATGTCGGTCTTGGTTTCAAGACTCCACTTGAGGTGTGGTACTTTTAGTTATGGTCGATGGGATCCAGGCTTGCAACGGTGGTGGCTACTACGTTGTTAGTTTTATGTGCAATGGACTGTATTTACACATTCGAATTTTAAAAACCACAACAGCTTTCGTAATATTTAATCCTAATGGATTATTAAAATCTGTTTGGTGTAAAAATAATAAATAATCTACGTTCCATGCAGAAAGTACAAACATCAACATAGCATTCTTATTAACAGTTTCCAAAATATTTTATATTTGTATAACAAGTTGATGTACAAACTAGAAACAGGTCCTGTCTGAAAAATAAAAGACATTCTCAAAGTGTGACCTAGAAATGGTGTTCCAAAATTCTAAATAGTCCATTGTACATGAAACTGTTCCATGTTGGTCAGAGGAGGAGCTTGCTTTAACATGTGCATGGCCGGAGTCATCCAGTGAATTCGACAATCATTGGAACAGATCATTTTGATACAATATGCCATGCAATAAATAGTTGTTGCGTTTCAATAATGCAGTCAATCATTTCAATTTGAATCTTAAGTCAAGGGTGTTAAGGTTACACTAGTCAGTCATTCCTCCATACTAACGTCGCATGGAGTTTATTTCACTGTTTGACATTTGAAAATTAAAAACTATATCTACTTATCTCGTCATTATCTATCTCTGTACGGACACAGAATTTAAAATAAATAAATTGGTTTGAAAGTTGTGAGCGTCGAAACTTCCATATTTCAACGCATCTGTGGGCGTAAATAAATAATTCCCGGAGTATTAAAATGGCCAAATTGTTACTGTACATGGATAGTTAATTTATTCAAGATTTCAAATAACTTTATTTTGAATAATTACATCATTACATCCCGTAGTTTTTTTCATAATATCTATACGCCCAAAGGTCTATTCATGAAGTTTTACCGTCTTTTTCTTTATAAATCATCATTAATTTCACAAAATAAATAAAACTAAATTAATACATAAATTAACTATACTTATAGCATGCATATCAGCCACACCCACCAACGAGTTCGAGCCCTCGACTAGTGCAACCTTAAAGTTACATTATGCATGTTAATGATTGGCAAAAAACAAGTCCCTTGCAGTTTTATAAAACTCGAAAATCCGTTTTTATTCTTCAATATAAAGAACAACAAATTCTGATAGAAGTACTCATGGTTAATTAAAAAATCTATTGGCTATTTACATACCCAAATAAAACAATTTTATTCTTCAGTGAGAAAAAAGTGTAGACATAGAGCTTCTGAAATACGTAGGTATTTCAGAAGTTAAAAACTCTATCTTTCAAACAAATTAAATTGGCTTAAACCACCTTCAAAGCAGTATGAACCTTATCTCCGGCATGCCAAGTATCAAAACTATCTGCTCCAATTTCATCAGGTTATGGTCAGCATTGTGTTAACCAATCAAGCTCGGTGCTATCAGCCCATTTGGAGGAAGGTACCGTATGCATGCTGCTCTCAATGTAACAATGTTAATATTTATGTTTAAGTTCATTACTAATTATTTTTAATAGGTGTGATTTATACAGAAGGGATTTTCTACAAACAAGTTGAAAACTGCCCCTTGTGATATCCGCTCTGTATCCATTTTCATCATAGAATAAGATAATTATCATTAAACTTTATAATTATTATTTTTGAATGTGAATGGGGAGAAATTAGTCTGTAATATAAACTTTTGCCCCTTCGTTTTAAATGCTCATTGTCTAAGTTAAACTAATTCAGTATGATTTAAGTCAGCTCAAGCTGTGTTAGAAATCATGCTGAATTAAATTAATTTCAGAAGTAAATGCTCCAGCGCTTTGCAAACTGACTTGCTGCATGGAAACCCAGCAAGTCAACTGCAAAAAGTTTTATACTGCATAAAATCCAGAATTTGACTTTCAATTTCTACAGTGGTATAGTATTATTCAAACTTAATGGCAGCTTGTAACTTGAGGCGAGTCGCTGCGCAGTAACCAAGTCACATGTCAGCGGGGGTGAGGGGTGAGTACTGCGCAGCGAATAGCTCACTTCACAGCCGCCCTTAAGTTTGAATCGTACTGTAATCATGGTTGCAGAACTAAAGTAGCGAGTAGATTGATCACAGTGATCACTAAAGTAAGAGCTACTTTTGGATCTTAATAATGGGCAAGAATTACAGTAAAATCGATGATACTCACCTAACGTTGTGGTGGAGGAATTGTAACAGTAAAGTGATTATTATTGCTTGTGATATAATGGAAGTTTAAAACACTTGTAAAGACTGCTAACATGATGATACCCACACGACGGTCTTCTGACAACCAAGTGACGAAGAACGTGTTCTAACCCAAGATCTGATTACAGTTGAACAAGTGATCTTCCATATTATAGTCCTAAATTGTTATCACTGGTAGAGGTCATAATTGCAACCAGTTTTGGTAAAAGATGTAGCAGTGAAACTAGGTTATTTTAATGAAGTGGCGATATTCAGGACATTCATACTACCTACATACTTGTGTATAGAAAATATATCGTAAGGCAATAATAAAGTTAATTTTGTACTATCGACATAACGCGAATATTTGCAGGAATACGTAAAGATCCATTATTATAATTGTTGATAATGTAATGTTCACCATTACAGCTTCACTGCTACATTTCTAAAACAAATCAATTAAAAAGGCAAATCATCAACCATACAAACGGGCGAATGGATTCTAAACTGCTTCACATAACAACACTAACTTTTCCAACCACCATTTTCAAAATACTTACACTCGCTTTTCCAAAACAGGCGATCGAAGGCACATACATCGACAAGAAGTGTCCCTTCACTGGCAACGTGTCGATCCGTGGTCGTATCCTTACCGGAGTGGTCCAGAAGATGAAGATGCAGAGGACTATCGTCATCCGCCGCGATTATCTGCACTACCTGCCTAAGTACAACAGATTCGAGAAGCGTCACAGAAATATGTCTGTGCACTTATCGCCGTGCTTTAGGTGAATTTTTTTAGTTTTTTTTATTTTATTTCAAAGCTGTTCGTACCGTACGAAAATACTGTTGAATGCTAACGTCTAAATTGGTCCACTTGTGTACACCAATTTCAAGAACTTAAACTTATAGTGCTGTAACTGTCAGATCCAGTCATTTGTAAATATGCCTAGATGTAAAAAACTTAAATTAGACACATTGAAAAAAAAAAAACGTTTCATAAGTGTCTGGAAACTAAAAATCATGCAGATTAGTTTTGACCCACTCCTAAATAGACCATGATACAAAAATAGTTACGCAAGTTTTCCTACTTCATAAATTACTCCTGTATTTCTAGGATTAAAATGATGATACTCACACGACGGTCTTCCGAACAACCTATTGACGAAAGACGTGTTTGTTAACCCAAACTCTGATTTTATCCCATCTACAATCTCAATCGACAAGTAAAGAACATTTCTCTAGAACTTTCCACCTTTATATTTCCAGGGACGTGGAGCTAGGAGACATTGTAACCATCGGCGAGTGCCGGCCGCTCTCCAAGACCATCCGTTTCAACGTACTCAAAGTCACGAAGGGCAAGGGCTCCAAAAAATCCTTCAAGAAGTTCTAATAAACTTATGTTATAAGTAATTTGGTGTTTTTGTTGATGTTTCACTTTGTGAATTACCCCAACCAGGCTGCCTTAACTAAGATTGTATGTACATAAACTACCTATGGGAGTACCGTAGCATGAGCATGCTCTGTCTACCGCAATGAGAATAACGCGTGAGTTTATGTAAGTGTGTACACGATTCAGCTGCTGAGATCTAGCCATGAGGCAAAAACAGCACATCCTAATCCCATGGCCAAAAACAAAAATAAAGAGTGCTTTGATGTTGTAACCTTTTGTTTTCCTCTTGAAGAGACAACAAGGGAGGTACCTGACCTATCAGTGGACAGGGAAGTTATTATTTCATCAGATGGCTCTTTTTCCACATACACCTTTTTCTTTTAGATCACATTTGATCCCGCAACCACAGAGCATGTAATTAAGAGACGGAACTTAGAACATTCAGTTTGTGAGAAGTTCATAACCTTCTTTAGCCAACCACATAAAAAAAACATAGCTACCAACATGAAAATTCTAAGTAGCACTGACAGTTGTCGGTACTACTCAGAATGTCAATGTCATGATTGTCAGTGTCAGTGACAATGACAATCATGACCTTGAAGGGCAGAACTGTCATAGGATAGGGATGCGCAACGTATACAAATCAATAAACTTATCGATATTGAGAGTTTATCGATATCGATGAAATGCATTCTATGCAGATAATAACGGGGCTCCAAAACTGATTAGTTTTGTAAATTGGGTAAAATAAAACACTGATTTATATGATTTCAGCATTTATTATCAAACAAGATTGGTATTTTTTGGTTTTATTTTGTGTTTATTTACTGCGGTACCTATCAATGTAGAAAATAGATGCTAATTAAGCATCATATGAAAAAAAACTTAACTTTTGCTGTTTTTTTGATAAATAAAACCATATGTATCTAACATCTATTTTACATTGGGTAAGGGTAGGATGATGATGATCTGTATTTAACATTGGTACAATATGTTTTTGTGTATAAAAACTCAACAACAAGGATTTGCAACAAATACGTGGTTGACTGCCTCGTTGGTCTAGTGGTCGCAAGCGCTACTGCTGAGCATGAGGTCCTGGGTTCGATTCCCGGGTCGGGCAAAGTGTTATTGGGTTTTTCCATCTGGAATTTCTCGGTAGCAGCCCGGAGTCTGGATTTGTGCCTGGTTGATGGCAATAGGCTCGCCCCCTATTTCATGGGACTTAAACATAACTGGCGAAATGTGGGTGTACTATAGGTGCACCTCTGCCTAACCCTTCGGGGAATACAGGCGTGATGTTATGTTATGTTATGTGTGTGTGCGTGTGTGTGTAATGTGGTTGACTCTAGGTTCTGTCAGTAACCTTGTTCCTAGAAACTCTAAAAATATGCTCATTATAGTAGTAGGAAGTATCTATATGCTCTTGGTGACCTCTTAAATATAGCCAAGGCTAATATTTTGCTATTTGTTGTCCAAGGTCGACCCTTAGGCTTCCTTTTTGATTTTCTTGCGCCGACGTCACAATTTCGTTAAGCACGCCTGACTCCAATTTTTTCCAAGAGATTGGCGCTGCGTCTTAGTGATGCCAAGCTGTATTTAGTTTTTTGTACTTTCTCCATCAACTGCTATTCCCTTGTTATTAAATCTGTAAAGATAATTAAATATAAGCAAAATATTTGATGAGACAAGATAGAGCATAAATTAACTCTAAACAATTTTGAGAATTTCTTTCTGTTTGTCTATTTGTTGGTAACATCATCACATGAGAAAAGTTTAATGGATTATAATGAAACTACTTCATTTGTGAAGGTATTAGACTAAGCTATGTAGCATATCAGTTGCATTCATTTTTGCGAATTCCAATTCTTGAGAAGTGGAATGGTGACTGAAGATATATGATTAAAGATATTAATACAGTACCTATAGATAGAGACAAACAGTAAACACACTAACATACTTTAAATTGGGTATGGGTGGTGTGCGTTTCTAAAGATATTGTTACTAGATATGGTGCAGTGATTCAGTACTAGAAGGCAAGGTGATGCTGTTGCTCATTTTCTTTAATGACGTCTTTGGATGGAGAAGGGTTGGCTTGTTCTTTGCCGGGAACTACACGCAACAGTTTCTATTTACATTTAAGAAATAAAATAACATGAATTTTATGAGTCTTAAGACAACCCCTGAGGCGGTGTAACAGACTATTGTACTTTGTATGGTAAAGTCGTCGCGTAGGAAGTCGTGGACGTATAGTATGTATAGTGTATCATAATGATTAAGTACTTACTGCGTTTTGCCTCTGATATGTTTTCCAAATGTAGCTTTATATTCAGATTTCTTTTGAGACTGGGTATGTATTCCTTCTGAAAAGTAAATGGAAAGAGTTATTAGTAAAGTAATAGCAACATTTTCCTTTGTCATAAATTACCTTAACACTGGCAGTCAAAAAAATCGAACATATGCCTTAGTGACAAATACCCTCAATCTCAATGCATAGTGTTATTAACACATTTCTTTAGGATATTGAGACAATACGTAATTCAAATAATTTTATAATTTTATTTAAAATACTTACCATTTTGAGACCACTTCATATGGATTTGTCTCGATTGCTGGCTCGTGGTACCGCTTCAGGCAAAAGATCTGAAATGATAAATATGATTTGAAACTAGTTTGGGAACCACCAGATATTCTAGGTTCACTAATTATTTTATTTTAAATAATAGTATTTATTTTTCTTTACTACTACTACTTTTATTCTTTCAAATAAAAATTGTTAAATATTTTAAATGAAAGGCTTCGCTTGTGTGGGGGTTGGAAATTACCCCACATTCCATGTATCCCAGTATAATTTTCCGACTTCAGACCACCTCAGCAGCTCACCCTGTATTTGTCTTATACAATATATATTATATATGTATTGATACACTAATATGTATTGATTCACATACCAGATCGCTCTTGCTGGATATTTGCATTCTATTGACTAGCTGGTGGACAAGATTCTAGATTCTAGAATAAGAAAACAGTTGGTGTCTTGAACACTCGATCATCACAACAAATGTTTTGAGGGTGCTTCACAAATTATTTGCTGCAGGGAAAACAAGAATTAAACTATGCTTAACCTTTAAAGTGAAAACTTCTTTAGGCACGTTGGGCACTTTTGGGATGGGAAAAAAGCATTGAACTAGCTTGACCGTCATGCTCAGATACACATTCATACAGATGATGTGCAGTCCTACAACTGACTTTTTTTTTTCTAATTAACTTTGATTGTCAGTTAAGTGGATGTTACCTTATAGTATTTAATATGAAACTTAAACAAAAGCTTGCATCTTTTTTTTTAATAGTTTGATGGATGACATAAAAGGACTACTATATTATCATCAATAGAGATCAATAATGGTGTTTATTCTAGTTACCTTTTCACTCTGAATGCCGATAAATATGTTGTGGAAATTCTGCCAAATTCAAAGTTGGGATTGCATGTCTTTTCAGACAGTTTCCTTTTTTGTTGAAATCCTTTTTGCCTAAGTGGTTAGCACATACATTTCGCCACTCATGCAGTTTTTCTATTGTTAGATGCACCAGTTCTTCATTCCTACCAACTGCTTTAGCCACTCTCGACAGCTGGAAGATAAAAAATATAAAAGCTTACTTATAACTGACTGTGAATTGATTAAGTGTGGTTTAAAGTTAAGAAAACACCCAATCTTACTGTCAGTGAAAGTAAATGGAATAGAAAACTTGGAATATGAAATTATAGATTTATTCCATATTCCCAGTATTTATCACATTTAGATAATATAATGTCTTAGACTCTCTGACCCATGTATTTAGCAGTCAACCTATTTAGACTGAATTAGATTACAATTTAAATTAGACAAATATTACTGTATGTAGGTACAATTGTTATAAACCATTTTTCCAAATTTCAGCTAATCTTGATTAATGCCCCGAGGGTCGTATTACAGAATTTGAATTATGCTATTATATTACAATTCACATTCGCAATAGGTAGCGGTACTCACCGGTTTGGATCCAGTGGAAACTTGGAAAAAAGTAACTTATTTCCAGTATGCTCGGCCTCCTTGGTACCGCAAATTTCACATCTGCTGTGACCCTTACCCATGATGGTTCACAAACTTAAAGAGTCACTGCCTCGTTATTAAATAGTAATAACAATATAAGAGTCGATTATCTCGTAAGCGTCAATATTTCATCAAGAGGCAATATGTTGATAAAACTATGTCTGTGATGAAACTGAGGAACTGGTGCTCGACTCAACGTTATACATACAATCACAGAAATGATTCTGATAAGTTATATACCGAAATCTTACAGAAAAAGGAAAACAAGAAACAGAAAAATCGCAACACGAACCAACTTAATCACGCGAAGGCAGACATGTTTGTGTGGTGTGACCATAAATATTTACAGTTTCCTTCCACATTTCGAGAAATAGTTGAGTAGAATTTTACAAACGTGTCTTAAAATGAAATATCCTAGATTAGAACACATAGTTTGTTTAAATATTTGGTGGGTAATATAAAAAAAAATAGTTTTGACGAAATCTAAAGACAAATTCTGGAAATAGTTTCTACTACACTTAAAATAAATGTTAAGTGGCAGCACTTCGTAGTGTAATGTTGGTCATGCTGACGTGTGTTTCTGAATGTTGGCTGAAGAAGGTTAAGAATTCCATACAAAAATTATTTGTTCGGAGTTTCACAGGACTGCCCGCAACCACGTCTCACCACGAGGTTTTGTTACGTGACCGACGTCACGAGTAAAAATAATTTGAAAACAACGCCATCTAGTTTGAAAAGAGTAAGTGTCATCATACTTTATTTTCCCGTAGCAGCAGCAGCTGGAAGTGACATTTGTCATGTCAATTGTCTATGAAATACGTTCATCATTCATGATTTAACTGACAAATAAAATAAAGTTTCCGAACTTCAGATAAAATAATTGCATCAGTTTTTAAATGCACTGTTTTTAGGGTTCCGTACCAAAAGGGTGCCAATGGAACCCTATGACTAAGCCTCCGCTGACCGTCCATCCATCCGTCTGTCAGCGGGCTGTATCTCTTAACCGTAATAGGCAGACATTTGAAATTTTCAGCGTGTTTCTATTGCTGCTCTAACAACAGATAATAAAATTTAAGCATACAAGAAATATGTACAAGTTGTATTTTGTAGTGTTAATAAAATTTAATACTGTACGGAGGTATGGAACTCTTCGCCGGTTTTTTTTTCTACGAACATTGCAACGTTTAAGTATATTAAACAATGATGGATGAAAGGCACACAAATAGGATAGTACATATTTTATTCGGATCAATTAAATTACTCTCTTGCTAAACATTGTCATTTCAATGCCACAAAATTACGAGCGTGTTATACAAACTAGAAGGTTATTAGTGTAATGAACTTCTATACAGGCATATAGGGGTGTCAGTCTATTATTTAATCCGGTCTCTGAAAGCCGCTGATTTGTAAGACTCTTAAACTCTATTGTAAATTTCTATTCGGAAATTACAATAACCGTCCAAATAACTTCGTACCGTGAGACTTATCAAAATGCTCACGCAGCATTAGATACCTACTTTTGATTTATTGAACTGGGAGTATCATCACTGTATAATGCTAAACCGTATATTTACGTTATTTTTTCAAAGTATCGGCTGGCTACTCTCAAAATATAAAAGGGCAATTCATCTGGGAATAAACATGCCTGTGCACGTAGGTAGTTAATTTTGTAATTGTGATTATGCGAACGCATCTGTAACTCCATAGACAACCTACGGGAAAATAACAAGCTCCAACAAAACAAACATGTCCGACTTGTGACTGTAGAAATCAGTAGAACACAATTTAATACCACCAACGATATGATATCGTTCTTCTCAAAACTCTCTTTGAATAACTCACAAAAACCACCAGTGGAGGTCGCGAAGCCAGCTTATATGGACAAAAGTGCGACACTACAGGAGTTAGGGTATAGAGATGAGAATGACCTGAAAGAGACGATTTACGGTTTGTTTTGATCAGTTTTCGTGTTGTTTTGGACTTGTTGGGTTGCTTGTTTGTGGCTTTAACGTGTGTTGTGGTGTTCTAGACTTTTTGCGGACGATACGGGATCCGGAAAAGCCGAGTACGCTCGAGGATTTGAAGGTGATTTACGAGGAAGGAATTTTTGTGAAGGAGCCTACCGCTGATAACATTCCTGTGTTACGAGTGGAGTATAATCCTACAGTGCCCCATTGCTCGCTGGCGACGCTTATTGGACTGTGCATACGGATCAAGATACAGCGATCCATACACCATCCAGTTAAATTGGATATTTATATCAAGAAAGGCGCACATACCACCGAAGATGAAAGTAAGTATTTCCGCTTATCTTTCCACGTAAAAAACCCTCATAATAAAGTGAATTGCCGTATTTTCCAAACAAATAAGGTATTGGACCTATTACTTGAAAAAATTACCCAATATTTACTTAATAATTACTATTCAATATTCATTCAAATCTACTTCACTAGTAAGACACCTGTGTTACCCATTGTTGCCAAACAAAGATTTAAAAAAAAGTTTCTTTTGATAGTGAACAACAATAGCCTAAGATGGTATTTGGTTTTCTCAGTACAATAATGCACTCTTGTAGAATATTTTGTAGAAATACAGTAGGTATTTCTATGTTACTGCATTATGTTTTCCTTTTGTATGACCTTGTTTGAATAATATTTGTTCATTATCTCACATAGCTACATTAAAATATTAAGACAATGTTCTTGAGATAAACTAATAAAATAACCAGTATTATTAAATAATGTTACTACCTATTTACTTAACTGAGGAAATATAATAAAGAATGCATAATTTTTTAATTATTGTATAAGCAATAAAATAAAAGTCAATTTAGCATATTGGAGCAAAACAACTTTTTGAAATTAATGATGTATTGTGCAGTCTTAAATATTTATTTAATAAAAGAATTTTCTAATGAACTACCAAATGATATTCAGTAGATCACATAATAGTATTGATTTATGAAGGATGTCATCTTAAAAAAAAAAAACAACTTGAAATAATTCATAATCTAATATTGATTTCTACAATAATTCCTACATTTACCTACATTGGAACTTTCCTATTTTTTTGTTCATTTCATCTATTTAATTAGTTTGTTGATTAATTGTCAAATCAATTTATCTGAATCATGTAATGGTTGAATAGTATCACTATTTATCATTTTAATATGCTCACAAAGAAAAATATCATTGTGCATTTAACAATTAACTACCACAACAATTGAATACAATAAACAAGTCTTACCTTAGGATATTGTTTTACCCAGTGACTGGGTTGTGGAGGTCAGATAGGCAGTCACTTTATCTAAAAAAAAAAACTGTTAATCAGCTGCATCCGGTAAGACTGGAAGTTGACCACAACATAGTTGGGAAAAAGGCTTGGCTGATAATAAACTATCATAATATTTGACTGCTACCCAAACCTTGACTGCAGTAACAGAAATCCAGAAATCCTCTACTGAAAAAATGAATTGTCATTGAAAAGGAACAAGTAACTTTCAACTTGCTAAGCTAAGAGAAAGTCAAAGTCCAAAATTTGCTGGTAGTGTCCATATACCTGTACTTCTGAGGATCTAAACAAGCACTGATGCCTCATTTAGACTGGCTACCTACCGGGCCCAACTGATCTAACATAATATAACATTTTTTTTTATTTTTTTTTGTATTATTATTATTTTTATATTATTATTATTTTTATACCTTTGCCATGTACTCAAAAAAAAGAAGAGGCTGGCAACAATCCATACTTACGTCTAATAAAAACAAAATCTTGTAAAGAAACATGTTATGATTACATAACTAATGGTCTTTGCCACTTAAGTGTGAACATATAATAATGGAATTTTCCCATCTGTCTGTTCATTCAGGTTCCGAAAGAGTCCAAACATTGAAATGATGAGTCGGTTGCCATTCAAGTTATGTTAACAATGTTATCTTTTTATTCCCGATATCAGTAATTGGTATTATCATAATGTATATTTTGCAGTCGTAACGGCCGCGACTTACCAGCTGAGGTCGCAGGTTCGAACCCAGGCAGGCGCTTTACTTTGTGTAAATTATTTCTTCACCACTGCTCTCAAAACGGTGAAGGAAAACATCGTGAGGAAACCGTCAGGTCCTAGTCCTAGAACAAGAACCTTGTTGTTCATTTTAGACACAATTACTATTTATTTAATTAAAGAAAATAATCTCGTCACTGCTGTAGGTAAGGATGAGCGAAAAGAGGTGCTGTGGTTGTATATAATTTAGTCAAAATAAGTCCAATACTAGGACAAGACATAGGCCTCCCTCTAAGATTGACAAAACAACCAGCCCTTTATTCCTTATGTAGAGGAATGACTATTCTGCTGTATGAAGGTTGTAGTTGGCCATATAATAAATATAAAAAAACCGGCCAAGTGCGAGTCGGACTCGCGCACGAAGGGTTCCGTACCATTATCAACAAAAACGGCAAAAAAAAAACACGTTTGTTGTATGGGAGCCCACTTAAATATTGATTTTATTCTGTTTTTTAGTATTTATTGTATAGCGGCAACAGAAATACATCATCAGTGAAAATTTCAACTGTCTAACTATCACGGTTCTTGAGATACAGCCTGGTGACAGTCGAACAGACAGACAGACAGACGGACGGACGGACAGCGGAGACTTAGTAATAGGGTCCCGTTTACCCTTTGGGTATGGAACCCTAAAAATTTGGTTAAAGTATTCTGGCTTTTAAAAAGTGGGTGAAAGGTGTATTATTCAAAATGAAGTAATTTATGTGAGCCAACCTCGGTCAATGGACTAAATTTAGCATATCTGCATATTTAAAATGTAATGCTAATTATAAATTGAAAAACAACTTATCTGGTGATTGCTTAGCTAGCGTAAATATTATGTATCTTGTATTTGATAATATGTACTTACATTCAAATGACTCTATTGAACTTTAGTATCTGTTAGTACTTAACTGTTTATGCAAGAAAACTTACACAACTAAAGGGAGTTGTATAAGTTTTCTTCTGGAGTTTTGTCTGGTAAACAATCATTATTATTAAGAGGCTTAAAGAGCTAAAGCGCGGTCACTGTCGGATTGCATAGAAAAGAAAGAGACGCGCGATGACACAACGCTGGTAATTTATTGCAAAATATGAAGCAATTATGGATTTACAAAAAATCTATAGCATACCTATACACCCACCCACATCCACATCCTCTGCCTAACCCTGCGGGGAATACAGGCGTGATGTTATGTGTGCTATAGCATATATCCAGAAGAATATCATATATATTTCTGATTTTGGTTACTGCAGTGGATCATATATTTTTAGGCATTATAAATTTGCGTTAGGTCATGTAGTCCCCTTAATAGAAGAAAATGTTTTATTAGGTTCTGTCGTGTTATCTATACAGATACAGATAAATAAAATTGGGAGTGTCTGTTTGTAATATTAAAATAACCGCTTTTTACTAAATACATATGTATACACGGTACATATACCAAAATATGTTTTTTACAATTTTTGTCCATCTATCTGTCTGTCTGTTTGTTCCGGCTAATCTCCGAAACGGCTGGGCCGATTTTGACGGGACTTTCACTGGCAGATAGCTGATGCTATAAGGAGTAACATAGGCTTCTTTTTATCCCGGTAGCACGTTCCTGTAGGATAATTTCCGACGTCCACGCGGGCGAAGCCGCGGGCATCAGCTAGTGATTAAGCCTACGGACACACGGGAGCTTTTTAACACGTCGTTTTTTTCTCGTTTTGTGTTTTCAACTCACGTTATTGAGCCAAGCATTGAGAATCCAACAGAGCGCACCCCAGCACATCAAGAAAACTCGGTGTATATTATTAGTATAGTCTAATCATAATAATAATATTATTAATCACTCAACACTGACACCACATTAGTATCTACATTGCACCCGTGCGAAGCCGGGGCGGGTCGCTAGTAAAATATGAATTAAAAAAAGCAAGAGTGGAAAATAAAATGTCCGGGCTTTTTTGCAAATGTCCGGTTTTTGTAAGGACTTTTCAAATTTCGAAATGATAACTCTAGACCCAGCCTTTTTCAGGTCATCGATCCATCTAGATTGTAGCCAGTGGGCGTCCAACACTATGTTTGCCAATCGATAAACATAATGTATTAATGGTTAAGTTATTAGTAAACAATGCAATGTGGACTCAATACAAAATTATTACGTCATAATGTGTGTTTAGTCTGCACAGGCAGCAAAATGGAAAAGTTCGTGTTCTCAAAAATTATTATAATAAACAACTTTGTTCTAGATTTAACACTTGATGTAACGAGATTGCAAATTTGTACCTTATCTGTTGGAAAAATATTATTAAACTTGGATTCAACATTTAATTCCGTACAGTAGGCCACACGTCTCAGTGGTAACAATACCAGTATAAGCTGCCCTATTGGCCTTACTGCGCTAGGCTAGTTCAAGGTCAGTCTTACCACTGCCGTGCAGTCTACCGTACTAGCACACCATTGTGGATGATAGCCGTGCTTTTTGGGCGAAAAATAGTTAAGAATATTTTTATCAACCTGTAAATGACCCAAGAATGTTATGATTCACTCACAATCGTTCGTGTAGATACAGTTCCAATAGATCAATTGATTTATTTGCCAAGTACCTATAACAGTCTGCGACCAATTGCAGTAATTAAAGTCGAGTGCCTTTTATCATGGCTCTCACATTGATATCATTTCATTCAATTCATCGAAGTCTAGTGCTGAACACCTTGTTCTCCGATTTATCTTATCATAGTCCAACTCCAGTTATTTTCAGGATCTGATCCAGTCACTCTGGTTAGATCCTGAAAATAACTTGAGTTATCGACTTAGCTTGCAGAGTTAGCACAGTGAGATGGATATTACAGAATACTTCGGAAAAAATATCGATATAGACAAAGCCAACAGTTTGTTTTCGTAATAACTTGTTATTGAAATTATCTAAGTGCCAGATAGTAGATAGCACTGCCACTGTACAAATATTTATAGTGTGGCGTTATAATATCTTGACTATCTAACAAAACAAGGTTCATAAAGAAACGATAAATGCCAATATATTTATTTGTGATCGTTTGAATTTGCTAGCTTTTATGATTGACTATGGCAAATTAATATGGCGCCCAACAGGGAATCAGATTATAACACTTTTATTTTTCTCTCCTAAATTCTAGATTGAATAACATTCGTTTTAGTCAATCCGCTGCTCGTCATAGACTTCTCCCAAGTTTCAGAACAACACTTGATCCGGATCTACCGTTCTATTCAGTGTCAGTTCAGTTTCTTACCGTAAAACTCAAGTGAAGTGACTAGTCAAAAGTGTCAAACCCTAGCATCATCCCAGCTACGGGGTTTCACGGTGAGATTAATAATGACCGGCTGACTGCGTGTTTTGTATCCAGGATACACCTTTTAACTTCTACAGCCATGTCCATCCGATTGGTCCATTTTATATCCCAAGATATTTTCACGACTAAAATGATAAATGATTTTATTTCTGTAAGTAGGTTTTACACACACTTTTACACTACAAAACTTTTACACGTTAATCTAATTTAAAAAACTAGATGAGGTCGGCGTTTCCTATCTGACTACTCTGAGAAGAAACGCCGAAACAAACTCAGAGGTCACAGTCGTGGTCAAATCATGCGAAGACCATGTAGATTTGTGTCTGAAATGGTGTTTTGAGGAAAAACCACACAGATTTAGTGGACCTGTCCAGTCTGTGCGCGCATTTGTTAGTAATCGTGCAGCTCAGAACCTAAGGAGCTCAACGATTCGACGAACATCACTAATGAAAGGACATTTTGGTAGGCCACAAAAAAAACTCAAACTGCCAGACCATGATTAAAACTAGCAGAGAAGGAAAAAAAACAATCCTTACTAAGAAAATCCAGACATTGATGTCGGAAAAACTGTCATGTTTGTCTGTCAACGTCATCTTATCGTTTACTCTCCTCTTAACCCTCTCATTGCTCACACTATCCATCCATCTTGAGCTGATTGTAATGAGCTATAAACTAGTAGCAACATTATTTACCAAATTCCTCCCATACTTAAATGAGAAACAAATTAATCAGCAATGAAGGTTTTGATGGACATCACAAGTTCACAATCTATCTTTGTTCAGCTGAGACCCAAGGCTTTCTATTTATAGCAAGCTCCTGACAAAACAAGTGGCTAAAACTATAATATTATTGTGTTTATACTGTACCGTATGCCTGATAAGAAGCCATCTTGATAAGGACTTGTTTGTGTGCATAACTCGTGAATTTCTATTATGTTCTTGTTGCTTAGGTCTCATAATTAGGTCTAGATACTTAAAGCGTAGATGTTTACTACTGAACATGTGCTTAACATTTAGCCTTTTCTATTTATAAAACATCTTTAGAATAATATCCGTTCAATGCCAGATTATCTGCTGTTTACAACTTTACTACTTATGTTGCAAGGTTACTTACCATACCTGTTTCCGCCGCTAAACAGCGTTGTACTTTTCCGGTTTGTAAAGTATGGATGCCGTTTATTACAAGCACACGAGAAAATATCAGCTTCCTTTGGGATGGCATCGTCTTTCGATGCCTCCGGTATTGTAGATGTTCTTTGACGGCGATGACCACCACTTACCATCAAGTGGACCGCCTGCTTGTGTCCCGCCTCCTCCCAATACTATTAAAAGAAACTTGTTTGCAAACCATGTTTACTAGTATACTACAATAGAAAAGAAACTGATACTTAGTTTCCTAAATTCAGTTTGCCTGGCTTTCATATTATTTGTTTCATGTTCTTTTATCTTACGATCTATTGTCTAAAGGTTTAACGTGCTTCCTACTCTTGTGTAACTGATATAAAACTTATAATTGCAATATAACCGTTCTTTGTGAACTTTGGGCTTTCATTTCGTGGACTAATCCCAACAAAACGATCAGTAGCGAAACATTAATTTGGCAATGACCTTCCGAATTTTCGGCCAAGATCGGATCTCTGTACATTTATTTCGATAATAATTAGTTTTACACTCGTGTAAATTTCGGCAAGTCATCAGTAATTACGTAGGATGACTAGCATCTCTATATGCAACGAAAAACTTTTCACAAGAAGTTTGTTTACGTCTTAAGGGGGATGCGCTAAAGTAGCCCGCATTTTTTTTTTTTTTTTACGTTTTTTGCAATTTGCAGTTTAGTGTCAGGTTGTATGTTGATTAAAATATGATCCGCGACGGTCACAAATATGGTTTTACAGAATCATAATAATCAAAATCAGCAATACAACTGCATAAGTTAGAATTGGCTTCAAATGTCATGATTTCATGGAATAGTCATTCAATATGGTAACATGAACTAAGAGAGTTGTATTGATGATTTTCATGATTATAATTCTATAAATAAATATTTGTTACGGCCGCGAATCATATTTAGATCAACATACAACCTGATATTGACCTGCGAATTACAAAATACGTAAGAAAATTAGAATTTCGCGGGCTACCCTGACGCTTTTTATATAAGACTTGTATATGATCTAGGACTGGTTTAATAAGCTATTCTGTGTTTTAAACCGGTCTAGACGTCTTTCAGCCTTGTTGCATTTTTAAACAGTGATGGTCACGCTAGCGTGGCGTTAGGGTTTACGACTTCCAGTTTAATTATGTCATAGGCATTTTAAACGCTTCACCCATGTTAGTATATTTCCTACCTGTTTGGTAGAAAGATTTCACCAACCCGCATTGGGCCCACATGGTGGGTTATGGCTCCTCTCATAGAGAAGAGGCCTGTGTCCCAGCAGTGGAAACATTATAGGCTGATTATGGTTAAGCTTGGTAGACAGGTTGAGCTCATTGTAATAAACTTTCTTAGTCTATAATACTAAATTACATAATTTTAGTATATTCGGGCGCATACTTACTCTCTAGAGGAGAACAAATTATAATCTGCCTTTTGTCCTAAGAAAGCTAGCGGTCTATGCTGTCGTCATCGATAAGACCTTTTGTATGTTGAGGACATCTTATCGATTTGCACGGTTTGTATTTTGTTTAATAATTGTTCCATTTCTCTTGTTTCAGTCAACAAACAAATCAACGACAAAGAGAGGATTGCAGCCGCTATGGAGAATCCGAACTTGAGGAATCTCGTAGAAAACTGCATCGCTGACGAAGAATAAACTCTTACAACAATGGCGCCGGACGCCGCTTTCTCAAACATAAGCGACAAAAACGAATTCACAAAGTTCACCAAATTCTTAGCGTATAAAGGCGTCCAAGTTATAGTAGAATCAAGGAAAGGGGTTAAAATAGAACCGAATAGTAAGCCACAATCGTCTGATACTGATTGGTTCAACCTTCAAATACCTGATACTCCCGAAGTCAACCAAGCAACCAAGAATGCTCTTCCATCTGACAGAGTCCTCGAAACCATCAGATCTCAATTACACATCGAAATCTCGGTACAAACTGAGGATGGAGACGAAATGGTACTCGAATTATGGACCTTGGAACTAGATGAGACTCAGTTCGATACTTCGTTGAAAGCAATGAACACAGTATACTTCCGAATGGGGATCTTATTGAAGTCACTTATAACAGTAACGAGAATAACTCCCGCCTATCATCTCTCAAGGAAGCAGAGGACGGAATCTTTCACCATATTCTATCGAGTCTACAGTGGAGAACCGAAAATGAAAACCTTAGGCGAATCTGTTAAAAAAATCCAAGCTGGCATGTTAAAGACTCCTTTAGGAGCTATATGCTTCTCAGTTTCATACAGAACTAACTTTTCCATTTCCCCAAATAGGACAGAGAAAAACAAATTATTGTTACTAAAGAGTGACCATTTCGAACTGAGTCCAAAACACGTGATATTTGAGTCAAAGAAGAAGAAAGACCAGAAAAAGGAACCTAAACCTTTTGGTCCTGTTGACTTGAATAGACCCTTACGATTAGCTGCCTTTGTCGACGAAAATGTCATCAAGCAAGCATTCGACGACTTCTTTACTAAAATTCCTATCCCTAAAAGTAAGAAGCGGCCTAAAACTCCACTAAGAATAAGTCCTATAGAGCTCAAAAGTACTCAACAGTTAGACATCACAACATTGTCCAAAAGTCCGACCTCTTTGGAGATGCCTCCGAAAAAATTCACAGGGTTCCGAAATGAGAATGAACCGCCATTAAAACTACTTAATTTTCCTTTCGCCGATCATCATCCTATAAGAGAACTCGCAGAGTTTTACAAGGACTTCTTCAATGCTCCGCATTTGAAATTGGCCGACGATCTGGTACGATCAAAGCCGAGGAGTCCCGAATCGATAAGAGAGATGGAACTGGCCAGTGAGGATTTGTCAAAGGACCTTGTGTTGTATGAGAACTCTGTTTTGGAATTTGATGAGTTGCTTGCTGATATGTGTAGATCGGCTGAATGGAGTGGGAATTGAGGGAACAAAATATGGCCACAAAATTGGTATAGGAAATCCTGTTTCATTAAAACGCAATATGAGAAGCTTATGTACAAATACAGATGATACGGCTACTGTTGCAACTTATTCTGCATTATGTCGAGATTGTCTCATTTCACCTATTTCGTAAACATTTTGGCGTAAGTTTCTCATTCAGCGTTGGGTGAGTGGGTTGATCTACCATATTTTGTGGCAAATTATAGGTTGAAGACTGATTTATCTGGATGATTTTATAGTTTTTGCATATAAGGTATGGGATGATTGACAAATGGACTGTGAATGGTTTGAACTTAATGAACTATACTACAAAGTGTTTATCTACGTTGTGAATAGTAATAGCTGGACAAATTTGTGTTTTTACGTAAAAACGATTCTGCAATGTTCAATGTCTTTGTAAACAATAGTATTTTATTAAGTAGGCATACAATAATAATTCAAATAATAATTAAGATGCCTTCAATGTCTTGTAATGTATGAATATAAATCTAGTATGTATTGCACTGCTCTCCGTTATTTAATTGTAATGTATAGACATGTTCTCCATAATTGTCACTATTTTGTCAATTTTCGTTAATTTATATTTTGATTCGGTGTATGGTTCCAAATATGCAGAAATTCTGCTCAACACTAGTTTTTATTGTGTATATATTTATTTACTTAATTATATATTTTAGTTTGCCTCGTTTACCGAATATTTTTAATTTTACCTTATACGTAGTTTTAGTTGCCTTACACGGTCACTTTAATTATAAGTGCGCTTATATACTAATATACTGTAGGCAACTTTCCCCCAAATCCCTAAACTACATTTAACTTTAAGACGATCATAGTCTTTCTGTCACTACAAGCAACAATTCACCTTAAAGTCATAAAGACAGCATGGGAGTTAACGGCACTTAAAAATGAATTACGTTTGAGAATTCGGCTATAAGACTGACTAAAAGAAAAGTCGTTTCCAGGTTTGCGACGGTTAATGCCTGTGTTAACTAACACTAGGTGACACCTAAATGAATGCTTAAAATAAAAGCGAGCTGTTGGATTGTCAACTCTCGGTTCAGCGCTGAACGTTGAAAATCCAATATTGCGCTTAAGTGTCGCCTAGTGGTAGCGAAAACAGGCAGGATAGCTGCCTTCATCCACATTGGCAGCTAAAAGCCCAAATATGGACGCAGTAAAATGTGCTTCAGATTGGGCTTGAAAAAATAGGGTGGAACTCCTTTCCTAGCTAGTCTGGCGAAATGTTTTGCAGATAAAGCCTTGTTACAAACAATTGTTACCCCAGGGATGCGTACACCTTATTTATTAAAATTTGTCAAATAGTTGTTCTTAACGGGGTAAAGCAGAGATACCTACATGGCTGGATACTCGAATAATTTTATTTTCTGCATCAAGTAACTCTGAAGCTGTCAGATCAAGTCGAGTGAACAATTGGAAACAAACCGCCCTGTAGAATTTAGTGCCTGCGGGACTTAGCACTAACTTCTGGGTTGACTGTTATTTGGTACCTATTATATTAGACTAGTTATGGTTTGTTAACGATCGCTGATCTAATGATACGAAATATTAAGGTATAAAAGCTATATTGAATAGGTACTAAAATTTATTATAATTACAACTTTACATGAAAATTATTATGAAATGGTAAATTTAGGCTGTACCTACTGTTACTGTGTTACGCAAGTACCCCGGGCGGTGGTTTGGTTTGAGTAGCGCGATTGGTAGTCGAACACGTACTACTTGGTAATATTTGCGATAGGTACATGCATTTATTGAAATGCACGTAGTAAAAAATGGTGAGCTGTTCGGTTGCAAATATTGCGCCGAAAACGCCCTTACGGCTATGAAATAAGGTTCTGTCAAACTGTGTTATAAGACTAGTCAAACGCACGTCTGCTATAACTTATTGTAGACGTGCGTTTGACTGCCATTAATACATTTCTGGCTGAAAACGAATGCTATGCTATCTGCCCATCCTGTCTTGCCCACTGATGCTTATCTAGCACTCACTTGATTTGATTAACTTGATCATTATTATTCCGCCTTAATCTCTGCTGACCCCTATTTGTACAAGCGCAGGCTTACGTGTTCTGAAATGTTTTGTTTACTTAAGTTACTTGGGCATTGTTCCCAAATAATATGAGTTTTAGAGTTCCTTATTTTCCATGATTATTTTTAAATAGTGAAATAGTGTAATTAAAGTTATACTTACTTATTAATTATTATTTTAAACTTAGGTATGTTTTTAATTTTATATTCCTATATTTGTAACTTGTGGTACAAACTTCTGAACTACTGATTCTGTTTAGTTATTAGAATTAGATAGCCTGAAAAATCGGAAAAGTTTTAAAATGCATGATTTAATATTTTAATTTATAAATCGTAGAAATAATTTGCTCACCTTTTTGTAGGTAGATAATGGTCTGAATAAAGATAATTTCCGATTCGATTTCGTTTTTTTATATGCTTAAAAATATTTGGCTTATTGATTGATACGCACGAAATTTTTCGCCCGAAGCGGCTCGATTATTCCCGATGTCCACCACTTGTCTGGCCACCACTGGGGGACAGCGAGACAACTTTAAAACATTATTCTCGTTGTCCACCACTGGGGGACAGCGTCACAACTTTGTAAATTATTTCCATTCGCCACCACTGGTGGACAGCGACACGGATTTTTTAACATTTCCTATGGCCGCCGTTGGGGGACAATGGCACAACTCTTTTGATCCGATTCCCACTGGCCATCAATTTAAATTGTTTAATCTATACTTTCAAATAAAATAAACTAAATTTCCAAAAAAAAAACACTAATCTTCCGAAAAAATTACTAAGTTGCCGAAAACATATAATTATGTTCCCGAAAATCCTAACCCTAAACGGTCGACGTCAGGGGCACCCCGAGGTTCGGTTGGTTAGGTTCCTTAAAACCCTTTAGACAGAAATAGGAGCCCCGCAGAGCGGGGCTCCGTTGACCCGCTTATTAACCCTAACCCTAGCCGACCGACGTCAGGGGCACCCCGAGGTTTGGTATGTTAGGTGTAAGGTTGATTCTAAATTTATAAGCTGGTGGTCAATATTACGTCAGCAAATATTGCATTCATTCACTTGCATTCATTTTTAGTGGGAATCGGATCAAAAGAGTTGTGCCATTGTCCCCCAACGGCGGCCATAGGGAATGTTAAAAAATCCGTGTCGCTGTCCACCAGTGGTGGCGAATGGAAATAATTTACAAAGTTGTGACGCTGTCCCCCAGTGGTGGACAACGAGAATAATGTTTTAAAGTTGTCTCGCTGTCCCCCAGTGGTGGCCAGACAAGTGGTGGACATCGGGAATAAAGGATGCAATCGCCAGACCTCCCTATTGGTATTTGAGAAAAGTATAATTACGAGTTGAAAACAGAATGGCGTTTATTATATGAAGTCTGTGTAAATGAAGTTTGTAAAAGGAGGTAGAGTGGAATATATTAGTCTATGGAGCGGAGCCCGGCATTATTTTATTAGGAACAAGAATTATTTTATTTATGGGCAGATTTCCCAATATGCGTTCGAAACAATTGTACGGTCGCCAGCAGGTCAAGCTACACGAAACTGTCAAATTTCTCCAACCGATTTTAAACCTTAAAATCCAGATCGTTAAGTTCAAAATCGAATGAGAAAATCTGACTGTTTGTGGTAACTTCATGTGCTAGCGACTGTACTAAAACTAGGCTTCTGTAAAAATTATCTAAAAACAAATGTTTATGTAGGTGTATTTATATATTGCGGTTTTTATTGATAAAAAATTATTCTTTACTACATTCAGAAATAATAACAACCTACATATAAACATTCGTGCACCTAGTTTTTTATTTTTTTAACCTGGCTTTTTCAATCTTCGTCTCTAGTTTGTTCGGTTCAGATTTCGGAACGCTCTGTGGTCGCTCGTTGTAATGTTACATGCACAGACTACATATGTTACATGCTCTGTGGCTCGTTGTTGAAGTGTCAAGCGTCGTGACGGCATCGCAAATAAACAATTGTTAAAAACGATAAATTCTTCATAAAATGCGTTATCAATTCCTTTAAATATGTGAAAACATTGACTAGAAGTGTTTACGTATCTATAGTTTCCAGTTTAAGTGATTTTCAAAACATAACCTAGAAACCGACGCGATTGGACAATGTTTTCGATCTGCCGGCAAACGCACCCTGCTACGGGAATTGAGCATGCCGTGAGCTGCTGTTTTTTCAACAATGATGATACATGCCTCATCACCGCTGGAGCCAATATCCTTAAGGTTTTCAGGTTGTTACCTGAAGGCCCAACCAAGGAGGTTAACGCCGGTAAGTTTTTATCAACGATCTTTTGTTGATGTTGCAATTTGTTGTTTCTTATAAAATTGTAATTTATCACCTTTGCAAAACCTTGGTAATATATTTCAATGCTATTTGCTGATGAACTTACTTTCAATAATCCTTTGATTTATGTTTGACGTGAGACCAAACCCATTTACGATTCATAAAGTTTTCTTTTCTTGAAAACAGATTAACTAAGTTCTAAATGTTAATTGTCTAACAAGTGACTGGGGTGGTAAGTGGATAGCACTAGCTAGAGGATCCAGAACCATCCCTAACTGACGTGACTTTTAATCTTAGACTTCTATGAAAATGATAATAGACTAACCTGTAATATGTTTGTAATCGCAGATTTCTAAAAGGTTGGTCAATCCTTTGTACAGGAAATATGTCAAAAATTCTGATTGAATTACCAAAATAACAGACTACCGCCAATCAAAATAACAGACTACCGCCAATCAAAATAACAGACTACAGCCAATCAAAATAACAGACTACAGCCAATCAAAACACTTGTTACAAGTAGAAGCTTTAGTCAATGGTTTAAATTGAACAGGATTTTGGGTCATCTTTAACTACCAAGCATAGATTTTAAAGGAGTTGTGATCTTAGGTATAATACTTTTTATTATGTACACCATATAAATCGACTACCACCATCCACTATCCACTTATAATATTTGGTCAGCTCCGCGATTCTCCTAAGGTCACTGACCTTGAACTCAGGACTAGTAATTGACTTTGAGGTCAAGGTCAATGACTATGGAGCATTCCTTAGGTCACCAACCTTGCCGTTAGGATCAGTGACAAGTCAATGTCCATGGTACACTACTTAGGGTCGGTCACCTGGAGGTCAAAGTCAATGATCCCGAACTTCAATGTCCAAGGTCATTCTCTATGAGCATCTTCAGACGCGCATATTCTCTGGCGCTACAGGAAGGACAGCCTCTTCGCCCTTGCTTACTAAGGGGTAAGCTTGCCTCCGCAGCCTCAGCTGCATCGGCTCGCATGTTGCGTGCGCCTGATTACAGAGGGTGGAAGCTGCCCTCCCTGCACGCCTCCGGCTCTAAGAAACACTTGGGGTAGAGCAATCAAGTACCACGTGGAGTTGAGGTTGGCTAACTCGATTGTGTGACAGGTTTTGAGCCCAATCTATCCTATTTGGGTTTTACTAAGCTTCACCTTATAAGGAATTCCATACATAGTTTTTCCGTTGCACCGTTGATCGTGGACCAAAATGTTATATTTAGGCGTTCTATACGATAGAATCGAGAAATTAAGGATTTGCAAAAAAAAAAAAAACCTAAAAATATTTGTAGTTTCCTGTGCCCCGTTACATACACTCCAACCTAATATTCACTCTGCGATAAGATATATCATCGCGTGTAGAACCTGGATGAGGCTGACACAGGCAAGAAAAGAGAGGCCTGTGCTCAGCAGTGAGTGAAGTGGGGCTGTGGGTGATGATGAAGATGATGATAATACGATATTTTCATGTACCTATACTGTAAACTTCTAAAATAAAAAATTACATTCCCAAAATGTTTTAGCTGGCCAGCCAATCCCTCCAAAGATGAAGCTAGAATGTCTAGCTACCTACACACTATGGGGTAACGTAATGTCTCTGGCATCCGTCCGCTGTCCCAGTGCTGGTAGAGATCTGTTGCTGGTATCGTTCAGGGAAGCCAAGCTGTCCGTACTGCAGTATGATCCGCAGACGGATAACCTTATTACGTTGAGCATGCATTATTTTGAGGAGGATGATATGAAGGTAAGTGATAATTGGATGATCTTTATATATTACTGTAAATCCTCTTTATTGTTGTGTTATGATAACTGGAGTTATGTATATTCTGAATTGGCATAGCTTTAATTAGTTAAAGGACACTGAATGAGACAAAATAGAAGTTTTATTGTTATTTTGTTACGCCTATGGGCGTTTAGTGTCCCTCAAAGTGTATACTTAAGTATACAAAAATAACCATGAGCTTTACCACAGTGCTTGGCCCTGCATGAAAGTATTCAGTAGAATTAATCTTCTGACTAGAACTGTGTTTTTTTTTTTGATAAACTGTTTAATTAATACATGTTTCATACACAATAAAATAACATTACCCCAATACATGTTGCAGCATGTTTTATTTGTGTTTATCAGTGCATTCACAAATTGTTTCATTATCTACTTCTTTGTAGAGAGGATTTCATTGTATTACAATATTTATAAATTATTTATACTAAAAAAAAAATGTGAGCCGTCACGGGACGCTTGGCAGATGTGAAAAATCGAAATTATTTTGGCGACGTGTCGCCACGCCTACAATCGGTTTTACCAGCAGCTATAGATGTTTCACATCAAAATGCTGTGTAAAGTATTTTTAAATTCCTTTTCCAGAATGGCTGGACGACCCACCCCCACATTCCATGGATCCGTGTGGACCCTGAGTGCCGATGCGCAGTCATGTTACTGTACGGCAAGAAATTGGCTGTGTTACCATTTAGGAAGGATATAACCAATGAGGATGGAGACCCCTTGGAGGCTAAGCCACTTGATAGCAAGAAATCTGTGAGTATGAGATAACTAACTTCTGCCCGCATCTTCGTCCGCGGAATTTCTTGTTCTCCAGACTCACCGCGTCGTATCGCATCGCCCACCCACTTTTTTACTTATTTTTCGCTTAGCGTTCTTTCTGACTTTTTCTTTTTGCTCGGCTCCTAAAGGTCATAGCGTGATGTTAAATAGTCTATAACCTTCCTCAAGACTTGAGGAAGGTTATAGACTAACATCACGCTGAGGACAAGACAAGACAAAACAGAGTACTTTTAATCCCGGTAGTACGTTCCGTGGAATATTTTCCGCTATCCACGAGGGCGAAGCCGCGAGTAAAATATAGTACCTATTTAGTAAACTGATTTTAACATACCTAAAATTTTTGTGGACAACAAGTAAGTATTAGAAAAACAACTTAAAAAAAAAAAACTGGATATCAGCTCCTGAAACTGCCTACAAAATAAAATGATGCCAAAGCCTATCATAACTAAATTCTTTACTTTTTGTTTCAGCAACCAACACAAACAATAAACCGAGCACCCACCCTAGCTTCTTACGTCATAGTGCTAAAAGATCTAGATGAGAAAATAGACAATATTCTAGACATACAGTTTCTGCATGGTTACTATGAACCAACGCTTTTGATACTTTACGAGCCTGTGAGGACTTTTGCTGGGTGAGTTGTGTTTAAGAGTATGTCATTTTTCCCACTGATGGACACAGTCCTCGTTTCATACAGAGAAAAGTGCATTGATTACCATGCTTGGTCACTGATGACTTCCATAGTTTTCTTTCACTTTTAGACAGTAAAATGACACATTACTACTTGCCAGGCTTAAAAATTGGATGTGTGTGATGTGTCTTCACAAAATGTTTCTTGAGTTTCAATAAAATCCTGTTCTGAAAGTCTGTCATTAATTAAATAAATATGCTTTTAAATCTGCTCTCAAAACAGTGAAGGAAAACATCGTCCTAGAAACAAAAAAATCGAAGATAATATGTGACATCTACCAACCCGCACTGTGCCAGCGTGGTAGTTAATTGTTATGGAAAAACTACAGCTAATGTGACAACAGGTTCAATTGAAGCTTGTTCTCTCTTGCTAGGCGAAAATAATAGTTCATGCCATGGCAAAAACTTTAGCCAGTCAGTATGATGGTAGCTCGACAGAAACCCCAGAGTGTACTGGACGAATGCTTGGCTCGCTGGCTCTGCTACTAGTGGAAGTTCTTTTATTGCACTGAATAGTCTTTCAGATACACGCTTTTCCATAATAATAATACATTTTCAGTCGTTCAGCAATACGTAACGACACATGCGCGATGTGTGGCTTGAGTCTCAAAATGAGCGCTCTCCTGATCCAGTTATTTGATCACTGCACACTGACTACATCACATGATTTACATAAAGAGCTTCTATTTCAGTCGCACAACGGTCCGTAACGCCACATGCGCGATGTGCGGTGTGCGGTGTGAGTCTCAAAATGAGTGCTCTCCTGATCCAGTTATTTGATCACTGCCCTTGACTACATCATATGACTTACATAAAGAGCTTCTATTTCAGTCGCACAGCGGTTCGTAACGACACATGCACCATGTGTGGCGTGAGTCTCAAAATGAGCGCTCTCCTGATCCAGTTATTTCATTCACTGCACACTGACTACATCACATGATTTACATAAAGAGCTTCTATTTCAGTCGCAGAACGGTCCGTAACGCCACATGCGCGATGTGCGGTGTGAGTCTCAAAATGAGCGCTCTCCTGATCCAGTTATTTGATCACTGCCCTTGACTACATCATATGACTTACATAAAGAGCTTCTATTTCAGTCGCACAGCGGTTCGTAAAGACACATGCACCATGTGTGGCGTGAGTCTTAAAATTAGCGCTCATCTGATCTAATTATTTGATCACTGCACACTGACTAGATCATATGATTTACATAAAGTGCATCTATTTCAGTCGCACAACGTCCGTAACGTCTTATGTGCGATGTGCGGCGTGAGTCTCAAAATGAGCGCTCGCCTGATCCAGTTATTTGATCACTGCACCTTGACTGCATCACACGACTTACATAAAATGCTTCTATTTCAGTCGCACAGCGGTCCGTAACGACACATGTGCGATGTGCGGCGTGAGTCTCAACATGAGCGCTCGCGTGCATCCAGTTATTTGGGCCACGGCGCATCTGCCCTTTGATTGTCTTAGAGCTGTGCCCGTCCAAAAGCCACTGGGTAAGTGTTATAGAATTAATTCCATTGCTAAATCTAAAAAAATATACCCGTCTTTTTAAGGACCTCGCCCTTATTTTCGTCGGTTAAAAAGTACATCAAGATCTCGAACTTAGTAATGGTCATATTATATTGGCATAAAAACGAGACTGGACGCCTATGTAAATTTGGAACCACTTACGTTTACAAAACAAATACTTCCTTAGGAATGGGCCAGTTAAAGAATCTGCAGTTGTTTAACCGGCTTCTTCAAAAAGGAGGAGGTTCCTAATTCATCTGTATAGAGAATAACCGTCGAAAAATTTCACCGTAGGGGACGTTAGAATAATGTACTGTAATGGGTTGCCCGCCGATGTCCCTGCCACCCTGTAAGTATATTTTTTTAAATGTCCGATATTACAATGGACAGCTCACAAAAACTTACTTGAGACTGATTTCTGCTAGTCTGTAAGACCAGTGTTGCCAATTTTATATACAAAGGAATTTCCTTTTTAAAGTGAAAACTTGTTTACGCGCGTTGAGCACTTTTCGGGTGAACAATAATCATGGAACTCGCGTCATCGTCACCGAACGCTTTCCATGAGCTATATACTGTGTATATATGTGTACTTTTTGGGTGAACAAAAATCATGGAACTCACGTTATCGTCACCGCACGCTTCCCTTGAGCGGATTTACAAGTTACTTAGTTTTCTGGAATTTCTCGGTAGCAGCCCGGAGTCTGGATTTGTGCCCGGTTAATGGCAATAGGCTCGCCCCCTGTTACATGGGACTTAAACATAACTGGCGAAATGTGGGTGTGCTATAGGTACACCTCTGCCTAACCCTTCGGGGAATACAGGCGTGATGTTATGTATGTATGTGTATGTTAGTTCTCACTTCTATAGGCAGTCCCGAAAGACTGCCCTGTTTTTTTGTTTTGGATATAAGTACATATCATTTACTGATATTGTTGTGGTTTTCAGGTGGTTGTCTGATAATGGCTGTGAACTCTCTAATATACCTGAATCAGTCGGTACCACCGTACGGCGTATCGTTGAATAGCGTGGCCACACATACTACAAATTTTCCACTCAGTAAGTATCTTATTAAAATATATTGAGTATAAAAAGCGTAGGATCTTGTGTATCGCAGCTACTGAAACTTAAAGCGGTGCTAGTCGACGGCTCGAACTCGTTCGTGGGCGTAGCTAGAACGCAAACTGTTTCGTCCAAAGTCGTGTGAGTAAGCGAGCATGATGATTTATATAGTATTTTTATCTTACAAAGCGGCGCGCGCTTTACTTGTGGTAACTAAGTGTACAAACACGCTGTGTATGTGTGCGTGAATACGAGTAGCGTCAGAATATAGCACACACACACACTTCCGACTTCGCCATTGTCTCTGACGGTACCGAGAGCTCCTGCGCTTACACACACATTCACAGCGTGTTTGTACACTTGGTAACCACAAGTAAAGCGCGCGTCTCTTCGTGAAATAAAAATACTATAACAAAAAACTTATTGAACAAACCTTGGGGGGTTGGGGGTTTTGTGAAGAAACTACTGTATGTATTAATTCAAATTAAAGTTATCTGAACTCCTAAATAATTGAACTAAGCCTGTACGAATTTTGTTTTGACGACTTCATACTCCTTCTGTTATTTATTTTATACACACCCAAAGTTGCGTTAAAATGGTGTTGAAATATAGCTTTCGAGGCTCATAACTTTTACATTACTTTTTATTTAACTACTCTGCTTATGAAAAATGCCGAAGCGTGCAGCGTTCAGTTGCGAGCATTGCAGGAATGGAGTCTGATATTAAAACAAAATGATTCCTCTCCAAAGCATCGCCATAACGAAGTCCTGAAAATGTCAAACAAAGATTTCAATAAGTCCAATGTATTATATTTTTTGTCACACTTGTTGAAGTATAATTAAATAGTAACGAAGAATTTTTGTCTATTTGTCTGGATATATGTTCCGGATTGGCGCAAAAACGGCTAAACGGATTTAGATGAAATTTTGCGCACATATAGTTTATAACCTGGATTAACACAAAGGGTACTTTTAACCCCGGTATGTTCCAGTGGGATATTTTCCGACATACACGCGGGCGAAGCCGCGGGCAAAATCTAGTACTTCAATACTTGTCTCATTCAACAGGAATCCAAGAAGGCGTGTGCATAACGCTAGACGGATCATGCGTAGCCCCTTTAGGAGAGGGTCGACTGGCTCTATCCTTACGAGGAGGACAACTGTACGTGTTGACACTACTAGCAGACTCCGTGCGAACTGTGCGGAGCTTCCATCTAGACAGGGCCGCCGCCTCTGTGCTCACAACCTGTGTAAGTTAGTGGGATTGTCAATTAATGGGCTTGCGAGTTAATGGGTTTGCCAATTAATGGGCTTGCGAGTTAATGGGTTTGTTAATTAATGCGTTTGCGCGTTAAAGGATTTGTGAGTTAATGGGGTTGCCAATTAATGGGTGTATGAGTTAATGGGTTTGTGCGTTAATGGGTTTGTCAATCAATGGGTTTGTGAGCTAATGAGTTCGTGAGTTAGTGACCTTTAATTCAACTGAAATTAATATTTTGTCCACAGATGTGCGTCATAGAAGAAGACTTCTTGTTCCTGGGCTCTCGACTGGGCAACTCTCTCCTACTGAGAGTGACTGAGAGGGAGAACAGAATGCTGTTCTCAGTAGACAAGCCGTTAGAAGCCACTGTGGACCTCACGGTGTCTGAGAGTGGTAAGAATCATAGATTATATTTTAAATGCTGTAACGGCTGTAAAAAGACACTTAACGAAGCCGAGAGTCACTTGCACTCCCCGTCATTGTAATATATATTTTTTACTAGACCATACCTGGGAACCCTTTGGTTATGGAGATGTTGAAGGTCAAAATTCAATCTTTTACTGACTTTTTTTACGAAAACAAGTTTTTAATGTTATAACCCAACTTTGAATACGCCCTCGACCCCTGTACCGTTGCATGCACCCATAAGCACAAAGTTTTGCGTGCCACATAACGCACTACCGCAAGCAGCAAATTTTCACACCAAAAATAAAAGTCGTTTCCCAGCAATTATTTTTGTACAATGTTACTTAGTGTGATGTGCTAAAAGCGTAGTTGACGTTTATGAGATGGGTCTATTTACACCCTGTATGTACCACATAAGCAAAACATCAGAACATTTCGAGGAAACCTGTACCTATAGTTAATATAAGTCTGAAATCGCCAACCCATCTTGAGCGAGCGTGTTATCAATGCTCGTGCCTTCTCAGTATGAGAAGAGGGCTTTGCCCTGCAGTGGGACAATAATTGGCTGGTATTATTATAATTTATATCAAACTTGATTTTTGACACCAAATTCACAACTAATAAAATATTAGAATACAAGAATAGTGGAAGGGCGTTCAAAAGAAAGGAAGTAAAGAAGGTTTTATTTTATTTATTTAAAAACTATGCAGTCGTGTTTCAAAAACTTCTTACGATACAATGAAATCGCAAAAAAAAAACTGCTGCTCCATACATTTATTTATTTGCAGATAAAATTATGCTGATTTTGTTTTTTGCGATTTCATTGTTGGTCTCATAGCAGAAATTGTTCATAATGATGAGTACAAGAACTCCTGCAGAGGTTTTCAGGTATAACCTTGGATACATTAATTCTGCCTTGATGGACTGCTGATCGCGAGGTTTTAGGTTCGATTCTCGAGGGCGGGCAAAGGCCCCCTACGGTTTATAATTTAACTAGCGAATTGTAAGTGTACCTTTTACACCACTGACTACTCCTTTTAAGGTAGGTCAGAGTTTAGAGGGTAGTCCCCCCCCCCTGCCAGCTAAGTGGTTGCTTTTGGATATGTGAAAAAATTAACGGCAGTAGTATATAATGAAATTAAAAGGAAAACTATCACAGCTTAGTAGGCTTTACAAGTTTACGAGTAATAGTCGACCAACTGACATTTGCAGTTGGAACGTATGGGAGAAATTGTTTTTCAACTACAATGTTAAGTTTGTTCTTGGGATAAATTCATCCCAACTAAGGAGCCCTTTATTGTGCGTGGTCCGACACGCACTTGGGTGGTTTTAGAATACAGGATTTATATTATATTATATTTTTTGTTCCTAATAGAACAACAACTCAATAGAGAACAACAACAGAAGGAGCAATTGGATCCCCTGGCGAAGAAGCGACGTTTGGACACAATCAGCGACTGTGTCGCCACCAACGTGATAGAGATCAGTGATAAGGACGAACTCGAAGTGTATGGATCTGATATCAGGACATCTACGCAGCTTACTAGCTATGTTTTTGAGGTAGGTACCATATTTAATTTATTTTATTAATATACAGCGAGGCAGGGATATCGACGAGCAACCTGTTACTATAGAGGTATGAGGAACAGGGTGTAAAGTTCACTCATACTCTATATTAAAAGGGAGGATCTTTCGACCAGACGGGTGTCGTGTCTGGTGGGCAACTGCCCGACGGTTGATGTGGGGATGTTGTATGTACGCTAGTTGCGTGGTAAACTTTGCTTGCGCGATGCAGGATTTTGCGTGACGTCAGTGACGTGTTGCTACGAGTTTCTTATAAAATACTAATTCGCTCATAGACTAGATCGTCGTTTTGTGCCTGTGCCCTAGCTTAGTAATACGGGCTTTATACAGGTGACTATAGCCGCTAAATGGTAAATAGCAATTCGGCTAGGCCGCAGATCACAAAATCGCAAGTTTCAAAGTAGAGTATGTTTCGGTGTCTGTGATGCGGCCACAGGTCGTATGCGGCGGGTGACCCAACACGAGCGAAGCCATGCTCAGTCGCAGGCGATCGCGAGCCGTATGAAGGTCGACATTTTGATGCAAAATTAACTAGTCACCTGCGAGTTTTATCGATCTGTGTACAGTACCACTATTCCGCCGCCGTCCGGTCTGCACCAAGTGCAAAGGGCAACTGATAGAAATCCGACGACTGAAGTAACACGAAGTTTGCCGAGGGACATTAAGAAAATAGTTGTACTGTAAATGGGGTGGCGATTCGGCTTGTGAGGCCATTTGTTAAGTAACCAACCGCACGGCGAAAATCGACCTAGTGTAAATCCTCCATGGATGTAGCCAACGTGGTTGGTCACACCTCACCTTTTTTTTTTATTAGCCTGTGCTGTCCCACTCCTGGGCAAAGGCGTCCCTCCATGCCTTCCATATTCCTTCCTTTTCCTACGTGGCCTGCCGCGACCCCGCCCTACTGTCCCAGTCTTACTTCACCTAACCTATTTGGTCGGGGCGCTAAGTTACTGCGACAATATTTGCAAACAGGCAGCAAGTTCAAGAAGGCTGATCATTAGAAGACCAATAAGGTTTTAGAGGATCGAAAATGGCGATAATCGTTAGAGAATCTGATGGCTGATGGTAGTGCGTGTGTTGGATCATTCGGTTCCCTGCAAAATGGTTGAGCTGGATGGTGCTGATCCACGCGTCATGTTCGTGAACGGGCGCCGTCAGTTGAGACTGGTCATCGCTTAACTGCCTACTTTGTTCTCACATATAGAAGCAACAACAATAATGTACCCACGATTTTGTAGTTGATTGATTTTAAAGAGTGTCCTTGGAGTTTCTTGCTCGTTCTTCTCCATAGAGATCTACGTTTTGGAATGGGCAACTATCTTCAACTTTCTGACTAACTCACCGACTCTTTGACAATTCACAATTGCCTGTAAACGGTTTAATTTAAATAAATGCTTTAGTTTGATCAATAAGTTTTAAGAGGATAAATTAAATATTTACCCCTTCCTTATCCCCCAGGTTTGTGACTCCCTCCTAAACATCTGCCCAATCGGCGACGTATCGATGGGCGAACCTCAACTACTATCAGAAGAGTACAGTCGGCAGCAAGACAACCCTGTCATTGAGCTGGTTGCCTGCAGTGGTAGAGGCAAGAATGGGGCGCTGACTGTACTACAGAGGACCGTGAGGCCACAGCTTATTACTGCTTTTAATTTGCCTGGTGAGTTTAAAGTTTATTTATATTAAGCTTAAGTATAAAAACAGTTTACAAAAAAAAAAATGCGCTGAAGATATTTGAAACAGAAGAATCATGAAAATATGCTTAACGCTAAATATACAGGGTGGCACAGATACCGACGTGCAACCTGTTACCATGAATTCAGTACATGATTCTGAATCCCTTCTACGTTGAAATTGTACGTGAGTTATTTAAGAGGCTTACAAGAGCTAAAGCGCGGTCACTGTCGGATTGCATAGAAAAGAAAGAGACGCGCGATGACACAACGCTGGTAATTTATTGCAAAATATGAAGCAATTATGGATTTACAAAAAATCTATTCATTGGACTAAAAAATTAAAACACTATTACGTTAGTATGTTACTTGTAGAATAATCTGACAAAAAATCTGAATGTTTGCATGTATATTAGTATGGTTTTTAATCGTTACAATATTTTTTTAGAGGTATCTTTGTGATTTTTTTTTCTATCATATCAAGTTAATTGTATTATGTTTTCAACACACTATCTCACTAGCATATATCCAGAAGAATATCATATATTTTTCTGATTTTGGTTACTGCAGTGGATCATATATTTTTAGGCATTATAAATTTGCGTTTAGGTCATGTAGTCCCCTTAAAAAAAAAATGCTGTTCCATACATTTTGACCGCGTAGGTATTGCACTTTTTTTATGAAACAGTAACCGAAGAAAAAAATCTACGCTAGGGTGGTCTAGAATCATGTGCTAAATTCATGGTTACAGTTTGCGTGTTGATGACCCTGCCACCCTGTATATATTTTATTGACGAAATTCAATATAAACATCACTAATATAATCCCCTCAAGGAATTCATTTTCAAAAATCCTTTCTTTTTAACCTGCTTTATTTACTCATTGGTATAAGATTGTGATAACTTCAGAAATTCAATGAATGTTGTGTAGTGTTGTTTCATGAAATCTTTTCAACTTATTATAATGGCCTCAAGGGAAGTTTTTACGAAATTACGTACAACACTGTTAAAGCAAAATACACCTAGTCTTCCATGACATAAAGTCTATTCTTAATTGTTACTAACACTCAAATTTTGTATATTGATAACATAAAACATAACATAACATCACGCCTGTATTCCCCGAAGGGTTAGGCAGAGGTGTACCTACAGCACACCCACATTTCGCCAGTTATGTTTAATGTTGTTTGTGTATATTGATATCACACAACAACTCTTCTTCTATGTTTTATCCTATATGATTCGGTATTTTAACAGAGTCACGTATGCCACAGCTTAAGTAATAATAGACCTAGCTTTCCATGTCATAAAGTCTATTTTTATTTACGTATTCAGTGTGGCAGGAACATCGACGCGTAAACTGTAACCATGAATTCAGTACAGGATTCTAGACCAAGCTTAGAAATTATTGGTCAGTTATCAAAAAATAAATCTGCTATTTCTATAGCTCTCAAAACGGTGAAGGGAAACATCGTGAGGAAACCGGCATGTCCTAGAACCAAAAATTCGAAGACATGTGACATCTACCAACCCGCACTGGGCCCGCGTGGTAGATTACAGCCCATTCCCTCTCAAAGAGAGGAGGCCTGTGTCCCAGCAGTGGGAACACTATAGGCTGATTATGAATTATATAGCTCATCTTGTAAACGCTTAAGCCTTTTTCTACCTACAGGTTGTATCGACATGTGGTCGGTGCTGGGCGAGACTACTGAAGGTGCCAGAGAGGCGGAGGGCTCACACGCGTACCTCATACTCACTCAGGAAGACGGCAGCATGGTGCTACAGACCGGTTCGTTTATCATCATTGCATATCATCAACTTCTTAGCCTTTTCCCTAGATATTAGGGGTCGGCTTCCAGTCTAACCGGATGCAGCTGAATACTAGAATTTTACATGGAGCGACTGCCTATCTGACCTCCACAACACAGTTAATGCGTAATATGATACCCCTTGGTAAGATTGGTGGTCAGATTTTCGGGTTTCTGACGACCCGTAACGACTGTCAAAGATCCACGAATGACAGCCGGGACCAACGGCTTAACGTGCTTTCTGAGGCAAGGAGGAGTCTTGGTATGTAAAGATGGTCACCACATCAATCATCATGGTGTATCGTGTCAAACCACTATGATGCGCAAAAGTATTTATTGCATGCCCCCAACTGCCTATAATAAATTACCAAGTGCTTGGAAAGACTTGAAAACGGTGCCATTCAAAAGTAGACTTCGAAAATTATTAATAGATAAAACATACTACAGTGTAACTGAGTTTTTAACGGACGAATTGTTTTGTTTTTCTGCATAATATTTTATTAATTATTTACTGCCATATTAATTATTATTCTACATAAGGGATGTTATGTTTTATCTATGACCTGTAAATTTAATGTTTGTTTGTTTAAATAAGTTTGACCACTATTTTTATGTTTTACTGAAAATTTTATTTAATGTTGGTTTAATGTAATAATTTAGTGAATGTTTTAATGAAAATTTGAATTTTAATAATTTTATTTAATGAGAGTGTAATAATTAAGTTAATGTTTAAATAAGAATTGAAATTTTAACAATTTTATATACTTAATGAAAATGTTTGCATGCCGAATGGTGAAATATGGCAGAACTCTGTATTGAGATACCTACAACTACTTATGTATTACCCATATTTGCAAATAAATTCTATTCTATCCCATCCCCGGGCCAACCGCGGCAAGTGTAGCTTAACCTGATCGATCGACCAGTGCGGCTGTTGTTACTTAGCCACGAGCCCCTTTTTATAATTACTGCATAGTGAGCCTATAATTTTCCCATTGCTGGGACTCCCGTCCCTTCTAAATGAGAGGGAGTGGGTTCTGCAGTTGATAAGTATTGGACAATGTAAATTTTATAATTTCCTCTACATGTGCATGTTTGTTAATATTTGTCTTTGGGAAACGAACGGAAACCGTGTTTTAGAGCCATAAGAGACACGATACTGTTACCATCGGTGACCAGGAGATGTTGTCGCGTATTCTTTTGCTCGAAATTTTTATTGCTTTTGTACTCGGAGCGCCGCCAAAACACGACACAGCATTGATGTAGTTGCAAAATAACTGATGGCGGATGCTAAAAGCATCCCTGAAAAGGCTTTCAAGCTTTATAAAATAGCGAATAGCGATAAGACCGCCCATTGTGTCACCCTATGTAAAATTTCTACATTTATATCTGTTATTTCTATGGTGTACATAATAAAGAGTATTCTATTCTCTTCTATGCTTAACTAACAACTATAATTATGACATTTTTAAATAAGATAATAATATTAGAAATCTTTAAAACATTACAGACTACCGTCGTACTTTTTGCAAACCGAAGTTTGACAAATCGCACTCCTAGATAAAGAGTTGCACAACTCAAAATACTTACCTCTTTTTTCAGGAACAGCATAAAACGTTTTACTCGTTTTCTATATGACCGCTTTAAAAGTATTGTTGTATGATGTTGTGATTATTTTACTAAGATATTAATTTGCTCAATTAATATCTTTATTAAAATAATATACAACATCATACAGAGTCCGACAATCGCAATAACTCGATTTTGGATGATTTTGGCTATTGCCACCCTTTATCTAGGTATGCGAAATATTTTATTACTCCTTGCCCCTTACACCGTGTACTGAAATATTCACTTTCTGTTCAACAGGTCAAGAAATCAACGAGGTCGACAACTCTGGCTTCATGACAGGTTCTCCAACCATCTTCGCAGGCAACCTGGGCAACAACAAGTTCATGGTGCAAGTCACTACGACGGGCATAAGACTTATTAAGAGTAAGTAGTTTTTAAGGACTTAGGCGACAAATAATCTCCTGGTGTGACGTCACATATTTTGAAATTTGAAATTAAACCTTATTATAATAATGATAAAGGACCTCTGCCTTACTCTTCGGGGATTACAAGCGTGATGTTATGTTATGTGTAGAGTTGATAATATTTAAAGTTTTACTGTACACTTGAAGTTAAGATTTAAATGAGGGAGAAGGTACTCGTATGTGTCTCTCGTTATCATCAGCCATATTTTAACTACTGTGAGTGTATTATGGGTAGTGTTGGTTATTGCGCAATAGAAAAACTGTTTGCAGTTCAAATCAAATTAAAATGTACGATCAAATTAATTACACTAGCGACTCACACACTAGGTACACGACACAACTATACGGAACGCGCGACAGTTTCTAAACTTGTTCACTGCTTACCCGTCAACAACAAACTCTGCTTTGCTCTGGTCAAGCGTTAGCGTTATAGACTCTGTCCTGGCGCTGGCGTCCCGATTAGTCAAGTCAAACGATTGATTTAACGTATTTCCGACATATGTATCATGTGGCGTCACGAAGCTTATGACTCGTGCCCCTGCTTGTCACACGTTCTCACACTTTGTTGACCTCTCTTAAACTACGCAATGGATTTTTATACGGTTTTCACCATAATTTATAGAATTTATACCGGTTTATGTGTACAATACATTAATATTAAATTAACCTAAACAACATGCCCCGGAATTAACGCCACCGAACACCCCAATTAGAATATCCTATAATCATAATATTATGTACACAGTTTTTTTTATAATGTATAAAACGATGTTTATTTACTAAATTAGTTATACTGAGTGTGGGAGAAAATTGTGGCCACATTACAAATTTTCGCACGCACACAGTCGCATACGTAGATATAAATAAGAGTCTACCGTAGTAGGTACCTACTACGGTAGACTACTATTTATACAGTACTTGGTCTTGTTATATAAATCTGTAATTTTTATGGTGTAGGATAATAAAGAGTACTTTCTATTCTGTTTTGGTTTGTTTTGACTGTACAGCGAAAATGTGGCCGTAATTTACTTAGTATTAATTACTTTTGGGATAAAAAAATACCTATTTTAAAAACGACAGAGATATACCTAGTCTTGCCATAAATATTGTCAAGAAGAATATTTTTTAATTTTTTTTTCTTGTAGTATTTATTACTTTTACAGTGTGTTAGTTTAATACATAAATATAAAACAAATTAAAATGTAAAAAGCTTATTCGAAGTGGTCTCCATTGGCTGCAATACAGTCCTTTAAACGTTGAGGCCAGTTATCAATAGAAGCACGCACTCTTTCCATGGGAAAATTCTTCACTCTTTGTTTTAGGGACTCCAAATTATCATGGCGTTTAGAGCAAGCCATACTCTCTAAAACTGACCATAAATCATAATCCAGCGGATTAAGATCGGGACTAGACGCCGGCCAGTCTTCAGCTCTGATGAAGTCCGAAACGTTCACTTCCAACCAAGACTGCGTGGACCGAGCTTTATGACCCGGCGCCGAGTCTTGTTGGAAGGACCATATTTGGTTATTGAACATGGTGTTGTTAAGGGGCTTAACTACCTTCTCAAGAATGGTATCGTGATACATTTGTGCCGATGTTTTGATACCTTTTTCACAAAAATATGGCTCAGTCACTCCTTCATAGCTAACACCCCACCATACCATCACTGAAGTCAGATAATGCCCACGTTGCACTCTGTCGACTAATAGAGAAGCTTCCTTAGAGCTTTGAGCATAAATACGGTCATTTTTAACCGACTTCACAAAAAGGAGGAGGTTCTCAATTCGTCTGTATGTTATGTGTGTTAGCTCATAACTTTTTTCTGGGTGAACCGATTTGGATGATTCTTTTTTTATTTGATAGGTGGTGCTTCACATGTGGTCCCATTTAAATTTGATCAAGGTCTGACCAGTAGTTTTTGAGTTATCCTTAATACTGCAGATTTTTTCCACTTAGTTTATATGGATGATGTGTTAATAATTTCCTGTCACTGTTATTTACACACCAAGTAGTGGTATACGAATTTGTGTGGGGTAGGTACCGCAACTAAAAAGTGAAAAATAAAAACTTTTTTACAAAAAAACAACCGACTTCCAAAAAAAACACTAAAAGACGTGAAAAATAACTTTAATTTCGGAAGTCGGTGGCCAAACACGAAAATACAAAACCAAAGGCAAGGCGGTTGTTTTTTTGTAAAAAAGTTTTTGTTTGTTAAAATGTTGCTCAATTGTAAAGATTTTCTCATCCGTAAACAATTTTTTTCTGTGAGACCTCCCTTTGCGTACCGCTTCAGTAGTTGTTTCGATTTTACCACCCTATTCTTTTTTAAATTGTCAGTTAAAAAATGACGAGTGTGTCTCTTATAGGCTGCAAGTCCTAAGTCATCTTTTAAAATACGCGACATGGTTCTGGGTGCTATCTTCATCTCCCGAGATAAAATCTTTTGCTTTCGGACAGGATTTCTTTGAATTCTTTCCCTTACTGCTTTGACCACCTTTTTCGTACGAACACTACGTGGACGGCCAGATCTTTTTCTGTCACAAACAGAGGAGGTCTCATTGTACCTATTAATAGCCCGGTACACAAACATTTGACTAATACCAAGTGTATGGAGAGTTTTAAAAATTGCATTTGGCTCCATACCAACTTTGTGTAATGCAATCACAGCGATTCGGTTCTCTTTATCACACCACTCCATTTTAATATCGCAAAATATTGTACAATGTATTGGCGCCAAAATTAGAAAACTCAATGAACAATCGTATAAAAATAACAGATTCCAAATTCAAATGTAATATCTTTCTTATTTTTAACTGTAACAGTATTTATGGCCAGACTAAGTATCGATTCAGTGAGCGATTCCGAACAAACTTCTTTCATAATGTGCATTAATTCAATTCCACATTGTATACAATGTTCTTTTAAGTTGTACAAAGTCGTGCGAAGCAGGGGCGGTTCGCTAGTCCATACTTATATTATAAAGTAACTCTGTCTGTTAGTTAACTTTTCACGCCTAAGCTACTGAACGGATTTCAATAAAACTTGGCAAGGAGATAGATAGCATCCTGAAGCAGGACATAGGCTACTTTTTGTCCCGGTAACACGTTCCCGTGGGATAATTTCCGACATCCACGCGGGTGAAGCCGCGGGCAGAAGCAATTTTTTTATTTTATTACATGCATTCTTAATACAGATTCATGTTTGTTTTGTACCATTAAACCAGATATGGTTTGTATTGGTACTCACATTCGCTATTGTTATTAACAACACTGCCTAATCACTATAAAGCAAATAATGTAGGTACATTAATAATATTTGGCACATAACTATTTAAGCCGTAGGTAAACATCTATCAGTAAGTACGTGAGTCACATGTAATGTTTTAAATCCGAGCTGCTTGGTACTGGGTCGCTCATTAGAACACCGGTTCTAGTGAATGTAAAAAATCGTATACAGCTTGCTGCGTTTTTATTTTATTTTTATTATTTTTTGCTAAGTAATTATTTTATTATTCTAAGTTATTTATGTAGTTGTAATAGTATTTTTGTATTTTTGCTTATAGTTTTTCACGTTTATTTCATTGTTTATAGATTTTGGTATTTCATTGATTAGAATAAATAGAGAATCTCTAACCTCATTTTATTCGTATTTTGACTTCCACAGACGGCGTAAACCTGCAATCGATCCAGTTAGAATGGACAGCACAATACGCGGCCACAGCCGACCCGTATCTGTGTGTGATGTCTATGTGCGGACGAGTGCTGGTACTCGCCCTCAGAGAGTTCCGAGGGAAGGATGGCGCGGTGAGTATTGACAAGACATCCCGTTTGACAAACCCCATCTATTACTTTTGACGTGATAACGTCTTATAAATCGATGAACGCCGGCTGCACGCACGAAAAAGTATGACCCATTGTCACGTTCCGCCTGAGCAGAGCGTGCAAGCGAGAGCGTGGAACAAGCGATAGAGAGGCACGATCGGCCTAAGTGTTCGGCTTGTGACGCATCTATCTCTCTCTTCGACTCCTTATGACGTTATCAGGTAAAATAATCGTCCGTAAACAGACTTTACAGACAACCATTTTTTTTTGTAATCTTGTTTATCTTGAAGACACAATTCATCAAGTGTATACTATTCCGAAACCTCCGGATAACACGTTTTATTTGATACAATTTAGTCCGATTTCATTTGATTTTTAGGGTTCCGTACGTCCGAATGAAAAAACGGAACCCTTATAGGATCGCTCGTGTGTCTGTGTCCGTCTGTCGCAACCAATTTATTCCGAATCTGTTGGACCGATTAAGTCGAAATTTGGTACACATATGAATTTCTGGGACCCTAACACGGTCGTGTATCGTAAATAAATGAATTTTGAATATAGGAGTCACTTTTGGAAGAGGAAAATTAAAAAAAAAAAGCTTTTGTCAACTGTTCCGTGTGACTTATCAAATGAACGGGCTAGTTGTGTGGGTCACAATTTAAAAAGAAAACTTTTAATTTAAGAAAATAGATGACAATTGACTATTCCCCCTGTATATCCGAAACTACTGAGCCTAAAATTTTGTAAAAAAGTACAGAGAATGTTCTTTACATATAGATTACAGGAAAACCTATAAGAAGTATATGGTTGTAAAATAACATGGTAAATCTCTCAATATTTTGCGTACAAACATACACTTGCAGTTGGAATGTACGTGAGAACATGTTTTTCAACTATAATGTTAAGTTAGTTCTTGGGATAAAAATAATCGGATGGGGCTGTGTCGCGGCACACGGTTTTTTGTTTACCGTGAAACGTCTGTGGCCGCGGCTAATAGAGAGCGATCATTGCGCGGATACGCGATCGCCGCGTTCATAATTATGTCATTTTTACAACAACAATAACACAATAAACAACAACGTAAAACAATAAAAACAACGTTTAACAATTGTATGAGAAACAATAAAAACATTTTTTAATTTTACTTTTTGTTCGGTGAACCGGAACGTGTGGTCGGGCCGACAGAGGGCAGCGTCGTAAAAAATGACATTTGAACGCGACGATCGCGTATCAGTGCGACGTTCGCTTTCTATTATTATAATACAAAACCGACACTCAATGGTACACACGGCTACATATCGAGCTATACATTTCAAGTATAAACTGACCTCTCATTGTACGGAAATCCTATACAATACGAGATCAGCTTATACTGGAAATGTATAGCTTGATATGTACCGTGTGTACCATAATGTTTATTGCGTTTAATATTCGACGATAATTTTGTTTAACATTGGTCTGAGCGAAGTTAAATTCCGATTATTCTAATGCCGAAAACTTCGATCAATAATAGTACTAGATTCCCGATAAGCGCTTCAAAAACGGCCCGAAAAATAAGAGCACAAATACTATTGTGCTCTTATTTCAAATTAGTATTGTCCAAACATAGCCAACTTTAAGACGTCAAAATGCCACAGTGCGCGTTCAAAAGTTGTATAAATAACCACCGTAACACCAAGATTTTGTAAGGAATATTTTGTTTTCGGTATGTTTATATCATTATGTATGTGTTTATCATAAAATAAAATTAATTAAATACACTCGAGAGCAATGAATCCGGGTCACTTAAAGAATGTTAAAAATCTCGGAAACTAAAAATGATAGGTTAATGCAATAAATTGTATTTAATAGACAATGTAATACTCCTTAAATGAAAGTAAAAAAAATATGAGTCACCATACATTTTATTAACACAAAATTACATAAAGAAAAAAACTGCTGATCTCTCCTTAAAACAAAAATAGGAAACATGAATTTTTGAACTTTATTACGATTTTCTTGAATTTTAATACTTCGTATTGCCTCCTCGTGCTTCCATTACTGCGTTTACGCGGTTTGGCATGCTGTACACCAAGTTCCTTATACGATTTTGGGGAATATTCTCCCATTCCTCTGTGAGAGCAATTTTGAGCTCACGAAGCGTGATTGGGGGAGGGTTTCGTTGTTTTACGCATCTGCCTAGCTCGTCCCAAGCATGCTCGATCGGGTTGATATCCGGGCTGCGCGCTGGCCACTCCATACGAGTAATGTTCATCTCTTGAAGGTAGTCATTCACAATCCTACCTGTATGAGGTCGGGCATTGTCATGCATAAATATAGCATCCTCACCTAAATTGACCATAAATGGACCAACGTGATCATTGAGGATTTCTTCCACATATCTTACGCTAGTTAAAGAGCCGTTTTCTATGATCACCAGCTCTGTGCGACTTTCAGAAGAAATTCCGGCCCACACAAGTACAGACCCACCACCGTAGGCTACTTTTTCTTCGATGCATGCTTGCTTGAATCTTTCCCCTGGTCTTCGATACACTCTGTGTCTTCCATCGTGCTTGTAGAGCATAAATTTTGATTCGTCGGAGAACATAACTTTTGACCAATCTTCAATACTCCAATTTACGTGGCTCTGGGCATATCTTAGTCTTGAAATACGATGCCCACGCTCCAGTTTAGGGCCGTTTGCAGGTCTAAGGGGTTTTAAGTTAGAATAGAATAGAATAGAATAGAATAGAATAGAATAGAATAGAATATTTATTGAACAAAAACGTTACAAAAAGGGTACACTTAGTCAATAGTAAGATTTGTCAAACAATAATTAATAATGCTTAAAAATAAACTAAAGCTAAACTATGTTTAGAACAGGTGCAAGTAATGATTGTTCGGAATTACAATGTAAGGTAGCGACCTACCCGATCTAGGTTAATTCAAACCTGTGTTTCAGGCCATCACTTTACAATTCAATTAAATTGGAACACTCAAATTTAAAGTAAAATTGATATAAAATGTATTAACAACTATGAGAAAAAGCATATTGGTACATTATTATCTAAAACTAAACCTATGTAAATATACAAAAGTAAATATTTACGAGGGACTAAATTATCATCATGACAAAATTTCTAGAAGTTTTTCTGTGTCTGTGTAGTTGAGTAGCGCTAAATGCTCTGATAACATTTTACTACATTTTTTATAACTTATACTATAGAAGCTTAGTAACTTGTTGAGCCTATTATACAGAAAAGGTCCTAAAAACACATAAAATCTATTTGCAAACGCATGTCTAGTTTGAGGCTTTATGCAAACCAAGTCCTTCCTTCTCTTGTCGGATGGTACTGGATCAAAAGGAAGTGCAGTGTGCTGGTGTAATATTATACTTAGTATAAATAATTGCCTTACTGTTAGTACATTACATTCTATATAGAGCTGGTGTGTAGGAAATCTAAAAGGCCGAAAGGTAGCAACCTTTAGAATTGCTCTTTGAGTACGCTCTAGAGGAAGCAAAATTGTTTTTGCAGCACCACCCCAAGAAGTTATGCAATAGGTAAGAACGGATTGACACAAAGCTAAATAAACCTGTTTAATTAATTTATAGTCTGCTATATTCCGTAAATACTTAAATACATATATTAATTTGCGCACTCTAGTACATAGTAAATCGATATGTTTACGGAAATTTAGATTGGAGTCAATAGTGACACCCAGATATTTTAAATGGTCAGCTTTAGCTAAAGTGGGGCAGGAACATGCAGTGTCAGCGTACGTGCTACAATTATGTGCGTAAATGTTTAGATTAGTAAGCGGTATGTTAGTATTTCTCATTGTAAATAAAATGTATTTTGTTTTATCTGTGTTTAACGTTAATAGATTATTATGAAGCCAATTACACACAATGTTAAAACCATTCTGAGCATGTTCGTAGACCTCATCTCTTGATTTAGCTGAGAACAATAGAGCGGTGTCATCTGCATAAGACATTATGATACCATTTTGGAGTGACAGGCGGCACAGTTCATTTATGTATATTAAAAATAATGTAGGGCCCAAAATGCTGCCTTGAGGAATTCCAAAACCACTGTTTTTGAGTTCGGAACTTGTATACTGATCAATTTTTACACATTGCTGACGATCGCTAAGATAATCAGAAAATAGTTGAAGTTGTGCTCCTCTTATCCCAAGTGTTTCGAGCTTGTGCAAAAGTAAAGTACATGAAATAGTGTCGAAGGCCTTGGCAAGGTCTAGAAAGATCCCAATTGTGTGCATACCATTATCTAGATTGGTAGTAACATGGTTAGTCAATTTGTGTACTGCTTGGCTAGTTGATCTTTTGGGCCTAAAAAGTTAGATTCAGCAAGCCGACGTCTTACTGTCCATGCACTTGGGTTACTTCCTCCGAGGCGTCGAAACTGATTTGTGAGTTCAGTTCCTGTGAGAAAGCGATTTCGAAGCATGGTGTTCACCAAGTATCGGTCTTCTCGTGCTGTGGTACACCTGGTTCTGCCCGTTCCTGGTCTGCGTAGGTTAGAACCAGTTTCTTCGTAACGTCGGAGAACTCTTTGTACTGTTGACAGCGACACACCGACAGTCCTGGCTGTATCGCGCTGACTGCGGTCGGTTTCCAGCATTGTAAGTATTCTGGTGCATTCTTCAGGCGTAAGCGACATAATTTCAGCTTGAATAATGAATATAGAGCACTATCAACATGGTTTATGTACCCACATAAATGACAGATTACAAACAAAAGCAAAACCAAATGCTGTAATTTCGTAGTTCCATCTTCGAAAGTGGCCCTTTTTCAAATTTGTTTTTTTTATGATATAACTTTACAATAACTAAGAAGTTTTAATACCTTCATTTAAGGAGTATTACATTGTCTATTAAATACAATTTATTGCATTAACCTAGCATTTTTAGTTTCCGAGATTTTTTGGATTCTTTAAGTGACCCGGATTCATTGCTCTCGAGTGTAGTAAATATAAATCATTTAGCAAATATTATGATTGTTTGATCAATGTTTGTGACAACGCGCCAAATATTGGAACAAATATCGACTGTTCTGGAACAGGGAATACACGGAGTAGTATTGTTTTTCATATGTTATTTTTCATATAAGTTAGATTTCCTAAAATCAGACCAATCCCGAGTAAATCTAAATTAGAGAAATTATTGACGATTTTTATGATTATAATTATGTAAATACACAATTGTTATTGTCGCGAATCATATTTTGATCAAGATACAACCTTACACTATCCTGCAAGTTACAAAAACGTAAGAAAATTTGAATTTCGCGGGCTGTCTTAGCACATCCCCCTTAAAGAGACCGATTACGATTGTCCAGATACATAATTTATAGCATCCACCTCGTACGCACCTTCAGACATGGTTGTTTACCTTATATATTCTTATTTGCAGTTTAATTTAAATGAAAAAATTATTTGATTTAAAACAAATATTTATTATAACTTCTAAATCGCGTACATGAGTAGACGCACCCATTTTTTATACGGTTTTTATGAGCCAACCCGCAGAAAATTAATAGCAATGTCTTATAAAAAATAACTATAGTACTAATTTAGGCCTACTACTTTTTTTAAATCGGTTAAAGATATTTGCTACCATAAAAACTGAACCTTCGCCTAAATAAATATTTTCTGCAACTCTACGTCTTTCTATGCTTACTGTGTTCTGAGCATTGAAATGTCATACCAAGAACTACGTCTAGTTCCAAAATAGAGTAAGCATGAAATTGTCAATAAAATGTTTTTAACCTTATTGCTTTGGCTTTAAGTTTCATTTTAGAATAAATATTTTTGTACTTACTATAAAAAAATACTTTTTATGTATTGCTTTTACATTTCTCCGATGACAGAAGGACTTAGATATAAATATTTTGCAATTGTAATTTATGCTTGCGTGTTATGGTTTATAATGAACTGATGTTGTTAATATTATAAAACCTTTTTCTATATTTCGTAGTATGACATGTAAATGTTTATGTTTGTGTAAACGTGGCCACTTCAGCGACTTGTTTTTGTTCCTGATCCTGTATCTAGTGCTATTATTGATCGAAGGCCGAAAATATGGTTTTTAGAATTTTTGTCTGTTTGTGTTTTATTTGTTTATCTGGATGTACGTTCCAGCATTACGCAAATACCACCGGGTAGATTCTGTTGAATTTTTGCAGAGCTATTCCCTATGAGTTTGGTCTGTCTGTAGGCTGTAAATTATCTGGCTATTTGCTATGGAGGATGAGCAATATTGCGTTATATTCGTATTCTTCTACAGTTTACCGCAAATTGTAAAAAGATCAGCTAAAAGGTTAGAATATTGGAGATAGTAACAGATTTAACCTTTTAAATGATTATCATCACGCTATACCTTTATGGAGCTAAGCAGTCAAACATGACATATATATGAACGACTATTTTAATCAACTTTCAACAAAGCAAAATTGGCTTTGTTGAAAGTTGATTAAAATAGCCGTTCATAATAACTTAGCGGTTCAACGACTGTTTTGCAAACCTGTGGTTGTAAGTTCGATTCCCAACGAATGATAGTTTTTGTGTATTCTTTTTACATTTTATTATACTATGATAGTTCGTAGAACGTAAACAGAAAGTCATGATATTTAGGGTAGAGATGGGCGATTGTGAATGACATTATTCGAATGATTCGATTGTTGTAGTCATTCAAATTATTCGAATAACCTTACAACTCATTCGAATTTGAAAAAAAGCGAGAAGTAAATAATAATGTATTGCGTCGTCTCATTCCTTCCGATTCAAATTTCATTATTACTAGTTTATATTCGAACATCCGTAACCTCATCTAAAAGTAAACTCTATGTTCTGAGAAAAAATACCCAATTTCGTGTGGCAAATTGAATCATCAAACATTCGAATATTCGTAGTTTTTATTGCGCCCGAATAAGAAACTATTTTGATTGTAACACCTAACTAACTTGTACTCGTACGAGGGAATAAAAAGATAAACAAAACAAGTGTAAGCGAGAAAGAATGTATAAGCAATCATCATGGCGTTAGCTTCTTCCGTAACCGCCATTTCGTATCGTATTGACGCCTTACGTGCACAAAAAGAAAAATTAAGTAACGTTCTTTTGCATTTGCATCCACAATGTTTAAGAAAAAGTTAGCTACCACCACCACCAGTTTTTCTTAATTTAATTGTTAGTTTAATTAAGTTAAATGTTCTTAGTAAATAACGAGAGATATACCAGTTTACTTTCTGTAAGTTAATCTTGTAATTAAACACGCTAAATTAATTAATATTAGCATTTATAAACAATGCACGTGCATTCGTATCTACTGGCCTTGACGTTCTTTCTCATTCGTCCGGCCCTTGTTTTGTTGTGCACCTGTGACCTGTACACATATCTAAATACTCTTAATATAACTGTGTGTGTGCGCGATTCGTAGAAAGGGCAACGACAACATTTTCGACACATTTTGAAGTACCTACGTACTCAGAAATCATATCTAATTATTGCTATCAACTAAAAGTAATCTTTATAGTACGAGAAAAACGCTCAAAGTATGGCAAACCGAATGAATGAAGTAGCGGTTCGCAAATCAGTAACTATTAACTTATTACTACGAATATCAATGAAAAGTAGACTTTATTATAGTATGAAACAGACCAATTTTGTATGGCAAAGTAAATGAATGAACTAGCGGTTTGCTTCGAATTTGCAAACTAGCGATCGATTGTTTTTGTATTCGAATGTTAATATTAGTAGTATCAAACCATTCGATTATTGGAATTAGTAACAATCGCCCATCGCTAATTTAGGCCTCTTCTTTCATCTGACAGGCCCCTTCTCAGACTTTTCTGTCTATTGGTGACTGATAAACTAACTGGGTAGATAAACTCTATACACACACGTATGAATCTGCGCGCTATCATATTATTATCTGAGTCATGAGCTCCACTCAAAGGAAAGGCGAGAGCGCAGGTTTTGTTCAATCTGCGCCGTGCCTCTTCTACCTATTTTTCTTTCTTTCTTTTATTTTCTTTCTTCCTCGCCAACCCACCAGCACCTGACGTAAAGTCACGGTCGTATTAGCGAGCTGACTATACAGGGTTGATTATTGAGCCTGTAGTGACCTACATAATAAGAGCATACGTGCAGCCAGTACGGAGCGCGGCCGCGCACTGAGGTGTAGATTTTTTTTTTTTTTTTTTCCTATTTGGCAGCTCGTAGTTGTGACCACTAAGGTCCTGGCTACTTAACCGGGCAAACCTGTGGGTGCCTTAAGCTACTAACTTAAAGCCTCCAGCCAGGGGCGAACAATACTTAAATTTAGGTGACCGCACGCTAAGGGCACCCCCTGTGGGGTACGAACCTCGGCTTAGGGCGTCACTGAGGGGAGGGCAGCAAGATGGGACAGGCTGGATCTAAATTATATTATTATTATACTGGGGAATTTAAAACTACAGGCTCAGCTACGGCGCGGGCTGGCGCGTCGTCGAGCAAGGGTCGGGGGGGGGGGGGGGGGGGCCACACTTACGTCGGGGGCGTCGCGTAGGACCTCGGCGGCGAGGTCGGAACGATGGCGGTCTGTGTTTGTATACTGTACTGGTGGCCCTACTGCTCTCCTGGAGGAGGGTTATGGGGTCATCGGGGTCGGACAGGGCATGCCTTGGACGGCGGGTACGACTAATGCGGGAGGGGGCATATCTGGCAGCCTCGATAACCAGAGGGTTGCGATGTGAGGCCGCGGAGTCGAAGAAGCGCTTGGAAATGCGCTTCATGAACTGACGGATAGTGGGGATTTTAAGGTCGAGATGGAGGATCTCGTTCCGAACGAACCAAGGGGAGCCGGTTGCCCTACGGAGGAACCGGTTTTGGAGGGTCTGCATCCTATGGATGTGGTGGGGTTTCGAGTGTGCGAAAACCACGCTCGCGTAGGTCATGATAGGACGAATGCACGCTGTGTAAATGCGCAATTTGCACTTGAGTGACAATTTGCTGCGTGCATTCAATAGGGAGTGGAGTCTACCGAGAGCGAAAGCGGCGCGCGAACGCGCCTGCTTTATGTGCTCGCCGAAAGAGAGTCTATGGTCCAGAGTGACACCCAAGTATTTGGCTCGCTTCTCCCAAGGGATAGGCTTGCCGAACATGGTGATCGGACGGGGAGGGGTGGGGTTGAGTCTCGGTTTCGAAAATAGAACCGCTTGACTCTTATCGGGATTTACTTCGATTCTCCACTTCCTAAACCAGCCACCGAGTTGGTTGACTGAGGTTTGGAGAGTGCGAGATATCGCGTCGGGGCTTACGCCGGTGTAGTAAATGGCCGTATCGTCTGCGAACAGAGCCAACTGAGCCCTTTTACTCTTGGGGATATCGCTGGTGAAAAGCGTAAAAATGAGAGGGGCGAGCACGGAGCCCTGAGGGACTCCGGCGCGAATGGGACGGGGGGAGGATAGCGCTCCTTCGATGCGGAATCGGAAGGTGCGGTTCGACAAAAAGTCTCGCAGGATGAGCACGAGACGATCTGGCACTTTAAGTTGGTATAGCTTATATAATAAGCCATTGTGCCAGACTTTGTCGAACGCTTTCGCTATATCGAAGAAAACAGCACCCGTCAACGAACCACGTTGGAAGCCAACGCTTATGTGTTCGACGATACGGTGGACCTGTTGGACGCACGAGTGTTGGGTTCGGAAACCGAACTGCTCGTTGGGAATGAGACCTTTCGTCTCGGCATAGTCTCTGAGACGCTTATAAATAAGCCTCTCATAGATCTTGCCGATGACATTGAGGAGACTGATGGGGCGGTAGCTGGAGGGAGCGGATTTAGGCTTGCCCAGCTTGGGAATGCCGATGACAGTGGCCTGTTTCCACGCTTGGGGGAAGATGTTATTGCTCATGGCACCATTGAAGATGGTGGTCATTAGCATGATCAGGTGGGCAGGGAACAGTTGGAACACCTTATTGGTCATTCCATCAGAACCGGGGGCTTTACGGGGCTTAAGGCCCTTTATGAGCTCTTGCACTTCGTCGGGGGTGACGGGAGGCAGAGGGCACTCGGGGTATTCTACGGGGGGGAGGGAGGCTCTCCTTTCGACTTCGGCGTCGACCTCGGAGAGGTGAGCTTGGTCTACAGGTTGAGAGCTGGGCGAACATTGGGCCTCAAGACTGTCGGCTAGGCACTCGGCCTTGTCGACATCATCGAAAGCGATGGTATTGTCTGGGCGGATCAAGGGGGGCATAGGGACTACTTCTCGGGATTTGAGTTTGCTCTGAAGCTCCCAGAATGCTAGGTGGGTAGGCTCAAGTTCGCTCAGCAACTTATCCCAGCCCGTTTCCCGATGCTCCGCTACACGTGTCCTTACAGCTCGCTGTAAGTAGCGCATATGGGCTCGGTTCGCGTCGCAGGGAAAGTTGCTGTACGCACGGACAGCCGCGTTCATCTCAGTCATCAGTTCACGTACATCGTCCGGCAACTTCCAGCGACGGTCGTCCGTCGCTGGCACTTCCCTTGAACAATCGTTCAGGACTGATTGTACGTGTCCAGTGAATGAGTCGATCGCGGCCGTCGTGTCAGCGATAGAGTCGAAGAGGTCGGGGATGGAGTCTAGGTGGGGGGACGTGTTGGATTTCAGGCGTTCGCTTACTTTCCTCCAGTCCGTTACCACTTTTGTGGAGGGGGGTTGGTCGGGGTCGGGGAGGCCTACGCGAGGGGCTAGCTTAAGCACAACTGGTCGGTGTTCAGATGATAGTTCGTGTATCACCTCTATAGAATCCAACCGTAGGTTGATATTCTTTAAAAGTGATACATCGAGCACGTCAGGGGTATGGTCAACCGAGTGGGGGAAGTGAGTGGGAGTCATCGGGGCGATGACATCGAAATTTAGAGGGGTACAGAGGTCGAACAAGTGTCTCCCTCGGGTAGATATTCTGGTACTATTCCAGGCGTGATGTTTGGCGTTGAGATCCCCCGCTATGATAACGGAGTCACTCAGGCCGAGGAGTAAGGTCAGGTCGTCAGTCAAGAGTTGGAAGTTCTCTGATTGGCTCGTAGGGGGGAGGTAGACCGATACCAAGGTGATCGGTTGGTGGCCTGTCATGCCTAGTCGGCAAATGGAGACTTCTAGTCGTGAGAGGGGGGGCGGGTCCAAGGGGATGCAGTAGAGGGATTTTCTGTAGTAAATGAGGGTGCCACCCTTGTGACACCGAGTCCTGTCGTTTCGAACAACCCGATAGTTCGCTATCGACGGCGTTCGCATGTGGGGTTTTAGAAAAGTCTCCTGTACGAGGAGGACATCGATCTGGTTGAGGTGTAGACGACGAGACGGTGGTATTTACGTGCGCGCACGCCGCCCGCATCATTGCGCCGACAACATGCCTGTGTGGAGTCGTTAGAATCACAGAGACGAAACTTTTCTTTTTTTTTTTTTCCTATTGGGCAGCTCGTAGTTATGACCACTAAGGTCTTGGCTACTTAACCGGGCAAGCCTGTGGGTGCCTTAAGCTACTAACTTAAAGCCTCCAGCCAGGGGCGAAAATTCTTAAAAATTAGGTGACCGCACGCTAAGGGCACCCCCTGTGGGGTACCAACCTCGGCTTAGGGCGACACTGAGGGGAGGGCAGCAAGATGGGACAGGCTGGATCGAGATTATATTATTATTAACAGGGGAATTTAAAACTACAGGCTCAGCTAGGGCGCGGGCTGGCGCGATGTCGAGCAAGGGTCGGGGGACAATTACGTCGGGGGCGTCGCGTAGGACCTCGGCGGCGAGGTCGGAACGATGGCGGTCTGTTCTTGTGTACTGTACTGGTGGCCCTACTGCTCTCCTGGAGGAGGGTTATGGGGTCATCGGGGTCGGACAGGGCATGCCTTGGACGGCGGGTACGACTAATGCGGGAGGGGGTATATCTGGCAGCCTCGACAACCAGAGGGTTGCGATGTGAGGCCGCGGAGTCGAAGAAACGCTTGGAAATGCGCTTCATGAACTGACGTATAGTGGGGATTTTAAGATCGAGATGGAGGATCTCGTTCCGAACGAACCAAGGGGAGCCGGTTGCCCTACGGAGGAACCGGTTTTGGAGGGTCTGCATCCTATGGATGTGGTGGGGTTTCGAGTGTGCGAAAACCACGCTCGCGTAGGTCATGATTGGCCGAATGCACGCTGTGTAAATGCGCAATTTGCACTTGAGTGACAATTGCTGCGTGCATTCAATAGGGAGTGGCTGAGACGAAACTACTGGAGAACGGCTTTTATATCGCGCTCCACCAACATGAAGTCCAAGCGCGATCGGTTTTAATGCAATGGTGTAAATGCTGTGATTGGTGTATTGAAGAAGGCTGAGGTAGCACCACTAACCCAAACTATGTTATAGTATATAAGGAACAGCATTATTAATATAAAATTAATTAAAAAACATATATTGAGTTTCATTCCTATACTCAACTCAATAAGACAGGGCAATAAGGGTAGATACCTTAATCGTTGTAGCTACGAGAAAACGGTCTTAGGGGACTATCCATAACTTTTTGAGAAATTTAAATCGGCATTCACAGATTTTGAAAAATAAATACAGTCAGCAAGAAAATGGGCAATTTTCACAAAAAACTTTTTTGATGCCTTTCGATCCTGTTTCTTATAAGGACCAAAAAACTCTATGGGACCAACTGAGGTTTGAGTACAAGAAAAGTCAGAAATCGTGAAACACTTTTCCCATACATTTGGTAGGAATTCCAACTTACTTTTTTGTGTTTTTTGTGATCGGCACTAAAAAGCCAGACATCATAAAAAAAAGGATTGTGTGGTTTTATGAAACCAAAGTAAAAGTGAAACTTTTCCCTACTCCGTGGCCGACCGTCACGCGACATGCAACACACAGACGAAAAAGTTTGAGACGATGTAATAAAATTTTCACTTTAAAAAATCCCATACGTTTTAAATTATTTACGGTTTAAAATATCATTTATTTCTCAAAGATTTACATAATCACTTAGTGAGAAACAAAGTTTTAATAATAAAATGTAGGTAATAATTAAAATCGTCCAGAGCGCTCATCGCGCGGTAAGCCAGTAATAAAATTAGTTTTTTTTATAAATCAGGTAAGTGGGTACAAATTAGTAAATTACTCAGAACGCGCGCGTTGTTGTACACATCGAGCGCGCTGTTCTTATCAGCACTGTTATAAAGCACCGTGCATACTATACAATACAAGATAATAATATTATATTTTATTTATTTATGTTGGACCGTCGAAGATGTTTCTTTAAAAAAAAAAATACATATAAATTACTTTTAGCTTCTTTAATGTTTTTTTGGTAGTGAATTGTATAGTTGTACCCCTTCATATTTAATATTTCCCTTTCTGCGATTTTTTCTAGGTCTGAGGTTATTGATTGGTGATTTGAGGTTATTTTTTCTCAGAATGTCAGAAATCACAAGTAACAAACTATTGAAATTCTGTTCTCAAAGCAAATAAAATAATAACGCGTATTCGTGCGAAATTCGAAGACCAATTCGTTTTGTTAATTTTCGGCCAATCTTAATTGTGGTGGTCAATTGGTCATAACTATCCATCATAAAAAAGTAAGTTGGAAGTCAAATCTCCTACGATATGTATGGGTTTTTTTTTACGATTTCTGACTTTTGTAGTACTCAAAAGTCAGTTGGTCCCATAGAGTTTTTTGGTTCTTATAAGAAACAGGATCGAAAGGCATCAAAAAAGTTTTTTGTGAAAATTGCCCATTTTCTTGCTGACTATTAAATTTTTCAAAATCTGTGAATGGCAATTTAAATTTCTCAAAAATTATGGAAAGTCTCCTAAGATGTCGTACGGCATTTTGCTGTGGGGAAATGCAGCCGACATTCAGGCTATTTTTGTGCTGCAGAAACGAGCCATTCGAGCAATTTATAACCTTAGTTGTAGGCATTCACTGAGGGATAAATTTAAGGAAATAAACATAATGACTGTCACATCTCAATATGTATATGAAAACCTTATTTATGTAAAAAAGAATATTAATCTATATTCTAAACACAGCGACATTCATAACATAAATACTAGATACAAAGATTTACTTATTGTGCCCTCGACTAGGCTCCAAAAAATTAGTAATTCATTTAAGTGCCAAAATATACGTTTTTACAACAAACCCCCAAGTCTTGTTAAAGAACTGAGCCTCAATAAATTTAAATCATTTATTAAACAGAAACTCTGTCAAAAAGGTTTCTATAAAGTTAAAGATTACTTGGATGACAAAAAGGCTTGGGATTAATTAAGCTACTTCAATGTACCCCCAAGCAACATTCCATTTTATACTGTGATTACGTTTTTAGAATTAATAATGTCATTTTTATTGAATTACATGACATAACATGTTATGATTTTTTGATGACATTTAAAGAGAAACCTGTCTGTGAATGTGAGTAGCATGCAGGCTAGATGAAATACATGATATTCATTTTAATATTGTGAATGTGAAGACTATGTGGGTCATTGTTGCTTTTTTTTTCCTTTCAAGTAGTTTTAATCTTAGTCTGGCAGTTTGAGTAATTTTTGTGGCCTACCCAAATGTCCTTTCTTTGGTATTGTTCGTGAATCGTTGAGCTCCTTCAGTTCTGAGTTGAGCTGCACGATTACTGACAAATGCGTGCACTGACTGGACAGGTCCACTCAATCTGTGTGGTTTTTCCTCAAAAGACCATTTCAGACAAATCTACATGGTCTTCACATGATCTGACTAAGATTATGTCTGGACTTTAAAAGAGACTGTGACCTCTGAGTTTGTTTCGGCCTTTCTTCTCAGAGTAGTCAGACAGGAAACGCCGACCTCATCTAGTTTTAAAATATGATTGACGTGTAAAAGTGTTTGTACAAACCTATTTACAGAAATAAAATCATTTATCATTTATCATTTACCGTTTTCCCGTAGCTACAACGATTAACGTAGCAAACCTTACTGCCCCGTCTCAATAATCCAACCTGTATAACTTAAATAATGACACTGCAGTTACGTCTCTAAGATTGGGAATTATTAAGGCATGACGATATAGACATTCGTTACGGTTCACATTTTTGTCCTGGTATGTTTGGGTGTGATTTTAAAGACATTTGACGTCAAAACTTGGCAGATAACACATACTCATCGTACGGAAGCCTCACCCCGTCAGTTCAACTCGCATTTGGCCAGTTTTTCTTTTATCAACCGTCGAAAATCAAACACAGATAGAATCTTGTACTTAATTCATGGTAGGTACTTAACAGTTTGCGCGACGATGTCCGTTACACAGTGTAGACTTCTGCCTTCTGTTTCGGAGAATACAGATGTGATATTATGTATGTATAGTTACATCCAAAATAATTATGTTTGTAACCCTAAGGGCTATTTTTGTCGGTGATAGAATCTGCTTTACCGACTCAGTATTTCATGTTTCGTCGTAATGTCAATACCGCAGAATGTCATTCAGCCATCTTCTGTGTGACACTGACAAATTCTGACGATTAATTAATTTTATTTTTGATATATATTTCATAAAATGGTTATTGACTATTAAAAAGGTTTTAGGTTGATGTCAATTCGACGTTGTTCAAAGGTATATAGTAATTAAATATAGTTTTCTATGAAAGAGATGCTCAGTGCCGCAGGTCCAAAAAGTATTGTGTCTTAACTTGATAAAGGAAATAATTTGAAAACTGACGAAGATATAAAATACTATATTGTATAATATAGAATTTTCATGTTGCAGTCATCAGGTCGCCTGGCCCCGACGCGCCAGGCCGTGCCGCACCGCCCGGCGCTCCTGCGCGCCACCGTGTACCGCGACCTCAGCGGCCTGTTCACGCCGCCCGATGCGGACAATACGCAAGTAAGTGCTACACTCGGCGCTCCTGCGCGCCACCGTGTACCGCGACCTCAGCGGCCTGTTCACGCCGCCCGATGCGGACAATACGCAAGTAAGTGCTACACTCGGCGCTCCTGCGCGCCACCGTGTACCGCGACCTCAGCGGCCTGTTCACGCCGCCCGATGCGGACAATACGCAAGTAAGTGCTACACTCGGCGCTCCTGCGCGCCACCGTGTACCGCGACCTCAGCGGCCTGTTCACGCCGCCCGATGCGGACAATACGCAAGTAAGTGCTACACTCGGCGCTCCTGCGCGCCACCGTGTACCGCGACCTCAGCGGCCTGTTCACGCCGCCCGATGCGGACAATACGCAAGTAAGTGCTACACTCGGCGCTCCTGCGCGCCACCGTGTACCGCGACCTCAGCGGCCTGTTCACGCCGCCCGATGCGGACAATACGCAAGTAAGTGCTACACTCGGCGCTCCTGCGCGCCACCGTGTACAGCGACCTCAGCGGCCTGTTCACGCCGCCCGATGCGGACAATACGCAAGTAAGTGCTACACTCGGCGCTCCTGCGCGCCACCGTGTACCGCGACCTCAGCGGCCTGTTCACGCCGCCCGATGCGGACAATACGCAAGTAAGTGCTACACTCGGCGCTCCTGCGCGCCACCGTGTACCGCGACCTCAGCGGCCTGTTCACGCCGCCCGATGCGGACAATACGCAAGTAAGTGCTACACTCGGCGCTCCTGCGCGCCACCGTGTACCGCGACCTCAGCGGCCTGTTCACGCCGCCCGATGCGGACAATACGCAAGTAAGTGCTACACTCGGCGCTCCTGCGCGCCACCGTGTACCGCGACCTCAGCGGCCTGTTCACGCCGCCCGATGCGGACAATACGCAAGTAAGTGCTACACTCGGCGCTCCTGCGCGCCACCGTGTACCGCGACCTCAGCGGCCTGTTCACGCCGCCCGATGCGGACAATACGCAAGTAAGTGCTACACTCGGCGCTCCTGCGCGCCACCGTGTACCGCGACCTCAGCGGCCTGTTCACGCCGCCCGATGCGGACAATACGCAAGTAAGTGCTACACTCGGCGCTCCTGCGCGCCACCGTGTACCGCGACCTCAGCGGCCTGTTCACGCCGCCCGATGCGGACAATACGCAAGTAAGTGCTACACTCGGCGCTCCTGCGCGCCACCGTGTACCGCGACCTCAGCGGCCTGTTCACGCCGCCCGATGCGGACAATACGCAAGTAAGTGCTACACTCGGCGCTCCTGCGCGCCACCGTGTACCGCGACCTCAGCGGCCTGTTCACGCCGCCCGATGCGGACAATACGCAAGTAAGTGCTACACTCGGCGCTCCTGCGCGCCACCGTGTACCGCGACCTCAGCGGCCTGTTCACGCCGCCCGATGCGGACAATACGCAAGTAAGTGCTACACTCGGCGCTCCTGCGCGCCACCGTGTACCGCGACCTCAGCGGCCTGTTCACGCCGCCCGATGCGGACAATACGCAAGTAAGTGCTACACTCGGCGCTCCTGCGCGCCACCGTGTACCGCGACCTCAGCGGCCTGTTCACGCCGCCCGATGCGGACAATACGCAAGTAAGTGCTACACTCGGCGCTCCTGCGCGCCACCGTGTACCGCGACCTCAGCGGCCTGTTCACGCCGCCCGATGCGGACAATACGCAAGTAAGTGCTACACTCGGCGCTCCTGCGCGCCACCGTGTACCGCGACCTCAGCGGCCTGTTCACGCCGCCCGATGCGGACAATACGCAAGTAAGTGCTACACTCGGCGCTCCTGCGCGCCACCGTGTACCGCGACCTCAGCGGCCTGTTCACGCCGCCCGATGCGGACAATACGCAAGTAAGTGCTACACTCGGCGCTCCTGCGCGCCACCGTGTACCGCGACCTCAGCGGCCTGTTCACGCCGCCCGATGCGGACAATACGCAAGTAAGTGCTACACTCGGCGCTCCTGCGCGCCACCGTGTACCGCGACCTCAGCGGCCTGTTCACGCCGCCCGATGCGGACAATACGCAAGTAAGTGCTACACTCGGCGCTCCTGCGCGCCACCGTGTACCGCGACCTCAGCGGCCTGTTCACGCCGCCCGATGCGGACAATACGCAAGTAAGTGCTACACTCGGCGCTCCTGCGCGCCACCGTGTACCGCGACCTCAGCGGCCTGTTCACGCCGCCCGATGCGGACAATACGCAAGTAAGTGCTACACTCAAAGTGATTGAAATATCGCATGTATTTAATCGAACTACAAGTAATTCGTAATTTGGGGACTTAAAAATACTAAATAGACACGTAAATGCGACTGTAGGGGCGCGACCTAAGTGGTACCTGGTGGGATTGTTACGTTGCTAAGTTAAACACTCAATTAACTTTAGAAGGTTTATTGCTGAGAGCTAACAATTAAAAGTTTACGCTAAGCTATCGCTAGAATGAGCAAAATAATGGAACTGAATGCACCCGGTTGCTGTCCGTTATGCACTGAGCTCGCGGCGCATTCAGTGCGGCCGTATTGGATCGCTATATCAGCAAACGTGGTCGATTGCAATTATTGCATCGAACATGCTCCTGACGGGAAGAAATGAGTTAATTGATAAGCTTATACATAATGAAAAGTTACGTGTGTGTGAGCTTAAACGCTAAGAAGTTAAGAAAATATTAGATGAGACATGATTAACAAAGTGATAGAACAATATCTTATCATGATCTTATAGCTAGACATAGATGCTCAAAGGGTTGAGTCACCAATCGAGAATACCGATTGTCTTTTAGCTAGGGGAGCCGTCGATATGTCTCGCCTCTTTGTACGCAAACTAGACCACCGTTTAGAAAAATTAGCTACGCGCGCACCATCACTGACAGTTGGCCCCTGCTCGGACAGTCGTTGATTTCGCGCACTTGCACTAGAGTTTTGCTCTTGCTCAAATTGATTTATACACACACTCACACTCGCTGGTACGTTCACGTCCCGCTCTTGGGTGATCGGACCACCCTCCCGCTGACACCTCCTCCTCAGGAACCACAGGACCACTACGACAGCTGCTGCTAATAGTCCATATAACAACGCATACTGATGTATGTCATGTGTCGTTAAAACCTCTGTCTGTTGGGCTGATTCCTTCATCGCTTTAATTTGTTCACCGAGATACTTTAAAGAATCGTTTATCGGTGTGGTATCTTCGTTGAACTTGTAGTCTTGGAAATTTTGGATAGGTAGCGTTAGATTACTAATCAAGTGATTTATGTGAGTTAATTTAGTCTCGAGTATATTTGGTTTAAGATTTAGCGTATTCTCTAATTGCTTATGGGAATAAAGTGTTACATCATGACCCTTCACGATGCATTGCTTAGTCAGTTGAATAAGTCCAGCCTTGCTGACTTCGCTCGCTTGTAGGTCGTCTTCGCATATGATTCTCAAAGAGTATGAGTCGCAACAGAAATACAAATAGGTAGAAAAGTCGTGTAGTGGAACCCATTTGTTTTCACAGCTAGAATTGATGATCCTGCAAGTAGACCGTTCCTCTTTTTCGCAGAATTGTTCAACCGGACCTAAATTCTGGATAGGCCCTCGAAGACGACAAAGGTAGGTTTCCGCTCGATATTCGCAACTTTGAAGGTCGCTGACACTGGCTGTCCTTAGATTTAGATTAGAAGCCCAATTTTTTTTATTAGGGGTTCATTATAAAAAAAAAAAAAAAAAATTAAAGAAAGAGAAAAAAAGAAAAAACTATATAAAAAAAAGAAAGAAAATTAAAGAAAGAAAAAAAAAGAAAGAAAAGAAAGTAAATTTTCAATGACGAAAAATTTGCAAATATACGTTGGCACCATCGTAATTTTGATTTTGACTCCATTTTTATTAGCAGCGACCTCTAAAAACATGAAAATGACACCCATGTCGAAAATTAACAAAAAGAAAAGAAATTAGAAAAAAAACGGTACAATATAAAAACTACGACAATAAAAATAACTATTGACGCCTAATTGGACTATTTACTTCCGGTCTGTCAGTAACTTGAATATAAATGGCGAATTGTGGGTTTTCTAATCACAGTGTACATCCCTGCCCAACCCTTTGAAAAAATTCAGGCGTGATGTTATGAAGAAATCTCATTTCCGCAACTTTTTCCCGCAAGTGCATTCGCGCAAGTGGTTCGCCCAGACGTCTTTTGCGCTAAGTCCATTCGTGGAAATGTCTTTTCGCGCGAATGGATGCGCGTAACTGGGTTCGCCGAAGTATATTTGGCGCGTCTTTCGCGCAACAGTATCAGATCGATTTTTTGTACTGAACCATGGGACCTGGTAGCCTTCTGGTTACAGCGATATTGAAGGTCAAAGTTCCAACTTTTATTTATTTTATGAAAACAGGTTTAAATGTTATAACTAGACTTTAAATACTCCCACGACTCCTGTACCATTGCATGCACCCGAAAGCACAATGTTTTGCGTGCTTTAATTGCGCATTTTTCACACCAAAAAAATGTCGTTTCCCAGCAATAATTTTTGCTCAATGTTACTTAATTTGATGTAAGGAATGCGTAGATAACGGCTATGTGATGGGTCTTTTTACTCCCTTTGTCTATAATATACTATATAATAAGATCCTACTAATATTATACAATATATGTGAAAGTTCGTGATGATGGAGGGATGGATGTTTCTTTCTTACTCTTTCACGCAAAAACTACTGAACGGATTTGGGTGGAATTTGGAACACAGATAGTTTATAACCTGGATTAACTCATAGGATACTTTATATCCCGGTAAAACGTTTCCGTGGGATAATTTCCGACCTCCACGCGGACGAAGACGCGGGCAATAGCTTAATTTATAATAACGCTGAAGAGTTTCTTTGTTTGTTTTTTGAACGCGCTAATCTCTGGAACCGCCTGGCGGATTTGAAAAATCTTTTTGCATTTGATAGCCCAATTCTTGAGGGAGGTGGGCTAACATCACGATACGGCCCTTAGGAGCCGAGCTAAAAGAAAAAAAGTAAACGGCAGGTGAAACCCTGGGGCACAGCTAGCATATTTATAAAAGGTAAGTGTCCCACTAACACATCATCGCCCAGCCCAAATCGATTAGGTTAGGAATTCGAAATTTGTACGTTCTTTTGTAACGTGGCATCCATTTAGAAAGGGTTTTTTGGAAATTCTATCCCTAGGCGGTGAAAAGGGGGAATCCAGTTTGCATGTAAAATCTTATTGCTTGGGTTTAACTACTTGAATATGGCACGAATACTTATTTACGTTATAGAGGTATGAGGAACAGGGTGTAAAGTTCACTCATACTCTATGGAAAAGGGAGGATCCTCCGACCAGACGGGTGTTGTGTCTGGTGGGCAACTGCCCGACGGTTGATGTCGGGACGTTGTATATATGCTAGTCGCGCGGTAAACTCTACTTGCGCGATGCAGGATTTGCGTGACGTCAGTATGACGTGTAGCTCGCATGTGGCGATGTTGATACCGCTACAACGTAATTAATAAAGATTGCGGAGTCTGAATGTGTGCCCGGTTGATGGCAATAGGCTCGCCCCCTATTACATGGAACCTCAACATCATCATTTTCCTTCCCTTATCTCAATTCATTCGTGGTCGGCGGAACATGTCTTCTTCCACATTTCTCTGTTAGTCGTCATCTCGGTAGTCCCTCCCATTCCAGCCAAATAATCTTTCACTCAGTCCATCCATCGTTTCTATGGTCTTCCTCTACTCATTACTACGTCATGAATCGTACAGACTATGTTCGACGTCATTCTCTTGGTTATATCACAATGGGGTTAAAAACTGAAAGCTCGTTATAGGTGGCAGCACTCTTCAATGTCTTCAAATCGCCATTGTTGTGTATGTTTTTACTGTTGTGTCGATCACAAATTAAACGAAAACTGGACAATGTATGCGACTTGGAGTGTAGTTCAACTAAAAGTGGATCTAAGGAATAGGGAAGCGTCTACCACTGGTAAGAAAGCAGCTTTAGAAGAAAGGTAAATAAATTATGACCGTTTTATAATGGATGGGTTGTTTTGCTAGTTTTACATAAAAGTCATTTTTTGTGGAAGACTGGAGGCATACGAAAGGAATAACTTGATCGGTCTTCGGAACTTCTGTATAGATCCATAAATGTACCTATACAAAATTTACTTATTATAAGTATTCTTTGATAATACAGTATGTGGATTCTGATCTGACCCGTCATCTGGCTCTAATGATGTGCTGGGAAATATTTATATTTCATTAAGCATTGTAAATTCCTCATATTTATATTGCTCTTCACAAATATGGGTTTGAACATGGCTAGGTCCAGCAATTTGATCGCTATATGTTAATATGTCAGTTCTTTCGTTAGGATTCAGTGCAGGATTTGTATTAATATTAGGCAGTAGGTAGTTTGGTATGAGGGAATTAAAAACAATGCAGCATAGCGAATGCTGGTTAGATGCCATTTCGATATATTTTGCTTGATTAAAAGATCATCTTATTACACAAACACCCGTACTATAAATACCCACAAGTGCCTGCAATTAAAATACACTTAGTTCCCTGTTTTTTATGAAAAAGAGCATCACCTGTATATGCATTTCTCTGATAAAAGGCTCTGGTTTAAAATGGATAGCACATAACCTCTTCGTATAATTGAGTTTCCAATTTTTTCTTCGTAGAGCTCTTTCCCACAGTTTTCTTCTTTTAGCATCTTTGGGAAATACATCAGTTCCCTGATTTTTTCAGTCAACAGCTGCGCAAGAGGGCATGTTAAATAAATAGGAGTAAAAGAAGTTGCTTGTTTACAAAAAATGTATGGATATTGACAGCTAGCTGTCAAGTTCTAAGACGCACAATGGTAGCGACATCTGTAGTGAGCAAGTGGCAGTTTTTATCCTCATTATACTCATAAGCAAACTTGACCGGTTTAACAAGATCAATGATCGAAGATTTTGTATGTAAATGCGATGCAGCACATGTCATCGGTAACACTTGGAGTTGGAAAACCGGCCTTATTACTACGACAGAACAAGAACAAGAAACAGATTTATTTAATAATTAAACACGAAATTATTGACGACACAAGGGAAGACTTAAGACTAGTTTAGATTAGATTATTATTATTAGATATTTAGTTCATTTTGCAGCAGTTTAACTGTTTATAAGCGTTGACAAAAATGAGATACAATTAGTTATTATTTCGACCCCGGGGAATGCGTTTAACGGACATCTGTTTCAAACAAATTTCAAATATGAACTTTGCGATTGTCGTTCATTATGTCTAACAACGATACCGAAGTATCTGTGTATGAAAAGAGTGGTTTTGAGTCTTTATATGAATGCCTCGAGGGGGCGACATATGAAATATACTAGGCTACCGAGATTACTATAAGCTCCATCATGTTTGTGCTGTCAATAGCTACGTTGATATACGGAGTGACGTCATGGTGCATCGTGAAAAAGTTTCGCAACTACAAAAACTATGTGTTTCTTAGTGCAATTCTAACAAACATCTTAAACAGTTCAGTGTCGTTGTTCTTATATTGTTTACCCACCGTGTTATTACAAATCAAATGCCATGTATGGTCTTCCATCATTGGTCAGTTTCTAATAATATACGCCATGACAGTGAAGCATCACTGGCTGACAATCATATGCCCTAATATGTTCTACGTAGAAATTGTACAGGTTTACAACGGGCACGTCCGAAGGAGGTATTTAAAAAGCTACTTCTTTGGTTGGGGTGCGGCTTTTATAACAACATTAACAACCATAATTTATACATATGCTTATTTTGTGGTTTATAAATCAGTAAAATGTTACATCATTATGGCATTATTATTGGTAATTTCACGTGTGGCAATAAACTGTATACTCTACATTATAATTGTATATTTACTTTTTCGTAATTCGAACGCGACATATACAGCTATGAACAAATGGCGTCGCTTGTACATCGGCACTTTGATATTTATACTGAGCGACTGCTTATTGTTACCTGTATATGTTTTCACGTATATCCGTTATATTACAAAAACAAATAGCTTAATACTGTTTTGTGTATACATTTTCTTACATCACTTAAACCCACTACTACTGAACGTTTATTTCGTTGTTGTGAAGAGCAATTGAGAGTTGTGGTATGAATATTATGTAAATAAATTAAATGAAAAGCAACAGAATCGCGATATCGAATTGCATGTTGAAAGTGTTCGCGAAACTGCTGTCAGTCCATCGGCGGTTATTAATATACAGGATTAAGTTTAAATGACAAAAAACCGGAAGAAAGGACTGCCGTTGAAGAAACCGATACTCGAAAGCTTACAGAAGCCATACCCTATCCAGCAAGCTTCTTAAGGTGGGAATGACTGTTTCGCACAACGGCTAGCGTTCTACGCTTCATATCTCTATATGGAGACCGGAAAGAGAAAACGTTCTACAAAAGAACGAGAAAATGACCCTCACTGGCGAAAATAAGAAAAGGCGACGCCGCCCCCTCCGAATGTGGCAACGAAGACGTCGGACACCCGCGTTAAAAAAACATAAAAATGTTAATGATTTGCCGTGCGATGCCGCGTTGTGCCGCCTGGTGAGCGCCGCCGGCCTTCATACAGTTACCTCATCGATTTTGAACCACACACTAACTGACAGCTGTATCAGCTGTATCGGTACTATTATTATAAAAAATCATCTTATCTGCATACTGTATACTCTTACATTATAAGCAAATATTATTTATATTTCTTGATCTTGATTTAATAGCAATGACTGCTTGTAGTATAATTTTTAGTATTAAATATATCAATTAAACATAGATTATAATATACAAGCTGAAACTAAAATATATATATACATACTATTTACAAGTGTATAATGTAAGGGAAGAGCTCATAGGGCATCAAAAAATTCGTCCGCATCGCTGTCAGTGGGATAAGTGCCCAAAAGGCTGGCGGCATTGCCTTTTGTATTTCTTTATGACCGAAATGCGTTACGTCAAGCGGTGCGTTCTGGATAGCGTCTGTCATAGTCAATACGAGGGCTACACTGAAAGTTTTAAGAACTGGCCACTTTTTTTTTTTTGTTTGGTTATGGCTTCGTACGGTTTGTGCATTTAGCCAAACTGGCCACTTGTAAACGATATAATAAAAAAATAAGTTCAAATTTTGAAAATGGAACTCTACCAATATTATTGTGTACAAGCTGACGTCGGGTCAGTTGACGGGACAGTTCAGACGTTGTCCTGTCTTAACTATGAATGTAATATGTCGTTAGTTAGTTAGTTAGTTTTAGTTTTGACTATTGACTAAAACTAAAACTATCGACTCATTTATCAACCGATCCATCTGTGTTAAACGATATTTGCAGCGCGCATTCTGTCAATCGCTGACAGTTATTTCAAACAACTGACAGTTATGTAAAATTAATATTGGCGTTAAGTTTTCTTAAATTTTGTAACTTTCCGATCAACTTCCTTATTTTTTTATTTCATAAGATCCTTCTCCTGACAAGAACGAACACAACAAAAAAAAATAATTGTGAAATTGGTCCAGCCGTTCACGCGTGATGGCGTGATCAAGGGAAATAGGGATTCATTTTTATATATATAGATGTATTGTATTCATTTGTCATTTGTTTACGATTTGGCGGCAAATTGAAAATTGTCTGTGTCACGTCAGCATGAATTTAACGCGAGAAAATTTTCATACTATGATTTTTTATGACTTTCGATGTCACTCTCGTATCAGCACGTTAAAACCCATTTTGAGTCAAACTGAGCATGTTTAAGGGGGATGCACTAAGGTAGCCCGCGAAATTCAAATTTAATTAGGTTTTTTGCAATTTGCGGGCCAGTGCCAGGTTGCCTGTTCATGAAAATATAATTCGCGACCGTAACAAATATGGCTTTACTGAATTATAATAATTAGAATCAGCAATACAACTCCTTAAGTTAGAATTGACCTCAAATGTCATGATTTCACGAAATAGTCATTCAATAGAGTAAAATGAACTTAGAAGAGATGTATTGATGATTTTTATGATTATAATTCTATAAATAAATATTTGATACGGCCGCGAATCATAGTTAGATCAACATACAACCTGATACTGACCTGCAAATGGCCAAAAACGTAAGAAAATGAATTTCGCGGGCTACCTTGGCGCATCCCCCTTAAAATAAATGTTTTGACGCTGACTTTGATTTCGTCATTGAAGCTGTCTTGGGTTATCATCGATCACGCCGAAGAGCGTTAGCATTAGTGGCCTGTCAAAAGTGACGTTTGATATTTAGATGTGTATTTTTTTCCACATCATCATGATCCTCAGAAAGTGAAGAATCGAAATCGTCACTATCTTCTTCATTAAATTATATCAAGAACTTAGAGTAATTAGACTTAGAGTGATAGTTTCATTCAAAATTCCGTTCAAAGTTGAAGCAACAACACAATGAATGTGTGCATATGCGGGACGTATTTATGTTTGCCGACACGCACACAAGCAAACGAGTAATGTTGCAAGCGAATGACATTTTCCCCAAAAAGTGGAGAAAATGTAATTGTTCCAATTTTGCCAACCTTGCGTTTAGAATTATTTATTTTATTTGTTTATTTAATTTTATTTATTTATTAATTGCACAGTGTAGGTACACATAGTTACACATTTATCTTAACTAATTAGTGCAGTCCGGCAAAACCGTCTAAAAACGGAACTGATTTGTAATCTTTGAAAAACAAAACAAGAAAAACAAAACAACAATAAGAGGAATATACAATTTTTCTTTATTTGTTTCTTTGTCAGTATTGTTTCAATCCGTGTTTTATCAGGCAATAAATGTGCATGAAAACGATTAGATTGATTTAAAATTAATAGGACTAGGTATCTAAAATTCTGCCAGAAAAATGGTTTTTAAAATTAACATTTTATAATGTATGGCTACTGGCGCCCCCATTTTTTGCACTCTTTTGGGTCCAGCTGTATATGACCCTGGTAGGGTAGACACCAAAAAATGGTAAAAACATCTTCACTTCATCAAAACAAAATAAAATCAACTATTTTTTTTCGTGGCGCGTGGGTTCCCTAATAATATTTAGAATATAATAATACCTACTTATAAGTGGATTGGGATTATAGGCAGTACACAATTATAATAAAAAAAATAGGGTAAAATATTTTCCTATGCCTAGCAAAATTTTCATTGTAATGGCGTCTGTCAAATTTACGATTTATTATTTGGTTTTGATGAAAGTTTTTTATAAAAATATAAGATGCTAGGCAGTATTTACCCGTGAAATGAGATCTTTTTTTGTTTCCATTTTTATGTGATGCATTATGACACCCATTCACTGCCCAGTACGTCATTTTTTTGCGAAATTGCGCGAGCTCTTTACAGCAATACATGATCTTGAGTACGGACGCGCCGAAATTCGTAATTAGCCTTAAAAGGCTAACTTGAAATGGCTTCACTTTAATTGCGACTACTGCGGTTCTAAGCCTATTACTTCTATGATCAAGAACTTGTAGCAGGAGGTGATCCAAAATCGTTTAGAGGTTATTTTCTTAAAAGTAGGTAGTCAAGCGCACATCAGTGGTAAAGGCTCCTACAAACAGGCGCGACACGCGACGTGAACTGCGCGAGACGAGCGGTGCCTTTGTGTCACGCAGTCGCGGCGCGCCTGCCTTCGGGAGCCTTATCACTTGCCACTACGAAAATGACCCTTAAAGCAATGACCCGTAAAGGCGATGTCATTGTCAAATGACATAATCAACGTTCAAACATTTTTCACGAAACCTAGTTTTAAATGCTATTTACCTCCATAGATCCTGTACTGTTGTGTGCTCCCATAAGCGCAAAGTTTTGCGTGCGTTACATTAAAATTAACAACGATTTTTCGCACTACAAACAAAGTCAAAGTCAAATTATTTATTTCAGGCACATAAAAGGCACTTTTGGACGTCAAAAACAAAAGTCGTTTCCCAGCAATAATTTTTGCTCAATGTTACTTATTTTAATGTACAGATTGCTTCAATAACGGCTATGTGATTGGTCTTTTTATACCCTGTATTAATGCCTCCAGGTTAAAGGTGAATTCAGCGGAAAAATGAAAGGCAAGAAGAATGTGAAAGCTGAGGGGTTCAAGCCGGGCGCTATCTACGAGCTCAACGATGAAGACGAGCTGTTGTACGGAGGAGACCAGACGCCTGCGTCCATGGCTAGCGTAAGTACTTGCATAATGTTAGCTACGGCTTAGAAGTAAAGGCGTTCGCAATAGAAAACTAAACACATTATTTAAACGTAAACATATTTATTTCCTTTTCCACAATATTTGTAAAAAATCGATCAAATATCACCAAAATAATAAATAAGTCCTGTCCTGTCCTGTGTTGTTTTATATGATAAGATAAAGATTTCTAATTGCCTCGATTTCGTTATGCTGATACCGAAATTTTTTGAACGTGTTCACTGCTCGGTGTCTCGAACAAGAAGACCGATCAGTTGTCTCGCATTGATAATGACAGTGAATGTCATGATAAAAGAATAATCGATTGAGTGACATACGAGTATTACTCGATTTAATAAGTAGGGTTACCAATAATCAGCATGTTTCCACTGCTGGGACACAGGCCTCCCCCCGTTGCGAGGGAGTCGGCTGTAATCCACCACGCGGGCCGGAATTTTTGGTTCTAGGACATGCCTGTTTCCTCACGATGTTTTCCTTCACCGTGGGTACTTGTTCATTAGAAAAAAGAAAAGAAAAAAAAAAAGACAGAAGAATAGGTTTATTTTTCACAGACACGTGCGCACTAAAAATATAAGTTAACTCGAATAAAAAATGAAAATAAACAGACCTATTAACACGAGCCCAGAACAGAAAAACATTTCTTAAAAACAAATTGTTGATATGGTACTTTATAGAGGCCAAATTGTATTTAACAGGAATGGTTTTATTTAATAAAATCTGTTTCTGTCGCTGAAAACCAGCGCTGGGGCTCTGTCTCGCATAGTGTCACAGCATTATGCTGCATTATGTTTCGCGTGGATTTGACGCATATTTTACCCCAACTTGTTCTTATTGTGTTTGAGTGTTTTATTTTATTAAAAAATATTTTTGCGTCACAATTAGTGCAAATAAATGTATGTTTTCCGATAGAAGTAGACTGCTTCGTTTGTCTAATGGTTGCAAACGCTTCTGCTGAGCATGAGGTCCTGGGTTCGATTCCCGGGTGGGTTAGTATTATTGGGTTTTTCAATTATGAAATTTCTCAGTAGCGGCCCGGAGTCTGGATTTGGTTTTGTGAATAGGCTCGCTCCCTATTAAATGGGACTTAAACATAACTGGCGAAATCTGGGTGTATTATAGTTCCGCCTCTACCTAACCTTTCGGGGAATACAAGCGTGATATTATGTAATGTTATATTATGTGTAAATGTATTTGTTTCGGTTCTTAAAAAGAAACTTACTTTTCACAGATAATGTTAGCGGAACAATCAAAGAACCCCGGCGTACCTCGTCGTATCTCCCGTTGGTGGAAGAAACATCTCGTAGAAGTGAAGCCCACGTACTGGCTGTTCGTACTGCGACTGAACGGCAACCTCGAGATATACTCGTTGCCTGAGATGAGGCTGAGCTTCCTCGTCAGAGACGCCTGCGCCGGGAATAGGGTGAGTCAATAGCATTGAAAAAAAATATTTATTTATTGACGCGATAACGTCTTATAAATCGATGAACGCCGGCTGCACGCACGAAAAAGCATGACTCATTGTCACGTTTCGCCTGAGCCGAGCGCGCAAGCGAGAGCGCGGAACAAGCGATAGAGAGGCACGATCGGCCTAAGCGTTCGGCTTGTGACGCATCTATCTCTCTTCCACTTCTTATGACGTTATCACGTGAAATTATCGTCCGTAAACCGACTTTACAGACAACCATTTTATTATTATTTAAACAAAAAAACGCACACAATCATCTCGCAGAGCTCCAGACATACCGACATGATTGTATTCCATTCATATCATATACATTCGATAAGTGCAGTCAGAAAATAGTAACCAAAAAATACAGTAATCATAAGAATCATATTGAGCCGAAAGGCTACTTGTGGCGACATCTGTGTGATAACATAAGTACTACGAAGTCAGGCGAGCGAACATCAACAACAGATGGTGGCACTGGAACACAGTTTGTCATAAGTCATTTATTAATTTATGTAACATAGGTACAATAATAATGGTATATAAAGATAATAAAGAGTGCGTTATGTTATGCCAGAGGGCGTACAAATCTATGTAATAAGTAATCAAGTCATGAAGCCAGCCAAGTCTCAATGCTAAAAATTAAAATAAAATAAGCCTGGGCACAAAAAATTACAATTATAAATAATCTCACATTTCATAATACAAATTAATTATTAATAAATAGCATAGATATCCGAGAGATATGCTCACTCTATATTTGCTCAAGTTTAAGTGTCGCCACCTTTTCCCCACTCCTGAAACTCTCACATAAACAAAAGAAGTAGATACGGCACACATGATGCTTTTTCGCACACAAACAAGAAAATATGCGTAACACTTACGTACTATTTTATTGCACATATGCTCAAAAGGGGCGGGCCCTAGAAAGTATAGACACAGTCACTGAATGCACACATTAACTCTAGCATCAACTAGGAAGAGGGGTTGGTATAAATATTTGATCGATATTGAAATATATCGATGAAAACCGACCGCGAAAAGAGGTGTTTTTGGAACGTATTTTGTATCGTTTATTGACGTGATAACGTCTTATTAATCGATGAACGCCGGCTGCACGCACGAAAAAACATGTCTCATTGTCACGTTCCGCCTGAGCCGATGACGTTATCACGTAAAATTATCGTCCGTAAACCGACTTTACTGACAACCATTTCTTTTTCTGCTTTTCGATGTGGAATATTAAATCACCAATAAAAACAAATCGAGTAAAAATATAATATTTTCGTTTGCAAATGACATTTAAGTAAATCAATTTCTTCTCTCTGACTTAAAATTAAAACTGTTCAACTATCGCACATAAAACAACAATTCAAATAGGTACTTATTGAACATTATATCTGCCGCTTTCATAATTTAGGTGTTCCATTCTTAAACAAAAAATTTAAGCAAATATCAATATGTTATTCCATCACACATTTTGTCACTGGGATATTATGATTATCCATCGGGTTTTGCTCAAACTGGTGAAAATCAGTTGATGAGAAAATATTTGTATCGACAAAGTGTCTAAGAAATTTTGGGACTAGCAACGTCTTTATGAACTTTGAATTCACTTGAAATTTTATGAGGGAAATCTAATATTTTTTCCTGCATTTTGCATCTATTCATTTATGTTTAATTTCTGGATCTTTCGGGAAACTGAAATAAAATGTATTAATTCTTATTTAACAGATTCTTAATACCTATATAATTTCTTATTAGAGATTTTTTATTTTCTTATTAGAGCAACAAAAATTTTTCGATATCCATATCTCAGCGCAGCGCTCCGCTAATGAATCGTTTTGACATGCGTTAGTCATTAGGCAAAGGCTGTCGCATGTCAAAAATATTTCACAACTAGATTAAAATACTTAAATATTATAATTAATGCAGTGATTTTTTACATATCGGTGGTAAGACAAGCCACCTGTCCTAAGGTTTGTTGTAATTGTGTGATTTTGCAAATAAGGACGGAACAATTCGGCATTTCGTAAAAATACAAAATCACACTACACGTTCCGATGCAAACATATGACTAAACGGTGCTCACTGGCGTCGCGCGTATTTAGGGTCAGTTTGACCAAACGGAGGCGACATGTGCCACGCCTCCAACCCATATCCGTCGATATCCGTGATAAATAGCAATAGAGATCAATGTCAATAAAAATAGTTACCTAGTAATAGTAATAATATAGATTTCTAATAGATTATGTTACAGTGCAAAATATTTTGGAACGAGTTATGTATACATACTAACTAAGCTCAAAAAAACAGTCATTACATTTTGTCTGTCAAAAATTCCAAAATGCTGTAATATGTTTTATTCAACAGTAAAGATTTAAGCCTTTCCTTAAATAAGTTTATGTTCAATTCTTTAATTGAACTAGGTATGTGGTTGAAAATGATTGGTGCCATACCAAAAACACTTTTTTTGCATCAATGCTAAAGAGTATTGTGCAGTCTAGACGTGAACAAGGCCAGCGGGCCTGACGGCATTCCAGCGAGAGTGTTGAGGCAGTGTGCGCCTGAACTGTCTACTGTGTTGACACGCTTGTTCCGCTTCTCTCTTAAAAAGAAAACGGTGCCAAACTCCTGGAGGCTTGCGAATGTACAACCAGTGCCCAAAAAGGGCGACCGTGCAAACCCTGCCCATTACCGTCCAATCGCCATTACCTCCATTCTGTGCAAGGTTATGGAAAGGGTACTGAACAGTAAGTTGCTGACCTACCTTGAAGGCAATGATCTCCTCAGTGACCGTCAATATGGCTTTCGCCGGGGACGGTCAACTGGCGATCTTCTTGTGTATGTCACGCACTGCTGGGGCGAAGCCATCGAGAAACACGGCGAGGCACTTGCTGTATCGCTTGATATCTCGAAGGCCTTTGACAGGGTCTGGCACGCTGGTTTACTCAGCAAGCTTCCTGCTTATGGCATCCCGGCTGATTTTTGTAGCTGGATATCAGACTTCCTTAGCGAACGGTCGATCAGAGTAGTCGTTGACGGCTGCTCCTCCGATCTTATGAATATTGATGCCGGAGTTCCTCAAGGGTCTGTTCTCTCTGCAACTCTTTTCCTGCTGCACATCAATGACCTACTTCAGCCTGGTATTGTTGGGTACGCAGATGACAGTACTGTGTCAGAGAGATACTTGTCCAGCGCAAAAACAAGCGGGGCCGAAGTTTGTTCCTTGAGAGAGGCCATGGTAGAGCGGACAAATTTGGCCTTAAGCCTTCTCTCCCAGTGGGGTGATGACAATCTGGTCTCTTTTAGCGCCACCAAAACACAGGCGTGTCTTTTTACCGCTAAAAGGAGCCAAATCAACCAAACTCCTACTTTTCGGGGTACATCTGTTCCTGTAACTGATCGGCTTGAGCTCCTAGGCATGGAGTTGACATCTGGTCTCAACTTCGGCGCCACCATCGAGTATAAAGCCCAAACTGCGGCTAAGAAGCTGGGCATCCTAAATAAGGTGAAGCGATACTTTACGCCTGGACAGCTTTTAACCCTGTACAAAGCGCAAGTCCGATCCTGCATGGAGTATTGCAGCCACCTTTGGGATGGCTCAACTAGATACCAACTTGCTGCGCTTGAATCGGTGGAACGCAGAGCTAAGTGACTCATTGGCGACATAAAACTGGTGGATGCCAAGCTTCACAGCTTGGCTCATCGCCGTAAGGTTGCCTGCTTGTCGGTCTTCTACAGATTGTACTTCGGTGAGTGTGCCCAAGAACTCCACGACCTCATTCCACCGGCCCCCTTCTACCATCGGACCTCTAGGCGCACTGCAAGTTACCATCCCTACCTAGTTGCTATTCCACCAATTCGCACTAAGCGCTTCCAAACATCTTTTATAATACGCACAGCAAAAGAGTGGAATTCTCTACCTGCGCCTGAGTTTCCGACCGCATACAACCCATCTCTCTTCAAAGTGAGAGTGAACAGGCTTCTTCTGGGTAAGCTCACTCCATCGTCGACTTCTCTGTCATCTTTGCCCTAGACTAGAGTCAAGAGCAAACCCATCTAAAATAAAATAAAATAAATGCTGTCGAGAAAGTACCATATTGTACTTAAGGAGGATCATCCGATGGGCCCTCCATACATTTTTCTTAGGGGTAATACGCTAAACATAGACACTCTTTGTTTATAACGAATCATTCTATCACTTTTCTACAACGAACTGTGGTCGCGATCGATATTTTTCGGAAATAACTTACATTATTTACTGAGAAAAACGATCTTGATTATCATGCAAAATTTGACACTTGTATACTAGTGTGCGTGAGTTTTGACATCTAAATAAAGCGCCTCTAGCGTTCTAATTTCTAAACTATTGCATAGTTTAGAAATTAGAACACTAGATGGCAGAAAATTAAATCGATACCTGAGCAGTATCGATGTTTCTGGTATAGACGCCTTTCATTTGGACCTAACTTTCGGCATCAACACTCCCGAAAATGATGAACTTCCCATAACAATCACTTGCAAATTTGTATTAAATCATAATAGTTAAGGAAACAAATAAATATCCATAAAATTGGGCATGCATGTATGAGCTTTGCATTTCAGAATGGTGCCTGGTTATTGACTGTGTAAGAAAGTTCTTATAGAAATGAATTACAAAGGACTAGCACTTTGCGGCGACTTCGTCCGCTCTATAAACCCAATCCCGTGGGAATTGGTGGTCACCAAATGTGATAAGTAACCAGTGTCGATACATATAGTTGAAGTTCAGTAATAAACCGATGTATATTTTCAAATAAAATTTAACTTAATTAATAGAAAACAAACAGTTAATTTATCAAATTTTTAATTTGAAAACACCCATCGGTTTCTTACTAAACTTCAAATATATCGACGTCCCTGGTTACTTAACTCTTTTGAAAGGAGGTTTTTTAAAAGGAGTCTCTGTGCAAAATTTCAGATTCTGGATCCAAGGGTTTGGTCTGAGCGTTGATGAGTAAGGCCTATTTTCAACGCCAATCACGAAATTTTTGCTCGGCTCCAAAGTGTCGTAGCGGAACGTTAAATGGCTTATAACCTCAGCGCTGTGCTGTGGGTCCTCCATAGCACAGCATCCTGCTGAGTGGAAGCCTTATTGTCACTGTCACGACGTGTAGCAAGCAACAAAATTCGATCTAAAGAAAATCGGCCACGTTCCTCTAGATCATTTTTTTGCTGCTTCGTGTCTCAATATGAAACTTTATAAAAAGGTATTAGAAAATTCTAGACACACTTACCGAGGCTCCTTATTAAGCACACACGACAGTCACGAGATAATATTTTTTTAAAGGAGTGTACCGCAGTGTACGCTAGTGTACCGTTGTACGTCCTCTTAAAAAAATATTGAACTTAGAGGTTATGATTATTAAGATATAAATAGCTGGAAATATCCTCCGATCGATGTGGATGCTGGGACGGGTACAAAGATGGCGTAGTGTAGTCTCGTCGCAAGGCGAGAGGTATCTTATTACGACTCACAGGCATACCATTAGCCCTGGGCCTGAAGCCGCAATTCGGCTGGATAAACACGGTCAATATCCTTGTGCTGAAGATAAGATTCTTATAGCAATAAAGACACTCAAAGAAAAGGGTTTCCTGAACGTTCCCAGTTTTTAACGGAATAACTAATTCCTTCATTGGATATTCGAGTCATTATCGTTAAATCGACTTCATTAATGTATTTCAAGACGAATTTTGGTTTATATTGGCCTAACCAAAAATATAAACAATTCATTCTGTTCTACCAATTTTTCTGCAATAACATACAAAAAATGTTACTTCTCAGATGGAGAAGTTCTAAATTAAAAAAAAAAAAAACAGGAACGACGGTAATTGCCGGTCAAGCATCGATCACTAATAAAGTTATTAGTGATCAATGCGGTCAAATAATGCTTAAAACAGGTTGAATATGTTTTAAACAAAGGCGAAAAATTGAAAAAGGTTGAATGCGGGCATATAAAAGGCATTAAAACCCACATAGCAACATACAGGCTGTGAATTCAGCACATGATTCTAGTCTCCTAGTTTAGAAAATTTTCGTCAGTTATTAAAAAAAAAAGTAGCAGTTCCACACATTTGACCGCGTAGGTTCGCGCTCTTTTCTATGAAACAGCAGTTTTTTTTATTGATTACCGACGAAAAATTCCTACGCTATGGAGCTAGAATCGTGTGCTGAATTCATGGTTACAGCTTGTGCGTCGATGTGCAACCCTTTTTTTGTGTGGGATAACATCAAATGACCTCTCCCGCTCTGGGCGGAGCGGGAGAGCGTGTCAGACTCTTACTGACTAAAACCCACCCGTGTTCCTTCAGTTGCCTGTGCGCCAGGGCCACGCTAACTCTTTCGAACAATCCGCGACCCCGGCAGGCATCGGCCCTATCGGACCCCGTCAATTATGCTGCGATGTGCCACCCTGTAGTCACTAGCGCGGCGCAAGCTGTCGCTCGTAATTTTCTCGCCATGAGCAGTGAACTTGTGGCAAATGAGCTGCTGGCGTTCCTGCAGCAGAAGCTGGATGTGATGGACGAAGTGTCCGCTGTTCAGATCTGTGCAACGAACTTCAGTGAGGACGACATAGCTGCTGCCAAGCTGTTGTTGTTCAGTGTGCTTAACAAGCGCGACCAGATGGTGTCTCGCCGGCGTGACGGGACTAAGAGAAGCCTGCAAGACATAATCACGCTGTTTAAGGAGACTGACCCGGACGACGTGCCGACGTTTGTGGCGAAGGAGCTACACAAGCTTCCACCCGTCACCTTCGACCACGTCGATGTAACGAGCCTTCTGAAGGACATTGTCTATCTGAAGGCCCGCCTCGCGGATGTTCTAGCGAAATTAGATGCATCCCAAAACACCGTCGCCGATTTGCGCAAAGAATTTACTGAGTTGCGCAACAGTGTGGCGGTAACTAGGTCATCAGTCGATGCGTCTAACGTAAACATGTGTCGTGGAGCCGGCCTCGATGTATCGTCGTCAAACTCCGCGTCAGCAGTTTCATCGCCAGCGCATCCGTCGTTTGCTGAGCTTGCAGCGCGCCCCGCCCGCGTGCCCCGCAGCCCACTGCCCGTCTCCGCAGCACCTTCATGTGGCGCCGCTCGAGCCCCTCGCTCCGTCCCCCTGCCAGTGTCCGCAGCCCTGGCGAAACCCTTGCAAAAGGATTTCGCTGTCGTCACTGCGAGTGCCGCGAGTGGCGCTCCAATTATGATGCCAAACAAAGCCCCGAATAAGGCTGATGTTGAGGACTTTGTGACTGTGCAAAGGAGGAAGCGTCAGTCACGAACGAACAAGAACCGCTGCGGCAAAGCTCCTACGGAGCCCGGAGTAAGCTTACGTGCCGCAAAGCCGAACACCCCGGTGTACATCTCCCGCCTACACTACACCACTAAGGCGGAGGACATCGTGGAGTACGTGCGCCAGAAGACGAGGTACTCGCCGAGGGTGCAGTTACTGGAGTCGCAACGCAACGTCAACTTCAAGGCGTTCGTGGTGCGAGTACCGAATTGTTACCTGTCCGTCGTCATGGCAGAAGACTTTTGGCCGCAAGACGTAGTGTTCCGTCGCTTCCGCGGACAAGTACCACAAGGCAGCTCAAGGACAAGCTAGTGAAGTGATACTAACATAGTTTTAAGTTATTTTTTTAACAAAAGTTTTGTTTTATATTTTATGTATGTTAGTTTGTAAGGTATATGTCTATGGGCCATTTTGCCTGAAATAAATGATTTATTATTATTATTATTATTATAACAATATCCAAATCAAATCAAAATATTTTATTTCACATAAACCAACACGGGCACTTATGAAACGTCAGAAGCTAGGTGCACGGTTCCAATTGGTTGTTTCCTATGGAGAAGAGCCGGCAAGAAACTCCACGGTTACTCTTTTAAAAATAAGGGGCTTTTACAATGTTTCCAATTACAGTGTTGATAGATATGGGAGGACAGTGTCCTGTCAACAAATAACAGGTACTCAACAAAATATAAAAAGGTCCACAAGTTAAGCCTACAACGTTCTCACATTCACAAAATATAGAAGAATATATAAAAATAAAAGCCTATTTAGACCAAATGACATGATGGCCATTACAACTGTAACAAATCTGAATCAAAATCCTATCCACAAAACATAAATAAGGAGTTGAAATAAGAATCTGAGGTCTAAAATGTCAAATAATGAGATTATGTCAAAGAAGTAAGTAAAAAGAAACAAAATACTTCGTAATTTGGGAACAGTTAATAGACATTTACTTAGTGATGCCGTTAATGTGGTACCAGGGAAGCCACATGTGCAGAAGGAATTATTGCCAAACTTCCTTGTCTTCAACGTAATCTTTAATGTTATAATATCAAAGTAGGTAGTTAGTTACTTTAGAGCTATTATAATATATTAATAATATTATATATTATATAATTACCAATGTGACTATTTCAATTTATATGTACTTCCTTAGTTTATCATGGACATAATTGAATGAAAGAAAGAAAGAACCACTTATTATGAATATAAATATAAAATCACCAACCCGTCTTGAGCAAGCGTGGTGATCAATGCTCGTGCCTTCTCTGTTTGAGAAGAGGCCTTAATACTGCAGTGGGACTTTAATAGAATGGCCTTTCTTTAAATACTTGAAACAACTTATTACATTGAACTAGCAAAATAAAATGTAAGAAACATTAAAATTAGGTTCAATTATACAGACTCATTAAAATAAAATTAACTTAAGAAGTATCTGGTATTCAAATAACCACGTACATTAAGGTTGTGACTAAAAAAAAAAAACATAAAAAAGGTAAAAAAAAAATTATATTTATTTTACAATTGCGACACATGCAGACTGACTGAAACATAGGCACTTTCTACTGCCTACTTTCAAATATTTTGCATAAAAATAGGTACCTATAAAAAATGCTGTGCAAAAATATTAAATAATATTTCCATGAAATTCTCACAATAAATCAGAAAGCATATTTTACAGCATTCTAAAAAGTCGTGATATTAATGATACAGTACTATGAAAATTAAGATTACGCTAATATGTATTACACACATTCGTTAATTCAGAAACATAAGTTATTTAACATAAGCTTAAATCCATGATTATGTATACTTAGGCCTGCTTGCAACACGAGTCACTAAATACATTTAGCAGTAACCATAATTTGAAACATCATTCTGTCTCGTCATTATCAATCAGTTAAATGAAATAAACGACGTCTTAAATTCGATTAGCGCTAAACGTATTTATTGATTTGTGGTGCATGTGAACAAAATATATTGCTCGATAAAGAAGTTCGTCTTTATTTAATTATTATGCATACAAATATACATGTTTTATACATCAAGGAGCGTCCGCCGGTCGGCTATCATCAGGCTTACGAATAACTCTCTCATGCATCTCGATATCGTGATCCCTATGCCTTGCTGATAACGACAGACGATTGAATTTATTTACATAAAATTCATACCACATTTCTCGATTTCTCTTTACAACGACCAAATAAACGTTCAATAGAAATGGGCTTAAGTTATATGTTAATATCTGTAGAAAATATAGTATTTTATTGTTGTTTGTTCTTGGTTTAAAATACGCAAAATTATTAATTTTATCAGTTTTTGACACTCTCCACCAAGAAAAAAGGTTTTTTGGTGATAATTCACGCTTGCTTTGTGTTAGTTTGGTGTGATTCATAAACGAAATAACATGAAAAGACAACAATAAGATGTCAGACAATATAAATATTAAAGTGGCGATGTAAAAGCGACGCCATTTATTGGTAGCCGTGTGTGCGCTCGCGTTCGAACTACGACAAAGTGAATATACAATTATAATGTAAAGTAAACAATTTACTGTCATAGTTAAAACAAAAATAAGAAATCCCACATGGCTTGGATTAACATCAGATTGAAAAAAAAAACCGGAAGTAACACAAAAAAAAATAAGCGTTGTTATTAAAGACACACACCAACCAAAGAGGCCACTTTTCAAATATTTCCATCGTATATGCACATTGAACACTTTAACAATGTCTACGTAAAACATGTGGCACATTACTATCAGCCAGTGATGCTTTACTGTCGCAAAGTACATGAATACATATATAGTGATAATGGCAAACCAACATGCTTGACCAATGTCGAGTGAGTAACTTTCACTGACATAATTTGTGATTTGCATCATTGCAGACATGAGGAAGTTTGCTAAAATTGCGTTGAGGCACACATAGTTTCTGTAATTTCGGAACTTCTTAATGACGCACCATGACGTCACTCCGTATAACAACGTAGCCAGGGTCAGCACAAACATAATGTAGTGTGTAGAAAACTCTATAGTTTCGTACAATTCCCGAGCATAGGACATATCGAATATCCACATCACAGTTCTGGGTGTCATAATATAATTTCCACCCTTGGCACACATAAAAGTATTTTTCTTCGGCAATACAACACGGATAAGTGCCATAATTCTTAATAATTCTTAGTTTTGGTGTTACTTCCGAAACAGACGATGGAACAATAGTTAAAACCAAACGCTACTGAATAAATAAAAGACAATTAGTAATTCCTTACACTATATTTTTAGAACTTATTTTATAATTATTATTTTCCTGTTTGTTTTAATATTATCTTAGGTAGTAACCGCATGTTGACGTTAACAATAGGGACGAGGACTTACATTACGTTGGAGGAGTTTTAGTTAGCTAAATAGGTAAGTTTTCAACAAATAATATGTTTTCCTGGAAGGTAATATGCGACCCGCGCAGCGAACAATGTAGTGTTATTAAATGACTCACATGACATCACCTGCCTATCCTTTACCCAACTGTGTTGGGATCGGCTTGCATTCTCATCGGTTGCAGCTGAATCATAGAGTATAGTAACTATAAAGGAATAGACAGGCGAGTCGACCATAAAGAACGCCCACGAAAAAAAAGCTGCCGTCTATGAAACTTTATCAGAACTAAACGCTAAAGCTGTGGTTTTATAGGTACCTATACGTGTAGGTATACTGACTCGCCGCCATATTTGAAAGGGAGTGTACTGCAAGGCGACCTTTACACCGTAGCCAGATTTGCATTTAACAAAGAAAATGAATACCATAACAAGAACAATAAAAAATGCAAATTGGGTTGCTGGTGTCCGATCGCATAAAATAATAAACACGAATCATATAAAATATTTTTTTAATCAGTTATAGCTGAAATCAATCATTATAATAAATCGTAATGGTTATGAACTGTCAAACATGAACACCCAATTATATTACACAGTTATAAAAATATAAAATCAATATGTGATGCGATTTACTTTTTTGGTTTGGATTTATGTTTAATGAAGTATGAAAGAGCTGCTAATTTAATTTGGTCTTCACCATCATAATTGTATTTGCCTGATAAAATTCTATTTATGCTTTTGCACCAACTATGCACTAACACTTTTATCGAGATATCTGAAAAGCATTTTATAACAATTTCTCTATGTCTATTACAATTGTGATACGAAAAGTCAGACGTTATTTCTACAAGAGTTCTAATTCTTTCTTTTAGACCAGCACCCTAATTACGTAACACTATCTATCAGAATCTGAATCATTTTGAAGCCTATTGCTAATCCATTGCTTCTTATGTTCGAAAAAATTATCTGCTCTAAAACGTAAATAACGCAATGAATTTTGTTGAATTGTCAAAATGAAACCCATTCCTACTGATAGTATGTTACGTAATTACCCCGCTGGTAAGTGCACAACAACACACACACTCGTGTGTTAAAAAATTGTATACCACAGATTGGATGTGGCTAAAAGATAAAGAAAAATGTTGAGAGGGAAGTTTTGTTTTTATTATACTCTCATAATTTTTAACGACTTCAAAAAAAGGAGGAGGTTCTCAATTCGTATGTATGTTTTTTTTTGTTTTTGTTTTTGTGTTTTAGCTCAGAACTTTTTCTGGGTGAACCGATTTGGATGATTCTTTTTTTAATTGATAGCTGGTGCTTCACATGTTGTCCCATTTACATTTGATCAAGGTCTGACCAGTAGTTTTTGAGTTATACTTAGTACTGCCAGGTTTTTCCACTTAGTTTATATTGATGTGTTAATAATTTCCTGTCACTGTTATTTACATACCAAGTAGTGGTATACGAATTTGTGTGGGGTACGTACCGCAACTAAAAAACGAAAAATAAAAACTTTTTTACAAAAAAAACAACCGACTTCAAAAAAAGAACACTAAAAGACGAGAAAATAATTTTAATTTCGGAAGTCGGTGGGCAAAAACGGACTTCCGAAATTAAAGTTATTTTTCACGTCTTTTAGTGCTTTTTTTGGAAGTCGGTTGTTTTTTTGTAAAAAAGTTTTTATTTTTTAACTTTGTCATGTATGACTTTTTAATGTATTTACTAGTCATTATTGGCCCACTGCTGGGCAATTGCCTCCCAACTCTCCTTCCGACTCTGTCTGTCCAATACGAAATGAGTTCAAAAAAAAAAACATTTGTAGTAATTTGCATGCGGGCTAGTGACCGACCCGCACATGACAGTAACTCGTATAATGCGGTCACATCGTGCGAGTAACTTCACTGCAGTCACTGATTAGGCTAGTTCGTACTGTTTAACCTATATTCTGTGCCAAAAGTATCTGGTGGAAGTGTAAACAAACCTTTTCCAGATCTAATTCTTATGAAATCATAATAATTATATAACTATTTCTTTGTTTGGGCATTGCTCTCTAACACGATGACTAAAGAGAATTATTAACACGATTCATCTGTATTTAGAAAGTTCCAACTTTATATCCTACAACTTTTTCCAACGATCATTATTTGAATAAAATTATTAAATCGTAATTAATATATAATTCTAAAATTAACCTCAATTGTCAAATTAAAAACATCCTTATGGTAATTTTAAATTAGAATTTCGGGTTTAAGTATTTAGATGATCAAATCATAGCACTCAATTTCTAAATTAAATACGAATTCGTATCAACAGGTACGTTTACTGATCGATTTGTTTACATTTTCAGCAGCTACTCATAGAACAGTGGGGTAAAACAGTAGCAATGGCTTTCATTTTGACAGTTCAACAATATTCATTGCGTTTTTTACGTTGTTGAGCAGACAAATTTTTCGAACATATGGAGCAATAGATTAGCAATATCCTTTAAAATGATTCAGATTGTGATTGATAGTGCGTTACGCAATGAGGGCTACCACGCTTGAGTTCGCCGCTAGAGGCGCTAGTGTAGATTAAGGTATCGTATTCATGTCAAATGTACTGAACGTTCACTGTTTGCGGGATTTTTTTATCACGGATTTTAACTAATGATTCATATTGTTGTATTGATTGTGCCATTCCTGATTAATTATAGCTTAAGAATTTAAGTAAAAAGTTAGGATCTTATTTGGTAGCACCTAAGAGGCCGTGCACAAAATTCACTTGCTAGTGTTTAGGTAAATTCATTGCGATGCTATGTTTGTGTGCTTCGTTCACGCACACACGCCTAAAGATTGAGCGTAGTAATCGCTTAAACAGTTTTGATCCTATAGATAGATGATATTTTTTAAGTTATGCAGGTACAGTTAAGAAATAAAAGTCTGGATTTTTTGTGTATATTCGTTTAGTATATTTATACGTTTACAATTTGGTGGTAAATGTATTTAGGTACATTTAGATATTCAATAACATTGAGGTAAGCCTTTTACATAATACGAGTAATATGCATGTTTAGGTAAATAAATGTTTACCTTTACAGATGTCAATGATGGCTAAGATAAACTTAAGAAGTAAAAACAAATTGAAAAAGTCTTATGGGGACTGTGGCCGTATTTGAAACTTGTATTATAAAAAAATATAAATCCAATTGGATTCGGAAAAAAAAATTAAGTTTTGGAAAATGCAAAACAATAAAATTTTAATATTAGGTTTTTACCTATGAAACTGCCGTTTTCCGCGAACGGATAAATTTGGAATTCCAGGTCAAACTGTAGTACTTAGCTATTAAAATAAATATAAAGTTCGAAGCGGCATCAGCAGTGTAGTAAAACGACAATTGCATAGGTCTATTCATACTCGACGGCCACAACGAATAAAAATTTAAGAAACATTTAATTTTTCACTTTTTGTATGGAAAATGTGAAAAATTATTACCTACATGTTGAGTTTTAGGGGTTTAGAGGTTTCATGAAGGGGGTCCAAATTTCAATATTTTTTGCGAAAGGCCCCCCCTTTTTGGAGATATAAGCAAAATAAAAGAAAATCGTGAATAAACTACTGAATTTCGTAAAACGTGCGGTGGACTCTTTCTACTTTGCTGCCGTCGCACGGAACGTCATTATTGTCTACTCTTCCGTCGACAAAACGGTGCTAGTGCTAAGCTTGCTGGTAATGCGATCCTTTCTTCCGACCCATAATCTACAACCAATTTATACGTTAATATCATGATCAGCCTATAATGTTCACACTGCTGGGACACAGGCCTCCTCTCTATGAGAGGGAGTTCGCCATAATCAACCACGCGTGCCCAAGGCGGGTTGGTGGATGTTACAAGTCTTCGAATTTTTGGTTCTACTAGGACTTGCCGGTTTCGTCACGATGTTTTCCTTCACCGTTTTGAGAGCAGTGGTGATGAAATAATTTACACAAAGTAAAGCGCCTGTCTGGGTTCGAACCCACGACCTGCTTAGTACTCGTAAGTTGCGGTCATTACCACTGAGCCACCACTGCTCTTCACTGAGCTACCACTGCTCTCCACTGGGCTACCACTGCTCTCCAAATTTTCCATCGATTAAGTAGTCAAACTAAAATATAGTACTTCATTAAAAAAAAAAGATGAAACAAACAATGTAATTATAATAAGCGGACCCGGTAGGTAGACGTTGTTCTGCGACAACAGCGCCACCATACTCATCAAAATCGGTCAAGCCGTTAAGTAGAGAAGAATTTCGAACACTCGCACATCAGTATTTTATATACCTATATAAAGACTAGGCATGCAAAATATTTATATTCTTCATAAAGAAGCAAAGAACTTAAAATAAAATTAATACTTACCGGATAAAAATGTGGTAGTCGGCGTACAATTTCTGGAATATATTTACGTAGAACGCGCACGCGCCTGCAATGCAAAGTGATACGTCCTCACGCTGGGAAGGCCCGGTCGCTACTGACGGGATCATTGTTTTGTTTTTTTTTTTTTTTAATTGGGCAGCTCGTAGTTATGACCACTAAGGTCCTGGCTACTTAACCGGGCAAGCCTGTGGGTGCCTTAAGCTACTAACTTAAAGCCTCCAGCCAGGGGCGAAAATTCTTAAAAATTAGGTGACCGCACGCTAAGGGCATCCCCTGTGGGGTACGAACCTCGGCTTAGGGCGTCACTGAGTGGAGGGCAGCAAGATGGGACAGGCTGGATCGAGATTGACGGGATCATTTTTGCGCGGTCGATAATATAGTTCACTTTGCCCTTTAATTACGAAATGAAGTTGTTGTTTATTTATAAAATAAAATTTAGATTCTATTAAAAGGATAACTTAATATTAATATGTAATTTTTAAAATTTCTTTAAAGTGTTTCTAAGCATTAGAAAAATATACTTATTTGTCTAGAAGTTTCCCAAAAATTGCGTTATTTCAAAAAAAATAATTCTACTAATGTTTGTATGGAAGTTAAAAAAAGTGGTCACGCTATGTGCAAGTAGACTATATAGTGATCTTGATGATATTTTTTTTATATTCAAACCCCAAAGTAGTTTCTTGTAAAACGATAATCAAACGTCAGTCTCGCGTCATTTTTTGGAAAACTGGATGTGAATTTTTGTGATTTTCCATGAATATTTAATTTATTTGAAAAATTCCTTTAGCCTACATGCAAGACTAAGAACTCGACTTTTCAAATCACAAATAATTTTGTTTAAATTCTTTTTCCCTTTCTCAGAACAAGCGAACAAAATTGATCAAAATCAGTCGATTTCGTGCACTGCCCCTTAAGGAAGAATAATATTTATCTGCTTCATACTTGCTAATTTTAGGAACATTATACTTTAAACGTTCATTTGAAGTTTTAAAATGTAATAAAATAAACATATTATGAATTTATGGGAACTTTAATGATATCCAAAACATCAAATAAAAGTATAGACGGGACCTTACTCGCCAGTGGCGCCAACTGGTGAGCAAAAAAACGATAGCCCCCATTCAGGTGCAGAGCATAGCATTTACTATTTCACACTTTGTCAGATCCTCAAACTTCTTCTTTTTCACAGATCCTAGCCGACAGTCTTGAATCGGTACCCATTCCCAGCAGTGGCGTCGAAGATGAAGAACTGGGCAGTGGTACACAGAACACTGATGCCGATAAGTGCAGGGAACTGCTGGTCGTAGGAGTAGGGCATAAAGGAACCAGGGTCCTGATGCTCATGAGGTGCGAAGACCAGCTCATGATATACCAGGTAAGGCCATATAACTGGTGTAAAAAGACGCTTTACGAAGCCGAACGAAGTTTTGTTTGTACTAGACCATTATATGGGAACCTTCTGGTTACGGTGATATTGAAGGACAAGCTTTTTTTTTTCGAATACTAGTTTATGTTGAATGTTTAATTAAAATTAAATGACTGCCTCGTTGGTCTAGTGGTCGCAAGCGCTACTGCTGAGCATGAGGTCCTGGGTTCGATTCCCGGGTCGGGCAAAGTGTTATTGGGTTTTTCCATCTGGAATTTCTCGGTAGCAGCCCGGAGTCTGGATTTGTGCCCGGTTAATGGCAATAGGCTCGCCCCCTATTACATGGGACTTAAACATAACTGGCGAAATGTGGGTGTGCTATAGGTACACCTCTGTCTAACCCTTCTGGGAATACAGGCGTGATGTTATGTATGTATGTGTGTTAAAATTAAATACCCCCACGATCCCTGTACCGTTTCATGTACTCGTAAACAACGAATTTTCACAACAATCATAAAATCAGTTTCCCAGCTATTATTTTTGGACAATTTCACTTAGTTTGATATACAGAATTCGTAGACGATGGCTACGAGAGCCCATGACCAAAACCATGTCGCATCGTTGTACGGGCAAAACCGTATACAATCGTTAGTTTAGATGAGTTTGAATCAGACTTGTGGGCAGTACCGGTCAGAAACATTGCAGTGTTATGGGGGCCCAATTCAACAAGTCCAAAAAAAGAAACTATCAAATATTATATCCATTAGTTTAGTCAAAATCCATAGTCCACCCATCGCTACTATTTAGTTTGTTATGAAGATTTATTTGATAGTTTGAAAATATTCCTGCATCTCAGGCAGAAGTGGATTCCTTTTTTTTTTAATTTAACATGATTCCAAATATCGTCCCATAACCTTTTGGTGCAGTGTGAATTACATTTTTTTTTTGTTTTTTTTTACAACTTTGATATGTTGTGGCTTTGGATTGACTCTCATTCTTAAGAAAATAGAATAATAAACAACTAGTAGTGATGAAGTTTATTGGGTATAAAATTTACCGCAAAAATCGAGCAGTACTTCCGCCACTTTAACCCATTTGGTCGAGATGCGATAGTTTCCAAGTTTTTGAAAAGGCAAGATAGATAAAAAGAAACACATTTATAAAAATAACCGGCCAAGCCCACACACACGCGCACGAAGGGACCACAAGACAAAAACGCCAAAAAAAAAAACGTTTCTTATACGGAGACCCCTTTACTTTATTTTTATTACATGTCGTTATAGCGGCAATAGAAATATACACTCTGTGAAAATTTCAACTGTCTACCTGTTACGGTTTATGAGATACAGCCCGCTGACAGACAGACGGACGGACAGCGGCGGCTTAGTAATAAGGTTCCGTTGGTACCCTTTGGGTACGGAACCCTAAAAAGCGTACATCATTAGAAGCATAAAAAGTTTTTAAAGGATCAATAAAATATTTTCCTATTGTCATTGTTGTTTTCTGTCCCACTACCAAAGTACAACATTTTATTGGAACATTCCTAGGCTTACAAATATCCCCGAGGTAACCTGAAACTCCGCTTCAGTCGTTCGCGCGTGTCGTTCCCATTCGGGTACAGTGCTGCTCCTTTGACGACGCCAGAGGACTCCTACGAGACCGCACTGTTGAAGGAGAATGTGCGTCAGTGCCGATACTTCAGTAAGTCATTTAATAATAATATTTCATTTATTTCAGATAACTAAGATCCATTGGGTTAGTAACAATAGTCTTAACCTATGTTAGCACTTAACTAATAACACGGATAGAGTACAGGTGACAAGGGACCTCACCAAAGGGCTGTCATGTCTCTGTTTGATGAGTCTGTTTAGCAGCGAGGCCGCTCTCTTACGCCGTACAGACTTGAAGCCGTCGGTACGAGCCTCAGCGAACATAGATGACGCGGTACAGAACCGAGGCAGATGCAACAGCACTCTAAATGCGTTGTTATACTGGATCCGCAGAGTATTGTAGGACTTTTGGGTGTAGCTGAACCACAGGCTCCCCGAGTACAGTGACATGCTTTGAAAAATGTTATTTTGACCGCGGCTGTACATCGGAAGAACCGGCCGGCCAGCATATTAGCGCGACCCGACAATGCTCTGCGCTCTCATCATTTATCATTCTGTAGCTTTTTATTAGTTTTTCACGATAGTGGAACAAATTAAAAGGTGGTTAGAATTATTCCGAATCAAAATCAGAAGTTATTTATTCAAATTAGGCTGAGAATCAGCACTTTTTGAACGCCAAAATTACATGACTCGGTTCACCAAAACGCCAGGCCTTCGCCATTTCCTACTGCTTTAGCTGGGAAGAAGAAGTGGCGCAATAATTACTCCCCAGCATAGTATAATCTAAACACATACTAGATTATAATAGATTTTATATAGGTCTTTGCATTTTTCTCTCGACTAAAATTTTCCTCGGCTTCGCCCGCGTGTAGTTCGGACATTATTGACGTGCAAATAATTGGGGTATTGTAAACTAGCTTCTGTCCGCGGTTTCGCTCGCGTGGATGTCGGAAATTATCCCACGAGGACTTAGACCGGGACAAAAAGTAAACTATGTCCTGCCTCTGGATGCCATCTATCTCCTTGCCAAATTAAATTCAATTAGCAAGCAAAATTATAACAAGTAGTGGTATACGAATTTGTGTGAGTAGGTAAAAACAATCGAAGTAAAAAAAAAAAAACTAAGCGGTGAGAAATTACTTTAATTTCGGAAGTCCGTGACAAAAAACTAAAATACAAAAAATACATTATTATTCTAAAATTAAAGCATTTTTTTCATTTTGGAAGTATGTTGTTGTTTTTGTAAAAAAGTAATATTTTAAAGAATGTTCGTTTCCCCGCATTTCGTAGGTAACGTGGGCGGCTACAACGGCGTGTTCATCTGCGGCGTGTCGCCGTACTTCCTGTTCCTGTCGGCGCGCGGCGAGCTGCGCCTGCACGCGCTGTGCACCGAGGAGGCGCCCGTCGCCACCTTCGCGCCCTTCAACAACACCAACTGTCCGCAGGGATTCCTGTACTTCAATGCTAAGGTGAGTGTGTCGGTACTTACTGTGACTTAGCCCCGAGAAATGGAAAATTTGTCCCATGTTATAGGAGGCAGGCCTATTACCACAGAAAGAGAAAGAAACTACGTTTATCTGCGGTAAACATGACGCAGAGAAAAACACACAAGTACATAAAATAATGAGTTGGGGGAAATTTGCGTCACATCCACGCAAAACGGCAATCGCTCAGCATAATGCTACGACCCTAAGCGAGACAGAGCCTCAGCGCTGGTTTTCAGCGACAGCCGGGTTGACGTGATTACGTCAACCAGCATACGAAAATTAAAAATAACAAAAAAATAAGAAATAAAATAAATACACTATACCTAGTTCTAAATGTTTATATGTATAAACATACAAAAAAACTGATAGTATTCCGGGCAACGACATCATGATTATCATCTTCATGCTCTTACATGGGACATGGTGACATGGGGTCTGCATAACACGTTTTCTCCTACCATCCTCCCCTGTCAGCCTATTGCTATCAACGGGGCAAATCCGGATTCCGAACTGTTACTGAAAAATTATGATTCTCTTTCTCAACATTCAGAGGGTGCATTCTGAAAGTTGCAACGTCGCAAAAAGTCAACTATTTCGCTGTTTTGATTGCTAAATTAAATTATGACATATCGCTGTATAGTGCATGCATTAAGCCCAGGTACCACGGGGGAATTTTTCCCGCGGCGATTTTCCTCGCGGCAATTTTTCCTCATGGCAATTTTACCCGCGAAGTTTTTTTTCACGCACGCACTTCTTAACGCCAAGAGTTGAAAATCAAACAGTGTATTGTTTTGTCGCGCTGCGCTCTGATGGATTCTCAATGCTCAGCTGAACACCGAGAGTTGAAAATCTAGGCCCGTATTAATAAACGTTCCTTAATGACGTGCTCAAGTGCGTAATCATTTGATACGCCATTATTCAGCATCTCAAGATCATTGCTAATTAATAAACACATGAAAACAGTATCTCAGTTACCAAGATCAGCTCTTCGATGCGCTGTACTTGATGGCTTGATTTCGTGAACGATTACGTCACATTGACCGAAGTTTAGAATGACATGCATCACATTTCGTTATTTATGTCGTAAGATTTATTGAAATACTAGTATTTTGTTAAAACTTTAATGGATAGCGCTGTATCACGTTATAAAGTTGTTTTCTACCCAAGAACGCCTTAAATTGTAAAAAAAATGTGTATTTATTTCCCAATATGATATTCGATGCTGTAGGTTGTGATAAATGTACTAGGTCACCACAAACAAGCTGAAATATGAATTTATTAGATTACATTTTCACATAAATATATTGAGTTTTAAAATTAGATTAATTGGATTTATATGGTACCTACTACTTTTATAGTTTATTTATTTATTAAACTTTATACAACTAAAGAAGTACATTTGTGGACTTACTGGCTTTGTGTTATACCTATAAATAGTAATTAAATAAATTATACTTATGATAAATGTATTTACAATATTTACATAGGTAGATAGGTACCTACCTGAAATGATGCTGTAGCATAAAACCGGTCATAAAATATCGTCATAGCAGGTACTCTACTTCATCGTAATAATTAATTTCACCCAAAATATTTTCAAACTCCATGTTTCGCGCTACTAATCACGACCTTAAGTTAAGTCACGGACTGCCTACACTCAGGTTTACGCATCTCGAGTACACACACCTATTGTATACTTAAGTGTAGAGTTCCGTTTATTAATCAGTCCTTCGCTCGGCTGATAACGTAAACCCAAGCCGTAACTTAAGTACACAAATTATTATGTTTATTAATACGGTCATGATCTCAAGCTTGTTATCAAGTGCGACCTCTTGGGCTGAGGAACGTTTATTAATACGGGCCCTAGTGTGGGATAAAATTCCCCCGTGATATTTTTACGTCCGCGTGAACGTGGGTTAACACATTGATATGAAATCACGCTCTGCGCACTTAAGAAGCGTCGGCACATCACTAACTGTCAATGCAAAGGTGAGTATTGTATGTCAGTAAAGGTGATACTCCTCGTATACATGTGGATCGGTATAAGAGTAGGGGAAGACCAAATAAACTATGAATGGACTGTGTGAAAGATGATATGGCTGGAAAGGGCTCCCCCTTTCCAGCCATATCATCTTTCACACTACCTAGAGACTACCGAGATGACGACTGATAGAGAAGTGTGGAAGAAAAAGACATGTTGAGTCGACCCAAAATATGTTGGAACCCTTAAGGCAAGAGAATGATAATTATTTAAAAGTTAGTTGATTTATCTAATACTAACAAACAAAACATCACGCCTGCGGTCTCTAAAGGTTTAGGCAGAGGTACCAACAGTACACCCACGTTCCGCCAGTTATTTCCCGTGTTATAGCGGGCGAGGCTATTGCCATCAACCGGGCATAAATCTAGACTGCGAACCGTTATTGAGAATCCTCAACATTTCCGGGTCAGATGTGATGCCCCTTTGCAAAAGGGTATAGATGAGATATTCCGTAGATCACATCCCGTACATTTCGCCCAATCTCGTTTGTGTTCGTTCCTAGTATTTACATTATGGATGTCAGTGTATTTGAGAAGAGATTCCCCTCGCCCCCCAGTCGTCCCTGCGCATCAGCGCGCTGCCCACGCACCTGTCGCACGACGCGGCGTGGCCGGTGCGCAAGGTGCCGCTGCGCGTCACGCCGCACTTCGTGACGTTCCACCTGGAGTCCAAGACCTACTGCCTCGTCGCTTCCACGCAAACGCCTACCACCTCCTACTACAAGTTTAACGGGGAAGATAAGGAGAAGAGCAGCGATAATAAGGGGGACAGGTAAGCATTGCACTAACTTTACCCTACAATACGATAGTTCATACTTAAACCCTTAAGCCAGTTTTTGTATTTCGACCTTTATTCCGACTAAGATAAAGTTTTAATATAAAACAAACAACTCAGACCCGCACCCTAATTGCTTAACATACTATCTATCACAATCTGAATAATTTTGAAGCCTGTCGCTAATCCATTGCTTCTTATGTTCGAAAAATTTGTTTGCTCGACAACGTAAATAACGCAATGAATGTTGTTGAACTGTCAAAATGAAAGCTATTCCTACAGTACGAGGGCTGCACTAAAAGTATCGAGAATGAAATATTTCCACTGTTCCTGTCATATTAAAATCTTTTTAATTGAAAACTCCTTGGTTTTAAAAATTGAATACCATTTATTTATTAAAAAAAAGATTCTCAGTCTTGTCGAAGATTCAAGGTTTTGTTAAACTTGTTTAGTCGTTGAGAAAATGGAATTGGCTCGAGAAAATTCAAGAGCGATGATTTATTATGACTTTCGAAGTGGTTTAACACAAAAACAGTGTGTTGACCGGATGATTTCTGCATTTGGTGATGAAGCCCCATCCAAAACCACAATTTATCGCTGGTTTGCTGAATTTCAACGTGGATGTGTCAAGCTCAGTGATGATCCCCGTCAAGGTCGTCCAAAAACTGCAGTCACCCAAGAAAACGTTGATGCTGTGCGTAAGCTGATTGAGGAAGATCGACATGTGACATACCGCGAAATTCAGGCAACTTTAGACATTGGCATGAGTCAAATACAAATAATCTTGCATGAACAATTAGGTGTAAAAAAGTTGTTTTCCCGATGGATACCGCATTCGCTCTGTGAAGAGCAAAATGCGGCTCGCGTAACTTGGTGCGTCAGAACTCCGAAATTTCCGAATAGTCGCTAAAACTTCTACTGAAATAATTATTACGACTGCTTTCCACTACAAAGTGATTCAGCAAACCTTGTTTTATATTTCTAATCGGTTATCAGCTCGCATTATACAAATAATTTGACAAAAACTTACCGATGGAAAGTCAATAGTTGTTGGTTATTTTCTTTTCGTAAAGAATGGGACTTGCAGCCTCCAACCACACAAGAAATTATACCACAGAGTCCGCACACTCACTATGTATATTTATACAAAGAATTCGTGCAATCTAACAACAGAATTATTATAAAAATATCATCTATCCATGGGAGTTTACTACAAACTCATGAACAATGGACACGCGAACAAGTCAAATTGTTCAATGACCGAACTGTCACACTCTGAAGCAAAGTACTACCTAATTTGGCCGGGTTGAAATAGAACCAATATAACCAAAATGACAGATCATCTTGTGACAAGCTAAAAAAGTAAAACAAAGTGCGAATCATTGATCTCATTCTAACATCCTTTTTCTTGCCATAAGATAGAGTGAAACTAAAGGCAGTTACTGAATTTTTATTTTAGCCTTCCTTCTATGCTTTAGTTATTGTTCTGAGGTTATGATAGACTTCGATTGGCCTTTCACGATGAAGCCTCATCTCTTGCCACTGTTTACAACTGGTTTAATGAGTTTAAACGTGGTCGCACTAATCTCACCGATGATCTGCGTGAGGGACGGCCTTCTACGGCGACGACTAAAGATAACATCAGTGTTATGCGGCGTATGATAGAGACTGACAAACTAGTGACTTATCAGCAGATTAGGACAAGCTTAGGCATAGGTATGAGTCAAGTGCACGAAATCCTCCATGAACATTTAGCGGTCAGGAAGCTTTGTACGCGGTGGATACCTCATAATTTGACAGAGGCCCAAAAACTCCGTCGTGTTGATGGGTGTCGTGAAATGGTTCAAAGATTTAATGGAGGTGATTGAAATGCTGTGTTCGACATACTTACGGGTGACGAACGCTGGATTAAATGAAATGAAATTTATTTATTTGCGAAAATATAGGTACTTACATAATAACATGGTACTTGAAAATAATTTTAGACTCACTATATTCGACTTATCATTCGTGCAAATGTTTATAGTACATGCATAATAATATCATGAAATTATATGAATGTCATTACTTGATTAGTCATACAAATCTTATCATCTTGATTTATTGTTATGATCCTGAAACTAAGAGACAGTTTGCTGTCTGGGTGTTTCCTTCCGAGGAGTTGCCCACTAAAGTGAAGAGAGGTCGAAGCGTGGGAAAAAAGATGGTGGCGTCGTTCTTCGGAAGGACAGGTCATTACGCAACAATTGTTTTAGAGGATCGAAAAACAGTTATTGCGGAGTGGTACACTAACAATTGTTTGCCACTTGTCTTGGAAAAAGTTCGGGAGAAACGACCTCGCAGTAGGATCCTCATTCACCACGACAACGCCTCGTCGCACACCGCCATGCAAACAATCGACTACTTGGCGACGTCAGACGTGGAATTACTGGGTCACCCGCCCTATAGCTCCGACCTTGCATCTTGCGATTTTTATTTATTTCCAAAAATAAAAGAAAAACTTCGAGGAAAACGTTTTATAGACGCCGAGGAAGTAGTGGCTGCGTTTCAAAATGCCGTCGCAGAGACCCCTAAGGACGAGTGGGCAAAGTGCTTTTCTCAGTGGTTCCATCGGATGCAGCGATGTATTGATGTAAATGGACACTATTTTGAAAATATAATATGTTGGGGAAAAAGTCTTTTCGCATTATAGTATGTATGAACTTGTAATAAAATCTCTTTGGCTATACTATTTGTATCTAGCTGGTTTTGGTATCATTGAAAGTTTAAATTTTAAAGAACATAATTCCAAATTCAAATTAGGAAAATGTGTGATTTTCATTTGTTTTTCGTACTGTCAAGATGAGTGAATCTAATGAAGAAATTCGATACATTTTAAAATTTTACTACAATAAAGGTAAAAATGCAAAGCAAGCCGCGAAAACGCAGTAGTTACGACGTAGCTGAAGAACTGGGAATTGACCACAAAACAGTTTTGGCACATTTGAGAAAAACTGGGTACACAAAAAAGCTCGATATTTCGGTACCTCACGAGCTCACTGAAAGAAACCTAATGAACCGTGTACTCATTTGTGATTCATTATTACGACGTAATGAAACCGAACCATTTTTGAAGAAGCTGATAACTGGTGATGAAAAGTGGATCACGTACGACAAGAACGTGCGAAAAAGGTCGTGGTCACAGGCCGGTCAGGCTTCACAGACTGTGGCGAAACCCGGGTTAACTCGCAACAAGGTGATGCTGTGTGTGTGGTGGGATTGGAAGGGCATTATTCATTATGAGCTGTTATCACCAGGCAGGACCATCGATTCTGAACTCTACTGAGACCAACTGATGAGATTAAAGCAAGAAGTTGAGAGAAAGCGGCCGGAATTAATCAACAGAAGGGGTGTGGTTTTTCATCATGATAACGCTAGACCTCACACATCTTTAGCCACTCAGCAAAAATTAAGAGAGTTTGGCTGGGAGGTGTTAATGCATCCCCCGTATAGTCCTGACCTTGCACCTTCAGATTTCCACCTGTTTCGGTCTCTTCAGAACTCTTTAGGTAGTGTCAGGTTAACATCACGAGAGGACTGCCAAAACCACTTGTTGCGGTATTTTGATCAGAAGTCCCAAAATTTCTATAGCAATGGGATCATGTCCCTACCTAAAAGATGGCAAAAAGTTATCGAACAAAATGGTACCTACATACTTTAGTTAAATGTAAATAACTATATTAAAAAATGTTTTGAATTTTCTTAAAAAATGCGAAGAAACTTTTTCCCCAACCTATTATAATAAAACTAATAATTTGTTACGTATAGTTTGTTCAGTTTTTGATTTTCTAAGAACTTCAGTGTCACCCTCGTATTGTACTTACTACTCTTTGTCTCTGCATCATCCAAAGATTACCTGATATAAAATACCAATAGTATTAAGTCCGCCTTGTCCACCTTTTTATGTGCGAGAAATTTAAATAAATAAATAAATTCTGATATATTTACTAAGCTTCAGGGTCGGAGCTACCGCAGCTATATTAAAGATTAGGGGAAGCTTGCTCCTTCAGAAAAGGTTAAAAGAAAATTAAAGAAAAAGAAAGAAAGAATAAATTTATTTGGACACTGTTTGTGAAACACAAAATACAAAAAATAAAAAAAAAAGTGTTCAACAGTGTGCCTCGCTGCTCTCCAAAAAAAAAAAATGCGGGCGGCGGGGTTTAGTCCAACAAACGTATCCATCAATGATACGTAGATCAAATATTTTTTTACCATATAATCAATATCTTCGAATGTTCCTGTGTTTTGTTTTGATCAATAAAATATTTTTATAAGAACTAGAAACCTTTTAAGGGCTGATTTTACCAAACTCGGATATCTTTTATCCGTGGAATTAAATTGACGTCTGACAGTTTTCAAAATTTATTCTCAGGATAACACCTATTCTAGGTATAAAAGTTTGGTGAAATTCGTACTTAATGTATTTTAGAAAGAAAGAAAAATAGTTTATTCTGCACAAACAAAACGCACATTACAAATAAATGACATTAAAAATACAGACATAAATAAAAAATAGCCAAAAGCCTCGTATTCAAGCAATAAAAGTTTGCCAATTTTGTCCATTGCTTGATGTACGGTTTTAATTGTACGGTTATATCGCCGTAATCAAACATCTGACGAACAATTTTGTCGTTGTCGAATATAAAAAATAAAAGGTAAATGTACAGATAGCCATCTTATATTCTTGAAAAAAAAGTATTAAAATCGGTCCAGTTTCGAGGAAAAAAAAAAAAACAGAAGAATACGAGATTATGATTTAGTTCTTTTTTGCATAAGAATAATCAGTTCCAGCTGCAGTTGTCTCTTTCGCCCTCAATAACAGGGAGGTTTGCGGGACGGACAGCAATAGATCAGTTAAAAAAGCTATCCTCCAAATGTTTCGCCGCCCATGTCTCCTCTTAAGAAAGCGTCCATTAATAAAAGCGCAATTAGAACTCATAGCATGTACTTTATTTGAATGTATTTTTGTTCCAGATTCCCCTACCCACTCCAAGATAAGTTCTTCGTGACGCTGTTTTCGCCTGTCTCCTGGGAGATCATCCCCAACACGCGGATAGAACTCGACGAATGGGAACACGTCACGTGCTTGAAGAACGTCTCGCTGTCTTATGAGGGCACTAGGTAAGTGTACTTGAAAGAAATTCCACTGGATTAGGGTTATTACCTTCAATAGTCAGCCCTAATATTTAAAGTATGCAATTAAAAGTATATTACTGGAGTTACCATAGTGAGCCTAGTTACTCAGTGCATTGAAAATAAAGTGCGTGTAAAATTATCCCCGCGTAAAAAAATCGCTGGTGGGTACGAGAGCCAAGGGCGAGCGTGTGCTAGTACTTTTTATCGCGCGATTTTAATTAAAACTAAAACGGATTCATTAGATATTTCAAACTTTTCCTTTTTTTTCTTAGCCAATAATTATACAGAGACCAAGAGTAGATTTTGAAAACAAATGTAAAAATATTCAAATTCTAAATTATTTATTTTGGGACAACTAGAGCCAAAGGTAAGTATACAAAAACTTAGGAACTTTTGTTAGTACTTAAATACAATTACAACGGACAACACTCATCATATACATCTAATTCTATATAAAAATGCCCCTGTGCTGAGACACCCCGCCCCGTCAAGATAACCAAGAGAGAGATACCTCCCTATGAGATCACCAGACGAACGTAACGCCTCAACACAGGTGCACACACATCTTCAGCTATAGTTTTCAGGATGCTGTTCTGACTCCCCCGCACCCTCATCATAAGTGACACAGGAATACAGTGAATAAAGGAGATATTAATAAAAGAAGAAAGAAAGGAAAAATATAAAATTATTTGACCCAGGTTAAGACACACAACATTCACACAAAACAACAAAAAAAACAGTATTGTGTGCCTCACGGCTGCGCCAAATAGGCCCAGTTCAGCATTAATGCCAGACAACTAGTGCCTGACGCTGGTTTTCAACTGCACCCTATGTTACGAGGACGTCTTACGGATGTAAATCAGTTTTATAGTGTGTGTAAATATTTAAATAAAAAATAGATATGTATGTGTAACAAATAATAATAAAATCGATTAGATATTTGGTTAAAACATAATTATAGATAATAATATAGTGGTGTTTATGGAAATAAATAAAATGGTATGGTTGCACAAGAAACAAGGGGACTATCGTCAATAAATAACAGATAACTACATAATTATATATCACAAACTTATATCAAAGAAACAATCGGATTGATCATGTCTAGCTTCTGTTGCGCATCTATGCGGTACTGCCGTAGGGTCTTCTAAATGTGTTGATCGTGCTTATTGCTCGAATAGGTGATGGCAGGTTATTCCATACTTTAGAAGCCGCATAACGAAAGCTACCTCTAAAAGCCGTTTCTGTGAGCATTGCCTTCTTCCACATTCTCGTCTACTCGCTATCCAACTCAACTTGTCGTACAGGTAGTCTGGTTTCTGGTATTTAACTACACCGAACAGAAGGCACGCCAAGTGTAGCTTGATGACAAAACTCACTGAATTATTACACCATCCGAAATTCTCGCTAATGAGGAACACATTCTGGAAAGTAATGACATTCGGCAAACCAAAGTCAGTTGAAAAATGTACTTTGAATTGACGTACTTTGTACATGTGTGCGCGAAACGAGGGGCGCTGTTGTCAATGTAATCGATTCTGGCGCTATTTATTTATTGATTTAGGATCTCCAACAAAAGACACACAATGCATGAAACATAAAGAAAAGGTAACATCGGGTATTAAGCAGGTGTACTCCTTTACTTGTAGGAGACCACAGCATGCACAATAAAGTTAACCACTAAACTCTTCCCATAAAAAATACCCTTATATTGCTAATACGGTAAAAGTCACTTTTGAACGTCAAAATTTACGAAAAAAATAGTATTGATTCTAGTTGCCCCTTCCAAAAGGTAGTTTCGTATGGAGAAGAATGGGCAAGAAACTCCACCGTTATTCTTTTAAAATGTTTTACAATATTTTGTATACATTCGATTCCTGGGTTCGATTCCCGGGTCGGGCAAAGTGTTATCGAGTTTTTCCATCTGGAATTTCTCGGTAGCAGCCCGGAGTCTGGATTTGTGCCCGGTTGATGGCAGTAGGCTCGCCCCCTATTACATGGGACTTAAATATAACTGGCGAAATGTGGGTGTGCTATAGGTACACCTCTGCCTAACCCTTCGGGGAATACAGGCGTGATGTTATGATGATGATGTTGTATACATTCGTTTAATAATTATACGTGAAGACGATGCACCTAGACATCGCTTTCACATATAATTATATAACTAATATATATAAAGCCATGTCTGGTAAATTAATTATTTGATAGATACATGGTGCTCACAAAAAAAAAAAAAATTGACAACTAATAATTTAGTGTGTGAGTTAAAGTAATCACAGAATGTGAAATCAATGTTATAGAATTTATAAATCATATAATTAAATCCTCTTGAATCGGAACGCACCATTAGATAACACGATCTCTACCGGACCTTATTCGTAATACGTTTTCTTTCTATTTCAGGTCCGGACTTAGAGGTTATATAGCGATAGGAACAACCTACAATTATAGTGAAGATATCACGTCACGGGGAAGGGTGAGTTCATTATTATTTTTATGATTTTGCCTATTTTCCTTGCTTTTAAAAATAGCACAACAAACATGTTTCTTTACTTGCTTTACACACTGTTATTTTAAGGTATAACTGGCGAAATGTGGTTGTAAAGCAGGGAAATTATATATTCGACGTACAGCTGTCATTCTTTGACAGTTGTTGATATTGTTATAACACGGCAAATAGACGTATGGTGTCAATTTGCTTAACAATTAACAAAAATGTATTTATGGAATTATAATCATAAAAATCATCAATACAACTCTCTAAGTTCATATTACTCTATTGAATGACTATTTCATGAAATCTTGATATTTGAGTCCAATTCTAAGTTAAGGAGTTGTATTGCTGATTCTAATGATTATGGTTCTGTAAAGCCATATTTGTTACGGTCGCGAATCATATTTCGTTCAACATACAACCTGGCACTGACCTGCATATTGCAAAAAACGTAAGTAAATTTGTATTCCGCGGGCTACCTTACCGCATCACCCTTAAAGAACAGAGTTCACTCAAAATGAGTTTACAGTACTCACTTCTCACCATTCATCACACCACAAATAATTAAATGCGTTTAGCGTTAAGAGCGCATACACGGGTCCACTAGCGCCATTCTTTTAAAAACATATTATCTCGTGACTGAGAAGGAATTTTGAAAAACAGCTCAATAAGCGACCTCGGTAAGTGTGTCTAGAATTTTCAAATACCTTTTATAAACTTTCATATTGAGACACGAAGCAACAAAATTCGATCTAAACAAAAGCGGCCACATTCATTTAGATCGTATTTTGTTGCTTCGTGTCTCAATATGAAAGTTTATAAAAGGTATTTGAAAATTCTAGACACACTTACCGAGGTCGCTTATTGAGCCTTTTTTCAAAATTCCTTCTCAATCACGAGATAATATTTTATTAAAGGAGTGGCGCTAGTGGACCCGTGTATGCGCTCTTAAACGTATTTGGAACATCGTATTGTTTCTGGCAATCGTTTGTAGATGACAGAGCAGTTTTGCCAAGAGGTATCGTGTTCCCTAGTAAAATACTTGTATTCAGCTGCATAGTTGTGAAAAGACCCCTATACAGTTGGGAAAAAGCATTATAAAAAACACCATCTGCCGAGATGAAGTTTGATGATGACAGATACAGAACGATATTTTAAAATATGTTTAGCGCTAAACGCATTCAGTGTTTTGTGGTGCAAGCGGGATTCGCATTTCAAATGTAACAAATTCAATATATTTCCTCTTATTTTCAGATAATAATCTACGACATAATAGACGTGGTTCCGGAGCCCGGCCAGCCTCTCACTAAGAACCGCTTCAAGGAGTTGTACGCGAAGGAACAGAAGGGCCCCGTCACCGCGCTCACACAAGTGCTGGGATATCTCATATCTGCTGTCGGACAGAAGGTACGAGTTACACGAGATTCATCATCATTCTCCTGCCCAATATATTTGGAGTCGGAGCAACATGTCTTCTTCCACATTTCTCTATCCGTCGTCATCTCGATAGTCACTCCCTTTCAAGCCATATTATCTTTCACACGGTCCATATCCATCGTTTCTTTGGTCTTCCTATACTCTTATAGTCATTCAGATTCATACTCAAAACTTTACTCACGACATTTTCCTCGTTTCTCCGCATTACATGCCCATACCACAATAACACAACTTTTCAGTCACCGGTGCCACTTTCAGACTTCCTCTTATACAGGATGCTCGGTAATTGGACCTATTCCTTAAAAGGGGTTATACTAGAGGTAATTCGCAACAAATTAAGCCCGCCAACTTGCCGTCGAAAATTAATGGTTTCCGAGTTACGGAGGTTTTTAGATAGGTAATTGTTCAAATTTTCAGACTGGAAAAAAATGTCACTATTTGTCTCTCGACACTTATTTTGTTATTTTTCTGACTGATGATCAGTGATCGGAATAGGTAGTGCATATTTACCTAAACTTCGATGAAGTAAGTAACATAGAGTGGATAATACCTCCTTTAAAATCCCAGAATCATAAACATGACGATTAAGTCCCGCGATTTATGAAATTGCAAATTATTTTTTGCACTTTGAATACATTCGTAACAAATTATTATTTCGAAGAATCTTATTACTTATTTAGGGTTCCGTATTAAAACTGTTAAATTAAAGTGCTTTGTTTTACATTGTTGTTGTATTGTTATTGTGTGTATTTAGGTATTTGATTATATTGCTATAAAAAGAGTAATATTAAAAATAAAAAGCAAAACATCTAATCAAAATAATATATATTTACGTACAATTACAAAACTTTCTTGTTAACACTACACAAAGAACCGGAGTAATGTAGTTACCCTTCAAAAGTATACATAGAACAAAAAATAATTCTGTTTTTGGTGTCGCGCCGTCCATTGGGTAAAAATGCTCGTAACTCATAAGTTCATAACATTTAACATAACAAAATTAAGAAGTAGTCTTTTTTATTTATTGATTTTAGTTGATAAAAATAAAAAATAATCAGAAACATCATCATTCATCATCAATCAATCATATTACAGTAGGAAACAATAGTTGCTATCTCTTTCACACAGGTTTTACATTGAGTGAAAGAAATAACAAAAACAATAGGAACCGCCACCGTTGCCCAGGTAAGAATAACCAAATATCTGCAAAACAAAGTGTATGTAGGTATTTATTTGAAGCACAAGTTTCAATTTATTTACCCTGCACCTTAACAAATAAGCACATAAATCAGCCAACTTAATTTTATTTTACCTCCTTAAAACAAAACAACTGAATTCGACACAATTTTAGAACGGAACCCTAAAAACGTAATATGATTCTACAAATCAATAATTTGTAACTACATATCTATACATATAAAGTTCAATAAATAATTGGTGATTTTTAAATCCTGGGATTAAAACGCCATTATCATCACTCCGGTATTTTAGAGGAGGTTTTATCCACTCTGTTACTTACCTCAAAGTTTAGGTAAATATACTCTACCTATTCCGATCTCTGCTGATGATAAATGAGTGCTCATTTATAGAAAAAATACATTCCCATAGTTTCAGAAATAAAAGGCCTTGAGTGCAAAGGAAACCTTCTTTATTTTATAATTTTAGAAGTTTAGACGTGTTTTACTCGAAAAATATGTAATAACACTTGGCATACAAATCTGGGAAATACATTCCCTATTTCATAACCTTTCTTATAAGGTACAAAATAATGTTATCAGCACTAGTACGGGTTTAAATTTAAAAAAAATGCAGATATAATCAGAACATTAATTTCGTTTATTTACTTATAACTGGCAATCATCAAAAATAGAGTAAAATTATTACAGATCTTGATCAAATTGCCTGCCTTGATTTCTTATACAAGCACGCAGCCTCTGGCGTACTTCCGTCAATACACGCGTTGAAATTGAGTTTTTGATATGTTGGGCGGCTGTTAAAATTCTTTTTCTCAGCTCTTCACTGGATGTCACTGGAGCGCAGTAGACCAAGTATTTCATGTGACCTCTAATGTAGAAATCGCAAGCTTTCAAATAAAAAAAGAATCATCCAAATCGGTTCACGTACAAAAAAGTAATGATCTAAAAAATAAAAAAAAACATATAGTCGAATTGAGAACCTCCTCCTTTTTTTGAAATCGGTTAAAAAAGTGAAAAATAACTTTAATTTCGGAAGTCGGTGGCTAAAAACGAAAATACAAAACTAAAGACACCGACTTCCGAAATTAAAGCTATTTTTCACTTTTTTTTGAAGTCGGTTGTTTTTTTAAGGACTATGTTACTAATCCTATATGAGTCTGCTCGAACTAAAATTTTTTGAATTTGCATTTTCAATAAACTCCCTCGTTGGTCTAGCTACTGCTGAGCATGAGGTCCTGGGTTCGATTTCCAGGTCGGACAACGTGTTATTGGGTTTTTCCATCAGTAATTTCTTAGTAGAAGCCCGGTCTGGATTTTTGGCTCGCCCCCATGGGTAGGGATCCGCAAAAAGTATCGATACATGAGTAGTATCGATACTTTCTCTTCGATACCTAGTATTTTTGTACTCGATACTTTAGTTCCGATACTTTACTAGGTATCGATACTTCGATCGATCACATACTCGATACTTTTGTGTTCTCACTATTGTCATTTTATACAATATCACCATTTCTCTTTTTGACGTATAGCGGTATCTCTCTCTCGGTTGAGTGATAGATTCCGGCAAAAACCTTACCATAGACTACAGTGTGGCCATGTCGTGCGTAAGTATTTTTTGTAAGTTTTCGGAAATTCACCAATGATGATTATTTAAAAATTAAAATCGAATTATACCGTAAAATATAAATTTAATAATACCGGGCACTTCAGTCCCATCTGAAAGGGTTTTTTCGAAAGCTGGGGCGACGGTGACAGCGGCGCGGAACCTGCTCACTGGGTCACTTAGAGACAAATTACTTTCTATGTCTGACTGCATGGGAGAAGATTGGGGTTTAAAAAAATGACTGAATTTTAATAGCTAACCTTAATTTTAATTTTACAAGTACTTACCGATATTTTTCTCTGCAGTGCTGCAGTCCGACATAAAGAGTAGTTTCATTAAACTTAATGTAAAAATATTTTTATATTTTTTTAAATTAATAAATAATTACTTACAAGTATTTACTTGTTTATTACTGTTTTTTTTGCGATAATATACAATTTCTAAGGTGATCAAAAAAGTACTCGATACTGAATACTTAAGTATGTACTTGTTTATTACTGTTTTTTTGCGTTAATATACAATTTCTAAGGTGATCAAAAAGTACTCGATACTGAGTAGTATCGATACTTTTGGTTCGATACTTGTATCGGTATCGATACTTTCTTCTGCGATACCGGTATCGAGTAGGTATCGATACTTTTGAATTTTTGCGGATGCCTACCCATGGGACATGGGTCTTAAAAATAATTGGCAAAATATGCGTACACCTCTGCCTAACTGTTCGGGGAAACAAAACGTGATGCTATATTTTACAATAAAAAAACTCAAAGTTACTAAAATTATTACTTTACTCCTTCCACAGATCTACATCTGGCAACTCAAAGACAACGACCTAGTCGGCGTCGCGTTCATAGACACGCAGATCTACGTACACAAGATGCTGTCAGTAAAGAACCTGGTGCTAGTAGCGGACGTGTACAAGTCCATCTCTTTGTTGCGCTACCAGCACCAGCACAGGACACTGTCGCTCGTGTCCAGGGACCTCAGGAGCGCTCAGGTATGTAGCAAAACTCTGCAGAAGTGATGAAAAAAATATATTTGTAGAAATAATATTTTTAGGTCAACGACCGTAGGTAATTACTTGAAATATCAGTATAGAAAATCAGTTCTTTTTTAAAGTGAAACTTCTTAGACGGTGTTTCGATAATTGGACGAGAATTGAAAGTGAATTTACAAGGACGCGTCACGTTTGGGCACATTTCGTTACATGAGAGAGAAGAAAGATAATATATATCTCTCTCTCTCTCTTTCTCTGTATCTCCCACTAAATCTCTGTTATTCTTTGTTTTTTAAGAAGTATTACTTCTATCAGGTATACGGCGCTGCGTGCGCATTATTTTTTCTGTAAACTGCATATATGTAATGGGTATCCTTATATAAATATGATAACCTGTTTCTCTCAACTCATTCATAAAGTAACTACACCAGCGGTCATTGACCCCAAAATATACAGGGTGTCAGGGACATGGACACGCAAACTGTAACCATGAATTCAGCACATGAGTCTAGATCCCAAGCGAAGAAATGTTTCGCCGGTTACCAAAAAAAAAAACCGGCCAAGTGCGTGTCTGACCACGCGCAATGAAGTGTTTCGTAGTTTATATCAATTGTTTTGTGCACCGTAACTAAAACAGATACTAGACAAAAATGTAAATACAAATGATGTCTAGAAGAGTAAAATATGCTGTATGGGTGCAATTAAATAAAAAATAAGTCCGTTTGCGGCAAGTTTACTAAAGCAGTGTGTAAACTTTGTATTATAAAAATAATAGGCATAGTAGCGATAATAAAAAGCGGTGGAGAGGCTTGTGGCTACATAAATACAGCTGCACGGGTCAATCTAAGGTTAAGCTACGCTTGCCGAGGTCAGTCCACGGATGAGTGGCCGTTCATTACATATCGAGACCCCTCCGTGCCTCGGAAAGCACGCTAAGCCGTTGGTCCTGGCTGTCATTTGTAGATGTTAGACAGTCGTTACCGGTACCGAAAATCTTGACTACCAGTGTTATCAAGTGGTATCGTGCCACGTGAGGTCAGATAGGCAGTCGCTCCATGTCAAATACTGGTATTCAGCAGCATCTGGTCTGATAGACTGGAAGTTGACCCCAACAATTTTGGGCATGGCGAGGTAGATGATGAACAGCGAGAAAAAAAAATCCCTTGCAGCCACATTCGAGAACTAGAACTTAACTCTTATAATTACAAAAGAATAGATTAAATTAATTTTCCTTTTTTTTGTGATCAAAATTGACCAAAATTAGATATTTTCGCGCACAGCGCCTTAAGTTTTCCTAGCCTTTTGTTAAGTTTTTAGTTTTATATCAAGTATTAGTTAGATTTATAATCGTTTAAACCATAATGATAGTGTTTTTTCTTAAGCTGTACATATAAAAACGGAATACTAAATTAAATTAAAAGAGTTTAAATTATTATTAAAATCTAAAAAGTCCGTTTAAAAATCATAAAAGTCCGATTAACATCAAAAACATCCTTTTTTATGTCTTGATTCAACTCCGCTATTCATGAAAACAGGTCGCACTAAAATAAAAAAAGTGTAGTAGTTACGACTACTTTTGGACTCGTATGCCGTGACGGCACACGGCATGACGCTCTCATATGACGTCATGCTCCCTCCGCCGTCATTTGTTTTTTGTGTTGCCATCGATTGCGATGGCAAGGGCCGGGCCGGGCTTCTTGTGACGGCCAACTATTTTTGTTTTTTACATAACGACCTCGCTGTGCGATTAGCTAATTCTTTCTCCGTTAGGCTTCGAAACTAGACAGACATACTTACTCGAAATAAATACATAGGAAATATAAAGTAAAAAAAAAACTTTATTTGTTACAGATCCTAGATATGGAATTTATGGTCGACAACACATCGCTGGGCTTCTTAGTGAGCGAGTCTGAAGGAAACCTCGCGCTGTTCATGTACCAGCCGCAAGCTAGAGAGAGCTATGGAGGTAAATATTAATAATAATATCCATTAAGTAATATCAGACAAGTGCAGGCAACTTTTGGCACAGTCTTTTTTTCATTGATACCTTTTTTTTTATTAAGTTTAATTAACTTTTCTAATATTAACTTATTGTATTAACTTGTATGTACTTTTTATCGACTTTTGTTTTAACTATATGTGGAGGCTTGTTATTAGCAAAATTTTTTTAATACTTTTTTTATATCATTGTTTTGTTAGTTTGTAAGCCTTCTTTAAAATAAAATAAATAAACTCTAGGCTTGGACAATGACACAAGGACACTGTGGTAAATGTTTATGTTATGTTATTAAATAGTTAAAAAAAACACGTAAATATGTACCGCCATTATTATTGTGCAATACATAAAATAAAAATTACTAATATACTATACACAAACCTAATAATATATTTATGTACATAATTATACACCCAATTAAACTCATTTAATATTTTAATAATATTGAATCAATTGAATTGCTGCTTAGGCCTCTTCCTCTCTCCTAATGTTGCTGTGGCCGACAGGGTCCTTATTGATCTTTTACTTTGTTAGACTATCTATGTAATAACAGGACCACTTTCAGAGGACTTATTTAGGCTTGCCTTGTTTGGTTTTATGACATACAAAAATAATCCTTATAATTAGTGTGTTAAAGACCAAACGAGAAACTAAGTGTCATTTTATGCCTGCGTCGATGTTCATACAGCTTTGCACATTAAGACATTGAAAATAAATTGTATTTTTGTAACAACAGCCCTAATTTTGGTCTTTGCGGAGCTCTAGTTCTTGTAATTTCCTAAAAGTAATATGGACAGACTGTATTATTCACATCTTATTAGCCCACATAACTTTTTAACATTATTTTGAGAAGAATTCACCAAAAAACTTACGTTTATATTTCAGGTCAACGCCTCATTCGTAAGAGTGACTACCACCTCGGGCAGCAAGTGAACGCGATGTTCCGCATCAACGCGAGACACGTGCCCACTACCACGCATAAACGAAACGTCACCATGTTCAGTGAGTTACTTACATCATACTACATCTCCTAACATCATAGCTGATGTTCATTACTGGTAATTGGTTGTCATGGTTAGTTAGTTAGTTAAGGTAGTTAGTTTAAGGATCATTTTAACCTTAACATCTGTAACTTGTACCTACTTTCTGTGCAAATTAAAAACTATTCTATTCTATTCTGGATCAAGACATCAAAAGGACAGATTAACTAATGGTTACTCGCCAAAATAACGTGATATAAAGTTGCGCTAGTATACACTTAAATGTTAGGCAGAGTTGTATGTTGTTGTTGTTGGTGCTGCCTGAAAAGGATGACATTAATATTGCTGAATAACATTTAATTTTGACATAACTAAAATTTTTCAATTTAATTGTACTTAATATAAAAGAAAATAATTAAGTAATAATAATGTTTAATTCATTAGCATGCATTAAACATTATTATTACAGTTGATAGATCCGGGGATTAAACTTACAATCGAATTCCAGATTTATTAAATTTTGTTCGTTTGTTCTACAGCGACTCTAGACGGCGGCGTCGGCTACGTCCTGCCCATAACAGAGAAGATGTACCGCCGACTGCTGATGTTGCAGAATGTCATGAACAACTACTGCTGTCATATAGCAGGACTGAACCCCAGGGCCTTCAGGTCAGTAAAACTAAATGAAACGTCAATAGTATAATTTATATGGACGAAGTCGCGTGCTTCTGCACGCAACTTCGCCCGCGTGAAATTTCTGGTTCCCCCAACACACCCCGTCGCATCGCATCGCCTGCCCGCGTTATAGTTCGTAGTCTTAGCGTTCTTTCTGACTTTTTTCTTTTTGCTTGGCTCCTAAGGGTCTTAGCGTGATGTGAAATAACGTACAGCCTTGCTCAAGAGTTGGGCTATCAATAGCAACAAGATCTTTTCAAATCCGACCGGTAGTTCCAGAGATTAGCGAAATATACAGTATAAGTGCTGGCTATTTATAATATATGGTCTGTCAGTTGAATAACGGTAAGATTTATGAAGCATGACTTTTAAAATTGCACGTTGCGCTCTCTCCAGCTCTAACATTTGAGTTTTGGCGACCCCACTCCAAAATGCTATACAGTACTGGAGTAGAGACTGACAGAGGGCAAGGTAAACTAACTTGCGAATTTCAGTAGAAGCACATTCACGTAGAAGTTTCATAACATATGTCAACCTACGAACTCGTTTTGCCATAACCGTAATGTGTAGTTTGAAACAGAGATGCTGATCTAATGGCATTCCGAGGTATTTTAGATGATCAACCCTTTTGATCTCGTCACACGAACAGGTGGAAATAGAGCTACCGGCAAGCTCGTAAGACTTACATCTGTGGATTTTTACGCTCCATCCAGGCAGTTTAGTTGCATTCGTTTTTCTGAATGTAATATATTTAGTTTTATTTACGTTGAGCGTAAGTAAATTAAATAAAGTAAAGTAATTAAGTAAAGTAAATTTGAATTCAACCAGTTAGCTAACTTACTCATTTCAGACTCGGTTTTCTCATGCATTTCTTTCCAGTCGGCACCAGAAATTATAACTGTATCGTCAGTGTAACAAATCAAGTCAGCATTAGGAATTTCATTTCTTAAAATGGCGTCCATGTAAATTGTGAATAAAGTCGGGCCCAGTAGACTACCCTGTGGGATACCAAAAGAAACACTTAATTCATCGCTCATTTGATTTTCGACTCAAGCACACTGCCGGCGATCGGTTTGGTAGCTGCGGAACCAGTTTAGGGCCACTCCTCTTATACCAAACGACTCTAGTTTCTTAAATAGTATCTGATTTGAGACTGTCGAATGCCTTTGTGAGTTCTATGAATACGCCTTGGCATCGACAACCTCGGTGAACGTGCCTAGAAACAATATTGGTAAGGATTTTTATTGTTAAATGAAAGTCATTTATACTTTTCAACAATTCAAAATAGCACAATTTTTCTCACGAAGCCTTCTGTTAACTTACTTTTTTTATTACTATTGACAAGTCAACAACATAATGGATATGTTAACTGTGATGTTTAATAAATAAGTTATGCGTGGTGTGGGGACTGCGCGCGGCGCGGGCGGTGCGCACTCGCACTCTTGTGCAAGCAGCCGTAGCGATAGCATGCCTAACGCACTCATATTGGGGATGGTGTTTTATTGTATAAGTGTTTTATTATACATACCTAACTTAACTTAAACCATGACGCCACACTAACTTATATGGTCTGTATTATTTCTCATTTGAACAAAAAATATTTCATTCGGTTTGACACTTTGGGCCTTTTTCGAAACAAAACATATCCCAAAATATTGTGACAAATTGAGCAGCGCGCCTAAACTGCTGCGATTGGCTGATTAATCATTCAACTAATTGCAGCAGTTTACGCAAGAGTTAAATGTGGTAGCCCTACTACAATTAGCTTTGTCAGCAGTGCAGCTTCTTCCAAATCTAGTGATTAAGTTATTATAATGTAGGACATTGTCTTCACGCCACAATTGTCATATTAGCATAATTTACCTATAAGTATTGTTTTTATTATAGTCCCGTCAAATTAGAGATAAAAATAGTTGTGAAGCTACAAACATTCGCATAGAGCTAAAAATTTATAGGAATGTTCGAAGCACCATTATGTGTGAAATCTGAAAAGCCCATCGATCCCGAAGCTGGACAAAAAAAAATTCAAGGTCAAAGTTCACAAAAATAGGACTTTCGCGTTTTTCAGCAAAATGGTAAGTTTTATCAAACAAATAGCTCAGACAAAAATTGTAGATCATAAAATTATCTATAAAAATATCTCAATACTTTTTTTCCTAAGAGCCACCGTTTCTGAGATATAACGGTTCAAACAGTTATAACATTTGTATTTTTCATAATATGCATAAATACACCACGTATTTACATCACTGAAGCGGTAATACAAGGAATAGTAGATTATTATACAAGGGTCGAAAATAATTGACGACTTTCACCCGTCTTAACCACTCTACTTTCCATTTCGAATATAAGGACAGTAAAAAATAGTAGTTTTTCTAAAATATTTATTGATAATAATAACATGAGACTCCAAATATTAGTCTACATAAAAAATATTGATTTTTTAAAACCGGGAAAAGGTCGACATCTGTCGGAAATGTATACATCTGAAAGTTTATCTGCTTTTGCAAGATGTCGAAATCATGTATTATTTTTACACGCAATAACTGGCTCCGATACGACATCTGCAGTTTTCGGGAGTGGTAACAACAGTTTTTAAAATGTTTGAAAAACTAGATTTAGTTCAATGTGCTGAAGTTTTTAAAAAGAGTAACTCAACTCCGCAAGATGTTATGACCAACGGAATTCGCTTGCTTCTTTCTAAGTACGGAGCTCTTAAAAAAACTACCCGTTTAGATAAGCTTCGATACGCATGTTTTGTAAAAATACTCGTAATAAAAAACGAGTGCAATTAGCTGGTCTTCCTCCAACCTCTGCTTTTGTTCATCGACATCTATTTCGGGTATATTATCAAGTTCAAGTGTGGCTTGGTTATCAACTAGAACCTAAAGACTGGGGTTGGAAGTTGATCGACAATACATTGGAACCAGTCCAGACTTTACTCCCACCTGCGCCGGAGAAACTCCGCAAAACAAAATTTTGAAACTGTAAAAAGTGATGTATTGCTAAATGCGGCAAAAAAGTTGATTGTTTTGTTCTCTAGCATGTACTAGATGTCAAGGCCAGTCGTGCTCCAATGTTGAATCACCAACAGCACAGGATTCTAATGAATTCAAGGAGGAGTCATGTTGTGATGCATTGCTATTGAGGCAATTTACTTGCACCCAGCAAGAAGAAGGAGAAGTAGAAGAACAGGGAACGGATGGACGAGTAGAAGAACAAGAAGAAGAGGAAGCAGAAGTATTAGACGATTATGATTCTGACGAATAATTTTCCCGTTTTTTAAAAGTTACACCGCTTTAATTTTTTTTAATATTATATATTTTTCAATTAAACAGGATCACTATAGACCGTGGAATAGGGCTACCGTCGAAACCACTTTAAAAAATACGCGCTAAGTACACTACCTCACAGGTGGCGTGGAAACGTGCGCATATTATGAAAATATAACTTTTTCAACTGTTTGAACCGTTATATCTCAGAAATGGTGGTTTTTAGGAAAAAAAGTATTGGAACATTTTTTATAGATAATTTTATGTTCTACAATTTTTTCTCAAGTAATTTTTTAATAAAACTTATCATTTTGCAAAAAAATGCGAAAATCCTGTTTTTGGGACCTTTGACGTTGAATATATTTTTTCCCAAGTACGGGATCGATGGGGACTTTTCAGATTTCACATATAATGGTTTCTCTCTTTGAAAAGTGACAAGAAAACTAAAAACGCCGATTATGCAAATACCGCCCATCAGAAACAGCGACGGAATATGGGCCATAAGCAATGAATGGTATAATTGTGATTAAAATAAATAAATAAATAATAAATAACAAAAAGCGTTTAGGTGTGCCCAATACTTAGAAAACACTTTTCAACACAATGAGAGCTCCTAAGAAATACTTGAGAGTGAAAAGTTATCACAAAGCCAAAAAATTCAGCTTGTGATTCCTAAAGAAGTTCTGCGAAAGATTCAAAATAACATAAGTTTGAAGAAATCCCCGGGTTACGACGTCATAACAGGCGAAGTTCTAAAACACCTCCCGCGCAATGCCATAGTAAAGTTGGCTAGACTTTTAATGCCGCATTTATGTCAAAACATGTGCCTGAGCCATGGAAGGTTGCTGAGGTCATTATGATTGCAAAGCCTGGGAAACCACCCCACGAAGCATCATCATATAGACCCATTTCCCTGTTGCCAATATTATCGAAGCTATTTGAAAAAACTGTTATTAAAACGGTTAAAACCTATAATAAAAGAAAAAGACCTAATACCAAACCATCAATTTGGCTTCAGGGAAAAACACTCTACGATAGACCAGGTACACAGGATAACTAACATCATTGAAAAAACACTCGAAAACAAGCAAGTCTGCGCCACCGTATTCCTAGATGCTTTTTAGAAGCTTTTAATAAAGTTTGGCATGAGGGTCTGGTATATAAACTCAAACGTATGCTACCCCCAGTATTTGCAGACATTCTAGAATCATATACAGGGTGTCCGGTGGCAGAATTAGGATTTAAATTTCGAACTGTTTTCGAACCGTTGAGCGGAAGGGCGGGCGGGGGGTCCAGTTCGATTCGTCATTCGTGCGGGTTCCTTAGTCGCGATGTCACAGTGGACAGGTGAACAACGTGCGTTCGCAATCGAAGCGTATTTTAAAGCAGACGATTCCTGTGCTGTTGCTCGTCGAAGATTTTGTTCGCGGTACAATATCCGACGGTTACGTGAAGCGCCAAGCGAAGATTTGATTCGATTGTGGGTGCGAAGGTTCAGAACAACAAGTTCAGCAGCAAATAATCCGCGGCCGGGACCCAGTCGAACGTCGAGGACTGATGACAACATCGAACTTGTTGCAAACAGTTTACGCGATAACCCGAGACAGTCCGTACGTAAGAGATCAGCTGCTCTAGGGCTCCCAAAAACGATTGTGCACGAAATATTGAAAAAGGACCTTAAACTTCACCCCTTTAAAATTCAAATTGTGCAAGCGCTTAAGCCTAATGATTACAATTTGCGCAAAAGTTTCTGCGAGACAATGTTGCAGCGATTTCGTACAGTGAACACAATCTTTTGGAGCGATGAAGCCCATTTTCATTTAAATGGAAGTGTAAATAAACAGAACTGCCGTTATTGGTCACCTAAAGGACGAAACCCACGATTGAAACATCAACAGCCACTTCACAGTCCCAAAGTGACGGTTTGGTGTGCATTGTCAAGTAGAGGAATAATCGGACCCTATTTTTTTGAAAATCGACAAGGACAAGCCATTACTGTGAACGGCGTTTCTTATCGGCGCATGCTTAACGATTTTTTTCTGCCAATATTAAGAGGACATCCTGCCTATAGTTCACAGACATGGTTCCAGCAAGATGGCGCCACGCCTCACACTGCTAGAGAGACCATGGCGCTTCTTCGTGATTTGTTCCCTAACAAATTGATAAGCCGTTTCGCTGACATCCCCTGGCCACCCAGGTCGCCGGATCTTACCCCCATGGACTTTTTTCTGTGGGGGTACCTCAAAAGTAAAGTTTATGAAACCGCCCCACCAACCATCTCAGCATTAAAAGAAAATATCGTTCGCGAGGTTAATGGCATCCCTACGTCCCTTCTCCAGCGAGTGGCGCGGAATACTGAAGCCAGATTCGAAGAGTGTGTCCGACGTGACGGTCAACATTTAGACGAAATTATTTTTAAGAAATAAAACCCGCACTTCCCTTCTTTGTTATAGTTATTGAAATAATAAAAATAAAAATTTTGTTCTTTTATTATTTAATTTTGAAATCCTAATTCTGCCACCGGACACCCTGTATAAGTAGCATAATGTTTAGAATAAGGCAAGAGGATGCATATTCCGAGCTAAAAAATATAAAAGCAGGGGTGCCACAAGGAAGTGTGTTAGGCCCATTCCTGTACTTGCTTTACACATGTGATATCCCAGAGCTGGAAAACAACACCATTGCGACCTTTACAGATGACACTGCTATTATGGCTACCGGATCAAGCCACAAAGAAGCAGTAGAAAAAGTTCAACTAGCTGTAAACAAAGTTTATGACTGGACACAAAAGTGGAAGATCAAACTGGATGAGTCAAAATCAATTCATATTGACTTCACTTACAAATACTGTGATTACCACCCAATCTATATAAACGACATGCAAGTGCCTTATGCTAATACAGCCAAATACCTTGGCATAACTCTTGACGCCAAACTGCGTTGGAAATCTCATGTCAAAATGAAAAGACAGGAACTCAACATACGTTATAAAACTATGTATTGGTTACTCGGAAGGAAATCCTGCCTATCAATACATAATAAAATTATATTATACAAGCATATTCTTATGCCAATTTGGACGTATGGAAACCAAGTTTGGGACTGTACTTAACGAAGTAACGTCAAAATAATCCATCAATTCCAAAATAAAGTACTCAGGGATGCTGTAAATGCACCATGGTACATTAGAAATGATGACCTCCACCGTGACCTTAAAATGGAACTCGTCACCACCGTCATCCAAAAATTTGCTGAAGCCCACGAACACAGAGTTCACCGACATGTAAATGTCGAGGTAATTCAGCTGCTAGACAACACGGACATAGTGCGTAGGCTAAAGAAAACTAAAACATTTGAGTTAGTGTAGTGTTTAAATTGTATTAATAATTTATCAGACTCTAAGAAAGTGATGCGGAATTGAGTGAAATTGCATTAGGACACTATTCTTAGTTATAACGTAAAATAATTAGTTACAAGTTAAGTTGCTTATTAGTCTATTAGGGTAGATTGTAATAAATAACTAAGAACTTAAGTTCTTATTAAAAAAAAAACAAAAAACATAATGGTGTTCCTAACATTCGTAACAATTTTCAGCTCTATGCGAATTATTGTAACCTTGTTTTTCTGTTTTGACCTGACTATTATCTTTATTGTCATTCTGTCAGTTAAATAAAGTTATTTTTATAAACTCTCCGATTGTCGTTTACTTAATTCGCGCTTGACAATTTCTCGCAATATTTTGCTACAATTTTCGTGCGAGAAATTGGCCCTTAGTTTTTAATCAACACAATGATGATGAACAACACAATAACCGCTCCTACCTCCCCCAGGACGTACAAGTCAGCGCGGCGCAGCGTGGGCGGCGGCGCGGCGCGCGGCGTGCTGGACGGCGACCTGGTCACGCTGTACACCACCATGCCCAACGCGGAGAAGCTGGACGTGCGTATACATAGTGTTCATTACTACATACCATCTACCTAGCTCAGCGTGGGCGGCGGCGCGGCGCGCGGCGTGCTGGACGGCGACCTGGTCACGCTGTACACCACCATGCCCAACGCGGAGAAGCTGGACGTGCGTATACATAGTGTTCATTACTACATACCATCTACCTAGCTCAGCGTGGGCGGCGGCGCGGCGCGCGGCGTGCTGGACGGCGACCTGGTCACGCTGTACACCACCATGCCCAACGCGGAGAAGCTGGACGTGCGTATACATAGTGTTCATTACTACATACCATCTACCTAGCTCAGCGTGGGCGGCGGCGCGGCGCGCGGCGTGCTGGACGGCGACCTGGTCACGCTGTACACCACCATGCCCAACGCGGAGAAGCTGGACGTGCGTATACATAGTGTTCATTACTACATACCATCTACCTAGCTCAGCGTGGGCGGCGGCGCGGCGCGCGGCGTGCTGGACGGCGACCTGGTCACGCTGTACACCACCATGCCCAACGCGGAGAAGCTGGACGTGCGTATACATAGTGTTCATTACTACATACCATCTACCTAGCTCAGCGTGGGCGGCGGCGCGGCGCGCGGCGTGCTGGACGGCGACCTGGTCACGCTGTACACCACCATGCCCAACGCGGAGAAGCTGGACGTGCGTATACATAGTGTTCATTACTACATACCATCTACCTAGCTCAGCGTGGGCGGCGGCGCGGCGCGCGGCGTGCTGGACGGCGACCTGGTCACGCTGTACACCACCATGCCCAACGCGGAGAAGCTGGACGTGCGTATACATAGTGTTCATTACTACATACCATCTACCTAGCTCAGCGTGGGCGGCGGCGCGGCGCGCGGCGTGCTGGACGGCGACCTGGTCACGCTGTACACCACCATGCCCAACGCGGAGAAGCTGGACGTGCGTATACATAGTGTTCATTACTACATACCATCTACCTAGCTCAGCGTGGGCGGCGGCGCGGCGCGCGGCGTGCTGGACGGCGACCTGGTCACGCTGTACACCACCATGCCCAACGCGGAGAAGCTGGACGTGCGTATACATAGTGTTCATTACTACATACCATCTACCTAGCTCAGCGTGGGCGGCGGCGCGGCGCGCGGCGTGCTGGACGGCGACCTGGTCACGCTGTACACCACCATGCCCAACGCGGAGAAGCTGGACGTGCGTATACATAGTGTTCATTACTACATACCATCTACCTAGCTCAGCGTGGGCGGCGGCGCGGCGCGCGGCGTGCTGGACGGCGACCTGGTCACGCTGTACACCACCATGCCCAACGCGGAGAAGCTGGACGTGCGTATACATAGTGTTCATTACTACATACCATCTACCTAGCTCAGCGTGGGCGGCGGCGCGGCGCGCGGCGTGCTGGACGGCGACCTGGTCACGCTGTACACCACCATGCCCAACGCGGAGAAGCTGGACGTGCGTATACATAGTGTTCATTACTACATACCATCTACCTAGCTCAGCGTGGGCGGCGGCGCGGCGCGCGGCGTGCTGGACGGCGACCTGGTCACGCTGTACACCACCATGCCCAACGCGGAGAAGCTGGACGTGCGTATACATAGTGTTCATTACTACATACCATCTACCTAGCTCAGCGTGGGCGGCGGCGCGGCGCGCGGCGTGCTGGACGGCGACCTGGTCACGCTGTACACCACCATGCCCAACGCGGAGAAGCTGGACGTGCGTATACATAGTGTTCATTACTACATACCATCTACCTAGCTCAGCGTGGGCGGCGGCGCGGCGCGCGGCGTGCTGGACGGCGACCTGGTCACGCTGTACACCACCATGCCCAACGCGGAGAAGCTGGACGTGCGTATACATAGTGTTCATTACTACATACCATCTACCTAGCTCAGCGTGGGCGGCGGCGCGGCGCGCGGCGTGCTGGACGGCGACCTGGTCACGCTGTACACCACCATGCCCAACGCGGAGAAGCTGGACGTGCGTATACATAGTGTTCATTACTACATACCATCTACCTAGCTCAGCGTGGGCGGCGGCGCGGCGCGCGGCGTGCTGGACGGCGACCTGGTCACGCTGTACACCACCATGCCCAACGCGGAGAAGCTGGACGTGCGTATACATAGTGTTCATTACTACATACCATCTACCTAGCTCAGCGTGGGCGGCGGCGCGGCGCGCGGCGTGCTGGACGGCGACCTGGTCACGCTGTACACCACCATGCCCAACGCGGAGAAGCTGGACGTGCGTATACATAGTGTTCATTACTACATACCATCTACCTAGCTCAGCGTGGGCGGCGGCGCGGCGCGCGGCGTGCTGGACGGCGACCTGGTCACGCTGTACACCACCATGCCCAACGCGGAGAAGCTGGACGTGCGTATACATAGTGTTCATTACTACATACCATCTACCTAGCTCAGCGTGGGCGGCGGCGCGGCGCGCGGCGTGCTGGACGGCGACCTGGTCACGCTGTACACCACCATGCCCAACGCGGAGAAGCTGGACGTGCGTATACATAGTGTTCATTACTACATACCATCTACCTAGCTCAGCGTGGGCGGCGGCGCGGCGCGCGGCGTGCTGGACGGCGACCTGGTCACGCTGTACACCACCATGCCCAACGCGGAGAAGCTGGACGTGCGTATACATAGTGTTCATTACTACATACCATCTACCTAGCTCAGCGTGGGCGGCGGCGCGGCGCGCGGCGTGCTGGACGGCGACCTGGTCACGCTGTACACCACCATGCCCAACGCGGAGAAGCTGGACGTGCGTATACATAGTGTTCATTACTACATACCATCTACCTAGCTCAGCGTGGGCGGCGGCGCGGCGCGCGGCGTGCTGGACGGCGACCTGGTCACGCTGTACACCACCATGCCCAACGCGGAGAAGCTGGACGTGCGTATACATAGTGTTCATTACTACATACCATCTACCTAGCTCAGCGTGGGCGGCGGCGCGGCGCGCGGCGTGCTGGACGGCGACCTGGTCACGCTGTACACCACCATGCCCAACGCGGAGAAGCTGGACGTGCGTATACATAGTGTTCATTACTACATACCATCTACCTAGCCTTTTCACAACTATGTTGGGGTCGGCTTCCAGTCAAACCGGAAGTAGCTGTCATCACCGGTGGTGTCAACTGTGGTGGTGTCACGGGGAATGAACGAACAAGTGTGTTTCACGTCTGACTTGACCTAGATCTACCTTTATATTGTTAGTATAATGGATCTAAAGTCTGAAAGTTTATGAAGAGTAAAATTGTCTAAGGAATCATTAACACTATTGTGGAGAAAGCTAAAATGGCTTGTGTAGTTTTTTTTAAGAAATCGCCTGCTACTTGGTGCTTGTTTACGAATTTGATGCAACATGTCTAGTAGACCTCGGTATTGCTTTACCATTTTTGACAACAATTCTCAGTAAATAGGAACTTCACTAAGGTGGTCAAACACCACCATCTTGATTTTACAATACAATTTCTGTGGTAATTTCACAAACGCCAATATATAACCTTGTAGCGAAGTAGCACTTTATACGCATCAGTTACATAGACGAAAAGACCTTATCGTCTTATGACGTGCAAGTGACATTAAACCTTAGACGGTATGTCCACTTGCCACCGTTAACGGGTCGTCGACGAGAAACGAGATTATTCGAATCGAGCGTGACGTCCTGGTGACAACATGCTGTGGACACGCGGCCATAGTAGTGAATGTAGGTATCGCTACTTCGAAGCCGTGATTTCGTTTTCGTTGACGTCGGCCTTAGGGTGGTAAAGCAATTCTATGATCGATTATACCTACACATTATTTTACTCAACCATTTTGTAGGTGACTAAATGTTCCAAATATTTCATCAAAATAATGTTTCCATTTACTGAGTAATTTTCCTTTTGTTACAGATCGCCAAAAAGATCGGCACAAAGGTGGAAGAAATAATGTCTGACTTGTACGAGATAGACAGACTGACTGCTCACTTTTAGTTTAGATATTATAATTACATATATTTAGTTATAATGTTACGATTAAACGACTAGTTTACGATGTACATACTTTGTGAGGAATAAAAAAGTATTTGAGTTTTGTATGACCTTGTATGATTTTATTTGATAAGATTACACAGAGCACTGAATTCTCATCAGAAAGCGTCTAGAGGCGGAAGTAGGTAATGTAGAGATTATGACATGCACAATTTGTGGCATGCAACCTTTTCTGTAGCAGCGGTGGTGGCCCAGTAAAAGCAGCGGTGGCCCAGTGGTATCGGTCCTGACTTACGAGTTATAGGTCGTGAGTTTGAACCCAGGCAGGTATTTTACTTTGTGTATTTAATTTCATCATCACTGCTCTCAAAATGGTGAAGGAAAACATCGTGAGGAAACGTGTCTTAGAACCAAAAATTCGAAAACATGTGACATCTCCCAACCCGCACTGGGCCTGCGTGGTGGATTACAGCCCGCTCCCTCTCACCGAGAGGAGGCCTTTGTCCCAGCAGTGGGAACATTATAGGCCGATCATGTGAACCTTTTCTAGTAATTATAAGATAATGGCATAAAATTATGAGATAAACGCTATTACGAATTTAAAAGGCGGAAGAAATTAATTAGAGCTGAAAACAGATGTGATATAAGAAAAAAAACACATTTGGATAATTACGATTTTAATTCCATGCAAGTCTTTCATAAGGAAGGAGGGTATTATAAGGACGAGGAGTCCTTAAACTATTAACAAAATTCGTCGCGCCGAAAGTGCGCTGAGCGCACCATTTCTGTCACGGACCGACATTCAAAGCCGTCAGTTTCTATACGTCATTAGAGTCGTAGCGCGAGTAAATGGTGACATGCTTGGTTTGTATTGAAAGTTTTTACAATACCGCTTCTAGCAGCGGTCGCCAAAGCGTTTCCATGCTCTATGTTTGGTAACCTTTATACCCGACAGCGACAAAACCCATAACGATGGTAATGTTTTTAAACTATGTGTTCTTCTTCTTCTTCGTGTCGCTGGCTCGACGTTTCTCAAATTTTGTTGGCCCAAAATTTCCCCACTTCCTACCGCCGTAAGTGGGGCTACCTCGACGAAATGGCAGCAGGCTGTGGATGTGGAGCTATGCCGAAAATTATGCTCCACCTTCTATCCTACCCTCTGTGTCCCAAAAGTTGCAGTCAAAGTGACCTCTGCGCTGCCACCTTGGAACCGTGGAAGTGGCGAAGTTTTGGGTCAACTGTGTGTTAACAAAGTAGCAATGTATTTCTGTTCCTTTCTAGAGACTGTTCTACTTACTACTTGTTTATTAGTGAGCTTGCTGTAATTGTGAGGTCGGGGTTCAATTCCCAGTTTGGATAGTGTTGTTACGATTTTCTTTCGGTAAATTCTTAATAACAGCCCAGGGTCTAGATTAGTGCCGCAGGAGCCGCCCTGGGCGTCGGGAATCCGAAGCTTATTCCCGGCCACCGAAGCGAGCGCGGGCTTGCGAACGGCGGCGTAAGGACCAGGCTCGAGTCGACGGCGTGTTGTATTCCACGCGCGTCTCAAAGAGATGTCAGCACTAATTGACGGGGTCCGATAGGGCCGATGCCTGCCGCGGTCGCGGATTGTTCGAAAGAGTTACCGTGGCCTCTGGCACAGGCAACTGAAGGAACACGGGTGGATTTTAGTCAGTAAAAGTCTAACACGCCCTCCCGCTCCGCCCAGAGCGGGAGGCGTATTTCCATTTCAGTGTTTATTAGGAGGCAGTACTGTCTTGAAACACGCACGGATTTGTCGCGCTAACTGCCTTTACAAAATCGTGTTCAATCCAAGGCACGTATCCTCCAATCGCGCACGGGTTTGCAACGCCAACTGTTCTTCCAAACACGTGTTCAAGGCGATGCATGGAACTTAGCCATGAAGTTCGCGCGTAATTTCCCTTTCCGTGTTCAACTGGCGACACCGGTCTCGCGAAATCAACACGCTTTTGTTTTACTACGGAATCCTACGATCCCGTGTTCAATTCGCGTCAACTGAGCACGCCTTTGTGATCAAGTGGCGCTGGGTAAGGTTTAACAAAATCGTGTGTAAGTACCAAAGTAAAATATGTTAACTTCAAATAAAATAAACCCTCTCTATACCGAGGTGCCTAAAGAACAACGCCTTAAGTTCCAAAATAATTATCATTACTCATCAGAATAATTGTACGTGTTGTATTTATATTCTTATTGCCTACCAAAATGGATAAATGCTCACCAAATCTAACCATAGAAGGTCGACATCAGGGGCACCCCGAGGTTCGGTTGGTTAGGTTCCTTTAAACCCTTTAGACAGAAATAGGAGCCCCGCGAAGCGGGGCTCCGTCGACCTGCTTAATAAAATAAAAAGTTAAAGATTTTGTTTGAGTTTTCTTGCCCATTCATTAAACACAAAAATGCCTTCGAACACACACGGATTTGTGGCGCTTAATCAAGGCGCATACTCCTTGCAAACCCGTGCGCGATTGGAGGACGCGTACCCCGAATTGAACACGTGTTTAGAAGAACAGTTGGCGTTGCAAACCCGTGCGCGATTGGAGGATACGTGCCTTGGGTTGAACACGATTTTGTAAAGGCAGTTAGCGCGACAAACCCGTGCGTGTTTCAAGACAGTACTGCCTCCTAATAAACACGGAAATGGAAATACGCGAGCGGGAGAAGTTATTTGATGATTTCCCACCAAAAAAAAGGGTCTAGATTAGTGTCCGGCAAGTGACAATACTCCCACTTCTTTAATACAAGGGATAACATAACTGGCCAAAAGTATGTATATTCGTTATGACACACTCACATTTCTTCCTACCCCCTTTGGGGAGTACAACAGTGATGTTATTTTATGTTCAATGTTAAATCACAAATTCTACTAAGTTAAGAAACCTAGTAATTCAATATTTCCTATAATATGCATGTGATTCAAATAAGGGCCAAATATTTTTTATAAACTTATTACTTCAGAATTATGTCTTCAGCAATATTTTTGATTATAATTTATTTTCAAGCAAGTTTTTTTTTAAAGTACATCAATACTGTGAGAAATTATTTGAAAAGCGACGCCGTTGGTCAGAGCAAATGTGACTTATAAATCTATGACAAAAATAATTAATGTCAATGTGTTTTTTAGGTATGTTGCGATTGAGTTCGTTGACAATATCATAGACTATGACGTCACAGCAAGTGCGCCAAACTGGAGGGCTTTTAAGGTGCTCGTGTCGGTTAACTATTTTTTACTTTCTGTAGTACTTACCTACCTACTTTTAATTGCTTTTTTAGCGTTGAATATTTTTTTACTATTTTAAGGCGATAATAAATATACAAATTCATATTCCCTATTAAGAACTTTCTGACAATCATTACCTAAACAAAGCACATAGCATTGATACATAACATAACATCACGCCGGTTTTCCCGAAGGGGATAGGCACATATACTTACCCACGTTACATTTCGCCAGTGTTATAGCGGGCGAGCCTTGCCATCAACCGGGCACAAATCCAGACTGGGTCGTTACTAAGTGCTACTGAGCGCTATTCCTGATGGAAAAACCCAATAACACTACCTGACCTGGGAATCGAACCCAGGACCTCATACTGAGCAGTAGCGATAGCGACCACTAGACCAATTAGGCAGCACTTTTACAATATAGCAAATAAATAAAAAACTACTTGAATTACATTACATCATAAAAACTAGTGTAAGTATACGGAAATGAAGCAACTAGACACACTACTGATTGAAGTCATTGTCCTAAGTATAATGGAGCTAAAACAAAAGAGCTATAAACTGTACCGGGGAGGTACAGTCGCTGGTATTATTTATATTCATGTTTTTGTATTTAGATTATTTTATTTATTTTGGTCCTTTAGGATGCAACATTTTGTTGCTTGGTCCTTTGATACATGGAAACGGGAATATATAAAAAATCCTAAAATCCTACTATCCTACTAATCCTTGAATATCCTACTAATATTATGCGAAAGTTCGTATGTTTGGATGATTGTTACTCAATCACGCAAAAACGACTGAACGGGTTTGGATGTTTGGCACACAGATAGTTTATAATCTAGATTAACGCATAGAATAGAATATTCTTTATTCCTTTCCTTTTTTTCATCTTTTTTTTACTGCTATTTCGAGGTTTATTTTGGTAAAAATAAAAAAACAGACTTCGTCTCAGACATATATGGCTCAAAATTCTCAAAATTCTCTAAATGGTGTCAACTATTAAGTTGACACCATTTAGGGAATTTTGAGAATTTTCGGGTCGGGTGATCCTCCTTAAGGCTTTGCACCCAGCTTCCAAACAACAAAAAAATAGCATTAACTACCAGTAGGGCTGGCTCAGAAGGCGTGAGTTTATATAAGTAGGTATGTATATAGGGCTGGGCTGAATATGTATAGAAGAGAAATCATAGTGGAAAGGTATGTCTAAAAAAAAAACTATGGGAACACAGTTCAGTTGTAAACAATAACAGGCCAATGATAAAATCGCCAATTAAGATACAATTGTACACCATTGGCAAATGAAAAAGTTACGATGTAATCTTTGAATCACAGATTACGTTACTAATGCACGCGCAGAGATTCCCATTCACTTTGACTCTCCGTTCAACTAAGATACTTAATTAGGTATCTACAATTTGTGCACCATGAGGTTTATCAATCCATACTAGTATTGCGTGTAATTAAAAAATTAAACGTAAAATTTATCTACATAATCTACACTAATACTAATATTATATTTTATTGTAATATACTAGCTTCTGCCTGCGATCCACCGGTCTGCGTGAAATTTCTTGTACTCCGACACACCCCGTCGCATGGCATCACCTGCCCGCGCTATCACTTCGTTTTCTCTTAGCGTTCTTTATGCTCGCTTCCTAAGGGTCATAGCGTGATGTGAGCGTGTGTGCCTATGGCTTTCTTCAAGAATTGGGCTACCAAAAGCAAAAATATTGTTTCAAATCTGACCGGTAGTTCCAGAGATTAGCGCGTTCAAACAAACAAACAAACAGACACTTCGGCTTTATTATTAGTAATAATTAGTAATGATATTAGTAATAATAGAGCTGTTTTGCACTAAAAAAGCAATTATCATCCTATGAAAAACAGCATTGGTTGAAGAAGCAGTCTTAGAAATCCGATTGGTGGTTCCAGAGATTACCCCCTAAATTCAAACTTACAAACAAAGTTTACCTCTCTATAATATTATATAATAAGTATGATTTTTAAATGCGAAAGCAACCATCTGTCTGTCGGTTAATTATCTGTCTGTTCCATTTTCATGCATAAACGGCTGAACGAATTTGGGTAGACCATGACCTCGGTTAGATCATGAATACATAGAGAATGTTTGTGTTAGCGCATGGTAAAAAGTTTTAATTGACCCACATTATAAAATATACAATCTGACAAATAATCGAGCTATAGGTAGTTGTACAAGGATCTTTTGGTGCGTTACCAACATCGGAACTAACGCCAAAAGTATCACAAATGTGTGCCAACACTCAACAGCGCCCCCCTGTTAGTGTCATTCAAGCGTCAAAAGATCCAACAACTGTTAGTGCAATACTTATTTAGCTATACTTAGAAACAGACAAGACAAGAATCAACACCACATCAAAAAACTGTTTAAAACTGATGTTTGTAAGCGAACGAAGCCGCGTTCAACAGCTAATCTGACCTAATAACAGTAAGTTAATTATATTATTATCCTGTTATTATAACCCGTAAGATAATGCTCACACACTTCCTCGCAAACCTACATTATCTTACTATTACCTACATGCGAGTTGCGACTGTACCCAATGTTTCCGGTAAGAGGCGAGCATTACCTAACTTGCATACTACACTTTTTGTTTATTTTTATTATATTCTACCTATTCTTTATTATGTATAACTCTTATGCTTTCACCTATAGGTTGATTTTTTGTTTTTAATCCGACTTCAAATGAAGATGAGGTTATGCATTAGGGGAGTTATTGTTTTATTATTTTTCGGTAGAGAAAGCTTGCGTTCCATGTGAATTTTATTAACCTTGCTGTTACTGTATTGAGTCAGTTTTAATCTGCTCTTTATGTTATTGATGTTATGACTGTCTGTCAATGGTATTTTAATTGCAAGTAGTGATTACGAATTTGTGTGGGCTAGGTATCCACATCAAAAAAGTGTTTTATTTTTCCAAAGAAAACAACCACCTTCCAAAAAAAACACCGTCTATAAAGTTAGATATATCTGACTTCAAAAGTCGGAGGCAAAAAACGAAAATACAAAACCAAAGACTTCTGAAATTAAAGTTATTATTCTACCTAACTATACTATATTATGTATTAGGTGTATCAACTCCTATGCTTTCACCTACAGAATGGTTGATTTTTTCGTTTTGCTGTACGATTTGCTCTGAAGATAGTTTGAAAGTCGTCGTAAGATTTTTATCAGGCAGTTCTTTTGTTTTGTTTTTTTTTGTAGTTTTTGCGTGCTGTTTATTGTGAATGGATTGAGTTCTCTTGTAATTGGAACGTACGCCTTGCTTTTTGCTCTTGCAAACTTGGTTGCAAAGATATTTGCACAATGCACCTAGTTTTTAGTCTTGAGGTACCTAATCCTCTGGGATATCCTCCATGCATGGATCTCTGGTGAAACGCACCTGGAATCCCGTATTTCATGCTTTAGCATATCCTTTGAAAAAAGGGTACTGAGTTACCTTAATTACCCTAAAATTAGGCCAATCACTTTTCTGGGGAAACGCTATGATAATGTAGCGGAATCCTATAGGCTCATACCATGTGGTATACCACATATTTATACAGAAAAAAAAAACTGTTTCATAGAGAAGTTACTTACGCGGTCGAAATGTACTGACCAGGGAATTAAAAGAAAAGTTATAATCGATGCAAAATTTCAAGGCAGTGGGGTTCAGAATCATGTACCGTCAAACGGGGTGAATAGGGATGCAGGGGCGAATCGGTACGCAACTTTAAAAGGGATTTTGACATTGAAATAATATAGTTTGTTGCCAACAAGGGCACTTAATCGTTAATTATATTACAGTAAAAACGATTAGGGTCCTTTTTCAATATTTTTTTAGTCTATTATTGTCTTTGGTCTTTGGACATCAAGTAATAGACAACATTGTCAAACTTATAACGTTTTAAATACGAGGCTTTTGCCTACTTTTTATTAGTGTATGTATTTTGTCTATAATAGTTTTTTTGTATTGTGCGTGTTGTTGGTGCAGAATAAACAATTTTTCTTTCTTTTCTTTAAATCAGTATCACATACAAACGTTTTTGGTCCTTAGGTACGGTAACCAAACCTGTGACCTTACGTGCACCCGACGAAGCGCTCAACCAACGCCACTCGACTCTAGTCACGTCACTAACTATAAATCAAAACATAACTAGCTTTAAATTGCACTGTTATTTAGTTGACCTGAAATCTAACTCTCATTACTATCACCTAATCATTAGACTGTGAAAGTCTAGGACATAATAAGATAGTGCTTGTTATGTGCAGACGACATGCAATGTGTTTCAACGCTATAATATCAGATATTTGTTGCATCTTTACGCTTTGGTTGATGTCGGCTGAGCAGAATTATTTTTGTGTCAGTATGTTGACTATGTGGTTTCGGATTTAAATAACCAGAAATAAGAATTAATTATACAGTTTTTTTTGCTAATATACCTGCAGATAAAGGGAATTTGAAACTTAATTTAGGTACTATCCTGTTTGGATTCTCGGCTGTTGTTCTTAGCTATCCAGATACATGTTCAAAGGTCTTGTTTAATTTCTGGTTGGGTAGCTAGGACAATATTTTTTTCGTTTCTCGCCTTTATTTTTAGGACGATTTCTGACTATCATATCAAATCCCATTTTCAGCTGTGAACATACAGGGTAGCAGGGATATCAACGCGCAAATAGTAACCATGGATTCAGCTCACAATTCTAGACCACCTAGAGTAGTAACTTTACGTCGGCTATAAAAAAAAACGACTGTTTCATAGAAAAGTGCAATACTACTACGTGGTCAAAATGTATGGAACAGCTATTTTCTTTGTTAATAACCGACGAAAGATTTCAACGCAGTGGGGTTCAGATTCATGTACCTACTGAATCAATGGTAACAGGTTGCACGTCAATGTCTCTGACACCCTGTATTTTTATGGGCTGACAATGGTGCCGATTCTCTTGTCACAAAATTCTCTAAACTAGACTAAAAATCACTAAAATTTTGTTTAGTCCTGTCAAAAAACGATTTCTCATTCTGAAATAGACTAAAGTGACACAACTTAACTATATTTTAGTTTGACAGCACTAAGATGGTACTGATTAATTAGTTTAGTGAAAATGGCAATTTTGCTATTCTGAATTTGACGTTTTTAACCTAAAATTTTGGTTGTCTTAACTAAATCTGGCTATTTTTAATCGCGATTAAAAAGGTGTGGAATAAAATTAGTTGTCATGAACTAAGATTCACCACAACACCTCGACTTCAGGGGCAAAAACTGTACTGTTTTTTTTTTTTTATTTTGCTTATATCTCGAAAACGGTGTGTCCTATCGCAAAAATAATGAAAATTTCGACCCCCTTTATGAAACCCTTAAACCCATATAACTCTACATGTAGGTATTTTTTTTTAAAATATTTTCCGTACAAAAAGTGAAAAATTCCATATAAAACACGCCGAGGCTGCCACCCATGCGCGCCTCCGGCTCTAAAAAAAATTCACGTGGTAGGGCAAACAAGTAGGTACCATGTGGAGTCGCGATTGTCAAATTAAATTATAGTTGCGTCAAAATGATTTTTAAATTTAGAGATATTTTATTGCAGAATAGCTCTAAGATTCTCATAGCCAAAAGTAAGGAATTTTAGTGATAGTTTAGTTAGTTTAGTTCGGTGTACAAGAGAATCGGCACCAATATAATGATAGACAGCGCCCAATTAGGTAGGTACTAACAAAGTAGCAATGTGATAGCATGGTATAATAATATACTTCGCCAGGTATAGCACTCCGTTCACAGGGGTGACACAAGGCTACGTCATCACCGCTGTGTTACCAGTAGTGTGTAATAATAACTCCCCAATCGCCTTTATTACCTGAGCGAATCCGATACAACAATGAGGTTTTAACTAACAATTACGTTGGTATATGGCAGTAAAGTGGCAACTGGAAAGTGACGTAAGCATTATGTCACTCCCGGAATGCCAGACCTTCGATAAAAAAAACGTTCAAGGACGCTCAAGAGCGTTGGCGGTGGGTAGTCCAAGCGTTTTAGTGGTTATACATTTCAAATGTTTGTATAGAAATTCTAGTGGAAGGGCGTGCAGTTTTAAATTAGACGATCTCTACCTACTTAGGAGATTAATTAAATCGTGTTAAAAAGATTAGCCAATCAGCAAGCGTGGTAGCGGGACTAACTGCGTAAGTGAAAGAAAGAAAGAAGAATAGGTTTAAATGTCACAGAAACACGTGCATACAAAAAAGTTTTTTTTTTTTTTAAACTTTGCCTCCGCCTAGGAATTTCTCCACACACACTGTATTGTGGGTGCATTTACAAACATTCAAACTCACATCCACAAACAGCCAGACCCGGAACAACTATTTGTAGGTCATACAAACATTTGTTCCGTGCGGGAATCGAACCCGCGACACACAGCGCAGCAGTCAATCGCTTAACCACTGCGCCAACCGTGCCGTCAATTAGCTCTGGTAACAATGTAAAATAAAAACAAACAAAGTAGATCTATAATCAATTAATCACGAGCACAAAACCAAGTACTTAAAGCCTTAGTACACTACACGATATTCAGGGACCCTTTCCCTAAATCGGGCTGGTGTAATAAGACAAAGGGTCCTTATTAAAAAAAAACACGTCATCTAAATATCGGGCCTTAAATATCGTGTAGTGTAATAGGGGTTTTACTCACCGGACGTACGTAAGCCTCGTCACTCGTCGAGGCTTTAAATGCAACCATCTTCGTATGATAGCATCTCTTCCTTGTTCATTTCAATTTGCAGCTGAGATAGTAAGTTAAGTTGGTTTGCATAATGCCTTACTTCCATCTTTGCATAACACAGGCTAAGTTAAAAAAGTAAAAATAAAAGACGTTACCTGCTGGGTTCCGGTAGAGTTTGGTCTCTGGAATGACAACACATCTGCGATGCCTCTGGTATCGCAGCACGCGTAATATGACTACCGAAGAAACGGGTTTTGGCGACGGAAGAATAGACAAAATGACAGATTGTTGATAGATTTTTTAAGTACTTTTTCTCAATCCGTCTTATTGTCTATTCTTCCGTCGACAACACAACAGATTTTTGACAGATTTCTCAAGATTCTTTTCTATAATCTGTAATTTTGTTTATTCTTCCACAAAACCCGTTTCTATGGTGGTCATGCGACGCGTGTAGATGCCTATAGGTGGCGGTGATCGTCCTCACCAATTAAGGTACGGCTTATGACCGCTTACAAGCAAGTGGGCAAGTACTAACACCCCCGACTTTAGGCTCGTGCACACTGGCGCGACGCGACAGCGTACACAAATCACCGCGTGCAGCGCGACGGGCGGCGGCTTTGTGTCGGGCTGTCGCGTCGCACCAGTGTGCATGAGCCTTTACTTACGTGTCGTAGGCCGTGGGTTCGGACCCAGACAGGCACTTTAGGTACTTCGTATTTTATTTCATCACCACTGCTCTCAAAAACGGTGTAGGAATACACATCGTGAGGAATCTGGTATGTCCTACAACAAAAAATTCGATGACATGTAACATCTACCAATCCGATCTGGGCCCGCGTGGTGATATCATGGCTGTCTCTCTCTCACAAAGAGGAGGCCTGTGTCCCAGCAGTGAGAACGTTATAGGCTGATTGTGATGACCATCAAGTGGGCCGCTTGTCTACCACACTTGTGCTATTATGTATTCTGTGCTACCACCCAAAACTGATATGGAATTTTACCTCCCGCGTATCGTAAGAATTGTGCTGACTTTACCTTCATAGTGAATGAAGGTACCAAAGCACCAATTTGGTTATGTACCTTAGATTAGAATAGCCACGCTCTCGAAATACTCTCATTCAATTACTAAGTATACCGAATCGAACTGAAAATAGACCAAAAAATCATATAACGGAACTGAATCCAAACATCGACTGTCACCATTCTTTTTAAATCCATTGCTGCTTAGAAATAAAGCAATGACAGTGTAGTTCGAATAAAGCGAGCAATGTTTTTTAAATTTAGATAAATACTCGTCGTCTTTTATTTTCTGTGGTACCAACAGATTCGATGATATAACTATCCAATTTATGTAGACCGATCTGTGCCTTAATTTGTTCCAATGCGAGTGTCAGGTAAAGTTGGTTAAATATATAGAACAAAATAAAAGATTTTTGTTTCTCATAGACACGTCATTAGCAGGTGTGGTTCCGTACAAAAAATGTTTTAATGATGTCTGTGGTAGTAATGAGAGTTTTTCTTGATGCTTCTTTAGTTTTTGGTGTTTGTTTTAAAAGGAATCTTGTTTTTACTTCTAGTCTGTTTCCATTATATAGAAATAGTTGTGGGCTATATTCTTTTCTATCAGAATTATATTAAGAAAAAGCTTGGTACATTCCACGTTGTTCTATAATGCCGTTTGCCGTTTTTGTATTCGCGACATTACTTCGCTACTTTGAATTGTTTTTTTTTTTTATTAATTGTTTTGTGGTGGGTTTTTGTATCTGGAGAGGTAACAATAATTGCTATAAAAATAATATGTAGGATGTGTACTCAAATTACACATTAAAATTTGCTACATAAAACATTTTAAATCGATTGAAGGACATTAAACGAGACACAATAGAAGTTTTTTGCTAAGGGCGTTTAGTGTCCCGAAAAGTGTTAATTTTAATCCTACAGATGTCAAACAGTAAAAAGATCCAGGAACCTTCCTCTGCGAAAAGGACAATCCCATCACGGGTCTACCTAAGTAGCGCAATGGGACAAGTAGGACGGTGATAAACTACAATAACCATTACCGTAAGAAGGACCAAATTTTACTTCCTGCACACGGTACCCTAAAAACAGCAGCAGGCTTCACAAAACTAATAACAGCCGCCTGCCTGCCCGTCACTTGACTATAAAACTGCACCTCGCTTTATTGTGACATCATAAACACTTGTGCAACGGTCTGCCTCACATCAAAATGTGCACAGTAATTTTATATGTGAGTTTTTTATATCATATTTTGTGACATATTTTTTTAATAAGTGAAATAGTGAATATGTTTTTGTTTTAACGGTGGTGGATTCGTGTCAGGAAGCTCTTGAAAGGGCGGTAGTTTTGGATTTGTGCTTGATGCACGGAGATAGGTTCGACCTTATCATCGTCATCTCCAGGATTTTAGTCTGGTTATGACTAATATTATACCCAATATCAATGGGTATTTTGTATAAGTGAATAGTGCATTCAGTTTAAGCCAGTCAATTGTAATAGGCTGGAGACTTTTCTAATCCCATAGTTTCTATCGTGTTTACATAACATTACATCACCTGTTTCCCTGAAGAGTTGGGCAGAGGTGTGCCTATAGTACACCCACATTTCGCCTGTTTTGTTTATTTCCCATGTAATAAGTGGCGAGCCTTTGTCTTTGCCAAATCTTTAAGTTCTGTTTATCCTTTCATGGATCTAAGATTATTTTTTATGCGTTCAAGTATTTTCGCCATTTGTTTATTTATTTAATAACACCACGCACTATGCAGGATGCTTGTGCACGAGGTATTGGTCTATGCACTATAAAGAAGCCCTAGTACGGGCCACAGGGCATCGCTGAAAAAAGTCAACCCTGATACCGCAGTTTTAGCTGGCACCATTTTGAAGGGTTAAAAATGGTGCAGAATTTTTAAAGTTAATTAATTTTGCTTATTTTTTAAAACAGACTTGTTATAGAAATATGGGGTTACATACTTAAGAACATACATCTGCACCCTAAAGACTCGTGCACACTGGCGCGACGCGACAGCCCCACATAAAGGCGCCGCCCGTTGCGGTGCACGCGGTGCCTTTGTGTACGCTGTCGCGTCGCGCCAGTGTGTACGAGCCTTAATTGCGTAACACGCTATCAATCACAATCTGAATAATGTTGCAGCCTATTGCTAATCCATTGCTTCATTATGTTCGAAAAAATTGTCTGCTCAACAATGTCTATAACGCAATGGATGTTGTTGAACTGTCAAAATGAAAGCTGTTCCTACTGTTAGTGTGTTAGTCAATCATCAAGCAGTACTATGTACCTACTTATGTGTGTGCTATGCCAGTTTATTATTTATTTGTGTTCTTTATCTAATTGGCCCTTTAATTTCATGTATTTATAAATAATTTGCGAAAGATATATACTGAGGATGAGGGCCTGGGGATCGATTCTTAGGTTGAGCAAAGTGTTCACAGGTTTTTGCATTAGGAAACTCTCACTAGCACCCTGGAGTTTAGCTTTGTCCCCGGTGGATGACAATAGACTTGCCCTCTTTAGGTGAGACGTAAATTATATCAGCTGGTACTGAAGGACCAAAAATCTTTAAGGCCGACGGTAGACTTGCTTAAAGAACTACATCATTCGGCGGAGGGTCGCGACGCAACATGTTTTTTTTCTTCCATACTTCTTTATTACTGACTGCCTCGCTGGTCTAGTGGTCGCAAGCGCTACTGCTGAGCATGAGGTCCTGGGTTCGATTCCCGGGTCGGGAAAAGTGTTATTGGGTTTTTCCATCTGGAATTTCTCGTTAGCAGCCCGGGGTCTGGATTTGTGCCCGGTTGATGGCAATAGGCTCGCCCCCTATTACATGGGACTTAAACATAACTGGCGAAATGTGGGTGTGCTATAGGTACACCTCTGCCTAACCCTTCGGGGAATACAGGCGTGATGTTATGTGTACTTCGTTATTAGTCATCATCCCGGTAGTCACCCCCTTTTAATTAATACAAAACCTCGAATTAACAAAAACAACATATTTTGTCCATAATGGCTCATACGGAAAGTTTATAAACATCTAATATCACACAGCAATTTTTCTTCCCGCGCCTCAGTGACAAAGCTTCCATTGTTATTTGCTCATATCGTAAGATTAAAGCTAAAAACTGCTTTTATCTGTAATAAATAACAGGCCCCCGCTTGTTGCTGGGGCCGTGTATCATCGCAAGCCATTGGACACATTTTATACTGGCTTCTCAGGGTGGGAACATAGGGGGGAGTTTTGTGTAAGGAAACTAAGGACACTGGCTGGAGTGATGATTCGTTTTTTTTTTAATTTGTTGAGCATAACACAGACATGTGTATCTTTGCTATCGTATTTTCGTAGGCGCTTCAGCAAAAAGGTAGAAGTTTGGACAATTGCCTTTGTTAAAAAAATACACTGTGATTTATTTGATATTACTACGACAAAGGAGGTTTATTTTCTGTATTATGTCAGTGGCATTGACAGCAGTAACTAACAAGCTGCGAGGTTGCGTATTCCGAACACAATCAAGATCTGTAGCGAAAAAGAAAACTCACAGTCTAGGGTTTTATTTGTAACTGTCTGCGCCCCGCGGTTTCACCCGCAGCGGTATGAGATATACTTTACGACCTATTCTCAGACCTACCAAATATACACAAAAAAATCATAAAAATCGGTAAAGCCGTTTCGGAGGAGTTCGATAACAAACACTGTGACACGAGATATTTATATATTAAGTAGAAGTAGATAATGTTCTGAAATTATGTTCTGTAATAATAGTGAGATTTTTGCGGGTCAAGCCGTGTCATGTGAACAATTAGCTGTTTTTTGTTTGTCTGTACGAGCACCTTCCAAAATTATAATCATCTTTCAGAGGCACATTGAAATCTTTCCACCGGTACAGGCGGAAGAATTGCATTGTCTCTGAATGAAGATTCCATTATTCCGTACTCTGAAAGAAAGACGGATAGAGAACCATCTTTCTTTTAGACCAAGAAAATCTATCACTTTTCTAATTCAAAATCTTAGAAATATTCTTAAAGGTAGTGAGTTTCTTTTTTTATAAAAGTCTATGTTACAATGGTTCAATTCACATTAAATGTGGGTTTGCGGAATATCCTGCAAATCAGCATTTCATCGGCATGATTCTCCTGCCGTTATCCTATTGGTGTTCAGCACAATATGTCTTTTTCTTTCACAGTCATCATCTCGGTAGTCACTCCCTTTCTATCCATATCATCTTTCACACAGTCCATCCATCATTTCTTTGGTCGTTCTTTAACTCTTATAGCCATCTAAATTTTTACTCAAAACTTTCCTCACGACATTTTCCTGCTAACCAGTATTTAAAATCCATAAATTATTTCTTCAATTAAAAATATTTAGTTTCATAAAAAAATAACATTTATTTAAATTAGGCTGAGAAACAGCAGTATAAAAAGTTTAAACCAGATATCGCTCATTTGTAGAAATAACGACGTAACTGGTGCTTTTCAAATATAACAGGAGAGTGATTTACATTGGATATTTTTTTTGTAATGGGGTTCATCTTTTCAGAACGAGACGGTAAAGTCTAGTTCTGAAATGTTGATAAATCCTAATACATATTAAATATTTCACTCGTCTGCTCCTCTGAAAAAATTACATCATTTTTGGGAAAAATTACATTTAGGTACGTCGATTTTTCTCCAAATGAGCGATATGACAGTTCCTCATAACGTCCGTCCTTCACTAGGCTTCCTAGTGTTCTAGCTGGGAAGAAGAAATGGCGCAACAAACTCCCCAGCAATACAATATCTCTGTAGCAGTTCCGCTCCTGAAGTTAATCTCCCGTATGTTCCCACCCCCAGTATATCAGGCGCATGCTTCGCACAGCGCTAGATACACCTGATCTATCGCCACACTGTTCATAACGTATATTTTACTCCCACACGTAAACGTTATCCGTTTGATTTTAGAACATCGTATTCTGAGCCAATGAAACAGAGTCCCGATCGTTTCCGAAAGACATTTTACGATTCTGTAGATCCCGGAGTTCCCTTTTTGAAACCTGTTCGAATGTTGGTTGTCAAGTTCTATGAGCTCATGATTGAAACAACATTGATTTGAGTTTTGAGTCTATTTTATGTAGGTAATAAAATGATATAAAATAAAACTAACGCTGAAGATATTATTGACTATTTTCAGTCGCTTTGTAGTATTTCAGGAATTTCTGAATCAGGTGATTGTCTTTCGGAAACATGAACACAGTTAATACAGTCTGTTTACTATGTAACTTACTTAAAACATTTCAGAATTCAGAACATTGAAATAAAAATTACAGATTTTTCTATTTGAATTTTTAGTACATGATGATCAAAGCCTAGTCCAAAATACTGTAATGACTACAACATGTTTTTGAATTTAGAATAGAAAAAATATACTGATTGGTACAGGTATAAATGTTGAACCACAGACTACATAGAGATATGGGTTGTACTGACTGGTATTTAAATTTAGAGCAGCATAAAGTATTGTTTTTGATTCTCACCTTTTTTAAATTGTATAAACCTGCGCTGCGTTTTATTCATTGAAACGTACCTACAAAAATACTGAAAATATGCACGGATATCGTAAAATCATTCTGTTCAGAGTCAGCTTTATTTATTACAACGCTTTTTTATTACTTCATTGTACTTTTTAACTAGGTAGAAAGTTTTGAAGGGATTGATAGCAGCGTCCTGTCAGCTAAACCTACCTACAATCACCAATCCTTCTTCCAAGTGTTGCCCATACTTTCTAGCCGTTTCAAATAAACTCCACTGTTAAGATTTATAACTTCAGATTATCTTTAGAACGCTATACATTTCATAATTTATTGGCTCTTTACGTCCACGGCTGCACTTTATATTCACTATTGAATGGTTCCTGGTGGCTACTTTTATAAAAGCACAAGAAAGGTTTAGGATTATATAATGATCGCGTTTTTATTTATTTATTTAACCATTAATGTACACACATATAAAAGACAGAAAGAAAGGAACAGAAAAATAGCTACAAAGGTGATGCTTATTTCTAAAGAAATCTCTTCCAGCATACCTGCGATAGGAGAGTATATAAAAAGAGATGTAGACAACGTGTGTAAGAGTAGAAGGGAAAAGAAAATACATAAAATCAAAAACAATTCTCAGATTTAAATAAAAACACAATATTAGAATATACTTACCTACACACATACATACTTCTAAAATAAATATCACTAAAATATATAAAAATATAATGTAATTTAAATAATGAATACATATGCAATTATGACAAAGTGGAAAGACAGTGTTCTTTCACTCTACTTTTAAGTAAGTACCTACTGCAACAGTTTGGCAGTTCCTAATGTTAGGCGGTAAGTCCCCTCTTTGAGGAGTGGCTTGAGAGGCGCCACGGCGTCCTCACCTTCCGCCTGACGCAGGTCCTCACCGGACATGGCTGTTTCGGGAGGTTCCTGTTTCGGATAAGGCGGGAGGAAACGCCCGGGTGTTGGCATTGTGTGGATCGACCGGAGGACACGGTGGAGCATACGGTGGAGGTCTGCCCGGCTTGGGCGGAGCACCGCCGTGTCCTCGTGGCGGCGATCGGCGGCGGCGATCTCTCGCGTCCGGCCCTGGTTCAGGCCATAGTACGGAGCGAGAGAGAATGGGAAGCAGTCACCTCCTTCTGCGAAGCAGTAATGCTCGCGAAGGAGGAGGCGGAGCGCGTGAGGGAGAGGCAATCATTGCGCCCTCACGCCCCTAGTCGCCGCAGGAGGAGACATCCTGGGCGTCGGGAGTCCATAGCCGACTCCCGGCCACCGTAGACGCGGGCCTGCGGACGGCGAGCAATGGGCAGCTCGCCGTCCGGTAAGGACCAGGCCCGGGTCGACGGCGCGTCGTGTTCCACGCGCGCCTCAAAGAGTTGTCAGCATAATTGACGGGGTCCGACAGGGCCGACGCCTGCCGGGGTCGCGGATTGTTCGAAAGAGTTACCGTGGCCCTGGCACACAGGCAACTGAAGGAACACGGGTGGGTTTTAGTCAGTAAGAGTCTGACACGCCCTTCCGCTCCGCCCAGAGCGGGAGAGGTCATTTGATGATTTCCCACCCAAAAAAAAAAAAAAAAGGCGGACGTGAATTCCACAACCGTACCGAGTGCACAGTGAAAGAGTAGGAGTAGAAGTCGGTTGAGTGGGGAGGAGATTTAAGGAGATTTCAAAAGGTCGGGCGTAGGAGACCGTTCCCGCAGATAGGATGGAGTTTTAGGGTTGTGAACTATGTTAAATAGCAGACACAATATCCGACAGTTCCTTGCGAAATCGAATAGGGAGCCAGTGAGTATCTTGCGAAAGTTAGAAACGTGATCATACTTTGTAAGGTTAAAAACAAAACGAATATAGATAATTTGCAAACGCTTAAGTTTCTAAAAAAGCTCCTCGATGGCATCTAAATCTTTATTACTTTTATTATTTATACAAGGTATAATTATATTAGCTTGCGAAGCTCCGCAAATGTGATGGGGATCGATATCTAATGATGATAAAAAGCCTTTTAAGTAACTGTACTACCAGCGACCGTTGACCCCGAGCTTTACTTACCTACATTACATTAAGTTTTTTTTTGTCGTCATTAGATATGGATTCGATGCGGATCACGTCCGCGGAGTATATATACCCTGTATGTATATTTTCGGGAAGGCCTGGTCTGTATACCGCTATGTAGGGGTAGGTATAGAGTGATTCCGGCTTTTAGTTTTGGAACTAAAAATCAAAGATTTCATTGTTACTTTCCATATCAGAATACAGAATTGACTGATCTTCTAACATAGTTCCTACGTGATGTAGTCCAGGATTTATATATGACAGGCTCGTTCAGGAAGCCGCAAGTGCCAAGACAAATACATTAATCATGAAGATATGTCTATTGTTCGGCTTGCCAAAACTAGGCACGTCAGCCATGCGTACAGCTGTTTGTTCGTAGATGCAGCTTAGATCTAACAAATTAAATATGACTTTGTGGATGGTATCGCTTATGGTCAGCTTAAATAAGCTTCAATATCTTCTCTAATAAATATTCAGGAAAGTACTGCCGCCAAGCAGCTTTACTTAGTTCTGAATCATTTTGAAGCCTATTGTTAACCCAATGCTTCATATGTTCAAAAAAATGACTGCTCAACAACGTTAATAACGCAATGAATGTTGATGAACTGTCAAAATGAAAGCCATTCCTCCTGTTAGTGTGTTACGTAATTAACCGCTGCTATGAGTTCATAATGTTTTCTGTAGTTGATGGTCGCAAGTCGTTGCTTGTTATTTTATCGTAATTACATCATATTTAGGTGTACATATGGTCGCCTATATTCATTTATTACATGCATGCTGTCCGTGGAGAAAAGCCTATATAGCAGTGCCCCGCGGTTTCAACCGCATAAGTCTCGATCCCGTTGGAATATTGGGATAAAAGTATCTTATGTGTTAATACAGGTTATAACCTATCAGTGTGCCAAATTTTATCCAAATCCGTTCAGCTGTTTTACAAACATACAATATTTCACATTTATATACTAGTAGGATAGGATATTAATGAAAGGATTCTTTAGTAATGTTTGGAATAAGCTTGATCACTTTATAGGATTTAAATCATCAATAATACGCGCCATGACCAAAAAGTCAAACCATTGTAGAGGCTTGTGGTAAGGCCAATTTACCTATGAGCCTAAAATCTCTTCAGCATATCTATTCACATCACATTTGACAAGCTTCCGATTCCAAAAAGAGACATTTTCGGTTACCTGATTTGACCGTAAATAGCAGTCGGATTATTTTCCGGTTTCGGATTTGTGAACAGTGTTTAGAGGACTCGTGCGATAACATTTATTGATGTTCGATTCGACACGGAAGTGTATCGAATGGTTGTGAACAACTATGCAGCTGATGGCCCTGGCTTTTGGCGATTAGATAATTAGCCGGAAGGACCAGTAGCTGGACAGATCATTGGGCCATTTGGACTAATGATTTGTAATACGGCACATGACTACTGAGTCCAATTTCCATCCATGTCAATCTCTTAATAGAATACTCTTTATTATGTACACCATAAAAATTACAGATATAAATTGTAGAAATTTTACATCGGGTGCCACAATGGGCGGTCTTATCGCTAAAAGCGTTCTTTTACAGATCAGACCTTTAGATGTATTAAAGGGAGAAGGAAAGACAATAATGCAGGTAGTCAGTGGTGTACCATTTACACCTTCTAATATTTAAAAATCTCGTGGCATAGTGTTTGTTATCGAACTAGTCCGAAACGGGTTGACCGATATTTATGATTTTTTTCGTGTATATTTGGTAGGTCTGAGAATAGGTCGTAAAGTATATTTCATACCGCTGCGGGTGAACCTGCGGGGCGCAGCTAGTATACAATAAATAAATACATACATAAAACATATACCTATCTACATATACAATAATAAACTTGAAACCAGAGCAAGAAAACTAAATGTAACGATGGTGTTTAAGGAGAGAGGAAGTGTTTTTTAATCAGAATTTTAAAAGAGGACAAAGATTGAGTACGTCTTATCGACACGGGCGAGGCATTCCATAACCACATACCACATTGTTATTCATAACCAACATTCTGCTTCCAGTGTGTGGGCGCGGTGCTGGTCTCCAGCATGGCTGCGGCGGAGGAGATGCAGTGGACACAATACAACAACTTACTGCAACAGTACCAACAGGCTTCATCGCCCCACCAACAGGCAGCTTCACAACAGGATCAACAGGTGAGGCAAGATATTGTCGTAGAGAATAATAGGAGATGAAAGATATCTACTTTGATTTAGTTTTCAAACAATAGTAAGTACCTACTGTAAAATATTTTAAGGGGGTACCTACTGTAAATATAAAAGTATGCTATTAAAATAAAATAAAAATAATGAGGTTTTCAATGTATACACATACAAGGCACCCGCAGCCAGGCGCGACGAGACAGCGCGACGCGACTCTCGTAGAACAATTTCTACGAAATCTTCATGGAATTTGTTGTACCTTAATCGCATCGCACCGTTGCATCGCTCCTGTCTGCTGGAGCCGTAAAACTATACAAATCAAATTAATAATAAGTTATGACGGGAGCTTTTTATTTAGGAAATTAGAAATCCACACATCAAATCAAATCAAATCAAAATATTTTATGTCACATAAACCAACATGGGCACTTATGAAACGTCAGAAGCTAGGTGCACGGTTCCAATTGGTTGTTTCCTATGGAGAGGAGCCGGCAAGAAACTCCACGACATAATGTGGAACCGCGGTTTTACAATAAAACTCACCCCTTAAAATTCCTTTTGCTACTGCTTAAGTAAAAACAGCACTGGTGGCCCAGTGGTATCGGCCCCAAGTTACAAGTTGTCGGTCGTGAGTTCGAACCCAGGCACTTTACTTTGTGTAAGTATTTAATTTCATCACTACTGCTCTCAAAACGGTGAAGGAAATCATCGTGAGGAAACCGGCATGTCTTAGAAACAAAAATTGGAAGACATGTGACATACACCAACCCGCACTGGGCCCTCGTGATAGATTACGGCGCACTCCCTCTCATCGAGAGGAGGCTTGTGTCCCAGCAGTGGGAACATTATAGGCTAAGTAAAAACAGGATATTCTAGGAAGCAAGTAGATACAGCTTATCCACCTGAAAAAAAATCCCCCTTAAGCTTGAAAATTGGGACCAAATAATACTGTAATACACAAAAACCTCAGTTTTATCATTCTTTTGGAAATGAGGGGCGATATTATTAATCTCGTACTTCGGTCTTTGATGTTAGCACATAAAAACATCCCCTTTGTACGTACCGTACTTATATTAAAAAATTCAACGGTAATACATTTGGGGCGGCCTATTTATTTCCTAGCTACTTTGTGTGTTAGAACCAAAAGGTTGTTTGAGGTTCCGCACAGTCAATTTTGTGTTTTCCTCTCCTTTGTTCACTTTGGTAGTGGATTAAGGACCTGGTAAGAGTTTGGTCCTAACGCCCATTTTCGTGTCGAATGTCATCTTCTGTTCAGTCAGGCGACAGTAATGTCTGTGTAAGCAACTCTCATTTGAAGGCTCCGTCTTTAGTTTTGTGAACTGATTCTTGAAAAGTTTATCAACCCATCAAGTACGGTCTTTAGTAAACCTCATTGAAAAAGAACTCGTCCGTCCGGGGAAGTTAAACCATAATAATACATATTTCTATAGTCGTAAATACCAGGCACGCTTTGACACGTCGGGCACGTTCAAAGTAACGTGTTTAATATATCTATTATTTCTCGCAAATATATTACAATTATTAAATGCTAACTTCCTAACTAATATTATAAATGCGAAAGTAAGTTTGTTTATTACGCTAAAACGGCTAAATGGAGTTGGATGAAATTTTGCACATTGGTAGACCATGACCTGGAGAAGGACATAGGCTTCTTTCATCCTGGATCTCAGACGTAGTCGCGGGCAACAGCTAGTAAATAAATAAATTGAGGTACCAAGGTGGCCATCTGCCAATTCCATCACCTACTCATATACAGAAGTATAAAATAAATTGTTACTTCCTTCTGACTTAATGTGAGGAACCCTAGATACTAAAAGTGTAATGTGTATTTTCTTTAACAGAAATATATAAAATGTCATAAAAGCATATTATATGTTTTTCTTGCCTTATTTCTTTTTTTATTATGTTTTCAAGGCGCTGTAGACCTTGGTCGCTGTATCTTGATAGACCTTTATTGGAAAAAGAGTCCCGTAGATTTTACTTTTTATGGTTCTTGACTCCTTATGGTATTTTGGATACGGATAGAAAGATAAGCCGTCCTTAGCAAACAACATTATTAATATATAATAATTCCCCTAGACTTTTCCAATCACAATGAATTAGACTTCTTGTCTATCCAGATAAAAAATAACGCATCTACAGTCAGTAAAAGATATAATTATCCAGGGTCGTCGTATATAGATGAAGTTTAGTAAGAAACCGATGGATGTTTTCGATAAAATTTATTTTAATTAATAGGAAACCAACAGTTTATTTATCAAATTAAATTTCATTCGAAAACATCCATCGGTTTCTTACTAAACTTCAACTATATCCGACGAACCTGGTTACTTATATCTATTGGTGACTGTTTAAGCAAATATTGATTGAAAACGGCCACACACAAAAAAATATGCTTCAAAAATCATAGTCATTTTTTTTCTATAATTACAACACTCACTAGAACACAAAAATACTAAGTAGGACAGTACTTATCGCCTAATTAACGTCTGCACCTCTCATAATTTCAAAAGAAATTGACAGTCAATTGTAACAGCGATTACCTAACACTTAACTATACTAAAGGTTCCGCTCTAATAACTTGATTTCCAGACGTAACGAATCGATTGGATAACCGTTACCGAACGAAAATAAAAACGTCAACGCAAAAAGTAATACGGACCACAGACTGTGCAAAAAAAAGAAAAAGGGAACCACAGACTAAATAGCGGGCATGTCGTTGCGCCGGAAACGCTTGCTTTTTTATTCGTATTTTTTTTCAACGTTGTCCTGTTATTAAATTGTCGAGTAACCGATTCCGGAGAATTTTGCTGTTATCTAAAAGTGAGCACTTTTAACTGAAGTCTCTATTTTGTATCAGACAGTTGAATTTTTGGGATTGAGCTGTGAGAGAAATCTAGTGTTTTCCGACTAAATAAAGGGGCCATCAGAAATTCGCTGAATGTGGGAAGCATAGAACCGGTCGAAGTGGCGATGCTTGGGAGAGGCCTTTGTCCAGCAGTGGACGTCTTTCCTAAATTATCATAGCGGTGAAAGGGGCCATTAAAACGATATTGTATTTTGAATACATTCTACAAGTGACCATAATAAAAGAGCGCGAAAATTTACCAAAATGGCCGTGCTGGAGGCGAGTTTCATACAATCATAGCAATTGGAGCCCTAATCTTAAAAATTGCGGCCAATTACATTCTGCCCATCCATTTAATTTCGATTTAATTTTAGAATGTAGCCATTATCTGAATTGAAAACTTACCACCAAATAAAATTTAAAATGAAACTGTTACAACTAATGTATAGGCAGGCAAGTACTTAATCTAGTTGTCTATCAATGAAAGCAGACCGTGCCGAATTTCAGTGTAAAGAGAAGGGTTTAGATTTAAATATAAAAGCTTAGGTTTGGACTATCTAAAAGGTGTAATTGAAATAACTGAAAAACTCTTGTGGGATCATAGTGCTTGTTAGCGCGGGGAGCAAATAAAAGAAGTAGACTGTATGAAATAGGCATTGGTTTAAAACCGTGCTTATTACAATAAGACAACTGTCCCGGTCAAAACAATAAAATGGTTAAGTTAGAGAGAAGAATCGTCCGTCGCGGTGGAGTCCGAGGAAGCGAATGGTCATCGGGACGAGCCGTGTCGCAGCCGCGCCGCGCCTCAACATGCCGAAGACGCGTTGATCACGCCGCCTGCTCATGCAGACCGCGCGCAAGGTGTTGGGGTCGATTCCCAACAGTACTCATTATTATGAACTACTATAGAACAAACACAAAAAACGCGAAAAAAATACGCTTACGGTTGCATAACTTGACAAAATGTTCTCGCGATTTTAGAGCCTTTCTTGAGTTTTGTTTTTACGAGTATATGTAAACATTATACTTACATAATTCTGTATTTGGTTAAATCGCTCTGTACACCATGTGGTACAACTACCACACATACTAAACATATTCCTCTTTCTTCCACAGTTTCAAGCCAGTGACTTTTCCGGCGGTTCTTACGACTTTGGCGGGCATGATGGAGGCTCCCACGACTTCGGTGGTGGAAGCTCAGGCGGAGACTACGGTGGTGGCGACTACGGCAGCCATGATCTAAAGTCCCACGTTTACCCCGTCCACCAACACGTTGAAGAAGAGAACCCTGAACCTATCAAGCACTACAAAGAAATAATCGTCCCTCTGCCCAAGAACGTAGAATTCAAAGTCAATCAACCCGTAATCATCCCAGTACCACATCCGATCCCAATTCAGATACCAGTACCGAAAGCTATTATCATCCCAATCATTAAAGAAGTAGAGGTTCCTGTAGAAAAGTCGGTACCTTACCCTGTAGAAAGGATCGTGCATATACCCAAAATCAAGGAGGTACCTTTTGAAGTTATTAAGCATATTTTGGTACCCGTAGAGAAACCTGTACCTTTTAAAGTACCAGTTTACGAAACTATTATTCATACCAAGAAGGGGGGACAGCACAAGATTTAAATTAAAAATGTAATTTGAGTTGGAGTTGCTATAGAAAGATCAGGCCTTATATGTTGCCCAATGTAAGTAATTTTATTGGACGTATTTCAGCGTTCTTTTGTCTATATAATAATAAGGCCCTTTGTACACGGCACGGTTTCTTTACGGTACGGCGTATAAACCGTGCCGTAGAAGAAACGTGTCAGTCAACAAGCTAGTACACTGAAGACCGTACACGGCGAATAAACCTTAGTTTTTCACGGCAAGAAAAACATGTGCGTACAAAGGGCCTATTTCTACCATTAGTTCCAAGCCTCGCATGATTGTTCTTTGTGTCCAGGGCTGAACTATTGGTCCTTAGTCCTTTATCTCCAAGTTATGCAAATTCAACATTTTTAATGAGACAGAGAACATTTCAAAAATGTCTTTGACTTACATTCTTTTGATTGCCTAGCTTCTTCTTTTCCACCTTTTAATAGGGCAACTCATTTTTTTTTCTTATAGATAGCTAGCAACTCTGATTTACGAATTGAAGGGCCAGAGTTCGTATTGTGTTATGACAAATACATATTGTTCAAGCTTTTCGAAGCCAATCTGAGGCTAAGACTTTTACAAAATGTGACCTATAAAATGTACAACTTTTATGTTTTAACCCTACCGCCTTATTTTAATTGTTGTTGATTGTTGTTTTTGTTTTAAAACTGTGGTTATGTTGTTGTTGTTTGTGTGTGCGTGTGTTGTAAATATTGTTGTTATTTAGTTCTAAGGTGTATTAAAGATGATTTTTTTTACAGTTTTTGTGAGGTTTTATTCGATTTCTATTTTCAAACTATTTTAAAGCATTCATAAGTTAATTAATTCATAGTATACCATTACACCTTTTTTTCCCCATATTTCGCCGGTCATGTTTATGAGGTTTTTGTCATGAACCGGGCACAAATTCAGACTCCGGTCTTCTAATTTATAATTATAAATTACTAGCTGCGCCCCACGGTATCACCCGGATAAGTCTAGATCCTTTGAGAATTTCGGGTTAAAAGTATCCTTGGTCTTTATCCAGGTCATAGTCTACCCATGTGCCAAATTTCATCTAAATCCGTTCTGCCATTTTAGCGTGAAAGCGTAACAAACAAACATATAAAAAATCAAATATTTTTCTTTATAATATTAGTTTAGATTAAAGTACAGCAATTCAATTTCCTAGAAATCGCGGCCTAATAATTATTTGTAGAATAGTCAGAACAGCGGGGTAATTACGTAACACACTAACAGTAGAAATGGCTGTCATGTTGACTGTTCAACAACATTCATTGCGTTATTTACGTTGTTGAGCAGACAAATTTTTCGAACATAAGTATGATGAAGCAATGTATTAGCCTTCAAAATGATTCAGATTGAGATTGACAGTGTGTTACGGAATCATGGGACAGAACTGCAATCAATATCAACGTACCAATTTTTTGAAGTCCAACCGAATTTCGTTTTCGGTTTTCGGCAATTATCGTCAGACATAAATATATTTTTTCTGCCGTTTTCGTTTGCAGCCGAAAAACAATGTTTACCTGCTGTGGCCGAAAAAAACAATACTAACAATTATTATTTTCTGAGAAAATTAATCATTACAACCAATACAAGCACAATAATTGCCGAAAAATTGCTTTTTCTTTTATAGAGGTATTAGGAACAGGGTGTAAAGTTCACTCATACTCTATAGAAAAGGGAGGATCTCCCGACCAGACGGGTGTTGTGTCTGGTGGGTAACTGCCCGACGGTTAATGTCGGGACGTTTGTATATATGCTAGTCGCGCGGTAAACTCTGCTTGCGCGATGCAGGATTTGCGTGACGTCAGTATGACGTGTAGCACGCATGTGGCGATATTGATACCGCTACACTTTCATATAATATCACATCCTTCTTCATAAATTATGCCTTTGAAAAAAGTGTATACTTATGTACCTAGTTCATTTTCTTGCGGCGTTAAGATTTATGTTTTTACGGAATAATCTTCTTAATACTTCCACCAATACAGCTGAGCGTGCCCGCCTGCTCGCTGTGGGTGGGTGGGAGTCGGGCCTCTGGCTTCAGGCGCTACCGTCACCCAACACATACTGGGTGACACCACCTTCCAGCTCGATTAGTGTCTGCGTCTGGGCGCTCCTTGCGTGGGTCTTTGCATCGCTGCCAGTGCGGTGAAGGTGGCCACTGTCTCGGACACAGTGGGCTATCCTGCAGTAGGAGCGCAGGCCGGACAGCATCATCCGTCATGCTCTTGTCAACGCCGGGGTGCCAGCTGTTCTAGAACCCAATGGCTTGGCATGCGACGATAGGAACAGACCAGATGGAATGACCATAATGCCTTAGAAGTAAGGTCGGCCTTTGGTGTGGGATACAACATGTGTCGACACCCCTGCACCATCCAATCTTCCTAGCACGGCGTGGTGTGCCTGGGCGGCTGCTGCAGGTGCGGAGAACCTGAAACAGCGCAAATACTCCAATCTTATTGGGAGTTATATGTTGAGCCGTTTGGGGTTGAAGCAATAGGACCCCATGGTCCAAGTGCCCACTTAATTTTGCGAGACACCGCCAAGCGTTTGGTCGACTCTTTACCTGACCAGAAGGCTGACCTATTGTTTGGCCAAAAAATCAGCATTTCCACACAACATGGCAACTCTACCAGCCTTTTGGGCACTTTTCCTGTTGACAGGATGCGGACGAATATTTTGATGCCCTATGATTTTTTCCTCTTTTAGACCATTTTGAAAAAATATGTTTATTTATTTATTTAATTAGGATCTCCAACAAAAGATATACACAATACATTACACATACATTAAGGGCAACATTAGGTATTAAGTAGGTGTACTCCTCCACTTACAGGACACCACAGCATGCACAAAAGAGTTAACAACTATGCTTACAAAGTTAAAATATCAATAATAGTTAAATTTGGAACAAGTTAATATTTTTTTAAAGTACTTATCACACACACACACACACGCATGACGTGACATGTTGTTGAGTTCACCTCTCTGTCACCTATATTTGGCAGATTTTTCTTATGAATTTCCCTAAAATTGGTGGTTGTTATTGAAAATTTTTATTCTAACACAAAATATTTCATATTATTATGCATAATATAAAAATACTAGAGTTCGACTGATAAAACGTTCTTTGTTCAGCCGATAAGTAATGAAATTCGGCTTGATTTGCACTTTTGACCAAAATCCGGATTAGAAAACGAACGAAACGTTTCTTTCAATCTTTTAATCTACGAATTAAACCGTTTAAACTAAGTAATTTTAGGTTACTATTTATATTATTTAAAAGCTTAAAAGTCTTAAAATAATAATATAAAATTCCGATTACAAAAGACTGCCTCTAACCTCTACCTGCGAACTGGGGCCAAGTCTACTAATTTACAAACATCACAATGGTCTCTGCATTGTTAGTTTTTGACAGATTTTGTATGGCAAATCTGTCAAAAACTCACAATGCAGAGACCATTGTGGCGTTTGTTGATTAGTAGACTTGGCCCCCTGGAGCTTATCATATGGTGCCGCTGTACCAACATTGATTGCACTAACTTTTAGATGAACTATATTTAATTTTCGTTCCTTGATTGTTTAATTCTCGTTGGTCTATTGGTCGCAAGCGTTACTGCTGAGTATGAAGTCCTGGGTTCGATTCCCAGGTCGCGCATAGTGGTATTGGATGGTTTTATCATCTGTAATTTCTCAGTAGCAGCTCGGAGTCTGCATTTGTGTCCGGTTGATGGCAATAGGATTGCCCCGTGTTACATGGGACTTAAACATAACTAGCAAAATATAGGTGTACTATAGGTCCACCTCTGCCTTACCCTTCAGGAAATACAGGCGTGATATTATGTTATGATAAATGTAATTTTAGCGCCTATAAAAGTTTTAAGGCAATACTACTTTATGTAGTATTGCTCAGTAAACTTTAACAGGCATTAGTGATGTATCACGAGCACGGAGCAACCGCAGGCTAATATTCATTGCCATTAGATATCACAGTTAGTTGTAGCTGCAATTAAGTACCCAAAATGTTTTGTGGCTACATCATCAGCATTCTCGTGCCCTTCCCTCTTTCACACAGTACATCCATCGTTTTATGGTCTTCCCCTACTCTTATAGCCATCCAAAATCATACTCAAAACTTTCCTCACGACATTTTCCTCATTTTACATAATTGATACAATATTATTGAACAACTGTAGTCAAACAAATGAATTCTTATCGATGTCTACATCTTTTTATTGCTGACTGTAGAATATAATGCAATAGAATACAATAGAATACTCTTTATTATATACACCATATAAATGTACGTATGTGTATGTTTGTGCTGTACCTACCCATTACTATATTGACTCAGATGATTGAAGTAACCAAGGATTACCTGAAAGTGTGGGTATTTGTTAAGTACCTACCTACATAATATTTTGCTAATTCAAACGACATTTCAGTATAAAAACAATTGACAAGTGACATACTTAAATGACTCAGACGTACTGAATAATCATAATGATGATCTTAATGCTACGGTCGTAGCTTCATCAGTGTTTTCCTGACCTACAAGGCAACTATATGGGCTATTGTTTCATTTTGCGCATAACCTGCCATATATGTGACCTATAACTATCCTATACAAATACCATGTTGATATTATACGTTGCTATGTTTAGAGCTAGTATAGATTTGAACTTCGGTTGAGAATCACTTGTGGTGGTCTTTGCGTGAATTATCAAGTGTTTTAAGTGGTTACTTTTCAATTTGGTCGGTTTTTCATAAAAGTAAGTGCCAGAATATACTAAATGGTTGTGAACTTCAAACTGACTGGTAATCCTGTGAAATTGTGTTGTTATATAAAAGTACTATAAGACCTAACTCTTCAAGATGAAGATATCACAGTTAACGATGAAGTTAATCATAAAAACGCTTATTCTAATGATCTTATTCGTAATAATGTTCATGATATCATCATTCCTGTATAGTGTAAGATACTGGCCTGATGTGTACAATTATATAAACGCGAACATAACTATCAAAAGGATACCTACTATATCGGAATTACAATTAACTGTGATAGAAGTGGATTTTACTACAGAAACTTATAGCACTACTGATTTAGATTACCTAGATGGATCAACTGTTGACGGTCTTAATATCGACGAATTTACGAAAGACGAGATCAATTTCAAGAAGAAAGTGAAAAGAAATATTGTTCTCGAACAATTGAAAGACTATATCGAATTACCTGCTAGACCTATATTTGTTGACTATATATTTCTTGAGGAACCAATAAAAAAAGAAATGAATCTACCAAAACATATAGCAGGCGATGAAACTGCACCCAAAGAAGTTGATAGAGAAGATCATATATTTAAGACTTCAGTTACTGGAATAGTGATAGAAGACGACCTACCTAAAACAACAGTCAGTGAAGAACCTGCGGTAACAAAAAAATATTACACAGTGCAACCTCCAAAAATGAAATCAAAAAGATGTGTTGACGAAGAACCTAATACAACTGAACTAGATATAACCAAAACTACAGAAACGGTTACAGAAGAGTATATACCTGAATACAGTACCACAAAAGAAGGTTATTTGGTTGGTGACGATCCCAATTGGAAGGTTGATGAGGTTACTGAAGAACCAGTGGTACTAACGATAAAAACGAACGAAAACGAACTGGTTGACGATGAACAAGATACAAGGTTGATGAGGGATTCAGTTGATGTGAGCAAGCTAAGTACTAGAGGATCGGAAGACGTTGAAATGGTGACTGGGAGACCTTGGAAATTACAGATGATGGTAAGTTATTTAGAATCTTTTCTATAGATATAAATAAAAATTGTAATAGTCGTGTATTCGTTGGTAAGCGCACTTGAGAAGGGCTGGACCAATTTGGCTATTTTTCTTCTTAAATGTTCATACTCGTAATAGTCTAAATTCGGTTTATATGGAAATAAAAATAAGTAAAAGTTCCCGGAAAAAAATTGAATTCGGAAAAAAACTTGACGTCTTTTTTTCAATGGGATTTTTGTATGAATTATTGGGACAGGACAACGTCTGTCGGGTAAGGGTAATAGTCGGGTAATATTATAATATTAAATAAATGGCCATGCCCAATCCGGTGACCATGGGGACAATTAATACAGATTCATAAGTCTGATTATATATCACGCCATTTTGCTATGGAGGGCAGGCAGAAAACACACAGTTTTTTTTTCGTGTGTCGTAGGAGTTTCGTTCTGGATTAGAACACTCGTTTACAAACACAAACTGCCAGAGTTAGGACAACTATCTTTTTATAGGCCATACAAATTAATATTCCGTGCAGGTATCGAACTTGAGACACGTTGCACAGCAGTTATATCTACTCAGGCAAGCTTATATTATAGGTACGCGGTCTTGCACACTTAATAAAAATAACATCTTGCATATGAGAGGAGTGGTGGCCCAGTGTGACCGGCCCCGAGTTACGAGTTGAAGGCCGCGAGTTCGAACCCAGACAGGCACTTTACTTTGTGTATTTAATTTCATCACCACTGCTCTCAAAACGGCGAAGGAAAACATCGTGAGAAAACTGACATGTTCTAGAACCAAAAATTCGAAGACACGTGACAGGTACCAACCCACACTGGGCCCGCGTGATTGATTACGGCTTACTCCCTCTCACCAAGAGGAGGCATGTGTCCCAGCAGTGGGAACTTTATAGGCTGATTATTAATATGAATTAACATTAACTCACGCCTTCTTCCCATGGGGGTAGGCAGAAACTACAGAACGCCACCTTCTACGATCCTTACATACTTCTTTTGCTTCGTTTAAGTTCATACAACTGGTGGTACACGCGCGCATATCATCAGTCTCCTGCCCTAATTCTAATTTATTTGTGATGGTCGCAACATGTCTTTTTCTTCAATACTTCTCTATTAGTCGTCATCTCGGTAGTCACTTCCGTCTAACTATGTCATCATTCACACAGTCCATCCATCATTTCTTTGTTCTCTCCTAACTCTTATAGCCATCGACATTCATGTCCAAAACTTTCCTCACGACAGTTTCCTCATTCCTCCACATCACATGCTCTACCATGACAACTGATTTCCACACAATTTTTCATTCACCGGTGCCACTTGCAGACTTCCTCAAGTACTCATTTCTTATTCTATCCATTTGTGTAACAATACACATTCCTTTTAGCTTTCTCTTCTCAGCTGCATGCAATTGCCTTTCATTCATCCCTTTTGTTGCCCAACATTCTGATTCATACCAGACAGCAGGTCTAACCATTGTTTTTTAAGACAGCGCCAGCGATGGCTGAGCCATAGCGTCGTCATGATCTTGATTAGGTGGTACAGGGTTCATTGATCATCAACAATATCACTTTTAATTACTTTAAAATCCACATGATTAACTGGGTAAACCGACAGTTTCGTTTTGGACGAGTAACCCGGTTGGTGTCCGAATTCAAATTGAACTCTGCTCCAACCCCACTCTCCAACACGACTCTGTCCGCGTGCCGCCGTTACAACAACAACTGACGTCACGGTGTTTACCACTTCCATGGTACTAGAATAATCAAATGAGCAACTATTTAATTAAACGATATCGTTTTCCACGACATAAAAGACGAAAACGTTTAACGTTTAACGTTTCGCTACCGTCGTGGAGGTGATGCGAATATTTAGTTTCTGAAGTAAGTAACGAAACAGCCAAGCCATACATTTTTACTGATATGTAGAATTTGTGAAGTTAGGGTCGGTAGAGTTAGGCCGTGTAGATTCAGAAGCTTGGCTCTACATGACATGTGATCTGATATCTTTTTCACAGGGCAAACCTTATGTGGTCGTCTTGGCAACATTTTACATAAAATGTTTTTGGTGGGATTTCAGTTCTTTTTGTAAGTTGCTAGGCAGTCTTTTTAGTGTTTAGTTTTTCTTCTTTTTTTTTAAGTTTATCTGGGGGCACGGTAGTGTTTTTTTGTATACTGAACTTTGTTTACATACCAAATTTCGGCTTTCTAGCACTTCAGGAAGTACTCTAACATTTTGAAGTCTCATACAAACTTCCACCCCCCCATTTTAGGGGATGGGGGGTGAAAGTTATAAGTTTATGAACTTTTTTGTTGGTTGTATACTAAACTTAGATTACATACCAAATTTCAGCTTTCTAGCACTTGAGGAAGTAGCCAAACATTTTTATGATCATCAGTGTGTCAGTGTATCAGTGAATGTGTCAGTGACGAAATCGGTGTATTTTAGATATCAATAAAATAGAGCTTTTCATTAGAACTATTCAATTGAGACTTTGTATGTTTAATTAGTCTATTATTGACATCATATCCTGAGAATATGAACTATCTGGTACATCGGAAACCAACTCTATGAGGGTTCAAAAAAACGACGAAACACTTCGAGAAAAGGTAGGTAGTGCCCTTGCGCTTCGCTTGGCTCGTCTTGGCGGGGGCACTACCGTGCCGTAACTACTTGTAGATAAAAAAAAACTAAGAAAAGCTTAAATAGAAACTATGAAGAACTGTTCAAAATTAGTTTTTAAAGTATTTCCGATCCATATTATTAGTAAGTTAAATATCTTGATTGAACAATTTAATAATCAATACCACAAACTGGACCGTAAGCAAAGACATTAAATTATTTACTCAACAATACTCGGGACATAGCGAACAAAATCGTAATTCGATACATTTGTCCTAGTGGGCAAAAGTCGCTCAGTCTAGCGTGGTACGCCTACATGCCGCTCTAATTTTGCTATATTATGCTAGATGGCGTCACTGAGACATGGGATCACAGTTTTTCTATGACATTTCCTCGCATAGGCTCTCTATAGTATCTTAAATCTCTTTGACCGTAAGCATAATGCACCTAGCTCGTTTATCTAAAAAGAAGACGTTTGCTGCTCCAAAAGTCACAAACTACTTTGGTTCGCACACAAGAAGGTACTTAGTACCAACGTTACGAGCTGTCCCCAAAACAGATATCGTATGTGAAATCTAAGGACCAACTTAAGAGTTCTTGCCACGTTGCATTGTAATGCTTAGCCTCGGACCAAGGTAAAAGCCATACCTTGGGTTAACCAACCCTTTCGAGATTTCCTTGAACAGACCATGAGCACTGGGACCCCACGGCTCGAGGGTATTTGCCATACAACGTGGGAATGCCTCCAGTCTCTTGGGTACATAACCAGTAGAATTTTTCGACGCCATATTTTAGTTTGTTTTAGTTATATTTGAGGAGTCTGTTTACAAGGGATGGAAAGTTTAATGGAGATGTGGAAAGAAGAGTAAATGCGGGAAATAAAGTGAATCGTGCTACACATGCAATTGTGAACAACCAGTTAATGTTTAAAAAAGCACGATTGGCTGTTCACAATGGTGTGCTGGTGCCTACGCTTATGTATGGAAGTGAGTGTTGGGTGTGGCAAAAGAAGCATGAAAGTAGAATAAATGCTGTGGAAATGCGTTCCTTGCGAAGCATATGTGGTGTGACTATGAATGATAGGCTGAAGAATGATGTGATAAGGCAACGGTGCGGTTTAAAATAAGATGTAGTGACAAAAATTGAATAGAGTATGCTAAGATGGTTTGGTCATGTTGAGAGGATGAATGAAGGGCGACTAACAAAAGGTATTTACAAGGCAAATATGAGTGGGTACGCCAGAAGGGGACGCCCTAGGAAGACATATCGTGACCTTATTGGTGATGTTCTTCAGAAAGGTCAGGTGCGTAGTACTCACAACCGGCGTACGCGTATGACCAGATGTATGAACGTAAACGAGGCAAAAGGAGTATCTAAGGATCGTAGCCGGTGGCGTTCTGTGGTTTCTGCCTACCCCCATGGGAAGAAGGCGTGAGTTTATGTATGTATGTAATAGTTTTAGTTCGGTTAGGTTATTATATGTTCATTTTATTAATTAATTAGGTATACGTTGTGATTTAAATACATTTAATTTTAATTCTGAATAAACCGAGATGAAAAATCGCTTTATAGAGTTCTGTAAATAATTCTATTTTTTTGTTTGTTTCAGTCCCGTACTAACCCCACAAGCACATTAAGTTCAACTGTACCATCGAAATTTATTATCAGAGGCTATTTTTTTCCATTTTTTCTTTTAATTTTTATTATATTCATTTGTTTTTAAAATTCACGTTAAACATTGGCAGAATGGTAGACATTGGCTTTGCTCGCCATTATAAGAAATAGAATAGAATTATTGAGTTATAAAGTGCGCGCAAAATTACTTTTTTCTTTTGTTATTTTTTTTTGGATTTTCGCCACGTCAACAATTTTGGAATGTTTTCTTATTGAACTCGTTATCGCGTTCTACCGTTTTGAATTTTGAATTTCAATTTTACTTTTTATTTTTTAATTTTAATTTCCATCTTAAAGTTTTCATTTTAATATTGATTCTAATAATAATTTTGATTTTGATTCTAATTTTGATTATGATTTTGTTTTTTATTTAATGTTTTGTTCTTGTTTCTTATTATTTTTTCTATCCTCACTACGAGTAAAAAATCTTGTTAAAACGTATATTTATATAAGAATATTTATAGAAGCATTTTTTTATGTAAGTGCTGTGTACGGCTGTAAGTGACTAATTCACCATAAATCAATGCATATGTTATTTTTAATTGTCGTTGGTGTACCTATCAAATAAAATAAAATAAGTCCGCGCGCGGCCGAAATCGGAACTAAAGCTTGCCGCCATCTTGACGATTATGTCAGGTGTCAAGAGTGTGCTGTTTCCGCGTCTTCCGAAGTAAATAATCACAACCATTAAGCGGAAAGTAATTAAAAGTGCTGCCAGGGTTATAATTTTGAAGGTCAAATGAGCTTGTGAGGAAGAACGAGATAATAAAGAGCCTACGGTACCGTTTTCCAAACTTAGAGCTCACGTTGCTTATTTGGCAGGTAATTTTAGGGCTGCCATAGCAACAAAATTTCCCTTTATATTTGTACTAGCGGTGCTTAGATAACGGTATTGGTTTTTGGGTGGTACATAGGTGCATATTATGTACCAGCGGCAGTATCAGACAGGCTTCTATTGGATATAGAAATGGACAAATTTATAATTAATGTTACTGGCAACACATCCGACTCTTCTGATAAAGACTCTAGCATGGATTCTGTTGAAGATGTTCGAATGGAAGGCGTTAACCCACTGCAGGACCGTTGTTACACCCAATTTAAAACTACATACTACAAATATTTTTTGTGCTATATATTATGTGCTAATGGAAATAACCTAATAGGTACATTAATTATACCAAGCTAGTACTACCTACTTTAGCGAGTATTACTTTAACTTTGAGTAATGCTAAACCATTTTTGATTAAGTGAAGGAAAATAGATTAGTCTCACTTGCAACATTAAGCACGCCACCAGTCGCGCGTAGACCTACCTTGCACACAGTCTACCTCTAATTTTGACCGTAGCTATGTTAAGAAACTTCATGTTTGCGAAAATGCCTTTTTGTAAAATATAAGATATTTTTCTCAACTGTAGGTATATTTATTATAGTTAACTTAGCATAATTAAGTTATACTAGCACACCTGTAATGTAAAATTTCAATGTTTGTAATCCATTGTTAAATGAGAACAACTCACAGCTCCCGATAAACTTTTATGCAATCATTAAGCAAACTATATGTATCTATGTTATTGTTAATACAGATTTTGAATAATTAAAACAATGTTAAACTCACAGTTAAAGTCTTTGTTTAAAATCCTGGTTGAAAAACGGTTATTTTGCACGCGGAACTAAGGTATAACCTATCATGCATGAATATAGGTACAGTATGTGTCAGAAAGTTGTGGTCAAATTTAAGGCTGTGGTACAGTCGCCAGCAGGTCAAGCTACACGAAACTGTCAAATTTCTCCAAACGATTTTAAATCATAACACGTTGATGATTAAGTTTTAAATCGAATGAAAAAATCTGACAAATTTGTGGTAACTTGATGTGCTGGCGACTGTACAAACCATCAAACCATCACACTGATCAAATTTCTATATAGGACCAACATCGAAAAAATAATCAGCCATCCCATACATTTGCGTCGTTTAGCTATTGAAGTTATCTATGAAAAGAAAGAAAGAAAATACGTATATTTGCGGTAAACATGACGCAAAAAAAAAATACACAAATACAAAAAAAGAACGAGCTGAGGGTAAATTTGCGTCACATCCACGCAAAACGGCAATCGGTCAGCATATTTCTACAGCCCTATGCGAGACAGAACCCCAGCGCTCGTTTTTAGCGATAGCCGGCGTTGACGTGATGACATCAAAACCAGTGCAGCTTAGGAAAACTAAAAATAAACAAAAAAATAAGTAATAACATAAATACACTATAGTGTCACCTAGTTCTGAATGTATATCTATAGGTATATAAATAAAAATGAATCGTCGAAATGTATGTACGCGCATAACATCCGAACGGCTGCACTAAATTGGATAATTCTTTTTTTTTTGTGTTCTTTATTGTCAGGACAAGGTTTGTAGGTAGGCTAAGTAGGGTAGGGTAGGTAGGTTAGGTAGGGTAGCTAGAGTAGTTAGGTAGGTAGGGTAGGTCTTAGATACCTCGTGCTCCCTGTGCGACACCAGGTCGGGTAAAGCTAGTAAACATAATATTTATGGAACAGTTGATGTTTTTTTCTGCGATTATGATGTTGGTCCTATGGAGAAAGTTTTTCTGTTTGATGGTCTGTACGCTTACCACACCTTACTGTAACATGTTGTATAAGTATAGTTTTTATACACTAATAAGCCAGTTAATTCTTATAACACCAATAAAAATTGAAACTAACAGGTCGTAATTAGTAATTACTGCATGTTCCGTCATCCATTACGCCTTATCTTCCATCTAATGACTCAACTATGAACATTGACTGCATTGTTACGAAACTAGCCAAATTCTCATGATTTCGTACAATTTTATTAAGTTTGTTTCATCATAGTTTTTTTTTTTGTAATTATGGTTTCGTATTTGAGATTTCGATTGTCATTTGGGAAGTGTTATGAGGAAATTAATCTAATTTAACTAACTCGACTGGCCAAATGTGGGTGTACCAACTAGAGGTAACCTCTGCCTAACACATCGAGGAAAACCGGCGTAATGTTATGTTAGGTAATCTACATTTTCTTTTCTTGACGGTATTGTTTAAGATGACTTAATAAGTATTTCCTGTATATTTGTACGCAAAATGGCAAAAAATAGAGGAACTTTAATATAACAATTGTAACATCTTGCACACTGTGTTAACCTGTGTTTACAAATAAAGACTATTGATTGATTAATTGAACTTTTTTTAAAGTAGGTAAGCACCTACTTTAAAAAAAGTAACTGACCATGACATATTATATTTTTTAACTAAAATTAAAACAACATATTCGCTAGACTAAGCGCTATTTGCTTCTGCTTTTTAAAGCTTATAAAATTCACCTTTGAGTGTTGAATGTTACTGTTCCATAAGACTGTGGTGGCCGCCACATAGCGTCCGCAATTTACCGTCAAATGACGTCACTGAAACGTTATTTATAAAAGTAAGTTGGTGTTTTCCTAGAGAACGCTATTTTGACACCGTAAAGTTAAACGCCGGTGCCATCATTTTGATGACGGCGGTTATGTGGCGGTCACCGTTCTTCTAAGAAACCTTAAGCGGTGGTAGCCACTACCTTTATGATGGGACATAAGCCTGGTGACCTATCGCATAATAACAATTAAGAAAGAAAAAGAAAGAAAATACGTTTATTTGCGGTAAACATGACGCAGAGAAAAACACACAAATACAGAAAAGAACGAGTTGGGGGAAAATATGCGCCACTTCCACGCAAAACGGCAATCGCAGCATAATGCTACGACCCTATGCGAGACAGAGCCCCAGCAGCGTTGGTTTCCAGCGACAGCCGGAGTTGACGTGATGACGTCAACCAGTGCAGCGTATGAAAATTAAAAAGAACAAAAAAAATAAGAAATAAAATACACTACACCTAGTTCTAAATGTTTATATGTTTACAATTCACCGGATAAGGGTGAAGATAATGGCATTTGCAAGCACAATTTGTCTTTGAGAATTCCATAATGAGCAGTAGCTGGTACGATAATAGGGATGACATAATTATAACATTGAAGAATATGAAGCAGATGATACATTATGTTTCTCTTGTAATATTGTGTCAACATTATTAATAATAACAGTTCTATAATCCCTCCTTCAGGTATACATTGTTTGACACACTTGTATTAATTTGATTAATTCACAATATTTTATTTTTTGACATTTCTGTTTTATCTTAAATTTTTCTTTTTAATTTTGTACTTGTTTTGACATTGTTGTTTTTATTTGAAATTTATTTAATTATCAGGGGAATATTATATTGATTATCCAACACAGTTTTAAATTGAAACTTTTATTACATCGTTTCAAACTTTTTCGTCTGTGTGTTGCATGTCGCGTGGCGGTCGGCCACGGAGTAGGGATAAAGTGAAAGGAAGGAGGTTTTTAGTTAAATGTCTATAATGTAAAAAAAGGTTCACTTTTACCGTGGTTTCATAAAACCACACAATCCTTTTTATTTGATATTGTGAAGTGAATAATCAAATATTTTTTATTGATATGTACTAACATTTGTACGCCTAATGGCAAAGCATAGAGAACTTACAAAAATGTAACATCTCACACACCTGTGTATCTGTAACCTATGATTACAAATAAATACTCTGACTCTGACTCGAGTAAACTTACATAGTGTGGTATACTATGTATGAATGTGGTTATAAGTACCGGGATGAATGAAGATCTGCTAATACACCATGCTGAACAAGGAAATTAGACCACCGACTCATTTGTAGCTTCGAACAATATAACGAGATAACAGATGCACAATGGTACTGTTTTCAACAACTACCAAGTGTCCGTGAAAGATTGCACAGAAAAGTCCATACGGTTGGGTGAAAATCTATGAGGCTGATCGCCTTTTCATGATCTTTACACACAATAGACAGTCTCGTTTGAGCACTTTATGGATTGTATGCTTACGCTTGGAGCAGCAAACACTGCGTTACCGTGCTTCAGGTGACAGATCTTGGCCTGGAGCGTAAATGCGGTGCTGTTCCACAAACCATGGGACATTTAACATCATGTCCTGCGTGTCCTGTCTGCTGCACGTAACAGGAACTGATGGACGCTTGTGATAGCGCCAAACTGTGACCTCTGAGTTTGTTTCGTCCTTTCTTCTCAGAGTAGTCAGATAGGAAACGCCGACCTCATCTAGTTAAAAATATGATTGACGTGTAAAAGTGTTTGTACAAACCTACTTACAGAAATAAAATCATTTATCATTTATCATTTTATCATAAACACGTAGCTGAATTCTGGGCCGATTCCATTTAGATTTCCATCAAAACGCTGGGAAGAAGATAGGCAGTTATTTCAACTACAAATATCCAATTGCCAGAAGGTGACTCTTCAGTTATCAAGCCACTTACCCTAAATAGTAAATCCCAATATTTTTCTGGATTTCAGACTTATAAATGAACAGTTTTCTTTGGCGGGTTACATCAACCATAGTAGTTAAAATGGGCCCTATTAGAAACCAAGCCCTTAAGAGGTTATTAACAGTATTAACACACAAAGTTCTTCGAACATCAATACCCAATAATGGCCACTAATCACAAGTAATTAGCGTGGACAATTAAAATCTTACAGTTCGTGATCGTGACCAGTCTGTCAAAGCTTTGATCTTTAAGGCCACAGCCTCAGTGAAGCCTCGAATTTATAAGAGATTTATAGGTATATTTAATAAATTTGACGTGTCATGTGAGTAGTGTTTTTGCTTACGTATAATTATGTATGCTGGGAGAGCAAGTAAATAGTTTTATTTATTTAAAAATAGTTCTGTATTGGAATTTTTTAAAGGGTTAAGTTACATTTACGTGAAATTTACGACGTAATGAAACTTTTATTTTACAGTAATTAGGTACCCTAACTATCTATTAGACAGAAACATATCGCGAGGAAACCAGGATTTACATTAGCTAAAACACACACTGTGATGAATTTAAAAAATAATTGCTCCATTGGGGGCGAACTACGGACTGATTTTGTTTTGAAAAATAAGACAATTCTAAATTTTCTTGAAAAACAAAATCAGTCGGTGTTGTGTGTTGAGTTCAGGTGTGTAAGTATATCCAGACAATATTGCTTCAATGTAATTATTATGAATCATCCTTTCAATATTGTTACTTTTTGAACAATAGCAGCAAACATAAGCCAGTATTGACAAACTTGATTACACACACAAGGCCGGTCAGTGTAGCGTGTCAATACATGACCCGCTTTCCGCTTCTCCTATCAATAAGTCCTCACAATCCTCACTAATTATTGCGATCGTCCATCAAAGTCAACGAAGGCACGAAACTTCAAGGTGAAGACATCTTTCCCAAAACAAAACAAACAATCGAATATATACCTTAAAATAAAGAAGATAAGATTGATAGAGAACGTAGTAACAATAATGTTACGTACGGAAAAACAATTCATAGTATGCATTTGTATAACATCTCATGTAGTGTGTTCACGTATATTTAGTAAATATGAAGAAAATAATACCAATATTTTTGTGTGCTTTGTTCTTTATAAGTGTTAATAGTGAATGTGATAATTCAAAATGTGCTTCTGAAATTGTTAGCGATATTCTTAAAGACACAACGGTTCTTGAAAATATTGATATTAAATTAGAAGTGCCTAAGTTCAAACATATAAAAAATGTACCAATCGAAGATTTAAATCAAATTTTACTACATTTAACAAGTTGGTTTGAAAGCCGATTAAATGATACCAATTTTGTTTTTAAACATATCAGTAATAAAACTAAAATATTTGTTAAAAGCTTCGATTTTAACGTGGACTTTGAAAAAGGGAACGCTAAAATTGACGTCGATTTGACTGAAGAAACTAACGATAAAAATCAAGATAAATACAATAAAAATGAAGAAAACAAAATTATAACAGCTACAGTCATTACAAAAAGTCCTAAAACTACAACACCTACAATCCCTAAAACTACAAAAAATCTAAAACAGAATCAAATAGAAAATACTAAAAATAAAACGGAACAAATTAATAAACTCATAGTTAAACTTGGCAGTGAAAAAGATAATGATGTTTTTAGACTGGAAGAATTCGACACTTCGTATTACGATTTAAATGAAGACAATTCTACTGACTATCCTATCATAGATTATGTGGATATATATAAAGATACAACCAATGAAGAAAATTTTTACATTCCTACCACAATATCGCCCACAATTGACGATATTACTCGATTTACTGAGTCTGAGCAAAATTTTACGGAGATTAGTATTCCTCAGCCTACGAGTGATGTAAGTAATAGAATATTTATTTAATCTAATTAATACTCAAACCATAGTCTGAATAATAACTCAACAGCAATGATCATCACGCTTGTTGATCTTTATAAGTCTGCATAAATTATATTATAATTATTATGCTTAAATTATTCCGATGTGAAACGTCATGACAGTAAGAGTCTAGTTAGGCTTTTCATGGCTTTCAGAAAACGTGTATTAATCAGGTGTCACCAGATGCCAGGACCTACCTGGCAACTTTTAATAGGATAGGAAATGGAGACTCCTCGTTTTAAGATCAAAGAGGAGTATGTAGCGTTAACGTGTATCACTGGGTAACGATACTTTGTTAATTAGGAATGGGGATTTAAAGGGATTTTCAGATGAATAACATACCTAATGGGAATTATATTCAAACTAGGATAACTTTTTTTCCTGATAGCGGAAGTCTGTTTCATATACACACAATGCCCACTTTAATTAGGATAAAATGCTGATCGTAATGTGCTTAAAAACGTGCTGTCTATACAAACGATACTAATTGTATACTTGAATATTATACACATATACACTTGGAAATCGCGCTTAGTAAATTAATGATATTATCTGTTGTATGTAATTGTTATTTGCGTGCTCTTGTAGTAAATACATGCTTGATAAGTGGTTTTTACCGTATACACAGAAGGTTTCAGGGCGTTATAATATGTCTATCATCCATAAAAACATAGCATAAAATCACGCCTATATTCCTCAAAGGGGTCGGCAGAGGTGTTAAATAGGCTCAAGGTAAAATACTAGTATATCTGCATTTCGCGTGTTGTGTGTTAAGTCCCACGTATTAGGAGGCGAGCCTATTACGATGTCGAACTAATATTGGTTATTAGTCCAGGTTTCCTCAAGATGTTTTCCTTTACCGACCTCAGTGATCACCAAGATAAGCTTAGAATGTACCTACATATTTATTTATTTTGAATTAAATAGAAAGGCCGAAGCCAATTACACTATTTAAACATATAATTTATTTGAAACAGTAAAGGAAAAGAAAGAATAGAGTTAATTTGGACACAGTTCGTGAAACACAAAATACAAACAAAACAAAAAAAAAAGTGTTAACAACAACAGTGTGTTCCTCATGGCTGCACTAAAAAGGTTCATTTCAGCATTAATGCCAGACAGATGCTGTCTGACGCTGGTTTTCTAATGAACCCTTAGGGACAAGTGACGGGGAGTACAAACAGTCTCAACATACCTAATTCTTATATGAATGAATAAACTAGTACTTACTTCGTATCAAATATAGTTACAAGAAACTGTCTCAGCAAAACCTGTCATGAATTCTTCTCACAAAAATTCAAACATTCTGACAGTATCATCTTCCATTCATTCGTGAACATAAATCAAGATCTGTGTTTGAGTTCAGGAGAGCGTTATTAGCGGCTAATGTCCGAGGAATAGGTGACTTGGGGTGAGCAACAGTACGGTAAGTAGGAACAGCCACTAAGCGGTGTTTTCTGCCATTACAGTAATTGTCTGGGACAAACAGATTTCACTATGCAGACCAGGAACATCCATAATCCTCCTAAGAATTTTAATTATTACAGTCATCTGATCGCGCGACCGTCTTACTTCTAGAGAATTGAAACGTAAGCAACTTAACAGGAATTTAGTGGGATACAAGAGAGGATAAAATACGTACAAGTGCTTGTAAAAGTATCTAAGGAATGCATTTTGAACTTATATACAAACACATATGAATTCAAAAAAATCATTTTGATACTTAGGTACTTGGATTTGGACCCACAACCGTGTGCATGAGAAGCGAGGCCATAACCACTGCCATTGTCATTATACAAGCATAAATCCAGAATCCAGCGATTTTATTTTCCAAACTAGAGGTAGATATATCCCCACATATTCTTTTACTTCGAGGTATTGATCGAATACTAGCTTATATAAAAATGCTATTATCTGAAGATCCAAATTGAACTCGTAATAGCTTCGGTATTGACATAGAGTAACTGCCTATTTCATAGTGTTGGTATAGCCGATAGATTGTGTTTCATTTCTATCAGTAAGATGGGATTTTTACGAGAGAGACTGATTTGTTTCGGTTGATACCATGATTTATTTATTATATATCCAACAGAGGCTACAAAATTATATGCATGTTAACAACAACAGGGACAAATACAAGTGTGCGCTTCCAATTATAGCAGACCACATCATTCACTTAAAACGTAGGTAGGTGTGGGACGCAACGTGTGTTTATACTCTTGTGCCATCCCGTCATCCTGCCTCGGCGTGCCTAGTGCTGGCGGCACTGCTGAGGCTGCGGAAAACCTCAAGCGGCGAAAGTATAATAAACTTATCGGTAATTATATTTTCGATCCATTTGGGTTGAAACCATCGGCCTGTGGGGTCCGAGTGTTCATGGTTTGTTCAAAGAAATCTCCAAACGGCTGGTTGATACTTCCCGTGACCCAAAGACTGGCTTTTAACTTGACCAGAGGCTAAGCATTGCCATACAACGTGGCAATGCCGCCAGTCTCTTGGGAACATTACCATTCGACAGCGATGCGGAGGAATTTTTCGACGCCATATTTTAGTTGGTAATAGTTTTAGTTAGGTTAGGTTTATTATATTTTTGTTTTAATAGTTTGTTAGTGAATTTAGTATACGAAGTTTGTCCATGGTAGGTACATAAAATAATTTTGACAAGGACGAAAACATTAAAACGAATCAAAATGCATTTCACAAAAATGATACAAAGGAAAACAAAACTACTGATATTGATTAACCCGACGATTGAGGTTAGTTAAGGGTGTATTATAAATTACATATGCTAGGAGGCGGTGAAGAATGGTAAATAACACGGAGAAAAATAGTCAAAAATATGGTAATTTCTAAACATAAAAAATCTACGCTCTCAATTTCCACTAACTACAGATGACTACCCGCTGGTAGTTATCTTTATTAGATACTAGCTTCTGGTCCGCGACTTCGTCCGCGTGAAATTTCTTGTTCCCCCTTTTTTTTTTTTTGTTTGGGAAATAATCAAATGACTTTCTCCCGTTCTGGGCGGAGCAGGAGAGCGTGTCAGACTTTTACTGACTAAAACCCACCCGTGTTCCTTCAGTTGCCTTTGCGTCAGAGCCACGGTAACTCTTTCGAACAATCCGCGACCCCGGCAGGCATCGGCCCTATCGCACTCTGTCAATGGTGCTGACGTCTCTTTGAGGCGCGCGTGGAACACAACGCGCCGTCGATCCGGGCCTGGTCCGTACCGGACGGCGAGCTGCCCATTGCTCGCCGTCCGCAGGCCCGCGCCTACGGTGTCCGGGCATCTTCTTGTTCCAAACCACCCCGTTGCATCGCATCACCTGCCCCCGCTATCACTTCGTTTTCACTTAGCGTTCTTTCTGACTTTTTTCTTTTTGCTCGGCTCCTAAGGGTCATAGCGTGAAGTTAAATAGCCTTAGCCTTCCTCAAGAATGAGGTTATCAAATGCAAAAAGTTTTTTTTTGATCCGACCGGTATTTCCAGAGATTACCCCCTACATACAAACTAACAAACAAATACCTCTTTATAATATTAGTATAGATCGATACCCATTACATCAGTTTCGCTAGCTACGTTAATTTGAACCTGTGTAAAAATTTCATGAAATTCGTTTAGGTATAATGCTCTGGGCCATCACGGTGTATTTATTTAGTAACCTATATTTTTAAGGATATTTCTCGCCGACTAGTCGACAGTTCACGTGACTTTCATGCGTTGCATGACCACTTCTATCCCAAGTCTACGAAGAGAAGACAGTTCAATTTCTGAAAAAAGTGTCATTCTTTTCTTGAATTTTGACATCGCGGCGTTGAAATTGTAACGGTATCTACACCGCCACATGCGAGCTACACGTCATACTGACGTCACGCAAATCCTGCATCGCGCAAGCAGAGTTTACCGTGCGACTAGCATATATACAACGTCCCGACATCAACCGTCGGCCCGTCCGATCACCATGTTCGGCAAGCCTATCCCTTAGGAGAAGCGAGCCAAATACGCGCCGTAGCTGAGCCTGTAGTTTTAAATTCTCCAGTTAATAATAATATAATTTAGATCCAGCCTGTCCCATCTTGCTGCCCTCCCCTCAGTGACGCCCTAAGCCGAGGTTCGTACCCCACAGGGGGTGCCCTTAGCGTGTGGTCACCTAATTTTTAAGTATTTTTCGCCCCTGGCTGGAGGCTTTAAGTTAGTAGCTTGAGGCACCCACAGGTTTGCCCGGTTAAGTAGCCAGGACCTTAGTGGTCACAACTACGAGCTGCCAATTAGGAAAAAAAAAAAAAAAAAACAACCGTCGGGCAGTTGCCCACCAGACACAACACCCGTCTGGTCGGAGGATCCTCCCTTTTCATAGTGAACTTTACACCCTGTTCCTCATACCTCTATAAAATCTTTCTACAATCAGGCATTTTGTCTTTCGTTTCTTCCGTTTCTACGGTGGTCATTCTACGCATGCTGCGTTGTTCTTTGGCCAAAGAATTAGCATTGCCATTCAACGTGGCAATGCTGCCAGCCTTCTGGACACGTTTCCGTACGTTTCCGACGAGTACTTCGACGTCTAACTGTCCTTTTGTTTTTGTATTTATTTGCATAGTTATTTAGTCATTTAATTTAGTGCCTAGTGTAAATAATTAGGTGTGTTAAATATGTGATTGAAATAAGATTATTTTAAAAGTCAAGCGCCAAACAACAGTACATTAAAGTAGGAACCATCTATATTTATTAAAAAGTGCTTCCTCTCAGAAATGAATGCAGTGCGTAATGTTTTATGAGCGAACGGCTAACAATAGCTCCACGGCTCTTTGACACACGGGTTATATGGTTGGCGAACTTGTTTGACGAAGGAGTAGCGACAATGGTTTAATAATAAAATAAAATAAGCCTTTACTGCTGTTAGTTTTTAACTTATTTGACAAAACATTTAATTAACAGTCGAAAATAGAGGTAAGAAAACTAATTAGCCTAAACTAAATCATATTTTCGGCATTCGGTTGGTTTCGCCTCTTAACAGCTTGTCTTTCGACAAAGAAAGAAAGAAGAAAGAAAGAAAATACGTTTATTTGCGGTAAACATGACGCAAAAAAAAACACAAATACAAAAAAGAACCGAGTTGGGGGAAAATATGCGTCACATCCACGCAAAACGGCAATCGCTCAGCATAATGCTACGACCCCATGCGAGACAGAGCCCCAGCGCTGGTTTTCAGCGATAGCCGGCATTGACGTGATGACTTCAAAACCAGTGCAGCATACGAAAATAAAAATAAACATAAAAATAAGAAATAAAATAAATACACAATATGTTCCTACCTAGATCTGAATGTATATAAACATAATACAAAAGTAGTAGGCAACGACTCATGCTCCAGGCTTTAATCAGTCGCGCGCGCGCGTCCCTACCGTGAGGATGTACTTCTATTGAACGAAACTCGGACTATTGTAAAAATGTCGAAAGTGGTTAAATGCGTGGCCTGTAACGTAGTTATCGATGAATTGTTGTCCTATATTCAAAATAAAATATCAGTGATCGATGAAGACACGTTAGTGCGGTTATGTACATCTACGTTTACGAGTGAAGATATTGAAACATCTAAAACACTGTTGTACGAATCGGTTCCTGTGGAGAAGGCGAAAATAAAGAGGAAAAACAATGGAAAGGCAAAACGAGATCTACTGGACATTATTAATGTTTTTAAGTCGGTGGAGCCGGACCAATTCCCAATTTTCGTTGCAAGAGACTTGGAGAAACTTCCTCCAATACTGTTTGACCATCTCGACTGCACTAAACTTCTAAAGGATTTGCTTCGAATTCAGAATGAAGTCAAAGAAATTAAAGAAGAATATGTGACGCAGACCCAGTTGAAAAATTTTAAAACGGATATTTTGAAATTACAAAACGACTCATTGATACCCGCATCTGTGTGTAAAGTAAACATGAATCGAGGCGGATGGCTTATGGAAAGTGGTCCCAGCGGATTACACCATGTAAATAATTCATCAGTTATAGATGACTGCCATGACAATATCGATGAATCCTCGTTGCAAATGCTAGGAAATAACGAACAATCATTTAGAAGAATAAAGGAGGTAGATGTCGAAACTTCGGACCGTGGCGTTGAGTCAGCTGTCTTGCGGCGGCGAGCGGCTGAGCGCAGCCCCCCCCCGCGCGTCGCTGCCACCGCCGCCGCAGCCGCCTGCGCCGACACCGCTGGCTCAACCGCTATGACGTCACCGCAGCGACGAACGGTCGTGCATAATAAGCCAGTGGCACTGCCCGCGCCCGCGCCTGATAAACATGAGCCGGTGCAAAACTTTGAGAATGACGGATGGGAAAAAGTTTCGTACCGCAAGAAGCGTAATATGAGCTACCGATATCTGGGCACCCGTGGTACTGCCAGGGAGAGTGAAGGGAAATTTAAAGCTGCGAATAAGACAGTGCCAATCTTTATTACCCAAGTACATAAGGACACGACGGAAAAAGATATTACGGATTATGTGCATCGTAAAACGGGCGAGGTGATCACACTTGAAAGTATATCGTTTAAATATCCTAAAGAGTACAACGCATACAAATTCTTTGTTTCCGAAACTAAAATGGAGATGTTTCTGAATAGCCAACTATGGCCTGAGGGAATTATTTTCAGGAAGTTCGTAAATTTTAGGATGAGAAATTACACGAACGGAGCAAACAGCGGTACTGTGAACGGCGTAAAATAAATATGAATGTATAAACTATTAAGCTATAATTGTAAAAGTATAAAACGCTCGGTGGAGAGTGTCAGGCAACTATGTAGCACGTCAGACATAGTTGCCTTGCAAGAAACATGGTTGCTGCCCCACGATATCTCGTTCCTGAGCGAAATCGACGATGACTTCGGGTGCACCGGGACGTCGGCGGTTGACACCACGGCCGGCATGCTACGAGGTCGGCCCTACGGCGGGGTTGCACTGTTGTGGCGGAAAAGTGTTTTTGACGACGTATCGGTAGTGCAGTGCGATAACCCGCGAGTATGTGCCGTTAAAGTATGCATGAAATCAAAGTCATTTCTGGTGTTTAGTGTATACATGCCGACGGATAATAGTGCAAACTTAACGGATTTTACGGACTGCCTAAGTCTGGTGAGTGCCACAATTAATGATAGCAATATCGAAACTGCTTTTATACTCGGAGACTTTAATTCGCACCCCAATGAACAATTTTATTGAATTAGTTTCTTTTTGTCGGGAATCTGAACTATTATGTGCTGATGTTGAACTGTTGGGCGTTAACTCTGACACATATACGTTTATAAGCGATGCGCACGGCTCGAGACGTTGGCTAGATCACTGTGTTGCTACCAAAGCAGCGATGAGCACGATTATAAATGTACATGTTAAATATGATGTACTTTGGTCTGACCACTACCCTCTTGTAATTCAATGCAACTTAAATGAAATTAAAACTAAATTATACATTTCAAATAGTAATAAAAATCAATCATGTAATAAAATAAAATGGGGAAATAGGAAAATTAATCAAATTGACATTTATAAAAAAATTTGTAATGAGAATTTAAAATATATTGACTTTCCTAATGAATTAAGTGCATGTTGTGACTATGTTTGTAATAAATTGGACCACAGAATTATTATTGATAAAATGTATGATGACATTGTTAATATTTTGAGCCAAGCCGCTTCTGACAGTAACGAGATAAATTATGTGCGAAATAGGAAACCGGTAATGGGGTGGAATAAGCATGTGAGTGATGCTCACAGGCAGGCCAGGCAAAAGTTTGAGCAGTGGGTGTCGTATGGCAGACCACGTGAGGGTCGGGTCTGGACTGAAATGCAAACAAGTCGAACAATTTTTAAGTCGCGCTTACGTTGGTGCCAGAACCATAGTGACCAAATTAAAATGGACAAGTTGGCGTCGCACCATTCTAGGGGCGATTTCCGCAGTTTTTGGAAGTCCACCGATAAACTCAATAGTAGGCCGGGCCTGCCTGTGAGTGTTAGCGGCGCTGCTGATGTCACTGGAATTGCCGAACTATTTAGGCAGCACTTCGCTGTCTCGTCACCATTGGGACCGTCACAGTTCACAAGCAGTCCTAGTGGTAGTGGTCAGGAGTTCAGCGTCCGGTTTACGGCAAAAGAAGTAAGACATGTAATTATGTCTATGTCGAGGGGTAAGTCTCCTGGCCACGATGATTTAAGTATTGAACATCTTAAACATGCTGGTCATCATCTGCCCAGGGTCTTATCGATGTTTTACTCCTTCTGTATGGGACATTCTTACCTGCCTGAGCGGATGATGGGAACTGTAGTGGTGCCAATTATTAAAAATAAAACCGGCGATGTCAGCGATAAGGCCAACTATAGGCCCATTTCATTGGCCACTGTAATATCAAAAGTGCTTGACAATTTGCTTAACACACAGCTGGATAAATATCTAACTTTGCTTGATAACCAGTTTGGTTTTAAAGCCGGTCTCTCTACAGAAGCAGCCATATTGTGTTTAAAGCAGACTGTCAGGTACTACACTGATAGAAGTACACCGGTGTTTGCTTGCTTCCTCGACTTGTCGAAGGCATTTGACTTGGTTTGTTATGACCTGCTGTGGCAAAAACTGCAGCAAGCGGCAGTGCCAGACGAACTGATTCGTGTGTTCCAATACTGGTACAGCAATCAGGTCAATGTTGTTCGATGGTCGGGGGCTTACTCAACCCCGTATAGATTGGAGTGCGGTGTGAGGCAAGGGGGGCTAACCTCACCGAAGCTCTTCAATTTATATATTAATGCACTGATAGAGAGGCTCAGCAGCATGCATGTCGGTTGCCATATTGGAGGTGTGTGCCTTAACAATATCAGCTACGCAGACGATATGGTGCTGCTGAGCGCCTCTGTCTGTGGAGTGGCAAAACTGATTAGCATTTGTGAAGAATATGCAAAAGAACATGGTTTGCTGTATAATACGAGCAAGAGTGAATGCATGGTCTTTCAGGCCAGGGGGAGTCCAAATTACTTACCAGCAATTAAGCTCAACGGATGCCCACTTAAAAGAGTTGACATGTTTAAATATCTTGGACATTTATTAACCTCTGACCTGAAAGATGATGCAGACATCGAAAGGGAACGTAGGGCGCTGTCTGTTCGTGCAAATATGATCGCCCGCAGATTTGCTCGGTGCTCGAGGGACGTCAAAATAGCCCTGTTTAGGGCATTCTGTACGTCCTTTTATACTGGCAGTCTGTGGTTGGATTACACGCAGAAACAGTACGGAGCCCTACGTGTCCAGTATAACAATGCGTTCAGGGTGCTCTTGAGGCTGCCTCGCTTCTGTAGCGCGTCGGGGATGTTTGCCGAAGCTCGTGTGGATTGTTTCCACACAATCATGCGCAAACGGTGCACATCCCTGGTGCGTAGGATGCGGGGCAGCCGCAACAGTATCCTGAGCGTGTTTTCTGAACGTTTTGACTGTCAGTACGTGAACCACTGCTGTATGGTTCACGTAAAGACTAATGTTATAATTTTATTTTAAATCGTGAATCCAATTTAAATTTTTCAAATGCCTATTTAATTTTGTAGTATTTATTTTGTGATTTTTGCCTACTAACATAGTTTATAAGTTTCAATTGTTGCTAACCATTATGGATCATTGTTTTCTGACAAATAAATAAATAATAATAAATAATAATTTAATAAAATCTGTGCGCACAGCTGTCATAAAACTATAGGTTTGACAAAGGCCTCCTCTAAGACTGTCCCTTGTTGTACGTAACCATTCTGGGTCTGCTACTTTCTTAAAATCATTTTCCCATCGCTTTAACTGTCTTCCTCTACTTCTTTTGCTTTCTCTAGGGTACCATTCAGTTATTTTTTTTTTTCCATTTCTCTTTCTTTTCTCTCAACATATGTCCCGTCCAGCGCCATTTCAATTTGTCTGCATACTGTTAGGACTTTTTCTAATTTAGTCTTTCCTTTTATCTTTTTTAACTGTATTCTATCTTTTCTCTTTACGCCCAATACGATTCTCTCTATTCCATTCTGGCCATAAACAAACAACAAAAAAAAACAAAGGTTTAATAACTGCTCACCAATTGCAGATTGTCTATTAACCTATTAAAGACTAGCGTAGCCATATTATGGCAATGTAAGTAGTCGATTTAGTTTCCAAATTGTATATAAAAAGAAAGTATGAAAAATAGCCATTCATCGTTATTGAAAACCCATAGCAAGACATACTAGCCAAGTAGCCATAGCTAAGAAACAACCTGGGATCGGTGGTTTTTCAAGTTTGCTTGCGAGTAGTGTTTTCATTAATTTGCTAGATGTCATAAATTTTGCAGAAACGGAGAACAGTAAATTGGAAGTCCCTTTTTTTCACGTGGTTTTTTTCTTCTTTCTGTATAGGTATACTTATTATAAGTTCAGACACTACTTAGGTCTATAGTAAGATAAATTGTATGCATATTTTATTAAGTTTATTTTATGTAACAATGTATTTTTGGCTGTTGAAATATGGCAACGCTAGGCCGATTTAGTTACATTATTTTTATTTAAATTAGATTACCGTGAAATGTTAACAAAAGGGGGGGGGGGGATCATAGAGCACCAATGCATCAGACAATTAATTTGAATGTATTGAATGTAGCGTCTACCTTTTTTTAGAAAGAACAAATATGATGGGTAGTAGTGTTTTTTATCTTACTGTATAATAATAAATAATAATACGAGCCTATTAAGGTCCCACTGCACGGCAAAGTCCTCTTTTCATACAGAGAAGGCATCATCTTACAGTATGTAGGTAATTAAACATGTCTCCATTAGCGGGGTAATTGCGTAACACACTAACAGTACAACAGCTTTCGTTTTGTCAGTTCAATAACATTCATTGCGTTATTTACGTTGTGGAGCAGTTTTTTTTTCGAACATTTTGTAGCAATGGATTAGCAATATCCTTCAAAATGATTCAGATTGTGTGTTACGAAATTAGGGTGTAGGTCTCTTTACGAAAGAAAATTAATAATCCAACCAAATATCAAGCTGCCAAAGAAAACGTCCGTGTATCTCAATCGTTCAGCTCAACAACAGTTCAAATCAATCATTCTGTAGCGAAAATACGAGCTGGCGGCTGAAAACAAACGCGCTTACTGAATGCGTGAAAAACAATTTTCCATTGGCCTTTATAGGAGTTGGCTGGTGGGCTTTTTGGCGCATTTTCGATGGTATTGTTCGTTTGCGGTCTCTTTGTGTGTTCGCCGGCCATTTGATCAGGATTGATGTTTTGTGGTTGTCTTTTATGTCACGGGATGTTATAGAGGTATTTAAGGTTCTGCGAATATCAAATGGGTATCGAATTAGGTATAGGCATTTTTTTAAGGTCAGAGGAAAATCCCAAACAGGAGGAGCGGCTTGTGGTTAGGTAATAACTGCTGCACGGGTCGATCAATTAGGTTAAGTTACGCTTACCGTGGTTGGTCCGTGGATGGGTGGCCATATTTACATATCAAGACCCCTCCATGCCTCGGAATGGACGTTAAGCCGTTGGTCCCGGCTGTCATTGGTGGATCTTTGACAGTCGTTACGGGTAGTCAGAAGCCCGAAAGTCTGACAAGCAGTCTTATCAAGTCTTATCGTATTACTAAGTAACTGGGTTGTGGAGGTCAGATTGGCAGTAGCTTCATGTAAAATACTGGTAGTCAGCTGCAATGATAATGAGGAAAATCCCACAGAGCACGGTGATGCCTCCGCGGCCGCTGCTAAAGGCGGCGCTGTCAACACTTTCCATATAAACCAAACGTGCTATATGATAAATGATTTTATTTCTGTAAGCAGGTTTGTACAAACACTTTTACATGTCAGTCATATTTTAAAACTAGATGAGGTCGGCGTATCCTATCTGACTACTCTGAGAAGAAAGGCCGAAACAAACTCAGAGGTCACAGTCTCTTTTAAAGTCCAGACATAATCTTGGTCTTCACATGATCTGACCATGTAGATTTGTGTCTGAAATGGTCTTTTGAGGAAAAACCATACAGAATGAGTGGACTTATCCAGTCAGTGTACACATTTTTTAGTAATCGTGCAGCTCAACTCAAAATTTAAGGAGCTCAACGATTTGACGAACAATACCAAAAAAGGACATTTGGGTAGGCCGCATAAATTACTCCAACTGCCAGAACATGATTAAAACTAACTGGGAGAAAAAAAAATGACCAACATAGTCTTTACATTCACAGTAATTAAAATAGTATACTATTTTACAAAGTAAATATTCATGTCAATGTATTTATAAAAATCATCAATGTCAATGTATAATGTCATGTGTAATGGTAGGTACATAAAAATCCGGAAATAATCTTGGTCAGATTATTTGAAGACAATGTTAGATTGGTGTCTAAAATGGTCTTTTGAGGAAAGAACCATATAGATTTGAGTAGACCTGTCCAGTCAGTGCAGTGCGCGCATTTATCGTGCTATCGTTTCTGTGCAATATGATACAAATGACGTATATAAACAGCCGGTTTTTAATGGCAGCGGTCCGTGACGGATGTTGAGCACTCAACGCACTTTTAATAAATAAATAAAATCATTTTATTTCGGACAACTAAAATGATCCATAAATTATTGTTTGTAACGGGTTTGCACTCAAAAACACTATTTTTTGTAACAGCACAGTAATGTACAGCATTTGCTGATGGATTGTGTTAGGAACCAAGAACCAAGATGAAAGAGAAATTAGAGTGAGAGAGAGAGAGAGAGAGAGTGCAATAAGTCAATGTGTGTGTGTGTCTGTGTCTGAGGGTGTGTGTGTGTGTCAATGAGTTCCAATTAAACATATTAGAGGTAGGGCTAGTTCAAAGCATTTTGGCACAACCAACTTCAGATGTTGCTAAAAGAATATGTCAGCTAGTTAGGGTACTTCAATGATTAAGACTTACATTTCTTTTTAAGATCTAAGTAGTAGTTTATGGTAGACTCGACGAGGCATGATGGGGTTGACGTAAATATATTTAAAATAAAATAAAAACTTAAACTAAAGACTGATTAATGAGAAGACCACCCATCAATTAGACACAACGAGAAATGGAAACTAGGGTATAGTCTTCTCACAAATTGCCTTATTATGGCGGAGGAAGTGTCTGCCGCAACAGCCTTCAAGATGCTGTTGTGACTGCCTCTTTTCCTGCCCAGGAGTGAGCCCGTTTTTGCGCATGATTGCATGAAATCCATTAGTATGTAGATACTGCCTTCTCTAGACGCGTACCTGCTCTGTGGAAAATCTCAAAACCAAATTTTTCCCACGATTTTTTTATATTGTTGGCGACAAAATTATCATTGAATCCTATTAAGAGGAACGGGACGGTCATCGTTAAACTTATATAAGTAATAAAACTATTAATTACTGGGTACTAAAATTATATAAAACAGTACAATTTTGAGCAATAAAAGATAGTATTTAACTGGCAATTATTACGCGAATTAAGTGCCTATAAAGTAATTATTCTCTCCTTTCCGTATATGGCGAAAGTGTAATTAATTAACACTAGTCAAAGGGGAAATGAAAATTATTTCTTCACTACTGCTCTCAAAATTGTGAAAGAAAACATCGTGAGCAAACTGGTACGTCCTAGAAATAGAGATTCGAAGACATGTGACATTCACCAACCCGCACTGGGCCCGTGTGGTGGATTACGGCCCACTTCCTCTCACAGAGAGGAGACCTGTGTCCCAGCAATAGGAACATTATAGGCTGATTGTGCTAGCCTATCCTCTAAGTGAGTGTCTATGCTATAATCCATGTTGAGCATAGTTCCTATGGTAAACGGAGCTGATCGGTATCACTCGATATGCGTCATTTAAACTTCAAGTTCAAGCCGTTTTCTCTTTGAGTAAAGAATTACTCAACTACTACGCTCTAACAAGGAACTATGCTCAACAAGGATGTTGAACATAGTGTTTTCCTCGTAGTACAGTCGAACAAGGTATCTGGTATACAGGTAGATATCTTGTTACTACCTTCTTAAAACTATGTTGTAACATAACATAACATCACGCCTGTATTCCGCGGAGGGTTAAGCAGAGGTGTGCCTATATTACACCCGTATTTCGCCAGTTATGTTTAAGTCCCATGTAATAGGGGGCGAGCCTATTGCCATCAACCGGGCACAAATCCAGACTCCGGAACTATTCTTGTGAGTGTACTATGTTGTTAATTCTTTGACATCACTAAAGCGTTAGGTACAGTTCGCACAAAACTTTATGAGCTCTCGGAAGTTGCACACAAGTGGCTGCGCAGTATGCATAATATAATTATATAGGTGTCTGAGGGAAGTCTCTCACTCACACTCAACTGTGTCATGCGCGGTTTCGTTCTCGGGCCTACGTTCAGAAGGCTCATAAAGTTTTGCGCGATCTTTACCTAACCCTAATTGCTATTTTCAAATTCGTTTTTCTCTTTTACCGTTTTAGACGACAATAAGAAAAAAAAAAAAATTACCTTATGTATACCAGCTTCAAAATCAAACTCGAACTCAAAGCATTCTTTTCAATTATTTAATTTACAGGCACTTTTGAATTATCAAAGTAGTCGATCAGTTGGGAAGATGAAGCTAGTTAGCTAGTTAGAAACTTAAAAAGCTATTAGAAAAAAAAAAAAAATGGTTTATCGCAGAAACACGTGCGTAGAAAAATATCAATTTAGGCGCTGCGCTGCCCAAACGTAGGACACCGTAGAACGCTGGTTTTTGTCGCGCAGTTAGGCGTATTGGTAAATATTACTAGCCAGAAAAAATTGAGTGTTTTGTCGAATGTTCAAAAAAAAGGCTTATTCAAAAATATTTCAAAAAAATAAAATAGTATCATGATAAAGCCATCGTAAAACAGAGCTCAAAAAAATATTTTTCGTCGCATAATTCACAAAATTTTGAGCGTAAATTATCATATTTTATGTAAGTAATGATAATAAAGAGGGTTCAATTAACTAAAGAAATACCTAAAAATATTCTACTGAGCCTTGAATGAATTTTTTAATTTAATTAAAACTGCAAAATTACTTTTATTTTGGTGGTCATTCGATTCAGCTAACATCAAACGCATCGCTGTTTTGAACCTTATTTGTTGCCGCGATGCTCTATTGTCAATTATAACCTCAAAAAAAATCTTCTAACCGCGCCTTAACTCGTTATTTTCTCTTATTCTTTTTGCTATCGACACGCTAAGAAAAAGAAGTAAACTCGAATAACGCGCACATTTAAATTGAATACTGGCACTGTAGTGGAAAGATGAATATTTTCGCCTGTATACCATATAGCTTAATCGCCTGTACACGAAGCTGGTGGTAGTCTGATAGTCGGTATCACGCGATGTGCGTCATTAATCACTCGCACAAAGGACTACGCGCGTTCTTGCGTTACCCCGCGCTCGAATGTTCTGATGCGGTGTAGGTAGGTATTCAAGATATTTCTCATTATTATGTTTTATATTGTTTTGTGTATTTGAAAGGCGACAGTGCCTCTGTCTGTTGACAATCGGAATACTATCGAACTGATTGTAATGGTATAGGGACAAAATAATGATTATGATGATGATGTAATAATGCAGATAGTCAAAACATTATGTACTTTAAGTAGAGTACGAACCAAGTTACAGTTACAAAAGTACAATTTCTATTGCAATCCGAAGGATTTTGAAGGGAATTGCTTCATTTTGTATGAAAAATTCGTCGTCGGCTCGACTACGTAAATCACACAATGGATATTGTCGAATTGTCAAAATTGCCATTATAGGTGTGTTACGCATTTACCCCGTAGGTTTGATTGTAATCACGTAAACTATGATTTCTCGTAGTCTATTGGAAATACTATAGTTTGACCGATACCGTTGTACCGCGCCATAAGAATGCGCGGCGAGGCGCTGAGCCGTGAACGTTGACAAATGAGCGGCCTGCACTGCCCCCCCGTCTCGCCGCGCACTTATCTAAGGCCCGGTAGCGGTTTCGGTCAAACTATAGGTTAGGTCATAATCATAAGGCTTTAGCATTGAAGTAGGTAAAAGCTGCTAACTGAAACTTTGATTAAGGCGCTGATATACGACTTTTAATGATTTCAAATTGAACATCACGTCTTAATAGGCTTATTTGTTTGAAAAAAATATATGATAAACTAGACTATTTTCTTCGTAATTTGATATGTGAATATTTGAAATTATATTTTTATAACATAGTGTAATTAATTTGTAAAGTAATGTCTAACGTGAACACAAAAACGATAATCACGCAAAAACTATCGGGCGTATTTTCATGAAATCTGCACCATCTAAAAGAAAATTTAATTACCCAAATTTTTGTATACAGCTTTTATTTTTATGGTGTTTGATAAAACAAGGTGGGTTGTTTTTGCGAATAAACTTGATGCGCATTGAAGCGGAGCTCTTGCGGGCGACGGGCGGCAGTGCATCGCTGACCAATGTCCGGGTAGACGCTAACGCTCCGTGTAATTTTATTCGCTTAAAAGTTTCGCATGCTCCTCTGACTCGCACAAAGTCGCTGGCACTTATTGTCGCCTTAACTATGAATCCAACGTACAAATCCATGCTTGTGTATGTATAGGTACAACACAAACATTTTAAAGACGTGACAAGAAGATTCCTTAAAACACAAAGAACACAATTTTTTTGCACACTCCACACAATTTTTTCTACTGTAACCATTCATAAAATAATAATTAAAATACCGCATCCAACTTCCTTGATTACCAAAAGGTAACTCTGTGCCTTTCAAGGTTCTAATTATGTTTGAAAGAACAGCAAGTTTTTCCTCCCATGGTATATCTACCGCAATTAGATCCCGATTAACGAGAGTGTGAGTGAGTGAGTCAATGAAGAGGCTCTTAGATGTGTTTCCTTGTTCGTTAGCAGTAGGAAAGTTTGTGAGAGAATGTTTAGATAAAGAATCGAAAGATAACAGTAGGTATTTTTTCCTGTCGCAATTTTTTACTAAGGTTAAGGTCTAGGATGATATAACACAACATCATCACTCCTGTGTTCTCCGATAGGTTAGGCAAACTTGTACACGTAGTACACCAACATTTCGCCAGTTATGTTTAAGTCCCATGTAACAGGGGGCGAGCCTATTGCCATCAACCGGGCACAAATCCAGACTCCGGCTGCTACTGAGAAATTCTAGATGGAAAACCACTTGGCCCGACCCGGGAATCGAACCCAGGACCTCATGCTCAGCAGTAACTTGCGTCTGCGACCATTGCACCAATGAGGCTGTATTAAGATTAAGGTCTACGATAGTATTTACACGAATAATCAATGTTTTTAGCTATCAAGCTATGGTATTGTGGGTGCGTTTACAAACATTCAAACTCACATACACAAACAGCCCAGACCCGGAACAACTACTTGTAGGTCATACAAATATTTTTTCCGTGCGGGAATCGAACCCGCGACATGCAGCGCAGCAGTCACTGCGCCAACCGTGCCGCCATCTTGTAAACCTATGCAATAGTTCCGTGGATTTTTTCGGCTTGAAATTAGCTACTTAGATTTTTACAATATTCCACTATGAGTTATAATATAATCAATGAAGAAAGTCTACCATAGTGAATAAAACAGTAAAATCTACTCCCCAATAGGTGCTTAAAAAGTATTTGGAAAATAGTTGAGTAATCACAGAGTCGCTGTTCATGTCTTCTATGTGCGCACTTAATTCTTCTATATACTCCTCAACGGATGCGGTCTTCACTATCATTTAGAGAATGTGTTCCGAAAGGTTTATGTGTGTAAAATGTGAAGTTTTGACACCCGTGTGAAGCAGAAGCAGGGTCACCAGTCTACGTAGGTATTAAGGTGCTAATCAGGCACCTAGATGCGTTTGGAATGGTACAGGCATTAAAAGTTATCGGATCATTTATTATCCACAGGGCACACGATGACACTGACCTAGCTAGATATTCATAGCATATCATATCATAGCATAATCAGCCGATAATGTTCCCACTGCTGGGATTGCCTCCTTTCTGTGAGCGGGAGTGGGGCATAATCCACCACGCGGGCTCTGTGCGGGTTGATGATGTCACATGTCTTCGAATTTTTGGTTCTAGAACATGTCGGTTTCCTCACGATGTTTTTCTTCACCGTTTTGAGAGCAGTGGTGATGAAATAATTTACACAAAGTAAAGTGTTTGCTTGGGTTCGAACCCACGACCAACAACGCGTAAGTCGCAGCCATTACAGGCAGGCTATTCGAGTCTCTTACTCTCACTCTTACTCGAATAGCCTGCGATATGGATCAAGCAGTGGTAACGGCTAAAATCGGAACTAACGCCGCCATATTGTCTTTTCAATACATCTCTCAAAACAATTGTACAAATGTTTACCAACAGCGCCCCTTGTCAACGTCATTCGTGGTCCAAAAAATCCTTGTACAGCTATAGGTACCTACCTACCTACTCCTAGTAATCTGCATACTAATTTTCTTTGCACAACATACATGTATCTTCTACTTACTAACCTACATACACCCTCAAGGGTAACCTTGACACGTAATCTCCCCGATCTCAAATATCTGCGTCAGAATTAAATCACCATCATTAACTCAATGTTTACTCTTAAAACACATCGTTGTCGCGAAGGCTGACTTTAATATACGACCTCATTCTGGGTGTAAATGTGTGACTATTAATAAAGGGAGAAGATTTAAGGACTTGTGTTTTGTTATTAAAGTCAGTCTGTTCGGAAGATTTGAGAAGATTGATGAGGTTGGTTAGAGATTTGTTTGGTTCATTTAATTTGACTTTATGTACCTATTGTTAGCAAAGAAGATAAGTATTCAGGTATATTCTTCTTTGACTTGCTGGCACGACTGATATTTCAGATCTTGTTGGCCCAAAACTTCGCCACTTCCAAAGCGTCTTCGGTGGCAGCGCAGACGTCACTTTGACTGCATGTTTTGGGACACAGAGGGCAAGATAGAAGGTGGAGCATAGTTTCCACACCCTGCTGCCGTTCCGTCGAGGTAGTTACCAGATTGGAGCTAAATTTTCCCACTTTTGTCCGGATGCGGTTCAGGGACTTCCAAGTGGATCACGAAAGGCATATTAATTAGGCAGAATTCCCTGCCTCGGAAAGCACGTTAACCCGTTGGTCCCAGCCGGTCGTTGGTCATCTTACTAAGGGTTTTGTGTTACCCAGTAACTGGGTTGTGGAGGTCAGATAGGCAGTCGCTCCATGTAAAATACTGGTATTCAGCTGTTTTCGGTTAGACTTGAAGCCGAACCCAACGCTGTTAACAACGGGGATAAGACGAATGCAGAGGTGTCAGTAGAAAAACGTATCCTTGGTTCTGTATTTTCGTTTTTTACCACCTTCTTCCGAAATTAACGTTTTTTTCTTTGTAGTATTTTCTTGGAAGTTGGTTGTTTTTTTATAGAAATTATTTTTATTTTTCAGATTGTAGTTCGGGTACCTGCCCCACTACAATTTGTGTACCGATTGCTATGTAAACAATAGTGACAGGTAGTTTTAACCGACTTCTAATATAATATAATATCATCAACATATTACACTAAGTGGATTAAACACGTTTTTTTTAAGCTTAACTCAAAGTTAATAAAATTTAAAAAAAAACAAAGACAACACAATCGGCCCACAATATTGATGAAAATATCAATAAACATACATGCAGACGAACAAAGAAAACCTCTTCCTTAGGTGGTCGGTTAAAATGACAATAAAGTAATCAGAATTTTGAAATTTCCTGCGCTGTCGGGGGTCTTTAGCACAGTTGACAGTAATAAAGAATTTAAACAACATCTTCCTAAGTTACTTTCCTTACAAGAATATAAACTTCACGACGTTAACAGTAGAAAGTGGAACCCTTTGGCAACATTTGCACAAAGTTGTAAGTGGCAATCCTTGTAGTTGTCATCTTTTGTGCAATCTTCGCGAAAAAGTTGGGGAAATTCATGGCTTTGTGCAAAGTTGGGGAAGTCAGAAGATGGTGTAATTAGTATCTTCACAAAATATAGAATAGAATAGAATACTCTTTAATATTATTAAAGAGATTTTTCTTTTAATATTATAATTCTTTCTTTTTCTTTATTATTATATTAAAAAGGAAAAAAATGGAATGTTTCCATTTAAAAAAAATAATAATAAAGAAAAACAATAAATGTCGCTGTGTGAAATACGTACATACATACATACATAAACTCACGGGGTAGGCAGAAACTACAGAACGCCACCTGCTACGATCCATACATACTCCTTTTGCCTCGTTTACATTCATACATCTGGTCATACACGCACGCCGGTTGTGAGTACTACGCACTTGACCTTTCTGAAGAACATCACCAATAAGGTCACTATATGTCTTCCTAGGGCGTCCCCTCCCGGCGTTTCCACTCACATCTGCCTTGTAAATACCTTTTGTTAATCGCCCTTCATTCATCCTCTCAACATGACCAAACCATCTTAGCATACTCTTTTCAATTTTTGTCACTACATCTTCCTTTAAACCGCACCGTTGCCTTATCACATCATTCTTCAGTCTATCATTCATAGTCACACCACACATGCTTCGCAAGGAACGCATTTCCACAGCATTTATTCTACTTTCATGCTTTTTTTGCCACACCCAACACTCACTTCTATACATAAGCGTAGGCACCAGCACACCATTGTGAACAGCCAGTCGTGCTTTTTTGGACACCAACTGGTTGGTTACAATTGCATGTGTAGCACCATTCACTTTATTTCCCGCATGTACCCTTCTTTCCACATCTCCATCAATCTTTCCATCCCTTGTAAATAGACTCCCCAAATATACGAACTCACTTACTTGCTCCACACACTTATCATTTAATTTCACATCACATACCGATACATCCTCTTCTCTTTCAAACACCATGACCTTCGTCTTATTCACATTTATATTCATCCCTTTCATTTTAAATGATTCATCCATCACAGTCACCATGTCTTGCAATCCTTCCGCTGACGATGCAAGTAGAACTTGATCATCTGCGTAGAGAAGGCATTTGACAGGCAACTCATTCATCGTCAATCCATACTCACCCTCTTTCAAACCTGTCAGACAACTATCCATGTACAAGTTGAACAGCCATGGTGACGTTACACAACCCTGTCTAACACCCCTCGAGATGCAGAACCAGTTCGTGTATGCCCCATTTATCCTAACACAAGCACTGGAATCCTTGTATAAAGATTTCATTGCCCGCACAAAGAGCCAGTCCACACCGTACAAGGATAGTGTCGACCACAGTTCTTCCCTCCAAACACTGGCATAGGCTTTCTCCAAGTCCACGAAAGCACAGTAGACTTTCTTGTGCTTTGCCAGATTTTTTTCGGTTATGCACCTTAGGGAGAAGATCTGATCCATACATCCCATTCCCTCTCTAAATCCTGCCTGCACATCCCATATTTTCTCACCTGTCACTTTTATCACTCTATTTATTAAAATCTTCGCATATAGTTTGCCGACAACACTCAAAAGACTAATGCCGCGGTAGTTTTTACATTCCTGCTGAGAGCCTTTTCCCTTATACTCGTATAGTGGTACGATTACAGCCTTACACCAATCATCCGGCACACGGCCATATCTCCAACACATATTAAAGATCCGGCACAGCAGGCTTGCTACCACCCCGTCACCTCCCTTCAGCATTTGAGCAGACACTCTGTCGTACCCTGCAGCTTTCCCAACTGTCATCCCTTTCAGCGCTCTTACGATCTCATCTATTTCTATTTCATTCTCTTCATCTACATCTGAGCTTGGGTCTTCAGAACTGGCGTCTGCCCAGTTGCCCACTCCTTGCACACTATCCTGACAACTAAATATACTTTCAAAATATCCCTTCCAGCGTTCCAAGACCTTACATTCTTCGCTTAATAAACATCCATCTTCTGCTCTTATAACATTCATACTCGATGTTCCTGTAACTCCGCGAGCCAATCTTACCTGTTTCCAGAACAGCTTAACATTGGCCCTGAAGTTATCAGAGAACTTCCTGTTATACTTTTCTTCTTTTTCATCCTTTTTCATTTTTACCATCTCTTTCACTTTCGTTTTCATTTCGGAGTATCTCTTCTTCACTTTTTCCAAATCATCTGTCACATTCTTTGCCTGATTCATTCTATTTTGGGCCTTACAGGCTAACACATTAAGCTAGGCCTCTTTTTTCTTCCTCACAACCTCTTTAACTTCACCATCTACCCAAGAATCATTCGTTCTACTACCACCTTTTCTCTGCGCCAGACCACATACTTTTGTGGCTACTTGCACCATACAATTTCTTGCTATATCCCATACTTCTGCTAGGCTGTAGTCATTCGCATCATCAAATATTTTATCCGTCTTCATTTTTACTTCCCTCATATATACCTATTTTACTTTTAATTCTTGCAGTCTTTCTACTTTTATTCTTTCTAGAGCATTCACAGGAACTCGAACTCGATGACGCCAATGCCTGAACAGACCATCCACCCGACACATAACCAGATAATGATCAGTCCCTACATTAACTCCCCGATATGCTCTAGTATCTGTAACTTTACACTTTAATCTTTCATCCACAATCACAAAGTCGATCATACTTCTGCTGTCTTGCCTTTCCCACGTATACCTGTGAACCTTTCTATGATTAAACATAGTGTTCATAACAGACAAATTGTTCTCTACAGATATACATATGTAGTAAACTCATCCCATTCTCATTCACTCTATCATCGCCATACGCACCTAATACTTTTTCGTACCCATTCCTCTTCACACCAACCCAACCATTAAAGTCTCCAAGCATAACAATCTTCTCGTTTGACCTACATCCATTCACTAAATCCCTTAAACTGCCCCAAAATTTATCCCACTCCGAAGGGGAGCTTCCCATATCGGGTGCATAAACGCACAAAATAAAGATAGGGTTTAGGCCCACTTTTGTTCTTACCCATAGAATCCTGGGACTCACACAAACATAATCTTTCACACATTTCATCATCCGCTCGGAGAGGACCACCCCCACACCCTGACTGGCCCTATGTGTCTCTTGAACACCGGACCAGATAGCGGTCAGAGAACCGTGTTTAGATATGTCCACTCCCTTTCTTTTCGTCTCATTCACACAAAGCACATCTATCCTTTTATCCTTCACCATCTCACACACCTCATCCATCTTATCTTTTATACCTCCCTGCACATTCAGCGTAGCTAAGCGACATTCTGCCGCTCGCTTTTCGCCCCGTGGAAACAACTGACGTGGTGTGTGGCGAGCATCACCGCCGCAATGTGTGAAATAATTCGGCATTTTTATGTGATCCCTCGTTGGTCAAGAGGTCGTAATCGCTACTGTTGAGTATGAGGTCCAGAGTTCGATTCCCAGGTCGGGCAAAGTGTAATTTGATTTACCATCAGGCATTTCTCAATATCAGCTCGGAGTCTGGATTTGTGCCAGGTTGATGGCAATATGGCTCGACCCTATTAGGTACATGGGACTTAACAAAACTGGCGAAATGTGAGTGTCCTATAGGTACGCCTCTCCCTATCCCTTTAGAGAATACTGGCGTGATGTTTTGTTGTTTCTTTGTAATTTTTTTTTTTTTTAATTCTATGTTTGCATAAATCTAGTAATCCACCTTATGGAAAGAGGTAACCTCAAGATAACTGCAACACCAATGGTTTGTGATGTTAACAATATTAGAGACATGTAAAGTCGGCGAAAGTAATTGCTAAGCAAATTGACTACCAACTTTAATTGTCCGTATATTCCAATCACAACTGTCATTCTCTGACAGTTGTATGAGATGGTTGTAAAAAGGCAAATTGACGTAGATTTTTACAAACCTTGACTATACACGTTGCAAGGGCGGGCGGCGCAGCGGCAGAAATAGATGCCTATGTTGTTATACCATCGTTTATTTTTTAAATATTGTTAAAGAATTGAAAGTCAGCCTGTATTTTAGCTTGGTTCAAAACAAAATATTTTATTTCACATAAACCTACATGGGCACATAAGAAACGTCAGAAGCTAGGTGCACGGTTCCAATTAGTCGTATCCTATGGAGAAGAGCCGGCAAGAAACTCCACGGTTACTCATGTCCGCGTGTCGCGGGTTCGAGTCCCGCACGGAACAAATATTAGGTCTTTACCTATGAAATTGCCGTTCTGCAGTACTGGCCATTTCAAATCAAAATAATTTTTGTTTGGCTAAGAATTCTAATTTCAAATTAATTTTATTTTAAAAACATGGATTTTGTTTTCTAAAAGTAGTCATTTCTTTATTGATTAGTGTTACATTTTCATCGCATTTCAATCTTTTTCGTCATCATGGATACGTTAAAAATTCGAGTAATTATGGAATATGAGTACCGTCGTGGCAGCAACGCGGCACAAGCGGCACGCAACATCAATGACGTTTACGGAGCTAACACTACAAACCAACGCACCACCTGTTATTGGTTTGCTCGCTTCCGTTCTGGAAATTTCGACCTGAAAAATGAACCTCGCGGTCGTCCGAAGACTTTGGTCGACAATGACGAATTAAAGGCGATTGTGGAAGCTGATGATACACAATCTACGGCTGAATTAGCAGCAGCTTTCGACGTTAGCGTCAAAACAATATTGGTCCATTTGCGTCAAATTGGCAAGGTAAAAAAGCTTGACAAATGGGTGCCCCACGAACTCAATGATCGCCAGCGCGAAGTACGCGTCGAGACGTGCCTTGCACTGCTCAACAGACACACAAATGAAGGAATTTTGAACCGCATTGTTACCTGCGATGAAAAATGGATTCTGTTTGATAACCGTAAGCGCTCAGCAAGTTGGTTGGATCCTGGTTCAGCACCTAAACAATGCCCTAAACGAAAACTTACCCCTAGAAAAGTGATGGTCACTGTTTGGTGGTCTAGCGCCGGTGTGATTCATCACAGCTTCTTACCAAACGGGGTGAGCATTACTGCAGATGTGTACTGTGAAGAACTGAACACAATGATGGAGAAGCTGGCGCATCTCCAACCAGCATTGGTCAATCGCTCGTCTCCGCTGCTCCTGCACGACAACGCGCGACCTCATACTGCACAGCAGACGGTCTCCAAGTTGCAAGAACTGGGGTTGGAAGCTCTCCGTCATCCGCCCTACTCACCAGACCTTGCGCCTACAGACTACTACTTTTTCCAGAATTTGGATAACTTCTTGGCGGGAAAAAAATTTAATACCCGAGAGGCAGTACAAAATGCCTTTGAAGAATTTGTTGCCTCCCGTCCAGCTGATTTCTTTAAGAAGGGCATCAATAAACTGCCACTGCGATGGCAAAGATGCATTGATTGCATGGGTGATTACTTCGATTAATACAAATAAAAAATTCATGAAAAAAATTCGTTTAAATTTTTTCATACAAAACGGCAATTTCATAGGTAAAGACCTATTATTTGTATGATCTACAATTATTTAGTTGTTCCGGGTCTGGCTGTTTGTGTATGTGAGTTTGAATGTTTTTAAACGCACCCACAATACAGGAGAAATTCCTAGCGTGGGGCAACGTTTTAAATAACATAAAATAAAAAATGGAGGTAAAAAAGGGCTTGAAAGTTTGTATGAAAATCCTTCGTTTTGAAGTTAGATGTATGAAAGTTCATATTTAGCTTTTTGGTTGAAACTAAAAAAATAGGTATGTGTTTCAGTGTTTTTGTAAAATCAACCCATAAGGTGGTAAAATAGGCATTTAAAGTTTGTATGAAAATCCGAAATGAAGTAGATTTCCGAATTACACGCGTGCTAACCGTGGGGAAAAGCTAGAAATCTCTAAATAGTATTAAAAAAAATCGCTTCCCGTCGTCTGTACGCTTAGATTTTTTAAACTACGCGGATTTTAATGCGGTTTATTTCAATAGACAGAGTGATTCAAGAGATGTATAATACGTGCATATTATAGTAGAGAAAACCTGAGAATTTCAAAGATTTGTAATGTGATGTCGTAAAAAACATATTTTTGTGCGCTTACATTGCAAACGCTGGCTAAACCTTACAAGATAGATCAAAATAATATACTAAGAAATTCAATCAATCAATCAATCAATAATTTATTTTGTTCAATAATTTATATATCAATAAATTGTAGATCTTAAAAGTCCGCAATGGTACTTGTATAGGTATGTCTATCTCCTCAGGATAAACCATAGTAATCATTTTTATCTTTTACTTATTACAAAAAAATAAAGGGTCATGTACGAAGCTATTTTAAACAAGACAGTATTATTCCATATCCAATTAAATACGTCAGATACGTTGTGCATTTAATGGTGATCAAAATAGCCCTTTACAGCATATCATTCAAATGAATATCTGAGAAAATATCAGAGATTTAAAATGCGGGGGCAGATTAGCCGTCGGGCCGTACGTCCGTCCTGCCGGCTTAGCATGACGCTATCTATCTCTTCGAAGAATAGAGACGGCTATTCCCATACAAAGTGACATTTCGTTTCTCTATTTTTGACATCGCACCGTGAAAATCCTTCTAAAATCTGTCATTTTGTCTTTCGTTTCTGCCGATCGTTGTCTAGGTCCTTTTTAATGTAGACTATTTCAGAAGACAGTTGTCTAAGGTAGTGAAGACAATCTGATTTTTTAATCGCCATGCTAAAGACGGTAGAAAACTTTTTACTCGACGGCCACAAAGTATAAGAATATAAGGAAAAAAGGAATTTTTCACTTTTTGTATGGAAAATGTGAAAAATGATTACCTACATGTTGAGTTGTAGGGGTTTAAGTGTTTCATAAAGGGGATTGAAATTTTCATTGTTTTTGCGATAGGACACACCATTTTCGAGATATAAGCAAAATAAAAGATAAACGTGAATAAATTACTGAATTTCGAAAAAAGTGCCGCTGACTCTTTCTACTTTGCTGCCGTCGTACTGTCTTCACGAAACGTCATTTTTGTCTATTCTTCCGTCGACAAGACGGTGCTTGTGCTACGCCTGCTGGGTGGCAGCGCCCGGCGGGGGCGCGTCGCGTGCATATAAATCAATCCAATATGTTAGGTACTAATTAAAAAAATAAAAGTGGCTTGGTTGCTACCTTTATATTTTATGTATTTAGTAACAGAATATTATTAATCACTCCATACTGACACCACATTAGTATCTACATTGCACCCGTGCAAAGCCGGGGCGGGTTACTAGTATGTAATAATTGATAATAATACCCAATGGATGTGTTGGAGCACACTTACAGGCGTAGCGCAAATCAAAAAACAACATCCCATATTATTTTAACTGAACGCAACAAGCTCATAGTAAAAATTATACGTATTTATAGGTATAGTCTCGTAAGAATAGAGCGCCGGATGCCGCATGGTGGCGGCAGTGGCACGAGCTACGCGCTCCCGCAGGTGGCGTGCGTGAGTGGGATGAAATAACAAAAACATATCGCATCCTTTCGCACGATTCGCAGCGTTAAACTTCTAATAGTGCAAAGTCCAAACAGTCTAGGTTGATGTGTAGCCGTGTGGACCTACCTAGATATTAAGTGAACGATATGGTCTCCTATAATTGGAGGCGCACACTTGCATGTGTCTCTGTTTATGTTAACATGCATGAAATTGTTAAGCCTCTGTTGGCGATCCAAAGATAAATAAATAATACGAATATTCCTGTATTTAAAAAATAGTTTAACCAATGAATTCGTAGCTTAAAATCCGACATTCCTTTGTCTGTTTTTTATCGCCCGTTAGATAATCAAAATCAACCATTATATTTAATTTATCGCTATAAACACCATACCTAAACGGCCGCTGAGGAAATTTGAATTTTTAATTTTTAATTTGAGTGCCTACCTCGTTTTGAATTATGGAAGGGATTCGCAAAAAATATGGTATTTATTTCTGTGAATCTTCTTTTTATTATATGGTAATATTTTTGGGGTTAATGGGTAAAGGTATTTGACTAATGATTCTTTTAATTCTTGAGTCTAGGCACAGTGTATCAGTCTGATAGGGCATGATTCGTAGACTGCACTTCGGCTTTATTTTTGTAAGTAAGTCTTTCATACCATAGAATGAGAACCATGTTCTTATCTTGTACGAACAATAAAAGTCGGACAAAATCTCGCTAACAAAAAACTGTGGCACTCAAGTCGACCAGCTCGCTGTACGTACAGGCCGCTGTACGCACACATTCACACATTAGTCGGCCGAAAAGACGCGTCGGTCGGCCATTACGCGCGTAAACGGCAACACTCGCATATAAATATTCACATATAAACGGAACTCAGTTTTGTCTTGTCAGCGGAGTTTCGTTCGACTTTTTTTTTCGTCCATGATTCTTATGCGTATAATGTTTATATTCCGTATAAACGAATATGATGAAGCTTTTCATACGAATATAAGAATTACAGTTATACAAATAAAGTTTATATTGGTTTGAGATGCTTATACATACTTTACTTACCCTTAATGTTGCATGTTGAATGTTGCCCTTATGCCTCTTCTCATACAGAGAAGGAACGAGCTTTAGTCACAGTCATGCTGGTGGTAGGTCGGTAATCTCGGATCATTAGAAGTCCAGGTTTCCTCAGGACGTTTTCGTTTCTCAGTTTTTCTGCTTCAGTAGTAGTTAGTAGATTCGAGTCCCACTAATGCCATTTCATAGAAATGTCCTAATTTCCATTGTTCTAGAAACAATGATTCGAAGAAATGTGACATCCACTAACTCATACTGGGCCCGCGTGGTGGATTATGGTCCATTCACTATCACAGACTCCTGTCTGTCCTGAGACTTGTGTACCAGCAGTGGGAACATTATAGGATGATTATAAATGTATTAAATGATAAATGATTTTATTTCTGCAAATAGGTTTGTACAAACAATTTAAACTTCAATCATATCTTTTAAACGAGATGAGGTCGGCGTTTCCTATCTGACTACTCTGAGAAGAACGGCCGAAACAAACTCAGAAATCACAGTTTCTTTTCAAAGTCTAGACATAATCTTGGTCAAATCATGTGAAGACTATGTAGATTGGTATCTGAAATGGTCGTTTGGTCGTTTTAGTGGACCTGTCCAGACAGTGCACGCATTTGTCAGTAATCGTGCAGCTCAACTCAGGACTTAAGGAACTCAACGATTCGGCAAACAATACCAAAGAAAGGACATTTATTTTCTTAGTTCAATACAAGTAGGGTATATTTGATAAAGGGAAACATGAACTGTATCTTCTAGCTTTCTAACCAGCAGCCTGGTACTTAAAATGTGTGTGTAAACTGTGTACCCATTTTTAACCGACTTCACAAAAAGGAGGAGGTTCTCAATTCGCCTGTATGTTTTTTTTTTTTTTTTTTTTTTATGTGTGTTAGCTCAGAACTCTTTCCTGGGTGAACCGATTTGGATGATTCTTTTTTTGTTCGAAAGGACATAGCTCAAGGGTGGTCCCATGATAAGGAAACCAGGACCTGATGATGGAATCCCGGAGAAATCCAGGGAAACCTTCGAAAATCGTAGGAGCGCCTAGTGCGTTTGTTAATTTTTTCATTAAGTATTTTAAATAACTACAATTTAATGAAGGTCTGGAATCGATCTGATGACGGAGCCGAAAGACAGTCGAGGGAATTCCTCAATGATTTACAGCAGGTACCTTGTGTTTGGGCTTGATTAATTTGTAGTTATGAGAACTTTACACCTGAAGGGTTGTGACAGTCATTAGGGGTCTGATGATGAAGATGAAAGACAGTTAAGGGAACTCCTCAACGGTTTACAGTAGCTACCTTGTATTTGGACTTAATTCATTTATCATGATGAGAACTTTGCACCCATATGGGTTATAAGTGCCATTACAGGTCTGATGATGGAGACCATAGACAGTCGAGGGAATTCCTCAACGATTTACAGCAGTTACCTTTTGTTGGGCTTACTTCATTCGGTTCAATATTCCAAAATATTCAGGTCGTACAAAAATAATACCCAATTATGATTGAAGTTTTTCATAGGGCAACCACTACGTACTAGTCATGCTGATGCGTCAATTTGAGACTGAATTTAAGTTGCGTAATCGCGTCATCTCTAGCAATGCTCTTTCGTTGGTTGCTAAGCAATTTATGCTTGTCACAATGCATATGGTGAAATGGAGCTGATGGCTTCACCATCAGCTCCAGTTCTTCTGGTTTTTACCAAGAGAAATCCTCAACAATAAACTCCTCAATTCCTTGCATCGGGAAACGAAATATTTTGTAAAAAGTGATGAGCAGTTGACATTAGGCTATTGTAACATCGATAAATTATGATCTAACCCACTAAAAAGTGAAAAATAAAAACTTTTTGACAAAAAAAACAACCGACTTCCAAAAAATACACTACAAAGTGAAAAATAACTTTAATTTCGGAAGTCGGTGGCAAAAAACTAAAATAAAGATCCAAAGACACCGACTTCCGAAATTAAAGTTATTTTTCACTTTGTAGTGTATTTTTTGGAAGTCGGTTGTTTTTTTTGTCAAAAAGTTTTTATAATTATTTAGTATACACAAAATATTTTATTCGGAGATTTAAATAGAGTCCACGTAAAGTCAGGAAAATTTATAGTTTATCAAACTGACTGCCAACTTAAATTGTCGGTGTATTCAAATCACAAATGTCATTCTTTGACATTTGTATAAAATGACTTTAACATGGAAACTTAGCGTTGTGTGTCAATGTGATAGACAGTTAACTTCCCTGACTATAAAGAGTTGAGTAACCTTCCATTTTCCTTCTCTACTTCATACATTTCTATGCTCATCTTCCACAGCCGGACCCTATCTGCCACGGTGACACGTCCTGCCAAGAGTTTACGAAGACAGTGTTCCCGTGGATCGCGTCCATCTTCGTCACCAACCCCGACGGAGAGAACCAGTTCAATTACTTCTGCGATGGCGTGCTGCTCACTGAGAAGGTTATTGTTACTGGTGAGTAAGATTTCAATCTACAAGTACAAGTATAGATAGGCGCGCGGCCAAAATTGGAACTGATGCCGCCATCTTGTTTTTCGATGCAATTTCTTTGATAGTTTTACAAATGTTTACATCCAGCGCCCTCTGTCAATGTTATTCAGGCGCCAAAAGATCCTTGTAGCACTATTAGTGGAGGAACCGTACCCGAACGTTAATAAGACACATCAGCTTTAGAAAGAGCTCATCACACAGGTAATTATTGACAGAGATGACGCTCTATAAAGCTAACCTATTTCTAAAACTCGACATGTTTTTTGCATAATCAGCCTATAATGTTCCCACTGCTGGGACACAGGCCTCCTCTCTCTTTGAGAGGGAGTGGGCTGTAATCCACCACGCGGGCCCAGAGCGGGTTGGTAGATGTCACATGTCTTCGAATTTTTGGTTCTAGGACATGCCGGTTTCCTCACGATGTTTTCCTTCACCGTTTTGAGAGCAGTGGTGATGAAATTATTTACACAAAGTAAAGCGCCCGTCTGGGTTCGAACCCACAACCTACAACTCGTAAGTCGGGGCCGATACCACTGGACCACCACTGCTCTTTAGCTACGACAAATAATCCGTACTGCGAAATTAGAAAACGGCAACTGTAGTGATCATGGACTGCAGAGGGTAGATTTACTTTGACAACTGTGGTGACCATGGATGGCAGAGAGTAGTTTTACTTTGGCAACTGTAGTGACCATGGACTGCAGAGAGTAGTTTTACTTTGGCAACTGTAGTTACCATGAACTGCAGAGAGTAGTTTTACTTTGGCAACTGTAGTGACTATGGACGGCAGAGAGTAGTTTCACTTTGGAAACTGCAGTGACCATGGAGTATGGACTGACAAGTGGCTAAATCTCAATCGAGATGCGCTGTTGAACATCGTTCTAGAAACGCCCTCATTATACGCACAGAAGCTTGTAATATGTGGGTTACACATTGCTGGTAACTGTTCTCTCACAATACACTCCCGGACTCCTAAATTGAGCAGACGTGCATTTCCATGTAAGGTATCATCCCCACTATATAAAAATATAGATGGGTCAAAAAAAAAGTTTTTATACAGTTTTGAAGCAGACATACTGGCGATCGTTTTGGTTTTATCATTGTTCCAAATTCACTACCATTTAAAAAGTCATAGATACCTACAAAATACAAGAAATGCAGGGTGGCTCGATTTAGGAGTCCGGGTGTGTAATATCTTCGCTGTATAATAATAATAATATTTTACAAATTGATTGCGTACGTAGATAGATAGCTACATTAGTTACAAAACTATGTCGCAGCTATTAACGCCAACCTCCAATAGGGAAATGTATGCCTGTTACATAAGTGGTTGTGTAATACGACGGGATGGAATCGAAATCACGACAATTGCCTTACTAGTGAGTTATTTCCGCTTATTTCATGGGTAGAAAACCCATGGAATAAGTTTGACCTGACTGAATTAATAGTAGTAGTTTTTGTGTATTCTATTCTATTCTATTAATGTTGTATTATTACATATTAGGTAAGGCATTTGCACCTTAGAATTGTAACTGAACTTTGAACTAATGATTGAACTTCTGTTGTAAGGACGGACGGTCAGATTGGTCACCGATATTCGTTCGTTGGTATTAGATAATATTTTGCTTAAATACCCGTTATACTTAATGTTATTTGTGGTTTCTTTTTTTGTTAAGAACCTTCCTAAGTGGTTTTAATGCTCTAAATTATTTAGGTAGTCGATGACTTGGTGCCCGGTAAAACTCTAATGAGTTTATGTTGGCACCAACTAAAATATATAAAATGTATGTGTACTACTGAATAAACAAATAAATAATAATAATAATTACTGTGTGATATGTAGGAAAATCGCTTTGTTAAAAAAAAAACACGGTACAAAAAAGATCCAAGTTTATTAGCTTTTCTTGGTATTATAACTTTAGAAGTCTTCAAGTACTTTCTTTATACCTAAACATCGCTGATAAATAAATGCATAAAACATACTCCTAAAAGAAAGACTTAATGACCAACATTCTAGATTTCAACCTTCACTCCCCCCTGCCTTGCCTTTTTATATTTTTTCCCATTGTATTGAACAAGGCGAGGCGAGGCACTAACTTGATTACAGACCTCCTTCCGTTTGTAGCGTTTGCCTTCTAAAGACGTTTCCGTTTTCTTCAGTATTAAAGGTTTAGAGAAAAAGAAAATTTATAGTTCTTGTGAATATCTATGGCTCGGTTTTACATTAGAGAAATTGAAATTTGCTGCATTAGTTAATTAGAGGGTAAAAATACTGGTAGTATTACTAGTCCTTTATTTGGTATAGTTCGTCGAATCGTTGAGCTCCTTAAGTTGTGAGTTGAGCTGCACGATAATTGACAAATGCGTGCACTGACTGGACAACACTCGATCTGTGTGGTTTTTCCTCAACAGACCATTTCAGACCCGAATCTACATAGTCTTTACATGATCTGATCAAGATTATGTCTGGACTTTAAAAGAGACTGTGACTTCTGAGTTTGTTTCGGCTTTTCTTCTAAGAAGAAGAGTAATCAGATAGGAAACGCCGACCTCATCTAATTTTTAGCGTTCCGTAGTTCTGACAAGGAACCCTTATAGTTTCGTCATGTCCGTCTGTCTGTCTGTCCGAGGTTTTGCTAAGAGACCGTTAGTACTAGAAAGCTGTAATTTTGTAAGAGTGTGTATATTAATTACGCCAACAAAGTGGTTAAATAAAATTTAAAAAAATGTGAATTTGTGAAGTGAGGATGAATATTTTTTTCGTCGTCTACTTCATCGTGTGGGGTATCGTTGAATAGATCTTCTAAAATGACTAGGGGGTTGCTAATTTTTCGACTTAATGCTCCATTTACGAAATATTAAACTTTAAAGTGCAAATGTATGTTCCTGTAGGGTAGATTTTTGTCCCCCCCCCTCTAAAAACTAAGCTGCTGGCTTTACAAAACAGTAAAAATTCAAAATAATAGTGCATTTCATGAACTTTAAAGGAAAATTATAGCGGTTAAGATAACTTTATTAGTTGAGCAGTAATAGTTGTTAAACTTGGGTGTTGGATAATTTTGTACCAAATACAAAATTCTTAGCATTAATCCTTTGAAGACTAGTTATTTCATATTTTGTTTTTCAATGCAAGTCTTATAGATAATGGTACGGAACCCTTTGTGCGTGTTTCCGACTTGCACTTAGCCGGTTTTATAATATATGATTGACGTGTAAAAGTGTTTGTACAAACCTACTTACAGAAATAAAATCATTTATCATTTACTCAAAAATATTGGTATTCAGCTGCACGCGATTAGACTGGAAGCTGACCCCAACATATGTAGTTGGTAAAGGACAGGCAGATAATGCTGTCATATTGAGTTATCTGCGGTTTGCTTTGATAGATATAGTATTTTGATGTTTTTAGAGTCGGATCACAGGGATTGTTAAACTTTAATTTGCTGCAAATAATAAAATCAAGATGCGAAAGGTGGATGTGGGAAGCACAAAACCGGTCGAAGTGGCGGTGCTTGGGGGAGGCTTACGTCCAGCAGTGGAAGTATTTTGGCTGAAATGATGATGATGTTGGTGCTGAATAAAATCAAAAAACAGTTTTACCTAAATATAGATTGGGGTTTACCTTCATGTGTTTTTTTCCTTTCCTCACATCTAAAAATGGCTGATGTTGTGCTAATAATACTAACCGAACAGCACGTAGGCAGTGGAGCTGGCTGCCGAATCCTAGTAAGGCCCTTTGTACACACGTGTTTTTTTTTGCCGTGCAAAACTACGTTTTATTTGCCGTGTGTAGCCTCGGTCATTCTTCCATAGTGATCCATACAGCACGGACGACCGTGTCTACACACGGCGAATAAACCGTAGTTTTTCACGGCAAGAAAAACGTGTGTGTACAAAGGGCCTAATTGTATTATAGGTACCAAAGCACCCTGCCCAGTCAGTCTCCTAACTGATTAAGGTTTTTACGGTTTTTATGTTGACATTATCTTTTCCCATAAAACTTGAATCAACACGAAGTAAAATGTAACTTTTCGTAATGGGAAACTAGCTTTTGCCCGCGGCTTCGCCCGCGTGGATGTCGCAAATTATCTCACGGGAAGGTACTACCGGGATAAAAAAGTATCCTACGTGGTAATCCAGGTTATAAAATATCTGTGTTCCAAATTCCATCCAAACCCGTTCAGTCGTTCTTGCGTTAAAGAGTAACAAACATCCATCTATCCTCACAAACTTTCACATAAAATGGTAGTAGGATTTATAATATTAGTAGGAAGGATTATTAAAAATCTATAACCTCTGCGGAGTAGTTACCTACGTAACATACTAACAGTAAGAATGACTTTCATTTTGACAGTTCAACAACATTCATTGCGTTATTTACGTTGTTGAGCTGACAAATTCGAACATATTATGAAGTAATGGATTAGCAATGTCTTTCAAAATGATTCAGATTTTGATTGATTGTGTTGCGCAATTAGGGTATTAGTCTTCCTTTCAAGTTTGATGTATTAAAAGAGTTTGGCCCAGTAGACTTTAGTGTGCAATGTAAATTGAATTATGAATTATTTCTTTCCAGATGCCAGATGCATGACCGTCGGCAACAAGACCTCAAACCCGGACAACATGTTAGTCTTCCTCGGGAAGGTAAACCTGCAAACTTTTGGAGGCAACGAGAAAGTACATAAGGTAAGTCTTTCTTTTATCTACCCATGATATAATAATATACTTCGCCAGTAAAAGCATTCCCAGACACAGTGGTCACGTGGGAGACACAAGCCTACGTCATCACCGCTGTGTTACCAGTAGTGTGTAATAATAACTCCCCAGCCGCCTTTATTACCTGTGCGAATCCGATAAAACAATAAAGTTTTAACTAACAATTATGTTAGTATATGTTTAAATTGAATTGTTTCGTTTGATTAGAAAAACAAAACGACAATTTAAATGCTTTGTACATATTTTTTAACTGAATGGTGACTGAAAATGTTTCCATAATTCGTGTTTTGTTGCAATAAAGTGGCAACTGGATAGTGACGTGAGCGTGTGTCACTTCCGGAATGCCAGACGTTGTTTTTTTAGACCATGTATCACCTACAGACGTACAGCTATCAGCATAAATACCTTACAGTTACGGGAATTACCTACAAAAGCGTTCTTGTGAAATAAAAATTACAACTTTGAGAAAAGACTTTTTTCACAATAGTATGGTTTCGATTACAAATAAAAACGTTGACTTTGATATTGATTATACTAAGTTGGGTTTAAAGATATTTTATTTATTCTGAAAGAACATACATTGTTCACTTAGCGAATATCTACATAACTAAGGTACGAGTAAGTGTAGTCCAGTAAGTAATAGCTTTTTTTTTAATTTATATAGGTACGATGTCGCACTTTATGTGCATGACTAGCTTATGTCATTAACTTAATAGTTTTGTGTTGTTAGTATCGTACTGCTTGAGTTTGGCATTAAATATGTTAAAAGAGGATGTCCTCCTGATATCTGCTGGTAGATTATTATAAAGTTAAATGATAAATGATTATATCTCTGTAAGTAGTTTTGTACAAACACTTTTACGCGTCAATCATATTTTTTTATAAAATAGTTGAGGTTTCCTTCTGACTCTGAGAAGAAAGGCCGTAACAAACTCAGAGGTCACAGTCTCTTTTAAAGTCCAGACATAATCTTGGTCAGATCATGTGAAGACCATGTAGATTGGTGTCTGGAATGGTCTTTTGAGGAAATAACCACACAGATAGAGTGGACCTGTCACGTCAGTTCACGCATTTGTCACTAATAGTGCAGCTCAAACTCAGGAACTCAGGACTTAAGGAGCTCAACGATTCGACGAACAATACCAAATAAAGGACATTTGGGTAGGCCGCATAAATTACTCAAACTACCAATTGTACACCTTAGTATTTTATATTTTTCCTGCCATAATGCGTCCGCGGGGTGTGCGTCTGTATTTGGTTGGGGTTTCTTTGGCTGTATTTGGATGTTTTTATATTAAAGGATAATTGTGTATTGTTTTGTTAAGAATTTTTCTAATGAGAATGCAGGAATTGAATGTGTAAAGTTGATGAATGCTCATTAGTTTAGTGTTTGTATAGTTCTCATGTAGGTGTGTGATAATCGTAGTTGAATAGAAGTTTAATTATTTTATTTTGTGCTATTTTTAGATCTTTAATCGTAGATTTGGTGGCGCATCCCCAGATTTCGATTCAACTAATGAGTTGTAAATATTGTAGCGGTTTTTTTTTTGGAATGTTATTAATGTACTCGCGCATTGATCTCATTAGCGATGTTATTTTTGTTTTGAACCAACTTCCAAAAAGGAGGAGGTTATATGTTCGGCTGTATGTATGTTTTTTTAATGTTCACCGATTTCTCCGACAATTGTGAACCGATTTTGAAAATTCTTTTTTTGTTTGAAAGGGTCTGCTCTCGAAGTGGTCCCATTGTCAACAAATCATAATCTAATGAGGGGATCACATGGAAAACGAGGGAAATCCTCAAATTTTATAGGCACACCTATAGCGATTTGGGTATTTTTATAGTAACTCGTGCATTTGCTCTCGGAAAGCACCATTTGGTGAAGTGGAACTGATAATGAAGACCAAGGTGTCCACCGGAACTACGCATTGTGGTTGCGATTCGATTACTTTAATATGGTTGCTAAGCAAGTTAAGCTCATCACAATACATATCGATACCTTTAGGCTTAAAGGGCGTAAGCACCATTTTGGCAAAAATGAGATCATAATGCAGTCATACTTAGTTTTTCATCCTCTTTCGATCAGTATATTTAAAATCTCAAAATTCGCAAAAAAGTGGTGTATACAACCTACAATTTTAGGATCGCTAAACACGAGATCTTATAAATTTGGGCCGTAAATGAAAAATATTTAATTTCTCATTACAGCAAACGTCGTACTAGGTAAATAAAACTAGAGACTTGGTAGTATTTATCTATCAAATTTGGTGTTTACGTCTCTAGACATTTTTTAAGTTAGTTTATACTTGACTTATACAACCCCAGATTTTATCAAGTTTGGTGGATGCGTCCCAAAGTATTTTAAAATAGATAATGAAAATGAAAGAGACTGCGGCAGAGGAACAAGTAAAATTATTTGAAGTCTTTGTATAACGCTAAAATACCAATATCAGTAGCGAAATACAAACACTTTATGAGGCTTTGTAACAATGGAACCATCCCAAAGACCTTTCATGGAGAGTATCGTCAGCTCCCGTCTATCAATGGAATAAGTAAAATATAATGGAATAAGACTTATGTTTAAATTCTTGTGATTCTGCTTTCTCGTTAGTACAAGTTCCCAGTTACAAACAGTACTACAACCTTGCCTCAAGTCTTTTTTAATGTTTTTGTTTTTTTTTTTAACGATAGACATCGTTATTTCGACAAATTTTTCGTTTGTGTAAGTTTAAATAACCAAACCATAACTCTTTTATAGTTATGTATTACGTCCATTGTCTACAACAGTGTTACATAGTAGGTAATTTTAATTATTGTTTTCACGTTGATAGAGTTCCTAATGTTCCTATCGCTGTGATTAAATATGTTTCATTACAATATTTCTATCATTTTAATTTTAACAACACAATTATTAACAAAAAATAGCTTCATTTTAATATAGATGCTTTTTTTTTGGTGGGAAATCATCAAATAACTTAGAAAGAAAAGAAAGAAAATACGTTTATTTGCGGTAAACATGACGCAAAGAAAAAACACACAAATATAAAAAAAAAACAAACGAGTAACTTCTCCCGCTCTCGACAGAGCGGGAGGGCGTATCAGAATTTTACTGACTAAAACACACCCGTACGCCAGGGCCACGGTAACTCTTTCGAACAATCCGCGACCCCGGCAGGCATCGGCCCTATCGGACCCATTCAATGATGCTGACATCTCTTTGAGGCGCGCGTGGAACACGACGCGCCGTCGACCCGGGCCTGGTCCTTACCGGACGGCGAGCAGCCCATTGCTCGCCGTCCACAAGCCCGCGCCTATGGTGGCCGGGAGTCGGCAATTGACTCCCGACGCCCAGGGTGTCTCCTCCTGCGGCGACTAGGGGTGTGAGGGCGCAACGATTGCCGCACCCTCACGCGCTCCGCCTCCTCCTTCGCGAGCATTACTGCTTCACAGAAGGAGGTGACGGCTTCCCATTCCCTCTCGCTCCGTACCATGGCCTGTACCAGGGCCGGACGCGAGAGATCGCCGCCGCCGATCGCCGCCACGAGGACACGGCGGTGCTCCACCCAAGCTGGGCAGACCTCCACCGTATGCTCCACCGTGTCCTCCGGTCGCTCGCAGCTGAATACCTGAACCTGTATTTTACATGGAGCGAAGTTTCTATTTCACCCTCACAAGTCTGTTACTAGAAACCATGTTCTAAAAAAACAAGGTCTGGCATTCCGGGAGTGACACATGCTTACGTCACTATCCAGTAGCCACTTTATTATGGAAACATTTTCAGTCACCATTCTGTTAAAAAAATATATTATATTATTTAAATTGTTGTTTCGTTTTTCTAATCAAACGAAACAATTCAATTTAAAATATACCAACGTAATTGTTAGTTAAAACTTCATTGTTTTATCGGTTTCGCACAGGTAATAAAGGCGGTTGGGGAGTTATTATTACACACTACTGGTAACACAGCGGTGATGACGTAGGCTTGTGTCTCCCACGTGACCACTGTGTCTTGGAATGCTATACCTGGCGAAGTATATTATTATACCATGCTGGAAACCACGCGGTAAGACTGCTTGACTGACTTCCGGGTTTCTGACTATCCGTAATGACTGTTAAAGATTTATGAATGACAGCCGGAACCAACGGCTTAACGTGCTTTCCGAGACACGAAGAGGCCCTGGTATGTAATGGATGGTCAGCCACCCACGGACCGACCGCGGCAAGTGTTGCTTAACCTCGATGATCGACCCGAGCGGGTGTATTACTTAGCCACGAGCTCCTCCCCAGCCCCTAGTCTGGAACATTTATCACATGATATTGTTTTCTTTGCAGGTATATTCAATAGTAATCCACCCCAACTTCACGAACTTACCGGGAGGGAGAGTGACAAACGACCTGGCTCTCCTTGTATTGGAGGAGGCAGTGGAGTTCAAGGAGAACATACAGTCTGCTTGTATTCACCAGGAGAACAGCGTTGCAGAAGCTGCTGTGAGTTAACTCAAACGAAACGAAAAAAAAACAGCTGTTCCCTACATTTATGTTCGCATAACTCGTCAAAATTAGGGAACAGCTGATTTTTTTTTGCGATTTCATGTTTGGTCCCATAGTAAAACTTGTTCATAATGATGAGTACAATGACCCCTTAAGAGGTTGCTGGTGTTTTACCAATAACCAGTCTCAACTGACGGCGCCCGTTCACGAAAATGACGCGTGGATCAGTACCATCCGGCTCAACCATTTTGTAGGGAACCGAATGATCCGACACACGCGCCACCAACAGTGAGACATTTAAGTGAGCATGACATTATCATCATAACATAATATAGGTCCAGCATTCCCTAAATGGCCCTTTAGGGAATGCTGGAGTTATATTACATCAATGCTTCCACACAGTCCATCCATCGTGTCTTCGGTCTTCCCTTACTCTTATAGCCATCCACATTCATACTAAAAGCTTTCCTCATGACATGTTCCTCTTTCCTCCGCATCACATGGTTTACCATGACCACCGATGTCCACACAAATATACTCACATTCTTATTACAAGCAAAGTAAATACAAGCGTCTGCACTCGACTTTGTCCGCGTGAAAGTCGGAAGACACTAAAGAGGTATGAGGAACAGGATGTAAATTTCACTCATCCTCTATAGAAAAGGGAGGATCTATCGATCAGACGGGTGTCGTGTCCGGTGGGCATCTGCCTAACGTTTTAATGTCGGAGCGTTGTATATAAGGTAGTTGCGTAGTAAACTCTGCTTGCGCGATGCAGAATTTTTCGTGACGTCAGTGAGACGCGTAGCTCGCATTTGGCGATGTAGATGCCGCTACAACACCACAACATACTAAAATAACAGCCACACTACTCACCCGCGCTAATAGGTACTACGTTTTTGCTTAACGTTCTTTCTGACTTTTTTTCTTTTTGCTCGGCTCCTAAGGCTCATAGCACGATGTTATCTATATAATAACCTATAACCAATATATATATTCCTCAAGAGTTGGGCTATCAATTGCAAAAAGAAATGTCCAAATCCGACAGGTAGTTCTAGAGATTAGAGCGTTCATACAAACAAACAAACTTTGCAGCCTTAGTATTAACGTACCTACATCCATATTCAATATTTAGGATACTACATAAACCATATCATTTCACTCTACATACGGTAAACCATTAAAATGCAATAATACTTGGATGGCAGCCATTTTGATATCCCGGTATGAATTTATTGTATTTGATAGTCACTTGAGATTCTTGCCACGTGCGGTAAAATTAATTATTTTGACCACCGCTTTCGAGTTTAAACGCCATGGCTTAAATTTCGTGGCGTCGGAAATATAATAAAGTAGTTTTTATCTAGTTTATGTGATGGTAGCTCTGATGTAATTCGTTTGTGGAAATGTAATTAAATGAAATCTTGGTTTCGTCGGATTTTGGTAGTTAATGCCATGTTTATTTTCCACAAAACGTATCGAAGTCACATATTTATTTCATATTATTATATATCTCGAAAGTAGGGAAGAAGTGTGTCATCTGTCAGCAGGGGGCGAGCCTATTCCCATATACCGGGCAAATCCAGACTAGAATTGAGAAAACATGTGCTTAATTATAAAACTTATCCTTGCCGCACGGCTGACGCAGTGGTTAAGCGATTGACTGCTGCGTTGCGTGTCGCGGGTTCGCACGGAACAAATATTTGTATGATCTACAAGTAGTTGTTCCGGGTCTGGCTGTTTGTGTATGTACGTTTCAATGTTTGTAAACGCACCCACAATACAGGAGAAATTCCTAGTGTGGGGCAACGTTAAAACAAAAAAACAATTGAAGCTATATTTTAATTCATCATCATTTGCCTCAATTATTTTGGGGTCAGCTTCCAATCTAACCGGATCCCGCTGAATACCAATATTTTACATGGAGCGACTGCCTATCTGAAGCTTCTTATCGTGATACTGAGTTTAATTTTATCTTTACAGACCACTGCATGGGGATTGGACGGAGCTCTGGTTCCAATATTCTTCAACAGCAAAAAAGGTGAATTTTGCTATGACAAAGACGAAGATGTGTTCTGTGTTACTTATGGAAATGGTAAGTTTGTTTTCTCACTGAACGTTAGTACCTTAGTATCAGCCTGTAACAGCCCCGCTGCAGGAATAAGCCTTTTTAACAGACTTCAAAAAAGGAGGACGTTCTCAATTAAAATGTATTTGTTTTTTTTTGTGTGAACTTCAGAGGTAACAACCTCTGAAGTTTTTTCCAGGTGAACCGATTTTGATGATTCTTTTTTTATTTGAAAAGTGGTTCAAGTAGTCCCATATACATTTGATCAAGATCTGCCTGGTAGTTTTTGAGTTATCCATAATAATGCGTATTTTTTCACTTAGATAAATGATAAATGATTTTATTTCTGTAAGTAGGTTTGTACAAACACTTTTACACGTCAATCATATTTTTAAACTAGATGAGGTCGGCGTTTCCTATCTGACTACTCTGAGAAGAAAGGCCGAAACAAACTCAGAGGTCACAGTCTCTTTTAAAGTCTAGACATAATCTTGGTCAGATCATGTGAGGACCATGTAGATTGGTATCTGAAATGGTCTTTTGAGGAAAGAACCACACAGATTGAGTGGACCTGTCCAGTCAGTGCACGCATTTGTCAGTAATCGTGCAGCTCAACTCAGGAAGTCAGGACTTAAGGAGCTCAACGATTCGACGAACAATACCAAAGAAAGGACATTTGGGTAGGCCACATAAATTATTCAATCTGCCAGATTATGATCAAAATTAACTGCGAAAAAAAAGCAATGACCCACATAATCCTCACATTCACAATAATTAAAATAACATAATACTTTACAAGTAAATACTCATGTCATTGTGTATATAAAATTCAACAATGTCAATGTGTATATAAAAAATCGGACATAATGTTTGAGAACCATTTAGATTGGTGTCTGAAATGGTCTTTTGAGGAAAGAACCACACAGATTAAGTGGACCTGTCCAGTCAGTGCCCGCATTTGTCAGTAACCGTGCAGCTCAACTCAGAACTTAAGGAGCTCAACGATTCGACGAACAATACCAAAGAAAGGACATTTGGGTAGGCCGCATAAACTACTTAAACTGCCAGATCAAGAATATAACTGAAACAATGACCCACATAGTCCTCATATTCTCAATAATGAAAATAATATAATACTTTTTACAGTAAATATTCATGTCTAAAATAGCTAGCAAATTAAAATCAACATTCACCGTGTAAATTTATTGGAGCAGCTCAATCCCAAGCCTTTTTGTCCTCAATATAGTCTTTCATAGTATAATAGGCTTTCTGGCATAGTTTCCGTTTTATAAAAGATTTGAATTTATTAAAGCTTAGATCTTGAATGTGGCTAGGAAGTTTATTATAAAAACGTATACATTGGCATCTAAACGAGCAACCTATTTTCTTGAGCCTGGTTGTAGGAACAATAAATTTGTGTTTGTTTCTAGTATTTAGTTAGGTAGTTTATAGATATTGATGATGTTTTAATAACTTCCTGTCACTATTATTTACATAAATATTAAGTAGTGTTGTACAAATTTGAGTGGGGTAGTACCACGACTAAAAAGGGATAAATAAAAACATTGTTAAAAAAAAAAAACAACTTCCAACATTGAAGTTAGGTATGTGATTTATTTGAAAGTCGGTTTATTTTTTGTAAAAAAGTTTTATTCTTATAGTAAAAAGGAGCAAGCACTGTTTATATCTACAAGTAGGGCCATTGCTAAAAAGGGACAAAAGGAGATATGATACACCATAAAATCATGATCTGGGCTGCTACTCCAAATTCCGCACATGTATAACCATTTTTTTTTCCCAGAAGTCGCCCTCTGTCCCAGCTACGGCGGGATCTTCGCATCACGTCAGCTTGACCGCTGGTGCCTCACCGGAATATTCTACGGTGACCCAGCAAACAGAGGCATTTGTTTCACCAAGGATGTCCGCTATACCTCGCTGACAAAGTACCTGAAATGGATCGATGATACTGTTGGAATGTTTAAAAATGGTATTCTGTAGGTGTGTGTTTTATTTGTTGTTTATACCTGCGTGCTATTAGACTATAGAGGCATGAAGAACAGGGTGTAAAGTTCACTTATACCTCCATAGAAAAGGGAGGATTCTCCGACCATACGGGTGTTGTGTCTGGTGGGCAACTACCCGACGATTGATGTCGGGACGTTGTATATATGCTAGTTGCGCGGTAAACTCTGCTTGCGCGATGCAGGATTTTGCGTGCAGTCAGTGTGACGCGTAGCTCGCTTGTGGCGTTGTAGAGGCCGCTACAAGACTGTGCTTTGACACGGGGTTATGGAAGATTTTCGAGGTATATGTGTCTTGGTAGTGGCTATGAAGATACAGCACATTTTGCTTAACCTGGTCCTTGAACGAGCCCTAAGACTTTTGCTAGGTGATCACTATCGCACCTGATGTCGTCAGGTGCTCAAAGCTGTTGGTGAAGATGGTGCACGCTTGCATAGACGAAACCTATTTACTCGAGCTTTGAACATACCCAGGTTATATGGTTATAGATATCGGAAAACACAGACTTCAGCAAGGAATTTCAAACAGAGTATTTACAGAGTTACAGAAAAACCGCAGCCCAATTAATTCAGACAATAATCTAGGAGCAATCAGAATTATAATCCGCCAGATGGCAGTACCAGAAGGAATCACAAGAAGTTTAACTTATATTAAACTAGCTTCACCCGCGTGGATGTCGGTAATTATCCCACGGGAACGTGGTACCGCGACAAAAAGTATGTCCTTTCCCAGGATGCCATCTATCTCCTTGCCAAATTTTACCGAAATCCGTTCAGTGGTTTAGGCGTGAAAAGGTAACTTAAAGATAGACTTACTTTCGAATTTATAATATTAGTATGGATTGACTGTCCAGGGTGACGATATAACCACATCAATCAATTTATCAAGAGACAAGATAATTTTAGGATCTCATTCGTTTGCTATTTAGAGCGATGTTTAGCAGCCGTCAAATGTGTGATGTAAGCCGGCTCTGGGAAAATAATCGTTTCGCAAATGATATTGAAGAGGCCCGTGTCCCAGTAGTGGAAACATTAAGTAAAGTAAAGTAAACATTTATTCGCATAGATTGCAGGTACAGTAAATAAGATGTGACAGTTAAAATATGGGTGACATTTGTACAACAAAATTATAGGCTGATTGTGCTATGCAAATAATAATATTTTACTTATTTTTAAGGCTTTATTCATATCTATGGGTGATACTAATTGTGCTCATAAAATCTTAACCAAAAGTCTTTAGGATAGTAGAAAATTATTCAAATTTGCGTAACGTCTACGTCGCGTATTTGTGCTAAAGTCTAGGGTCATCTATTACTAGTGGCTCTGTGAGCTGTACACCTCGCAAGTCGGTCTTTGCATACCTTAAAACCGCAAACAGCTGCAGCCGCAAAAAGCGCGTGCAAACAGCGCCAAATGGCTGAAATATGTTTTTTTTACCTTTTCAACCCCCATACCTCCGCCATTTTGAAAAAAAATATCTACATATAAATTCCATATAATTATCGAACTTGTTCACAAAATTTCACGAGAATCGGTTGAGAAATGCTACCTGTAGAGGAGAACTGACAGCCATCCGCCGGACATCCGGACATACGAAAGCATTTTTGCCCAAGCTGAAACGGAGATGCTTCGCGGTCGCTTGGTCAATAATGTAAGCCAGTCGACGCATATTGTAGCAATGTTACTAAATAGTTGCCAACTGCCAAAGTGATATGGTTGTCAGTCATTAGAGTTGGCCGATGTCCAGATATGGTCGGATTTTGGTCCAAATGATACAGAATTAAAGGCAATGGGAGAAATAAACATGCTCATGTGTTGTGTACGATTATCACTTGGGGGCGTCGGAGTGCATTGGTGGAGTCAATCGGTTGCGTGATTGCGCATCCGAAGATATTCAATTAACTCCTTTGATGTTAAATGCAGATTTGAATGTACCATTGCAGACACAGGCGGTAGACCACTTGTTAACCTTATTACTAAGGGCATAAGGTTGTGCTATAGCAACTTTGTGCGCAGATAAAATATGGCTGCATTAGATACATAGATTGTTCGCTGTGCCTTTGAGTCACACCGCCACGCGAGCCCAGACGCCTTCGTTCCAATAATGCTAGGCTCAGGTTCAGACGACGGTTATTTGAATTAGAATAGAACAATTACCATGAAATCTTCACAACCCAATATCGAAGAATACCGACATAGAATTCTAATTTTAGACAAATTAGTTAAATAATCTTGGGCTCGAAAGCCCAATATTGTGTAGTACCTATTGGTCTGTTATAATACTAATAATAGATATTCATATGACTACGTTTCAAAGGGTCTTAATACGCTCATCTGGTGAAATGGAGTATTAACGATTCATCCAAAACTCAGTGCGAGTGCAGTGTTCTTGATCAGACTACGTCCTATTTGCTGGCGTGTCCTAAATTTCCGTTCACGATCTGAACAACGTCTCTGACGCCGCTATAAACTTGGCCACCGATGATGGGTCCCAAACAGTTTAATATGTATGTACCGTCGATGCGAAAAGAAAAAGAACATACGCTCACCGTGAAGTTCAGCTACCCATCTGTGGACTGACCGCGGTAAACAGACCTCTCCTCACAATTGATTAACTACGAAACCCTTTAGAATAAATTCAAACTCAAAGCGTTTATTTGAATTAAACCATTTACAGGCATTTTTGAATTGTCAAAGAGTCGGTCAGTTAGTCAGAAAGTTGAAGCTAGTTGCCCATTCCAAAACGTAGATCTCTAAGCAGAAGAAGAAACACCCAACAAAGCTGTTTACACCGTAGGAATGTTGCACGTACTTGAATGTAAGTAGTTATATATTCATGTATAAAATCGATTACTATGATAATGTTGCTCGCTCATCAATTGTTTTTCATTATAATCGTTTTGTTATGTCTGTCTGGTGACATTGAACAAGCTATGGGTTTTCCTGCTACGTTTCGTATCTCTGTAATCAATTCCTATAGTGGTTTAGCAGGTATGTGCATGTATAAAATTAGTAGGTCCTATGATATCACCGCTCTAGGTAAACATACTGCAATCTGCCTGCCTTTTCCCGACTGTGTTCAGATCTGCTTCTAGTCTAACCAGATGCAGCTGAATACCAGTATTTTATATGGAGCGACTGCCTATCTGACCTCCAAAACCCAGTTACTGGGTAACATGACACCTCTTGGTAAGACTGGTTGTCAGATTTTCGGACTACTGACGACCCGTAACGACTGTCAAAGATTCAAGAATGACAGTCGGGATCAACGGCTTACCGTGCTTTCTGAGGCACGGAGGGGTCTCGGTATGTATAGATAGTTACCCATCCATGGAGCGAACGCGGCAAGCGTAGCTTAACCTGATCGAACGACCCGTGCGGCTGTTACCACTTAGCCACGATGTAAACATAAGCAGACACTAGGGAACGCTGTCTTACCGCATGGTATCGTGTTACCAGTAACTGAGTAGTGGAGGTCGGATAGGCAGTTGCTCCATTTAAAATAGGTACTGGTATTCAGCTGGATCTAGAACAGTTAGACTGGAGGCTGACCCCAAAATAGTTGGGAAAAAGGATGGAAAAGGCTAAATAACGACAGGTTGCTGTTTCTTATCTTCTATAGAGAAAATCCCTTAGAAGCCTTTACAGCATCCAAACGGACACAGTTTTTCCAATTATCTAGGCGTTTTTTTAAAAGCCTTTGGGCCTACCCGAAATTTTACCCACGGTAAAAAAAGAGGTTGATAAATGATAAATGATTTTATTTCTGTAAATACTCGTAGGTTTGTACAAACATTTTTACACGTCAATGTGCGCTTATAACCACACGAAGGGAAAACTTACAACTGGAGCCGAGTATACCCGATTCAGCGTCACCGACCGGCTGGAGCCGAGTATACCCGATTCAGCGTCACCGACTGACTAGAGCCGAGTATACCCGATTCAGCGTCACCGACCGGCTGGAGCCGAGAATACCCGATTCAGCGTCACCGACTGACTAGAGCCGAGTTTACCCGATTCGGCATCCCCGACCCGAGCGTAACGTTTCAATTTTGTTCACTATTCAGAAAGAGCGTAAAGAGCACCTAAGGAAGTTTTGACTTCAAAAAGAAAGTTGGCTGTTTTCTGTTGAACCGTCAACCAAACACATCACAAAATCAATGGAAAATGCTTGAATGATGATGGTTAAGAGCGATAATACTAATTTTGGTTTATTATTATCCACAGCTTTTTCAGACCACGAAGGTATTATATAAGCCTCTTCCCTTTACACCATTCTTCCATGCATTGTGGCAATATTTTCCAGGAATGAGCTGCAGGCTATTTTTGATAAATTTAGTTAGCTAAATATCTGGAAATACGGAAACAAGTTCAAAAACTCTTTTGGTACCTACACGCCTAGTCACGTCATCAGAGACCTCACGAAAGGAATGAAAATTAGTCTGGGTCCTTGTCGCCAGATACAGTGAAGAGGACTGTATTTAAAGAGTGGCAGAGTCACCGACGCGCAGCCTCTTACAGTGGATTCAGTCCATAATTCTCGACCTTTGACATTTGGCCGTTATTAAAAAAGAAAAGCTGTTCCATACATTTTGGCCGCGTAGATATTCCACTTTTCTATGAAACAGAATAGAACTACTACTCTTTATTATGTAAACGATAAAAATTACCGATATAAATGTAGAAATTTTACATAGGGTGACACAATGGGCGGTCTTATCGCTAAAAAAGAAAAGGGAGAAGTAGAGACAATAATGCAGGTAAACAAATACATATAAACATACAACATATACTATACTATACTACTTAAAATATATACAATAATAAACATGAAACAAGAGCAAGGACACTAAATGTAATGATGATGTTTAAGGAGAGAGGAAGTGTTCCACATAGCGTGTGTGAGTGTTCAAATTGCCGTTTTTTTTTGATAACGCGTCCAAAATTATTTAGTGTATCCATGATAACAGGTTGCGCGAGGATGTCCGTACCACCTTGTATATGCTAGTCACAAAATAGAAACCGGAAAATGAGAAGCTGCTAAATGTTAAATAAATAGTACTAACTAGTAACGACATAGGTACATAATAGGAAGTGTTTTACGTTTGTTGTTTGTTTTGTCTGTTTGCGGAACCCGCATGTGGAACTAGCTTTGACTTCAATGTAAATGTGTGTTTTTACATTAGGAATTTTGGATGTATATGTTTTTTTTATTTTTTCTGCTATAACTTAATTTATAACTATACTCTATAAATATAATAAAATAGTAACGAAAATTTTCTATCCGTTTGTCTTGATGTATGTTCCGGATTGGCGCGAAAATGGCTGAACGGATTTGGATGGGGGCACAAATAGTTTATAACCTGGATTAACATTTATGGTACTTTTGATCTCGGTAGTACGTTCCCGTGGGATATTTTCCAACATCAATGCGGGCGAAGCTGCGGGCAAAAGTTAGTAGTTAATATTTGACATTTTATTTGGATAGACAGACAGGGTATAAAATAATATTCACATGTACATGTAAATAAATAAAAATAAGGAAAATAATCATGGGCATCAAAAAATTCGTCCGCATTGCTGTCGACAGGAAAACTGCCACGTTATTGAATTGAACGATGCGCTTCGACGAACCGAACCTAAAACTTTAATAAAACATATGTTCTTCCGGTACTTGAAGGTTATTCTTGAGGGGAGGCCTATGTCCAGCAGTGGAATTTTAACATTAAAATAATATAGTTTGTTGCCAACCAGGGCACTTAATCGTTAATTATAATACAGTAAACATATTAAGGTCCTTTTTGACAATAAACTGTATTATATAAATGCCAAATCCCTTTTAAAGTTTCGTCCCGATTCAACCCTGCAGCCCTATTGACCCCGTTTGACGGTATTCTAGCTGAAGGATGATGCTGAATCAATTAACAATTAATTGGCGAAATATCTGGCATCAGGGTGGAAGGAATCAATGCAGACCAGAGAGATATAAATTAGAAATCATTCACTAAGAATTTTCTGTTTTGTTAAGTACCTGGTACTTATTGACAGGCCTAAACTGTCCTCCCCCACCTAATAACACTGTTATTTGAAAACATTGTAAAAGCCAATTATTTTTAAAAGAGTAACCATGGAGTTTCTTGCCGGCACTTCGCCAAAGGAAACGACCAATTGGAACCGTGCACCTAGCTTCTGACGGGTCATAAGTGCCCATGTAGGTTTAAGTGAAATAAAATATTTTGATTTTGATTTTTAAGAGATCCCAAACAATGTATAGTCATAGAAGAAAGAAAGAAAATAAAGGAGGTCAACAAAAGCCCATACAACTTTGCCCAAACATGTACCTCGAGGTACACGTGCACCAAATCGTAGATAAAAAATAGAGGAATTCGAAAATATTTGTTGTTTTATCCTTAAATAATTTAAAACTACATAATCAATTATTTTATAAGCATGTATAATTGCGTTACATTTGGTTGACACTCGGGTTGACATTAGTTCGTAAATGTCATTAACATGTCATTCAGTTCTTCGTAAAACAACAGTGGCTGAACCCGACCGCAGACAGCTGTCAACTTGACAGTGTTTTTTTAATAAAAAAAAAATAAAATATATATGTTTTATTTACAGACTACATAGGCCCATATTATGTTAGTGAATATAATAAGTAATGTAGTTTCGCTTGTGCCGATGATAGAATGCCAAAATGGCGTGCTTTTTATCATGTTAAAAGTTATTTTATTCTCGTTTCCGGGTAACCATAACAAAATGATATAAATGCAATATTATTCAGTGTAATCTAGTGTATTTTATGCCACTAAGTGTACCTCGGTACTTCATTTGGGCAGATTTTGGTGACATCCTTTCTTTGTAATGGAATTATAAAGTGTCTATTGGTTATTATTCTAGGCAATCCTTAGTTCATTCTTCATTAAATTGAAGGCGTACATAAACTACTAATAGTACAATACATTGCTACAGCTTCCTATATCAGTCATTCGTAATGATTCTAAGAAATAATTACCATTAAAATGTTAATTGTGATTATTATAATGTGACCACAGTATTACGTGTACCTACATAACATCCTACTAATATATAAATGTGAAAGTTTGTGAGGATGGATGGATGGATGTTTGTTACTCTTTCACGCAAAAACTACTGAACGGATTTGGATGGAATTTGGAACACAGATAGTTTATAACCTGGATTAATATATAGGGTACTTTTTATCCCGGTAGTACGTTCCCGTGGGATAATTTCCGACCGCCATGCGGGCGAAGCCGCGGGCAGAAGCTAGTACTAAATAATATACAGGCTGGAAGGGACATCGTCTTGCAAACTGTAACCATGAATTCAGCACAATATTTTAGACTCCATAGAGCAGAAATTTTCACCATTTTTACAAAAAAAAACTGCTATTTCATAGAAAAGTGCAATACATACACATTCAAAAAAAAAATTGTCACAAAATACCTTTGTATACAATACCAATACATTTCCATACATTTACATATGCATCAAAATGTATGGAACAGCAAAATCTTAAAAAAAAACCGATAAAAAATTTCAACGCTATAGGGTTCAGAATCAAGTACCGAATCCATGGTTAAAGTTTGTGGGTCGATCTCCCTGCCACTTTGCACGTAGCGTACTAGATACCTACGTGCAAAATGACATGTAGACGTTTACAGTTAGAAATGGACATCATTATCCTGCTGTGCCCATCCCAATTTGTTTATGGTCTGCGCAGTATATGTTCCATAGACATCTCTATTCGTGTGCTGAAAATAAACATGCTCCTATAATAAATTAAGCTGAAACGGTCTTCGTCTCGTAGAAAGATCACTTAGGCAGTGGCTGACCGTTTCGTTACTGCATTTGGTTCAATACGTTTCGGAGTAGATTCACTCATGAAACAAAATTGTAATAATTAGGTGATTACTGAAATTAAAATGGAAGTAGGCCACATCTGCTGCATGTCAGATTCAAAAGTCAAAGTCATTTATTTCAAACAGGCACATAAAAGGCACTTTTGAACTTACAAGAAAATAGAATTGATTCTAGTTGCCCCTTCCAAAAGGTAGTTAGTATGGAGAAGAATGGGCAAGAAACTCCACTGCACTGACTGAAAACTCCAAAATGTACACAGAGGCCTGTGCGTCACCGGTCTGGCGCAACACGTCACATTAGCAAGCCGGTGACGTTAGCATGTCGGTTACGCGAACCCATAAGTTTTGGCCCTACCAAAAAACGCTCAACGCGGCTAAAGAAGTTTTCATTTCAAAAAAACTACAATGTCAAATATTGCCCGTCAGGAACGATTACCACCATTTGCCATCAGCTGTAGAAGATAACATTTAGCACAACAAATCGATAATCTTGGAATGAAGAATATCATCATACGAAAAGACAAATAAAGACTTATTTAAACACCCGGAACAGTGAAAAGTCTACAAAATATCTTCCTCATACCCTTTCCCCTTCCGTATAAACAAAGGCTCACACTTTTATCATCACGCCATTAATATGCATTACGTGTAGGCAGACACGTTTGAAATATGGCGGACGGGCGCATAGTGAATACAAATGGTACAACCATGCTTCATTTATTCCGAACCCGATATTGAAGACGTCAATAGTTTGGGCAGACGAGCGGCAAAGTCGCTGCGATTTATTGCGACGCAACGTCACCTGTTTCCGTCCGTCGCTGCACAAGTCGCGTCGCGGTGGCTCGTGATATACTCTAAACCAGGGATTCTCAAAGTGGTCGATATCGACCCCTTGGGTCAACATCGTTTTTTTTCCATTTCAGACGCAAATCAACATGGTCTTCACATGATCTGACTAAGATTATGTCTGGACTTTAAAAGATACCTCTTAGTTTGTTTCGGCCTTTCTTCTCAGAGTAGTCAGATAGGAAACGCCGACCTCATCTAGTTTTAAAAATATGATTGACGTGTAAAAGTGTTTGTACAAACCTACTTACAGAAATAAAATCATTAATCATTTAAAAAAATAATTATATCTTCTTAAGTATTTTTACGTAATTTGTATTAATTATTATTAATTACACTTGATATTTACTGATTTAAATGATGAGAAAATGATGTCGTGCAGTTTACTCACTTAACCAACAGCAAAGTTTTTAAATTGGTAAGTATTTTGTATCAATAGGAAAATAAAATTTAGATAAGATTCTAAAGTAATTCGGCTATGGGGGTGCGAGGAATCAGTTCATTTTGGAAAAGGGGTCTCTTGCCCAAAATAGTTTGGGAATCCCTGCTCTAAACAGATTCTTTCATTTGTTTTCTCCACAGTCGCTTGCGCTTAACGCGTGTCGCTTTAGCATGTACCTTTGTGGCCACGGGGTAAGTGGAGCTTAGCAGGATGCTTAGACGTCAACATAAAAAAAAAATCGTTATATTCCCCCGACCGCGTCAAAAGACAGTCACGTTTCTGTTTCGTTGACAATGACATTTGAATAGTACTGTCTCCCTCACTCATACTGAAAATTGTTTCTATCATTCCATGTGGGATGTGTGAGCTCCCTCTTTTCAGTATGGACACTACTTGGCGCGACTTTGGTACGGTGACAGCAAATTTAACGATTTAAATATTTGATCAAGCAAAATATTCGTAGTCCTAATACGAAAATATCTATATAATATTATGAATTAATTTAGATGCTTTAGTAAGTCTATTGCCACGTAAGTACGAGACACAAAAAGAACATGTAAATTGAGAGAAAAAAGATGGATCGTCATCATCATGCCTATAGCAGTCCACATCAGAACATAGGCCTCTTCAATCGTAGGTCAAACTCAAACTCCAAGCATTTATTTCAATTAAACCATTTACAGGCACTTTTGAACTGTCAAAGAGTCGGTCAGTTAGTCAGAAAGTTGAAGCTAGTTTCCCATTCCAAAACGTAGATCTCTATGGAGAAGAACGGGCAAGAAACTCCAACTCTTTTTAAATCAAGATATTACAAAATCCTTGGTACATTATTCTTGTTGCTTCTATATGTGAGGAAATGTACAAAAAATGTATATTAAAAAAGAAATCAAAATATAAGAATAATAAAAATAAGCCGTGGCAGTTAAGAGATGACCAGTCTCATCTGAAGGCGCCCGTTCACGAACATGACGCGTGGATCAGCACCATCCAGCTCAACCATTTTGTAGGGAACCGAATGATCCAACACACGCGCCACCAACAGTGAGAAATTTAAGTGAGCATGACATAGTCTCAACTGCCATGCTTTCAAGTCAACATACATAATAATGATATAATACTGCTGCTTCCATCCATCTGCTACCGGCTATCCTATATCCTTGATCACTGCTTTAACCTTAGATACCTCCCTCCTCACCCTCGTCCTCTCCCGCCTCGTTGACGTAGTGGTCACAAGCGCTACTGCCGACTATAAGGTCCTGGGTTCCATTTCCGGGTCGGGCAAAGTGTTATTGGGTTATTCCACTTGTAATTTTTCAGAAGCAGCCTGGAGTTTAGATTTGTGCCCGGTTGTTGGCTAAGGACTCGCCCCCTATAACATGGGACTTAAACATAACTGTCGCAATGAGCGTGTACTATAGGTTCACCTCTGCAGAATCCTTCGGGGAATTTAGGCGTGATGTAAGTTTATGTTGAAATAAAGTAAACCCCATTATATTTCACGTATATACAAAATTACGCATGATTTTCGCACTTATCAACGCATCAAGAATGAAATTGGAACACTAATAGCTATTTTTATTTCCAGATAATAGATATTTGTATCTAATAAAGGAATATAATATCTTGCTTCTTATTCTGGCAAGTTCCAAAAAGGAACATGGATCCTTTGTTCGGGGTATTAATATCCAGCTTAACATAGCTATTACTGGCTAAAGGTCAGTCCAGTGGTTGAGGAAAATAAGTGAATCATTCAATTATATGTCTTAAGGAGATTTTCTTCTTACCCATTTATGTTTTTTGTTGCAGATTTTCCCCGTAGAGTATTATTTAGAGGGCTTTGCAGAAAATGCAGTCGTTATTTTAGTATTAGTGATAATGAGTATTTTTATGAAGTAGTTGTAGATGTAACGTAATTAGAATTTATTGATATATATGTATACAGGGTGTAAAAAGACCCACGCATTCTGGACATCAAACTATGTAAAATTGTACACAAATAATTGCTGGAAAACGATTCAGGAGTCGTGAGGGTATTTAAAGTTGTGTTAGAACATTAAAAACTTGTTTTTGTAAGAAAACCGTCAGTAAAGGTTGGAATTTTGACCTTCAATATCTCCGTAACCAGAAGGTTCCCAGGTATGGTCCAGTACAAAGAAAAATAACAATGACGGGAAGTACAAGTGACTCTCGGCTTCATTAAGTGTATTTTTACACCCGTTATATGATAGCGCAGCAAGTGGCGCCACATCGTTTTGTTACGAAGTTACTGGAATCACCGAAAAGGTCACTGGCTGGTGACTGTCACTCTAGCAGAACGTCGCATTGATGATTACGAGACGGTCTTCTGATGAGAGATGATGTCAGGGGAGCGCTGTCATACCACGTTCACGAACTGCTACATTCCGGCACAATCCTGGTGATATTGAAGCTGCAGAACGACTTATACAATGACCACTTCGGTAAAGATAATGCTGCGCCATTAGATACATAGATAATAATTGCCTTTATATAGATAAATACGTTTAATTGTTCACCAAAATTATAACATTGCTCACATTCCTAACGTAATAACATGTTTGTTTTTCTTTATAAAGCTTAAAAAATACAGCTTGGTAAATGGTTTGTAGGTTTCAAATAAAATGTTTGTATTGTGTTATGGACTTCTTCGTGTTTTTGTTTTTGTTTTAATACGAAAGTGAGTTTGAAGATATCTATATCATTAATAAGATCAAGTGAACTTACCAAAAAATATTAAAGGAACGTGGAAAAAGTCGCAGATAAAATTCTCACGACAAAAAAGTCGCACGTCAACAAAACCAGTACTCAATAACAGAACAATCAGCGTATTACGATTTTAAATAAGAATGACACTCAGTATACATACACCTTTGTCACCAAACGGTACCATGTGGCTCAGATTTCTCACATTCTGCGTACTAGTGTCACTTGTATTAGTGGCAGTATTAAGTACCATTTATGGCAAGCCAGTCTTAAATGTGTTCGTTCGAAGATGCTGCAATGAAGACATAGAAAATGATCAGACGATTTTCGCCAATTTAGATGATAATTTTCTTAGAGAAAGACTTGTAAGTGACGGCATATTCAGTGATGATGACTACGTTGAAATTAGAGAAGTGAATTCAACTGATAGTGACGAAAATATTGATTTGATTAGTGATAGAACTAACGTGACTGCTGATAGTAATAATTTGACTAATAGTGAGAAAAATGTGACCTTAAGTGAAGGATAATAAGACAATGTGAAGTGTTAACGTGAAAAACAAGAAACTATCATTGTTGTACATAATTTTATGGAACAAAGGAAATAATGAGAGTCGATCCCGTAACGGGGAAATTACTAGAACGATGTTGGATGTGGAATTATACTGATGTTGCTGTAATGGATGAGGTTTTAAAAGACAGACCTAAAATGTATGGCAGTAATTTTATTTATGCAGAGTTTCTTATAGAAGGTGCCATAGCCTTTTGACAGACAAAGCAGCATTGGTTTTTGAGAGCCTCGAGAGCATCTTTTGATATTGTTGTCTTGAAAATATTTGAACGGAGACCCTTAGAGGCTATAGGAAGATGTGACTGAATCAGAGTTAAGAAAAAGCGCATATTGCATTAATTTTATTACTTGTTTTTATATTATGTGGAAAATATCGTGTGTTATTCATTTACTCACCGTGTAGCTCAAATTTAGTGTAATACTGTAATTCCCTAATAAATAATATAAAATAAACAAAAGCAGAGAGAGAGAGCAGTGGTGGCCTAGTGGTATCGGCCCCGACTTACGAGCTGTAGGTCGCGATTTCAAACCCGGGGAGGCACTGGTCTCAAAACGGTGAAGGAAAACATTGTGAGGAAACCGGCATGTCTTAGAACCAAAAAATCGAAGACATGTGACATCCACCAACCCGCACTGGGCCAGCGTGGTGGATTATGACCCACTCTCTCTCATAGAGAGGAGGCCTATGTCCCAGCAATGGGAACATTATAGGCTGGTTATGCTAAGTGTAAACCAAAGCAGATACGAGAATATCATATACCATGATGAAAATAATTAGAATCATTATCATCTGCCTGCCTTTACCCATGTTTAGGTCAGATTCCAGTCTTACCGAATACCAGTACCACCTCCTGAATACCAGTATTTTACATGGAGTGACTACCTATCTGATCTCCACAACCTAATAACTGAGTAATACGATACCCCTTGGTAAGAACTGGTTGTCAGACCCTTCGGGCTTCTGACGACCCGTAACGACTGTCAAAGATCCACGAATGACAGCCGGGACCAACGGCTTAACGTGCTTTCCGAGGTACGGAGAGGTCTCGGTGTGTAAAAATAGTCACCCATCCACGGACCAACCGCGGCAGGTATAGCTGAACCTGATCGATTGACCCATGTGGCTGTTATAACTTAGCCACGAGCCCTTTAGAAGAAGATATTAGAATGTAAGAATTCTATGATTCTTTATAGTTATCTGCTTGATTGTTTGACTTATTTGTTTAGTTACTATTTGACATTATGTTTTTTAACTTGTTTATCTAAATGTAATGGTGTTTATTCTGATGACTTGTAACAATTCCTTATCAATTAATAACTATTGAGCAGGGCTGACAGCTTACGGTAGGTACGCTGGACGTACCATGCAGAGGCTCCTGCCAAGTAGTGGATTACAAAATGTTGAATTTATTGATAGATGATTTATGAGGTCTGTTGGTCGATTGGCACGAATTTACTCGCCCGAAACGGGCGAAGCGACACTATTTTAAACAATATATTATTTTCTGGCGAATACGTATTTCTGAAGTTGTCGATTCACCCACCAATAAATTAACTTCATGCGAATCTTCTACCTACAGAAAGAAATGTATTATTTAAAAGTATCGATTCGCCCGCTTTGGGCGATTAAATTCGTGCGAATCGACCAATAAGCCATTTGTGAGCGTGTAGATTAATCAATGAAAACCTTTTATTGTATTCAAAGATTCCAATACTATTAAGGTTGTATGTGACTCATTGTGATCATGAATCAAATGTTAATTATTCAATGAGTGATTTATGATTGTATTATATCTATTCTGATAACGTTGAAAGTACCTAACTATATGCTGACTTGCGAACTGAGTTTTAGAATCCAATGGTCTAATGTTTATTGTATGCCAAATGTTTTGTATTTTTTTGAATTCTTCTTAGTATTGCTAGCATTTATGTAATCTCTCTTATTTAAAATTAAAAAACTTTCCATGTTCGAGAAAACAGATCATGATTTTTGTTATTTTATAACTTTAATTAGGGTACTTACCTACTTACATTGTGTAGATACTGTGTGTGTATCTAAATAACTTAACGAGGCCGTATTTTAATTATAAAGTTTCATAATACTTATTAAAATAATATGTATTTTAGTTTTTAAGAACGAGGCTTAATTTTCTGTTGTTTTTGTTTCCAAAGTTTGTATTATTGTTTTAGATTAAGTTATTATAATTATATTGCCAAAGATAAATTAACATTTTATAACTGTTGTAATATTTCACTGAAGCTTAGCTGATCAGAGAACCAAAACAAAATATACCTATACTCCATTTGAAATAAGATTCTAAATATTTAAATAAACCCTTTTTACAGTCAGTTCAACCGATTTTGACTTCTATGTCGTTGGTAGCATGACAAATGGCAGCTGCAGTAAGCAGTTGGTATTGTAACCACGTTTTTGCTTTTTAACCGACTTCCAAAAAGGAGGAGGTTATATGTTCGACTGTATGTATGTTTTTTTTTTATGTATGTTCACCGATTTCTCCGTCAATTATGGACGGATTTTGAAAATTATTTTTTTGTTTGAAAGGATATGCTCTCGAGGTGGTCCCATTGTCACCATTGTAACTATTGTAATTGTAGAATTGTAGCTATTGTAACTTAGATTTATTAATAAGTGACTCACTAAAAGGTGAAAAATAAAAACTTTTTTACAAAAAAAAGAACCGACTTCAAAAAAAACACTACAAAGTGAAAAATAACTTTAATTTCGGAAGTCGGTGGCAAAAAACAAAATACATGTACAAAGACACCGACTTCCGAAATTAAAGTTATTTTTCACTTTGTAGTGTTTTTTTTGAAGTCGGTTGTTTTTTTCGTAAAAACGTTTTAATGCCATAATTCTGAACTGCAGGGGGCATTGAAATAATTGCCAGTTATTTTAAAAAATCTGCTGTTTCCTACAAAAGTGCAATACCGACTTAGTCACAATGTATGGAAAAGCATTTAATGGGAAGCTGTTACCTCCTTCTGCGAAGCAGTATTGCTCGCGAAGGAGGAGGCGGAGGGCGTGAGGGAGAAGCAATCGTTGCGCCTTCACGCCCCTAGTCTCCTCAGGAGGAGACACCTTAGGCGTCGGGAGTCGCTAGCCGACTCCCGGCCACCATAGGCGCTGGCTTGCGGACGGCGAGCAATGCGCAGCTCGCCGTCCGGTGAGGACCAGGCCCGGGTCGACGGCGCAACGTGTTCCACGCGCGCCTCAAAGAGATGTCAGCATAATTGATGGGGTCCGATAGGGCCGATGCCTGTCGGGGTCGCGGATTGTTCGAAAGAGTTACCGTGGCCCTGGCGCACAGGCAAGTGAAGGAACACGGGTGGGTTTTAGTGTAAGAGTCTGAGACGCCCTTCCGCTCCGCCCAGAGCGGGAGAGGTCATTTGATGATCTCCCAACCAAAAAAAAAGGGGCTTTTTTCTGGGTGAACCGATTTGGATGATTCTTTTTTTATTTGATAGGTAGTGCTTCACATGTGGTACCATTTAAATTTGATCAAGGTCTGACCAGAAGTTTTTGAGTTATCCTTAATACTGCATATTTTTTCCACTTAGTTTATATGGATGATGTGTTAATAATTTCCTGTCACTGTTATTTACACACCAAGTAGTGGTATACGAATTTGTGTGGGGTAGGTACCGTAACTAAAAAGTGAAAAATAAAAACTTTTTTACAAAAAAACAACCGACTTCCAAAAAAATCTCTAAAAGACGTGGAAGTCGGTTGTTTTTTTGTAAAAAAGTTTTGTAGTACCTATTTCATTAATTTTTTGTTGTGTATTTTTCTGATGTACAATAAAGTTTATATAAATAAATAATTTCAGCTGACAATAGAGATTATGTATATTTTCGAAGAGGTCCAAAGAGTTTGAGCTACCGTTTGTATAAAAGTAATTATTTCAATATTACAGATTTACGTTTGCCACCCGTTTTTTTTTTGTATAACTAACATAATTGATTTCCTCCATCAAAAGAACCATCAAACACAAAGATCCATACAAATCACTTAGCAACTAGAATTCTATAACAAAATATTTACCTTACCACAACAAAGCTCACCAAAAATCCTTGAACTAAACAATAAACAATTTTCCTTAGACATTGTTTAAAGTCTTCGCATCCATATAATTGGAAACAAATTGTTAGTTAGGTACAGAGATGAGGCTGAAAGGAAGGCGGCACAGAATAGGTAGGTACCGAAGGTCGGCTCCATACAAAGAGCGAATACTTACGCACAAATACAGATACACCAGAAAAGTTATGCGGTTCGGTAATCTTCGTGTTTCCGAACTAACACGAACGAAGCGCCACAGAGACAATGCTTTTAAGTTTTGTACTACCGCACTTTGTAGTAGTGCACGTATCATTTCGCGTTTGTATGAAGTTTCCTTTCCGTCGGGTTACCTAATCCAGTCTTTGATCGTCATTTGTCACTCAATGGTGTTTTGGAATTGCGTAGTTGATAATCTTTAATTTTGTAACAGCTCTTTATTAGACTTCATCTTCGCACGTTTGTATTTCCGAAGATAAACGATGATTCCCGAAGCAAATTAGACATTTCTTTGGAAAGCTGTACAGTGAGTGCAAGCGCACTCACGACTGGTATTCTATGTGTGGCAGTCTAGGTGTGCATGCGCCTGTTTTCGCTCGTTGTATGCAGTTGACCTTCTGTACCTATTCTGTGCAGAAGTGTGTTCTGTTACTGTATCTATTTTGTGAAGGAGGGGTATAGGGGGGACGATCTCAATCAACGAAGATCTCGAGTATTGATGAATTATCTCAAGGGCCTATCTCATGGTATCTTATTGTTAACTGGGTTTTGCAAGCGGGTTTGCCCGTGTCATTTTGTTTTCGTATTAAACAGTTGGTTTCAAATCTTTTGTGTTGAACTATACAGGGTCAAATTCAATTAGCTGGCGAAATTCAACAGACTTGATGGCATGGGTATCGATATCTAGACAAGATATCGATATGGGGCGCGCCCATGATCGATAATTTGGGGCGGGCCCCAAATTATCATAAAAAGGAGACGTGCACTCGGGAGTGGGCTTCTCTTTTTAAGGATGCCCATCACGTCTGTAAAATTTACACATAAAAACAGTTTTTTTTAAACTGATATTTCAAGAACCTAACTACACTACGTGTTTAGATATCGATTACCATTACGTCTCGAAGAGTTTAGCTAACTAATTTAATTTGACCCTATATTTGCTGGGACAGGACTATCGTTTCCTGTATCAGAATGTCAGCAAATACAATATTATGTTCAGATTTTACAAATTAGTTGTTACTAAAAACAGTTATGGACAACAGCATGAGGAAATGATGCCTAGAACCAAAGAAGATATATGCAACACTAAAAGTTTTTAGAACTGGCCACTTGTAAACAATATAATAAAAAAGCAAGTTCAAATTTTGAAAATGGAAGTCTTTGCCAATATTATTGTGTATGTATTGTATTCATTTGTCATTTGTTTATGATTTGGCGGCAAATTGAAAATTGTCTGTGTCACGTCAGCATGAATTTAACGCGAGAAAATTTTTGTACAATGATTTTTTATGACTTTTGATGGCATTTAAGTAAACAAGAAAGTTATGATAGACTTCGATTGGCCTTTCACGAATAAGACCCATCTAGTGCCACTGTTTACAACTGGTTTAATGAGTTTAAACGTGGTCGCACTAATCTCACCGATGATCTGCGTGAGGGACGGCTTCTACGGCGACGACTAAAGATAATATCAGTGTTGTGCGGCGTATGATAGAGACTGACAAAATAGTGACATATCAGCAGATTCGGACAAGCTTAGGCATCGGTATGAGTCAAGTGCACGAAATCCTCCATGAACATTTAGCGGTCAGGAACTTTTGTACTCGGTGGATATCTCATAATTTGACAGAGGCCCAAAAACTCCGTCGTGTTGATTGGTGTCGTGAAATGGTTCAAAGATTTAACGGACGTGGCTTAAATGCTGTGTTCGACATACTTACGGGTGACGAAAGCTGCATTTATTGTTATGATCCTGAAACAAAGAGACAGTCTGCTGTCTGGCTGTTTCCTTCCGAGGAGTTGCCAACTAAAGTCAAGAGAGGTCGAAGCGTGGGAAAAAAGATGGTGGCGACGTTCTTCGGAAGGATAGGTCATTACGCAACAATTGTTTTAGAGGATCGAAAAACAGTTCCTGCAGAGTGGTACAGTAACAATTGTTTGCCACTTTTCTTCGCTTGTTGTCGCAGTAGGATTACTGGGTCACCCGCCCTATAGCGCTGACCTCGCACCTTGCGATTTTTATGGACGCCGAGGAAGCAGTGGCTGCGTTTCAAAATACTGTCGAAGAGACCCCTAAGGACAAGTGGGCAAAGTGCTTTTCTCTGTGGATCCATTGGATGCAGCGATGTATTGATGTAAATGGACACTATTTTGAAAAGATATAATAAAACGAATAACTTGCTAATTTCTTCAGTTTTGATTTTCTATAAACTTTCAGTGTCACCCTCGTACTAACTACCTGCATTATTGTCTCTCCTTCTCCCTATGATCCATCCAAAGGTTGTTTGTAAGATCGCTTGTAGCGATAAGGCCACCCATTGTGTCACCCTATGTAAAATTTCTACATTTATATCTGTAATTTTTATGGTGTACATACATAATAAAGAGTATTCTATTCTATATCTAGAACGTTTGTAATAACGCTAATAACACAGATTTACATAACATCACGCCTGTTATCCCCGAAGGGTTAGGCAGAAGTGTACCTGTAGTACACTCACATTTCGCCAGTTATTTTTAAGTCTCATTTCACAGGGGGCGAGCCTATTGCCATCAACCGGGCACAAATCCAGACTCCGGGCTCTTACTGAGGAATTACCGATGGAAAAACCCAATAACACTGCCAAACCCGGGAATCGAACCCAGAACCTCAAGCTCAGCAGTACCGCTGTCGTCCACTAGGATAACGACGCACTCCGCAGCTTAGTTTAGACGCAATAACGCAAATTTAATCGACTGAATATCAACCAATCTGTTAGCGCGGGGAGCAAAAAAAGAGTGTACTTTATGGTAATTGTGTATTATGGTAAATTGTAGTAAAGAGTGTACTGTATGGTAATTGTGTATGGTAACTGTAATGGTTTATTGCCGAGCTTATCTATCTATCTGTTCTATATATACAGTATGAAAACCACATTTATGCAATAAATGAAATCACAAGTAACACTAGTCTACAGAAGTATAGCCAAATAAAATATTAAATTAAAAACTGTAAATTATTAAAGTGAAGTTTTCAAACAAAATAAATTCAGTAAAAGTAAATATCCTGTTTAGACAACGTTCCTTATAGTTTCTTCGTTTAGGTGTTTCAAGTTCATTGAATCATTGACCTGGTGATCCAATTTTACAGTGTTCAGATTTAATCAGAATTAAAACTCTACTTTTTACCTAATTACTGGACCGATTTCGTTCATTTTTTGTATATCGTCAGCAAAGGTGATAACAAGTATGTGGTTTCATTTATGACATGTATGTAGTCCATGTATGTGTGTATCCTGTATAAAATACAAAATTGTTTCTACATAATTAAGTCCGTTAGAGACTTTGGCACCATCCAACCGATGTGCCCCAAAGCAGTTTCATTAGTAAGGCAATTGGTTTAAGACAAATAAGAAAATGTTAAACAAAATTTTCTTTTTTTCCAACAAATAAACAAAATGTATTTGTGTTTTTGTTTTTTTTTTTTAGGTATTTTGTAAATTCAAATTTAAATGGATCAATGATTATCTGAATAAATTGTATATTATTATTATAGTTATATTATTTCCTTTTTAGCGTAGAAGCACACGCCGGGTATCCGCTAGTTACAAAATATATTTTTCCCGGACAAACAGTAAATAATATGGTTTAAATTAAGATATTAGATACTCCTGAGTATTGTATGTCGCGGTGGAGTCCGAGGAAGCGAGCTTGCCGATGACGCGTGGATCACACCGCCTGCTCATGGAGACCACGCGCAAGGCGTTCGGGTTGATTCCCAACAAATCTCCATAATAAAAGAAATGGAAACTGTATCACTAGAGCTAATCAAATTGGAACGTTAGCAGAGGTAACGAGTGTTAGTATTGGCAGCCAGCCAGCCTGATGCATTATTTCTTTAAACTTTTATAGGTAGTTAATTCTGCCGAGGTCGGTCTGGAGAAAGGTGACCATCCATTTCATATCGAGACCCCTCCGTGTCTTGGAAACCACGTTAAGCAGTTGGTCCGGGCTGTCATTTGTAGATCTTTGACAGTCGCTATGGGTAGTCAGAAACCCGAAAGTCTTACCAAGGGGTATCGTATTAACCAGTAACTGGGTTGTGGAGGTGAGATAGGTAGTCGCTTCGTATAAAATACTGGTATTCAGCTGCATCCGGTTAGGCTGAAAGGCGACCCCAACATGGTTGGGACTAGGCAGGCAGATAATGATAGAGCCATTTTTGTGACCAAGCAGCGTTGTTAAGTTCGACTTGTTCAAGGGTGCTGGTGAATCTGGGGGCACGGTAGTGCCCCCGCCAAGACGAGCCAAGCGAAGTGCAAGGGCACTACCTACCTTTTCTCGAAGTGTTTCATCGTTTCTTTGAACCCTCATAGAGTTGGTTTCCGATCTACCAGATAGTTCATATTCTCAGGATATGATGTCAATAATAGACTTATTAAACATACAAAGTCTCAATTGAATAGCTCTCTGATGCTTTAGATTTTATTGATATCTAAAATACACCGATTTCGGCACTGACACATTCACTGATACACTGACACACTGATGATCATAAAAATGTTTGGCTACTTCCTGAAGTGCTAGAAAGCTGAAATTTGGTATGTAATCTAAGTTTAGTATACAACCAACCAAAAAAAATCATAAACTTATAACATTCCCTAAAATGGGGGGGTGGAAGTTTGTATGAGACTTCAAAATGTTAGGGTACTTCCTGAAGTGCTAGAAAGCCGAAATTTGGTATGTAAACAAAGTTCAGTATATAAAAAAACACTACCGTGCCCCCAGATAAACTTAAAAACAAGAAGAAAAACTAAACACTAAAAAGACTGCCTAGCAACTTACAAAAAGAACTGAAATCCCACCAAAAACATTTCATGTAAAATGTTGCCAAGACGACCACATAAGGTTTGCCCTGTGAAAAAGATCTCAGATCTCATGTAGAGCCAAGTTTCTGAATCTACACGGCCTAACTCTACCGACCCTAACTTCACAAATTCTACATATCAGTAAAAATGTATGGCTTGGCTGTTTCGTTACTTACTTCAGAAACTAAATATTCGCATCACCTCCACGACGGTAGTGAAACGGCGAAGCCATACATTTTTACTGATATGTAGAGTTAGGCCGTGTAGATTCAGAAACTTGGCTCTACATGAGATCTGATATCTTTTTCACAGGGCAAACCTTATGTGTTGGTCTTGGCAACATTTAACATGAAATGTTTTTGGTGGGATTACAGTTGTCTGAGATATTATATTTTATCTCTCGGTGTCGACTTGTTAAATAAAAGTAAACTTTAATTCCAACGATTATAATATTTTCATTAGGTACTTAAGAGGGCCTACACGGGTCCACTAGCAACAAAAGCGGCCACATTCCTTTAGATCGTATTTTGTTGCTTCGTGTCTCAATATGAAAGTTTATAAAAGGTTTTAGGAAATTCTAGACACACTTACCGAGGTCGCTTATTGAGCCGTTATTCAAAATTCCTTCTGAGTCAAAAGATAATACTTTTTTAAAGGAGTGGCGCTAGTGGACTCGTATGCGCTCTCTTAAACTTAATACATTATTTTAAATAGGTACGAATAATTTCTAAGAACAAAAAATATAGGACTGTTGCCCGTGACTTCGTCTGCAATCCAGGATGAGAAGAAGCCTATGCCCCTATCCAGGTCATGGTCTACCCATGTGCCAAATTTCATCCATAGCTTTTCAGTCGTTTTAGCGTAAAAGCGTAACAAACTTACTAGTTAGCATATTATTTATACTTAAGAATATGATTAACCTAAGATTTCCCTGATTTTCTGAATGAAAAAATTAGTTGTGTTAAAGTGCACCTGTTGAATTACTATGACGTGCTAATACCATCATGGTTCCATTGCGAAAAAGGGATAGTGCTATCGGTCATATATAGCTCCATCTCTCTTTCACGCTGGAACAATGATAGCTTTAACATGCCATAGTACGGCCTCTGGAGCTTTACATTTGTGATAATGCTTTAGCATCCACGATGTTCGCGAACCAACGACGGTGGTTCGGGCATCTGTAACATTATGGATATCCAGCTGCACAGATATAGTCTATCATAGGCTTAAAGATATGGAACTTTGTACCTTAACTAACTACGAGTACTCATAAGGTTATTTCTACGCGGCTTTGGTTTTAACGTCACCATTCTGGTGCTGGATTCCAATCTTCTCTGGTTCCTTGATAGGCTGTATACTCTTTGCCCTGAGAAGAAAACAAACATCATTCAATCTTTTTTATATTGTAATGGCTACATCGCTACATGCGAGTTACGCGTCACACTGACGTCACGTAGAATCCTGCATCCCGCAAGCAGAGTTTAACGTGCAACTAGCGTATATATAACGTCCTGACATCAAACGTCGGGCAGTTGCCTACTGGACACAACGCCCGTCTGGTAGGAGAATCCTCACTTTTCTATGGAGGTATGAGTTAACATTACACTTGGTTCCTTATACCTCTATAATATACACGGTGTCCGGTAAAGGATGGATACTCGTAACTTTGAAATATCATATATACTTTATGGCCGTCCTAAAAAATATTGTGCTATTTCTAGACACTCAATTTACAGCCGCTCTGTCGGCATAGTCAACGTACAATATCATTCATAATAATAATATCATTTGTGGTCGTGGTGAAGAATAATGTAAAAGAGTTATAATTTTTTTCTAAAAAATCTTAGGATCTTGGGTTTTTTTTTTTTGAATTGACATAAGGTCTATTATATGCTATTTCAAGGTTATTAATTCTTTACCGGACACCCTGTATAAGATTTAATTTTTGACAAACGATTATATTTAAATAAAAATAACGTGGTTCCAGTAACGAATGTGGTTAAATTTCGCTCGCAGCAGCTAGTAATGAGCTACATGACCATTTTTAAAGGACAATACAGACAATCGGATTATGTTTTTTATGGACGAGACTAACGAGTTATTGCAGTTGCAATATACCGAAATTATCGCCTAAAATCTGGGAGAAGATGATCACTATTGATCCTTTTAACAGTTCTGTTGATTTTTGGCTTTTTATGTTTAAAAGATATTTTTTATTCTCAAAAAAAAACTAAAATATCTTTTCTCATCCAGGTACTATCAGCCAGGTTACTGACATTTAATGATATAAGAATAATTGTACCAGGAGCGATCAGGGTGAAAAGAGATAACGTAATAGGAACTTACTTTCTACCCAAGAAATGGTTGGATAGGTTGATCAACGGAGCTTCAACCAACAACCACATCGCAAAGCTAAGTCCAATCGCTGTCGTCAAGGTCCCAATAGTGTCCAGAACCTGGAAGAGAAGTGTAAAAACGTTGTCAAAAAAACTTTTTAACAAAAAGACAAAAAAAAACAAAAAAAACACTAAAAGACATGAAAAATAACTTTAATTTCAGAAGTCGGTGTCTTTGGTTTTGTATTTTCGTTTTTGGCCACCGACTTCCGAAATTAAAGTTATTTTTAAGTGGAAAAAATATGCAGTATTAAGGATAACTAAAAACTACTGATCAGACCTTGTTCAAATTTAAATGGGACCACATGTGAAGTAAAAAGCTGTCAAATAAAAACAAGAATCATCCAAATCGGTTCACCCAGAAAAAAGTTCTGAGCTAACACACATTAAAAAAAAACACAGACGAATTGAGAACCTCCTCCTTTTTTTGAAATCGGTTAAAAATCATAGGGAAGCAAATTGTCCCAGACATAATATAAGTGGCCAATGGAATCATTATTTTCCGCAATTAGGCAGTGTTTCCAATTAAAGTACCACCCAGCCTTTTAAGGCAAAAATAATAAGCGAATAACAAACGCTTAGCCCACGTACGCACAGACGTAAAAATATCGCGCAATGGATTTTCAATTCTCGGTATTGAGCCGAACGTTGAGAATCTAACAGAGAGCATCCCAGCGCGTCAAAAAAACACTGTTGGATTTTCAACTTTCGGCGCTAAGCAGAGCGCTGAAAATCCAGTGTACGACAAAATCCCGTCGCGGTATTTTTACTTCCGTAACAATTGGGCCGGAGTAGGTATTGTCGACCTCTAATGCTTAATCACCATAAAATGAGAAGATCTATTTGTCTAAGTGACAGTTCAATAATTTCAACCTTAGTGAAGTTTCAATTTACTGGGAATTGTTGTCAAAAGTCTTGAGGGCATTACGAGGACGGCTATATTAAGAGGGCCCTTCCCAGTCCGTCTATCGTTAATACGAGCATGATGGAAAAGCCTGTAGTTTCATTCAACGCAATGTTTGAAAGAGACGCTAGAGTGAGAACGCGATAACATCGAACGAAAATTGGCACGCAAAGATTTCATAAAACTTGTTTCAGGAAATATGTGTTTTTGAAAAAGCCTTACAAGTTTTTGGAAAAAAATGTATGTCATTTAGAATCTCCATTACATGTGCCAGGTTCCTATGAAGATGTTTTCTTTACTTTTACAATTTTTGAGTACATTATGAATGGCCAATGTTCAGGTAAAATTTGTGCAACTAAATTTGTTTCTCCAAATTTTGATTTTTTGCTTGCATAGATACCTAGATAAACTGCACAAGTTGCTTATGAGTTCAAAAATTCAATGAAAGATGTGTTACAACGCCATTATCACGTTTGAGCGTTTGTATGAAAAGTATGACGGGTGGGCCGCTCTTCGCACGGACGTAAAAATATCGCGGCGGGATTTTCTCGCGCAGTGGATTTTCAATTCTCGGAGCTAAGCAGTGCGTTAAAAATCCAGTGAGCGAAAAAATCCCGACACGATATTTTTACGTCCGTCATACATGGACTTATACTATGGACCTGTGTCAGCATTACTGGTTTAAAAGGTAGAGAGGCCTTTGATACCAAATCATGGGCTTTAATTTTTCGCCAGACCACTGTCGATGGAGTTGTAATAGGCAGAGACAAAAATCACAGAGTGTAAATACACACATCCCTAAAATAAAAAATGTAACTCAAGTACAGTACAAGACAAACTAATACTCACAATGGAAAACGTATCAATCTTCAAGGGCGATCTCAGTGCAAATTTGTTCCGTTGTATCAGGAGAGGATGGATCATGTAGATGCCGTACGAGAGGCGGCTTAGAGGCGTGAAGTAGGAGAAGCTGAGGATGTCGGTGATTATCGCTGAAAACAGATTAAAAACCCATTATTATTACAATATGCAACTTAAAATTAAAATATATGTAACTAGTAACTATTTACAAGTGTATAATTTAAAAAAGCGAAGAGCTCATAGGGCATAATATCGTCCGTATCGATATCAATGGGATAAGTGCCCAAAAGGCTGTCAATATTGCCACGTCGGATGGCAATGCTGATTCTTTGGGCTAAAAATAAGCCAGTCCTCTGGTCACGTGAAGGGTCGCCCAACCACTTGAGATTTCCCCCGTTTGTAATTATGATTACATGACAAATGTTAAGCAAGGGACTTTGATCTGTTGTCAAAGTTGAAATGACAACGCTTGGCAGATATATTGATATTTAGTCACATTCTAGTTATACCCGAAGCCATTCCCAATTTGGTGAAAAAAAAAAACGAATAGTTGACCACTATTGGTAGGTAGGAAACATAGGAAGACATATAGTGACCTTATTGGTGATGTTCTTCAGAAAGGTCAGGTGCGTAGTACTCACAACCGACGCGCGTGTATGACCAGATGTATGAACGTAAACGAGGCAAAAGGAGTGTATAAGGATCGTAGCAGGTGGCGTTCTGTAGTTTCTGCCCACCCCCATGGGAAGAAGGCGTGAGTATTATTTTATGTAGCTCCAGAAGGCTCGAGGGTTGTTGCGAATAGCGGATTCTACGTTATGGCAAAGCAAGGAGCTTCACGGACGCTTCTATCGGGCTTTTGACGAGCCCGGTGTAGCTTTCTTAGCGTCCTTATCCTGGCTACGTTTTGTATGTATGTGTATGTACTGGTAGGTGTAATTGGCAGACAGCAGGACGCTTCTGCCCATTTTTAGGGTTCCGTACTCACAGGGTACCAATGGAACCCTATTACTAAGCCTCCGCTGCCCGTCCGTCTGTCTGTCACCGGGCTGTATCTCATGAACTATAGTAGGTAGACAATTTAAATTTTCGGTGTCTATTTCTATTGCCACTATAACAACAAATAATAAAAATAAAATACAGATAAAAGTTAAAGGGGGCCTACCAAGAAACTTGTTTAAAAAAAAAGTGTTAAATATTGTACGGTGGTACGGAAACCTTAGTGTGCAAGTCCGACTTGCACTTTGCCGGTTTTTTAGACACAATCCGTCAATCACTTTTGAGGGGATTCACACGAAGGGTATAATTATTCTATACTGAGATTCACTCATAAAATTGTGTACATAAACATAAGCCAATCTTATCAAAATTACAATAAAGCATACTTAATAAAAAGTTTGTTTAAAATAAAAACGTTTATTTATTTTATACTTTTTTTGTGTTTTTTGTGTCTGTAAGTAACTAGTTTGGTAATTTCGATCTAATTTACATATTTTATTTTTATTTCGTTCATTAATCTTCTTACATATTAAATACATTTTTAAATGTTTTTACAAAAAATATACAAAAAAAAAATGTGGCCCATTGGCATCAGGGACAGGGATCAAGCTGGCGGTGATCTGGGCTCTAGAGAAAGGAACCTCCTCACTATGCGTGCCGTGTCCAGGAGTACTGCTTTCTGAATTAAGCTCTTGACCCAGCCGCGCAATGAGAGCCTCCTGAGGTGTTGGTCGAGGCTCTCCGCTATTAGGCGATTTACTGTAACGATTATCGGTACAATGATTGCTGAGTCCAAGTCCCACATGTCGACAACCTCATGTGCTAAGTCAAAATACTAGATTTTTTAAACTTTCTTAGCTTTCACGAGTTTCTCGTCATGGGGTACAGCGATATCAACAATCATTGCACGGCGCTCTCCTCGATCTATCACCACAATATCAGGCTTATTAGCTACAGTAGTCCTGTCAGTGATGAATGTGATGATAAATCGATCCTAGTACAATGCTGCGTAACTTTTCTCGAGAACTGGGTCTGGCACATACCTGTAGTATGGTACTTCGGACTCCACAAGGTTGTACTGCAAGGCAAGTTGCTGGTGGATAATCCTATCCACTAGATTTTGTCTGTGCAAGTACTCGCCGTTAGCAAGTAGTGGGAACATTATAGGTTGATAATGATAATTATATTATGTTTTATGTATACCCTTTAGAGTGAAAAGAGGTATTTAGTTTGTATGAAAAATCTTATTCCTTGGGTTTATGAACTTGAAAATTGGAACGAATATTTACTGAAATGCGTAACGTAAAATAAATAGTGTCAAACCTTATTAGTTTGACATTATTTATTTTTCAAAACCCCCCCAGAGGTTTTTTGGAAGTATTAACGTTTGCTTGGAAGAATCTTAACGCGCGGTACGATTAATTTGAAACTTGGTATTGTTGACTTTGACAATTAGTGGCTCTGTAAGCTGTAGACCTGGCGAGTCTGTCTTTGCATAGCTTAAAACTGAATAAATATTCACCGCGCACTAAAATAAAATCCTTAAAACAAAAGGAGCCCGAATTGGATGAAATATGTTTTTTTTACGTTCTCAACCTCCATATCTGCTCCTTTTTGAAAAATTTCGATAACTGACTCGATAAAAGAATACCATGTAATTATCGAACCTGCTCACAAAATTACACGAGAACCGGTTAAGAAATGCGACCTGTAGAGGAGAACAGTCCGGACATACGAAAGCATTTTTGTCCAAGCTGAAACGGAGATGCTTCGCGCTCGCTCGGTCAAAAAATAAGATTTACGTATTGTTGGATTTCTCGAAAATTAACCCATTACTAGGTGAAAAGGGGTTAACAAGAGTATAGCGGAGGATTTTACTGTTTACGTCGTCGACGTAAGAAGTAAAATCATCATAGCTAATCATACATCGAAAATTGGTATGCACAATCTAAGGGTCCAACTATGGAAACGTACTATTCGATTTATCAAAAATAAACTCCTTTTGGGGTGAAAAGGGAAATACAGTTTATATGAATAATTTCATTCTTTCGGTTCAGCAACTTATAGAATGGCACAAATACTGCCCGCAGCTTCCCCCGCGTGGAGGTCGGAAATTATCCACGGGAACGTATTTCCAGGATAAAAAGTATCTTTGATGTTCATCCAGGTTATAAACTATCTGTGTTCCAAATTCCATCCACATCCGTTCAGTAGTTTTTATGTGAAAGAGTAACAAACATCCATCCATCCATCCTCACAAACTTTTACATTTATAATATTAGTAGGATAAAGACAGTAAAGATTAATTTTCAAAACTACCTTTTAATGGGGGTAAAGGGGTGTTTGAATTCGAAGAGAAAACTACGAAATTCACACAGACAAGACAGACAAGTCGCGAGCGAAGAACTGGTCAAAAATAAAACAATGCTTTTTGAACGTCGAAAACTGTCCGTGTTCTGTAGATAGCAGCATGAACAGGAACAAAAAATAATGATATACTTACGTACAGTCCCATATTCACACAACCCAATGATGACGCAGATAGCCACAGCCCACACGATCCTATTGGTGGACGTGATCACGGCAGCTTCAATAGGGTTGTACTCCCGGTACATAAAGTACGTTCCCAATGACAAGACGTACTGCATTGTAGCTAGAGATATCGCTGTACCAACGATAGACCAGTTCTGAAATACAAAAGAAAATGATGATGAATAATTTGTGTATTTCAATATTGCTAGGTCTTTCCCTTTAACTGACAGTAAGAACAACTAGCCGTGGTACATATGATTAACAGTTAAAAAGTAAACCTATTTAATATTGTGTGCAAGAATAACTATAATAACACTACTAATTGCTATGTTCTGAAGGTTTCAAATGCTAGTCTTGACAGAATCAAAGTTTTGTTAATGGGAAAATCATTTTATGATCTATCAGCATCAAGTTCTCGCATACCATCTTCAACAGTATGTGGCCGACTGGCCGGCTATGGCGGTCTATAATAATATTGGTACTTTCAGTTTTAGAAAAAGTTTGACATCTTCGTTTACAGAGTATACACGTAGTACGTATACAGAGTGTACGTGTGAAAATGTATGGTAAAAATCTCGTTGAATCCATAACCTCAGCCCCTCTTAGAATTCGCAAAAAAATGGCGGTCACTATGGCTGACTTTAAAAAAAAAAAACAATGTTATAGACTTTTATTTCCTCATTGCACCTGCCAAACTGCAGAGCAATTTTTCGGTAGTATTGTTCTCGAGGATTTTGCACGAATCGTTGTTTAAATATACATTAAAATTAACTCTTAAGTTAAAACTAAAACTAACACCTCTCTGTAGCCAAAGACTCCGAATGTGAACACAGAGTAGTTACCCACACAACCACCGATTCTATAACTACAGCCACTACACCAGCGGCTGCGGGTGCGCATGACGTATTTAAGTATCGACACTTTTATAGACTACTTCGTTGCATCCAACTCAAACCATACTTTTGTAAAGGAGCCTTATAAACTTACCATAGACACAGTCTTCCTATAATCAGAAGGTTTGTACAAAGTCATGAGGTAGCCCATAGCGACGCCGACGAGGTACGCGCCGGCGCGACTGTAGCTCGGCGTGTACGTGTAGCTGATCTCCCAGTAGTTGCGCATCTCGTGGAGTATCTTGCTGAAAAGGGATTTTTGTGGGATCATGAATAAAAACAGTTTCGTGACTTATTCTTCTTCTTTTTTTTCATATCGACTCAAACTCAAACTCAAAGCATTTATTTCAAATAAATCAATTACAGGCACTTTTGAATTGTCAAGGGGTCGGTCAGTCAGAAAGATGAAGCTAGTTGCCCATTCCAAAGCGTAGTAGGTACCTATGGAGAAGAACGGGCATGAAGCTCCATGGACACTCTTTAAATCAAAATATGGTTATAAAATATTGGTTACATCATTCATGTTGAAATTATGCATGTGAGAACGATGGAGAACGTTAAAAGCGTCCGTAATAAAAAGACAAAAATAATCCAAATATTAAATTAAATTAAAATAAGCCGTGGCAGCTAAGAAATGACCAGTCCCTACTGACGGCGACGGTACTTGTATATTATTCTGTTTGGGCCCAGTAGGTAGTAAATGATAATTTTATTTCTGTAAGTAGGTTTGTACAAACACTTCTAAACGTCAATCATATTTTAAAAACTAGATGCGGTCGGCGTTTCCTATCCTACTCTGAGAAGAAAGGCGGAAACAAACTCAGAGGTCACATTCACTTTTAAAGTCCAGACATAATCTTGGTTAGATCATGTGAAGACCATGTAGATTGATGTCTGAAAGGGTATTTGAGGAAAACCACACAGATTGAGTGCACCTGTCCAGTCAGTGCACGCATTTGTCAGTAAACGTGCAGCTCTACTCAGAACTTAAGGAGCTCAACGATTCGACGAACAATACCAATGAAAGGATATTTGGGTAGGCCGCATAAATTACTCAAACTGCCAGACCATGATAAAAACTAACTATGAAAAAAAATACAAAAAAAAAAGATCCACATAGTCTTCACATCCTAACTATCCTAACTAATATTATAAATGCGAAACTAAGTTTGTTTGTTTGTTTGTTACCTTTTCACGCTTAAACTACTGAAACGATCATCTTGAAATTTTGCATATACGTTTTCAGGTACACAGAAACGAACATAGGGTACCTTTCATCCCGAAAAAAAGTACTATTCCCGAGGAAAAAAGACTATAACGTTCGTATGATAGATGGCGCCACGTGTCTTTTGAATCATGATTGAATTATATTATTACAGAAACTTTTGTAGTGTATTATGAGTTTAAAAAAAAAATAACTAGTTCATTTTGTGAGTCTAGAGTAGCAGGGGTGCATTTGGAAAAGCCGTGCTTTTCCCATGGCCAGCATATGTTGCATGTTCGTGTGTGTCCGATGCCTAGAATTTATACGTATTAGTGCCAAATAGAAAGACATACAACATTGTGTATAGGAGCGTCCTAGAATATATCCGTTCTGAGCCCTTGATTGCAACGGCCAAAGAACAAGCAGAGCACAACCCGAATTGATTGTCAAATTCTAAATTAACGCGAGCGAAGCCGCGAGCAAAAGCTAGTTCACAATAAAACTTTACAAAGTAAATATTCTATATATTATATTAAATTATTATTATTTAATTATTATTTTATTATTTTATTTTTTATTATATTATTTTTTTAATTTTTTTTTAATTTTTTATATATATTGTTTATATTGTTTTTTTATTATTCTTTTCTATTTTTTTTTTAATTCTTTTTTTTTCTTTTTTTTTATTCTTCTTTTGTTTTATTTTTTTTATTTTTTATTTGTGTTTATTTATTTGTTCCTTCATGACACACATAATAGATACCTGAGGTCATCGGAAAACTTAAGACTACAGATGCCGATGCATTCCACCAGTTTTTATGACAAATCTTTTACAGTTCAATCAGTACGGTTATGGAATGCCTTGCCCATGTCGATAAGGCGTGCTCAATCTTTGTCCACTTTTAAAATTCTGGTTAAAAAACACTTCCTCTCTCCTTAAACATTGTCATTACATTTAGTTTCCTTACTCTTGTTTCATGTTTATTATTGTATATATTATATTATGTAGATAGGTATATGTTTTATGTATGTATGTATTTGTTGTATATGTAAATGGTACACCACTGACTACCTGCATTATTGTCTCTTCTTCTACCTTGAATCCATCCAAAGGTTGTCTGTAAAAGATCGCTTTTAGCGATAAGACCGCCCATTGTGTCACCCTATGTAAAATTTCTACTTTTATATCTGTAATTTTTATGGTGTACATAATAAAGAGTATTCTATTCTATTCTATTCTATTCTATTCATGATTACTGACTACATAAAAAATAAAAACAAGATTCACTGTGTAGATTTGTTGGAACAGCTTAATCCCAAGACTTTTGTCCTCAATGTAGTCTTTAATAGAATAAAAGGCTTTCGGGCGCCATATTTATTGCGATGTCAGAGCAGTTGTTCAGATCGTCAAGGGTGGCTGGCAATCGCTTTAAAATGGTTTTATTTCCCATAAGAAGTTTTATTGAAACTTGAAACTTCGAACATACATGAAAAATTATGCTTAAGAGTAACCACAAGTTGAACAGAATACATTAATGTACTGTGTTTTTAGAAAAAATACTTTCGTTTGTGCAAAAAACACATGCATAATCAGCCTATAATGTTCCCACTGCTGGGACACAGGCCTCCTCTCTTTGAGAGGGAATGGGCTGTAATCTACCACGCGGGCCCAGTGCGGGTTGGTAGATGTCACATGTCTTCGCATTTTTGGGTCTAGGATATGCCGGTTTCCTCACGATGTTTTCCTTCACCGTTTGGAGAGCAGTGGTGATGAAGTTATTTACATAAAGTAAAGCGCCTGCCTGGGTTCAAACCCGCGACCTACAGCTCGTAAGTCGGGGCCGATACCACTGGGCCACCACTGCTCCGTGCAAAAAACACACGAATAGCTTAATTATATTTTTCTTTCATATTCTTTCTTTGTTTCTTTTTCTTTCTTTCACATTTTGGTTATTCAGATTGGCAGGCTTGTGGTTACAAGCCGATCAATCTGAATAACCAAAATGTCAATAAAAATTCACAATGTTTTTAGAACTCAAAATCTGAATACCAGATCATTTTCGAAATGATCATTATCATAAATCTTACCTTAAGTCCAGAAAATGAACAGCCGGCAACTGGTGCCAATACGTCAGAACTCCAGGTATGATCAGGGAGAGAACTGCAGCTGTTCCAAAGGCAACAAATCCGACTCTTCGATCTTTCTGATAGACGTAGAAGAGGGCTGTTCCCAGGATAGCGAACTGATAGTCACATGGAACGTACCAAGTGACTGCGTGGCACTGAAACACAAAAGTTGGTGGGTTATGAATCAACTAGAAACCAGTCTAGGGGTATCGTGTTACCCTGTTCGCTTCTTGTAAAATACTGGTATTTTGAAGCATCCGGTTAAAGAGGAAGACGAGGCCAACATAGTTGGGGAAAGGCAGGCAGTTAACGGTGGTGGGTAATGAATTTTCCATTATAATATTCGTTATAGTGTAGCCTGTGTTCAAGTCAAATATGTTAGTGTGAGTTATGTTACGTAATATCGCTGGTCCCGGGCAATAAAGCGATAATAATCAAAAATCGAATTTTACACGAGAAATAAACGAAGCTAATTTTTCTTTATAGTACACCGTACAGTGATCCAAAACAGGCGTTCAAAATTATTGTCATTTATTCTAAAGAAATATTATTTAAAAAATCTGAAAAAAATAACAGTGATAGACTGATACTCAGAGAAGCCAAAAATCAAATAACATTAAAAAGGGCGTAACCGGTGTTTACCACTATATTGCCCGGGGCCAGCGATATGTATGTACGTTGTTTAGTGTCATATTATAATATAATAATAATTTATCATATATTCTCTCTTCACAAAGCACATGAGTCGTGCACGGAATGTTACCACTTTATAAGTATTATGTTTTTAAACATTTAGAACTAGGTATAGTGTATTTATTTTATTTCTTATTTTTTGTTTATTTTTAATTTTCGTATGCTGCATTGGTTTTGACGACATCACGTCAACGTCAGTTGTCGCTGAAAACCAGCGCTGGGGCTATGCCTCGCATAGGGTCGTAGCATTATGCTGAGCGATTGCCGTTTTGCGTGGATGTGACGCATATTTTCCCCCAACTCGTTTTTTTTTTGTATTTGTGTGTTTTTCTTTGCGTCTTGTTTACTGCAAATAAATGTATTTTCTTTCTTTTCTTTCTTTCAAAGCTGTCTTAAAAATAATGTGTTCAAAAAAAATGTCTCAGTTGTATTCCACCTTTGTGGTTCCATATTAAATGTATTCTGTAAGTTCACAATATTTAGGTTAGAGAATATGATGATGATTAATGATCTAATAATATATGTATACCTGACCTCTTAGAGAACTCGAGTAAAGTTTTCTTTTCTGTGTCTCTTTTATGAAAAGGCACAAGCTGTTCGAGAATACTCCAGTTTTATATCTTGATTATTTTCTGTTCTACTCACAATAGACTTCGGATCAGTGTTAAGCATTAGCAAGCTCAGTCTCCAAGTCTTGAGGCAAACTTCTGATTCTTGCTCGTTGCCAAAGATCCATAACGGACCAGAACCAATGTACTTTGATACCGACGTCAGGTAGAAAATTACTAACGCGAAGGGTCCAATTAACCTGAAATGAAACGTACTCGTATAAATTCAATTATTAAGTTTTTTTTTTGCTGTCGTATCGGCACGCACTTCATGAGAAAAGAGTTTGACAATGCCGTGGTAACTCCCCGTAAATCTCATGGTCGCAAGCGCGATTGCTGAGGGTGAGGTCCTAAATTCGATTAAAAGGTCGGGAAAAGTGTTATTGGGTTTTTCCATTACGAATTTCTCAGTAACAGCCCGGTGTTTGCAAGTTGACGGTGTGATACCAACGTGCCGCGATGCAAGTGCGCGTGGTGCCGTTGGGTCTGCACCTGATAGCTGCCGTCGTGTCAGATTGCCGTCCTGCCGGACTATGGGAGTGAGAGAAGAGAGAGTGTACCTGTGTCTGCGCACACACCTGTGCACTATAACACGCGTCGATGGCTAGTCTCCACTCAGATCCGCAATGCCCACAATTTGGTCTGGAGGACTATTAACCAGCCAGTGATTTCATAATAGAGCTACCACCGTATTAACAATAAGTATCGCCACTGCAATAGGTCTTTAATTAAAGAATACAGATAAATTATCAAATGAGCAAGCGCATTTATCAATGGTTATTCTTTTTCTATCTGAGAAAAGGCCTTGCAGTAGGAAAATACTGTTCATCTTTTATTTTGAATAGTTTTCAAGTTTATTACAGCACAATATACAATGCCGAGACGACAAGAAATGAAAACACTGGCAATACTAATGCATAAGAGTATTTTGGAACCATAAAATAATTCCTAACATCGAAATTAAATAAAATAAAAAATTGTGCGTTTTGTTTGTGCAGAATAAACTATTTTTCTTTCTTTTTTTTTCTTTCTTTCTTTCAAACTGTGATGGGCCGACTGTTTCTTGCCAATCTTTAATAAGGTATAGTGATTGGATATACATTGTTGACTTTATGTATGCTGACTAAGAACGTCTTGTTGTTGTCTCCACCTTGTTTAGATATATGGGCAGGTGCCTGTCATCATCAGAGTTAGCCATGTCTCCAATAAGTAGTAATGTGGGTAGGAACCAACAAAGAATCACTCGAGTCACAATCAAAAGTTATTTAATTGCACAAAATATGTTCCTTAGAGAATTTCACTAAAATCTATTCACGAGTAATTAGGAAATCACTTAACCAATCGGTTTTAATTAATTTTGAAATAAAAAGGGACAAGATTACACGGAACAAAAGCGATTCGTCGGATGCGTGGTGCGCTCGCCGTTGACGTTCGGAAACCAGTGAAGTGCAACATGGCCGCGCTGACCATCGCCTCGACGCTCCGCCAGACTGACAGTTGTCAAATCTAGTTCCTACGTATCTCTCAACAGATGGCGCAAGCAATGCGCCGTCAAATACTTCAAAAGTAATAATATTTATGTTGTACCGACACGAGAAAATAATGAAGAAAAGGAAGCTCTTACCTTATATATCGTTTCCAAAGAACGCTGAACAGATTCTGATGTCTATTAGCGTTGCCCAGAAGACCCTTAATGTGGAGAAGACCAGACATCGCGAAGAATGTATCCACGATTACATCGAAGTGGAGATACATACCTAATAGTCCTTCAATAGACTGAAAAGCGATAATTATTTTAAGATTAGAAAGTTATTGCAAACGAGCAGATAGAATCACGCCTCTTTTCTCCAATGGGGAAGAAAATCAAAATTAAAAGTCATTTATTAAAATTAGGCTGCGAATCAGCACTTATTGAACGTCAAAACGCCCGCCGTTCATCAATTCCTAGTGCTTTAGCTGGGAAGAAGTGGCGCAAGAACTTGATTCTATAAAATAGTATGCAAAATCATTTTATTAACGTTACGAAACACAAAACATTAAGTTAAATTATTTACCATATGCCAGCTAGCACATGCCCACTGCATATTTGTGCACAAACCCACATTTTGTAGCATTTTCATACCTACATCACATTCTTTAGTAAAAATACTTCTCCTTGCTTCAAGGACCCTGTTACTCAGTAAAAATATACCTTTTTCTTTAATCTTTTAATGCTTAGCCAGGAAAAGGTGGTAAATCGGAGTCCTACTGATTAAACTAAACTAAATAAATTCCCTGCACATTAATGGGCCCGAGTAATAATTACCACTACCCTTGCAGGGACGTCCACAGCTAGACATAAGCCTCCCCCAGGCACCGCCACTTCGACCGGTTCTGTGCTTCTCGTATCCAGCGGATTCCTGCAGCCTTCACAAGTTCATCGGCCCACCCTATCAGGCAGGCCAGCAGGGACATACCTTATCAAAATCCCTGGAATTGACAACTCCAGACATAATCATATATAACATTTCATGTACAGAAATGACAGATGCTGCTGTGAGGAACCTTATGCCGTTCATCACTTTGATCTCTTCCTTGTTATCCTTTACCAGGTCTTGGCGGTTCTTGATGATGCAGAATGATTTTGTTATTATTTTTTCTGGAAAAAAAAATGTTTTTTTATTAATTTAAAGGTATCACCTATGCCTCCCTTTGTTTTAATTTTCCGCTTCCCATCAAGTAGGTATATGTATTTTATCTGACTTCTAAACTAATATTATAACGAGAAAAGATTTGATATTTTATATTTTTGCATGTTTGTTTGTTACGCTTTCACGCTAAAACGGCTAAACAGATTTGGATGAAATTTGGCGCATGAGTAGACCATGGCCTGGATTAGGATATAGGATACTTGTTATACCGATATTATTATGGGATCACGACTTATGCGGGTCAAACCGCGGGTTGCAGCTAGTAAATCGTAAAGAGGTAAATTATAAGAAAGAGCTTATTATGAAAACAAATGCCAGTAAGCAACTTATGAAGATTCAAAAGTAATAAAATAAAAACTGTATCTTACCTAAACTATCTGGTGGTTGATCATCACTGGCTACATGAAGCCGATAGTAAGTTGAAGCCGCAGCCATAACTATCAGCGATACTATCAAGGCTCTGAAAATAACAAACCAAACCATTTGATTTCACTATCCATTTCATCCATAAACTCTCTAAAAGCCAAGAGCCGTGTTGCAGCAACATCATCTACATCCTAGTATTCTTTAGTTAGGGCTGATTTATGAATAGATTAATTTTTATCTGAAGAATAAATAAAATTACAGCTTGACTTATTTTCTATGCTACAGCTGTTAAGGCACGACGACACGGTTTTTTTACGGTAAGGCGTATAAACCGTGCCGTAGAAAAAAAATGTGTGTAAAACCCTCAGTTTTCGCGAGATTATAATTGACTGATAATTTTTAGTATTTTTACTTTCATTGCTTGATAACCTATAGTATTATAGTGGTTCAGTATTTTTATCTCACGAAGCGACGCGCGCTTTACTTGTGGTAACCAAGTGTAGCATCAGTACATAACACTCTCAGACTCACACACACATACTTCCGACTTCGCCCGTATCTCGGGCGTTGCTGAGAGCTCCTGCGCACGTCCCTTCGTGAGATAGAAATACTATAGGAGAAACGGTGAAGAGTTCACCCTACTATTGCCAGTAATTTTCAAATTCCACGTTCATCATAACCAGCCTATAACGTTCCCACTGCTGGGCACAGGCCTCCTCTCTTCGAGAGGGAGTGGGCCGTAATCTACCACGCGTGCCCAGTGCGGGTTGGCAGATGTCACATGTCTTCGAATTTTTGGTTCTAGGACATGCCGGTTTCCTCACGATGTTTTCCTTCTCCGTTTTTGAGAGCAGTGGTAATGAAATTATTTACACAAAGTAAAGCGCCTGCCTGGGTTCGAACCCACGACCTACAACTGGTAAGTCAGGGCCGTTACCACTGGGCCACCACTGCGCTCCCAATTTCACGTTATATCGACATTAATCGAGTAAAAGTCCAGATTCCGGGCTGCTATAACATAATTCCTGATAGAAAAACCCAATTTGGTAATACTTTATCCCGACTAGGGATGGAACCCAGGAGCTCAGCTGTTACACTTGCGATCACTGGACCAACGAGGCAGTAAATATGGTCTATTCCAAAACTATATGATAAAAATGTAAACAAATGGATCAGAAAACGTACCTGTGGAGTGTGGACCCAATTTGTAGCACCACTAACAAATGAGTGCCTTGATTTGATTATTTCAAATCAAAATCAAAATCAAAATATTTTATTTCACATAAACCAACATGGGTACTTATGAAACGTCAGAAGCTAGGTGCAGGGTTCCAATTGGTTGTTTCCTATGGAGAAGAGCCGGCAAGAAACTCCACGGTTACTCTTTTAAAAATAAGGGGCTTTTACAATGTTTCCAATTGCAATTCCAATTTGAATACTTTACCTCAAATGTCATCTGACAAATGAGGTAAATTTTATATAACCTCAATTTTCGTCGATGATTTTTCAATTACTGTATAATAATGTTGAAAGTTATAAAGTTGAAACCTTCTTAATACAGATGAATGTGTACCTAATTCCCTTTAGTGACTGATTGCATAAGAATTTAACTTAATACGGTTTGTTTACACCTTCATCAGATACTTTAAGAACAGACTATACACAGGACCATTGTCTTGAACTCTACAGCTAGAATGCTATTGTCTTTTGCACAAATACGTTACCTCACACTAGTCTATTATATGTTTAAAACTATACAAGTCTGAATAAATGATAACTGTAGGTAATTGTAATTATTTTTTGTAAGTATTAATGGAGTCATGATATCGGAGTAGAGGTCAATGCTATATGAACTCGACTGTCAGCTATGGACCGTTTGAAAATAAGTCTAAGGGAATGGATAAATGATAGGTTTTCCAGAACATAGCAAGCACCTGCCAATATGATTTTCAGAATACAATAATATTCTTGGAACAAAGTTCCTTAACGAGGCTTTTTTTTCTTGGTGTGAAATCATCAAATGACCCACTCAGGGCGGAGCGGGAGGGCGTGTCAGAGTTTTACAGACTAAAACCCACCCGTGTTCCTTCAGTTGCCTGTGCGCCAGAGCCACGGTAACTCTTTCGAACAATCCGCAACCCCGGCAGGCATCGCCCTATCGGACCCCGTCAATTATGCTGACAACTACTTGAGGCGCGCGTGGAACACAACGCACCGTCGACTCGGACCTGGTCCTTACCGGACGAGCTACCCATTGCTCGTCATCCGCAAGAGCGCGCCTAAGGTGGCCGGGAGGCAGTGTCTCCTCCTGCGGCGACTAGGGGCATGAGGGCGCAACGATTGCCTCACACTCACACTCACGCGCTCCGCCTCCTTCTTCGCGAGCATTATTACTTCGCAAATGGGGGTGACGGCTTCCCATGCCCTCTCGCTCCGTACCATGGCCTGGACCAGAGCCGGACGCCTGGCAGACCTTCATCGTATGCTCCACCGTGTCCTCCGGTCGATCAATACAATGGTAACACCTGGGCGTTTTCTCCCGCCTTATCCGAAACCGGAACCACCCGAAACAGCCATGTCCGGTGAGGACCTGCGTCAGGCAGAAGGTGAGGACGCCGTGGTGCCTCTTTATCCACTCCTCAAAGAGGGGACTTACCGCTGCAATTGTGGCGTGCCCTCTTAACGAGGCGTGCGGTAGGAATTGACTAATAGAAACCGTCACGTAAGGAAAAAGCGTAATGCCCCTCTATGCGACTTTCTCTCTTTCTCTTTGTTTTCCTATTATAAACGAGTATGTGGGAGCAGTGATAGCCCAGTGGTATCGGGTCCCAACTTACGAGTTGTAGGTCGCGGCCCAGGCAGGCGATTTACTTTGTGTGAATAATTTCATCACCACTGCTCTCAAAACGGTGAAGAAAAAACATTGTGAGGAAACTGGCATGTCCTAGAACCAAAAATTCGAACACACGTGACCTCTACCAATCCGCACTGGGCCCGCGTGGTGGATTACAGCCCGCTCCCTCTCGAAGAGAGTGGGCCTGTATCCCAGCAGTGGGAACATTATAGGCTGATTATGTTTATGCTATGTGTGGGCGTATGACTATCGAGATTCTAGCAGACGTATTGTGTGCGGCCGGTTGTATAACCTCAATACTGAATGCGTGGAGATTTCGTTAAAACTTATTTGTTTTTCTTTTAAATCATACGTGAGAAGGAACTTCGTTCCTGATGGGCGTCCCCTGGCCGCACACATTTTTTTTTGTTATTAAGTATACCATTGATTGACAGAAAAGCAGCGTACGATGCAAGTTTCTGGGGTAAACCAAGGAAGTCTATATTTGACCTACATTAATCAGATTTAGAACAGAAAACTGGTGCTTATGAAACTGGTCCTCATAAACGATTAAGGGACTTTTACTGCAAACTTGATAGACGTCGCGGGAATAGAACTTCTACTACCACAACGTCTAAGTCAAGTACAAGAAAATGATGCAGTTACTGTAGCCGAAAGAAGCTTTAATAACATAGCTGTAAAGCTTTTAAAGTAACCAAGCTAAAGTGGCAGTGGTCTCGCCATATTTGTCGAAGGACCGATGACTGGTGAAGCGAGCGAGTCTTGGAGTGGAGACCACAGATGCGGAAGCTGGAGGACTTCACGTTGTAGCGCAGCTTGGGACAGTGGACTGCGATAGGCCTAGTGATGTGATTGATTGATAGCCATGTATTAAAATTATAGGTACTCACATAAACAAATAAAACCCAACTCCATACTGCAGCTTGTCACCAGCGACCTGACAATGGTCCACCGTGATGTTAGGAGCCTGGGTCCCGAAGGTGGTCAGGTCATACATGGACCTGGTGATCTTGACGATGGAAGGTGGATGGCAGGCTGCTGGGACACACACACCCCAGAGAAAGTGGTTGACGGGCAGACCTGATGTTGTTGGTGACTAGAAGGAGAAAAAAAAGTGTGAACGCAAGAGTATAGTGTTTTGTATGTTTTTTTTTTCATGTGTCTAAATGAGTGATGAATATAAATTTTGATGGAGTCAATGATAGCGTGGCGGTTGACAGGAGAGGAAAAAGAAATCGTGTTGTACCGACCATGGGACAAGTACCTAACTTAGGACTAGGGCAGGAAGATGATGTATATCTATCAGGTATGAGGAACAGGGTGTAAAGTTCACTCATACCTCTATAGAAGGATCCTCCGACCACACGGGTGTCGTGTCTGGTGGGCAACTGCCCGACAGTTGATGGCGGATCATTGTATATATGCTAGTTGCGCGGTAAACTCTGCTTGAGCGATGCAGGATTATGCGTGACGTCAGTGTGACGCGTAGCTCGCATGTGGCGTTATAGATGCCGCTACATATCTTTTAAATGGAAGAGTTAAGCAGACGTTTTTTGTTTCCATTGTTCTAAAAACGATGAAAGAAATCATTTTTATGGCCCAAAGTCAAAGTCAAATCATTTATTTCAGATAGGCACATAAAAGGCACTTTTGAACGTAAAAATTTACAAAAAAGTTGAATTGATTCTAGTTGCCCCTTTCGCATGGAGAAGAAAGGGCATGAAACTTTTAAAAATGTTTTACAATATTATGTATACATTAATTATATGTGAAGATGATGCACCTAGAATAAAATTACTATACCACAATAGGTAAAAATAATTAAATATAACGCATGACAGGTAAATTAATTATGAGATAGATCACATATTTACAAATATTGAAAAGTAAATGATTTTTCCAAAATTTCACAAGTAATAATTTTGTGTGTGAGTTAAAGTAGTTACATATGTAAAAAACAATGTCATAAAAATTATAAATTATACAATTAAATTAGCAACCAGTTTGATTTTGTCTAGACTCTAGATTGTCCTATGGAGCAGGACCAGCATGTTTCCAAGCATTCTATTCTAGGATATAATCCTCTAATTTGTAATATGCTTGTTTACAAAGCGTACTTTTAATATTAATTTTAAATTTTCTTTCATTTAATTGCAATATATCACAAGGTATTTTGTTGTAACGTTTAACACAGTAACCCATAAAAGATGTATGTACAGTCACGGACTTTAATTGATGAGCCACTTTCAAACTTTTCAATTTTGCAGTTTTATACATTCACGAGATTAGACGATTAAACACGAACTCAAACCGCATGCTCGTGGACAAGATGACAAATTATTAATAATCGGAAATAGTCTTATCCATAGAGGTTGAAGGTTGACTACTAAGTTGTCCAAGATAAATCAATAAAATATTGCATACGTTTATCCGATCTATTTAATACTGACCTACTTTGAATTAGAGCTCATTAAATACTCGTTATTTCTGAAAACCTATCCGAAGACAGTGACTGATTGCTTTATAAACGAAATAAAACTATTTTTCAAAGGTTGAATATTTTTTTAGCTAAGTAAATTTTATGACATTTATAATAGCTAAAACAGAAATAGTAAAAAAAAAACAATAAATTCTTCCAAGAAGGCGGCAGTTAGGTGTTATTTTGGTTTATGTGCAACAGTTACCATAATTGTCATGAACGTCATCTTGGACGCTACGCGTTCGGATAAAATCGTGGGTCCGAATTTTTGCGATGTCGAAATGACCAATCATAATTTTTCCGTACGCTAACGTTACTATCGCTACGTTAAACAATTGTCGCTAGGTTACGGTTGCTCTACCTGCAATTGGTTGATTTTGGGTAGTCACTCTGTACTATGTACGAGTATAACCGACTAAACCCGATTTGCTATACTCGACTAAAATACGAACAGGGGCAAGTGGCTCATCAATTAAAGTCCGCGACTGTACTCTAGATAATCTAAAAAATGGTTGATCTATTTTATCTTTATTTCTAGTATTAAAGTTATGTCTATCACTTATTTTATTAAAAAGATGTAGATTTTTCTTACTTAGATAATATTTTCATAAATGAATTGACAAGGTACCGTCATAATGTTAATCTTTTTAAATAGTTCCCTAAGAGATTCGCAACGACGTAGATTGTAAATGGCCCTGACAGCTCTCTTTTGCAAAATGAAAATGGATTCAATGTCAGCAGCCCGACCCCACAGTAAAATGCCATATGACATAATGCTGTGGAAGTACCTAACCCACTCCCGCTCTCAGAAAGGTGGCCTGCAGTCTGAGCAGTCGGAATGTCTGATTGTACTGAACCTACTTATACTATAACTTTGTATTCTGGCCTACATGGTTTGTTATTTTTCATTCGGAGTAACATATGCCAGTATTTTTAGGGCTCCATATCCAAAGGTTGTCAACGGAACCCTATTACTAAGCCTCCGCTGTCCGTCCGTCTGTCTGTCAGCGGGCTGTATCTCATGAACCGTAATAGGTAGACAGTTGAAATTTTCACAGAGTGCAAAAAAGTTAAACATTAAAGAGGTCCCCAAACAAGAAACGTGTTTAAAAAAAAGTTAAGTGTTATACTGTATACATATTGTACTGTAACCCTTTGTGTGCGAGTCCGACTCGCACTTGGCCGGTTTTTTTTTGTTACCGAACTATTTTTTCTAAAGATAAATTAAATGTTTTTAGATTTTTCCGTCTTTTAATGACAAACTTTGCTTTCCTTTTTTACTAAACAAATAATGATAGGTAATTCATTAATGTTGCGTGACCCATCAAGAACCTTCACGCTTCTATTCTATAGAAATAGAATAAATAAATAAACTTTTTTACAAAAAATTAAACCAACGAAAAAAGAAACTGAAAAGCAAAAAATAAATCTTTCAGTCTAACTAAGCTCTTAAATTAATGTAAATTACAAATTTTGAGTCGGCGCCAAACAATCAACGCAGATCGATTAACGACGATCAATCAAGCTGCCATAAGTTTTCATGGCGCCTTGTATGTTTGGCGCCGACTCAAAATTTGTAATTTACATTAATTTAAGAGCTTATTTAGACTGAAAGATTTATTTTTTGCTTTTCAGTTTTTTCGTCGGTTTAATTTTTTGTAAAAAAGTTTTTTATTTTTCGCTTTTCAGTTTCCATTTCAAATAAATGAACCTATTTATTTATTTATGACTACCAACAATGGCTTGCACTACAGAAATCTTTAAAAAAAAAACATGAAATTAAAACTTAGTACAGTGGATTAATTACTTTAAGGTAAACACCACATTACCCAAATTAAATTATGTTAATTGACAGCTTGGGTACATGACAAGTTTTCAAGCAAACTTAATACCAGGGGAAAAATATGCTAGATTCAAATGTCATCAAATTCAAAGAAAGAAAGGAAAGAAATTCAGATTCAAGGTTTCATAACAAACCAGACAAACAGTCAAGAATTTTAGATTTCAGCTTAGGGAATCAAAGTGTAAATCGATTAGATCGCTATTACATAGTAAAACCTTGCAAAACCTAGTATATAGACAGTTATATGCAATACCGATTTTCTCTGTGGAGGGCAAAGAGTAGTAATAGGTCTACGCGGAATTCATGACTGACGGAGCCCGCAAGATATTGAGTGCGAGCAGTGGAGGTTAGTCGATAATTCCTTTAAGAAATTTACATACAAACATTGCGTCATTTAAACATCTTCGTTATTCTAAAGTGTTGAAGAAATTCAATCCATTTTTATAAGAAGATGTTTTTTTAACTATGCCAACAGAAACAGCTAGATACCAATCAAGGCGTTTTTGAACGTGTTCTAGACGCAAACTATTCGTAGCATAGTGCGGCCGCCACACTATATTACAGTATTCTGCTACATATCAACTACAAAGTGTACAGTACACTTTCTTATGACAAAATCCCAGCATCTTGGACGCAATTTTGGGGCTTGTATTTAAACGCCTACCAGAAAAGTGCCTATTTTACTACCAAAAAATTCGAAATACCTGCCAGAATGGATAAATGCTCACCAAATTGTGTTTCATAAAGTATTGTAGAAATGAACCTATTTTCCTTTTTATTCTATGCCATAAAGATTTATAAACGTCTTTTAATTTCTTACTACATGCCAAGATAGCTCGACGGAGCCCCGCTTAGCGGGGCTCCTATTTCTGTCTACAAGATTTAAAGGAACCTAACCAACCAAACCTCGGGGTGCTCCTGACGTCGACCGGCGTGGGTTAGGGTTAATAAGCAGGTCGACGAAGCCCCGCTTCGCGGGGCTCCTATTTCTGTCTAAAGGGTTGAAAGGAACCTAACCAACCGAACCTCGGGGTGCCCCTGATGTCGACCGTCTATGGTTAGATTTGGTGAGCATTTATCCATTTTGGTAGGCAAAAAGAATAAAAATACAACACGTACAATTATTCTGATGAGTGTATAATTATTTTGGAACTTAAAACGTTGTTCTTTAGGCACCTCGGTATAGAGAGAGTTTATTTTATTTGGAGTTAACTTAATTTACTTGGTACTTAGTCTTAGGGTCTAAGATTTTTTTTGGTGAGCTTTTAAATTGTAGCCCTTTTTTTGTTATGTGGTGTAGGTATGGTGCAAATATAAATTTTTGGTCAAATAGAACTCCAAGGTCACGTACAGTGTCTATCTAAGTAACTTTGTCGTCATTAATGTAATACTCTCACTGGCTCCTGAAATACAGGTACTCATCCAGGGCCTCACATTTTTCTATAACCAGTTTTTATGGCATTCAATAAATTATTATTTTGGTAAAGAAATTTGGTTTCTTAGTTCTTTGGCTAGTGTAAGCTACATTAACGGGCCCAAGCTAAGACAATGTAGCGTGTGTGGTGTTTTTTTTAAGCACCTAGAATTAATGTTATGAGGAGTCATTTGATTTTCCTCAATTTGTATGAACTGCCTAACTAAAGAGCAGGTGTTTAAAATTGCAGCTTTTTGGAGTATTATGTAAACTGAGTCTTTCAGGTCTATTCGATTAACAACAATGGGTACTACGTATACTTTTCCTGCCTCCAAATTCTGGTCACTTCATCTTTTAGGTCAGCGTAATTACTGATCTTCTCACCTATTGTTTTGTGTAAATTGTATGTATTAGGGACTGCAATATTTATGAGGTATGTGACTTTATTAACTTTATTTTGAAGGGCTATATCTGGTCTATTATAGTGAACGGTCCTGTCGGTTAATATGCCGCGATCTTAGTAGAGTTTGTGTGTGGTATTTTCTAGAACTGTTTGTGGTACACACGGCTACACATCAAGCTATAAATTTCCAGCTTCATTGACCTCTCATTGTACGGAAATCCTAGACAATGCGAGATCAGCTTATACTGGAAATTTATAGCTTGATCTGTAGCCGTGCGTACGTACTTGTAATATGGAGTGTTTATACCTTGTATGTATGAGTTTATATTTGAGTGCTAGTTTTTGATGTGGCATTTTGCTACCTTATTGTGTCTGTGTGTATAGTCTGTTTTAATATTATTATTTCCTTTATTCCATTATATACACTCGAGACCAATGAATCCGGGTCACTTAAAGAATCCTAAAAATCTCGGAAACTAAAAATGCTAGGTTAATGCAATAAATTGTATTTAATAGACAATGTAATACTCCTTAAATGAAGGTATTAAAACTTCTTAGTTATTGTAAAGTTATATCATAAAAAAATCAAATTTGAAAAAGAGCCACTTTCGAAGATGGAACTACGAAATTACAGCATTTGGTTTTGCTTTTGTTTGTTATCTGTCATTTATGTGGGTACATAAACCATGTTGATAGTGCTCTATATTCATTATTCAAGCTGAAATTATGTCGCTTACGCCTGAAGAATGCACCAGAATACTTACAATGCTGGAAACCGGCCGGAGTCAGCGCGATACAGCCAGGACTGTCGGTGTGTCGCTGTCAACAGTACAAAGAGTTCTCCGACGTTACGAAGAAACTGGTTCTAACCTACGCAGACCAGGAACGGGCAGAACCAGGTGTACCACAGCACGAGAAGACCGATACTTGGTGAACACCATGCTTCGAAATCGCTTTCTCACAGGAACTGAACTCACAAATCAGTTTCGACGCCTCGGAGGAAGTAACCCAAGTGCATGGACAGTAAGACGTCGGCTTGCTGAATCTAACTTAAAACCCCTTAGACCTGCAAACGGCCCTAAACTGGAGCATGGGCATCGTATTTCAAGACTAAGATATGCCCAGAGCCACGTAAATTGGAGTATTGAAGATTGGTCAAAAGTTATGTTCTCCGACGAATCAAAATTTATGCTCTACAAGCACGATGGAAGACACAGAGTGTATCGAAGACCAGGGGAAAGATTCAAGCAAGCATGCATCGAAGAAAAAGTAGCCTACGGTGGTGGGTCTGTACTTGTGTGGGCCGGAATTTCTTCTGAAAGTCGCACAGAGCTGGTGATCATAGAAAACGGCTCTTTAACTAGCGTAAGATATGTGGAAGAAATCCTCAATGATCACGTTGGTCCATTTATGGTCAATTTAGGTGAGGATGCTATATTTATGCATGACAAGGCCCGACCTCATACAGGTAGGATTGTGAATGACTACCTTCAAGAGATGAACATTACTCGTATGGAGTGGCCAGCGCGCAGCCCGGATATCAACCCGATCGAGCATGCTTGGGACGAGCTAGGCAGATGCGTAAAACAACGAAACCCTCCCCCAATCACGCTTCGTGAGCTCAAAATTGCTCTCACAGAGGAATGGGAGAATATTCCCCAAAATCGTATAAGGAACTTGGTGTACAGCATGCCAAACCGCGTAAACGCAGTAATGGAAGCACGAGGAGGCAATACGAAGTATTAAAATTCAAGAAAATCGTAATAAAGTTCAAAAATTTCATGTTTCCTATTTTTGTTTTAAGGAGAGATCAGCAGTTTTTTTCTTTATGTAATTTTGTGTTAATAAAATGTATGGTGACTCATATTTTTTTTACCTTCATTTAAGGAGTATTACATTGTCTATTAAATACAATTTATTGCATTAACCTATCATTTTTAGTTTCCGAGATTTTTAACATTCTTTAAGTGACCCGGATTCATTGCTCTCGAGTGTACATATAAATTACATTTTTAAATATTAGAATATAAAAAATATAAAAACATTTAAAAATATAAAAAATAGTAACCCACCGGTATCGGGAACAGGGTCCAAGCTACCGGCGGTCAGGGCTCCAGAGAGAGGAACCTCCTAACAATCCGAGCCGTGTCAAGAAGTACCGCTTTCTGAATCAAGCCCTTGATCCAGCTGCCCAACGAGAGCCTCCTCAGGTGTTGGTCGAGGCTCTTGGCTATTAAGCCATTGGCTGTTACGACTATCGGCACAATGATCGCTGAGTCCACATCCCATATGTCGACAACCTCGCGAGCCAAGTCAAGATACTTGATTTGTTTATCTTTCTCGGCTTTCACGAGGTTCCCATCATGCGGGACCGTTATGTCAACAATCATTGCGCGCCGCTCTAATCGATCCACCACCACTATATCAGGCTTATTGGCAACAATAGTCCTGTCAGTGATGATGGATCGATCCCAGTACAATGTGATATGTCCATTTTCGAGAACTGGGTCGGGCACATACCTGTAGTACGGCACTTCCGATTCTACAAGGCTGTATTTCAGAGCAAGTTGCTGATGGATAATCCTGGCTACAGGGTTGTGTCTATGCAAGTACTCTTCGTTAGCTAGACGAGAACATCCGGAGATAATATGTCTGATGGACTCACCCGGATGATGTCATGCCCGACACACGTCATCATTATTTTACTCATATTATTATTATTTCCTTTATTTCATTATTTACATATAAATTACATTTTTAAATATTAGAATATAAAAAATATAATATATTATTATTATTATTACTTTGCCTTTAATTATGACATTATTTGTTCTTGTATATTTAACGTGGTAACACTTCATTGAGTTCAAATACATTTCTTTATTTTTGCACCATTCATCATCATCATCATCAGCCCATATTCGTCCACTGCTGGACGTAAGCCTCTCCTGGTGAACGCCAATGAGCCCGATCCTCGGCTCTCCTCATCCAGTCTCTGCCAGCCGAATTCCGCAAGTCGTCAGTCCACCTGGCCGGCGGTCGCCCCACACTACGTTTGCCTAAACGCGGTCTCCACTCTTGAACTTCTACGTGTGATGTGACCAGCCCATTGCAGCTTCAGCTTGCTTAGTCTTTGGGCTATGTCGATTACCTTGGTTCTCTGGCGGATAACATCGTTTCGGATTTTATCCTTCAGAGAGACTCCAAGCATAGCTCTCTTCATAGCTCGCTGAGTGACTTTAAACTTATGTACCAGTCTCACCGTGAGTGTCGACGTTTCGGCTCCGTAAGTCGTAACCAGTAGGACACACGCGTTGAAGACTGTCGTCTTTAGGCACTGCGGTATAGACGACGAGAAGACCTGATGAAGTTTACCAAATGCTGCCCATCCCAGCTGAATCCTACTATCGGCTTCCCTCTCAAAATTGAAATGGGCCTATAGTTTTTATGTTGACATTGTTATCCGATTTATGTATAGTCACCATCTTTGCCATTTTCCATTTTATAGGGAAAATATGCCAGAAGTTAAGGATTTGCTGTTTATAGCTATAATAAATATTACCTTTATTAATTTCTAAGCTTTTGAATGTTTTGAGTATGCTCTCACAGCTAATATTTAGAACTTTCCTCGACTGCCTTCCATACCCAACATCACACCCTCCCTATATGACAGTCATACCCTAGCTAGGTTTAAAGTTCTCATCAAGATTAATGAAATAAGCCCAAACACGATCTAACTGCTGTAATCTGTCGAGGAGCTCTCTCGACTGTCTTCCGTCTTCATCATCAGATGATCTCCAGGTCTCTTTTTTGTTGAAGCATCATTAGTACTACATATATGTGCCAAGTTTCAACAGAATCGGTTCACAAGTGAACATTCACTAGGTGAAAAATCATTTAACCCCTATTTTTCTACCCTCAGGGGTGGATTTCGTTTTTCAATTTTAAATGGGACCAACTTTGGGTATACTCTTTCCATTAAAAAAAGAATCATCAAAATCCGACTACTCTGTAAAAAGTTATGCGTGGTCATACAAAAAAAAAAAAAATACGGTTCGACTTGAGAACCTCCTACTTTTTGTTTCGTCGGTTAAAAAGTAATTATATGTGAACCAGGATATTTCTTTATAATTGCCATTATTAAAGGTTAACAAAGGCAAAAGAGCGAATGGTTCACGAAGAACTATTAAAGTAAATGATACCTACATGTACTAGTCTAATGTCGATGGCCGGTTATTTACAAAATCATGATTTTACAGAAGAGCGTTTTGAACGCAAAACTGTATTAATAGTTATTAATAATATTTTTAATAATTAATAGAAGAACCAAAAAAAATCTTGGGTGCGTGGGTCCAGATGATGGCCACCCCTCCACAGGACGATGTAATCTTTGAATGGATCTAATTTTTTACATATTTCTTTGACATAATCTTCTCATTATTTGACATTACATACCTACAATTCTAATTTCAACTCTTTACTAATGGCTTTTGTGGACAGGATATTAATTCAGATTTGTTACAGTTGTAAATCGTAATGGCAATCATGTTATTTGGTTTAAATAGGTTTTTACTTTATTTATCTTATGTACCTATATATTCTTTTATATTTTGTGAATATGAGAACGTTGTAGGCCTTGTAGATTGTAGATTTGTAGACCATTTTTCTATTCTGTTAAGTACCTGGTATTTGTTGACAGACCTACACTGTCCTTCCATACCTATTAACACTGTAATTTGAAAACATTTTAAACGCCAATTATTTTTAAACGAGAAACCGTGGAGTTTCTAGCGAGCTCTTATCCATAGGAAACGACCATTTGGAACCGTACTTCATGACACAAAAAAATTCAGCAGTTCCATACATTGTAACAAAATGTAAGGAACTGCAGATTTTTTTGTGAATAGATTTCATTCAAATTTTATATACCGTCTAAGTATACCATGTAGTATACGTGGTATAATTTAATGTGATAACCGAATCGCCACTCTGTATATATTTTTTTTCGTGATATTTTTGCCATCGACACTCCGACGAGAAGAGTAAAAGAACAAGGTTATCTTCTTCAATTTTGAAACATTTAGCTAATAGGGTATTACCAAGGAAATGGTTTAGGCTGGTGACTGTAATATTCGGGGTGGCACCCCATCGACGCGCAAACTATAACCATGGATTCAGTACGTGTTTCTGAACCCCCTAGCGTTGAAATTTATGGTCGGTTATTTAAAAAAAGAATGCTGTTCCATACATGTTGACCGCGAAGGTGTTGCACTTTTCTATAAAATAGCTGTTTTTTTTTTTGATAACCAACGTTAAATATCTGTGGGTCTTTACTAATGTGCTGAATTCATGGTTATAGTTCGCACGTCAATATCCCTGCCACCGTGTATATTTTTTCCAAAATACGGTCGTAAAGTAAATTAAATGAGTCAACTGCCTTTGTTAAAACAAAGAATTATTTGTCGAACTATGTAAAAAAGGGAATATCGTAAAAAGTGCAGTTTAATCTTAGTTCTTTCCTGCCCTTGATGTGTGAGCAGTAGGTATAATGATTTGGTCCTTTTGATCTATCTTTTTATGCCAACTTGATTACTAGGACCAAAACTGTGACATTTTCATTACAAAACGATTGCTAACTTCGATCCAAGCTTATATATTCAAGCCTTCAAGTAGTTTTTTTGTAATAAAACTTTATCATTTTCGGAATTAAGTTCCAAATACAAAAACTGGCTCGAGAGTTTAAACCTGATCTAGGGCTGAACCTTGTTTTGTAATAGAGCCGAGTTTGAAACGAAAACTAAAGTGGTATGAAGTTTTTACTCACATTAAGATATTCTTCCGTAGACCCATAAGGATCATATTCAGCTTTCTTCTTTGGATTATCTGACAGCACCAGTTTTGCCATGCAGTACTTGGTTCTAAATTGTGGATGGGTTTCCAGCCATGGTGGTTTCATGCATTGGTCGAAATTGCCAAAGGTAGCCCAGGAACCGTAGAGATTGCCCGTAGGCACAGTGTTGGCATTCCAAACTGGAATAAAAATAAATAGAAGGAGATTACTGATTGCTCGACTGCTGAGCCGAAGGTCTTAGGTTCGATTTCCAGTTCAGGCAAAGTGTTTTAGTGTTTTTCCGTCAGTAGCAACTTGGAGCTTAGGTTTGTGGTCGGTTTGTGGTAGGACTTAAGCACAACTGGAAAAATGTTGTTGCACTATCGGTACCTCTGCCTTACTAACTTGTTGGGGAAAAAAGGCGTGATGCTGTATTATGTTAGAAGGAGATTAAAGGACGTACGTTATTAAAAGGATCCAGGCTGCTAACTCAATCTTGTAGCGGTGTCCAAATGTGTCCAAATATTTTGGTCTTGTTTGGACTAAAAGACCAAAACTAACCAAAGGCAAATTTTCACAATTAATTTCTAGGCTAATTTAATAGTTTTTGTTTTTCATTTTTAACATTTTAATTGTAAACTCAGATAATTCTTACAATCAATTCTTGTACGTAGTAGGTACGCACCAAAAAATATTCGATTTCAATTTATTTAAAGACTAATAATGGGTACGTAGTTATTGTAATATTTACTTACTTATGCAGATAACCATGACCTAAACTAACCACGTTTGTTAATACTTGTTTTCCTAGATTAAACAATTAAGTAACTCGGTTCTAATTTTTTTTTTTTTAGTCTAAACGCATTGGTCAAACGCAAGGCCGTTGGATTATACTAAAGACGCACTAATGAGACAGGAATATCATAACGATCTGAGTAATTTCAGATTACAAAAATAACATCAAGCTTATAAATATTTCCCGAAGGGGTAAGCAAAGGTACATAAGGTACAGGCTATTCAGTCTGTACTATATTTTTTTTTTGTATAAAATTTATCAGTTATGTTAATTCTCAAGTTATAGGGGGCGCGTCCATGGTCATTAACTCAGCACTAGTCAAGGCAAAGGACTTCTACTCAAACAACACTTTGCCTTATATTCTGGGAATCGAATTTAGGAAGCACCACACATTCAGCAGTCGAACTTGTGATACTAAATCAACAGGGTCATGAGACCAACACGGCAGTCAAAGAGTGAGTGAGGAAGGAGGGATGTCCAGTGAGGCAGCCAAGAGTGAAGGAGCGATGTTAGATTTATCTTGTTAAAGAGTGGGTCTTACATAATCCATCACGCGAGGAAGGAGGATGAAGATGGGAAGATCAGTTAGGCAGTCAAGAGCGAAGGAGTGATGTTTGATTGATCTTTTAAAATTGGTTATATCTACTCAATTGGGAGCAGTGGTGGCCAAGTAATAACGTCTCCGACTTACGAGTCTAGGTCGTGGGGTCAAACCCAGGTAGGCGAGGCTACTTTGTGTAAATAATTTCATCACCACTACTCTCAAAACGGCGAAGGAAAACATCGTGAGGAAACCGACATGTCCTAGAACCAAAAATTCGAAGACATGTGACATCTACCAACCCGCACTGGGCCTGCGTGGTGGATTTTGGCCCACTCCCTCTCACAGAGAGGAGGCCTGTGTCCCAGCAGTGGGAACATTATAGGCTGATTATTTTACTCAATTATCCATATTTTTTATTTATTCTTGAGTATATAATTATATATATGAGTAGGTATTTCTCAGTTATTTAACCTAATTTCTTTGGTACTGGATATTGGAACTGTACTTTTCTTGACAAATTGGTTAATAAAAAATTCTGATTGCACACAATTTCACTTACCCCAAGTAGCCCATAGCGTAAAGTTCTTCACATTCTCCAATAGTGTTAGGGTTTTCTCCAAACATGGCGCGTCTTCCTTCTCCCAATTTTCAAGCTTTAGTCTTTGTACAAATGCGTCTATGGCTGTGTGATGTTGTCTATGGGACACAGGGCTTGATACAACTGTGGCTGCAACAAACATAAGTAGTGTTTGACCTGGGTAAGGACATAGACAACTTTGCATCCTGTATCACAGAAGAAGTCGCGGGCAACCGATAGTAATACATAATTATGAACCTAAGCTTTGTTAAAGGGGTTTACTCCATAAGTAAGTATTATTAGATTGTTGATATTTTTAAGTTAAGGTAAATTGATATTTATCATCATCATCACCTACAGCCCCACTTGACCCACTGCTGGGCATAGGCCTCTCTTGTCTTGTGCCAATCCCCACGCTCCTATGCCATTCTCATCCAGGTTCTACCCGCTATAGTAAAAAAATCTTCCGCTCATCTCACCGCCGGGCGACATGGACATGCATGGATTTACTAAATAGCACCTCTACAAAACTGCAAATAACTTTTTTAGCTATGCTACCTGCCTACTCATTTACAAAATATGGAAACTTAATAAAAGTGTTTGTTAATTACTCTACTTTTATTTCTTGTATTGATGGTCATACCTATGCCACCAAAAGACAATGAAACAAGTAATATTTAAAAAGGCACATAATAAAAAAAAACAGTAAAAGTACACTTTAAAATCTTCGGGTTACCCTTCGCCCGAACATGTTTGCAAAATTTCCTTTTTTTCCAATTTTAATTTTATATTACAATTTAATTTACCTAAATTAATATAGTTTGCTATATTTAATAACTAAAGTTTCACTTACCGATGCAAATAAAAACTAAAAATAAATACCACATATTGCTATTAAAGGCTGACGGCGCCCTGATCACATCACGATTGTCACTATAATAAACACTGAGAGGATGAGAGAACTAATTAATATACGCCTATGTAAGTTATTCATAGTACTTGTTTATATAAATTACCAAGAGCAGCGCGCCCTGACGCTGTGATAAGCCGCCAAATTATCAGAACACACAAGCGTAACGCAGCAGAATTTGAGTAGCTCATAATGAGTTAAGAGATAAAAGTATCTGATTACAATTCAATATAAATCAAGGATTTTTCAACTTATTTTGGAGTTTTTATGGCCCATATTTTTGTTTTTTGACGTGAAAACATATATTCGCTTGGTGTGCTGGTGGTAAGTTCAATATTTCTGACCGACAAAAATATGTAAGATTTCAACCGGTAATAACTACGAGACTTTTAGTGCTGGAGTAATGGTTCAACATTCAAAAGATAGGTTATATTTATAACAAGTTTGAGGCAGGATATAATATACCTATGATGTCACACTGCAATATGCACGTGCATGCGCGAGTTATGGTTTATCAAACTGGATTTAAATTAAAAAAACCGGCCAAGTGCGAGTCGGACTCGCGCACCGAGGGTTCCGTACAAACCTGTAGGTATTTTTATTGCTAAATGAAATCCATAACATTACAATGTAGAATGCTGGAGGAGCATAAATTTAAGACAAAGGTCTCTTTATCGTTTCAGTAATCCTTTATTTTATAATATAACTGAAATACCTACACTAGCCATGCAGCAGCCTTGCAAAAGTTCTTTTATCGCTAACCACCTTCCCCGCGCCCGGCTGCGGGCCAGTGCGTGCGCGTTCATGCCCCGCCCTGCGCCCCGCGTGACTCTCGCGCCATCAGCGTCCCATCCCATCCCACTTCGCCAGTAGGAACAATACAATTGTAAGCAATACAAGCAAGCTGTTTGATAATAACCAACTCTATGAAATATAATAAACGCATTTAGGTTATACAGCTACATTCACCAAAACATCCGGATTGAATGACGCTAAGTTCGTCTTTGCCGTTTGAAAAATACTTGATACCTCTACGCGTTCATGAGAAAAAGGGTAATAAGTTTAAAATTATTAAAAAAAAAAAATGTGATGTAACAAAAGAAAATAGGTTTTCGGAATTTTTCCTTTAAGTGCGCTGTAAATCGTTGTTTCATGCCAAATTTCAAGATTCTAAGTCGACTGGAAGTATCCTTTAGGTTTTAATTCCCATGAGAGTAGTTGCGAGTTTCAAAATATGCGGCTAAAATTGTTGTTTCTTTTGATTGCAATGTCATAGAAGTTAGATTTTGTTACAGCTTAAAGGTATTATAGACTTGACTATGTGATATGAATATCAATATAATACCACTACGCGTTCATGAGGAAAGGGGTAGTAAGTTTAAAATTATTAAAAATATTTTTATTATATGATGTAACAAAAAAAATATGCTTTTCGCAATTTTTCCTTTATCTGTGCTATAAGACGTTGCTTCGTACCAAATTTCAAGATTCTGAGTTTACGGGAAGTACCCTGTATCTTTTGATTGCGTTGGCTCAGAAGTTTAATTTTTTCACAGCTTCAAGGGATAGTAGACTTGAGTATTTGATTTGAATTTCAGCTTGATACATCCACGCCTTCATGAGAAAAAGGGTCTTAACAGACAATTAGGCGGATAACAAAGTGATCCTATATGGGTTCCGTTTTTTCCTTTTGAGGCACGGAACCCTAAAAAGATTTAATTTTATTGATATATTGAATACATGTTAACTCTATTAAATACAATTAAAGAGTACCATTAATACTTACTTAGGTCTATCTATACTCTAAGATAACATAATGGTATTTGGCGTCGATAGTGGAATTACGTCTTTGTTTTCTGGCTTCGACTTTGATTCTTCCTTAACTGTGGATTCTTCCATAGTTATTGTGGTAGGTTCATGATATTGACAGCTCCCTCCCAGTCTTGAGTACTTCTGTCTTGCTTGCCAGAGTACTAAAAAGTCGAGGATAAATAGATATTATGAAAACTGAAGAATACTGTCCTATCTTCAATTGTCCTGTTTCTTGCGTAGTCAACTGATGTCTTCGTAACATTTCAATCTGCTTTGTTACATCATCTTGTGTAGTAACTACTGATAGGGGATAGTCATTGATTGGTTCCTCCTGTAGTCCTTGGTATATTTTAACTTCGGTTATTTCTTCTTTTGTAAGACATTTAGGGCCGTAAGGTCAAAAGCAGTTTAAACTATGGATATTGGAATCTACGATAAAATATAATCGATGATAATTTACTGTCCTAAGGGCCGTAACATCAATCGTAGTTTAAACCGCGGAAGAGAGTTTATCTCTGGGCATCGATTATTTCATAAGATCAATGGTAGTTAATCGATTATTGGCAGTTTAAACCATCGATTTGTTTAAACTGGCCCAAGGGGACGGTTAAACTCCTTTGTATCGATTAAACTGACCGTAAACTGACCAGATGGCATATTTTGACGTGGAGAACTTTTCAAAAACCCACATCTGTGTAGGTACCTATTTTGCCTGCTTCAAACATTTCTACGTGTATTCATTAAAGCTTTGTTTTGTGGTTATTAAAATGGATACTTTTAACAGTGATTCGGATTCGAAACGCGTTGAACGATATCTAAATCCGAATCACTGTAATAATTCTTCACACGTGCTGATCTGACGTAATTTAATGTCTCTAATACAATTTTTAGGTATTTCACATGTACATATATTTTGTTTACATTCATTTACTTTGTACACTTGTTGGTTCCGTACAAGAATTTGACCAGATATAATTTTAGGCATGATACAATGTTGGGATTTTATTTTTACTAGAGGAATTAGAAATTCTCTATTATAAGTGTCCTTGGATATGATAGGGATTGGTGATTGGAACATCATTACGTTTGATTGAATGGTGACGTGAGGTTTTATCTGCGCTTCAAGAGTTAATGGATCTCTATGAATATTAACTTCTTTTGGGATTTTTTCTAAACTTTTAATAAGATGTATTTGATCTATGATTCCAGGGTGTAGGATATCATGTTGTCCAAATACGTAAGTTTTGTGTATGTTTATACATGCAGCGCTTTCTTGGTTCCTTTTTTGAGATTTGTTTAATAAGTCCATATGGAGTGAAACATTAATTAATTTTGTATTAATTCCTTACAGGGTATCAGTAGTGAGACTAAATTTATTTTCAATGTTTATTAAGTCTATATTATCTAAATTTCCTGAAATAGCTTTAATGATCGTTCCAAGTCCGCCTATTAATACTCTTTTAGTTCTTACCTGACTTTATATTTTCACTATACAATTATTCAAATTATTCTCTAAATATTCTTATCGATGTTTTTCTATCTTAGTATCTAATGCTATCGAGTACAAAGTTTTGATCTTATAATTCTCATAATATAAAGGTTGTAATTTAATAGGGTGTACCAGTGTCCATTCATCCTCTCGGATCCATGCTTGGCCCATTGGCGCAATTAATGTTCTCCCACCAAGCTTTGTGATCTCACACCAGCATCTGGAAGACGCATTTCAGATATTGAATTTGTCTATCCTTGTTGGAATGAAAATAGATTACTTTATTTCTAGGTAATATTTGTTTTATTATGAAGGGTTGTTTAATTGTGAAGGCGTTTTTATTCTTTCCTCTGTCATGTCGCTTCTTATAAAACTGCATTCCTATTTTTATTTCGGTTATTATAGGAGTTCTCATTTTATTCATTTGTCCTAAAGATTTATCTTTTATCTTTTGTATGGTGCTTTTTATTTTATTCAAATAATCGCAGTTGATTCTATTTTCTATAGGTAGATTTATTTCGCGTAAGAAATGTAATTCATTAGTAGTTATATTAGTTGTACTGTGTATTTTGGAATTATATCCTAATAGTAATAATGGAATATCTAATTTATTTTTAATTTCTGTTTGAGCCTAAGTCTTTCTATTAGAGTCGAATGTAATCTCTCTTTATCTCCGTGAGATGTATGATGTTGTGGTGTTGGTATATATTCTTCTATTCGTATAGTTTGCAAGAATTGTTTTATAGCTTCACTCGTAAATATTGAGTCGTTATCTACAGATAGAATATCAGGTTTTCCTATTATTGCGAATATTTTCATTAATTCGTCAATTACTTGTAATGATATGTATTCATGTAGTGGTACCATATAGACCCATTTAGAAAATAAATCTATTCCTGTTACATATTTTTTTTGTTCATAACTTAATGTATCTATTTGCCATTTTTGCATAGGCTTACTAAGAGTAGGAATTTGCTCCATAGGTGGTTATAAAGGATTCCTGTCGTATTTAACTTTATTACAGGTGTTACATAATTACATTTTACATAATTATTAGTATGTTGTTTTATGTTTTTTATGTAATACTCTTTAGATATTTCTTTTTTCAATGCAGGGTTTGATATATGTCATTGAAGGTAGTCATGGGTAGTTCTATTTTATTTTTAATATTTCTTCTGGATCTGTTATTTCTTTTCTAATATTAGTGAACCAAATAATTTGTATAGTTTTGTTATTTTTTTTTTATATACTTCTTATAGTTGATTACAAAATGCTTTATCTGTAAATAAAATAGCGTATCTTTTTTGACCGCAATGTTCAATAATAAATCGTTTTAATTCATCTGATTCGTTTAACATTACTTTATAATCATGTGTTTTATTTAATTTTTGTGTTACTACAACATTATATGGTGCTTGAGTTACATACATGCGGTTCATACGTCGTGGTGGATGTTCGTTTTTTATAACAAAGCCTGTATCAGAGTCGTCATAGTTACTATGGATTGTAGCGCAATCTGATTGACAGTTGAGTTCTATTCTGGAAAGAGCATCAGCTACGTGATTGGTTGCTCCCTTCTTGTGAACTATCTCATAATCGTATTCTTGTAGCTTTAGGCGCCATCGTGATAGTTTAGCATTTGGTGCTTTTAGTTTTGCTATCCAAATTAGTGGTTGATGATCCGTTTCTAAAATAAATCGTCGACCGTAAAGATATGTTTGAAATTGTGTTAAGGCATACAGAATACCTAATAATTCTCTTTCAGTGGTATTATATTTTTGTTCTTTTTCATTTAAAGTTGTAGAGGCATAAGCTATAGGGTGATTTTCTTGGGATAAGACTGCTCCTACTACTATATCACTTGCGTCGGTAGTTACAGTGAATTGTTTATCAAAATTTGGATATGCTAATACAGGTGGATTAGTTAACGTTATTTAGCTCTTTCAAAGGCTTCTTTGAATATCGCATTGTGAATTATGGCTTTATTCTTTTTTGAACATTCCGTGATAGGTTTAACTATTATAAATAGATTTGGTATAAATTTCCGGTAGTAGGATACAAGTCCTAGAAATGACTTTATTTCTTTAGTTCTTTTAGGTATAGGAAACTTTGGTAATGCCTTTATTTTTTCTGGACAAGGTTGTAAACCATCACTTGTTGAAATGTGTCCTAAAAATTTTACGGATGTCTGAAAGAAGTGACATTTTTCTTTATTGATTCGTAATTGTCTCTGCCGTATAGTTTCTGAAATGTTTGGTAATCTTTGATGGTGTTCTTGTTTCGTTGCAGCAAATACAATTATGTTCATTATCCATGTATACTAGGCAATGCCCTGCTTCCAAATGTTGGTATAGTATATTATTCATAACCCGTTGGAAAGTTGCTGGTGCTGTTTTTAGACCAAATGGCATACGAGTGTATTCGTAATGACCGTCGAGTGTAGAGAATGCTGTTAATGGAATTGATTCTTTCTGCATTTTAATTTCGTGATATCCTGCAGTGAGGTCTAATGTTGAGAAGTATTTGGAACCATTTAATTTTGAAAAGATATCTTCGATGTTTGGTAGTGGAAACTTATCGTCTCTTGTCTGTTCGTTGAGTTTACGATGATCAATAACTAGTCTCCATTTTTTAGGTTGTCTTGGTTCTACGTGTTTTTCTATTAAGTGAACGGGACTAGACCACGGGGAATCGGATGGCTGTATGATACCGTTTTCTAACATTTCTTTTATTTGTTTTGAAACTTCTTTTCTTTGAATTTTTGGTAATCTATAGGCTCGATATAGGTTCGTCTTTTAATAGTATTATTCTATGCTGTACTAAATTAACCAAAGTACTTGCTGCATTTGTAGCAAATAAATCAAAATTTTCATTTAGTATTTCTGTCATCGTGGGGTTTTGTTCAATATAATATAATACGATCTCTTTGTCAAAAGTTATTCATTTATTTTGAGATGGATTTATAGAAATTTGTAACATAGTCATGGCATCCCAACCAAGTAAGTAGTCGTATTTTGTAGAGAAGTCAAACATAAAACTCTAAAGGAGTTTTTGATAACCAAAAATAGCTTTCATCGGTGGTAGAATTATTTTGCCTTGATGTTGCGTTGTAGAATGTGATGTTTGAACTAAAAATGGTTAATCTATGTATTGAGCTATACCTTCACTAATATATTCTTTAGCAATGGAAGTTTTAATAAACGATCGTGAGCTTCCTGTATCTGATAAGATTTTTTCATTAACGCTTGGAATAATTATGTACGGTAGCTGTGGTACTTTATCATGATGATAATGAATTATATGGGAGCCGTATCGTTCGCTTCTTGAGGAAAATCCTGTATTTGATTGTTATTATCCTAATCACTAGTGTTATAGTTAATAGTGTTAGACTCATTAGTATTATCGGTGTTTGTATCACCATACTGCTGATAATACATGTCGTTGCAATGCTTCATAAACTCATCGTAGTTACTTGTATCTATTGTTTGTTCTATTGATTCTATATTAAAAATAGCGTTACGTGCTTGTGGTCGGTTTGAAGCTATACGCATTGTTATATCTTCTTGAGTTGGTTTATTTTTTGTATTACGATTTTGGTTAGCCGATATGAACTGATTAGGTTATAACTTTGATTAGGTCTTTGGTTATTTTATTTTTTTGTCTCATAGAGAATGGTGAAGGTGGATATACATGTCGAGGTTGTTGGTTGAAATTATTTGGATTTTGTTTAGGTATAAATTGTGGGTTATATGGTTGCCTGAAAAACTGATTTTGATAGTTCTGGTTCTGATAATTATTTTTATATGGGTTTTGATTAAAGTTCTGAGGTACGGGTGCTGTTACGTTTCATTTGCTTCTTGCACATTATTTTTGTTTTTATGTCTTATATAACCTTCTTTATCAAGCCTTCTTGCTCTTTTGCATGTTTTATCATAATCTTTTGTTCCACATATATCCGAAAATGCTCTAGGCATATACTTTAACAAGGTTAATTTTACCATAGGTTGTAAAACTACTTTAGCATTTGTGATTAATGCTTCTCCTTCATATATTAGTTCATTCATTTCTTGCCTGAAAGGAATTAAGCGATTCTGTGTAGGTACTAGATTTTGGATTTCAATTACTACATCCTCTAGTTTAGCGTCCCATTTTCCGAATCTTTGAGTTAAAAGAGTTTTTGTAAATTTAAAGTAAATTCATGGGTTCCGCGATATACTACGTTAGATGCTTCTCCAGCTAACCTAGATAATACAAGATTTATTTTAGTAATATCATCACCTGGGGTGGAAATTAGGTATCTCTCACATGCTCTAAGAAAACCATTTAAGTCTCGTTCATTTCCATCACCTTTGTGGAGATTGGAATATGTCGAGTTTCTATAGTGTTGGAACTGTTCTGTAGGTTGTGGAATACTCATGATGGATGGTTTAATGAGGTTTCCCTGATGAAGTGGCCAATTTACTTATAGAGTTTTAAACAAGTGTACTCACGTGCTGATGTAGATCAACACCAGTATATTCTTCCAGTTCATGTGGATATCTTTAAAACCAGTTTAATTTTTTAAGGTTATGTTCTAGTGTACCAATGTAGATTGTTACATATAGGTACATAAACATTGTTTTGGTGATAAAGTAAATGTTCTAGATTGCTTGTCGCTATCTTTGTAGTGTTTTACTTACCATTAGTAGGTAGATTAAGATGAGGATCGTACCTACTCAGTGGGGTGCATTATGAGATACCTATGACTAGCAGCGGACTGCAACAATTTGATACTGATGAAGTTCTGATGGAGTTTTGAGAGTACCTAGGTCAATAAAGCAATACTTTGTTTTTGTAAGTACATTTATTTTGTTGTAAGTATTTATAATTAATTTATTCTTCATATTACTTCATCTAAGAAGGGGGCAGGTCAGATAATACCCTCATGGTGAGCATAGCTTAGGTACCCAGATAATTCGCTGAATTGCTTAGATGCAGTTACAAACCACAATCCAAAACAACAGCATATAACTGAACTCAGAATTGAAAGACAGATTTTCTTTAGCTGTCATTAAATAATTGCAATACGAACAAAAAAAAATGGATGACGAAAATCATTCCCATCATTAAATCGATCTCTATTATGATTTTATGCAACAATTATGCATTCTTAGGTATAATATTAAGTGTTTAATTATATTTAACGTTATTTCTATTTCAAACTAATTAATTATCATTTCGATATTTGTGTTATTTTACATATGGCAACTTCTAAAAACATAACTGCGTTTAATTTACGGTTTTATTACGTTTATTTATTAAAATATTTTTATTGGTATTATTAATTAATCCGAAGTTCTAAAAATAGTATACTTACATGAAAATAAATGGTTTAGTTGCCTTAATAAGTGGTACAAATTCTATAACAAAACAACAAAAAAGTATGCTCAACTAAATCTGCCGTTCACCTTTATCAGTTATGTTAATTCTCAAGTTATAGGGGGCGCGTCCATGGTCATTAACTCAGCACTAGTCAAGGCAAAGGACTTCTACTCAAACAACACTTTGCCTTATATTCTGGGAATCGAACTTGGGAAACATCACACATTCAGCAGTCGCACTTGTGATACTAAATCAAAGGGGTCATGAGACCAACAGGGCACTCAAAGAGTGAGTGAGGAAGGAGGGAGGACCAGTGAGGCAGTCAAGAGTGTAGGAGCGATGTTTGATTGATCTTTTAAAACTGATTGAATCTACTCAATTGGGAGCAGTGGTGGCCAAGTGGTAACGGCTCTGACTTACGAGTCTACGTCGTGGGGTCGAACCCAGGTAGGCGAGGCTACTTTGTGTAAATAATTTCATCACCACTGCTCTCAAAACGGCGAAGGAAAACATCGTGAGGAAACCGACATGTCCTAGAACCAAAAATTCGAAGACTTATGACATCCTGCAACCCGCACCGGACTCGCATGGTAGATTATGGCCAACTCCCTCTCACAGAGAGGAGGCCTGTGTCCCAGCAGCGGGAACATTATAGGCTGATTATGCTACTCATTTATCCATATTTTTTAATTTATTCTTGAGTGTATAATTATTGTATATGAGTAGGTATTTCTCGGTTATTTAACCTAATTGCTTTGGTACTGGATATTGCAACTGTACTTTTCTTGACAAATTGGTTACTAAAAATTGCTGATTGCACACAATTTCACGTACTCCAAGTAGCCCACAGCGTAAAGTTCTTCACATTCTCCGATAGTGTTAGTGTTTTCTCCAAACAATGGCGCTTCTTCCTTCTCCCAATTTTCAAGCTTTAGTTTTTGTACAAATGCGTCTATGGATGTGTGGTGTTGTCTATGGGACACAGGGCTTGATACAACTGTGGCTGCAACAAAAACAGTCTTTTTTAAAACAAGCTATTATTAAAATACTGCCAGTCATCATAATGTTCATAAGAGTAGGTCGTGGCTAAATAATAACAGCCGCACAGGTTGATCTTCAAGGTTAAGCAACAATTGACGATGGCAGTCCGTGGATGGGTCCATAACATACCAAGACCTCTCCGTGCCTTGGAAAGTACGTTAAGCTGTTGGCCCAGCTATCATTCGTGGATCTTTGACAGTCGTTATGGATCGTCAGAAGCCCGTTTGTATCCATATCCTGCCATAGTACTATACCAATCGGGGGATGTCCTTGGGTGCTCTTGTATAGTCCGAACAGGGATAATCGTCGGTTAGTGCCTTATTTCATTAAAAAAGTCTACCGGGCTTCTGCGAGTTGGTTTCGGCCCCTCGTATGCCTTCCAAAGGTCCGGGATCCCAGGGTCTCAAGAAATACCAAGAAAAGTAAGCATAAAATATTTTTCTTTCTCTCGTTTTCTTTCATGTAATATTTAAAAATGCAATAGAATATGAAAAAGAAAACAATAAAAGTACACATTAAAACAAATATAAAATCTTCGGGTTACCCTTAGCCCGAACGTGTTTGCAGCACTTGCTTTCTTTTTCAATTTTAATTTTATATCAATTTTTTATTTACCTAGAATAATATAGTTCACTATATCAAATAACTAAAATTTCACTTACCGATACAAATAAAAACTAAAAATAAATACCACATATTGCTACTAAAGGCTTACGGCGCCATGATCACATCACGATTGTCACTATATGAGATGAGAGAACTAATTAATATACGTGTACGTAAGTTATTCATAGTACTTGTTTAATATAAATTACCAAGAGCAGCGCGTCCTGACGCTGCGTTACGCCGCCAAATTATCAGAAACCATGAGCGTAACGCAGCAGAATTTCAGTAGCTCATAATGAGTTAAGAAATAAAAGTATCTGATTACAATTCAATATAAGTCAAGGAATTTTGAACTTATTTAAGAGTTTGTATGGCCCATATTTTTGTTTTTTGACGTGAAAACATATAGGTATTCGCTCGGTGTGCTGGTGGTAAGTTCAATATTTCTGACCGACAAAAACATGTATGATTTAGACCGCTAATAACTACGAAACTTTTAGTGCTGGAGTAATGGTTCAACATTCAAAATATAGGTTATATTTATAACAAGTTTGAGGCAGGATATAATATACCTATGATGTCACACTACAAGTGCACGAGCATGCGCGCCACCCTCAAATTTTTCACTATGTGTCGAAATTACAATTCGTATAGCGCAAAAACGAGTTTAGGTAGAACAGTGATTTTGGTATTGTTGTCAAGAGTTGACAAAGCACTATCCTGAGACTTAAAGAGAAGCAAAAAAAATATTGATCAAAATTGTGTTAAAAATTATTTGAAGTTGACAATAGCAAAATAATTTTAGATGTGGTCCCACATCGGCCGTAAATCTGCTTCGAAATGAAAAAAAAAATCCAAATTGAAGAAAGCTGGCATCAAAAGAAATACAAAGAGCTTAAAAAAAACTCGTACCGAGCAAATACAATAACTACCACAGTGTCAGAAACCATAAGCAAATCTGGTGCAAACAGCAAAAAAGTTTAAAATGTTGTCTCATATCGGCCGTAAATCTGCTCAGCACTAAAAATATATAATAATCGGTGACACTTGTTACCATGTGAAGGTAGCAAAATCATCAATATAGACGAACTGTATAGAAAACCTATTATTGAAGCTACCCGTAAAACTACACAAGCAAAGTTAATAAATTTGATTTGGGACTACCGCCCGGGTATCCTCAACCGAATGAAAAAATAATCCCGTAAGTCGACGGAGAAAGCGGTGTATGTAAACAGGAAAAAATAATGAAATATCATCGACCGCATAACCACCTCATTTTCTTAAGTCGGTTAAGGAGACATGTCAACAGATACCTAACAACATACATACTAAAATAACTGAGTTAATTCTTGACACGTTCTGCAGTAAATATAGAATAAGTAATTATATTTTGAACAATAAGAATTATTATAATAGTCATAAAAATGCAATTAGTTCAGTATGCATAGCAATTTATCGTTTTTTCTAGAATTATCTCATAATTCATTGCTCACAGCCGCAGCCGCAGTTCTGTTTTTCAGCCTTTGGAAAGGGAGCTCCTTGTGAAAATAAACAATTGTGTTATAATTTTATTTCCATGATTAAATAATTATTTTCTAATTTAACATAACATAACACCTGTCTTGCCTGAAGGCTACGGTGTACTTAGCCTAGACGGTCCCACTGCGGAGCAAAGGCCAAATCCTTCCAGACATCCTTCCAAAGCCGCCTCGATCCAACCCTTGCGGTACACGTCTAGGTCGTCTTGCCCCCTATTCCAGAACCGCCTCGATCCAACCCTTGCGGTACACGTCTAGGTCGTCTCGCCCCCTATTCCAGAGCCGCCTCCATCTAATCTTGCGGTACGCGTCTGGGTCGTCTCGCAACCTCTTCCTGGTGGAAGTATAGTACACCCATATTTCGCCGGTTATGTTTAAGTCCCATGCAATAGGGGGCGAGCCTATTGCCATTAATTGCGCATAAATCCAGACTCTTGGCTACTACTGCGAATTTTCTTATGGAAACACTCAATACCACTTTGTTCGTCCGGGAAACAAACTCAGGACCTCAGGTTCAGCAGTACCTGTTGCGAATACCGGACCGATGAGGTAGCCATTTATGTAATTTATTACCTATTTTAAAACGTCTTGACATTAGTTGCTATTCTATTTTATGTACATGATTTACATGTTCATTTACGACAATAATGTAATTAAAAATAAGCACACACATATGCTAAATGCTATTTTTAGAGCAATGCAATAAATCAATTTTAATAAGAGTATCCCTGTTTCGTTGATATCCGTTATCCATTTAAATAAAATAAAATAAAAACAATAAATAAATGAATATGAATATGAAATTTTCGCAGCCTTGTACATAATTTAGTTTATGTTTCTAAAATATGTATCTTCAGTTTATGCGTTGTCTATCATCAGTCAGTCCCGGAAATGTTTTATACGAACGTCTGCACCTTCCATTTCCGCTCTAAATCTGTGTCACCAGTGACTTCCGCACGAATCAAAATGGCGGCGCGAGCGTAAAGCGTAGAATGGAATATTTTAAATGTGAATTAAAAACCGTGCCCTCTGGGAAGGACTTTTATTTATGGGTATAATATATACAGTGTTATTGTTTATATGTCGGTAATCCGTTAAGGGGATTTAAGAGAGGTCATTTGCAACCGAATGACCATTGATGACGTATGCAAATGTCAAGCATTTTCGAGTAATTTGACTTTTTTTTTGCGGTAGGTACACAACTTTGAAAATTTATTTAAAGAAAACAATGCATGATTTTATTTTATTTATTATGTACATTGAATATCTGTAACTGTGGATAAAACAGAGGCAGTCAGAAAGCTAAAAGAAAGTCTACCGGTCTATTCTGTAAATAATGTAACCGAAAAACTTACGTATGAAGTGAGCTTGAAGTGAGATTGACGTGTAAAAGTTTTTGTACAAACCTACTTACAGAAATAAAATCATTTATCATTTACAGAACCAAAGTTTCAACCGATTTTCGGTCAAGGGAAACATAGTGAGGAAACCCGAACTTAAATCTTACCACAGTGACCTACTGTGGTGATCATTGCCCGTTCCTTCTCCTATATGAAAAAAATGATATATAGAATAGAATACTCTTTATTACGTACACCATAAAAAAAAAAGTTATTTTATGTTATGTTGTGTTGTTGTTGTATTGTACAGGGTGTCCCTAGAAGTATGGATCAAATTGAATAGGGGCGTGGGCAAGGTTATTTCCAAACTTTTTAACCCTGTGAATGTTGGTGCAATTTTTTCATACCGAGACCCCTCCGTGCCTCAGAAAGCACGTTAAGCCGGTTATGGGTCGTCAGAAACCCGAAAGTCTGACAACTAGTCTTACCAAGGGGTATCGTATTACCCAGTAACTGGGTTGTAGAGATCAGATAGGCAGTCGCTTCATGTAAAATACTGGGATTCAGCTGCATTTGGTTAGACTGAAAACGACCCCAATAATATAATTGGGAAACGACTATACCTGAAAGGTTTAGGTAGTTAAATAAAGGTAAACAACAAAAACCACGTGACTCATCGATGCTAAACCTTTTATTTCAAATGATAAAATCATATTATTTTTAGTCATATAATAATATGTTCTGTTCTGAATCTGAATGTGAAGAACTATCTGTCACATTAATAATAAAGCGTTCAGTGGTATTATCAATTATTTTGTCTAATTTAAACATTTTCTGTTCTTCTTTTATTACATGACCCTCGCAATTTTTCCAATTATCAGCAGTCACATTAGCTAAAGCCTCTGGCAATCGAATTTTTAGGTCGGCCATTTTAAAAGTTTTATTTTTCTCGGCTAAATACCCCTTAACTTAAGCCCATGTCTTGAAACTATGTCTGTTTTCAACGGATAACACTCTTTGGGCCATGTTTCTTCTACTTACTTATTTAAAGACATTTATCAAAGTGTGTTTCTCAGAGGATGAAAGAGGTCCTGTTTTGAAGCGTTTTTTCTTCGGTGATCAAAATGAGAGTACGGAGTTGGTCTGGCTAGTACCAGGCTCGGGTTCACTTATTTTTCAACTATACGAGTTTAAAAACCAATAACGATAAATAACAAAAACTTACAATAACTAAATAACAAAAACAAAATAAAGAAACAAGCTATATTAATAAAATCGAAACGCACACGCAACATCGCAAATCTCGAGAGTGCTATCAAAGGCGGCTGGTTAACCGACTAAACGTCATACCTGCTACTTCAGTTGCCATACTACGTCCCAGGTGTATACTCTTCAATTTAGCAACGTTATATTCGTTGTATTTTCTTTAAAGGTTTCCGGAACCTGTCTTTTTGGGCTCTTTACAATAGACAGATTACAAAATATTATTCTATTTTATAAATCACAACAAAAAAATGTGCTCAAGCAATTACATCTACGAAGAGTAGTTTAGGAATAAATTTTTTAAACAAGAAAATGTCATCTATAAAAAACCCTTTTTACGATTTGTTAACCTTTATTTAACTACCTAAACCTTTCTAGTGTAGGTTGATTGATTGGTGTATACCATCGACAAGAAAAGAGGAAAAAGCCTGTAAACGCCCTGCGAACTGCAAAATCAAAAGTCAAACTAGACTTAGAATCAGCACTTTTCATGCGTCAAAATTGCATAAAACAGTCCCCTAAAACGCCCGCCCTTCACCGCTTCCTAGTGCTTTAGCCAGGAAGAAGAAGTGGCGGAACAAACTCCCCAGCAGGATACCACACCAAGCTTATGATAAAGTTGAAACTCAAGTGCTTGTAATTAGGTACACCAGCCCCCTTGGGCAAACCGGATCTTAGAAACGCGATTTAACGGTAGAAATAGGTTTGGTGATAGTTAAGAACATTTTTGGAGGAGATTATAATTGAACTAGCTTCTACCCGTGAATTCAACCGCTTCACATTTCAGGTTCCCCGACCCACCCCGTCGCATCGCATCGCCTGCCCGCGCTTTTACTTCGTTTTCGCTTAGCGTCCTACAAACTCCCCAGCAAATATCTTCTGTCACTGCTGAACAAAGGCTTCTCCAATCGCATTTTTTTATCTCCATTCCTCGGCCACTCTCATCCAGCTGCTACCAGCCACCCTGCGAAATTGTCAATCCACTTGACAGCTGTATTACAATTCTCATGCCAAGCAACCAATTAAAATATCCAACAAAATGCAGATGATATTGTATATCCGTTCCAAGTGTTAATTGGAAATACATAATAAAAAAACTATGCGATTTCCAATTAAATCGGCCGCGATTCGAGCATGAAATAGACTGTTTGAGTTTCTTTATTACATTCTTTTTAAGGTTCCGTAGCCAAATGCCAACTACGAAACCCTTATAATTTCCTCATGTCTGTCTTATTCGCACTATGCCGATGAAAATAGGAAAGGTGTAATTTGTGCACCGTTAAATATTGGTGTAGTGGAATTACGAAAAAAAATTGGAAAATCCAAAAGTGCACGCCTCATAATCTCATTCAATCCTATAAAAAATATACAACGAATGAAATGTCCAGTCGTATTTTTATAATACTAATTACAATTAAACTACATTGAATTAGACCGTAATTTTCGATAATACTGAAGCGTTTAAAAAAAATGGATTCCATTAGTTAAGTTTTTCGGGAGTTATCGTGACCACGCCAGGATCCATACATACAGACACACGGACGTCCACATAATAATTTTTTAAACAGTTTTTTCATTATTTGAAATAGCAAAGTGTTTATTCTTGACGTTTGTGTGTGAATACTATTCTATAAGTGCGATATGAAGTAAATAGAGACTTTTTCAGCTCAAGGAATTACTTGTTATTTGTAAGGCGAGAGTATAGCACTTCCTCACGCGCTTCGCTTATGAGGCGTGCAAAAAACAATATTTGAGATAATTATGAGATGTTTTCGGTTTTAACCGCAGCAAGTACTTTGTTTTTCAAAGATTTTTCCAGCAATGTTATGAAATACAGACTTATTTTTGCGGTCGATAAAATCAATACTGTGCATGTCAATCATCCTTCAAATCAAATCAAAATATTTTATTTCACATAAACCAACATGGGCAGTTATGAAACGTCAGAAGCTAGGTGCACGGTTCTAATTGGTTGTTTTCTATGGAGAAGCGCCGGCAAGAAACTCCACGATTACTCTTTTAAAAATAAGGCTCTTTTACAATGTTTTAAATTAGAGTGTTGATAGGTATGGGAGGACAGGGTAGGCCTGTCAATAAGTAACACGTGCTCAAAAAAATAGAAAAGGGTCTACAACGTTCTCACATTCACAATGTATAGAAGAATATAGGTATATAAAAATAAAAGCCTATTTAAACCAAATTTAAAAAAGGTAAAATCCTTATCACGGAACCCTTCACTGTGCGTGGCCCGACACGCACTTGGCTGGTTGTTCCTTTTCAGAGATGCAGGAAATGGAAAATAAAAATGTCATGAAATGTGAACGAAATGGGGATACTGTAATTATTATGATTTCCTTTTTGGTTTTCTTTCGCAAAATAGGTTTGTGTTCATTATATTATTTTTGATGTTTGTGCAGTAGATGTATTTTTTTATGCAGCTTTCAGAAGTGACGCTTTTAATGTAGTTTGGTGCAGTGGGTCCTGGTCAATCAGCACCAACCTTGTTGACTGACTTATGAAAACAAACAGACAGATTTTTATGGTGAGGTGAGGTGGAGACTTTTCTCTTTAGGGGTTTGTACATGAAGGGTGAAATGGGACCCTATTATTAGGGCTATGTCCGTCCGTCCATCTGTCACAGGTCGTCATAGTTAGTCAGTACATTTCTTTCATAGAATATGTTCGAGTGCGCCTCATAAGCGAAGCGCGTGAGGCGCTCTACTCTCGCCTTACAAAGAACAAGTAATTTCTTGAGCTAAAAATGTCTCTATTTATTTCATATCGCACTTATAGAATAATATTCACACACAAACGTCAAGAATAAACACTTTGCTATTTCAAATAATGAAAAAACTGTTTAAAAAATTATTATGTGGACGTCCGTGTGTCTGTATGTATGGATCCTGGCGTGGTCACGATAACTCCCGAAAAACTTAACTAATGGAATCCATTTTTTTTAAACGCTTCAGTATTATCGAAAATTAAGTCCTTTCGAAAATCACGGTTTAATCCAATGTAGTTTTTTTGACTGCGTCGTTGGTCTGGTGGTTGCAAGCGCTATTGCTGAGCATGAGGTCCTGGGTTCGATTCCCGGGTCGGGCAAAATGTTATTGGGTTTTTCCATCTGGAATTTCTCAGTAGTAGCCCGGAGTCTTTTTTTTTTTTTTTTTTTTTTGGGTGGGAAATCATCAAATGACCTCTCCCGCTCTGGGCGGAGCGGAAGGGCGTGTCAGACTCTTACTGACTAAAACCCACCCGTGTTCCTTCAGTTGCCTGTGCGCCAGGGCCACGGTAACTCTTTCGAACAATCCGCGACCCCGGCAGGCATCGGCCCTGTCGGACCCCGTCAATTATGCTGACATCTCTTTGAGGCGCGCGTGGAACAGAACGCGCCGTCGACCCGGGCCTGGTCCTTGCCGGACGGCGAGCTGCCCATTGCTCGCCGTCCGCAGGCCCGCGCCTACGGTGGCCGGGAGTCGGCTATCGACTCCCGACGCCCAGGGTGTCTCCTCCAGCGGCGACTAGGGTCGTGAGGGCGCAACGATTGCCGCACCCTCACGCGCTCCGCCTCCTCCTTCGCGAGCATTACTGCTTCACAGAAGGAGGTGACGGCTTCCCATTCCCTCTCGCTCCGTACCATGGCCTGTACCAGGGCCGGACGCGAGAGATCGCCGCCGCCGATCGCCGCCACGAGGACACGGCGGTGCTCCACCCAAGCTGGGCAGACCTCCACCGTATGCTCCACCGTGTCCTCCGGTCGATCCACACAATGCCAACACCCGGGCGTTTCCTCCCGCCTTATCCGAAACAGGAACCTCCCGAAACAGCCATGTCCGGTGAGGACCTGCGTCAGGCGGAAGGTGAGGACGCCGTGGCGCCTCTCAAGCCACTCCTCAAAGAGGGGACTTACCGCCGCAATTGTGGCGTGCCCAGCGCTGGGTTGCGACAGTCGCACTCTCCATGCCGCCATGAGATCCCGCCGGAGCTCTGTCCGCTGTGCCGCGATTTCTCGCGGCAGCGGAGTAACGCCCCGGCGTTTCGCCTCCTCGCGCCACTCCCAAATGTGCGCGAGGACTTTTGCCTCCAGATCCCATGGCGGCAATCCGGCAAGGAGGCTCGCCGCCTCGCAGGAGACCGTGCGGTATCCTCGGACCAGCCGGATGGCCATGACCCTTTGGGACGCGTTCAACCGGCGTGCTGGTCGGAGCCTCAATGAACGCGCCCACACCGGTGCCCCGTAAAGGGCCATGGACCGCACGACCCCCGCGTAGAGCCTCCGGCAGGAGGCGTTTGGACCCCCTAGATTGGGCAGGAGCCGCTTCAAGGCAGCCCCGGCCCGGTCCAGTCTGGGAGCCAAACGTCGGAAATGCTCAACGAAGTTCCACCGGCTGTCGAGGACGAGTCCCAGGTACCTCATCGTCGACTCGACGCCGATGTGAACCCCTCCCGCCATTATTTGGGAACCCGACAGTGGCGCGTTCCGAGGGCCATGAAAACACATGGCCTCGGACTTGTGCAGTGCCACCTCGAGTCCCAATCGCCGGATCCTCTCAATGACTGTCGCAACCCCGCGTGTCATTAATTCGGCCGCCGCCTGGTGCGACCTCCCCTGCGCCAGGACCAGCGTGTCGTCAGCGTAACAAACGACGCTGACGCCGCTAGGGAGGTCGGCGCGCAGCACCCAGTCGTACCCGATGTCCCACAGATGCGGCCCCAGGACCGATCCCTGTGGGACACCGCACGACATCTCTCGCCGGTTCCATTCTCCCGGGTGACCGGGGTAGATGACGGCCCTGTCCGTCAGATAGGCCTCGACTATGCGACAGAGGTAGGTCGGCATCCGGTGATACCAGAGTGCCTCCCTGATGCAACTCCAGGGCAGGGTATTGAAGGCATTGGCGATGTCTAGAGACACCGCCAAGACGACCCCACCCCGGGCCACAGCATCCCCCGTCGTGAGGGCTCGCACGCGCATGATGGCGTCCACCGTAGAGCGCCCCCTGCGGAAACCAAACTGGCTGTCCGCCAAATCCGGCCCCACCCGCACCAGCCGCCCGACGAGGCGGTCTGCAATGACTCTTTCAAAGAGTTTGCCCACCTCGTCGAGCAGCACGATGGGCCGGTAAGCGGACGGAGAGTCCGCAGGGCGCCCCGTCTTTTTAATGAGGACCAGTTTCCCCGTCTTCCAACGAATTGGAAACTGGCCCCCCTCCAAGCATGCGCTTAGGAGCCCTCTAAGTCGAGGCCCGAGAGCCTCCAAGGCCAGGACCCAGGCTTTTCCAGGTAGCCCGTCGGGTCCTGGGGCGGTATTTTTGGCGCTCAGCCTACGTACCGCCACTCTCAACTCTACCTCGGTCACCTCAGGAGCATCGTCGTCGTCGTCGGTTACGTGGTCCACAGTTGGCACCGCAGGAGGCGGAGCCATGGGCGGAGGAGTATGCTCCCCTCGCGAAGGGAACAGAGCGCTCACCACGCCCTCTACAAGCTGAGGCCGGAGACTCTGCGTCAGGGGGGGAGCCCATGGGCGAAGTTTCTCCCGCACCATTTTGTATGGGCGTCCCCACGGGTCCCTGTTCAGAGTCCCCAGTGACTCCTCACGGGCCAGTCCCCTGGCCCGCAGTATCTCCGCTCGGAGGGCGGTCTTCGCCGCTCTGTAACCCTCATACAGCTCCGCCTGAATGGCTTCCGTATCCGGAGGGCGGATACGGAGCCTGCGGTGCCTGGTGTACAGGCGTCGCGCAGCAACGCACGCCTCGCGTAGAGTTGTTAACTCCGGCGACCACCAGTACACCTGGCGCCAGGCGCGTCCAGGCTGGACACGGGGCATTGCCACGTCACATATTTCAGACATGGCCTCCCGGAACCACTCCGCCTCGTCGTTAATATCAGCAGGCCTGTCCGGTGATGACACCCAGGCCTGCACGATCGAGGCTTCCAGGAGGAGCTCCCGGTCCAGCCGCTTCAGCGCCCACCGCGGACCACTCGGGGCCTGTCGGACCAGCGCGCTCGAGGTCTGGGTGGAGACGTCAAACCGGATGTACCGGTGGTCGGAGTGCGTCTCCACCCCCTCCATGACGCGCCAGTCAATGACACGCGGCGACAGAGCGGGGCTGGCGAACGAGATGTCCACCACTGACTCACCCCGCATCCGCACACACGTGGGGACAGAACCCCGGTTTAGGACGACCAGGCCTGTCTCCAGAGCCCAGTCCTCCACCATCCTGCCCCGCGTGTCCGTATACCGGGAACCCCAAGCCGTGTTCTTGGCATTGAAGTCCCCGAGCACGAGCACGGGGAGGGAATGGTACCCGACGACGACGACTCTCAACTCCGCAAGGGAGTTGTGGAACTCGGCGAGAGTTCTGTTCGGGGAGAAGTATACCCCTACGACAACAATCTCCCCGAACCGTGCTGCCACGCAACCCCGTCCCCTCTTGACTGCCTCGAGCGACGGGGTACCGGCGGCGGCCGACGAAATTAGGGTCACTGAGCCGCTCAGGTCCTCCACCCAGTCATCCCTGGGCGGGACAAAGTACGGCTCAGCGACCACGGCGATGTTAATCGACCACTGCGCCATGCTCTGGAGCAACAGATCCTGAGCAGCGACGCAGTGGTTGATGTTCGCCTGGAGGAGGCGTAATGGGGCCATTATTGGCACTCCATATTAGCCCCCTCCCGAGGCCCTTGTGAGGACCCTGCCGCGGTTTCTGCGGCGGTGACGACGATGGAGGCGGCAGCGGCTGCGGCAGTGGCGGCGGGTGCGGCGGTGACGGCGGTTGCGGAGGGTTTACCTCTGCCCCTGGCTTTGGCGGGTGGGGCGCAGGCCTTACTCCCAGCCCGGTGATCGGCCGGCTTGCCAGCTGCCGCACATAAAAAGCAGTGCGGCGTGGCATTGCACGAGCCGGCCTTGTGCCCGGGCTGACCGCAGCGGAAGCAGTGATCGCTGCGGTCCACCTCCGAGGTGCATTGCACTCCCACATGGTTGCCCACCTGGCAGCGGAAGCACCTCAGAGGTCTGGGTTCCAGCAGTTTCACCTGCGCGGAAACCCAGCCCACCAGGAGCCTTCGGCCCTCCCCAGCAACTTTTCTGGCCGCCGACACGGGGCAGCTCACCGTAATGGCTCGCATCCCCGTGTGGTCAGGACGAATGGTGCCCGCCCTCACCTGCTCGGCAGAGCACCCCCCAGTCCTGACGACGGCGGCCACTATCTCAGCCTCCGTCACGCAGTCGTCCAGGCCCAGGATTCGCATGTCAATGCACTTGGTGGGCCTGGAGACTCGGGCCTCGTCCGCATTTAGGCACGCCCTAAGCCTTTCGGCCAGAGCGTCAGCGGTCGGGCCGCTGGCCGCACCAGGGACCTCCAGCATCCGGGCCCCAGTCGCAGTAACCCTTACCCGGATGCCATTGGTGACACCAAGCTCTTCGAGGTTCACCGCCGCCCTCGCTTTCGTAAGCACGTCGCGGTAGGACACGCCCTTCTTCTCCGCGTCCGGCTGTAGTGTAATCACTACAGCTGCGGACTTTGGAGCGCGGAGCCTAGCCGCGACGCTTCGCTCCTTGCGCCGCTGCCGCCTCTCCTTCCTTTTGGCCGCCCTTGAAGCCTTACCCGCCTTCCTCTTCTCTCCGGCTACTTGCCATTCGGCATCGGCCGGAGGAGCATTAGTGCCCGGTGATTTGTGCCCGGTTGATGGCAGTAGGCTCGCCCCCTATTACATGGGACTTAAACGTAACTGGCGATATGTGGGTGTACTATAGGTACACCTCTGCCTAACCCTTCGCTTCGGAGAATACAGGCGTGATGTTGTTATAGTTTTTTTTAATGTTAGTTTGAAACTTTTTCATAAGTAAACCCGTAGAAATTTAGCTGAGTAGCTGGATGTTACATCTCATCCTCTCTTTTAAGCAATTAATTCTGTATTCTCTAAGTTTTATTGTTATTTTTTATAGAATTGAATGAGATTATGAGGCTTACACTTTTGGATTTTCCATTTTTTTTTACTTTTCTTCAATCAAAATCAAAATATTTTATTTCACATCAACCTACATGGGCACTTATGATACATCAGAAGCTAGGTGCACGGTTCCAATTAGTCGGTTCCTATGGAGAAGAGCCGGCAAGAAACTTCACAGTTACTCTTTTAAAAATAAGTGGCTTTTACAATGTTTTCAAATTACAGTGTTAATAGTATGGGAGGACAGTGTAGGCCTGTCAACAAGTAACAGGTACTCAACAAAATAGAAAATGGTCTACAAATATACAGTCTACAAGTTAGGCCTACAACGTTCTCACATTCACAAAATATTGAAGAATCTAAAAAAAAGATAAATAAAAAAAATAAAAGAAAATAATTAAAATAAAAGCCTATTTAAACCATATGACATGACAACTACCTATAACAAATCTGAATTTAAATCATGTTTACAAAAGCCATTAGTAAAGAGTTGAAATAAGAATTAGAGGTATATAATGTCAAATAATGAGAAGATTACGTCAAAGAAGAATGTAAAAAAAAAAAGTTTTTTTTTTTACGATATGCATACATCGTAATATTTGAGCAGCTTCAGTTCAAACCAACACGACAGAAGACACACAAGCTTTCGACACTGACAGACAGATTTAAACTCTCAATGTAAATTAAACGCTTAAAATACACAGCTTGCAACAACTTTTTGACGCGACAGTTACCATCAGAATCTGTCGCGCGTGAAATTACTACTGATTCAAAATTAAACGGAGCTTGTAAACCACTGGAAACAGCAGATTAAAGATTAAATAAGCTGTTTTGTGGTATGATGTTGGAGTCAGCTTAAATAAAATATCACGCTTGTATGTTTCAAGGGGGTAGGCAGAGATAAGGCCTCATTTAGTCAGTTTTGGTATAAAAAAAAGAAAGAAAAAGTATTTATTGGGTCTCGCACAGGATTAACAGAAACTAAACTAAATACACTAGAAAAAACAAAAAATATAAAAATTATAAAATAAAAACAAAAGTAAAATGAAAATATCAACAGAAAGTCTTTTGGCCTCGGACAGGAGTCCGAGGCCAGAAGGCCCCTATCTCAACATGATGCTGCGGCATTTAAAAAAATAAGTGTCCTTCTTGTCCTAGTGTGTGTACCTACCTTCTCGAATTATTACTTATGGATGGGATACTAATGGATAGCATACCCACCACTCAGTACACAGTACCATGGAATTGGGCTATTGCCATTAAGTGGGCACAAATACCTACTGACACTAGACTTCTATTGAGAATCCTGTAAGTATGGAAAAATCCTACCTACACTGCTCCATATGGTCATTCAACCTAGGACTCCACGATTAGCAGTCCAGTTTACCACTTGAGTCCAATGATACCCAAAGTGGACTATATCGACCTCCATTGTTAGATGTTGCACTTTTAAATCTGAGATAACTTCTACGATATCAATTTTAATGATATGCTGTAAGGGGCAATTTTGATCTGAATGTAAAGGGCAATCTTGATCTCCAATAAATAAACGTATCTAACGTATTTAATTGGATAATAGCTTCGTAAAAAGCCCATATTTTTTTAGTAATATGTAAAAGATAAAAATGGTTACTGTGGGTTATCCTTAGGAGATAGCGATAGATAGACTTTTCTGTAGACCTTTTTAAGATATACAATTCCGTAGTACACATTATTTTGATCTATCTGGTAAGGTTTAGCCAGCGTTAACAAGTAATGTAGGCGCCCAAAAATATGTATTTATGATATCACTAGCGGATACCCGGCGTGTGCTACTACGCTTAAAAAGAAATACATTTTGTTTATTTGTTGAAAAAAAAACATAATGTATTTTTTGTGTTGTAAAACCATCTACGCGTTATTGCCTTTCTAATGAAACCGGTTTGGGGCACATCGGTTGGATGGTTTCAAAGTCTATAACGGACATCATAGGTAGAAACATTTTTTGTTTTATATACAGGGTGATTGGAAGATGGGTGCAAAGCTTTAAGGCGAAGATAGTACAGACAATTTAGAACCATTTAAGCCATGGTTGCCTTAGACGAAGTCTTACCAAATATTTTTAACCAAATTTTTAAGTTTTTTTTCGGAAATTCTCAAAATTTAATGTAAACTGCATAATTATGGACAAATTGAATGATAAATGAATTCATTTTTTATTTATTTAATTAAAGTAATGTGTAAGCAATCAAGCAAAACATGTTTTAGGCTTCTGTGTCATTAGACATTTTTTTTACAGACATTTAAAGCTCAGAATAAATAAAAAAATTGTACAATACGTCTTTTAAACCTTATTAAAAAAAAAAACGGAGGGTGCTTTTTTTGTTCAAACCTTTTTGAAGACATGCTTGATAATCGCTCTTTCTTTTGAGGTATTATTTATGCGGATATCTTACAAATTATTGAAATTAGGGCCTACAAACCAATTTGAGGGAGATTTTTTTATTTTAGGCAGACTAATTAAAACAACATTTGAATTAAAATTATTTATTTTTCATGTTCAAAATGACGGCCGTGATTCCTAATACAAGCACGGCCCCGTCTTCTAACTTCTGTAGTCGTTATTTTCAACATCATCTCCTGCTTCATTGTCTCAAACGCTGAATTTATTCTTTGTATCAATTCTTCTCTAGTGTTTATTTCTATGTTGTTATACACCAGTTCCTTGGTCCGGCCCCACACGAAAAAGTCCAACGGGGTCAGATCTGGGGAGCGAGCGGGCCAAGGGATGGGTCAATCCCTGCCGATCCAGCTATCAGGAAAGCAATTGTTGAGGCGTTCCCTTACATTTAAAGTCCAATGCGCTGGACAGCCGTCTTGCTGAAAGATGACTGTTCGGTCTCTTTCGAAGATCGGGACACCTGATTCCTCTACCAACAGTGGTAAATCAATTTGCAGAAATTGAAAATAATTTTCGCCATTCAATGGATCAGGCAAAAAGTGGGGCCCAATCAATGTTCTGTCAATTATTCCAGCCCATACATTCACAGAGAATTTCATCTGAAATGACACCTGCTTCTTAAAATGTGGATTGTTGTCTGCGTCGGCCCATTCATGGATGTTGTGAAAGTTTGTAATACCTTCCCTTGAAAATTTACTTTCATCCGTCCACAAGATTGATTTTAGAAACCTCGCATCTTCGATGTCTCTGTTGAGGAGGAAACGGCAGAACTGAATTCTTCTTTGAGGATCTTGCTCTACTAGACCTTGCACACTCCTGCCATGGAACGGATACTTATCATTTTGGTGCATTGTATGCCACACCTTCCATTGAGAAATGTTTAAATTTCGAGCTACTGCTCTAGTACTGGTAGTAGGATCCGCTTGAAATGCTGCTAAAATGTCTTCGTCGATGGCAGTTTCGTGTCTGCCCGGGTTGACTCCAGGTTCCACGCGGTGAAACCTATCTTGGGCAAGACGACGAAACGTGTTGTAAAACACTCTGACATTCGGTATCCTGCGATTCGGATAGCGCTCTTGATACATCCGTCGCGCCAAAGATCCATTGCCGTCTGCTCTACCGTACATAAATACGATATCCGCATATTCTTGATTGGAAAAGGTAGCCATAGTCACTTAACAATTAAGAAAAACGGCGTAGGAGCGCACTAAATGTCAACTCAACACAATTAAGTCAAAAATCAATACGTGCAGGAGCGCGAGGCTACGACTGGACACGTGAAACAAAAAAGTTCAAAACTAACGCAAACAACACGTGCAGGAACGCAAAGGGCTACAACTGAACACGGTAAATTGTGAATCAACACGACAACGTCCACTCACAAGGGCAGTAGTTTGACTAATAAGTAAAAGATGTAACGGCTTCATCACAGACCGACTGACCGTGACTAAAGAGAAACGACTTTGTTGCCTCAGTAACTAAGACCATTTTGCTGTAAAAACCAACTCTTATCGCTTTTTGCTATTCATTGGGCGTTCTACCTGGAAATGCCGTCGCACCGCGCTCGGTGGCCATTGTTTAGAGAATCCCCTCAATGGGTTCCCCTCAATTGGTTCCTGCATGTGCCAAAAATTCTTAGAATTGAACAATGTTATCATTTCGAGCACATAAAGTATTCTTTTAAGCAAAAATTTTGTGTTTTGTTAGACTGCCTAAAATTTAAAATTTCTCCCTCGAATTGGTTTGTAGGTCCTAATTTCAATAATTTGTAAGATATCCGCATAAATGATACCTCAAAAGAAAGAGCGATTATCAAGCATGTCTTTCAAAAAGGTTTGAACAAAAAAAGCACCCTCCGTTTTTTTATTAAATAAGGTTTAAAAGACGTATTGTACATTTTTTTTATTTTTTCTGAGCTTTAAATATCTGTAAAAAAAATGTCTAATGACACAGAAGCCTAAAACATGTTTTGCTTGGTTGCTTACACATTACTTTAATTAAATAAATAAAAAAATAATTCATTTATCATTCAATTTGGCCATAATTATGCAGTTTACATTAAATTTTGAGAATTTCCGAAAAAAAACTTAAAAATTTGGTTAAAAAAATTTGGTAAGACTTCGTCTAAGACAACCATGGCTTAAATGGTTCTAAATTGTCTATACTATCTTCACCTTAAAGCTTTGCACCCATCTTCCAATCACCCTGTATAATTACTAGCTGGGCCCCGCGGTTTCACCCGCAGCGGTATAAGATATACTTGACGACCTATTCTCAGACCTACCAAATAAACAAAAAAAAAACATAAAAATTGGTCAAGCCAATTATGTCGAACGCTGTCGGAGGACTCAAAAAAAACCGAAATTTCTTATAATTATTTAATTAATAAAAGTATTACAAAACTTTCTTATAATTATAATAAACCTAGTATACAGATTCGAAGCGAGAATCGGAATGACCGAGTTCCAACGTCACGTAGGCCACCGCGCCGCGCGTCGCTTACACGTGCCGCATCGTCAGCGTTTCCGTCAGCTTGCACAGTTCTATGTATTTGTGTCGCGAAGGTAAACTTCCACCGTCGATGCACCGTCAGCGATATAGATATAAGGCTGGCGCGTAACACCTCCCCCCGTAGCTCAGCAACTATTTTAGGACGTTTAGTGAAAATGTTGCTGGCATCTGAGTTTCTCCCTGGCGTCGCGATGTTTCTGGTTCTTCATAAGGATGATCTCGATTTGCAGCAGCAGTATTGGGTGATTGCTCTGTTGGTGGCTTGAGTTTCCAGGCGTTGTAACGGTAACACAGTACTATGATGGTTAGTACAATTGCACCAGATAACATTACGTAGAAAGGTATGGTTGTATGGTAGAATGATGATGATGACTCCAGACTCTCCAGTTGAACAGGTGTTTGAAGATTGATCTCATCTTGTAGGTTATGCAGATTTCTTAGGTTGATAGAGTTTATCTTAAGCGGAGGTTGAGGTTCATGATCTTCATGCATTTTTGTAGTAATTTCAGTGATCTTCATTGGCTGGCCGTTCACTCGATCATTGATGTTAACTATGGTGAATTCATGTGTTCTCAGCAGGCAGTTATGCGGGATGGTGACCAGGAAGCTGCCGGTCAAAGTGTTGTGTTCATCTCGTTCACAGGTGAGTTGCAGTTTCGTTGGTTGTGGGAAGACGACTACGTAGTGGCGGTCATCCAGCTTCTCCATGGCTTCTCTTGAGAGGGAAACGGTTGTCTTCGTACAGGAATCGTCCGTCGTTTTGCCGTCTATTATACGTTGTATGCAATCTGGTTGCGATCTTAACTGATGATTGAGTTTTTCTTCGCAGAGATACTGCTCGGTTAACTTCGGGCATTCAGCCTCTATGTACACGTGAAAATTTCTAGTGATAGCTATGAATGGGTAAGGGGGAATTACTACCTGCTTACTTTCGTTCGGTACTATAGCTAATCTATACAGAATATATTTGAGAGGAGATAGGATGGGAAATTGGAATACTAGTACGATGTGTTGACCATTATAGAATGATCCTGGTTTTATGACGTCATAATACTCCCTAATCTCTATATCTAACAGCTGATCCTTATCATAGATACTACTAAGTTTTCCTAACATACTAGTCATTATCTCTAACGTTATCATAGAATGGTGCGTGCTTGCGGCACGGCTGAAGGCTATTGCATCTTCAATTCTATGTAACTCATCTAGTAACTTATCTACGTTATCGCTAACTATACCTAAGATTTGCGCGAACTTCGCGAATTTTAAGAGACTGTGCCGCGCATACTTTTGTTTATCTAGTAAATCATGTAGTGTATTGTTAATTTGCGACTGATTTTCAACGATTTTGGTTACAATTTCGGTATGATGGCCCATCCAATCTTTGCTAAGACTGATATGGTGGTTTTGTTCAGAAATTATTCTATCCTGATTATCCTTGAGAATTTTAATAGCATCATTGTATCTCATAGCATCAGTATAGTCGAGATTTCCGGTTATACTTTTTACTACGGAACCTAAACCGTCTATAAGACCTCTTTTGGGACGACTAGGCCCTAAGCTGTATAGTTGAAGTGAAGCTTTATCTAATTTATTTGTTAAATGATCAATCTGTAACTCATATAAGGCGTAAGTATAGTTATCTAGAATTTCTTTGATTTCAACTAGTTGTATTCGTACGGAGCTAATTTTATCATTTATATCTTTAAGTTCAATGTATTGCAGAAATGTATGATAGTGGGTCGTAAGTCTCATGGGTCCTAATTTAAAAGGTAAGATTCCCGGTCCATTGTTGAGTCCTTCAAGTTTTATCTCTTCCGCCTGTATCAGGTGGAGGACCAACATCAGTAGTGGTATCCTGTAACAATGTGGCACTTTTAGGGATTCGTTTGAGTCTCGATTTTGCTATTGGACCACGTTTCTTGGAAGTATATATGTGAATTGGAAGGTCTGCTAAAACTGTATCCTGAGTATATCTTGGTGCGAGCTTTTGACGGCTAGCACTTGGGTTTTTGATGAATATTTGCTGCTGTGGCTGATAATCTACTTCTGATTCACGACTTTTGTTCCTATTGTCTATTATTGCAGTTCTATTAGAGAGAGATGATTCGTTGATTAATTCGTAGACCTTTTTCATTTGTTCCCTATGTGAATGTGTGTACTGTTGTAGCAGATGTTCTGTTAAATCCATATCTAGTGGATCTCTTGGATCTGTGTGTCCTAAAATGATATCGTATGGCCTACACTTCGTGAAACTATGGACTGAGCTATTATACCCTATTAAAGCATATGGCATTAGATTAATGACAGACTCGTCTCGATGCTGTAGTTTTAGGATGCGCAAATGTTCTAACAAGGTCAGATGAAATCTTTCGATGTTGCCGTTGTCGTTCGGTGCGTGAGCTAATGTTGTATGATGAGTTATTTTGTGTGTCTTACAGAACTCCGAAAACATCTGGTTTGAAAATTCTGTACCCCGATCAGTAATGATGGTGAGTGGCAAGCCATGATGAGTGCTAAATGTTAGTAAGGCCTGTATAACGCTAAGTGCAGTACCATCTCTCAGGTTATACGCCTGCCCATACTTAGAAAATACGTCTATAAGAGTAACATATTTTTCATTTTGTGCTGTAAATAGATCCATATGAACGATTTCGAACGGTTTTGTGGCTGGTGGAACTATATTAAACCTAGGCTTGACTGGGTTCCTGTCATATTTGGCCTGGCCACATATAGTACAATCATTGATAAATTTGGAGATATGCTCCTTCATTTTTGGCCAAAAGTATCTACGTGATAAGGTCAGGTAACATTCGTTAATACCGCGATGATTGGTTTTACCATCGTGATAGTGTCGGATAATATCCTGCTGCCTAAGATATTCTTTGACATTTTCAATTTCTGTCTTAGCTAATATCAGATTCATGGCTGAACTCTTGAATTTCTCTTGTAAGATGGGGACAATTTTGTACATGGCCAAAGGCGGGTTTATAAAGAGAGCTGTTTTAATTTTAGGGTTTACATACTCCTTTATTGCATTGACTAGATCCTCCTCTAAGTTAGACTCAGATAGTTGCACCGATGTTCGGGTATGTGTGTCGAAGGGTTTTGTCACTGTCGGTCTTCTTTTTATATCCCCTACTATGGTCAAACATAATTGTCGATGGAATTTGTTGAGCGGATCGTCAACGATAGGTATCTCAAGTATAGGGTGTTCATTGTCTGTGTGGGCAGTGAGAGTGTTTGAGTTACTTAAGGTTGGAGGTTTATCTGTCGGATTGGCAATCATTGAGCTTGTCTCTTCGTTGTTTAACTCGATACGGGATAAGGCATCGGCGTTGGTGTTATTTTTGCCTTTTTTGTAAATGACTGTAAAGTCGTATTCACTTAACTTTAGCCGCCATCGAGTTAATCTCGAGTTCGGCTCTTTAATGTTCATAACCCACTGGAGTGGTTTATGATCCGTTACGATTTTAAATTTGCGTCCAAAAAGGTACGGTCGGAAGTACTTGGTGGCCCAGACAATAGCCAACAATTCCTTCTCTATCGTGCTATAATTAATTTCGCTCTCGTTGAGTGTACGTGAAGCGTACGATACGGGTCTATCTGATCCTATGGGTCCTTGTGATAGCACTGCACCTATTGCATAGTTAGAGGCGTCAGTGGTAAGTATGAATTCTTTCGTGAAGTCAGGGTATCTTAAAATGGGATCGTTAGTCAGTAATGTCTTGCATTTTTCGAAACTGTTAATGTAGTCGGGGTCAAATGTAATTTTCTTTCCTTTCTTTAGGCACTGTGTTAGGGGTTTAGTAATCCGGGCGAAGTCTGGAATGAACTTCCTGTAATATCCCAAAAGTCCTAGAAATTGCTTTATCTGTTTAGGGGTTTTTGGTAAGGGATACTTCCTTACGGCTGCTATCTTGTCGGGGTTAGGTTTGATGCCTTCATTGCTTATTACATGACCGAGATAGGCGGTTTCCAGTTTTAAAAATTCCGATTTGTCTAACTGTATTTTGAAATTGGATTCACTTAACCTCTGAAAGACCTTTTCTAAGTTAACCATGTGCTCCTGTAAAGATGTGCTGAATACTATGATATCGTCTAAATAGACGAGACAGATAACATTCTGGAGCCCTCTGAGGACGTTGTCCATTACGCGTTGGAACGTTGAGGGCGCATTCTTAAGTCCCATGGGCATTCGTAAAAATTCAAAATGCCCATGTTCTACATTGAAGGCGGTCTTGGGGATGTCGCTGGGGTGCATTTCAACCTGATAAAATCCGGATGTTAAGTCAAGGGTTGTAAAATATTGGCATTTCCCTAACTTATCAAGTACATCATTGATATTTGGTATTGGGTACTTGTCGTCGATCGTCTTTTCGTTCAGTTTCCGAAAGTCGATGACGACGCGCCACTTTTGCTTTCCTGAAGCATCAGCCTTCTTTGGTACTACCCAAATTGGTGAGCTCCATGCTGACTCCGATGGCCTAATTATACCCTGTTCTAACATTTTTGATATTTGGCTAGTGACTTCTTCCCTATGAATAAATGGATACCTGTAACTCTTAGTGTATACAGGGTTTTCGTCGGTAGTTCTAATGCAGTGCTTCATTTTATTGGTGAAAGTTAGCGGCTCTCCTTCGATATAAAAGATGTCAGCGTATTTAGCGCACAATGATTCTAAATTTGCCTTCTCTTCCAAATTTAAGTGACTGGTACGCAATTTTGATATAATTTCTTTTACGCGGGGTGACGATTGTTCCGTATGCGTACACTCGATATTAGACAATGATGCTTGCGCCGGATGGTCTAGCGAGAATATTATATCGTTAGGGGTAGGGTTCTCGACTTCTACTATGCCACGGTTACTTACAACGGTTGTTAAGCATTCATGAATAGTACAGTTACAGATAATCTGTTCGTTAACTAAAACTTCTCCGTCTTGTGCGTTAATTGGCAATCTAAGTAATTTACTGCTTTGAGCCGGGATGATATTTTCATACAAATTTAGGTTGCTGGAGTTGTATATGTTAATACGATTTACCGCGAATTTCGTGGTCAACGTCAAATCTTTAAGGTCCAATTTCGCATGCCACTTTGCAAGTAGGTCGAATCCTATAAGACCATCAAAGTGATTATGGAATTTATATACGAATAGTTTTATAGGCTCTAAATCGTTGAATTCGGGGAAACATGGTATATTTATGGAGTGGTTATGCCTACTCGTCGCATGTACGTTGGTAACCTCGAATGGATCATAATTCAATGGTAAATGTGAAAAGTATTTCTCCACAGCATCCGGGCTTATGAAGGACTGGTTAGCGCCGGTGTCTATTAATAAATTTAAATTAGGGTTAGTAATATGAACGTATGGCAATTGTCGCTGTGTTTGAAGGTTCAATTCTATTTTGATCTTTTTGATTTCGTGACTCCCTGAAAATCCTCCTTGCTGGTGGAAGGCTGGGGCTGTTCATCTACCTGAGCGTTGCCGTCATTTGTCATGTCAGTCGTCACCTCAGTCTGCGTCTGCGGGTCGCTATCGTACACACAAGGATAATTGCCGTAGTAGTCCATGGGATAATTGTTTTCATAGTAATTGGGCTCCTGCTCGTACACGTAATATTCGGGATAATAGAAATCTTCGTAACTTAGGCATTCGTTAACATTTACATCGCGCGTTCTGAAGTAGTTCATGGGTGGTGGATTGCCTTGCCTAGACCAATCCCAATTATTGCGAGTGGGAGGTAGTGGCTTAGCAACAAAGTTGCTCACACCACTCATGGGCTTGGGCCCTAGATTTTGTGGTGGGGGTCTTGGAGCCATTCTAAATGCGTTATTGTGCGGGCTGTAGTTTGGGGGTGGAGCGCCAAATGTTCGTTGCGTATGCGAAGGCATACGGGGTTGATTATAGGGGGCATTAAAACCGGCGTTAAATCTAGATTGAGTTGGTTGCGGCCACTGCATCATACGTGGTTGTGCATAAGCGGGCGTGACCGGTTTAGGTAGGGGCATAGCATTAGTATTGCGTAACGCGGGGAAGCCTGCATGCATGGGTGATGGGTTAGGCTGTGTCACAGACTTGGGATGAGTGTTAGTGAGTTTAGGCAAACTATCATTTCTCTGTTGCAGATACAGCACGTTTAGCTCCTCCTGTACGAATTGTAATGCTGTTTCAATAGAATCTGGCCGCATGCATCGTATGCGTGAACCTAAGGGTTCCTTGAGCCCGCGCACAAAAGCCTGCATTGTCAGCTTCTTATACAAATCGCGTTTAGCATTAATAGTTGTAGGCACCGTTTCATGAAGTGTAATATATGTCATGATGGTGCTAAATAATGTTTGGCATCTATCATAAAGTTCTTGGGGCGTATCATTTCCCTGTGTCTGCAACGAGAGGTCATTATAGAGGGTGGTTTCATCCCTACGATCCGCGAAATTATTTATCAACACACTTCTGATGCCATTCCAGCTCTCGGGGATACCGTTGGAATTGACAGTTCGCGCAGCGGGGCCCGTTATTCTATTTAGTATACCACTGATCAAAGACAAATTATTCAACTCATGTTCGGAACCCTCGCGTACATACGCGTTCACTAACTTATCGCAAATCCTAATAAATCTAGTTAAGATATGGGGGTTCCCATCAAATTCTGGGACCAGGCGGAGGGCCTTCCAGATAGCATCGGGGTCATGTGCCATAGTGCTGTCTATGTCTCTGTTACCGTCTACTAAATCTTCCCGTCTCAACTGTCTATAAGAAACAGCCTCACGGGTCCCTAAACTCCTAGGGTGAAAAATCTTGAAATATATTAAGGGTTAGGGTAAGGAAAGCGACACCAGAAAGATTCTTGTGCACTTACTTGTACATTCCGGCTTCTCCTGAGCAGTATCAATGTCCGGATCTCCGCAGCTCTTCGACGGTTCGGGATACTCTTCAGAGGTGCCTAAGGCCACCCGGGCGGCTCACCTAATTTCTACAATCCGAAATTTATCTCGCGAACCGGCCCGCGAGTATCCTACCGACTGCGCCAATTATGTCGAACGCTGTCGGAGGACTCAAAAAAAACCGAAATTTCTTATAATTATTTAATTAATAAAAGTATTACAAAACTTTCTTATAATTATAATAAACCTAGTATACAGATTCGAAGCGAGAATCGGAATGACCGAGTTCCAACGTCACGTAGGCCACCGCGCCGCGCGTCGCTTACACGTGCCGCATCGTCAGCGTTTCCGTCAGCTTGCACAGTTCTATGTATTTGTGTCGCGAAGGTAAACTTCCACCGTCGATGCACCGTCAGCGATATAGATATAAGGCTGGCGCGTAACAAGCCGTTTCGGAGGAGTTCGATAACAAACAATGTGATCGAGATTTTTATATATTAGAAGATTATTGATTACCTATATAGATATTGATTATCTGTCCAATCTTAAATGTATGTTCCTAATATTTGCACGCCATACTTGGCAGAATGTGATGATACCACTGACTAATCTTAAGACCATAATAATGTACCATATTCTGATAACTAAATGATTATGATTATGATTATTGGACAAATCTTTGTTTAGACGGCACTAGACCAACGAGGCAGTCTAACAGCTACCTGTTATAATATTCCCCATTAAAATATCAGAACACCATTTATATAAAAAAACAGCTAAAGAATTAAATTAATCGATCAGCTGCTGTTTAACGAACATCCTTTATAACCGCTATTAAGCTGCTCTCGGCACCGTGGGGCCACAAAACACGCGTTTTGACGCGACAACCGCTCACCCTGTTATGTATTACATCAATATTCGGTAACTGTGAGTGATTTGAATGATGAGCTGAAGCGGTTTAAGATTTACGTTGATTAATGAAATTTAAACAGCTTTTTACCTATTCTACGCATAGAAAAAAAAACAAGACTAGTTTTGGGCTGCATAGAAGCGTTGGTAATGAGCCGTCACAATCTAACTCTAAAGGTGAAATAATGTGAATATCAATTTTTAAGTTGCCTTTTAATCATTATAACAACGTTAAACTGATCAACAATCATCAATTCATTGGTTAAGGGTACTTATTGTTGCCATATACGTTTTATTGACTCGGTGGAACGCAGAGCTAAGAGACTCATTGGCGACATAAAGCTGGTGGATGCCAAGCTTCACAGCTTGGCTCATCGCCGCAAGGTTGCCTGCTTGTCAGTCTTCTACAGATTGTACTTCGGTGAGTGTGCCCAAGAACTCCACGACCTCATTCCACCGGCCCCCTTCTACCATCGGACATCTAGGCGCACTGCAAGTTCCTACCTAGTTGCTATTCCACCTGTATATTTTGACTATACACTGGGGCTAATTAAAGTCCTATTACTTAAAAAAGGTTTAATAAAAAATATCATGCGTGCAATAAACGAGTGGTCGGTAGACTGGCACTGCACAGATAATGAAAACTAACAAGCGCCCACCAAAACCACGATAGTTCGTAGATCTCTCGACATGTAAATTTGCCATGTAGAAACGGTAAGGCGCTGCGCTGCAACATATTCCCGGCCGTTGAAAACTTGTTTTTCAACCCTTCAGTTCTGCAGCTGTTGGCAGCGGACAGAGACGTGTAAAAGGGCGCCGCACGCAGCCTCGTGAAGTTTTGATCTCTGCAACTCTTGAAACTCCATCAGGTCCAGGAAATAGCTGTAGAACTCGTCCCAGACGCCAGTTTAGTGGAGGAGCGTTATCATCAGCTAGGAGCACCATGTCGCCTATGTTAAGCTGAGCGTTGCCTTTACGCCATTTTGTCTTTTGTTGAAGCTCTGACAAGTACTCTTTCTGCCATCTTTGCCAGAAGTCACGCCTTATTTGTTCAAGGCGTTTATATCTATTTCTTTGGTTGGTATCATTATCTTCCAGGGCTGGTGACGGTAGTGCAGTTAAAGGTCGACCAATGATGAAGTGCCCTGGGGATAAGGAGTGTAGGTTGTTAGGACAGGATGATAAAGGGCACAAGGGACGGCTATTGAGTATCGCCTCCACTTGCGCAAACAAAGTTGTAATTTCCTCAAATGTTAAATGACTATTGCCAATAACTCGTTTAATATGATATTTAGCTGACTTGACGCCGGCTTCTCAAATGCCGCCGAAGTGAGGAGCGTAAGCTGGTATGAATTTAAAATTAATACCTTGTTGACCGGCAAAATCAGCTATAAGTTCGTCACCTTGCTTCAGAAAGCTACCTATCTCGTTTGCGGCGGCGATGAAATTACGGCCATTGTCACTAAATAGTTTTATTGGTTTTCCTCTACGCGCAATAAAACGCCTGAGAGTCATCACAAATGCATCCTTAGTCAAATCACTAACTGCCTCGAGATGAATGCATTTGTAACGTAAACACAAAAATACACATATAACATTTTAAACGCGACTTCCGCGTCCTTTGCGATTTAAAATTAAAAATGGGCCAGCGAAGTCTAAATCGACGGACAAAAATGGGAAATCCGGGTTTACACGCTGAGATGGTAAGTTACCCATTTTTGGGCATAACGTTTTGCCACTTATTCGTCGGCATCGCACGCAATTGCTGACTGTGCGCCTCGCAAGATGCCTGCCGCTTACAGGCCAGACTGTTTGCCTTATTGTTGCTAGCAACAAATTCGGACCTGCATGTAGGTTCACAACGTGCTCATTTGTAAAATATAGTTTTGTTAATGTATGAGAAGCGTGCAGGAGTATTGGGTGTCTAATTTCAAAGTTACATGTGGACGCATCGATGCGGCCACCGACACGAATCAAGTTATTTGTTATCTAGAAACGGAGACAATGATAAAATTTTACTCCTAGCCGGTAGTTGTTTACCTTTTGTAAGCAGCTCGTGTTCGATAGAAAATGAATCACGCTGGGCGATAAGACAAAGTGAATGAAATGACTCCAATAACTCATCTGGAGAAAGTATGCCTACCCGTTTGCCATAGGGGTGCTTCATATTAAATATAAATCTTCGAACATATGCAACAACTTTCTGAAGTTTTCGATATGATGAAAACTTTTCAAAACTTATAAAATTATCCTGATCACTAATTACTATTGACGTGTGTACTTTCATCTCAGGTAATTCGTCCAACTTTGAATTATTTAACACGGGCCAATAGCTTTCATTTTTAAGCAAAAAGCTAGGGCCGGACCACCACAAATCCATAGGCAATAAGTTTTTTGCATCCACTCCCCTAGAAATTAAATCTGCTGGGTTCTTGGTAGTAGGGACGTAACGCCAAGAACATGCTTTAGTTAACTCAAGTATCTCACAGACACGATTGGCTACAAACATTTTTAATTTTGTAGGATCACTATTTATCCAACTTAGAACCACACTGGAATCGCTCCAGTGTACGATATTTCCCGGCTTATACCGGAGAGCTTCTGTAACAAATTTACAAAGCTTAGCAGATAATAATGCAGCGCATAATTCCAGGCGTGGTATTGTGGTGGGTTTTAAAGGTGACACCCTTGACTTGGCACATACCAGCTTGACAGTACTTTCACCATCATAACTTACTGATTTTAAATATATACATGCACCATATGCACTTTGAGACGCATCGCGAAATGAGTGTAATTCTATGTATTTAGGTTTGTCACATAGAACTAATCTAGGAATTTGAAATTTATTTAACCACGTTAAATTATCAGTAAATCTTATCCAATCGTCACTCAAATCTTTTGTAACTGGTTCGTCCCATTCTAATTTTTGTTTCCACATTTTTTGTAATAGAATTTTAGGCTGAATTATCACAGGACTCAGAATACCTAACGGGTCAAATATTTTAAATGAATTAGACGTAACAAATCGCTTTGTTATGACTGCACCCTGGTCAAGCGTAAAATTCTTAATGGGGAAATATAATGTGTCACTGGAGGGAATCCATCCAAGACCAAGAGTGTTTGAAGACTCACTGATTGTTAAATTGTCCTCATGATTTATATTCAAGTTTTCAAAAATTGATGGATTGTTACTTTTATATTTCCTTAAATTAAAACAACCATGTTTTAAAGCTTCGGAAACTCCTTCTTGTATACATCGTAATTCCTGCTCATCATTCGCACCAGTGATGAGGTCATCTACATAAAAATCCTTTTGGATTATATTTTTAATACCTTCGTCATTTTGTTCCTCGCCAAGCTGCCACAGACAACGTGTGCTGAGAAAACTGGCACTTGCGGTACCATAAGTGAGTGTGTTTAACTCATAAGTTTTTATGAGTTGTGACTCGTCATCTCGCCATAGAATACGCTGCAAACTACGATCTTGTTTGTCCACTAACACCTGACGGTACATTTTTTCAATGTCCCCAGTTAACAGAAACTTGTATTGTCTGGCACGTATTAATATAGCAAAAAGAGAATCTTGAAGGGACGGTCCTACCATTAGGATGTCATTTAATGCATAATCTGACGTAGAAACTGCAGACCCATCAAAAACAACACGCAATTTAGTTGATTCACTTTCTTGCTTCAGAACCGCGTGGTGACATAAATAATAAATTATGCTTCGCTCATCTTTAACTAACGAGCAATGTCCTAATTCAGAGTAATTCCACTTTGCCCCACCAAGCCCGCCACCCTGGTGTGGCAAAGTGGACTGCCTAAAATTTTGCAGTGGAATATGCCCCACTATTCTGATTTGATGGGGCGGATAACACTAGCATAAACACTTTGTGGATTCTGCCCCACTAGGGTTGGCACCTCAGGATTTGTGTATGAAGGTTAATGACGCGTAGCCGACGGAGTCCCGCTTCGCGGGACTCCTACTTCTGGGCGGTTTAAAAAAAAATAACCACGAAGGGGACGGCGGGGTCTTTCAGACCCCGCCGTCCCCTTCTAACCTAACCTGTCCGAGTCGGGGTGCCCCAAGTTGTACCAAATACCTGGGAACAATTTTTGTTTATCTGAGAACGAAAATATTTCGTGGCGATAGATGATATAGTAACAGTGTAACAGTAACTGTGACTCGTTGGGAATTATTATCCAAAACATTCCCAACGAGTCACACTGTTACCCGTTGAGGTGTGACTCGTTGGGAACAAGCTAATAAATACAGCAAAACTATATAATGTATTTATTTAAATCCAGGAAGATTTTATTTGTGACAGTTTTTTACAAAAGTAGAACCTTAATACACTGTTTAAATAACCATTTTGATGTATTTAGATTTACGTTTGCTTGTCTCAGACTTGTCAAATCCTAACGTCAGTGGTTACATTTTTTTTTTTTACAAACAAATGTAAAAATACATGTTAACCTTCATACACAAATCCTGAGGTGCCAACCCTAGTGGGGCAGAATCCACAAAGTGTTTATGCTAGTGTTATCCGCCCCATCAAATCAGAATAGTGGGGCATATTCCACTGCAAAATTTTAGGCAGTCCACTTTGCCACACCAGGGTGGCGGGCTTGGTGGGGCAAAGTGGAATTACGCCTAATTCAGCGTATTCGCTAATAAAATTTGAATATTCGATTTTTAACAATGGTTCTTTCCTAAACCGTTTTTCTAAATAAAACAATCGTTTTTTAGCAATTTTGTAAGTGTCGCCCAGGCAGTCTGGAGTGTCCTTAAGTGGCAGTCTAACAGAAAACCTACCAGTTATTTCTCTACGTGTATGAGCGATAAAGTGGGTTTCGCAAGCCATTTCATTTTCACTCAAGATGCGTTTAGTGGGAACCTCTTCTAATTCCCAGAATTTGGCAATTGAACTTTCAATATCAATCTGGTTTGATACTGCATCTACAGTTGCTTGATTGCAATGAGTAGTTTCATTGGCAACGGTTGAATTTATAGGACCAGATATTATCCAGCCTAGATGCGTATTTCTTAAATTTGTATTTTGTGGGCCAAGGGAACGCTGTTCGTTGCCCAATATGTCCCAAAATAAATCAGCGCCTATTAAGACGTCTATGGGTGCTGGCTGATTAAATGTAGGATCAGCTAACACAATGTCTTTAGGTAAATTTAATGTATTAATATTAACCGGGTATTTTGGTATTGAACCGGTTAATTCTTTTACAATAAGACATGAGCAATTTGCACTGTACTTATTATTAAGGGAGATAATTTTAATATTGCAACTTTCTGCAATATGAGAAGAAACTGTATTACCAATGCCTATGACCTTTAGCGAGTCGATTGGGAATGTTTTTAATGAAATATTATCCTGCAATGCTTAAGAAATAAAAGAGGACTGGCTACCGCAGTCTAGCAGCGCTCGAACCTTCGCCTTTTGTTGGGTCAATGGATTCGAGACTTCTATTATAGCCGTTGACAAAAGAATTTGACTTGAATTTCGTTTTGAAAAACTAGCAATGGTTTCGCAACTATTATCACACAGCTCATCCACCATTACCAGATTATTGCTATTGGATAATGCAGCAGATAGATGCAGCAATGTGTGGTGCCTTTCCTTGCACTCTCGGCACGGTCCCATGCGACATGCACATACGTGGTGTCCCTGCCTAAGGCAGTTGACACACAGCTTGTATTTATTGACATCCTTCAACCTGTCCTCTATCCCCTTTGCTTTGAAAGAGGGACAATCAAAAATCCTATGATTTTCATTACAAATAACGCATAAAAAAACATTAGAATTGCTAGATTTGTTATCTTTAGAGCTAGAAGCAGCAAACGATTTTATAGAATTATTTGAACTGTGTTTATTATTATTTGTGCCAGAACCATTACGCGACCTACCCGTTTGACTCTTAGGCAGATTGCTCTTGTGTTTATTACGGTTTAATACCTCCAGCACATTCGCACGATCTATCATAAATTTATAGAACTGCTCTAATGTTGGCGTATCACCATCAATATTATTTCTGTATTCCTCCCACTTAGTTAAAGTTTGGCTATCTAACTTTGCAGATAACATAAAAATTATGAGAACGTCCCATTTGTCCGTAGGCTGTCCCAGGCTTGCCAGCGCATGCAAGTTTTTCGTGACATGGTCTACCACGAGTCTTAATGACCTCTCTGATTCACGTGAAAGCTGCTTTATGATAAACAGTGAATTTAAGTGGTGATTAATTAAAATTCGTTTGTTGTTATAACGATTACAAAGCAAGTTCCATGCCTCAGAGTAATTTGCGGAAGAAACCTCAAGATTTGAAATAATTCTCGCAGCATCGCCTTCCAGATAAGATGTAAGATAATGAAACTTGTGGATTGCTGTTATACGTTCATTTTTGTGTATCAAACTCTCAAACGTGTCCCGGAATTCCAACCACCGAAAATAAGCACCGTCAAATTTGGCTATTTGAATTTGAGGAAGCTTTAAACCTGCCGCTTGATAATCCGCACAACAAGAACTATCATGAACAGAAGCACGCCTGTGATCACATTCTATTTTAGAAAATTTGTCTATTAAAGTTTTTGCAGTGGCTATATTGACAATAATATCACGCTCAATGGTATCACGTTCATCAATTTCAGCTGATAAGTTACCTGGGTTCAAAACCTCGATCTCATTTTGCAGGTCATCAACTCTTACTGACAATGCCTCGAATTTTGCAAGTTGCAAGCTTAACTCGGTTAATTGTATGGTACTTAACACCGTTACACTAGTAATAGTATTTAAATAATTCTTAAATTTTGTTATCTGCCCTTTAGCAGACGCTCTTTTAGTTAGTAAATCCTTTAAACGATTTTTATCTAACGATTCATCAGGCATTGTGAGCAAAAAAGTATTAGGTTCAAAACGAAATATTAACACAAACTAAAGAATGACTAATCTATTATGCAAACAAAGAATGGCTCACGCTCCTCGATTCGACGACACCTGGCGTACAGGAAAACCGGTTACGCCCGCACAGCTGATTGCGGCCGGTGGGTAATGCACTCGGCGAATTATCAACCTGAAATTATCGGCGGTAACGTATAAGTATACCTTATAATCAAGCGAGGAATAGCGTTGGCAGCAGTGAAAGCCTCAGCTTTGGGTTTCAAAATAATGTTGGTTTGCACATAAATTACGATTCTAAACTATTTAGGCAATTTGACCGGAATAACTGAAAATCAATCATTCCACAGTACAAATGTGATCTATAAGCATTAGTTATTACTTATTTAAGATCGATTTTAAGAAAATACGTTTAGTTTAGAACAAAGAAAATTATTTGTTTCGACCTGTAGGTAGGTTGACAAAAATGATGATGCAACTATTCTCAACGATTTTTGCATTAAATCTTTGATTTGCACAAATGGATTTATTTCCCAATAGCTTTAGGAATAATGTATTATGGAATATGATAAGAATTTGGATGAATATTTTGGAAGATTGGAAATAATTAGAAAGGCAAGGGCACTCATCTGATTTCGTAGAACATCAATGCGCGATGTGAAACTTTCGCTGAATCACTGCTCGCTCCAGCCCGAACTCGTAGATGATCCTGGCTGCACCTCAGTTCTGGAACCCTTTCCTTCAATCTTCAATCACTCTGGTGGACATCGCTCGCCAAGCGGCCGGCTCCACCTTGACTAGATTTTCTTCAGACTTTTTCTTTTCCTTTCTTCTTATTTTAGTTTTCTTGCTAATTAGTTCCCCTCATGGGCCACCATTATGTATATTTTGACTATACACTGGGGCTAATTAAAGTCCTATTACTTAAAAAAGGTTTAATAAAAAATATCGTGCGTACAATAAACGAGTGGTCGGTAGACTGGCACTGCACAGATAATGAAAACTAACAAGCGCCCACCAAAACCACGATAGTTCGTAGATCTCTCGACATGTAAATTTGCCATGTAGAAACGGTAAGGCGCTGCGCCGCAACACCACCAATTCGCTCTAAGCGCTTCCAAACATCTTTTATAATGCGCACAGCAAAAGAGTGGAATTCTCTATCTGCGTCTGCGTTTCCGACCGCATACAACCCAAATCTCTTCAAAGTGAGAGTGAACAGGCTTATTCTGGGTAAGCTCACTCCATCGTCAACTTTGTCTCTGTCATCTCTGACCTAGACTAGAGTCAAGAGCAAACCCATCTAAAATAAAAAAATATATACCTACATAATTATGATTGTTTCCTCACAAATGTAATTTTAAATGGTTTAATAAGATATTACCCATTCAGTAACACTGCAGGACATACACACAAGGACGTTTATTCAATAGAAATGTTTATGGTTATGTGTTAGAAAATTTTATAGCTCTTTGTCATTTTCATGACTTACAATTACTTAAGTGCGTTTGTCCGGTCCGTCCTGGGTCTCGACATAGATAGCGACGCTGTCGCAAACTACCGATTGCTAAATATTAAGGTGTAACCTCGGTTGTAGCCCGCCAAATTCAAATTTTCTTTGATTTTGACGATTGATATGAAATTGATGATTATTATTCGATAAATATATAATTCTCACAGTCGAGAATCGCATTTTGATCAAAATACGACGAAACAGAGCTGCAATTTGCAAAAAACTAAAGAAAATTGGAATTTTGCGGGCTACAACTGACGATACACCTTAATATTTAGCGATCGGTAGCTTGCGACAGCGTCGCTATCTAGTCGAGACTGCCAGCCCTGGTCAGTCAGCTACTACGCTACCAAACTGTTGACTGGCTATTATTTTTACCACTGCATGTAATAATATTCTCGTACTTTCCACTCGTGCTTCAAACCCAGGCAGGCACTTTACGTTGTCTAATTTATTTCATCACCCCTGCTCTCAAAATGCCGTGACAAATCGGTATGTCATAGTACGAGTACCAAAAATTAGAAGATACGTGACGTCGCCCAACCCGCACTGGGCCCGCGTGGTCAATTATGGCTCACTTCCTCTCACAGAGAGAGGAGGCTTACCGGCTTGTGGCCCAGCAGAGGCAACATTATAGTCTGATAATGCTTAATGCTTTATAGTTTGTTCCGCGAGGAGAGAAGGAGATCACTTGCAAGAAGAAAAATAACATTTTATTTCGAACAACTAATAATATCCATAAATTGTTAGTACCAGGTTTGCACTTAAAGCACTATTGTTAATAACTTAAACCAAAGACGAATTAATATAAGAAGACCACCCATTAACTAGATAACGAGAAATTGAAACTAGGGTATAAGTTTTCTCACAAACTGCCTTATTATGGCTGAGGAAGTGTCTGCCGCCACAGCCCACAGGAAAAAAAAGTACTAGAATAATAAATCGCTCGTCGCTCCCGCCTTGGACCATACCCCACAGCTATTAATATTCATAGTGTAATTAATTTCAGTGCGCCACTGACACGGTATTTATTTTAACCCCATAATTATAGCCACCGATTGGCTAGTGCTTTGTCCTACTAATTTGTACCATTTGTTTGTGCAAAACAGTGATTATAGTCAAATGCACTGGTTTTAATTTGACGATTGGATGGTCCTAATGAGGTATAGTTGGGTTTGATTTATTTGTTCATGTACTCAATAAAAATCTTTAATTTACTGACAGACAACACACAGTCTGAATCATTGGCTCTTAAATCATGATACCCATCCCAATTTGACCCGATAGGTATATTTCTATAGTCAATAGTGGCCACTTTCCATCAGATGGGCCGCCTGTTTGATTGCCCAACTATCAGTTTATAACATACTAGCAGCGCCCCGTGGTTTTACCCGCATAAGTCTCGATCTCGCAAGAATATTGGGATAAAAGTATTCTATGTCCTAATCCAGGTTATGGTCTATCCATGTGCCAAATTTAATCCAATGCCGTTGAGCCGTTTTAGCGTGAAAGCGTAACAAACAAACTTACTTTCGCATTTATAATATTAGTTAGGATTAGGATAGTTTAGACTAGCTGTTGCCCGCGACTTCATCTGCGATCCAGAATGAAAAGTAGCCTATGGCCTTCTCCAGGTCCCGGACAGGCTACCATTATCTGTCAAAAGTTCATAACGAACAGTTCTGTAGTTTAGGCGTGTAAAAGTCATAGACAGAGTTATTTTCACATTTATAATATTACTAGCTTTTGCCCGCGGCTTCACCCTTGTGGAGGTCGGAAATTATCACACGGGAACGTACTACCGGGATAAAAAGTATCCTACGTGTTAATCCAGGCTATAAACTATCTGTGTTCCACATTCCATCCAAATCCGTTCAGAAGTTGCGTGAAAGAGTAACAAACATCCATCCATCCCCACAAACTTACATTTATAATATTAGTAGGATTAGTAGGAAGCATGAATGAGTCATCGATAAGAGATGAAGAAGATTTTTTTAAACTTCTTCTAAAGGGTCTAATAGCTTAGGATTACCACAACAGTAATTTAATTGCCTGTGCAACATAATATGTTGAATAAATAACAAAAGTTGCAGTGTCTTAAGAGCGCTTACACGGGTCCACTAGCGCCACTCCTTTAAAAAAGTATTATCTCGTGACTGAGAAGGAATTTTGAAAAACGGCTCAATAAGCGACCTCGGTAAGTGTGTCAAGATTTTTCTAATACCTTTTATAAACTTTCATATTGAGACACGAAGCAACAAAATTCGATCTAAACAAAAGCGGCCACATTCATTTAGATCGTATTTTGTTGCTTCGTGTCTCAATATGAAAGTTTATAAAAGGTATTAAAAATTCTAGACCCACTTACCGAGGTCGTTTATTGAGCCGTTATTCAAAATGCCTTTTGAGTCACGAGATAATACTTTTTTAAAAGAGTGGCGCTAGTGGACCTGTGTGCGCCCTCTTAACAGTGTTTGGATGTTACAATTTTTAATATTGTTGCAGTTGCTTTTATAATTGCATTCATCGGGCAACTAAATTGTTTCGTGTCAATAGGCTCTAAGAACCCTTGTTTCTGAACCACAATAATAGTGCGACTCAGGAAATAATTTCTCTGCATTCAATCTCAAATCTTGCAAACCATTAGCAACCTTTCCACATTATAATTGGGGACGTCCTATTCCCCTGTCGATTTCCTCTGCCGATGTCGGAGAAAGGCATTCTCGCATCCTACGGATATGTGGAGGATGCCACATCGAACTTTATGATTAAAATGTCTTCCGATCAAATGTATTTTCAATTGATGGGTTCTCAATAGAATTATTATTCCACTGGTTATTTGAATTTCCTAAAAATATTGTTGGAAAAGACAGTTTATCAAATCAAATCAAATAATTTATTTCAGATAAATATCCATAAGTAAATTTTACACAAGCCATAGAACAAAATAAAATAAAATCACAAACTTATAAAATTAAAGTCAAAATTAAGCTCAAAATTAAAATCAAAATTAAAGTTTATTATTTATTAATGTTTGTGAGTTATAGTCGTTTTGTACGTATATAAAACAGAATTAAATGCAACACTTGATGTCTTAATGTCGTATCGTCGTATAGAATTTCTCACGTCTAGGTAAAATTATAAATTGTAGCAGTGATGGCCCATTTGTGAGTTCGAACCCAGGCAGGCACTTTGCTGTGTGTAATTTATCTGATCTTTATCGTGAGGAAACCGGTATGTCCTAGAACTAAAAATTCAAAGACATGTGACATTTACCAACCCGCAATGGGCCCGCGTTGTGGGTTCAAATCCAGGTCAGTACCAATGTGACTTTTTCCATTCATTTAAATAAATGAATTGAAAAAGTCGATTCCAGAAAGAAAGAAAGAAAAAATATAAAAGAAAAAGAAAGAAAGACGACTCAGAAAATACATACTTTCTGAGTTTATCTTGGACTGTACTGTCATCGATGAAGGAAAAAATCGTGAGGAAACTTGGACGTATAGATAATATAAGTCTGAAATCGCGAACCCGTCTTGAGCAAGCGTAGTGATCAATTCTCGTGCCTTCTCTGTATGAGAAGAGGGCTTTGACTTGCAGTGGCCAATAATAATAAATCGTTGAGCTCCTTAAGTTCTGAGTTGAGCTGTAAGATTACTGACAAATGCGTGCACTGACTGGACAGGTCCACTCAATCTGTGTGGTTCTTTCTTTAAAAGACCATTTTAGACACCAATCTACATGGTCTTCACATGTTCTGACCAAGATTATGTCTGGACATTTTTCTCAGAGTAGTTGTACTAGCCTACTTAAAGAAATAAAATCATTTATCAATAGACTGGTATTAGTGCGCCCGCATAAAGTGCGGTCCACTCCCTCTTACAGCTTCTCTCGTGTCCCAACGATGGAAACAAAATAGGCTGATGCTATTCTCTAGATATTATTTCCCTGCAGTTGCACTTTTTATAGGCAATTCTCACGGAAATTACTGTAAAACAATGATAAAATATCCCAATGATATAATGCAATACTCATGTACGTTTATTTATTAAATGTTCCAACCGTTATTCCGAAGTATAATACCAGCAGATTATAATTACACGAATTTATTATCGGAATTTTCGAGTAATGGGTGAAATGGATGATAATTTTTGAATGATATTATGTTGAGTTTTATTGTTTAAATGGGAAATAATGGCAAAAAACAGAGATATTTCCGTAACTTTTTGTTTTATCGAAAAGAGGCATAAACACTAGTTTTTTTAATCGACTTCAAAAATAGGACGTGGTGGCTCAATTTGGTTCAATTTTATTTTTAAATGTTTGTTTTCTCAGAATTCTGTCATTTATAAACTGGTTTGAAAAATTCTTCTTTTGTTTGAAAACCCTACTTGTAGAGTGGTCCCATATAAATTTGGTCATTTTTTTTGAGTTAGCTTCAATAATACATACTTTTTCCACTTAGTGTATGTTGATGACGTTATAATAACTTCCTGTGACTGTTTTTTATTATCTAGTAAACACCACAACTAAAAAGGGAAAAAAAATATTTAAAAAAATAACAACAATCTCCTTCCAAAATAAAACACTGCAAAGTGAAAAATAACTTTAATTTCCAAAGTCGGTCTTTGGTTTTGTATTTTCGTTTTTAATTACGAAGTCGTTTTTTTTTGTAATATAGCTTTTTTAAACACTGCACACTGGTAAATTGGTCGGATAGACAGGACAGAATATTTATTTATTTATATATCAAAACTTTATGCACAAGTAAACAAAAGCTGTACAAAGGCGAACAAAAAAAAGAAAACAATAAAAGAACAAAAAAAGAAACTAGAATAATAAAATCTATAATGATCTGTCAATCTATCTAGAATATAATAAAAGAATGCGATAATATAGGTTAATTAATGGAATATTACGGAAGAAAACTTAATTGAATAATAACCGTCTTTCCTCGTGTAATATCTATACCTGTATCACTAACATGGTTGTTAAGTTTATTTTATTGTTACTAGCACTGTATGAGTCTCATGGTTACTCTCAATAAAGAATTTATTATTATTATACGGCTGTAGCTTTGAATATTCACTGCTCAATATTTGTGGGAATGAAAAATTGCTAATAAAATTAGCACCTATATAAAAGTGCGAATGGGATATGACAGAATATAACATAGATCTATCGTAATTATCACAATAAGGTTACAGTATACTACCAGCGGGGTGATTGCGTAACACACTAACAGTAGGAATGGCTTTCATATTGATTGCGTTATTAACGTTGTTGAGCAGACAAATTTTTCGAACATATGAAGCAATGGATTAGCAATATGCTTCAAAATGATTCAGATTGTGACTGATAGTGTATTACGCAATTAGAGAGTTGGCCAGAAAAAAATAATATGAACCTATAGCGGCATGTACAACGCCACATGCGAGCTACGCGCCACACTGACGTCACGCAAAATCCTGCATCGCGCAAGCAGAGTTTACCGCGCAACTAGCATAATATATACAACGTCGCGACATCAATCGTTGCCCATCAGACATATCACATGTCTGGTCGGAGGATCCTCCCATTTCTAGGATGAGTGAACTTTACACCCTGATCCTCGTATCTCTATAAACCAACTAATAGAAAAATTACACTGATCAGATGAGCTATTCTCGAACATACAGACAGAGTGAGAAACATTGCGTTTTATAAGTAACTAGCTGCTGCCCACGACCTCAATCAATCAATCAAATTACTTTTATTTGTTAACACAGGCAAAGAAATACAGATCTTATATTTGATGAAAGAGCGCTATGTTATGCCAGGAGGCGTACAAATATGGTGTGCATCTAGCTCAAGATTACAAATTAAAGTTCTAAAAATATATTTGAAAATCATGCATAATTATGGTATTTAATTAACAAAATAAATTGAAGAAATTACATAATATTATTTAACACCTTAAAAAAAAACTAAGTCAAAATAATTAAAAATGTCAAAAAATATTAAATGTCAATATTAATAATGGATTTCAATTCCAAACATCATGTAATTTTTTGTCATATAACCTAAAAACAGAGACAACAAAAAATTCACACAATTCACACAACACTCACCAGCGTGGATGTCGGAAAGTATCCTACGGGAACGTGCCCCCGGGACAAAAAGTAGCCTATGTTACTTCTAACAATATCACCTATCTGTCAATGAAAGTGCCATCAAAATCGGTCCAGCCGTTTCGGATATTAGTCAAAACTAACAGATAGACAAAAATGTAATAAATTGCTACCGTATATACTTTCATATGCATATTTAAAGCTGTTATTTTGATATTACAAACATACACTTCAATTTTATTTATTTGTACACATTAAACTAGGAAACTGGAAATAATGGCATTAGGGTTCAATATGGAAAGGAATCAAATCCCCTGTGACCCATTTGATATACAGAAGCCAGACGCAAGCGACGCGACGCGCGACGTTACATAGGAATTTAATATACTACTGTCTTGTACGCATAGCAGAGGGAATTTCTCATGGTACGAAAATACGAATGAATTTTCTTAGAGTTATAATGGCTGTCCCAAATGTACATATAGGGTTTGAAGAGGCGATGTCAATTGGCGCCACTGGATTTCTTTCTTTGGGGCTACGTCAAAGACATGGTATTCTCCACAAAACATTGACGATTTGAAACACAATATTCGCCTAGTTATTGGCGAAATAAGCCGTGAAATGTGTGAAAATGTAATGAAGAATTAATTCGGCAAAAGAATCGGCATTTTCAAAAATGCCTGTTGCGGACATTTGGTAAATAGTCTGTTCAAATAAAATTGTAGAAGTCTCTTCTTTAAAAATAAATTCCAATCCATTCGCATTTTATTGAAAAAACACATCCTATTAGCCATTTTTGAGACATTTAGTATAAGGGGATCTATTAGACTTAGAGTTTTCTATAAGAAACTAATAAAGCGTATAAGCGTATATGCTCATGTCATGACCCTTCGGGGGTTGGGGGCACTATACACAAATCTGTCTATTTTTTTTTTCTTCTCATTCAATTTTTATCATGGTCTTTGAGTAACTTATGGGGCCTACCCAAATGTCCTTTTTTTGGTATTGTTCTTTGAATCGTTGAGTTCCTTAAGTTCTGAGTTGAGCTGCACGATTACTGGCAAATGCGTGCATTGACTGGACAGGTCCACTCAATCTGTTGTTTTCCTCAAAGGTCCTTTTCAGACACAAATCTACATGGTCTTCACATGATCTGACCAAGATTATGTCTGGACTTTAAAACAGACTGTGACCTCTGAGTTTGTTTCGGCCTTTCTTCTCAGAGTAGTCAGATAGGAAACGCCGACCTCATCTAGTTTTTAAAATATGATTGACGTGCAAAAGTGTCAGTACAAACCTAGGTACAGTCTGGGGCCATAAATCCAGTAGCACGTCAACGATCGTATTCGCCTGCACGGTACTGCGCGTAAAAATACATGTGTGAGTGATTTCAATGTAAACATTTACGCGTCATACAGGTATAACTGCGAGAAGGTAGAGGTGTGTGGGGTCAATACTAGACAAAGATAACAATATACTTTTGTTTTCTTCACATTAGTGTTCGCACCAAGTCAATTCGAAACTAAAGCGAAAATTTAAACTCAGGATAATCTGTTCATGTAGTAATTGAAGTGTAGCAATGTATGACTTGGAAACGAAAGTCTGCCGGTTCGAATCCCACCCTGTTGGCTGGACCGGTTTTATTATTATTATTTACTTTTTATTATAAACAGCATTTTTCTTTTTTATATTTATATGAATGTTTTATATAATTATCATAATAAGCAATATTTATATACTTTACATATATGAATATTGTTTATATTATTATATATAATCATATATACTTACTTTATATGTGACATTAATATTATTTATATATAAATATTATATATTTCGTAATAAATACTTAGTTAAAATTGATACGATAAGATTTTAAGCCGAAAATTACAAAAATGAATAACATTTTAGGTTGAAATAAAATAATAGTAGGTAATTTGAAGAAACATTTATTTATATTAATATAGGTAATAAGTTGAAAAACCAAAATATATATCAGGTTTGTTAATATGAAAATAAAACTGTTCCTATGCTTTTAACTTTATTGAGATTATAGCTTAATTATTCATTTTCTCAAAGAGAAAAGAAGATTGAAGCTTAACCCCAATCTTACAATCATAAACTAACTTACGTATTACTTTATTACGACCAGCACATCCCCTGTAAAAAACAACGTATTAATATTTGGTATGACCTCCATTATTGTCAATGCAGCTAAGCAGACGTCGACGCATGGACGCCACAATGTTTGCACATATATCTGTGCCTCGTAAATTATCCCACAATTGAGAGCAATGAGATTTAAGCTGCTCAGGGTATCTCTCATCTCTTGCTTCCCATCTTTGAACCATTATGCCCCATATATTTTCAATGGGGTTTAGATCAGGGGATCGTGCTGGCCACGGAATTACTTTAATATCAGCATGCTAACTAAACCACTTTTTTACAACACTGGCACGATGTATTGGACAATTATCTTGAACAAAATGTAGTTCACTAAAGTCTTCCGTGGGGTACACATTACGCACAGTAGGTAGCATTACGTCACTTAAAACTTCGACATAATTAGAGCTGTTGGCACGCGTAAGTATGAATTCCAACTCACCCGGCCCTTGAGCACTAATCCACCCCCACATATTCACACTTATTCTACCTGACTCTGTATTCGGAATAATGTTTTTCTCAGACCAGCGAGTATTGTCTTTTCGCCATAAATGAAGTCTTCCTTTTTGGCACGATTTGAAAGTCTTCTCGTCAGAAATTATGGTCGTCTCCCAATTAAAATCTAAATATTCCCGAGCAAAACGTAATCGTTCCTCTTCGTGTTTTTGTGTCAAAAATGTTTTTTTAGCTGGTTTCCGATGATGTAAGCCTTCGGCATGGAGTGCACAGCGAACAGTTCGCAATGATGTATCAAATTGATCTGCAAACATTCTAGTTGGAATGAAACCATTTGTTTCATATTCTTCCACCATGAAACGCCGCTGAATCGGGTTAATAAGCGGCGGCCTTCCACTTCTTACACGACTCTTCAGACTACCTTCTTCCTCAAACCTCTTTACCCAACGGCTCACAGTATTTCTCTAAAAAACGAAAATATACTTATTATTACACACTTGCAACTAGCGATTTATTCAAAAAGAAAATCATACACCACAACATTACCATAATTATAATCTTTAAAAATAACTCACACATAAGCCGGTTTCAGTTGAAATTTGAGAAATATTAAGCCCATTTTCACGCAAAGCGACAATATTTGGCCTGGCATCAATACTTATATTTGCTTGCATCTTGATTAAAGATATTCAAACAACACGCTAATCGCAATAGTAATACAAACGCTCGTAACAAAGTTCACCTACCAACAGCGTCGTTACTTTATTCAATCCAGTAGTTTATTTTGTTTCACATTCACCCTCATCTTTTTTCTTTTTTGTTAATAATAAGTTCAACTAATACACATTCCATCGGGTCTAACTTATCGTAGACGTTCAGAATTCATAATTAAAACACAAAAAGTGTATCGTCACTGGGGTTCGAACGCAGGCTACAACGAGCGAACCATGTCAAAACGTTAACCCTTAAGCCAGATGATAACATATTAAAAGCATTGAAATTAAATATCAGTATCATAATACGCCGTCACGACATGACAGGCTTGTCACTAAGGCAAATGATCATTATGTCGCACTCTTTCTAACTAGATAATGATGAAAGAGTGCGATATACGAGATTGTGTATGTGTGCAAAATGTTTGTTATAGACAAAAGGTCGTAAGTGCGACTTGTTTTGATGCGATTGATTTGTGAAACTGCTACTGGATTTATGGCCCGTACCGTACATAAAGAAATAAAATCATTTATCATTTGAAGAAACTTTGGAGTGAACTCTACACCCAATTAATTAACTTTTTCGGAGAGGTAATAACAAATCGGGAGTACGGACAACTGTCACATCGTGGTGTCATTCATTCTTAGGTCGGGCCCCGAACTAATCTTATGTCTGTAGGTGATACGGAGTAGGAAACGCCCGTAACGTCGGCTGAAACTACAGAATTCGTGCTTAAAGAGTAGACCCCCAGATTCGAGTATTACAACAGTGAGTTAGGAGAACCGACGTAATTTTATTTTATTTTATTGATAAGGAACCACAAACAGCTAAAATATAGAACATGAAATACACAAAACACTTTAACAATATTGCAGCAAAGGAGGAGGTCTAGCGCGTGAGGGTAAGGCAATCGTTGCGCCCTCACGCCCCTAGTCGCCGCAGGAGCAGACACCCTGGGCGTCGGGAGTCGATAGCAGACTCCCGGCCACCGTAGGCGCGGGCCTGCGGATGGCGAGCAGTGGGCATCTCGCCGTCCGGTAAGGACCAGGCCCGGGTCGACGGCGCGTCGTGTTCCACGCGCGCCTCAAAGAGTTGTCAGCATAATTGACGGGGTCCGACAGGGCCGACGCCTGCCGGGGTCGCGGATTGTTCGAAAGAGTTACCGTGGCCCTGGCACACAGGCAACTGAAGGAACACGGGTGGGTTTTAGTCAGTAAGAGTCTGACACGCCCTTCTGCTCCGCCCAGAGCGGGAGAGGTCATTTGATGATTTCCCACCCAAAAAAAAAAAAAAGAAAAAAAAAAAGCCCACAACGTTGTTAAAGATTGACTATGGGATACGGTAGGTACTTAAAAAAAAATGGTTTACAAATATACTTTTTTTTTTCTAACTTATTAACTATCGCGTTTAAGATATAAATAGTATTTATGAAAGAAATAATACGAAAAAGATAAATATAGAAAAAATATTCAGGAGATCTCCTTATGTATAAGATTTTTGAACTTATAGGGAGCACATGCAAAAATATCTAAGTATATGTTCGAAAGTCCTATTGTAGGAATCGACCGTTTTGCGAACAGGCGAACGCAAGCCAGAGTTGGACTTACAAGCGCCCACCGAAAATAATCGCACCTTACGCTTGTGGACTGTCCTAGGAACCGCATAACATAACATATTGGACAGTTCAATGCAGTCAAAATTTCTAACAATATTATATAGATTCATGGCTTCTAAGTACTTTCGTCTATTTTCAAGTGTTGCGAGCTTATACTTTCCAAGCAAATCTTGGTAAGGCAAATAATATCCATGGCATCTATACATGTAAGCAGGAATTTGGTAATTGGTAAGGTAATGGTAATATAGTAATGCTCAAAATCTAATCTAGGATTATTACTTTACAGGCGTATGCTCATGCTGAGGAAGCGCCTTTAAGAGGACTCCTGCCGATGTATTCTGTGTAAATCACACCGTGAAATCTTAGGTGAAGTTAGCTAGAAGTTAAGTGCCATTAGTGTCAATCCCTAGCTTTAGGAGAAATGTCAGCTCACTTCCGGCTCACTTCACGTACAGTACAACTATTTTCTTAATGTCCCTTGGAAAACTTCGTGCTTCGTCAGTTTCCTCCCATTTTTAAAATAAATTACATAAAGTTAAAAGAGTATTAACAACTCTATATACTTCCAAGTCGATTGAAAGCGTCCGGTCTTCACCAAGTGCAACGGGAAACTGATCCGACGACTGACGAAACACGAAGTTTGCCGAGGGATATTAAGAAAATAGTTTACTGTAAGTTATCACGGTGAGATTTTTAAGAGAATGGATCGGCTGGTCCGGACTTAAGGCGCAGATATACGACTTTTAATGATTTCAAATTGAACATCACGTCTAAACGAATAGTCTTATTTGTTTGAAAAAATAGATGATAAACTAGACTATTTTCTTCGTCATATGTGAATATTTGAAATTATATTTTTATAACATAGTGTAATTAATTTGTAAAGTAATGTCTAACGCGAACACAAAAACGATAATCACGCAAAAACTATCGAGCGTATTTTCATTAAATCTGCACCATCTAAAAGACAATTTAATTACCCAAATTTTTGTATACGGATTTTATTAGTATTGTGTTTGATAAATCAAGGTGGGTTGTTTTTGCGAATAATCTTAATGCGCGTTGAAGCGGGGGCTCTTGCGGGCGACAGGCGGCAGTGCATCGCTGACCAATGTCCGGGTAGACGCTAACGCTCTGTGCAATTTTATTCGCTTAAAAGTTTCGCATGCTCCCCCCACTCGCTCAAGGTCGCTGGCACTTATTGTCGCCTTAAAATCTCAATCTTCAGCCGGTTTGTTCTGTAAAACGGGCCAAATGCGTGTCGAAAAATAGGGTCCCGTAGTTGCGATCAATTTATTCCAAAAACAAACTAAACATTGTAGTTGAAAAACATGTTCTCCTATACGTTCCAATTGCAAATGTAATATAGTCGACTATTACTCGTTAATTTGTCAAGCTTACTTAGCTGTGATAGTTTTCTTTTTCACTTCGTTGTATATACTACTAGCGTGAAACTTTTCACATAAAAAAAAACCATCATTTACCTGGCACGGGGAAGACACTTGACTTTAACAAAAATTGGCACTTCAAAGCTCAATATTTCACAAACTGATCCAATGAAAAACTATTTTTGAAAGACCTATCCAACGACACCCCACACCATGGGGTAGACGAGAAAAATAAACATCCCCACTTTACGTGTAGAGGAGATACCCTAAAAAAAGATTTTCTTTTACCACTTTGTCAGCGTGACTAATATGTATATCCATGCCAAATTACAGCTTTCTAGTACTATGAGTCTCTGAGCTAAGCTGCTGGCAAACGTACGGATGGACATGGCGAAACTATAAGGTTTCCTTGTTAACTATGGAACCCTAAAAATGAGATTTTTTAAACAGACCGGCTGGAGATAATAGTCTGAAATTAAAAACTGAAAGCCTAGTGATGAAGTGAAGTTCTAGTTTAACCAAATCTCCCTCTTGTTTAACATCAAAGTAAGGATATATAAAAATAACCACTTTCAAGAGACCTTCGGTGGCCCAAATATTATTAATAAACAGAATAAAAGTTGAGAGCAGCAAGGATCTAAAAGTAATCAAAAATAACAGTAAATACAACTCAATAATTTGCAGAATTTTCAATAAGTATATCCTTAGCTTTAGTCCTTCATTCTTGGATCAACACCGGTCCGTCGTATTTGTTGAGGCAAAAGAGGTATATCCTCACAGAAGTCTTCAAATAATTCCAGCCCTATGAACTCAACGTCAGGAATACTCGCCAACCGAAAGTTTTGGCGCAAGTATAATCGGCATCGCCTCCGCTCTTCCTGTAGAGCTTCTTCGAGCATTAAGAAAGCAGCCATAGTTTCGAATTTTTGACAAACTTTAACTTTCGTGGGCAGCACGATAACTATTGTGATGTCGTAACAAATGACATAACGATCCGTCAATACAAGTGTCAAATTCAACTTTTCGGACGGGCAAACACATATCGGGAGTAGGGACAACTGTCAAATCGTGTTGTCATTCATTCTTAGTCGGGTTCGGAACTAATCTTAGTTCCGTAGATGATACGGAGTAGGAAACGCCCGTAACGAAGGCCTAAGGGTTTATACGTATTATGCGGGTAGCCGCAATGCGACTAGCCGTGCGGCTGACCGCAGGATGCGGTTGCGAATGCGGCCAGCCGGATCGCGGGCAGCGACATTCGCAACCGCAACGTGCGATTAAAGAACCGTTGCAATTTGCGGTTATATCGAGCCATTTCAAAAATAGACGCAGAAGAAGTTTACTACATTTACACACGTTACGTAAGGAAGAAAAACAAAGAAAGAAGTACTGGGTGCATCCTTATTTGCAAACACGAGATGAAAGCAAGCATTTTGTAATATTTTTCGAAGAACTAAAAAAATATGAAGATAAGTTTTTCGGATTTACTAGAATGAGCGTAAAACATTTATATACGTATCGAATTCCATTTTACGTAAAACATAAGTAGTCGTACTACGTGCACACACTCTCAATGGCGGGCAGCCGCAGACTGAGCCGCACAGTGCGTATAGCAACCGTCCGGCTGGCCGTCACCCGGGCCGCAGCCCTCCGAGAGACCGGAGCGCTCTGCGGGTAGCCGCATCGCAGTGCGCATAGAATTGAATATTACGTACATATTTGTGCTTGCGATCAGCCATGCGGCTGACCGCATTGCGGTTACCCGCACAGTGCGTATGAGCCCTAAGCTACGGATTTCGTGCTTTGAGAGTACACCCCCTGACACTGTCAATACCAAGCATGATTGTTGTGATGTAATAATAATTACAACCGCGTCGTTAACCCATTGATGGCGGTACACAACGTTATTTGGTATAACAACGTGATATTGAAAGTGTGCTCTTAAACGATGTGCTATGAAAATAATAATGCGTGGCATGAGAAAAGAGGAGCAATTCTCGTATTTTTAAGAACTTTCGCTTTCTAATCTGTCTGAATCTGTCCTGAAAGGTTCAATAATGTTTGACAAAAAACGAATGACAAATGATCATTTTAAGAATAACCGCTGGGACGCTTTTGGTATGAAAAGCATACCAGAGTTTTCTAAGACTAAATTGTACTCACGCGCTTAGGTATTCCCACTACATTGTACACGTCATATGACGCGACGGCTCGCGCGTCGAGTGTTAGTAAACAAACTCGATAAGCGGCGTCATTTCTTGGTATTCTGCGACCGTTGTATTTTTTTATGAATGGTAGTGAGTAGGGCTATATTGAAGTGTGCGTTGTATTTGAATATACGATGTTTTCGTTTGTAGACGACTGTTTAAGACGAACAAAGACACTTTTTTCACACATTCCAACAAGATTTTTTCTAATAAGAAAAACAGGGGTTGTCCTATATGTTTTATGGTTTAAAAAACATGGTGTGTTAGTTCTTCATACGAAACATGAATAAAACCACTTACCACAGTACAATATTAATTATTTAAAAGCATCCAAAGTTGAGACTCACGACGGGTCGCTCGTTCAATGACAGCGAAAATGATATTTTTTAATGTCATAGACTAATTCCTTCTAGGGTTGTCATATCTCAAACGGTTCGGAAACAGATAACGTATGAAACGAAATCCATGGAATTGGAAAGTACCGCTTAATGTGGTGATACAAGGATAAACAAGGATGAAAATAAAACCAAAAAAAAATGGTATGACTTTCACACCATGGGCGCAAAACTCTGAAGACGTTTTGGTAGGAAATTCATACCATGGGCGCATTTCGGTGACCTCACAAACTGATCAAAAGCGTCCCAGCGGATAACATTATACAAACTAATAATTTGACATACATCTCATTTCGCAAACATATTACTTTATAAGTTAACATTTGACAAAATACAGATTTCGCACAAGTTTTACTTTGCAAATATTTCAATGTTATATAAAATATCATTCTAAAAATATACATTTGACCAAGTACTTCGTTTGTCAAATTTGCGATTTTCGTTTGTCAAATACTGATACCATATGATTAAAAGTAAATAAAAAAAAATACACACTGCCCTAACCAAGTAAAATAGGTAGAATTCGGTTCTGCCGCCGCAGTTCTAACCTGACCTAAACATTTCTGTTCAATTGACATACCCCCATATATATTATTGTAGTCTTTGACCTACCCTACTAAAGCAATGCATTTTGTCAAAAGTTATTTATACTTTGCGTTGTTATACCAATTAACATGATTATTAAAATATTAGTTTGTCAAATGATGTCTTGATGTAATGAAATGTTGTCTTTCAATTATTTGTCAAATGAGTTATTTACAGAAAAAATATTTTGTAAAGTGATTACTTAACGTTATTTTTAAAATAAAAAATTGTGAATCGGTTTTTTTTCAAATGACAGGACGCCGTCCTGAAAACCTCTAATTAGTTTACATTTTTGTTATTTTTTTATATTGATTGTTGCTGAAATGTAATTTCGACTAGAAATTGAACGTTTATAAGTACGAGAATTGCTTTTCAGGCATTTGTACCTTTGGGCACGCCACAATTGCGGCGGTAAGTCCCCTCTTTGAGGATTGGCTTGAGCGGCGCCACGGCGTCCTCACCTTCTGCCTGACGCAGGTCTTCACCGGACATGGCTGTTTCGGGAGGTTCCTGTTTCGGATAAGGCGGGAGGAAACGCCCGGGTGTTGGCATTGTTTGGATCGACCGGAGGACACGGTGGAGCATACGGTGGAGGTCTGCCCGGCTTGGGCGGAGCACCGCCGTGTCCTCGTGGCGGCGATCGGCAGCGGCGATCTCTCGCGTCCGGCCCTGGTTCAGGCCATGGTAGGGAGCGAGGGGGAATGGGAAGCAGTCACCTCCTTCTGCGAAGCAGTAATGCTCGCAAAGGAGGAGGCGGAGCGCGTGAGGGAGAGGCAATCGTTGCGCCCTCACGCCCGTAGTCGCCGCAGGAGGAGACACCCTGGGCGTCGGGAGTCGATAGCCGACTCCCGGCCACCGCAGGCGCGGGCCTGCGGACGGCGAGTAATGGGCAGCTCGCCGTCCGGTAAGGACCAGGCCCGGGTCAACGGCGCGTTGTGTTCCACGCGCGCCTCAAAGAGATGTCAGCATTATTGACGATGTCCGATAGGGCCGATGCCTGCTGGGGTCGCGGATTGTTCGAAAGATTTACCGTGGCGCTGGCGCACAGGCAACTGAAGGAACACAGGTGGGTTTTAGTCAGTAAGAGTCTGACACGCCCTTCCGCTCCGCACAGAGCGAGAGAGGTCATTTGATGATTTCCCACCCAAAAAAAAAAAAGGCATTTGTACCTTGTTTGGGGCTCACATACTGTTTTGTCCGTCAAAATGAAAATTACTTTAAATTAGACCATTTGCATACCAATAGGGCTATACAATTTAATATTTTTTAAATAAAGTAGTTAAATGATCAGTTATTTGCTTGTTCTAAAGTGTTACCTCTTCGCTTATACTTACTGATGGATGGTGATATCTTACGCTTTTTCTTTGTTTCCAAGGGACTATTTTCCATTCAACGCTAGCACTCTAGTAAATTCATAGGTTTTTGATCTTTCACAAAATTAATATAGATAGTAGAAGCACTGAGTTTACCAAATTTCAATCAAAAATCAAATGTCTAAATATTAATTTAAATAAAAAATTAAAGTCGCAATTTAAACTTTTTAAACCAGTTGGATTTACTTAAACTTAGTTTAAATGAACTTTACTTAAAGGCACTTACGAGTGTTTAATATAGATGCACTAGCACTTGATACAATTAAAACTTTAGCATCTACTATTCAAACTTGGTTCTATAAATCTAGAACTTGTCTAGAAGCATCTATGTTTGTCTTTGTCGATTAATTAATCTGTAGTTTGCTATTTATGAGTTTCAATCTATACTAATAAAGAAAAAAAATAAAGTAAGAAAATGCGTTTATTTGCGGTAAACATGACGCAGAGAAAAACACAAAAAGAACAATGTGGGAGAAAATATGAATGAATGTATGTATGTGTGTAAAATATGGGTGCGTGTGTATATAATACTAGCAACCCGGCTGGGACCAACCATACACATTCATAAAATTCCATTGAAATTGGTTGGGTGGTTTCGGAGATTAGCGTGTACGAACACAGTGACATGTGATTTTTTATATAATTATTAGCTGCGCCCCGCAGTTTCACCCGCAGCGCTATGAAATGTACTTTACGACCAATTCTCAGACCTACCAAATATACACAAAAAAAAAACATAAAAATCGGTCAAGCCGTTTCGGAGGAGTTCGATAACAAACACTGTGACACGAGATTTTTGTATAATGGAGATTAAGATTATAAAAATCTACAATTTGTGTGTTTGTATTTAGGGTGTTATCTTTAGAATTGCTGATCCGATTCCGAAAATTCTTTCACTAATGGGAAGCTACAATATTGCCGAGTGATAGAATATATTTTATGTTAAAGCAAGAAATTACACGCGGACGAAATCGTGAGCAGACGCTAGTTGTAGCTATCTATGATGGGATAGAAGAAGTGTATAAGCTACCGAAGAGCTTATGTCTGTCCTGTTGAAAGTCTTTACATAAATACGTAATATTTTGAAAGCGATTGCCATCTGTGTGTCCCCCAGTGACCCTCAGCGGGCTTAGCATGACGCTGTCTATCTCTTCAAAGAATAGACAAGGCTATTCCCATACAAAGTGACATTTCGTTTATCCATTTTTGACATCGCACCGTAAAAATCCTTCTAAAATCTGTCATTTTGTCTTTCGTTTTTACCGATCGTTGTCTAGGTCCGTTTTAGTGTAGACTATTTCAGAAGACAGTTGTCTAAGGTAGTGAAGACAATTTGATTTTTTAATCGTCATGCTGAAGACAGTAGAAAACTTTTTACTCGACGGCCACGAAGTATAAAAATGGAATGAAAAATGATTTTTTTCACTTTTTGTATGGACAATCTGAAAAATTATTACCTACATGTTGAGTTTTAGGGGTTTAAGGGTTTCATAAAGGGGGTCGGAATTTTCATTATTTTTGCGATAGGACAAGATAAACGTGAATCAATTACTGAATTTCGTAAAAAGTGCAGTTGACTCTTTCTACTTTGCTGCCGTCGCACTGTCTTCACGAAACGTAATCTTTGTCTATTCTTCCGTCGACAAGTCGGTGCTTGTGCTAAGCCTGCTGGTCTCGTAAATGAGGCTTGACTGGTGATTACCAGTTGTTAGCACCCTACAATTAATTAATAAGAGGAAAAACTTACAATTATTATAAAAGGCGCTTGTAACTGACTATTGTCATGATTTCTTTCCTGGTTTTTATTAATTACGTGTTAATTGTCTCACAGTCGATCTTTCTCGGGTAAATGGAATTGTTATTAATAATACATTTATTTTCAATTTGCAAGTTCTCATGACACACGACCGTCTACTTTAAAGTTTTAGTATTTATTGTCTCACAGTCGATCTTTCTCGGGTAAATGGAATTGTTATTAATAATACATTTATTTTCAATTTGCAAGTTTTCATGACACACGACCGTCTACTTTAAAGTTTTAGTATTTATCTGTAAAGGCGTTTAGGCCTTGATAATTATTAAAAAAACATTCCTCGTTACTTCAATCCACATTCAAAATTAGAATTCAAATGTTGCCAGCACCGTTCCCATTCTACTACCATTAAGGCTGCTCTCTCGAAAAAAGCTTGAAAAAAGCATGCAGATGAAGCAACTTTTCGTCGGCATTTACAGAGAACTTACATCTGAAAAAATATATTAGTAATCTACATGATATAATACGTAATTTGGTTTAGCCATAATTTTTCTATCGGTATCACAAAATAAAATAAAAATACACAAAATCACCTCCAAATCATTGAGATGAAACCATTTTACTTCTTCGTTTTTTATCAAAAGAGTATAAAAAAAATATCTACTGCTTTGCAATACAAAGGAAAATGATTTGGTTTTGTTACTTTTTTTAAATATGTATTATTTTTATTGTAATAAATTAAAAAGGCGTCCGATTAATGACTGCGTGTACGTCACCCCCGCACTCGTCCTTAGATTCGGTTGGTCGTTAGCTCCGCCCAAATGCTCAAGGTTATTGGCATTATTACAAGCCTTAAAAGCCAACTTTGTACATAATTATTCTACTCCGTTTTCCTCACTAATAGGTACACACAGATATACCAGTAGGTGCACGAGTACACAAATAATACACAAGTACACACACTGGCTTACTACAACGTTCACTCGTTCTCTCACTTAATGAAGTTTGTGTTTGCAGCAGTTTGAAGGCATAAAGGGAAGTGTAGTAAGTACAAAATGCATTCAATTCATGTTGTGTAGTTTGAAAAAACATGTTGTTGATTGTATGGATGTTTTTCTGTAATTAAGAAAAAGTGTTCTTCTGTCTGTTTATAAGAAATTGCTTATCAAACGTGGTGATTTTAAATATTTTCCCTTTTGAATTCCGAAAGCGAATAGATCACACATCTATATCATAAGGCCATTACTTATGTGAAAAGGATGTTTGCAGCAATGTTCTCCAATCTGATTCTTCTGATATTTTATTGGCGCAATATATTTGGGAATGCCGCGGTAAAAAGTATTAGCCAGTCAATAAGATGGGAGCGGGGCTAACTACTTACTAACGTAATAAAATAATAAAACATAAATAAAATAAAAATAAAAAACTTTATTTTGGAACAATAACACAAGACTAAGTACAAGAAGTAAAACGATGATAGCTGCAAAAGTATAAACTGAAGCGCAGCTAACAACGCCCCTCTCCAGATACAGAATCGAATGATGTTCGATGCAAAAGTGCTTAAGAGGCTTACATGAGCTAAAGCGCAGTCACTGTTCGATTGCATAGAAAAGAAAGAGACGCGCGATGACACAACGCTGGTAATTTATTGCAAAATATGAAGCAATTATGGATTTACAAAAGATCTATTCATTGGAATAGAAAATTAAAACACTATTACGTTAGTATGTTACTTGTAGAATAATCTGACAAAAAAACTGAATGTTTGCATGTATATTAGTATGGTTTTTAATCGTTAAAATATATTTTTTTGAGTTATCTTCGTGATTTTTTTCTATCATATCAAGTTAATTGTATTATGTTTTCAACACACTATCTAACTAGCATATATCCAGAAGAATATCATATATTTTTCTGATTTTGGTTACTGCAGTGGATCATATATTTTTAGGCATTATAAATTTGCGTTTTGGTCATGTAGTCCCCTTAATAGGTAAAAAATAGTTAATTAATAATAAAAACAAAAAAATAAGATAAAAATAAACAGTACAGGATATATGAATTGGGATGTATAATAAGTATAATATTATTTATTTATTTTCACTTCAAGACATGAACATCAGAGCAGCCTGGTGAAGGCTGGTCTTGTACTAGAAGTTCCTGTATATCAAGAGCCAAAACTTACTTACTTCCTTCATTTAAGTTAAGACTACCTTAAATGAAGTAAGTAAGTAAGTTTTGGCTAGTAAATAATTAAATTAAAAGTAAATAATTGTTAAAATAACATCCACGAGTAGACACTCATGGATGTTATTTTAACAATTATTTACTCATTTATTTCTCTTATTTTATCATTAACCCTTTTATTAAAAATATTGTCATGAAAACTTATGAAAGAATTTTATTTCTTATAATGCCAAATTACTAAAAAATAATTAAAAGTTTTTAGGGCTTCTTGTGTGTTCATCTTAAGCCAGACACTAAACCGTGTACTAAGAACACAGTGCTTGTAAAAAACATCATCAGGAATCCTGGATTATATAGCCTGAAATTGCCAATGCTACATGACCTAGACTGGTTATCAAGGCTCCTTCAAACAGGCGCAACATATTCATGACTTAAAGGCGCTGCTCGTCGCGCGTGTTTAAAGGAGCCTTCAATCCTCATTTCTAACGTAAGAGAAAAACTAAATTTTCACAAAAATATTTTAATAGACCTACAAAGGTAGTTATTTCCCCAAAAACACATTAAACTTAAGGATTCTACCCTAAACTTCAGCTCTAAATCCAGACAGGAATTCAGGAGAGCTTCACGAAAACAATTAGTACAATCAAACGGATTCCGTAGGTAGTTTCGGTCTAGTGGCGCCCTCTGAACGCGCCATTGGTTACTTAATGACCCGCTAAACTGCGCTGACGACATCTCCCAAGAAATGGATAGCAGATGAAGTTATGTAATCTTCGGGGTCGATGGTTTTAATAGGGAAAAGATGACCTGTAAAGGAAAATATATTATGCAAGGAGTAGGATTATGCCTTCTAGCATATTATTATTATTATTGTTTTTGGGTAAACTACCCAAAAGCAAAAAAAATAACTTTTTGTATCCAAGAATAATCCGAATTCCAATCAGAATTACTGATTGCACAGCAAAATACTCAACTCAAAATACATATAACTAAATAAGCAACCATTTATATTCGTGGCGCACCGCTATCTACTAGGCGAGGCCTCCTATTTCTGCATGGCAATAATAATAAGGCGTAGTCAACGGAGTCCCGCTTAGTGGAGCTCCTACTTCTGGGTGGTTTAATAAAAAGCCCTCGCGGCGCGGATGACGGGGTCTGAATAACCCCGCCATTCCCTTCTAACCTTACCTGTCCGAGTGGGGGTGCCCCTAGTCCCGAGCTCGCTTCGCTCGCTCTTGCCTCCTAAATTCTCCTATTACAGTAATATTGCATTTTGTACCGATCCCGAGTGTGAGTATTATGTACGCTCTGGTTAATTTGCTGTGCAGTCAGTGTTTAAATGATGGAAATAAATTGATAGGTGATTATTTAATTGATGTGCAATTAATAATATCCCATTGTTTTTGTATGTTTTATATCTGTAATTTTTATGGTGTACGTAATAAAGAATATTCTATTCTATTCTATGTTTTCTGAAAGCCTTACGTGGTTTGCTGTTATCAAATCACTGTGATTGGAGGGTTATAATAAAAAAAGCAACCAAATACAGGTGGGACTAGTTCAACAGTCAGTCGGAGCAGTGGTGGCCCAGTGGTAACGGCCGCGACTTACGAGTTCTAGGTCGTAGGTTCGAAACCCGATAGGCGCTTTACTTTGTGTATATTATTTCATCACCACTGCTCTCAAAACGGTGAAGCAAAACATTGTGATTCTACAACCAAAAATTCGAAGACACATGACAGCTACCAACCCGCACTGGGCCCGCGTGGTTGATTACGGCCTACTCCCTCTCACCGAGAGGAAGCCTGTGTCCCAGCAGTGGGAACATTATAGGCTGATTATGAAGTCGGGAACTGACTGGCTGGGAAGTGGTCATAAGTTTATTGACAACCCGATGTATTTTTCATGTGCACCCACTCCTAGCTTAAATCTTCAACATATTTTCCAGACATAGATTTTAATATCTTAGTAGTTCACCATAAAATAAGCTACTTTGCTCATAATGCATGCCACAGGGCCATTATCAGTAAGAGTCGGTATAAACCTTAAAATCGGATCACGAGAAATTTTTGAGCCACGAACATCCATACATACATAAACGATCGTTTTTCCGAAATGAGGTTAAAAAACTCAAAATGAATCGTTATTTTTGAGTTCCATTAAGTTTCCTTTCATATCACTGAACATTCAAATCTTTTTTTTACAAAATTATATGTAGCATGGTTTAAAAAAACAAGGTCTGGTATGCCGGGAGTGACACAAGCTTACGTCACTATCCACTTGGCACTTTATTGCAGCAAAACACGAATTATGGAAATAATTTCAGTCACCATTCTGTTAAAAAAAAAAATATATATATAAAGCATTTAAATTTGACGTTTTGTTTTTCTAATCAAAGGAAACAATTCAATTCAAACATAATTATACCAACGTAACTGGTAGTTATAGCCTCATTGTTTTATCGGATTCGCACAGGTAATAAAGGCGGTTGGGGAGTTATAATTACACACTACTGGTAACACAGCGGTGATGACGTAGGCTTGTGTCTACCACGTGACCACTGTGTCTCGGAATGCTATACCTGGCGAAGTATATTATTATACCATGATAATTATGTAGGAAAAGATTATTTACCTTACAACTTCTAGTTAGCTCCTCAGTAAGTACAAGACGAAGCGAAACTCTACTAGACGTTCTGATTTACGAGAGTACGCCGAAGTAATTAGCCTTCTGATGAAGTCTGAATTTTTAAGCTTTGAGCTGCAAACATCTTTGGTGGGATTACGTGTGATAGAAACTCTGTTGCTATGAGATTTTATTGTATTGTCGAAAGCTCATTAATTAATTAAAACATTATGCACAAGTTAAAAAATACTGTACAAAGGCGGACTTCATGCCTGAGGCATTTTTTACCAGTCAACTTTAGATAGTGATGCTGAGACAAAACATGGCAGGTGCAACATAAGAGATAGGTAGTTCGAAAATAACTATAAAATACAAGAATAAATACTAATACATATATGTAAACAAAATAAACATTAGCAGAAGAAATAACGATCGGTAGAGGAGAAAACGAATCCAGTAAATCAGCGCTAGGATGTTTCAGCCAATACGTGTGATGGGAGAAGGTTTTTCCTCCCATAGTGTTGATAAGTCTTATTACAACATTAAATTAAATTGATTTATTATTAATTTTGTTTTATTACAAGCACAACTTCAACTCACATCAGACAGGAGATCAATTTACTGATCAGAATGACATATTGCCATTATTTCTGTCGCTTTTATGAACCGAGGATTACCTACCTAATGAATGGTTTCAAATACTAATGTTTAAAAGAAACGATGATAAGCACTATAATTGACGAACATTAAGAGAGAGAGTACGAGATGAAATGGACTTTGTCGTTATTAGATGTGATAGTGAAATATAATTTCAATGTGGTTTCTTCAGGGCCAAGGGCAGTTAAGTACTTATGAGAGCATTGAACCTTTGGTCAGATGAAACCGTTTTCATGGACGTCAAAAAGGAACCTAACTGCCGAATTGGTAGTTATCGACCACAAAATGTGCGTCTATAAATCGTACATTGCCACTAAATCTTTTAAGTAAAAATCAATTGCTTTGCGTTACTTAATATGATATTAGTTTTTGTTTTGTTTTGTTCAGTCTAATATAGAGGTGGGATGAATAAAATTAAAAATAAAAGGCATTGCATTGCGTACCGGGCATTAACATAGTTAAATAAAAAAAAAACATTTCTATCAAATCACAAAAACATCATACCCCATTTACAAGAAGCCACAAAAATAAAGCAACCAACAAAGAAATCTAACATAAAAGCTAAAATTACATAAGAATCAATATGTATACCGTTGGGGGAACACCGGAGGAACTTAACGAGGTCCGAGAAAGATTGGCAAAGTCCCCCGGGGGAACATTGGTACGTTTCTTAGATCCTGAACATGTGTAGGCTTATGTGGCAGGTTTTTATAGTAGATAAAGAAAAGAAAAAGACGTTATAAAGGGTAATTACAGATTTAGGTTTAGTAGTTATAGGGTTTTTGGTGATGGGCCTTTTCTGGGAACCACAGGTACAGTGGGCCACACGTCAATGGCAACTTTTTGACCTTGAGCTGGTCTATGCATAGTACCGAGTATCAATAAACTGCGAGGACAGCATATACTGTTTTTTTATCACTGGTGTACGACCTTAATCAATTCAGCCTATAGTAGTCCACTGCTGGGCATAGATCTCTCCCAGGCTGCGCCACAACACCCTGTCCTCCGCCTTCCGCATCCAGTCAGCCCAACCGCCTTTTTAAGGTCGTTGGTCCTTCTAGCTAGGGGCCGTTCCTAACCACACGGCCTCTAGTCCAGGACTCGTCTGCTCCACAGGCCATCGGTTCTTCGACAAACATGGCCAGTCCATTGTCACTTCTGCTTGCTTACTTTGCCAGCAATGTAAGTAGCTCCGGTTTTATTCCGGATATTTTCATTTCTGAGTTTATCCTTCAAGGAAACCGGCCTACTACTACCTATTTCTTACATCTCCCTCTCACAGAGAGGAGGTCTGTCTACGAGCCACCGTTTTTCTGCCACCAGTCAGCGGGTTTGAGTTATCGGTTTGAAGTGTTAGCGCGGGAGCAAATGAAAGAAGTGATCTGAAGTGAAGATATGTATAAAATAGGCAATGGTTTAATGCCGTTCGACAATTACAAAATATAAACTTCCCGGACAAACAATACAAACTCGTGAAGGAAATTACTTCCTTTACAGTAGGTATCTAATTTTCTTTTAGGAGTATCTTTAGTTGGCATTAACCATTTTCCATCAGGTGGGAAAATGGTCGGTTCTTAACTAGTGATTCGCATTGAAAGGAATTTTTAATATTTTGCTCAATGTTCGATATGATCTTCCTGTTTTCCAACAATATTAATTATCTAAAACTTACATGATAAATTAGTGAAAACTGATGTCACTCGGAGAACTGACACGCTTAAATTTAATTGGGTTTTGACACATTTGGCGCATGTCAGACGTCAATGGGCCAAACTTACGACTCAGTGGGTTCCACGTAATGCAAACGACATCGCGGCAGGCCCAGATGGAGATGGCAGTATGATAGTGGTATGGGATGGCAGTCCTTTAATAAGGACTGGTCCTTAGCAGCTCTGGATAGAGAGGAAGAAGAGTCGGGACGCCTATGCCCAGCAGTGGGAAAATAATGACTAGTAAAAAAATATAAGTAAACAAGCAACATAAATACAATTGATTTCAATGTTTTTTTGAGGAAAAATTATTTTGGTTCACTTTCTATTGCTATGACACGTAACTGTTGACCTAGAAAATTGCTTATTGCGCTTTTAGTTTCAAAGAAGTACGAGTTTTGAAATGAAAATGAAAGAAGATACGACAATAACATGGATACGGCAAAGTTGGCTTACCTTTTGTAGTGACATAATTTTATTCTTGGTGCATCGTCTTAAATTAATGTAGGTATACAACCACTAGACCTAAATTACTCACACACAATACGGCACACCTTCTCTCATCCTCACACACACACAAACACTGACACACACACGCACACACACACACACACATACACACGCACACACACCCTCTCTCACACACACACACACACACACACACACACACGCATATACCTTATACTACACTACATTACAAGCGCGCTTTTGCCTTTTTGTTTATTATTTATATCAGTGTTCTCATATTAATACATGTTTTTCAATTACATACATACATACACAAACTCACGGCTTCTTCCCATGGGGGTAGGCAGGAACTACAGAACGCCACCTGCTACGATCCTTACATACTCCTTTCCTTTTGCCGCGTTAACGTTTATACATCTTGTCATACACGCACGCCGCGCCGGTTGCGAGTACCTACTACGCACCTGACCTTTCTGAAGACCATCCATCACCGATAAGGTCACTATAGTATGTCCTTCTAGGGCGAGCTCTCCCAGTTTTTCAAATAATTATTTTTCTTTTGGATAATGATAAGTGAAAGGGCGGAGTCACCTATCACAAGCATTTCCTTGCTTAAAAGGACACTTCAAGTCATATAGTCATATAGTTTTGTTGTGTATGTTTGTGTAACTGTATCACTAACATAGTTGTTAAGTTTATTTTATTGTTACTAACACTGTATGAGTCTCATGGTTACTCTCAATAAAGAATTTATTATTGTTATAATGTAATGCAAATATGTTAATTATATAAACTTTCTTTTTTAATACAATGTTTTGTAAAACATTTTAAAAGAATAACGGTGAAGTTTCTTGCTCATTCTCCTCCATATGAAACTACTTTTTGGAAGAGGCAAGCAACTACATAGAATAGAATCAATTACATTCTCTTGTAAATTTTGACGTTCAACAGCAATTTATTTCAAAGGTGCCTTTTTTATGTGCCTATTTGAAATAAATTAAATATTTGACATTGAATTTGTTTTCTCGGTTTTAGAATTTAGTTATTTTCGGTTTCAACCTATTATTATTAAGAAGAACCTATTATTATTTTTAGAGAAAGAACTAAGCTATGGATTTTGAGATTTTAGGTTAGGAATAGCACTCAATCTCAATCCGAGGGTTTAGAAGGAAAGTAGGTTTAAAAAAATTGTGTACGTGCAACAATTGCAATTGATTGCCATTTTATGTGGGTTACGCAATTACCCCGCTGGATTCCAAATGATAGCTCTTCTTTTAAAAAAATGCGATAAATCGGTAATCAGTGATATTGTAATATGTAATGGTTGAGCTCCTTATGTTCTGAGTTGAGCTGCACAATTACTGACAAACGCATTTCTCAGTAATCGTGCACTGACTAGACAGGTCCACTCAATCGCTATGATTTTTCCTAAAAATACTCACTTAATCTGGTCTTCACATAATCTGACCAATATTATTTCTGGAATTCAAAAAAAAGAAAAGAAAGAAAATACGTTTAATTGCGGTAAACATGACGCAAAGAAAAAAACACACATACAAAAAAAAAACGAGTTGGGGGAAAATATGCTTCACATCCACGCAAAACGGCAATCACTCAGCATAATGCTACGACCCTATGCGAGACAGAGCCCCAGCGCTGGTTTTCAGCGATAGCCGGCATTGACGTGAAAGAGACTGTGACCTCTGAGTTTGTTTCGGCCTTTCTTCTTCAGAATAGTCAGTTAGGAAACGCCGACCTCATCTAGTTTTTAAAATACGATTGCGATTTACGATTGGTTTGTGCAAACCAGTGTGATTTTTAAATATGAAGTGGCGATCTTTGTCAAAGCGAATTTACATCTATACACACATCCAAGAAGCACACGACACAAAAATAAAATATGCGTAAAGGCTCGCACAAACAGGCGCGACGCGACAGCCCGACAAAAAGGCGCCGCCCGTCGCGCGGTACGCGGTGCCTTTGTGTCACGCTGTCGCGACGCGCCAGTGTGCGCCGAGCCTTAAGACGCCATAAAAAAGCATTATTTAGTAAAAACATTTTGGGCATGGCACCCAAAACATACAATAAGTTGCCAAAAAGTATCACAGACCTACACAACTTGGACCAATTCAAATTAGGCTTGCGCGAATTCCTAGTTGCAAAATGTTACTATTCCATTAATGATTATAATTAAATTAAAGATTCAATTAATGATTATTGGAATTTTGATTTGACTTTTGTATTTTTTTTATTTTTTTGACATGTCTATTTATTAATGTAAGTTTATTCAAATGCAATTTAAAATTTATTCTTCATAGTTATTGTTCCGATTAGCACTTAATTATATTAATATGCACACCTCATTAGGTTATAAGACAATGTATTTTTTATACCTGTAATAAGCAAATAAATTATTTGATTTGATTTGAAACCTACTTACAGAAATAAAATCATTTATCATTTAACTTGATACACGACTTCATAGATACAATATTTTTCGAATGTGAACAGAAATTGGTTATTGGTTCCCAACTAGTTATGTTGGGGTCAGCTTCCAGTCTAACCAGATGCAGCTGAATACCAGTATTTTACATGGAGTGACTGCCTATCTGACCCCAGTGTAACACACCCCTAAGTAAGACTGGTTGTCAGAATTTTGGGCTTCTGACTACCCGTAACGACCGTCAACGATCTACTAATAACAGGTCTTGATTATGATGGATGGTTACTCCATCCACAGACCGACCTTATGGTCGATCGACCAGCGCGTCTTTTTACTTACCCACGAGCCCCTCTGATTTATAACTAAGTACTATACAATATCTTGTACATTGACGACAGATAACAGTGCCTATAACCCTATATCTATTGCTCTTGATGTTCGCGGTCACTGAGTAAATTCAAACTAAGATGTTTGGCGTCCCAACCAAGTTAATTAAATTCACATTAACGTTCATGTTTGCCACAGCTTGCCGAACAATAAATACTAGATTAATATTTATGTAGGTCAAACTAATGCTTCGAGGCTATTGTGGAGCAATTAGCGCAGCGTTGTGTTAATTACATGTAACTGTAGAGCAAATGGAATTTAAATAAGATAACATGTTTGAATGAGGTTACCTATGTTGAGATGGCCTAGAGGTTTAAGGTTCACGAAAACAGGGGTGACGCGACAGCGCGACACAATGGTACTGCTCGTCGCGCGACACATGGTGCCTTTGTGTCGTGCTGTCGCGTCCCGCCAGGTGTGTACGAGCCTTTAATCCCTTGATTTATAGACACGTGATTGTGAGTTCGAACACATGTCTTTTTCTAGATATCGCATAACGGGTGTAAAAATAAATTTAATGAAGCTGAGAGTCACTTGTACTCCCCGACATCCATCGTAATCATTTTTTTGTATTGCACCATATCTGGGAACTTTCTGGTTACGGAGGTATTGAAGGTCAAAATTCCAACTTTTACTGACGTTTTTTTACGAAAACAAGTTTTTAATGTTAAATCACAATTTTAAATACCCCCTCGACCCCTGTACCGTTGCATGCACCCATAAGCACAATGTTTTGCGTGTGTTACATTGCGCACTACCGCAATAGCAAATTTTGGCTTATTCCCAAAATCCCCCCTGAGGGGAAAATGGGAATCTATAAAAAAAAGTCTCAAATTCCCCCCTGATAATCCCCCCTAGGGGGGAAAATGGGAATCGAAAAAAAAAAAAACCAAAAATCCCCCCTGAAAATCCGCCTGAGGGGGAAATGGGAATCTATAAAAAAAAATGTCTCCAATTCCCCCCTGAAAATACCCCCTAGGGGGGAAAATGGGAATCCAAAAAAACAAAATCTCAAATTCTCCCCTGATAATTCCCTTAACTGAAATCAATAAAAATCAATGTCCAGAAATCTCCATTGAGGTCATTAAAATGTTGAGAGTGTCTCTGCTACCAGCGCTGGTCGCCGATTTGGTCGCCGGTGCTGGTTGCCTAATAATTACTGCGGGCACCGGCAGATGTTTTATTTAGATAACCTAGAATAAAGAAGTGAGCGATGCGAGCTTGGGAATAATTTTGACCATTCAAAGACTAATAGGAGCCCTGCGAGGTGGGGCTTCGTCGACTTAGTCAATAAAGCTAATTTAATATGAATTGTATACTGAATTGTTTTATGTTATTCGAGTTTAAATACTTTAAATAGGCAGGCATGTTCTTGTTGTTTATTATTAGTAAAAAGGTCCAAAGTGTCTCTTTTAGCGATAAGACCGCCCATTGTGTCACCTTATGTAAAATTTCTACATTTGTATCTGTAATTTTTATGATGTACAATTATAGATAATAAAGAGTATTCTATTCTAGTAATTGTCACTATAATAGTATAAATGCGAAAGTGCGTTTGTTTGTTTACTTGATTTGATATCTCTACGCTACCGCAACAACGGCTCAATCGATTGTGATGAAACTAGGTTTGGAGATTGAAAAACCAGAAGCTACTTTTTTATTCGAAATTTAAAAGTACCTATTCCCTATGCAACGCGTTAAAACCGAAGTCCAGAAAAAGAAAATACCACGTTATTTTAAATTACAAACAGTAGGTACCTAATGCACTATTGGCATTATTTCCCGTGGACCTTTTCCTGGAGACGAAACAGCAACTTTACGTAAATAAAAACATAAAACACGCGCACTTACAAGACCTCATTCTGTTCCTAGTTGGTCACTTACATAATAATAGTAATATATTTTCTCTTTATCTTTGTACTTAATTTTAACATTATGTAAATTGCCGAAAAACTTGTTAATTGTTTTATATTTAAGTAAGTGATGGGGATATGCTAAATAATTTAGTTTTTCTAGGTAGGTAGAAATTTTGTTTAAACTGTTTTAATATCTATTATTGTTACTAAAATCAACCAATTGCCCTCATCGCTGTTTATTTGTGATTGTTTTTACTCTTCATCACATTTTATTATTACTATATTCTGTGAAAAAATAAAGACGAAGAGATTATATTATATTGTCGATATTTTGTTTATTACATTTTCTAGAATCTGTATATAATCACTATTTTTTGTTTATTTACTAAAAGAGCGTAGAAATTTAAATTAAAAATAGGGTGGAATATGGGAATTAGTCGAAATGAAAAGGGGGACTTCGGGTTGTTTTTGTATTAGGGTTCCGTTTTCCCGCTTGAGGGAATCTCTCAAGGGGGATTTTGGGAATAATCGAAATGAAAAGGGGGATTTTGGGACTTCTTTTTTATATTGGATTCCATTTCCCCCCCTAAGGAGGATTCTCTCACGGGGGATTTTGGGAATAGGTCGATATGAAAAGGGGGATTTTGGGACTTCTTTTTACATTGGGTTCTATTTTCTCCCCTAAGGGGGATTCTCTCAGGGGGGATTTTGGGAATAAGCCCAAATTTTCACACCAAAAATAAAAGTCATATCCCAGCAATTATTCTTGTGTAATGTTACTTAGTTTCATGTGCAGAATGCGTAGTTGGCGGCTATGTCATGGGAATTTTTACACTCTGTGGGTATGTATTTTCTAAGTTAGTTCTTGGACACTATTTACCTGTATTAAAGGAAAATTTTGTGAGGAAACTTGGATAAAGTGCTTGTTCTTTCTACGCAGAAGAACGCTCTTTGTCTAAAAGTCATTTTAGATGATAATTTCTCAGTTTTTAGGGTTCCGTACATCCAAATGAAAAACGGAATCCTCATATGATCACTCGTCTGTCTGTTTGTCTAGCCGTCTGTCACAGCCAATTTGCTCCGAATCTACTGGAGCTTGACTTTTGTACACAAAGATATATGAATTCCTGTGACCCAAACACGAAAGAGTAACGTAAATAAATGTATTTTGAGTATGGGGGCCAATTTTGAACGTTAAATTATTAAAAAAGTTTTGTTAACTGTACCGTATCAATAATATTATAATATTTTTCAGATAAATGTTTTTAATATTATTTATGAAACTAGATGAAAACCCCCTCTATCTCCGAAACTACACAGCCTAAAATTTTGGAAAATACAGAAAATAGTTCTTTACTTATAAATTACAGAAAAACCATATAAGAAGCCTATAGTCTTAAAATAATATGGTAAATCTCCCAATATTGTGCGTACAAACTTATATTTGCAGCTGAAATGTATGGGAAAACATGTTTTTCAACTACAATGTTAAGTTTCTTCTTGGCATTAACATGGTAGTTAACATTATTGATGACACGGAACCCTCTCCACGGGATTTCAACTCGCACTTATAAAGAGTTTTTTTTTTAGTATTCTCTTGCTCTAATCCAAATTTATTTGGGGTCGGTGCAGTAAGTATGTCTTTTTATACTAGAGATAAGAGACAAGAAAAAAAAAGAGAAAAGAAAAAACAAAAGCGAAAAAATAAGATAAGATAAGAGATAAAAGAGATAAGTATCCAGGGTCGCCGGATATAGTTTAAGATTAGTAAGAAACCGATGACTGTTTTCAAATGAAATTTAATTTGATATATGACCAGTTTGTTTTTTATTAATTTTATTCGAAAACATTCTTCGGTTCCTTACTAAACTTTAACTATATTCGGCAACACTGGGTATTATCTCTTTTGCTGACTGTAAATACTTCTCAATTAGTCGCCATCTAGTCCCCTCTTTCTATCCATATCATCTTTCACACAGTCCATGCATCGTGTCTCTTCCCATCTTCCTAGCACGTACGTACATACTCAGTACTCAGTAGATATGTACTATATAGGCTGGTAGGGACTAGGACGCGCAACCTGTTACCATGGATTCAGTACACGATTCTGGGCTCCCTTGGACTGAAATGTTTTCGTCGGTTATTAAAAAAAGAGACACTGAAAAGCAAAAAATTAACCTTTCAGTCTAACTGAGGCACATACAAGGCGCCAAGAAAACTTATGGCAGCTTGATTGAACGTCGTTAATTGATCTGCGTTGATTGTTTGGCGCCGACTCAAAATTTGTAATTTACATTAATTTAAGACTTAGTTAGACTGAAAGGTTTATTTTTTGCTTTTCAGTTTATTTTTCGTCTCTTTAAATTTTAGTAAAAAAGTTTTTATTTTTCGCTTTTCAGTTTCGTTTTCAAATATGAACTTATTTATTTATTTAGGGCTACCAACAATGGCGTAAACAACAGATATCTTAAAAAAAAACATGAAATTAAAACTTAGTACAGAGGTTTAATTACTTTAAGGTAAACACTATATTACCAAAATTGAATTATGTTTATTGACAGCTTGGGTACAAGATAAGTTTTCAAGCTAACTTAATATTAGGGGAAAAAATTGCTAGATAAAAAGTCATCGTAAAGGTTTCATAACAAATCAGACAAACAGTCAAGAATTTTAGATTTTAGCTTAGGGAATCAAAGTGTAAATCGATTAGATCGATCGATTATCTTAGCTTAGATCGCTATTAAATAATAAAACCTTGCAAAACCTAGCATAAAGACAATGCTGTACCGTTTTTCTTTGTGGAGGACAAAGACAATAGGTCTACGCGGAATTCATGACGGATGGAGCACGCAGAAATTGAATTCTAGCAGTGGAGGCTAGTCGACAATTCCTTTAAGAAATTTACATACAAACATTGCGTCGTTTAAACATCTTCGTTCTTCTAAAGGGTTGACGAACTTCAATCTATTTTTATAAGATGTTTTTTAGCTATGCCAACAGAAACAGCTAGAAGCCAATTAAAGCGTTTTTGAACGTGTTCTAGACGCAAACTATTCGTAGCATAGTGCGGCCGCCACACCATATTACAGTATTCTGCTACATTTCAACTACAAAGCGTAAAGTACGCTGTCTTATGACAAAACCCAGCATCTTGGACGCTTTTTTAGGGCTTGTATTTAAAAGCCTACCAGAAAAGTACCTATTTTACTACCAAAAAATTAGAAATACCTGCCAGAATAGATAAATGATCACCAAATTGTGTTTCATAAAGTATTGTAGAAATTAACCTATTTTCCTTTTTATTCTATGCCATAAAGATTTATAAACGCCTTTAAATTTCTTTCCACCTACCAATATAGCTCGAGGGAGCCCCGCTTCGCAAGGCTCTTATTTCTGTCTACAAGGTTTAAAGGAACCTAACCAACCAAACCTCGGGGTATCCCTGACGTCGACCGGCTAGGTTTAGGGTTAATAAGCAGGTCGACAGAGCCCCGCTTCGCAAGGTTTCTTTTTCTGTCTAAAGGGTTTACAGGAACTTAACCAACCGAACCTCGGGGTACCCCTGTCGTCGACCATCTAGGGTTAGATTTGGTGAGCATTTATCCATTTTGGTAGGCAAAAAGAATATAAATACAACACGTACAATTATTCTGATGAGTGTATAATCATTTTGGAACTTAAAACGTTGTTCTTTAGGCACCTCGGTATCGAGTGGGTTTATTTTATTTGATGTTAACATATTTTACTTGGTACTTAGTCTTAGGGTCTAAAAATTATTTTGGTGAGCAATTAAATTATAGCCCTATTTTAGTTATGTGGTGTAGGTATGGTGCAAATATAAAATTTAGGTCAAATAGAACTCCGAGGTCACGTACAGTGTCTATTTAAGTAACTTTGTCGTCATTAATGTAATACTCTCACTGGCTCCTTAAATACAGGAGCCAGTGAGAGTTTCTGAAGCCAGGGTCTCACATTTTCTATAACCAGTTTTTAAGGCAATAAATAAATTATAATTTCGGTAAAGAAATTGGGTTTCTTAGCTGTTTGTCTAGTTTAAGCTACATTAACGGGCCCAAGCCAAGTCAATGTAGCGTGTATGGTGTTTTTTTTAAGCACCTAGAATTAATGTTATGAGGAGTCATTTGATTTTCCTCAATTTGCATGAACTTCCTAACTATACTGCAGGTGTTTAAAATTGCAGCTTTTTGTAATGTTATATAAACTGAGTCTTTACTACACTACACCGCAGCCTTAATCTAATAGACCTGCTATTAGATTAAGGCTGTGGTGGGGGGGATTGGGTATAACACCTGTCGTGGTGACAACAAAGGGTACTACGTATACTTTTTCCTGCCTCCAAATTCTAGTCACTTCTTGTTCGAGTTCAGCGTATATACAGATTTTCTCACCTATTGTTTTTGTAAATTGTATATATTAGGGACTGCAATATCTATGAGGTATGTGACTTTATTAACTTTATTTTGAAGGGCTATATCTGGTCTATTATAGTGAACGGTCCTTTCGGTTAGTATGCCACGATCGTAGTAGAGTTTGTGTGTGGTATTTTCTAGAACTGTTTGAGGTACATACTTGTAACAAGGAGTGTTTATATTTTGTATGAGTTTATATTTGAGTGCTAGTTTTTGATGGATGGCTTTTGCTACCTGATTGTGTCTGTGTGTATAGTCTGTTTTAATGTTATTATTACTTTGCCTTTAATTATAAGATTATTCGTTCTTGTATATTTAACGTGGTAACACTTCATTGAGTTCAAATACATTTCTTTATTTTTGCACAATTCATCATCATCATCATCAGCCTATATTCGTCCACTGCTGGACGTAGGCCTCTCCTAGTGAACGCCACTGAGCCCGATCCTCGGCTCTCCTCATCTAGTCTCTGCCAGCGGCCGGCGGGCGTCCACACTAATTGGCCTAAACGCGGTCGCCACTCTAGAACTTCTGCGAGAGATGTGACCAGCCTATTGTATTTTCAGCTTGCTTAGTCTTTGGGCTATGTAGGTTTACCTTGGTTCTCTGGCAGATAACTTCGTTTCGGATTTCAGAGAGACTGCAAGCATAGCTCTCTCCATAGCTCGCTGAGTGACTTTAAACTTATGGATCAGTCTCACCGTGAGTGTCGACGTATCGGCTCTGTAAGTCGTAACTGATAGGACGCACGCGTTGCAGACTGTCGTCTTTAGGCACTGCGGTATAGACGCCGAGAAGACCTGATGAAGTTTACCAAATGCTGCCCATCCCAGCTGAATCCTTCTATCGGCTTTCCTCTCAAAATTGTTCCTACCCAGCTGCATATTCTGCCCGAGTTAAACATATTTCTGAACACCTTCAAGGGGGCACCGTCAATGATAATCGGTCTCGGGGTAATAAGGTCGTTAAACGTTACTTTGGTTTTGCCTAAGTTCATCCCAAAACTGATGCGGCGAGAGGCGACAGATACGTCAGTCAGCATTCGATCAAGATCCTGCAGTGACTTCGCCATAAGAAAAATATCATCAGCGAAACGCAGGTGTGAGATGTACTTGCCATATAGGTCTATGCTCGTTCGTTTTCAGTCCAGCGTCTTAAACATGTCTTCCAGGGCACCCGTAAATAGTTTTGGGATATGACATCCCCCGTCTCACTCCCCTGCGCAGCTGGATATACTTTTTTATTTTTTCACTGTTGAATGAGACTATTAAGATCCATCTGTAAGAGCGAGGAGTTTCGGACAGACTTAATTATTCTGAGAAACTTTAAGTCACCCTCATTCATAAAAAAAATTGAGTGCCGAAAACAGCTAGAAATGTCATCAAATTGATTAATTAAATTGGCCCCATATGTAAGCCATGTAGGACTCCAGACGAGGTATTTTATACTTACAGCAAATATTTAGAACTTCTCTCGACAGCCTTCCGTACCCAACATCACACCCTCTATGACAGTCATACCCCAGCTAGGTTTAAAGTCCTCATCAAGATGAATGAAATAAGCCCAAACACGATCTAACTGCTGTAATCTTTCGAGGAGCTCTCTCGACTGTCTTCCGTCTCCATCATCAGATGGTCTCCAGGTCTCTTTTTTGTTGAAGCATCATTAGAACTACATATATGTGCCAAGTTTCAACAGAATCGGTTCACAAGTGAACACTCACTAGGTGAAAAATCATTTAACCCCTATTTTTCCAACCAACTTCGAGGTATACTCGACCCCATGGTATACCATTCAAAAAATAGTCATCAAAATCTGACTACTCTGTATTTGCTGCTCTATACATTTTTACTGCATAGGTATTGCACTTTTCTAAGAAACATCAGTTCTTTTTTTTTTTTTTTTTTCTACCGTAGGTGTCTAAAATCATGTGCTGAGTTCATGATTTCAGTTTGCGCGTCGATGCTCCTGCTGTAATATAAAGAGGTAAAGTTTGTATGTTTGGATATAAACGTTGAGGTAATCTCTGGAAGTACAGATCCGGTTCCGAATACGCTTCCACTCGGAGATACTCGTAGTTACTTATTTAGTTATAGATTTATGGTAAAAATAAACACAAGGCTACATACTTTTTTGTACTCCAAATACTCCAAATTTCTATACCATACCGAAATACCCACACAAACTCATTACTATTTCTTCGTTGACCTCAAATGCGAGCAGTCAGTAAAAAAAATCGTTTGGTTCCCACATCTGAGCCCGAAGAGATCCATTTAGCTCTTAAAAGACTCCTTATTGTGCACTAAAGCACTGGAAAGCTAGTCTATTTTAGGGTTCCCTAGTGTGAATGTAAAACCTTTAGTTTTAAATGTGCTTTTGTAGTTATTGTGTGTGTTAACACTTTTATTAAAGTAGTTTGCGCTTGTCTCGAATATTTCATCGTCTTATATTTGTAGAATTAATTATTGTACGCTCTTGTGTAGGACACAGTTATGGAGAATTAAATAAGGATGAAACTTGTAATAAACATAAATTGTCGTAAAACAATTACGTAAAGGAAATATTTGCAAAAAAACTGATTTTCGAGACTTTTGACAGTCAATTATGTTTTTCGCACAAAATTTATCACATTGGACTTTTTACATAATATTTTCAATGCCTTTATTAATCCCGGTGAGAATCTTCACTGGGTTTTTTTTTCAGTTAAAGTCTTTACTGGGGGCTACACAAAATACTCGTATGTAGAAATACATCGACCTGTCTTAACTTTCGCGGCTAAATTTAATAAGGTACGGACCTCCGTCGGAACAAATTCGCCGACACAATTTCAAATCTGCAACCGTTGTTAATTTTTAAAATCCCCTCTATTTAGAATCACATCATCCCCCACTACTCGAGGCTACCGTTAGCAATTCAAAGGCAGGATGGTTTTAGCATTTAGATTAAAAATAGCTTCCAACCCCCTCCATCTCCCTTATAGTGCGGTGTCAAGAATTCTAATCCATTTCCATCAACCATGGTCACGGAACGTGACTAAGAAATAGATGCATAATTATTGTTTGCTTCCGCTCGCGACTTCGTCCGCGTGGAAGTCGTAAAACATCATAATATCCTAACTTAATCCTACTTCCTACTACGAGTAATATTATAAATATGAAAGTTTGTGAGGATGGACGGATAGATGGATGTTTGTTACTCTTTCACGCAAAAACCTACTGAACGGGTTTGGATGAAATTTGACTTACAGATAGACCATGACCTAGGTAAGAACATAGGCTACTTTTTATCCTGGAGCGCAGACGAAGTCGCAGGAAACAGCTAGTAGTAGAATAAAAGCCACATTTTTATAAAACTCCTGTATGCTACGTTTGTGATTTTCGTCTCATCAGCCAAAATATGAAGAGAGTTAGGACTGGTGACGCGGGCGGGAGCAAGCGACGTCCGTGTGAGAACCAGGTCGTCTTGCGGTCGATTTGTTAAGAGTATGTGTTGAGGTGGATTTGTTACTTCAACTGCCGTGAGGTGCCGATTTCAGACCATAGTCGTTATATTAAAACTATCCTCTCGAGCCGTAATACATTTCGGTCTGCCGGTTCCTGGTCTTCTTATGTTCTGTCCAGTTTCTGGCAGACGTTGGACAACTCGCTGCACTGAAGAAAATGACACGCCTATTGTTCTTGCTTCACTGACTTCTGTCTTCTTTTAGCATAGTAGATAGATAGATATATAAATAATTTATTCAGTGTACACAAAAGACTTAATTAGCACAACACAAAAGCACATTTAGATGATAGCAAATTACTTAAATATAAATATAAAAAAAAACAAGGTACCAATATACAATAAGCTAAACATCCACAAAATAAAAACATTTTTACAAAAAAAAAAACTACTTATTTCCAAAAAAAAAGACACCGAAATGAAAAATAACTTTAATTTCGGAAGTCGGTTGCTTTTGTTGTAAAAAAGATTTTAATTTTTTTGTTGTGGTACCTACCCCACACAAAATCGTATACCACTATTTGATATGTAAATAACAGTGACAGGAAATTATTAAAACATCATCAATAATAAGTAAGTGGAAAAAAATACGCAGTATAAAGGATACTTCAAAAACTGCTGGTCAGAACTTGATCAAATTTATATGGGACCACATGAGAAGCACCAGCTTTCACTTCAAAAAGAATCATCCAAATCGGTTCTGCTAGAAAAATGTTCTGAGCTAACACACATTAAACAAAAAAAATATACAGGCGAATTGACATACTCTTTTTTTATTTGAAGTCGGTTAAAAAGAAATATAGTGACACCGTAACATACTTCAAAACAAATAACGCATATACAAGATGCGGTGTGCGTCTCAAGGTTGCATCAAATGGGAGTCCAGCTCAGCATGTGTCAGGCAAATATACCTGACGCTGATATTCTGCTGGATCCCTGCAGTGACATATGGACGTCAAGCAGACGAGATAAATTGGTGTTGCGACAAAGTGTTATATACGCGGAGAGAAATTATGTAAGTACCCGCAACTTAAATCATTTTTAAATCATTTGACAGTAAATTTTGTTAACTTCGTGAAACTAACCTGTGTAGTTTAGGAGATAATGGTGCCGATTCTCTTGTACACCGAACTAAACTAACTAAACTATCATTAAAATTCCTTACTTTTGGCTATGAGAATCTTAAAGCTATTCTGCATAAAAATATCTCTAAATTTATTAATAATTTTGACGCAACTAAAATTTAATTTGACAATTGCGACGCCACGTGGTACTTGTTTGCTCTACCCCGTGTTTTTTTTAGAGCCGGAGGCACGCCTGGGGGGCAGCGTCGACGTGTTTTATATGGAATTGTTCACTTTTTGTATGGAAAATATTACCTACATGTAGAGTTTTAGGGGTTTAAGGGTTTCGTAAATGGGGTCCAAAATTTCATTATTTTTGCGATAGGCCACACCATTTTCGAGATATAAGCAAAATAAAATATAACAAAGATACAATACTGTTTTTGCACCTAAAGTCGAGGTGTTGTGGTGAATTTTAGTTCATGACAACTAATTTTATTCCACACCTTTTTAATCGCGATTAAAAATAGCCAGATTTAGTTATACAATCAAAATTTTAGATGAAAAACGTCAAATTCAGAATAGCAAAATTAGCATTTTCACTAAACTAATAATTCAGTGCCATCTTAGTGCTGTCAACTTTAGGCTATTTCAGAATGAGAAATCGTCGTTTGACAGGTATAAACAAAATTTTAGTGATTTTTAGTCTAGTTTAGAGAAGTTTGTGACAAGAGAATCGGCACCAATATATAGATTTCTTTAGGCACTTTGCAAGTGGCTTTTTTATATTGCTCGTCAGTGTTTATAAAAATCAATTACCGAGCGTTAGGTCCAGTATCAGCTTACTGTGTTTATTAAATGTCTCGTTATGCCATTTGATGGATTGTTTCACTACGAAAAATAGTCCGTCAAAATGCTTAGCATGGCATTTAGTGTCCCCGATTGCTCGAAAGAGTTTCCGTGGCCCTGGCGCACAGGCAACTGAAGGAACACGGGGTTTTAGTCAGCAAGAGTCTGACACGCCCTCCCGCTCCGCCCAGAGCGGGAGAAGTCATTTGAAGATTCCCCACCCAAAAAAATAAAAAAAACTTGGCATATAGTAACAGCAGAGTTTGGTGAAATTGGTGCTTAGTCTCGCAAAATCTCGAAGATGACTCGACCAACTGTGATGAAATTTTGGTAAGTTGTCGTTGCGCGCCGGAGAAAGTTCCAAAAAAAAAATTAAAAGGCATTGCAACGCATGCCGGACATTAGCTTGTAATAACTTGCTATTATGCCCCCTGATATCCCTGAAGTGGTAGGCAGAAGGTATGCCGACTGGCCGAAATAGCAGATGCGATGAGGGGGATCCATCAATTGCAGCACTGTTTTACGTTATCCTACTAATATTATAATTATACACTAGCATCTGCCCGTAGCTTTGCCCGCGTGATATATCGATAAAAAGTAGCCTATGTCCTCACCCAGGGCTTAAAGTATCCCCATATCAAATTTCATCAAAATCGGTTCAGCCGTATAGCCTTGGAAGCACAACAAACAAACAGACTGACATTCGCATTTATAATATTAATTAGGATAATGATGTGTCACGTTTTGTGTATGTACCTATGTATCTTGTACCTTTTAAATACTTAGGTACTTATTTTGATGCTTAAGTATAATTTAGTTAAAGGTTTTATTGAAATCCACTACAGTACGCTTGCTAAAAATAGAATTGTCTATAAGATGCGACCCTGAAACAGTTCAACCTCGTTTAAAATCGATCGGGAGAGTTCAAGGATACGTACGATAGGTAAACATTGGCAAACAGCTGGTTATGTTTGTATAACTTGCCGTACGATGTTATTTTAGAAACCTTAGAAAATAGGAATACGGCCATTGATTCGCTTTAATCGGTTGAAGGACATTGAACGAGACACAATGGTGCCGATTCTCTTGTACACCGAACTAAACTAAACTATCAAATTGTTAGTTTATTTTTGGTTAAGAGAATCTTAAAAGCTATTCTGCAAATGAGATTCTATAAACTTAAAAACAATTTTGACACAACTAAAATCGAGTTTGACAATCGCTAAGTTGAGTAGACCATAGACAAAGATTTGTCGGAGATTAAAATAAAGAGTGAATTAAGAAACTGAACGAAATGATCCGAAGTGCAAAAAAAACCTGAGTAAAATTAAATAATTATCTTTAATTGTTTATCAATAAGTATTTAAATGAAATACAGGGAGCATAATGACGGCGTAACAATATATTAACGTTTATATTTTAATAAATTAAAATGCAATAACCGGTACCTATTTGTTTTTAGTGAAAAATGTGATCCTGCTTGGGGTGTTCACCTAAAACTATTTAGGCGCACTTGCACCGCCAATCACTAAACACGTTTAGCGCTACACGAGTTTAAAACATAATTCTGTTTCTGTCAAATGTTTGAAAATGACAGACACAGAATGATGTTTAAAATTCGTTTAGCGCTAAATGTGTTTAGTGAGTGGCGGTGCAAGTGGGTCGAACGGCCTGGTGGCCAAGTCTACTAATTTACAAACATCACAATGGTCTCTGCATTGTTAGTTTTTGACAGATTTTGTATGGCAAATCTATCAAAAACTCACAATGCAGAGACCATTTTGACGTTTGTAAATTAGTAGACTTGGCCCCCAGGAAACATCACAAAGGCGCGGTGCCGCCACCGTGAAACGGCACGACGTCGTACCGCGCCACGGCGCACCGGTTCGGCAGTAAATGTTTCACTGTCGCAAGTTCATACGTCTTAAAAGACCAATTCTGGAACCCCCCCCCCCCTGTGCAACGCCTGTAAGGCACATTCCTGGGGAGACTGTAAAGGGGCCTCCCCTGAGCCTCGCTGTGCACGGCAGCACGTGACCTCTGTGACACCGTCTTCCTTGGGGTCACTCGGTGGGCGTACAGAGTCCCCACTCTGTGCGCTTGCGACCCCAAAGGTACCGCTACCTTGATCGGTAAGCGGATTTCGGATTTCGTATTACTTAATTATACCTAACTATTTAAAAAAAAAATACTTTCAAGTGAGAACGAGGTCAAAAAGACGTGCACGTTAAAAGCGGCCAGAGTAAAGCAACAGAAACAAAAAAATAAAAAAAAACAATTAAAAATAAAATCATTTAGATAAGCCATAGCAGCTAAAAGATGACCAGTCCCAACTGACGGCGTCCGGTTCACGAACATGACGTATGGATCAGCACCATTCAGCTCAACCAGTTTGAAGGGAGCTAAATGGTCCAATACACGCACCACCATCAGCGAGACATTTGTGTGATCATGACTACTCTCAGCCACCAGGGTTCTTAACTATTGGTACATAATATTATTTAGAAAAAATATAAATAATTTATTCATCTTACTAACTATTATTTCTACAATGCAATATTATCTTGTTGTGCAACTTGTTGCCAGCTAGTTATTCTTAGGCGTTTGAAACTATTTTTCCTTACTAAAATCAATTAGGGAATCAAGATTTGGGATAGTAGCAGTGCGATAATACTCGGTGCAGTAACAACAAGAATACAAAGCTATTAGATAAGTTACCATGACAACAAAATATGATGAAAATGTCTGTGTATAAATAACTGTTAAATAAAATAAAATAAATTGAGAAATGCAATGGAGTTTTTAAGGTTTTTAGGCTGGCTAGTTCCCTGCTTAATTATGTGGTTATACCACAGGGTCAACCTAAATAAAATAAGAAATGGTTCTCCTATGAAATAATATGAACGCATGAACCCGCCTAAACAGAATTAGTTATTTCTAATTATGATTACAAACTTCTTATCCAAATATAACAGCCGGCACAGCGATGAATTTGTTCTTCTCGGCCGCCGAGTTGTCATCAATCGGTCAAATGGTACCAAATGAATACCTAAATAATAACGCAAATACAACAATCACGATACTTTTGATAATTCGACTCTGCGACCGCGTGACAGTTAGTCGCTCAGAATGTATAGAACCAAGTTGAAAATCACGGCGCCAGTCATGTCCTCTCAGTCCCTCACTATTCTGTATTTAATGTGCGAGCGAGAAGGCATGATTTGCGCCACCATTTTGCGAACCGGCAACTAGGCGGTGAGCGATCGGACGCTTTGGCGTATAGTCACCGAGTGTTTACTAAACCTGAATCACGGGTTACAATTTCTCTAGATAGAATATAATAATTAGATAATTAGTGTAACATAGTGAAGTAATATGCAATGTCGTCAGATTGTCCCGATTGTTTGCTCGATACAATGTTATTAATACAAGCCGTGAAGTCAAGACCATGTTTGTATGTAAGAGACCATTTGAGATACGGTGATGTGGGCTATAAAAGAGTTGAATGGGAAGAAATTACGAAATCATTGTTTGCAGGCGTTTGGGCCAAATATAATGACGAGGAAAAGGCTGACAAAGGTTTGTTTATTATTATTTTTCTGTTTTAAGTTTTTAGGGTTATTTGTAGGAAAATGACAGATGTCAAAGAGCTGTGACTTACACAGTGTGACATTGAAAGGTTTATTCGATTTAACTGTATTTTAAGCTAAATAAAGCGAAAAAAAAAGTAAATTATCGGTTTATGTAAATAGGTGCTGTTTGTATCATTCTCGTTTCCGTAAAAGCTACCAAAGACTACAAAGAGAACTAGAAGCTACATAATAAGGCCATCTAGAATTCTAGACGGTATCTATAAGGTAGGAACTACTTATAGCAACAACAATAAGATCATCAGTCTGTTAATGTTAACCAACCAAGCGTGGCGATTTTTTTTTTTGTAGCGGCACCGTCTCACGCGCCTCTCGCGGCGGCGCTTTGTCGTAATTTTCACCCTTATGCCTCTAGAAATAAGGTTGACTTCACAGTCGACCTTATTTCTAGAGACAATAAATAATATAGACATAGACGGAGAGCATGCGCACAAAGAATGTAAAAAAAAAGTATTAATTTTTTTAGTCGGAGTGTAGCTTTAGGGGCGCCAGGACAGAGAGATGGAGCTATATAGGACTTGCTTCATCTCTTCTGTATACTGGGGAAACTCGGGATCCTGCGTTTCCATATGAGAAAAGCGAGGGTGTGTGTGAAACTATCCAATAACATTGTTTCATTTTCATAGCTTGAGCTAAGCTAGCGCTGTCCTTACTTAGTTGTACGCTACGCATTCTCGCTCATTTCTAGTGGAAACGCACCCTTGCACTGGTTCTGACTGCCTCGTTCGTTTGTGGTCGCGAGCACTAATGCTGTGCGCAGGGTCCTGGGTTCGATTCTCAGGTCGGGCATAACTTTATTATGTCTTTTCATTAGGAATTCTCAAAAACAGAGATATCGTACTGCAAATATGAAGATAAACGGCCTTATCACAAGACACATTTCACATAATTTTTGACAAAAGTTTTATCAATCGAGCCGTTCGAATTCGAATTGAGAATTTCGGACTTTATTCTGGGACCGTTGAAGTTCTAATTACAAAAACTGACTTAAACCCGAGTCTAAGTTGTTAATATTGTATTAAGAACGTAAACTTATACAAATCTGGCTCGATGGTTTTAAACTTTGACTTTAGAACTTATTTTTTAATGAGACAAATACAAATACAAATATTTATTGGAACAAAAACATATTACAATTTTTGTGTACGTTAATACTGCGTTAGTTTAGTAACTGTGTCGCAGTTATTAGCGCCCACCCCAGGAGCGAAGGACAACTGAGTTCCATAACAACAGTTTTGGTTACTTACTCGTTTAGGTAGAAACTAGACATAAACATTTAATAATAAAACTAGAACTAGACATTTATTAATAGTAGTTGTAGCAGTAGAAGTGGGTATGTGTGAGTGTGTGTGTGAGTGCGTGTGTGTGAGGGTGAGTTTGGGGTTTGGAGACGAAGATTGTTAAACGTTTTAGATGATTAAACAAAGCCATTTTTTTCATTTTTTCAGTGGAACTAGTACTGAAAAGATGGAAAAACCTTAGAGCTTGCTTCACCAGGGAAGTCAAACGTCAGAAAGAACCAAAATGGATCTTCGGAGTCTCCTACAAAAGGCGACCATACTTATATTACAATGATCTTTTATTTCTAAAAAATGAATGTGAAAACGCAGAAGAAGATGCCACAGCCACACATGACATTGATCTTCCAGAAAATAATGAAGCTGACAATACTACTGTAGCAGTAAACACCAATATTGAGGAAATATCAATCCCAGAAGCTATGCCAGTACCAAAATCTAAAGCTGTGACAAACAGAACTAAACATCCAATAAACTCTGATAAAACCGAATCGCCATCTAATACCGACAATATCAAAACGTCACCGAATTCAAACAATACTGAATTCTCATCAACTCCAGATACTACGAATGCAAATGATCCAGATAGTACACATTTTGCATTATCATTAGTTCCAATGCTAAACATGATTCCAATAAACGATCGAATTGAAGCTGAAATTAACATACTGTCGGTTTTGCAACCATTTTTGAAGAGATGTAGGGATGATGGTAAGAAACCTGGTCGGGATGATAGAAAGAGAAGGTTGGTTTTGTCTCGACAAACATATGAAATTAAAAATGAAGCGAGTAGTAACGATGGTGATGATTTGTATGCATAATATTGTAACTATTAGGTATAAGGTACAAACGAAATACTTGGACAAACTTTTACTGAACACAGTACTCAAGAATCAGAACAACTTTGGCTATGGGACCAGCACCCTACTTGTTTAACACACTATTAATCACAATATAAATCATTTTGAAGCCTATTGCTAATCCATTGCTTCATATGTTCGAAAAATTTGTCTGTTCAGCAACGTAAATAACGCAACGAATGTTGTTGAAGTGTCAAAATGAAAGCCATTCCTACTATTAGTGGGTTATGCAACTAACCTGCTGCTCTTAAATAATAATAAAAATATATCTATACAGTGCTTCTGTATGGATAGTTTTTATTATTTCAGGTTTGGTGCCATGGTAAAATTTTATGATATTCATAGGCACTGCGTTACTTATTCTTCAAATACTAAAGCTACCAGCGGTAGTATTTTTTTGTTTTATCGTGCTTAGGTAGGTATTGATACGTATTACATCTGTGAAGTTTTGCTAGGTAATTTCATTTGACCTGGTATAGTCAACATTTTTAATATATTTTGTACAAATAATTCCTGGGTTCCATATTAACTCAATAGCTTTTCGTCCTAAGATTCCTTTTATATCCCCCCTCTAGACTCACGCATCATTTATACCAATTGTTTTATTTTGTAAGTTGCCAGTTTTAACGGCCATTGGAGCTACAAGCCAGGGAGCTAAATAGCCTTTTCGAAATTTATGAACCTATTCATTTAGTGGGCTACTGTAAACTTTTCTATTTTTCTAGTTTATTCCTCGAATAGGTAGCCATTTATAAGTCTGGAACGTTTTAACGCTGCAAAATATGTGTGTGTGTAGAAATAAAGTTTTAAAGTGATATTCTTTTTTTAAAGTTAGGATTAAAGACCAGCAGGGCAATTACGTAACACACTAACAGTAGGAATGGGTTTAATTTTGACAGTTCAACAACATTCATTGCGTTATTTAGGCAAATTTTTCGAACATATGAAGCAATGCATTAGCAATAGGCTTCAAAATTATTCAGATTGTGATTGATAGTGTTACGTAATTAGGGTGCTGGATCTTCTTTTGTTTTTGTTATGGCTTTGAAAGCGGCTTTCACCTGTAGAGATATTCTTGCAGAATCATTATGGTATAGTATAGTCTAGAATAGAATTACTAAAATTTAGAGTTCAAGATTTTTTTGTGTAAACTACTTAAGGTTGCAAGAAATATAAAGCTTTTTATTTTTATTTATTATTTATATACCTAAATGGCGTCTAGGATTAGGTACGTTGATGTTAGTTTCGGTTTTATTTTGTCCAGAAAGGCCATTTAAGTTAACTTACTGTGAGTCTTTTGTCACAGTTAGGTACTTTTATTATTAAGAAGAGTACCTATGTACATAAGTACCTAGTCTTTTTTCATATAAAATAAATTAACTTTTTTAATTTGTTTGTTGTTATTTCGTTCAACCTCGTTCCTGTCAATTGTTATGTTAGACGTTAATCTATCTCTGGGCACGCCACAATTGTGGCGGTAAGTCCCCTCTTTGAGGAGTGGCTTGAGAGGCGCCACGGCGTCCTCACCTTCCGCCTGACGCAGGTCCTCACCGGACATGGCTGTTTCGGGAGGTTCCTGTTTCGGATAAGGCGGGAGGAAACGCCCGGGTGTTGGCATTGTGTGGATCGACCGGAGGACACGGTGGAGCATACGGTGGAGGTCTGTCCGGCTTGGGCGGAGCACCGCCGTGTCCTCGTGGCGGCGATCGGCGGCGGCGATCTCTCGCGTCCGGCCCTGGTTCGGGCCATAGTACGGAGCGAGAGAGAATGGGAAGCAGTCACCTCCTTCTGCGAAGCAGTAATGCTCGCGAAGGAGGAGGCGGAGCGCGTGAGGGAGAGGCAATCATTGCGCCCTCACGCCCCTAGTCGCCGCAGGAGGAGACACCCTGGGCGTCGGGAGTCCATAGCCGACTCCCGGCCACCGTAGGCGCGGGCCTGCGGACGGCGAGCAATGGGCAGCTCGCCGTCCGGTAAGGACCAGGCCCGGGTCGACGGCGCGTTGTGTTCCACGCGCGCCTCAAAGAGTTGTCAGCATAATTGACGGGGTCCGATAGGGCCGATGCCTGCCGGGGTCGCGGATTGTTCGAAAGAGTTACCGTGGCCCTGGCGCACAGGCAACTGAAGGAACACGGGTGGGTTTTAGTCAGTAAGAGTCTGACACGCCCTTCCGCTCCGCCCAGAGCGGGAGAGGTCATTTGATGATTTCCCATCCAAAAAAAAAAAAAAAAAAAGACGTTAATCTATCTATAATTCTATATCATTATCTACATCCATACTAATAATAAAACTGTTTGTTTGTTTGAACGCGCTAATCTCTGGAAGGACCAGTCGGGTTTTGATTTTTTATTTTATTTGAGACCTCAATTCTTAAGGAAGGTTAGGTAATTTAAGAGCACGCCATGACCCTTAGGAGCAAAGGGAAAAAAGGCGGAAAGTAAAAAATAAGTAATAGCGCTGGCGAAGTTTAACACTTTTGTGTAGCTTAACCTGCTGGTGACTGTAGACCGCCTATTTTGAAACATCTCCTTTGTTAAATTGTAGAAAAAAATTCGTAACACAGAAATTACAAATCTTTCATTTGCGAGCAGTTTGAGAAATTCAAAATGAGCAATTTTTGCATAAGATGATTTAAAAGTTTGAATGTAGCGGTAAGAGTTCGACTAAGCATAAAGGTACATCTTTCTAGCTCGTTAATTTTTAGGCTTTAGCATCATGTCGTTGTTGTAGCAAAAATAATAACATTTGCTGCGTTTACTCGTAGGCATATTTTACTCAAATATGTAGATTAGTTAAGTCACCCTTCTTGCCAATGAGCGAAATATGTATGAGTTAGAATTTACAAACTACAATTCTTCGCATTTTTAAAAGCGTAACAATAAGCATGAGGGCTATGTATAAATTATAGACTTGTCACTGCAATTTATATACTCGTATTTGTAAGGTTTTTCCCTTACAATTGCGTAGAGTTTAGGCTTAGAGTTTTATGGTAGGTACACGAACTTGAAAATTTTTGAAATTTGTAAATTGTAATACTATAGTTTTGTGGTGTAGGGCCCAGCGAGGTAATTGCGTAACACACTAACAGTAGCAATGGCTTTCATTTTGACAGTTCAACAACATTCATTGCGTTATATACGTTGTCGAGCAGACAAAGAAAAAAGGGCATGGTCCATTCAAAATTAACCCAAGTCCTACAGCAAAGAGAAATATCTCCACAAAAAAAAATGTTTATAAAAAGATGGCATACTTCCAAACTCCATCCTTACATCTAACATATAAAAAATTGCTATGAAAATGCGTCCAACGGCAGTAACATAATATATAATGAATATATTACAATATTGAGAAATACTTGGCTATCTTGACTTAACTTCAATTATTGTTTTCCATAATCGAACAACTAAGGCTTTTTTCACTTGTTTGACCACCGAACATCGAACTAGTAAGAATTATAACTAAGTTTTGATTGTTTGATCATTAGCATTGTAAAATAGAATAGCTTAGACTAAGATAGAGTAGTGTAGACTATGGTAAATTCCAAATCTACATACTGTTCTACTTATTCTTTTTCTTCTTTTGTTAATGATTTACATCGATAAAAAAAAAAAATATATAAGTTTAGTGTTAGCCAACTATCCTGACTTGTGATCAAGCTCTATGGCAGAAGCAATGAATTAGCAATATCCTTCAAAATGATTCACATTGTGATTGAAAGTGGTGTTACGCTATTAGGTTGCAGGTTGTTTTATGCCACGCAAATGACATTCAATCTTAAGGTGATAAAGAAATTACGAGGGAGACTATACCAGTGTCGCGACTCTCGGCTATTTCTAATGAGATGTATGTGTATGATAGAATTTGGTCTATTTTCCGACATATAAGTGGACGAATTCTCGGGCAGAAACTATTTCAATAATAATACTATAGAATGTGAGACATATTAAAACGGGTGTAAAAGAGACTTAAGGCGGTACCCCGACCAAAACCTTGCCATAGTGCGTTATTCAGAGGCTATTAACTCATTCACTATGGGTAATAAAACTACATCTAAAATGACATTATTAATGTTCGATATCCTATCATCACATTGCACGTTATTATTTGTTTTTATGTGTTATAAATACATTTAAAATTTCCTTGTAAAAAGTTACTACAATTATTGATTGCATGCATCTTTTGCTAAAGGTGACGTTCTATTAATTTGAAGATTACAGTAATGGATAGATAATTTAAAGATCTAAATACCTAATTTTTTTTTTTTTTTGTGTATTCTGTGATAGATGAGCGTGCGTAGGAGCGAGACAAAGCGAGACTCAGCCGACGGGACAGGGAAGGAGCGAACGCTCAAAGTCGTTTGGTCGGGGAACCGCCGTAACGAAGCTGAAAGTTACTTGTCACACGGCTACATATCAAGCTATACATTTCCAGTATAAGCTGACCTCTCATTGTACGGAAATCCTATACAATGCGAGATCAACTTATACTGGAATTTATAGCTTGATATGTAGCCGTGTGTACTCCCCATCATTGTTATATTTCTTTTGTACTAGACCATACCTGGGAATCTTCGGGTTACAGAGATATTGAAGGTTAAAATTCCAACTTTTACTGACGTATTTTTACGAAGACAAGATTTTAATATTATAACACAACTTTAAATACCCCCACGACCACAGCACCGTTGCATGCACTCATAAGCACAATGTTTCGCGTGTGTTACGTTGCGCACCACACGTATCCGTAAACAGAGATTTTTCATACCAAAAATAAAATTCGTTTCCCCGCAACTTCGATCAATAATATTATTGATCGAAGCCCCGCAATATTTTTGTGCTGTTACTTAATTTGATGTGCAGAATGCGTAGTTGACGGCTATGTAATGTGTCTTTTGACACCTTGCAGATGCAAAGGTAGCAACATCCAGATAAACCAAAATAGCGGTAAACAATATTTTTAGTTTCAAAGCCGTGCATATTACTATTGGATATCGCTGTTTTTGCAGCAAACCTATAATTTCAACGGTTATCTTAAATGAGATGTTGCTGTTTTTGCTATAAACTTATTAATTCAAATAATGTAGCTGATTTGACATTGACAGACTGCTTTCAAAATCAAAATATTTTATTTCACATTAACATGAGCACAGTTAGTTTATGAAACGTCCGAATCTAGGTGCACGATTCTAAGTGGTGGTTTCATAAGGAGAAGAGCCGGCAACAAACTCCACGGTTATTCTTTTAACTCTTTAACGGTATTCAAAGTTGATATCATTGAAAAATAGGATGTTGCTGCTTTTGCATCTACATATATGACTCATTATGTAAGGCCTTGTAGCTGAATAATAACAGCAGATTGGGTCGATCGAAGGTCGGTTTTGGACGGATAATTATCCAGTATCGAGACCCCTCCATGCCTCGGAGAGCACGTTAAGTTGTTGGTCGCGGCTGTCTTTCGTGGATCTCTGACAGCCTTTACGCGTAGTCAGAAGCCCAAAAAATCTAGCAACTAGTCTTACCAAGGTGAGAGTCGAAATGGCGGGTGTACCTTAACTAATCGAAACATCCCATTTACCAAAAAAATAAACATGTACCTAAAAGGTACTATTATATACCTCTTTTAAAAAAAAAATGTACCTTCTTCAGAACGAAATAGTATCAAAATTTAGATAAACCCGCCACATTGACGTCAGAATAGCGGGTGTTTGTTAATATACCAATATTTATCCATTACTCCTTAAATATAATTATATCGAATAAATGTATCTAAAATGTACCCCAAATAAAAAAACACCCACACTTGATCAGTTGATTAGTGCCTGAGAAATAAAACAACTATATTTCGTACATTTTAGGTACGACGTGATAGTACATTTTAGGTACTTTTTTTGGTAAATGGGATGATTCGATTCGTTATGGTACACCCGCCATTTTGACTCTCACCTTACCAAGGGGTATCGCATCGGATGTTACCCATTAACTAGGTTGTGGAAGTCAGGTAGGCAGTCGCTTTATGTAAAATACTGGTATTCAGCTGCATCTGGTTAGACTGGAAGCCGACCGATAGTTCGAAAATGGATACGCAGATTGATTTTGACCCTAGAATATGTTTGAGTTACTTAATCCCGAAAATTGAAAAGAATCGTCAGAAAGATATTGATAAATGATAAATGATTTTATTTCTGTAAGTAGGTTTGTACAAACACTTTTACACGTCAATCATATTTTTAAAACTAGATGAGGTCGGCGTTTCCTATCTGACTACTCTGACAAGAAAGGCCGAAACAAACTCAGAGGTCACAGTCTCTTTTAAAGTAGTAATAAATAATCTTGGTCAGATCATGTGAAGACCATGTAGATTTGTATCTGAAATGGTCTTTTGAGGAAAAACCACACAGAATGAGTGGACCTGTCCAGTCAGTGCACGCATTTTTCACTAATCGTGGAGCTCAACTCAGAACTTAAGGAGCTCAACCACTCGACAAACAATACCAAAGAAAGGACATTTGGGTAGGCATTGGTATTTTAACTCAACCCCCTACTATCTCTAGTCTACAATAAATAATCCTCAAACTTAGTTTTTTATAGTCCAACTTTAATAAAGGTGGTCACTGCCTTCTAAACTTTACCACTTGCTGCAAGTTCTGGTGACTTGCAGAGAACATTTGCAAGTATAAGCTGACAAGCGGTTATGTATAAAGTCTGTTAGAAATGGGACAACTCTGTCTTGTCATGTTGCTATGTTTAGTGTTAGTGTAGAAATATACTGTGGCAGAAAGTCGAGTACTGAACTGCGGTAAGCTAAAAATGTTGCTGTCTTTATCTGGTAAGTACAACAAGAAGAAATGGGTAGGCAGCACCAAATTAGAGATGTGAAATAAGTGTAATGTCACACACAAGCGGAGAGCTGGTGGACCTCGACATCGGGCTGTAGGCAGTCCAGGAAAGCCATGCCATCCTTAGATGGCAAGCTAACCAAATGTTTATTATGTCTGGACAGGAACGGCGACAAACAATGATTAAATTAAGTTAGGAATAAATATCGTCCGTGACTGACGTGACTGGTCATCAGGCCGAGCCATGTTGAAGCTGCGCCGCTACTCAGCATACCGATGACGAGTTGATCACGCCACCTGCTCATGCAGACCGCGCGCAAGGTGTTGAAGTCGATTCCCAACAATTATAATGGGTCATTGGAAAACTAAACTGGGAGAAAGTCGGCTTAGATAGAAAAAATCAGTACATAAGTCATTTAAGATTTATAATCATAATCATTTATTTGTTAGAACATGGTCGGTATGTATATTACATGGTCCTAAGTTTAACATAGATTGTCTCATCACATTCTACCACATGGGCGTAAAAATGTTAAGTAATTACATTGATGATAAATTAATTATTAGTATTAATAATAACAATATTTTTAATAATTCAAATTCAAAAAGGGATGTCAGTATAAAATAATATAAAAATTAATTTAATTAAATTAATATGTCAAAGTGTCATTTAAGTAGTCATTCAAATTATAGTATTAATTTAATAAATAAAAAATCTTTAAATTGCTTCTTAAAACGAGCCAAATCTTACTCTCTATTTGATTTAATGATTTTATTATAAATTTGCGGGGCTCTGCAGAATATACTTTTCCGCATGAGAGCTGTCTTGGCTCTGCGTCCGCGTAGCATGTCATTTCGTCTGTTAAGTTGTACAGTATCAGATAGGTTAGAGAACAAAATTGGATTTAATCTCACAAATAAGGCAGTTTCATATACAGATACAGAGCTGGTAGTGTCAGAATTTTATGCTTTCTGAAATAAGGTACACAACTGTCCGTCACCTGAAGCCCAAACATAGACCTTACGCAGCGCTTTTTCGCTTTAAACGCGGCTTCCATATTTGTTCTTCCCTTTACCGATGATCTTGTCTGGTTAATCCACCGAGGGCACATCTAAGAGCCGTAATGTACCGGCTCCCGGTATCTTGTCCCCCACCCCAAGGAAAGGGCAGCCAGACATGGAGGGTTTTGTGACTGGAATCGAAGCGAAGGAAGCCCGCATGCCGTAATCGATGTGGTACTGCTCTGGTTGGACCAAATATGTTGCTGCGTCCTGCTACACCGTCGACGCAGCTGTACGTATCCCGTCTACATCACTCCACGATAGCTAAAGATATCGTGGAGTACATCAGAACCAAGACCAAGTGGACCTTGAGAGTAGAGAAGTTGGAGTCGCGCCATAACATAAACTTCAAGTCGTTTGTGGTGCGGGTTCCAACTCAGTACCTAGAAACCTTCATGAAAGAAGAGTTTTGGCCGAAAGGTGTGACGTACCGACGTTTTCGTGGAAGGTTACGCGACACCACGCAGCGCAACACGACGCCGACACAGTCGTCACTTTATAAACAATAATTTATTATAATAAAAATATGTATGTTTAGGTTAAGGTATTTATCTATGGGCCTGCGTCGCCTGAAATAAATGGATTATTATTATTATTATTATCAGAAAATATAACCGAGTTGAAGTCAATGGTAAACGACCTCCACGCTCACCGCGCGCTGCAAGTCTACAAGTAGGCCTGGAATAAACCGCAGTAGGACAAATATTATGACAAACTACACTTGAGTCCACTAGCACCCTTGTGAAGGACTTCTGTCCATCTGTCTTCCGACCGGCCAAGAATAAAAAAAAAAAAAATGCTGATAAAACAAGTGCTACCTGATAGGTTACTAAACCTTTACCATTACACATTCAGCACCCTATTGCGTTGCACACTTTCTATCACAATCCAAAAGATTTTGAAGGAAATTCCTAATCAATTACATCATAAGTTTGAAAAATTCGTCAGCTAGACAACGTAAACAAATGCAATGAATATTGTTGAATTGCCAAAATTAAAAGTTTTGCCATTGTAAGTGTGTTAAGCAGCCTGCCGGGATCGCGGATTGTTCGAAAGAGTTACCGGGGCCCTGGCGCACAGGCAAGTGATGGAACACGGGTGGGTTTTAGTCAGTAAGAGTCTGACACGCTCTCCCGCTCCGCCCAGAGCGGGAGAGGTCAAAAAAAGGGGAAAAAAAGAAAAAAAAGTGTGTTAAGCAATTATGGTTCTGGTAGTTCTTGTTTTATCTGGAATTTAATCATGTTTAATCACTAATTCAGTTAGAGAACGTCTAATTTAAAACTGCACGACCCCGCTTGTTGCTTACACAATTCGAATGATTGTATACCCGATAAATTTTTAACCAGTGCCCAAACTGTAACTATGAATTCAGTACATGACCCACGGTTCCTAACCTGGGGGTAATTACCCCTGTGTGGGTAAAACTGGTATTCTCCGGGGGTAATAAACTGGTAACATGTAACAAAGATTAGACCACTAAGACCGAATCTAGCTCGCCAGTGCATTGTAGTGGTTTTAAAAACAAAGCCAGAAATCGTCTCATGTGATGTGGAACATGACTTGAGATGCGCTCTATGTGAAACAAAACCAACATTCAAAAACATGCGAATGCGAAACAGTACCAACCTTTACACTAAAAATTTTGCATTCCCAAGTTTTTTAATACTAAGTTTACTATAGTCTGTAAAGATTATACATATAGATAGGTGATGTGATTGTAAGAACTTACTCAATATTTTTGTGCAATTTTGATGTGTCTAATAAAGTCAATTTGTATTATTACTATTATATTCATTGGTAAAATGAGGGGGGGGGGGTATATTTGTTTCACTAACTAAGTCATAGGGGTGACAAGATCAAAAAGTTTAGGAACCACTGTTCTAGACCCTCTAGCGCAGAAATTTCTCGTCGGTTATAAAAAAAAAATTGCTGTTTCATAGAAAAGTGCAATATCTACGCGGTCAAAATGTACGGAACAACTAATAAAAAAAAATATAACTGACGAAAAATTTCTACGCTAGGGGGGTATAGAATCATGTCCTGAATTCATAGTTACAGTTTGCGCACTGGGTAAAAATGTATCCTGTGTACATTTTAGTGGAGGGCCGTACAGTTTTAAAGTAGACAATCTCTACTACATAACATAATCAATGATCAGACTATAATGTTCCCACTGCTAGGACACAAGCCTCCTCTCTGTGAGAGGGAATGGGCCGTTATCCACCACAGGCCCAGTGCGAGTTGGTAGATGTTACATGTCTTCGAATTTTTGGTTCTAGGACTTGCCGGTTTCCTCACGATGTTTTCCTTCACCGTTTTTGAGAGCAGTGGTGATGAAATAAATTACACAAAGTAAAGCGCTTGTCTGGGTTCGAACTCACGACCTACAAATCGTACGTCGGGGTCCTTACCACCACTGCTCTCTCTGCATCTCTGCATTTTCTATTACATTCACAACAAACTCGTATTTCTCCACAAAACATTTCAAGTCAAGCCACATGCAAATTGTCCAACATCGCTCAACATCAATATAAACTTTAATAAATAGCGTTTACCCCGGCTCCAACTCGCTACAAGCCGTTTTTATTCCCCCGGGCTATTTCTATACAAATGCTTGTTGTTTTATTTCTTCTTTTTCCGGACAAGATGGAAATGTTTACAAAAAATATAATATGATAATCCTTTATTTGCTCAATCATGAGTACAATATATACAACATAAATTGTCAGTATGCAAGAGATGTTAAAAGTAAAGATTAAAAAATCCCGACTGCGTAAAAAGTGGACTTTATAAAAAGATGGAAACAAGATGACCTATTTCTATCTCCAATGCCACACCCCGCAAGTACACCCTAAGCCGTACAATCTCATGTAGACGGAGGCAATAGGTCTTTATTTTTTAAGAGACTGACAACAGCTAAAGCGCTGTCCCTGTCAGGCTGCATAGAAAAGAAAGAGAAGCGCGATGACACAACGCTGGTGATTTATTGCAAAATATGAAGCAATTATCTATTTACAAAAACTCACTCCATCGTCGACTTTGTCTCTGTCATCTCTGACCTAGACTAGAGTCAAGAGCAAACCCATCTAAAATAAAAATAAAATAAATAAATATTAGTATGGTATTTAATCGTTAAAAGAAAGTAGGGGAATCTTCGTGTTTTTTTTCTATTGTATCAAATTGGTTGTAATATGTTTTCAACACACTATCTAACTAGCATATGTCCTGAAGAATATCATATATTTTTCTGATTTTGTTTACTGCAGTTGATCATAATTATATACTTATAAGCATTATAAAACTTGCGTTTAGGTCCTGTAGCGGGGTGCGGTATACTTGCGGGGTGTGGCATTGGAGACAGAAATAGGTCATCTTGTTTCCATCTTTTTTTATAGTCCACTTTTTACGCAGTCGGGTTTTTATGATTTTTTAAATTAACTTTTTTTCATTCAATAGCATTACATGAACTTAGAGGATTGTATTCATGATTTTAATGATTATAATTTTGTAAATACATACTTTTTACGGTCGCGAATCATATTTTGTTCAACATACAATCATCTGCAAATAAAACGTAAGACAATTTGAATTTCGCCAATAATTTATAATTTCACTCAATTCAATACATTATCTTTATTGTGGATCATAGGTACAAATACAGGTTTTAAAATATTGTCAATTCGAATCTTTGAAAAAATTATGAATAAAAATAAGCTCGCCGTTTAGCGCGCAAAAAGTATGTAACAGCAGGAATAATACTGCAGTTTGTAATAAAAGTAGTAATTTTTCCACTGTGCAATCGGAGTTTTGTTTTTGTTTTGATTGTTTATTGTCATTTGCCAGTGTCGCAATCATAGATAAAACACTAAATGTACAATTCGCAATCGCAACACAGATCAATGTGTATTGTCTTTGGTCCCTGGCCCTGCCCTGACATCAAGCAATTGACAAAATTGACAAACTTTTTTGCTTGAATACGAGGCTTTATATGTGCGAGAATATGTGTGTATTTTGTTTGTGCAGAATAAGCAATTTTTCTTTCTTTCTTTTTTATAGGCATCCATATTCATATATCCATATTGTGATGTTTTGTCAAGTCGAAAAACCGTGCGAAGCAGCGGCGGGTCGTTAATTGACTCCAAAATAAATCTCAATTCAAATAGTCTTCCAAAATAATGTTAGACGATTTTATTTCTCTAAGTAGGTTTGTACTAACAATTTTAAACGCCAATCATATTTAAAAAAAAACAACTAGATGAGGTAGGCGTTTCCTATCTGACTACTCTGAGAAGAAAGGCCGAAAAAAACTCAGAGGTCACAGTCTCTTTTGAAGTCCAGAAATAATCTTGGTCAGATCATGTGAAGACAATGTAGATTGGTGTCTAAAGTGCCTTTTTTGATGAAAAACCACACAGATTGCGTGGACCTGTCAGTCAGTGTACGCATTTGTCAGTAAACCTGCAGCTCAACTCAGAACTTATAGGGATACATCACAAAATAAGACGCAACATACCCGGCATTTTGCTATCCTCTTAACTAATAACTTAACCTCCCCATTTCCTTTCCCACCCTCAAATCCGATGAACAAATAAATTAATGTAATATTACTCCTACCCAACGGAAAACAGTCAAGTGATACACCGGAAATGCGTGTTTAAATCATGGCCGCCGTCGGAACCGGAAGTGGTTCTCTAATAAATATGGCGCTCGTTCGGCCGCGAATTTCTCCGTAAATATTACTTGGTTATCTGTGGATGTTGGGTTCCGCTTGCTGTGTGTAACTGTGTGTGTATAGAGTGGCTTAAAATACATAAATTAGGTATTAGTTGGGTGAAAGAAGTCTTTGGTTTTGCTGCGAGTTCGAGTGTACTAGTTTTTTAGGCATTTTAGGCTCCGGTTGTGTTTGAATGTAGGCGGTATACCCTAATACTTTCTACTTGCATCATCAGTTCAGCCGAAAGACGCCCACTGCTGGAAGTAGGCATCCCCAAGCGTCGCCACATCGACCACCACCGAGCTCTGATCTTCGGCCTGTCTCATCCATCTATGTAGGCATGAGTAATATTATCGTATCTATTATTTTATCTCCATGTAATTATTATTATTTTTAACCGACTTCAAAAAAAGTAGGAGGTTTTCAATTAAAGTGTATTTTTTTGTGTGTTAGCTCCACTTAATTTATATTGGTAGTGGTATACGAATTTGTGTGGGGTAGGTTCCACAGCTAAAACGTGAAAAATAAAAACTTTTTAACAAAAAAAAAAACGATTTCCAAAAAAAAGTGAAAATAACTTTAATTTCGGAAGTTGATGGCAAAAAACGAAAATGCACAACCAAGGACACCGACTTCCGAAATTAAAGTTATTTTCACATTTTATGTGTTTTTTTTGGAAGTCGGTTGTTTTTTTGTAAAAAAGTTTTTTATGTTGTACAACACAATAAAATGGCTGTCAATATTAGTCTGCATACTTCATCGATTCTATTATTTTTACTCCGTATAATATTAATAAGTATTATTCTATGTTGTACAACACAATAAAATGGCTGCCAATAATAATCATGCACTAATTATCTGATTTCCTGTGTGCCAATTGTAACCGTATTATAACAAATACACTGTTTAGGTAAACAATAATTGGGCTTGAATTTATTGAAATTTCAATAATAATGGTCGTCATTGTAAACAGCAATGGCAAATATTTTGATTTACAATATTATGTCAGTTCCGGTAGCCCGGAGCAGTGGTGGCCCAGTGGTAACAGCCACGGCCTACGAGTTGTTGGTCGTAGGTTCAAACCCAGACAGGCGTTTTATTTTGTGTAAATTATTTCATCACCATTGCTTTCAAAACGGTGAAGGAAAAGATCGTGAGGAAACCGGCATGTCCTAGAACCAAAATTCAAAGACATATAGTGACATCTAACAACTGGGCTCGCGTGGTGGATTACGGCCCACTCCCTCTCACCGAGAGGAGGCCTGTGTCCCAGCAGTGGGAATATTATAGGCTGAATATGCTATGCTTATGCATTTCCGGTATGAAAGTCAGAAATATAGGCAAACAATGGAATAAATAGCTTTTTTTTGGTCCTGTTTCGCGAAACTTTCGCTTCGCTAACCTTTCGGTTGTCACTTTTACGAAAAAAGTCCTTCGTCGAAAACAATATTTAGATCAAAGGAAACCGGGACACATTTTCAAATAACTGCTCTTCCTTTTTGTTACAGTTGGTGTAAATTGTACAGCCGCTACGAGTAGTCAGAAGCCCAAACTTCTGGCAACAAGTCTTAAAAGATTATCGTCAATCAATCAACTCAGCCTATCGCAGTCCACGGCTGGACATAGGCCTCTCACATACTGCGCCACAACACCCTGTCCTCCGCCTTCCGCATCCAGCCTGTCCCACACTACGCTTGCTGATCGAAAATCGTGGTACCAAGTAACTGGATCGTGGAGATCAGATAGGCAGTCACTCCTTGTAAAATACTGGTATTCAGCTACATCTGGTTAGACTGGAAGCTTACCCCAACATAATTAGGAGAAGACTAAGCAGATGATGTTGATGATTGTTTAAAATGTACTTAAGAGGGCGCACAGGGGTCCACTAGCGCCATTCCTTTAAAAAAGTATTATCTCGTGACTCAGAAGGAATTTTGAATAACGGCTCAATAAGCAACCTCGGTATCTAGAATTTTCTAATACCTTTTATAAACTTTCATATTGAGACACGAAGCAACAAAATACGATCTAAATGAATGTGGCCGCTTTTGTTTAGATCGAATTTTCTTGCTTCGTGTCTCAATATGAAAGTTTAAAAAAGGTATTAGAAAAATCTTGACACACTTACCGAGGTCGATTATTGAGCAGTTTTTCGATATTCCTTCTCAGTCACGAGATAATTTTTTTTTAAAGGAGTGGCGCTAGTGGACCCGTGTAAGCGCTCTTAATGATGAAATTATGTTTATTTCTGTAAGTAAGTCAATCTTCTAAGACACTTTTTTTACACGAAAACTTTTTGGTCAATATTTAAAACTAGATGGCGCCGTTATTTCCTAGCCGACTGATCCCTGAGAAGAAATGCCGAAACAAAGTCAGAGGTCATGCTCTCTTTATGAAGTCGATTTTAAGTTGGCACCGATTTCTTTCTTCTGTAAGTCGGCTCAAAACCTCAAATACCTACACATACATAAACTCACGCTTTCCTACCATGCTACGAAACTTATATACTCTTTTCACTTCGTTTATGTTCAGACATCGTCATACACGCACGCCGGTTGCGAGTACTACGCACCTGACTTTTCTGAAGAACATCACCAATAAGGTCACTATACATAAGTATGCCCTTCTAGGGCGTCACCCCAGGAGTTTTCACTGACAACTGCCTTGCATAATACCTTTTATTAGTCGCCTTTCATTCATCCTCTCAACATGACCAAACCATAAACATCAGAAGTGTATAATGGATTTAATTTAAGTATCTCTCAATGTTATTTTTTTTGTTTTTTCGTTTTTATGTCCTTTAAAATTTTATTAGCTTTTTCATTATGTTACCCATTATTAATATTTTAACTTTGTTCGCTTAGTTGTTAACATTATTGTGCATGCTGTGGTCTCCTACAAGTGAAGGAGTACACCTGCTTAATACCCGATGTTGCCCTTTTTGTATGTTTCATGTATTGTGTACATCTTTTGTTGGAGATCCTAAATCAATAAATAAACACACTCTCTTCAATATTTGTCACAACATCTTCTTTTAAAATCTCAGATAAATTAAAAAAATAAACATAAAAAATCTATTCAGTATTTTAAAACTGTTTTCTGTTACAAGTACCCGGTTAAGGCCTGTTTGCCTCAAGTGTACGATAATAACCATAAATTATCGCAAACGGTGGCGATCTCATGTTTAAAGTTATGGCCTGACCAATAAAAATCCTCTGCTGTTTTATATCTTCAGTATTTATTACTTTGCTTGGCTATTTTGTTGTGTTACTACTGTTTCTAGTCTGGTTGCAAATAAAATGTGTAACTAAAGTACTCAGAAACAAAGTAGGTAGTTTAGTTGACCTCGTAAGTGCTTAACCACCGTAACGTTCAACGCCATTTGCACGTTATAAAGCGATAAAGGCTGACGCGACGCGACAGCACGTCACAAAGGCACCGCATGTCGCGCTACGAGGGGTGCTTTTGAGTTGTGCTGTGGCGTCGCGCCTGTTTGCGGGAGCTTTAAGTCTTTGTGACAGATAGTTTCAGCCTGAGTTGAAGCCCGCCAAATTAAAATTCTAAATAAGTTTTTTTTAAATTCTTAGTTGGAACAAATTTCCAAAGTTTTACTTTTGATATGAAATTGATGATTATTATTCAGTAAATGTATCATTCCTACAGTCGCGAATCGCATTGTGATCAACATACGACGTAAAACAGAGCTGCAATTTGCAAAAATATAAAGAAAAAATATTTTGGCGGGCTACAGCTTAGGATCTAGGATATAGGACTTGTAGACGGTAGATTTGTAGACTTTTTAATATTTTGTTGAGTACCTGTTACTTGTTGACAGGCCTATACTGTCCTCCCATATCTATCAACACTGTAATTTGAAACATTCTAAAAGCCCCTTATTTTTAAAAGAGTAACCGTGGAGTTTCTTGCCGGCTCTTCTCCATAGGAAACAACCAATTGGAACCGTGCACCTAGCTTCTGACGTTTTATAAGTGCCCATGTTGGTTTATGTGACATAAAGTATTTTGATTTGATTTGATCCCCCTTAGGGCGCGGTAAGAAGTTTTTAGGTAATTGACAATAGCGCATCGCGGAAACAAATAAGGTTCGAAATAGCGATGCGTTTTATGTTAGCTGAATCGAATGATCACCAAATTTTGCAGTTTTAATTAAATTAAAAAACAAATGCACGGTTCAGTGGAATAATTTTTAGGTAATTCTTTACTTGATTGAATTCCCTCTATTATCATTACTTACATAAAATATGATAGTTTTCACAACTTTTTTTGAGAATTATGTGACGATTAAAAAAATCTTTGGACCTCTGTTTTACGATTTTATTATCATGATACTATTTTATTTTTATGAAATGCTTTTGAATAGGTATTTTCTTAGAACAATTGACAATACACTCCATTTATTTCTGGCTTGTAATATGTACCAATACGCGGCAACTATGCCACAAAAAACTGAGCGTTTTACGGTATCCTACGTTTGGCCAGCGCCTTAATGAAGTTTAAGTTTTACTGGAAATTGTTATATCATTTAATTATGTACCTATGATTTCCTACCTAACCTACTACACTTTAGTATGGGCAACTACCTTAATTTTTCTGAATGACCTACTCCTAGACTATTTAAAAGTGCCTACTGTTTAATTGAACTAAGTGTTTTGAGTTTCAGTTAATTTCAAAAGTGGTAAAACAATTACGAGGTCAGATGTATACTAAGTAAATTACTGATTAGTGAGATGTAAATTGGACTAAGATTTCCATCTTATCATTTATGACTTTGGCCATTACACCTAATCATTTGCAGTGAATGTCAAGAAAAAGTTAATAGTAGCATCGCAGATGGTTCAAAATCGCTTGGCACTCCGCATGACATTTCACTTTTTGTGTAATATTGCAAGACCTGCTTTTTGCCAAATAATGAGCGTATTCAAACTCCTGGAAGACTTCCGGTCGCTTTCGAAAGTAGTCGATCAATCGACACAAAGTGCAAAATGCATTATGGAAACCTGTAAATGCTCTAAATAAAAAAAAAACCTGGACTATGTCCACCTTTGATACCTATTACTGCCGCCAACAGGATTTAAAAAAAAAATACAAGCCTTTAACGCAACATAAAACACAATTTAATGTAGACCCAATCCAGAATCCCATTACTCTTCAAAAGTCAGCCACGAGCTTGTCTCAAGGAGGAGACTTAGAGAAATCATAGAGCACTAGAACATTTGAAATCCCAAAAGATTTAAAAAGAAGTCGGGACGTTTGACTTCGGGGGATAGGTCGACCATCTGTGCTGGGAGCGGTGGAGCGAGGCGACCGAAAAAGGGGACAGGAAAAAGGGATAATAGGGTGGGGTAGTGGTAGTAGCGGGGATGGAAAGTGCCCCCACTTTTGGGCAAAAGAGTAAAGGCTCCCGCAGATAGGCGCGACGCGATAGCGTGACGCGACTCTAGTTGAACAAATTCTATGAAAACTTCTTGGAAATTGTTCTACCAGAATCACGTCGCACAACAATTATTAAACAGGGCGCAGTAAAAAAAATGTTTTGTGTAAAGAGAGTAACTGGTCAAAATACTGGCGTATTGAAATCACAGTCGGGGCTGACCATAATTGGAGCTACACGCTCAAGCGACACGCGTCTTGTGACAGCGACTGCGGAGAAAACAAATGAAAGAAGTTGCTTAGAGCATCCCACGAGTCATCGCGATGCGACTTGCGGAGCGACGGACGGAAACAGGTGAAGCGCGCGTGTGAGAGTATTCATATTTATAAGCTATGATAATAACTGATTGATTATTGATCACAAATATTAATGTTGTTTATTGATCTCTAATCTAGAATCACAATATGAACGTCAGCTGTCAGATGACAAAGACATTGACGTATGGAAACGTTCCATTTCAACTATATTTTATTAAACGTAAATCATTATTTTGTAAATAGAAAGGTCTTTATTTAAAATATATGTTATTAACATTTATTTAATTGATATTTCATAGACAGAAGTATTTAATGTAAATGGTATTTATTCTGACTTAAAAGGCCGCTACACAAACAACGATTCTAGAGTTTTCGGACAAGTTATGGTTGGTGGTTTTACATAATCAAAACAAATGTTTATTATTATTATTATTACAATAAATGATTAAATTATAATTAATATGATACTAGTAATATTTCTCATGATTTAATATTGCAATTTAAAATTAACAAGTTGTTTTAGACGATTCTCAGATCTTAAAGATGATGTTAATATAATATAAGATTTAACATAAACGATTATACGAACGAAGATAAGATTTAACACTTTTAACCGATTTGTGTCACAAATACAAAAACCGACCCAACCTCCATCTGCAATCTACGTTCCACCACAGCTTCGTTACCCCTGATGCATCAAAGGCGCTTTGTCGCCGGGAGTGGGGCCCCACTTGTGGGCAAAAGAGGAACAATTGAGCTACGTTCGTTATTCGCGTCGGGCGGCGCAGTCACCTGATTACGCGCTCTGGTGAGCACAAGTGTTGGGATCTTATGTCGATGTTTTGCAGTTTCGGGTATTTTTACTTTATTTATTTAGGTGCTTTATTTATTTCAACTTTTTCGGGGCTGCTAGAATTTTGGTCTTTGAATGGGCATGACCGAAAACAATGGAACATACTCACTGCGAGCATTCAAAGTCAAAGTCAAATTTGTTTTGCAAGCATTCGATGCGAGAGCTGTAGCTCCGCAATGCACATTATACATAAGTACCGTCCTTATGATCATAATAATACATTTTGAACTTAGCGGTTAAAGATGTGTTTAAAAGTTTAATTAGCAACATGAAATAGATGTCAGGTTATGCTGTCCTATATTCAGTTTATTTTTCTACCTAGATTTATAATTTTTGCAAGCTGATTTGAGTACCTACCTGCATAAAAATATTTATGTAGTACGGTACTACCTAGTTACTTAATAATTTAATATTTATTTACAACATTAATAAACTCATGAAAATTAGTTAGAACATTTTTTTTGTTCCACTCACTTTTAATTAGGTAATGATATCCAGAGATAAAGTTCTCTCACATTTTTTAATTTAAAAATTAATATCTATCGACAAGTGTCTGCTTCCATCCCTACAAGCATTCTGGCAGCTTTAAGTGAACATTTGGTCCAGCGCCGACCTCTCTTACATCTACGACTTGGGACGTATGAATAAACATTTTGTAAAAAAGTAGCACAAGTTCTAATATTGACGTGTAGATATTTGATATTTATTTGACATCAAATTATTTAGAACTTCATATTAAATAAAAGTTTTATAGCTATGTACAAATCAAAGAACCTGTTAGGGCACAGCAACACTTTGAAGAAAAAATATGTAAAACATTTAAACTATAAAAAATAGTATTAAATATTAGTAAAATTTAACTATAAAATAAGAACAGAAAGAATTTTTATTCTAACTAACCGTGAGTTGGAGGAAATTGGTCTGGAGGTCGTAACGGCTGAGGTGGATCCTTGGGACCGAAGCCCAATAGTCTGACTAGTCTTACCAAGAGGTATCATGTTACCCAGTAACTGCTTTGTGGAGGTCAGACAAGCTGTCCCTTCATGTAAAATACTGGTATTCAGCTGCATCCGGTTAGACTGGAAGCTGACCCCAACATAGTTGCGTAAATGCTAGACAGATTTTTTTGTTACTATCTTAGGTAGGGTAGTCATAATGATAAATTATGTCGTAATGATAAATTATGTCATAATGATAAATTATGTCATAATGTTAAATTATGTAATAATGATAAATAATGTCATAATAATAAATTATGTCATAATGATAAATTATGTCCTGAAAATTATGTCATTAAAATTATGTCATTAATATTATGTCATAATGATATATGATGTCATAATGATAAATTATGTCATAATGATAAATTATGTCATAATGATAAATTATGTCATAATGATAAATTATGTCATAATGATAAATTATGTCATAATGTTATATTATGTCATTACTTAAACTCTTTCTACAGGAGTCATGCAGACATGCATAATCAGCCTATAATGTTCCCACTGCTGGGACACAGGCCTCCTCTCTTCAAGGGGGAGTGGGCTGTTATCCATCACGCGGGCCCAGTGCGGGTTGGTAGATGCCACATGTCTTCGAATTTTTGGTTCTAGAACATACCGGTTTTCTTACGATGTTTCCTTCACCGTTTTGAGAGCAGTGATGATGAAATTATTTACACAAAGTAAAGCGCGTGTCTGAGTTTGCACTCACGACCTCCAACGCGTAAGTCGGGGCCGATACCACTGGGCCACCACTGTTCGATACAGTCATACTTTTACCTAATTACCAAGTACCAAAAACTCTTAAAACTTAAAAGTAAGCACAACCATTGAGCATAGCTAATATTCTTTGAACCGTGTGCGAACAAAGGGCATTGAAAAATGATTGAAAACTAGCTTTTGCCCGCGGCTTCACTCGCGTTAATTTAGACTTTGACAATCAATTCGGGGAAATCATGATTCGAAAGATACGTTGCGTCATCTATTATCATAAGAACGTTATTATATTTTTCCTTGGGAACAGTACTTTTTTTCGGGATGTAATATATCCTATGTCCGTTTCTGTACACCTGACAACGTAAATGCAAAATTTCAGGATTATCGGTTCAGTGGTTTAGGCGTGAAAAGATAACAAACCAACAAAAAAACTTACTTTCGCATTTATTATATTAAGTTAGGATAAATTATGTATGAATGAGCGAACATGTTGAGTAATCGTAAGAAATAACAGATTTGCTCAATAAGTTTTTTAAGTTCAAACATTAGGGTGGGTATTCAGTGGGAATTTGAAATGTTTGGTCATAACTCATAATTAAGCATGTAGCACAGGCCATCAAACTGAAGAACTTTCTACATGTGATCAACATCGTTATCGCAAAAAAAAACAGCTGTACGATACAAAACTTAAAAAAAGGTGTAGTCAACCTTTCTGATATACGCTGAATACGAGAGTAAAGTGACTCTCCGAAATTATGATAACGTGATAGTAATTTTAGTTAGTATCTACCTACGTACTATTACAGATTTTTTTATCTCACAAGACGACGCGCGCTTTACTTGTGGTAACCAAGTGTACAAACACACTGTGAATGTGTACGTGGCGTTAGTACTTAACGCACACACGCACATACATAACCGCAATTCCGACTTCGCCATTGTCTCGAAATGTACCGAGAGTTCCTGCTCTTAAACACACATTCACAGCGTGTTTGTACACTTGGTAACCACAAATAAAGCGCGCGTCGCTTCGTGTGATAAAAATTCTGTAGTAGTAGAGTTCTTTGCGAAGGAGTTTGTGTGTTTCAGTTTAAAAGATAAGTAAGAAAAAAATAACGAAAACTTTTCTGCTCAATACATAATATTTTGAACGTTCCGAATCACGCTAGTCTGACCACACCCCTGACGTCTTTATAGAAATCAAAAAATAACTTAAAGTAAGTAGTACCTAGGTACTTACTTCACTAGTTACTTACTTTAAGTTATTTTTTGTGAATAATTCACCAAAAGTTTTCAATTAGTTCTGTTTCAAATGATTCATTGAACTTTTATTCTAGAATTTTTGAAATATTTTTATCGCTCAAACGTGGAATGAATAGAAATTTATATTTACGTATTCAATAAAATTGAAATAAATTGGGATCACTGATTTATTATTTCGTTCTGACTTTTTTCAATGACAAAGGAGGTTTAATAAAATTATATAATATTATATTCGCAGCGTGGTTTCAAAATAATATTAATGAATGACATGAATCAGTACCCTAAAATTTGCGCAACACTCTATTAATCAGAATCTAAATAATTTTGAAGGATATTGATAATCCATTGCTTCATGTGTTCGAATTTGTCTGCTCAACAATGTAAATAATGCAATGAATGTTGTTGAACTGTCAAAATGAAAGCAATTCCTACTGCTAGTGTGTTACGCATTTACCCCGCTGATTATACATCTTCTATTTTAAATTAATTGGTAGGTACTAGAGGTATACCTAAAGGTACAGTCAAGGAATAAATATGTTTAGCACCCTTAACTTTTACTTGCACGGTTGCACCTAATTATACTTCCGACTATTGTCATTCATTTCCAACATTGATTAAATTTCTGAAAAAATTGTATCTAATAAATTAAATCAAATGTACAGTCACCAATAGAGATAAGTATGCTGGTTCACCGGATATAGTTGAAGTTTAGTAAGAAACCGATGAATGTTTTCAAATAAAATTTAATTTGATTAATTACCAGTTTGTTTCATTTAATAAAATTTAATTATTATATTTTTTTTGTAATTTTTCTTTTTTCTCTCTTATTTTTTTCTTTTATTGTTTGGTGTGTGTATGTAAATAATATGTAGTTGGTGGTCCTAAATTCTTAAGCAGTCTACACACCAAACCCGCCGCCGACACAGCCCCGGCCGGCGCCGCCGGGGTTGTGTCGGCGGGTTTGGTGTGTGCGCGGCGCGGGCGGCTTGATCTCGGCGGCTTCTTCTTCTTCTTTCTTCTTTAGGGTTATGGTTTCCGCACTTAGTCCTTCATGTGGACCATTGTGCGTGGGCCATGGCGGCCGTCGGTGGTTATTCCAACCAGCCCACCTCCCTCCAGAAGTCGATGATATCTCCCGGTCTGCTGAGAGCATCTGTGTAGGATATGGGTGCCCCGAGGGTTTGTGACCTAATTTGGGTGACGCCTGTGCATTCAAAGAGCACATGCGCAACGGTTTCCTCAGCCTCCATGCAGGCCCTGCACAGAGGACTGTCCGTTATGCCTATTGTGTGAAAGTGTTTGTTTAGCGAGCAGTGACCCGTGATGGTCCCCGTCACCAGGCGCAGACCGTTTCTGTCCAGACGTAATAAACGTTTGGTAAGCTTGCCATCTAAGGATGGCATGGCTTCCCTGGACTGCCTGCAGCCGGGTGTCGAGGTCCACCACCTGTCCGCTTGTGTATGGGTGTACTCCTGTAACCATCTGTGTAGCTGGTTAAAGGGGATGGGCACGATGGGTTCGGGTCCACAGACTGACGCGCTGGATGCTCTTCTAGCCAGTTCGTCAGCTGCATCGTTACCCAGTGATCCACTGTGCCCCTTAATCCATTGCAGTGTCATTGTGTTACGGTTGGACACCGCCACACGTTCTAGAGCATTGTGACATTCCAGTATTATACTTGAGGTAATATACTTTCTCCCCAGTGATTGGAGGACTGAGGCACTGTCGGAGAGTATGCGTATATGGGAGTCCATAACTCTTCTGGCCTCTATTGCGTACACCGCTTGTATAATGCCCACACACTCCGCCTGGTAGACGGTGTTGAACATTCTCAGCGGGCTGGATATATTAATGTTAAGGTCGTGCGAGAAAACTCCGACTCCGGTTCCGGCATCGGTCTTCGATCCGTCGGTATATACTCTCAGCTCTTTCGGGCCTGAGTAGTCACAACGTTCTTCTGTAAGTATTATGTTATAATGCCTTTGAAAGTAGTGCAGTTTCGGGGCTTTGTCGCAGGGCGATGCCATCAAAGGTTGTCGTTTGATCGCATCTTCCTTAATGCGTATGTGTTTGACCCTGCTATGTACAGCCTGAAGGCAGCCAGGGCTGCCTCCTCTCGCACAATGAGGTGTAGAGGTGGCAGTCCGAGCATCGAATGTAGGGCAGCAGTGGGTGTGGTTCTCATGCAGCCAGTGATAGCTACACAAGCAAACCGTTGTAGTTTTTCGAGGTCTCTCTGGGCTGTGCTCAAATCTGTCCTGGGCCACCAGACTAGTGAGCCATATGTTATGATTGGTCGGATGATTGTGGTGTACAGCCAGTAAGTAACCTTGGGGCTAATTCCCCAATTCCTGCCAAGCATTCGCTTGCACTGCCACAGGGATATGCTGGCTTTTGTGGTGATGTAATTAGTATGTTTTGCCCAGTTCAGCTGTTTGTCCAAATAGATGCCCAGGTATTTGGTTTCGTTTGAAAGGCTTAGGGTAGTACCAAACAAACGTGGTAATTGGAGTGTCATCAACTTCCTCTTTTTTGTGAAGAGAATCAGTTCGGTCTTTGTAGGGTTCACTGATAGCTGGTGTTTATTGCACCAGACCTCTACTATTTTCAAGGCTTGGCGCATGAGGTTGCATAAGGTGTTTTCGTGGGTACCATTTATTATTATAGTTATGTCATCGGCGTAACCTACTGTGAAGTAGCCTTTGTCATTGAGTGTTATGATGAGGCTGTCTACGACCAGGTTCCATAGAAGTGGCGACAGAACCTTGCGGACAGCCCTTCGCCACAATGGCCCTTGTAGTGTCGTTCACGATGACTTGTACAGCTCTCAGTTTGAGCATATTAGTGATCCATCCGCTTAGAGTCGAGTCTATGCTGTGTCTGTCGAGGGCCATGTTGATACTATTAAACATGGTTTTGTCAAAGACGCCCTCGATGTCAATGAAGGCGGCCAGTGCCGAGCATTTATGGTCCACTGCGCATTCAATTTTGGATACCACGCTATGCAGCGCGGATTCCGTTGATCTGCCTGTGGAGTATGCATGCTGTTGTTTGTGAAGTGGTTTTACCCGAAGAGGACCGTCACGAATGTGTCTGTCACAGAGTCTCTCTAGGGTTTTCAGTAGAAAGGATGTGAGGCTTATAGGCCTATAGGCCTTGGGTTGTGTATAGTCGGTTTTTCCGGGTTTGGGTATGAAAATGACTTTCACTTCACGCCATGCTAGGGGTACGTATCTGAGTGCTATGCAGGCTCGATAGATCTCCACCATGCATGGCGTCAAGGGGTCAATGCCCCACTGCAATAGGGCTGGGAAGATGCCATCCAGCCCTGCGGATTTGTAAGGCTGGAAGGTGTTAATAGCCCATTTTAGCCGATCCTCTGTTACAATACTTTGGGCTCTTGACCAGTCTTGACCCGTTGGAGTCCATACTGGCTCAGCCTCCCACTGCCTGTCCTCTAGGACTACACAGTCTGGGAAGTGAGTCTCGAGAAGGACCTTGCTGGTTTCAAGGTCAGTTAGTGTGTAGGAGTTATCGGGTTTTTTCAGTGCGCCAAGGGTTCGGTCCTGATCCGTTGATAGGATCTTCCTTACCCTTGCGGCTTCGTTGTTGGTCTCGATGGATTCACAGAATTTCCGCCACGCTGTTCTTCTGGCAGTTCTGATATGCTTTTTGTATGTGTATTGGGTCTCTTTGTAAATCTCCCAGTCATCCGGGAGTCTAGTGTTCTTGGCTCTGTTGAATTGTTTTCGAAGTGCATCTCTGAGTTTACTAAGTTCTGCGTTCCACCAGGGGTTCCTGTCCCTGTTGGTTTTTGGCGCCCTTAGTTTGCAGCATGCATGGTATGCTTCGGTTAAGTATTCTGATAGTTTTGTCACGGTGTATTCCAGTTGTGCAGTGTCTCTTATAGTCACCTGTGATAGGTGCCTGGCTAGTAGAGAAGCTAAGAGACATTTGAAGCCGGGTATATCAGTGCGTCGCGGGTTTCGTCTAGGTGCGTTTTTTTTTGTGGTAGTATTTAGTGTAAAGCGGATTCTTCTATGGTCTGAACAAGAAGGCTCGTCCGACACGTGCCAGTTTGTGATAAGGTTAGTCGCGTTCTCTGTAGCAAGCTGGTCGTCGTGTTGGTCGCCCGGCGACGAGGCTAAAAGCTGCTCGTTCCAGCCGGGTGATGCGGGCGGCCTGGTGTTTTCGTCGTCGGCCATTGCCGCTCGGGCCATGACCGCCTCAAGCTGCTCAATGTCCGGGTCAGTTGTCTGTATCGATGTCGGTGGCGCGTTTTCCGTGTCCGTGTTGTCAGTCTTGGTGTCAGAGGGTCGGGTCGTGGGCCAGAAGCGTACGTATATCGACCCAAGGAGGTACGATATCCGTCGCTCCCGGGCCAGGACCCTTTCCGCTTCCTCCGGTGGCACACTTAGGGTCAAATAAGTCCCGTAGTTGTCGCCACCGACGGTAGTTGCCCTGTACAGTGACCACCTGGCGATGTCGTACCAAGTGTTCTGACGAATCAGAACACTTTGGAGCCGACCTACGTCACCTCTGTAACGAGGGACAAAGAGCGAGGCTCGAACACGGGTGGGCACGTCGGTCTGTCTTAGTACTGTCAGTGTAAGGTCTGTGTTAGGGAGTTTTATGAGGGGCACGTTCTGGGTCAGCCAGGTCAGGGCGTAGTCATCCTCGCACCACATCTGCACGGTGCCCTCCGCTACCCGTGGGTATCCGCGGAAGGCAGGGAGTGGTGTCGTCGGGTCTGTGTCCATTAACATGTTCTCAAGGTCAGTCTTGATGTGCTCTGCCTCTTCCTTGGTCAGGTCTCTGGACGGGGGAGGGAAGCAGATAGCTAACGCCAGCCGCGGAGGAATGTCCTTTGTGGCCCTCGCGTAAGTTCGCTGCTCCCCCTGAGCGGAGTGGACCCTCACGCGTTTGGCGTCCCCCTGGAGCGTGCTCGGTGAAGCCGAGTCGTCGGGGCGCACTCTCTTCACCGGCCCTGTACCGCTTGGTCCAGGCTGCGGTTGGGAGGTGCCTGGCAGGATGGTGGTTGCCAGCGGCGCCTGCTCGCGTGGGGCTCCAGCCCGCTTTCCCCTGTTCCTCCTAGGTCGAGGTCGGTCGTGGATGTTGTCGGAGTTTCGGGGTCGACTGGCGGCCCCGGCAGACCCCGCCGCGTTCAGAGGCTTTTCGCGCTGGGTTTCCCCTTCGCGTACTTGCCTCCGCCCGCTTGGTTCCGCGTCCGGCCGCTTTTCGCGCTGGGTCTCCCCTTCGCGTACTTGCGGCTGGTCGCTTGGTTCCGCGTCCGGCCGCTTTTCGCGCTGGGTTTCCCCTTCGCGTACTTGCGACTGGTCGCGTGCTACCTTTTCGGCGTCCGATTGCACTTCGCGCTGGCTAGTGCCTTCGCGGGTGTCGTGCGTTCGGTCGCCTACTTTCCTCTCCCGGGCCATGATTTTTCCGCGCTTTTTCAGCAGTCGTACTCCATCGGCCGGGAGACTGGCAGAGCTGCCGGGCCCGTCAATCGTCCCCGTCCCTCTCTGTCCGTGTCGATCTTGGTCATTGTCGGGGTTGGTGATGCTGTTCCGCACGATGCTCTGTTGCCAGAGGCTCGTGGGAGGCATACCCGTCGTGGTCGGTGTTGGCGCGTGAGTCGCAGCCGGGGTGGTAGAGCTAGGCGCGTTGATCGCAGCCGGTGTTAAATCTATTGGCGCGTAAGTCGCTGCCTGGGTGGTTGGCGCTAAATCAGCTGCCGGGCGCGCTAAAAAGCGCGGCAACAAATCGCAGATGGGTGCCCCCCCCCAGATTACGTTGGGGGCTGACCGCCGTGGCGGTGTGGGATTCCCCGGCTTGGCCGGGACCCACCTGGGTATAAACTTTATCCTTCTGCATATTTATTGTGGTTGGGGGTGGGCTTTTTTGGAATCGAGGTTATCCCTCCTCTAGGACCGACGGGATATGGGGATAGGAGGGAAGGCATTTGGTAATGGGTAAGGGTTCATTGGGGTCACCCTAGGTCTGGGATTTTGGCCTAGGGGTTTGGGACCGAGGGGATATGTGGATAAAGGAGGGATGGAATGTTTAGGTGATTGGTACACAGGAAGAGGGGTGTATAGGTTACCCTGAGCCGGGGATTTAGCTTGCGGGAACTTCTCTTGTCCGGGATCTCTGTCAAGATGCTCCGACCGCGAAACCGACCTCTGACAGTCGGTCCCGCAGCCGAAGTTGGGCTATCCGCAACCTGCCCACCCGCTCGGTTGCAGGAGAAGAAGTGCCTGGCGGTCTGGATCGCCCCACCACAGGTGTACTTGTACATTCGCGTTGGAGCCATCCAGCCAGCCCCGAGTCTCTCGGCGGCTTTATTGCAAAAGAATAATGTCGGCGACTTGACGCGTGTCGACGACTAAAGGCTCGTGCACACTGGCGCGACGCGACAGCGTGACACAAAGGCACCGCGTGCCGCGCGACGGGTGGCGCCTTTGTGTCGGGCTGTCGCGTCGCGCCTGATTGCGGGAGCCTTAAGTCGACGACTTCATGTCAGCGGGTCGGCGGGTTTGGTGTGTAGACTGCTTTAGAGCAGAATCGTATACTCGTACCTACACGATTATAGGCGCGGTTGCAGCACAATATCAGTTCTCTCACAGTTTTCGGAAGATACGAATAGTAGTTTAGACAAGGGTCATCGGGTCCCGGAGCGGTTCATTGATTATAAAAAGGCGTTGGACCTCGATGTTGTTGCAGGCCATGGGTGACTGTGGGATGAGGGGGCCCTCGTACAGGATATTCCGAAACTACTTGAGTGGCAGAACCTTACAGGTCTAAGAAAAAATGTGTTAAAGTGTTTGGTCCAAAATAAATGATTTATTTATTTAATTAAAAAATAAAAACATATTAAATGAAAATTACAGTTCCAAAAGGTAACATGCGACCGCTATGTGGGAAAGGAATTTGTTTGAAAATTGCTTAGCATTTTCGCTCCCCTAGTCAGGCGTTAAATTTAGCAATCTAGTTTGTGAGACCCATGGAGTTAATAATAGGAAACTACATTTTGAATGCGCAATCTTCTTTTCTTGTTGACTTTTAAAGTGCTTATAAACGGTGGGATTTAAATAAATGTCGGAGTCGCGTTACGTCCGATACGCGTAACGTCCGTTTATGGTTGTTTTTTTCTCGGATCGGTCGCATTACAGCCGTTTTACTTAAGGCGGAACCTTCAGGGTAGCCCGAGATATTCAAATTTTCTTACGTTTTTTGCAATTTGCAGGTCACTGTCTTCAACGTGGCTTTAAATAATTATAATCATTAGAATCAGCAATACATCTCTATAAGTTCATATTACCCTATTGACTGACTATTTCATGAAATCATGACATTTGAGGACAATTCTAACTTAAGGAGTTGTATTGCTGATTCTAATGATTATAATTCTATAAAGCCAAATTTGATATGGTCGCGAATCATATTTAGATCACCATACAACCTGATACTCACCTGCAAATTGCAAAAAACGTAAGAAAATTTGAATTTCGCGGGCTACCTTGGCGCATCCCCCTTGAAGTACACTCAACGCTAGTAGTGCTTGTAATTAGAAAAAACACACAGACCAAACTAACATGTTGTGTAGCATGGTAATAGACGAGCAGACTTATCACGAGATACTTTTTGTTTTGCGTGTGTGTGGGCGACAAAAAGTATCCCCTGACATACTTGACGTAAGCAGACACACGCTAAAACACAAAATCACTCAATGGCCACTACAACAAGACCACCTCACAGCGGAAAATCTTCTAACTAATATCTCGTAAAAATACAATTGCAAAATCCACATACATATACACACATGCATGACAGACACACACATACACACGACTCACACCTACTCACACATACACGAACTCTAATAATTGCATGTTAATTGTATGTTGTTATGGTGTTTAATTTAATTGCATGTTTTCATATATATTTGTACATGTAATAGTGTTTTAATGTTTCATAGAATAGTATATTGTAACATGGACACTGCTTCACTTGTTACAGAATGTAAATTAATTACTGTACCAATAATGGCTTAACCCTATCTCTTAAGATATAGGCCAGACCTAGTTTAAGGGTCTATTCTATTAAATTTATAATCTACAATGTATTTGTTCAGTGCAATTTGTTCTTGTTTCATCAAATAAATATTTTTATTATTTTATTATTTATTTATTTTACAGGCATGTTAAAATTATAACCCTTACTTCTAGCATAGTCGGGTAAAAAAGGTATTTCTTGCACGCCAGCAGTTACTTTCTTCATAGCCAACGAAGAAGAGTTTTTTCTTTGTTGTTTAAGTATATCCTAATCTAGCTTTCATAACAAATGGAATTAGGTATACCGATTATCCGTAAGAAATGTAGACTTGCTCTTACCTTTAAGGGGGCTGGAGGGTGAAAGGCAAAAATTTTTTTTTTTTCGTTGTTTGTGTGCAAATCCTAGCCTGCATACCAAATTTCAGCTTTCTAGCACTTCGGGAAGTATCCTAGAGGTTTATTTTATATACAGACTTGCACCTTCCTTTATGGGAGTTAGAGTGTAAAAGTTACAGTTATTTCGGGAAGTGCCCTAGATGTTTGGATGAGTGAGTGAGTCAGTCAGTGACGAAATTGACATATTTTAGGTATAAATAAAATCCAAAGTATGAAAGCTGTACACATGAAACGTAATGGATTTTGTAAGTCCGCTAATTACATTTTATCCTGAGAATTTGAGCTTTCTAGCATTATCCATGCCGAAGCTATGAGGGTATGAACATATGAAGAAACGCTTCGAGAAAAGATAGGTAATGCCCCGGCTTTTTATTTTTGGTTATCTTGGCGGGGGGGTACTACAGTGCCCCACATCCCAAGAACAAACTTGACATTGTAGTTGAGATGCATGTCCTTACATACGTTCCAACTGCAATTGTAAGTTTGTACGCACACTATTGGAACATATTAAGACCATAAACTTCCTTTATGTATTCCTGGAATCTGTAAGGAAAGAACTACTGCACCTAAACTAAAAGAATATAAAAAAATTACCATTTCCCCCGAAATGGTAAATTTTCAATATTTCCTTAAATAACTTCAAAATGTTTGTTTACATTAAAATTATTAAAAAAAAAATTGAGACTCTCACACCAAGTCCTTTCGTTTGATATGACACATGGTACAGTTTGCAGAACATTTGCATTTAATTTTCTTGTTTGCCCCCCAAAAGCGACCCTTGTATTCAAAATTCATTTATTTACGTAACACGTTCGTGTTCGGCCCACAGAAATTCATTTAAACCTAATCAGTCCAGTAGATTCAGAGCAACATGGCTGTGACAGACGGACAGACAGACAGGCAGACACACGAGTGATCCTATAAGTTATATATAAGTATACGTTTTTTCATTAGGACGTACGGAACCCTAACAAGTGCCTGAAAAATCTCCGGCAGTTCTTGCTCTAGTTCTTGTTCGGCAGAATTGTCGGAGATTTGGTAGAGCCATTCTTCAGTAACATCTTTTACTAAGATTTTTACCTACTTAACGTTATAACAATTAAATGTAAATACTTATGTTATCTTTTTAATATTTATTATTATTATTAGTAATGTCTGTTATATAGAGCACCTGCCATCTTATCTCTTCACCACCCTTGGTTGACTGGTAGAGAATGCCTAAGGCATTAAGTCCGCCTTTGTATACTATTGTGTGCAAGAAGTTTTAATAAATAAATAAATAAATAAATGTTTATCACAAGAACTTTGTTCCATTGCCGCGCTCATTCAGCTCTAATGCAACAAAACAGACGGTTCCTACCTCCCAAGACTACAATGTCTTGGTACTACAACTACTTAGTCATTGCCTAAGTTAACTCTGGCATAGTAAACTATACTATAAAGTCTAATCAAATTCTTGTTTCCAATTTTTTTGTATAATTCACAAAACTGATATACAATCACAAATGCAATAGAACAGTTTCAAGACAATATTTCTGATTGACATCTACTAAATGTGAATCTAGAATGCATATTTATTATTATGTAAAACACTTACTATAAAAAATAATTATAGAATCAAGACTAAGTTTAGTCCTCTGTCCTAAGTTCCTAACTGAAGCTACAGAGCCAGCAAAGTCATCTATTTCACGACGAATGGAGTTGGCAAGAGAAAGCATGCGGCAAATGGGTAAAAAATGGGAAATTATATGTGCGGCAACAAAAGTTTTCTTTAGCACCTGCAACCTAGCGTCTTTTTTATATGTAGGCGACGAGTTAATAGAACAGCTTCAATTATATTAATTCATCATCTTTACTATTCCAACAGAATATCAAAAAACCAGCGTCAATTTACGAGCGTAAATTGATATGACTCCGAGCTACCGATAAATATATTTACTTCTGAATTGATAACTCAAGTGACTAATGTTGTAAGTGAGCTACTAAGCGAGCTCGGGACTTAGGGCACCCCGACTCGAACAGATTAGGTTAGAAGGGAATGGCGGGGTCTAAAAGACCCCGCCTTCCCCTTCGTGGTTATTTTTTTTAAATCACCCAGAAGTAGGAGCCCCTCAAAGCGGGGCTCCGTCGACTACGCTTGTCATTATTCATAATGCGCGGGCATTATGAATAATGCCCCTATTTATTACTTGGTCCATAACGTTGCTTAAGAATTATCACCATGCTGCGTCATATTAACAGTAGCTCGTTTTACAATATATATTCGCTTGAAAACCATTTATTAGACGCTAAAAGTTTGTCGCTTACCTATTAATTATTTAGACAACTAAATATATTTGAAGACGAGAATGACATTTTAAAGAAGCTGCCTTAATTAGCACCCGTAAAAAATTACCTATATCAGTTCGACTAAATTAGTATCTCATTTTAGCATTAGTAGCTTAATTAACCGAAGGATTTTCGTCCTGCTAAGGCAAGATGAAAGTCCTTCGATTAATTAAGCGGCTACTACTACGTGGGTTATTAATTTTCTTATTAACACGCATAACATAACATCACGCCGGAAATCGCCTCTAATTTCCTCTTAAGAGCGGCCAACCCGTCATACTTTTCATACAAAAGCTCGTACGTGATTATGGCGTTGTAACTCATCTTTCATTGATTTTTTTTTAACTAATAGGTATCTTGTGCACTTTATCTAGGTTTCTATGCAAGCAAAAAATAAAAAATTGTAGAAATAAATTCAGTATTAGCCTCTAAAAATCTGCTTTTTTGCACTAATTTTACCTGAACTTTGGCCGTTTATAATATAGTCATAAATAGTAAAAGTAAAGAACACATTTGCATAGAAACCTCGCATATGTAATGGAGATTCTAAATGACATTTTTTTTTTCCAAAAACTTGTAAGCCTTTTTCAAAAACATGTATTTCCTGGTAAAAGTTTTGTGAAAACGCGATGTTATCGCGTTCTCACTATTGCTTCGTTTTCAAACATTGCGTTGGATGAAACAACAAGCTTTTTAATCATGCTCGCATTGACGATAGACGGACCGGGAAGGGCCCTCTTAAGGCTCTGTGCACGGAAAATACCCTCTTTTGTCAATTTCTTATCTAATTGTGAGAAAGCTTGAAATAATTGAAACATAATGTCTGTGTGACCATAAAAGTACAGTTTTGGAGGCACTCACTAAACCATTCGTGTCAGTCACAGCATCTGTTAATAGTTTCATCACGTTTGCACTCTCGAAAATATAATTTAATTTGCCGTTGATTTTCCTAATGAAACTATTATATTATCTTAAAAAGAAATTTTAATTATGTTTTAAGAATAGCTGAAGATTAAATTTCTTGGAACGGTTTGCTTAATAATAGGAGAAAATACGTTACTGAATGGTATTTTTTTTCGAAAAATCGGTTTTTTCAACATAATTTTGTTTTGAAGTTGAGAAAAATGCAAGATATAGTAATGTTGATGATGTTTTTTAATGTTCAAAATCAAACATAGTTTCTAGAAAAAAAAAACACACTTCAGCCACGCGTCGTTTTTTGGAAAACTTGTTGCGAACATTAGTGATTTTCCATGAAACTGTTTGTAAAATCCCTTTCCGCAACATGCAAAACAAAGAACTCAACTTTTCAAATAACAAATAATTTTGTTTAAAATCTTTTTCCCTTTCTCACTAATAATGCACAAAATCAGTCGATTTCCTGCACAGCGCGCTAAGAATCAAATTTTACAATAGCGCATCGCGGCAACAAATTTTAATAAGGTTTAAAACAGCGGTGCGTTTGACCAAAATAAAAGTAATTGTGCAGTTTTAATTAGGAATATTTTTTAGGTATTTCTTTAGTTGATTGAATTCCTTTTATTATCATTACATAATATAATACTTTACGCTCAAAATTTGGAGAATTATGTGACGAAACATATTGTTTGAGCTCTATTTTACGATTGTTTTATCATGATACTATTTATGTTTTATGAAATATTTTTGAATAAGTCTTTTCTTTGAACATTTGAAAATACACAAAAAAAAAACTGGCTTGTAATATGTATCAAGACGCCTTACTGTGCGACAAAAAACTGGGCGTTTTACGTTTAGGCAGCACCTTAAAAAATATGATTTCTTATTCAATACCCGCGGCTTCGCCCGCGTGGAGATCGGAAATTATCACACCAGAACGTACTACGGAGATAAAAAGTATCCTACATGTTAGTCCACGTTATAAACTATCTGTGTTCCAAATTCCATTCAAATCCGTTTAGTAGTTTTTGCGTGAAAGAGTAACACATATCCATCCATCCATCCATCCTCACACCCTTTCACATATATAATATTTATTAGTAGGACTAGTAGGATGAATCTAATTGACAAGTTCATAAAATAAAACGAGGGGCGCAAACGGAGCTGTAAGTACGGGTTTAAAATACACATTTTTTTACATGTTTGAAATCTTAATTGTGAATGTAATTTAGTAACTTTAGTACTGTAAAAGTTGTCTGCAAAAGTCGACCTTATGTTCTGTAGGCTGGTAACAAAATAACTCTAGTTATATTCGAACAGATTCTAAATAAATTAATAAGGCGATCTAATTAATAAAAAATGTATTTATATTATTATATTATTATTGAATTATTAAAATGTGTATACTTATTATTTGAATGAGTAATACTAAATTATTGAAATTGTTAATGTAAAATCGTGAAAATAGCATAGTTATTTTAATTTTTAATGTTAAATAACCCTCAAATTTGCGATGCCTGCAAAAGGCCGCTAAGTTGGAAGTACCTACATTATAAAATAACACCAAAATGTACACTTAGTTTGCAAATAAATCTTTGACTTTGACAGTAAAGGGAATTTAGAATGAACTTTCAAATTATTTCAATTAGTTTTATGTAAGGAAAAACGAATGAAAAGATAGGCGCATTGTAGTAAACACGAACTCGTAGAATTAAATATAATGCCATTCCATCCTACGCCCCCGTAGTCATTATAGTACCTAGCTTTTTGTGAAGGAACTCTTCTAGGGAAGTACTACCACCATACCTAGTTCCACCGCAATGCAGCGTCGCTGTGTTCTGCACCCTAATGACGTAACACACTATCAGTCACAATCTGAATCATTTTAAAGCGTATTGCTAATCCATTGCTTCATATGTACGAAAAGTTTGTCTGCTGAACAACGTAAATAACGCAATGAAAACATTCACTGCGTTTTTTAAAATTGTATGGTAGCTTTATTCTGCGTTGATCAACAAGGGGATCACAGTTTCATGTAGGCATTTTAGGATGTATTTGGAGTGGGCGAGTCGCATCTATACATTTCTATTCTATGACTATGTTTGTGTTTTTACAGAGAGCACACATTTACATTGAATGTAGGAGCATGAGTTTGTGTTACTGCAACTTGAGGGAACTCTCAGGTTCGTAGGTTCGTTTTAGATCTAAGCTCAAGCATGAATGTAATTAAATGCGCATATTTTGCTTGCATGCACTAACATAATTTACAAAAAACATCTAGCCAGAGAAAATAATAATAAATATGAATTTAAAATCACAAAAGTAGGTCACTAAACACGCAAAGACAAAACTACTTTCCAATGTTAAAAGAAAATGTGAAATCCAATAGACTGTGTTTTTTACTATCCATTGGGCTAATGTGACACATTCACTCATCATTCATTTATAAAAAAAAAAAAAAACTAATCGTGCAAAATCCTTTGGATTGTGTTACGAATACTTTTATTTAATCACCAGTTTTAGAAAAAGTAGAGATTCGTCTCTCTCAATCATAAGTATTATTTTTATATGATGAAACGACGCGCGCTTTTCTTGTGGTAACCAAGTGTATAAACACGTTGTGAATGTGTGCGTGAAGATGATGAATGAGTAGCGTCAGCACATAACACACCTACACACACACTTCCGACTTCGCCATTGTCTCGGATGGTACCGAGAGCTCCTGCGCTTCCACACACATTCACAGCGTGTTTGTACACTTGGTAACCACAAGTAAAGCGCGCGTCGCTTTGTGAGATAAAAGTACTATACCTACCTAAAACTCGATATTATTTTCTAAAAATACGTGTAGGTACTGCATATTGTTATTCGAGATGTTTGCTCCGTTTATTGCTTTCGAAAATTGTGCTCAAATTATTATATTATAAATAAAATCCGTTTAGTAGGGTGATGCGATGTTATGAGATTATTTCCATTTGGGTGTTGCTATGGTAACTGTAATATCTCTCAGATCGAGGGTACGCATGACGACATATCAATATATACATTTCCAGTATAAGCTGACCTCTCATTATACAAAAACCCTATATAATGTGAGGTCAGCTAAAACTGGAAATGTAAAGCTTGATATGTCGTCCTGTGTACCATGTATATGGTAGAAGGAAGCGATAATGTACTCTATCTGCTTTAACTTAGAGAAGATTATGTGATTGAGGCAGTTTTAGAAATAACAGTTATTTGTCGGTGCACGAACATGTCAGTCTTTTATTTCAAGTTCAATAATAGTTACTAGTTAAAAAAATACTAGTAATTCATCACTTTTAGAGACTGGTCCTTCGAACCGGATTGTAAAGAAACTTTTACACAGTACATAAGTTATAGTCGGATAGAATTAATTAATAATTTATCCTTACCGTCAGCTTTTTTTGATTGACTTACATGAACATAATTTTCATTTAACAGTAGCGTTTTGATTAATGATCTAAACAGGATTAAGTTGGAAATCTTTGTCTTTACGTAAGCATGTAATGCTGGTGCTTTAGGTATCTTTCTCCAACTCTATGATATACCTGGTGTAAGGGACATCAACGCACAAACTACCATGAATTCAAGACCCACCAGCGTTGATATATTTTTGGTTTCAGCTCTTGGGGTCTCTAGAATCATGTGTTAAATTCATCGTAACAATTTGCGCGTCGACGACCCTTACATCCGCGGGGTAATTACGTAACACACTAACAGTAGGAATGGTTTTCATTTTGACAGTTCAACAACATTCATTGCGTTATTTACGTTGTTAAACAGACAAATTTTTCGAACATATGAAGCAATAGATTAGCAATAGGCTTCAAAATGATTCAGATTGTGATAGATAGTGTGTTATGTAATTAGGGTACCGGTATTATTATTTCTGTGCTTATTATTGCATTCTTCTTGATCTGTATGGATAATAATTATGGTGATCACTGATTTCTTAGATGAAAGCAGAGAGAATGAGTGAGCATCAGTAACGAAGGGTCAACTTTTGTAAGAGGTAAGCCGGAGTACATATTATAATCTTTAATGTGATTATATTATTTGTCTATAGAATATTGAGTGTGCCATTTTTTAAAGGGAAGCCGGTAGGAATCGAGTTGTATGGAACCTTCGCCACTGGTGCCCTTATACCCATATATATTTCTATCGCTTTTAATCCGTCACATAGGCCACACAACAACGCCGCGTATTTGTCTCGTTATTAGCGATGGTTGCCATGAGAACCAACACTGAGCAATCGCCTTCAGAGGCTCGTGTTCACATACACGGGGTGTCATTTCCTTGTAACGATGTATGGTGGGTTCAGATGGGACGAGTTTGGATAAGTCTGGGTTCTGACTATACTAGTTTAAATTTACTTGTAGATTTGTAGACCTTTTTCTAATTTGTTGAGTACCTGGTACTTGTTGACAGGCCTACACTGTCCTCCTATACCTATTAACACTGTAATTTGAAAACATTGTAAGAGGCACTTATTTTTAAAAGAGTAACCGTGGAGTTTCTTGCCGGCTCTTCGCCTTAGGAAACAACCAATAGGAACCGTGCACCTAGCTTCTGACGTTTCATAAGTGCCCATGCAGGTTTATGTGAAATAAAATATTTTGATTTTGATTTTGGGATGTTTTTGTGGACGAATTGCACGAGACTTTTGATTTCATTTAAAAGTGCCTGTAGCTACAATTCAGTAACTTACAATTAATTACAGAAACAGACACAGGGCCGATGCCTGCCGGGGTCGCGGATTGTTCGAAAGAGTTACCGTGGCCCTGGCGCACAGGCAACTGAAGGAACACGGGTCGGTTTTAGTCAGTAAGAGTCACGCCCTTCCGCTCCGCCCAGAGCGGGAGAGGTCATTCCCACCCAAAAAAAGAAAAAAAGAAAGTACGTCAACATAAATAGAAACGATTTTTGATCTATCAACTGTTTGCCACTAAATATTCATCTCAAAACTACAGTAACACAGAAATCTCTAAGATCGATCGTGAACACCAAAAGGTCTTCAAAGGATCTTTAGAAAAAAATACAATAACAGTTACATTAGACTAAATTAGGTACTTATTTACATTATTAGTATTCTAAAGCCACCCTAAAAGTCATTGGAAAAATCAGCCCAAAAACACACTATTCAAAAATCTACACTTAATGCGTCCAAACACAGGATTTCCTACCTACAAAATACAACAAAATCCTACAGTTAGTTTACCGCTAAATGCATTTTGTCATTTGTGTTGCAAGCAGCCCTTAACTTTTCAAAAACAACCGTTCTAAATTCAAACTCCAAAACCACTACCCACCAATCGGCACTACATCAGTCTGAACCCGCCTCTTCCCTAGTTAGTAGCCCCATTTATCAAGATCATACGCTTCTAGCCCGGCTTGGTGAATGCAATTTTAGCCCAAATTGGGCCGATCGGCCTCGATACATAAGCAAGGAATTTCATAGGCATCTGATAAACTTGTTTGGATTAAATTTTCTTGTATTACACGCTGTGGAGGTTTGTGATGCAACGTGGGTGAAATTTTGATGAAAAGATTGAATAGGAAATTATGTTGAAGGCCATAAAAGGAGTTTCAAACAGGTACTTTAGGTGAGCTACACTGCTACAAATATCGTTTGGCGCTCAAATGACGTTAACAGCGGGGCGCCGTTGGTAAAAATTTGAAATGTCAGTTGTATTCAAAATTACAAGATGGCGGCTTTAGTTCCGATTTTGACTATGCCACAAAATAACTTTGTAGCGGTATAAGCTAGGTGCTTCGCTTTATACTACAGTCCTGTCACAGTTGTTTTACCTTTGACCTTGCTCATCCGGTGAGTTAGCGCTCTCCTCACTCCTATCAAGGGTGGGCTCGCTTCGCTCGCTCATCTATTGGGTAAGCGCGCTCCACTCGCTCGGCTCGTAAGAAGTATTCACAGTTCTAACCTAACCTGCCTTACCGAGGAAAGTATAAGCGAGCTATAATAATCCCCGGCTAATTAGTGCAAGCCTTTCACCAGTAACTGCCGTGGTATGCTGGTTTCGCTCACTTAGGTCGATGTTACAGTTCCAATCAAACCCTCACTTATATAGAGGGTGTTCTTACTTAGTCTACTGCCGTTGAAACCTCCTAATGTCCTCATAATGCTCATGCATTATTACTTACACGATGACACGGCACCACCGATTGATAAAATAACGTTTTTTTTTTAGTTTTCCGGTACTTGCTGGCTTTTATATTCGCTCATAACCAGACTTTTTAAGCACAGGGTGTTCTTTATGATGTAAACTTTCTTCACTTGTCGTTTTTTACAATTACGTGTAGATTTACAGCCGGTATGAGGCGAAATATGTTATTACATAGTATTTTTATTAAAGAGGATACAGATATCACACACACTCGATAAATTTCTGATACTAAATTAACTAAAAAACGATTAAAATAACAATATAATATCCTCTCTCACTAGGTTAGGTCGGGTTACAATTGAAAAACAAACAGCGCAGACTCGATCTACACCAATTTTTTTTTGAACATACTTACTTTCAAAATCAATTAACAAAGTATCCAGTAGCGATGTTGCCAGATTATTCTCATCTGAAAAATTCATGATCGTAAAATCTCGGAAATGAAAAACAGAATTTAAACTTTTAGACATTTTAGAGGTAACATGTTCCAAGCCTCAATGGATTGTGTTAACTTCCAAGAAAACGGAGAAAATTACATTGGCGTCTTTTGAAGCAACCTATAAACGTGTTTGAGATTAAAAATCTTTGAAAATAAAATGTGGGAAATATTGTATTTTCTCGTGTAAATTGGCTTTGAATTGATCAACTGGTTTTACGGCGTTTGAAGAGATGTTAAAGTTAGGTACCTATTATGAAACCAAAACACTGCTAATCTAAGAAGAGCGAGTGCAAAGGCAGAGATGTACCTGTAGATACACATTTTACTTTTCCTTTATAGATATAATATATTCGTGAACGGGCGCCGTCAGTAGGGACTGGTCATCTCATAGTTGCCATGGCATATTTTAATTTTTGAATTGTATTCTGTTTTTGTTATCGTCTTTTTTATTACGGACGCTATAAACGTGCACGTCTTTCTACATCGTTTTCACATGAATGATGTAACCAATATTTTGTAACCATATTTTGATTTAAAAGAGTTTCTTGCCCGTTCTTCTCCATAGGTACCTACTACGCTTTGGAATGAGCAACTAGCTTCATCTTTCCTACTGACCGACCCCTTGACAATTCAAAAGTGCCAGTTATTGGTTTATTTGAAATGAATGCTTTGAATTTGATTTTTGAGTTGACTTTGAACCTACTACGCTTTGGAATGTGGAACTAGCTTCATCTTTCTGACTGATCGACCCCTTGACAATTCAAAAGTGCCGGTTATTGGTTTATCTTATATATTAGGTCTTTACCTATGAAATTGCCGTTCTGCAGTACTGGCCATTTCGTATCAAAATAATTTTTGTTTGGCTAAGAATTCTAATTTCAAATTAATTTTATTTTAAAAACATGGATTTTTTTTTCTAAAAGTAGTCATTTCTTTATTGATTAGTGTTACATTTTCATCGCATTTCAATCTTTTTCGTCATCATGGATACGTTAAAAATTCGAGTAATTATGGAATATGAGTACCGTCGTGGCAGCAACGCGGCACAAGCGGCACGCAACATCAACGACGTTTACGGAGCTAACACTACAAACCAACGCACCACCTGTTATTGGTTTGCTCGCTTCCGTTCTGGAAATTTCGACCTGAAAAATGAACCTCGCGGTCGTCCGAAGACTTTGGTCGACAATGACGAATTAAAGGCGATTGTGGAAGCTGATGATACACAATCTACGGCTGAATTAGCAGCAGCTTTCGACGTTAGCGTCAAAACAATATTGGTCCATTTGCGTCAAATTGGCAAGGTAAAAAAGCTTGACAAATGGGTGCCCCACGAACTCAATGATCGCCAGCGCGAAGTACGCGTCGAGACGTGCCTTGCACTGCTCAACAGACACACAAATGAAGGAATTTTGAACCGCATTGTTACCTGCGATGAAAAATGGATTCTGTTTGATAACCGTAAGCGCTCAGCAAGTTGGTTGGATCCTGGTTCAGCACCTAAACAATGCCCTAAACGAAAACTTACCCCTAGAAAAGTGATGGTCACTGTTTGGTGGTCTAGCGCCGGTGTGATTCATCACAGCTTCTTACCAAACGGGGTGAGCATTACTGCAGATGTGTACTGTGAAGAACTGAACACAATGATGGAGAAGCTGGCGCATCTCCAACCAGCATTGGTCAATCGCTCGTCTCCGCTGCTCCTGCACGACAACGCGCGACCTCATACTGCACAGCAGACGGTCTCCAAGTTGCAAGAACTGGGGTTGGAAGCTCTCCGTCATCCGCCCTACTCACCAGACCTTGCGCCTACAGACTACTACTTTTTCCAGAATTTGGATAACTTCTTGGCGGGAAAAAAAATTAATACCCGAGAGGCAGTACAAAATGCCTTTGAAGAATTTGTTGCCTCCCGTCCAGCTGATTTCTTTAAGAAGGGCATCAATAAACTGCCACTGCGATGGCAAAGATGCATTGATTGCATGGGTGATTACTTCGATTAATACAAATAAAAAATTCATGAAAAAAATTCGTTTAAATTTTTTCATACAAAACGGCAATTTCATAGGTAAAGACCTATTATATATATAAAAATGAATCCCTATTTCCCTTCGTCACGCCATCACGCGTGAACGGCTGGACCGATATCACTATTTTTTTTGTTTGTTGTGTTCTTTATTGTCAGGAGAAGAATCTTATGAAGTAAAAAAATAAGGAAGTTGATCGAAACGTTACAAAATTTAAGAAAACTTAACGCCAATATAAATTTTACATAACTGTCAGTTGTTTGAAATAGCTGTCAGCGATTGACAGAATGCGTGCTGCAAATATCGTTTAACACAGATGGATCGGTTGATAAATGAGTCGATAGTTTTAGTTTTAGTCAATAGTCAAAACTAAAACTAAACGACATATGACATTCATAGCTAAGACAGGACAACGTCTGTCGGGTCAGCTTGTTTGAAATAAATGCTGCGGGTTGAGTTGAGAAACCTGTCTCGTGGAATAGAAGGCCAACCAATTCCTAGAGTCCGTCTCACGAAAGAAGTCCCGCGGCAATAAGTGGAACTAATTATTATTATATCAATCAATCAACTCAGCCTATCGCAGTCCATTGCTGGACATAGGCCCCTACCATGCTGCGCCACAACTCCCTGTCCTCCGCCTTCCGCATCCAGTCTGTCTCAGCCACCTTTTTGCGGTCGTTGGTCCATCTAGCTGGAGGGCGCCCCACACTACGCTTGCCGATACGCAGTCGCCACTCCAGGACTTGTCTACTCCACCGGCCATCGGTCCTCCGACAAACATGGCCAGCCCACTGCCACTTCAGTTTGCTTACTCTGCAAACTATTTTTTATGTGTAATTATTATTATAGTAAGCATTATTCCTACAACAGACCTCCTTTCTCTATTTAAGATTGTGCATTTTATTAACCACCGCCAGTCATATGATGTCGAGATAAATATAAAATCATTATCTAAGAATACGTCGCACGACAGTACGTGCGATTACGATATTGGTCCCATGGAGAAACTTATTGACTTTGATGGTCTCTACCACATCCTTAAATTTGACCACACCTTTCTGATACACCCTGTATACTTAAGACTACTGCAAACATTTTTTATACAAATAAAGAAACAATAACAAACAACAACAGATTCGCCACTTATGACATGAGACTTACAACCTTGTGAAGCGATACTTTACGCCTGGACAGCTTTTAACCCTTTACAAACCCCTTTTTTTTGTAAATAATGATATAGTATTATTTTGTGATGAGATTGGAAAGGACTTAGGCCACTTGTTGACAGATGAATTTCCAGGACACTCAATAATAAATTACTGTATGCCTGGTTGTTCTTTAATTGATATTATGAAAGAGATTATAAAATGTAACTTTAAGCAAGAAACAACATTCTTAATTTTTATGGGAAATAGGGGAAATGTAAACAAAGGAGAATTGCTCCAATATCATAGAACATTGTGCAACCTTAATTTAAGAAAAAATGTGTTGTTTACATTTCCTTATAGTAACAGTTTGCCACAGGAAGAAAATAACTTAAGATTTGACATTAACATGACATTGCACAATTTGACATATAATGATAATCTGTTCCATTTAATTGATACTAACAATTATGTTGGTAATAATTTGTATTTGACGAAAGATAGGTATAATATTGTTAAATACTATCTCTCTAACTATCACAGAAGACAGATAGCTGTGTCGCTATCATATTTTTTTTCTTTATCGGCCAAAAACTTGGCTAACCAAATTGCTTCTTTTGAGCAATGCAATAACTTGTTAATCAATTCTGCCAATAATTTGGTCAAAATTAATGACATTGATCATCATTTAAATTAGAAATTAGGACAATAGAGGCAACCTCTTGCAAAAATGTAACAAAGGCAAATAATAAATCAAATGGAAGCGTAAAAAAATTAAATAGTATCAACCTGGTGCATCAAAACATTCAAGGGTTTTTGAAGAAAGATTTAGAAGTAGAATTATTCCTGAATTATAGCAATATAGATATTCTTTGTGTGACAGAACATTGGCTTAAAAGCCACCAGTTCATGTTCAATTTTAGTAATCACCAGGTTGGTAGTTCGTTCAGCAGAGTAAATGCTATACATGGTGGCTCATTAATTATAGTAAATAACCAACTTAAATTTAAAGACCGCAAGGATATTGTGAGCCTATCTGTTGAGCGGACAATTGAAATAGCCTGTATAGAATTGGAGCAGTTCATTATATTAAGTGTGTACAGACCACCTTCAGGATTGTATGATTGTTTTGAAAAGGTTATGAAGTGTTGCACAAAATTTGTAATTCAAACAAGTCTATCATAACTTGTGGTGATTTTAATGTTAATTTGTTAGAAAATTCTGGGTTAAGTACTAAAATTATAAGTTTGTTTCAGTCATACAATCTTGCTAACCAATTTTTGGAGCCCACTAGAATAACTCCCACTAGTGCCACATGCCTAGATAACATTTACACAGATGTTACACCAACCCATAAAGAAATGATTAATTTAATAGACTCTGATCATTGCGGACAATTGATCATTATTCCTAATATTAACAAAAAAGTTATTAAAAAAGATATCACTGTTACCTCAAAAACTAGTAATCGCTTGGAAACATTTAAAACTAAACTTTTAAGTAAATTACCATTTTTGTCGACTAATGATGACCCTAATGAACAATATAATGATTTTTTTAATATGTATTGCACACAATTTGATAACACATTCATTCCAAAGACTTTCTCGGTGAATAGTAACGCTTCATTCAGTGACTGGGCCACCATTGGTATACATAAAAGTATATAACGTCTTTATGAATTATATGATGAACGGACTTGTATAAACACTGCTGAATTTAATTTATATGTTAAGAATTATTCAAAATTATTTAAAAGAGTTTGCAGTATGGCCAAGTCACGTTATTTGAGTTCAAAAATTAAAAATAGTAGTAATGTAATTAAAATGACATGGAGTATCATTAACAGCGAAACGGGAAGGTCATGCAACCGCTGTAGTAACTACACGCTTGATATTGATGACAATATAATTAATTCAGATTCCCAAGTCGCCGCGGCCTTTGAAAATTTCTTTGCTGATGTTCCCGTATCCACTACTAAATCTCTTAACTCATCACCCACTGCTGCAGAGTCTTTACTTAAGGAAAACGTTCCTGTATGTGATTCTGAATTTCATTTCAAATATGTCACCTGCAAAGATATAATTAAAACCTTTCACACATTAAATGTTAAAAAGACCGCAGATCTATGGGGTAATTCTGTGGACGTTGCTAAGTCCATAATAAACATTGTAGCACCTACTTTAGCTGTTATTTTTAATAATTGTATTGATCGTGGTGAGTTTCCTGATCTTATGAAAAACAGTAAAATAATACCGTTATTTAAATCGGGTAGTACATCAGACCCTACTAATTATAGACCTATTTCAGTACTACCTACCTTTAGTAAAATTTTTGAAAAACTTATTTTGAATCAAATGCAAGGATTTTTTAATAATCACAAATTACTGCATAACAAACAGTTCGGTTTTACGAGGGGTCGTTCGACTACTGATGCCGGAGTTGAACTTTTAGGACATGTTTATGATGCATGGGAGGACAAATGCGATGCTTTGGGAATCTTTTGCAATTTGTCCAAGGCATTCGATTGTGTTCTTCATGAAACATTGATCAGGAAACTGCACCACTACGGAATCCGAAACGCCTCTCTGGATCTTCTTACTTCTTACTTAAGTGATAGGATTCAGAGAGTTGATGTTAATGGAAAAAGATCACCCGGATCGGTAGTAAGAATGGGGGTCCCCCAGGGCTCAATTCTTGGGCCATTTTTATTTCTTATTTATATAAATGACTTGCCTTACCTCATAAAGGATAAACATGATATAGTGTTATTTGCAGACGACACTTCACTTTTATTTAAACTGAAACGTCAGCAGCTGATTACTGACAATGTAAATAGCGCCCTTGCAATAGTAGTTAACTGGTTTAATGTTAATAACCTACTTCTTAACGAGAAAAAAACTAAATGTATTAAGTTTACGATACCTCATGTTAGACAAGTAGAAACTAGTGTTCTCATAAAGGGTGAAGTGCTGAAACCCGAAAATACCACAGTTTTCTTAGGCATAACTTTGGATACCAAGCTTCAATGGGGCCCCCACATAGATAAATTGTCAAAAAAGCTTAGCTCTGCAGCATACGCCGTTAGAAAAATTCATGGTTTAACTGATTTAGAGACAGCCCGTTTAGTATACTTTAGTTATTTTCATAGTGTGATGTCGTACGGTATTCTGTTGTGGGGAAATGCCGCCGATATCCAGACAATTTTCGTTTTACAAAAAAAGGGCAATTCGTTCTATCTATAAATTAAGTCCCAGACACTCCCTCAGAGATAAATTTAAAGAGATTAATATAATTACTGTGCCTTCTCAGTATATTTATGAAAATCTTTTGTATGCACATAAAAATATTAATCTGTTTAAAAAATACAGTGATATCCACAATATAAATACTAGAAACAAACACAAATTTATTGTTCCTACAACCAGGCTCAAGAAAATAGGTGGCTCGTTTAGATGCCAATGTATACGTTTTTATAATAAACTTCCTAGCCACATTTAAGATCTAAGCTTTAATAAATTCAAATCTTTTATAAAACGGAAACTATGCCAGAAAGCCTATTATACTGTGAAAGACTATATTGAGGACAAAAAGGCTTGGGATTGAGCTGCTCCAATAAATTTACACGGTGAATGTTGATTTTAATTTGCTAGCTATTTTAGACATGAATATTTACTGTAAAAAGTATTATATTATTTTCATTATTGAGAATATGAGGACTATGTGGGTCATTGTTTCAGTTATATTCTTGATCTGGCAGTTTAAGTAGTTTATGCGGCCTACCCAAATGTCCTTTCTTTGGTATTGTTCGTCGAATCGTTGAGCTCCTTAAGTTCTGAGTTGAGCTGCACGGTTACTGACAAATGCGTGCACTGACTGGATAGGTCCACTTAATCTGTGTGGTTCTTTCTTCAAAAGACCATTTCAGACACCAATCTACATGGTTCTCAAACATTATGTCCGATTTTTTTATATACACATTGACATTGTTGAATTTTATATACACAATGACATGAGTATTTACTTGTAAAGTAGTATGTTATTTTAATTATTGTGAATGTGAGGATTATGTGGGTCATTGCTTTTTTTTTCGCAGTTAATTTTGATCATGATCTGGCAGATTGAGTAATTTATGTGGCCTACCCAAATGTCCTTTCTTTGGTATTGTTCGTCGAATCGTTGAGCTCCTTAAGTTCTGACTTCCTGAGTTGAGCTGCACGATTACTGACAAATGCGTGCACTGACTGGACAGGTCCACTCAATCTGTGTGGTTCTTTCCTCAAAAGACCATTTCAGATACCAATCTACATGGTCTTCACATGATCTGACCAAGATTATATCTGGACTTTAAAAGAGACTGTGACCTCTGAGTTTGTTTCGGCCTTTCTTCTCAGAGTAGTCAGATAGGAAACGCCGACCTCATCTAGTTTAAAAATATGATTGACGTGTAAAAGTGTTTGTACAAACCTACTTACAGAAATAAAATCATTTATCATTTATCATTTATCAAAGCGCAAGTTTTTTAATTTTTTTTCCGGTAGTGCATGGAGTATTGCAGCCACCTTTGGGATGGCTCAGCTAAATACCAAGATCCGCGCTGGACTCGATGGAACGCAGAGCTAAGAGACTCATTGGCGACATAAAACTGGTGGATGCCAAGCTTGACAGCTTGGCTCATCGCCGCAAGGTTGCCTGATTGTCGGTCTTCTATAAATTGTATTTCAGTGAGTGTGCCCAAGAACTCCACGATCTCATTCCACCGGCCCCCTTCTACCATAGGACATTTAGGCGCACTGCAAGTTACTATCCCTACCTAGTTGCTATTCCACCAATTCGCACTAAGCGCTTCCAAACATCTTTTAAAATGTGCACAGCAAAAGAGTGGAATTCTCTACCTGCGCCAATGTTTCCGACCGCATACAACCCAAATCTCTTCAAAGTGAGAGTGAACAGGCTTCTTCTGGGTAAGCTCACTCCATCGTCGACTTTGTCTCTGTCATCTCTGACCTAGACTAGAGTCAAGAGCAAACACATCTATAATAAAAAATGCTACTCATCTCTGCCTACCCAAAAATACTCTCAAAAATACAATCACGTTATTGTTAATAGGTACCTCAATTATGATCAAATATCACAACTTTATTCTCCACCCAGCTTTTGAAAGCTCAAAGTTCCAAGACGTTAAATGATGGATACCTACAGTTTCCATTCTGTCAAGTGAGCTCGCTCATTTATATAACCTTTCACCTCAAAAATTGAGTGTAAGCCTGTGAGTAACTAGCTTTATCACTGGTTGAAATATTAGGTTTTTACCAAAACGGGAAATGTGGGCAAAGTTGGCGTTGAGTCGAGTTCACGTATTAATATAATAAGGATTTCAAGAAAAAACTTTTGTTCCTTTTGTTGGACCTTTTGGTAACATCACGCCTTGTTTCCCCTAAGGTATAGGCAGAGGTGTCCCTATAGTACACCTACATTTTTCCATTATGTTTAATTAAGTTCCATGTAATAGGGGACGAGTCTTTTGCCTTCAACCGGGTACAAATCCAGATATTTTCTTAATTAATTTTGGGTAATAAAATCAATTGGTAAAACGTGATATAAAAGAGTGACAAACCAAGAAGCTTCTCAGCAATTAAGAACAGAAAAAGTTTTTTTGATCATTCAAATGCACAATCTAAATTAAATTCTGCCTCATGAATTTCTTTATTATTAAATAAAGAAGAATCGTGGATACAGTGTGTGTGTAAAATTTATTTTAACAAAAGTGCATTATAAAATTAAAAAGCTTTTATTGATTCCTTATAAAGTAATGCTATATAGGTGCCTTATTAATAAATAATACATTCTAATTTAATTAAAATAAAATAATAAACTATTGTTTTCTTAATACAAATAATACAAACATGAATCCATTTTTTTAAAATAAATGTTAGATAAGTGTGAAGTTATGTGTTAGAAATAATTAAATTGTAAAATCGCATGAATTATACCTACATTGAAATTATTAGCAATTATTATTTCCTTTATTTCATTAATGTACATACATATTATAATTTTAAATATTAGCATATAAAAAATATTAAAAAAATATATATATATAAAATAGCTCACTGGTATCAGGAACAGGGTCCAATTAGCAATTATTATTGTTAGTACGAAAATTTATAATAGTCCGCAGTACCTACTTTTTGTCGGACTTCGTGAATACTAGAACTAATCTCTGTCTATTGCTTATTTTTACTCTGTTATCATTCTCACACCTCCGACATATCCACTATTACTTTTGTGTACCCAACAGTGGACTAAGAACAATTAATTATTGACAATATCCTGCACGTCACAAGAAGCGCACCCCTTGATATATCACCGACATCACAAAGGCCCTTTGATTTATTTACCTAGCGAAAAACATGCCGGAAACAATGGATGTAGTATTGTTAAACAAATTAATTAAGTTGATGTATCAGGGAAATGGCTGATCAGGGTATACATTCATATCAAAACATATCATATGATCATAATTATGATGATATTCATATGAAAGAAACTGTGACCTATGAGTTTGTTTCGGCCTTTCTTCTCAGAGTAGTCAGATAGGAATCGCCGACCTCATCTGGTTTTTTTTTAAATATGATTGACGTGTAATAGTGTATGTACAAACCCACATAGAGATTTTTTATCATTTAGCAAACACCGAACTCATCTAGTTTTAAAACGTAATTTATTTCTGAAGTGCAAAAGCGATATTTTTAAACCAATTTACAGAAATAGATATCATTTATTTTAGTTACGTTTTTTTAGTAGTCACGGGTTTTGGTTTTTGTGCATCTAAAATACACTCACCATTTAGAATTATTATGAGACTGAAAACAGCTAAAGCGCGGTCACTGTCGGACTGCATAGAAAAGGAAGAGAAGCGCGATGACACAACGCTGGTGATTTATTGCAAATTATGAAGCAATTATCTATCTATTGGATGGACTAAAAAATTAAAACACTATTACGATAATATGTTGCTTGTAGAATAATCTGACAATAAATGCATGTAGAACTACGAGTATTAGTATGGTTTTTAATCGATAAAAGATTATTTTTAAAGTATCTTCGTGATATTTTTCTATTGTATCAAATTAGTTGTATCATATTTTCAACACACTATCTAACGCTAGTTAAAAAAAACGCTACGTTTAACGCTAGGTAGAAAAATATTTGATATTCTTCAGGATATATGCTAATATATCCTGAAGAATATGAAATATTTTTCTGATTTTGTTTACTGAAGTGGATAATATCGTTTTAGGTCACTATTTCGGTCCTTTAGTCTATTTCATTAGTCTATATCAATCAGTAACAAGATTCATAACCCTTTACGGTTGACTAAACTTTTTTTTATTTTACTAGCTTTTGCTCGTGGTTTCGATTGCGTGGTGAGTACTACCGGGATAAAAGTATCCTTATTCCTAAGTTAGGACAGAGGATACTTTTGATATATTTAGGTCTCCTAACTCCCAGGTCATGGTCTACATGTGTGCCAAATTTTATCTAAATCCGTTAAGGCGTGAAAAGGTAACAGGCAGACAGACAGACAGACAGACAGAGTTACTTTCGCATTTATAATTTTATTATAAGTATGGATTTTACTTTAATATAAACGATCTTAGCAGTCATTATAGCGGACAGTCAGCGCTAATATCAAACATGAAACTTTTCAGAACATTTCGTGCAAAAAAAAACAAACCAAAGCTTCACTTCTACTTGATCACCTTAATTGCGGAACACACTATCAATCATAATCTGAACCATTTTGAAGCCTATTGCTAATCCATTGCTTTATATGTTCGAAAAATTTGTCTGCTCAACAGCGTAAATAACGCAATGAATGTTGTTGAACTGTCAAAATGAAAGCCATTCCTACTGATAGTGTGTTACGCTATTACCCCGCGGGTTCTTTTTAGGTACCTATAACTTGCATCCGGTTATATCTATTAAAAAAACCTAATTATGTAGGACATTTTGTTTTAACACCAAGTGTTATTAGAATCTGGATTTGTGCCCACTTTGTATAATAGACTCGCCCCCAAACCAAATAAATGCAATAAACGAAATCACAAGTAATACTAGTCCACAGAAGTATAACAAGATTAAATATTAAATAAAAAACAACGTAAAATTTTCATACCAAATAAATACATACATACATACATACATAAACTCACGCCTTCTTCTCATGGGGGTAGGCAGAAACTACAAAACGCCACCGGCTACTACTGAACTTAAGGAGCTAAACGATTTACAAAACACCTCTAACTACAACTTCGTAGAATATCGTCTTAATAATCTGTTATTCAGAACACAGGTACTTTCAACCTTGTTAAAACTATTCCGTCTGAAATGTTTACCCAAAATTCTCTGAGACTCAAACTATGCCTTTCTCAGAAAAGAGCTTTGAACCTCGCCAAGTTTCTGAAGTAACACGCTTATTAAGATGTAACACTCAAACTTAGTTTGTATTTGGGAGGCTGCGTCGTTAATCTTCATCTCGAGGGATGCGTGTCATGCTCTTTTCAAATGTGGGGAAGAATTCCTAAGGCTTTGGGTTTAAACTAGTATTTACGTTATGTTGGTGCAAAGGATTGCGCAGTTGAGGTTTTGAAATTATAGAGTTAAGTGACGTTTAAACGTCAGAAATGTAATCATTACTGAACTTTGAGCATCATCGGTCTAACCTTTATCCAACTATATTGGGCTTCCAGGGTCACCAGAAGCAGCTGAATATTATAAGCTATTTTACATGGAGCGACTGCCTATCTATGACCTCCATAACCCAGTTACTGGGTAAATACGATACCCCTTGGTAAGACTCGTTGTCAGACTTTCAGGCTTCTGCGACCCGTAACGACTGTCAAAGATCCACGAATGACAGCCGGGACCCACAGCACATACATTCACAGCTTGTTTATACACTTGGCAACCACAAGTAAAGCGCGCGTCGCTTTGTGAGACAAAAATACTGTAGTTTAACGCTTAGTGAAGTTTCAATTTACTCTGAATTGTTGTCAAAAGTGGTAAAGCAGGACCACTAATAATACTTAAGCGGGGTAGTTGCGTAACACACATAACATGACAATTGATCGGAATTCATTTTTAACCGACTTCACAAAAAGGAGGAGGTTCTCAATTCGTCTGTATGTTTTTTTATTTTTATTTTTTATGTGTGTTAGCTCATAACTTTTTTATGGGTGAACCGATTTGGATGATTCTTTTTTTATTTGATAGCTGGTGCTTCACATGTGGTCCCATTTGATCAGGGTCTGACCAGTAGTTTTTGAGTTATCCTTAATACTGCATATTTTTTCCACTTAGTTTATATTGATGATGTGTTGATAATTTGCTGTCACTGTTATTTACATACCAATTAGTGGAATACGAATTTGTGTGGGGTAGGTAGCGCAACTAAAAAGTGAAAAATAAAAACTTTTTTACAAAAAAAACTACCGACTTCCAAAAAAAACACTAAAAGACGTGAAAAATAATTTTTATTTCGGAAGTCGGTGCCTTTGGTTTTGTATTTTGGTTTTTGGTCACCGACTTCCGAAATAAAAGTTATTTTTCACGTCTTTCACGTTTTTTTTTGGAAGTCGGTTGTTTTTTTTGTAAAAAAGTTTTTATATTGACAATTCAGTCACGTTCATTGCATTATTTACCTTGTTGAGTAGAAGAATTGTTCAAACCTATGAAGCAATGGATTAGGAATTTTCTTCAATACCTTCGGATTGTGATTGAAGTTGTGTCACGTAATTGGGGTGCTGTTCTTAAGTCATTAATAAACTGGATCGCAAAAAAACCGGGTCGCTAACAAAAACCATGATATCTCCATAAATTATATGTATACCTAGAGCGCTAGAATAAATAATATGTAGTAAGCAGGTACTAATGCTTGTTCTAAATCTTTATAGAGGTTTCATGTGTACAAGTTACAGATTTAAAAAAAAAAAAAACGTCTCATTGAAAAACTATTTGTATTATAACTTATGTTGAAAATACTAAACGTCGTTGAAGAATGTGGTTTATAATTAAAGTTAATCCCTTCAAGGACTCATGAGAATGATGTTTAAAAAATATAGCTTGTCACGACCCTTCCCTTTTAGTTGTAAGTCGGGCAAATATTAGAAAACTGTTAGAAACAGCTATATTTTACGTTGGCACCCCGCAGTGTACGGTTTCATAATAAATTGTAAACGAAAACCTATTTATTTAGTGGATATTAAAGGGACGAGGGTGTGTGTGTGTGTGTAACAGCATGTTATAAGGCTGGGTTTTAAACACGTGTTAAGGCGGTACCCCGACCAAAACCTTGCCATAGTGCGTTATTCAGAGGCTATTAACTCATTCACTATGGGTAATAAACTACATCTAAAAGCACATTATTAATCTTCGATATCCTATCATCACATTGCACGTTCTTATTTGTTTGTATGTGTTATAAATACATTTAAAATCTCCTTGTATAAAAGTGACTAAAATTATTGATTGCATGCATCTTTTGCTAAAGGTGACGTTCTATTAATTTCAGGATTACACGTAATGGATAGATAATTTAAAAATCTAAATAATTCACGTTTTATTTTATTTCAAAACATCGCTTGTCTTTTTGTATTTTTTTTTGTGATTTCTATGATAAATGAGCGTGCGCAGGGAGCGAGACAGAGCGAGACTCTGCGACGGGACAGAGAAGGACCGAATGCTCAAGGTCATTTGGTCAGGGAAGCGCCTTAATAGAAAATACGTAAGCTCTGATTCCGAAAGTAGTTTGTTAAAACTCGACTTTTGAATCGGTTGCGGTAATTTTTAATATATTTTTTTTATTTTTATACTGAGTTGTTTGTCTTTAAATATTATTATGAAAGAGTGTATTGAAGAAAAACAAAACCTAATGTTAAGAAAATGGTGTGCGTCCGGGCTACTAAAATTGTTAATTCCTGGCAATTTTTATTCAATCTTGGCATTGCCGTAATTTGCCTGGTGTTGCCAATACGATAGAATGACGTATCATAATTTAATAATAAATATAAATTGAAATAATATTAATTGCCAAGAATAACGCAATATTGCGCAATTTATTAGCCTTCAGAAGTTTGATTTTATATTTGCTCGAATTGGAACTTGCACAATCACGAGAATGTTCACTTTAGAATTCTTTCTAAAGAAAGCTTCCAGTGTAGCCTTTAGAAAATCATTGTACCAAAGTAATGAAATCTAGACATTACAGTAATCCCTTTGTAAGACCTCAGATTCAATTATATTTACGCCTCACTTCTATGACGGACTTAGGTCTAAATAGATGTTGTCTCACAGAAATTATTTTTCTCTAGGATAAAAATAGGTTAACCTCGTTTATCCTGTTTCTGATAAAAAAAAAAGCGAAAAATCTTAAAATGGGTCCCGGAAAACGATAATAGATGATATTTATTTTGTTAATTGGTTGTAAATTATACTTTTATAACCCCCCTTTTTTTTACAGCCGAAAAAAAATGCCTGAAAATGGCGTCTTTTTTTTTTTCTTGCGGCCGTCAACCAGATCTTGTTTTTCTACTACAGAATAATGTAACAAACGAAACTTATTTGACATGCATATCTCTAAACTCAATCCAAAATGAGATATGTACCTAAGAGTTAGAAGTTTGTATGTATTTATTAGTGTAGGCAATTTTTGACTCCTAGGTGTAAGGTTAGTATTAAGTTACCACAAAATAGATAGCCGCTAAATGTTTTTGGACATTTGAATATTCCGTACACCCTCTCCTGTACGTTATGCACTCCTCACCAATTACACATGGTCAGGTCGGAGGGACTATGATGCCATTTTTCTTAGTTTTGATTTTAGTTAAGCCGTAAAAAACTAATCAAACTACAAAATAATTGATATTATGTTTATTAAAATACATCAAATCACTATTTATTAACTACTAGCTTTTGCCCGTGGCTTCGCTTGCGTTAATTTAGACTTTGACAATCAACTCTGGTTATAATTCAATAATGATTCGAAAGACGCGTGACGCCATCTATTATCATAAGAACGTTATTGTTGTTTTCCTCGGGAACAGTACTTTGTTTCGGGATGAAAGGTACCCTATGTCCGTTTCTGTACACCTGACAACTTATATGCAACATTTCAGGATGATCGGTTCAGTGGTTTAGGCATGTAAAGATGACAAACAAACTTACTTTCGCATTTATAATATTAGTTTTAGGATTATAATTCTTCATCGGTGGGCTCATCAGCTTCGTTTTCCACGTCATGTCGTATTATGATATCATCTTATAACATAGCCGGGGAAATAAGTTTGCGTTTATAAAAGAAAATTCTAAAAGAAAAAACAAATGAGCGATATCGATACCAATCACGTCCGTAAAGTTTACATAAAAAAAAACTGATTTATAAACTGATATTTCAAGTGAATATACTAACTACGGTCGATGACCCCACAAACAAATTCATCAAATTAATTTTCTGTTTTTAACCGACTTATGTATAGTATGTATAGAGTATGTATGTATGTTTTTTTTTGTTTTTTTTTTTTTGTGTTAGCTCAGAACTTTTTTCTGGGTAAACCGATTTGGATGATTCTTTTTTTATTTGACAGGTGGTGCTTCACATGTGGTCCCATTTAAATTTGATCAAGGTCTGACCAGTAGTTTTTGAGTTATCCTTAATACTTCATATTTTTTCCACTTAGTTTATATGGATGACGTGTTAATAATTTCCTGTCACTGTTATTTACACACCGAGTGGTATACGAATTAGTGTGGGGTAGATACCGCAACTAAAAAGTGAAAAATAAAAACTTCTTTACAAAAAAACAACCGACTTCCAAAAAAAAACACTAAAAGACGTGAAAAATAACTTTAATTTTGGAAGTCGGTGGCCAAAAACGAAAATACTAAACTAAAGACACCGACTTCCGAAATTAAAGTTATTTTTCACGTCTTTTAGTGTTTTTTTTGGAAGTCGGTTGTGTTTTATCATGTTTTAAATATCGATAACTATCACCTCTGCGGAGTTTCGCTAGCTAATTTAATTTGACTGTGTATAACAAATGAATAAGATATGATCAAAACGGTAATTGCAATAGGTAATTGGTGATTATTGCAATGCTTGCTTAACGAATTGGTGATCTTATCCTATTGTATGTTGTTATTGTATGTTGTTATCCTATTGTATGTGGCAAGAGACACATGTGCATAGGTTTATCATTCGTCCGGATTTGTCCGGACATGTCCGATTTTTGACCACTGGTTCAGGCTTTGTCCGGCCTTGTCATTTGTCCGGACTTGTCAACTATAAGTAACTTCTGCTTTTTTTTATAACATCTAATAACCGGTCTTTTTTGCAAATGTCTGGCTTTATGTTAGGACTTTTCTTTCGAACTGTTAACCTTCCATGCGTATAAATACTATATATACAATAATAACACTATAATACATACAATAATACAATAATAATAATACAATAATACTATAATACATTTGCACAATTTCACGTGCAAAAGAGGCCACAGTTATACTGGAAGCTAATCCCGACATACTTTAGGAAAATGCTAGGCGTGCTAGGATGAGAGAGAGACCGTTGCGTTGGCGTTGTCATTTTGTGTATTGGTGACGAGTTGGTAAATAAAAGTTAAAGTTTCATCCCAACAATTATAATAACCTATAATAACACATTACAATTACATACTTACAAATAAATTTCATTCATAAAAATATAGATAGGCAAAAAGTAGATGTATAAACGTACACAATTATACCTAAGTCCATAAGAGTTTTCTGAATTTATCATCATAGATCAAAAGCTTATTGGTTCTGCATTTTGAGTATATTGTTGATGTTGTTGACGGCCCACTCCCTTATAGAGAGGAGGCCTGTGTCCCAACAGTGGGCACATTATAGGCTGATTATGCTATGCTATACTATGCATGCTATCACAGACACACCCACCGAAAATAATGCGACTAAAATTCGGTGTAATGACGACTTACGCGTCGCAAAGTTTGCATCGTTCAAGCCGAATTTCACATAATTTTTTCGGCAGGAGTATCGCTATGTTTATTTTTGCCGTATTTGTGGCATACCACTCCGTTTATCGCCTCACTAAAATACAAGCCGTGTGCTCGATGGGAAATCTCTCATCGGCCGGAATGGCGAACTTTCATCTAATATTTAACCCTTTTAGGAGAGGAATATTCAAAAATCCTTCCTTAGTGCTCACTTCCGTTATATGTGTAAGGAACTGGCTTTTCATTGTCTGGTCAGTCAGGGATTGAAAAGGTTCCTAAAATACCGGTAAAGATCCTAGAATACCGTTAAAAAGAACCGGTATTTAGTGATTCCGTTACAGAAACCCGAACCGGAACAGGAACCTAAATTGAACCTTTAAGAACCTTTATTTTACCGGTTCTTCTTCTAAGTGAGTTCGAACCAGTTCATAAACATAATGCCTTTCAGCGCGGGTCGAAGCTTTGTACGATAGCGGTGAGGTACGGGCGGCCGCCGACGGGTGAAAACTGGCGAAGAGGTTGGAGTTATTATGAGAGGGGAGAGGAACACTTTTGCTTTGATAGAACCAGAACCAAACCGGAACCTGAACCGAAACCGTACTGAAAAGAAGAACATTTTAAAGAGCCGAAATGAAGAACCGGAACCCAAATTCGTACCGGTTTTCAATTCCTGCAGTCAGTGGATTTAATATTTTTATTAGGTAAGATTGCGGCCCGTACAACAATAACGTGTGGCACCTGTTTCCTGACATTTAGCAGTCAATTTTAACATGCAAACGTCACAAGCCATCATACAGTGCCACCATTGTAACTACTTTTACGCTCCTTTGGTTTTAACTCGTCCATTCTGGTGCTGGATTCCAATTTTCTCTGGCACTTTAATTGGCTCTGTACTCTTTGACCTGAAAAACAAAAATAAGCATAAGACACTGGATAATTTAAGAGTTTTTGTATAAAAAAGCGAATAGTTTCAGGGCATAATGAAACTTGTTAGAGGTGTGAGGTTATTGCTGCGATAACCATGGGCAGTTCTAGGATGGGTGACCACTCTGTATACAGGGTGATTTGTAATTTGACGTATTCCTTCCAGGATGTGAAAATGTGACCCATTTGCAACAATTAAGCAGCCGATAGTCTAGATGTGAAAATTCATAGGATGCGAGAAAGCCCCAATTTTTATGAATTTTGAAAATCCATTCATTTTGAGAGTTTAGAGAAAAGTGATATTAAGTGACAAATTCTGGGAGATTTTCAAAAATACATAAACATTGCCTGCCATTTTTGCCTGGGCTTTAAGTTTAAGTATATCAAATTGGCCACACTATCACGTCCTGGAAGAAATATGTATGTCAAAATACAAGTCAATCTATATATCCAGACATGTTTGTACTTCGGAAACAATAAAAAAATCATATTACTAGGTATTGTAGCTGTAATAGTAGGCGTCAAATAAATATAACTGAATCAATTTCAGAATGAAAAGAAGACACGGAAAAGGTACTTACTTTCTAAACAGGAAATAGTTGCTTATGTTGATTAAGGGAGCTTCAAACAACAGCCACATCGCAAAGCTAAGCCCAAGCGCTGTGGTTAAGGTCCCAATAGTGTCCAGAACCTGGAACAAAAGTGTAAAACGTTGTAAGAAATGATAACTACATGAAAGCAAATTATTGCAATACAAAAAAGAGTTATTTATTACCTTCAGTTGTACAAAAAAACTTAACTAAAACATTATGCAGCGTTACAATTAAGGGAAAAAGTGTTTTCGATGAACTCTGGCACCCAAAGTAAGATTTAACTTGTGTTTAGGGTGCCAGCGAAAAGCTAAAAAACACCTACTGAAAAAAGCCAAGCCAAAAAACACCTACTGAAAGTCTTGGACACTGCTGATTTAGTTTGTGAAAATGTCACCGTGAACACTCTTGTGAAGAGTGCTTAAAGTGCAATAGGGTTAAACCCTCCAAGCTCATTTCTCCTAATTTTCACGGTCAGATTTTTACAGAACAGATCGGCTGGTGGAATGACAGCTGACTTCAAGTTCAGTTCACTGAAGTTTTCACGGTAACGATCATGATTTTTACAGTATGGATCGGCTGTTATCATCCTGTTACAGCACTACTGGTTTAAAAGGTAAAGAGGTCTGTGAAACCTAATCATGAGCTTTGAATTTTTTCTCCGGGTAACTGTCGATGGATAGGTTTTGCATTTGTTATTGGAAGAGACAAAGATCACAGCTTATCTGCGAGGAAAGTACAACACTAAAATAAAATTTTGGACTCAAGTACATGACAAACTAATACTCACAATGGAAAACATATCAAACTTCCATGGTGAGCGCAGTGCCACCTTGTTTCGTTGTATCAGGAGAGGATGGATCATGTAGACGCCGTATGAGAGGCGGCTTAGAGGCGTGAAATAGGAGAAGCTTAGAATGTCGGTGACTACCGCTGAAAATATAATGATAACTCAAAATTATAATACCTAATTAAACGTTTATCACATAACATAACATAACATCACGCCTGTATTCCCCGAAGGGTTAGGCAGAAGTGTACCTATAGCACACCCACATTTCGCCAGTTATGTTTAAGTCCCATGTAATAGGGGGCGAGCCTATTGCCATCAACCGGGCACAAATTCAGACTCCGGGCTGCTACCGAGAAATTCCAGATGGAAAAACCCAATAACACTTTGTCCGACCCGGGAATCGAACCCAGAACCTCACGCTCAGCAGTAGCGCTTGCGACCACTAGACCAACGAGGGGTTAATGTTGATATTAAATGATAAACAAGTGTTTCCCAATAACTCAAAGTTGAAATGACTACGCTTGGTAGATATTTCATGTTAAATATTGATAATAGAGGCTCGTGGCGAAGTAATAACAGCCGCACGGGTCGATAGATCAGGTTAAGCCACGCTTGCAGCAGGTCGGTGGATGGGTGGCCATTTTTACATACCGAGACCCTCCTTGCCTACGAAATCACGTTAAACTGTTTGGCTGTCACTCGTAAATCTTTGACATTCGTTACGGGTCTGCAGAAGCCCTTAATCAAAAATAACCAAAACCAATTTGAAACTCTTTCCACTAAACACCTCATACAGGTGCTCTCACGTCGAAAAGCCATCAAACCGCCGTATTCTCAAAAAGTTTCCTAGGAATGACTCCAAAAATATGTAACAAACTACTGTAATCGATAAAAGCTTCAAAAAAACTCTCCATAGGTTTTTGATACAAAAGGCATATTACAGAAGAAAAATAAAATCAGTAATACCTTTTTTTCCGATTTATTTATTACCTACTTTACTTAATAAGTTTAAGTAATAATTTTTGTTACCTTAATTTGTACTATTTTCTTTATGTTTATGTTTATTGCTAAAGATTTAAGACGGTTACGGTTACGGATTTAAGCATTACTTTTATAATTATACAGAGTGGCGGGAACATCGATGTGCAACCTGTTGCCATGGATTTAATGCATGATTCTGAACCCCCTGCGTTTAAAATTTTCGTAGGTTATTAAAAAAAAAACATTTGGTGTTCCATACATTTTGACAGCGTAGGTATTGCACTTTTCATGAAAAAGCTGATCTTTTTTTGATAACCGATGGCAAATTTCTACGTCAGTGGGTCTAGAATCATGTGCTGAATTCATGGTTACAGTTTGTGCCTCGATGTCCCTGACACCCTGTATAGGGTATTCTACCTATATACCTCTTACCAACTGTGTAAACAATACTTATTTGACAGCTTGCAAGGCAGCACTTTTTGAACATCGAAAAGTGTAATTCACCGCTTCCTAGATTTCTCTTTAAGAACCGGCCCATATGGTCGCATAAAGAAAGAAAAAAAGATTGTATACTTACGCACAGTCCCGTATTCACACAACCCAATGATGACGCAGATAGCCACAGCCCACGCGATCCTATTGGTGGACGTGATCACGGCAGCTTCTATAGGGTTGTACTCCCGGTACATAAAATACGTTCCCAATGACAAGACGTACAGCATTGTTGCTAGAGATATTGCTGTACCGACGACGGACCAGGTCTAGAGTGAAGAAGAAAAGGATTGAGAATCATTTGTGCCTTTAATAATCTCGTCACCTATTACATGGGACTTAAGGTCTTAAGCATAACTGACGAAATGTGGGTGTACTATACGATAGGGTCACCTCTGCCTAACCCATCGGGGAAAACACGTGTGATTATGTGTGTAATTACTGCGGTTGGTCTTTCCCTTTAGCTGATAGTAAGAACAGGTTGTAGCGGTATCAACATCGCCACATGCGAGCTACACGTCATACTGACGTCACGCAAATCCTGCATCGCGCAAGCAGAGTTTACCGCGCGACTAGCATATGTACAACGTCCCGACATCAACCGTCGGGCAGTCGCCCACCAGATACAAAACCCGTCTGGTAGGAGGATCCTCCCTTTTCTATAGAGTATGCGTGAACTTTACACCCTGTTCCTCATACCTCTATAAGGTAAACGTGGTGAATTATACACAGTTTCATAAAGGAGCCTATTTAAAATTATAGGCCAGAATTCATACGAAATTGTTATGTTTTGAACGTTTCTCACCAATATCACTAATACAACAGACTGCTAGTCTTGGTACTATGTAAACGTCATTTTAAGATCTATCAGCATCAAATTCTCATATATCATCCACAATCAGTAAGCGGCATAATAATTATGATTATATGAGTTTCAGAAAAAGTTGAGCACTGTCATCACTTTTTCTAAAGTATCCTTCTAAACCTCGATGCACCATATTATAGTTCAAGTACAGAGTGTAGAAACCTACAGTGGTGAAAAACAAACGGGTATACAGATATCACAAAATTATAAGGGTTCCGTTTTTTGCCATTCAAGTATGAACACTTTCAAAGACTCTTAAAATGCATCTAACTAAAAAATATAAACTTACTTTAGAAACAGTCTTCCTATATTCAGAAGGTTTATACAGAGTCATGAGGTAGCCCATAGCGACGCCGACGAGGTAAGCGCCGGCGCGACTGTAGCTCGGCGTGTAAGTGTAGCTGATCTCCCAGTAGTCACGGATCTTACGGACTAACTTGCTGGAATTGGAAAGTTGAAAAATGAATCAGAAGCACAGATTACTTCTTGATTAATAAACTCTACTTAGATATCGTCTAAATCTAGTTCTTAGGTAGTAAATCAATCAGTCACGATTGTCACAGTTTCGTCACTGATTCACTGAATAACGCATAGCCTACATTTAAGACCAAGTTAGTCATCCACCAAAACATCTCCAACGGTTTTGGGCCTAAACCGTTGGACATTGTTTGGTACATTATGTTCCTTAGACGGTGTATTGATGCAAAAAATATGGCAAACAAAAACATATAATTCCCTATATGGGTTAATTTGAAACATGGAAAAAAATAAGTGCAAATTTATCATTAAATTTAAAAAAATGCAACATAAACTAGAAGACAAATTCATCCTGTTTTCTGTTTCTTATTCCGCAGGGACAGAGGTAGTCTGCTGTCCTGCATTAAATCTGTCCACCGCTAGCTTCGATACAGAAATGTTGATCGAAAACCACTAGCAAAACTAATTCAGTGTACTTATTAAGAAATCATGATCTTACCTCAAGTCCAGAAAATGAACAGCAGGCAGCTGGTACCAATAAGTCAGAACTCCTGGTATGATCAGGGACAAGACTGCAGTTGTCCCGAAGGCGACAAACCCAACTTTTCGATCTTTTTGGTAGACATAGAAGAGGACGGTTCCCAGAATAGCAAGCTGATAGTCGCATGGCACGTACCAGGTGACTAGGTGGCACTATAACACAACATTTGGTGGGTTATAAATCAACCAGTCACCAGTCCAACGGGGTATCGTGTTACATTAAATGAAAATACGATCCCCACTAGTTAATCAACACAAAATAATTTTTGAAATAAATGCTTTGAGTTGAGTTGTTGAGTTGTTGTTTGTTGGTTTATTTGTAAACCAATTACAGGCACTTTTGAATTGTCAAGGGGTTGGTCAGTCAGAAAGATGAAGCTAATTAGTTACCCATTCCAAAACGTAGTAGGCACCTATGGAGAAGAACGGGCAAGATACTCCATGGACACTCTTTTAAATCAAAATATGGTTACAAAATATTGGTTACATCGTTCATGTTGAAATTAGGCATGTGAGAACGATACAGAACGTTAAAAGCGTCCGTAATAAAAAGACAAAACCAATTCAAATATTAAATTAAATTAAAATAAGCCGTCGCAGCTAAGAAATGACCAGTCCCCACTGACGGCGCCCGTTCACGAACATGACGCATGGATCAGCACCATTCAGCTCAACCATTTTGAAGAAAACTTAATGATCCAACACACACGCCACCACCAGCGAAACATTTGAGTGAGCATGACATACTTTCAGCCGCCAGGGCACATTCAAGTCAATGAAAGAAAAACCTATTAAATGGTAGCTGTATAGTACTCACACATGTGCTATGCAATTATACAATACTAAAACATTGAATTTATACAATGCAAAGATAGTTTTTACAATCTTCAGCAGCTCCAACAGTAGTTTCAAATGCTAATCAATTAGTTTATGCGCCCTTGTGGAGCAGGACCAGCGTTGAGCCAAGCATTTTTATCAGCGACGTAATCCCCGAACATATAATATGCTTGGCTGCATATTAACAAATTAGGTATTACACCAACATTAAAAATTAAAAAAAAACAAATAAACTAAATGCGAAAGTAATCTAAATTAAACGCAACAGCCTTTATAATATTGTTTACTAACCTCATCTGACCTGTAGGCACTACTCTTACGTGTATTGTAAATAAATAGTGTGTATAGTAGGCACCATTTATTTGGGGGTGTCTTGTGTGCGTAGTTTCATTAATGTAGGTAACAATTATCTAAAAAAAATGGCGCGCTGAACAAACTCCAGCAAAAACCCTAGATGTATTTTTCTCCTTTTCTTGCACAATAAATCTTCCGAATGCGGAAGTGATTACGAAATATTTTTACTTCACTTACTTTGTTTAGACAAAAATGTCGAATTGACAACGTAGCTATCTTCTCAGTTTACTAAACGAATAGTGCGCTTCAACAAACTTTGTTTGCTTATGTTAATAGGAATTTGGTCGTTATGGTTATTAGGTCTAAATTCAATCAGGAATACAATACAATATTGTATTATTTTTGAGTAGCGAGCCGCACATTGTATTTGGTTGTGTTTTACGCATGTAGGTAAATTAAATTATTTTGATGTGAACGGCCTAATGAACTTGCGTGGTGAAATCGTAATGTATTCACATCATGTGTTAAAATGGTTAAAGCAAAAAAAAAAACCTGCGGCTATACCGTTGATTATAATTTGATAATTTTTGGTATACGTACCACTAAAGCGATACCAGTCAGTCAGTCAGTTTAATCAAATGATCAATATAAAAAAAAAACTACACGTCATGTAAACTTGTAATTAACCAACTCAATAATTTTGCAAGAATTGATAAGAATAATAACATTAAAAACCCGGTTTTCCGCGCAGCGCCGGCCGCGCGCTTTGCATACGATCCAAGGTTGCCAGGTTTTACGTACTCAAAGAATAATATTTAAATTCCGCGCCGTTTTCATCACACACCGTTGCCAAGCTATCTCCGATGCCGCAGTTGCGCAGTTGCGATCTCGCTCTAACGCTATGGGTTATGAATTTGTTATTATCATATATGTTATCATATCATTTAAGTTATCATCATCATATAATATGTTAGTGTGTTTGTGTGTTATGTTACTTTATATGTATGTTGTTTAGTGTTGTATTAAATGTATTATGTTAGTTCACAATATTTAAGTTAGGGGCATGATCTCTTAGAGAACTTGAGTAAAAAATACTCTTCTGTGTCACTTTTAAGAAAAGGCACGAACAGTATGAGACTATTCCAGTTTTACATCTTGATTATTTTCTGTTCGACTCACAATATATTTCGGATCAGTGTTAAGCATTAGCAAGCTCAGTCTCCAAGTCTTAAGGCATACTTCTGATTCCAGCTCGTTGCCAAAGATCCATGACGGACCAGAACCAATGTACTTTGATACTGATGTCAGGTAGAAAATCATTAACGCAAAGGGTCCCATTAGCCTGAAATGAAACGTATAAATTCAACATTTAGGTATTTTTTTTGACGTATCGGCACGCACTTCAGGAGAAAAGGTTTTGCCGATGCCGTGGTACCTGCCCCGTTGATCTCTTGGTCGCAAGCGCGACTGTTGAGCGTGGGGTCCTGGGTTCGATTATCATTTCGGCTAAAGTGTTATTGGGTTTTTACATTAAGAATTTCTCAGCAGTAGCCCGTAGTTTAGAAGTTTAGCGGTGTGAAACTCGCCTTCCTCAGTGCGTTGGCGCCGTTGGGTCTCCGCCTGATCTCTCTCTGGTCGTGTCGGATTGCCGTCCCATTGGACTATGAGAGTGAAGAAAGAGAGATAGTACTTGTGTCCGTGTACACACTTGTGCACTATAACGCGTCGATGGCTAGTCTCCACTCAGATCCGCCATGGCCAAAATTGGGTCTGGAGGATTATTAACCAACCAGAAATATCGAGAAATGATCAAATGAGCAAGCGCAGTTATTAATACTTGTTCTTTCTATGTCTGAGAAAAGGCCTTGCAGTAGGAAAATACTGATCATCTTTTATTTTGAATGATTTTTAAGTTTATTACCACACATCCAACTTCAAAGTTAGACAAGAAATACTTTTTTTTTGTTAATCGGTCGTTTTTTATACCATAAACAAATTTGTATTGGACTACTTGTGATGTAAACAATAGTGACTGAAAATTTTATAACATTATCAACATACACCAAGTGGATAAAATACGAATTTTTGAAGCTAACTCAAAAACAACTCATCATAACTTGACCAGATTTATATGGGACTACCTGAGGTGTATATCCTTTTAATAAGAGAATTCTCAAAATTGGTCCACCATTGATGTAAATAACACTGCTACGTTTAAAAATATATAGTATAGAGCCCAAGATAGAACTCTCATACTCCTTTTTTGAAGTCGGTTAAAAAGAAGCTCTTACCTCATATAACGTTTCCATAGAACACTGAACAGATTCTGCTGTCTATTGGCATTGTCCAAAAGACCCTTAATGTGGAGAAGACCAGACATCGCGAAGAATGTGTCGACCACCAGATCGAGGTGGAGAAACATACCTCCTAGTCCTTCAATAAACTGGAAAACGATAATCATTTAAGTTTAGAATGGAATTGCAAACGAGCAGATAGAATCACACCTCTATTCTCTCATGGGGCAGATTTGTGTAGAAACTCACATTTTGTAGCATTTTCATGGCTAAAATATTCTCTAGTCAAAAGACCTCTCCGTGCCTTAAGGAGCCTGTTACATAGTAGACATTATTAAATTTCTTATGTATAACTAGCTCCTGCCGGTGACTTTGTCCGCATAAATTTCTTGTTTAAACATAAAATATATCCTATAGCCGTGTCCCGTTACTTCGTTTTCACTTAATTGTTTCTGACTATGAGATTATGTTTGGACATTAAAAGAGACTGTGACCTCTGAGTTTGTTTCGGCCTTTCTTTTCTGAGTAGCCAGATAGGAAACGCCGACCTCATCTAGTTAAAACAATATGATTGACGTGTAAAAAAACTGTTTGTACAAACCAACTTACAGAAATAAAATCATTTATCATTTATGACTGTTTATTGGGCTATCAAATGCAAAATAAATTTTCAAATCCGATTGTAGTTCTAGAGATTAGCGCGTTCAAACAAACTCTTCAGCTTTATTATATTAATATAGATAAGCTCTTAACGCTTAGTCATGAAAATGTCTTAAAGCGTAGACCTACTGATTCCTGAAGATACTATGTAAATTCCCCGAACATTATTGGTCCCAAGTAGTAATTGCCACCAGCCTTGCAGGAACCTCATCATTTCAACCGAAAGACGTCTACAGCTGGACATAGGCCTCCCTAGGCACCCCCACTTCGACCGGTTCTGTGCCCCTCGCATATAGCGGATTCCTACGGCCTTCTAGAAGTTCATCGGTCCATCTTATTAGGCAGTAGGACAAGGACCTACAGTATCATAATCCCTGGAATTGATAACTCCAAACATAGCCATAAAGATATATTCATGTAAAGAGATTACAAATGCTGCTGTGAGGAACCTCATGCCATTTATCACTCTGATCTCTTCCTTGTTATCCTTCACCAGGTCTTGGCGGTTCTTGATGATGCAGAATGATTTTATTATTATTGTTCCTGGAAAAGGGTTTTCATTATATTTAGAGGTATCGTCTACGTTTCTGTTTGTTAAAATTTTTGCTTCTCATCAAGTACATGTTTTTATTCGACTTCAAACATAAAGAAGTAAATTATTAGAAAGAGCTCATTATGTGGTGATAATTTTAATCAGTCAGCAAGTTATGATGATTCAAAAAGATATAAAAACTGTATCTTACCTAAACTATCTGGTGGTTGATCATCACTGGCTACATGAAGCCGATAGTAAGTTGAAGCCGCAGCCATAACTATCAGCGATACTATCAAGGCTCTGAAAATAACAAACCAAATCATTTGGTTACACTATCCATTTCATCCGCAGTATAGTCTCTAAAAGCCAAGAGCCGTGTTGCAGCAACATCATCTGCATCATGGTACTCCTTAGTTAGGGAGGATTAATCAATAATCAGATTAACGTACATATATCTGAAGAATCCATACTAACATTATAAATTCGAAAGTAACTCTGTCTGTATGTTACCTTTTCATGCATAAACCACTAAACGGATTTCGATAAAGGAGATAGATGGCATCCTGGAGAAAGACATAGGCTACTTTTCGTCCCGGCAGCACGTTCCCGTGAGATAATTATCGACATCTACGCGGCCGTATTCACGGGCAGAAGCTATACTAACTAATAATAAAACTGAAGAGTCTTTTGGTTTGAACGCGCTAATCTCTGGAACTACTAGTCGGATTTGGTTTTTTTTTGCATTTGGTAGCCCAATTCTTAAGAAAGGTTATATGCTAGTTAATTTAAGATCACGCCACGATCTTTAGGAGCAAAGGGAAAATAGCAGAAAGAACGCTAAGCGAAAACGAAATAATAGCGTGGGCAGCCGATGCGATGCGACGGGGTGAGCTGGTAAGATATGAAATTTCACGCGGACGAAATTGCGGGCAGAAGCTAGTTAGAAAATAATTTTATTTCTGCAAGATGCGGGTGAAACCGCGGGGCACAGCTAGTCCATTAACTATACAAGTCTCAATATGATTACTGTAATAGTAATAATTTTTTGTGATTGTTGTAAGTAACAGTGTTGATGGAGTCATGTTATCGGAGTAGAGGAGCTATATGAACTTGATTTTCAGCTATGTATCGTTTAAAATTAAGTTTAAGGGAATGGATAGATGATAATTTTTCAATTTTGTAAAGAGTATCATGGATCCGTTTATTATATTAACTTGATATGTTGACTTGAAAGAACATGGCAGTTAAGAGTATGTCATGTTCACTTAAATGTCTCACTGATGGTGGTGCGTGTGTTGGATCACTCGGTCCCCTACAAAATGATTAATCTGGATGGTGTTGATCCACGCGTCATGTTCGTGAACGGGCGCCGTCGGTTGAGGCTGGTCACCTCTTAACTGCCAGGCCAGTACCCAAGATTCTGAATATTTTGATTTCAAAGAGTCTTTGGAGTTTCTTGGCCGTTCTTCTCGATAGAGATCCACGCTTTGAAATGGGCAACTAGCTTCAACTTCTACAAACGTGCCTGTAAATGATTTAATTGAAATAAATGCTTTGCGCTCTGATTTTGAGATAGGTTTTCCAGAACATAGAAAGCATCTATACGTATTTTCTTTCCTTCTTTCTTTTCTTCTTCATCTGTCAATATGACTTTCATGCCATTTTTTTTTTGGTTTGTTTATATGGACAACACTGACTGACAGAGAAGCATCGTATGATGTAATGCAGGTAGCTGATGTAAACTAGGGAAGTATATTTGACCTAGATTAATCAAGTTTAGAACAGAAAACAGGGTTAGGGTCGTAGCATTATGCTGAGTGATGAGTGTTTAGCATGAATGTGACGCATATTTTCACCAAAGTTATTTTTTTTTTTCTTTCTCTATATCATGTTTACCGCACGTATCCGTATTTTCTTTCTTACTTTCGTTCTGAAACTGGTCCTCATAGGAAAATATGTGACTTCTGCTACAAACTTTATAAACGTCGCAGGGATAGAACTTCAACTACCACGACGTAAAAGTCAAGTATAAGAAAATGATGCTGTTATTGTAGCCGAAAGAGGTTTTAATAATATACTGTATAGCTTTTAAAGTAAGCTGGCTAAAGTGGCAGAGGGCTGACCGTGTTTGTCAAAGGACCGATGGCTGATGAAGCGAACGAGTCCTGGACTGGAGACAGCGTATTGGCAAACGTATTGGGACGCTCCCCAGCTAGATGGCCAGACAACCTTAAAAAGGTGGCTGGGACTGACTGGATGTAGAAACCGGAGGACAGCGTGTTGTGGCGTAGCATGGAACAGTGGACTGCGATAGGCTGAGTGATTGATTGATTGATAGCTCTGTATTAAAATTATAGGTACTCACATAAACAAATAAAACCCAACTCCGTACTCCAGCTTATCACCAGCGACCTGACAATGGTCCACCGTGATGTTAGGAGCCTGGGTCCCAAAGGTGGTCAGGTCATACATGGACCTGGCGATCTTGACGATGGAAGGTGGATGGCAGGCTGCGGGGACACACATGCCCCATAGGAGGTAGTTGACGGGCAGCCTTGATGTTGTTGGTGACTAAAAAGAGTAAAACGCGACGCGGATGAATTTTTTGACGTCATATTTTAGTTTGTTACCTAATGGTTTTTGTTCAGTAAGGATATTTTATTACTATTTTTATTCATTAATGAGGTAAGTAACTATAAGTCGTTATTTATAATAATTATTTATTTATTTCAGACATAAATCTAGTCCATAGTTTTCCACAGATACATCAAAAATTATAAACTATTTTAATATTACTACAGATAAAAAACCTACTGACTAATTAAATTGAAATATTTAACAATTGATAAAAAATAATAATTAAAAGTATCAAAAAATTATAAAAATGTATAAAAAATAATAAAAATAAAAATGTCAAATATACACGTGGCAAAAATGAAATTGTAGTACCCAAATTTAGATTAACTAAAACTAGCAAGTCATTTCTTATAAACAGTATCCGCTATTATAACAAGTTGCCAAAGTCTGTTACAGAACTTAGCGATGGGAACTATGGAAAGATCAAAACCCACATCAAATGTATCCTTATCAAAAATGCATATTATAACATTAAAGACTACGTTGAAGACGAGGAAGTTTGGTAATAATTCCTTCTGCACAGGTGGCTTCCCTGGTACCACATTAACGGCATCACTAAGTAAATGTATATTAACTGTTCCCAAATTACGAAGATTTTGGTTTCTTTTTACTTACTTCTTTGACATAATCTCATTATTTGACATTATATGCCTCAGATTCTTATTTCAACTCCTTATATAAGGCTTTTGTGGATAGGATTTTGATTCAGATTTGTTACAGTTGTAATGGCAATCATGTCATTTGGTCTAAATAGGCTTTTATTTTTATATAGATTCTTTTATATTTTGTGAATGTGAGAACGTTGTAGACTTAACTTGTAGACAGTAGATTTGTGGACCTTTTTATATTTTGTTGAGTACCTATTACTTGATGACAGGCCTACACTGTCCTCCCATATCTATCAACACTGTAATTGGAAACATTGTAAAAGCCCCTTATTTTTAAAAGAGTAACCGTAGAGTTTCTTGCCGGCTCTTGTCCATAGGAAACAACCAATTGGACCCGTGCACCTAGCTTCTGGCGTTTCATAAGTGCCCATGTTGATTTATGTGAAATAAAATATTTTGATTTTGATTTTGATTGAAATACCTTGTTTGTTTCGAGTTAAACAAACAAGGTACATGCATAGTTTATACCATAGATACACATAAGTTTGTTTGAGATTTCAACCTGCAACTATGGCGTAGAAACCCATTGTGCCACCAGCTTTCCCTGTTTTTTAACATAATCTCTGTTAATTTATAATGTTCATGTCTTATTGGAAATACGTTAAATTAATCGTTTGACTTTGACTAATCGGGACGCCAGCGCTACCAGGTGGCACTGGACAGAGTCTATAACATAACGCTTGAACAGAATTAAAGCAGAGTTTGTTGTTGGCGGTTAAGCAGTGAACACATTTAGAAAGTGTCGCGCGTTCTGTATAGTCAGTTGTGTTGTATACCTACAGTGTGTGATTCGCTAGTGTGATTAATCTGATCGTAAATTATAATTTGATTTGAACTGCAAAAGGTTTTTCTATTGCGGAATAACCAACACTACCCATAGTACGCCCACAGTAATTAAAATATGGCTGATAATAACGAGAGAGGCATACCTTCTTCGTCATATATATCTTTTACAATATTTAACACAACTAACTATTTACACTAGGTACTAAATTAAAAGACTAACTAACGATACCAATAAATATAAAAACAAAAGGAGCAAACACGGCATGAGAAGTGTAAAAGGCTGTTTTTGGATGCAGTTTTAGGTTTAATTCCATAGTAGAAGCTTTATAATGGTTAATGTTGTGGCGGTATCAGCAACGCCACGTGTGAACTACGTATCGCACCCGCCACGCAAATCCGGCATCGCGCAAGCAGAGTTATCCGCGCGATTAACAGTTACATGACGGAAAAGATACGTCTCTCTCATTATCATCAGCCATATTTTAACTACTGTGGTCATACTATGGGATGTGCTGGTTATTGAACAATAGAAAAACCGTTTGCAGTTCAAATCAAATTATAATTTACGATCAAATTAATCACACTAGCGAATAACACACTGTAGGTACACAAAACAACTATACAGAACGCGCGACAGTTTCTAAACGTGTTCATTGCTTGACCGCCACCGACCAACTCTGTTTTAACTTTGGTCAAGCGTTATGTTGTAGACTCTTTCGAGCGCTGCCTGGTACCGCTGGCGTTCCAATTAGTCAAAGTTAAACGATCGCATTAACGTATTTCCGACATATATATATATAACATCCCGGCAACATCCGCCGGGCAATAGCCGACCAGACTCACTACTCGTCTGGTCGGAGGATCCTTCCTTTCTTAAGGAGGATGAGGAACTTTCTACCCTATTGCTCATACCATTAAAACTAAAGTAGTATCAAGTTTTTACTAACATTAAGATATTCTTCCGTAGACCCATAAGGATCATATTCAGCTTTCTTCTTTGGATTATCAGACAGAACCAGTTCTGCCATGCAGTACTTGGTTCTAAATTGTGGATGGGTTTTCAGCCATGGTGGTTTCATGCATTGGTCGAAATTGCCAAAATTAGCCCAGGAACCGTAGAGATTTCCCGTAGGAACGGTGTTGGCATTCCAAACTGCAATAAAATAAAAAGTAGGAGATTACTGATTGCTCGACTGCTGATGATGAAGTCCTAGGTTCGATTCCCAGGTTGGGCAAAGTGCTATTGGGTTTTTCATCAGGAATTTCTCGGTAACAGCCCTGAGTCTGGATTTGTGCCCGGTTGATGGCCATAGGATCGATCCCTATTACATAAGATTTATACATCACGAGCGAAATGTGGGTGTGGTGGGACACCTACTGCCTAACCCTTTGGTGAAACCAGACGCAATAATATGTTATGTTTAGAAGGAAATTAACTGATGACGTAATAAAAAGGATCCAGGCTGAATCTTGTTGTGGTGTCCAAAAGACAGACTAGAACAGAAAAACGAATCATAGGGTCATTAATTTCTAGGATATTTTAAATGCATCTATTTTTTGTAAAGCATTACATGCTTTGTGAGCTAAAAAAAAAAGTTAAAATAAAGACCATTCTAAAGGCAACGTTCACAGTTCGCACTTGAGTTTACTTTTCTTAATAACGTAAGCGTTCCATACGCATATGAACCAATATATTCTCATGTGCATTATGTTTATATTCAAATGAGAGCAGGCATCTCACTCGAATACGAACATTATTAATACAAATAATGTTCACATTCGTATACGAAATTTACTTTACTTAGGTAGTCAAAGTGCGATCTGTCAATCTTGAGATCCTTGTACGCACATCGAAAAAAAAATTTCATCATCATAATATTTCATCATATCAATAGATAGTGTAATATTTGCTTATTTATGCAGATAACCATGATCTTGTCTGGTAATAGTTGTTTTTCTAGGTTAATCAATTATTTAACTCGATTCTTAGTATTTTTTGGTCCCAACGCAGACATCAAACCCATGGCCCTTGAACTAACTTAAGAAGCACTAATGAGACAATAATATATCAGTAATATCTGACTGTATAAACAACATCAAGCCTGTTATTATTTCCCGAATACACCTCTGCTTACCCCCTTAGTAAGAAGAGGTGACTAGTACCTACCTTCACCCATTGTTTGTCAGTTATGTTAAGTCCCAAGTTGAAATCAAAGTCAAAGCATTTATTTCAAACTAGCTTCTGCCCGCGACATAATAATCATAAAGTTTATTTATTTGTGAAACGTAGGTATACAATATGTCATAAGTGCATATAAAAAAGCACGCTATGTTTTGTCTTAAGACATACAAATATGGTAACATGCAAAGTAAATAATTATGGTAAAATAAAAAATAATTTAAAAAACGTCATTAATAAAAAATACAACAAAATCGCTTTCGCGATTGTCTTCGTTCGCGTAGAATTCGTAAGACACCACAATTTATTAAAATATCAGCCACATTTTTATAAAACTTTCCTGTATACTACGTTTGTAGTTTTGGTCTCAGCAACCAATATACGAAGAGAGTCAGTACTGGTTACGCGTGATCAAGCGACGTACAGTTGTGCTTGTGAGAAGCAGCTCGTTCTGAGGTCAACACCCGCAGGCTTCAGTAGTAATTTCCCATTGCTAGCGAAGTTTCTCGTTTTTTGTGAATTAAGGAACGCCTGCGTCCCTGTATATACTACCTAATGGCACACCGCTGATGCTTTCTTATAGGTTATTCCTGACGAACAGATATCTCTAAAATAATATAACAGTTTGTAAGCACACGGGTTTCTCATGATCAGTCACCTAACCACATATATTTACATACATAAACTCACGCCTTCTTACCATGGGAATAGGCAGAAACTTCAGAACGCGACCTGCTACGATGCTTACATACTCCTTTCGCCTCGTTTATGCAATACTATGCAAATAAATTCTATTATATTCTATTCTATTCTATGTTCATACATCTGGACATACACGCACGCCGGTTGTGAGTACTACGCACCTGACCTTTCTGAAGAACATCACCGATAAGGTCACTATATGTCTTCCTAGAGCGTCCCCTCTCGGCGTTTCCATGAATGGGATGTGAAAATCTCTCTTCATCTCTTCCATGAATGAAGAACGATTAACAAAAAAAAAAAATTACAAACATAGTAGGTTGGGGAAAAAGTTTCTTCGCATTTTTTAAGAAAATTCAAAACATTTTTTAATATAGTTTATTTACATTTAACTAAAGTATGTAGGTACCATTTTGTTCGATAACTTTTTGCCATCTTGTAGGTATGGACATGATCCCATTGCTATAGAAATTTTGGGACTTCTGATCAAAATACCGCGACAAGTGGTTTTGGCAGTCCTCTCGTGATGTTAACCTGACACTGCCTAAATAATTCTGAAGAGACCGAAACAGGTGGAAATCTGAAGGTGCAAGGTCAGGACTATACGGCGGATGCATTAACACCTCCCAGCCAAACTCTTTTAATTTTTGCTGAGTGGCTAAAGATGTGTGAGGTCTAGCGGTATCATGATGAAAAACCACACCCCTTCTGTTGATTAATTCCGGCCGCTTTCTCTCAACTTCTTGCTTTAATCTCATCAGTTGTTCGCAGTAGAGTTCAGAATCGATGGTCCTGCCTGGTGGTAACAGCTCATAATGAATAATGCCCTTCCAATCCCACCACACACACAGCATCACCTTGTTGCGAGTTAACCCGGTTTCGCCACAGTCTGTGAAGCCTGACCGGCCTTTGACCAGGACCTTATTCGCACGTTCTTGTCGTACGTGATGCACTTTTCATCACCAGTTATCAGCTTCTTCAAAAATGGTTCGGTTTCATTACGTTGTAATAAAGAATCACAAATGAGTACACGGTCCATTAGGTTTCTTTCAGTGAGCTCGTGAGGTACCCAAATATCGAGCTTTTTTGTGTACCCAGTTTTTCTCAAATGTGCCAAAACTGTTTTGTGGTCAATTCCCAGTTCTTCAGCTACGTAACTACCGATAACGTAACTACTGATATGCCGATCTTGCTCCACTTTTTCAAAAATCGTATCCATTTTATCCGTAATAGGGCGACCAGAGCGACGTGCATCTTTGACATCAAAATTTCCGGATTGAAAACGCTTAAACCAAATTTATGCTACTCTCACAGACACTGCACTAGGTCCATAAATATCGCAATTTTTTTTCGCGGTTTGCGTTGCATTTTTACCTTTTTTGGAGTAAAATTTTAAAATGTATCGAATTTCTTCATTAGATTCACTCATCTTGACAGTACGAAAAACAAATGAATATCACACATTTTCGTAATTTGAATTTGGAATTATGTTCTTTAAAATTTAAACTTTCAATGATACCAAAACCAGCCAGATACAAATAGTATAGCCAAAGAGATTTTATTACAAGTTCATACATACTATAATGTGAAAAGACTTTTCCCCCAACCTAATATTTTTTGTTAGTCGCCCTTCATCCATCCTCTCAACATGGCCAAACCATCTTATCTTACTCTTTTTTTGTCACTACATCTTCTTTTAAACCGCACCATATATGTATATTTATTTTTACTATAACCAAAGATGACAGAAGAGGCCTAAACTTAATGTTTTTCTGTGTACGTTTTACGAACTATCAGAATAATATAATAGTATAACAAAATGTAAAAAAGGAAGCACAAAAAAATTTAATTGTTGGGAACCGAACATAGGTTTGCAAAGCAGTCTTTGAACCTATAAGCATAGAGCTTTGTTGAAAGTTAACTAAAATTGCCGTTCTTATATTATTTCATGATTGACTGCTTAGCTCCGTAATGTTAAATCGGGGTGATAATCACATAAAAGGTTAAATCTGTAACTATTTGCTATATTTGTTCCATATCAAGCCCAGTGAAGTAGTGAAATAATTCGACTATTGTCATACACTGGTATATTGTGTTCTCTCTCATCTGTCTCATTTCCTATGAAACAAGATAGGTTGACATCAACATTTTTTTAAATGAAAATTGACAATCTTCTTGCTGTCTGTACATTTTTTTCAAAATTTGTGAATGCAGATCAAAACGATTCAAAAAGTTAAGAACAGTGACCTTTTTTTTTTTTTTGGTGGCATATCATGAAATGACCTCTCCCACTCTGGGCGGAGCGGAAGGGCTTGTCAGACTCTTACTGACTAAAACCCACCCGTATTCCTTCAGTTGCCTGTGCGCTAGGGCCACGGAAACTCTTTCGAACAATCCGCGAACCCGGCAGTGCAAGAACAGTGTCCTAAGACGGTTTTCTTGTAGCGACAACGATTAAGGTACCTGCCATTATTGCCCCATCTCAAAAATCCACTCTTTATACATAATATATATTGTGATGATTGAATGCTTAGCTTCATAAAGGTATACTATAATTATATATATAGGATAATTTATAGCCTGCAGACTGATAAGATTTATAGGGAATATCTGTACAAAATTTAAACTAAATCTATCTGGTAGTTTTTGCATGATGCTGGAACATACATTTAGACAAACATACATTTCCGGTATCTGCGAGATCACGTCAGGGGCGTATTTACCCTAGGGCCAAAAGGCCATGGCCCGGGGCGGCAGGCTGCGAGGGGCGGCGCAAGTCGCACCTCGCACTCAGCTTTATGCGCCTTTCTTTTTGATTTTATATGCATGAAGAAATTTTAAAAAACCTACCTAATTAACAAAAACTAAAACTCATTTGGTTGTAAGTTTAATAGACATCAAGACACGGGGCTATCGTATTACTGACCGGCACGCACGGCGGCGGGGCGGCCCGTCGGACTCGGGACTAGTCGGGATCTTTTGATTTTGCGCTTGCCGTTTTCGTTCATAGGCGAGAGAGATGGTCAGCGAGGGACGATGCTTGTACAAGCCTTAATAAAGATTGGGGCCAAATAATAGCGGTTCTTGAAACTATAAAAAGTGACTCTGACCTTCAAAAAGCTTTAGTTAAAAATTAAAAAATGAAGATGCAGGCTATTGGCTCAATTAAATTCCCTAGAAACGGCCATATCACTGGAATTTTGGGGATCTATATTAAAACCATTTAATATAGTTTCCAAAATTTTACTAGGTGTCGACACAGAGGTAGACAATTGCGGCGATAAGTCTCCTTTTTGAGGAGGGGATTGAGAGGCGCCACGGCGTCCTTACCTTCCGGCTGACGCAGGTCCTCACAGGACATGGCTATTTCGGGAGGTTCCTGTTTCGGATAAGGCGGGAAGAAACGCCCGGGTGTTACCCGTGTGTGGATCGACCGGAGGACACGGTGGAGCATACGGTGGAGGTCTGCCCGGCATAGGCGGAGCGCCGCCGTGTCCTCGTTGCGGCGATCTCTCGCGTCCGGCCCTGGTCCAGGCCATGGTACGGAGCGAGAGGGAATGGGAAGCCGTCACCTCCTTCTGCGAAGCAGTAATGCTCACGAAGGATGAGGCGGAGCGCGTGAGGGTGAGGCAATCGTTCTGCCCTCATGCCCCTAGTCGCCGTAGGACGAGACACCGTGGGCGTCGGGAGTAGATAGCTGACTCCCAGCCACTGTAGGCGCGGGCTTGCGGACGGCGAGCAATGGGCAGCTCGCCCTCCGGTAAGGACCAGGCCCGGGTTGACGGCGCGTCGTGTTCCACGCGCGCCTCAGAGATGTCAGCATCATTGACGGGGTCCGATAGGGCCGATGCCTGCTGGGGTCGCGGATTGTTCAAAAGAGTTACCGTGGCCCTGGCGCACAGGCAACTGAAGGAACACGGGTGGGTTTTAGTCAGTAAGTGTCTGACACGCCCTTCCGCTCCGCCCAGAGCGGGAGAAGTCATTTGAAGATTTCCCACCCAAAAAAAGGCACTACCAGTCACTCATTATGTTAGTAGAAAATAAACGGGAATCTTTTGATACTTTTGACGAGGCTGGTAAATGAAAATCCTCAGAAAAATACAGAAACAGTCACAAGAAAATAATTAAGAGAAAGAAACGAGACGATGAGTGTCGCGAGGGAGAAGTGTTATTACAAGGACGTGACCATTTCAGGGTTAATACCTTATTCCAAATATGTGCCCAATTGTTGGACGAGTTAAGGAAGCGGTCAGTAACGGCCATAATTGCATTTTTATGCAAATTAGATACAATGTCTGAAGCAGAAGTTAAAGTGAAATGCCACAAAACTCCAAGAAGTATACCCGTTTGATCTGGCCGATGATTTACAAGACGAATGTGTTCTTTTAAAACAATTCTTGACGTCTCATTAAAGTAAAATAAGTTCAAGGCAACTTATTTAATAAACAAAAGATTTGAAGGAAGCATTCTCCCTAAGAGTATATATGTTCTGTGGAAGCATTTCCATAGACTGAAATAGAATTACGCATATTTCTGTGCACTGCGGTGGACAAATTGCAACTTGGAACGTTCGTTTTCCGTACATATAAGAATAAAAATTATCTACGTTCCCGTTTAAGCGAAGAACGTTTATACAGTTTAGCTATTCATAACGTAGAAGCTGACTTGACAAAATCCGTTAATGGTTCCGATTCTCTTGTACACCGAACTAAACTATCACTAAAATTCCTTACTTTTGGCTATAAGAATCTTAAAGCTATTCAGCCAAAAACAACTATTTTATAAATAAATTTGACACAACTTAAATCGAATTTGACAATCGCGACTCCATGTGGTACTTGTTTACCCTACCCTGTGATGTTTGTTTAGAGTGTGTATGGCAGCCTCGACGTGTTTTAAGTATATGGAATTTTTCACTTTTTGTATGGAAAATAAGAAAAAATATTATCTACGTGTTGAGTTTTAGGGGTTTACGAGTCTTATAAAGGGGGTCGAAATTTTACATTACTTTTTGCGATAGGATACACCATTTTCCAGATATAAGCAAAATAAAAGAGATACAGTACTGTTTTTGCACCTGAAGTCGAGGTGTTTGTGTGAATTTTAGTTCATGACAACTAACTTTATTCCACACTTTTTAATCGCTTTTATAAATGGTCAGATTTAGTTAAACAATCAAAATTTTAATTGAAAAACGTCAAATATTCAGAATAGGAAAATTGCCATTTTCACTAAATTAAAAACTCAGAGCCATCTTAGTTGGGCACGCCACAATTGCGGCGGTAAGTCCCCTCTTTGAGGAGTAGCTTGAGAGGCGCCACGGCGTCCTCACCTTCCGCCTGACGCAGGTCCTCACCGGACATGGCTGTTTCGGGAGGTTCCTGTTTCGGATAAGGCGGGAGGAAACGCCCGGGTGTTGGCATTGTGTGGATCGACCGGAGGACACGGTGGAGCATACGGTGGAGGTCTGCCCAGCTTGGGTGGAGCACCGCCGTGTCCTCGTGGCGGCGATCGGCGGCGGCGATCTCTCGCGTCCGGCCCTGGTACAGGCCATGGTACGGAGCGAGAGGGAATGGGAAGCCGTCACCTCCTTCTGTGAAGCAGTAATGCTCGCGAAGGAGGAGGCGGAGCGCGTGAGGGTGCGGCAATCGTTGCGCCCTCACGACCCTAGTCGCCGCAGGAGGAGACACCCTGGGCGTCGGGAGTCGATAGCCGACTCCCGGCCACCGTAGGCGCGGGCCTGCGGACGGCGAGCAATGGGCAGCTCGCCGTCCGGCAAGGACCAGGCCCGGGTCGACGGCGCGTTGTGTTCCACGCGCGCCTCAAAGAGATGTCAGCATAATTGACGGGGTCCGACAGGGCCGATGCCTGCCGGGGTCGCGGATTGTTCGAAAGAGTTACCGTGGCCCTGGCGCACAGGCAACTGAAGGAACACGGGTGGGTTTTAGTCAGTAAGAGTCTGACACGCCCTTCCGCTCCGCCCAGAGCGGGAGAGGTCATTTGATGATTTCCCACCCAAAAAAAAAAAAAGAGCCATCTTAGTGCCGTCAAACTATACAAAAAATACGGGCCGACTTGAGAACCTCCTCCTTTTTTTTCGTCGGTTAAAAATATAGTTAAGTTGTGTCACTTTAGTCTATTTCAGAATGGGAAATGGCCGTTTTACCGGAATAAACAAAATTTTGGTGATTTTTAGTCTAGTTTAGAGGCATTGTAACAAGAGAATCTGCACCAATGTCATTGAAGAATTTGTTAACCAATATGTCCATCGGAAAAATAATGTAAATATCTACGAATAAATATTATGTGTTTTTTTTTTCTTTTTATGGACTTTTTATTTTTTTTATTCACATCAACACACTGCTGGATTTTATTATATAAGTACTTAATTAAAAGGTTTCGCTTTTTTCCGTTAATTTATGGGGCGGCAAACCTTACAGGCCCAGGGCGCTAAATCTTCAAATACGCCACTAGATCACGAATAGAAATCATAATAAATAAGGTAAATAATATTATCTATTAAATAATCAACATAACTTCACTTTTATTTAAGTTTTATTTGTTTTAAAGTTTGGCTAATGCAAGAGATCAATCAAGTTGCACTATTAATTTATAAATGTCGTAATGCGATCGTAGAAATGGCCATATGATTGTGCCCTGCCTAACCATTTCACGATACGCCGCCATTTCATGATTAGAAAAAATTGAGAATAATTGTGTTACTAACTGAACTATCTATTATATAATATATATAAATAAAAATTTATCGCCGAAATGTATGTACGAGCATAACTTCCAAACGACTGCACTAAATTGGATAATTCTTTATTTTTGTGTTCGTTATTGTCAGGACAAGGTTTGTAGGTACGTGAGCAGTGGTGGCCCAGTGGTATCGGCCTCGACTTACGAGTTGTAGGTCGTGGTTTCGAACCCAGGTAGGCACTTTACTTTGTGTAAATAATTTCATCACCACTGCTCTCAAAAACAGTGAAGGAAAACATCGTGAGGAAACCGGCATGTCCTAGAACCAAAAATTCGAAGACATGTGACATATACCAACCCGCACTGGGCCCGCGTGGTGGACTACAGCCTATTCCCTCTCAAAGAGAAGAGGCCTTTGACCCAGCAGTGGGAACATTATAGGCTGATTATACCTAGGGTAGCTTGGGCAGGTAGTAGGGTAGGTAGGGTAGGTAGGGTAGGTAGTGTAGGTGGGTAGGTAGGATAGGTTGGGTAGGCAGGGTAGGTGTTAGATACTTAGTGCTCCCTGTGCGAAGCTAGGCCGGGTAAAGCTAGTTTAAGAAAAATAAAATGCTGATCAATAATTATTATACACTATTACACTTACTCCAAGTAGCCCATAGCGTGAAATTCTTTACATTCTCCAATAGCGATAGTGTTTTCTCCAAACATGGTGCTTCTTCCTTATTCCAATTTTCATGCTTTAATCTTCGTATAAATGCATCTATGGCTGTGTGGTGTTGTCTATGGGACAGACTGTTTGTGGAGACTGTGGCTGCAACATAAAACTATTTTTTAAACAGGCTCGGGTCGATATTCAAGGTTATGCAACGCTTGCCGAGGTCGGTCCGTGGATGGGTGACCATCCATAACGTTCCGAGACCCCTACGTGCCTCGGAAATTACGTTAAGCAGTTGGTCCCGGCTGTCATTTGTAGAACTTTGACAGTCGTTACGGGTTGTCAGAAGCCCAAAAGTCTGACCGGCATCTTACTAAGGGGTATCGTATTATACATAATTATATTCATATATCTAACCCTTCGCCCGAACATGAAATGATTGATTGATTTGTTTGTGAATTTCATTTCAAAATTAATTTACTTGAAATAATGAATATAAATCCCAATTTTATTTATGTAACAAAAATTTCACTCCCTGTAACAAATAAAAACTAAAAATAAATATCACATATTGCTACGGCGACTTAAAGCGCATCACGGATGTCACTTTAATAAATACTGAGAGGATGACAGAACTAATAAATATACATCTTTGGAAATTAATTCATAGTACATACATAACACATAAGATACATAACATCACGCATAATTACATGTTTATTTAAATTACCAAGAGCAGCGCGTCCTAACGCTGCGTTACGCCGCCAATTTATCAGAATACACGAGCGAAACACAGCAGAAGTTGAGTCGCTCAAAATGAGTCAAGGAATAATAAGTATCTGGTTAGAAATCAATATAAGTCTAGGATTTTTCAACTTATTTTGTGGTTTCATCCCTTATTTTTGTTTTCTTTTTAGTGTAAATCTTTCGGCGCGTTTAGCGAATTTTGGTCGGAGAAAATCTTATGGGTTCGCGTCACCGACATGTGACTTTTTAATTTAAGTCAATAGTTTGTGAGATATGAAATGTTTTCAAAGTTTGTCGAGCAATATTATGAAATACAAACTTATTTTTGCGGTCGGTTAAATTAATACTGTACATGTGTAAATCATCCTTACTACAGAACCCTTCAGTATGCGTGGTCCGGCACAAAATTGGCTGGTTTTTCCTTCTCATGTGAGATGTAAGAAAAAGAAAAATAAAAATGTCATGTAATATTTTTTTTAATCATTATTGCCATCACGACTGGTTAGCAAAAAAAAAAAACGCTTTTTACCTGTTAAGTCCAAAGTCTTGGGCAGCAAAGTTCCTCCAAAGATATAACTGAGGGACGACACATTAGCCCTTAACATGGCTGCATTCCAGGGCCAGTCTCCAAGCTGGGTCGAGTGTCCCTGGACTATCAGCTCAGTATGCACCACTTTGCGTCTACCGCAAGATTCATCTATAAGGCTGGTTGCTGAATCTCTGTCAACAGGTTTTTTCAACTCATCGTCGAAATACCCCTGAAATGAAAGAAAGACGGTTTTTTTTTTTCTGTACAACTAAGACACAAATTATAAAAATGGAGAAGTCATGTATTGGAGCAACAAGACTGCGGTCGATCAATTTCGACGAGCAATATTGGTTGTCGCAAAACATATTCGATGTCATGTCGAGCCATGATCGACCGATCCTCGATCGAATGATCGACGAATATTACAATCACTAGACTGACTAACAATCGTTGCTGCTTGTAACGCTGCACCTTCTAGTACGTAGGTATCACCACAGAACCTTTAGTCCTCATCGGTAGTCCATTCTGCGATCGATATACCCTGCCCACTGCTACTTAAGTTTGGCAATTTTTCGGGCTATTTCGGTTAACTTGGTTCTCCCACGGATCTCTTCATTTCAGGTCACGCAGGGCAACTACAAGCATAGTCCTCTCCATTGCTCTTTGGGTGACTGTGACAATAATTATTGGCTACTTGTTAAATATCTCTAATAGAATAAAGAGAAAGAGAATTATCATCACCAAGCCTTGCCTTTTTGCTAGCGTTAGCTTTTTGCTTTTTTATGTTGGGGACGGCTTCCAGTATAACTGGATGTGACTGAGTATCAGATATAGGCAGTCGCTCCATGTAAAATATGGAGCGACTGCCTATCTGACCTCCACACCCCAGTTACTGTCAAAGATCTACAAATGACAGCCGGAACCAACCATTTAGACCATAGACCAACCATAACCACAGAGGGGTCTCGATATGTAATGGATGGTTACCCATCCACGAACCAACCTCAGCAAGCATAGCTTAGCTTTTAATCGACCCGTGCTTTTATTGTTCAGCCACGAGCCTCTAAAGAAAGAAAGAAAAAGTTTATTTGTTGTTTAAAAGAGATACAATGTTGTTTTAAAAATTCAAAAGTATACTTACAATTTTCGGTTCTGTACAAAGCTCCTCATCCTTCAGGATAGCGCTTAGGACGTAAGGTATACTATATCCAGAAGAAGGACCAAAGACTTGAATGCCAAGATAAGAAGTTTTGTCAGTAAACGTTACAATGAACTGATTACTGCGGTGACTAGGTCCCGGGAATGTCGAGATTTGAGCGTCTGGTGGTTCTATCTAAATTAAAAATTATAATCTCATTAATTATTTCAGTGTTAGAGTAAATACGATTTATCCTAAAATAGTAACTTACCAACTCGAGTGAAACTTCCAAATCGAACCTCAAAATCATCTGTGAAGAATAATGTATTTCTCTGTAAACCTTTAATGTATACTAGTTTTGAGGCTCTACTGGTCTTTCAAAATAAGCTTTCATATTTCCATTATCAGTACAAATGGGGAAAGTATAGCGCGAGTGAATGAGGCCAATTACGTTTAGCTGTCCACCAGCTGGTGTTAAAAGGATAAGCAACAGCCAAAACATAGTCCATGTGGTGTTGTTACACTGAAAATAAATTGGAAGCTGGTTAGTAAAGAATTATATTCAACGGAACTGAATTGGAGTTACAGATCTGAATTGGAGTCATCTTTTCTATTTTGTTCACTATCATGGTTGATCACTCCTAACTCAAAAAAGTACGGATAATTGCGGCTGATTAGATGATCATTATATTGTATGAACTATCATCTAGCAATACCAATTAAAATAATAACCGGTACGAACCCAAACGTACAACAAAAACCCTTTTATTTGACTATTATAAAAAGGTCTTTTTTAAACGACGAAAAAACTATACTAACAAATAATGCAGCAACATATTTTAAAAGTATGCGTACTTACCTGCTTATTATATTTTCAATTAAATCAATATTTAATTGAAAATATTGTTATGGATTGGAATAAGCAGGTAAAAATTTCGGCTAACCGTGGTTAACCAAAAATTTTACTAAGTCGAGAAAGATAAGTATACCTGCAGCGATGGTCAAGATATTAGGGCGTGGGTGCAGCCGATGAGACGAGGATGAGTTGCTAATTATTCTCAATTCATTCAACAATAATAATAACCAGTTTTTTTTTACCTACGTCAAGTTCTTAGAAGTTAATTTATGAACAACTAAATTAGGCAAATACTCGTATGTGCGTCGGTCTATTTTAAAGATTACTGATGTGTCATCTGCAAATAACACCATCTTTGGTTGATTTTGAAGTAATTGGGGTAAGTCATTAATGCAACCTAAAAAGAGGAATGGAGCCAATATCGAACCTTGAGGAACGCCCATTGCCATTTCAGACCGTAATGAGCTTATGCCGTTTACTTGAACTTTAACCTTTCTATCTTTCAGTTATGATCTTAGTAAATCAAGAGCTGTATTCCTAATCCCATAGTGCTCTAGTTTCAGCAGAACTGTCTAACGGTTTCCGCAATCAAACGCCGTATAGAGATCGCAAAAGATTCCAATGGCATAATGTGCTTCTTCCCAGGCGTTAAAAATGTCCTGTATTGGGGTGACACCGGCGTCATTGATACAACGCCCTTTAGTGAAACCGTACTGTTATTCATGAAAGATGGATTTTTTATTAAAGTGTCGTAACATTTGATTGAGCATCAAATTTTCAAACACCTGATTGAGAACTGGCAGAATCGACACACGCCTATAATTGTTGGGTTCTTTACTATCACTGGATTTGAAAAAAGGAATTACTCTACTGTTTCATGAGATCCGGAAAGACTACTTGGTCTATACTGGTGTTAAATAAGAATGCTAAATAGGGCACAATGGTTTCGACGATAGATCTACAGACTTGTACAGACATTCTTCAGAGATCTTCTGTTGACTTAATTTTGAGATCTTTAAAAACTTTTATAACAGCCTGGGGGTTTGTATGCTGGAACCTAAACTCCAAAACGCATGTCTTTTCATTATTTTTAAGTAAGGCAGTAGAAAGCGCGGGTAAGAAATTTAAAGCTTCAGTAGTTTTAGTAGGAATATTAGATTCCTGACCTAACTATTTCTATTTCTGCCAGGTAGTCTTCATTTTGTGTATTGCTTAGGGCTAAAGAATTATGTTTAATGTTGTTGTTGACTTCCACGCGAAAGTCACGAGCAGAAGTTTGTAATTAATAATGAGGTACCGAATACGAAACGATTTAACTGTCCCCTTGGTCTCGTGGTTGGAAGAGCGACTACTGAGCGTGAGGTCCAGGGTATAATTCCCAGGTCGGGCAAAGTGTTATTGGGTTTCCATTAGGAATTTCTTAATAACAGTCCGGAGTTTGGAAGTTGGCGATGTGATCCCCCGTGCCTCGGAAAGTGATCTTGCACCTAATCTCGGTCGTGTCGGATTGCGTGCCATCCCATCGAACTATGAGAGGGCTTCCTGTATATGAGGTCGGAGCCGCACCGGCGCCAGACCGCATGTTTATGTATACGAATGAAAATCGCACTTGCGCCGCACCGTCGCCGCGCCGGAACCGCGTTTACACCGCATTGATGCCGAGTTTTAAATAATAAGCAACGATCACAGTTCAATAAAGCATTTTTCAATGAAACTGTAAAGACTTTATAAAAGTTTTAACACTCATTCTGAGATATAAAAAAAAATGCTTCTTATTGCTGGCCCGTAGGTTTGCACGCTATACTGCACAGGTAAAAGTCACTTTATTCATGGCGTACTGTCAGTCTTTTTATACGTGCTGCCTATGGGTGAGGTATACGCAGAAGACTTACAGTACCCTGCGTGTCCAATACAATAACGCGTTCAGGATGTTGATAGGTGGGCACGCCACAATTGCGGCGGTAAGTCCCCTTGAGGAGTGGCTTGAGAGGCGCCACGGCATCCTCACCTTCCGCCTGATGCAGGTCCTCACCGGACATCGCTGTTTCGGGAGGTTCCTTTATCGGATAAGGCGGGAGGAAACGCCCGGGTGTTATCATTGTGTGGAGCGACCGGAGGACACAGTGGAGCATACGGTGGAGTTCTGCCTGGCTTGGGCGGAGCACCGCCATGTCCTCGTGGTGGCGATTGGCGGCGGCGATCTATCGCGTCTGGCCCGTATCGTCGTTGACGGAGTTAGAGAGTAGACCCCCTGGTCCAGGCCATGATACGGAGCGAGAGGGAATGGGAAGCCGTCACCTCCTTCTGCGAAGCAGTAATGCTCGCCAAGGAGGAGTTTGAGCGCGTGAGGGTGAGGCAATCGTTGCGCCCTCACGCCCCTAGTCGCCGCAGGAGGAGACACCCTGGGCGTCGGGAGTCGATTGCCGACTCCCGGCCACCGTAGGCGCGGGCTTGCGGATGGCGAGCAATGGACAGCCGGTAAGGACCAGGCCCGGGTCGACGGCGCGTCGTGTTCCACGCGCACCTCAAAGATATGTCAGCATCATTGACGGGGTCCGATAGGGCCGATGCCTGCCAGGTTCGCGGATTGTTCGAAAGAGTTACCGTGGCCCTGGCGCACAGGCAACTGAAGGAACACGGGTGGGTTTTAGTCAGTAAGAGTCTGACACGCCCTTCCGCTCCGCCCAGAGCGGGAGAGGTCATTTGATGATTTCCCACCCAAAAAAAAAAAAAAGGATGTTGATGGGGTTGCCACGCTTTTGTAGCGCATCCGGTATGTTTGCAGACGCTCAAGTGGATGGCTTTCAAGCGATACATTGCAAAAAAATAGCGTCTCTGATGCGCCGCATACGGGGTAGCCCCAACAGCATTCTGCAGCTTATTGCAGGGAGAATGGATGTAGATTGGAGCATTGGACTAAACTACATGTGCGAGTAGTGCGGTCCTGATCTAATGTTTCCATACAGGAAATAGACACACAACAGTGCATTGTTGTGTGTCTATTTCTTGTATTCTTATTCTTATTATATTATTTAAAACACGAAACTTAAACGGATGATTATAACTGAAAAGTGTAATTTATGTGAAATAAAAATGAATTCAAATAGTTTTTTTTTTCAGAATGCTCGTAAAATTACACCTTCTCTGCAGGCTAAAACAGGAAGTTCCCAAAATTGTCTCTTACGTTTATGAATTTATTTCCGTCTGTGTTTAAAGTTAAGCACATAATATGTAAGTGGCCTTTGTTTTCTTTGGTTAAAGTTACCATCATAAGGTATATCAATAATAAAATGAAAATCTTGACAGTTTCGTTGGCAATACTTTAGTGAACTGTGATCGTTGCTTTACTATTTAACTCGGCATCAATGTTGTGTACACGTGATTCAGGCAAGGCGCCCACGCCGCCCCCGTTGCAGCGGGGCGGTGCGGCACATGCGCAGTATTCATTCCGCGCCGGTGCGGCTCCGCGTCATGTAAAGGGAGCCTAAATGGAAGAGACAGTGCACCTGTGTCTGCGCACACACTTGTGCACTATAACATCTCCCGCGCCGAAGACTAGTCTCCGTTGAGATTGGCCGCCATGGCCGAAATACGGTCTGGAAGACTATTAATAAGAAACGTTTTTTTTTGTGATCGTCGCTAATTACAAGCAGAGTTACAACACGTACAAAATACAGGATGTAACAAGACCCATCACGAAGCCATCACCTACGCATTCTGTACGGTCACCAAAAGTGATAAGTAACCAGGGTCGTCGATATATGTAGTTGAAGTTTAATAAGAAACCGATGAATGTTTTCGAATAAAATTTAATTGAATTAATAGAAAACAAATGGGTCTTTTATCAAATTAAATTTCATTCGAAAACATCCATCGGTTTCTTACTAAACTTCAACTATATCCGACGACCCTGGTTACGTATCTCTTTTGATGACTACTTCAAACTATGTAAAAACACACACATCAAACACATCAAACTACATCAAACACACAAACTACACAAACAACGCACAACACCAAACTATGTAACTTTGTACAAAAATAATTGCTGGGAAACGACTTTAATTTTTGGTGCGAAACCCCTAAGAGGATCCACTGACCGAAAATTCGCTGTTTAAGGTAAGCGCGCAATGTAACGCACGCAAATTATTGTGATTATGGCTACACGCAATGCTACAGGGAATAGTGCTGGGCGTTTTATTTCGAAACTGTTATAAAAAACAGTTTGTCAATGAAAAACGAACGAACAGTGTCTCGACGATCCAACATTAGGTTTAAAAGCGAACGAAATTAATACAGCTCTTCATTTCAGTCTCTGATCGGTCGCAATCGCAAAACGAACGGCAGGTTGGTTTATTTGGTTTATGCGTGTGACGTTTTTAATTTGATATATCTAAATTAATACTCTATAACTGTTGCTATAAGGACCATTATCGTATCAATAGTAAACAGTAAAAAGTAAGTATTTTAGATTTGACGTTACTAGTACGTAAGCTAAAATAAATCTTATTTGTATTACAACACAATTCAAATTTAGTTGTAGAAGGTTGTACAAAAACGAACGAACCGAGAAAAACTGGTATTTTTTTAAAGTCTGAAGGGAGGTTCGTTTTATTATTTTGTAAACAAAAACATGTTGAAGTCTTTAAGTACACTGGCGGGAAATTTGTAGAAAAACTGTTTTTTTTAAACTGATTCTTAGAAGTGTTTCTAGTTTCTGAAAAACGGTTTCGTTTCGTTTCACGAAAAACGTGGAACGACCCAGCTCTAACACCCTGGGAGTATTTAAAATAAAGTTATTACATTTAAAACTTGTTTTTGTAAAAAAACGTTGCAACGTTGTCCTTCAGTAACTCCGAGTCTCCGAATATCATATCGGGAAGCACAAGTGAGTCTCGGCTTCGTATTCTTAAATCCTGTCATATTGCTTATAATAAAAAACGAATGAATAATAAAAAACATAATGTTGTTAAAAATTCTAAACGTTCAGACATGTAAGCTAATAAAAAAACATGATGAATTCACTCACCGTTTTAAAATCTATTCTAGTTATTTGTGACGAGCTACAAAACTTATTTTAGTAAAATAATTAAAACACTGATTCATTGATAATAAAAATTTAAAAGATTGTTTTAAGCATTATTATTAAAGACAATATCATTAGGTACATCACACTTCTAAGTCAATTTAACACTGGCACAGTATAGTAAAGGTGCAGGATTAGGGCTTGGCAGGGACCTTGAAATAATTACCTGCGGCCGATCGGTAAATAAACAAGCACTAGGGTTGCCCAGAGACTGCGTCTCTATGGTGAAGTAGGTATTTGATAATGCTATATTAAATTGTCATAATTATTATCTTTGAATTCATTCTTTTTTTCTAAAAATATTTATTTCATTTATTTCATTTTTATTGTTTTTATTTTGTTGTTAGTTGGCAAAGTGGCCCTACCCTTGCTTTGAATTGCTTTGAGTCAACATAACGAAACTGTTGTAGATATTGAGAAAATCAAGGAATAAGGATTAATGTCTATGAATGAAAGTACAACTTACGAACAGAAACGGTTCAATAGCACAAAAGCGAAAGTTAAGAACTTTTCTGTAGATGATTTTGTTTTAATTAAAAATCACGAACGTAATCAAACAAAATTGGACCCTAAGTTGCGTGGTCCATTTGAAGTTATAAACTTAATACCTGGTGATCGATATGAATTGAAATCTCTTGATTCCAAGCGGATGTTTAAGTATGCATATGATCGATTGCGTGAAAGGCCTAGTTCTTACGTTACCAGTGAACTTGATTTTCTAAGCGAAAATGAGACCTAGATTAAATAGTTAGATAAGGATAAGCCGTATCGGCGCATATGTGTAGTGAGAGAGTAATAGATTGGACTGTGTTAATAATTGTGATTGGTAAAGTGTAAAAATTACTGACTGAATTAGTGACTTTTGACAAGCTACCTGTTTGTTAATGGCCGCAAGTACCTCTCACACACATACCGGGTAAATGACCCTTTACCTGACGAGGTACTCGGCGACGGCACGATGTAACGTCTGGCAAGTAGATGGACACGACTGACTTGTGATTCTTGCCGTTTTTGGTCTGATCCTAAAGGTATGAATTGAACACACGGACATGATACTCCTACTGTTTTTGGCCTGAGCCTACAAGTATGAAAACCCAATGGTGGGTCACATGACTGACATGTAGTGGTCTCGTGGAGAGACGTAGGAGTTTTACTGTTTTGGTCTGAGCGTGCAGGTACGAAAACCCTATGGTGGGTCACAAGACTGACATGTATGGTGTCGCAGAGAAACATGTATAGCCCCACTGAGGGAAGATCCCGTTGAAGGATGGTGTATGGTTTTGCTGAAAGACCGTGTTGATAGCCCCGTATCAAAGGAAAATCCCATCTAGGGATTATGACGATTTTGCTATCAATTGAATTCGATGTTGTGGAAAACCTCAGTCTAATACACTCTCACTCACTCTCCTTTTAGTTTTATTTACCCTTAGACGAATGGTTCATTTGTCGACAGTCTGACATCATTTGTGTTACATTTTTCGCAGGATAGCCGAACGTATTAACTCTTTGAAGTTGTTCTTCGACGGATGCAGAGTAAGGCGACAAACCGTTGCACGCGAGTACGCGTGATAGCAAGGATTGGCCGTGTCGGTGCCAGGCCAGGGCGCGAACCTCCGCAGCCTAAACAACGCCTGCAGTACGTTTTTAAGCATGATTATTACTCACTGTGACGTTAAAGAGGTTGTGAGGAAGAAGAAAGAGGCCTGGCTTAATGTGTTAGCCTGTATGGTCCCAAATAGGGTGAATCAGGCAACGAATGTGACAGATGATTTGGAAAGAGTGAAGAAGAGATACTCCGAAATGAAAACGCAAGTAAAAGGGATGATGAAAATTAAAAAGGATGAAAAAGAAGAAAAAAATAACAGGATGTTAAATGATAACTTCAGGGCCAATGTTCAGCTGTTCTGGAAACAGGTAAGATTGGCTTGCGGAGTGACAGGAACATCGAGTATGAATGTTATAAGAGCAGAAGATGGATGTTTACTAAGCGAAGAATGTAAGGTCTTGAAACGCTGGAAGGGATATTTTGAGAGTTTATTTAGTTGTAAGTCAGTTGAGTGCTTTATGCGGCCTACCCAAATGTCCTTTCTTTGGTATTGTTCGTCGAGTGGTTGAGCTCCTAAGTTCTGAGTTGAGCTCCACGATTAGTGACAAATGCGTGCACTGACTGGACATGGTCCATTCATTCTGTGTGGTTTTTCCTCAAAAGACCATTTCAGACATAAATCTACATGGTCTTCACATGATCTGACCAAGATTATGTCTGGACTTTAAAAAAGACTGTGACCTCTGAGTTTGTTTTGGCCTTTCTTCTCAGAGTAGTCAGATAGGAAACGCCGACCTCATCTAGTTTTAAAAACATGATTGACTTGTAAATGTGTTTGTATAAACCTACTTACAGAAATAAAATCATTTATCATTTATCATTTAGCACTCGCAGAAGAAAAATTTCTGATGTTCTATATCTAGAAGTATTATTTAAAACATATTAAGCATGTGTAATTAATATTATTACATGATTTGTGTCCCTGTCATCTGATTTTGTATTATCTCTCTTGTGTATATTCTATTTTTATTTTATTCTCGATTCTGTTTTGTTTCTAGAAATGAAGTCGGTATGGGTATATAAATATACCTAAATGCGAAAGTAAGTTTGTTTGTTACCTTTTCACGCCTAAACCACTGAACCAATCATCCTGAAATTTTGCAGATACGATACGTTGTCAGGTGTACAGAAACAGACATAGAGTAACTTTCATCCCGAAAACAAGTACTGTTCCCGAGGAAAACAACAGTAACCTTCTTATGATAATAGATGGCGCCACGTGTCTTTGGAATCATGATTGAATTATATTATTATAGAAACTTTGGTAGTGTGTTATGAGGTATTTTTATTTTTTATTTACGTACCTAATACATTTTGTGAGTATAGAGACCGATAGACCGGTTTTTCATCCACCTAACTATAATTCCCCAAAGAACCCGAATTGACTGTCAAATTCTAAATTAACGCGAGCGAAGCCGCGGGCAAAAGCTAGTAAAATATAAAATCAAAATGGTGACATTAACGGAAGTCCTAATTTAAGTTGTTGAGTTGAAGTTGTTTTTTTTACTTTCTATGGTGTTTACTTTTATTATTCATACTTGTACATTTAAAAAAAAACTAGATTTTCGAACTAAATATAAAAAAGTAGTTATAGAAACACTCGCAGAGATTTGTTGTCATAGTAGGTAATACTTGATCAATGTCACCTTTCATTATTTTTGACAATCGGTAGTTTTATATTTTATTAAAATGTTTAAAACTAGATTTTTTTACTTTATAAACAGATTAAGGAATTGTCGTAGATAATCGCCTCCATGGTAAAAAATGATAATGAGGACATTCCCGACCCTGTTTTTTTGCTTTTTCTTAACTTTGTATGAAACTTGTCTGGTCTCCTTTGTATACCACCACTTGCTATAGAAACTTTTTACAAAAAAAAAAAACAACCGACTTCTAAAAAAAAACACTACAAAGTGAAAAATAACTTTGATTTCAGAAGTCGGTGTCTTTAGATCAGTATTTTTTTTTGCCACCGACTTCCGAAATTAGAGTTATTTTTCACTTTATTGTTTTTTTTTGAAGTCGGTTGTTAAATTTTGTAAACAAGTTTTTAAATTTTCACTTTTTAGTGGGTCAGTTATTAATTTATCTAAGTTACAATAGCCTAATTTCAAATGCTCATCACCTTTTACAAAATATTGCTTTTCTCGACGCAGGGACGTTAATTGTTGAGGAGTTCTCCTGGTAATAACGAGAAGAACTGCAGCTGATGGCGAAGCCACCATTAGCTCCATTTCACCATATGTACCTATTGTATTGAGCTTAACTTGCTTAGCAACCATATTAAAGTAATCGAATCGCAACCACAATGAATAGTTACGGTGGCCACCTCTGGTCTTCATCATCAGTTCCACTTCACCAAATGGTGCTTTCCGAGAGCAAATGCACGAGTTACTATAAAGAAATCCCAAATCGCTATAGGTGTGCCTATAAAATTTGAGGATTGTCTCGTTTTCCATGGAGTCCTCTCATCAGATTCTGACTTGGTGACAATGGGACCACGTCGAGAGCATACCCTTTCAAATAAAAAAAAGAATTTTCAAAATAGGTTCACAATTGACGGAGAAATCGGTGAACATAGGTACATAAAAATAAAATAAAAAAACATACATACAGTCAAACATATAACCTTCTCCTTTTAGGAAGTTGGTTAAAAAAAAACATATATACAGCCGAACATATAACCTCCTTTATTTTGGAAGTCGGTTAAAAAAAACATACATACAGGCAAACATATAATCTTCTCCTTTTTGGAAGTCGGTAAAAAAAAACATACATACTGGCAAACATATAATCTTCTCCTTTTTACAAGTCGGTTAATAAAAAACATATATACAGCCGAACATATAACCTCCTTCTTTTTGGAAGTCGGTTAAAAAAACATACATACAGGCAAACATATAATCTTCTCCTTTTTGGAAGTCGGTTAAAAACAGAAAGTGCAGTGTTGTGTCTTAGGCATCCAGTCAGATACTATACGCAGCGTGGGACGCCGATTTATGCTAGCTTCCTCGACTTATCCAAGGCTTTTGATCTGGTTGCTTATGACGTACTGTGGAGAAAGATGGAGAAGGATATAAGGATATTGGTATGGCAACCAGATGAATAATGTACGATGGGCTGGAACTTTTTCCGGCCATACAGGATGGAATGCGGGGTTAGGCAGGGGAAAAAAAAAGGCAGGGAGGGTTGAACTCACTCACGCTTTTCCACTTGTATGTAAACGAACTAATTGGCGAGCTCAGCAGAACCAGAGTGGGTTCCTATATAGATGGTATCTGTGTAATAATATTAGCTATGCAGACGATATGGTGCTTCTGAGCGCGTCAATCTGTGGTCTCAGAAAGTTGGTCGCCAAATGTGAGGAGTATGCCAAAACACATGGTTTGATGTATAACTCAAATAAATCGGAGATTTTTTTGTGTTTTCAGAAGTCGGTTGTTTTTTTGTAAAAAAGAAGACAGTTAAAAGCGAACTACATACCGTCCTAAAAACCTCTACAGTAGGCAGTGTACGAGTACTGCACAGTGACAGTACAGTGCACCGCCGGCAGGCAGTCGGGGACTGACGTCACGGATGTCAATCAGTCATAAGCTCTCTGTTGTACTTTTCGCGAATAAATAAAAATAAAACAGTTGATTCGCATAAGTTCATTGTGAAAATACGTGTATAATTGTGATTTATATGTAAAACTATTATCCGGTATTTACGTGCTGTGTTTAATAAAATAAACTCTAAAAACGTTTTACCGATCCCCAGCAATATTTAAGTATCCGAAAACCGAAGGTAATTATACAGTATTTTACTAGTGAACGGGAAACAAACTGTGTCATAACTTTAGTGTGTACCTTTACGCTGATACTGCGTTCAATTTAATATTATGGTGTCTTTAAGTAACATACCGTAAAAACTGCTATAAACTTATTTATAGAAAAAGCGCCATCTGTTGCCTTATCTGTGTACTTTGTGGACAGATCGATTACACTAGTAAAACATAAACAAGTCCTTTTCACTATGGCAAAGAGCGGTGGTTGTGGAAAGTTTCTCTCGTCGACAGAGGCCGCTAATTGCAGCAAATGTAGGTCTTGGTACCATCGAGCGTGTGTGGGCATTCAGAATACAGTCCCTATAGCGACCCCTGGCACTGTCCTGAGTGCAATAAAAAGCTGGCGAGGGATCGATGGGAGCTGGCTGGGGGTTTAGTCTCTGCATCACCATAAGGTTGACTGGTAGAAAATGCCTCAGGCATTAAGTCCGCCTTTGTACAGTATTTTTTTTACTTGTGCATAAAGTTTTAATAAATAAATAAATAAATAACCAAGCTGAAAGGCCGGTAAGGGCGCGTGCAGCAATGCCAGCTGTACACGAGTAAAGCCTCGTAAACCTGATGAACACTTGCCCTATAAATAGCACAGCCCTAAACGCCACATTGGATCTGCACCTAGACATCCTCAAGGCAGAGTTTAGCCAAAATAAAGAGGATTTTTTGAACATGGTGCGGGATGAATTCTGCCTCCTCCGCGATGACCTGTCGGAGCTAAGGTCCTCTCTAAATGCCACAAATGATAGGATGAGTAGTTTGGAGGAAAAAGCGGCTATTTTAGAACATAAACATAACCAGCCCCAAGTAATGTCTGAGGTAGATGAACTCGTATCACAAGTGCGGAACGATATTAATGACCGAGATCAGGAACTGCTCGCAAATGATATCGAGATCTCTAACATAGAGACTAGTGGTGAAAATCCAATCCAAATGGCACTGTTAGTTGCGTCTAAAGCCTCGTATCTACTAGGCAATATTTGACGCGCGACATGATGCACAGCATGTTGCTCGTCATCATGTTGAACAGCAACGAGGCACTTTTGTTTAGTAACGTTGTCATATCGCGCGCCAGCTGGCACCGTCGCGCGTTGTTGTGCAACGTTGCGAAACATGTTGAGCATTACGTGTTGCGCGTCAAATGTTGCCTAGTGGATACGAGGGTTTAGATTGGCGTCAAAATCAAAGCACGCGACATAGTGAGCACCTAGTGTGTCAGAGGCAGGCGCATCAAGGCGACGCAGGCGACCGCGCCGGTGGAGACCCGCCCCCGCTTCCTTGTCATGCGCCTCGACCTGCGTAACGAGCTGCTGGAGGGTGAACGAGTGCAACACGGGATGACTACTGCTGACTTCGACTTGCCAGGCCATCCGACGCGCTTTTACGTGAACGAGCGCCTTACGAAGGTAAATCGAGAATTGTTTCGGAGTTCTCGTGAAGCCGGCAATCTCCTGGATTGGCAATTTGTGTAGGCAAAACGAGGCCGTATTCTCGCCCGGTACAAACCGGAGACACCACTTGCCAAATCCGTTGTGAGTCTGACTTACAGCGCACCTTCGGACCTGCCGCGACACTGGGTAGCGGCGGCAATAGCTCACTATAGAATTACCTTTTTTTATTATTTTTATTATACCGATGAATTTTTTGTTTAGTTAATAAGGTCATAGTTTTTTATACTGTTGCGCTGATTGTAAAGTAGTTTTAGTTCAAGCTCCTGCAGAAAGGCACGACACGCGACGCGAATCTCACGCGACACAAAGGCATCGCTCGTCGCGCTACTGGCGTTGCCTTTGTGTCGCGTCGCGAAGAGTCTTTATAGTAAGTGTCACAAAAGTAATATTAAGTTTGTGTTGCTACTATCTTCCAAAATACAAGCTTGACTTAGTTTGGGAGTTGGTAGATCACCTATTATGAACTGCAGTACAGCCATTAAACATATTTTCAAAAATTGTAATTCATAGATAAAGTTTTTGTTGTACTTTGAGAGTGAAATAAAAATTGTTATTATTATCTGCTATCTTTTATATTTGTAGGTGTGTGTCTCGCAGCGCACCTCATTCAACTATACGTAAACCAGTTTTATAACACCACACATATTTATATACACCTATTTATTACAAAACTACTATTTCACTTCACAAACCTATTATTTACAAATCTTCCAATTACAATGTTTCGTTTACATTTTATTACATTCACTATTTACAATTGGACTAGACTAATAATATTATATTATATTATAATGTGCACTTATAATATTGATATTGCTAAATAACGGAATTATTTTATATTATAATAATGATGAATAAAGGCAAAAAAAGTTTCTTAAAGTTGGTTTTCTTGATGCTGGATCATTGGGTACAGGTTATGATAAACTGATTGGTGCACGCGACAGGCATTGTTTTGACGTTATGGCCATTAACAAAAATTGGTTACGACCGGGCGAGGAGGGGCACGCTCCGGTGTGGTTTACCAGCGAGTGTGCGTTCGGGTCGTGGTGGGGGCGTGGGCTTTTATATGCGGCGGCGGGGACTGAGTGCACGAATTTGGACTAGCAAGGTCGATCCCAGGTTCGAATCGGTTGAACAAATGTGGGTAACGCTATAGGCTTGTACACCGGCGCGACGTCACAGCGTGACAGAAGCGCACCGCGTGCCGTGCGACGAGCGGCGCCTTTGTGTTGTGCTGTCGCGGCGCGCCTGTTTGCGGGAGCCTTAACGCTCTCAATGCACGGCAAAAAAATGCTATAGGTACAGCGTACCGGTTACCATAGCTTGACCTTGTTCTATTCCTGTACGCCATAACGGATTCGCTTAGCTCACTGGGAAATTGTGACCATTGCATATTGGTAGGTGATTTTAATGTTAACTTGCTGGACACAAGCTTCTTAAAAACAAAAAAAAACTAAGGAGTTTCTAAATAGCCTCACTCTTACTCAATTCGTCACCTCTCCTACTCACTTCACAGCCTCCAGTGAATCTCTCATCGATCTCCTGCGTACCGACCTAAGAGCAAGATAAACGTCAGTGGAATCTTTTGGTTCACTTAACGGTCATTCTATCATAGTTGGGGAATTTCAAGTAAAACATGTAATTTCGATTCGGGCGATAAATATCCCGTTATTACTGTCAAAGCTAAATTATTACGGATTTGACTCCAGCGTTGCGCAATGGTTCCGCAGCTACTTTAGTGATACAAAACTCAAACTCAAAGCATTTATTTCAATTAAACCATTTACAGGCACTTTTGAATTGTCAAAGAGTCGGTCAGTTAGGCAGAAATTTGAAGCTAGTTGCTCATTCCAAAACGTAAATCTCTATGAAGAAGAACGGGCAAGAAACTCCAAGGACACTCTTTTTAAATCAAGATATTACAAAACCGTTGGTACATTAATTCTTGTTGCTTCTATATGTGAGAACAATGTAAAAAAAATACTAAAAAAATATGTATATTAAAAAATAAGTCAAAATATAACAATAATAAAAATAAGCCGTGGCAGTTAAGAGATGACCAGTCTCAACTGACGGCGCTCGTTCACGAACATGACACGTGGATCAGCACCATCCAGCTCAACCATTTTGTAGGGAACCGAATGATCCAACACACGCGCCACCAACAGTGAGACATTTAAGTGAGCATGACATAGTATCAACTGCCATGCTTTCAAGTCAACATACATAATAATGATATAATAAACGAATCCATGGTACTCACATTTACAAAATTGAAAAAATGCTTCTAAATTATACAAAACTATACTTTGCTATGTATTTGAGCGATGAATAAAATTTTACTACCAAAAGAAAACACAATCATTAAAATATCTATTGGATTATTCAATATTAAAACATTTTATATAAAAAAAATAAACAAACATTAAATTTGCAATGTCAAAATACATAAAAGGGAAAATAAAAAAGAATTATCTCTTCCAAACAATAAAAGTTTAACTAGTGCGCCCAAGTGGCTGTGGAGCAGGACCAGCATTAAGCCAAGCATTTTTATCTACGATATAATCATTGAACTTATAATATGCTTGTCTACATAGTGTGCGTATAAATGCATGTTTTAAATTTCTTCTCATTTAGTTGAAGAATATCGAGTGGTATTTTATTATACCACTACACAGTACCCCATAAAAGAAGTATGTGCTTTAGACAACCAGAAACGTGGTTGATCTAATTTGTTCCTATTTCTAAGTGTTGATATTATGCCTGTCACTTATCTTACTAAAAAGATGTAGATTTTTTCGAACATACATAATGTTTTCATATATATATTGACAAGGTACCGTCATGATGTTAATTTTTTTAAACAGTTCCCTTAGAGATTCTCGTTTGCGGAGGTTGTAGATGGCTCTGATAGCCCTCTTTTGCAGAATAAACATAGAATCAATATCTGCAGCCCGTCCCCACAGCAGAATACCGTAAGACATGATGCTATGAAAGTAACTAAAATATACTAATCTCGCGGTATCCACGTCTGTTAATTGACGGATTTTCCAAACAGCGTAAGCGGCTGAGCTTAGCCGCCCTGCAAGTGATGTTAAGTGAGGACCCCACTGTAGCTTTGAATCAAGTGTGATCCCCAGGAAAACCGTTTTTTCGACGAATTCTAGTATCTCCTTATTCAATACAACGTGACATTTACTACTTCTAACATTCGGTAACGCGAATCTTATGCATTTAGTTTTCTTCTCATTTAATACCAAATTACTTACAGTAAACCAATTATGAACCTAACGCATAGTGTTATTTACGTCGTGAAGCTCTTGTGCATGTCTGTTTATTTTAAAAATCAGTGATGTATCATCAGCAAATAACACCATTTGTGGTCGGTTTTTTAGTAAATGAGGTAAATCATTTATATATACTAAAAAGAGGAACGAACCCAATATTGAGCCCTGTGGTACACCCATTTTGACTTTTAACCCCAATGAATTCACACCATTTATTTGAACTTGCTGCAGTCTTTCATTAAAATATGATTTTACTAAGCTAAGTGCAAGTTTATCCAGTCCGTAATGCTCAAGTTTCAAGGGCAGTGTTTCGTGATTCACGCAGTCAAATACCTTGGATAGGTCGCAAAAGATGCCTATTGCATCTTGTGCCAAACAACTTGTGGATCTACGTTTAGATGACGGCACTGCTCTCACATCGACTCTTACGCATTGAGAGAGGCGTTCCGCAGGGATCTATTTTAGGCCCAATTATGTTTATTTTATACTATGCAGATATAATTAAATGCCTCCAGAGATGGAATTACCATATATACGCCAATGACGTCCAACTATACCTACATATCCATTAGTTCAGATGACTACGATAGTGCCATTAAAGATTTAAACGATGACCTTCTTAGAATCGCCGCCTGGTCTGAAGAGAATTGCCTGTCGCTAAACCCAACCAAAACGAAATACATGGTATTTGGCACAAGACAGCAACTAGCTAAACTACTTGCAACGTTGCACCTGGAGCCGATGGGCGAACCAATTGAAAGAGTCTGTGAACCGCGGAATCTTGGTCTTATTATGGACAAAGACCTTCGTTTCGGAAAACATGTAGCCGACTCGGTAAGAAACTGCTTTTACCGCCTGAAACTTCTGTACAAGATTAGGCCGTACTTGTTCGAAACACTACGGGAGCAGCTTGTTGAAACCCTGGTTTGTCTAGGCTAAACTACGTAGATACAGTCTACGGCCCGCGCCTGTTGGCTCGCACTGATCGGCTCATTCAAAGGGCCCAAAACACATGTGCTCAGTTTTATTATAAAATTCCTCCCAGAAGTCACGTAACTCCATTTTTAAACAGACACTTCACATTGCGAATGAAATCGAGACGCAAGCTACACTTGGCGTACCTTCTGTTCGGTATAGTTAAATACCAGAAACCGAACTACCTGTACGACAAGTTACGGTGAATAGCGAGTAGACGAGAATGTGGGAGAAGGCAATGCTCACAGCAACTCTCGACCCAGTCACATAGTACAGCCACATTTAGAGGTAGTTTCCGTTATACGACTTCCAAAGTTTGTAATAACCTGCCACCACCTATTCGAGCAATTAATACGATCGACACATTTAGAAGACGCCTACAGCAGTACCTCATAGATGCGCAACGGAAGCTGGACATGATCAATTTGAACTTTAATTTTTAATATTTTATATATTATTATTTATTATCATTTTTAATACAATATTTCATTGATATAAATTTGTGATATAAATTATGTAGTTATCTATTCTTTGTTGATGACAGTCCTTTGTTTCTTGAGCAACCATACTGTTTTATTTATTTCCGTAAACACCACTTTAATATTATTAGCTATAATTATGTTTTAAACAAATATCTAATCTATTTTATTATTATTGGTTATACATATAATTATATATCTTTATTTTTAATGTATTTTTTTTATTAAATATTTACACACACAATAAAACTGATTTACATCCGTAAGATATCATCGTAACATAGGGTCCAGTTGAAAACCAGCGTCAGGCACTGGTTGTCTGGCATTTATGCTGAACTGGGGCTACTTGGCGCGGCCCTTTTTTTTTTTTTTGGGTGAGAAATCATCAAATGACCGCTCCCGCTCTGGGCGGAGCGGAAGGGCGTGTCCGACTCTTACTGACTAAAACTCACCCGTGTTCCTTCAGTTGCCTGTGCGCCAGGGCCACGGTGGTTCCCTATCCATTTGCATAAAATTTTAAGACCTAATATAACTTAGCATAATTTAGTTTGGCATAATTATATTTTCGCATAATATAATTACCCATAACAGCACTATGCATAATTTTTTTAAAACATAATTTCTCTACCGTTCGTGCGCAAGTTCGACTCGCACTCGGCCGGCTTTTTAGGCTTGTGTGTAAGCGCCTACCAGATAAGTACCTATTTATTACTAATACTCACCAAGTTGTGGCCACCAGAATGGATAGAGTGTCGTAGAAATGAACCTATTCTCCTTTTTTTATTTATAAGGCGTAAGCCGACGGAGCCCCGCCACGCGGGGCTCCTACTCCTGGGCGGTTTAAAAAAAAATAACCACGAAGGGGACGGCGGGGTTTTTCAGACCCCACCATCCCCGTCTAACCTAACCTGTCCGAGTCGGGGTGCCCTAAGTCCCGAGCTCGCTTCGCTCGCTCTTGCATCCTATCCCCGATTGTATTAATCATGCAACACCAAATTAATCATGCAAAACAAATTAGTCTTTAAGATGATTATGCCAACATAAAATGTATGCCTAAAAAAATTATGCCGAAGTATTATTATGCCAAAACAAATTGTGCCAAAATCATTATGCCGAAGTATATTAGGACAAAGAACATTATGCGAGAAAGGGATCCCGGCCACGGTAACTCTTTCGAACAATCCGCGACCCCGGCAGGCATCGGCCCTATCGGACCCCGTCAATTATGCTGACAACTCTTTGAGGCGCGCGTGGAATATAACGCGCCGTCGACCTGGGCCTGGTCCTTGCCGGACGGCGAGCTGCCCATTGCGCGCCGTCCGAAAGCCCGCGCCTACGGTGGCCGGGAGTCGGCTATCGACTCCTGACGCCCAGGGTGTCTCCTCCTGCGGCGACTAGGGGCGTGAGGGCGCAATGATTGCCTCTCCCTCACGCGCTCCGCCTCCTCCTTTGCGAGCATTACTGCTTCGCAGAAGGAGGTGACTGCTTCCCATTCTCTCTCGCTCCGTACCATGGCCTGAACCAGGGCCGGACGCGAGAGATCGCCGCCGCCGATCGCCGCCACGAGGACACGGCGGTGCCCAAGCCGGGCAGACCTCCACCGTATGCTCCACCGTGTCCTCCGCTCGATCTACACAACGCCAACACCCGGGCGTTTCTTCCCACCTTAACCGAAACAGGAACCTCCCGTAACAGCCATGTCCGGTGAGGACCTGCGTCAGGCGGAAGGTAAGGACGCCGTGGCGCCTCTCAAGGCACTCCTGAAAGTGGGGACTTACCGCCGCAATTGTGGCGTGCCCAACTTGGCGCAGCCCTGAGGTACATAATACTGTGTTTAATTTTATTTTTCTTCTATTTTTTGTTTTTTGTGTGAATATTGAGTGCCATAACCTGGGTTAAATAAATTTACTTTCTTTCTTTCTTCTTCTTCAGAGCCGTGTGCCACAAGCAGGCTGTTTGAACATGATCATCAAAAACAGCTTCAGACTTCAATTTCAGTATATATTATTATTAATTTTTTCACGTCACATGCAGAATGGACCTCGAACACCTAGAAATCAATATTTTAAATTTAAAAAAAAAACTTAAAGTTAAAACATGCTTATACTTGAGGCCTATAAAATTATAGGCAGCTAAACGCCATAAAGTCGTAAAATGAGTTACTGTGACGCCATCTAGTTTAGGTAGTTGGAGACGCTTTAGTGTATTATTTTTTACTAACAAATGCAGCTAAGTCCCTAGCAAATTCAGTTAAATAATAAAATATAGAGTTGCTATCTTGACAAAAATATTAGTTTTTGTAGCTTCCTGAACATTTCACATACTTGGATTTAGCTGACTTTGATTTTATTGGCCTCAGTTATGGTTACACTGACCTACAGAACTGACGTTTATCTTTGATGTAGTGTAGTTACTACTACACTGTAGTAAACGGGCACTAAACCCCTACTGGGGGTAGTGCCCACTGTTTGAAAACTAAACCCCTACTGGGGGTAGTGCCCACAGTTTGAAAACTAAACCCCTACTGGGGGTAGTGCCCACAGTTTGAAAACTTGCGAATGATGTTCCGAATATTACTTTCCATCTACTTATTTAAGTACAATATTTATGTAATAAGTTTTTGTATGCGATTTATAAGGTGTGAAAGTGATAGAGAGGTAAATAAATGGGTAGATACTAAGATAAGTTTACTTAAAATAGTTTAAATTAAACTAGGCAGGTACCTAATAGTAAGGTAATTCTAATTATTATTATTTCAAGTGTTTCTATAAAAAGTTATTTGAATTATTGATTTCGGTTGAACACTATTCTACAAAGAAAGAAAAAAAAATACGAAGATGTTATACCAAACAAAAAAAATCGGTACGTATCTAGAGATACGTACCTACGTTTATCCTACTTATCTAATTTATTTACGTTTTTGTTCATTAAATCGTAAAGGCTCCCACAAACAAGCGCGACGCGATAGCACGACACAAAGGCGCCTCTCGTCGCGCGGCACGCGGTGCCTTTGTGTCACGCTGTCGTGTCGCGCCAGTGTGCACGAGACTTAAAGCAAAAACATTTTTACGAAGTAAACTAAACATCCGCACAAAATCGGCCCATTCTAAACTCAACCATACAAAAATAAAATAATAAGTAGTCACAAGTAGATAACTACCTACAGGGAAATATTGCCGCATAGTAGGTTCGTAGGCATCGAATAATACTTCGTTGATTATAAGAACGTAGGTTACCTACTCATCCTTACAATATTTATTTTACTCTGCATTCTTGTTGCGGCAGTGCCTACCTATTCTTTCCAATCGAAGTATTTTTTGTATATTTCCGAATTATTGCGAATACTTTCGATGTTTTGCAACGCTAAGCTTCACACGCGCGGGTGTTAAAGTACAGTGGAGTCAAATTAACACTTACAAGATTTGCAGTTTATAACAAAAACTTAAGAAAATAAAAAGGAAAAAAAAGGGGAGAAAAAATTTGAGAAAAAATGAAGTACCTAAAGCTAATATAATATGGCAACTTAATATAGTATTATCAAATACCTACGTCACCCAAGAGACAGTCACTGGGCAACCCTAGTGCGTGTTTATTTACCTACCGATAGGCCGTAGCTAATTATTTCAAGGTCACTGCCGAGCCCGAATACTGTTAGTTTATTATATTGTGCCAGTGTTGAATTTACTTAGAAGTGTGAAGTACCTAATGATGTTGTTTATAATTATAATGCTTAATACAATCTTTTAAATCTTTACTATCAATGAATCAGTAATATAATTATTTTATTAAAATACATTTTGTAGCTCGTTACAAATAACTAGAATCTAGACACGCGGTAGCGTCTCAAGCCAAGGTCAAAGAAAATAACCTAGTGACGCAACAGTGAGTGCAACGGTGAGTGATTTGATTATGTTTGGTTGTTTTAATACGATAAGTCTTAACGTTTAGATAACATCATAATGTTTTTTTTATTATTCACTCGTTTTTAATTATAAGCAATATTACAGGATGTAAAAATATGCTTAACGAAGCCGAAACTCGCTTGTTTCAGATTCATTTTATTGTTAGTCACAGGTGGAAATTCAGTTCTAAAAATTATTATTGTAACATACCCATAAGGTGTACAATATTTAAATTTACAATTATATGTCTAAAAAATAATTTAAAAAATCGGCATAGTACACAAAAACACCAAGGAAACGTAATATTAATTATTACCAATATGGAAACAAGTTAATTATACATTCATCAATTGTTATTGGTCATAAATAAGCATTATTATTGCATTATTATAATATAAAATAAACTATAGTCAATTATAGTCATTTGTCATTTAGGAATTCATTAATTGTGTAATATACTTTCTGTATCAGTAATTCTTTGAGTTTGTATTTAAAAGTAGTTAATGTTTCAATATTTTTAACAGAGTCTTGTCATACCAAATATGCTTGATTTGAACTTAACTGTTCTGTACTGAACTATCTTAAGTTCATTTTTATGTCTTATACTTCTCATTCTCACGTAATTACTGACATCGCGCTTTATGATTGATGCTGCTTCCAACAATATTGACGTTAGGTTAGGTCAGTTATCTTCTGAATTCCGCTCTGCATGAATCGGTCTGTTTACCCCCACATATACTTCTCATACATTTTTTTGGGGCTTTCAATGCAAATTCTCTGTTAGTAGAGTCACCCCAGCATAACATGCCATATTTAAGAAGATTGACGTTTGAGTTTAAAGTTGTAATAAATTATCGATACATATTATAGACTAGATTCCACCCGCGACTACGTTAGCGTAAAAGTCATAAAACACCACGATATACTAAAATAACGGCAACATTTTTATAAATCTTCCCATTGACCTTCAAATAATTACTCGGATACATATCTTTACAATAAATTAAAATTTTATTTGCCACTTATATATAACCTGTTTTCAAGGTAAACTTAATTAATTTTAAAACCATACATAATCATGATTATGATCTATTAATAAATTAGTAGATCTATTTATATACATTCTTTGTATTTCCAAGTTTCGTTTGCCTTCATACACGCACGCCGCTTTCAAGTAGGTACTACGCACCTGACCTTTCTGAAGAACATCACCAATAAGGAAGGAGTATGTAAGGACCGTAGCAGATGGCGTTATGTATATCTGCCTACCCCCCTGGGAAGGAGGCGTGAGTCAAACTCAAAGCATTTATTTCAAATAAACCAATTATAGGCACTTTTGAATTTTCAAGGGTCGGTCAGTCAGAAAGATGAAGCTAGTTTTGAAGGGAACTTAAAAGATCCAATACACACGCCACCACCAGCGAGACATTTGAGTGAGCATGACATACCTACTTTCAGCCGCCAGGGCACATTCAAGACAATGAAAGATGAACCCAGTAAATGGTAGCTTTATAGTAGGTACATAGTGCTCACACGTGCCATGCAATTATACAATAATAAGTCAAATCAAATCAAAATATTTTATTTCACATGAACCAACATGGGCACTTATTTAACGTCAGAAGCACGGTTCCAATTGGTTGTTTCAGAGATTGAATTTAAACAATGCAAATATACTTTTTACAATCTTCAGCAGCTCCAACAATATTTTCGAATGCTAATCAATTATTAGTCTATGTATCGCCCCTGTGGCAGGACCAGCGTTGAGCCAAGCATCTTTGGCAGCGATGTAATCCCCCAACTTATAATATACTTGGCTGCATAGTGTGCGATTTATATATAGGATTTAAAATTCATTTATATATATGTACTATACCGCGGCTTCGTCCGCGTGGATGTCGGAAATTATCCCACGGAAACGTGCTACCCGGATAAATACTTAGTATCCTATTATCGACATCCTTTCAGACGGTAAAGCGTGAAAAATCAAATCGTTTAACATTTACAATCACATTTTAAGAAACTACATAGGTACAAAAATATCTATACCGGTCTACTGAATAAACAAATAACTAAGAAAAAAACTTTCTATTTTCGTTTCTTGTTTTTGTTCTGCACTATGGAGTAGGCCTAATGCGCGGTTCCTTTAATCAAAAACGAATCTTTTTGCTTACCAATGAGCGTTTTTTATTGCCGATCTGGGCATTTTGGAGATGTTTGATTTTGGGCTACCACTAACTACATAGATAAATAGAAAAAAAAAATAGAGGAATTTCATAAAAGTACAAACAAATTAATTTGAAGAAGGGTACAGGCGTACAAAAATGATTATTTGGGAAGTTTTTTTAATAAAATAACCGTATTATTAGGCCAGCCATGACTGTTGTGTTTGACATGGCGTTTGACGTCTTTGACAGTTTTAAGTTTCGTGAAATGACGTCTTTCCTTGACTTTGTGAGGTGGAGGTCTCCGTAAGACTGTCACTTCGTTAACAACAGCTCCGTATTAAATAATAATTAAAAATAGTTTCTGTGCATGTTAAGTGCTCTGAAGTAGTTGTTTAGTGAAAGTGAACTACAATACTCAAAATAAATTGTTATCTAGTGATAATATTCACAAACAATGAAGTTGTTAACGACCGAAATCCAGGCGCTGGAAACTTAAAATATGACTGTTTATAATGTATTATATGTGTCTGACTGTTTATAATCTAAGTGAATTATCGTTTGAAGTGATAATAATTACGCAGGTGAACAAAAAAAAACCACTCAAAGTCAAGCAGTGATGCCAAAACAGTGAGTTACAACAAAAACTTTTAACAATACGTACAAAACATCAAATTATTTTCAATTCACCCGCAATCAAAATAAAAAGTAACGGAATTATACGCTTACTAAGAGAGGACCAATTTTGAATACAAGTTAACGATCAGATGGCTTAATGGTTACCGCGGTTGGGGGTGTAAGCGCTAGAAGGCGCTGGTTGGGATCTCGGAAACAACATATGTTTTTCCATTTTTATCAAATGTTAATGATATTCAATAGCAATAGAAAATGAGCTTCTTTGACAACATTACGTTTAGAAAAACAAAGACACGTTCTTTAGAAATGTCCGAAGAAAATAGCCTTAATAGTTCGAAGTTAGATGGCAGCGCTAGTAGCTTACCAAATATATCAAGTGACGAAAACAACATACAAATACAGGAACTACAAAACCAAATTGCACTACTTACTTCACAACTTAACTCGGCACACGAAGGGATAAATAACTTAAACATAGAAAATACTCAGCTTAAAAAATCTGTATGTGAATTAACAAGTAAAAATGATGTAATATAAAAGGCTACAAAAAAATTAACGAGTGAAGTGGGAACTCCTAAAAAAAGCTCACTTACATCTACACCACGCCCAAATTCTCAAACAAAGTCACAGAAGAAGACAAGCAAGATACAACTACTTTCGAAAAAACAAGACACGATTAATGCTTCAACGGTAGAACTAGTTAATACAACAACACAGAAGGGAGAAAGTGATTACCATTCTTCGATTCCCACAAAAAGAAAACTGTGCATTGTTAGTGCGAATAAAACTAACAAAGTTTTGTCCACCGCTCAAGACATATTTAAAAACTCTTAAGTGTGTCATTACGTCACGCCGAGTTGTGGTACACTTCAACTTATTAAAGACTTACATACAAAACTAATTGATTATTCTATGAATGACTATTGTGTAGTTTTAATTGGGGAAGAAGACTTTTTGCATACTGAAAATTATGTTAATATCATTATAAAACTAAGAGAGACATTGATGACACTACAGAATACGAATATAGTCTTATGTGCTCCTACTTTTAAATTAAGTAATTACTCGACAATGTTTAATTGGCGTATAGAGACGTTTAATAATTTATTACATCTAGACTTACAAACGTATAACTATGCAACTGGATTTGATTTTAATTTAAAACTTTTTTATGACTTTACAATGTTCTCTAAAATCAATAGAAAAATTCATGACTGCGGTATGCGTATTATCTTTCAAAATGTATTGTTAACCATAACAGAGATATCATCGACCCAATGTGAATCTTCTGCAGATGAAAAATATTGTGAACATGAAAACTTTTTTCGTGTATAAACATATTAATATTCTGCATCAAAATATAAATGGTCTATTGAACAAATCTCATATGCTTACCGTCGAACTTAATGGACTATTCGATTCAGGAAAAATAATTGATGTGCTATGTTTTTCAGAGCACAATATGATAGTATCTGATGTTAACTTGTTACATATTCCTAATCTCACACTTGCTACACATTTCACTCGCAAATTCCGACATGGTGGTACTTGCATAATGATACGAAATGGAATTAAGTATAGAACTTTGGAGTCGGTGGGAAAGTATTGTGTTTCTAATATAATTGAATGTTGCGCAGTAGAACTCACTGACCATAACATCATTGTGATGTGTGTCTATAGGAGTCCACTTAATAGGGACATAAAAAGTAAACTTGAGATATTTATCAATAACCTTAATATTCTCTAAAAGTTTTTTTCATTACACACTAACAAAAAACTTATTCTATGCGGTGATTTCAACATTGATCTTTTAAAAAAGACCACATGTTTAGAGCAGCTCAAATATCTTATATCGGGGTACAATCTCAAATTTGAAATAAAAGTTCCAACAAGACTAAGCAGCGGGACTTGCATAGATAACATAATTCACAATGTACGAGGATCAAAAGGAGAAGTCTTAGAACTGGCGGTATCCGATCATACGGCACAACTTTTACGATGTCTAATTAGACGAACATGCATATCAAATTACTGGTTCTCAAATAAACGAGATTACTCAAAAGAAAACGTTCAGAAATTCATAGACAACATCAAAGCTATCACTTTTGCTGACGTATACGAGTGTTAAATACCTGATGGTATTTGGGGCTGGCTGACCTGAAGGTACACTAGCGAGAATTGATAATAAAACCACTGTGTACTGATCTGACCTGATAGCTCATTTATTAAAAAAAAACCTTTTGCTTATGTACTATTCGCGGTAACGAAACCATAGCGACTTCTAAATCGACGTCAACGCCATCTATCGAGCACGCCGGAAACTTTACAAATAATTAAGTCGTAAACATACCGCCTACCAAGGACGTTACTGACGGAATGTCCTTCTAAAATGAACTAAAGTGACACATTGCGAAAGCAAGTTGAACTAAACATTTGTACTACATTAGAAAATAATTTGAACTAAAATGGACAAGTTATGGTTCATACATACATATCTATAACACTCAATTTCTAATGGCTAACAAGAATGTTACAATAACTTAGAGCTAAACATTAATTATTTTAGGTAGAAAAAAGAGTAAGTACTTAAAACAAATTAACATAAAATTGTAAAAGTGTAAAGAAAAACTTAAAATACATGTAGGTAATATTTGATTTTTCACAATTGATCTAAAGTTTACAAGCATAAACATGGTTGTATAAATTGATTTTAACAAGATAAAAAGTGTAAATTAATTGTAAAAAAAACATGGTTAAATAAAATAGGTAAACAAAAAATACAATACAACTATCTTATTCGACTACGGGTAAAATACATATTTTGGAGGTTGGCCTTTTGATTGTTGAGGATTTGGTGCGTAACGTGACGACACGGGTGATGTCATCATCTCCAGGATGTTTTTGTACTATCCTACCCATCAACCAACGACTTGGCGGCAAGTCGTCATCCTTAACTAGAACAATGTCTCCGATTTTTGGCTCAGCAACTTGGGAAGACCATTTGTAACGATTCATCAAAGTGACGAGATATTCCTGAGACCAACGTCTCCAAAACGACTGAAGCATTCGTTGAATGAATTGCCAGCGTGATAAATAATTAATATTTGAATTTTCGTACTTGTTATCTGGCACATTCACTAAGGGCTCTCCAATAAGAAAATGTCCAGGTGTTAATGGTAACGGTTCACCAGGATCGTCCACATTAATTGTGCTCATAGGTCGCGAGTTCAAACACGCTTCTATCTGACTGAGGAGTGTCGTCAATTCTTCAAATGTGAGAGTCGCTTCACCGATCACTCGTTTCAAATGGAACTTTGTGGACTTCACTCCTGCCTCCCAAAGTCCGCCAAAGTTGGGACTGTAAGGAGGAATGAAGTGCCACTCCGTACCATTCGCTTCGAGGTGTTCGGCTATGGACGATTGGATAGCTGTCAACTGCTGCAACTCCCTGGAGGCACCTACGAACGTGGTGCCATTGTCACTCCACAGTTTGGCACAATGACCTCGTCTCGAGACAAAACGTCTAAACGCAGCTAAAAAGGCTTGAGTGCCCATGTCACTCACTGCTTCTAAATGCAGTGCACGAGTGACCATGCATACAAAAAGGCATATATAGCCTTTGTATGAACGGTGGCCACGACCTTTCGTTGTCCTCACATTAATTGGACCAGCATAATCAACCCCGCTATGCAAAAATGGGCGAGCTGGGGTGCACCGAACAGCTGGTAGTGAACCCATGAACTGATTTTTAGTACTGGCTCTTTGCCTGGCACATGTCACACATTTGATGACATGGTGTTTGACCATATTTCTGACCCCTATTATCCAATAGGCTGTCCTCAAATAATTGATCATGACCTGAGGACCCCCGTGAAGGGTTTTATGATGTGCGTCAGCTATGATTAGCCGAGTTAGATGACTGGAGTGAGGCAGGACTATCGGATGTTTCATTTGTTCGCTTAGCTCTGATTTCTCCAGTCTACCTCTAACTCTCATAATGTCCTTATCATCGAGATAAGGGCAGAGTGACCTTAATGGACTTGTTTTTGACTGTATACAGCCTTTATCTTTAAGTTCCTTATATTCTGTTGTAAATAGTTCTTCCTGGTTTTTCCTAATACAACATTCGAGTGCAGCGTCTAATTCTGTTTTTTGTAAATATCCTTTCCTGTATATTGTGTTCTCCTTTAAAAATCTTCGGCAGTATGCAACAATCCTGACCAATCTTCGTAACTGAGAAAATTGATCGAAGAAACAGTTTGGAATGATAGCTACATGTGCCTTTGCTGACTCTTCTAAATCTGTACTGCAATAATTATTTGGCCTATTGTAAATTACGTTTTGTAATTTAAGAAACGATGGTCCAGAAAACCATAAATCGTTTTCTAGCAGTGAACTGGGAAGTATCCCTCTAGAGGCGCAGTCTGCTGGATTATCTTTAGACGGGACGTGAAACCATTGCGACGCTTTCATCGAGGTCAATATTTCAGACGTCCTATTGGCCACAAACGTCTTCCATTTACTTGGGTGGCTATTTATCCAGGCCAACACCACAGTGGAATCCGTCCACGCCTTGACCTTGTCTTTGGAAATACTCAAGACTTCAGATGTTTGAGACAGTATCTGTGACAGCAAGACTGCTCCGCAGAGCTCTAACCGCGGAATACTTATCTGCTTTACTGGTGCAACCCTGGTCTTAGCAACCAGCAACGACACTTGAACATTGCCATCTGCGTCTACAATCCGTAAGTAAATTGCAGCTGAGTACGCTGTTTTGGAGGCGTCACTAAAACCGTGAAGCTCCAGATAGTCGTTCGACTTGGTGCCAAGCCAACGAGGAATCCGAACCTTGGTGAGTAGTAATAATTCCTCACGATATGATCTCCATTCATTTATTAAGTCGTTGGTTATCTCCTCATCCCAACCGACATCTGCAAGCCACAATTTCTGGATAAATACTTTCGCTAAAACCACACTAGGGGCTAACCAGCCTAATGGATCAAAAAGTCGTGCTATCACAGAAATAATGGATCTTTTAGTTACAGGTGCGGTCGTCGGCGGCGGGAGATTCACCGTGTACTGGAAGGTGTCTGCGGTGCGGTTCCAGGTAAGTCCTAGAATTTTGATGGTACTATCTAATTTTATATCTACTTCCTTTTCTTTGTGATCTGGTTTCTTTGGTTTGTTGTACTCTATTGTTTGTTTTATGTTCTGTATGATTTTGTGCTTATTTGCGTTATCCTTGTTCATGTTGTCCTTTTTTATGTTGTCCTTTTTCATATTGTCCTTTGTTCTAATTTGATCTATTTGTCCTTTCAATATATTACTTTCTATTTCCTGTATCCTGTCTACTATTTCTTGGTTGTTACTGTTCCATTTTTGGAGCATGAAACCACCCTTTCCTAATAACGCTGTCATTTGCCTGTAGATTTCCAGGCCTGCTTCTACGCTATTACAACCGGTCATCAAGTCGTCCATGTAGAAGCAGTTCAGAACCATATCGGCAGCAAGATTGTAATTTTTACCTTCATCGTAGACGACTTGATGTAGGGTTCTGACTGCTTGGTATGGTGCCGATGCCGTACCAAACGTAACCGTCACCAGCTCGTAGTCCTTGATTTCGGTTTCAGGATTGTCTCGCCATAATATGCGCTGAAACATTGCGTCTTCTTCCGAAATTCTGACCTGGCGGTACATTTTGACGATGTCCGCTACCAGTGCTATGGGATGAAGTCTCCATTTTAACACTGTGTGTCTTAAATCAGACTGCAATGTAGGTCCCACCATCAACGTGTCATTGAGTGAGACTCCATTGTTGTTCTTCTCAGACGCGTTGAAGACAACACGTACCTTTGAGGTAAGTTTGTCTTCCCGGATCACAGCATGGTGAGGTAAATATACCGCCACTTCCTTATTCTTATCATTCTTGTCTATCTGCCTCATGTGTCCTAGTTGTAAATATTCTTCTATTACCTGCGTGTACTTTTCCTTTAGATCTTTATTTCTTTCTAGCCTTTTTTCTAATGACTTGAGTCTTTTTTCAGCGATCGCACGAGAGCTTCCACCTTTACAAGAATGATTTTCATCGCGGAAAGGTAGTCTCACTACGTACCTTCCACTGCTATCTCTTACTGTAGTTTTAGTGTAAAACTCTTCACACTTGTTTTCTTCAGGTGTTAGTATTTTCTTTGAACTATTTTGCTCTTCAATTTCCCAAAATTTTCTTAATATTTCGTCTTCATTGACTTGTGCATGCAACACATTAAATTTAGGTGAACCTTTAGATGAGTCCCTACTAACGGCACCGGACAGGATCCACCCTAAGGTAGTACTCTGAGCAATAAGAGTGCCTGACGGACTTTTAACTATGCCTGCCTCAATAATGCAGCTGTAAGCATCAGCGCCTAGTAAAACATCTATTTTATTGGGAGTTTTGAACTCTGGATCTGCAAGTTGCAGCGTGTTAACTCTCAACCAATCCAAGGTAGTGTCGACTCTACACTCAGGTAAGTACGATGTAATTTTATTTAGTACGTAAGCTTTAACTTTAAGATTAAAATTAGAATCTACCCGAGATTGGATATTCAAATGTACCATGTACGTTGCCATGGTTGAACTATTACCACCAAGGCCTGAAATAGTTCCTTGAATAGGGATTTTTTTCAGGTTGAGTAGCTGAACTGTGGCCTCTGTTACAAAACATGCCTGCGAACCCTGATCGATCAAGGCTCGGACAGTCTGAAATTCACCAGAGCGTGACTCGGCTTTTATTAGCGCTGTGGCTAATAAAACCTGTCTGGGCTTGAGAATATTACCGGTCGACAGGCACGAAACTATCGGACTAGTATTAGGTGAACTAACACTGTCGATAGCCGATGACGTCGAAGGTTGTTCCCTTTTGTCCGACTCTTGGCCTAAATGCAACAGCGAATGATGGCGCCTTTGACAAACCTTACATGTGGTAGGTTTTCTACATTCAGAAACAATGTGATTGCCGCCTAAACAGTTGAAGCAAATTTTATGTTTTGCTACAAAATCACGTCTAACTTCAACTGACTGCTTTGAGAATTTCTTGCAGAAACAAAGTTTGTGTCCTTCTGAGCAGAATTCGCATTGTATTGATGAACTCGTAGCCAACATTGCCTTTGGAGTATGAGCAAATGAACTTTTACTATTGTTGTTGCCCTGATGAACTGGTGCCCTTTTAGGCTCTAAACACTCTAATGCACGAAACCGGTTTTCTATAAAAGTTTTAAATTGGTTGAAAGTTGGTAAGTCATTGTTGGAGTCATTGTTGCAAATACTAAGCTCCCATTGCTTACGCGTTTCGTTGTCTAATTTAAATGCAACGATGTGTATGACAATGACATCCCATGTACTAACGTTAATCTCCAAATTACTCAACGCATTAAGACAATCGCACGTGGTATCAAGCAACTCTTTCAAAGCTGTAGATGATTCCATCTGCATACGTTTTTGACCGAACAACCTCCTAAGAATACAGTTTGTTAAGTATTTTTTATTGCTATAACGCTTCTGTAACTGAGTCCAGCACTGAACATAATTGGCATCAGTTATAGGAGTGTGACGTATTAATTGCTCTGCTTCGCCAGAAAGGTGACCTTTTAAATAATGGAGCCTTTGCAAATTATCTAAAGTATCATTTTTGTGTACTAATGATGTAAAAAGATCATGGAATGTTGTCCATTCATCATATTTTCCTGAGAATATTGGAATGGATATTTTGGGCAACTTAACAAAAGAACTACTTGATTTATTTATACTAGTTGAAGCATTATCGGTTTGATGTACAGAATCCTTAGCTGGTCGAATTTTATTAAGAGATGTTTTCATTAAACTTTTATAAATAACATAAGTGTCCTCTGTCGCATCATAGATATCAACCACTTTCTGTACTATATCTTCTGCTTTATAACGTTCATATAATTTAGTGTTATTTTCTTTAAACAACGCCCAATCCTTTTCCAATAATTCTTGCCTTGTTTCTATGTATTCTAGCGTTAATCTATCTTTACTACATTTCTTAAAATTTGTCAATCCCTTTGTGATAACATTCTGTTGATCTTTTAAAACATTAATTAATCCATCCATTTTTATAATTGATTAATGTACTTAATGAATAAATAAAATGCTTTTAAATTGATTTTAATTTGATCAAATATTTATAAACACAACAAAATGTTCAGTTAAGCTAATAAAATCAATGTAAGTATACAAATGATTAGCAACTTTCTCAAAAGAATTAAAATATGCAAAATTTCTAAGTGTTGCAAACTTAAGCAATAAACTTCATAACAGCTGACTAAATTTTTCTAAGTTGTACAATTTTATCAAACTAATTACAAGTCCCAAACACTACTTAAAATTTTACAAGTGTTTTGGAAACATAAAATCTGGTAGAAATCGGGTATAGGTTCCCCGTTTCCCTGTTTTCTATAAAATATTCTAAGTCCTAATTCTAACATGCACACAAATCGGTAATATACTAACGAAAGTTTTCTAAGTTTAAAATGTTGTTGAATTTTTAAGTCCAAGATTACTAAATAATTTTCTAAGTCGAAAATTCTTCACTATTTCCTGACAAAGTTTATCTTCTCGTTGGAATAGAGTTCAAAATCGTTTGACCCGACCTTTTTGTCCAATTCACGGACAAGATAAATAAATAAAATGTACTCACGAAACTGCACTTTACACAAACACCGTTTTCAACCTGCAAGTGGCGCCCTCTGTGGCCGCTATCTGAACTGCGCGTGATGTCACCTATGACGTCGCGTGATGGCTGCACCTGCGTCACCTTGCTGTCATCCAGTGAAGTGTTGATCTGAGAGTGGCGCCCTCTGTGGCCACTCCTTGAACTAGTCCGCCAATGCTGACTCAGCTCGCCGCCAATACTGGGCGAAGCTGGCGCCGCTAGTGCGGAGGACCGTGTACCTTGCTGCAGCGATCCACTGCAAGTACGCGGGACGAAGAAGTGGGCCTACGGTGGCTCCACTTCTTTCAAAAAAGTGTCCTCTTGACCCGGCTCGTAGGACCAATGTTAAATACCTGATGGTATTTGGGGCTGGCTGACCTGAAGGTACACTAGCGAGAATTGATAATAAAACCACTGTGTACTGATCTGACCTGATAGCTCATTTATAAAAAAAAAACCTTTTGCTTATGTACTATTCGCGGTAACGAAACCATAGCGACTTCTAAATCGACGTCAACGCCATCTATCGAGCACGCCGGAAACTTTACAAATAATTAAGTCGTAAACAACGAGGAAGCGGATCCCACTAAGGCATTCAAACTATTCTATGACCTGTTTAAGTTGCTATATGATTTGTGCTTTCCAAATATAAAAATACGTATATCAACTAAAGAAAAAGCAAAATGGATTAGTCGTGGCATTAGGATTTGCAGTAAGAGAAAAAGAGAATTGCTGTGGAAATACCGGTCATTACCAAATAAGCAAAATAAAGCAAACTTTAAAAAGCTTTCAAATCGGCTGAAGAAAGTTATAAATCTAACACAGAGAGCCCATAATAATCGTTTCATACATTCTGCTCAGAATCTATGTAAAGCAACATGGAAAGTAATAAATAAAAATAAGACTAAACATCATAATTTGCCAGACGAAACCATAATAAAAATCAAGTCAAATGACAAAACCTTAACTAATCCTCTTGAAATAGCACAAGCTTTTAACGATTACTTTGTAGATCAAGTGAAACCAGTTACTAATTTAGACTGTAATAAAAATAAACATAACATAAGCAGTAGAATTACTTCTATGTTTATGTCGCCCACAATACCACTAGAAATTCACCAAATTATAATGTCACTAAAGAATACGTATAGCACTGGGTATGACGATATAAGTACAAACATTGTTAAACGGGTATCCACAATAATTGCTCCTGTTTTGAGTCACCTTATCAATATGTGCATATGCCATGGCTACTTTCCTGAAGAATTAAAAATAACAATTATAAAACCTCTCTTCAAGAAAGACAACAGACACGATATGTCCTGCTATAGACCTATAGCGCTAGTACCGATTTTTTCAAAAATATTCGAGATAGCAATATATTATCAACTTACTTCATACTTTGAGAAAAATTGCCTATTCGTTGATAATCAGAAAGGTTTTAGGAAAAACAGATCTATTGACGATCTACGATTTCTTACATATGGTTAGCGGCAGAGTGGATAAGAGGCTACCAACTCTGGCGCTTTATATGGACATGTCAAAAGCTTTTGATCGTGTAGACCATAAAATACTAATAAGTAAACTTAACGCATACGGAATAAGACGAAATATTTCAGATTTAATCGAATCTTATCTTTGTGATAGGCAACAAATAACGAAAATTAGTAGAATATCTAAAAAAAACGAAATAGTGTATAAATCTAGCCAGAGAACGGTAAATTATGGAGTACCACAAGGTAGTGTACTTGGGCCGCCCCTATTTATTGTTTATATTAATGACTTTCCTACAGCATCATCGTATCCTATGACAATGTTTGCAGATGACAGCACTTTGCTTTTTAATAGTGACGACGTAAGCACATTAGAGACTGAGATAAATTCTACCTTACTATCAGTTGTGAATTGGCTGCAAAATAATAATTTGGTTATAAATCTTGATAAAACAGTGCTAATGAAATTTCAACAAAGAGTAAATTACAATCTGGACTTAAATATTAAATACAAGGACACAATTATTAATGAAACAAATGTGGCTAAATTTCTTGGACTAAACATCGAGAACACTTTAAAATGGAATTCACATATTGACAAAGTATGCAGTAAGCTAAACCAACATTCCTATGTTTTGCACATGTTAAATAAAACGGCCAATCGAGCAACAGTCTTAACGGCGTATCATGGTCTAGTAGCCTCAACACTGAGATATGGAATTATATTTTGGGGAAATGCCACGGGTAAAGATATAATAATAATAATAATAATAATACCATTTATTTCAGGCGACACAGGCCCATAGAAAAATCTTACTATCTTTCGCTTTTATTTTCTGTATAGCTGCACAGGTACTACATATTTGCAGCGCAGCGCAGACGCAACACGCTTCTACCTTCAAGAAGGCAACGCCAAACACTTTTGTTGGATTATTATAATATTAGGCATGTGGAAACCGAATAATTTTTCGTGTAATTAGTAGTTAAGTAGATATTTTTAACCAACTTCAAAAAACAAGGTGATTTTTAGGGTTCCGTACGTCCTCATGAAAAAACGGAACCCGTATAGGATCACTCGTGTGTCTGTCCGTCTGTCACAGCCAATTTGCTCCGAATATACCCGACTGATTTAGTTAAAATTTGGTACACATATGAATTTCTGTGACCCAAACACGGACGTGTAACGTAAATAAAAGAATTTTGGATATAGAGGTCACTTTTAACCGACAAAAAAAAGAGGAGGTTCTAAAGTTAACGCGTATATGTCGGAGATGGTCATTAGTATGGACACTAAACGAAGCGCAACACGAGTTCCGGGAGGTGGCAGCACTGTCGCAATGACGTGCATACTCGGCTGACTTCGTACTGATGGCTCCGGCTAAGCCTGGCTGATGGAGGAGCGCTGATGGGACGAGTGGACACTTACCATTCTGCCTTCGAGGACATCAGTGCCTCCACCCTAAGTACTGTCACGCGTTCCGTATTGTTGTGCCGGGTACCTACAGTGTGTGATTCGCTAGTGTGATTAATTTGTTCGTGAATTATAATTTGACTAGCGTACCGCTTCGGCTTCGCATAGGTGCATTGCTGATACTAAATATACTACAGAATGTCTTTATATACAACGTTCACAGCTTTTTTGTCATTAGACAATACAATCATGTTTTCATTAGAGGTTACTCTTGCCGCCGGCCTCCCGGCCGGTACCGCCGCAACCGCTATGTCCCTGCATTTTAAATCTGTATTATCTTCGAAAATATTCATTTAAATTACATGCTGTAAAGGGCCATATTGATCTATATTAAATTCGCCATGTATTTAAGGTAGAGATAGACATATGCTATCGCGGACTTTTTTGTAGACCTTTTTAAGGTATACAATACTGTAGTACACTATTTTGATCTATCTCGTAGGGTTCAGCCAGCGTTTGCAATTTAAGCGCAAAAAAATATGTTTATTTACGGCATCACATTAGAAACCTCTTAAATTATCAGTGTTTCTCTACTATATTATGCATGTATTATACACATAAACAATCCTCATGAATTACTCTATCTATTAAAAAAAAAACGCATCAAAATCCGTTGTTTTAAAGATCTAAGCATAGATAGGGACAGACAGACAGCGGGAAGCGACTTTGTTTTATACTATGTAGTGATTTGAATTGCAAACGGTTTTTCTTTTGCGCAATAACCAACATTACCCATAGTACGCCCACAGTAGTTACAATGTGGCTGATGATAACGAGAGACACGTACCTTCTCCGTCATATACGAGTATATACATTTTTTTAAGTTGACCACGGAATAATCCGATTTTGATAAATATAAATCGTATACTTCGAAGTTGGTCCCATTTAAAATTGAAAACAAAATCCACCCCTAAGTGTAGAAAAATAGGGGTTGATTAATTTATCACCTATTGAATTTTCGCTTGTGACCGATTGTGTTGAAACTTGGCACACGTATTTAGTTCAGATGACGCTTCAACCAAATAGAGACCTGGAGTTAATCTGATGATGGAGACGGAAGAGAGTTGAGAGAGCTCCTCAGCAGTTTACAGCAGTTACATCGTGTTTGGGCTTAGGTAATGGTTAATAGGTAATACGGGCTGGTATTCGCAACTCACACAATATAAGGTGTATCTATTCATAAAGGAAATATTTTAAGAGATATACTTATAGCTGCATATTACAAGTTACAGGATTATATCCTAGATAAGAATGCTTGGAAACATGCTGGTCCTGCTCCATAGGACAATCTAGACTCTAGACAAAATCAAACTGGTTGCTAATTTAATTGTATAATTTATAATTTTTATGACATTTTTTTTTACATATGTAACTACTTTAACTCACACACTAAATGATAAATGATAAATGATTTTATTTCTGTAAGTAGGTTTGTTATACTACACACTAAATTATTACTTGTGAAATTTTGGAAACATCATTTACTTTTCAATATTTGTAAATAAGTGAGCACCATGTATCTATCCCCTATTTAATTTACCTGTCATTGCGTTATATATAATTATTTTTACCTATTGTAGTATAGTAATTTTAATCGAGGTGCATCGTCTTCACATATAAATTTTATATAATTAATGTATACCTAGTATTGTAAAACATTTTTAAAAGAGTAACTGTGGAGTTTCTAGCCCATTCTTCTCCATACGAAACTATCTTTTGGAAGGGGAAACTAGAATAAATTCAATTTTTTTGTAAATTCTGACGTTCAAAAGTGCCTTTTATGTGCCTATTTGAAATAAATGATTTGACTATGACTTTCCTGGTACAGAATCTATGAATACAAAAAAAAAAGTTTTTTATTTTACGTAATTATTATAATTTTAAAACTGCTGGAGACATTTTGCATAAAACCTTTACTCCCTATTCGATAATAGTATATACTATTCACAAGCTGACATGTAATAGTGACAAATTACTGTTTTATGACACTAACAAATTTGTTAGTGGTTAACTTATAGAACTTTATCTGTCTTGAAAATATTAGGTCTTTACCTATGAAATTGCCGTTCTGCAGTACTGGCCATTTCAAATCAAAATAATTTTTGTTTGGCTAAGAATTCTAATTTCAAATTAATTTTATTTTAAAAACATGGTTTTTTTTTTCTAAAAGTAGTCATTTCTTTATTGATTAGTGTTACATTTTCATCGCATTTCAATCTTTTTCGTCATCATGGATACGTTAAAAATTCGAGTAATTATGGAATATGAGTACCGTCGTGGCAGCAACGCGGCACAAGCGGCACGCAACATCAACGACGTTTACGGAGCTAACACTACAAACCAACGCACCACCTGTTATTGGTTTGCTCGCTTCCGTTCTGGAAATTTCGACCTGAAAAATGAACCTCGCGGTCGTCCGAAGATTTTGGTCGACAATGACGAATTAAAGGCGATTGTGGAAGCTGATGATACACAATCTACGGCTGAATTAGCAGCAGCTTTCGACGTTAGCGTCAAAACAATATTGGTCCATTTGCGTCAAATTGGCAAGGTAAAAAAGCTTGACAAATGGGTGCCCCACGAACTCAATGATCGCCAGCGCGAAGTACGCGTCGAGACGTGCCTTGCACTGCTCAACAGACACACAAATGAAGGAATTTTGAACCGCATTGTTACCTGCGATGAAAAATGGATTCTGTTTGATAACCGTAAGCGCTCAGCAAGTTGGTTGGATCCTGGTTCAGCACCTAAACAATGCCCTAAACGAAAACTTACCCCTAGAAAAGTGATGGTCACTGTTTGGTGGTCTAGCGCCGGTGTGATTCATCACAGCTTCTTACCAAACGGGGTGAGCATTACTGCAGATGTGTACTGTGAAGAACTGAACACAATGATGGAGAAGCTGGCGCATCTCCAACCAGCATTGGTCAATCGCTCGTCTCCGCTGCTCCTGCACGACAACGCGCGACCTCATACTGCACAGCAGACGGTCTCCAAGTTGCAAGAACTGGGGTTGGAAGCTCTCCGTCATCCGCCCTACTCACCAGACCTTGCGCCTACAGACTACTACTTTTTCCAGAATTTGGATAACTTCTTGGCGGGAAAAAAATTTAATACCCGAGAGGCAGTACAAAATGCCTTTGAAGAATTTGTTGCCTCCCGTCCAGCTGATTTCTTTAAGAAGGGCATCAATAAACTGCCACTGCGATGGCAAAGATGCATTGATTGCATGGGTGATTACTTCGATTAATACAAATAAAAAATTCATGAAAAAAATTCGTTTAAATTTTTTCATACAAAACGGCAATTTCATAGGTAAAGACCTATTATAAACAAATGGTTGATAAATTACTAGCTTAGAATATGAATGAGGTTATAGCTATAAAAACAAATTTTAGTGTTAGTGACGAGTCTCTGTGTTGTCTAGATACAGTAGCAACATAGTGATTAATTATGAATCATCAGGTTATACGAAGGAGGATCCACCTATAATACCAACATCCTTGGAGCTCTACTACTACACTTGGAGGAATACTAGTCGGATAGGGTATTCTCTTCCTGATGAAACTCATACGGGCATCCAGTCGCTCCGGATAACTCTTTAAACTAGTTGGTTACAGAAGTTACCCCTTCTAATAACCAATTACTATTAGGCGCAAGTGAATCTAATAATAATTGGTTATTTGAAGTGGTATATTCTGTAACTAAGCGTACATGGGTTATCCTAAATAATTCGGAGTTAACAGCTAACTCAGATAAATTAATCAAATAATTCATCTTGCTTGCGCAAGATGAATTATTTGATTAATTTATCTGAGTTAGAGGTAAACCTAGAGTTAAACTTTTAAATATTATACCCCGGTGGGTATAAGTTAAGTCGCTAATCTCTGGGTTATTGTTAGTAATGTGAAATTAAATTGACGTAATGAGGTACCGCTGATAACTTATTTTTTATTGTTCGACGTTGTAGTAAGTGTAAATTCGGTACTATAACAGCAGGCAATATATTCATGAACTCATTTAAAAATAAATACAAATTATAACTACCTTCTATTTTCACTAACTGACGTTTTCGTCAATCAATAAACAAATCTCCATGGAAACCACATACAATACGATTAAAATTAAATGTCATGTAAAGACAAGAAAGTATTACGAATACTCGTAGTAATGTAGCGTAAATGAGATCGGTAACATAAAATATTTTTGTTCACTTTTCGTTCATTCATTTTTGGTCGGATTACATATCAGGGCATAGACATTGCAATTCTATTTTATGTTTCGTTGATTGAACTGGAATTTTCCAACTCAAAAAATAGTAAGGTCTAGTTAACTAATCCGGTGTAACTTTTTAGTGGCGCAACGCGTAATAAGAGTTAAAACGTTAATTATTTAACACCGAGCTTACAAACTTTACATTTATTCATTTAACTCGACTAAATGCCCAATTGGGCCTTAGAGAATAATAAAAAGGTGTTTTCTGGCAACATTACTCATAATAATAGGAAACCAAAGGGAGTGCAACATACTTTAAAATTATTTAATCAAAGTATCCAAGTTTGGTCTTCCAAATTACTAGAAATAGAATTGTTTATGGAAAATACCAAGTTGGATGTCATTTGTTTCACAGAACATTGGTTAAAAGATCATCAATTAACAGCTATGAAAATTACTGTGTAGTTTAGTCATTTCAGCCGAAAACGTATGATACATGGCAACTCATTTATATTATTAGTAAAAAAAACTATTAAATCAATTTTTGAAAAAGTGGAGCAAGATCAGTAGGCCGATCTTGCTTCACTTTTTCAAAAATGGCATCCATTTTATCCGTAATAGGGCGACCAGAGCGACGTGCATCTTTGACATCAAAATTTCCGGATTGAAAACACTTAACCAAATTTGTGCTACTCTCACAGACACTGCACTAGGTCCATAAACATCGCAATTTTTTTTCGCGGGTTGCTTTCGTTTTTACCTTTTTTGTAGTAAAATTTTAAAATGTATCGAATTTTTTCATTAGATTCACTCATCTTGACAGTACGAAAAACAAATGAAAATCACACATTTTCCTAATTTGAATTTGGAATTATGTTCTTTAAAATTTAAAATAGATACAAATAGTATAGCCAAAGAGATTTTATTACAAGTTCATACATACTATAATGCGAAAAGACTTTTTCCCCAACCTAATAGATAATATTTTTTGTAACTGCGATGATTACTTACATAAAAAAATAAATTGTAAATACGTTGCCATCTGATTACAGTGGATGAACAATAAAATTTTACTCCTACATGTCAGTATAAAAAATTCAAATAAGGTTTATTAAGCCAATTCCATGTAATAAAATAGAGAAATTAAATAATTCTTTGGCCAGTCAATTATGTGTTCAGAGTTTTAATAATATAACATAACATCACGCCTGTATTCTCCGAAGGGTTAGGCAGAGGTGAGGTGGAGGATTAATAATATAATTATGTGACCCAAATGAGTTCTATGCCGAGTTCTTTTCACCATTAAAGACGCAATTTAATGACACTTTTCCACTAAAAGCTAAAATTATTTATACAAACTTCTTATTTAGTGATTGGGCGACTCCAGGTATTCGTAAAAGCGGGGAAAAACTCTTTATTCTTTGTGGGCTAAAACAACATATGAATAATAATACAAGCTTTCATCAGTATGTTGCAAAATATTCTATAACTTTAAAGTCAATTTTGATAGAACATTTGGTGGCTTAATTTGTTGCATTTTAATCCTACTATGACGCCCTGCAAGGAATTTGCCGAGTTACAAATGACCCTGTACATTAGCAACATTTTTAACACCTAGGAACATACACAAGATGCCATTGGAATCTTTTGCAACCTCTCTAAGGCGTTCGATTGCGTAAACCATGAGACACTTCTGCTGAAACTAGAGTACTATTAAGAATACAGCGCTTGATTTATTAAGATCATGCCTGAAAGGTTAACGTTCAAGTAAACGACATCAACTCATTAGGGTCTGAAATGGCAATGGGCGTTCCATAAGGTTCGATATAGGGTCCATTCCTCTTTCTACAAAATCAACCAAAGATGTTTTTATAAGCAGATGATACATCATTAATCTTTAAAATAGACCAATGCACATACAGGTATTTTTCCAATTTATCCAGTCATAAATCAATTATTATTTGAGTTCGAAGATTAAAAACAGTAGTAATGTAATTAAAACGACTTGGAATATTATTAATAGTGAAACGGGAAGGTCTACGAACCGAAATTCTGACTACAGCCTGTCTATTAATGACAATATAATAAAATCAGACTCACAAGTCACCGCTGCTTTTGAAAATTTCTTTTCGGACATTCCTGTTTCAACTACTAAATCCCTAAACTCATCACCTTCTGCTGCTGAGTCTTTGCTTAAAGAAAATGTTCATGTTTGCGATTCGGAATTTCATTTCGAACATATTACCTGTAGAGATATAATTAAGACCTTTCACACTTTAAATGTAAAAAAGACTGCAGATCTGTGGGGTAATTCTGTAGAAGTTGCTAAGTCTATTATTGACATTGTAGCACCTACTTTAGCTCTTATCTTTAATAATAGTATCGACTGTGGGGAGTTTTCTGACCTTATGAAAAAAAGTAAAATTATACCTTTGTTTAAATCAGGTAGTACTTCAAACCCCACAAACTATAGACCTATTTCAGTACTACCTACTTTTAGTAAAATTTTTGAAAAAATAATTTTGGACCAATTCCAAAAAATATTTTAATAAACATAAATTATTACATAGCAAACAGTTTGGTTTTATTAGGGGTCGTTCAACTACTGATGCTGGTGTTGAACTTTTAGGACATATTTATAAGAGTGCGTGAGGGAGGGGCAATCGTTGCGCCCTGACACCCTTAGTTGCGGCAGGAGGAGACACCCTGGGCATCGGGAGTCGATAGCCGTCTCCTGGCCACCGTAGGCGCGGGCTTGCGGACGGCGAGCAATGGGCAGCTCGCCGTCCGGTAAGGACCAGGCCCGGGTCGATGGCGCGTTGTGTTCCACGCGCGCCTCAAATAGATGTCAGCATAATTGACGGGGTCCGATAGGACCGATGCCTGCCGGGGTCGCGGATTGTTGGAAAGACTTACCGTGGCCCTGGCGCACAGGCAACTGAAGGAACACGGGTGGGTATTAGTCAGTAAGAGTCTGACACGCCCTTCCGCTCCGCCCAGTGTGGGAGAGGTCAGTTGATTTCCCAACCAAAACAAAAAAAAAACCCCGTCTTTCATCGACTGCACCCGCGCCCTAGTATCAGTCGAAACTTGAACATCGCTGCAAGTGTACGTATCTTTCTCATCTTTCTAATTGCGACTGTCTCAGTTATAAAGTAAACATTTTGGTTGACAGTGATTTAATTGAAATTATTGTTATGAATTTGCATCAAGCAGGTAAGAACACATATTTTTAAAACATTTTCATTTGAAAAAGACCTTTAAATTAATAGAATTTTGTACCCCATTTTTACGCATAAAAGGTTTTTATTGTATTGCGGGTTCGTAACGGTTATTATTTTAATTGGTATTGCTAGATGATAGTTCATACACTATAATCGTCATCAAATCAGCCGCACATAACCGCACTTTTTTGAGGTAGGAGTGATCAACCATGATAATGAACCTAAATAGAATAGATGACTCCAATTCAGATTGGCGGAGGTTTCTAAAGACATAGAGAGCGAGCAAGACGATGAAGAGCCTTGGCACTCATTATCATCGTAATTTTATAAATGATATAAGTTTAGTTCATTTTTAATTATTTTTACCTATTGTGGTATAGTCATTTTATTCTAGGTGCATCGTCTTCACATATAATTACCTTCTTACTAATAAAAGTATTAAATCAGGTGAATAGTTACACACCGATTTCTCTCATTCAGTCATCAGTAATTTGACTTTCGAAAGAAGAAGACAAAGCTTTGTCTAACCATACAGATGTTATACAACGTTTATTCGTAAGGAGGTTAATGTATACAAAATATTGCAAACATTTTAAAACAGTAACGGTGGAGTGTCTTGCCCATTTTTCTCGATACGAAAATATCTTTTGGAAGGGGTCGACTAGAATCAATTTTATTGAAAACAGAAATCTGAAATACTTTAGCGTCGCCACTGACCACGTATTACTTATTAGCTAAGTTATTTTATAACTTCAAATTGTAATAACTTTTAAGCGGGTGGACCAATTTAAATGAAGTAAATACTAAAATAAATGATACCGGATGATACGGGGTTTGACTACATTTCCAATTCGTCAAATCTGATATAAATAGGTACATATTTTTTCAATAATTATGTGAATTTTAAAATCATCCCCTACTAGGGGATGATTTTACAAAAACACTGAAGCATTTTTTTTTCTTACCAAAAGCATAAATTTAAATTTTCATATACCTACCTAACTTAACAAATGCATAGTTTCCCATAAAACTATTATCCCAGGGGGATGAAAGTTTGTCATTTTTGCAGTTGAGATATTTAGTTAGAGATTACTGCTCAACATTGGACGCGTCATTTTGAAGTTCCGTTGAATAGAATCCTTCACTAACCAGTCTCTAATTTATTTTCAGTGTAACACCACCACATGAACAATGATTTGGCTGCTTTTAATCCTTTTAACGCCAGCTGATGGACAGCTAAACGATATTCGCCTCCACTCGCACTATACTTTCCCCATTTGTGCTGATAATGGAGATATTAAAGCTTATTTTGAAAGACCAGTAGAGCCTCAAAACCAGTATACATTAAAGGTTTACAAAGAAATACATTATTCTTCACGGATGATTTTGAGGTTCGATTCGGAAGTTTCACTCGAGTTGGTGAGTTAGTATTTTATCATAAATCGTTATTTACTCCAATACTATAATAATTAATGAGATTATTATTCTTGATTTAGATAGAACCACCGGACGCTCAAATCTCAACTTTTCCGGGACCTAGCCACCGCAGTAATCAGTTCATTGTAACGTTTACTGAAAAAACTTCTTATCTTGGCATTCAAGTCTTTGGTCCTGCTTCTGGTTACAATATACCTTACGTCCTAAGCGTTATCCTGAACGATGTGAAGCTTTGTACAGAACCGAAAATTGTAAGTAACACCAAATATTCCCTTTCTTTCTTTAGGAGCTCCTGGCTGAACAATGAAAGCAGCACGGATCGACCGAAGGTTACGCTACGTTTGCCGAGGTTGGTCCGTGGATGGATGACCATCCATTACATATAGAGACTAGTGGTGGTTAATAAAACGTATAGCGTTAAAACATAACAGACTATGTGTACAAAGCGTTTAGTGTTTACTATATCGGCTCTGACTTCGCGATGTAATTAAAACGCCTCAACAAACTAAACGTCTAAACGCGCACAGCGGGTCCAGAACGGGATAGCATTATAGTCTAATAGTCTATAGAGTCTAATAGTCTTTAGAGTCTTTAGTCTTATAGAGTAACACAGCACAGCGCGTCGAGTGAACTCGAGCGGCACCAGCGGAAGTCGGCCCGCGTTATCTGTATGACGCGTACGCATTTTTTTTTTGTAAACACAGCACTCGAGAATCGCGATCCTGTTTAGATTTTGTTCTTGAGTAGGTATGTATTACTGCAGGACTGTAAATTAGTGTATTTAAATAATAATATAATTCTCATGTTTCGTACGTTCGTCGTGCTAATACAATCAATGAACTACGAGTATTAAATACGCCTATAGTATAATAAATAATAATCGTCTTACAACAGTTTCATAATAGCATTAAATCAATTTTATTATAGACAGTCCTAAGCCTAGAAAAAAAAGGAATGACCCGCTATAAGAGATAATAATATATTATTTTGTATAGGTACAGCGCGTTGCGAGACTAAATTCACCGCGCATCATTGGGTCCGTTTAGCGTGTTGCCAGATAAAATGATAACATCTCCGCGTTTAGACTGCGGGCGAGTTTTGTAACAACGTGCTAAAATGATAGCGTATAAAACAATATGCTAAAATGATAGCGTATAAAACAATATGCTATAAAAATATATTTTATCTTTTATATAAAAGGAGAAACTGACTGACTGACAGACAGATCAACGCACAGCCGAAACTACTGGGTCTAAGAACGTGAAATTTTGCTCACGACTTCCTTATATAATGTAGGGGAGCACTAAGAAGGGGTTTTAGGAAATTCGATCTTTAAGGGGGTGAAAAGGGGGGATTTTTTTTGTATGAAAAATCTGATTCCTTGAGTTAATAAACTTGAAATTTGGTACGAATACTTACCCAAATAAATTATGAATTTTGTCTTCAATCGTTTTTCTAAATTTCCCCCAAAAGAGGAATGAGAAGGTGTCAAAGTTTGTATGGAAAAATCTTATTCCTTGAGTTAATAAACTTGAAACTTGGCACGAATACTTATCTATGTAACCTATGAACTTTGTTATTTTTAGTTTTTCTAAATTACCCCCAAAAGGGGGATTGAGGGGTGTCAAAGTTTTTATGGAAGAATTTTACCGCGCAGTCCGATTAACTCAAAACTCAGTATTTATACTAAGACCAAAAATAAAGAATAACCTGTATCAGGATTTTTGGAAAATCTATCCCTGACGGGGTGAAAAGGGGTAGTCAATTTTATAGGGGAGGATTTTACTGGGAGCCTTGATTAACTCAAAAAATGGTAATAAAAAACTTTGAGTCAAGTTATGGAAATATCCCAAACGACTTTTCAAAATTCCACCCCTCTGAGGATGAAAAAAGGGATACAGTTTATAATATTATGAAAGATCTTATTCATTAGTTTAGAAAACGTAGCATACCTAAACTTATCTAGGTAAATCTATCATATAAAAGGAGAAACTGACTGACTGAATATCATATCATCGCACAGCCAAAACTACTGAGACTAGGAACGTGAATCTTTGCTTACGTGTTCCTTTTATAATGTAGGGGAGCACTAAGAAGGGGTTTTTGGAAATTTTCGGCCTATAAGGAGTTAAAAAGGGGGGTTTTGATTGTATGAAAAATCTTATGCCTTGAGTTTATAAACTTGAAACTTGGCACGACTACTTATCTAAGTAAATTATTAGGTTTGTCATTTTTGTTTTTCTAAACTACCCCTTCAAGGGAGATTGGGGGAAGGGAGTTTATAGCGAAAATTTTATCGCGCAGTCCGTTTAACTCGAAACTCGGTATTTATACGTAAGACCAAAATAAAGAATAAAGTCTATCAGGGTTTTGCGAAAATATAACTCTAACGGGGTAGGCAAATTTACAGGGGAGAATTTTACTGCGGCGCTTGATGAACTCGAAAATTGTTATAAATAAATCTTACAGTGAAGTTATGGAAACATCCCAAATGATTTATCATAATTCCACACACACAGGTACGAGAAAAAGAGGGGAAAAAGTTTATATGAAAATCTTATTCATTTGGTTAATAAACTTGAAACTTGGTACGAATACTTGCTTAAGAATTATAACGCGTGGTCCGATTATGTAACTTGAAACTGAGTATTAATACTTTTGACAGAAAAGAAACGATGATAACTTTTGGGTCTTTCTCACTGGTCAAAAAGGGGTACCCAATTAATTTTTTAAGGGGAGGATTTTACTCCGTGGCTTGATTAACTATAAAAATGGTACAAATAAAATCTTTAAGTCAAGTTTTGGAAACATCCCAAACGATTTATCAAAATTCCACCCCTGTGCGGGGGAAAAGACGGGATACAGCTAATATGAAAAATCTTATTGCTTTGGTTATGAAATTTTTAATTTGGCAATATGCGTCAGTAAATAATAAAGGTTGTCACTTTAAGTTAAAATAAACCCTCACCAAAGATTTGGGCGGGTGACAAAGTTAATACTTACCTAAGTAAGGAAAAAATTTAACGTGCTTTTGGATTAACTCGAAACTCGGCACTATACTTAAAATAAATAAAATAAAAAACACAATGTTTTAGGTTGTTTTTTTTTTTTTTTGTGTTTATGTGTTAGGGTTTTTTTAAAATCAACTCCTAACGGGGTGGAAAAGGGTAACAAAGTTTGAATTTTACTGCATGCTTCAAGTATCTCGAAAATGGATATCAATAATAATACATCATACAACGGAAACATACGAAACGCTTTTTTTAAAACAAGCCTTGTTGTAGTGAAAAGTGAGGACACTGTTTATTTGAAAAATCTTTTAAGTACTACTGATCTATTAACTTAACTATTACTTACTAATATATTAAAGCTAAGGAGTTTGTTTTTTTTGTTTGAACGCGCTAATCTTTGGAACTACAAGTCGGATTTGAAGAATTATTATTATTAATATAAGCATTTGATAGCCAAATTCTTGAGGAAGGTTATACATGTTGGTTAGGTTATATGGTGGATTTTACTGCTTCATTCCAGTAACTTGAAAATGGAGATAAATAATAATATTTCAGTACAATACAATAGAAACGAACGAAACGCTTAACCATAAGGCCTGTCGTGGTGAAAACGGAGGACAGTTTATTTGAAAATTCTTATTCCTTTGATATATAAACTGAAACATTGGCCCAAATACTTATTTTATCTAAATAACTGCTAAAGATCGTAAACAACATTTCAAGGAGAGTGGAGGGGGTATTAACATTTTTAGAGGAAAGTACGAAATCCACGCGGACGAAGTCGCGGGCAAAGTGCTAGTAGTCTATAACGCGTCTTTAGAATACAGCGGATTTGAACATCACTAATAGAGACCCCTCCATGCCTCGGAAAGTACGTTAAACCGTTGGTCCCAGCTGTCAGTTTTAGATCTTTGACAGTGACTGGAGTGTGGAGGTCAGATAGGCATTCGCTCCAAATAAAATACTGGTATTCAGCTTCATCCAGTTAGACTAGAAACTGACCCCAATATAGTTGAAAAAAGGCAGGCAGATAATGATGATGATTCTCTTTCCTCTATTAGAGATATTTTACAAGTAGCCAGTAATGATTGTCACAGTCACCCAAAGACCAATGGAGAGGACTATGCTTGGAGTTGCCCTGCGTGATCAGTAATGAAGAGATCCGTGGGAGAACCAAGGTAAACGACATAGCTCGAAACATTGTCAAGCTTAAGTGGCCGTGGGCAAGGTACATCGCTCGCAGAATGCACTACCGATGAGGACGAAAGGTTCTGTAGTGGTGCCTCCGTATTGGAAGGTGCAGCGTTACAAGCAGCTACGATTGTGAGTCAGCCGTTCATTGACCGAATAATCGTCGATCTTTCAGTCGAGGCTCGGTCGATCATGGCTCGGCGTGATATCGAATATGTTTTGTGATAAGCAAAATCGACTGGTCGACATTGATCGACCACAGTCTTGCTGCTCCAATAAAAAAATTCTCCATTTTTATAATGTGTCTTATTTGAACAGAAAACCAATATTTCATTCTTTCTTTTATTTCAGGGGTATTTCGAAGATGAAATGAAAAAACTCGAAGAGAGACCTGCAGAAACCAGCCTCTTAAATGAATCTTGCGGTAGACGCAAAGTGGTCCACAGTGAGCTGATAGTCCAGGGACACCCGACCCCGCCTGGAGACTGGCCCTGGAATGCTGCCATATTAAAGGCTAATGTGTCACCCTTCAGGAGACTGGAGGCTGGAGGAGGAACTTTGCTGCTTAAGACTTTGGATTCAATAAGTAAAAGACGTGATATGTTTTTTTTTGCTTACCAGTCATGATGGCAATAATTATATTATATAGTTCAACCAAACTAAACCTTGATTTAAAGGAAAGGTCATTGAATTAATCGACTTTTTATATAGATACCTACGTCAATTTTTGTTTTGCGTTTTGTTCTATAAAGCGAAACTTAGGCCCGCTTGCATCACAAATGACTAAATCCGTTTAGTGCTAAACGTATTTAAAACATCACGCTGTTTCTGTTATCTTCAAACGATTGATAGAAAAGAGCGTCATTTTAGATACGTTTAGCGATAAATGTATTTATCGATGTAATCAGCAAGTGGTCCTTAGTTTGCGAACTATTTTCGTTTTAACCTTTTAGCTGCCCACTGTGCTATGCTACTATAGGAAATTTCGAATCTGTCTAGCTTATTTGTTTTTTAATCTGACGTGTAAAAGCAATAGGTGATACGGGATGGTGCCCGCAACTCCACGTCAAAGCGCATATTTGGCGTACGAAATTGAAAATGTCCAAATGTGCGACTGTGCCGCCATCTAGCGAGAAAGTACCTGAGGCTGAGAGATCATTTAAGGAGGGATCCTTAGATGATCCAAAAATACGATGCAAACCCCAAAATAAGTTGAAAAAACCTTGACTTACTTATATTGATTTCTAACCAGATACTTAGATTCTATGACTCATTTTAAACGATTTAACTTCTGCTGCGTTACGCTCGTCTGTTCTGATAATTTGGCGGCGTAACGCGCGCTACTCTTGGTAATTTAAATAAACTAATATTATGAATAACTTCCATAGACGTATATTAATTAATTCTGTCATCCTCTCAGTATTTATTGTAGTGACAATCGTGATGCGCCTTAAGCCTTTAGTAGCAAGCCTTTATTTTTAGTTTTTATTTGTGTCGGTGAGAGAAAGCAAGAAATTTCACGCGGACCAAGTCGCGGGCAGACGCTAGTTTTGGAATACAAATAAAATTATTAAAAATGTAAGTACTGCAAACTTGTTCGAGCGGAGGGTTATATACTTTACGATACCCCTTAGTAAAACTGGTTGACAGACTTTCAGTCTTCTTTCTGACTACCCGTAACGACTGTCAAAGATCTACGAATGATGAATGACAACCAGAACCAACTGCTAAACGTGCTTTTCGAGACACGGCGAGGTCTCGGTATGTTATGGATGGTCACCCATCCACGGACCGACCTCGGCAAGCGTTGCCTCGAATTTCGACCCGAGCTTGTTTAAAAAAAATGTTTTTCGTTACAGCCACAGTCTCCACAAACAATGTGTCCCATAGACAACACCCCACAGCCATAGATGCATTTATACGAAGATTAAAGCTTGAAAATTGGGAGAAGGAAGAAGCACCATGTTTGGAGAAAACCCTAACGCTATTGGAGAATGTGAAGAATTCCACGCTATGGGCTACTTGGGGTAAGTTTATTAGTGTATAACATGGTCTAAAAAAACAAGGTCTTGCATTCCGGGAGTGACACATGCTTGCGTCACTATCCAGTTGCCACTTTATTACAACAAAACACGAAATATGGAAACATTTTCAGTCACCATTCTGTTAAAAGATAAACCATATAAATTGCCGTTTAATTTTTCTTATCAAACGAAACAATTCAATTTAAACAATACCAACGTAATTGTTAGTTAAAACCTCTTCGTTTTGTCGGATTCGCACAGGTAATAAAGGCGATTGGGGAGTTATTATTACACACTACTGGTAACACAGCGGTGATGACGTAGGCTCGTGTCAACCCCGTGACCGGAATGCTATACCTGGCGAAGTATATTATTATACCATGGTGTATAATAATTAAATTATTGATCAGTCTTTTATTTATCTTAAATAGTTCAGTTACTAACACAATTATTCTTAGTAGGTTTCTAATAAAACAACTGTTAGTAAACATACCTTAGTATTCATACACATGAGCGGTACGCGTCAACGTTAGAGACACTCGGTGACGACCCCTGTCGACGCGTCGGCGGCTGCCGTCGACACCGTGCCGCTCGTGTATTTGAGTACGGTGCTTGAATACACGAGCGGCACGTTGTCGACGGCTGCAGTTGCCTCTGCCGTTGACGCGTGCGACTCGTGTGTAACGACTACCGTAAAACTAACATAAGAGGCTTACAAGACCTAAAGCGCGGCCACTGTCGGATTGCATAGAAATGAAAGAGACGCGCGATGACACAACGCTGGCAATTTATTACAAAATATGAAGCAATTATGGATTTACAAAAAATCTATTCATTGGACTAAAAAATGAAAACACTATTACGTTAGTGTGTTACTTGTAGAATAATCTGACAAAAAATCTGAATGTTTGCATGTATATTAGTATGGCTTTTGATGGTTAAAAAAAAATATTGAGGTATATTCGTGATTTTTTTCTATCATATCAAGTTAATTGTATTATGTTTTTAACACACTATCTAACTAGCATATATCCAGAAGAATATCATATATTTTTATGATTTTATTTACTGCAGTGGATCATATATTTTTTGGCATTGCGTTTAGGTCATGTAGTCCCCTTAAATTCAAACGATTTCCAAATTGAAAATACTCGTTTCTCACATAAAAAGTAGATATTTTGTCTTTATTCATATTACGAATATGAGTGAAACAAATTGGTTTTGTCGCAAAAATGTAAGCCGAAATGCTAAAGGATAGTTTTAATTTTTTTACCAACTTCAAAAAAGGAGCAGGTTGTAAGTCCGTATGTATGTATGTTTAAACGAATTCAAAAAAAGGAGGAGGTTCTCAATTCAACTGTACGTATTTTTTTTTTATATTCGTATTTGTATTCATTTATTCACATTTAAATAGAGTAAGTACAATCAGCGGTTTCACATGTTACATTATTTGGTCTTATATCCTATTTAGCCTTAGTATGGCATGTGAAGCTTAATCATGCAAGATAATAATATTAATGTAGCTTATAGATAATTTATATAATATTAAAAAAAAAGGATGGGTATTTAGTCATAATCAATACATGTGTCTGAGATTCATAGTGCCTAATGTCAATTTTTATGTGTGTTAGCTCAGAACTTTTTTCTGGGTAAACCGATTTATACCGATTTATAACCTGGTAATAATTTCCTGTCACTGTTATATTTTACATACCAAGTAGTGGTATACGAATTTGTGTAGGGTAGGTCCCGCTATTAAAAAGTGAAAAATAAAAAGTTTATTACTTAAAAACAACAGACTTCAAAAAAAAACACTATAAAACGTGAAAAATAACTTTATTTTCGGAAGTCGGTGGGCAAAAATGAAAATGCATAACGAAAGACACCGACTTCCGAAAATAAAATTATTTTTCACGTTTTATAGTGTTTTTTTTGGAAGTAGTCGGTTGTTTTTTTGGAAAAAGTTTTTTTTAATGTATGTTAATCGGTAATTTTATCAATAGCTGATCGATTTAAAAAAATCTTTTCATTTGGTAGAGGAAGCACGCGCGGAGGTCCTATATGAATTTTATTAAGTTTGCTTTGGTAGTTTTTGAGGTAGCTTCTATAATACGTATTTAATCCACTTTGTGTATGTTGATGATGTTATCAAACTTCCTGTCACTGTTGTTTACAGTACAACATTTTTTTTAAATGTCCCTTTGAAATCATCGCATTTCCGAATATAAACAAATTTAAATTTCCATGTCCATAAATTATTAGATTTATCGTGTATAATAATTTGAATTCAGAACCAAGTACCTATTTTTTTGTTTTTTTTGTTTTTATTTTGACGTAACAGCAATAAAGTACTTAGTTCTGAATTCGAATTATTATACACGATAAATCTAATAATTGATGTACATGGAAATTTGCATTCGTTTGTATTCGGAAATGCGATGATTTATGCGACCTTTATGAAGCTAAGCAGTCAATCATGACATATACAGGGTGGATTTTTGAGATGGGTCAATAAGGGCAGGTACCTTAAACGTTGTCGCTACAAGAAAACCGTCTTAGGAGACTGTTCTCAACTTTTTGAAACGTTTTGATCTTCATTCACAGATTTTGAAAAAAAAAATCAGTTAGCATGAAAATGGGCAATTTTCACAAAAAAAAAGTTGATGCCAATATATCCTGTTTCATAAATGGATCAAAAAACTATCGGACCAACTGAGGTTTGAGTACCAGAACATAATTTCGTAGGAAATGAGACTGAGATGAGAGAGATCCCAATGTATCTGTGTATGACAACAGTCGAATTACTTCACTACTTCACTGGACTTAATAGGGCGCGAATATATCAGATTTAACTTTTTAAGTTATTATCATCCCGCTTTACCATTACGGAGCTAAGCAGTCTATCATGATATAATATAAAAACGGCAATTTTAGGGCGATTTAATTATTTTTTTCAGGTTTAATGATGGCTTTGCAAACCTATGTTCGATTCCCAACAATTGAATTTTTTTTGTGCTTTCTTTTTTACATTTTGATATATTATTATATAGGGTTATTGGTAATACGTCAGCAATCTATTAAAGGGATGTAGGGGGGTCACTTGCAACCAAATGGCCCCGATGACCTCTATGCAAATGTCAATCATTTTCGAGTAATTTGACATTTTATATTTTTTTTGAGACATCTGGTATCTTATTGTATCTCATTGGATAGCTGAGAAGTTGTAAATGTTATTGGAACGTTCTGCCTATAAAGTCTACCGTGTTTTTTGACACTTTATATTTATATAATTTGACATTTTATATTTTTTTGGCGGTACACATATTTCGCAAATTTATTTAAAAATAACAATGCATGACTTTTTAAATATATCTGCTTCTACTTCAATAAATAATAGTCAACTATAAACTGACAATTAACTTTAATATTTTTTAAATCAGAGCTACAATTTTCATCATTTTGAGCAGGATATTTGACTAAAATAGTCGATTTCTCCAAAAAAACACGGACTTTATCGGCAGAACATTCCAATAACATGTGTGTGTGTGTGTGGTTGCAAATGACCTCCCCTCTTAATGGATTGCCGACATATTACCAATAACCTTGTATTATGATAGTTCGTAAGACGTACACATAAAAACATAAAGTTTAGGCCTCTTCTGTCATGTTTGGTTATAATAAAAATAAATATTTATGGTTAGGTGGCTGTTAATCAGAAAACCGTATGCTTACAATCTACTGTTATATTATTTTAGTAATAGCTGGTCGTCAGGAATAACCTGTAAGAAAGCATCAGTGTTGTGCCATTAGGTAGTATATACAGGAATGCAGGCGTTCCTTAATTCACTAAAAACGAAAAACTTCGCTAGCACTGGGAATTTACTAATGAAGGCTGCGGGTGTAGACCTCAGAACGAGCTGCTTCTCACACGCACTACTGTACGTCGCTTGCTCTTGCGTCACCAGTCCTGACTCTCTTCATATATTGGCTGCTGAGACCAAAACTACAAACGTAGTATACAGGAAAGTTTTATAAAAATGTGGCTGTTATTTTAGTAAATTGTGGTGTCTTACGACTTCCACGCGAACGATGTCGCGGGCGGAAGCTAGTTTGAAATAAATGCTTTGACTTTGATTTCAAATTGGGACTTAACATAACTGACAAACAATGGGTGAAGGTAGGTACTAGTCACCTCCACTTACTAAGAGCGTAAGCAGAGGTGTATTCAGGAAATAATGACAGACTTGTTGCTGTTTATACAATCAGAAATAACTGATATATTATTGTCTCATTAGTGCTTGTTAAGTTAGTTCAAGGGTTTGACCTCTGCGTTAGGACCATAAAAATACTAAAAAACGAGCTAGAATAGCTAGAATCGAAAGCAACAATTAATAGACAAGGTCAAGGTTATCTGCATAAATATGCAACTGCCTATAGGTGTTCTTTAAATAAATTTAAATAAAATATATTTTATTGGTTATGCGTACAAGGATCTCAAGATTGACAGATCGCACTGTCACTTCATAACGAAGTAAAGTTAGTGTCGCTTAATAATTTGAACATTATTTGTATAGGAGTAATGTTTATATTCGAATGAGATGTATATTGCCGCTGTGTATTGCATTATTGTTTCATATGCGTATGGAACGCTTACGTTATTTAGAAAAGTAAACTCAAGTCGAACTGTTTCTATTATTAGTTTTGGTATTCTAGTCTGCCTTTTGGACTCCATAACAAGATTCAGCCTGGATCCTTTTTATTATATCATCAGATAATTTCCTTCTAAACATAACATTACGCCTGGTTTCACGAAAGGGTTAGGCAGTAGGTGTCCTACCTATTGTACACCCGCATTTCGCTCGTGATGTATAAATCCCTTGTAATAGGGAGCGATCCTATTGCCATCAACCGGGCACAAATCTAGACTCCGGGCTGCTACTGAGAAATTCCTGATGGGAAAACCCAATAACACTTTGCCTAACCTGGGAATCGAACCTAGGACCTCATAGTCAGCAGTCGAGCATTCAGTAACCTCCTTCTTTTAAATGTATTGCAGTATGGAATGCCAACACTGTTCCGAGTGGAAATCTCTACGGTTCCTGGGCTAATTTTGGCAATTTCGACCAATGCATGAAACCACCATGGCTGGAAACCCATCCACAATTTAGAACCAAGTACTGCATGGCAAAACTGGTGCTGTCAGATAATCCAAAGAAGAAAGCTGATTATGATCCTTATGGGTCTACGGAAGAATTTCTTAATGTGAGTAAAAACTTCATACCACTTTAGTTTTCGTTTATCCTAGACTTCAAAAGGGGTAATTATACTTTAGAGGTATGAGGAAAAGGGTGGAAAGTTTTTCGTCCTCCTTAGAAAATGGAGGATTCTCCGACCAGACGTGTGGTGTGTCTGATGGGCTACAGCCCGACGGATGTTGTCGCGTTGTTGTATAAGTAAATGTCAATCGTGCAGATAACTCTGCTTGCGCGATGCAGGATTTGCGTGATGACATGTAGGATGTGTAGCTCATATGTGGCGTTGTTGATGCCGCCACATCAAAATTTTCCATTATACAACTTCTACTATGGGATTACCCTAAAACTGCATCCAAAAACAGTATTTCGGGCTTTTTGCACATGCCGTGCAAATGGTTATTTAATTCGTAAATTAGACACTTAAGCGTCCTTTTGTTTTTGTATTTATTGGTATCGTGAGTTAGTTAGTCATTTAATTTAGTACCTAGTGTAAATATTTCGTTTAGTTAAATATTGTAAAAGATATATATGTCGGAGACGGTTATTAGTGTGGACACTAAACGAAGCGCAGCACGAGTTTCAGGAAGCGGCAGCACCGTCGCCATGACGTGCATGCTCGCCTAATTCCGTGCTATTACAGAGCCTGGCTGATGGAGGAGCGCTGATGGGACGAGTGGACACTTACCAGTCTGCCTTCGAGGAAATCAGTACCTCCACCCTAGGAACTGTCACGCGTTCTGTATAGTTATGTCGTGTACCTACAGTATGTGATTCACTAGTGTGATTAATTTGAACGTAAATTATAATTTGATTTGTACTGCAAACGGTTTTTCTATTGCGCAATAACCAACACTACCCACAGTACGCCCACAGTAGTTATAATATGCCTGATAATAACGAGAGACACGTACCTTCTCCGTCATATAGATATAAAAATTTGAAATTAACAGAGATTATGTTAAAATACGGCGAAAGCTGTTGGCGCAATGGCTGAGTAATAAGGTTTCTACGCTTTAGTTGCAGGTTGAAATCTCAAAGAAACTTATGTGTGTCAATGGTATATGCAAGTTTATTCAGAGTTAAAATGCTTAAAGATACACAAAAACGACTTATATAGTTACCTCATTAATTAATAATAATAACTATTAAATATCCTAACTTAACTAAAACTATTAGAGAACAAACTAAAATATGACGTCGAAAAATTCATCCACATCGCGTTTTACTCTTTTCAGTCACCAACAACATCAGGGGTGCCCGTCAACTACTTGCTATGGGGCATGTGTGTCCCCGCAGCCTGCCATCCACCTTCCATCGTCAAGATCACCAGGTCCATGTATGACCTGACCACCTTCGGGACCCAGGCTCCTAACATCACGGTGGACCATTGTCAGGTCGCTGGTGACAAGCTGCAGTATGAAGTTGGGTTTTATTTGTTTATGTGAGTACCTATAATTTTAATACTTGGCTATCACTCAATCAATCACTCAGCCTATCGCGGTCCACTGTTCCAAGCTGTGCCACAACACGCTATCCTCCGGCTTCCGCATCCAGTCTGTTCCAGCCACCTTTTAAAGGTTGTCTGGCTATCTAGCTGGGGGACGTCCCACACAATGCTTGCCAATACACGGTCTCCTTTCCAGGACTCGTTCGCTTCACCAGTCATCAGTCCTTCGACAAACATGGCCACCCCACTGCCACTTCAGCTTGCTTACTCTAAAAGCTATACACATGTACACATGTACATGTGTGTATACATATGTTATTAAAGCCTTTTTCGGCTACAGTAACTGCATCATTTTCTTGTACTTGACTTAGACGTTGTGGTAGCAGAAATTCTATTCCCGCGACCTTTATGAAGTTTGTAGCAGAAGTCACATATTTGTCTATGGACCAGTTTCTTAAGCACCAAGAATGAAAATATAAGTATTTGTGGGAAACATGACGCAGAGAAAGAACACAAACAAAAAAAAAAACAACTTAGGGAAAATATGCGACACATCCACGCAAAATGGCCATCGCTCAGCATAATGTTACAACCCTAACCTTGTTTTCTGTTCTAAACTTGATTAATCTAGGGCAAATATACCTCTTTAGTTTACCTCAGATACCTGCATTGCATCATACGCTGCTTCTCAGTCAGGGTGTCCATATTAACAAAACAAAACCATGGCCTGAAAGTCATATTGGCAAATACTTTGTATGTTTTGAAAAACCTATCTCAAACTCAAAACTCAAAGCATTTATTTCAATTAAACCATTTACAGGCATTTTTGCATTAGCAAAGAGTCGGTCAGTTAGTCAGAAAGTTGAAGTTGGTTGCCCATTTCAAAAAGTGGATCTCTATGGAGAAGAACGGGCAAGAAGCTCCAACGACTCTCTTTGAAATCAAAATATTCAGAATCTTGGGCGCTGGCCCTGGCAGTTAAGAGGTGACCAGTCTCAACCGACGGCGCCCGTTCACGAACATTACGCGTGGGTCAGCACCATCCAGCTCAACCGAGTGATCCAACACACGCACCTCCATCAGTGAGACATTTAAGTGAGCGTGACATACCCTCAACTACCATGCTCTTTCAATTGAACGTATCATAATGACATAATAAACGGATCCATGGTACTAAAATTTACAAAATTCATAAAAATATCATCTATTCAGTTCAACCTGGATTGGACAAGAAGTCGCGGGCAACAGCTAGTTTATAATTTTAGTTAGGACTAGTTAGGATATGTCAAGCTGTCATATTATTTGTTCTTCAGATAGACGTTAATCTGACTATTGATGAATCAGCCCTAACTAAGGAATACTAGGATGCAGATGGTGTTGCTGCAACACGGCTCTTGGCTTTTAGAGCTTTTGCAGATAAATTCAAACTCAAACTCAAAGCATTTATTTCAAATAAACCAATTACAGGCACTTTTGAATTGTCAAGGGATCGGTCAGTCAGAAAAACGAAGCTAGTTGCCCATTCCAAAGCGTAGCAGGCACCCATGGAGAAGAACGGGCAAGAAACTCCATGGACACTCTTTTAAATCAAAATATGGTTTACATCATTCATGTTAAAATTATGCATGAAAGAACGATGAAGAACGTTAAAAACGTCCGTAATAAAAAGACAAAAATAATTCAAATATTAAATTAAATTAAAATAAGCCGTGGCAGCTAAGAAATTACCAGTCCCTACTGACCGCGCCCGTTCACGAACATGACGCATGGATTAACACCATTCAGCTCAACCACTTTGAAGGGAACTTAATGATGCAACATACACGCCACCACCAGCGAGACATTTGATTGAGCATGACATACTCTCAGCCGCCAGGGCACATTCAAAATCAAAACCAAAATATTTTATTTCACCTATACCTACATGGGCACTTATGAAACGTCAGAAGCTAGGTGCACAGTTCCAATTGGTTGTTTCCTATGGAGAAGAGCCAGCAAGAAACTCCACGGTTACTCTTCTAAAAATAAGGGTCTTTTAAAATGTTTCAAATTACAGTGTTTATAGGTATGGGAGGACAGTTTAGGCCGGTCAACCAGTAACAGTTACTCAACACAACAAGTTACACACTACAAGTTAGTCCTACAACGTTCTCACATTCACAATGTATAGAAAAATCTCTATAAAAATAAAAGCCTATTTAAACTAAATGTCATGATTGCCATTACAACTGTAACAAATCTGAATTTAAATTCTGTCTACAAAAGCCATAAATAAGGAGTTGAAATAAGAATTTAAGGAATATAATGTCAAATATTGAGATTATGTCAAAGAAAGTAAAAAAAACAAAAAACTTCGCAATTTGGGAACAGTTAATAGCCATTTACATAGTGATGTCGTTAATGAAGTACCAGGGAAGCCACATGTGCAGAAGGAATCATTGCCAAACTTTCTTGTCTTCAACGTAGTCTTTATTCTTATAATATGCATTTTTGATAAGAATACGATATAATATGTATTTTTGATAAGGGAGATGAAATGGATGTAATCAAATGATTTGGTTTGTTATTTTCAGAGCCTTGATAGTATCGCTGATAGTTATGGCTGCGGCTTCAACTTACTATCGGCTTCATGTAGCCAGAGATGATCACCCACCAGATAGTTTAAGTAAGATACAGTTTTTATATAATTACTTTTGAATCTTCATAACTTGCTGGCTGACCAATCTTGTCACCACATAATAAGCTCTTTCTAATAATTTACTTCTTCATGTTTGAAGTCGGATAAAAAACATGTATTTGATGAGAAGCAAAAATTAAAACAAACGGAGACATAGGTTATACCTGTAAATATAATGAAAAACCTTACTTTCCAGAAATAATAATAACAAAATCATTCTGCATCATCAAGAACCGCCAAGGCCTGGTGGAGGATAACAAGGAAGAGATTAGAGTGATGAATGGCATGAGGTTCCTCACAGCAGCATCTGTCATCGTTATACATGAATTGTTATATATGGCTATGTCTGGAGTTGTGAATTCTAGGGATTATGATAAGGTAGGTCCTTACCGGCCTGTCTGATAAGGTGGACCGATGAACTTGTGTAGTCCGCAGGAATTCGGTGGATACGAGAAGCACAGAACCGGTCGAAGTGACGGTGCCTAGGGAGGCCTATGTCCAGCTGTGGATGTCTTTCGGCTGAAATGATGAGGTTCCTGCAAGGCTGGTGGCAATTATTAGGTACTTAGGACCAATAATGTTCGGGGAATTTACATAGTATCTTCAGGAATCAGTAGGTCTACGCTTTAAGACATTTTCTTGACTAAGCGTTAAGAGCTTATCTATATTAATATAATAAAGCTAAAGAATTTGTTTGTTCTATGATTGAAAGCGCTAATCTCTGGAACTAAAATCGGATTTAAAAAAATATTTTGCATTTCATAGCCCAATTCCTAAGGAAGGTTATAGGCTATTTACCATCACGCTAAGACCCTTAGGAGACGAGCAAAAATAAGATATCTAAGCGAAAACGAAGTAACGCGACAGAGCTATAGCATATATTTTATGTTTAAACAAGAAATTTTACGAAACGAAGTCATCGACAGGAGCTAGTTATAAATAAGAAAGTTAATAATGTCTACTATGTAACAAGCTCCTTGAGGCACGGAGAGGTCTTTTGACTAGAGAATGTTTTAGCCGTGAAAATGCTACAAAATTTTGGGTTTATAAACAAATCTAGCCCATCAGAGAACACAGGTGTGATTCTATCTGCTCGTTATCAATTCCTGTCTAAACTTAAATAAAACATCGTTTTCCAGTTTATTGAAGGACGAGGAGGTATTTTTCTCCACCACACTGTGGTGGTCGACACATTCTTCGCTATGTCTGGTCTTCTCCACATTAAAGGTCTTTTGGGCAACGCCAATAGACATCAGAATCTGCTCAGTGTTCTATGGAAACGATATTTGAGGTAAGAGCTCCTTTTTAACCGACTTCAAAAAAAAGGAGCAAGATGCTTCTATCTTCGCCTGTATGAGTTTATATTATTTTTATCAATTGTGGACGGATGCTCATGAAAATTCTCAAAAACTCTCATAGTCCGGGTGGGCGGCAATCGCACACAACCCGAGAGAAACCCAAAAAAAATAGGCGCTGGACCAACGGTGCCATGTCGCACTGAGGCCCGGGGGTATCACACCCCCAAATTTCTAAACTCCGGGCTACTACTGACTTTCTAATGGAAAAGCCCAATAACACTTTGGGCGAAATGGTAATCGAACCCAGGACCCCACGATCAGCAATTGCGCTTGCGAACACCAGGCGGCCAACGGGGCAGGTACTACGGCATCGGCAAGATCTTTTCTCATGAAGTGTGTGCCGATACGACAGAAAAAAAGACTTAGATGTTGATTTTATACGTTTCATTTCAGGCTAATTGGACCCTTCGCGTTTATAATTTTCTACCTGACATCAGTATCAAAGTACATTGGTTCTGGTCCGCTATGGATCTTCGGCAACGAGCTCGAATCGGAAGTGTGCCTTAAGACTTGGAGACTGAGCTTGCTAATGCTTAACACTGATATGAGATATAATGTGAGTAGAACAGTAAATAATCAAGATGTAAAAATTGAATATTATCGTACAGGTTATGCCTTTTCTTAAAAGAGACACAGAACAGTATTTTTTACTCGAGGTTTCTAACGGTCTTATTACAAAACGGTTTTTCTTTAGACATGGTTTAAACCACCGACCCTTTTTTTTTAAATAAGAACCTAACAAGAATCGAAATACAGTTCTTACAGCGTAAGAGTAATTTATGCGGCCTACCCAAATGTCCTTTCTTTGGTTTTGTTCGTCGAATCGTTGAGCTGCACGGTTACTGACAAATGCGTGCACTGACTGGACAGGTCCACTCAATCTGCATGGTTCTTTCTTCAAAAGACCATTTCAGACTCTAATCTACATGGCCTTCACATGATCTGACCAAGATTATGTCTGGACTACGGACTGTGACCTCTGAGTTTGTTTCGGCCTTTCTTCTAAGAGTAGTCAGATAAGAAACGCCGACCTCATCTAGTTTAAAAAATATGATTGACGTGTAAAAGTGTTTGTACAAACCTACTTACAGAATTAAAATCATTTTAACATTTACAAATCTGACAATTTAGTCCGGTCTTAGGTTTTCAATTTTGTATTACGAACTTTACTAAAGTCGGCATAAAGTTCAAAATATAAAAACTGGCCTGAAGGTTTAAGCTCGGGCAAAATTTATATCGTGTTTTGTAATAAGACGGTAAGAGATCATGCCCCTAACCGAAATATTGTTAAATAACATAATACATTTAGTATGACACTAAATAACATACAGTGCAACTATTTTCTTAATGTCTCTCGGGAATCATCGCATTTCCTAATACAAACGAATGCTAATTTCAATTTCCATCAATTATTAGATTTATCGTGTATAATAATTTGAATTCCGAAAAGTACTTAGTTCTGAATTCAAATTTTTAATTCAGAACTAATTACTTCGTATTCAGTAATGCCATGATTCCCGAGGCACATTAATAAAACTGTTGTACTGTACATATAACATAACATACCACACATACAAACAAACATATTTGATTTGATTTGACTTGAACAGAGGCTTCTAAACATGCTAAAATATAGCGTATATTCTAATGAAAAAATTATAACCCACCATCATCTTCTGCCTGCTTTTCCCCAACTATGATGGGGTCAGCTTCCAGTCTAACCGGATGCAGCTGACTACCAGTATTTTACAAGAAGTGACTGGCTAGGTAACCTCCACCACCCAGTGACTTGGTAACAAGATAACCCTTGGTAAGACTGGTTGCTGGTATAAATTCATAACCCAGCAAATGTTGTTTTTTCAGTGCCACATAGTCACTTGGTACGTTCCATGTGACTTCCAGCTCGTGATCCTGGGAACTGTCCTCTTCTACTTCTATCAGAAAGATCGAAGAGTTGGGTTTGCCGCCTTTGGTACCGCTGCAGTCTTGTCCCTGATCATACCAGGGGTTCTGACGTATTGGTACCAGTTGCCAGCTATTCACTTTCTGGACATGAGGTAAGATCATGGTGTCGTAATTAGTGCACGGTTTTTTTGTTGTTGCTAATAGTCCTCGATCAATATTGCTAGATCGAAGGTAGTGGTGGACAGATTTAATGCCGGACAGTAGGACTATCTTTAGCGTTGCAGAATAGAAACAGAAATCAGGCTGAATTTATGTGTTCTAGTAAATATTGCATTTTTTTTAAATTATGATATCTTCCTCTTGTTTATTCCAAGTTTCAAATTGACACTCATTTGGAAAAATGGTTTTTTGACGTGAAAACTTCTTTTCAATCGGTGGTAAGTAAATAATATTTCTGACCGACAAAAACATGTAAGATTTCAGGCACTAATAACTACGAGACTTTTAATGCTGGAGTAATTGAACATTAAAAAGATAGGTTTTAATTAAAAAATATGATGCAGGATATAATTTGCCTATGACGTCACACTGCGTATGCAAGCGTATGCGCGCAACCCTCTATTTTTCACTATGTGTTGAAATTCCAATTCGTATAGCGCAAAAACGTGTTTAGCTAGAACGATGATTATGAGAAAGTAGGCTCGCTACGCTTACTCGTCTCAAGAGTATTTTTCCTCCACTCACTCCGCTCGCTTTTCTCGTGTGAAAGCTGAGTCGTGGCGCATGTGGGATCACTTCAAATGTTCGATTTAAGAATGTGCTTGTGTGTCGAACTTGCTTGTCTTGTGGAGGCCTCGCTTCGCTCACTCAGTGGTTGAATAGGCGCGCTCTGCTAAGTCGTATTGTCTGTGGGCTCGCATCGCTCGCTCGACACAAAAATGTGCCCGCAACATTAGGCTGAGTTAGACAATCCCATCGTTAAGTTAGCTTTGCTTGATGGGAATGTGACTGCCTTTCATTCGCTGGGATAGAGCAAGCTTGGCTTGATAGTGGCTGGAAAAGTACTAGCACTGACTAAGGATCGTTTAAGGAACTCCTAGCTCTTACTAGGTAAGGTCAGATTACAGTTATGATTGAGGGGCGAGCTCCAGCCGGGGGAGAACCTGACGTGTTACGCGGAAGACACGCTGGTCATGGCTCAGGGGAGCTTGCACAGGGAGGCAGCGTTGTTGGCTACCGCAGCGGTCTCACAGGTGGTGAACTGCATCCGGCGCCTGGACCTGGAGGTGGCCCTCAATAAGTTGGAGACCATCACTTTCCATGGTCCCGGAAGGGCGCCGCCACTGGAAACACCCATTGTGGTCGGAGGTGCCCGAATTGCTCTCAAGTCAACCATAAAGTACCTGGGATTGGTGCTCAACAGCCATTGGAACTTCAGCCCCCACTTTTGGTAGCTGGCGCCCAAGTTGTTGGGCACGGCAGGCGCACTGTCAACGCTGTTTCCCAATTTAGGGGCCCGAACACCGCCTGCAGGCGATTGTACGTGGGGATCGTACGATCCACGGCCGATACGTGGCTTCCAGTATCACAGTGTTGCAAGTACCACAGAGGGGGATGGCCATCAGAGTCATCAGAGGGTATCGCAAGATCTCCTACGAGGCGGCTTGCGTAGTGGCCGGATCCCCGCCGTGGGACCTAGAAGCGAGAGCCCTCGCGTCGATGCATCGGTGGTACTGGTGCAGAGGCAGATCACGCTGCGCCGGTCCAAGCTCTGTCAGGTCTTGGTGACGGAATGGTAGGACATGCTTCTGCGCCCTACCGCCGGCCGGCCTCGTCACCATCGGGGTGGTTCGTCCGGTGCTTGACGACTGACTTGGGAGGAGGCAGGGCTCCTTGTCATTTAGAGCAACGTATGTGCTCTCGAGGCACGGCTGCTTCGGGAAGTACCTGCATTGCATAGGCAGGGACCGAGACTCTCGTTGTCATCACTGCGTCCATTGTCGGGAGGACACGGCGTGGCATATGCTTGCAGAGTGTGCAGCACGAGGGCACGGCGCGGTGCCCTCGTGCCATTCTTTTGATAGATTACCTACTTGGCCTAAAATTTTAGCCCTAGGCTGTGCGTTACTCAGTGAATCAGTCACGAAAGTACATGTACGTTCATGACTTATTCACTACTTAAGGCCTAGACTATATCTAAGTAGAGTTTATTGATCATAAAGTAATATAGGTATGCTTCTGATTCATAATCCCTAACTTTCCAATTCTAGAAAAATCCAAGAGATCCGCGACTATTGGGAAATTAACTACACGTACACGCCGAGCTACAGTCGCGCCGGCGCGTACTTCGTCGGTGTCGCTATGGGCTACCTCATAACTATGTATAAACCTTCTGAATATAGGAAGACTGTTTCTAAAGTAAGTTTATAAGGTTACAATATAAAATATATTTTTTAGTTAGATCCATTATAAGAGCCTTTAAAAGTGTTCGTATTTGAATACCCCATGCGCACACTGTCAGCAGTCGGCCAGAGAGATTGCCATTTTTAGAGTTCAGTAGCCAAATGGCAAAAACGGAACCCTCATAATTTTGTGACATCTGTATGTCCGTCTGTTTTTCACCACTACAGGTATCTACACTCTGTACTGGAACTATAATATGCGAGGTTTAGAAGGATACTTTAAAAGAGATGACGAACAATGCTCGACTTTTTCTGAAACTCAATGAATCATAATTATTATGCCGCTTACTGAATGTGGATGATATATGAGAATTTGATGCTGATAGATCCTAAAATGACTTTCTCATAGTACCAAGACTAGCAGTGGTATCAGTAATATTAGTGAGAAATGTTAAAAACATAGAAATTTCCTATGTATTCTGGCACATAATTTTAAATAGGCTCCTTTATGAAACTGTGTATAATTCACCACGTCTACCTGCGGGGTAGTTACGTAACACACTAACAGTAGGAATGGGTTTCATTTTGACAGTTCAACAACATTCATTGCGTTATTTACGTTGTTGAGCCGACAAATTTTTCGAACACATGAAGCAATGGGTTCGCAATAGGCTTCAAAATTATTCAGATTGTGATAGATAGTGTGTTACGTAATTAGGGTGCTGTGTTAAAGGGAAAGACCAACACCAGTACAGTACAACTATTTTCTTAATGTCCCTCGGGAATCACCGCATTTCCGAATACCAACGAATGCTAATTTCCATGTCCATCATTATTAGATTTATCGTGTATAATAATTTGAATTCAGAACTAAATATTTTATTGTTGTTTTGTTGTGGCGGAAAACGAAACAAAACAACAATAAAGTACTTAGTTCTGAATACAAATTATTATACACGATAAATCTAATAATTGATGGACATGGAAATTGGCATTCGTTTTAATAATCACACCTGTTTTCCCCGATGGGTTAGGCAGAGGTGACCCTATCGTATAGTATATCCTGGTGCACCCACATTTCGTTATTTATGTTTAAGACCTTATGCCCCATGTAATAGGTGGCGAGCCAATTAAAAGATACAAATGATTCACAATCCTTTTCTTCTTCACTCCAGACCTGGTCCATCGTCGGTACAGCAATATCTATAGCTACAATGTTATACGTCTTGTCATTGGGAACGTATTTTATGTACCGGGAGTACAGCCCTATAAAAGCTGCCGTGATCACGTCCACCAATAGGGTTGCATGGGCTGTGGCTATCTGCGTCATCATTGGGTTGTGTGAATATGGGACTGTGCGTAAGTATACAATGTTGTTTTTTTATACGTGCTTTCAAAGCCACGAAGGGTCTCGGTATGTAAAGATGATCACCCATCCATGGACCGACCGCGGCAAGTGATGCTTAACCTGATCGATCGACCCGTGCGGCTGTTATTACTTCGCCACGAGCCTCTATAATCAATATTTAACATGAAATACCTACCAAGCGTTGCCATTTCAACTTTGACTTATTGTGTGAAACTTATTTAACATTTAATATCGACATGTAAAGTTTAATTAGGTATTATAATAAAAACAAGGTTTTCATTATATTTCCAGCGGTAGTCACCGACATTCTAAGCTTCTCCTACTTCACGCCTCTAAGCCGCCTCTCGTACGGCATCTACATGATCCATCCTCTCCTGATACACCGAAACAAGTTGACCCTACGATCACCATTGAAGTTTGATACGTTTTCCATTGTGAGTATTAGTTTGTCTTGTACTTAAGTCGGTTTTTTTTATTTTAGTGATGTATTTACCTCGCAGATAAGCTGTGATCTCTGTCTCTTCCAATTACAAATGCAAAACCTATCCATCGACAGTTGCCCGGAGAAAAATTTAAAGCCCATGATTCGGTTTCACAGGCCTCTTTACCTTTTAAACCAATAGTGCTAAAACAGGTCCGTACCAGCCGGTCTAGTGTGTAAAAATCGTGGTCGTTAGGTACCGTGACAACTTCAGTGAACTGAACTTGAAGTGAGCTGTCATTCCACCAGCCGATCTTTTCTGTAAAAATCTGACCGAGAAAACTTAGGAGAAATGGGCTTTGAGGGATGGACCCTATTGATAGCTTACTTTAAGCTCACTTCACTTGAGTTTTCACCGTGAGGTTTTCACAGACTAAATCGGCAATAATAGATTTATCACGACAATAGGTCGTGGTGGAGCAAAATGAGAATGATAATTAGTGGACTGTTAACAATTATAATATAATGAAAGATGAAACTATAACGGTAAAAAAAGGTTGGTTTAAAATGTGAAAATGTTCACTACGTTAATTAAACGCGCAAGCGCAGCCGTGCGTGGAGGCGTGCAACAGTTGACTGGTGTGGTGCAGGGAGCGGGGGCCCGCGCTTGGCTGGCGGTCGGCTGACTCCCCACTGTCCCCGTGCCCCTTGTTCACTACCGCCTGTGCACGGCGATGTCGAGAGGAGTGGTCTCAACAAGATACTCCAGTCCAATACTTTCACTGGGCGTTTTTTTGTCACTTATTTTTTTTATTAAGTTGTTTATTTAATTGGAAACACTGCCTAATTCTGGAGAAAAATGTGTGCAATGGCCACTTATTGTATTGAAATAATTTACTTTCTTATAGTTATAATTTCTTACAACGTCTTACACTTTTCTTCCAGGTTCTGGACACTATTGGGACCTTAACCACAGCGGTTGGTCTTAGCTTTGCGATGTGGCTGTTGGTTGAAGCCCCCTTCATCAACATAAGCAACCATTTCCTGTTTATAAAGTAAGTACCTATTCCGTTTCTTCTTTTCGTTCCGAAATTGATAAATTTATATTTATTTCGCCCCTGTTGCCTTTTACAGCTACAATACCTGGTAATATGAAATGTTCATTGAAATTTCATGAGCAAGAAGGCCAATAAATTTGAGAGTTTAGAGAAAACTGATATTTAGTAATGAATTTTAGGAAATTAAAAAAAAAACCATTAAAATTGGTTTACCTCGAATCATATAAATTTTCACTTAGCTTTTATGGTGTGCTTAATTGTTGCAAATAGGTCACATTATCACGTCCTGGAAGGAATACGTCAAATTACAAGTCACCCTGTATATAGAGTGGTCACCCATCCTAGAACTGCCCCTAATTATCGCAGTATAACCTTACACCCCTAAACAAGTTTCATTATGCCCTGAACCTATTCGCTTTTTTATACAAAAACTTTTAAATTATCCAGTGTCATTATTGCTTATTTTTGTTTTCAGGTCCAAGAGTATAGAGCCAATTAAAGAGCCAAAGAAAATTGGAATCCAGCAACAGAATGAACGAGTTAAAACCAAAGAATCGTAGAAGTAGTTACAATGGTGGCCCTGTATGATGGCTTGTGACGTTTACATGTTAATATTGACTGCTAAATGTCAGGAAACAGGTGCCACACGTTATTGTTCTACGGGTCGCAATCGTACCTAATATTTTTTTTAAATTCACTGACAGACAATGAAAAGCCAGTCCCATAGACATATAATGAAAGTGAGCACTAAGATTTTTTTTTTGATAATTTGTCTTCTAAAAGGGTTAATTAATAGGGGATGAAAGTTCGTCATTTCGGCCGATGAGAGATTTCCCATCGAGCACATGGCTTGTATTTTAGTGAGGCGATAAACGAAGTGGTATGCCTTATATACGGCAAAAATAAACATAGCGACGCTCCTGCCGAAAAATTGATTTGAAATTCGGCTTTAACAATGCAAACTTTGCGACGCGTAAGTCGTCATTACTCCGAATTTCAGTCGCATAATTTGCGGTGGGTATGTCTGTGATAGCATGCAAAGCCTATCATAATCAGCCTATAACGTGCCCACTGTTGGGACACAGGCTTCCTCTCTGTAAGAGGGAGCGAACCGTATTCCAACATACTCAAAATGAATAATCAATAAGCTTTTGTTAAACATAATGATAAATTATTCAGAAATTTTTAAGTAACTCTTTTGTCTTTAGTATAACTAAAATATTTACATAATAAATCAAACGAACAGTCAAGAATTTTAGATTTCGTCCGTCATGAATTCCGCGTAGACCTATTACTACTCTTTGTCCTCCACAGAGTAAAACGATATAGCATATAATTGTTTATATGCTAGGTTTTGCAAGGTTTATGTAATAGCGATCTAATCGATTTACACTTTGATTCCCTAAGCTGAAATCTAAAATTCTTGACTGTTTGTTTGATTTATTATGAAATCTTTATGATGACTTTTTTATCTAGCATATTTTTACCCTAGTATTAAGTTTGCTTGAAAACTTGTCATGTACCCAAGCTGTCAATTAACATAATTTAATTTTGGTAATGTGGTGTTTACCTTAAAGTAATTAATCCACTGTACTAAGTTTTAATATCATGTTCTTTTTTTTAAGATATCTGTAGTGTAAGCCATTGTTGGTAGCCCTAAATAAATAAATAATTTCATTTATTTGAAAAGGAAACTGAAAAGCGAAAAATATAAAACTCTTTTACAAAAAATTAAACCGACTAAAAACGAAACTGAAAAGCAAAAAATAAACCTTTCAGTCTAAATAAGCTCTTAAATGAATGTAAATTACAAATTTTGAGTCGGCGCCAAACATACAAGGCACCAAGAAAACATAGGGCAGCTTGATTGATCGTCGTTAATCGATCTGCGTTGATTGTTTGGCGCCGACTCAAAATTTGTAATTTACATTAATTTAAGAGCTTAGTTAGACTGAAAGGTTTATTTTTTGCTTTTCAGTTTCTTTTTTCGTCGGTTTAATTTTTTGTAAAAAGATTTTTGTATTATCTATCGCACTCTTACAAAAATGGCGAAGCAAATAATAAATAAAATTATAATTTCCACAAACTAACATTTTTTGCTGCACTTACGAGTGAAAAGTAAACCCGTGTGTCTTATTTTTGTTTCTTGAGTGATTAGAACAGTTATTAAATACACATGAAGGCATTTTAAAGGCTCGTGCACACTGGCGCGACGCGACAGCGTGACACAAAGGCACCGCGTGCCGCGCGACGGGCGGCGCCTTTGTGTCGGGCTGTCGCGTCGCGCCTGTTTGCGGGAACCTTAATGCGTATTTATATACAAAAAAATAATTTGTTGAGCTGTATCGACATGATGCGCTGTTTAGACCATGGTCCGCGTGTGACTGAGTCCAATTGTGTCTCGAGACCTAATCCAGTAGGACCGCGTGCCGATTTCAGGTGCCCTATCTACCACTGATTTATATTAATGATTTATTCGCTATTTTGGTGACACAGTCTTTCTGTACGTCTTTATTTTGTGACGGAAGAGGTTCATAAGGTATGTAATAAATAAAACCACGAACCTTGTCAACATAAAAGAATATTAATTTAAAAAAAAAACGAAAAGGGGTTAGGTAAGTTTATGGTCACAAGCGCAGTACTCTCCTGGCTCAGCGTGGTGTAATGAAATCCGGAGCGGTGTGGCACGCTGCAGACGCCTGAAAAGGTGACGGTCGGCGGATGGTCTTGCCAGACCCTTGGGGCGAGCTCGACGCGATCACGCGGGTAAAATAGGTACCCGGCACGGAGCTCGTTCTTACGCAGGTTCGCCGGAAGGTGGTGGCCCGGAACTTAGCGCCCGGATGCCTCGGATGTATCCGGATGAACTTTGCAGGTGGTAGCCGGAACTTTGGACCCTGGAATTAACATACAGTGTGTCTCCAGATGGCCAATAGATCATCGCGACTGATTGTGACACCAAGGCATAATCAAAGCGAGATGAACTATGCGCTAATGAAGAAGTGTGTGATTGTCACAATCAGTGCGGAGTTTACAAAAATGGGAGTGAGAAGCACGACATGACTTGCACATTTTAAAAGTATGGAAATTTCCATAAAACGCACAGAAGTAATGGAAAATAGGTTGCATAACAAATATTTAAGCAGAAAGTATATTAATTTCAAAACAAAAGAGATTGTGAGCAAAAAGGCACACGCGCTAAGATGACCTAGATAAATAGGTACACAAAATAAACAAGCGACATTGTTCAACACTTACCGGGGTTTAAACGGAGTTTAATACTCACATTTTGTATTAAAATAACAAACGGCGACCACCGTGTCTGTTCTGTAGGGCACACGTATGAAGGTCGCGCCGTTGAAAATGAGCGACGCGAGCGCGTGCCCCCGAAGCCAACATATGGCGGTCTAAATGACGACTCGGCGCGCACATCTGACGGCTGGCCTGCCAGGTCTGCCGGGGAGATGACGGGAAGAAGGAACAGAGGACCGCTATCCGAATGAGATCTCCTGTGGTGGCCCAAGGTCACGTGCATTGCGTTGAATAAAGACGTTGGCAATTTGGTTTTATAAAAAAGTAAACAAAATGCTTAAAAGAAGCCTATTTTAATCGTTATTCTAAGTAATTTACGATTAATTTTAAGAAACGGAACGTTACAACGTTACAATTTAGTGACGTCACATACTCTTATAGTAATTAGTACACCTCTATTATTGTTCTTATCTAGAACACACTATATACAAAATTAATTTACGGTCCGAAAACCATTCAAACATCTTTATCCATTCCAAATACGTACTCTTACGGCAGCAAAGATAAGTTTGTACAGACAACTCATCTCAGTCTCGGACAAGTTTATCTCATTGCTTTACACAAGCAATTATAGTCTTTATTTCAACGGATTAATGTTTTCGAGAAGTGTATAGGAAAAATGGTGTTATTTTACAAAAGAAAAGAGTAGTATTTTAATGAAAGTTTCCACAAAGGAAATGCTTCTTCTTCGAAATGTAGTGCATTAAGACCACTTTTGTCTGAGCGACTGTCTTGTTATGTGATTAGGAAGTTTTAACGTAATAAGTGATGGTCGTGAGTTCGATGCTTGGGTCTGGTTCCGGGTTTTTTGTTTAGTTAGTCGTGTGAAAGTTAAAAGAAACAGTAGCAACAAAAATAACCATTGCAAAAATTTACTCGTTGGTCTGTGATTGCAGGTGATACTGTTGAGCTTAGAGTCCAAGGTTCGATACCTGAGTTGTGTGTTTTTGAAATGTTTAAATGTGCACAATAGTACAATATTATATTAAAAACTATTTCAGTACACTAGTAACTAAATAGTAATTAGATATCAATCCGAAACGAGGTGATCCGCCAGAGAGCCAACGATATCGACATAGCCCAAAGACTAAGCAAGCTGAAGTGGAAATGGGCTGGTCACATCTTTCGCAGAACCACTAATCGTAGGGGATTTTGGCCTGATGGCGGTAGAAGGCTACCTAAGAGATGATATATTTGTCCTCCTACTATAAAATGTGGCCATAAACTTTTCTTCTCTTATTTTTTTTGAGCCAAAAGATGTCATTAGAGAGTATTTACGTATGTTGGTTAAGAAATGTGCAGACAATGGATGAGTATTCTTCAACAGATTTTTTATTAGTTGTGGTGGTTCTTGAATATTGGGGAGAAAAACTTTCCCAGAAGCACAGCACATACCATTCGGTTCATCGGTCCACTTTTTGGCAGAGCAATGAGAGCAGGTTTTACTCATTGCTCCTATTTGAATGGTGGTTTGATGAGTAGGGAACGTCGCGGCGGCGTCGAATGGTTTGCGTATTGCATTTTTATACTCGTGATAACTTTGAAATTAAATATCCGATTCAAAAGAATTAAAGAGTATTTTTCAGCTTCATAAATACCCTTGATAATAAAACTATTTATTTGAATAAGATAATACTACGATACGAATGTAACCAACTTTTGTTTCTACTCTCTTTGTATCTACGACCTAATTCAAATTTAGAACACAAAATCTGCTATTAGTTAGATAATTATATTCCCTCGCGGACTTTTTTGTAGGTAATAATGAGTAATTTAATCATGTCGTACACTGTTTTTCTGTATCATCAATAGTTTTCTCAGCGCACGCCAAATAATGAATTTTATAAACAAAATTTTGCTACTTTGGGTTACATTGTTTCAAATTTCTTAAGCATCTCTAATTTTTTGAAAATAAATTATAGCCTATGTTACTTCCTGATAATGTAGCTTTCTATTGGTGAAAAAACGTTTAAAATAGGTGTAGCAGTTTCGGAGATTTTTCGTTACAAACAAACAACAAAAAAAACTTTCCTCTTTATCATATTAGTATAGATAAAGTCATTGACGGAACGAAGAAGCCTGGATCTCACAACACAAGAAATCCTAGTGTGAGGTCTAGGAATTCAATACACTATAATGTAAACTTTGCAAATAAATTTACTCTTATTCTTATTGCATTTTAAGTTAATAAAAGGCATAATGGTTTTTACAATTTTTTTTTGAATTTTCAAGGCTCATGCACACAGGCGCGACGCGACAGCTCGTCACAAAGGGGACGCGTGCCACGCGACGAGCGGCACCTTTGTGTAGTTGTCGCCTTCAGTAGGTTTGTAGCCTGCATATTTTTTGTCCAGTCAATGCCAATAATCTTAACCTGACTGGAAAAATTTGGGTGTACTGGTCATCTCTACCTACCCTTTTGGGAATGCAGGCGAGATTTATTATGGAATAATACCATAAAAAACTGACCCCATAGTTTTATGGGCCAATGATATTCAAATAGATGCAAATATGCGTTGCGGGCCGTTTTCGCTTATTACGAGTATTATATCTCTATCTACTTATGTGTTCGTTTTTACACGGTTTTCCTTCTACGAAATGAAATTTTCGGGAATAAGATCAGATTCTACAAATAATATTAATAGTATGTACATCTAAATAGTTTTCCATCTGGAAGTTCTCGGTAGCAGCCCGGAGTCTGGATTTGTGCCCGGTTGATGGCAATAGGCTCGCCCCCTATTACATGGGACTTAAACATAACTGGCGAAATGTGGGTGTGCTACAGTTACACCTCTGCCTAACCCTTCGGGGAATACAGGCGTGATGTTATGTTATGTTATGTTATGTGTACATCTAAATAAAAATAGAAAAAAAGAAGGAAAGAAATCATAAGGCATCAAAAAATTCGTCCGCATCGCTGTCAACAGGAAAAGTGGCCAAAAGGCTGGCAGCATTGTCACGTTGTACGGCGATGATGATTCTTTGGCCAAAAAATAGGCCAGCCCTGTGGTTACGTGAAGAGTCAACCAACCGCTTGGCGATATCTCCAAAATCCAAGTGGGCACTCGGGTCCTAGTGTTTCAACCCCAAACGGATCGAACATATTAACTCCCAATAATATTCGAATATTTTAGCCGTTTGAGGTTTTCCGCACCTGCAGCAGCCGCCCCAGCACAGCCCGCCGTGCTAGGAAGATGGGATGGCGCAAGGGTGTTAACACATGTTGCATCCCAAACCAAAGGTCTGCCTAACTTTCAGGGCATTATGGTCATTACGTCTGGTCTCTTCCCATCGTCGCGTGCCAAGCCGTTGGGTTCTAAAACAGCTGGCACCCCGTTGGTGGCAAGAGAACAGTGGATTATGTCATTAATGCTGGCGTACCGTGCTATCCGGCCTGCGCTCTTTCTGCAAGATAGGCCATGGTTTCCGAGGCAGTCGACAGCTTCACCGCACTGGCAGCGATGCGGAGCCCCGCAAGGAGCGCCCAGACGTAGACAAGTAGCGAGCAGTGTCTCCCAGCATAGTGCCTATGTTGGGTGACGGTAGGGCCTGAAGCCAGAGGCCCAACTCCCACTCTCCCACAGCCAGCAGGCGGGCACGCTCAGCAGTATTGGAGGACGTATTGATAAGTTTATTTCGTACCAAACTGCAGAACGGCTAATCCCATTGTTTCTGGGAAGATGGAAAACAAAATAGAACATATCTTTTTATATCTAATATTATTCCATTCATAATATTATTTCATGTTCAGAAAAAAACCTGTTAATGTCACTTGTGCCATAATATTATATAATATCATCTCTCCAATAAAGTAGTATATATTATTATCTAAATTATTCTAGGTACTTACAGCGATGACATTATTGTAAGCAAGCGTGGAGATCAATAATCGTTCCTTATCTGAGAAAAAATATTGAAAAGTTAATAACCAATCACTTCGATACAGGAAGTGAGCTGAAACCATTCTGGCATTAGCAGTATTGTTTTTTTTTTAAGTGAAAACGTCTTTAGGAGCGTTGAGCACTTTTTGGGTGAACAAAAATCATGGAACTCGCATCATCGTCACCGAACGCTTTCCATGAGCTATATGTTTACTGTGTATATATGTGTACTTTTTGGGTGAACAAAAAGCGTGAAACTCGCGTCATCGTCACCGCACGCTTCCCATGAGCGGGTTAACAAGTTACTTAGTTTTCTCTTCTATCGGCAGTCCCCAAGGACTGCCTTGATTTTTTTTACCAGCTTTTGTATGCACCTTTTAAGTGTTGTATTAATGAAAACATTTTCTACTTTTATTTTTTTTATTTTTTGATGGTTTTGCTCTTGACTCTAGTCTAGGTCAGAGATGACAGAGACAAAGTTGACGATGGAGTGAGCTTACCCAGAAGAAGCCTGTTCACTCTCACTTTGAAGAGATTTGGGTTGTATGCGGTCGGAAACACAGGCGCGGGTAGAGAATTCCACTTTTTTGCTGTGCGCATCATAAAAGATGTTTGGAAGCGCTTAGTGCGAATTGGTGGAAAAGCAACTAGGTAGGGATGGTAACATGTAGTGCGCCTAGATGTCCGATGGGAGAAGAGGGCCGGTGAAATGAGGTCGTGGAGTTCTTGGGCACACTCACCGAAGTACAATCTGTAGAAGACCGACAAGCTTGCAACCTCACGGCGATGAGCCAAGCTGTGAAGCTTGGCATCCACCAATTTTATGTCGCCAATGAGTCTCTTAGCTCTGCGTTCCACCGAGTCAAGCGCGGCAAGTTGGTATTTAGCTGAGCCATCCCAAAGGTGGCTGCAATACTCCATGCAGGATCGGACTTGCGCTTTGTACAGGGTTAAAAGCTGTCCAGGCGTAAAGTATCGCTTCACCTTATTCAGGATGCCCAGCTTCTTAGCCGCAGTTTGGGCTTTGTACTCGATGGTGGCGCCGAAGTTGAGACCAGATGTCAACTCCATGCCTAGGAGCTCGAGCCGATCAGTTGAGATTGGTTGATTTGACTCCTTTTAGCGGTAAAAAGACACGCCTGTGTTTTGGTGGCGTTAAAAGCGACCAGATTGTCATCACCCCACTGGGAGCAAGGCTTAAGGTCAAATCTGTCCGCTCTACATGGCCTCTCTCAAGGAACAAACTTCGGCCCCGCTGGTTTTTGCGCTGGACAAGTATCTCTCTGAAACAGTATTGTCATCTGCGTACCCAACAATACCAGGCTGAAGTAGGTCATTGATGTGCAGCAGGAAAAGAGTTGCAGAGAGAACAGACCCTTGTGGAACTCCGGCATCAATAGCCATAAGGTCGGAGGAGCAGCCGTCTATGACTACTTTGATCGACCGTTCGCTAAGGAAGTCTGATATCCAGCTACAAAAATCAGCCGAGATGCCATAAGCAGGAAGCTTGCTGAGTAAACCAGCGTGCCAGACCCTGTCAAAGGCCTTCGAGATATCAAGCGATACAGCAAGTGCCTCGCCGTGTTTCTCGATGGCTTCGCCCCAGCAGTGCGTGACATACACAAGAAGATCGCCAGTTGACCGTCCCCGGCGAAAGCCATATTGACGGTCACTGAGGAGATCATTGTCTTCAAGGTAGGTCACCAACTTACTGTTCAGTCCCCTTTCCATAACGTTGCACAGAATCGAGGTAATGGCGATTGGATGGTAATGGGCAGGGTTTGCACGGTCGCCCTTATTGGGCACTGGTTGTATATTCGCAAGCCTCCAGGAGTTTGGCACCGTTTTCTTTTTAAGAGAGAGGCGGAACAAGCATGTCAACACAGTAGACAGTTCAGGCGCACACTGCCTCAACACTCTCGCTGGAATGGCGTGAGGCCCGCTGGCCTTGTTCACGTCTAGACTGCACAATACTCTTCGGACCTCTTTAATGTGAACTGCGATCTCCAACATCGTGGAGTCACATTGAGGTACAGTAGGTGGTTGCTTGGAGCCAGCGTACAGACGTGAATTGCTTGCAAAGAGAGATGCAAAAAGATTTCCTTTCTCAGTTGCAGAGTGAGCTAGCGAGCCATAAGGTTTCATCATAGGAGGTAAAGTGGGACGACAGAAATTCGTTTCAACCGCTTTAGACAGGGAACAGAACTGTTTACTACCCGGAGGGTGCGCTGCTAGCTTGGCCCCAATACGTCCAACATGGTCAAAACGTGCCCCACGTAGAACCCGTTTGCAGAGCTTGGCGGCAGAATGGCGGCAAGTGTGCTTTTCTTCGCGCGAACCCTACGCACTCTAACTTTGCGGTCGCAGGCCTTGACCCAGGCTTGATAGGCAGACTCCTTTCGGGCCTCAGCGTGGGCGCATTCAGCATTATACCAAGGCCGGGATTTGTGTCCGAGCGGGATGTCGGAGAATGGAATAAAATACTCCATCCCCTGCCGAATCACGTCCGCAACCACGTCAGCACAGCACAAGGGGTCACCCGAGGAGAAGCACACTTGCCGCCATGGATAAGACGCAATGAAGTGCCGCATCTCATACCAATCCGCTGACCCGTAACGCCATACTCGCCTCGTGCCTCTAGGTCTAGGTAAAGCAGGTCGATATGGATTTCACCAGACAGTGGTCAGATGTTCCCAGCGGGGCTGAGACCGATACTGAGTGACTGTCCGGATCAGTTGCCAGCAGAAGGTCTAAGCAATTGGGTGTATGGCCGTCAACATCCGGTACCCGCGTTGCCACATTCACCATCTGGGTTAGGTCTAGCGTTAAAGCAAACTTGCGCGCCTCTAACCCGGCATGGTCAGTTTTCCGGTACGGGAACAACCATTCTTTATGATGGGCTTTGAAGTCCGCCAGAAAAATGAGCTTCGCTGTTGGGTACCGCTGCTGGGCTACGTCAGTCGACTCCACGAGGAAATTAAAGAGCGCTGTTGTTTCCTGGTCACCGCTGTGCGATCGGTAGACACCGATGTAGAGAGATTTCTCCACGCCAGTGTCAACAAGTAGCCATATGGCAGAAAAACCCGGTTTCTCAAAGCAACGGAGACGACTACAACAAAAATGTCATCGCGGACGTACACACAGACTCCAGCTTGTTTTTTGAACATGTGTTCAAGAGAGTAACCCGGGTAGTTGAGGTACGCCGCATCCGACGGGGTTGTTATCTTCGTCTCCGTTAGGAAAAACAGGTGCGGCTTCTCGGCTTCAAGGTGGTGATGGACTGGATCGAGATTGGAGTGCAACCCCCTGATGTTAGTAAGGTGCACTTTTAGTGGGAGGAAGTGCAGTCGTTGTTTAACCTTATTTGTCTTGCTTGCTTTGGTCATTTTAAGTAGAGTTGTTGGGGAAAAAAGTCGACTTGTCGAGGCGCTGCTCAGTGAACCAAGTGGAACACTAGAGCTAGCCAAACCTATGGGGAAGTCATCTGGAGACTGCGGGGACGCCCGAATCCCCCCGAATATGGCCACCGGGTCCTCCCATCCAGTCGCCGGCTGGCACGGTGGAGCATATCGGGATTTTTCACGAGTTGGTGGGGCAGCCTTTGGCACGTGGCTCGCGTGCTACTTGGGCCCCCTACTGACTGCGGTCGGCCAACGGCTGGCACCGTGCTTCGGATCCCGCTACCCTCCAAAATGAGTTACCCGGCAAGCTATGCCCAGAGACCAAGACCGGTTCTGAACAGCGCAACTGACAATCTCCTTTTCCCCCAAAAGGCACTGGTACTCCCACACACCGACGGAACACAGCAAGCTGCTTGGCGCCGGTCTACGGTGGGATGGTGGTCGCGAACCAGGCGGCCCCTAGCGGAGCCTACCACCGCTAAGTGGGATCGTTCAGCCGTACCACAGGCAAGCCTGTGGTGCCGTTGCCCGGGGTGGACCACTAGGAGGTAGATCCCATACCACCCCAAAATCTATTACATTTTCTTCCTTTTTAAATGTAACTTATTTTGTATCATGAATAAAGCTAAAGAAATTCTATATCGGACATGAGGTCCGAGTGCCCACTTAGTTCTTCAAGACATCGCTAATTGGTTGCTCGACTCTTCTCGTGGCCAAAGGGCTGGACCATTTTTTGGTCAAAGAATCAACATTGGCATACAACGAATTTTTTAATTATTATTTTCCCTCCTTTTTTATTATACATATTATTGTTTCAAGACTGTTAGCTTTATAATTATGTCAATATTAGCTTGTTTGAAAATAAAAATAAACTTTTTTAAGCATTTAAACAAAAATAGGACAAACTTTAAAAAAAAAATCGTGAAGCATTCCCAAGTTTTTTCAGCCATATCCTCGCTCGCACTAAACCTCTCAACGCCACAGGAAAACGAAAGCAATATAGAAAGAGCAACGGGAAACAAAAGCGTTATAAATCGTCTGCTCCTCCCCCCTTCTTACCCCCCTCCCTTCCTTTTATCTCTAACGTAATGACGGCACTTTAATAGTTGGGAGTCTAATTGAATAATTCGGTACATCCTCGGTTGGCTAATAAATCTGACGTCAGTGAAATACCAACCGCGGATTAGCGCGAGCTCTAAAACTTGGATTAATTGGCTTTCTGTTACACCGAATTGAGAGTTTCTTTTGCTTTTTGGTGATTTAGACATTTCACAACATTTTGTTTACCATAGATCAGCGTATGTAATAAAACTTAAAAAAGAAATTGATATTGATAAAATTACATTGATATAATTTTATAATGATAAGATTTAAACTCGCCAACGGGTCTTTGAAAGCGCAGCTCTTCAATTGGAAAGCAGTTTGAGCGGTGGATGATTGATACACACGGCTACATATCAAGCTATATAGTTCCATTATAAACTGACCTCTCATTGTACGGAAATCTTATACAATGCAAGATCAGCTTATACTGGAAGACTAAAGCTTGATATGTGGCCATGTATACTAACACTAGATAATAAGTTAATTAAATATTATGTTGATAACACTCTCTAGAATTTTTGTTTTCGAAATGAAAATTATGATTAAACTTTTGGCAAGATTTCATGAACATTGCAAGAAATTCTTTTAATGTTTATTTGATATTGATAATAATCGACCAACTTAAATATGGAAAAGCTAGGCTTTTTTTGTTTTTATCGAACTTACAAAAGAATAGCTACGTTAATTTGTCTTTGTTGTGACCTGACATCAGGATGCCGGGTTACTAAAAATGATATTTGCTACGCATACAGACACGTACATTTTTTTACTTATTTTGGTACAAAAACGCAGTTTTTACGTACATTTATAGAGTTTATTTTTGATCTATTTGGAAGTCATACGCCCGCGATTCTGATGGACACGTTTACCTAGCATTCTACTGGTTTCATTTACTCCATAAGTATTTATCTCTAGGTACTACTACTCTTAGTATCTCAAGAGTACTGTCTAGTTAGTCACACACAAGTTACATACTTCCCAAGTTTGTGTGCAGTTACATCACTTAAACTTGTTCCACTGAAACTTGAAGATTAAGTCGACCATCCACTGCTACGTAGGATCTGCACGGAGAGGTTTGCCATATTGTTGTGTGGTTCATTTATTTACCAGACACGCATTCCTGCGTTCGACCATGGGTTGAAGTGGACGATCTCGCTTACATTTTCATAGAAAGCGAAGTACACGTGCGTAGCTTAACCGTGCGTTTCTGTGGAGCGGTGTCTTTACTCAGTAACGCAAGTATAGAAAGTTTCAAGTCTTCGTACGCTCGCAGAAAGGACTATGCTGTTGGTTTTAAGTGGGAGTGGGTTGCATTATCGAAATTGGTGAGTGTTAGGAATGGCAGTCTAGAGAAACACTAGTGCATTATTAGAGGGGTAATTTCGTAACCCACTCGCAATCATTCATTTTACAGTTCATTTATATTAATTGGGTTATTTACGTTGTCATTCGTTGCAGACGATTTATTCAATCCTAAGAAATAATGGACTGCTAATTTCCTTCAAAGTCTTTCGGATTGTGATAGAAAAATGTGTCACTTTTTACGAGTATGTCTCTATAAATATTTCCTTTAAGAACTTTCATCTGAAACTTTTATGGTTAATAGATCAATAATATCCGACTGATCTATCAACACATATCTCAAACCACTGAACGGATTGGGCTGAATTTTGCCACATAAATAGTTATTATGACGTAGGCATCCGCCTAGAACGGATTTTTGAAAATTCAACCCTTAAATGGGTGTAACGGGGGTTAAAAAATTGTATGGAGAAATCATGTAAGGTCAATTCAATTTTTTTCATGTATCAATTCTAGGACTAGGAATGTGACATTTTGCACACGGCTTCCTTTTATAGTGTAGGGGAGCAGTAAGAAAGGTTTTTTGAAATTCAACCTTTAAAGGGGTGAAAAAGAGGGATTTTGTTTGTTTAAAAAATCTTATTCCTTGATTAATATACTTGAAACTTTGCGCGAATACATTTATCTAAATAAATTGTAAAGATTTTTATTTATTATTTTTCTAAACCACCCCGTAAAGGGGAATTAGGTGGTGTCCAAGTTTGTATGAAAGAATTTTAACGTGCGGTCCGATTAACTCGAAACCCAGTACTTATAAATACTTAAGACCAAAAGTACAGAATAACGTGTATAGGGGTTTTTCAAAAATCATCCCCTGAAGTTATACATTTTTTAAGGGGAAGATTTTTTTGTGTGGCTTGATTAACTCAAAAATTGTTATGAATAATCTTTACTTTAAGTTACGGGAACATTCCACGCGATTTTTCAAAATTTCTCCCCTGTGGGGGGAAAAGAGGGGATACAATTTATATGAAAATATCTTATTCCTTTGGTTAATACACTTGAAACTTGACAATATTTTCCTTAGTAAATAAAAAAGGCCTTAACTTTTTTAAACAGCACCTCACAGAAGATTTAGAGGGTGTCAAAGTTAGTAAGTAAAGCCGCTGTTGGATTAACTCGAAACTCCGTACTAATATTTAAAACAAAAAATAAAAAGAACGTGATTCAGGGTTTTTCAAAAATCAACTCCACCTCACGGGGTGCAAAAGGGTTATAAAGTTTGTATTTTACTGCTTGCTTCAATTAACTCGGAAATGGGTGTAAATAATGTTAAATGATATAATGGAAATATACCAGTTTTTTTTTAAAATAAGCCTTGTCATGGTGAAAAGGGAGGACGCTCTTTATTTGAAAAATCTTATTCCACTGATCTATTCACTCAAAAATTGAACCAAATACTTATTTATCTAAATCTATATATTAATATAAAAAGCTAAAGATTTTTATTTATTTATTTATTTCTTTGAACGATTTAATCTCTGGAAGTACCAGCTGGATTTGAAAAATTCTTTTTATATTTGATAGTCCAATTCTCGAGAAAGGTTATAGGCTATTTAACATCACGCTATGACCTTTAGGAGCCAAGCAAAGGGAAAAAGGCAGAAAAAACGATAAGCGAAAACGAAGTAATAGCGCAGCTGGGTGAGGCGATGCGACGGGGTGGGTCTGGGGATCAAGAAATTTCACGCGGCTGATATCGCGAACAGAAGCTAATATTTAATTAATGTTTTGTTATATGTTAGATACAGAATTGCCTAACTAGTTTCTTGCTCGAACGGATCATGAGTCCATGAGTTCAGTGCATGACTGAAAAGTCGAAAATAATGAAAACATTTGTTATTAATTCTATGTTTATGTACCTATATTCCAGCAAATAAATCATTAATTAATTCATTACGCGGTGAGGTGGCTATCGATTAAAATTCTTGTAATTAAAAAAAAAACACAAAAAAGCGTGAAAAATTACTTTAATTTCGCAAGTCGGTGTCTTCGGTTTTGTATTTTCATTTTTGGCTACCGACTTCCGAAATTAAAGTTATTTTTCACGCTTTTTAGTGTTGTTTTTTTGTAAAAAAGTTTTTATTTTTCACTTTTTCGTTGCGGTACTAATCCCACACAAATTAATATACCACTACTTGATATGTAAATAACAGTGACAGGAAATTATTAACACATCATCAATATAAACTAAGTGGAAAAAATACGCAGTATTAAGTATAACTCAAAAACTGCTAGTCAGAACTTAAATAAAATTTTATGGGACCACATTTGAAGCACCAGCTATCAAATAAAAAAGAATCATCCAAATCGGTTCACCCAGAAAAAAGTTCTAAGCTAACGCACATAAAAAAAAAACATACTGTCGAATTGAGAACCGCCTCCTTTTTTTGAAGTCGATAAAAAAGTAAGTCAATTTCGTAAAAATACAAATGCAAATAAAACAAAAAAATTATGATATTTGATTATGAACACACTGCGGTGTGACAGTCAGCCCCATACGCTAAGCTTAAATAACGTTTTACCACTTGAGTTATTGAAGCCTTTACAGGTGACGTAATGTACCGGAAAGCTCGGGTTTGTCTGCGTTCCTATTTATTAACGTAAACAGTTTAATATATTACTGTGCCGTGTTCCTGATTTTAAAGGGTCTTAGCTGTATTATACGGGGATTAAGTTGGCAAGTGTAGTTGAGGGTGAAGGATTCAATTACACCGCATAATATTTATGATTTTTAACAAATTCATAGATTTGACTTTGCCTGCTTTTTTTCTTCGGAAGCTGTGATGGCTTGGAACAGATGATTTTTGAGTGCAGACCGCGAATTGGCAGATGTAATGTGGTAAGGCGCCCGGTTAGATGGACCGATGAGCTTTGAAAGGCGGCTGGGACAGACTTGATGCGGTAGGCGGAGAACTGACACTCTAAATGCGTAACACATTTTGAATCACAAGCACAGGGTATCGAAGGAAATTCCTTATTCATTGGCGAATTTTCAAACCTACGAAGGTTTGAAAATTAGTCTGCTCATCAACAAAACTAACGCGTGACTGAACTGTCAAAACGAAAGGCATTGTGATCAATTTCCATTGTGTGCAATCTCCCCGCGGGAGTCGTTGCATAATTTCAAGAGTCTATTTTTTAACAAAGGACTGTGATAGATTGAATTAATGAAAATCATTTAATTAGGCTAATACTTAGGGAAAACACTTTAAAATTCTCACATTTATTTACGTCAAATGTGTTGTCTAATATGATGATACCACTGAAATAAAGTAATATAGTGATTGAAAATATCGTGAGAATACATAAGCAAGATTAATTAACAATGTTCATTTCTGTTCTATACGAAAGAATGCCGCGGGACAATTACCAGCTGTCATTATAATGATTCATTATGAAATTGTGGAATGACTTAAACTTAACTATCGTAAACTATGGCTGCGTTCATACCAACGCATGTAGTCGGCCGTGAACTGTGAGCGTCCTGTACAAAATATATGAAAACAACAAACAATTTCAGCCACTGACTGACTGACCTTTGTTTTTCATACATTTTCACAATTGGCGGCTGACTTGAATTAGATGCTTGGTGTGAACGCGGCCTTAAAGTTGACTTTGAGGTTTCCGAGTGCCCCCTTAGTTTTTCTAGACACCGCCAAGCGGTTGCTCGACTCTTCACGTGACCAGAGGACTGTTCTATTTTTTGTCAGTGCAGCAGTGCAGCCAGCTTTTTGGGCAGTCTTCCTGTTATTAGCGATGCCGACGAATTTATTGATGCCCTATGTTTCTTTCCCCTCTTTTTTATGCACTTATACATGTTACAATTTGACAACTGTTAGCTTATACAGGATGTTTGGCAGAACTTTGAACATACGAAATTAATGAATAATAATTTATTTACCCATTTTTAATAAAAAATACACTTTAAAGTTTAGAAAGTGGTGAAACTAGAAGAAAGCAAAAAACATTTTTTTTTATATCCTGGGGACCTGGGCCAAATAAATTAGGGCTGAGTAAGTAGCCGATGACCCCACTTATCCACAATTTTCGTATGTTCAACGTTCTGCCAAACACCCTGTATAATATATTATTTCAATATTATCTTGGAAAGACGAATAAAGAAGTGCTACCCAAGGAAATAGTTACAAACCAACCGGAAAAAGAGAACAGGTAAATTAGCGATTAAGAACCACAATTTCCAGGATAAAGTTACTAAATACCAGAAAAATATCTTGCTGAAGTTTCTTTTATAAACTTAAACGTTTAAGAATTACAAAAACCGTAACGTTAAAAGGAGATCGTGAGCGTAACAAGACTTAACCGTAGCCTGACGGGGAAAACCGCCCGGAAAATACCCGGCACTTTTATAATGTACGTATTATATAAGTATTTTGCACCTTCTACTTTTTTAGGGATGGGAAAGTATTTATCGATAGATATATTTATTAGAATGTAGAGTTGACAGATAATGTAGAGTTTAGTACCACAAACTGTAGAATTAGAGTCATATTAACTCAAACTCAATGCATTCATTTCAATTAAAATATTTACAGGCACTTTTGAATATTGTCAAAGAGTCTGTCAGTCATATGAAGCTAGTTGCCTATTCCAAAGCGTAGTAGGTGCCTATGGAGAAAAACGTGCAACAAACTCCACGGACACTCTTTTAAATTATATTGCTACAAAAATATTAGTTATATCATTAATGTTGAATTTATAGTTATATGTGCAAACGATGTGAAAATCACGTCCACGTTAAAAGCGTCCAGATTACAGCAAATAGAAACAAACAAAAAAAAAACACGATCCATAAATAAAATAATTAAAAGAAGCCGCGGCAGCTAAGAGATGACCAACTGACGGCACCCGTTCACGAATATGACGCATGGATCAGCACCATTTATCTCAACCATTTTGAAGAGAACTAAAAGATCCAACACACGCGCCACCGTCAGCGAGAGATTTGAGTGAGCATGACATATTATCAGACGCCAGGACACATTCAAGTCAATGAAAGACATATTACCCGGTAAATGGTAGCTCTATAGTATATAGTACTCACACTTGTGCTGTGCGATTATATAATACAAAGGAGATTGAGTTTATATAATGCAAAGATAGTCTTACAATCTTCAACACCATCACGATAATACCGGGCTTCCTCTCGGTGAGAGGGGGTGTGGACCAAACTAACTCCCTCTCCACCAACCAAAAATTCGAGGACATGTCACATGTCTTCGAAATTTTGGTTCTAGGATATGCCTGTTTCTTTACGATGTTTGTCTTCACCGTTTTTAGAGCAGTGGTGATGAAATAATTTACACAAATTAAAGCGCCTGTCTGGATTCGAACCTACGAACTACAACTCGTAAGTCACTGCCATTACCAACGGCTTACCACTGCCTCAGCATTTTCAGCAGCTCCAACAGTATTTTCAAGTGTTAATCAATTAGTTGTGGTTGTGGAGCAGGACCAGCATTGAGCCAGGCTTTTTTTGTCATTATTAGATACTAGCTTTTGCCCGCGGCTTCACCCGCGTGGAGGTCGGAAATTATCCGAAAGGGAACGTACTACCGAGATAAAACGTATCCTACGTATCAATCCAGGTTATAAACTATCTGCGTTCCAAATTCCATCCAAATCCGTTTGGTAGTTTTTGCGTGAAAGATTAACAAACATCCATCCATCCATCCTCACAAACTTTCACATTTATAATATTAGAAGGAAGTATTGTATTAATTATAAATACAAATATTTAATTTTGCATGCCAAATGGCACAATGTGTGTGTGGGTTCTATTCTTGCTATATGTTAATGACTTGCCTAGTGTAACTTCCCACAATTGCATACTACGCTGACGATACGACCCTCAGTATTATAAACGAAAATGACGACACTGTTGAGTACCAAAATGAAATAAAAATGACATTAAATAAAATTATTACATGGCTTGAATACAATAACCTTCATATTAATATTAACAAAACAAAAATGGTACAATTCCAGACATATAACAGTACGCGTCCACGGCTTAAAATACTATATGGAAATGAGATAATAGAAGAGGTCGATTACGCAAAATTCTTGGGGATAATAATTGACAATAACTGTAAATGGAAATCTCATATTGATGATCTGTGTATGAAGATAGATAGATTTGTATTCGTTTTGTATAGACTAACACGTGTGGCTAGTGTTAATGCGGCACTATGTGCATATCATGGCTATGTCTCATCAATTTTGCGCTATGGCATTATAATATGGGGTAATTCGGTTGAACTTGAAAGAGTGTTTCGAGCTCAGAAAAAGTGTGTACGCTCAATTTGTGGAGCGCATCCACTGGACAGTTGTGTTCCACTATTTAAAAAACTTAAAATACTACCGCTTCCAGCACTATATATTTTTGAAATTTGTATCTTTGTTCACCAAAACAGACATGAATTTGACTTATTTAATGATGTTGTATCCAGACTCAGCCGCAAAGTGCATATGCTTAATGTTCCTAGGCGTAGAATTAAATTGTTTTCTAATAATGTATACTGCATGTCCATTACTGTTTATAACAAATTACCTGATGGCTTCAAAACTCTCAGCCTCAGAACATTTAAATGTAAATTACTTAATTTTCTTTCAAGCAAATGTTATTACTCGACTGAAGATTTTATGAATGAAAATTTTACCTAAATATTTGACATTATTGCCTATAAATCATATATTATCTGCTTGACCTGAATTTTAACTTATATTATTAATCTCTTTTACAACTATTGTTCAATTTATTTTAATTATTTGTAACTCTAATTCTAAATTAATGTTAATGTAATGATGACCCATAATTTTACAAACCATATTTGTACGCCAGAATATTATGATCGAAATACATAATGAACATAACAACTTTATACAATATTCTGACAAATAAATGCATTCATTCATTCATTCATTCCATTTTTTTTTTCATTAATGACTTTGCTTTTTTTGTCAAAATGGAAATGTAATCAGCAGCTTTTACCCTGAACTAGGGCAGTTACCGGTACGTGAACTCATTCAAGAAAATAACTTGTAAGAGGTATACAATTTTCGATAGAACTCAACAAATTTTCTCTTGAGTCACAAAATATAATAATAGATAAGCTCATGTTACACAAAAGTATAGCAATGTTTTTATAGGGACTGAATGCCCAGTGTAATCCAAACGTACTTAATAAATTTTCATGTCTTCCTCTCAAAAGTGCATATAAGTATTGAAAGAAAGAAAGAAAGAAAAAATATTTATTGGGACTCGAACAGGATTATCACAAACTAAACTAAACAAACTCATAAAAACAAAAAACAAAAATTAAATAAAAACAAAAGTAAAATGAAAATAACAACAAAGAGTCCTGTACGAGGCGTGATATTAAGTATCAATACAACAACAATGTATTTATTTGTAAAACCAACTCACTCTATACGCCATTGTTAACTTCACTTGTAAAGATTCGTAATGTAACTCGTGCTTTTATTTGCAATAAAATTTGTGTGATAAGGTAAATAATGTGGTTTCAGTAAACAAACAATTTAATACACTCGAGAGCAATGAATCCGGGTCACTTAAAGAATCCTAAAAATCTCGGAAACTAAAAATGCTAGGTTAATGCAATAAATTGTATTTAATAGACAATGTAATACTCCTTAAATGAAGGTATTAAAACTTCTTAGTTATTGTAAAGTTATATCATAAAAAAATCAAATTTGAAAAAGGGCCACTTTCGAAGATGGAACTACGAAATTACAGCATTTGGTTTTGCTTTTGTTTGTAATCTGTCATTTATGTGGGTACATAAACCATGTTGATAGTGCTCTATATTCATTATTCAAGCTGAAATTATGTCGCTGACGCCTGAAGAATGCACCAGAATACTTACAATGCTGGAAACCGGCCGGAGTCAGCGCGATACAGCCAGGACTGTCGGTGTGTCGCTGTCAACAGTACAAAGAGTTCTCCGACGGTACGAAGAAACTGGTTCTAACCTACGCAGACCAGGAACGGGCAGAACCAGGTGTACCACAGCACGAGAAGACCGATACTTGGTGAACACCATGCTTCGAAATCGCTTTCTCACAGGAACTGAACTCACAAATCAGTTTCGACGCCTCGGAGGAAGTAACCCAAGTGCATGGACAGTAAGACGTCGGCTTGCTGAATCTAACTTAAAACCCCTTAGACCTGCAAACGGCCCTAAACTGGAGCGTGGGCATCGTATTTCAAGACTAAGATATGCCCAGAGCCACGTAAATTGGAGTATTGAAGATTGGTCAAAAGTTATGTTCTCCGACGAATCAAAATTTATGCTCTACAAGCACGATGGAAGACACAGAGTGTATCGAAGACCAGGGGAAAGATTCAAGCAAGCATGCATCGAAGAAAAAGTAGTCTACGGTGGTGGGTCTGTACTTGTGTGGGCCGGAATTTCTTCTGAAAGTCGCGCAGAGCTGGTGATCATAGAAAACGGCTCTTTAACTAGCGTAAGACATGTGGAAGAAATCCTCAATGATCACGTTGGTCCATTTATGGTCAATTTAGGTGAGGATGCTATATTTATGCATGACAATGCCCGACCTCATACAGGTAGGATTGTGAATGACTACCTTCAAGAGATGAACATTACTCGTATGGAGTGGCCAGCGCGCAGCCCGGATATCAACCCGATCGAGCATGCTTGGGACGAGCTAGGCAGATGCGTAAAACAACGAAACCCTCCCCCAATCACGCTTCGTGAGCTCAAAATTGCTCTCACAGAGGAATGGGAGAATATTCCCCAAAATCGTATAAGGAACTTGGTGTACAGCATGCCAAACCGCGTAAACGCAGTAATGGAAGCACGAGGAGGCAATACGAAGTATTAAAATTCAAGAAAATCGTAATAAAGTTCAAAAATTTCATGTTTCCTATTTTTGTTTTAAGGAGAGATCAGCAGTTTTTTTCTTTATGTAATTTTGTGTTAATAAAATGTATGGTGACTCATATTTTTTTTACTTTCATTTAAGGAGTATTACATTGTCTATTAAATACAATTTATTGCATTAACCTATCATTTTTAGTTTCCGAGATTTTTAACATTCTTTAAGTGACCCGGATTCATTGCTCTCGAGTGTATTTATTGATAAGGAAAATGCGTGTTCATATTACAGGTGGTCCAAACAATACAACCTGTATGTATCAAGTATCGGCAAACATAACTCTAGCTTGAACTTTTTTCTAATGTACTGACTATAGTTAAAATAAAAAAATAAAACATAAACTTACGCCTTCTTCCCACGGGGTTAGGCAGAAACTACAGAACGCCACCTGCTACGATCCTAACATACTCCTTTCGCCTCGTTTACGTTCATACATCTGGTCATACACGCACGCTGGTTGCGAGTACTACGCACCTGACCTTTCTGAAGAACATCACCAATAAGGTGATTCCTATAGTTTAGTTTAATAAAATTCTTTTAAATCGATATCAAAATGTTTAATAAAAATAATCAACTCGATAAACAGCGTTACATCCCTAAACTCTACGGAAGGATATCCCTTAAATCCCCTAGGGGTCTGATAAATTGTGTTTCGCAAGCTCACTGTGGTTATTAATAATATTTTAGTATACCATTAAAATTTTGAATAATATTAATAAAGTTTCTAGGGTATAATGAAAAGATTTTTAAATTGTTTTAGTGCCACGTGCTACGGGAATTTGTGCTGAAGGAAAATCTTCCCCCTTACAATTTCTTACCCAAGGTGTAGTCAGCTTACAAATTATAGGTGCTGTTTAAGACGAATGTGCTAGGATAGCCCATGAAATTCAAATTTTCTGAGGTTTTTTTTCAATATGCTGGTCAGTGTCAGGTTCTATGTTGATCAAAATATGATCCGCGACCGTAATGCATAATGTTTGTTCAGAATTATAATTATTAAAATCATCAATACAACTCTCTAAGTTCAAATTATTCCTATTGAAAGACTATTTCCTGAAATTGTATATAAATATAATTTTGTGAATTTGTAATTGTGAATATAAATCTGTAAATACAATTTACGGTCATGGATTATATTTTAACTTACATACAACCTGACACTGACCTGCAAATTGCAAAAAAATGTGAGTAAATTTAAATTTTGTGGGCTCCATAGCGCATACGCCTTTTGTCCCAGTGCCGGCCAAAAGCCAGCTTACAAACTGCTTCTGAGAAATTACAAATGGATAAAACCAAAAACTCTTTGCCCTTTCCGGGTAAGAAACCAAGAGAGTATATTTTTAAGCATAATTAAAAATCATTGTTAATTTATCAAAGAGAGCTCTTTCACATTTCCATTAAATAATTAAGAATATCCTCCGTTACTTTTAATTGGCAAAAAATGGATTATAATACCAGCCCATTCCCCCTTTGTGGATCAATCCGGTAATTAATGGGAAGATCCCATTAATTAAATTAATTGCGACTTTGCGATTTCAATTAAATTGACGACTTATATTCAACTCAATTAGTGAGTAATCTTATGAACAATGGGCTTCAAATATTTGTGTTTAATTACGTTTATTTGATTACAGTTCCGTCAAATAATTAATATTTAGATTAAGGTTTTCAAAGTTTATTGCTGATATCGAGTTTCGAATGGACTGCTGAATAAATAATGTAGGTACCTACTATAGTCTTATTATTTCACGAAATGACGCGCGCTTTACTTGTGGTTACCAAGTGTACAAACACGCTGTGAAATATGCAAGCGCAGCAGGAGCTCTCGGTACCTTCCAAGACAATGGCGTAGTGGGGTGTGTGCGTGTGTGGTACTCGTTCACGCACACATTCACAGCGTGTTTGTCGACTTGGTTACCACATGTAAATCGCGCGTCGCTTCGTGTGATAGTGTCCGGGATACAATCAGGTCAGGCGAAGTATTTTTGGGTATTTTCATTATCAAAATTCTAGCCCGGAGATTGAATTTACCACTAGTATAGTAGATGTATGAGTGATCCTTACTTTTAATTGGACGATTTTTTTTAATGCGGCTTGCCGTGTGATTATAATAATAATAATAATAATAAGGTTTATTGCAGAAACTTGTACAACTTTTACAGTAAATCTTACATAGGGATCTCCTTTTAAGTAAAAGATATACCTGTGCTAGGAGATCCCGCTCTCCAATGATAGAAATTATGGAATGGTAAAAGTGGTGTACAAAAAATTACAAGTAAAAACTAAAACTAAACAAGACAGGGCTTGAACTATAACTAAATAAAAGAAAAATAAACTTACGAGATATATCCTAAAATTTTGTGTGTGTGTGTGTGTGTAAGTGTGAGTGTGAGGATGTGTGTGTGTGTGTGTGTGTATTTTTCAATTCATATTGATGATGCTTGCAACAATAATTCAATATCATCATAAGACTTCATTTTTAGCCATTGAATAATTGCCTTTTTGCAGTTTTTAGTAGTCATATGATAGATGTTAATTATTTTATTTATTTTATTATATAGGGCAGCGGAATTTGTGTTGAATTGTCTTTTGGCATATGCAGTTTTAACGAATTTGACTGGTGCTACACTGTATTTTCGCCTTCTTACCTGATGGTGAGGGTCATAGGGCAGGATTTTGTGTAATTTTAATACGGCATGTAGTATGTATAATTTTCTGACTGTGAGAATACCGTTAAAGGAGTATAACTCATTGGTTGGGAATCTGTATGGTTTGGTATACATGACCTTGATAAGAGATCTCTGTGCTCGCTCTAGTTCAAGAAACTTCGTTTATATTATACTTGTAGAAATCGTCATAACGTTTTTTCGTTTCCATGCGGCTTTCGGAGAGTGAAAGTTTTTATAATTTTCGAAGGTGTGGAAGCCAATGCTGAGGTCAAAATGAAAATCCAAGATGGCGGCTGCGAAAACTTTCAAAGTTTTTGTCATGGGTGTCATTTTCATGGTTTCTGAGAGTGCTAAAGCCGATAACGAGATCAAAATGAAAATCTTAGATGGCAACAACTTTATGAGAGCTTCTAAAAACTTATACTAGATGGCTCTGTATTAAATTCAAACTGCATCTCTCTTTAAGTCTCTTTCTTATAGATACGAGCGTACAATGCGAGTATCGCGTAAAGAACTTCGTTCCTGACGAGGAGGGTCCCCCGACCGCACAGGCTTTTTCCTTGTATCAGCATGAACAATTTATGAGTTCATGAGGTGATTAACATAATGATTTTCCAGTTACCAAAATAGTAGCGAGGCTTTGTACCTAATGTAGTATGGTAATTTTATTTCAGGTACCTACATCTTCATATTCAATCTGTCTAGCCTGTTTCCAATTATGTTGGGGTCAACTTCCAGTCTTACCGGATGCAGCTGAATACCAGTATTTTACATAAAGTGATTGCCTAGCTGACCTCTACGCGATACCCCTTGGTAAGACTGGTGGTCAGACTTTTGGGCTTCTGACTACTCGTAACGACGGTCAAAGATTTACGAATGACAGCCGGGACCAAAGGCTAACGCGCTTTTCGAGGTATGGAGGGGTCTTGATATATAATGGACTGTCACCCATCTACGAACCAATCGCGGCAAGCGTAGCTTAACTTTCGATCGACCCGTGCGGCTGCTATTATTTAGTCACGAGCACCTCTTTATGTTCTTAACATAACATTACGCCCGTATTCCCCGCAGGGATGGGCAGAGGTGTGCCTATAGTACATCCACATTTCGCCATTTATGTTTAAGTCCCATGTAACAGGGGGCGAGCTCCCTTTATGTTTTAAAATATTTTAAAAGAGTAACTGTGGAGTTTCTTTCCCATTCTTCTCCATAACCAACTACCTTTTACAAGGGGCAACTAGAATCAATTAAATGGTAAATGATTTTCTTTCTGTAAGTAGGTTTGAAGTGGGAATGAGGTGACCCGGCAGAGAACCAAAGTTTTTGACGTAGCTCACAGAGCAAGGAAGCTGAAGTGGCAATGAGCTGGCCATATTAGCTGTAGAACCGATGACCGTTGGGGTTGACGTGTTCTTGAGTGGAGACCGCGAATCGGCAAACGTAAGTTAGGATGCCCTCAGGCTAGCTGGAGCGACGATCTTCGCAGGGTGGTTGGTAGCAGCTGGATGAGAGTTGCCGAAAATCGAGCTAATGGCGTGCAATAAGGCAGGCCTATGAGCAGCAGTGGACTGCTGTAGGCTGATGATGATGATGGTGATGAAGGAGGTTTGTACAAACACTTTTACACGTCAATCATATTTTCAAAACTAGATAAAGTCTGCGTTTCCTGACTACTCTGAGAAGAAAGGCCGAAACAAACTCAGAGGTCACAGTCTCTTTTAAAGTCCAGACGTAACTTTGGTTAGATCATGTAAAGACCATGTATATTTGTGTCTGAAATAGTCTCTAAATTCTACTTTCTTGTACATTGTAAGTTCAAAAGTGCCTTTTATTTAATTTTTAGGGTTCCGCACCTCAAAAGGAAAAACGGATACCTAGGAGCACATCGTTGTCCGTCTGTCTGTGTGTCTGTCAGTCTGTCAAGACCCTTTTTCTCAGGAACACATGGATGTATCAAGTTGAAATTAATATCAAATACGTAGGTCTACGGGGCTTTGGAGCTCTAAAAATCAAGCTTAAATTCTAAGTCTATGCAATAAAAAAACACGGCCATTTATGCGACATATTTTGACACTCGCAAATAAATCAAAACCTACTTCTCGTTTACCTAGAATCATTGAATTTGGCGAGAAGCAAGGTCTCAGAACAAAAGTAAAGGAAAAAGTCCGAAAATCGTCCATTTGTAATTTGAACAGTTTTTTTTTTGTGGTTACTTACTTACATTTGCAGTTGGAGAATTAACCGTGGCATATATCGATGTATGAGTGAACATGTTTAGTAACTACAAATTTTAAGTTTGTTTTTGCGCATCCGATCTACGGAACCCTTCATTGTTCGTGGTCCGACAACAACTTAGCCAGTTTTTTGACGTCGAGTGCCCAGAATGTGCATTAAGTACGGAGGTAGGTACATTTAAGTATATGGCCAGTTGTCGAGGCTGTTTTAGAGCACCCTATATCCTTTCTTGGTCATTACCTACGGGTACCTACCTACCTATACTAAATTGCCGATACATTTTGTTAGTTTGACCCAAATACCTACGTAACGATACTTTTCAATCCGGTCGGAAAGGTCAACGATACGAATAAACCTTGGAATCTATTTGATCGGCAAAGAACGATAAAAGGAATTTATCGATACAGCTGCCTCTTATGGCCGGTGTAGGGAAATAAGTTGCGCCTTGGTATCGGTTGAATTTTGCATGGACGGTGCAAATGTTGTAATGGTGGCTAACTTTGAGAAATTTATAAATCGTAATCTGACCAGTTACTTTTGAATAACTAAAGTAACTCGTTGATAATTGATAAAACACACTTTTTTTTTGGGTGAGAAATCATCAAATGACCTCTCCCGCTCTGGGCGGAGCGGAAGGGCGTGTCAGACTCTTACTGACTAAAACCCACCCGTGTTCCTTCAGTTGCCTGTGCGCCAGGGCCAGGAACTCTTTCGAACAATCCGCGACCCCGGCAGGCATCGGCCCTATCAGACCCCGTCAAGTATGCTGACATCTCTTTGAGGCGCGTGTGGAACACAACGCACTGTCGACCCGGGCCTGGTCCTTACCGGATGGAGAGCTGCCCACTGCTAGCCGTCCGCAGGCCCGCGCCTACGGTGGCCGGGAGTCGGCTATCGACCCCCGACGCCCAGGGCGTCTCCTCTTGCGGTGACTAGGGGCATGAGGGCGCAATGATTGCCTCTCCCTCACGCGCTCCGCCTCCTCCTTCGTGAGCATTACTGCTTCGCAGCAGGAGGTGACTCCTTCCCATTCCCTCTCGCTCCGTACCATGGCCTGAACCAGGGCGGACGCGAGAGGTCGCCGCCGCCGATCGCCGCCACGCGGACACAGCGGTGCTCCACTCAAGCCGGGCAGACCTCCACCGTATGCTCCACCATGTCCTCCGGTCGATCCACACAATGACAACACCCGGGCGTTTTCTCCCGCCTTATCCGAAAAAGGAACCTCCCGAAACAGCCACATCCGGTGAGGACCTGCGTCAGGCGGAAGGTGAGGAAACCGTGGCGCCTCTCAAGCCACTCCTCAAAGAGGGGACTTACCGCCGCAATTGTGGCGTGCCCAGCGCTGGGTTGCGACAGTCGCACTCTCCATGCCGCCATGAGATCCCGCCGGAGCTCTGTCCGCTGTGCCGCGATTTCTCGCGGCAGCCGAGTAACGCCCCGGCATTTCGCCTCCTCGCGCCACTCCCAAATGTGCGCGAGGACTTTTGCCTCTAGATCCCATGGCGGTAATCCGGCACACCTCACCGTAAAACACACCTGAAAATGCATTCTCAACAAAAATGTTCCGTCCAACACGGAAAACATAACAAAATCACTCATCGGCTTCATGCTGAGATAAGAGCCTTTTAGCGTCGTACAGGATTTTCGGTTGTTATTTCCATTTTACTTTGTTTTTTGTTTTGTTTTGTATTTATGTCAGAATAAATACTATTCTTTCTTTCGAAATCTCATAGCAAAACAAAACAATTGATATTATTATATGTTTTGTTTGTTTTATGATCTTAATGAATTTCTTGATTTTAATTAATTTAAAGATGTAAATGTTGTTGTTTGTGAATTTAATGATGATTGCGATTTAACGAATTTATTTTACAATTTAATTTTATGTACTACTTAAAGAAACGAAAGAAAGAAAATACGTTTATCTTTTACTTCAGTTATTTATTTTAGTTATAATAGTATTATTGGTTACTGACATAAGTTTTAAGTATACTAACATAAATATAGCTCACTGTGTCTAAATTAAATAAATAAATAAAATAAAATTAAAGCGTGTTAGAATACAGCAAGAATTAAGTTTATAGGTCGCATCCAGTGGTAAAAATATATCATAGTCAGTAAAGTGTTAGTGGGGCTGGTGCCCAGAATTAAGCAAGCATATATTAAGCCTCGCCAAGGAACTAGCAAAGCCGAAACAAAATAGGATATAGGTACGTATTGATCTAGCAAAACGAGAGGTAATACTCAAAGAACATTGAGAAACTCACTATGGAAAATTGACCCACGGCAGACAAAGATGAATCATACATTATATTAAAGGTTTGGATATCTAGATAAGCTAGCATTAAACGCATTGTTGTGCCTAACGGGAGTATCGAGATATAATTAGTTTAAGTTGAGTATATATTTATTTATAAAAGGTAAAATCGACACCTGCAAGGAAAAACATTGTAACTAATATTTAAGTCAGATTTCGGTTAAGTCTTAATGCCAACCAACCTTGAAAGGTTGGCATTAAGACTTAACCGAAATCTGACTTAAATATTAGTTACAATGTTATTCCTTGCAGGTGTCGAAATAATATAAATCGTAAGTCCGTAAAACAATGCCTAGCAGGTAGTTGCTCAAATAAACTTCAAAACACAGGAAACATAGATCACAACGACAGATGACGAAGGACTGCAACCACAGAGTACTTTATACTACTGCAACTAACTTGCAGTGTGCTAGTGGCGTGTAACGTGTTAGTTACCTGAGCGAGGGAGGGGCGCGCAGGTAGAAACCGAAACTGTTTTTTTATTATTGCGACCGGGTCTAATTAATACAATATTTTTAATAATTAATTTGAACGTTAATTACGTGAAGTATACCTAACGAAAATAAACATAATGTCCTTTCTTTGGTATTGTTCGTCGAATCGTTGAGCTCCTTAAGTCCTGACTTCCTGAGTTGAGCTGCACGATTACTGACAAATGCGTGCACTGACTGGACAGGCCCATTCAATCTGTGTGGTTCTTTCCTCAAAAGACCATTTCAGATACCAATCTACATGGTCTTCACATGATATGACCAAGATTATGTCTGGACTTTAAAAGAGACTGTGACCTCTGAGTTTGTTTCGGCCTTTCTTCTCAGAGTAGTCAGATAGGAAACGCCGACCTCATCTAGTTTAAAAATATGATTGACGTGTAAAAGTGTTTGTACAAACCTACTTACAGAAATAAAATCATTAATCATTTATCATTTAACAAAAATACAATGACCTCATTTTAATAAATGACAGAACTACAGTACAGTACATAAACAAATATAGATTTCGTTGGTGTCCGCGATTTTTCGAAAAGCGCGTCAGAAAGTTCCCAATGTCCTTAAACAATTCTTCGTCGATTTTAGCATTCCGCCGTCGTTGCCACAGTACAGTGTTGCCAGATCAGATTTTTAAAAGTCCGTAGGGAGACACTGAAATGTCCGTAGAATAGAAATCCGTAGATTGCCTCGAGAAAAATCCGTAAATCTACGGACATATCCGTTGGTCTCGTAACGCTGCCACAGCACGGGGCACTCAAGCACATTGGTTTAGTTATTCTGATTGGCTAACTGTCACGTGAGCAAGTGGTGGCCCAGTGGTGGCCCAGTGGTGGCCCAGTGGTGGCCCAGTGGTGTTGGTCCCAACTTACGATTTGTAGGTCGTGAGTTCGAACCCAAACAGGCACTTTACTTTGTATATTTAATTTCATCACCACTGCTCTCATAACGGTGAAGGAAAACCTCGAGAGAAACCCGGCATGTCCTAGAATCAAAAAAAATTAAGACATGTAACGGCTACCAACCTGCACTGGGCCTGCGTGGTAGATTATGACCCACCCTCTCACAGAGAGGAGGCCTGTGTCCCAGCAATGGGAACATTATAGGCTGATTATAAATCATCACGAAATGAACCTTTTATGTACCTTTCTTTATTTTATTTATTTATTTATTTTATCAATTACAATTTCCTTACATACAAACAAAGCATACAATTAGACCTCTGGGGTCTGTCTTAGTATGCCATGGCCGGAGAGTTGATCAACGCGCTATTAACAGTTAAGTTGTTATCGAGTTGATGTAATGTTCTTTCAGCTTACGCTTTATATTTTTACTATTAATTGAGTCTCTAACAGAGATGTTACGGATAAGATATTTCGAATCTGGATACGGATATGGATATCGGAATAAAATTATATTGGTTTCGGATACGGTTACGGATATGTAATTATTTCAGATTATCCGTTAGTTTCGGTTAGGGATATTAGATTGAAGTAAAATATAAAAACAAATAGTATGTAATAATTTGGATTTATTTATAGGTTTTATCTAGTCTAGGTTATTATTTGGTATTATAATCAGTCATATAGGTAAGTAATTATTTAGAGATGTTATAATAATTAGTTAGACTCCGCCCTTATACGAAACTATCCGAAACTTGTGAAACGGATACGGTTACGGATATATTTTTATTTCGGATATCCGATAGTTTCGGTTACGGTTACGGAGCTCCATAACATCCCTGGTCTCTAATGTCTACAGGTTTTTGGTTTAGTAAATTGGATATTGTGAAAGAAGCGGTGCGCCTGGCATAAAAGTTATTTTTGCGTGGCACTTGCAATGATTTTAATTTGGCTTGTCGTGTATTCACGTCATATTTAACTGGAATTTGAATATCACTGTTATCAAAATGTTCTATAAGGAATAGATACTCAGCGTGCGCTAAAACAGGTAATACTTTGCAATGTTTAAATTACCCTGTGTAATTGTCTTGGTATTTATTTTTGACATACTTTGGTACTACAAGTTTCAACAGACGTTTTTGAAAATTGTGTATTTTATCTCGGTAAGTTTTAAATGTGTATCCATAACTGGTGAGTCCATAGGAGATTATCGACTCAGCAAGAGCTGTGTACATTTTATGGAGGGTTCTGTATGGTATACTCGTATTGCGCTTTATAATGGAAATTTTGGTGAGTATCGCCGGTAACCTGCCGCAAACAGATTCCACCTGGTAACTCCAGTTGAATCGGTCATCGATTATTAACCCCAGATAGGTATGACTTACATACATCCATAACATATTAATAAAAACATGTTCGCTGCATGTTATGGCCATTTTCTGTGACCTACTTTATAAATATGACCCGAATTTTTTACCAGGTTCCATGGAATTATCCCCCATAAAAGTGAACTACGTGCATACTACTTTATAAACCCAGTGTTTACGCAAAATAAGCAATATGATGTTGTTTCTTTATACATGATGCTTTTATACATAGTATACAGAGGCTACTTTGGTACATGTATTGAAGAACAAAGGAATGATGGTTAAGTTTTTTGCGTTTTAAGGTTACGTTCCTAAAGGGTGCAAGCGGGACAATATTTCCAAGAAAATTGTGAATGTGAAGACTATGTGGATCAACAACTAGCTTCATCTTTCTGACTGACCGACCCCTTGATAATTAAAAAGTGCCTGCAATAGGTTTGTTTGAAATAAATGCTTTGAATTCGAGTCGATTTTGAGTTTGAAATTATTTCTTAATCCTAGTTAGTATAAATTGGGAGTAAGAGGGCGTACAAAGGCACACAAAAAATATTATCTCGTGACTGAGAAGAAATTATGAATAACGGCTCACTAAGGACCATCGGTAAGTGTGTCTAGAATTTTCTATTTATTTTTTATAAAGTTTCATATTGACACGAGGCAATAAAATACGATATAGCTAGAGGAATGTGACCGCTTTTCTTCAGATCGAATTTTGTTGCCTCGTGTCTCAATATGAAACTTTATAAAAGGTTATAGAAAATTCTAGACACACTTACCGAGGGTTCTTATTGAGCCGTTATTCATAATTCCTTCTCAGTCACGAGATAACATTTTTTTAAAGGAGTGGTGCTAGGGTACCGTTGTACCCCCTCTTAAGAAATAAATTAAAAACGAAAAAAAATACGATGGTGTTAGTAATGTTTTTGTTTAGATATCCTTCAAAGAACATAGGCATCTCATGGTAACAAAACAAATAAATAAACCGGTCACGTAACGCGAGCTACGTGTGAACTCATCATCATGTACAAGAGCTGTTCTCAAGAATGTAGTAGCTCAAAGTAGGGCAAGCTAAACAAAACAAATGGTGTTTTTCTTCTCACATACATACACTCACGCCTTGTTCCATGGGGGTAAGCAGAAACTACAGAACCCCACCTGCTGTGATCCTTACACACTCCTAATTTTGCCTCGTTTACGTTCATACATCTGGTCATAGACGCACGCTGGTTGCGAGTACTACGTACCTTTTCTTCTCACATTTATATTATATACTATAGTTTTACCCGGCCCGGCTTCACACAGGTAGCACTATGTATCTAACACCTACCCTATCTACCCTACCCTACCTACCCTACACTAGAAACTAGAAAACGAGGTACAGCTATGAGGCCTCAATACCAGAATCTATTATGCACGGGCATATTTAAAACTAGCTTATTAAAAATACATACATGTGATTTGTATGGCTCCTGTAATCTTTAATAAAATACCTGACCAAATTAAAAAAATTACCGTTGCAACAATTTAAAAAACGTTTCACAGAATTTCTTGTATATTATACATGTTATTATTCTATGCAGGATTTCTTAAATTATATTTTTTTGTAATATCTTTATTATCCTCTACTTTGTATTACATTTGCATGCTATACTAAGGCAGAATGTACATGGATCCTACTTATAATTTAATAACTTATTTTTATGTACCTACATTCTAAGCAAATAAAGACCTATTCTATTTTACCTACCCTACATAATCTTCCTACCCTACCTACCCTACCTAACCTACTTAACTAACCTACCTACCTACCTAGCTACCGACCCTACCTACCCTACCTTCTACTTTACCTACCTACCTACCAACCCTACGTACTTACTTACCTTACTTACCCTTCCTACCTACCTACCTACACTTCCTACCTTCCTACCTACCTACCTACCTAACTATCTACGTACTTACCCTACCTACCTACCTACCTAGGCAGGTAGGTAGGTAGGCTGTTTTCAGTAGGTACGGTTAGTGCGTAGATAGGTAGGTACTGTGGGGGTCCTACGTGTATTTAATAATTAACGCAGTATTCCTTGGAACGTAAATATATTTTATGAAGGAATTGTACATCGGCAGACCCTAGCTCTGCCTGTCTACCTATTCAACAACCTACCATCACTTTTTCTATAAATCTTATTTTTAAACTTGCTTGACTGTTCGAGGCAAACCAACGATAATATATATCCAGCCAGTCAACATAAGGTTGACACATGCAGACAACCTCTACATGAGCTACGCCCACCCTTAAATAAAAGGATCGACGCAGTCGTGTTTTCAAACAAGACTTTTATTTACCACCTCGAACAATCGGACACTTCCTGCCTATACCTATAAGAGTAATTACCTAACGCCAGAAATATATTATACAATATGAAGTCCAACTCTTACAAGAGAAGGCTTAAGGACAGGACGAACGATTTGCGTATCTGACTAAGATATGTGTCAGGTAAGAAAAACATTAGGTACTTTATGTCACCACATACATGAATAAATTAACATTCGCCATGCTTAAACCTCGTCGCGCCAAAACTGGCAAAAAGATGCGACGTGGCTTCCTAAAAACAAATAAATTGAAGTGACAAATTCACAACAACCCTGAAGGAGTTTAATGAAAAGAATGAAACTTAACATCGTAAACTTCGACCCCATCGGACGGTATGAGTCGGAGGGAGAAAAGGCTAAGAAGTCGGAGCTCATCAACAAACCTTTTTCAAGCACATACTCCAGAGGAAAAATCTCAAAAGCCTATTCGATCTCACCATTTCAAACTGCATAAAGCATCAGCCAGTGCTGATTGAACTGTGGGTTCTCAACAACATTAAATTTAACCATTGATGTTGACTCAACATCCTTTGCAAGAGCTACGCTCCTTTAGCAAAGTTGGTTACAACTCAGAGAGTATTCAATCCAAATTCGAACTGATGGTGTCAATACAACACCCTTTGCAAGAGCTATGCCCCGTAAGCAAAGTTGGTTCGAGCTTAGACTGAGTATCACCCCCCCCTCTAAAAAGAACCACAGTTTCCAAAAAATAAAAATAAATCTCTTCACTCGCATTACTATGATCTGGAATATGGCTATGCTATCACAGCCTAGTGAAATCCAACTATTATTGAAGACGAAGATGCCTTCTCCCTCAGACTTCTTGGTGTGGTGAGGTGTGACACCTCACACGCACCCAGCTGCGTCCGAAGATTGCTCCCCATATATGAAAAACATAAATGAAAACGCATTAATACATTGCATCATATTATCCAAACTAAAATAATGAATTAATCTAAATGATGTTTACATCTAATTGACATCTATATGACAATAAATGACAATACAAAAAGACAATAAATTATTATAAACTGACATGAAAAGGTTTTAATCTACATACATATACAATATCCCTGCATCTCCTATGATTTAATTTTTTAAACTTATATTTTAAAAAGGAAAAAGTCTTTATAAAATAATTATTCATTTCTCTAGACTTTCTTTTGAATTTGTTCACTTTTGGAAAGAAGTCTTTTATTTTAGTTTTTCTAATATATGAGACCTTTTTCTTTACCAGAACTTTTCTTATTGTATTGTTAACAATACGCTGATGATAAATGATGGGACATTACGAAATCTTCTTTTGCTGTGGTAAGAATGAATTATAAAATGACCACCTACAGATTTGACTATTTTACGAGTCAATGTATTTTTGACCAGATCAACCACTATTTTTATTTTATTATCATTATTTCCGACAATATGTGACACCGCGTCATCCTCGACTATCTCATTGTCACCATCTATCTCTGAACCAAACTTTAATTTACAAATTTGCTCTGTAGTCACAGATAACAGATAACTGCATATCCTCATTTACTGTGGTTATCAACGACATATTATCGATTTCCTTTATATTTGAAAGTAAAATAAAATTATCCTCGTTAGATTGATCAACACCGTCGTTATATTTGTGTGATTCTTCGACGTGATCAATATCTTCGTTTAATAAGGACACATTCTGCTGTTCTGAAACATGGCTATACAATTTAATATAAGGACTAGTCTGACCCGATTCATCAAATTCGTCCTCGTGTTCATTCTCGAACACTTCGACTGGTCGTTCCTCATCATTCGCAGGTCTGCACTCTTGGCAGCTGCGCTCGTCATCAACATCATGGTCATCACTGCCTGCTTGGCAGCTTTGCTCATCAAATAATGGGTCATTATGTTTTTTGCTAGAAAATATAACAGTATCATTATCTAAATTAAAACAACTTTCTTGTTCGTCTTCATTGGTCATATCATGTGCAAATTCCTCTTCTTGCACTCTATGCCCTATTTTGGAAATGCATCTGCATGGGAACTCAGCTTTAAGCTGGTCACAGATCGCTGAAAAACTTATACCATCACGGTATATAAACTTGTGAAATGCTAGGGCAGCACCCTGAAAATATGCGCTCACTATTAGCGCCCAATCGCTTTCTCGCCATCCGTAGCTGGTGGCAAAATCCACAAAACCGTCTAAAAAAATTTCAATACAATCGTGGCTTGAGCCCTTGAAAAAGTCTTGAGCCATCTCGCTTTTTTAAATTATAAAATTGATAAAACCACTTAGCTTTAAATTCCGGTGACTTCACTTTTGTTTCACCTTTTCATATTATTATGAACTTCGCACAATATAACGCTTTGTGCACGCAACACGAGAAATGAACTTGTGCAATATTTTATTTGGCTCTGCACACGCCTTAAAAATAATGGGAGCTTGCGTACTTTTCGCTTCGGCGCCTCCACCAATTGTGGGGGTCCTACGTGTATTTAATAATTAACGCAGTATTCCTTAGAACGTAAATATATTTTATGAAGGAATTGTACATCGGCAGGCCCTAGCTCTGCCTGTCTACCTATTCAACAACCTACCATCACTTTTTCTATAAATCTTATTTTTAAACTTGCTTGACTGTTCGAGGCAAACCAACGATAATATATATCCAGCCAGTCAACATAAGGTTGACACATGCAGACAACCTCTACAGTACCTACCTACACACTTAACCTACCTACCTCAAAATCAAAAATCAAAAATCAAAATATTTTATTTCACATAAACCAACATGGGCACTTATGAAACGTCAGAAGCTAGGTGCACGGTTCCAATTGGTTGTTTCCTATGGAGAAGAGCCGGCAAGAAACTCCACGGTTACTCTTTTAAAAATAAGGGGCTTTTACAATGTTTCCAATTACAGTGTTAATAGAAATGGGAGGACAGTGTAGGCCTGTCAACAAGTAACATGTACTCAACAAAATATAAAAAGGTCCACAAATTTAGTCTACAAGTTAGGTCTACAACGTTCTCACATTCACAAAATATAAAAGAATCTATATAAAAATAAAAGCCTATTTAGACTAAATGACATGATTGCCATTACTACTGTAACAAATCGGAATCAAAATCCTATCCACAAAAGCCATAAATAAGGAGTTAAAATAAGAATCCGTAGAGACATTATATATAATGTCAAATAATGAGATTATGTCAAAGAAGTAAGTAAAAAGAAAAAAAAACTTCGTAATTTGGGAACAGTGAATATACATTTACTTAGTGATGCCGTTAATGTGGTACCAGGGAAGCCACATGTGCAGAAGGAATTATTGCTAAACTTTCTTGTCTTCAACGTAGTCTTTAATGTTATAATATGCATTTTTGATATGTATACGTTTGATGTGGGTTTTGAACATTCCATCGCTAAGTTCTGTAACTGACTTTGGCAACTTGTTATAAAAGCGGATACTGTTTATGAGAAATGACTTGCTTGTTTTAGTTAATCTAAATTTGGGTATTACAATTTCATTTTTGTTACGTGTATTTATAATATGGAAATTACCGGGGCAATTGTGTTAATGATATCTACTAGAACCTTAACGGAAATCCCCCCCATAAGTTTTCAGTGTTTTTTATGTTAAGACTTTTGAATGCTTTTTTAATTGTGACAATAGAAATGTGCTTGAATTCAAAACTTGGAATGTCCTTACTGAAGTTTTCTTTGTGGAGTGATTCAGCTAATATAGATGATAAGGGGAGAGATTTCGTAACCTCTATTGGGATGTTGGTAAAGAAATGCTCTAGTGTCTCAGCAACTTTTAACTTATCTGAAATGGTTTCATTATCAATTTTTAGAGACAGTTCATTCTGATCTCGCTGTTTTGTGTTTCCAGTTTCTTTGTTAATTACCTGCCACACAGTTTTTATTTTATTATTAGAAATACTAATTTTGTTACTTATTAATTTAGATTTAGCTTAAGCGCAGACTCTTTTGAATATCTTAGAATATTTTTTTACATAATCATGAAGGGTTTGATCAGAAGTCAATGATTTTTTGTGATAAAAATTATATAAAATATCTCTGCTTTTTCTGATGCCATCAGTGGCCCATTCACTAAATTTAGGTTTACTATTGATTGTAACTTTTTTTACAGGACATGCTTTATTATATTCTTGGCATACTGTAGAAAATAGTGTACAGTAGTTTATATTTGGGTCTTGTGAATCAAAACTAGCTGTTGAAAGATTGCTAAGAACATTATTATTAAACATTTTCAATTTATTTTTAGTTAAAGGGCTTAATTTAACGGTTTAATCTAAGTGAAGCTTTTTATCCAAGTCAAACGATACAACTTGACCAGTATGGTCAGACCTGACGCCACTAATTAAGGATGAGTCATTTATTTTACAATTAGTAAATACATTGTCTATGCATGAAGCTGAGGTTGCTGTTATTCTAGTTGCTTCATTAAATATACATTTTAAATTGAATGATTTAAACAATGAGATTAGTTTACATTTTTCCTGTGAATTAACTAATAGATCAATATTTAGATCACCACAAACAAAAACTAATTTATTATCTTTAAAAACTTTACTTAGTATTTCTTCCATAATGATCAAAAATGATGACAAGTTTGAGGCTGGTGGTCTATAAACACATAAGAAAATATGGCCTTCAACTTCTGCACATGCTACCTCACATAAGCAATCAACAGAGCAAGCAGTGATATCCTTTCTTTCCTTATGTCTAAAACAACTATTACACAATATCAAGGTACCACCCCCTATTGAGGACCTGTTGAATGCACTGGCAACTGAAAAATTATTTACACTAAACAGCATCCTATCTGGTTTTAACCAGGTTTCACAAAAACATAAGATATCGATATGATATTTATCTATTAACATTTCCACGTCTAGCATTTTGCCAGAGAAGCGATTTATATTTTGTTGATATAGTAAAATAATCTTATTATGCTTCTCTTTTGTCGACTCTAAAAGTTTAAAGATCCAATTACAGTATTAGTAGAAGTACTAGATAATACCTAACCTACCTACCTTACCTATCCTACCTACCTACCTACCCTACCTACCTACCCTACGTACCTACCCTACCTAGGTAGGTAGGCAGGTGGTGGCGGGGGGTGTCCCCGGTGTGCTTCTCGGCATGCTCTACGCTACAGTAGGTAGGGTAAGTGCGGAGATAGGTACCTACCTATCTAAGCACTTACCCTACCTACTGAAAACAGCCTACCTACCTACCTACATACGTAGGTAGATAGGAAGGAAGAATAGGTAGGTAGGTAGGTAGGGTAGGTACCTATCTCCGCAGTTACTCTACCTACTGTAGCGTAGAGCATGCCGAGAAGCACACCGGGGACTCGAGCCCCGGCGTGAGGTAGCTAAAAATCAAACTAACGAAGCAAAAACACGTAAAATTTATTGTTATATTAAAAACAATCCGAAATGTAGAATAAAAGAAATATGGCAAAAAAAATAAGATCTAATCGTTGGAATTTATAAGGCATAAATACTAAGAAAAAATAATCACAACTTGAATTTCAGAGAAAAAACTTAATCTTCTGCTTATTTGTGTAAAACAATTTATAGCGACACGAATTTCGTACGATTGCAATCGAATTTAAATTCGTCGGAATACATTTAAAATATTCCGACGTCCGACATTCCGTTTCCGTTTAACGTTCCGACGACGAATATATTTGGTAATATCTTTTAAGTTTTTTTTTCTCTCAAAATCAAATTGTGATTATTTTTTCTAAGTATTTTTGACTTTATAAATTCCAACGACAAAATCTTTTTTTTTTTTGCCAATTTTCTTTTCTTCTATATTTTCGGATTTTGTTTTTACATTACAATAAATATGTCTACCTTACGCCGGGATTCGACTCCCTGGCGTGCTATTGCACGCTCTACGCTGCACTACCTACCCACGTTCTTACCCTACCTACCTACTGAAAGTTTTAATTACAGTTTAGTTATAGAAAATCTGGTTTTAAGGCTCCTTCAAATATGCGTGACACAAAGGCATCGCCAGACGCGCGGTGAGTGGTGCCTTTGTATCGCGTGTTGCGCCTATTGTAGGAGCCCTGAGAAATGCTTTATGCATTCCCGCTCGTGGGGGGACGAGACGGGATATGTGGGACTCCTGTCGGAATGACAGTATACCCACTAAAACTCAGCGGTGTTCCCACATCGCCGTGATGGGAAGGCCATGGGAATCCGGCTCAGCCTTTGCATCCACAAACCTCCCGGCGCGTGCCCGCTTAGCTGGCGGGCCCCGCATTCCCCCCAGCTTGGGGGGCTACGGGAATGGCCGGGAACACCTGGCCATTCCCGTCCGACACTGGTGGAGGCCTGTGCAATACAGGCAAGGGCGCCCCCGCACCCGCTGCCTGCTGGCCTCCACCTGGGAGGAGTCGGAGATGACTATCAAACTGACGTCTTCTTCGACCCCTCCTCCGCCTTCGGAGCGACGCCGCGTGAGGATCGTCCTCCCGCGCGCGCTCAGCCGCCTCCTTCTGGGACATGACGTGTTTGCAGAAGGAGGCGACTGCCGCCCAGGACCTCTCATCCTGCAGCATGGCATTAACCAAGCCGGGAAGTGAGAGGTCCGGTGCGATCACCGCGATGAGACTGCGGCGCGTCTCGGACCACGACGGGCACACCTCGAGGGTGTGCTGCGCCGTGTCGTCCACCGCGCCACAGTCGTGGCACGACGGCGTCTCCTCCCGTCCTATCCGGTGCAGGTACGATCCGAAGCAACCGTGTCCGGACAGCAGCTGCACCAGACGGAACGAGAGGAACCCATGCGACCGCTCGAGCCAGTCTCGCAACACTGGCCCAATCGCGTCTAGGGTTCGGCGGCCAAAAGCTGCGGTGGCGAGCTCCCCCGTCCAATGGAGGACGATGGCATCCCTCGCCTCCCGCCGGACGGTCTCCCGTTCTTCCGGGGCTGGGCGTTCTCCTCCCGCTTTCCGCCCCGCCGTCCATTCATATACTCTGGCGAGCACCCACGCCTCGAGTTCCCAAGGAGGGGTGCCGGCCAGAGCACATGCTGCCGCGAAGCCCACTGTGCGGTAGGCCCGCGCCGCCCGCTGGGCTATGGTCCTTTGGGGCGCCCGCAAGGCGGCGGCGTTCTCCCTCCTTTGGAGGGAGTCCTCCCAGATAGGAGCCCCGTAAAGGGCCATACTCCTCAAGATGCCGGCGTAAAGTTGCCGGCATCGCGCGCTGGGCCTCCCCAAGTTGGGTAGCAGCCACGAGAGCGCGCCTGCGGCCTTCAGCAGGCGCGACGACAGCCCGCTAAAATGCGGACCGAAGCGCCACCTGCTGTCGAGTACAAGGCCCAGATATTTCATCTGGGCCTTCACCTCAATTCTGATGCCCTCCACGAAAATGTGGGCATCAGGTGGGGGGCGCCGCCGAGGCCCGTGGAAGAACACGGCCACGGTCTTGTGCAGCGCCACCGTTAAACGTAGGCGGCGGATTCTCCCCGCGACCAAGGATCCACCCGCCGAGGCCAGATTGGCCGCCTCCCTAAAACTCCCCCCCCGGGCGGTGAGGAGAGTGTCATCCGCATAGCAGATGACACTCGTGCCCCGAAGGAGAGTTCCCCGCAAGAGCCAATCATAGGCGATGTTCCAGAGGACAGGTCCTATGACTGACCCCTGCGGAACGCCGGCTTCGACGGCGTACCGCCGGACTTGGCCAGCCCTATTAACGAGGACGATCGTCCGATCCTCTAGGTAGCTGGCCAGCAGACGACGCATGTATAGGGGCACTCCGTGGAATCGGAGTGCCTCTAGGATGGTGGAGTGGGGAACGGAGTTGAAGGCATTGGCTATATCGAACGACACAGCCAACAATCCGTCCCTCGCCTCCATCGCCCCCTTCACCTGGCCCTTGAGGCGGGCCAGCGCGTCCACCGTGGAGCGCTCAGCCCGAAAACCGAACTGAGCGTCCGACAAGTCCGGCCCGATACTCCGCAGGTGGCTGTTTAGGCGGCCAGTGATTATCCCCTCGAACATTTTGCCGACCTCATCGAGCAGAACGATGGGCCGGAATGCCGAGGGGGAGTCCGCCGGGCGGCCCTCCTTGCGAAGGAGGCACAACTGCCCCTCCTTCCACGGTTTCGGGAACCTCCCACACGCAAGACATGCGCTGAAGAGGTCCCGAAACCTCTCCTCCATTTGAGTGGCAGCGATTGCCACCACTCTTGCCGGAACACCGTCGGGGCCCGGAGCCGTCTTCTTGGCGCGGATGTGGGCAATCGCCGCGCGGATTTCCAACTCCGTGACAGGGGGGGCCTCCTCTTCTTCCTCAGCTGGCGGAGCTATCCCTAGCGGTGCGCCCATCACTGGTGGGGTGAAGTTGTCCCTGCACGGGAATAGGGACTGAACCACCCCATCCAGGAATGAGGGCTCCAGGGTCTCGGCCACTGGGGGACCAAAGGGGCGCAATTTGTTGCGCGCCGCCTTATAAGGTCTCCCGTAGGGGTCTCTGACGAGACCCTCCAGCAATTCCGCTCTCGCCAAGTCTCTGGCGGCGGCGATGGCCCTATCGAGGACCATTTTTGCCTCCACATACACCTCATAGAGGTGGTCCTCGTTGGCGTGAGCTCGTCGACGCCGCCGCCGGCTTCGCGTGTAGGCCCTTCTTGCCTCCACACACGCTGCTCGTAGCCCCGCCAGCTCCACCGACCACCAGTACACGGCGCGCCTGGGTAGTGGTCGGCGAGACCGAGGCATGCTAGAGTTGCATACCTCGGTCAGAGCCCACATCAGGCGCCCCGCCACGGTATCCACATCTAGGCCGGCGGACGGCGGCGAAAACCAATCCTGGATGAACGCCGCCTCCCCTGCTGCCTCCCTGTTCAGGCGGGTGAGAGCCCACCGCGGGAACGGCGATCGCCCCGAGAGGGGCCGCGTCTCTCCGGGGCCACCGGTGGAGATATCGAACCGTACGTAGCGGTGGTCCGACATAGTCTCCACCAGGTCCACCCGCCAGTTTAACACGCGCGCGGCCAACGCAGGGGTGGCGAAAGTGACGTCCACTATTGAGCTACCCTGCCGCCGCACGCATGTCTGGACGCTTCCTCTATTCAAGAGGGAGAGTCCAGAGGAGGCTGCCCACATCTCCACTGCCCGCCCGCGAGCGTCGGTGGCCGGGCTACCCCAGTTCACCGACTTGGCATTCAGGTCTCCCAGTACGGAGACCTGACGCGGCGCCGCCCTGCCGACCACGGCGGCCAGGACTCCGAGATAGTTCTCGAAGTCCTGAAGAGGGCGGTTTGGGGAGAAATAGACGCCCACAAGGGCTAATTCTCCCCACGCGGTAGCCACGTATCCCGGTCCCTTCTCTAATAGCGAGAGGGGAGGGGAGTCTGTGGAAGACCGCGCCGCTAGTGCCACCAAGCCGTCCTCGTCACCCAGCCAGCTGCCGGGGATTGAGTAGGGCTCGGCGACCACCGCTACGTTCACCAACCACTCGGCCATGACCTGCACCACCAAGTCCTGGGCTGCCCTGCAGTGATTGGCGTTCGCCTGGAGGATGTGGTAGTTGGAAACCATTATTCCAACATCCCACATCCCTCCTCGGCTACCGCCGCTGGAGCTACAGCGGCGACGACGGCGGTGGTGGTGGTAGCAGCAGGGCGAACCTGCGCCGGCACTATGCCCTTCCTCGCGGGCGGCTTGCAGCTCCTGCCCGTCATCCTGTGGTCCGCGGGGCGGCCACTGGCGGCACACGCCGCGCAGCGTAGCGTGGCAGCGCGACAAGCGGCACTCTTGAGATGAAAACACGGTCTCACGGTTGAGATGGCGCTGCCGTCGCGTAAACATTGGCTCCGTGAATAAAATTTAAAAAAAAATAGTGTTACCGAATGTTTAGCTTTGAGAGTGGTGTTAAAGTCACAATAGCATCTGCAACTAACTGTTTCATAGTTATCCGGACTACAACTGTACTCAGAACTTTGAAATATCAAAGTAAAGGTGGAGTGTTGAAAGTGACCTGTTAATAAGAATTACGTGCTAGAAATTATAGAATATACAGTGTTGACTCTCAAAACAACAAAATCATTACGAAAAGACGATAATATTATTCAAAACATAATAAAAACATTGATTAAAAAAAGTGTTAACAATACAGTGTGACAGTGCGAAAAATTTTGCAGCATGAGTCATATAACGACTTGTCTAAAGTTTAAAATTATTTAGAGTCAGAGCAGATACCGTATTTCGCACTGTTGATTAATCTGTACTTGGTCGAGTGGTAAACTGGCCTACATACGATACCATAACTTGCACGAGTCACCGTGTCGCAAGTTCGATCCTGACGGACTGTGTCACTTTTTGTAGATTTCTTGTTGGTACGAAAGGCATCAAATTCGTTTCAAACATACACAGATTACTTATATTAATTATAATAATGGCAACTGAGAGCAATAATATAACATTTAGGAAAATGCGAAAATCAATGTCGTATAATAATGTGTCGGTTATGAACACTTCTGACTCGTCACTTTTTGATGCCACGATGCAAAGCCTACCTGACCCATGCGACACCTCAGAACTATTTGATCTACAAATAAAATTATCATCTATAACGGAAGAATTGTTGATAGCAAATAATGAAATTGATAACTTAAATGCAGAAAATACGAATTTAAAATCGGAACTGGAAAGATGTCATAAAATCATAGAATTATATAAAAAGGTTGGATATGGGGACTCACTTTCTGCCACACCAACGTCTGTGCGGAAGCAGAAAAAGAGAGATGGGAATGAGGCTGACTCTTCTTCAAAATTACCTAATCATCGTACTGTGATTGCCGGAAAATCTGTGAGTGTGGAACAAACGACCCTAGACACAAATTTAAAAAGAAGTTGTTCTAGCAATCAGGATATAGAGGAACAACATAAACTTATCACTCCCAGTATTCACAAGAAAAGTCCACTCGTTCGCCACAAAAATAAGTTGTGTATATTAAGTACAAATAATAAAAACAACATATGCAGTATAATGCAAGATGGGTTCGCGAGCTCATTTGATTGCTGCCATTATTTGATATCGAACGGGAAAACTCAACACCTGCTGGAAGGCTTACAGGAAAAACTTGTGAAATTTACTATGAATGACTTTTGTGTAGTTCTTTTAGGCGATGAAGACTTTAAGAAAACTAATAACTATTTTGAAATTATATTCCAAATAAGAGAAGTGTTTCACAACATAAATTATACTAATGTGATCATATGTGCACCGACCTATAAATACGGATACCATGCTAATTTATTTAACAGTAGAGTAGAAACTTTCAATAATCTTTTGTATCTAGATGTATTGACTTATGAACATTTGTATCTGTTAGACAGTAACTTAAACTTAACCTATGACTACAAGGTATATGATAAACGAACTGGTACAATAAGTAACCATGGAATGTATATTATATTTAAGGACATACACAATTTAATAATTGACATACAATATAATAATCGCGAATGTAATAAAATTGATATAACCCTAGATAATAATTTAACAAATAAGGATAATTTTTTTCTTGACTAAATATCTATGTACATTACATCAAAACATTGCCGGTCTCCTTAGTAAAGCTGATGCTCTCTCAGTCTGTTTAAGTGCGCTCTCCGACCGAGATATTGATGTAGACGTAATATGCATTTCTGAGCATTTTATGATGGCTGGCAGTGAGAATCAGTTACACATACCTAACTATAGTTTAGCGGCATGTTATAGTAGAAAGGCGAGTAAGCGAGGAGGTGCATGTATCCTCGTTAAGCGTAACTTACAATGGAAGGAATTGCCCACCATAACAAAAATGTCATCACAAAGCATATTTGAATGTTGTGCAGTTAAATTGACTGATTATAATATTATATTTGTGTGTATTTATAGAGTTCCGAACTCAAATAACTTAAATGAGTTCTTTGATAAACTTGAAATTCTTTTAAAATATTTATCCAAACAAAGATGTAAGAATATAGTCATAGCTGGTGATTACAACATTGACATTTTAAAGAAAACTAAGCAATCAACCGAATTTGAATGTATTCTCTTAAACTCGAATTTACAACTAGCATTAAGGCAACATACTCGGACTGCGAGCCGAACATGTATCGACAATTTTGCTCATGATTTTGGTAAACGTTGTAAGACTGAAGTGGTGGAGTTCGCGCTATCCGACCACACAGCACAGCTTTTAAAGTGTCCCGTACGAAAAAAGGATGTTCATAAATATTATCGTAAAATGACACGAGATTACAGTCCAGAAAATATAGAAAAATTCAAAACTTGTCTAGGCAGTCTCTCCTTCTCCGATATGTATGAGATGGAAGATTCAAATGCAGCTTACAACTGTTTTATAGAAACTTTCAAATTATTTTATGATTTATGTTTCCCCAATAAAATTGTTACCGTTAACATAGTAAAAAAACCTGCTTGGGTATCACGTGGGATTAAGATCTGTAGCAAAAATAAAAGGAATCTCCTATGGAAATACAGGTTAAAACCAAATCAATCAAACAGAGTTAAATTCAAAAATTATTCAAGATTATTTAAAAAAATTATTAATCTAACTAAAAAAGCTCAAAACACTTACAATATTAAAACCTCAAATAACAAATCAAAAACCACATGGCAAATCATCAATAAGTCCAAAAGTGAAAACTTGAGAACTTGTATTACTTGCATCAACTCTGAAAATAAAAAAATTGCTCAAAGGAAGGATATAGCCGATGCATTCAATAATTATTTTATCGATAAAATCCAGCCAACAAGTAACGCAGGAACGAACTCAACGTCACTGATCGATAGCAGAGCACAGTCTATGTTTTTGGCTCCGTGTACACCACATGACATACTCTATATTATAATGAAACTTAGAAACACGAACAGCGTTGGCTATGATGGTATTGCCACAAAAATATTAAAAGCAGTTGCATTGATAATATCTACACACTTATGTTTCATTATCAATCTTTGTATAAGCTCAGGCACCTTTCCTGATTCTTTAAAAAAGTCTATAGTAAAACCGCTTTATAAGAAGGAAAATCACGAATTGATGTCAAACTACAGACCGATTGCGATTATACCAGTGTTATCCAAAGTCTTCGAAAAATATATATCGGGGGTAATCAACAATTATTTAGAAAAATATCACATTTTAGCTGACGAACAAAAGGGATTTCGCAAAAACAAAAGTATAAATCTGGCTATTTATGAATTTCTACATAATGTCATGTTAAACGTAGATAAGAGGACACCTGTGTGCGCCATTTTCTGCGACATGACACAGGCTTTTGATTGTGTGCATTACAATTCCCTAGCAGCGAAACTTGAAGCGTATGGTATTAGGGGTAACGTCTTAAAACTAATTGAATCTTATCTTCACAAACGTAAGCAGGTTACCGAAATAAGTCAAATTTGCAACAAACGTGAGATAACTGTAAGATCCGAGGAACGAGAAGTAATATACGGAGTACCACAAGGCAGTGTGGTGGGCCCTCCGATGTTCACTTTATATATAAATGACTTGCCTAAAGCTGTTGACCACCCAATGACACTTTTTGCTGACGATTGCACTGTGACTATAGCTTGTAATGACAAAAGTACGTATGAACATGACATTAATAATTCGCTTATATCTATCATAAATTGGCTTAATAATAATAATTTAATCATTAATTTAAAAAAGACTAATGTAATTCATTTCGGACAACGTACACATACAGCTAACAATAATAATGTCCAGTATAATAATATTAATATAAATGCAACTGACACAACAAAATTTCTGGGACTTATAATTGATGATAAGTTGTGTTGGAAGCCCCAAATAGAAGCTCTGAGTAAGAAAATAAGTAGTGCAGCCTACGCTTTGAAACAACTAGCAGCGGTTCTCAATAAAGATGCATTAATTACTGCGTACTATGGATTGGCTGAATCCATTCTTAGATACGGAGTTATTTTCTGGGGAAATAGTGCGGACAATGAAGTGGCGTTTCGGGCCCAGAAAAGATGCATCAGATCGATGTTTCGACTTCAAACAACAGACAGCTGCAAACCCTATTTTAAAGAGCATAGAATATTGACATTACCCTCATTATACATTTTGGAAACGGTAATGTTCACTGTAAGTCATCCTAACTTATTCCAACGTTTGTCTGATGCTGTGCCAAGGAATAGACGTGACAATACTCTACTCTGTGTTCGCGGCGGTAAAACTGCTCTTTTGCATAAGAGCATTTATTACATGGCTCCGACCATATTTAATAAATTGCCCAAGTCATGGAGATTATTGGATGTATCTGGCCTTAAATTGAAATTGAGAAAATTATTAATAGAGAGATCTTATTATAGTATTTCGGAATTTATGAAAGAGGATAATTTTTCTTGATGATTATGTATTTTAATTTATTTTATTGTATAATGTATTGATAATTAAATTGAATTGACATTGAATTGAATTAATAATTAACTTGACATAATTGAATTAATAATTAACTTGACATTGAATTGAATTGATAATTGAACTGACATTGAATAGAATTGATAATTGAATTGTATTGATAATGTAGTACGATTGTTATAGTAATTTTATCATTTTGAATTTAATAAGTGTAGTCCCGGTTTAAAACCCAGCAACTGTACGCCACTCAACAATTTGTACGCCAGGTCACGCGGCTGAACATGTTTGAACTTTCTTTTCTACTGTAATATCTTGCATGCAATGTATGTATACCATGTTTAAACAAATAAATATACTTACTTACTTACTTACTTACTTACTTGTGTCCCTCCTGCCCGCACCGGAAGCAAGGCTCTCCCCAGTCGGACTTGGAGGGACACGTGGCTCGGGTGTGGCCGAACGCGAAGCACTTGAAGCAGCGCATAGGCTGGTCTTCAAGTGGCCGGACCACAGCCGAGCTGAGCCCCACAAGCAGCCGTCCTTTGGTCGCAGTAAGGACGGCCCCGGCCGCAGCGACTGGGCACTCGACGCGGATGGTGCCCATGCCGCGGCGCCCGAGCCTGATAGCTCCACCCTTCACCGCGCCAGCGTCGCAGCCTCCGGCCGTTGCAACGGGCGCCACCACGTCCTCTTTGGTGACCGAATCGTCCAGATCAGCCACCTCCAAGGCTGCGGTCTTTACAGGCCTGACGACCGTTGCCGCATCCGCGATGACCTCCTGCAGCATTCCCGCGAAGAGGTCCGCGTTTGCGCCGCGCTGCTCCACCGAAAACTCGAAAATTCGAGCCCCGGCCAGGGTACGGCGGCACGTGATGTTGCCGATCCCCAGCCGGGAGGGATCCGCGTTGGTACGAGCCCGTCTTAGGACGGACTCGTACGTCTCGCCCCTCTCCACGGCCTCCGGGGTGATGGTCACCACGACCGCCACGGTTTTGGGAGGAACCAGCTTCTTCCCGCCGGCTAGACCCTTTTTCGCCGCTGGGGCAGTTGCACTGAGGTTGGGGGTAGACCTTTGCCCTTTTCCTCCCCTGACCACTTTCGTCCACGGCGGGTTGGACGGGGTGGTGGAGGGAAGAAGGGCGTCCTCTTCCTGCGAGTTCCGGGGGGCTGCTGCTGGAGTGGCAGACGACCCGGACGCTCCCTCCGCGCTCGTGGTGGGCGTTTGAGAGGGCGTGCTCCTCTTGCCCTTGCCCTTGCCCTTGGAGGGCTTCTGGGCCCGGGGCTGCTCGCCCGATGCCGGGCCTCCCAGAGGCGCAGGTTCCGGCTCCGTCGGCGGTGGACTCTTATCCGCCGCTAGCGGCGGGCGGAGCCGCTTCTCGGGCAAGAGGCGGTCCTCAATGCCCGCGAAGTAGCCTCTGATGAAGGCCCTCTCCTCCATGACAACCCCGCGGATTATTGCCTCGAGGCTGGCTGGGGAAGAGGGGTCCTCTACCCCCGTACCTGGGGCAGATTGGGCAGGCCGGGCCGTGACCTCAGCCAGCTTCTGGTGTAGCTGGCTGACCTCCGCTTGCAGGCGATCCACCTTCGCCTGCAGCTGCCGCGTCTCGTCTGTGGCCGTCCGCTTCACCAGCTCCAATACGATGCCGTGCATGCTGGCGGCATTTGAGAGCCTTCTGGAAGGTCCCCTTCAAATTGGAGGACTTTGAGGCGACCTCCAGGACCTCCTCCTTGTCCTCCTCTGCCATGCGCTCCAATTCCGCCAGGGAGTGGTCAGCATATAGCACATTAGACGCACCATAGCCAGCCCTCGACCTGGCGGCTTGCGCCTGCCGCTCCTTTGCGGCGACCCTCTCCTCCAGGTCTTCCTGGAGTTGCACCCGTTTCGCCAGATTTAGCTGGCGCTCGGCGTCCACCAAGCCCACATCGTGAGTAAAAGCCGAAGCAGAAGTCGAAGCCTTTTTAGACTTCGACTTCTTCTTCGACCTACTTGCAACCGACTCCGAGGAACCCCCAGACCCGAACCTTAGATCGGCCCTCTTCCGCTTGGGGCGGTCGTTTTCGGCCGCCGACGTGTCCATATTGGACTCGTCAGCGTCCGACAACTCGTCCGGCCTGCTGAAAAAGCTGGCCGCAGACGGTGCGCAGTCAGCTTCCGACGCCAAAGCGCCGCCGGCGTGGCCCTGAGAAGGGCCGTTAAGTTGGCCCTGAGAAGGGCGGTTGGGTTGGCCCTGAAAAGGGCCGTTGGGTTGACCCTGAGAAGGGCCTTTGGTTTGGCCCTGAGAAGGGCCTTTGGATTGGCCCTGAGAAGGGCCTTTGGGTTGGCCCTGATAAGGGCCGTTTGAATCACCCTCGGAGGAGCGATTCGAGTTAAAACAAAGACGCCCGGAGGCGTCACGGCTCGGCTTCTTCGGCATATTCACAGACGACCGCGTTTTTGTCTGCGAGTCACAGCGCACTTTAGCCGCCGGTCTGCCACTCCGTTACGGTGGTCAGACACGGCGTTGCCCGGGGGAAACTACGTGGAAGTATGCGCTGTGGGGGATCGCCAGACGCGCGGTGAGTGGTGCCTTTGTATCGCGTGTTGCGCCTATTGTAGGAGCCTTTAAACCTGACAGGTTTAAAGGTCCATTTTATACCTATGTAGTGGCCTACATACATACAGCATCAACATCCGACCACGACGGCGCCCGGCCACACACTGAGGACCGTGACCGATAGCACGTTGCTCCAACTGCGCGTCGAGTTAGTGACTGATGACGACGCTCGAGGCGCTGCGTCTTTATATATGAAATCGCATAAGATCCGCGGACCGAAATACAAAGACGCAGGACTGTTCTGATTGGTCCATTATAATTAGGTGTTTATTGCGCGTACCACTATGTACAAAATCTAAAGTGCTATATACCTTAGGAAAATAAAGTAATAAATATGGTATCACTATAAACAAGTTTCATTCCATATCCCAGACTGTACGAAGTTTCCCTAAAGTGGTGACCCCGCGTTCGAAATCAAAATGATCAGCGAAGAAGCAATCGAGATGATCAGTGTTAAGGCACGCATTCCTCAATTCTGGCGTGACAAGCCCCGTCTTTGGTTCGCCCAATTCGAAGTCATGATCGCCAACTAGAAGCTCGGAGACGAAGGGAAATTTGGACTGGTAGTAGCGAATCTCACGAAGCCAGAGGTGGAGCAAATAAGTGACATCATCATGACCGCTCCGAACACAGGAAGGTATGAAGAAGTCAAGAAAAGGCTGGTGTCCGTCTACGAGGAAACAGAAGGGAAACAGTTTCAGCAGTTGCTCCATGAAATGGAACTCGGTGACCAACGGCCATCACAACTACTGCGCCGGATGCGAGACCTGGCGCGAGACAAAATGCCTGATGCTACGCTACGTATGCTATGGATCGGACACCTGCCTGCCGCGACTCGAGCAGTAGCTAGCTTTCAACAAGCAAACCGGCTAGAACATATCCACATCGACATTGTCGGGCCCTTACCTATCTCCAACGGGTACCGGTATTTGTTGACAATGATAGATAGGGCTACCAAATGGCCAGAAGCCTGCCCAATGGAAGACATAACTGCAGAGAAGGTCGCCAATACATTCTACGAGTGTTGGATCGCCAGATTTGGGTGCCCAGTGACAATTACTACTGATCAAGGCAGACAATTCGAATCAGAGTTGTTCAAAAATCTAATGCATCGTATGGGCATACACCGCACCCGAACCACTGCTTACCATCCGCAATGTAACGGGATGATAGAACGTTGGCACCGAACACTCAAGGCAGCACTCACTGCGCGATTCAATTCGTCAACATGGTCGCAAGAATTAGCTACGGTGCTACTAGGACTGCGAGCAGCAATCAAAGAAGACGTCGGCACGAGTACAGCTGAATTATTATACGGCCAAGCATTACGACTACCAGGAGAATTTTATCAACAATGCATAAGATATAATGATACAACTTCAAGCCTAATGCATAAATTGAACGAGGCGTTTAAGAAAGCACAGGTGCAGCGGAAATCTAACCAAAGCCAAGCAACGTTTATACATGATGAGTTACGTAATTGCTCTTATGTATATGTCCGTAATGACGCATCAAACAAGCCATTAACGCCGTCATACGATGGTCCGTACGAAGTCATCAAGCGCACAGATAAATATTATACTATACAGCTGCGCAACAGGTGTGGGAATATAACCGTCGATCGATTGAAGCCTGCATTCCGATTGAACTTGGAACCAGACGCAGCAACAAATACGTCAAAACCTACTTATGCTCACATAACAAGAGCGGGCAGAACATCGAAACCCCCGGTACGATTCATTAGCGGGGAGTAATGTAGTGGCCTACATACATACAGCATCAACATCCGACCACGACGGCGCCCGGCCACACACTGAGGACCGTGACCGATAGCACGTTGCTCCAACTGCGCGTCGAGTTAGTGACTGATGACGACGCTCGAGGCGCTGCGTCTTTATATATGAAATCGCATAAGATCCGCGGACCGAAATACAAAGACGCAGGACTGTTCTGATTGGTCCATTATAATTAGGTGTTTATTGCGCGTACCACTATGTACAAAATCTAAAGTGCTATATACCTTAAGAAAATAAAGTAATAAATATGGTATCACTATAAACAAGTTTCATTCCATATCCCAGACTGTACGAAGTTTCCCTAAACCTACCTTAACTTGACTTAAGTACTTAAGTCTAGCTGCCTACAGGTGAAAAGTCATTGTACATCACTTCTGCCTACCCCATCTGCAGGTATGGATATTTTAACAAATTAATATTAAATAATAATAATAATGTTTATTTGAAGTGAACTTAGACATAATTTACAAAATATTTTGACAGGCTAAATTAGGTCAGATTAGGTGGTGTGCTCATCTGTAGCCGAACTAGGGGAAGCTTGTATTTCGGCTATCAGCGCCAAACCCCTCGAGTATTACACATATAGCCATTAACATGTAATTTTAATATTTTATATACTTTACTTAGGTATTAGATAACGATTAAAAAAAAGGTATAAAAAGAAAAAGTTTGTATAGTGTTTGCATGCAATTATCCGTGTATTAGCCATTTATCTAGTTTGTACTCCCGTGACGTGTTACCCATTTATTGAATAGTGGAGGTCAGATAGGCAGTCGCTTCAAGTAAAATACTGATATTCAGCTGCATTCGGTTAGACTGGAAACTGAACCAAACACAGTTGGAGAAGGGTGGGCAGATGATGATTCACCATTTATCTAGTTTTTACTCCAGTGGCCTCCTTCCTGTATTCGAGTTCATTGGCTGTGGTGTGGCAAGTTATCGCCCCATAGATCATATTTGATTGTGGGCGGTGTTCAGGTGTCTGTAGTCCGACCTTAGGCACACATTGCTGTCGCGGACATGTGAAGAGGACATCAGAAGACTGAGCGTCCAGTGACAGCTAATGACGATTGTCAAATGTCAAAGTGCGCGTGCACCAAACGGTCGCATTTTAATCTCACCGCAAAACCGCATTTTTAAAATCGCAATTCATCGCATCCGCTGAAACTATAAATTAACGTGTAAACGTATTATCCCGTAATGCTTGGGGATTTGCCATTCTATAGTTCCGCCATATTAATATATCAACCCACGTCCGATTAATATGTAAACTCATAGACTTTCAAGTGACCATTGTGTACGAGCTCGCCAGGTGGCCACCGGCTGAAGAATCATCAGAACTGAACAAGAAGACCACCCAGGTACCGCTTTGCATTATTTGCTGAGGTTAACCACAGACGCCACCTGACCGTCCCCAATCTCCTTGCACTTTGTCGGACAAAATAGGCATTTTGAATCAGCGTGCATTCGCAGATTTTTCTCTCGTCCTCATCCCGCATAGGAAACACGGCTATTTACTCGCTTGTCCCTCCAGGCTGTTATGATTATATAATATTTCGCCGGATTAATTCAAAAACCAACTAACTCGGTGATTTTGGGATATTCAGTTGAATATACCCACCGATTCAAAATTTTATTTTCTTTTTACTGGTAAAACATACTAAGCCGTGCGTTGCTTTGTTTCGGAGATGTGTGAATGGTGAAACCAACTATCTAACCATACCGTATTTATGCAAAACAAATATGCCTTGTTAATTAGCAAAATTATGTTTTGTAGCGAAGTCAAACATGATAGGTACTTAAATTTAATCAGTTTTCAAAATATAAAAAAACCTGCAAAATATACGGAATTTTGGGAAAGAAAAACGATCACGTCCAATTATATGGTTTTAGTTCTACTTAGAAACAACAGGAAATAGCATTCATATTCAATGATAATAGCAGTTATTAAAGGATAATAGCTATTAACCTGATGATTATATAATAATACTTGACACAAAATCAAGAAGTAATTGTTAATACATAGGTTTATTATTTTGTAGGGAGGTACAAGCAACTAAATAAGGGGGTTTAGGTCCCAAAATGCAATATTCTTTGAAACCCTGTTACTTTTCTATAACGTATACGTGATTCAATAATCAGATGTTGTTTCTTATAATAACATTATCTAAGATAGTACATGAATTTCTTTGATACAAACTTTCAAATTGCCCTAGCACAAAATCATAATTTGGGCAGTTAGTTGGTTTTTGAATTAACCCGGCCATTTCTTTCATTTCATGGTTCAGTTCAAATCCAAACGATATCCCAAATTCAAACAAAACATTCAACAATCTGACCACACCCTAACACAACTTATACCACGAATTGCAAGACTTCCCTTGAACTAAGACATCAATTATCATTAATTCCACTAAACATGCCAAATTGAACTATGTCACCAAAGCCTTAAGGTTTTCACAACTGCATAACATTACAACTAAGACATCTATCTTTTGTTAAACAAAACATGCCAAATTGAACTCTATAACAGAGGATTTAAGGTTTTCATAACCGCATAACATCATTCAGGGTTTCTAGAAATTACTTAAAATAAGATTGTTTTCACGAAGTTGTTATTTCCTCTCGTTTCAAACTTAAAATATACAAGTTTTAATTAATGTAGACAAATTGTGTTTTACTGTTTTCTTTAGAAATTGTTCGAAGTAATTTTTGTTGGTTTTCTTACAATTCGTTTCTAGAATTGCTGGGAAGGTTGTGGATTTATGTAAGATGCCAGTTGCCAATATTTAAATAAAAGTTAATTTATTGATTAAATTATTGAGTTTGATCTTGAGTACACTAAGAAGCCTTAGAGAACAGGCTTTTTGAGAATAAGGTGTCGAATATAATTTTTCGTTTTTAGGGTTCCGTACCCAAAGGGTAAAACGGGACCCTATTACTAAGACTAGCTGTCCGTCCGTCTGTCACCAGGCTGTATCTCATGAACCGTGATAGTTAGACAGTTGAAATTTTCACAGATGATGTATTTCTGTTGCTGCTATCAAATACTAAAAAACAGAATAAAATAAATATTAAGGGGGCTCACAAACAACAAACGTGTTTTTGCTCGATATTAATAACGGCAACATATAGACGCTTGAAATATTCACATAAGTTACTTATAATTATATTCACTTTAAAAATAAATAATTAAATTAAAATAAAACAAATATTTAAGGGGAGCTCCCATACAACAGACATGATTTTTTTTGCCGTTTTTATAGATAATGGTACGGAACCATTCGTGCGTGAGTCCGACTCGCACTTGGCCGGTTTTTATAAATTGAAGTGTGTCATGTATTCCTTAAAATTAACAAAATTAAAAATATCGTCCTTTTTTTTTAATCTACGCTTATGTCTAAAGCAGTACCAACTTTACCACATTTTTGTTTACGTTCTATGGCCAACATCCACACAATTTTTATATAAAAAACTAAAACCTACGTCATAAAATAACATAACATAACGCCTGTAACACCTGAAGGGTTACGCAGGGTGTACTTACAGTACACCCTGCGGACCACCCTACGTCGTAATGGTTACCTAAATTACTTTTAAGAAAACCATCCAAGACAGACAAACAGCCAACTCAAGATTAACATCGACCAATTACAAAAACGACCACAAAAAAAAAACTTCTAAGCAAAAATAAAAAGACGTGTGGCACTCGGGGACTGCCGCGGTAAAGCTAAGCATAGCATTTTGTATAAGAATAAGAAATAAGAATTTAATTTTTTTAAATCTAAAATAAATTTAAAATGGGGCGCTATACCCTAACCTTATCGGGGCCAAAAGATAGGCCCTTTACTGCCGATTCCAAAGACCCTAAACTCGATACCTCTACGACCTCCGGTTCAAAAGTTAAGACCCGGGGGGGTGAAGTAGCCCTGGACGGGTGGAGGGGTTGGTCAAAAGGGGTGACGCGGGGGGGTCCCGGGATCATATATAAGTGGGATTGATTTAAATATAAATAAATATAATACAACTTAATATTGGGGTCGAAAAAGAGGGGGTCGAAAAAGGGGGGTCAAAGGGGCTTGTCTGTATGTATGTACTATTTGAGAGGCGGGTTATAGGGGGGGGGGGAAATTTGGTCAGAATTTTGATATTCCCAGCCGTTTCCGAGATATTGGGATATTGAGTTTTAAGATAGTGGTGATTATAATAAATGTATGGTGTCCGACTGGTAAATGATAAATGGTACGAAAGTAAATGGAAATAAATACTAATTCAAGTTACACTTTTTGATAAATACCTATACACCTATATACTTTCTCATAAACAGCTGCTTATGTATTCGTCCGATTTCGGAGCAGCTCGTCTCGATTCGTGCGAGCTTCGTAGAGTCGTACAATACGTCTAGTTGCACGCACACAAACACCGTGTCGAAGACTGCTGAAAAGAAACGACGTTAGACAATGCACGGCCTTCAAGCCACACCTCCGTGCCCGTCGGAGTGGGGAGCGTGAGGTTTTTTTTCGTTACAGAATTTCTGGCTCCGGTCCCCGCGCTCAAGGCCCGCGATAGAAGCTATGCAGTAGCTTAAAAACAACCGATTTCCAAAAAAAAAACACTACAAAGTGAAAAATAACTTTAATTTCGGAAGTCGGTGGCAAAAAACGGAAATACAAAACCAAAGACACCAACTTCCGAAATTAAAGTTATTACAAGCTTTTATTTAGTTTTTTTACACTATTATTATTATTCTTTATTTATCGCACAACAATGAATCATCGTGTTAGTAAACAATAATAAAACTTATTACTAGTGTTAGTAGTTACAATACAATAGTGAAGAAGATAGAACAGTTAATATTAGTAGTACTATGTAGTGTTTTATTTTGTTATTTCTCAAAACTAAAAAAAAAAAACAGTAGTGATAGTTATGGTACCTACCCCACACAAATTCGTATACCACTACTTGGTATGTAAATAACAGTGACAGAAAGTTATTATAACATCATCAATATACACTAAGTTTAAGAAAAATTATACGGGACCATTCCTGAGGCATACCCTATATATCAAAAAAAAAAAAATTGAAATCGTACCACATTTGCCAGAGATATCGAGTAACAAACATACAAAAAAAGAAACATAAAAACGAATTGTGAACCAACTCCTTTTTGAAGTTGATTAAAAATACTGCTCCACACAACCCATCCTATAAAACTGCCCTACACAAACTATTGGACCTATCTTACCACTTCTAATAGCCTATAAGCCGTAATAAAGATCCTATCAGACTAGTCTGAAAGCCTCAAAAGAAACTTTGAAAGTCGGTTAGCCTGTAAGGGTCGGCCGGAAGTACACGGCGACGACGTCACTTCCTGTGATTAACGACGGTAACCCAATTTCCTTTAAACTTGGAAGAAAATATTCGTGTGGTACAAGTTAGAAGGGTAGGAGGTGGGTTTTACAAGATGCTTCTTTTCTCGTATTTATCGTATGTTCTACTAGGTATAGCTAAAGCCGTGGTAAAGTATAGCCCATTCAGCATAATAAATGTGGCGCTGGTTGTCTCGGGTGACATGGACCTACGTTAAAGTTTTGCCAGTAGGGTGCCACAAAAACAATGTTTTGCATCAATCTTTTTCGTATACGTCACAATCTTACATAGGATTATGGCTGACCTTTATTCAGGGCACATAGCGCATAAAGCGCTGGAATGTCAAAACTAAAACTGTTTTATTTAGGTCTGCAGACAGCAGCTTTTCTGAAAGCCGTTCAATTTAATCTGATCTTATCTATAACTCATCTCTCTATGTCTTTTATTTTGTTACTTGTTTATTGTTGTTTTTTTTGTTAATTTTGTTAGTTTTAAATGCTTCTTTTTAATGTTTGTATTTCCGGAGCGTGTCCCAAATAAAGTATTTTTCTTTCTTCTTTTCTTTCTTATATTTACATGTAAATAGTATAAAAAGTTGCAATTCATGTCTATTTGTGTGACCGCTTAGTTCTTCTAAACTACTCACTGAATTTTGATGCGGTTTTTATTACCTTCATTTAGAAAATTGATTCCGGAGATTTGTGTAAAAATATTAATATTTAGCTTAGAGACAGCAGAAATCCTGATGTTTTGACATGTACGCCCACATCAGTAGATTGCACCCGAGCGAAACATGGGTGGGTCGTTAGTGTCAAAGAATAGCTGTTGTACAACAGCCAATCACAAAAGCTAACGATAGATATATTCATAGTAGATAAACTGATCAAAGACTCTATCTGATTTTTACAAACCAGCGCGCGGTGTAATTGAGTAACACACTAACAGTAGGAATAGCTTTAATTTTGACAGTTCACCAACATTCATTATGTTATTTACGTTGTTGAGCTGACGAAATTTTCGAACATAATAATTATGAAGCTGTAGCGGTCTCAACATCGCCACATGCGTGCTACTCGCCATACTGACGTCACGCAAATCCTGCATCGCGCAAGCAGAGTTTACCGCGCGAGTAGCATATATACAAACTTCCCTACATCAACCGTCGGGCAGTTGCCCACCAGACACAACACCCGTCTGGTCTGAGGATCTTCCCTTTTCCATAGAGTATGAGTGAGCTTTACACCCTGTTCCTCATCATACCTCTATAAAGCAATGAATCAGCAATAGGCTTCAAAACAATTCAGATTGTGATATATAGTGTGTTCCGCAATTAAGGTGCTGGTGTTCGTTTAGTTCGTGCAAAAATCTTTTGTGCGAAGCGTATTTTTGATATTCGGTGTCCGCTCTATATCTCTCTAGTCTCTCTAGTCTCTCTACTCTCACACCTTGCACCAATCGCATGAATCAGTATACCATGTCTTTTCAATAGATTATGATTTATAACTACCATCTGCCGATGGTTCGCCAAAGATATTCAGCTTCTTGTGCTATTTGGCAACGATATCGTTCCCTAAGAGAGGTGGTATCCCCTAGTCTTTTCTTAACTACGTTCGAACGAGCTTTGATATTTGCCTAGCCTCTTTTCTTTTACTTTGTGTTGCCAACACAACATTAGGATTAATTCAATACGTCGTTCAACTTGATGAAATATCGTAAGAGTCAATTTCAGATAACATAACACATACAAATACATACTCATGCCTTTTTTGCAACGCTACCTGCTACGTACTGTGATGTTGCTACGTGTATTTAATAAATAACGCAGCACTCCTTAGAACGTAAATATATTTTATCAAGAAATTATACACTGGCGGGCCCTAGCTCTGCCTATCTACCTATTAAACAAACTACCATCACTTTTTCTATAAATCTTATTTTAAACTCGCTTGACTGTTCGAGGCAAACCAACGATAATATATATCCAGCCAGTCAACATAAGGTTGACACATGCAGACAACCTCTACATGAGCTACGCCCACCCTTAAATAAAAGGATCGACGCAGTCGTGTTTTCAAACAAGACTTTTATTTACCACCTCGAACAATCAGACACTTCCTGCCTATACCTATAAGAATAATTACCTAACGCCAGAAATATATTATACAATATGAAGTCCAACTCTTACAAGAGAAGGCTTAAGGACAGGACGAACGATTTGCGAATCTGACTAAGATATGTGTCAGGTAAGAAAAACATTACTTTATGTTACCACATACATGAATAAATTAACATTCGCCATGCTTAAACCTCGTCGCGCCAAAACTGGCAAAAAGATGCGACGTGGCTTCCTAAAAACAAATAAATTGAAGTGACAAATTCACAACAACCCTGAAGGAGTTTAATGAAAAGAATGAAACTTAACATCGTAAACTTCGACCCCATCGGACGGTATGAGTCGGAGGGAGAAAAGGCTAAGAAGTCGGAGCTCATCAACAAACCTTTTTCAAGCACATACTCCAGAGGAAAAATCTCAAAAGCCTATTCGATCTCACCATTTCAAACTTCATTAAGCATCAGCTAGTACTGATTGAACTGTGGGTTCTCAACAACATTAAGTTTAACCATTGATGTTGACTCAACATCCTTTGCAAGAGCTACGCTCCTTTAGCAAAGTTGGTAACGACTCAGAGAGTATTCAATCCAAAATCGACCTGACGGTGTCAACACAACACCCTTTGCAAGAGCTATGCCCCGTAAGCAAAGTTGGTTCGAGCTTAGACTGAGTATCACCCTCCCCTCTAAAAGAACCACAGTTTCCAAAAAAATAAAAAATATCTCTTGACTCGCATAACTATGATCTGGAGTATGGCTATGCTATCACAGCCTAGTGAAATCCAACTATTATTGAAGACGAAGATGCCTTCTCCCTCAGACTTCTTGGTGTGGCGAGGTGTGACACCTCACACGCACCCAGCTGCGTCCAAAGATTGCTCCCCATATATGAAAAACATAAATGAAAAGGCATTAATACATTGTATCATATTATCCAAACTAAAATAATGAATTAATCTAAATGATGTTTACATCTAATTGACATCTATATGACAATAAATGACAATACAAAAAGACAATAAATTATTATAAACTGACATGAAAAGGTTTTAATCTACATACATATACAATATCCCTGAACCTCCTATTATTTAATTTTTTAAACTTATACTTTAAAAAGGAAAAAATCTTTATAAAATAATTATTCATTTCTCTAGACTTTTTTTAAAATTTGTTTATTTTTGGAAATAAGTCTTTTATTTTAGTTTTTCTAACATATGAGACCTTTTTCTTTACCCGAACTTTTCTTATTGTATTGTTAACAATACGCTGATGATATGATGGGACATTACGAAATCTTTTGCTGTGGTAAGAATGAATTATAAAATGACCACCTACAGATTTGACTATTTTACGAGTCAATGCATTTTTGACCAGGTCAACCACTATTTTTATTTTATTATCATTATTTCCGACAACATGTGACACCGCGTCATCCTCGACTATCTCATTGTCACCATCTAAGTCTGAACCAAACTTTAATTTACAAATTTGCTCTTGAGTCACAGATAACTGCATATCCTCCTTTACTGTGGTTATCAACGACATATTATCAATTTCCTTTATATTGGAAAGTAAAATAAAATTATCCTCGTTAGATTGATCAACATCGTCGTTATATTTGTGTGATTCTTCGACGTGATCAATATCTTCGTTTAATAAGGACACATTCTGCTGTTCTGAAACATGGCTATACAATTTAATATAAGGATTAGTCTGACCCGATTCATCAAATTCATCATCGTGTTCATTCTCGAACACTGCAACTGGTCGTTCCTCATCATTCGCAGGTCTGCACTCTTGGCAGCTGCGCTCGTCATCAACATCATGGTCATCACTGCCTGCTTGGCAGCTTTGCTCATCAAAAATTTGGTCATCCTGTTTTACGCTAGAAAATGTAATAGCATCATTATCTAAATTAAAACAACTTTCTTGCCCGTCTTCATTGGCCATATCATATGCAAATTCATCTTCTTGCACTCTATGCCCTATTTTAGAAATGCATCTGCATGGGAACTCAGCTTTAAGCTGGTCACAGATCGCTACAAAACTCATACCTTCCCGGTATATAAATTTGTGAAAAGCTAGGGCAGCACCCTGAAAATATGCGCTCACTATTAGCGGCCAATCGCTTTCTCGCCATCCGTAGCTGGTGGCAAAATCCTCGAAAGCGTCTAAAAAAATCTCAATGCAATCGTGGCTTGAGCCTGTGAAAAAGTCTTGAGCCATCTCGCTTTTTTAAATCATAAAATTGATAAAACCACTTAGCTTTGAATTCCGGCGACTTCACTTTTGTTTCACCTTTTTATATTATATGAACTTCGCACAATATTAAGCTTTGTGCACGCAACACGAGAAACGAACTTGTGCAATATTTTATTTGGCTCTGCACACGCCTTAAAAATAATGGGAGCTTGCGTACTTTTGCGCTTCGGCGCCTCCACCAATTGTGATGTTGCTACGTGTATTTAATAAATAACGCAGCACTCCTTAGAACGTAAATATATTTTATCAAGAAATTATACACTGGCGGGCCCTAGCTCTGCCTATCTACCTATTAAACAAACTACCATCACTTTTTCTATAAATCTTATTTTAAACTCGCTTGACTGTTCGAGGCAAACCAACGATAATATATATCCAGCCAGTCAACATAAGGTTGACACATGCAGACAACCTCTACAGTACCTAACATAATACCTTTGCTTCGTTTACGTTCCTACATCAGAGGGCCTAGACATATGGAATTCGCCTGGAAGCGATTCTATTTTTACAATCGCGATCGCTTTCGCTAATCGAATCGAAAACTAGCGATAACGCTTGTCATAAAGTGCCACTTGCCTACGCATCTCTATGGAAGTAATCGTTCGACGCTGTTGATTCATTTTATAGAATCGAATGACGTTAACATTGTCTAGCTAATTTGTATTCGTTGACCTATGATCACGTGACATTTCGATAGCTTATGTCAACGCCATACATTTTTTGGTTTTTCTACTAGCTTCGTATCTAATTGAATGTGTGTTGTTGTTGTTGTTTGTTATGTTATGTGTGGTTGTTGTGTTGTTGTGTTATGTTATCTAGGCCCTCTGGTCATACACGCACGCCAGTTGCGAGTACTAAGCACCTGATCTTTGTGAAGAATATCACCAATAAGGACAACACTAGGGCGGTCCCCTCCAGGCGGTAACACCACCACCATAACATCTGAATAGGTCAAAGTACGTGCAGACAAAGGTAGGTACTTAGAGAAGTCTCAAAAACATCGGAGCTTGTCATTGAATGTCTCCATGGTGATACTCACTAAGGGGGAAGTGCCAGGGTAGCCTGCGAAATTCAAATTTTCTTACGGTTTTTTGCAATTTGCAGGTCAGTGACAGGTTGTATGTTGAACGAAATATGATTTGCGACCGTATCAAATATGTATTTGATGGAAAAGGTACGTCTCTCTCGTTATCGCCAGCCATATTTTAACCACCATTTTGGCGTACTATGGGTAATGTTGGTTATTGCGCAATAGAAAAACCGTTTGCAGTTCAAATCAAATTATAATGTATGATCAAATTAATCACACTAGCGAATCACACACTGTAGGTACACGACACAACTATACGGAACGCGCGACAGTTTCTAAACGTGTTCAAAGCTTAACCGCCAACAACCAACTCTGCTTTAACTCTGGTCAAGCGTTAGCGTTATAGATTCTGTCTAGCGCCACCCAGTGGCGCTGGCGTCCCGATTAGTCAAAGTAAAACGTATGATTTAACGTATTTTCGACATATAATATTTATATAATTGCAATCATTAAAATCATCAGTACAACCCTCTAAGTTCATATAATCCCATTGAGTGACTATTTCGAAATAGTCATTCAACGGAATTATTATATCGTTTGACACACTCTCTGCAGTCAGCTCCACTACCAACATGCTGATCTATTTTGTTTGTTTTATTTTTAGTATAATTATTATCAGAACTATATTTTTTTTGTATGCACGATTGCACGTGTTTCTGTGACAAGTAAACCCATTATTTTTTCTTTTTTTCTTTTCTTTCTGATCCATACTCATATGGATATATTATGGATGTACGTATAAATGGGAAAGCAACTCTGCCTGTCAGTCTGTCAGTCCGTCTGTTACCTTGTTACCCCTAAACGGCTGACCCCGTGGTCATAACCTGAACACTGAAGCGACACGCGTCGTGCAACAGCGACTGCGTAGAAAACAAATGAAATAAGTTTTTTAGAGTATGTCACGAGCGCTAGAAGTGTGTTCCGTGGTCTGTGGTCACGAGTTACCGCGACGCTACTTGCGGAGGACGAACGAAAACAGGTGACGCGCACGCGTGTTGCTTGACGCAAGTCGCGTCGCAAGTTTCATCGCTGGAAGCTGTGACCTTGGCCTGAACGGAATTGGATGATATGCATACGGTGAGACTGCAATGACCTGGGTTAGAACATAGGCTACTTTTGGTCTCGCTAATTCCTGCAAGACAATATTCGACCTCCACGCGGACGAAGCCATGGGCAAAAGGTAGTTGGCAAAAACATATTTTTCATCACTTATTGTTATAAAATGTTAGCTTTAAGAAGCAGAAAAATTGCTTCTTTTGAAAATCAACCAGCTGTGAACATTTCATTTCGTATGAAAACAAAAGAATACAGTCAAATGATTTCGTGAAAAATGAATGAAACGCTCGTACATTGACTCCCTCCATCCATACGTCTTAGGGGCGCAACACACTTGTAAAAGCCGCTCGGCTAATAACCCAAAAATTAAATTACATTATTTCCTCTTATTGCTTCGAACTCTTGTCCAGTATCTTAATACTTAGAGCAATTGCCATTATATTCTAAGAGGGAGCCTAGAGATCTGTCACACAGGTCCCGAACCCAGTATAGACTCCAGCTCTCACAAAGGTTATCTTGCTTTTACTTATGACACTTAAGAACCAAAAATGGTGCCTTTAAAAAAATTACAAAAAAGAAAATGAGTTCGAATTGGGCCGCCGAGCCAACCCAAAACATGATTCAGTGTGGGTAGATGCCGCCGAGCGGAGTTCGCCGATCGGCACGAACCAAATACAGCCGAATATGTCTAGTAATTACTTCGGATCGGCTTTCTTGTTCGTCGTCATGTTCGTGAACGGGCGCCGTCAGTAGGGACAGGTCATCTCTTAGCTGTCACGGCTTATTTTAATTTAATTTAATATTTAAATTGTTTATATATTTTTATAACGGACGCTTTTAACGTTCTGCATCGTTCTTACATGCATAATTTCAACATGAATGATGTAATATAATCCAATATTTTGTAACCATATTTTGATTTAAAAGAGTGTCCATGGAGATTCTTGCCCGTTCTTTTCCATAGGTACCTACTACGCTTTGGAAAGGGCAATGGCTTCATCTTTCTGACTGACCGACCCCTTGACAATTCAAAAGTGCCTATAATTGGTTTATTTGAAATAAATGCTTTGAGTTTGAATTTGAGCTCATCAAAATACTGTCGAATCGAACGTGCCGACCCGAACAAGTGTGTAACATCCGTTACGAAGCTGTTGAAAACAATTTATTTTCAAGTAGAGCGCGTTTGACAGACAGCTTTTCATTACTGAATACAATTTATTTAGAACACTGGGAAAAACAAGGAATGTTGACTTTCAATAAGATGTGTGTTGAATGTATGGTGTGTGTTAAAACTTTATAATGTTTTTGGAGACGCGATAAAAACGATAAAATAAGAAAGCCTAAAGAAGAAATTTGGACACAGTTCGCGTCATGTCATTTGTTTTAAATAGGCTTTTATTTTAATTTATTTATTATTTAGATTCTTCTATATTTTTGAATATGAGAACGCTGCAGGCCTAACTTGTAGACTGTATAATTTTTGACCTTTTTCTATTTTGTTGAGTACCTGTTACTGGTTGACAGGCCTACACTGTCCTCTCATACCTATTAACACTGTAATTTGAAAACACTGAAAAGCAACTTATTTTTAAAAGAGTAATCTTGGAGTTTCTTGCCGGCTCTTCTCCATAGGAAACAACCAATTGGAACCGCGCACCTAGCTTCTGTTTCATAAGTGCCCATGTAGGTTTATGTGAAATAAAATATTTTGATTTGGAAACACAAAATACAAATAACAAAATAAAAAGTGAAAATAATGTCTTTACAACAACAGTGTGTGCCTCACGGCTGCGCCAATGAGATTCATTTCAGCATTAATGCCAGACAGATGCTGTCTGACGCTGGTTTTCTAATGAACCTTTAGAGACAAGTGACGGGGAGTACAAACACTTTCAACATACCGTATACCTACCTACATATTTTTTTTAAATATAAAGTTGTTTCTTGGTTCTTCTATGTGTGTATTTGAGTTCATTAGCTCATTCAATTATCATGAGGCAATATTATAAATCTACTTAAATACATAAACTCACGCCTTCTTCCCATGGGGGTAGGCAGAAACTACAGAACGCCACCTTCTACGATCCTAACATACTCCTTTTGTCTCGTTTACGTTCATACATCTGGTCATACACGCACGCCCGTTGTTATGAATCTATCTTCTATCTATCTATGCTAATCTATGCTAATAATCTTCTATGCTTTTATGCTAATAATAAAGCTAAAGAGTTTGTTTGTTTGTTTAAGAGGCTTACAAGAGCTAAAGCGCGGTCACTGTCGGATTGTATAGAAAAGAAAGAGACGCGCGATGACACAACGCTGGTAATTTATTGCAAAATATGAAGCAATTATGGATTTACAAAAAAACTATTCATTAGACTAAAAAATTAAAACACTATCACGTTAGTATTTTACTTGTAAAATAATCTGACAAAAAATCTGAATGTTTGCATGTATATTAGTATGGTTTTTAATCGTTGAAAGAATTTTTTAGAGGTATTTTCGTGTTTTTTTTCTATCATATCAAGTTAATTATATTATGTTTTCAACACACTATCTAACTAGCATATATCCAGAACAATGTCATATATTTTTCTGATTTTGGTTACTGCAGTGGATCATATATTTTTAGGCATTATAAATTTGCGTTTAGGTCATGTAGTCCCCTTAATTGAACGTGCTAATCTCTGGAACTACTAGTCAGATTTTAAAATTTATTTTTGCATTTGATAGCCTAATTCTTGAGGAAGGTTAGGTTGGCTAACATCACACTACGACACTTACGAGCGAGGCGGGTTAAACCGCGGGGCACAGCCAGTAGATTTATAATTTCATTCTGTCTGGCGTATCATAATAATCCGCCCACTGCTGGACATAATAGGTTCAAGCATGGCCAAAACGACCAATCTAATGATTACATTATCCACTGGATTCCCGTGACCTCCACAAGTTCGTTTAGACTTACAAGTCTAATTAACCAGAGTCTGCTTTCTTGCTCAAACTTCTCCGTTTTCTACTATCTTTGACATAATCTTTCGTAATTTTCTAAACTTGTCTGGTTGTTTTGTCTTTCAATATACTATACGGACAATTTTAACAATGGATGAGATTCATACAAATCTGGATGTACATGGTTATGGGTAACATGTCGGTAATCCATGATGTAGGAGAGGTCATTTCCAACAAAATTACCCCTGATGACCCATATGCAAATGTCAACCATTTTCGAGTAATTTGACATTTTATATTTTATTAGCGGTACACAACTTCGGAAAATTATTTAGAATAAACAATGCATTCTTTTTTTAATTATTTGTATCTGCTTCTAATTCAATACATAATAATCAACCATAAAATAATGATAATTATCTTTAGTAGTTTTACAAATCGTTACAAATTGCTATGATTTTGATATGATATAAGATAAGATATAATTTATTTCTCAGTACATGGTAAGTTAAGATCTTATATTAATAAACAGTTTCACATATACTACGGTTCCCGGTGTAGAAATAATAAAAATAAATAATAATAAAATAATAGGTAATTTTTAATACAATGTCAATTACTTACAATTGAGCAGGTTATTTGAATAAAATAGTCGATTTCTGCAAAACAAACACGGAAGTACTTTACCGGCAGAACATTCCAAAAACATGTACAACTTCTCAGCTATCCAACGAGATACAATAAGATACCAGATATCTTCAAAAAAATATAAAATGTCAAATTACTCGAAAATTGTTGACATTTGCATAAGGGTCATTCGGTTGCAAATTAACTCTCCTACATCTCCTTAACGGGTTGCCGACACATAACCAATAACCCTGTCTTAGCAAATATCATAATAGACCCTAACTTAGCAATACTTGACCAAAATATATGAAAGTCCCGTAAGCCTGTTACTGACAATGCTGAAATGAATTGCTTGAATCTAGAAAACAATATATTTTCAAGTACTTCGTTGATGGACAGAATTTCATTACGGCCAGACAACTTATTTAGAGAACCTTCGGAAAAACAATTGAATACAGGGATGTAGATTTTCAATTATTTTTGAAGTTCTGGTTGTTTGTTATGCTATTAAAATGGAACCATAGAAACTGGCTACATTATTGGCATTTAATGTTTTTGACGAGCTAAGTCTAAACCTGGATTGTTTTCAGATTTTACTCGACTGCACGACGCGATGACGGAATGGCGTTTTTCACGCGTTCTATCTATCTTTGTGAGTGGGATTTTTTATACCTGTTAGATTACACTAGAATACTAAAGGGCTAGACCAAGTAAAGTACAGGTAGACGAATAAATTCATAGACAGCCCATTGCAGGAAAACTACTAAAGGAACAATAATACTCACTTTTCAAATCACACTCGTTTATTTCTCCAAATAATCACACTTTGCCTATTTTTGATAATTTCTTAACAATCATCACTTAATCGCTATGCACAGATCGATTATTTAGTTCAGCACTCGTAAGAAACACTCGAAGGCTTACGTCCGAACTCCACAAGAGCTCAAGTCAGAATGCCATTCCCCGTTGCCGCAATAATGTCCCCACCCTTAGTTCTAAAACGTTATTTAATATTACTTCCGGACAAGCACGTGTTCAAATGTTGCCATAAAAATAACTTTTAAAATCAAATTAAATACTAGAATTCTTAAAGAACCTAACATACCCTTGCAGCATCCTAAAGGGCGGATACATGAGGTGTCTATCAACTCGTCTAGGTCTCGCGATGGTTATAGTCTAGGTTGTGTTGTTATAACATCAAAATGGCGAATTTTAAACGTCAATTTCTCAGGTCTTGAAAACATTTTTTTTGTTCCTTAACCATGTAGGGTATCAAAATAACGGAGTCTGGGAGACGATTCCAAAAATATAACACATTAAAAGGTTGATGAAAAACAAACGAAAAGCTTTCACTTTCCAGGTAGTCTGATGCAGTTGGTGGCACCAAATCTGAGATTGAACATAAATAACTACCACGTACTGCATCAGATGACGTGATTGAAAAGTCAGCTTGTTTTCAAATTTTTAGTTGCAGCCAGATTTTTGTTTTTTTTATTGTAATGATTCAGTCATTTCATTTCATCATAGCTACCTCAGTTTAAACCTAGATTGTTCCCTGCTTTTCTATGTTATTGAATGGTTAAAATAAACTGACGGCCAACCTGAAGTTACTTAAGTGTTTACCGCTATCTATGGATTTTTACAACACCAAAGGCATCACAGTTACGTTGCTATCCTAGATCAGGAGTTAAATAAAATATCTCGTATGCCTTATCAATATAAAGAAAAAGAAAGAAAGAAAGAAAAATAGTTTATTCTGCACAAACCAAACGCACATTACAAAAAAATTACATTAATAAAAATACAAACATAGAATGTAGCCAAAAGCCTCGTACCCAAAAATTCAAAGTTTTACAATTTTGTCCATGGCCAGGGACCAAAGACAATACATATTGCTCTGCAAGGTTACATAATTTGCTCTATGTTACGACACTCACAAATGACAACAAACAAACGATGAAAACAAAAACAAAATGCCGATAGCAGAGTGAAAAAATTACTACGTAACAAAAAAACAACAATATTATCAACAATTTAGCCGTGCGTCGCATCTGTGCAAAAACAGGTCGTTGCTCAGAAAAATGCTGTGACTTCGGGCGAACCTATCGTCAACAGCGCTGATTTTCAGCAACCACCTCTCGAATGACGTAATGACGTCCTCCTGCGTGACATAATAAATCTGGAAAGTATTATTTTCTACAGAACTAAGTGTGATTCTAGCTGAACATGATTTGTACTTCTAGATAAATATATATATATATGTTTAAATATCTGTATTATGTGTAACTTTTAATAAATACATAAAACATATCACAAAGAAAAATAAAAATAAAAATAAAAAATCTAAGCATAAACTCTAGCTGTTGTTTAGATAAAGTGTGGTGTGTTTTCCTATAAATACTATTTTTGTAACTATAATTTCGATACAGTAACAATACTCGATAATTATGTAATTTAGTCCTCATTGATACACCATAATTTTTTGCACCATGGGAATTGCTACCCTTTATACCGGAAAACAGCAACACTGCTTGACGGACAAGCTCCTTCACAAAGAGCTGTACTTCTTAGCTCTTGGGTTTACCATCGTGATGAAAGGTTTGGTCAGCTAGACTGTGTGTTACCGAGCGCTAGCTGTCCAGGGTGCGCCGGGCGCCAGGCGTTTGGAATCGCAGGTACGCGTGGGAAGGCTCCTTTCATGCACCCCAAAAAATGAAAAGCAATCAGTCGACTGCGGACCCATATAAGCCGCTGAAAGCATAATCTATCAAAAGGGGGGATTAAAGATCCCACCGATACCCAGTGCGAATACGGTGCTCCTGACCAAACCATATCCCATAATGTTGGAGTGTCCAAAGTGTCCATACCCCTGCACTTCTGAGGACTCAAAAACGCCACTGACGCCGCGATTGGCGTCGGTACCTACTGGGCCGAACTCATTTAACATAATACATGTATTTCCCCTCAGGTCTGGACACATTCCATGTAATAAGTTTGCGTTCATGATGAAAAAAACTAACTCTCCTAATTGTTTGGAGTGTGGAGTTGTGGAAGACTTTCATCACTTATTAATGAACTGTGTTAGATATGAGTCTCAAAGAAACGATCTGTTTAGGGCCTTGACGTTGAACTGACTTGATATTATGAGCATATTTCATAAAATTTTGTCTCAACCAAATGGTGATTATGCGAAGAGTATGTTCAGGTTCCTGGCCTAAATGTAATCTATAGCAGTGTGTATATTTAGAGTACAATGGGGGGACTGTTATACGCATTATTATTATTATTTATTTATTGGACAACAATGACCCATCGTGTTAGTAAACAATAATAAAACTTATTACTAGTGTTAGTAGTCACAATACAATAGAGAAGAAGATAGAATAGTTAATATTGTGAAAAGGATACTCCCAATTAATGTTTTGTGATTGTCCTTCTCACAAAAGTTTTAATAATCGGAGAGTCGATACTCTCTGCCATAGTTTTTAGAATACTGTTGCCACTCGCCCGTAACCTTGACAACAGCGACGCAGTTTTCTTGCGAATGACGGCGTGGAAGCCGTCAGTTCTGTTTTGCACAAAAATAGTAGACGCGCTGCACCATCGTGGCAGTCCCAACAGCATCCTAAAAATATTATTATATAGAACGCGTAGGTCATCCAGCGATCTTTTGGTATAGTTGACTCAAAGATTCCCCGTGTAAAAGCACTGGCAATATGCCTTAAAAAGTGTTACTTTCATTAGTATACTACACCGAGCGAATCTTCGGGCCAACATATTACCTCGGAACGATAAAGCCCTACGCTCCCTTTCAATATCAACATTGTCCTTAAAGTCGTCATTGAGAAAATTCCTTAGATATTTGACTTTTGTCACTTTTTTGACGTTCAAGCCGTTTAGGGTAATGTCAGGTATAGTATCTGGGTATTCACCGCCGGCCTTAAAGACAATGTATTCACACTTTTTAATATTACAAATCAGTCCGTGTGAGGCAGCATACGCCTGACAGACCCTTAACATTTCATTCACGGCACCTGTCGTCGGCGCCAGCAACGCCATGTCATCGGCATAGCTGATACTATTTATTTGTACACCATGGACGCTACAACCGACCCGTATATTGCTGAGGTCCACAATTAGGCCATCTATATATGTGCAAAATAGCCAAGGAGATGTCAGACCACCGGCATTGCCGTCATAAAAGTCCTGAATGAAATAAAGAATAAAAAAGTATATACATTTACCATCGACTCAAAAAGGAGAAGAAGCACTATATTTTATTAATAGCGCTATTTTATCTTAGTCACTTATTCAAATGCACAAGATACTTGTTGATACAGTTCATTCATTTGTATCCGCCATCAGGTAACTAATTCTGTCTGGTGTAACATTTGATTGTTGGGCACATTTGTCAAGTTTCATTGGACAGGGGTGTGCGTTTCTTTCCTTTACATGTTATTGATTCTGTGGTCCAGTATTTCTAATACGTAGCTCCGACTTACGATAACAAGGTTAGGATTTCTTGATTTCTTTTGTCAAACATAAAAGCAATAGGTTAGTTTTAGCTAACAGTTTTAAAAACTCAGTAGCATCCCGGAGTCTGCATTGTGACTGGTTGATGCAACAACTGGCCGCCCACTATTATATGGGCCTTAAACATGGGTGATGTGTGGATGTACCTATGTACAGTAGGTACACCTCTGCCTAACTCTTCGGGGAACAAGGCCTGATGTTATGATGATGTACGACCTAATCATGGCCATCAATGGCAACCATGTCATTTGGTTTAAATAGGCTTTTATTTTTATATAGATTCTTGTATGCATTGTGAATGTGAGAACTTCGTAGTCCTAACTTGTAGACTGTAGATTTGTAGACCTTTTCTATTTTTTTGAGTAGGTACCTGTTACTTGTTGACTGGCCTACACTGTCGTCCCATATCTATCAACACTGTAATTATTTTGAAACTTTATAAAAGACCCTTATTTTTAAAAGAGTAACCGTAGAGTTTCTTGCTGGCTCTTGATACAACCATTTGGAACCGTGCACCTAGCTTCTAACGTTTCATAAGTGCCCCTGTAGGTTTATGTGAGATAAAATATTCTGATTTTGATTTGGATTTCTAACAGTTTGCAGTCGAGATTTATGCTAATGTGAACACAATAATATTATTGCTTTTTTAGCCTTGAAAATCCCTCGTAAAACCTTATTACTATATTTAAGGACGTCTTTTCATTACTTGCTTCTAAATTGATTTCCAACTTGACATAATTTTCAATAAAAGGAAAAATCAGAACAGAAAATATATCGTATTTTGTTGACAAATAAGATCAGGAAAGACGATGGTGTATAGTCACTTTCACAACACCCACAGAAAAAAGGGTCCTCTTAGTCTTCGTAAATCTCCACATAGGTACATAACCCGGATACAAAGTTAATAACACTTCCCATTACTTTACGAATACCCTACAATTTTACGCTGCTTTCACGAACAACCCTAAAACCACAGACTAAACAAAAGTGTATTAATCACTAACACAAAGGGAGATTAATGAGTTCGTTTCCTTTCATTAACAGGCTACCAGTATATCTTGACATTTCGAGGTGGCGCCACTGGTGAAGAGAACTGTCAAATGGAATGTCAAATACGGTAAATTTGAATTTAGTTCTGTTTTTCTCCGCGGCTAACGATAAGTTAGTTGGTTTTTACGTGTGAGAATAAAATATGTGTGAAAGGGAATGTTTTTGGAAGAGTTGTGGGCTGTTTAATTTTTGTTTTTATTTGTCTTTTGGTGAGTCCAGGTAACGAGTAAGTAACCTTGTATGAATAGGCATACATGGTAATCTTATAGCTACCCACACACACTCTATAATACCAACAGTGGTATTATAGACTCTATGCGTGGGTGGCTACAGGATTACGCTTTGAAGATACATAGCAACATTTCCTGTGCTTTAACCGACTTCAAAAAAAGGAGGAGGTTCTCAATTCAAAAGTAGTTTTTTTTTATGTGTATTACCTTACAACTATTTTCTAGGTGAACAGATTTAATGATTCTTTTCTGACTCCCATGTGGTCCCATAAAAAATGGATCAAGATCTGACCAGTTTTGGAGTTATCCTTAATAATGCGTATTTTTCCACTTATTATACATTTATATAAATGATGTTTTAATAATTTCTTGTCACTATTATTTACATATCAAAATAGTGGTATACGAATTTGTGTTGGGTAGGTTTTACAACTAAAAAGTGAAAAATAAAAACTTTTTACAAAAAAAAGCCGCCAAAAAAAACACTTAAAAAGCGAATAATAGCTTTAATTTTGGAAGTCGGTGCCAGTTAGGTACGAGGTAATGGATCGCTCCATGTAAACTACTGTAAAGTTAGACTGGAAGCTGACCACAACATAGTTGGGAAAAGGCAGGCAGATGTTGATGACTTTGAATGCAACACAACACAATACAATCACTGACACACAATACACACAACACACAATGACACAATGACAACAACAACACACACAACCAACACACAATGACAACAACAATGACTACACACAACAATACAACAACAATACAATTACAATACAACACAATATACAACACACAACAACACAACAACATTGCAATACAACATTACATTACATTTTTACATTACAATTATTATTATTACAAGCTGACCCGACACCCGTTGTCCTGTCTTAACTATGAATGTCATATGTAGTTTAGATTTAGTTTTGACTATTGACTAAAACTATCGACTCATTTATCAACCGATCTATCTGTGTTAAACGATATTTGCAGCGCACATTCTGTCAATCGCTGACAGTTATTTCAAACATCTGACAATTATGTAAAATGATATTGGCGTTAAGTTTTCTTAAATTTTGTAACGTTCCGATTAACTTCCTTACTTTTTTATTTCATAAGATCCTTCTCCTGACAATAAAGAATACAACAAAAAAAAAAATTGCGAAATCGGTCCAGCCGTTTACGCGTAATGGCGTGACCAAGGGAAATAGGGATTCATTTATATATATATAGATTATTTATATTGTGTACAATGACTTTTTTAAATCGTTTTTTATGGCTTCTACAAAATGCTGTGTTTAAATACAAAACGCAAAGTAAGAACACAAGCTTCATTATCTACACAAAAATCGCCAGCCAGATAAATTCTCAAAGTACCCACATTTTATAACAAATAGCAACTGGAGAGTTCTGCCTACCCTTTTCTAAATTAAGGCGTTATTCACAAGTTTTAATGTAGATTTAGAGCCTTATCCTGAGGGAGGGTGTCATAAATTTTAGAGATATACTTTGGATAATATTTTGTGTAGATGTTCGTCTGTTTCAGGGCTTTTGGGTCAGTTATTAAGAAACGTTGTATGATGATCAAGGTCACCTTAAGGTCTTATATACAGTGCAATTTAATTGCCTGTGGCATACTATACGTTAAAGCTACAATAAAATTTTTAACTCAAAGCATTTATTTCAAATAAGCCAATTACAGGCACTTTTGAATTGTCAAGGGGTCGGTCTGTCAGAAAAATGAAGCTAGTTGCCCATTCTAAAGCGTAGTAGGTGCCTATGGAGAAGAACGGGAAAGAAACTCCACGGACACTTACATACGGACATTTATTTCTCAAAGAACAAATTACCGTTCAGTTAAAAAGACACTTAACTAAATTAGCAATTGGTTTTAGTTTACATTACGACGTTCAAGCCATAGAAACTGAAACCATAGTTGCATTTATAAAATATATGTTTTTTTTTTTTTTTTTTCTTATTTATGTACACACAGTAAAATAGATACAGATACGGCATATTAGTGTTAAGTACAAAGGTACTGCTTCTTGCTTAAGAAATTTCTTCCAGCAGACCTGCGAAAGGAGAAATGGGGGGGGGGGGGTGGGGTGATGAAGATGATGATGACTATGTACTTAAGTCCAAATAAAATACAAGACAGTTCAAGCTAAGCTTATGTGTGTAATATAAAAATAAACTAAACTTAACTGTCTAATATATAATTCCTTAGGCCTTTTTTAAATGTTGGTATGTACACTCTCTGAATTTTTAGGTAGTTTATTGTATAGCTGAACCCCCTCAAATTGTATAATTTTCAAATATTAAATTATTTTAAATCGAGAATCATTAATTTTTGTAGAAAGTACAGGTGGTACCAGTTTATGGTTTATGTACAATCCATATTTTGCCTGTATAGGAGTTTCAAATTAATTTTACATTAATTATACTTTAAAATAAGTAATGCATACATAATATGTTCCAATATTAAGTTAAAAAATAATCAAATACCTACATAATGTTATACAAATACTATAAAACTGTACCTGAAAATAACACTTTTTGTTTGAGTTACTTATATTCTTGAAATGTATAAAAAAAGTCAATGAAACAACCAAGCGTAATGATTGATTAAATTGGTATGCTAAACTAAAAAAATCGGTGTGAGCTGGTTTGGCACTCACGAAAATTGATGTATAAACATGTGAGCTCGCATCAGTTTGGTTTGGGAAAATTGAGGTGTGCATAGCCCCCACCGTGTGGCGCTCTCACACACACATTCACGCGCTCACATAGACACGGGTCTTACGCTGACGTCGTCTGACGCTCGAAGTCTTACGCTTACGCGTCTGACGCTCGAAATCCCAGCTAGCCCCTAACGTAGACCGAGCGCTAAGATGTTTACACATCAACAAATTGTTGTTGCTTTGTTAGAAGTAATTTAAATTCCACTTCAGCTTTCAATTTTAGAATCTCACGGTTTTGTATCTTAATATAATGTTCAATCAATTTATTATTACAGAATTACCCTTCAACTCTGCTAATCGGATTTTGAGAAATTCCACGAGCGACACGCTCAAGCGACACGTTACGACAGAGATGGCGGAGAAAATAAATGAAAGACGTTGTTTAGAGCATGCCGCAACAGATTACTAATTATTCTACATGCCGCGTAACCGCGACTTGCGGAGCGACGCGCGACGGACGGAAACAGAAGACGCGCGTGCGTGTCGCCGGATGCAAGTCGCATTGACCAAAGACCGTGAACGGAGCCTAGGTCACCTGTCCTACCGCCAACGAGGAAACGACTAGCTATCAACGATTTTCTCGCACAAGAACCCTACAAAAGATTGTAGGTCCCGTGTGAGTAAACGAGATACATAATATAGTTGATAGCTGACTGTTCACATCGCCTAGCGCCTGCACCGGTAAGTAGTCATTTGTCACAGCGACTAGAGCTATCAAAGAGAGTACTCGCTCAGCAACGCTCACTTAGTGGGCCGAACACTTGCTGCGAGCCTCACGTTTGGTAGATATGCATACCAGCGAGTAATCGCTCGTCACCGTCGCGCACTCGCTGCTCGTTGCTCGTCAACTAGTTTTTAATTGCCAGCTCTACTCGCCTCTCGTTAATCACCGGCGGTGGGACCTACCTTAGTGATAGGTGGGGCGGGAAAGACGGATGTTTATGTTGGAAGCGGCAGCGAGCGCGGTAACTTGGGTCCGAAGAAACAGTCTAAAAAATAATGTCATCACGATTTCAATGTCGTCCAAGGTAATACTGAAAAGTGTTTAAGATAATTTTTGTTTGAATTCAAGACTGCATTTAAATTAATGTCAGACTTAATGGAAATAACGTAAGAGCGGTTGTCATTTATTTCTCAAAAAAATGGTTTTATAACGATAGGCTGACCCTGGCACAAGACATAATTTATTCTATGACTACTCATAAGTCATAACAGGAAAAAAATGACCATAATTAATACACCAATCAGGGGCTTGTGGCTAAGTAATAACAGCCGCATGGGTCGATCTATCAGGTTAAGCTGCGCTTGCCGCGGTCGGTACGTAGATGGGTGACCATCTTTATGTACCGAGACCTCTCTGTGAAAGCACGTTAAGCTGTTGGTTCCAGCTGTCATTCGTGGATCTTTGACAGTCGTTAGGGGTCATCAGAAGCCCGAAAAACTGACAACCAGGCTTACTAAGGTGTATAGTGTTACTCAGTAACTGGGTTGTGGAGGTCATTAGGCAGTCGCTCCATGTAAAATACTGTTATTCAGCTGCATCCGGTGAGACTAGAAGATGAGTTAATACACCAATCATAGTTTCTCATCTTGTATTGAAAATGTCCAAATGGTGACAAATAATCATTATTGGTTGATATTTTCTTTAACATTTCCATAAAAAAGAAAGAAAGAAAGAAAAAGTATTTATTGGGACTCGCACAGGATTATCACAAACTAAATTAAACATACTCTGAGAAACAAAAAATAAAACAAAAGTGAAATTAAAATAACAACAGAAAGTCCTGGATGAGGCCAAAAGGCGTCTATCTCAGCATGATGCTGCGACATTTAAAAATAAGTGTCGCAATGCTTATCACTGAATGACTATACTAGGTACTACTCGTATATTAGCATTGTTTTTATTTTCCATAAGCTAGTGATATTAAAGAATAACGTTCGCTCATACTTGACGCTGACTAAACCCCATTTTATTTCCCAGAAAGTCCACCCTGACTCAGTATTTAAAAAAAGCGGATCTTCATGCTTTCACAACTCATAACAACCTTCAAAATCTTCCAGAAACTGTCTCTCTATTCAACTCGAAAATAGCCTTCGTAACAACGGCGAATTTACGTTAAATACTCCAAGGTTATCGTATGTATGTAACACAGGGATTTCGCGAAATGGTATATTAATGAGGCAGACTAAGCCTCACGATATATTCAGCTAACGCCACTACAGTGACGTCAAGTGCGTGTAGCGCTTACCGTGTTACTAACGGTTATTTAGCTGTATTAATAACGGTTATTTAGCGGTATTAAGCGGTTATGTTATTGCTGTGTTACAATTCTTTTTTGTTGGTAATGGAGGTAAGTATAGAAGGTTTGTTTTGTGAGATTTCGGTAAGTATTGATCGGAGAGTGTTTTTAATACGCGGCTGTTAGATATTTGCGCGAATATTTTTAACGATTAGGTACTGATAGTTAACCGTTCATTAGTGGTACGAAACTATATAAAGGTGCTCTCAATGTCAAATGGTTATCATTATAATGCGGTCAACTGTGCCTATGCTCTGCAAGCGCAACCAATGAGCGTTTTGTTTTGGGTTTGATTCTCGGGTCTGGAAAAGTCTAAATGGGTTATTTCAATTAGGGGGTTTCTCAGGTTAGTTCCACAGACATATGCTAGTGCATAGTATGTGCGTGAGATTTTCATTTGTTTTTTGACACCAGTGCTACTCATCTACATAAGCAATGGGACTTCTCAATTCCTTTCTTCGTGGCACAAACTAATGGTAGGCTTAAGGTGTTATGCGATGTATAATTTAATAGCATTAAATAAGTATTCACGGCATAATTTACACGTCCGGTCATGAAAGAAAAATGCAATGTAAGCCAAATTTACAACCATAATTTTAAGGTTACCTGAAAAGGAAATGTGCGTGCTTTAAGTAATTGTATAGTACTTTATTTTTTCGAAGCACTCAATTTTCTGCTGATTATAGGCAGGATTTTTTATTACTTTTCAGATCGGAATAATGTCTTGGTCGCCTGGGCATTTAAAACTACTTTTTAAGCGCCAGTTTATTGGATGAAAACCAGTCCGAATATGGATTATGTCTACGTTTATCTTAACTTACGTTTAAACGAATCTATTTGGGGAGTTCTTGTTCATTCTCTGTTTAAAGAAACCTAACAATACCAAGCTGTCATTATATTGCTACTTTATGTTTATTCTCACTTTTAAACGTCATTTAATATTTAACTACATAGATAAGTGGGAACTAGCAAGGTTATGCAGCCACATAACCAAGAAACTGCAGCGTTAATGTACTAACTGTTTATCACAAATATACTTAGCACGTTTCAAGTTATCACTAAAAAAATATAACACACGCGATTTTACTCCGAATTACGTCATCATACAACGTAACCTAAATCTACGTTTAAAACTAAGCTAACCCGCTGACGGTATCTTAACGAGGACTAATTTAGACATAAACACTTGCACCGTGTTTATCTTCAAACGCTTAGCTTATGGGGTGAGCAGCTATCTTAGTGGCACGTATTATCAATCAATCAATAATTTATCATCATTATCATCATATATCATCATTATGTATCAGAAACTTATCAATTGAGTAGTCATTAGGTGGTAGGTAAGTACTAGTACCGATATAATTTTATGGCCTAATTAAGGAGAGCTGTATAAACTGGCAGTCATCCATGGGGAAACCAGAGAAGAGCGAGGATGCGCAGCGAAGGATGTGTGTAAAACTATCCAATAGCATCATTTCATTTTCATAGCTTGAGCTAAGATAGCGCTGTTATCAGTTAGTTGTACGCACATTCCTCGCTACGCATTCTCGCTCATCTCTGGTGGAAACGCACCATAACAGTAGGAATAGCTTTCATTTTGACAGTTCAACAACATTCATTGACTTGTATACCTTGTTGAGCAGACAATTTTTTCGAACATATGAAGCAATGGATTAGCAATAGGCTTCAAAATCATTTAGGTTGTGATCGATAGTGTGTTACTCAAACTCAAACTCAAAGCATTTATTTCAAATAAACCAATTACAGGCACTTTTGAATTGTCAAGGGGTCGGTCAGTCAGAAAGATGAGGCTAGTTACCCATTCCAAAGCGTAGTAGGTACCTATGGAGAAGAACGGGCAAGAAACTCCATGGACAGTCTTTTAAATCAAAAAATGGTTACAAAATATTGATTACATCGTTCATGTTGAAACTATGCATGTGAGAACGATGCAGAACGTTAAAAGCGTCCGTAATAAAAAGACAAAAGCAATTCAAATATTAAATTAAATTAAAATAAGCCGTGGCAGCTAAGAAATGACCAGTCCCCACTGATGGCGCCCGTTCACGAACATGACGCATGGATCAGCACCATTCAGCTCAACCATTTTGATGGGAACTCAATGATCCAACACACACGCCACCACCAGCGAGACATTAGAGTTACGCAATTAGGGTGGTGATCTAGAGTGAATAGGTTAGTTCTAGCTAAAAAGTGGCGAGCTGTTGGGTAGTAGGGACCCCAAGGACCCTATCTTCTGTGATAAGTCTTGTTCCTCACCTCTGGCTTGCCTTTATTAGCCGGCTAGAGTGAACAATGATGAGGAACAGAGCTCCCACCTCTTTCTTGCCTTTATGGGCCGGCTTGAGTGGAGATTCGCAAGAGCAAACATGCTCGGGGGAAGGAAGTATTCCAGTAAGATGCTGGTAGGAATCTTGACCGTACTTCCAGGATTGTCCTGATAGCCGTGGGATACCTCTCCACTCCTCATAAGCACCTCAGGATATGTTACCCCGTTGTCGCTACGACACTATGTGCTAGCGACCGATTTCGGGGGCCCATTATTGAGTGTGCAAATCACCCCCTGCCATTTTATCCGTGTATTTTACGAGTATATATAAAACATTGGTCAGGCAAGGGCCATAACCGTTCCATAGTTCTTGGTAACCAGTCCATCTTAGCCACTGAAACCCGTAGTTCAATAATTATTTTTGTTTCTCAGCTGTCACTTGTGTCACTGTCACTTCATTCGTCATAGACTAAATACAATCCTCATTACATTATCTATTACAGCTAATCATGCCTAACGCAAACATTGTAAGTTCATTAATTACTTATTTATTATATTTCATAACACACACAATATTTATAAACATATGTAACAGTTCTAACAATTATTTACACTATATACTTACTAAATATATTAATTAACTATAGTATATAATTTTGTGGTGAAACTGAACGCGCATTGAGACGAGGAGGGATAAAAAAAAACACAAAGTTCAACGACCTTAGTGTTCGTCCTTGTCCCAAATGGAATGCGCGCTCGTTCTCAATTAAAAATCTAGTCTTTTATATAGGTACTGTCTTTAAATCAACTTAAATAAACTTCATTCGTTCTATGTTACGAGTATATCTGTTCTGTTCATGTTAAATTGTCCTTCGTATTGTGTTGTTTGTATTGTATTATAATACAGTTAAGGAAGTGCCGAGGTAGGCAGAAATACAAGTTTATTATCGCAGATAGCTTTTATTCAGTTTTGCCCCGTAAGACTTCAAATTCATGCTTTCGTTGTTTAGCTATAACTCTAGAAAGGCTCTAAATAGAAAATATTGAGCAGAAACACGAAAAAGTCAAAGTCCTCTTTTCATCTCAGCTCATTCATATTTTCTTATCCCTATAAGAAAATACGATACACAAATCCACCTTTACAATACCTTGAAAACTCTAAAGGTACTTTAAGAAGCATTTTCGTTCTAAACGTCTTTAGAACACGGTTGTTCATTGTTAATAATGCTATATTATCACCTTATAACAGGACCTATTCACTTCGAGGTGTTGAGAAGTCCCATTATCTTGTTGACGTCAATAAATCTGACAGTTCTGTCCAGCAAAATAACCTATTATTTACGTTGTATGGGAAATTTCAGGGATCCGAGTACTGTAATTTTGAGGGTAAAAAGGTTCGTCAATCTAGTCGTGACGGTCTGATGGAATGAAGCTGTCTGCAGCACGGGATTGCTGGTGTGTCGCCGAGTTGAAAGACGAGATTCATAATCTTTTATGTGCCTGTTATTTTCATCACCATACAAATATTATGATTCCTAAAAACGGAAAGATAGCAAACCCGCAATCTTCATCATCATCATTTAAGACGAAAAACGTCCACTATTGGACATAGGCCTCTCTCAAGCACCCCCACTTCGACCAGTTCTGTGCTTCTCAAATCTAGCGGATTCCAGCGGCTTTCACAAGGTCATCGGTACACCGTGTCGGAGGTTTGCATCGCTACGTCTTCCGGTACGCGGTCACCACTCCAGAACCTTGCGGGTCCATCGGCCATCTGTTCTGCGAGCAATGTGCCCTACCAACTGCCACATAAGTTTGGCAATTCTTCGGGCTATGTCAGCTACTTTAGTTCTCCGCAATACCATTGTAATGCAATGGTAAGTATTATTATAGACCAATACTTATTGCGTGGTGAAAGAAATAGATTTAGTGAAAGAACTTTTTCCGAAAAACTATACAAGTTTAAGCTGCTATCAGACGCTTCACTCAAGTGAATGTTCATTTTTGTTTCATTCCAGGTGCACACGAAACCAATGAAATGACATAGAAATGAACATTCGTTACTCAATTTCTGTGATTTTTCGATGCCCATGCAGTGCCGAAATCTGACATCGTTCTATCCATTCTCTAATTAATTCATTTCACATAGATCACAGACCTTAGGGCAAGATACATGAAGGTCTTTTAGTTCGATTACAGGCCATTCCATTATAGTCAGCAACAAACACAAACAAACAATCCAAAATCAAACCATTATAAAAATAAACAATAATTAAATAATTACTTCAATAAAAAAAATTAACAAATTAATTCATAAACAATTTTATATGGTTAATTTCATATAAAGCGGGACAAATTTATACCATATGTAACCAAAGCCGATGAAATACATCTAGGGATAGTTTTTATATGGATTTGTCGCAATCAAACATAGGCCGTGTTTAAATTTACTGATGTGAATGACATGGTTGATACTTTTCTGACTGGAGGCTTTTATTTAGGTATTAAGTTCTGTTTCCGTTTTTATTATTTATTTCTGCTTGAGTATAGATTTCAATGTTTTTGTTGGTATATTGGCGTGTGCTAGCTGACAAGCCAAATAATTTATTTGAATGTTTTGTGATTCGTGATTTTAATTACTTATTATTGAGTAGAATCTAGTTTTTCTAACTGCACAGACAGCTGTACTGCTGGGGAATTTGTTGCTCCATTTCTTCTCCCCAGCTAAGCACTAGGAACTGGTGAAGGGCGAGTTTTTGGGGGACTGTCTTATGTAATTTTGACATTCAAAAAGTGCTGATTGTTATCGTAACTTGACTAAATGACTTTTGATTTGATTTTGATTTTTTTATCACTGCATATTATCATTGTTTTTTGTTCACGCGCCACTTAAGACTTGCCGTATTAAGGAATTATCGTATCCCTGGATTACGGATACTATCCAGCTCATAATGATTGATTGATGATTTTTTCTCTGTACTTTAACTTAAACTGCCTGCTGATTTCTTCCCGCCTTCAGTTTTATGAAGCCATATTTTGAAAAAGGCAAGATAGTTCTTTGAAAATTGCCTTACGTTATTATGTTAGGCTTCCATTATTTAATAACTTTGCTTATATTCTAAATCTACATTGGTCTGGTCTAGACGTCGAGTAAATAACATTGTATGTATTATATTTGCCTGATTTTGTACAATACCATGAATACCTCCTACTGAGAAACAGCCCTTTCGATCAATAACGAGTAGGATCAACACGCCTTCAAAAGTTAAGGTTTTCTAAATTAGTCATTCTTCATAGTATGTTATACGACTGAATCTGAAGACTATGTGGGTCATTGTTTCTTTTTTTTTCCTCTCAGCTAGTTTTAATCATAGTCTGGCAGTTTGAGTAATTTTTATGGCCTACCCAAATGTCCTTTCTTTGGTATTGTTCGTCGAAGCGTTGAGCTCCTTAAGTTATGAGTTGAGCTACACCGTTTCTGACAAATGCGTGCACTGACTGGACAGGTCCACTCAATCTGTGTGGTTTTTCCTCAAAAGACCATTTCAGACACAAATCTACATGGTCTTCACATGATCTGACCAAGATTATGTCTGGACTTTAAAAGAGACTGTGACCTCTGAGTTAGTTTTGGCCTTTCTTCTCAGAGTAGTCAGATAGGAAACGCCGACCTCATCTAGTTTTAAAAATATGATTGACGTGTAAAAGTGTTTGTACAAACCTATTTACAGAAATAAAATATATACAGGTTCGAAAAATTTCTACGCTAGGGGGTCTAGAATCACATGCTGTATTCATGGTTACAGTTTGCGTGTCAATGTCCCTGCCAGCCTACATAGATGTACCTTCGAAACGAAAAAAGAAGAAGTCATATATGTCCATTTGGAAGTTTAAAAGTCACAAAGGTTCTGTAGGACACTGGGGCTCTACGGTACGGAGACAAAAGGTAGCAGCTGAAAATAAAAAGGCTAATAAGTATTTATTTTCAGAGTTCACTTTAGCGAATAAAATTTGGGGGTCTACTCTCTAAGCACGAATACTCTAGTTTTAGCCGAAGTTACGGGCCTCTTCTACTCCGTGTTACCTAAGGACATAATATTCGTTTGGGTCCGACCTAAGAATGAATGACAACACGATTTGACAGTTGACCTTACTCCCGATGTGTTAAAAAGTTAATAAATCGGGGGTAGGGCTAATTTCAAAGTATCGAACTACTTTCGGATGGGCCCGTATTTTCGTTGAAGGACTTTGCGAGTAGGCATCATACTACAATTTTTAAACTGATTCTAAATTAGAATCCACGAGATTTTTTTTATCTGTCACCCTGCATATTGTAAGGCACTTTTTATCAGACAACTTTTGCAGTTACAGTATACCTATTTAAGGCACCTGTCACTCTGCCGCCGAGCAAGCAACTAAAAACGAGTTGAGCTCAACGAGTGTTCTACCTGCCACTCTATCGTCGCTGAGTGAGTACTCTCTTTAATATATCTTTTCGCTGCGACAAACAAATACTCGCTGGCGGTGTAAACAGACAGCGATCAACTACTAATAAATGTATGTCTTTTAATTACACGGGACTTACAATATTTTGTAAGTTTCTTGAGCGAGAAAATCGTTGCTAGCTATAGTCGCTTGCTAGTCGGCGGTTGGATAGGTGCCTAATTCTACACTCGCAGTAACTTCAGACTTCTATTGGACTACCTTGATAGCTAAATCTTGTTCTAGATTGTTCTGCACAAAGCAAAATGCAACTACGTAGAGCGCATTTGCTAACATAAACTTACTAGTTGGATTAGTAGACCACTGCAGTGAGCTACTAACTTAGATCGAAATCTATTGTTCTCTAAACATCACTTGGAAGTTGTGACGTCTTGGTTTGCGAAGGTGGGAATCTATTAGTTCTCTTGTGTGTGTGCCTCAATCATTTTGTGGTCACTTGAGTGAGGTTCGAACGGAACTTCACAGAATAATAGTATTGTCATTATCATCTCTCCTACCCTTTTTCTGTGCCCTATGGGCTCCATAATGATCTCATTTATATAACTACCACCTAAGTACACATTATGGTAAAGTAATAACGACGACCTGTCACCAAAAGCAGCACCCGTTCATGAGCAAAACGCAAAGATCAGCCACTACCCCCTTCGCCATATTTGAGGCAACCCGGTCCCCGACGCTTCCGCAAGCAGTGACATCTACTCGTATGGGAGCATGACGTGCTTACTGCTGGTTGCTCAGGCAAGAATAATATAATCAGTTGTCGAGATCGCTAGCTTACCACATATTGCAATACAACTCATTAAGAAAACATTGAAATGAGTAGATTGTCAATAATTAATGAAAATAAAATGAAACTAAATTAACTAATATAGGCAAATAAAAATAAACAATTATAATAATATGAACTCATAAAACCTGTGCCGTAGGTAAGTTAATTCTGGAGAAAGAACATAAACATTGTCTTTAGTTAAACACAGAAACCAAATATTCTTATCGTTAAGTAGTCGTTGATACAAAAGTATGCCTTTGAACAAAGGTTGGATTTTACTTTAGCTTTAATAATAATTATAATAATGCCTGTCATTTTATCTGTGTATTTTATATAAAAAATTGGTCAGGCAGGGGCCATAGTCTTACCATAGTCCTAGATAACCAGTCCACATAAGCTACCCAAATCCATAGTCCCTATATCTTTGTTTTCATACCATGCAATAGTCTTACTCCAACCCGGGGTTGTCCTTGGGTGCATTTATTTTTTTAATTTTTATTTTAGATGGGTTTGCTCTTGACTCTAGTCTAGGTCAGAGATGACAGAGACAAAGTCGACGATGGAGTGAGCTTACCCAGAAGAGGCCTGTTCACTCTCACTTTGAAGAGATTTGGGTTGTATGCGGTCGATAACACAGGCTGAACAGGGATAATCGTCGGTTGGTGCCTCATTTCATTAAAAACGTCTGGCCTCTGTGAGTTGGCTTCGGCCCCTCGTATGCCTTCCAAAGGTCCGGGATCTCAGGGTCCCGAGAAATGTGAAGAGACATAATAATAATAGTAACAAAAACCGTAGGTACTTAAAATATCAAATACATTCAGGATGTTAGTGAGAGTATAATTCCAGTGAGAAAACACGCAGGGAGCTTTAAACGCATTAAAAGACAAATCTAGCAATGAAAAGGGAAGCTTTTTATATAAGGTTATACCAAGCCCAGCAAATGAGTTATGAACCTTATGAAGCCGGTGAAAGTAAGCACGTAGTTTGTCCTTATTTCTAATATTGTGAATACCAGTGTTTTTGTGTGTAAGTGTATTTATATTTTGTCTAATATATAAGATGTTGGCAAAGATGAATGTAATGCCACCGTGCGAATACCAATATCTTTAAAAACTCTCAGATAAACTCTAGCACGTAGCTGATAAATTGCTCGAACAGCTGGTTTTTGAAAAACAAATATGTTTTGAATATCAGCGGCTTTGCTCCATAGCAGAATGCTGTGTTATTATTATTATTTCCTTTATTTCTTTATATACATATAAATTATATTTTTAAATATTAATATATAAAGAATATAAAACCTTTAAAAATATAAGAAATAGTAGCCCACCGATATCGGGAACAGGGTCCAAGCTACCGGTGGTCAGGGCTCCAGACAGAGGAATCTTCTAACAATGCGAGCCGTGTCCAGAAGTACCGCCTTCTGAATCAAGCCCTTGATCCAGCTGCCCAACGAGAGCCTCCTCAGGTGTTGGTCGAGGCTCTTCACTATTAAGCCATTGGCAGTCACGACTATCGGCACAATGATCGCTGAGTCCACGTCCCACATGTCAACAACCTCGTGAGCCAAGTCAAGATACTTGATTTGTTTATCTTTCTCGGCTTTCACGAGGTTCACGTCATGCGGGATCGTTATGTCAACGATCATTGCGCGCCGCTCTCTTCGATCCACCACCACTATATCAGGCTTATTGACAACAATAGTCCTGTCAGTGATGATGGATCGATCCCAGTACAATGTGATAATTCCATTTTCGAGACCTGGGTCGGGCACATACCTGTAGTACGGCACTTCCGATTCCACAAAGCTGTATTTCGAAGCAAGTTGCTGATGGATAATCCTGGCTACAAAGTTGGGTCTATGCAAGTATTCTTCGTTAGCTAGACGAGAAAACCCAGAGATAATATGTCTAATTGATTCCCCCGGACGGTGGCATGCCCGACAGCTGATGTCAACCGTACCGTCTTTCACAATAAATTTCCGGTAATTGTTCGTCATCATAACTTCGTCCATAATTGCACAGACAAAACCTTCGGTTTCCCCAAAGAGGTCTCCGAAACGTAGCCAGGCTACGGACGCTTGTAGATCTACATCGGGTCCATGTAGGGCCCGGAAAACGCGTCCGTGAAGCTCCTTACTCTGCCATACGTACATGCGATCATTAGTGTCAAGCACTACTGGTTTGCGCCAGTTCTCTTTAGCCAAGGAGAGCGGGGTGAGGCCCTTGTCCACCGCGACCACATCTCGATGCATCCCCACGTCGGTTTCTAGGAAATATTCCCTGAGACTGCATATCTCGCGATTGTGGAGGGTCTTAGCATTTAAAAAGCCTCGACCTCCACACTTTCGCGGAATATACAGCCTCATTACCGATGACCGTGGGTGATGCATTCGATTTGCAGTCAGCAGCGTCCAGACCCTCCTATCCAGGGTGTCGAGTTCGGTCTGAGTCCATTTGAGTATGCCGAAAGGGTACATCAGAACCGGCATGACCCAACCGTTGAAGGCGCGCACCTTGTTTCCACCTAATAGAAGACTATTAAATACTTTCTTCAGACGGCCAAAGAAGCGCTCCTTCAACGATTGCTTCATGTCAGTATCATTGATGACTAACGCTTCCGACATACCGAAATACTTATAGGTTTCGGATGCGGAGAGGGCTCTAAGGTTCATGGAATCCGAGAGTTGGGTTCCCACGGATTCCACAATCTCCCCTCGCTTTATATGCATGACCGCACATTTGTCCACACCAAATTCCATTCTGATGGCACTACTGAAAGTTTCAGTTACTTTCAGTAGCGCCATCAGTTGCAATTTGTTTGGGGCAAAAAGTTTGAGGTCATCGATGTAGAGGAGGTGAGATATAACCCGACCACCTCTCCTCAACCGATAGCCTAGACCTGAATCCTCCAGCAGCGTGCTTAGAGGATTCAAGGCCAAGCAAAACCAAAGCGGACTCAAAATATCAGCCTGAAATATGCCTCGCTTGATCCTTATCGGCTCGCTATTCCTCTGGGTATTTCGACATGCTGGATAGCGAAGGACCATCCTCCATTGCCCCATACACGACATCAGGAAGGTGCGCAGAGTTGCATTTATTTTATACAACTCCAGCACCCTCGTGAGCCATGTATGTGGCACTGAGTCATAGGCCTTCTTGTAATCTATCCAACATGTCGACAGATCCTTTCGGGAACGATGAACCTGTTGGCTAATGGTCATATCAATGAGGAGTAGCTCCTTAGTACCGCGGGATCCGTTCTTACATCCATTTTGAAAGGCAGACATGATGGAGTTGGTGTCTATATGTTTGTTAATTTTAGCTCTCAAAATGGATGTAAGAACTTTATAGACCGTTGGTAAACACGTGATCGGTCTATAATTTTTGGGTTCCGCGGTGCTACCTGATTTATGGAGCAGGTGGGTAACTCCTGTCGTTAGGAACTGGGTTAGCAAACCAGACTCTAAAGCAACCTGGAACTGAGCCACCAAGCGAGCGTGTGACCTTAAAAACCATTTTATCCAAAAGTTGTGCAGCCCGTCCGGCCCTGGAGACTTCCAGTTAGGCAACGGACGGACTGCACGAGTCACGTCTTGGGGGCAGATGGTAATAGCCCCCATTTCTGGTAATGGTTCGCAGGCGCGCTCGAATTCCCGAATCCAATCACCTTCGGAGTGACTGACAGGCACCGACCAAATATTGCGCCAGAAAGAACACATGGCATCATCATCTGGTAGGTACGTGTCAGCCACACCTTGATCCGGTCGCTCCCAATCCATATAAACCCACCTTTCATCGCGCTGGAAGGTGCGATTCTGAGTGTATCGCTCCACTCGCCGCTTATACCTACGGATACGGTTCGCCCATGCATACACTTTCTGCTTCAGGAAGTCGATGCGCTCTGTGACACAGGACATGTTGTCCTGAGGACTGATATCAGTCCTTGCGAATGCACGTCTCACAAAGCGCATCACTCTAGGGCGAGTAGCCCTCCCTGAAGCAGATTAGTTTGCCGATGAGCGCTCTGGCCCAATCAATACGACGCTCAATTCTGCACTGCCAAGCTGGTACGACTGGTTTCGGTCGTGTAGCTCTAGAATCATTAGCAAATTTGACGTGAGCTACACGACATGCCGCTACAGCCGCGCAGTACAGAATCGAATGTGTATTGGTGAGGTCTACGCAGTCATCAAAATAATTTGACAACTGCGTATCCAGGGCCGCCACCAGCGCCCTATTTTTATTATGCATGGGTAAACGGGGTAAGCGTGGTCTAAGTTCAGGCGATATGAAGCGATATTCTCGAATCGCATCTTCCAAAGCACTCCTCAATTCCTCATTGCACAGGGTACTTACGTTTGTAGCTCTATCATCACTCTCCTCGTCTGCTTGAGTTGTGTTACACTGTGGTAGTACTATAACAGTCTGTGACGGGGGGGCGATGACATGACTACTCTGCATTTCATTTCGCAGGCGATCAAGTACAGTGTCATCCAACATAATTATGATTACGTTGGATGACCCGCACCTGATCCGACAGTCGTTGTGCTGAAACGTTGACAGCTGCCTCAAGCACCTGAAAAAGAGAAAGCATCCGAACACGGTACGCGGTCAGATTGTTTCCCCCCTCTGTAGCCCCATAGTATGAACGCATGACATTTTCATTGATGGATCGTGTCCATCTCATGCACTGCACACTTCCACCGGGAGCTGGGACCCTATCAGAGGCCGGTGGGCTTCGAGGTCCTAAGCCGTCCGGCGGCCGGTGTCCTCCACGTCGACGAGCAGGTGGTGGCGTCGTGGGCGGGGAGAAATACTCGTCGCTTGAGCTCGACGCAACTACCGCGGCCGGTGTCGTCACAGCGCTCACAATAGGGCTGGATACCGGCGGCGGCGAGGTGGAGCTAAGCGAAGAGTCCGGAGGTGGTGGGCGTGCTCGTCTTTTAGCAGATCTTGTCCATATCATTTCATTTTCTTAATATTTTTTCATTGTTGTTTGGAGGTGACAACTGTCATGTCACCTCCAAATCGGTAGTTTTTGATTTATTTTATTTCATTTTATTATTATTATTATTAAGACATAACGCTGTGATTTTTTTTTTTTACAAGTAATTACAATAGCCTAAAAATGTCAACTGCTCATCACCTTTTACAAAATATTCCTTTTCCCGATGCAGGGACGTTAATTGTTGAGGAGCTCTCCTGGTAATAACCAAAAGAACTGCACCATATGCATTGTGACGAGCATAAATTGCTTAGCAACCATAATAAAGTAATCGAATCGCAACCCCTGAAATATTTTTTGTTGAGTAGTTCCGGTGGCCACCTTTGGTCTTCACAATCAGTTTCACTTCACCGAATGGTGCTTTCCGAGAGCAAATGCACGAGTTACTATAAAAAATACCCAAATCGCTATAGGTGTACCTATAAAATTTGAGGATTTCCATGAGATCCCTTCATCAGATTCTGACTTGGTGACAATGGGACCACCTCGAGAGTATACCCTCTGAAATAAAAAAAGAATTTTGCAAATCCGTCCATATATGACGGAGTTATGCCCGAACATACATAAAAGAAAATATAGAAACATCCGAATTGATAAACTCCTCCTTTTTGAAGTCGGTTAAAAATAGCTAAAATAGACTAGCCGAGCTGTATCAACGACAGTGTATTGTCTTACTTTCCTGACGGCGTAGGCGGCCGAACTGAGCCTTCCCGCTAGGCTTGATATATATGTGATCCCCAGTGAAGTTTGGCATTTACTGTTATGCCCAGAAAAATTGCCGAGTCTACAGTTTCAAGAACCTCTTTATCTAAGATGATGTTGGGTCCTAGATTTTTAACATCCGGTAAGGCGAACTTTATACATTTCGTTTTCTTGCCATTGAGAACTAGGTTATTGGTGGTAAATCAATCCATAACCATTGATTGCGCACTGTTTACGTCGTCAAAATCTTACCTATTCGTGTCTATATTAAAGATAAGAGAGGTATCATCAGCAAACCGTGAAGTACTATATCACAAATACCTTTCAATAGAATGGTATGTCATTGATATACACAAAGAATAGGAATGGACCCAGTACTGAGCCTTGAGGTACACCTAACTGAACTGGTAGCCTGGAAGATTTTACGCCATTAACATCTACACATTTGTGCCTGTTATGTAAATATAAAGAATGATGGGCATTTTTGTACGAAGCCTGTCCTGAAGACCAATAGAGTTCTAATGCATGCCAACTTATTGCTTACAACCGGCAATCACTGTAACTAAACATTTTATCAACATTTAACAAAACATGTTATGAGTCAATAACTAATATTATTGAAAACTGCAGTGAACATTAGCGTCATAAACCAATAACATGGTACTTGCAGGTCTGTATCTCTTTACCCCGGTATTACACCGCCTTCTGCACATTATGATAATTTATGCTTATGATGTAAACTTTCATTTGATGTATAAGTTGTTTTTATTGGATAAGCCGGCCAAAGTGACCCATCATTCTTTACCATAATGATCACCTATCCACCTACCGTCCGTGGCAAGCTTAACCTTGACCATGCGACTTGACCACGAGCCCCTGTCATGATCATCATCATAATGTAAGTTGAATAACGCTCATTGCTATTATAAGATAAATAGTAACAGCGCAAGGATGGTAAACCACTTATTACGAATGGCCTAGCTACTCTGTGGGACAATACCTATAGGTTTAAAACCTAACCAGTAATGGATTTTAATTTTAATTTAAGGACCTTTAAAGTTATAATTCACCTCTCAAGAAATGATCTCACTACTTCACAATACAATAATATGTAAAACTGACCATTACGCAAGCGGTCCCAACTAAGGCATATTACACAACAGTGAAAATTCCCTTCACTCCACTTCATTTACATTTGAATGTAGACCTGCCCTTTGTTTATTCACGCTATATATTTTGTAGAGATGTACCGAGTAGTCGGGAAAGCTGACTATCCGGGCGTATTCGGCAAAATGCGCCGACTAGTCAGCTCTTTACTTTAGAGAGTTCGCAGACTGGATAAAATCGGAAACCGATTTTTTGTAAGTGCTAAATAAAACAGTAGAGATCAAAAGTAATCAACACACAAGTTTTGAAAAACGTACATACAACAACAAAAAATCTGACCGATTGTAGGACCTATAAAAATATGCCGTGTGCGAGCGCGCTTATTCATATTTCTATGCTTATAAATAGGCTGATTGAAAAGAAATCGTAACCTTTATAGTTAATCGTTTTTGTTTTAGAATCAGCCTTACAATTTGTAATTAATCTAGGAATGGGAACCCTTCCTTTGGTAGTCAATAATTTAACTTTAAATCAAGAAAAGTCGTCACCTGCCTGGGCTTTTCTCAACTATGTTGGGGTTGGCTTCCAGTCTAACCAGATGCAGTTGAACACCAGTATTTTACACGGGCCTTTAAAAAAAAAGAAAAATGAAATCAATTATTTTAAAAAATCTTAAAGAGAGCTCCTACAATTTTGAGTAAAGAACATACGTAACGAATCTATTATTTATTTTAGAACAAGCCATGTGCCCGGTGGGATTTCACAGAAGCAAAAATGATGAACTTTCATACAAACTTCCATCCTCTATTTAACCAGCGGGGTAATTGCGTAACACACTAACACTAGGAATGGCTTTCATATTGACAGTTCAACAAAATTCATTGCATTATTTACGTCGTTGAGCAGACAAATTTTTCGAAAATATTATGAAGCAATGCATTGGCAATAGGCTTTAAAATGATTCAGATTATGATTTATAGTGTTACACAATTAGGGTGCTGTTTAGGGGCTGAATTTAAAAAAAACATTCCTAGGGCTCTCCTTTGATAAACAAGGAACTCGTGCGCAAAATTTCGTACTTCGAGACCCAGTATTTGAGGCTATGCGTTGCCTGTCAGTAAATTAATGAATTTAATATTTTATTAAGTAGATCACAGTTGTAGTTTAACCTTGGCCGACTACTCGGTCTTTTTGCAACCAACAAGTCGGCCAGTCGGATAGTCGGCTAAAGTTATATTCGGCCCATCTCTAATATTTAGTTGTAAAGGGTTAGCACAGTTTGATGTATGTAAGGTAAGGGTGGCTGTAGTTCATTTGCATATTTTGCGCTTCTATTTTCGCAAAGGATGGTTTCGTTCGTAAGTTTATTGTTTTAAAATCTGATAAAGAGCGAGTTTGGTAAATTATGGTTTGTAATTTAATCGTGGCTCATGTCTACATAATAACAGCCACACGGGTCGATCGTAGGTTATTAAGCACGCTTGCCGAGGCCAGTCCGTGGATGGGACAAAAAAAAATGGTTGTCTGTAAAGTCGGTTTACGGACGATAATTTTACATGATAACGTCATAAGGAGTGGAAGAGAGATAGATGCGTCACAAGCCGAATGGTTAGGCCGATCGTGCCCCTCTACCGCTTGTTCCGTACTCTCGCTTGCACGCTCGGCTCAGGCGGAACGTGCGCTTTTTCGTGCGTGCAGCCGGCGTTCAACGATTTATAAGACGTTGTCACGTCAAAAAAACCTTCAACATACAAATAAAATGTAATCCAATTTCATTACTAACCGTATCAGTAATTACCTGTCAGCAGCATAGAGTAACGTGTTTTGCCTCCAATTAATATCCGTTGCCTCTTCAAGATGGCTGACATTTCTGTCATCCGGGTACCGAAATTGATGGGTTTGTAAAATTAAAGGGTAGGTTGGGACGGAGATAAGTGAATGAATGGAGTGATCAACATGATTTATTTATTTACTAGCTGTTGCCCGTGACTTCTTCTGTGAGTATTTTGTTTTCCATCACTTTTTATACAAATATTCAGGATGAAAAATAACCCATGTCCTTCTCCAGGTCCGAGCTACCTATCTTTCAAATTTCATAACAGTCAGCTCAATGGTTTAGACATGAAAAGGTAACAGACTTACTTGCACATTTATAATATTGCCACATTATTTTAAATGCTAAAGTAACTCTGTCTGTCTGTCTGTCTGTATAGAATGAGATGATTCATGTAAAGATGACGCAGCGATTGGCATGGACGATGGATATTGGTGAAAAATAGTTTAAAGGTCGATCTTGTAGCTTTAATGTCTGTCAGTTTAGATAAGCCAATCAGTCACTTTAAGCTATAGTGCTACAAGGATTTTTTGGCGCCTGAATGACTTTGACATGGAAGGAGGTGGGGGGGGGGGGGGGTTGTTACTAAACATTTAATTGTCACAGAAATGGTTTTGAAAAAAAAAGAACCAAGATAGCGGTGCTACTTCCAATTTTAACCATAAGCCAAAAGAACTTTGTCCTTACCGTTATATTTGCATGACGAAGCCTAACTACCTGTTGAAAAATGAAAAGCAATCTATTTCTTGAATTGTCTATCAATGATCTTAATTTGTTTTCGTTTTGCTAGAAATTATTAAAGAAATAATACTCCATCTACTCTCTATTCCGTGGTTCCGTTCAACAAGGGATTGAAGTAATGCTCTCTGTATTTTGCGTGGTTTCAAATGAGTAACCATGTAGGTAGTGAAAGAAAATAAATTTATTTGACCCCGCACGCTAGTTACATAGAATCATTTTGAAGCCTATTGCTAATCCATTGCTTCATACTATGTTCGAAAAAAAAAACTACTCAACAACGTACTTAAATAACGCAATGAATGTTGTTGAACTGTCAAAATTAAAGCCATTCCTACTGTTAGTGTGTTACGCAATTACCCCGCTGTTATACACAAATATAATCTAAACTAATCCGATTACAAAAAGTATTTCACTGATAGAAAACTACTATTGGCAAATGCCTTAAGATGTTTTTTTTTTAAACACACGAGCTAATGCGTGGGCAGAAACTAGTCCACGATACAGGGAAGTTACAAAGTGAGACAAAAAGCGCCAAATCTACATTCAACTCCCAAGAAATAACCACAACGGTTAGTTCAAACAAAAAAACACACTTCTTGTAACTCACGTAATATCCCACAAACCTAATTACATTACAACCTAATCTGGCACCACCATATTCCATAATTCGCCTAAAATCGTCCCATAGAAATATAACCCGACACACTCGTACAATGACGTCACAAAAAGGACTTGGGCACCTGTCCCACCGCCACGCCGCGCCGTCGAATTACGAGAAGCAAGTTGAGTTAGCAAATAGGAACGAATTAACGAGCAACGAGCAGCGAGTGCGTGACGAGCGATTACTCGCTGGTATGCGTATGTAGATATACGCACGGCTACATATCAAGATATATAGTTCCACTATAGGCTAACTTTTCATTGTACGTAAATCCTGTACAATGCGAGATCAGCTTATACTGGAAATGTATAGCTTGATATTATGTAATCGTGTGTAGCAAGCGTGAGTTTCTCAGCGTGTGTTCTACATGCCAAGCAAACGTCGCTGAGCGAGTACTCCCTTTGATAGATCTTATCGCTGAGCAAGTACTCTTTTTAACTGACTTCCAAAAAGGAGTTGTTTTTTTTAATTATTATTTATGTTCACCGATTTCTCCGTCAATTGTGGACCGATTATGAAAATTCTTTTTTTGGTTGAAAGGATTTATACTCTCGAGGTGGTCACCAAATCAGAATCTGATGAGGGGATCCCATTAAAATCGAGGGAAATCCTCTTATTTTATAGGCACACGTATAGCGATTTGGGTATGTTTTTATAGTAACTCGTGCATTTGCTCTTGGAAAGCACCATTCGGTGAAGTGGAACTGATAATGAAGACCAGAGGTGGCCACCGGAACTTCTCAATAATAGGTATTTCACGGGTTCCGATTCGATTTTAATATGGTTGCTAAGCAATTTATACTCGTCACAATGCATATGGTGAAATGGAGCTGATGGTGGCTTCACCATCGGCTCCAATGGTTTTGGTTCTTAACAGGAGAACTCTTCAAAAATTAACGTCCCTGCGTCGGGAAAAGGAATATTTTGTAAAAGGTGATGAGCAGTTGACATTAGGCTATTATAACTTAGATTTATTAATAACTGACTCACTAAAAAGTGAAAAATAAAAACATTTTTATAAAAAAAACAACTACTTCAAAAAAAAGCACTACAAAGTGAAAAATAACTTTCATTTCGGAAGTCGGTGGCAAAAAACAAAATACAGATACAAAGACACCGACTTCCGAAATGAAAGTTACTTTTTCACATAGTGGTGTTTTTTTTTAAGTCGCTTGTTTTTTCGCTGCGACAAACGAGTACTCGTCAGCGCGGCGGCCGCGGCGGTGTGAACAGTTGGCGATCAACTACTAATATAGTATGTATCTCTTTTACTTACACGGGACTTACAATCGGGTCTATTTTTCTTGAGAGAGAAAATCGTTGATAGCTAGTCGCTTCCCCGTCGGCGCGGCGGTGGGACAGATACCTAAACGTGCCCAAATCTGATACCCTGAAGGACTTAATGAAACTTGATGTGTGCAAAAACTGTATACAGTGACCATTGTGTCTTGATCCTTGATTGTAGCGCTAGTTGTAATGGCTAGTATCATTGTTGTTTATTTGTTTGTTGCCCTATTTCTTTTTCCTGGTAATAAAATTAGGAAGTGGTGATTCCTGGGGCTGTTTTTTGTAACTCTTCATGTTGAAAAAGTGAAGTCTTGATAGGAATTTTAATCGGTGCGATGAATTGGAAGGAATTATCTATTAACCTTTGGATAACCCGACCCAACCTTTGGACCCGTCTTGAGCAAGCGCGGTGATCAATGCTCGTGCCTACTTTGGATGAAAAGAGGCCTTTGCTCTGCAGTGGTACAATAATTTATCTTCTATACATATATTATATAAATAAAAATCAATGATTGTTAGTCCTCTATGGACCCAGAAAGGGCTGGACCGATTTTGATGAAACTTTGGTGAGTTTTTCTGCATACGCCCGCGAAGTTTTAGGGGTAGAGTAGGGTAGGGGTAGGACACCACACGACCGAAGTCGTGTCGGGTAGCTAGTCAATAGATAAAAAAGATACGCTTTAAAACTGGTTGCAGAATTAAGCACAACTTCGATCTTTTATTTTATTTAATAGCCTAGTGGCTAGATTTTGACCTATCAGGTAAGTTCTTAAGTGTTTAATTTAATTTTATACCTACTGCCTTTCTTGGTTGTTTTTTAGTTTTATAGTCTATAGCCGAAAGTGCCTTAAGGCGGAACCATCAGGGTAGCCCGCGAAATCAAATTTTGTTACGTGTTTTGCAATTTGCAGGTCACTGTCAGGTTTTATTTTGATTAAAATATGATTCGCGACCGTAACAAATATGGCTTTACGAATTATAATCATTGCAATCAAAACCATACAACCTGATACTGACCTGCAAATTGCAAAAAACCTAAGAAAATTTGAATTTCGCGGGCTATCTTGGCGCATGCCTATTAAGCACGATCTCTTTGGTTGGTTATTTTAATTATGCCACATCATAAATTGATCTCATTTGATAATTAAACCTAGTCTGTTGTGTATGTATACGAATTGCAAATTGTTTAGTAGTGCTGTACTTAATATTATTCTTAAATTGTCCTAATAAGGACTGTAAATATTGTCTGAAATAAAAGTTATATTATATTATTATTATCAACGCTATTTATATGACATTTTTTTTTTTTTATCCAAGTGCCGAGCACAATATTTTGCACAAATCGTACCTACCTAATTATTTATCGGATGGAAAGTAGTTTTTCTTACAAATGTTACGTAGTAGCAAATATATTACACGCAATATTTGTTAAAGTACGTCCAGACAGATGGAGGCATGCCCCGCAGATGACTTATACAGGGTGTTTGGAAGCTGGGTGCAAAGCCTTAGGGGGTTTAAGTTGACACCATTTAGAGAATTTCGAGCCATAAATGTCTGAGACGTTTGTTTTTTTATTTGTAACTGCTATACATTTACCCAAAAAAAAAACCTTGAAATAGCAGTCAAAAATAAAAATAAAACCGACTTCGACGAGGAAATGTATGGTTCAAAATGCTCTAAATGGTATCAAATTTCACCCCCTTAAAACTTTGCACCCAGCTTTAGAACACCCTGTATATTTGATGCCTCAGTCTGAGGCAGCCGTAATATGCGTAGCTTACCATTCGAAGGACATGCCTCGTAATCGTTATGGCTGGAGGCACCTTTAAAGCATTTAGTTCCTTTCCCGTTCGTGTGTCTAGTAACACTGGTCGCTGAGTATTTACTGTAACGGGTATAGTACTGCGCTTCCCGGGATGTTTAGCTGTATAGTTTGCGAGTCCCGGAGTTTAAATGACAGTTTGAGCGGAACCTATATGTTTTATTTGGGTATGTTGGATATAGTGGTTTTGTGTGTGTTTGTTGTTGTTGATAGTTTGACTATAAGAAACGAATTATGTAATTAGCGTAACTTGGTTATGTACATATTCAATTCATTCTTGCAAAACCTACACTGCAAACGAAAAACGTTAAAAAGAGATGGAGAACTAAATAAACTAAGCAAAATAAGATAAGATAGCTAATAAGATAAGTTCTCGAAGTAGGCGAGACCAATACAGACTTGTGCTGGATGTACTGCCTCGATCAGCGAAATATAATAAAAACTCTCTGGTTATGTGTGTATAATAAATTACCAAGATAATTTAAAACGTTAAATTGTACGTTATTTAAAACCCAATTATATAAATGGCTTAATAATAATAATTTCTATGGTATTAATGAATTTTTTAATATGAAATCTATGTAATGTATTTCAATTTCATAATGTATTTTTAGTAAGTAAGTTTGCACGATTTAGTTTTAAGAAAAACATGTTTGTTCTATATTTTCTAATACCACCTTGTATACCATGTTTTATGCAAATAAAAAATATCTTATATCTTATCAAGTTAGCTTTTTTTGGGCTTAAATTATGCTTGTATATTTCATACTACTGGTTCCAATTCCTATCAATCGGAGTAATACGCACCGGACCCTAATTGCGTTACACACTATTAATCACAATCTAAATCATTTTGAAGCCTATTGCTAATCCATTACTGCATAAATGTTCGAAAAATTTGTCTGGTCAACAATGTAAATAACGCACTATTCCTACTGTTAGTGTGTTACGCATTTACACCACTGGATTAATAAAAATAACCGGGACTAGCCCAAAACAACTTTAAATCCCTCATTACTTTGTCAAGCGTTGCTATCAGTTAGCTTTTCTACGAGTATATATCTGAGTATATATCTATCTCTTCAGTTATTCGCTACGGCATAGTTGTGTGGGGAAACTCCTCAGAAATAGATAGAATTTTCATTGCTCAAAAAAAGTGTATCCGTGCAATTTTTAATATGGAATATTCTGATTCGTGTAGGCCTATATTCAAGTCACATAACCTTTTGACTGTACCCTGCTTATATATCTTTGAAGTTGCCAAGTTTCTGAGATCCAATCTTGCATTATTTAAACGAAGGGATAATACAAATAAAAGGAAAGCTGCACATTTAGATTTCGAGATACCTGTTCCTAAGTTGCAACTCTTCCGCAAGAGTTGTGTCTACATGGCGCCCCTGATTTATAATGCTTTGCCGAAGTCAATTACCCAACTACCCTTCAAAAAATTTTGTTCGGCACTACGGAAGTGGCTGTTGCAGGAATGTTTTTACTCAATTCACGAGTTTTTTGTAAAATGTCCCTGTAAATTTTATACTCTTGATCTGGCATCAAAATACAGGCATCAGTAATTATTTTAAGTAATGTGATACTATGTTAAACTTTTTGTTCTATTTAATGACATGGTATAAATGGCAGTGTGTGTAGTATATATAATATAATAATTGAAATAATGTTTAAAAATTAATTAAATGTACTTAAATAATGTAAATTGAAAATTAATGCACTTCAATGATTTTATCTAATTGTAAATTGATTTTTCATACCGTTAAAACGGTGAGACATGTAGCACTATAAAATTTTATGAACACCTTTGTAAACATACCATGTTTCTGGCAAATAAATATTCTATTCTATTCTATTCTATTCTAAAGAAAGAAATAAAGAAAAATTGTTATTCTGCACACAATGTTTATCTGACACGGTGACACGGTAAAACGGCTGAACGAATAAGGATGAAATTTGGTACATGGGTAATAACACAAGTTTTGTTTAACGTTTAAGTATATGACAATATGTAATTTTAGGTTAAGGTATTTTTCTATGAGCCTGTGTCGCCTGAAATAAACGGTATTATTATTCGTTTAATTATTTATATACATTTTTAAATATTTTTATAAAAACAGAAAAAAAAATAAAAAATAAAAAAATAGTGGTCCGCCGGTATCGGGAGCAGGGTCCAAGCTACCGGTGGTTAGGGCTCCAGAGACAGGAACCTCCTCACGATGCGAGCCGTATCGAGGAGAACTGCCTTCTGGATCAGGCCCTTGACCCAACCGCCTAACGAAAGCCTCGAAAGATGTTGATCGAGGCTTTCGGCCATCAGGCCATTCGCCGAGACGACAATCGGCACAATGACAGCCGAGCTCACATTCCACATGTCAACAACCTCATGTGCTAAGTCGAGATATTTAATTTGTTTCTCTTTCTCAGCTTTCACGAGGTTCTCGTCATGCGGAATGGTAATATCGATAATCATTGTGCGGCGCGCTAATCGATCTATCACCACTATATCAGGCTTATTGGCGACAATAATCCTGTCAGTAATGATAGACCGATCCCAGTACAACGTAATATGGTAATTTTCGAGAAATGGGTCGGGCACATACTTGTAATACGGTACCTCAGAATCCACTAGTTTATATTTCAAAGCAAGTTGTTGGTGAATAATCCTGGCTACTTGATTATGGCTGTGCAAGTACTCGCCATTAGCCAGAGGAGAACAACAAGAGACAATATGTCTGATGGACTCACCCGGACGATGGCATGCCCGACACACGTCAACCGTCCCGTCTTTCATAATATGTCTCCGGTAGTTATTCGTCAAGATAACTTCGTCCATAATTGCACAGAAAAAACCTTCGGTTTCCCCGAAAAGGTCACCAAAACGTAGCCAGGATACAGACGCTAAGAAATCTACACCAGGCTCGTGAAGAGCCCGATAAAAGCGTCCGTGTAGCTCCTTGCTTTGCCATACCTCCATGCGGTCATCGGTAGTAAGTACCACAGGTTTACGCCAGTTCTCTTTAGCCATGGAGAGCGGGGTGAGGCCCTTGTCCACTGCTACTACATCACGGTGCATACCCACTTCGGCTTTTAAAAAATATTCCCTGAGACTGCACACTTCGCGGTTGTGGAGGGTCTTTGCATTTAAAAAGCCTCGACCCCCGCACTTCTGCGGTATGTACAGTCTCATCACCGATGATCTTGGGTGATGCATCCGGTTTGCGGTCAGCAGTGTACGGACCCTCCTATCCAGGGCGTCGAGTTCGGTCTGAGTCCATTTGAGTATGCCGAAAGAGTAAATCAATACTGGCATGACCCAACCGTTGAAGGCGCGAACCTTGTTTCCGCCTGAAAGAAGACTAATTAATACCTTCCTCAGGCGACCAAAGAATCGCTCCTTCAGCGATTGCTTCATGTCAGCAACATTGATGCCTAACGTTTCCGACATACCCAAATACTCATAGCTTTCGGATGAGGAGAGGGATCTAAGGTGTATGGAATCCGAAAGTTGAATTCCTTCGGATTCCATAATCTTACCTTGCTTTACATGCATGACTGCACATTTGTCCACACCAAAATTCTATCCTGATGGCGCTACTGAAAGTTTCAGTTACCTTGAGTAGTTTCATCAGTTGCAATTTGTTGGGGGCAAAGAGTTTCAAGTCATCCATGTAGAGGAGGTGAGATATGACCTGACCACCTCTCCTCAACCGATAACCTAGACCTGAATCCTCCAGTAGTGTACTTAGAGGATTCAGGGCTAAGCAGAACCAAAGTGGACTCAAACTGTCGCCCTGAAATATTCCCCGTTTAATCCATACAGGCTCATCATTCGCCTGGATCTGTTGACACCCTGGATAGCGAAGAACCGTCCTCCATTGCCTCATACATGATCTAAGGTTATAATCTATCCAGCATGTCGACAAATCCTTGCAGGATCGACGAACCTGTTGGCTAATGGTCATATCGATGAGGAGTAGCTCCTTAGTACCACGGGATCCGTTCCTACATCCATTTTGAGAGGCTGACATAATCGAGTTATTATCAATGTGCGTGTTAATTTTCGCTCTCAAAATGGATGTAAGAAGTTTATAGATCGTTGACAAACACGTAATCGGTCTATAATTGTTGGGATCCGTGGAACTACCTGACTTATGGAGCAGATGAGTAACGCCTGTTGTTAGAAACTGCGGAAGCGACCCGGACTCTAAGGATGCTTGGAACTGAGATGCCAGCCAGGTGTGTGAACTAATTAGCCATTTCAACCAAAAGTTGTGCAATCCGTCCGGTCCCGGTGATTTCCAATTCGGTACCGGACGGACTGCTTTGGTGGCGTCTAATGGCGTAATCAGTACCGCTTCCATTTCTGGTACAGTTTCACACACCCGCTCGACATCCCGTATCCAGTCAGCCTCAACGTAATAGACGGGCAATGACCAGATGTTGCGCCAGAATTTAATCGTGGCGGCATCATCCGGGCGGCACTCATCTGTCACATTTTGTTCAAGTCGCTCCCAAGCTCTATACAGGGTTAGTTTTCAAAGACCAGCCAAATTTAAGGATGTGGTACAGACCATCAAACTGAACAACTCTCTCCATGGGACCAATATCATCATCGCGAAAAATTTATAAACTGTCCCATAAAAAACTTCAATACCTACTTGACCTAAATGTATGGGACCGCTGATTTTTTTTTCGTGATTACGATTTTGATCCCAAGGAGAAAATTGTTCAGTACGCTGGTCTGTACCACACCCTTAAATTTGGCTGGTCTTTGAAAACTAACCCTGTATAACCATCTCTCATCACTCTGGAACATGCGATTCTGTGTGTACCTATCAACCCGCCGCTTATACCGCCGAATACGGCTCGCCCATGCACAAACTTTCTGCTTCAGGAAGTCGATGCGCTCTGTGACACGGGACATGTATTCCTGAGGGCTGATTTCAGTCCCCGAGAATGCCCGCCTCACAAAGCGCATCACTCGTGATCGTGTATTGCCCTCCCTGATGCAGTATAGTTTGCCGATGAGTACCCTGGCCTCATCGATATTACGCTCGATCCTGCACTGCCAGGCTGGTACGGCAGGTTTTGGTCGAGTAGCCCCGTCACAGTTTGGGAACTTGACGTTCGCTAAACGACATGCCGCAACAGCCGCTCAATACAGGATCGAATGTGTATCAACGAGATTCTCGCTGCTCTCAAACACATTCTTAAGATGCGAGTCAGGGCACACACCAGCGCCCTATTTTTTTTGTGCATAGGCAGGCGTGGTATCGGGGTCTAATTTCGGTCGGAGTGGATCTGTACTCACGGAATGAATACTGAAGCAACCCTATCATCTTCCAGTTCTACACTATGATTAGACCGCGGCTGTATTTCATCAATGGTCGATGCTTGTACCGCGGTTTGTGCCGGTCTCGAGACGATATGGTTGCTCAGTTCTGAGCGCAGCCTATCAAGTGCAGCATCATCCAACCTATGGCTGCGTTGGATGACCCGCACCTAATCCGACAGTCGTTGGGTCGAGACGTTGACGGTTGGTTCCAGTTCCTGAAACAGAGACAACATCCTATCACGGTACGCAGTGAGGTTAGTTCCCCCCTCTATAGACCTGTAATATGCGCGCATGACGTTCTCGCTCATAGACTGAGTCCATTTTAATGCGCTGCACACAACCACCGGCAGCGGGGACCCAGCGCGGGGCCGAATGGCCCCTAAGTCCCAAGCTCTGCGGTGGCCGGCCTCTCCCCTGCCGACGTACAGGTGTTGGCGACGTCGGCAGAGAGAAATACTAGTCGCTCGAGCTCGACGCAACTACCGCTGCCGGTGTCGTCACAGCGCTCATGGTGGGGCTGGATACCGGCGGCGGCGAGGCGGAGCTGAGCGAAGAGTCCGGAGGTGATGGGCGTGCTCGTCTCGTAGCAGATCTCGTCAACATACTTTGATATTCATTGGTAATTTTTTTGTTGTTTGTTTTATCGGCGGTGACATGACAGATGTCACCTTCGAATCGGCAGTTTTTGATGGAAATGTTTGAAATCCTCGTTCATTTTACTTTCTTAAAAATATTTTGGTATTTATTTGTATTTTGCGATTGTCTGTATTCACATAAAATATATAAACTGTCTATAAAACTAATAAAACTGTGATAAAATTACTATGAATATTTTTTTTGTGACTTGTTGACCTTGGTGTTGCCTGCTTATTATTATTATTATTAGAACATGACCAGGATTAGCATATAGAATACTTTTTATCCCGATATTCCCATGGGATTGCAACTTATGCGGATAAAACCGTGGGTGCAGCTAGTTATACAAGTGGTTTTTTTTTTAATATAAAATAACAAGTCTGTAAAAGCGTGTTTATGTAATTTTGTAAATAAAATAAAAACTAGCAAAATGGGTTAACCAACGCCCAGGACACATTGCGTCACAAAGAAACCAACAAAAATACACGGGAAATAACAACCAATTCATGTCCCGTTTTTACCGGATTCGTGAAAAGCCGGTAACAACAAGAGAACTTCAAAATCATAAAACTTTTTTATAAAAAAAGCAACCGATTTCCAAAAAAAAAAACACTAAAAAGCGTGACAAATAATTTTTATTTCGCAAGTCGGTGTCTTTGGTTTTTGTACGTTGGTTTTTGGCCAATGACTGCCGAAATTAAAGTTGGTTGTTTTTTTGTAAAAAAGTTTTTATTTTTCACTTTATAGTTGCGGTACTACCCCACACAAATTCATATCCACTACTTGGTATGTAAATAAAAGTCACAGGAAATTATTAACACATCATCAATATAAACTAAGTGGAAAAAATACGCAGTATTAAGGATAACTCAAAAACTGCTCGTCAGAACTTAATCAAATTTATATGGGACCACATGTGAAGCACCAGCTATCAAATAAAAAAAGAATCATCCAAATCGGTTAACCCAGAAAAAGTTCTGAGCTAACATACATTAAAAAAAAATATAGTCGAATTGAGAACCTGCTCCTTTTTTTGAAGTCTGTTAAAAAAGGCTCACAGCAAAGAAAAAACAGTTTCTAAACATTATTTAAAAACTTTTCGTATCTATAACTACGTCTCACTGTCAATACAAGAATTTTTCCTACAAAACTTGCTCAGTACACATTATCGTTAAAGTTTTGTCGAAATATTGGTTCAGCGCTGCGTTAGCTGCTCATAAACTTGCGTGGTTTACTGTACTTCGTGCACTTTGAAATGGGGAACACCATTCGAATAGCTTTACGTGGTTCCGTATAAAATAAAATGTTAGTTTCTGCGGATATCATATTATATGCTGATATGGGGTTACTTTTTAAAGCTGGATCTCTATTTCGTTAACAGTTGGATAAGAAAAATATTTTTAAATCAGACGAGAAAATTTCAGCGAAAATAGCTGTTATTTATAAACTTACGCCTTCTTCCCATGAAGGTGGCCAGAAATTACGGAATGCCATTGCCACCTAATCGGTCCTTAAATTTCTGTTTTTGCTTCGTTTACGTTCATACATCTGGTTATACACGCACGCCGACTAACCTTTCTGAAGAACATAACCAATAAGGCCACCAAAAAGCGTATCCCTACAGGCTGTCCCTTCCGGCGTTTCCACTAAAATCTGCTTTGTAAGCACCTTTTGTTATTTATGTCTTTTCGTTAGTCTTTTAACTAGTTTTTAGAGAGTTTCGAAATGGTACTTTGTGAAACTGTTGCATAATGAGGTATTAAAATACGAGTGAGTGTTTAAAAACCGTGGCGTAGGCGAGGTTTTTAATAGTATCCCACGAGTGTTTTAATACCTAGTTATGTGCAGTTTCATAGACTACTTTATCTACTCTCATACATTGCGATTGAACCTACTAAATAAAAAATCTAAGTTTTCCACGAAATTCAGTACAACAATACAAATGAATGGCGCCGGGAATAGCACATCACTGCATATGTGCTAAAGTGAACGCTGCCACAGACAGATAAAAATTGGAATCAAAACTTTTTTGTAATCCTATTAAAATGCCGCGCCCAGCATAATACAATCCATTAGAAAAAAAAAATGATTGAAACTCCTTGGTGATATTAACTTTTTGGTTTTGCCCTTTAACGTATTTGTAAAAAAAATGTTTCATAACATTATTTTGTTAGGGAAAAAGTGCTATAAATTATAAATTATATTTTTAAATTTCGGTATTTTGTTTATAAAGTATGTCAACATAAATTCGTTTTGTAGTTACTAATTCGAATTTTACGATTTAATAGTAAATAAAATAAATTTATTTATTTTCACAAAAACCGAAATGTTCTAAAGCTTTAATGTATAAATATAGAACCTCTTACGCTTAAATATGAAAAAGTTTAATTCATAAATAAATACGATTATTATTTCCAATGAAACTGCAATAGTAAATTGTGTTTCTGTCCCTTCACTAGCAATACAAAAATAAAACCAAAGTTTTTATTTTTATTTTCTCACAAATCGTTCGACGGCTCTAAAGGGCTTTGCTTAGAATTTACTGCTTCATAAAATATAAAAGTGTACATTTAAAAAAAAAAAAAATCTTTTGAGGATTTAAACTTTATCCGATTAAAGATTTATGTTGAGTAAATGATTAAATTCCGTACAAATACATAGGAGCTAAATCATTTCCAGGAATGACGTAGGGATGGCGTTAAATAATCTGTTTTACAACTATTTAAAAGAGGGACGCTCTTTTAAACAGTGAAAAGAAGGAGTTTAGTACTGTGTTATACAGTTTTAATGTCACACAAATAAAACATTATTATAATTATGATTATAATGACTAAAAATCTTAATTCACTCATTTACTGACTCAAAATTTCCTTTTATAGTATCGAAAATAAGCACTAAAGAAGAATTTTTGAAAATTCACTATGACATTTAAAAAAAGCGATGAAAGTATGTATGAAAGTTTGCATTTTTGCCGATAGGAAAGTTTGGCTTGTTACCAAATAAAAAATCACATGGTCGTAACTATACAGGTTGGCGATTTAGTTACCTGCACCCGTCAAGGGGTTGATGCTACCCGTCATACTAACCAACTTTCGCTATGAAACTCATAAGCGACTCGGGGAAAAAAAAAACTTTTACAACAGTAGACAGATTATTTCGATGCACTTATGTTTTTTTTTTGTAGTTTTTTCGTGAATCGGATATGAGTTGTAGGTTACTACAGGGTTACAAAATTACCTTTTAAAATATTTTTATCATTGATATCATTAGACGCAACATCCCTCTGTCTGTCCGTTTGTGCGCTGACAACTCAAGAATCACTTATCTGACTTGCGTAATCTTAATTGTAATACAAGATGGGGCAAAAGTAAACTCATAATTATGAATATGCCATAATTTTTGCTAATGGAGTCATAATGTCATTGTCATTTGATACATATATTGTAGACAGAGAGAGAATTAGTTGACAATGCAATGGACCACTATATGTACACACTCATGCACCTCATGCAACGGTGGAGATTTTGAAACACCAGTTTCGGTGCCGTGTTATCCGCCTTTTTGGCGATTTTAACTGGTCGGCCAGATCCCCAGATCTGTCAGCGCCAGACTTCTTTCTTTGGGACTTTTTGAAATTTCGTGTTTCCCATAAGAACCCACAAACCTTGCAAATCTTAAAAGTCGAAATTGATAAGAAATCACCAACTTGGAGGATGTTTTGCGAGCAATAATTCAAAATACCATAATTCGAGCACAAATGTGCATCAACTCAGGAGGTGGTCGTTAGACTAAAATAAGTATTTTTTTCGACTTAATGTCATAAATTTTACAACCTTAATTTTTTTTTTCCTTGATAACACAGCCCAATTTTTTTCATTTCCAACTAAATGGCAGCCAGTTCACATTATGTCATTACTTTTGTGCCCCTTGTACATTGACAATACTCTGGTCAGATTTCAGTAAACCTATTAAGTCCACACGAGTTAAGCCGGAGGCAAGGCTAGTCTGGCTGTGTGACTGTGTTTTCTTCTAAACTACGCGACGGATTTTGATGCAGTTTTCACTTGGTTGAGCTCCTTAAGTTCTGAGTTGAGCTCCACGATTAGTGACAAATGCGTGCACTGACTGGACAGGTCCACTCATTCTGTGTTGTTTTTCCTCAAAAGACCATTTCAGACACAAATCTACATGATCTTCACATGATCTGACCAAGATTATGTCTGGACTTTAAAAGAGACTGTGTCCTCTGAGTTTGTTTCGGCCTTTCTTCTCAGAGTAGTTAGACAGGTAACGCCGACCTCATCTTGTTTTAAAAATATGATTGACGTGTAAAAGTGTTTTTACAAACGTACTTACAGAAATAAAATCATTTATCATTTATCACTTTCGTTTTGAGCATTAATTCCGAAATATTTAAGTGAATAAACCATTTACATTTAACATAGATACAATAAATAAATCTTCACGTGTTGTCAAGTCGTAAAAACTATTCGAAGCGGGGGCGGGGCGCTAGTACATACATACATAAACTCATCCTTTCTTTCAATGGGGTAGGCACAAACTACAAAACGCCACCTGCTACGATCCTTACATACTCCTTTTGCTTCGTTTATGTTCATACATCTAAAAAATAAAACAAAGTCATTAGTCTTTGTTTACTAAAAAATAAAGTCGCTTTTCGTGTCTCTATGTGTGACTGATTAGAATCTTAGATCTTTTAAACTACACAATGGAGTTTTCATTTGGTTTTCACCATCATTTAGACTTTAGAGTTTTTATTCCGGGAGATTTATTTGCAAACTAGCTTCGCCCGCGGCTTCGTCCGCGTGGATGTCGGAAATTATCCCACGGGACCATGCTACCGGGACAAAAGTAACCTATGTCCTTCCCCAGAATGCCATTTATCTCTTTGCCAAATTTTATCGAAATCCCTTCGGTGGTTGAGGCGTTTCGAATTTATAATATTAGTATGGATATAGGTATTTATACCTATTTTATTTTACTTTATTGGGACATTATGAAACTGTTACACATTACAATTTAAGTGTGACAAAATAAATTAATAACTAGATAAACGTGTAACCCACACCAATGTCCGCGAAATAATGGTTTACAGATAGTTTAATGCGTGCGTTAATTATACGGAAAAGCTAGAAGTACTCGTTCGTATTTTTGGAATAATAGGTATTAGATAGCTATTTTAAAGATTGAATAGCCATCATATCAAATCAAAATATTTTATTTCACATAAACCTACATGGGCACTTATGAAACGTCAGAAGCTAGGTGCACGGTTCCAATTGGTTGTTTCATATGGAGAAGAGCCGGCAAGAATCTCCACGGATACACTTTTAAAAATAAGGGGCTTTTACAATGTTTCAAATTACAGTGTTGATAGGCATGGGAGGACAGTGTAGGCCTGTCAACGAGTAACAGGTACTCAACAAAATAGAAAAGGTTTACAAATCTACAGTCTACAAGTTAGGCCTACAACGTTCTCACATTCACAATGTCTAAAAGAATCTATATATAGAAATAAAAGCCTATTTAAACCAAATGACATGATTGCCATTACAACTGTAACAAATCTGAATTAAAATTCTGTCTAAAAAAGCCATAACTAAGGAGTTGAAATAAGAATTGAAGGCATTTAATGTCATATTTTTGAACTTATAGTGTGTGTGCGCGAAAAAGTCCAATTTGATGAAGTGTGTGTTATAAGTAGAAACTATGTGTACGTTTGGAGAGGCGCCCGTGCACCAGCATGAGTTTTGCACCTTGCGGTGTGGAACAGCCGGGGCACAGCCAAGATGAGGGCATTGGTAATATCTGGACAATCGAACCTGTTATTAGGTACACAGATCATGAAGCATCAAGGCCCTTGACTCCAAGCTTTGAAGTTTATAACGCTTTAATAATTGAGTGTATGGTAATTTAGATTAAGTGCATCTGTAATGCATAATACGATTTTTTTTTTTGGGGATGCTATATGCTGATCATAACATAAAAAAAAAAAAAAAAAAAAAAAAACGGAAACGTTCAGTTCAGGACAAATGTGCAGTTATGCATGTAAAGCGAAGGGGATTATGGAATCCGTAGGAACCCAACTTTCGGATTCTATACACCTTAGATCCCTCTCCTCAACTGAAACCTACAAGTATTTGGGTATTTGGGTATGGTGCATTAGGCATCAATGCTGCTGACATGAACAATCGTTGAGGGAGCGCTTCTTTGGCCGCCTGAATAAAGTGTTAAATAGTCTTTTATCAGGCGGAAACAAGGTGCATGCCTTTAACGGTTGGGTCATGCCGGTTTTGATGTATACTTTCGGCATACTCAAATGGACTCAGACGGAACTTGATGCTCTGGATAGGAAGGTCCGTACATTGCTGATGGCCTATCGGATGCATCACCCACGGTCATCAGTGATGAGACTGTACATCCCGCGGAAGTTTGGGGGTCGAGGTTTCTTAAATGCTAACCCTCCACTACCGCGAAATTTGCAGTCTCAGGGAATATTTCCTTCAAACTGTCGTGGGGATGCACCGAGATGTGGTCGCAGTGGACAAAGGGCCCCATCCCGCTCTCCTTAGCAAAAGAGAACTGGTGCAAACCTGCAGTATTAGATACTAACGATCGTAAAGAAGTATGGCAAGGCAAGGAGCTTCACGGACGCTTTTTCCGGGCCCTACATGGACCTGATGTAGACTTTTTGGCGCCTGCATCCTGGCTGCGTTTCGGCGACCTCTTCGGGGAAACCGAAAGTTTTGTCTGTGCTATTATGGATGAAGATATCATGACGAATAATTATCGGAAATACATTGTCAAGGACGACACGGTTGACATCTGTCGGGTATGGCACCGGCCCGGTGAATCATTCGGACATATATTTTCCGGTTGTTCTCGTCTTACTAACGGTGAGTATTTGCACAGACACAATCTAGTGGCTAGGGTTATGTACCAGGAACTTGCCTTGCAGCACAACCTTGTGGAGTCCGAAGAACCGTACTACAGGTATGTGCCCGACCCAGTTCTCGAAAATGGTCATACCACATTGTACTGGGATCGATCTATTATCACTGACAGGACTATTGTAGCCAATAAACTGATATTGTGGTGATAGATCGACGAGAGCACCGCGAAATGATTGTTGATATCGCCGTCCCTCATGACGAGAATCTTGTAAAGCTGAGAAAGATAAAAAAATCAAGTATCTTGACTTAGCACACGAGGTTGTCGACATGTGGGACGTAGACACTGCAATCATTGTACCGATAATCGTTTCAGTAAATGGCCTAATAGCGGAGAGCCTCGAATAACATCTCAGGAGGCTCTCATTGCACAGCTGGATCAAGGGCTTGATTCAGAGAGCAGTACTTCTGGATACGGCACGCATAGTGAGGAGGTTCCTCTCTCTAGAGCCCTGACCACCGGCAGCTTGGACCCTGTTTCTGATGCCGATGGGCCACTACTTTTTTATATTTTTAAATGTTTTAATATGTTTTTTGTAAAAGTATTTAAAAATGTAATTAATATGCATTAGGATGAATAAAAAGATAGCAATAACAACAAAAATAATAACAACCACAACAATTACAACAACAACAACAATATTAACAATATGTCGGCGTCACATTGTAAACAACACGTGCATCGGGCCACGCGGTAGCGACGTAGCGCCGTAGCGCGCTACGGCATTCTCCCACCTCCTCGCTGCTGGGCGGAGTTACTTCGCGCTACTTCGTAGCGCGCTACGTCGTTGTCCCACCTCCTGTACTACCGTATAAAAGAGTCCGCACGGCGGCGGCGAAATGACACCCCCCCCCCCGACCCTTGCTCGACGACGCGCCAGCCCGCGCCGTAGCTGAGCCTGTAGTTTTAAATTCCCCTGTTAATAATAATATAATCTCGATCCAGCCTGTCCCATCTTGCTGCGTCAGTGACGCCCTAAGCCGAGGTTCGTACCCCACAGGGGGTGCCCTTAGCGTGCGGTCACCGAGTTTTTAAGAATTTTCGCCCCTGTCTGGAGGCTTTAAGTTAGTAGCTTAAGGCACCCACAGGCTTGCCCGGTTAAGTAGCCAAGACCTTAGTGGTCAAAACTACGAGCTGCCCAATAGGAAAAAAAAAAAAAAAAAGGCGAAATGACATTCTGACTTCAGGCGTCGCCCGGTGCACAGGTTGTATTGCTCTCAATTATTGTTACTCTGCGTCTCTGTACATTGTTGCTCTTTTGTGTGAACTAAGCTGTTACTGTACTACGGGGTGTCATGGCTATTTTTGTAAAGTGTTAAATTAATTATTTCTTAAAACTGATTAAGTGTAGTTTCGTGTAAAATTGGTTGATTAAATAATTTATAATAAATCCTAATTTCTTACTATTGTAGAACCTCTTTTATTTTACAATATGTCTGATCCTGTTCCGTCAAATATGCAAATGTTTTACATAAAACATCTGCAATTCTGCATATTGTTAATACAAGACTGTGACATACATTTGTACATAATTGTTATGATTGTATATCAGTCTTGATATCACCATATTTTACCCTTCGTTATGCAAAGTACCTAAAAAGAAAACACAAAAGCTATGAAAAACAAACAATAAAATTAAGAATGAGATAAATAACACTACTTTAAAAATAAAGTAAAAAAATAGGTCCTATAGTTTATCCTGCAAATATATAGTAGAAACACACAACATTATTAAATAACGTTGTGTGTTAAATAAACTAGCATTAATAAAAAAAATAGCTTTTTTTACATATTAGGCGATGTTGCCTCCATTAAACATCTAGTTAGATGATTGTATACACGGGGAGACATGTAAAATATTATTCAAAAGAGTTGTTTCATTATTATGACAACTTACCAATGTGTCGTTTACTTCTATATTTTGCAATGAAAGTAATGTTAGATCTTAGGAAATTAATAATTTCTTAGATTTGATATGCTCGGTTTCTATAAACAAAAACGAATCGTTTTGCTTACCAATGGAAGCCTTTTTTATCGCCAAACCTGGCATATAAATGGATTTGTAAGCAAATTTTACCTGTGGTAGATACTTCCATATGAAAGGGTCTACTATGGAAATATAATGAGATCTTTGCTTCATTATTGGAAAAGATACAAGAGTCTTAATTTTAACCAATAACGGACCGTAAATTATAGGAATCGGCCATTAGTGGTTTGAAGTTTCTAAAATAATTCTTTGCAACTCTGTTTGTTTAAGTTTACATATTGATTTTAAGTTTACTTATGTGTCTATCAATTCATTAATAATTAACTTCGATGTGGCAAAGAAGTCTCTATGTTTTGATGTATCACCATTGCGCTCGAGGGAAGCTGGGGTGGGTAGGCTAGTAAAGTCATGTTCGTGAAAAGATGACCAGTCTCAACTGAGGGCGCCCCCTCAGTTGAGACTGCTCATCTCTTAACTGCCACGGCTTATTTTTGTTATTAATCTTATATTTTGAATTGTTTCTTAGTATATTTTTGTTTTTACATTGTTCTCACACATAGAAGCAACAAGAATAATGTACCCAGGATTTTGTAATATTATATTTTGATTTAAAAAGAGTGTCCTTGGAGTTTCTTGTCCGTTCTTCTTCATAGAAATCTACGTTTTGGTATGGGCAACTAGCTTCAACTTTCTGACTAACTGACCGACTCTTTGACAGTTAAAAAGTGCCTGTAAATGGTTTAATTGTAATAAATGCTTTGAGTTTGAGTTTGTATTAAAAAGCAAAATTAAAACTGTCAATATTTCGCCACAGGCACCACTGTTTCAAAATGAGGCTCGGTTGAGAGCCTTTGACGTAAACACTACATGCAAGCCTTTATGCCCACATTTTATACGCTGTACTGATTTTATTGTAAGCCCCACTATTGTTTCTGAACGATAAAAGCAAGCTGTTTGTTTGACATGTTGAAAAAGAAATGCAGTTTTTTATGTGATGGAAATAGTTAGAATTTTTTTTCTCATTTTTGTACGGATTTTCTAGTCTTGGGCACCGGTTAGTATCGGAAAAAGAAATTATGATGAAGCGGGAATTATTGGTTTGATAATGACTCATTACTTCTCTGTTCGAAAAAATGAATTTGTGTTTTGAGATCGATTCATTTAATGCAAGCTGCTTTGAGATGATTAAACTAAATTATCGTTCCCTACTAATAAATTATTATCGAACTGTTATAACCCTTATTACAAGGTAATAGAGCCTAAGTCAGCTTTTACTTATAAACAGTGTACTTTTCCTTTACTAAAGTACTGATGTTGCATTTTTACTTATTGTACAGAAATAATATGTATAATTCAGTTAGATTCTGGACGCTGTCGCGTAATGTAGTGTGCTTAGATCAAGGAAGCAATTAAGAGGGACATTGCCAAAAATATAAGTATTGAAGAACTTGTGTGTTTGTGTTTTGTAGTATGGTGAATTAAAGTGGTTCCAGTAGAATTATTGTCTTTTATTTCTTTTTAAAAAGACAAACGGGGTCGGCTTAGTAACAGAACGTATTACTGACAAATCACCTCTTTTATTTTATTTATTTATTTTTAAAATATGTAGGTAATATATAGGTAACATATTGAAAAAGTTAATAATATTTAAAGGACATAAAAACAGAAAACAAAAACTCTTTTTGCAGTAACATTAAATTTTATGTAATAACAGGGGTTAAAAGCAATATGTTGACGTAAAAAAATGTAAAATAAAATAATTTCACTCTTATAGTCTACTCGTAAAATGCCTCGTAGGTCCTCAAATTTATTAATCTATAGGTGTTATATCATGATCAGCCTATAATGTTCCCACTGCTGGGACACAGGCGTCCTCTCGGTGAGAGGAGGTGGGCCGTTATCCAGTACGCGGGCCCAGTGCGGGTTGGATCCACCAACCCGCACTGGGCACGCGTACTGGATAACGGCTCACTTGTCTTCGGATTTTTGGTTCTAAGACATCAATTTAGGATTGTCAATAAGAGAGCATTTTGGTCGTTTCCCAAAATGATAAGACAGACGACATATTTCTACGAAGGACACTGCGCATCAAGACACCGTTAAAGTCACGTATTCATGCCCACGTGCGCGCGTGCGCAATTTATGGAACTTTTATAGCCGCTATAATGTAGCGCTGCTAATACTGCAGCCTAATTAAGCCACGTGGACGCCCACACCACTATTCCAGGTCAGTCCTTACTCCCTTCCTCAGCGACGAATGCTCTCTTCGAACGCGTCACGTAATTAACAATGAGCACAATACTTAAATCTCACTGCAAACGTAATATTAGCACTAGATAATGAACCCTCCACAATATAAAAACACTTTTTAGTAGTCTATTTATTCTTCTTCTTTTGGCAGAATTATAAGAATAGCCAGTCAACAAAGAAAGTAGCGACCTCACTGTCCAAGGGGCGTCGGAAGTTCATTCGACGCCACTCAAGAACGCTATTTGTGCCTTCTCGTTAAAAAATATACTCCACACGGTTGTTTTGGTCACAGCATTTCAAAAATAACAAAACACTGTCATACCTTTGTGAAACTAACCAGCATTATTATTTTATTTCCAGCTGTTGTTGTAAAAATCAAACAGAGCGCTAGTTTTACCTGTAGTTCACAAAGCCAAGTGATCGTTAGCCCCGCGATTGTGAGGCGTCTCTTCAAAACAGGTTTACTATGGGTTAAAGTCACTCTTAAAAAAGTAGATCATTCCATGTTTTGTTTGTTTTATGTTGTCATTTGCCAGTGTCCAAACGCATTATGCAATGTCTATTATTGTCTTTGGTCTTGGACATCAAGAAATAGACAACAATGTCAAACTTTTAACGTTTTAAGCACGAGGCTTTTGGCTACTTTTTATTAGTGTATGTATTTTGTCTATAATAGTTTTTTTGTATTGTGCGTGTGGTTTGTGCAGAATAAACAATGTTTCTTTCTTTTCTCTTTCTTGATTATCATGGACTGATCTGATTACACTGTTTGCCAATAGGCCAAAGTGTGACTGTTAAAACGACTCCAAGGCGGGTTAGTGTTAATATTTTTACCATAAGGACATTATTTTAAGCAGTCTGGAGTTGTACATTGTTTAAAATGAAAAGAGTTATGATCATAAAGGTTGATGGATGGAGGGAGATGAATTTGAAGATGAATGATTTTTGTGAGGGATGAGATGACTGAAAAGTGAGTAAATGATATTTTTTATTTTATTTTTTATTTATTTCTGTATCTGTCCGTGACACCACAGCAGTGGGCCCTATCAGAATACCAGCGCTGCGACACTTATTTTTAAGTGTCGCAGCATCATACGGAGATAGAGGCCTTTTGGCCCCGTACTGGACTTTCTCTTGTTATTTTAATTTTACTTTTGTTTTGTTTTTTTGGTTTTATGAGTGTGTCTAGTTCAGTTTGTGATAATCCTGTGCGAGTCCCAATAAATACCTTTTCTTTCTTTCTTTCTTTCTTTATAAGGTGACAGTTGACAGGCGAGAATGGTTACATGGGTCTTCGCCTCTGGGGCAAGCGGACGGAGATTGGCAATTTACTCACCTTTTCTTGTACAAAACAGGTGATATGGGTCAGTACACAAAACGCACTCTTGTGCGTAATTATATAACACATTAACAGTCAAAATCTAAATAATTTTGAAGAATATTGCTAATCCATTGCCTCATATGTTCGAAAAATTTGTCTGCTCAACAACGTAACCAATGCAATGAATGTTGTTGAACTGTCAAAATGAAACCCATTCCCACTGTTAGTGTGATACGCAATTACCCCGCTGGTCTGAAAACAGCTTGAAAAATTATATTGTACATTCAAAATCATAGACAAGTCATCAATCATCATTTGCCTAGCCTTTTCCCAACTTTATTGGGGTCGGCTTCCAGTCTAACCGGATGCAGCTGAATACCAATACTCAACTGCCCGAAACTACAAAGTCACCAGTTCAAAATAACAGCGGACCGCGCGTTCCTGCCTCTTAGTTTATTTTTATTTTTTAGAATTTTATGCATGGACCCGCGCGTAGGTGATTAAGTCTGAATTCCGCGACTGTGTTACTGGGTAACACGATACCTCTTGGTAAATTTTAATGTCAGATGACTTTCGGCACCAGCTGAAATTCAAAAGTGAGTTTCTAACCACTAGTATGGCACTTGTCAAACGTATCTCGTTACGTTGACGTCGAGAAATACTTTGAACTATAGTACACCCTCAACAATTTATTATTACAATGATCTTCTATTCTGTCGGTCTATCATTTAATTTGTTTAAGTGGTCTCTACTTTGTGCTGAGCTTTGTGATTTACACTGGATGTAATAAATTAAAAGGATTTTAACAGTCTGCAAATTAACAATCACTCATTGAAAATTAATTACTTATTAAATGTTACTCGCGAATTTGTATGGTTGTATTTCGTTATTTTTTTATACAAATAACCGGAGTGAAAAGTAGTCTTTGTCCTTCTCTAGGACTCGCGGGGTAGTGTCTATCACACTAACAGAAGGAATGCCTTTCAGTTTGAGAGTTCAACAACATTCACTGCGTTATTTACGTTGTTGCACAGACAAATTCGAACATATGAAGCAATGGATTAGCAATAGGCTTCAAAATGATTCAGATTGTGATTGATACTGTGTTACGTAATTAGGGTGCTGGACTAATAATCTGTCAAATTTCATAACGATTAGTGCAGTATTTTAAGCGTATAAAGGTAACAGACACACAAGAATTACTTTCAAACATAACATTAGTATGGATAATGGGGACCGGAAAAAATGGCGTGGCAAGTACCCAGTATTGCGTGGATACGGGTTGAAAAAGAAGAAAAATTGAATTTTATGACGGCCTAACTCGGTATACGGCAACTTTCATCCGGATGCTATCAGCCACCCTGCGAAGATTATCACTCCACTTAGCCTGAGGGCGTTCTACCCTACGTTTGCCGATTCGCGGTCTCCACTCAAGAACATACATACATATATAGAACATTGCCAGCTATTGCAGGCCGTGGCAGCTATTATTTAGAGAGGCCTTCCTATGCATCCATGCGTCATGTTCGTGAACGGGCGCCGTCAGTAGAGACTGGTCATTTTTTACCGCCACGACTTTTTTAAATTTAATTTAATATTTGAATTGTTTTTGTCTTTTTACTACGGACGCTTTTAACGTTCTGCATCGTTCTCACATACATAATTTCTACATGAATGATGTAACCAATTTTTTGTAAGCATATTTTGATTTAAAAGAGTGTTCATGGAGTTTCTTGCCCATTCTTCTCCGTACCTACTACGCTTTGGGATGGGCAACCAGCTTCATCTTTCTGACCGACCGACCCCTTGACAATTCAAAAGTGCCTGTAATTGGTTTATTTGAAATAAATGCTTTGAGTTTGAGTTTTGAATTGAAATATTCATCTCCTACCTATTCAAAAATGAATCGTACACAAATTAACTCATAATTACACTCGAGCGATGTAATTAATGCCAATTAATTAAGTTCGACGCTCAAAATTTATTTATATGCAAATTGCAGCGTTATTGACTAGACAGAGTTTCAAAATAATGTACAAACAATTTGTTACAAATCATTTAAGGATTTAAGGTTCCCGGATACAGGCGCGGCGCGACTGTAGTAGAACGATTTCATGGAAATTGTTCTAAAATAGTCGCGTCACGCTTTCACATTTTGCCTGTCTGCAGGAGCCTTTATGCTTCTATCAAATGCGTACCGATTTCCTGCCTTTATCTCAATATGTGTGGTCGCATGATATTTTTCTTTTACACGTCAAATTCAATCATCATGTAAGACAGCGACTGCGGAGAAAATAAACTGAAGAAGTTGTTAAGACGCATGGTCAACAACTTCTTCAGTTTATTTTCTGTTTCTGTTTACACGAGTCAACTCGACGCGATTTGTGGAGCGAACGAAATGGTTGGAAACAGGTGACGCGCTCGCGTCTCGCTTGACGCCAGTCGCGTCACTCAAAGCCGTGAACGGGGGCCTTAGAAATCTTCTTAACCACTCCCTAGACACAATAAGAACAGCTTCTGCCATAAGTCGGCAAACGTAGTAAAGGTTACCCGCAGGTTAGGTGGAGCGATCATTGCAGGGTGGTTGCTAATGTAAGTACATTGAGAGTGGGCGAAGATTGAGCTCAGTTGCATGCAATTGGAAAAGACTTTATCTATCAGTGAACTGCTGAATGTTCACCAGAGACCAAACTGGAATGGGATCTAAGCTAGTATTGTTTCACTGTAATAGTAGATTGTTATACAAGGGTCGAAAGGAATCAATTTCCATACGAGGTATTTAGACGCCTCAGAGCGCAGCGAGGGCGGCTATTGTCCGAGTAGGAATTTATGCCTTTCATCCGTGTTAAACACTCTGTTTTTCATTACGAATATATGGAAAATAAAAAATAGTAGTTTTTCTAAAATATTTATTTATAATAATAACATGACAATTTTTTTTATCAAATATTAGTCTATAAAACCGAAATTTCGGTACAGCTTACAGGTTTAGTATCCCGCCAAATTATATAGTCTTTTTTAAATTTTAATTATGGAACACACCGCGTCACCGCCGCCGGCCATCCCGCGTAATAGGTATTTTTTTAAGTTCACACTGGCTGTTTATATTACACTCACAAGACTGCAGCTTTTATTTTTTAATCTTTATTTTTCTTAATTAATTTTTAAAAAAAATGTAGTCGACTACCTAACTAAAATTAGTTACATTATTTAATTCGTTCCCGCCCTATAGAGGGAATCAACTACTAAGAGTCTTTCCCGCCCAAAGATAGGAAGCAGCGTCTTCCACCCGCTACTCGGATCAAACAAACACTACTTTCCGAGTAAGAGAAATGAAAAATAAGAACTATACGAATGACAACGTATCAAGCTATCCAAATCCAGTATAAGCTGACTTCTAATTGTACGAAAAGCCTATACAATGCGAGGTCAGCTAAAATTGGAAATAAATAGCTTGATATGTCGTCGTGTTTACTTTGTATGATTTGGACTTGGTACCGAATACATAGTCAAAAAAAAGTCAATCGTTAATCTTAGCTATATATAAAATCTAATAGAGCTGTAAGCTCAGCAAGAATAAAAATATTTTGGATATCTGAAGTCCAGTGCAAGAATCGATGCCAACATTTTTATTTGTACCCAAATCAGCATAGGAATGACTCTTCATGTCAACAGTACCAGTTCTTATCCAATTACATAATAATATTTGTCCCAAGCACAAACAATCGAAAGAAGATTTATATTAGTTTCTGGTATTCAACATTTCTTCCGTAAATCATAGAGTTACGTTAAATATTGCTATTGTTTCAGTCATGAGAAGAAATTCCCAGGTTTTTTGGAACAGTTTTCCTTGAGGTCATGTTTTTGTTACGTCTGTACACATTTTGCGTGTGTGCGTTGATTTGTTTGTTCTTCTTTTTTACCTGACTACGGCAAAGCCAAAAGGAAAGATTGTGATTTTAGCAGTCTATGTATGTATGTATTTATGTGTGTTTCAGCGTAGCGCCTGAACTACTGAACCGATTTTGATGAATGAGGTATCAATAGATTTGTAATAATAGTCCGGGTGACACAGGCTATATAAATTCTCCCGGAATTCAATATGGTGGACTTTGGTATCAAAAGAAAGGTCTTGACAAGCACATTACAAATATATATCACATTGTCTAAGTAAATAAATATGTATAAATTGTTAAAAACAAGCAAAAGGGCGACTGCGCTACATACAGCGCGGCTGTACAATTAATACCTATTATACAATAAAAAGCAGGTTTAATAATAACTTAATTAACTAATAAACTATTAAAATAAAAATATAATAATATAATTAAAACTATTAAAAACTAAAGTAAGGCGAAAAACATGATTAAAATGACGGCTTACGGCTTTAACTTGACCATTTTTGTACTTTTTTTTTTGGGTGGGTTGCTGACTAAAATCCTTCTCGTGTTCCTTCAGTTACCTGTGCCAGTGGCCACGGTAACTCTTTCGAACAATCCGCCACCCCGGCAGGCATCTGCCCTGTCGGACCCCGTCAATTATATCTGACATCTCTTTGAGGCGCGAGTGGAACACAATGCGCCGCCGCGTCGACCCGGGCCTGGTCCTTACCGGACAGTGAGTTACTCATTGCTCGGCGACCATTTTTGTACTTATGTCTTGATTTCTGTCTGAAATATTTCCTTGATTTACCAACCTGCACTGAGCCCGCGTAGTTCACTCACTCTCACAGAGAGAAAGCCTATGCCCCAGTAGTGGGAACAAAATAGGTAAATTATGCCAAGAGAAAGTAGTAAAAGCTCGTAAAAATGGACAGCCATTCACGAACTAACCTCAGCAAGCATACCATTAACTCACCAATCGATCAATTCACCCAGTTTATATTTAACCAGAAGCTATGCTAACCACCCTGTTGTCTGCTTATATCCGAAGCAGAGTAAGCTTGAGAGTTCGACATAATTTGCTACATACTTCCTGACTACCTTGTTTGCATCCATACTTAGAGTTTACACTTAAGCTGTGATGCAGGTAGATGTGAAAAGGTCTGGTTTGATTCGGCTTTTGATAAAATTGATTTAAGAAAATAATTGTTTGGCTTCCGTTGTTGGAAGGTGTGGAGGATATAAGCAATAGAGTATCAATCAAAACAATAATTGCAAACCTGACTGTGGGAAAAAAATACAAAATTAAAATGAAAATAACAACAGAAAGTCCTGTACAAAGCCAAAAGGCCCTTATCTCAGTATGACACTTAAAAACACACAATTCGACACTTAAAAATAAGTGTTGCAGCGCTGGTATTCTGATTGGGCCCCCTGCTGTGATGTCACGCAGAGATACAGAAATAAATAATAAATAAAATAAAAATTAGCTATTTGTGAGTAACATGTAATAAAAAATAATAATTAAATTAAAAATTTCAAAAACCCCCAACGAAAAAAAGAAAAGCGGACATTTAAAAAGTCAACAATAATGCCTATCGTTGAGCCATCAAATTCGATTGAGTAACATCATATATTTTAATTAGGTATAGAAATTGATGGATGGCACGATAAGGTTTGCTCGTTGAAATGGCGCTATAATGTCGCGGCGGGGTACCGCCGCTTATGTAACTCAGACCCTTCATTTGATTGACTATCTATTAATTTACTAGCATTTCCAACCAACTTGCTTCGATACGATATTTTTTTTGTAGAAAATCTAGTTGGGAGTTAAATTTTTAAGTCTGGGAGTGCTATGAGTAATGAGTATGCAATCTCCTATTTTAGCTATTTTTATTGCTTTAAGCTTAGCGGTACCCCGCCGCGACATTATAGCGCCATTTCAACGAGCAAACCTTATCGTGCCATCCATCAATTTCTATACCTAACTAAAATATATGGTGTTACTCAATCGAATTTGATGGCTCAACGATAGGCATTATTGTTGACTTTTTAAATGTCCGCTTTTCTTTTTTGCGTTGGGGGTTTTTTAAATTTTTATTTTAAAATTTTTGAACTTAGTTTAGTTTTGTTTTGTATATGAGTTAACAGTTGTGAGAGTTTTTCAGGGTATATTTAGACACTACATCAAATAGCTTTGCATAATCAGCTTATCGTGTTGCCACCATTGCATTGTATGTAGAATTAAATACTGATCACAAAACGAATCCAAACACGACATATCTGTTATTATTATATAAAGAGTGTACTAGTGTGCTGGATATCCTGGTTGCAGCATCAGCTCATCGTGTTGCTACCATTGTATTGCATGTAGAATTAGATACTGATCAAAACGAAACCAAACACGATATATCTGCTATTATTATTTCAAGAGTGTACTGGTGTGCTGGATATCCTGGCTGCAGTATCGGACCAAGAATTCCATAATCTTGCATATTTATGTAGCATACATGGGTGTTTCAAATTTTAGCTGTCACATAATATGTTTGAAAGTAAAGTAAATACCCGTTACGCGTCTAAGATCCTTACCGCAGCTAACAAAAAAGCTGATTACCTTGAAACCTACGGTGCCACAGACAGACAGACAGACACACACACACACACACATAGCGGTCAAACTTATAACACCCCTCGTTTTGCGTCGGGGGTTAAAAAAATACTATGATTGTAATCCGCGTATCAGCATCCCACGTAACATCAATTACTTGTCTATGCATTTAGAGTCTATGGCACTCTATGGCATCGCTGTCACAAGTAAAGAGACGCAGGCGCCGATTGAATATGACATGTGTTGACTAAGACAGGTCCTGTAACATTTCCGACGCATGCTTGGAAACATGCTGGTCCTGCTCCATAGGACAATCTAGAGTAGAGTCTAGACAAAATCAGACTGGTTGCTAATTTAATTGTATAATTTATAATTTTTATGACATTGATTTTTACATTATGTAACTACTTTAATTCATACACTAAATTATTACTTGTTAAAATTTTGGAAAAATCATATACTTTTCAATATTTGTAAATATGTGAGCACCATCTATCACATAATTCATTTACTTGTCATTGCTTTATATTTAATTATTGTTACCTATTGTGGTATGGTACTTTTATTCTAGGTGCATCGTCTTCACATATAATTATATAACTAATGTATACATAATATTGTAAAACATTTTAAAAGAGTAACTGTGGAGTTTCTTGCCCATTCTTCTCCATACCTTTTGGAACGGGCAACTAGGATCAATTCTATTTTCTTGTAAATTTTGACGTACAAAAGTGCCTTTTATTTATTTATTTGGGATCACCAACAAAGGATACACAAATACAATAATAAAATAGGCTCTTTTACGCGTACTCCTTCAATTACAGGAGACCACAGCATGCGCATAATAAAACTAGGTGTATAAACGATAACAATTAAAATTAAAATTGAGAAAATAAATGATAAATGAAGAAAGAAAAAAAAATAACATGTCAAGAGTGAGCATTCATAGTACAATGGTATAAAAATAAAAATAGAGAAAACAAATGATTAAATTTGAGGGAAAAATATGAAAAAATTACATGTCAAGACTCAAGAGTGAGCATACATATTACAATTATTTAGTATAATAATTAATATTTCACATTTGCTGATTATTAGAGGTGGTGGTTAAATTATTTTTGTATTTTGAAATGTGTATATTTTGAAATAAATGATTTGACTTTGATTTTGACGCATTTTTGACCATAAAGGTAAAATCAAGTGTCTTTACAGCATGTATCTAATTTGGGTCTAGTAGATATTTAAGATTTGTATGGGACAGTTGATATTTTTTTCGCGATTACAATGAAGAAAGTTTTGAGTTTGATGGCCCTGTGATGGCCCCCATGACAGGCGATACGATGTGGTTTTGTGTCAAAAATGTATGGATCTGACGGCTCACCCGAAGTGGGTCTCTCATCACTGACGGAAGTTTTGAGTGATACGATTATATGAATATTCAAACTGCATCTATGCCGTTCTAATTTACATTTGACCACACCTTTCTGATACATGCTGTATAAATTCCACTGGCCTAAACCCTTCAGATACGAATACAGCAATACCTACTACTTAGCAGAATGGTAGTATTATTTCTCTGATGATATTCTTCTATAATTCTCTTATTGCAATATTTATTATTGCACTCGTTACCGCGTTCTACCGTTTTGAATTTTGAATTTCATTTTTAGTGTCAATGTTTTAATTTTAATTTTGATTCTAATAATATTTTTGATTCTAATTTCGATTATGATTTTGTTTTTTTGTTATTTTCTCGTTGTTTCTAATTAAATTTTATATCGTCACTACGAGTAAAAAATCTATTTAAAACGTATATTTAAGAAGCTATTTTTTATGTAAGTGCTGTGTACGGCTGTAAGTGACTAATTCACCATAATTCAATACATAATTATGTTATTTTTTATTACCTATGTTAATGTTTCTAGTGAATAGGTTATAGAGGCATGAGGAACAGTGTGTAAAGCTAATTCTCACCTCCATAGAAAAGGGAGGATCCTCCGACCAGACGGATGTTGTGTCTGGTGGGCTACTGCCCAACGGTTGATGTCGGGACGTTGTATATATGCTAGTCGCGCAGTAAACTCTCCTTGCGCGATGCAGGATTTGCGTGCCGTCAGTATGATGTATAGCTCGCATGCGGCGATGTTGATACCGCTACAATGTCGTTGGTGTACCTTTCAAATAATACAAAATAAAAAATATCCCAGAGTTTTTTTATCACCAGATTTTAACTTGACCTTCTATCTATCTACTCCCGTTTTAAAACTCAACAAAGCCTAGCTTTACCCTCCCGATATCTGTTTACTGGGCAGCTTACGAACCCCATAAGTTAAGTTTACGAGTATTAGAGAAAAGAAAAATATGGCCGGGATAAACACAAGGACAACGGACCTATAACGTGAAGTTCTATTATTAGGACTTATTCTTAGAGCCTGGTTTTGGGGATATTACTTCTTAGAACGGAGTTAGATGGCTTATTGGATATTCTACTCGTAGTAGGTACCTACGTAACTTACATAAGAGTTATTTTCTATGTAGGTCTAAGTTTTCTAGTTGTAACTTCGAGTTGGTTTAGAGTTGTGATCATTCCCTGGTGGAGAATAATTGAGCTCTTATTCTTTTGTTTCGAAAGTTTTCGATTTTGATGAGATTGACACCCTTTTTTCTTTTATGTAATTTCGTTAGATACTGGATGAAATTTTGATAAGTGCTGTTTTTTTTACCTTGGATTTCAGGTCTTCCGAACAAATATTATTGTGATAAAGGAGAATGTGTGTATGATATCGCTTCTTAAAAAATACGGCCTGCTTACGTTACAGTCAAGACGTGTCCTCCTTGAGACAATGACGTTATTCAGTGTATGCCGAAACAAGTTTGATTGCCCTGACTTGGTGGCTGGTTTGTGTTATCTGGTTCCTCGAACAGTACATGTACGGGAGGTACGCACCAGGCGACTGTTCGCTACCAGCTTTTCTAGATCCAATGCTGGTGTGCGCTCACCGCTATACCGCTTGGTCGACACATACAATACGCATTTTAGTGCGGTAGACATATTATTCCTAAGCAGGTATAAATTCAATAATTATATAATTACACAATACTCAATGTAGGTATCATTATTAATAGGCTGGGACTTGTATGATACATCACGCAAGAATGTTGCATTTTGAATTTTGTTTTGTTTTATTTTATTTTCTTGGATTTTGTTTTCTCTTGTTTTATTTTTTATAAATGTTAATTTTTATTATTTTGTTATTTGTTACGGTACTTCTTTTATAGAATATACCTAGTTTAACCTTTTTCTTTTAACGTCTTTTTTATTAAGTTAGCCCTACTACAGTTAACGTTTGCTAACAGCTTGTTTTTATTATATAAAATAGTAATCTGTGGAAAATGTTGTGGGTAGTATATTTGTTAATTTTAATTTTTAAGACTACATTGTTTATGCCTAGTATACTACTGTTTGTTTTCCCAAATATAATAAATAATAAATAAATAAATAGATATCGAATTATTGTGATAAATACCACATGAAATTAATTGGTTCGGAGGCGGATAGGTTATTCCTTAACTTGTTGTTATTATCAACTGGATGCTACTGTCCATCAGATAATAGGACGTAATATTCAGCCTATAATGTTCCCACTGCTGGGACACATGCCTCCTCTCGGTGAGAGGTAATGGACCATAATCCACCCAGTCCCAGTGCGGGTTGGTAGATGTCACATACCTTCAGATTTTTTGTTCTACGACATACTGATTTCCTCACGATGTTTTCTTTCACCGTTTTGAGAGCAGAGGTGATGAAATAATTCACACAAAGTAAACCGCATGTCTGGGTTCGAACCTACAACCTTCAATTCGTCAGTCACGGCCGTTGCTACTGGGCCACCACTGCTCAAGTGATATATTATATTTAGAGGTCACTTTCTAAATATTGGAAAGCATATAAATGAGATAGTCCTAATATTAATGCAGTGAGAATATCAATATCAAAATTATAATAAAATGATTGACTCAAATTCCAATTCAAAATATTTTATTCCACGTAAACCTACATAGGCACTTATGAAACGTCAGCAGCTAGGTGCACGGTTCCAATTGGTCGTTTCCTATGGAGAAGAGCCGGCAAGAAACGTCACATACAAATCTGCAGGCTAACTTCTCAATATGTGCCATAAGCATTAAATATCACTGAGTCAGAAAGAATTACAGAACGATTCCCATTTTAAACCACACAGTTTCAAACAGAAAATACCAATTTCGGAACACCGAAAGCAGTTTGCCGAAACCAATATGGCAAAGAGAACGACGAAAAAAGGAAGAAAAGCAACTCTTATTCCAGAATAACGGTTTTATCGCGTTTCAGAGATTAAGCGCAGCATCGACTGAAACTTGCTCATTTCCGAAAGTGAAAGTTGGCTACAACAAATACTTGTGAACTTTATTACCGAGGGAGAAGGAATTACAGAAGGTGCAATATTAAAAAAAAAAAAAAAAAAAATATAATGAATACTGTATTTTATAGAAAACTTGGTGTGCTTAATAGCGTCTCCACAAATCGGCAGAAAAAATCATCTGTTGGATAGGTTGATCAAGATTGGCTTGTCTTGATCACCTTTGCTGACGAAGGAATTTTTCATGTATCACTATTGCTAGTCAAAATAAATATCCTTAAAATACATGTCAATATCCAAGCACAGTTTTCATAAGCTTAGCCTAAGGGACGTTTTCGTCAGGTAAAAGCGTTAAAAGGTATCTCAGCTTTTCAAATGGATTAGTTTTGGTACAGTATTTTTATCGCACGAAGCGACGCGCTCTTGACTTGTGTTTACCAAGTATACAAACACGCTGTGAATGTGTGTGTAGACGCAGGAGCTCCGGGTACCGTTCGATGCAATGCAAATGGGGAAGTTTGAAGTGTGTGTGTGCGCGTGTGTGTTACGTGCTGACGCTACTTGTCTTCACACACACATTCACAGCGTGTTTGTACACTTGGTTACCACAAAACGTGCGTTGCTTAATGAGATAAAAATACTATACCTAAGGAAATTATGTGCCATTAACCAAACAAAGCATTTTGACATTATCAAAGTAAAATGTAAGAAGTATTTGGGGAATATTTGCTAGAAATTATGACAGTCAGTCTGATCAAGAGACTATATTGTTATCGTATTTTGTACTAGTGAATCTTCTCTACTCATCTACTAGGTGTCCATTATTAACAATAAGTTTTAATTCTGTTGCAAACAATTGTATCTTATTTGTGAACAAACTTCCTACTTCTTGTGAATAAAATGGCGGGACTGCATGAAGTTATCGTAATTAATATTGGCAGGTGTTAATAAAACATGGACTTTTGCATTACGATAATAGATAATGTTTGTTACCATATTGTTTTTCTTCGTATGTAATGGTTTGTAAACAGGCTGCTTCTTTAAGCCCATGTTTACACACTCCGACTGCCGGGCAGTCGTCATCAGGTACCCAGGAGTGAATCGTATGGGAAAGCATGAAACCTTTTACACTTACCAAATCGAATTGACCAGATATTACATTTGCTAGCCGCCCGGCCGCATCGATACAGTCGTGTGTAAAGTGGGACTAACCCATTTTGAATGAAATGTTAATTACGCCTATATTTAATTAATTATTACAATCTACTTTACGTAAATGGAGGTATACGATATTCATTTCCAAGCTACAAGTTATCTGTGTCCGTGGACAAATTTATTACTCAAGTCATAGTCCCCTTTATTTAATTCTCAATTCTTTATTGCGTACCATAATGTATACAGTTGGTAGGGAAATAATTATACTAGTCACAATTATGGACCCTGTCGGGCACAGCATACATCAGGTAGGAGAGAGGAGGAAGAACACTGGCGGTTTAATATGATAAATTTTATTATTAGTTAAGTAGTTATTAAGTATGTTAGTTATAAACGTTGCTTAAAGTTAAGTAGTGATTAGCGACTGTTTAACCATACATTTTTGATGTTTAAGCACCTCTTAACTTTAAGCAACGTTTATAAATAAACCCATTTATGTATATTTGTATTATTTTTACAATAATAAAATTAGCAGAGACTGGCCGGGGATGAAAAAAAAATACAGTGACTATTAGAAATAACTATTCCAGTAAAAATACTTTAACGATTTAAAACAACAAGTGTCATTATCGCTTCTGCTTCTGATTGTGCAAGTTATCCTGGTGCCAAAACTATTTATCTAGACCCGGAGAGGACGTACCAAACAGTTACAGAATCTTTATTTATAATTGTGCGGCGACGTGAAGACGATTGTTTCATTTCCTCGAGCGATGGCAGTATTTAAAATATGCTATCTTATTTTTGTGCATTAAAAATGTCAAATAAATTATTAATTGGCCATATTGTTAATGTAAAAGTGTTTTATTTCTCAGTATGTTGTTAGCAGAACAAATAATAATATCATGAAAAAATTAAATTAGTTTTGATGGCGAGCATTAGGTTTTCAATAGGTACTATAAATATTAATTTAAACATTCTCTGTCATTTCTACAACACAAAACACTGAACCAAATACACAAAACAACATAAGTTTCCCCAACAACTAACCAACATTAGAAAACTCACGAAAATCTCTCAATAATTTTAACAAAACTGACATAAATATCAGCACAAGTTGCCTGACTCCCCGACTGTAATATAAAGTCGTATCACGCACACGCATCACGTAAAGCTCCTAGAGTATAGAGTATTGAATTTTGGTCACGTAATATCTTTGTATTTTCTCCTTCTTGTGTCTCTTGTTTAGGGTTCCGTGGACTTTTGTTGGGAGAGGAATTGGGGTTACTGCATAAAAAGTAATTATTATAATACAAAATCAGGATTAGCTATTTTTGCCATCGCCACAAATCAAATCAAATCAAAATATTTTATTTCACATAAATCAACATGGCCCCTTATGAAACGTCAGAAGCTAGGTGCATGGTTCCAATTGGTTGTTTCCTATGGAGAAGAGCTGGCAAGAAACTCCACGGTTACTCTTTTAAAAATAAGGTGCTTTTACAATGTTTCCAATTACAGTGTTGATAGATATGGGAGGACAGTGTAGGCCTGTCAACAAGTAACAGGTACTCAACAAAATATAAAAAGGTCCACAAATCTACAGTCTACAAATTAGGTCTACAACGTTCTCGCATTCACAAAATATAGAAGAACCTATATAAAAATAAAAGCCTATTTAGCCTAATGACACACTAAGAAAAAGACGGACTAATTTCTGTGTGATGAAATAAGGCTGTAAATGTGCTAATACTTATGCATGTTTATTTGTATGGCCTAAATGAAAATTAACTTCGACAAATGAGGATTCTATGTATTGTTAGGATACAGAAAGTTTTATAGCGTATTTGATGTCATAATAAACAATAATACTAGCCAGTATTATTATGTTTATCATGACATCAAATTTAATATTATTATTAATATAATTGCATTTTTTGTGATGTTATATGCTACCAAAATATGTAGTTGAATCTTATTATTTACCGGTTTCATAAGCCTTTACTGTTTTATTTTCAATGAATTTAGACTTTACTTGACAATCTTTACAAACAACACACACCCTCCACAACATACACTCACAACACAATACACACAAAACACTTCCTCTCTCTTTAAACATTGTCATTACATTTAGTTTCCTTGCTCTTGTTTCATGTTTATTATTGTATATTACACCACTGACTACCTGCATTATTGTCTCTCCTTCTCCCTTGAATCCATCCAAAGGTTGTCTGTAAAAGATCGGTTTTAGCGATAAGACCGCCCATTGTGTCACCCTATGTAAAATTTCTACATTTATATCTGTAATTTTTATGGTGTACATAAAAAAGAGTATTCTATTCTATTCTATTCTTTTTGTATTTAAACCTGCTTCGGAATTCTAATTTACTACAGAACCCACTATCACAAACTCTGTTCGCTCTTGCTCCTGCGTTTACTGATCATAGTTAGCAGTTTCAAGGGCCGCTGTAATAGAGATCCCAATACAGAATTAGGTACTGAAAAACCATTAGTTTTGTGTACTTATATATTATTAGGAGTAAGTAGATAGGGTTTTTCGTTTGTCCACGGATTAGAATAATCCAGTCTCTTATTACTCTCGTCATAAAAGGTTACAGAGAGATTAAGGTTACAGGATGGGCAGTAGATAATATCATTGTACTTATAATAAATCCCGACTTTCAACGTAGAAATGGATCACATTTAGGTAAGCTGGCTCTTACTTTTTTCTTCAACAAAAAATGTTGGTCTCTGTAGGTACTGACTGCTAATGTAAATGAATCATACAAAATGATTATCAATCTGCCTAGCTTTTCCCCCACTATGTTGAGGTCAACTTCAAGTCAAACCTGATACAGCTGAATATCAGTATTTTACATGGAGCGACTACCTATCTGACCTCCATAACCCAGTTACTGGGTAACACGATACCCCTTGGTAAAACAAGCTAAGCTAGTAAAGATGTTTTGTTTTTATTTATTTAGTTATTTAACCATTTATGTACACAACAGACAAGGAGAAAGGAACAGAAAAGTAAGTACAAAGGTGATGCTTATTTCTTTTAGTTTTTGAAGTGAAAACTTCTTTAGCCGCGTTGAGCGATTTGTGGTAAGGGCAAAATTTCTGGGTTCACGTCACCGACACGCTAATGTGACGTGTTGCGCCAGACTGGCGACGTGCAGCGGCCTGTGTACATTTTGGGATTTTTACTTCTGTGGGCAGTTCCCATTTTTTTTTAATAATGTTTCCACTGCTGGGACACAGGCCTCATCTCTGTGAGAGGGAGTGGGCCGTAATGCACTACGCGAGCCTAAATAGTGCGGGTTGGTGAATGTCACAAGACTTCAAATTTGTAGTTCTAAGACATTCCGGTTTCCTCCCGATGTTTTCCTTTACCGTTTTGAGAGCAGGTGGTAATGAAATAATTTGCACAAAGTGCCTGCTTGGGTTCGAACCCTCGACACCTCGTAAGGCGAAGCCGTTACCACTCGGCCACCACTGCTGCGCAAAATTTCAAATTCCAATTCATTTATTAAACTTACACATAATTATGTACATAATTCACAAATAAACAAGTAACATGGCATTCAATTCTAACCAACAGAAAACTTAGACAGATTTTACAGCGGGTCCCAACCTAGGCACAGCCTGTATCTTGATGACTAGGGAATTTAATAATCAAACTCAAAGCATTTATTTCAAATAAACCAATTGCATGCACTTTTGAATTGTCAAGGGTTCGGTCGGTAAGGAAGATGAAGCTAGTTGCCCATTCCAATGTGTAGAGAAGAATGGGCAAGAAACTCCACGGACACTCTTTTATATCAAAATATGGTTACAAAATATTGGTTACATCATTCATGTTGAAATTATGCATATGAGAACGATGCAGAACGTTAAAAGCGTCCGTAATAAAGCGTAATATGCGTCCGTTATTGTATTATATATACAGTCAAAACCGTTCATAACGGTTTCACTTAAAACGACGCACATAGGTCAATATTCCACATTTACGCGGCCAAACATGAATTAATTGAAATTAAAAACTTACGGTAAACAGATAAAATGGCACATGCAGAGCTAGAAGACCGTTCCGAGAATCCTAACTGACTCCTACCTGGGATACTCCACGACCGCATGCAGGTAGTCGGTACTTGACCATCAACCCGTGCGCTCATTTTTGTTGCATGAAGTTACAAACAGCACAAAAGTTACAACATCAAAAAAAAAAAAACTGTGTCAGTTTTTGAAGTGAAAGTGATGGATTCCAATAACCCAAGTATGTTTCTTTATTTTTATTATTGTTTACTTACCCAAAATTCGCAAATCGAATAATTAGGGGGTTTCAAACACATGGTGTTTTTTAGACAAATTTTGAAGTAATTTTCAACTTTAAAGGTCAATTTGTTGTATTTCTCGATGAGATACGATCATCATTCTTTTTTTTATTTTAAAGTACAATCTTTTGACTTAAAGAAAATATAAAAACTAGCTGCAGAAGTGTGCAGATCACAAAACAGGGGACCTTTTTAACCATTAAGATTTTATATGAAAATATAATATATTTTTTATTAGTTAAGTAATCTTAGCTTTTCGTTGTTTTAGATACTTCAAGCATATCAGGTGTGAAAATTGTTACTGCAAAAAATGATGATTTTGATTTGATTTGGATGGCACCCTATGACAGAACCCTATAATAGAAAATGCTTTGCTACCAATAGGCCAGCTACCAGAAGAAGCCGCAGAGGCCCGGAATAAACACTTCCGTGTATATCGCAAACACTTCGCCAGGAAATTTTCCAGAACATTGTAATATTGATGTGTACCATAGATTAGTACTGAGTTCAGATCCACTTATTAGCAGCCTGAGGCCCAAGAAGAGATCAATCCCCAGAACATTTTTCCCGGAAACAATAAACATGCTAATGACAGAAGATACTAACACCAACGAACCAGACTCAGATAGCGAGCAGCAAGATGAATCTATTACGTTATATATATATTTTTTGTATGTAGAATTCCTCTGTTGTATTAATGTGTGTTTGTAATATTGTACAAATTTTGCATACTTTTTTGTTTTATTTTGTGTGTTTCTTTGGGTTAAATAAATTATTATGTGAAATAATGATTTTTTTGCCTTAATTTACAAAAAAAAAATAACTAATTCAAAATAAATACTCTTATGAGACATCCACATATCTATCTAAATATATAAAAGGCAAAAGTAATTGATTGATGTATCAACGCACAGGCCAAACTTTTAAGGCTAGAAACTTAAAATTTAGCACACGTATCCCTCTTATGACGTAGGCATCCACTAAGGAAGAATTTTTCAAAAATCAACCCCCAAGGGGAAATAGGAAATAGGGGATAAAAGTTTGTATTAAACTTTTTATTCCTTCGACGTATTTGCATGAAATTTCGTATGAATTGAATACAGCAAAAATAATTAGTTACGTATTTCAGCGTTTTCCAAAATTCAACCCCTAAGAATATAAAATAGAGGATGAAAGTTCTAAATAAACACAGGCCAAACCCTAGAGCTAGAAACTTAAAAATTTGCACACGTATTCCTCTTATGACGTAGGTATCCACTAAGGATTTTTTTTTCAAAATTCGTAGGGTATGTACTTAAGTTTATATGGAACTTTATATTCCTTTAAAAGGCTTACTTAAAATATTTCATACATGAATAAATGTCATATTTTAGTAAAAAAAAATGAAACCTCAAGCGTTTTAAGTATTTTAAAGTGGGTATTGTGCAAATACGTTTATGGACAATGCACTCGGTCTGTTTTGGTGGGCGACGAGGCAGGAACTTCAAGTCACCTACTTATGTGACTAAATTTCGTGGCTTATGATCATAAGCCACGAAATTTTGTCACAAAAGTAGGTGACGTGGAGAAAAAAATGCAAAAAAAATTAAGTGCCTACTTACCATACACTTAGGTATAAAATTGATTAAAAATGTCACCAAAGTGGTAAGTGATACAATAAACTATAATTAGTTATAGCAATAATTAAGTTCAATCGTCTTAGTATTGATTACAGTATTGGCTGGTTCCAAAGTGACGGTGATCGTCGGCGCTGTTGAACAGCGCGCATTTGAAATTCAACGCCGCGGTCCAGCAGCGTCACTCTGGAACCAGCCGTACAAAGTATTTGTTATTTGTTAAATAATAAGGCGCTTTATTCTTTTTCAGATAAATGCATTTTTGCAATAAATCATGGACTAATATGGAAAGATGCCTCGAGTGTGAAGGTTTACTTGGGCCACAATGGAATTATTGTGAGCTTTGTGGATCACAGACTAGGCGTTTGAAACGCATACAGCGCGCCAAAAAACATTCTTTAAGTGCAAAACGGCGCAAACTTGCTGAACCTCAGAATGCTGAACGTCCAAAGTCACCAGATATTTTTGGAGAATTTGATATCACTTATAGTGACATATACGAGTATGTCTCATCGATGAAACCATGAGCGTCTCTGAGAGCGATGAAATAAAGTATCTATACATGTAATTTTTTGTTTTTTTACTATACTAGCGGCCCGCCCGACTATGTAGAGTTTTTTTTAATAAAGTACTTATAAAGAAAGGGTAAAGAAGTTCTAACATACATACATACTACACACTACAATATATAAAATTGAAGTGTCTGTTGGTAATGTCAACATAACAGCCTTTTTACTAAATGCACATGAAAGTATAAACGGTACATAAAACAAAATACCAGTTTTTAACACTTTTGCCTGTCTGTCTGTCTGTTCCGGGTAATCTCCGAAACAGCTGGACCGATTTTGACGGGACTTTCACTGGCAGATAGCTGATGTTATACGGAGTGACATTGGGTACTTTTTGTCTCGGTAGTACGTTCCCGTTGGATAATATCCGACATCCACGCGGGCGAAGCCGCGGGCAGCAGCTAGTAATATAATATTATGCAAACATGATATAAGTAAACGAATAATTTTGGCCGCATAAATGTGGAATATTGAAGAAGAAGAAGAAGAAGAAGAAGAAGTCCTGCGATAAGGACATAAGCACAAATATGTATGTTTATAAGCACTATCAGCTATAACGTCAGCATTTGGATGGTCCCTTCAATGTCGTTAAAAGCAGTTTTGACTGTATTTTTTTTTTTAATTGTTTGTGATTTTGACTTTAAATTCAATGTATTCTCTTTTTCCGGTGTTAACACGAGCAGTATGAGGTTTACTCATGCCGTGGTGAATAAAATGACATTCAGCAGTGTTAATTAACGGCAAAGAGAGCTCCAGACGGATGCTTGCATTAATCGGTTACCCCATTTCCCAAATTAAGTGTATGCGTGAAGACTACTCGATTAATGCAGGGGTCTGTACTCAACTAGTGCCATTTCTAGAGGCTATTTCATTTAGATCTTCTGTCACAAAATGATTCGCAGACAAATGTGTGTTGGGTGTGTGTGAACTACACTATCAGACTCCTAAATCGATCCACCAAGCATTTCCTTGTAAGTTATCAATGCCTAAAACATTGAATTAATGATGAGTCAAAGAAGTTTTTGTGCAGTTTTGAAGCAGACATACTGGCGATCATTTTGGTGTTTTCATTTCATTCATCATTGTTCCAAATTTGAATTCGAGACCATTTAAAACGTTATAAACCTTTATACCTTTACAAAAAATGCAGCGTGACTCGCGTAGGGAGTCCAGGAGTCTATTACAATGGACTAATGTTCTGTTACATAGTTTTAAACATCGCCATCAGACGAGCGTCAAATCGAACACCACTCTAGATACGAGTACTTCAAAATGGTTTACATTTTAGTAGGCTCAAGTACAAAAGCAAACTAATTCAAATTCAAAACATTGATGACATGCTGCAAGCCTTTTGGCCACATTTCCTGTTGACAGCGATGCGGACGAATTTTTTGGTACCTTATGATTCTTTTTTTATATATACCTACATACATTTACAGAATATTATTAATATTATTTTAATATTTTTAGCTTATCAAACAAAATACCGGTAAAACGGGGTGAATAGGAACGCAGGGGTGAATCGTAACGAAAATTTAAAAGGGATTTTAACATTGAAATATTATAGTCTGTCGCCAAAAAGGACTCTAAGTGTATACTGTATTATAATTAACCGATTACGTGTCCCTGTTGGCAACAAATTATATTATTTAAATGTTAAAATTCGTTTTAAAGTTTCGTTACGATTCACCCCTGCGTTCCTATTCACCCCGTTTTATGGTACTTAAAAAATAATTTACCTATTATGAAACATTGATACAACATTAATCGATGGTGGTATCCACTCCAGCTCTTTTAAGCAAAAAGAGCTTATGCCTAACTAAACATATTTTATACTAGGTACCTACTAAGTTAGGAATGTTACCATTTGGCCAGTTTCATATTTGTACATGTGGCATAGATTCCGCTGGCCCGAAAATATCGATATTGTTTTTGAAGCGAAAAATTGGAATGCTCGCGAATTTGAGCAGGGACCGATCGGTATTTGTTTATTTATTGTAAATATAGATTATTATCACTGGTATTGTGCAAATAATCATTAAGCGTTCGGCAGACATAGCTTCAAAGATTTGAACACTTGTTTGATGCAAGATTAGCGTCAAGACTACGAGAATAAAGGCTCCTTCAAACAGGCACGAAACGCGAAGCGACACAATAGGCACCGCTTGTCGCGCGACAAAGCAGTGCCTTTGTGTCGCATGCGTTGCGTGTCACGCCTGTTTGTAGCAGCCTTAACGGCCACGACTTATGAGTAGGTCTCGGGTTCAAACCCAGGCAGGCGTTCACTTTATGCAATTTATTTCATCACCATTGCTCAAAAAATGGTAAAGTAGACCAACCCGCACTGAGCCCGGTGGATTGTGGCCTACTCCCTCTCACAAAGAGGAGGTCCGTGTCTCAGCAATGGGAACATTATATGCTAAATACTTTATTTAATCCGCATTGATGAAGCGTGGTGGTCAATGCTCATTCCTTCTCTGTATGAGAAGAGGTGATTTGCCAGGGGACAGTAATATGCCAGTATTATTGTTAACAAGCAGCACCCCGCGGTTTCATCCGCATATGTCTCGATCCCGTGGGAAAAACAGAATAAAAAGTATCTTATGTATTGGTCCTGGTTATAAACTCTCTATGTGCCAAATTTCATCTGAATTAGTTCTGCCATTTTTACGTGATTGAGTAACAAATATACAAACATTTAAACATCCAAATATATCAACTTTCACATTTAAATTTTACATTTATTTATTCATATTAATTAAAGTAGGATTTATTATATTTGGTCACAGCTAGTCCAACTATTAAACTCATTAAACATTCTGCCCTCTCTATCCCCTACAAAAAGCTTAAATAACGCCACACCCCTCAACCTGACTGGCGCATCCAGGCGTAAACTCATTACCCCTCGTTCCATCAATCGGCTCAAAAGAGCTCGCACTATATTTTATCACATGAGGTGTGTTCCCAATTCGGGAGGTTCTCGTTTGTCTATGTGCAGGCCGCCATTTTTAGCTGTTGATCAGACGCAGTCCAGCGGGTCGTGTGGTTTAGATAGGTTTGTTACAAGTTCGGGAATTTTCGTAAGAATTTAAAATTAAGTTGAGTTTGTTAATATATATACAGGGTTATTGGTTATATGTCGGCAATCCTTTAAGGGGATGTAGGAGAGGTCATTTGCAACAAAATTACCTCTAATGACCCCTATGCAAATGTCAACCATTTTCGAGTAATTTGACTTTTTATATTTGTTTTGCGGTACACAACTTTGAAAAATTATAAAAAAGACAATACATGATTTTTATTACTATTATTATCTGCTTCTACTTCAATACATAATAATCTACCATAAAATGACATTTATCTGTAATAGTTTTACAAATCGTAACAATTTTCTATCATTTTCAGTAGGTTATTTGATTAAAATAGTCGATTTCTGCAAAAAAAACACGGAACCTCTTTATCGGCAGAACATTTCAAAAACATGTACAACTTCTCAGCTATCCAACGAGATACACTACATACCCTAGGTATTCAGAATGTATGACTCTCTGTAGTGGCTTTCCGCTTAAAGGAGGAACATTATCCAACGAGCTAGACTAAGGGCCCGTTGTTTGATCAGTAGTCAAATATACTAATAGTTAAAATGCGTTAGATAAACTAACAATTTGTTAAACATTTCAGAAGTATGTTGTTTGACAAATGGTTAAGCTAATTACAGTACAAAAAAAAAATGCTATTAAAGTTAACCACGTGTAGACAGAATAGTTAAACTTTAACTATTGTCAAGTGACTAATTCTTAAATTGACTATTGGTCATTTTTAACTATGTATAAAACAACAGGCCCTTTGATTTGAAAAACAAAAGCTCACTTTTCTAGTTAAGTTTTGAAAGGTTATTTTTTTAATTTCCCTCCATCTAAGATTTTTAAAATAACCTCCTCTAACTCCTATTATTCATTTTGTACTTGCGGCATACCCTGGACATTCAGTCTTATTACGATATATTATTTTTCCTCACTCATTTTAATTTATAATTTTGACTCAATCTAGACATTTTCGTGCAATCTACATTTTTACTGAGCAACTGACACCTTAGCTGAAACAAATAATCATGTTGGGGTTAGGTTACTTGTATTTATATAAAATTTAGTTTTATATCCCCCTCCCCCCCCCCTTTAACATATCCCTCTCCAGAACTGCTTGTGGCGCTGATGATTTTCATCCGCCACAATAATATTTGTTTCCCAAAATATTCTGCCTGTGTGGTGTATGTATATTTAATGTTCTAAAAAATATAAGATATAATATATTATAATTTTATCGTTTTTGTTAGTTTCAGTGCAGGACTAACCCCACAAGATCGACATTAAGTTCAACTGTATCATCGAAGATTTTTGTCGTATTATTTTTTTATTTATTAACAATGCAAACTTGCTTTCCAATTAATTTTAGACATTGGCAAGATGGTCGACATCGTCTTTGCTTGCCATAATAAAAAATATATTAGAATAGTTTTATATCAGGGCGATTCCACTCAAGATAAAATTCCACTCAAAATCAAAATTAATATTTTGTTTAAGCTGCGAAATAGAGAAATAATGCTATACCGAGGTACAAACTACTAACTACCAAAAAGTAAGTGAAGATCAGGCAATCCATCATTTGGGCTAAGTCTAAAATCCAGTTTTAATTAATTAAATAACTCAATCAAATAGGTCTTAAGGGAATTTGTGATTTAATTAATAACACTAATTGGTACAAACTCTAAAGTCTGGGCTGAAGTACGCTTGATCGAAGAAGTATTTTTGACAACAAAAAAATAAGTTAAATAACTTAGCTTACTAAAAGTTTAATTACAGTTCTGTAATTCCCCCAATTTATAAAAATAAAAGGACCAACTTTTTAACAGGCCATAAAAAAATCATTCTCATTGCATTAATTACGTTTACCATTTTATAGAGCTCTGTGTGATGAAGCACTTCCAGAGAAGTAATACCATCAGCTGACCACCATCATCTCCCTTGCGTTTCACCAAATATCTTGGACTCGGCTCTCTGTCTAACCAGATGCAGCTGAATATCAGTACTGTACATTGAGCGACTACCTATCCGACCTCCAGAACCCGGTTACTGGGTAAAACCACCATAATCAGCCTATAATGTTCCCACTGCTGAGACACAAGCGTCCTCTCTTCGAGAAGGAGCGGTCTATAATCTATCACACGGGGCCAGTGCGGGTTGTTAAGTGTCACATATGTCTTCGAATTTTTGGTTCTAGGACATACCGATTTCCGCACGGTGTTTTCCTTCACCATTTTGAAAGTAGTGGTGCTGAAATTATTAACACAAAGTAAAGCATCTGCCTGGGTTCGAACCCAAGACCTACAACTCGTAAGTCGGGGCCGTTACCACTATGCCACCACTGCTCTATACAACGTGTCGTTTTACAGTAAAATTTCAGAAGGCTGTTATGACAAACATAAATAATCAAATCAAATTACGATACCTGCTCAATAATTAATGCATACTCGTTTTTATAGTCATTTAAGTTTGACAGTATTTCAGAATACACCACTTTCAAAGAAATGAATCGCCCCCATGTGTATGCTTTAGGCAGTGTCGCACGACAGTGCTGTATCATCACACAAGCCGTGTTTTAAAATGCGTGTCCATCACATGCCGACTACCGAAAAAAAATAAAAATAAAAATATTTTATTAATGATTCGTATCGAAAATCATTAGCATAGTTACCTCCTTGAATATGACGACGATGCAAAACGGCACGTTGTATAAATTTCTATTTGAATACTGCTTAAAATCAATAATTTACATAGAGCAATAGTTAATGGGTAACACGATACCCGGGAAGTACTACCACAATACCCAATTTCTGTCGTTATGCAGCATTACAATGTATGAACGGTATGGGTGCCGATGTAATTGACAGGCTTATGAGACATTTCAGCTCTGGGATATCGAAGTAGTTGCTATGCCTATTAAAGATGTCCTATTAATGATGGTATAGAGGTATGAGGAACAGGGTGTAAAGTTCACTCATACCCTATGGAAAAAGGAGGATCCTCCGACCAGGCTAGTGTCGTGTCTGGTGGGCAACTGCCCGATGATTGATTCCGGGACGTTGTATAAATGCTAGTTGTGCGGTAAACTCTGCTTGCGAGATGCAGGATATTGCGTAGTTCGCATGTGGCGTTATAGGTGCCGCCACAATGGTATTGGAGATATCCATAGATGGTAGTTACCATTTCCAACCATGTCAAAGTCAAAATCAAAGTCAAAGTCAAATCATTTATTTCAAATAGGCACATAAAAGGCACTTTGAAGATGGTTTTACTGTTAATAAAGATGGTTTTACTGTTAATGAAGATGGTTTTACTGTTAATGAAAAAAAAAACCGCCTAGCCTTTTCCCAAATATGTTGCGGCCGGTTTAAGGTCTAACCGGATGTAGCTGAATGCCGGTATATTACATGGAGCGACTACTTATCTAACCTCCACAATCCAGTTACTAGGTAAAACGATGTCCCTTGTGAAGGGCGCAGGAACCCGCTGGATACGAGAAGCACAGAATCGGTAGAATTGGCGGTGTTTGGAAGGCCTATGTCCAGCAGTGGACGTCTTTCGGCTGAAATGATGATGATGATGATGACGATACCCCTTGGTAAGACTGGTTGTCAGACTTTTGGGCTACTGACTACCCGTAATGACTGTCAAAGATCTACGAATGACAGCCGGGACCAACGGCTTAACGTGCTTATTGGGGCACGGACGGGTCTCGATATGTAATAGACGGTCACCCATCCACGAACCGACCGCAGCAAGCGTAGCTTAACATAAGATCGACCCGTGTGGCTGTTTTTATTTAGCCAGGATCCCCTCCAGGAGTTAGTGAATTAAGTCTATTTTATTTAAAAATGTGTAGTAAAGTCGTATAAATCTATTTCAGATAGTTTTTTTTTTATGATTTGGTACAACTAGGCAATCATCTCTATCACATAAAATAAGCACTTCTTCAACTTTTTCCTTTCGGCTTTAATTGGTTTAATACCAAAGAAAGAATAAGTTCTACAGTGATCTAAGCGAATTTAATTGTCATTTCAGCAAAGACATAATACAATACGTACTTTTCTTTTTCGTTAATAATTAGACGATTTTTTTACTTAAGTACTTTAAACCAGCCTATAATATTCCCACTGCTGGGACACAGGCCTCCTCTCACTGAGTTGGCCGTTATCCACCACGCGGCTACAGTGCGGGTTGGTAGATGTCACGTGTCTTCGAATTTTTGGTTCTAGGACATGCCGGTTTCCTCACGATGTTTTTCTTCACCGTTTTGAAAGTAGTGGTGATAAAATGATTTACACAAAGTAAAGTGCCTGTCTACAATCTACAACTCGTAAGTCATGGCCGTTATCACTGCTCCTAAATACCAATGAAGGAAAAACTGTCTTTAAAAAAAAACTATTTTTTTTGCTAATTCATGAGGCATGAGCTATTTTCAAAAAGCTACCGATACAAAAGTAAACAAAACGTTCCCATGACACTGACAAAATATTCAAAATCAAGGTCAACTCCAAATCAGAACCACGTGAGTAAACACACCCCATTCTTCACATAAACAATAAATATATTGACAGCGTCTGGCTTTGCCCTTGATGTATTGGAGTATCAAGGCCAGTCGATGTCACTTCTGAAGTATGGCGTTAGGCAAATGTTTTTTCCAACCACAAACAGCTTACAAGATTGATCGTTTGAAGGTCAAGGTCAGTTGTATTTCAGTGTGACACAAAATAATAATTTATGGTGTATTTCCTGCGTTTTGTAGGGTATAATGTTGGGTATTAATGTTCCATTATAGGGTAAAGTCTTTTCCTACGTTTGCTCACTGCATGCTGGCAATTTCAGACTTTCTAGTCCAGAATTTTCACGATGTTTTCCTTTACTGTAAATTAATGACATATTATTTAAAAAAAGTTTTGATAGTTTTTTTCCTATTTCTTCCTCTGCAAGAACACTACATTGCGTGTAGGTTTCCTCAAAAGATGCCCAGTTATCTCTGTCTTGTGTTAGTTGGTTCTAGTCTAAGCCGGCGCCACGGTTTTATTGGTTTATTTATTTATAATTAATTAATTACAACGGCTTGCGCCAATGACAGTAATTAATAAGTAAAACTAAACATAATACTAAACATATTACTTAGACAAAAACATAATTCAAAACAAATAACAAGTCAGAGATCAAACATACTTAACTTAAAAAAAAGGAAATAAAATAAAATCGATTAAAATGATAACAACATAACTTAATCCCGACTGCCTCGTTGGTCTAGTGGTTGCAAGCGCTACTGCTGAGCATGAGGTCTCGGGCTCGATTCCCGGGTCGGGCAAAGTGTTATTGAGTTTTTCCATATGGAATTTCTCAGTAACAGCCCGGAGTCTAGATTTGTGCCCGGTTGATGGCAATAGGCTCGCCCCCTATTACATGGCGAATTGTGGGTGTGCTATAGGTACACCTCTGCCTAACCCTTTGGGGAATACAGGCGTGATGTTATGTTATGTTTACATAACTTAATTACCTAACAAACATAGCTTTCACAGAACATAATAAAATTTGACATGATCACCCTGAGTGTGTCATTAAAGATGTCATATTCCGGGAATGTCTCCATTAAGGAGTTTATAGCACCATCCATGCGACACAACGGGGATTGCGCGCACGACACAGTGTGGATTGCCGACGACACCGACTGTGTGTCGTCGAGTAGGCCTATGACGCAGGTAGTTGTCCGGTACATAAAGTGTACACACTGATCTCGTCTACTCAACGTGTCAGTGGTCTTCCCCTGTTTCTTTTCCTTGTGAGCCTCTCCACAGTGCCGTTGTTCTCTAGTCTGTAAGCCTTGCTACGTGGCCTGCCCATTTCCACGAACATCGTAATTGCGAAAAATAACCAGCCATCCTATACATTTGGGTCGAGTAGGTGTTGAAGTTTTGGAACAGTTGATAGTTTTTCACGATTATGGTTTTGTTTCCATGGCGAAAGTTGCACAGTTTGATGGTCTGTACCACAAGCTGAAATATGGCCACACCTTTCTGATACATAATGTATAAAAGCAGACTAGGTTTCTCTAGAAATTCCCTAAGTGGATAGCGACAATGTTTGGTGGACAAAATATCAAGAGATCCAAAAAAATTGGCTATGCAAGATGTGGAACAGCATACTGCCATAAAAACACTGGTCGAATGGCAATAAAGATATTTAATAATATAGCGAAGGCCATAGGAGGAGGGGGGATTTATAGAGAATTGCAAACCGGTTTATTTCAAAAGCATCTCAGAGCATGGCTTATCGAAAATTGTTTTTATACTATTAAGGAAGTTATAAATTCTAGGACAAATGAGAAAGTTGCAAGACGTGAAAATTAATTTTTTTTTTTTTTTTTCGGCAATTGTCATTTTGTAATTTAATTTTTTTGGTTGTCATTTGAAAGTTGATATTTAGACAATTTGTAATTTGCTATGTAGACAATTCTTGATTTACTACTTTATTTTTATTTTGGAATTTTATTATTTTGTTTAAATGGATTAAATTTAAATTATGATTATTGTCACATTTGTATGCCGAATTTAGTAGGCGGAATATGAAGAAATGTTGTGTATGTGTTATAAAATCTGTAAAATACCATATTTTAGGCAAATAAATGAATCTATGTATCTAGAAAATATTCCGCAATATTAATATATTTTTGGCTCTACAAAGGAATATAAGGCTTTTATTAATAGCTATATTGACCTTTAAATACAAACTGAACTAATTAATTGCGAGAATTTGAATTTGAAGTTGTTAGTCTATTTCTGATTAGGTTAAGGCTTATTCAAGGAATTTGGAGCTTTTTGATGTACGTTAGACGTTTCAAAATTGTTATTTTAAGCCGTTTACATATTTATAAAGAGGATATATTATAAGGTTATAACATCTACCAGTGACTGGATGGTTGATTAACCTTTACTAAAAACAAAATCTATGTGAAGTCAGGGAAATAATTTGTTACCACCAACACCAACTACCAACCACCACCAACCAACCAACCACCAACCAACCAACCACCAACCAACCACCAACCAACTACCAACTACCAACCTAAATTGTTTGTATATTCAGATCACAACTGTTATTCTTTGACAGCTGGTTAAAATGGCTATAATACGCCAAATTAACGTAGGCAATTTACGTAACAATTAATTTCCTTGATATTGCAATAAGCTAGGCGCCTGTTACATATTCTTTAGATAGGCACTTTTATGAAATTTATCTTCGGGTTATCATAACTGGAATGTATCCAAATAATTATTTTATACACTATCAAAGAAACACATTTTAAATGGGAGTTTATTGGTGAGTAACTTCTCAGAGAATAAGTTTTTAATAGGTTAGCTAACTCTAATTAAATCGTCATATAAGAGACCGGAACGTTATTATTAAAAATTAATTGTGATTGACAACTTGCCCTTGCCCAATGCCCCATTTTCCAGAATTATCCTCCCACATTATTATTATTATTATCGTTTCTTTTCAGGTATTAACCCATAGCAATATTACAATGAATTGTTGTTAAATTATTACATCACAATATATTATATTATTTAATGTTATATTCCCAAGGATATCTTGAGTTTAAGTCGGTCAAACAGTTCTACGCGAGGGCCACAGCGGACTTATTAACACAGTTTAAACTAAACTAAACTAAGTGAATGAGTCAGATTTTGTGTTCCAAGTTTACCTTTAATTTACTGGTCAATATTGAAGTTTTAGTTTCAATTTGACGCTTGAATGGACTCAAATAAACGAGTAGTGTGATCAACAAGGTTTCTAGTAGGTTTATGGAACAATAACTTGTAAGCACTATTCGGCTATAATTTTGTAAAATTATTATCATTTTGCAAAAGAGAAATGAAACAATAATGGTAAAAAATTATGCCAATTTGCTGGCTATTAGATTGACAGTTTATTTTTAACTCAGACTAATTGGTGGATTATTTTCCGTTTTGGTTATGCTACCCTGTCGCCTTGTAAACAATATTGTTAGAAAAATATCGACGGTCGGTGAGACATCTTGATCTAGTAAGGTCAAGATATTCCCTGGTACGCTACCTTGTCGATTATTATTTTAATTTATTTTGCAATGCACTAAGATTCAGGGACAACGAACTAAGGGTACATTCCGAATCACGCCATAATCGCTCACAGCGCTCACATCAATAATTTGTGTTCCGATTTAGATATCACGATTATGACAGCTGAGAGCTGTTAATAATTTGTAACGCTCGTGAACCCGCTCACAGTGCTCGCTCAACGTCAACTCCGAACCTTGCACAAGAAAGAAAGACCAACTGGTTTTTTTTTTTTTAAGGGATTTTTAATGCATTGGCACTTCTGTTTTGTTGGTTGAGATGTATGAGACCAAAGATGCGACTCAAAACAACTCAATAGCATAACGCACAACTGTAATTTTTGACAGCGCTCACGATGATAATAGGTCTTTACCTATGAAATTGCCGTTTTGTATGAAAAAATTTAAACGAATTTTTTTCATGAATTTTTTATTTGTATTAATCGAAGTAATCACCCATGCAATCAATGCATCTTTGCCATCGCAGTGGCAGTTTATTGATGCCCTTCTTAAAGAAATCAGCTGGACGGGAGGCAACAAATTCTCCAAAGGCATTTTGTACTGCCTCTCGGGTATTAAATTTTTTTCCCGCCAAGAAGTTATCCAAATTCTGGAAAAAGTAGTAGTCTGTAGGCGCAAGGTCTGGTGAGTAGGGCGGATGACGGAGAGCTTCCAACCCCAGTTCTTGCAACTTGGAGACCGTCTGCTGTGCAGTATGAGGTCGCGCGTTGTCGTGCAGGAGCAGCGGAGACGAGCGATTGACCAATGCTGGTTGGAGATGCGCCAGCTTCTCCATCATTGTGTTCAGTTCTTCACAGTACACATCTGCAGTAATGCTCACCCCGTTTGGTAAGAAGCTGTGATGAATCACACCGGCGCTAGACCACCAAACAGTGACCATCACTTTTCTAGGGGTAAGTTTTCGTTTAGGGCATTGTTTAGGTGCTGAACCAGGATCCAACCAACTTGCTGAGCGCTTACGGTTATCAAACAGAATCCATTTTTCATCGCAGGTAACAATGCGGTTCAAAATTCCTTCATTTGTGTGTCTGTTGAGCAGTGCAAGGCACGTCTCGACGCGTACTTCGCGCTGGCGATCATTGAGTTCGTGGGGCACCCATTTGTCAAGCTTTTTTACCTTGCCAATTTGACGCAAATGGACCAATATTGTTTTGACGCTAACGTCGAAAGCTGCTGCTAATTCAGCCGTAGATTGTGTATCATCAGCTTCCACAATCGCCTTTAATTCGTCATTGTCGACCAAAGTCTTCGGACGACCGCGAGGTTCATTTTTCAGGTCGAAATTTCCAGAACGGAAGCGAGCAAACCAATAACAGGTGGTGCGTTGGTTTGTAGTGTTAGCTCCGTAAACGTCGTTGATGTTGCGTGCCGCTTGTGCCGCGTTGCTGCCACGACGGTACTCATATTCCATAATTACTCGAATTTTTAACGTATCCATGATGACGAAAAAGATTGAAATGCGATGAAAATGTAACACTAATCAATAAAGAAATGACTACTTTTAGAAAAAAAAAACCATGTTTTTAAAATAAAATTAATTTGAAATTAGAATTCTTAGCCAAACAAAAATTATTTTGATTTGAAATGGCCAGTACTGCAGAACGGCAATTTCATAGGTAAAGACCTAATATATTAATCTAAGGCACGGTTGGCGTTATCGCAAGATGGCGCACGTCATCTATGACGATTCACGGGACATCGGTATCGCGCTCACGCCAATTCAGAACGGGTGTAAGCAAACTCAAATCGATTACAGTGCAACTCGGAACGTAACCTAAATAGCCAAAACTTTTCATATTGAATCACAGCTTGAAATAAGAAATAATGCTATAGAAAATACATGATACTGTCGTCAAAATATGTGATCTTATAAAGCGAATATTTATAAATTATTCGATGACCCAATAACCATTATACCGACTAGTAACAACCCTACGCAGACCTCTGCCGATCATATGCTCGAGCGGACCGATACGCGGACCGTGCATATAGTGATGTGGCGCGACAATTACGTAACATATCGATTAGGGAATTTAAACTGACGATATTGCGTTAACTATGGCTGTATAGACTGAAGTTAAAGAGGGTATTGTGCTACTTGAAGTGGCGTGTTGCAGAGTAGATAGTGATCGACTGATTAATAATGTGTCATGGACAAGCCTATACTTAGAATTGAGTTTACTGGCAAGTTATTATAATTCTACAAGCCGTGTGCCCGATGGGATTTCAAATCGGCAAAATTGACAAACTTTTCTACAAACTTTTGTCCCCTATTTTGCCACTTTAGGGGATGAACTTTCAAAAATCCTTGCGTAGTGCGCATTTTCGTTATATAAGGAACCCTTGTGCAAAATTTGAAGTTTCTATATCGAGCGGTTCAGGTTGTGCGTTGTCTGTCAGTGAATGAATGAATTCAAGATGCAAATTTGTAAGCAACGCGTTCCTATTGTGTGGAATAGCTGTTCATATTGATTCGTACTACTCAGTTTCAAATTCGAATAAGGTACCATATTTTTTTAATAATCGTTCTTTTTATAAACGTTCAAACATTCATAGTCACTAATAGTCAGTTTGTTTTTGAAAGAGCAGCAACACCCCGGCCCGTAACAGAATATCTGTAGGGCTTACATTAAAATATTTTGATGAAACCACGCCATAAAAATAAAAACTTATAAACCAATCGCACAACCGTAAACACCGAGTCTTCACACGCAATTTGACATCTACATTATTTTAGAAACGATTTTATATATTAATAACTTGTCTTCGTCTGGGCGCTCCTTGCATGGCTCTGCATCTCTGCCTATGTGGTGAAGGTGTCGATTGCCGCGAATACCATGGCCTATCCTGTAGAAGGAGCGCAGGCCAGATAGCACAGCACGCCAGCATCAATGTCCTAATCGTGCTCTTGTCACCCCAGCCAGGGGTGACAAGCCCCAAGGCCAAGGGCAAGGGCCAAGGGGGGTGGTGGGGTGGGTGCCAGCTGTTCTAGAACCTAATGGCTTGCCACGCGATGATGGGAAGAGCCCAGACGGAATGACCATAATGCTTTGTTTGTGAATGACCATAATGCGGAATGACCATAATGCTTTAATGTGTGATGCAACATGTGACGTTTGAACCAACCCATCTTCCTAGCACGGCGGGCTGGGCTGGGACGGCTGCTTAAGGTGCAGAAAACCTCAAATGGCGCTAATATTTCAATCTTATTGGAGCTTATATCTTCGAGTAGTTTGGGGTTGAAACTCTAGGACCCTGGCGTCCGAGTGCCCACTTAGTTTTTCGAGACATTGCCAAACGGTTGGTCAACTCTTCACGAGACCAGAGGGCTGGCCTATTTTTTGGCTAAAGTATCAGCATTTCCATACAACGTGGTAATGCTGCCAGCCTTTGGGTACTATTCCTGTTGCCAGCGATGCGGACGAATTTTTTGATGCCCTATGATTCTTTCTCCTCCCCTTTTTATGTACTTGTACATATAAATAAAGTACTTATTTACCTGTAATTATATGCTTTATACATCTTATAAATTTTGCCAATGATGTTTTCTCGTTGATAGTCGTTACAATTTGTCAGAAGCCCGAAAGTATGTCAACCTGTCTTACCCCCCTTTTTTATTTGTATCGTGTGGAATTCCTCATGGATGTCCTACACCCTGGTGTGGGTGCAGGGGTCTGTCAGACTCTTACTGACTAAAACCTCACGGAGTTCTTCTGCCACCTTTAGCCGGGTGCTGGAGTGCTTGCGCATTTCATCACGCTCCCCCAGCCAGGTGTTGGCCCGCATGAATTCATGCAGATCCCGTCACCTTCAACAGCCGCATACGGCTGCAATTCCTCTAGAGAGAGGCGCGCGCGGAACACGGTGCGCCGCCGTCTCGGGCCTTTCACTGTTCAAGCAACAAACTCCCTAAGTCCGTTGCCTGCAGGCTCGCCTTATGGCGGCTGGAGATCGTTCCGCGCCCTCCGGCGCTCGGTGCATCTGCTACGTATTGGAAGGGAGGTTGTATTCTCTCTCTCCCTTTCCGCCGCCTCCTTCGTGACCATCACTTCCTCACAGAAGGAGGCGACGGCGTTCCACGTGCTCTAACTTCCGAATATGGATTGGACCATGTCCGGTAGCAAGAGAGTATCCACAGCACCAACTGCTGCAACGAGGTCACGGCGCGTCACTGTCATACCCCCTTGGTAAGACTGGTTGTCAGACTTTTGTATCGTATTACCCAGTAATTGGGTTATGGAGGTCAGATAGGCAGTCGCTCCATGTAAGATACTGGTATTCAGCTGTATCTGGTTAGACTGGAAGCCAACTCCAACATAGTTGGGAAAAGGCTAGGTAGATTATGTTGCCATTATACGCTTTGCGGATAGTAAACGCATATATAGATAGACTTGATAGCAATAAACTTCCACTTGTAAATAAAATTGTGTCATTTAGTGTCTAGCAAAATATTAAAAAAAAATAACTATCGACAGCGTCCACCACCTCAACCCATCACTAATGCACTGGAGCGCACACACAGAACACTCTTTGGTACATTCGCGCTAAAGGGCTCTGAGAACCGAACGATTACGAGCTGATGCCGTTAACGTGTCGTCAACCTATCGTAACGTTGTCTGTAAATAGTTTATTCGCTCATTCTGTATGAATTTAATAGTCTTTTGTTTCTTTGGATGAGTTGACAATGGTTTTATAATGTTAGCCTGTAATCCCACTGCAGAATGTTTATTTTCGTTCACGTTTTCGAGCTTGCTCATATCGTGTGATTGGAAATTTAAACAAGACTATATTATAATGTTTTTTTTTTTTTTTACCCTCTATCGAAGATGAACTTAGGAAGTTTATTTACGAAATTGAATAAAACATACAGCCTAGTACTTCTTTCTTCAGCCCCAACAGACCTGTTTAATTGGAACTATTCAATTAGTAACCTTTTCGTAAGCAGCTTTAATACACGGGCACCGTCAGTAAGGACTGGTAGTCTCTTAGTTGCCACGGCTTATTTATATTTCTGAATAGTATTTTTATATTTTTATTACGGACACTTTTAACGTGCACGTCTTTCTACATCGTTCTCTCATGTATATGATAATGACACACAATTTTATTTATCAGTGGAAACTTGTAAATGGCCTTCAAATGCATATTGTTTAGGAATACTTTATAAGTTAGCTGTAAGTTTCCCGAATAGAATAAAATAAATAAATATTTTCAACATGAATGATGCAACCATTTTTTTGTAACAATATTTTGATTTATAAGAGTGTCCGTGGAGTTTCTTGTACGTTCTTCACCGTAGGTACCAACAAGAAAAAAAAAATGAGACACGCACAGGAAATACAAAGAGTAAAAATAATAATAATAATACATCAATAATCCCGACATCTGTCGGGCATGCCACCGTCCGGGAGAATCAATTAGACATATTATCTCTGGGTGTTCTCGTCTAGCTAACGAAGAGTACTTGCATAGACACAACCTTGTAGCCAGGATTATCCATCAGCAACTTGCTTTGAAATACAGCTTTGTGGAATCGGAAGTGCCGTACTACAGGTATGTGCCCGACCCAGTTCTCGAAAATGGAACTATCACACTGTACTGGGATCGATCCATCATCACTGACAGGACTATTATTGCCAATAAGCCTGACATAGTGCTGGTGGATCGAAGAGAGCGGCGCGCAATGATCGTTGACATAACGATCCCGCATGACGGGAACCTCGTGAAAGCCGAGAAAGATAAACAAATCAAGTATCTTGACTTGGCTCGCGAGGTTATCGACATGTGGGACGTGGACTCAGCTATCATTGTGCCGATAGTCGTGACAGCCAATGGTTTAATAGCGAAGAGCCTCGACCAACACCTGAGGAGGCTCTCGTTGAGCAGCTGGATCAAGGGCTTGATTCAGAAGGCGGTACTTCTGGACACGGCTCGCATTGTTAGGAGGTTCCTCTCTATGGAGCCCTGACCGCCGGTAGCTTGGACCCTGTTCCCGATACCGGTGGGCTACTATTTTTTGTATTTTTAAATGTTTTTATATTTTTTTATATTCTAATATTTAAAAATATAATTTATATGTATATAGTGAAATAAAGGAAATAATAATAATAATAAAAAGGACCATTTAAAACTGACAAAACTAAAAATAAAAACAACAATAAACAAGTAAAAAATGAAAGACCTGTGCGAGACCAAAAGGGCTCCTATCTCTGCATAATGCTGCGATATTTTAAAAAATAAATACCGCAGCGCTGGTATTCTGATAGGCCTTTGAATAGGCAAATAACTTCATCTTTCTGACTCACCGACCCTTTGACGGTTCAGAAGTGCCTGTAATTGGTATATTTGAAATAAAAGCTTTGAGTTTGAGTTTGAGTTTTTCTACCTTCTCAGAAAAGCTAGTATACAGAAAGGTGCGTTCAAATATCAGGAGCTGACAAGAAAAAAAAAACAGCTGTTCTATACAAAACTTTAATACCTAATTACCTATTAAATGTATGAGACGGCCGATTATTTTGTCGTGATTACGACGTTGGTCCCATGTAGAAAGTTATTGAGTTTGATGGTCTGTCCTACACCCTTAAATTTGACCACACCGTTCTGATACAACCTGTATATCTCAATTTGACCAGAACGTTCTGATACACCCTGTATATGTAAATTGTACCACAACGTTCTGATACATGCTGTATATCTAAATTGGACCACAACGTTCTGATACACCCTGTAAATCTAAATTTGACCACAACGTTCTGATACACCCTGTAAATCTAAATTGGACCACAACGTTCTCATATACCCTGTATATCTAAATTCGATGAAATCAAATGTGTCTGTAATTTCATCAGCAATGCATTCCGGCTGCATTTAATTGAAAACATCAATGCTGCTTAGCACCAAAACTAAGGTGGTAGTGATTTAATAAACTGCGGAAGAAATGGGCTGCTATTCAAAAATTCTCCCAGGACCCACCATCAACAACGAATTTAACAACTCAACTAACATTTTCCAAAGTAACAAAAATTTCCCTAATCACAAATAACAAGTTTACACAGGAAAATGTAAACATAAATAAAGTCAAGTCGAAATAAAATCAATTTAAATTTCAAAGGCGTTCTATACGCGTTAATACGTAACTGAGTTTGAGTGACGGTAACGAGACGGATACGTAACGATATCAAAGCAAATTTCTCTTTAAAACGGAAGGCTGTGTTGGATGGGCTGTGTTGGATGGGCTGTAAGGATGGTGGTGCAATGGGGTAACTTTTTCACAAGACTGTTCAAACTCAAACTCAAAGCATTTATCCATACTAATCCTACTTAATAATATTATATCCTATCTTATTAATATTATAAATGTGAAAGTTTGTGAGAATGGATGGATGGATGAATATTTGTTACTCTTTCACACAAAAAAATAGTGAACGGATTTGGATGAAATTTGGCACACAGATAGACCATGACCTAGGTAAGAATATAGGCTACTTTTCATCCTGGATTGCACACGAAGTTGCGGGCAACAGCTAGTATTATAAATGCGAAAGTAACTCTGCATGTTACCTTTTCACGCCTAAACCACTGAACGGATTTCGATAAAAAATTTCAAAGACGGCATCCTGGAGAAGGACATAAGCTACTTACTGTCCCGGTAACACGTTCACGTGCGATAATTTCCGATATCCACACGGGTGAAGCCGCGGGCAGAAGGTAGTTTCAAATAAACCAATTAAAAGCACTTTTGAATTGTCAAAGGGTTGGGGGCTATTCTATGAAATATATCTAAAAGCCAACCTTTCGTTCATTTTTAGGCTACCGTAGCCAATTGGCTAAAACGGAACCCTTATAATAAGTTCCTCGTGTCCATCTGTCCGGATGTGACAGCCATTTTACTCGGGGTCTATTAGCACTATATCGATAAAAATTAGAATTGGTGTATTCTGTGCACTGGTAAACAATGGTGTAGTGAAAACACGAAAACAATAATTATGGGTGGTGCTCCCCATACATGTAACAGAAAAAATAATTTAAAAAAATCAATGTATATAAGCGTGTTGGATATTGTTAGATGTCATAACTAAAAAGATTATGATGTTTCTAAGTGACTTTGCTATTTAAGTCAATAAATTTTTAGGTATGGGCTATTTTCAGTGATAACTTCAGAAATAACATTGTTTTTCGAAAAAATCTATGAAATAGGTACAAACTTATTCTTGTGGTCGATAAAATCAATTCTGTGTAAGCATAAATTTTCCTCCCGACTACGGGAACCTTCTCTGAACCAACCTCGCTTGACCGGTTTTTTTATATAAAAGAGCTACTCAGATACGAAAACCTAATTGCCATCCAACACGTACGCGGTCTGGGAAAATTTATTTTTGCCACAGACTACAAAAAGTACTAGAAACCATGGTATAATAATATACATCACCAGGTATAGCATTCCGAGACACAATGGTCACGTGGGAGACACAAGCCTACGTAATCACCGCTGTGTTACCAGTAGTGTGTAATAATAACTCCCCAGCCGCCTTTATTACTCGTGCGAATCCGATAAAACAATGAGGTTTAAACTAACAATTACGTTGGTATATGTTTAAATTGAATTCTTTTGTTTGATTATAAAAACGAAACGACAATTTAAATGCTTTATATACATTTTTTAACAGAATGGTGACTGAAAATGTTTTCATAATTCGTGTTTTGTTGCAATAAAGTGGCAACTGGCTAGTGCCGTAAGCATGTGTCACTCCCAGAATGCCAGACCTGGTTTTATTGCAAACAAAAATACAAAAGTTCCCGGTGTGTCTAAACTTTGCTATCAACTGTGACCTCAGTTCGCCGATAAGTCTGTTGAGTGATAAAAAGTCACATTGCTCTATTTGTTGGTTCATCAGAAGAGCTTTTTGATCGAGTTTTCTGTGAAAAATAGTGATTTTTTATCTTCGTACTTTATAAGAGAAATTTAACTGCGTCAACTGCGACCTCTTCATTTTCCATGAGTACTGTACTGTATTGTGCAGGCCATCCAGCTCCGTAGACACTATCGCAGTCCACTGCTGGATATAATCCTCTCCCATTCTGTGACTCAACACCCTGTCCTCCACCTTCCACATCCAGTCCATCCCAGCCACTTTGTTAAGGTCATCGGTTCATCTAGCCGGGAGTCGTCCTACACTACGCTTACCGATACGCAGTCTTCACTCAAGGACTCATCTGCTCTACCGGCCATCGGTCCTTTGACAAACAATGCCAGCCCACTGCCGCTTCAGTTTGCTAACTCTGCAAGCTATGTCGGTAGCTCAGGTTCTTTTCCCGAAAATTTAATTTCTGATTTTATCCTTAAAAGAAACTAAGCATAGACTGCTTCATAGCGCGATGAGTGACCACAAGCATCAGGGCTGTAGGTAAGTGTTATTTATAGGATAGCATATGATGCAGCTGATGATAGCAGATGATATAATTATTTATTTCCTATCTAGTGGCACTCATTATCATATTTTCTTTTGTTAATATGCGGATAATGTAGTGGGCTGCAATGTTGTTAATATTTTGTATTATCTTTTCTCTGTTCCAACACATATTGTGGCTGTTTATTGTCCCTGAATAAAATAAAATAAAATAAAATAGCAGGCACATAGGCGTTCGTCGTGCGTGTACCAAAATTTTATCTGCCCCTCGCCATGAAAAAGCATTTTTGGCCCCAGGAGGTGGTGTTCCGTCGCTTCCACGGACAAGAATTGAATAGAATACTCTTTATTATGTACACCATAAAAATTACAGATATAAATGTAGCATAATGCATGTGTAATGTATGTATGTGTGTATGTGTATGTTCCTCTGATCAGCACAACAGCAAAGTCGAGCCAATTGCTTAACTTAATTTTAGAAAGACTGCAGGGTACGCATTTGTTTGATATCCCGATCAGTCGTACTTAGCTCTCTTTCTCCACATTTATGCCGACATCTCTATTGCCTTCCACATTTAACCCATCTGCCTTCAAAGCAAAAGTGATCAGGCATCTTCCGGGTACGCTCGTTCCATCATAGACCTCATCCATCGCTTTCCATCAGTAGTGATCGATGTCAAGAGCAGTTCCTTTCAGCAATAAAAAAATAATTGGTAATATTAAAAACCCCTGACACAAAAAAGAGCTGATGTCCTTGAAACGGCTAAACTGATTTTGATAAAACATATCTAAGAACCACCGCTACATAACCTGCTTTCAAATAAAAAAAATGCGGGGCAGTCTTTAGGGACTGCCGATAGAAGTGAAAACTAAGTAACTTGTGAATTGTATCGTCGAAGCGTGCGGTGAGGATGACGCGAGTTTCACGGTTTTGGTTCACCCAAAAAGTACACACTTATACATAGTAAACCTAAAGCTCATGGAAAGCGTTCGGTGACGATGACGCGAGTTCCATGATTTTTTTTCACTCAGAAAGTGTTCAACGCGCCTAAAGAAGTTTTCACTTCAAAAAACCGCATCGAAATCGGTTCACCCGTTTAAGAGCTACGGTGCCACAGACAGACACACACACAACGGTCAAATTTATAACACCCGTCATTTTGCGTCGGGGGTTAAAAGATTAACTTACAGAAAAAAACATAAGACTACATGTGAGTAGAAACGTGTTACCACTGTCGACAGTTGACAATATCTACGTAGACACAAGATTGAACCAGAAAAGTCAGGCGTACCTAATTGATTTCCTAAAAAAATCTGCTCAACTTACTTTTATCAGAAAAAAACACAAGCAGTTTATTCCTTTTTTTTCAATCTTATACTTGGTTTCCTAAGTTAAAGTACCAACCGTGCCGTAATAGTGACAGATTACAGACCTTTTTAAGCCTCATTAAGTCTCCAATACCCTTCATTTACAGGGTAACGGGGTAAACAAGGGTAAACAACAGTGTTTTTTTTACATACTCAATCAGTTCTGGTGTGTTGGGTAGAAAGTATTTCGGGAAGGTTTGGAAAAGTTAGAAGTTTTTTGGAGGTACAAATAGTCCTAGACATACTGAAATAGTTCTAATAATTACGTTCTTTGATCAATCAATAGTCAATAGTCTTTATTTGTAAATACAGGTTAACACAGTGTGCAAGATGCTACAATTGTTATATTAAAGTTCCTCTATGTTTTGCCGTACAAATATACATTTATTGGAGGCTTCTGCCAATTAAGACAATTAGTTTATAATAATTCTGATAATGTCAATTTAAAATAATTAAAATGTAATTTAATAAAAATCAATAGGTAATGTCAGGTAATGTCAGTATTTAACGAAAAGCTACAATGTCAATACTAAATAATAATAATGTCCATATGTTACTGATAAGAAAAAATATTTAAAATTGATATTGTCCACAGATTTACTATTAGAGTCGTCATGCATAAATAGTCATGTCACTTGTATACAAACATTATTAGTATGTCAAAAAACAGTAACAAAGATCGGAAACAAATTCTGCTTATGAGCCTTTAACTTTTTATTTTGAAAGAAATTTTTGTTTTGTACAGTCATCAAGTTAACTGCCACGGCTTATTTTTATTTTTAATCTTATATTTCGAATTGTTTCTTAATATTTTTTTACATTGTTCTCACATATAGAAGCAACAAGAATAATGTATCCAAGATTTTGTAACATCTTGATTTAAAAGCGTGTCCTTGGAGTTTCTTACCTGTTCTTCTCCATAGAGATCTACGTTTTGTAATGGGCAACTAGCTTCAACTTTCTGACTAACTGACCGACTCTTTGACAATTCAAAAGTGCCTGTAAATGGTTTAATTGAAATAAATGCTTGTGAGTTTGAGTTGAGTTTTCTTTAGAGCAAGTGTCATCAAAATGTCAAAGTTTCAGACATTTAGTGTAACGTATCAAATAGGGAGAAAGAGTCAAGTAATAATAGTATTTATCATCAATCCGAAAGTCCTATAGGAATGAGGAACGGGGTGTAAAGTTCACTCATACCTCCATAGAAAAAGGAGGATCCTCTGACCAGACGGGTGTTGTGTCTGGTGGGCTACTGCCCGTCGATTGATGTCGGGAGTTGTATATGATTATGCTAGTTGCGCGGTAAACTGTGCTTGCGCGATGCAGTACTTTTCGTGACGTCAGTATGACGCGTATCTAGCATATGGCGTTGTAGATACCGCTACAGGCCTAAGGCCCATCGTCGACGACGTTTCTCAAAAATAACGTGTTACGAACTCAAATCACCTAAAAGTAGCCAGAATGTCACAGCACTTAAATTTTAATGGCGGTCTGTACACCACGTGACTTATTAGTTTGTGATTAATTCAGTCATGTACCGTCCGCCATTGAAAGTATTCGTGTCATGGACGATGCGCCTTAAAGTGATCAGTATTATATAGCTTTCAATTATGTTTCAAGCTCCATTTAAATTTCGGTTTCTATCAAAGCATTTAACATTCTGTTAGAATTTGGGTCAAGGTCAATGTCTTAATGCTAACGATTTTTTTATAGCCATTTATATCCCCCATTCTTTCCATCTTTAAAGAATAAGTCTTTACCAAGGTTTGCAAAGGAAGACAGCCAGAATTAATACATCAAAAATAAATCCCCCAAGCGAACGTAACCACATCAGGTTTCCAATTTCTTTCCTCCATTCCCAAAGTCATAAATAAAAGCCGTTATAACACGCCAATCAAATGAGCTGCCTTCTGTATTCGAATATGAAGTATTAAGTCATAAATACACGTCGAAGTTTGAAGGAATTTCCGCCTGTGAGCGTAAAAAATGAATCGTGTCCATCAAACTTTCGTGAAGCTGGATTTGTGAGATGGTATGGAATTAAGAATGTTTGCGGTAGCCGTTTGTTTTTTTTTTTTGGAGCTCAGTGTTTTGTTTTCGAAGTAATAGTAGTCCCGAAAAAGGGACATACAGAGATATACAGGGTAAATGATAAATGATTTTTTTTCAGTAAGTAGGTTTGTACGAGTACAAACACTTTTACACGTCAATCAAATTTTTTAAACAAGATGAGGTCGGCGTTTCTTATCTGACTACTCTGAGAAGAAAGGCCGAAACAAGCTCAGAGGTCACAGTCTATTTTAAAGTCCAGACATAATCTTGGTCAGATCATGTGAAAACCATGTACATTGGTATCTGAAATGGTCTTTCGAGGAAAGAACCGCACAGATTGAGTGGACCTGTCCAGTCAGTGCACGCATTTGTCAGTAATCGTGCAGCTCAACCCAGGAAGTCAGGACTTAAAGAGCTCAACGATTCGACGAACAATACCAAAGAAAGGACATTTGGGTGGGCTGCATAAATTACTCAAACTGCTAGATCATGTGTGTAAGGGACATCGACACGGAAAATATTGTCCTGAAATCCCGAGCCGAGAGTTGAAATTATTCACAAAACATCACATATGTATTATCCGAAAGATTAGGCATAGGTGTTACCTTCATATGGTAAAAGGCATTTAAAAGTCGACGACGTCAAGTAATTAACACATAACATAACATCACGCCTTGTTTCCCCAAAGGTTTGGGCAGAGGTGTACCCATAGTACGTTCACATTTCGCCAGTTTTCAAGTTAAGTCAAATAATAACAGCCGAACTCTCCGATCACGTCACTATTGTAGCGGTATCTACACCGCCATATGCGAGCTACACGTCACACTGACGTCACGCAAATCCTGCAACGCGCAAGCAGAGTTTACCGCGCGACTAGCATATATACAACGTCCCGACATCAACCGTCGGGCAGTTGCCCACCAGACACAATACCCGTCTGGTCGGAGGATCTTCCCTTTTCTATGGAGGTGTGAGTGAACTTTACACCCTGTTCCTCATGCCTCTGTACTATAGAAAGACAGCGACGAGCCATCTCAGAGCGCGGCAACATGTTAGCAAGGCGGTTTAGTTGCTGTAGAGACATTGTCAAGGTCCAGATATTTTTGTCAACTGTTGCACAAGGGTCTACAGGGACCACTAATTACCATGCTGAGATATGGGCCTTTTGGTCTCGTACAGGACTTTCTGTTGTTATTTTCATTTTACTTTTGTTTTTTTTTTATTAGTATTTAGTTTAGTTTGTGATAATCCTGTGCGAGTCCTTATAAATACTTTTTCTTTCTTTCTTTAATTAGTTTCATTGGCGGTCCGTTAATAAAAATATGACACTAGCAACCAAGATTAAAAAAATATAAACTAAAACTAAACTAATCCAATCTTCTAAACTTAACATTATAAAGAGATAAGATTTGAATTTTGTATGTGTGTTTGTTACGCTTTCATGTAACGATCAAACAGTGGTGCCGATTCTCTTGTCACGAAATTCTCTAAACTAGACTAAAAATCACAAAAAAAAAAACCTGTCATACGATTTCTCATTGTAAAATAGACTAAAGTGACACAACTTAAATATATTTTAGGTTGACAGTACTAAGATAGCACTGAATTATTAGTTTAGTGGAAATGGCAATTTTGCTATTCTGTATTTGACGTTTTTCACCTAAAATTTTGGTGGTCTAACTTTAGTAACTTTATTTTTAATCGCGATTAAAAAGGTGTCGAATAAAATTAGTTGTCCTGAACTAAAATTCACCACAGCACCTCGACAGGTGCAAAAACAGTATTGTATCTTTTTTAATTTTATTTTGCTTATATCTCGAAAATGGCGTGTCCTATCGCAAAAATTATGAAAATTTCGACCCCCTTTATAAAACTCTTAAAATCTTAAAACTCTACAAGTAGGTAATTTTTTTAAATATTTTGCATACAAAAAGTGAAAAATTCCATATAAAACACGTGGCTGCACCCCATGCGTACCACTGGCTCTAAAAAAAACACGGGGTTAGGGCAAACAAGTACCACATGGAGTCTTGATTGACAAGTAAAATTTTAATTGCGTCAAAATTATTTTTAAATTTAGAGATATATTTTCGCAGAATAGCTTTAAGATTCTCATAGCCAAAAGTAAGGAATTTTAGTGATAGTTTAGTTCGATGTACAAGAGAATCGGCACCAAGGGCTGGCGGGTTTAAAACGGCTGAACGGATTGGGTACACTATATAAATACGAAAAACTATATTCCGTTAGTCAGAAATACGAATTTCAAAATACCAATTTTCATAATTCCAAATGGTTCAAAATTCCTAATATAACAACTCCGATTTATCATGCATCCTTTTTTATAATTCCAAAATTTCAATATTCCTAACGTTTATAATTCTCAAAATACCGAGTTTCAATAGATCGAATAGCAAAAAGTCCAACTTAATGATAATTCGAAACATCAAAAATTCGAATTCTGATTCAAACTCAAACTCAAAGCATTTATCTCAAATAAACCAATTACATGCACTTTTGAATAAATTGTCAAGAGGTCGGTCAGTCAGAAAAAAGGAAGCTAGTTGCCCTTTCCAAAGCGTAGTAGGTACCTATGGAGAAGAACGGGCAAGAAACTTCATGGACACTCTTTTAATTCAAAATATAGTTACAAAAAAAAAATTGTTTACATAATTCATGTTGAAATTATACATGTGAGAACGATGTAGAAAGACGTGCACGTTAAAAACGTCTGAAATAGAAAAAAAAAAACAATTCAGAAATTATTTCAAATAAGCCGTGGCAGCCAAGAGATGACCAGTCCCTACTGACGGCGCCCGTTCACGAACATGACGTATGGATCAGCACCATCAGATTATTTTTAAAGTGCCGATTAATTAGAATTCCGAAATAAAAACGCCTTGTAAAACTGTAATCTAACTTAACCTAAATGATTCACCAACAATAGAGGGGATCTGGCGTTAATGGCCCCTGTTCTAACTTAACCCAAAGGTTTCAATAACAGTAGATGGTACCCTACGCAGGTATAAGAAGAAGAAAACAAAACAATAATATTAATACAGAAATATAAATAGACAATTAGATGTTTTGGAATTACATTAAACGTTACTTAAACATTTTGAATTTCTGAATATTATACTAATTGAATCAGAATCCGAATTCAAATTTTAGCAGTTTATTCGAAGTATTGAAAATCGGAAAGTCGGTTTTCGGACCGAGAACCCATCCAACAATTTATTTTTTAATTATCGTATGAAAATCGGAATACAAACAATTAGCATTAACGACTTTCGGTAAAATAAATTTCGTGATTTTTAATAATTGACATTATAATTCTTAGGTATTATGAATTTCGGAGTTTTGAAAATCGGAACATCGAAATTCGGAATAAAATATTTCGGAGTATTTGGTATTTTTTATGAAATTTGGTATATATGGGTAGCCCATGACCTGGATTAGGTCACAGGATCATTAATTTTGTCCCGGTATTCCCACGGGATCAAGACTTATGCGGATGAAACCGCTTGGCGCAGCTAGTTCAGAAATAATACGACAATAAACCTGAATAATTTTAGCAAACTAATTAATTCATTTGAATATGAAAAATTATATTTTTACTTTGAACTATCTGTCTGATATCTGGAGCAAAGTTAGTGCAAGCTATTGCCATTACAATTTGAAGATGTTCATCGGTAAGTCGAGATCGAAATTTACGAGGTACAAAATACGTTAACTGTCCAGGGGCCTACTCTCCAAATCCATCAACGAAGATACGGACCTGTCCGAAAGTAGTTGATCCGAGAAAACTAGTATCATATTCAATTTTTCGAACGGGCAAAAGCATATCGCGGGTAAGGCCAGCTGTCAAATCGTGTTGTCATTCATTCTTAGTTCAGGCTCCGAAGTAATCTTATGTCCGTGGGTGACAAGGCAGTAGACCCTCGGATCCGGACCAAGGTCCGCCATCTGGTAACTCCTGGTGTACACAGTCAAGGTGTGGACAAACTACACAAAGGCTGCACTGAGCGACATGAGACAGTAATACAACGAGCGTCATGAAAAGAAGGAAAGAAATAATATACATTTATTTAGCACAGACTAAAAGGCACACAACACAATGTAATATTATACTAGAAGTAGCAGCTATTGTTATTCACCAGGCACAAATAAAGACTGGGCTGTTACTGAAAATTTTCTTACGGAAAGTCCTAATCCTAGAGCCTCTAGAGAGATCCTAAAGTCTTATTCCTAGGCAGTAAGTCCTGGTTGACGTCATCACGTCAATGCCGGTTGTCACTGAAAACCAGCGCTGGGGCTCTGTCTCGCATATATTTTGTATCACTACATAATAATATTATAAAACAAAGTCCCCCCCTGCCACGTCTTTCAATCTGACTGAACGCGCAAAAACTCAAAAACTACCGAAAGGATTTACATACGGTTTTCCTCAATAGAAGGAGTGATTCATGAGGAAGGTGTATGTGTATAGTTCATTAAAGTTTTTTGTAAACTGACCGAAATATGACCATTATAATATTGTTGAACATGGCGCAAGAACTGCTAAACGGATTTGGATGAAATTTTGCACACAGATAGTTAATAACCTGGATTAACACATAGAATACTTTTTATCCAGGTAGTATGTTCCCGTGGGATAATTTCCGACATCCACGTGGGTGAAGCCGCGGGTAAAAGCTAGTAGAAAATATAATTGTACCAAACTGCCATATTCTTCAGATATATAGTTATCTGAAAAATCGGCCCTCAATAGAAATATATTACCGATTACTCTAAATACTTTTCAGACGCATCTTCCCCTTCAACTCACATTCACACTACAAATCACTATTTCTACACACTTTCCACCCATTTAATATACCAACCATCTTTATTTCAATCACTAATACATTAAGGGCAATAATTTTCACCAAACTTTTATATCTAGAATAAATCCTATCATTAAAAAAAAAAAACTTATCCTTAGAATACATTTTGAATTTTTGGCAGTTTACCATATTAGAACCTGTCAGACGTCAATTTTATTGCACAGATAAAATATATTTGACTTTGGTAAAATCAGCCCTAAATCGACTCTGTTCACTTTGAAAACGTGATCAAATTCAATAAAAATAAAACTTATAAATACCGTTTAGTCCGTCCACGGGAAATTTTATTCTTCAACATTGCGATGAAAAATGCTTTGTCCCACTTGGTGGAATTCCTTGCATGTCTATGAGAGCAGAATTCATAGTGCGGTAAGTGCGGTTTTTTATCGATGTTGAATAAATTATGAGCAGTCGATGCTCAGTAAATTATGATAACTTACATTTTATCCAATTTGGTCTCGTAGTCGCAAGAGCGATTGTTGGCGTGAGGTCCTGGGTTCGATGTTCGAGTTGGGCAAAGTGTTGTTTATTGGGTTTTTTTTTAGGAATCTTTAGTAGTAGCCGAGGGACTGGATTTGTGCCCGGTTAATGATAGTGAACGGGTTTTGTATTTTTATTAGGTTAGGTAGTGTTATTTACTTAAACATCATTATAAGGGGCATATTGTCAATTTTAAGACAACAGCAAGAAAAATAATTATGCATTTACTTAGAGACACAAAACAAAATTACAAATAAATATTAAAAAAGAAGAAATATTACACTGCACTACTATACATATTGAAACGTCATTTCCAGTTTCAGGCTTCTATAACTATAACTTTAAAATCGTTTGATTAAAAGGTTTGGTAGTAATGATAAAATATTTTATTTCAGTATGTACGTTTGTACAAACACTTTTACACGTCAACCATATTTTAAAAACTAGATGAGGTTGGCGTTTCCTATCTGACTACTCTGAGAAGAAAGACAGAAACAAACTCAGAGGACACATTGTCTTTTAAAGTCCAGACATAATCTTGGTCAGATCATGTGAAGACCATGTAGATTGCTGTCTGAAATGAAAGAACCAGACAGATTTGAGTGGATCTGCCCAGTCAGTGCACGCATTTGTCAGTAATCACGTAGCTCAACACAGAACTTAAGGAGCTCAACCACTCGAAGAATAATACCAAAGAAAGAACATTTGGGTAGGCCGCATATAGATGCGGCCTACCCAAACGACTACTAATACTCAGACTGACAGATTATCATTAAAACTAACGGAGAAAGTGATAAACAAAAAAATACCCACATAGTCCTCACATTCACAATAATTAAAATAATAATATTAACACAACGCTTAACCCTTCGGCAAATACAGACATGAGGTTATGTTATGTTAATATTATAATTCAGGAAGTAAATATTCATGGCATTGTGTATATAATAATCATTAAAATGTCAAAGTGTATGTAAAATAAAAGGAAATAGCATAAAAAAAACCACATTAAGTCTGCCAAAATTGGAGCAACTCAATCCCAAGCCTTTTATCCTCAAAATAATCTTTAACGGTATAAAAGGCTTTCTGGCACAACGCACGTTTAATAAATGATTTGAATTTATTAGGCTTAGACCATGAACGTAGCTTGGAAGTTTATTATAAAAGAGTATACATTGACTTCTGAACAAGCCACCTATTTTCTTGAGCCTTGTTGTAGGTACAACCAATTTGTGTTTATTCCTTGTATTTATATTATGAATACCACTGTATTTTCAAACAATTTAATATTTAAAGATTTTCAAAAATATACTGGGAAGGCACAGTCATTACATTAATATCCTTAAATTTCTCTCTGAGAGATTGTCTCGGACTTAATTTATAGATTAATCTAACAGCTCTCTTCTGTAAAACAAATATAGTCTGAATGTCGGTGGCTTTTCCCCACAACACATCGCCGTCCCATACATACACATATATAACATCACCCCTGTATTCCCCGAAGGGTTAGGCAGAGGTGTAGCACACCCACATTTCGCCAGTTATGTTTAAGTCCCATGTAATAAGGGGCGAGCCTATTGCCATCAACCGGGCGTATGACATTATACTATGAAAATATTAAATTACGATTTTTTTCTAACAACGTATGCAGTGGAGTTTTGCTTTTTTAACAATGTATCTATATGTGGGTCCCACTGAAACTTAGCATCCAAAGTTAAGCCGAAGAATACTGTGCTATATTCAGCATTCAAATCTTCGTCCTTTCTCAATACATTCGTTTTCACTTGCCTAACGCGAGGTAGCGTAAACTTAATGCATTTGTTTTTTTTTTGTCATTAAGAAATAAATGATTAACATTGAACCAGTGAACCACTTTTGAGATCGCGCTACTTACATCGTCAGTAACCAGCTGCTGACGTATAATTTTAAACAAAAGTGAAGTGTCATCCGCAAATAAGACTATAGTAGAGATGAGGCAAGTCATTAATATAAATAAGAAACAAGAAAGGACCAAGAATTGAGCCCTGAGGGATTCCCATTATTACTATAGATCCAGGAGATATTTTTCCATTAACGTCAATGCTCTGAATCCTATTACTCAAGTATGCAGTAAGAAGATCCAGAGCGGTGTTCTAAATCCCGTAGTGGCGGGGTTTTCTGTTTAACGTTTTATGAAGAACGCAATCGAATGCCTTGGGGAAATCACAAAAGCTGCCCATGGCATCGCATTTATCTTCCCATGCATTATAATATGCACTAAAAGTTGAACGACCCCTTCTAAAACCGAACAGTTTGCTATGTAATAATTTATGTTTATTAAAAAATCTTGTATTTGACAAAAAAAATATGAAAGGTAGCTAGTACTGAAATAGGTCTATAATTTGTGGAGTGTGAAGTACTAACTATTGTCTACAAAGCTAAAAAATCTCTCTCCAAATCTAAAAGTTAATACTATGAATACGACTAGAAGAAAACTTACGAGCTATCCTGCGGTATGTAATAACAGTACGAGCTCTGTTCCTTATAAACATTGAACTAGATTACCATACATATTATATCCAACTAATGTGATGTGGACTGGTTTTTGCTCTCTTATGAGTGGGATTCCGTGGATGGCCAAAGTAGTAAGTATTTTGGGAAGTATGCAGAACATTATCAAAGGAAATCCTTCGAAAAACTTCGAAATAACTCTTTTCTTTTTCGCTTTTTGAAATAATATCAAGCGTTATATTTTTATAGTAAATTATCTTCTGCCCGCGACTTCGTCCGCGTGAAATATCTGGCTACCCCGACTCAACCCCTCGCATCGCATCGCCTGCACGCGCTATTACTTCGTTTTTGCTTAGCATTCTTCGAGCGACCATGATCTTAGCGTCATGTTTAATAGCTTATAACCTTCGTCAAGAATTGGGCTATCAAATGCAAGAAGAATTTTGGAAATCCGACTGTAGTTCCAAAGATTACTCCTTACATACAAACTTACAAACAAACAAATATTACTCTTTATAATATTTTAAGTATAGATTGATAGTTCGAAAACAGTATTTCATGATTTCAAAATCTATGTAGTATATCGTCAAACGCACATCAGTAGTGCCTACCTAAAACTTGAATTAAAAAAATCGCCCTTAAAGCTAAGAAATAAAGGTGCCCGCAAATTATCATGGACGGTTGACTTTTCTATGTAGAATAATCAACAAAGTACCCCAGGGGCACTCAGGAACTCAGACTTAACAAAAAGTACAAACTCCGATGTTTAGAACAATATTCTCAGTGCCAAATGATTGCATGTAAGTTCATGCAAATACAAAATTGTACAACAGCGGGATAATTACGTTACACACTAACAGTAGGAATGGGTTTCATTTTGACAAATGAACAACGTTCATTGCGTTCTATACGTTGCTGAGCAGACAAATTTTTCGAATATATGAAGCAATGGATTAGCAATAGTCTTCAAAATGATTCAGATTGTGTTAGATAATGTGTTACTTATATAGGGTGCAGGCCGCAAAAACTATTCATCCTCGTTTCTGCTAATACTGGAATCACACTACACACACTGTTCTGTAGAGTAGTCACTGGCTTAGGTTTAACCTGATGGCCAATTCCCGTTGAAGGGGATGTGAAATATGAACTCATCTTCTTGAATCGAATGTTTTATATTTTACTTGCATTTACAGTATATGGTATTTCTTGAGACAAGCACATATGCGCGTGAGTGGTTGAATATAGGATTCAATAGTCGCTTGCGCGACGCGATCACACGATGTGCTAAATGGCGCAGGCGGCGCGGCACTTCGTCGCGGCTGGCCATGTTGTCCCCGCGCACCACACCCCTGCCAACGTCGTAGTGGTGTGCCGCATGCGTCGTCGCACGCGGTACGGTATGGTTTTAATGTAGAACATGGTGCAAACAATGGCATGCACTCCAGTGATTAAAAACGTTCATAATCTACTCAAACTCATCTCAATGATACTCCATGTCAAAATCCTGTTAGATATGTAAGTAAAGTAGAGGAATTCGGGAGGTGCCCCTTTTTTTTTTAGTTGGGAAATCATTAAATGACCTCTCCCGCTCTGGGCGGAGCGGAAGGGCGTGTCAGACTCTTACTGACTAAAACCCCCCCGTGTTCCTTCAGTTGCCTGTGTGCCAGGGCCACGGTAACTCTTTCGAACAATCCGCGACCCCGGCAGGTATTGGCCCTATCGGACCCCGTCAATTGTGGTGACATCTCTTTGAGGCGCGCGTGGAACACATCGCGCCGTGGACCCGGGCCTGGTCCTTACCGGATGGCGAGCTGCCCATTGCTCGCTGTCTTGGGCTATTTTCTCAAAATGCATGACAATATTCTTAGAACCCTCATGCAAATACAGCACAACAGGTTGTAATCACATCACAAAAACTATTCACCCTCGTTTCTGCTAATTGCTGCAATAACACTATACACATACTATAATGTTAGGTGTTACGGGCTTAGGTTTAACAGTCGTTTGCTTGTATGTGTTGCAACAGGCTTATAAGAGGCTTATAAGAGACTAGACTTATAAGGTCTGTGAGCTGTAGAACTCGCGAGTCTATCTCTGCATAGCTTTAAACTGAAATGTTCATCAAAATCAAAATCCTTAAAACAAAAAAACCGCGAAATTGCTGACATATGTTTTTTTTTTATTGTGGGTGGGCTATAGGTACACCTCTGCCTAACCCTTCGGGGAATACAGGCGTGATGTTATGTTATGTTATTTTTTACGTTTTCAGCCCTCATATCTCCATCATTTTGAATAATTTCGAAAAACCGAATCGATAAAAAAAAACATATAATTATCGAACCTGCTCACAAAATTTCACGAGAATCGGTTGAGAAATGCGACCTTTATAGGGGAACAGCCATGCGCCAGACATTCGGAGATAAGAAAGCATTTTTGCCCTAGCTTAACAGAGACGCTTCCCTCGCGCTTCGCGTTCGCTCGGTCCATTATAACCGGCTGGGTAATTGCTTAACACACTTTCAATCACAATCCGAAAGATTTTGAGGGAAATTAGTAATCCGTTGCTTGAAAAATTCATCTCCTCAACACCGTAAATAACGCAATGAATGTTGTTGAACTGTCAAAATGAAAGGCATTACCATTGTAAGTGTGTAACGAAAGTACCCCATGGTAACTATTCCGTGGCTGCTCAATATACTTACGGCCGAACTCTTATGTCCGCCTCTGCAAAATCTTCTGTTTCTTCTATACATCTTTAGGCGTGACAACGAATGCTTGAGATTTAAAGGACACTTGTGCGCTAAATGAATTTAAAAATAATTCTGTCTCTGCCATCTTCAAACAATTGACAAAAAGAGAACGATGTTTGAAAATCGTTTAGCACTAAACGTGTGTAGTGATTTGTGGCGCAAGCGGGACTGAGTGTTCTTTAAATTTCAAGCATTCTCCGCCTCAAGATGTATTGTAGCTACAGAAGACTTTTAAGAGAATGCATTCGTAAAATTGGTAACGTCGCAAATAGCTGTCAAATTTATCGATTAATTTATCAATATTAATGAACTCAATGATGACATATCGAAACATATTAATTACTAGCTTCTGAGTAATTAATACTAAAATGACAGCCACATTGTTATAAAACTTCCCTGTATACCTACCTAATGGCATGGTCGACACCATGGTCGGTGTATCAGTGCAATGATGGACGCATTCTTACAGATTATTCCCGACGGACGGCTATCACTAAAATAATATAACAGTCGATTGTAAACACACGGGATTTTTTATGGCATATAAATACCGATTATTATAATTATAATAGGTCGGGGAAAAAGGTTTTTCGTATTTTATAGGTTTAAAGTTGCAGTAAAATCTCTTTGGCTGTACTGTTTGTATCTGGCTGGTTTTTGATACAGTTAAATAGATGACATAAAAAAAAGTAAAAACATCTTAACGCCATTTTTCAATTGTTTTGCTGTCTATCTGAATCTAATGAAAAAATTCAATACATTTTGAAGTGAAAAAACAAAGAAGGGAAAAATGCGACAGAAGCTGCGAAAAGAATATCTGACATTTATGGACTTAACGCAGTGTCAGCACAAAGTCGGTTCAAGCGTTTTCAGTCCGGGAATTTTAATGTCAAAGATGTTTTTGTCAAAGATGATGTTGTTACGGAAAGTCGATGCCTCTTTAAAAAAAATGGAGCAAGATTGGCATACCTATTAGTAGTTACGACATAGCTGAAGGGTTAAGGGTTGAGCACTAACCAGTTCTGATCCATTTGAAAAAGTCTGGGTATACAAAAAAAAAGCACGATATTTGGTGTGGCACCCAAATATCGAGCTTAATCTTCAATTTGTATATAAAATACGAAATAACTTTTACCTCGACCTAATATTATTTTATTATAAGTATAACGTACTTGTAACACCATAATACTGTAACAAAAATAATTACGAAAATATCAATACTTCATCTACATGGTTCTCACATGACCTGACCAAGATAATGTCTGGACTTTAAACGAGACTGTGACCTCTAAGTTTGTTTCGGTATATTTTCTCAGAGTAGGCGGATAAAAAACACCGACCTCATAGAGTTTTTTAAATGTTACTCGTATTGACATTTAAAATCGTACATCATTTATTGAAGTTGAAGAATATAGAAAGACTACACGCCTCACGGGATTGAACGTTCCATTACACAGAAATTATTCAGATAGCAAAGTGAAGTAATCAAGAGGTTTAATCAAGCGAGCACTGTGAACTAAATCAAAGTTAGTCGACAAATATTTGGACTTACAAATTACATATGGGACTTAGCGTTTGTGAAATGCTTTATACATATTATATTTCCAAAATAGAGTATGGTGGAGTTTCTGTGAAGAGAGTCTGAGTGCATTAATATAATAAACTAAATATACATAATTATTAGTATGCATACCTTATTATTTCTTCATTCCCTGAAGTGGTAAGCTGATGTAGACTTCAGCTTGCGACATACAACTGGCGAAATGTGGGTGTACTACATGATTTAAGTCCCACGTAATAAAGCAACGAGCTTCTTCGGAAATATATATAACTTACTAGCTACGCCCTACGGTTTCACCCGCATAAGTCTCGATCCTGTGAGAATAACGGAATAAAAAGTATCCTTATTCTTAATCCAGGTAATGGTCACCCTATGTGCCAAATTTCATTAAAATCCGTTCAGCCGTTTTATCGTGAAAGCGTAACAAACAAAAACAAAAAATCAAATCTTTTCTCTTTAAAATATTAGTCTAGACTAGCTTTTGCTCAGTCGGAAATTATCCCAAGGGAACTTACTACCGGGATTTATCCCGGTAGTAAGTTCCCTTGAATTGTCCTATGTCCCGACCCAGGTCATGGTTTATCCGAGAACTGGCTTTAAAGCATGAAAAATTCAAATAATTTACTAACAACACGCATCACATCACATCACACACACACACATACACACCCCCTCACACATACACCCTCACACACTTCACACAAGACACACAAACATCATCACATTTCATTTTCTCTTCACAAACAATGGCATCATATACTAATTTAGACAAGCTTAAAAACTATGTGACACTAGTTTGTGAGAGTCTGGTGTCTCACTAGGAATACCTGTTTAGCAGATCACTAGTAAAGTAAAGTATCAGACAGACGGACAGACACACACAGTTACTTTCGCATTAATATTATGTAATGTAAATAGTATATACATTATTGATGGATATTTGGCCTACATTATCCGAAGAGGTACGTTTCATGGAATAGAAGATGAGCTTTATTGGGAATCGACCCCAACACCTTACGCACGGTCTGCATGAGCAGGCGGCGTGATCAACATGCCATCGGCAAGCTGAAACGCGGCGCGCCTGCGCTATTTGCTCCCCGCGCTAACACTGCTCAATGTTAGCGCGGGGAACAAATAAAAGAAGTGGACTGTATGAAATAGGCAATGGTTTAATGTCGTGCTTATTACAATAATAAAACTGTCCCAGACAAAACAATTAAATGGTCAAGTTAGAGAGGAGAATTGTCCGTCGCGGTGGAGTGCGAGGAAGCGAGTGGTCATCGGAACGAGCCGTGTCGCAGCCGCGCCGCACCCCAGCTTGCTGATGACGCGTTGATCACGCCACGTGCTGGTGCAGGTGTTGGGGTTGGTTCATAACAAGCCTAATATCGTTAACTCCGCACAAATCTAGGCTCTAGGCTTCTACTGGGTTTCTTATTGAAAATCCCAACAGTACGCTCAGCCTGAAGAACAAACTCAAGACTGGTTGCTCAGCAGTTAACTTGACAGCTACCGATTTAAGTTGTAACATAACTTGCGAAATGTCGGTGTAATACATAACTGCTTCTGCCAATCCTCTATAAGAATTTAGGCAAACGTTATGGGTAAGTATTTCGTGTCCTTCAGTAAATTAATGCATTTGCATGATTCATATTCAGGCGAAAGTGTCGAAGTAGCCCGCTAAATTCAAATTTTCTTACGTTTATTCAATTTGCAGGTCAGGGTTGTATGCTGATCTAAATATGATTCGCGGCCGTATCAAATATTTATTAGAATTATAATTATTAAAATCATCAATACAACTCTCTAAGTTCATATTATCCTATTGAATGATGAGTAAAATAAAGCCATATTTGTTACGGTCGCGAATCATATTTTAATCAACATACAACCAGACACTGACCAGCAAATTGAAAAAACGTAAGAAAATTTAGAATTTCACGGGCTCCCTTATCGCATCCCCCTTAAAGCGACATGAATTCTTTTACCTATACTTATAGTATGATTTAAGCCGTACTAAGTTAGAAAGACCAGCGAACCTTAATCGAATTTCTTCCTATCTTTCTTTCATTCTTATATGACGACAAAACGATTGTCTCAACTTACGTTAACTTAAGTATTCATGTAGACTGAATAAAGTATGTAAATGTAGACAAACAAACGTGTTTACGTGCAGATTAACAGTAATGATTTATTACTAAACAGTCTGTGAGAGCGATCAAATAATGGTATTGTTTGTTAGAAAGTAGGTTAATATTACAGCTTCGTTCTTAAGGCGGAACCTTCAGGGTAGCCCGCGAAATTCAAATTTTCTTACGCTTTTTGCAATTTGCAGGTCACTGTCGGGTTGTATTTTGATTTAAAAAAGACTTGGATTTAAAATAGCCTTGTAAAAAGTATTAAGGGGGATGCGCTAAGGTAGCCCGCGAAATTCAAATTTTGTTACTTTTTTTGCAATTTGCAGGTCACTGTTAGGTTGTATTTTGATTAAAATATGATTCGAGACTGTAACAAATATATCTCTAGAGAATTATAATCATTAGAATCAGCAATACATCTCTCTAAGTTCATACTACTGTATTGAATGAATATTTAATGAAATCATTACATTTGACGCTCATTTTAACATAAGGAGTAGTATTGCTGATTCTAATGATTATAATTCTGTAAAACCATATTTGTTCCGGTCGCGAATATATATAATACAACCTGACAGTGACCTGCAAATTGCAAAAAAACGTAACAAAATTTGAATTTCGCGGGATACCTTAGCGCATCCCCCTTAATGCTTTTTACAAGGCTATTTTAAATCCAAGAGATTTTTTATTTATTGAAAATTTGCGACCCTCGAATCGAACATAAGATCTCACGCTCTAGAGTGGAAACGACTGCTGAATCATATAATAATTATATATTTTATACATATAGGGAAAGCCGATCTTAACACAAATATTACCGTAATTAAGAAAAAATAATATTTTATCAGGTCCTAAGCTGATGAAAATTTCATTTTTCATGTTCCTAATTTACCTTGTCACATAGAAAGATAGAAAACACAGACACACACACACACCCATGAACACGTCCTCACACGCACACACACACACAAACACTCACATGACTATTATAAATTACAGTCGCTTTTCGTGTCTGCCTATGTATTTGCGTGGTTCTTCTAAACTACGCATTGTATTATGATGCGGATTTCACAATCATTTAAATAATTTAATCCGGAAGGTTTATGTGCATAATACATTTATATTAAACTTACATAATTAATAAAGGAATCTCGATGTTTTGTCAAGTCGTATAAACCGTGCGCGGCAGGGCCGGATCGCTTGTACCCTATAAATTCAAGGAAAGTAGAGTTGCTACGACGTAGCGGTTTTGCTACATATTATGCTACGCTGTCGTAGCGCCCGTAGCAATGTTCTAAGAATTTTATTATACTTTTTAAAATTTGCTAAAATTTAACCGATGAAGCTTCTAGAACCATACAATTTTGTGTGAGTATTATGTCATCAAGTAGGTACAATAAAAATCTTAATATTCTATCCTACGTCAACTGTTTGGACATCAGTCGAAATGTCTGGACTGGAGTGATTGTTTTTTTTAATTAGTTTGGTCATTGAATCGTACATTCAGGCTAAAGTAACAAGCAATTTTTATTTTCAGCAAAATAAAACAAAGTCTGCCTTACAAAAAAAAAACAAACAAAAAAGGAATAATAATTCAGACTTAACGTTAATCTCGAATTGTTCGAATGAAAGCGTAAGAAGGAATAAAAAAAGAAAATCTTAGACAGTTTCATGTACCAACGCCCAAGAGTTTAGTCTTAATGATAAATGATTCTACCAGGATACCAGGATGGATAAGTGACATTTTTTGGCACTCAAAGCTAAATCTTTAGGCTTCAGACGGCCAATTAGTGCTATTCTTTTGTGAAAGAATAGTGAGTGGAATCTAATGAATATATTTTTGGAGAGTTGTGTTTTTTTGTTACAAATGTGTGTAAGTTTTAGGTAGAAGTGATCTATAGAGTATTGTTGTTGTGATAGACAAATTTTATAGATGGGCAATTTTCTAGCTTTGTAACTGACTCGTATAAAAGCGATAAAATCACAGTGGTTAAGGGATATCCTTAGTTGTAGCCCGCCAAAATCAAATTTTCTTTGTTTTTTTGCAAATTCCAGCTCTGTTTTACATCGTATGTTGATCAAAATGCAATTCGCGACTGTTGGAATGATATATTTATTGAATTATAATCATCAATTTCATATCAATCGTCAAACTTTGGAAATATGTTCCACCTAAAAATTTTTCAGAATATTTCATATGAAAATTCTTAGGTGGAACGAATTTCCAAAGTTTAACGATTAATATGAAATTGATGTCGATCTGTGTACAGTTTCCCAGATCCTTCACAGTTAATTTACTTTTGATTTTGAGTCACAGTCGAAATCACAGTGATCTTTAGATTCGTTGAAATAATATTGTTGTTGGGTTGGTACTATTGGTACCAACCCAACAACAAACAAAATTGTGATTTTGAGAGACTTGTCAATAACAAGTCTGTCAAAATCACAATTTTCGTTTTTATAAGTTTGCTATTAGATTACTGTTGTCAAAAGATAAAATAACAGTGAGAGGACTGTAGCAGTGTCTGACAATGCGAATATTTGCCATAAAATTACATAATTGTCACATTTACACGACAAATATCTGAAGCCTTTCAAATCTATGCATTTACTTTTGGAAGATTACACTATTTGAACGTAATTAAGTTGTGAAAATTTTGTAGCCACAATTTGGTAACACCGCAAGAATTATTGTGAATCCAGCTTTCAACTTTAAAAAACGCATTTAAATCCAAATCCACACCACAAAGCAATGGTCATTTACACTAATCACCTCTCACACAATCCCAATATTATTTTAAAACTTCAAAAAGAACAAATTAATGAGCTTTAAGGAGGCTTCAGGCTTCAATTCTGAAGCCGAAAATGAAAACGTCAGGCTTTTCATTCGTAATAAAGGAAATAAGGCATTTGTGAAAAGGTCCGCCATGGATGTATTTAGTGTTTCCGTTTCCTGTGGATGCGTTTTGTTTTTTAATTTATTCAGATTTTGAATACGCGTTTTTGTTTTTATGTTTTCGTGTGTCTTTTGTTTTACGTGTGTACGAAACTGTTATTTTGAGTAAAAAAGAAATTTTGGTAAATCAAAATCAAGGTATTTTATTTCACATAAATCTACATAGGAACTTATGGAAAGTCAGAAGCTAGGTGCATGGTTCAAATTGATCATTTCCTATGAAGAAGAGCCGGCAAGAAACTCCACGGTTACTCTTTTAAAAATAAGTGGCATTTACATTTTTTTTTCAAATTACTCTGTTAATAGGTATGGAAAGACAGTGTAGGCCTGTCAACAAATAACAGGTACTCAACAAAATAGAAAAAGACCCACAAATTATTCTGCTGATAAAATAATACTAGCTTGCAAGTGTTCACGTTCAAGATCTAAGCCTTAATAAATTCAAATCTTTTATAAAACGGAAACTATGCCGGAAAGCCTATTATACTGTGAAAGACCATATTAAGGACAAAAAGGCTTGGGATTGAGCTGCTCCAATAAATTTACATGGTGAATGTATATTTTAATTGGCTGACTATTTTAGACATGAATATTTACTGTAAAAAGTATTATATTATTTTCATTATTGTGAATATGAGGACTATGTGGGTAATTATTTCAGTTTTATTCTTGATCTGGCAGTTTAAGTAGTTTATGTGGCCTACCCAAATGTTCTTTTTTTGGTATTGTTCGTCGAATCGTTGAGCTGCTTAACTTCTGAGTTTAGCTGCACGGTTACTGACAAATGTGTGCACTAACTGGACAGGTCCACTTAATCTGTGTGGTTCTTTCCTCAAAAGACCATTTCAGATACCAATCTACATGGTTCTCAAACATTATGTCCGTTTTTTTAATATACACATTGACATTGTTGAATTTTATATATACAATGAAATGAGTATTTACTTGTATTGTATTATGTTATTTAAATTATTGTGAATGTGAGGACTATGTGGGTCATTGCTTTTTTTTCTCAGTTAATTTTAATCATGATCTGGCAGTTTGAGTAATTTATGCGGCCTACCCAAATGTCCTTTCTTTGGTATTGTTCGTCGAATCGTTGAGCTCCTTAAGTTCTGAGTTGAGCTGCACGGTTACTGACAAATGCGTGCACTGACTGGACAGGTCCACATAATCTGTGTGGTTCTTTCCTCAAAAGACCATTTCAGACACCAATCTACATGGTCTTCACATGATCTGACGAAGATTATGTCTGGATTTTAAATGAGACTGTGACCTCTGAGTTTGTTTCGGCCTTTCTTCTCAGAGTAGTCAGATAGGAAACGCCGACCTCATCTAGTTTAAAAAATATGATTGACTTGTAAAAGTGTTTGTACAAACCTACTTACAGAAATGAAATCATTTATCATTTAATGTCGAAACAACAGCTTTTGACTAATTGCGTATGAAAGTATATACGGTACTTATAACAAAAAAACTTCTTTCTTTGTCTGTCTGTTTGTTCCGGCTTATCTCCGAAGCGGCTGGACCGATTTTAACGAGACTTTCACGGTCAGATAGCGGATGTTATAAGGAGTAATTAAGGCTAATTTTATATACTAAAAATAATTACCAAAGAAACTCATTATTGTTTTCCGACATCCACGCGAACGAACTGGCTGGCACAGCTAGTTTGAAATCTTTTGAAATCTAATAAAGGACATTGCTCCTTCTAGTCTTTCTTCGTACATCTTTGTTACTGAAAGGCCGTTTCATCTGCATTAGCCTGTGTGTCTCTCAGACGCCTGGAGGCCCTACTTAATAGATTTCCGGAGTCCGTGTCTGCTATACTGAGGGTAAGGAAACCTTTCTGAAAGGTACAAGCTCTTTATAATGTCTCTTAACTAGTGAGGAGTGTGTGTGTAATAGGGTTATTAAGGTTGTGATAGTGTGGGTAGTAAAGGTAATTTTGGGTAATAATAATCATGGTGATAATAATTATGACGAATAGTTTTGTTAAGTTTTACTGACGTGCTTCTTTTGAGGCAGTCTGATTAGTCTAGTCACTATAGTGACGTTTTTAATTATGTGTTCATCATGCAGCGAGAGTAGGAATAAATCACTGAAACAATTAGATCACATATGTATGTGCAGTTCAGATAAATTCTGTTTTTTCTTAACTTTTACAATATTAATTTAACCCAACTGTTTATACTAAGTACTTAATTAAATGACTAACTAACTAAGCTCAAATTCAAATTCTTTATTGCATTCATGTGTACATTTAGTTGTTACAATATAAGTAAGTTCCAACATGAAACCCGGTTAGGGCACGGGAACATAATAATAATAATAATAATAGATGAATAAACGAAGATAATAATTTTAACATAATAATAAGAGTATGTATGTGTGAGTTTTTTGAATATAATTAAATATGCTATCTTTTATCTAGCCATCATATTTATTAAATATTTTGTTCTAGGTATTCAACGACCGAGTAAAAGCATTTTTGTGTTAAATATTCTTTTAATTTCCTGTTAAATTTATTGAATTTGTTTTCTTCTTTTATTTGTTCCGATTATTAACTATACAAATGAATACAATAACATAAGGATTGATAGGAATTTTCCTTTATACATATTTAACTATATCTAGAATTTAAGTAAACTTCATCACATACTTTTTGGAACGAAGTGCTTTAGTTTCTTTTTTTGAAATCGTCATGTTTCGAAAAAACGTTATGCCTCCTCCATGCGACTTTTTAGTATGTATGTCGGACACGGTCATTAGTTTGGACACTAAACGATGCGCAGCACGAGGTCCGGGAGGCGGCAGCACCATCGCGAGTACATGTATAGTCGGCTAACTTCGTGCTATGACAGAGCCTGGCTGATGGAGGAGCGCTGATGGGACGAGGGGACACTTACCATTCTGCCTTCGAGGAGATCAGTACCTCCACCCTAAGTACTGTCACGCGTTCCGTATAGTTGTGTCGTGTACCTAGAGTGTGTGATTCGCTAGTGTGATTAATTTGATTGTAAATTATAATTTGATTTGAACTGCAAACTGTTTTTCTGTTGCGCAATAACCAACATTACCCATAGTACGCCCACAGTAGTTAAAACATGGCTGCTAATAACGAGAAACACGTACCTTCTCCATCATATATAATAGAAAGTGACAGAGAGAGGTAGCTTGTATGGTTTCCGAAGTTGCTGAAGCCAATAGTGAGATAAAATGAATATCCAAGATGGCGGCTGCGGTAATTTTCATTTTTTTTATCATGGTTGTCGTTTGCGTGGTTTTCGAGGCTGCTGAATTCAATAGTTAGGTCGAAATGAAAACGGAAGATTTCGGCGGCTGCAAAAAAAAACCCGTAAGGAATTTCGTTTCTGACGAGGGTCCTCCGACCCCACACGTTGTTTTTGTTCATTAATCTAAATTAATATTTAAACAATATCTAAGTCTTGGGGGGCCTAGTGACCCGTAATACAGGTATTTTATACCTTTTTTGGACACCAGTCTCTCAGGAATTTTATGCCTATTCTTTAAATTAAGCACTTCCTGTCCATAATGACATTTGTGATGAGAAATAAATAAATGAATTAGTACATTACTGCAGCGGCTGGGAAAAGAGCCATTGATGGACGAACGTGAAAATGTGAGCCAAGGCGAAGCAGAAGCACACTGAGTCTTTGTGTCCTCTTACCAAGGGGTAATACGATACCCCTTGGTAAGACTGGTTCTCAGACTTTTGGGCTTCTGACTTCCCGTAACGACTGTCAAAGATCTACGAATGACAGCCGGGACAAACGGCTTAACGTGCTTTCCCAGTCCCGAAGGGTCTTGATAATAGAATAGAATACTCTTTATTACGTACACCATAAAAATTACAGATACCTATAAAAGTAGAAATTTTACATAGTGTGACACAATGGGCGGTCTTATCGCTGAAAGCGATCTTTTACAGACAACCTTTGGATGGATTCAAGGTAGAAGGAGAGACAATAATGCAGGTAGTCACTGGTGTACCATTTACATATACAACAAACACATACATACCAACATAAAACATATACTTATCTACATAATAAACACAACAACAAACACAATACAACACACAATACAACAATACAATAACAATAACATGAAACAAGAGTAAGGAAACTAAATGTAATGACAATGTTTAAGGAGAGAGGAAGTGAGGGGGATAATATGTAACGGATGGTCAAATGAATGATGATGGTGGAATGGATGGGATGGTGGATGTAATATGTAGTGGATGGGGATGGATGTGGTGGATCCACGAACCGACCGCGGCAAGCGCAGCTTAACCTTAGATCAATCCGTACGGCTGTTATAATTTAGCCAAACGATGTAGGTAGGTATTACTGATAAATAAATCTGAATACAATTTTATTACCAAATCTTTTATCGAATTGTTCCGTCCATTATTAAAAGTAAATTAAGGTTATTGTAGTAATAACTTACTTATTTTATGATAGTTAAAGTTGCACTTTTAATAATACAATATTGGTAATACGGCTGACATTAAAAGTAATTAACGCCAACTGCAGTACCAAATTTATTATTTGGATTAAGGATTAACAATGCTTTACTGTGAAAGATAATGTTGAATATTTCTATAATAATAAAATAATATGTGAGAGCATTGGTGGCCCAGTGGTATCGGCCACGACTTACGAGTTGTAGGTTGTGGGTTCGAACCCAGGCAGGCACTTTACTTTGTGTTAATAATTTCATCATCACTGCTCTCAAAACGGTGAAGGAAAATATCGTGAGGAAACCGGTACATCCTAGACCCAAAAATTCGAAGACCTGTGACATCTACCAACCTGCACTGGGCCTGCGTGGTGGATTACGCCCCACTCCCTCTCACAGAGAGGAGGCTTGTGTCCCAGCAGCGGGAACATTATAGGCTGATTATGCATGCATGCATGCAAAATAATATATCGGTTATTTCACCTGCATACCTGCACCATACTATGTATTCATTCATAGCTACACGATTACTGAAACATGCTTGTATTGACTGCACAGATCCTCTCAAATCTGTGTAGTTCTTTCCTTAAAAGACCATTTCAGACTCTCAAACTCAAAGCTTTTATTTCAAATAAACCAATTACAGGCTCTTTTGAATTGTCAAGGGGTCGGTCAGTCAGAAAAATGTAGCTAGTTGCCCATTCTAAAGGGTAGTAGGTACTGTAGAGGTTGTCTGCATGTGTCAACCTTATGTTGACTGGCTGGACATATATTATCGTTGGTTTGCCTCGAACAGTCAAGCGAGTTTAAAATAAGATTTATAGAAAAAGTGATGGTAGTTTGTTTAATAGGTAGACAGGCAGAGCTAGGGCCTGTCAGTGTACAATTCCTTGATAAAATATATTTACGTTCTAAGGAGTGCTGCGTTAATTATTAAATACACGTAGCAACACCACAATTGGTGGAGGCGCCGAAGCGCAAAAGTACGCAAGCTCCCATTGTATTTTTAAGGCGTGTGCAGAGCCAAATAAAATATTGCACAAGTTCGTTTCTCGCGTTGCGTGCACAAAGCGTTATATTGTGCGAAGTTCATTTAATATGAAAAGGTGTAACAAAAGTGAAGTCACCGGAATTTAAAGCTAAGTGGTTTTATGAATTTTATGATTTAAAAAAGCGAGATGGCTCAAGACTTTTTCACGGGCTCAAGCCACGATTGTATTGAAATTTTTTTAGACGCTTTCGAGGATTTTGCTACCAGTTACGGATGGAGAGAAAGCGATTGGGCGCTAATAGTGAGCGCATATTTTCAGGGTGCTGCCCTAGCTTTTCACAAATTTATATACCGGGAAGGTATGAGTTTTGTAGCGATCTGTGACCAGCTTAAAGCTGAGTTCCCATGCAGATGCATTTCTAAAATAGGGCATAGAGTGCAAGAAGATGAATTTGCATATGATATGGCCAATGAAGACGGGCAAGAAAGTTGTTTTAATTTAGATAATGATGCTATTACATTTTCTAGCGTAAAACAGGATGACCAAATTTTTGATGAGCAAAGCTGCCAAGCAGGCAGTGATGACCATGATGTTGATGACGAGCGCAGCTGCCAAGAGTGCAGACCTGCGAATGATGAGGAACGACCAGTTGCAGTGTTCGAGAAGGAACACGATGATGAATTTGATGAATCGGGTCAGACTAATCCTTATATTAAATTGTATAGCCATGTTTCAGAACAGCAGAATGTGTCCTTATTAAACGAAGATATTGATCACGTCGAAGAATCACACAAATATAACGACGGTGTTGATCAATCTAACGAGGATAATTTTATTTTACTTTCAAATATAAAGGAAATCGATAATACGTCGTTGTTAACCACAGTAAATGAGAATATGCAGTTATCTGTGACTCCAGACCAAATTTGTAAATTAAAGTTTGGTTCAGAGTTAGATGGTGACAATGAGATAGTCGAGGATGACGCGGTGTCACATATTGTCGGAAATAATGATAATAAAATAAAAATAGTGGTTGATCTGGTCAAAAATACATTGACTCGTAAAATAGTCAAATCTGTAGGTGGTCATTTTATAATTCATTCTTACCACAGCAAAAGAAGATTTCGTAATGTCCCATCATATCATCAGCGTATTGTTAACAATACAAAAAGAAAAGTTCGGGTAAAGAAAAAGGTCTCATATGTTAGAAAAACTAAAATAAAAGACTTCTTTCCAAAACTGAATAAATTTAAAAGAAAGTCTAGAGAAATGAATAATTATTTTATAAACATTTTTTCCTTTTTAAAATATAAGTTTAAAAAATTAAATCATAGGAAATTCAGGGATATTGTATATGTATGTAGATTAAAACCTTTTCATGTCAGTTTATAATAATTTATTGTCTTTTTGTATTGTCATTTATTGTCATATAGATGTCAATTAGATGTAAACATCATTTAGATTAATTCATTATTTTAGTTTGGATAATATGATACAATGTATTAATGCCTTTTCACTTATGTTTTTCATATATGGGGAGCAATCTTTGGACGCAGCTGGGTGCGTGTGAGGTGTCACACCTCGCCACACCAAGAAGTCTGAGGGAGAAGGCATCTTCGTCTTCAATAATAGTTGGATTTCACTAGGCTGTGATAGCATAGCCATACTCCAGATCATAGTTATGCGAGTCAAGAGATATTTTTTATTTTTTTGGAAACTGTGGTTCTTTTAGAGGGGAGGGTGATACTCAGTCTAAGCTCGAACCAACTTTGCTTACGGGGCATAGCTCTTGCAAAGGGTGTTGTGTTGACACCATCAGGTCGATTTTGGATTGAATACTCTCTGAGTCGTAACCAACTTTGCTAAAGGAGCGTAGCTCTTGCAAAGGATGTTGAGTCAACATCAATGGTTAAACTTAATGTTGTTGAGAACCCACAGTTTAATCAGCACTGGCTGATGCTTAATGAAGTTTGAAATGATGAGATCGAATAGGCTTTTGAGATTTTTCCTCTGGAGTATGTGCTTGAAAAAGGTTTGTTGATGAGCTCCGACTTCTTAGCCTTTTCTCCCTCCGACTCATACCGTCCGATGGGGTCGAAGTTTACGATGTTAAGTTTCATTCTTTTCATTAAACTCCTTCAGGGTTGTTGTGAATTTGTCACTTCAATTTATTTGTTTTTAGGAAGCCACGTCGCATCTTTTTGCCAGTTTTGGCGCGACGAGGTTTAAGCATGGCGAATGTTAATTTATTCATGTATGTGGTAACATAAAGTAATGTTTTTCTTACCTGACACAACATATCTTAGTCAGATACGCAAATCGTTCGTCCTGTCCTTAAGCCTTCTCTTGTAAGAGTTGGACTTCACATTGTATAATATATTTCTGGCGTTAGGTAATTATTCTTATAGGTATAGGCAGGAAGTGTCTGATTGTTCGAGGTGGTAAATAAAAGTCTTGTTTGAAAACACGACTGCGTCGATCCTTTTATTTAAGGGTGGGCGTAGCTCATGTAGAGGTTGTCTGCATGTGTCAACCTTATGTTGACTGGCTGGACATATATTATCGTTGGTTTGCCTCGAACAGTCAAGCGAGTTTAAAATAAGATTTATAGAAAAAGTGATGGTAGTTTGTTTAATAGGTAGACAGGCAGAGCTAGGGCCTGTCAGTGTACAATTCCTTGATAAAATATATTTACGTTCTAAGGAGTGCTGCGTTAATTATTAAATACACGTAGCAACTCCCACAGTACCTATGGGGAAGAACGGGCAAGAAACTCTATGGACACTCTTTTAAATCAACATAGTTACAAAAAGATTTGGTTGCATCATTCATGTTGAAATTATACATGTGAGAATGATGTAAAAAGACGTGCACGTTAAAACCGTCCGTAATATTTTTTTTTTACAAAAAAACAACAGACTTCCAAAAAAAACACTAAAAGACGTGAAAAATAACTTTAATTTTTATTTTTCAACAGTTTTTATTTTTCACTTTTTAGTTGCGGTACCTACCCCACACAAATTCGTATACCACTACTTGATGTGTAAATAACAGTGACAGGAAATTATTAGCACATCATGCATATAAAGTAAGTGGACAAAATATGCAGTATTAAGGATAACTCAAAAACTACTGGTCAAACCTTGATCAAATTTAAATGGGACCACATTTGAAGCACCACTTATCAAATAAACAAAGAATCATCCAAATCGGTTCACCCAGAAAAAAGTTCTGAGCTAACACACATAAAAAAAAACCTACAGACGAATTGAAAAACTTCCTCCTTTTCCTTCTAGGACAAAAACAAAGAAAACAATTCAGAAATTAAAATAAACCAGCTAAGAGATGACCAGTCTGTACTGACGGTGCCCGTTCAGTAGCATCTAATTAACATGGTCCTCATTATGATCTGACCAATATTATGTCTGGACGTCCTCATATAGTTTTTAAAATATCGTTGATGTGTAAAAGTGTTTGTATAAAACCTATTCACAGAAATAAATATCTACTTACCTACACATAATTTACTCAATACGCAATAGTCAGTTTCTTCAGATATGATATGATCCCATTATTTTGATTCTTGTACCTATTCAATTGGCTTTGCTCTATAACCCACAATTCAGCTGTTAATAAGGGCCTTATGGCTTTAAGCCCGTCGTATGTACCTATAAAAGGTGGGCTTAAAGCCATAAGGCAGCCATAAGCAACGTTGCTGGTAGGAACATTATGTATGCTTACCTAAGCATACATAATGTTCCTTCCTACCAGCTAAGCTGCTTGGCAGCAAAAATAGGCACGGTGAACTCATCCGAGTGAAAATGTTTATTTAAACTACTTTCACCTTGGCTTTCAAACACCTCTGAACACAGCCAAGCCACTTAACATAGAAACTCCTTGCCAATCTGCAAGGAAAAAAAATATTTATAAGCCAAGGTATTCCTATACAGCTCAATAGAGATTCCCTAGCACAATTTTTACCAGCGCAATTTGACACACGCGAGTAAACCGCCAAAACAGACGTAAAATAGGGGGAAAAGTGGAAGTAACGGTAACAAAGATAGTGCTAGATAATATTGACACGAATTTATTCGGTGAAGCTTATCTTAATATTGTGACCTTGGATTAGGGAGTTTTTCTTGGGGAAAATATGCGACACGGCAAAATCATACTCGTGAATGATACGGCAATATGGGGACGTGTTATTTGCTAGGAGCGCAATTATTCAGCCTTGATGAATAACTATCCCAGGGTAGATAGTGTTGCCGGGGTCGCTGATTGTTCGAAAGAGTTACCGTGGCCCTGGCGCACAGGCAACTGAAGGAACACGGGTGGGTTTTAGTCAGTAAGAGTCTGATACGCCCTTCCGCTCCTCCCAGAGCGGGAGAGGTCATTTGACGATTTACCACCCAAAAAAAAAAAAAAAGTCGCTACAAAATAATCTTTTCATCATTTATCATCATCAGAGATTGGATATTCGGATGCATATTCACCTAAAGTTTAAATGTTGGCTAATATAGAATGCGCTTTTGTATCGCAAAAATTCCGCTAACGTCAGATTTCAGTGACCAAACCGGACTAAATCATAGCGATCGAAAGGTAGTGATTAAAGTTGTTGTAGCCGTGGTAATATTTACGTACAATCAGGGTATATGTAGTTTAATAAATAAAATAAATCAATGAATCCAATTTGATTTCAGAACTAAGTACCTACTTTATTGTTGTTTTGTTTTGATGTAACAACAATAAAGTACTTACTTCTGAATTCAAATTATTATACACGATAAATCTAATAATTGATAGACATGGAAATTAGCATTCGTTACTTATTGCACACTCTTGGATAGCTCTTGTCGCTGTGACAACCGGGTACTACCGGCGGAGTGAACAGTCAATGATCCACTACTAATATCAATGTATCTTATTTACTTACACGGGACCGACAATATTTTTTACGTTTCTTGCGCGAGAATAGTTGATAGCTAGCCGCTTTCTCGTCGGTGGTGCGACAGATAATCACTATTTAAATAATATCACGTTTTAATAAAGAGTTAAATTTTTCATAGCTTTTACATTGGATTTTCTAGTAGGTTAACTATTTATTCTGTTGGCGTTAAATTACCGAAGCTAATAGAAAGTCGCTTTGAAATTGGCAAAATAGCGTAAAATGACATTTTACATTTTTCTTTCATGTATTTTCACTGGCAAAGACAACTAACAAAACAGCCAGCAGCAAACCTTTTTTACGCACGAACCAATTTCAAAAGAGACAATCTACAAGTTATAAACTACGTCGTGTACAGTATACTGCGTTCGAAATTTAGTTACCAAAAATGTAAACAAATAAGTATAACCCAGACTTCAAGATCAGTTTGCCGTACAATTTCAATTTTATTTATGACTTTTCAATAGTCCCAGCCAGTTTTAAATCAACTTCATCATTATCATCATCATCTGCCTATCCTGTTCTCAACTTTTGTGGGGTTGGCTTCCAGTCTAACCGGATGCAGCTGAATACCGGTATTTTACATGGAACGTCTGCCTATCTGACCTCCACAGCCCAGTTACTGGGTGATATGCGACTACTCGGTAAGACTTAGTCTTAAATCAACTATAGTCTTAAAATAATAATAATACGTAATTGTATAAAAAATGGGGGGGGGGGGAATTATAGGGCACCATAAAATTGATCCGCATTGCTGTCAACAGCTTATGATGTTATATAATTATGATATCATTTTTTTAAGAGGAAGTAACTTCAATTGGAAACAAGGGTTTGAATGAATAATAAAATGTATTAAAGTATACAGTAAAATTATGATTTACATTAATTACAATCGAGGAAAATTTAGTTCTAATTGTAATGTAGACCTGTCTGATCTAGGTTTATGAAAAGCTGTGTTTCAGGCCATCAATTTAGATTAAAAATTTAAAAAGAAGACAACAATAAATTTATTAGAAGTTAAATTAAAAAGAAGATATAATATTTTCAATGACTTAAAGAGTGACTATTTGGGTATTTATTATTATAAAACTATGTAAGATATTCTAATGTTTAAATTATTTAACGAATATTATTAAAGTAGATAAAGTAGAGACTATTATTAATTAGGTAAAGGAAGAGACTTATATTAGAGTAGGTAGATATAAATTTTATTTTAAAATCTTAATGATCGAATAATAGCCAATTGATGTTATTTCCACTTAAAGTATATTATTTAGTTATATAAAACAAAATTACATTTTATACTTTAGTTAAATTGCTTTTATTTGACATTTAGTTGTTTCAGTTTTGTTTTTTTCTGATTATAGTATCGAAAGTGAAATATTGTATCAATTTAATTATGTCAAAGTTTTTGGTGGAATCGAGAATTTGTTTTGTTTTCTAATCATATTTATTTTGTTTGGAAACTATATAAATGATTTAGGTATTCAATTATATTAAAGGTTTACTTGTGCTACATCGCGAATAGTGTGTCATAATGTTTTTTTCTCTTTGATGGTTTCCATACATTTTTGTCAAGAAAATATATTATACTTACTAGCTTCTGCACGCGAGTTCGTCCGCTTGAAATTTCTTGTTCCCCCGACCCACCACGTTGCATCGCAACTTTCTTATTTTTTTTCTCGTAAGAACCTTCTACAATGTATTAGAAAACTTAAATTATTTTTCAAGTTATGGCGTGATCAAGGGAAATAGGGATTCATTTTTATATAAATAGATTTATTTTAGTTCTTCACGCGTTACTTTAATTTTCATACAATGTTCTTTCTGATTCTTGTAACAGGCTTATTACGGGTGTTATTTGGCACAGTATAATCACAAAGCAACCACTAAACAGACAGAGAATGAAGACAGATTGGTAACCCATCCTCAATCTGACCGTGACCACCGTAGTTTTACCTTGCACAACGATCAAAGGCATTACTTCCAAGGTCTTTAATTTTAAATCTGGTATTGGTATAAAAATATATCCCATAAATTCTATATTCACAATCTGAAGATAACTAAGTAATAATACATGATGGGGCGAAAACTTTACTTATAATAATATACCTACCTATCTCAAGATTCTATTACATTTGATTTATGATGTTCCAACTTTGATATGTGGTTAGGAACGGGATCAACTTTTTGTTACGAACCGTCACAAAAATGTCTGGAGCGTTTGTCGAACGGTATGTGAATAAGTAGGCTGGCCTTTCACTACACGTAATTATTAATGTTTAAGCTAACCTTGAAACATACATTTTAAGATTACGCTCCTTTTGGGCCACCAAATGAGAGGTGATCAGTTAAAAACCCAGCTGGTGTGGATCAGGTGGAGGTCAGGAGGTGATCAGTTAAAAACCCTTTTTTTTTGGCTGGGAAATCATCAAATGACCTCTCCCGCTCTGGGCGGAGCGGAAGGGCGTGTCAGACTCTTACTGACTAAAACCCACCCGTGTTCCTTCAGTTGCCTGTGCGCCAGGGCCCCGGTAACTCTTTCGAACAATCCGCGATCCCGACAGGCATCGGCCCTATCGGACCCCATCAATGGTGCTGACAACACCCTGTCCTTCGCTTTCCGCATCCAGTCTGTCAAAGCCATATTTTTCAGGTCACCGTTCCATCTAGCTGGGAGGCGTCCCACAGTATGCTTGGCGATAGGCGGTTTCTACTTCAGGACTTCACCGGCCATCGGTCCTTCAACAAACATGGCCGGCCCACTGCCATTTCAGCTTGCTTACTCTGCAAGCTATATCGGTAACTCGGATTTATTATCGGATAATTTCATTAATTTCTGATACGTTGTTCTTTAACTGAGGAAATTGTTCCTTCCTCATAGTACAAACTTTTCAGTACTCTTTCAGAGTGGAGGCGGGCGCGGGTGCTAGCGCGGGCGCGTGTAAAACAAAATTTATGTAAACGCCAGTTGCGTTCACAGTGAACCCGCGAGCCGCGAGTCTGCATGAAGCGGGTGCAGGCAAGGGTGTTCCTAATGGCTCAGTCCGCCCGTATCGTTCACTGTTATATAGCATCTGTTAGGTGACTGCGCGTGTGGTTCTAAACCATTTTGATTCACCCGCCAAAGCGTCGTCATGGATATCGATACGGAAGAACGAGTTTGAGAACGACGAAACACACGCGCGATGAGACTCGTAGCTCGTTCGACACTGTGAACACGCAGACGCCTAGACCCGAGCGCCCGCACCTGCCCCCGCTAGTGCAGTCTGATTGACCACTTAAGCTTTACTGTTGTGGAAATTAAATTTATTACTACATATTATGACGGAGAAGGTACGTCTCTCTCGTTATCATCAGTCATATTTAAACTATTGTGGGCGTACTATGGAAAGTGTTGGTTATTGCGCAATAGATAAACCGTTTGCAGTTCAAATCAAATTATAATTTACAAACAAAGTAATCAAACTAGCGAATCACACACTGTTGGTACACGACAGAACTATACAGAACGCGCGGCAGTTTCTAAACGTGTTCACTGCTTTACCGCCACCGACCAACGTCTGCTTTTACTCCGGTCGAGCGTTAGCGTTATGTTATAGACTCTGTCGAGCGCCGCCTGGTGGCGCTGGCGTCCCGATTAGTCAAAGACAAACGATTGATTTAACGTATTTCCGATATATTAATTATATAGTAGTCAATTTGAAACCATGATGAATGACCCTTTATTTTAAAATAGCAGCGTGTGTACTATTGGTACTAATGTCTGCTGATAATAATCACCAATTATTGTGCTAAGCTTTGTCTAATCCATACGTCCATACTATGTTCACTTTATACTATACTATACAGGCTGGATTTTTGAGACGGTGCAGTAAGGTACCTACCTTAATCGTTGTAGCTACAGGAAAACGGTCTTACGAAACTAATCATAACTTTTTGAGTAATTTAGATCAGCATTCACAGATTTTGAAAAAAAAAATATAGACAGCAAGAAAATTTTCACAAAAACTTTTTTCATGGTAATCGGTTTTGTTTATAAGGATCAAAAAACTCTATAGGACCAACTGAGGTTTGAGTACTAGAAAAGTCAGAAATCACGAAAAACTTTTCCCATACATATTGTAGGAAATTAGACGCCCAAGTGCTGACCGCTAGTCATTCTAGAAATGTTCAATACGCGGTCTAAATTTTAATGTCAGCTTATTCTGACTGGTCGCTATGTCATGTATACATATTATAAAAAATTAAGTAGCTTTTCGTATCCCTATATATGACCGCGTTGTTCTCTTATGCTATGCAACGGATTTCAAAGCCGTTTTCACCACTATTTAGAGAATTATTTCCGGAAGGTTTATGTGTAAAATACATTAATATTAAACTTACATAATAAAGAAAACTCGATGGAGAAAGTAAAGTAAAAGTAGTAAGTAAAGTAGCAACAATTGCGCGAAGCAGGGACAAGTCGCTAGTTATTTATATATGTATGGTTAACCAATCAATTGCGTAAAGGCTCCTTCAAACAGGTGCGACACGCGACGCGAATCGCACGCGACATAAAGGCACCGCTCGTCGCGCGACAGGCGGTGCCTTTGTGTCGCGCCGCGTGTTGCGCCTGTTTGTAGGAGCCTTAACAGCAGCCATAAGATTTGTAATCCAACCATTTGTACTATTCATTTAAGGCGCAGCAGATATACGACTTTTAATGATTTCAAATTGAACATCACGTCTAAACGAATAGTCTTATTTGTTTGAAAAAAATATATGATAAACTAGACTATTTTCTTCGTAATTTGATATGTGAATATTTGAAATTATACTTTTATAACATAGTGTAATTAATTTGTAAAGTAATGTCTAACGCGAACACGCAAAAACTATCGGGCGTATTGTCATGAAATCTGCACCATCTAAAAGACAATTTAATTACCCAATTTTTTGTATATGGCTTTTATTTGTTTTGTGTTTGATAAATCAAGGTGGGTTGTTTTTGCGAATAAACTTGATGTGCGTTGAAGCGGGGGCTCTTGCGGGCGACGGGCGGCAGTGCATCGCTGACCTGGTAGATGCTAACTCTCTGTGCAATTTTTGTCTCTTAAAAGTTTCGCATGCTCCTCCCACTCCCTCAAGGTCGCAGGCACTTATTGTTGCCTTAAGCGGTTAACCAGACGCCTCTGATAGTTCTCTCGACATTTGCGCGTGCGAACCGATTTTTTTGAATTGTGATATTGCAGCTTGTTTCTTTGTTTTGTTTTTATTATTTAGTTATTGTAAGCTTTTGTTTTTTGTCGTTATTGGTTTTTAAATTCGTATTGTTGAAAATTGAGTGAACCTCTGAGCCTGGTACTAACCGAACCAGCTCTATACTCTCATTTCCATCACTTAATAAAACTCCTCCCACTCGCTCAAGGTCGCTGGCACTTATTGTCGCCTTAAATAATCAGCTTATAATGTTCCCACTGCTGGGACACAAGTCCCCTCTCGGTGAGAGAGAGTGGGCCGTAATAATCCACACGGGCCCTTTGCGTGGTTGTACATGTCACATGTCTTCGACCGCCGGTTTCCTCACGATGTTTTCCTTCACCGTTTTGAGAGCAGTGAGCACCGTTTAGACAGCAGTGAGCACCATTAATTTAATAGATTTAATTATGACTTTAAGATTCGGTGATTAATGTTTCTTCTATCATTCCTTTACGACAGAATGAGACAGCACTATACTCTTTCTATATCTTCATCTCCTTCTCCCATCTTAATACTTACAGGCCAAATTAAAGTATGCAAATTGCCATTAATAAAAAAATCCTGATAATTATTAACGAGATCATTTTGTTTCGCGATTATGAAGAGTCACAAATAAAAAGTGTCCTTTCATTTTACGGTAATTTTAACGAGGTTGTAAAACGTAAGTACGGTTAAAGTGACTTTACTTTGTAAGCAAAGAGATAGCGGGATGTAATATTAGCTTGTTGAGTTCGGTTTCATTGTAGCTTAATTATACATGATTGCTTTTTGGATGACGTTACATAGGATCACGTCGGTACTTTTCCACACTCCTTTGAGGAACCAAAGGAGCGTGCAAAAGTGTATAAGTACCCTCACATTTGTACCTACATGGCAGGTGGTTTTGTTATGAGTTCCATTTTATAGGGATTGAGCTCATAATGGCAATAGGCTCGCACCAAGCACAAATACTGAATTTAGGAAGCTTCTGAAAGTTTCCTTCGCTCAACCCCGGGATCGAATCTAGGATCTTATGCTCAGTAGTCACGCTTATGAACATTAGACTAGACCAACAAAGAAGTCCATTAAATCTTTTTTAGGTAAGATTTAAGAATACTCCTTATTGCTTCCCTTAGAAGCTCAGAATCTGGATTTAGGCTCGATTAGTGGCAAAAAGGTTGCCTACATGGGACTTAAACATAACTGGCGAAATATGGGTGTACTACTAACCTCTCCCTAGCCTTTCAAGTGGACATTCTTGATATTCGCCCAAGAAAGTCTACTGTGCTTTCGTGGACTTGGAGAAGGCCTATGACAGTGTGTGGAGGGAAGAACTGTGGTCGACACTATCCTTGTACGGTGTGGACTGGCGCTTAGTACGGGCACTGAAATCTTTATACAAGGATTCCAGTGCTTGTGTTAGGATACATGGGGCATACACGAACTGGTTCTGCATCTCGAGGGGTGTTAGACAGGGTTGTGTAGCGTCACCATGGCTATTCAACTTGTACATGGATAGTTGTCTGACAGATTTGAAAGAGGGTGAGTATGGATTGACGATGAATGAGTTGCCTGTCAAATGCCTTCTCTACGCAGATGATCAAGTTCTACTTGCATCGTCAGCGGAAGCGTTGCAAGACATGGTGATTGTGATGGATGAATCATATAAAATGAAAGGGATGAATATAAATGTGAATAAAACGAAGGTCATGGCGTTTGAAAGAGAAGAGGATGTATCGGTATGTCATGTGAAATTAAATGATAAGTGTGTGGAGCAAGTAAGTGAGTTCGTATATTTGCGGAGTCTATTTACAAGGGATGGAAAGATTGATGGAGATGTGGAAAAAAGGGTAAATGTGGGAAATAAAGTGAATGGTGCTACACATGCAATTGTGACCAACCAGTTGATGTCCAAAAACGAACGACTGGCTGTTCACAATGGTGTGTTAGTGCCTACGCTTATGTATGGAAGTGAGTGTTGGGTGTGGCAAAAGAAGCATGAAAGTAGAATAAATGCTGTGGAAACGCGTTCCTTGCGAATTAATGATAGACTGAAAAATGATGTGATAAGGCAACGGTGCGGTTTTAAAGAAGATGTAGTGACAAAAATTGATAAGAGTATGCTAAGATGGTTTGATCATGTTGAGAGGATGAATGAAGGGCGATTACCAACAGGTATTTACAAGGCAGATGTGAGTGGATACGCTGGAAGGAGACGCCCTAGGAAGACATATAGTGACCTTATTGGTGATGTTCTTCAGAAAGGTCAGGTGCGTTCAGTACTCACAACTGGCGTGCGTGTATGACCAGATGTATGAACGTAAACGAGGCAAAAGGAGTATGTAAGGATCGTAACAGGTGGCGTTCTGTAGTTTCTGCCTACCCCCATGGGAAGAAGGCGTGAGTTTATGTATGTATGTATGTATTCTTGATATTATAATTGAGTCATCTTGATACAAAGGCAGCAACATCCTATTTTTCAATGATAGCAACTTTTAATGCAGTCTGTCAATGTTAAATCAGCTTCATTATTTGACTTAATATGTCTGTAGCAAAAACGGGAACATCTCATTTGAAATAAACGTTGAAATTGTAGATTTGCAGCAAAAACAGCGATAAATGCACTGCTTTGAAACCAAAAATACTGTTTACCGCCATTTTATTTTTATTTTTTGTTACCCCAACTCGTTCTTTTTTGTATTTGTGTTTTTTTCTACGTCATGTTTACTGCAAATAAACGTATTTTCTTTCTTTCTTTTTTTTTTTTTTTTGTTTGGATGTTGCTATCTTTGCATTTATATGACTCAATTATCACAAACACACTCAATCAAAATCAAGTAACAAAACACAAGTAGCCTTGTATACATTTTGTTACCAGAAACCCATTCTTAACTTACTGTAAATTGGGTGAAATAGGACAGTACACACAGTTATAAATCATGCTGTATAAGGGAGGGTCGAAGGCGTTATAGGGAAGCGAGAGTAAATCGGTTGCCATGGATATTTAGGAGGGTTTTCATCTATAGGTAGCTATAAAATGGGGGGTGCAGCTCATTCAATGTAAGCAATTTGTTCAGTTTAGGTCAAATATGGTAGCAACCTATAATGTTAAATAAAGATGTTAAAGACTTGGATTGGTGACACTCAAGGCAGTCGTATTCCGGCCTGCCAAGCCTGCTTCCAAACTTGCCTACTTTTTCTGACACAGGCATAGATCTGATACGTGTGGTCAGGTCAAAATATCTTGAAGAATCCTGGACTTTTTTTAATAGCATAAATGATAAATGATAAATGATTTTATTTCTGTAAGTAGGTTTGTACAAACACTTTTACACGTCAATCATATTTTTAAAACTAGATGAGGTCGGCGTTTCCTATCTGACTACTCTGAGAAGAAAGGCCGAAACAAACTCAGAAATATATCTGAAAATCATAGTCTGAAAATGCTAAAACAATGTAGCAACTGTGGTGATCTATTGTCCAACACATCGCTTTGGGTTCGCGTGGTGTACAATGGCCCACTCCTTCTTACACGGAGGCGCCTGAGTCTGTTATTATTTTCATAAACTGTTGTGAATGTGTTTACAAATGTAAATCTTTGCTAAAATCCAATCATTCATATTCAAAATAATATATGTAGGATATCAAATTTTACCATGCAAGAATCGGAACCATGACGCACAGAAGCTATATAATAGCTTACCTGTCAAATTCGAATTGAGACACACATGCGACCCATAAGGTAAATGCAAATAAAGCTAAAAGGTTCACAATGGGTTTGTGGCCCTTAAAGTCTATGGCTTCGGCCACTTATCATTCCCGTACCTTAAGGGTGGAAGGAAAATGGAATTCTTAATGGTCTACATATGTAGGGGAATCGTAATTTGCTGACATTCTTGCATTCCGGGTGCGAAATAAAGCTTTGAAATTTATTAGGTGTCGAGGGAAGTATCTTGGGGTAAATCGTCAAGTTACACACACTGAGGCTGTAGCACGAACATGCGGATTAAGCGTAACGTAAATTCAAACGATTTTTTTTAATCGAAAATGCGAACTATTCTGTAGCATTTTGATTTAAAATGCGGCAAACATAAATAAAAATCATCCATTAGATATTATTATGAATTAAGTGTTAAAACTAAAAAAAACACTAGTTATAACTTTACTATATTATAATCACTAGTTGTAAAGATTTACTTGTAATATATATATATATGTATATGTGTGAGACAAGTATTTGGGTATACCTGGTTGTGTACCTATTATTTTCTCTTCTACTGTACTGTCTGTACAAATGTGTGTACATAAATTGTTTCGCATAAACAGCCTATGATGTTCCTACTGCTGGGACACAGGCCCCCTCTCTTCGAGAGGGATTGGGCTGTAATCTACCAATTTCAGGTGGTTCGAATTTTTGGTTCTAGGCATGCCGGTTTCCTCACGCTGTTTAAGTGTTTTCGATAAATTGTTTCATACATAAATATTTTCAAAAAATATGAATAACTGCCTGCGTATCGCTATTTCACCCGCATAACTGTCGATCCCGTGGGAATATCGGGATAAAAATATCCTATGTCCTAATCCAGGTCATGGTCTACCTATGTGCTAAATTTACCCTTCGTATCAAAAAGGCCTAAATACAGATAGTCCTTAAGAAGCTTACAAGAGCTAAAGCGCGGTCACTGTCCGATTGCATAGAAAAGAAAGAGACGTGCGATGACACAACGCTGGTAATTTATTGCAAAATATGAAGCAATTATGGATTTACAAAAAATCTATTCATTGGACTAAAAAATTAAAACACTATTACGTTACTATGTTACTTGTAGAATAATCTGACAAAAAATCTGAATGTTTGCATGTACCTATATTAGTATGGTTTTTAATCGTTAAAATATATTTTTAGAGGTATCTTCGTGATTTTTTTCTATCATATCATATTAATTGTATTATGTTTTCAACACACTATCTAACTAGCATATATCCAGAAGAATATCATATATTTTTCTGATTTTGGTTACTGCAGTGGATCATATATTTTTAGGCATTATAAATTTTCGTTTAGGTCATGTAGTCCCCTTAAATCGACCTATATTCAAAACGACGCTTTAGCAAAATGTCCTATTAGCAAATCGTCTTACGATCAGTATGTCCTATTAGCAAAACCACCCATTTGTAAAGTACAGTGATACTGAAAAATCACTATCGTTTTCATCCATAATAGTCATTATAGCATTTATTTGAAAGTAAAGACAACAAACACAACCAAACCACTCAAGACTTCAATTTCAAACCATTTGCTTGTAGGACGATTTTATAATAGGACATTTTGCAAAAGTGTCGTTTTGTTGTTTTGTCGTTTTTGTGGTCGTTTTCGGTTTAGGGCTTTTTGATACGGATGGCAAATTACACCCAAATCTATTTTGCCGTTTTAGCGTGAAAACTTAACAATAAAAACATACAAAAATACAAATATTTTCTGTTTATAATATTAGTTAAGATTTTTTTTACGTTTAGTGCGCACTTTCGTGCTAGGACCACTGTTTGAGTATTCTTAGTTGTTTGGTTTTGACTCCAGTTAGTGGAAATACTACATGGAACCCCTAACTACATGGAACTTGTAACGGGCGAAACGTATAGCAATCATGAACATCTGCCATCTCCTTGAGAAAATACAGGCGCGATGTTATGTTACATAGAAATAAAGCGAAGTGGTAGCAACTCAGAATAACGACCGACAGGTGTTAAGTTCGATTCATACCTGTTGCACTTGATGGAAACCACTCGTAGCACAAGCATGTTTAGTAAACACTTCAAATTCAAAAAGGAGGCGGTTCTCAATTCGTCTGTATGTTTTTTTTTGTATGTTTGTTACGCGATATCTCTGGCAATTGTACATCGATTTAGTTTTTGTTTTTTTTTTAAATAGAGTATGCCTCAGGGGGATGGTCCTAGATAATTTTTATTAACTTTTCTTTGGTAGTTTTTCAGTTAGCTTCAATAATACGTATTTATTCGACTTAGTACATATTGATGATTTTATAATAACTTTCTGTCACTGTTATTTACATAGCAAGTAGTGGTATACGAATTTTTGTGGGGAAGGAAGGAATCACAACTAAAAACTGAAAAACAAAAACTTTATTACAAAATAAAACAATCAACTTCCTAAAAAAACACTACAAAGTAAAAAATTACTTTAAGTAAATTCGGAAGTCGGTGGCAAAAAACGAAAATACTAAACCAACTCCTGCAACTTAAAGTTAGTATTCACTTTGTGGTGCTTTTTTTGGAAGTCGGTTGTTTTTTTTTTCCTATTTTTTTTTTATTTTTCACTTTTCAGTTGTGATACCTACCCTACACAAATTCGTATACCACCACTTGATATGTAAATGACAGTGACAGGAAGTTATTAAACATCATCTATATATATCATCTGTATATTATGCTAAGTGGAAAAAATACGCATTATTAAGGATAACTCAAAAACTACTGGTCAGATTTTGATCAAATTTATAGGGAACCACATGAGAAGCACCAGCTTTCAAATAAAAAATCATCAAAATCGGTTCATCTAGAAAAAAGTTCTGAGCTAACAAACATTGGCCTAGCGAAATGTCCTTTCTTTGGTATTGTTCGTCGAATCGTTGAGCTCCTTAAGTTCTGAGTTGAGCAGCACGATTACAGGTCCACTCATTCTGTGCTGTTTTTCCTCAAAAGACCATTTCAGAAGCAAATCTACATGTCAACTCACACAATTCTTCTCATGATCTGACCAAGATAATGTCTGCACATTAAGAGAGACTGTGACCTCTGAGTTTGTTTCGGGCTTTCTGCTTAGAGTAGTCTTATAGGAAACGCCGACCATATCTAGTTTTTAAAATATGATTGACGTGTAAAAGTGTTTGTACAAACTTATTTACAGAAAAATCATTTATCATTAAAAAAATATACAGTCTTTATTAAGTTCTCCATTTATATATAGCAGACAAACAGACATTCTACATTCTACAGAGACGTTCTACATTAGGTTTATAAATATGTCCATTTATAAACCCAAGCACACTTTTAATTAATTTAGTTAAAACCAAAGTCGAAAATCCCCTATTAACACACATACTTTTAACAATCCCAAAAAGCTGTTACAAAACGCGAATGTTAATAACAATCCTGAAACAACGTAGTCACTGAAACTCTTCAGTTTTTCACTTTACGTTGGAATATATTTTTCGGCGTTAAAAACCGTCCGTTGGCATCTAAAAGTTTTAATTTCTGCTCAAATTAATGCCCAGCGGTGGAGTTAGTTGGGTGTGTACTGGGGGCTATTTTGTATGGTACCATTGTGGTTACCTTGTGTTCCTTCAAAGGAAATTGGAAATTGTAACTAAATTCGATATTTTAACCAACTTCAAAAAAAAGGAGGAGTTTCTCAATTCTACTGTACTTTTTTAACTTAGAACTTTTTTCTAGAATAACCAAAGTCAAAAGTCAAATTCAAATCATTTATTTCAAATAGGCACATAAAAGGCACTTTTGAACGTCAAAACGTACAAGAAAATAGAATTGATTCTAGTTGCCCCTTCCAAAAGGTAGTTTCGTATAGAGAAGAATGGGCACGTTCCCCCGTTACTCTTTTAAAAATGTTCGATTTTGATTAACCTTTTTTTATAATTACTGTGGGAGATCAAGATCTTTTGAATGTCAAAGAATCATGCATAGCAACCTGCGAGCTTTTTGTAAAATCTTTTGGATTTCAGTTTCACAAAAGACGGGGTGCCGTTTAGAACACGAAATGACTTAACAACTTTCGTAATTTAAATCTGATGGGCTTAGCACATTTTGAAGTTACTCAGTTCAAACTCAAACTCTTTAAAAACTTTTGAGTTAAACGGTAACGTTTCCGCTAGAAATATTTTCCCGTATGTTTTGAAAATGTTTTTTATCTCTTAAGCTACATGATAGGCGTCTCGTCAACTACCATTATTTATTTTTAAACGGTTTCCACCAAGCAAGTAGTAATTTTCCGGAATAAATGCAAGATTTCTGCTTTAAATTAATCTCTTAAAAGGTTTTATTACTAGCTTCTAGCTAAATATCGTTTAAAAAAAAACAACATATATTGCTTAAAACCTTAGTAATTAATGTAATATGGTCTGTTTTTTTTTAAACACAAATTTGTTGTACCTGCAACAAGGCTCAAAAAAATAGGCGGCTCGTTCAGGTGTCAATGTATACGCTTTTATAATAAACTTCCAAGCCACGTTCAAGATCTAAGCCTTAATAAATTCAAATCATTATTTAAACGTAAGTTGTGCCAGAAAGCCTTTTATACCGTTAAGGATTATATTGAGGACGAAAAGGCTTGGGATTGAGTTGCTCCAATTTTTTCATACTGAATGTATTTTTATTTTTTTTGGCTATTTTTAATTCTTTTATTTTATTTTACATAAATTTTGACATTTAGATAATTATTATATATTACAATGTCATGACAAATTACTTTGAGAAGTATAGTATTATTATTTAATTATTGTGAATGTGAGGACTATGTAGGTCACTTTTATTTTTTATTTTATTTTTTCACTTTCTCGGGTAGTTTCAATGATAATCTGGCAGTTTGAGCGCTTTATGCGGCCTACCCAAATGTCCTTTCTTTGGTATTGTTCGTCGAGTGGTTGAGCTCCTTAAGTTCTGAGTTGAGCTCCACGATTAGTGACAAATGCGTGCACTGACTGGACAGGTCCACTCATTCTGTGTGGTTTTTCCTCAAAAGACCATTTCAGCCACAAATCTACATGGTCTTCACATGATCTGACTGATTATGTCTGGACTTTAAAAGAGACTGTGACCTCTGAGTTTGATTCGGCCTTTCTTCTCAGAGTAGTCAGATAGGAAACGCCGACCTCATCTAGTTTTAAAAATATGATTGACGTGTAAAAGTGTTTGTAACCTACATACAGAAATAAAATCATTTATCATTTTAAACCATTTTAGCGTCTTTACTAAAAAATCTAAAAGTTTTAGTATACTTAAAGAAAATACCGTTAAAATATCGTATATTGACAATCAAGCAAATATGTTTATTTGGCACATGTTAAAACTACACAAAATATACAAACAAAGAAATAACTTAAACCTAAAAATAAAGCAAGATTATGAAAAAAGCAGTAGCGGACTGGTGGTGGTGGGTTCGAACCCAGGCAGGAACTTTACTTGGTGTAATTTCTATCATCACCACTGCTCTCGAAACGAAGTATAGCTCAGTTCCCGGAACGCGTATGGCCGGGTCGCCATGAAGTATGGAGGTGAATAGAAACACGTCTGCTCAAGACAAGCGTTTATTACCTACTATCTAATGGTTACTTATATAACAATGTTATTTACTGCTAAGTACATTTATCCACTTTAGTATGAATGCATCGTGAGGAATGAAAAAACCATATAATTCGAAGACATGGGACATCTACCAACCCTCACTGGGCCCACGTGGTGAATTACGGCCCAATCCCTCTCACAAAGAGGAAGCCTGTGTCACAGCAGTGGGAACATTATAGGCTGATTATGCTTCACTTCAATACGGCCGATAAATCATGGCTGGTCTGAAATTTGCTCGCTTTTCGTTAATTGCGGGCGATGGGACAGGTGCCTAAGGCCCATCTTTCACGACGCTACTCAAAAGTAACGTGTTACAAACTCCAATCACCAATGCGTTGCCAAAATGTCACATCACTAGTATGTCGATGGTGGTTCGTACACGATGCGGTTAAGTTTGTAACTGGTTTCTTTTGAGTGGCATCGTGGACGACGACGGTCCTAAGTTTAAGCCTATTCATGCTAGTTTGCTTTTGTATGAGTTGTGCGCTTAGTACCAGATCATTCCTTATCATACCTTAAGTTCTGTGTGGAGCTGCACGATTACTGACAAATGCGTGTAATGACTGAAGCCCACTCATTCTGTGTGGTTTTTCCTCATAAGACCATTTCAGACACAAATCTACGTGGTCTTCACATGATCAGACCAAGATTATGTCTGGACTTTAAAAGAGACTGTGACCTCTGAGCTTGTTTCAGCCTTTCTTCTCAGAGTAATCAGATAAGAAACGCCGACCTCGTCAATTTTAAAAAATATGATAGACGTGTAAAACTTTTTGTACAAACCTACTTACAGAAATAAAATCATTTATCATTTAATTTCATCACTGGTGAATTCATGGTGATTGGCATTTTACATATCTGAGGCTGTAGTTCATAGTTTTACAGATTCGTTTTTCGCTCAATGTCCCTACTACTGGTGGTAAGCTCAAGTTTTCCGAGTGAAAAAATCCTTTTTTTCTTTTTTAGTTTGTTTTTGTTGTATTGTCGTTCTTGGCAAAAAAATCCTTTATCACCAATTATTAGGCTTCTTCACCAAAAAATGGGCAGAAAGTTACTACTCCGTCTGTCATCCTATTCTACTAATATTATAAATGTGAGAGTTTGTAAGGATGGATGGATGTTTTTTACTCTTTCACGCAAAAACTACTGTACGGATTTGGATGAAATTTAGCACACAGATAGACCATGACCTGGAAGAACACAGGCTACTTTTCATCCTGGATTGCAGACGAAGTCGTGGGCAAAATCTAGTTTATAATAAAAGCAATTTCCCTTGTGACCTTTTATTGTAGCGGTCATCGCAACGTCCACATTTAGTAGTGAACATTTACGGTTGTACGTGATAATTAATAGAAGGAAACTCAACCCACATTCTAGCCACATTGTACCCAAAGTATACTCCAACTTTAACCCCTTTCCTCACCACAAAAATAAAACATAAATAACGACAGTGAACAAAAAATGGAAACAAAAGTTAACCCGTAAAACTTAGATGCGGGTACAAAAAACCCTAACGCACACAGTTAATTTAAGCAAAAAGTTAATTCAAAAAGTTAATAACATAATGTCTGTTGTTTTGAACGCGAACGGATACGGGTAATGAAGCGTGCACGTGAGATGTTAAGGGTTAGACTTTTGGAGCTTGAAAAAGGCAAACATTTTGAAGTTAAGGGATCCGATTCTGGAGTACGAAATAGCGGGTTTAAAATCCACCAGCAACCTATACTAAAGAAAAAATGTTTATTTGCGGTAAACATGACGCAGAGAAAAACACACAAATATAGAAAAGAACGAGTTGGGGGAAAATATGCGCCACTTCCACGCAAAACGGCAATCGCACAGCATAATGCTACGACCCTATGCGAGACAGAGCCCCAGCGCTGATTTTCAGCGACAGCCGGTATTAGCTCGGCTGGGCAAAGGCCTCTCTAATCGCACGCCATTATTCAGTTACTCTCACGCAGCTGCTACGAAGATCGTCGGGCAACTAAGTCCGAGGGCGTCTTACCTTACGTTTGCCGATTCGCGGTCTTCACTCAATAACGCGACTACTCTAAAAGTCATCCGTTCTACGGTGCCCGGATCATAAGCAAGGTGAAGTGGTAATACTTCACCTTGCTTATTCTGAGGGCTATTTTAGAATAGAGTATTGTGACCGTACCTAGTACGTAAAGAATTTCTCTCTTCTTAACTTTTCTAAAACACTCTAGAATTACGTGTAGCGTAAAGACAGTCTTTTAATTGTAACTAAAATACTTAAAACTTAAGACTTAAACTAAACACGTCATCAGCATAATTTAGTTCATACAAGTGTAAAAAAGAAAACTAAACGGTTCATTTTGAACGGTTCTCTCTTTGAGATTACGTTCGTTCTATTTAGAAATCCTTGTGAATGCACCTCGCGGAGTGAAAAGGATTTAATTCTGCTCGTTTTCTACTGAGGTTAGTTCATTTAGTTATTTTCTTGGAGTTTTTTATGTGTTTCTCACGTTATTTTCCAAGTCGTTTGAACGCTTAGCTTAGCTTTTCTGCTTAGAAAGTTGCGTATAAAGTGGGCTTTACACCATTAAGGGGATAAAGAGATCGTCAGCATGTACTTGTGGAGTATTAAGGGTTAAAGAAAAAAATTACATACCTTAGGTATTATTGTATCTGATTTTTTATACGTAGCTTTACAAACAGTTTTTTTCCCAAGGATGAAACAGGGTCGATGGAGGGGATTCATTCCCATTTTTAGTCTTATTTGTTTTAGTATACTCGTGTTTTTATTTGTTCTTATATTTATGTATAATTAGGTATAGGTATATTTGTCTTTTTTAATAGGCATATGTATATCCTTATATTTAAATAAATATTTTAGTCCTCAATTTCTCGTTACTGCACCTACCAATGTTTGTCTCTGCATCACCCAAAGGTTGACTGCGAGAAAATGCCCATGGCGTTAAGTCTGCCTCTGTACATTTGTGTGGTTAAAGTATTAAATAAATTAATTAATTCAAAAGTATATAAAAAATCATAGAAACTGAAAGGAAGAAGCATTGATCTAGGTAGGCACGTTTGCTTCTTTCACCAAACTGAAATTATTGTCGTCTTTTGCTATTAGTCACTTACACCTTCAATTAATATCAAAAACTGTAATAGCCAGACACGATACAATACAAAGATAGTCACGCCAGGTTTTAAACCCGCAACCTAATCGATAGAAAGAGAGAGAGGGACTCCTAAACTTCAACAAAACAAAAACAAAATATCGCCCCTTCACAATAAATAATACCAACACACCTAATTAACCTGGTAACGATTTAGTATTCAATAGCGAAATCTATTCTCTGAAAATTTCATCACGTAAATCTAATTTATTTGGACAATTTATGGGTGTCAGATAAAAAGTAAAATAATTATCCATAACTGGGTTAGCCTAAAATAGATGGGTACAGAAGGTTGGCCTCATACAACGACCGAAAACACACGCACACATGGACACGCTTCACGTACAGCGAGTGCAAGCGCACTCGTGACTGTCATTTGTTTGAAATCGCCGCCGCCGTACGTATGCGTCATGCGTGTATGGATGCGTGCGCCTGTTTTCGCTCGTTGTATGGAGCCGGCCTTCTGTAACTATCCATTTTGTGGTTTTACAGTATACTCGTCGGAGTTATCTGTCTGTGATACTGTGTTGATTTATTTCAATACGGTGAATTGGTCTTTTTGACCTGGTCGCGCGAAATTGGGTTAGATTTTAGGATTTATTTTGTGATCTCATCGTCATCATTTTAACCAGTGAATACAGTGATTAAGCGATGATGATATTAAATAACCAAGCTTAGCAAACGAATTGTTTTTTTATTTGGAAATTCTCCTTTCTATTTTATGAACACAACTTTTATAGAGGTTAATTTAGCTAACTTAATTAAATTGAAGTGTGAGATTTTTGTTTGTCACACAAAACCAATCATATTGTAAAAATCGACTATCACAGTATAATTATGGAAATATAAGTTAATTTTCCACATTCTTCGGTGATTAAAATCTTCACAAATAAGGCCAACCCTGATTCATAATAATACGTATCATTACAACAAGGTCAAACATCTCACAACGTAATTAACATTCTACCCCAAATATCAAAACTTTAGAAATCGCTACCCCTTAACCATTATGTGAGCAAAACTCTAATTTTGCAGCCGACGCCCCACAAATATGATGGATTGGTTGTTACGCAACTCATTAGGCATATATTATGTAGGTTTAAAGGATTATTGATCACCCCCTTTTAATCCTCCAAAAACCCTGAAAGGATCCTTTTTTAGATGATTGCTTACCTATCTACTTATTTAATTCTATTTCATTTAATTATATTTCTGTTGGAGAGTTTGTTGCGCCACGTCTTATCTGATGAATTGAATAGAATAAAAAGAAAGTAAGGAAGAAAAATAGGTTCATTTGTCACAGAAACACGTGCATACAAAAAAGATAATTAGCTCTGGTAACAAACAAAATAGATCTATAATCACGAGCACAAAACAGAAATAGTCGACAGCTGCACGTCATGACTGTGACAAGAAGGCTTCCACTCAGCATGATGCTGTTCTATGGGGACCCACAGCACAGCGCTGATTTTCAGTGGTTACCGAAAAAGGACGTACGGAAACCAAGATGATTTTGATTTTGATCAGCACCTCCACCCTAGGAACTGTCACGCGTTCCGTATAGTTGTGTCGTGTACCTATAGTACTGTGAGATTCGCTAGTGTGATTAATTTGTTCGTAAATTATAATTTGATTTGAACTGCAAAGGGTTTTTCTATTACGCAATAACCAACTCTACCCATAGTACGCCCACAGCAGTTAAAATATGGCGGATGATAACGAGAGACACGTACCTTCTCCGTCAAATAAATATTATTAAATAAAATAAATATTTATTAATTTATAGGCATTGCCGTGCGTACGTAAACAATGTACCCATCCATATTACACAAGAATATCCAGTTTTTTGCGTAAAGAATAGCAGAATAGTTCTTTAGTGCACAGAAAGTACGTACAAGTTACAGATGTTTAGTTTAAAATGATCCATACTACCTTAATTATGGCATGCAAACAGTTTAAGCTACAATTAAGAAGACTCACTGGCTGGCTGGAAGCTGGGGAGTTCATTGCGCCACTTGAATCTCTGCTGGGGAGTTTGTTGCCCCACTTCTCCCCAGCTAAAGCACTAGGAAGTGGTGAAGGGCGGGCGTTTTGGGGGATTTTGATAAATGATAAATGATTTTATTTCTGTAAGTAGGTTCGTACAAACACTTTTACACGTCAATCATGTTTTAAAAACTAGATGAGGTCGGTGTTTCCCATCTGACTACTCTGAGAAGAAAGGCCGAAACGAGGTCAGAGTCTCTTTTAAAGTCCAGACATAATCATGGTCAGATCATGTGAAGACCATGTAGATTTGTGTCTGAAAAGGTCTTTTGAGGAAACGCCACACAGAATGAGTGGTCATATCCAGTCAGTGCACGCATTTGTCAGTAATCGTGCAGCTCAACTCAAAACTAATGTAATTTTTACATTCAAAGAGTGCTGATTCTCAGCCTAATTTGAATATTTATTTATTATTTATTATTCTTTATTTGTCGGACAACAATGATCCATCGTGTTAGTAAACAATAATAAAACTTATTACTAGTGTTAGTATTACAATACAATAGAGAAGATATAATAGTTAAAATTGTGAAAAGAACACTCCCAATTAATGTTTTGTGATTGTCCTTCTCACAAAACTTTTAATAATCGAAGAGTCGATACTCTCTGCCATAGTTTTTAGAATACTGTTGCCACTCGCCCGTAACCTTGACAACAGCGACGCAGTTTTCTTGCGAATGACGGCGTGGAAGCCGTCAGTTCTGTTTTGCACAAACATAGTAGACGCGCTGCACCATCGTGGCAGTCCCAACAGCATCCTAAAAATATTATTATATAGAACTCGTAGGTCATCTAGCGTTCTTTTGGTATAGTTGACCCAAAGATTCCCCGTGTAAAAGCACTGGCAAAATAAATAAATGAATAAATGAATAAATGACTTTTGATTTTGAAAAGTTTGCCTCCTGCAGAGTAAACAGCTGACCTATTCTCTCCTACGATCGTGAACGTATTAGCTTTACGATTAATTGATTATTAGATTTATTAATTAGCAACCCTGACCCCGAATAATCAGATATTTAATATTTGAAAGTGGTCGATAATTTGATATTTGATGATTCAAAATTATTTCTTTATTTTGGCAGTGTACACCACCAAGACTCAGTTAATAAACCCGTATTTTCCACGGTAGAAGCCTCCCTACTCCCGTTCCCTCTGTGTAGAGCTACTGAAGGGGAGTGTTTATTAAAGGAGCCCAGCTCATACTGCCATCTCCGTCTGGGACTGCCGCAATGTTGCATGCTATGCAGTCGCACCCAAAAGCTTTTACCTTACATTTATTTAAAACATATCAAATACACTTTATTGAATTTTGTTATAAAACGTTAAACAAACAACAATCTTGAACACTGATAACTTGATAGGAAATAAAGTGATCAGTTTTAAAAACCGTCAGGATTTTAAGGGAAATCTCATCCTATGCAAATAACAATAGAAGCTAAATTTCCCTTCCCAACCCTTGGTTATTATCAGTATCTTGAAAAATTAATCCCCATTTTGCGGGAAACAAAGTCGACGTAATGTAAACGATACGGGCCGACGGGTGCGGCAGGTGGGGTACCGGTTTTAGTGGTGGGAAAGTATCGATAAAATTTGCGATATCCGGCCGTAAATATCGACACATCGAATTTTAGAAAAATAATAGAATAGAATATTCTTTATTTATGTACACCGAAAGGAAAAAAAAAAGTACAAATCATTCTAAAACTTCGAGCGTCGACTCTGTCTGTCAAAACTGTGTGACTGTCTCTTTCCAAAACTTGATGTGTCATATTAAGGTCCATTTGAAAAACAGCGTCAGGCAGTAGGTGTCTGGCATTTTATTTAACTGCGGGTTAGTTTCGTAACACACTATCTTTAGCAATCGCTTTCATTTTGACAGGTCAACTACATTCATTGCGTTATTTACGTTGTTGAGCAGACAAATTTGTTGAACATATGAAGCAATGGATTAGCAATATCCTTCAAAATCATTCAGATTGTGAATGATAGTGTGTTACGTAATTAAGCTGCTGGGCCTAATTGGTGCAGCCGAAAAGCACGCAATTATTGATATAGGTTGTAGTTTTTTCTTTGTTTTTACGAGTATATTGTGAGTACTAGTGACAGCAGACAAATAAACATATTTTCTTTATTTTCTAGTATTACCTTACGGGTACTGTACTAGTTTGTCACCGTGTATAGTTTTGCGAGAGCTTAAACTTCTGACGCTGAAAAACTAGTAGGTAATGATAATTTTAGCACCAGAGAACGGTGTTAAAACTTCGGAAGTGCCAATGTTAATTTTTATTCCGTATTTTTTATGTTAATCTTACACACCAGCACCCTAATTACGTAACACACTCTATAACAATCTGAATCATTTTGAAGCCTATTGCTAATCCATTACTACTAATGTTCGAAAAAAAAATCTGGTGTACAACGTAAATAACGCAATGGATGAATTTAATTTAATTGAACTGTCAACATGAAACCCATTCCTACTGTTAGTGTGTTACGTAATTATCCCGCAGTTATATTTGAGAAAGAAAACTTTGTGATTCCCGGAATGCCCTGGAATCGCCAACAGGCATTGAGCATGAGGATGGTGATCAATGCTCGTATTTTTTATGTCTGGATAGAAGCTTACGCCAGTGAAATTGTTAGTTTTTGCTTGAAACTTTATAAACTAAACAAAAACCTACTGGCTTCCAAAAACGATCTTTATGGCGATTCACAGTTTATTTTGATTTCTTTTGAGAGGCATTTATTAAGTGACTTTAGTTACATTTGAGTCTAATACTAGTAAGGTAATCTCAAAACATGAAAGTGAATACAACCAATTTTAATATCTAAACATATCGCTTAGAGTATTCTATTCTATTCTTATCCCGACACTGGTAACAGACAAACAGGAAGATGGGTAGGTTATGGGACCACCGATTAGTTTTTGAAGCCTGTTGATTAAGGGTGCGTTGTTTACGGCGAGTAATGAGCAGCTCGCCGTCCGGTAAGGACAAGGCCCGGGGCGACGGCGCGTCGTGTTCCACGCGCGCCTCAAAGAGATGTCAGCACCATTGACGGGGTCCGATAGGGCCGATGCTTGCCGGGGTCGCGGATTGTTCGAAAGAGTTACCGTGGCCCTGGCGCACAGGAAACTGAAGGAACACGGGTGGGTTTTAGTCAGTAAGAGTCTGACACACCCTTCCGCTCCGCCCAGAGCAGGAGAGGTCATTTTATGATATCCCATCCAAAAAAAAAAAAAAAGACACAAAACGTTAAACCCTGAAATAGAACACCAAATTGAAAATTGAAAGCCTGTTTAACCTGAATTTTTTATCGACAGAAATGCTTCCCCACCCATTATTCTGGTACTTAAGTATACGGGCACATCTGTAACACGTCAGGACTAAAGTATGCTGATAAGATTTTTTTCGCCATTTCACACGGATGTATTTTCACGACATTCTACCTTTTCAGCTGTGGAGAAATCTTTGTTTTGTTTAAGATATAGGTTGGTGAACAATGGTGGCCCGTTTATTGAAAAGTTGTCTGTGGACATTGTTTTGTTGTCGACTTTAGGAGATATAATACAATAAAACGCCTGTATTACCCGAAGGGACTGGCAGAGTTGTGTGGCACCCATATTTTCTTCAGCAATGTAAAAAGATGGGGAGTCTATCGTTATTATTCAGGAAACTATACAGACTCCAATCTGCTACTGTATTTTTTTATGCAAAAAAGCCCTTATCTGTACTCGACCTGAACCGTCATCATCGTCCTGTCAATCATTGTCCTGCCGTCATCTCAATTTATTTTAAGTTGGCGTAACATTACTTGTTGCTAACTCACGTTATTTTAAGTTGGCGTAACATTACTTGTTGCTAACTCACGTTATTTTAAGTTGGCGTAACATTACTTGTTGCTAACTCACGTTATTTTAAGTTGGCGTAACATTACTTGTTGCTAACTCACGTTATTTTATGTTGGCGTAACATTACTTGTTGCTAACTCACGTTATTTTAAGTTGGCGTAACATTACTTGTTGCTAACTCACGTTATTTTAAGTTGGCGTAACATTACTTGTTGCTAACTCACGTTATTTTCTTTGTATGAAGGTATCATACATAGAAAATAACGTGAATAAGCACTTATGTTCTTGTATTACAACTGTTAAAACGTCACTGTAACAAAGGCATGACTCAAAATCACTGCGTCAACTTCGACTAAACGCTACTGAAGTTGGCACTCTTCCAAGTCATGTCAACGTTTGTACATCAATATTGATAGGCACTCCATAAACGAAGGTAAAGGAGAAAGGCAAACGTGGGTGTGTTTATGGTCATTGAAAAGGCGAGCATGTTTTGAGTGGCCAATCAACAAGCGATCTGTAGACTGCTTCTTAAGGCTCTCGAAGACAGGCGCGACGTGACAGGGCGACGCGACGCTTGTCGAACAATTTCCATGAAATTATTCTACTAGAGTCGCGTCGTGCCTGTTTGCGGGAGCCTTTATGCGTGCCACTGCCAAAACTCCAACACAAGCATTTTTTTCAAAACCAATTATTATAATTATTTATTTATTTCACTTCAAGGCACAAATAGCTGTGTAGCCCTCGCTCTATTACTAGGAGTTCCTGTAGCACAAAAGCCAGACCTCTCAATTAACAGGGAATATGTTAAAAAAGCGCCATAGACTAAAATGAAATAAATTACAGTTATGGCATGCATTTATAGGTGTAACTACAGGTATTTTTGAATTGAAAGATGAAGCTAGTTGCTCATTCTAAAATGCAATAGATTCCTATATAAAAGAACGAGTAAGAAACTCCATGGACAATCTTTTTGATCAAAGTATTGGTTAGATCGTCCATGTTGAAATTATACATGAAAAAGATAAAAACAAAAGCATAGAAAAACCAAATATAGTTCAAGAATATTTTGGCGCGTGGCCAAAATTGGAACTAATGCCGCCATCTTGTTTCTCAATACATTTCACAAAACAATATTGCAAAAATGTTTACCAACAGCGCCACCCTGTTAACGTCATTCGAATGCCAAAAGATCCGTGCCCTGTAGCAGTGTAGTCACCTTGCGTTGACATAAAAGTAATACTCAGATCCTGATACTGTCAACAACCCTGCAGCATTAAAACAAACGCCATTTTGAAATTGGTTAATTACGAGTTTTAATAACAAAACAAATGAAAATCCTTCCCTATTCTCTTTTAAAATAGCCGTTAAAATTGTACATTGCAAAGAAAGAAAACACCGTTTTATTCGTTTTATTATTCGTCCGGGCGGACTCTAAATTTGGCAGCAATGTAATTAAGCTCATCGGGTCTCGGAATAAATCTGTCAAGAGCGTTCGACGCGACACTTTTCAATGCGAATAAAATTGCTAATGATTGGATAGCGCCACATCCATTGGGAGAGAATAATTGCTTCGGCGGGCGGGTGATGATTGTGTCCTCTTGAGGAAATTTAAGTTTTTGGATACCATGTTTATAGTAAAAATCAAAAGGTAACTGCCATTTATTTTATCAAAATATTAAACAAGATTGAATTAAGTATCACCATTCAAGTGAAAACTTTACCATAATAGGATTATAAGTAGGATCCGTAGGCCTAGCATGAACGCGCGGAGTAAACAAAATGCAAATTGGAACAAAATTATACTTTTGTCCTACAAAATATTAACTTAGTTTTAAGACTTCATTCATATCGTGTGTTACTAATTTTGCTTGACGCAAAAAATTAAACCTAGATGCTAAAGGATAGTAGTTTCAATTCAAAACTCGTTGGAATTTACAGAACGCAATCGTGCTGTGGCCTCCGTTCTATAAAAATCTTTTGGAAAACTGCACTTAAACAAAACAAATGACTATCATAAAACATCCAAGTTTAAACACATCATCTACTCAACTATCAGACTGATACAGAGTAAGCTTGAACTTCACACACAGGTTCCACAACTTGAGTCAGTTTGAAAAGGAAGATCGCGATATAATTATAAGTCACTCTCGTCGCTGGTATACTGCGCAGAATTTGTTACACTGTGGCTATAACATCGAAACCATACCAAAATTGATGACGGCTATGAATCTACATAATTGATGTTGTACGTCTGTACCAATCTAGGATTAATATTTACTTTGGTAGACTCGATTTGTTAACTAATGGTTACTTATCAGACGCTCGTGTTTGAGGAAAAAATTGTGCAATGCTGATTGAACGGGGCTCTGAAAATAGCGGAAGGATATAAAAAAAAATGCTTTTGTAGCATTAGTTTACAAGTAGTCTTCTATTTATCATTTTTGACGGCAGTTTACCCTATAATTACGGTTTTATCTAAAAAATATATATATAATTTTATAAATGTATGCAAACAAAAATATTTAAGGTAACTAACCATGTTTTAAGTGAGTAAATGACATTAAGAATACTTCGAAAAGGGTCTAATGGGAATATTAAAAAAAAAAACTTTAATTTGAAATAAGATTTATAAAGGAAAAAAGTGTTTTAACGAGGTAGTAGTATGCTCTGTTTGTAACCTGATATTTTTTGTCTTATATCATGAAATTGCTTTATAAGTTTTGTATTTGAGATTAATTGACGATGATTATACGCAACATGTAATTTCTGTGAACAATCGACATATCGACCTATACTGATCTCCTTCATTGTAATAGTTAATGGTGACCGAGTAGCCCACTTAGATGTTAATTAATTTTGCAGGAGAAGCCCATGCGTTGTTGTTTAATAATAGAATTTAGTAAGTCCACGTTCGCACCGACATAAAAATATCGTAGCAGGATTTTTTCGCGCAGTTGTTCTTCAACGCACTGCTAAGCACCGAGAGTTAAAATCAAACAGTGTGTTTTTTCGATGCGCTTGGTGACAGTCTGTTGAATTCTCAATGCTCGGTTCAACTCTGAGAATTTAAAATCCAGTGCGCTTTAAAATCCCGCCGCGATATTTTTACGTCCGTACGTACATGGTCTTAATCTAGTAATTATGATAAGAAGAGTGTATAAGGAACGAGATCCGTACAAGCCATCAATACGTTTACTTAATTATAGAAAAGAAAAACGAATATACAGCAACATAATAATCGAAAAATATAATAATGATAAATGATTTATTTTTGTAAGTAGTTTTATACAAACACGTTTACACGTCAATCATATTCTAAAAACTAGATGAGGTCGGCATTCCCTATCTGACTACTCTGAGAAGAAAGGCCGAATCAAACTCAGAGGTCACAGTCTCTTTTAAAGTCCAGACATAATCAGTCAGATCATGTGAAGACCATGTAGATTTGTGGCTGAAATGGTCTTTTGAGGAAAAACCACACAGAATGAGTGGACCTGTCCAGTCAGTGCACGCATTTGTCACTAATCGTGGAGCTCAACTCAGAACTTAAGGAGCTCAACCACTCGACGAACAATACCAAAGAAAGGACATTTGGGTAGGCCGCATAAATTACTCAAACTGCCAGATTCGGTTCATAATTTTTTCGCGATTACGATGGAGAAAATTATTTAGATATATGGTGTGTACCGCACACACCCAAAAGTCTGATAACCAGTCTTACCAAAGGGTATCGTATTACCCAGCAACTGGATTGTGGAGATTAGATAGGAAGCCGACCTCAACATAGTTTAGAAAAGGCAGGCAAATGGTGATGATAGTGAGTAGGTAGGTATCTTTCTGATTCAGGCTGTACAGTAAAATTGTCGTGAGGAGTAGTTTTGAGTGTGAATTTGGATGGCTATAAGAGTAGGGGAAGACCAGATAAATGATGGATGGACTGTGTGAAATATGAGCTATGGCTAGTGACGGGGTGACGAATGAGATGATGACTAATAGTGAAGTATGGAAGACGAGCTTGCGGCTTAATCTTAAAGTGTAAGAAGGCTCAAGGTTTTAAGAAAATATTAAAGTTTTATGTTAAATGACAGTTTTAGTTAGTTCTTTTTAGTTCAAAAAAAGCTTGTTTAAAAAAAAATTGACTTACATTTTATTTGGTACTTTTTAGCATTAGAATTATATCACCTTCTCTTGAAAGGTACTTGTAAAGACAAATCCAACGAACCCAAACGCGCCTTTACACAAGTCATGGTGTGAAGCTATCCGAGTTGCAGTATCAAAGTCATGCAACACTTCAGAATGGGCTATCATCATAATTTAATGAATACTTATATAACATTTCGTGCCTGTGCTGTTGACCACTGAGGAGTTCTCTCGTATGGAGCCAGTCCTGAGTGCAGCAACCAGGTCATGGTGGACTTTAGAAGGAACTGCCATAATTAAATGCGTATATTAAAGGTAGTGTCTGTACCGTTGACCATTAAGGAGATCCTTCGTCTGGAGCCAATCCTGGGTGTAGAATCACAGGTCATGCATCATAAAAATGTATTGTCATCTAAAATAAGCGTGTATACCAAATTTCAGTTCAATCGGTTGAAGATAACTGATTTAAAATTCAGTTGCAAGATTCTACCAGGACAAACATAAGTAGGTACATACATTGGAAATAAAAAAAAAGTTTCCTAAAACGTGTAGCATACAGGCAAGAGAGTGATGATGATGGAGGACCAATATAGAGACTTCTCTTAATGTATTGCACGCACGCTCCGTTTTTTTACAGCGTGATATTTTCCAGCTCAAATATGTGCGCAAATTAATAAATAAAAAAACGAATCACGTTACACAGTCCCACTGTTAAGGCACAAAAAATACTACAGAAGGTCGGCTCCATACAACAAGCGAAAAGCACGCACACATAGACATGCTTCACGTACAGCGAGTGCAAATGCACTCGCGACTGGCATTTGTTTGAGATCGCAGTACGTACGCGTCTATATGAGCGTGCACCTGTTTTCGTCCATTTTATGGCGACAGCCTTCTGTACCTATCTATTTTCTGGATAAGGTAACTCGTGTATCTCAGATTTACACGTGAAAATCTTAAAGATCTTAAAAAATTATAGAATAAAATATAATAACTAACTTATAACAGCTCCTGATGCTATGGCACAAGCATTCAACAACTTTTTTATTGATGACATTTCAAAACTAACGAATAATACAATAAACTACGCTAATATTCTAACCTATAACAAACCAAACTCCTGTTTCTTAACCCCAGTTACCCCTTATGATGTTGTCAAAATAATCATGACGTTAAAAAACACTAACAGTACAGGTTATGATGGGATTTCCACAAATATAATAAAACGTGTAGTGTACAAAATTGCTCCAATCATCACCTACATAATAAATCAATGTCTTGAAGAAGGAATTTTCCCTACGAATTTGAAAACTACTGTAGTTACACCAATATTCAAAAAAGAAAACACGGCAGATGTACGATGTTATAGACCTATCGCTCTTATTCCAATAATGGGGTGAAATATTTGAAAGAGTACTATATAATAATCTTAATGATTATCTCGAAACAAATAAAGTAATAATAGATAATCAAGTTGGATTCAGAAAAGGGAAGTCGGTTAATAAAGCTATGCATCAGTTTTTACAAAAAGTTATGATGGAACTAGATAAAAAAAAAACAGGTCACAGCCCTATAAATGGACATGACAAAAGCTTTTGATAGTATTGACCATGGACTACTACTACATAAACTAGAAATATACGGAGTTCGAGGCAAAGCACTAGAAATAATTAAATCCTATCTCAGTAATAGAATACAGTTCACTGAAATAACACAATTATGTCCATTCACAAAAACAGAAATTAAATGTACATCGAGCCCAAGATCTATAAAATATGGTATATCTCAAGGGTCGATAATACGACCACTACTATTTCTCATATAAATAAATGATTTACCTAAAGGTATTCGGCACCCTATGGTTTTATTTGCAGATGACAGTACGGCTCTTTTCACAAACAACAAAAATAAAAATCTTGAACTAGATATAAATGATTCTCTATCTAAATTAATATATTGGCGTACAAATATTAATTTAAAAATGAATCTTACAAAAACCCATTTTATGAACTTCAAGAATAAAAACTCAAAATCAATTCCATTATCAATCGAGTACAATAATGAAACTGTATCTGAGGTTACAAGTACCAAATTTCTAGGTATCTATATCGATTCTAATATGTCATGGAAAATACATGTAAATAGTGTGTGTAGGAAATTAAATCAATTCTCTTATGCCCTTTACATGCTCAAAAAAGTATCTAACCTAACCACACTACTTACTGCTTATCATGCCTATGTGGGATCCACTCTATCTTATGGCATACTATACTGGGGATACTCAACTGATAAATAAATTGCATTCAAGGCACAAAAAAAGTGTATTAGATCAATATGTGGAATACACCAAACCGATTCATGTAAACCTCAAGATATTAATCCTCCCTGCTCTATATATCTACGAGGCCTCAATTTTAATTAAATCAAACATCAGTAGGTATGACACATTAACAAGTAGTAGACTTAAAAATATACTCCGCAATAAAACATCCCACACTGCAGTACATAGAAATAGTATTTTTTGTATGGGCATAAAAATATTATAATAACTTACCCATTGACATTAAGAACCTACATACAATTGGTATTTTTAAAAGGAAGCTAAAAAACTTGCTGATTAAAAAGGCATATTACTCGGTAAAAGAACTCCTCGAAGAAAAATAATAAATAATATTAAAATGATTGTGATACTTACTTATTGATATAATAATAATAAATGACATAATATAAAATGTATGAATAATGAATAAATATAATTTAATCGAAATAGTATAACTGAAATTGATATAGAGTATGTATTTAAATTGCAATGCCTTAACAGGCAACTAAGTTCTAAGAACCTACCTATTGTAAACATCCTCAAAATTCTGTACCTACACTTAGTTTGCAATAAATCATTTGAATTTGCATTAAGTCTAAACGATTGATTCATTTGGGCATCAAACGAGCGAAAATTTTCGCTCTATCGTAGATCAAGCTGTCAATTTGATTTATGTATTTAGGAACTAGTTTGCCTGTGAGTTCGCTCGCGTGGAGGTAGGATATTAACCGACGAGAATGTACTACCGGAACAGAAAGTATTCTTTGTCTTAACCCAGATCATGGTCTATCCGTGTGTCTTTCATACAAACGCATTCAGCCTTTAAGAATCAGAATCAGAATCAGAAATGTTTATGCAAGAAAATACATTAAAACAAAAACAGCGTCAAAAATTAACAGACATGAGACAGACAGAGTTACTTTCGCATTTATAATATTTGTACATAATTATGTATGACTAGCGATATCAATTTATTTCAATAATACCAAAAAAAAACTCAAAATTGACTGTCTTGATCAAGTGGTTGCATATAAAACTACTTGGGATAAGGTTTCGATTCTCCAGTCAGGAAAAGCGTGAATGGGATTTCCATTAGAAATACCTCTGCGCCTGCCTGAATTCTGGTTTTGTGCCCGGTTCGTAGCAATAGGCTCGTCCATTATTACTCATATGGGACTAAACACATTCGACAAAATGGGGGTGTACTCCGAAGAATACAGGCGTGAAGTAATGTTATGTTGATCAACACAAAACACAACAACATACCACAATACCACACCCTATCACACCACACCACCACACCCTATCACACCACACCACCACACAACATTATGTCATAACTGGCGAAATGTAGGTGTACTATAATAGGTTCACCTCTGCCTCACCCCACGGCGTAAACAGGCGTGATTGTATGTATGTTGAATAACATTATATCGATCCAACAAAACACGTTTTAACAAAGAAAAATGCTGTTGTTACCCCTCTAATTTCATAGCCCCAAAAGATGGGGGTCAATTTAATTAAATCGTCCAAACGAACCGCTTCCGACGGCTCTAAATAAATCATGGTAGGCTCTATCGGTGGTCCAGTTAAGGTTCTATTAATGAGACCCCCTGCTGCGGAGGATTTTAACGCCTTTAGACATCTTAAGTTTAATCCTTCTTAATTAATGCTGGTTTGCGTTTTGTTTGGTTTGCGTAAAAATTGTTGACTGTCTTTTGGGGTTCGGAGGATAAGTCGATTTTGTTGTGGAAATCGGTGAGTTTTTTTGAAGTGGAAACTTCTTTAGGCGCGCTGTCTGAACAGTGAACGAAATTAAACCGTCACGCTCAGGTTGGTGACGTTGAATCGCATAAACTCGGCTCGTATAAGTTTTAACTCCTGTCGTGAAAAAGCACACACCTTCTTTTTTTTTCTGTATCGGTCATTGTGATATTGGTTTGATATGGGCCCTGTCATAACCAGATATCGGATATTCGGATGCATATTTACCTAAAGTTAATTTTTAGTTATGAAAGTATAGAAGCGCCTTCTTCATATATTGCTTATGTAAAAAAAAAACCGGTTTGCCAGGAACACCGGGAATGCATAACTAATCGGATGTATCGTATGCAAGCGACTTCAAAACAAATATTTATTTTAATAAAAAAACCAGGGATTCTTGTAAAAAAATTGCAAAAATTAATAAAGAAAGAAAGAATACCTACAAGTAAAAAATAAAAATAAAAAGTGTTAAGTGCGTAGTGAGACATTGGCAGGAAAGTGTGCCTCGCGGCTGCACTAAATAGGTCCAGTTCAGCAAAAATGTCAGACAACTAGTGCCTGACGCTGGTTTCCAATTGAACCTGAAGTGTGAGGTGACGGATGTAAATCAGTTTTGTACTGTAATGTGTCATATTATATGTATGTATACTTATGTAAATAAAATAAATGATAGTAAAATAATAATAATAACGAATATTTAAATAATTTGTATAATAATAAATAAAACTTCATAACAAAACCCCTGATGAAAATATGTGTATGTACGGTGTAAGAGAAGGGGTGTTTTGTGTTCCGGCATTCCTTCATAAGCCAACATCGCAACTTTAGGTGAATATGCATACAAATATCCGATCCCTGGTCATAACCCAAAGCGACTGATGCGCGAATACGCGATCAGTTGCGCGCGTATTATAAACAAATACCTATGAAGATCATGAAGGCTCCTTCAATGGCACCGCCTGTCGCGCGACGAGCGGTGCCTTTGTGTGGCGTACGATTCGCGTCCCCTGTCGCGCCTGTATGAAGGAGCCTCGACAAGTTCTTTGTTAAATAAGACAGGTTCATATATAAAATACAACAATATTATGCTGATATTTGGCTGCTAGCATCCACATTCCGTTTATTACAAGATGTATGTCTACAGTCACAAAGCTTATTGCTCATGAACGCCGAAAGGGCCAGATATTAGGAAAATAGACGGTACAATGTGGGCTATAGCAGACACAGTTTTAAAGTTATGCTTTTAGTGGTTTGAGGAAAATTAAGATAAAGGGGAGAAAGTCGAATGAGAGAACAACTTTTGCATCACACCTTAATAAATTTACGTCTATATTCCTCAAGAGGAGGAGATCATACATCGTACATCGTACATCGTACATCCACCTCCATCCCAAGAATTATCTGTATTTTTCCCGAATTCTACAGATTTTTTTCTTTATTTTGAGGTAGCATACATAGACCTGGGCTATTTTGAAACATCTCCTTTCTCGTCGCAGTAACTAAGTAATTTTCACCATCACAGAAAGAACTTGTACGCTTAAGCAACTTTTTTATTGTTCGACGTTTATTAACCTACGAATAATTTAACCTTTGTCTGCACTTTATTGTATTTAGGTTTAAATTGTCGTTGTCTAAACAAAATAAATGTTTAAATACCTTTTGTCAAATAAACAACGCAATTATTTAGCAATAAGAAAGTTGATAGCAAAAAATTGAGACAGACAAACCATGTTAGGGAAGCAAAAACAGACTTCGTTAGAGCAACCAAAGCTTTAGAAATAAGAGGATTCCTAGTACTAAAGCTAAAAATAGGCGGTCTAGTAACTGTTACATATCATTATAAATTGTTCTTTCCCAAATCTAAGTTCTTGAAATAAAATGTGTTATTATCGTCTTAAGGTACGAGTTTCTAGCCGACTGCAGACAGCAGCAGCAGACGACGCGCGAAGTGTCGCTCCGACACTACCGGTTTCTATGTATGTCTATGAAAACGACGTGTCGCTAGCGGAAGGTATTTCATAGAAATACATAGAAACCAATAGTGTCGCAGCGACACGTCGCCTCCTGTCTGCAGTCGGGTACGAACTCTTACCTGTAAATAGTGAAAAGTATGTTATTTCCTTCAAGAACCTCCTCCATTCCTTCAAGACATGAATAAAATTATCGTCGTTCTAGAACAAAAAAAAACTATAAGAAAATTAAAGTATCAATTTTAACCCGCGCCCAACGAGCAGTCCATTCATCGCAGACTCAGACCAAATAAAAAATCGAGACAGCGCTGTCAACAATGACGTGAGGCCGGTTTCGTAAACATGTGTGCACTTAGTGAGGTGTAGTTTGGTTGTAAATGTGTGCGTGTGAGCGTGTATGCACAGAGCAAAGTGTATTGCATGCTTCACTATATTGTTCGCAGCGCTGCTGTCTTGATCTTTTAATTGGTCTCAGATCTGACTGAGTTCACAATATGAAGCAAGTTGGCAACGTGTTGAGCTAGCGGTCATTTAGGTACCTAATTTTGATCATTCCTACGAAAAAAAGGGCGTGCGACGTCGTTGACAAATCGCTTGCCTACGCGCACGTAATGTATGTGCTGTATCCCTTTCCGTTGTCTAGGCCGAATGACATGCTCAAAATTTTCATTACGACACGTTTAATTATATATTTTAATTTGGCACACCTATTCAATTTCATCCTGTATATACCAGACATTTAATAAATATTTGTGTAAAATTTGAACAGACTGGCAGAGTTATTTTCAAAATAAATAGTGTAAGTACCTAGTTGCTATTCCACCAATTCGCACTAAGTGCTTCCAAACATCTTTTATAATGCGCATAGCAAAAGAGTGGAATTCTCTACCTGCGTCTGTGTTTCCGACCGCATAAAACCCAAATCTCTTCAAAGTGAGAGTGAACAGGCTTCTTCTGGGTAAGCTCACTCCAGCGTCGACTTTGTCTCTGTCATCTCTGACTTACATAGACTAGAGTCAAGAGCAAACCCATCTAAAATAAAAATAAAAGTTATCTCAATTACCTCTTTCCAAAAGGGACATACATACATATTTACTATATATTATAGTAAATATGTATGTATGTGTATTATAAGTTTATAACCTATTTAGGTACTTGTATACCTATTTTATTTATAATAAATATAGTTATTATTTTAATATTTTTTATTATTATTACTAACGCCTGTTAAATAGAGCACCTGCCATGTTACCTCTACACCACCCTTGGTTGGCTGGTAGAGAATGCCGAAGGCTTAATGCCTTCGGCATTTGTATGTCCGCCTTTGTATGTTATTGTGTGCCAGAAGTTTAATTAAATAAATTCAATCAGTCAGTCGCTTTTGCGCGAATCCGCAACATACATCCAGACAAAAATTCTAAAATCTATAAATGTTTGTCATCAGAATCGTTCCCACTTCTCGAATCATTAAAAAAAGAAAAATTGAATAGTTTTGACTTCGTTACTATTGTATTATAATTATGTATAGATAACAAGAAAAATCTTTGAAAGAAAATCAAGTCACAAGAGGAAAGTTGGCTTGTTATATAACTCTGGAAGCCACGGCTATTAAACAAAACAAATAAATAGACATAGAAGGTTGGTTCCATACAATGAGCAAAAGGCACGCACACATAGACACGCATCACGTATAGCGAGTGTAATTGCACTCGCGACCAGCAGTTGTTTGAAGTCGCCGTAAGTACGCGTCAATGTGTGTGTGCACTTAGGTGGTTTTTCTAGTTGTATAGAGTCAACCTTCTGTACCGATCTATTTTGTGTCTCAGCTAACAGCAAAAAAGTAAGTTATTTTCATGAACTGCAATTAGTAGTTGTTTAAGACAAGTTGCTAACAAGGACGGTGATAGTCCTTCGATGTTTATTCTCCGTGAACGTTGCTAGTAATTTAATTTATATGTAGTTGTAGTGTCCTCTACTGTCGGCACTAGAATTCAATGAATTTATTTTTCGCTTTGGTAGTTATTGTTTTTAAAGTCAGATTTTCTTTTAATTAGGATACCATTTTGTTATATATTTTTTGATTACCAAGGAGTCGATCAGTTAGAAAATTAGTTGCAGCTCCAAAGTTAGTCTGAGTTATATTTTGATTCTCACTTTATTTGGAGCCAAATAGTTCTAAAAAATAGTTTTATTTAATCTTTGTTAGAGAGTTGGTAGGTAAATCTAAACTATCCATGGTTTAGACATGAGCACAATGACTGGTAAATATTTTTACAACACGCGAAAATTGGCTCTTAATGCACCGGTTTTTCGTTCACAATGCAGTGTATTGAAAACGCGTGTTTTTCTACTATTGATTCTCGCACTAGTCCGGGAAAGTACTCCATACCAATCTCATCTAATTTTAAAACATAATTTGCAATCCCGTCTAGTGCAATAACAAACTTCGCACAATGGTAGGTATTACATTTTTTTATTAAGGCAAGACCTATAGGTACCTTCCTATAGGTATTTTGTGCCGATAAAAGAGAATATTCCAGTCAATCAATATTCCAGTACTCATACACACGGCAGCCGTCGAAACTCGCCGATGGCCGCCGCCAATACAATTGCGACTGCCGTCGACAACGCACCGCTCGTGTATTTGAGCACCGTACTCAAAACGAGCGACACGTTGTCGACGGCTGTCGTCGACGCACGTCGACGGCTGCAGTTGCCTCGGCCGTTAATGCGCTGCTCGTGTGCAACTTCCTTATCACAACCTTCAAATAAAGTTAAACTCCATCCCAGCCCATTGTTACTCGTCCCAAAATTCCGCATTTAAGCAAAAAATTTAACCCAAATTCCTAAAAGGCATTAATTTGCGAAATAGGCATCTCGTAAAATAAACCGTTGCCAGTCAAGGAAGTGATTAAATGCGGGGCGTAAATCAGCGGACAAAAATAGACTAACATCCATTTAGATTGGTTACTGTCGTCCAATTTGTAGGGCTGTGGGCGGGGCGATCAATTGATGAATTGTTCAGGGTAAAATTGAATGCGTGGTTTCTAAAAAAAGACCTTGTATTATCTATTTTTAGGTAGTTGATGCTGTAGGTAGAGAATAGAAAAATAAATAAAAAAGAAAATACGTTTATTTGCGATAACATGACGCAAAGAAAAAACACTCAAATACAAAAAAAGAACGAGTATGGGGAAAATATGCGTCACATCTACGCAAAACGGCAATCGCTCAGCATAATGCTATGACCCTATGCGAAACAGAGCCTCAGCGCTCTGGTTGGCTGGTTTGGTTGGTGGTAGAGGGACTCGTGGCTAAATAATAACAGCCGCACGGGTCGATCGAAGGTTAAGCTACACTTGCCGCGGTCAGTCCGTGGATGGGTGACCATCCATTACATATCGAGGACCCCCCCCCCCCCCCCTCGGAAAGCACGTTCAGCTGTTGGTTCCGGCTGTCATTCGTAGATGTTTGACAGTCGTTCCGGGTTGTCAGAAGCCCAAAAGTCTACTAGTCCTACCAAAGGGTGTTACCCAGTAATTGGGTTCTAGAGGTCAGATAGACAGTCTCCCCATGTAAAATACTGGTATTCCGCTGCATTCGGTTAGACTAGAAGCTGATCCCTAGACAGGTTTATTGGAGAAGCCTAGGCAGATTGATGGTTTGAGGTAGGAAATTCTTTACGTTTCTAACGGTAACTTCAATCATGCTAGGATTATTGTTTGTGGATAGGATTTTCATTCCCATTTCTTACAGTAGTAATGGCAATCATGTCATTTTGTCTAAATAGGCTTTTATTTTTATATAGATTCTTATATATTTTGTGAATGTGAGAACGTTGTAGACCTAACTTGTAGACTGTAGATTTGTGGACCTTTTTATATTTTGTTGAGTACCTGTTACTTGTTGACAGGCCTACACTGTCCTCACATATCTATCAACACTGTAATTGGAAACATTGTAAAAGCCCCGTATTTTTAAAAGAGTAACCGTGGAGTTTCTCACCGGCTCTTCTGCATAGGAAACAACCAATTGGAACCGTGCACCTAGCTTCTGACGTTTCATAAGTGCCCATGTTGGTATATGTGAAATACAATATTTAAAAAAAAAAGTCTTTTTTTTTCGTGTATTATTTATTTAAACGTTTAAACTGTATTATCCTTTCTTTAATCGTAAAATTACGGCAAGGCTAGGACAAAACTCAAATTGAAGTGGCTTAACTCAACATTTTAAGAAAATGCCTTTTATACATTGAACGACTTAGAAACATGTATTCTATCAGTTTATTAAATAATTAACAGACTATTTTAGTCCACAAAAGGATAGGATAGGTGGATAATCGAAAAACTAAAAAATGGACAGTTCTTCAATAACATTTTTGGCATTTACCAAAAAACAAGAATTTTGGACTACGCCACTTCGATTCCAAAGGTGCGAAAAGCGAATCTGTATTTGAAGCTAATTTCAGCGATCTAGCCAGAACTTTATTGTGCTACTCGTACATCCAGATATCATCATCTCCCTAATTTTTTCTAACCTATGTTAGGGTTGGCTTCCTGTCTTACCTGATGCAGCTGAATACCAGTATTTTACAAGAAGCGACTACCTATATGCTAAATCCAGACATATTATATAGGGTTGTTTTTGATGTGAAACATCTATAGTAAACCAATTGTTAGCGTGACGATGCGTCGCCACGCAATTTTTTTTTACAAAACAGTTTTTGATTTGGAGCTTGAACTATGAATGAATTTACAATGTTAAGCTTCGCTTGCCAAGGTCAGTCTTTGGATGGGTGACTATTTCGATTATATTGAGTTTTAAACTTGATTTTTTCGCAATAGTGAAGCCGCCAGGTTAAGCAGCGCTTCCCAAGGTCATTCTTTGGATGGGTGATCATTTTGATTGTTGATTAGCTTGCAATAGTGAAGCCGTGGCGGTTAAGCAGCGCTTGCCAAGGTCAGTCTTTGGATGGGTGACCATTTTTGATGTGAAACATCTTTAGCCGCGGGTAAAACCGATTGTTGGCGTGGCGACGCATGCCGTCGCGACGCGTCACCACGCTAACCGATGATATGTGTCACATCTGCCAGGCGTCCCATGACGGCTCAATTTTTTTTACCACACTTAGTAACTGTGTTTGTCAAGTGTCTCGCTGGTGGTGGTGTCTGTGTTGGATGATTAAGTTCCCTTCAAAATACTTGAGCTGAATGGTGCTGATCCATCCGTCATGTTCGTAAACGGGCGCCGTCAGTAGGGACTGGTTATTTCTTAGCTACCACGGCTTATTTTAATTTAATTTATTGTTTGAATTGTTTTTGTCTTTTTATGACGGACGCTTTTAACGTTCTGCATCGTTCTCACATACATAATTTCTACATGAATGATGTAACCAATATTTTGTAAGCATATTTTGATTTAAAAGAGTTTCCGTGGAGTTTCTTGCCCGTTCTTCTCGATAGGTACATACGACGCTTTGGAATGGGTAACTAGATTCATCTTTCTGACCGGCGGACCCCTTGATAATTCAAAAGTGCCTATAATTGCTTTATTTGAAATAATTGCTTTGAGGTTGAGTTTGAGTTCTTATTAGGACAATTCTGAAAATAATGTGCCTACAATTTTCAGTCTCCTTTTTTCTATAATTCAATATAATTTTCTCAACAACGCTGCAGGGTTTGATTAGATTAGATTTATTTATTTGCATAGAATGTAGGTAAATACAATTTGGTGTTACAATATTTTTGAAGCCATACATTCTGCCTCATGGCATGCATTTTTTTTTAATTGATACTTCATTTCATGTACACATTTTAATTTAAACGACTGTTTCAGACTTTGTTTCAAATTATTGTTCAATGACACTTGTTTATAGATTATTTCGTTGATAAACAATCTTTCTGAAAAGTTATTTGATTAATTGACTTATTAGTCGATTCGCAGTCGATTCGCTAGTGTACTTTTTTCTTATCTTTATTGCATAAAATTCAAAACGGGCCCGTTGCCTAATACATATTTCTGGAGTTGTCGATTCGCCCACAAATAAATTAACTTCGTGCGAATCGCCTACAGAAATTAATATATTATTTAAAAGTGTCGATTCGCCCGTTGCGGGCGAGAAGATTCATGCGAATTGACTAATAAGCTGATTAATTTCGTCAAATTTTGATTGGTATTAGTTGTTTTGAGCCAAAAAAGATAACAGTTTGGATTTAATTGCTTTTAGCTATTTGATCAGGCTTCTATAAAATTCCTGGCTTTAACTAAACCGCTGTAATTAACGGTCGTGAAGATTACCCATCGTTCCTCATGCGTAAAAATCAAGAGAATAAAATGTTGTTTACCAGTGGGAAAGCACCTGTTTTCTGTTTTGATGATAGCTAGCGCAATTTTTATCGATTTCGCGTGCGTGGGGGTGAAACAACGCACCCTTAATCAACATGTTTCAAAAACTTCCCCAAACCCATTTTCCTGGGGGCCAAGTCTACTAATTTACAAACGTCATAATGGTTGAGACCATTATGACGTTTGTAAATTAGTAGACTTTGCCCCAAGTTGCCTGTTACTAGCGTGCATTCGCAGTAGAAAAAAAAATTGTTTATTGTTAAAATACACCCACTAATTCAAAAACTGGCATAAGCAATAATGGCCGCCATGGATCAACTACAATGGTATATTTGAAGGACCAAGTGCAGAAACCACATACAAGGATAAAATTTTTTTTTACAAAAAAAAAAAAAACCGACTTCCAAAAAAAAAAACACTATAAAGTGAAAAATAACTTTAATTTTGGGAGTCGGTGACAAAAAAACGAAATTACAAAACCAAAGACACCGACTTCCGAAAATAAAGTTATTTTTCACTTTGTAGTGTTTTTTTGTTTTTGTAAAGACGTTTATGTTCTCAGTAAAAAGGTGTCGTACGGAAATCCTATACAATGCGAGATCAGCTTACACTGGAAATGTATAGCTTGATATATAGCTGTGTATAAATTCATATAAAAAACATTAAAGTTTAAAAAAAAAAAAAAAAGTAGGTACCCTTGAGTTGGTTTCCCTGTATCCATCCTAACTAGAAATCTAATACAGGGTGGTAACATTTATCACGGGACTATTATAGGAATTACTGGCTCAGACGCTTAATCTTTTGTCTTGCGTACTTGGCATCTAGGAATTAGGACTAAGTAGTCGGACTTGAGATTAAAGTTAGCGCTGATTTGAATAATTGCTACCTAAGTAATACTTGGTGAAAATCGTGGGACCTCTTGCATATCTAAATTTATATTGTAAAGAGAAAAGATTTGATTTTTTGTATGTTTTTTTGTTTGTTACGCTTTCACGCCAAAACAGCTCAACAGATTTCGATGAAATTCGGCACATGACCATTTACAGACAGACCATTACCCGGAGAAGGACAAAACCTACTTTTCATCGGGATCGCAGACGAAGTCGTGGTCAAGAGCTAGTATTTATTAATGTTGGCTCGGATGGGATAGGTTCGAAAGAATAAAAAAAAAAAAAAAAAAAAAACTATGGATTTCCTAAACTTCCTCCATCTTCCCTCAAATATACATATATATATATATATGTAAATCATATCATATTTTTATGTAAAAGTCCATCCGAAAAGCGCATGTTGCTTCGTGAGATAAAAATACTGTATCAGACTGTTTGTCACTAAATACAGCCGTATTTATTCATTCAATCAATCGCCAGTATAGCCGTTTGAAATTTTTAAATTATTCTGTGAGATTTTCAAACGGCTATCCCTGGCAACTAAAAAAAAAAAGAAAAGAAAGAAAATACGTATATTTGCGGCAAACATGACGCAAAGAAAAAACACACAAATACAAAAAAAAAAAACTAGTTGGGGGAAAATATGCGTCACATCCACGCAAAACGGCAATCGCTCAGCATAATGCTACGACCCTATGCGAGACAGAGCCCCAGCGCTGGTTTTCAGCGATAGTCGGCGTTGACGTGATGACGTCAAAATCGGTGCAGCATACGAAAACTAAAAATAAGAAATAAAATAAATACACTATACTTAGTTCTAAATGTTTAAAAACATAATATTTATAAAGTGGTAACATTCCGTGCAACGACTCATGCGACGCCGGGCTTAAATAATCTGTGCGCGCAGCTGTCATAAAACTATAGGTTTGACATTTTGACTTGAATACTGATTTTATTTGTTTTTGTAAACAAACAAACAAACAGATTATTTATCTGAATAGTATTAACACAATAAACTCGTTTCCAAACTTTGGTTACGGTTTGAAAGCGACACTTTCAATTGGTTGGTTTCTCTGAAAGTTTAAACTTGCCCTAAATTCTTGATTGGATTCGAATTGCCTCGGATTTTGGCTCTAAATATTGTAATTGTGAGCAAAAGTTAGTATTGGAGCGATTGCCTAGTTAATTATAGTGATGGAGTTAATTACTTTGACCGATACTATGTCTCTAGGCATTGTTTTTGATATAAAGGTAGGAGTACTCGCAACCGTCGGGCGCGTATGACCAGCGGGGTAATTGCGTAACACACTAACAGTAGAAATGGCTTTTATTTTGACAGTTCAACAACATTCATTGCGTTATTTATGTTGTTGAGCAGACAAATTTTTCAAACATATGAAGCAATGGATTAGCAGTAGGCTTTAAAATGATTTAGATTGTGACTGATAGTGTATGCAATTAGGATGCGGGATAGAATTACTGAACATGGCGAATTTTCTGTATTTTAACTAAGTAATGGAAACCACTACAAAAGGAGGATGGCCAAAAAGGTATGGAACGCGTCCCCAGGGGCCAATAATAACCAGAAATATATGTAAGCCTACCTCAGAATGGCGTCAATGAATTTAAACAACAAATAAATCAACGTAATAACAATATTTATTATAAACAAGCTGACCCAACAGACGTTGTCTTGTCTTAACTATGAATGTCATATGTCGTTTAGTTTTAGTTTTGACTATTGACTAAAACTAAAACTATCGACTCATTTATCAACCGATCCATCTGTGTTGAACGATATTTGCAGCGCGCATTCTGTCAATCGCTGACAGTTATGTAAAATTAATATAGGCGTTAAGTTTTCTTAAATTTTGTAACGTTCCGATCAACTTCTTTATTTTTTTATTTCATAAGATTCTTCTCCTAACAATAAGGAACACAACAAAAACAAAAATAGTGAAATCGGTCCAGCCGTTCACGCGTGATGGCGTGACCAAAGGAAATAGGGATTCATTTTTATATATATAGATTATTCAACAGTTTTCAGTACATTTTACATTAATTTACGAACCTTAAAACTTGTCGCTCCGGTGCCTCGTTCAAGATGTCGGCAACTTGTTAAACTAACAATTCACTTTAATGAGAAAATGATTTGACAGTGAGTTTTGAACGTTTCAAAATGACATAAACGTAACTCGACTATAACAAGACTTATCCATGGACTGTTCGCTCTAATATTACTAATATAAATCTACCCTCACATAGATAAGTCGTGTTACAAATATGTCGTTGATAGGCTCTATTTATAAATAAAACTTACTACTAATGCGGTCACTTTAAATTCATGGTGGGAAAAGAGTTATAGCTCAAAGAAAAACCAATTTGATTTTTTGTTAAAAAGCTGTTGTTCCAGCCTTTGTTGAATGCTTTCGCTACGTCGATGAATAACATGTCCGTCATCGCGTTAAGAGCGCGACGCGAAAGTGCGATAAGACTCTTGTAGAAAAAATTCCATGAAATTTTCATAGAAATTGTTCTACTAGAGTCGCGTCGCACCTGGTTGTGGGAGCCCTTACTCTGGAAACCAGCGATGTTGTGGACTTTTTGAATGCATGAGTGTTCGGTTCGGAAACCAAACTGCTCGTTAGGGATGAGAGTCTTTGCTTCGGCATAGTCTTTGAGACGCTTGTATAAATAAGGTAGATAAATTTTTGTTTAAACTGTAACTTTTTCCCACAGCGATTTGAGACTAAACGCCAGAGTAACAAAAAATGACAGTCACAAAAAGAGCGTTTCAACGACATACGTCCGGTCGTTATGGGTCTGTGGGGACATCTTGTCGCAACATCCTTTGACGAAAAATCAAAATAACGTTATAAAAAAGTTTTATCCTTCTGAGCTGCTGTACATAACATACCATGACATCTGTATGCCCGGAAAATATATTTAGCCCAATAAAATTAAGCAGAATATTAAAAATCTAGCTTTTGCCCGTGCCTTCGTCCGCGTGAAATTTTTTGTTCCCCCGTTGCATCGCTTCGCCTGCCCGCGCTTTTACTTTGTTCTAGCTTTGCATTCTCTCTGAAGTTATTAATTTTGATCGGGTCCTTAGGGTCCTACCATGATGTTAAATAGCCTTTAGCCGGCCTCATCTAATTTAAAAAATATGATTGACTGTAAAGTGTTTGTACAAACCTATTTACAGAAATAAAATCATTTATCATTTATTTATCAAATAAAATCATTCATCATTTATTTATCAAATAAAATCATTCATCATTTAGCCTTCCTCGAGAATTACGCTACGAAATGCAAAAAGATTTTTTTAAATCCGATTAATAGTGCCAGAGATTAGCGCGTTCAAACAAACGAACAGACTTATCAGCTTTATTATTATTATAGATAGATAGATGGAGATAAGAATAGATAGGATAAGATCACGCCCTTAATTCCTGAAAGGTACCCACGTTTCGCTAGTTATTAAAACATATTCATATATTTTTAGTACGCTATTGACGATAGGTTCGTCCGAAGTCACAGCATTTTGCTTAGCAACGACCTGTTCTTGCACAGATGCGACCTACGATTTCATCTCATTTGTATTTGTTGTTTGTTACAAAAGTAGATCATTTCATGTTTTGTTTGTTTGTTTTTGTCATTTGCCAGTGTCGCAACACATTACGCAATGATAAATGTTAAATGATTTTATTTCTGTAAGTTGGTTTGTACAAACATTTTTACACTTCAATCTTATTTTTTAACTACATGAGGTCGGCGTTTCCTATTCTGACTACTACTGTAACTAATGTACTAATGTATATTATTGTCTTTGGTCTTTGAACATCAAGTAATAGACAACATTGTCAAACTTTTAACGTTTTGAGTACGAGGCTTTTGGCTACTTTTTATTAGTGTATGTATTTTGTCTATAATATTTTTTTGTAATATGTGTCTTGTTCGTGCAGAATAACCAATTTTCTTTATTTTCTTATCTTCTAATATTCTTCTTAGTAAGACAGTCAGGGTTTCTTCTTCTTAGGATCGTAGCAGGTGACGTTCTGTAGTTTCTGCCTACCCCCCTAAAAGAAGGCGTGAGTTTATGTATTTGCATGTGTTCTTCTTAACAGTTATGTATGCTGCTGATTTACCTTAATATGTTAAGGGGAATGCGCCGAGTTAGCCCGTAAAATATTTTTTTTTAATGTTTTTTGCAATTTGCAGGTCACTGTCAGGTTGTATGTTCATTAAATATGATTCGCAACCGTAACAAATACGGCTTTACAGAATTATAATCATTAGAATCAGCAATACAACTTCTTAAGTTAGAATTGGCCTCACATGTCATGATTTCATGAAATAGTCATTCAATATGAACTTAGAGAGATGTATTGATGATATTATGATTATAATTCTATAAATAAATATTTGATACGACCGCGAATCATATTTAGATCAACAGACAACCTGATACTGACCTGAAAATTACAAAAAAACTTAAGAACATTTGAATTTCGCGGGCTAACTTGGCGCATCCCCCTTAACCGATATACTTAATCCAATAAGAATTAGAGGTGGAATAAATCCTAAAGACTTAAGCGGCTTATCTTTCAGCTCGACTTGTTAGGATTAATTGCGTTGAATGAGGTTATTACTACTCGAGGACTAGTAATAAATCTTATCATCCCTTGATTGAGAAAAGTAGATTCGAGTGATATTCGGTATAGGAAAAACCCATTAGGTCGGTATTTTTTTGTTTATTCACTCATTTACAACAATAGTGCTGCAACTACTAGACTAAAGAGGAAAATCAACAAGACGTCGTAGGTAAGTCAAAGTCTTTTTACTGATAAGTTGCCGTAACCTCTTGTACGGTTACCAAATGTGATATACCAGGGTCGACGGATATACTTGAAGATTAGTAAGAAACCGATGGATATTTTCGAATAAAATTTAACTTAAATTATAGAAAACAAACATTCAATTTATCAGATTAAATTTCTTTAGAAAACATCCATCGGTTTCTTACTAAACTTCAACTATATCCACGACCCTAGTTACTTATTTCTTTTGGTTTTTAACCGACTTCACAAAAAAGAGGAGGTTCTCAATTTGTATGTATGTTTTATTTTATTTTTTTTATGTGTGTTAGCTCAGATCTTTTTTCTGGGTTAACCGATTTGGATGATTCTTTTTTTATTTGATAGCTGGTGCTTCACATGTAGTCCCATTTAAATTTGACCAGTAATTTTTGAGTTATCCTTAATACTGAATATTTTTCCACTTAGTTTATATTGATGATGTGTTAATAATTTCCAGTCACTGTTATTTACATACCAAGTAGTGGTATACGAATTTGTGTGGGGTAGGTACCGCAACTAAAAAGTGAAAAATAAAAACGGTTTTAAAAAAAAACAACTGACTTCCAAAAAAAAACACTAAAAGACGTGAAAAATAACTTAAATTTCGGAAGTCGGTGGCCAAAAACGAAAATACAAAACCAAGGACACCGACTTCCGAAATAAATGTTATTTTTCACGTCTTTTAGTGTTTTTTTTGGAAGTCGGTTGTTTTTTTGTACATAAATTATCCACGGCCAAAGTTTATAAAACTGTTTAGAAAAATTACAAAGTACCTTCAAAACACAGCCATTTTTAAATATATTACATATACATAAGATCACGCCTTTAACCCCTGAAGGGTTGGTAGAGGTGTACCTATAGTACACCCACATTTCGCCAGTCATGTTTAAGCCCGACAAAAACAATTACAAATAAATAATTTCAGAGAATTGAAATTGGGTTTCCTTATAATGAATGTCTTCGATTCATTAGGTAACACAGACAGTGGCCGTAATTTATTAGCTTCGATTGATTTACCTCCTTTCTTACTCCAACAGTCTTTGTTTCTAAATCTTGAAGCGAAATTCCGGTTTTGTATTGAAGAGTTCAATTGAGAATCTTGAGGTAATCTAATTTATCTTGCGTTCGGAATTTAATTTTCAAAAATTTAAATAAATATTTTTAAATTTTTGAAACATATTTGTTTGAAGATTATTATTAACTTAATTGTTGAAGTGCGCATTAAGTTAGGTTTGTTTCTTTTTTGTTTTTTTTTGTCATTTTTAAATCAACTTAAAATATATTACTGTACAAGATAATATATTTTTTGCTATGTATTTTGTGGTGTACAATAAAGAATATAATAAATAAATAAATAAGCATTAATATCAACTTTTTATTTTATTGGAATTAACATGAACATGGATTTGAATATGGAATAAATAAAGTATAAACTTATAATTGTGCTTGTGAAGAGCAAAACCCTTCTCTCATACAGAAAAGAAACAGGCACACAATTAGTTTATTAAGTGAGTAAACAAAAAAATTCATCGTTAAGCAAACCGACATAATTTTAACCGACTTCGAAAATAATGTTCTATGTTCGTCTGTGTGGAAGTCGGTGGCAAAAAAAGATACAGAACCAAAGACACAAGTCTTCCGAAATTAAAGTTGATATTCACTTAGTATTTTTTTTTTTTAAATCTGTTTTTTTATTGTAAAAAAATGTTTTGAAGGCAATGCCATTGGCTTTAGAAATAATTTATTTGCAATGAATGTGGGTACAAAATAAGGTGTAAACATTGTAATAGCAGTTCCAACACAATCTACCTTACGGCATGCAAAAGTAAAAAATATATTTATATCTACTCAATTAACCAAACTGCTATAAAGAGCTACTGCAGCTTACTTAACATATCTTTGAATTTTTTGTCGACTGTACCTACCCACACTATTACAATTGAAATACTCAACAACTCAACTCCTGCCTTTAAATACAAAAAAATATGGCCTGCTAAACCTGCACATTACAAATGATTAATATAGACAAATTTTATTTATCTAAAAAATCTTTAGCACCAATTCGACTCCACCCCTCTTGTACCTTGTCTGTCGTTTCAATAATTACAGCACCGGCTCTACGTGCCGTTAAGACCTAGAAACTAGGCATAGCTACGGGATGACGCTTAAATACTGAACATTATGGCTGGCCGGTCTATACCTTAGTCTTTGTGGGGTTGGCAGAATACATTTCAGGTTATTTTTGTTTTATTTATTTATTCAACCATTTATGTACACACATATTTAAACTGACAAGAAGAAAGGAGCAGAAAAATAGGTCCAAGGTGATGCTTATTTCTAAAGAAATCTCTTCTAGCACACCTGCGATAGGAGAATATTAAAGATATGTAGACAAAGTGTGTAAGAGTAGAAGGGTAAACAAAATACATATAATCGAAAATAATTTTCCAATTTAAATATAAACATACAATAAGAGAATATACTTACATATATACATACTTCTTTTTCTTGTTTTTATTAGTTTTCTACTGATTTTTGGAGTCTCGTTGACGTGTTGCAAGCGCGAATGCAGAGTATCTACAGTCACTAATGCTATTGGGTTTCTCCAGTAGATAATTCATAGTAGTCTGGATTTATTTTTTAAATTTGTGCACTTTTTCAGCTCTGCCTACTCTCCTGGTTAATGCAAGCGTGATATTAATTTATTGATATCGTTCATGGTTTTAGTGAGGATGCTCATACTAAGGAACAGTTAAACCAGAAAAGGTTTGCGGTTCGGTAATCTTTGTGTTTCCGAATTAGAAGCTTCTATGTTTTGTACGGCCACGCTTTCTAGTAGTGCACTATTATGCGCGTTTGTAAGCTTTGTGAAGTTTTTCTCTGCCGGGTTACCTACTTCAATCACAGATCTTCATCTGTCACTCAAAAGTTATGTACAAGATTTTAAGAAATGCATAAAGTTGTTAATCAAAAAAATTGTAATCAAGGTAATACTAAATAGGCAAGTATTTCCATGGTTGCAACAGCTCTCTATTGGATCTTATCATCACGCATTCTTATATCCGAAGAAAGACACGGCATTTAGTCCACCCATGTACATTTCTGTACTTGACGTATTAAATAAATAAGTTCACGATAACTTCCAAAACGCATACTTTTTTAGGATATCTGTACGTCTGGCCCACCCATATTTATGTACTACTAGCTGTTGCCCGCGACTCTTTCTGCGATCCAGGATGAAAAGTAGCCTATGTTCTTACTCAGATCACGGTCTATCTGTGTGCCAAATTTCATCCAAATCCATTCAGTAGTTTTTGCGTGAAAGAGTAACAAACATCCACCATCTATTCTCACTAACTTTCACATTTATAATATTATTAGAAGGATGTAGCTCTCTTCAGTAACCGGACTATGAAAGACAGATAGCAGTCTCTGCATGTATAATAATATTATTCATCTGCATGATACTTCCTTAGGGCACCGTAAGCTATCCGTGATTGGTTGATTGGCGTCAAGATTGTTAATTGTTCTCGTCTACGGGGACGTATTAGGTATAGCAGACTAGCAGTTGACGTTTAAGGCTTGTATGCTAGTCTTGGTAAACTAGGTGTTAGGTTGTACACGCATTGTAGCGAATACAAATTTCGTCAAAACAAAGTACTTAGTTCTGAATTCAAATTATTATACACGATAAATCTAATAGTTGATGGACATGGAAATTAGCATTCGTTTGTATTCGGAAATTCGATGATTCCCGAGGGACATTAAGAAAATAGTTGTACTGTACAATGGATTAAGTACAAGATGGTAATCGTCAATTGCATGAAATGTAGTATTTTGCTTGATAAATGGGTTATTGAAATCATTGGTCAGACAAACAAACTCTATGACAAAGACTTTAATAATACGGTACAAGACTTAGTGCAATTGGTACAGGATGATTTAGCAAATGCTTTGTATTCAGTGACAGAGGATGACTTATGATTTATGAACGATCAAAGTAGCGTCATAAAGGGAGATGGAGGCAGCATTCAAACATTAACACATTCAATGCAGATTTCGAAATTATCGACATATCATGAACACATTTTGAAAACGAAGCAAAAGGTGTATATTAGGATCGTAGCAGGTGTCGTTCTGTAGCTTCTGCCACATACATAAACTCACGCTTTCTTCCCATGGGGGTATGGGAAGAAGGCGTGAGTTTATATATGTGACGGAGAAGTACATCTCTCTCGTTATCATCAGCCATATTTTAACTACTGTGGGCGTACTAAGGGAAGTGTTGGTTATTGCGCTATAGAAAAAACCGTTTGGAGTTCAACTCAAATTATAATTTACGAACAAATTAATCACACTAGCCAATCACACACTGTAAGTACACGACAAAACTATATGGAACACGCGACTGTTTCTAAACGTGTTCACTGCTTGATCGCCACCGACCAACTATGCTTTAACTCTGGTCGAGCGTTATGTTGTAGACTCTGTCGAGCGCCGCCTGGTGGCGCTGGCATCCCGATTAGTCAAAGTCAAACGATTGATTTAACCTATTTGTGACATAGTAAGTATGTGAACATGTTATGACAAGAAACTGTATGAGTACTCCTTTAAAATCATACTAATGATCTCAAAGATATAAAATAGAATCTAGATACTATATTTGATTGTCTTTCTCAAAGCAACACTACATAGTATTGTCTTTACCTGAAGTTTCAACAATGTATAGTCTTTTGTCTTTCTTTGATTGCAAGAGTCTGCTAAATTGGATTGGTTTTAAACCGCAAACTGTAGTACAATTCTTGTTCTCACCTTTGTGGAGTTTTTTTACAATGTCTAGGATATTTACCGTAAACTGCAATGATCTTTGTTTTGGTAGTAAGTATTAGGTTTTTTTCTAAGATGTTAACAAATTTTCACAAGTCATGAGAAACTTTTAATGAAAGTACGTTGTAAAAAAAATATAATTAATATTATTGTGATGATATTTATTGCTGTAAATTGGTTAAAAAAATACTTTTACACGTTAATATTATGTTTTAAAACTAGATGAGCTCGGTGTTTCGTACTCTGAGAAAAAAGACCGAAACACAGACACACACAGTCACATAGTCTCTTTTAAAGTCCAGACAAAATCTTGGTCGGGCCATAAGAGGAGCAAAGAAATGACATTTGGGTAGGCCGCATATAAAACTCAAATTGACAAACAATCGTTAAAAAATAAACGGAAAAAGAAATACCCAAATAGTCCTCACATTCACAATAATAAAAATATAATAATTTACAAAGGAATGGTAATAGTACTTATTGTGGAACCGCTTCGTAGGTTCAACTAGTGAATATGGGGTCCTGCGGGGTAATAACGTAACACATTAACAGTAGGAATGGGTTTCATGTTGATAGTTCAACAACATTCATTGCGGTATTTACGTTGTTGAGCAGACAAATTTTTCGAACATTTGAAGCAATGGATTAGCAATAGGCTTCAAAATGATCCGGATTGTGATAGATAGTGTGTTACGCAATTAGGATGCTGGGCTCGATTCTAAGGTCGGGGTTGTAAGTTTGTGGATTTTTCATTGAGAATTTCGCAGCACGGAGTTTGGATTCGTGCCCGGTTGATGGTAATATGATTTTACTTTTCGTTTCGATAGTACTCTTTTAGGTAGTTTTCATATTGTTTGATCCCAGTAGGTTGCCACGTTGATTGCGGTATTCTTTAGGTCATCCGAAGTGCAAGTGAATGGGTACTTAGGACACTCAAACTCAAAGCATTTACTTCAATTAAACCATTTACAGGCACTTTTGAATTGTCAAAGTGTCGGCCAATTAGTCAGAAAGTTGAAGCTAGTTTCCCATTCCAAAAACGTAGATCTCTATGGAGAAGAACGGGCAAGAAAGTCCAAGGACACTCTTTTTAAATCAAGATAAAAAATATATACCTATATGCCTACCTATGACCAGTCTTAACTGACGGCGCCCGTTCACGAACATGACGCGTGGATCAGTACTTCAGCAAGTGGGACATGGTCTGATCAGAAGCACCGCATTCGCACCGGGTGTTGGTGGGTCAGTAATCCCCCATTTCGACAAATTGTGTCTGCATCGGCCTACTTGGGTACGTAATCGATTGAGAGATTTCCAGATAGGCCACTGCAGATCACGCCCGGGAGGCAGATGTTCCTGGGAAGTGATAGATGTTTCTATTCCAGCAATTAGATTCTCTCATTGGGTGGTTTGTCCTAGATGCCCTGCTTAGAGCGTAAGAAACTCTTACGACTTTGAAGCCTACCGGGGGTTATTATGTAATCATAGAGGGTAATCTTTGCCCTACAGTAATGAAACCTGAATAACTGGCGTATGTTTTGTACACTTCTGTTTATCCATTTTTATATTATAGGCGTGAGTGATGACGTTAGACCAACAGAACATAATGTCAACAGAACAAATCAAAGTGAATGGAAAAATTTCATACTCAATTTGTACTTTGCGTTAAGTCTGGCTAAAGACATAATATTGTTTGAACCCAAATGCGACTTAATTTTGGGGACGGTTAGAGCGATGTAAAGTACATCGGGTTACGTTTGTCTAGCTCACGTCCCTCCCTAAAATGCAGATCTTTATTTCTGTGTCTAGATATTTATCTGTATTTTGTGTGGCACCGATAACACTCAGAATATTCTAGTCTAGACTGGGATTTGGAAGTTGTTTTGTTATTCACAAAGGATATTACAGTTGGTTTAGGATAAGAAGAAAAATACTGTTAAGAATGCATTTGAAGAAATTTGTGATTATGTTCTAATAAATTAAATGATTAACTAACTATACAAATAAATACAAAATAAAATCGATTCCACGCCGTTTCATTACGCGAAAACGTTTGGTCACAACTGTAACCTGACGTAACCTAGTGAAAGGAGTTCCTTAAACAGTCCTTCGTCAGCGCTATTACTTTGCCAGCAACTATGACGCCAAGCTCACTCTATCCCAACTAATAAAAGGTGGTCACATTTACATCAAGCTAAGGTGACTTAACGATGGGATTATCTAACTCATCCCAGTGTAGCGAACACAGTTTCGTGACGAACAAGCAAAGCGAGCCCACAGACGATACGACAGCGCAGAGCTCGCCTATCCAAGCAACGAGCGAGAGCAGCGAGTCCCCTATAAGACAAACGAGTGCAACACAAAGGTATATTCTTAAATCTAGCGAGCGAAAGGAGCCCATTTACGCCATGAGGCAGCTTTCACACCAGAAAAGCGGGCGTAGTAAGCCTTCACCACAAGACAAGCCAGTGGAGGAAGACTACTCTAAAGACGAACGTATGAAGCGAGCCAACCTTTGAAAAGAGTGAGCGGAGCGCAGCAGTTGGCGCTTCCTAGTTTCGAAAGGCTGCTCGCTTCGATCGAACGTAGTTAAAGTAAGCTCGCGAAACTTGCTTTTCTTGTAATGGGGGCTTGTTTCGCTCTCTCTTCACATGTAAAAGCGTGCTTCGCAGACTCGTGGGTTCGTTGAGCTTTCTTCGCTCACTCATTTTGATGACGAGCTTGCTCCATGTGCTAGTGTTGTGCGTGGGGGCTCATTTCGCTCGCTCATTGCTTGAGTAAGCACGCTCTGCTCAGTCGTGGTGTCATAGGGCTGGCTTTGCTCACTCAGCAGTAAACTGTGCTCGCTACGCTTATCTTGTGAGAGAGCTCGCTTTGCTCATTATTTTCAAGTGTAAGCACGCACAGCTCACTCGTGTGGAAGATGTGCTCGATTCCCTCGCTGGTCCTAAGTGCCTGCTCATCTTGTGAGTAAGCATGCTCTGCTCACTCATGTCAGTAGGCTCCCTTCACTCGCTTTTCTATTGGAGAAGCGCGCTCTACTCGCTCGGTTTACGGAGGAAGGTATAAGCGAGCTGTAATTGTCCCTGGTTAATCGGTGCAAACCTTTCACAAGTAACTGCCGTGGAATGCTCGCTTCGCTCACTCAGATCGAACGCGGATGTTACAGTTCCAATGAAATCCTCATATAAACTATATGTAGAGGGGTCCCTTACATAGTCTACTGCCGTTGAAACCTCCTAATATTTTCATAATGCCGTGAGCATTACGACAACACACTTGCACGACGACGCAATCGATTGATAAGAGATTTTTTTAAGTTTTCCGGTGGTGTGGCTTTTGTATTTGCTCATAACTAGATTATTTAGGCTTATTGTGTTGTTTATGATGTAAATTGTTTTCGATTGTCGTTTTATACAATTACAAACGGACTTACAGCCGATATGGAGCGAACAATGTTCTTACATAGGTATTTGTATCAAATTTTCTTACGGTTTCCGATACTGCTGTAGTCATGCTGCTACTGCTGCTCGACACTAGACTTAGTAGGCTCATTGCAATCCTTATGAAGTAAGCTTTAACTGATTATGATATTTTTCAGTTTTGAGCAGATTAACGGCTGATATAGGACGACATCTTAAACCTTTTGGATGTTGGCAACAGATATTCTTACGGTTTCTGACACTGCTGTTGTATTGTATTTGCTCGGCACTACACTTTTTAAGCTTATTGCTTTAAGCTTTTATTTATTTATTTGATTTACACGGCTTAAGAAACCAATTACATAAATCAAAGTATATAATTATAATAAGTACAAATGTAACACATAAACTAATAACAACAATTAAATACTATTATTCTCACGAAAATGTAGGCACATAACCATTAAAGTGATGAATTTATTAGCGAACAGATCGCAGTCCGGGTTGGCTTCCTCGAGCTTATTTAGTGCGGTCAACACACGCGGTGCAGGAGATGCAGCACGGGCCCGACACGAAAGCACGGCAAGTAGTCGATGTTTTCTGCCACAGAGATAATTATTTGGTGTGTACAGTCGCATCAGTTCATTATGGATGTCAGGCACATCCGTCATACCCTTCCACAGTTGGAACATAACGCCTACCTGGCCACATGCCCTTCTGGCCTCCTACAGTTCTTTTATACCTAAAAATATATTTAGGTACTAAACTTTTTCATTTACCAAGACCACAACAATACTATTCAAGCCTCGACAATCCTCTTCTTCCTGATAAATATTCAACTTCAACAAAAAAAAAAAAACTAACTTAGCTTTTTCATTCGACTCCAAAGTTTTCCATATTCATGTTTCTGCACTGACGAAGTTGTTAGCGGGCGACGCAGTGATCATTTCGTCTCCCGCTTTATCCCCATCTCTTTCTTTCCCATTATCTTTGCGTCTTTTGTCTCTTTCTTCCATTTCCGTTGTTTCTCTTTATTACGTAAGTCGAACAAATAGTTTGCTTTACTGGTAAAGATATCCTATCAATTATCGTCTAGCTAGCCTTTTCACAACAATTTTGGGGTCGGTTTCCTGTCTAACTGGATCTGAATTCCAGTATTTTATATGGAGCGACTACTCATCTGACCTTTACAGCCCAATTACTGATAAGACTGGTAGTTAGAATTTTCAGCTTCTGACTGCGTAATATTTTTTTACGCCTAGGATACACTTATAAGAGTGATGTAAAATACTCAACTACGTAGTATCTACTCAGTACACTCCCAACATTTTTTTAAGTAGATTTCTTGTATTCTTATGAATACAAGAATGTAAAAAAAAATGTAAATATATAGAATATAAATTTATATTCTATATATTTACATTATCATTAAATTATCGGCTTAAACAGCTTTTCCCTACATTTATGTTCGCATAACTCGTCAAAATGTAGGGAACAGCTGATTTTTTTTCGCGATTTCGAGTTTGGTCCCATAGTAAAAGTTGTTTTCATAATGATGAGTACAATGACCCCTTAAGAGGTCGTGCGTTATTTAAGATACACATTGTATAGATGTAGTGTTAAATATTGTACAGTGTTATAGAACCCTTCGTTTAGGAGTCCGACTCGCATTTATATATGCTATGCTATTATATATAATTATATATGCATTTATATTGCATATTTATATATGCATTTATGCAATAATAGCTGGTTTTTTTGTTTAAGTAAAAGTTGTTCATAATGATGAGTACAATGACCCCATAAGAGGTCGTGCGTTATTTAAGATACACATTGTACATATAAAAATGAATCCCTATTTCCCTTGGTCACGCCTTCACCCGTGAACGGCTGGACAGATTTCACAAAAAAAAAAAATTGTTGTGTTCGTTACTGTCATGAGAAGGATCTTATGAAATAAAAAAATAAGGAAGTTGATCGGAATGTTACAAAATTTAAGAAAACTTAACCCCTATATTGATTTTACATAACTGTCAGTTGTTTGAAATAACTGTCAGCGATTGACAGAATGCGCGCTGCAAATATCGATAATAATGTGTCGATAGTTTTAGTTTTAGTCAATAGTCAAAACTAAAACTAAACGACATATGACATTCATAGTTAAGACAGGACAACGTCTGTCGGGTCAGCTTGTTGAGTTAAAAAAATACGTTTCTTGTACAGAAAGGTGAAAAAATTAAATGAAAGGGGGTCCCCCCTTTCATTTTTAGCAGCAATAGAAATACAAACTCTATGAAAATTTCAACATTCTACCTATTACGGTTTATTAGATACAGCCCGCTGACAGAGAGACGGTCTGACAGTGGAGGCTTAGTAATAGAGCCCTGTTAGTAACCTTTGGGTACCGAACCCTAAAAAACTAATAATAGGTCTTTACCTATGAAATTGCCGTTTTGTATGAAAAAATTTAAACGAATTTTTTTCATGAATTTTTTATTTGTATTAATCGAAGTAATCACCCATGCAATCAATGCATCTTTGCCATCGCAGTGGCAGTTTATTGATGCCCTTCTTAAAGAAATCAGCTGGACGGGAGGCAACAAATTCTTCAAAGGCATTTTGTACTGCCTCTCGGGTATTAAATTTTTTTCCCGCCAAGAAGTTATCCAAATTCTGGAAAAAGTAGTAGTCTGTAGGCGCAAGGTCTGGTGAGTAGGGCGGATGACGGAGAGCTTCCAACCCCAGTTCTTGCAACTTGGAGACCGTCTGCTGTGCAGTATGAGGTCGCGCGTTGTCGTGCAGGAGCAGCGGAGACGAGCGATTGACCAATGCTGGTTGGAGATGCGCCAGCTTCTCCATCATTGTGTTCAGTTCTTCACAGTACACATCTGCAGTAATGCTCACCCCGTTTGGTAAGAAGCTGTGATGAATCACACCGGCGCTAGACCACCAAACAGTGACCATCACTTTTCTAGGGGTAAGTTTTCGTTTAGGGCATTGTTTAGGTGCTGAACCAGGATCCAACCAACTTGCTGAGCGCTTACGGTTATCAAACAGAATCCATTTTTCATCGCAGGTAACAATGCGGTTCAAAATTCCTTCATTTGTGTGTCTGTTGAGCAGTGCAAGGCACGTCTCGACGCGTACTTCGCGCTGGCGATCATTGAGTTCGTGGGGCACCCATTTGTCAAGCTTTTTTACCTTGCCAATTTGACGCAAATGGACCAATATTGTTTTGACGCTAACGTCGAAAGCTGCTGCTAATTCAGCCGTAGATTGTGTATCATCAGCTTCCACAATCGCCTTTAATTCGTCATTGTCGACCAAAGTCTTCGGACGACCGCGAGGTTCATTTTTCAGGTCGAAATTTCCAGAACGGAAGCGAGCAAACCAATAACAGGTGGTGCGTTGGTTTGTAGTGTTAGCTCCGTAAACGTCGTTGATGTTGCGTGCCGCTTGTGCCGCGTTGCTGCCACGACGGTACTCATATTCCATAATTACTCGAATTTTTAACGTATCCATGATGACGAAAAAGATTGAAATGCGATGAAAATGTAACACTAATCAATAAAGAAATGACTACTTTTAGAAAAAAAAATCCATGTTTTTAAAATAAAATTAATTTGAAATTAGAATTCTTAGCCAAACAAAAATTATTTTGATTTGAAATGGCCAGTACTGCAGAACGGCAATTTCATAGGTAAAGACCTAATATTACTTTAATAATACACTCGAGAGCAATGAATCCGGGTCACTTAAAGAATCCTAAAAATCTCGGAAACTAAAAATGCTAGGTTAATGCAATAAATTGTATTTAATAGACAATGTAATACTCCTTAAATGAAGGTATTAAAACTTCTTAGTTATTGTAAAGTTATATCATAAAAAAATCAAATTTGAAAAAGGGCCACTTTCGAAGATGGAACTACGAAATTACAGCATTTGGTTTTGCTTTTGTTTGTAATCTGTCATTTATGTGGGTACATAAACCATGTTGATAGTGCTCTATATTCATTATTCAAGCTGAAATTATGTCGCTTACGCCTGAAGAATGCACCAGAATACTTACAATGCTGGAAACCGGCCGGAGTCAGCGCGATACAGCCAGGACTGTCGGTGTGTCGCTGTCAACAGTACAAAGAGTTCTCCGACGTTACGAAGAAACTGGTTCTAACCTACGCAGACCAGGAACGGGCAGAACCAGGTGTACCACAGCACGAGAAGACCGATACTTGGTGAACACCATGCTTCGAAATCGCTTTCTCACAGGAACTGAACTCACATATCAGTTTCGACGCCTCGGAGGAAGTAACCCAAGTGCATGGACAGTAAGACGTCGGCTTGCTGAATCTAACTTAAAACCCCTTAGACCTGCAAACGGCCCTAAACTGGAGCGTGGGCATCGTATTTCAAGACTAAGATATGCCCAGAGCCACGTAAATTGGAGTATTGAAGATTGGTCAAAAGTTATGTTCTCCGACGAATCAAAATGTATGCTCTACAAGCACGATGGAAGACACAGAGTGTATCGAAGACCAGGGGAAAGATTCAAGCAAGCATGCATCGAAGAAAAAGTAGCCTACGGTGGTGGGTCTGTACTTGTGTGGGCCGGAATTTCTTCTGAAAGTCGCACAGAGCTGGTGATCATAGAAAACGGCTCTTTAACTAGCGTAAGATATGTGGAAGAAATCCTCAATGATCACGTTGGTCCATTTATGGTCAATTTAGGTGAGGATGCTATATTTATGCATGACAATGCCCGACCTCATACAGGTAGGATTGTGAATGACTACCTTCAAGAGATGAACATTACTCGTATGGAGTGGCCAGCGCGCAGCCCGGATATCAACTCGATCGAGCATGCTTGGGACGAGCTAGGCAGATGCGTAAAACAACGAAACCCTCCCCCAATCACGCTTCGTGAGCTCAAAATTGCTCTCACAGAGGAATGGGAGAATATTCCCCAAAATCGTATAAGGAACTTGGTGTACAGCATGCCAAACCGCGTAAACGCAGTAATGGAAGCACGAGGAGGCAATACGAAGTATTAAAATTCAAGAAAATCGTAATAAAGTTCAAAAATTTCATGTTTCCTATTTTTGTTTTAAGGAGAGATCAGCAGTTTTTTTCTTTATGTAATTTTGTGTTAATAAAATGTATGGTGACTCATATTTTTTTTACTTTCATTTAAGGAGTATTACATTGTCTATTAAATACAATTTATTGCATTAACCTATCATTTTTAGTTTCCGAGATTTTTAACATTCTTTAAGTGACCCGGATTCATTGCTCTCGAGTGTAGTTTATATAAGTTCACTTTTTTTGTACTCAAAACGAACTTTGAGGATTAGCATGTGATCGAAAATATTAATTGTTTTGAATAGTGTTACACATATTGCATGTTTTCTTTTGACTGTGTGATGACTGGTATGAGCGATGTAGGCAAGATTCTATTTCGTAAATTACTACATTCGCTGAAAGCCTATCAATCTATGATGGCCCATATATCCTTTGCTGGCCATAAATTCAATCAAAGACTGCTTCAAACTACATTAATCTTAGCGAGACATTGCTTTCGTCACATTCAATAGCTAGACAAATTGATGCAACAAATAATTATCTACGCCTTCTTCAAAAACAGGATCGGGATATCTGTTTTTATACACATTGCTTGATAGAAAATTATCTCGCGGGAACGTACTACCGGGATAAAAATATCATATGTGTTAAGACAGGTTATAAACTATCTGTGTGCCAAATTACATCCAAATCCGTTCTGCCATTTTTGCGTGATTGAATAACAAAAATATATTAGTAGGTTTTATCCTCAGGTCATTTGGTCATTGTGACTTATTGCATTCCTCTTTTCTCAAAAAAAAAATCACTTTAGATTCACCTTTATGGGCAATCTGACTTTCAACCTGACGAACTTTGAATAGAATTTGAAACGAATTTATTATCAAATTAACTTACACATAGCCTAAATAAGTGGATTTCAATGTTGATATAGGTGAATAATATTGAATACTCCAATAACCACACATAATCCTTTGGAGCAAACAGTACAACACATCGTTTGGAGGTGTTTACCACCCTGTTTGCGGTAACAAATCCACCTTTTCTTGCAATCCTCAACTGCAATATCAAATTCCTCTGGTACACTCACGTTACCAATTTCAAGCTTAACACGAAAATTTAATCAAAATTCATAGGATGCTATAAGTCCAACGGATGAGGCGTTCCCATAATGAAATTCCATAAAGTGGACCTTTTTGGCCCATCCAGACGTATTACTTTGAAGATTAGGGATATCAGTCTATTATGGCGTGTGTAGTTCCTTGTTATGTGTTTCAAGGGCGATTTTTTTTTGTTCCGGTGGGGTAATGACGTAACACACTAAGAGTAGGAATGGGTTTCATTTTGAACGTTCAACAACATTCGTTGCGTTATTTACGTTTTTGAGCAGACAAATTTTTCGTACAAATGAAGCAATGCAGCAATAGGTTTCAAAATGATTCAGATTGTGATAGATAGTTTGATACGTAATTAGGGTGCTGGTTGAGAGAGCTGTCTTTGTTGGTGGATCTAGAGAAGCTAATTTTGTTGGACAATTACTTCAAGTATAGTTGAGGAGGTTAGGATCAAAACCACTACATATCTAGTTTTTCAACAAGGCAGAAATCGAAAAAAACTTAATAAATAATGAGCACATATTTTTTAATTTTAAGAATGCTATTTAAGTACGTGATAAATAGGTCCTTAAATATATTTTTTTTTTGCTTTAAACCAGAATATGTTGAGATTTTGAACTAAACGTTAATATTAGACATCATTTTACTAAGAAGAATAAGCTGTTTTAAACTAAATAGTTACTGCTAATGGTCGGTTTTATCATTTTGTGCAGAAAACGTGAAACAAAAAACAAATTGTCAAAAGTGGATTTGTTGTGGCTTTGATCCTTACCTCCTCAGTTGTTAACAAGCTTATTCTGATTCCCAACCACTCAGAATTACCTAATAATGGTTCAGAGTCAAAAATAACCTTTTCTGGACTTAATGAAATTTGATTGGTTATGTAGAAAAATAAAAATACTCGCAATTGAATAATTTTGGGTTGAAAAACCGATTTGAAGGTACGTATAATTTGCCGATGAAATGAAAAACTGCATCCACATAGAAAAGATCAGACACCATAGATTCACGAAGAACTAGAGAGTTAGATAGTTAATAAGTAAATAAAAATACACATACATAAGCTCACGCCTTCTTCCCAAGGGGGTAGGCAGAAACTACAGAACGCCACCTGCTACGATCCTTACATACTCCTTTCGCCTCGTTTACGTTCATACATCTGGTCATACACGCACGCCGGTTGCGAGAGTAAAAATAAAAATGATCCTCAGAAATAACTTTCCAAATATATGAGACCGAAAATACCTGCGCGGATCTACTATTAAGTACACCTCTCTCCTTATCCTTTGGGAAATTATGAAGTCACTAGGTTCTATTAAAAACGACAGTGCTTTCCCGCGACAACTCAACACCGTTCCGCAATAAAACGATTCATTGTTTTTGGTAGTAGGAACATCGCATGTCAGTTAATAAATGCAGCATTTTCTTCTCCCCAGCTAAAAGCCAGTCATCAAAGGCTACTTCATCATACTGTCTTCTGTTAAAACGGAAAGACGATGCATTTAGCTTTCCGCAAGTCTTTGTAGATGCTTTAATGATAAAAGCAAAATTGCGTACAATAGTACTGGCACAAAATAAAGTACAGAAGGCCGGTTCCATACAATGACCGAAAAATGGCGCACGCACACAGAGACGCGTACCTGCGTACGGCGATTTTAAACTTTAGGTAAGTATTTGAATTTAGAATTTGAGATGATTCACTATCCAATACAAATTAGTTGACTATTCACTTTAGCACTATGTAGTGTAAGTTGATTTTTGAGTGACCAATACATAATACACATAACAAGCCGGTAATGTTCCTGCTGATGGGACACTGGCTTCCTCTCTATGCGTGAGTGTACGCCGCGGGTGGATGACACATGTCTTCGAATTTTTGGTTTTAAGACAGGGTTTTCTCACGATGTTTTCTTTCACGGTTTTAAGAGCAGTGGTGATGAAATTAAATACACTAAGTAAAGTGGCTGCCTAGTTTCGAACTCACGACCTACAACTCGTAAGTCGGGGCTGATACCACTGGGCCACCACTAGTGACCAATATTTGTTACAACATTGAGTTTGTGGTTCCAAAACTTGATAATTATAGTGCTTGTTTGGCGTTCGGATGATATTGACAAGGAAGCGTTATTGGTAAATATTTGTTATTATAAAATAATTCCATATATTGGAAAAAAAAATGGCGGTGCGAGTTCCGATTTTTGTCACACGCCAAAATATCTTTGCACAGTTCTATGTGGGATTCTAATATCAAGTTTATGTCAAACAAATTCCAGTCGCGAGTGCACCTGCACTCGCTGTACGTAAACGCGTGTGTTTGTTTGTGTGCACTTTCGCTCGTTGTAAAGACTACTCTCTTTGGACCATTGTTCGGTTATTGATGAACACCATTGTGTTTCGGGGACTAATTATGGGGAATGGTGCGGCTATTTATTGGTTTGTATTTTCGGGTATTTAGGTGGATATACTGGCTCAGAGACATTTATAATTCCGATCCAGCCTGTCCCTTGCTGCCCTCCTTCAGCGACGCTCTAAGCTGAGGTCCGTACCCCACAGCGTATGCCCTTAGCGTGTACTCGCCTACTTTATAAGTTTTTTAGGCTCTGGCTGGAGGCCTTAATTTATTAGGGCAACCACAGGCAAGTTCGGTTAAGCAGCCGACAACCTCCTAGGTTGACCAGCGAGAAGCCATTTATAAAGATAAAAAATAACACTGATATTCAAAATTGCAAACGGTCATGTGCATGTTCCGCCATTGCCTGTCTGAAAAGAAGCTTGTTCTTTCTTTTTTTTTTCGTCATGGCCAGCAGATTCAGAACCTGCTTCATAATTACCTAGATTGCAGTTTCAAAACCTGGCAAGGACCGATATGACTTCTCGAAATCATGCACCACTGACTTACGGTGAATGAAAAGGTTACCAAATCTCAGTTTGAACAGCGTATGAATGAAAACTCGTCGTACATTCTCAGTATGAGAAAAGGTCCTTGTCCTTCAGAGGGACAGTTATAGGAAGATCACAGATCTCGGCGACAAATGACAGTCCAGAAATGTGAGGCCTGTTTCGGGTGGAATGCCGATGGGTCTCTTGGAAACAGAATGTCACAATATGTTTTGCGAGATATTTCAGAAATAATTTCGGGTTTAACCTGAGAGAACCGTTTGATGTTGTTCGAGATTACACACAAGGCTGGTTTTGTTAATGGACTTTTTGGCCCTGAAAAGAGCCGATTAGAACTTATATTTGCCATCGTGGTGAAAAGGTTAGTCAATCGACAGAAGTCCATTGCTCAGGGTTGCCACACGTAACAAAAGGTTGGAGAGTACGTCCTTCGGGGAGGCTCCTTTCATGCCCAGGGCGATACAATTTAGTCAATAACAAACAGAATGGCCTTTGTGTAACTGAAACTGCTTCTATTATGTTACAATATTAATGAAGTTACAGCATCCAATCAAAGCGTTGGATCATATGTTATGCAGTCCTCTAAAACCAAAGGACGCTTCATGTATGCAAATAACTGCAGTGAAACTACTCAGAGTTTAGCCATAGAGTAATATAAGCGGATAGAAGCGAAAGACACAAAAGTGGTAGCTGCTATAGAAACTATGTCAGTTGGGGTAGCCCAATGGTTATCAATCATTATTGCACCAGAACTATAGCAATACATATTTGTAATAAACGCAATACGTAGTCTTTATCAGGAGGGTTCTTATTATGTCTTATTCGTGGGTAAGCGGGCGAGGAGATAGATGTAAGTAAATTAAAATCAATTATATTCTGAATAATTAAAAGTATCTGATCACTTTAGGAAATAAACGACGTTCCTCCGAATACGTCAGGCGCGAGTGCAAATGAATCAACTCATTATACTGCAAGGGTAGTCAATAAATTAATGCCGGCTTTTCAATCGATCTCCTCGATCTTCTTTTGTTTTTCAGCTTGGCGGGCCGCCGCATAAGTACCCGGAGTTACGTCAAGTTGACAGCTGTCAAAATCGTTCTAAAAATCAACCCTGTTAGTTTAACGTCGCAGATCATGGACGAACAAAAAAAGTCGGACGGATTCTCGCTAGTAAAAAACTGTGTCACTCAAGCTGGCCAGCTTGCTGTAGGTGCATGGTGCCGCTGCATAGTGGTCCAAGCGCCGATTAAGTACCATAAATCCGTAACTTTGTAAATTGTTTTTTTTCATGAAAATGGTTTTAAATCCTTAATAAAGTTTAGTAAAGCTTTGTTTACATAATTAAATACATATTTATAAGTTAAAATATTTAAGTTTTATTGTTTCCCATTCAGAAATGCTTCTGACTAAGGAATGAAAGCTTTTCATAATGGGGTTTTAATTTACATAATTATTGTTACACATATACAGAATGGATTTTTGAGACGAGGCAATAAGGGTTGATACCTTAATCGTTGTAGCTACGGGAAAACGGTCTTAGCCATAATTTTTGAGAAATTAAGATCGGCATTCACAGATTTAAGAAAAAAAGTTACAGTCAGCAAGAAAATGGGCAGTTTTCCCGTAGTTACAATGAATAGGTCATCTACCCTTATTGTCCCGTCTCAAAAGTCCAACCTGTATATAAGACTTATTTTAAACAAAAATTTAAAAAGTAGACCACACTTTACTTACAAACAGAATAACAACAAATTACTTAATCTAACTAGACTAAAAATAAAGCTAAACTCGTAACAAATCTAAAACCTGCCTCAAAATTACGCTTATTTTCTTACGGGAAAGTTTCCAAAGACCCGTAATACATGGGTTTGAACTAAATGAAAGTAAGCCCATGTTCGTAAGTTCTTTTGAGATTTTCGAGTATGATCTCGTCAAAGTCAATGTCAATTCATTTATTTCAAATAGACACTTAAAAAGCACTTTTGAACGTCAACATTTACATTAAAATTGAATTAATTCTAGTCGCCCCTTCCAAAATGTAGTTTCTATGGAGAAGAATGGGCAAGAAACTCCACCGTTGCTTTTTAAAATGTTTTACAATATTTTGTATACATTAATTATATAATTATGTGTGAAGACGTCGTTTAAAGGCCTTTTAATTTTTATTGTTCGATTCAACTGTCTCTTCGACAGATCCCCGATAGATAATAGACCATACTGTGCCACTTCAGCACCATGACTGAGGACTTTGTGGATTTATTTATACATGCAATTATCCAATATCTATAAATATATTTATAGATCTTACTATCTTAAACCTTAATGTCTATATTCTCGACCTCGTCCAAGGATATTAGCAACGTTTCTAAGACGTTTCTATGTTTCTGTGCAATACTTCCACTTATGGGCGCCAAAACCTCTAAGACCTGCAACCTTGAAAAGGTACATTTAATCAAAGAACCTGAAAAGTAACGTTAGAAAAAGAAATAAATTTAAAAAGTTAACTCGTAATTCGTAGACCGTGCTACGCCCGAGCCTACGCAATCGTAGAGGATAACCACAGCCATAGACCGAGGCAAATGAAACTTTATATTTTCAAAATAGACAGTTCAATTTTTAGAAGTAGGTGAGCATATTTGATTATATTTGAAAAAAAATTTAGGTTTACATAAATTCAACTACAATGTAAAAAACATACTGCAAATCTTGTGTGGCGTAGCATATTTTTTAAACTTGGAAATCCATGTCACAAACACCATTCACAAACAAAACAATTCTAAGAAATTAAGTTGCACAAATTATGTACGTTCTGCTTTTACTCAGACTATTATCTTATAATTACTATCTTGCCTCTAACCATTTTGTAAATTAACATGTCCTATCTAAGAGAACCCGGTGATCTGTAAGTCAGGACCCTCATAACTCAGACACCTTTCTTTATTTAAGATTGTGTATTTTAATGTGCCTCAATTATGATGTTGAGATAAATAAAGAATTATATATAATAATAAAGTTTCATTTGAAAACCGCGGACAGCTGCAAACCCTATTTTATAATGCATACAATTTTAACATTGCCATCTATATTTATGCTAGAAATCGTTATGTTTGTCAGGAATAATCCTAAATTATTTCCGCGCACAGCAGATCAATTTCCCACGAACAGGCGTGACCAAACCCAACTATGTGTACTTCCCTGTAGGACTGCACTTATGCGCAAAAGTGTTTTTCATATGGGTCCAATTGTTTACAATAAGTTGCCTAAAAGTTGGAAGGAGCTTAATAATGTACACTTGAAAAGAAAACTTAAGACATATTTAGTAAATCAAGCATACGAGTACTATAACATTAAGGAGTTCTTATAGGAAAGATTTGTACTCGTATTGACATAGTTGCGCATTGATTTGACATGATTATTGTTTACAGGTCTTATTAAATTATATTTGTTTTTTTATATTCTGTTTCTTTTTTTGTTATTTTATATTTATTACAATATTCTTTAATTATCTACTTAATTTACTGTTATTTTAAGAGAATGTTTTAATTAATTATATTTCTTGACATTTGCACGTCACATCGTGTGGCAAACATGTTTGTAACTAATAATGTTGTTGTTGTAATGTTGTTATAATGTTGTTGTTGTGTTGTTGTTGTTGTTGTGTTGCTTTTCTTGTATGTGTGACACGTGTTTAAGCAAATAAATATTATCCTTATCTTATCTTATGTTTATGACAATATTCTTTGCGTTACTTTTGTTCCCAAGCAAACGATCTAAAAAAAAAATATGAAGCAATGTAATACGTTTTTTTTTCATAATCCTTCGGATTGTGATTGCGAGAGTTAGTTCCGCAATGAATTTTATAGCTGGACATGTTGAAAATATCTCACGCCCCAGAACTGTAGGCATTTATTTTGCGTTTGTCGCTAGAATTTCCCTTCTATAAAATCTTACTCTATGGTTACGTCCGGCGTGCGTTCGTTACGGAACCGAATCATAACTTTAGGTTAGGCCCTAGACTGCAGTTGGATTAGACCCAGAGTATACTGTATGCTATTAGACTTTGTATAGACTGATCTCCTTTTGTGGATTTTGTAAAGGCATCTGCAGTAGGCAAGTCATAGCTACTTGGTTTGACACTTATGCTAGACACGTTGTACACCTAATTTAGCTTTGTAGCGATATCTTTACCGCCACATGCGTGCTACACGTCACACCACTGACGTCACGCAAATCCTGCATCGCGCAAGCAGAGTTTACCGCGCGACTAGCATATATATACAACGACCCGAGATCAACCGTCGGGCAGTTGCCCACCAGACACAACACCCGTCTTGTCGGAGGATTCTCCCTTTTCTATAGAGTATGAGTGAACTTTACACCCTGTTCCTCATACCTCTATAGCTTAATAGGCTTTGCCGGATAATTACATGTCGCGGCGACGGAGATCGCGGTTACTGGCGGTGCCTCGCGGCCGGACCAACCTGCTGGGTAAAGCACCTTTGACGCGCGCCTTGCATACAGTTAACGAAATCGCGGAAAGGGTGGATATATTTACCTGTTCTCTCTAAATGAGTTCACAAAAATTACTTTACATGTGATAAGCTGTAATAGAAAAAAATCTTTGTTAAGACCACGCTTCCTATTTGGGGCAACCTGTAATGCTAGTTGTGTTGGGAATAATAGATAAATAAATATTATACATGATGTTTTGTAATGTATAATGAAATAAAATTGTGTTTGTTTAAAAAAAAAAAATTGTAGACGCAGTTCGAGACCGATCTTTTGTTCTAACTGCCCTAACCTAGTGAGAAGAGTTCCCTAAATAATCCTTTATCACTGCTAGCACTTGCCCGTCACTACTACGCCAAGCTTGCTCTATCCCAACTAATGAAACGTGGTCATATTCACATCAAGCTATGCTGGCTTAACGATACGATTGTCTAACTCAGCCCATTACAATGGGCTCGCTACAGCGAGCACAGTTTCGTGACGAGTGAGCGAAGCGAGCCCCTGTGGGCCCTGTGGGTGTGGGTGTGGCTGTACGACTTGACGGAGAAGAGCGCACCTATTCAAACAACGAGCAAGTGAAGGTAGCCCTCCCACAAGACAAACAAGTGCAACACTAGCATATTCTTAAATCGAGCTAGCAAAACGAGCCTAACTACGTCACAAGTCTTCTCCACAAGACAAGCGAGTGTAGGTAGACTACTCTTGAGACAAGCGAGCAAAATGAGCCTACCTCTGCCGCAGGTGAGCGGAGTGCGATTACTAACGAGAATATTTCGCTGGCTTATAAGCGTATTAGGTGACACTCACTAGTTACAAAACTATGCTCGCTTCGTTCGCTCGGCTTTAAAGTACGCTCACTAAACTCGATTTTCCTGTAATGCGGGCTATTTTGCTAGCTTTTCACATGTGAAAGAGTAGTCCGACCACATGACCTTCGCTCACTTATCATGACCCTGTGCTAGACTTGCTTCTCTTGTAAAAGAGCTCGCTTTGCTCGCTTTTGCCATGTGTAAGCGTCATCGACTAACTCATGTCCGAAATGTTCTCGCTTTACTCGCTGGTTCTTAAGTGCTTGTTCACCTTGTGAGTAACCGCGCTATGCTCATTCGTTCATATTGAACTAACCCCACATAAATATACTATCTAACTATTTAGTAAGTTCTATTTATCATTCGTTATTTTTTTTAACTTACCACTAGTACACCGAGCGAAAATAAGTTTTCATGTCAAAAAAAGAAATTGAAAGAGCCTGCAAGACAGTCGGCCTCGCTATCAACCAAATCGCCTCTTTGGTGTAATGATATCAAGCACGGAATTCTGAGTTCGATTCCCAGGTTGGATAGTGTTATTTGGCTTTCGAATCAGAAACTCCGCAACAGCCTACAGTCTGAATTGTAGCCCTGTTATTGGCAATAGGTTAGACCCTTATTAACTTATGCGACTTAAGCATACAGTAACATTCGAAATGTGGGTGTCATACCCATACACTTCTACCTTACCTTTCGGGGAATCCAGGCATGATATTATAGGTAGGTATGAGCCGGCTGGGCTAGTACGGTTTTTCTTTTTAACCGACTTCAAAAAAGGAGGGGTTCTCAGATCGTCGGAATCTTTTTTTTACGTATGCTCCCCGATTACTCGAAGACGGCTGGACCGATTTGAAAAAATATTTTTAGTTTGATAGGGTATACTTTCTAGGTGTCCCATTGTCATCAGGTCAGGTTTTGATGATGGGATCCTGGAGAAATTGAGGGAATTCTTCAAATATTATAGGCACACTTCTAGTGATTTGAGTATTTTTTATAGTAACTCGTGCATTTGCTCTTGTTCTTTAAATATTTTTCCCCATAATATCGACTGACTGGGACTCTTAGTCCATTGTGTACACCTTTCACCTCAAATCTACTCGCAAATCCCAACTTCGAAACTCCACACTTAATAAACCACTCGCAAGCCAACAAAGCAGTAACTCTAAACTAACTTAAAATATAACAAGTTTATTAACACGATCATGTTGCCATATTAAATCAGGCCGTAACTGTACCGTCCCCGGAGCGCCATTGAACCGCTCCGGTTTCGTCACGGGACCGGGTTAGTGATGTAGTTGTGAGCCCCGCTGTGGAAAAACGGAGACGGAGTTTTGATGGCTTTAATAAATTGGGGTACTTAAAAGCTACCGGACAGATCATTCTAAACTTCTAATCCGATCGGTTTGACCGCATGTGTTCAGTGAACATTTGCAAAACGATCAGACCGTTTACGCACACGGCACAAACAGAGTACGGTAGGGATTTTGGTGAGGTTAGGTACCGTTTACTACTGTAAGCATCTGAAGATAGATCTGACCATAACACTTAGCAAAATGACTCAAATTTTCAACATTTTGTGGTACTAGGATCTGAAAAGAAACTCAACTTGAGAATGATTAAGAAGAATTCACGCGTTCCTCCATTTTTAGGGTTCCGTAGTAAACAAGGAACTCTTATAGTTCCGCCATGTCCGTCTGTCCGTCCGTCTGCAGCTTAGCTCAGAAACACTTGTATGGATATACATATTAATCACGTCGACAAAGTGGTAAAATAAAATCATGAAATGGTATCTCCTGTATCCTTGTATTCAAAGTGGGGAAGTTTTTTTTCCTCGTCTATCCCATGGTGTGGAGTATTGTTGGATAGGCCATTAAAAAATATTACGTGTCTGTGAAACCCATTTTGCGATCCAGAGATCTGTTTGCGTAAAATTAAGATTTAAATTGTTAATTTTTGTTAGAGTCAAGTGTCCCCCCCCCCCTGCCAGATAAATGGATGCTTTTGGATATGTGAAAAAATCCACGGCAGTAGTGTATATAACGAAATTAACAGGAAAACTATCACAGCTATGTAGGCTTTACATTTTAACGAGTAATAGTCGACCAACTTACATTTGCAGTTGGAACGTATGAGAGAACATGTTTACAACTACAATGTTAAGTTTGTTCTTGGGATAGATTCATCCCAACTACGGAATTCTTCATTTTGCATGGTCCGACACGCACTTGGTCGGTTATTTTTTACTTTCATCATGGGGTAGGCAAAAACTAAAAAAAACACCAACTACTACGATTCTAGAATCACTTAAATAATAAAAAATTGTACTTATACGATTTATTTGTTAAATACTTCAAGCACACAATTGTACAGAGGCGGACTTAATGCAATAGGATAAAGGATGATGCCTTAGAATTCCGGATTAATTCTGGAATCAAATCTGTCTTTCACCTCCCTACACCAAAGCGGCCAGTTAGAACTTTGTACCTAATGGTGCGACCACACTGCGTTTGACGGCGCTCAATACGCTGATTAACGCTAAATAACAACTCCACCTTTAGTTTGCAGCCCAAGGGACTAGAGAGACTTAAAGTCTTGAATCCTTCAAGTGCTTGAACTTATGTACTTAGAGACTCGGTTGAGTTTAGGTATTACACAATATAGTCAGACTGGTTTAGTTATTTACGTCTTTAGATATAAATTTATTAGAAGGACATAATAAGTGACTTTATTGGTAATGTTCATGAGAAAGGTCAGGTGCGTAGCATGTAATTATTCCCAACTGGCGCGACGGCGGCGTGCGTGTGTGACCAGATGTTGTAACGTAAACGAAGCAAAAGGAGTATGTAAGGATCGTAGCAGGTGGCGTGCTATAGTTTCTGTCTTCCCCATGGGAAAAAGGAGTGAGTTTATATATCGCACTGATAATACAATACTGTTGTAACTCAAAATGTGACTTTTTTCAGAATCGACTAAAATATGATTATTCACTTCATTATTTCTTTTAATATGATGTTATCTCAAATTTTACATATTTTGAGTTACAACAGTATTGTATTATCAGTTCGATATACAGTATGTATATATTATTACATGTGTATGTGTGTGTTATGTTACGTGTGTATGTTGTTGTTGTTTGTATGTGTGTATGTGTTGGGTATTCCTTAGGGGTAATTCCACCTAGATATTATTAACTTTACTTGGGAAGTTTTTCAGTTACCTTCAATAATACATATTTTTTCAACTTAGTGTATATTGATGATGTTACACCCTGGCACTATTATTTACATAGCAAGTAGTGGTATACGAATTTGTGTAGGGTAGGTACCACAACTAAAAGGTAAAAATAAAAACGTTTTTACAAAATAAAAAAACCGACTTCCAAAAAATACAAAGTGAAAAATTACTTTAATTTTGAAAGTCAATGCCAAAAAACAAAGTAAAATACCAAAGACACCGACTTCTGAAATTGAAGTATTTTTTTTGACTTTATAGTGTTTTTTTGGAAGGCGGCTGTTTTTTTTATGTAAAAAAAAAATTGATATTGACTGCCACTGAGATGAAATTTCGACTTGAATTAACGTTTTTTAATTAGGTACGAGAATTGGCCATTTGATTCTAGCGAGCTAATTCTTTGTACTGCAAGTACGTATCGCATTTTTTACCACATTCGTATAACAAATTTTGACATCATGTCTCGTCTCATCAACCATCGTCTTTAAATCGACTTATACTTAACCTCAGACCAAATAAAAAATCAAGACACAGCGCTGTCAACAGTGACGTGAGGCCAGTTTCGTAAACATGTGTGCACCTAGTGAGGTGTAGTTTGGTTATAAAATGGGTTGTAAATGTATGCGTGTGAGCGTGTAAACACAGAGCAAGGTGTAGTTTTGCAGACTTCGCTGTATAACAAACAATCTATACACTGACGAAAGCCTTAAAGCAGTGCACTTTGTACCCAAGCAAAACATATTCAACCCTTCCACTACTACTTGACACCTAACACTATTCTACCCCTTACACAACTCGACCCCTTTTTGCATAAAACCATAAGATAACAAGCCAGAAAGGCGGAGCAGCGTTTCTTATTCAAGCTACTAAGTATCTCTCATACCTACGTGCTATATTTAAGGCAACTGGCAAACCCTTAGTATATTAAATGGGATTATACTGTCAAGGGATTCTGGAACCCTCTATTCACCTTGAGACATTCTAATGGGGTTCAGTGGGGGTGAGTTTGACGAGCATTAGAATTTGTAATAATGTAAGTGTTAACTTGTTTTTTGGATGATTTACTTATCTTAGCACTTAGCTAAAATTAAGGTTGTATTAAATTGGATTTTAGACCATTGTAAGTGTTTTCGGTAATTTGTTATTATCTGTTTTTTTTATCTTTATGAACCAAGTAGATATGCCTATTTGAACACTTAGGAACATGAATGCATTGCATGCATGTATTGTTTGCATTACCCACCCTTCAATTGTTATCCCATTGTAGAGCAATATCTCTGCCCATACAATACGTATCTGACATGTTTGAGATATCAAATATTTTAGTTCTTTCAGCCTATGTTCCTACTGCTGGGAGACACGCCTCCTCTCTGTAAGGGGACTGGGGCGTAATCCACTACGCGGGCCCAGTACAGGTTGAAGTTTCTCACAATACATGTCATCGAAATGAATTACTTAAATTGCCTACCTGAGTTCGAACCCACGACCTATGACACGTAAGTCGAAGCCGTTACTACTGGGCCACTACTGCTCTGAAGACTCATTTATGGTAAACTAATATAAAATACTAGCTGCTGCCCGCGGCTTCGCCCGCGAGGATATCGGATATTATCCAACGGGAACGTACTACCGAGACAAAAAGTAGCCTATGTCACTCCGTATAACATCAGCTATCTGCCAGTGAAAGTCTCGTCAAAATCGGTCCAGCCGTTTCAGAGATTACCCGGACCAAACATACCCTTTTATATATTTAGATTTCACCCCCTTGGGGGTTGAATTTTGAAAAATCCTTTCTTAGTGAATGCCTACGTCATAGGAGGAATGCCTGTGCGAAATTTTAAGTTTCTAGCCTTAAAGGTTTGGCCTGTGCGAAATTTTAAGTTTCTAGCCTTAAAGGTTTGGCCTGTGCGTTGATACATCAGTCAATCACTTTTGCCTTTTTAACCGACTTCACAAAAAGGAGGAGGTTCTCAATTCGTCTGTATGTTTTTTTTTTTTTTTATGCGTGTTAGTTCATAACTTTTTTCTGGGTGAACCGATTTGGATGATTCTTTTTTTATTTGATAGGTGGTGCTTCACATGTGGTCCCATTTAAATTTGATCAAGGTCTGACCAGTAGTTTTTGAGTTATCCTTAGTACTGCATATAATTTCCTGTCACTGTTATTTACACAACAAGTAGTGGTATACGAATTTGTGTGGGGTAAGTACCGTAACTAAAAAGTGAAAAATTAAAACTTTTTTACAAAAAAACAACCGACTTCCAAAAAAAACACTAAAAGACGTGAAAAATAACTTTAATTTCGGAAGTCGGTGGCCAAAATCGAAAATACAAAACCAAAGACACCGACTTCCGAAATAAAAGTTATTTTTCACGTCTTTTAGTGTTTTTTTTGGAAGTCGGTTGTTTTTTTGTAAAAAAGTTTTATATATATTTAGATTATATTTCTAAGTAGAAAATTTGCTACCCAATCTCAATACCCGTATGTCTCAAGACAAAAGGTCTCAGCCTTACTCTGTACAGGTATAATTTCAGTGTATATTAATTAACAGAAACCTCTAAAGTCCATTAAAATAATACAACCTCCTTTATATCTGTATTCATTATAATTTGGTTTTTATACTTCTTTCTTTTTGTATGACTTCAGCGGGTTGATTGCGTAACACACGAACAGTAGGAATGGCTTTTATTTTGACAGTTCAACAACATTCATTTCGTTATTTACGTTGTTGTGCAGACAATTTTTTCGAACATATGAAGCAATGGATTAGTAATAGACTTTAAAATTATTCAGATTGTGACTGATAGTATGTTACGCAATTAGAGTGCTGGTCATAATTTACTAACTTATTATTTTGTTGATGTGTAAACATCTTAGCGCTCGGTCTACGGTAGGGGCTAGCTGGGACTTCGAGCGTCAGATGACGTCAGCGTAAGACCCGTGTCTATGTGAGCGCGTGAACCAAATCGATGCGAGCTCACATGTTTACACATCAATTTTCGTGAGTGCCAAACCAACTCACACCGATTTTTTTTTTTTTTCCTCAAGTATGTATAAAATGAGGTCGTGTTGAAAATGTTATTCAGTCAGGGAGGTTGACTGTTAAAAGTGGTTGACTGAAATAGTAACAGCTATTTGATGGATTGTGATTTCAAGTTAATAATTTCTTTTTAATGACATAAGTTTAATATTACTACAAATCACTATTCAATAGAAACACAAAACACTACACACAAACAAACACCTCATAACACACAACACACACACCTTTACAACACAACTAACATTACACTCACAAACACGAACACACATACCTCTCTCCCACAGCATTATGCTGAGATAGGAGCCTTTTTGGCCTCGCACAGGTTTTTTAAATAGTTTATTGTTGTTTTTATTGTTAATTTTGTTAGTTTTAAATGCTCCTTTGTATTTATTTTTGACTTTTTGTATTTCCTGTGCGTGTCCCAAATAAAATATATTTCTTTCTTTTCTTTTCCCATTCACACCCCCACTCTTTCTCCATATCTGCATCCATCCATGTTCAAATAAATTTAAAATTACTTACGCAGATAACTCACATTTTTGTTTTATGGTAAATTAGCATCGACACTCGAAACTTAAGGTCCATCACTGATTTCCTAAAATTCAGGCCATCCCTAGTTTAGGAGACAGGATTTTTTTTTTCTTAATATAGACTATTATTTTTCTCCCCTTGTGTCCATTGTTAGTTGACTAAGTCTTGCATGTAACTAGCCTAACCTAACCTGTGTCTATTATGTTTGGATCAATAAACTTATTATTATTATTACTATAAGTACGGCCGTCGAGAGAATGCGTTCTTGACATCCGTCAAGTTTCATACAAACGAATACTTACGTGTTTTGCGAATTTGATCCATTAGTTACTAGTACTTCACCCGCGACTTCGTCCGCGTGGACTTTTTATTATCTCCTACAAAATGTAGTACCCCCTTCACCCCTTTTAACCGGTAGTATGGAAAAAATTAAGATTCCGATATTATTACCTCCTTTGACTTAATCCAGACACGCAGTGAAATCCTGGCTCAAACACTTAATTACACCCTTTTGCTAGTCTAATTCCGAAAAACCCAAAAACTTGTAACTCTTTATTTTGTGTCAAAAGTTTTAATACCGTTATTCAAGGTAACCGGCCAGCCGTAAAAATTTTAGCACCCTCTAAAATCCCTTTGACGGGCAGTTTTGAAAACCTAATAATGACATACTTTATTATTCATTTAAGAATGTATTTGGGCTAAAGTTTATTAAGTCAAGAAGTAATAATTTTCATACAAAGCAAATCCCCTCTCTTCACCCCTTTACAGGTCGAATTCCCAAAAACCCCTATTTTGTGCTCCCCTACATTATTACAGGAAGCCGTAAGCAAAATTTGACGTTCCTAGTCCCAGTAGTTTCGGCTGTATTGATGCCCGAATGCCTGGAATGTTACTATTTTATAAATATTCTGTTTATTTAAAAATTTAGAATTAGTTATAGTGTTTTTTTTTTTATTGTTATTTTTTCGTATGCTGAACTGGTTAACGTTATCATGTCAACGCCGGCTGTCGCTGAAAACCAGCGCTGGGGCTCTGTCTCGCATGGGGTCGTAGCATTATGCTGAGCGATTGCCGTTTTGCGTGGATGTGACGCATATTTTCCCCCCTACTCGTCCTTTTATACAATACTAGCTATACCCGGTCTGGCTTCGCACAGGGAGCATTAAGTATCTAACACCTACCCTACCTACCTACCTACCCTACCTACCTACGCTACCTACCTACCTACCCTACCTACCTACCTACCTACCTACCTACCTACCCTACCTACCTACGCTACCTACCTACCTACCTACCTACCTACCCTACCTACTTACCCTACTTACCCTACCTACCCTACCTGCAAACCTTGTCCTGACAATAACGAACACAAAAAAAAAAGAATTATACAATTTAGTGCAGTCGTTCGGAAGTTATACGCGTACATATATTTCGGCAATTCATTTTTATATATTGTATATAGATAAACACTAGAACTGTCTGTCTGTATTTTAATTAAAAATTTTGAATTGTTCTTTTTTGTTTTTATATTTTTCAATACGGACTCTTTTAACGTGCATGTATAATTTCAACTTGAATGATGTAGGTAACCATTTTTTTTTTGTAACTATCTGTTGATTTAAAAGAGTATCCATGGAGTTTCTTGCCAGTTCTTCTCCATAGGCACCTACTACGCTTTAGAATGGGCAACTAGCTTCATTTTTCTGACTGACTGACCCCTTGACAATTCAAAAGTGCATGTAATTGGTTTATTTGAAATAAATACTTTGAGTTTGAGTTTTGTCGCAGTGACAGGTGCCATGAACGCATTCTCTCGCTCTAGCTTTTCCACCAGCGGCTTCGCCCGCGTGGAGGTCGGATGATAACGCATGGGAATCTACTACCGGGATAAAATGTATCCTATGTCTTAACTCAGTTCATAGTCTACCAGTGTGCGTTTCATCGAAATCAGTTCTGACGTTAGGTCGTGGAAAGTTAATAGATAGGCAGAGTAACCATTTATAATATTAATAACATTTATAATATTAGTATTGATGTGGAAGGGTACATTAAAATATCTTCCATAATTAGGTACCCAATTAAAATAATCCAGCGCACCGTCAGTCCCACTACCAACTGTCTCATATTTAAATGGTACCGATGTGAAAGAAGATTCACACCTACACATATTTTTATCAGAATAAAATCCAGATAACATTCCAAAACTTTTTTTCTAATGCCCACATGTTACAAACATAAAAAAATGTAATACACAAAAATACATCTTATTGTAAATCCTAAACGCCTTTGATATTCGGTCGCCATTATGGCTAAACGTCTTCAAAAGGACGAGTCGAACGTGATTCGGTTTGAAAATAGAACATCCATTATTTTGCTAAAATGTACCTATATATGAAACCTACCAACATAATGATAATATTATTGTGGTGGTTTTGACATAATATATAAGAGAAATAGTCACGCTCTGACATAAACTGCGACTTTCAATGAACATCAAGAATGATACAAACTAATTAGTGGTGGCCCCATGGTCAACCAGGTAGTCCAAACTATGTTCTCCATTTATCTGCCAGGGGAAGTGATTATCGAAAGGTATTGTTTTTCCTTCATTATTTTCGTATTAAATTTACTATTTAAAAATAATGCATTTATTTCAGACATAGTCCATACCATACATTATAGAAAAATATAATCCTAAAAAACACATTACAAATAACCAATAACAAATTTAATTAAATTTCAAAATTACACGTACTCATTAGAATTACATAAACAATGTCCAACAATATAATTAATTAAACAATAAAACCAATAAAACAATTACACAATATAATCATAAACACAAATGTTAAATAATACGAGGAGAGGCGCTAACATGAAGCTGCATCTACCTCTGTATTAGGGACAGGTCTCACCGCTCGGATAAAACCCTCAGGAGACTGTTCGACCTGCTTCGTAGGCGGCTTAATAGTGAAGCGCTCCGCTTCCTTATATGATCGCGAAAAAATCATCGGTCCACGCCTCAGCAAACATAGTCGAAGCACTACAAAACCACGGAAGCCCGAACAGTATCCTGAAAGAAGCTGTAACGTTACTTTAATGATGAAAAATTTTACTGATTTGAGAGCTTCTACCTTAATTGTCGTTTCAAAAACTCGAAGATAGAGCTGATTTGATTAATAGGTATTCTTCTCGTACCCGTTACCATCTTTTTTTCTTTGTTTCTTTTTTTATTATTATTATTTATATCTGTAATTGTTATTTAATTTATTTATTCAGTAGACAACTATGGTCCAATTTCAAAAATATTTCTTACAATAATTCTAGATGTTAGTAAACAATTTAACTTATTTGCTATGTTAGTACTTAAATTCTACTACCGATAGGGTGGTTTTTATAAGATGTCTCATTATGGGGCTTTCGTCAAGCCCATCAGCAATAGTTTTCAGGAGGCTGTTGCCACTGTCCCGCAGTCTAGTGAGAAGAGATGCATTCTTTTTTCGCATTACAGCTGAGAATCTATCAACTCTGGCTCGAGCAAACATAGCAGATGCACTGCAATAACGTGACAGTCGCAACAGCGCCAAGCATTGTTGTATTGAACACGCAATGCATTGGCGGCACGCTTAGTACAGCTGATCCATACAGCACTCGAGTACAGGGATGTGCAGTATGTTTTAAAAAGTGTGATTTTGACCGCATCTGTACATCGCGCAAACCTACGGGCCAGCATATTCGCCCGCACCGCCAATGCCCTGCGTTCCCGTTCAACATCTGCATCATCTTTAAGGTCGTAAGCAATGTCATGTCCAAGGTATTTAAACTGGTGTACCAGACGAATCGAGACGTCGTTAATTTTAATAGGTGGTACATTTTCTGGACACTTCTTGCCAACAGCCTTAAAGCCCATGAGTTCCGACTTGTTTACATTATAAAGTAACCCATGGCCAGCAGCGTAGTCCTCACATATCTTAACCAATTTTCTGAGTGCACTGACCGAGGGAGCCAGCAGGACCATATCATCGGCGTAGCATATGTTGTTAAAACACAACCCGTCAACATAGCAGCCCACATGCGAGCTGCTCAGTCCCTCGATCAATGAATTCATATACAGATAAAAAGGTTAGGGGAGGTTAAGCCCCCCTGCCTTACGCCACATTCTAACCTATACGGCAAAGAGAAGTTACTTCTCCACCTTACAACGTTTGTTTGGTTGCCGTACCAGTATCTAAAAACGTTCAGCAATTCGTTGGGGATACCTATCACTTTTAGCTTACCCCAAAGAATGTCGTATGATACCCGGTCGAAAGCCTTGGAAAGATCCAGAAACGCCCCGTAAACTGGTGTACTCCTGCTAGTGTAGTACCTGACAGTGTGCTTAAGGCAAGTAATAGCACTTTCCGTGGATAACCCAGGCCGAAATCCGAATTGTGCATCATGCAACTGTAAATGTTTCTCCAGCTGTACGTTAAGCACACTGTCAAACACTTTAGCTACCACAGTTGCTAAAGAGATGGGCCAATAATTCGACCCAACTGATGCGTCACCAGTTTTGTTTTTAATCACTGGTACGACCACCGTTTTCATCATACTGTCTGGCAGGTGAGAGTGCGCGATACACAAGATAAACAGTAATGCCAGAACCCTAGGTTAGTGGGAGCCCGCATGCTGTAAATTCTCGATACTGAGACCATCGTGACCAGGTGATTTCCCTTTTTTCATATTCTTAAGAGCTACTCTAATATCTTTAGCCTTGACAAGTGTTGAGACTGGTCCTATTTGGTCCTCAGCATCGATCACTGACTGCGCTGGCCCCAATAGCGACTGAACCATGAACTGTTCTTTAAACAGTTCCGCTACTAGGTGAAGTTCCGTAATTCCATCAACGCCCACAGGGAGGCCCTGGGCCACGCTCATTCGACTGGTACATTTCCAGAAACTACGGAAGTCTGAATTGGTGTGATGTGAGGCAAGTATGTACATTTTAATTTGCTCTTGGTGATTTTGACACCATTTCAGCCTACCTTTAAAAACTTTTCGTGATTCCACCATTTCATCGAGAAGATGACCCGATGACGGTCTGCCGTGCCAGTCCCACATAGTGAACTTAGCCCGCACCTCCCCGTGGGCACTGCCGACGTGTCTATTATCCCAAACAGAAACACGTTTATGATACCTCGGCTTCTTTTGATGTGAGGCACCAGCTGCCAACCGTAAGGAATCTACTATGTCACTGTACAAGTCATCAATCACTGCTTTATGGTCAGAATCTGTACAAAATTTCCCACAACAGGATTCTAATTGTACTGGAAAATCTATATCGCGCAGGTGATTACCACACAGATGTAAAAAATGCTCAATTTGAGCGTACGATCTTTCCCCCCACCCGACACCGTCTGATACTTGAGCACACGAGAGTACAGATTTTTGTTTTACTAAATTAAAATTACAATTAACGAGTAGCGGAAAATGGTCGGACCAATAAATGTCGTATTTAACATGCACATTTGTTATTAACGGTAAGGCTGCTTTGCTGACCACACAATGGTCCAACCATCTTCGACTTCCGTTAGCCTCACTAATGAACGTATAGGTGTCAGAACTCATTTTATTAAAATCTAAACATAACCATTCCTGTTCAGAACAAAAACTATTCAGCTCATTAAAAAACAATTGATTAGGGTGCGAGTTTAAATCACCCAAAATAATAACTGATTCCACATTACTTTCCTCTATAATTGCACTAATAGTGCCTAAGCAGTCCGTGAATTCTGTTAAATTTTCTGCACTGTCTACAGGTAAGTACTCACTAAATACTAGCACTAGACGGTCACTAAGCGACACTTTAATTGCCGCAATACGTGGTGTACATAATAAAGAGTATTCTATTCTATTCTACTATCACACTCAATATCTTCTTACCCAGAGAAACATTCAAAATAAAAATATTTATGTCACATAAACCTACATGGGCACTTATGAAACGTTAGAAGCTAGGTTAACGGTTCGCATTGGTCGTTTCCTATGGAGAAGAGCCGGCAAGAAACTCCACGGTTACCCTTTAAAAAATAATTGGCTTTTACAATGTTTTCAAATTACGGTGTTAATAGGTATGAGAGGACAGGGTAGGCCTGTCAACAAGTAGGTACCAGGTACTTAAAGTTGAACTCCTTAAGTTCTGAGTTGAGCTGCACGGTTACTGACAAATGCGTGCACTGACTGGACAGGTCCACGTAATCTGTGTGGTTCTTTCCTCAAAAGACCATTTCAGATACCAATCTACATGGCCTTCAAATGATCTGACCAAGATTATGTCTTGACTTTTTTTTTTTTAAGAGACTGGCCTCTTTGTTTGTGTCGGCCTTTCTTCTCAGAGGAGTCAGATAGGAGACGCCGACCTCATCTAGTTTAAAAAATATGATTGACGTGTAAAAGTGTTTGTTCAACCTACTTACAGAAATAAAATCATTTATCATTTAACAAAATAGGAAATAGTCTAGAAATCTACAGTCTACAAGTTAGGCCTACAACAATCTCACATTCACAAAATATAAAATAATCTCAAAAAAGAAAAACATGTTCTACCACACAAGAAAAATACATCAAAATCCTCCAAACGCATAAGTACCCGGATAATGATAGAAATACCCGGATACACCCGTTTACGCATCACCGATACATAATACACGAAAATACCTACCCGGGCAGGATTTCCAATTACTTACACCCAAAACCGGTTCACATACGTTTGTACCGGAATATAATATTCGATATTACCCGCAATCCGGATGTGATTAACCGGGCGGGGTAGTGAGTTGATACCTTTATGTGATTTTAATAAAATAGGTAGGTAATATTTTATTTCTTTTGTATGAGTTATTTTGCTTTTTGCATTTGCTGAAGAGATGAACATCAAAGAATACCCACGTTTTCAAGCAAAAAAAACTACACAATATAGATACCCTTATCTATTCTTGGTTGTATTAAAAATTAATTAGCTATTATATCAAAAGTATTTAGGTACCAAGAGTCTGACAGTTTGTCTTTGTTTCTTCTTTGGCAGTTAGTGCGGATAGTCAGAAGCTGACAACCAGAGTCTGACAACCAGTCTTACCTAGGATTATCGTGTTACCCAGTTACTGGGTTGTGAGGGTCAGATAGGCAGTCGCTCCATGGAAATAGATGGTATTCAGCTTTATCCGATAGACTGAAAGCCGAGCCCAAATAAAGTCGGGAAATGCCTAGGCCGATTGATTTTGATCTAGGAACTAGGAGATGGCCTCGTTGTTCAAGTCGTGTCAAAGCGGTTTCTGAACGAAAAGATGTCAGCATAACTGATGGGGTCCGATAAGGCCGATGCCTGTCGGGGTCGCGGATTGTTCCAAAGAGTTACCGGGGCCCTGGCGCACAGGCAACTGAAGGAACACGGGTGGGGTTTAGTCCGTAAGAGTCTGACACGCCCTTTCGCTCCGCCCAGAGCGGGAGAGATCAATTGATGATTTCCCACCCAAAAAACAAAATGGGATTTGATTCTTGGTCGGGTAGAGTGTCATTAGGTTTTTCCATTACTAAATTCTTAGTAGAATTCCAGTTCTAATAGGCTAACCTCCTCCTATTTATAACATAATTGCAAGAAATGTGAGTAAATGATACGGCTCTGCTTATCCTGTGAAGAATGAAAGCATAATATTAGGTATGTTAATGGTATTTGGGTTTTGTTCAGCAGTTAATATTTGAGGCCCGGTGCCAGACACCTAATATCAACAATGACTGGACTTCAATTAAATCGGGATGATTCAATCACTATCGGTGGTTTCATTTGTTAGCGCAGTACATCATCAGTATTCAGTTAGCAATTAGTATGCCTTTTCAACTGAAATCAACGGATTTCATTTGAGTTGGGCTCGACCATGACATCGTCATTCAATGAGTAGACTTAACTTGCACAATGCGTTGGTAAAATATTAGTAGAAGTTAGAGCTGTGGAACTGAGTATTCATTTCTGCAGCTTAGTAAGCAGACTACAAAAACATTTGTAGGCACAGCCAGGGAAACTAATTGTTAATCCAATTAACACCTTAAATCAATTTGCCGTCACAGTAGTGATTTGATTATACGGACAACTTTAAGTTGGTAGCCAATTTGCTTAACAATACAATTAATTTCTCTGACTTTCCAACCTGGCGAAGTGATTATATTCGTATTATTGAATTACTGTGCACAATTTTTCTATTTTTTTTCATTACTGTTTTGGTATTACTACAATAATTAAGGTACTTATGTTATAGGGGTTGGCTTAAACTTTGGTATCCTAAGAAAGTGGTGAATGGTCACACAATAATAATAATAATTAAAAAATGGCAACACCGCCGTGTCAACAAAACGTCTCGTTTTCAAATTTATTTCAAAATATCATCAAAGAAAGTAATTTTAACTCTTGCAGGTTTATCATTCTAAACCAAATCTAAAACCAAAACATCACTTTTAAACCCATTGATTATATACATAATACCAGAATGTAATAAAGAACAAAAAGTGCCGAATCGGAGGTGACATGACAGATGTCACCTCCGATAAAATAAACATAAAATAAGAAAATGAAGATAATATGTTGACAAGATCAGCCGCACGTCGAGCACGCCCACCACCTCCGGACTCGTCACTCAGCTCCGCCCCGCTGCCGCCGGTATCCAGCCCAATTGTGAGCGCTGTGACGACACCGGCCGCGGTAGTTGCGTCGAGCTCGAGCGACGAGTATTTCTCCCCGCCCACGACGCCACCACCTGCTCGTCGACGCGGAGGACACCGGCCGCCGGACGGTTTAGGACCTCGAGGCTCACCGGCCTCTGATAGGGTCCCAGCTCCCGGCGGAAGTGTGCAGCGCATGAGATGGACGCAATCCATCAACGAAAACGTCATGCGCTCATACTATGGGCCTACAGAGGGGGGAAACAATCTGACCGCGTACTGTGTTCGGATGCTCTCTCTTTTTCAGGTGCTTGAGCCAGCTGTCAACGTGTCGGCACAACGACTGTCGGATCAGGTGCGGGTCATCCAACGTAATCACATGTTGGATGACACTGTACTTGATCGCCTGCGAAATTAAATGCAAAGTAGTCATGTCATCGCCCCCCCGTCGCAGACTGTGGTAGTACTACCACAGTCTAACACAAGTCAAGCGAAAGAATATCCAAGAACTGAATAACTGCGGTAAAACGCTTCAATTGTTCTGGATAAAGGCTCATGCGGGATTGGAGGGAAATGAAAGGGCTGATGAATTGGCAAAGGCGGCAGCCTTAAGGAAAAAATCAAGACCGGACTACGATCTGTGCCCGGTTTCATTCGTCAAGCGACAAATCCGAATGGACTCCCTCGAAGAATGGAACACGAGGTACCGATCTGGGGAAACTGATTCAACCACCAAAATCTTCCTTCATGACGCAAGCGCGGCTTATAATATAGTACGCAAATTTAAAGTAGATCCCCTGTTAACACAAGTGCTGACGGGGCATGGCGGGTTCTCCGAGTATTTGAACCGTTTTAAGTGCAAAGAGAGCCCAGCATGTCCCTGTGACCCTGAAAAGAGAGAAAGCGTGCCGCATATAATCATGGAGTGTCCCATATTTGGAAAAGAAAAATACAATTTTGAGGTAGAAACTGAAGTTAAAATAAATCTAGAAACAATACCAAAAATAATGCAAAACAAAAAAAATTGACCAAAGTTCTTAAAATACTGCAAGGAAATAGCTGCCAAAGTTGTAATAAGGAACAAAGCATAAAAGATATACTTTCAAGTATTGTACAATATTTTGATAAGTAATCAATGTAATAAGAAAAAATGTAAAATAAATGTTGTAATAAGCTAATTTAGTATTTTATATAAAACTAGAATTTAAGAAATAGCATTAAAACAAATGTAAAACTAGAATAATTAAAATAAGTTAAGAAAACCTGCACCGTATCTAATATTAATAAAATGTAAAAAAAAGGTCTCTGATCATACACGTCAGAGGAAACACGCAACGCCCTGTGATGACGGGTGTATATAAAAAAAAAAAAAAAATACAAGTCAAGCAGACGAGGAGAGTGATGATAGGGCTACAAACATAAGTACCCAGTGCAATGATGAATTGAGAAGTGCTTTGGAAGATGCGATTCCAGAATGTCGCTTCTTATCGCCCGAACTTAGACCACGCTTACCTCGTTTACCCATGCATAACAAAAATAGGGCACTGGTGGCGTCGCTGGATACGCAGTTGTCAAATTATTTTGATGACTGCGTAGACCTCACCGATACACATTCGATAATATTTAAAAATGCAATTTATATGTATATAATGGAATAAAGGAAATAATAATATAATTTATTCGGACAACCAATGATCCATTTAATTTTAAATTTACACTTAAAATGTTAGTATGAACTTAAAAACTATGTTAGTACCTAATAACTAAGAGAGACTTAGGCCTCTGGGTGAGGTTTCACACCAGTGGGCTGTCTAACTTATTGCCTATGACATTCAGGATGCTGTTTCTGCTCCCACGCAATCTGCTTAGCAGTGAGGCTGTCTTTTTGCGCCAGGTGGCATCAAAGCCGTCCGTGCGCGACTCAGCGAATATTGTTGACATACTGCAGAAGCGCGGCAGACGTAACAGCGCCCTGTAGGCATTGTTAAACTGGATGCGCAGAGAATTGTAAGCCCTTTGGGTATATCGGAACCACAGGCTCGCCGTGTTGTACACAGATGTGCAATACGCTTTGAATAAATTTACTTTCACCGCGTCAGACATCGAGCAAACCTGCGGGCCAGCATGTTCGCCCGAACTGACAATGCTCTGCTCTCCCTCTCCATGTCTACATCATCACCAAGACTTTCGGTAACCACATGCCCAAGATACGTGAATTGGTATACTCGATTAAGAGGAATACCATTGAGTAAAACTGGTGGAAAAACAGTTGGGCACTTTGTACCCGCCTTGAAGATCATGCACTCTGACTTCTTAACATTATAACTCAGACCGTGTGTGGCCGCAACGGATGACCAAATACAGAGCGTTCTTTGACACCTTAATGATAAATATTGGAGAAAATGACAGATTTTAAAGTCGGCCGTTATAATATGACGGTATCGCTTTCCTAGGAAACCCAGACTTAACATACCGACCGCCATAATTATTGATGGAGTTATGATGACTTGTATTAGTTATCACCGCAAAACTAAATAACTTGATACAACAAGAGGGCTATTAGTGTAGATAAAAGACCCTACAACAAAAAAAAAAATGGCACAAAACAGCACTTTTCAAACTTAAAAACCTTTTCAGAAAGAAAAATGTATTGTGGTAGTACTTTCACGTACAAACTTCTCCACAAGTAATTCTACTCCTTATAAAGCCCTAAAAACTATCTTGAAAAAGAATCCTTCGCACAGTATTATGTGAAGCGAAAACTATGAGAAAAACTTATGATACACGCGTTAAACTTCCAAAAAATATCCGAATATATTTTTTCGCGAACTAGAATGAAATTCATCATTATTCCGGCCCTCAGGCTCAGAAAGTGGGCGAAAAATACAGGAAAAAAAATCGCGAACACAGCCATGTTTTGTATTGTCAGTGTAAATCAAAATAACGAGGAGGCCTAGCAAACAAACATATGTAGAGGTCGTTGAACACTAGAGAGGCCGGATAAAAATGTGGTTTATCCGAATTTGGAAAAAGTTCGTTAGTTGGAAGGATTGTTGTGGAAATTAAATAAATTGCTGTGCTGTAAGCCGATAAAATGGTGATCTCGTTCTGAATTCAATTTAAAAGGAACGATTTTAATTCCTCTCTCACTATTATCCCGCAAACTTTGCTTAGTTGAGTATCTTTTCAGGGATAACTAACATGATTTCTGTGTACATTCTTAGTAATGTAATCGAAAATAATTGTCATAGGGTTGTATTCGTACTTATCTGATAAATCGCAGTTCTAATTAAGCATATTTTTTTAAATTATTTATCCATTCCTTTTTATTCAGACAAAAAAGACAAATCTTGTTATTTTTTATATTCAGACAAACACAAATTGTTTGAAATACATAGGTTTTTTTTTTATTCGTAACAAAATTTCTAAAACCGTTTAACATGTCTGTCTACTAAACAGGTTTAGTCATCCGTAATATAATCTGTACCCTAAATGCATAAAACACAATCAATCACAAAATTTGAACGATCCATTGCTACATATGTTCGAAAAATTTGTCTGCTGAACAACGTAAATAACGCAATGAATGTTGTTGAACTATGAAAATGAAAGCCATTACTACTGTTAGAGTGTTACGCAATTTCCCCGCTGGTCTAAGCAATAGAGATTATGATAAAAAAAAATAAAGGAAATACGTGTAATAAAGGGGTTATGTCCATACGATTGATAAAATTAATTTTGATTACTATAACTATCTAATGCCAGTATAGAAGTATGAGGAACAGGGTGTAAAGTTCACTCATACTGTATGGAAAAGGGAGGATCCTCCGACCAGACGGGTGTCGTATCTGGTGGGCAACTGCCCGACGGTTGATGTCGGGACGTTGTATATATGCTAGTCGCGCGGTAAACTCTGCTTGCGCGATGCAGGATTTGCGGGATGTCAGTATGACATGTAGCTCGCATGTGGCGATGTTGATACCGCTACACCAGAAATGTTTTTTATATTTAGCTGGTTAATGGCAGTGTCTGTGAGCCTGTACCATCCCACAGCTGGACAAAGGCTTCTCTCCTCATTACTTCCCGCTGTTACTATCTAGGGCTATATTTAACGAGAACATAACACGTAACCATGACGCCTATGATCTCCGAAGTGTTAAGCAGAGGTGTATCTACAGTACACCACATTTTGCCAGTTATGTTTAAGTTCCATGTAATAGAGGGCGAGCTTATTACCAACAACCAAATTCCTGATGTAAAAACCCGAGGAGGATATTCAAGTCTCATTGAATTCTTATCGTAACACGGGTCTAGTGGTCGAATGGCATAAAGGTAAGTTTTACCCGGATTTTCGGCCTAGCCCAAGGGTAGAGATCAAGTGTTTGTGTGCCCCTTGATTTGTAGCTTTTATTTATAATGGCGGCGAAGAAATAGAAACGTGTAGGTATTTCAGCAAGCTCGCGTGTTAGTGATTTCTGACTATTACGTTCAAATTTTTCCATTGTTTTCTTTTCTTTCAGAATTTAGTGGTTTTGTGCGCCAAAAACTTTTTCATTTTGTGGTGTTTTTGGCTGAAATACCTGTATCGAGAGTTAATGAACGTAATTTCAAAGTATTCAAAATCACAGACAACCTATCTTCACCTTTGTCATTGAAAAATTTTCTTTGACCAAAACATTTACAACAAGATATTTGTTTATTGAAATAATACTTATAACAAGTTGTAAAACAGGCCGTAGATAAAACTGATTCAAAATACAATTTAACTTAAAATGTTATAAATACAGACAAAAAAGAAAAAAACATTGAATGGCATTCTATTAAAATACCAATTCCATTTAAGTATGCACAAAAAACTTCAACAGACTATGATTTTACAAAAAACTTTTAATTGATATAAGTACTACCTAAGTATGCAAACTTTTTATTTGTTTATAAGATAACAGTTTTTACGTCATACAAAACAAAGTGGGTCCGTCCATCGGGCAAGGGTCACGGTCAAGCACTGAATGAGCCCAGGGCCTATAAAATAACCACTTGCAGGGCAGCTTATTATAAACACAGGGTAACTACTTGTGCCGTATCAGTTGCACCGCACATGGTCAAAATCGCTTGACAAATTCACAAGATATATTTTTGACACGTTTTGCAAATAAGAGTGCATGGCAACCCTGTCTCTGATGAGGATTTTTTACACCAAGATCCCCCAAAATGTTTTATTGCTCCTAAAGTTCAGTTTGTCTTAAAAATATATTTATTTCATAGAATATGTTATGATATCTCCTTTTGGCAATTGATTATAGATCTATCTATAAATATAATAAAACTGGAGAGTCTGTTTCTTTGTTTGAACGCGCTAATCTCTGGAGCTACCAGTTGGATTTGCTAAAAGAAGCAATAACCCTTACAAACAAAAAACCCGCGGACAGAAGTAATTATAATAAGTGTTGGCAGAAACCAAAATGTTTCTAGAAATTGTTCAAAGCTTTTTGAATGTTTACGACATCTTCAGCGATCCATAACATCTTTAAAACTTTATCTACCACGCAACATCTCCTCAGTATCTTCTTCGGAGTAAAAGTAAAACTCATTCACACTGGAATGATATGGCGCTGTGGCATTTTATCGTAGAGAGAGCGTTTATCGTACATCGCTATTAGGCCAAGCCGTGGCCTCGAAAGTCGCGGTGAGGTCACAAGATGTAACAAACGATTAGACTAAGGAGATGTTTGATATTGGGCTACTACTATGTACACCTATTTTTTCCTATTTATCTATGAAGTAGGAAAAAATAGGGGATTTTCATAACAATACTAACAAATTAATTTGAAGAGTACAGGCGTACAAAAATGATCATTTGGGAAGTTTTTTAATATGATTACCCTATTTTTAGGTTAGGCATGACAGTTGTGTTTGACATGACGTTTGACGACTTTGACAGTTTTAAGTTGGGTAATTCCACTTTGCCCCACCAAGCCCGCCACCCTGGTGTGGCAAAGTGGACTGCCTAAAATTTTGCAGTGGAATATGCCCCACTATTCTGATTTGATGGGGCGGATAACACTAGCATAAACACTTTGTGGATTCTGCCCCACTAGGGTTGGCACCTGAGGATTTGTGGTTTAGGCGCATTTGGGCTAATTCTCATTTTGGCAACCGACTCGCTAATGGACTACTTCTCATTAGGGCTACTTCTCACTTGGGCTACTTCTCCCTTGGGCTACTTCTCACTTGGGCTACTTCTCACTTGGGCTACTTCTCACTTGGGCTACTTCTCACTTGGGCTACTTCTCACTTGGGTTACTTCTCATTAGGGCTACTACTCAAAATTTGGGAATGTTTATTGAAATAAGTACTGTATTGAAAACAAACATTGCATTCATTGACATCATTACAATAAAAACAAACGCTACACAATCGGGGATAGGATGCAAGAGCGAGCGAAGCGAGCTCGGGACTCGGGGCACCCCGACTCGGACAGGTTAGGTTAGAAGGGGATGGCGGGGTCTGAAAGACCCCGCCGTCCCCTTCGTGGTTATTTTTTTTTAAACCGCCCAGAAGTAGGAGCCCCGCATAGCGGGGCTCCGTCGGCTACGCCTTATTATGCAAATCAGATAAAACCCAGGATAAACCAGGATTTATTTTTAACCCCTAAACCACAAATCCTGAGGTGCCAACCCTAGTGGGGCAGAATCCACAAAGTGTTTATGCTAGTGTTATCCGCCCCATCAAATCAGAATAGTGGGGCATATTCCACTGCAAAATTTTAGGCAGTCCACTTTGCCACACCAGGGTGGCGGGCTTGGTGGGGCAAAGTGGAATTACTCTTTAAGTTTCGTGAAGTGACGTCTATCTTTGCTTTGATTTTATATTGGACATGTTTCGGAGTTATTTTGTGATTGTTTTTGTTTTGCGCCCCAGCTTACTAGGACATTGATTGATTGCTTCTCTGTTGACCCCAGCTTTGTTATATGGTTTCTGATTCACCTGTGATTTGGGTTTCGTCGTGTATTTGTATTCTACAATAACAAGTTGCACTAGGGTTGCACTAATGATTGCTGCCGCAATATAGTAGAATGTAGTCTTATTTTATTATTATAACTAAACTCAAGTATTTTCGGAATTCGTGTTTTTTTTTATCGCAGATATTAGATAGATACGTCAATCAAATGTCATTGTCAAAATGACATTTCGCATATTACAGATCCACCATATTTATGTTATGTTGCTTTCCTTGACCAAGTTAATTTGAATATACATTGAAACGAAGTAAAATAATAGAAAATTAACGTTAGAAAACGGTTACTATATTGTATAGCGATATTTACACATAGTGTACATGGTGCTAGCCCAGGCTCCATATATTTCTGGAACATCTCATTTGCACTATAAAATACGTTCAGGTGGCTAGGCCTTATAATCTAAAAATATTTTGTATGTGACCTAGCTATTTTTAGTGAGAAAATTTTGGTTCATATTCATATTCGTTAATTTCTTTTTTCAAACGAGGATTTTTTGGTTTACATTAAGAGATACTTTAGTGTTATTCTTGAGGTATGCGGGTGTGTGGAGATGAGTAAAAGTTGTACATGTTGCTTGGGTTGCTATGGGTTCTACCTCCTTGTGGTCCACCCCGGGCAACGTCACCACAGGCTTGCCTGTGGTACGGCTGAACGATCCCACTTAGCGGTGGTAGGCTTCGCAAGGGGCCGCCTGGCTCGCGACCACCATCCCACCGGAGTCCGGCGCCAAGCAGCTTGCTGTGTTCCGTCGGTGTGTGGGAGTGCCAGTGCCTTTGGGGGAGAAGGAGATTGTCAGTTGCGCTGTTCAGAACCGGTCTTGGTCTCTGGGCATAACTTGCCAGGTAACTCATTTTGGAGGGTAGCGGGATCCGAAGCACGGTGCCAGCCGTTGGCCGACCGCAGTCAGTAGGGGGCCCAAGTAGCGCGCCAGCCACGTGCAAAAGGCTGCACCGCCAACTCGCGAAAAATCCCGATATGGTCCATCGTACCAGCCGGCGACTGAATGGGAGGATCCAGTGGCCATATCCGGGTTCCGGCTTCCCCGCAGTCTCCAAATGAGTTCCCCATAGGTTTGGTTAGCTCTAGTGTTCCACTTGGATTACTGAGCAGCGCCTAGACAAGTCGCTTTTTTTCCCCAACAGCTCTACTAAAAATGACCAAAGCAAAGAAGAATTAGGTTAAACAACGGCTGCACTTCCTCCCACTTAAAGTGCACCTTACTAATATCAGGGGGTTGCACTCCAATCTCGATCCGGTCCATCACCACCTTGAGACCGCCTGTCGTAGAAGTCGCACCTGTTTTTCCTAACGGAGACGAAGATAACAACCCCGTCGGATGTGGCGTACCTCAACTACCCGGGTTACTTTCTCGAACACAAGTTTAAGAAACAAGCTGGGGTCTGTGTGTACGTTCGCGATAACATTTGTTGTCGTCGTCTACGTTGCTTTGAGAAATCGGGTTTTTCTCCCACATGGCTACTTGTGGACACTGGCGTGGAGAAATCTCTCTACATCGGCGTCTATCGATCGCACAGCGGTGACCAGGAGACAACAGCGCTCTTTAATTTTACTCGTGGAGTCGACTGATGTAGCGCAGCAACGGTACCCAACAGCGCAGCTCATTTTTCTGGGGGACTTCAACGCCCATCATAAAGAGTGGTTATTCCAGTACCAGAAAACTGACCATGCCGGGTAAGAGGCGCGCAAGTTTGCTTTAACGCTAGATCTAACCCAGTTGGTGAATGTGGCAACGCGGGTACCGGATGTTGACGGCCATACACTCAATTGCTTGGACCTTCTGCTGGCAACTAATCCGGACAGTCATTCAGGATTGGTCTCAGCCCCGCTGGGAACATCTGACCACTGTCTGGTGAAATCCATATCGACCTGCTCTCCTCCGGATGGTGATATGAGTCAGCGGATTGGTATGAGATGCGGCACTTTTTTGCGTCTTATCCATGGCGGCAAGTGTGCTTCTCCTCGGGTGACCCCTCGTGCTGTGCTGACGTGGTTGAAGACGTGATTCGGCAGGGGATGAAGTATTTTATTCCATTCTCCGACATCCCGCTCGGTCACAAATCCCGGCCTTGGTATAATGCAGAATGCGCCCACGCTGAGGCCCGTAAAGATTCTGCCTACCGAGCCTGTGTCAAGGCCCGCGACCGCAAAGTGAGAGCACGTAGGGTTCGCGCGAAGAAAAGAGCCTTCAATTCTGCCGCCAAGCTCTGCAAATGGGTTTTACGTGGCGCACGTTTTGACTATGTCGGACGTATTGGGGCCAAACTAACATCGCAGTCTCCGGGTAGTAAACAGTTCTGGTCCCTGTCTAAAGCTGTTGAAAAGAATTTCTGTCGTCCCACATTATCTCCAATGATGAAACCTGATGGGTCGCTGGCTCACTCTGCAAGTGAGAAAGCAAATCTATTTGCATTTCTCTTTGCAAGCAATTCACGTCTAGACGCTGGCTCCAAGCAACCTACTGTACCTCAATGTGACTCCACGATGCCGGAGATCGCAGTTCACATTAAAGAGGTCCGAAGAGTATTGTGCAGTCTAGACGTGAACAAGGCCAGCCAGCCTGACGGCAATCCAGCGAGAGTGTTGAGGCAGTGTGCGCCTGAACTGTCTCCTGTGTTGACACGCTTGTTCCGCCTCTCTCTTGAAAAGCGAACGGTGCTAAACTCGTGGAAGCTTGCAAATGTACAACCAGTGCCCAAAAAGGGCGACCGTGAAGACCCTGCCCATTACCGTCCAATCGCCATTACCTCAATTTTGTGTAAGGTTATGGAAAGGGTACTGAACAGTAAGTTGCTGACCCACCTTGAAGACAATGATCTCCTCAGCGACCGTCAATATGGTTTTCACCGGGGCCGGTCAACTGGCGATCTTCTTGTGTATGTCACGCACTGCTGGGGCGAAGCCATCAAGAAACACGGCGTGGCACTTGCTGTATCGCTTGATATCTCGAAGGCCTTTGACAGGGTCTGGCACGCTGGTCTACTCAGCAACCTTCCTGCTTATGGCATACCAGCTGATTTTCGTAGCTGGATATCAGACTTCCTAAGTGAACGGTCGATCAGAGTAGTCGTAGACGGCTGCTCCTCTGACCTTACGGCTTTTGATGCCGGAATTCCTCAGGGGTCTGTTCTCTCTGCAACTCTATTCCTGCTGCACATCAAAGACCTACTTCAGCCTGGTATTGTTGGGTACGTAGATGACAGTACTGTTTCAGAGAGATACTTGTCCAGCGCAAAAACCAGCGGGGCCGAAGTTTGTTCCTTGAGAGAGGCCATGGTAGAGCGGACAGATTTGACCTTAAGCCTTGTCTCCTAGTGGGGTGACGCTAATCTGGTCTCTTTTAATACCACCAAAACACAGGCGTGTCTCTTTACCCTAAAAAGGAGTCGTTTCGACCAATCTCCTATTTTTCGGCGCCACCATCGAGTAAAAAGCTTAAACTGCGGCCAAGAAGCTGGGCATCCTATATAGGGTGAAGCGATACTTTACGCCAGGACAGCTTTTATCCCTTTATAAAGCGTAGGTTCGATCCTGCATGGAATATTGCAGTCGCCTTTGGGATGGCTCAGCTAAATACCAACTTGCCGCACTTGACTCGGTGGAACGCAAAGCATTTGGTGATATAAAACTGGTGGATGCCAAGCTTCACAGCTTGGCTCATCGCCGCAAGGTTGCCTGCTTGTCGGTCTTTTACAAATTGTACTTCAGTGAGTGTGCCCAAGAAATCCAAGATCTCATTCCACCGGCCCTCTTCTACCATCGGACATTTAGACGCACTGCAAGTTACCATCCCTACCTAGTTGCTATTCCACCAATTCGCACTAAGCGCTTCCAAATGTCTGTTATAATGCGCACAGCAAAAGAATGGAACTCTCTACCTGCGTCTGTGTTTCCGACCGCATACAACCCAAATCTCTTAAAAGTGAGAGTGAACAGGATTCTTCTGGGTAAGCTCACTCCATCGTCGACTTTGTCTCTGTTATCTCTGACCTAGACTAGAGTCAAGTGCCAACCCATCACAAATAAAAATAAAAATAAATATCTACACCGACACGGTAACGTTTATATCTCTATATCTATTTAGGTTTATGAAAGATACTCTTACATGCCAGCAAAGTGGTTTACAGAAGATTTCATAAACACTACGAGGGTGTGAAAGATGGATGAATGGACTGATAGACCGACACACGAATAAAATTAATGATTGGGTTCCCAGTTCGATTTTCTGAAATTCAACAAAAGAACCTAAACAAAATATACATAGCAAACAATAAAGATCTAAAACTAAGCCCTCCGTTTCAACTAACCACAGATACACATACTCTCAAAGCCCAAAATTAAATTGCTATTTCTTGGCTTCGCCTCTTTCGAGGCCACGGCTTCAAGCATTCTATTGCCACCCGCGGAACGCTTTAATGTAAACACTATTAAGACTTATTTAGGCCACAAATAAGATGAAAGACGTAGTGGAATTTTACGACTGTGTTTCGCACATCTATTATGTGTTAATTTGTAAGGGATTTTATGGCTGTATTCAGTAAGTAGAAACGAAATAGTTACCTACTGCGTGGATCAGTTTAGTTTCTAGTAGCGGTAAAGTGATCATTTTTCATCATTATCTCGGCTGGTAACAGTTGTTTGGCCCTATTGGACTGACTTTTACAAGTTACGTATAGCATTAGTGAAAAAATTACTTAAAAAAAGCCTGACTAAATTATAGGAAATCAAATCACTACTTATTAGTTTAAAAGATATCTTATAAGTTAACATAATATATTCGTAATAATAGTCGAAATAAAAAATAGGTAATTTATAATGTCTGTGAATATTGTTATTTAAATTATTATTTGTATTAAAATTTAACTATTATAAATAAAGTAATATTGTTTGGTACTGTACAAATTGTGTGAAACGAAACGCAAACATCAACTTTGACATTGACTCTTTGAACTTGTCACAGTCGTCAAAATTGTCAGCCTGTGTTCTAACAAAATTCTATCGAGTTATGATCGAGTGAAGTATTTTGTTATTTGCCTCTTTAAATAATGGATGGTTATGAAAATATGTACAAAACTATATGCCGGGTGTGCTTATCTCGGAACAATGGCGTTAGAATGTTTAGTTTAATTGATAGTTCAAGTGACGACGGCCTCAGTTGTTACGGTAAAGCAATAACAATAGTTACCGATGTTTTGTTGCAAAAAGACGATAAACTGCCGACTATGGTGTGCCGAAAGTGTGTTCATTTATTAAAACAAAGTATTTACTTCAAATTAAAGTGCGAATCGACGAACAAAGAGTTGAAACGACTCGTCAATAAAAAGGTTAACAGTGTCACTTCAGATCGTGGTTTAGAAGAAATTGTGTGCGAATATGTGATGTTCAACCAGTATTTCCCACCTAAAATTAATTCAAAACCTTCTGGACGAAACAGTAAGCACAAAAAGTCTTTGAAGAATACTCATTTTCTACATGAGAGTGATCAAAAACCGACTGTTGAAAAACTTGTTGACCAAGACATAGATTTGGGTGATAGAATGTACGATTTTGACGATTTCCTAGAGAAAGAAGATTTCAAAAGTAACCTAAACGGACCAAAAGATGTATATCCAAACAAAGTCGATTATATTTTGGAGACTATGCAAAGTTTAATTCAGTCAGATACAAAATTTAATAAAACACAACACACTAAAAGTAAACATAAACTGGAACACAGATATAGACCTGTACCAGTCAAGGAACGCAACCTGACATGCAAGATTTGCCACAAAATCCTTGCCAACAATTTAACATACAACCATCACATGCAGCGGCACAACAACTGCAAATTTATCTGTGACCACTGTGGTAAAGGCTTTCCGGTGCTCGCAGAAATGCATATGCATCAAATAGCTCGCCATGGAGTTGGTCCGTACCTACAATGTGATCATTGCCCTTATAAAGCTCCCAGAAAACTAGACTTAATAGAACATTTAAGGCTACACACTGGTGAAAGACCGTTCACATGTGAAAAATGCGGTTTAACATTCCGTCGAAGAGCTATATGGAGGAATCATTTAATCTGTCATATGGAAAAACAGTATAAATGTAAGCACTGCCCTAGAAAGTTCTATCGGCACGGTGATATGCTAGCGCACTGTAATAATGTTCATGAGAGAATGTATATGTTTACGTGCAGTATCTGTAGTGTGACTTATACTAAGACGGAGACCGTGAGACGGCATATGCTTGTCAAGCATGGCATACCGAGAGATAAGCAAGGGAAAATTGTAAGGATTATTAATGGGAGTTCTGAGTTTCCCGGTAAAGTGATTTGAATTTACTAATGTTTAGTAAGAATTTATATTTTGTCGTTTTTAAATTTTACTTCTTGTACTAAGTATCATGCAGTACAATATGTTTTAGTTTTCAGTATTTTATTTTGCTTTAATGTAAAAGATTTAAAATACTTTTAATTTTAGTTCTTCATTAGAACAAACAAGTACAAAAAAATATCTATTCCTTAATTTACAATTTGAATGATGATTATTTAAAATACTTTTCTCATAAGCAAAGAGCATTAAGTTAGTTCATAAACATATTTGTAATTTTTTTTTTTAAATATCTAAATATTGTAAATTATTGTGTACCTATATTTATGTATGTTTCTAATTTTTACTAAAATGTATTTTGAACAGTCACCATAACAAGTCAAAACTTATTAAAAGCCTGCTAACTTTTATTAAATGTTTGTTGTCATTACCTACCTAACCATGTCAAAATAATAAAAACTTTTAGACACCAAGACCACCAAGATATGACAGCAAGTTTTAGCACAGAATATTGATACAAAATAAATAAAAGCAATTAAATTATAATAAACAATTAAAAAGGTATGTTTTTCTGAAGTCTCTCCAGGGCTTATAATTTAAACCTTTAAATTGACTACTATAATGATAAATGAACAATTTACTAACTTGAATTAAATTCAGATTCCAAGATTACCAAGATTGTCATATAAAATTATTTAGCGAAACTCCTGTTACTGTCTAAACATGACATGATAAAAAAAAATGATTTGCATGTGAATTTTTGGGGTTCAACGACCGTATCTTAGTAAGTTACTTGAAATACTTATCAGTTTAAAAATCTGTTTTTTTTTGTTTTATCATCTGTAAATGTCGAAACCCATCATGTCTGCGAAGTTTCGCTTGCTAATTTAATTTGACCTTATAGAAATTCCCCATGTCAGCGCACCATTAGCAATAGGTCTAAAACGCTTGAACTAAGTACGTGAAAGTGGAACACATTACATAGTTTCAAACTAAATTGAAGTTTGGTCTGTACACATTCGTACAAAGTGGCTCGGATCCAAATTCACGAGCGGAACTAACGCCGAGTCTTCATCGTTGCAAATGAGCAAACATCGGTCGTACCTATTCCTTGCTTGTACCTAATTGTGTTCCCTTTGATGCCGACATAGATTGTGCACAGTATGCATAGAACGTCGAGCAGTTTAGGCTTGCATTTTTATTTCTTAGGACCTTGTTACGACTGGCTCCGGCCAAGATGCGGAGGTTAATACTAAAGTCCACAAAGTTTGGCTGCGACTGGGCGGGAGGCCAGTTGGAAAACAGTTGGACGTTGCGGTTAAATGCAATATGCGCATTCGGTTTCTATAGTTTACCTTAGTCTGTGCAAAAGTGGCTTTGAGGTCCTGTGTTTGCTCTACAGGTTATCTTATTAGAATCATCTCAGTAGCAACCTGGAGGTACCTACTTAGTGCTCCGTTCTTTTCGTGATTTTTGCTTGGCAACTTTTTTTTCCGCGACGTTCTGATTGCCTTTAGCATTAGCTACAATAAATATCTAAAGTATTTTCTAGATGATGATTTGCACCGATTGTCCATTTTCGATGCTAGCTTATTGGCTGTATTTTCTCTTGGTAAACTGAAATTTCGTAACAAAACTGCTAGCATATTCTTAGTTAACCTAGTTTCTTGAAATCAATCCATGCAGCAACCAAGTTGCGGTTTTGCAGCAATCAAAGTAGTCACGTTATCAATTACTATTGACGTCCGATTCCTTGGAGCGGTGTCGTCACGTTTAAGTAATACTAAAACGTAAAGTTCCGAGTAGAATGTTGTAATTTTTTATAGGTAAGTACCGTCAAACGGGGTGAATAGGGATGCAGGGGTGAATCGGAATTAAACTTTAAAAGGGATTTTAACATAGAAGTAATATATTTTAATGCCAACAACGGCAATTTATCGTTAATACAGTAAACATACTAGAGTCCTTTTTGGCAACAAACTATATTATTTCAATGTTAAAATCCATTATAAAGTGTCGTCTCGATTCACCCCTGCATCGCTATTTATTTGTTTACATTTCCATCACATACTTTTGAAACAGACTATGTAGGTATGTAACGATTTAGAGTAAACCACAAAATATTTACATTTACACTACACAGCATGTTAAAATGGATTTGCGTACAACCTCTAATCCTCGACATGCAGTAATCCGACTTTAGTGCTTGAAGCGTTGCAGAAACAAGTTTGCACTTTATACTCAGTAAGTACCTACCCTAGTGAAAGTGCCGAGGTGCAATTTCTACAGCTTCCGTGTTGATTTTCGTTCAGACCAAAAGCTGGTGAATCCTTAGAGTAAAATGCAAGAGTATTGTCATCTTACAATGATAGTAACTATATCTATATTTAACTGTAGGTACGCACGGCTACAGATCAAGCTGTAGGCATTTCCAGTATAAGATTTTCTTACAATGAGAAGTCAGCCTAAACTGGAAATTTATAGCTTGATGTGTAGCCGTGTGTACCTACTGTATAACTTCATTTATCTAATTAAATTCATTGTCCTATTTAATTAATTTTTATTTTGCTTTTTGTTTTTGACATTAATTGATTTGATCTGACATTTTTCTGTTACTCATATTTTTACGAAATTTAATCAAATTTATATAATTATCAATCAAGCAACTATTTATTATTTATTTAATTGCACCATAGTGACAATTTATAAAATTGTCAAAATTGTGTATTGTTTTGTATTTAATATGGGTCAAGGACCTGAAATAGTTTTTTTTTTATAGTCAATCGATTGCGTATCCAAGAAGGCCAGTGCTAACACATAATTTGATGGAGTGGGGATTACTGACCTATCCAACACCCACTGCGTGTGCGGTGCTTCTGATCAAATCATGTCCCACTCACTGCAGTGTCTTAAGGGCCCGTTCACTAGTACCTTTGATGACCTAACTAAATAATGCCACTGATACAGTAATCTGCACTGATGCAAAAAAAAAAAAAACCTTCGATGATCCTAGTCTATCATTTATAACTTCGAGATACAGCTATGTGAATATAATCCAGCATTGCATATATAAGCTATCAAGCACTTTATGCCTGGAGGCTTTTATGTAGGTATTAAGTTTTGTTTACTTTTAATTTTTTAGCTATAATATAGTTTTTATTATATTTGTTGGTCTAATGGCGTGGCTAGCTGACATTATGGCAAATAATTTAATTTAATGTTCTGTGTCTCGTAATGTTAATTACTTTGCATACCTACTATTGCATAGAAACAAGTTTTTTTTTCTAACTGAACAGACAGCTGTGATGCTGGGAAGTTTGTTGCGCCACTTCTTCTCCCCAGCTAAAGCACTAGGAAGTGGTGAAGGGCTGGCGTGCTGGAGGACTGTTCTATGTAATTTTGACGTTCGAAAAGTGCTGATTCTCAGCCTAATTTTAATAAATTACTTTTGTTTTTGAATCAATGTGACCACCTTCTAGGCTTAAACAATCTAAAGAAGTCAAATCAAAGTACCGTCAAACAGCACAATGAGACGCACGCGCGCCTCAAAATGATGTCAGCACCATTGACGGGGTCCGATAGGGCCGATGTCTGCCGGGGTCGCCGATTGTTCGAAAGAGTTACCGTGGCCCTGGCGCACAGGCAACTGAAGGAACACGGGTGGGTTTTAGTCAGTAAGAGTCTGACACGCCCTGAAAAAAAAGGCTTAGTCTCCGTAGGTTTACCTAGATACCTGCATTCTTGCCTTGCACCATAGGCCAACGAAAAGTGTTTTACGGTGTGTGCAATCGTGTTAACACCTAAAAAACTAACTACGGCTAAAACTTCTTGCTTCATTGCCATCATTATCTTATAGTAGCTTAGGCTGGACCAAAATCTGTCTAATAGCGACAATTTCCCAATTTCCTTGATTATACTTAATTTTGGCTTCGATTGTAGGATATTATGAATTTATAAACACTTTCATACGACAATGATGATGATTTCTCGTTTTGCTTAGATAAGATAGCCTTTTTCCCTACTCTCTTGAGACGACCTCCAGTCTGCAGGATGCAGCTGTGAATTTATTTAGTTGTGCTATGACTTGAAACTTAGCATGGTTATCTCCACGTTCTGGGTAAAAATAAATAAAAATCACGAATGAAGTTAAATTAAATTGTTTATTCTGTGAATAGGATATCAGAATCACTTTTACACATCATGTTAAAAATATAAGCTTCGTGGAGTCGATATTTCTTATCTGACTGCCCCGGAGAGAAATGGCGAAACAAACTCAGGGGGTCAATATAATAATTATTATTGTGTAAAATATTATTTACAAAAACATTTCAAAGAAACATAATATCTACCCTTGTACCCCTGGTTTCAACTCCCAGCAATGATATTTATACGAGTACTCTTGACCACAATTTCTATATTTACTTAGGCTCAAAACACTGGTAATATTGACCGATAAATAAGGTGAATTACATTATTTTGTTGTGAAAGGACCGGAGGCTGTAAGGTCAAAATGTCTCCGGTCAAAAGTGTAGGTAAACAGTTAACCCATGTAAACAACTGTAAAGGAATCTTCTTGGAATTCTAAGTACCTATACGAATTGGTCGCCGTTTTTAGCGTATGATTTGAGTAATAAGTGGTCTAATTGATCTCGAATTTTGACGAAGGACAACAAATTATTGGGGTCACTTTCATTCAGAATCTAAATGACAGTGACTCGCATATTATCAAAATTTTGGATAAAAGTTAAGTAGGTAGCTACCTACTTAACTTTTGCGCTGTTTTTACCCATCGCACATTAGTGGTACCTACCACTAATGTGCGATGGGTAAAAACAGCGCAAAAGCTTCCAAAACTTATGTGTTTGTCCACTACATATCGAAACCCGTGCTTCTGAAAGCACGTTAAGTCGTTGCTCCTGCCAGCTGTCATTTGAGTATCTTTGACAGTCGACAGTTTCAGCGATGGTGGAGTTTCTTGCCCATTCTTCTCCATACGAAACTACCTTTTGGAAGGGGCAACTAGAATCAATTCTACTTTTTTCTAAGTTTTGTCGTTCAAAAGTGCCTTTTATGTGCCTATTTGAAATAAATGATTTGACTTTGACTTTGACAGTCGTTATAGATAGTCAGAATCCTGAAAATCTGACAACCAGTCTTACCAAGGGGTATCGTATTGCCTAGTAACTGGGTTGTGGAGGACACATGGCAGTCGCTTCATAAAAAATACTGGTAGTCACCTGCATCCGGTCAGATTGGAAGCTGACCACAACATAGTTGGGGAAAGTTTAGGCAGATGATGAACTGATAGACAAAATAGGTTAAAGTCTCAAATTAAATCGTCATAATATTGTAGCGGTATCAACATCGCCACATGCGAGCTACACGTCATACTGACGTCACGAAAATCCTGCATCGCGCGAGCAGAGTTTACTGCGCAAGCAGAGTTTGCCGCGCGACTAGCATTTATACAACGTCCCGACATCAACCGTCGGGCAGTTGCCCACCAGACACAACACCCGTCTGGTCGGAGGATCCTCCCTTTTCTACGGAGGTGTGAGTGACCTTTACACCCTGTTCCTCATACCTCTATAATATAATGAAAAGGGTTGAAAGAGGAGGTAGTAATATGTAGAGTTTCTTGTCGGCTCTTCTCCATAGGAAACGACCAAATGGAACCGAGCACCTAGCTTCTGACGTTTCATAAGTGCACATGTGCGTAAATTAAGTCATTTTTAAATTTTATTTGTATAAGTAATCACTTTTCACATTTTGATAGACTTATAGCAATTTGTTTGAAAAGAAAAACAGAAATACTTCACTGCCCACCCGCTTAGCGTAATCCCTTTGTAGCGTTTTGTCTTCAATTTCCAGGCACAATTCAAACCCGGACTTATCTTTTTTTAAATCTCCGAATTTACATTTTCCGCCTCGCTCCTTCGAATTTTACGCCTTATTCCTCCTTTGCGCCACACTTTTCCTGCACCCTATTTGCGGAATACACTTTTCTTTTCAATCACAATCTGAATGATTTTGAAGGATATTGCTAATTCACTGCTTCATATGTTCAATAAATGTATCTGCTCAACAACATATGTAACGCAATTAATGCTGTTCAACTGTCAAAATGAAAGCCATTGCTACTTTTAGTGTGATACGCAATTAACCCGCTGATCTTGACGACCTTGGAGGACCAATGATCCTATTAAACTGAACTATCCATATTAATAATAATAGTAATTATTGTTTAGAAGCATTAACCCGTGTTGATTGGCGGTCGTGGGGTTGAAATTCAACTTATCTGACCCCATTGAACTATTGTGGTAAACCTACCCCTATTCAGTTTAATTGTAGGGGTCAAGTGTTATGATATTAGGGGTGATCATACATAGGCAATATACGGTGACTATCGAATGAAATAGCCGGAAACCTATTATACATACACATACATACATAATACATAATCATTCGCATGAAAACAGTGAGGAATATTATGGAACCAAACAGTTAAAATGAAAGTTCAGTACTTCAATTCATTATAATTCAGATTTCGTAATAGGTGTGTTGTATTTCACTTTTGCATCTAACATTTATTTTATGACTGACTAACCGGTTGAAAGCAAAACCACGTTCTAGACCGCTAATGATAGAAAAACGTTTGAAAGATTAACTCAAAAAAAACAAACGACTTCCAAAAAAAACACAAATAAACGAGAAAAATAACTTTAATTTTGGAAGTCGGTGGCCAAAAACGAAAATACAAAACCAAAGACACCGACTTCCGAAATTAAAGTTATTTTTGTCGTTTTTTAGTGTTTTTATTTTGAAAGTCGGTTGCTTTTTCGTAAAAAAGTTTTTATTTTTCACTTTTTAGTTGCGGTACCTACCCCAAATTCGTATACTTGATATGTAAATAACAGTGACTGGAAATTATTAAAACATCATCAATATAAACTAAGTGGAAAAAATATGCAGTATTAAGGATAACTCAGAAACTACTGGTCAGAACTTGATCACATTTAAATGGGACCACATGTGAAGCACCATCAGCTATCAAATAAAAAAAGAATTGTTCAAATCGGTTCACCTAGAAAAAGTTTTGAGCTAAGACAAATTTAAAAAAAAAAACAGTCGAATTGAGAACCTCGTCCTTTTTTTGGAGTCGGCTAAAAAGGGTAGGCATCTGCGTCGCCTCTGGTATTGCCAATGTCCAGAGGTGGCGGTGACCAATAACTTCTTCTTCCTCGTGTCAATGGCACGATAGTTTATCACCCAAATTGTTGGCCCTAAACTTGTTCCAAAACTAACTTAACATCAGGTGAATCACTCGCGTGTTTGCCCTCTGTCATAAAAAGGATGCACTGCAGTGCGCGCAAGATAAGTCTACGCCCGTGTTGCCTTCAAGACCCGCCAGCATTTTTAATCAATTTCGGCGTAATGATGGCGATTATTCACTTTGGAAAATAGTGAACACAGCACACTCTCTTGACACCGGATACAAACGTCGAGATGGCGGCAAACGATTATTTCCGGTTTCGCGACAGACTTATTTTGTGCGCTCTCATAAAGCATTTCAGAAGACAACTAGATGGTTGAAGTTAGCTTAAGAAGAAGTCACGGTCAACTGCTTATATACCCTTCCTGTCATATTTTTCTCATGCGATCCCCTAATAAGATTAAGATATGCTCGATCACTTCGGAGGCTGTCCTAAGAGAGGACGGGTCCCATACCATACCTTTTGTTTCAAAACCTTTGACAAAAATTGTTTGTTCATGTACGCAAAACAGTTGCTTGTTCTGAAATCAGTTGCCTTTAAGAAAAAAAGACGTTTTCAGTAGCATTGATGAATAAGGAGCTATCGTCTTCCAATCTAACCAATTTGGTTCAGTATTTTTATTTTCGGTGAGAGCACACGAAAAGCTCCTGGCAACCCAATCAATATACCTACTCTCAGGCCTCGAAAAATCAAAGCTAGCTCTTTTTAATATAATTTCTTGATTACATTCCTTGATAGACATTTCATACATCATTTTCCAATAAACCCAGGTCTTGGAAATACAATTTTGGTCTCAATAAACCCTTGTCAACGTAGACATTTTTATTTAAATAAAACCGACGGAAAAAATGGCGCGTGGAAAATTATAGTCTCGTATTTTTCTCAAAGAAACGTTTTTAATTGAACTTAATTTTTTGACAAACATCTTGTAATAAGCGGATCAATTAACCTTTTGACTGTCGACGTAATTTAAGGTTGTTTATCAACGGAAACGTTGGAAGGAAAGACGTCCAGAATTGAAGAAGTTGAAATTAAATATTCTACAGCCAACGTTTCGCCGCTGGTTTGAATGATAAGGACCAGAATTTTTCGTGGGTATCCAAAAGGTAATTAGGTCTTTTTTGAATTTCAAATAAAGACCTGACTGAGATCTAGAATAGATGGTACCTATTCCCTTAATGACGAAGACGTCCCTTCTTCACGTGAATGTAGTTAATTCTGATGAGGGACGAAAGAAGTGGGGGGGGGTGTATGTTCAGGAGATGACTAGAGAATTTTACTCAATATCAGCACTAGGTATTGAGCAGGCAATTAAGTAGAGTTTAGCAATCAATTTAATAATTATTATTAAGTAGTGAAACAGATGAATTACAGACGCACCCAAAACTTTCCTAATAAAACACGAACAAAACCTACGTATTAAAAAATATATTTTAACCACAAAATATAACCCTATTACCACACCAGCCTCACATAATCTTCAAAAGGCTAAAATCACATTTCACCCCCTTCAACCCAAAATTGCACTCACGCCCCTCACAAAATAAAATCGAAATCACACATTTAACTTTTCCTTTGAAACATTCGAATATCCCTAATTACGAGAAAAGCGAGTAAACAGGGCGAAAACATTCCAACCGTCCCGTGTTCCGATGTCAAAGGCGATACGGTTAACCGTATTTCACCCCGGCAAAAATAACATGGGGTCTAAATGACCAGGGACCTGCAGGTAAACGACACACGGCCCGTGGGACCTAGTAACCCGCTATCGTTCAAAGTTGATTGGTGGGTTAAGTTGGGAGCTGGAAGTGGGTTGAAAGATTTTTTGAAAATGCCGTTGAAGTAGTTTAGAGTTTGTTAAGTTGTTCTGAGGGACTAGACAGTCACATTGTATTAGCGATGCGATGGTGGAAAAATAAAAAATGTAGGTATTGGATTGGTATAACATACACCTTGTGTGAATGCTGTTGAAAGGCTTTTAAAAGCGATTTTCACGTGTCTAGTCCCTGTGGTTGCCAGTGATATACAGGTTAACTAAAGGATATAAAATGATTGATGTGGTTTCTTAGTTTTTTTTTTTTTTTTTCTGTAAGTAGGTTTATACAAACACTTTTACACGTCAATCATATTTTTTAAACTAAATGAGGTCGGCGTTTCCTATCTGACTACTCTGAGAAGAATGGCCGAAACAAACTCAGAGGTCACAGTCTCTTTTAAAGTCCAGACATAATCTTGGTCAGATCATGTGAAGACCATGTAGATTTATGTCTGAAATGGTCTTTTGAGGAAAAACCACACAGAATGAGTGGACTTGTCCAGTCAGTGCACGCATTTGTCACTAATCGTGGAGCTCAACTCAGAACTTAAGGAGCTCAACCACTCGACGAACAATACCAAAGAAAGGACATTTGGGTAGGCCGCATAAAGCACTCAAACTGCCAGATTATCATTGAAACTACCTGAGAAAGTGAAAAATAAAAATAAAAAATAAAAGTTACCTACATAGTCCTCACATTCACAATAAATAAATAATAATACGTAAAGTAAATTGTCATGAAATTGTATATATAATAATTATCAAAATGTCAAAATTTATGTAAAATAAAAAACTAAAAAAAATTAGCAAAAATATAAAATAATCAAAAAAAAAAATAACATTCAGTATGCAAAATTGGAGCAACTCAATCCCAAGCCTTTTTGTCCTCAATATAATCCTTAACGGTATAAAAAGCTTTCTGGCACAACTTACGTTTAATTAATGATTTGAATTTATTAAGGCTTAGATCTTGAACGTCGCTTGGAAGTTTATTATAAAAGCGAATACATTGACATCTGAACGAGCCGCCTATTTTTTTGAGCCTTGTTGTAGGTACACAAATTTGTGTTTATTCCTAGTATTTATATTATGGATATCACTGTATTTTTTAAACAATTTTATATTTTTATGTGCATATAAAAGATTTTCATAAATATATTGAAAAGGCACAGTCATTACATTAATCTCCTTAAATTTCTCTCTGAGAGATTGTCTCGGACTTAATTTATAAATTGATCGAACAGCTCTTTTCTGCAAAATAAAAATAGTCTGAATGTCGGCGGCATTGCCCCATAACAGAATACCGTACGACATAACACTATGAAAATAGCTAAAGTACACTAAACGGGCTGTCTCTGTGTCGGTTAAATTACGAATTTTTCTAACAGTGTATGCTGCGGAGCTTAGCTTTTTTGACAATTTATCTATATGTGGCCCCACTGAAGCTTAGCATCCAAAGTTAAGCCCAAGAATACTGTGCTATCTTCAGGATTCAATTCTTCGCCCTTCATTAATACATTCGTTTTCACCTGTCTAACGTGAGGTAGCGTAAACTTAATGCATTTGGTTTTTTTTTCGTTAAGGAGTAAATTATTGACATTGAACCAGTAAACTACTTTTGAAATCGCGCTATTTACGTCGTCAGTAACCAGCTGCTGACGTTTAAGTTTAAACAAAAGTGAAGTATCATCCGCAAACAACACTATATCATGATTATCCTTTATGAGGTACGGCAAGTCATTAATATAAATAAGAAACAAGAAAGGACCAAGAATTGAGCCCTGCGGGACTCCCATTGTCACTATAGATCCGGGAGATCTTTTTCCATTAACGTCAACGCTCTGAATCCTATTACTCAAGTATGAAGTAAGAAGATCCAGAGCGGTGTTCCGGATCCCGTAGTGGCGGAGTTTCCTGATTAACGTTTCATGAAAAACGCAATCGAATGCCTTGGACAAGTCACATTTATCTTCCCATGCATTATAAATATGTCCTAAAAGTTCAACACCAGCATCAGTAGTTGAACGACCCCTAGTAAAACCAAACTGTTTGCTATGTAATAATTTATGTTTATTAAAAAATCTTTGCAATTGGTCCAAAATTATTTTTTCAAAAATTTTACTAAAAGTAGGTAGTACTGAAATAGGTCTATAGTTTGTGGGGTCTGAAGTACTACCTGATTTAAACAAAGGTATAATTTTACTTTTTTTCATAAGGTCAGGAAACTCCCCACAGTCGACACAATTATTAAAGATAAGAGCTACAGTAGGTGCTACAATGTCAATAATAGACTTAGCAACTTCTACAGAATTACCCCACAGATCTGCAGTCTTTTTTACATTTAAAGTGTGAAAGGTCTTAATTATATCTCTACAGGTAATATGTTCGAAATGAAATTCCGAATCGCAAACATGAACATTTTCTTTAAGCAAAGACTCAGCAGCAGAAGGTGATGAGTTTAGGGATTTAGTAGTTGAAACAGGAATGTCCGAAAAGAAATTTTCAAAAGCAACGGCGACTTGTGAGTCTGATTTTATTATATTGTCATTAATAGACAGGCTGTAGTCAGAATTTCGGTTCGTAGACCTTCCCGTTTCACTATTAATAATATTCCAAGTCGTTTTAATTACATTACTACTGTTTTTAATCTTCGAACTCAAATAACGCGACTTGGCCATACAACAAACTTTTTTAAATAATTTTGAATAATTTCTAACATATAAATTAAATTCAGTAGTGTTTACAGAAGTCCTTTCATTGTACAGCTCATAAAGCCGTGTTCTACTTTTATGAATACCAATGGTAGCCCAATCGCTGAAAGATGCGTTACTATTAACCGAGATAGTCTTGGGTATAAAGATATCGTTCAACTGCAAAGCTTGCGGGGTAATTACGTAATCTAACAGTAGGAATGGGTTTCATTTTGACAGTTCAACAACATTCATTACGTTATTTACGTTGTTGAGCAGACAATTTTTACGAACATATGAATCAATGGATTAGTGATAGGCTTCAAAATGATTAGGATCCATGCAGACCCTTAACTTAGTGACCGAGTCCAGTAATTCTATCTGATTTTTTGGCTAGAACCTCCCATGGTTGTGTACAAACAAGTGTAGTAAATAAATACTTACTACAACTAAATACGTATTTCTGTCGCTAATACTCGCCAATCAGCCTATAAAGTTTAAAATTTTCTAAACCCATCTGTCTTTGCTCGTAATTTAATTAAGATTACGCTTTGATAAAAAAAACCGCTCCGGCTTATAACTTGTACCAATCGTAAATAACAGATGTTGGAACTCAAGGGAAAATTATTTAGAAGTCGCTCCAGTTAGACATATTTTTTCTGCACCGCTATAAAAAGTGATAGGTCGGAACGGAACGTTTAATTCCTAAAGGGAGCTAGGATAAATTCGCTACTAAGTAATTAGACAGTTGTCTTTTTATTTTAGACTTTATCAAAGGAATAGAATGGACTGAAATCAGGATTTTTCTAGTAAAGCATTGAATACGGTAGTATTGCTGATCATACCAACAAGCTACACGCTTATTACGACAGAAAGTATGAAGCTGGTGATTGTTTTTCGCGATTTTACGGTTGGCCCCATTGTAAAAGTTGTGTAATTTTACGGTTGGTTCCATTGTAAAAGTTGTATATTTTTACGGTTGGCCCCATTGTAAAGGTTGTGTAATTTTACGATTGGTTCCATTGTAAAAATTGTGTAATTTTACGGTTGGTTTCATTCTAAAAGTTGTGTAATTTTACAGTTGGTCCCATTGTAAAAGTTGTGTAATGATGAGTAGAATGACCGCTTTTCAGGCTTAGAGTAAATATAAAACGAGCTTGTATTCTTGATGCGGTAACCAGGTGCTGAAGTTCTTAGGAGAGGCTATGAGCTTATTACGAAGATATAAGACAGTTCAGAAGACATAGAATGCTATTCCATAAAGTAACTCAAGGAAAACGTACTAAAACGCCGTAACCAAGAGTATGCCTTATAGTGTTATTATTAGTCTGACATTAGAACGCACAAAAATTATGTATTTGTGTATTTTAACCCTGGAGTCGTTGTAACAGAGGCATAAGGCAGAGACAGAGGCATATTTAAAGCTCTACCAATTTTTTCGCCCACGTATCCATTGAAAAAGTCACGTATTCACGGTCATATTGGCGAAAAAGATCGTCGAGCGTATGTAGGACTTGCTTGTCTATCGTCCACTTTACGATTCATCGTGCAGACGGCAAACGGGCCAAACCTGTGACGGCAAAAGTGTCGGCGACGCGACGGCGACGTTAAGTACTTGGCAGATTAATATGAATGAGTTCTTGGCGGGATACCATTTCTTACGGGACGTGACATGAAATGATTTCCTTTGAAGTGCAGCGTCGGATAGCGGTCCGCGGTTTCCGCTTACCTACTGCAGGAGTTGATAACGTTCTTTGTTAAATAGGTTAAGGGATTTTGAGTTTCTATGGGAATTTTCCCATAAAAAAATCAAAATTGATATCTATCAATATGGTATTCCTTTAGCACTTATGAGTTCCTACGTATATCTACTTTTTGACATTCACCAATTGTATGTGTTTATTTAAATAATGCAACGAAATATTTACACTAGGTACTTAATTAAATGATTAAGTCACTAAATATATAATTAAATAGAAAAAAAATCCTTTTGATTTTTTGATCACACGCGTCGAAGTACTCGTCCGTATCGCTGTCATCTGGAAACGGACTGGCAGCACGCCACGCCACAGCCACGTTGAATGGCAATGCTAATTTATTTGGCCTAGGGACGAGCCAGCCCTCTGGTCACGTGAAGTGTCGACCAGCCGGCGAGAAATTTTCTTAAAAAGGAGGCCCGCACTCGGGCCCCATGACCCGAGAGTTTTGACCCCAAACGACTCAAAACTGTAGTTACCCTTATGGTTACAGTATTTGCGCCGCTTGAGGGACCCAGCAGCCGCAGCAGTGGCGCCAGCACAGCCAGCCGTGCTTGGAACATGAGATGGCGCAAAGCTGTGTTGTGGAACAATAATAAAGTTCTGGCCATACTGTATTTTTAATAATAATTAGGAAGTCACGCACCAATTTGAACACTTTTATACAAGTTAGTTGATATTGTTGACACAATCCGCGGGAGCGAATTTCTTCCCGCATTCCACTCGGCAAGCGTAGTTTAGGACGCCCCCCAGCAAGATGGACCGACGTCTTCAAAAAAGTGGCTGGGACAGACTGGATGCGGAAGGCGGAGGACGGGTGTTGTGGCGCAGCCTGGGACAGGCCTATGTCCAGCAGTGGACTGCGATAGGCTGAGTTGATTGATTGATTCCACACGGGACTCGCTTCAGTTTGGCCAGAGCTTAATACTGTATTTCTGGCTTAAAGTTTGGTTACTGTATCACCGTATCCTATGTGCACGTTTTCAGTTTCGTAGGTCTTAAGTAAAATAAAATCTATTTAAATAAGATTTTGGTTTTCTAATAAATTGCACAGAAATGAAAAGCTTTCAGGCAACTGGTGACCTTAGCCTCCCAACTTAGATTCCATATCCAACGATATTTTTCAAAAACCAGGCCACCTATTCCTGATTCGTCATCAAGGCGACTAAATGCATTACTGGCATCAATGGAACAGGCAGGCGCAAGTAATGCGAATTAGTTCACGGTAATATTGTCATATCGAGCGAAATGTGCTGCGTGCGATGAAGTGATTTTGGGAGGCGTTATGATCCTGTAATGTGGGACTGGACCTATTTTTGACGTGATAACGTCTTTCGATGAACGCCGGCTGCACGCACGAAAAAGCATGACTCATTGTCACGTTCCGCTTGAGCCATGCAAGCGAGAGCGCGGAACAAGCGATAGAGAGGCACGATTGGCCTAAGCGTTCAGCTTGTGACGCATCTATCTCTCTTCCACTCCTTATGACGTTATTACGTAAAATTGTCGTCCGTAAACCGACTTTACAGACAACCATTTTTATTATTATTGATAGGCTCGCGTTTCAGCACTATCTTTGCCCTAATACCTATGTGAAAACATGACAATAAATAACTTACATTATTTATTGTCAATAATTATCTATTAAAAATAATAGCTGTTTCCACTTTACAAAAATGTACTGCGGGAAAGTGGTCCTATGGAATTAGTTCATTGTTGGACACTAGTCAACTCTTTACAGGTCCATTTTGATAACGAGTCCGTGTCCGAGTCCGAGATGTTGGTGGCTAGGCTTCACTCCCTGGCTCATCGGCGTAATGTTGCTTGCCTGTCGGTCTTCTACAGACCGTACCTCGAAGAATGTGCGCTGGAGCTGCAAGACCCGTTCCCACCATCACCCTTTTACTACCGGAAAACCAGACGTACTGCATTTATTATGCGCATAGCCAAAGCGTGGAGCTCTCTGCCAGCATCTGTGTTTCCTTCCACATATAACCCGTCTGCCTTCAAAGCAAAGGTGAACAGGCATCTTCTGGGCACGTTCGCTCCATCATAGACCTCATCCATCGCGCTTTCCATCAGGCATGATCGAGGTCAAAAGCAGGCTAATTCAGCAATCTCCACACAGTCTCTACATAGTATAAAACAATGTCGCTTTTTATGTCTGTACGCTTAGATCTTTTAAACTATCCAACGGATTTTAATGCGGTTTTCATCAAAAGATAGAGTGATACAATAGAAAGGCTTATATGTATAATACATGCATATTATAGCAGAGAAAAGCCGAGAATTTCAAGGATTTGTAATGTGATATCGTAAAAAAATAAAATTGTGCGCTTACATTGCAAACGCCAGCTAAACCTTACGAGATAGATGAAAATAGTGTACGGAATTATATAACTTAAAAACATCTACAAAAAAGTCTGCGATTGTATATGACTATCTCGTAAGGATAACCTACTGTAACCGTTTTTATCTTTTACGTTATTACTAAAAAATAATGGGTTACTTACGAAGCTATTTTAGACAATACACAGACACTGACCTGCAAATTGCAAAAAACGTAAGTAAATTTGAATTTCGCGGGCTACCCTGTCACTTTCACCTTAGGATAATATGGCGCTGTCTCCGACAAACTTTCCAACTATTCGTACAAGAGCCCGCGGGCAGATGCCAGCCATAATTTGGACTCGGGAACAAGCGCGCCACTGTTAAGCTCGCTTACACGGGCAATTTTTTCGGCAACTAGCACTCGTCAACAGGGGATGGAGATAATGGCGGAATCTAGAAAAAAAAAAACGCTTATAAGGGCAACAAAAATTTATCTAATTATTGCTCGGTGTTGTCGAGACGTTGTTTTGAGCACAATTGCCAAGAATTGCGCAATTTACTACCCGTGTAAGCGCATAAAAATTGCTTCAAATGTTTTGGCAATGTTGCCTTGAGGTTGAAATGAATGTTGTGATAATTTTGACGACAATTTCATAAAATATCAATCAATAGGATTATATGAACTTAGAGGGTTGTATTGATGATTTTAATGATTATAATTCTGTAAATACATATTTGTTATGTACGGTCGCGAATAATTTTTATATTATATATATTGCTCAACAATTCTGTATTGCTTACCTAAGTTTTGACCAGTATGTTGCGCCATATAACTCAATATGGTGTGGCGATAACTCTCTAGCAGCAATATTGTAGTTTGGTATCGCAGTAAATTGCGTCGTATTTGACCAATATTGCCTAGAATTGTGCAAATAAAGTTGCCCGTGTAAGCGCATCTTTTGGGGAGAAAGTTGGCATTTCCTTCCCTTACTTAACTACTTATCTTTTAGGAGTTTTCGGAAGTAATTAGCTTGGTCAATGGAGTGACCATGGAAAAGTTTGTGGCCCAATTACGAAATAGGCGTATCAATCTACTACCAATATTTATATTTTGAGTTAAGTCTCTTATCTATACATGGCGTTTGGAGTTTTATCGCGTTCTTCGTCTAAGCTCAGCAACGGATTTTGATGCGGTTCTGTTGAGAACCGCATCATTTTGAGTCAGTCAATCAGTTTGAATCGTTGAGCTCCTTAAGTCCTGACTTTCTGAGTTGAGCTGCACGATTACTGACAAATGCGTGCATTGACTGGACAGGTCCACTCAATCTGTGTGGTTCTTTCCTCAAAAGACCATTTCAGATACCAACCTACATGGTCTTCACATGATCTGACCAAGATTATGTCTGGACTTTAAAAGAGACTGTGACCTCTGAGTTTGTTTCGGCCTTTCTTCTCAGAGTATTCAGATAAGAAACGCCGACCTCATCTAGTTTAAAAAATATGATTGACGTGAAAAGTGTTTGTAACCTAATTACAGAAATAAAATAATTTATAATTTTGAGAATTTATTCCAGAAGGTTTATTTTGATTTCGACGTGACGATCCCTTTCCGATTTGATACATACACATTCATACATAAACTCACGCCCTTCCCATGGGGGTAGGCAGAAACTACATAACGCCACCTGCTACGATACTTACATACTCCTTTTGCCTCGTTTACGTTCATACATCTGGTCATACACGCACGCCGATTGCGAGTACTACGCACCTGACCTTTCTGAAGAACATCACCAATAAGGTCACTATATGTCTTCCTAGGACATCCCCTCCCGGCGTTTCCACTCACATCTGCCTAGTAAATACCTTTTGTTAGTCACCTTTCATTCATTCACTCAACATGACCAAACCATCTAAGCATTCTATTTTGATTGGATATGTGATTCTATTTTCTATTTCCTTAAAACGGGTCAGTGGTATTGATTCAGCTAATTACGTACTAAGAACTTGTTACTAAAAGATAAGTACGGAGTAAAGAACTTTCTTTTGCAATTTACTTTTAAATTGCAGCATGACCTAGCAGTTTGTAGGTATAAATTGAAACATAAAATGCTCATACCTACAATAGTTTCATAAAAAAACTAGCCAAGTACGTGTCGGACTACGTACAATGCAGGGTTCCGCAGTTTAGATTAATTAATCCCAAGAACAAACTTAACAGTGTAGTTGAAAAATATAATCTCTTATACATTCCAACTGCAGATATAAGTTTGTACGTAAAATATTGAGTGATTTACTATGTTATTTTAAGACCACTGACTTATTAAAGGTTTTCCTGTAATTTATAAATATGGAACTATTTTCATAGTTACGGAGACAAGAGACGGGAGTGGAATTGTCATATCTTATCTATTTTCTTAAATAGTTTTAAAATTATAATATTTCTATATGATAAAAAAATGGAACCCTCGCAGTTTCTTTTGACATACGGTACAATTTTCAAAACTAAAAAAAAACGTTTTTGGTTCCCAAAAGTAACCCCCTACCCGTCCACGTCCTTGTTTGGGTTACAGAAATTCATTTATACCAAATTTTAATTTAATTGGTCCATTACTTTCGGGAGAAAAATGGCTGTGACAGACGGACAGACAGACACACGAGTGATCTAATAAGTGTTCCATTTTTCATTCTGATATACGGAACTTCAATGGTGGTGCTGGCTTCAGGGGTGGTGGTATTCTATTGAAACTCCGCACTACGTTTGGCCAGCCGAGGTTGAAGAGTAAATTACCACGATCGTGCGGTTCACTGTACATTGATACGGTCTATTGCTTTAAATTCTGAGTACCCAACTAATCTTAACTAATGCCGGAATTACTGAAGCCGCACTTTCCCCATGACCAATGAACTTTTCCCCCTCTTTCCGGATATCAAAGGAAAAATTTCAGATGACACAAGTTCTGTCGGAAGCTTGTATCTTTGGATAAGTGCCAGGAGTTCGTACTAATGACTGATATTCCGTTACATATCTCGACTTATCCTGTAGGTAATATAAACTTTTTTGTGCACGTAAATATACAAGGCCTTATTAAAAGTAGATACCTCTTAAGAGGTCATGGCTCCGTTTTGGTCGTTTAAATTAAAGATAATTATACAGCAGCCGACGCTATAAGCATGCCCACAGGTTTGCGCGATGCTCTGACGAGGTAAAACTGACGCTCTTCAGAGTCTACTGCCAGTCGTTTTACTCGTGCAGCTTGTGGGTTAGGTATACGCAGAAGGCATACAACGCTCTCCGCGTGCAGTATAATCATGCGCTGAGGATATTGTTGGGGTTGCGTCGGTTTTGCAGTGCATTGGGCATGGTTGCGCAAGCACGAATAGATGACTTTCATGCCATCATGCGCAAACGGTGTGCTTCGATGTTGCGGCAATTCAGGGGTAGCCCTAACAGTTTTTTAGCTACACTGGCGGACAAGATTGATCGACCAATTATCAGACTGTGGGCTGGCAGACATGTGCGTGCACATGTTCATGTTGCCAATTAATGTATTATTGTTGTATTTTTAAGTTATTGAGTTTACTTATACGGGGTAAGTTCATACTAACACTATGGATATGGATCCCTTGGTCAGATTTTTTTTTGAGTTACAATTACATAAAGTGTTAATTATTATAAAAATAGAATTAATCTGAATCTATGTGTGTGTATGTGTCTGTACATGATGACGCGCACTTTCAGCAGGGTTTCCAAGCTGCATTATCTTCTATTTTATTTTTTCTAAATTCAAATTAGTCCTCATCTCATAATAATTATTATTTTATTTTATTTAAATAGGAACAAAAAACAGGTACATTATGCAATATTACAAACAGAAAAACTTATGTAAAAATATAGCCAACAGCGCTGTTCACAGATTACCATTAACCATTCGTATGCCCAAGGCGGATCCACGCGAGGCACAATGGTTTTTTTGTTTATCTGTAATTACGGCATTCAACCGGTTACTAAATAAAACCTTTAAGTCATTGGGAGGTGAACTGTTCAAGTATTTATGTATGAAGTTACACTATCATAAAATCAATAAAAATAACATGCCTATTATATGCAAGATTCAAATGACGTTGTATCCCAAACACGCTATTTAAAAAATAAAATGCGAGTTCGAAAACACACTCTAATATCTTATGCCTTATCTATATCATCGTTTGCCTAGATTTTTCTCAAATATTTTGGGGTCGGCATCCAGTCTAACCAGTCTTTATGATACCACATTTAATAAGCTTATTTTCTGTATTTCATAAATATTGACATTAGTTTTTGAAAATCTTATACCAGTGTTATAAAGATTCGGTATTAAGATAAAGGTTGATTATCAAATTGTATTATTACTGGTTGAAAATCGAACGTTGTTACTGGCTGGCAGTCGATTAAAAAGTAGATTGTCAAATCCATGGTATAATAATATACTTCGCCGCCAGTAGAATACTCTGTCTACACTTCACTAGGTATAGCATTCCGAGACACAGTGATCACGTGGAAGACACAAGCCTACGTCATCACCGCTGTGTTACCAATAGTGTATAATAATAACTCCCCAACCGCCTTTATTACCTGTGCGAATCCGATAAAACAATGATGTTTTAACTAACAATTACGTTGGTATATGTTTAAATTGAATTGTTTCGTTTGATTAGAAAAAACAAACGACAATTTAAATGCTTTATATATATTTTTTAGCAGAATGGTGACTAAAAATGTTTCCATAATTCGTGTGTTTTGTTGCAATAAAGAGGCAACTGGATAGTGACGTAAGAAACCTTGTTTTTTTTAGACCATGGTCAAATCTTTAAATGTTCTGAAAATATAGTACCTATATTAGCTGCACAAATCCAATATAAAGACAGTTTATAGTCTGGAACCTACCAGCTATGATCGTATGATCGAAAATGGAGTTCTAATTTCTCTAAATTCTCAAGAAGTCCTCATGTCTCAAAAAGTCCTCCCACAGACGTAGGAGGGCACTCTACCCGCGTGGCGTAAAATGCCGTAGCCGACCTCTCCTAAAGGGGTCTGCGACGCTGGGGCACTCCGCCCACATGCCACAGGAGGCCAGGACAATGTTTCTGCCAAGTGTGTGGCGCTGCCTCTGGCTTCAGGACATTGCACTTGTGTGATGGATGATAAAACACGAAGCTCCTTCTGATCCTATTCAGCTTAAGACACCACAGCCCCGTCCTCATCCAGCTCCACTACTGTCTGCCGATCCTGCTGCATCCTGCTGATCCTGTTGCTGACACCGAGCATCCCAGAGCCGCGCGAAATTGAAGTCAACCTGAATCTCTTACACCTTCACATTTAGCTGCTCCATACATATCTTATGTTCGAACAACACGAAAAAGCAGTTTTTTTTTAATTATTATTACTCCTTGTATTTGACAGTCCTTCCACGGTTATGTGAGAATTTCAGAGTAATACAGCAAAATGAATTGTGATTCGTTGTAAAACAAACCTTGTTCGGGATCACGATACGAACTTTGTACAGTCGACAGCACGTCAGTGGTAATGCAATCAGTATAAAACCTGACCATTTATTCTATTGAAACTCTGTACTAGGCTGGTTCAAGGTCAAAGTGTTACTAGCGAAGCCCGGTCGACTGTACACTAAGAGGTCTCGGGATTTTTTTCCTTTTACCCTATTACAATTTACCAGCGAACCGCCCCTTTTTTTACTTTGAAATCGTCATATAACTTCTCCCGCTCTGGGCGGAGCGGAAGGGCGTGTCAGACTCTTACTGACTAAAACCCACCCGTGTTCCTTCAGTTGCCTGTGCGCCAGAGCCACCGTAACTCTTTCGAACAATCCGCGACCCCGGCAGGCATCGGCCTTATCGGACCCCATCAGTTATGCTGACATCTCTTTGAGGCAGTGATCCGCCCCTGCTTCGCAGTGCAATGGCGACGTCAAAATGTCGAGATTTCTATGTAAATGTATTAAAAAAAGGCTGCCAGGATCAAATGGGATCGGGCGCTGGGCAAAAGTGTCCACACAATGTGTTCAATAAAATGTGAACATTTATTTTGAAATTCTAGAATATTATAAATTAATGTAATTAATTGCAGTAATAATGATTTAGAATCAAATCAAATTAAATATTTTTGTTTTTTCTTGTTTTCTTATGTGTGCAACATTAATGTGCCTTAAAAATATTTTTAAGTGTGGCAACACACACTTTTTCTTGTCCCTTGGTAAACTGCTTTGAGTGTACTCACTTTTTTCATTTAATTGAAATAAAAGTGAAATCCATATTTTACTCTCTCTCTCTCTCTTAGTATTATTTCAAACACAATGGGTGCCTAAATATGGACGGCGGCCGACCTAGTAAAAACCGCATCACCGCATCGATAGATTAAAAGATCTAAAGCAGTGTACACACCAAATCCGCCGACCCGTCGACACAGCCCCAGCGCGGCGGCGCACAGTGGTTCGAAATCGACGCTCCGTGGACATTGAAATCAAAATTTCTTTAGACGAGAAATAAAAATCGGAATGGCTTTATTTCAGTATTATTTATAATATTTGGTAATATGACAGCTATAGACAGCACCATCTCCGAAAAAAAAAATATTTAATATTTTTTTGTATGAAGAAAAACACAAAAGTCGTTTTTTCTCATAACTTAATAAAACTTAAAGCCTGCGGCTTACATGGGGTGTTGTCCTACATGAGGCGATTCCGAAATGCTATAACACGCACACCCATGCGCGCCGCTTCACTCACAGCAGAGTGTTGAATTTCGAGAAATTCAGTTAGAGATTTTTACGTTGATTTATGTGTGATCTTGAAAATATACAAAGTAATTGACTTTAGTTTGCTAATTTGATTAGTTATAATGAGAAATAATGGAATATACAATATAAAAATACTAAAAAAAACACTCAAATTGAGACTCATTTACAATATAAATAGATTTTGCAATCTTTCTTATAATAATTTAATTCGGTGTTAGTAGATACACAGTTTGACTTCTTAATTAACATAAAAAAAAAAGTACAAAAACTTATAACTAATACAGAAAAATACTAAGAATAAGCAATTGTATAATTGAGAAATATATAAAATTTACACAAAAACATCAAACATTAAAATTTTGTCTACTGAGTTTCGTCATCGCTATCAAAGAATTCAAAATCAGAATCCATCATACTTGGCACCTCAACAAATTCAATGTTTTCCTTATCCATGGTATCCGGGTCAATTAAAAGAAGAGACTTCATTTCTTCAGTTAAATCATTTCTACTCTTATTTGTCAGTTTAGGTCGAATGCTTGACAAATATGGGTCTGAGGATACGATGAAACCATTAAAGATGTCATGGTTTGTCGCTCTGCGACAAAATTTCCGCGTATGATGTTCCCTGAGTTTTCTAAAATCTTTGTTTCGGGCCTCAGATGCCTCTTCTGATAGCTTTCCTATAGGCAAAATGTTGAAATGTTTTATTATTTCAGCTCCATGCAGCAGAAGTTTGTGGATACTGGAAGGCATGAAATACCAGCCATACAGTTCCACATACAGCTGCGCAGTTTCGTCGAGATAATTGGCAAACAAATCAATATTAATAGACTGTCCTGATGATACAACACGGAGAATAGTTGCGAATTTTTGGATGAGCTCCTGACTCAATCCAGTGATATTTGCAGTCTTCTCAGGACACTGGAAAAATTTTCTAGCCGTGTTGCCATCATTCGTGGTCCCAGCACCTTTATATAAAAAATACTGATATGAGAACATTATAAGATAAGTTTTATAGTATTACACTAACTAAAAAACCCTTTGATATTATACAAAATAAATAAATCAACTAACCTTGTTTTACGATATCCACCAGGAGTCCCATTTCCTCTCGAAATTTTCGCTGTATCGTCTGTTTGCGACTTTTCAAAGCTGCTTTACTAGCTTCATCTCTGGCTTGCCATTTTTTAAAATCTAATCGGTAAGCGATATGCAGCAGGCATTCCATGGATCTGATCCATGCATGCAAAGTCGACAAACCGTACTTGTAAATATCAGATGATACAGATTTCCTAAAATATGAATAAAAAGGTTAAAAGTGTTTTTCAATAAGAAAAAAATAAAAAAAAATAACATACATTTCCAATATTCAACTTACATGTGAATCTTCTCCAAATCATTCATTTCACTTGGTACAGCTTTACAGATGTCACATGTTTGCATAGAGGTTTGTGACAGGTGAGACGTTATTTTGCCATCTATCATGGTCATTAACATTGAATGTTTAACTTGTATATTATTTTCAATGATAGATGGCTTCAATGCTTTAATTTCAGCATCGATCAAACCCATTTCCTCCTTCATGTCCAACTTATTTTCGCTGACAAACTTGAAATAAATTGGTCTGCAAAGCATTGTAGAAGAAGGTTTTGGGTTTTCCCAGACCAAATCCTCACCACACATCAATTGCAAGGGTACAAAAGAGCTCATAAAAACACTAGAGTCGTCTTCATCTGCATTCATGCATTGCTTGTAGTTGCTTTGATTTGACGCACCATCGAAGCCCCATTTGCAGATTAAGATCAGTTCTTTATCTTGCAAATGGTCCAAGTTTAATGTTTTGGCAAGTCGAGTGACAGTGATGTCCAAAATAGCTTGAAGTTTTACTTTAACTCCTCGTTCGGTCACTTCAATATCGCTCTCAGGAGGATAGCATGCCTTCTTGGCATTTAAAACCGAATAATATGATGGGTACAAATCTACACCACTTTCTTTCGCAGTTTCCCTTAAAGTTATATACTGCCACTTCGACAATTTCAAAGAAATAAATATACCCAACGCTTTCTCTGCTGAATACTTGTTAGTAGTTGTCTTGCCTTTCAAAAAATTCTTGATCTGTGCTGCTTTTTCAGGATGCTCGGTAATATATTTTATTAAATCTTTCACGTCCTCATTCTCCTCACCACATCTCACTGCAGTAGCATATGCAAGTTCCTGAGAGTCGTGCGTTAAAAGTTCTTCTATTCTTCTCTTCTTCTGTTTTTGGCATAATTCTGAGAAAGGTTTTCTTGGGCTCCTTTTTAGTGTTGTAGTGCTAACAGTACATGTAGTTACTTTGGACGTGGATGCACCATCATTTATACCACTAGCACTTGAGGTTGAAGGTTCAACAGTATCAGTAACAGAGTCGATTGATACCAATCCAATTTCTTCACTTTGTACAAATCTGTCTTTAATGAAGTTGGGCCATTTGATCTCTTTTTCTAGCCATGTCTCATACTTCTTGACAAATGTATGCATTGTTCGATTACACGATTTCCAATTTCTATGCAAAACACACATATACACTTAACAAAACTGTTTTAATTTTTTTTGTTCTTCTTCAGACAAATTTGTCGCTTTGGTTAGAAGTGCTTCTAACAAAATACTAGGCTGCGAAAAGCAACTTTTTGTTTTCACAAATATGAATATGTCCAAATTTGTATAAAATCCTTCCATGATAATAAGTAAGTACGTAAGCAAGAAGTTAATGTTATAGCGCGAACAGTTGCTGACAAAAACTAATGATTTTGACGATGTTGTCCCTATTTATATAAAAGTACCCTCTTAATCGTATCTTAATTAATAGTAGTTAGTTAAACACTTCGTAAAAATAGCCCTTAACTAATGTATCTTAACTCGTTAACAATATTTGCAACATGCACTAATGAGATGAGACTAAATTACCATCATAAGTTAATTAGCATGCATTAAGCATTGATTTCCTGCTAAACTTGAGATTACGAACAGCTTACATCAAACAATCATTACTATGTAATTATCGTTGCCCATTGGTATGTGCACCTATCCCAAAGATATCAAATAATATAGTATTAAATTCCTTCGAGAAATCCACTGAATTTCTTGAAGTTCATTACTCTGCTCTGAGTGAAGTGGTGAAATAATATATTTCTCAATTATACAATTGCTTATTCTTAGTATTTTTCTGTATTAGTTATAAGTTTTTGTACTTTTTTTTTTTAATGTTAATTAAGAAGTCAAACTGTGTATCTACTAACACCGAATTAAATTATTATAAGAAAGATTGCAAAATCTATTTATATTGTAAATGAGTCTCAATTTGAGTGTTTTTTTTAGTATTTTTATATTGTATATTCCATTATTTCTCATTATAACTAATCAAATTAGCAAACTAAAGTCAATTACTTTGTATATTTTCAAGATCACACATAAATCAACGTAAAAATCTCTAACTGAATTTCTCGAAATTCAACACTCTGCTGTGAGTGAAGCGGCGCGCATGGGTGTGCGTGTTATAGCATTTCGGAATCGCCTCATGTAGGACAACACCCCATGTAAGCCGCAGGCTTTAAGTTTTATTAAGTTATGAGAAAAAACGACTTTTGTGTTTTTCTTCATACAAAAAAATATTAAATATATTTTTTTTCGGAGATGGTGCTGTCTATAGCTGTCATATTACCAAATATTATAAATAATACTGAAATAAAGCCATTCCGATTTTTATTTCTCGTCTAAAGAAATTTTGATTTCAATGTCCACGGAGCGTCGATTTCGAACCACTGTGCGGCGGCTTGATGTTGACGGATTTACTGCAAAAGAATCATGTCGGCGACTTGTACTCGCGGGTGTCGACGACTAAGTCGACGGGTTTGGTGTGTAGACTACTTTAGTAAGCGGTCACACACAGCCACAAAAAGCGATTTTCGGCCATTTCGGCCATGACGGTCAATCTCAGTAGAGACTAGCCATTCACACGGGAGATAGTAATGTGCACGAGTGTGTGCGCGTCTCAGTTGCAATCGCTCTTCCCTCGACCTCATCGTCGCGTCGGTTTTGTTTATTATTATGTAAAAGGTAACATTATTTTTAACGCTGAGTCAAACGCAGCCCAGTTATATGTAGGTACGGACAGTCGTATTACTTGAACTACAAAAACCGATCTTACTGCTTTAAAAATAAAGGCGTTTTCAATGTCTTCATTACCATACACGACCATGCAGTTGACTAACCGGACGACTATTGAAATGAGTAACATTTAGAACAGGTCGAACTGGAAAATCTATACATATTTAAAATTGAATATTTCTTTCATTCATTTCTTAGCGTTTGATTGTTATTATTGTTCCATCAATAATTTGGAAGCAATGCTGTGATTTCTATAAATTGTCTACTGCTACGTGGAATGTGAACGGAGAGGTTTGCCACGTTTCTCCGCGGTGCTTTTGTTTGCCAGCAACGCATCCGTGCGTTTGTGGCCGTGGAAGATCCCGCCTAAATTTTCATACAAGTGAAGCTAAATACACGTCCGTAGCTTAGCCGTGGGCCGCTATGGGCCTCCAAAAAGCTGTTCATAAATAATTTTCCGTGAACTAAAAGTGAATGAATAAAAACTGTGCAAGTGCAATTCACCATGTCTGATAACGACACCAGGGTGCAAACTTCTACAGAGAGTGAAGAATCTACGAAGTTAATAGCAACAGCCCAGTTTTATATACAATACATTGTCCTTGCGCTGACTCTAGCTACGTTGATATACGGAGTGACGTCATGGTGCATAATTAAGAAGTTTTGTAATTACAGAAACTATGTGTGCCTCAACGCAATTTTAACAAACTTCTTACTATTTTCTATGATGGCGTTCGCTCCCCATCCCAGCAGCAGTGACCAAATAAGCGAAAATATGCAGTTGAATACTCTAATTACTAACAGTTTCACGATATATTTTTTAACAGGCAAACACCACTGGTTGATAACTATGTGTCATATGTTTTACGCAGACATTGTTAAAGTTATCAACGGCCATATCGAAAAGAAATATTTAAAAAGTAGCCTCTTTGGTTGGGGTCTGTCTTTAATAACAACCCTGATTTTCCTTTATGTTACTACTGTGCTTATAAAATCTAAACAATATTCTTTTTTTGCAGCAATGACGATGTTAATGTTTCCTGTGATATTAAATTGTATACTTTACATTATAATTGTATGTTCACTTTTTCGTAGTCCGGAAGTGAGCACACAAACAGCTACCAACAAATGGCGTCGCTTGTACATCGCCACTTTAATATTTTTACTAAGCGACATTTTGTTGTTATCTAATTATGTTGTAAATCTGGCTGTTATGAAAATTGTGAAATTTCATTCATTTTTATTATTTCAAATAAGTGCACTTTTATTAAATATGTTTTTGGTCTTTTTAAAGAGTAATCGAGAACTGTGGTATGAATGTTATGTTAACAAATTTAATCGTCCGTCGTTATCAGCAAGGCCTAGTGATCACGATATTAACATGCATGAAAGAGCTACTCGTAATTCTGATGACAGCCGACCGGCAGTTCTTGATATAAAGAGTTAATTAACATCTCCTTGCGGTGCTCCACATCGCTATCAATGCGGTGAAGCAGACCACTACCTCGGACACCATGGCTTATCCTGCAACAAGAGCGCTTGTCGAATGGCACGGTACGCCAGTATTAATGACATCATCCATCGGGATATTGTCACCGGGTGCCAGCTGTTTTAGAAGCAAATGGCTTGGCACTGGCACTTAAATAAGGTAATATGAACTTAGAGAGATGTATTGCTGATTCTAATGATTATAATTTTGTAAAGCCATATTTTTTACGGCCGCGAATCATATTTTAATCAACATACAACCTGACACTGACCTGCAAATTGCAAAAAACTTAAGTATTTTTGAATTTCGCGGGCTACCTTAGCGCATACCCCTTAATCAAATAATTCATCATGCGCCACCAATAGGTAGAAGTAAACCTGGAGTTAAACTTTTAAATATTAAACCCGCCGATGTGGTAGAGTTAAGGCGCTAAACTCTGGGTTAGTGTTAATAATGTCAAAATAAATTGACGTTATGAGGTACCGCTGATAACTAAGGCCCACTTGCACGGTTAGTTGGGTTAAATTAATAAATATAGAGTTTGTAAACTCGGAGTTAAGTAATTAACATTTTAACTATTAATTCGCGTTGGGCCACTAAAAAGTAACACCGGATTAGTAAACCTGATATTCGTGATTTTTTAGTTGGGAACGTTGCAGGTCAATCGACGAAACATAAAATAGATTTGCAACGTCTATGCCCTGATATGTAATCCGACCAAAAATGAATGAACGAACAAAGTTCGGAAATTGTATACCCATCTCTATTACACTACATTACGATACGTAATAGTTTCCTGTCTTTGCATTTTATAACATGACATTTCATTTTAATCCTATTGTTTGTGGTTTTCACAGAGATTTAGTTTATTGATTGATGAAAACGTCATATAAGGAAAAATATGTTTTAAGTTTTTTTTTCAAATCAAATGAAATCAATTTATTTGTTAGAATATTGTTGTTACAAAGGTGTTACACATAATAACACGTCCATAATATTCTGCTGTTTCCGGCGTACAAATATTTCAAAGAATTAAAATTAAATGCATTAGAACAATATATCAAAACTAGTTGTATATACGAGTACCATACAATGTCAAGGATAAGGAAACTGCTAACTATTGTCAAATACAATGTCAAGGATTATTAAATGTAATGTAAAGAGTTATTAAATACAATGTAAAGAATTATTCAATACAATGTCATTTATGTTAAATTCTATTCTATCATTAGGAACATAAAGACAAGTCGTCCTCTAATTTAAATTATAAATCAATTTTTTCATTTAAAAACTCATTTGTTGAGTAGTAAAACTTACGCAATAGGAAGTTAAATAATTTATTTTTAAATGTCATGAAGTTAAGGTTTTTGAAAACATTAGGTAATTTAATATACACACGAATTGCAAACAGTAAACATTATTGAAAAATAGTTAAATTTTTAGTTGGGGTACACATAATCTGTGGATATTTCGACTTTTTCTTATTACGATATTATTATGTACTTGAAATAAGACTATGTTTTTATCAGTGTCCGACCGAAACAGGATTTTCAGCCGAAACCGAAACCGAAACCGAACCTTCGGTCTTGGTCCCAGTTTCGGCCGAAACCGAAACCGAAACCGAAATTTATTTGAATTTTTATAGCATGTTAAATTTATTGTATTTTTACGCATATATAGACAGTTAACACGTGTAAAAAATAAAATGCAACAATTAAAATAGGTAACAAAAATAGTTCTTTATTTGTAAAATTAATAATTTAAATTTAAAAAACACAATCATCATATTTGTCAAACTTTTTCAAAAATCAACATTAATTATTATTACTTATGTTTACAATAGTCTTAATTATTAGATAACTTGTGTTGTTATTTTCTAATGAGATCTAGTATTTAACTTGGTATTTAAAGAATTACCTTACCATTATAATTAATTATCAGTGTTAGTTAATATTTATCAGTCTCAATAAAGATGAGTATATTTTGTACGACAAGCAAGTACGTTTACACTAATATTATTTTAGTGTTATTTATAATTTAAAAACAGAGTTTATTCGTAGAGAGTATTCGTAATTAAAAAGTCGTATATTGTAAGCTAAGAAAAGTCGTCTTTCAACATTTTCACCAAGCAAGTTACTCCGACGATCTGAGTATATTTGTCCAGCGGCACTAAACAGCTGTTCGCTTGGAACACTGGTAGGCGGAGCGGAAAGATACTTTAAGATAGCTTTTCTCAGGATTGGATATGGGCTGCTGTTCCAATAACTATATATGTAGATATATGTATATAGACTCTAATGAATGCCATAAAAATAAATCATCATTAATCATAAGTAAAAACAAATACTTGCCTAATAATGTTTGCGCGAGAAAAACCACATAACCTCAAATCATCACGATAGCGCCGGCTAGCGAACTCAACTGGCAATCACGTTCACTCACTCGAAGTTAGCCGAATGATGCGCGACAATTCACGAACACCTAGTTTCGGCGGGGCCGAAGGTTCGGCCAACTATTGGCCGAAACCGAAACTGTGGCCGAAACTGGATTTTTTGGCCGAAACTAGCCGAAACCGAAACCGAAACCGAACCTTCGGTCGGTCCTTAGTTTTTATGTACAAAGATACAGAGTTCGAATATATATAAAGATGGGAGTGGTAATATTTTTAATTTTTTAAAGAGTGGTACAGGGCTTTCTAATGGTTGGGCTTTAGTTATTGATAGAATATATTTTTTCCGGCTCGGAATCCTAATCCTTACTGATATTATAAATGCGAAAGTAAGTTTTGTTTGTAACCTTTTCACGCATAAACCACTGAACCGATCATCCTGAAATTTTGCATATATGTTGTCAGGTGTACAGAAATGGACATAGGATACCTTTCATCCCAAAAAAGAGTACTGTTCCTGAGGAAAATAACAATAAAGTTCTTATGATAATAGATGGCGCCACGTGTCTTTCGAATCATAATTGAATTATAACCCGAATTGATTGCCAAAGTCTAAATTAACGCGAGCGAAGCCGCGGGCAAAAGCTAGTGCTTTAACAATTTCAACAGAATTACCTCATATTATAATGTCGTAGCGAAGAATTGATGCTACGTAACCATGATAGGCATGAAGCGCTACATTGATACCAGCTACGCGAGTTATTCTGTATAAAACAAATACAAATCTTTGCAGTTTAGTGCATAATTTATCAATTTGTTCCTTCTAATGGCAATATTTATCTAATGTTATCCCCAAAAAAGTAGCACTATGAACCTCTTCCATACCGTCATTTGTATATCTTATTTCTAACGTTTGCTATTGTATGCTTGGAACTGCATAAGTTTGGTTTTACTAGCATTGAACTGTAAATTGTTGCCTTATAACCATTCTAGTATTTTGTTTAACGTGTCATTAATCACTTTTTCGTATTTGGTGATAATGGTATCAGTGAGTTCAATACTAAGGGTTGTATCGTCGGTGTACAGAATGCTTGAATATGGAGTTACGTTGGGCAAATAATTGATGAACAATAGAAAGTTTTATATGAATTTTATGAATTGAAATTGCCTGTTGATATAGTACCGAATTTTTGCATACTACAACGACGACCAATATAAGCAATGGATCAGATTAGATTAGATTCAAATTGTGATTGAAAATGTGTTACACAATTAGAGAACGTGCGTGCGGTAGCTGGCAAACCATTTAAAATCATAGTGAATTTGATAGAAACAAAAAAAATATGCGTGCAGCACCGTACACGTGACAGAAGTAAAACTTCTTAAAAAATAAAGAAGAGAGATTTAGTGTGAGAGACAGAGAGAGTAATATCTCTCTTCTCCCTCATGTTTCGAAATGTGCGTAACGTGACGCGTCCTAGACATTTCACTTTCAATTATCCAATTATCGAATCACCGCCGTTGCCTAAGAAGTGCAATTGTCAAAGGATATAAAGTTGCATTATCACAGAAACAAGTGCATATAAAAAGAACAAGTTGGCGAGATAACGAGTTATGCAATTTCGCAATTTCTGAGTTGCATGGAACACGCCCCCGCACCTCATACCTCATCCTCCTTAAATGATACTGTATTATGGTTTTTCGGGCATGTTCAAGTATTTGTTTGCAATTATTGTGCACATTATTATTAGAATTTCTATCATGACGATATTATCATGGACACAGGGAAGTAAAATGTATGGAAATATATGAAGACGCTTTTAAATTTCCATCCACGTTAACTTTATAACGTGCACGTTTTTCCATACAATTTATGATAATATCGTTTCAAAGTCACATTATCAGACCTGCACCCTAATTACGTAACACATTATCTATCTATCACAATCTGAATCATTTTGAAGCCTATTGCTAATCCATTGCTTCATATGTTCGAAAAAATTGTCTGCTTAGCAACGTAAATAACGCAATGAATGTTGTTGAACTGTCAAAATGAAAGCCTACTGTTACTGTGTTACGTAATAACCCCGCGGTTTTCAAAAGACTTTTTGTAACACTTTTTAGCTGTGTATTTAGTCAAGAATGTGTTAGATCCATCCATGTGTGTGTGTGTGGGCACCTTTAGTTGTATGCACAGGTTGTGTGATTATAAAGAATGCTATAAACTTTTAAAGTGTGTTTTCTTAATCCTGTTGAATTTTATATAATAAAATCGTTTTGCTTGAAAGATTTCTTTATATTTAGGTAGCTACCTACTAGATACCTACCACGGAAGTTACACGGTCACATACATACATACATACATAACATCACACCTGTATTCCCCGAAGGGTTAGACAGAGGTGTACCTATAGCTCATCCACATTTCGCGAGTTATGTTTAAGTCCCATGTAATATGGGGCGAACCTATTGCCATCAACCAGGCACAAATCCAGACTCCGGGCTGCTACCAAGAAATTCCATTCCTCGATAACACTTTGCCCGACGCGGGAATCGAACCCAGGACCTCATGCTCAGCAGTAGCACTTGCTACCACTAGACCAACGAGGCAGTCACTGCACACCCGGCAGTACACTGTCACGTAAACTGATATTACGTCATGTGGTTACAGGGTGGCCCGTGAAATATCCAAAGAAAATTTTCAAAAGCCTCTCTCCAAGGGCTTCCATAAACACCTATTTTAGTAAACAAATTTCTTTGTTTTTTATTTAAAATACAAAACTTGGGGTGCCGGTGGAATTACGGGCACATATTAAGACATTTCACAAAATAACCTGTTTTTTGTTTTCGGGGGGAAACCTTCAAAAGGCACCCGACCTCTGGAGAGGGAGGTCGGGCAGTGTGGAATTTTTACCTCACTAAACCACCCCGGTGATCACCTTCAGCACATAGAGGGGGTCCCGGTTCCTCTTAAAATACCAATTCCGGAACCCCCCCAGGGCAACGCCTGTAAAGCACATCCCTGGGGAGACTGTAAAGGGAGCTCTCCTGAACCTGAAAGAAGCTGGATGAGACTGTCACTGGAACGTGGAGGTTGGCACAAGAAAAGAGAGGCCTCTGCTCAGCAGTGGGTGAAGTGGGGCCGTGGGTGCTGATGAGGATGATGATGAAGACATTTCAACTTTCTCTCTGGGATGTCAAAGCATCTGCGATGCTGAAGAGTAAATCAAGAACAGACAACTATAATAAAGCAATTCTATACAAAAAAGAAACAACAAGAAAATTGCAACCTCATACTTTTCCGTACCAATACAAACATAGTAACAAGATCCAGTTAGAGTAAGTAAGTATACTGCTGCGTAGCCAATCAGAAACTTTTGCTCATTAGCCACTTATATTTTATCTTTTTAGCGTTAATTAGTTGTGACTGCGGGGTTCGCTTCTTGTGTACTCTTACTTGTTTTGAAATGAACCTTATTGCGTTTATCATGATTCTAAAGATTGTGGGTGATGAAAAAAAAAAATTTTAGCGAAAGGAATACCTAACTGAAAATAATATTTTTATTCTATGTTTAATTACTTAACATTCACGGTGTTATGATGAAAGCGTGTTCCTTTAGTCCAGCCACATTTCGCCAATAGGGGGCGAGCTTACTTTTTTAAAATATTTTGTTTATTTATTAGGGAAAACATTTATATTATTTATATACTTATTGATGGCAATGCCTGGATGATGGCAACCAGTCATAAATCTAGACTCCGGGCTGCTTCTGAGAAATAATATGATGGCAAAACCCAATAACATTTTGCCTGACCCGGGAGCGTATTTCCATTTCCGTGTTTATTAGGAGGCAGTACTGTCTTGAAACACGCACGGATTTGTCGCGCTAACTGCCTTTACAAAATCGTGTTCAATCCAAGGCACGTATCCTCCAATCGCGCACGGGTTTGCAACGCCAACTGTTCTTCCAAACACGTGTTCAAGGCGATGCATGGAACTTAGCCATGAAGTTCGCGCGTAATTTCCCTTTCCGTGTTCAACTGGCGACACCGGTCTCGCGAAATCAACACGCTTTTGTTTTACTACGGAATCCTACGATCCCGTGTTCAATTCGCGTCAACTGAGCACGCCTTTGTGATCAAGTGGCGCTGGGTAAGGTTTAACAAAATCGTGTGTAAGTACCAAAGTAAAATATGTTAACTTCAAATAAAATAAACCCTCTCTATACCGAGGTGCCTAAAGAACAACGCCTTAAGTTCCAAAATAATTATCATTACTCATCAGAATAATTGTACGTATTGTATTTATATTCTTATTGCCTACCAAAATGGATAAATGCTCACCAAATCTAACCATAGAAGGTCGACATCAGGGGCACCCCGAGGTTCGGTTGGTTAGGTTCCTTTAAACCCTTTAGACAGAAATAGGAGCCCCGCGAAGCGGGGCTCCGTCGACCTGCTTATTAACCCTAACCGAATTGAACACGTGTTTAGAAGAACAGTTGGCGTTGCAAACCCGTGCGCGATTGGAGGATACGTGCCTTGGGTTGAACACGATTTTGTAAAGGCAGTTAGCGCGACAAACCCGTGCGTGTTTCAAGACAGTACTGCCTCCTAATAAACACGGAAATGGAAATACGCGACCCGGGAATCGAACCCAGCGTATTAATCTAGTCTTATTTTTCCTTATTTGTAACCGACTTAAAAAAAAAAGGAGGAGTTTCTCAGTTCGTCGGAATCTTTTTTTTAATCTACTCTTATTTTTCCTTATTTTTAATCTAGTCTTCTTTTTCCTTATTTTTAAAGTGGATGGGTTTATTCAATCGTGACATCATTTTTATTTGCTTAATCGTTTTAGTCAGGTTAGGTTATTAAATTTAAATTGTTAATACTGGAATTAATAATATAAAGAGAACATTTTATTAGATACGCCGCCGCTACTACACAAAACAGCATGCATCGGTCAACGTGGATCGTTTAGATACATCTACTACGTAGCTCAGGAAAATCCTTAATCACCCCGACGGGCTTGGCCTGATAAAGGACTTGGAAATACGCTTAATGATAAATGATTTTATTTCTTTAAGTAGGTTTGTACAAACATTTTTACACGTCAATCACATTTTTTAAACTAGATCAGGTCGGCGTTTCCTATCTGACTACTCTGAAAAGAAAGGCCAAAACAAACTCAGAAGTCACAGTCTCTTTTAAAGTCCAGACATAATCTTGGTCAGTTCATGTGAAGACCATGTAAATTGGTATCTGAAATGGTCTTTTGAGGAAAGAACCACACAGATTGAGTGGACCTGTCCAGTCAGTGCACGCTTTTGTTGGTAATCGTGCAGCTCAACTCAGGAAGTCAGGACTTAAGGAGCTCAACGATTGATGAAAAAACCTAGAACGGCGGGACGTTGTGGCGACGTTTGGGACCATGTCCAGACTTCCAGAATGATGATTTTGATCAAATGGTGATGATGATCGATGATTTTAATTAAAAAAGTTGGGATCAACTTACCAGCACCTAGTTAAATTATACCTTCTTCCACCAAAATAATATAATGAAACAAAGATAGTTTAATCAAACTGACCCTTACCTTTCTGTATTTATTCAGCACACACGACTTGAAAACGGACGTAATTAAAAATGTTTACCCCACGCCCCTCAACTATAAAATAGATAGACACAGAAGGTTGGCTACATACAACGACCGAAAACGCACGCACACATAGACACGCTTCACGTACAGCGAGTGCAAGCGCACTCGCGACTGACGTTCGTTTGAGATCGCGTACTTACTCGTATATATGTCCGTGCGCCTGCTTTCGCTCGCTGTATGAAACCGGCCTTCTGTAATATTCTTTGCCCCAGGTCTTTGAAGCAAAGTTTTCATATCCATATAGGTCAAATGTGTAATATTATTAATGTGAGGATACGTAGTCCTATGTTTTATAATGTTTAATTAAATGTTGTTTTAAGTTTTAATTACAAGTTTCGTTGTTCTATCTTTTCGAGCTTTATAGGATCCGTTGAAAGCACATAAACGTAACATACGCTTGTATTTTTCCAAAAGGGCAGGAATCCAAGTATGGCTATTTATATACATATGATTTACAGTATTTTAGCGTCACTGGCGGACAAGTTTAATGGACCATTTATCAGGCTCTGGGCTAGCAGACATGGTGCGTGTACATGTTCATGTAGCCAATTAATGTATAATTATTGTATTTTTAAGTTATTGAGTTTACTAATATAGGCTAAGTTCATACTATCACTATATGGATACTTTGGTCTGAAATAAAAATGTTGAATTTGAATTATGTCTTATTTTATTGTAGAATAGAACCGCTCATCTGGCCTATTGCCATAAAAATTACTGATGGAAAAACCCAAAACCAGTTGCTATTTCTAGAAATTGAACTCTGGACCCCACGTTCAACTGCTATGATTGCGACCTCTCGACCAACAAAAGTCGTGAAAACTTATTAACGACTAACAAAAAAGCAATATGATTTTTGTTAGTCGTTACGGATAATGATATGGATCATTCATTTATTTATAGAATTATAATCATAAAAATCATTAATACATCTCTATAAGTTCATATTACCCCATTGAATCACTATTTTATGAAATAATTACATTTGAGGGCAATTCTAACTTAAGGAGTTGTATTGGTAATTCTAATGATTATAATTCTGTAAAGTCATATTTGATACGTCCGGGAATCGTATTTAGATCACCATACAACCTGATACTGACCTGCAAATTGCAAAAAAACATAAGAAAATTTGAATTTTGCAGGCTACCTTGATGCATAAAGAATATATTATTGAATGGCTATTGCATAGACTTTTGACTTCATGGTAAGGACTTGGTCGTAGGTTACAGACCCGCAGCTATATAATTCACTCCATAAAAACTATCATAAAAAGTTTTCTTCCTTTCTCACATATTTTTTTCTTTATTCTATTTTTCTAAACACAATCGTTGTGAAATTTTAATTTGCAGCATCGTCGCTAAGTCGTTTAAGTTAATTTAAATCTGGGGGCACGGCAGTGCCCCCGCCAAGTCGAGCGCGAAGCAAACACTGCCGTACCATCCTTTACTGGAACCATTTCGCCGCATTTTCAGGCCCTTATTTGAGAACCTCTGGATAAGACCAGAACGCAGAAATTTTCGTGATCCAGTAAGCTATAATCACATACTTAAAATCCAACATTAACTATAATAATAAAGAAATCGCAGTAAGGAACCTTAGAATTGGCACGATTTTGTCTATATTTCATTACTTTTTAGAGATAAACAAGCAGCTCCAACGAGACTTGGCTAGTTTTTTACAGAATATTTTTGGTGGGATCATATTTACAAGTTAGTACTTACTTCTAAACAATCCTTATTTTGTATTTAGAACTGAAATTAACATACACAACATCACGCCGGTTACCCTTGAAGGGTTAAGCAGTGGTGTACCTATATTAAACTTACCCAAAAAAATAAACATCAAGTAATCATTTCGAATCAAGAACTAATGTCGTAGGCGGCATATAAAATTGACATACAGGCTGCCAAGGTTCCTGCCAGGGTCGCGGGTTTGTCCGAAAGGGTAACCGTGGCCCTGACACACAGGCAACTGAAGGAACACAGGTGGGTATTAGTCAATAAAAGTCTCATAAGCCGTCCCGCTCAACCTAGAGAGAAGTAATTTGACGACATGCCAACCAAAAAAAAAAAAACTTGACAGTCTAACATACACGTTTAATACTACGAGAAATCTGCCGTATTTATAATACCTAATGCTACTCTACGAATTACTAAGACGAATACTTACCTATCCAGATTCAGTTCTCCTTAAATAAACTGAGTATAACTCTTCATTAACGTTGTTTGCGTACAATATTTAGATATAGCGCTGGCGATAACTGAAATAACTCAATCACAGGAGCCTTGTTGTTAGCCCTTAAGACAAACAAGTACCTACAGAATGTAGGTTAGGTTACTAAGCAGATACACGCAGTAGGACCAACTTGTTCAGTACATGGGACAGGAGTTTCTGGGTAAGGCGGAGCTTTGTGAAAGTAAGAAATATAATATTTAATGATTACCGTTTCAATTTCAACTTTAAATTCTAATCAAATCAAAATATTTTATTTCACATTAACCTAAATGGGCACTTATGAAACGTCAGAAGCTAAGAGCATGGTTCCAATTGGTTTTTTCCTATGGAGAAGAGCCGGCAAGAAACTCCACGGTTACTCTTTTAAAGATAAGGGGCTTTTACAATGTTTCAAATTACAATGTTGATAGGTATGGGAGATCAGTGTAGGCCTGTCAACAAGTAACAGGTACTCAACAAAATAGAAAAGGTCTACAAATCTACAGTCTACAAGTCCTAACTTGTAGACTGTAGATTTGTAGACAACATTTTGGTTTGTTGAACATTGTAGGCCTACTTACAATCTTCTTACATTCACACTTTAGAAACGTGACGGTCTAAATAAATTAACATTCTATCAGCGACAACTACATACTGGCATATGCTATCGAAAAGCTTATTCCAATTCTGTTGAAAGTCGTTAAAGATATACTAAAACAATTTGAAAGCGACTGACCACTTGATTAGGCCCTCAGGTGAATTTAAATCATCTCTTTCATTTTGACGACATTTTTTTGTACACTGCAATTCGGAACACTAACATATTCCTTGCATCTGTGGTTCCCACGATTAACTCTTTTACGGAGCATTGTTGAATCTCTGCACTGCTAATGAACTTTTACTAGAAGAAATTCCTTCTCCGTTTTAGAAGAGAGCATTACGTTTGTCTCAATCAAATGTCACTGGCTGAAAATATCACGCTGCTTCTGCTTGACTAATACATAATCAACTTACAGCACAAACAGCTTAAGCAAGGGGGAATGGGAAACTGTCACCTCCTTCTGCGAAGCAGTAAAGCTAGTGAAGGAGGAGGCGGAGTTCGTAAGGGTGAGGCAATCGTTGCGCCCTCACGCCCCTAGTCGCCGCAGGAGGAGACACCCTGGGCGTCGGGAATCGATAGCCGATACCCAGCCACTGTAGGTGCAGGCTTGCGGACGGCTAGCAATGGGCAGCTCGCCTTCCGGTAAGGACCAGGCCCGAGGCCTCCAAGTGATGTCAGCATAATTGACGGGATCCGATAGGGCCGATACCTGACGGGGTCGCGGATTATTTGAAAGAGTTTCCGTGGCCCTGGCGCACAGGTAACTTATGGAATACGGGTGGGTTTTAGTCATTAAAAGTTCGACACACCCTCCTGCTCCGCCCTGAGCTGGAGAAGTTATTTGATGATTTACTACCCAAAAAAAAAACAAAGCACAAACAGCTTATAATACCCACGGCTGGGACACAGGTCTCCACTCTGTGAGAGGTATTTACTACTTCCCAGTGTCGATGTAACAAAATTGCGACATTTGTTATCGGCTCAGAGTGTGGTCCTTCTGCAATTTACTTTACCACGGTCACTGTAATACACTTTGATAATAAAAGCCGCCATACCTAAGAACTAAATATTGCTTCTATGTTTTAGGCGTTTGTTCGAGAAAAACATGTTTTAAAAAAAAAAAACAATATCAGGTTGAGTTTTATATTTTTTTGGTACAATGGTTAGGTGCGTGTTCGTTGGTCATTTAAGTCTGTTTATAGAAGACTACTTTTGAATTGTGCGGAAAGCGGAGATTAGGTGTTGTAGGCTGTGGCGAAACTTGAGAAGGGCATGTTAAATTGTGCCTCAGAATATATTTTTATTGGCAAATTTCTTCATAATAGGACGCTACCCATTGACGTATTTAAGTGTTGGTACTAAATTAGTTTACATAGAAAACCTGCAAATTAATATTTTACCGTGGTCGTTATACGGGGTAGCAATGTTTTTTTTAAAATCCTCCCTTAAATTTAAGTTAAAGGTGTTCTTGTTCTAGTACTTAAATACAAAACATGAAACAGCTTCTCTTCATCATTTGTCGATTATCATAAAACAAAAGACGACTCGTCATCCAACAACAATGCGAGACATTAAATTCTGCACGAAACAAAAATAAAACAAAGTCATAGAATAAAACAGGAACCAATCCACAATGATGCAAAGTAATATTTAATATCTAAACTCACCAAGCGCGAGTCGGACTCGCGTATTATGGATTCCGTAGATATAACCTACTGCGAACACCTAGTTTACATTATTTTATGTATCAATGTTATAGCGGCTATAGTTATACATATTCTGTGGAAATATCAACCGGCTAAAATAAAGAGGGTAGCCTTAATTCGTAATATACTTACAATGCTAACTAGCGACACCTTTCTGACGGACCGACTCCTTGACAATAGGGAGTATTACTGGAATGTTCTGCCACGAGAGTGCAGCATTAACACAAACCGTAAACAGTTTTTTGACAGGTCCTTCAAAGCAGGTTTTTAGATCATCCAGTTTTAAATGTCCGTAGTATGCCATAATATCACAGTACAGGTTTTTTAAATACATGAATAATAATGAAACTATTATAATTTAACACGTTTTCACTAATTATTTGTAGCTAATAAATATGACATGATGCATCATGGCGGTTTGTTTACGATTTGTTGTGCTAGTGTCGCCCCCCACACAGAGTTTTGCGTAATGTTCCCTATTCAAAAGTGTCTGTATTTGTTTTAATTGAAATAAATGGCTTGAGTTTGAATCGCAATGCCTTCCATTTGTCATTCTTTGCTTATTTACGTTTTCTGTCGAGCAGAAGAATTTCTTAAACATAATTAGGAAACAATGGAATATGAATTTCTTTTAAAATATCTTCAGACTCTGATTGAAAGTGTGTTAGGTACGCAGTTGACATTCTGGTCTACATTTTTTTCACCCCACTGCCCTAGAGGGAGGGTAATATTTTTAAGTGTTTTTATGATAATTATGTTGTTAAAGCTGCCATAATTACAAGTTCAACTTCAAGTTATTTATTTCATAACAAAAATACATACAAGTGATTTGTGATTTTTTTTACTGGCTTTCGCTTGCAAGAAAATAGATACAGCTCTGTGACAGAAAAAGGGCACACCGACAAAGTCGCATTATACCATTTTACCATTTTTGGACGGAACCCTAAAAAAATATTCCCATTATAACGTGTTACCTAGCAACGAGGATCAAAGTGTGGAAGGAGAAACAGAAATAAATAAAAAATACTATAAAATATAAGTAGCGTGAATTCCCTTTTATACTTCGAGTGCATTGTGGAATGCGGTGTGTTACCGTAAAGGTATTTTTTTATTTGGAAAGGAATTTATAGCATTATCAGTGCCACGTTATCTTTACCCGACTACGGAAGGGAGGAAGGGTTACAAATCTCAATTAGTTATGTAATTATGAATATATGTGAGTTAGCTTGTTTCCTCTTACAACCTAAATAACTGAATCCATTTCAGCGAATAAAACATAATTATAATTATGCTAAAGATATAATTGAAGATGACCAGATGTATGAACGTAAACGAGGCAAAAGGAGTATGTATGGATCGTAGCAGGTGGCGTTCTGTAGTTTCTGCCTTCCCCCATGGGAAGAAGGCGTGAGTTTATGATGATGATGATATAATTGAAGATGCCTATAACCTAGGTCATCAGATGGTCACGCAGAGGGTGACTGAAGACGGGCGCCATCATAGAGACACGCCTAGGAAACGCTGTATGACGTGTCGATTTGAATTCATTTATGTCAGACAGATTTCTTTTTATAACCTCTTCTCTTGGCAGAGAAGGGGCAGAAAAAGCAATTTAGTAAGTCTTTGGGGAGACCGATAAAAGAATTGACTTACATATAAGCAGATAGTGATGAATGCTGCAAACGACAGCCGGTCTACTCTGTAAAAATCTTACCGTGAAAACATAAGCGAAGTCATGGTATAATAACATACTTCGCCAGATATAGCATTCCGAGACACAGTGGTCACGTGGGAGACACAAGCCTACGTCATCACCGCTGTGTTACCAGTAGTGTGTAATAAGAACTCCCCAACCGCCTTTATTACCTGTGCGAATCCGACAAAACCATGAGGTTTTAACTAACAATTACGTTGGTATATGTTTAAATTGTATTGTTTTGTTTGATTAGAAAAACGAAACGACACTTTAAATGCTTTATATTTTTTTTTTTACAGAATGGTGACTGAAAATGTTTCCATAATTCGTGTTTTGTTGCAATATAGTGGCAACTGGATAGTGACGTAAGCATAACTGTGTGACTCCCGGAAAGCCAGACCTTGTTTTTTTAGACCATGAGCGAAGTGTCTCTTGTATCAAGTGGAATAACAGCTCACTTCTCCGACGTTTACACGGTGAGATTCTTACAGAACAGACCGACAGTTCTACGAAATGAGACAGTAACTTGTGGATTTTCTATAACCCATACAAATTAACACATTTAAATGTAATTGGTGGATTAAGTAACCACATTCACAAAAGCGTTTTATCACTAAACTGCACACAATTTACGCCACAAAACAAATCAGTTATTCACTCAACCGGGGCTTTAATTACATCAACAATCAAATGGCTCCTATCATACATTATAATAATAGCTATCAGTAAAACACATTGCCACACTACTGTAGGCCTAGCACCATGGGCGGACAAAAAAAGTCGGACAGATTCTCGCTAGCAACAAATTGTGTCACTAAAGTCGGCCACAATTCAAGCAGTGTGCAAGATGTTACAATTATTATATTAAAGTTCCTCTATGTTTTGCCATTTGGCGTACAAATATACATTTATTGAAGGCTTCTGCCAATTAACAAAATTAATTTATAATAATTCGGATAATATCAATTTAATATAATAAAAATGTAATTTAATAAAAAGCAATTTTTTATGTCAGGTAATGTTAATATTTAACGAAAAGCTAAAATGTCAATACTAAATAATTTTAGTAAATAGTTAACGTTAGGATTTTTTTGTCGTATTTCGAGTTAAGTTTACGTTACGATTTTTAGTCATATTTCCAGTTACGTTTACTGCGCGCGTGCGTGTTAGGCCCATAGGTCTCAAACCGCAGCACCAGTCTGTGAGTTGACAGTTATTACACACACACACATGACATTTTGCTGAAATAATAACTAACCTAACTATATAATTAAATTGTTCTGACGGTCGAAATTCTATAATTGTGAATGAATATTCGCGTAGTTGTGGTAGCGAGTAAGTATGTAGGTATGTCAAACAAACATTGTATTAAATGACTTGCTGACAGGGTTATTATTTGACGACGCACTTCTTCTTTGTCCTAGGCTTTTTTTGTTACGACGGGTCAGCTCTCCTTATCTTGACAGGCACGATTCATTCCGCTGGTAAGCAACGTCATCAGATAGCCTCAACTTCTCTGCATATTTAAGCCACGCACGACTTATTCTCGCTAACATTTCATTTCACGCCACTTTGTATAGTTTATACAGGCTCAAATTAAATTAGCTAGCGAAACTCCGCAGGCGTGATAGGTATCGATATATAAACATGATAAAACACAAAACAAATTAACTTAATGGTTTTTTTTTGTGTGGTCATCGACCCGGCAGTTAATGTAGTCACTTGAAATATTAGTCAAAAAAAAAGTCTGTTTTTTTTAACAGATTTAACAACTCGAACTTCAAGTGACAAAAGCACCAACGGTCGTTGAACCCCAAAAAAAACATAACATTTTTTTTTTTCGTCTTTAGTTATCGATAGGTACCCATCACGTCAGCAGAGTTTTGCTAACTAATTTAATTTGACCCTGTATTTTCAAACCTCCTTTTTTCTTACGTCAATGACATTATCCTGCTTCCTATCTATCAACACTGTAATTGGAAACATTGTAAAAGCCCCTTATTTTTAAAAGAGTAACCGTGGAGTTTCTTGCCGGCTCTTCTCCATAGGAAACAACCAATTGGAACCGTGCACCTAGCTTCTGACGTTTCATAAGTGCCTATTTTGGTTTATGTGAAATAAAATATTTTGATTTGATTTGATCTATATGTAATTTATTTGGAATGAGCGCAGCAAGTCTTTATTTTCCAATCTCTATGAGCCGTTACCTCCGGTATTCATCTCATTAATAGCAATACCATATTCAAAAAAAAAAAAAACTACTTATTGCCTTTTTACCAAATAAACAATTCTCGAGTCAAGACACGACCTTCGCATCCACCGACAAACAGTCCTAAAACACGCGTACTCTTTTATTATACCGAACTACAAACAACTCAAACTCCTTTCTGCAACAAAATAGATAGTTTTGCTTCACATTGATCTGAAAAATAATTGATTACTGTGTAGTGTTTCCTATTCACTACTCTATGGCATCGTGGTTATATTTAAAGTAAAAAGAAAAAACAAAACGTTTCTTAGTCTGTGGCATGTCCAAACGTCACTTTCCTTTTCGCGCGTCTACGGCATCGTTGGCTTGAAAAACTTTTAGCGCTATTTGTATTCAATTAATCCTTTCATCATGCCAAGTGAAGGAAAAATACTAAAAAGGTTAGCTAAGCTATTAAAACATGAAAAGCAGCATCGAAATCGGAGGCGTAGGAGCAGAACACGCTCACGCAGTCCCCGGCGGCCTCCCTCGTCTGACTCGGAAAACTACAGAACTCGGACTCCGAGCCCCACACCAAGTCACAACAACACCTCTGCAAAATCATCTCTTATGGACCTTACGGAACATGATGATGAGTGAATAGTTCACTTTCCTTTTTATTTTTTTAGGAAAAAAAATTGCAATACCTAGTTTAGGTATTTCGTCATGCATGAAGATAGAAAATGTCGTTATTTAACTACCGTGCGGGTACGAGATACCTTTAGCACGATGATCAAACTTGGTACGCGATACCACAGCTTTGATTTGGTACGAGATACCCATGTAAAAACGTACGCGATACCTAAAAACCTATTTACACGAATAATTGTTAACTACAGAACACAATGTTCTCGTACACACAAACTCTTCAAACCTGCTCATGCCCATGCATAATTTCAGATGTGGAAAATGCGCAAGAGACAGAAGCAGATTATCTTGCCCCATTCCGAGAAGCATTGGGTCACGAATATGAAGATTCCATCAAGTTTGAAGGAAAAAATTAAGAAGATATCAGCAAGCGCTGAGATCACATTTTGATAAATGGCCTAACCAGGGAGGAAACGGATGACATAGTAAAAAAATATACGCTTCGTGAAAATTGCAAACTATTAGATGCCCCTATTCTAAATGAAGAAATAAAAACTATAGTAACAGAGAGCTCTAAAATTAGGGACAAATCCTTGGAAAACACTCAGCATCAACTAGGGTTGGCCACGGCCATCTTAGGCCGTGTCATGACGGACCTAATCAAAGAACCAGATGTGGACAAAGTGATGGTCATCAAAAAATTGAGTGACTCTGCCAAACTTCTAAATGATCTACATCATTATAAAACCAAGACTAGAAAACTACTAATATCCCCACTTCTAGACAAAAATTTCATTAACTTAGTTGAAAAAGTCAAAAGAGATGAACATCTGTATGGAATGGATCTGGCTACAAAAATAAAAACTAGCCAAGAAATTAAAAAATCATCCTCCACAATTAAGAAGAACATGCCAAGGGTTGCCTCAAACAAAAATGTCTCCAAGCAGAGGACAACGGGAAACCGGCAAGGTCCACCTCAAAACCAACCTCGTCAGCACACGGGAACACCGGCGGCTCGAGGTGGACTGAAGAATCGTATAACACAGCCGTCGTTTCACCGATCAGGACTGAATCAGTCCCGCCCCGGGAGGGCTGCACCGCGCCAGGCACACAGCCGGCGATAGATAACCAGGTACATGCAGGCAACATATCTAATTACCTTTCATGTTGGAAACTTATCACCCCTGATCCTATTTTATTACAATGGGGAAACGGTTACCATATACCCCTATCAAAAATACCCATACAAAACCACAAACCAAAAAATAAGGTACCCATAACCGAACTCAACAACATGCGTCTGGCCGTCTCTAACTTAATTGATCTAGGGGTTGTACAAACTTGTACTCATAGTAAGAATCAATTCATCTCCAAGATATTCTTAAGACCAAAACCCAATGGAAAATTTAGGTTTTATTCTGAACTTAAAACCCCTAAATAAATACATCAAACTTGACCACTTTAAAATGGAAGATATTAGAACAGCCATTAAACTCATAGACCACAAATACTATATGTGCTGCATAGACTTAAAGGAATCTTACTTTCTGATTTCAGTAACACCTGAACACAGAAAATTCCTTCGGTTTGAATTTGAAGAAACCCTGTACCAATTTACTGCACTTCCTTATGGCCTATGCACAGCCCCCAGTGTCTTTACAAAGTTATTGAGACCAGTTATCAGCTCTCTTCGGAAACAAGGGTTTTTGTCAACCATTTACCTTGACGATTACCTATGTATTGGTCGCACACATCAGGAATTTGTAAATAACAGAGATGCTACTCTCAAATTATTTGAATGTTTAGGTCTCATAGTAAATTATGAGAAGAGCACCCTAATGCCAAGTACTTCCTGTAAATTCCTGGTGATTATCATAAACACACACAAGTATGACCCTAGAATTACCACAAGATAAACTTGAGGCAATTACTGCTCTCTTGTCAAAATTTAAAAAATTAAAGAGTTGCAAGATAAGAGAATTCTCAGAACTACTTGGAACCTTGGTGTCAACTTGTCCAGCAGTCTCTTATGGACAGGCACATTTAAAATTAATGGAATGGGCTAAATACTTAGCCTTATTACAAAGCACTGATAACTATGATGCCATAGTGGACCTAAAAACTGACATACAGCCTGACCTAAAATGGTGGTTCAATAACATAAATCACATTTGTAAAAATATTTGTTATAGGCAATTTAAACTAGAAATATTCTCAGATGCTTCACTAACAGGATGGGGAGTACATTGCAATGGTGAAAGTGTTGGTGGTCTATGGTCAGAAACAGAACAAAAGCTCCACATTAATCAGTTAGAATTATTAGCAGATTTTTCGGTTTAAAATGTTTTACAAAATCATATAGCTACTGTGACATACTGCTACGTATCGACAACACCACTGCCATTGCTTGTATAAATAAAATGGGTAGCATTCAGTTTCCACATTTAAATGATGTTGCCAGAAATATTTGGACCTTGTGTGAAAAGCAAAATATAAATATGTATGCTTCATACTCGTATATTAAATCTAAAGATAATTCATTGGCTGATGACGAAAAATATAGACACGGAGTGGGAATATTGCATTAATGCTTTCTCATTAATCAAAGATCTGTTTGGTATCCCACAAATAGATTTGTTTGCAACTAGAATTAATAAAAAATGTGACACCTATGTTTCTTGGAAAAGAGATCCATATGCATTTAACATTGATTCATTTACACTAAATTGGAGTGAATATTATTTTTATGCTTTCCCACCATTTGCCCTTTTAACTAAATGTGTACAAAAAATTATAAGTGACAAAGCTAAAGGCATTTTGGTTTACCCTCTTTGGGATTCACAGCCATGGTACCCTCTCGCCATGAGTATAATGATAACAAAACCCCTTGTGTTTGAACCTAGCCCTAATCTTTTGTTATCTCCTTATAAGACAAAACACCCATTGAGCAGTCACCTTTCCCTGGCAGCGAGCATCTTCTGCGGGAGGCATTCAGACGCCGTAGTCAGCCAGAAAGCTCACTAAACATCATGCTAGCATCTGTGTCTTCAGGTACAATGAAACAATACAGTACAGTCTATAAAAACTGGTGGCTATTTTGCAAAACACATGATCTGGAACCCACTCTGACTTCTGTCCCATTCATTATTAAGTTTTTAACAGAAAAAATTGAAAATGGAGCTAGTTTTAACACTTTAAACTCTTATAAATCTGCACTATCCCTCCTCATGGGAGAGAAGGTGGACACGGATGACAGAATCAAGCGATTTCTAAGAGGTGTGTTTAGACTGAAACCATCCTTGGCTCGTTACACAGAAACTTGGAACCCATCCACTGTATTGAATCATTTAAATAAACTACCTCAAAACACAGAGCTTAGTCTAGACATACTTACCAAAAAACTAGTAACTTTACTAGCTTTGGCGACTGCTCAAAGAGTCCAAACCCTGTCTTCCATAAAACTGGAGGACATATCCATAACTACTGTTAGAATCATAATTTCTGTCAGTGACATTGTGAAGACATCTGTCAGTACAAAAAAGCAAGCTTTTATTGGATCTGCCATTTTACTACCAAGAACCTAAGCTATGCCCAGCCAGTGCCCTAAAATACTACATCCAGAGGACAGTCAAGATAAGACATCAGGAGAAGTACTTGATAATTACTTACAAAAAACCCTACCATCGAGCATCTAAGCAGACTATCAGTAGGTGGATTAAATCCATCCTAGCTGACAGCGGAGTGGACACAAGTAAGTACACATCACACAGTACATGCCGTTCCAGTACTTCATCCGCTAGAGCTGCAGGTGTCTCTCTGGATGTAATCAGAAAAACAGCTGGCTGTTCAGAAAGCTCTTCAACTTTTGCAAAATTTTACAACTTACCTGTAATAGAATCTAACAATAACAGTACTTTTATCGAATCGATTTTTAATTTAAACTAGGAGGCTAGAAATAACAAATACTGTATTACTGTAACCATCCCAATCAAGGCTGATTTTTTTTCTTTTTTTAATTATTTATTATGATGTAAGTAACACCAATACTTATGAGTATCGGTAGTGGTGATATATGTATAATTGATATGAGTATAATACTCATACTCTCTATAATTAATAATAAACTAATTATATAAAAAAAATATGTTTACATCTTTCTTCCCACAGTAGTTTGTACTTGTGGTGAAACTGTTGATCAAACTAAGAATAATAATCTAAGGTGTATCATAATAAAAAGATAATTTAATCATTCTTTGACATTGCTTGTTAAATTATGAAAACTAAAAAATAAAACTCTTCTTCACTTTAAAAATTACTTTTTTGATTCCCAAAAATGCTTAAGTACATACATAGATACATAGATACCTACGAGGTACCTGAATCCTTGGACATACCCATTATGCTTCATCTCTGAACATCTACACAGTAATCAATTATTTTTCAGATCAATGTGAAGCAAACTTGAAAATTGGATGAACTTACCTAAGTGAAATCCAATTGTAATTTTGCGAACATTGATCTGAAAAATAATTACCCACCCAGCCCAACGGCCTCTTGCATGCGGCTGAAACCCTAGCATAATGGGGGAACAAGCAGTATCCGGGCTCTAAATCAGTGACGTTTGGACTTGCCACGGACTAAAAAACGTTTTGTTTTTTCTTTTTACTCTAAATATAACCGCGATGCCATAGAGTGGTGAATAGGAAACACTACACAGTAATCAATTATTTTTCAGATCAATGCTCGCAAAATTACAATTGGATTTCACTTAGGTAAGTTCATCCAATTTTCAATTATAGAAGACCTGGCATCATACAACGAGTGAGAACGCGCGCCCACATAGACACCCTTCACGTACAGCGAGTGCAAGCGCACTCGCGAGCGTAAAGCCTCGTATCCACTAGGCAACATTCTAGGATCCTCGCAGGTAGGTACTCATCTATGTGTGCGTGCGCCTGTTTTCGCTTGTTGTAAGGAACCGGGTTGTTGTATCTGTTTATTTTGTAATCCTATTCCCTTCTTACTATTTTATTTGCACGCTCCGCTTCTCGTCTGTAAAGCATTTGACATTATTAAGACAAGTGGAAACTTGAAACTGGTACTGAAATTTAATGGGAGCCTATTTTGTAGTCTTCGTCAGAATGGTTCGTAATCGTGGCAATAGAGACAGTTCGTAACGAAATTGTTATTGTTTTGACGATTCCTACCGCTAAGTGGCGTTGTTGTGTTTCAGGTTTAAGGGTTTCGTGAAATTACACGAATATGAGACATTTCAACGTTGCCTTTTGACTATGAAGGTTTATTAGTGAAGAAAAGGTACTGACATGAGCATTTCGTTTTCGTCTTTAAGGCGCAGATATACGACTTTTAATGATTTCAAATTGAACCCGACGTCTAAACGAATAGTCTTATTTGTTTGAAAAAAATATATGATAAACTAGACTATTTTCTTCGTAATTTGGTATGTTAATATTTAAAATTATATTTTTATAACATAGTGTAATGAATTTGTAAAGTAATGTCTAATGCGAACACAAAAACGATAATCACGCAAAAACTATCAGGCGTATTGTCATGAAATCTGCACCATCTAAAAGACAATTTATGTACCGAAATTTTTGTATACGGCTTTTATTTGTATTGTGTTTGATAAATCAAGGTGGGTTGTTTTTGCGAATAAACTTGATGCGCGTTGAAGCGGGGGCTCTTGCGGGCGACGGGCGGCAGTGCATCGCTGACAAATTTTATTCGCTTAAAAGTTTCGCATGATCCTCCCACTCGCTCAAGGTCACTGGCAGTTATTTTCGCCTTAAGTTTTGAAACGCGCCGATATACTTTTCCTGCATGGCAGCAACCACTTTCCATTAGTTGAGCAGCATGTTTGCTCTGATTTTCCGTTAGGCACTAAAACCCTGTATTTTGCTTACTTTTCATAAGTCTTACGATAACATGATTGTGTCATCGCATGTAGATAGATTTGTATCCTCGAAATCAAAATGAATGTTCATAACCACCAGTACACTTAACCTTTTAGATTGAAATGATAGTTCCAAATTCAATTCTGTATCAAAATCAGTACTCGTTTGTTTGACTCCTCGTTCAATTAACTCCTATGTATTTAATTATAACAGGTCAATGTTCTTTTCCCTTTGATTCTAAAGCTAGAATAAATAAAAAGCGTAGTAGATTTACTTAATTTACACCCAGTGTCTAGTGATTATTAATGAGTTCTAGGACTTATAATTTTGAAACAATATAGTAAAGTGAATATTATATTTTTGTAGTACTGCTTTAGAGTGTTAAAAGTTAACGTTAATTGCATTCGTTATAAAGATATTACGAAAATAACATAATTTAAAAATATATAAAATATTAAATTATGACGATATAATTAATAATATGATGTATAATACATAATTATATATGATGTAAAATTTATATTATCTAGTATATAAAAATAAGTCGGGTATTCCTTCCTGACGCTATAACTCCAGAACGCACGAACCGATTTCCACGGTTTTGCATTCGTTGGAAAGGTCTCGGGCTCCGTGAGGTTTATAGCAAAGAAAATTCAGGAAAAATTCAGGACAAATCAACATTTTAAGTAGATGGCGCCGGTGCGTGATACATTGTTTGACAGCTACTCATTGTTCTCTGCTCAGTTAATTTCATGTGACAAACCGGTATTGTGTTCACTGTGAAATTGTGAAAAAAAAGTAAAAAAAATAAGTTATTCGTTTCCTAACATTTCAATTGGAAACCATCAAATCAATCACGTATATTGTGCAAATTTTTATTCAAAGATGGCGCCGTTGCTTGATACATTGTTTGACAGCTTCTCATTGTTCTCTGCTCAGTTAATTTCATGTGACAAACCGCTATTGTGTTCACTGTGAAATTGTGAAAAAAAAGTAAAAAAAACATATAACGTATATTGTGCAAATTTTTATTCAATTTCAACAGCAGGCATTTGTCTTTAAGGTCGTAAGTTGAACTGTGTAAATTATGTGGATCGTGCATTTGAGGTTAAATTCACCACTCTGTCCATAGCCCAAAATGCCTAGAGGACGACGTGCGAACATCGGCCGCCGCACAAGACATGCAAGCCAGCAACAAGTGTATTCACTGAACTTAAGCGAAGAAAAACAAAATATAATAAGAGAAAATGCCCGATTGAGACAACGCGTGAGCACACGAAGATCATTGGCATCATACAATCGCTTGGCATTCCAATATGATCCCACTGCGAACTACAGTGATGATGAAAATTTAGATATTGGACCAATGACGACTATATGCCGATATTGCAATGCGTTAAAGTTCAAAAGAGAAACGGCTGGATTGTGCTGCGCAAGTGGAAAAGTCAAACTGGATCCATTACTTACACCACCACAGCCACTGAAACCATTGTTCGATGGAAGTGATCCCGATTCCAGCCATTTTCTTCAACACATCCTTGAATACAATAACTGCTTTCGCATGACTTCCTTTGGAGCTAATATCATTCGAGAAGGCGGCTTCATGCCGACTTGCAAGGTAAAAGATACAACACACATAACTAATCACTCACACCAACACAATGAATTGCAATACATAACAACTACATATACACCACACACTACACCATCACACGATCAGAAGTTACACACAACACTTGCGGATTCAGTTGTTTCATCAAATGCGTACCAAATACGAACTCTGTTCGCAATTATCATCACCACATGTTTTCCTTCACAACCAATTCAGTTATGGAACAAATACAAAGACATATGTGAAGATATCTTGCATCTCTTGCGCATTCAAACGAATAATCCTGACATCCAAATAACCAATGAAATCTACAATGAAGGATTGATTCTGATTGAGGATCAATGCTTGACTATTGCAAACAAGCTACTGATTGAAGTAGGAATGATTGCACCAAATCGATCGATGCACGATGCATTCAACCAAGAATTAAATCGAGAGCTGCAATACAATGTTGATACATTGCAGGAATTCGTTCGAAATAATGTGCCGTTGCTGAATGAACAGCAAAAACAAGTATACGAAACATTAATGCAATCGGTGGACAATAATACTGGTGGTCTATTCTTCCTGGACGCGCCTGGAGGAACAGGGAAAACATTTGTCATTTCATTGATTTTGGCCACTATTCGATCAAGATGTGACATAGCTTTGGCGTTAGCATCATCTGGAATTGCGGCGACTCTTCTAGATGGCGGTCGTACTGCACATTCTGCACTTAAGTTGCCACTCAATTTAAACACAATTGATACTCCAACATGCAATATTTCCCGATCCAGTGCAATGGGAAAATTGTTGATGCAATGCAAGCTCATTGTTTGGGATGAGTGCACAATGGCACATAAGAAATCACTTGAAGCACTTAACTTCACACTGAAGGATCTTCGGCGAAATAACAACATCTTTGACGGCTTGATGATATTCTTGGCAGGCGATTTCAGGCAGACGTTGCCAGTAATTCCCCGTGGAACGCCTGCAGATGAATTGAATGCTTGCCTGAAGGCATCACCTTTATGGAATAACGTAAAAACATTATCGCTAACCACTAATATGCGAGTTCAACTTCAAAATGATCAAAATGCTGCACAATTTTCCAAACAATTGTTAGCTGTTGGAAATGGAGAAGTCCCAGTTGATGCGACATCTGGATTAATTACTCTTACCAACGACTTTTGCCGATTTGTAGACTCTCAATTAGCTCTTATTGAAAATGTTTTCCCAGACATTAGTGAGAATTATCAGAATTATGCTTGGTTAAGTCAACGAGCAATTCTTGCCGCAAAGAATAATGATGTACACTCACTGAATTTCACCATTCAAACAAAAATTTCTGGCGATTTGGTGACATACAAATCTGTTGATTCCATAACAAATCCCGATGATGTAGTAAATTATCCAACGGAGTTTTTGAACTCTCTGGAGTTACCAGGATTTCCACCACATAACTTGCAACTCAAAGTTGGTACAGTTATTATGATATTGCGTAATTTGAATCCACCGCGACTTTGCAACGATACTCGACTTTCGGTAAAAAGACTTATGCCGAATTTGATTGAGGCAACCATTATTAACGGAAAGTACGCAGGTGAAAATGTATGTATTCCTCGAATACCAATGATTCCAACTGATCTTCCGTTTGACTTCAAACGATTGCAATTTCCAGTTCGCCTTGCGTTCGCAATGACAATTAACAAGCCGCAAGGCCAATCGCTTAGTGTTTGCGGAATAAATTTAGAAAATCATTGTTTTTCACATGGGCAGTTATACGTTGCGTGTTCACGAGTTGGGAAACCATCCGCTTTGTTTGTGTTAACGTCAGACCAAAAAACATAAAATGTGGTTTACCAAAGAGCACTTCAATGAAACGGATAATTTGCGGACACGTATAACGCTTCGATTCAGTATTTACTTTGGATTCACTTTCATTTACTTAGAGAAGTTCAACTAAATAACACTTCATTTTTGTAATCGAAATGAATTCATTACTGTTGTGAAATGAAATATTTTTTTTCCTTTTCAAATATAAAACAAAAAAAAATTTTTCTTCATCTTTTAATCACCAAACGAAATGTTACATAAAACGAAGCCATCTGGTGGCGAAACGGAGTTCGCCGGGTTTGCTAGTGTTCTTATAATATTATGATTAATTGGGTTTTCATCGAGTTTTATTATTATAAAACTACTATTATATTATACTAAAACCCTCAAAAATCCACTAAGTTTTTCTGCTGTTCATTATTCAGCTGCAAAAACATACTCTTTATTATACAAACTACCTGCGCCCCGCGGTTTCACCCGCATAAGTCTCGATCCCGTGGGAATGTCGGGATAAAAAATATCATATGTCCTAATCCAGGTCGTGGTCTACCCATAGCAAATTTTATCTAAAACCGTTCAGCCGCTTTTGCGTGAAAGCGTAACAAACAAACATACATAAAATTAATCTTATAATATTAGTTTAGATAAAAACTTTTGTAACTGTAAATGTTTCATTCTTTAAAATTGGTTTTTGTTGTATGTCTATTTGATAATTGCATTTTTCAGACGAGCGCTGGATGAATATAATAGTAATCTACCGATTGAAAATAAATAATTGAAAGCAAAAACAAAAATCTTGGACTCACCATCGGCTTTTTACCAAAATTTAATATTTGTGTAAGAACAAAGTCAGCAGCGGCTAAATTAATATGGACGAAACTTCATCAAAGGCTTTCAGAATAATGAAAACTGAATTGAATTGGTACATTTAATCGTTTTTTTTTTGTTAAAGTTAAATTAGAATTTCTATCTGAAATAGCGGAGAGGAGGGTTATTTTACATATATGTTTTGTTGGATTTTTGCGCTGATGTAGCCTGAAAAAGCAAGTTAGCCTGTCTTTTCGTAGATTCGAATGGAATTGCAACGTTTGTAGCTGATAGAATAAAACAGGGATGAGATGTATCGGTGTTTTGTGAGGATCAGTGTATTCTTATGTAAAATACTTTTTTACAAAAAAAACAACCGACTTCCAAATAAAACACTAAAAGACGTGAAAAATAACTTTAATTTCGGAAGTCGGTGTCTTTGGTTTTGTATTTTCGTTTTTGGCCACCGACTTCCGAAATTAAAGTTATTTTTTCACGTCTTTTAGTGTTTTTTTTGGAAGTCGGTTGTTTTTTTGTAAAAAAAAAAATATTTTTCACTTTTTAGTTGCGGTACCTACCCCACACAAATTCGTATACCACTACTTGGTGTGTAAATAACAGTGACAGGAAATTATTAACACATCATCCATATAAACTAAGTGGAAAAAATATGCAGTATTAAGTATAACTCAAAAACCACTGGTCAGACCTTTATCAAATTTAAATGGGACCACATGTGAAGCATCAGCTATCAAATAAGAAAAAGAATCATCTAAATCGGTTCACCCAGAAAAAAGTTCTGAGCTAACACACATAAAAAAAAAAAAAATATGCTGACGATTTGAAAACCTCCTCCTTTTTGTGAAGTCGGTTAAAAAAGAGTTTTATTCGACATGGAATTTATAACATTGGTTTTAGTGGTGTATTGTTTGAGATGGCTTATTTGAACGATAATAATTTGAAAATTTTATGTGGAGGGACCTACACAAAATTACTGAAAATTCAAACCTTTTCGTAAGGTCGTATTAGTAAGGCAAGAAAAAGTACTTCTCTCAAAAATGCTTGGAAATTCGAGCACTATTTTGACAACCTTCGAGATAAATCGAAAATGCTGTACTAGTCAAATTCATGCGAGCAGCGGCCGGCAATGTTATTATGAAAATCCATATCTGTCGTGTTTAGCGGCCGAATAAAATATTATCTTATCTACCATAAAAAATAAAATAACTATGAAAACTTTTAAGTGTCGTGTAATTTACATATGTAACAACCTATTTACCCATGGGGGTAACCAAGGAGGTAACTTATCAAATATTTTATTTCAATCTCGAACTGACTTAGCAAATAAAGCTGTTTAAAGTGAAAATAAACAAATAAACATGGCGCGAGAAAATGTATCGTTGTTCGTCATTGATTCTGAAATGTATAATTCATTTACTTAGTTTGTATTTCTGCGCATTATTTGAGAAAAGTACTATACAAGCCTTGGCCGCAAGCAGGCATTGTGCCTCGGCCTCGCCTCAGCCCACATTTTCACATTCGTCCATCGATGCCTCTATTGTCCGCCGTTGCAGTAATGTACTATAGCTACCTAAAACTAATATTGGTGGTATTACAAAATATTTAAAAAAATAACTATTGTTGATAAAGAGAAAACCTCAATATAAAAGATGTAAAAGATTTTGAATAATAGTAAATCAACTGAACCAATAGTACTCAACTTATTGAAGCATAAATTGACTTCAAACAAACTCATTTGTTACCAAATCAAAAATAATTAATCTTCGTCTGCAAGCTTTCCAATCTCAAACGACTTTGTATGCGTTGTTATTATAACAATGGCAGTTGCTAGATATTTATTATAACGTGCATCTGCTCAGTATTCTAAACTTGAACTTGTCATCGAATAGTAGACGTAGAAGGTCGGTTCCATACATCGAGTGAAAGAAAACGCACACACAGACATGCTTCACGTACAGCGTGTGCAAATGAACTTGCGACTGGTATTCATTTGAGATAGACTCAGATAGCCATATATCAGTGTCTATGTGTGCAATCGCCGGTTTTCGCTCGTTTTTAAGAGCCAACCTTCTGTACTATTCTGTGGCTTGGTTCGCTTTAAATTTGACATTGCCTCGTCTATATTAGATGTCAATTCGATTTATACAGCTAGTGAAATAATGAATGCAAGAAAGAGAACGTCTGCAGTTAGTTGTCGTATAGCATTAGAGTTAGCTTTGTTACTAGCAGATTCTGATTGGACTTCAATTAGGTAATGGGATTCATCATCATTGCCCACAAGTTAACAAATTACCAGGCTTTTGTAACCATTTTCGTTCCTTCCAATAAAAGTTAAATATTCCATTCTCATTTTACTTGACAATAAAGTTAATTAATTATTTTTAACTAACTGTAAAATAATTACTTAGTTGTTCACTCTCCGTCATGAAAATCACTTTATTAAGTTCTTTTCAATGTATTTTTTTTTTGTTGATCAATTTCATTGACATTAGAAAGGTAGTTAAGCCTTGTAGAGCAGACAGACAAATTAATTTTCACTCAAAACTATTAATAGCTCTTTGTAGTGGAAATCGAAATCTATTTATTTGATTTATTTCTCATAGCTTGCTCTGACAAGCCGATACATCTATCTTTGGCTACGATTGAAATAATGGTTTTTATTTCTTTCTCATTCATCGTTCGGTCAATCAGATTTTATGATTAAAGAAAATCTTTTATCGTGAAAATGTTTAATTTACACTGTCTGGATTATTAATACTTACTTCAAATAAAAAATAAAATCTCCTTCACAAAGATTCAAGAATCCATTAGGACGTTTAATTTATCTCTCAAATGCCTTTGTTTACTCGAAAAAGAAATAAAGGGTAATGAAACACACATAAAAATGAACAGTTATTTTTATATTATACGCGGCTCGACTTAACACTAATACATAATAATATTTACAATTATTAACAGATATTTTATGAGCTTGTTTATCACATATACACTAAGTTTATTTACAATTTTTATAGAGAGTATTTGAACAAAATATAATTATATGAAAACCAAACCACATTTCGCATAATCATGATTTATATAAAAAGTACTATATTTTATAACAATTATTACTCATTCAATGAATAACAGCGTGAAATCATGAACAATAATAATTACACATGGTTGAATTTGAATGCATTTCAATGATCGTTTAGATTCTTTGTCCAAATACACAAACAGTTGGTTTCCATCAAAATAAATTGTACCGTGATTGCCGAATAACAACAGAGCATAAAAACAGGAATAGTTATAGTGACATGAATATGTGAACAGACGAAATAAATGATTGTGTCTACAGTAATGTTTCCACAAACAGAACACTACTTTCATACCAGCGTTTTTTTTAAGTGCCAAGAAAACTGATTTCTCGACAAAAACACAAAATGAGATTAAAATGAAATAAGACTCCCTCCATATCGAGTAATTACTTTAGCAAAAATGTCACTGCTATTTTTCAAACTCCTATGTTTCATTTACTGGCTGTTTTTGCGAAACAACGGCAAGACAAGCTTTTTTACAAAAATAAACACGTTGACTGGTATCCAAGTCTAGAAAAAAAAAAAGTTTTCTTTAACGATCATTTTGCTCTCGGAACGTAAATTCTGTGCCAATGGTTCAGCAAGATTTAGTTTATTATTGCAATTAAACTGGCTTTATAATAATATTTTCCGTTTGTGTATGAAAACAATGGAATGGAGGAAATTTTTGTACTTCAGTCGAACGTGAATTGTGTGGTGTTTCGTTGAAACCGTTTTGGATATTTGGTCGGTCGTTTTATATTTGTGTTGAGGTGAGATAGCCATCATGTGCAATTAACTTTAGAACATTTAGCAAGTGGTGGTTGCCACATTTTCATTTAAATTTTATGGCTTTATCGAACAAATGAAAAAAAGAATGAGACTAGTTATTTTAAAATTGGATTCATTTAATTGTTTTGCAGAATTTTAGACTTTGATAAAAGATACTATCAAATTCTGATGAACCCGATGATAAGCGAAAAAACTGCTGTTGATTATCTTAGCATAAAACATTTCTCAAATTCAAAAAGAACTCAGCAAAACAAAGCACAATTCACAAACGATTTTACATTACAAAACCTTCATTCATCAACCTCATACATTTAAGTACAATATTAAAATCAGTTTATACATAGATGATTCGCGTGGAGCGAAATTCTTGAGCAGGTTATAAAAAGCATTTGTCTTATCGTTACGTAAGTTTATCGTATCGGGGTTTTGGTTAGAGCAAACCTCCCCTATCCTTTCACAAGTGTGTCATAAGTTGCCACTAAGGGATTATACGAAGGGGATGGGCGTCACCTGTGTGCTAATAACAAACTGCGACAAGCGTTTCGCCGCAGTGTGGTGATAATGGCATGAATCTTTCCTAAGGGGAAGTTTTTGAGTTGAATTTCCGCAGCAGACGTGCTTTTGATAGAAACTTTGGCTATGTGGATGATGGTTTTAGAATCGGTGCCGATGTTTTGGGTGAGAATTTGTTTTTTTTAAATAAACTTTTATTTATTGTTGAAAGAAATAACATTGACATAAATATTCAATATTATTTCATTCCACTACAGCAATCATATTACAGCAGACATATTAATAAGATAGTACACCGATTCTATTCACTAATGGGTCATTAATCAGAAAAATAAAAAAATCATCAAGAATATGAAGAAAAAGAGACTACTTTTCTTAACATGTATTCATTAGATAATAATTATAAATATAGCTGTAGCGTTGGTTCAACTCGTTACTGCTATTAATAATTTTATTTCAGAATAATTTAGATTCCATATTATAACTTTACGTTATGCTATACTCAATTCCTAACACAAATAAATGAATACATTGTTTTACTGTTGTATTTCTGGACTGTGATCAGGCTATTGAATTATTTCAGTCTGATGTATATTTCATTATGAAATTTACTAATTATCATTTTCTTACATTATAGAATGCTTATATTAATGTCTATTCGATTAATTTGTAGAACATTGATAATTATTTTAATTATAATTCGTACTATTTGCGATATAAATATTTCAAAGTTTTTTAATAAACGAGTTGTTACCATAGCTTAGTTACATATGTTAGTTCTTTATAGCAAAATTTCAAATGGTAATCCTACAGACAATCTAGACTCGAAAGCCAAAACTCGTAGAAATCCTCTAGCTGGTCACAGAGTTGTTACGTTACGAATTTTAGCACATGTAATATAAGTCAAGATACTAGCAATTTGCATGACTGTTTCAAAATACCTCGACGATGGAAAATTATATTGCGTTCTAATACACACAAACACAAAAACACATTAGTAAAATTGGATTCACGTCTCTGTTTTACGTAACAAATTGATAAATAAAACACCCACAAATAAAATATGGCGTTAGAATCTTATACATTTATCGTATATTCAGGTTAAGCTTGCGTTTGACTCAACCTGGTAGTAAATAAAATAGAGCACGCTTTCTAAGATACGTTCAGACGGCGATGGCGACAAATTCAATTGGGTTCGTCAATTTTGAAACCTTTCACATCCTAAAGTAGTCTCTTTTTCAAACCTAACGAAACTTTCAATCCATAAAACTTTATAGCTGACATAGCAAGTAAAGAACATTAAAATGGGACAGAACTTAGTACTAAAGTCTCATTAGTGTGCAAAAGGTTGCCTATTTCAAATAATTGGGGCCATAATTGTAACAATTTTAGAAGGGAATTACGGACTAGCTCAATTAAAATTACTTACGGAGCTTATAATAGGCGCACTACAGTAAACGATTATGAACGGGATGTATTTGAATTAATTTTCTATTAACACTTGTGAGAACAGGCCGGTTTTATTAAAACTGCCTAGTTTGTTCCCTTTAGTGTTATCTGGTTCCTTTCTGCTGTCTGCGATGTCACCTCACTATTGATTTTTGTCAGAGGTTTTATGCTTGTACTGAAAGTTCCCAATAATATTATGTGAACAACAGAATATCCTGTCACCTAACTCGCTCAGAATTGAAATCGTATCTATAAAGTGGTATATATTTGCAATGTGTGACTAAATAACTAGCTGGCTGGTAATATTCGTGTTTTAACGGTGACCATAGAGGCCTAGACATGTGACAATTGCTTTCAAAGTGTTTCATAATTTGCTACAACGATTTTCAACAGAATTGACGTAAGCTTTTCGGTAGCTTAAGTCAAATATGCAGCGTGTAGTGTGTTGTTATATAGTTAAATATGGTATGCTGAGCTGGACTCTCATTTGGTGCAACTTTGAGACCGCACCTTATGTATTAATTATTTGATTTGAAGTATGTCATGGTGTCACTATATTACTTTTTTAAGTATGTTTTTCTTTTTGTATATTGGCACCCTGTTTTTATATTTATATTCATGTAATTTACTATCATTTAATTGTGCTTTTGTGTGTTATGCTATGTCTTTTGTGTGCACTGAATAAATGATTTATCTATCTATCTAAATCCATTGCATTTTTGACTTTTCTATCGTCATTATTGCTGATAGAATGTCACTATGTCTAGGTCCTCAGCTATTCTAACGTCAGGATGGCTGGTTTATGCCGTAATATTTAACAGGTGTGATCCGTAAATATTGAACTGAAAATAGAATATATTATTTACTTAACGCGGCGCCGTTTCTTCTTCAATTAAGTATTTTAAAGCGTCAGCTACATTATCTTAAACGAGCTTTAAAATTGAATCGAATGTTAAAACTTCAAAAGCAATGCGCAGGCCTTTAGCATAATAATTAACGTTTACGTCTTTATAAAAGAAACATTTTCCAATATTAAGACTGACAGCTTTAATTTTAGTAAGTGAATCAACCCTTAAAGAGTTTACACACATATTATAACATAGCATCACGCCTGTATTTCCCGAAGGTTTAAGCAGAGGTACACCTATGGTACTCCCACATTTCGCCAGTTATGTTTCAAGTCCTATGTAATAGGGGGCGAGCCTATTGTCATCAACCGGGCACAAGTCCAGCCGGACTGCTACTGAAAAATTCATGATGAAAAAACCCAATAACACTCTGTTCGACCCGAAGAAAAAGGTATACATGAACTGGTATCAGAATATTACAAAATACTAATCACTGGTCTTCAAAGACTCTTTTATCATGAAATGAATTAATATGCTAAGTAGTTGACTTGTATTGTCTGTAGTGTACATGGATGAGTTTATTCACAGGAATCACTATGCTCTTACTAGATGGAAATGATGTTGAAAATATGAACCATGATAGGCATATTCTTTGCTAATGGCATATGTAGGTCTCACATTAATTTTAACTTTCATAATTTTTATGTTACTATTACACTTTTAGTTCGTTATAATCAGCGGGTTTAACTTTTAGCAGAACTATGACGGTGAGTCTTTCCAGAAATAAATGGTAATTTAGAATCCTAGAAGACTATAAAAAAATTATATGTATATTCTTGATGTTATAAAAATGATACTTTTGATATATGTAATATTTTTATAACGGTTGACATAGCGATCATAATGATCCTTGTTCAAAATCTCAACTTGTAATGTAAGTATATTGTCCATCGTGTAGTTCCCTAGTCAGTAAAGTGAACCGGGTCGCTTGTTCATGTTTACCGTTCAAGCTGATGGCCTGTCTTTATGAAAATCAACACATTGGTTATTGTGCTGCCTGTTTGAGTACCTGTGTGTTTGGTTCTAATCTGGTTCTGGTAATAATGATCATTTTGATTGGTCTCTATTCAGAAGTTTTTTCTGGAACAGGTGCTGAATAGATAAATATCAAAATGATCTGTCTCTGTTTTAGTCATCAAAGTTATTATTCCTATTACTGGTGATAATATTATTTTCTGTCTTACTGAAAGTTAGATAGTTAAAGTTTTTATGTCAATAAGTTACAACTTATTGACATTGTTGGCAATAAGTTACAACTTATTGGCATTGTTGGCAATTACATAAAAAGTTTTCTTTTCAAATTTGAAAACTTTTATTTTATTGGATTTCTTTTCTTTTGTTTTTTTTTTTATTTGAACATGATTCTTTTTGAGAGACCCATTTTGTCCAGTTGATGCTAACAAAACAATCAAGGATAATTCATAATAAAATTTGCAAAATTCTTTCTTATCTCTCAATGACTTGCCTTATTAAAAATACTTCTTATCCAATTCAAACCAGTCAACCTAATAACCCGCCAACAGATATTGACTCTTCTAAGGATGAATGAGGAATTGCGTTTGCTGAATTAATTATATATTTATTAGTGCGGCTCTCAGCTCTTGACCTACATCGATGAAGCTCATTGATTGCATTCAAGATCCTCAGTAATGAGGGAAAGGAGGATAAAATTTCCATTTCCAAATTACTAATAATTTGCCTCCTTGCTATTGAGAAAGCCAAGGAATTGGTGAATTACAGACAAGATGAAATTGTCGAAATCGAATGAGACCTTGGAACTCAACCCTAATTGCTAAAATAAGTTAAAGCAGTTGAAGGTTGGACTTCATATGAAGCTACTCGTAAAAATAACGACGATTAAATGGTTTTAGAACTTGATATTTTATTTACTCCGAACGCTATTAATAAATTAACGAACCTAATTCGAAATGACAACTTTAATAAAAACACACTAGGCGAAATAAAAACACGTCCACACTCAACGCCTCCCATTACACGTAATAACCTTTCGAATTTATTTGACACACGACCCGCCATCAAATTTCACTCCACGCAAAAATAAACCATTTGCTATTACATATAGGGTACATTTGCAGTTGATGAGCTAGTGAAATTGTCACCGTATCAGGTTGAGACTGATGAGGGTCGGTAATAAGATGCTGGGGAGACGGCTGATGAAAGTTGGTGAGGAGGACTGCATGGCTGCGGGGTTTTCACCTGCGAAAGAAAAAATATGTATAAAAATTTTGTTCACGTCTTATATGAGTATTTTTCAGGGGCTTGATCTAGGCCAGGGGTCGGCAAGTTGCGGCTCGCGAGCCACATGCGGCTCTTTGGATGTTAAGCTGCAGCTCTTTAGCTTCAAACGCAAATATTATTTATTTTATTTAAAAAAAAAAACATTAAATAAATCGTTCTGAATCGATTAACAAGGATTAGGCACTATTTCTATCTCTCAGCCACTTGAACCATATATATTATATACTTATATATGAATAAATAGATATTTTTCTTAAGAATAGGAAATTAATGTGAGTAATACCCAACTCTAATCTTAATATGACTGGCCCCCGCAAAGTTATAGGTTTTAAATAAGGAAGACAGAATTCTATGCAGGTACAAGTTCACGTGTTGGGTCCAATATCTGTCAAAGGACGAGGGTTTTCATAAAAACCTAGCAATAAAGCGCGTATATATTGTTCCCTAAACAGATAAGTATTAAATTACAGTTTGAGTAATTATAACAACCATAATAGCAAAAAATAATCATAAAAGAATAATAGTAATTGGAAAATTGTTTTCGATTGTATGTATTTTGTTTTTCCTTCTACTCTTAAACACTTTGTCTACATCTTTTTTAATATACTCTCTTATCGCAGGTATGCTAGAAGAGATTTCTTTAGAAATAAGCATCACCTTTGTACGTATTTTTGTGTTCCTTTCTTTCTGTCTGTTTATATGTGTGTACATAAATGTGGTTAAAAAAATAAAAGTGGTTTTGCACTTTCAACCTTTGGATGGATACACGTATACACATGAGCAAACAGTATTTGTTGCACATAATATGGATTTTAAATAAGGTTCCTCAAGAAAACCCAAATACTATACACACTTAAACTTAATAAACTTTAACAGCCGTCGCAATTTTCACAACTATCCCAAAGATATGAAATTCCCGAAGTAATAGTCTAGAAGAGAGCAAAATATTAAAGAGTCAATAATAGCTATCTGTATCGCCAGTCTTGATAGGTTCCGCTCCAATTGTTTGGAAAGTAAATTTTAATTTCATTGCTACTGAAGCGGTTCTCACTGTGAATGTTTTCATCGATACGGATACTCTAATGTGCCTTCGAGCGGTGGTTATTCCGTGCTCGTTGAAAAAGTATTTAAGAAGATGAATAAAATTTTATTTTGTCTTTTTTCTTGGCAGGTAATTTTAAATGTGTTCTTTTTAGGAGGTTATACACGTTGGCAGGGATATCGGTGCGCAAACTGAAACCATGAATTGAGCACATGATTCAAGACTCTTATACCCAGAGTAGAAACATTAAATTTTCGTCTAGAAGCGCAATACCTACGCGGTCAAAATGTATGGACCAGCATTATTGCACGTCTCATAAGCGAAGCGCGTGAGGTAGTGCTCTACTCTCGCCTTACAAAGAACAAGTAATTCTTTGAGCTAAAAATGTCTCTATTTACTTCATATCGCACTTGTATTCACACACAAACGTCAAGAAAAAACACTAGTTTCAACATGCATGTTATTTTCAAAAGACATTTTGCTATTAAAAAAAAAGAAAAAACTGTTCAAAATAAATCTTCTGTGGACGTCCGTGTGTCTGTATGTATGGATCCTGGCGTGGTCACGATAACTCCCGAAAAACTTAACTAATAGAGTCCTTTTTTTTTAAACGCTTCTGTTTTATCGAAAACTAAGTCCTTTCGAAAATCATGGTCTAATTCAATGTAGTTTTTTTTAAATGTTACTTTTCAACTTTTTCGTATTTAAACCCGTAGAGTTATAAAAAACCTGTTTTTTTTGCTGATTAGCTGGATATTACGTCTCATCCTCTCTTTTAATCAATTAATTCTCTATTCTCTAAATTTTAATATTTAACTGAATGAGATTATGAGGCGTGCACTTTTGGATTTTCTAATTTTTTTCTTTTTTATAACCGACGAAAAATTTCAACGCATGGGGTGGTAACAGGTTGCGCGTAATCCCCCTAGAACCCTTAGCGTAGACATTTTTCGTGTCATCAAAAAAAAGAAAGAAAGTTGTACATAGAATAGTGTATGGAAAAGCAAGTTTTTTTTTAATAACCGACGAAAAATATGCTGCTCATAATTTCTAGATCAGATAGTTCTTTACCGGTTATATCGTGAGTCAACCACATTTTTGGCAGAGAGTGGGACACAAGGAACGTTATAGGATTCCTAAATAGGCCGATGATATCAATTAAGTTCCAAGAAGGCTGAACAAGATAGGCTTATAACTGGCGAAAATGTCGTGAAACTAAGTTTATGCTCTTTGGTAGGTGGATTTTTGGGTAAAGTTTAAAGCTACAATGTAATATTCTAAAATGATTTTTCATAATAAATTATGCACGGCCTTAAGTGAATTGATGTCATAAAATTCATTCGTGGAGAAAAATATCTCGATGGCATATCGGAATACTAAATTATTGGCATGGGTTACGCACTGGGCTCGATGAACGCAACGTTAGACATTATGGAAAATACAGTTTTCTATAGGCTCCTCTTTTCTGATTGACACCTGATCTGCATTAATTCCAAGATGAGAGGTATAAGTTATGTTATGGAGCAGGTCTTCATTATTACATTCTAGACATCATTATTTCGTGTAGTCTGTAATATTGCTTTTAAGAGAGCGCACATGGGTCCACTAGCGCCACTCCTTTAAAAAAGTATTATCTTGTGACTGACAAGAAATTTTGAAAAACGGCTCAATCAGCGACCTCGGTAAGTGTATCAAGATTTTTCTAATACCTTTTATAAACTTTCATATTGAGACACGAAGCAACAAAATATGATCTAAATGAATGTGGCCGCTTTTGTTTAGATCGAATTTTGTTGCTTCGTGTCTCCATATGAAAGTTTCTAAAAGGTATAAGAAAAATCTTGACACACTTACCGAGGTCGCTGATTGAGCCGTTTTTCAAAATACCTTCTCAGTCACGAGATAATATTTTTTTAAAGGAGTGGCGCTAGTGGACCCGTGTATGCGATCTTAAAACGCGCAGTGTCTTCTACTGTGACTTATCATTAGCTATTGCAATTGTCGAGTTTGTCTTGCAGGTTTCAAGTTTATTTATACTTCCTTTCCTTCCGAGCAATTTAACTTTAAAAATAAATAAAAACGGCTGTTACTGAAAAAAAACGACGAAATTAAAATAACATAATACATTATTGAAACCAAAAGCGTAGAAAAATAAATCTTCTTTCCGTCCGCCATAGTTCCGAAGCGCAGTGCGTATGCCCAGTGAGATGTTCGAAATATTCACGCACCAATGAGCACGTGATTGACTCTCCTCCACCCGAGTACAAAATAAATAGGGAACAGAAGGTCGGCTCCACAAAAAAGAGTGAAAACAGGCGCACGCACACATAGACACGCTTCACGTACAGCGAGTGCAAGCGCACTCGCGACTGGCATTTGTATGAGATCGCCGTACGTACGCGTCTATGTGTGCGTGCTCCTGTTTTCGCTCGTTGTATGCAGTTAGCCTTCTGTACCTATCTATTTTGTGGCTTAGCCTCTTTTTGACTCACTCAACCATTTCCCTCGATTCTAATTGAATAGTTAGAGGTAGGTAGACCTTTGATAGGGGTATGTTTGAAGTTTGCTCATAAGTTGGGTTTGCAAGAAGAATAATTTGTAATATTATTATGGTAAATAATCCTATTTGATGCATGGACTATTAAATCCTCCCCCAATAATTTTCTATGAATTTATTCTTAGGAATAATGTAACAAGTTGCCAAAAGGCTTTATTAGATTAATGGGCAGTAAATTGCAAGACTGTTCTTAGGAATAACATAAACTTAATAATATAAACAGGTAAATTTTGAGAGTTTGTACATAGGCATTAATCTTCGACACTACAGTGGGCCTAAAATGGACGGTTTGGCAGAATCATATTATGATCTGCGTACAATTAATATCCCGCAATTCATCTGTTTGACAGTTTTGTATGAAGTTTCGTAAAATGGTCCACAAATTATGCATTGCTTTAATGAATTCTAATATCAAATAGCAGCTGTCAAACAGATGTATTGCGGGATACACAAATTGTACGCAGATCATATTATGATTTTGCCAAAGCGTCCATTTTAGGCCCCCTGATCCGATTCCAAAAAATCTTTCACTAATGGAAAGCTATAGTATTGTTGAGTGTTACAAGATATATTTTATGTTAAAACATGACATTTCACGCGGAGAAAGTCGCGGGCAGAAGGTAGTTATGGATAAAGAAGTTTTGCAATCAATCAAATGAGGATATATATACGATAACATGAGTACTTGTCAACTTGACTTTGTGACTTGTAAAGTATTATGTTATTTGAATTATTGTGACTGTAAGGACTATGTGGGTCATTGCTTTTTTTTTCGCAATTAATTTTAATCATGATCTGGCAGTTTGTGTAATTTATGCGGCCTACCCAAATGTCCTTTCTTTGGTATTATTCGTAGAATTGTTGAGCTCCTTAAGTCCTGACTTCATGAGTTGATCTGCACGATTACAGACAAATGCATGCACTGACTGGACAGGTCCACTCAATCTGTGAGGTTCTTTCCTCAAAATCCCATTTCAGATACCAATCTACATGGTCTTCAAATGATCTGACCAAGATCTGACCAAGTCTGGACTTTAAAAGAGACTATGACCTCTGAGTTTGTTTCGGCCTTTCTTCTCAGAGTAGTCAGATAGGAAACGCCGACCTCAACTAGTTTAAAAAATATGATTGACGTGTAAAAGTGTTTGTACAAACCTACTTACAGAAATAAAATCATTTATCATTTAAAATAGTCGCTAGACCTATAAATATATTACAAGGAATTAAACTAAATGTTAAATACTTCAGTATGTATAATGTCGCGAACATAGACATTATCCCTCATTTAGGGATAATCTGTTCTAATTAATATATTATATTAGCTACTTTACAAAGGAAAATTATAGCTTCTAACCGACACATTGGTATAATGTTTCACATTAAATTATACCTTTTAACAGGCTCAAATATAATACTTTCATATATTCGTATTGTCATTTTTCTAAACTTCTAAAGGATATATAGACCTTTCTAATATTATATTATACCAACCCTTCTCAAATTAGCCGTGGCCAAAGTATTACAATTTATTCGTAGAAGCTTATTTTTGTCGGCTGCGAAACGGGGCGAAAAATTTTGTTAACCTTGTTTTTTGTTCTTTGTAGTTTCATTTACGCTTTCTCGGGCATCGTTTAATTGTTTGAAATTATATACTTTCTACCCTAGCCTGCTGTTCTGATATATTCTACGAAGTTAGTGGTTTATTTAGCAAAATAATTCGTAGGTGTATCGTGAAGTGCTTCTAAAATTATGAAACACTAATTTTCGCACGCGGATTGGCCCGTATATAGGTCGGAAATCACCGCACGGGAGCGTATTACTGGTATAAAAAGTATTCCATGTGTTAATCCAAGCTATAAACTATATGTGTGCCAAATTTCATGCAAATCCGTTCAGCTGTTTTTGCGTGATTTGCGTGACAAACATCCAAACATGCATATTTTCACATTTATAATATTATAATTATATATACAAGTAATATAATTATAATAATATAATTATATTATTTGTATATATATAATTAATATAATATATAAATAATTAGTAGGATACATATTGTCTTTATATTTGATACCTAGTTTTTTTGACATTAAATTCTGTTATTAAAAAGGCTTAAATAAAGGTAGTTTATTTACTTCCAATTGTATTTTATCGGAAAGCTCATCTTATGAGTTAGAACCAGGAATGAGGACATCATTAATATTTTTACGAAATTAAACTCATGGTTTTCAATTTGAACGTTTTTTACTTTTCTTTCTATATCTCCTAAAATTCTACTTTTACAATCAGTTGTATAGATTTAAAATTCGATTGCTTGATTAAAATAGTAGGTTATACTTTCATGAAATATCTGGATTCTTGATCACCTAGAGGCGGACTGTACAATTGTTTTTTTTTCTCTTGCCATGGCCTAGTGCCAAGTTTGCTTCAGACTAAGATTTATCACTTTTTCTCGTTTTTCTGTTTTCATCAAAGATTACCTTATTGGCTCTCAGCGCACTTTAATATCAATTTTTCAATGCAACTTTTAGTCTTCTTTTATTTGACCTTCATCATTAATTTAAGATTTGTGATCTGCATTATTTTGTTTTTATGGAGGTTAAATATAATGATCAATATTATTTATTTGATTTATGGGACCGTTCTTAAATACATTACGGCGCGCGAGTCGATTTGTTGTAACACTTTTTAAAATTTGAAATCGATTATTTTTACTCTGTGGTTTAGAATTTATTTCTATAGTTGTATTTTTAACTTAGAGCGGGTAACATCGAATAGAGTTGTGAGTGTCATGGCGTTGGTGGCAAGCACTTTTGTGATGCGATCGTCACGCGGTGCACACGCACAAATCCATTGGCTCTAAATGCAAGTTTAAAAATGATTGTGATTAGACTTAATCAGTGTTAATCATTGTAATCATTACATTTTGTAGTTAAGTCTCGTTGCGATATTTGAAAGTAAATTACATAAGTGCGTTATTTTGCGAGTATTATTTTCCAAACACCTGCACGTACACGCCCATGATGAAGGACCAACAGATGACGGATCAGCAGCGACACGTGGTGTCTCAGCCGCTCGAACATCCCGTCATACATTTTCAATGCAATCTTAATCCTTTTTTCACTTATGATTTGACCTTTCAATACCTTCAGTTGTCTTCATAACTATCTTGAAATGGCGGTCGTATTGTTATAATCACCAGGTTTCTTTATTTTGTTTTGACATTATAGAACAAGTAATTTAAAAAAAAAAAATGTTTTCTTCATATTTTCCTATAGTCTGGCAACCTATTGCTTTCCATGTAAGAACTACACTAGATTTTTTATTTTCGTTGAAATATTCATGATTGTATAAAAATGTTTACAATTTACTTCCTTGTTTGTATCCATTTTGCCCGACTAGTTCCGAACTTAAACGGAACTTTTCATTATGCCAACGCGCGGCGTGGTCGCAGAAGTATAAGAGTAGAATAATGTTATATAAACAAATAAATAAAATTGAATTGTCTTTTTCTAACGTCAATATAACAGCTTTTACTAAATGCATATGAAAGTATATACGGTACCTACGTATAACAAAAACACTTTTTTTTTTTAATTTTGTCTGTCTGTCTGTTTATTACGGCTAACCTCCGAAACGGCTGCACCGATTTTGATGACATTTGGTTTTTATCGACATACTACGCGGGCGAGGCCACGGGCGGAAGCTAGTAGAATAATAAACACCTTCCTGCTTTTATCTCAATTTATTTGGCCTCGGCGCAGTATCCTCCATACATCTGTATTAAGCGTCATCTCTGAAGTCCGCCTCTTTCTAGCCATATGATCTTTCACACAGTTCTTTACAAGAGGTCCTTTTATAATGATGGAGAGCGCTAACGAAGGATTTGTAAAAATAATCCCCTGTGGGGTTAATTAGGGAATGAAAATTTGTTTGAAATTTTGTCATTTTTGAAATTAGAAACTTGGAAATTGGTGCTTAGACTTCTGTTTGTATAAAAATATAGTAAGTATCATTGTTTTTTTTGCCCTTACTCAGTCCGTAGGGCTCCTGTGGAATTGCTGCTGGGAAATTTCGTCGGTACACGACCACCTCTTATCTTGCAGCGCATGCCCTGTCATGTGTGCACGTCATGGCCTTATGTCTGCGTCAGTGAGCGGAGTTCGCGTAGCTGAATTTTGGACCAAACATAATTTGAGCTTATAAGAATAAAAAACTATTGCTTACCATTAAAAATATGGACGTATATACTAGCAGGAACCGCGTTGTTCGGCACACAGGTGTAGTTGCCAGCATGGGCCACGCTGGCCGCTGGTATAAGCAGGTCTGACAGACGCTGCACCGGGTCGGTTGTGACGTTGATGCCTCGCTCCACGTCATAGTTTATCATTCTGCTGTTGTGGTACCTGGGAACAAAATTAATGTTAAAGTTTGTTTCAATGGGTAGTTTTTTTATTTAAGATGGGTTTGCTCTTGACTCTAGTCTAGGTCAGAGGACAGAGACAAAGTCGACGATGGAGTTAGCTTACCCAGAAGAAGCCTGTTCACTCTCACTTTGAAGAGATTTGGGTTGTATCACAGATATCACACATACCCAACTCACATCTCATAACATACACAAAACACACACTTATTTGAATAAGCTGGTATAAGATATAAAATATTAGTTTTCTGTATTTCCTTTTTAGTGTTAATTTTATTTAATTTTGGTTTTCTTTTGTTTAACTTTCTCACAGTCATATAAATAGTAAATATTGGCATCATTTAAAAGCGAATGTACATTACGTAAATTTAAGTTGCGGAAGAGTGGAGTGTCCTAATACAGGCATGTATTTGCTTAAAAGGACACGTCTATCACTAGCTATGTAGTACAAACCTTGTAAAGAAATAAACTATTTGTATTTGTATTTGTATGCGTTAGGAAACACATACGCAGGTAGAGACTAATTCCATTCTTAGTTATAGTGTTTTGTTTATTTTTCAAACAGTCAGAATGAGATTGACAAATACTTGAAAGGCGAAAATTAACGAAAGTGAAGCGTCTGACGCACAATGTTTTTTACACTAACATTAATTAGAAACTGGAAAATGACTCGAAATCAATGCTTAACAGTTTATTGTATTTGTTTTGTTTCAAATCGGCAACAAAATTTGTTAGACATGAGCTATAAAGAATTGGTTATTTAGCACTGTTTTGGTACATGTGAACTACTTATGCAAAAAATAAATAATACAATATTTATTTAGCTTTGTGCATACATGAGTTTTCACATACAGAGGGTGGTAGGGAAATCACCGCACAACCTGTTCAGTACAAGATTCTGGACCCCCACGTGTTGAAATTTTTGGTAGTTATTAAAAAAAATATCTACAAAAGTTCAATCTACGCGGTCATAATGAATGGAACAGTTTTTTTGGAAGTGGGGTCCAGAATCATGCACTGAATCCTTAATAATACGTTGCGCATCGCTGTCCCTGCCACACAGAATAGAAAAAAAAACAAAAGAAGATGACAACTTATTTTAAATAAAGAAGAATAAAATGACGAAAAGAGGTTTTACACTTCTTGAAGGCTCAATAACAGCCGGTAATAATAACACGAAAATATCTTTATTAATTGTATTGTAATATAAGAAGGAGCAACAATAGAATCTTCAAGCGTAATCGAGATACTTATTTTAACTCAATTACGCTTAAGATTCATCGCTGTCGGTCGAAATATCAAATATTTGTTTGAAGCCTTTTCCTTTGTTTATTTATGTTTTGTTTATAAGTAATTGTATCTAAGTTAATAAACGGTAAAATTATGCTATTCATTTTATACAAGTAGGTACTCCTACAGCCAGCAACAAAAGTCAAACACGTCACATTTACATAAATTACCATCAAAATTTACACAAAATGTTTCGATAAACTGCTTTTCTGCATTTTATAATATACTACGACTGCAACGACGAGTTAATATTCATTAAATTTTAATTGTTTTTCAATCTGATATTTTGCACAAGAATTAAGGTTAAAAGAAACTTAAGTGTTGAGCGACTTTTCTAGTTGACTGTACCTTTTCACATAGGTCAGTGAATAACGCAAAGTTTATCACATGTTAAGGCTCCCGCAGACAGGTGTGGTGCGACTCTTGTAGAATAATTTCCATGAAGTTTTCATATAAATTGTTCTATTAGAGGTGCGTCGCGCCCGTTTGCAAATCATAATCGATCTCTTATAAACCATTAGCTTATAATGCCACAAGGATGTACATATACCAAATATGTAAAGTAACCAGCACCCTTAATACTTAAAACACTTTTAATCACAATCCGTCAAATCGAGGAATTTTGAAGGAAATTACTAATCCATTGCTTCATAATGGTTGAATAATTCGTCTGCTCAACAACTTTAATAACGCAATGAATGTCAAAGTTAAAGGCGGTGCTATTGTAAGTTAGTTACGCAAATTCCCCGCAGTTATTAGCTTTGAAAACAGGATATCTGCTAATGGCCGAACCCAATGACCTATTTTCAGTGAAAGCAGATTGCTATTGATGTCGAATAGTATAATTATATCTGCCCTTGAATGTCGTGTCACAATCATCGATAAAGGCTATCTGTCGAACAAAAACAATAGCTATGGTTCTATGCATTTTCCTCCCATGCGTTCCATTACAACCAACACCACTTTAAAAAACAACGTGTATAAATAGCCATTTTATAAAAAAAACTTCTTTAAATTCTTAAATGACTCGATTAAGTTATAATTTATTTATTTTAAAAAGGTACACCAACAGCTTCTGTATACAAAATATCACATAACAGTAGGTAACAGCCATGGGCTTATACAGTTGCCAATAACATGTGAACCAACATTCTCAAATACAGTGATAACCTAAGGTAAAAACAAAATGAAAAAATGTGTGAAAAAAAATAAGTGGTAACAAACCATTTATATTAAATTAAAAGTTTATCAGTAAGAAGTATATTTTATAAGAATTTACTGCATTTTGCTGAACAAATTGTTAACGCTGCAGAAGAGGAATGAAACGTAACTGACAGTTTGACATAAAAAACACCGAGGAGTTTTGAGGTTACTTTTAAATGAGGTTATCTTTCGGTGTGTCACTGCTGTTTTGTTTGCACAAAATCTAAAATTATTTAAGTTCTTAACAACTTAATTTGCTCATATTATTATTGTCAATGCGGCATTTATAAGTACTTTTGATTTGAAGATTTTGAAAATCATTTTCATCTTAAAATCGGATAACTCTGTTACGAATCACTTGAATCGGACATGTTTTAAACGAATATGTAAAGCGTATTTAAAAAAAGTAAATATTGGTATATAGATATGTAGACCTATTTGTCATCTCTAGTAACTCTTCTGCAAACAAATAGCTGTCAATATGTTATAGGGACGCATTTGGCTTTTTCATACAAATAGCTATCTGCATAAGCGATATACAACAACAACAACAACAACAGTACCATTTATTTTCAGGCTACTCAGGCCCATAGATAAATACCTTAACCTAAACATACATATTTTAATGTAAACAAAACTCGTGTTAATAAATAAGGCTTAAAACTATGTTAGTAACACTTCACTTATTTGCACCAGCTTAATTAAGTGCTGCACTGTGGAACTTGTCCGCGGAAGCGACGGAATACCACGTTCAGCGGCCAAAAGTCTTCTTCCATGACGTGGGGCAGATAACAATTAGGTACGCGCACCACAAACGCCTTAAAATTGACGTTGCGGCCTCCCTTGATAGATAACGTGGGCCGGTAAGATTCCTTAATCACTGATAGATTATTGGGACGTTACAACCAGAGATAGATAGGTTTTCTACCTGCAGTACTCCAAAATTGCGATAGATACGTAGCGCTCGGCCGTATGAGCAATATTACAATCAAAATTAAAATGAACCCACAATATAATGAGCTGACAACGGCCAAACAAAACAAAACTTCACAATTAGCCAAAAACAAAAGAACAACTCGTAACAAAAGCCAATCCATCTTAGTTTATTGACTTAAATAGAAAGAAACGAATCAGCATTCACAATATTGAAGTAAAGGGAAGGCTGTCAAAACAAAACTTAGCAAATCTGGTAATTTGCGTAGCTGAACTGTAAGGGTGAAGACACACAGATGGGAGCTTCGCTTGATGCCATGCTTGGCGAGTAGCGTAGTTGTAATTGTGCAGTGTGGCTTGTTATGCGTCAGGTGTCAGGTGCAATAGAATCAGAGGAGCAATAAACGTATTTTTGAGATTATTCACATTCAAATCTCAGTCTCAGTCTGTCTAAAATACCTCTAATTTCTTGTAATTTTTGTTTTTTTTTTCTATCAAATCATCAATCGAATTTATTCTCGCTGTCACGATATTGTGACTAGATTTTGAATGTTTTTAACTTCAGACATTGGCCATCTAGTTATGTATGCGATTTATAAGCGGCTGATGCGCGTTGCGCTGATCACAAGAAGACTCACTGGCATTGATACCCTTGCTCACAAATTGAACTAAGCTGAGAGAACTGACATCTCTTACTGCCAGACAGCATGAGAAAAGAACAGTGACAGATAAGAACTGAGCTAGAGATGTCAAATTAGTTTATGCCTTGAACTTCACCATGTTTTTGATCTAATCGTTCTGTCGTTTAGTTCTACTAAAATTTACTGCTCTTATTTATATTAGTACTTTTCTTATTTTATAAGAGAGAGAAAGATGGAGATAGCCTAAATCAAGTTTAGCCTGTCCACAATCGGCATCTCTAAGTGACTAATTAGTCATACAAGCGTCAATGTGGCCGTTGCAATAGTAAAACAATGTAAAACATATATGGGTTCTGTAGTGTACCGACATAATAAACTAACGTAGCGGCGCACGCCCGCAGAGTGGTCAGTTGCTTGCTGGCGCTCGAACGAAGCGGACTTGTGACTTGTTTAATTTTCCTACCCGAATACTTCCTATAACGTGGTGAGTGCCACAGGTTCGCTCTAGCATGTCACTTAATAGATAACGTAGCTCTAAGTAACTGAGCGAAGCTCCTACAAGTGTGGCTTCAGCCTAAAGAATTGCTGGCGACGTCAGTCTATAGGCGCTGCCAAGTCTTGCTGCCAAATCCACTTTACCAACCAAATTAAATTGTCGCAGGCGTCTTTTGAGCTTTCGATCGCGTCAAGGTAATCAGAATGACCTTTAAATATTTTTTCGCTTAAAAAGACGGCAATTTCAAAATTGCTTTCGCGACGTTAGAAGCAAATTTCAGGATATGTTGGGAATATTGGATGTAGCATCTTTTTAATAATCATGTTGTGATCATCTATTTAGTATCTCTCTCTCTCTCTCTGTCTTCTTATCTCTTTTGTTTCCTTTTATGGTGTATCATTCGAGTTAACTTATCTTTTGTAACAGAAACACGTTTATGCACGTGTTTCTGTGCCAATAAAACATTTTCTTTTTGTTCTTAGCAAAATTGTAATGGAATGAAACTGCTTAGTACTGGTTGATAATAGGCTGTTATTCAGCAATGTAGTTTATGTGGTTAAATTGCCTGTCTGACAGGCAGGCTGAAAATTTAGTACCTAAGCCTTTTAGATCTTATAGATAAATAATTATAACATGAAGGACAAATAATATTTAGCTGCAGGCCTAAAAGACAGGCTAAGTAGATGGAAAACAATGATTGTGAAAACGTTCATCTTTATCAAGCCTAGAACATGCATATGTACATAGCTACATAATTATATGGTCCTTTCCAAAAGTATCTGATTATAAAAAAATATTTAAGAAAAAAAAGCAACTGACTTTCAACAAAATACTACAAAGTGAAACTTAACTTTAATTTCGGAAGTCGGTGTCTTTGGTTTTGTATTTTCGTTTTTTGCCACCGAATTCCGAAATTAAAATATTTTTTCACTTGGTAGTGTTTTTATTTGAAAGTCAGTTGTTTTTTTGTAATAGAAATTCGTATACCACCACTTTACTTGCTATATAAATAGCAGTGACAGGAAGTTGTTGTAACACCATCAATATACAATAAGTGGCAAAATACGTGTTATTGAAGCTTACTGAAAAACTACCTAAGAAAAGATAATGAAATTTATAAGGACCACCCCTGAGACATACCCTATCCATTAAAACAAATATTTTTGAAATCGATCCACAATTGCCGGAAATATCGGGTAACAAAAAACACTGACGAATTGAGAACCTCCTCCTTTTTAAGAAACAAATGGGTCAGAAACTAAACTTGTGGATGCCAATTTGTAGTCACTTATAAATTGAGTGCTTTGGTTTGATTATTTAAATAGGTTCTTAAACCTGAAATTAAAAAATTATATTGAGTTTCATTTAATCTTCACATGACCACAGGGCTGGCTTAAGTTTTGGCCAAAGAATCAGCACCATCATACAACATGGCAATGCTGCTAGCCTTTTGGGCACTTTTCCTGTTGACAGCGATGCGGACGAATTTTTTGAAGCCCTATGATGTTTTCCTCTCCCCTTTTTATATACTTGTTCATATTATTATCATTATTTTAGACTGTTAGCTTTTAAATGATGTGTTTAATTTTATAACCTCATATCCAATTTAATAATGTTATTTAAACAATAATTGTTGGAAATAGAGGTGAGATATGAGAGAACCTTCTAAATACAGACTAATGTGTTACTAATTCCCTTTAATCAGTTATTGCGCAAGACTTAAACCTAAATATAGTTTGTTTACACTTTCATCACGTACTTTTGGAACAGACAGGAGGTACATACTAAATAACGACCCCTAATTTTGCTACAAACTGATTCTCGAAACAATGACGAAAATCTCGTTTTGATGTAACATGCACACGAATCCTAAATCACACAAACAATTCAAAAGCACAGATGAAACCAATTACATTCAGCCAATAAGCCTTCAAATTTATGTCCCCGTCACGAGTCAACACGTAGTATTAAGCATTCAGTTTCAAATCAACAATGCTAAATCAAATGGAGACTGAATTCTGGCCAATCGCCAGCGAACTAGTACTGGGTACTTTGTTCAATTGCTTTCCCAACTTGCTCTTTTAAAACTGGTCCAGTTTCAAAAATGTGTCAAGCTTGCGAAGCTTAGTGACACACATCTCTGGAGCTGGCTTTCAGATTTTCATTTTTTATTTATATGAAAAGAGGAAGTGAATTGTGAGAATGAAAGTGAAGGCCTCACGTACGCAACGTGTGAAACGCAATGTATATTACGTTGCATACGATAAATATGTTTCCAATAAAATGTCCCCCCGTCGCGTCTCTTTGTCTGTCTGAACGCAATAAACTCAAAAACTACTGAACGGATTTTCATACGGTTTTCTTCAATGAACGGAGTGATTCATCAGGAAAGTTTAGGTGTATAATTTAATATGGTTTTATTTAAACATGACGATGATTGTTGAAGATGTCAGAAAAAATCATGCCGACTAGGAGCTTTGCTGGCCTACGCCGCGTAAACCAAAAGAGTTATTTTATTTGGGACAATAACCGGTTACACATTACAATGTTATGGTATAGAACTTAAAACTAAAAAGGGAGTACAAATGTATAACCAACAACATTTTCCACATAATATCAAAAAAAGTTAAACAAACACGAACGGCGCGCGTAAATTACATTGAATAGAGAGTATGATTAAATATAAAAATAAAACTAAACTGAAACTTATACAAGTAAAAATAATAAAAAGAGAAAGAAGATATAATAAAATATTTATAAGAGAAATTATGATTTTAGGATTGTTGTGTACTTAATTTTGTTATAATTTTAAGCGCAATACTTATAATCTTTCCAGCAGAAACAGTAAAGAACTCGATATTGCGGAAAATCTTATTGAACTGAGCGGTAAGACACCGTAGGGGTGCTCGCGGCCCTGCGTTTGATTGACAAGAGGTTATAGCAAACAGCGGTCGTGCGCGCACACCTCGACATATAGTTGTTCTGTGTAGGTACTACATAACTTATTATATTACTTATATCTATAAAATCATATGAATTGTTACATATATCAAATAGAAACGTCGATTCCAACAATATACGTGTAGATTTAAGGTTTTGAAGTTTATATTTGTATTCAGTAAGTAAGATGCATACGTACGAAAAAAACGGTAATGCATGGCCTATAAAAAATTGCGTTGTACTTTTTCTATCATATTAGAATATTTTTCATAGAAGGGATTCCACAGCGGGATCGCGTACTCTAACTGAGACCTGACCGAAGTTTTATATAGGTTTTATATAAGTACCGGGGCGTTTACATTCCCGAGCCGATCTCATCACAAAACCGTTACAAGAGAAAAGTTATATGATTACAATTTATTATGGAATTATTCCTCTAGGGTACTTTTAATCCTGGTAATACTTTCCCGTGGGATATTTTCCGGCATCCACGGGGAAACATTAGTAATGTATAAAATCAAAAATCCAGATGTCATAATCCGGTGCACACGTTGCGTACATGGATTCAGTTTGACCTTTAGAGCGGTTCTGTACTGCATCCGATCTGAATCCGAATTCAAGATCCGAGTTCAATCCGAATTGGGATTATTGTTAATTCGGCCGGACAGAGTTTGGATCTAGTGCGCAACCCTTAATACAAATAATACTAAGGCTACTTCACACCGACATTTCTCGGATTCGGATCGGATGCAGTGCAGAACCGCTTTATAGGCTTAGTTACAAATATCAGAGTCAGGACGGCCGGCCTGGAGACTGGAAGACTAAGATAAGGAACTGTAAGGATAGGGCTGTATTGTATAGAAATTACCTTTAAAAATCTCTACCGTTTGATGTAAACACAAACTAAATGCAACTACATAAAAGGAGCTTGGTCACTGGCGGTAATAAACATAGGACGAAAAAGAAGTTCTTCTAGCTTTTTTCGTTACAGAAAATAAACGAATAAAAAAATTAAAAAGGAATAACAATTAGACTATTTTTGAGGAGTTTGTAAAAAAAAAAACAAAAATAATTCTGACCACTCACGCGTGACCGCAAAATAATGGCTCACGATCCCGAAAACACGGATATAAACTCTATTATCGCCAAGAAAAGGCACAAATATCTGCAACTAAAACAAAAATCTCTCTCCTACCCTCCTTCTGCAAATGTAGCCCGGGTGGTGTGTAAATAAAATGCACATCTGGGAAAGCACTTAACTCATCCAGATGAACCGTAATAAATCTCTACCAAGAAAGAGGTAAGTATTACGTACGTACGTACGTTACGTACGTTTATACGGATTCGTAGTAAGTTATAATAGTATGTGGAAGAGTGTCTGTACATATGTTTGGTAGACATCGATTATGTTGCTAGGGAGTTGTTTGTGCTACCTACGTGTTTTACCTAAGTATATAAGAAGGTGCATTCTGAAAGTTGGCATTGCATAATAATAGATGTCAAATATTTCGCTGTTTCGATTAACTTATAAATATTGCTAAATGAAATGATGACATAACATCACGCCTGTAATTTCCGAAAGGTTAGGCAGAGGTGTACCTATAGTACACCCACATTTCGCCAGTTCTGTTTAAGTCCCATGTAATAGGGGGCGAGCCTATTGCCATCAACCGGGCACAATATTGATGAATTACAATAATAAAACTGAATTAAGTGTTGTTAAACAGTTCTTGGTGTAAACAAGCATTGGGAATGGTCTCAAATGCTTTTTTTACAACTTAAACTAAATATACAGTGTTACGATATAATTTGATTGTAATTCATCATCAAAATTCTAGTGATTAAATAAAGAATAGAATAGAATAGAATACTCTTTATTATGTACACCATAAAAATTACAGATATAAAAGTAGAAATTTTACATAGCAAATTTTTTTTTTTTTTTTTTTTTTTTTTTTTTTTTTTTTTTACTTTTTTTTTTATAAAGCTGTGACGACGAGGCATAGCACTTTTGAACTCTGGAATTGCGCACTTTTACAAAAGTTTCTTCAACTATTATGGTCCTCGACCTTCGTTAACTTAATTTACACTGGACAAAATTTAATAAAAAAACACATTTCATTTCCTATTTCACGAATGACCATAACAATTTTGACCGACTTAATTATAAGCCCATATATTTACTCCAAGACCTTACACAAAAAAAAAAACATAATCAACATATACAGAAAGAAGAAAATGCAATAATTCTCCTGTAAGATTGTAGGTTGCGCAGGTGACGCACCTCTTTTAACTTATAATATTATTGCAAACTGGACACAAAATCCATTTCGAAAACACTTTTAATTTCAAACTGCCTCGTTCGTCTAGTGATCGCAAGCGCTACTGCTGAGCATGAGGTCCTGGGTTCGATTCCCGGGTCAGGCAAAGTGTTATTGGGTTTTTCCATCTGGAATTTCTCGGGAGTCTGGATTTGTGCCCGGTTGATGGCAATAGGCTCGCCCCCTATTACATGGGACTTAAACATAGCTGGCGAAATGTGGGTGTGCTATAGGTACACCTCTGCCTAACCCTCCGGGGAATACAGGCGTGATGTTATGTGTTTTAATTTCAAAATTGAATGTAACGAAAATTGTATAATTGACACTTCTCGTGACCCAAGGGCTAGCTTTTACATTTCCATACAACGTGACAATGCCGCCAGTCTCTTGGGTACATTAGTCGACATTTTTCGACGCCATATTTTAGTTTGATAATAGTTTTTCAGGTTAGGTTATTTCATTTTAATTTCATATTTCACCAACAGACCATATTTTAGTCTACTTATATAAAAACTCGACGACTCGACTCGACTAGTTGGTCTAGTGGTCGCAAACGCTAGGTACTGCTGAGCATCAGGTCCTGGGTTCGATTCCCGGGTCGGGCATAGTGTTATTGGGTTTTTCTATCTGGAGTTTCTCAGTAGCAGCCCGGAGTCTGAATTTGTGCCCGGTTGATGGCAATAGACTCGCCCCCTATTACATGGGACTTAAACATAACTGGCAGAATTCAGAAAAATAAGGCGGGTTCATATGTTGAATGTTTATGTGTGTTATATAAAAACCCAACTACCAAAGACCTTACGCAGGAAAAATAAACAATATCAACACAAAAAGAGGGAAGAAAAAGCAACAATTTTCCTGTAGTATTGACCCAAAATGGCGTACAACGCGTCAGCAGTGACTGGCATTCCTTGATGAGACTCCAAATTGAATTTGCACCCAATTCTCGACAAACCAATAAATAAATCTTCTTGATATAGTTCTACTGACTCTTTTTTAACACGGTTTTTATTAAATAATACGTTATTTTATTGTAATAGTATTGAAGATGGCATTGTAATGGTGTTGGCTGATTTCTATAAGTGGTCGTATTGTTTTTCTTAGGACTGATTTATCAATAAGTAAGTCAATTATTATCGGAGGAATAAAACTTGCGGTTTGACGACAGCTTTTATATAGAACATATATCAAACCGCAATATTTATTCTTCAGATAAAAGTTATCTGACGATTGAAAAATTGGCGTTCAAAGTAGGTACTGGGAATAAAGGGGGGCAGTGGCATTGACGCGCAACCTGTTACCATGGATTAAGTATAGGATTCTGGACCCCTTTGCATTGAAATATTTCGCAGGTTGTCAAAAAAAAAAAACTCCTGTTTCATACAAACGTGTAGCGGTCAAAGCGTATGGAACAGCTGATTAAAAAAAAATAACCGAAGATAAAATGCAATGTAAGGGGGTCCAGAATTATGTACTCAATCCATGGTAACAGGTTCCGCGTCGACATCCCTGCCACCCTCTAAAATAAAAGAGCTGACTCCTGCTGCAAAATTTTTGTCCTTCATATTTTTGGTTTGTGCTAACGTAATCTAATTCCATACTGAGTATGCCGTTGATGGAATAGTTTGTAGCGGTATCAACATCGCCACATGCGAGCTACACGTCATACTGACGTCACGCAAATCCTACATCGCGCAAGCAGAGTTTACCGCGCGACTAGACAACGTACTGATATCAACCGTCGGGCAGTTGCCCACCAGACACAACACCCGTCTGGTCGGAGGATCCTCCCTTTTCTATGGAGGTGTGAGTGAACTGTACACCCTGTTCCTCATGCCTCTGTAAGATCCATTTAGTGACACGTTTTCAGTACAGTGAGCCCCGTTTCGCCAAAGCCTCCTCAAATTAATCTGTTGTCCAAACTATTTTTTTTTTTTTTATATTACTAACCACAAACTTGTACATGATTTTTCTTCTTACAATTTCAAAAACTCAAAAAAAAATGAGCATTTATTTCAAATAAACCAATTACAGGCACTTTTGAATTGTCAAGAGGTCGGTCAGTCAGAAAGATAAACCTAGTTGCCCATTCCAAAGCGTAGTAGGTACCTATGCAGAAGACCGGGCAAGAAACTCCATGGACACTCTTTTAAATCAAAATATGGTTACAAAATACTGGTTACATCGTTCATGTTGAAATTATGCATGTGAGAATGATGCAGAACGTTAAAAGCGTCCGTAATAAAAAGACGAAAATAATTCAAATATTAAATTAAATTAAAATAAGCCGTGCCAGTGGCATCTAAGAAATGACCAGTCCCTACTGACCCCGTGTTGAACATTCCGATTACTCACCAAACTTTATAGTTTGATGGCGAGAACCGCTTGTTAAATAAAACAAACTAAAAAAAAATGGTAAAAATACTGACCTTGAAGCTACTAATTAACAAAGTTAATACTACATAGTTATACTAATTAATACAAGGTTTGAATTTATTTCTCGGAAAAGGCTGAGTCCTCGCAATCGAGAAATAAACTCCTAAATTTAGATTTCGTAATACTTTGACTTAATTAAGGGTATATTTTATTAAATACCTTTGTTACTAAATATCTTGAAATTCTTGCCCCATAATAATCTGTTATTTTCAGTTGAACTAGTATTTTCTCTCCGACACTTCTTGTAATATATTTATTTTCAACAAGTACTTTATACCCATCACTAAAATAATGTTCTAGGTTTATCAAATACTCAACTTTCTATCTATTGGACTCATGCGACTGCGAATGGTTGTAGTTATTTTGATCAATAAGTCGCAACTGCACTTGACAGCCGATTGACTGATCATACTTGGTAAGGTTTAGAAAACCCGGAGTGACAACATTTCTGTGATATCTCCCTCAAACAGATACCTGGCGCTTCACTTGCACTGCTGGCTGTTCATTTTTGTGTTTCATTCGGCATCAGTCACTCAAAGTGAGACGTCTGAACACAAAATGAATCAAAAGTGAAAAACGAATTCATTAGTGAACTGATCCAACCATGTTGGATTTCGCACTCGGCCGTCTTTCACTCGCCTACCGAATGATCGACAAATGACATGATATAAGTAGATGAACGAGTGAAACTAAGTGCGGAAACCAAAACCCCTAAAGAAGAAGAAGAAGAGACCATGAACGTTCATTCCTATGTAATATTGTCGGTGTCGTGTGGACGTGGAATGCAACAAAAATGAACATTCACTATAGTGAAGCGTCAGATATCGCTTGAGATCATTTTTGCGACTCGAAATTGCGTTAGACATTCCTATTAGGTCCAGTTTCAAGTTACAAAGGTCTAAAATTTCAATCATGAGTTTCATTACGCCAACGATGGAATTCTGTGTGGTGTACTAAAGAACTTACACGATCAAGGCATCGATCGGACTGTGGTTTGACCTAAATTCTCGTAAGCGAGAAACCCCAAGTCTCCTGGTATATCTAAGGATGAACGTAATGCTAAACCGTCATGTGTTTGAAGGTATTTGTGTTAAAACTTGTACTGATAAAATTATTTGCTAAATAATGGGTGTAAAAAGACACTTAACGAAGCCGAGAGTCACTTGTACTCCCCGTCATAGTAATCTTTTTGTTATATACTGGACCATATCTGGGAACCTTCTGGTTACGGAGATATTGAAGGTCAAAATTCCATTATTGTTTTACTGACGTTTTTTTACGAAAACAGGTTTTTAATGTTGTAGGTAATTTTAACACAACTTGAACCCACGACCTCTGCACCGTTGCATGCACCCATAAGCACAATGTTTTGCGTGTCATTGCACACTATCGCAAACAGCAATTCACACCAAAAATAAAATTCGTTTCCCAGTTATTATTTTTGTGCAATGTTACTTAGTTTGGTGTACTATGTAAGAACTAAAGGATTGTTTTATGATAAAACCGACATTGTACTTAGTATTTCTTTATTTGTTCGCAAAATATGTTTTATGTAATATAACTACCTATATTCTGAAAGGAGTCTTAGCGAAAAGCGTAACATGAAATCATAGATATTTTCTCTCAACAAGTTGCGAAGACATGCTTGATGGTTCAATAGTGTCAGAAGTCAAAGTCAAAGCATTTCAAATAGGCACATAAAAGGCACTTTTGAACATCAAAATTTACAATAAAATAGATTTGATTCTAGTCGCCCATTCAGTTAGTTTCGTATGAAGAAGAATGGGAAAGAAACTCCACCGTTACTCTTTCAAAATGTTTTACAATATTTCGTATACTTACGTAGATTATATAATTATATTTGAAGGGTGCACCTACTATAAAATTGCTATATCACAAATAAGTAAAAATAATTAAAAATGAATCAATGGCAGAAAAAAAATATTGAACGCTTCACGATTTTGCATGTCATCCTTGGCCATGGTAATCTTCTCTGTATCGATTCAATTTTAGTATATGTACTGCCGAAAGGAAGTACATGCATATTGGTCTATAAAAAACCAGCCAAGTGTAAGTCGGACTCGCGCATCAAGGGTTCCGTAATAACCCTAATAACGTAATAACGTAAACGTTATAATAACGTAAGTCTAGTCTAGTCCAGTGGTCGCAAGCGCTACTGCTGAGCATGAGGTCCTGGGTTCGATTCCCGGGTCGGGCAAAGTGTTATTGGGTTTTTCCATCTGGAATTTCTCGGTAGTAGCCCGGAGTCTGGATTTGTGCCCGGTTGATGGCAATATGCTCGCCCCCTATTACATGGGACTTAAACATAACTGGCGAAATGTGGGTGTGCTATAGGTACACCTCTGCCTAACCCTTCGGGGAATACAGGCGTGACGTTATGTTAAAGAAAGAAGAAAGAAAAATTGGTTTATTTGTCACAGATACACGTATATACAAAAAAAAAATTAGGTGAGGTAACAATGTAAATAAAAAGAAACAAACAAACTAGATCTTTAATCACGACCACAAAACAGAAATAGTCGACAGCTGCACGTCATGACTGTGACAAGAAGGCTTCCACTCAGCATGGTGCTGTGCTATGGGGGACCCACAGCACAGCGCTGGTTTTCAGTGGTTACCCAAAAATGTTAAATGTTATGTTATGTAACGGCAAAAAAGTCACGTTTGTTGTATGGGAGCCCCCTTAAATATTTATTTTATTCTGTTTTTTAGTATTTAGTGTTATAGCGGCAACAGAAATACATCATCTGTGAAAACTTCGACTGTCACGGTTCATGAGATACAGCCTGGTGACAGACGGACGGACGGACAGCAAAGTTTTATTAATAGAGTCCCGTTTTACCCTTTGGGTACGGAACCCTAAAAAGCAATTGTTTTCCGTCATAGACCAATCTGCCTGCCTTTCCCCCACTATGTTGCGGTCGGTTTCTAGTCTTACCAGATGCAGCTGAATACCAGTATTTTAAATGGAGCGACTGCCTATCTGACGTCCACAACCCAGTTACTGGGTAATACCATACCCCTTGGTAAGACTGGTTGGCAGACTTTCGGGCTTTTGACTGCAACGACTATCAGAGATCCACGAATGACAACCGGGAACAACAGACCATAGACAAATAGTAAAAAGTAAAAAAGTAGTTAGGCTATGAAACTAGATCAATAAAAGAAACAAATTCGGGATATTTCATAACGTAACCTTCAGACAGCTTTAAGCAAAAAGTATTTTCAAAGTTCATTTTAAACTAATAGATGAATATTAAGTTTTTAAAAGAATCGTTATAACTCTCAAAGTCTGCATAAGATAGAATTTCAAGTCTCAAAAGACTTTCAATTCGTAAACCGAACCGAAAGATACATCTTTCATAATCAGAGAAAGGTTATTTCAACACTAGCACAACTTCAAATAAGTTAGACCTATGCAAAGTTGTGCAAAGATTATTATGAAATTGATACATAATTATCTGCTTTCTCTAGTGATTGATTACAACACATACTTTAATAAATCATTGCAAAACTTTGTATAAAGACTTGGCATTGCCAAATCTTTCATCTTCTATACCTATAACCAAAGTCACTTTTCGTGTCTACCCTTGTGACCGCTTAATTCTTATAAACTACACGAAACATTTTGATGCGGTTAGCACAATCATGTAGACCATTTATTCACGATGTGTTTACTTATGTGCATTATAAATTAATTTATTTAAAGTTAATTAACAAGGTACAATACCAATTACAATAACTAATAATTATAAGAATAATAATTATTATTATTATTTCGTTTATTTATTTACATACTTATTTTTATACATTTTTAAATATTTTTGTAAAAACATTTAAAAATATAAAAAATAATAGTCCGCTGGTATCGGGAGCAGGGTCCAAGCTACCGGTGATTAGGGCTCCAGCAACAGGAACCTTCTCACGATGCGAGCCGTATCGAGGAGTACTGCCTTCTGAATCAGGCCCTTGACCCAACCGCCTTACGAGAGCCTCGTGAGATGTTAATCGAGGCTTTCGGCCATCAGGCCATTGGCCGATACGACAATCGGCACAATGACAGCCGAGCTCACATTCCACATGTCAACAACCGCGTTTGCTAAGTCGAGAATAATAATAATAATTATTATTGTTATAATAATTATATTTAGCTAGCACAAAAACATCCGAATAAATGGTCTAAATGATGGTGATAACCGCATTAAAATCCATCGTGTAGTTAAGACATACGCATGTAAAGATTTTCAATGATTTTACTATTGGGGTTATTGTTTAAGTTTTAACCATGGTCCGGAAATTTAAGTAGTTTATGCGGCCTACCCAAATGTCCTTTCTTTGGTATTGTTCGTCAAATCGTTGAGCTCCTTAAGTGCTGAGTTGAGCTGCACGATTACTGACAAATGCGTGCACTGACTGGACAGGTCCACTCAATCTGTGTGGTTCTTTACTCAAAAGACCATTTCAGACACCAATCTACATGCTCTTCACATGATCTGACCAAGATTATGTCTGGACTTTAAAAGAGACTTTGACCTCTGAGTTTGTTTCGGCCTTTCTTCTCAGAATAGTCAGATAGGAAACGCCGACCTCATTTAGTTTAATAATATGATTGACGTGTAAAAGTGTTTGTACAAACCTACTTACAGAAATAAAATCATTTATCAGTAAATATTGCGAAATGACCGCACCGAAGGATTTTCTGTATTTTTTTAATCCATAAGTAACTATTCAAATGACGTCAACCAACCTACGGCGGCAGGTTTAAAAAAAAAAATACTCACCAAAACACAAAAGCAGGCGCCTCCGTAGTCTGTACCACGGAGCACTGCAGTCGTAACGTAGATCCTGGCTTCAGATACTTCTCTGTAGGGCCTGAGATCTGTGCTCTCGCCTCTGTGAACAAAAAGGAAGACAATATTAGAACTATTTGTGCGGGGCGGGTTATAAGATATAACAACCTGTTAATGTTTTTTACTGAACGTTGGATCCCACAGTTAATAACTGCTGAAGAGTACAGACAGCAGTAGCCGCTGAGCCGCTTTTGGTCGCGCCGTGATGTCTTGGTAACGCGCCCCTGGGATGAGAGTCTTCCCGAAACTGTTTGCAAGTGACGCGCCCGTGGGATGAAAGTCATCCCCAACTTTTTGTTTTTAATTTTATCCTTGTATCACCACTATTAGGCCGTACATTCCAATTCCATGCATTTAGTTTAATGCGTTATCTGATTACGAACCGTTTGAGATATGACAACCCTAGAAGGAATTAGTCTATGACTTTAAAAAAAATATTTTTCGCTGTCAGTGAACGAGCGATCTGTCGTGAGTCTCAGCTGGGGATGCTTATAAATAATAAATATTGTACTGTGGTAAGTGGTTTTATTCATGATTCATGTAAAGAACTAACACACCATGTATTTTAAATCATAAAACCTATAGGTCATCCCGTATTTTTTCTTATTAGATTAACTTTTGGAATCTGTGAAAAAAGTGTCTTTGTTCGTCTTTACAGTCAAGTCTACAAATGAAAACAATGTTACATTCAAACAAAACGCACACTTCAGTATAGCCCTACTCACTATCATTCTAAAAAAAATACAACGGTCACATAATACCAAGAAATGACGCCGCTTATCGGGTTTTGTTTACATAAAGTCGGCGCGTGGTGGATCACTTGGGGCAAGCTAATGGTTTTACACGCAAGCACTTGAACAATTTAATAGTATAAAAACTCGGGATACATTCCATCCCAAGGTCGTTCGAGCGGGTAGTGGCCGAGTTGTAACGGCCCTGACTTCCGTGTTGTAGGTCGTGGGTTCGAAGTTCGAACCAAGGCAGACACTTTGTGTAATTTATTTCATCAGCACTGCTCTTAAAACGGTGAAGGAAAACATCGTGAGGAAACCTAAAATGGTATGCTGATTATGCTGACGATGACTGATAAATTAAGTTCTATTTATTTGTTTTATAAAAGAAAGAAAGAAGAATAGGGAGAATCAAAAGAGCATCTACAAATTGCGACATCCTACATTTATGGCCAATACATGACATAGACTGTGGTATAGTTCTTGCTGTATCTAGTTAAGACGAGCAGAAAGTTGAAGACACTGATGCCCGTCCTCTTAGTACGATAAGTGTCACATAAAAATAGACAGAAAATAGACTACACTTTGCCGATAAGATGATCGCGAGATTGGTGTGTTAGCTTATAACTAAACGTGCTATATTGTGAAGAAACGCAAGATACATTCCTAAATAACAAGCCAGGGCAACACAAGGACACGTCTTATAAAAGTCATAAAAACCATCTTTACATACTGAAATGGGAGAGAAAGAAACATGATATTTTCTAACCATTTGTGATATTACCCTTATTTTTTATAAAACCCCAGACAAAGTAATCACTGTAGCTCAAACAAACGATCAATCCTAAAACAACACGGTCTTCTTGTGAAAGGGGCTGAAGCAGATATTATTGTGTTTTTATTATGGCCAGTTAGATAGTGTAATTTTTGTTTGTACAGAATCTACAGATTGGGTTATAGTACTCGTATCTTCTTGTCTGGTAATAATAACATTGACACAATGAGCTCAAATCTAAAGGAATCCTGTCATTCTGGCAATAGGTGCATTAAAAGCACATGCAACAATGCTCAATACACTAGGTTCTTTTCTGTGTTCTTATATTGTATTCCATAATCTGGGTCACAAAAAAAAAAAATTCTTTCTTTTTTCTTATAGGAATCTCTACGAGTGACGATATTCAAGTAAGCGTACCCTTCGTATACTGATGTCAGTACAAGATTGGTAGGCACGCTCTGGATGATAAATGTTGGTGATAAATAAAGCCAGCTAATATAACTTTATTCAAGAGTTTAGAAACCCGTGTATAACATGTTTTTATCCATCCTGTAATTTCGACAACGGCAATGTTCAAGTCCCAAGTTTTCATTATCTTTATGTTCAAGCATTGCCAAAGTTTTTATATCTTTGTCGCAAGTATATACTCCGTTGACAAACCCAAAAAGTGCTGCCTTGAACTAGGTCAATAAGAAGATTTATACAAAATATGTTTCACGAAATGCCGGGCTACGAAATTCTAGCGTAATTCGTTTGCGTTGGTACCGACATTACTCTCGCATGACGTCACTCAGAGGGACACAGAATTCGTTCTTTTACGCGACTGTGGATGGCAATATTAGCCGGCCGGTTTCATGTTTTACTGACATTTCGCTCATAAGAGTGGAAATGTGAACGAAATTTTTTATAGTGTTTTTTTTTTTAATATTTTACGTATGCCAAATTAACAGGCGGAATTCCTGCTAGGAAATATTTAAATTGAAATGAGAAGCATTGCGGTGTCCGGGTAACAGCATGGATTAATCATAGCAGGCAGATGCAGTCCCTTACCGTGTCGAAAGCTTGTAATAAATCTAGAGTAATTAATTCTTTTCCAAGGTTTGTTTAAGAATTCTAGTGTAGTTTCAGTATACACATATATATATATGTCGCAGCGATGGCATCACCATGGCTCCATCTTTTATTTTGATTAAGAAACTAAGAAGCTACGTCAATGTAAATTAATGAAACGAAAACGTCAAGTGTTACACTTGGGCAAAGTCGATGCGGCTGTGGTGACATTTAATTGACAGCCGTCACATGGATTACATTTGAATGCTATTGAGTGACTTAGTAAAATTTTGACTTTTGCTCGACTGCTTAATTATTATTTTTTCTTTTCTTGGAGAGATTTTTGATGATTTGAGATAACATTGTCTAAGCTTTGTATTCTGTAGTGTCAAAACGAATAGTGTACAACCCTCATGATATTTGCAATGAATTAATTTGTTTGAGTACCTATAATCCTGACTCATTGGTCAGGCAAGCCGAGCGAGAGAAATTGTACTGTGCGAAGGTATTTTCTTTTATTTCAGAATCCACACACGAGGACGTATGAGTTGTCATGATGGCCGTGTCGCAGCGATGGCATCACCATGGCTCCATCTTTTATTTTGATTAAGAAACTAAGACGCTACGTCAATGTAAATTAATCAAACGAAAACGTCAAGTGTTACACTTGGGCAAGGTCGATGCGGCTGTGGTGACATTTAATTGACAGCCGTCACATGACTGATGGTAGACATCTGGCAGTCACCGACATCTGTCATCCTGCGGGATATATGACGGTGACGGTGAGAGCGGGCGGATTAATCTGTGAGACGCAAAGGCGAATGGTCGTGTTTTTACTGTCACCATGTGCTGTATCGAATTTACCGCGTTTCCAATTCGAATCTGTTCTGATCGGCTTAATCGTTGAACATTTTGGTAATTAGTGTGCGTGAGCTAATAAATACACCGTTCCTATAAGTTTTCGGAGTATTCTTTTTAATCTACGGCCATGTGTGACCATACTGATAGCGAGGCGTCTCATCTAACCTCGTTATATATATATATAGAATAGCATTAGGGTAATTACAACGGTCAGAAAAATACCTACTGTTCTGTAAACCCTAATCAGCCTGCCATCACATAAAAGACCACAACGGTCCTAAGGTTGTACCTTGTGGCATTCTATGAATTATGATAATAATGATAATGAATTAATTGAAGAAGCAGGTTTTAAATAGGATACTAAGACTGGTTGTATTGGGTAATCAAGCGACAATCTAATCAGAACAGTAACCAATAAAGTCATGTACAATCATCATTTTGAGTGGTAAAATAAGTGATTGGGTTGTTCAATGTAGTTTGTGAGTTCTTGGCGTTTAGTAAAAGCCGATGTCGAGAGCATAATATATTTGTACAAAATATTACTGCAAATATATCTAGTGTATGCGGAATAGGCAAATAATTAATTTAACTGGCTTATTGGATTATATTACCAACTAGGTGGTTTAAATGATGGCCAAACACTATTTTGGCACTAATCCCAATAGTAATGGTTATGCTAATATGGCTCTATCCTAACTAATTTCTACTATCAACGAATATGTAAAATGTGAAAGTTTGTGAATATATTAAGGTGGTTACTCAATCACTCGTGAACGGCTGAAGATATTTTAGTGAAATTTTGCTCACCGATAGACCATAAATCTGCACCCTTATTGCGTTTTGAAGGAAATTCCTAATCGAATGCTTCATAGGTTTGAAAAATTTGTCTGCTCAACAATGTAAATAACGCAATGAATGCGGCTGAACTGTCAAAATTTAAGGCATGTTATGCAAGTAGCCCGCTGGCGTGACACAAAGAATAGTTCTACATCCGGGAACATAAACGTAGTGGACCGTATGATACACTTCGAGCTTTCGAAAGAGGCTGTCTGACTGTGGAAAAGTAGCAGATAAGTTAAACGCACTCCGCAAGTGTTACGTCTATATTTAGCTAATTAGCCAAGTTTTCTTCATCTTGTCTCTTTTTCGCTCCCGATAATTACGACATGAAATTTCAAATTAATTTATTCATTTTGTGAACATAGCGTACAAATGATAAAGATTTTATATAAAAAAAACGTTGGTCCATACTATGGCCCGCCAAAGAGGAAAATAGCTTATGTAATCGAATGACAATTAACAAAATAGAAACAAAAATAAAGTCAATATTTACGTAGATGTTACAATTTTATGCCAAACACTAATAGTTAATAATATGACAATAAATTATAGACAGCACATAAACAAATAGGAAATAATTAGTCACAATTTCGTATAAGCACAATAACAAATGCAATAAAAATGTCAATAAATAATATCATTATCTTATGGAAGCAACATTTTAATTATGAAATTATATATTATTTTAATTTGTCATTAAGATATTCATTAACAGAATAATACCCCTTGTCATTGAATAATTTAAAAAGCTCACGTTTAAATTCATTCATGTTGTTGCTTGATACAATTAGATCAGGTAATTTGTTGTAAAGTTTTGGAGCCATTGCATAGGTATATACTGTGGTAGAGTCATGCTGCTTCCACGTTTCTTCTAATAATGTGACATTGTGCCATTTATAAAGATCGAATCGTTGTGTAGGTAACCATCTACCTCTTTTTACTTATAATATCATTGGCCATATGAACAGGGTGGGTATAGTACCCATTGGGTACTGTAGTTTTTCGTGAATGTAAGTAAAACCGTAGGCACTAGTTTTCATACATTTTACTTTATTATGATGTTTCATGAATAAGTAATAACTATGCAGTAGACTTCGTGCCGGGAATATTACATTTTTTATTTTTATGAGAGCGTCACAGAGCTCATCTAGGTTATAGGATTCATTTTAATTTTATTTGAAAGTAGGTGTAGCATATCCGAGTGGCTTATTAAAATTTAAGTAGATAGATAGGTAGGAACTTTCTTTTAAAGTTGAGTTGGCGTTCAAGATGGCTTGAAATACTAAATTCAGAAACTGGGTGTGAGCCAAAGATAGATAAAATTACTAAAATAATGCTAATTATTGTTGGTAAATTGCTAATTTTAGCTGATTATTTATATAATTATAGCTACAACGGTAGAGAAAGACCTAAGAATATATAGATTGTGAATGATGACATAGCTAGATATTAAGTGAACTATACGATCTCACCTAAAATAGGGATGTATGAAAAAAAGATTTGTAAACCTGAACCAAATTCAATTGGGACAAGGGCAGGAGTGTGATAAGGTCAACAGGACGATGGTGGCGTATTCTTTACTGCTTGGTGGGTCTGCCTTTGGCCTCTATCTCACTCAGGAAGAAAGAAAAAGTACATTGGGACAGAAAGAACACAAACTAAATAGTAGTATGTAGTAGTATAGTAGAATGACACAAACATAGAAAACTAAAAAGAAATGTGAAGCAAAGAATGCGGTCTACAATGGGATGAGCGTGCCCCGAGAAGACGGCTGTTCTCTCTTGCTTTGAAGATTTACGGGTAATACAAATCAAAGTCAAAGTCAAATCTACTAAATCTAACTATACCACAATAGGTAAAAAAGAATTAAACATGACATGTAAATTAATTATGTGATAGATACTATAGAGTGTAACGGATGACGTGGTTTGGGCGCTACAAAATTTAATGTAAACATCAATAAGTCATTTATGTACCTAATTACCTACAAACATTACCTACAAAAATGCCTACCTCCATTATTCGATACACAATGTTGTTTCTAAATTATACAGATATTGGTATAAAGACTTCAATGCTACTAATATAACATGCCTTTCAAGCTCATTGTTTAAAAGGAACAAAATAATTGAATATTGTGCGAGAAATGTGGATTACAAAAGAAACTTGCGAGGTCTTCATTCGATTTATATACACAGCTTTTTAATAATTAGCTATTGTTTGTGGTTTCACTCGCGTCTTAGAAGATTTTTTTATGTACTAGGATAAAAATTCTAAACTCAAACTCAAAGCATTTACACATACATACACATACATAAACTCACGCCTTCATCCCATTGGGGTAGGCAGAAACTACAGAACGCCACCTGCTACGATCCTTACATACTCCTTTTGCCTCGTTTACGTTCATACATCTGGTCATACACGCATGCCGGTTGTAAGTACTACGCACCTGACCTTTCTGAAGAAAATCACCAATAAGCAAAGCATTTCTTTAAATTATACCATTTATAAGCACTTTTTAACTATAAAGGAGTCGGTCAGTCAGACATATGAAGCTAGTTGCCCTTTCCAAAGCGTAGTAGGTACCTATCGAGAAGAACTGGCATGAAACTCTACGAACAGTCTTTTAATTATATTGTTACAAAATATTAGTTACATCAATAATGTTGAATTTACAATTATAATTTAGTGAGAACAATGTAAAGTAGAAGAAAAAATTACAAAAACGTAGTTTTTTTTAATACACTAAAGCATGAGTTATTAATTGTATGTGTCTTACAAATCCGGTTATTAAATACGTGTGTAACAACAATATTATTATCTTCATAAAAAACCCTACTTTTCTATAATATTAGGTGGGATTACTGTTACTGTTAGCCTACACCATCTCGCTGCTAGACAAAAGCCTCTTTCCATCATTTCCAGCTATCTAGAGTCAGGTTTAATGGTCACTTATAGTCATTTGTTTTGTCCAGCTCGTCACGCTCCCCATAGGTAGGACCACTTACAAAAATAGTTTATTGATTGGTGGAGTCATTTGAAGGTTCATAACAATTGACCGTATCCGAGTTTATAATGCCTTTTTAATCTCATACCAGCACAAGAATAGCTATTGTCGTGGAGGAAATATTACCCTGTCATCGAGCTTGTGACTTGTGGGGGCCCTTAAATGGGGCTGATTCTTAATGCCTTTTTACATTTCTAAAGCCCACTTGCACCAAAAATAGCTAAATGCATTGAACACTAAAAGCATCTAAAACATCATGCACCATCTAGTTTTAAAATATTGACCAACAAAATATTGACGTGAAGAAAACGACGACGTTGACGGTGACGTGTCTCAAAACATCTATTTACAGAAATAAAAATTTCATTTAATTTCAGAAAAATACCAATTATTTGATTTGCGGTGTAGTGGACCTAAGGCTCGATCAAGACCCAATCATTACTTAGAACTAGTTTTAAGCGATTCGATTGTTTGAAACTATACTAGTTTTAAGGAATGCTTGAGTCTTGAGTAAGGTTCTGTAATACAGGCATAAGACTACCAGATTATTTTTAAATCTTAGCTTATATATAATATACAAGCCGTGTGTGAATCCGAGAAAATTTCCCATCGGAAAATAACCCAACTTCTATACTTTTTTTTTATCCCCTATACATATAGTCCTGTTCACCAAATCCGGCGACAGTGCGACCCAGACTACTGTTATTTCCTTTTGTGAGCTTTCTGATGCCTAGCAAAATCAAATTTGGTCTTGAAAACCTGGTCACAGCGCGTACAGAAGAGCTGATCAGCATCGTTGTATTTATTGGTATATGAAGGCTTTGGGCGACTTTTGCGTATTTGGCGATTTTTGTCTAGTTCTTCAAAACGATTTGTTTCAAAGCATCCCCTGTACACCTGTAGCGAATGAATTTTCACTCACTTTCGCTAAGGAACTCTTGCGCATTTCATGCTCCTGGCGGTTTAGGCTGTGCGTTGCCTGTCAGATAATGAATTTTAGATTTTAATTAATAGCAGTTAGTATAAGTAACGATTTAAAAAGAATCTGCTACTAAAAGCTAGGACATAAAATACTACTATCAGACGTTCCTTAAGAAAATTCTTCTTTCTGGACGAATAAAATGCAACACAGTGTCATTATAAATTAAAACAAACATTCCAACGTATCTTTACATTAAGTTACTGTATCACTCTTTCATTGTTAACGTAATAAAAGGTCCAATGGTTTGTCTTTAAAAGATGGCTTTTATCGACAAGACCACAATGTGTCACCCTATGTAAAATTTCAAAATTTATATCTGTAATTTTTAATATGGTGTATACAATAAAGAGTTATCTATTCTTTTGTAATATGAAAAAAGAACCTGCACATACTCGTACTATTTTAAAAATGGAAGACAGGTTTGGTGGGAAAATAAAGCCGTTACGGGATTACTGCGGTAAAATTTAAAATATTTTAATTATTTTTATGGCTACCCTGCTATCCTGGATGCATAGTCATTAAGAATAGGGTCGGGCTATTTACATATTATTATGGGATTTTTGTTGGGTAAACAATTAGGTATCAAGTGTTGGGTGAAGTCATAAGAAAAAAGATAATGAGGTTTCTTTTATTCATTACGAGCTTTTGCCTGCGGCGTAGCCAACGTGGTGGTCGAAAAAAAACCTGTAAATCTTTCTCCATTAAAAATACATATTACCGGGTGTAAAAAGGCACTTAAAAAAACCGAAAGTCACTTGTACTTCCCATCATTGTTTTTCATATTTTTGTATTGGACCATACCTGGGAACCTTCAGGTTACAGAGATATTGAAGGACAAAATTCAAATTTTTACTGACATTTTTTTGCGAAAACTATTTTTTAATGTTATAAACACAACTTTAAATATCCTCACGACACCTATACCGCTGCATGCACCATATTGTTTTTAATTTTCAGAGTCTGTCATTGGTGCCGATTCTCTTGTAACAAAATTCTCTAAACTAGACTAAAAATGAAAGAGGGTGAGTATGAGTTGACGATCAATGAGTTGCCTGTCAAATGCCTTCTCTACGTAGATGATCAAGTTCTACTTGCATCGTCAGCAGAAGAGTTGCAAGACATGGTGACTGTGATGGATGAATCATATAAAATGAAAGGGATGAACATAAATGTGAATAAGACGAAGGTCATGGTGTTTGAAAGAGAATAGGATGTATCGGTATGTGATGTGAAATTAAATGATAAGAGTGTGGAGCAAGTAAGTGAGTTCGTATATTTGGGGAGTCTGTTTACAAGGGTTGGAAAGATTGATGGAGATGTGGAAAGAAGAGTAAATGCGGGAAATAAAGTGAATGGTACTACACATCCAATTGTGACCGACAATTTGATGTAAAAAAAAGCACGACTGGCTGTTCACAATGGTGTGCTGGTGCCTACGCTTATGTATGGAAGTGAGTGTTGGGTGTGGCAAAAGAAACATGAAAGTAGAATGAATGCTGTGGAAATGCGTTCCTTGCGAAGCATGTGTGGTGTGACTATGTCACGTTGAGAGGATGAATGAAGGGCGACTAAAAAAAGGTATTTCCAAGGCAGATGTGAGTGGAAACGCCGGGAGGGGACGCCCTAGGAAGACATATAGTGACCTTATTGGTGATATTCTTCAGAAAGGTCAGGTGCGTAGTACTCTCAACCGGAGTGCGTGTATAACCAGATATATGAATGTAAACGAGGCAAAAGGAGTACGCAAGGATCGTAGCAGGTGGCGTTCTGTAGTTTCTGCCTACCCCCATGGGAAGAAGGTGTGAGTTTATGTATGTATGTAGACAAAAAATCACTAAAATTTAGTTTATTCCTGTCAAACGACGATTTCTCATTCTGAAATAGACTGAAGTGAACCAACTTAACTATATTTTAGTTTGACAGCACTAAAATGGCACTGAGTTAATAGTTTAGTAAAAATGGCAATTTTGCTATTCTGAATTTGACGTTTTTCACCAAAAATTTTGGTTGTCTAAATCTGGCTATTTGTAATCGCGATTAAAAAGGTGTGGAATAAAATTAGTTGTCAGGAACTAAAATTAACCACAACAACTCGACTTTACGTGCAAAAACATTACTGTTTCTTTTTTTAATTATATTTTTCTTATTTCTCGAAAATGGTGTGTCCTATCGCAAAACTAATGAAAATTTCGACTCTACATGTAGGTAATAAATTTTCATATTTCCCATACAAAAAGTGAAAATTTTCAAAACACGTCGAGGCTGCCCCCATCAATGCGCCTCCGGCTCTAAAAAAAATCATGGGGTAGGATAAACAAGTACGACGTGGAGCCGTGATTGTCAAATTAAATTTTAGTTGCGTCAAAATTATTTTTAAATATAGAGACATTTTTTTGCAGAATAGCTTTAAGATTCTCATAACCAAAAGTAAGGAATTTTAGTGATAATTTGGTTCGGTGTACTCAATAACGTTATATAATACTAGAGGAGCAACGTCGTACTAAAAAAAATTGAAAAACGTAACCACTTACGAGTTTAAAGTCGTAGCTTTGAAACGGATACTAGTTATGTCAATTTGTCAAAAGAATCTATGTTTGTCTCATTTTTTCTATCGTCAAACTAATTACATTGGAATGAGACAAGAAATAGTTTCCGGAAAAACGGCCAGAGTTGCCAATGGGCAACATAATTTCCTCATTATGAATTAACTTATTTATTGAATCAATTACTTTATAGATAGGTTGTATTATGGAACTTTCAATAGATTAAAGATTTGAAGAAACTGACAATGATTAGGTACATATAGGAAGAAGAAAAACAAATGCGTAAACGTAAATATTACATTTCAAAACTATTAAGATCGTGTCAAATTACTTTTGTGTAAAATGAAATGATATTATTTCTATGTACAATCATTTCTACAATATATATGTTTAAACCAAACAGACTATAATAATAATTTAGATTTCGTTCACTAAACTCCCAACAGTCTGGCAAAATCAAAATCGTTTTTACAGGTAACACTGATGGTAAAAACAATGTTTGATAAATTTATTTCGTGTCGTAATGTTTTTTTGGATAATCTGAATAAAATTAAGCAAACTTATGTATAAAATGAAAAACCAATTGTTTTATTGCTCTTTACAGACCGTGTCATACAAATATTAATCGCATATTCCACCATTTTGTATTTGTTTTAGCGCTAAGCAATCGCTCACTTGACGTCAAGTTGACGACTGAAGTCAGATATGCCTGCGGACATATACGACGTAGTAACACATCGGCACCGTATACTGCTGATCTAGTCATATATAACTGTACTATAGGTGTACTAGAGAACCGGCACCATTGTCAAAATATTTATTCGGTCTGACATGTAAAGAAGATGGCTGAATGTCATTCTGCGTTATTGTCATTATAACGCATTATGTGAAGCTGAATCGGCTTAAGTAGATTATATCGTGCAAAGAGCAGACAAAAGTAGCCCTTACGGTGACCAACATATTTTGGATGTGATTGTGCGACCTCTGCGAACCATCGACGATGCAGTGGTTATGGCAAAGTTATGCACCAATAAAAAATTATACACGGTCGTAACATAGCATTGATACGATGAAGAAGAAGAACTGCACGTACAATGATCAAAACTGATACTTTCTTGTTAGTAAGACCGAACTCGTCGTCGTGTTGTTCGTACTTTGTTGTTGGATACGAGAGTGGCTCATGTCTTGGTAAAAAATGGCATGTATATTTTTAATCGAACCTCAAAACATTCTCATTTTGCTTTCCTAAAAATATTATGAGGCGCACTAATACAGTGAATGCGCCTCTTTTTGTGAACTCCAATAACTCTCATTTTAATTTCCTAAAAATAATATTGAACTTCCTAATACAATGAATGGGCCTCTTTTTGTGAACCCCAAATCATTCCGATTTTGCTTTCCTAAAAATATTATGAGGCGCACTAATACAGTGAATGCGCCTCTTTTTGTGAGCTTCAAATAATTGCTATTTTGGGGTCAAATAACTGCGACCAACTTGGATGTAGCGGTTTTTCACAGTTCCCTAGCTTAATTACTGCGACCAATTAAGAAAACCACAGAAAATTAAGAAGAGGCTTCTTGAATTATAATTCGTCATTCGTCATTAGCAGCCCAAATATTTTTTAGAGGTTCATTAATTTATAAAGCGTTCAGGCATCTATAGAAGGCCAATAAGTTTTTAGAGGATAAGTTAAATATTTCCCGTAAAATTGCCCGTTAGCTAGGGTAGGTGAGGGACTAAAATGACCTAGGGTGCTCCAGAATCGCCGTCCGGTAAAGACCAGGCCCGGGTCAACGCCGCGTTGTGTTCCACGCGCGCCTCATAGAGATGTCAGCATACATTGACGGTGTCTGTGAGGGCCGATGCCTGCCAGGGTCGCGGATTGTTTGAAAGATTTACCGTGGCCCCTGGCACAGGCAAGTGAAGGAACACAGGTGGGTTTTAGTCAGTAAAAGTCTGACATGCCCTCCCGCTCCGCCCAGAGCGGGAGAAGTTATTTGTTGATTTCCCACCCAAAAAAAAGGGTGCTCCAGACGTTAGTTGGGTACCTACTTAAGTATCATCACTCGACAATTTAATATATAAACACAAGAAACTTTAACACAGCTAGCACAAAGAGGCGCTATTATATTCATATATAGAACATTATGTTACGAAATGTATAATGTGTCTCCGAGGTAAAATTTTTTGCTGCATCAGGTGTATTAAGTAGGTACTTTAAGTAATAAAGATGAAAGCCTATTACGCTCGTAAAACCCTAGCACGAGCTATTCTCAAATTATAAGAGGTAGATAAAGTAGAGGCTGGAATTTGAGCTTCAAATATTTTGCTTAAAGTTTGTTGACATGAGCAGGACTAGAAACCGCGACTTCTGACTCAAACTCAAACTGAAAGCATTTATTTCAAATAAACTAATTACAAGCACTTTTGAATTGCCAAGGGGTCGGTCAGTCAGAAAGATGAAGCTACACTCGAGAGCAATGAATCCGGGTCACTTAAAGAATGTTAAAAATCTCGGAAACTAAAAATGATAGGTTAATGCAATAAATTGTATTTAATAGACAATGTAATACTCCTTAAATGAAAGTAAAAAAAATATGAGTCACCATACATTTTCTTAACACAAAATTACATAAAGAAAAAAACTGCTGATCTCTCCTTAAAACAAAAATAGGAAACATGAAATTTTTGAACTTTATTACGATTTTCTTGAATTTTAATACTTCGTATTGCCTCCTCGTGCTTCCATTACTGCGTTTACGCGGTTTGGCATGCTGTACACCAAGTTCCTTATACGATTTTGGGGAATATTCTCCCATTCCTCTGTGAGAGCAATTTTGAGCTCACGAAGCGTGATTGGGGGAGGGTTTCGTTGTTTTACGCATCTGCCTAGCTCGTCCCAAGCATGCTCGATCGGGTTGATATCCGGGCTGCGCGCTGGCCACTCCATACGAGTAATGTTCATCTCTTGAAGGTAGTCATTCACAATCCTACCTGTATGAGGTCGGGCATTGTCATGCATAAATATAGCATCCTCACCTAAATTGACCATAAATGGACCAACGTGACCATTGAGGATTTCTTCCACATATCTTACGCTAGTTAAAGAGCCGTTTTCTATGATCACCAGCTCTGTGCGACTTTCAGAAGAAATTCCGGCCCACACAAGTACAGACCCACCACCGTAGGCTACTTTTTCTTCGATGCATGCTTGCTTGAATCTTTCCCCTGGTCTTCGATACACTCTGTGTCTTCCATCGTGCTTGTAGAGCATAAATTTTGATTCGTCGGAGAACATAACTTTTGACCAATCTTCAATACTCCAATTTACGTGGCTCTGGGCATATCTTAGTCTTGAAATACGATGCCCACGCTCCAGTTTAGGGCCGTTTGCAGGTCTAAGGGGTTTTAAGTTAGATTCAGCAAGCCGACGTCTTACTGTCCATGCACTTGGGTTACTTCCTCCGAGGCGTCGAAACTGATTTGTGAGTTCAGTTCCTGTGAGAAAGCGATTTCGAAGCATGGTGTTCACCAAGTATCGGTCTTCTCGTGCTGTGGTACACCTGGTTCTGCCCGTTCCTGGTCTGCGTAGGTTAGAACCAGTTTCTTCGTAACGTCGGAGAACTCTTTGTACTGTTGACAGCGACACACCGACAGTCCTGGCTGTATCGCGCTGACTCTGGCCGGTTTCCAGCATTGTAAGTATTCTGGTGCATTCTTCAGGCGTAAGCGACATAATTTCAGCTTGAATAATGAATATAGAGCACTATCAACATGGTTTATGTACCCACATAAATGACAGATTACAAACAAAAGCAAAACCAAATGCTGTAATTTCGTAGTTCCATCTTCGAAAGTGGCCCTTTTTCAAATTTGATTTTTTTATGATATAACTTTACAATGACTAAGAAGTTTTAATACCTTCATTTAAGGAGTATTACATTGTCTATTAAATACAATTTATTGCATTAACCTAGCATTTTTAGTTTCCGAGATTTTTAGGATTCTTTAAGTGACCCGGATTCATTGCTCTCGAGTGTAGTTGCCCATTCCAAAGCGTAGTAGGTACCAATGGAGAAGAATGGGAAAGAAACTCCACGGACACTCTTTTAAATCAAAATATTGTTATAGGCAACTGAACTACGCCGTCCTAAGTATAGTCAGTGAAATTAGTTATTTATCAAAATTACACATTTCGTCAATTTGCCGTGTTATAGCTATTTCATATAACTGTCAAAGAACGACAGTTGTGATTTGAACATACGGACAATTTAAGTTGGTCGTCAATTGGATAAAAAAAAATGCGGGGCAGTCTTTGGGGACTGCCGATAGAAGTGAAAACTAAGTAACTTGTGAATTGTACCGTCGAAGCATGCAGTGACGATGACGCGAGTTTCACGCTTTTTGTTCACCCAAAAAGTACACATTGTATACACAGTATACATATAGCTTATGGAAAGCGTTCGGTGACGATGACGCGAGTTCCATGATTTTTGTTCACCCAAAAAGTGCTCAACGCGCCTAAATAAGTTTTCACTTCAAAAATTAATATCCCTGACTCCCTTTTGAAAATCACTTATATTTTTATAATTACATTTATAAAAAATAAAATTACGTATATCGCACCCCCGGTGCGACACTGTCACTTATGCAAAAATGGAGTTTTTCAGGAGAAGCATTTAAAACTTTGACACCTCACAAAATAATGACTTTAGAAGATATAGGTGAGATGAATAGCTTATACTACAACGTCAACTTTTAACTTTACTTTTGGTTAAATAATGATCACTTAATATTGTAAAAAATATACTATACCATTATTTAAACCTTCCAACCCCCTCAGAAGTGACGTTGTGGCTCTAACGAAAAATTATAACTGTAGTTATGTCACACTGAGTTAAAAAGAAAACAAGAAGAAATTGTTTACAAAGTTTTATTTTAAACCACAAATATGCACTGTTATTAACGAAAGAAATAAAATAAGTCAAAACTCTTCAAAATAAACATAAGAAACTTTGTACTTCTTAACATTTCTACATTAGTGTAGTACAAAAACAATAAAAAAATCAAGAAATTAAAAGTAAATAGTGTAAAAAGTCTCTCCCAGCCGGGATGTTTCAATGTCGTGTGAAAAGAATTGATGATACTCCATTGAAAGGACTTGGGAACGACTGTACTAAGCTGCTGCCCGAAGACAGGATCATTGCCGTTCTTCTTTAAGACGTTGTCCTCTATAGGGTTATTGTCACCGAGGCTGTCCATTATTGGCCGCAGTTCCTCGTCCCGTCGCTGTTCAATTTTAAGCCAGTTTAAGAGAAAAGAAAAAGAAAAGAGTATTCTATTCTATTCTATTCTTGACATAATATTGACTGCCAAAGCAGTTGGGTTTCTACTGAAGAAATCAGCATGCTGAAGACGTTCACCTTTGCGGTAGTCAACCTCAAAGTCGTAGTTTTGCAAGAACGCCCACCAGCGATGAACCCTCGGCAGGAGATCCTTTTTGTGTTTGGATGCTTTTATTACGTTGCAGTCCGTTATCACAGTGAATTTTCGCCAATACAGATACTGGCGAAAGTGTTTTATAGCACGTAGGTACCACTGCCAGTGTCTCCAACTCGTAGGAGTGGTAGCGACTTTCAGACTCCGTGGTTCTCATACACATAAAAGCAACTGCATGTTGACATCCATCCATTACCGGTACAAGTACTGCACCAAATCCGAGGCTACATGCATCCGTGTATAGTCGCATGGGTGCTTCTTCTTGGAACAATGTATGTAAAATAAAATAAAAATAAAAACAATACAATTAAAAAATCATTATTACAGCTAATATTTCCATTTCCATTACATACTAGTAATTATTTCCGCAGTCTCACATTAAGTAACATCAAATTTTTTATATTATGTCGATATGTAATCGACATTTAAAAAAATTGTAATAAATAAATATCCGACGCTGTTACAAGCAATACGACCTAGTTGGCACAATGGCTCTCATAGTACCAAGAAAACATTAGTTTGTTAGTTTGGGACCAGGTGATTGGTGTGAATTGTGTGGCACATTTATTTAAAAACGCAAGGATTGGAGAAACAAAGTCATTTATCAACAAAGGTTAGTGTAGTACAAAACTAAACTTTCAAAGATATTTAAATATTGGGGAAATAACGTCACAACTGGTTTTTTAGGTCACTATTGCTCCAGAATCAAAAAAAATATTATGTCACAATTACCTTAGTAACAGTGTAGCTCCAAGACACATTTTCACTGGCGGGGGGCCGCGCACAAATGACCAATAAAACGATGTTGCTCCAGCGTCGCCGTGATTTTCGCCAAAACGACAATGACACTCACGCCCTCATACGGAAACTATGCGTACTACAAAAGTAGCATTATTGCACCAAGTAAAGGGGTGCTTTAGGACAATTATGACATATTTAACTCATTTTTGCATTTTTTGCAAAAGTGACAGTGTTGTACCGGGGGTGCGATATTTTGAAATGAGAGTTTTATAAAGCAATTATGTTATAAACATCTAGAAGGAAAAATCCCTAGAACGGAAAAAAAACTATCTGTAAAATCCGTCTTGGCGCGACTGCGAAGCGGATTTCTTGGAGATATTTTAAAATTCTAATAATTCTGGGAGACAGACGGACTATTATTTTGAAAAGTAGCTATGAATCATTCCTTAGAAAGCTGGGAAATGTAAAGTAAAGAAATGTGCGAGAGAAAGACAGTGCAGTGAAGTAGGTACATTATAAATAAACATGGTTATTGAACCACAGTCTTTCTTCTCACGACGTGTTGACTGTGGGACTCGCAAGGTAACTCGAACGCAGGTACTTATGTATCGTTACTAGAGCATTTGTGTGAACGTATATGCATACAGGGTCAAATTGCATTAGCTAGTGAAACTCCGCAGGCATGATCGCTATCGATCTTCTTCTTCTTCGTGTCGCTGGCACAAGTTTTTTGAAATTTTGTTGTCCCAAAACTTCGCCACTTCTACGGCGTCATCGGTGGCAGCGCAGAGGTCACTTTGAATACAAGTTTTGGGACACAGAGGGCAAGAATGAAGGTGGAGCATAGTTTGCGACATAGCTGTCGATATTTCATCTAATCTATCGATATCTAAACATGATCAAATAAATAAGAAAATAATTTGATGAGTTTTGTTGGGGTCATCAACCCCAGGTTGTATAGTCACTTAAAATATCAGTTTAAACAAACAGTTTTCTTTGTGTAAACTTCACAGACGTGATGGGTATCGATATAAGTCTAAAAACGACAAAACGAGTAAATCTCTTTTACGACCGCTTTTAATTTTATTAAATTAAAAGCGGTCGTCTACTCAAAAAAAAAAAACTTGTATAGGTATCGATATTCATCGCATCTGTAGAGTTTCGCTAGCTAATTTAATTTGACCTTGTATATACGCTTCTGATGGCACTAAACTCGTAGCTAATTTTTAGGCTTACTCAATTAAAGTTGCCATCACAGAAGTGGAATACAATACCTACATTTTATACACGCATCATGATTCAGGTGATGGCCTATCGCCAAAACATTTGTCAAGCATGAAAATCCCATGTCAATGTACGCTTAAAAACTATCCACCAAATAAAATCACTTTCATTTTCTTCCAAAAACATTTCAAAACTTATAAGCTCACCTCCTTTTCCCATGGGGCTAGGCAGAAACTACAGATCGCCACCTGCTACGATCCTTACACACTTCTTTTGCTTCGTTTACGTTCATACATCTGTAGCGGCATCTACAACGCCATATGCGAGCTACGCATCACACCTGAAGTCACGCACAATCCTGCATCGCGCAAGCAGAGTTTACCGCGCAACTAGCTTAATTACAATGTCCCGACATCAAATTTCGGGCAGTTGTCCACCAGACACGACACCTGTCTGGTTGGGGGATCCTCCGTTTTCTATGTAGGCATGAGTGACCTTTACACTCTATAATCTTTCTGAAGACCATCACCAATAAGGTCAGTAAAATAATTACGTCCCTCTAGGACGTACCCTCCCGGAAACAAGCTTGGTGACTATGAAAATGGTCTCATAAATAAGGCCATGTCCATTTTCAAACCGACAACTAGATAAAATCATTTTTATTTTCCTCACACAACATTTCGAAACTTAAAAGCTAAACCGCCAATTTTCATTTGAAATAAATAAAATATTTTGCGGAACCACTCACCTACAACGTCGAGTTTTAAAAAGATGCTCGTGGGAGGATGGGAAGACACTTGACACTCATAGACGCCTGCGTCCCGTTTCTGAACGAATCTTACTTTTAGCGTCCAGTCCTGAAATTGAAGAGAGATTTTTAGTTAGAATATGTTTTTATTCAGGTTGTAAATGGTTTTTTGTGTGTGTGTAAATTGTATGGGATACTATCATTTTGTTGTTCTTAAATTCTAGACGGGTTTAAAAGCTGGCATAGACAATGAATTTGGACCTTAGCAGACAATGCATTGTTTCATCAGGGATCAGCGATTTAGTCACTGTTAAAGTAAATTCAACATAAATATTACAAATATTTTTCATTTAGTATCAACTTAATATTTAATCTGCAATAATTTGTCATTTTAGTAAGTATAATTGTAATCGATTACTAAGTATTTAATTAGTTTGCAACATTCTGATCAAAGTTAACATTTTCCAATGTCTAGTCCAACATATATTTTTTCTCTCTGCATTCATTCCTCTAACTGGCAAGTTCATATCTTTTACCACTTTTTTAATTTTAAAAAAGTATTTAATTCAACCTATTTTCCACGCATGACTTTTATTATACAGTCACTTTTCGGAAGCCGAATACAGCGACTTACAGAAGAACTTATGATTTTTGTAAGACCTTAAATAAATATAGCACATCTATTTATAACAAAACTAGACCTAAACATTTATAAAAAATAATAAAAACCATTACAACTATTGGATTTATTTGCAAAGAACCAAACCAAAGAACCGAATTCGATACAGTGGGTCTCTAAGCACGAAATCCGTAGTTTCGGCCGACTTTACGGGCGTTTCCTACTCCCTATCACCTACGGACATAAGACTAGTTTGTGGCCCGACCTAAGAACGAATGACATCACTTCCGATGTGTTTTTACCCGTCCGAAAAAGTTAATTAATCAGGTGTATGGTTCACTCCAAAGTTTAAAACTACTTTCGGACGGGCCCTTTTCTTCGTTGACGGAATTAGAGAGCAGGTCTCCTGAACGTAATTACATTTGACATTGCACGAGCCAAAAGTACGAGTAGATAGGTACTATTTTTACCCCTTCATCAAAAGGGACACAAAAGAAAATAACAAAAACCTAATTTTCAGTCACATATTTTGTCAGAACAAAACAAAAAAGACAAAAAAGGAATTACCTTCGTCCAAAAAATCTGGAAAATTTCCGGTCTCTGCTTATAACATACATTTCTTTGGTATGTGTACAATTTCGGTAAACAGACATATTTGTCGACGAACCTCATTCTGAGTTACATAAATATTTGTTCAAAAAAGGAGAGAAATGCTGATATTAAAAATACCGTTTTTTGTCACAGGCTGAAAATAATCCTTTCCACAAAATTTTCTGGTTCATAAAATTGGCTGTCGGTGAGTGACCATGATTTACGCATCAATAGCATTGGACCCGTTATCTATACGAATATCTATGACAGATTTTATGGGCAGTGTAAACCTTAAAATCTAATTAACTGGTCTACGTTCAGATTACCAGTTTTAGCTTTTATAACTTAACAGAAAATAATCAAATGCTAAAAGCTTTGTTGTCGAAACAAAAGGAGAACTCATGACTTTAGTACACAAAATTGACTCAAACTAAGTACCTAGTTTTTCAAAAATATTACTCTCTATAACTACGCTGGCTTATTTTAGTTCAAAGAAAATAACACCACCCTCTGTAAAATGTTATTCGTTAAAAGACCAAAAAAGAAAGAAAATATGGGTTTACTAGCTGCGCCCCGCGGCTTCACCCGCAGTGGTATGAAATATACGATACGACCTATTCTCAGACCTAACAAATATACACAAAAAAAAAACATAAAAATCGGTCAACCCTTTTCGGAGGAGTTCGATAGCAAACACTGTGACACGAGATTTTTATATATTAGATTTGTCACAGAAACAAATGCATACAAAAAGATAAGTTACAGTATTTTTATGTCATGAAGCGACGCACGCTTTATTTGTGGTAAACAAGCGTACAAACACGGTGTGAACGTGTGCGTGAAGACGTTTATCGTCAGCACATAATACGCATACACACACATTTCCGACTTTGCCATCGTCTCGGAAGGTACCGAGAGCTCTTGCGCTTACACACATATTCAAAGCGTGTTTGTAAACTTGGTAACCACAACTTAAGCGCGCGTCGCTTCGTGAGATAAAAATACTATAACTCGAATACGGACACGAACGGACGGAAGACTAAAGTAGAAATATAGACAAATTTATGGGTTTGATGAGCTCCCACTGCTCATCAAGCAAATGACTTTGTCTATATTTTAGTTTAAACAATTTGACAAGGTCACATGATATTCGCTCCGTGAATCTGATTCTGCTGATACTCAATCTCAGCTAGTTGTAGCAATAGCTGCGCGTTTAAGCAGCGTAATATTACACGAATTAAGTAACGCTACGATTCCCAGTAACGCTCTAAACATAAACTGTTTGTTCTAACACCTAACCTGTTCAACGTTTGATTGATGTTTTGTTGACAATGAAACTGCTGAAAATGGACAATGGCTATTGCTGTTCGTATAGCTGAGTACAAACTTAGATTGGATTCTGAATATATTGTTGCTTCTATACCACAAAGTGTTGAGCCAAAGATGGTTATGGATGACTGGGCGTGTGATCAACAATGCCTCTGGGATTCTGTGAATCCACACAGCCAATATTGTGTCGATATACTGTCAAGAAAATCAATGTTTGTAAAATTGAGAGACTACAGCTACTAAGGGGCTCATGACTAAATAATAACAGCCGCACGGGTCGAATGAAGGTTAAGCTAAGCTTGCCACGGTCGGTTCATGGATGGGTGACCATTTATAACATATCGAAACCCTTCCGTGCCTCGGAGAGCAAGTTAAGCGGTTAGTCTCGGTTGTCATTCGTAGATCTTTGACAACCAATCTTACCAAGGGGTATCATGTTACCCAGTAACTGGGTTGTGGAGGTCAGATAGGCAGTCACTCAATGTAAAATACTGGTATTTAGCTCCATCTGGTTAGACCAGAAGGCGACGTTAACATAGTTAGGAAAAGGCAGGCAGATTGAAATTGACACACTACGCAGATTAGCTGTGTTTAGCCATGTCGTACAACTGTCACAGAATGATAGCTTTTTTTTTTTTTGGGTGGGAAATCTTCAAATTACCTCTCCCGCTCTGGCTGGAGCGGAAGCACGTGTCAGTCTCTTACTGACTAGAACCCACCCGTGTTCCTTCAGTTGCCTGAGCGCCAGGGCCACGGTAACTCTTTCGAACAATCCGCGACCCCGGCAGGCATCGGCCCTATCGAACCCTGTCACTTATGCTGACATCTCTTTGAGGCGCGCGTGGAACACGACGCGCCGTCGCCCGGTCCTGGTCCTTACCGGACGGCGAGCTGCCCATTGCTCGCCGTCAGCAAGCCCACAGAATGATAGCTGTGATTTGAATTTACATACAATTTAAATTGGTAGGTAGACAATTTGGTTGAAAAAAACTTTTTTACAAAAAAAACAACTGACTTAAAAAAAAACAATACATAAGTGAAAAAATAACTTTAATTTCGGAAGTCGGTGTCTTTGTATCTGTATTTTGTATTTTGCAACCGATTTCCGAAATAAAAGTTATTTTTCACTTTGTATTGTTTTTCTTGAAGTCGGTTGTTTTTTTTTGTATTTTTTTTTTATTTTTTACTTTTTAGTGAGTCAGTTATTAATAAATCTAAGTTACAATAGCCTAATGTGAACTGCGCATCACTTTTTACAAAATATTCCTTTTCCCAACGCAGGGACGTTAATTGTTGAGGAGTTCTCTTGTTAAGAACCAAAACCACTGGAGCCAATGGTGAAGCCACCATCAGCTCCATTTCATCATATGCATTGTGACAAGCATAAATTGCTAAGCAACCATATTAAAATTGAATCGCAACCCGTGAAATACTTATTTTTGAGAAGTTCCGGTGGCCACCTCTGGTTTTCATCATCAGTTCCACTTCACCGAATAGTGCTTTCCAAGAGAAAATGCACGAGCTACTATAAAAAATACCCAAATCGCTATACGTGTGCCTATAAAATTTGAGGATTTCCCTCGATTTCCATGGGATCCCCTCATCAGATTCTGACTTGGTGACAATGGGACCACCTCGAGAGCATATCCTTTTAAACGAAAAAAATACTTTCAAATTCGGTCCACAATTGACGGCGAACATATATATTTAAAAAAAACATACATACACTCGAACATAATAACCTCCTCCTATTTGGGAGTCGGTTAAAAAACCCTCACTTTACAAAAAGAAAGCCAATTTGTTATTCTCTTAACATCGCTTCGAAATTCAAACGGTGGAGTCTTATTACGATTAAAAACAAATGAGTTCATTGTCTAAGTGTTGCCACTTGTGTGAAGTTCTTTCTAAGTGAAATTTACTGATATGAGATCGTCTTCATTGGGGCTTACACAAAACAGATTTTCTTCAGTTCTCTTATAAATACGAGGAGCGTTCAATGTATTCTCGGAATGAGAGAGATTTAATAATGATGTGGGTAATTTGACTAATTAATTAATGAATGACATTATCTAAGGGTGTAGAAGTAAAATTTCATATAGTTCTGATCATTAGTTTGCTAGTTATCCTTAGTATACGACAACTGGAATGGCTAACCTGACAACGTTGAAGAAAATCGAGCACCGCGCTGTTATTAAATTCCTTACCAAATAAGGAAACAGGAAAAAAAATATTCACGATGAGATGGGGCTGTTTACCAAGATTTTGCACCTTCGTTATCTACGGTTCAAAAGTGGTCAAGTGAATTTAAAAGGGGCAGAGGTAGTAATTATAGACGACACTCGCTCGGGCGGCCCGGTTCATGCCTCTACGGAAGAAAATGTGAAAAACGTTGAGAAGCTTAAACTGGAGGATGCCCAAATGAAAATGATAGCAGAGATGAGCCATCTCTCCGTTAGTACTGTGCCCACTATTCTTAATGACCTTCTTTACCTTTCAAAAGTCAGTGCAAGATGGGTACTGCGAATGCTCACGGCGCCTCAAAAATAAGTGCAAATCGACTGCTGTAGAGAGTTTATAGAGCTCTGTGGTGAAGTTCCATCAAGTATCTTCGATCAAATTGTTACTGGAGATGAAACGTGGATTCATCACTAGGACCCAGAATAAGCAGGAGTCCATCCGGTGGCACAAGAAGGGTACTGCGCCCATTAAGAAATTCAAAGTAATTTCGACTGCCAGGAAAAAGCATGGCCACAGTGTTTTTGAACTGACGGTTTCCTCGCAAAAAAGTTGCTTCACTGATGCATCGAACTCGGGTCAATAACAACAGTATCCTGAAATTAGTGGCGGAGAGTCCCTGCTCCCCTGTTCTGAGGTATTTTGTGGAGAGGATGGTCAACATATCTTGCTTGATCGTTCTCTGCGCAACCTGCCTCGGACACTTCATTCGTTATGTGCTGCCGGTGTTGATTGTGTGTTTTGTATTACTAATCCCGGCTGATTTTGGTAGCTGGATATCAGACTTCCTTAGCGAACGGTCGATCAGAGTATTCGTAGCGGCTGCTCCTCCAACCTTATGGCTATTGATGCCGGATTTTCTCAAGGATCTGTTCTCTCTGCAACTCTTTTCCTGCTGCACATCGATATCGATGACCTACTTCAGTCTGGTATTGTTGGGTACGCAGATGACAGTACTGTTTCAGAGAGATACTTGTCCAGCGCAAAAACCAGCGGGCCGAAGTTTGCTCTTTGAGAGAGGTCATGGTAGAGCGGACAGATTTGACCTTAAGCCTTGTCTACTAGTGGGGTGATGACAATTTGGTCTCTTTTAACGCAACCAAAACATAGGCGTGTTTTTTTTACCGCTAAAAGGAATCGTTTCGACCAATCTCCTACTTTTCGGGGTACATCTGTTTCTGTAACTGATCGGCTCGAGCTCCTAGGCATGGAGTTGACATCTGGTCTCAAATTCGGCGCCACCATCGAGTATAAAACCCAAACTGCGGCTAAGAAGCTGGGCATCCTAAATAGGGTGAAGCGATACTTTACGCCTGGACAGCTTTTAACCCTGTACAAAGCGCAAGCCGGATCCTGCATGGAGTATTGCAGCCACCTTTGGGATGTCTCAGTTAAATACTAACTTGCCGCGCTTGACTCGGTGGAACGCAGAGCTAAGAGACTCATTGGCGACATAAAACTGGTGGATGCCAAGCTTCACAGCTTGAGTCATCGCCACAAGGTTGCCTGCTTGTCGATCTTCTATAGATTGTACTTCGGTGAGCGTGCCCAAGAACTCCACGACCGCATTCCACTGGCCCCCTTCTACCATCGGACGTCTAGGCGCACTGCAAGTTACCATCCCTACCTAGTTGCTATTCCACCAATTCGCTTTAAGCGCTTCCAAACATCTTTTATAATGCGCACAGCAAAAGAGTGGAATTCTCTACCTGCGTCTGTGTTTCCGACCGCATACAACCCAAATCTCTTCAAAGTGAGAGTGAACAGGCTTATTATGCGTAAGCTCACTCCATCGTCGACTTTATCTCTATCATCTCTGACCTAGACTAGAGTCAAGAGCAAATTCATCTAAAATAAAAAAATAAAACTAACATTAGTCTGTTATAAGGTATTTTTTCACATAAAAGATGGATTACACTGTTGTCCGAAACTGAATAAATGAATGAAATAAAAAGGTGACAGAAAACATCGTGAGGAAATCGACATGTCCTTGAACCAAAAATTCGAAGACATGTGACATCTGTTAACTCGGTCTGGGCCCGCGTGGTAGATTATGGCCCACTCTCTCTCACAGAGAGGAGGCCTGTGTCCCAGCAGTGGGAACATTATAGGCTAATTATGCTATATTAGTAAAAATATGGGAAGAATAATATTTCAATACCTACATAAAATCAAATTATGACTGACGCTTAGACAGGCGCCAAAATCTACGACGAATTTTCATTTCTATATAAATAGGTACTTCAAAAGCAATAAAATATTATAGTGCTAAAAATAAAATCGAACACTTTGGAATTTATTGGATACTAAAATCCCCCAAGCAAAGAAAATTGAGATACTTGAAGTAAAGAGCTGAAAGAAAAACCAAGTAACCATACCACAAAGTCATTGTACCTACTAAATTAAATGATTATGATTTTTCAACAGATTGTGAACGGAATTTTGTTTTATGCGAAGGGCTCGTGGCTAACTAATAACAGCCAAACGGGTCGATCGATGAGCTACGCTTGCTGTGGTCGGTCCGTGGATGGGTGAACATCTTAAGAAACCGAGACGAAGGGTCTCGGTATCTTAAGATGGCTCGGACAACACGTTAAGCCCCGGCTGTCATTCGTGGATATTTGACCGTCGTTACGGGTCGTCAGAAGCCCGAAAGTCTGACCACTAGTCTTACCAAGGGGATCTTATTACCCAGTAGCTGGGTCGTGGAGGTCAGCTAGGCAGTCACTCCATGTAAAATACTGATATTCAGCTGCATCCGGTTAGACTGGAAGCCGACCCCAAAACAGTTGCGAAAAGGTTGGGCAGATTGTTTTTTTTTTATGCCTGAATTACAGGACCGGTCGATGTGGTGATGTCTAGGGGAGGCTTCTGATATACCTACTATACATTTTTTTTTTTTGCGAATAGTACAGGACCGGTCTATGTGGTGATGTCTAGGGGAGGCTTCAAATATACCTACTATACATTTTTTTTTTTGCGAATAGTTCAGGACCGGTCGATGTGGTGATGTCTAGGGGAGGTTTCAGATATACCTACTAGACATTTTCATATCAAACTAGCTTCCGCCCGCGACTTCGTCCGCGTGAAATTTCTTGTTCCCTCGCCCCACCCCGTCGCCTACCCGCGCTATACTTCGTTTTCGTTTAGCGTTCTTACCGACATTTTTTGTTATTTCTCGGCTCCTAAGGGTCGTAGGGTGATATTAAGTAGCTTATAGCCTTCCTTAAGAATGGGGCTATCAATTACAAAAATATTTTTTCAAATTCGACTGGTAGTTCCTGAGATTAGCGCGTTCAAGCAAACAGACAAACAAACTCTTCAGCTTTATTATTAGTATATACAGTAGAATCCGCTTATGACATCGAAGGGAAGTGACAAACACGTCATACTAAGCGGACGTCATACAAAGCAGTCTTAGAAAATAAACAACTTCCTATTTTTGTTAGGTATTTAGTTTAGTAGAGATAAATACTACAAATTGTAAGTATCTATCTATTAATTAAAAAAAAAAAAACATGAGCTGACACAAAACAAACATTAAAAACATAGAATAAAAATTGAATTACATACATAGCATATTTTTAATGTTTTTACAACTTATGAAATCATTAATTTAGTTCTGCTTTTGTTTTTTCTTTAGATTGTAAAACGGTCTCTAGCAATTGTGTAAAGAGAACAAAAACCAGCCACGCGCTACGCACGCACTATAAGTCGTCGCAGGGAAAGGGGATGGGGAGGGTCACGAAAACGAGTAAAGGTGTTAGGAACCATGTCGGTCATTACAACCAGACATCATTTCTTAAAAATAGGTCATAATAAGCGATATGTCACTATTAGCGAAGTCATTATATCCAAACTTTGTTATAATGAATTTTATATGAAAACCAAACTTCGCACTGCAATTACTTCATTTTAAGTCAATCATAAAGGTCAATATAGGCGGAGTCATAACAAACGGATTCTAATGTAATATAATATATATTATTATACATTATTATTAGTATAGATAGTATAGAGTATAGATATAGATATAGAAGATAGATAGAAGATATTCTGAAAAATTTTTAGGTGGAACAAATTTTCAAAGTTTGACGATTGATATGAAATTGATGATTATTATTCAATAAATACATATTGGCATTCCTACAGTCGCGAATCGTAATTTGGTCAGCATACGACGTAAAACAGAGCTGCGTTTTGCCAAAAATCAAAGGAAATTTGAATTTGGTGGGCTACACCTGAGGATTCACCTTAACATTCTTCCATAATAATTCATAATTTTGCCATGAATGATGTAACCAATATTTTGTAAAAATATTTTGATTTAAAAATATATCCGTGGAGTTTCTTGCCCGTTCATCTCCATAAATGAAATGAAATTTATTTGCAAGAATTGTTTACATACAGATGGTCGGCTTTTTTTAAACAGTTTCTAAAAACAATTCGCTAGAACTAGCAAGCAAAATTACAAAATTATTGTTACATTAATGAAGTTAATAAAATTGGTACATAAATCATAGTTAGGTATTCAATTTAAAATGTCAAGTATTTTTCAAATTATAATAGCAATATGTCAATTCCAGTGTCAATCTTTCAAGTCTAAATACTTACTGACAGAATTTAATGATTTTTCTATTAGCCATAAGAAAAACGACGCTTTAAATCGATTGATTGGTATTTCTCTATACGATTTTGGTAGTTTATTAAATATCCTTATAACCATTGCAAAGCAACTTCTGTGATATAAATGGCTTTTCATTGGAGGAATAATTAATCTATCAGGATATCTTGTATTAAACGTAACAGTGTCTCCAAGACGTTGAAATAAGTCGGAGGGCATTTTAACACATTTACAGCATTCAAATATGTACATACCGGGAACAGTTAATATTTTTTAATCTTTAAAAAGAGGTTTACATGAAGTCAATGGTGGCACATCACAAAGTGCACGGATACATTGTTTTTGGGCTATAAATACCCTATTTATAAGAACAGAATTCCCCCATAGCATGCCGTATCTAATTTTAGAAGCTACGTAACCATGATACGCTAATAGGAACCTACTATGCTTTGGAATTGGCAACCAGCCTCATCTTTCTGATTGACCAACCCCTTTGTAATTCAATATGCCTGTAATTTGTTTAATTGAAATAAACGCTTTAAGTTTGAGTTTTCCCAAAGCACAGATTCCAAAATTACACCAATGACGTATTCGCAACGTCTTCAAAACCACAAAATTTTCTCTTGCTTGAGCTGTGTATACATAATATACATTATATTAAATAGGTATGTTGAATTTCGTCGCCACAGAATAGTTAGGTACAGAAGGTCAGCTTCGAAAACGCACGTACACACAACACGCTATACGTACAGAGAATGCAAGCGCACTCGCGTCTGGTATTCTTTTAAAGGTCGATAAAGACCATGCGAACATAATTATAATCAGCCCGCTAATTGCGTAATACATTTTCATTCACAATACGGGGGTTTTTTAAGTTTATTGCTAAACCATTGCTACATTGGAAAAAATCGTCTGCTCAATTACGTAAACGTAACGCAATGAGCGTGGCTGAGCTGTTAAAACTATAGGAATTGCGATCAATCATTTTATGTGTGTTTTGCAACTAACCCGCTGAACAAGAGCATTATTATCTTGATTTTCTTGATATCTTAGTTTAATGTAGATAGAACTACGAAAGAATGCTCTTTCCTTGTTTACACAAAGAGAATTTGACAGAGAGGGGATATATTTTGCATTCACTCGTTTGGTCTAGGGAACTGCCCGATGTAAACTTTATGGCGGCTCGGAACATGAGGTGAGTCGCTGCGCAGTAACCAACTGACGTGTCAGGGGGTGAGGTATTGCGCAGCAAATAGCGCACTTCATAGCCGACATTTACTTTGAATCGTACTGTAACAAATTCACGTGTCAGCGAGGGTGAGGAGTGCGGTACTGCGCACTGAGTAACATACTTCAGAGCCAAGTTTGACACTTACTATTGACACATTTTGAGATCGTCACACGTACGCGTCTATGTGTGCGTGCTCCTGTTTTCGCTAGTCGTATGGAGCCGACCTTCTGAAGCTATGTTTTCTGTGTCGCGGCTTTAATGTCTTAGTCTGGCGGTGACCACAAGCGTTGTTAAGGGATCCAAAACGACGCCAAATTAATTAGTGCGCTCATTCACTTATCTTGGCGCCTCTTCTCTCAGTACAGAGGTCAAAGGAGGGAGGAATTATAGTTTAATGCCCGGTAGCATTATATCTTTTAAGAATTATTATCAGTTTGTTTACATAATAAAAAATAACAATTTGTCTTTTTGATCTTTTTAGGAATAAGAGGTCTCCTAACATATGCCACGAAGAGAATATTTTGATTATATAATGAAGATACGATAGTGTCAATTTGAATAGATATCAACGTGAATGACAAAGGAATAGACCATGATGGATTTTCTTGTCAAAATTTTGTTAAATTGCTGAGCTAAATTGAATTTTCGATTGAAAAGCCTAAAATGAAGTACTAATGCGGTTTTAAATAACCTCATCTGCTACCCAAGATAATCTCAATCCAGTGTTACGGTTCATCAGAGTGCAAAACAGGTACCTATGTGTTCTACACACATTTAATACATACGCCTTACATAAGCTGGCAACGTTTTAAGACTAAAGAATACACTGTGGGGTAACCTGAGGGGCGTAGCCAAGTAGCAATCGCTTTCCACGCGTTTTGTATTTCTACAACGACTTTCAACAGGAAGGAAGGTTCTGAAGTGTCTGTACGAAAACGCCACTATGTCAGTCCGACTCCAGGACCAGACCTCGAAACCTTCTGTAGCGAGGTGAGACAGGGAAACGTTATCTCTCCGAAACTGTTCACCGCTGCACAGGAGGATGACTTCAAGTTTCTGGGCTGGAAACGGGGTTGGCTTCAACATCAATGGCGAGTACATCACTCACCTTTGGTTTGCTGATGATATGGTAGTCATGGCGAAGACTATGGAGGACCTCGGGACAATGCTAGATGGTCTCAGTAGAACTGCCGAATGACTGGGTCTTAAAATGAATATGCACAAGACAAAGGTGAGGCAAATACCCTTGTAACACCCACTGTCATGCAAATCAGAGACGCTAAAATCGCAGTTGTGGATGAGTATGTTTACCAAGGACAAACTGTCCTGCAGTTTGGTAGGTCCAACTTCGAGAAAGATATCAATCGTCGAATCTAACTCCGCTGGGCAGCTATACGTCACATACCGCAGTGTCTCCAGACGAAAGTCTTTGACCAGTGCGTGTTGCCAGTGATGACCTTTGGTACTGAAACTTGGTCGCTTACAATGGGCCTTATTAGAAGGCTAAAAGTCACCCAAAGGGCAATAGAGAGGGCTATGCTTGGAGTTTCCCTACGTGATCGAATAAGAAATGAAGATATCCTGCAGGAGAATCAAGGTTACCGACATAGCCCGAAGAATTGTCAAAACTTAAGTGGCAGTGGGCAGGGTACATTGCTCGCAGAACAGATGGCCTATCGGGCCGAAAGGTTCTGGAGTGGTGACCGCGTGCCGGAAGACGTAGCGTTGGAAGGCCTCCCACAAAGTGGACCGATGACCTTGTGAAGGCCGCAGGAATTCGCTGGATGCGGGAAGCAGAGATCCGGTCGAAATGGCGGTCCTCGAGGAAGGCCTAAGTCCAGCACACGTCTGAGGCCGTGACGTCTGTCGCCTGAAATGATGATGATGATTTCAACAGGATTTACACAAGCTTTTCAGTGGCATAAGTCAATGCGGTACATTTTTGACGTTTCCATCATACACTGAATGCATTTAGAAGTGGAGTTGCCATGCGGTGTATTTTATTAGAGGCTGGTTTAGATTTAAATTCAATACAGATTTCAATAACACACACAGAATGGAATACAATACTATGTACTTCAGTAATCCTATCTAACCCCATTCTATTTGAGTTTCTCGATGTGTGTGGCCTTAAAGTGTGTGGAATTAATGCGGGTCATGCCGGATTATTGGATTTCCTAAAGGGTCACGACGATCAAACTTCGGGAACCCAAGATTTGCTTACCGTATATCTCAAATGGAGGTACAATTACTTTGTTTATATTGCAGTTAGTAGTAATGATAAAAGCAAATAAGCGAATAAATTATATTTATTTAGTGTAAATAATTGCTTAGATGGTTTGGTCATGTCACTGTTAGGTGGATGAGTGAAATGTGACTAACAAAATAACAGATTTAATAGGCATCTGATGTGAGTGGAAACGCTGGGAGGGGACGCCCTACTAAGACATAATAATCTTATTGGTGACTTTCTCCAGAAAGGTCAGGTGGACAGGAAAGTAATCACAACCTGCGTGTGTGTATATAGCCAGATGTATGAACGTAAAGGAAGCCAAAGGAGTATGTAAGGATCGTAGCAGGTGGCGTTCTGCAGTTTCTGCCTACCCCCATGGGAACAAGGCGTGAGATTATGTATGTATGTAAACATATGTCTGTAATTGCAATCACAAACAACTGACGAGTCAGTAAAGGTCGCTGGAATCCATTGGATGCAGGCAGCGTGAGATAGGTTGTGACGATGGATAGGGGAGTCTCTGTCTTGGTGTCGACATTTTGTGGCTGGTATGATGACGATAATGATTATCAAAATCAAGCAAACATTGTATATATAGAGAAAATATGAATCTTTGTAAAATTCATTAATGGATATGGATGAATGGATGAATGGATACTCTATAGGAGTCATCACAATATCTACCTATGCATGTTTGCTACGCTTTTCAGTCAGACCAAAAGCTAAGTTTATTAGATCGCTTTTATATCTTTAACCGATTTCAAAAAGGAGGAGGTTATCAATTCGGATGTTTATATATATTATATATTTTTTTTTTTATGTATGTTCGGGCATAACTCCGTCATATATAGACGGATTTGCAAAATTCTTTTTTTGTTTGAAAGGGTGTACTCTCGTGGTAGTCTCATTGTCACCAAGTCAGAATCTGATGAAGGAATCCTATGGAAATCGAGGGAAGCCCTCAAATTTTACAGGCACGCCTATAGTGATTTGGGTATTTTTTATAGTAACTCGTGCATTTGCTCTCGGAAAGCATCATTCAGTGAAGAGGAACTGATGATGAAGACCAGAGGTGGCCACCGGAACTACTCAATTATAAGTATTTCACGGGTTACGATTCGATTACTTTAATATGGTTGCTAAGCAATTTATGGTCGTCACAATGAATATGGTGAAATGGTGCTGATGGTGGCTTCACCATAAGCTCCAGTTCTTTTTGTTCTTACCAGGAGAACTCCTCAACAATTAACGTCCCTGCTTCGGGAAACGGAATATTTTGCAAAAGGTGATGAGTAGTTGACATTAGGCTATTGCAACTTAGATAAATTAATAGCTGACTCACTAAAAAGTGAAAAATAAAAAAAACTTTTTACAAAAATAAAAACAACCGACTTCAAGAAAAAACACTACAATGTGAAAAATAACTTTAATTTCGGAATTCGGTGGCAAAAAACTAAAATACAGATCCAAAGACACCGACTTCCGAAATTAAAGTTATTTTTCACTTTGTAGTGTTTTTTTTTTTGAAGTCGGTTGTTTTGTTTTGTAAATAGTTTTTATTTTTACACTCAGTTATGACATGTTTTATTTAATTCTAATAGTAACAAGGCAAGTTTATTGTGATTGACAAAAAAATATTATCCTATCTAATATTTTAAATGCGAAAGTGAGTTTGTTTGTTACGCTTTCACGCTAAATCGGCTGAATGCATTTGGATGAAATTTGGCACATGGATAGACCTTGACCTGGAGAAGGACATAGGGTTCTTTTCATCCTGGATAGCTGACGAATGTTGTCATTTATGTAAATTATTATGTAGATACGTATATGTTTTATGTAAATATGTATTTTTTTGTATATATAAATGGTACACCAATGAGGAGAGACATTAATGCAGGTAGCATTATTTTCTCTCCTTCTCTCTTTAATCCATCTTAAGGTTGTCTGTAAAATATCGCTTTTAGCGATAAGACCGCCCATTGTGTCATCCTATGTAAAATTTCTACATTTATAGCTGTAATTTTTATGGTGTACATAATAAAGAGTATTCTATTCTATTCTTACCTCTGAATGCTGTAAGTGAATGGCTTGAAATCGCTGGTCTGAGCTGTATGTAGTGAGCCCAACTGTTAGAAGATGGTAGTCTTTTCTTCTTATCCACGATACCTGAAACAAAAGATAAACAAATTACTACACATAAAAAACGCTTTCCATAAACGTCCCTAAGTTTTTTTACTTGACCTTAAATCATACAAATCAAATCATCTTATATACAGGCTGTAAAAAGACCCATCACAAAGCTTAACTTCACATTCTGTACATCAAACTAAGTAACATTGCATAAAAATAATTGCTGGGAAACACCTTTAATTTTCGCTGTGAGAATTTGCTGTTTGCGATATTGCGCACCCAAAACATTGTGCTTATGGGTGCATGCAACGGTACAGGGATCGTGGGTATTTAAAGTTGTGTTATAACATTAAACACTTGTTTTCGTAAAAAAGTCAGTAAAACTTGAAATTTTGACCTTCAATATCTCCGTAACCAGAAGGTTCGCAGGTACAAAAAAATAATTTCAATGATGGGAGTACAAGTGACTCTCGGCTTCGTTAAGTGTCTATTTACACCCGTCACATCACAAGGCATAATTTATAGCTGGGAATATTAATTAATTTATTGTAAAACATCGTGTCAATGTCTCAAAACAATGAAGGAAAACATCATGTGGAAACTGGCATGTCCTAGATCCAAAAATTCGAAGACATGTGACATCTAGTCAGATAGGAAACGCCGACCTCATCTAGTTTAAAAATATGATTGACGTGTAAAAGTGTTTGTACAAACCTACTTACAGAAATAAAATCATTTATCATTTATTTATCATTTATCTACCAACCCGCACTGGGCCCGCGTGGTGGATTATGGCCCATTCCATTTCACTGAGGAGGCCTGTGTCCCAGCAGTGGAAACATTATGGGCTGGTTAAGATGGGTGTGCTAATGAAGAATGTTTAAAACAAACCTTAAACTTTAGGTGTTAAAATAGAGTGTACTTCTTAATAATTAATACCTACACCAACGCACAGACTTTTAATTAAATGCAAAATAAATACATTAAAGCTTACTCTTAAGACTTTAGATTTCAGAAAAAACTTTACTCCAATATTGTTTTAAATAATTATACATAGTGGCGCGGACCTTATCACTTAAAATTATACCGCATATACTTAGACGGTACTTATACAAAATTTTAATGAAATTCATTAAAAAAAAAACCTGTTCCATACATTATGTCGAGCTACGTGTAAGAAAATGTAAAAAAACAGCTGATTTTTTTGTAAATGGATTTCATAAAAAAGTTGTATAAGTACCGTCTAAGTATACCATGCAGTGTACGTAGTATAATTTAATGTGATAAGGTCCGCACCACTTTGTATAATGATACTTAATTATTGCGTGTTTTAGTTTTTAATCTCAATCAGAAAGATACTAAGCTTGATTGTACACCAAAAAAGTACAGCGGGATTGTTCTTAAATGAATAAAATTGATAATTATCCTATTACTCCAAGCCCATTCATTCATAATATCTACTTCACCCACACTTTAAGGTGCCAACAAAAAACTCCGAACAATTTAGAAAACATATAAAATCAGCTTTTGTACTTTTTCTGTTAACTTGCAAAAGAGAACACGCTCTCATCGTTACTCTAAGCCTGGGTGTCTGCCAATGCATTTAAGTAACACTGAGACCAATTTATTGGTAACTTCGAACGGTGTAAAATGGCTTCTTAAAGGTCTGTGATACGCTTAGTGAATACCTGTATGTTCTGAGAAAAGCTCTGATGAAACTGATGCAAATCCTGCGCGGGGTGTGGCAGAATCACTCGCGTTATTGTATGTAGGTAATGGAGTTGTTCAAAAAATCGACGCGACGGATTCGCTTCAATTTAAACAGTTCTTAAAGCTGAAGAATTGAGATTAACAATTAAGGCGAAGTGCATAGCTCCTAAATTCTTAAAGGCACTGGCTTTGTTTAGGTAGGTAACGAATCCTTTTGATAAAGAGAGGTGTCTTGTTGACTGCCTTTATTGTGTTTGATCGACCCCCAGACCGGGTAAAGTGTAATTATTTTGGCTATTTCATTTGGAATTTCTCATTAGCTGTCCGATGTCTCGAGTTGTCTCCGGTTAGTGGCAATAAGCTAATTATCTATTACATAAGACTTACAAAACTGCCTAAATGTAAGTGTATTTAAAAATCAAGAAATCTAAATATTTTATTTTACATAAACCAACATGGGCACTTTAGGTGCACGGTTCCAATTGGTTGTTTCCTATGGAAAAGAGCAGACAAGAAACTCCACGGTTACTCTTTTAAAAATAAGGGGCTTTGACAATGTTCCTAATTACAGTGTTGATAGATATGGGAGGACAGTGTAGGCATGTCAACAAGTAACAGGTACTCAACAAAATATAAAAAGGTCCACAAATCTACAGTCTACAAGTTAGGCCTACAACGTTCTCTCATTCACAAAATATAGAAGAATTTATATAAAAATAAAAGCCTATTTAGACCAAATGACTTAATTGCCATTACAACTGTAACAAATATGAATCAAAATCCTATCCACAAAAGCCATAAATAAGGAGTTGAAATAAGAATCTGAGGTATATAATGTCAAATAATGAGATTATGTGAAAGAAGTAAGTAAAAAGAAACTAAAATCTTCGTAATTTGGGAACAGTTAGTAGACATCTATTTAGTGATGCCGTTAATGTGGTACCAGGGAAGCCACATGTGCAGAAGGAATTATTGCCAAACATCCTTGTCTTCAACGTTTTGTATGATTTGTAGCGGTATCTACAACGCCACATGCAAGTTGGGCATTTGCCCACCAGACACGACACCCGTTTTGTCGGAGGATCCTCCTGTTTCTATGCAGGTATGAGTAAATTTTACACCCTGTTCCTCATACCTCTATACTGGTGACCCCGAACAGGAAAGTCAGCGCAGCCTTCGTGCAACTACATCAGCGTGACGTCATCATCACTTCCTTTATACACAGACCTCTTCTAAGTCCTGCCTTGACTACAAGCATACTGTTATATCAGTCTTCTTCATAACTCATGACCTTTCACTCTCCAATCTAAACCCTTAAACAATTCCTCCTAAATTGTATTACTAAACAGTACCTATACAAACTTAAGTAGCTCGAACTCAGAATACATTTTCTAGCCCACTGAATATTGAAGCGTACTTAGGAATAAGCCTAGCTCAGAACCTCACGGGTTCACATTAAATTAATTGGTAAAATGAACTCCGGTCCTACAATTTATTTTCTGAGAATATGCTTGAAAATTCACCCGAGCTAGGGTATATTTTCAAGATCGCTGAAGCGTGTGAGGTTGAAAAATAGTTGGGAGTAGCAGAGTGTATGTAATGATATATATTTTTTGTTACACGCCGGGAGGGGCGCCGTAGGAGGACATATGGTGACCTTATTGGTGATGTTCTTCAGAAAGGTCAGGTGCGTAGTACTCGCAACCGGCGTGCGTGTATGACCAGATGTATGAACGTAAACGAAACAAAAGGAGTTAGTAACGATCGTAGCAGGTGGCGTTCTGTAGTTTCTGCCTACCCCCATGGGAAGAAGGCGTGAATTTATGTGTGTATGTATCTTTTCTTTTTTCAATGGACTATTGAAAATATGTTTTGAATAGCTTTTGCCCGCAGTTTTACCCCCATGGAGGTCGGTAATAATCAATTAATTTTAAATACTCTAGCGCCGCCATTTAACACGTAATACCTACATGTTAACCAACTTATTTTATGAATTTAAAATTTAAATCAAATCAAAATTGTCACACGTTGTCTTCATCTTGCACGACTCATGATGCGAAGCATCAGAGAGTGCTTTACGATCGAAAAATTTTTTTCGCCTCATTTTGGCGGCTATTTTTATTATTATAGCCTTGTTAGTTCACGGAATCAAGATATTTTGCATACTATAGTCGAGATAATTTAATGGAGATTAATTTCATACTTTTTAAAAATCGATTTACTGCAATAGAATTGGAAAAAAACACCAAAATAGGTCAAAAAAAAATCCTGTCCGTCATGTGTGAAACCCGGAAACACTGTAACTTGTGAAAAAATCCATTATTTGAGTTTTTTTTTTTTTTTTAAATCTAATCGACAATTGTAGGTCACTGAATGCAAATGGCTAATTAATTCAGTGTCGTTTAATTACAATTAATAAAAATAGAAACTACAAGACTGTACATCTACTTATATCCATAGAAAATTAACATATGGATGGTGATATATCTATAGATATTATGTAAATTTATTCCACCAGGGGCGCTTGTGCAGTACCTTCTTCCTACTACAGCTGTTTTTTCGGCAATTAATTTTGAACGACTTAAGTTTTTTTTTTTTTTATATTTCATAATTAAATGAGCATTATGAGTCATGCACTTTTGGATTTTCCAATTTTTTTAATATACTCTCGTATCGCCGGTATGCTGGAAGAGATTTCTTTAGAAATAAGCATCACCTTTGTACCTATTTTTCTGTTCCTTTCTTCTTGTCTGTTTATATATGTGTTTACATAAAAGGTTAAAAAAAAAAAAAAAACCTACATGGGCACTTATGAAACGTCAGAAGCTAGGTGCACAGTTCCAATTGTTCGTTTTCTATTGAGAAGAGCCGGCAAGAAACTTCACGGTAAATTGTAATTACTTTTGACCGATTGGACCGATTTTAATGAAAAAGTTGATAATTTATCGCCTTGCAAAATTTTATCTAAATCCGTTCAGTGGTTTAGGAGTAAAAGGTACATACATAGTGACTTTCGAATTTATAATACTAGCGTGGATTTATCAAAACATGTTGCATCAATCGTTCTATAAATTATTGTAACAATCTAAAAAACTGTAGCTAAGTTGGCCAGAGAGGTTTAAATTGAAAGCGCTTTTTATATTGTAATATTTTTATGATTCCTTTAGAATTGGTATTACTACATTCAATAGCGCAACAGGTAGTACTTAAAATGGCTTTTAGTTTGTCGGGCGTTTGATCCTTGGGGATATTATTAATATCAGCAAGTAAAGTTGTGGTCCCAGTTCAGGGAAAAGGTCACTTCTCTTATGACTGAGCAATTATCACCACACTTGCTTGTTGCCTTTTGGCGAATTTAATAATGCAACGCCTTTTTGTTTCTTTTTTTTTGTGTGGGAATTCATCAAATGTCCTCTCCCGCTCCGGGCGGAGTGGAAGGGCGTGTCAGAATCTTACTGACTAAAACCCACCCGTGATCCTTCAGTTGCCTGTGCGCCAGGGCCACGGTAACTCTTTCGGATAATCCGCGACCCCGGCAGGCATCGGCCCTATCGGACCCCGTCAATTATTCTGACACCTCTTTGAGGCACGCGCGGAACACAACGCACCGTCGACCCAGGCCTGGTCCTTACCGGACGGCGAGCTGAACAATGCCAAGCCTGTATTTCTCAAAGGAGTTGGCAGAGTTGTACCTAAATAGTACATCCAAGTTATGTTAGTTATCCAGACTCTGAGCTGCTACTAAGAAATTCCTGATGGCAAAACTCAATATCACTTAGCCCGACCTGCGAATCGAACCCAGGACCTCATGCTTAGCAGTAGTGCTTAAGACTAGACTGACGAGGTCCCATGTAAGAGGGCTAGCCTGTTGTTGGACGATTTTGAACTTCTTGGAATGTTAATTAATAATTCATAGTTCTTATAATTTTATGTAAATTGCATGTATATTCAACACAATGTAAATTATTCAGGAATAAATGAAATGAAATGATTATTAATGAATGCAAGATTGATTTGTCTAAGTTTGTATTCAAAGTCAGGAACCTCATTATGCTCATGAATACCAAGGCTTTAGATGAATAGCACAGTTTATAATTTTTTATTTTAAATTTCAATAGTTTCCTATTGAACAATAAGTCTAAAATTTATGATAAAAAATATATGATATTATTCAGGATATGTGCTAGTTAGATAGTGTGTTGAAAACACAATACAACTGAATTGATACGATAGAAAATAAACACGAAAATACCTTTGAAAAATTATTTAAACGGTTATAAACCATACTAATATAGCCATACTAATATACATGCAATCATTCTGGTTTTTTGTCAGATTATTCTACAAGCAACATATAAACGTAATACTTAGTGTTCCATTATTTTAGCCCAATCTATAGGTTTTTTGTAAATAGATAATTTCTTCATATTTTGCAACAAATTACAAGCGTTATGTCATCGCCCTTCTTTTTCTTTTCTATGCAGTCTGACAGTAACCTCGCTTTAGCTGTTGACAGCCTCTTAACCCAGTCAGGAAAGGTGAGGGATGTGCTTTTTAATGCCTTTATTTTGTAATATAGACGTTAAAAATAATCTGCTCCTTACCCTGATCTGCACAAATGAGTGGATTTCTAGTGCTTGACAATCAATACAAACTCTGAACTAAGAATATTTGCAGAATAACCTTCCTTTCAAGACTTACGTTATGTACATAGATATTATCTACTGAAAATATTAATCTTAATTAGCTCCTTGGTAACTAAGAAACCGTTTGAAGCCGGATATAACCGGATTACATTATGTGAGCTTTAATTACGGATTGCGATTACTGATTCAATGTAATCGCGTTTAATTATGAAGGTATACCTACTACCTCGTTATCAAGTTAAACAGGGGAATAGACCATCTCTCTCTCTCTCTCTCTCTTTATCCACGGGTTTTGAGAAAGTAAAAGGCCGTTTGACCACCGCAGCTGTCACCAAGACGTCACCGAGAAACGAAATTATTCGAACGGAACGTGACATCCCGGTGACGGCGGTCGTTTGTCAACCAAAATCAAAATCAAAATATTTTATTTCACATAAACCTACACGGGCACTTATGAAACGTCAGAAGATAGGTGCACGGTTCCAATTGGTCGTTTCCAATGGAGAAGAGCCGGCAAAAATCTCCACCGTTACTGTTTTAAAAAAAAGTGGCTTTTACAATGTTTTAGAAAAAACATACGTTTATTTGCAGTAAACATGACGCAAAGAAAAAAACACACAAATACAAAAAAGAACGAGTTGGGGGAAAACATGCGTCACATCCATGCAAAACGGCAATCGCCCAGCATAATGCTACGACCCTATGCGAGACAGAGCCCCACCGCTGGTTTTCAGCGATAGCCGCCGTTGACGTGATGACGTCAACCAGTGCAGCATACGAAAATGAAAAATAAATAAAAAATAAGAAATAAAATAAAGACACTATACATAGTTCTAAATGTATATAAACATAATATTTATAAAGTGGTAACATTCAAAATTTGGTTTTCAAATTACTTTGTTAATAGGTATTGTAGGCCTATCAACAAGTAACAGGTACTCAACAGAATAGAAAAAAAAGGTCTACAAATCTACAGTCTACAAATTAGGCCTACAATGTTCCCATATTCACAAAATATAGAAGAATCTATATAAAAGATAAATAAAATAATAATAATAAAAGCCTATTTAAACCAAATGAGACCGCTTGAAACCGTGACTGAACTCGGCGATTCAGTATGTTATGATAGACAAAACAAAAGCCGGGCTATCGGCGCCGGTGCGACGGCAGTGTATGGATCAGAACATTGTTTTGTATTGCCCGCACATCTCCCATCTCGGGCCGAGTTCTAGCTGTCGATGTCGCGCTGAACTATTCTAAACTTCGGCAGCCGAGATGACAGCACGCGGCGCTTAGGGAATGGACGTGCGGTGGACACGCGATCATAGTAAATGTATGTATCGCTATTTCGGCGCCATCAATGTTCTCGGTGATGTCTCGGTGACGGTTGCGGTGGACAAACGCACTTAGGTCTATCGTCCACGACGCTACCTTTTTAAAAGTAACCAGTTACCAATGAGTACCTTGAATGTCTTAGCATGAGTATTCCAATATAAAGGCTCGTACTCAACGAAATCTATTGTAAACTAGTTATCAGTGCTTCCAGACGCCCGCCCTTCACCACTTTCTGGTACTTAAGGTATGGTGCAACAAACTCCCCAGCAGATTGTCATGGTGAACTTCTCCCATCCCTCGTTTCTCTTTTAGTGCTGTCAACATTACCAACTTCACCAGCTACGTTTAGATATTCTCGAACCACTTCTTTATAATTTCTAGATCAGCTGTTGTTCATAGCCGAAATTATTTTAAGAGCTACACGTGAGTGTGAAAACTTTTGATTGATGTTGATAAATGAAAGGTGTGTTTTCGTCTACTTCTAAGAACATTAGGTAACCTTTTACAATCATAATAAAAGAATACCTCTTTATAATATAGTTTAGATTCGTCATTATTTACAGCATTAATGAAGCCTTGTTATGAGCTCAGTGCCGATTACAGTTCACAATCCTGTCAAATTCTCCAAATCAAATCAATTTACCCAGCCTTTTCTCGACTATGTTGGGGTCAGCTTCCAGTCTAACCAGATGCAGCAGAATACCAGTATTTTACATGGAGTAACTGCCTATCTAACTTCCACAAACAGAGGTTACCCTTGGTAAGACTGGTTGACAGACTTTTGGGCTTCTGACTGTAACGTCTGTCAAGGATCCACGAATGACGAAGATAATGGAGGGGTCTCGATATGTAATGAATGGTCATCCATCCACGAACCGAGCGCGGCAAACGTAGCTTAACCTTCGGACGATCCGTGCGGGTCCCCTGCATTCCTCGAAGAGTTATTTAGAGAGATATGTGAATAACTTCGGTATTTATGTACTTCCCATTCGTTTCATTGCAAACCCCCTCTTAAACGTTTCCAAGAATATTAGATTTCCAGAAATACAGTTTAATAATGCAGCCACGCTATATATAGAGGTAGCTTTCGTGATGCGGCTTCCAAAGTGTGGAATAACCGGCCATCACCTGTTTGAGCAATTAACGCGATCGACACATTTAGAAGACGCCTACGGCAGTACCTCATAGATGCGCAACGGAAGCTAGACATGATCAATTTGAACGTTTAATTGATATAAATTTGTGATATATGTAGTTATCTGTTCTTTATTGATGACAGCCCTTTGTTTCTTTTACAACCATACCATTTTATTTCTTTCCATAAACACCACTATATTATCTATATATATAAAAATTAATCCCTATTTCCCTTGGTCACGCCGCAGGAATTCACTTTTTTTTTTTTGCTGTGTTCGTTATTGTCAGGAGAAGAATCTTATGTAATAAAAAAATAAGGAAGTTGATCGGAACGTTACAAAACTTAAGAAAACATAACGCCAATATTAATTTTACATAACTGTCAGTTGTTTGAAATAACTGTCAGCGATTGACAGAATGCGCGCTGTAAATATCGTTTAACACAGATGGATCGGTTGATAAATGAGCCGATAGTTTTAGTCAATAGTCAAAAGTAAAACTAAACGTTTTTTTTTTCATTTAAATATTTACACACACTATTAAATCTGACTTACATTGATAAAACGACCTCGTAATATAGGGTCTAGTTGAAAACCAGCATCAGGCACTAGTTATCTGGCATTTATGCTCAACTGGGCCTATTTGGCGCAGCCCTGAAGCACGATACTGTTTTTTTTCTTTCTTATTTTTGTTTTTGTGTGAATATTGTGTGTTCTAATCCGGGTCAACAAAATTTATTTATTTTCTTTCTTTCTTCTTTCTTCGATCGTAATAAAAACTAATCAAAAGCTATACTTTTGATAGCATAAAACAATACAACCAAGTTCAATCAGCGTTGCAAGCAATTCAGCAAAATTAATCCAAGCTAAATTATACCTAAATTAATAACTAGGCATTAGACAGGAATGAGTACTAGTGAATGCTATATAGAATTTACTAACAAACTATTCTGCTAGTTTATTAGAGAAGTTTTGTTGAGCGGTCAATTGGAAGAGATAACTTTTTCTATGTTAGACCCCGATCACACGGACGTAAAAATATCGCGGCGAGATTTTATCGTGCACTGGATTTTCAACTCTGGGTGTTAAGGCGCAGATACTTACTTTTAATGATTTCAAATTGAACATCACGTCTAAACGAATAGTCTTATTTGTTTGAAAAAAAAAATGTGATAAACTAGACTAGTTTTTTCAAAATTTGATATGTGATTATTTGAAATTATATTTTTATAACATAGTGTAATTAATTTGTAAAGTAATGTTTAACGCGAACACAAAAACGATAATCACGCAAAAACTATCGGGTGTATTTTCATGAAATTTGCACCATCTAAAAGACATTTTAACTACCCAAATTTTTGTATACGGCTTTTATTTGTATTGTGTTTGATAAATCAAGTTGGGTTGTTTTTGCGAATAAACTTGATGCTCGTTGAAGCGGGGGCTCTTGCGGGCGACGGGCGGCAGTGCATCGCTGACCAATGTTCGGGTAGACGCTGACGCTCTGTGCAATTTTATTCGCTTAAAAGTGTCGCGATATTTTTACGTGCGTGCAAATGTCGCAGAAAGCGATAAGGCCGCCTATTGTATATTTTGTAGTGTTTGTTTTTTTTAATGTACTCGTATTTTGTGGTGTTCATTAAAGAATGAAATTGAATAGGTGCGCCATATTAAAATATGGCATGTATTTAACGCGGCGACAAATTAATCTGAAATTGGGATTAAAAAATAATTAAAGCCGGTAGCAAAAATAGTAGGTTGGCAGCTACAGTGAAGAATAATTTTAAGTAGAAAGTAGCAGCTTAATAATCAGTTGTTAGCTTTGTTTTAATTTAAACTGGCATCGAGTTTCTGTTTTGGCGAGGCCTCCTATTTCTGAATGGCAATAATAATAAGGCGTAGCCGACGGAGCCCCGCTTAGCGGGGCTCCTACTTCTGGGCGGTTTAAAAAAAACAACCACGAAGGGGACGGCGGGTGTCTTTCAGACCCCGCCATCCCCTTCTAACCTAACCACTCCGAGTCAGAGTGCCCCAAGTCCCGAGCTCGCTTCGCTCGCTCTTGCATCCTATCCCACTGTTAATATTAGTCACCACTTCATTATTTAGTACCTCGCCTATGATTTCTAGTAGCAAATAGTTAGTAGCCCTTTAAGTTGTTAGTCGTCTGCAAAATAATTAGCTTTAAAATATTATGTCGGCAAAAACGTGTTATAAAGAAAATTTTGAGCATATCATTCGGCCGAGAGAAAGGAAAGGGATGCACATACGTGCGCGAAGGCAAGCGATTTGGAAACGTGGTCGCACGTTTTTCGTCGGAATAGTCAAAATTAGGTGAATGACCGCTAGCTCACCGCGTTGCCAACTTGCTTCATGTTGTGAACTCTGCGATGAATGGATTACTCATTGGGCGCGCGCTAAAATTGATACTTCATATTATTATTTATTTTTTAACTTGATCTATGATCATTCGTGTCTACTTGAAGGCAATAACTTAGTTTGCGCTAAGACAATACACCATTATTTTCAATAATTAAGATTTGGGAAATTACATTTTTTAATGATTATGTAACAGTTACTGAACCTCCTCCTCCTCTACCTTCTCCTACTCCTCTCCTCCTCCTATTATTATCAGAACTAATTATCTTTTTTGTATGCATGTGTTTCTGTAACAAATAATAGATTTTTCTTTCTCTCCTATTTCGAGTTGGCGCCAGTTTTCAATTTCAATGTGCATACATAAATAAACAAACGTGGACATACTCTGTGGATACCATTATTAAGGTTAATTTCTAGGATTTTAGCTCGTTGTTATTATAAGTGACATATATTGAACTGCAATAGTATGCGTAAAGCTATAGGAAGCTTTTATTTCAGACATTTGGTATTTTATTTCTAAAATCAGTTTGATTAAATAACATATTGGTGCAAAGCAAATTCGGTTTTATTTGTATCAAAATAAATTTAGAGTTTTTTTTTGCAGAATAGCTTTAAAATTCTCATAGCCAAAAGTAAGGAATTTTAGTGGTAGTTTAGTTCGGTGTACAAGAGAATCGGCACCATTATTTCGATCTTACTTCTCAATGTTTTTTAATGTTTTGTGTTTCGTAATGCCAATTGCTTTGCATACTAGTGTATAGAATCAAGTTCTTATATCTCACTAGGAACTAGTGAAGGGCGGGCGTTTTGGGGGACTGTCTCATGTAATTTTGGCGTTCAAAGAGCGCTGATGATTCTCAGCCTATTTTTGATTTAATGATTTACAGTTTTAGTTATTTCTCTATTCAGTTCTGTTTAATACAAAAAAAAGCAAATCTGAGCAAAAGACTGTGATGATTTCCTCGTATTTTTATTGAAGCACTTTTTTAACGGCATTCTTGTAATGCCGGCATTACAAGCGTGTCTATAAAAACAGACCACTAGTTGCTTCCATTTTTAAAACTGCACCCCATGCGTCAGGTTTTTAAAGTCTCGTTAAATGGACAACAGGTTGGCGGTCCATAACCCACAAACTGGACTGGTGTGGCCCGTTCATTAACAAGGTGAAGGGTTTACCCCGCAAAGAGGCGTTTGGGGAGAGAGCTCTTGAAGAGTTTTGTTGGACCTTTTTGAATTACTTTGACTTTATCTTTTATCCGCGGCTTCACCCGCGTAGCGGTCGGCAAATATTCCAAGGGATCGTATTAGCGGGATAAAAAGTATCAGCACCTATGTCCTAATGGATATCAAGATCTATCTGTGAGCAAAATTTCATCCAAATACGTTAAGCCGTGAAAAGGTAACAGACAGACATAGTTACTTCACATCTTATTATCTATTTAAATAAATAAAAATTAAATGCTGTTCGCTGGTAAGTGCTTCACTTGAGAGCGGCTGAACCGATTTGGCTATTTTTGTTTTAAAATGTCCGTAATAGACCGAATTAGGTTTTTATGGAAAGAAAAACTGGAATAGTTTCCCGTAAAAAATTTCAAATTCGGCAAAATTTAACGTCCATTTTTCTATGGGATTTCTGTATGAATTAACGAAGTACAGGACAAAGTCGGTCAGAAGGCCAATAGGGAAGATGCAAATATAATATTTATGAAAATTTTATGATTAAAAAGTTAAAAATATGTAAAAGAAGGGCCACTGCAACGTTTTTATTTTACATAATGTTGTTTTTTAACAATAATTACGAATTAAAAATGACTTGAAACAAAACGTATTTTAAAACACCAATCAGCGTTTAGTGACGTCACTCCTGTTATGACAACTTATTTGAGCTTATGGTTGTAAAAGTGAATATTATTTTATGGGAATATTAATTGCGTTTTTTTAATAAAAATGGAAGTTGGGTTTATCAAAGCAGACTCCAGGAATTTACCAAGAGTTAGTGTTGACATGGTTGTAACTTTTTTTGTCGAAAGTGTAGAGTTTTCCATTTTTTTTTTGGTTAATGAACACTGAAGATGGATCTGATACATGAAATACATAACAATATAGTTCTTCATTAGAAAGCATTATCCTTATATTATTATAAATTTGAAAGTTTGAATGTTTGTTTGTCTCTAGTATAAGAATAAATCAAAATTATACCCGGTGAATTTTCAATGCTCTCAAGAATTTCACGTTTTGCCTTTTCATTATTACTGATCTAGGTTTCAGTGGCATCATTCTATTTTGGCATTCAAAAATATGAGGTACCACATCTTTTTTCAGAAAAAGTTTTCCTCTACACATTTTAAACTTTATCGAGTTTTCGACGTCGGTCTCCAACTAAAAAATAAAAAATATGAAGACAGGTTTTGTAAGTATTAGGTAGGTTACTAACGCGTTTTTACGTACAAGCAGATTAACTTAGCAATAACAAGTATATTCGCCGACTTATGTCAAAGTAATTGTCACAGCATCGAATACCTAATGGTCTTTGGAGAATAAGTAATTGTCATTTCTCTTCGCAGCTTGAAACCACTTTTTTCTCAGTTTGGGTCAGAAGGTCCAGTCAAAAACAATTTATTTGGGAACTTTGTTGAAGTAGATGAACACATTGGCACAAAACATGAGTCAACACGGTTTTTTTTCGGAATATTAGTGTTATTGTTATGATCACCCGATGTTGATGGATAGTCCATTATAAATTTTTACAAAAAAATATCTCCAAAGTCGGAAAAATATGCATAACTATGAAAGCCGGCGAACAAGTACGACCAGTGACAGACAGGAGTGACGTAATCGGAACCATAGGTCCGTTTTCGCGCGAAATTTTAAACGGTCAATTTAAAACCGCATTTTTTCCGATAAATTACAATGTTTTAATTTTTTTATATATTTGTGGTCTATTCTACATGGAGTTCTTTAAAATGAAAACAAAATTAAAAATATTGCATGTTCCCTATTCTCGTACTTGAAAAAAGTTTAAATTCAGGTCACAATCTTATCTCAACCACAATCAATGTTAAAGACTTGTCAAAAATTTATATATATTTATTATATTTTGACAAATTAAGTCTAAGATTAGTATGCGAACGTTCTTAAAAATGCGGTAATTCCTCGTCTGATTGGCGGGTATTTGCGTATAAAAGTATAGGAATGGCTTTCATTTTGACAGTTCAACAACATTCATTGCGTAATTTACGATGTTGAGCAGACAATTTTTTCGAATATATGAAGCAATCGATTAGCAATAGGCTTCAAAATTATTGAGATTGTGATTGATAGTGTATTATGAAAGTAGGGTGCAGGTCGTATAAAATACAGAACAAAAAACAAAGCTTATTCCAGTATCGTTTTGTTTCCACCAACATAATCGTGCTATTAACACATTTCTTCCTTCAAAACTACATAGTTAACAGCTAAGCATATTCTTGAGAACTATAAATTGTAATGCGCTTGCAAAGTGCTGCTGTTAAGCTTACAATTTATGATCTGCAAGTCTTGGTACTAATGCAGCTGTATAAGCTATTGTGTTATTAACACAGTTGCCGTCATATTCATAAACGTCTTGGCTAAAATACCGGTGTATAATGTATTGTTGTCTACGTCAATTGTCGTTAAAGTGACAAGGATAGCACACCTGATGTTTAGTGTTCATCTCATTCTGTCTGTTAGAACGTCGAATCGAATGACACGTCTACTTTGAATGGCACTTTGCTTTGTATAAATAGGATATTTGGTCACTATAGTTTGATCCAAAAGTGTCTGATGAAAGTGTCAACAAACCTGTTCAGGTTTAATTCGTCCGCAATCATTCACTAACGGGAATTAGTAATACATTAATCTGTATAAAGAAGTTTTGAACTTTATATCTCACCATTTTACCAACAATTTCAATTACATTATTAAATTGTAATTGAAACATCGTGGACGAAAATTGAGGTTATAAAATTAACCTCAATAATGTCAAATGAAAAACATCTTTAAAGTGATTTATATTTTTATATTCAAATAATCAAATCAAAGCATTCAATTTGTAAGTGGGACTACAATATAGAAATTGGAATCTAGAGGTACCTACGTTTTCTGATCCATTTGTTTACCTATTCATCAGATTCTTTTGGAACAGGGCATATAAATAGAAGAATTAAACGATGTTTAAAGAATGCATAAAATATGGAGGTAGGTAGGTATTATGGCGTTTCTCCATATCAACTTCATGGGAATTAAACATTACTGGTAAAAATAATGTGGTTGTATTAATACACTTCTGTCTTCCCCTTCAAGCAGTACAGGCGAGATATTTTGTAGTCAAGAACAACAAAGTCAAGTTTTGTAGTCAAGTTTTGTTGTCGTTTTGTGTTTGTTTTGTTGTTGTGTTTTGTGTTTGTTGTGTTTTGTTTGTCTGTGTTTGGTTGTTTTGGTATTTTGTTGTGTTGTTGCTGTTTTGTTGTTGTTCGTTTTGTTGTTGTTAAGTTTTGTGTAAAGATCGTTATATTATGTATCAAATATGCTACCAACTGTTATAATTATTGCCAACAGTAAAACCTGTTAAGCTTATTAGAATTTATTGTCTCATTCGTTGACAGAATAATGCTGGCGTTTGGTCTTTGGTCTTACCTGTATACAATAACATTACACAGAATAGTAGAATATGTTATATTCCTTATAATTTGGGACTTTGGTTTCAAGTGATTTATTATTTAAGAGGTTGTGACTCGCGAGCTATTTGTCATAATACAATATAGTCCTCCAGACCGTAGTTCGGCCATGACGGCCAATCTCAACGGAGACTAGCCTTCGGCGCAGGAGATATTATAGTCCACAAGTGTGTGCGCAGACACAGGTGCACTTTCTCTACCCTCACTTTCATAGTTCGATTGTACGGTAATCCGACACGACGAGAGAGGGATCAGGCGCAGGACCAACGGCTTAATATTCTTTCCGAGCCACGCGGGTATCACACCGCCAACTTCCAAACTTCGGGCTGTTACTAAGAAAGTCCTAATGGAAAAATACTTTGGCCGACTTGGGAATCGAACCCAGGACCCCAATAATATGAGTATCTTGGTCATTTAGTTAAATTGCATTTCACTATGAATACTACTAGTTCCAAAAATCGACGGCGAGTTTTTTTTTTTGAAATGCCATTTTTAAGTGGCATTGTGCAGGGACCATTACTCGCTGAACGGATGGCTGATCAGGCCGAAAGGTTCAAGAACTGGTGACTGCGTAAAGGAAGTCACAACATTGGAAGCCGTCCCATAAGGTTGACCTTTAGTGAAGGTCAAGAGAATCCGGTGGACGCGAGAAGCACAATATCAGTCGATGTGGCGATACTAATTGGAGCCTTATGACTACCATGTCAGCTGAATGACGATGATGGAGTGATACATCACTGCTAAAGGAATCCAAGCCAAACAGCCAACTAACAAATTCTACCAACCAAACTACCCAGAACAATAAATGCAAACGAAGCTACAAAATGCAGCATAAATTTAAGGCATTTAGTAGTTGGCAGCTTACAAGTGAGCTAATTTGTAGCTTAGCTTGAGCTACCGTTAAATGTGTGTGGTGCAGTTAAATATTCTTATGGTCATGCTTTTAGTTCAGGAAAGCTGTAACTTCTGTTGTGTTTTACAAGGTGGTTGGGGTAGAACTGTGCTACAAAAAAATATAAAATGTTAGTTAAGTATTCCTAAACAACAAAAAAAACTAAATTGAAGAAAAAAAATGAACCGGCTCAAAAAAAAGGTACAAAATAGAATTTACAATGTAATTAGTGGTATTCATAATTAACATGGATGAAGTAAATTAAATACGTATAGTATAACAAGCCTGTAATGTTCCCACTGCTGGGACACAGACCTCCTCTCTTCGAGAGGGAGTGAGCTGTAATCTACCACGCGGGCCCAGTGCGGGTTGATAGATATCACATGTCTTCGAATTTTTGGTTCTAGGACATGCCGGTTTCCTCACAATGTTTTCCTTCACCGTTTTAAGAGCAGTGGTGATTAAATTATTTACACAAAGTTAAGCGCCTGTCTGGCTTCGTACACACGACCACGTACATCTAGTAAGTCAGCGTCGTTACGTCTAAGCCACCGCTTCTAAAATACGTATTATTGAAGCTAAATAAAAAACCACTCATCAGTACTTGACCAACTTTTTAAGAAACTTCCTCTGTGGGCCACCCTGGGTAACCCCTTTCCAATTCGGTTAATTACAAAGAACTACATAGAACCAAAAAAAATACTATAATAACATTTTTTTAAATATAGTAATAATTCCGTTTTATCTTTTTTTAGGGTTCCGTATCCAAAGGGTATCCCATATCCGCTGTCCATCCATCCGTCTGTCACAGGTCTGTCTGTATCTTTTGAACCGTAATAGGTACACACTTGAAATCATCACATAGTGTAAAAAATTCTACGTAATAATATAAATGTGAGGATTTGTGAGGATGGATGGATGGATGGATATTTGTTACTGTTTCACATAAAAACTACTAAAAGGATTTGGATGGAATTAGGAACACAGATAGTTTATAACCTGGTTTAACATATAGGATATTTTTTATCCCAGTAATATATTCCCGTGGGATAATTCCCGACCTCCACCCTGGCGAAGCCGCGGGAAAAAGCTAGTATATAATAAAGTTATAAATGAAAGGGGGTCCCCATACATCCCGTTCCGGATCCCCCTCCGTCTTTTGTACGATGGAACGGAACCCTTCGTGTGCGAGTCCGACTCGCACTTGTTGTTTTTCCTAGCCTGCTCTGCCCCACTCCTGTGCAAAGGCCTCCCTCAACTCCTTCCATCTTTACATTTTATCTTAATCAGTAAAAAATAAAGTCTCCAATTAATTATATAGGACCAAAAATTCGTAGAGCTCCCGCAGATAGGTGCGACGCGACGGCACGACACGATCCTGGTAAAAAAAATCCCTGAATTTTCAAAAAAAAAAAACTACAAGAGCCGGGTGGCACCGTCTAGTCAGGATTGTCTGCGGAAACCTTTAAATGCCTTTTCTATTTTAGCACTAGAAACGTATTGAGTATAACTAACTAACATTCTTAAGAGTAATTGCGAGTAATTAAGTATTAGTTGACCTTTTGATTCTGAAGTAAAAGGTACCTTTTCTCGAGGAGCTTATTTGCTCAATTATAACAGGTCAATAAATTGCTTTTATTTATTTCTTTTTGAAATTTATCCTCTTAAATTAAAGAGCAATGTAAATCATTTTTAGTCTTATTTACATGGTTTTGATGAAGTTAAGCGACTTAGACCTGCTTACACCGCCAATCACTAAACACGTTTATTGCTGAACGTGTTTACTGATTGGCGGTCCAAGTGGGTCTTATTAGCTTGTTTATGGAGGATACGCTAAAGTAAGACCGCATTTTTTTTAAGCACGTGTCTTTTTGTTAGTTTCTGGCCAGTGTCAGATCGTATGTTGATCCAAATATGATTCGTGACCGTGCCAAATACATACACAGGTTGTCCCTTAAATAAAGGGTCAAACGTAACGGGTAGGCAGCTCACCTGATTTCCAACAAAGAATTTGAAAAGTTTTGTTGTTTTTGAATTTTGGTATTTTCATGGTAAAAAAAAACCATTTCAATTCAAGATTTTTTTTTTAAGGCAAATAAAACCTAATTTAGAAAAATGGTATCTTATTACATTAGTAAGCTATTCAGAAATGTTTAACAAAAATCATACCTAAAAATGTTATCATTAGCAGCGACAGCATTAAAAAAACTGAATTTTGGTAGAAAAATGGTGAAATTCGAGAAAAATTGTCTTTAATAAAAAAAAAAATCCGTAGCGGTTTTTTTTAAACTATTCAAATTAGTTATTGGAAATCAAGTGAGCTACCTACCCGTTACGTTTGATCCATTATTTAGGGAACACCATGTATATTCATTAGAATCATACTGACTTCATCTGTGAGTTAATAAAGAGACTGAAAACAAAGTTGTTTTCATGTTTATAAAAAAGGCTGGGGTACTTTAATTTGGTGCTAAACTAATTGATAATCGGATGACTCGCATCTCTAAAACTAGTGGCTCTGTGAGCTGTACACCAGCGGGGTAGTTACGTAACAGACTAACAGTAGGAATGGATTTCTATTTGACAGTTCAACGACATTTATTGCGTTATTTACATTATCGAGCAGACAAATTTTTCGAACTTATGAAGCAATGGATTAGCAATAGGCTTCAAAATGATTCAGATTGTGATAGATAGTGTGTTACGTAATTGAGTAGTGCTGGTGAGTCTGTCTTTGCATAGCTTAAAACTGATAAATGTTCACCGCGATATTTAAAACAGAAGAGCGCTGCAAAAATGGCTGAAATATGTTTTTTTTTTACGTTTTCAACCCCCATAAATGATAAATGATTAATTTCTGTAAGTAGGTTTGTACAAACACTTTTACACGTCAATCATATTTTTAAACTAGATGAGGTCGGCGTTTCCTATCTGACTACTCTGAGAAGAAAGGCCGAAACAAACTCAGAGGTCACAGTCTCTTTTAAAGTCCAGACATAATCTTGGTCAAATCATGTGAAGACCATGTAGATTGGTATCTGAAATGGTCTTTTGAGGAAAGAACCACACAGATTGAGTGGACCTGTCCAGTCAGTACACGCATTTGTCAGTAATCGTGCAGCTCAACTCAGGAAGTCAGGACTTGAGGAGCTCAACGATTCGACGAACAATACCAAAGAAAGGACATTTGGGTAGGCCACATAAATTACTCTATCTGCCAGATCATGATTAAAATTAACTGCGAAAAAAAAAGCAATGACCTACATATGTCCGCTATGTCGAAAAAATAACGAAAAATTGAATCGACAAAAATAATCAATATAATTATCGAACCTACTCACAAACACGAGAAATCGGTTGAGAAATGCGACCTGTAGATGAGAACAGACATCCGAACATCTGGACATACGAAAGCATTTTTGCCCAAGCTGAAATGGAGATGCTTCGTTCGCTCTTCGCGCTCGCTCAATTAATAAGCTTGTTTCATGTAAATCTGCATAAAATTAACATAGCTATTGCGGTACTAACACCTTGGTCTTAGTTGTGGTTTCAAGCCTATGGCGTGTGGCTTGTGGCTGGTGCTAAACAAGCATAATAATGTACTCGTTAGCACTTCTGAGGCATTTCCTAGTATTTGCGGCGATTCTCTGGTAACCACGACCTGTAAACTGCTTAGCTATGGCTAGCCGCAGTTTCAACATTCAACATCTCGCCAATATTCTCCGAATAGGGAAGCAGAGGTGAAGGTACACGCACATTTCGCCAATTATGTTTAACAATAATAATAATAATACCATTTATTTCAGACGACACAGGCCTATAGAAAAGTACCTTATCATAAACATACATATTTTTTATATAAACAAAACTTGTGTGAATAAATAGCTTAAAACTATGTTAGTTGCACTTCACTTCACTAGCTTGTCCTTGTGCTGTCCTGTGGTACTTGCGGAAGCGACGGAACATCACGTCCTGCGGCTAAAAGTCCTTTTCCATGACGACGGACAGATAACAATTCGGTACTCGCACCACAAACGCCTTGAAATTCACGTTGTGCTGCGACTCCAGTAACTGCAAGCTCGGCGTGTGCCTCGTCTTCTTGCGCATGTACTCCACGATGTCCTCCGCCTTAGGGCTGTTATGTACGCGGGTAATGTACAGCAGTGTTGTAATGTACACCAAGTTCACATTTGTGCCGTTTTCTTTATAAGTAGATACTTCTTCTGGTCGTGTTGAAGGTACTTTGATTTTACTTCTTTATATTGTTTGAGCTCAGTAGATGGCCATGTTAATTGCGGAATCAGTGGCATTCTTTTGGTCATAAAAGGTGTAAGTGAACGAGTGGAGGACTGTAGCGGCATCTACAACGCCACATGCGAGCTACACGTCATATTGACGTCACGCAAAATCCTGCATCGCGCAAGCAGAATTTACCGCGCAACTAGCATAATTATATACAACGCCCCGACATCTATCGTCGGTCCCCCCCCGACCCTTGCTCGACGAAGCGCCAGCTCGCGCCGTAGCTGAGCCGGTAGCTTTAAATTCCCCGATTAATAATAATATTATAAATTCGATCCAGCCTGTCCCTCCTTGCTACCCTCCCCTCAGTGACGCCCTAAGCCGACGCCCGTACCTCACAGGGGGTGCCCTTAGCGTGCGATCACCTAGAAATTAAGAAATTCGCCCCTGGCTGGAGGCTTTAAGTTAGTGGCTTAAGGCACCACAGGACAGACCGGTTAAGTAGCCATGACCTCAGAGGTCACAACCTACGAGTTGCCATGTTAGGAAAAAAAAAAAAACTATCGTCGCTTCGTCGGGCAGTCCACCAGACACAATAACCGTCTGGTCGGAGGATCCTCCGTTAGCTATGGAGATATGAGTGAACTTAACACTCTGTTCTTCATGCCTCAATACTGAAATTCAGCAAGGGGGCATGGTCTGATCTGAAGTATAATTAATATATTTTTATGTAAGCCTATCTCGTTGGTCCAGTGGTCGCAAGCGTTACTCGTGAGTCTGATCTTGGGTTCGACTCCCAGGTCGGGGATATTGTTATTGGGTTTTTCCATCAGGAATTTCGTAGTTATGATTTGTGCCCGGTTGATGGCAATAGGCTCGCCCCCTATTACATGAGACTTACACATAGCTGGCGAAATGTGGCTGTACTATGTGTGTATCTGCACCTCTACCTACCCCTTTGGGATAACAAGCGCGCCGTTACGTTATATTTTTATGTTAGTACGTATAAAAATATAATTCCATTAATTTTACGATATTTAATTTTACTTACAAATGTTAGGAACAGGATAGCACTAATGGAACTTTGTGGAATCTATTTCCAGACGTTTGACAAGCAAAAGATATTACTGTAAGATACTCATTTAATGTAGATCATTTATCACTGAATTTTAGGATAAAACGCCGAGACGTTCTTATTATAAACTTGGATCCTCAAAGTGCTCTTCTTTTTCTTTATTATAATCCGTTTTTCTCAGTGCTAAAGATTAAGATAAGATATGTGTATTTGTCAAAAACACGTGTAGGTTTACAATCAGTTGAACGATTAAATAAAACAGTTTCGACATGTTTTGCCTAGAAAGGCGTACAGATGCAATAATAATATAAATCAAAGTACAAAGATCATAAAGTTACATTACATTAATATAAAACAATAATAAAAATGTCTAAAGGACATCATTGAAACACTCGTCAACATTATAGTAGCATTTATTTATTAAAAGTTTCTTCATGCTTTTAATAAAACTATTAATATTCAAATCTTTGTATGCCAAAATTATACAACAAGATACCAAATCTTGTTGTATAATTTTGGGGCCATGCAGAATACACTCTTGCGCATGAGAGCTGTTTTAGCACTGTGGACCCTACTGGTACATTTTTCTTGTTATGGCTTTAGAATGCTGATACCACTTAATACACACACACAACACTATGCAGAAACTAACGCTGTTAACACTATGGAGGTTCTTCTCATAATTCCACCCTCCGTTACTGAACTTTAAAATGAGAATAAACATTGAAAATGGCCGTTATTAACAAGTTTTAAAAATCATAGTGACAGCTGTCAGAGATTCGCTGAAAATCACGGTATCATGGTTTTGTAAATAATGAAGGCAGGAAATATCTATTAACTCGAATACCTACCTAAAATCATATTAGTGATTGGTTAATTGTTTTGTTATATACCTCATGTTTGTGTGAATAACTAAATAGTTTAAATGAGCATTTTCTTTATTTATTTGTGCACATTTTATTACCTTAAGTATACTTTTGACATTACAATAAATAGGGCCACCAGTAACAGTCTCAATACCCTCCGTACTAGTTGATACTGTACCAGTATATTACTTATAAGGTGGGTTTTTTGTTTTTTTTAGTTTATTTTATTTTATTTCGTAAGGGAAAGCAAACAGTAGTGTATTGTGTTTGTGTTATACTGTTGTGTTGTTTATTATGATGTTATTGTGTTGTGTTGTTGTTATATTGTGTATTGTTGTTTGTGTGTATTTATCCCACAACTCTCGAAATTACATCTACCATTGTTTGTTTGTGCATCTCCTAAAGGTCGAGTAGTTTAAAATGCATAACGCATTCAGTCCATCCCTGTACAAGTATACATTTATGCTAAGGGTATCTCTATCTACATTAATTAATGACTTGGCAGCCAATAGACGTCCACTGCTGGACATAGGCCTCCCCCAAGCATCACCACTTGAACCTGTTCTGTGCTTCACGCATTCAGCGAAGTCTTGCGGTCTTCACAAGGTCATCGGTCAACCTTGAGTGAGGCCTCCTAACGCTGACGTCCGCCGCCCCCCCCACATAACAGAATCCGGAGCGGCGGCGTCGCGTAGTGTTCCACGGACGCCCCTATTGGAAGTCGTGGGGGGAGTCTTACACCTCACTTCCGCCGCAGACTTGAGCAGGTCCACAGACACGGTCCGAAACTAGCTGGGGATTGTGGAAAGCGCAGAAGTTCCCATGGGGGTCCAAGGATCGGTGACAGTATGGGAAGGGCATGCCGGGGTGTCCTTTAGTCAGTAAGAATCTGACAGACCCCTCCATCCGCCCCAGGGCGGCGGACATCTATGAGTAATTTCCACACCGGAATGAAAAAAAAAGGCTTTCCAACGCTACGTCTTCCGTACGCTACGTATTTCGTATTTATTGCAGAAAAAAAAAACCCCTGAATCTTATTAGAAACACAATTACCACGTAAGTAACCTTAATCTAGCTCACAGGAGGCGTAAATCCGATAGAACTCATTTCGTTTACGTAACAAATGACGTAAGATGTTTACTGAAGCCTATTGACTCGGAACGTTACTGAACGAAAGTTGGGATTGTAAATTCTTATTATTTTGACATTTTCATTAGATAGGTACCTACTGTGTACTAGTAGACTATATTTTATTGGATAAATAGGTGTTGGAAGTTGGTTGGTTGGTTGGTTGGTTGGTAAAGAGGTTAGATTTTTGTAGGTGAGGTTTTGTAACTAAGTATTAAGGATATTGGGACAAAGAGTTTTTCAAATGATTATACCATTAAATGGTTCAAAGACGATATCGTCGTAACGTTATTTTTAAACTAAGCTATGTTTATAAATGCAAAATCGGTGGGATTTTAATGACAATGTATTTAATGTAAAAAAGTTTACAAATTAACATAAAAACATGTTCATTTGTAACCTTTTTCATCTAATTTTAATTATAGATCATGTTCACCTGGTTTTATTGTAGATACGTTATCAACCAATAATTTGTAAATGCTTGCAAATAACAATAGTTACGTTAAAAAAAAAACAAAATCAAATTATTTTTTAAGTCCGATTTGAAAACCCTTTATCCTCATTAAAATTACCAGTTTCTGGGCAATTTAAATTACGAAAATGTGAAAGAATATTTCATGTAGGTATAACTAATCGATATTTCCCATATTTATTTCTCAATTTATACAGGTTTTATAAAACTAATAAGTTGAAAAGGTCAAGCTGACTCCTGAATCACTGAAATTCAAATATTAACAAATACCTGAAGCCGACTAAAGGGTTGACAGTTCAATTCCGGCTTTTGACAATATTTCAATTTCTTCCAAATGTCGGCACCTGAGGCATCTTAAATCTTTCGCCAATCCGTAAGGGTATGGCCTCTGTGATGGATGCAAGCGGCGCGGAATCATTTTAAATAGACTTATGTTGGTAACTCTGACCTTCAAATACACAATACACGGGACTTATTTTATCAACATTATGTGAAGTCAGGCAAATTAATTATTTATCAAATTGAGTACCAACTTAATTTGTCAGTATGTTTAAATCACAACTGCCACTCTTTGATAGTTGTATGAATTTTCTATAACACGGCAAATTGACGCGATGAATAATTTAAAAAAAAAATACCATGACTGTATATGACAGGGACGATGTAGACATTGAGAGGGAGCGCAGGGCTCGAGCGGTCCGGAGCAATATGTTGTCCCGTAGATTTGCGCGGTGTACACACCAAGTCAAAATAACACTTTTCAAGGCTTATTGCCAAAGTTTGTACACGGGCAGTCTATGGGTCAATTATACTAAGAGATCACTGGATGTCCTGCGCGTCCAATATAACAATGCTTTCTGGATGTTGTTGAGGCAGCCTCGTTACTGTAGCGCGTCGGAAATGTTTGCTCAAGCCCGCACCGACGGCTTCTACGCAATTATACGCAAAAAAACTGCGTCGCTACTGAGGAGAGTGAGGGGCAGTCGGAACAGCATCCTGAAGACTGTAGCCGAGAGCTTCGGCTCTCCGATTGTACAGCAGTTTGTGCGGAGGCTGATCTTTACTAACACTAGGCACACAAGTAATTTTTTGTATGTTACTAACGCTATGGATTATTGTGTTCGAAATAAAGCGATAATTGCTATTATTTATATTGCGAGTTTGATGCGAAACAAAATATGCAGAATGTGAACAAATCGATCATAAAACGTATACCTGTGGATGCTAATTTGTAGTGCCACTTTGCGCTTTAATTATTTGAATACTTAAACCCAAATCATAATTTTAATCACCTTATAGACGTTTTTAATTGACAATTTTGAGGTTAATTTTATAACCTCAATTTTCGTTCACGATTTTTCAATTACAATTTAATAATGTAATTGAAATTGTTCGAAAAAGTGGTGAGATATAAAGTTCAAACCTTCTAAATGCAGATAAATGTGTTACTAATTCCTTTTAGTGACTGATTGCGTAAGAATTTAACCTGAACAGGGTTTGTTTACACTTTCATCAGACACTTTTGGAACAGACCATTCATCCAATCGCGTGCCAAATGGTAAACAAAAATGGTAAAACAAAAACAAAAAACAAACACTACTATACGGCACGGTGCAACATGATATGTGTGCGTGACTATAATGGGATTGTCCGCTCCCTGAACCGCTTTGACAACTCTTGGCGTGTGCATGAACGCGTCGGTACACGTGGTTGGAAACCTAAGCGTGCTATGTAGAGGTATTTGAAGGCATAGCATTAGCATTCAGGATATTTTAGCCTGAACATGCCGATCAAAACGAAATAGATATAAAGGACAAAGCCCATTCGCGGTCCAAATTTCCACCACTAATGAGACCTGTGTTGTCAAATAGTTCATCAAATATACAATAACTTTTATTAAGACAGGAATAAAAAATATTATGGGGGTAAAGAGTTACGACCTTGTAAATAATATTACTATTGTCACTATTTTTTTTTCATTTGATTACTTTCATGCTCTTTTAGTAATGAAGTAGCTCTATTTAATATAGTGACTAATAGATTCCATAAGCCCGCTAGCACCACACGACATGGGGTTAGTAGGTAGGCGATAACATGATTTTGTCTCTCGCACATATGAAAGAATCAAGCGCAACCGTTTTCTACTTGATTCAGAGACGCTAGTTACGTTCTGCGCAGTCGTTTATTTGCTTTCTTTCGGTGCGTACTGTGTATTTTTGAATGTTTATTTACTAACGACTATTGCCTGTTCCATACTGGACATTGATATCGACTCTTTATTTGTGACCTTGGCAATATTATTTCCGACTTTCTTTGTTTGCTACGTGTGTATTGCGATTATTGAAGGGGAAAGAAGACACTGTGTCTGTTGTAATTCTTCATTACTACGAAGAAGAAATTACCAATTACTTCAAGAGTTTCTGGATAATCACCCTTGAACAGCTGAGCATATTCAAGGACTTTTGGCACATCAAGAGGTTAGCATTGTACCACCTTATTATAATTTTTTTTTTGTGAGAAATTTAAATGAAGTTAGACTTCCATTTTGTTCACGCAGACATCTTTTGAGTTAATGAAGTTCTTCCCTAATTAAATAACTTGAAAATGACGGTAATGATTTTATCGTCGATACATGTGTGTGTGTGAGCAGGTTATATAGCGCACTCTCTCGCACTAACGGTTCAGCGCAGTCACGCGCTACCTGCGCGTACTTTGGTCGGGCTGAGTATAGCACTGTGGGTGGCTTCGATCCAGTGCGCGCTAGTCCTTAACGATGCTACCGGTGACACTTCGGTAGATCGAGACTAAGTTTTGAAGCTAATATCTGAATGTTATCACCGGTGATCGGAATAGGTAGAGCTAATTTACCTAAAGTTCAAAGAACAGAGGCAAAAAAAGTGGAGACTTTAAGGAAGTCTCCACTTTTTTTCGACAGTTTTTGTTCGGTATATTTGTTCCGAGTTTCGGGACATCACTTAAGTGCATTTAATATAAATGTTATTAATACTGTAAACTAATTGAATTCATTTGCCTTTTTAACCAACTTCAAAACCAAGGAGAACGTTCTCAAAAAACCAGTAGATACGTTTTCTATGGTTATTAATTCAGGTAAAGAACTGGGTCCACCTCATGTTTTCGTTTCCCAGAATAGCCAAAACTTGCTGTTACTTTCTATGTTTTGTTTGTCACTGGTATACAATGACAAAAGGGTTGAGGGGTAGAGGGGTGTTTCGCATTCCAAGCGTCGATAAATGGTATGATAATCTATAAAATTGTGTTTTTTTTTACCGTTACGTATCTGACGAGTTCCCAATACTAACAGAGGAGGATTTGACATTGTTCGCACTTGGAACATACCAAACAAAAATTGCGCGAAGCTACTACAGCGAACACGTACGTGATGGTGTATATCGCATTGAAGTCGCAAAACATGGTGCATTAAATGACAACACCGACTTCGGAATTGAAGGCGACAATGCTATGTTGCTACGTGTAAGAATACAATCCAGACATGCGCGTGTGAGAGTATACTACACATACGTGTATACTACACGTATGTACTTGTGCACAGCAACTTAAATGGTCGAGATGCAATTAAAAATTACTATTGTTCTTGTCTTTCTGGTATGCGAACATTAGGCTGCTGTGCACACGTCATGCATATCGTATGGTACTTTCGATGGGTGAGACACCAACCCACAATCAGTCTACCAGCATCTGATCTTGGTACTATTATTGTTGATGATTATGCATAAGATATTTTTCGTATGTTCATTAGAATAAATCACTTGTAAATATTTTCGATTTTCTATTTTCGAAAGGAAAAGTTGGGTGCAGTCACATCAAGAGCTGTAAACTAGAAGCTAGAGACTTTTTAATAGTACATTGTTAATTTTTGTTTAACCTCAGAATAGGGAAATGCAGGTTTAGCACTTCTTTGGCTATAAAAATAGATATTAACTTGTAGTTTTTAGCTCTGGATAGGGCTGCACTTTTAAGGTTAGTTGACTCAACCACTTAACTACACAAAAAAACTATCAAATAATAAAAATAATATTAGAATAGTTCAATAAAATGCACAAAAAAGAGAAACTAATGATAATATAAAATTAAAATATACTAATAGTAAAATAAATATAAACTAGTAGTAATTATACTCCTATAATATTTTTTACTCCCATAATATTTTTCAATGCCCCCTGGTGGAAAATGTTTACTATTTAGTAGACTATTTAGGTAGATAGGTCTAGTTGGTGGTGGAAATTTGGACCAAGTCTCATACATGTTTGGGCATTGTCCTTTCATTGATTTTGAAGAATCTATCATACTGAAATGACTGAAGTACAATCATTTTGCATGCTGTATTTGGCACTCGTGAGTAATACTAATATTTTCAAACAAATAATACTGTTTTTTTTTATATTAAAGCGAAGTTTCCATACAGAAATGTACGTTCGGTACACCCTGGACAGTCAGCCATGTAACAACCTTACTGACTGGCTAATATTTATACCAGGAGAAGAATTAAACGAGGCAAAAGGAGTATGTAAGGATCGTAGCAGGTGGCGTTCTGTATTTTCTGCTTCTGGGAAGAAGGCATGAGTTTATGTATGTGTATGTGGGAAAAACTATTCCGATAATTAAAATATGTGTCGTTGCGAAAGAAAAAGAAGAAGCGAGTGTTTTGTTTAGTTTGACGTCTGACAAGAAAAAGAAGAAAGAAAGAAAAATAGGGTTATTTGTCGCAGAAACACTTTCGTTCAAAAAGATAATTATGTCGAATATAAAAAAAAACAAAATAGATCTATAATCAGGACCACAAAACAGAAATAGTCGACAGCTGCACGTCATGACTGGGAATCATCTACAAAATATCACGTCTCTATTTCTCGATGAGGTGAGCTAATCACGGTAAACTCTGCTTGCACGATGCAGGATTTTGCGTGACGTCAGTATGACGCTTAGCTCGCATGTGGAGTTGATGCCTCTACAACCTAGCCCTGTCTTTGCTATCGCGCAATAAGAGGCCAGCAGCAGAGCAGGTCGGGTAATAAGAGGCCAGCTTATATTGGTTGAGAGAAATGATGGCTCAGTGGTATTGGCCCCGACTTACGAGTTTTGCTTTGTCAATTTTACGTTGTGAATTTAATTTCATCAGCTCTGCTCTCAAAACGGTGAAGGAGAATATCGTGAGGAAACCGGCTGGTTCTAGAACCAAAAATTCTAAAACATGTGACATCTGCCAACATGCACTGGGCCTGCGTGGTGGATTATGGCCACAGAGCGGAGGCCTGTGTCCCAACATTCAGTGGGAACCTTATATAGCCTGATTATGATTATACTGGTTTTATCACCATCGACGTGCGGTCTAACATACACCCACATTTTACAACACTGTAGAAATATTTAAATAAATAGTCTTAAGTACGTAATTTCATCACTCCTTCACCGCTGCTCGCTCCCACATTAGCCACACCAGAATTACCGACCTACCTAAATACAGTTTTACAAAATCTACTCTATTTTGGAATGGTAAAAGCCAGATTTATGAGGTTTAAACTAAGCTTGGTTCGTGGTGGTTAAATACGGCTACCTCATTAGTTTAGCCGGTAATAAGCCGGCTGTGGTCCAGATAAAATATGTGATTAAGTTTTCTGGGAAAAAAATGCGCTGGTTTAAATTTTGGATTGGATTTTGTTCGTGATTAATTGTGACACCGAATAGGATTTAATAATTGCTTCTTTATGCTCGTAATAAAGTAAATTAATGTTATTAATTTAATACCTAAGAATAAACCTTATTACATAAATTCACGCCTTCTTCCCATGGGGGTAGGCAGAAACTACAGAACGCCACCTGCTACGATCCTGACATACTCCTTTTGCCTCGTTTACGTTCATACATCTGGTCATACATGCACGCCGGTTGCAAGGCGTGAGTTTATGTACATATGTATGTGTAAACCTTATTATTAGACGGTAAATTTTATTCCGCGTTCCTTGCGAAGCATGTGTGGTGTGACTATGAATGATAGGCTGATGAATGATGTGATAACGCAACGGTGCGGTTTAAAAGAAGATGTAGTGACAAAAGTTGAAAAGAGTATGCTAAGATGGTTTGGTCATGTTGAGAGGATGAATGACAGGCGACTAACAAAAGGTATTTACAAGGCAGATGTGAGTAGAAACGCCGGGAGGGGACGCCCTAGAAGGACATATAGTGAACTTATTGGTGATGTTCTTCAGAAAGGTCACTTTTGGAGTACACACAATCGGCGTGCGTGTATGACCAGATGTAAGAACGTTAATGAGGCAAAAGGAGTATATAAGGATTTTAGCTGGTGGCGTTCTGTAATTTCTGGTTACCCCCATGAGAAGAAAGCGTGAGTTTATTTTTTCGTATGAATGTAAACATTATTTAAATAATGTGAATTTTGACTGTGTTGCTGGGCAATATTTTATTTTAAGGTTGTAAGAATTTTAGTGTGATTAATAAAATCGCAGTTATTTTTGTTTCATAATATTTTTGCTAGACTACTTGGTACTGCGACGCAGTGAGTTGCAAAAACTGACACAAAATGTGTAAAAAAAAACTGTATTTTGCAGTACAATGGCCGGTTGACGTCGGAGTGCCAACGTTTCAACTGAAAACAGTCAGGTGTGATTTTTGTTAATGTTTTACGTTCAAAATGGTTCCAGTTTTTCTGTGGTTCACTCGACCTAACATTTACTCAATTTACATTCATCATTTACCACCTTACTACTACATCAGACACAGTCTGTCTACTAACTACTCATCGATCCAATTCCACCACAATTCCATTAAAGACTACGTTAAAGACAAGGAAGTTTGGCAATAATTCCTTCTGCACTTGTGGCTTCCCTGGTACCTCATTAACGGTATCACTATGTAAATGTCTATTAACTGCTCCCAAATAATGAAACTTATTGAAAAAAAAAAAAAAACTTTCTTCTGTGACATGATCTTCTCATTATTTGACATTTTATACCTCTAATTCTTATTTCAACTTTTTACTTATAGGTTTTATAGACAGGATTTTAATTCAGATTTGTTACAGTTGTAATGGCAATCATGTCATTGGGTTTAAATAGACTTTTATTTTTATATAGATTCTTCTATATTTTGTGAATGTGAGAACGTTGTAGGCCTAACTTCTAAACTGTAGATTTGTAGACCTTTTTATATTTTGCTCGTACTTGTTGTGAGGCCTAAACTGTCCTCCCATATCTATCAACAATGTAATTTGAAACATTGTAAAAGCCCCTTACTTTTAAAGAGTAAGCGTGGAGTTTCTTGCCGGCTCTTCTCCATAGGAAACAACCAATTGGAATCGTGCACCTAGCTTCTGACGTTTCATAAGTGCCCATGTTGGTTTATGTGAAATAAAATATTTTGATTTGATTTGAATTCAATGAGTCCAAACTCGGTGGGTCTTCTAACAATTTATATATCACGCCGAAACACGAGAATCACGTCAAAGTCACAATCATAAGTCTAAATATCAAAAACATGCTACTTACAATTCCATCGCCAATATTCCTGATGACACACGGAAGGAGGGCAGTAGACCCTGTCTGTGACGTCACCACAGTATTGTTCTCAGTACCGAAGTGTTTCTCAGGAGTATTATTGTATATATCTTCAAGGGGAGGAAAGGTGACTGTCAGCTCGTTTTGGTCTGGCTTTATTGAGGAAGAAGATGTTGATGTGATCGGCGATGAAGGACCTGTGAAAAAAAATTAAGGAATTAGAGAGTATTCAAAGCAATTTTTCCGTACCTATGTAGTTGTTTCAGTTACTTTGTAGTCACCGATGAAGAAAATTTTCTAAGGCGTCTGTGTAAGTTGGGATTCCTATTGAGCAGTACCCTTTTAAAAAAAAAAAAAATACATTTATTTGCGGTAAACATGACGCAGAGAAAAACACACAAATACAAAAAAGAACGAGATCCACGCAAAGTGGCAATCGCTCAGCGTAATATTACGACCATATGCGACACAGAGCCCCAGCGCTGGTTTTCAGTGACAGGCAGCGTTTATGTGATGACGTCAACCAGTGCCATGTAGTGACAGCTATGGTTATCAGTATCACACTGCTCGGTAATGGCCTCCTTAGCGCCTAGACAAATGACAATCGCTTTCAAAGCATTTCATATTTGTACAACGACTTTCCACAGTATCGACATAAGCTTTTCGGCAGCTCACGTCAATCAAATACATTTTTGACTTTTCCATCATCGTTATTATTATTATTATTCATTTATTTCTTAAGTTATATAACTCATTTACAACAACAACAACAATTAATACATTATACACTTAACAGATAATACATTAACATTACAATACAATACAACAACAACATAACACAACACAACACAATCAACCATCACACTATCAAACATTACCGACGACTGCAGGTGACGTGCAAGTCACTGCAGTGTCCAATGTATGGACAGTCGAGCCTGTCCGCTATCATCATCAGTACGCTGTTGGGGCTGCCGCGCACCCTGCGCACCAGAGACGCGCTCCGTTTACGCATCGTTGCATAGAAGCAGTCGACGCTAGCTTCGGCAAACATTCCCGAGGCACTACAGTGTCGCGGCAGCCCCATCAGCGCTCTAAAGGCGTTGTTATATTGGATACGGAGGGCTACCCCCGAGGACGGAGGAGGGACGGGGTTTCGGGGGGATCCCCTCAGAACAATAACTAAAGATCCCTGATAGAATGTCACTTTGTCTCGGCACTCTTGTCGTAAAGATGAACGAGTTTTGATCACTATGCTTGCATCTATGATGAAAGACAGAAAAAAAAAAAACGTTTATTAAGGCGCTGCCCAAACGTAGGACACCGTAAAATGTTCAGTTTTTTATCGCGCAGTTAGGCGTATTGGTACATATTAATAATAATCATTTACTTGACAGAAAACACTTTCCAAATTGTAAGTAATTATATAAACAACTTAGAAAACTAGTGTTAGTACATACATTTAACAATTCATTGAAATGTCAAAGTCATCATCAAGATTAATCAAATAAATAATACATTAATACAAATAGAACACTATTTCACGGCACGGTTTAAGGGGACTACATGACCTAAATGCAAATTTATAATGCCTAAAAATATATTATCCACTGCACTAACCAAAATCAGAAAAATATATGATATTCTTCTGGATATATGCTAGTTAGATAGTGTGGTGAAAACATAATACAATTAACTTGATATGATAGAAAAAAATCACGAAGATACCTCAAAAAAAAAAAAACTATTAAAAACAATACTAATATACAAGCAAACATTCAATTTTTTTGTAACAATATTCTACAAGTAACATACTAACGTAATAGTGTTTTAATTTTTTAGTCCAATGAATAGATTTTTTATAAATCCATAATTGCTTCATATTTTGCAATAAATTACCAGCGTTGTGTCATGGCGCGTCTCTTTCTTTTCTATGCAATGCAACAGTGACCGCGCTTTAGCTCTTGTAAGCCTCTCAAGGGCAATACTTGTGTTTTAGTCCAGTGCCTGAGTATTTGACCTTCCCCCCTATCGGCCACAGTGACCAATAGGCTGCTGGCGCTGCCCCGCACCCGCCTCATCAGAGAGGCGACGCGCTTACGCATGATTACGTAAAAATCGTCTATACGTGCCTTTGCGAACATCCCTGATGAGCTACAGTGTCGTGGCAACCCCAACAGCACCTGTATGCATTGTTGTACTGAACGCGCAAGCCACTTATATTACAAGCCAGAAAAAAATTTGTGTAGGTATTGTTAAATATTCAAAAAGAAGAGTTATTCAAAATTATTTCATAAAAATAAAATAGTATCATGATAAAAAATTGTTTAACAGAGCTCAAAAATTTTTTTTTCGTCGCATAATTTTCAATTTCTTTTTGCGTAAATTTTCACAAATGTTATGCAATGATAATAAAGGTAATTCAATAAACTAAAGAAATAGCCAAAAAAACCACTGAGCTGTGCATTTATGTTTTAATTTAATTAAAAGTGCAAAATTTGGTGGCCATCCGATTCAACTAACATCAAACGTATCGCTATTTTGAACCTTATTTGTTGCCAGGGTGTACTATTGTCAATTACCTAAAAATTTGCTTCTTACTGCCCCTTAAGTAAATACCTGATTTAGTTGAGGTTCAAATTAGTCACTACCCTTTTAGTGGCCAACTGTAGTTAAGTATAATAAATATACAGTCATGAAGTGATAATAATCTGTTCTTTCTCTGCCTTCTCTCTGATTACATTTTGTTTTTATTTATTTATTCAGTTTGGGACAACAATATAATCCATTTTGTTAGTGAAAAATAACCTTATAACTAATGTGAGTAATACAAAACACACAATCAACACCGGCAACATCTAACGAATTGAGTGTCCGAGGCAGGTTGCGCAGAGAACGATCAAGCAAGAGATTAGATACCTATACTCGAAAGGTTTAGGTAGTTAAATAAAGGTAAACAAAAAAAAACACGTGACTCATAGATTTTAAACCTTTTATTTCAAATGTTAAAACCATATTATTTTGAGTCCCATAATAATAGGCTCTATTCTGAATCTGAATTTGAGGAACTATCTGTCACATTAATAATAAAGCGTTCATTGGTATCATCAATTATTTTGTCTAATTTAAATATTTTCTGTTCTTCTTTTATAACATGACCCTCGCAACTTTTCCAATTCTCAGCAGTCACATTAGCTAAAGCCTCTGGCAAAAAAATGTTTAGGTCAGACATTTTAAAAGTTTTATTTTTCTCGGCAACAAACCCTTTGACTTGAGCCCATATTAACTCAATTGAATTGCGCTCACAGTGGTATGGTGGCAGCCGCAATACAGTGACACCATTTAGCATTTTTTCTAATTCATCCACATTATAAAAGGCATCTGGTTAACCGACTAAACGTAATACCTGCTACTTCAGTTGCCATACTACGTCACAGGTGTACTCTTCAATTAAGCAACGTTATTTAATGCGTTGTATTTTCTAAAAGGTTTAGGGAACCTGTCTTTTTGGGCTCTTTACAATAGACAGATTACAAAATATTATACTATTTCATAAATGTAACAAAAAAATTGAGAGTAAATACGAAGAGTATAGTTTACGAATAAATGATAAAGTTTAACATACATTAATAAAAGAGGAAACTATCGTATAAATCGCAAATAACTTTAATTTTGTTGTAAAGTATTTTTAAACAAGAAAGTGTCAACTATAAAAAACCCTTTTTACGATTTGTTTACCTTTATTTAACTACCTAAACCTTTCGAGTATAGTTGACCATCCTCTCGACGAAATGCCTCGGAACAGTACCTTAATAATGATCAACCTTTTCATAATGAAATAACAAAAGCCACAAAGAATTATAAAGTAATACCTAATATATGAACCCTTCTTGGAATTTGTATTTTCAACCAATTCATCTATAAGAAACAATGTGGATAATTTTTCATTAAAAGCATAATTCAGTAAACCAAAAGGTACAAGAATACCTACAGAAATATCAAATTCCCGCTATATTTGTAATATTAAATTTGTGTACGAACGTCTAAAGATTATCAAATTAGGTAGGTATGCCGGTGGAGTTAATTAGATCCTTCCCTAATTATTTAATTTATGTTTTCGCACCAAATCGCGTCGGAAGTTCCTTGGAAAATGTCCCCGGTTTCCATGTAAAATGGAGGATACCTACTTATTTATATAATATTTTGAAATTTGGATGTAGATGCAATTACAGACATATAAGACTTTAGGTACAATACCACACACTCGTATACTTTCAACCTAAAACACAGTTTGTGGTATACAAAGTTTTACATTTAGATTTAGAAATAGTCTGAAATTGTCGCTTAAAAGCATGGTGGAATATTTTCAATTAACATTGACTGCTACCCACCTTGGGTTACTAACATACTATAGCCTGTTCCAAAAGTTTGTGATGAAAATGTAAAAAAAATATTTAGAAAACTTACCTGTGGATGTCAATTTGTAGTGCCACTTGCAAGTTGAGTGCTTTGATTTAATTGTTTGAATCCTTAAACCCCAAATTCTAATTAAAATGAGATGTTTTTAATTTTAAAATTGAGGTTAATTTTATAACCTCTATTTTCGTCGATATTTTTTCACATACACATACCTACACACTAGTAGGTACATAAACTAACGCCTTTTATAATTTTCAATAACAAATTAATGTTAAAATCTACCAAATACAGCTAAATTTGTTACTAATTCCATTTAATGAGTGATTGCGAAGGAATTGAACCTGAACTTGGTTTGTTTACACTTTCATCAGTTGCATTTGGAACCGAATATATATTATGTTTGATAATAAAAACTCTTGATCAAGTCCCGTAGTCCGTATCGACTATTCATTTTGGTCGCAACAAAAACAAAAGAACAATGATTTTGTTACTTTATTGCACGCTAAATGTCCAGTCGAGTTACAAAAGTCCTATACTTCGCTAGACTCATATAATATATCACCTAATTAATTTTATTAGGGCCAACTCCAAGACATTCTAGTGTTTCTCTTGGGAGGCCCAGACTTAATTACTCAAGACCATCAATAACCAACTAGAGAGGTTCTAGTAATATTGGAGATGGAGAAACATTTCTAGGCATAAACGTTTCTGTAGTAGAAAAAATTGCAAGCATTTATTAGAAACTAGCTGTTGGAGTGATTTCATCTGCGTGTATAAAAATACACGTCGTCTTTCATAATTTTTAGGGTTCCATACCCAAAGAGTGCCAACGAAACCCTATTACTAAGCCTCCGCTGTCCGTCCGTCCATCCGTCCGTTTTTCAGTCAGCGGGCTATATCTCATGAACCATAATAGGCAGACAGTTGAAATTTTCACAGCCTGTTTTTGTAATTTTTATTATTTGTTGTTATAGCGGCAATAGAAATCTATAGCTGCTATAAAAATCTAAGTTGAAAAAAAATAAGCAATCATGAGGACTGTCGACAGAAGTGACAACTCCTAAATGTACACAGGCCGCTGCGCGTCACCAGTCTGCCATAACACGTCACATTAGTATGACGGTGACGATACCATGTCTGTGACACGAATCCATAAGTTTTACCCCTACCAAAAATCACTCAAAGCGGCTATAGAAGTTTTCACTTCCATTAAAGTGGGACATACAAGGAACTTGTATTTTTTCGGCTTTTTTAGGCGTGTGGTATGGAACTCTTTGTTCTAATACACTATGACCACATAGCGATTCCTTACTTCGATACCACGTCAATTCCTTATCTAAGCACGACATCTGCTAATAACGTATTCTCTATGATACAATAAAGGAAACCGTTTCTACAAGACACGATATTGGTGCCGATTCTCTTGTCACAAAATTCTCTAAACTATACTAAAAATCACTAAAATTTAGTTTATTCCTGTCAAACGACGATTTCTCATTCTGAAATAGACTATAGTGACACAACTTAACTATATTTTAGTTTGACAGCACTAAGATGGCACTGAATTATTAGTTTAGTGAAAATGCCAATTTTGCTATTCTGAATTTGACGTTGTTTACCTAAAATTTTGGTTGTCTAACTAAATCTAGCTATTGTTAATCGCGATTAAAAAGGTGTGGAATAATATTAGTTGTCATGAACTAAAATTCACCATAACACCTCGACTTCAGGTGCAAAAACAGAACTGTATCTTTTAATTATTTTATTTTTATTATATCTCGAAAATGGTGTCCTATCGCAAAATTAATGAAAAATTCAACCCCCTTTATAAAACCCTTAAACCCCTAAAACTCTACACGTAGGTATTTTTTTTTCTTCATATTTTCCAGACAAAAAGTAAAAAAAACCATATAAAACACGTCGAGGCTGCCTCCCTATGCGTGCCTCCGGCTCTAAACAAAAATCACGGGGAAACAAGCACCTACCACGTGGAGTCGCGATTGTCAAATTAAATTTTAGTTCCGTCAAAACTAATTTTAAATTTAGAGATATTTTTTTGCAGAATAGCTGTAAGATTCTCATAGCCAAAAGTAAGGAATTTTAGTGATAGTTTAGTTAGTTTAATTCGGTGTACAAGAGAATCGGCACCATTGACGTGGTAAGATTTAGCGGGGAATAATAATTATTATACAGAATTGGGGCCCTGTTGTTGACCCGTGACAGACAGACAGAGTTACTTTCGCATTTGTAATTTTAGTATAGATAGTATGAAGTTATGAACTTCTTAGCTGTTGCCTCTGACTTCGTCGCGTCGGTGTGAATTTTATGTTTCATGTTTTATTTAAATATCCAGCATGAAGAGTAGCATATGTCTTTCTACAGGTCTCCAGAGGGCCTAGAAAAATGGCATTCGCTTCGGAGCGATTCTATTTCTACAATCGCTATCGCTTTCGCTAATGTTTCCGTCGTACGAATCGAAAACTAGCGATAACACTTGTCAAAAAAGTGCCACTTGGCTACGCATCTCTATGGAAGTAATCGTTCGACGCTGTCGATTCGTTTCATAGAATCGAATGATGTTAACATTGTCTAGCTAATTTATATTCGTTGACCTATGATCACGTGACATTTCGATAGCTTATGTCAATTCCATACATTTTTTAGCTTTTCTACAAAGATAATATACTCTATGCTTTTCAACTAGCATCATCTGTGCCATTTGTCTAGGCCCTCGGCCACCTATTTGTCGAATTCAGATCAGTGAGTGACAAATATCGATTTTTTCGGCTCGGATCAGTGATTTAAGCGTGAAAAGGTAACAGACAGAAAGAGTTAGTTACATTCGCATTTATTATATTACAATGGATATCCGTATGGAATTAAGATGGCGCTTGGTTAGTAATCAATTAGCCGCCTAGCGGTAATGAACGTTATAAAAAAGTAGAAACGAAGGTTTTTTAACAAAATCATAATTAGAGTGAACAAAAAATCCCTGAACATTAACGATGACCTTTATTAATTGGCTTTTGCGATAAAGCTTTTTTTAAATCACGTGAGCAGAACATTGTTGAAATGATAGACGTAGGTTTTGAGGTCGATTTTGGGGTTCAACCCACGCGTTTTAAATTAATTTCGCAGCCCTTACATCAAAGTAGGTTCATTATGTACCTACCTATGTTACTTTTGGGGTACAAACCCACACGTTTTTCCTTGGAATTCGGATATCTCATCCGTTGTGCTTTCGAGCATAAAATTTACTCACAACCAACAAACATCAGACAGATCGATTACAAAGATAAAATATACAATTTAGTCTTCGAGCACCAAAAATACAACATTAACTTCATCCCGTCCCCAGTTTAATAACATTCATTTTATTCTTCATCGTTTTTATTATGGAGAACAATTACTCGGAGGCTACTTGAAAATACAATTTACACTTTAAAACGAAACGCTCAACTATTTTCGTTTTTCATTGTATTTTTTTTTGCGTCGGTTTTTCGCAATTACCATTCATAGTTTCGCTCAAATGTAGACTGTTTGTGAACTGTAATGTGCAACGAAAAATAGCAGAACGGCTGAGCAGTGGCATGGGAAACGAAATATTAAATTAGAAGCAGAACTGGAAATACTTTTGTAGGAACTGCAGTCGTCTTCCCCGCGACGACGGCGACGTAGCAATAACTTGTGTTCTGTATAGAATAAGTAAGAAGCGTTACTGTGCTTATTAATCAAGGTCCTCATTCAATAGACTTTATACTGAACACTGGAATTTCATTTACCACCTTCTCCAACCACAATATCATTAGGTCTCAAAAACAGTCATCAAAAGAAATAAGTAACCAGGGTCTTCGGATATATGTAGTTGAAGTTTAGTAAGAAACCCATGAATGTTTTCAAATGAAATTTAATTTGATATATGTACTGTTTGTTCTCTATTAATACAATTAAATTTTATTCGAAAACATCCATCGGTTTTTTACTAAACTTCAACTATGTATATACGACGACCCTGGTTACTCATCTCTTTTTGTGACCGTACCTTCTCCATCTTTTCGATTTGATGGAAGGTACTTTTCAGATTAGTTGGGCTCAATATGTGACCACGCTCATATCAGCGTCAGTGGCGTTCATTAGGTCTTCAAAAGTGCAAGTGTACGGACCCTCTCCAGCAAGTGAAAATGAAAATTGGTTTATTATTTGAACCAGTAAACCTTAACAACTAATGATTGGAACGTCCTTTTAAGCGTATAAGCCTGTGTTAGGAGACTCCGCTCTTCCATAACTTAAATAAGTGGATTATGTTCTGGACCTGAAAGCGGGAGTTTCGTAGCTATACACAGTATTAGTTAGGTATTACTGTTTTCACCGAGCGAGCGTGAAGCTCGAGCAAAGCGTCTCCGTTGCAGCTTGGGCAAAAATGCTTTCGTATGGCCAGATGTCCGGCACATGGCTATTCTCCTCTACAGGTCGCATTTCTCAACTGATTCTCGTAAAATTTTGTGAGCAGGTTCGATAATTATATAGTTTTATTTTGTCGATCCAGTTTTTCGTTTTGTTTTAAGGTTCGCGGTGAACATTTATTCAGTTTTACGCTATGCAAAGACAGACGCGCGAGATCTACAACTAGTAGAGCCACTAGTCTATGCAGTGTGCAGTATGTGTGTACCTGTTTTACTTGCTTAGAATCCGAAAAAAAAAAAAAGAGTTTCTGATATTTACCCCATTCTACTCTACTCAACAACAATTCACTTTAAAACGAGGTGACCAACATTCGTCGTATAAAAACATATCAGAAACCGTTACGAAAATCTCACAAATATTGTAGAAATAAATAAAATATTTGAGTTTAACATAACATAACATCACGGCTGTATTCCCCGAAGGGTTAGGCAGAGATGTACCTACAGCACACCCACATTTCACCAGTTATGTTTAAGTCCCATGTGATAGGGGGCGAGCCTATTGCCATCAACCGGGCACAAATCCAGACTCCGGGCTGCTACCGAGAAATTCCAGATGGAAAAACACAATAACACTTTGCCCGACCCGGGAATCGAACCCTGGACCTCATGCTCAGCAGTAGCGCTTGCGACCACTAGACCAACGAGGCAGTGTAATGCTCGTAAATGCATGTTAGTTAAATCTAGAAGACTTTATTTACAGACTGAAAATAAATATATATTCTTTCTGTCTGCGCGTCACACTGTGTGTCAGATTTGTATCAGAAAACGGATCCAATATAGGTATAAAATAAATCCTTGCGTAGGATATTTTTTTGTAGTTATAGCGGCAATAGAAATAGGTACCTACACAATGTAAAAATCTTAACTGTCTACATATTACGGTTCATGAGATACAGCCCGCTGACAGGCAGACGGTTGGACGGACGTCCCGTTAGCACCCTTTAGGCACGGAACCCTAAAAAAACACTGTTTGACATCCGGTAGCGTGATGAAAAACCTTTGTGCCTCAATCTGTTTCATACTGAGCACAAAAGGTCCGACGAGCCCTAATTCCAAATAAATTCATCCGAGACCTTTTCACGTTTTATATAAAATCGTTTCATTTTTACTTGTGTCATGTGACCCTCTGATTTTTTTAATAACGTCAAAATGTTCGTAAATGTCAAGGGTTTATAACCTCTGTCGTCATCCATATAATCCTTTTTCTAAATAAATATTTTCTAGTCTCAAACTCAAATCATTTATCTCAATTACACCAATTACAGGCACTTTTGAATTGCCAAGGAGCCAGTCAGTCAGTCAGAAAGACGACAAAACAATATTAATAATAAAAATATTAATTTTGTTTTCTTCCTCCTTTCTTCTATTTGATCTAGGTATGCTGTGCCCGACAGGATCCATAATTGTGACTAATATAATTATTTCCCTACCAACTATATACATTATGGTACCTACGCATTAAAGAATTGATTTGAGATGAAGCCAGTTGCCTATTCGAAAGCGTAGTAGGTACCTTTGGAAAAGAACGGTCAAGAAACTCCATGGACAATTGGGTACTCTAAAGCGCTTTGTACACACACGTTTTTCTTGCCATGAAAAACGATGGTTAATTCGCCGTGTGTAGGCACGGTCGTCAGTGTTATATGGATCACTATGGAAGCTTATTCATAACTAACGGATACCCGGCATGTGCTACTACGATAAAACAATGCATTAGGCACATTCAGTTCATTCATGAAGTTTTAGTAAAAAAAAAAACCCTATGTTTTAGTGATTTAAAACCATCTTTGCATTATTGGCTTTCTAATGAAACCGGTTTGGAGCACTTCGTTGGATTGTTTCAAAGTCTATAATGGACATAGGTAGAAACATATTATGTATATAAGACACAAACATTGTTTAGAAGATATATAGATTATGGGTTAAACTAATTCTGCTTTTTGCAAAAAAATAAATCAGAATGCTATAACATAGAGCAGTGGTGGCCCAGTGGTAATGACCGCGATTTACGAGTTGTAGTTCGTATATTCAAACCTTGACAGGCGTTTTACTTTGTGTAAATTATTTCATCACCACTGCTCTCAAACCGGCGAAAGAAAACATCGTGATGATGGGCATGTCCTAGAACCAAAAATTCGAAGACATGTGACATGACACGCACTGGGCCTGCGTGGTGGATTACGGTTCACTGCCTCTCACAGAGAGAAGGCCTGTGTCCCAGCAGTGGGAACATTATAGGCTAATTATACTATAGTCAGTTGTCATCTCGATTTAAAAAAAATATAAGGTACGTTACGTTTCGGCGCGCCTTCGTACACACGGCTACATATATATCAAGCTATACATTTCCAATTTTAGCTGACCTCACATTGTATAGGCTTTTCGTACAGTGAGAAGTCAGCTTATACTGGATATGTATAGCTTGATATGTTATCGTCTGGACTAGGGCCTCTGGCCTCCTCTATAATACTATTTGGCAACACTAATATTTTTCGGTTAGATCAAAAACAGTTGCCTGATTTTCGGGCTATTGACTAGTCGTAACGCCTGTGACAGTTATATTCCTTCGACAATTGGGACATATTAATGAACTCAATATGTTAAGAGCGGTCACCCTTTGGTAACCTTACCGCGGCATGCGCTGCTTAAGCACACAAATTCTTTGATTCCAACAATTTTTCTATATAGCCTAAGCTTTGTTATAATGTTCCTTTAATCACCGTAGGGACTGTGAGTGAAACTTTAGTGGCACGAGGCGTGACTTCATCTGCCAAGCGTTTGGAATTTCTGACACTCAGTTAATTGTCTTTTCCTTTGATAAACGAAGTCAGAATGAATGCTCAGAATGTTGCCTGTATAGTAGATCTCGCAATTTGCTTTAACACTGACAATAACATAACAATGTCCAATGTATAAATTGTCTTAACAAAATTGAAAAAGACTGTCCGCACATTCCTTCAAAATAAAACCTACGACGAAATAGAAAAATATTTAATTTAATTATTTTATGATAAGTTTGGACAGTTTCACTAACAGTAGGAATGGTTTTCATTTTGACAGTTTAACAACGTTCTTTGCGTTATTTACGTTGTTGAGCACACATTTTTTTCGAACATATGAAGCAATAGATTAGCAATAGGCTTCAGAATGATTCAGGTTGTGATTGATAGTGTGTTAGGTAAATAGGGTGCTGGTCTGAGCGTGCTTTGTTTAAAAATAAATTATTTTACAAGTGAAGTGAAATAATCTATTCTGACAAGTGAACTAATTTGTGAATAGTGTACATTAGGGACAGAGAAAATAATTATTAAAAACCATGATTATAATAAAATACGAATACATAAATGGCCAGTTTATAATTGGCACAAAAGCAATTTTGTACTAAAAACAATTTCGCTCTAGGTAATTCGTTACTTCTTGAAAAAATACAAAAGTAAAATATTCTTTTCTACTAAATGGACCAAAAAATGGTTCAGCTCAAATAAATTACTGTGTAGGAAACTCTATTACAGAACTTTGTTGCCTACCAACCGGGACTAAACTAGTTTATACCAGTTTTTAACATCCACTATTTTGTTTAATTTTTGAGGCAGACAGCCTTTTTTGTTGCTGGCGATGTTCATGTATGATCTAATTTCGCTGAGACAAAAGGTATTCTGAATTACTTTTTCAGCCTGAATTCCAGAGTAAATTACTGGAACTATTCCTAAATGGAATGCGAGTAGAATACTAATCCATTATTTATGGACAAAGGTGGAACTAGCTTTGTCCATGAACTTAGTCGTGTCCAGATTTGATCAATGGATTTAGGCAAGTTGTAATTGAATTTGTTTCTGTGTGCTTCGAATGAACTTTGAAAGGAAGTTTGCTAATTTGGAAATTTAAAGTTAAATTAAGGTTCTCTGTGAATGATTTTTGGGGCCACGTTTTGTCGAAAGTTAATTACAGGATTTAGTTGTATGCGGATATTTTTATGTTGTAAATGATAAATGATTTTATTTCTGTAAGTAGGTTTGTACAAACACTTTTACACGTCAATCATATTTTTTTAAACTAGATAAGGTTGGCGTTTCCTATCTGACTACTCTCAGAAGAAAGGCCGAAACAAACTCAGAGGTCACAGTCTCTTTTAAAATCCAGACATAATCTTGGTCAGATCATGTTAAGACCACACACACATACACATAACATCACGCCTGTATTCCCCGAAGGGTTAGGCAGAAACCACCACCACCAAGACCAACCAAACCACCAAGACCATGACCGACCACCGATGCACCGATGTGTGTTAAGGCCATGTCTATTAGTAATGGTATTTTGATGAAAGAACCACACAGATTGAGTAGACCTGTCCAGTCAGTGCACGCATTTGTCAGTAATTGTGCAACTCAACTCAGGACTTAAGGAGCTCAACTGTAGTTTCAAAATATATCTATTTTGTTGAATAATTTTGATGGTTTCCAATTAAATCATCGGTAGGAAATATTTGTGTCGCCTTATTTTTTTTTCTCAAAAGAAAACATGGAGCAGTGTTGTAAAATATTCTCAAAAAAAAACCTATTTCCCTCTCAAACCAAAAGAATTTCCGTCAAACCCAATAAAAAAATCTCTCTTAAAAATTAATTTTAAAGACGACCCAAAATACAACTTAATGGACTTAGCTTCCGAAAAGGAAGAAATATTTTCCTACGTTCTCATTTTGTCCATTTCTTTTTATAGTACACAAGAATCCTTTCCGTGTCCCCGTTTCATTGTGAAAGTTAAACCCAAGTTTATGTTTTAGTTCAAATGTATTTTCATTGTGTGAGGGCAACAATGGATCGTCACTTATTCTTTAAGGATCGAACAGAAGTTTTTGTTGTTGATCCTAGTTTTCTAGACTTATTGTTTGGTCCTTTAGGGGAGAAAGGGTTTAGTTTTGTGGTCTTTAGCGTTTAGTTTCCCTTATTTGGAGTCAAAGTCAAATAATTTATTTCAAATAGGCACATAAAAGGCACTTTTGAACGTCAAAATTTACAAAGAAATAGAATTGTTTCTAGTTGCCCCTTCCAAAAAGGAGTCTCGTATGAAGAAGAATGGGCAAGAAACTCCAAAACTTTAGTTATGAGATTATTCTTTTCTTTTTGGCGCTTCGATTTTTTATGGAACAGGTATTGTGTGTAGTAACTCTAGAAAGCGACTGACTTATTTGTAGATCTGCTTGTTCCTTGGAGACAAATATTATCTCATTTGAATGCTTCTGTTTAATTTGAAATACTCTAAGCATTACCTACTTTGTTTTAAAACAATACAAGGGGTTTATTTCCATTTAACTGCATTCGGTTCGGCTGAGTTTTAAATACTAAAGGGTCTATCAGAACATCCTAACGTTAACATTAATATCAAGGAAACAAAACTTAAAATTTTGAAAGTTTATTTTTCTTTCTGAACTAGGACTATTTTCATTAACCCTCATGTACATAACTTTTAAACAAGAACTGACTCTCCACCTGTGACAAGCAATTAATGAATTCGAATTCAAAATGATGTGTTTTAAATACAAACAGAGGCATCGCTACATAATTAAAAGTCACACAACGACAAGAAATGACCGCTTAAACTACACAAATTGCTCGATTTACGTGATACCCAGTAAGCTAGCCCCCTCAAGGGACTTTTAACGTTAGGCTAAGCTTTAAGATCATTTCAGAGAACTCATTTCTACAAATGGCCACGCCATCTGGGTTCTCTAAGGGCACTAATGAAATCGGCGGGTACAGACCACAGAGTAGTTAAAAAGATAGAGATGCCACTTTTCTTGGCATGCGAGAGGGTTTTATTACGCTGTAAATTGCCTTATTGCAAGGCAGTCTCGTACAAAGAAGTAAAGAGCATTGTTTACTACACTTCCTCAAGGTATTTACTCGGGTTTAAGAACTTCATTTATTTATTTATGTTCACACAAAACACTTAATAGAGAAAAATACATAAAGATAGAACAGCTTTAACTTTATGCCTAGGTGCGCAAAAATTCCTTCATTCACCTTGAGTCAGCGGTGTCTAAGATAAACTTGGACACGCAATTATGACATTTAAAAAGACTTGTTATACGACATCAAAAAAACTTACGTGCAAAAAGTTTATTTTTAACCAATTTACGAAATAAACATAATTTATAAAAAGCCTCGTTGACCCCACAATGACAGTCGAAAGAAAGAAAGAAAATAAAGGAAACAAAGAAAAGAAAGAAAGAAAATCTGATCTGATCCTCTGAATACTTATTGACCTTCTAATGATGTATGCTTTTTAGGATTCCGTTGGCAAACCTTATTACTAAGCCTCCGCTGCCCGTCCGTACGTGTATCTGTCAGCGGACTGTATCTCATGAACCATAATTCGGTGCTACGGTTCGGTGTGTATTTTTTAAATTAATGAACCTCTGAAAAATTTTTGGGCTTCTAATGACGTACTTTTTTTAACACATTTGGTATCAGTAATTAAGCTGGGGTACCCCGACTAGTAATACTTGGTTATTTAGTATTATTAGGACCCCAAAATAGGAAATATTTAAGGTTTACAAAAAGAGGCGCAATCATTATATTAGGGTGTTTAATAATATTTTTAGGAAAGCGAAAAGGGATTTATTTGAGGTTCGATTAAATACATGGCCAAATTAAGCTATAGGCGCTTCTGTCCTTTTAACCGCTCTGTGCTACAAACGAAGTTCCTTTACAATTACTACACATTTCTTAAATGACCTTTCTTAGATTAAAGAGGATTATCTCGATTTAAAAAACGAGTTGCTTGAGTTTTGAGCACCTTTGAATTATTGAGAAAGTTTTAAAGTAATCGAGGAATTAAGAAAACATTAATCAGTATTATTTATAACGCTACCTTGGTACTCGTATTACTCGTAGTAACATACATGATTATAATTATAAACAAAATTTACTAATAAAATTAATACTTGTTAGTGTTTTTTAATCGACTTCAAAAAAGGAGGAGGTTCTCAATTCGACTGTATTTTTTTTAATATGTTAACACAGAAAAGATCTCAGAACTTTTTCCAGGTAAACCGAATTTCATGATTATTTTTTAATTTGAAAGCTGGAGCTTCGCATGTGGTCCCATATAAATTTGATCAAGATAAGACTGATCTGTTTTTGAGTTATCCTTAATATTGCGTATTTTTTCTACTTAAGTAGTATATATTGATATTTTAATAACTTCCTGTCACTGTTATTTACGTATAGTAGTGGTATACGAATTTATGTGGGGTAGGTACCACAAAGAAAAGTGAAAAATAACTTTAATTTCGGAAGTTGGTGGCAAAAAATGAAAATACAAAAGGTTCTGAAGTAACACAAAAAAAAAATGCAGACGAATTGAAAACCTCCTCCTTTTTCTGAAATTAAAGTTATTTTTCACTTTTTTGTGTTTATTTTTGGAAGTTTGTAGTTTTTTTTTTTTTTTTTAATTTATTTGAAAAGATAGTAACCGGGAGGTCACCGGGGTCTTTTTTTAATTAGTCTACGCTGTCCCACTACTGAGCATAGGCGTCCCCCATATCCTTATCATAGTAAAAAATTATTGGCTGAGTATTTGATAGCATACCCCATACTGGACGCAATGTATTTGTCATCAAAGATTTGAATCGTTAGATTTGCCCTCGCCGTACAGATGGCGCGCGAAGTGTCAATACTGAGAAGACTGAGCTCACACATTCCATAATATATAGCATTTCTATGGCAGCCACGTCAAGTCTCAGAGGTGTCAAAACGGAACCATCTTTTGCCGCGTTAGGGCGAATGTAACTATTTAAATCTTTGAACTCATGCAATAATAAATGTACCCCAACATTTATAATGTTTCAACTACACACCACAGTAGTCAATTTTAACAAAAACCAAGCTCCTCATACAGGAAATTCCGCTGCGATAAACAGAAAGACACAAATTCAAGGTACGGCTGTATAAATATGTGTGTGAAGTTCACGAGATAGTCCGCTCACTGCGTTTGCCGGAAGGCGACGACACATTTCACAATTGGACCCTGTTAGACCGCCTCCCGCACCCCAATTGTGTAACACACTTACTGCCTATCACAATCCAATGGATTTTGAAGGAAATTCATAATATTTTGCTTCATATGATTGAAAAATTCGTCTTCTCGACAACGTGAGTAATAATAGAGCTGTGTTTAAATGTTGATGTAAATACATATCATAAGATTATGCCTGTAATCCCCAAATGGCTAGGTAGAGGTGTAAGTATATCTTTATTACGCCAGATATGTTTAATTTCCATGTTATTGGGGGCGAGCCTATTGCTATCAACCGGGCATCCAGACTCCAAGCTGCTACTAAGTAATTCCTTGTGGAAAAACTTAATAACACTTTGCCCGACCCCAGAATCGAACCCAAGACCTCATGCTGAGCAGTAGCATTTGTAACCACTAGACCTAACAGGCAGTTAGTCGGTTTCTTTTCTTCTTACGCAGTGAACTTTGTTGAATTGTCTAAATGAAAGGTAGCTGTCACGAATGTGTATGTCGTGTTGTTGTGTGTGGGTGTTGTGTGTTGTTTGTGTGTGTTTGTGTTGTGTGTGTGCATTATGTGTGTGTAATTAAGTCAAAGTGAAAGTTTTTATATTTAAAACATAGGTGGGTGTAAAAACTATTGTGTGTGTGTGTTGTAAATAAAATACATATGTTTACGTACACTATGTTTTGCCGTAGACGGCGTTCAAAAATCAATAAAGTAGGTATCTAAACACAGGTATGTAACAGAGTTAAATTTCATTAAAATTAAATGACAAAATCTTATTACGTTAAATAACATAAAACTTATCCTAAAACAAAGTTAACAATTTTGCGTACAATATTTGTACAAATTTAAATATAAACTGCTGTTCTAACACTGCGGTCTCATCATCAGTCCAACAAAGCTCACAACAATACTATGAAAATCTAAACACTCCCTAACTCAGTTCAAAAACCACATAAATTTTGATCTCGTAACTCCACCCTTTGAGAGTACGGCTCCAGTTTAATCACGATAGGTTAGACTTGCTTCCTGTTCCTTTGTTTAATTCCGCATTGTAATATATCTTAAAAAGGTTTTGTTTCAAGGCAACGATATCACATTTCTAGAGGCTTTTGTTGGTATGTTTCTGTAAAACTGGTATCAGAAATGTGTGGTCATATCTAAGGTGTGGCCATAAAACTGGACAACTTTCTCCATAGGATTAATATCGTAATCGCGAAAAAAATATCAGCTTCTTCATAGCGTATCTATGGCATGAACTCGGCCCAGAATTCGGATTGGTGTATGGCGCCATCACTAGCGTGCATAAGTTCCTGTAATGTGTAGCTGATACGCAGGACATAATATGAAGTGTCGCATCGTTTGTGGAACAGCACCACATAAATAATCAGCTGTCCTATATATTTGGGTCGAGCAGGTAAGTTTTGTATGAATTGTATCTTAATTTTTGAAGAATGGCTGGCTTATTTTTAGCCCAAAGAATCAGCACTGCCATCCAAGGTGGCAATGCCGCCAGCCTTTTGGGCACTTATCCCATTGACAGCGATGCGGACGAATTTTTTGATGCCCTATGAGCCATCTGAGTCTTCCCTTACATTATACACTTGTAAATAGTAGGTATATATATTTTAGTTTTAGCTTATATATAATCTATGTTTAATTGATGTATTTAGTATTAAAATAGTTATTGTTTCTAATAAAAAATATTCTTAATTTTTGAAGTGAAAACATTTGATGTGAAATCATGTTTAGGCGCGTTGAGCACTTTTTGGGTTAACAAAAATCATGGAACTCGCGTCATCGTCATCGAACGTTTTCCATGAGCTATATGTATACTGTGTATATATGTGTACTTATTGGGTGAACAAAAAGCGTGAAACTCGCGTCATCGTCACCGCACGCTTCGACAATACAATTCACAAGTTACTTAGTTTTCACTTCTATCGGCAGTCCCCAAAGACTGCCCCGCATTTTTTTTTTACATTGTTCTCGCTTAAAGAATCAACAAGAATAATGTACCCAGGATTTTGTAATATATTGATTTAAAAGGGTTTCCTTCTTGCCCGTTCTTCTCCATAGAGATCTACGTTTTGGAATGGGCAACTAACTTCAACTTTCTGACTAACTAACAGACTCTTTGACAGTTCAAAAGTGCCTGTAAATGGTTTAATTGAAATAAATGCTTTGAGTTTTTTTTGCGATTACGATGTTAGTCCCATGGAGAAAGTTGTTCAGTGTGATGGTCTGTATCACATCGTTTGATATGACCACACATTTTTGATACACGCTATATTTGGTCCTTAGGTACATGTTTCGAATATTCTGGAAGTGGCGAAAGGAAATGCTAGTGTCAATTCATAGTTGAGTGATGATGTTGGTGATGCGGTTGTACTGTATATTTTTATTTTGAGTGGTGCTGGAATTGTATTGGCACTCTGAGTTTGAAAGCACTGGGGACTATTCTCTTGGCTGAAAATATTCGATGTTCAATTCTTTATTGCATTTTATAATGTTGGTAAAACAGTTGGTAGGCTTAAAATTAATGAAGCAGTTGTGGACCCTGTCGGTCATAGCATAGTAGGAGAGAGGAGGAAGAGCGCTTACCTATTTGTGTTTTTATTATATGTGTTCTGGTAATTGTATTTTAATTTTATTTGAACATTTTTTCTTATTTTTTTTTTTTAGATATTTGCCAAATTTTTTGACTACTTTACGTGTAACGTGTGTTACAGGATCTTTAAGTAATAAAATGATGTTTCTAGCAGATCTGTTACTTGTCTCGTCCTCAAATAAACTTAGAAAAACTGCGCAAGACTTAGGTCATATTTACTTAGTATAATTTTATAATTATTGAGATTTTTATCGAGTTTATTTTTATTTTTACAAAGTAAGTATACACACAAAATATAACGGTTAAGTGCTAATCAAATTAAAACATTACACCTAACATGTATGTGCGTATTTACACAACCCAACTTCGCCGACACCAATGATTAGTTAAGTAGATTAAAAATGCAAGAACAACTCAAAAACACTCCAACATTCATCAAAGGGGTACAGGCAATTGACTCCCCACCCACCCACACACACACACACAAATGTAAAATTAAGAACCGTAGCGAATCAAAATATCATCCAACACACAGTCAGCAAAAACATTTAACTCGACGTTTAAACCTCGGAGGCGTTATTTATTCAGTCTCTTTTTTGTTGTCTCTACACTAAAAACTAACTTTCGCGTTGCGGACGTTTATGTAGCTTGTAAATCTTTTTTTTTCTGCTTTTCAGCATGAAACAGGGCAGTTCGAGTTTTTTAAACTTGATGGCCTAGGTTTTTAAACTGAGTTGCCAGAGTATATTATTCGCGTGGTTTGCTGCAGTTTGGTTCTCGTTTTTGTTTGAAGTTTGTTTTAATATTTTTTATTTGCACTAACGTAAGACTAGAGACGAAGCGACCGGTTTTATTAACAAAATAATCTGAAATATACTGAAGGCCTCATTTCAGCTCAGTAACAAAAACAGTGCTGGTCTCTTAGTTTATTGAAACTCCTTATTACGGTAGACCAGCACCCTAATTGTGTAACACACTATCACAATCTGAATCAATTTGATATCTATTGCTAATTCATTGCTGCATATGTTCAAAAAAATTGTTTGCTCAACAGCGTAAATAACGAAATGAATGTTGTTGAACTGTCAAAATGAAAGCTATTCCTACCTATAATGTGTTACGCAATTCCCCCGCTGCTCTAGTTTAAAGTGTTACTATTGAGGTGCAGGCTGTGCCAACGTAAATTTTACATAATCATGGGCGCCATTTGTAAACGCTACCCGCAGTGTGTCAGTAAGCAATACGTTTTCTCCTCCCAGCCTCCCCTGTCAACTGTCACGCTATCATGAACTAACTTTTATTTCTTAAGATTCCTTACACTTTATATCCATCTTTTCTTTGGCCTTTCATTCTCTCCGTCCATCCACATTTATATGCATCACTGTTTTAGTCAGGCGTAGTCTGATAGAAAATGTCAACTCCATTAGCTTATTTTTTTCAATAAAGCGTGTAAAAGTGATTTCAATAATCTATTTATAGAACAAAAAAATTCAAGACAAACGATTGTCTTTAAAATTTTCTGTCAGTGTGTCAGTGAGCGAGGAGATTAATATTTTGATTTTCTACTTTTTCCTTCTCTTTTTGAGAAGAAGTTTGTGTACTGCAGTCGAGAAATTGCAGACTGGGTTTCTATACAGCTGTTGTAATGCCTGTAACAGAATATTGGCTTTATCGATCCGCTACTGAAGCCAATGGTCCTTTAGGGAGTATCCAAAGAATTGGTAGACGGACTACTGATTGCTTAGCTATGTTTGTTTGTATGTGTGGTTGTGTTACCTATTCTTGTGATAATCTGTCAAATCGGATTTGACCTGTAAGGACCATTATTTATATCAGGACCAAATGCAAAAGGACCAGAAATCTGCTTACCTTCTCCAGCGCCTGTGACGGTGTGTATGAGCAGCACCACAACACACAGGCACCGTTGGCCCTCCACCGACATTGCTGTCGTGGGTTCCGCACCTGAAACAAACAAATAGGTTTTATTAGAACTGAAAAAAAAACTAAACTGACTGACTTTTTAAACTGTAGCCAGAGCCGAATCCCGAGTTTATCGTACTCTGAAGAAGCTAAATGCCCTTCTGACTGCCAACCCAGAATGTGATGAGTTTGCAGATGAACGGAATAAAATTATGCGTATTTATCTGGTGTTCTGTGAGAGAAAGTATGCAATTTAATTTAAAACTAACATGGAACAGTGGACTGTACCATGTTAGTTTTAAATTAAATTATATACAACTTATTATTGTCAACGTAATAATTGTTTCTATGTTGATTAATGTAATTGGTGTTGTACCGTATAATTACCTATAAATACAAAAATATGTTTTTTTGTTTGATCTCTATGGAGTCCGAAAGGGCTGGACCGATTTTAATGAAACATTGGTGAGTTTTTCTGCTTATGCTCGCGAATCTTTAGGGATAGGGTAGGGATAGAACACCACGCGAACGATATCACGCCGGGCAGCTAGTAAACTATAAATAAATAAATTAGTAACATCTCATCTGTCCTCGAAGGCGTAGTAGAGGCACACCTAAAATACCTGGCAAAATGTGGGTCTACTTTGTGGACTTTGTAATATTAATCTGGTTTGTTGACGAGTGACATTTCTGAAGTCGCCATTTATATTGCATTATGTGACAAGATTCACAGTACGGTTAATATTTTCGTAAGATGCACGGTCAATACAACACATAGTCATTAAACCCACATTTTATGACTTAGTATTCTTTTGACTTTACAAATCAATGGAAACTTGAAGTTATAGTATGTTCAAAAGAAATTAATCGCAAGAAAAGATCTCATAAATAAAATTCATGATCACTTTCGGGTCCCGGCAATTAAAATGTTTGAAATTCAAAAAGTCGGATTGTGATTACCGGTTTATTTATTGATAAGCAAACGGTTAGTTTAATTTTCAGTCGGTTTGCGGAAAAACGTAAAGAACCAGTAATTGTCACTTAACTCTTTGGGTCCCAAGGTCGCGATATCGAGCGAGACACAATAGATAATTATTGTGTATCATTATGCACGGTTCGATATGTTAAAACTTTATTACAAAAAAAAAAGAACTGACTTCCAAAGAAACACTACTTACAAAGTGAAAATTTCGAAAGTCGGTGTCTTTGGTTTTGTATTTTCGTTTTTTGCCACCTATTTCCGCAATTACTTAGTTATTTTTCAGTTTGTAGTGTCTTTTTTGGAAGTCGATTGTTCTTTTTTAACTGACTTCAAAAAAAGGAGGAGGTTCTCAATTCGTCTGTATGTTTTTTTTTGTGGTATACGAGTTTGTGTGGGGTAGGTACCACAGCTAAAAATTGAAAAATAAAAGCTTTTTTACAAAAAAACAACCAACTTCCAAAAAAAACACTAAAACACGTGAAAAATAACTTAAATTTCGGAAGTCAGTGGCCAAAAACGGAAATACAAAACCAAAGACACCGACTTCCGAAGTTTAAGTTATTTTTCACGTCTAAGTGTTTTTTATGGAAGTCGGTTGTTTTTCTGTAAAAACGTTTTTATTTTTCATTTTTTGTTGTGGTACCTACCCCACACAAATTCATAGTCCACTACTTGCTATGTAAATAACACTGACAGAAAGTTATTATAACATCATCAATATAATCAGTGGAAAAAATACGTACGAGTATTATTGAAGCTAACTGAAAAACTACTGAAGCAAAGTTCATAAAACTTATATGAGACCACCCCTGCGGCATGCCCTAACTATAAAACAAAGAATTTTTGTAATCAATCCACAATTTCCGGAGACATTAGGTAACAAACAACAAAAAAAAAAAAACATACCGACGAATTGAGAACCTCCTCCTTTTTGAAGTCTGTTAAAAAGGGGTCGATCCTTAAGGTTTTATTAGGGTTTCTATTCAAAGTCTAGTTGTATCGTTAATAAGTTCACTTTAAGTTTAAAATGAGAATAACTTAGGAACCCTAGGGGTCAGGTTTAGGCGAAATAACGACCCTAACCTTTTGTTGAACTAAGTTAGGGTCGGCTTTTACTTCAAAGAGGTTACCTTGATATGAGTATTCTACACAGATTCGATCCAATTACTGGAACGTACAGTTTTATTTTCAAATTAAATAGAAGAACTCTCGACTTTCTCGTTGGTCTAGTGGTGGCAAACGCAAAGCTGAGCATGAGGTCCTGGGTTCGGTTCCCAGGTCGGGCAAAGTGTTAATGGGTTTTTTTATCTGGAATTTCTCAGTAGCATCCCGGAGTCTGGATTTGTGCCCGGTTGATGGCTATAGGCTAGCCCTCTATTACATGGGACTTAAACATAACGGGTAAAATATGGATGTACTATAGGTACTACTCTGCCTGATCCTTTGGGGAATACAGGCGTGTTGTTATGTAAAACTAAGGTATTGCTACGGTCAAGTTTTAGGAAAAATGACAAATTTCACATAGTTTTTATTCAATGACATGAGTATTTACCTAATTGTAAAGTATTATGTTATTTTAATTATTATGAATGTGTGGACTATGTGGGTCATTGTTTTTTTTTCTCAGTTAATTTTAATCATGATCTGGCAGTTTGAGTAATTTATGCGGCCTACCCAAATGTCCTTTCTTTGGTATTGTTCTTCGAATCATTGAGCTTCTGAAGTCCTGGCTTCCCGAGGTTGAGCTGCACGATTACTGGCAAATGCGTGCATTGAATGGACAGGTCCACTAAATCTGTGTGGTTCTTTCCACAAACGACTGTTACAGATACCAATATACATGGTCTTCACATGATCTGAGCAAGATTATGTCTGGACTTTAAAAGAGACTGCGACCTCTGAGTTTGTTTCGGCCTTTTGTCTGAGTAGTCAGATAGGAAACGTCGACTTCATCTAGTTTAAAAAATATGATTGACGTGTAAAAGTGTTTGTACAAAACTACTTACAGAAATAAAATCATTTAGCATTTGTGGTGTTCACCACATTATAAGAAGTAATCGGGTAGGTAAATTAAACAATAATTCACTGTACTACAGCAGAGGTCGCACGTCCGCCTTGTTCGAGCGCCAGCAAGCAACTGACCACACTGCGGGCGTGCGCCGCTACTTTAGTTTATTATGTCAGTATGCTACATCATTTATCATTTAATGCTTGAATTTCTCAAAAAACTTCTTGTCGGTCATATAATGACATTAAATGATGAATTAACGTACACAAATCTTCAATTTACATACACCATTTACAAAAATATTCTTAAAGACACATTTATCACCACGTAAACAAAAATAGGTCATTATCATCTGCTTAGTCTTTCCTCAACTAAGTTGGGGTCAGCTTCTAGTCTAAACGGATGCAGCTGAATGCCTATCTGTTAACTGGGTGACACGATACCCCTTGGTAAGACTTGTTGTCAGACTTTCAGGTTTCTGACTACTCGAAACGACTGTCTAATGTTTCAAATCAAATCAATTTATTTGTTAGAATATTGTTGTTACAAGGTGTTACACATAATAAGACGTCCATAATATTCTGCTGTTTCCGGCGGATAAATATTTCAAATAATTAAAATCAAATGCTTTAGAACAATAAATCAAAACTACACAATACAATGTCAAGGATAAGGAAACTGTTAACTATTATCGAATATAATGTCAAGGATTATTAAATATAATGTTAAGAATGATTAAATGTAATGACAAGAATGATTAAATACAATATAAAGAATTAGTCAATACAATGTCATAGATATTAAATTCCATTCAATCATTAGGAACATAAAGGCAAGTCGTCGTCTAATTTAAATTTTGAATTATTTTTTTCATTTAAAAACTCAGTTGTTGAGTAGTAACACTTATGCAATAGGAATATCATAAAATAAATGTCATAAAGTTAAGATTTTTGAAAACATTAGGTAATTTATTATACACACGAATGGCTTGAATGACAGCCGAGACCAACGGCTCACGTACTTTAACAACGGGGCTTAATCTCCCAAATAGCCATTTAGCCACGAACTCTTTTTAATTCATCATATCGGGAAAACAAAACACGATGTAACCCATTTCGTATCCGACTCTATACTGAAAGCTCTTTCATGTCGGGCACGCATCTGAAATAAATGGAGTCGCGGCAAAGCGTGAGAGATTAATTATATTAAATGAAACAATCGCTGGAAAATGGGGCGTTATCTTTCCATTTCAGTGTGCTATTTGGGTAAAAGGTTTTAAATTTATTTGGTGTGGGAGTTTGTATTGATGGATTATGTTAAATTATTACTTAGTGACCCGCGATCTTTACGACTTGCCAAACATCGTGATTTCTTTATTACATAGACGTTTAATAGTAATGCTTTAAACGCATAAACCCTCCGAAATTTTGTCTAAATCATGGTGAAAACCGCATTAAAATCTGTTGCAGAGTTTAGTAGAAAAACGCGGACTTCAATTGATATAGGTATTTTATGAAAGTGGGGGTAATATTGATGGATTACGTCCGATATGATTATGGAATTCGTTTTTGGGTGAAAATAACTAATCCTACATAATTTTAAATATACTTTGAAATGAAAAATAAAACAATTTTACTGGAAAAGGAGTATGATAGGATCGTAGCAGGTGGCGTTCTGTATTTTCTACGTTACCCCCATGGGAAAAGGCGCGAGTCTATGTATCTATGTATGTTCTGTAAACTACTAACAAAAGCTTAGGTGCACTGTTAACTCAGGGAAATTAACCCAGAGATCATAAACGTAAGGTTGTCATTAACTCATTGTCTACTGTCTAGTCATAATAAACCTGAGCTGTATTATACAAGTTTAAGCGTGGCACTAATTCTTTCTTTATGAAAGTGGTTACCTAGATACCTTTAACCAAAAGCTAATGACAAAATGTGATAATAGTAATCTTTGTTTTAATTTTGTCTAAGCTTCATTAATGTAATTAGGACGAGATTTAAAAATTCAGGCAAAGCAAAACATTACAATACAATACCAGGTAGACTCCGGTTCATCCGGTTGGACTGGAAGCCGATTCGAAGTCAGTTGGTGAATGGCTGATAGTGATGTTGATGATGAACTGGTAAGACCAAGTGTTAACAATTCCCTGAGTGGCACTCTCACATTAAACTCGCCAACCTAACTACAGCCGATATTACACCTGTTCATTTAGAAAAGGTTATATCCCCAACGGGACTCTTATCCAGCGTGACGAGTAGAACGGTCTCACTCTCAGAAGCACGCGTTAAATTTTATTACCAGCGTGTTTTTGTCACTTCGGGAGGTCGCACGGAAAATATGTGTTTTGTTGTAGTGAAATAAAATAGTTTGCTTACTTTTTGGGGACCTGAAACTACTGCCCATATAATAAGGTTAATTATTAAATAGGGTTAATTATTAAATAGGGTTTATTATCAAATAGGGTTCTTTTCTAAATAGGGTTCATTATCAAATAGGGTTCATTATTAGTTTTTGCCTCGTTGGTCTAGTGGTCGCAAGCGCTACTGCTGAGCATGAGGTCCTGAATTCGATTCCCAGATCGGGTAAAATGTTATTAGGTTTTTCCATCAAAAAATTCTCCCTAGCAGCCCGCGGTCTGAATTTGTGCTAAGTTGGTAGAAATAAGCTCGCCCCCTAATACATGGGACTTAAACATAACTGGCGAAATGTGGGTGTACTGTACTTCGGGGATTACAGGCTGATATGTGTTCAAAGCTCCAAGGCTATACCTATTGGCAAACACAGATTCCAGCAAGGAGTTCCATTTCTTAGCTGTACGCATAATGAACGTGTTTTTCGAGACCTTTGTGCATTTAAAAGACACAGACGACATCGTGAGTAAACTTGCAATATGGTGTTTGTTAACATAACTACGATCCAAGAGTGATTCTTAGAGAAAGACAATGTTTTTCGACTGAGAGCTTGCTCTATTTTTTTATTTATTTGCTAACATGTAAAACACTGGTTAGTAGGCATGCATTAAAATTTAATGACACAGTATGCAGACATGCACCCTGTAAGGTTACTGCATTTTTTTTTTGTATCAATTTATTAAATTAAATAATATAATATTGATTCTAATTATTACATTAAACATTAATCAGTAATTTATTACATTTTATTTTAAAAATAAATCATTATTAAGTATCAATTCGATCATTAATTTTAGTCATAAGGGTCATACATAGGTACTTACCGTCATTTATTATTTAACATTTACATCAAATATATTATTACAAGGTTGATCGATTCACAGTTTGTCAGTTTTAAATTCCTCAATGGTATAGTAGCCTTTCTTGTTTTCGATCAATGCTTGTTTCGTTTTCGAAGGGATGTCATTATTTTTTTTAGTTTACTGACAGCGCCGGCACCACCGGGTCACATAAGTTTGTGGCACTATACCTATGTTTTGACAAGTTGACATTGTTATTATTAACCGGCTTCCAAAAAGGAGGAGGTTATATGTTCAGCTGTATTTTTTAATTTTTATTATGTATGTTCACCGATTTCTCGACCTATTGTGGACCGATTTTAAAAATTATTTTTTATTTGTAAGGGTATGTTCTCGAGATGGTCCCATTATCAGAATCTAATAAGGAGATCCCATGCAGACCTAAGGAAATATAGGCACACTTAAAGCGATTTGGGTATTTTTACTACTAAATAGTGCATTTGCTCTCGAAAAGCACCATTCGGTGAAGTGGAACTGATGATGAAGACCAGAGGTGGCCACCGGAACTACCTACTAAATAATAAGTATTTCACGGGTTGCGACTGGATTACTTTAATATGGTTGCTAAGCAATTTATGCTCGTCACAATAAATACTATGGTGAAATGGCGATGATGGTGGCTTCACCATTAGCTCCAGTACTTCTGGTTCTTACCAGGAGAACTCCTGAACAATTAACGTTCTTGCATCGGGAAATGCAATATTTTGTTAAAGGTGATGAGCAGTTGACATTAGGCTATTGTAACTTAGATAAATTAATAACTACTAAAAAGATAAAAAAAATACCGACTTTCAAAACAAAAACAGCTACCAACTGAAAAATTTACTTTACTATTTTTAATTTTTTTATGTTTTTTTTTTACAATTACCAATCGCCTTGTATCACGGATATGGATAACAACTAATTAGTCAAATTAAAGCCCTCTTTCCCTCTCCTACGTTGCTATGCCCGACAGTGCCCAAATGATCACGGCTTTGTTAATCCTACCACTTAAGTTCACATTGTGGAATGCAATAATTCAGTACATTGAGTATTGATCGTAGCTAAGATGAGTTTGCGACCTGAATTTTACGTTTTTAAAGTGCGAGAACAGTACCTTAGTTGCGTTACACAGTATCAATCAGAATCTGAATCATTTTGAAGGATATTGCCAATCCATGTTCGAACAATTTGTCAGCTCAACAACGTAAATAACGCAATCAATGTTGTAGAACTGTCAAAATGAAAGCCATTCCTACTATTAGTAAGTTACGCAATTACCCCGCTGGTTTTCTGACATTATCACTAGACGTCACGTTAATTTCCACACAAAACTCACCCCCAGGTCTAACAAAAGACGCAATTACGTATCCACAAGTACAAATGTTCATAACTCACCCCCTGAGATTCACCCCCAAACACGATCTATAATGAAGAAGCTCAACTAACAGATTACTAATTAACGTACAAGGTACGTAATTGACAGGTGAAACCTGTTATGAACGCGCCTGGAAGTTGTCTGTCTAAATGTAATGTTTTAGTAATGGGGGGTGAATTAGAGGGTTGTAACGGGGTGAAAGGGGGTGTGGTGTAGTTTTGTTTTTGACGTAATTATAGACTTAGGTGAGCTTGTCTAGTGTGTTACTTGGAAAGACGGGTGGTAGGTAGCGTGGAGGCAATAATGGTAAGATTTATACCGCAGCGTATTTGACAGCGGGTTCGATTCTCAAGCATAAAATAATGTGTAGAGGGTGCAGAGTTCTTCCGGGGTTGAATTTTTAAGTATATGAGATTTGTGTTTCTAAATGTTCATCTGAAATGTTTGCGTGTCTTAAAATTTTGACGAAAGCAAAAATGTCTAGTAATGATTATAACGAAACTGTAGCGGCCTTTCAAACGTTTTTCTGTCAAAGTCAAAGTCAAATCATTTATTTCAAATAGGCACATAAAAGGCACCTTTGAACGTCAAAATTTACAAAAAAAAATAGAATTTATTCTAGTTGCCCCTTCCAAAAGGTAGTTTCGTATGGAGAAGAATGGGCAAGAAACTCAAACGTTACTCTTTTTAAAAAAAAGTTTTACAATATTATGTATAAAACTCAAAACTCAAACTCAAAACTCAAAGCATTTATTTCAAATAAACCAACTACAGGCACTTTTGAATTGTCATATACACATACATATATTATGCATTAATTATATGTGAAGACGATGCACCTAGAATAAAATTACTACACCACAATAGGTAAAAATAATTAAGTATAACGCATGACGGGTAAATTAATTATGGGATAGATACATGGTGCTCACATATTTACAAATATTGAAAAGTAAATTTTTCCAAAACTTCACCTGTATAAATACGGTATAGTTTTTTTTTGGTTTAGACAACAATGCAGACTCAACTAAAATATGTGGCTAAAATAACCAATTTTAAACCTTATGCGGAACTAAGCTTTTAGTCGTAATTTGTATTTGGTGACTGTGTAAGTTCAAGGCTAATTGTTAGCTATAATAAGATAATGCAGCTGTTGATAAACCTTTAATAAATAAATAGTAAAACCACCAGAAACACCAAAGCTATTAATACTAACGAGGAAAAAGCCTGATATTAATTAATCTGCCTAAGCAAAACCTTGATTCAAAATTCCTTCTCTTAAGATCAACAACAAACCGTCACTATTAATTTAAATTTATAACTGACTGGAAGGACAAATAGGGTAGACGTACCCCACGAGTCATGACTGCCATTGTGGGTAAATCAAATTATAGACGCAAGAAACTATTTGTCTAAGACAATTAATTATTTAGGATAACTATTGTTCTTAGATTAATAGGGATTTAAGGGATATAAGGTTTATTTTGAGAGTAATCTTATAATATATGAGATAAGTATATAAATCGGCAGAGATACAATATTTCACTATGGTCCTCCTGCCTATATCTTAATTTAATTTGAAGTCAGCGCAGAATGTTGTCGTCGAATACAGGGAAACTGCTGTTCCATACATTTTGATCGCGTAGGTATTGCACTTTTCTAAGAAACAGCAGTTTTTGTTTTAATAACTTACATAAAAATTCTAAGCTCGAATCATGTGCTGAATTCATTGTTTCAGTTTGTGCGTCGATTTTCCTGCCACCCATTAATCAAACTTATATAGAAGAAAAAAAAATGTAGGAACTGAATCCCATTGACCTCGCAGTCTGCGTAGCTACGTGCTACGAGTTCGTAGCTAGTAGCTACGAGACTACGAGTGCGTAGCAAATAGGAAATAGGTTGCGTCGATTCCGACCGTCTACTTTTGTTTGACAATAAACTTTTTTCTTTCCCCGAATAGGTTTTCCTTCCGGCAGTTTCAGTATTGATATTTATTATACCTACACTATTTGATTGTGCAAACTTTTGCAATTATTCAGTAAAACTTATGTTTTGCTTCGCCAAGATTACGTCCGAACAAGCAAGTAAACATTCTCCTGCCTTCTCTCTATGATAAGTGGCATTTCCTGTAGTATGAAAACATCAGACTAATGTAAGTTGGTACTGAACTAATTTTGATATGGCGACCACACATACTGTGTTCTCCAGGAGATTTTATCGGAATAGATCTGTGTGTTTCTAGAGCATACAACATGTGGTTGACCTGCGCAGGCACACCTGCAGAAGTAAACTTCTCGTATGACTGCCATTACCTACCGAACAGAAGTTAGAGTTATATACAATGCTACAAAGTTCTTTTGGCGCGTGCCAAAATAGGAAGTTAGCCGCCATTTTGATTTGTTATTACAATTGCAATTTCAGAAAATATTTACCAACAAAGCCCCTGACAATGTCATTTAGGCGTCAAAAAACCTTTGTATCACTCTAGTTACAATACAGAGGTAATTACACTAACATAAGAGTAGTTTTCAGCCACAAATTAAAGTAATTTAATTTCCTCAAGACGCTCAATCCCATAAGTGTATTCTAAACACGTAATGTACTAACAACTTAACGTATGTACCACAATATTGTGTGCGATATAAACGTATTAACATGCTTCTATCTTTAAGTAAGCCTACCTCGAATGGGAAATAATAATTGGTAATCAATATTCATAGTGTTGTCTCTAAATGGGTAATCTATATTGTAAGTGATATTATTTCTATTAATAGGTTGATAATGTTGCTTTACCATCCTATATTAAGAATTCAGCAAAGTTGTGCAGCGTTTGGGAAGCTTCGGTGAATCTTCTCGTCACGTATTTTACAGAGCCTAAGGTCTTCAATCAGTGCGTTCTGCCTGTTATGAATTACGGTGCGGCTGGTTCATACATTCAAGGTCGCTCAGTGAGCTATGGAACGAGCTATTCTTGGAGCCTCTCTGAGGGATCAAATCTGGAACGAGGTGATCCGGCAGAGAACCAAAGTTGTCGACATAGCTCACAGAATAAGCAAGCTGAAGTGGCAATGGGCCGTCCATATTAGCCGTAGCACCGCTGGCTATTGGCATAGACGTGTTCTTGAGTGGAGACCGCGAATCGGCAAACATAAGGAAGCACGCCCTCAGGCTAGGTGGAGCGACGCTCTTCGCAGGGTGGCTGGTAGCAGCTGGATTAGAGTTGTCGAGAATCGAGTTGAATGTGCGCCTATGACCAGCAGTAGACTGCTGAAGGCTGATGATGAGGACCATCCTATATAAAAGTGTTTTTAATCGACGCTGGGTTTTTTGCCAATACATTCTTGAGCATTCTTCTCACAAAAGACCAACTAAATACATTAAAAATAAAGCATTTACCATCAAATTATTATTAAAGAAAACTTGCTGCGTCCGGCGGTTTCACTTGCATGAAGATTCCCACAGGATTTTAGTCATTAAGGAAGAGTGTAGCTTTCCATCACATTTTTTTTTATTAGTTTTTGGGTAGAATTTTGACAGATTTATCTTTAAAAAATATGCAGACAACTTTACCTTTGTATAGAAATAGTGTACAAAACAACACATAGGTACCGTCAAACGGGGTGAATAAGGACGCAGGGGTGAATCGGGACGAATCTTTAAAAGGGATTTTAACATTCAAATAATATAGTTTGTTGTCAATGTAGACTAATTTGTGTACTGTATTATAATCAACGATTAAGTGCCCTTATTGGAAACAAACAATATTATTTCAATGTTAAAATCCCTTATAAAGTTTCGTCCTTATTCACCCCCGCATTCCTATTCACCCCATTTGTACAGTACTTACCTAATTTTAAATTAATTTACATTATCTAAGAAAACACAAGAATATCTCCAAATAAATAAATTATGATACACCAAAATCAAGACACAGGATCGACTTCAGTAAGGATTAGTAGAACCTTTGGAGGGTTGAATTAAACCTTGGGTTTAAACGCTTTGTTACAAAAAGGGGCGATGAGCAAGCGGTAAATGTACCTACGAAGGCTTTAGGGATAATAATCAGTTGTTATCTTATTAAGAAATTGTACGGTAAATAATACTTTAAAGTATTTGAGTTGGGTTTGGGTTTTTAACCAACTTCAAAAGAGAGGAAGTTATTCATTAATGTATAGATATTTGGTGATTTATTTTTTTAACCTCTGCCAGGGTTATGCGCAATAATTCGCTGTAACCGCCTAAAGGGTTCCATTTAATTTTGATGAAGAGTTATGGAGATAGAGAATGGAACTCTTCAGTGGATTTCAGCACATGACCTGCAATTGCTGCAATCGCGCGCTTATGCCGATCAAAATAAAGACTATAAAATAAATACATAAAAAAATTATGAACAATCAAATATTTTTCTCGGAATTAACGTGAAACTAAGTAAAAAGACGTAAAATAAAATACAACCAAATCGACAGTAAAAAGGGACGATGAACAAGCAGCAAATGTCAAGGAGATTAAACTTAAATTGTCCGTTTATTCAAATGACAACTGTTATTCTTTGATATTTGTACATATCCAATGACGATAACATGGCAAATTGCCGTAGTATGTCAATTTGATACTCAATTAATTTCCCTAACTATACCTCCTTACATAACATTAAAAGATAATGATCAACTATTGCTACCTTATTAAGAAATTGTAAGATAATACCGCGAAATGTTTTGAAGAGATGTTTCAGTTTCGAAATTTGGCTTTATCAAAACACGTTTCTATGGTTACTGCAAATTTCCCGTTCATTGGCAGCTGTTCAGTGGAAAATTACAGACTCATTAATAAATAATGAGATGAAATCGACTAGTTATTTTTATTTCCAGAGATAAGAGACGAGACAAATAGGTAGCTTATTTAGATAGGCCGAAGTCAAAGCTTGTCAATTCTCACAAACACAGGTTCATTAAAATTACCATCTTGTTTTTTTATGAGCATAAAATAACCACCACATCAATTTTTTCCATTAAAGATCACGAAAAGGTACTTATTAATATCTGTTAGATTTGTTTCCATCAAATTTTATGCGATTGTACTTGTTCACAGTATATAATTAGGATCTCTTGTGGAACTTCCTAGACCCCTATTTCATTTACGAGTACGTACAGAGCAATAACATTTGAGCATAACGTGCATGCCAGTCGCCATGCCCTGCCAAAAAATCTATTAAATCTTTCGACATTTTGAAAATCGAACCTGACTATCCGTCACTGCGAAACGTCAGTTGGAAGCAAACTAGATGCATCACATGTCCACGTGGTTGACGTATCAGGGAAGTTGAACCACAAGATAAATAGGTACAGAACGCCAACTCCATATAGCCTACGGACGGCGATCTCAATCAAAAACTAGTCGTGAGTGCACGTGCACTCGCTGTACATGAAGCGTGTCTATGTGTGCGTGCGTTTCCGCTCTTTTTATGGAGCCTACCTTCTGTACCTATTAATTTTGTGTGTGGTAGGATGCTGTTCGCTTCACCCCGTTTTAGGGAAGGGGGTTGTCGAATATGGCACTAACGAACGTCAGTCTGGCGTTTGACATTCGAATGCGATTTTTAACGAACAGCCATGACGTAAACTGATTTTTTAAAGGGACGCGGACAGCAGTTTGTGTACCATAGATTTGTTGAAACGAAATACGAGTAAATGGATGTGACGCATATTTTCCTCCAACTTGTTATTTTTTGTGTTTGTGTGTTTTTCTTTGCGTCATGTTTACCGCAAATAAACGTTTTTTTTTTCTTTTTTCTTTCTTATAATATTTTCTAACTTTCATAATGCAGCCTCTAATTATCAAATTATAACAATCGACAAACACAGAACACGTAGCGATAGCAATTAGAAGTTATATGCATCTGTGACATGCAAGTGATGCGGAAACATTTGAGTAGGGATGTTCTTTTGTCGATATCGATGATATAATTTAGTTTACTTTTGATCTATTCTATGCGCAAATTGCTTTTATGCAACAATGCGTAAAAGGTGCGCTTTCCTGGTGCGCAGGATGCGGGGTAGCTCCAACAGTGTCTTAAACATGGTTGCGAGTCGCCTGGACTGTGTTTACGTGGGTCACTGTTGTGCCGTCTCTCATGGAATGTCGCAACGGTGACCAATCGTTATTTATTGTATTGTAAGGAATCAGAAGTGAAATAAGTTAAAAAAATAAACAATCTTTCATTTCTCAAAGTTAAACTTTACAAAACAGGTAAAAATATCAATAGAAACACTGTAAATATTAATCAAATAGAAATAACACAAGTCAACATGAATAATCAGTACATGACCAATAACATAACCTAAAAATAATCAAGCAAACGATAATGGTCAGGTAGCACATCCGTTCCGAGTGCCGTCCAAGCAAAAAAGAAACCAGTACCGTTTTTTTTTTTTTTTATTGGCAGCTCGTAGTTGTGACCACTAAGGTCCTGGCTACTTAACCGGGCAAAGAAAAAAAACCAGTACCGCACCGCGCGCCTCCTTTTATAACCTCTTATTGGTTGACAGCCGATCGCGTGATGTCACCTCGTCATCCGTTACCAACAGTATTGTTTTTGTTAAGTGTCTCTTTTTACTAACATAGTCGTAAGTTTTACTAACAATCTTGTTGAGTCTTGGTTACTCTAATAAAGAAAAATTCTATTCTATTCTATATTTCTAATATAATAAAGCTGAAATGTTTGTTTTTTTGAACGTGCTTATCTCTGAAAATTAAAGTCAGATTTAAAAAAAACCTGTTTGCATTTGACAGCCCAATTCTCTAGGAAGGTTATAGGCTATTTAATATCACGCCACGAACACTAGGAGCCGAGCAAAAAAAAAAAACCGAAAGAACGCTAAGCGATAACAAAGTAAAACCGCGGGCGGGCGATGCGATACGACGTGGTGAGTCGTGGGCCCAGGGGATTTTATAAAACAATGACTGTTATTTTAGTATATTGTGTATCTTATGACTTTCACGAGAAAGAAGCAGAGATGTTATGGATATGATATTTCGGATCTAGATACGGATATAATAATAATAATAATTCTTTATTTCAGATAACTACGATCCAAAGTGTTAGTAATTACAATAATGACTTACAATATTGTTAGTTAAGTGACTCATATTGATGATTTATGACGGCAATAATTAAGTTGTCACCGTCCTCACCATTTAGGATTTTTATATAAGAATAAAATTATATCGATTTCGGATACGGTTACGGATATGTAATTATTTCGGTTTATCCGTTAGTTTCGGATAGTTTCGGTTACGGATATTAGATTGAAGTAAAATATAAACACAAATAGTATGTAATAATTTGGTTTTATTTATAGGTTTTATCTAGTCTAGGTTATCATTTGGTATTATAATCAGTTATATAGGTAAGTAATTATTTAGAGATGTTATAATAATTAGTTAGACTCCGCCCTTACACGAAACTATCCGAAACTTGTGAAACGGATACCGTAACGGTTACGGATATATTTTTATTTCGGATATCCGATAGTTTCGGTTACGGTTACGAAGCTCCATAACATCCCTGGAAAGAAGTCGCGGGCAGAAGCTAGTTTATTATAATTAAGTATAATAATAATAAATATATTATAATATAATATACGAGTATTTATTAATATTCACAGTCCTCAATCAGAGCTAGTAAATGTTCTAATCTGATTAGTGTTTCTAACAATAAAGGATTACAACTATCGATATCACGCTCATAATATAAATATCACGTTATTTCTTCTTAGCTTAGAATAGCTCTCGAAAGCTATTGTAAAAATAAAATATTACCCGTTATCAACCGTGTAAAAATAAAATATTAACATGGAATAATGTTCTTTGACTTTAATAAAACAGAATAAAATACTAGTGCGTGTTGTGGGTGTGCTATAGCTACACCTCTGCCTAACCCTTCGGGGAATCGGGCGTGATGTGTTATAAAATACTAGTATTTATCAGAGAATGCTAGTATTTTTCAGAGAATAAAAGTATTTTTCCCAGTTGATAGCAATAGGCTCGCCCGCTATTTACATGAGACCGAAACATAACTGGCAAAATATGGGTGTACCAACTTGAGGTACACCTCTTTCTAACTATTTGGAGATTACAAGCGTGATGATATGTTAAGTTATTTTTCAGAGAATAAATTGTATTAGAAATATTAAAGACATCAATTCTAGAAGAACACTTTGACTTCAAAGTTATACGGAGCCCATTTTAAACTTTATAACACTAAGGGCCCGTTTTTTGATACATAGTTAAACATGACCATTAGTCATTTGACAACACTCAATAGCTGTCAAAGTTTAACTACTCTTTCTGCGCATAGTTCATTTTTTTAGCAAATTGTATTTTTTTTTAACTGTAGTTAGGTTAACCATTTGTCGAACAACATACTTCTGTCATTTTTAACAAATTGTCAGTTTAACTACCGCATTTAATCTATTATTATGTTTGACTACTGATCAAACAACGGGCCCTTATTCTTAAGTCATCAATTATATAGCACACAGACTGTCACTTAAGACTTTCTTCCTCTCACTCCAAAACTCTCCATAAAATCTAACATCTCAAGAATAACCATTTAAGTACTCATATTTAATTTAATAGGTTTACCATTTGCTTATCTTAATTACGCAAAGGAACACTTAGGTATTATTTTAGTACCTAAATGCCTAATATTAGTATTTAATGAAGATTGTGAAGGAACATAACATGTTTTAGTAACTCGAGAATGGCTTTGTCTTAATTATCTTCTTAGAAATTAAAATAACGAAGCTTTGTAACGTGTACAAAAGGAGTTTAAAAAGGTACTCATTGGAATGAAAATTATTGTATTTTAAGAATGGTTTAGGCTTGTTTATGTCAATCTTACTCGATCTAAGTCTATATAAGGATACTGAAGTTGAGGGTAAACTTGATGGAAAGTTTTTACCACCATCCTACCAACCTTTACCTACCACCCTTGCCACTAAACTAACTGCTAGTTGTGGCTTTGTGGCCACAAGCACACTGCTGAGCGTGAAGTCCTAGATTCAATCGCCTGATGGTCGAGCAAAATGTACTTGGGTTTCTCTATCAGAAAATACTTGGTATTTTTCTAAATTAGAATTTGGATTTGGGCCGGGTTATTAGCAACAAAATCGTCCCTTTGATGTACATGAGATTGATTTAATAACTGTCGAAATGTAGACGACTGCCGGCTCCTGGGTATACGGGCGTGATGTTATATACTTGTTAAATAAAAAGAAAGCCTGCTCTTTATTGATTGAATCCTCTCATCGAATGTTCGTGTCTTAAGGGATCCAGAGATTTTAAGAGAGAATATTTTGTTATTTCCAGGCAAAGTGATTTGGGCTACATCTTGATAGATTCGCGAGAAAACTTCTTTTACATAATTTATTATTGAAACTGAGAAATGGGCTAGCTGAATTGATTACTTATTTATGAGGTATTGAGTTATTCAACCTTTTTATTTATTCTTTAAAAATAGTAGGCTAATAACTCAATTAGTAATAACAATACACATTTTGTAAAAATAGTACCGACCTAGTTAAAAATAATTTTAATAATAGTAATTCTTGAACAAATCCCGGCAGGACAAACACCTTGTACTCCAAAATTAACATAAAACCTTTATAATGAAAAACACAAAATATTTTTATCGAAATTATCTTACTGTCATCGCCCACCACTATGCCAGGGTCTCTCAATCTTTCAAATAAACAGAATTCACATTCTCCGTGTAATTTGATTGTTAACGACGGACGCCACGTTCCTATCAAAGGGAATCGTTGAGAAGCGTTTCTCAAACTTTTGTTGCCTCTTTTTCAATTGTTTTGCAGAGGAAATGGCTTAAATACGATCGGGTTAATTAATATATTTTTGTCGTTTGATGTTTTAAGTTGGTACGAATTTTGGTAGCCTCGGAATGGTGCTATTCTTTTTTCTTTAATGCTGATTTCTTAATGGTACCAAAAGGTGGCTTTTAAATCTAGCAAACACAAGTGACTTTTAAAATTTCAAAATTTATATTCATTCTTTATAAGTTTATCTTGGGACCTCGATTAAAGACAAAATCATGGAAAAACCCGCAGCCTAATTGCGTAAATGATAAATGATTTTATTTCTGTTCATGTCAATCATATTTTTTAAACTAGATGAGGTCGGCGTTTCCTATATGACTACTCTGAGAAGAAAGGCCGAAACAAACTCAGAGGTCACAGTCTCTTATAAGGTCCAGACATAATCTTGGTCAGATCATGTGAATACCATGTAGATTGGTATCTGAAATGGTCTTTTGAGGAAAGAACCACACAGATTGAGTGGACCTGTCCAGTCAGTGCACGCATTTGTCAGTAATCGTGCAGCTCAACTCAGGAAGTCTGGACTTACGTAACACACTTACAATCGCACTTTGACAATTCAACAATATTCATTACGTTATTTACGTTGTCGACCAAAATATTTTTTCAATGAAGCAATGTATTAGGAGTTTCTTTAAAAATCCTTCGGATTGTAATTGTGTGTTACGTAATAGGGGGCAGTATAAATAAATGTCTTTAATTACCAAAATGCTATGAGCAAGCGCAGTTTGGTAATCAATGCTCGTTCCTTAACAGTGTGGGAAGAGGTTTTTGCCAGGCAGTGGAAAAATTACAGGCTGATATCATAGTGGAAACGCCAGGAGGAGACGCCCCAGGACGACATAAATAGTGACATTATTGGTGATGTTCTTCAGAAAGGTCAGATGCGTAGTACTCACAACCGGCGTGCGTGTATGACCAGATGTATGAATGTAAACGAGGCGAAAGGAGGATGTAAGGATCGTAGCAGAGGCGTTCTGTAGTTTCTGCTTACTCCCATGGGAAGGAGGCGCGAGTTTATATTATGTTATTATTTAGGGTCTATAAAAGTAGGAAGAGGTTTACTAACAAAATATGAAGCCTAATCATTCTATGTATTGGCCAACAGATAGCTGGTTGCATGTTTAGGAAAAGTAGTGCAGCTTGTCACACGCTTACTTTTAGCTTTATTTTCGGCCTTACCTTTCTAAACAACATAAGAAAACATCTGCGTTCTGTAGGTTCTGCCTTCCATGGGAAGAAGGCGTGAGTTTATGTATGTATTTATGTATAATATTATAATCTATAAAAATAAATAAAATTGAAAAGTCTGTTTGTAATATCATTATAACAGCTTTTTACTAAATGCATATAAAAGTATAGACTTACTTACAAAACAATATCATTTTTTTTTAAACTGTGTCTTTTTTTCTGTCAGTCTGTTTGTTCCGACAACTTTCTGAAACGGCTGTACCGATTTTGACAGGACTTTCATTGGCAGATAGCTGATGTTATATGGAGTAACATAGGTTTTTGTCCCGGTTTACTTTTCTGGCCAGTAATTCACACATAATCTGTTCCAATTGTTCCTGGTAGTTAGAGCTTCTGGGTAGTGTGAAATACTTGTTCTTCTTGAATACCTCGCTTTTACATTGGAATTAGGTTTGAAGGTCTAATGGCGTGTCGCCACTGCAGCCGTCACCGGGACGTCACCGAAAAACGAAATTAATCGAACTGAGTGTGACATCCCGGTGACGACTATCATTTATCCACCGCAACCGAGCTCGGCGGCTCAGTAGGTTTTGATAGACAAAACAAAAGGCGGGTGAACGGCGCCACGGTGCAACGGAATCGTGTAGAAAAAACCAAATGTGTTTTTTATTGCCAGCTTATCGGCCCTGCATAATCTCAGACCGAGTTCTAGCAGTCGCGCCGAACTACTCGAAACTTCGGCGGCCGGGATAACGGCGCTCGGCTGACGGACGAGCGGTGAGCACATGGCCATAATAAATGTATGTATTGCTAATTCGGTGCCGTTATCTCATTCTCGGTGACGTCCGGGTGACGGCTACGGTAGACAAACGCACTAAGGGTAAGCTTTATTTGGACATAAAAGGTTTATAAGTAGCGAAATGGATTCCTTGGAGGATTAGGACCTACTACACAGTGTCGGTGACAAAGGGCTTTTGCAATTATCCTTCTTGGAAAAGTAGGTTGTATTAGCAATATTACTGTTAAGTAGGTATTTAGTTTATTGACTTTTTTGTTGCTGGAGTACAAACATTCGGATTATGGGAGTCTATGGACATCGTCATGATCGAATTAGCTGAAATGTAATTATGAAATAAAATATTGATATGGTTTCTTTTAGGAGATCTTTTGAGACAGTTTGTCAGAAATCAATGTTTTATAAAACTCGGATAAATTTATGCTAATAATTTATAATGGGCTATGCTGTATAATTTATAATGGAAAAAATGTGAACAAGGCGTTAGTTTATTTATTATATAAGTATGTTTTATAAACATAAGTCACATTTAAAGATTTTTTATGGTAAATAAATCAGTAAAAGTAAATTACATTAAAAAAAAGTAAGTAAAATTGTTTCTATTGCACAAACAAGACGCACATTAGAATAAAACTAGACAAAATACATACAATAATAAAAAAGTAGTCAAAACATCAGACGTTTTTAAATAATTCAAGTCATGTTCTAATCCCTAACTTTCAAAAGAGGTGTCAAATATAAAACAAAAGAAAAAAGCAAAGAAAATATCATAACCTTCGTTCACAACACATGCTTAACTAACATTACCACTCAGACAAACAATTTTAATACTAGAACAATAAACTTTTACGACCGATATCTGACGTCTGACCGACGACAGAATGACCCGGTCGATATCTCTCTTTTGTCAAGATACGCCAATTACGTCATAGGGACGTAGTGATCTGCGTGGGTTCGACGTATAGAATAGTGTGCGGTTTTAAAATGAAAATTGATTGGCATTGTTCCCAGTTAGAGACCGAAAAAAATATATGTGTTAGCATTTTTTATGACATCGTATTTTAACAGATTGTAGAGCGGCCTGCAGGTCAACCTACATGAAAATGTCAAATGACTCCAAACGATTTTAAACCTTAAAATGTTGTTCGTTAAGTTCAAATCGAATGAGAAAACCTTAAGTTATTGAGTACTACTACATCATTGATTAAATTAATATGAATGTAGTATCCCTAGTGCAAGTTTCACACGTTAATTATTGTTTATACGAAACCATTCACCTCGTCTGAATTAATTAGTAGATATGCCATTTTACTAATAAATTTACTTAATTTAAAGAGCTATATGGTTTTAACATTTGTGTAAAGATACCTCATCTTTACCTTTGTGCAAACTGGAATCAAAATCTGAACTGGCAATTTTGAGAAAAACGCATTTTCATAATATACAGGATGGATATTCGGACAGGTCGTAAGGGTAGGTACCTCAACCGTTGTAGCTGAAGGAAAAAAAATCTTGGAAGACTGTCCTTAAGTTTTTTAAACATAATGATCTACATTAAATTTTTTTGAAAGAAGGAGTAGTCAGCAAGAAAATGGCCATTCTACAAAAAAAATATGCTTATATATTCTGTTTCTCTTAAGGATCAAAAAGTTGAACCAACCGAGTTTAAAGAACTAGAACTGTCACAAATGGCAAAAACTTTTCCGTAAAAAGATTCGTGGTGATTAATCAATTATGAATGTTTTTTTTATAACGTACTCTGTTACATAATTATGAAAAAAGAAAGTCATCTTATTGTCAATGTCAAAATAAAAATCTTTAAATTTTTAATCACTTTTTTTTTGATGCAATGCTGGCGAATCAATGGGGTTTTAAATTATATCTTTGAGGTTTTCATAGCGGCCAGTATCTTTAAACTATTAAAAGTGTATATTCAAACTACTTTTTGAATATTTGCACTATAATTTATTACAAAAAAATATACATAAAAGGGGAACGGTTTTTTTTTATTTATGACTTTTCTCGTACACAACCCTCAGTAGGTCTTTTAATAGTTATACGAAACTGCATCAATTGGCACCATTAAAATAAAACATAAGAATCGTCATTTTTTTAGTTGACTGTACCATTTATACAAAATCTGTGGATGCAATTAGCAATTACTGAAAAAACTAAACTAACTCAAATAAACCAATTACAGGCACTTTTGAATTGTCAAGGGGTAGGTCAGTCAGAAAGATGAAGCTAGTTACCCATTCCAAAGCGTAGTAGGTACCTATGGAGAAGAACGGACAAGAAACTCCATGGACACTAAAAAGAACAAGACACTCCGAAAGTTAAAGCCAGTCTCATAAGAACGTTTTTCTGTAGCTACATCGGCTAAGGTATTGGTCCATAGACCACTTCCCATACAAATTCGCCCAGCGTCCTTTGAAACTGATATTTAGGCCTGTTTACACCAAAAATCACTAAATGCGTTTAGCGATAAACATATTTAAAAGTGTGAATATAAACACAATTTAAAGGATAAATTTAAAATATTCTGGTTCTGTCAATAATTGTTTGAAGATGACAAAAACAGAATGATGTTTTAAATAATGATAAGCGTGCCTTAGTTGCAGTATGTTCACAAAACTCGTACTAGGATTTCATGATAGTGAAATGTCTCATAAATAAAGTAAAAACAAATGAATGCCTGAAGTTTAACAGCGCCTATTCTAATTTTAAACGACCAATCTTCACAAAACTTCGGAATACTTTTTCGATTAGTCTCTCAGAGAAAAATCCTTCTTACTCAATACTACAGCCAGTCAGTATTGAGCGAAATCCGTTTAAATCCGTCTCAAAATAACCACAGGAAAAAGGTACACAGTCGAAATCTTTTAGCAGATTGGAAATCTGTAGCACAGAATAGGACATTTGTCTAGACGAGTAAAGGATCAATTGGAGAAAGAAAGTCTTTAGAGGAGTGATTGTGCTCTGGTTTAAAGATCAATGTAGGTAAGTAGGTATTGTGTAGTAGGTTCGGTATGAGTTTTGGGTTAAATAGTTTGTGAGTTTTTAACCAAATGTTAATAAACTACCAAGCCTTCAATTCGCTTCTCTGTCGTGATTTAATTTAATTTATACTTAGTCCTATATTAGTCAAATTCGACCAACTAATCGCTACATTACAATTGTTATTTGAAATGTATTTCATTTCTGAAGTGACATTGATGTATTTGCAGAAGATGTAAATCGTTAGATTTGTCCCACTGTACTTATGTCATGCGAAAATGTAAATACTGATAAGAGTGAGCTCACAGATTCCGTAATTGGCGGCGAATCTAACGATTTAAATCTTTGATAATTATATTCTAATTTAGGTACCAACATGTTAAGTATTGTTTTAAAAGTACGTGGAATATAAAGCGTGCACTTAGTCGATTGTAAACGTCTTTATGCAGGAAGCAAGGTAGTGTGTGTGATTGTAGTCACTCCTGTAGAAGTCAAAACAAAAGACTTTCAAAACGATTCTTGAACAGCCGTTTCCATGTCATGAAAAATCTTCTTTTTAGAACTAAAGAAGTGTTTCCGTTCGGTAATTTCTTAAACACTAAAATAAGTTTATAAAATGATCTCAAGCAAAACTAAAGAGAAATTGGACTCAGTTGAGTCAAATTACTCTTTATATTTGTGGTATAGGATTTCACATGGACACAACATAACTGGCGAAATGTGGGTGTGCTATAGGTACACCTCTGCCTAACCCTTCGGGGAATACAGGCGTGATGTTATATGTATGTATGTGTAGGATTTCAGTTTTTACTTCAAAACTTTGACTGCCGTGAAATCTCTGTCTGCTCTAAAATTACGACATTAATCTAGGGTTGTCTAGTATTCATGCTTACATTTGAACTTTATTTAGTTAATTTCAGATAACTTAAAATACTGCATTCGTCAACAAGTAGCGAGGTTTTGATAAATGATAATTCTATACCTATCAGTAGGACCTGTAACCTAATTAAAGAGTTTCAGTGAATTAATTCGAAAAGATAATGTACCAGCTGTACAATCGTAAATAGGGATACAGGGGCGAATCGGGACGAAACTTTAAAAGAGATTTTAACATTGAATAATATAGTTTGTTGCCAATAAGGCCACTTAATTGTTCATTATACTACAGTAAACACATTAGAGTCCTTTTTCGCAACAAACTATATTCTTTCAATGATAAAATCCCTTTTAAAGTTTCGTCCCGAAACACCCCGTTTGGCGGTATGTCATTTTACCATCTTAAGGTGGGCAAAGAATCAATATGATTGTTGCATGAGTCAAGCTAAAAACTAATAGAATAATTGAGTAATATTTTATCTATCTGCTATGTTTTAAAATAAGACACCTACGATAGTTTTCTTTAAACAAACTACTATTAAACCCAACTTCTTCAGCCACCTAATTTCTTAATCAAACTATGTAAAAAATCATCCTCTTCCCTTGAAATGCCTTTCAATCCATCTCCGAAAACCCCCGACGTGACAACCTTGGCTCCCAGCCAAGATTGAGCAAATCGAGATTGTTAATTGTTAAATCCACTCTGAATTAATTACTGTACTTCAGCTTAAACATAAACATTGCCCTCGTTTTCTGATGTTGTATTTTAAGATTAGTGTAAAAAGTTTGTTTAAAAGTTGAACAGTTTACCTGGCCATGGCAGGACTTGAAGTTTTAAGTTCTTGTTGAATTATGTTATAAAAGATCTGTACTAACAAAGTTGCGCTCCTTAAGTTCTGATTTGAGCTGCACGATTACTGACAAAAGCGTGCACTGACTGGACAGGTCCACTCAATATGTGTGGTCTTTCCTCAAAAGACCATTTCAGACACAAATCTACATGGTCTTCACATGATCTGACCAAGATTATGTCTGAACTTTAAAAGAGACTGTGACCTCTGAGTTTGTTTCGGCCTTTCTTCTCAGAGTAGTTCAAATAGGAAACGCCGACCTCATCTAGTTTTTCAAATATGATTGACGTGTAAAAGTGTTTGTACAAACTTATTACAGAATTAAAATCATTTATCATTTATGAAGTAGGACAGGACTCTTTAGGGTGGATTTGGTATGAGGAAACTTACCAGGGGAATGAGTATTTTAAACTAAACTAAAAAGCGGCCAAATACAAGTCGGATTTGAACACGAAACCGGTTCCGACCATCGTACAATATTTAACACAAAAAAAAGCTCTTCTTTATTTAATTTAATTTTATGTTTGGATTTCCTGTGCGTGTCCCAAATAAAATATTTTCTTTCTTTCTTTTTTTTTCTACATATTTTTTAAGATCGAGCAAAAATCACCGAAAAATATGTTTGTTGTATGGGGACCCGCTTAAATTTTTTAACTTCATTTTAATTTTATTACAAGCTTTTATTTATCTTGCAATGTTTGTATGTAAGTAATATGTATGTGCGTGTCAAATCTCGCAACAAAATTTTAAAGCAGTTATTATTTTCTACTATAGCGACCATAGTAGTACACACTCTGTGAAAATTATAAGCTTCTACCTATTACGGTTCAAAAGATACAGCCCTGTGACAGAAGGACGGACGGACAGCAGAGCCTTAGTAACAGGGTCCCGTTAGCACCCTTTGATTACAGAACCCTAAAAAGAGACAAGAGAAGATTAAAAGCTAGGGGGCTACTCACTGCATCTACAATACGAATGACTTACTGGCTGATTCGAAATATTCGTAACATTATGCCTGTGATACCGAAAGGGGTAAGTAATGTTTTTTAACACGCACCCTGGGCAGTCAAACCTTCTACTTAAACTGACTAGCTTGTTCGTACGTATTTTCAAAAATATTTATATTTTATAACAGTAAAAGAATCATAATAAAGAAAGAAGCATTTAAAACTAAAATTAAAAACAACCAAAAAAAAATTACCTTTGCGAGGCCAAAAGGCTCCTGGTACTTGTTGACGGGCCTACACTGTCCTCCCTATACCTATTAACAATGAATTTTGAATAGAATAAAAGCCAATAATTAAAAAAAAAGTAACCGTGGAGTTTCTTGCCGGCTCTTCTGCCTAGGAAACGACCAATGGGAACCGTGCACTTAGCTCCTGACGTTTCATAAGTGCCCAGGTAGGTTTATTTGGAATAAAACATTTAAATTTAAATTTTGTATACTGAGAAAAAGAAGAACTTAATAAATGCTATCAGATAATCAGCCGAAGGAAGCTTATGCCTATCCATTTAAAACCTTTGGTGCCTCTGAAATTCACAGAAAATCCGATAGTCTACCATGAAGCGAAAAATTATTACAAATGTGTAAAGTAAATAAAAAGTCCATTAAAAACACAAAGTTATTTCCCCGAAATTCAGTTCGTGTGAAAATATAAGAGCCAATGATTTTAAAAATAATCCGACATCGACTGTCGGTATGTCGACTCTTGTGCGGACAAAGTACCATGATTCAGATGGTACAGGCCACTACTTTACAGTAGGACAAGCTGCTAGACTTCTAGTGTTACTAAGTACTTATTGAGATTATCGCAGTAACTTACAGCCGATGTTCGAATTGAGAATTCGAATTCTCAATTTAGAAACAGAGTGATCATTTTCCGAGAAAATTTTAGATAAAAAAGAAATAAATAATGAGAATACGTCTATTTGCGGTAAACATGGCGCCGAAAAAATACACAAACACAAAAAAGAGTAAGTTATTTTATAAGTAAGAGGTCTATGTAACTTCAATAGTTTTGAGCAGCGTTTAGTAGATAGCCATGTTATTTTTAATTGATACCACCAGATGAAATTAGAGTTCCTGCTGGGGTCGCAGATTGTTCGAAAGAGTTACCGTGGCCCTGGCGCACAGGCAACTGAAGAAACACGGGTGGGTCTTAGTCAGTAAGAGTCTGACACCTGACACGCCCTCCCGCTGTGCCCAGAGCGGGAGCGGTCATTTGATGATATCCCACCCAAAAATAAAAAATATCAAATTAGACCTGTTACAACATTAAACACCTTAATTATTATAAAAAAAGATTCAAGTGCCAGTAAGGTTTTACATTTACAGGGAGTATCGTTTTCTGATAGAACTCTCCCGGATGAGCCCTTTTGATCGCGTGTTTACATGTAAAGTCTCAATCACAACTCGTAGTAAGTACAAGAAAAGTTTTTACCACGAAAACCAGTAAAAACAAAGATATCTTTCAGTTAGTAACATTCATCAGTTTCCAAATGGACGCCTCCAGAGACAGTTATACCGAAAGATCTTTCATTGATAATGTCAAAAATGACAGACGACGACACAGAACGATGTGATTCGATCTTTACGATTGCTCCTGATCCAGCTGATATTGTTACACTGTGACACATTACAAAAGGCAAAATATTACCGTTGACTTAACTGCCAAAGTATTCCTTTATGAAATGATGAAATGATTTCGGTAAATCGGGTTGGCGTGTTAATGAGCTTGCTCATACTATATTGCTTGCAATACGCTATTTAAAAATAAATGGACATCTGTTCCACGGCTGGCTCGGATGCATAATTTAAAAGGACACAGTCTAGCAATAAGCAGTGGGAATATTAATAAAATAGAAAAGATATTTTCAAACGGTATCTAATTTCTGAACTAGGTCGTGCCCGGAATTGTGACCAATAAATGGTAATAGGCTGTCCCTTTTACATAAGACTCAATGTCTATCCATTTGGGGATTAAAGGTGTGACCCATTTTTGTCTTACTGTCAAAATAAATGTTTCTTCGACAAAATAACATGCCATTTTTTTGTGAAAGTAAAACGAGAGTAAATGAAAATGATTTAGTCTTAATCGTCCGTAAATATTTGTAAATCTAAAAAGTACAGTCAAAATACCATGTCAGACACTAATCTAAATGGTCCTCAAGAGACTGTGGCCTCTGAGTTTGTCTTCGTGCTTCTTTTCGGATTAGTCGGATAGGAAACAACGACCTCATCTAGTTTAAAATAAAAATATTGACCTGTAAAAGTGCTTGTATAAACCTACTTAAAAATAAAATGATTTAGCATTATTAAAAACACAAGAGTGAAATTATAAGACTGATTTTTTTACATTGTGTTTTGTAAAGACCTCCAAGGTTGTCAAAAGTCTCTTGCAACTTCATTCTCGAAAATTCTTTCATAAATAATCATATTTCAAGAATGCTAAAGTTTGGAAGTGCCCACTTTTGAATGGCTACTTCGTTTCGAACTATAGAGGCGCAATCTACTCAATTTTAACTTTTAAAGTACTGCATTTTATGTTTTAAAGCACTTTATTTTAGTTTCAAAAGTATTTTCAGCAGTTTGGAACAATACTTCTGTTTGAATGGGATTTATTATTTATTTGGTCGCGCTAAATAATTTTTCGTATGTGGGTAATGGAGACAGATGTTCTTTTAACCTGTGTCAGGATTTTTTTGTTAATTAATTAAAGTTTGTAGGATTTGCGAATGCTTTCTAAAGTATATGTTGGGACCTTATGATGCCGTGGTTGTAGAAGGTGGTAAATGAAATTCCAGTGTACAGTATAAAGACTATTGAATGATAAACTTGAACAATAAACACAGTGACGCTTCTTACTGATCCTTTATAGAAGACATGTTATTACTACGGCGCGGGGAAGAAGACTGGCCGCTGAACTGTATGCGCGGGGAACAATGCATTTTGCCTTGTTAGCATTATTGATATAGTATAAACAATATGTTTTCCTAATTTTATTTCCAGATGGGGCAAACAATTATTGGTTGTTCATTCAAGAATTACTTAGTATCAGCTTAGAGACTAGATAAATTATGTTAATTAAGTTCAGTTATTTCAATAGGTTCGCTCTATTACAGACAAATTAAACATAACAGGTGAAATGTGGATGAAGGTACTATTGGTATACCTCTGCCTAATCCTTTAGGGAAAACAGGCGTGATTATAATTTGATTGGTTTGCATTTAAATACTGTCCACAAGCTGATAGTAAGCGATGGTGAAGTCAACGATGGTACACGCGGCCTAGAATTTACCTATGCACTAGTGATAAATGATTTTATTTCTGTAAGTACGTTTGTACAAACACTTTTACACGTCAATCATATTTTAAAAATTAGATGTGGTTGGCGTTTCCTGTCTAACTACTCTGAGAAGAAAGGCCGAAAAAAACTCAGAGGTCACAGCCTCTTTTAAAGTCCAGACATAAACTTGGTCACATCATGTGAAGACCATGTAGATTTGTGTCTGAAATGGTATTTTGAGGAAAAACCACACAGATTGAGTGGACCTGTCCAGTCAGTGCACGCATTTATCAGTAATCGTGCAGCTCAATACACAACTTAAGGAGCTCAATGATTCGACGAACTATATCAAAGAAAGGACATTTGGGTAGGCCGCATAAATTACTCAAACTGCCAGATCATGATTAAAATTAATACTAAGGTTGACTGGTAGAAAATGCCTCAGGCGCTAAGTCCGCCTTTGTACAGTATTTTTGTACTTGTGCCTAAAGTTTTAATAAAATAAATAAATAAAATTAAGTGAGAAGAAAAATAAAAAATAAATAATGACCCACATAATCTTTACATTCACAATAATTAAAATAATTTAATATTTTACAACGTAATATTCATATGAATGTGTTTATAAAATTCTACAATATCAATGTGAAGGTATATAAAAATCCGGAAATAAACATCGTCAGATAAAAGTGGCATAAAGACTCAATTATAATACACGGTGGCAGGAACATCGACGTGCAAACTGAAATCATGATTTCAGCACATGATTGTAGACCCCCAAGCATACAAAATATACGTCGGTTATCTATATACATAAAAATGAATTCCTATTTCCCTTGGTCACGCCATCACGCGTGAACGGCTGGACCGATTTCACTTTTTTTTTTTGTTGTGTTCGTTATTGTCAGGAGAAGGATCTTATGAAAACATCTTAGTTTTAGTCAATAGTCAAAACTAAAACTAAACGACATTTATGACATTCATGGTTAAGACAGGACAAAGTCTGTCGGGGGATCCCCCACAGCGCATACTTCCACGTAGTTTCCCCCGGGCAACGCCGTGTCTGACCACCGTAACGGAGTGGTAGACCGGCGGCTAAAGTGCGCTGTGATTCGCAGACAAAAACGCGGACGTCTATGAATATGCCGAAGAAGCCAAGCCGTGACGCCTCCGGGCGTCTTTGTTTTAACGCTAATCGCTCCTCCGAGGGTGATTCAAACGGCCCTTCTCAGGGCCAACCCAACGGCCCTTCTCAGGGCCAACCCAAAGGCCCTTCTCAGGGCCAAACCAACGGCCCTTCTCAGGGCCACGCCGGCGGCGCTTTGGCGTCGGAAGTGGACTGCGCACCATCTGCGGTCAGCTTCTTCAGCAGGCCGGACGAGTTGTCGGACGCCGACGAGTCCAATATGGACACGTCGGCGGCCGAAAACGAACGCCCCAAGCGGAAGAGGGCCGATCTGAGGCTCGGGTCCGGGGGCTCCTCGGAGTCGGTTGCGTGTAGGTCGAAGAAGAAGTCGAAGTCTAAAAAGGCTTCGACTTCTGCTTCGGCTCTTGCCCACGATGTGGGCTTGGTGGACGCCGAGCGCCAGCTAAACCTGGCTAAAAGGGCGCAACTCCAGGAAGACCTGGAGGAGAGGGTCGCCGCAAAGGAGCGGCAGGCGCAAGCCGCCAGGTCGAGGGCTGGCTATGGTGCGTCTAACGTGCTTTATGCTGACCACTCCCTGGCGGAATTGGAGCGCATGGCGCAGGAGGACAAGGAGGAGGTTCTGGAGGTCGCCTCAAAGTCCTCCAATTTGAAGGGGACCTTCCAGAAGGCCCTCAAATGCCGGGCCGCAAGCATGCACGGCATCGTGATAGAGCTGGTGAAGCGGACGGCCACGGACGAGACGCGGCAGCTGCAGGCGAAGGTAGATCGTCTGCAGGCGGAGGTCAGCCAGCTACACCAGAAGCTGGCCGAGGTCACGGCTCAGCCTGCCCAATCTGCCCCGGGTACGGCGGTGGAGGGCTCCTCTTCCCATGCCAGCCTGGAGGCGGTAATCCGCGGGGTTGTCATGGAGGAGAGGGCCTTCATCAGAGGCTGCTTCGCGGGCATCGAAGACCGTCTCTTGCCAGAGAAGCGGCTCCGCCCGCCGCTAGCGGCGGATAAGAGTCCACTGCCGACGGAGCCGGACCCTGCGCCTCTGGGAGGCCCGGCATTGGCCGAGCAGCCCCGGGCCCAGAAGCCCTCTAAGGGCAAAGGTAAGGGCAAGAGGACCACTGTGCCCCCTCAAACGCCAACCACTAGCGCGGAGGGAGCGTCTGGGTCATCTGCCGCTCCAGCGGCCCCCCGGAACTCACAGGAAGAGGACGCCCTTCTTCCCTCCACCACCCCGTCCAACCAGCCGTGGACGAAAGTGGTCAGGGGGGGAAAAGGGCAAAGGTCGACCCCCAACCCCAGTGCAACTGCCCCAGCGGCGAAAAAGGGTCTAGCCGGCGGGAAGAAGCTGGTTCCTCCCAAAACCGCGGCGGTCGTGGTGACCATCACCCCGGAGGCCGTGGAGAGAGGCGAGACGTACGAGTCCGTCCTAAGACGGGCTCGTACCAACGCGGATCCCTCCCGGCTGGGGATCGGCAACATCACGTGCCGCCGTACCCTGGCTGGGGCTCGAATTTTCGAGTTTTCGGGGGAGCAGCGCGGCGCAAACGCGGACCTCTTCGCGGGAATGCTGCAGGAGGTCATCGCGGATGCGGCAACGGTCGTCAGGCCTGTAAAGACCGCAGCCTTGGAGGTAGCCGATCTGGACGATTCGGTCACCAAAGAGGACGTGGTGGCGGCCGTTGCGACGGCCGGAGGCTGCGACGCTGGCGCAGTAAAGGGTGGAGCAATCAGGCTCGGGCGCCGCGGCATGGGCACCATCCGCGTCGAGTGCCCAGTCGCTGCGGCCGGGGCCGTCCTTACTGCGACCAAAGGACGGCTGCTTGTGGGGCTCAGCTCAGCTGTGGTCCGGCCACTTGAAGACCAGCCTATGCGCTGCTTCAAGTGCTTCGCGTTCGGCCACACCCGAGCCACGTGTCCCTCCAAGTCCGACTGGGGAGAGTCTTGCTTCCGGTGCGGGCAGGAGGGACACAAGAGTGCCGCTTGCCGCGCTGCCACGCTACGCTGCGCGGCGTGTGCTGCCAGTGGCCGCCCCGCGGACCACAGGATGACGGGCAGGAGCTGCAAGCCGCCCGCGAGGAAGGGCATAGTGCCGGCGCAGGTTCGCCCTGCTGCTACCACCACCGCCGTCGTCGCCGCTGTAGCTCCAGCGGCGGTAGAGGAGGAGGGATGTGGGATGTTGGAATAATGGTTTCCAACTACCACATCCTCCAGGCGAACGCCAACCACTGCAGGGCAGCCCAGGACCTGGTGGTGCAGGTCATGGCCGAGTGGTTGGTGAACGTAGCGGTGGTCGCTGAGCCCTACTCAATCCCCGGCAGCTGGCTGGGTGACGAGGACGGCTTGGTGGCACTAGCGGCGCGGTCTTCCACAGACTCCCCTCCCCTCTCACTATTAGAGAAGGGACCGGGATACGTGGCTGCCGCGTGGGGAGAATTAGCCTTTGTGGGCGTCTATTTCTCCCCAAACCGCCCTCTTCAGGACTTCGAGAACTATCTCGGAGTCCTGGCCGCCGTGGACGGCAGGGCGGCGCCGCGTCAGGTCTCCGTACTGGGAGACCTGAATGCCAAGTCGGTGAACTGGGGTAGCCCGGCCACCGACGCTCGCGGGCGGGCAGTGGAGATGTGGGCAGCCTCCTCTGGACTCTCCCTCTTGAATAGAGGAAACGTCCAGACATGCGTGCGGCGGCAGGGTGGCTCAATAGTGGACGTCACTTTCGCCACCCCTGCGTTGGCCGCGCGCGTGTTGAACTGGCGGGTGGACCTGGTGGAGACTATGTCGGACCATCGCTACGTACGGTTCGACATCTCCACCGGTGGCCCCGGAGAGACGCGGCCCCTGTCGGGGCGATCGCCGTTCCCGCGGTGGGCTCTCACCCGCCTGGACAGGGAGGCAGCGGGGGAGGCGGCGTTCATCCAGGACTGGTTTTCGCCGTCTTCCGCTGGCCTGGATGTGGATACCGTGGCGCGGCGCCTGAGGGGGTCTCTGACCGAGGTATGCAACTCTAGCATGCCTCGGTCTCGCCGACCACTACCCAGGCGCGCCGTGTACTGGTGGTCGGTGGAGCTGGCGGGGCTCCGAGCAGCGTGTGTGGAGGCAAGGAGGGCCTACACGCGAAGCCGGCGGCGGCGTCGACGAGACCACGCCGACGAGGACCACCTCTATGAGGTGTATGTGGAGGCAAAAATGGTCCTCGATAGGGCTATCGCCGCCGCCAGAGATTCGGCGAGAGCGGAGATGCTGGAGGGTCTCGACAGCGACCCCTACGGGAGACCTTATAAGGCGGCGCGCAACAAATTGCGCCCCTTTGGTCCCCCAGTGGCCGAGATCCTGGAGCCCTCATTCCTGGATGGGGTGGTTCAGTCCCTGTTCCCGTGCAGGGACAACTTCACCCCACCAGTGATGGGCGCACCGCTAGGGATAGCTCCGCCAGCTGAGGAAGAAGAGGAGGCCCCCCCTGTCACGGAGTCGGAACTCCGCGCGGCGATTGTCCACATCCGCGCCAAGAAGACGGCTCCGGGCCCCGACGGTGTTCCGGCAAGAGTGGTGGCGATCGCTGCCACTCAAATGGAGGAGAGGTTTCGGGACCTCTTCAGCGCATGTCTTGCGTGTGGGAGGTTCCCGAAACCGTGGAAGGAGGGGCAGTTGTGCCTCCTTCGCAAGGAGGGCCGCCCGGCGGACTCCCCCTCGGCATTCCGGCCCATCGTTCTGCTCGATGAGGTCGGCAAAATGTTCGAGGGGATAATCGCTGGCCGCCTAAACAGCCACCTGCGGAGTATCGGGCCGGACTTGTCGGACGCTCAGTTCGGTTTTCGGGCTGAGCGCTCCACGGTGGACGCGCTGGCCCGCCTCAAGGGCCAGGTGAAGGGGGCGATGGAGGCGAGGGACGGATTGTTGGCTGTGTCATTCGATATAGCCAATGCCTTCAACTCCGTTCCCCACTCCACAATCCTAGAGGCACTCCGATTCCACGGAGTGCCCCTATACATGCGTCGTCTGCTGGCCAGCTACCTAGAGGATCGGGCGATCGTCCTCGTTAATAGGGCTGGCCAAGTCCGGCGGTACGCCGTCGAAGCCGGCGTTCCGCAGGGGTCAGTCATAGGACCTGTCCTCTGGAACATCGCCTATGATTGGCTCTTGCGGGGAACTCTCCTTCGGGGCACGAGTGTCATCTGCTATGCGGATGACACTCTCCTCACCGCCCGGGGGGAGAGTTTTAGGGAGGCGGCCAATCTGGCCTCGGCGGGTGGATCCTTGGTCGCGGGGAGGATCCACCGCCTAGGTTTAACGGTGGCGTTGCACAAGACCGAGGCCGTGTTCTTCCACGGGCCTCGGCGGCGCCCCCCACCTGATGCCCACATCTTCGTGGAGGGCGTCAGAATTGAGGTGAAGGCCCAGATGAAATATCTGGGCCTTGTACTCGACAGCAGGTGGCGCTTCGGCCCGCACTTTAGCGGGTTGTCGTCGCGCCTGCTGAAGACCGCAGGCGCCCTCTCCTGGCTGCTTCCCAACTTGGGGAGGCCCAGCGCGCGATGCCGGCAACTTTACGCCGGTATCTTGAGGAGTATGGCCCTTTACGGGGCTCCTATCTGGGAGGACTCCCTCCAAAGGAGGGAGAACGCCGCCGCCTTGCGGGCGCCCCAAAGGGCTATAGCCCAGCGGGCGGCTCGGGCCTACCGCACAGTGGGCTTCGCGGCAGCATGTGCTCTGGCCGGCACCCCTCCTTGGGAACTCGAGGCGTGGGTGCTCGCCAGAGTATATGAATGGACGGCGGGGCGGAGAGCGGGAGGAGAACGCCCAGCCCCGGAAGAGCGGGAGGCCGTCCGGCGGGAGGCGAGGGATGCCATCGTCCTCCATTGGACGGGGGAGCTCGCCACCGCAGCTTTTGGCCGCCGAACCCTAGACGCGATTGGGCCAGTGTTGCGAGACTGGCTCGAGCGGTCACATGGGTTCCTCTCGTTCCGTCTGGTGCAGGTGCTGTCCGGACACGGTTGCTTCGGATCGTACCTGCACCGGATAGGACGGGAGGAGACGCCGTCGTGCCACGACTGTGGCGCGGTGGAGGACACGGCGCAGCACACCCTCGAGGTGTGCCCGTCGTGGTCCGAGACGCGCCGCAGTCTCATCACGGTGATCGGACCGGACCTCTCACTTCCCGGCTTGGTTAATGCCATGCTGCAGGATGAGAGGTCCTGGGCGGCAGTCGCCTCCTTCTGCGAACACGTCATGTCCCAGAAGGAGGCGGCTGAGCGCGCGCGGGAGGACGATCCTCACGCGGCGTCGCTCCGAAGGCGGAGGAGGGGTCGAAGAAGACGTCAGTTTGATAGTCATCTCCGACTCCTCCCAGGTGGAGGCCAGCAGGCAGCGGGTGCGGGGGCGCCCTTGCCTGTATTGCACAGGCCTCCACCAGTGTCGGACGGGAATGGCCAGGTGTTCTCGGCCATTCCCGTAGCCCCCCAAGCTGGGGGGAATGCGGGGCCCGCCAGCTAGGCGGGCACGCGCCGGGAGGGTTGTGGATGCAAAGGCTGAGCCGGATTCCCATGGCCTTCCCATCACGGCGATGTGGGAACACCGCTGAGTTTTAGTGGGTATACTGTCATTCCGACAGGAGTCCCACATATCCCGTCTCGTCCCCCCACGAGCGGGAATGCATAAAGCATTTCTCAGCGAAAAAAAAAAAAAAAAAAAAAAAAAGGACAAAGTCTGTCGGGTCAGCTTGTCAAAAAATAATCTGCTGTTTCATAGAAAAGTGGAATACGTACGCAGTCAAAATGTATGGTAGAGCTTTTTTTTTTATAGGCGACGTAAAATTTCACCACAGTTGGGTTCAGAATCATGTACTGAATCCATGGTAACAGATTGCACGACGATATGCCTGCCACCTTGTATAGTACATAATAATACCAGTCTATTACTGTCCCACGACAGGGCAAAGGCTATATGTCCAGGTCACGGCGTCCTCACCTTCCGCCTGACGCAGGTCCTCACCGAACATGGCTGTTTCGACAGGTTCCTGTTTCAGATAAGGCGGGAGGAAACGCCCGGGTGTTATCATTGTGTGGATTGACCTGAGGACACGGTGGAGGTCTGCCCCGCTTGGACGGAGCACCGCCGTGTCCTCGTGGCGGCGATTGGTAGCTGCAATCTCTCGCGTCCAGCCCTGGTGCAGGTCATGGTACGGAACGAGAGGGAATGGGAAGCAGTCACCTCCTTATGCGAAACAGTAATGCTCGCGAAGGGAGGGAGCGCGTGAGGGAGAGGCAATCATTGCGCCCTCACGTCCGTAGTCGCCACAGGAGGAGACACCCTGGGCGTCGGGAGGCGATAGCTGACTCCCGGCCACCGTAGGCAAGGGCTTGCGCAGCTCGCCGTCCGGTAAGAACCAGGCCCGGGTCGATGGCGCGTTGTGTTCCAAGCGCGCCTCAAAGAGATGTCAGCATAACTGACGGGGTCGCGGATTGTTCGAAATAGTTACCGTGGCCCTGGCGCACAGGCAACTGAAGGAACACGAGTGGGTTTTAATCAGTAAGAGTCTGACACGCCCTTCCACTCCACCCAGAGCGGGAGAGGTCATTTGATGATATCCCACCCAAACACGATGTTTGCCTTCACCGATGTCAGTGATTTCCAAGATACATGTGATATTCCTGTGAGAGTCCCAATAAATACTTTTTCTTTCCTTTTTTTCTTTTTTTCTAAACATACAAAGTACATTATGAATTGAATTATGTCATTTGGTTTAAATAGGCTTTTATTTTATATAGATTTTTCTATATTTTGTGATTGTGAGAACGTTGTAGGCCTAACTTGTAGACTGTAGATTTGTAGACCTTTTTATATTTTGTTGAGTACCTGTTACTTGTTGACAGGCCTACACTGTCCTCCCATACCTATCAACACTGTAATTTGAAACATTGTAAAAGCCCCTTATTTTTAAAAGAGTAACCGTGGAGTTTCTTGCCAGCTCTTCTCCATAGGAAACAAATAATTGGAACATAACATTACATTTAATTACATTTAATTTAATTTAATTACATACATTACATTTAATTTTGTATTAGCCAGGATTTGAACCCACAAACTCATGCATGAGAGGCCTTTACTATTGTGCCATCACGACGTTGCCAGTTACTCTATTATTTCCTCCTTTTCTTTTCCATTTGTTTGGGTCTTCTATAAACACTTTTCACCTTTATCTAACCGTCAAAACTATACACTGGAAAAAGGTACAGAAATAAAAATGACTGAATACTCGTGAGAAAGGTAAAGTAAAGGTAGTCAAACTTTTGAACTTCTGGCCCGCATAGTCAACTGTCAGAGAGATTGGCATGTTATTGAGATGAGGGTGACCAAAATCACTTTCAGATTTTTCTAATAAAATTACAATAATATATTTGTGTTCATATAAGATACATTGACAGATCATTAAGCTTGTTTTCCACTAATAATATATAGCGAAGCGAAGCTATATAACGACGTAATTTCTACCAAAGCCATTCGTATTAATAAAGCGAGTAAAAAGTGCGATGGATCGACGCGGTGTTATTCTGTAAAGTATATTTCGAACCTCATTCAAATGACCACACACAATCCGAAATCAAACTCATTTGTTTTTAAAATGCATTCATCGCTGATTCAAAGCTCGATACCCGTTTGAATTTCGAATTGATAAGGAGAATTAAACTACAGTCCGTTCACAGTTATTTTAGCTCTGGTAGCAGCAACCCAACAGCAACCTTAATGTAACGAGAATAAAACTCACTGTGATTTTGACAGTGACGCAAAACCAGAGATAAAAATTAAATAACTGTGAAAGGACCGTATAGGGTTATTTGTAACTCGACGTATTCCTTGCAGGACGTCATAGTAGGATTAAAATGCAACAAATTAAGCCACCAAATGTTCTACCGAAATTCAGTTTCAGTTGATTTTTGTCGGACAAAAATAAAATGTTTAATTAGTGATCTTCGCCAATTTTTTTGCCATTTTTGAACTTTATATTATTAACAAAGATCTGTTACGACATCAGCTATAATAACAACTTAAATTCCATTATAATCGCGCCGTAAATAATTTATAAAATGGAATTATTCATTTAAATAAAAACTAACTAACGTTTGGTGGCTTAATTTGTTGCATTTTAACCCTACTATGACGTCCTGCAAGGAATTCGTTGAGTTACAAATAACCCTATATAATAACGCTACAAGAATAATTTGGCGTTTAAATGACATTGACGGGTATGTGGTATTGGTGAACATTTGTGAAATTGTATTTAAACAACAAAATGGGGGCGGTAGTTCCGTTTTTGTCAAACGCCTAAAGATCTTTGTATAACTATAGCTCCGTTTCAATCTATCGCTTTAAAAAAAGTTCGACCAAAGAAATATTAAGCAACCTTATTGGTAGACTTTTCTAGCTACCTCATTTGTGGAGACCCATCCTAACTGTCTTTTGAAGCGTTCATAACAATGTTTGACACTTGAACAAGCAATCCTCCTGCTGGAAAAAACACAAATGTACATATGGAAAATGATTCCTACTTACAATGTGTTTATCTACGGAAATTATTTCTTTTTCGGGTTCGGTTTTGGTCTTTTTCGCCTGTTACATAGCTTTTTGCTATTGGTTGATCGAGGTAAGCTTAATTGATTCTTTAGGGGGTTATCTCTCTTATTTACAGAGAGCAGTGGTAACGGCCCCGACTTACGCATTGTAGGTCGTGATTTCGAACCCAGGCAGGCGCTTTACTTTGTGTAAATAATTTCATCACCGCTGCTCTCGAAACGGTGAAAGAAAACATCTTGAGGAAACCGGCAAGTTCTAGACCAACCATTCTAAGACATTTGACATCTACCAACCCGCACTGGGCCCACGTGGTAGATTACAGCCCACTCCCTCTCGAAGAGTGCAGGCCTCTGTCCCAGCAGTGGTGTGGTTAAGCGATTGACTGCTGCGCTGCGTGTCGCGGTTTCGATTTCCGCACGGAACAAATATTTGTATGACCTACAAATAGTTGTTCCGGGTCTGGCTGTTTGTGTATGTGAGTTTAAATGTTTGTAAACGCACCCACATTACAGGAGAAATTCCTAGTGTGGGGCAACGTTATTTAAAAAGAATAAGAAGAAGAAGTGGGAACATTATAGGCTGGTTATGCAAGAATCATGTCATTGTAACCATACATTTTTGAGGCACATACTTGTCATTTCCATACAGTGTTTGTTATTTAGTATGCGTGTATGACCAGATGTATGAACGTAAGCGAAGCAAAAGGACTATGTAAGGATCGAAGCAGGTAGCGTTCTGTAGTTTCTGCTTACCCCCATGGGAAGGAGGCGCGAGTTTATGTTATGTTATTATTTAGGATCTATAAAAGTAGGAAGACGTACTAACAAAATATTAAGCCTAATCATTCTATGTATTGGCCAACAGATAGCTGGTTGCATGTTTAGGGAAAGTATTGCAGCTTGTCACTCGCTTACTTTTAGCTTTATTTTCAGCCTTACCTTTCTAAATAACATAACAAACATCATGCTTGTATACCACGATGGTTTAGTAGGCAGAGGATTAGGTACCTACTTATAGCACACCCATATTTCACGAGTTATGTTGAGGCAAGCCTATTGTCATCGACCGGGCACGAATCTAGACTCCGGGCTAAATATAATGGGAATTGTTATTGTTTACGAATTTTGCTTAGTTTTCAGAACCGGATCTTCGGCCAATCTCCTAAAAACCTAGCCACTGTAATTTCATCTCTTTTTCCCTTCAAATAATACCACGAACTATCCAACATAACATGTTCCCAATATTAGTGAAACCTACCCTCTTATTGGATAACAAACATCGTGGGGCCCACAAAAAGGCACAGCGATATAAATCTAAGTCGGAATGGGCCCCTTCTTTATTATTACTGAGAAATGGATGGCGTTATGCGAGAGGTGACTTTGGGTGGTTGTGTTTTGTTTTCTTCGTGTGATCGTTTGGGTAGTGATGTATAAGTCTGGGAGCATCGATTTCTATTGTTGTTATAAGTGTTATGATACTGAAAAACTGAGGTCACCTTATGATAACGTTAACTTAGTAGTTTTTTCAGCGGTTGACGATTTTTATAATCCGTTCTTAGTAGCATGTCGTCGGTACGTCTTGATAAATAATTTAATGAGATTTTCTCATTTTTACGTGACTTCATCTGCATGTAAAAAGTAACCTATGTCCTTTTCCAGGTCTATGAATACCTATCTGTCAGATTTAACAGACACACAGCATTACGTTTGCAATTAAAATATTAGATGAAAACAGAATAAATGATTAAAAACTTTATTAGTGTTACAAAAGTCGAATGTCAATTTCGAATCGATGCCATCATCTTGCATGACTCAATCTAGGCCAGGAATCCTTATAAAACGAAATAACCTGACCAAGCAGAGATTGTCGACATATAGGCTATAGACCCAGCTATACAGCCGATTGTCGTAACGGCTAACGACCTAATGCCTTTAGCTTATATAAAAATACCAAAAATACTTTTAAGATAGGGTAAAAGTTGCGTAAATGTATAATAAGTGTTAGATATTATTGTTATTTTTAACTGACTTCCAAAAAGGAGGAGGTTATATGTTTGACTGTTTGCATGTTTTTTTTTTTTTTTTTGTATGTTCACCGATTTCTCCGTCAATTGTGGACTGATTTTGAAAATTCTTTTTTTGTTTGAATGGGTATATATACTCTTGAGGTGGTCCCATTGTCTCTAAGTCAGAATCTGATGAGGGAATCTCATGGAAATCGAGGGAAATCCTCAAATTTTATAGGCCCACGTATAGCGATTTGGGTATTTTTTATAGTAACTCGTGTATTTGCTCTTGGAAAGCACCATTCGGTGAAATGGAACTGATGATGAAGACCAGAGGTGGCCACCGGAACTTCTCAACAATAAGTATTTCACGGGTTGCGATTCGATTTTAATATGGTTGCTAAGCAATTTATGCTCGTCACAATGCATATGGTGAAATAGAGCTGATGGTGGCTTCATCCAGTGGTTTTGGTTCTTATCAGGAGAACTCCTCAACAGTTAACGTCCCTGAGTCGGGAAAAGGAATATTTTGTAAAAGATGATGTGCAGTTGACATTAGGCTATTCTAACTTAGATGTATTAATAACTGACTCACAAAAAAGTGAAAAATAAAAACTTTTTTACAAAAAAAAACAATCGACTTCCGTAATTAAAGTAATTTTTCACTTTGTAGTGTTGTTTTTGAAGTCGGTTGTTTTTTTTGTAAAAAAGTTTTTATTTTTCACTTTTTGTCTGACATTTCTATATTTCTGACAGTGCACAGTGTGTTGAAAAATATAAGCTTTATTATGACGAGAATTGGAGGTAAATGAGACTTTAAATTCTGGCAAAAAGTGGGACTGTAAAGTGTTGTTATGTTTAAGTTTCAAAATGGTTGAGCTGACTGGTACTGATCCATACGTCATGTTCGTGAATGGGCGCCGTCAGTAGGGACTGGTCATCTCTTAGCTGCCACGGCTTATTTTAATTTAAATTTTTGAATTGTTTTTTGTTTTTATATTTTTTTATTACGGCCATTTATAACGTGCACGTCTTTCTACATCGTTCTCAAATGTGTCATTTCAACATGAATGATTTAACATTTTTTTTTGTACCTATTTGTTGATTTTAAAGAGTGTCCATGGAGTTTCTTGCCCGTTCTTCTCCATAGGTACCTACTACACTTTGGAATGGGCAACTAGCTTAATTTTTCTGACGGACCGACCCCTTGACAATTCAAAAGTGCCTTTAATTGGTTTATTTGAAATAAATGCTTTGAGTTTCATTTTGAGTTTGTACAAGGTGTAATTAAAATAACGGAAATCCTTGTACTATGGAACAAACATAGAAATCGTAAAAAAAAACTGTTCTTCACATTTTGTCGAGTTAGGCGAACATAAATGTACGTAGCAGCAGATTATTTTGGCGACTTAAGGTTTGGTCCTACAGTAAAAGGGAGTGTCCATAAATAATGATGAGTACAATCACTCCCTTAGAGGTTTTCTACTACTTACTTACTTTTATACATCTCTGCCTTTACATTCCAGCAAAACAGGCGTTATAGTCTGTGTATGTATGTATACGTACTATATGTCGTGTGTATAATACTTTCTATTACAACAAAGAATTGAAGTCACCGTGCTGGTTTTGTTCCCTTTGCCCAGTTTTCGCTCCTTTTATGCCTGGTCATGGCAAAGACAAACGGTTTTGAATATCACAGGTAATACTCGTACGTGTAGGTTTTTGTATGAGACGGTATGCTACTATAGAGGTATAAGGAACAGGGTGTAAAGTTCGCTCATACCTCCATAGAAAAGGGAGGATCCTTCGACCAGACGGGCGTCGTGTCTGGTGGGCAATTGCCCAAAAGTCGATGTCGGGACGTTATATATATGCTAGTTGCACGGTAAACTCTGCTTGCGCGATGCAGAAATTTTCGTGACGTCAGTGTGACGCGTAGGTCGCATGTGGCGTCGTAGATGCTGCTACACTACATCTTACAAGTGATACATTATAAGAAATCAGTGAAGTTTTAATGTATTTATTTTGACACAGAATGTCCTGAATCTTTACAATAATAATAACTTAAGAGTCATAGGCAATCCAATATGGCAGATGTAGTAGGCTGATTACGATCATACCTAATGGCGGTTTCAGTAAACTTAGCATTCGGTTAAAGATGACTAGTCTGGTTTGTGGCTTCAGTGGATTAAATAAACACAACTAATCAGATAAATTAGATTCAACAGCAAACACTGAATTGGCTTTAAGACACCATGGGCTAATTAGCAATCTGCTGATAAAATTCTTTTCGGAAAGATAATTAGGCAAAACAATAACAACTAATCAAACAAATATTAACACAAAAACAGCCTTTCAAAATCCTCATTTTTAAAGTCAAAAGTCAAATTCAAATCATTTATTTCTAATAGGCACATAAAAGTTACTTTTGAATGTCAAAATTTACAAGAAAATAGAATAAATTCTAGTTGCCCCTTCCAAAAGGTAGTTTCATATGGAGAAGAACGGGCAGGAAACTCCACCGTTACTCTTTTAAAAATGTCTTACAATATTATGTATACATTAATTATATAATTATATGTGAAGACGATGCACCTCGAATAAAATTACTATACCATAATAGGTAAAAATTATTAAATATAACACAATGATAGGTAAATTAATTATGTGATAGATACATGGTGCTCACTATTTACAAATATAGAAAAGTAGATGATTATTTCTGCTTCCCTTTAACATACAACCATCCCCGTAACTAATAAAGTGAACTTTGGCGCATCTTCACGTTCTGCCGCCAGTAATCGATCGCGAACACGCTCTTGCAATATATCCTGTGGTAATGTACGAATTACTGAGATACTTTTAAAGGTTTCTGTATGTTTAGGTATTGGGTGGCCAACAAGGAAGTATACAACTTTGAATTAAGATCAGTGTTATTACAAACGAAAATCACCGGCTATTTTTCCATAATTATATTAAGCTTGGCAATTTTATTTGCCCAATTCTCGACCTTTTTGATACTTATAATGCGATGGTTTTCATCGCGGTTTTCATAATTTTTTTTGCATAATTTATAAGGTATCCCACAAACAAAAGCGCAAATATTCTGTTTTTTGTGTTCAAGGTTGAGCACGACACTTCGCTTTAAAAAATCGTCATGTACTGAAAAAAGACCTCAGTGATCAAGACGGTATTCTTTTATTGGTTACTCGTAGTGATTTGTTAGATTTTTTTTGGCCTTTTTTCAATCCGTTTAAGAATTTCAGGATAAATTTACTGAAAGTATTGCGGTGGTCATGATCTTATAGACTGTGGATAACACATTTGCCGTATTTCAACTAAATAATAGATATCAAACAACTGCAAAACTAGGAACCAAATCAGAATTATGACTTAAAAAGTTGTATACATCCGAGCTGGCCACCCTTTAGGAAGGTGCAGTCAGTGCTCCGTATTACCTGACCCCTCTTCAAAAGGAGGAGAAAGGAAGAGGGGTCAGGTTATGCAGAGCAAAAGGCAACAAAAAATGTGTGAGGGTGTAGGTGTTAAAGTTTGAGAGGCAGTATGTACTGTGCGAAGAAAAAGTTTTTAACAAAGTGGTCGAGTAAAATTCTAAATGAAAGCTTTTAAAAATAGCCGTCTTGTTATTTATGCCTGCTTTTAGAATTGGGTTTTTCATAACGTATTTTCAGTAGCAGTCCGGGGTCTTGATTTGTGCCCGATTACATGAGACCATCATTGGACTTAAGCATACCTGTACAAATGCTATGGGGAAACACAAATTTGTTGTACCTACAACAAGGCTCAAAAAATAGGTGGTCGTTCAGGTGTCTGTCAATGTATACGCTTTTATAATAAACTTCCAAGCCACGTTCAAGAACTAAGCCTTAATAAATTCAAATCATTAATTAAACGTAAGTTGTGCCAGAAAGCCTTTTATACCGTTAAGGATTATATTGAGGACAAAAAGGCTTGGGATTGAGTTGCTCCAATTTTTGCATACTGAATGATTTTTTTTAATTTTTGCTATATTCAATTTTTTTTATTTTATTTTACATAAACTTTGACATTTGATAATTAGTATATATCCAATGTCATGATAATTTACTTTGTGAAGTATAGTATTATTATTTAATTATTGTGAATGTGAGGACTATGTAGGTCACTTTTATTTTTACTTTATTTTTTCACTTTCTCCGGTAGTTTCAATGATAATCTGGCAGTTTGAGTGCTTTATGCGGCCTACCCAAATGTCCTTTCTTTGGTATTGTTCGTCGAGTGGTTGAGCTCCTTAAGTTCTGAGTTGAGCTCCACTATTAGTGACAAATGCGTGCACTGACTGGACAGGTCCACTCATTCTGTGTGGTTTTTCCTCAAAAGACCATTTCAGACACAAATCTACATGCTCTTCACATGGTATGACCAAGATTATGTCTAGACTTTAAAAGAGACTGTGACCTCTGAGTTTGTTTCGGCCTTTCTTCTCAGAGTAGTCAGATAGGAAACGCCAACCTCATCTAGTTTAAAAAATATGATTGACGTGTAAAAGTGTTTTTTTAAACCTACTTACAGAAATAAAATCATTTATCAGAGCACAGCGCTGATATTCAGTGGTTACCCGAAACTTACATACGGAAACCAAGTCAGTTCAATGTATTTTTATCATCCAAAATTCTGACCCTCTTGCCCAAAAATAAATTCGCTTACGTAAAATTCGCCCCAAATGTGCCACCCTGCATAGTTTTCCTAATCACATACAAAAATACAGTCGATCTAATACATAATGCATAAACTCAAGCTTATCACATACGGCTTCGACAGCGCCGTTCCGATCCGCTTTCACACACAAATAGGTCTCATACATAATTATGTGGGTTTACATGGCTTACCGGTGTGTGGGAAAAATTTGTGTAAATTGAGGTGGTAATTTCTTCGAATACTAGCAAAAATGCTGTACCTAAATTCAGACTAATTTATAAAGGAATTAAAATATCAAACGTAACGGCTATATTTCTTGAGTAGGTAGAGATGTACGAGTAAGTACTTTTAACACCCATATTTAATAATACATTTAAACCAATATTATTAAGAGAAAAGATTCGATTTTTGTATGTTTGTTTCATATGCTTTCAAGTTGAAACAGCTGAACGAATTTAGATGAAATGAATGTTTGAGCTGTTTGAGCTGAAATGAATGTTTGAGCTGTTTGAATTGGTTGAGCTGAATGGTGTTAACCCATGCGTCATGTTCGTGAACGGGTGCCATCAGTAGGGACTAGTGATTTCTTAGCTGTCACGATTTGAATTGTTTTTGACTTTTTATTACGGACTCTTTTAACGTTCTGCTTCGTTCTCACATGCATAATTTCAACATGAATGATGTAACCATATTTTGATTTAAAAGAGTATCCGTGGAGTTTCTTGCCCGTATTTCTCCATAGGAACTTACTACGCTTTGGAATGGGCAACTAGCCTTATCTTTCTGACTGACCGACCCCTTGACAATTCAAAAGTGCCTGTTGGTTTATTTGAAATAAATGCTTTGAGTTTGAGTTTGAATTTAGCACATGGGTAGACCATGACCTGAATTAGGACATAGGATACGTTTTATCCCGTTATTTTTATGGGATCCAGACTTGTGTGGGTGAAACTGCGGGGCGCAGTTAGTTATTACTATGCGGTCTTACAACACAATGCGCTCGATCGCAAAGGGTACAGAAAATCTATTCGTAAACAACAATTGAGGTACAAACGACAACATGCGTAAATTACAATAAAGTACATTAGCTAGCTAATTTACGCTATGCATGATTTAACTTATCAATACGGCAACAAGGTGGTCATGCTATAACTATACAAGGATGTTTTGGCGCGTGGCCAAAATCGTAGGAAGATAACCCCGCCGCCATCTTGAATTGTCAATACAATTTCACAAATGCTTACCAACCTCCTGTCAATGAAATTCAAGCGCCAAATATCCTCTTAGCACTGTAGTATCGAATTTAAACAATGTTGACGTTTTTGTGATCGAAACTTACGTCATACGGTTTTTCAGGTGAACGTTCTTCGGTCAAGTAAACTTCGGGCAATCGTGACTTTACCTAAAGATAATAATTTCCATAAAGACATAAATAGAGATATTTTAATAATACTTTCACGGAATTATTTTATAGAAATTTCAGCATTCGTTCGGGGCAATTCATTTTATATGTCAACTACTTCAATTTTATTTATGTACTGAATTTTAATTATAAATGTAACAGCTCAATATTGTATTTTTATTTTAACGACGTTTGGCTAATATTTGGGTTATTAATTAGTTTATCGAGTTGGATTATGCTCATGAGTGACACTTGTCGACGACTCGACGGCGCGGCGGCGGTTCGTTTGTTGCACTATAATTGATCAACGTACATCAAATGCGATCCTGCATAATATATAAACATTATACTTAGATTTAGCACAGAAATATCGATGTTTTGACATGTCGCTATTACACTCGTGCGAAGCATGGTCGGGTCGCTAGTTTATTATAAGTCAATGCAAAGTGGTAGTGACTGACTGCCTAAGGTATCGCTACTTGTGGTGGCATAACCTTTCAACTCTTTAGAATTTTGGGTTTTTACATTAACATTATACATATAAATAAGTATTAAAATCAATAAATGGCGTAACTGAGTGCGTGTTCACATTCGTCGCCTCACGTGCACATTGCGATTTTGTACGCGTAGGCGCGACGCTACGTGCGTAGCACTTTGCTACGACAAAGTAGTTCGTAGTACCGTAGCTGCGTAGCGGTCTGATACAATACCGTAGTCAGCTGATTTAGTTTAGTTACTATAAATGCTTGAGGTCGTTAAAAAACAGGATGTTTTTATTAAATTATTCTAAAGTAACGAGCCACCCCTGTTTCGCGCGTTTTCGATGACTAGACAAAACATCAAGATTTCTTTACTATTTGTAAGTCTAATAATATAATTATTTATTAGAACGAAATTTGGAACGAAGTTCCTTATCGCGCGTTGCGAAAGGGGGCTAGACGGAAAAAATTAAGACCAAAAGTTGTAACGACACTTTTTGCTATAGTTGTAACCCGTGCGGCGTGCGCGTGTTTCTCTGTCTGTCTGTCTCTCTCTCTCTCTCTCTCTCTCTCTCATAGAAAGCAAGCCAGTTATTTTTTTAATTTTTTTTAAATGTAACTTCTTTCCATCCGGGTGTCCCTTGACACCTCTCAAGTTTTTTATTATACATGACGGCGTGCGATAATTTAGTTGATTTATTGTAACACTTTTTAGAAGTTGCAATCGATTACGTTTACTCTGTGGTTTAGAATTTATTTCCATAGTGGTATTTTTAACTTAGAGCGAGTAGCACCGAATGGGTTTGTGAGTGTCATGAGGTGGCGAGCACTTTTTAATGCGATCGTCACATGGTGCACACGCACAAATCCATTGGCTCTAAATGAAATTTTAACAATTATTGAGATTAGACTTAATATCAGTGTTAATCATTGTAATCATTACATTTTATAGTTGTCTCGTTGCGATAATTGAAAGTAAATTAAGTGCGTTATTTTGCGAGTATTATTTTCCAAACACCTGCACGTTTACGCCCATGATGAAGGGCCAACAGATGACGGATCAGCAGCGACACGTGGTGTCTCAGCCGCTCGAACATCCCGTCATATACATTAACTTTCCGGAGTGAGTTCTCTAAATTCTGGAGAAAAACGCATCAAATTCTGTTGCTGTTAGTTTACAAGACAAACAGGGTCACAAAGACACTAGAAGTGACATTAATTTATAATATGTATAGATTTAAATGTAGATGGTTAACATCACACAACATATACGGGACTTTTACGAGTCTTTGTGTTTTCAGAAGAGATAACTAAGCATAAAATCATTATAAATTGCACTACTTAGGCTTTTATATCCTTCCATTTCTCAAGCGTTTTGGTTATAAAACATACTTGATGACCTGTATTAGGCGACCAGTGTGATTCACTTTTATCTTAAGTAATTTATAAACATGATGCATAAGAAAACACTTGTAATATAAAATAAATCAACCCAAGCTTTAGATTCAATGTTTCCCAAAGGTAACTCCTACAACAACAAACCATATTTTCTCTACCGCGCCAATAAAAAGCGTAATATTTTTATCCTCATTCGATTCGAACGAGTCGTAAAGATAATCAGATAAAAATCTGTTTTTCTTACATTACTTCCACCAATCAAATTCCAGGTAGAAGCTTTTACGAGTATGTAATAAAGGAATTGGTAATGGTATAAGTATTTGTTTTTGTATGTTAACGTCTTATTTCAAGAGAGGTGTGAACGAACTGTGTTTCGGATCGGTAATAAATAGATTTGTTTTTTAGGTGACGTCTCGTGTTTCGAAGTATCGGGACTTTTTGTAAATTTTCTTGTCTTGGTTCCCGAGACTTTCGGGTCAAGACACGACTGTTAAAATTGTATTGTGATAAATTTATTTTCTAAAGGTCATAATGAACTCTGTTGTTAAAAGCGCCATCTAGCTTAACAAATAATTACTTGATACTACTACTGTAATATACGTAAGTACACAACAAATGTATTCGCGCCATATTGTTGTTTTGAAACGTTTGTTTATGAGATCATGATATTTGTGACTGTATCTGTGTCACTAATCTACATTTATTGAAAATAGAATAAAATTTTAACATTAGTAACGTTAAAAATAGTCTAAGCAATTCGTATTTTTAATTCTTATAATCACAGATTGAGTTTTTGGCAGTAAAATTTAATATTTAAAAACATACTTAGTAATCATACTAATCATAGAACCTACTTACGCTAACAAGAACTCGAGATAAGTATACAGAAAGCTTTCAAAAATGCACCTTCTATCGACCCTGCAAAGATCTAAATCATCTTTGACAGAATAAAACATTTCTATGACAACAGTTGTTCAACTTGTTCAATAAACTAACAAGATCCATGCCGCATGGTAGCCCGACAGTCTAAAAAATCATTGAAATTGTTTTTCTTTTACATACCACATGGTCCCTTGCAAAATATTTTTTTTTATCAATTATGTAAAAATGGCATAATCCTCCTACAAATACTTACATTACTTGGTTCCTTAATTGTTGATATAACTCTATTTACAACATCCTAAGAAGTCATGTCCTTTGAGTATGTGTTGTTTAATAAATTTCTTGACAAAATAATATATCCAAGTCAGTGATATACTATCTTAGTAATTCACTATTTTTCTAAATTCAATTATTTTTTTTCCTAAGATGGATACATTTTGTGTGGTTAAATAAATAAATAAAATTGTAATTGAAAAATAATTAACGAAAATTGACGTTTTATAACCTCAGTTTTTGTCAATTATTTGCTGACAATAGACAGCTGTGCTGCTGGGCAGTTTGTTGCGCCACTTCTTCCCATCTAAAACACTAGGAAGTGGTCATCGTGTAAGGAACTTCATTCCTGAGGGCGGTCCTACAACCACACAAGTTTCTTTTTTCATGAGAAGCTTTCTATTATTAAACTTTTACTGTCTATTTAAATAATGTAAAACCCCTGGACCAACCCACCCACATTTCATTTTATATTATTCGGTCACTCTTTAGACCCGTTGTTTTTGTAATAACGATGGACATAAAATGGCACCCCACGGGTTTAGCGCACATTCTAGTTTTATAATGGAAAAGTAGGTACATTCATTTGAAATATTATAAAATAATAGCTGTGCCCCTCGGTTTCAGCCGCATAAGTCTCGATATCGTAGGAATATTGGGATAAAAAGTATCCTATGTTCTAATCCAGGTTATAGTCTACTCATGTGTTAAATTTCATCCAAATCAGTTTAGCCGTTTTAGCGTGAAAGCGTAACAAACAAAAATATACATCATCATTACATTTAGTTTCCTTGCTCTTGTTTCATATTTATAATTATATATAATTATATGTAGATAAGTATATGTTTTCTCCCTTGAATCCATCCAAAGGTTGTCTGTAAAAGATCGCTTTGAGCGATAAGTCTATGTAAAATTTCTACATTTATATCTGTAATTTTTATGATATACGTAATAAAGAGTATTCTATTCTATTCTATAAAAAAACTTCAAATCCTTTTTATGTTTCCAGCTGTTGTCCGCGTCTTTGTTTGCGATCCGGAATGAAAAGAAGAATTAACTTTTAACACACTAATAAAGTATCCAATAATTTAATTCAATCATGATTTGCAAGACACGTAGCGTCATCTAGCGTTAAAGCAATTGTGACCGTCGAAAGTTATTGTTCAGTCCCTCGGGAACAGTACTTTTTTTCTGGATGAGAGGTACCCTATGTCCTTTTCTGTACCCCTGACAACGTATATGCAAAATTTCATGATGATCGGTTCAGTGGTTTAAGCGCGAAAAGGTAACAAACAAACAAACTTACTTATTTATATTAAGTTCGGATTATAGTTTAGAAGATAAGATAATATATTCATTTACTTGCTTAAACATGAGTACAATACATAAGACACAAATTGTCAGCTTGCAAGAGATGTTAAAATTAAATAGGAATTGCGAATGTTTAAAAATTCAAGTCTGCCTATCCTTTCGGGTAATAAAGGCGTTATTATGTTATATTAATTCTATAGAATTATACCATTTTATTTTTAAATTCACGGCAAAGGTGCCGCACTGAGAGTGTACAGTAGATATTTCATCAGTGTAGTGAGAGTGTACAGTAGATATTTTTTCAGTGTAGTGAGAGTGTACAGTAGATATTTCTCCTAAATCATTGCAGCATAAAGAGAATATTTTTATTATCCTTTCTGTTTCATTTTGTTCATAATATTTTATTAAAGGGATTTTATTTGTGAACGGAAATAAGTAGTTAGTATTATGAAAGTTGCAGGTAACACACCAAGTCGGTATTTAACTACCTGCAAAACTTGAAACACCTTACCACCTTTATCTCAGTAAGGTTTCAAAACAAACAGAGGTGAATGCCGCGTGGTATGTAGGACAAAATTCACTCGTGCCGATTGTGTCAACTAACGTGTTTGGAAGTGTTCAAACCAGGGCTTAGAGACTGTCAAAAGGACAAGTTCTGTACCGGTACTTAGCGGTTCTTGCCTTTCGGTATCTGGGTACCTATTCCAGACGGGTACCGGTACTCCACCTAAAAAGCACCGGCACCAAATTCAGGTACCCGGCACGTATCAAATCTCATATTTTTGTACCAGGAACCTCGTGCGGTTGGCAACCTTGAAGTTATTTTTCTAATGCCTATTAACTATTCTTTTGAATTAGTACATCTGTTTTCTCTCTCTAACTTACGGAAATATTTGTTTGGTACAGTACCGACACTGATTAGAAATACTAATCGTACAGGTACTAAGTCTGGTATCGGTATTATACTAAAGCCAATGGTACCGGTTCCCAAAAATACCGGTATTTCAAGCTCTGGTTCAAACTGGCGCCAATGTTCGCGTCATTTCCAACTCATTGAAACAATCGAAGCGCGCAGCCGCTTACGCGCGTGTTTCGCTTCCGTGTGACATGTGTTTACTGTCATAACAGCTTTTGTTCATAGAGGTGTCCTCTACTCAAATATGAACGACGGTCACACAACTTATTGTCCTTTCTAATCTATGTGGTGAGTTTGAGTGACGGGTATAATGCAATGACTGAAAAGCACATCCCATGTGTGGACGTGACTTATAGGAGGCATATCGTAGTTTCAGGGAGAAATCAGCAGTAAAACACATGTTATTTTAAATCTCTTGCTTGTTATTCCCTAATCATATCTCATGCCAACATTATCTATCTATATATTTAGCCTGTATTTTCCTATTAAATGATAAATGATTTTATTTCTGTAAGAAGGTTTGTACATACGAACACTTTTACACGTCAATTATATTTTTTAAACTAGATGAGGTCGGCGTTTCCTACCTGACTACTCTGAGAAGAAAAGCCGAAACAAACTCAGAGGTCAGAGTCTCTTTTAAAGTCTAGACATAATCTTTACGATTGGTCTCTGAAATGGTCTTCTGAGGAAAGAACCACACAGATTGAGTGCGTGTGACGAGTCAGTGCATGCATTTGTCAGTAATCGCAGTATTGCAGGGCAAAGGCCTCCTTCTCTTTTCCAAATACTTCCTTTCCCTGCTATTTATTGCAGGTCAGTCTTTTCGGAGTAATGTATGTTCATTCAAAAAATCTTATCAAGTGCACACCGCACTAACAGTAAATAGGAATACGTCTGTTTTGATGGGTCTGGAAAGGGTGGGTGACTTTATTTTTGTTGACTTTGTCTTTTTATTTGTTGTATATGTAAATGGTACACCACTGACTACCCGCATTATTGTCTCTCCTTCTCCCTTGAATCCATCCAAAGGTTGTCTGTAAAATATCGGTTTTAGCGATAAGACCGCCCATTGTGTCACCCTCTGTAAAATTTCTACATTTGTATCTGTAATTTTTATGGTGTACATGATAAAGAGTATTCTATTCTATTCTATTTGGCATGTCATACCAACTATTGTCGTTTTTAATCTATGTAGGTGCCTCTGAATTACTCTGAATGACGGGTATAACGCAATGACCGTAAGGCACGTCTTGTGTGGACGTGACTGAGAGTTATTGTAGTTGTGATAGGCAGAGGTCACCACTTAAACATCTGGTGGTCCATCAAGCTTAATCTGTATTTTAATTTGATTTTGAAAGCCCATTATTCTGTCTCTATTGTTTATGTCTTTATGGTTTCGTTACTTTAGTTAACAAAACAAAGACTTTGTATATGTATGTATAAAGTTTACATCTTTGAACATATACAGGATACATTTTTAACCAGTGCGCAAACTGTAACCATGAAATCAGCATATGACTCTATACCCCCTAGCTATGGTATGTCTTTCCCGTTATTATCAGCCATATTTTAACTACTGTGGGCATACTATGGGTAATGTTGGTTATTGCGCAATAGAAAAATCATTTGCAGTTCAAATCAAATTATAATGTACGATCAAATTAATCACACTAGCGAATCACACACTGTAGGTACACGACACAACTATACGGAACGCGCGACAGTTTCTAAACGTGTTCATTGCTTAATCGCCAACAACAAACTCTGCTTTAACTCTTGTCAAGCGTTAGCGTTATAGATTCTGTCCAGCGCCACCTGGTGGCACTGGCGTCCCGATTAGTCAAAGCCAAACGATTGATTCAACGTATTTACGACATGTATATAACAAGAATGTTTGTTGGCTAGTAAGTAGTATGACTGACTATTTATAGCATGCTCTCTTTGTGTGTAAAACAATCGTACTCTTTTCGTATACAGGGTGTATTAGAAAGGTTGTGGTACAGACCATGAAAATTAACAACTTTCTCCATGAGACCAATACATGTTCCCATAGGGAAAGTTGCTCATTTTGTTGGTCTCTATACACACTCTTAAATTTGACCACACCTTTCTGATACAGCCTGTATAGCATATCAGCCTTTTAATGTTCCCACTGCTGGGACACAGGCCTCCTCTCTTTGAGAGGGAGTGGGCTATAATCTACCACGCGGGCCCAGTGCGGGTTGGTAGATGTCACATGTCTTCTAATTTTTGGTTCTAGGCCGGTTTCCTCACGATGTTTTCCTTCACCGTTTTCAGAGCAGTGGTGATGAAATTATTTACACAAAGTAAAGCGCCTGCCTGGGTTCGAACCCACGACCTACAACTCGTAAGTCGGGGCCGATACCACTGGGCCACCACTGCTCTACACCCTGTATACACATGCTAAATTATGTGCTTATGATGTTTATGTAAGTTGTATATTGTGTTAGTGTATGGAAGTTTTACATATTATAATTCATCACCGAAAGCCGAAAAACGTTCACCGCTGGACATAGGTCTCTCCCAAGCATCGCCACTTCGACCGGTTTTGTGCTTCATATTACAATTAAACTCCATTTGAAATAATATTAGAAATTTAAATACACCTTTTTTTTACAGTCCTTTCAACCGATTTTGACTTCAATTGCGTTGGTTGCATGACAAATCGCAGTTGCAGTAAGCAGTTGGTATTTTTACCACGTTTTTGCTTTTATTTCCATCTTTATGCCTACGGAATAGAAATCAAAATCGGTTGAACGGACTGTAAAAAACGGCTTATTTAAATTTCTAATCTTATTTCAAATGGAGTATAGTTTTACGAAAAATCTGAAAAGAGTGATGCTTTGTCAGTTTATTGATTGTTTTTAATCCTCTAGTAACTACAACACACTAATTTAGTGAGTTTACGAGGAGATGGGTCTTGAAAAATGACTCAAAAGACAACTCCTTCTCTTCTTTAACTAGTTTCGAAAATCATCTATTCAAGGCGAGATATTCTCCTCATGTAAATGAGCCTTTAAATCCTCTCTCACGACAATTCCGTTCGTATGCAAATCCGACATCCTAGTTCTACCACGTTCCGCCATAACCGACAAGTTACGACGTACGTGAGTCATACAGGTGCTGTGTTCCTATACGCATTGGGTTAACAGATGTTAATGTTAAAGTTCGAATAGGTTTTGTTTCACGCATTGAAATTGTTTTGTTAACGACCACCATTATACCATGTACTTAATTATCTTTTGTATTTTGAGGAATGTCATTTGCAAGCATTACTTTCAAAGTTATAGGATAAAGTATACATAGATCTATTTGAAATTTTTCAAAGTCAAAGTCAAATCATTTATTTCAAATAGGCACATAAAAGGCACTTTTGAACGTCAAAATGTACAAAAAAATAGAATTGATTCTAGTTGCCCCTTCCAAAAGGTAGTTTCGTATGGAAACTCCACCGTTACTCTTTTAAAAATGTTTTACAATATTATGTATACATTAATTATATGTGAAGACGATGCACCTAGAATAAAATTACTATACCACCATAGGTAAAAATAATTAAATGTAACGCTTGACAGGTAAATTTATTATTAGATAGATACATGGTGCTCACATATTTACAATTACAAATATTGAAAAGTAAATGATGTTTCCAAAATTTCACAAGTAATAATTACGTGTGTGAGTTATAGTAGTTACATAATGTAAAAAACAATGTCATAAAAATTATAAATTATACAATTAAATTAGCAACCAGTTTGATTTTGTCTAGACTCTAGATTGTCCTATGGAGCAGGACCAGCATGTTTCCAAGCATTCTTATCTAGGATATAATCCTCTAATTTGTAATATCCTTGTTTACAAAGTGTGCATTTAATATGAGTTTTAAATTTTCTTTCATTTGCGCATTAACACTTCAAAAATAATAGTAAATATATCTAAACGAAACAAAACATATATAGTTCGATTGTAAGATCATGATTAAAATAGCGATAAAATCAGCATTTAATTGTACCTTGATGTAGGTTTCTTGTGATGAAATGAAGAAACAAGCATTATTCATAACGCTCAGTGAATGCTCAATGATTTGTGGTGTACATATTAAAGAATGTTATATCTATGAATATATCTAATGCATGTAGGAATTTTCAGACTAATTCGAGACTTTCCTCTAATAAAAGTTGGTAAATAAAAGCTTCATAATTTTTACCCCACCACGGTGAAGCAAAAAAGATTATGATTTTGATTGGGATGCGTGTATGTATGTTAATCTGTTCCCTTATAACTTCTAAACTACTTATCATAATTTGATAAATGAGGTATCGCAGGAAGCGTCTTAATCGTCCGCTGGTTATAGACTCTGTGACGTCACATAAAAATTGAATATATGACCACAGCTATCCTCCGAACATCATTGAATATGTATTAAATACATTAAAATATATTAAGTGTAAGTTGTTTATTTAATAGACGATAAAAATATGGAATAGTTTCTACATAACAATTTCAGATGAGAATATTTTCTTGTTTCATACTTTTTAGAGCGTGATTTTTCAGTAGTAGGGTTTTAGTTTTTAAACTTACTATTTTTACTTATCTTATACTGGACATTAAGCCATGAAATTGTACGTCACCATCAACCTCTCCAAAACCTGTAATTCCAAGCCTTAACGTACAAAATATCCATTTCTTCTACACCATAATAGTGGCAAAGAGAAACAAAAGACTGCTACAACTCTTGACAAAGAGAAACAAAGAACTACTACAGCTCTTGGCAAAGAGAAACAAAGAACTACTACAGCTCTTGGCAAAGAGAAACAAAGAACTACTACAGCTCTTGGCAAAGAGAAATAAAAGACAAAGCTCAGCTCTTTAAGCGCTTTCTCGAAATCTTTTCCGTCAGCAGTTGCCTGCAGCATAGTGAATAACAGAAACATCGGGCGACATTTAGTGGAGGAAGTGGACACTGGGTAATTAAACAGAATATTATTTGAGAACAAAATTTTTGTCTCTTAAAGAACATTTTACAAATCAGTACTTGTAAAGTGTTTAAACAAGTCTACCGCCTAAATTAAACCAAAAATTATCCACAAAAGTATCTGTAGATTTGGATTCTTCCAAATCAACTACATGTAATGACAGGTAAGTTCAAATAGTTATTAATAAGGCCACCAAATTGCATACCACTTAAATCAATCTTAGCTACTCTAAACTCTCCTCCTCTCCTATCGCAGGTATGCTGGAAGAGATTTCTATAGAAATAAGCATCACCTTTGTAGCTATTTTTCTGTTCCTTTCTTCTTGTCTGTTTATATATGTGTGTACATAAATGGTTAAATAAATAAATAAATAAACCCTCTATTTCCAAACCTCAACGAAGAAAATATTAATTCCTTCTACAGAACAGTGACAAAGCGAAACAAAAGACTACTACAGCTCTTTAAGCACTTTCTCGAAATCTTTCCGTCAGCAATTGTTTGTAGCTTAGTGAATAACAGAAACATCGGGCGACATTAAGAGGATAGTTGGGAAAGCGGACACTGGGTTAATTTAATAGAATATTGTAGCAATGTCTTAGAGAAGAAAGAAGAGGACATAATATAGTGACCTTATTAGTATGTCCTTCAGAAAGGTCGTGTGCGTAGTACTCACAACCGGCGTGCGTGTATGACCAGATGTATGTACGTAGACGAGGCAAGAGGAGTACGTAAGGATCGTAGCAGGTGGCTTTCTGTAGTTTCTGCGTACCCCCACGGGATGAGGCGTGAGTTTGTGTATGTATGTATGTATGTATGTTTTAAAGATGGCAAACAAAAAGATGATACAGAAGCCCCTGTAGCTTTGGGAATCTAAATATTTTTTTGGTTAACCTCCTCTAATACATTACTAATTCCTTGAATAAGTACATGATATTAAAAGCATGTTTATCGGTAGACAACTATACTATAAAACACCATATGTCACTAAACAGTAGTGTAGCTTTCAGTCAGTGAAAGAATTTTCAAAATCGGATCTGTACTTCCAGAGATTACCTCTTACTACACTCCAACTTCTCTTCTTACTACATCCCAACTTACAAACTTTACCTATTTATAATATCAGTGTAGATTATATGGTAGCAGGTAGTATGATAACGAATAACTGCCTCGTGTAACTAAAATTACAAGACTTTTATGTCATTGGTTGGCACACAGGACTTAACTACCTCGTGGAAAGTGGTTATTACTGTCTACAGTTTGCATCACCCAGGAAACGGTCGATGTTTTATCAACATATTATACATAATTGGTACTCTAATATGCCTGAAATTATACCCACATCTAACGGATGTAAAAAGGCACTTCACAAAGCCGAGAGTCACCTGTACTCCCTTTTTATTGAAGGTCGAAATTCCAACTTTTACTGACGTTGTTTTTACGAAAACTAGTTTTTATTGTTTTAACACAACTTTAAATAACCCCACAAACTTTGTACCTTTGCATGCACCCATAAGCGCAATGTTTTGCGTACGTTACGTTGTGCACTAGTGTAATCAGCGAGGTCCACACAAAAAATAAATTTCGTTTCCCAGCAATTATTTTTGTGCTGTTATTTTCTTTGATGTACAGAATGTGTAGTTGACGGCTATGTGATGGGTCTTTTTACACCCTGGACATATACATGGATCCGAATCATACATCATATAATTTCAGCCTAAAGACATCCACTGCTGTATATAGGCCAATAGGCGTCCCCCAAGCACCGCCACTTCGACCTGTTCTGTGCCTCCCGCATCCAGCGAAAATTATACATTATACAGCGTGCCGCTTTAATGGCGACATTAATTTAACACACGTTTACGGTTTCGCGTTTTCGTTTTATGAATATATTTTAATTTCATTAAACGTTATTATTTATTGATTTATTTTCTAAAATAGCATCTTGGAGCAACACGTACTTAAAAAACTATACCGCAGAGGTCATTTGCCAGGGTCACGGATCATAACATCGCATTAATGAAATTAAAACGAATGACGTGCAAAGAGTAGGTGAAATGAACGAAAGAGAGAACCCTAAGTCGGGTGCGAGCGGTGCAGATGGTAGTTTTGAATTTACGGATATTGTATCTTTATTTTTTTTATTATTACTGGCCACTAACCCTACTCGTGTGTTAAATTAATGCCGCCATTGTAGCGGCACGGTGTATACGAGACCGGTCCATTAGTTTAAAGTCGCTCAGCGACCTATGGAGAGGGTTATGCCTGGAGTCTCTGAGGGATAGAATCCGTAGCGACGTTATCCGCCAGAAAAGCAAGGTAACCGACATAGCTCAAAACAAAGCAAGCTGAAGTGGCAATAGCCTGGTCACGTCTCTCGCAGAACCGACAATCGTTGGTGAATACGAGTTCTAGAGTGGAGACCGCGTTTAGGCAAACGTAGTGTGGGACGCCCACCGGCCAGGTGGATGGACGACTTGCGAAAGGCGGCTGGCAGAGACTGGATGAGGAGAGCCGAGGATCGGGCTCCGTGGCATTCACTAGGAGAGGCCTACGTCCAGCAGTGGACGAATACAGGCTGATGATGATGATGATGTATACATAATTTCATTGCGAAACACCGAAACGCTGTTTAGGTGGCTGTACCCACAAACCAAGTCTTACTTTCTAACAGAAATTTCTTTACTTCCACGAAAATAATGTTGGCATGGAACTACATTCATCCAATTCTTGAAAACGTCGTAACTTCCCCACTCTCCTTTACTCGATGTTTTCCTGCACTAACAGATAAGGAAATGAAAGTAATTCATTAACGAGAGCATTAGTTCTAATATAGTTACATTATTATAAGAAGTTTGTCCTAGTGCCTTGGAACCTTTAGAAGTCGGAGGAAATTGAGAGTTTTGTTATATTGGCGGTGGTTTTGTCAGATAAAGAAAAGTAGAATTCTTTAGAGCAGGCTTTTACCCGAATAAAATAGTTAACAAAGATGTCTGAAAAAACGTCCATGTATTGTATTATATATACGTCATGTCTTACACACGACATATTTTTGTTTCCAATACTTGTTGAAGACAAGTTTAACAATTTTATATTGGTGTAAACGTGGAGTATTAAAACAATTGAGTCCTATACATTCGTAACAAAACAGTGTCGTCCAAAATCTACTTAAAAAAACTGTTTGTCACAAAACAAGTCTATTCCGTCTACAGCAAACAATACTGTTTTAGGGTACATTCCGAATTGCGCTGTAATCGATTTGAGCTTGCTTACACCCGTTCCGAATTAGCACGAGCGCGATAACGATGTCCCATAAATCGTCATAGATGACGTCATGACATGCGCCATCTTGCGATAACACCGACCATACCCTAAATTAATATCATCGTCAAAAATAACAGTTGTGCTGTTTTATTTTGAGTCGCATAATTTTTTATGGTAACTTTTTTTTTTTGTTGCAATCTTTAAAATCCAAGACGTAACAGCATACCTAAAATGAGTTGTAAACTCATGCGCATTATATTTAATTATTGTTGCATCTATGCAATTTATAATTCGTGGTATTTTTCTTCGGGGTAAATCTTTGCCGGAAGCATAAAAATACGCTAATATAAACACTTCGTCATCCTCTCCATCACTGGACGAATCGTCGTTCTCAAACTCAAAATCTGAGTTATCACTCAGAGTCGATAGAGACAACCAACAAAACAGAAGTGCCAATGCGTTGAACTTCCATTTTCAAAAAAATACCCAATCGTTAAGGGAACACTGTGAGCGCGTTCACGAGCGTGCCAAATTATTGTCAGCTCTCAGCTGTCATAATCGTGATATCTAAATTGGAACGCAAATTATTGATGTGAGCGATTATGGCATAATTCGGAATATACCCTTACCTCCAGTCAAATAAAGACATCTTTAAAATGTCACATTTAACCTACTTACCCTGCAAACCTGCACAGCGACAAAATAAAGTAAAGAAAGTTATACTTTCTCCTACGAACTTTCCAAAGAGGTCGACTACTTCACTAATTAATATTGACAAAAGCATTACTTTGTGTGCAGAACGCAAGATTTTTTTTTCTTTTGTAATTAGTGTTAAAAAACATTGATGTAGTTGGTTTCAAGAAAGGGGTGAAACATTAATATAATCTTAACATTATTGTCTGACTATGGAGAATTTTTTTGAGAGAAAAATTGCCCTTAATTGAACTGAAAGCGTCAACACGTATTGAACAAGTTTGGTAGGTAATCAAATTTAATTCTAGTTAGAAGAGAGGAAAGAGTTCTAAGAGAATTCTGTTTAAAAGAGGCCTGTCTTGCAACATGACTATTTTTTTTTTTTTAAATTTCGATTAGAGTTCCACATGACGGAGAAGGTACGTCTCTCTCGTTATCATCGGCCACATTTTAACTAGTTTGGGCGTACTATGAAAAGTGTTGGTTATTGCGCAATAGAAAAACCGTTTGCAATTTACACACTGTAGATACACGACACAACTATACGGAACGCGCGACAGTTTCTAAACGTGTTCACTGCTTAACCGCCACTTACCAACCTCTGGTTTTACTCTGGTCGAGCGTTAGCGTAATGTTGTAGACTCTGTCGAGCGTTAGCGTAATGTTGTACTCTGTCGAGCGCCACCTGTTGGCGCTGGCGTCCCGATTAGTCAAAGTCAAACGATTGATTTAACGTATTTCCGACAAACATAATATGACGCCTATGATTCCCGAAGGGTCCGGCAGAGATTTGTGTGCATTAGAGTTATATTCTTATTTTAACCACACCCTTAATTTTGCTAAAGACGTAATTTAAATAGAATGATAATATAATTATAGTGTTAGGTTTCAATTTATTAATGCATAATTATTGTTGTATATATTTTACTAGCAACATTGAAGCAGTTAGTAGTATTTAGTATAATACAACTTAGTGCAAAACAGTTTGATTATACTGGCAGCACTGAAATATTCGAAATGTAAAATGATGCAACAATGTGCCTTCTTGTTCGGGCGTTGATGACAGTGCAATGATCCGAGTGACTGTGTTGGTTAAAATATACTTTGGCATAGAATTGTTGGAGATCTACTCTAAATTAAGGAAACCTTTTACTTTTATAGTGTAAATAAATAGTGATATTATGTGGAGAATTGGAGATGTGATGGGTATGGTCTAGAATATTGAATTTGATGTTGACAAAGAAATGTTTAATAAATTAATGATAAATTATCTTGGTATTTCACAGTATTTTCCTTGTCCCTGAAATACCGAAAGTCGCTGTTAAAATAGGCAGTTTATAGTTTGTGATATTGGGGTAACTACTTTAAGATCCATTTGGGGATTAGTATCTATTTTGAGATTATACGAGTTTAACATACATCGACTTAAGAAAAGAGTGCTTCTCCCAGGACCAACTATACGTTAGCCTGTCTCGTGTAGGATCTCCGGATAACCAATTTATTTTGCTTCAAACGAATACACATCCTAATATAGTATACAGAGAAGCTTTGCAATGATTCTTATTAGGTATTTACATTTCATACTTAGTTTTGGTTTTTTACCCGACTGCGGAAAGATTATATTTTATTTAGTTATATTTTCCATTTTTGTTTCCACCATCCAATATGTAAGTAAATGAAATATTATCTGTGAAAGATTTTATTACTTTCTCCATTAACCAAATCCTACTCTAATTGTTAAAGTTGGTTTGTGTTAGTACCTAAGTATTCTTTTTAAAACGTGACTCCGTTTAGGACTTTCTCCTGTAATGTGGGTGAGTTGACAAACATTTAAACTTACATACACAAACAGCCAGACCCGGAACAACTATTTGTAGGTCATACAAATATTTGTTCCATGCGGGAATCGAACCCGCGACACGCAGCGCAGCAGCTAGTATTCGGAATTAAATTAGCGGTTTTAGAGCAAGGGTAATTTAATAACAATAGGAACAGACAAGAGATGAAGCAAACAATAAACTTAAAATCATGCCTGTTATCCCCAAGGGGTTAGGCAGAGGTGTGCAAAAAATAAATTAAGACGAGACACCAAGGGTCTTAGCTTTGTTGTTTAATTATACACAGCATTGGGCAGCTTGCCCACTTTTTTTTTTGGGTGGGAAATCATCAAATAACTTCTCCCGCTCTGGGCGGAGCGGGAGGGCGTGTCAGACTTTTACCGACTAAAACCCACTGGTGTTCCTTCAGTTGCCTTTGTGCTAGGGCCACGAAAACTCTTTCGGACAAACCCGCGACTCCGACAGGCATCGGCCCAACGGACCTCGTCAATGTGTGCTGACATCTCTATGAGGCGCGCGTGGGACACAACGCGTTGTTGACCTAGGCCTGGTCTGGCACTTGACATTATACTTACATGCTATAATTTTAAGCAAGCAGCATACTAATAAGCAAGCAGGGCATAGATAGCGGCGCTGTCGCAAACTACCGATCGCTAAATATTAAGGTGATTCCTCAGTTGTAGCCCACCAAATTCAAATTTTCTTTGAATTTGACGATTGATATGAAATTGATGATTATTATACGATAAATATATAATTCCCACAGTCGAGAATACCATTTTAATCAACATACGACGTAAAACAGAGCTGCAATTTGCAAAAAACTAAAGAAAATTTGAATTTTGCGGGCTGCCACTGAGGATTCATCTTAATATTTAGCGATCGGTAGTTTGCGACTGCGTAGCTATCTAGTCGAGACTGCCGGCCCTGAAGTGGCAAAGGGCCGGCCATATTAGCTGTGGAACCGATGGCCATTGATTAGACATGTTCGTGAGTGAAGACTGCGTATGGGCAAATATAAGTTAGGACGCCCTTAGGCTAGGTACGCCACGCACACGCACGCCACAATTGCGGCGGTAAGTCCCCTCTTTGAGAAGTGGCTTGAGAGGCGCCACGGCGTCCTCACCTTCCGCCTGACGCAGGTCCTCACCGGACATGGCTGTTTCGGGAGGTTCCTGTTTCGGATAAGGCGGGAGGAAACGCCCGGGTGTTGGCATTGTGTGGATCGACCGGAGGACACGGTGGAGCATACGGTGGAGGTCTGCCCGGCTTGGGCTGAGCACCGCCGTGTCCTCGTGGCGGCGATCGGCGGCGGCGATCTCTCGCGTCCGGCCCTGGTTCAGGCCATAGTACGGAGCGAGAGAGAATGGGATGCAGTCACCTCCTTCTGCGAAGCAGTAATGCTCGCGAAGGAGGAGGCGGAGCGCGTGAGGGAGAGGCAATCAATGCGCCCTCACGCCCCTAGTCGCCGCAGGAGGAGACACCCTGGGCGTCGGGAGTCGATAGCCGACTCCCGGCCACCGTAGGCGCGGGCCTGCGGACGGCGAGCAATGGGCAGCTCGCCTTCCGGTAAGGACCAGGCCCGGGTCGACGGCGCGTTGTGTTCCACGCGCGCCTCAAAGAGTTGTCAGCATAATTGACGGGGTCCGATAGGGCTGATGCCTGCCGGGGTCGCGGATTGTTCGAAAGAGTTACCGTGGCCCTGGCGCACAGGCAAATGAAGGAACACGGGTGGGTTTTAGTCAGTAAGAGTCTGACACGCCCTTCCGCTCCGCCCAGAGCGGGAGAGGTCATTTGATGATTTCCCACCCAAAAAAAAAAAAAAAGGCTAGGTAAAGAGAAGATATTCGCAGGGTGGCTGATAGCAGCTGGATAAGAGTTGCCGAGAATCGAGTTAAATGGCGTGCAATTGGAGAGGCCTATGTCCAGCAGTGGACTGCTGTAGGCTAATGATGATCATGATGACTACACTGTTTATTTGTAAGAGCATAGGACACAAAAAATGAGTTGCTAAAATTAAAGTGGTTACACAATCTACCAGTAAAAAAAAACAAAAGAATGAATTCGAAAAATTGGTGACATATCTGTCACAAGAGCTAAAGAGTACACGGAGCTAAACATACTATTTGGTTAACATTAGGTACATCAAAAATTCAAATGCGTAAATGTAAAGCACTCTATTTACTATGTACCAGTCTATTTTTCACCGTTTTCAGAAAAGCAGAAAGTTCTATGTTCGTCTGTACGTATTTTTTTATGTGATTCTGATTTCTCTGTGATTCCTGGGCCGAATTACGTGATTATTTTTTCATTTGGTAGAGGAAACTCACGCGGTGGTCCCATATTAATTTATTAAGTTTGCCTGTTTACTATAAGTACATTACAATCCATACTAAATAGATTACAATATACAAGCTAGCACTAAAATATAAATATATACTATAATATGCACAAGTACATAATTTTAAAAAAAGCGAAGTGCCTTTGCCTTAGGTAAATTTAAAGTAAGCGTTAATAATACGTATTTAATTCCACTTTGTGTATGTTGATGATGTTATAAAACTTCCTGTCAATTTTGTATACAAAGTAAGTAGTGCCATACCAATTTGTGTGGGACAGGTACAACAATAAAAAAGTGGAAAATAGAAAAGTTTTTTACAAAAACAAAAACAACCGATTTCCAAAAGAAAACTACAATGTTACCATTAACTTTAATTTCGGAAGTCGGTGGCAAAAAACGAAAATACAAAACCAAAAGACCATGTACTAGTCTATTTTCGTTTTATCTATTTTTCGTTTCATATGTTTAAATAAGAGCTCGCATTACTTCAAGTATACAAAAGGTTATGAACTATAAAAGAAAAAAGATAAACTGTATGGAACTTATGATTAAAGGGTTCTACGAAAAACGAACTTTTTCCTTATACCTTTTAATTAGGTTAGCTGGACTTCAGTGAGCTTTAACTAATCGTATTTTGCCTTCCACAAGAGACTAGTACTTTTATTAGAAATAAGAATTATGAAGATTACAAAAATCGACTTTTTCTTGGAAGCAACAACTTCGCTCTAGCGGCACCCAAGTCAATTATTATTGAAGCCCTGAGATTATGATTAATTACTTAGTAAGAGAGAAAAAAAAATTGCCTTGGGCAGCTTAGGCTTCCGTGGCTTGTATATAGGGTCAAATTAAATTAGTCAGCGTAACCTCGCAGACGTGATAGGTAACAATATTTACAATATATTATATAGGTTTTTATTATATTAGGTTCTCTACAGTAATGCGTTTAGGATTGTGATGGGGCCGCCTCGGTTCTGCAGCGCCTCGGGTATGTTCGCGGAGGGGCGCACCGCCTGTTTTTACGTGACTATGCGCAGGCGGAGCACCTCTCTGGTGCGCAGAGTACGGGCCAGCTCCAACGCAGTCCTGGCGATGATTGCTGATAGGCTGGACTGCCCCTACATGCTGCATTGCTGCAGCAGGCATGTTCAGGCAAAGCCGTTTAGCAGGCATTATAGGATATTTGAGTGTGTGTCCTTGTATGTATTTAAAGTATAATACTTTTGTAATTTTAATTTGAATGTTAGAATTTTTGACATTTATTATGTTTTTTTTAACTTTTTATTCTATTATGTATTCTTTGTAAATTGTCTTCTATGGGCCTAGTTACCCGAAAAAAAAAATATTTTTATTTTTATAAAAACAATAAAAATGAGTACCATGTATCGTGTCGGTTGTGGAGGTTAGATAAGCAGTCACTCAATGAAAAATACTGGTTTTCTGCTGCATCCGGTTAGACTATAAGCCGACCCCGTCATAGTTGGTAAAAGGGTAGGCAGATTGATTAACATTTATGACAGGGCACTTTACTCAAATCGAGGCCATCAAATCACATCTTACCCAACACTCAAAATTACACGTCAGCCTTCCAAAAAGGCTAGCTTTCGACCTAATATTTTAGGCCCTACCCTCCCTTATTAAGATATTATAAGGGTAACATCGTAAAGGCTATAATAAAAGGGAGCGATGACCGTCGATTAAAGAGTATAGTCCATTTTTACAGCCTCCCGAGTAAGAGAATTACTTTAGTGATAAAATGTAAGTGTACATCTTCATTTTGATGTTTTAACGGTGTACGTTTAGGAAGCAATGTTATTGTCTGTGGAATGAAATCAATTAAAACATAGAAGAAACTGTTATAATATTATATTTTTGGATAGAATAGAATGTAATAGAATACTCTTTATTATGAACACCATAAAAATTACAGATATAAATGTAGAAATTTCACATAGGGTAACTCAATGGTCTTATCGCTAAAAGCGATCTTTTACAGACAACCTTTGGATGGATTAAAGGGAGAAGGAGAGACAATAATGCAGGTAGTCAGTGGTGTACCATTTACTTATACAATAATTACATACATATATAAAAGATATAGCTATCTACACATAATATATATAATAATAAACATGAAACGAGAGCAAGGAAACTAAATGTATAATGCTTTTCCATGCGCGAACGTGCGGTGAGGTGCGGTCGTGGGCTCAAAGTCAAAGTCAAATCATTTATTTCAAATAGTCACATAAAAGGCACTTTTGAACGTCAAAATTAACAAATAAATTGAATTGATTCTAGTCGCTCCTTCTAAAAGGTAGTTTTGTATGGATAAGAATGGACAAGAAAGTCCACTATTATCGGCCGATTGGCCGCGATTGGTGATGGGTCCCGCTAGGCATGGCGGGCTGATACCAGTCGGGGTTGCGGCGAATGTACAAATATCTTTCGGACCCGCGACTCATGGTAGTGTAGCAGCATCTACATCATCACATGTGAGTTACGCGTCACACTGACGTCACGCAAAATCCTGCATCGCGCAAGCAGAGTTTACCGCGCAACTAGCATATAATAATATACAACGTCCCTACATCAATCTTTGGGCAGTTGCCCACCAGACCACTCGTGTGGTTGGCGGAACCTCCCTTTTCTATAGAGGATGAGTAAACTTTACACCTTGTTCCTCATCCCTCTCAAGTAGTAAAAGAAACAGAAGAATTTTAGTCGGTAGAAGTCCGACATAACCGTCCATTCTCCCCAGACGGATCCATAACGATTTCCCAACAGAAAAAAGTAAAAACGTTTGTGTTCATTACCTCAAGCCCTATTTTCCCGAAGGGTTAGGCTGAGGCGTACCTATAGCTCACACACATTTTGCCAGCAATGTTTCATACATACATAAACTCACGCCTTCTTCCCATGGGGGTAGGCAGAACTTCGGAACGCCACCTGCTACGATCCTGACATAGTCCTTTTGCTTCGTTTACGTTCATACATCTGGTCATACACACCAGTAACGTTTAAGTTCCATGTAATAGGGCACGAGCTAATTGCCACACAGATCCAAACTCCAGGCTCCTACTGAAAAAATCCTGATGGAAAAACTAAAAAACAGGCATTTTTATTTGGAGCTATTTTATTCCTGGTAGAATGCTACCATATTCGAGCAAAATTATTTGATTTTTCTAAACGATGATGTAGTTATTTTTGTAGAAAAAAAAAAAAAATACTTTCAGAAATTTAATTTCCCGTGGAATTAAACAAATTGGACCACAATTTTGTAAAATCAAAACATTAATTGAATTAATTTTAGTCAGTTTTGATTTAAATCAGTATTATTCAACAAGAGCTTGACTTTAACCCACGAAAATGATAACTTATCAATTCAACCGAGCAATATTCAACTCTAACATTTTCACACATAGCCGCACACATTTCAGCCTTCTTCCGTAAGTAAACACAGCTTACCCTTTAACTGAAAAAAAGGACGCAAATAGAATTCGAGATAGCGTCGAAAATATTTTGTTTGCAAACCTTTTTGGTGGAAACATCGGGTAACACCTGTTCTCACGTTTACCTATGAATTTATTTAACATCACTTCACAGAATAGGAACCAAAGGTCGGTTTCATACAACGAGTCAAAATGCCCTCAGATATCGTCACGCTTCACTTTTTGACGTGATAAAGTGTTATAAATCGATGAATGCCGGCTGCACGCACGAAAAGGCATGACTCATTGTCACGTTCCACCTGCGCCGATGACGTTATCACGTAAAATTATCGTCCGTAAACCGACTTTACAGACAACCATATTTTTTTTGGGTGGGGAATCATCAAATAACTTGTCCCGCTCTGGACGGAGCGGGAGAGCGTGTCAGACTTTTACTGACTAAAACGCACCCGTGTTCCTTCAGTTGCCTGTGTGGCAGGGCCACGGTAACCCTTTCGGAGAAACCCGCGACCCTGGCAGGCGTCAGTCTTAGCGGACCCCGTCAATGTGTGCTGGCATCTCATTGAGGCGCGCGTGGAACACAACGCGCCGTCGACCCGGGCCTGGTCCTTACCGAACGGCGACCAGCCCATTGCTCACCGTCCGCAAGCCCGTCACCCTTCACCTGGCATTGTTTTTTGAGATCGCCGTGCGTACGCATCTACGTGGGCGTGCGCCTGTTTTCGCTCTATATGGAGTCAACCTTCTGGACTATTCTCTGGCTCTTGTGTTCGTACGCATCGATAGTTTTATTTAGCTGCTTTTGCCGTTTGTCGGAAAGTGTAAAAGTGTTTAGGTGTTTAGCCCCTTTTGAGAAACTTTGTTGTAGGTTTTCTAGACGGGTACTGAAAGTTCAGAGATCAAATTTATAGTGTGTTTTCAGTTTCACGAGTAAAAGTCTTTGAGGAAGACACGATACTTTTTTTGTGACAACATTCTTTTCCTAGACCGCTAGTTTCAAGCGGTTGGGCTTCTAGCTGGCAGCATGGCATTAATTGAGCAGTCCCATTAAATTAAGTTCCATTAAATGAGCAGTTCCATTAAATTAAATTCCATTAAATAAACAGTTCCTCTAAATTAAGTTAAATTAAATGAGAAGTTACATTAAATTAAGATCCATTAAATGAGCAGTTCCATTAACAGCATCGACAGCATAAAGTTAAGCTAGTGCAAAGTGAAGCACACAACATAGTCTTAAGCCTTTTACTAACACAACTTTTGTTTTAAATATAAAAATATGTATGTTTAGGTTAAGGTATTTTTCTATGGGCCTGTGTCGCCTGAAATAAATGGCATTATTATTATTTTATGGTATTATTATATTAAGTTCCATTAAATGAGCAGTTTTAATAAAACCCCTCTGGCTCATTAGTCTAGTCGTCGCAAGCGCAACTGCTGAGCATGTAGTCCTGGGTTTGATTCCCAGGCCGGGCATAGTGTTATTGGGATATTCCAACAGGAATTTCTCAGTAGCAGCCCGGAGATTAGATTTAGAAAAAGAAAAGAAAGAAAATAAGTTTATTTGCGGAAAACATGACGCACAGAAAAACAAAAAAGAATGAGTTTGGGGAATGTAAAACGGCAATCGCTCAGCATAATGCTACGACCCTATGCGAGACAGAGCCCCAGCGCTCGTTTCGTGCCCGATTGATGGCAATAGTCTCGCGCCCTTTTAGAAGGACTTAAAAATAACTGGTGAAATGTCAGTGTACTGTACACTGCTGCCTACCCCTTCGGTGATTACATGCCTGGTGTTCCATTAAAAGCCATGCTGCATACTTTATGTGCCACCGCTTCGAAAATACGGTTTACGATTTGGCTTGAACCACAATGTTGCAAACTAATTGGTGACCACGATTTTGCTCCGTATCCGACTTACAAATAATTTCGACACGGATATAAGTAGAAGGATAAATAAAAAGCAATCTTAAACCAGTTGACTTGAGAATTCGTTAAGGCCTTATACTGAGCAATTAAAATGCTCCGGAAATGTAATTATCAGCAATTACAAAGTCTGTCATATCTAAGCAATACATAATAATACATGCGTCTAATTAAGCGAGGCATTTAAATTGCTCCACTTAAACGGACCTGTATTCATCCGTACCGATAAATTAATGCTAACAAAAGACTAATCAATTAATGAACGCGTTCAGCTATCCAATACGCAGCTTTCCAAAACGTACACATGGAATAATTGAATGGCATGGTGTTTTTATTGTATATTTAACATACAATAAAAACACCATGCCTATCTTTACTACTAAGAGGTGGGCAGAGCCGTGCATTGTGAGCAACTTAGCATGATGCTGTGCTATGAGGGGCGGGTCTCTCATAGCACAGCATCATGCTAAGTGGAAGCCTTCTTGTCACTGTCACGACGTGCAGCTGCCAACTATTTCTGTTTTCAAAGTCAAAGTCAAATCATTTATTTCAAATAGGCACTCAGAAGGCACTTTTGAAAGTCAAATTTACAAAAAAATAGAATTGATTCTAGTTGCCCCTTCCAAAAGGTAGTTCCGTATGGAGAAGAATGGGCAAGAAACTCCACCGTTACTCTTTTAAAATTGTCTTACAAAATTAAGTATACATTAATTTTATAATTATATGTGAAGACGACGCACCTAGAATAAAATTACAAGTAATAATTTAGTGTGAGAGTTAAAGTAGTTACATAATGTAAAAATCAATGTCATAAAAAGTATAAATTATACAATTAAATTAACAACCGGTTTGATTTTGTCTAGACTCTAGATTGTCCTATGGAGTAGGACCAGCATGTGTGCTCATGATTATATAATTATGTTTTTTTTTTTTTTATCGAATTAACTTATATTTTTTCACGTGCTCGTGTTTCTATAAGAAATACATCCATTTTTTTCTTAGTTTTATATGTATTATTCCTACTTTTTTCCACTTAGCTATGTTGAACGTAATAGGGGGCAAGCTTATTGCCGGTAACCGAACACAAATCCAGCCTCCGGGCGGCTACTGAGAATAGAAATGCACCTAAAAAAAAAAAAGGCCTCCGGGCCGCTACTGAAAAATTCGTAATTAAACATTCAGTAATGTAGCGGTATCTACAATCTATACCGCCACATGCGAGCTACACGTCACACTGACGTCACGCAAATCCTGCATCGCGCAAGCAGAGTTTACCGCGCGACTAGCATATATGCAACGTCCCGACATCAACCGTCGGGCAGTTGCCCACCAGGCACAACACCGGTCCGGAGGATCCTCCCTTTTCCATAGAGTATGAGTGAACTTTACACCCTGTTCCTCATACCTCTATAGTAACACTTTTCCCGACCGAAACTTCTTCACTTCCTTCTTTCTTCTTCAACTTTATTTTCTTTTCTTTTTCTTTTACCGATATAAACCGGGACCCTACACTCAGCGGTAACGCTTGCGGCCGCTAGACCAACAGAAATCATTCTATACCAATGAGACGCCACACACACTTTTTCTATCTCAACCCCAAGTACTCTGAAAGAGATTCATAAACCATTGCTTCACCTGTTTGAAAAATTCGTCGGCTCGACCACCAAAATAACGCAATGAATATTGTTAAATAGCAATAATACGTAAAATAAAAAAAAAACCAGACACAAAAAAGAGCTGATGACCTTGAAACGGCTGAACCGATTTTAATAAAACCTGCTTTCAAATAAAAAAAACGCATCCAAATCGGTTCACCCGTTTAAGAGCTACGGTGCCACAGACACACACACACATAGCGGTCAAACTTATAACACCCCTCTTTTTGCGTCGGGGGTTAATAACAAATGGCATTTGGATTGTGAGTATGTGTCGCAAACGCTACAAGTTTAGTTTTGGCGCGTGGCTAAATTCGGAACTAAGATCGCCATCTTGTTTTGTCAATATGATTTCTGTGGCAATTTCACAAATGTTTACCAACAACGCCCCTTGTCAATATCATTCATGTGCCAAAAAATCCTTGTAGCACTCTACCAAACAGTTTTGCTTACATACAAAGTAAATGATAAATGATTTTATTTCTGTAACTAGGTTTGTACAAACACTTTCACACGTCAATCATATTTTAAAAACTAGATGAGGTCGGCGTTTCCTATCTGACTACTCGGAGAAGAAAGGCCGAAACAAACTCAGAGGTCACAGCCACTTTTAAAGTCCAGACATAATCTTGGTCAGATCATGTGAAGACCATGTAGATTGGTATCTGAAATGGTCTTTTGAGGAAAAACCACACACATTGAGTGGACCTGTCCGGTCAGTGCACGCATTTGTCAATAATCGTGCAGCTCAACTCAGTACTTAAGGAGCTCAACGATTCGACGAACAATACCAAAGAAAGGACATTTGGGTAGGCCACAAAAAATACTCAAACTGCCGGACTATGATTAAAACTAGCTGAGAGGGAAAAGAAAAAAGCAACAATGACCCACATAGTCTTCACATTAATATTAAAATCATCATGATTAATATTAAAATAATAATCATGATTGTATAAAATCCACTCACATTCATAGACAGGTTTCTCTGATGAAAGTTTATACGTCTTACACTGCTACCAAAAACACCAACAAACTATCACCAAACGCAGCCATATTACAGTTAAAGAAATCGAACCGTATGTTTGCAAAAGTACGATTCAATCCATCGCATGAATCCGAGATAAAACTGTCGCCTGTATTTTTTACATTGAAACCTTTTTATTTAGCTATCGCTGAGTGTCGTAACACTATTTTTCTGTACAGGATCAACTGAAAGGTAAAGTTTTCTATTCTGAGTAAATCTGGTAACACTGAAATCGATATCTTGGCGATACGGGACACGTTAGAAAGAATAGGAACTCTGAACAGAATTAGATATTAGATTGCTATAGAATATACAAGGTATAAAAGGCACGTCTTGTATTTAATCGAACCTCAAATAATTCTCAGTATGCTTACCAAAGATATTATTAATCACTCTAATGTAATGATTACGCCCCTTTTTGTGAACCTCAAATAATTGCTATGTTGACGTCATAATAATACTAAATAGTTAAGTAAGTGCGACCAACCTGGATGATCAATGACATGATTGTGTCTGGACTTTAAAAGAGACTGTGACCTCTGAGTTTGTTTCGGCCTTTATTCTCAGAGTAATCAGATAGGAAAAGGCCACCTCATCTAGTTAAAAAATATGATTGACGTGTGAAAGTGTTTGTACAAACCTACTTACAGAAATAAAATCATGTATCATTTGATGTAGCGCTCGGTTGGTCTCAGTTCCAACCTAATTTGACCAATTTGATCGGGGTGCCCAGCTTAATTACTGTGACCAACTACGAGAAAAGGCCACAAAGTTAAAAAGAGGTTAATTTCTTTTAAAAAGTGTGCATCATTAGAAGCCCAAAAATTTTTTAGACGTTCAGTAATTTAAAAAAGCGTGCTTTACCAGCGTTTTGAGACCTTCAGTTAAATATTACTCTATGTAAAATAGTGCCACTAGCCTATATTAATAGTGACTAAACGTACCTATGTGGTTGAAAATGGGCCTCTCAATGATTGTGATAATAAAATTAATGTCCAGAAATTATATTGCACTAATTATTACACTGAGTAGTTGGATTTCCCTGAAGTTCCCTTCAAAATGGTTGAGCTGAATGGTGCTGATCCATACGTCATGTTCGTGAACGGGCGCCGTCAGTAGGGACTGTTCATCTCTTGGCTGCAACAGCTTATTTTAATTAAAAAATTGAATTGTTTTTATCTTTTTTATTACGGACGCTTTTAACGTGCACGTCTTTCTGCAGCGTTCTCACATGTATAATTTCAACATGAATGACGTAATTTTTTTTTTTTTTTGTAACTGCATATACCTAATGTTCATTTAAAAGAATGTCCATGGAGCTTCTTGCCCGTTTTTCTCCATAGGTACCTACTACGCTTTGAAATGGGCAACTAGTTTCATTCTTCTGACGGACTGACCCCTTGACAATTCAAAAGTGCCTGTAATTGATTTATTTGAAATAATTGCTTCGAGTTTGATTGGTAATTATACAGGGAGGCAGGGACATCGACCCGCAACCTGTTACCGTGGAATCAGTACATAATTCTAAACGACCCTGCATTGAATTTTTTCGTCAAAAATAAAAATAAAAATTGCTGTTCCATAGTTTTTGATCGCGTAGGTATTGCACTTTTCTATGAAAAAGCGTTTTTTTTTTTGGATAAAATACTAAATGTCTACGATAGGGTGTCTAGAATAATGTGCTGAATTCATGGCTACAGTTTGCACGTCGATGTCCCTGCCACCCTGTATTTTGAACAGTACTACTATTAGCCTGCATCGTCCCACTGCTGGGCAAAGGCCTCTCCCCATGACTTCCAGCTCTTTTGATCCAGGGTTAAAGTGGACAATGACAACAAAATTCTTCAATGCAGTGGTTTTAAAATCTGCTGGTTTGCTAACTTTAAACTAGGTTTGATCAAGTATTTTATTTCCATCAAATCATACTAAACCTACTCTCTAATTTTTATAATAGTACGTAGTTTTTCCATGTACAAGTTCTCGCATGGTTTTTAAACCTTGCAAGAAGTTGTACATAGACAAACACCGATAAAATAAAAACCGGCCAAGTGCGAGTCGGACTCGCGCACGAAGGTTCCGTATCTATAATAACGGCAAAAAAAATCATGCCTGTTATATGAGAGCCCCCTTAAATATTTGTTTTATTTTAATTTAATTATTTACATTTAAAGTGAATATATAACTAAATATTCTGTGAATATTTCAAGCGTGTACCTGTTGCCGTTATCAAAATAGAGAAAAAATGAGCAAAAAAAACACGTTTGTTGTATGGAGGCCCCCTTAAATATTTATTTTATTCTGTTTTTTAGTATTTGCTGTTATAGCGGCAACAGAAATACATCATCTGTGAAAATTTTAACTGTCTAACTATCACGGTTCATGAGATGCAGCCTGGTGACAGACGGACGGACAAACGGACAGCGGAGTCTTATTAATACAGTCCCTTTTTACCCTTTGGGTACGGAACTCAAAAAATACCGATATTTACCTTCAGGTAAAAATCGGTGTTTATTTTTATTATTAAAATAGGTAGCTCCTTCACCTTTCATGACACCCACGAAATCTGTAGGTAGTGTATTCTAAGCTCTAAACAGCAAAGAAACATGATCATACAATACCTGTTCTGTTAAAGAAAAGTAAGTAAATTCTATTATTCAAAGTGAGAAGTTTGAAGATCTTCCCCTGATTAAATAATACAGTAAAGTGCTGAAAACGCTTGCAAGTCTGAGTATTGTTTACGATGCAGTTTGTCACACCGTTCATTACGAGGATTGCTAAGGAATGAAGATTTCGTTGTCTGCGTTTTCAGAATGTTGGTGAATATTTTGTTTCTGTGATGAGCGTCTGCTGTAGTAGATATTTTGTGAGGTTTATATTTACACTGTTGTTATCTTTTGTTAGTAGAACTACAATTGGTTATGGTTATAATGCAATGTACCTACTGATATGGTGACATGTCACAACATAGAGATTTCTGATGTGAGTTAATTATTCATGTAATGTACAAATAAATCTACCGGGATAAATTCTCTAAATGATGGTAAATATCGCAAAAAGGTCTGTTTTGTAGTCAAACAAGATAAGTGATTTTGTTTTATACTATGTATAGATAATACCTGTTTGCACCCCGCTTTGCTAATCGATTAAGCAACCGTAACCAACGAAGAACATCACTAGCGAGCCGACCGCACTAGCGCCGGCGCAGCCCGATGGCGACACACACTCAAAAATCAAAATCAAAATTAAACACTGCACACACACACATGTTATGATGTTATAGCTATAAATGATAAATGGTTTTATTTCTGTAAATAGGTTTGTACAAACACTTTTACACGTCAATCATATTTTAAAACTAGATGAGGTCGGCGTTTCCTATCTGACTACTCTGAGAAGAAATGCTGAAACAAACTCAGAGGTCACAGTCTCTTTTAAATTCCAGACATAATCTTGGTCAGATCATGTGAAGACCATATAGATTTGTCTAAAATGGTCTTTTGAGGAAAAACCACACAGATTGAGTGGACCTGTCCAGTCAGTGCACGCATTTGTCAGTAATCGTGGAGTATACAATTTATTCTAAAGACCCCTTTTCATGGAAATGAGCTTTGGACTTAATTACTAGCTTACTACTGTGTTTGGGCAATTTCAAATTATAACAGGTGTAAAAAGACAACGAATCCGAGAGTGTACTCCCCGTCATTGTAATGATTTTTTTTTGTACTGGACCGTACCTGGGAACCTTCTGGTTACGGAGATATTGAAGGTCAAAATTCCAACTTTTACTGACGTTTTTTTTTACGAAAGGTAGTTTTTAATGTCATAATACAATTTTAAATAACCCAACGACCGACGACAACGGTATGTACCGTGGCAAGCACCCACGAGCACAATGTTTTGCGTGCCTTACGTTGTGCACTACCATAAACAGCGATTTTTCACACCAAAAATAAAAGTCGTTTCCAAGCAATTATTTTTGTGCAATGTTACTTAGTTTGATGTACATAATTCGTAGTTAACGGCTATGTCATTGGTCCATTTACACCCTGTATAATATTGAGCTTTGGCCGTGTTGTCGGTCTGTCGACGGGATTTCGGTTTAATAATATATTTCGCCAGGCATTCCGAGACACAGTGGTGACGTGGGAGATACAAGCCTACGTCATCACCGCTCTGATACTAGTAGTGTGTAGTAATAACTCCCCAACCACCTTTATTACCTGTGCGAATCAATTAAAAAAAATAGTTTTTAACTAACAATTACGTTGGTATAATTATGTTTAAATTGAATGGTTTCGTTTGATTAGAAAAACGAAACGACAATTTAAATGCTTTATATAAAGGGTTAAGGCTCGTACACACTGGCGCGACGCGACAGCGTGACACAAAGGCACCACGTGCAGCGCGACGGGCGGCGCCTTTATGTTGGGCTGTCGCCTCGCGCCTGTTTGGGGGAGCCTTTATTGGTAAAACACCAGCAACCTCTTAAGGGGTCATTGTACTCATCATTATAAACAACTTTTATTATGGACCAAACCAAACATCGCTAAAAAAAAACAGATTTTCCCTACATTTATGTTCGCATAAAACGTCAAGACGTTGGGAACAGCTGATATTTTTTTCGCGATTTCTTGTTAAATCAACACAATTAACAAGAACTCGCGAAAAAATCGAATCGAAAAAATCGGAATCGTGTTGCTGATTGTTTGTTGTTGTTCAATATTTTGATGTAAGTGTTCATGGAGTTTCTTGCCCGTTCTTCTCCATAAGTACCTACTAAGCTTTGGAATGAGCAACTCGCTTCATCTTTCAGACTGACCGACCCCTTGACAATTCAAAAATGCACGTAATTGGTTTATTTAAAATAACTGGTTTGAGTTTGAATAGTAAGGAACAAACAAAAAACGGAAATTAAATTTACAAAAAAACAAACTTAAAAAGTTTACATCAAAATATTTTCGAATCGCGAAACACTGAAACACAAATTGATAGTAGATTCAATCAAAAACTTTAGCTCCAAGTTCCAGTCTTTTGGATAACATAGAAACATTGTTGGAAGACTCATGATTATGCAATAGTTTGCTCAGCAAACAGACTCTATAAGTTTGTGTACTTTAAGTGCCCGGTAGTGGCTTGTCAATGCTGGTTTAATACAGTAACGGTTTCTGGGTTTGGAGTGGTTCCTATAAAACGAAAATCTGGTCTTAATTACCCTGGGAAGAGTTATTAAAATTATTTGAATGGGTCTTTCCTGGAAAATTGAAGCAGAACTTTCCAATTATTGGGAACTTCTTGCGAAAATATTTGTAACAAAGCTACAGCCGCAATGTCAATTTGTGCCGCCAAGCATTTCTGTGTTCCAGTTTAAGGGATATGAATTTTGGTAAAATTATAGGTAAAGAGGCTTCTTAACTTTCTCTCTATTTAGGCAAAACTTGGCAACTCCAAAAACTTTGCCAAAAGTCAATATTAGTCAAACTTTGGGACTGTAATTGCCTATCTAGCGATTACTTTGTGGTTCCGTTGTGATTAATTTTTTCACAGCGAAAAACCCGTCTGACCTCAAAACGAAATGGAAATTATAACATAACACTCATAACATAACATCACGCCTGTATTCCTCGAAGGGTTAGGCAGAGGTGTACTTATAGTACACCCACATTTCGCCAGTTATGTTTAAGTCCCATGTAATAGGGGGCGAGCCTATTGCCATCAACCGGGCACAAATACAGACTCCGGGCTGCTACCGAGAAATTCCAGATGGAAAAACCCAATAACACTTTGCCCGACCCGGGAATCGAACCCCGGACCTCATGCTCAGCAGTAGCGCTTGCGACCACTAGACCAACGAGGCAGTCAAGTTGAGGCGGGGCAATTATAATAAACTATTTTTACAAGACCTGAAACCTGTCTCTCTTTACAAAGTAGATAATTCTTGCAAAATAATACGTCCCTTTTAAACTTCCTTTTATTCGATTTGTCGAGCTGAATGTAAGAAAACATTCTCCATTACATCACCTCCTTCAACAATCGTTTCCCTTCTCCAGGTAACTCGATTTCCTTTTATTAATCAACCTCAATCAATTAAAACAAGATAAAAAACGTCCGTTCATCGATTTTTCTACATTGGCAATTCTTTTCTTGTTATGCAAATAAGGTTCGCTCGGAGTTCTCATAATTTCAAATGATAATTGCGTTGGAAGTCTGATTAAACATAAGATTTGAAAAAGGAACAAAACTCGATCGGTCTTCTTTTATTTCTAGCATTTTTTTTTTAATTTTTTTTAAATCTTTTATTAAAGAATAAGTAATTACTTTTCGGGAATGGCTTGTTTGAATTAAATTATGAGGAATGATTCTGGTATTATTTTCCGTGTCGCTGAATACCTTCCAATTTCTTTTATTCGTTTCTTGAATGTGGTCGTTGAATCTCTTATAAAAGAATGAACTGGTAACATAGTACTGTGAAAGTACCAAAATGTCGAAATACTAGAGTAGATATTTTTACAAACTGTCGTGCCATTGATAAATGTGTTTTTCAGAAAAGAACATGCAGCATTAAAAAAATATCATTCATCAAAGTCTTGATCCATTAAAAGTTTTTCATATAAACTATTAAGCTAAAAGCATAAGACTATTTTAAAACTATGACTAGTGACAGTAAAACTGCAAAATAAAAATAAAATATATTATGCTCTTCATTTATTTTTGTTAGTTACTGTTAAATTCCAATAGCATAAATTCAAGACAACAATATTATTTTAAATTCAGTTTCAAAGTACCAATCATTAATTCAAACACGAAAACATTTATTTTAAACAAAAAACTGAAAAACTGAACTCTTCAATGCGTGAAATATCAATTTTTAATTTATCGCGCTACACGTATTTTTAATCGGCATTCCATTTTTAAATCCTTTCCCAAAACAACTATTCCTTTATAAAATATTAAAATAGAAATACTAGCTGAATTTTTGGCAAAGAGAATTCCAGATGTCAAAACATCATACATTAATTTGCGCAAAACAAGAAGCATATACCTATTCAAAAAAGAAAAAAAATATAATTTCCCACAAAGGTGTTTATGGGACCCCAGTTTTTTTTTGTTACACATAAGGGAATTTTTTAGGTTCTTATTTGTCATACAAACTCTTCTGCGGTTCTCGTTTTTGTCATCTTTTCGACATCAAAGAGACTTGTTCATGAAAAACAAGTGTTTGTGTCGGGCTTAAATGTTGCAATTTGCCATACTTTGTGGTTCCCTTGGGCGTTGTCTCGCCCTCTAAACGAAGTATGTGTTTTGGTGGTACAGTTAGCAACGAAAATTTGTCATAATTTTGGAAGAAAATAATACGAATAATACCTGGTACCAGTAGCGAAGGTCTTCCCTTTAACATGAAGTAATTAAGACAAACGTTATTGGACGATTTAAGTTTCTCAGCAGTTTAAGTTATATTCAAATTATTTATTAGCTAATAGGTTAGATTGTAACGTAAATAAAGTATTACCAACTGTGACACTTGTCACACGAAAGGGGGAAAAATACATAGATTTCCGACTCCTATAAGAAACACTTAGCAGAAGACAAAACATACTGTTTTTGTGTAAATTATAATCCTACTATCCTACTGATATTATAAATGTGAAAGTTTGTGAGGGTGGATGTTTGTTACTCTTTTACGCAAAAACTACTGAACTGATTCGGATTATATTTGGGACACATATAGTTTATAGCCTGGATTAACACATAGGATACTTTATACGTTCCCGTGGGTTAATTTCCGACCTGCACGCGGGTGAAGCCGCGGGCAAAAGCTAGCGTTAATTTACAAAAGTACCGACGCGGCTGCAAAAATAGCACCAGTTTGAAAAAAAAAATTGTAACATAACCATTTACCAGTCTCTTTCTCAAATAGAATCAGTTTCAAATTCGACAGTCACTCGACATGACAAATTATCGCGGATACAGTAACAGTATTAACCCACTTTTGTTGCCAACCGTACCAACTTAATTTTTTCACGGAAATATAAAGGTGAAAACAGGCTCTACGAAGAAAATGATTGATGTCGGCTTAATTGAAACGTATTATATTGTTTGGATAAGGAAACATACTCAGATCTTTCATATTTCCTTTATTGATGTGAGTGGGTACATTTTATGTGACTAATGAAATTAAAACTTGAAAATTTGTTATTAGATAAAGCTTATTACGGTGTAACTGAATATTTGCAGGATAAGCCATAAGATATATTACCTTTTTTTTTTTAGAGTATGCTTAGGTGGTTTGGTCATGTTGAGAGGATGAATGAAGGGCGACTAACAAAACGTATTTACAAGGCAGATGTGAGTGGAAACTCCGGGAGGGGACGCCCTAGGAAGACATATAGTGACCTTATTGTTCACGTTCTTCAGAAAGATCAGGTGCGTAGTATTCGCAACCGGCGTGTGTGTATGACCTGATGTATGAACGTAAACCAGGCAAAAGGAGTATGTATGGATCGTAGCAAGTGGCGTTCTGTAGTTTTTGCCTACCCGCATAGGAAGAAGGCGTGAGTATATGTATGTGTGTGTACATTTTAGCTAATTCTATTAACATGTTCTGAAATGTATTTTGTTAGTAAGTAGTGAATAATTGTTTATGACACAATTGCCTGCATTGTATAGTTTTGTTTTATCTTCATGTTAGTTAATGTAATTGGTATTGTACCGGGTTAATTAACTATAAAATAAAATAAATAAATGTGTATTTTGCATATGCAAAGGTGATACCAAGATTGTATAGCAATGTTACATGCTTGCATGACATCGACATTATTGTTTATCCATATGCATAACCATAAGCAAAATCAGCCTATAATGTTCCCACTGCTGGGACACAGGCCTTCTCTCGGTGAAAGAGAGTAGGCCATAATCCACCACGCGGGCCAGTGCGGGTTGGTAGAAGCGTTGAAAATTGCGAAAAATACATTTTGTTTTTTTCGAAACTTTGTATCTTTTCTGTTGTAGCGGTATCAACATCGCCACATGCGAACTACACGTCATACTGACGTCACGCAAATCCTGCATCGCGCAATCAGAGTTTACCGCGCGACTAGGATATATACAACGTCCCGACATCAACCGTCGGGCAGTTGCCCACCAGACACAACACCCGTCTGATCGGAGGATCCTCCCTTTTCTATGGAGGTGTGAGTGAACTTTACACCCTGTTCCTCATACCTCTATACTGTAAACACCATGTAATTTTCGAAAAAAAACATATACCACGTTCGTCTGCAAAATATGTACAATCATACACGTATAATACTTGTTAAATATTGTGTATTTTTCATATCTAGCAATCATAGGAAAAAATCTTGCTTATTAACATTAATCGAACAGTAATGTAATGTAATTAAATGATACACGCTTTATGTCAGTCGCTAGCAGTTCAAGCTAAACAAAACTGTCAAATTTCTCCAAACGATTTTAAACTTTAAAATGTTGATAGTTAAGATCAAAATCGAATGAGAAAATCTGACAGTTTGTGGTAACTTGATGTGCTGGCGACTGTAGTAATACTCAAGTTCATTATAAATTTACCCATAAAATACCATCTTATTCTAATACTATGTCAATGCGAAAAATACACCGTAAAATACATATAAAAAACTTAAACTTGCGAAAGATTTAACCGAAGATCCGCAAGGAAAGTTTCTGTATTTTATTGAAAAATACAGGGGCATTTGAAAGATACATGTATTTTACATGTTATTTTCAACGCTAGTTGGTAGATATCACATGTGTCAAGCATTTGTTGGTGAAAAGCTTCTTTACAGAAAACTAATTGTTTGCATCTAAATGATTCTTAGTTAGTATTAGTCAATCGTGTAATATTTATTTTCTAATTTATGTTATAGGTATTTTGTACCGACCGTTTTTTGTTTTTTTAATTCTCGTGTTTATCAGTGGATACTTGTAAATGGCCTTCAATTGCACATTGTATAAATTAGCTGTAAGTTTCCCGTATAGGATAAAATAAAATAAATGTCTTTGAATTTATGGTTCTAGGACATGCCAGTTTCCTCACGACGTTTTACTTCAACGGTTTGAGAGCAGTGGTCATGAAATAATTTACACAAAGTAAAGCGCCTGCCTGGGCTCGAACCCATGACCTACAACTCGTAAGTCGCGGCCGTTACCACCGGGCCACTACTGCTGTATACCCATATTTGCAAATAAAACATTTTTGTATTTGAATTTTGAATGGCATGCAATCTGGCGGCCGATATAGGTTACCGCCGCTTATGGGGCATCTGCAATACCAGAAACAACGCCAACGCTTTGCCATCTCATAAACAAAACTGACATTTCGCATACCACCACACCCTTTAAAACGGGACACTGCAACGTTGCTTCCCAGCAGAGTTATGTACATTAGTGAATTTCCCCCAAACGAGCTCTGTTAAAAAGAAACATAAATATATTACTATGGATAGTTCGGCAATAATATCTGATTTCATGATTTATTCATAAATATCTGTTCTCAATGAGACATGAAACATATGTGGTCATCTGTGGAAGGTATATACAAATAGCGGCACAAATATGTAACATCGATTAAACACCAAAACTATCTGGCGAGACAAGCGACACCAAATTAAAGGATACCACATCGTCTTCAAAAATATATGTTACCTCTCAGAATGCATAAATATCGGACATGGCTTGCGTTATAGATATCTGCCTGCTCAATTCAGAAGAATGTTGCACGAAATTGTGATCAAAAATATCTGACAACACTTTGGCAGCATAACAACCTGACAGTATAATAAAAGATATTTATGAATGAATTATATTCCTACTAGACATCAAAATATATTTATACTTATAAATAAATGAATAGTCTCTCAGGTCATATATTACGTACCTATTCAACACGTTTGCAATAGAATACGTTCCCATTTCTCCGTAAGATATTTTCATTGACATGTTAACTGACTCCCAAATGGTAATACATACAGTTATATGCACTAGATACAGAAACTGCATACGCCGGATACGGAGCAAATGCAAATTATGTTTCGAAGCTGCTATTGTGATAGAATTGGCGTCCGGAAACAGTGTATCGTGAATTAGAATGATCTAGGATGTACATATTTGTAAGACAATAGAAAACCATCTATTTTAGTAGATCATCTGCAATCCAGGATGAAAACTAGCCTATGTCCTTACCCAGATCATGGTCTATCTGTTTGCCAAATTTCATCCAAATCCGTTGAGCCGTTTTAGCGTGAAAGCGTAAATAACAACCAAACTCACTTTTGCATTTAAAATTAGTTAGGACTAACTGCACCCAGCGGTTTCATCCGCAGTCTCGATGTCGTGGGAATATCGGAATAAAAGTATCCTATTTCGTAATCCAGGTCATGGTCTACCTACGTGCCATATTTCATCTAAATCCGTTCAGCCGTTTTAGCGTGAAAGCTTAAAAAACAACCAAACTCACTTTTACATTTATAATTAGTTAGGACTAGCTGCGCCCCGCGGTTTCACCCGCATAAGTCGTGATCTCGTGAGAATATCAGGATAAAAAGTATTCTATATCCAAATCCAGGTCTATGGTCTACCCACGTGCCATATTTCATCAAAATCCGTTTAGCCGTTTTAGCGTGAAAGCGTAAAAACAACCAAACTCACTTTCGCAATTATAATGAGTTAGGATTATGATAAGGATAATTTAATATGGATCATGCAACGCCATCAAACTCACGAGGCACGATCTCTCATTCACCAATTCACTCCATTTTCTGCTAGTCGAATAAAACTCCCACTAAATTCTAATGCATTTTGCAATATCTCCTAAGGTGGGCCCTTAACGATCAATTATATTGCACAATATTATCACAATATTAATTTGTTTTAATTCAATTTAATTTATTATTTATTTGCTCTAATTAATCTTGTCTATTTCAATTTAATTTATTCTCAATCAAGTTATTTTAATATTAATTCGTATTCATCTTGACTACCTACATAAATTGCTACTAACTTAGTCTTAAGATAATTATTTTTTTACTAACAAAATATGGACATTACCTAGTCTGAAATAAACAAATTTTAATTTTTAATTATCACAAGTTGCGTAATGTGTTTGACCGTTTATTCGGCCCGCCTAATGCAGAACACGTTTAACCCATTCAAATTATTATCAATAATTTTATTCGAAATCTCTATGTCACTGCACTGAGCATGGATTTAACATTCAATTTTGAGAGTCCTCGTATCCAATAAATATATATAATATAATAATAATAAACAATACGGGAGTAATGCAAATTATTTTTGGAAACTGCCTATCTAAATAATTAATGTAGGTATACATTATTTGTCTAGATTATATTAAAATGTTTTGGCGAGAAGCACAATTAGTTTGACCCATAGATATAAATAAAGTCTTAAAAATAAATAAATATTATGTACGAAACGAGTAATTGCTATTTTTAAAGCGTTTGAATTTACTTTACGTTTACTTCATGCGTTAGTGCCAGGGGCTTACTCTGTAAGTCCTTTAACGAAGATACGGGCCTGTCCGATAGTAGTTCGTTACTTCAGAATGAACTCTACTTGACCGATTAATTAACCTTTTCGGACGGGCAATTACACATCGGGAGTAAGGACAATTGTCAAGTGGTGTTGTCATTCATTAGTTCGGGCCTCGAAGTAATCCTATGTCCGTATGTGATACGGAGTAGCAAACGCCCGTAACTTTGGCCGGAACTACGAATTCCTTGCTTAGAGAGAGCAATAAATTCGACCCCCTGTCCCGAGATTCAGTTTGAGACCATAAATTTATAAACCTTTAACATTAGGGTAGGCAGAATGTTAATAAGATTATAAGATGTCTGCTTAAAGGACAAAAGCCGAAACGCATTGTACTCAAATCACCCCCAAACTCAACCCCTTAGTAATGAGTCTCAATTATTACTAAACCCACGACAAACTTCTTCAAACAAACCTCTCAACAGAGCCGTTATTGAGAAAAGGTATTAGCATTCAATGGACGTCTATCTGCGTAAAACTACTTAAAGCTATGTCTGAGCCATTCTCAGACAAGTTCAAACATGTCCTCTGACCACAGAATAGATTGCTACAGAAGGCCGGCTCCATCATTTTAATCATCGGTGTTGTATCCTTATAAGTACATATTTTTCACTTACGACCCTTCATAGTCAAATTACAAAGTTCAAATGCCTGATATTAATGTAATTTCATTAGCTTTCAAATCCTTCAAAACATAACACAACAACGCTACTTAGAGGCAGGAATTGGGAAAGCAATTACAATTTCCTTAGGAAACATCTTTACTGCTACAAAATAGTCTCCCATTAAGAATCCTTCAAACAGGCGTGACTCGCGACGCGAATCGCGCGCGGAACAAAAGTACCGCTCGTCTCGCGGTGTCCGGTGCCTACCAGTATTTGGCAGTTAGAAGAGCACAGGATCATAAATTTCAACGCAAGGGGCTTCAGAATTATTTACTGAATCCATGGTAACAGATAGTGCGTCGATGTCCCTGCTACCCTATTTAGGCACAGAAGGCAGGCTTCATCAACAAACGAAAACACACGCACACATAGACGTGCATGTAAGTATAGCGGCGATCTCAAACGAATATCAGTCACGAGTGCGCTTGCACTCGCTGTACAAGAAGCGAGTCTATGTGTGCGTACGTTTTCGCTCGTTGTATAGAGCTGATCTTCTGTGTCTATCTAGTTTGTGATCTGACTACGCAGTCAAACTATTCTCGTAAAGTAATCATCAGATTAATTGTTTTCTGTTTGTGCAGTCAGAGAGAACAGTACCTACCGAGACTTGTTTGATTAATTCCGTTGTGTAATGGTTCTTTTAGTATAATTATACAGGTGGAATAATTGATTGAAAGCCTCTAATCACTTGAAAATGAGGTCGGCTAAGAAAACATTTTCACCATACTCTTTTATATTGCCAATCAGAATGGTTGTGTTCTAAAGAAAAATTACACACCGAAATTTGTTGTTGATAGTACATCAACGATATCATTGGTCCAGAAACCGCAGTAACCATTTTCTAACGGTAACTGGTCTACTAACCAAGTTCTAAATAACTCAAAGTTAACAACTCAAAATGAAAGCTTGTTTGAGTCAAGGCGTACAGTGCAACTATTTTCTTAATATCCCTCGGGACTCATCGTATATCCGTATACAAACGAATGCTAATTTCCATGTCCATCAATTATTAATTTATCGTGTGTAATAATTTGAATTCAGAACCATGTTCCACGTTTTAAAACATTTCTTCGTTGTTGCGCATCAAAACAAACTAGTATCGATCAGAACACAAAAAACATCGTTACATCGCGCCGTCTCCAAACTCCTAACATTCGATATTATTTAGTCAAAGAACTTAGTATGCATCGATTGTAAGACTACTTAGACCCGTCTGAGCCTATCTGAGACATGTTCAACTAAGTTCAGCGATATTTAAGTCTAGATTAGGCGATCGATCTTCATTCACTTGTAATATTATGGAAAAGCAGCTTATTGATGTAAAGATAGGCGAGGACATGATTTTTAATATGCGATGAAATTAAGTATTAGATAGAGCTCCGAAAGCCAATAAAATTCCAGCATTTAAAAACGGGAAATATTTAAATGATCCTCTAAAAACTTATTGACCTTGTAATGATGGACACTTTTTTAAATAAACGAACCTCTAAAAAGAAATTGCTCGTCTAATGATGCACACTTTTTTAAATAATTGAGCGCCCTTTTTAACTTTTTTGGCCTTTTCTCACAGTTGGTCACCGTATAGTTACGGTAACTAGGGTAACCCAACCAAACGAGTTAGGTTAGTTTGGAACTGTGACCAACCACGCACGAGTCAAATTGGTCGCAGTAATAAGTTAGGGCATCATGAAAAAATGAGTTAGTTTAGGTTAGAACTGTGGCTGCGCAAATTAGTCCCAGTTACATGGCTATTTAATCGTACCCCAAAATAAGAATTTTGATCACAAATAAAGGCGCAATCATTATATTAGAGGATTTTTAGGAGCGCAAAATAGAAATGCTTAGAGGTTCGATTAAATGCCTTGCCATTCCCTTATAAACGTTCTTAATCTAGTTTCAATCTAATCTCAACGACAATCTATGTAGGTCTGTCAAAAAAGTTGGTAAATTACTTACAAGCATTTTTGATAGATTAGGACAGCTAAGAATTGTTCGTGAACGTTCTTGAAATTACGAGATTGCCTCTCTGCCCATATTATTTATTTAAAAATATATACACAAATTATCGTTACTTATACATATTGTAGCTTAACTACACTAGACGAATATAATCTATTTGTGTACGTGAAACTTCCGGGAGTCACGTAACAATAGAATTAGCAATTGTGACGACGAAGATTTAATACCATAACAATAAGAATAATATTATCTCAAACATGGAAATTCGAGCATTATTTTGACAAACTTCTTCGAGATAAACTGAAAATGCTGTACTGGTCAAATACAACATGCGAGCAGCGGCCGGCAATGTTAGTATGAAAATCCATATCTCTCGTGTTTAGCGGCCGAATAAATTACTATGAAAACTATGTCTGTCGTGTAAAGTTTGTTCCATTTTTAAATGGAACAAACTTTTTACTTCGACCCATGGTATAAAAAAAAACAAGATCTGGTATTCCGGGAGTGACACATGCTTACATCACTATCCAATTGCCACTATATTGCAACAAAACACGACTTATGGAAACATTTCAGTCACCATTCTGTTAAAAAATATATATACACCATTTAAATTGTCGTTTCATTTTTCTAATCAAACGAAACCATTCAATTTAAACATATACCAACGTAATTGTTAGTTAAAACCTCTTTGTTTTATCGGATTCGCACAGGTAATAAAGGCGATTGGGGAGTTATTATTACACACTACTGGTAACACAGCGGTGATGACGTAGGCTTGTGTCAACCCCGTGACCGGAATGCTGTACCTGGCGAAGTATATTATTATACCATACTTCGACCTATGGCAACCAAGGAGGTAACCTAACAATTTTTTTATTTAAATCTCAAACTGGCTTAGCAAATAGAGCTGTTTAAAGTGAAAAAGAAACAAATGAGCACATTGGCGCGAGAAAAGTTATCGTTGTTCGTCATTGATTCTGGAATTTACTTAATTTGAATTTCCGCGCATTATTTGAGCAAAGTACTATACAAGACTTGGCCGCATCCAGGCATTGAGGGACTATGCCCCGGCTTCGCCTCGGCCCACATTTTCACGTTCGTCCATCAAGCCTCTGTTGTCGGCCGCTGCAGTAATGTACTACGAGTATTTATTAATGGCGCATTATTACAAAATCAATTAAAAAAAGTAAGTATTTAAATGATAAATGATAAATGATAAATGATTTTATTTCTGTAAGTAGGTTTGTACAAACACTTTTACACGTCAATCATATTTTTAAACTAGATGAGGTCGGCGTTTCCTATCTGACTACTCTGAGAAGAAAGGCCGAAACAAACTCAGAGGTCACAGTCTCTTTTAAAGTCCAGACATAATCTTGGTCAGATCATGTGAAGACCATGTAGATTGGTATCTGAAATAGTCTTTTGAGGAAAGAACCACACAGATTGAGTGGACCTGTCCAGTCAGTGCACGCATTTGTCAGTAATCGTGCAGCTCAACTCAGGAAGTTAGAACTTAAGGAGCTCAACGATTCGACGAACAATACCAAAGAAAGGACATTTGGGTAGGCCACATAAATTACTCAATCTGCCAGATCATGATAAAAATTAACTGCGAAAAAAAAAGCAATGACCCACATAATCCTCACATTCACAATAATTAAAATAACATACTACTTTACAAGTAAATACTCATGTCATTGTGTATATAAAATTCAACAATGTCAATGTGTATATAAAAAAATCGGACATAATGTTTGAGAACCATGTAGATTGGTGTCTGAAATGGTCTTTTGAGGAAAGAACCACACAGATTAAGTGGACCTGTCCAGTCAGTGCACGCATTTGTCAGTAACCGTGCAGCTCAACTCAGAACTTAAGGAGCTCAACGATTCGACGAACAATACCAAAGAAAGGACATTTGGGTAGGCCGCATAAACTATTTAAACTGCCAGACCAAGAATATAACTGAAACAATGACCCACATAGTCCTCATATTCTCAATAATGAAAATAATATAATACTTTTTACAGTAAATATTCATGTCTAAAATAGCTAGCAAATTAAAATCAACATTCACCGTGTAAATTTATTGGAGCAGCTCAATCCCAAGCCTTTTTGTCTTCAATATAGTCTTTCACAGTATAATAGGCTTTCTGGCATAGTTTCCGTTTTATAAAAGATTTGAATTTATTAAAGCTTAGATCTTGAATGTGGCTAGGAAGTTTATTATAAAAACGTATACATTGGCATCTAAACGAGCCACCTATTTTCTTGAGCCTGGTTGTAGGAACAATAAATTTGTGTTTGTTTCTAGTATTTATATTGTGGATATCACTGTATTTTTTAAACAGATTAATATTTTTATGTGCATACAAAAGATTTTCATAAATATACTGAGAAGGCACAGTAATTATATTAATCTCTTTAAATTTATCTCTGAGGGAGTGTCTGGGACTTAATTTATAGATAGAACGAATTGCCCTTTTTTGTAAAACGAAAATTGTCTGGATATCGGCGGCATTTCCCCACAACAGAATACCGTACGACATCACACTATGAAAATAACTAAAGTATACTAAACGGGCTGTCTCTAAATCAGTTAAACCACGAATTTTTCTAACGGCGTATGCTGCAGAGCTAAGCTTATTTGACAATTTATCTATGTGGGGGCCCCATTGAAGCTTGGTATCCAAAGTTATTTATTTATAATGTATGCTTACTGTTACTAGAATATTTAACATACTTATTTGAACAGCGGTCCCTAAACTGGGCAACACCAGTGTTATGGGGGCCTGAGTTGCAATAACTTCAATTTTAATTCGAGACATGTTTGCGATAACTTACATTTTATTGAAGTGAAAACTTCTTTAGGTGCGATGAGCTGTTTTTGGGTGAACAAAAATCATGGAACTCGCGTCATCGTCACCGAATGCTTTCCATGAGCTTTAACTATACTGTGTATATATATGTGTACTTTTTGGGTGAACAGTAAGCGTGAAACTCGCGTCATCGTCACCGCACGCTTCCCATGAGCGGGTTAACAAGTTACTTAGTTTTCACTTCTATCGGCAGTCCCCAAAGACACACCCGTTTTTTTTTCAGGGTTTTTGATAACGGACAGAATAGATAGATAACACTATAATTAGAACCCAATTAGACAAAAGCCTTTGCAAACAACAAAGTTAATTTACCTTTCGCTACAACAGTTTGTAAAGGAATGAAACTCCACCCCGATATCGTATTATTGTTTTAGTTTCAAAAGATATCGAGTATTTAGTTCACTTTCAATTGTTTGACTAAAACTCCTTGTTATTAATCGTCTAAAATTATTCAAGTAAGTTATTGTAAAGTACGAGTATATAGGTAGAAAGAGTTAAACCATAAAAGTAATAGATGAAAATTATTTGATTAATTAGTGGGTACCTACTTAATTTTCACTGAATTAAAAGGGTATTTGTTTAAAACAGAGGAAAAAAAAACTCATTTTATTTTCTTTGCCACGTATTGTTTATTTACTTGTATTGTTTATTTCCGCGAAAGCGTTGTACTACTATTCACAATATTTATTATGTTACATAAAATTTATCATTTCCTTTGCGAGACGATATTCCTTCCTTCCTAATTTCCTTTCTTATTATCTCCTTTATTTAAGAAGATAATATTAATATCGATTAATATATATTATTATCATTCTATTTTTTGTATCAAATATTATTCTCTGTGAAAACAGAATAGAATAGAATAGGTAGTCTTTATTATGCACACCATGTAAATTACAGATATAAATGTATAAATTTTACTTAGAGTAACACAATGGGCGATCTTATCGCCAAAGGCAATCTTTTAAAGCCAACCTTTAGATTGATTCATAGAGATAATAAGGAAAGACAAACAACAAACAGTTACTGACTAACCGACAAAAACCAGTCAGGCATATTAAAGGTTAAGCAAATTGAGTTGGTTAGGAATAAACTGACATTTATACTTTTTCTTTTTTCTCAGGAACAGAGAAAAATATAATATGGGTATGCACGATCGAATGTTAATGTTACCTTTTTCAATATCAAATCAAATCAAAATATTTTATTTCACATAAACCAACATGGGCACTTATGAAACGTCAGAAGCTAGGTGCACAGTTCCAATTAGTTGTTTCCTATGGAGAAGAGCCGGCAAGAAATTCCATGGTTACGCTTTTAAAAATAAGGGGCTTTTACAATGTTTCAAATTACAGTGTTAATAGATATGGGAGGACACTGTAGGTGTACCTAAAGGAGTATTTTGTACAGAATACTCCTACTCGTTTCTGTAATCGAGAAAATGGCATTTAAAATTGGCTAATTATTTTGCAGACGACTAACAACTTAAAGGGCTACTAACTATTTGCTACTAGAAATCATAGGCGAGGTACTATAAATAATGAAATGGTGACTAATATTAACAGTAGGATAGGATGCAAGAGCGAGCGAAGCGAGCTCGGGACTTGGGGCACTCTGACTCGGACTGGTTAGGTTAGAAGGGGATGGCGGGGTCTGGAAGACCCCGCCGTCCGCCGTCGTGGTTATTTTTTTTCAACCGACCAGAAGTAGGAGCCCCGCCTAGCGGGGCTCCGTCGGCTACGCCTTATTATTATTGCCATTTAGAAATAGGAGGCCTCGCCAAAACAGAAACTCGATGCCAGTTTAAATTAAAACAAAGCTAACAACTGATTATTAAGCTGCTACTTTCTACTTAAAATTATTCTTCACTGTAGCTGCCAACCTACTATTTTTGCTACCGGCTTTAATTATTTTTTAATCCCAATTTCAGATTAATTTGTCGCCGCGTTAAATACATGCCTTTAAAATTTAGATGCCATTTTCTCGTGTAATAAGCCCATAATAATAATTGAACCAAATCTGTTCAGAAATTGATAAAATTCAAGGTTTTGAGGCCGAATACAAAATAAAAAAACAATCGAGCCGGGCGCGTAAATGTCACTTTTTGTTCCTGGATTCCTCAAATGACAACCTACATCAAATGGCCGTGTTATAGCCATTTCATAGAACTGTCACAGAATGACATTTATTTTGCTTTGAATATGCGGTCATTAAAGTTGGTAGCGAATGTACTTAAGAATTGATATCCCTGATTACACTTACGCACAGCCTAAACGGCTGAAGATAGAAATAAGCTAAAGAACATTAAAATGGAATTTTAAATTGTTAGATAGTGTAAAGTTGCACTAAAAAATATTTTTTAGAAACTCCGTCGTACCTACTTGAGTCACAGATGATCGAAAACATAATTAATTTAAAAAAGTAGATTAATCAATCAATCTGCCTAGCGTTTGCACAACTATGTAAGGTTCGACTTCGAACTCAAAACTCAAAGCATTTATTTGAATTAAAACATTATTTTACAATTGTCAAAGAGTCGGTCAGGTACTCAGAAAGTTGAAGCTAGTTGCCCATTCCAAAACGTAGATCTCTATGGAGAAGAACGGGCAAGAAACTCCAAGGACACTCGTATCAAACACTCCCTTATTCTCTCACTCACTCTTTTTCCAATCTAACTGGATAAAGCTTAATACCAGTATTTTACATGGTGCGATTGCCTATCTGACCTCCACAACCTAGTAACTGGGGTAACACGATACCCCTTGGTAAGTGATAAATGATTTTATTTCTGTAAGTAGGTTTTGCAGCTTAAAACTGGCTAAAAATCAAACTCACAAACCAAAAACACGTAAAATTTATTAATATATTAAAAACAATCCAAAATATAGAATAAAAGAAAATGGGCAGAAAAAATAAGATCTAGTCGTTGGAATTTAAAAAGTCAAAAATACTAAGAAAAAATTATCACAACTTGAATTTGAGAGAAAAATCTTACCAAATATACAGTATTTTAAATGTATTCCGTCGAATTTAAATTCGATTGCAATCGTACGAAATTCGTGTCGCTCTATAAAGTGTTTTACACAAATAAGCAGAAGATTAAGGTTTTTCTTTACACAATTCGTTAAGGTAACTTTTGAAATAGATTACAAGATCTGATGAAAGAATTTAGGAAAGCACCTTAAAAAATTAGAATTGGTTGAATTAGATCTAAAGAATGTCCCTCTTCGGTGTAGTACAGATCACTTCGCCTATATGATGCTCGGGCATTCGTAGCGCATAGCGCATAGCGCCAAACAATCTACTTATTTAGCACCTGATGTCCAAGAACCTGGACCTGTGTCGTCGACCTTGCTCAGCAACGGTTCCACGGTTCTCTGCACGCTCGGACTTCAGCAGCCGGCAGACGATGGAAGAAGACAGGCGAACAATAAATGGCTGGGTAAGCCAAAGACCAAAAAAGGTGGCCTTGCAATCTAAGGAAAAGGAAATCTTCTTAGATTAAAGAACAAGGCACAATTTAAAAGAATACTGAACCAATGAAGGGATTACTCACCAAAAGAAAAAGTAACGATAAAGTCCAGGGAACGTACAGTCGATCGATATATACGCTGAATACTCACGTAATGTGGTTAAACATTTATCATTTTAAATTCATATTCGAAGAATGTTTTAGTATTAATAAACAGAAATTAGATTATTTTCATTGAAATTCCAACGACAGAAAAAAGCATTCCCAGCAAAATACGAAAAAATAAAAAGCTGACCGATTGACATGTAAAAAGAATTTATTCGATTTGTGAACAAAAAGTATGTAATTGCAGGAATTATACTGCAGTTTGTACAAACACTTTTACACGTCATTAATATTATTTAAACTAGCTGAGTCGGCGTTTCCTATCTGACTACTCTGAGAAAAAAGGCCGAAACAAACTCAGAGGTCACAGTCTTTTTTAAAGTCCAGACATGCGTTGAGTCAGGGAACAAGAAATTTCCCGCGGATATATTCGCACGCATAAGCTAATTAAATATATACATACACTTTATCTAAACAACAGCTAGAGATAATGCTTAGATTTTTTATATTTATTTTTATTGTGATATGTTTTATGTATTTATTAAAAGTTACACATAATACAGATATTTAAATATATATATATATATTTATCTAGAAGTACAAACCATGTTCAGCTAGAATCGTACTTAGTTCTGTAGAAAATAATACTTTCCAGATATAATATGTCACGTAGGAGGACGTCATTACGTCATTCGAGAGGTGGTTGCTGAAAATCAGTGCTGTTGACGATAGGTTCGTCCGAAGTCACAGCATTTTGCTGAGCAACGACCTGTTCTTGCACAGATGCGACGCACGGCTAAATTGTTCATAATAATAGGTCTTTACCTATGAAATTGCCGTTTTGTATGAAAAAATTTAAACGAATTTTTTTCATGAATTTTATATTTGTATTAATCGAAGTAATCACCCATGCAATCAATGCATCTTTGCCATCGCAGTGGCAGTTTATTGATGCCCTTCTTAAAGAAATCAGCTGGACGGGAGGCAACAAATTCTTCAAAGGCATTTTGTACTGCCTCTCGGGTATTAAATTTTTTTCCCGCCAAGAAGTTATCCAAATTCTGGAAAAAGTAGTAGTCTGTAGGCGCAAGGTCTGGTGAGTAGGGCGGATGACGGAGAGCTTCCAACCCCAGTTCTTGCAACTTGGAGACCGTCTGCTGTGCAGTATGAGGTCGCGCGTTGTCGTGCAGGAGCAGCGGAGACGAGCGATTGACCAATGCTGGTTGGAGATGCGCCAGCTTCTCCATCATTGTGTTCAGTTCTTCACAGTACACATCTGCAGTAATGCTCACCCCGTTTGGTAAGAAGCTGTAATGAATCACACCGGCGCTAGACCACCAAACAGTGACCATCACTTTTCTAGGGGTAAGTTTTCGTTTAGGGCATTGTTTAGGTGCTGAACCAGGATCCAACCAACTTGCTGAGCGCTTACGGTTATCAAACAGAATCCATTTTTCATCGCAGGTAACAATGCGGTTCAAAATTCCTTCATTTGTGTGTCTGTTGAGCAGTGCAAGGCACGTCTCGACGCGTACTTCGCGCTGGCGATCATTGAGTTCGTGGGGCACCCATTTGTCAAGCTTTTTTACCTTGCCAATTTGACGCAAATGGACCAATATTGTTTTGACGCTAACGTCGAAAGCTGCTGCTAATTCAGCCGTAGATTGTGTATCATCAGCTTCCACAATCGCCTTTAATTCGTCATTGTCGACCAAAGTCTTCGGACGACCGCGAGGTTCATTTTTCAGGTCGAAATTTCCAGAACGGAAGCGAGCAAACCAATAACAGGTGGTGCGTTGGTTTGTAGTGTTAGCTCCGTAAACGTCGTTGATGTTGCGTGCCGCTTGTGCCGCGTTGCTGCCACGACGGTACTCATATTCCATAATTACTCGAATTTTTAACGTATCCATGATGACGAAAAAGATTGAAATGCGATGAAAATGTAACACTAATCAATAAAGAAATGACTACTTTTAGAAAAAAAAATCCATGTTTTTAAAATAAAATTAATTTGAAATTAGAATTCTTAGCCAAACAAAAATTATTTTGATTTGAAATGGCCAGTACTGCAGAACGGCAATTTCATAGGTAAAGACCTAATATTGTTGTTTTTTTTGTTACAAAGTAGTCATTTTTTCACTCTGCTATTGGCATTTTGTTTTTGTTTTCATCGTTTGTTTGTTGTCATTTGCGAGTGTCGTAACACAGAGCAAATTATGTAACCTTGCAGAGCAAAATGTATTGTCTTTGGTCCCTGGCCATGGACAAAATTTTAAACCTTTTAATTTTTTGGTACGAGGCTTTTGGCTACATTCTATGTTTGTATTATTATTAATGTATTTTTTTTGTAATGTGCGTTTTGTTTGTGCAGAATAAACTATTTTTCTTTCTTTTCTTTCTTCTTTCATACATATTTGACTACTTATCCCCTTATTACCCGAAGTTTACAATAAAGCTTTAAAAAATATGAATATTACAGCATTTAATCAATGAAATTATATATTCAATTTATATTTTATATCAAGTTTGGTATGTTTAAATACATAATTAATATCCTTGAAGCGTGTCACCAGCTTTTTCATTCGCAGAACTGAGTAAAATAATTAAAATTGTTAAAAACAGGTGGATTTTTAATTTGCATTTAAATCAAAATTATTTATAATATTAATGGAATTAATTAATAATAAGTTATTGAAATTATGTTTCTTTGCAAAGAAATAACTATTTTAAAGTAAGTTAGTTATCTCCGTAACTCCAACCTGGTAAATTGGGGCTACCTCGACGGAACGGCAACAGAGTGTGGTTGTGGAGCTACATATGTCGTTAACTAAGCTCCACCTGCTCTTTTCCCCCTCTGTGTCCCAAAACTTGCATTCAAAGTTACCTCTGCGCTGCCACCAACGTGCAACGCCGCCGTGGAAGTAGCGAAGTTTTGAGCCAACAAGATCTGAGAAAAGTTGGCCTAGGACACGAAGAGGAAGAATTTAATTATTGTATACGATTTTTAATCTCATGTTTTAGTTATGACGGACAACTTACTTTCAAAAGAAAGAGGAAGTTATGCGTACGGTGAGTTTATTTTCCATTTATTTACGCCTATCCTTCGTGATTCTTTTTCATTTGGGAGAGACGTCCGCGCTGTAGTTCCTTAAAAATTTGATTGACTTTGCATGAATATTTTATGAGTTAGCTTCAATAATATGATTATGTTTTGAATCCACGTCATTACGTATTTATTACCTTACGTAATCATTATCGGGTTAAACTATATTACCTAGGTTACTGGTCACTGTCAGCCTGGATTATCATACTGCTGGACAAAGACCTCCCTCTCTCCATGACTTTCAACTGTGGCCTTTCAGCCTGGACAAGTAGCAATCGCTTTTAAAGTGTTTTATATTTCTAAAACGACTTTCAGCAGGATTGACATAATTATTGTTTTTGGTAGCATAAGTCAGTTTCATTTTGACTTTTCCATCATCGATGTTGCTGATAAAATGATACTCTTTGAAGACCATCAGGCAAAGACATTAAATTATCTCCTTAACAATAGACGGGACGTAGCAAATAAAATCGTAATCCGATACATTTGTCCTAGTGGGCAAAAGTTGCTCAGTCTAGTGTGGTACGCCTGCATGCTGCTCTAATTTTGCTATATTATCCTAAATGGTGTCACTGAGACATGGGATCACAGTTTTTCTATGAATTTTCCTCGCCTAGCCTCTCTATAGTAAATATCTTAAATATCTTTGCCCTCAGAGCTAATGAAGACCATTGTATGTGTGTCTACCTAGTCCTATCATCTTCTACGTGGTTGTGCTGTATCCATAGTGGTTATTTTGGCTTTCAGCTCATTTCGCAAATGGCTGACGTGGCCAGCACAGCCCAACTTCAACTTTTTAATCCATACCGTACTAATACTATAATTCGCAAGTAAGTCTGTCTGTTTTTTGCCTTATCACGCCTAAACTACTTAACCGATCGTTATAAAATTTGATAAATAGGGAGCCTAGGACCTGCAAAAGGACATAGGCTACTTTTCATCGCCAATATTTGAAAAAAACTCTAAGTACATGTGGACAACCTCGCAGGCAACAGCTTGAGATGTTATATTTTATTCATGTAGGTAATTAGAATTACCTATTGCTAGGTAATATATATGTATACATATTTACACCACAGCTAGTCGCTGTAATTAGAGATAGATTAACTACTCAGGACCTTGATGAACTTAGCTTATACGTTATTATTATTTGTAATTGATTAAGACAATTTGTGTACTTAGTGGTTGGTTGAAATAGAATGTTACATTTCCGTAATCAGCCTGTGTCTATTATCGGAACAAAGGTCCTTATTAAACGTTACACTCTGCACACCTGGCGAATTAGAGCTAAATAAACTTCCTTGTGGGACGCCGTAATCAAACCTTGCCTTATTGCTCACCACTTCATCAATCTTTACATGTTGGTATCTGTTTTCAAGGTAGCTCGTAAAAAAATCCAGTACAATACCGCGTACACCTATGAGTTCTAAATTTGATAAGAGTATTGAGTCATGGACAGTGTCAAAAGCTTTAGATATATCCAAAAATATGACCACACACTTATGGTTGTGTCCATATGTCTATAATTAATTACACAAATGTCTATCCACAACGCCTCACTGTCAATGTAATTCATGTGCCAAAAGGTTATCTTGTAGCACTTTATATAACATAAACATAACACCGTGTCCCTTGGTACACCCACATTTCGCCAGTCATGTTTAAGTCCCATGTAATAGGGGGTGAGCATATTGCCATCAACCGGGCACAAATTGAGACTCCCGGCTGCTACTGAGAAATTCCTGGTGATAAAACTCAATAACACTTTGCACGACCTGGGAATCGAACGCAGCACCTCATGGTCGCAGTAGCCCTTGCGAGTACTAGACCAACGAGGCAGTCTAATACTCTAACAGTTTGTAGCACTCTAAAACTGTTGAATTAAAAAAAAAATACTTAGGAACCGCAAGAATTCAAAGAAAATCGAACATCAATAAAATTGCGAGATTCTTAATTGGTGGGCTGACCTTTCAAAATTTTCTAAAGGCAATTTTACCTGTAAATGCTCCTTAAGAATGAAAGGGTCTCGGAAGGAGCAATGAAAACTTCGTTTCAATATTAAAGAAAATATGAATAAAAAATGAATTATCAATGTTGATGGGAATCACCACCTATTTCCAACCATGTTAAGGTCCACTTTCAGACGAACCGGATGCAGCTCAACACCAGTTGTTGTTTTTCAAGGGAAATACATATACACGTTGTTACAATGATGTTCACAAATGATCTTATTCTATTTGTATACAAATCATGACATTATTTGTTACATAGGCTGTGTCGCCTTTACTAACATTTAAACATATTTTTATTATTTAATTTTGCGTTGAGATGAAATAACTTATTTATTTATGAACATAGTTTAGCAAGTAGGTATGTGCAAGTCTTAGTATGGACTCACATAAAATTTACAATGTTTGAGTTACAAAATGTACGCTTTATAATAACATAAAGTAAGTAGCGGGTAATCCGCGAAATGATCATGCAGATCAGCTCAATACCACTACTTTAGGTGAACAACACAACCCAGTAACTGGGTAACAAGATACCACTTTACCACTTTTTGACTCCTAAGACACAGGCACACCTAGTTTAGGAGTCAGAGTATTTAAATTATTGTGACCTAGTTATAAGCATTATATGTCTTTGAACCAAATTGTAAAATGATGACTGGTTTTTGGTGAAATAAAGAATATATTATTATTTTTACTTGTGAAGACTGGTTGTTAGACTTTCAGGCTTCAGACTACCCGTAACAACAGCCAAAGACCTACGAATAACAGTCGGGACCGGCGGCGGCTTTCCACGGCACGAAAAAGTATCGTTATGAATGAGATGCTTACCGATCCACGGACCGACTGTGGTAAGGGTAGCCAAACCATGATCGATCGACCTTGACCCTCTAGCCCCTTCAGGAGATTTTTGTTATAATGTAATCATGCAGAAACACTCTAAAAAGTAAAAGATTTCTAGTAATAATAAAGTCACGAATTTCTAAATCGCTTTATCCGGGACTGAGGCCAACGGTGTGCTTGCTAATTTAATTTTATTGCTCACTTTGAAGATAAAAATGATGAGCGAAAACTAATGAAAATCTCAAAGAATGTTCTAGTGAAAAACGTTTTAGAATGCGTAGAGAAAATTACGGACTTTTTGTTAAAGTTCTTAAAAACTTCAGGAACTTAAACTGACAAATATGTAGGTATATACAAATTGTACTTATTCCTGTATATTAGTAAAAAATGAAATACTTTTAAATGTCAATAATTAAATCTTGTTTTAAAACTGCTATAGCTGCTGCTGCTATGCTAGAGACTATTTTGAGAAGGAACGCCGAAACAAATGAGGTCTTTTTTAAAGTGGTTCTTGCCTCAAAAGTACCATAATATTAGACCCTAATCTGCATGACCCTCTGGCTTAACCGAGATTCTAAATATATATTCTGTATATATAATATATTTCAGACATCATATTAGTCCATAGTTGTACTCTCATACATTTAAATTATAAACTATTTTAAATACTAAACAGTTGAATACCCAAAATAAAATATTGTGATTGATTAAATTAAAATATTCAACAACTCGTTGATAATATTAATATGTATGTGTTTATTATGTGAGGATTGGGTGGACCTATCCGACAGTGCACGCATTTTGCAGTAATCGCGTAGCTAAACTGAGAACTTCGAATAGTGTAAAAGTCGAAAGTTCATAAGTTCGAATAGTGTAAATGCCATTGCGGATACAAAAGTAACTTTGATTATGATTTCTTACTCAAACAACCATGCGTTTAGTCACTATGCCCTCCAAATGAGAACAGAAATAGTTAAAGAATTCGTCAATCAATGTATTATAGACCAATCAAAGTACCTGTCATAAGATTCAACGGCAGATTTTCTGATTAGAAACCAGAGGGAGCCAATTCCTGTAATTTTAAAAACCTTCACATTCATATCTCCGTCCTATTTCTTGACCTACATTTTAAACAAGTTTTTGACATCGACTTTAATTGTCACTGAGGTGAGATTGTGAATAATTTTTTAATATTTTTATTTACGGGAATTGGCATCCTGATTTGATTTTAGAAAACCGAAATAATTGAAGATCGTAGATTTCCACGATCTTCACTTGTTTCGGTTTGATTTCTACTGAATGCGGGCAGGGCAGGACCTGTCGTATCGGTGATGCTTGCGGGAAACCTACATCTACGTCTTTTGGCTGAGATGATGATAATAATACCCCGGGTATAATAATATCTAGTTACACACACTACTCGTAATTACTTCTATAATGTAACTACCATGTGCTGAGTGGGTCTGATTTGACTAGCGCGGTTTCAAATCCAATTATTATAAACTTGTCAGTTGCGTTCCATATTACATTCGCTCTCTGTCCATCGCTGCATGATAATTTCTTGCATTAGGTTGTTACGCTTTACTAGTTTGAACATTCTAATACTGGGTTCCTATATGCGTTAACGGTTTTATCAATCGTAATATTGGTGAGTGGCGAACTACATTTTTATTACTGAGGGTAATTTTATTTTTAAATCATTTCGTAGTATGAAAAGTTCTCGAACACCTAAAATGAACAGCCTTAAATATAATGACGTACTTATAGTACCCATTATTTTTAATGTAGACCGCTCAGTGAGTTTCAATAGTGTATTATAAAAACAGGGACAAAACAGTAAGTAAATACGTTATACTCTGGTTACCATCCGTAACATTTTCACAAAACTTTCACTAACGTGTCAATCTATCTATTTACATTTATATAAAGTACAAACCTGCGGGTGGCGTTCTGTAGTTTCTGCCTACCCCCATAGGATGAAGGCGTGAGTTTATGCATGTGTATGTTTTGTATAAAGTACAAAAAATATTTCTACCTATGTCAGACATAGACTTTGAAACCAATCAACCGATTTGCCCAAAACTGGTTTCACTAGAAAGGCAATAATACGAAGATATTTTTAACAATAAACTTCATTAATAGTCCGAATGTGCCCAATGCATTGTTAAATCGTAGTAGCACACACCGGGTATCCGCTACTTTTCTTATTAATTTTTTATTAACCATAGAGTTGGTAATTTTACTGGAACTAAATTGCTGAAGAGTTCCTGGAAGGACTTGGGCGAGGCCTTTGGCAATGAGATAGTATAGGCTATGCAAAAAAAAACACGTTGCTTTATCTAAAATAACAAATTTACTTTTGTATGTTTATTTATTACGCTTTCACGCTAAAAGGCTACTTTTCATCCTGGATCGCAGACGAAGTCAATTATAATGTGAAACACGAACAAATATAATTCACAATAAAATTGATACCGAAAACCGTAGATTACCAGGAACCTTTAACAATTAATTAATTAATATTTTTTATTGAAAATATATCGAGAGTAAAATTGGCATGAAGTTAGATACTAAACCGATCTCTATATGAAAAAGCTCGTAAAATTATTAAAGTTAAATATTTCAACAATGCCTATTAGATACTATAAATAGAGCTGCACGATTACTGACAAATGCGTGCACTGACTGGACAGGTCCAATTAATCTGTGTGGTTCTTTCAGACACTAATCTACATGGTCTTTACATGAACTGACCAAGATTAAGCCCGGACTTTAAAAAAGGCGTTGACCTCTGAGTTTGTTTCAGCCTTCCTTCTCAGAGTAGTCAGATAGGAAACGCCGACCTCATCTGGTTTAAAAAATATCATTGTCATTTAAAAGTGTCTGTATAGACGTACTTAAAGAAATTAAATCATTTATCATTGTCATTTATACCTACTACGATATTTATATCAGTAACAACATTACATGATCAAAAAATATTTTAAAAACTAGATGTTCTCGGTGCTGCCTATACAAATACTCTAAGAGGAAACATCCAAAAAACTCAAAGGTCACAGTCTATTTTAAGGTCCAGACATTATCTTGGTCAGATCATAATAAGGTTATGATATATTACTGTGTTTATTTCCGTTTCGGAACGCTTGGTAAATTCGCAAATAAAAATATTTCATTTGAATAATGACAGCATGCAGAGAAATGGTCTGTTATTCATAAAAAAGAACAATCATTAATAAAGTGACGCTTACTCACCGCGTGGTGGAAAAATCTTATCATATTCAAAGACACAGACTATAATTATACACTTTTGACTAACCCTTCGGGGATTACATTTTTGTTTCTCTGTATAATAACTGAATATAATTATGTTTTTCAGCTTTGAATTATTTAAGTGCCTTGTCGAAAGGATTTTTAAAAAAATAGTTTTTTTTCCAAATGCTTACGGTTTTGCCATAATCTAAGGCTCTATAGCCTATTAACCCTACTGTAATCAAAGTTATTACTATTTAAATATCATTTATTCTTCAATAAATAAATAACTACATTCATAAACTCACGCCTTCTTTCCATGGGGGTAGGCAGAAACTACAGAACGCCACAAAAAACTATAAAATTAATTATTTAAAAAAAATGCAAGAAAATCGCTCATGATTAATTAATTTTTTATAATTTATTAGGAACTAAAAAATATTTTGATACTTTTTTCAGTCATTTAAGTTATTAAGCTTTTGTTTGTTTAAAAATAATCAGTGTGTTCTTCGTATCATACGTAATTTGGTGACCAACCACTGAATTACAATGATTTATATTAAATTTAGGCTGAAATTACGACCACGCGCATTCAGGAGATATAACAAATTTTAGTAAATATTTATTATGTACTTGTACATAAAACTTATCAAGCCATTTTAAAGCAAAAGATTATTTTTTTATCAACCTGTTAATAGTTAATTAGAAATCTAACTCGTCTCACTTCAAATAGTTTCGAAAGTTTCTTCACTTGATGATTATGTAACTTTCAAACTTCGACTATAATGACAAGTTATTCACGAAATATCACAGATTGTTTTTTTATTTAAATGAACGATAAACCGGTACTTATTAAAAGAAAAAAAAAACAGTATAAACTTACCTAAAAACACTTTAAGCACATCATTAAACTTCACAACAATTTTTTTTCTCAAAATTCTCCAACACTCACTTTTAACGAAACCACATTCCTTTTTTGAATACTTTTATTCAAATGTCACTTCACTGCATTTATTACACTGCGCGCGAATGTATTAACGTTGAAAAGGCGTGCAGCCCCTTACGAAACGCGGACCGGTCTACCCCCCACCCGGCAAGGCTATGCGTTGAGCAGAACGCATGCGTCGTGAAAATATATTTCAGTTTAGTTAGAAGCTTGGTTTCTACATTTTCGTTGATTAAATACAGAGAAATATGTAGAAAAAAAACTACACCTTCTTAGTGGCAAAGGAAATCTTAAAATAATTTTTTTTTTGAGTAGGAATATAGGTTTCGATTATTCCTTCATCACTAAAACTTCTGAAGTGTTCTGCTGTTTTTAAAGGCCTTAGTACGTTTTTCGTTTTCGAAACCATATGTTTAAAATATGTTCTATGTTAGAGGGTTTGGTTTCCGCACTTAGTCCTTCAGGTGGACTATTGTGGGTATCAGCCCACCCGCAAGCCTCCCTCCGGAAGTTGATTACGTCTCCTGGTCTGTTAAGAACATCTGTGTAAGATATGGATGCCCCGAAGGGTTCTGACGTTCAAAATATGTTTGCTTGTACGAAATCACTAATGACCTTGAATCATGTACGACGGTCAGTGCGAAGTGGCAGTAGAGTATACGTTTGAAGTTCTGAAAGCACTTAGCGGTGTATTTGAACTACAATTTAAACAGGATTTTAGATAACCCATAATTTTGAGAATATTTGATTCCGAATAAAGTTTAAGAAGAGAGAAGAGCAGTGGTGGTCCAATAGTATCGGCCCCAACTAACGAGTTGTAGGTTGTGAGTTCGAACCCAGGCAGTCACTTATATTTGTGTATTTAATTTCATCACCACTGTTCGCAAAACGGTGAAGGAAAACATCGTGAGGGAACCGGCATGTTCTAGATCCAAAACTTTAAGACGTGTGACATCTACCAACCCGCAAGGCGCCCGCGTGGTGGATTACGGCCCACTCCCTCTCACCGAGAGGAGGCCTGTTTCCCAGCAGTGGGAAATTTATGGGCTGATTATGCAAGGCTTAAGAAACCAGTGGATTGGGGCTTGTCGACGCCCTCAAAAACTTGTTCAATTTGGTTTCAGTTTGCAACCCTCATTAACTTTTCTTCTTAATTAATGTAGCTTATGGTTATAATATTTTGGTATTCTGTCAAAATCATTTTAAAACACTCTAAAACAGTATACTGAAACAATTTACTTTATTAAAATCTTAAATTCATCTAGTTACTGGCAGACAACGCAGGACCTAAACCACTGGATGTAGAAGCGTGAATATTTGCGTAAGAGTTGGTTTTTTAACGAAGGTGAGCGTTCAGAAAGGATATTTGAAAATGCATCTCTTAGAGGGTGTAATAGGGGATGAAAATATGAAAAAATATTAAGATTTTTAAAATAATAGATGACTTGCACACATTACTTGACTTACACTTAACATCGCTTCGGCTTTACATATGTTGCTAAATTGTGTACGGAAAATTAATAAGTATGAATTAAAAATGCATCACTTATTCATTTTAAATACAAAAAAAAGTTAAAAATCTAATTTATTTAAATTATCGTAATCAATTTAGCTTATGTATTAATTGGTTTAATTAACTAATTGTGTTATTATCCGCCCTATTTCACCTCACCTCGCTTTATATTGCTCAAATTATGTTAGCTTGAGAATTCTATTGTATTGTTGTATGTATATAATATTATGTATAGTTTTGGCGGTTCATTGTTTTTGTTGGCAGTACTGTGTTGTTCACAGATTTCAGATTTCTTAAATGATAAATGATTTTATTTCTGTAAGTAGGTTTGTACAAACACTTTTACACGTCAATCATATTTTTTAAACTAGATGAGGTCGGCGTTTCCTATCTGACTACTCTGAGAAGAAAGGCCGAAACAAACTCAGAGTTCACAGTCTCTTTTAAAGTCCAGACATCTTCTATTATTATTCTGATGATTATATGTGAAGACTTGTTATGGACTGTCAGGCACATTTTCAATTTCTTAGTCTGTTTTGTTTAGCTCAAACTCAAAGCACTCAAACTCGAAGCATTTATTTCAAATAAACCAATTACAAGCATTTTTTAATATTTTAGGGCTCGGTCAGTCAGAAAGATGAAGCTAGTTGCCCATTCCAAAACGTAGTAGGTACCTATGGAGAAGAACGGACAAGAAACTCCACGCACACTCTTTTAAATCAAAATATAGTTACAAAATATTGGTTACATCATTCATGTTGAAATTTTGCATGTGAGAACGATGCAGAACGTTGAAAGCGTCCGTAATAAAAATACAAAAACAATTCAAGAGATGACCAGTCTCTACTAACGAAAAGCGCCCGTTCACGAACATGACATGGAAGCTGTAAGTCATCCAAAGAAAATAAATAATTTAGTGCGTGCTGTGCTTTCCTTTAAGTAATGAGGCGCGTAGACTTAAGTTCGCAATATATTAGGTCCTTACAGATGAAAGTGATGTTTTATATGGAAAAAGCGAAACTATTTTTTTTAAACATTTTTTTTATTTATTCAATCAAAGTAGGTATCGTTGTGATCTATGCACTTTTGCCATTTTATAGGGAGATCATTGATTCCTTTGCTCAAAAAATTGCGGGAGCGAGAATCAACAAAATCTTTGAAGGTGTTTTGGACTGCCTCATCTGAATTGTTTTTTTTCCAATTAAGAAATTATCCAAATTCCGAAAAAAGTGGTAATCGGTTGGAGCAAGGTCCGGAGAGTATGGTGGGTGACGGAGACATTCCAATCCTAGCTCCTCTAGTTTCGCCACCGTCTGTTGTGCAGTGTGTGATCTAGCGTTGTCCTGAAGCAGCAGTGGGCTAGAGCGGTTGACCAATCTCGGCTGTTTAACGGCTAGCTTTTCCATTATGGTTTCCAATTGTCGGCAACACAGATCTGCCGTAATCGTCTGACCAGATCTTAGGAGCTTTAGTGGATGACACTAACGCTGGTCCACCAGACACTAACCAGTACCTTTTTTTGAGTCAACTTTCGCTTGGGGCAGGATTTAGCCGGTTCTGCTGGATTTAACCACTGTGATGAGCGTTTCCGATTATCGTATAGGATCCATTTTTCATCACAAGTAATGATACGATTCAAAATCCCCTCGTCATTGTGACGGTTGAGTAACGTGATGCGGCAGTCGACTCGTGTTTGTTGGTTTGCTTCACTTAGTTCATGCAGTACCCATTTTTCAAGCTTTTTCACTTTTCCAATAAGTTTCAAATTTTTCAAAATGGTTTTATCACTCACACCGAAGCCTGTAGCTAACTCTGACGTGGTTTGAGATGGATCCGCTTCCACGATCACTTTCAATTCCTCATTAACAATAATACAAATGGTAAAGTAATAGTGTACTCATTATTGAAGAGCCTAATAAATAAATTAATTAATGTAAATAGCACACATTTTATTTTAATAAATACATGCACATTCCGGCGTCGTTTAAAGAAAACACATGAACCTCTTTTGCTCGGCTGCTGTAGGGTACAGAAGGAACTCCATATGATACATAGAGCAATTTATCACTCGGACCATATTGGTAGGATATACTGCAAGCTTAAATCATGGGCATAAGTTTGCCTTTACATATTATAAGCAGTTCTTTGTGGAATATTTCTGGATTATTTCGCTGACATTTCGGTAAAGTATCACAGATTATTTAAATGTTAACGGTTTTTTTTTAAATTATCGTAATTTCACTAACATTGCGGTTGTGTTTATTAAAGGTTGATTTTGACAGTATAAAAAGTAGATTGATTCTACTTCTTCCGTATTAATTAACAAAAAATAATTTAAGCGGGAAAGCTCATCTAAACCATGATATAATAATATACTTCGCCAGCTATAGCGTTCCGAGACACAGTGGTCATGTGGGAGACACAAGACTACGTCATCACCGCTGTGTTACCAGTAGTGTGTAATAATAACTCCCCAACCGCGTTTATTACCAGTGCGAATCCGATAAAACAATGAGGTTTTAACTAAAAATTACGTTGGTATGATAAAATTGAATTGTTTCGTTTGATTAGAAAAACGAAATGACAATTTAAATACTTTATATTTAATGTTATTTTTTTATAGAATGGTGACTGAAAATGTTTCCATAGTTCGTGTTTTGTTGCAATAAAGTGGCAACTGGGTAGTGACGGAAGCATGTGTCACTCCCGGAGGGCCAGACCTTGTTTTTTTAGACCATGATCTGAACTTAATAATATATTTGTCGGAAATACGTAAAATCAATCGTTTGATTTGACTAATCGGGCCGTCGGTGCCACCAGGTGGCACTGGACAGAGTCTATAACGCTCACGCTTGAGCAGAGGAAAAGCAGACTCTGTTGTTGGCGGGTAAGCAGTGAACACGTTTAGACACTGTCGCGCGTTCCGTATAGTTATGTCGTGTACCTACAGTGTGTGATTTGCAAGAGTGATTAGTTTGATCGTAAGTTATAATTTGATTTGAGCTGCAAACGGTTTTTCTATTCCGCAATAACCAACACTACGCCCACAGTAGTTAAAATATGGCTGATAATAACGAGAGAGAAAAGTACCTTCTCCGTCATATTTAATTTAATAATATTTAATAATTTATAATTTACGTCGGTTGTTTTTTTTTTGTAAAATGTTTATATTTTTCACTTTTTAGCGAGTCACTTACAAATTTATCTCTTACAATAGCTTAAAATGTAACAGCTCATCACCTTTTACAAAATATTGCTTTTCTCGATACAGGGACGTTAATTGTTGAGGAGCTGTCCTGGTAAGAACCAAAAAAAACTGCACCATATGCATTGTGCCGAGCATAAATTGCTTAGCAACCATAATAAAGTAACCGAATGGCAACCCTTGAAATATTTATTATTGAGTAGTTCCGGTGGCCACCTCTGGTCTTCATCATCAGTTCCACTTCGCCGAATGGTGCTTTCCGAGAGCAAATGCACGAGTTACTATAAAAAAATACCCAAATCGCTATAGCGATTTGGGTATTTGGCTATAGCTGTGCCTATAAAATTTGAGGATTTCCCTCGATTTCCATGAGATCCCTTCATCAGATTCTGACTTGGTGACAATGGGACCACCTCGAAAGTATACCCTTTCAATCAAAAAAGGAATTTTTCAAATCTATCTATATATGACGGAGTTATGCCCGAACATACATAAAAATAAAAAAATAAATACAAACATCCGAATTGATAACCTCCTCTTTATTGAAGTCGGTTAAAAAAGAACCCAATAACTCTTTGCCCGACCCGGGAATAGAACCCGAGACCTCATGCTCAGCAGTAGCGCTTGCGACCACTAGAACAACGAGGCAGTAACAAGCTAAGAACACTTCCGACTAATTCACCTTTCAAATAAAAAAATCTAAATCCAAATCGGATCATCCGTTCGGGAGCTACGATACCACAGACAGACACGTCAAACTTATAACAGCCCGTCGTTTTTGCGTCGGGGTTAAAAAATTATATAGCAAAATAATTAAACCCCAGTCCACATCATTGTATCCTATCACTGTCCGCACTAAGCCGGGTATTCATCAGTGTAGCCGACACTTATATTTTATGATCGCGTGAAACGCCTTGTCATTTTCACGGTGATGGGACAGGCGAGCACAAAAGTGATTGTGTTTTGTTTTTTTCCTGTAGTTTTTATTTCGTTCGCTGTTGGTTTCGTTCTTAGTAAGTAATTTGAAATGTGATGCTAAGTTTTGTTGTTCGCGTTGGAAAATCTTTGAGCTGATTATAGTAGGTTATTTTATACAGGGTGGCAGGGATTTCGACGCGCAAACTGTAACCATGAATTCAACACATGGACCTACACCCCCTAGCGTAGAAATTATTCGTCGGTTTTCAAAAAATAAATCTCAAAATGTATTGAACAGCATTTTTTTTTAAATAATCGATTAAAAAATTCAACGCAGTGAGGTCCACAATCATGTACTGAATCGATGGCAAAAGGTTGTATTATTTTATTTCACATAAACCTACATGGGCACTTATGAAACGTTAGAAGCTAGGTGCACGATTCCAATTGGTTGTTTCTTAAGGGGAACAGCTGGCATGAAACTCTACGGTTACTCTTTTAAAAATGATTGGCTTTTACAGTGTTTTAAAATTACAGTGTTAGGCTTGTCAACAAGTACCAGGTACTTAACGAAATAGAAAATGGTGTACAAATCTAGAGTCTAAAAGCTAGGCCTACCACGCCACAATTGCGGCGGTAAGTCCCCTCTTTGAGGAGTGGCTTGAGAGGCGCCACGGCGTCCTCACCTTCCGCCTGACGCAGGTCCTCACCGGACATGGCTGTTTCGGGAGGTTCCTGTTTCGGATAAGGCGGGAGGAAACGCCCGGGTGTTGGCATTGTGTGGATCGACCGGAGGACACGGTGGAGCATACGGTGGAGGTCTGCCCGGCTTGGGCGGAGCACCGCCGTGTCCTCGTGGCGGCGATCGGCGGCGGCGATCTCTCGCGTCCGGCCCTGGTTCGGGCCATAGTACGGAGCGAGAGAGAATGGGAAGCAGTCACCTCCTTCTGCGAAGCAGTAATGCTCGCGAAGGAGGAGGCGGAGCGCGTGAGGGAGAGGCAATCATTGCGCCCTCACGCCCCTAGTCGCCGCAGGAGGAGACACCCTGGGCGTCGGGAGTCCATAGCCGACTCCCGGCCACCGTAGGCGCGGGCCTGCGGACGGCGAGCAATGGGCAGCTCGCCGTCCGGTAAGGACCAGGCCCGGGTCGACGGCGCGTTGTGTTCCACGCGCGCCTCAAAGAGTTGTCAGCATAATTGACGGGGTCCGATAGGGCCGATGCCTGCCGGGGTCGCGGATTGTTCGAAAGAGTTACCGTGGCCCTGGCGCACAGGCAACTGAAGGAACACGGGTGGGTTTTAGTCAGTAAGAGTCTGACACGCCCTTCCGCTCCGCCCAGAGCGGGAGAGGTCATTTGATGATTTCCCATCCAAAAAAAAAAAAAAAAAAAAAAAAAAGGCCTACAACGTTCTTACATTCACAAAATATAAATAAATCTATAAAAAATATAAATAAAATAATAAAAATAAAAGCCTATTTAAACCAAATGCTATGATTGCCATTAAAACTATAACGAATCTGAAATAATATCCTGTCTACAAAAGCCATTAGTAAAGAGTTGAAATTAGAATTGTAGGTATATACTTATAATGTGTTGCTACCAATGCTAAGACATTTTGGACGTACGTTGCTAGCCGTAAAACTACAAATAAAATCCCATCCACTGTTCATTACAATCAAATTTCATCCAATGATCCTATCACTACTTGCAACTTGTTCGCTACATTTTTCCAGTCTGCATATGAGCCTTCACCATTTGACTATAACTCTTGGGACCCACCACTTAAAAATGCTGACCACGATGTTTTCTTATCCAAACTGCAACTGTCACTTGATGAAATACATAAAGAATTAAAATCACTTGATTCAACCAAGGGTCCTGGTCCTGATGGGATTCCCTCAGTTTTTCTGAAAAACACATTTGTGATACAATATGCTATCCTTTACTTATATTATTTAATAAATGTTTATCATGTGGTTTTTTCCCTGAAGTTTGGAAACATGCAAATATTGTACCAGTTCATAAGAGTGGTTCCAAGCATGACGTGACGACTTATCGACCTATCTATACTATCTACTTTTTCCTAGCTGTTTGAGAGACTGGTATATAATAAATTATATCCTGCTATTCGCAGTGTTTTAATAAAAGAACAGCATGGCTTTGTTAAAGATAGATCTTGCATTAGCAATCTCCTCATTTTCACGTCCCAACTATTTGAAAGTCTCGATAATAGACAGCAGATTGATGCAGTGTACACAGATTTTCAGAAAGCTTTCGATAAACTTGACCACACACTACTACTTAATAAAATCGCATACAATGGAATTAAAGGGGATCTTTTACGGTGGTTTATATCTTACATAACTAACAGAACACAAAAGGTGGTTGTTAATGGCTTTGAATCCAGCTCATTTTGGGTCACCTCCGGTGTACCACAAGGTTCCATTTTAGGCCCTTTATTAACCGACTTCACAAAAAGGAGGAGGTTCTCAATTCGTCTGTATGTTTTTTTTTTTTTTTTATGTGTGTTAGCTCATAACTTTTTTCTGGGTGAACCGATTTGGATGATTCTTTTTTTATTTGATAGGTGGTGCTTCACATGTGGTCCCATTTAAATTTGATCAAGGTCTGACCAGTAGTTTTGGAGTTATCCTTAATACTGCAGATTTTTTCCACTTAGTTTATATGGTTGATGTGTTAATAATTTCCTGTCACTGTTATTTACACACCAAGTAGTGGTATACGAATTTGTGTGGGGTAGGTACCGCAACTAAAAAGTGAAAAATAAAAACTTTTTTACAAAAAAAACAACCGACTTCCAAAAAAAACACTAAAAGACGTGAAAAATAACTTTAATTTCGGAAGTCGGTGGCCAAACACGAAAATACAAAACCAAAGGCACCGACTTCCGAAATTAAAGTAATTTTTCACGTCTTTTAGTGTTTTTTTTGGAAGTCGGTTGTTTTTTTTGTAAAAAAGTTTTTATTGCCATTTTATACATTAGTGATATAAAAGACTGTTTTCAAAATTCAAAATTTCTTCTCTACGCGGACGATTTAAAGGTCTATAAAATTATTTCTGATCAAGTCGATTGTCTTAACTTCCAGCAGGATTTAGACCGTTTCTCTATCTACTGCTCCTCCAATAAACTTTACCTCAGACTTCCAAAGTTTCATGTTATAACATTTACCAAAAAGAAAAATATTACTGAGTTCGACTATCGTCTTGCCTATACGCCAATTAGTAAAGTAAGTTTTCTCCGCGATCTTGGTGTTCTGCTAGATTCGAAGCTCCATCTGGATACTCATGTAGAAAAAAATGTTAACAAAGCCTATCCAATGTTTGGTTTTGTCATGAGATCTTCCAGGGATTTTCGTCGACCTTCCACCTTTTTGCACTTATACAAATCAATAATTAGGCCACAGTTAGAGTTTGCAGTACCTATTTGGAACCCTTTTTACCTAAAATATATTGAACAACTAGAACTAGTACAACGTAAATACCTTCGTGCAATGAATTTTTGATGTTATCGCAATAAAATGTCATACCACTTACTTCTTAAAAAGTATGATCTTCTGACCTTAAAATCAAGACGGAAACTTCTGGAAGTTATGATTCTGTTCAATATATGCCGCAATAATTTTGATTGTCCGGACTTAGTCAGGAGTCTGTGTTACCTGGTTCCTCGAACAGTTCATGTACGTGAGGTACGCACTCGACGTCTATTTGCTACTTGTCTCTATAAATCCAACAGTGGCTCGCGTTCACCACTTCATCGTTTGGTTGAGACATACAATAATGAGTTCAATTCATTCGACATTCTTTTTCTTAGTAATAAATCATCTAAGAAGCAAATCCAAGCAACCCTAAAGGATCAGCAAAGTATTGTATAATTATGTAAAGATCGCTTTTAGCGTTAAGACCGCCCATTGTATCAACCTATGTAAATTTTCTACATTTATATCTGTAAGTTTATGGTGGACATAATTAAGAGTATTCTATTCTATACAATGACGTAATGTTTAATAATGTATGCACATAAATTTCCTTTTTTTTAAATATAAATTAACAAGTCCAGATATGATTTCTAGGATAATGTCATTTTAAATATTGTACCTGTGTTACTGGCTAGTTTTTAAAAACCTTAATCTGTGGAGAACGTAGTGGGTAGCATAATTGTTTAAAATAGTTTAACTAAGATATTTTGACTGTTTTTATTGTGCTACTGTTTGTTTTTCCCTAAATAAATAAATAAATGTCAAATAATGAGAAGATTATGTCAAAGAAGTATGTAAAAAATAAAATTAAATTATCGTAATTTGGGAGCAGTTAATAGACATTAACATAGTTATGCCGTTAAAGAAGTACCAGGGAAGCCACATGTGCAGAAGGAATTATTGCCAAACTTCCTTGTCTTCACCGTAGTCTTTATTCTTATAATATGCTTTTTTGACAAGGATACGTTTGATGTGGGTTTTGAAGTTTCCATGGCTAAGGTCTATAACTGACTTTGGAAACTTGTTATAAAAGCGGATACTGTTTATAAGAAATGACATCATTGTTTAAGTTGATCAAAATTTGGGTATCACAATTTCATTTTTACTACGTAACATACAACATAACATAACATCACGCCTGTATTCTCCGAAGGGTTAGGCAGAGGTGCACTTATAGTAAACCCACATTTCACCAGTTATGTTTAAGTCCTATGTAATAGGGGGCGAGCCTATTGCCATCAACCGGGTACAAATCCAAACCCCGGGCTGCTACTGAGAAATTCCAGATGGAATAACCCACGCTCCTTATTTTGAAAAGTCCTAAGTTTTGCGAACATACAAAATACTTTCTAAGATATAAAGAGAAGGCAGAGTTAGTATATCAATTTCTTTGAATTTGTTACTAAAAGACTCGCGAGGACCCATTTTATAAAAATGAAAATTGAATCTACGTCAGCTGCCCCCCACAGCAGTACATGTGTATGTTGTGTATAGTATGAGCATGCTGTGTACATACTCTCTTGCATGTTGACAAAATTGCAATTTTCACCCCACAAAAATGCGACACAAAAAGCTTCAAATACTACCGCGCCAAAAATCCCACATTTTCCCAACTGTGTTGGGGTCAATTTCCAGTCTAACCGGATGCAGCCGAATACCAGTATTTTAAATAGAATGACTGCCTATCTGACATCCACAACCCAGTCACTGTTAGATTTTCGGGATACTACTACCGAGCCAACATACAAAAAATTTAAAACATTGTAACACTTTTGCTGCCAACTATACTTCTCCATGCTGCGTCCGTGACGGTCTCTAACTAGATTTACACTTTGAAAGGATAATAACTAAAGTGAAAGCGTTATAAAGTAGGTTTCATACTGATAATTACTGTAAATTGTAGTAAAATAGTCTAGTAGAGAATTATGGCCTGGAAGCAGAGTGGAATAAGATAATTTTGTCATTTCTTTCAAGAATATTACGAGTATAACCTATCATAGCATCACGCCTGTAATCCCCGAAGTGTATCGGACTAGTTTTGAACTTGCCTCGATTAGTTTTGAACTAGTTCGATATACTACCTCGGGAATCATCACGTTTCCGAATACAAACGAATGCTAATTTTCATGTCCATCAATTATTAGATTTATTGTGTATAATAATTTGAATTCAGAACTAAGTACTTTATTGTTATTTTGTTTTGGCGTAACAACACAATAAAGTACTTAGTTCTGAATTCAAATTATTATGGCTGGTACATACATATGATCGAGGACGTCCACGGCATCACGATAACACAAAGAAGGAAAATGTATGGAAATATATGGAGACGGTTTTAAATTTCCGTCCACGATAACGTGCACGTATTTTCATATATTTTATTGACGTAAACGAGGACGTCAACGATACTATCATCATGTTAGATATTAAAAATAAAATAAAGAAAGAAAGAAAGAAAAGTAGGTTTATTTGTGACAGAAACACGTGCATAAAAAAAGATAATTAGCTCTGGTAACAATGTAAATAAAAGAAACAGACAAAATAGATCTATAATCACGAACACAAAACAGAAATAGTCGACCGCTGCACGTCATGACTGTGACAAGAAGGCTTCCACTCAGCATGATGCTGTGCTATGGGGGACCCACAGCACAGCGCTGATTTTCACTGGTTACCCAAAACGGACGTACGGAAACCAAGTCAGGTGTAATGATTGGTACTACATCTATGTAACAAAATAAAAAGAAAAAAAAATAACCCTAATAAAATACCTAAAACTAAATAAAATAAATAATAATACCTACACACACAGGTAGCGCACATTAAACCCTAATTTAAACTATAATTTGCCAATCTGTGTCGCAAACTCTAAGCATTTAGTTCGGTTAAACCACTTACAGGTATTTTTTAACTTTTGAGGAGTCGGTCAATTTAATCAGAAGCAGAAGAACGATCAAGATACTTATTTATACCCGTATTTTAATCCAAATATTACAAAATCGTGGGTATAGTAATCTTGTTGCTTCTTCAATGTGGAGACAAGAATACGACAGTAAATAAATAAAAACACCGACACTAATAGTGGTGGCTAGTGGTGGCCCAGTGGTATTGGCCCCGACTTACGAGTTGTAGGTCGTGGGTTCGAACCCAGGCAGGCGCTTTACTTTGTGTAAATAATTTCATCACCACTGCTCTCAAAACGGTGAAGGAAAACATCGTGAGGAAACCGGCATGTCCTAGAACCAAAAATTCGAAGACATGTGACATCTACCAACCCGCACTGGGCCCGCATGGTGGATTACAGCCCATTCCCTCTTAAAGAGAGGAGGCCTGAGTCCCAGCAGTGGGAACATTATAGGCTGATTATGTATGTTATGTACCGAAATGCATAAGAGTATTTTGGAACTATCAAATAAATACTAACATCGAAATTAAAAAAGAGTTTTTTTTTAAACAAGCTTAAGTGTAGAGATGGTCCGACTATGGATTTTTCCGATCGGCTGACTAAGTAAAGTGACTAAAATATTTGATATATTTGATTAAAAATAAAAAAAATGTATGCAGACTTAGAACTTCATTAGAATTACGAAGTTTAAATTATCGTCGCATCATACATAGTTCCAACCTTGCATTTGTAACAACTTTCCTACAGCTGCAATTTGCAGCTCCGACTTCGCAAGCACTATACTTATCATTTACATCTCAAATCTACCATGTTAACATTTCAAGGAACCGCTCGCTATCAAAACTTGAGTCAGTTTAAGTTTATTTATAAAACTTCACGCTAATTGGAAACATATCTCAGATTAATTATCAAGTTAATGGTAGAACTTGGGTGTGGTTTAATCTTACTGAGTTTTCTGGGTAGAGACTTGTTTCTTTAGATGTTTTTTCATGGAAATTAAGTCATGGTAGTAGTATATCTCGTGGCTAAATAATATCAACCGCACTGGTCGATTAAAGTTTAAGCTACGCTTGCCGAGGCCAGTCCATGGATGGGTGACCATCCATTACATATCACGGAAAGGACGTTAAGCTATTGGTCCCAGCTGTCTTTTGTAGATCTTTGAAAGTCGTTACGGGTAATCAAAAGTCCGAATTTCTGGCAACCAGTCTTACCAAGAGGTATCGTGTAACGCAGTAACTGGGTGTGGGGTTAGACAGGCAGTCGTTTCATGTAAAATATTGGTATTCAGCTGCATTCGGTTAGACCCGAAGTTGAACCCTATACACCCACACAGTACAGTTTGGAGAGGGCTAGGCAGCTGATGAGGAGAAGATTCGCAGGTCTGCTGGAAGAAATTTCTTAAGAAATAAGCAGTACCTTTGTACTTAATACTAATATGCCGTATCTGTATCTATTTTACTGTGTGTACATAAATAATAAAATAAATAAATAAGATTTTTTTATAAATTTTAATGACATTTAGAACAGAATACACCATCAAAATTACAGATATAAATGTAGAAATTTTACATAGGGTGACACAATGGGCGGTCTTATCGCTAAAAGCGATCGAACGAACGAATGAAAGAAACGAAAGCGAACGATTTCTAAGGGATGTCCGTGAATTGCAATCTGAAACACAATGTTATTTGAAAACTGGTAGATTTACAAACATACCGCAAACACTGTGATCAATGATTGTTCACTTGTATTAGATCACTTGTTAAAATAAGTCCACGTATAAATGATAATTTGTTAATTTCACTGCAGCTAGAGTACAATCACTCTTTTAATTAACTCAAATAACAAGGGATAGTTCAACCTTTTAACTAGAAGACGCGAACAAGAATAATTACTCGCTAACACGACCCGATATATTGTTCAAGAATCTCTAATAATAATCAAGCATTTGAGCGTAGCTTAAAAAAAATGCATACATAAAAAAATCTTTTCGCATCGATATTTAAACGAAATTGTTACCAGTTTAATTAATTATGGAATAATCTTTTCTTTATCTAATTAAAATAATTTTACGAGTCTAATATAAATACAATTCTAGATAAATGTTACCAGCTGAATAAATTTTATTGTAACAGTGTTTAAATTACTTATATTACCAATCAAAGTAATTTTCGAAAAGAAACCAGATTTATAAAATCGTTCGGTATTATTTGACACTAAAACGTTTTAACACTTGACACTTGCTCCGCAGTGAAACAGTCGCAAACGAATATTTTCTGTCCCACTAATTAGGTACCAAGGAGTATTTCCAATTCTAGGCATTTATCCCAATGTTACACCAATTCTCGCAAATTCTACCCAGCATTTGTGATCACATGATAAAAGAACGCATAGTTTTGCCAAAATGGAAAAATATCTCAGTAGGTCATCACCTACTAATTAACTCACTTAATTACTGAACTTCAGGACAAGCTTTATTATTTATCTAGAAATCTAAATCTCAAGTTTCAAGGAATTCTCTGAAACTACGGTCATTTTGATATAAAAGTTATTATCGCGTTTCCAAGTGCAGCTTTCGGTGACTTGAAAATATGCTAGCGTAGTTTTGCAAGTATTGGGCAGGATTCCAAAGTGGGTTAATTAGGAATTTTATATTTTTTTCTCACAAGACGATACTTAGAGATTTAAGATTCTGTAAAGAATGCATGAAAGTGCAAGCAGTGCACATAGACTTAGGATATTATTGCTTCAGTAATCATTCTAAAATATGACATGCTAAAACAGATCACTGTTGATGGCGCGTGTGTTGGATCATTCGGTTTCCTACAAAATGATGCTGATCCACGCGTCATGTTTGTGAACGGGCGCTGTCAGTTGAGACTGATCATCTCTTAACTGCCACGGCTTATTTTTTTATTCTTATATATTGATGTCTTTTTTAATATACATATTGTTTATTTTTTTTACATTGTTCTCACATATAGAAGCAACAAGAATAATTTATCAAGGATTTTGTAATGTCTTGATTTAAAAAGGGTGTCCTTGGAGTTTCTTGCCCGTTCTTCTCCATAGAGATCTACGTTTTGGAATTGGCAACTAGCTTCAACTTTCTGACTAACTGACCGACTCTTTGACAATTCAAAAGTGCCTGTAAATGGTTTAATTGAAATAAATGCTTTGAGTTTGAGTTTGACTTTGACAGGGTGTATTTTCTGGCAAGTTATAAAGAATCTGCTGTTTCTTATAAAAGTGCAATACCTGCACTATCAAAATGTATGGAACAGCAGATTCTTTTTTTTTAATAACCGGCAATATAATTCAACACTAGTGGTCTAGAATTACATGATAGCAGATTGCGCGTCAATTTCCACCGTATATACTTGTACTCGTAAGTATCTCTGGAAAGCAATTGATGATAGCAGTAAATAATTATTTCAATCATCACAATCAGTACTAGCCCTAGTGAATGCTATTTATCTCATAGCCTGTATTGCTATCACCACAATTAATGATAAAGATATATTTATTTGTTTGTAAGCATGTGTAACATTATACATATACATGCAAATGTGGATGTAAAAGTGAAAATTTGAGAGTTTCAACATGTTTTGCGTACAAAATAAATTATAGATACTTGAAATATAATTTGTTTATTTATTTATTGCATTCATGTCGCTTACAAGGTCTTGTGACAAATATAAGTTTCGTAGATGAACCCTGCTAGGGCACCGCGACATTATGTTTCTTAATTATAAATTGAAATATTAATATATAACACAAATAGATTAGAAACTATCATTTAAATGTAACTTCTTAAGTTCTCTTTTGAATAAGTTTGGCCGGTTTATATTTTTAATAACCTCTGGCATTTTATTGTATATTAATGGTGCCGTACAAAACACGCTTTTATGAAGGAGAGCTGTTTTCGCAGAGTGAGACTCTAAGAAATTCTTATATTTAGTATGTCTATTTCTAGTGACATTGTCTGACATTCTAGATCTATCTATTGTATATAACCATTCTCACCGTCTACTTTACTTAAATATATTAAGGAATTCCATCTCATCACAATACAAAACTTTCAGCATATCCAGCTAAATATTTCATATCTTTCCATCTCGTTCAACCATAACCCCGTCCCTGTCCAACCAGTTACCTAATGAGGCCCATTCATATCCTGAGCAAAATGTATCGTCAGCACTGCCCAATGAAATTCGGTCAAGCGTGTCTCAAATATTTGATAACAAAATAATAATAGCCGCACCTGTCGATCTTTAAGGTTAAGCAACGCTCGCCGGGGTTGTTTCGTAGATGGGCCAGCCATTAAATACCTAGAGCCCTCCGTGCCTGGGAGCCGTTGGTCGCGGCTGTCATTTTTAGATCTTTGACAGTCGTTAAAGGTATCCTGAAGCCCGAAACTCTGTCAACCATTCTTACCAACCAGTCAATCAGTCTCTTTCTCAGTTAGTTTTAATCATGATCTGGTAGTTTGAGTAATTCATGCGGCCTACCCTCCTCCTGTTCATTCTTTGGCATTCTTCGTCGAATCGTTGACCTCCTTAAGTTCTGAGTTGAGCTGAACGATTTTATTGACAAATGAGTGAGGTTCTCTCCTCAAAAGACCATTTCAGACCCCAATCTACATAGTCTTCACCATGATCTGACCAAGATAATGTCTGGACTTTAAAAGAAACTGTGACCACTGAGTTTGTTTCGGCCTTTCTTCTCAGATTAGTCAAAAAGGAAACGCCGACCTCATCTAGTTTAAATAACATGATTGACGTGTAATAAAAGTGTTTTTATGTACAAACCTATTCACAGAAATAAAATCATTTATCATTTACCAAGGGGTAGGTATCGTATTACTCAGTTACTGGATAAATATACTGGAAAACAATGCTAACAGAATTGGGAAAGAACTCGGCAGATGATAAGGTGATATTTTTTTATACCTAAAGAAAAGTTACGCAGCGTTTTCACTCAACTACGCAGTACGCAACACATCGCACGGAAATACTCTAAGCCCAAGCTTTATGTAACACTCAACGTTTCCCGATGATGGATTTGTAGAAGGATAAGGCATTTCCATGTACCGTACACAATTCGAGATTATGGACTTCCACTTAAGGCGCTACCCCGAGCAAAACCTTGCGATAGTGCGTTATTAAGTGGCTATTAACTCATTAATTAAAAGTAATAAAATACATCTAAAAGCATATTATTAATTTTCGTTATCCTATTATCACATTGCTCGTTCATATTTGTTTTATGTGTTGTAAATACATTTAAAATTTCCATAAAAAAAAGTGACTAAAATTATTGATTACATGCATCTTTTCTTAAAGGTGACGTTCTAATCATTTAAGGATTACACTAATGGATAGATAGTTTAAAAATCTAGATAATTGTCGTTTTATTTTATTTCAAAAGCTCACTTGTCTTTTATTATTAAAATAATTCCATAATTTTTGAGAATTCTATGATAAATGGGCATGCGCAGGGAGCGGGACCGAGCGAGACTCTGCGACGGAACAGAGAAGGACCGAACGCTCAAGATCGTTTGGTCAGGGAAGCGCCTTAAACTTGCGAATGCCTGTGGAAATAGAAATCGTTCCACGTGATTGAACGTTTGAAATAGTGAACCAATATTTTGTTATAGGTACTGAGAAAGTTGTCTGTTTGACACCAAAATGAAACTGCTTACATCCGCAATAAGTTGGAATATATTCAATACAATTTGAAAACATATTTTGATATTCTAAAACATTATAAATTAATGCAATTAATTTCAGTAATTTATAATGATTTAGAATCAAATCAAATGTAATATTTTTGTTTTTGCTTGATTTTTTATGTATCCAACACTGTTGTGCCTTAAAATAGTTATTTATGATATTAGTGCGGTAAGTTGGTTTTTACAAACGAGTAGACGAATGTATGCCCGAGACGAAGTCGAGGGCTTATCATAGTCATGAGTTTGTAAATATCAATTTCCGCACGTGTGTCATACAACGTTTTTCAACGCATTTGCGAGAAAATAGTACAATATTAATATCTGATTCCTTGCTTGAACTCATTTATTATTACTTTGTTTATAAATATCAGTCGGAAACTCGCAACAATCTTTGACGTTTCTAATATGAAAATGGCGCCAATTGCAAATGGCGCCACGTGCGCCTGGTAAAAATTAGAACTACATCTTTCGTCTCATTTTCTCTTTAATATTAAAGTGAGACAAACGTATTGAGCAAAAGCGCTTCTAAGGAGGTTCGATTATTCAGCTTATTTATTCTCGTAATGTGAAACTCCTTGGTGTAGTTCTTATATTTTTTTTAATGGAAATTAAAAATAAACCGTAAAGGCTACGCACGGCGCTATACACTGGAGTTTGCGGTAAAACAGGTACTTATGTGTGAGTACCTATTTTACCGCACGCTCCGTTGTATGGTGCGTAATTTTTAACTTTCGAACCATGTACACAGGCATCGTAAATGCATTTTTTGAGCGAATGTGTTGAAAATGTTTTTTTAAGTGTGGCAACACACACTTTTTCTTGTCCCTTGTAAAAACTTCTTTGATTGTAACCCGCCATTGTTCATTTAATTAATATATAAGTAAAATCTATAATTCTACTTTCTCTCTGTGTATTATTTCATACAGAATAGAAGTCTACTTCAGTGAAGTTGAGAAAATATTAGGCTGATAATGAACTTATAATTAGCATCATTCAGTCGAAAGACGTCCACAGCTGGACAAAGGCAGCATCACTTCAACGACCAATAATGTTCTCGCATCAGGAGAACTCCCGTGACCTTCACCAGGTCTTCGGTTCCCCTAATGGGGGGCCTATCCAAGTTATGCCTTCGAGTAGGTACTCGGACGCCACTCCAGTACTATGTAGGTACTGTTGTTGTTGGTATCATGACACATAGTTACGATGTCTATGTTTAGAATGTAGTACATAACTCTCAAAAGTTCATTTGTAACATGTATTTAAATATTGTATAGTTCTGTATAGTCAGGAAAATGAATTGTTTATCAAAATTTATGTACTACGCTAATTTGCCGTGTTATAGGCATTTCACACAGCTGTCAAAGAATTACAGTTATGATTTTATTGGTAGTCCGTTTACTAAAGTACTCTTTCTTTCAATAAAGAGTACTTATCTAGCAGGAATTAAATAAAAACTAATAAATAACTATAATAATGTCACACAAAGACACAAATCGCAATATGTACCAAAACTTGCACAATATTCCGAACAAGGCAAACGATGACGTCACAAGAAGCAGTAATTGATTCCATAAAGATGTCCCCATTGTCGTTCATTAGGAGATAATTTCTTCTGTTACATAGTCCGAAGCGTTAAGTGTCCGCTAATAGGTGTAGGGTGACCGTGAGTTGTGCGGATATTTGACATGCATGGAAAGAAAGATATTTTTTTCGGTAAAGTGAAGAAACACAGCTACGTGATACAAGATCTCAAAAATAGAGATTTTAAACAGACATTTCAAGTACCTACGGTCGTTAACCACAAAATAAAAAACATCTTTTTTATTTTATTTTATCTTGTTTAGCTGTCGATACCTACTCATCACGTCTACGGAGTTTCGCTAACCGATTTAATTTTACTCTGTATACGGAATACTATTACATGAAGGGCTCGTGGCTAAATAATAACAGCCGAATAGCTCAATCGATCAGGTTAGCTACGTTTGCCGCGGTTGGTGTTGGTGGATCTTTACACACTGAGAACCCTCCATTCCTCCTCACAGCCGTTGGTCCCGGCTGTCATCTGTAGACCTTTAACAGTCGTTACGTGTCATCAGAAACCCGAAAGTCTCGTAACCTGTATTACCCAGAAAGTGGGTTGTGGAGGTCAGATAGGTAGTCGCTCCATATAAAATACTGGTATTCAGCTGCGTCCGGTTAGACAAGAAGAAGACCACAAAGTAGTTTGGAAAAGACTGGGTAGATATGATATGGAATATTATTTAACACTCCGCGCTTGCTGAAGTCTATTCCAGCGGGGTAATTACGTAATACACTAAAAGTAGGAATGAATATAAATATGCTGATTCCATTGAATATTCTGTTCCAAAATTTCACTGCTGAAACACCAAATAGGTATTCGCTAAACTATTCCAATATCCGCTGCATAAGTGTAAACATAAAATCATCAAATATACGATTTTAATGGTAGATTGAGCCCTGAAACAGTGTTCGAATATATTTTATAAAAATTGTGGAGACTTTTAATTTTTTTTGTCCTTATGGAATTCAATCATATTTAATCTGAAATCGGAGATGGAGCGTTATTAATTCGAGTTTTTGTTTGGTAAACAATATCGCTGACAAACGTTTGATGAAGTTATGACGAATGTGAAACAATACATATAATTATGTTGTATCAGAACATGTTAAATTGCTATGAAAAATAACTCAAGTATCATGGACTAGAAAAAAAAAGGACTCCACGCTACGCGTATCGAAAGTCAAGCACTACAAATATTCCGGGACCGTTTGTACAAACATGCCTCATGCACACATTTACTTCATAAGGTGCCAGTATGTGGCACTACGGCGTCATTGTAGGTACTGTTTATATCAAGTAAAGAAATAAAATAATGCCTTCTTGTGTTGTGAAATGGTGTAAAAATAATTCTACATCTTAGAAAAAGTGTCAAGGAATAACATATCACAAGTAAAGACACTTATTTACACACACACATAGATCGGTACGGTGCTTCACTTTCGATATGCGTGGCGCGGAATCCTTCTTTTTTTTTTAGTCCATGTCAAGCATATTATCACAAATTTAATTTAGCCTCTAATTGTTCGGAACTTTTTCCCTTACAACCCTTACTACCGGCAGCTTGTTTGTATACACGGCTACATATCAAGCAAAGCAGCGAGGTAATTACGTAATATACTAACAGTAGGAATGGATTTCATTTTGACAGTTCAACAACATGCATTGCGTTATTTACGTTGTTGAGTAGACAAATTTTTCGAACATATGAAACAATGGATTATATATAAATTAGGTAATAAATATTACACGATTGACTAATATAAACAAAGAATCATTTAGACGCAAACAATTATTTTTCTGTAAAGTAGCTTTTCACCAACAAATGTTTAAGCCGAGAAACACTGGTATTGAATATATCCACATCATGTTCACCAGACAGTTTATTAAAACTTCTGCTCGCACTGATTAGAAATTAAATTAAATGCTTTTATCAATAAGCATAAGACAGTAGAATATAAACGTTGTGTGATTCTTAGAATGAGGTAAGCCAATCCTAAACCTGATAATAAAAATAATTAACATTAGAAGGTAGTGTCCTGAATATCCGCAGAATTAGAGACACAATGTCACAGCCGTTACTGTTCATTAGCCACAAGATAGTCCTAAAAAGTATCGCGTTACAATACACGCTCGAAGAATACGAGATAGAACAGAGTAAGGTTCGGCGTACGTTTACGATTTAAGGCGGTACCCCGACCAAAACCTTGCCATACTGCGTTATTCAGAGGCTATTCAATCGTTCACTATGGATAATAAACTACATCTAAAAGCACATTATTAATGTTCGATATCCTATCATCACATTGCAATTTCTCATTTGTTTTAATGTGTTATAAATACATTTAAAATCACCTTGTAAAAAAGTGACTAAAATTATTGATTGCATGCATCTTTTGCTAAAGGTGACGTTCTATTAATTTGAGGATTACACTAATGCATAGATAATTTAAAAATCTAAATAATTCACGTTTTATTTTATTTCAAAACATCGCTTGTCTTTTTTTATTAAAATAATATTTTTTTTTTCGTGAATTCTATGATAAATGAGCGTGCGCAGGGAGCGAGACAAAGCGAGACTCAGCGAAGGGACAGAGAAGGACCGAACGCTCAAGGTCGTTTGGTCGGGGAAGCGCCTTAATCTGTGAACACTGCCCGCTGAATTGATGTTTTTGACACATACATGGTGAGAGCGAGTCGTATATACAATGCAACCTGCCAGGAAGCTGATATCGACATTTTCAATACTAGTGTTGCTAAATTGAAGAAAATTTTATCTAAAGGCTTTTTCGAGCGCAAATAGTATTTTTTATGTTTTGTTTTTTTTTGTACTCAATTTTCTGTTCTGTTCATAAATGTGCTACATACTTAATATGGAAACTTGTAATTGGCCATATTTTGTTTAAACTTTTTTTACTTACTGTATCTGTTTAGCTGTAAGATTTCCTAAAAATTAAATAAATAAAATAAAATCCCTAACCCTTTAGCCTAAATTGTCAATTTTTGTTAATTTATTTAATAAGTACACCGACAGCATATTATGTACATACTAGCTGCGTCCCGCGGTAACACCCGCAGCGGTATTAAACATACTTTACAACCTATTCTCTTAGTCCTACCACATATACACAAAAAGAAACATAAAAATCGGTCAAACCGTTTCGGTGGAGTTCGGCAACAAACACTGTGAGACACGAGATTGTTAAATAATAGATAGCACACCAGCAGCAGTTTTTTGTTTAACATTTTATTTTATTTATTTATAGTTCAAGTCTTGTCTTGTTTAGTTTTAGTTTTTACTTGTAATTTTTCGTTTAATTTTAATTTTATTTTTGTACACCACTTTTACCATTCCATAATTTCTATCATTGGAGAGCGGGATCTCCTAGCACAGGTATATCTTTTACTTATAAGGAGGTCCCTATGTAAGATTTGTACAAGTTGTACAAGTTTCTGCAATAAACCTATATATATATATATATATTTATTACCTTAAAACAGTATAAATATAGGCTTACGTAACATTCAAAGAAAAATACATTAGACAGAATTTACTTACTAAACCATTAGTAAAACAAAGCTACTAAAAGAATAGTAAAAAAAGATACAGATTACTTTCATTGTTATTTCACCTCTAATTTTGCATCACTGTCAGAATCGTAGTGATCCTTATTCTCATTGTAATAAGGTTGCATGGGTTGCTGTCAGATATAAAATGATTGGGAGAGGACGGTAGTGAAGGACGTTGTGAGCAAAAATGTCATGGTGTAACAGAAAATCTAAATTAACAGATCATATACAAGGTGGCAGAGATATAGACGCGCAATCTGTTACTATGGATGCAGTACATGGTGCCATGGAGTCGACATATTTCTACAAGGCACTGTGCATCAAGACACCGCTGGAATCGCACGTTCGTATTTACGTGTGCGCACGCAATTTCTGGAACTTTTATAACCGCCATAAAGTAGGGTTGTTAATACTGCAACCTATTAACTTTGAGTGAACATTATCCGTGAGTGAAGTGCAGTGATCTCGTGCCGAAGAAAACACCGATTAATGAAGCCACGTGGAGCCAGCTAGTTAAAGCCGCCCTCACCAGTATACCAGGTCAGTCCTTAGTCTCTTCCTTAGCGACGAATGCTCTCTTCGAACGCGTCACGAAATTGGTAATGAACCCGCGCACAGTACTTAAAATCTCACCGCAAACTTAATATTTGCACTAGATAAATAACCGTCCACATGCTTTATGATGTAACCAATATTTTGTAACATTTTTTTGATTTAGAAGGGTGAGTGTCTGACTGATTCATTGACAATTCAAAAGTGCCTGTAATTGGTTTAATAATTGAAATAAATGCTTTGGGTTTGAGTTTATCGTAAGTATTTTTCCGAATACCACCCAGGGAGTTGTGAATTAAGTAATGAATAAAATAAAAAAATTGTCTGTGTTTTGTATGGAGTTTTTGCTCATTTAACTTAAAATAATATTGTTGTGTATGTAATATTCCTGTCCTTCTATTAAAATTGTCGTAATTGTGAATCTACTCTTATGATATTCAGGGACATGTTAAACCAAGGATAATTGCGTAATAATAAGAGAGATGAAAATTAAATTAATGTTTAGTTAGGAAATTATCTCGTAAATATACACTGTTTAATGGTCATTATAACTTGCAACTTAATATCATGTAGAATATTTAGTTGCAAGTATTATTATAATAATATCATTAATATCTGCCTGTCTTTTCCCAACTATTCTGGGGTTGGCTTACAGTCTAACCGAATGCATGTACACACGGCTACACATCAAGCTATACATTTCCAGTTTACGCTGACTTCTCATTGTAAGGAAATCCTATACAATGCGAGATCAGCTTATACTGGAAATGTATAGCTTGATCTGTAGCCGTGCGTACCAGTATTTTACATGAAGCGACTGCCTATCTGACCTCCACAACCCAGTTACTGGGTAACACGATACCTCTTGATAAGACTGGTTGTCAGACTTTCGGGCTACTGCCGACTCGTATTATAATATATGATATAACATGATATGCGAGATTATATTTTTAACCGTCTTCAAAAAAAGGAGGAGCTTCTCAATTCGTCTGTATGTGATTTATTTTTATTTTTTATGTGTGTTAGCTCAGAACTTTTTTTTGGGTGAACCGATTTGGATGTTTTTTTTTTTTATTTGATAGCTGGTGGCTTCACACATGTGAAAATTTAAAGTTTGATCAATGTCCGACCAGTAGCTTTTGAGTTATCCTTAATACTGCATATTTTTTCCACTTAGTTTACATTGATGATGTGTTAATAATTTCCTGTTACTGTTATTTACATACCAAGTAGTGGTATACGTATTTGTGTGGGGTAGGTACCGCAACTATAAAGTGTAAAATAAAAACATTTTTACAAGAAAACAGCCGACTTCCAAAAAAAACACTAAAAGACGTAAAAAATAACTTTAATTTTGGAAGTCGGTGGCCAACGAAAATACAAAACCAAAGACACCGACTTCCGAAATTAAAGTTATTTGTCACGTCTTCTAGTGTTTTTTTTTGTAATTCTGTAAATTGGTTTAAAGAAAACGCTTAAGATGTATGATGTATTTCCAGATATATGGATGTAAACAAAGCAAAAGACTCCTTTTGCTTTTTTTGCGTTTACATACATACTTATATACAATCACGAGCACTAATATGTCAACGCTTGGCAACTTTCAATAGCGATTTTTTTTGTGAAATAATGAATGCTACGTTGAAATATTACATCCTAATAATATTATAAATGTGAAAGTTCGTGAGGATGGATGGATGGATGTTTGTAACTCTTTCACGCTAAAGCTACTGAATGGATTGGGATGGAATTTGGAACACAGATAGTTTATAACCTGGATTAACATGTAGGATATTTTTTATTGCGTTAGTACGTTCCCGTGGGATAATTTCCGACATCCACATGGGCAAAAGCTAGTATTACATAAACCAATGGGTTCGAAAATACTATGCTCGTAACAACATAAAATTTAATTAAAAAATTAAGGAGACAATCGCTTTTGAATCTAGCCAAGTGTATACATATTTATGCCCGCGACTGTACATACTCATGTAAGGATCGTAGCAGGTGGCGGTCTGTAGTTTCTTCCTACCCCCATGTGAAGAAGGCGTGACTTAATGCATACTATATTTGTCATACTTCATGTAACAAAATTAACAGCGGTCGTAGACCCCAAAAAATAACCTCAAATGATTTTTATTTGAATTTTATCGTGTTTATATATTAATACCCATCAGGTCTGCGGAGTTTCGCTAGCTAATTTAATTTGACCCTGTATACAAGTCTTACACCAAGTCCCCAATACAAGCCCAACTTCAAACCGTTGCTTCACAGAAGAATTGATTATTTGATTATACTACCCGTTTTCTGAGAACTAATACAGAAACGGCCGTAAATATTATCTTGATTGAATGTTATGATTGATTGTAAACGCGGTTTTAGCTGAACTCGCATTGTATAGGCTTTTAGACTGAGGCGAAGTCAACTTATACTGGAAATGTAAGTAAAGCTTGATATGTCATCGTGCGTATACAAAAAACAACAAATATTGTCTTTTAGAAATACTACAATTAAAAACAGTTTTTTTTTTGGCGTTTTCAAAGTTTATCTATAAAATTTTAGATTGACTGGTCTGTGGTTTTTGGGAAATAACTGGTCCTCTAAACTCTTATTGACCTTCTAATGATGGACTCTTTTTTAAATTAATGAAACTCTATTATTAACACTTTGCGCTTCTAATGATGCACACTTTTTTACATAATAGAGCCTTTTTTTAACTTTCCGGCCTTTTCTCACTGTCGATGTCGTTAGGGCACCCCGACCGAATGGGTTAGGATAGATCTGTGACAAACCACGCGCGAGCCGAGCGAGTGAAGCGAGAATTGCTACGGCAGGGGCCGGCGACCACTACAGCCAAGTTGGTCTTAGTTACTTAGCTATTTACTATTTTTAGGACCCCAAAATAGGGAACTAGTAATATTTTTCAATAATGTTATTCAATAATATTTTTAGGAGCGAAAAATGGGAATCATTAGAGGTTCGTTTAAATAAATAATGTTGTTATTACCATACTTATTAAGCATACTTTTAATGATAAGTATCCATACAAAATACGGTAATAACAACATCCACATCAAGCTTTTATTCCCAGAAGGGATAATTTTAACGACACGCCTACCTCCACGTCTGTACACCACGAACAGGAAAGTTACAAACACGTATAAAACAAAATAAATTAAAATAATATAGCACCAGCGGGTTAATTGCGTAACACACTAACAGTAGGATTGTTTTTTTTATTTTTGACAGTTCGATAGCATTTATTGCGTTATTTACGTTGTTGAGCGGACATTTTTTTCGAAAATACGTAGCAATGGGTTAGCAATAGGCTTCAAAATTATTCAGATTGTGATATATAGTGTGTTACGTAATTAGGGGGCTGTTAAGCGAAATCGATATTATTAATTAAAGTCACTTTTTGTGTCTGTCTGTGTGATCACGTTCTTCTTCTAAACCGCGCAACATATTTTGATGCAGTTTTCACCATCATTAATAGTGAATTTATTCCAGAAGATGTACGTATAATAGCATAATCAGCCTATAAAGTTGAAGAGACACACGCCTCCTCTCGGTGAGACAGAGTGGGCACCACGTGGGCCAGTGGGGGTTAGTAAATTCCACATGTCTTCGAATTTTTTGTTCTAGGAGTCACAATGTTTTCCTTCACCATTTATAGAGCAGTGGTGATGAAATAATTTACACAATCTTCGAATATACGACCGACAACTCTTAAATATAATTATAATTAGAATCTATAATAAAAATTAGAATTAATAATGTCATTTTTATATACATATGATATTTTTGATGAAATTTAAAGAGAAACCTGCCTGAATGTGAGTTGCATGCAGGCTAGATTAAATACATGGCTATTATTTTAATATTGTGAATGTGAAGACTATGTGGGTCATTGTTGCTTTTTTTCCCCTATCAGCCAGTTTTAATCATAGTCTGGCAGTTTGAGTAATTTTTGTGGCCTACCCAAATTTCCTTTCTTTGGTATTGTTCGTCAAATCGTTGAGCTCCTTAAGTTCTGAGTTAAGCTGCACGATTACTGACAAATGCGTGCACTGACTGGACAGGTCCACTCAATCTGTGTGGTTTTTCCTCAAAAGACCATTTCTGACACTAATCTACATGGTCTTAACATGATCTCACCAAGATTTTGTCTGGACTTTAAAAGAGACTGTGACTTCTGAGTTTGTTTCGGCCTTTCTTCTCAGAGTAGTCAGATAGGAAACGCCGACCTCATCTAGTTTTTAAAATATGATTGACGTGTAAAAGTGTTAGTACAAATACCATTTACAGAAATAAAATCATTTATACTAAGTATATTATTAATCTACATAATTATAATGAAAAAAATGTTGATGTTTAAACGAGTTGTAAAAAGCTTGAGAAGCAGGGGCGGATTGCTAGTGTAGTATAATTCACTTATAATCAGGTACGGTAATTAGCAGGTAAACATCAATTCACAGTAATATCAACTCATTAAGGCACCTGTCCCACCCACCGCCGCCGGCGGTTAACGAGAAGTGAGCTGAGCTAGCAACTGGAAATGGGTTGGCGAGTACTGAGCGGTGAGTGCGCGACGGCGACGAGCGATTACTCGCTGGTATTTTTATTCTTGATGTGAAACATCCAAAGCTGCGGGTAAAACCGATTGTGACCGTGGCGACGCATGCCGTGACGACGCGACGCGAAGCCAAAATAATTTCGATGTTTCACTGCTTTCACATCTGCCAGGCGTCCTGTGACGGCTCATATTTTTTTTTTTTATTTGTATGGGAAAACAAATAGTGACACATTACATTTTGTTGGAAGAAATACAAAAAAGATACGGCCAAATGTGTAACCAACAACATTCTCCACGGAATACACATAAAAAATAATCTGTACAAATCATGCTATATAAGCTAAAACCTATAAAATAGAATAATTTAAGTTAAGAAAACATTTTTTATGTTTAATAGTAAAACAAAAGTAAATTTAGCAACCAAAGGAAAAAAAATTAAGGTATGCAAATCTTAATTAAAATGACTAGTGACTAAGTGTTTTGAGTACAATATTTTTGAATCTACCAGCAGAAAGAGCGTGCGTATATACCATGGTATGCATACGTACCAAGCGTTAGTCTATCAGCGAGTACTCTCTTTGATATCTCTATTCGCTGCGACAAACGAATACTCACCAGCGGGACTTAAGATCTTTTTTACGTTTCTTGAGCGAGAAAATACTGGGATTTATAGATATCTGTAGGTGTATCCGTGGCATCACAGCGGGCCCTATCAGAATACTAGCGCTGCGGTTTTTTTTTTAATATCTCTGCTTTATACTGAGATAGGAACCTTTTTGGCCTCGCACATGTCTTTTATTTATTACTTGTTTACTATCGTTAATTTCGACAATGTTAATTTTGTTACTTTTAAATGCTCCTTTTTTATTTTATTTTTCTGTTTGTATATGGAAATAAAATATTTTTCTTTCTTTTCTGTTAAAATCGTTGATAGCTAGTCGCTTTCTCATCGGCAGTAGGACAGGTGCCTTACTTCGTACATCGATTACGACTGCGCAAATAAAGGAAGAGCGCCTATTAACAGCCTCATTCAATGATCCAGCTCATTTGATTACTATCGTTTGTGGGGGAAAGCAGGTGACAAGGTTTTTAACACCCTTTTGTTAAAAGACATCTATTTCTCTTGTTATTGTAGGATTTTGTGATTGGTTAGTTACAAAGACATTAAATTATTTACTCAACAATAGACGGGACATAGCGAACAAAATCGTAATCCGATACATTTGTCCTAGTGGGCAAAAGTCGCTCAGTCTAGCGTGGTACGCCTACATGCCGTTCTAATTTTGCTATATTATGCTGGATGGCGTCACTGAGACATGGGATCACAGTTTTTCTATGACATTTCTTTGCATAGCCTCTCTATAGTATCTTAAATCTCTTTGGTTAGTTACAAATTTTATATACAATGTAACCATATCGACGGCACGGTTGGCGCAGTGGTTAAGCGATTGACTACTGCGCTGCGTGTCGCGGGTTCGATTCCCGCCCGGAAAAAATATTTGTATGACCTACAAGTAGTTGTTCCGGGTCTGCCTGTTTGTGTATGTGAGTTTGAATGTTTGTAAACGCACCCACAATACAGGAGAAATTCCTAGTGTGAGGTAAAGTTTTATTAAAAAAAAAAACATTTATAAATAGTTTTGTGGCTCGTGGCTAAGTCTAACAGCCGGACGGATCGATCGATCAGGTTAAGCTACGCTTGCCGCGGTTGGTCCGTGAATGGGTGACGATCTTTATATACCGAGACCGTCCGTGCTCGGAAAACACGTTAAGTCGTTGGGCTCGGCATCATTCTTGGATCTTCGACAGTCGTTACGAGTCGTCAAAAGCCCGAAAGTTTGTCAACCAGTAAACAACAACAACCAACAAGGGGTATCGTATTACCCAGTAATTGGGATGTGGAGGTGAGGTGGGCAGTCGCTCCATGTTAAATACTGGTGTTCAGTTACATCTGGTTAGACTGGAAGCCAACCCCAACATAGTTGAAAAAAGGCAGGCAGATAATGGTATTAATATTGTAGTGCACAGAGCGATATTTCATCATTTCATTCAGTTATATCGATAAATTTATCAAAACAGTGAAATATTTGTCAGCTATTGCGACGTTGCTAACTTTATGAATGCACCCTTTATAAAAAGATCTGCAAAACTAGTGAATAATTTAAGGGAAGTTTTCGAGATGATACTACAGGGTGTAAACAGAGCGGGTGTAACTGTTGAAATCTTGAAAATTAGAGCTCCATTGACAACTTTGAATGTTTCTAGTAGTTTTACTAGAAACATTCAATGTTGGCAATGGAGCTGCTCTAATTTTCTATTTTAGTTAAAAAGTTGACGATAGAAATGATGAAGAATAACAAATCTGCCAAAAATAAATTATGTATGTACCCATAAAAATTTAAATCGAAATACTGCAATACTCTTTAAGTACGCTTTGAATTACTTGCTTTCGTAGGCTAATTATACATTAGTAAAATTTATAAAGCCTTTGAGTCAAAACTAATTAAAAGAAAAATAAACAAAATGTACTATGCCTTTTCATTTACGAATTTGAAGTACCTAAATGTTGAAACAAAAAACATGAGTTGCAAAGCTTGAAAAATACTTGAAGTCCAAATTTTTACCCCAGAATTAGAATCTTGACTCTGCCAAGAAGTTCTGAACAAAATTGTCGTTTAAATTACAAAATTACGGAAGAATTTTCAGCAAATTTTGAGATAAAAGTGCAATTGGATTGTTATCAGCTGTTTTTAATTCTTATCTTGTTCAGTTGCTGAAAGTAATTGGGGAAAAATATGGGAATGCATTTGCTAGGTAAGACTTAAACGATGGGATCTTACCAAGGGGTAGCTAATCGTATTACCCAAATACTGGGTTGTAAAAGTCAGATGAAATTAAAGTGTTATTAAGTGTTAATTCTGGAAGAGAATATCAAAATCACTTTAACACACATAATCAGCCCATAATGTTCCCACTGCTGGGACTTAGGCCTCCTCTCTTTTGAGAGGGACGACTTTAACACGTCATATTTAAAAAGATGAAATGAGTTTAATGGAGATATGTAGAAGGTAGTAGGATTTAAGTAGTCGCTCCATGTAACATACTTAAGAGGGCGCACACAGGTCCACTTTCTTTAAAATAATATTATCTCGTGACTGAGAAGGCATTTTGAATAACGGCTCAATAAGCAATCTCGGTAAGTCTGTCTAAAATTTTCTAATACCTTTTATAAACTTTCATATTGAGACACGAAGCAACAAAATTCGATCTAAAGAAAAGCGGCTACATTCCTCTACATCGTATTTTGTTGCTTCGTATCTCGATATGAAAGTTTATAAAAGGTATTAGAACTAGACACACTTACCGAGGGTACTTATTGAGCTGTTATTCAAAATTCGTTCTCAGTCACGAGGTAATATTTTTTTACAGGAGTGGCGCTAGCGGACCCGAGTGCGCTCTCTTAAATAAAAATAAGTGTTTGTGATAATTACATAAATTTAAAAATAGTAAGTATTTTAGGAAAATAGCTGAGTTATGTATGTTATTGTTATCAACTTTTTATCCGAATAGAATTGCTCAGTTTTTTTTTTCGTTTTTTAATTTTAGCTATTACGATTTAGTTTTTTAACTTTATGAAATATGTTAGTTATTTATCGAACAATACCTTTTGCTGTGCCCTAACAGGGTCTACCACGGCTCTGAGCCTTTTTTTGTTTTACCTTGTGGAACGCAAATAAACGAATACGAATACTGGTATTCAGCTGCATCTGTTTAGACTAGAAACTGACCCCAACATAATGTAGTTGGGAAACGATGAATGAAAAAATGGATGGGCAATGGATGATGATGAATTCCGAAAATCATGTTTTATTATACCTTGCAGATGAACAAGTTTTCGTTTTAACTAAGTAGTAGTATCATAACATCACGCCTGTAATCCCCGAAAGGTTAGACAGAGGTGCACCTACAACAGTACTACCCACATTTCGTCAGTTAAGTTTAAGTCCCATGTAATAGGGGGCGAGCCTATTACCATCAACCAGGCACAAATCCAGATCCCAGGCTGCTACTGAAAAAATATCTGATGGACAACCCCAATAACACCAAGTACAAGTAGCATTTAAAATATTATAGCGTTCAATAATCATGTGAACGTTCTCACCAACTAACAGAATATTTCCAACATTACACCATATTTTGCCCCAATTTTATCTTGCAAAGGATATCAAACTGCTGCCTATAAATTTCTATAATTCCCACTTTATCATAAAAGCAATTATACATAGGATGTTGAAAATACCATGGAAACTTGGCCAAGGATATATCTTTATAAAATTTTATGGGTTAATTAATAATATTATGCTACTGGTGGTTCTAATCTTGTGAGTTTGAACCGTTTTATCACGTATCGGAAGGCCAAAGAGAATTTAATTTCGTGGAAAAAGTACTTTAGGTAATAGGAAATTATTATAATATGTAGTAATTTTTTTTATACTTTATGGCAGAAATTATTTTAAAGATGAGCCCCTTAACAAGGATTTTTTTTGCGGACCGAGGGATCAAACATTATTATGCCTGATAAAAAAATATCTTAATTGAGGAATATAATTTGTATAGTAGTTATCTTAACAAAAAATTACTAATTTGACAAAAATAAGTTTAAAGATGATTAACAAGGATCTTGAGCACATAAAACAAAATCTATTTAGTTTAGGATACGTAAATGATTTAATGTCTAAATGAAATCGCACTGTTGGATTTTCAATGGTCGACTTAGCACCTAAAGTTCACGCGCGCCTCAAAGAGATGGCAGCACCATAGACGGGGTCCGATAGGGCCGATGCCTGCCGGGGTCGCGGATTGTTCGAAAGAGTTACCGTGGCCCTGGCGCACAGGCAACTGAAGGAACACGGGTGGGTTTTAGTCAGTAAGAGTCTGACACGCCCTTCCGCTCCGCCCAGAGGGGAGAGGTCATTTGATGATTTCACACCCAAAAAAATAAAATAAAGCACCTATAGTTGAAAATTCAACAGCACGCTTTGTCGGGCAAAACGGGCATGTATCTCTAAAGTATTAGACTTAGTTGCAAACTTTCTTGAAATGTCTCCCAAGCTTCTGAACTACATTGTAGAACCTTTTTCATGTTGAAATGCGAAAAATATTTATCATCAAACATTTATTTTTAGTACTTGAATATACTTTAGTTGAAACACACAGTTTTATCATCTTGCACGTTGAAATGTATGTAGGGATCGTCCAGTTTAAAATTGCACGTCTCTCCACTGCTTGTTCGATACACATTTCAAATGTTTGTATAGAATTTTTTGTGGAGGGGCGTACAGTTTTAAATTAGACGATCTCTACCAGTACTAATATTTTTATTTTATTGTTTAAAATCAGCAATGCATGTGCATATAATCTTCATAATATGACGCTACCATCTGAAATCTGGTAAAAACACAAAAAATAATGGTACGTACGCAAGATGACATTATTTTAACAAGCTTATACATTTTCAAAGTATGTAATGTATTTTATTTATGTAATTTTGTACTGTAACTATTGTATAAAAATATTACTTATATTTATGTATATCATATGTATGACGGAGAAGGTACGTCTTTCTCGTTATCATCAGCCATATTTTAACTACTGTGGGCGTACTATATGTGAAGTGTTGGTTATTGCGCAATAGAAAAACCGTTTGCAGTTCAAATCAAATTATAACTTACGATCAAACTAATCACACTTGCAAATCACACACTGTAGGTACACGACATAACTATACGGAACGCGCGACAGTTTCTAAACGTGTTCACTGCTTGACCTCCACCGACCAACTCTGATTTAACTCTGGTCAAGCGTTATGTTGTAGACTCTGTCGAATGCCGCCTGGTGGCGCTGACATCCCGATTAGTCAAAGTCGAAACGATTGATTTACTGTATTTCCGACATATATTTATTTTAAGTAGGATGTATATCTGGAAAATAATTTATATTCCATTTCATTTCAGTTCCAGTTGACGTTTCCTTGCACGGAAAGCGGTTTACAATTGCGAGGTCTATAACTAGGATATATCAAGCTATACGTTTTTAGTATAAACATGCTGAAAATGTTTGTCTTGATGTGTCGCCATGTATACTTAGTCTACGGAATACTTTTTGCAGAAAAATAATGATTATCAAAAATGTGTAAACTGTTTTAAAAATAATAATATTTAATTAGATACTATATATCACTTACATTTGAAAATTAGCTTCTGCACACGCCTTCACCCGCGTGGATGTCGGAAATAATTCTAATTCTTTTTCTTTTTCTGTCATAAAAGTAGTCTAAGTTACTTCTTATAACATCAGCTATCTGCCAGTAAAAGTCCCGTCAAAATCGTTCCATCCATTTCGGGGATAAGCCGGAACATACAAACACACAGACAGCTAGACAATAAAAAAAAAGAAGATTATTTTTGGTATAGGTACCGTATATACTTGCATAACCATTTAATAAAAAGTTGTTATTTTGACATTACAAACTATAATTTGTATATAATTATGTAGTATATACAACATGTCCCAAAATTCAACGATAAGCCAACACCGGAGGATAGACTTGCCCATGAATACTCGAGGAAAAAAGTTTTTTTTTTTTTTAAGTTATAAAACAAATGAAATTCTTCAAAAATTGAGACCTTTTATGACATTTTTCACTACCATGACCACATTTTTTTAAATATTTCTGTTTTTTTTTATAGGCATCCTGAATAGCACTGCTATCTACCAAAATTCTTAAAATTCGTAAATCCAAAATACCTGTAGTTTAAACTTATTTTATTCCATTAATTTTTTGTTTTTTTTCACTTTTAACCAATTTTAACATATCGTGGTGTAAAAAAAAATATGAACACTAGTATGGCAAGTTTTTTTAGAAATTGACGCAACTAAACAAGATTCCAAAATGGTATAATACAAACAAACAAGTTACAAAAAAAAATGTGCCTATTATTTCTAAACAGGGGCCAAATGACGGTCGGGTAATAAAAAGTATTAGTAGTAGTATTAGTTCTTGAAAAACGTTTAATATTTCAAAACACATGGTATAAACAATTTCACGTGTAATTTATTACGTTATTAACATTATAGCAAATGTTCGAATTGTTTGCCACCAGCATTAATACATGCACGACATCGCCTTAAAAATTATCGTTTCATTTGTCTTGCATATCTTCTGCTATTGATGTAATCCGCAGCCTGAGTGATATTTCGACGAAGCTCGTCCAATGTCGCAATGGTTTTTGAGTAGACCTTGTCTTTAAGACAACCCGAATAGAAGAAGTCCAGGGGGTTCAAATCGGGTGAACGGGGTGGCCATAAGATAGGACCACTTCGCCCGATCCAACGCCCTGGATACTCTTGATTTAAATATTCTCGCACAAGACGGGCATAGTGTGCTGGGCAACCATCATTTTGGAACCACGTGTTTTGGAGATCACTTAAGGGTACGTCGTGTAACAATTCTGGCAAGTCATTTTGTAAAAAAGTTTACATAACTATTGCCATCTAAGTTTCCTTGTAACTCAAAGGGCCCAATTACTTTTCCGTTTAATATGCCGGCCGGTCCATAGGTTAACCTTGAATTGATATTGGGATATGTCTTGTCTCATCAAGTGCGGATTTTCATTGCTCCAACTATATAGGTTGTGAAGATTTAAATACCCATCTTTCTTGCATGTTGTTTCATCCGACCATAGAATTTTGTCTAGGAATTCGGGATATTCCCTGGGCCTTTGCAGCATCACACGGCAAAATGTGACTCATAGTGGATAGTCCGGCGGTAATAACGTCTGCACACGCCTGTAGTGATATGGGTGAAGCCTGTGACGTTTTAAAATTCTATGTGCAGAACTTTTCGGGATTCCTGTAGCTTCTTCTATGGCACGTACCGAAGTAGTCGAATCATTTTCTATCTCATTGAGAACTTCCTCATCACAATCCAATCTAGGTCTTCCAGCGTTTCTCCTACTGGATTGGCATACGACTCTCCGAAAACGCTTGATGCACATCAAGAAACACTCGATAATCAGGATATCTTTGAGCATTTGGGTATCTTTCTCGATACAGTCTGCTAGCAGCTTTAGCATTGCATCGGCATTCTCCATAGATGAGGTGCATATTAGCATATTCCTGTGGTGTGTATGTTTGCGGCATGTTAAACGCTAAACAGTCCAAAATGCGCCAGAACTCCAAATCACAAAACACACAATCGTAGTCCAAGATAATGCCAGGTCAGTTCAGTTTGCAGACCACTTCCAGTCCAAATAATGCCAGGTCAGATACGTTTGCAGACCGATTCCTGTCCGAAAAGCCAAGCCAAAAGTCGTTAGTACGTACGAGAGCCACGTCAGTTGAATACGGAACGGTGCGCAGTAAACAAAGGAGCAGAGCGTACTGAACTGAACTGACTTGCTGAGAATAATAACAGCTTCTCTACCTGCCCTATTGTTGTCTCTTTTTAACGTAAATATCTCTATCTCTCTCTAATTTCTAAGGTTTGTACGAGTATGCCCAATTCAAATTCCTAGAAGTTGTAACAATAACCCATTTTGGGCACGTGGTAAAAGTGACTACTGTCAACTACAATTTAAGGAATTTGGTTCTTGTTATGAACTAGTATGGATATTATTTTTTGTGGCTGGTTTTAATAGCCACAAAACCACCACCCATACCATACCATTACACCATTATACCATTTTGGAATCTTGATTAGTTGCGTCAATTTCTAAAAAAACTTGCCATACTAGTGTTCATCCTTTTTTTTTACACCATGATAATTTTGAGTTGGTTAAAAGTAAAAATCTTCAAAAAATTAAGGGAATTAAATAAGTTTAATTAATTTTTGTGAAAAAACTAGAAGTATTCTGGATTTTTTAAGAATTGTGGTAGATAGCAGTGCTATTCAGGTTGCCTATAAAAAAAAACAGAAATATTTAAAAAATTGTGGTCATGGTAGTGAAAAATGTCATAAAAGGTCTCAATTTTTGAAGAATTTCATTTTTATTATAACTTAAAAAAATATTATATATAAGTATTTTTTTCTTTTTTTCGCCGAGTAGTCATGGGCAGGTCTATCCTCCGGTGTTGACTTATCGTTGAATTTTGGGACATGTTGTATATGTATAAAGAAATTGTAAGATACATAATCTGCAATAGTGAAAACATTAAATAAACTTGTCTTGAATTCTAGGAAGGAAAACTGCATTATATATTAAATAAACAAGTAGTTTGAAATCATGAGTTGGAAAGAGTGTGCGGTAACCAAAACTATAACAATATTGTAACCGTATTTATGTTTCGTGTAGGTCATAATTATTTCCAGGAAAGAATATTATACAGTATGCTTCGTTATTGTAAAGGGGAAAACAGCATTATTTTATGAGCACAATGAAGCAGCGTTTTTGTCTGTTGTCAAATCGACATCTTTGTTGTTATTTTGATTAACCAATCACAGAATCAGAATGAGAGTTGGAAAACAGAGAATGGAGAATCTGAAATGACTTTAAGCCTAGAACAAAAATTGACTTAATAATCTTCTACAAAGACTTAATAAAGTCTTGGTAGAGCCAAACTCGTAGCCGAATTCTAAGCAATGTCTATTGATATTGTCATCGACACGCAAAGAGGTTTTTTTTTTTTTAAATTGACCCACCGACAACGCACAGCCGAAACCGCAGTTCCACAAGCATGAAAATTTACACAACAGATCCTTTTAAATCGAAAGTGACCACGAATAAAGGAATTTTGAAACTTCATCACATAAAATAGTTATATGGAATGAAAGTATTTGTGGAAGTTCGACATTTTGCCGAAGGGAAATCCCATCGGGCGCACGTCTAGTAAAACAATAAATCTACAAGTCTACTTTTTACTCAAGAAACTATTTATTATGAATAATACTTTAACACTCACGAATTCCATGCCCTAAATAAAACACCACAATACTCGCACATCTTTTTCCGAATCCAGTTTCACAAGTACTTCGATATCTGCAAGTGACACATGTCAAAATCTCCGTCGTTCCGTATAAAGTAATGCATCGATGTGTATTCTTACAAGATATTTGGTAAGAGAAGCACGTGTCGATATCTAGGGATGCCAAATGCACTCCCGGGTGGGAAATGTGCTACTATTGGTTTACGCTTTAAAATGTTATTTTAGTTTTTGAAAGGTTCGTTATTAAATTAGAGAATAAAATTTTGTGTCAGGCTGTTAAAATTGAAAGGTCTATGCTAAAATAAATGGAATATTTATTAAAAGCTTTATTTTATACGGTTTATTTGAAAATGTTTTTAAAATGTAATTGTTTGTAAGCTAGTATAGTACCTAGTCCTACAGATGACATGTAATCATTTTAACAATCTATGTTTTACCTTATGCAATTAAACCGTCGTAAAAGAAACGAACATCTTAAATTTGCTAATAGTGAACGCTCGGCACCTTTTGGGTCTTAAAATTCATTTTTCCCCGTCTGCAACGCGGCCCAAAAAGAGGATGATATAAAAACATTATCTTCTTTTTGGGCCAATCATTTTTGACAACAGTTACGTTGTTTTTTATACCTACTTAAGTTTTTTTTTTAAGTAAAACTTTTTTTAAATCAAGCTTTTAATGAACTATAAAGTACAAAATAAAACTTACGTTAACATAGAACTTTAATATTTTCTGAAAACCTTGAGGCTTATCTTAAAGTGTACGAAGAACGTCCACGCGTCAATCTTTTAAGAAAATATTAAAGTTCTATGTTAACGTAAGTTTTATTTAGTAATTTTTAGTTCATTAAAAGCTTGTTTTTAAAATGGTTTATTCTTCAATTTTTTTTGTACTTTTAGGCATTAAAATTTGTTTAAATATCCGTTCTATCATCTTCACTTGAAAGGTACATGTAAAGACGAACTCAAACACGGCTTTACACAAGTCATGATGTGAAGCCAACCGAGTTGCACTATCCAAGTCATGCCATACTTTAGAACGGGCTATCATAATTAAATGAGTACTTATACAAATTTTCCTGCCTGTGCTGTTGACCGCTGAGGAGGTCTCTCGTATGGAGCCAATCCTGGCGAAGAATCAGGTCATGCATCATAAAAATTAATTGTCTTCAAAACAGAATCAACCTGTGAAATTTCAACTCTGTAGGCTAAGAGGATGAGGTATTAATTCAGCTTTCAAGATTTAACCTAAACAAACTAACATACATAATATTTTGCAAGTTAAATAAAAGCTTGTAAAAACAACGTAACATGAAGGTAAATTTTACTAACGTACAAAATGAAAAACATGAGACCGGAATGCGATGCCATTGTGAACAGACCAAAAAATGGTATTCTGCTAATCTTAGAATTCAATTTGTTCACATTCCGGTCCCAATCTCGTCCCAGTGTAGTTTCATGGCGGTCAACTTTGATATCGTTTACGAAAAAATACCACATATTTTCATGTTGGTTCAATGTATGCAGAAGATATTGGGATACTTAGGGCCCGTTGTTTTATCTGTTGTCAAACATACTAATAGTTAAAATGCGTTAGTTACAGCGTACTGGCAGTCGTTGTATACATGCAGCATGTGGGTTAACTACACGCAGAGGGCATACAACGCTCTGCGCGTACAGTACAATAATGCATTCAGGGTGCTGATGGGGTTGCCGCGTTACTGCAGTGCTTCGGGCATGAGGCAGGAATAGATGGATTTCCTGCACTCATGTGTAAGCGCTGCGCATCCATCATGCGCCGGATTCGCGCCAGCCCCAACAGCATTCTGAAGGTTATAGCGGACAGGTGGGACAGCCCGATGCTGGGACATTGGATACGCCCACACGCCACTGAGTGCATGTAGTGTATATTGTAGTGTATATTATTATTATTGTTTCTTCTGGTAGAATTTAAGTACTAACATTAGTTTATAAGTTGTTTGTATACTAACCCTAACGGACTAATGTTCTGAATTAAATATTTTTTTTATTTTATTTTAAACTAACAATTTGTTAAAAATTACAGAAGTATATTGTTTGACAAATGGTTAATCTATCTACTCGTATAGTTAAAAGAATTACAATTTGCTATGAAAGTTAACCATGCGTAGACAGAGTAGTTAAACTTTAACTATTGTCAAATGACTAATTGTTAAATTGACTATTGGTCATTTTTAACTGTGTATCAAACAACGGGCCCCAAGTGTTACTTTAATTTCTAGCAACCACATTTTAAGATTTTTTTAATGTTAATTAGTTTGCTTGGTTTAGTACACACTCATAGTATTTTCATTTCCCATTTTAAATATTTGAGAATATAAAATCATTAAAATAAATAATCGGGTAGAAAGCTAACTTGGAACGTATTGATAATAGCGACGTGCAAGCGCGACGCGGATGATTTACGATGTCAAGAAGAGACGTCATTTTAGTAAATGTCAAACTATAATTTTTATTTTTGCACTTTTGCACATTTAGTCGGGTTAAATGAATAAATATAGAGTTTGTAAACTTGGAGATAAGCAATTAACATTTTAAGTCTTATTACGCGTTGCGCCACTAAAAAGTAACACCGGGTTAGTTAACCTGACATTAGTGTTTTTTGAGAGAGTTTTCAATCGACGAAACAATCAAGTATAATTCCATAGTCTGTGCCCTGTTATGTAATCCGAGTAAAATGAATGAACGAATAATGAACGGAAATTGTGTACCCATCTCTTTTACACTTACATTACGAAGCGTAAGTAATACTTTTTTGTCTTTGAATTGTATAACATGAAATTTAATTTTAATCGTAGTGTATGTGGTTTCCATGGAGATTTAGTTTATTGATGGACGAAAACGCCAGATCAGCAAAAATATGTTTTAAGTTTTTATAAATTGTATTTAATTTTATAATTATATTGTCTGCTGATATAATATCGAATTTTCCTTTACTATAACGTCGAACAATAATACAAAATAAGTTATTATGACGTCAATTTATTTTAACACTAACCCAGATTCTAGCGATTTAACCCGCCCACATAAGTGGGTTTAATAGTTAAAACTTTAACTCTAGGTTTATCTCTAACTCTTGGTGGCGCAAGATTAATTATTGAATTAACCCTGGGTTAGCTGTTAGCTCCGAGTTATTTAGGATAACCCATGAACGCACAAGTGGGCCTATTGATTTATGGCTAATGGTTTATGGTAAAGATTTATTACACTATCACAGGAAGAAAGGATTTTCTCGAATATGGTATAGGTACCATATTCGAGAAAATCTCTCAACAACAACAACCACACAACAACAAAAAATAATAACAACAATTTTCTGATGGCTAGGCCTACCTAGCCTTCAGAAAATTGTTCGGAATCGATATTATCCATGAGGGATATCATCGTATTTCGGAACAGAACCCAAGCATAGCATCCAGGATAAATAACTACCTACTGTTGTGGTCATAGTAGTGCGTTGTTTAAAAAAAAAAAAACTTTTGAAACAATAACACAGACTAAGTATACAAAAAGTATAACGATGATAGCTGCAAAAGTATAAACTGTAGCGCAGCTAACGAGGTCTTTCTTCAGATACAGAATGGAATGATGTTCCATGCAAAAGTGCTTAATAGGTAAAGTTAATATAACATAACATCATGCCTGTATTCCCCGAAGGGTTAGGCAGAGGCGTACCTATAGCACACCCACATTTCGCCAGTTATGTTTTAAGTCCCATGGGGGCGAGCCTATTGCCATCAACCGGGCACAAATCCAGACTCAGGGCTGCTACCGAGAAATTCCAGATGGAAAAACCCAATAACACTTTGCCCGACCCGGGAATCGGACCCAGGACCTCATGCTCAGCGGTAGTACTTGCGACCATTAGACCAACGAGGCAGTCAAAGTATTATAAAAAGTTAATATAGTTAATTTAGAATTAGTTGATAAATAATAAAATAATAAGATAAAAATAAACAGGACAGGACATATGAATTGGGGTGTTGAGTTAATGTGGTGAGTGTAGGGTTAATGGGTGTGTGGTTGAGTGAAGAGTTGCAGAGAAAATCATACAGAAAGGCACAAATGTTACCGGTATATTGTGAAACTTTTGTAACACACCGACATCCATAATATTTCCGAGGGTGCTGCCGATCCAAGTAATTTTGGCAGAGCTTCACGAAGTAAGTGAAAAGATTGGTTTAGAAATAACCTCTCAAAAACAAAAATAATATCAAACCATCTAAAAACCTATAACACTCAACGACTCTCCGATGGATTACGAAGACGATTATATTTACCTGGGAAATTTTGTACCTATCGTCTACCAAGAAACACAACATTGAAGAAATAGATAGGCGAATCGCGACAACGTGGAAAAAAAAATGGTCATATAACGAAATCATGACGTCAAACATCCACCACATCCAATGGAAAAGGAAAATTATGGATCCCTTCCTACTACTCTGCCTCACGTACTCTATAGCCATGATAAAGCATGCCTCTCTACTCAAAGAAAAATAAGTATACTCTAAATAAGCTCGTATTAGAGTAAGGTAATCGACTCTTAACATCAATTTTAAAACTTTTTGTTACCTCGTCGTAAGTAATTGAGGAGGTCAGGAGCAAAAAGTGACACTGGGGAAATGGGACTCAAAACCTTGAATTTTATCAATTTCTGTACAGATTTGGTTCAATTAGTGACTTATTTCACGAGAAAATTGCATTTAAAAGGAGTATTCTATATAAAAGATAACATTTACATTCGATCACAATAGTAGTTGAGGCTTTGGGAACAAAACGTGTAATTTTTGTAGATAAAAAGTCGAATGTCGTATCGTAAAAGGTGACATTTTATCACCAGATTGAATCAAATAGTGACATTTACTTTGTGGAGGATCGAAGGTAACATTCGAAAATTATTTCATTAAATATTTCCTGTATTTATCAATAGAATTTACATAAAAATTGTTACTGTCCAAAAAATATATGATACCTACTAGCTTTTGCCCACGGCTTCGCCCACGTAGATGTCGGAAATTATCATACGGGAACGTACTACCGGAATAAAAAGTATCCTACATGATAATCCTGGTTTTAAACTACATGTGTTCCAAATTCCATTCAAATCTGTTCAGTAGTTTTTGCGTGAAAGAGTAACAAACATCCATTCATCCATCCATCCATCCCCCCTCAAAAACTTTCAAATTTACAATATTAGTAGGATATATTCCACGTGCCTACCCATATTATTAATTTTTTCTCGATTCCTGAGAAAACAGAAAAAGTGTAAATGTCACTTTTTGTTCCTAACCTCCTCAATTGTTGTCTCAAAAACAATTTCAGTACAATAACCAACACTACCAAAGTATATACTATAAAGCAGATGGTCTATTCTGTAGAAATTTCACCGTGAAAACTTACGTTAAGTGAGCTTCAACTGGGCTATCATTTCACAAGGATTGACACTACTCACTTCACTTCAGTCTTCAAGGTGAGATTTTTACAGGATAGATCGACAGGTGTATTAATATAGCTTTCACGAGTGGCGATCATATTTTTACCACGTCATGCATCATCTATTCTCACACAGCTCGTACGTAAACGAGAACCCACAAAAACTGTCCCAAAACACAATCAAATCCAATGACAAACGAGACATTGGTAACTGGCCGAATCGAGTTTGAACCGGTTCGCGGTATATTTATCATCGTACACGGAGTTACGAGGTGAAACGAGAAAATATGGACTACGGGCACCTATTCAAATGTTTGGAAGAGTCTCTTTTAAATATTTTATTATTCTAGTCTCTTTAAAATAACTTTGTTTCGAAAATTGATGTACTTTTTACTGAAACATGTGAGATCTTTAGTGTCAAATTTGATTACAATTTAAACTCAAAACAGGAAGACCGAGAAATGTATCTGTAGCGGTATCAACATCGCCACATGCGCGCTACACGTCATACTGACGTCACGCAAATCCTGCATCGCGCAAGCAGAGTTTACCGCGCGACTAGCATATATACAACGTACCGACATCAACCGTCGGACAGTTGCCCACCAGACACAACACCCGTCTGGTCGGAGGATCCTCCCTTTTCCATAGAGTATGAGTGAGCTTTACACCCTGTTCCATATACCGCTATATATCTAAGCGTAAAATATTATACTACAGACATACAAAGAAAAATAACAAATTGAAGATCGATCTGGTGACAGTCTTGGGAAGATGATAGATATTAATCGACCTAAAAACCGTTCGACCTTAAAGAAAAAGAAACCTGGATGCCAATGTTATGTAAAGACCAAAAAGGCTTGAGAACGAAAATGATGTTTACAATGTTTAGATTGAGACCGATTTGAAAGACGTATAAAGAAAAATATCACTACTGCTGCTCATGAGACACCGCCTAGCTTATCTACACCGGCAGCAAAATATCACGTAGCTCGCTTTTTTTTTTATACTACCTAACCAACTAGTAAAGGGTTGTCATCAACAAGATACGGCATAATGAGCATCAATGCATTGACTCTGATGCTGCGGTATAAATATTAACGACTATATGTAGATAAACCAATATGCTTTTAAGGGCGAATTTCACCAATGAAATTGAACGCAATCATACATCTAAACCGCGTTCAAGAGCTGTCACGACAATGATGACTTTGACAGCTCTTGTGCTGATCGTGTTCAGTGTCATTGGTGAAATTCGCCCTAAATTGATTTACCTTTAATAGCTTTTTTTGATATCTTCGAGAAGAGATTAGATAGGATATCCTGGATCTTGTGATCAAAGTAAGAATACTAACCTGAGAAAGTAACGAATAAAGGTGGTACAAATAAGAAATTATTTGGTGTTTTCGTGAACTGATTTCTAATAATTTATAAGCATAATAATATTATCTTAGATGAATTTGTCTAAGGAAATACTACAAATGTGATTACATAATTTATTTTTAGTCATCTTATAAAATGCTCAAATATTATGACGATAAAATTAAGTTACGATGTGCCATCATGCATATTACGATGGAAAGGCACATCGTGACACAAATTTTACGATGAAATCAGTACATGATTCTAGAACCCTCTGCGTTGAAAGTTTTCGTCGGTTCTGAGTACAATAAAATCAGGAAAATGCCCTTTCTAAAAACTCTTCCCATTACATAACCCAATACTCCATTATCAAATTTCCAAAAAACCTTGACCAGAAACACATGGAAAGATATAAAAAGCCATGTAATAATGTGGGCATACCACCTGGCGTCACAAACCAGACGTGACTTCGATAGCGAAAATGTTAATTTCTGTAAAAATGGTTATATTGATCAAATGAACAGAAGTCTTACTCCTTAAATGGACTTTTCTTATCCTCTCATTTACGGTTTAAACTATCATTTATTTCTCAAATATTTACATAATCACTTAATGAGAGACAAAATTTTAATAATAACATGTAGATAATGATTAAGATAGTCCAGAGCACTCGTCGTTCGTGCGGTTACCCACTAATAAAATTAGTTGTTTTAATAAATCTGGTGAGTGGGTACATCGTAGTAAATTACTCCGAACACGCGCGTCGTTGATTTAGATATGAGCTTTACGGTCATATTTTGGCGTTGATAATAATTTAGCTTGTTCAATAGATAGGTCAACTCATCTGTGGCGCTATATGTGGGTAAACCACATACCGTGGTCCACATACGTATGGTATACCACGTTTTACTCGGACGACGACTGCCGAGTCAAGTACTGACTCACAAATTAAGGGTACTACATGACCTAAACGCAAATTTATAATGCCTAAAAATATATGACCCACTGCAGTAATCAAAATCAGAAAAATATATGATATTCTTCTGGATATATGCTAGTTAGATAGTGTGTTGAAAACATAATACAATTAACTTGATATGATAGAAAAAAATCACGAAGATACCTCTAAAAGTTTTTTAACCATTAAAAACCACAATAATATACATGCAAACATTCAGTTTTTTTTGTCAGATTATGCTACAAGTAACATACTAACGTAATAGTGTTTTAATTTTTTAGTCGAATGAAGAGATTTTTTGTAAATCCATAATTGCTTCATATTTTGCAATAAATTACCAGCGTTGTGTCATCGCGTGTGTCTTTCTTTTCTATGCAATCCGACAGTGACCACGCTTTAGGTATTGTAAGCCTCTTAAAGCTGTATAATTAAAAGCGTACGCACACATTGCGCCGCGCGCACAGATGAGTTGAACTATCTATACCTACCGTACTGACAAGCTAAATTTGGCTACTGCCCAGTGAATATCGGACGTACTTAGGGTAAGTACTTACGGTACATACATTTGCACCATCACTACTTGACTTGTATTGTATAGGCTCTTATAATGCAACTCCTAATTTAGGCGACGAAAATTCCTTTTAGTGCTGAGGTTCAAAACTAGTTTCTGTTTTACGTCTACGGCCCATTGAGATGAAACCAATTTTTTGGCCTGGCAAATGTTGTTGCAGATCCAGATGATTTTGTCGAAACACTCTTGTTTTTTATGTTTTGTAACCAACTTCCACAAACCCAGAAGGAAGTCTTAATCTGCACGATTACTGACAAATGCGTGCACTGACAGGTTCACTCAATCTGTGTGGTTTTTCCTCAAAATACCATTCAGACACAAATCTACATGGTCTTCACGGTCATGATCTAATCAAGATTATGTCTTGACTTTAAAAGAGACTGTGACCTCTGAGTTTGTTTCGGCTTTTCTTCTCAGAGTAGTCTGATAGGAAACGCCGACCTCATCTAGTTTTTAAAATATGATTGACGTGTAAAAGTGTTTGTACAAACCTACATATATCATTTATCATTTATCATTAATAGTTGACCACCAGTTTTATACATGTTAATTTCTTTCTTTTGTAGTAGTAGTCCGGATCACGCTTAGATGCGGTATGCATTTGGATTGAAAAACGTTTATGTCTTGGTGCCAAATTGTTCCGGGCATGTTTTGTTACGACTAGAACTTCTGACCTTACCTTTTTTAACCAAAAAGGTGCGTAAAATTTTTATGAGCCCCGTCCTTTAGTTATAGAATGGAGTTGGGATGTAAAAATTTACGTCAACCATTAGCAATATCTAGCGCGATTGGAGAATTGGTATTGTTTCATGCTTTCAGATAGTTAGTTACTTTCCAATGTTTTAAATAATCTGTCAATTCATATATGATGAGATTTAGATTTAGTTACTGACTTATCATCCTCGCTACCACCTTAACGACTGGGACTCATATTCCAATCATGATCTAAGTATTCTCATTGTGTGCCGATACGAGAGAAGATGTAATATTGCAAATTAGCTGCATCCGGGTAAACAGGAAGCTGACTTCAACATAGTTGAGAAAAACTAGCTAGATGATTACGCCGAGAGAAGAAGTAAACAATGTTATATATTCTTCCAATTTTAAAATAATTCCTGCATATTTTTTTGTTAAAATCCGGGAAGGACAGGAAAGAGTATTACGCCCATTTTTGAAAAGTGTCTCAATTAATTTCTATAGTGCTAATGAACCACTAAAAAATTCACAAATTTTTTATTCAATCGTTAAGTGCCATAAAATACATATAAATTTTGCATTTTCAAATTTCGCGCGTAATTTGACGAAAACACTGGACGCAGTGGACGCCATATTGCTCTGTGGTCATGACGTCAGTTAGCTGTGTAAAAAATAGTTGATACGCTGATAGTTGTCAGTTGACACTTCTAAGTTTACATAGCCTTAGGACGTAATAACATGGCGTCTACTATTTAATATATGTTATATTGGTGTTATGAAACAGATTAAAAAAGCTGAAACCATTGAATTGAATTCTAAAATTCTGTTTGCTATTTTATGAACTAAAACTAACGTTTTGCGACTGCTTTTTGCTTAAGCTATCTCAATAATTTTATATTTTATCTCCTACAGAGTAAAATACCCTATTATGATTTACGAATTATTAAGTTTTGGCAACATAACTTGTCTATTCAGATTTGAGAGCAGTCGTGGCCCAATCCGAACGACCGTGACTTACGAGTTGCAGGTCGTGGGTTCGAACCCAGACAGGCGCTTTATTTTGTGTAAATTATTTCACCATCGCTGCTAAAACGGTGAAGGAAAACGTCGTGAGGAAACCGGCATGTCCTAGAACCACTAATTCGAAGACATGTGACATCTACCAACCCACACTGGGTCTGCGTGTTGGATCAGTATCACGACCCACTAGCTCTCACAGAGGTGGCCTGTGTCCCAGCAGTGAGAACATTATAGACTGATTAATGATTATGCATTACGCATTCAGATTTGGAAAGCAAAAAGTTACAGTACCGTCAAACGGGGTAAATAGATTGTTGCCAAAAAGGACTCTAATCTGTATTATAATTAACGACTAAGTGCCCTTGTTGGCAACAAACTATATTATTTAAATGTTAACATCCCTTTTAAAGTTTCGTTCCAATTCACCCATTGCGTTCCTATTCACCCTGTTTGACGGTATGAGCTTTAGCTAAATATCTGCCTAAAAACGCCAATACATTATAGGTATACAGACAGTTTTCTATGCTGGAAAAGTCGGCCTGTCTGTTAACGCATAAGACATAAACTACTGAATAGAATTTAGTGACATCTGACATAGTGAAAGCCGAAATTTTGCCCAGCAGTGGGGCAATACGGGCTAGTTAGGAGATAGAAACATTTACAATACCATTTAGGCACTCTTTCTTTGACAACCATTAAATGGAAATCGAAAAAAAAAACGGAGAGAAATAAAGAAAAGAGGAAGAGAAATGAGAGCTCGTAGGTAAGGACATCAAAATCCTCCTTCTGCTCTCGTTCAGCAGCTTCAATACATCATATCGTAGTATGAGATTCTAGCGGTATCTACATTGCCACATGCGAGCTACACGTCACACTGACGTCACACAAAAACCTGCATCGCGCAAGCAGAGTTTACCGCGCAACTAGCATATATACAACACCCCGACATCGACCGTCGGGCAGTTGCCCAACAGACACAACACCCGTCTGGTCCGAGGATCCTCCCATTTCCATAGAGTATGAGTGAGCTTTACACCCTGTTCCTAATACCTCTATAGGATAAGCCAGCCAGATGGATTGGTAGTGGAACTGACTGCCAAAGACCTAGACAAAGTGACATTCAATCAGCGATAACGCTGACGGATAAGTCAAAAATGTATGGAACTGACATAAGCTACCGAAAGCTTATGTGAATTACTTGCTTACCCTAATTTTGTAACACACTATCACAATCTGAATCATATTGAAGCCTATTGCTAATCCATTGCTTCATATGTTCAAAAATTTGTCTGCTCGATAATGTAAATAATGCAATGAATGTGTTTGAACTGTCAAAATGAAAGCCATTTCTACTGTTAGTGTGTTGATTGAAAGTCGTGGTAGATATACGAAACACTTTGAAATCGATTGTCACAAGTGTCTAAACCCTCTGGACGTCACTTGTGGTCTCTTTGAATGCATGTCTCTAACGAATATTTTGCAAATAAATATTTTCCAATCACCAGACAGACAAAGTCTCTAACACAACTAGTATTGCACCGAAAAAAGAAAGGAATCTATTAATCATTTGCGAAAAAACAAGTCGATTGTAAAGAAATACTTATCCAAGAGATAAGGTAGGTTATTTTTCACGACATCACGCAGTTGGGTCGTCGGAGAGTCGTCGGTGTGGAAAATGACATGATATCGGGACATAGCGGGACAAAGCGGGACATTGTGGGACATTGAGGGACATCGAAGTGACGTTTGGTACATCGTAAGCTGTAGACGAGAAAATGATCGTTAGATTTAGATAGAGAACTCGTTTGACGGGGTCTGTTGTTCTTTTTTCTTTTTCGTGATGAAATATATGGGTGTTGATTGATTTTGAATGGCGTTCGTGTGAATTTGGGTGACTTTAGTAAAGGAGACCTTTTCATTAGTTGTGCTTTCTTTATGTAGAAGGACGTTATTGCAATTAATACTTTGTAATAAATTGTGAAATAATCTTTCAGCAGCCAGCGAATTTTTCTTGATTTAATAAAAATAGAGGTTAGGGGGTTGGGGGTCGGGAGGGAAGGAGGAGAGGGTATAATAAAGAGTATTCTATTTTATTGTGTCACTCGTGGTGTGGTTTATAAAAAAGTTCCATGTTGAGATAAACTATGAGGCTCAATTGACATCTTGTTTAGGCCTTCGATATACAAAGTATATAATTCAATGACCTACATCAGACCAAAATGTTCCAGAAACCATATTCTTGAAGAAGTTCAATCAAAAGTTCCCATTAATAAATGTTGAGTGTTTAAATCGGAGTTCAAGATCTGCTATGGAAAATTTCGTTTTATTAAAGACTGAAATAAATGTAAGTAAATACAATTTACTTCTACATCTTGTTTCTTTCATAAAAAATGTTATAAGGAAGTTATAAATACCTATTTCTTTCAGTTATAATGGATTTTCATAGACTAAGATTAAAGATACGCCACATCTTTTTAATGTAATTTAGACCTAGGAGGCCGGGAAAAAAATAAAGTTGTAAAACTTTGTATTGCGTGTACTTGCAACGATATAAGACATAGAAACCATGTTTCCGACACTAATATAACACAGCAGCAACAATCCTCGATTAGGCCAGTTTGTACTGGTTGTCTTACCACTGACGTGCAGCCGACTGTACCTACAGCGATAAACAAAACAATCATAATAAGTGCATAACAAATAATATTGCGCGGAGCATACTAAAAGGGTTATTATAATAATACTAGCTGCGCCCCGCGGTTTCACCCGCATAAGTCTCGATTCCGTGGGAACATAGGGATAAAAAGTATGTAATGTCCTAACCCAGGTCATAGTCTACCCATGGGCTAAATTTCATCCAAATCTGTTCAGCCGTTTTAGCGTGAAAGTGTAACAAACAAACGAACTTACTTTCGCATTTATAATCCGAAATCACCATCTTCTCCCTTGAATCCATCCAAAGGTTGTCTGTAAAAGATTGCTTTTAGCGATAACACCACACATCGATGTCACCCTATGTAAAATTTCTACATTTATATCTGTAATTTTTATGGTGTACATAATAAAGAGTATTCTATTCTATGCTATTCTATAATATTAGTTAGGAAGATAGGATTAGGATTACGATATTAGTGGATACCATTAACCACCATTTACCATTGCCATTGCTGTCTTTGCTGCCATATTGTTTACCATTGTAAATCTCATTGTCTACTTACTCGATATAAAGTTTAAAGGCTAAAAATAGTTGCATAGACATTAGGCAATCAGGATATCTAAACTGCTAAACTGTACACAGTCTACCCACATAAAGGACAATTGCCAAATAAATGCAATTTTTAAGATAAGATAAGATAATCATTTATTTGTCCAAAACATGAGTATATACACAAATAACATGGCATGCAAGATGTTACATTAAATTAAATCACAGTCATGTTTTGCCTCAATGGCGTACAAATATATGTATAGGTAAACATAAAATAATTATAAATTTATCCATTATTCAAAGCAATTAACATTACAAATTAGAACTTAAAAATGTAAAATATACTACATCATAGTGTCATCAACACAATATAGAAAATATACAATAACATAGCAAATAAATTACAACTTTTGTTGAAATTTACACAGATTTTTTTTCTAGGTATTTCACACACGTCAGAATAATTTATCAGTCAGAAAGTTAAGTTAAGTGTACTTTATCCACATTTGAAAGTAAATAAAAGGTAGTTGGGATAAATATATTTCTCGTTGTTTATTAGGTAGTTATGGAACCACAGCCCTTACAGATTTTGCGTATATAAGCACTTTTACTGACCGACCGACCGATTTTATGACCGTTGGGTAGACGTGTTCTTGAGTGGAGACCGCGGATCGGTAAACGTAAAGTAGGACGCCCTCAGTCTAGCTGGAGCGACGATCTTCGCTGGGTGGCTGGTAGCAGCTGGATGAGAGTTGTCGAGAATCGAGCTGAATGGCGTCCAATTGGAGAGGCGTACGTCCAGCAGTGGACTGCTGTAGGCTGATGATGATGATGATGAAGCACCTTTGCTCAACACGATCTGTGTGGACGCTAAAGTTTGCACATTTGAAAGATTACGATTGCTTACTCTAAGTTTTAGTTAGTAAGTCAGTGCATCACTTATATACCAATTTGTAACACGTCTCAATATAGAATTAAGTAATTAATTACTTACTGTAATTATTTACTTTTATTTTTTTAAAGTCCTTTAAGGCGCTGTCAATCCTGACTAGGTACAGTCCGGCCGTCGAGAGAATGCGTTCTTGACACCTGTCAGTTTCATACAAACGAATACGTGTTTTGCGAATTTGATCTTTATTAGGTACTAGAATTGTCGCACTAACAGATGTATGGAACGCATTCTCACAACACGAGCGACGGCCGGACTGTCGGTAAGCTTAAAAAAAAGGTATTTAGTCTCATACATAAAAAATATTCAACAATGATTAATATCTCGTCATGAAACGTACCTTTGAAAATAATTTCCAAGGTGTGACTGCCTCGTAAGTCCAGTGGTCACAAAAGTTACTGCTGAGCATGAGGTCCTGAGTTCGTTCCCCAAGTCGGTCAAAGTGTTAATAAGTTTTCCATTAGGAATTTCTCAGTACCAGCCCGGAGTCTAGATTTGTGCCCGGTTGATGGCAATAGTCTCGCCACCTGTTACATGGGACTTAAACATTACTGGCGAAATGTAGGTGTACTATAGGTACACCTCGGTCTAACCCTTCAGGGATTATAGGCGTGATGCATGTTCTAGAATGAAAGAAAGAAAGAAAATACGTTTATTTGCGGTAAACATGACGCAGAGAAAAACACACAAAATATACGAAAAATATTTTTACAAAAAAAAAACAACCGACTTCCTAAAAAACCACAAAAAAGTGAAAAAATAACTTTAATTTCGGAAGTCAGTGTCTTTGGTTTTGCATTTTCATTTTTTGCCACTGACTTCCAAAATTAAAGTTGTTTTTTCACAATTTTTATGTTTTTTTAGGAAGTCGGTTTTTTTTTTTGTAGAAATATTTTTTGTATATCTTGTGTGTTTTTCTCTGCATCATGTTAACCGCAAATGAACGTATTTTCTTTCTTTCTTTCATTCTAGAACATAACAACATAAAAATATTTTTATTTTTCACATTTTAGTTGTGGTACCTAACCCACACAAATTCGTAAACCACTACTTGATATGTAAATAACAGTGACAGGAAATTATTAAAACATCATCACTATAAACTAAGTCGAAAAAATACGCAATATTAAAGATAACTCAAACACTACTTGTCAAAAGTTGATTAAATTTATATGGGATCACATGAAAAGCACCAGCTTCCAAATAAAAAAAGAATCATCCAAATCGGGTATTTTTGAAGTTGGTTAAAAAATAACGAGTTAAGGGAAAATATACGTCACATCCACGCAAAATGGCAATCGCTCAGCATAAGGCTGCTGCTTCTGCTCTGTGTTCTAAGGTATGACAAGTAATACTAATAGGCAGAAAACGATCCACTAAGGACATCTCATCTGCGTAATTCCACTACCTAATCTTGGACCAATAAGCATTATGGTCGGACATATTGCTCAAACCTCCTAAGGCGATTTCGCGGTTATGTCCAGTTCCCGACAAAAAGGAATACTGCCTACGCAATAGATTCTTAAAAGGATTTTTTACCATTGTCACTCGAAAAGGGGCATTTGATTCATCGATAACAGTGAATAAAACTCTCTTTTGGTCACTGAGTGAATAAAAACATTTTGAATTTGGAACAAGCTCGAATTTTAAGAATTAAGTACAAAAAATAAAATGTATATGCTGCTATGCTATGGTATGCTAAATGGAGCTAACCATAGAGCAAACAATTCGATTTTAAAAAAAAACGTACTAAATTCGAACACTGTTCTAATTTCACATTTATTTATATTTTTTATATTAGGTCTTTACCTATGAAATTGCCGTTCTGCAGTACTGGCCATTTCAAATCACAATAATTTTTGTTTGGCTAAGAATTCTAATTTCAAATTAATTTTATTTTAAAAACATGGTTTTTTTTTTCTAAAAGTAGTCATTTCTTTATTGATTAGTGTTACATTTTCATCGCATTTCAATCTTTTTCGTCATCATGGATACGTTAAAAATTCGAGTAATTATGGAATATGAGTACCGTCGTGGCAGCAACGCGGCACAAGCGGCACGCAACATCAACGACGTTTACGGAGCTAACACTACAAACCAACGCACCACCTGTTATTGGTTTGCTCGCTTCCGTTCTGGAAATTTCGACCTGAAAAATGAACCTCGCGGTCGTCCGAAGACTTTGGTCGACAATGACGAATTAAAGGCGATTGTGGAAGCTGATGATACACAATCTACGGCTGAATTAGCAGCAGCTTTCGACGTTAGCGTCAAAACAATATTGGTCCATTTGCGTCAAATTGGCAAGGTAAAAAAGCTTGACAAATGGGTGCCCCACGAACTCAATGATCGCCAGCGCGAAGTACGCGTCGAGACGTGCCTTGCACTGCTCAACAGACACACAAATGAAGGAATTTTGAACCGCATTGTTACCTGCGATGAAAAATGGATTCTGTTTGATAACCGTAAGCGCTCAGCAAGTTGGTTGGATCCTGGTTCAGCACCTAAACAATGCCCTAAACGAAAACTTACCCCTAGAAAAGTGATGGTCACTGTTTGGTGGTCTAGCGCCGGTGTGATTCATCACAGCTTCTTACCAAACGGGGTGAGCATTACTGCAGATGTGTACTGTGAAGAACTGAACACAATGATGGAGAAGCTGGCGCATCTCCAACCAGCATTGGTCAATCGCTCGTCTCCGCTGCTCCTGCACGACAACGCGCGACCTCATACTGCACAGCAGACGGTCTCCAAGTTGCAAGAACTGGGATTGGAAGCTCTCCGTCATCCGCCCTACTCACCAGACCTTGCGCCTACAGACTACTACTTTTTCCAGAATTTGGATAACTTCTTGGCGGGAAAAAAATTTAATACCCGAGAGGCAGTACAAAATGCCTTTGAAGAATTTGTTGCCTCCCGTCCAGCTGATTTCTTTAAGAAGGGCATCAATAAACTGCCACTGCGATGGCAAAGATGCATTGATTGCATGGGTGATTACTTCGATTAATACAAATAAAAAATTCATGAAAAAAATTCGTTTAAATTTTTTCATACAAAACGGCAATTTCATAGGTAAAGACCTATTATTAATCCTTTGTTCTCTTATTACCGATTATATAATAAAATGTGATAAATATAAGTACCTACTATACTAATATTCATTTTCTCGCGGTCAATGGTAAAAAGTAGAGTGCACAACGCGTGAAAAAAAAAAACATCTCGGTCCTTGAATCCCTCGCTCCGCTCAGGATTCCAATTTAGAATCCTTCGTTGATCTCAGGATCCAACTTAGTCCCTCAAATTAAATTCACTATTTTTCACTTGTTGTTTAATCTAATCTACGTCTGCTTCACTAAATATAGCTAGCTATAATGTACTTTTTATTTCATTGTCTATACTCGTATGTTTTACTATTTTCTGTTTCAGTGGATAACCGTGGTTAACTTGAATGTGCCCTGGCGGCTGAGAGTATGTTATGCTCACTCAAATGTCTCGCTGGTGGGGGCGTGTGTGTTGGATCATTAAGTTCCCTTCAAAATGGTTGAGCTGAATGGTGCTGATCCATACGTCATGTTCATGAACGGGCGCCGTCAGTAGGGACTGGTCATCTCTTGGCTGCCACGGCTTATTTTAATTTAAGTTTTTGAATTGTTTTTTTTCGTTTTTATGTTTTTTATTACGGACTCTTTTAATGTGTACGTCTTTCTACATCGTTCTCACATGTACAGTTTCAACATGAATGATGTAACCAATTCTTTTTGTAACTATATGTTGATTTAAAAGAGGGTCCATGGAGTTTCTTGCCCGTTCTTCTCCATAGGTACCTACTACACTTTGGAATGGGCAACTAGCTTCAATTTTCTGACTGACTGATCCCTTGACAATTCAAAAGTGCCTGTAATTGGTTTATTTGAATTAATGCTTTGAGTATCAATCATTATAATATAAGTCTGTAGTCCGCCTCTCCCTTTCTAGCCAAATCAGCTTCAAACAATCCATACAACTTTTCACTGAATTAGTTATTTTCATTTGTTTGGTATTTCTTGGATTTGAAATCGCCAATCTTTTGTACCCTTTTTTTTCATATTTTTGTTGGCAATAACATATAACAGGTGTAAAAAGACACTCAACGAAGCCAAGAATCCCAATCATAGTACTTTTTTTTTGTACTGGATCACACCTATGAACCTTCTGGTTACGGAGATATTGATGGTTAAAATTCCAACTCTTACTGCTGGTTTTTTTACGAGAAAAAGTTTTTAATGGTATAACACAACTTTTAATACCCCCATGACACCTGCACTATTGCATGCATAATGTTTTGCGTGTCTTACATAGCGCACTACTGCAAACAGCAAATTTTCACACCAAAAATAAAAGTCGTTTCCTAGCAATGTATTGTCTTTGGTCCCTGGCCATGGACAAAATTTTAAACCTTTTAATTTTTGGGTACGAGGCTTTTGGCTACATCTATGTTTGAATTTTTATTAATGTAATTTTTTTGTAATGTGCGTTTTGTTTCTGCAGAATAAACTATTTTTCTATCTTTTCTTTCTTTCTTTCAATTATCTACAGAATGCTGACGGCTATGCGATGGGTCTTTTTAGACCTTGTATAAAGTCTACCAAACTGCATATCAGTTTGTCGGCAGTTGTTTTCGTCTAGCAATGGGTACACATTTTGTAGTTTTGATAATTAATTTGCTAAAACTTACTTATGCTAAGCAAACTATAAAATAATATTAACCGTCAAGCGCGATTAGGTAGCATATTTACCGCTTTGGGGCGTACGATACGCCCAGATTGAAAGATTTTACTGAAAAGTATCTAGTTTCTAAAAGTGACTTAATGCAACACGCTACTTAGCCAACTGTCCCACCGCTGGCGATCAACGAGAGGTGAGTAGAGCTAGCAACTAAAACGAGCTGTCTAGCAACGAGCAGCGAGTGCGTGACGGCGACGAGCGATTACTCGCTGGTACGCGGATGTACCAAGCGTGAATCTCTAGGTGAGTGTTCTGCCCGCCAAGCGAGTGTCGCTGAGCGAGTACTCTTTTTAATAGCTCATGTCGCTGCAACAAACAAGTACTTGCCGGCGCGGTGTGAACAGTCAGCGATCAACTAAATTATGATTAAACGAACTTACCTGTAAGTGAAGTTCTATCATAATTATGTGAGATGTTTCGTACTCGAGATTAGATATATACACTTGAAGTCACACATACAATGTCACCACTAATGCAATAAGACTAAAGAGGTTTAAAAAAATATATGAGGGTACACTGATACTTCTCTATAGATTTAAAGCGTTCAATACCTCATTTATTTCAGAGATAAAATATGAATTTCACAATTTGGGGGTTAAATCAGGAAGGGCGGGATTCTAATTTCTTTGAATGAAACACTTCACATAATTATGATAGAACTTCACTTACAGGTAAGTTCGTTTAATCATTAATTATGATTCTGTGTTTCGTTCTCGAGATTAGATATATACACTTGTTAGATAATTGTGAAATGTATAGGTGTAAGGTAAATCAATAAAATATTTTAAGGACGGAACGAATTTATTTAACAATAAAAAATAATTATTTTAATCACAGCTTATTACATAGGAATACATGTAAATAATATTTATCACAATCTTAGTAATTTTACTTAGGATAGGTAAGTGATTTATGAATTATCATCAATCAAAATATTCCTAGGACATAGGTTTCTAGAGTCAGGGGACCTACTCTCTAAGTCCATCAACGAAGATACGGGCCCATCCAAAAGTAGTTGATCCCTCAAAATAAGTCTCAAATTCAATTTTTCGGACGGGCAAATATATATTATATCGGGGGTAGGGACAGACGTCAAATCGTGTAGCTATTAAATCTTAGTTCGGGCCCCAAACTAATCAGTAATCCGTAAGTGACACGGAGTAGAAATCGACCGTAACTTCGGCCAAAACTACGCCTGTTACTACCTACCTACAGTTAATATTGCCCTGTTATAAAACTTGGCAAATGTTGTGAATGTGCCAGACCATCCGGCAGTTCTCCTTATAAGATCTAAATTGATACCCATTTTATGATCTCTCTACTGTGAGCAGAATATTCGTTAACATCGATTCTACTGACCTCTAAGGTAGTATTTATCAACCTACTAAGTGTTTGAGCACAAACTTTATTGTGTGGCTTTTTGGTAGTAATAAAAATAAAGGTGTGATTATTACGCAACGATTCGGTTACTCGTAAGTATTCAATTAATAATAAAATGCTCAGTTCCTATAGTGAACATAGTGCGTAGGCTAAAGAGAAATAAACCATTTGAGTTAGTGTATTGTATAAATTGTGATGGGTAATGGTAAACAATGTGTTTTTTTATTATTAATTTATCAGACTCTAAGAAAGTGCTGCGGAATTGTATGAAAGTGCAATAGGATACTATTCTTAGTTAAAACGTAAAATATCATGTAAAATAATAAGTTAAATTTAAGTTGCTTATTAGTCTATTAGGCTAGATTGTAAATTACTAAGAACTTATGTTCTTAATAATAAAAAAAAACCTATAAACAAAAACGAATCGTATGCTTACCAATGGTAGCATTTTTATTGGCAAATTGAGCATAAAAATAGATTCGTAAGATAATTCTACCTGTGATAGCTATTTCCATATAGGAGGGTCTACTATACAAAGCTATTAGGTGATTGCTTCATAATGGGTAAAGAGTCTTAATTTTAACCAATAACGGTCCGTAAATTATAGGAATCGACCATTAGAAGCTCTATACTTTCGGAAATGACCCGAAATATGGGCATATTTCGGGTCATTTCCGAAAGTATGGTTGTATAAGTATTAGCAGTTTAGATTTTACACAGGATGTTTTTATTAAATCAGGGATCATAATAGGTATTTCCTTAGACCTTATACTAATATTCTCGACTTTAATTTTTGATAGGGTTTGAGCCCTGTGGGCAGTAACAAGTGCAAGTAAAGTTACCAATTTTCATGTCATTTTATATAACGGTAAATTATAATTAGGTACCCAAGTAGACAGAGTTTGTTTACTAAATGAAGTACTCCACGTTGAATCATATTTGGGCAAGGGTAGGTGAAGTCATAACCCTTTAAATAATCTTTTACCCGATCTTCTTTTTTGATTTGATGACCTAAAATTAAAGACAGTGCCGACCTGCAACTGTTTAGCGCACCGGATTCAAATAAATCAGTTTAAAAAAAAACTTCGATATGGAGGCCTTAAAAAATTATTAACGCTGTTATTCTTACAAAAAAGATATAATTTTTTCAAACACGTATCAAATTGTTTGATGGAATTTTCCGAGAGGGACGTCAACATAATGTTAATTGGTGCAGGAGGAAAACTTTTTCTTAGTAAAGATTCCCGCACGATACTCCGGCAACCAGGGTAATCCGCTTGTGTATTTGACGGCTGCTAGGATGAGAAATTATTAATTTCTGAGAAGAATGAAATATCAAAGGTTAACTTTGCAAAAGCTTATTAAACAAGGGATACCACGGCTAGGACGGCCATGCCGGGGCGACTATTATCCTTCTAACTCTATCACTGATAATTAAAATTTCTTAATGTTTTGAGAATAATTGCGAATGGGGGAAACCGTAAAAATACCATTTGGATCAATATATTGAAAAAGTGTGCCATGATACCGTTCATTTGCGAAAAGCTAGACATAATTCAAAAAGAGCAATTTTTGGATATGAGGATTTAAAACTTCAAAAGTATAACAGTGCGACGAATCATAAACTAACATGTTTCTAAATCCCTCATTCTTAGGTTTTAGCGTCGTTTGTGTAGCAAAAATAATACAATTTGCTGCGTCCACCTGTATACTTAACTCAAAATTGCTGATTTTTTAGTTATGTCACCCTTGTTACCAATGAACGATACGTAATTAGCGCATTTTTTGTTTATACGGCTAGCAAACATATCTACATCAGGCTGACCGAAAGATTTAATTATTTTTTGAAAGGCGAAGTCTGATAATTCCCATTCAATATCGCGGTGAACTCATCTCGATTCAGTATCAGCGATACTATTCTCGAATGATGGGATTTACAGAGCAAAAACGAAAACCCCTACGAAGACCCACTGACCGGATTATTGGTTATATGTCGGTAATCCATCAAGGGGATGTAGGAGAGGTCATTTGCAACAAAATTACTCCTAATGACCCCGATTTAAATTTCAACCATTTTTTTTTTTGCAGTAGTATGCTATGTTTTATTTAAAAAAAACATTGTATGACGTTTTTTTTTAAATTCTATAACTAATAATCAACCATAAAATGACAGTTATCTTTAAGAGTTTTACAAATCGTTACAATTTTCTATGATTTTGAGCAGGTTATTCGACTAAAATAGTCGATTTCTGTAAAAAAAAAACACGGAACTACTTTATCGGCAGAACATTCCAAAAACATGTACAACTTCTCAGCTATCCAGCGAGATACAATAAGATACCAGATATCTTCAAAGAAAATATAAAATCTTAAATTACTCGAAAATGATTGACATTTGCATAGGGGTCATCAGGGGTCATTCGGTTGCAAATGACGTCTCCTACAACCCCTTAACGGATTGCCGACATATAACCAATAACCCTGTATGATCTCTTTTACTTACACGGGACCTACAATCTTTTGTACGTTTCTTGAACAAAAATCGTTGACAGCTAGTCATTCGTTAGGTATTCGTCGTCGGTGAGACAGGTGTCTTAGAAAACTTCCAAAAAACAGAAATACACATAAGTACATCATGATTCCTCTTGTTTCCACATTAAAAAGGTCGACACTCAAAACTCAGACCCAAGGTCTGTTTCCAAAAGGGATTTAAGGTATCTATGTCAAAGTAAACTCGTAGATACAATTAACTTGATCCCAAAATTAAAAGGTTATTAATTGAGTGTACTGTTTTATGCTTAAACAATTTATTAATTTTCGGAGAGTGTTTGTTTCAAATGATTATGGGTGTGTTTGAAATCAAGTATTATTAATGAGACCTGTGGGGTAGTTACGTAACACACTAACAGTACATAGTACATTATGACAGTTCAACAACATTCATTGCGTTATTTATGTTGTTGAGCAGATAATTTTTTCGAACCTAAGAAGCGATGGATTAGCAATAGGCTTCAAAATGATTGAGATTGAGATAGATAGTGTGTTATGTAATTAGGGTGTTGGTTTTTGATCTGAGTAATTCTATATTTTGTAGCATAAAGAAATCGATGATTTTAAAAACAGCGACTTTTAAGAAATGAAGAAAAAATAAACTAAAATCAACATAAAAATTATACCGTGTGATCAAGTTTAATTAATTTGTTTTTCAGGATGTGCATGTGGTGACATGGTTACATTTTCATGAAATTATCAATGGAACTGAAAATATCAGGACTTTCGATAATTTAACAATCAATCAAATCGGTTTAGAAACGCTGGCATATCCATGTGGACAATGGAGTACATAAAAAACCGGCCAAGTGCGTGTCGAATCACGTACAATAAAGGGTTCCGTAGTTGAGATGAATTTATCCAAAAAACAAACTTAACATTGTTGTTGAAAAACATTTTCTCCCATACATTCCAACTGCACTAATTATAAACACTTTCTAATACTAAGAGTCTCTGAGCTAAACCACGGACAGACAGACAGACGGACGTCCATGGCGAACTGGAAGGCCCTTTGTACACGGTATGGTTTCTGTACGGTACGTCGCAACCACGCCGTAGAAAAAACGTGTCTTTCAACAAACCATACAACACTAACGACCGTGCCTACACACGGCGAATAAACCGTAGTTTTAACGGTAAGAAAAACGTGTATGTACAAAGGGTCTAAGAATTCCTTGTTCACTACGAAACCCTAACAACTGACGAATTAAGAACTCTTTTTGAAGACGGTTAAAAGAGGTTTTATCCCCTGCCAGATACTGGCTTATCAGTTGATATCTGAAGATCAATACTTTTGACCGGTTTTCAACGAAACACTATACTCGTATCGCTCATTTGGAGAAACATCGACGTAAATGTAATTTTTCCCAAAAATGAGTTGTTGATATTTGTGCTCGAACAAATTTTTAGAGGAGCAGACTAGTGAAATATTTAATATGTATTGGGATTTATCAATATTTCAGAACTAGACTTTACCGTCTCGTTCTGAAATATTGAACCCCATTAAAAAAAAAAACAATTTAAATCACTCTCCTATTTGAAAAGCACCAGTTACGTCGTTGTTTCTCTAACTGAGCGATATTAGTACTAGTAACTAGTAATTCAAAACTTTTTGATGTAAATCAGTTAGATTTTCCGATCATACTTTTGAAATTAGAATTTCAGCTTAGAATCATTCCATTGAATACAATAGAACGTTTCGGTCGCTCCAATTGAACTGGCTAATCACACAAATTCTACGTATAAGCTAAATTGGCATTCTAAGGGTGCTACTAAACGGGCCACATTTTTCCGAAATAATGTGTGGCTGCTTAATCTAGACCGCAATATGTTCAGTATGACCCGCGCCTATTTAATATTTCGGACAATGCGACATATTTGTCAAAAAAACGTCCAAGTGCGAGTCGGACTCGCATACGAACGGTTTACTACCAGTGTATAATATTTAACACAGCACACATATTTTTTTAAACACGTTTCTCGTATTTTAACTTTATTTTATATTTATTACAATACATATTTGTTGTTATACCCACTCTGTTGAAAACTGTTCTCTGATGAACTCTGTTCATTCTTTGAAAATTTTAACTGTCTACCTATTACGGTTTATGAGATACAGCCCGTTGACAGATATACAGACAGCGGAGCCTTAATAATAGGGTTCCATCGGCACATTTTCGATACAAAACCCTAAACATTGACACTCTTCTACAACAGGGTTCTAAAGACAGGTTTTCTAAAGTATTAAAGTTATGATAAAATCTTGTAAAATTGTTGGATTATCGCCTGCTACGAGTATCTGCCACCTGTTGGTTTTAATTAAATAGGTTCAATGTATGCATTTTTTTATAATATGATCAGTGTTGCCGCCCACAGTATAGTTTTTTTTTTTGCTGATACATTCATTATGTGTACTTGTGTAACCGCTCCGCTATTATAAACATTGTTTCGTTTTATTATGGTTTAGAGGTATGAGGAACAGGGTGTAAGGTTCATTCACACCTCCATAGAAGAGGGAGGATCCTCCGACAAGACGGGTGTCGTGTCTGGTGGGCAACTGCCCGACGATTGATGTCGGGACGTTGCACATATATGCTAGTTGTGCGGTAAACTCTGCTTGCGTGATGCAAGATTTTGCGTGACGTCAGTGTGACGCGTAGCTCGCATGTGGCGATGTAGATACTGCTACAATGGCATTATAAACAATTTTTATACCGTCACTTGACGTTCATCATATAAATATTTGGTTTCATTTCATTCGATTTTATCAGCCATTGTTGCACGGGTGCACAATATGTCTTAATCTTAGCAATAATCTTGCAGAAATCATTTCCGAGCCATACATTTTCCAGCCTTATTCTGCATTATAATATTACTGTGACGATGACGTCATGACTGAAAATATTCCAGTCACATAAGAATATTATGGTGCAAAAATGTGACCAACAGTCTTATTGCTTAAGACATATTTGCAATGCCTTTAATTTTGACTATTCAATAATATTCATTGCGTTGCTGCAGAAGAATTTTTCAAAGATATGAAGCAATGGAGTATGAATTTCCTTAAAAATCTTTCGTATTACCCAATTAGAAGGCAAGTTATTCTTAAAAAAGTTACAACTACTTATTGTAGTACAAAAATGGCCCGTCTAGAAGCACCTAACTACCATTTACCTGAGTTTCTACGTCTGCACGGATTGGTTGCAATAATTGGCGGTTCGTTTAGTTTGTAAGCAGAAGTTTAAACTGTTAGTGAGTGCAAAATTTTGCGAATTAGTAATGATGCACTTGGAAACTTTGATTTGTTCGTTCTTGTTTTTGTAGCGTAAATCGGTTTTGAATTTGATGTTAGTGTTGGATGGAGAGTTTAGACGTGTTCCGTTTTTTGATGATCAACAAAGTAATGGCTTCAATGATGTTATACATTGGCACATGTAGCTTCCCTGGTACCACATTAACGGCATTACTAAGTAAATGTCTATTAACTGTTCCCAAATTACGAAGTTTTTGGTTTCTTTTTACTTACTTCTTTGACATAATCTTATTATTTGACATTATATACCTCGGATTCTTATTTCAACTCCTTATTTTTGGCTTTTGTGGATAGGATTTTGATTCCGATTTGTTACAGTAGTAATGGCAATCATGTCATTTGGTCTAAATAGGCTTTTATTTTTATATAGATTCTTCTATATTTTGTGAATGTGAGAACGTTGTAGACCTAACTTCTAGACTGTAGATTTATGGAACTTTTTATATTTTGTTGAGTACCTGTTACTTGTTGACATGCCTAGACTGTCCTCCCATATCTATCAACATTGTAATTGGAAACATTGTAAAAAACCCTTATTTTTTAAAAGAGTAACCGTGGAGTTTGTTGCCGGCTCTTCTCCATAGGAAACAACCAATTGGAACCGTGCACCTAGCTTCTGACTTTTAATAAGTGCCCATTTTGGTTTATGTGAAATAAAATATTTTGATTTGATTTGATTTGATACGTCATGAAAATCTTCTTAATGTCATTTAGTTTTTTTTTTTGGTCATTTATTATACATTATTATTGCAAAATTGGTCAAATGATTAAATCAATTAATAGTGAACATAACAAAGTCCAAATTTACGCTAGTAAAGATACTAAGGTGCAGTGTATGTTTACAATTTATGCTATACCATGCGATATAGCAAAATAGCCAAAGATTAAGATAATATTCAAACACACTTTACTTCCTTTATTTTTTTCATGATTCACAGTTTTAATTAAACAGTTTTCTATTTAAAACTATACCGTCAAACAGGGTGAATAGGAATGCAGAGATGAATCGAGACAAAAACTTTAAAAGGTATTTTAACATTGAAATAATATATTTAGTTTGTTGCCAAAAAGGACTCTTATGTGTTTACTGTATTATAATTAACGATTAAGTGTCCTTGTTGGCAACAATCTATTATTATTATTAAGTTAAAATCTCTTTTATAGTTTCGTCCCGATTCAGCCCTGCATATTCACCCCGTTTGACGGTAACAAACTTAGTCAGAATCCATTATCAAACACACAATCCAAATGTGAAACACTCAGTCCTCAAAATTTTCTCTCATCGCCGCGGTGACAGACCATCAGCTTAATTAGCCGATCAAAGCTCCAATAATGATAGATGCTAGAGTGCAAGTTTGATGGATACAATCCCTAGTAACACCACAGAATAGGAACTGTACAGAAGTTCGGCTGGTCGCTCGGTGGGTGAACATCTTTACATACCAAGATTTCTCCGTGCCTCGGAAAGCACGTTCAGCCGTTGGTCCCGCCTGCCATTCTACTTCGGTAGTCGTTACGGGTCATCAGAAGCGCGAAAGTCTGACGACCTAACTTAGCGAGGGGTTTCGTGTTACCCAGTAACCGGGTTCTGGAGGTCAGATACGTCGCTCGATGTAAAATACTGGTATTCAGCTGTATCTGGTTAGTCTGAAAGACGAGCCTAACATAGTTGAGAAAATGTTACGCTGATAATGACAGAAGGTTGGCTCCAAGAGTGAAAACCGGTGCATGCACACATAGATGCGTACGTGCGGCAATGTCAAACGAATGCCAGTCGCGAGTACGCTTGCACTCGCTGTAAGTGAAACGTGTCTTTGTGTGCGTGCGTTTTTGCTCGTTGTATGGAACCGGCCTTCTGTACTATTCTGTGTCAAAGTCAAAGTCAAATCATTTATTTCAAATAGGCACATAAAAGGCACTTTAGAACGTCAAAATTTACAAAAAAATAGAATTGATTCTAGTTGCCCGTTCCAAAAGGTAGTTTCGTATGGAGAAGAATGGGCAAGTAACTCCAGCGTTACTCTTTTAAAAATGTTTTACAGTATTATGTATACATAAATTATATGTGAAGGCGATGCACCTAGAATAAAATTACTATACCACAATAGGTAAAAATAATTAAATATAACGCATGACAGGTAAATTAATTATGAGATAGATACATGGTGCTCACATATTTACAAATATTGAAATATAAATGATTTTTCCAAAATTTCACAAGTAATAATTTAGTGTTTGAGTTAAGGTAGTTACATAATGTAAAAACAATTTCATAAAAATATAAATTATACAATTAAATTAGCAACCAGTTTGATTTTGTCTAGACTCTAGATTGTCCTATAGAGCAGGACCAGCATGTTTCCAAGCATTCTTATCTAGGATATAATCCTCTAATTTGTAATATGCTTGTTTACAAAGTGTACTTTTAATATGAGTTTAAATTTTCTTTAATTTTATTGCAATATATCACAAGGTATTTTGTTGTAACATTTAACACAGTACCCCATAAAAGATGTATGTACTTTAGATAATCAAAAAAATGGTTGATCTATTTTATCTTTATTTCTCTCTATCTGTGGTAACCTACCTATGCATTTAATGTGCATTCAGGCTCACTCAGGTAATGAAAAACAAACATTCTGTGAGAACTGAGCCGTATGATTTGCGGGAATGGTAGACTGGAGAAAAGGGATATTATTTACGCAATGTATACCTTTTCTACGAACACTATTGATGTGAAACTTTGTGACGATATTCATTTCTCTACCATAACGTATTCAGCTGAAAATAGGCATATATGTAGAATATGTCATGTATTTTAACATCATCATTTCAGCCGAAAAATGCCCACTGCTCGACATAGACCTCCTTCAAGCACCGCCACATCGACAGGTTCTGTGGTTCTAGTATCCAGCGGATTCCTGTGGCCTTCACAAAGTCGTCGTCGACCTTGTAGGAGGCCTTCCAACGCGAGGTCTTCCGGTACGCGGTCGCCACTCCAGAACCTTTCAGTCCCATCGGCCATCTGTTCTGCGAATAATTTGTCCTGTCCACTGTCACTTAAATTTTTGCAATTCTTCGGACTATGTCGGTTACCTTGGTTCTCCTGCGGATCTCTTCATTTCTTTTTAATTATTTTTATCCGGATATGAAATAATCTGACTAGGATGTGAGTAAACCCGCGGCAACCCTCTAGATACAATAAGTAGCAGGAACTACATTTCATTATTAAAATTTTGGCTGGCTGCTGATTTTAGATCAAGACAGCTCCAAGATTCTTCACAATGCTTAGTTTTGTCCATGGTGTTCAAGGCTTACTTAGAAACCAAGAAAATAATCATACATAAACAATAAATAAATAGGTTTTGGTATTGAGCAAAGGGTCTGAACATATAAAAAAGCTCAAACGTTTAAATAAAAAATTGCCAACAAAAACACTCAAACACAAAGGAAACATCTTGGCCGTACAAGAAATAAATATCGAAGCAAGTCATGAATCAGAACGTGGTTTATGGAAAGTAAAAAAGTCTTGGTCGAGTAGGTTTATTACTAAAGCCGGGACCGAAATAAAACGTGCGCCAAGTAGGTTCAAATCATGCACAACCACGCATTTCATTAAATATTGAAAATATACTCGTATTCTAGAAGAGGCCCTAAAAATAACATAAAAAAACCTTTTTTCTCTACATTTTTATTAAAACACAAGCAATATAAAATACGACTTCTATACTTTACCATCACATATTAAATATATAATGAAGACGCGTATGGAACCACAATAACCTTTTGGAGTATTTGCGTGGGAATAAAAAGTGTCTGAACAAAAATTATTTTAGGATTTCTTACCTCAAAGAAACCAACGTTTCGATCTTCACTTATGGAAATGTGAATAAGTCGATTCAAATGGTAATGTATGTTTGGTTTATTCAAAATTGTATGATCGCTTACCTTAGCTTATATTCATACATTTGAAAGAAAACAGAAAGAAAGAAAAAGTATTTATTGGGACTCGCACAGGATTATCACAAACTAAACTAAACACACTCATAAAAACAAAAAATAAAACAGAAGTAAAATGAAAATAACAACAGAAAGTCCTGTACGACGCCAAAAGGCCCCTTTCTTCGCATCATGCTGCGACATTTAAAAAAGGCCCACTGCTGTGATGTCACGGACAGATACAGAAATAAATAATATATTATATATCATAACAATTTGCTATTTGTGAGTAACATTATTATAATAAAAAAAAAAAAAAAAAAAAAAGAAAGGAAATACGTTTATTTGCGGTAAACATGACGCAAAAAAAAAACACATAACAACAAAAAAAATAAACGAGCTGGGGGAAAATATGCGTCACATCCATGCAAAACGGCAATCGCTCAGCATAATGCTAGGACCCTATGCGATAGCCGGCGTTGACGTGATGACGTCAAAATCAGTGCAGCATACGAAAACTAAAAATAAACAAAAAATAAGAAATAAAATAAATACACTATAACTAGTTCTAATTGTTTAAGACAACAACTATTACAATTTTAACACACACAACATTATTTACAATTATTACATATTTTGGCTACAGGTTTGATACCTATATACCTGGACCTTAACAAGGTGACTTTCTGGTTAATCTATCGTTAAAGTAAAACGATATGAGATCATAGATAAATAAACAAGTTCTTCTAAACTAAAGGATTGTTTAAACTGAGGTGAATCCCGCGTGGGATGCGGACGCGACCGCAGCTATCGATTGTTTTAAATTGTCGTATATTTAGGAAGTCACACGGCTATTCGTGCCAGTCCGAACACCTTCATACAAGTTCGTTTACATAATCAGCGCGAAGGAATTTCGTCCCGGATGCCGCGAGGGAAAATCGCTGAATCCTGTGTAAAAAGCATTCGCACTAGTAAAACTATTCCAGACTATTTTTGTATGTAACCAGCATCCACCTTTTCACTCAAGAACGCGAAAACCATTAAAAATTCAGAACAATGTTTGAGCCCTATAACTTTTGTATTAACTGAATATTTAAGTTTATCTGTACATTTAAGGAATTAATCTGTTTTCGGAGAAAGTTCTATTGTCTTGTTTCCTTCGATAAATGCTTTTATGATCGCCAGTTGGGTTTAAGCCGGGTTTTGGTGGTTTGGGAAGTACTATTATATCGACAGTGGAAAATTAAAATGGATAAAACGCCAAAACCTGAAATCTCAAGAATGAACTTTAAAGTAATTAGTTTAAAGTTCATTCTGAATTAAAGAGAGACAGTAAGAAATACACAGAAACGGACATTCGATTCAGCAGTATGTTGAAAAACAAAGCCGACTCGAAGCAATTCCTCCACATATTCAGTGATCGGCAAACTTCGTTCGGCATCTACCCTCGCCGACTCATGTTCGGGTCGGCTCGGCACAATTCGAGCTAAACTGAGCGACTTTTTCCCGAACATAAAATTATATCTACATAAAAATTCAATTTCGCCGCCCGGCTGTGTTGAAGCAGGTCGACCCGAACAAGTGTAAAGCACCTCTTAAGCATTGAAAGAATACTGCTAACATCTTCTATGAAGTAATAGAAATATGGTTATTTTGGATTTCTTTATTGACCGAGCGAGCGCGAAGCGTCTCCGTTTGAGCTTGTGCAAAAATGCTTTCGTATGTCCGGATATTCAGCTGTTCTCCTCCACAGACCGCATTTCTCTCAAAAAAAAAATGCTTGGCTCAACGCTGGTCCTGCTCCACAAGGGCGCATAAAATAATTGATAAGCATTTGAAACCACTGTTGGAGCTGCTGAAGATTTTAAAAACTATCTTTGCATTGTATAAATTCAATGTTTTTGTATTGTATAATTGCATAACACATGTGTGAGTACTATGTACCTACTAAAAATCTACCATTTAATAGGTTTTTCTTTCATTGACTTGAATGTGCCCTGGCGGCTGAGAGTATGTCATGCTCACTCTAATGACTCGCTGGTGGTGGCGTGTGTGTTCGATCATTAGGTTCTCTTCAAAATGGTTGAGCTGAATGGTGCTGATCCATGCGTCATGTTCGTGAACGGGCGCCGTCAGTGGGGACTGGTCATTTCTTAGCTGCCACGGCTTATTTTAATTTAATTTAATATTTGAATTGCTTTTGTCTTTTTATTACGGACGCTTTTAACGTTGTGCATCGTTCTCACACGCATAATTTCAACATGAACGATGTAATCAATATTTTGTAACTATATTTTGATTTAAAAGAGTGTCCATGGAGTTTCTTGCCCGTTCTTCTCCATAGGTACCTACTACGCTTTGGAATGGGTAACTAGCTTCATCTTTCTGACTGGCCGACCCCTTGATAATTCAAAAGTGCCTGTAATTGGTTTATTTGAAATAAATGCTTTCAGTTTGAGTTTCTCATTCGCATTCTTGTGATTTTTTTTGAGCTAGTTTGATGGATGGATTGATGATGGATTTGATATGGATTTTTTATGTCAATTCAGTCTTTCGAATTTTTTCAAATAAAGCATATTACAGCCATTTCGCCTGTTTTTGTTAGGATATAGTTTTAAGGTGCGCGGTGAACATATAGTCAGTTTTAAGCTATGCAAAGACAGACTCGCAAGGTCTACAGCTTACAGAGCCACTAGTTATTATTATGACGTCATCTAATCAGATGTATTTACAGAAATATAAGACCCAGTATTCTAGTTTATAAGATTTCTTGAAATTCGAGGGAGTGCACTACGAACACTAGGAAGTGGTGAAGGGCGGGCGTTTTAGGGGACTTCGTATGTAATATTGACGTTCACGAAGTGCTGATTTGAATAAATCACTTTTGATTTTAAGGATAGTTCTCTTCGATACTCCATTCCTTAATGGGATAAACAGAAGATTGAAACTTGTATGATCTAAAGTAGTAAGAAATAAAGTTATTATTCACGTTTTTTTTTTTGTGTTTTTCTTGGAAGTCGGTTGTTTTTTTTTTGTAAAAAAGTTTTTATTTTTCACTTTTTAGTTGTGGTACCTACCCCACACAAGTTCGTATACCACTACTTGATTACGTAAATAACAGTGACAGGAAGTCATCAATATAAATTAAGTTGAAAAAATACGCAGTATTAAGGGTAACTCAAAAACTGCTGATCAGAACTTAATCAAATTTATATGGGACCACAGGTAAAGCACCAGCTTTCAAATAAAAGAAGAATTATCCAAATCGGTTACCTAAAACAAAGATCTGAGCTAACACACATAAAAAATAAAATAAAATCGTACAGTCGAATTAAGAACCTCCTCCTTTTCTTGAAGTCGGTTAAAAAGAGAAAGTAACAGCTAGTTTTACAATAAATAGTGTTCATATATGACTGTAATATTATCCCTTGTCGTAAAATGAATCCAAACAACGGAAACCACAAGTTCGGAAAACAATGGCCGTACACTGGCGACCAAACAAAGGTATTAGCCGAGCTACACTGAAACTCGAATGGTCGGTGTAATTAGTTTGTCCGACAGTGTAGTAAGTAGCAGGTATTTAAGCCAATGAGGGCTGGTGTTGAAATGTTTAGGTTAATTTAATGATATTGTCATCTGAATATCGCGTTAGTTTGAAGGCTATGTAATTAATTAACAACCTCTTGCCTAAAGTAGAAACGAGCATTGATTAGATAAATAAATGTTTAAGTCAGTCGGGCCTTAGATAAATTAAAAAGTACACAGTAATACATAGAAAATGCAGCTTAAAAATAAATAAAAAACATTATTACATACATTATTTTTACGTTTTTTTTTTTGTTATTTTTAAACCAATAGGACGAGACGACAAGAAACTTCACTATAATTTTAATTGAATTATTACACAAACACAATATTTTTATACGTCAATTATATTTTAAAAACTAGATGAGATCGGCGTTTCTTATCCGATTACTATGAGAAGAATACCCGAAGAAATTAAGATAGTGTGTATGTTACATAGTGTTTAGCTTGGCAAACAAAAAAAACCGCACTGTTTGACAACCAGATCAGAATCACTGCAGCCAATGGCTTCCATTTTTGCTCACGAACAAAGGCAACAAAGAAAATATTTTGGTTTTATAACAACTGTCGGTACACTGTCGGCCAAACAAAAGGCTACAGCAAGCTTACAGCTTATTGTTCGACGTAGAAGTTGTTCGTATTGTGTTACATTAAAAGTTTGGTGGACTAATTAATTTGTCCTAAAGTGTAATGAAATGGTTGTCATTTAGAAATATTTAGTGGGTGTCTGAGTTTATAACTTTTGTTTTATGCTACATATAATTCCATTTCAACCTTTAATTTGGTATAGGTAGGTACCTATACCAAATTAAAGGTTGAAATTACCTACCAACAACAGGGCAAGCCTAAGGTCTAGGAATGTACAGGCGTCACCCAGATTAGAACAGAAACCCTCAGCTCTCCCAGATTTTTTAGCAAATGTTTTAACAGTCCAAGAGATCTAATCTAGTTCTGTAGAGAGCTGGACTGGTTGTAATAACAAATGAAGGCCGCCATGACCGACACACAATAAATGACAAATGATTTTATTTCTGTAAGTAGGTTACAATTTTACACGTCAATCAAATTTTAAAAAGTAGGGTCGGCGTTTCCTGTCTGAATACTCTGAGAAGAAAGGCCGAAAAAAACTCAGAGGTCACAGTCTCTTTTAAAGTCCAGACATAATTTTGGTCAGATCATGTGAAGACCATGTAGATTTGTGTGTGAAATGGTCTTTTGAGGAAAAACCACACAGAATGAGTGGACCTGTCCAGTCAGTGCACGCATTTGTCAGTAATCGTGCAGCTCTACTCACAACTTAAGGACCTTAACGATTCGACGAACAATACCAAAGAAAGGACATTTGGGTAGGCCGCATAAATTACTCAAACTGCCAGATCATGATTAAAACTAATTGAGAAGAAAAAAAAACAATGACCCACATAGTCTTTACATTCACAATAATAAAAATAATATACTATTTTACAAAATAAATAGTCCACTTCAAGGACTAAGTACGGAAACCAAACTCTTTAACATAGAACATAGGTCTCGTCATAATAAAATCTCAGGCTCATACAATACTAACAGCAATAGTGGTATTCCTGATAAGCTATTTAACGCTCTAATCTGAGAATTTGAAATATATATAAATAAATATAAGGCCCGCTTGCACCACATATCACGTTTAGTGCTAAGCGAATTTAAAATATAGTTCTATTTCTGTCAATCGTAAGAAGATGATAGAGACAGAATTATGTTTTACATACGTTTAGCGTTAAATGTACTTCGTGATTAGTGGTACAAGTGGGTCTAAGTGTTGTTCCTACGTGAAATTCTGTTCATTATTGAAACTGTGAAGATAATAATATGAAGTATTTTTATTTACTATCATGATAGTTCAGGGACTTTTTAATTTATTATTATAAACGTTCATTAAAGAAAACCGAAATAAATAGAAAAAGAAATAAAATAAACAATTAATTAACATCAAAAACTAAATTAAACCTGTCACAGAATACAAAAACAACGAAACATTACAAGACAATTACTTTAATAGTAAATTATTATTCGAATCAAACAACCACTTGAACCACAACATTAAGAAGATTAGTAGACGAGGCGTAAAATAATAATGACGAAGAAATTAATGAATATATAATTTATCAAAGGCTCAAATGGTCAAGGAAAATCTTGGAGAAATCTGCACCTCATTTATAATGGTAGGAGTCGTGATAATTAATGACCGCAATAATCTGGGACTTACGGAAAACAAAGATTTGATTAAATGATACTAGCCTGTTTTTGTTGCATGTAGTGTAAACGCCATTTTGAATTTGATTTGATGACACTTGCTATTTTGAGCTATTAAGTTCAGGTGTGGTCAGTGTGGATGTGGTGTGGTCGTCCGAATATGTTTTTACTTTCACATAGAATATATTATTTCGTTTATTGTCTTAACACATATTAAATATATTTTTAAATATTTTTACAAAAAGCATACAAGAAAATTTAAAAATATATAAAATAGTAGCCCATCGACATCAGAAACGGGGTTCAATCTGCCGGTGGTCAGGGCTCTAGAGAGAGGAACCTCCTCACTATGCGTGCCGTATCCAGAAGTACTGCTCTCTGAATCAAACCCTTGACCCAGCTGCGCAATGAGAGCCTCCTGAGGTGTTGGTCGAGGCTCTCCGCTATTAGGCCATTTACTGAAACGAATATCGGTACAATGATTGCAGAGTTCACGTCTTTTTATCTTTCTCAGCTTCCACGAAGAATATATTATTATTAAAATATTGATTGTTTGTTTGAGAAAAGAATAATCCTGATATTAGCCTGTTTTTTTGCACTGCAGTGTAAACGCCTTTTTAATTTTATGAGGATTGTTATTAACAACAAGTTTTTTAATCACAAAGATTTACTTAGTTCTACTTTTGTTTTTATTTGTATTTACTTATCTCATTACCTTAAGGCCTGGTCCTTTGGAAGGCGTACGAGGGGTGAAAGCCAACTCACAGAGGCCCCTTAGACAATTTTAAATGCAATGAGACACCAACTGACGATCATCCTTGTATGCATTATGCAATTGCATCCGAGGACAACCCCCGGTTGGTGCAAGACTATTAATAATAAATAAATAAAAAATATTTCCAAAAAGTGACAATATTGTTACAAACATTACATTAATTTTTACAGAAGTAGTATCTTAAACATAGGTCCCCTGGCTCCTAAACTGGCTGTTTATACCTGTGACTTGTGACTCAAAGTTCCTCCAGTATAAAAGTCATGACGAACGTCAGTGGTTATTAAAAAAAAAGTGAAAAAGAAAACGAAAGGTACATTTTTTAAAGATTAAGTACAAAAATAACAATCATGAAATGTGTGTGGTGGTGTCTTGTGACAGAGGTTGAGTCTGAGTGTGTGTATGTGTTTGTGGAGTATCAAGTGTATGTAGGAAGATGAGATGTTTGAGGTGGACTATTGAGTAGGAGAAAATAGCAGGATTTCTATTTCGTCGTAGTTTTTTTCCATCAACCACGCTTTCACTGCGATTTTACATTTGGGTAAATATGTTTTTTGTATCGCGTGCAGTTTACTGATCCTGTTATACAGTTTATGACTGAGATAAGAGAACTGGTGTTCAGCAAAGGTGGTATTATGTCTTACAGGTGGAAAAACAATATCAACTCAACGTTTTTTGGTTATTTTTATTGGCACGCGATATTTGCTAAGTATACACTGAAGCACAAACAGTTTCCTTACTGATAGCACTTCGCTGTCTGCTCGCGCAAGTTTTAGTAATAAGTTACTGTAATATTGCCAACCGCAGTTTTGAGCTATATTTCCTTCCCTCCTAATTCCCATACAACAGAAAGAGAGGGATGCTCATCACACGCGCCCAATCAGGGCGCTTCCGCCGCAGCGATAGCCAATCGCAGCATGAATCCACGGTAATTTGCAACGAACACTCTGGCATTGAGACTGGAGGCAACCGCACCCACCGCAACCGCAACCGCACCGCGTCGTTCCGCTAATCTATATCAAAAAACTCAAATCTCTTAATTTTATAAGTGTTGGCCGACACAAGTGTGACATTTAAAAACCAATTGATAGTGCATCACCGCGAGAAGAAGAAATTCAGTGAATACGTGGGACATCTGTAAAGGCTGTCCTTGAGTCAACGTGTTTCGTTCAGAAGGTTCTCAAGTAAGTCCATCCATCCCTGTTTTTCTCACTCATAGCCTCATATTTCCTTTTGCTCAATTCTGTGTGTCGTACAATATTTCTAACACGCTGATGGTCCTTCGAAGCCACGTCAACTTGTAAAGTTTTTCTGTGGAGTATCGGTACGGCCTGAAATACATTACTTTGAGAACTGCTCTTTGTGCTCTCTCTAATTAAAAGAATTGCGTTAGCTGAATAGTAAAGTTTCTTAAAAATGTAAATAAGTTTTCGCATTCTTGCTAACAAGTGGTCTACGTGAGTATACCAGTTTAGATTACTATCTTTCAGTTCACCCAAGTACTTTTATATTTGGAGTTAGTGCCACAGTAGAACACGTGCACCGGAGAAGTCATGAATGCTCTGGGCAAGTATGACCTGTAATAGCAAGCGTTATGTTAGGCTGGCGTTTTTTACTTACAGAAAAGTTTACTATTTTAGTTTTTGATGCTAGAAGATGTTTCGCGAGCCAATTCATTACCGTGTCTAATGCCGCTTGAGCATCCTGTTCAGTTTATCTCCAGTCCGTGCCATGTAAAAGAAGTGCTATATCATCAGCGTAGGTGAACACGGAGCAATTAGTGAGAGCTAGAGAACACAGGACATTAATATAGAAGAAGAAGAGCGTTGGACCCAGAATGCTTCCTCATGGGACGTCGTACTCAATCCTTGCCTTATCACTCACCACTTCGCCAATCCTTACATGTTGGTATCTGCTTTTGAGGTAACTCGTAAAAAAATCCAGTGCAATACCGCGTACACCTATGTGTTCCAATTGCGAAAAGAGTATTAGGACAGGGACAGTGTCAAAAGCTTTAGATATATCCAAAAACATTCTCAAATACTTCTGACCACCATCCATATGTCTAGTTGGTATTCAGAGGAACCTACAACCGCATCTTCAGTAGAAATACCGGTTCCAAAACCGAAACTGACTGTCTAAAAGAATATTTGAAAGAGGCTTCAATGCAGTATCCAGGTTGTTTATAAAGTTGACAATGTGTGTATAAGGGGGGTCTATATAAAGCTATTATAGAAGCATTGTTCTCCACTTTGCAAAGTAGACAGCTTGCATCAATTTAACTGAAGTGAAGTTTTTGTGTACGTAACAACACCGTCGTCGTTTTGATTTTTTGTGTTTTTTGTAGAGTGTACGTTGTAGCTATTTAAGTTAGGTATTATGGTAGTTTTTCTTAGCCAAAATTCAGTCAAAACTAGGATATCACAGTTAGATTTTTGTTGATGCAAGAAGGATACCAGGCTATCGAAGTTTTGGTTTATGGTGCGGATATTAAGGTGCAATACTGTTATTTGTATAATTGTGTTGTTTATAAATCTTGAGCAGTTATCTACCGAAATTTTATATGATTTGCAAACGTGATAAGCATCCAATTCTGACACAACTTAATCATATGATCAGCCATTTTTATATTGGCCTCCGAGAATAAACCTGGTTTGTTGAGGCAGCCGCTTTAGACTATCTTTCCGTGCTGAAATGGGTAGTATGGATATTTTTGATGTATGTTTAATATGTTTTGAGAGTATGTTGAGCGTGTGTATGGTGAGTGAAAGATATGACAGCGACAACTATTGTACGAGTATTCGTGCGTTTTGCTTTACGGAAATAGAAAATACGTTCTCGTCTATGGTGAGTGAAAACAATTAGCGTACTTAAAAATAAAATAAAAATTGGTTGGTAAAAAACAAAAGAAAACAGCAAAAAATACAGTTATTGCGGACTTTTGAGGTCTTCAAAACATTTTTCGGATTTTATAACAATCTGCTTATCGCCTTCAAGCTTACGTATAAAATATAAATTGTATTCTCACACCAGCAGAATTTGAAATTGCTTTAACTCATGTTCATGTTCGTGAGCGGGCGCCGTCAGTAGGGACTGGTCATCTCTTAGCTGCCACGGCTTATTTTAATTTAATTTAATATTGGAATTCGTCTTTCTGACTGACGGACCCCTTGACAATTCAAAAGTGCCGGTAATTGGTTTATTTGAAATAAATGCTTTGAGTTTGAGTTTGAAACTAGCGAATTCTCTTGCGAGGAAGTAATTTTTTTTGACGGATAGAGATAAATATTCGCTCACATATCCCTGGTCGGCGGCCATATGTTGATAACTCGAGATATCACGAAACAAATTTATGCATTATTTGTACTCGTGACGACCCATACCTTTCAGATGATCTACTTGACATATCCATGTCTAACCGTTTAGGAGTAATCCCAAAAAAACTTAACATATTAATAATATTATCTTAGGTTATTACTTGAATAAAAAAATAGGTTAAGTAAAATGAGACTACGATTATTTTACTATGTACCTGTACCTAACTCTTTTACCGTGGCCTTTTTTTTTTAAACATGAATTTAACTAAATTTTAGTACGTGTCAGCATGAAAGTAGGCTAAAGTAAACAGCAGCACTAGTTTATTCAGTAAACAGCTTGTTAAAAAAAAACAAAAATTTGCATGCCAGAAATGTTCAGACCGCAACGTTTAAAAATATTTTTTTTTGTAATTTACATTTTTTTATGTGTGTCCCTTACCTCGGGTGACGTAATCAGGAATATGAGGGTAGTCCTACGGGACGTCAATATTTTTCACTCGGCAAACCTTCAACTTTATGAGTATTAATAAGACAAGACTGCATACTTACTCTGACGCCTGCTTCCAACACAAAACTTACGAACACTGATTCACAAAAACAACTCTAAATAATGATACATCCATTACCACAAACGTCATTGATTATCGGTCATACTAAAAAAAAAAAACCTCCGTCACAAAAAAGCAATAAAAAGTAAAAAAAAAAACTGGGTCTGCAGTCCTTTTACTTTAATATTGAAATACTTAATTAGTAATATTTTGTAATGCAAGCGTCGTCGCGTCGGGGGACTGCAAAATAAATAAAATATAAAACAGAAAACCAATCAGAGTGGTGGAGTGGTTTTATGCGTGATAGAGTATAAAACACTTCTATATATTGGCCAATAGATGTCGCTGTGTTCAAGAAATTACTAATGAAGTATAACAACACCAATATGATTAATTGGCAACACAGTGTGATCAGTAGTACGAATTTGAAAATTGCATGTCATCTGTCATCTACGATTTGGAATGCAATGTAAACAAATCATTAGATTCGCTATTATTCAATAATATAATGTATTTTTTACATGTTTTAAATTATATCCGTTATATTTAAGGACATACCCAAGTTCTTTCTGTTACTGCACCAAATTTGATTTGGATATTGTTTTTCTTATAAATGTTTTTGCACTTTTGTGTCTTCTGTCACTTCTCGCACTATATTTCAAAATTGGCTTCTTATCAGTTGTCACGTTGTCAGAAACATTTGTCTACATGAGTTGACTGTACTTTTATTAACTTATTTACTTCAAAATTTCACTGTTTATTTTCTTTAATTAGATAAATACGCGGAGCTATTTTTTTCGTGACGGGCATCTGTCCGCAGCGCCATATATGTCCATATATTCCGGCACAATCCTGATGATATAGAAGTACCTCTTATGCGATGACCACTTCTGGTAAAGGCTATCCTGCGCCATTAAATCATACAATCTACCGACGATATAACCCACGTTAAACTCCGAGCACAAGATAAGCTTGTCTCATTCATACTCAACATCGTTCCAAAGTTTTTTGCAGAATACTTGTCTTATATAATATTTCCGGAACCCGACAGCGGCTAAGTTTTTCATTTGTACACGTCAATCGTGTGATAGACAGACGGACAGATAGACGAATTCTATTAGTATTTTTTGTAGTTTTTGTTACTAAATTTATATGTTAGATTTATGCTATGCTATGCCATTATAATAATATGATATGTCATTATTGATATGCCAAGTACATAAATATTGTGATTATGAGTGCACCATCACAAGCAGTTGTTTGGTAAAAAAAATATTGGTTTGTAAAAAATATTGTGTCGTGAGCCACGATTAAATAATATATAAACAAACACATACATGAATAAACTCATGCCTTCTGCCCATGGCGGTAGGCAGAAACTATATAACGCCACCTGCTTCGAACCTTACATACTCCTTTTGCTTCGTTTACGTTCATACATCTGATCATACAAGCACGCTGATTGCGAGTACCACGCACGTGACTTTGTTGAAGAACATCACCAATAAGGCACCGTAATATTTTTTTCTAGCTAGAGTGTCCCCTCCTGGCGTTTCCACTCACATATCTGCATTGTACAGTAAAACTATTTTCTTAATGTCCCCCGGGAATCATCGGATTTCCGAATACAAACGAATGCTAATTTCCACGTCCACCAATAACATCAATTACTAGATTTATCGTGTTTAATAATTTGAATTCAGAACTAAGTACTTTATTGATGTTTTGTTTTCACCTGAAAACAAAACAGTGGTATGTAAATACCTTTTGTTAGTTGCCTTTCACTCATGCTTTCAACATGACCAAATCATCTAAACATTACCATTAAAACACATATAAAATAACATCACACGTGTATTTGAAGGGTAAGGCAGAGGTGCACTTATAGCACACCCACAGTTCGCCAGTTATGTCTAAGTTACATGTAATGAGGGCCGAGCGGTTTGCCATCAACCAGGCACAATTCAGACTCCAAACCAAAGAGATGTCAGCACACACTGACGGGGTCCACTAGGGCCGATGCCTGCCAGGGTCGCGGGTTTTTCCGAAAGGGTTACCGTGGCCCTGGCACACGGGCAACTGCAGGAACACGGGTAGGTTTTAGTCACTAAAAGTCTGACACGCCCGCCCTCCTGCTCCGCCCAGAGTGGGAGAAGTTATTTGATGATTTCCCACCCAAAAAAAAAAAGGCTGCCACATACTGAGAAATTCCAGATGAAAAAACTCAATAACACTTTGCCCGACCTGGGAATCGAACCCGGTAAGTCATGCCCAGCAAAGGCGCAAAAAATTGCTTAATCAATAAAACTAAATCAGTTGTTCAGTTAAGAAAATTGATCAATACAATAAATTCAGTAACAAATGATATTGAACAGTAAAATAAGTAATACCAAGGTTCCGACATTTTTTTTTTTTTTTTTTTTTGGGTGGGAAATCATCAAATGACCTCTCCCGCTCTGGGCGGAGCGGAAGGGCGTGTCAGACTCTTACTGACTAAAACCCACCCGTGTTCCTTCAGTTGCCTGTGCGCCAGGGCCACGGTAACTCTTTCGAACAATCCGCGACCCCGGCAGGCATCGGCCCTATTGGACCCCTTCAATGATGCTGACATCTCTTTGAGGCGCGCGTGGAACACGACGCGCCGTCGACCCGGGCCTGGTCCTTACCGGACGGCGAGCTGCCCATTGCTCGCCGTCCGCAAGCCCGCGCCTACGGTGGCCGGGAGTCGGCAATTGACTCCCGACGCCCAGGGTGTCTCCTCCTGCGGCGACTAGGGGCGTGAGGGCGCAACGATTGCCGCACCCTCACGCGCTCCGCCTCCTCCTTCGCGAGCATTACTGCTTCACAGAAGGAGGTGACGGCTTCCCATTCCCTCTCGCTCCGTACCATGGCCTGTACCAGGGCCGGACGCGAGAGATCGCCGCCGCCGATCGCCGCCACGAGGACACGGCGGTGCTCCGCCCAAGCCGGGCAGACCTCCACCGTATGCTCCACCGTGTCCTCCGGTCGATCCACACAATGCCAACACCCGGGCGTTTCCTCCCGCCTTATCCGAAACAGGAACCTCCCGAAACAGCCATGTCCGGTGAGGACCTGCGTCAGGCGGAAGGTGAGGACGCCGTGGCGCCTCTCAAGCCACTCCTCAAAGAGGGGACTTACCGCCGCAATTGTGGCGTGCCCAGCGCTGGGTTGCGACAGTCGCACTCTCCATGCCGCCATGAGATCCCGCCGGAGCTCTGTCCGCTGTGCCGCGATTTCTCGCGGCAGCGGAGTAACGCCCCGGCGTTTCGCCTCCTCGCGCGACTCCCAAATGTGCGCGAGGACTTTTGCCTCCAGATCCCATGGCGGCAATCCGGCAAGGAGGCTCGCCGCCTCGCAGGAGACCGTGCGGTATCCCCGGACCAGCCGGATGGCCATGACCCTTTGGGACGCGTTCAAACGGCGTGCTGGTCGGAGCCTCAATGAACGCGCCCACACCGGTGCCCCGTAAAGGGCCATGGACCGCACGACCCCCGCGTAGAGCCTCCGGCAGGAGGCGTTTGGACCCCCTAGATTGGGCAGGAGCCGCTTCAAGGCAGCCCCAGCCGACATGACATATAAGAAAAACATCGTAAAAAGTATATAAATAGTTGTTCAAATCCTTTTATATGAGGAAGCGATAAAATATACTTTTATACCTATCCGCTGATCCTCAAATAAAAAATATAATAGTCATCATTTTATTGGTAGTTGAAAACCATTCAGAAAAATGGATACCGCGTTTTTACAATAACGCTGTCGTGGAAAAGTTGACTGAAAGACGATTTCGGATTTAAACGTTCAAAATTATCTAGGTACGAATATAAAGAAAATCTGTTATTAAATTGTTTTATTTACATTGTTTTCCATTATTGACTATTTAGCTGACCCGACAGACCTAGTGCTGTCCTTTCAATAATTCATACAAAAATCCCCTAGAAGAAAAGACGTTAGGTGTTTAGAAAAAAACCTGGTAACGACTATTACGAATATTTGAAAATATAAACTAGGAAAATCAGTCGAGCCGTTCTCAAGATATTTAAAAATTAAAGGGGTCTCCATACAAGAAACGTATTTTTTTCGGCGTTTTTTGCTTTGTGGTACGGAACCCTGCTTGTGCCAGTTTTTTATTTATATAGATTTACATTGACTGTTCGAATTAATAATCTCAGCAAGCGTTAGTACTAAAATGTACGTCTTCCTATACTGAGCAGACAATCCCGGTAACTTACTGACTGGGTTATATTTTTAGCACGGCATGCGGCATGCAAAGCTTTTCTCATACTTGTCTGTGCCAAGACGAGTGAAGAAGACACACATATGCATACATACATAAATAAACTCACGCCTACTTCCCATAGGGGTAGGCAGAAACTACTGAACGCCACGTGCTATGATCACTACATACTCCTTTTGCCTCTTTAACATTCATACACGCACGCTTGTTGCGAGTACTACGCACCTGACCTTTTTGAACAACATGGGGCACTATATGTCTTCCTAGGGCGTCTCCCCTCAGCATTTACACTCACATCTGCCTAGTAAATATCTTTTGTTAGTCGCCTTTCATTCATCCTCTTAACATGACCAAACCATCTAAGCATAAGACCAGATGTATGAACGTAAACGAGGCGAAAGGAGTATGTAAGGATCGTAGCAGGTGGCGTTCTGTAGCTTCTGCCTATCCCCATGGGAATAAGGCGTTAGTTTATGTATGTATGTGTGTATGTGAACCAAGTTATGGATATCAGAGGCGAAAATCTTTCAAGAACGTTCGATCCAAGAATTCTAATTTAAGTCGCAACTTGTCAAAAATATTTCTAATTCTCCGACAATATTGACAAGTTTTTGACATTGAGTCGGTGACATGAGATTGTGACTAGATTTTCAACCTTTTTGATTGCCTTCTAATAGCATTGCATAAATTATTAATTTAAACGGAACCTCCTTAAGGTCAACCACTCATTATAATCGCACAGCTCCAGCGCAGTAATGGCCCGCCACCGGCTCGGTTAAAATCCACCCGCTTGTCACCAACGCGTCGTCAGCAAGACGACCGCTCGCTGCTGGCAAGCCACTGGTGAGGTGACAGCTTGTTGTTCACGCGCCGCTTACTAGTTGGCAGCTCAACGTCCACGTGCCAAAGGGTAGTTTTCAGCTTGCAGACTTGTTTGCGAACATTAGTGAGTGATCCCGCTTGAGAAGCACGCATTTCTACGTTATGGCTCAGTTTACTTTACGCGAACTGGAAATCATACCTATTTCATTCGACGAAGAAGAGAATAATTTGCGAGCGCCGCCTGGGAGACAGCCGTGCGGGCAGCGCGAGGACTGCACGTGGTCTGCGACGGGTCCCCGCATGAACGGCGAGGCGCCAGCATCCATAATGTTTGCAGGCTTTTCTTCACCGGGGACCGGGCTGCTCGCTTGAAGCACGCGGTAAAATTTACTTTAATACAGTTGATTTAAAATCCTAACTTGAATGATAAGTTATTTGCTGTGTCGTAGCGGTGCTATTGTAATGAGTAACGACCTTAACCCTTATACCTTCAAAAGCTCCAAATTTTTTGTCAAAAACAACAAAACACAATCACTTCAGTTACCAGAAACAAAAGTTACAACAGAACGCTCTCACATTGATATGTTGCAGCATTTTGTCACTCGAATCCTACTTGTTTATACCTACGTACCTTGGTGAATGATTTACGGGACACGATTTTTACCGGCGACTCACCGGGATTTGAGGTTCAATGGATGTGACTTTCGGAGCAATAATGTTGAAGTGACAGAACTATATTACTGTGTATTTTTTATAGAGAGCTGTGTAACTAACTAAAAGTCGATCAATCCAAACCTACTTAGCCTTAGCCTTTTTCCAACTATATCGGGGTCAGCTTCCAGTCTAACCAGTCTAATGCAGCTGAATACCAGTATTTTATATAGAGTGACTGCATATCTAACCTCTACAACTCAGTTACTGGGTAATACGATACCTCTTTGGTAAGACTGGTTGTCAGACTCAGTATCTCAGTGACAAAAAAAAAGTAAATTATTTAAATGTAAAGTACCCTATTATTATTTACCTCTAAGAAAATTGTTGCTCTTATTATTAGCCAACGTTTACACGGTGTTGAATGGTACGATATTTTACTGTAACTGTTTAGTGTAACTTTAACAGCGGGATGTTCACGTTGTGAAGTAATCATACACCTCAAGTTCAGTATTAATAATCTTTATTTACTTTTTACAACACAATCAGGTAATTAACAATCACATATTAATTTGTATGAATATAATGTTAAAACACTTGTGTCAAATAATACCAAAAGATTATAAAACTGGTTTCTTTTCAAAAATTATGTTGATTTGTAATAGGTAACATTAGATATTTTATATACTGTTGTAATAACGTTTATTGAGCTGGTAACATTTATATGTTACATTAGTAAAATTATTGTAAATAGTTTTAAAAAAAAAAAGAAGATTATTCCATAATTGATTCAGCTGGTAACAATTTCGTTCAAAAATTATCATTTTTAAATATCAATGCAAAAAGATTGTTTTCGTGTTCTTAAGCATTTTTTTTTATGTCACCCTCATTTTGCTTGATTTGTTTTTTGAAATATTCTTGACAAGTTAACGAGTCGTGTAGAACGAACAAGCTTGTTCGCGTTTTCTAAAAAAAGGTTGAACTATCTCTTGTATTATTTAAGTAGAAGTGTAGTTTCAGTAAAATAAACAAATTATCCGTAATACGTGGACTTATTTTAACCAGTGAATCTAACAGTAACAAAAGTAACACGGATCCGTCAGATATGCTTACGGTTCAACGCCTCGAAATAGACTGACTCTCTCCAAGCAAATCAGTTACCAACTGAATGTTCCCCACTTTAAACGGAAGTGAACACTCAGCCGGCTATACGACCAATCAGAGTCTGGAGTAAACAGTACATACAAACACTTTACTAACTAAAATACATTAGAACTTATAATTAACTATAAATAAACTTTCTTAATTTAAACAATAATGATTTATTAATTATTCAAAACAAATATACTTTAATACTGAAAATCTACGAATGAATACCTAAAATGGATGTATTAAGTACGTCCAACCACTAGCGCCATCTGTCGCTTGTAGAATAAAGTCTTATTCTTAATAATATTGTGGGAATGAATAAAAAAGTGGCAACACACTAGATATGAGGGATGATGGGTATGGTAACACTACAAAAGAGGGGGACCACAGAGAAGATGGACGACGATTAGTTTAAGAAAGACGTAAGGTGCATAGTACAAGAAATTATTTAATATAAACAGAAGCTAAACAACTAGTTTTTTGCTTTTTATTTATAACGATCCCTACAATATTTTACAAAATCATTACAACGTGCAATCCTAAAACTTACCGTAAAATATCTTATAGTACAGTAACCTGATTGCTTAACTCACTATCAATCACAATCTGAATCATCTTGAAGGACATTGCTAATCCATTTCTTCATAAGTATATTCGAAATATTTGTGTGCTCAGCAACTTATATAATGCAATGAATGTTATTGAACTGTCAAAATGAAAGCCATTCTTACTGTTAGCGTGTTTCGCAATTATCCCGCAGGGCTGTGTGAACGGCCGCAAAGGCTTTCTATAGCTCATTTCGGTCGAACGAGATATCGTCATCATCATTGCAGTCCACTACTGGACATACGCCTTTCCTAAGTTAGATAAAGATAAAAGATAAAGATCAATTTATTTGTTTAACATGAGTAGATTACAATACATAGATGCATGCAATGGTGTTAAATACAAGGACGTGCTACATGCTATACCATAGAAGGTGTACAAATCTTACAGGTTTTCAAATACCTAGTCATTATAATTACAAAAAAAAAAAAATATAATTAAATAGTACCATGAAATTGTCACAAATTTTAAATGTCAAAATTTATCGTTTAAGAAGTCAGATATACTATAGTAACATTTCATGGTCAACATCTTTTTCAACTTTGTCTTAAATAAAGGTGTACTTAATTGTTTAATGTCCTTTGGAATTTTATTATACATTTTAGGAGCCATACAGATTATACTTTTGTGCAGCATTGCAGTCCTAGAAGGGTGAATGCATAGATCATTGTTGCGTCGACTTCTAACGCAATTATCCGATAACCGTGGAAACAAATACATATTCTGTCTTACAAACAATGCTACTTCCAAAATGTATATAGACCGAAGTGACAAAATTTTGTGCTTTACAAACATTGGCTTACAACTGTCAGTAGTTTGCAACCCAAACATAGCTCGTATGCAACGTTTTTGCATTTTGAAGGCTATGTCTTTATAAGTTGAATTGCCCCAAAAAATTATTCCAAATCTCAGAACAGATTCAACAAGTCCATGATATGCTATCAATAAAGTGTCTGTGTTGACAGTCGGAGCCAGCCTATAAAGAGCGTAAGATGAACTGCTGATTTTTTTACAAAGTTGATCAACGTGATTTTTCCAATTTAATTTTTTATCAATTGTCAATCCCAGAAATCGTGTTGTTCCTACTTCTTGTATAGTCTTATCGCTATAAACTAACTTAATGTTTTGTTTAGGATCCAATTTATTTCGCTGACTAAAATGCATTATATTTGTTTTATTAAGATTGATTTTTAAATTATTATTATTAAGCCAAGTAATTATAGAATTTAATGAATTGTTAATTTCAGAATTATATGAGTTTATATCTTTTGAAGCTATGGTTACAGTACTGTCGTCAGCGAATAATGACATAGGTTCAGTGGTTGCATTTGGTAGGTCATTTATATATAGTAAGAACAGTGGTGGGCCCAATACGCTACCCTGGGGTACACCATACGTTATGCAACGCTTATTGGAGGAGAAAATTTGATCACTTCTAGTTCTAGTATTGAATTTTGAGATTTCGGTTATTTGTTGACGGTCTGTCAAATATGATCTAATCAATTCCAATACGTTACCCCTTATACCATAAGCTTCCAGTTTGTTTAACAGAATATTGTGATCAACATAATCGAATGCTTGTGACATGTCGCAAAAGATAGAACTAACAGGTAAACATTTGTCAACGTGTCGGGAAACATTGAGTAGAACATCATAAACCGCCATGTTTATATTCTTACTTTTTCTGAAGCCCTTTTGTTCCTTACATAGAATCTTATGTTTGTCAAGGTAAGTATTGATTTCATAGTAAAAGTACTTTTCAAAAATTTTTGAGAAAATAGAAATTAACGCTATGGGCCTGTAGTTTTCCATTAATAATTTATTTCCTTTTTTAAATAAAGGTTTTATAATAGTCAGTTTGAGATCTCGCGGAAACGTCCCAGACATTATACAGAGATTTATGATATGGCTTAAGTGATGAGAGATTTCTTCATTTACTGCTTTGATTATTTTTGTGGCAATGCCGTCGTAACCCACACTGTTCGTGTTTTTAAGATTTTTGATAATCTTATGAATGTGATAAGGTAAACTTGGTGATAGAAACATTGAGTTTGTTTGAGGTTGGATTAGAGATGTTGGTTTTTTTCCAGCACCTGAAATAGGTTTTACTTTCTCTATGAAATAATTATTAAACGAATTTGCTATTTCTGTAGGATTAGTAGTATGGTGATCGTTAATTATTATTTTATCTATTGACTCCCTGGGTATATTTAGTTTATTATTATTAATAATTTGCCATGTTGTTTTAGATCTATTAGTGGATGTGTTGATTTTGTAATTGTTTTGAGCACGTTTAGTGAGGTTTATAATTATTTTTAGTCTTTTTGAATAGTTTTTATAAATTTGTTTATTTGTATTTGTCGATTTCCGTCTGAAATTCCACAGTAAGTTTGTTTTCTTTTTACTACAGATCTTAATCCCATGCGATATCCATTTTGGTTTGGTATCAACCTTTATGATAATTTGGGTTTATGGAAAGCACAAGTCATAAAACAGTTTAAATGTTATAATAAAATGATGATACGCTTCAGATGGATCATTTGTACCATATACTTCATTGAAAGAGAGGCTCTCTAAGTGCGTTTTAAATTTTTGAATATTTTCTGTACTGTAATCTCGTATTATTTTATGCCAATACTTAAATTTAAATATTTTTTTGACTGGTAGTTTTATCAGTTGGGCAGTATGATCTGATAAGCCAAGCTCCAACACGACAGTCTCGCATTGTTTTTTAAAATCATGTGCAATGTTGTCTATACAAGTATTACTGATCAGCCTTGTAGGTTGTTTGAGAGCTAGTTTCAGATTATAATTTAGTAATAGACACTCAAGATCAAAGGTAGCAGTGCTGCACTTCATGACATCTATATTAAAATCACCAGCTATAACAGTATTATGACAACTTATTCTAGAGATACATTTCAGTACATTGTCAAGCCTATCGAAAAATAAATTCAGGCTACTAAGGCCTGGTACACGGTACACACAAATAATTATAATTTTGTAATCTATTAATTCTACTGCACAACACTCAATTACATTTTTTATTGACAATTTGCTAATTTGACAAAGCTCTCTGAACTTATGAACCTTATTCACTAGTATACATGCACCCCCTCTTTTATTGCAAGTACGAGAAAAAGAAGCCGCTAGAACATAATTATGCAAGTTAAGTTGTTGTTCAAATCCTGCTAACTTAAAATGCTCCGTAATACATATTACATCAATGTCTGTGTTTTTATCTTTGAGATCTTCTAAATTAATTGACAGAGAGTCAGATTTGTTAAACAGTCCTGCAATGTTTTGATGTAGAACATTAAGGTATTTAACATCGAAAAAACAATGAGCCTGATTCTTCAGTGGTAGTGTTTTCCACATTTTCCGTGTAATAAGTTATGTTACTGTAGTTGATGTCATTGATTAAAGCAAACAAATTTTCAAAAACATTACGCATTTCATAATTATTAATTCTGCCTGATGATAAATTAACCATAGTGCGATCATAGCTCAAGTTATAGTACGTGTCTAAGAAATATGCATGTTCATGAGTTAGTAAGTCCAAATGTAATAAATTGTTAAATGTTTCAATCCTCCGGTTAAAGATGTTAGCGTAATTATTAAGTTTGTATGTGGGGTAACAAATAATTACATTCGTGTGCGTAATTTGTTTTAACATGTCACGAATGTATACAATAATATTAAAATAGTTAGCTGTATTCGTGAAGTCTTCTTCCCCAATTAGTATTATACAATAATCAGTCATGGTAAAATCACACAATTTTGTTTGAATTCCGTTAAGAAGTTGCTGTGTTGTTCCGCCCGGTGTGAGGTAGTGAAAAATATTGTATTGATTGACAAATACATCTTGAGCTATTGATAAAATTTTGTTTTTTTTATTCGTGCTGAGTATACATATTTTATTTTTCTCAATTGTCGCATAAGATGACTTTGAGTTATTAACACATTTATATTGTGGAGTGTCAGCAATAATGCGCTTTTTATTGACGTTTTCATCCTGATGCTTCATATTCACAGTTGTACTTGGGATATCTTGAGAGGGCTGAATTATAGTGCCTATTGATGGATCACTGAATTCCTGTTCTAATATTACCGTTTGTGTTTGTTTTTCTTTCTTAGTTTTAGTTGTATTCTTCTTTGGTGTTGTGAATTTATGTTTGACGGGACTATTTGTGATCTTTTTATATAAGTCATTTTTTTTAATTCATTCTTCATTAGTTACTCTAAGTTTACAATTTTCTAATGATAACAATTCAATTTCTCTGTGTGCACTTTGTAATTGCGTTTCCATGTCCAGTAGTTTGTTATTAAGAGTGTTTATTTGTTCTTCTTCATCGTTAGATAGGTCGGGCATACTATTTGCCGTACATTCTAGAGTTTGTGAGATTATGTCACTGTCATCATTATTTGTATCGGAACGAGTTCTGGTTCGATTGCGCCGGAATGTAATATTTTCCAGAAAGTTCATGATGGTTGATGGTATTGCTACTAGCGCCCTCTATTAATAATTTTGATTTAAATTCGAGGTTTAAGTACTGCTTATTTCTAATGTTAACGACGTTTTTAAATCATCGGAAAACAATCACAAAAACAATTTTGCGACACCGAGATTTGAACTCAGGACAGATAGACAATGGATATCAAACCCGTAGCCACTACGCCAAGTGTTCACTTAAATCCACCGTTGAAATTAGTGTTCTTATTTATATAATTAGAAACGTTAGGATGCGGTACTTGATTTTTTCCAAAAAAAAAATATCGTTACCGTCACTTTTTTTTTCTTAAGTCACTAATAATGCACTTAACTTGATTACAGAATTGTTTTTATTTTAGCATGAAGTGTTATTTGCACTAAGCTATTATTTATATTTTGTTACGCGTTTAAAAAATATACGAGGGCGGGTCAATAAGTCCGTGACTTTTTGAATTTCTGACCTCTTTACTGAAACAGCAACACTGCTCCTGTCAACAGGCATCTGTCAGTTGACTCCTGTCAAAATTTAAACTTGCTGCGTCAGTTAGTTTGTGTTTGACAGCTATTTTTATCAGAATACTCACTAATTTGAGGAGAAAATGGAAAAAAGTGAATTTCGTGAGCTTATTAAGCATTATTTCTTGCGAAAAAAAATCATTACCGAGACCAAGGCTAAGCTTGATAAATACTATGGGGACTCTGCACCATCGATTTCAATGGTATAAAAGTGGTTTACTGAATTTCGTTGTGGCCGTACAAGCACTGAAGATGCCGAACGTCCTGGACGCCCAGTTGAGGTCTCTACACCCGAAACAATCGAAAAAATTCACGATATGGTGTTGGCCGACCGAAGATTGAAAGTGCGAGAGATTGTGGAAGCCGTAGGGATCTCGCATAGCTCAGTGGTTTCAATTTTGAATGATCACTTGGGCATGAGAAAGCTTTCCGCAAGATGGGTGCCGCGTTTGCTCACAGTCGACCACAAACGCAATCGTGTAACAACTTCACAGGAAGGTTTGGCGTTGTTTAATCGCAATATGGAGGAGTTTTTGCGCCGTTTTGTAACCGTGGACGAAACATGGCTCCATCACAACACACCAGAGACCAAACAACAGTCAAAACAGTGGGTTTCTAAGGGTGAATCGGCGCCGAAGAAGGCCAAGGTGGGTTTGTCAGCCAATAAAGTTATGGCGACTGTTTTTTGGGATGCACGCGGGATAATCCACATTGACTACCTTCAAAAGGGAAGAACAATCAATGGGGAATATTATGCCAACTTATTGGACCGATTCAATGACGATTTGAAAAAAAACCGACCTCATTTGGCCAAGAAAAAAGTTCTTTTCCACCAAGACAATGCAAGGGTGCACACATGTGCAGTTGCCATGGCAAAAATCCATGAATTGGGCTATGAATTGCTCCCTCATCGGCCCTATTCTCCAGATATGGCTCCGAGCGACTACTTCTTGTTCCCAAACCTGAAGAAATGGCTTGGTGGAAAAAGATTTGACTCCAATGATGAAGTCATCTCGCAAACAAAGGCCTATTTTGAGGACCTCGACAAATCATTTTTTTTGGAAGGGATAAAAAAATTGGAGAAGCGTTGGACAAAGTGTATAGAGCTCAAGGGAGACTACGTTGAAAAATAAAATTATTTTTTTATCAAAAAATCTGTGTTTTATTCCAAAAGTCACGGACTTATTGACCCGCCCTCGTAGTAATGTTCTGTTTGGTAAACAACAACTTTTTCTTGAACTGCAATTAGATTTCGCAATGATTTTATGCACTTTTGTTAAGAGTTACGTGAAGATAACACTGTCACTTGGTATTTGTACTTTGTTAATAAGATTACACTGACTTTTATTCAAAAAATTGTGTATTTACAATTTTTAAACAATTAAATAACGCGGAGCTTATGCTGACTACATATGTCGTTGACGTGCAGCGCCACTATGAATGTTAGCCTAAATAACATCATACATCACGCATGCATTCCCCGAAGAGGTAGGTAGAAGTATACATACCTATAGTACACCCACATTTCGCCAGTTATGTTTAATTTGCATGTGATAGAGGCGAGCCTATTGCCATAAACCGGGCACACATTCAGACTCTGGGCTGCTACTAAGAAATTGCAGAAGGAAAAACCCAATAACAATAAAAAAACTACTCTAAAGTGAGCTAACATAAATACAGAGTGATACCGCTCACTCCGAATTTATAAAAAAAACATATTCTCTCTTAGGCATAACTCCGAACGCCGGATATATAATATAATTTAGTACATACTTACACATATCCTACATATATGAATTCTCATAAAATTTTATTTCTATCGGTTACCCTTTTATGGGGAAAATAAGGGTTAGTACTTTACAATAATATTCGTAAATAAATATAAGATTTTAGTAGATATAATAATAGATTTGAGGGTATTGTAGGAAAGGGCGAAAAGCAGGATAAAGACGGTATAGTTTTTTGAAAATTGCCCTATTGATTTTTCTAGTATTGTTTGAAAAGGGAAGTGGTTATTATGGAGACCTTTCTAGTATTTCGTGCCAAAAGTGGCAAAAAGGAATTTATTTGAAATCAATTTGGGGTTTGTTCATCGGTCTGCCTATTACAGGCAATTTTCTCGGAAACTATTAAACACTTTAAGGCCAGCATCTACGTACAGATTTGAAAATTGGAGATAAGGTGTTGAACGAGCAAAACCATTCAAGATCTCCTTAAGTATGCCATTAGATAGTTGTCACGTAATTACGTTAGTTGGCACCCTTATTTTTGTCCAACACGATTCCCACTCTTGGGCAGAGGCCTCCCTCCACTGCTTCCATCTTTCGCGAGCCCGCGCGTTCTCATTCTTGTTTTGACGGAACTTATCCAGTTCATCTTGCCATCTCCTACGTGGCCTGCCACGACCCCGCCTCACTGTCTCAGTTCTGTGCTATTTGGGTCCACAATTAGAAGTTCTGAAAATTAAAACTACTTTTTGCTTATTTCGTTATGTTTTACGTACTTATTAGCAATTGAAACCTTACAACGTTTTCCGATCAGAAATATTGAACTAATCACTAGTACATAAAACCAAGGAAAAGGCATTTACGTCAAAAAAATCCTCCAGTGAAAGAAATAACTCCGTTTTTTACACCCCACATAAAAGTAAGAAAAAGATATAAAATGACACATACTCGTATGTACCCGCTTGTTTCCCCTTCTTTAGAACTCATTCCCTAATGAAACTGTTCGAAGAAGTGCAGATTTAAAAGATAGCACTTTCTTTTAGTGTTTTTAAAGTTGCCGCAGTAAATATTCTGGATGGATGTATTTACTAAGATCTACCGATTAAGTTTTTTCTTTATGTTTAACATTAATCAAAAAACTTCACACGGGTTGCAGTGAGGTTTACAAATCTATGTTTTAGTCGTTATCTTTAGAAAGGTTGGTCTTCTATGTGTCGGAAATACGATAATTCAATCGTTTGACTTTGACTAATCGGGACGCCAGCGCCACTAGGCGGTGGTCAACAGAGTCTACAACATAACGCTCAACCAGAATTAGAGCTGAGTTTGTCGGTGGCGGTCAAGCAGTGAACACGTTTAGAAACTATCTCGCGTTGTGTATAGTTGTGTCGTGTACCTACAGTGTGTGAGTAATTTGTTCGTAAATTATAATTCGATTTGAACTGCAAACGGTTTTTCTATTGTACAGTAACCAACACTTCCCATAGTACGTCCACAGTAGTTAAAATATGGCTAATGATAACGAGAGAGACGTACCTTCTCCATCATTTAATTATGTCAATCTATCTATACATATTAATATCATTAAAAATTAAAGTCGATTTTGTGTTTGTCTGTTTGGCCGCGTTGTTTTTCTAAACTATGCAACGGATTCAGATACGGTTTCCATCATCATTTAGAGAATTTAATCCAGAACGTTTATGTGTATAATAAATAAATTTTAAATTGGCCTGTGTATGGGTGACCATCACTTCACATTACATACCAAAGCACCTCCGTGCCTCGGATAGCAATTTAAGAAGTTGGCCCCGGATGTCATTCTTTGACAATGGTTTCAGTCAGAAGCCCAAAAGTCACACAACCAGTCTTACCAAGGGTATCCCAGCAACTGTCTTGTAGAGGTCAGATAGGCAGTTACTCCATGTAATATACGGGTATACAGCTGCACCCGGTAAGATTGGAAACCTACCCCTACTTAGTTGGGAGAAGGCAGGCTGATTTATTTATTTATTTTATTGAATTCTATTCTATTCGGGAAACTTACAGCTAACTTATACAGTATTCCTAAATAGTTTGCAATTGTAGGCCATTTACAAGTTTCCACTGATAAACACTAGAATTAGAAAACCAAAAAGAGAAAAGGTTGGTACAAAATACCTATAACATAAATTAGGAAATAAATATTACACGATTGACTAATACAAACAAAGAATAATTTAGATGCAAACAATTACTTTTCTGTAAAGAAGCTTTCCACCAATAAATACTTAAGCCGAGAAACACTGGTATTGAATATATCCAAATCATGTTCACCAGACAGTTTATTAAAACTTCTGCTCGCATGGATTAAAAACGAGCTCTGTCTGTACGCGGACTTGTAATGAGGGACATGTAACAAGATAGGTGGGCGAATCATTTTGCAGTGTGTAACTAATCCTATATTGCCTAACAGCTCAGGGCAATCTATAGTACCACTTACAATTTTAAATAAGTACGTCAAATCAGCAATGCGCCTGCGCTCTTGCAGTGGTAGGATGTGAAACCTTTTACATCGCGCTATATAATTAAGGATATATAGCGCGTCGGAATGACTCATGTACCTAAGCTATTTCAATGCATCCAAACTATACAGTCAAACAAATGGTGTTTCTAACCTGTAAATCACGTGCGACTCTCGTACGGGACTTTATTGTTCTGTCAAACAATTTGGCATGAGCGCGTTGCAACTTGTATGGAGTGCTTGTTTAGATAATTACTACTAATTAGTGTCCCGCAGTAAATAGTGGTTATTTGTAGTGCAGTTGGAGTATCTGTTGGAACAGCATAATACACTGGCCTTCAAAACAAAGTACCACACTTTTAAACTTTTAAAGTACACAAGATATATTTTAGAAATGAAAATGGTTTTTTTTTAGTTTTTTGTAAAAACTTTTTAGTCGGTAACCTTATTTTAAGGAATGGCAGAAAAAACTTTTTAAACAGAAACTTTTTTCAACTTTGACATTCTGTAACTTTGGATTCCCCATTGGGGGGCGGCGACTGACTCTCACATTTATGACTATCACTATCACAATCACAACATAGTATAAAATAAAGTCGCTTCCCGCTGTCTGTCTGTCCCTATGTATGCTTAGGTCTTTAAAACTCCGCAACGGATTTTAATGCGGTTTTTTTCAATAGATAGAATTATTCAAGAGGAAGGTTTTTATGTAAAATAAATGCATAATATAGTAGATAAACACTGATAATGTTAGAGGTTTCTAATGTGATGCCGTAAATAAACTATTTTTTTTGCGCTTACATTGCAATCGCTGGCTGTACCCTATGCAATGTAGCACAGTATTGTACACCTTAAAAAGATCTACAAAAAAGTATGCAATAGTATATGTCTATCTCTTAGCGCTAACCCACAATACCCATTTTTTATCCTTTACTTTTTACGAGAAATAATGGCTTATTTACGAAGCGAGTTTAAGCAATACAGCATTAATCTTTATCCAATTTAGTACCTTAAATACATTGTGCATTTAATATAGATCAATATGGCCTTTTACAGAATGTAATTTAAATGAATATTTTGGAAGATATTACAGATTTAAAATACAGGGACATAGCGGTTGCACCGGTACCGGTCGGGAAGCCGTCGACGCGAGAGTAACATCTAAAGAAAACATGTTTGTATTGTTTAATGACAAAAAAGCTGTGAACATTTTATATAAAGATATTCTGTAGTATATTTAGTATCAGCATTGCATCCGTGTGAAGCCGTAGTGGGTCGCTAGTTCAGTAATAAACAACTACTGCAAATTAAATTTATTCGGTATAATATCGATCGCAAAAATCGAGCAGTAGGTAGCTCCCCCTACTATTAGTGAACCAATCCAACGATGTTGGATTTCGGCACTCGGCATCTTTCACGCACCTACCGAACGATTGAATAGAGAAATGAAACGAGGTGATGAATTTTCATTCCTATATAATTTTTTGTCGGTGTATTCAGACGTGGAATTAAACGAAAATGATCCTTAACTCAAGTGAAGCTTTTGATACCAGCGGCGTATAAGCATTTTTTCTAACCGGTCCATCCACTGCTTTCATTTAACTCCCAGTAAAAGCCACCAAACATCCACATTTTAATTAATTTAATTCAGAACACACTGCATTCAAAAAACAAAACACTCGCGTTCCAAATTAGAATCCAAACAAGTACTCTCTCAGTTTCAAACAAAGCGAGGGTAATCTTTAAAAAGAAAAATTTCGCGTCCGAAAATGCAAAACGACCAGCAATTTTGCCACATTCTTGCTGTGTTGTCCAAAATTGTATTTGGCAGCAAAAATGCAACGCCCGCTTGGACGAATAGTAATGCGATGCAGTACCGGGATTCCGGGATATAAATCCCGGGATCCGTCGACGGGTTTGACGTGACTTGAATGAGAGTGGGACTTGGGACTCGTGATTAAGTTAAAGTGATCCTTATGGTGTAATTTTGTAGTTTTTGCGGGGAAAATGAAACCTTTTTAGTTAAAAGATGTAAAGTGGTGATTCAGGGACGTGTTACTTTAGGTTGAGGAGCTCTGAGAATTTAAGTTAACTTCAGACACTTTAAACATTTTCTATAGACTGGATTGAAATGTAAATTGATACTTGAAGGAACTGGGAGTGACGAATGCAGTAGTTTTATTTTCACTTTGGAATTTGTTTTTGAGCTTTATTTACAAGGATGATGTATGGGATGTAACAGATTGGTGTATTAAGGCTTATTAATTTCGGATAAAGGCAGAGAAATGCCTTGAATAGCGAACTGCTAGGGACGTTGGAACTAACACCTATAAATACGTAGTTTTATTTTCATTGTTATCTATTTTGGCATGTAATGTCACATCGGGCCTGCTAGTTTACATAGCCATACTCGATTTATTCCGCAAACCACAAATTCTCAAACAGCGTCATTTTTATTTGAGTCATAATTATTCCGTCTTTTTCAGTATTTCTTGCAAACTCACAGAAAAACTTCTGTTATAAACTCAAAACTGCATAAAAATGGAGACAATACCGCAAAACTCGTGTTTTGTTATACTTTTAATAAGACGTCAAGATATTTAACAAAAGGCACCAGACTGAAGTTAACCCGTAAATCTCTGCAGAACTGAAAGATAACGCCAACTTTCAAACCATGGACATTTGCATCAGTAGGATTAGGTGTTTCTGTTGGCGATTTAATAAGAGATTAAAAGAAAATAACATTACTTTTTCCTAAAAAATATCATATTTAATTTTTAACTGACTTCAAAAAAGGGACGAGGTTTGAAATTCGACAGTATTTTTATGTGTGTTAGAGACTTCACCTCCTCAGAACTTTTTTCTAGGTCAATCGATTTTGATCATTCTTTTTTTTAAAAGCTGGTGCTTCTCATGTTTCCATAGAAATTTGATCAAAGACTGATCATTCGTTTTTGAGTTATCCTTAAGGTTTATCTTATTAAAAATACGCATGATTAATAATGCGTATTTTTTCCACTTAGTTTATATGATGTGTTGAGACCGCTCCTCTCAAGATCACTGCGCACAGGCGGCAGTGAACGAGGGGCACGGGGACAGCGGGGAGCCAGCCCGCCGACGACGGCCGAGCGCGGGCCTCCGCACCGCACCACACCAGTTAGCTGTTGCACGCGTCCACGCACGGCTGCGCTTACGCGTTTTTATTAACGTCTTTTCATTTTTAAATCAACTTTTTATATCATTGTATTCACCTTAATATATTTACACATGTTATACAGTCCACTGCCATTTCATTTTGCTCCACCACGATCTATCGTCGCGATCAGATGTTTTAATAATTTCTTGTCACTGTTATTTACATATCAAGTAGTGGTATACGAATTTGTGAGGGGTAGCCACCTCAACTAAAAAGAGAAAAATAAAAGCTTAAAAAAAATAGTGAAAAATAACTTTAATTTCGGAAGTCGGTGTCTTTGTTTTTGTATTTTCGTTTTTTGCCATCGACTTCCTAAATTAAAGCTATTTTTCACTTTTTAGTGTTTTAATTTGTAAAAATGGTTTTATGTTTTCCGAAGGGAATGCAGAGATTTATTGTACACCAATTTTTGTTAATTTAAAGTTAATTGGGCGCATATACTGACTATACACTGCTACTCTAAATTTCCCAGGGATCAAATCCAGGAGTTCAATTCCAGGGTTAGCAACCACTCTCGTTACTATTAGATCAACGAATTTGTCTTTACTAAAAACCAATGCATCCATACTTACTTAAAAAAAAATACCTATACAAAAGACCGTGGACACTACAACTGCACCTCACTATTTGATACCATCACGTGTGCGGGATAAAGTGTCCGCTTTACATCACAACACTAGCGTATAACTTGTGTGGTGGACACGCTTTATATTTACTGGTGTTTTAACATCGCTGTGAGCTGAATTGTAAGCAAGCGAGTAGGTATTGGAATTTTTTCATGATTTTTTCATACCAAACTTTGTTACTATATCAGTAGGCTTGTGTTTCGATTATTCAAATTCAAATTTTAATAAAATATTTCAGTCCAAGGGATGAATATAGTGTTAGTATGAACTTAGCTTATATTAGTAAACTAAATAACTTATAAATACAATAATCATACATTAATTGGCTACATGAACATGCGCACGCACATGTCTGCCAGCCCAGAGCCTGATAAATGGTCCATCAACTTTATCCGCCAGTGTAGCTAAAAATACTTTTAGGGCTACCCCTGAATCGCCGCAACATCGATGCACATCGTTTGCGCATGATGGCATGAAAGTCATCTATCCGCGCTTCCGCAAACATGCCCGATGCACTGCAAAACCGAGGCAGCCCCAACAATATCCTCAGCGCATTATTATACTGCACGCGCAGAGCGTTGTATGCCTTCTGCTTACTATCGGGTTTCTATTCTTTAATAATATATATGTTTCCGTTCGATACCAAAAGTAAGAATAAGCCTCACGAAATAATGGCAGGGGACAATGTGACCTTCAAAATAAACATTTGTACAGAAGAAAACGTTGTTAAGAAACCTGAACTAGATAATACACTTAAACATAAACTTATAACTTCTTTCCATGGGGGTAGGCAGAAACTACAGAACGCCATCTACTACGATCTTTACATACCTACTGCTTTCGCTTTGTTGACGTCCATACATCTATTCAGACGCACGCCGGTTGCGAGTACTGCACACCTGACCTTTCTGAAGAACATTACCAATAAGTTCAGTATAATGTCCTTCTAGGACGAAAAAATAAAAAGGAGAGGGTGGGGAGTGGATTCCTGAACGACTGGACTTTGTATGAGAAACTAAAGATAAACTTTATTATTTGTGAAGATTCGTAAGCATAGTAGATATTTGGATGACAGCGTGGTTCCGACAAGACAAACAAGAGTAAACAACTGTTCCAAAACCTGACCACAATGTATAACATCGTTCCAGTCGACCTACACGATATCCATTTACTCGTAGCATCAAGCCCCAATATATTTTAATCGTGTGTAAGCTTCGCGATAGTGTTAGCTTTGCGGGACAACACTACTGTACTACAGCTAGCGGTTCTAGTGTAGTGATAGGTAGAATGATATTTTATGAATACAAACGTAGTGATGGGAACCTATATTTGAAAATGTTAGGCATTTTTTTTTCTTTTTTGTTTGAATATTTTGTGATGAGTGCCCGGTAACATAAAATGTTTTTAATTAAAACGCCAAAAGATTTTGATGGACGATTTATTATAGTGTTACGAGCTGATGACTGTTGTAGGTTTATGACTTTTTCTTCAGAACTATTGTTTTAAATCACATTATAGGTCTGTACTCCTGCATTTACACATTTACACATTTCACTTTTTCTAGGATAAAGTTGTAGTAAAAAATCTCTTTGTCTGTACTGTTGGTATCAGGCTGGTTTTCATACCATTAAATAAATGACATTTAAAAAAAGAAAAATAAAGAGTAAAAACGGGTTCCTGCCATTTTTCTATTGTTTTTCTGTCCGCCAAAATGAGTGAATCTATCGAAGAAATTCGATACATATTTAGGTTTTATTACAATAAACTAAAAATGCGACACAAGCCGCGAAAACAATATGTGACGTTTATGGACTTTACGCAGTGTCAGTAAGAGTAGCACAAAGTTGTTTCTAGCGTTTTCAGTCCGGGAATTTTGATGTCAAAGATCCAGCTCGCTCTGGTCGCCCTGTTACGGATAAAGTCAATGCCACTTTAGAAAAACTGGGGCAAGATCGGTATTTTAGTAGTTACGACATAGCTCAAGAGTTAAGGAATGACCACAAAACAATTTTGACCCATTTGAAAAAGTCTGGTTATACAAAAAAGTTCGATATTTGTTTGTCCCACGAGCTCTTAGTCTTGAATTTGTATATAAAATACGAAAGAACTTTTTCCTAAGACCTAATATTTACGTGAATCAACTTCAAGCATAAACCTGCGACCTAACCGAAGGTGACTGTCGCGCGAATACTCGATTACACGATCATTTACCTGAATAATGACGTAAATACGTGACCTGATTGATCACGCAAGTACTAATATAGTAAATGGGAAAGTAAGTTTGTTTGTTACCTTTTCATGCTAAAACGGCTTAACAAATTTAGATGAAATGTGGCATATGAGTAGACCATGATCTGGAGAAGGATATAAGCTACTTTTCACCTTGGATCGCAGACGAAGTCGCGGGCAACATGACGACCGCGTACTCGCGCGACTATTGGTTTCGGACACGTCCTAAGTGAGGCCGCACACCGAGACCACACGCTACGCTAGGCACGCTACATTTACGTCGCGTCGCCACAAACTCCACCACATGTTAGCTTGGAGCAAATGTATCGAGAATGTCGACATCATCGTCCGACGATATAGATTTCTTAATCTGGCAATTAATGAGCAATAAAAGACTTTTTAAGGTTCACCCGTTTAATCAATATACTACAATTTACGTTAATTTAAAATTTTCACAAGAGTTACGGTTCGACAAAGAGAAGCTTCATTTATATCATCAAATGTTATAGTTGTATAACATAGAGTGTTTTTCAACCTCTGCAATAAACTCAGCGCAAAATTCACCGTTGTATTTCATTTTTGCAAATTACCGCGCTAAAAAATACGACCGTATTCGATCTTGAGTTCGTGTAGCCCGGCAGACGTTTCGCCACAAACTGCACCCGCTACAAAATAATGTGTCTTTGGTGTGCGTGCTTGTGCGCAGATATACGGGGGCGTTAAATGTGTAGCATTTCAAATGTGGCGCCATAATTGTAGTAATACAAGTGTATGTCTGGTGTTCGGCCTGCCTTAGAGTTACCTAATTATGCTTAGTTAATATAAACAAAAAAAAACAAGTAATTTTTTCCCGTTTTGTTTTTGTTTTTTTTTACACACTTGCTATTTCCGAATCATTTTCAAAGAGCATGTACAATCTGCCATACTTAAACACTTATACCCACTTACAATCTTGAAAACTAACACGTTTCCCACCTTTAAAACTACGCGCGCCGAATAACAACATACTGCTATATTTTCTATCCCAAAAAAATTGAGTTGTACACGCACAGATTACCAAAAATATTGTTCAAACAATGTTAGAAAAGTATTATCTATATCGAATAAATGACATCGTGCAAGGAAACGCTCGAGAGATATCTTAAACGATCATAAACTGTCTGAAAAAATCCCTTCTGTACAGGGAAAATGCTGTTACATCCTTATTTACCACCACTGAACTGAAGGCCATGCTAATGTGGACCTTATTTTGATGGCCATAATTGTGGGAGGTGATTTCGTGGAGTGTAAGTTCTAAGTTGGGTCTGCAGGATATAATCTTAAATCGATAGTAGTTTGTTGTGTATCTTAATATAAAAGATTCTTTTTTGTCAAGCGACGTCAATGGATGTTCTCATTTAGTTAAGTTAGGAGCAACGTTTTCTTAGTAGGTTTTTGAAGCGAAAAGCAGTAAGGGTCGTTGACTTTAGTAAAAATACTGAAGAATTACAATGGCATTATTTTTGCCGTAACCTACTTTTTTCGTAGATATTATAAACTATTATAGTTTAACTAACGCTATCGTCTTTTCACGCACAATGGTCCACTTGAAGGACTAAGTGCGGAAACCAAAACCCTAAAGAAAAAGAAGAACGCTATCGTATTTTCGTCGTAGTAAAACTATCAAAATAAAAATATAATAATACTTAATTGACAATTATTAATGTGTGACTCGGTTAGAATTCCCGAGAAAGATTTCAATCAATCAGGTAAATCGTCAATCATAAATTCATTCATTAATATTCATACAAATATTATTATCAATGCGAAAGTAACTTTGTTTGTCTGTCACCTAAACCACTGAAGCGATAATTTTGGAATTTAGGTAATTGCGTAAATGATAAATGCTTTATTTCTGTAAGTAAGTTTGTACAAACACTTTTACACGTCAATCATATTTTTTAAACTAAATGAGGTCGGCATTTCCTACCTGACTACTCTGAGAAGAAATGCCGAAACAAACTCAGAGGTCACAGTCTGTTTTAAAGTCCAGAGATAATCTTAGCAGATCATGTGAAGACCATGTAAATTAAGTGAATGAAAAGGTTTTTGAGGAAATAACCACACAGATTGAGTGGATTTGTCCAGTCGGTGCACGCATTTGTCAGTAATCGTGCAGCTCAACTCGGAACATATGGAGCTCAACGATTCGACGAACAATACTGAAGAAAGGACATTTGGGTAGGTCGCATAAACTACTTAAACTGGTAGACCATGATTAAAACTGAAACAATGACCCACATAGTCCTCACATTCACAATTATTAAAATAATATAATACTTTTTACAGTTAATAGTACTACTGCTACTTCTTATAGTACTCGTAGCAGTGGCTTTCATTTTGACAGTTCCACAACATTCATTGCGTTATTTACGTTATTGAGCAGACAAAATTCTCAAAAATTATGAAGCAATGTATTAGCAAAATGATTCAGATTATGATTGAAAATATGATATGTAATTGGGTACCAGTACGTAAAGGTTACTTTTTATCCTGGATATTTGTATGAGATACAAAATATACGCCCATTGTGTCACCCTATATCTGTAATTTATAGGGTGTATATAATAAAGAGAATTCTATTCTATTCATGCTGACGAAGTCGCGGGGAACTGCGAGTGTACTTAAAATAATGTCTTCATGGAAACTGGTAATAGCAAATAAAAGCAGTGATTTCGTTCAAACATTCAATCATTCGATTGAGTTCCAATAATGTCTACTTTCAAGAAAATCTTTTACCTTTAACTATTTCGAAAGAATACCTTGAGGACGTAGTAATGGTTTACAGATAGATTCCTTTCATTAAGTAAATTTGTTGTTCCATTTACCTAAGTATTGAAGTTCTTGGAAAATATGGAATTTTTGAAACCACAATTATGAGTTGCTAGCTTGTGCCTGCGGCTTCACCCAATGAGATGTCGAAAATTATTGCACGGGAACGTACTACTGGGATAAAATGTGTACTATGTCTTAACCCAGTGAAGTAATTGCGTAATAAACTAAGGGCCCGTTGTATGATCAGTAGTCAAACATAATAATAGTTAAAATGCGTTACTTAAACTAACAATTTGTTAAACATGACATAAGTATTAAGTATGTTGTTTGACAAATGAATAGCTAACTATAGTTAAAAAAATGTCAATTTGCTATGAAAGTTAACCAAGCGTAGACAGAGTAGTTAAACCTTAACCATTGTCAAGTGACTATTATTGTTAAATTGACTATTGGTAATTTTTAACTACATATGTATCAAACAACGGGCTCTTAGAGCTGTATTTACCAAAGTCTGATATCTTTAATCCCTGCAATTAAATTGACGTCTGACAATTCTAGTATGGAAAAATTAACAATAATTCAAAATTTTATTCTCATGATAAGACTTATTCCAGTTATTAAAGTTTATTGAAATTCGCCCTAACAGTCGCAATGGCTTTCACTTTGACAGTTCAAAAACATTTATTGCATTATTTTCGTTGTTGAGCGGACAAATTTCTCGAACATATGAAGCAATTAAATTAAAATTAAATAATAATAAGCAAATCCATTGCAGCAAATAATTCAGGTTGTGGTTGAAAGTATGTGACGCAATTATGGAGCTGGTCATAGTTCACCTGTGTGACAAATTTCATCGAAATGCCTTCAGCCGTTATGGCGTGAAAAGGTTACAGATAGAGATACATTCGCATTTATAATTTTTTTATGGACGTCTGTAAACTCGTAATAGCAGAAAATACCACTGACTTAGTTCAATCGTTCCATTCTGTTCCAAATAATATGTGTAGGATTTTTCAAGAAAATCCCTTAAAAAAAAACTAGTTCGTAAGAAGATCTTGAGGACTTTATAATGGCTTACAGATTGATTTCTTGGATTAAACAAATATTTTTTCATTTAACAAAGTATTGTATTGTTCTTCTCCATACGAAACTACCTATTGGAAGGGGCAACTAGAATCAATATTCTATTTTCTTGTAAATTTTGCCGTTCAAAAGCTCCTTATAAGTGCCTATTTGAAATTAATGATTTGATTTTGATTAGAGTTCGTGGAAAATAGGAACTTTTAGAAACCATTATTATGGTTTTAATAGCTTATGCCTGCGGCTTCGCCCGACTGTCTGTCGAAAATAATTCGTCTGCGATCCAGGATAAAAAGCGGCCAGGTAATGTAACAAAACCCAGGTCATGGCCCACATGTGTGCCAATTTTTATCGAAATCAGTTCAGCCGGTATCAGACTGAGAGTTTATTTTTAATTGAGTTCAAATAGGGTCTACTTTCAGGAAAATCTTAATTGGTTTCATCCATAATAATATTATAAATTCAAAAGTAACTCTACCTGAATGTTACCTTTTCACGCCTAAACCACTGAACGGATTTCGATAAAATTTGGCAAGGAAATAGATGGTATCCTGGGGAAGGACATAGGCTATTTTTTGTCCTGGTAGCACGTTCCCGTGGGATAATTTCCGACATCCACGCGGACGAAGCCGCAGGCAGCAGCTAGTCACCTATAAATTGAATGAGATAAGAGGCGAAAATGCAGAGCATTCATGTAAATTGTAAATTGGGACAACAATTTACATATTAAGATACACAATTAGTTGTTATATGACGGGTTTGTTTACGGCTTGAGGAGCTCGTTATAATGACGTACCGGAGTTTGCAAGTTGGCGGTGTGATACCCTCGTGCCTCGGAAATCACGTTAAGCCGTTGGCCCTGGGCCTGATCTTTCTCCGCTCGTTCGGATTGCCGTCAAATCGGACTATGGGAGTGAGGGAAGGGAGAGGCGCACATGAGTCTGCGCATACACTTAAGCACTATAGTAAATATCTTCCACGCCGAAGTTTGAAAGCTGAAGAAGTCTGAGTCTGAAAACCAGCGCTGGGGCTCTGTCTCGCATAGGGTCGAAGCATTATGCTGAGCGATTGCCGTTTTGCGTGGATGCGGCGCATATTTCTCCCAACTTGTTCTTTTTTTGTGTTTTTTTTCTCTGCATCATGTTTACAGCAAATAAACGTATTTTCTTTCTAGTCTCCGCTTAGAATGGCCGCCATGACCAAAATTAGGCCTGAAAGAATATTATAATGACATCGTAATGGTTTACTCAAACCTCTTACCTATAATAACTTTAAGTAAGTCATTTATTTCCCGTTCTACATAAACAAATTACAGGCAACAACCTTGCAACCAAGCTAACTATTCACTTAAGGGAGTTTATTTTAAACGTTGCTTAAAGTAATGATTAACTACTGTTTAACCATACATTTTTGGTGCTTAAACGTCTCTTAACTTTAAGCAACGTTGATACGCTCTTAAGATACTGACTGAATCTATTCTATTTATTTTGAATCATACTTTTTAATTTAATATTAATGGCCTCCTACTAATCCTAAGTATGAATCCTACTTTTTTAATGTTGATGATTTTAATTTGATTGACCTATTTTTTTTATTTAATATTAATTAGTTAGTTGTTGATTTATTTATATTATTATTATTTGTATTTTTTAGTTTGAAATCTTATTGTCTTTCAACCTAATTTGTACACCAGCCATGGTCAAACATGTTGAGCCAAAAAATACCTTGTAACATCTCTAATAAGCATCATACTATGTATATTATCTACACATGTGTTTGCAAATAAATAAATCTGAATAAGAATAAACAAACCCCATGAAATCAAAGCTTCATATTTATTTCTTCGATTCTACGAAGGCGATCGATCAACTATAACTAGTCTTAATAATGAGAAAGTGCAACGTGCTTCAGGTCAAAGGTTTCAAGGAACTGTAGCGATATAAACGTGTCAGTTATGTGACAAGTGATTAAAGAAGGTTTATTGTTCATTTATACAATTACTGAGCTGTTACCCACGACTTCGTCTATAATACAGGATGAAAAGTTGTCTACGTTCTTACCCAGGTCTTGGTCTATCTGTATGCCGAATTTCATCCAAAACCCTTTAGCAGTTTTGGCGTGAAAGCTAAACAAACAAACTTACTTTCGCATTTGACGGCAGAGGTTCTGACTTGATTAGGGTAGCTTGTATTTTTTTAAATTGATTATTCAATCACTTAATGAGAATAACAAAATTGTTTTCCTGCTTGACTATGAAATTCTATAAAACTTTAATAGTTATTTAGAAAACAACGTACAACCATGCTCGTGGCTATACCTACATAGATTTGTTTTAAAGTGGCCCATTATTTGATTTGAAAACTACAGAATTCGATTAACATATTGAAACGAAACGATTTAAGCCTACCAATAATTATGAAACTAGAACTACCCAAACAAAATGACATAACATAGTACTACAGGTTTGTTTGCAAATTCAACGCACTGTTTGTTTAAACTGGTTATACTGAATAAATTTTGACAAAGTTTTCATTGATTTATTGTATGTACGGATTTTCGTAAATATTTACCTTAACTTTGGCACGTCATGTTTAAGACCCATGTAATAGGGGTGAACCCAGTGTCATCATCATCATCGAGGACAAATCCAGACTCCTGGCTGCTAATGGGAAATTCCTGATGGAAAAACCCAATAACACTTTACCCGACCTGGGTATCGAACCCAGGACCTCATACTCAGAGGTAGCATTTGCAACCGCTAGACTAAAGAAGCAATCGAATTATAGATTACAAATACATACATACATAAACTGACGCCTTCTTCCCTTGGGGGTAGGTAGAAACTACAGAAAGCCACCTGCTACGATCCCTACATACTCCGTGTGCCCCGTTTACGTTCATCCATCTGGTCAAACACGCACGCCGGTTGCGAGTACTACGCACCTGACCTTTCTGAAGAACATCACCAATAAGGTCACTACGTCCTCCTAGGGCGTCCCCTCCCGTCATTTCCACTCACATCTGCCTTGTGAATACCTTTTGTTAGTCGCCTTTCATTCGTTCTCTCAACATGACCAAACCATTTAAGCATACTCTTTAAAGAAGAATAAATGGTTATTAACCAATTACCAAGTTATGCCTATCAGAGGAGCAATTCGTTCAAGAACGTTCGTTTTAAGAACAGAACGCCACCTTCTACGATCCTTACATACTCCTAGATGCGTAGTACTCGCAACCGGCGTGCATGTATGACCAAATGTATTTATTATACATCTTATTAATAATGTAGTATTCTTCCTTATTCAAAAAACGTAAGCCTTCTACACAATCACCCATTTCTCCATAGCTTAATCAGCATATAACGCGCCTACTGTTGGGACATAGGCCTCTTCTCTGTGAGAGAGAGTGGGCCACCACGCGGGCCCAGTGCGTGTTGGTAGATGTCACATGTTCTCGAATTTTTGGTTTAAGTACATGCCGGTTTCCTCACGATGTTTTCCTTTACCGTTTTGAGAGCAGCATTTCACTATGCATCGCCTAAAGTTCCCAAAATCAAAGTGTGCCAGGAACAGTGACAGAACTCAAGCCTGTTTAACTTAAACTTATCCTGTAAAGATCGCGCACAAACTTAAGAGACAAAGAGGAATATGACGAACTTTATATAAATGACTTGATATTTGTGCCTAGACTTTGCTTGTGTTTAAACTTCTTTGTTTACTTTTGTCGGAGTTGGAATCTTCCTTTTGGAAGGCTTCATTATGTTTGTAGGCTGAAATTATAAGCATGAGTTTTAAATAATATTCCTGAGGAATTCAGGAGTTACAAATGTACTGCTGGGAATATAAGTGCCCGTCATGCATGCGTCTCCTCATCCCGTCTGTCGCTCCGCATGTCGAGGTCGCGGTGACTCGTGGCATGCTATAAACAACTTCTTTCATATTTTTTTTGTGCAGTCGCTGTCGCAAGACGCGTGTCGCTTAAGCGTGTAGTTTTATAGCCACGGGGTTAATTAATTTAGTTTTGCTCCCAAGCCGCAACGAAAAATAAGGCCTTTCGTCCACAACTCCGCTCAAAAGTATCGTGTTACAAACTCAAATCACCAATGAGTAGCAAGAATGTGACAGTTCTAGTAGTTTAATAACGGATGGTACAAGACTCGTATTTCCAACACAATATTAATTAGTTTGTGATTGATTGCGTCATTGAAATGCTAGTGCTGTGACATTCTGGCTGCCCATTGGTGGTTTGAGTTTGTAACACGTTTTAAGAACTTTTAACAACAACTTTTGAGTAGCATTGTGGACGATGGGCCTAAGGAAACCATGCCATGTCATGTCATCTCATCTTATACCGTGTCAGTATATCTACTTCAATCAATACTATGATTTATACAGATTTAAGTATAAATCAAAAGTCATTTTTTCAAATTAGGTTGAGAATCAGCACTTTCAGTTAGAAAAATAACTTGATTCTATACAATAATAGGTATGCAAAGTAATTAACATTACGATCTAAAGAACATTAAATTAAATTATTTGCCATATGTCAGCTAGCCATGCCAGTATACCAACAAACACAATGAAAACTACACCCAAGCGAAAAAAAATAAAAAAAAATAACGCCACTTGTGGTTTATAAAGCAAAACACATCCCAATATTTTATTTAGGTTTAGAAGAAACCTATGTCAAGTTAGTAGTAAGATCGCGGTCTGGACACTATCCATTGGCGAAGTTTGCATTCCTAATGAAAAAAGCAAATTCACCTTATTGTAACTCTTGTAATGTGATTGAGGATGTACAGCATTTTGTGTTGGATTGTGTTAGGAACCAAAGTGAAAGGGAAAACTTAATCAATGAGTTCAAACAAATTAAACATGTTAGACGTAGGGCTAGTTCAATCAAAGCATTTTGGCACAACCAACTTCAGATGTTGCTAAAAGAATATAATTATCAGCTAGTTAGTGTACTTCAATGATTAAAATTTCTATTTATTTTTTAGATCTAAGTAGTTATAGTTTATGTTAGATTTGATAGGGCATGATGGGGTTGACGTATCCATGTGGATAAAAACTTCGATTAAAACGAAAAACTTAAAAAAAAACAAAAATTGAGGATCCGATCTAAAAAGGAAACCGGAACCTTTATTAAATCACGTTTTTGTGCGTCTGTCACGGAAGTTTTTCACGATACATGCAGCGTAAAAATTTAAATTTTTTTTGAACACCTAAAAATATTTTTAATGATAAAGAATTCCCCGATATCATTGGGTTGCTATTCTACGGACGATTATTGTGTAGTTAGTCATTAAGTGTCATTACGCACTGTCGACTAGTCGCCGGCGACTGTGACCTATTACAGTTTAAATAGGTGGTTACGCACTTGGTCGTCGGTCGCTCAGGTGACTGGGCGACTCGCTGCGTAGTGGCGACGCACAAGCGACTGCCGGTCGCCGGCGACCAATAGGAGCACGGCTTCAAATGGAAGCATTCACACTGCGAGCAACTGTCGTAAAGACCGACCGGACGTCGCGCACAAAAATGGCTCAGGCTTTCGATAACGAGAAATTTATATTGGAAATACAATCCCGAAAAGCTATTTGGGACTTACAGAGTGACGAATATTCTAATCGGGATTTGAAGAAAACACAGTAGGAAGAAATACTGGAGTTATTTGGAGGTGAAGGATTACCAGATGAAGAATAAAAAACATAGTTATGTTAAAAATGTCATTTATTTTTTAATGCATTCTGCTCATCTGCCAAGGTAATAGACCCTCAGTCATAAAATAATCAGCAAACATATGTCTGTATGACATACCACGTCGCGTAGCTCTTTAAATACCTGTTGGCACTTCTTCTAAGCCAGGAATGCACAGGGTATCTTCGAATTTATATCCGTTTCTTTCTCGAACATAGTTGTGAAGAACACAACATGTTTTGGTGATGCTTAGCAGCATAATCAGCCTATAATGTTCCCACTGCTGGGACACAGGCCTCCTCTCGGTGAGTGGGAGCGGGCCGTAATCCACCACGCGGGCCCAGTGCGGGTTGGTAGATGTCACATGTCTTCGAATTTTTGGTTCTAGGACATGCCGGTTTCCTCACGATGTTTTCCTTCACCGTTTTGAGAGCAGTGGCGATGGAATAATTAACACAAAGTAAAGCGCCTGTCTGGGTTCGAACCTACGACCTACAACGCGTAAGTCGCGGTCGTCACCACTGGGCCACCACTGCTCCATGATGCTTAGTACTAGATCTAAATTCACATTAATAGGTCTGTGAAAAATCTGCCACTTATTTGCTAATATGCCGAATGAACATTCGATATAGCGTCGAGCACGAGGAAGCCTATAATAATTTTTTTTTTTCTTTGTTGTTAAATTTGATCCACCAAACGGTCGCATAACTTTATCAGATTGTCCAAATGCTTCGTCACCAACAATGACAAACGGTACTGGTATAGGATTTATGGATGAAATAGGCTGATGTTCCGGAACTTGTAAATCATTATTCATTAGTTTTTGATAAAATGTTGAATGTGTAAATATAGTAGAATCGCTATCCTTTCCATAGGAACCAACATCTATATATATGAACTTGTTGTCAGCGTCACAAATGGCAAGCAAAATTATAGAAAAGAAGTTTTTATAATTATAACACACTGCTCCACTGTTTTAAGGTTTTATAGTTCTTATATGTTTACCATCTATGGCACCTATATAATTTGGAAAATTGGCTCGTAAATGATTTTCTGTTGTAGGTTGTGGTAAACACATGTTTTTCAGTAAAACCCATATAAAATGACAAACTTGTCTTATTATCTCAGCAATAGTTGAAATCCCAAGTCTGTATGAGTAATGTAGATCTACAAATTTGCAGCCACTTCCAAGATATCTGAAAAAAAAAATACATGTTACATATAATTTATTTACAGGTAATCACTTCAGAAAACCTTGAAAAATATAAGAAGTTGCTCTGCTCGAGAAATACGAAGACTGAAAAATACCAAAAGTGGATCTGCTACTTCTCATAAAACTCCCTATATTTATTTTAAACTTGTTGTTTTTGAAGAATACTGTTGGTAATTTAAACACAGAGAGTAGCATTACGGAAGAAGAAAACTCGACAACTGATCAAGAAACTTTAGGGCCGTACTCTAGGGAAAATATAGTGGGAAGAAAAAAGAAAAAACCTTCAGATGATGGCACAAGAGAATTATTGGAAACTTTAAACAAATGTATTGATACTCGTAAAAATAACGCGGATGTTTTGGAACGAGACGAGGACAGAATATTTTTGCTGTCCCTTTTATCGTCTTTTAGGAAAATTCCCGAACACAAAAAACCAGCAGCGAAAATTCAATTAATCACAATGATCGATTCATTCGGAACCAATACGCCAAATAATGTATATCCAAACTCCGTTTGGCGTCATTATAATGAGTACGAGTATGAGCGTGGCTATTTCACACAGGAAGCCGGGTCTTCTACACCACCAAGTCAACAATTAAGTCAAACACCAAGGTTACGCTCTGAAGCACCAACACGACAGAATTACTATACGCTACCAACTTCATTCTGTTCCTTCACCGCAAGAACGCTCAGAGTCGCGAGTTTCTACTGCCACTTCAAGTGCCTCGCAAGATTCTGAATATTTGGACTTATTTTGAATCTTTATTTTCTTTTTTGTGCTTTTAATTTAAAATCAATTAATATAGTATTGATTTAGTTAAATAATAAAAAAATACATGATGTCAAATTATTTACAATTTATTTTTAAACTATCTGACCCATGACAGTGACATGTCAGTGACACTGATATAGACACGGTAGTGCCGCCGCAAGTCGAGCAAGCACTGTAACTTAAACACTCTGGTTTTAAAATAATAATAATAATAATCGTTTATTTCGGAAATCATCAGGTTCCATTTTGTTAGTATTACAGTCTTAAAGAAAATGTTAGTACGTAAAATATTAAACTAATCGGGCATGAAGATAATGAAGTTGTCACTTACCTTTTTTTTTTTTTTTCTGGTTGGAAATCATCAAATGACCTCTCCCGCTCTGGGCGGAGCGGAAGGGCGTGTCAGACTAATAATAATAATAATAATAATAGCAACACCACCGTGTCAACAAAACGTCTCATTTTCAATATTTTTATTTAAAACAAGGAATGTGATTCTGACCCATTTTTACCATAGTTTTTCTTTATAAATCAAAACCTTATCATCTACATCATCGATACACCAAAGAAGAGACCATAATAATCAAAAATGAAATAAAATAAATCAAAAACTACCGATTTGGAGGTGACATGACAGTTGTCACCTCCAAATAACAATGAAAATAATATTAAGAAAATGAAATGATGTTGACAAGATCTGCTAAACGACGAGCACACCCACCACCTCCGGACTCTTCGCTCAGCTCCACCTCGCCGCCGCCGGTATCCAGCCCCACTGTGAGCGCTGTGACGACACCGGCCGCGGTAGTTGCGTCGAGCTCGAGCGACGAGTATTTCTCCCCGCCCACGACGCCACCACCTGTTCGTCGACGTGGAGGACACCGGCCGCCGGACGGTTTAGGACCTCGAGGCCCACCGGCCTCTGATAGGGTCCCAGCTCCCGGCGGAAGTGTGCAGCGCATGAGATGGACGCGATCCATCAACGAAAATGTCATGCGCTCATACTATGGGGCTATAGAGGGGGGAAGCAATCTGACCGCGTACCGTGTTCGGATGCTCTCTCTTTTTCAGGTGCTTGAGCCAGCTGTCAACGTGTCGGCGCAACGACTGTCGGATCAGTTGCGGGTCATCCAACGTAATCATATGTTGGATGACACTGTACTTGATCGCCTGCGAAATGAAATGCAGAGTAGTCATGTCATCGCCCCCCCGTCGCAGACTGTGGTAGTACTACCACAGTCTAACACAAGTCAAGCAGACGAGGAGAGTGATGATAGGGCTACAAACTACCCAGTGCAATGATGAATTGAGGAGTGCTTTGGAGGATGCGATTCGAGAATATCGGTTCATATCGCCCGAACTTAGACCACGGTTACCTCGTTTACCCATGCATAACAAAAATAGGATGCTGGTGGCGGCACTGGATGCGCAGTTGTCAAATTATCTTGATGACTGCGTAGACCTCACCGATACACATTCGATCCTGTACTGCGCGGCTGTAGCGGTATGTCGTGTAGCTCACATCAAATTTGCTAATGATTCTAGACCTACACGACCGAAACCAGCCGTACCAGCTTGGCAGTGCAGAATTGAGCGCCGTATTGGTGGGGCCAGAGCACTCATCGGCAAACTAATCTGCTTCAGGGAGGGCAATACTCGCCCTAGAGTGATGCGCTTTGTGAGACGCGCGTTCGCAGGGACTAATATCAGCCCTCAGGACTACATGTCCTGTGTCACAGAGCGCATCGACTTCCTGAAGCAGAAAGTGTATGCATGGGCGAACCGTATTCGTCGGTATAAGCGGCGAGTGGAGCGATACACTCAGAATCGCACCTTCCAGCGCGATGAAAGGTGGGTTTATAGGGGTTGGGAGCGACCGGATCAAGGTGTGGCTGACACGTGCCTGCCGGATGATGATACCATGTGTTCTTTCTGGCGCAATATCTGGTCGGTGCCTGTCAGTCACACCGAAGGTGATTGGAGTCGGGAAGTCGAGCGAGCCTGCGATCCAATACCAGAAATGGGGGCTATTTCCATCTGTCCCCAAGATGTAACTCGTGCAGTCCGTCCGCTGCCTAATTGGAAGTCTCCAGGGCCGGACGGACTGCAGAACTTCTGGATCAAATGGTTTGGTAGGTCACACGCTCGCTTGGCGGCTCAGTACCAGGTTGCTATAGAATCTGGTTCGCTACCCCAGTTCCTAACAACAGGAGTTACCCACCTGCTCCATAAATCAGGTAGTACTGCGGAACCCAAAAATTATAGGCCGATCACGTGTTTACCGACGGTCTATAAAGTTCTTACATCCATTTTGAGAGCTAAAATTAACAAACATATAGACACCAACTCCATCATGTCTCCTTCTCAAAATGGATGTAGGAACGGGTCCCGTGGTACTAAGGAGCTACTCCTCATTGATATGGCCATTAGCCAACAGGTTCGTCGTTCCCGAAAGGATCTGTCGACATGTTGGATAGATTACAAGAAGGCGTATGACTCGGTGCCACATACATGGCTTGTGAGGGTGCTGGAGTTGTATAAAGTAGATGCAACTCTGCGCACCTTCCTGAAGTCATGTATGGGGCAATGGAGAACGATCCTTCACTATCCAGGATGGCGAAATATCCAGAGAGATAACGAACCGATAAGGATCGAGCGAGGCATATTTCAGGGTGATAGTTTGAGTCCGCTTTGGTTCTGCTTAGCCTTGAATCCTCTAAGCACACTGTTGGAGGATTCAGGTCTAGGCTATCGGCTGAGGAGAGGTGGTCAGGTTATATCTCACCTCCTCTACATGGATGACCTAAAACTCTTTGCCCCCAACAATTTGCAACTGATGGAGCTACTGAAAGTAACTGAAACTTTCAGCAGCGCCATCAGGATGGAATTTGGTGTGGACAAATGTGCGGTCATGCATGTAAAGCGAGGGGAGATTGTGGAATCCGTCGGAACCCAACTCTCGTATTCCATAAACCTTAGAGCCCTCTCCGCATCCGACACCTATAAGTATTTGGGTATGTCGGAAGCGTTGGGCATCAATGGTACTGATATGAAGCAGTCGTTAAAGGAGCGCTTCTTTGGCCGCCTGAAAAAAGTATTTAATAGTCTTTTATCAGGCGGAAACAAGGTGCGCGCCTTTAACGGTTGGGTCATGCCGGTTTTGATGTACTCTTTCGGCATACTCAAATGGACTCAGACCGAACTCGACGCCCTGGATAGGAAGGTCCGTACACTGCTGACTGCAAATCGAATGCATCACCCACGATCATCGGTAATGAGACTGTATATCCCGCGAAAGTGTGGAGGTCGAGGCTTTTTAAATGCTAAGACCCTCCACAATCGCGAGATATGCAGTCTTAGGGAATATTTCTTAGAAGCCGACGTGGGGATGCATACGGATGTGGTCAAAGTGGACAAGGGCCTCACCCCGCTCTCCTTAGCTAAAGAGAACTGGCGCAAACCAGTAGTGCTTGACACTAATGATCGCATGGAAGTATGGCAGAGTAAGGAGCTTCACGGACGCTTTTTTCGGGCCCTACATGGGCCCGATGTAGACCAACTGGCGTCCGTAGCCTGGCTGAGTTTCGGTGACCTCTTTGGAGAAACCGAAGGTTTTGTCTGTGCAATTATGGACGAAGTTATCTTAACAAATAACTACCGGAGACATATTATGAAGGACGGGACGGTTGACGTGTGTCGGGCATGCCATCGTCCGGGTGAGTCCATCAGACATATTATCTCCGGATGTTCTCGTCTAGCTAACGAAGAGTACTTGCATAGACACAACCTTGTAGCCAGGATTATCCATCAGCAACTTGCTCTGAAATACAGCCTTGTAGAATCGGAAGTGCCGTACTACAGGTATGTGCCCGACCCAGTTCTCGAAAATGGACATATCACATTGTACTGGGATCGATCCATCATCACTGACAGGACTATTGTTGCCAATAAGCCTGATATAGTGGTGGTGGATCGATTAGAGCGGCGTGCAATGATTGTTGACATAACGGTCCCGCATGACGGGAACCTCGTGAAAGCCGAGAAAGATAAACAAATCAAGTATCTAGACTTGGCTCGCAAGGTTGTCGACATGTGGGATGTGGACTCAGCGATCATTGTGCCGATAGTCGTGACAGCCAATGGCTTAATAGCCAAGAGCCTCGACCAACACCTGAGCAGGCTCTCGTTGGGCAGCTGGATCAAGGGCTTGATTCAGAAAGCGGTACTTCTGGACACGGCTCGCATTGTTAGGAGGTTCCTCTCTCTGGAGCCCTGACCGCCGGTAGCTTGGACCCTGTTCCCGATACCGGTGGGCTACTATTTTTATATTTTTAAATATTTATATGTTTTTTATATTCTAATATTTAAAAATGTAATTTATATGTAAATAATTAAATAAAGGAAATAATAATAATGAATAATAATGAAGTTGTCACTTACCTTATTGTTATAAATATTTTTTCTTCCGGAGAAACACATGCTCGCATATTTGTATCTGTGCCAGTTATATGTGGTTTCAGAAGACACAATAGCTCATCAAACGAACGCACAGACATTCTTGCGTAGTTAAAAAATTTACGAGGGTATTTTCTCACGTCTTCATAAAATATTTTAAACATTCCTTTTGATCTCCGTTCTTGTAACAAAGGATGTACCCAATACTCCCTTGATTTTCTTTTATTTTTCTTTCTCTTCATTATTAGTAGCGCAACTACGAGTATAGCAGCTTCTTCGACGTCCATTCTGCACGAATGTACTTGGAATACTGTCGCTCGGCTTGGTCTCCTGGGCCTAGTTGCCTGTGTTTTGGTCGCCGAGCGACCGAGTCACCGGTGACGAGTCGACAGTGCGTAATAGCTCTAAAATAAAACAAACCCAAACATCTCTGTCTTACCATAAAATTGGGGGGACAATTACTTTACCTTAACCAAGCACATTAAGCAGTCTTGCCAGTGGGTATCGTGTTACCCAGTAACTGGGTTATGGAGGTCAGTCAGATAGGCAGTCGCTCCATGTAGATAATATACTGGTATTTAATCAGGTTAGTCTGGAACCTGACCCCGACATCGTTGGGGGATGGCTAGTCATATTAAATTACATTACCTTATGTCAAACATATTAAATAATTTTGTACCCTTTTTCACAGTAAGGGCCTGTTGTTTGATACATATGTAGTTAAAAATTACCAATAGCCAATTCAACAATTAGTCACTTGAATATAGTTATCAAGTATCTATCTCATAATTAATTTACCAGTCATGCGTTGTATTTAATTATTTTTACCTATTGTGGTATATTGATTTTATTCTAGGTGCATCGTCTTCACATATAATTAATGTATACATAATATTGTAAAACATTTTTAAAAGAGTAACGGTGGAGTTTTTTGCCCATTCTTCTCCATAAGAAACTACCTTTTGGAAGGGACAACTAGAATCAATTAAATTTTTTTGTAAATTTTGACGTTCAAAAATGCCTTTTATGTGACTATTTGAAATAAATGATCTGACTTTGACTTTGACTTTGTTAAAATTTAACTACTCTGTCTACGCATTTTTTTAACTACAGTTGTCAAACAACATACTTATGTCATTTTTAACAAATTGTTAGTTTAACTAACGCATTTTAACTATTAGTATGTTTGACTACTGATCAAACAACGGGCCCTTAGTAACGTTTTCATGACGAGTTTTAATAGGACACACTTCGCTTCTTAACCGGATAATCTGACATTGTTCCTCATCCTATACGTATTGTTGGTTATAAAAAGGTGTATTTCAAATAACACACTATGTAAGCTCCTGAAGACAGAATAATATTCGAAAGATATGTTTCTAAGAGGTTGTAAAACTTTTCGGAGGAAAATACTTTCTTGGTGTAGTTGCACCAAGAAAGTATTTTTCAAAACTCCACCTCAATTCAAACTTGTTATAGGTGGGTTGGAGTTTGTTTGCGAACAGCTTCTAAATAAATAAACTTATGTAGTTTAGAGCTTGGTTTTCAAACTGCCGGTATCATTACTGTAGCGGACACAGGTAATTGCACTCTAACCCAGCAATCTAGAATCTAGACTCTAGATAATAATTACACAACTGCCAAAAAAAATGTTTTTTTTTTTAGGATTCAGTCGCGAACCCATAAATGTTGAGTTTTCAAATAAAAGTGTTCCTGGCTGCATACACAATTAGATCTCCAACATAATGTTATTTTTGCCTATTCAGATTATTTTTTACATGACAGTAGATAACTGATAAATGATTGTATTTCTGTAAGTAGGTTTGTACAAACACTTTTACACGTCAATCGTATTTTAAAACTAGATGAGGTCGGCGTTTTCTATCTGACTAATCTGAGAAGAAAGGCCGAAACAAACTCAGAGGTGTGCTCAGTGTGTTCAATTCAGATCAGTGGTAACAGCCCCGACTGACAGACAGTTACTGACGATGTAAATAATGCTATCGCTAAAATAGTGCATTGGTTTAGTGTTAATAATTTACTTTTAAACGAGAAAAAGACTAAATGTATTAGATTTCTGACACCTAACGTTAAACAGGTGAAAACCAATGTACTAGTAAATGGAACGGAATTGGATCTTGTGGACACCACTGTGTTCTTAGGTATTACTTTGGACTCGAAGCTACTATGTATATGAAAACCTCATTTAAGTAAAAAAGAATATTAATCTATATTCTAAACACAGCGACATTCATAACATGAATACTAGAAACAGAGATTTACTTATTGTGCCCACGACTAGGCTCCAAAAAATTAGTAATTCATTTAAGTGCAAAAGTATATGTTTTTACAACAAACTCCCAAAGTCTTGTTAAAGAACTGAGCATCAGTAAATTTAAATCATTTATTAAACAGATACTCTGTCAAAAAGGTTTCTATAAAGTTAAAGATTACTTGGATGACAAAAAGGGTTGGGATTAATTAAGCTACTTCAATGTAACCCCAAGCAACAATCCATTTTATCCTGTGATTATGTGTTTTCGAATTAATAATGTCATTTTTATTGATTTACATGACATAACATATTATGATTTTTTGATGACATTTAAAGAGAAACCTGTCTGTGAATGTGAGTAGCATGCAGGCTAGATTAAATACATGATATTCATTTTAATATTGTGAATGTGAAGACTATGTGGGTCACGTGTGGGTGGGGTATGTGGGTGGGTGTGTGGTCATTGTTGCTTTTTTTTCCCCTCCCAGGTAGTTTTAATCTTAGTCTGGCAGTTTGATTAATTTTTGTGGCCTACCCATATGTCCTTTCTGTGGTATTGTTCGTCGAATCGTTGAGCTCCTTAAGTTCTGAGTTGAGCTGCACGATTACTGACAAATGCGTGCACTGACTGGACAGGTCCACTCAATCGGTGTGGTTTTTCCTCAAAAGACCATTTCTGACAAATCTACATGGTCTTCACATGATCTGACCAAGATTATGTCTGGACTTTAAAAGAGACTGTGACCTCTGAGTTTGTTTCGGCCTTTCTTCTCAGAGTAGTCAGATAGGAAACGCCGACCTGCAGGATAATTCCGTAACACACTAACAGTAGGAATGGCTTTCATTTTGACAGTTCAATAACATTCATTGCGTTAATTACGTTGTTGAGTTAACAAATTTTTCGAACATATGAAGCAATGGGTTAGCAAAAGGCCTCAAAATGATTCAGATTGTGATAGATAGTGTGTTAAGTAATTAGGGTGCTGATCTATTTTTAAAATATGATTGACGTGTAAAAGTGTTTGTATTATTACCTATTTACAGAAATAAAATCATTTATCATGACTTACAAGACGTAGATCATGGGTTCGCATACCCAGCCCGGTGCTTTACTTTGTGTAAATAACTTCATCACCACTGCTCTCAAAACGGTGAAGGACAGACAGGACGGTGAAGGAAGACATCGTGAGGAAACCGGCATGTCTTAGAACCAAAAATTCGAAGACATGTGACATCTACCAACCCGCACTGGGCCCGCGTTGCAGATTACAGCCCACTCTCACTCGAAGAGAAGAAGCCTATTTCCCAACAGTGGGGACATTATAGGTTGATTATGTTTATGTGTTTTAGGCAGTCATGTTTTATAATTTTTTTGTTTTATTTTTATCTAAAGTGGTATCATCTTAAAGGTTGACCATTTCATTGGTCTCACATTGAACCTCAATGGTCTCGTAGTGTTACAAGCGCGACTGCAATGCGCAGGGTCTTGGATTCGATCTTCGAACCGGGCAGTATCATTTAGTTTTTCTGATATAAATAATTCTCAGTAGCAGCCCGGAGTCCTAGTAACTGCTTGCGTCTTACACTTCTGCTCTTTTTGTTTTAAGTTTATGGTTATAATATTCATTCTTTACAACATTGAAACGAAACCCTCATCATCTTCGACAGATAAAAGAAAAAACAACCTATAAACTTTATAAGCAACCCCTAGGGATCAATACTATACAAAACTTCACTCCACATCACCAGGAGTTCATAAAATACCAACTGACGTTTATAAGGTCCAAAATATGGGTCAAGTAAGTCCTTTATAAGTCGCGGGCACCCTTAGTGGTACTTATTAACTACTACTGAAGTTATAGGTAAAACTTATGTGAAAGAGAACTATGTCTTTAATGGATTCTCTTTGGCATTTGTTTGGTTTTATATGGCTTGAGAATAAAAATAATGTCTTAGTTAGTTTTTTTTTTTGTGATAAAACTTTTTTTGTGGTTTATTCATGATTATTAATGTGTTTTAACTTCACGTATGTATCTGAATGGAGAGGCAAAGATTTATCTACTGTACGATTTGCCGGTTTTGTTATAAATATTGTAGTGAAAAGCGTTGTTAGGACTGCCAGATTACAGCGGCGATGTAAGCTAGTATGCCGGGGGTTCAAACTCCGACGTAATGTCGTAAAAATTAAACATTTCTTCACCACAAATACACGTATAATTTATTCTGGAATAAAACAAAAAAAAAACATAAATAACAAAAAAAGGAAGTAGAAAAAAAATGTGATTCAAATAGAGAAGTCAAGTCGTTGATATGAGGAGATGAACGTAAAAAGGACGTAGAAATAATACATGACTGAAAGTAGAGAAGTCAAATCGTTGATATGAGGTGGGGAAAACTTAACATAAATTTCAACGTAGATAATATTGAAGTAAATACACTTCGACAAGTACCTAGTTCGATTGCAATCGGACCTGAGATTCACGTCGGTATTTACGTAACTATCCCAAAAAATACGGAATAGATTTAAGTTTTTAAGTACATCAAGTATTTTTAAATAGTTTATGCATAATTAGAGGGAAATCACTAGTAGAATTTGAAAGTAAGATAGTCGAGATTCAAAGAATGCTTACCGAAAGAAAAGATTCCTGTCGATGTAGCACTCCAGGCCTCGTCTGACGGTGGTTGGCAGGTTATAGCGCCACGTGGATCCGCTGTTGTATACCAAACGGATTGTTTCACGGATGACATGGCATATTACATTCGTCGGCCTCACTCAGCACCAGTTCCTGCCGGTGACGATGGACTGGTCGGTATATCGATAGCCGGTAGTTGGGGCCAAAATTTAGCCTTTTGACTTATACCTAAGACAAATAAAAGGAATGCTTCTTAGACCAGGGAACAAGAATTAAGTAAAAACCGGCCAAGTGCGAGACTGACTCGCGCACCAAGGGTTCCGTACCATTATCTATAAAATGAAAGGTGAATTGCGGTTTACGATTTATGACGTATTAAAAAATAATTACTTACTAGATCTCGTTCAAACCAATTTTCGGTGGAAGTTCACATGGTAAATCATAATTTTTTTGTAGTTTTGTCATTCTCTTATTTTAGAAGTTACAGGGGGGAGGACACACATTTTACCACTTTGGAAGTGTCTCTCCAAATCTCTTCAAACTGAGACTGAACAGGCTTCTTCTGGGTAAGCTCACTCCACCGTCGACTTTGTCTCTGTCATCTCTGACCTAGACTAGATCAAGAGCAAACACATCTAAAATAAAAATAAAATAAAAAAACTATTCATTTTAGAAAAAAAAATATATTAGAAACCTCAATATCATTTTTGAAGACCTATTCATAGATACCCCACAAAAATGGGTTTGATGAAAAAAAAAATGAGTTTCGGTTCTAATTACCTATGGGGAACCCCTTTTTTTTTCTATTTTTGTGTGAAAATCTTAATGCGGTTCACAGAATACATCTACTTACCAAGTTTCAACAGTATAGTTTCGGAAAAAGTGACGGACAGACAGACAGACAGACATGACGAATCCATAAGGGTTCCGTTTTTTTCCATTTGGCTACGGAATCTTAAAAAGGAATACCGCACCAATGAAAGGAATACATACCATAAAATGGAAAAGGACAACCCTGGGGCGGCGAGACAGATGATGGCTGTTAATGCTTCATAATATTATTACTGTTTACTGGATTAAAACATGCACAACTGATTGGCTAGCACTTGCTAGTAACACACTGCTTTAATAAAAAAAAAACATGTTGTTAATGGTAAATTTTATACGTATCTTTATGATATCCAACGAATTACAGATTGCAGTGCAAAATTTCTGACAAGCTTGTTTGGAAATGTTATCAGTTTGAATCTTTGAAAATGTATGAATAAAAATAAGCTGACTGTTTAGCGCACAAAAAATATAACAGCAGGCATAATACTGCAATATATAGGTCCCACGTGCTAGGGAGCAAGCTTATCCTTAAATAAATAGTTATAAAAACAGGCTCCGAGCTGTACTAAGAAATTCCTCAAGTAAAAAACGTATTATCCATTTGACCGTGAATCAGCAATCGTAAGGTAGGGCAGCCTCAGGCTAGGTGAAGCGACGATCTTCCGAGGGTGGATGGTAGCAGCTGGATGAGAGTAGCCGAAGATTGAGTCAAATGTTATGCGATTAGGGTAGCTAATGTCCAGGAATAAACTTAGCCAGATCTGAGGATTGAACCCAGGATCCCGCGCTCAGAAGTCGCGCTTACGTCTACTACACCCTCCAGGCAGTCCTCGAGGCATTCAAAGCTTCTTGAACTACTGTCATTATATCGAAAACAGAACACCCACTTACTTTATCGACATCAGCCTATAATACTCCACTACAGGACATAGGCTTCCCCAATCGTCCAATTTACTCGACTTTACCCAATCACGATCAAATTCTGTTTAATTTGTTTAGAAGCAATTAAGCTATACTAACAGATCAGGAAGCCAGATTGGTAATTGCTTAGATTAGAGTCAAGATGTACTGTTAGGCTTTCCTGATTGGTCAATAACAGGTTACTAAGTGGAATGCGTAATACATAATCAGCCGATAATGTTCCCACTTCTGGGACACAGTTCTCCTCTCTTCGAGAGGAAGTGGGCTGTAATCTACCACGCGGGCCCAGTGCGGGTTGATAGATGTCACATGTGTTCGAATTTTTTGTTGTAGGACATGTCGGTTTCCTCACGATGTTTTCCTTTACCGTTTTGAGAGCAGTGGTGATGAAATTATTTACACAAAGTTAAGCGCCTGCCTGGGTACCCACAACTTACAACTCGTAAGTCGGGGCCGATACCAATGGGCCAGCACTGGTCACAGGAATGATTAGACTAAAATAGACCATAACAAATGCGTCTCCCTCCCATGTTAACCGTAGTTAAAGTATTGAAACACATTTGTCTAGTTAGAGCATTCAAAGTAATATTTTGTCTCTTTCTACTTTATGTGTCCTTGTGTGTCTTTATGTGTGCTAGCTGCCCCATCGTTCTCGTGGTTGCTAGCGCAATTGCTGAGCGTGGGTTTGATTCCCAGGTCGGGCAAAGTGTTATTGGGTTTTCCATTAGGAATTTCTTAGTGACAGTCCGGAGTTTGGAAGTTGGCGGTGTGATACCCCTTGCCTCGGAAAGCACGTTAAGCCGTTGGTCCTGCGCCTGATCTCTCCGGTCGTGTCGTATTGCCGTCCCATCAGATTATGAAAGTCAGGGAAGAGAGAGTGCATCTGTGTCTGCGCATACACTTGTGCACTATAATGTCTCTCGCGCCGAAGGCTAGTTCCGTTAGACCGTATATACGGTCTGGAGGACAGTATTATATGTGTGTGTTAAGCTAGGTTTCTATGAGCTGAGCGTTAAACATCCAACAGATTGCTTTTATTTAGGCATTAATTTAGATGTCATTTAGTGTTAGTGAAAACGGGCATAACTATTGGCACAACATAAAGAGGTTTTAAATGCACTATTAACATTTGTTGAACATACTCCTTCTCGAAAACACCTGGGCAGTATTACAGAGACTTCGAAGGGTTATTTTCACAATCACCATGACTGTCAGATAGCAAATTGGTGATGGTAGTATTTTGTAATATTCAAACGAAAGTACGCTGTTAACGACTTGATTAACCGATATTTTTTACGGTGACCTTCAAAATTAAAATACTTTATTTCACATAAAATGTACATGGGCAGTTATGAAACGTCAGATGCTAGGTGCACGATTCCAATAGGATGTTTCCTATGGAGAAGAGCCGGCAAGAAACTCCAAGGTTACTGTCTTAAAAATAAGGGACTTTTACAATGTTTTCAAATTACAGTGTTAATACTCGTAGGTATGAGAGGACAGTGTAGGCTTGTCAACAAGTAACAGGTACTCAACAAAATAGAAAAACGTCTACAAATCTACAGTTTAAAAGTTAAGCCTACAACGTTCTCAGATTAATAAAATATAGAAGAATCTATATAAAAGATAAAAAAATGATAAAAATAAACGCCTATTTAAACCAAATAACTTCAATTTAGTTCTACCTTAGAATTTGAGCCTGTTTAACTCGACACAAAATGCGGAAATTCAGTCCCATCTGCCAACCGAAGGCCAACTACGCAATAGACGGAAATAGGCAAGGTAGATAAAGAGGATTACTACCTACAATTTCCTTTCACAAAAACACTCATACAATAAAACTATCACATAAAAGTGAATGGCTCCCTTTAACATGAGCCCTTCCTGATGCATAGAATAATAACACTGTGTAGACACGAAATTCGTTTAAAAATGTTTACATTGCAAACTGATAATCAATCATTTAGATTGTCCATACATTCAAATTACAACTGTCAGTCTTAGATAAGATCGTATGAAACGGCTATAGCAGGTGTAGCAAATTGACGTTGTGTGCCAATCTGCCAAACAATTAATTTCTTTATCTATAGGTAGGTACTTTTCTGCAAACATAATTGCTTTGAAAAAATGATCTACCGCTCCAGCCCTTACAGAGTTGTCAACATTGTCAAAGATCATTTACTTCTGCACCACCGCTCTCAAAAAAGTGAAAGAAATTGTTGTGAGGAAACCCGCCTATAATGTCTTAGAACAAATTATTAGATAACTAAATATTTTTGAGATCTACCAACCTGGATTGGGCACGCGTAGTGGATGGCCATTTACAAGGAATAGGCCTGTGTCCCAGTAGTGGGATCATTAAACTGAGTATGCTTATGCTAACTTTATGCAATAATATCGGTGATTGAGCGCGACGTGACCCGCAAGACAATCACACACACACCACACACACACACATTACATGAACATTACACACACACACACACATTACACCACACACACACACACATTTTGTTTGACATTTAGAACTAGGCATAGTGTATTTATTTTATTTCTTAATTCCTGTTTATTTTTAGTTTTCGTATGCTGCATTGTTTTAGACGTCATCACGTCAACTCTGCCTCGTATAAGGTCGTAGCATTATGCTGAGCGATTTACTTTTCTTTCTTTTCTTTTCAATCCTTGCGTTGAACTTTCCTTACACCCCAATACTGTCATTTCGGACAGTGTCGCTTCTATATAGGCATTTTTTATTCTTTGCCAATGCCTTCCGAAGAAATTAACTTCACTAGTCAGTATTAAGATATCTCGTTTACCGAGAGAAAATTAGTTTTCATATATCTTATAATAGTTAGTAGAGCATTAGTTAAGTAATTACTTATTATGAAGGGCGAGCCAGTTATTATGTATGAGGGAGATTGCCTTCAGTTTTTGCTTTTGTTATTTATAGAATGGGAGGGTAGTTTTGTGGATTTGTATGGAGGAAGAATGACTGTGTGCATAATAGGATTTGTGGCTAAAATTATGACTAGATACAATGTTTGTGAGGTTGAGCTACATTTATTGCGGACATTTCTTGGAGGGGAGACCAAAGTAACTATTCTTTTCATAAAATCGTGATCTCACCTCGTCTCGGTGAGTAATTTTCATTAAAAGAGCCGCAAAAAGTGGCAATACTTAAGAAAACCCTCTTTATAATCAAAATTATTTAATGATAACTAGCATAGGCAGCTAGCTCTGCTACCAACTCTGCTATTTGGCCAATATTTATCCCAAGGCTTTCTTGTATAGCTCGTACTGACATGACAAAATTAAAGAATTATCAACACACAAGGGCTGTTACTAAAACCATAGCATCGAAATAAAAACCATTGACAATAAATAAACAAAATAAACCAGATACTAGTAAAACACTAGAACGCCAACAAAATTTATCACCAGGTTACAAAAAATCAATGTAGCGAGTTCTTTACTATTTAAAATCGACATGGTCGAAATAAAACACTAGATTTTTATTTACTCGCAATGAACCGGACAGTTGTATACAGTTTACAGTGCAATGAATAGATAGTGTGTGGGATCTACATAGAAAATAGTCCCGTATCTGGGAGTGTTAGCTAAATCTATAGCAGTGGGTGGTGTTCACTAGTTTCGAAAGTGTGCTCGCTTCGTTCGCTCGCCATTAAGTAGGCTCGCTAAATTAGCTTTTCTTGTACTAGGGTCTCGTTTCTCGTGCTCTTCACATGTGAATACCGGCTTTACCCACTCGTGGTGTCGTTGAGCTCGCTCCGCTCACTAGTTTTGATAGTGGGCTTGCTCCTCGCACTGTTCTTGTTGTGGGCTCGCCTCACTCGCTCAGTCCTTGAGTATGCGTGCTTTGTTCAGTCGTGGCCTCATTGGGCTCGCTTCGCTCGCTTATACCATATTCAAGCCCGCTCGGCTTATTGCGCTCGCTTTGGTCGGTTATTGCTTGAGTAAGCGCAAATATGCACGGAAGCAAAAAAAATGCGGTGGAATAAAAATGCGTGCCGCGCTAGGAATGGAAAAAATAGAATGCAGTACATCTGGTCACACGGCCTCAATTTTTCCCCGCCGCGATTTTTGGTCCAACGGAGATCCAATATTCTATAAACTGGGGCATAACAAATGAATCATTTGGGATATATTCGTAACATTTGAGTGGAATTCAATCTGCTGGTCGAAAGTGGATTACTCCGCCATCGACAGGTTTGAGGTCATCAGATTTCGGGAGGGTTCTACGTCCGTTCACAAAGTTTTACGACGAACGAAAATATACAGGGCTATGAAAAACTATTATAGTTTCTTAATACATTTGGTTTTGTGTTAATTTCTGGGCTAATCTTGTATGAGACCGTTATCTGTCTCCTTTATGTTTTAATTTAATGTAATGGACTATCTCTACATAAAATAAATGAATTATTAATATTAGATAACTGTTGCGGGTTACTTTACAACAGATTATCATAAATATCATAGAGAAATGTCAAAAATAAAGATTTTGAAGAAACTCATACTCATAGCATTTATTCCAAATAAACCAATTACAGGCATTTTTGAATTGTCAAGGGGTCGGTCAGTCAGAAAGATGAAGCTAGTTGCCCATTCCAAAGCGTAGTAGGTACCTATGGAGAAGAACGGGCAAGGAACTCCATGGACACTCTTCTAAATCAAAATATGGTTACGAAATATTGGTTACATCGTTCATGTTGAAATTATACATATGAGAACGATGTAGAACGTTAAAAGCGTCCGTAATAAAAAGACAAAAACAATTCAAATATTAAATTAAATTAAAATAAGCCGTGGTAGCTTGCGTGGAAGAATTGACCAGTCCCTACTGACGGCAGCAGCGCCCGTTCACATGACGCATGGATCAGCACCATTCAGTTCAACCATTTTGAAGGGAACTTAATGATCTAACACACACACCACCACCAGCGAGACATTTGAGTGAGCATGACAAACTCTCAGCCGCCAGGGCACATTCAAGTCAATGAAAGAAAAATCTAGTAAATGGTAGCTGGTAGAAGAAGCTTAGCGAAACAGGGAGTGGTTGCTTTGGGTTCTGCTTACAGTAGACATTGAGAAGAAAGAAGAAAATACTTTTTTACAAAAAAACAACCGACTTCCAAAAAAAACACTTAAAGACGTGAAAAATAACTTTAATTTCGAAAGTCGGTATCTTTGTTTTTGTATTTTCGGTTTTGGCCACCGACTTCCGAAATTAAAGTTATTTTTCACTTTTTAGTTGCGGTACCTACCCCACACAAATTCGTATACCACTACTTGGTATGTAAATAGCAGTGACAGGAAATTATTAACACATCGTCAATATAAACTAAGTGGAAAAATATACAGTAATAAGGATAACTCAAAAACTACTGGTCATACCTTGATCAAATTTAAGTGGAGCCACATGTGACGCACCAGCTATCAAACAAAAAAGAATCATCCAAATCGGTTCACCCAGAAAAAAGTTATGAGCTAACAAACATAAAAAAACATACATTCAAATTGAGAGAACTTCCTCCTTTTTGTGAAGTCGGTTAAAAAGAGAGTGCATCTGTGTACCACCAGCGCATCGATGGCTAATCTCCGATAAGATTGGCCGCCTGGCTAAAATTCGGTCAGAAAGACTATAGATTTAAAATCAATCTGCCTGCCTTTTCCCAACTTTGTTGGGGTCGGCTACCAGTCTTACCAGATCCAGCTGAAAACCGAATACGTTGCTAAACTTGACCGTAGTGAAAACTGACATCTGGGCCGGCAGTCTCGACGCTGTTGCAAACTACCGATCGCTAAATATTAAGATGAATCCTCTGTTGTAGCCCGCAAAATTCAAATTTTCTTTAGTTTTTTGCAAATTGCAGCTCTGTTTTACGTCATATGTTGATCAAAATGCGATTCTCGACTGTGGGAATGATATATTTATCGAATAATAAGCATCAATTTCATATCAATCTTTTTTAGTTACATTTTTGTTTACATCTGAGGATTCACCTTAATATTTAGCGATCGGTAGTTTGCGACAGGGTCGCTATCTATGTCGAGACTGCCGGCCCAGTTTCAAGTGTAAGTTTGCTATGTAATTCCATAAGACATGATCTCCCACAGAGTCCCGGTCAAGGAGGTCACTTGAGAGTGATCTGTATAGTTTTCACCTAATCATAGACCCTCCGTGGTAAAAGTTAGAAAGTTGGAAGAGAAAATAATGTTAGAACTACGATCGTTCATTTTAGAGGCCAGTGATGTAGCAGCTTACTATTAGGACAAATAAAATAAAAAAAGATTGCGGTTAGGAATAAAACTTGTAGATCATTTTAAGATGATCTGCGAGGTTAAGGAGTATTAAGTACTGGCAGTTCAATTCTCAGTTCTTAATTGCAGTCTTTGGATAAGATTAGAAGTGAAATGACTAAACTAACTTTTATTTTCTACTGTAAACTATTATTGTGAATATGTGTGAATATTTATGTGTGAGTGTTGCTGTTTACGCGCGTAATGGCCGACCGTCGACCGACTAATGTGTCAATGTGTGCGTAGAGCGGCCTGTACGTACAGCGAGCTGGCCAACTTGAGAGACACAGTTTATTGTTAGCGAGAATCCGTCCGACTTTTTTTGTTCGTCCATGGGGGTACATACCTAATAAAATAAGAAGCAATGCTGAATTTTCGATATTTATTTCTAGAGCTCGAGCTCACTTTTACGCGCCTATCACATAACTGCTATTTAATGAAACTAATAACCGCATATTCAATTTTGAAACTAATTAAATTTGCTTGAATGATCGAATGTAACCAGAATCACTTTCCTACCAGCCTTTACAATGTAAATTTCCCTTTTGCGAACAACCTTTACAGTACTAATTAAACGTATTTTCTTATATTCAAGTGACTGTCAGTAGATTGACTGTAGTGTTTTCTACGCTTCGAAGAGCATATTAATCTATACAAGCTGACTTGTAATTTAACGTATTCCTTCCAGGACATGATAATGTGACCCATGTGCAACATTTAAGCACCCCATAAAGCCTAAATGATATTTAGTGACGAATTCTGGGAAATTTTCAAAAATACATACAAATTGGTTTCGCCTAGGCTTTATGGCGTGCTTAATTGTTGCAAATGGGTCACACTATCACGTCCTAGAAGGAATACGTCAAATTACAAGTCACTCTGTATAATCCTGGCGTTCCTTGACTTCTTTTTCCCCTACATGTTCTCTGCCAATTATCTTTTAGGAACGTTGGGATTTTACTCGTTGGAGGTGAGAAGAGGCCTTGATCAGCTCACGGTAGCCTGTAAGACCTTACGGGGACGTATCGACTGCCCAGAGCTCCATGGCCTTTGCTGCCGATTCGTTGTGCCCGACAAATACAACGAACACCGTCAGATCAATCTATTTGTGCAACTGCCATCTAAAACTGTAGCCAAAGCCGAATCCCCATCCTGTTGTTCTCTGATGATGCTAAATACCCTTCTGACTGCCAACCCAGAATATGATGTGAAAATTATGGGTATATGTCTGGTGTTCATTGAGACCAACTATGCAAGGAGTCCACTGTTCCATGATAGTTTTAAATTAAATAATATACAACATAAATAATTGTCAACCTAAGAATTGTTTCTATGTTAATTAATGTAATTGGTATTGTACCATTTTAATAAACTATAAATAAATAAATTGTATCAAGAAACCGATCAATTGATCTAACCTTAAATAATTGTTCAGGAACTAAGTTGTGTATTCATAAAATTTACACATTTTCACGATAAGTGCTGTTTATTAAAATAACTTGTTTTCTTTAGGTTTTTCGGACTGTCGCTTGTGATCTGTCAGTTTTTGTTAAATAGACTCTTAGTGGCAGTTAATCCATATATAAAAGTTAAAAATCCATCCGTTTCAAAGCTATGACGTCACATACCGACAAAAGCTATAAACTTACCTTTCATTTCTTTTTACGTTAACGGTCTACTGATATTCAGCATAATTCTGATAAGATTTAGACATGTCCTTAATTAGAAACGGCTCCACAAATCTCAAATCTCAATAATCACAAATAATCTCATAACATCCCATTAATCCTCAAAAGATGAACCTCAATACACTCTGAATCGTTAAAGTCAATTACGGGCAATGGCTTATTATCATAGTAGTCCGACTGGTCACAATGCAATGAATGGGCGCTGCGTTCAGGAGATAAAAAAATGGACCATTGATGGGAGTGACTATGTTTTGTGCTGTGGATTTATCCATTTATTTTGATGAGTTTTTATTTATTTTCGTTATTCAAATTATTTTGTGTTGGTATTTTGTAAAACAATTGGTTTGGATTGCTGGATTGTTTTTTTTGTTTTTGAATTCATTTGAAAATAATGATTGCACTATGAGAAAAGAATGGTGCTATCGGTCATGTATAGCTCCATCTATCTCTCGCACTGCAATCATGATGGCATTAATCTATACTAATAATACAGGGACTTGGACGCGCCAACTAAAACTACGAATTCAGCAGATGATTTTAGACCGCCTAGCTTAGAAATTTTTCGTCAGATATCAAAAATAATCAGCTGTTACATAGAAAAGTGACCTATGGGGTTAAAATGTACGGAGCAGCATTTCTTTTTTTTAAATTTGAATTTTAATACGTGCATTTATGGAAATGCACACAGGCAAAAGTGCTGAGCTGTTCGTTTGCAAATATTATACCAAACAAAAATACTCCTATGCAATATATTATATCCTATGTATAACCATTGCTTCATTTACTGTCGAATGGTCGTTAGTTTACATCCATATGACGTTGTTAACTCCAAACAACTTACAGTGCAACTGTTGCTTGTTATTGCGCATTTAACCGAACGAAACCTCAACTAGGACCGACCGACCGACAAATCAGTTTAACGACCAAGTCGAGAGTTTGAACGAAACTTATAATTGGATGAAAGAGGATTTTAGAATAAATTGCTATCGCGGCTGTAATATTTTGTTGTTGAGCTGTTAACGTATCGAGATCTGGGATCTGGTTTTCGGAACTTTTAGCAAGTCATTTGGGAAGGTGAAAATCTGCTCGTCCCCTATTACATGGGGCTTAACCAAACATAACCGGCGAAATGAAAGTATACTATACACTTCTGCCCAACCATTCAGGGAATAATATGCGTGATGCTTTGTTATGGTACAAGTGAGGATCAGTTAACATAAAATTACGTTAAGAATTAGTCAAGTTTTAAGTTATTCTGGCAAACAACGGTGCACACAACGGACTTGGGTTGATATGATACCTCATGAGAAAATATGAGCTCTCTTATCGTGAAGAAATTACCTACGATATAAGAGATAATTGTGTTGGTGATCAATGTTCATTTCTTCACAGTATGGAAAGAAGCCGAAGATAGCGTTACAAAGTAAAGAAGAGAAATAAAGAAAGAATGAAAGAAAAAGTATTTATTGGGACTCGCACAGGATTAAGGCTCGAGCAGACTGGATACGTATGCGTGACTACGACGTAACCCCGTCGTAGTCATGCGAGTAGTTACGGCATAACCCGATGTCACACCGGGTTACACATACGTCTACGCTTACGCTTACGCAATCGAGCTGAGTACGCAACGCAGGCCCATTGCGTGCCTGGCTGCGGCAGCCATATTTTATTTTACTCATTTCGAGGCTTATGTTGTGCACGATGTCTGACGAAGATTGGGTATATGCGATGTTTAAAAATAAGTGTCACAGCGCTGATATTCTGATAGGGCCCGCTGTTGTGGTGTCACGGACAGATACAGAAGTAAATAATACATAAAAAATAAAATATCTAAACAACAAAGTATTATTAAGTTAATTTTATCATTGTAGATTTTAATTCAGCCAGTTTTAAATGAAAAATAATTCTCTTTATAGTACCTAGCCAGATTAAACCATGGTCTCTATCCAAAACACATTTAACACTAAATCTACACAAAGAAAATAATATCACAAATCTGAGCAAAAACCCTCACTTCTGACACGATAAAATCTCGAACAACTAAATCCGCTTGGCCATTTAAGTCGACGTAGCTCAAAGAATTAGTAACTTGAGGCGAAGAATTAGCAAATTAAGACGTGGAAACGTTTGTAGTAAGCTTTGGAAAAAGTAATGATCGCTTTTGCGAATGTTCGGTTGATTTAAGGGAGTTTTTAAAGTGGGACTTTTAGTGGATTAATGAATGTATGCTTGGAGTAAGTTGGGTTTTTAAGGTGTGTGTTTTTAAACTGGTTACTGGCGATTTGGAAACTCACTGAAAAAAGCTTTATTTACATATCAGCCAAATACGTAAGTTAAAACTAAAAAGTCTAATTTATTTGTAAAAAATTTAACTAGTATTATTATGTGAAGGAAATAAATAAAAAGAAAAATTAAGTGGGTACTTAACTAACAAAATATACCAATTCCCAGGAAGTAATATTTGAGGCATGTATTTATAGAGGTATGAGGAACAGGGTGTAAAGTTCACTCATACTCTATTGAAAAGGGAGGATCCTCCGACCAGACGGGTGTCGTGTCTGGTGGGCAACTGCCCGACGGTTGATTTTTTTTTTTTTTTTTTCCTAATTGGCAGCTCGTAGTTGTGACCACTAAGGTCCTGGCTACTTAACCGGGCAAACCTGTGGGTGCCTTAAGCTACTAACTTAAAGCCTCCAGCCAGGGGCGAAAAATACTTAAATTTAGGTGACCGCACGCTAAGGGCACCCCCTGTGGGGTACGAACCTCGGCTTAGGGCGTCACTGAGGGGAGGGCAGCAAGATGGGACAGGCTGGATCTAAATTATATTATTATTAACTGGGGAATTTAAAACTACAGGCTCAGCTACGGCGCGGGCTGGCGCGTCGTCGAGCAAGGGTCGGGGGGGGGGGGACAATTACGTCGGGGGCGTCGCGTAGGACCTCGGCGGCGAGGTCGGAACGATGGCGGTCTGTGTTTGTATACTGTACTGGTGGCCCTACTGCTCTCCTGGAGGAGGGTTATGGGGTCATCGGGGTCGGACAGGGCATGCGTTGGACGGCGGGTACGACTAATGCGGGAGGGGGCATATCTGGCAGCCTCGACAACCAGAGGGTTGCGATGTGAGGCCGCGGAGTCGAAGAAGCGCTTCGAAATGCGCTTCATGAACTGACGGATAGTGGGGATTTTAAGGTCGAGATGGAGGATCTCGTTCCGAACGAACCAAGGGGAGCCGGTTGCCCTACGGAGGAACCGGTTTTGGAGGGTCTGCATCCTATGGATGTGGTGGGGTTTCGAGTGTGCGAAAACCACGCTCGCGTAGGTCATGATTGGTCGAATGCACGCTGTGTAAATGCGCAATTTGCACTTGAGTGACAATTTGCTGCGTGCATTCAATAGGGAGTGGAGTCTACCGAGAGCGAAAGCGGCGCGCGAACGCGCCTGCTTTATGTGCCCACCGAAAGAGAGTCTATGGTCTAGAGTGACATCCAAGTATTTGGCTCGCTTCTCCCAAGGGATAGGCTTGCCGAACATGGTGATCGGACGGCCCGACGGTTGATGTCGGGACGTTGTATATGTACTAGTCGCGCGGTAAACTTTGCTTGCGTGATGCAGGATTTGCGTGACGTGTAGCTCGCATGTGGCGGTGTAGACACCCCTACATATTTGCTCAACTGTCCCAGAAACAGGGTGATGTTTTTGCCTATACAAAAATTGAAAAATATAAATTCATCACCATCTTTTTCATTACTCACAAAAACGCCACACATTTTGCCCCAACACCTTCAACCCTCTAATTTTTTTTCACCACAACAGAATGGCTCCCCACTTCATTTGCAACAAATTTTGAACCCACTCCAATTAAAGTTTTCGTTCATAGCTCATCGCAAGCCTAGTGTGGAATTAATTAAAGCCCTGGAACGAATCCAATTCCAGAGATTTTGTCTGCATCTACAGTTTAGATGCATGTGTTTGGCGGAGTGTGACAAGCTGGAGTGGTTTCTGGACTGTTTTTTAGGGTTCCGTACTCTGAGAGTATCAAATCAAATCAATTTATTTGCCATAGGTGTTGGTACAATTTCGGTCTTAACATAAATAATTATACAGATCCATAACACTTAGTCATAATACTGTAACATGCAAACATTTGGGTATATTTAACAGTAATTAGTCATGATTAAATTGTATAAATTATTAAAGAACTTATAAGTGAATTAAAATTAAAATTGAGTAGCAATATTATTATAATTATTAATAGATACATCAAAAAAAAAAATAATTATATATATATATGCTATAGCCCCCGCCCTCTTTCACAGCCTCGAGCTATGCGACTTGAAACGCGCCTTGTGTCAAATGAATCGAGCGTGTTAGAAAGTGGATGAAATACTACATTTATAGGTATTGGCATCCACTTAATTAGTAAGCTTTGAGTGTCAGAATGGCTAGTTATTTAATATGTAAGAAAGTATCTATGATTATGGTGTGTCGGGAAGGGATTTTATGAAGAAAAGCACAGAAAGACAAGACCAGGCATTTATTTCAATTAGGCTTGTCAATAAATATATGTAGGTAACGTTAGTGAGGAAGCTATTATCCGTTCCAAAACTAGGTCTTCATGGAGAAGAAGGATAAGAAACTCCATGGCAGCTTGTTTTAGTCTTTTGTCAACACATTTTCACATTATCATATTATTATTGTTAACACAAGGTCCGTTTCTCAAAGTTAGCAACTTTGTCAATGTAAAGAAAGAACATGAATATTCCTTAATTCGATCTAACACACATGAGCAATATTAGCTATATGTATAACACATTACATAACAACATAGATCAGCAATACTAATCAATATTATAATATCAATTATATACATAACTTACATGAACATTTTAATCAGTCGATCTTTCAGTAGAAGTGATAATATGATGATCATAATTCAATCCATTTTACAATATAGGAAAAACTTCGCTATGCAGCGTGATTTCCTTAGGTACATTGGCTTTTAACAAATTAATATTATGGACAATGGACACCACTCAGGATCTGTGAGTCTGTCCTCTCTCGTCAAACCATCCGAACCAAGATCCCCTTCAAAATTGGCCGTAACTCATTAAAATCCCTCCATATTACCAGTCAGTACCACAAACATTGCCGCCCATTCTGCCGCCTTTTTAGACCAATCAGAGATGGTTGTACATAATTGCTAAATAACTTCTAACATAGGTATTAATTAACCAATCTTGTATAGTAGAACTATTTTAAAACTTCATAAGATTATTTAGCAATTGAGTATGTATTTATTTGTAATCTTTATGTAAAATCTTACAATATATTAACATCATCTTCTGAGAATTGTCTAAAACAACTTGTTACTGTTAAATTGCAATATTAAATCATGAGAAATATTACTAGTATCATATTAATTATTATTTAATCATTTATTGTAATACTAAGATAATAAACATTTGTTTTGATTATGTAAAACCACCAAACATGACTTGTTCGAAAACTCTAGAATCGTTGTTTGTGTAGAGGCCTTTTAGGTCAGAATAAATACCATTTACATTAAATACTTCTGTCTATGAAATATCAATTAAATAAATTTTAATAACATATATTTTAAATTAAGACCTTTCTATTTAAAAATAATGATTTACGTCTAACAAAATATAGTTAAAATGGAACGTTTCCATACGTCAATTTCTTTGTCATCTGACAGCTGACGTTCATATTGTGATCCTAGATTAGAGATCAATAAACAACATCACTATTTGTGATCAATAATCAATCAGTTATTCGCCTCTAAATATGAATACTCTCACAAGCGCGTCACAACCTGCTTCAGGTCGTTGCTCGGCAAGTCGCGTCGTGGTGACTCATGGCATGCTCTCAACAACTTCGTAAATAACGTTATTTGTGTTCTCCGCAGTCGCTGTCGTAAGGCGCGTGTCGCTTGAGCGTCTAGCTCGTAACCATGGGGTTAAACGTCTTCTGTATGTATAAATGAAACATTAATATAACTATTTTACCAATTATAGGTATAAACCTACTATCTGCTTGTGTACCCGTCTTTCTGTTTTATATCACAGGGCTGTATGTTCCTAGCGGTTACAGGTAGCAAGTTGAAATTTTCACAAAATAAATAATAATTGTGTTACAACGGCAACTATTGTGCCAAATAAAAAGAAGGTAAATTACAAAAGTTTTTGTTCTATGGAACCCTTAGTACGAGAGTTAGACACGCACTTTGCCGGTTTTTTCAGAATCCAATAATCGACTTCCAACAAAATACAATTCTTAATTAAAAAGAAATCGAGAGAATACTCAATTAAATGAAAGAGGAGACACTGTTTGTTAATTAATAATGTTTCTATTCCACAATATAGCGGGCCAAAAAAAAACCGCAAACCAATTAGACTGATTGCGTATAATGGCGCTCTACTTCACAAATTTGTATATGAATAAAGAGCTTTAAATCTGTAGAAAAATGCATGCATAACAATGGTAATAATGCGATTATCGTGGAAGAAGGATAATCATAATCATACTCATATCAATTTTGTGATTAATTATTATTTTTCTAAGTAACGGGCTGCGTATTCGGGTTAAAAAGATAGTGACAGACAGACGCACAGACAAACGGCCGGGGTAGGCTGAGTAATCGAGTTTCGGTGGCATCTTTTGGGTACGGAACCCAGAAAACAGTTGAATCGTCGATTCTATTAAGTCTTACTTCTTTTATTTTAATTTCATTAATTAGACTGGATTCTTTTAATAAAATCTGGTCAATTATCTTGAACGGTGGAGTGGTCGTAAGCAAAAAAAAATGAAAGGATTTACGATTGAAAGGAAAATCTCAAACCAGGAGTTTAAAGCCACTGAACCACACCATTATACAGGATGGCAGCGAAATTGACGCGCAAACTGAAACCATGAATTTAGCACATGATTCTAGACACCCTAGTGCAGAAATAAGTCATCGGTTATCAAAACAAAATCTGCTGTTTTATATAAAAGTGCATAAGAGGCTTACAAGAGCTAAAGCGTGGTCACTGTCGGATTGCATAGAAAAGAAAGAGACGCGCGATGACAAAACGCTGGTAATTTATTGCAAAATATGAAGCAATTATGGATTTACAAAAAATCTATTCATTGGACTAAAAAATTAAAACACATTACGTTAGTATGTTACTTGTAGAATAATCTGACAAAAAATCTGAATGTTTGCATGTATATAGTAAGGTTTTTAATCGTTAAAACATTTTTTTGAGGTATCTTCGTGATTTTTTTTCTATCATATCAAGTTCATTGTATTATATTTTCAACATACTATCTAACTAGCATATATCCAGAAGAATATCATATTTTTTTCTGATTTTGGTTACTGCAGTGGATCATATATTTTTAGGCATTATAAATTTGCATTTAGGTCATGTAGTCCCCTTAACCTACGCGGTCAAAATGTATGGAACAGCAAATTTTTTTTTTTTAAACCAACGAAAAATTTCAACCTTGTGCGTTGAAAATTTTCAGGGTTACAGGTTGGTGACAGCCTGTATGTAAGCACATACTAAGAATAGCTTCGACTGAGAATCAAACCACCCAATAACTCAGACTCAAACTCAAAGCATTTATTTCAATTAAACCATTTACAGGTACTTTTGAATCGTCAAAGCGTCGGTCAGTTAGTCAGAAAGTTGAAGCTAGTTGCCTATTCCAAAACGTAGATCTCTATGGAGAAGAACGAGCAAGAAACTCAAAGGACACTCTTTTTAAATCAAGTCATTACAAAATCCTGGGTACATTATTCTTGTTGCTTCTTTTTGTGAGAACAATGTAAAAAATATATATATTAAAAAAGAAATCAAAATATAAGAAATATAAAAATAAGCCATGGCAGTTACTTTACATGGCAGTTAATGGGCCTAAGCACATTGTTGAATGCAATAAATGATTGAGTATTGAGTATTGAGTTAAGAGATGACCAGTCTCAACTGACGGCGCCCGTTCACGAATATGACGCATGGATCAGCACGCTCCAGCTCAACCATTTTATACCCATAAACCACATACCCTACCAACTGCACCAATCGTACACCGTAAATCTAACTTACCACACACACACAAAATGAAAATCTACTTAAAATTCACTTTGTATCTAGTTTTTGCGCCGTTTCTGAAACAGCTGCGAAAACGGACATAAATTATATATTTTTTATCGAATTGAGAAACGGTACAACACTTGATTATAAACTTTTCGTATATATCTTGAATGTAGAGGGAGAGCTTGGATTCGGGTAAAGTGGAATATAGTTTGGTCGGTAATAGTAAATTAAAGAGTGCTGTATTTAATAATGAAACATGATGGCCTAGACAAGAGGCAATCGCTTTTAAAGTGTTTCGTATTTTTACAACGACTTTCAACAGGATTGGTATAATTGCAATACATTTTTGACATTGCCATTATCGTTATTGTTCGGGCGCCTCAGACCACTCGGCAATCGGCTGCTGTCATGAGACAGCCGAAGACGCAGGCCTTCGGACCACTTCGCTCAGTGGTGGTCAGCTTTCTAAGCGGACAATGCCAACAATGGCAGGATTTGCAAAAAAAGGATAGCGCTGTACGAAAGAATGAGATAGTTGGATTCATAAATTTACATACCCGATTGAATACTTACCTACCATTTTAGTAGTTTTTGATATTTGAAATTTATAGATCATGGACATTTAGCGAGTGTTTTTTAAAAGTAATTTGAATTTATTATGGAAAACATGGTGTTACAAATTTGAATAGGTATCATGATTTCTACAATATTAAAGATTTAAATTATTATTATTTAGTTTTTTTTTTGTTAAGTTTTCATTATCACAACCAAATTATGCTCGGACTTATACAGGGTGATTGGAAGATGGGTGCAAAGCTTTAAGGTGAAGATAGTATAGACAATTTAGAACCATTTAAGCCATGGTTGTCTTAGACGAAGTCTTACCAAATTTTTTTAACCAAATTTTTAAGTTTTTTTTCGGAAATTCTCAAAATTTAATGTAAACTGCATAATTATGGCCAAATTGAATGATAAATGAATTCATTTTTTTTTATTTAATTAAAGTAATGTGTAAGCAACCAAGCAAAACATGTTTTAGGCTTCTGTGTCATTAGACATTTTTTTTACAGATATTTAAAGCTCAGAAAAAATAAAAAAATTGTACAATACGTCTTTTAAACCTTATTTAAAAAAAAAACGGAGGGTGCTTTTTTTGTTCAAACCTTTTTGAAGACATGCTTGATAATCGCTCTTTCTTTTGAGGTATCATTTATGCGGATATCTTACAAATTATTGAAATTAGGACCTACAAACCAATTCGAGGGAGAAATTTTAAATTTTAGGCAGTCTAACAAAACACAAAATTTTTGCTTAAAAGAATACTTTATGTGCTCGAAATGATAACATTGTTCAATTCTAAGAATTTTTGACACTGCAGGAACCAATTGAGGGGAACCCATTGAGGGGATTCTCTAAACAATGGCCATCGAGCGCGGTGCGACGGCATTTCCAGGTAGAACGCCCAATGAATAGCAAAAAGCGATAAGTGTTGGTTTTTACAGCAAAATGGTCTTAGTTACTGAGGCAACAAAGTCGTTTTTCTTTAGTCAGGGTCAGTCGGTCTGTGATGAAGCCGTTACATCTTTTACTTATTAGTCAAACTACTGCCCTTGTGAGTGGACGTTGTCGTGTTGATTCACAATTTACCGTGTTTAGTTGTAGCCCTTTGCGTTCCTGCACGTGTTGTTTGCGTTAGTTTTGAACTTTTTTGTTTCACCGTGTCCAGTCGTAGCCTCGCGCTCCTGCACGTGTTGATTTTTGACTTAATTGTGTTGAGTTGACATTTAGTGCGCGCCTACGCCGTTTTTCTTAATTGTTAAGTAACTATGGCTACTTTTTCCAATCAAGAATATGCGGATATCGTATTTATGTACGGTAGAGCAGACGGCAATGGATCTTTGGCGCGACGGATGTATCAAGAGCGCTAACCGAATCGCAGGATACCGAATGTCCGAGTGTTTTACAACACGTTTCGTCGTCTTGCCCAAGATGGGTTTCACCGCGTGGAACCTGGAGTCTACCCGGGCAGACACGAAACTGCCGTCGACGAAGACATTTTAGCAGCATTTCAAGCGGATCCTACTACCAGTACTAGAGCAGTAGCTCGAAATTTAAACATTTATCAATGGAAGGTGTGGCATACAATGCACCAAAATGATAAGTATCCGTTCCATGGCAGGAGTATGCAAGGTCTAGTAGAGCAAGATCCTCAAAGAAGAATTCAGTTCTGCCGTTTCCTCCTCAACAGAGACATCGAAGATGCGTCGTTTCTGAAATCAATCTTGTGGACGGATGAAAGTAAATTTTCAAGGGAAGGTATTACAAACTTTCACAACATCCATGAATGGGCCGACGCAGACAACAATCCACATTTTAAGAAGCAGGTGTCATTTCAGATGAAATTCTCTGTGAATGTATGGGCTGGAATAATTGGCAGAACATTGATTGGGCCCCACTTTTTGCCTGATCCATTGAATGGCGAAAATTATTTGCAATTTCTGCAAATTGATTTACCACTGCTGGTAGAGGAATCAGGTGTCCCGATCTTCGAAAGAGACCGAACAGTCATCTTTCAGCAAGACGGCTGTCCAGCGCATTGGACTTTAAATGTAAGGGAACACCTCAACAATTGCTTTCCTGATAGCTGGATCGGCAGGGATGGACCCATCCCTTGGCCCGCTCGCTCCCCAGATCTGACCCCGTTGGACTTTATCGTGTGGGGCTGGGCCAAGGAACTGGTGTATAACAACATAGAAATAAACACTAGAGAAGAATTGATACAAAGAATAAATTCAGCGTTTGAGACAATGAAGCAGGAGATGATGTTGAAAATAACGACTACAGAAGTTAGAAGACGGGGCCGTGCTTGTATTAGGAATCACGAAAAAACATGAAAAATAAATAATTTTAATTCAAATGTTGTTTTAATTAGTCTGCCTAAAATAAAAAAAAATCTCCCTCAAATTGGTTTGTAGGCCCTAATTTCAAAAATTTGTAAGATATCCGCATAAATGATACCTCAAAAGAAAGAGCAATTATCAAGCATGTCTTCAAAAAGGTTTGAACAAAAAAAACACCCTCCGTTTTTTTTTTAATAAGGTTTAAAAGACGTATTGTACAATTTTTTTATTTTTTCTGAGCTTTAAATGTCTGTAAAAAAAATGTCTAATGACACAGAAGCCTAAAACCTGTTTTGCTTGATTGCTTACACATTACTTTAATTAAATAAATAAAAAATGAATTCATTTATCAATCAATTTGGCCATAATTATGCAGTTTACATTAAAATTTGAGAATTTCCGAAAAAAAACTTAAAAATTTGGTTAAAAATATTTGGTAAGACTTCGTCTAAGACAACCATGGCTTAAATGGTTCTAAATTGTCTGTACTATCTTCGCCTTAAAGCTTTGCACCCATCTTCCAATCACCCTGTATATTTACGTGATGGTAGCTTTTACTAGTTGTCACTGGGAGACGAATTCTTTTCTTTGTTTTCAGCAGCTGTTTTTGTGTTTTTGCCGGTTTGTTTATTGTTATTTGAATATTACTAGATACAGACTCCTGTGCGAAATTGACTTTTTTGTGTTGTGAATTCATTATTATCGAGTTAGAGACTCCCGTGCGAAATTGACGCTTTCGTGTTGTGAACCCTTCGATTACGAGATATAGACTCGATTCTTTTCGTGCAATACTGACGATTTTGTGTTGTTTTTCCACCATGGTGGGAATAGGGAGTGTTAAGTGCGCAAAATGCGGTATAACTTTAAAGGAAATCGAGGATTTGTTGAAGGAGTCTCAAAAGAATCTTTATTAAGAAAAATAAATATCCTGAAACACGTTTAAGAAGCTTGTATTATTTGGCATCATTAAGAAATTCCCTACACGAAGAATTTTCGTTTGATGTTTTTGCACAATGTTATTTTATTTTTATAAATGTACAGAAACAGGAAACGAAAATTCTTAAGTGACAATCAATTAAATGTGCCATTAAATTGATTGTCTTTTACGCCAATTGAAATTCCGGTATCGAAATATAAAAAAGGAGATTAAAAACACCATTCAAATCTCCCGCGTTATCAAAAGTTACTGATGGCATAAACGGCAGCGCTAGCGTGCTTCTATGTAAGCATTTTTAGAGTATCAAGTTGACGTTCTTCCCTTTAGGGTATATAATTATGTTCTGTGACTTCGCTACCGATCTCGGCACGCGCGCGCACTCCATACGTTTACCAACATCGACAATATTGTACCTATTTTGATTATATTTATTTCAAATTTCAGTCCATTGCTTTTTGAGCTGAGTCCTTAGTTAGGTCCCTAACATTATTGCTGATAGAATGTCACTTTGGCTACGAACTATGGACCGAATTTTTTTCTAGCTTACACAGTCCATCAATTTATTCAGGGGCCCCTATATCAATAAATAAGCTTCTTAGGTACCCATACTTTTTAAACCAGAACACAGGAATGATTAGAGGGCAAAAAAGCTCCCTAGTGAAGAAATCAACATGACTGATTGGTTCATCTTTTTCCCAAGACATATAGGTATGTTCCTTTTATTCTCATGTATCTCATGATTACAGGAATAAAAAATATGTTTTTTTTATGGTATTTTGCCAGCACTCTCTGGAAGGAATCTTTTTTATGGAGGAATTTATTAACAAACAAACAATCTATTATCACATGTAAGAAAAAAATATGTCTGGAAGTCTAGAAATTATTCCCTTGTTGACGACAAGAGGCCTTGTAACTACGAGTATTACCATGTATACACAGCAAAAGAGTTTGGTATGCAGGCTTAGGAATTAACATCTTTGCACTATGTAAGTACGCAGGATTTTTTCTCTTTGACCAACGTTTTGAGCGTAAGTTATATTATCACTATGAAGAACGATGTCAAAGACTTGAGTATCTACTCAGTAATGACCTCTAAAAAGTATTTTAGTTACGGACTTAGTATGGAATGGGAGGAGCTTGTGGTTCGTGGATGGGTGACCATCTGTACATACCAAAAACCCTCCGTACCTTGGAAAAGATGCTGAGCCGTTGGTCCTGGCTGTCATTCGCAGATCTTTGACAGTTGTTATATGTTATCAGAAGCCCGGAATTCTGACAACCAGTCTTACCGAGGGATATCGTATTACCCACTAACTGGATTATGGAGGTAAAAAAGGCAGTCTACTCCATGTAAAATACTGGTATTTAGCTGCAGCTGGTTAGGCTGGAAGCCAACCTCAACATAGTTGGGAAAAGGTTAGGCAGATTGACTTAGTATGGAATGGAACGAATCAAAATTCTAGTCATTGTAATGTCATTGATAAACTGTTGCGATAAGTTTACTAAAGCATTGGAACTAAAGTCTATAGTCTAGTGATTAGAGTCTAGTCGATAAGTAAATATCAAGTACCTATTCCAATATTTTCTACTCAGGTATCGATGCTTACTAAACAGTATTTAACTACACTGTATATAAATCTATTTCACCAACAGTACTTAATAGCTCCTCAAATAAATAAAAAAAACTTCATCTCATGCATACGTGTACCTGAGAGGAAAACAACAATTATTTTGAAAGCCTTCTTTGCACACCGTTCGGGAAACAAACAAAGAAATGAAAAGTAAACTGTTGCTTTAATATAAGTATATGTTACGTAAAGGTATTTTTATAGGGGAAATCCGTGTTTTTCTCTCTCAATTTCCCAGCTGTTTATCTTTGTATGTTATTGGATTTGGATGAGGCAGGATTTTTTTGTATTTTTGGTGACGAGTTAAATTGAAGGGTGGATTTTTGTGATGTATTTTACGTACTTTGCCCGCAAGTTTTGGTTAGGTTGTTACGGCTTTCAGTGTTCGTTTAATTCTACGTTTCTAATATTTACCTAGTTATTTTTATAGTCATAATGAAATGTTTCTTAGATTATATTGACCAGTTGATTAGCCAGGAGTGAAATTACAAACTTTCTGTTTGAAAACGAGGAATAAACTTACAAGTTCTTCGGTTTACTAATACACCAACCTCTATGCTTTTGGAGAATCCGGGCGTGATCTTTTGTTAAATGTTTTTTTTATGTTATAAGAATTATGATTTAGGATATTTTTAAAAGAGTAACCGTGGAGTTTCTTGCCGGCTCTCCTCCATAGGAAACAACCAATTGGAACCATGCGCTAGTTTCTGGCATTTCATATGTGCCCATGTTGGTTTATGTGAAATAAAGAGCTGTACTACTAAAATGCTGTTGTAAAATTGACTTTCTACTTTAATTTTTAAACAAAATTCAAATGAACCAGTGATTTGAATAATATTATTAATCAAGGCAAACAGACTGCTTCTTATAATTGTTTCTCTAGCTATTCACGTGGCAATTCGTTCGCCTTCAATTAGCAACATGACTAATTAGGATACTTAATTTTAAATATTGTATTCTACTATTAAATTATGTTATTAATAAATTAAAGTGCTATTTCATGTGCTACTATGAATTAAATAGTTTATAAGTCACCTGAGTGAAGTAATTAAGAATTAGTTGAAAAACAATTTACTTTAATGTCCGATAAATGGACAGAAAGTTGTGTACATACGTTACCAATTAGTCAGCCATCTCCAAGAAGATCTATATATACTGATCTATATAAATAAAAATCTTTGTTTGTTTGTTTGTCCTCTATGAACTCCGAAAGGGCTGGACCAATTTTAATGAAACTTTGGTAACTTTTTCTGCATACGCCCGCGGGGTTAGAGGTAGGTTAGGGTTATAATAAAGCTGCACAGTTTTTTTTTCTTTTACCTAAACGCTATAATCTCTGTATCTGTCATTCAGATTTGAATTAATATTTTTGCATTTGATAGCCCAAATCTTGAGGAAGGTTATAGGCTGTTTAACCCACGCTTTAATCATTAGGAGCCGAGTAATAAGACAAAAAGTCATGACCTGCTGAAAGTCGCAGAAATCCAGTGGATGCGAGAACTACAGAATCGGTCAAAGTGGTGATGCTTGGAGGAGGCCTATTTCTAGCAGTGGAAGTCTTTCGGCTGAAATGTCGATAATTACAGGCCTACGTCTTTTTACCTATTGTGGTATAGTGATTTTTTTCTAAGTGCGTCGTCTTCACATATAATTATATAATTAATGTATACAAAATATTGTAAAAAAACTTTTATACAAAAAAACAACCGACTTCCAAAAAAAACACTAAGAGACGTGAAAAATAACTTTAATTTCGGAAGTCGGTGTCTTCGGTTTTGTATTTTCGTTTTTGGTCACCGACTTCCGAAATTAAAGTTATTTTCACGTCTTTTAGTGTTTTTTTGGAAGTCGGTTGTTTTTTTGTAAAAAAGTTTTTATTTTTCAATTTTATGTTGCGGTACCTACCCCACACAAATTCGTATACCACTTCTTGGTGTGTAAATAACAGTGACAGGAAATTATTAACACATCATCTATATAAACTAAGTGGAAAAAATATGCAGTATTAAGGATAACTCAAAAACTATCTAATAAAATAGCTATCAAATAAAAAAAGAATCATCCAAATCGGTTCACCCAGAAAAAAGTTCTGTCCTAACACACATAAAAAAAAAACATATAGACGAATTGAGAACCTCCTCCTTTTTGTGAAGTCGATTAAAAACACTTTTCAAAGAGTAACGAAGTACGAAATAATGAATCGAACGAATGAAGTAATGACTTTCATATAATTTCATGATATTATTATGCATGTACTATACATATTTGCACGACTGATACGTCGAATATAGTGAGTCAAAAATTATTTTCAAGTCCCATTTTATTATGTAAGTACCTATATTCTCGCAAATAAATAATTTTCATTTCATTTCAACGATGGAGTTTCTTGCCCATTCTTCTCCTTACGAAACTACTATGGAAGGGGCAACTAGAAATAAATCTTTTTTTTTTTGTAAATTTTGACGTTCAATATTGCCTTTTATGTGCCTATTTGAAATAAATGATTTGACTTTGACTTTGACTTTGACCGGTACCGATCAGTGGGGGTCTGTATCAACTTATGTGCTAGCATATAAATAAACAGGTAAACAATTGTAACCGTTTACTATCGTGGATCAACCTGCAGCGATCAAAGGCCGTACACCCGGGTCGGGGACGTGTTAAACCCATCATTGTTCCAGCGTGAAAGAGAGACGGAGCTATATATGACTGATAGCACTATCCCTTTTTCGCAATGGAACCATGATGGTATTAGCACGTCATAGTAAGGCAACTGTACTGAAAAAAACCGCTGCTTTATGGCTGTAACAAATACAGTAGATAAATGATTTTATTTCTGTATGTAGTTTTGTAAACACTTTTACACGTCAATTATATTTCAAAATTAGATGAGGTCGGCGTTTCCTATCTGACTACTCTAAGAAGAAAGGCTGAAACAAACTCAGAGGTCACAGTCTCTTTTAAAGTCCAGACATGATCTTGGTCAGATCATGTGAAGCCCACTTAGATTTGTGTCTGAATTGGTCTTTTGAGAAAAAACCACACAGTATAAGTGGACCTGTCCAGTCAGTGCTTGCATTTGTCAGTAATCGTGGAGCTCAACTCAGAACTTAAGGAGCTCAATCACTCGACGAGTAGCTAAGGCACCTGTCCCGCTGCCGGCGATTAACGATAAGCGAATAAAGCTAGCAACTAAAAACAAGTAAGCGAGCAACGAGCAGCGAGTGTGCTACGGCGACGAGCGATTACTCGATATTATGCATAATGTACCATGTGTGACTCTTTAAGCGAGTGGTCACTGAACGACGATAGCTCTTGTTGCTGGGACAAACGAGCACTCGCGGGCGGTGTGAATAGTCAGCCATCAACTAAATATTCATATATGTATCGCTTTAGCTCATACGGGCCCTAAAACCCTTTGTAAGTCATTTCTTGGGCGAAAAAAGCGTTGATATCTAGTCGCTTCCTCTTCGGGGGTGGGACAGGGCTGCTGGATTCGTTGAAAATAAAATTAAATAAATACCAATCTGTCAATTATTAACCAACACGAGATTTGACAACAGGCAGATAGCAAGAGCAGTTTTACTTGTGTAAAATTAGAATTTGTGTCACTTAATTGCGTAACTCACTATTAGCCAGCCCATCCGTCGTTTGCTGAGCTTGCAGCGCGCCCCGCCCGCGTGCCCCGCAGCCCCGTGCCTGTCACCTCAGCACCTCCATGCAGTGCCGCCCGAGCCCCTCGCCCCGTCCCGCTGTCAGTGTCCGCAGCCCTTGCGAAACCCTTACAAAAGAATTTCGCTGGCGTCACCGTAAGTGCCGCGAGTGGCGCTCCAAGTATGATGCCAGATAAAGCCCCGAATAAGACTGATGTTGAGGACTTTGTGACAGTGCAGAGGAGGAAGCGTCAGTCGCGAACAAACAAGAACCGCTGCGGCAAAGCTCCTACGGAGCCCGGAGTAAGCTTACGTGCCGCAAAGCCGAATACACCGGTGTATATCTCCCATCTCATTACTAAGGCGGAGGACATCGTAGAGTACGTGCGCCAGAAGACGAGGTACACGCCGAGGGTGCAGTTACTGGAGTCGCAACGCAGCGTCAACTTCAAGGCGTTTGTGGTGCGAGTACCGAATTGTTACCTGTCTGTCGTCATGGCAGAAGATTTTTGGCCGCAGGACGTGGTGTTCCGTCGCTTCCGCGGACAAGTACCACAAGGCGGCTCAAGGTCAAGCTAGTGAAGTTCTACTAACATAGTTTTAAGCTATTTTTTAACACACGTTTTGTTTTATACTTTATATATGTTATTTTGTAAGGTATATGTCTATGGGCCATTTTGCTTGAAATAAATGATTAATTATTATTATTATTATTAATCAGAATCTGAATCATTTTGAAGGATATTGCTAATCCATTGCTTCATATGTTCGAAAAATTTGTCTGCTCAACAACGTAAATTACGCAATGAATGTTTTTGAACTGTCAAAATGAAAGCCATTCCTACTGTTAGTGTGTGACGCAATCACCCCGCTGGATCAGGGTGAAGCAATAATTTCGCTGTTAAAACTTTCTTTACTAGCTGACGTTAGTTGGAAGCCGTACTTTGGCATCCGGCCGAGTTACGTCGAGTTACCGTCAGATAGAAAGAAAAAAAAAATTGGTGACGGCTGTTAGTCAAGTTGATTAGTACGCTCACCTAGTTTTATTAAGTTTGTTTTTTACTGTATTTTTATTATCGTTGTATACCTACGTGCAATATTGAAAAAAAAAATGTTCGATAGATAATCATCTGCCAAGCATTTTCATAACTATGGTAAGTGATAATAGGTTTTAAAATGCTTTAACACAAAAAAATAAATGTGTTTTAAAACTAGATGATGTCGGTGTTTCCTATCCGACTACATTGAAAAGTAACACCGAAATAAACTCAGAAGATAATTTATAGTGTTGGGGTCGGCTTCCAGTCTAAATGCATAATTCATAATCAACCTCCTTTCTTTGAGAGGGAATGGGCTTTAATCTACCACGCGGGCCCAGTGCGGGTTGGTAGATGTCACATGTCTTCGAATTTTTGATTCTATAACATGCTGATTTCCGCGCGTTGTATTCCACGTGCGCCTCAAAGAGATGTAAGCATACTTGACGGGGTCCGGCAGGGCCGATGCCTGCCGGGGTCGCGGATTGTTCGAAAGAGTTACCGTGGCCCTGGCGCACAGGTAACTGAAGGAACACGGGTGGGTTTTAGTCAGTAAGAGTCTGACACGCCCTTCCGCTCCGCCCAGAGCGGGAGAGGTCAATTGATGATTTCCCACCCAAAAAAAAAAAAACATGACATGTCATGACGACATGTGTAGGACATGCCGGTTTCCTCACGATGTTTTCCTTCACCGTTTTGAGAGCAGTGGTGATGAAATATTTTACACAGAGTAAAACGCCTGGCTGGGTTCGAACCCACGACCTACAATTCGTAAGTCGGGGCCCATACCACTGGGCCACTACTGCTCCCATTCAGTCTAAATGGATGCAGCTAAAACATCAGCATTTAAATGGACCACCTGTCTATCTGACGTGCACAGCCCAGTTAATGTGTAACTACATAGTCCTCCAGACCATGCTTCGGCCATGGCGGCTAATCTCAACGGAGACTAGCCTTCGGCGCGGGAGATATTATAGTGCACAAGTGTGTGCGCAGGCACAGGTGAACTCTTTCTTCCCTCACTTTCATAGTCCGATGGGACGGTAATCCGACACGACCGGAGAGAGATCAGGTGACGTGCTTTCCGAGGCACGGTGGTATCACACCGCCAACTTCCAAACTCCGGACTGTTACTAAGAAATTCCTAATGGAAAAACCCTTTAATAACACTTTACCCGACCTGGGAATCGAACCCAGGACTCCACGCTCAGCAGTCGCGCTTGCAACCACGAGACCAACGGGGCAGAACTATAAACCCCTTGGCAAAATTGGTTGTCAGACTTTTAGGTTTCTGATTGCCCGTAACGCCGGTCGAAGATCTACTAATGGCAGCCGGGTCCGTGCTTTCCGAAGCAAGGAGGGGTCTCTGTTTGTAATAGATGCTCACTCATTCTGTACTCACAAGCTTTTTATACTTTTAAACAGCAATAGAAATCGCTGTTTAGAAGCTGCTATCAGTTTAAAATCAACATCAATAGCTAATTACATAAGGGAAAAATTATTGCGCCCTCCCCGGCCAATTCAAAGCATGCGCCGTACACCATGCCCGGCATTCACGTGCTTTTTGAACCCGCGGCGGACCTGCCAATTCAAAATATGCGCCTGTCGCTCCGCCCGAGGTCACCACCACCGCGCACAGTCTCAGCTTCCGACATCGTGCATCTAGCCGACGTTATCATTACCAACATGACGCAACGGCCAAGGCAAAATTATGATCTACCCGTGTTTGCAATACATTAATTGCATTTGCATTACAATCATTGGTTTTAACGGTAATTGACAAAATCTGAACTGTTAGGAATTCAGGTTTAACAAATGATAAATGATAAATGATTTTATTTCAGTAAATAGGTTTGTACAAACACTTTTACACGTCAATGATATTTTAAAACTAGATGAGGTCGGCGTTTCCTATCTGACTACTCTGAGAAGAAAGGCCGAAACAAACTCAGAGGTCACAGTCTCTTTTAAAGTCCAGACATAATCTTGGTCAGATCATGTGAAGACCATGTAGATTTGTTTGAATTGGTATTTTGAGGAAAAACCACACAGATTAAGTGGACCTGTCCAGTCAGTGCACGCATTTGTCAGTAATCGTGCAGCTCAACTCAGAACTTAAGGAGCTCAACGACTCAACGAACAATACCAAATTAAAGACATTTGGGTAGGCCACAAAAATTATTTAAACTGCCAGACTAAGATTAAAACTAACTGAAAGGAAAAAAAAAAAGCAACAATGACCCACATAGTCTAACAAATACAAAGACTGTGTTACAATAACGAGCGAATTTCGTAAAATTTTACACACCTGTATTTCAATTAGTAAAGTACCTACAGTTTCTGCAGAATATACCGGAATTATCTTTTGAGTTTTGTTCGCCTGCTTATTGAAAATGGTCCTTTGAATTACATAAATTGCTTATTTTGTCAGTATCTTATTTAGGTAGTGATGCTCAGTAGAATCAGCGTCAATGCAGTAAACATCATAAAACCCACATAATATCAAACTCTCAACAAAATGTTTATTCATAATAATCCTAAACAGTAACAATGCTATTAACATAATGCTGTTCTACATAATTTATGTAAAATGTTGCCATAAAACTCATCATCTTTTGTTAAGAGGTTCAACGAAGTAGGGGGTTTAACTGAAGAAGTATGTATCGAAGTCAAATTAAAATGCTTGACTTAAAGTGAAACTGTTTTAAAAATAATATTAATTTTAACAGCATCCATGAGTGGCGATACTTCAACATGTGTTCAACGAACCCAGAAAAGTAAGTCCTGCTATTGCATAAGCTACTGACTGGCTTATGGCTTTATCATGGCATGTTTTTTTTTTTATCAGCCTGTACCGCATGCGTAGCATGGCACTGTACAAACGGAAGACAAAATGACACATAGTAAAAAGATTTCTGCGGCGCGATGTCAAAATTCAAGAAAAGAATTACTCTTTGTTAAGGGGGAAGCGTCAGGATAGCCCGCGAAATTCAAATTTTGTTATGTTTTTTGCAATTTGCAGGTCACTGACAGGTTGTATGTTGATTAAAATATGATCCGCGATCGTAACAAATATGGCTTTAAAGAATTATAATCATTGGAATCAGCAATACAACTCTTTAAGTTAGAATTGGCGTCAATTGTCATGATTTCATGATATAATCATTCATATGAACTTAGAGACATGTTAGTTAGGGCACTCTGGCTCTCATGGCCTCGTATGTAGCCTTGCATGGCGGTCTTGGGCGAGCCTTTTATGTACAAGGCTCGCCCAAGACTACTTCAGCTTAGCAAACTCTTTGCCCACATCGGCGATTCCTGTTTTTGGAGCTTATGACGGTATTACGTATTCGGTAGCTGAATTTAATACCTAACTGGCTATGCTCCATCGCCCTTTGGCAAACCTTGAGTTTTGATTTTGGAGACTCGATCAAGGACCAAGTTTAAGCACCGTAGGTTGGATGGACAGGATGCACATGTCGATGAGTTTGCGGTTCAGAGAAAAATGATGGCCACCCTTCTGTTTCAATTATTCTCTTAAAATGATGTAGTACTGTTTCGGTAACACTAACGTGCGGTCTACGTCAATGGTAACTCAAAACTCAAAAAAACTCAAAGCATTTATTTCAAAGAAACCAATTACAGGCACTTTTGATTTGTCAAGGAGTCGGTCAGTCAGAAATATGAAGCTAGTTGCCCATTTCAAAGCGTAGTAGGTACCAATGGAGAAGAACGGGCAAGAAACTCCATGGATACTCTTTTAAATCAAAATATGGTAACAAAATATTGGTTACATCGTTCATGTTGAAATTATGCATGTGAGAACGATGCAGAACGTTAAGAGCGTCCGTAATAAAAAGACAAAAACAATTCAAATATTAAATTAAAATAAAGTAAGCGGTGGCAGCTAAGAAATTACCAGTCCCTACTGACGGCGCCCGTTCACGAACATGACGCATGGATTAACATTACCATTCAGCTCAACCATTTTGAAGGGAACTTCATGATCCAACACAACGTAACGAAGTAACTAACCCAGTATACTTAAGCTGGCCTCGCATTCTATTGAAACTCCTTAAAACGCTAGGCTAACTAAAGGCCAGTACTATCAACGGCGTGCAGTCTACTGTACTTGTCTTTGGGCGCGAACAAGTATAAGCACGAACTTTAGTAATGAACAGCCAGCATTTTAATTTGTAATCAAACAGACTGAAAAAATGGTGATAACTACTAATAAAATTCATCAAAATAGGTTAATAGCCCTTTAAAACCAATGTCATAAATTACAGTAAAATAACCTTTCATGGCAACGAAGGGTTAAAAAAGGCTCAAAGTCTTTCTTTTTCATTCCAATAAATGTGTTATTTCGTTAAAACAATGCGTACCCGCAGAAAAAGACAAAATTAATGTAACCTTTGGCAAAAATAAGCCTCATAGACTTACATTCCAATTACGTTGCTATGGAAACGACGACCTTTGAACTGAAGACAAAACAAATACGGTGTGTTGTTTTATTTACTGAATGAAAATAAACAATTAAATTTGAGATCAAATCGACATTTAATTTGAGGAATAATGCTACAAGTGTTACTGAAAATAACCTATACCAAAAGTTAGGGAGCATAAATTGCAAAGTTGTAGGCTGCTTCAAAGTAGTATTTTGTCGACGTAAGGCTTAGGGTTTTTGCTTTTATGACTTAAGGCGGTACCCCGAGCAAAACCTTGCAGTAGTGCGTTATTCAGAGGCTATTAATTCATTCACTATGGGTAATAAACTACATATAAAAGCACATTATTAATGTTCGATATCCTATCATCACCATGCACGTTCTTATTTGTTTTTATGTGTAATAAATACATTTAAAATCTCGTTGTAAAAAAGTGACTAAAATGATTGATTGCATGCATCTTTTGCTAAAGTTGACGTTCTAATAATTAGAGGATTACACTAATGGATAGATAATTAAACAATCTAAAAAAGTCACGTTTTATTTTATTTCAAACGATCGCTTGTCTTTTATTATGGCAATAATTTCATTTTTTTTGTGAATTCTATGATAAATGAGCGTGCGCAGGGAGCGAGACAGAGCGAGACTCAGCGACGGGACAGAGAAGGTCCGAACGCTCAAGGTCGTTTGGTCGGGGAAGCGCCTTAAGTTGACTCGTCCACTGCTACGTAGAACGCGTACGGAAAGGTTTGAAACGTTACATGGGTCATTTGATTGCCTGCCTAGCTTCACTTTGTAAAATAATGCAGGCGGGATCGTACACGTTGTGGACTTTACCTGTGAGCTCCTGTGTAGCAGCGCCTTTATTTGTAAAGTTACAGAAATAAATAGTTTTTTTTTTATAATTTATGCATCCGCCAAGCTTGGTTCATAAAAATTATGGTGGCAATATTATCTTCTATGTACTGCAACGTTTATAAAAACTTTAATATTTAGTGTAGTTTCAAGTTTTACTCACATCTGTAATTCTAGATAGCCAGATAATTATTGATCCGAATTAGGCATTTATCTACAAACTAATTTTTCAACGAAATCTTAAATGAATTTCAACTGAAAACTATACAAATCCAACTCATACGTACAACTGCGTAAACTCGACAGTAAATAAAAATAAAATGTATATTATAACAATAATCATATTCAATTATCCCTCTCGCAAAATAAAAAATCCCTTTTCCCAAAAAACACCGTTCAAATTAAAACATCCGAATTACAAGTCATAATATTCTGGGCGTATGAAAAAATAAAGCATAAAAGTTTATGGAATCGTAAAAGTAATATATTCTTATGGGAACGTGTGGGTGTGTCCATGGTTGATGGTTTTAAAATAAGTGGAAAATTTTTTTTAGAAGAAGTCAATTGTTTTTATGGTTGTTTTATTAATACTTACAATTCTAATTTCAATTCTTTATTAGTGGTTGTAATGGCAATCATGTCCTTTGGTTTAAATGGGTTTTTATTTTTATTATTTTATTTATTTTTCATATAGATTCTTTTATATTTTGTGAAAGTGTTAACGTGCCTTGTAGAGTTTACTCGTAGATTTGTAGACCAATTTCTATTTTATTAAGTATCTGGTACTTGTTGACAAGCCTACACTGTCCTCTCATACCTATTAACACTGTAATTTGAAAACAGTGTAAAAGCCAATTATTTTTAAAAGAGTAACCGTGGAATTTCTTGCCGGCTCTTCTCCATTGGCAACGACCAATTGGAACGATGCACCTAGCTTCTGACGTTTCATAAGTGCCCATGTAGGTTTATGTGAAACCAAATATTTTAATTTTAAAAACTAAAGTAGCCATATGATTGAATTGAGGTAGATTTTGATATTCTCATCATCTACCAAGTCCATTTCCAATTATATTGGGGCTGATTTCTAGTATTTTTCATGGAGCGCAGGCCTGCCTCTCTGCTAATTTTAACGAAAACAAACTAATATTATAAATTCGAAAGTAAGTCTGTCTGTCTGTATGTTACCTTTTCACGCCTAAACCACTGAATGGATTTCGATTAAATTTGACAAAGAGACAGTTGGTATCCTGAGGAAGGACATAGGCTACTTTTTGCCTCAAAAATAATCCTAAAGGACATAATATAGGTCATACAAATTTGTATGGGAAACCCAGCATTTCTTAAGTTAGGGACATGGGAATTCAAATTTATTCTTTTAGAAAAAAAAAATAAAGAAGCACAATTTTAAGCGTGTTTGTAAAATCATCCCCCAAGGTGGTAAAATAGGGCATGATTTTAAAATTCACATGTATTTAATATGGAAATTTTGTGTACAGTCACCAAAAGAGATAAGTAACCAGGGTCGTCGATATAGTTGAAGTTTAGTAAGAAACCGATGAATGTTTTCGAATAAAATTTAATTTAATTAATAGAAAACAAATAGGTAATTAATCAAATTAAATTTCATTCAAAAACATCTATCGGTTTCTTACTAAACTACAACTATATCCGACGACCCTGGTCACTTATCACATTTGGTGACCCCTCTTTAGGGATATAAGGGGTTGGAATTATAGTCTGTATGTTACCTTTTCATGAGTTAACGCTGAAAGGAATTGGATGAAAGTAGCCGTGCGAAATGAGTATGATTATAGAAGCTTGTTTGGGGAAGTAATACCACCATATTTATTTTTGCCACCGCTGTGCTCCGCATTGACGGGTATTGTAATCTCAGGCACGAGATATATTTCGAGTGTTTATTTAACTTAAAAAAAGAAAAATAAAATAAAAGAAAGAAAGAAAATCTGTTCAGCCGATTTTAGAGGTTTTTGTTTGCGTCGGGGTTTTTTTTTATTTTAAATTTATTTTCTAATCAAAACAAACCCATAATGATTACAATCCTTAAATAACTTGCTGGAGCAGTGTAATAAAAAGCGAATTTAGCTTAAAGAGAATACCATATTCATAATATAATCGTACGGTGTCCCTGATGTGAATACTCAAAACGGATTAATCCCTCCTCGCTCCGCCAATATGAATTTTTATGACCAACAAACAGTAATTATAATAAAAATGAAGGATTTCAGAGTCATTAATATGTTTTTATATTCGTTGTGCGTACATGACAACGTAAATATGCGATTATAGTCCTTAATGGGGAAGATAAATTAGTAATTGACATTAATTTTTGCGTGGAGGGTGTTAATAAATATGCACTACCATAACAGGCAGAAAATTCTGTTGGTCATACTTGACAACACAAACATAACACCTGAATAACATCCGATTTTTTTATTATTATATTACTATATAATAAAAAAATATTCAGATGTTATTTTATTATAAAAAGCAGAGAAAATAAAAATATGTACTGTTTATATTAGGTTACGAGATTGCTACGGCGTAGCTGACGCGTACACGTCAACGCTACGCCAGCTACAGCGTTAACCACTACGCTTTGAGTAAACTTCCTTACGCATCGATCGTAGCAAATGACGTGGGTTTAATCAGTAAGTAGTATTTCTCCTTGATCGTTATCCTCCTGTCCTTATCTCAATTTATTACTGGTGCGGAGCATGCCTTCTTTCATTCATTTGCCCGGATTCTATTTTTTTTTTGTAAGTCCTTAAGCAATCCCTACAACATTATTATTCATCCAAAAATATAAACACAATGATAAATGATTTTATTTCTGTAAGTAGGTTTGTAATGTTTGTTTGTGTAATCATATTTTAAACATTAGATGAGGTCGGCGTTTCCTATCTGACTACTCTGAGATAAAAGGCCGGAACAAACTCAGAGGTCACACAAATTCTCTTTTTAAGTCCAGACATAATCTTGATCAGATCATGTGCAAACCATGTAGATTAGTGTCTGAAATGGTATTTTGAGGAAAAACCACGCAGATTGAGCATAAACAACCTCTGTTTCTCCTTAAACATTGTCATTACATTTAGTTTCCTTACTCTTGTTTCATGTATATTATTGTATATATTATATTATGTAGATAGGTATATGTTTTATGTATGTATGTATTTGTTGTATATGTAAATGGTACACCACTGACTACCTGCATTATTGTCTCTCCTTCTACCTTGAATCCATCCAAAGGTTGTCTGTAAAAGATCGCTTTTAGCGATAAGACCGCCCATTGTGTCACCCTATGTAAAATTTCTACTTTTATATCTGTAATTTTTATGGTGTACATAATAAAGAGTATTCTATTCTATTCTATTGAGTAGCCCTGTCCAGTCAGTGCACGCATTTGTCAGTAATCGTGCAAATCAACTCAGAACTTAAGGAGCTCAACGATTCGACGAACAATACCAAAGAAAGGACATTTGAGTAGGACGCATAAATTACTCATACTGCCAGACCATGATTAAAACTAACTGAGAAGAAAATAAAAATAAACAATAATCCACATAGTCTTCACATTCACAACCTCTTATTTCCATTTACACAATCCTGAAAATACTATCACACCTGAAAAATTACAATGCAAAGAACAATATCGAAAAACTTTACGACTGAACTCTGAATTTACATAATTTTATGGTCGGAATCGAACCCGCCAGAGGTTAATATGTATTCGTGTTGTTTTGAAATATTTCAGATTGAAAAAACGAGAATTGATTTGTTTTTGTGGCCGTTTGATGGCAATAGGCTCCCCCCCTATTACGTGGGACTTCAACATAACTGGCGAAATTTGGGTGCACTGTAGCTAAACCTCTGCCCGACTCTTCGGGAATGAAGACGTGATATTATGTTTGTGTTGTTATTTGTTTTTTTGGTCTGTTTTACTTACTTACTGACTTGGAAATCTGTTAACAATCTGTCATTTTGTCTATTCTTCCGTCGACAAAACCCGTTTCTATGGTACGCGTGCAGAAGGTACTGACCCGTTGTCAGACAGGATCTAAATAGTATCGTCCTTCGTAGACAGAAACTTCATGGTCAGAACAGTTTAAAATTTGCTGAAAAAACATATACGTGAACTTTATTTAAAAAAAAACAATTCTTTGTTTACCGAAAACATATAGCTATCTCACTGTCTTTAGGGAGAATAATTTTACTGTAGTAAACGAGGCAAAAGGAGTATCTTAGGATCGTAGCAGGTGGCGTTCTGTAGTTTCTGCCTACCCCCATGGAAAGAAGCCGTGAGTTTATGTATGTATGTGTAATTTTATTGTCAGCCTATTAAAACAATAATCATCAGCCTACACTGCAGTCCACTGATGGACATAAGCTTCACGAATTGCACGCTGTTCAGCTCGATTCTAGGAAACTCTCATCCAGCTGCTACCAGCCACCCTGCGAGAATCGTCGCTCCACCTGCCTGAGGGCGTTCTACCTTACGTTTGCCGATTCGCGGTCTCCACTCAAGAACACGTCAACCCCAATGGGCATTGGTTTTACAGCTAATATGGTTGGCGGCTCATTGCCACTTCATCTGGCTTCTATGAGTTCTGTCGAAAATTAATAATGGAGTGCAAATTCGCAACAGAATTGTTTTGTTTTGATATGACAAACATAATGAAAACATTTTTTATGAAAAAACTAACTTACCTATGTTTTAAAACTAGATAATTTCAATGTTTCCTATCCGAGTAGTCTGAGAAGAAAGACCGAAATTATAAACCCAGAGGTCTTCTTCTTCTTTAGTGGTTTTGGTTTCCGCACTTAGGCCTTCATGTGGATCACTGCGCGTGAACTCAGAGGTCACAGTCTCTCTTAAAGTCCAGACATAATCTTTGTCAGGTCATATATGGGGATTTTTTGTTTGTTACTTTAATTTGTTATTTTAATTTTATCTCTAACTTAATTTTATTCGATTTTATTTGATTTTTAATTTTATTTTATTTGATTTTATGAACTAATTTTATAATTTTTGCTGTGCCCTATGTCAGGGTCCGTAATTGTACCTTAGCTTTAAGCCTTTATAACACCTTATACCTACATTATGGAATGCAAATAAAGATATGAATATGAATATGAATATGACCATGCAGATTAGTGTCTGAGATGGCCGTTTAAGGAAAGAACCGCACAGGTTTGAGTGGACCTGTTCCTGAGACTTCGTTCCCAGTATTATTTTTATTCATATAACTATACAATGAATAATATAAAAACCTTCTTGAAAAAATTAAATGCCAAACATAATCGTGAATGCGAAACGTGATCGGTCAAACGGTGTCGAAATCTTAAGGATGATTTCCACCCAAACGGTTCGCATCGCATCGGATCGGGACGGATTTTACAATCTTTAAACGATATTAAATCGTGTACACAGTTTTTAAAGTCTATATACCAAGCTGCACACAGCAGCTTGACCGCGGGCTCTTCCGCGACATGTGATCGTAGCCGAAAGTATGCTGCGACGCGCGATCGGCTCCGTTCACCTATCGTCGCATCCGATCACACATTCATCCGCATTAGAATATGTCAACATGGTAGGAATTAAACTATTTGACTAGACGTAGAAATGGATACGTTCGCAGGCAACGGTACGGAGCCGATCGTATGCGTGGACATCCTGCCGGTCGCGCTCGGCTGTCGCCGCACCCGTTCGTATCCTTTCCGATCCGATGCGATGCGATCCGTTTGGTGGAAATCATCTTTTATACAGATTTACCAACACCCATTTTTGTATTTATAGACGCGTGCGTAATTGTTTTCAGTAATTCTACGAAATTAAATTTTAATAAGTGAAATCGGATAGAAACTTCAGAAATGTTTTATTAAGTCTGGCTTTATGTACGAGCAGAAAGAACAGAAAATAATGGTATGGAAATTGATTGAGGATCAGTATTTTTTAAATGATTGGTTCACGTGAAGTGCGTTAACCCAACACTGTTACAGGAAAATCATTCTAGCTACACATCTTGCCCTTTATTTAGATAAGATAACATATAATTTATTTCTCAGTACATGGTACATTAAGATCTTAATATTAATAAAACAGTTTCACATTCCGTTGCCGATGTAGAAATATTAAAATTATAGTACAATTAATATCCCCATTAATAATTATAAATTAGTATAAAATGATAGGTATTTTTTAATACAATGTCAATTACTTACAATTTTTTATTAATATTATTTATGAATTAAATGTCAAAAATATACCAATTATATAATGTCAAATGTTAACAACAAAAATAAATTAAAATAATAATAATACAACATAATAAAACAAAAGTCAATAAAACACAAAATAATGATAAAATGTAAAGTCAAAATTTATAATTAAAATATTCGTTAACTGAATAGAAACAGTTGTCTAAAAGCCAAGCAAATATTGTTTTTCTGAATTTATTAGTGGGCAACACTCTGATGTCTGGGGGTAAATTGTTGAAGATTATAATGACCATGCATTTGGAATTCCTGCTATACAAATGTAGTCTCTGGCTTGGTGCAAGTATATAACGTTATAAACGTTACTTAAAGTTATGTAATGATTAGCGACTGTTTAACCATTCATTTTTGACGTCCAAACGTCTCTTAACTTAGCACAAAACGCTATTCGTGGGTCAACTATCTCCCCCATGCATATATGTTACAAAAAAAATAATAGCTTTTCTTTCGTAAAATAAATTAGAGGTGCTTTATAAATGTAGGAAAAAAGTTTAATGAAAATTAAAAACATAACAATGACATTTCGAGCGTCTAATAAAAAAAATGTAAAATAACCTGTCGCATTTTCAGTGTTTATTTCAAAGGCAAAATACTAAATAAAATTAGTATCTAAAAACAAACGTAGTATTTTTCTGTCAACAGTCTTATAAACAAAAATATAAAACAATGATAAAATCCTAAAATTGTATATACATTTGTATAACATTTGAATTATGGGTTTGGGTGGCTTAAGTGAACAGGTTATCTAGGACTATGGAAAGAACACAAATTATTATTAGGTACAAAATAAAATAGACACTTCTTTAATTTCACATTTTATTTTATCGCTATAATAAGTTCAAGCGATATTTACTTTAGTGGCAAAAGGAAAAAAAACGCGAGATCAAAAATACAGTTACTACTGCTAAGTACAGAAAGTTTAAAAAAATCGTGCAATTTGTTCTCAGCTCATGAACTGCAGATAAAACAGGTAAATCCTGCACTTACAGAACTGTAAAATATTAAACAGGGGGATAAAAATGGTTTTATAATTTACAGTGTATTGTCGTGGTTCCATTTATTTTTCAACTACCGACTCGCCCACGCTTCGAAAGAACAGAAAATAAAGAAAGAAAATACGTTTATTTGCAGTAAACAAAGAAAAACCCACAAATACAAAAAAATAACGAGTTGGGGGAAAATATGCGTCACATCCACGCAAAACAGTAATCAGAAGACAGAGCCCCAGCGCTGGTTTTCAGCGATAGCCAGCGTTGACGTGATGACGTCAACCATCGTCGCCGTGCGTTGTCTTCGCACTGGTGTAATCTAGTTGTGTGGCGTGACATAATAAAACATCGAATTTTCTGTTATAACTACATTACATATTAATTGATTACACACATATAGCACATAATTCATTACCATTTACCAAATTCCCGTCAAGATTTACCACTGACATTGTTAAAAAAAATCGGTTTAAACTTTTACTGCATAAAAATATTACACCATTAAGGAATATTTAGAGGATAAGTAGTTGTAATAATCTTATAATAATAATCATAATGCCTTTGTAATTGACATAAAATGTATTTGCACGCCATATCTAATATACTGAAACTAAATTTACTGTAATATCTATTTTACCATATTCTAGATATTAAATATTTTTAATTTGATTTGAATGTTTTCGTTATAAATGCTGTAAATGATGGTGAAAACTGCATCAAAATACATTGTGAAGTTTATAAGATCCAAGCAATCGCACAGACAGACACGAAAAGCGAGCTTGTTAAAGTATGTAAAGATAAACAAGATGGTGTTAAAATTTCAAACGATATTTGTCTCGTTTTAAACAGAAAATTTTAACCTTCATTAAAGTTCATCAAATGTAAGTTAACGCATGATGGAGATTAAAAAATATATACATGAAAAGAAAATATAACCAGTCTACAATTGTAACAGAAAATTATGTCTAAAGAGAAATTACCCAAATATAAAATTTCTCTGAATAGATTCTGTAATACTAATAATACTATTAGGTCCTGGGTTCGATTCCCGGGTCGGGCAAAGTGTTATTGGGTTTTTCCATCTGGAATTTCTCGGTAGCAGCCCGGAGTCTGGATTTGTGCCCGGTTGATGGCAATAGGCTCGCCCCCTATTACATGGGACTTAAACATAACTGGCGAAATGTGGGTGTGCTATAGGTACACCTCTGCCTAATCCTTCGGGGAATAGAGGCGTGATGTTATGTTATGTGTTATGTTACTATTAAAAATAAATTTCCATAATTATTATATTCCTTATTTCATCTGAGACTGGCTGAGGAGTGTATAATAACTGTAGGCACCTTTCAGGATCTGAAAAAAAAAAAAAAACATGAGAACATACATAATTATAAAGGTTATATTACGTGTGTAACGAATAAAGTTATTTGGTAGAAGTTATTAAAAGAAATTCTGGAAATTTCTTAAATGGTTGCTAGGGTTTATTTCGGTTCTACCATTAATAAATTTATTTCTGTAATAGAAGAGTAGGTGTGATCTTAGTATACTTATTTTGTCTTATCTTTAGAACTCATTATATTCCAGATAATTAGTTTTCACAAGTATTTAGCAAACATGATGATAAATGTTTATTTTCTTTTATATCAACACTAGCTTCGGCCCGCGGATTCACCAGAAGGAGGTTGAAAAATACCTGTAAGTCCTTCTTCATTAAAATACATATAAACTTACCTAGGTGCAAACTTTCATAGTGTTCGGTCAAACTGTATTAGAGTTCACTCTAGACTCGCAAAATGTATTTATTACTTATATTTTTTAAAAATAACTCTTAACACACTACTAAAGTTTCAAAAAATATAATTCAACCATGATTCGAAAGACACGTAGCGCCATCTAGCGTCCTAGAGCAATTGTGACCATCGAAAGGTATTATTCTTTCCCTCGGGAACACTACTTTTTTTCTGGATGATAGGTACCTCATGTACTTTTCTGTACACCTGACAACGTATATGCAAAATTTCATGATGATCGGTTCAGTGGTTTAGGCGTGAATAGGTATTATACAAACTTACTTTCGCATTTATAATATCAGTTAGGATTAGGATTTATTTTCTCTATTTTTAACCTAATTACACCTATTTATATGTGCGTGCTGTGGTCTCTAGTAATTGAAGGCACGCACGTAAAAGAACCTTTTATATTATTGTGATTCTGTGTGTCCTTTGTTGGAGATCCCAAATCTTTGCCTATTACTTTCCATGTAAGAACTACACTAGATTTTATTTCTTCGTTGAAATATTCATGATTGTATATTAATGTTTACAGTTTATTTCCTTGTTTGTATCCATTCGGCCGACTAGTTTCGAACTTAAACGGAACTTTTCATTATGCCAACGCGCGGCGCGGTCTCAGAAGTATAAGAGTAGATTAATGTTATATAAAAAAATAAATAAAATTGAAGTGTCTGTTTGTAACGTCAAAATAACAGCTTTTTACTAAATGTATATGAAAGTATATACTCGTACGGTACTTATAACAAAAAAACAATATATTTTTTATTAAAATTTGTCTGTCTGTCTGTTTATTTCGGCTAATCTCAGAAACGGCTGTACTGCTTTGATGGGCTTGCACTGGTAGATAGCTGATATTATAAGCAGTAATATAGGCTACTTTTTGTCCCAGTAGCACGTTCTCGTGAGATAATTTCTCACGTCTACGCGGGTGGAGCCGCGGGCAGTAGCCGGTAAGTAAAAATACATTTTGGTGCGTCTAAACAGATCTTAATCAACTTTTGAAGAATTCCTATTGGACAAAACTAAACAGCCAACCTAAACTTAACAAGATGCAAATATTAGGTTCAACACATACATACATAGACTTCCTATGGGGGTAGGCAGAAACTACAAAACGCCACCTGCTACGGTCCTTACATACTCCCTTTGCCTCGTTTACGGTCATAATTATATCAATTAGGTTCAATTTTTTTTTTTTAAACGTCCACTACTACAAGCTGGTATACACTTAGATAAATATGACGAAAACTATTACTACTAGCTTTAGCCCGCGACTTCGTCCGCGTTTAATTTCTTGTTTTTACATAATTTATCCTAATACCCTATGACATTTGGTAATACTGTAACTTCCCGTTAGTGACAGAATTTTTGGAATCGGATCACTAGTTCCGAAGATTACTCCGGGATCCCTTCTTTTCGCATATTATTTTTATACTAATATATTTTGGCATAACAGTTTTCGCATAACTTTTATTAGCATAATGATACTGTGGTATAATAATACTTTGGCATAATGCAATGGTTCGGTTAGGCTGGGTTAATTTATGGCAAAACATTTATGCGCAATAATCAAATCAAAAAAAAAAAAAACAAATCAAATCATTTATGTGCTTGACTATGGGTAGGTACATGAGGTGTCACATAATATTAACAAAAGTCCTTTAAACCATATCCTACCTTAATAGGTGTGCAAATATCTATTATACCTAATTAATAAAAATATACACATACATAAACTCACGCCTACCTCCCATGGGGGTGGGCAAAAACTATAGATCGCCACTTGCTCCGATCCTTACATACTACCTAATATCCTCACCCTAATATTATGCGTAATGATCATTATGCTGAATTTCATTATGCCAATGTTATATTATGTCTTAAAAAATTATGCAAATAGATAGGGAACCGATTACCCCCTATATACAAACTCAAAAAAATGTTACCTGGTTATAATTATACACACACCGGATAATTATCTCCGTGGCAGAAAGCATCAGCTGCTAAGTTTACCGTCGCGCCGGACTGCAGCCCGTGCTGCGTCTCCCGTACTGCGCGTATTGACCGCGTTAAATAAGCTTGTGGAAGCCAACCTGGACTGCGATTTATTCGCAGACAAGTTTGTTGACTTAATGGTAATGTGCCTGCATTTTTGTGAAAATAATAGTATTTAATTTATTGTTAGTAATTTATGTTACCTATACGTCTGTTCTTTATTATAGTATATTTTTTTTTTTTTATTGTAAATTTTTTATATCTTTAACTAATGTAATTGGCCAAGGGCCGTTTTTATGTTAAAGTAAAAATAAATAAATAAATAAATAAAAATAAATAAATAATATTGGTGTACATATTAAGGTATTTTTAATCTGTTAGCTGCCATGTCCGGAGCGTGTAACTTAAAAATGTATGACTCGGCAGTGTAAGGGTTTTGTTTGTGCATAAAATAAGAATAATAAAGTATAAAAGATCATTTTACATTTATAAAAGTAGCCACAGTGAGCTTAGTAAAAGGTCCGGCTGAGAACACGACGATCTTATTGAACTGTGCCGACAATAGGTGCATGTGTTTGCGATTCTTCACATTCTTCGTCCACCAAATGCTTTCATAAGGTCCTAACATTAGATCTGCACTCTGAAAAAAAAAAAAATATATTATACTTTACGGCATGATGGTAACACTATGATTTGAACTGTGTAACTGTTACGTTTTAAAAGATACAGCTCAGTGACATACGGACAGATAGCGTAGGCTTGGCAATAGGGTCTCCTTTTCATCCTAAGGGTCAATACAAAACCCTAAAAAGAACTTGTAGCGGTATCAACATCGCCACATGCGAGCTACACGTCATACTGACGTCACGCAAATCCTGCATCGCGCAAGCAGAGTTTACCGCGCGACTAGCATATATACAACATCCCGATATCAACCGTCGGGCAGTTGCCCACCAGACACGACACCCGTCTGGTCGGAGGATCCTCCCTTTTCCATAGAGTATGAGTGAACTTTACACCCTGTTCCTCATACCTCTATAAACTGAAAAATACGAGATTAAATAGAGGTTTAGCATCAGCCATTTTCAATTTATTGTGTTGTTCGAGAGCTCTAAAAACATTCTTTATCAATTCCAATCTAACCACATATATTTTTGAAACGAAGTTCCTGATCGCACGGTACGGACTTGGCGGATGGGGGCTAGGCGAAAAAAAGTGTAAGAGTTGTCCCGACCCTTTATTTAGTGTAGACGGTTATCCATAGCGCGTATGCTATTGGCTGTGCCCAGTCATAGGTGCGCGCTCATTGGTTCAAGGCAGCCAGTAAGTTAGTAATTCATTTATTTGTATTTGTTAATCAATAATATACTATGTTTATCAATAATAATATACTACGAAAGGAACTTCGTTCCAACCGAGTGTTCCACGACACTCACGCATTTTTTGAAATTTTAATAATTTAGGTACCTGTCCCACCACCGGCGATTAACGAGAAGCGAGTAGAGCTAGCAACTAAAAACGAGTTTCCCGACGACTACAAGCGATACTCGCTGGTATGCTTATGTACCAAGCGTGAGTCTCTCAGCGAGTGTTCAGCCCGCCAAGCGAGCGTCACTGAGCGAGTACTCTCTTTGATAGCCCTTTTCACTGTGACAAACGACAACTCGCTGGGCGGCAGTGTGAATAGTCAGCGATCAACTATTTGTATATATGTATCTCTTTTACTTACACGGGCCCTTTTTTTTTGTTTGGTTGGGATATCATCATATGGCCTCTCTCGCTCTGGGCGGAGCGGAAGGGCGTGTCAGACTCTTACTGACTAAAACCCACCCGTGTTCCTTCAGTTGCCTGTGCGCCAAGGCCACGGTAACTCTTTCGAACAATCCGCGACCCCGGCAGGCATCGGCTCTATCGGACCCCGTTAATTATGCTGATCGCGCGCGTAGAATACAACGCGCCGTCGACCAGGGCCTGGTCCTTACCGGACGGCGAGCTGCCCATTGCTCGCCATCCGCAAGCCCGTGCCTACGGTGGCCGGGAGTCGGCTATCGACTCCCGTCGCCCAGGGTGTCTCCTCCTGCGGCGACTAGGGGCTTGAAGGCGCAATGATTGCCTCTCTCTCACGCGCTCCGCCTCCTCTTTCGCACTTACACGGGCCCTACAATCTTTTGTACGTTTTTCAAGCGAGAAAATCATTGATAGATAATCGCTTCCTCGTCAGCGCTGGAACAGGTGCCTAGGCTGTACCCGTTGATCGAATTACAAAACGGTGGCCTTTTTCGCGTTAATCACGACGAGAACCCTTTGAAAAAATATTCCGTTTTGCTGTAAAACAGAAATACCTTAAACTGCGACTCGATAAAATATTCAAATATTTTCACTTACACCGTTGCTTAAAACACAGTGCTGAGAGACAAAGTATTTCGTTACTTGTAGTATTAACAACTCATAATCTTTTGCCGGCACGAGTAACCTACTTGAAAACAACTCATGCTGTGGATAAGATAACCCAGATTGTTGGAAGCTGGGATTTATACTTTTTGCTAGTGTGTATGATCAACTTACGAAAACGTTGATCATTTTAGAACTTTGTCACATTAAACTGGTTCGTTGCTGCGTCAAATTTTTGACGTATTTGTTTTTTTTTTATCTTTATTTATTTAAGGGATTCTTGTAGACATATGCGACGATGTCAATCCCATCGTGCATCCAATTTTCATATATCCAATTTTCATATTTTCCATCCAATTTTCATATATCCAATTTTCATATTTTCCATCCAATTTTCATATATCCAATTTTCATATTTTCCATCCAATTTTCATATATCCAATTTTCATATTTTCCATCCAATTTTCATATATCCATCCAATTTTTGACGTCACGTTGCCATTTGCATTGTATAATATGACAAGGTTCTAAGTACGGTTTAGGCATGGAATTAATATGTACTATACAGGGTGCCAAAGACAGCGACGCGCGCAACCTGTTACCATGGATTCATAACATGATTTTGTACCCCACTGCTATGAAATTCGGTATAGGTTGTGGGTTCGAACCCAGGCAGGCGCTTTACTTTGTGTAAATAATTTCATCACCACTGCTCTCAAAACGGTGAAGGAAAACATCGTGAGGAAACCGGCATGTCCTAGAACCAAAAATTCGAAGACATGTGACATCTACCAACCCGCACTGGGCCCGCGTGGTAGATTACAGCCCATTCCCTCTCAGCGAGAGGAGGCCTGTGTCCCAGCAGTGGGAACACTATAGGCTGATTATGCTATGAAATTCGCCGGTTAAAAAAAAAAAAACTATGCCATACATTTTGACCATTTTTATTTTTATTTATTTATTTTTACTTTAACATAAAACGGCCAAAGGCCAATTACATTAGTTAAAGATACAACACGTTTAAGTATAAAAAGAAAAAAAGAAAGCAAAAGTATACAGCTACTCGACCATGTGGGTATTATTGCACTTTTCTATGAAACAGCAGTTTTTGTTTTTTACAACAGGCGAAAGATTTCTACTCTAGTCTAGAATCATGTGCTGAATAAATTCATGGTTACAGTTTGTGTGTCCTTGTCCATGCTACCTTGTGTAGTTAGGTTTTCATAAGTTGACCGTACCGTAAGTAATCGTCCGGCATTCAATTAGTTATGCTGAGGTGGCATCTACATCGCCACATGCGAGCTACGCGTCGCACTGACGCCACGCAAAATCCTGCATCGCGCAAGCAGAGTTTACCGCACAACTAGCATAATTACAACACCATAAACCATAAATAATGAATCTATTGGTATATCGACGTGGTTTATGCTAGCACATGTATTGGAATCACTGACTCCCAAGTCACAGGCAATAAACCTAGTTTGGGAGCCAGGAGATTAATTAGTCTCACATCTCTGTATCAAATTATTGTACAATTGTTTTTTGTCACCAAGTTACAGATTAATAAATTATTATTATTATTATTATATAATTATATACAATGTCCCGACATCAAACGTCGGGCCGGTGCCCACTAGAGACGACCAACCAACCTGGTAACTGCTTATGTGTCTACCACAGCATGACCTATTATTACTGTCGTACATATGAGAAAATAAGTAGATTTATACTAACCGCAAATAAAACGTCATTGCTATGCCAGCAGTAAATAAACAACTGTGCAACTCCAAATACTAAATATTCCGTAGTCAAGAATCTTTGCATAGGGCTGGTTTCAATCTGCAACAGAATTAAAACTTAATGTTTTACATTTTACTAAAGGATGATTACCACCAAACGGCTCGCATCGCAATGGATCGAAACGGATTTTACAATCTTTAAACGATATTAAATCGTGTACAAAGTATTACCAAGCCGCGCACAGCAACTTGACCGCGGGCGTCTTCCGCGACATGCGATCGTAGCCGAAAGTATGCTGCGACGCGCGATCGGCTCCGTTCACCTGTCATCGTATCCGATCACACATTCATCCGAATTAGAACACGTCAACACGGTAGGAATTAAACTATTTGACTACGCACAGTAACGGATACCTTCGCAAGCGTCGCTGCGGAGCCCATCGTATGCGTTGATCCTGCCGGACGCGATCGGCTGTCACCGCTTCCGTTTGTATCCTTTCCGATCCGATATGATGCGAGCCGTTTGGTGGAAATCACCCTTTAATATTTTAACTGTTAAAACTCCCTCGTTGGTCTAGTAGTCACAAGCGCTACCAAGCGTGATGTCGATTCTCAGGTCTGGCAAAGTTCTATTGGACTATTTCAATCAGGAATTTCTCAGTAGCAGCCAGGAGGTTTGGCATTGAGACCAGTTGATGGCAATAGTCTCGCCCCCTATTACATGGAACTTAAACATAACTGGCGAAATGTGCGTGTACTAAAGTACGCCTTGGAATTACACGCGTGATATTATGTTATGTTAGTTTCAGATGGGTGAAAATATTCATATTTTTAGTGGAACGATTGTCCGTATTGTTCAAATACGCGCCAAACAATGACCAAGTCTTTTGCTACTAATATTATGGCGTTGAACATAGTATGGATTTATTATCGTTCTGTAAGTTGCTCATGGGAAATATTTAACTGATCTTCTAAAAACGTATTGAACTTAGAAATTCAATAAGTTTTTAATAAGCGTCCATCATTAGAATGATGGATGCTTTTTAAATGAATGATTTTTTAAGTGAAACTCAAACGCAAACTCAAAGCATTTATTTCAAATAAACCAATTACAGGCACTTTTGAATTGTCAAAGGGTCAGTCGGTCAGAAAAATGAAGCTAGTTGCCCATTCTAAAGCGTAGTAGGTACCTATGGAGAAGAACGGGCAAGAAACTCCATGGACACTCTTTTAAATCAATATATAGTTACAAAAAACAAATTGTTTACATTATTTATGTTCAAATTAAAAATGTGAGAACGATGTAGAAATACGTGCACGTTTAAAGTATCCGTAATAAAAAATATAAAAAAACAATTCAAAAATTTAAATTAAAATAAGCCGTGGCAGCCAAGAGTTGACCAGTCCCTACTGACGGCGCCCGTTCACGAACATGACGCATGGATCAGCACCATTCAGCTCAACCATTTTGAAGGGAACTTAATCATCCAACACACACGCCACCACCAGCGAAACATTTGAGTGAGCATGACATACTCTCAGCCGCCTGGGCACATTCAAGTCAATGAAAGACGAGCCTAGTAAATGGTGACTTTATAGTAAACCTTCTTTAGGTAGTGGTCCGACCGCCGACGATGAACGAGAAACGAGTAGAACTAGAAACTATAAACGAGTTGGTGATCAGCGGGAAGCGAGTGTTAGTTCATTTTCTTTTCTTTCTTTCTTTCTTTTCGATAGTTTTGTCGCCGGGCTATAAAAGGGTGTGCAAGTGCGACGAGCGATTACTCGCGCCACTCGCCCCCGGTCGCTCAGTCTTGTGTAAATAAATGATCAAGCGAGCGAGCATCGCTGAACGAGTATCGCTGAGCGAGTATTATGTTTGATAGCTCTTGTCGCTCAGCGACAACCTACTGAAGCGAGTTCTCGCTGGCAGTGTGAACAGTAAGCGATCAACTCATCATGCATCTCTTTTGTTGACACGGAATGTATATCTATTGTACGTTTCTTGAGGGAGAAAATCACCGATAGTTAGTCGTTTTCTCGCCGGCGGTCGGACCACTGCCTTAGGCGCGTTGAGCACTTATTGGGTGAACAAAAATCATGGAACTCGCGTCATCGTCACCGAATGCTTTCCATGAGCTATATGTATACTGTATGTATACTATAGTATTGTAGTATACTATGTGTACTGTGTGTATGTGTAGCTATATGTGTACTTTTTGGGTGAACAAAAAGCGTGAAACTCGCGTCATCGTCATCACACGCTTCGACGATACAATTCACAAGTTACTTAGTTTTCACTTCTATCGGCAGTTTCCAAAGACTGCTCCGCATTTTTTTTATGTGCTTCTGACTGTAAACACTATTTAAAAAAATTTACCTTCTTTTAACTTTCTGACTTTTTCTCACGGTTGGTCGCAATAACTAAGCTGGGACACACCGACCAAACATTTGAGTGTTTAATAATATTTTTAAGATAGGAAAATGGAAATTATTTGAAGTTCGGTTAAATATATGCCTTTTCTCATTGCAGGATAAAATTTAACGAAACATATTTAACCAATACGCTCACTCATTGCGTGTTAGCAATTGCATAAATCCAAATTTCTTAACATATTTTTCCTGAACCGTATCTTATATTCTTTTGTATTTATGTGGTATGGTGAAATTCTATCTCACCACATGGAACCTACTTACTGTACCAGACCTAGGAATGCCTGTCAGTGCCCTTCGCGTCCAATATAACACCTGCAGGGGAATGCTGCGGCTGCCGCGGCGGTGCAGCGCATCTGCCATGTTCGCAGAAGCGCGCTCACAGGATTTCTTCGCTGTGATGCGCACGCGCTGCGCTTCATTGTTGAGTCGGATACGGATCACCTCTAACGTTCTCCTGAAGACCTTGTCTGAACGGTGGGATTCACCAATGCTGCAGGCGTGGATGGGGTGGCACTCTCTTTGCAACAGGAGATGAGTGGTTCTCCTTTCATGCCCGATTAGTTTAATATTTTATGTACTAACATTTTCTTTAAGACTGTAATACTAACAAAATGGAACCTGATTTCCGAAATAAACGATTATTATTATTTATTATTATTAAAATACCTCTTTAACATAAGCATGCGTCATGTTCGTGAACGGGCGCCGTCAGTAGGGACTGGTCATCTCTTAGCTGCCACGACTTATTTTAATTTAATTTAATATTCGTTTTTTTTGTCTTTTTATTACGCGGACGCTTTTAACGTTTTACATCGTTCTCACATGCATAATTTCAACATAAATGATGTCACCATATTTTGATTTAAAAGAGTGTCCGTGGAGTTTCTTGCCCGTTCTTCTCCATAGGTAGGTACCTACTACGGGCAACTAGCTTCATCTTTCTGACTGACCGACCCCTTGGCGATTCAAAAGTGCCTGTAATTGGTTTATTTGAAATGCTTTGTGTTTGAGTTTGAGTTTGAAGCTGACCGCTGTTAACATACTCACTGTGATTTGATAAGCCGTGACGCATAGCATTACTGAACAGACGAACATGTATAGTAACATTATCGGCGATAGGCATGAGTCGAACAGACGCGCAAACCTGGAAAGAAAGATAAGTTTAAAGATAAATTGAATGAAAGGCGACTAACAAAAGGTATTTACAAGGCAGATGAGAATGGGAATGCCGCGCCGGGAGGGGACATCCTAGGAAGACATATAGTGACCTTACTGGTGATGTTCTTCAGAAAGGTCAGGTCCGAAGTACTCACAACCGGCGTGCGTGTATGACCAGATGTATGAACGTAAACGAGGCAAAAGGAGTATGTTAGGATCGTAGCAGGTGACGTTGTGTAGTTTCTGCCTACCCCTATGAGAAGAAGGCGTGATTTTATGTATGTATGTATGTATGTATGTATGAACCAGAATTTTACTGGGTTTTGGAGGTCATATCGTCGTCACTCGCATGACTAAAAGTCCTATCTCATTTTTTACCTAATTCGAGTTAGGCCAACCACATTTTTTTATTCGTAATTCTTTACATTTTTCATGAACAGGCGTTTCTCTATGTTATTTGGACTTCAAAATACAACCATTTTGAATTGCAGATAGATAGTTATCATTTTATGTTAGTTAGATGACTGTTTTTGACCTTAGTTGGTACTCATTGACCTAGTATGTTTAAGTTTAAATCCATTTAACATTGCACGTGTCATTTTTTGTATCATTTTAATTATTAATATATTACTTTCTTCTGTCTTTTTGTTTTTTGTTTAAACTTTATTTGAATATTGACGTAGAAAACTTTCTTTCTTTTTTATCTTTTTGCCATGTATGTTTTTTCTTATTTTTATTTTTGAGAAAATCAATTAATATCGTTTTTGTAATTATTTTATCAATTTTAATATCAATGACATCCATGAATATTTGTACGCCTTCTGGTATAACATAGCGCACTTGTAATTATTTTTTTAACAACTATTTTATTGTACCTATGATTAAATGATTAATTAATTATTATGATTATTAGAAATGTCGTAACTGCAAAACGCTTGTCCTGAACAATTGACAATTCGGAGATAGGAACGTTAGTCATGCAAGCGACGATATAGGCACTCCATGTAAAATACTGGTATTCACCTGCATCTGGTTATACTGGAAGCCGACGTCAACAGGTTTGTGAAAAGTCTTGGCGGATGATGGACATATTATTTAATTTTTTGTGATTGTGGCCGAAAAAACCGATCGAGATTTTCAAGGTTCTACTGTCCGAAGATAACTGACAGATGGCTCGTCTTTACATAATATCTCCCCTTTGTAAAGACATTAATTTTGTTCGACATAGTTTGTAAGGATCGTACCAGGTGGCGTTCTGTAGTTTCTGTCTACCCCCATGGGAAGAAGGCTTGAGTATATGTATGTGTGTGGATTTGTTAAACTTAGTCCTAATTATTAGTCGAAATCCCGAAATTCTGACAATTAGTCTTATAACGTCAACAGTTTAATACCGTCAATTAGCCTTCCACCATGGAAAGAAGGCGTTAGTTTATGTATTTATGTATGTATGTAGTCAACCTTTTTTTTATTTATTTTTTTGTTGGGGAGTCATCACGCGATGCTGGCAGGAATTACTCTAATCTGGTTTAGTAACTGGATTGTGTAGGTCGGATTGCAGTTGAATGTCGAATGAAGCGCAAATACGGGTTTGGCGTTATACAAACGAACAAAAGTTATTTAAAAATATCAATTTTAATAAACTTTTGTTCGTATGTAATCCTGTGACGCCGCATTCTGTAAGTCCTCATGTCAAAGGAAACTCCATAGTTCTATCTGGTCAATGAGTGGACTTTCGTTGTTTTATAACTAGTATCAAAAGACACTTAATGAAGCCGAGACTCACTTGTGCTCGCCGTTATTGAATTTTTTTATTTATACTGGACCATAGCTACGAAACTTCTGGTTACGGAGATATTGAAGGATTCCAACTTTTAGTGACTTTTTTTTACAAAAACAATTTTTATATTATAAAGCAACTGTAAATACCCCCACGACGACCCATGTACCGTTGCATGCAACCATAAGCACAATGTTTTGCGTATGTTACATTGCGCACTACCGCAAACAGATTTTTTTTACACCAAAAATAAAAGTCCTTTCCCAGTAATTATTTTTGTGGAATGTTACTTAGTTTGATGTATAGAATGCCTAGTTGACGGCTATGTGATAGGTCTTTTTACACCTTGTATAATTGACCTTCGTCAAAATAAAGCTATTAATAAGTAAACTTCTACCTACCTCCAAAATACAAACATAACGTCCTTTTTATCAATACGAAATCAGAAACAAATTTCAAATCTCCTTCAGACTTCGAATACCTACATATTCGAAGTAATCCTAACTCCTCATGTTAATAAGTAAACCGGTAAACAAAGTTACACGAATTTATCGTTCACATTTAACTGTACAAGTTAGATTGACTTCGCTGAAGTTAATTTCGATTTTGAACTCGTATTTAACAAAGGGGAGGGGTAATTTTATCTTAGGAGAGTTTAGGCTTCCTGTTTACTGGCATTAGTGTTCACACCTTTTTGTATGTTATCCACAGCCTTATAAACAATAGGGCACGCCAAAATTGCGGCGGTAAGTCCCCTCTTTGAGGAGTGGATTGAGAGGCGCCACCGCGTCCTCACTTTCCGCCTGACGCAAGTCCTCACCGGACATGGTTGTTTTGGGAGGTTTCTGTTTCGTATAAGGTGGGAGGAAACGCCAAGGTATTACCCCTGTGTGGATCGCCCAGTGGATACTAAGGAGCAGACAGTGGAGGTCTTCCCGGCTTGGGCGGAGTACCGCCATGTCCTCGTGGTGGCGATCGGCGTCGGCGATCTCTCGCGTCCTTCCCTGGTCCAGGCCATGGTATGGAGCGAGAGGGCATGGGAAGCCGTCACCTCCTTCTGTGAAGCAGTATTGCTCGCGAAGGAGGAGGCAGAGCGAGTGAGGGAGAGGCAATCATTGCGCCCTCACGCCCCTAGTCGCCGCAGGAGGAATAACCCTAGAGTCAGGAGTAGGCAATGACGTTTCGCTGCCGGCCTTAGTGAATGCTATGGTCGGCGGCAAGGAGTTCTGGGACGCAGTGGTATCCTTCTGCAAAACAGTCATTTCGTAGAATGAGGCTGCGGAAAGGGAGCGAGAGACAGCACCAGGCGCACCGGGCGTCGGTGGAAGGCGGACAACGCCCTCTTTCAGCCCAGGGGCGACGGATGGACTCGGGGACGTCCATCGGCCCCCATACATCAGGACCCGAGGCGGCGGCGCGTAGTATTCCACGCATGCCCCTCTTAGACGTTGCGGGGGGAGTCAAACACCTCACTCCCCCCGCTCGACCGGAAGAGGCCCACAAAGGCGGCCGATACCAGCTCGGGGTTGCGGAAGAATCGTACGTTCCCGCGACCCCCGGCGCGGGTGTGAGCTGGAACCACGGGGTGGTTTTTAGTTAGTTAGAGTCTGACAGACCCCTCCACCCCTCCAAGGCTGAGGACATCTATGAGAATTTACCAAATCTGATCAACAAAAAAAAAGGAGGAGACGCCCTGGCTGTCGACAGTCGATAGCCGATTCCCGGCCACCGTAGGCGCGGGCTTGCGGACTTCGAGCAATGGTTAGCTCGCCCTCCAATAAGGACCAGGCCCGGATCGACGGTGCGTTGTGTTCCACGCGCGCCTCAAAGAGATGTCAGCAATAATTCACGGGGTCCGATAGGGCCGATACCTGCCGGGGTCGTGGATTGTTCGAAATAGTTACCGTGGCCCTGGCGCACAGGCAGCTGAAGGAACACGGGTGGGGTTTAGTCAGTAACACACGCGCTCCCGCTCCGCCTAGAGTGCGAGAAATTATTTGGTGACTTCCCAACACAAAAAAAAAACAAATTAGAATGGTACAAAAAAAGATATAGATATATATTATATGCGCTCCGCAAGTGACATGTCAAAACCTGGCTAGTTAGCCAAGGTAGTTACATCATCTTGTCTCTTTTCACTCCCAATGATTACGACTGGAATAATTACACAATGTACGTGGAAGTAGGATAGCAATCCTACTTCCACGTACATTGTGTCGTTTTTAAAGATCGAATGTTGGGTAGATACTTACCTACGTCTTTTTACTTATAATATTATTGCATAAAAACCAACTCTCTAACGTAATGGTTAGATTTTAACGGGCCCTAGAATTTTGCTGATCACAACCACCGTCGCTTTCCGAGGGCCTTTACTAAGTGACATTCTGTTAGCGCTAACGATGATGGAAAAGTCAAAAATGTATTGCATTGACATAAACTATCGAAAAGCTTACGTCAATCCTGTTAAAACTCGTTGTAGAAATGAGAAATACTTTTAACACTACTTTGCCACTGGTCTAACCCGTCAAGTTGAAATTAATCGCAGAGAATTAAGAAGAGTCGAGTGAAAATGCTATTTTATCAAATTTTCTACAGCATTTTCTTGCACCTGTCGTATAAAATATTAGATGACAAGTCTGAAAAAATATGCCTTAAAACTGGTATTAATATGCGGATTTAATTCATGACTTGTCGACGGGATATAGCGAAATAATTTTACAGATTTAATTGAATATTTACAATTTATTTTACAAACATCATTATCATTAAAAAATCATAAAATAACTTACTTGACCAACTCAACATGCCTTCTATGACAATCCTTTAATCTCTTTATAGCTACACCATGGTCGACTTGCGCCGGCTCCGATCCAAAAATATTCCTAGCATCAATTCTCAACAACTCCAGTTCAGCTCTAAAGAACACCATTATAACCATAGAATTAGTATCAAAAGAAGTGATCCAACCTCCACCATATATAGCCGCATAACTTTGATAGACTGAAGCTGCTAAATATCCGACTATAGTGTTCTTATCCCAAGGTACCCAAGAACTGACAACTTGCAAGTAAGTATCCGTTCCATTTTTTACGTTCTGTCTATAAATCTCCGAGTATATATATTTGAAGATCGGTTGGACCATGACTATGATAACCGTAGTATACATTAACGACCAATACAGATAAGTTATCTTTCTACAGTATTTCGTAAATGTGGACAGAAGCTCCAGCTTTCTCTTGTCGGTTGTTACTCGCTGGTTTAAGTCCGCCTTTGTGACGTATTCGATGATGCTGACCCAATATTTTTGCCAGATTAAAAATGTTATCACTTTTATCACACTTATTGTGGCCAGCATTGTAATCTTTAAATTGTTTAGGAGCAAATTCAAGTCTGATTTCACGAACCAGACATCGATATACTCGGTTGCAGTGAAAATGGTCACCAAAATATGCATGATTAGGTAGAAATATTTCATCAATATATTTTTGGGGAGCAATAATCCCCAAAATTGTAATGCCTTCACATTAGGCCCTAATAACGGCCTTTTTGGGTTTTCCAATTTGTGGAAAATATTCTTTAACATCTTATCTGATCGACTTGATGAAGCAGATTGGAATAATGATGTGATCCCTTATTACACGATTCCAAAGGCGAAGATAATTACGTTATTTCAAGAAATAGGGGTGGGACATAAGGTGCTATGAATATCGAGATTTTTGCTATACTAGGTTTTTAGAACTCATTTTAAAACTTTAATCCGATTATGGTAAAAGCTTCTATAATATTGTCGAGTCTGAATTATAAAGTAGACGGCAGCCTTTAAACGAGTCTATTTAATAATAAAAGCTCGTTCAATATTAACCAGCCCGAGAGGACACATTTACACAAAACTGCTTGTAAAAATATGAAAGATAAAAAGAATGAAAATATTTTATTAAGTTGAACGTTACATAAACTCAGTGTATTTCAGTTGCATTTTTGTTACAAAAATACGAATTTTAATTAAGTAACGCGATGAATTTCCGACATTCCGTCCATCTGTCAGTTTTTTGAATAAGCGATATTTCCTTGTGAAAAATTCTTTAGTTGGCACACGGTTTCAGCTGAATTTTTATGTCAAAAATTTGACATGACAGTTTTATAATACCACTAGCTGCGCCCCGCAGTTTGACCCGCAGTGGTATGAAATATACTTTATGACCTTTTCTCAGACCTACCAAATATACACAAAAAAAAAACATAAAAATCGGTCAAGCCGTTTCTGAGGAGTAAGGTAACTAACATTGTGACACGAAAATTTTATATATAAGATTTAACAGAAATCTTGATAAAACAGTATTTCTGAGAAGAATATTTTACCGACATCTTAGGAAAGTTTAGAACTTAGGAGAAACTTTCAAGTTTTTATAATCCATTCGCGTTGGCGTAAAATGGAAGATGTTTTTGTAGGTATGCCTGAAATATTCACGCGAAAATATTATCTAAATTAGAAAATTTCTGTGAAAAAACAAATTTGCTGGTATATTTTAGAATTCAAAAAAGTTTCATATCACTAATGCAGTATTTGACTACTAAATATATTTTTTATAGAAATAGGTTCCCCTAAACTGACTTCTTTTTATCCTAAAATTGGATTTATTTAAGTAGTTGCAGTATTTTTCTATCAAGAAGCGACACAGGTTTTACTTGTGGTAACTAAGTATTCAAACACGATGTGAATGAGTGCGTGAAGACGAGTATCGTCAGCACATAACACACACATGCACACACACACACTTCTGACTTCGCAATTGTCCCGAACGCGGTGACGGTACCAAGAGCTCCTGCGCTTACACACACATTTACTTCGTATTTGTACACTTTGTAAACACAAGTAAAACGCGCGTCGCTTCGTGAGATAAAAATATTATATCAAATAATGTTTCAGTTCTTAACTTTGTAAAACATTCACTTTTGGCATTCCTGATTAATGAACGTTTTTTTAGCAAATACGTTGCTTAATTCATTATTTCTTTCACTGTCGTACACCTGTCAAACTGCAAGTGTAAGATAGAGAGAAGAAATCTTAGCCAAATTACGGACTAAGTAACGTTTATCAATCTCAGCCTAAGATCTTGTGCTAAAAATTATAATCCAGACAAACCCAGATGGTGGATATAGTCTACAGCAAAGTTATTTTTCATATTACACCTAAAAATACTTAAATCCGAAAGTTTCCTTTATCGCCAGTTATATCTGAGTATAATTTATTACTTGAGCAATAAATCCTCACTTTTTCGTCCCTAATTAAAATATTTCAGGGTTTTTTTTGAGATAAAATATTTTATAATTTTTTTAATGGAATTAAGGTTTGAATCATGTTAATCTTGTCAAAGAGAAACAAAAGGCATTCTTTTATTTCGTAAAAATGTTTTACATGTTACTGTCAATTTGACTCGTTCCTTTAAAATCGACGAAATTTTTTGAAAAATCTGATCACATTTTTTTTCTTTTACAGTACTACGCTTTATACAAATAACATTTACATGTACTTTTGTAAATTACTAACAAATGCACGTAAATGGTTTATTTGAAATACTTTATTTTTGATTGAGTTTGACAAAATTGAGAGTATCTTTTTAGCCAACTTTAAAAAAGAAGGAGGTTCTATGTTCGTCTGTGTGTATATATTTTTTGTAGGTTCATCGATATTTTTATCAATTGTAGACCGTTTTTGAAAATTATTTTTTCATTTGGTTTGGTTTTGGTTGCGCAGTGGTTCCTTATGAATGATTAAGTGTACTTTGTTAATTTTGAGTTAGCTTCAATAATACGTATTTTATACACCTTGTGTATATTGATGATATTATAAAACTTCCTGTCACTGTTATTTACATTGCAAGTAGTGGTATAAGAATTTGTGTGGGGTAGGTAAGAATACTAAAAATTTAAGAAGATTACATTTTTATCCCATTTTTATCGATAACGCAATTAATAGTGTCCCATCCCTATTCATTACAATTAAATAATACCATCGTATTATCACTTTCTACCTTAGTGTTAATTGTGATACCTTTCATAGATTTTTCAGTCCTTAATTACATATCAGCCGTTGTCATTATACGGAAAATTTAATGGAATTATTTCTCTTGTAGATAATAACTTAATTTTATAGCGTGCGATATAATTAAGTTCGTTTTCATTTTGATTTATTTTTGCACATGGCTTTTTGCGTGCCTTTGTCTGTCCCTACTGATATATTTGTTTTGTATTAATTTACTAAAACTTTATCAAGAAAATAACGGTATGAAGGCGGGCTTATTTAATTGCTTTAGGCCCACTTGCGCGTTCATGGGTTATCCTAAATAACTCGGAATTAACAGCTAACTCGGAGATAATCAAATACTTCGTTTTGCGCCACCAAGAGTTAGAGGTAAACCTAGAGCTAAACTTTTAAATATTAAACCCGCCGATGTTGAAGAGGTGAGAGAGTTAAGTCGCTAAACTCTGGGTTAGTGTTACTAATGTCAAAATAAATTGACGTTATGATGTACTGTTGATAACTTATGTTGTATTTTGTATTATTCGACGTTGCAGTAAGTGAAAATTCGGTACTATATCAGCAGGCAATATATTTATGAACTCATATAAAAATAAATACAAATTATTAAAAAAAAAATTAAAACATGTTTTTCCTTATCTGACGTTTTCTTCAATCAATAAACGAATCTCCACGGAAACCACATTACAATACGATTAAAAATAAAAGTCATGTTATAAAATTTAAAGACAAGAAAGTACGTATTACATATCGTAATGTAGTGTAAAAGAGATCGGTATACAATTTCCATTCATTGTTCGTTCATTAATTTTTGGTAGAATTACATATCAGGGCATAGGCATTCCAATTCTATTTTATGTTTCGTCGATTAAACTGCAATGTTCTCAACTCAAAAAACCCAAATTCCTGGTTAACTAACCTGGTGTTACTTTTTAGTGGCGCAACGCGTAATAAGAATTAAAATGTTAATGACTTAACTCCGAGTTTACAAACTCTACTCACTAAACGTGCAAGTGGACCTTAGGCATTTTCTACCTTCGGGTGATGCAGAAACAAAAGATAGTAAGTGCGACATGATCGAAACTTGAAAATATCTATACTTTTTACTTTATATTATTATAAACTAGCTTTACCCGGCCTGGCTTCGCACACGGAGCACTATGTATCTAACACCTACCCTACCTACCTACCTACCTACCCTACCCTACCCTACCGTACCCTACCGTACCTACCTACCCTACCCTACCTACCCTATCAAACCTTACGTACTCTACCCTACCCTACCCTACCCTACCCACCTACCTACCTTACCCTACCTACCCTACCCTACCTACCCTACCTATAAACCTTGTCCTGACAATAACGAACACAAAACAAAAAGAATTATCCAATTTAGCGCAGTCGTTCGGAAGTTATATGCGTACATACATTTCGGCGATTCATTTTTATTTATATAGATAGATATATAGATATAGAGAGCGAATTTTGTGAGTTTCTGTATAAGTAGAGGGTAATCTCCGAAACAACAGCTCCTATTTCGAAATTCTTTCACCATTTCAAAAGGTACATTATTTCAGATGGACATAGGCTATGTATAATTATAATGTTACTAATGAAATACTATCATGAATCGTGCAAGTCTAGTACTTTTTGTTAGGTTTCTGCTCAGAACTTGTGCACAACGCGGTCTCGTTAATAGAATACCGTCTTCAAATTTAAATTGCACCTGTGGGAAGCCGGGGCGGGTTGACAGTTAGAGAAAAGATTATTATAAATTATTCTTGATAATTACATAGATAGGTCTCGGGTTCGATTCCCGGGTCGGGCAAAGTGTTATTGGGTTTTTCCATCTGGAATTTCTCAGTAGCAGCCCAGAGTCTGGATTTGTGCCCGGTTGATGGCAATAGGCTCGCCCCCTATTACATGGGACTTAAACATAACTGGCGAAATGTGGGTGTACTATAGGTACACCTCTGCCTAACCCTTCGGGGAATACAGGCGTGATGTTATGTGTTTAAATGTGTTACGTAGATACTTACTGGCATACAAACAAAATTTACTAAGTCAAGAGAGATGAAATACGTTGATGAATAAAAAATAACCAACAGCGTTGATTCTGCCAACTTCTTGCGAATGTGTTCACGTGCCTTCACTTTAAATGTGACCCGACTACGATTTTCAGAGGGTAAAACTAGTTTTTTTGCTATCTGATTCGCGTTTGTGATCTTTTGGCAACGAATCCTTAACATCATCAGCCAACAGCAGTCTATTGCTAGGCATAGGCTTCTCAAATCACACCCATTCGATCTTCGGAAACTTCGGAATGATAAAAGAAAAATATTGATGTATTTCTATTAGCAGGAAAAAAAGAAAAATATTGATATATTTTTACTAGCGGAAGAAATGATACATTTTTACTAGCGGAAGAAAAATTTTGATGTATTTCTATTAGCAGGAAAAAAAGAAAAATATCGATATATTTTTACTAGCGAAAAAAATGACCCACGTCATGGGTGTTTAGAGTCTGTTCCACGATATCTGGTTTTCACGCATTTTCGGTGGTAAAACGAGCTATTAATACTTTCAAGAACAAAACTGTAGTCTTAAGTTTAGTAGGAAAATAATGAGTTTATAATAAACAGACCTGTAAGAGATTTACAGTTTCCAACAGTTTGTATGTAAAACTTCAGTGCGCTTAAGTCGCATATTCTGGGACGTCGACGTTGTCGTTTAAACCTATTTAGAAGTTTTACTTCAACTGGAAAATTAGAGTTGTCAGTTTATCTGCAAGTAAACGATATTACGTTATATTTTAGTTACATAAAGTAAACAATTGGACTGACGACTCAAAATCACCATTCATTACGGTAGCCATTATTGACTAAAATTGTCGTAGCTCTTCTAAAAAATTACAAAAATCTGCTTAAATCACTTGACCCCACTTCAAAAGTTTAATATATCTTGAATTACAATATAGTATTTACAATTAACATAAAATAACCTAACATAACTAAAACTGTTAACAAACTAAGAACTGGCGTCGAAAAATTCCTCCGCATCGCTGTGGACTGGTAATGTACCCAAGAGACTGGCGGCAGTGCCACGTTGTATGGCAATGCTTAGCCTCTTGCCAAGACAAAAGGCAGCCCTTGGATCAAGGGAAGTGTCAAACAGGCGTTTGGAGATTTCCTTGAATAAAACATGGGCACTCGGACCCCACGCCACTCCCTTCTTCAAAAGTTAATTAGAGTACCTATTTATCAAAAATTCTCCGCTGTCCCAAACAAAAGTGGTGTCCTCGGTATTATTATTATTAGCAGCAGATACGGATCAATGATTGCGTCCTTCGGACCGTTAAATGAGAAAGTTATTGCCAAGGATTCGTGGATACGTAAGTCATTAAGCCACGCTTGCTAAGGTCGATCCGAGGATGGGTGGTATCCTTTTCATACTGAGATCTGTCAGTTAAAAAAACACTAGACAATAAAAAAGGCTAGATGAATGAGATATGAGCTGCCAGAAATTAATACGAAAAAAAGAAGAAAAATCTGTGGATATAAACCACTTTAAAAAGGGTATCAAAAAATCTCCGCTGGATTCGTCCCCTCGGGGTACAATTACTATATATTAGCGGCAGGTACGGACAAATGATTGCGTCCTTAAGACCGTTTAATGAGAAAGTCATTACGGTAGCGCGTGACCCGTTTTCTATTGCGACTGAGGGGAGTAAGCAGGGAAGGCAGAAGTCTTACTCCAGGATTTTTCGTATTAGACTGTTCAGGCATCAATTTAATTAGGTCTGCTTAGAGCCGCATGTGTGCTATAAGAAAAAAAAAATGGTTTAAAAAAATAAAAAATCCGAAAGCATTAATCAAAGTTAAAGTCGATTCGTTTATATATTTCTAAAGACCATTAAAAAGTACTTTTGATCGTGCGTTCGCCTGCGTTGTATTTATGTGACGAAAACTTAATAAAGCTGATAGTTTTTGATAGCAAAATGAGGTAGACCTTGCAAATAGTATATTTCTAATACATCCTGAAACTGTATTGTGAACACGTAAAACACGAAAATAACGCATATGTGTTCTATGTATTATTTTTGACTAATAAACACTAATGCGCTGTTGTAAACTAGTTGTCACACGCTTCTGTATACACACGGTAAGCCTAAAGCCACTTAAACCCAAATAACACCAGGCTTTGCCTCAATTTCGGTTTTACACTTAAGTGTAATCCACAGGAAGAATTCACGCGGCAAACCACACGATACCGGGATTCCGAATTGCGGTTACCGATTTGGTGCGAAACGGTAGACCTCTAGTGGCCGATGTTATGTAGGAGAATTTTTAATTCGATGAAGCGTTAACCAATAGTTTCAGTAAATATTCCTTTTTTGATTTGATAAAAAATAAAAAAGTAGGTAGACGTTTGTTACCTAATTTGTTTGAGTAAGTAAATGTTATCATTAAATATTAGTATTACTATTTGTTATTATTAGTTTTTATTCCTAATTAAGTAATATCGTTAGTCAATGTTGACTGTATAATGTACACAAAAAAAAAAGAAAAAAGAATAATAAAGAATACCAACAGCATATTGTTGGTGTTCTTTATGAAATAAATATGTTTTCTATAATTAATAATAATAATAAAGCTGCTAAAATAAATAAAAACCACATTTGAGGGTATCCTGCCCTACGTTTACCGGTAAGTGTATGAGCTGTGTTTATTTCACGTAGCTATTAAAGACATAATTACAGCGTTCCAAGATTCTTTAAGCGCGTGGCTAAATTCGTAACTAACGTCGCTATCTTGTTTTTTTAACATATTACACAAAACAATTGCACAAAATGTTTACCAACAGGGGGGCGCTGTTGGCGAAAATTTGTGCATTTGCCCTGTCGACGTCATTCGAGCGGCAAAGGATCTTGAAGCAGTGTGAATAAGCTCATATACGCACATATTAAATTCAATATTGTAAACACAGATTGTAAAACTTTTAACGTTGTATTATTATTTTTCTTCATTATTAGAGTAAATTACCTTTTTGTATGCACGTGTTTCTGTGACAAATAAACTTATTTCTCTTTCTTTCTTCTTTCTTTATTTAATTTCTTTTTTCTTTGTCGAATACTAAGCTTTTGGCTACTTTGGATTAGTGTGTGTATTTCACGTTTATTTTTATAATATGCGTTTTATTTGTACAGAATTTCTTTCTTTTCTTTATTTCATTGGAAATGTCAATCTGATTGAAGTTGAAGCGGTATCTACACCGCCACATGCGAGCTACACGTCACACTGACGTCACGCAAATCCTGCATCGCGCAAGCAGAGTTTACCGCGCGACTAGCGCATATACAACGTCCCGACATCAACCGTGGGGCAGTTGCCCACCCGACACGACACCGGTCTGGTCGAAGGATCCTCCCTTTTCTATGGAGGTGTAAGTGAACTTTACACCCTGTTCTTCATGCCTCTATAAAGTTTTAGTTATTATGTTATCTAATTATTTTTCTGCTATCTCTCTGTCTACTGACATTCGGTAAGAGATACAAGAAACGACATTTATAGCTGTTTCATGGCTATTTTATTTATGTTATGAGGGTGCCTGACTTTTTAAACTTAACTTGTGTTACAACAGACGTCTAAATGGAATACTTGAGTCACTTTTTCGTCTGATTGTAATTGAGTTTTCTTGTAAGGAGTTATGTTGATGGATCTATTAGTGAAGGCGAAAGTAGTACTTAAGAAAGTAATTAGGTCACGATCTTAGTATATTATGTTTAAGGCAAGGCTAAGTCAACCCTTGTTTTATTTAAGTCGTCCTGCGTGTTTTGATTCTTGATTATAAGATTGAAAGTATGAATTTTTATTTTTTTAAACCGTTTCGTTGGATTTCCTCTGTAGTTTTATGGGCATATTATGGCATAATAAATATATACATGAAACCTAATTATTCAGTAAAATTTAATTAAATTGAAAACTTGTGCCAACTCGAAATAGGAGGTTCAGTAACTGTTACATAATTTGTGTTTTTGTCGACTATTTGTGCCCGACAAATACATCGATCACCAACAAAGTCGCCGACACAATCTGTTCGCGCAACTGCCTTGTAGAATGGTCGCCAGAGCTGAATCGCCTGTGTGCCGTACTTTAAGGATGCTCAATGCTCTGTTGATGGACAACCCTGAATGTGATGTGTTTGCGGACGAATGGACTAAAATTAAGCGCATATGTCTGTTGTTCTCTGAGAAACAGTACGCGAGGGTGTCCACTGTTCCATGTTAGTAAGTAGCGAATAATTATTGTTTATGACATAATTGTCTGCATTGTATAGTTTTGTTTTATTACTAAATGATAGTTAATGTAATTAGTATTGTACCGTGTTAATTAACTATAAATAAATAAATAAATAATCATTATAAATTGTCATTTCCCAAAACTAAATTCTTGAATAAAATCGTGTGATTATCGTCTTAGATAGTGCAAACTAAGTTATTGCTAATGTTTTAAACGGAGTGAGCTATCTGACTTCCACGATCCTACTGTGTAACACGATACCCCTTGGAAAAACTAGTTTTCAGACTTTCGGACTTCTGACTACCCTTAATGACTGTGAAACGTGATTTCCAAGTCACGAAAGGGTCTTGATATCTAATGGATGGTCTTGATCACCTATCCACAGACCGACCTCGGCAAGCCTAACTTAACACAAAGCTCCAGTCAAGTCAGTATACTGCCTTTATTCTGCTTAAGTAATCATCAGTATTCCCATAGTAACACGTAAGATGAGTGCTGTAATCAAGTCGTTTATGTAATGGAGTGCGATCCAGCCGTAAAATGGATGTCGTTATTCTATATGAGTCTATTATTTTGGTACCGTGGTGCGAAATATCTATATTTTTATTGCGAAAATGAGATTTAAAGCGATCCTTACTGCAGAGATAATGATGGATAATCACTTTTGGTTGTATTGGTTATCCTACTAATATTATATGTGTGAAAGTTTGGCACACAATAATGTAGTAACGGCTAAACAGGTTAAGTATGGCCATGACCTAAGTTAGGATAGGTCCCGGTAGTATGTTCCCGTGGGATAATTTCTGACCACAACGCGCGCGTGGGCGGAACTGCGGACATAATCTAGAAATAATCCAAGAATCTAAAAATATTTCATATGAAACTTTTAACGTGGAACAAATTTCCAAAGTTTGTTGATTGATATGAAATTGATGATTATTATTCAGTAAATATATCATTCCTACAGTCACGAATAGCATTTTGATCAACATACGACGTAAAACAGATCTGCAATTTGCAAAAAAAAACTAAAGAAAATTAGAATTTGGCGGGCTACAACTGACGATTCACCATAAGGAAGTATTTTTTAAAGTTGTGCGACAAGAAAACGACAATATAGCTAGAGTAGTTTATTGATCATTTAAATAAAATAAGGTGAGGTAGTGGTCAATCGCAAACCTATCAATAAATATGAAAAAAACAGTCAATATTAAACATAGTTGTTTTATTCTTATTTGGGGTTTATGTATGATTATAGATAACCAATATATTTTCAGAAAGTACTCCTTAAGTCCAAGAACACGATGTATTTTTTCGGTAGTTCTTTACATCCGTTATGAGTAGAGATCGTATATTCGGACGCATTATCACCTAAAGTTGCGATGTTGGCTAGTAGGTAAAGCGCATTTGTATCTAAAAAATCTTTCTTTTAACTAACACACACCACCTCTCCTCTTACACCCTACATACACATATTTACATTGGGGGTTAAGCATTCATTTTAAATAAATATGCACCTGAATAGTTTTTATTTTATTTTAAACTAGCTGTACCCTGTCACGCTTCGCTGTGGCACAGTCGCGGATATGTGACTGATGAAAAAAATAGATAAAAACAATCCTTGATGCGGATTATATATCATGCTAAAATTTCAGCTCGATCGGTGCAGAACTTTTTGAGTTTTTGAAACGTACACAAACCAACATAACATTTTTATATACATAGATAAGTATTTTTTTTTAACTCTTTTCTATACTAATTACCCGACTAGTTATGCATTTCCTGTGTTCCTGGCATCCCGTGTTTTTTTTTTACAAAATAATTATTTCTTATTATTTTCATAGCTAAAAAATTACTTTAGGTAAATATGCATCGGTATATCCGATCTCTGGTTATAAGCCACCTTAATATCAAAAATTTTCATGATGGCCATTGTAATATGGCGGAATCGCTTTCCTAGGAAGCTACAGCTTTACCATCAGATGAAATAGACGTCAACTCCTATCCACACAAATATAAAAAAAAAACATATAAATAAAAAACATCCTAATACATTTCATGGATACCATAGCACTTCACCTTTGAGAGCAGGTGTTACGTAATTGTCGTTATCGCTTCTCATCCCATGGGAAATTGTATGTAGGAGAAAAAGGATGTGTTTCTAATAATAGAACGATTCTATAACATGTATTTGGGGCATCTTGGAAAATATGTAGTTTAATGTTTAGTATTACCATACTAATTTAAAATCACATCTATCCATCCCTTTTACGCTCTCTCTCTCTCTCTATCTCTCTCTCTGGTACAGCCATTCATCATACACACGCTCTGTACAATTAAATTGATAACTGTGGAATTATTCAAAAAATTCTATTGTGAAGTGTCTAAGATTCAAGGAATAAAAAATATTTGTGTCTAGTACGTAAGTGTTTCCTCAAGCAACCCGCTGCCACCAGCAATCCTCAACATTATCCTTATTGATTGGGTTTTAGATAGTTGTGACGTATATGTCACATCCAGTTATTAGTACGGACATGAAAAAATCGCAAGCGCGCCTCTGGCGACAACACGGGTTCTACGCACACCTACAGCGCGCTTCTACAGAGTCGTCATGTTTTAAACCTACGGCGAGGAAGACATTCAGTGTCTGATCGCATCACAGTTAAGACGTCGCGGAACTGTACTCGATTCGTTGTGCTCAGTTATTGTGTTAATTATTGTAACTTGTGATTTTTAATAAAAGCAGTGTGCAACCGATGTGTTTTCATTGCACGAAACCCATCTTTTGCCCACATGATGTCCGAATCTAACGGAATAAATCTTGGCGATCCTAAATATACATAACATAACATCACGACTGTATTCCTCGAAGAGTTAAGCAGAGATAGCACACCCTCATTTCGCCAGTAATGGTTGGCCCATGTAAAGGCCCTATTACATGGTCTATTATTTAGTCGGACATTCTCAGAAAGACTTTGAATTTGTGACAGAATCGTGGCAATGAGACTGCCCTTTCTTTTTTAAAGGAACTTGTAACAAAAAGTTTGGAAAAATGAAACTGTATTTTACATCTCTGCCTACCTTTTTTTGTGTACAGGAGAGAAGTTAAAGTAATAATTATTTAGCGTTGATGGCACCTACATATTGTTACAATATGAACAAATATTTCAAACTCACAAATGCCAGAGCTAAACTCAATCCCACTTACCCAAATCTAATGCAAGATGACCTTATAGAACCCATCCGAAACTCATGGACGATAACATATTTGGGTAGAGCCATAGAATAGAAATGTATAGACAGGACATTGCCGCTACAAACGCACTTTAAGCGACAAAAGTTTCCTGGCGTACGAAACGTTACACTCAGCAGATAGATAGATATATATATATATATATATATAAGGATAGATTTATTTATAGATAGATAATGAAAATAGGCCATGTAAAACTCATTAACAGAGCTGACACTGCTTCTTTAGCGGGACCGCGGAGACATTATCTTAGACGCCAAAAGTTCTCCCTCTCACTAAAGTTGCACATTTTTTCCGACTCCTGGTATGCAGTTTTGGAGAACAGCCATTCCCTGGGATCACCAGAAAACATCGGAAGCTCCTGTGATGTGCTGAAGCGGCTGAGTAGATTTGCATTGTGGCTAGTGGGTACGGAAGTAGTGATTGAATCCTTGAGTACGCTCGCTAACTGCTGATATGCACCGTTAGGGCTGCCGCCCTCCCGGAGTAGCTGAAACAGCGGGCCTATGGATGCTCCTTATGCGTAATCCAATCACTCCTCTACGTTCATGCCATCACCTTGTGATTCCAACGCTGGTGGACTGTATTATTCATCAAGGGCCGCTGTATCAACAGCTAACTTCTTGTCTATGATTTCCATTTCAATTCGAGCTTTCTCCTTCGCCATGTCCAGTTCAAGCTTCTTTCTTTGTGCAATTACCGATGATGATGCCGTCCTTGTTCTCGAATGTTTCGATGATTGAGACACGTGTTCGCATTTTTCTTCTACTTTCACGTTTCAACTGGTGTCTCTAATACTTTTGAAGAATCGATCACCTTCAACATTCCATCATCCACTTTGGTCGATGATTGCTCTTCCATCCTTCTGATGACTTTGTTTCTGTGTGGTACTACGCGTGTTAACCATTTTGTTCTGCGGTGGCTTATGATACATTGTGAAATTAACGACCCAGCTGAAGGAATAATGAATCCCATAATTCCCTTTATTTGCAGGTATGAAATTATTAAAAATTACAACCGAAAAAATAAAAAATGCCAGAAAGGAGCGTGCGGCTTGCGTGGGGCTCAAACTATTTTAGCATTTCCCTTATGGTAGAATCGTGGACTACGCTATGTCCCGCTCTCCCCGCGCCTCCCCCTCGCCCAAGTACCTGCGTAAACTCGCTCCTCCCTCACTCTCAGACAAACACATTCAAAAAAGCACCTTTGACGCGCGCCTTGCATACACTTAACGAAATCGCTGAATAGGTGGATTTACTTTACTGTTCTCTGTATGAGTTCACTATAATTACTTTACATGTGATAAGCTGTAATGGAAAAAATATTGTTTAAAACCACGCTACCGATTTGGGGCAACCTGTAATGCTAGTTGTGTTGGGAATAATAAATAAATAAATCAATAAATTAAAAGAAAACCTGCACGTAGCCATATCGCGCCCCTTACTTGTACAGAACCCTAAAAAATATGTTTAAAGAGAGAGGTAGTGTTTTTCAGCAGAGTGTATCATCGCTTGTGGCACACGTTAAGATTCAACTAGATTGCGGTCAATCGACACCGACCAGTAGATATTGATAACCTCAAAACATAATTGACCGACCATCGATCTATCTGAAAGATTGTTTTACTTGTAATTTTCTTCCCCGCACATCCTAACAGTAAATTAATCGACCCAGTAATCACCGTGACCACCAGTAACATCTATATAGAGTAATCTGGATGCCGTAGATTACACTAGATTGATCTAAACGTATCTACACCTCAGTATATATCATTATTGTCGATTGTGCAATTAGATTGCATTCAGATCGATCCAGTGATTGAGCCGTCTTAGTCATAGCGAGGAGCGGTAGAAAGACCATAATTTTGGCATCAGTGCTATAGAAGAATGTCTATGACTTACGCATCTACGAGTATCATATTTTTAATCTTTGGCGGAACCCGCTATCCGTTCTGTAACTTGTATGGTACGATGATACAGCAGAAATGTGATGGGCGACTAGCAAATGGGGTTTCAGCATCCGTTTATATTGGACTAGTTTGAGAATACGGATTTGCTTGCTAAAATTTTTTTTATGAGTCGTGTGCACTCAATGAAAGTTTATTGATGAACCTAGACATTGAAGCTTCATTATACACATCGCTTAACATCATTAAATCTCCAAGACCTCGTTGCAATAAAATGATAATAATTAAAAGTCAAGTCAACTCAGCCTGTCGCAGTCCACTGCTGGGTATAGGCCTCTCCCATGCTGCACCATAACACTCTGTCCTCTGCCTTCCGCATCTAGTCTGCCCCAGCCACTTTCTTAAGGTCGTCGGTCTATCTAGCTGGGGGGCGTCCCACACTACGCTTGCCGATACGCGGTCTCCCCTCCAGGACTCGTCTGCTCCAATGGTCTTTCGAAAAAAATGGCCACCCCACTGCCACTTCAGCTTGCTTACTCTGCAAGCTATGTCGGTAACTCCATTTCTTTTCCGGATAACTTCATTCCTGATTTTATCCTTCAAAGAAACTCCGAGCATAGCGCGCTGAGCGACCTACATTAAAAGTAATGTAATGAAATCTCTGAAAGAGCTAACCTAGCTTTTTCTACAACATTTGACGAGTGGATTTGTCCGGAACTTATCTAACTAATAATTTTTTCATCAATTGAAATCCTAACTATGTTTTGTGATTATAATTTACCGCACTGGAGAATTCAAATTTGTAGCACAAGGTGACTTACTCGAGAGGCTAGTGGCTAAATAATAACAGCCACACGGGTTGATCAAAGATTAAGCTACGCTTGTCAAAGTCGTTCCATGGATAGGTGACCATTTATTACATATCGAGACCGCTACGTGCTTCGGAAAGTACGTCAAGCCGTTGGTCCCGGCTATCATTTGTAGATCTTTGACAGTCGTTACGGGTAGTCAGAAGCCTGAAAGTCTGACAACCAGTCTTACCAAGGGGTATCGTATTACCCAGTAACTGGATTGTGGAGGTCAGATATGCAGTCGCTCCATGTAAAATACTGGTATTCTGCTGCATTTGGTTAGACTGGAAGCCATCCCAAAATAGTTGGAGAAAGACCAGGCAGATGGATAATGAAGAAGGTGACTTACAGACAAACTCACATACTAATCCCTATTGTACAAAAGTCTATCAGATATTATCAGCTTCGATTAATATTCGGGACAAACTGTCCTCTTAATTTCTCCAGGAAAATAGATAAGAATAGATAACAATTACTATTATTTTTCCTATTCCTAGTTATTCTGGAGGCTTGCCAGAGTTGGAGGGTCAAGGGCGAGATGTTTCATGTGTCGGGCCATTGATTTTTTGTTATTAATATTGTAATTGGCAGATAGTAAGGCCTATGGTCAGCAGTTGACTGGGACATGATAACGATAAAATAAACACATACCACGAATTTTTCCACGAACCTGCTCTTTGGTCTAGTAGTTGCAAGAGCTACTTTTGAGCATGAGGTCCTGGGTTCGATGTCCAGGTCAGGCAAAGTGATATTGTTTTTTTTTTATCTGGAATTGTCTCAGTAGTAGCCCGGAGTCTAGAATTGTGCCCGGTTGATGGCAATAGGCTCGCCCCCTATTACATGGGACTTAAACATTACTGACAAAATGTGGGTTTACTATAGGTACACTTCTGCCCAACTCTACGGGGCAACAAGCCGTGATGTTGTTTGTTATATAATTGAAAACTCATAGAAAGGAGGCCTTTTTTACCCTACTGCGTCTGAAGAAGGCTTATGTTTTAAAAACCAAATTGCTAAGCATCAACATCAAAAAATCCATAATATTTAAACCAGTAACAATTTGCCAACGTTTTTTATGCCAAACCATTAAAAAGAAAATCTAAATTTCTGCTGAAATATGAAAAATTACATTGGAGTTATTTTATAAGCACCGTCAGCTTTCATCTTTAATTCTAATCAAATTAAACAAAAAATCACCAATCACTTAGATGGATTGGACCGATTAAATTAAAATGAAGGGCTGTTGAAATATCGTGGGAATTTTAAATTTGATCCAATCGCCTACACCCTTTGGGAAGCCTTGTGATCAATTCTAATTCCTCAACAGATGACAGAGCTTTTTATTCTGCAGATAACCACGAAGGCATGGAACAAACAAACGTCATTTGCATAATCAGCCTATAATGTTCCCACTGCTGGGACACAGCCCTCCTCTCTTCGAGAGGGAGCGGGCTGTAATCTACCACGCGGGCCCAGTGCGGCTTGGTAGATGTCACATGTCTTTGAATTTTTGGTTCTAGAACATGCCGGTTTCCTCACGATGTTTTCCTTCACCGTTTTTGAGAGCAGTGGTGATGAAATTATTTACACAAAGTAAAGCGCCTGCCTGGGTTTGAACCCCCGACTTACAACTCGTAAGTCGCGGCCGATACCGCCGGACCACCACTGCTCTCAAACGTCATTTAAGTCGCTTAAAATAAGTTAAGGGACAAAGCCACATTTTGTTCGATTTAGTTAAAAAAATAACTGAACTCATTTTGCGTCGAGTGAGACTTACCACTGAATTGGAATCCGCTGGATGTGAGAAGCACGGAACCGGTCGAAGGACGGGCCTTGGGGAAGGCCTACGTCCAGCAGTGGACGTCTTTCGACTGAAATGGTAATAATGATGCATGATGATACTGTAAAGGTTGTCTGCAAAAGTCGACCTTATGTTGAACAGACTGGCAGTAAAATAACTGATTATATTCGAACAGTCAAGCAAATTTAGAATGAGCTTTCAAATTATTTGAATCAAGTTATTGTTTCGAAAAACTAGTGAAAAACTAGGGGCATTGATGTAAACACGAACACGCTTGGAATAAACGCAATATTTAAATAGGTATAAACGCCGTGTCCTCCCATCGTCCCCGTAGTTATTACAATACCTACCACAAAATGAAATACCTAACTATTGTACAATCTAATGCAAAGTAATTTCGGCGACTCCATTTTGAGATGCTTTATAATCGTTCATTATTTTACTACAGGCTGAAATAAATTTAAAAAAAATATTAATTAACTTAAAACCCTTTCACATTTTGGTGCCAGTAAGATTTAAATTAAATAATTTAATTCTAGTAAAGCTTATAAATACACAAAATTAACACAACCAGACCAAAGGTATTATAGTAAGGTGAATAATTTTATACTCAAATAATTATTTTATTGCTTCATTGTATTTCTAAATGAATTACAGCTTCCAAAGTTTTGCTTTAATTGAATTATAGAGACTGCTAAGAGTCTGTTTGTTACACAAAGTTGAACTCCAAAATAGATAGGTACAAAAGGTTAGGTTCACACAACATGCAAAAACGCACGCACACATAGACACGCTTCATGTACAGCGAGTGCAAGCGCACTCACGACCGACATTTGTTTGAGATCGATGTAAGGAATGTGTGTTCCATAAAAAAAAATAAGAGAATGTAAACAAAGGTTTGTATACAAAAAAATCTGATGATAGTCATCAGATTTTTTTCAGGTTCACGTTAAATTCTCACGCAATCACTTACTAAAGGGAATTAGTAAGACATTCATCTGTTCTAAGAAGGTTTGTACTTTATATCGGGTGCTAATTAAGGCAGCTTCTTTAAAATGTCATTCTCGTCTTCATATTTAGTTGTCTAAATAATTAATAGGTAAGGGACAAACTTTTAGCGTCTAATAAATGGTTTACGAAACCCATTTTCGTAAATATTTTTATGCACGAAAATCCTAAGAAGTCAAGTTCCTTGCTAGCTGCCGGATTGGTTGCTAACTTCATTTTAGTGCTCGCCGCGCGTTCGTGCAAAGCGCACGTGTTTAGCATTTCGCACCAATCGGTCCGTGAGATCGATGTGAGTATACGAGTAGGTGCAACTTTATGTGTAAGTAATAATGTAATATATTTAGTACGAGTATATTCATATATTTTTTACAAACTTTTAATACTTTATGACGTATGTATAGTAAAATGTATGTATGTTTGTTGCTGTATATCATATTTTGACTAATTTTATTATTCTTTTTAGATTATACTTCATATCAAAATGGACGATGATGGCATCAGATTGCTGCCGGATGAATTAAGTTCTGGTTTTAGCTATGAAGACGAAAATTACAGTGAGGTGGAAGGCTATGTGGAGGTACAAGAAGAAACATACGACACCGTGCAAGAAGACGAAAATGACGAGATATATGAGGTAGAAGGTAGTGAAAGTTAACAAAATACTTTTGTTTGGAACATGCTGTAACCGTATGCCCTGATTGATAAGGTGAGGGTCAAAACTAAGGCAAACACAGATAAATATATCCTTTGATACATTGTTTATTACTATTTAGGACTTTATTTTATTTTTAAAAAGAAGTAGAGATTTTATTTTTGTTTTCCTAGTACATAGAAAAAAAACTCAAATTCGAAGACTGATTTGTGATAGACTGAAAGTTAGTAAAATAATTAATAAATTAAGTTTTATTCATACTATTTTGTTTCATTATATCCTAAACTTTAAAATATTAATAATATTTTTTTGAGCTTCATAGTAAAAAAATATGTTGTAGGGGTGCGAACTATCGGTCTGTGTCACCGTGCGTGACTATTTATGTGTTAAAAAAATTGGCGCGAGTATAGGAAGGTTAAATGTTGGTAGCACTTTTGAACTCAAAAACGATTTTGGAACACTATAGCACTGGTATACGGCCGGAAACCGGGAACTGAGCGATGTCTAAGATAAGCCGAAGTCTCTCAGTCCCAAGGTTCTGATGAGTTGTCGGCAGCACAGTGTTCAGGGCGTGGTCGGCTTCCTCTTCGTTATTTATGTCCAGCTCAGACGTGGTAAAAGTTCGACTTTAAGCTTGTTGCGGTTTACCTCAGGTTGATGCAATCGCAGATCATGTCGGATTATTAAATTGTAGTTGAAAAATCGAATTTGTAGGTTATAAAATGAATACCAATTGTCAAATTAAAAACATTATTTTCGGGTTCAGTATTCAAATAATCTAATTGATCCCTCAATTTGTAAGTTGTAGTACAAGTTGGCATCCACAGGTATGTTTTCTGATCTATTTTTTTACATTTTAATCAGATACTTTTAAAACAGACTACATAGGTTCATATGTGCTTACGCCTGTTTCTACTCGTTGTATGGGGACGGCCTTCTGTACCTACCTATTTGGTGACTAAACTGACGTTGTATGCAGGATTTACGCTTGACTTAAATGAAGTTTGTTGAGAATTAAACTTTGTTTTGTGTACATCAGAAATAACTATAGTAAAGTGAACTATTCCAAGACTAGTTTGTAGAATGTCGTTAAATATGAAGATGTAGGTTTAAAGTTGAAAGGAATTTAAAGTAATTTAAACATGCAGCGTGTAGAATTAAACAGCAAGGTCTATTGGCCCATGATTGGAACAAAAAATAACGCAATTAGAAAACAATTATGTATAGCCATATGTATGGTGGAAGGTAGTACCATGGCGAAGCTTTTCACAAGCGGGTAGGTACGAATTGAATATTGAGCTCCTTAAGGCGGTACCCCGACCAAAACCTTGCAGTAGTGCGTTATTCAGAGGCTATTAACTCATTCGCTATGGGTAATCAACTACATATAAAAGCACATTATCAATGTTCGATATCCTATCATCACCATGCACGTTCTTATTTGTTTTTATGTGTAATAAATACATTTAAAATCTCCTTGTAAAAAATGACTAAAATTATTGATTGCATGCATCTTTTACTAAAGGTGACGTTCTATTAATTTGAGGATTACACTAATGGATAAATAATTTAAAAATCTAAATAATTCACGTTTTATTTTATTTCAAAACATCGCTTGTCTTTTTTATTAAAATAATTTCATTTTTTTTGTGAATTTTATGATAAATGAACGTGCGCAGAGAGCGAGACAGAGCGACACACAGTGATGGGACAGAGAAGGATCAAACGCTCAAGGTCGTTTGAACGAGGAAGCGCCTTAAGTTACGAGTTGAGCTATACGATTGCTGACAAATGCGTGCACTGACTGGACAGGTCTACTCAAAGCTTTCCTTAAAAGACCATCTCAGACACTAATCTACATGGTCCTCACATGAGCTGACCAAGATTATGTCTGGACGTTAAACGAGCCTGAAACCTCCGAGTTTTTTTCTGAAAATTCGGTTAGGAAACATTGACCTCATCTAGTTTTAAAATACCTACTATTATTTCTTTTTGACTTAAAATAGTGTTTGTCAAAATCAATTTCCAGCAAAGAAATATCGTTTATCATCATTCACCATTTAACGCCTTCAACATAACTGCATGAAAGTTACGAATTCAGGAGAAATAAATGTTTTTTTCCGCGATGTACGGGTAACTCACGTTCCAACTCTGGGGTCGACTCTCTAAGCACGTAATCCGTAGTTTCGGCTGAAGTTTAAGGCGTTTCCTACTCCGTATCACCTACGGACCAAATATTTTGGAATGGGCAACTAGCTTCATCTTTCTGACTGACCGACCCCTTGACAATTCAAAAGTGCCTGTAATTGGTTTATTTGGAATGAATGGTTTGAGTTTGAGTTTAATTACTTCGGGGCCTGAACTAAGAATGTATGACAATTTTGACAGTTGTTCTTACCCAAGATGTATTTTTGCCCGTCCGACAAAGTTAGTTAAACGGTCGTAGGGTTCATACCGATGTATCGAACTACTTTCGGACGGGCCCATATCTTCGTTGGCGGAATTAGGGAGTAAGCCCCCTGATTAGGCTTAGCCCGTTACTACGGCTTGAACAACAAACTTGTAAAGGGATTTAGGATAATTGTTATTAGTTCGAAACTATTGTTGTTACGCACTATACGATGTGTGTGTCCTGTGTATTCCATGCCTCGTAGCAGTATTTACATTTTGTGCTGTTGTGTTTCTAATCATGTCGCGAAAAGTCAAACTCAAACTCAAAGCATTTATTTCTAATAAACCATTTACAGGCACTTTTGAATTGTCAAGGGGTCGTTCAGTGAGAAAAATGAAGCTAGTTCCCCATTCCAAAGCGTAGTAGGTACCTATGGAGAAGAACGAGCAAGAAACTCCATGGACACTCTTTTAAATCAAAATATAGTTACAAAATATTGGTTACATATTTCATGTTGAAATTATGCATGTGAAAACGATACAGAACATTAAAAGCGTCCTTAATAAAAAGACAAAAACAATTCAAATATTAAGTTAATTAAATTAAAATAAGCCGTGGCAGCTAAGAGATGACCAGTCCCTACAGATGGCGCCCGTTCACAAACATGACGCCAAAAATCAATAAAATTAAGACACAAAGCTGCTGTGCAGCGGTATATTTGTGTGGTGGGCGCTGATGAGGTGCTGGTGGCGTTGGTGCTGAGGAAGAAGAAATAAAACGGCGGTCAAGTAATTTTGACGTGTGTATTGCACCAGTGTCAAAGATAGAAGGGGAGCGTGTTGCCACAGATCACATAATAATTTACATTTTTAATATAATGGTGTTGCAATATCAGCTACTAAAATACCCAACAGCTACGTTTAGAGATGTCATTCGCTTGAAGATTTCCAAAGAAAACAGGATTTTTTTCCGGAAAATAAATGTATCCCATGTTACTCTCTGGTTCTTGCTGATCTTGTTGGTATGTTGCTTCGTAGTTGTGTGAAATAAGTACAAACTAATATACTTTAAAATTTGTGACAACAATGCAAAGTAGCCTTCAAAGCATTTTGTATTTCTATAAAAACTTTCAACGGCTTCAATATTAATAAGCCATGGTCAGGTGTAGGCCGTAAGGATAAATAATAAGTTGAATAGGATGGAAAATAAGAATGTCAGAATGTAGCCAAACAACAATAAAAAGAGTTTATCCCATCCAAACCACAATTCAACGATTCCGATTCTTACGCAAAAAAGAACCTTTTGTAATAAAATTCTTCCGCGACTTCGTATACCATTGAGTTTTCCAATACCGAAGGATTATCTCCGATAAACTAAGTTTTGAATGCAGGAGGTATCGAAGCTTACGAAGTCTTAAGTCAATGTATTTGTTGAGGAGAAAGACTTGGAAACAGTAATGAGGTACTTAAAATGCTTGGAGTTTGCAGTTTCGATGTTTTGTGTGTTGAAAGGAATTGTTTGGTTTCTGTATTTTTTGGTCACAGATTCAGATTTAGATTCAAAGTATTTATTTGTAAACATAGGTTACAGATACACAGGTGTGTGAGATGTTACATTTTTGTAAGTTCTCTATGCCTCGCCATTGGGCGTACAAATGTTAGTATCGATTTAAATTATACAATTTTTCATTTTACATTTCACAATATCAAATAAAAATTATAGAAAGTGCTAGAGTTTTGGATAAATCAATATAATATTCCCCTGACTATTAATTAAATGTCAAATAAAAACTGCAATGTCAAAACGAGTACTAAATTAATAAAATATTTCAAAAATGTCAACAGTAAAAAATTAAGATAAAATAGAAATGTCGTAAAATAAAAATATGATAATATCAATTGATCATATTGTACAAGAGTGTCAAACAATGAATATTTGAAGGAGGGATTATAGAACTATCAACGAAATAGTCTTTTAATCAGTAGTAACATTTGTCGATTAAAATTTTGGAAGCTATTTTGTGATGCAAGATGTGTGTTTTGACAACTATATTAGTTTCGTAGATGTACAATATGTATAATATGTATTATATTATTTTAATTATTGTGAATGTGAGGATTATGTGGGTCATTGCTTTTTTTTCGCAGTTAATTTTGATCATGATCTGGCAGATTGAGTAATTTATGTGGCCTACCCAAATGTCCTTTCTTTGGTATTGTTCGTCGAATCGTTGAGCTCCTTAAGTCCTGACTTCCTGAGTTGAGCTGCACGATTACTGACAAATGCGTGCACTGACTGGACAGGTCCACTCAATCTGTGTGGTTCTTTCCTCAAAAGACCATTTCAGATACCAATCTACATGGTCTTCACATGATCTGACCAAGATTATGTCTGGACTTTAAAAGAGACTGTGACCTCTGAGTTTGTTTCGGCCTTTCTTCTCAGAGTAGTCAGATAGGAAACGCCGACCTCATCTAGTTTAAAAATATGATTGACGTGTAAAAGTGTTTGTACAAACCTACTTACAGAATTAAAATCATTTATCATTTATCATTTATCATTTAATAATGTTTAGGCTTTTAATGAACGGTTGCCAACTGTCGGTGCTATTTTGGCTACACATAGATAACACACTAAATATTAATTCTCTATTGACTGAGTTACTCCAATACACTATACCTAAGTGTTGATGCAACATAACCGTCCAATAGTACCATTTCTAGGCTGATAGTCTTTGACGGTTTGTGTACGGTTCACCAGTACACCAGTAGGCTCGCGTATTTGCTCTTTGGATGCGACCTACATTTGGCAGTACATTGTCACTGACATATTACATTATTCTATGCATTTTATGTATATTACATTTAGTGTTCAATTAGACGTGGTTTGAGTCGGACAACTTGCATTTTTATTTAGATTCACCCCGTTGAGCATTCACTGACATTTTCTGCATTACATTGACATTTTACATTTGCGTTGACATTACTTATGTTAGGGATGCACCCTACAGTTTATAAAGAACATCATGCGAATTTCCTATTTTTTTTTACAAATTTCGTATATCTGGGATCTCCACTTACGAGATAGGACCTACTGTGGGTTAAATGATTAGCCATTTTATCGATTTTGGTCTGGATGGAATAGGCTCTGCAAATAAACCCTCCTGACGGTATTCTCTGAAGAAATTGGCAGATTTTTAAGTAGGTGCAATTCCTTATGCAATATTAGTGGGCGATACCAAGGGGTATCATGTTACCCAGGAACTGGGTTGTAGAGGTCAGATAGGCAGTCGCTCCATGTTAAACACTGGTATGTAGCTGCAGACGGTAAGACTGAAAGCTGACCCCAACATAGTTGGGAAAAGATTTCAGAGAGTTCAGATTGATTTGCACATTAATCAATCAATCAATAATTTATTTTGTTAAACATAGGTATGGTTACAGGTAGTATATTGTCTAAAATATGTGCACTATGTTTTGCCAATATATAGCGTACAAAATTAAGTTGTTAAGTGCATAGATGAAAGACACAATATTATGATAAAATGGGATCTTGTCACAATCAACATGCTTGTCATACTTATTGATGGATAACAATACATTTTAGTAAAGACAACAAAGAAAAAAAAAACATTAAAATGGTTTTCATCAGAAAATTCAAAGCACAAAATATCTCTCTGCCTATCCCAACCAATTTATAAGCGTAAAGCATACACGGTTTTATCAGAAGGAGCCGATCGTTACCCAAGACTGCTCCGAAGTTTAAATTGCTTTCCTGATAAGAAATGATTAAACTTAAAGTGGATTTAAATTTAAATATTTCAAGCTTAAAATTAATGTTTTGAATCGATTGTTCTGTTGATATTCGGGTTAATGGTGGACGAGAATAATACAATTCTGAGGAGTTGTATTTGGGATGGTTGGTTTTATTAAAGACTAGCTTCCGCCCGCGGTTTCGTTCACGAGGATGTCCGAAATTATCCCACGGAAATGTACTACCGGGACCTATGTTCTTTCTCAGGATATCATCTATCTCCTTACCAAATTTCATCGAAATCCGTTCAGTATTTGAGTCGTAAAATGGTTACATACAAGACAGAGTTTCTTTCGAATTTATAATATTAGTATGGAAATTCAAAACTAGCTATTGATCGTGACTTCGCCAACGTGTAGGGACTAGTTACCGGGATAAAAATCCCAATCCTTTGCTTAACCCAGCTCATGGTCTACCTATGTGCCAAATTTCATCGTTCAGTCGTTAAAGCGTGAAAAGGTAAGAGATAGACAGCGTTGCATTCGCATTTTTAATAATACAAGTATGGATGAATTGAGAAATAAAATCCCTCTTCAGGTTTTCACAGCCAGCAAAAGATACACTACAGTTATTTTGGTAGATTACCTACATAACTTATGATGCCTATTCTACTAAATACTCTGATTTCAAAGCTTATTTTTAAAGAACTGTGTAACTAAACTTGACTTACATACCTCTACGACCCCTGTACCGTTACACGCAACCGGCACAATGGTTTACCAGAAATTTTGCACACTGAAAATGAAAGTAGTTGTCCAGAAATTATGTTTGCTCCCGGTTGCTTTGTTTATGTATAATCAGGGAAATTAATTGTTTATCAAATTGTCACATAACGTCAATTTGTCCGTTTATTGTCCGTGGTTCGACCTAGTAATTCTACTAGTAGGACCAAGGGTACTTTTCTTTTCGGTGGTTCTATCAATCGGACCATGGGCAAATCAAGTTCTATCAATAGTACTAAGGGCAACTTTATTTACCCGTGGTTCTGTCATACCATTTCAAACAACTCTCGAAAAATTACTTTTATGATTGGAATTATTGCTTAACTTAGCTGAGACATGTCCACTTATCGGAATCAACTGCCGAATATAGGCTATCCCCAATTACACTCAATCCATCTACCACCTGAAGCATTGCGACTTACCTTAGTCTTGATTCGCACGTTGATAGTCACAATGTAATAACACATTACGTAAGAAGATAAAAAGTCCCTTGGTCAGTAATTTGTCATTGTCCAACATCATGGTCCTCAACCGTCTAAAGTGCCACAAACTTATGTGACCCGGTGATGGTGGCGCTGTCAGTAAACTAAGAATGACAGGCCTTGTCACTTTACTTAGTAATTTCGTTAGTTCCAATTTAAGCCACCGGGCCAGATAAGCTTGCTGCACTCTACTAAAGATAATAATTATAATGACAATCTTTTGTCTTAAGTGGGTATCTACTTTTGATAAATATAAATACTATGACATGTGGAGGAATAAATATGCCATATTATGTTTGACATATCGCTGGCCCCGGGCAATATAGCGGTAAACACCGGTTACGCCATTTTTAATGTTATTTGATTTTTGGCTTCTCTGAGCATCAGTCTATCATTCTTATTTTTTTCATTTTTTTTAAATAATATTTCTGTAGAATAAATGACAATAATTTTGAACGCCTATTTTGGATCGCTGTACGCTGCACTATAAACAAAAATTCGCTTCTTTTATTTCTCCTGTAAAATTCGATTTTTGATATTACCGCTTTACTGCCCGGGGCCAGCGATATTTTCTATACAAATGCTGTCAAACCGCCATGTTTATTCTGCGGATAGATCATCATCGTGATCTTTCTTAAAGTTATACTACTATTCATAACCAATTTAAGTTAGTACAAAATTTGCTAAACAATAAATTTTCCTGACTTTACAGAATGCGTTTATTGCGACTTGGTAATATATTTTTTTACACGCTGTACCTATTATTATGCGATTGAAAGTGTTTATTTTGACCAATATAGCAACATCTAATTTAGTTAAATAGACCCTCAGAGACCAAGGATAAATAAAACAAATTATTGTCGATGGAATATTCCTGTTGGTACAAAATTCATGAGGACTGAAGCCCTTCATCGGGTGGCGACTGTTATAATCCTTATTGTCAACACTGATTGTGTAAACGCAATTAAAAGTTTCGTTGGAAAGTGTTAAGGGAGAGGAAAGAGCGTTTCAATTGTCAATATGAAACTTGAATGGGATTATGATTGTTGATTTAATATTGAAATGATTAAAACATTTGGCCTTTCATTGAAGCCTAAGAAGGCTGACTAAAAAACCTGACTCGATGATCGGACTTTTTTCTGTTTATGTTCGTTCGGAATGTAGGTAGATTTATAACGAATCACACTCAGTACACGAAGCTCATTTGCCTTTTAGATAAATTATATCAAGATGAATGAAGATTATCTTCGTATTTGGATAAGTATAAACTAATTGAAAAGGAACAGTATGGCTTTCAAAAGGGTAAATCAACGACACTTGCTGCATTTGATTTAGTGCACAATATCATAATAAATGTTGATAAGAAAAAGCAGGCAATGGTAATATTTTTTGACATGTCAAAAGCGTTTGAATTTGTATCTCATGAACTGCTCATAAAAAAAGTTAGATAACTATGGTATCAGAGGCCCAGCTCTAAAATGGTTAGAAGAATACTTGGATAATCGTGAACAATGTGTCGAAATATCTTGGGAGCAAAACGCCGTAGTAAAACAAGAGAGGTCTGAGTATCAAATCAACAGTTACGGCGTCCCACAAGGAAGTATCCTCGGATCCCTTCTCTTTATTATATATATTAATGATTTACCTGACATTACTACTAATAAATGTATACTATTTGCGGATGACATCTCTATAATATTAACATACGACAATATAATTAATAATAACTTTGACATTGATATAAATAACACTATTGATTTAGTTATAGGGTGGTTAGTAAGGAACAATTTGCAGGTAAATATCAGCAAGACGACTTTTATGCAATTTCAAACCCGTGGATCAAAGATCGTTTCAAGGCATATTTCATATGAGGGTACAAAAATTAATGAATCTACCAATGTGCGATTTCTTGGATTCACCATGGACAAGTTCCTAGATTGGAAAGCACATGTTGATGGATTCTGCAAGAAAGTAAATAGTTTCGTGTATGTTTTAAACAGACTAAGAAAGACATCAACACAACGTACGGTATTGTTGGCATATCATGGTTATGTAGCTTCGGTGTTACGTTACGGGTTAATACTGTGGGGAAACTCAACAGAATACCAGAGGGCGTTTCTATCTCAAAAACTTTGCGTAAGAGCAATTGTTGGCATTCCTCCATATGAATCATGTAAACCTCACTTTAATAAACTCAAAATATTACCCCTACCGAGTATGTACATTTTTGAAATTTGTGTGTTCGTCAAATCAAACTCTAACCTATTTGTGAAAGCTAGTGATATTTATACACGCGATAATACCCATCCTCGTAAATCAAGGCATGGTCAGCGACTAGTGCTGGAATGTACACCAAAGACTGCGGTGTTTAAAAAAAATTGCTCGGCTATGTGTGTTAAAATTTATAATAGGTTACAATCAGATATTCAGAATCTGCCTCTACCAAAATTTAAGAAAAAGCTTAAAGAGCTACTTCTTATAAAAATGATTTACTCAATAAATGAGTGGTTACAGGAATAACGTGTCACATAGAAACGTACAAAAAAAAAAAAAAACTGACTTTTTTCTGGTACTGGATACTGTAGAAGGCCAGGTATAATTGACATTAGACACTATGAATCTCAGAGACATGTATTGATTATGACTAAATACCCATCCTTTTTTTTTATTTTTATTTATCTATAAGCTACATTAATATTATTATCTTGCATGATTAAGCTTTACATGCCATACTAAGGCTAAATAGAATATAAGACCAAATAATGTAACATGTGAAACCACCGATTGTACTTACTCTATTTAAATGTGAATAAATGAATGAATGAATGAATGAATAATTAATTTTTTTATTTTATCAACAAGCTGACCCGGCAGACGTTGTCCTGTCTTAACTAGTCGTTTAGTTTTAGTTTTGACTATTGACTAAAACTTAAACTATCGACTCATTTAGCAACCGATCCATCTGTGCTCAACGATATTTGCAGCGCGCATTCTGTCAGTCGCTGAAAGTTATTTCAAACAACTGTCAGTTAAGTATGTAAAATTAATATTGGCGTTAAGTTTTCTTAAATGTTCGTTCCGATCTTCTTCCTTATTTTTTTCTTCTTATTTTTTTAACTTCCTTATTTTTTTATTTCATAAGATACTTCTCCTCACAATAACGAACACAACAAAAAAAAAAGTGAAATCGGTCCAGCCGTTCACGCGTGATGGCGTGACCAAGGGAAATAGGGATTCATTTTCATATATTTTGTAACGTTCCGATCAACTTCCTTATTTTTTTTATTTCATATGATCCTTCTCCTGACAATAACGAACAAAACAAAAAAGAAAAAATGTGAAATCGGTCCAGCCGTTCACGCGTGATGGCGTGACCAAGGGAAATAGGGATTAAATTAAATAAGTGTCTTACTTGTGATATGTTATTCCTTGACACTTTTTCTGGGATATAGAATTATTTTTACACCATTTCACAACACAAAAATGCATTATTTTATTTTATTGCTTGACGTAAGCAGTACATACAATGACGCCGTAGTGCCATGTAATGGCACCTTTTGATGGAAATGTGTGCGTGAGGCATGTTTGTACAAACGGTATACTTATAGTGCTTCACTTTTGATACGCGTGGCCCGGAGTCCTTCTTTTTTTTCTAGTCTGTGGTCCCAACAGGTAGTTCGATGGGCTCAATCAGCCTTTGCGCGCGTAATCCTACAGAAGCAGTTCCTGTAATGTATTCAGACTGTTCAGTATGAGACAATTATTTATAAAAAATGCGTTTGACGTCAAAAAAGTATAGGATACAATATACCATTACATCACGCCTTGTTTCCCTGAAGGGTAAGGCGGAGGTGTACCTATAGTACACCTAGCCACAATATTTCTCTTCAAATTACATTACAGCATTACGAAACCTTTCAGACATCGAAGCCGCTCCTATTTTGCCTTCATTCAAAATCGCTTAAGTTGATCACTTGAACCAAAACCACAACCGCCTGTTTATCTATCAAGCCTGTTTACTAAACTATTTAAGTTCTTTCAATTAATTAACGTTTCCTTCTGTTATTAATAACATTTGATGCTTAATTAGCATGTTTAGTGGTATTAAATATAAAATTATTGGCTTTAGTTGGTGACCACATGACTGTAAGCAAATATTTATTTAGCTTTTCTTTTTTGTTACCAAAAAAAATTAAAAATATTATATATAATAATAAATAATATATAATATTAATATTATTTTATTACGTTTTTTTTTTTTTTTGTATATTGCATGCCGTGGTCACAAGATTAAAATACATTCGTGGGTGATGGAAGACACACGAATGTATTTCAATCTTGTCATTTTTGTGTTGTTTTTCGTTGGAAAAGAACACAAATATATAACATATATACATTCGTCGTGAGCGTGCGAACGAACGGACGTGTTACGGATCGTATGTCCCTAAATTACAAAAATATATATTTTACTAGTCGGAGTTTTAAATGGATACGAAGTGTAGCGGCTGTGATGATGTTATTGATGATTCACTGGTTATAGAGTGTTCGCAAGAAAAATGCCAGAAGAAATTCTATCTAAAGTGCCTGGCCTTAACGAAGGAAAAAGTGGAAGCGTTCACGCCGGAATACAGGAGTAAGTGGATATGTCCCGAGTGTGTATGTACAATGCCGGAAAGGGGTAATACTGACACACCTGTTCGAGGAACTACAATCACCAGTAAAACGTTTTCACCGAGCAGCTATGTGAACACCACCGAGCGAGGCAGTCGTCGAAATACTAGTGTAGTAATGGATACGGAGAGCCTCATTCTCGACGAGATACGGGAGTTTCGGTGTGAAGTGAAGTCACAGTTGGACGAGCAGCGAATAGAATATGTTTTATTGCACAATAGATTTATTAACACGGAAACTGAGTTGAAAGAATTGAAACAAATATTGAGGGTAGTACAAGAAAAGGTAAGTAAAGTTGATATCCTAGAAACAAGAATTAAAATCCTAAGGAAGAACTTCAGAAAAGTCAGGTAAAAGTACCAAATCAGGTACAGCACGGCTCTAAAGGAGCGACACTATCTTTTGCAAACGCTGTCAAAGATAAGCAGGTAGTTAGTAAAAATATACCAGCTAAGGAACGTGAGGCCACGAAAACGGCGAAAACTGTATTGAATGATGAACAGATGCAAGTATTAAATAACGAGACGAAGTCTAAGAATGTCAGCGGGGAAAAGGAAAAACTTGAAAAGGAAGGAGATTGGACTACCGTAACAAGAAAAAATAGCAGGTATTAAGCAGGCAGGCAGGGTTTGGCAGGTTGCTGCCTCGTTGGTATAGTGGTCGCAAGCGCTATTGCTGGGCATGAGGTCCTGGGTTCGATTCCCGGGTCGGGCAAAGTGTTATTGGGTTTTTCCATCTGGAATTTCTCGGTAGCAGCCCGGAGTCTGGATTTGTGCCCGGTTGATGGCAATAGGCTCGCCCCCTATTACATGGGACTTAAACATAACTGGCGAAATGTGGGTGTGCTATAGTACACCTCTGCCTAACCCTTCGGGGAATACAGGCGTGATGTTATGTGTGTGTGTATTCAAACAATGATGTAAAAAAAGGCGGAAACACGAGTGCAATTGATATACAGGGAACGGAAAAGAAAAAGTATTTACACGTATGGCGTTTGAAGAAAGAAACAACATTAGAAAATTTAGAAAAACATGTTAGAAAAATTTATGAAGAAGAAGTACCGGTTAAAGTTGAAAAAATAAAACACAAGACGGAACGGGATTATGCATCATTTATCATAGGAGTCCCAGAAAGTAAATACGAGAAGTTATGTCAACCTGAAAGCTGGGCAGTGAATATTGAATTTGCGGAATGGGTGTGGTTTCGTAGAGCAATCAACAAACTTAGAAGTCCAAAGTAACCCCGTTGAAATACTGTACCAAAACGTGCGAGAACTTCGAACAAAGTTGGAGGAATGTCATAACAGTATTACAACCGCAAATGCAGACTTGTTCGCCATCACAGAAACAGGCTGCAATGACTCCATCCATGACGCAGAAATAATTCCACCAGGTTATACTATTTTGCAGTGTGACAGAGCAGATGGACGAAAACAAGGCGGCGCGTGTCTCGTAGCCACACCGCGTTTTGAGTTGCGGCGAGTGTCACTACCTGATGATGTCAACATTAACGAGCATGTGTTTGAACTGGTTTGTGCTACTGTGTACCTACGTAACAGATTTATGTTTTTACTTTGTGTTGTTTATATTCCTCCGAGCAGTAATGATAATGAATACATGTTGTTATTTCGCATCATTGAACAGTTTTGTAATAAGTATAGGAATATGTTAGTTTTAGGTGATTTTAACTTGTATTCATGTTCTTTAGCTGTAAATAATTATTACGAATACTTTTATGCTTTTTGTGGATTCACTCAGAGTAACGCAGTAAATAATTGTAATGGTCGTCAATTGGATCTGGTGTTGAGTACACTGGCGGAGGGAGGGTGTGTGAGTGTGCGCGCGGCGGAGGCGCCCCTCGTACCGGTAGAGGCGTACCACCCGCCGCTCGAGATCTCGGTGAGTACACACACGCGCTTGCGCCGGCATCCCGGCTCAGCAGGCTCAGCTGCACCTGACGTAAATGCATGTACACCAGACGGTTGGAACTTTAATAAAGCTGACTTTTTGTCATTGTATGCTTTAATTGCAGCCGTAGACTGGACTCCGTTGTCTGCAATGGACTTAGAAGCAGCTTTAAATTATTTTTATAGTATTATTAATTCTATTTTAGATGACTGTGTTCCGAAAAAAAAGCGAAGTCGTGTAAACTCAAGGTATATTTATCCTGAGTGGTACACTGTTGAATTAATTCGCGACATACGATTGAAGGGTGTTCTGCATAAACAGTACAAGGCAAGCGGGTCGAGGGACGATTATGAAGCGTTTGCTCGGTGTAGGACCAACATTAAAAATATGTTAGTAGTGGCACAGGAACAATATCGGAACCGTGTTCAAGGTCAATTGCTGAGTGATCCTAAATCTTTTTGGAACTATGCCAAGTCTAAAAGAGGTAGGAGAAGGCCGCAAGTGATTTTGAAAGACGGGGTGGCGTTATCTGGTCAGCGGTCTGTGGAAGAGTTTGCGGAGTATTTTTATTCTGTGTATAGGGCAGAGCGACCGTGATTGGATGTAGACGCGGCTATAGCTAAAGCAGGTAATGGAAACGGAGCGGCGCGAGTGCACTTGGACCAATTACAGTTATTAGAAGTATGTCGTGCACTTCAAGATCTTAAGCCGAAGCGGTCCGCCGGGCCTGACGGCATTCCGCCTTCAAGGATTGTCGATTAGTGCTGGCTAAACCGCTACTTCATATTTATAACCTGTGCCTCAAAGATGCCGTGTTTCCGGAGAGGTGGAACGTGACCCGCGTTGTTCCGGTTCCGAAGGGAGGGTCAGCAGAATCGGTGGATGGGTACAGACCAATTGCAGTACTGTCGACGCCGGCAAAAGTATTGGAAACTGCTATTCACAAGAGCATATACCTGCAGGTTGGCGCACAGCTATCAGACGCTCAGCATGGGTTTCGACCGGGCAGAAGTACCACCAGTAATCTTCTTTGTCATATGGCTCATCTGGTGCCGACTGTGGATAGTGGGGGACAAACCGATGCTGCTTACTTTGATTTCAAAAAAGCATTCGACCTAGTCGAAAATGACATGTTGCTTAAAAAGTTAGCAAGTGTTGGTATCACCCCACACTCTCTTCAGTTTTTTGCCAGTTATTTGAGGGATAGGCAGCAATATGTGGAATATGCGGGACACGTGGCAGATCCATATTTCACGAGGTCCGGGGTAAGTCAAGGCAGTAACCTTGGCCCTTTGGGCTTGCTGCTGATGGTAAACGACCTGCCAGAAGTAATCCAAGACGCTAATTGTTTATTGTTTGCTGATGACCTCAAATTGTCCCTTGCGGTAAAAAGCGATGATGATTGTGTCAGGCTACAGGGGGACATTGATAGGGTAGTGAGCTGGAGCAATGAAAATCTCTTGCAGTTCAATAGCTCGAAGTGTGTAACCATCACTTTTTCTCGCGCACATAATCCCATCTTACATACCTACCATATTGATGGATTGCCTATGGTACGAGTCACAGAAGTCAAGAACTTGGGGGTAGGCTTTAACACCGGTTTGACTTTTCGTGATCACATTATGCGTAGCTGCAAAAGAGCGTATAATTATTTAGGATTCATGCTTCGTACGGTCCGAGGGTTCACGAATGTGAAAGCTATTATAGCATTATATAATGCATTGGTGAGGAGCCAGTTAGAATGTAATGCAGTCATCTGGGCTCCGCATGAAGCTAAATATGGTCTCATGCTGGAGAGGGTGCAAAATAAGTTTATAAGATATGTATTTAAGCGCTATTATGGAGTCTACCCCTTTTACCCGTTAATGTATCCAACCTTGTTTATTCTAGGCATGGTCGGATACAATGAGCTAAGGGTTAGGAGGGATCTTGCACTCACGTCTTATATATTTAAGTTATTGAGAGGGAAGTTTCATAATGCAGTTATTTTAGGGCAGGTGAGTCTGTGTGTTCCGGACAGGTACGTATGGCGACGACGGCAGCCGCCACTGCTAGTGGAACCGCGCGCTCGGACCAACCTTTTAAGGGAGGCGCCGCTGACGCGTGCACTCCGCACGCTCAACCTCATAGCGAGTGAGACGGACTTATTCTGTTGTTCTTTGAGTGAATTCACAAGGAATGCATTGTTTATAATTAGTTATAGATGTTAGTTTTTATTAAGTTAGTTTAAGCGCATTTATCGCAGTGGGGTTAACCTGTAATGGTAGATGTAAGTAGATATTAATAAATAAAAATAAAACATCAAGTCTGTACAGGGTAAGCAGAGGTGCAAATAATAATATACCTACATTTCACCAGTTATGTTTTAGTCCCATGTAACATGTCATGTCCATAGGTAGCTGGTTCAGATCCCGCTCGAAGGACTCAATATTTGGGTGTAAAGCCCAACAGTGAAATGTTATGTACTTGTTGTGTTGGTAAACTTGTTAGGAATGTTATTTAAATGAGTAGACGAACCTTGTAACATGTCATGTTCATAGGTCGCTGGTTCAGATCCGGCTCGAAGGACCAAATATTTGGGTGTAATGCCCAACAGTGAAATGTTATGTACTTGTTGTGTTGATAAACTTGTTAGGTATGTTATGTAAATGACTAGACGAACGATTCCCTTGATAAATGTATTGCTACTAAATTATAATAACAGGAATCCGCTGAATGCGAAAAGCACAGAGTCGGTGGAAGTGGCAATGCTTAAGGGAGGCCTATGTCCTGCAGTGGACGTCTTTTGGCTGAAATGATGATGATGAAATATAATAACACAATTATTACACTTAAATGCGTTGTTAGAGAAATTCACAGCTAAACTGCATGTGACGTAAATGCTTCCACAAAGGTCAATGTACAGCATGGTTCGTACAGAGGGCGAGCCTATTGCCATCTCATTGGGCTACTACTGAATAATTCCTATTAATAACATTACAGAGGGGTTAGACAAGTGCCAATCGTTTTCAAAGCGGTTCGTATTTCTACAACGAGTTTCAAACAGGGTTGACATTCCGGTAGCTTTTACATTTTTAGGCTTTTTGGTAGTTTACGACGACAGCAAAGAACAAAGAGTCAACTGCGAAAATTTCCTTCTATTTTTCATAATTCGACTAAAACTTCTTTGTTTTACCTTTGTTTTAATAACTATCCTTTATACTTACTGTACTTATCTGTCTTCTCGTTCTAACTTTCGAAAATTCTTGTTTGGTACCGTTACTGTACCGATACTGATTGGAAATACCAATAGTACAGGTACTATGTATGGTACCGGTGACAAAAGTACAGGTACTACTCTGGTACTGGTATCACACCAAGTCCAATAGTACCGGTTCCCAAAAATACCGGTATTTCATCCTCTGCTCGGTCCGATCGGCAAACATTGTTCGAAATCTACCCTCGCTTAATCATGTTCGGGTCGACTCGACACAATTCGAGTTAAGCTGGGTAGCTTTTTTATATGTATGTCTTCATACATTCGATTTTGCAACCCGGGTGTGGCGAATCATGCCGACCCGAACATATGTGTAGCAACTCTAAGAACGGTTTTTTGATGAGATAGGCAATTGTTTTCTTCTGCTCTCTAGGAATTTTAGTTACATAATTATTATTCCTGTTACCTCATGTAAAAATAATATTACAATGTTTGTATTGAAAGTTGATTCATGTCAATTCTGTGGGTGGCAATCGAACTCACGTACTTTCGCTCCAGCTCACGCCTTTACCGTTGGGCTATCATCTGCCTAGCGTTTACCCCACTATGTTGGGGTCAGCTTCCAGTCCAACCAGAAGCAGCTGAAGACTACTATTTCACATAGAGCGACCTGTCTGACCTCTACAACCCAGTTAATAGGTAATACGATACCCCATGGTTGTCAAAACGGTTTAACGTGCTTTCCAAAGCATGGAGAGCAGCTCTCGATATGTAATGATTAGTCAGTCATTCACTGGCCGTCCTAGGCAGGCATAGCTTGGATGTGACTGTAATTATTTGACCACGAGGCACGACCCACTTAGACTATCTCTGTCCAGTAATATTACACATTTATACGTGTAAGCTATTAGTAGTAAGTCACGGTTTATGGTCACGTACTTTAAGCGTTAAGAGCAGACCGCCTCCGGAAATTTTCTGCCCGCAAATGTCAGTCACAATAAGGACGCGTTCGGTAAGCTACACGTCAGTCGTAACAACATCAGTAGGTATAAACTGGCTTCATATTTTATTGAAACGTCAACTGTTCGAACATGGAACGTGCGTTCGATGGACTATTTAAGGATTTATTCTCTAAACATCAATTTGAAATTCGAACGAGTGGTGGATGTAATCCACTTTGAAAACAAATGAATTTGCTTTCTTTTTAACTGCCTTCAAAAAAGGATGAGGTTCTCAATTCGACTGTATTTTCTTTTTATGTGTGTTAGCTCAGAACTTTTTTCTGGGTAAACTGATTTGGATGATTCTTTTTTTATTTAATAGCTGGTGGTTCACATGTGGTCCCATTTAAATTTGATCAAGTTCTGACTAGTAATTTTTGAGTTATCCATAACACTGCATATTTTTTCAACTTAGTTTTATTGATGATATTTTAATAATTTCCTGTCACTGTTATTTACTTATGAAGTCACTACTATACGAATTTTTGTGGGGTAGCTACCACAACTAAAAAGTTAAAAATAAAAACATTTTTACAAAAAAACAACCGACTTCCAAAAAAAACACACTAAAAAACGTGAAAAAAAAGGTTAATTTTGGAAGCTGGTTGTTTTTTTAACCGACTTCACAAAAAGGAGGAGGTTCTCAATTCGTCTGTATGTTTTTTTTTTTTTTTTTTTTTTTTTTTTTTTTTTATGTGTGTTAGCTCATAACTTTTTTCTGGGTGAACGGATTTGGATGATTCTTTTTTTATTTGATAGGTGGTGCTTCACATGTGGTCCCATTTAAATTTGATCAAGGTCTGACCAGTAGTTTTTGAGTTATCCTTAATACTGCAGATTTTTTCCACTTAGTTTATATGGATGATGTGTTAATAATTTCCTGTCACTGTTATTTACACACCAAGTAGTGGTATACGAATTTGTGTGGGGTAGGTACCGCAACTAAAAAGTGAAAAATAAAAACTTTTTTACAAAAAAACAACCGACTTCCAAAAAAAACACTAAAAGACGTGAAAAATAACTTTAATTTCGGAAGTCGGTGGCCAAACACGAAAATACAAAACCAAAGGCACCGACTTCCGAAATTAAAGTTATTTTTCACGTCTTTTAGTGTTTTTTTTGGAAGTCGGTTGTTTTTTTGTAATTTGTAAAAAAGTTTTTTCTTGAGTACATCTATGTCTTCTATAGATATCTTTATATATTACCCAAGGGTGCCAACGGGATTCTATTAATAAGACTACGCTGTCCGTCTGCCACGGGGCTGTATCTTTTGAACAGTAATAGGTAGACACTTGAAATTTTTACCTGAATGTATACTACTATGGCCGCTATAACATAAACGTAACATAACATCACGCCTGTATTCCCCGAAGGGTTAGGCAGAAGTGCACCTGCAGTACACCCATATCTCGCCAGTTCTGTTTAAGTCCCATGTAACAGGGGGCGAGCCTATTGCCATCAACCGGGCACAAATCCAAACTCCGGGCTGCTACTGAGAAATTCCAGATGGAATAACCCAATAACACTTTGCCCGACCCGCGAATCGAACCCAGGACCTCATGCTCAGCAGTAGCGCTAGCGACCACTAGACCAAGGAGGCAAAAACATATTTAGTATTAAATATTATACGGCGGTACGGAACCCTTCGTGTGCGAGTCCGACTAGCACTTGGCCGGTTTTATTGTATGTGTCCGTGTGATGGCACTGTTCTTGAAAGTTTTCACAAAAATTTAAAGAATTTCTTCTGAAAGGTTTATGTGTATAATGGATTAATATCTAACTTACATATAATAAAAAAATCTCGAACTTTTGTCAAGTCTTACAAGCCATGCAAAGCAGGGCCGGTCGTTAGTCAATCTGCCGAACCATTTCCCAACTACGTTCGGGTCGGCTTCCAGTCTAACCGGATGCAGCTGAATACCAGTATTTTACATGGAGCGACTGCCTATCTGACCTCCACACCCCAGTTACTGGGTAACACGATACCCATTGGTAATACTGGTTGTCAAACTTTTTGGGTTCTGACTACCCGTAACGACTGTCAAAGATCTACTAATGACAGCCGGGACCAACGGCTTAACGTGCTTTCCGAGGCACGGAGGGGTCTTGATGTGTAATGGATGGATGAGGCGGGTCGCCACTACAGTACCTATATTCTTAAATTTACCCTAACTGTTCTCGATAGAAACGGGATAACGATGACTATACTATTTTACTCGATCTCGAGTTACGGATCGATACAGTGGCTCAGAGATAATGTAATAGTCACTACAGTTGACACCTCGATTGATGATCGCACGCCGATTGGCAGTTTCACGTCATTAGGACTTGGTAAGGGCCAAAACACATACACGCGATACGACATCGCATCGCGTCACGATACGACGGCGTGTCGTGAAAATCTATGACGTGTATGGTAAAAATACAAGACACGACGTCGCATTGTGCCATTATGCAACGTCGTATCGTGTGTATGTATTTTGGCCATAGTACGTACATAAGTAGTTTTAATGACATGACGACGTACCGTGTATCATACTACGATGCGAGGTCGTGTCGTGAATTTTTACAATGCACGTCGTAGATTTCGACTACATGATAGGACATCATGGCACGATGCGACGTCGTGTCACGATGCGATGTCGTGTCGTGAGTATTAGTTTTGGCCCTATGTTCTGCGTTGCGTGTTTACCATGATTTAATCCCACTGTTGTGGCTTGACAAGACGTTAAGGGGATCAAGTACTAACAAGATAGGAGTAGGTATTCCGTCTAAATCTAGAGACAAGTTTCGATTTAGTGCAGTAATATTTGGGTCTGCAGCACTTTTGCACTAACGAAACAGAATTCAATTCCAATACCAATTCCTGTATTTTTTTTTTATCTGTTCGCAATCTAAAATAAAAATATTTTGTTTAGGACACGCACAGGAAATACAAACATTAAAAATCAATCAAACAAAAAACAACAACAATCTCATCTAGGCTACTATCAATGACAAAATCGTGACTGAAATCTAGGAGAATTAGGGTTTTTTTTTATAGATGAGACTGAGATTAGAATGAGAATCTTATACGGGAATTACCCATGAGAAGAAATTGAATGTAGCATAATCAGGCTACAAAGATCCCAGTTCTGGGACAAAGGGCTCCTCTCTATGAGAGGAAGCGGGCTGTAAACCGCCACGCGAGCCCAGTGAGGGTGGGTGCATGTCACGAGTCTTCAAATTTTTGATTCTATGACATGCCGGTTCCATTACGTTATCGTTAACCATTTGAAAGCAGTAGTGATTAAATAAATTGCTCACAGTAAAGTGTATACCAGTCTGGGTTCGAGCTCACGACCTCTTATGTCGGGGCCGCTACCATTAGGCCATCATTGATCTAAATTCAATATGGCATCATTTCTTTTTGTATTGAAACAATTAAAGCTTTGGTAACTTGTAGGTAAATTTTGGCGATATCTCTAGAGAAATTTTTGGCGGGACATAATGATTCCTAGAGAGTACATGGCGTTAAAGGTGGGAATTGGTTTCTGGGCTTATCAGAGATCTTTGGTATTAATTAAAGATTTCTATAAAGATTTCTATTAACTATCTAGACACCAAGGTCAGTAGCAGAGCTGACAAGCAACACTTTTATTTCATCTCATTATTAATATTTATTTACAAATCCCTGAAGCATTACACATCGTTTCCACTTCAATATTAAATTACTTTAATTACTTACGTAAATAAAATAGTGTCAAATTAATTAACCATTAAATTAATTTGGTTACACGTAATCGTTATAAATTAACACTCCGTTAATGAATTCGAAGAATTATATTTTTAACCGTAATATTCCGAATAAATAGTGGTCACGCAGGCACAACAACCACGGACTTTAACGAATTTTATTTATTTAATTGCTCTTATTCACATCATACTTTTTACAATAGATAAAATGTATTGTATAATTGCATAGCACATGTGTGAGCACTATGTACCTACTATAAAGCTACCATTTACTACGATCGTCTTTCACTGACTTGAATGTGCCCTGGTGGCTGAGAGTATGTCATGCTCACTCAAATGTTGCGCTGGTGGTGGCGTGTGTGTTGGATCATTAAGTTCCCTTCAAAATGGTTGAGCTGAATGGTGCTGATCCATGCATCATGTTCGTGAACGGACGCCGTCAGTAGGGACTGGTCATCTCTTAGCTGCCGCGGCTTATTTTAATTTAATATATGAATTGTTTTGTCTTTTTATTACGGACGCTTTTAAGTTTCTGCATCGTTCTCACATGTATAATTTCAACATGAATGATGTAACCAATATTTTGATTTAAAAGAGTGAGCGAGTTTCTTGCCCTTTCTTCTCCATAGGTAGGTACCTACTACGCTTTGGAATGGGCAACTAGCTTCATCTTTCTGACTGACCGACCCTTGACAATTCAAAAGTGCCTGTAATTGGTTTATTTGAAATAAATGCTTTGAGTTTGAGTTTGAGTCGGATTTTGTACTTGAAACCTGTAAGGCACTGCAAAACACAATATTGGCTTAGTGTTTAGTTAGTGAACATAAATATAGACTTAACCAAAACTTATCAAAACACACTTCAGAAAACTATAAAAAGACTACGACAATTTGTCGAAAACCTACTCAATAGAATTTATTTGCCTATCAATCTACCTTCACCCTTCAATATATCATTGATAAATCAAAAACCAAAATTAGATTATATCCTTCCGAGAAAGATTGTAATCAAATCACAATAATATCATGAGATACCTCTAAGCAAAAAAAAATAACAATTGCGCATCGTACGACAAATCTACCGGGTCGGATATCAACCACCAAAACCGACCTTTATTCAATGCCAATAACCCGGTAACCGGGTAACCGGAAAAGTTTTTACTAACCCCGTTACGAATATTACGCAAACATACCAGTTGGAACTAGTTTGCGTCAGATAAAAGCGGTTATATCGAGTTCAGTAAAATTTTGCCGCGACAACTTTTATTTGTTTTGAATTTGTTTGAATGGTTGTGTTTTGTTTCTTGTTTTGAAGATAGGTACTCGTACTTAGAAAATTGAATAGCTAACAAAGTGTGTAGAAAGAAACACAGATAGGTATAATATTAATTAATTATAAGCACAAATGTTAACAAAAATATATTATTATAAAGAATCACATTTCAAATCAAATTTAGCACAGATAAGAAAAATCGTAAGGATTTATGCACACGTTGATATTTGTTACCCTTTTTTACAGACTGTAGGTAAATACTTGTGGACTCGTTGAGAACTATACGCAGACTGGCCCGTTCAACTGATTCCAGGCCTTTAACTAAACGTTCGATTGCTCTGCGGCCGACCGTCACGTGGAGGACGTGACGTCATTAAGCATTTTTTTTTATTAAATAAACTCTGTCGATTACAAGTGGTGAAAAGACAAATCGTAAAAGTTTTGAAACCCAAAATCTTTCAGTCCAGTGGAGACTGATTAAAATACATCGTACAAGCTATACTGAATGCGTGAAGCAAAATCACTATCAGATTTTCAGTATTTCTTCTGGAACAATGTTGCCAATTTTCTCTTATAGTTGATGTGTTTTAGACTTATAACTAAGTTGCTATAAAGTCAAAGCAAATTATATTTGTTGCATAGGTACAATCAAATTATAATTACAAACAACTCTGCTTTAAATCTGGTCGAGCGTTATATTGTAGACTCTGTCGAGCGCCACCTGGTGGCGCTGGCGTCCCGATTAGTCAAAGTCAAACGATTGATTTAACGTCTGTCTGATATAAATACAACATTATAATCAATAAATCAACTAAGGTCAGGTGAACGGTCAATTTTGTGGTTTAAAGCGATAATATTTGTTCCACCTTGAATGGTAAGAAAGCCGATAAAAATCTATGGGCTGTAATTTTGTATTTGCCTTTGGTTATCTAGCGTAGGTACGACTTACCACTACAAACAAAAACATAAATGATGATTTCACTCTTGGAAATAAAATCTAAAACAAGTAGCCTTCATAAGACGCCTCAATTCCTTATTAATAGTGCTCTTTAGCCGCCAAATTCTTTCCCCAAAACCAACCTTAGCACGGTCCAAAAATCCGGATATATCGTCCGGTTATCCAGACCTGAAACTTCATTAACCGTCCGGTGCTACGTCTGGAATATTGAGTGAAAGTGTCCAATTAACCCTTAGCCATTTCCACCCTTGACGGTGTAGAAAATCTTACCCTTGTTAGTGTCAACCCTTAAATTCGGATAATCCGGATATCGACAAGCGTTCAACCGGTTAAGATACCCTTTGGACCGGGCAAAACACCCGGGTTGTATTTTGTGTAGGCTGGTTTTTTCGCGGTTATTTTTTACCCGGCTGCTGTCCGGTTTTTATTAAAGTTACGGTTTTATTGGTTCCGTTTATGTCGGTTCAACGTTGAGGAAAAAGTTTGGATGAGTAATATCGGTTTACGGATGGGCACGAATTGGAATAAATGTTTGTACTGTGGAATTGACTTTCTAATTACAATATCACTACAATTCATCACTTTTTGCATAAAGGTTTATTAAAATAAAGTTTTAATTTAGTTACTGGGTAAATACACTACATAATGTATAGTAAAGCCGTTGCAATCATTTAAAGACGATTTTAAGTGAAACCGGCCTCGCAACCGGCGTGCGTGTATGACCAGATGTATGAACGTAAACGAGGCAAAAGGAGTATGTAAGGATCGTAGCAGGTGGCGTTCCGTAGTTTCTGCCTACCCCCATGGGAGAAGGCGTGAGTTTATGTATGCAAAATGAAATTCGTCTTTAAATGATTGCCAATAAACATAACTGTCAGTAGTGGTATGGTAAGTCTTGTATCCCTTTCCAAATCTAGTAACCGAATCTTACGGAACTATTAGTTCGAGCATTGACTACCACGCTTTTTCTCTGCGCGTTTATATGATTTTGTATTTTCTCATTGATACGATTAAACATACAAAACATACATTCAAAACAACGGTGGTACTTACGAATATGTTTTCTGGCGCTGCATGTAATTATTTACCGTAAGTGGTTATTATTTTAGACTATATAGCACTTGCCAAGATGTGAAACTACAAAATCGTGCTTAGGAAGGGAGTTAAACCTTCAATCCTCCATAAGGCAACTCGTTATCTAATCTGAAAAGACTGGAATACACTTTTACAAATGAATGAACTTCAAAACTTCTTGGGAATTGTTTCAGACCCTTTCGGAATTGGTCGAGACTTAGTGTTTCATTATTCAAGAACCTTTTAAATGAAGATGAACTGTTTCATGAATAATTTGTTAATCTTAAAACTGCCTAATTACGTAGTTTATTTTCAGCTAAGTATCCAAGAATTCTAAGGTACTATTTTATAACTTAACTAGTGACCCGCCCCTGCTCCACACGGGAGCAAAGCGACGTTTGAAAAAATATAGGTATCAGTGCTATATCTGTTAAATATGTATTATTAAATAGTACTATAGATTTCCCTGAGCTGTTAGGCAATTTAGGATTAGTTACACACTGCAAAATGATTCGCACACCTAGCTTGTTACATGTGCCTCATTCCAAGTCCGCTTTTAAGGCAGAATTCGCTTCTAATCCGTGCGAGCAGAAGTTTTAATAAACTGTCTGTTGAACATGATTTGGATATATTCAATACCTGTTTCTCGGCTAAAGCATTTGTTGGTGAAAAGCTTCTATAAAAGAAAAGTAATTGTTTGCGTCTAAATAATACTTTGTTTGTATTAGTCAATCGTGTAATATTTATTTCCTACTTTATGTCATAGGTATTTTGTACCGACCATTTTTAATCGACTTCAAAAGAAGGAGGATGTTCTCAATTCGACAGTTTCTTTTTTAATGTGTATTAGCAGAACTTTTTTATGTATGAACCGATTTCGATGATTTCTTTTATTTGAAAGCTGGTGCTTCTCATGTATTTCATACAAATTTGATCAAGTTCTGACTAGTATTTTTTGAGTTATCCTTAATACTGCATATTTTTTTCCACTTAGTTTATATGGATGATGTTTTAATCATTTCCTGTCACTGTTATTTACATATCAAGTAGTGGAATACTAATTTGTGTGGGTTAGGTACCACAAATAAAAAGTGAAAAAAACTTTTTTACAAAAAATCAACCGACTTCCAAAAAAACACAAAAAAGTAAAAAATAACTTTATTTTCGGAAGTCTGTGGCAAAAATCGAAAATACAAAACCAAAGACACCGAGTTTTTTGTCACGTTTTTAAGTGTTTTTTTTTTTTAAATCGGTTGTTTTTTTTGTAAAAAAGTTATTTTCTCGTTTTTTTTTTTTCTGGTGTTTATCAGTGGGAACTTGTAAAAGCCCTTAAATTCCATATTGTTTCAAAATACAGTCTAAGTAAGCTGTAAGTTTCCCGAATATAATAAAATAAACCCTATAAAACATTTTTTATTTTAAATAGTGATGGAAAGCGCATTGAAATTCATTGTTTAGTTTACGAAGATTTAAGTGGTCACACAGATGATTGAAAAGGGGCTTTGTTTTTTACTGTGTGTGTGATTAATTTCGTGTATCATAATCATGTTGTTCAAGGCGTTTCTCACATATCTCAGTGCTGCATGTGTTAGATCATTTAGCTCCTTTCAAATTACGTGAGCTGAATGGTGCTAATCTATGCGTCATGTTCGTGATCGGGCGCCGTCAGGAGGGACTGGTCATCTCTTAGTTGCCACGGCTTAGTTTAATTTAATTTAATATTTGAATTGTTTTTATATTTTTATTACAGACGTTTTTAACATTCCGCATCGTTATCACCTGCATAATTTCGACATGAATGATGTAACCAATATTTTGTAACCATATTTTGATTTAAAAGAGTGTCCGTGGAGTTTCTTACCCGTTCTTTTCCACCTACTACGCTTTGGAAAGGGCAACTAGCTTCATCTTTCTAACTGACCGACTCCTTGCGAATTCAAAAGTGCCTGCAATTGAGTTATTTGAAATAAATAATTTGAGTTTGAGTATTTATTTAGGTATTCCTCAACTCGATTATACCTCGGACGGATTCCATAGTGATGATGAGTTGATCCAGCTTTTCTTAAGTTTTTGTAGTAATAATGTTTGATTTTCGAAGATAACGGTCACACTCGAAAGCAATACTTCAATAGCTGCTTAATATTTCAATAGCATACGAGCACAGTCAGTGAAATTGAAGAAAGTCTTCGTGAGGAAACCGTTGGGTGAAGTTTTGGTCTGCAATCAATCACATAATTAGTGAGCAAGAGTGCTACGGGGTGAATGCGTCACTCCCTCTCAACCCCAACGCCATTTATTTTGACAATTCAACAATATTCATTGCGGTATTTACATCGTCACGCCGCCGCCGACGATCTTTTTAAATATATTTTATGAAACAATCCGTTACTAATTTCCTTCAAAATCCTTGTGATAAAAAGGGTGTTTCACAATTGTGATGTGGATCAAAGAAGTTCTTCCCTATGCTCGGTTACTGGCAATATACTCACGTCCTAATAGGTATATGTGACTAGTGAACATAATTATCAAAACGTGAAGGAACTATACATTTCTGCGTACCCCATCGAGAAATGCTGACGTCATTTAATATTTATTTGTGCTTGACGAAAGAGATATCCTTTCCACACGTAACTATAAAAACCACAGATATAACAATTTATATTTCTACTAGCTTTTGCCCGCAGTTTCGCTCGTGTTAATTTAGACTTAGACAATTTATTTGGGTTATAATTCAATCATGATTCGAAAGACACGTGGCGCCATCTATTGTCATAAGAACGTTATTGTTGTTGTCCTCGGGAACTGCATTTTTTTTGGGAGGAAGGGTACCCTATATCGTTTCTGTACACCTGATAACGTATATGCAAAATTTCAGGATGATCGGTTCAGTGGTTTAGGCATGAAAAGGTAACAAACAAACAAACTTACTTTCGCATTTATAATATTAGTTAGGACAATAAAAACTATGTCACCTAGAAATTGAAAATTAATATACATCTTGATCTCAGCCCCTCAATTATTTTGGGGTTGTCATAAATATTTGACATCAAAGATCCTTCCTCTTAAGTTTCGAATCAATTAGTCTTATAGTTTGTGATGTCAGTCGATATTTTGCGGGCCACCAGATGTCACACTTTGCCATTTCGGCAGATATATGCCCTTTTGTTACTTAAAGGGTAAGTGGTCCCGGGAGATATACCCATATTTATTTATTTAACCATTTATATACACATAATATCTGTGGCGTACCTAGGGGTCAAATATAGGGCAAGCCGACATACCTATATTATAAAAACGTATTTACAAAAAAAAAAACAACCGACTTCAAAAAAACGCTACAAAGTGAAAAATAACTTTAATTTCATAAGTCGGTGTCTTTGGATCTGTATTTTAGATTCTTGCCACCGACTTCCGAAATTAAAGTTATTTTTCACTTTGTAGTATGCTTTTTTTTTAAGTCAGTTGTTTTTTTTTGTAAAAAAGTTTTTTATCTTTCACTTTTTAGTGAGTCAGTTATTAATTTATCTAAGTTACAATAGCTTAATGTCAACTGCTCATCACCTTTTACAAAATATTCCTTTTTCCAATGCAGGGACGGTAATTGTTGAGGAATTCTCCTGGTAAGAACCAAAAAAACTGGAGCTGGTGGTGAAGCCACCATCAGCTCCATTTCAACATATACATTGTGACGAGCATAAATTTCTTCGCAAACATATTCAAGTAATCGAATCGCAATCCTTGAAATATTGAGTAATTCCGGTTGCCACCAATGGCCTTCATAATCAGGTCCACTTCACCGAATGGTGCTTTCCGAGAGCAAATGCCCGAGTTACTATAAAAAGTACCCAAATCGCTATAGGTGTGCTTATAAAATTTGAGGATTTCCCTCGATTTCCATGGGATCCCCTCATCACATTCTGATTTGGTGACAATGACACCAACTCAAGAATACACCCTTTTGAACAAAAAAAGATTTTTGCAAATCCGTCTATATATGACGGAGTTATGCCCGAACATACATAAAAAAAATAATATATAAACATCCGAATTAAAAACCTCCTCCTTTTTGAAGTTGGTTAAAAAAAAAACAGGTATGTCAATTATTCTTATCAATTCTTATGAAATGATTGAGTTAGTTAATTTACAAGTTTGCATGACGTGTAGTTTGTTTATGTTTTTTGTTGATAGGTTCACGTTTAATTGAAAGCCGGTCTTTTTGGCTGTAGGGGAATGAACACCATTGCACAATATATTATAAACAGACACAAAGAAAATAACAGAAAAATAGGTACAAAGTTGATGCTTATTCCTAAAGAAATCTCTTCCAACATACTTGTGGTAGGAAAGTAGATACAGAGATGTTAATAGCGTGTGTAAGAGTAAAAGAGAAAATAAAATACATAAAAAAACAATTCACCTAATAAAATAAAACAAATAATATGAGAATATACTTACATACATACACACTTCTAAAATAAATATCAATACGATAAACAATAATAATATAGAGCTATAATGTAATTAAAATAATAAATACATATGCGACGATGACGAAGTGGAAAGATAGTGTTCTTTCAATCTTATTTTAAAAATTGTAACAGCCTGCCTTCTTGTCAGTAATGATAATTGTTTCTGTGAATGAAAAGTTTGACAGAGCTATTAATTTGCGTACAGCCACCCACAAAACGATGATTAATTAATTCATTATCTACGAATCTGTGTTTCATAATGTTGTATCAATGTTTATCCACAAAACATATTGCACATTGGGTCTTAATAATAGCAAGTCATTGATAGAATGTTATGGAACACAGATTGTAGGCAATAAAACGTAATCTTCTCGATGTATTCGTCTTTTTGAGGCTGACTGTACCATTACAAATAGTTTTAAACTAGGTCATGTAGAAATATCGTATAAGAAAGAAAAGAAAGAAAGAAAATACTTTTATTTGCGGTAAACATGACGCAGAGAAAATCACACAAATACAAAAAAGAACGAGTTGGGGGAAATTATGCGTCATATCCACGCAAAACGGCAATCGCTCAGCATAATGCTACGACCCTATGCGAGACACAGCCCTTTTTTTTTTTTTTTTGGGTGGTAAATCATCAAATGACCTCTCCCGCTCTGGGCGGAGCGGAAGGGCGTGTCAGACTCTTACTGACTAAAACCCACCCGTGTTCCTTCAGTTGCCTGTGCGCCAGGGCCACGGTAACTCTTTCGAACAATCCGCGACCCCGGCAGGCATCGGCCCTATCGGACCCCGTCAATTATGCTGACAACTCTTTGAGGCGCGCGTGGAACACAACGCGCCGTCGACCCGGGCCTGGTCCTTACCGGACGGCGAGCTGATGCGAGACACAGCCCTAGCGCTGGTTTTCAGCGATAATTATGGCGTTGATTAGTTGATTGTATTTTATGGAAAATGATAGTTCCAATTCAGACAAAAAAGTTAGCTACTTTTTAGTTAGTTTACTTTTTTTACGTTAGTCAATAAATAGTTCGTGTTCTGTTTTTTTGGGTAGTTCGTCGCACTGTTTACTACTCTGTCATACACATAACATACATAACATAACATCACGCCTGTATTCCCCGAAGGGTTAGGCAAAGGTGTACCTATAGTACACCCACATTTCGCCAGTTGTCATACAATAACCATTTAAAATAATACGTATCTAATACTTATCTATTTATTTATTTATTTAAACTTCTCGCACATACGAGTAATAGCATACAAAGGCGGACTTAATGCCTTAGGCATTCCCTACCAGTCAATCAATCTATTGTTTTGTTTTAATGTAATGTAATATTTTAATTTATTTGTAATTAGGTGTACATTCTATAGGGATGTATTCCTGAAATAAAAATGATTTGATGTGATTCTTTTATTTGATTTTTTATACCAAATTTAAGCAACGATAACAAAATGATAAAGCTGTTATTTGTACACTCACACACTGACGCTATTGGTGATGTTCTTCAAAAAGGTCAGGCACGTAATACCTACTTGCAACCGACATACGTGTATGGTCGGATTTGAACGTAAATGTAGCAAAAAGAGTATTTAACGATCGTAGCTGGTGGGGTTCTGTAGTTTCAGCCTACGCCCATGGAAAAAAAGGAGTGAATTTATGTATGTATTTGTAATATAAATCTACACATACATCTAAGATCCATTTTCAATCTCAAGGTTACAGATAGTTGCATTCCTTTTTTCAAGAAACACAAAATACTAACTTTTCCTAGTCTTTACATTCTCGAAGTATCTATATTCGTTAGAACTAACAAGCATCTATTTCCTGCATTAAATGATACGAGGATGCGATCTACTGCCATGAGATCAAAATATCAGAGTCTGTTGTGTACTGGTAGATATAACACTGCTTTGCTTAAAAAAAACGTTATGGGTATGGCACCTATTATCTTTAACAAATTGCCAAATTGTATTAAAGATCAGCCCTTAATAAAATTCAAGAAACTACTGTCGTTGTTGCTGACAGAGAAATGTTATTACTCTGTTACCCATTTTCTAAATGATGAATTGTAATATTGCTTCACTTTAACTCATATATTATGTAAATAATCTTAGACTTAGCTGATCCATGTTTGTCATTTTGAATTTAAGTAAACTTGTACTTACCTAGTTTCTAAATTATCTGTAAGTTAACCACTATATGTTTGTATGCCAACAGGCAGAATGTACTGGGAATATTTCTGAAACTAACACCATTATTGTAACACCTGCATTCTATACAAATAAAGATATTATTATTATTATTATTATTATTATTATTATTATTATCTAAAGAAGTTTGTAAATAAACTAAACTGTAAATATTTCTTGCTCTCTATTATATTTAGTTTATGATGACGCATGATGCACGATAGATTTAAGACAATAATAATCAATTTGATATTGAAATAAAACTGATTATTATTTAAAATGTTGCCTTCAATTATTTTTAACGTTTATTCGATTGATGGAATAAACGCTAAATATCCCTAAAGAGAACCTTCCACTGAAAACAACCCAACCATAACTGTCACCCGAAATTATTTCAAAATCTGAATTTATTTTTCCTAAGCAAGCTTCACTGAAGGGACTCAGATGAAAGTCACACTTAATCCATGACAATCCCAAGAAAAAGGTGGGATTTGTCACGACAGGAGAAAAGTGTAAGAAAAAGATTTTGTCACGTAAATCTTTCAAATTATTTCTTCAAAATTTTCAAGTTGGAATTACGCCTGTCCGATTTATCAATTTAACCTTATTTTTATCGCCCTCTGAGGGGTTTAGGGGATCAGCTGTTTCGTGTTGTCACTTGTTTGTGTCAAACGTTTATCATTTTAGTATTTCGTGAACTAACATAATTTTTTGGTAGGCATACAATGATTGTTTAGATTACGAAGATTAAAACAAAAGCGTAGAAACAACAACAGAATTAAGTACGTCGCCTATGTAAGCCTTTATATTGCTTTGAAATTTACTTTCTTTACAGCTAGGATCACACGGTAACTACTCGCTGGTCATATGGTTAAAATCAAATACTTTGTAAAACTAACATGTATTATCAATATTATACACGGTGGCAGGGACATCGACTTGCAAACTGTAATCATGAATTCAGCACATGATTGTAGACCCCTCTAGATGGGCAATTTTTAGTCGGTTATAAAAAAAAAACTGCCGTTTCATAGAAAATTGCAATACCTAAGCGGTCAAAATGTATCGAACGTCAATTTATGTTTTAATTTTGCATAATTATACTTGACCAATTGGGGCGATGATCCCCAAACCAGGCGTTTGCCTGTATTTTGAGGGTCGGAAATATCGTAGGGGTCACCGCCGTATAAACGTAGACTAATCTGTATAGCTAAGCCGTGCACGCATTTTATCATGTTTGTACCGTTCAGTACGCGTAGCATTGCGTAGCAAATTTTTGCAGAATGGCTACGCACAGTCTTATTTATAAACGTCTTTTAAATTTTAATCAATTGCTAAGCAACTGATTAGCAAAATTCTTATTCATAAACGCTATTTAGCGCTAAGAGGTCGCTAAGCAATTGATTAGTAGCTGTCAACATTAAACACCACCGGTCATTGAGATAGGAAAAACATGGAGGCGCCGCGTTATTCTATACATACATTTTGCTTATACAAATATGAGTAAAATACGATACAGTATGTGAAATATCATTTTGTCTCATTCTTTCTAACGAAATACTCGTATTTGATAAAAGAGACAACAATATTTAAGTTGTTGCTCACTATGGTAACATTTTGTCGTGACGTTTAGACAGTTGCAGATAAGTGCCATATCAGCCATCTTATGCGACAAGCTGTGTAGTCTGTGGCGACAAGTTTCGTGGTAGTTTTGCTGTCAAATGATTGTTAATTTTTGGATTATTGAGATTTGCGAGAAAATTACAAGGAGTTTACATTTAAAACTGCATGTAAATGTTAGAAAACAGCTATCCAACATGCCTGTGTGTTGTATTGTGAAGTGTGGTGCAAGAAAGAATGCAAATTAACCTCAATTGTCTTTTCATAGGTTAGTAGCTGCTTTTCATGCAATAGTACATACATTCATATACATTCGATGAAAAAATTGTTACGCGATCATGATTTTATGGCTAAAGTATTGATATTTGGGATAATTTTCGTATCAGACGTTTTTTGTTATTTCATTCGTTTGTTTACAATAATATGTCAGTGGAATAGTGTTGTACCGTTGCCGTAATAGTTTCCGAAACTAGTTCCTACGCTGAAATGATATAGGTATAATCTGCGACGTAAAAAAATCATTCTGCGTTACCTAATCGGTCCGAGTTATCTTTCTAGATCCGGTTCGTGGTTCACAGCATCGCGAGACCGTCCCACAAAGTTTTATGTGATCTTCAAATAAGACATCAGCATTTTGTAATTTGTTATAGTTAGATATTAGCAGCTCTAACCAAAATGATGTATTGATAAAAATACTTACCTGTTTTATAGGTTTCCTAAAAATGAAGGATTAAAGAAAAAGTGGTTAGAAGCTATTGGTGAAGAAAATATTAATCCCTGACATAAAGAATGGTTCCTTGGATGGAACCTCTGTTCACTTCACTTTGAAGAAAGCTGTTTCAATAGAACACTTGATGTTATGAGATTACATGCGAACTCTGTTCCCAAAGTATTTTCGGTAAGTGTGTATTAAAATGCTTGATTAATAATAAATAAACAGATGTATTAATTAAATAAAAAAATAAATCATATGTATATTGCTTATTATAGTATTAGTATCTATTTTTTTCCAGGCACCCGACAAAAAACAACATCAAGAGTCTTCTGTTTTATGTGAAACGAGCAACATTCAAAAATCGGGTGGTTCTTGTACACTCGGCAAATCTATTCAGTTTACATCCCACACACGGATAGCTGTGTCGATATGAATAGTTACGCACACTAACGTTAAATAACACGAGCGAAACTGACCTCTGTTTTTTGTTAGTGTGCATATGTCGCACCAATAGGCAATATCATTAATTAATTTATGTAATTGAATCAGTTATAATATTTCGCACTTATTCATTGTAACAGGTTTGGCACAATGGCTATCGTCTTTGGTTAGTGAGCAAGTGGTCGTAAGTCTTCTATCTTGGTTGGGAAACATTATTTTCATTTTGTAATCATAATTTTTCTAAAACATTAATTACCTATTTGAATTGCTATCGATTCAATCCCGTTCATAGATAAGTAATTTACAACGTTTGAAACACGAGCATGGAATTCTCAGCTAATTTATTTTGACCGTTTACGATATATCCCGTTTAGGATATACCCACAATTTTTGTATTTTTTTTTTACCTTTCACCTTAATTTATGAAAATGAGCGTTCTTAGTTGTCAGTCTACGAGTATAATTTGCTCTTCTTAGTATATTGATTACTACTCATATTCCTGTGGGCCCTATGTTTCTGATCTCAATTGTGCTTGAACTTGATCCAACCATGCAGAATTAAACAATCTATAAAAAGGCGGATATCGTTGTTTTGCATGAGCAATACGTTTCCATTAGTGAAATTGCAAGGCGCTTATTAATATCGGTGAGTAACAGTTACTTAGGACATAATTATTTTCACTACGTTAGTAATATTTCAACTCAAATTCTTAACTCATCTCACCTTTCAATGTTTACCTATGACTAAATTAATGTAAAATATTGCAATAGAGAGTTTTATAAATATATCAGTATATTATATTAAAGTTTTTTTTTTTCATAATTTGATTCTGATAAAATTATTACATCTTGAATTTATGAGGAATTAAATTCATGTGTGAATTGTATGATTTGAAGACTTGTTTTCATGCGGACTCTGGTCCCGAGCATAACAGTAACTACAAGTTACTCCTCATTAAATCCATAATTAAGACCTTCCTAGATATAAGGTTTAGATAATTATCATGGTCGAAGAACATCTGAAAAAGTTTTTAAACAAGCTAATATTGTTTAGAAATGAATAGGTAATAATTGCTTTTGTAAGTCTACTTTACTAATCAAACGTAATACTTTAATTATCATCACACCAATAAACATACTTAAAAATATATATTTAATTTTTATTTTTACTTCACCACTCACTCTCACTCTATATGTAAACGTTTTTAATTATATGGAGAAAACAACACTTATCATGAATTTTATTCTCAGATAACAAACGAAAAGTAAACCTACTCATCTTTTTCTGTTACAACGGACTCAGTAAGTATATAATTATGATCCAAACGTGATATCTAGTATACGTAGGTACTAGTTATTGTAACAACTATATTCCTTGGTTGCTACAACCCTAGCAATGGCAGCCATTTTATGAGACATTATGAGTTGTAGGTATGCACCTTTTATTTGTAGGTATTTCCAGTCCATACTTTTATACGTCTATGCCACCGGTGCACTGTTAAGAGGATGCTAAGAGGCAAGATGGCGGATTTCATATGAATAAGCTGATGGATTTAATACGATTATTGTGAGCTTCTAGGTTATTTTGTTCCTACTTTAGTAAATATGGAATTCGACGAACTTTTACGGGATTTCAGAACGGCGCAAAGAATTAAATAATTTTGAGACGCCCGGCGGGAAGTAGACGGAGAAAGACCTACAAACTTCGTTTAAATCCAACCAGAATGATTACCTATTACATATTCTGCATTCGAAGTACACATAATGAAAGGATCTATAGGAAAAGCTCAATCAGGAGGAGGCTCACATCGAATTCATTCTCTTCAAACCTCCTGAGCAACTAGCTCAGGCCGTTTGAAGAGAATGAGTTCGTGAGGGTGAGGAAGCTCATGAGAGATTGTAACATAACATAACATAACATCACGCCTGTATTCCCAGAAGGGTTAGGCAGAGGTGTACCTATAGCACACCCACATTTCGCCAGTTATGTTTAAGTCCCATGTAATAGGGGGCGAGCCTATTGCCATCAACCGGGCACAAATCCAGACTCCGGGCTGCTACCGAGAAATTCTAGATGGAAAAACCCAATAACACTTTGCCCGACCCGGGAATCGAACCCAGGACCTCATGCTCAGCAGTAGCGCTTGCGACCACTAGGCCAACGAGGCAGCGAGAGATTGTGATTATCCAATGTGTTATCCCATGTGCACCTCATAATAGGACGCCAGTTTTTAGGCCCAGAACTAAAGGAAAGCCATGTTGTGGCAGTCACAAAAAAAACAAGAGACATTTGGTAAGCAATTTATTTTAATACATAATAAAGCTTCATTTTTGTTATAAATTTATTATTTTTGATTTCCAATAATCTTCCTCCAAAGACATGGACCGTTCCATTCTTTCTCATGCCACTCATTCCTCATCTTTTTCACGTAGCATGATCTCGTCCCTCGCCGTCTTTGCGAATAGTTGAATAGTATTGGTGCTAGGTGCGAGTGGCTTTCATAACAGCAGTCAAACTTGTATCTGTAAATAACCATAATAATTGTTATTAAAAGACACTGAAACCTCGGTGCAAAAGCAATAAGAAGTAATATAAAATAGACACAAGTACCTACATACATTTCTAAGAGTATATTCCTGTTAAAAGGCTTATAGGACATGAAAATACGTAGCTATTATCGGCTATTGCTGTAACATTCATTTGGTCAGTTTACATTGACAAGTAGATATAAATTCAAAGATAAATACCTTTACCTGTTTACTCCAATTATTGGAGCGTATTATTTTTATTGCTACCATCCCGAACCCATCGAAAGAAACTTATTAGATAATTTTATTCAAGTTCAAATATTCCGATATATTTTTTGACTTTTGTCTGTCAAAGTCACAACAGATACAAAAATCTTGGGTTTTACAAATTTATTCTTAAAATTCTGCTTTTGAGTGAATCTGTGCCGAACGCATAATTTCACCTCTATTTCGTTTCGCAACTAATCACCTGCTAACTAGTGTTTATAAATAAACAAAAGTTAAACATTGATTAAGAGCTAGCTAATTAGTTAGCTAGTCAATGGCCAATCAGTCATTAGCGAGATTTTTATAAATAAGGCTGGCAATGTTTAGCTGCTACGCCGTAGCAGATTTGCTACGAATCGCTACGGCGTAGCTGGAGGGCATTTACATCACGTTAGTAAAATTAGTGGTCATAGTAGGTACTTCACATAGGAAACTATTTTACAAGAAACTACCGGGTGCGGCGATTGAACTGTCCGTCTCTTTCTAACTGCTTTAAAATTCGAACCACTGAATCGAATGCCGCCAAAACTTCAAATGTTGGTCTTTGACATGTTTTCTATTATCATTTGAAGTGATTCTGTTGTGAGAGAAACACATTCGAATTCAGAAAAATGGATTTAAAACGAAATTCAGTGATTGCTCTTCATTTGGAGGGAAAATCGAATATCGAAATACGTCGAGCGCTGCCAAATCTTCAATTGAACGAGAAATTTGTGCATCGCACTATTCAACGTTATAATGAGACTGGTAGCGTTATGAAACGCTACGGTGGCGGATGACGCTGCACTGCAACAGCGCCAGCAGTTGTCGAAAAGGTGCGTCATCGATTAGAGAGAAATCCAGCGAGCTCCGCAAACCAGCTCGCGCAGGATCTCAAGGTGAGCGATCGCAGCGTTCGTCGCATATTGAAGGAAAAGCTTAAAGTCAAACCATTAAAAAAAAACCTTTCTCAGGAACTCACTGCTTTACAACGTAGCAAACGGTTGGATCGATCGAAAGAGCTGATTCGCTTGCTCGACTCTGGCGAGCTTCCCAATTTGGTGTTTTCAGATGAGAAAACTTTTTGCGTTGAACAGTTTTTAAACAAACAAAATGACCGTGTTTGGTTGAAGGGACGTGTCAGCGACCATTCAGACGAATTGCAAGTCACTCGGCGCCAAGGAGCCGACCAAATCATGGTCTGGGCGGCGGTGTCTGAAAAAGGCCGTTCTCCGCTCGTTTTTCTTCCAATGGGTCGCAACCAAGTCAAAATAAACCAACAAATCTATCGAGACAAAGTCTTGCGACCAGGGCTGATACCGTGGGCGCGCAACACATTCGGTTCTGAGCGTTGGACTTTTCAGCAAGACTCGGCACCATCGCACAGAGCAATTGGAACGCAAAATTGCTTGAAAGCAAACGTTCCAGTGCTGATCGACCGAGATATGTGGCCGTCGTCATCGCCCGACTTGAATCCGCTGGACTTTTGTATTTGGGGTGTTTTACAGGCCAGGACCTGTGCTAAAAAACACACTTCGGTAGAAGCACTCAAAGTTACGCTTACGCGAGAATCGAATTGTTTGAGTGACGACGTCGTTCGAGCAGCCTGCGCTTCTTTCAGGAAGAGACTTCAGCTTGTAGTAAAGGCTAAAGGCGGTTTTATTCCTTCGGAATAAGTCATAGTAAAACTTTGAACTTTCTATTTTCACATGGCAAAAGTGTATAAATAAATATTTAAAATTAACAGAAATATTTCATTTTCACATACGGACAGTTCAATCGCCGCACCCGGTATATTGGAGCAGTTAACCACACATAAGTGGTCACCAATTTAACACTGACAGCGCCTTTATGTCGTAGCAATAAGAGCGATTTTTTTAGCGCAAGTGTTACTAAAGCACCAGTAAATCTTCATTTACTATTAATTGTCTGTCTAATCCAGTTACTAATTTCCTGTCAAGATCTCTTAAATACAATAAAACTCTTCAGTTTCTAAGAGGAATTTCAAGCGTAAATTACTAAATATCTGTTTTTAAGAAAATTGCTTTTTCAGCTCCTTGGAAACTGTCATCAGTTATTATTTTATCGATAAGAGAGAAATTGTTACTCTGGATATCGTAAATTAGAATTTTACCTCCGTTTTTTATGCTTCCCTGTTTATAGCTTTACTAGCTTTTGCCCGCGGTTTCGCCCGCGTAAAGGTCGGAAATTATTACACAGGAACGTAATACCGAGATTCATAGTATCCTTTGTCCTAACCCAGGTCTGCCTGTATAGGTACCTTTCATCTAAATCTGTTAAGGTATGAAAAGGTAACAGACAGTCAAGCAGATAATAAAATATTCAAATAATCTTTTGAAGAATCTTCTAGTAGTCTATATTTCATTCAAATCGGTTCACTCCACTCTATTATAAGTTCTTTCTTGAAGTGAAAAGTTAAATTTGCCCGTCTTTCTTGAATTAGAAATTCGGGCAACCGAGCGAGCACAAGTTTGAGATAGAATTCAAAGGGCGCGAGTCGTTTAAAAAAAAAAACAGGTTTGTATTAAAATAATGATTATTCCATTTGTTATTATCACAAATTATTGGTAATACCTATTTGTATTTGTTTCATTGACTACGTGTTACCCACATGTTAGAAAGGATAGTTTATCACTTAAAATTGTAATAAAGTTTGTCTGAGTGGGACAATTTTAATGAAATAAAGACTAACAGCCTTATTTATAAAAATCTCGCTATTGACTGATTAGCCACTGACTAGCTAACTAATTAGTTAGCTCTTAATCAATGATTAACTTTTCTTTATTTACAAACGCTAGTTATCAGGTGATTAGTTGCGAATCGAAATAGAGGTGAAATTATGCGGTCGGCACAGATTATATTCAAAATAGTCGACTCCAAAGCAGAATTTTAAGAATAAATTTGTCAAACACAAGGTTTTTGTATCTGTCGTGGCTTTGACAGACAAAAGTCAAAAAAAAAAATTGGCAAATTTGAACTAGAATAAAATGATTTAATAAGTTTATTTCATTGTGTTCGGGATGGTAGCAATAAAAATAATAAGCTCCAATAATTGGATTAAACAAGTAAAGTAAATTTATCTTTGAATTTATATATACTTGCTAATGTAAACTGACCAAATGAATGTTAAAGCAATAGCCGATAATAGCTACGTATTTTCATGTCCTATAAGCCTTTTAACACGAATATACTCTTTTAGAAATGTATGTAGGTACTTGTGCCTATTTTATATTACTTCCTATTGCTTTTGCACCAGAGTTTCAGTGTCTTTTAATAACAATTATTATTATGGTTGTTAACAGGTACAAGTTTGACTGCTGCTGTGAAAGCCACTCGCACCTAGCACCAATATTATTCAACTATTCGCAAAGACGGCGAGGGACGACACAATGCTACGTGAAAAAGATGAGGAATGAGTAGCATGAGAAAGAATGGCACGTTCCATGTCTTTGGAGGAAGAATAAATAGGAAATCAAAAATAAAGAATTTATAAAAAAAAAATTGCTTTATTGTATATCAAAATAAATTGCTCTACAAAATGTCTCTTGTTTTTGTGTGTGAATGCCACAACGTGGTTTTTCTTTAGTTCTGGGCCTTAAAACTGGCATCATAAGATGAGGGGCATATGGGATAACACATTGGATAATCACAATCTCCCATGAGCTTCCTCACAAACTCATTCTCTTCAAACCTCCTGAGATAGGTGCTCAGGAGGTTTGAAGAGAATGCGTTCGTTCTGAGCCTCCTCCTGATTGAGCTTTTCCTATAGATCCTTTCATCATGACTTGTACTATAAACTTGTACTTCGAATGAAGAATATGTAATAGGCAGGTATTCTCGTAGTGGATTTAAACGAAGTTTGTAGGTCTTCCTCCGTCTACTTCCCGCCGGCGCGGCGTCTTAAAATTATTTAATTCTTTGCGTCGTTCTGAAATCCCGTAAAAGATTGTCGAATTCCATATTTACTAAGGCACAACTCGATGTTAGGGACAAAATAACCTAGAAGCCCACAATAATCGTACTAGATCCATCAGCTGATTCATGTAAAATCCGCCATCTTGCCTCTTAGCATCCTCTTAACAGTGCACCGGTGGTGTTTAATTTTGACAGCTACTAATCAATTGCTTAGCGACCTCTTAGCGCTAAATAGCGTTTATGAATAAGAATTTTGCTAATCATTTGCTTAACAATTGATTCAAATTTAAGAGACGTTCATAAATAAGACTGTTAATGTTACTTAAAAATACGGACTATATTTCCAATACATTAAATTTCTTAAAAAAAACACAAATAATTCAATATTACATGTTAATTTTAAAATTATTCCCTATTTTAGCCCCGTGGGGGATGATTTTAGAAAAACGTTGAAACACGTAATTCTTCTTGAAATCCATTCTGCGGTTTAAGCGTGAAAGGGTATCATACAGACAGAGTTACCTTCGAATTTATAATATTAGTATGAGTTATGGATTAAGATTTCTTTAGTAAGTGATATTTTTAAGAGCTTTTAGAATATTCTTTTTGGTTTGCATTTACAAACGGCAGAGGGCGCTACACGTTGTTTGCTGTTGCATTTCATTATTGTGCGTTGCACTGCGATTTACGGAGTAGCACTGTTTATTTCGGCGTTGTTATTCGCTGATCGAGTGACACTGCGTTGGTTGGAGGTTGGTTCACAAGATAAAGATTATTAACTTAACAACACTTTCATGGGATATCAACATAAATAAAAGAAAATAAAAAAAGAGACAAGAAAAAAAAAGGTAGGGGTAGGGTAGGGTAGAAAAGAAAATTAATTCATGATTTTGACTATTTATTCCAATGATATATTCGTAATGGTTCTCCGTGTAACTTTAAGGATGCTGGCGGTGCTGATACCAAAAGCTGATCAGCTTTAAAATTTTAATAATCAAAATGGGCGGAATAAGCATTGTAAGTACTTTTCGTGCGTTTTGAGACGTTTTCAAGGAGTTTCATAGAATTGGAATAAATTATGACGTGGCGCAATGCATTTACCGCAAAGTCTGTTAAACCATAATAAAAACATAAAATAAAAACACTTTTCACGCGAAACACTGATCAACGGAATCCTAAAGATTCAATATGTAACAAAAAAAGGAACGAAACCCGTTTAACTTTGACACAAATAAGACACTTGACGAAGCCTCGATGTTTCCCTTTCACCTACTTCGTGTCGATGTGGATACATTTATTGGCGAACGAAGAATTTTATTTGCACTGGAAATGTATTTAAGGAACTCGTAAATAGGTGCGTGTTTGGTGTGGAGTTTCAAGGCGTCTTCTTCGAGACGATACGGCATAATATATAAGAACCAATACCTATTAACTTTTATTATTTAATGTTTAAAATGGTGGGAGCAGTGGTGGCCCAGTGGTAATGTCCGCGACTTACGAGTTGTAGGTCGTGGATTCGACCCCAAGCAGGCACTTAACTTTTTGTAAGTTATTTCATGACCACTGCTCTCATAAAGGTGAAGGAAAACATCTTGAGGAAACCGGAATGTCCTAGAACCAAAAATTCTAAGACATGTGACATTCACCAATCCGCGTAGTGGATAATAGCCCACTCCCTTTCACAGAAAGAGGAAGCCTGTGTCCCAGCACTGGGAGCATTATAGGCTGGTTATGATTTAATGTATAATGTATAATTATGTTGTTGGCGTACTTACTCTAAATAAATAAATACGATAATCATTATGAGGATGTTGCGTAACTGCTACTTGTTGACAGGCCTGCACTGTCCTCCCATAACTATTAACAGTGTAATTTGAAAACATTGTAAAACTCAATTATTTTTAAAAGGGTTAGTGAGAAGGTTCTTACCGGCTCTTCTCCATAGGAAGCAACAAATTCGAACCGTGCACCTAGCTTCTGACCTCTCGTGAGTATGTTGGCTATGTTGGTTTATGTGATATAAATTATTTTTGAGTTTGAAAGATTTGTCAGTCAGCAAGGTTGGCAGTTTGGCTGACTGTCTTGAATACTCCAGGGTCCATTTACCGCAAAACTTTACAAGTCTACAAGTCTGCAAAATGGTTAAACCGTAGAAACATTGCGTATCACGGGAATAACAAATATGTAAAGTTACAATTATTTACAATCTACAAGTCACTACAATTGGGGTGTAAGGGGGAGCACACAACAACCGGACTCCCCAAATGTCAACCTCACCTGCGTGCGGTACACCCTACCACTGACGGACGAGGCACTGGCGGCCGACTGATGGCGGTATAATATATAATTAAATATCCCACAAGCAACCTAAATTCTCCAGAGCGATGGCGAGATGCAGCGTCATCGTTGCGAAAGGATTGGCCCTACTGTCACTAACCCGCTTGCCCAGCATGGTTACTATTGGTAAATTTACGGTTGGCACAAACCTCTCATGAACAAAGTGCCAAAATTCCAGGTCATGGTAGCAGTCACAGTAAAGGTGGGACCAGGAGTGCGAAGAATCCCCGGGTTACAGCAGGCTACCAACGACGAATACATCTGGCTACGTATAATGGACATTAGATGAGGCTAGTTTATTACCTTGCTGAACTTGAGGTAGAGTTAGGTTGCATTAAGTGGCATACACTGGGGTTATCTGAAGTCCCAACACAGGTGAGGACAAGATAACCCTGGAGTCAGGCCACCAACAAGGAACTCACTAGCAGCGTTGTGGAAATCAGTAGTGTGTCGACACGGGTAGCATACCTCGTATTGAAACTCACTGACAGATACTACCTGGAAGTAATACAGGTATATGTGCCGACTTCGACATGCTCTGACGAGATAACCAAGGCCATGTACGAGGATATTTCCAAGGGAAATGCACAGTACGACAAAGGCCCACTACAAAGTTGTCATGGGAGACATCAATTCCAAAGTGGGAGTACAAGAACACGGTGAATCGAAACTCGGACCGTTCGGTTTGGGGCTCAGAAATTACAGGGGCAAATGCTGGTCAACTTCAACAGTCACAGGGACTCTTTTGGATCAATTCATTCTTCGAAAAGCAACCCCAAAGGAAGTGGACCTGGCAGAGCCCCAATAACGTGACAAGGAACGAGATAGATTTCATCACGAAGCACATATTTAGAGATGTCTCCATGATCAGTAGCGGGTAATACCGGAAGCGTTCACGGGCTTGTCCGAGGCACTCTAAATATCAACTTTTGAGCCGAGCGTATCCTCATGATCAGGCCGACCTATGCAACTCCCAGCTGCTCTAAGATCCGAAAAGTTCCAACTGGAACTTCTAAATCAATTCGTCCTGCTGGAAACCACAGGCACTCTTGATGAAGCCGACGAGGTGGTTAAAGCACTACGCGACATATCTCGTAGACTTTTCCCGTCGCAACTAAAAAGCAAGGTTTCCAAACTTTCCTCGGAGACACTTGGATTTATGAGAGAAAGACAAGAGTTGCTATCCACGCAGCAATCTTCCTCAGATAAGTTTTGACTTTACTGTGTTAAAAACCGCTCTCTAAGGAACCTAAACGGGGGCCTAAACGAGGGCACCCCGGGGTTTGCCCCGATGCCATTGTTATATGACCACCGTCACGGTGGCCGTTATATGATGGCCACCGCTGCCATAGGTAACCCAAGCTTAATTCACATTTTCCAAACCCCAGGTATACAGAGGAACATGAATATTCTACACCAAATCACGCAAAATACAAACAGAACTTTCGAGAACAAATAAAATCAATGCGAAAACTTTAATGTTTTCTTTTACCTGCTCCAGTGCTGTACATACGGCTATTAAATAGCTGTAAAAGAGTTGTGTAGTATTCGGACTGACGATATTTTCTATGTATTTTTTGTAAGGCATGCAACACAGTTTTTCGGTTTAGCATGATTCTGCACGATTCGACACAACCTGGCGGCAAAATGTTACATATATATTCGATTATGCCGCCTGCGGTGCTGAATCATGCCGAATCCACAACACCGTAGCACCCCTAAAATTATTTTGTTTGAAGGTGTCAATTGTGTGAGAAAAAAGCAAACAACGGAAGATTTTGTACTTGATCTGATTTATGTTTTTTTTCTCGAGTAACTTTCATATTTTTGAACAATTTAACTAGAGTCAAGATTAGTTTGACTGATATCTACAACTTAAAGTTTCATCCATGCCGCTAGCTCTATTATTTTAAGAGTAATCTTAGTTTTTCGTACTGACCCATATTCTTTCTCCGCGAGTGTATAACTTTAAATCATCATTCTGACTTCAACATAAAAAAAAATGGCTGTATCTCTAAAACTGCCCATTATTTTTTGTTGCGCCCATATCGACTTTCGATTAGCATGTTATACGCTATGACGCTGTGCTGCTGCGCTGTGTGTGTGCGCTGGCGCTGTGTTGTATGTTATGTGTGATAATTATGTTGTGTGTTGTTATGGCTATATTGTACCAAAATTACAGCCAAATTCGCCGAACGGCTTTTTCCTAACACTTTGTTCCTTTGGTCCCTTCTTCTTCGTATGTCGGTGTATTCTAGATAACAAATAATATAATATTAATGTTATATGTTGCTATAGGTACACCTCTGCCTAACTCATCGGTTATATTTATTATTCTTTTGTTTAATGTCCTCAAAAAAATGATTATTTTTTTTCCAGATTTTCTATTATTGATATTTTAACTTCGTTTGCTTTTGTTAACTCTATTGTCCATGCTGTGGTCTCCTATAAGAGAAGGAGTACACCTGCTTAATACCTGATGTTGCCCTTAATTTATGTGTAATGTATTGTGTATTTGTCTTTTGTTGAAGATCCTAAATACATAAATAATTAAATAACTAAATAATAAGCTACAATGGAAAAAATGTTTAACTAGAACATCGTTTACAAAACGTTTCAATATCGTTTCCCGACCACCTGGTACCAATGTTCTATTCTCTTTACTGCTTACAACGGGCATGAATTTTTACGATATCTGACAGGCTGACATAAAATACGACTGGATTATATGACTACATGCTATAGTAGCGTGACAAGTACATGTTGAGTTTATTTTTTTTAAATTTATGTATCGGGAATTTATATAGGCTGGTAGAGTATGTAAGAATATGCCTGGGTATGTTATGTTTGAGTAAATTAGTTAAAGTTTTATGTACGACATAACAATTACAGTCAGTGTTTAGCATTACCCGACCCTCCTTACAAAGAAGAAGAGGGGATCTACCTAGATAGTAGCTTCCTTAGGGTATGCAAAGAAATGTATGTATGTATTGGGTTGTAAAGAGAGGCAAGTCGCCGGGTCATGACAGCCTAAGTATAGAGCATTTACAATATGCTGGTAAGCACTTTCCGCGAGTGCTAGCAATGTTTTTTAGCTTGTGCCTGAGTCACTCGTATCTTCCGGCTGATTTACTTAAAACTATTGTTGTGCCCATTGTTAAAATTAAGACTGGAGATGCGAGTGACAAGAGCAACTACAGGCCTATATCCTTGGCTACCATCATTGCAAAGGCGTTGGACAGTCTGATTGATCAGCAGCTGGATAAGCACTTAACACTCAACGACGCCCAGTTTGGGTTTAAGCCACATTTATCCACGGAAACAGCTATACTATGCCTGAAACAAACTGTTCAATACTATGCAAGTAGGAAAACACCTGTGTATGCATGTTTTTTGGATCTCTCCAAGGCTTTTGACCTCGAATCTTATGACTGCCTATAGAGGAAACTGTCAAATGTCAAGAACCTCCCAAGCGATATCATTAGGATGCTAAAGTATTGGTATAAAAACCAATACAATTATGTTAGGTGGGCGGGTGTCCTGTCGGATGCATACGGGTTGGAGTGCGGTGTGAGGCAGGGTGGAATCAGCTCACCCAAGTTATTCCACCTGTATGTAGACGAGCTGATCTCTGGGCTCAGCAATACCAATATCAGGTGCTCCATTGACGGGCACTGCGTCAATAACATCAGCTACTCGGATGATATGATATTGCTGAGCCCATCGATCAGTGCACTTAGGAGGCTTCTTCATATCTGTGAGGACTATGCGGTGGCTCACGGCCTTAGGTATAATGCGACCAAGAGCGAGCTACTGGTTTTCAAAGCAGGTAACAAGTGTTATGATATTGTCCGACCAGTCACCTTGGGAGGCGCTCAGCTTTCCAGGGTCACGAAGTTCAAGTACCTGGGGCATTGGGTCACCGATAGTCTGTCCGACGATGTGGACGTGGAGAGGGAACGCAGAACATTGGCAGTTCGATGTAACATGCTGGCTCGTAGGCTTGCACGTTGTACTAGGGAGGTGAAAATTACACTCTTTAGAGCGTATTGCCAATCTATGTACACGTGTGCCCTATGGATCAGCTATACAAAAAGCTCGTACAATGCTTTACGAGTCCAATACAATAACGCCTTCAGAGTTATGTTGGGGCTGCCGCGCTTTTACAGTGCATCGGGGATATTCGCGGAGAATGGCGTGCCAGATTTTTACGCACTGGTGCGGACACGGATATCATCCCTGATGCGGCGAGTGCGCGACAGCTCCAACAGCTTGGTGGCTATAGTAGCCGACAGGATGGATAGTCCAATGATGTGGCAATGGATGACCAGTCATCGTGCGTCATTCCAGTATTTAAAATAAGTTGTTTAGTGTTTTCTTTTTTTGGTGTAGTGTGTGTTTTCATGTATGTATGTATGTTTTGTGTATAAAATTGTAATGTGTGTTTGTTTATGGACTTATGGTCTGAAACAAAAATTTATTATTTATTTATTTTTATTTAATGACATAACTGTTTTTATTTGTATTGCCCCAGGTTGCACTGCGTTTTATGAATAGCCGATCGTTGCGGTTATTTTAATACAGTATTATAATGCTGCGTTCATACAGTGAAAGGCAGTAAATAACATTTTAATTAAAAACTAGCTGTTGCCCGCGACTTCGTCTGCGATCCAGGATGAAAAGTAGCTTATGTCCTTACCCAGGTCATGGTCTATCTGTGTGCCAAATTTCATCCAAATCCATTGAGCCGTTTTGGTGTGAATGTCATTACTTGATTACTCATACAAAAATACAAAAAAAAGAAGAAAATGAATGAATATGAATGAAGTAAATTTCAAAAATATATAGTGCTGGAAGTGGCAGTATTTTAAGTTTTTTAAATAGTGGAACACAACTGTCCAGTGGATGCGCTCCACAAATTGAGCGTACACACTTTTTCTGATCTCGAAATACTATTTCAAGTTCAACCGAATTACCCCATATTATAATGCCATATCGCAAAATTGATGAGACATAGCCATGAGATGCACATAGTGCCACATTAACACTAGCCACACGTGTTAGTCTATATAAAACGAATACAAATCTATCTATCTTCATACACAGATCATCAATATGAGATTTCCAGTTACAGTTTTTGTCAATTATTATCCCCAAGAATTTTGCGTAATCGACCTCCTCTATTATCTCATTTCCATATTGTATTTTAAGCTGTGGACGCGTACTGTTATATGTCTGGAATTAATATGAAGAATATTGTATTCAAGCCATGTAATAATTTAATTTCATGTCATGTTTATTTCATTTTGGTACTCAACAATGTCGTCATTTTCGTTTATAATACTGAGGGTCGTATCGTCAGCGTATAGTATGCAATTGTGGGAAGTTACACTAGGCAAGTCATTAACATATAGCAAGAATAAAAGCGGCCCTAGTATTGTCCCTTGGGGAACACCGCAGTTATTTTCGCGATACTGGGACCTATATGCGAGCTTTTGATATCCTGTTTGCCCCGAAATCTCAACACATTGCTGTCTCAACACATTGCTTATTGGTGATGTTTTTCGGAAAGGTCAGGTGCGTGGTTGTCGCAACCGGCGCGCGTGATGATCAGATGTATGAACGTAAACGAAGCAAAAGGAGTATGTAAGGATCGTAGCAGGTGGCGTTCTGTAGTTTTTGCCTACCCCCATGGGAAGAAGGCGTGAGTTTATTTTTGTATGTATAAGCAAAGATAAATGTAGCTTAAAGTAAAAAAAAACAGTTGATTATTTTCATCCCACGTAAGTTTCTACCGTAGATATTTTATAATATGTGGAAAATGTCATGGGTCATGGGTGTCATTTACAACTCTGTAGCTCAAATGTTGTGTGATACTGTAATGTGTAACAGTTTATTTTCCCAAAAAAATAAAACATTCAATGGATTCTCTTTACTTAGAAACTGTTATATTTATTCTTGTTCCACTTTGAAGTAGTTTTATGCTTTTTTACCGAAAAAAGGCAGAATATAATTTCAGCATTCTCATGTAGATATCCCATTACCTTATTAATAGGGTTTGTTACATAAAACTGTGTGGTTTTTCCTCAAAATACCATTTCAGACACAAATCTACATGGTCTTCACATGATCAGACCAAGAATATGTCTGGACTTTAAAAGAGACCGTGACCTCTGAGCTTGTTTCGGCGTTTCTTCTCAGAGTAGTCAGATAGGAAACGCCGACCTCATCTAGTTTTTAAAATATGATTGATGTGTAAAAATGTACAAACCTACTTACAGAAATAAAACATTAATCATTTATGTTCCGGGCTTTTACTTGATATGTCACAATACAAATGATCAAAGGACCGCAAATCGTCAGAGAATCGCGTAACATAACAACGGAACTAAATTGAAAGCAGTGTCCTGATTCTTGTAAGTTGTTGCTACAAAGATTGCTTTGAAGCTTACAGATATATTGATAACAAAGAGGTATCAGAAAACATAGTGTGGGATTTTCTATGTACATAGATAGGATGGCATCGACGCGTAACCTGTTAGCATGGATCCAGTACGATATGATTCTGGAAAATAGTTAGCTGTTCCATACATTGTGACCGCATTTTTTTTTATCAAAATCAAATCAAATCATTTATTTCAGATAAATGTCCATAAGAAAATTTTACGCAAGCCATATTGCAAACTTATAAAATTAAAATCAGAATTAAAAACAAAATTAAAAATGAATACACATATTATTACATTATATAATACTCGCAGGCGATTGCATGCAGATGCAGCCATCTCCGCAAAAAAGACGAGTCCCACCGCTCGGACAAGACACTCAGGAGCCCGTTCGAGCAGCCACGACAACGGCACAGAAGTGACTTAGCAACTTTATAACCGACTAGAAATATCTACACTAGTGGGTTGGGTGGGCTAGAATCAAGTGCTAAATTTATTGTGACAGTTCGCGCGTCGTTGTCCGTGCTACCTTTTATCAGTCAAAACGGTCCCGTGATATAACAGTGTGTGTTTTTTTTACATATTTCCATAACTATTGTATTTGAAATTTATAGGTACGTTATTAAATTTAGTATTCCTTACGGTGTATTTCTACTTTTATATCTGTAATTTTTATGGTGTACATAATAAAGAGTATTCTATTCTATTCTATTCAATTCTATTTAATAACAATGAATTTATCTTTATAACCGGGCCTTCATAAAACATTAAACAAATAAACTCTAAAGCCGTTGAATGTTAGTGAATCACTATTAGTCACGTTAGTACGATATATCATGTTTATTTAATTAAACATTCAATCTAATCAAACGGCCGGATTTCAAAAAAGCGGTTATTAGTTTTGAAAAAACTGTAATTATTACAGTTCTGTGCAAATACAATTTCATTTGTTTCCAATAACACTCTGTTTTAGTTAGTTTTGATATAGTTATTCTTTTTTCGGAACAAATGAAACAGTTGAACTTCGGAACAAATGTTTTTTAAATAACCTTATGTAGGTACACACGGTTACATATCAAGCTATACATATACAGTTTTATCTGATCTCGCATTGTATAGGCTTTTCGTACAATAAGAAGTCAATGTAAGTAATTTTCCAAGTCAAGTCAAGTCCAAGTAATTTTTTCGCAAACAGAGTTCACGTGAGGTGTGTAGAGATTGTCCAGGTTTCTTCAAACTGAACTGAAGTTATTATCAAGCCATGACGTTGTCACAAAGTGAGGTTGGTAACAGAACTTACGTTCTCAAGTTCTCAATTCAACATCTGTATAGTCTTTTTCCAGGTATGCATATTGGTGTCAACTCCCAGTCTAACCAAATGCAGCTGAATACCAGTATTTTTCATGGAAAGACTGCCTATCTGACCTCCACAACCCAGTTACTGGGTACCTGGGTTGTGGAGGTGCTGCTTCTCCAAAATTTAAAAAAAAACAATCAAAAAAAAAATATATATAATAAATTACCAAATTACGTAAAACATTACGAGAATAAAAATGCATTCTATAGGAAACTAAGATCACTTCTAGTCAGGACAGGCCTAAGGTCACAACTGTAAGAGACAATAAAAAAGCCTGAAGTCAAGTGAGAATTTCCCAAGAAATACTGAAAACCATTTAGCTCTTAAAAAATAAATAATCGCTGAACATACTCGTACATCCAAACAAATCAAATCAAAATATTTTATTTCACATAAACGAACATGGGCACTTATGAAACGTCAGAAGCTAGGTGCACGGTTCCAATTGGTTGTTTCCTATGGAGAAGAGCCGGCAAGAAACTCCACGGTTACTCTTTTAAAAATAAGGGGCTTTTACAATGTTTCCAATTACAGCGTTGATAGATATGGGAGGACAGTGTAGGCCTGTCAACAAGTAACAGGTACTCAACAAAATATAAAAAGGTCCATAAATCTACAGTCTACAAGTTATACAAAAGGGTGTTTCGGGAAACCCTTGCAGAGGGGTTTTTGAAAGTTTTCTTTGGACGTCATTTCACGGGCAACTCCGTATCTAAATGAATGCCTAAAAGCGCGCTGTTAGATTTTCAACTCTCGTCGCCAAGCCGAGCGTTGAAAATCCAACAGGGCGCTACTAAGCCCTAGTGTTACTGAAAATGGGCATTAGTTACCTACACCAAATGAACTTTCAAATACTACAGGTATTTTCGTTTGAATTTGTATGTGTATAATACGTCAAAGGGTTTGCAGTAAAAGGATTTAGTAGAAAGCCATGTGTGTAGATATTTTGTAACAAAATATGTAGGAACGGAAATTCATAGAAATTAATACAGAACAAATATACCGATAGATCTATATTTGTTTTTGACCGAGCGAGAGCGAAGCGTCTCTATTTCAGCTTGGGCAAAAATGCTTTCGTATGTCCCGATAGCTGTTCTCCTCTACAGGAAGCATTTTTCAACCGATTCTCGTAAAATTTGGTGAGCAGGTTCGATTATTATCTGGAATTTGTTTGTCAATTCAGTTTTCGAAAAAAATATAATTGAGAAGATATAGGGAAAACGTAACAAAATCATATTCGGATCAGATTTTGTTTTAAGGTGCGCGGTGAACATTTATTCAGTTTTAAGCTATGCAAAGACAGACTCGCGAGGTCGACAGCTCATAGAGCCAGGAGCTATAATGATTTTATGGATAAAAGTGAACGCAGTCTGATTCTTGGCAAGGGTGAATTGAGTGAAAGGCATGGGTGAACATTGCTTTCCAGGGGATATTATAATGGATCAAGATTCAGCAGAAACCATTTATTGAAATACAGGAATTATAAGTAACTAGCTATAACTACCCGCAACTTAGGCTGCATGGAGGTCGGAAATCATCCCACGGGAACGTACTACCGGGATAAAAGGTATACTATGTCCTAACCTAGGTCATGGTCTACCTTTTTTTTGGGTCGGAAATCGTCAAATTACTTCTCCCGCTCTGGGCGGAGCGGGAGGGGGCGTGTCAGACTTTTACTGACTGAAACCCACCCGTGTTCCTTCAGTTGGTGTGGCAAATTCCATCAAAGTCCGTTCAGCCGTTAAGGCGTACAAAAGGTTACAGACAGACAGACAGAGTTACTTTTGCATTTATAATACCTACTAGGATTTGCCCGCGGTTTCCTCCGCGTATATGTCGGAAAATATCCCACGGGAACGTACTACAGAGATTAAAAGCAACCTATATGTGGGAGTGGAAACGCCGGGAGGGGATGCCCCAGGAAGACATAGTGACCTTATTGGTGATGTTCTTCAGAAAGGTCAGGTGCGTAGTACTCACAACCGGCGTGCGTGTATGACCAGATGTATGAACGTAAACGAGGCAAAAGGAGTATGTATGGATCGTAGCAGGTGGCGTTCTGTAGTTTCTGCCTACCCCCATGGGAAGAAGGCGTGAGTTTATGTATGTATGTATGTATGCTATGTGTAGAATCTAGTAATTCATATAAATAATGTATTAATTCCGTTATACATTGTTTACATATAACTCTATTGGTTTACGCGGCGCACGCCAGTAAAGCTCATGTCGTTATGGTTTTTTTCCGGCATTTTCAACAGTCACTGTCATATTGCAGCCAATTCTCAGAAAACCTTAATAAATTATTACTTAAACCTTCCTTATGATGCACTCCGTCTATTGGTGAAAACCGTATGAAAATCTGTTTGGTGGTTTTTGAGTTTATCGCGTTCAGATAGTCAAACAGACGCAGCGGAGGCACTTTTTTAAAAAATAATATGGTTTGATAAGCATACATTGACAAAGTACCATATTAATAGCAATGTTTTAGATTTGCCGAAGTAATTAAAAGTGTATTTTAAGAGAAGTTACGCGAATTATCGCAGCGTCAGAATCTCTTAAATTATTTGCGACTAAAGTACCTACCAACGTAGTCGTGCTCACTAAATTATTAAAACGTACATAAATGAAAAATAAACACTAAGCAACGTGCAAATCATTTATCCCGAGAACGCTTAAACCAGTCATTTTGCGAGCAACACTTGAAAATTCCTACATTTTTAATACACGCACCTTGAAAATATATGAATGGGTCAGAGCCTACTGACTTTTAATTGCTGAATCACAAAGTGGCACTCAACTTCACTGAAAATTGCACCTTAAAATTTTAGACTGTAAGGTTGAAAAGTGCCTGTCAAAATGTGATTTTTGACCTTCTATCAGCGGTGGTCCTTTGGAACTTTGCCAGGGACTAAAATCTGTGACCGAGGAACGTTTTAATCTAAATTATTCTAGCCCAAAATAATTCTGGTCATAAACTTTATGACATGGAAACTCTTAGTGAATTTTAAGTGGTTGACGTCCGAGAACTGTTACTATACAAACTATGCGTAAATGAGTACTTTCTGAAATAGTTTGACAAGGAATATACATAATTTTGATGGGTTTTGCCCTCATTTTAGGTGGTGTTAATGGTTTTATTGTTTTGTAGTGGCTGTTAAATGTGTCTCAGATTTGGGTGGAAGTTAAATGGTTATAGGGAACTATTTTAAAGTCCTTAAGCTACATTCTATGACATACGATAACAATATGACTCAAAAGACCATTTCAGATACCGATCCCGATCTCGATCGGTCTTCACATGATCTGACCAAGATTAAGTCTGGACTTTAAAAGAGACTGTGAGCTCTGGTTTGTTTCGGCCTTTCTTTTCAGAGTAGTCAGATAGGAAACGCCGATCTCATCTAGTTTAAAAAAATATGATTGACGTGTAAAAGTGTTTGTACAAACCTACTTACAGAAATAAAATCATTTATCATTTATGGGTAGACAATAACGCAGTCTCTAATATTTACATGGAATTGCAACATTTACCGTACTAAAACTTACGCTATATTTACTCATACATCAATTTACAATAAAAGAAGCCGGCCTTGTGCTAGTCGGACTTGCACACGAAAGGTCCCGTACCACCGGTCAATATTTAACACTAAATTATTTAATCATTAAAAATAACACGTTTCTTTTTTGTGGCCCCCTTTAATTTTTATTATTAGTTGAGTTATTAAAGCGGGCAATAGAAATACACACCCTCAGAAAATTTCTTCACTCAGTCTTTGGGTACGGAACCCTATAACAAATTAATAAAACATATCAAATCATAATACCTGTTTGTATTCAATTAATCTTTGTGAGACAAAAATTACATGAAAATTTTCCTATATTTCTAGTAGATCAGAGAAGGAAATTTCCGTCTAATACTATAAAAATAAAACTTGGAAAATACAAAGAGATAAGTTGATGTAAATTAGGTAGGCAACGAAGGTAGGTAAGATGTCTTTATATTTTAGTTCTCCTTACTCACTTAAACAAAACTTAAACCAGATTGAAACAGGCGATGAAAGAAAAAATAGAGTAGATACTCGCAGAAAAGATCTTCCTACTATTCTGCAGGCAAAGATTAATGTTGTCAAATATACGTCACGCGTGCAGTCTGTCAATCTGTTTAACAAATTACCAGCAGAATTAAAGAATATTCAGAATGTGGACATTTTAATAGTAAACTCAGGGCTTTGTTAATCAATAAAGCGTATTACAGCGTTGACGAATTTTGTAATGACGAAAATCTTAAACCTAGTATTAAATAAAAATTAAATTAATTACCTATGTGTCCTCATTACTCTTTGACTTTGTTATAAATGTTGTTTTTTTATACTTAATATTTCGACATTAAATGTATTTTTAACCGACTTCATAAAAAGGAGGAGGTTCTCAATTCGTCTGTATGTTTTTTTTTTTTTATGTGTGTTAGCTCAGAACTTTTTTCTGGGTGAACCGATTTGGATTATTCTTTTTTTATTTGATAGGTGGTGCTTTACATGTGGTCCCATTTAAATTTGATCAAGGTCTGACCGGTAGTTTTTGAGTTATCCTTAATACTGCATATTTTTTCCACTTAGTTTATATGGATGATGTGTTAATAATTTCCCGTCACTGTTATTTACACACCAAGCAGTGGTATAAGAATTTGTGTGGGGTAGGTACCGCAACTAAAAAATGAAAAATAAAAACTTTTTTACAAAAAAACAACCGAATTCCAAAAAAAACACTAAAAGACGTGAAAAATAACATTAATTTCGGAAATCGGTGGCCAAAAGAGAAAATACAAAACCAAAGACACCGACTTCCGAAATTAAAGTTATTTTTCACGTCTTTTAGTGTTTTTTTTGGAAGTCGGTTATTTTTTTGTAAAAAACGTTTTTGTAGCACTTTGCTAGGGACTTTGTTCTGTATGATCAATAAGAATGTTAATGTTTGTAAAGTTAGTGTTTTGAATTTGGATAGACGTTCTAACTTTGATGATGGGTGAGGAACGAGGTTACTTATATAATAATTGTTTATTTTGCTTCTTTTTGTGTACCTACTGTGCAAATATTTCGACACAAATGTATTTTTGTTATGAAATAAATAACTTGAACTTGAAGATACGATCCGGTAGCAACAAGTTCTTGTAACTCATCTGTGTAGCCTTCCCAACTAATATTGGGATCGGCTAGTCTAACCGGATGCAGCTGAATACCAGTATTTTACGTGCAGCGACTGCCTAACTGACGTCCACAACCCAGTTACTGGGTGCCACGATACCCCTTGGTAAGACTGGCTTCTGACGAACCGTAACAACTGTCAAGGATGCACGAGTGAGAGCCGGGGCCAACAGCTTAACGTGCTTTCCGAGGCACGGAGGAGTGTCGGTACGTAAAGGTGGTCACCCATCCATGGACCGACAGCGGCAAACGGAGCTTAACCTGATCGATCAACCCGTGTGGTTGTTATTAAGGCGCAGATATATGACTTTAATGATTTCAAATTGAACATCATGTCTAAACGAATAGTCTTATTTATTTAAAAAAAATATATGATAAACTAGACTATTTTCTTCGTAATTTGATATGTGAATATTTGAAATTATATTTTTATAACATAGCGTAATTAATTTGTAAAGTAATGTCTAACGCGACTACGTGTCTGCCTCATTGGTCTAGTGGTCGCAAACGCTACTGCTGAGCATGAGATCCTGGGTTCGACTTCTGGGTCGGGCAAAGTGTTATCGGGTTTTTCCATCTGGAATTTCTCGGTAGCAGCTCGGAGTCTGGATTTGTGCCCGGTTGATGGCAATAGGCTCGCCCCCTATTACCAAGGGTTAGGCCGAGGTGTACCTATAGCACTATAGGTACACCTCGGCCTAACCCTTCGGGGAATACAGGCGTGATGTTGTGTTGGTTATATTATGTGTTTGTGTCAAACGCGAAAACAAAAACGATAATCACGCAAAAACTATCGGGCGTATTTGCATGTAATCTGCACCATCTAAAAGACAATTTAATTACCCAAATTTTTGTATACGGCTTCTATTTGTATTGTGTTTGATAAATCAAGGTGAGTTGTTTTTGCGAATAAACTTGATGCACGTTGAAGCGGGGGCTCTTGCGGGCGACGAGCGGCAGTGCATCGCTGACCAATGTCCGGGTAGACGCTAATGCTCTGTGTAATTTTATTCGCTTAAAAGTTTCGCATGCTCCTCCCACTCGCTCAAGCTCGCTGGCACTTATTGTCGCCTTAATAAGCCACGAGCCCCGTACAAGTTCTTGTAACTGCGGAGTAGAAAATAATAATGAGGTCGACTTTTCACTAGACATGTTTATGTTTATTAATTTTAAATCTTTGTTTACAATTGATTTTATTTCCACTTAAACAAATAACAACTTTATTATTGTGTTCATTAAGTTTATTTCGACTTTGTCTCTGTCATCTCTGACCTAGAACTAGAGTCAAGAGCAAACCCATCTCAGATTAAAAAAAAAACAGAATAAGCATTAAGTTCGCCTTTGTACAGTATATTTTTACTTGTGCATAAAGTTTTAATAAATAACTACATAATAAGCATACTACTTTCTCAGCGCCAGATAAATATATTACTAGCGACCCGCCCCTGCTTCACACGTTTATTAAGCACTGCCCAAATGTAGGACACCGTAAACACTCAATTTTTTGTCGCATAGTTAGGCTTATCAGTAAATACTAAAACCAAGAAAAAGCAATGTGTATTTTCAAATGTTCAAAGAAAATACTTATTCAAAAATGTTTCATAAAAGTAAAATAGTATCATAATAAAACATTCGTAAAACAGAATTTGTTCGTCACATTATTCTCAAAAATTTGAGCGCAAACTATCATATTTTATGTAATGATAATAAAGAGAATTCAATCAACTAAAGAAAACTTTAAAAAATATTCCACTGAGCCGGGAATTCATTTTTTAATTTAATTAAAACTGCAAAATTACTTTTATTTTGGTCAAACGCTTTGCTATTTTAAACCTATTTGTTGCCACGATGCATTATTGAAAAATTTGCTTCTTACCGCGCCTTATCACTTGTCTATCGGTTGCGTAGTTAAGAAGAAAAACGCTGTCACACATTCAGAGACGAAAATCTTTCTTGTATACTATTTATAGACATAGAAGTATATGAATTACATCGGACTTTAATCACGACTCAAAGGACCAAAAAATTTACCCACGCAAAATTGATACTTTTATTTACCTACTTTACTTTTATTTACCCTGAAAGCTTCGAATACCTATTTACAGGACCTCATGAAAGGAGTTTCAGACTACATAGGCTGGTCCTTTTACGTCTATACGTCATCATCCATCATGGAGTGGACAAATGGCCCAAGTGTCGGATTCCGGAGCTTAGGTACTTATTTTCTTAAATTGTGAGGACAAGAAAGGATTATTGTTGAAAAGGTATCCATTTTTGGGATGTTTTGAAGCGGATTCTTTGATAAAAGCCTGTTGATAATATCGTTTGTTGAGTTGAGAGTGAATAAAATCTGTTTTTTATACCTTAACTACCGACCCGGCCCTGGGGGCTACTCCCTAAACACAAAATCTGTAGTACAGCCCGAAGTTACGGGCATTTCCTACTCCGTATCACGTAAGGACATAAGATTAGTTCGATGACAACACGATTTGACAGTTGTCCTCAACCCCGATGTCACACTGTGTGACCTCACACTTCAGGTTCAGTTGAAAACCAGCGTCAAGCACTAGGTGTCTGACATTTTTGCTGAACTGGACCTATTTAGTGCAGCCGCGAGGCACACTTTCCTGCTAATTTCTCACTACGCACTTTACACTTTTTATTTGTTTTATTTTTCTTTTTTACTTGTAGGTATATGTTGTGTTGCGTGCTTTGTAGTTTATGCTAAATAAATTTATTTTCTTTTTTTCTTGCTTTCTTTTCTTTCGATGTGTATTTACCCGTGCGAAAAAGTGAGCTAATCGGAAGTAGGGTTCATTCTGAGGAATCGAGCCACTGTGGATGGGCCCGTATCTTCGTTGACGGACTTTGAGAGTAGGGCCCCAGGTACTTTACTTTGTGTAAATTATTTCATCACCACTGCTCTGAAAACGGTGAAGGAAAACATCGTGAAGAAACCGGCATATCTTTGAACCTTCAATCGTTAATATTGGTGGCATCCGTACGGAGGGCTCCGGGCTACCACCTCCCGGTAAATCCGGGCATCAACGAGCTCTGCGCCGCTGGGTACATGTTTTACCGCTACGGGTCTGGCGATTTCATCTACCGACCGTCAGCTTCCCTGGCATCTGCAGCGTGGCACACCCGCTACGGTTATCGTCACATCAGGCTTAGCAAGGAGAGTGCTGCGCTACTGCTAAGGATATTTGAGTGCGTACCCATACTACTTGATATGCTCCCACAACCCAGGCAATCAATCTGATGAACCCTCTTATTGCTCAGGAGTCGGATGTCGACATATTTATGTATAGCAGTAAATCTATGTTTAATGTTTGTATGAAGTTTTTTAGTTAAATGTTTTTTTTGTGGCTTGCTGCGCGGTTTGGTGTATACTGTAAATGCAGCAAGCAATTGTTTTATAAATAAATAAATTTAAGGCAATTATGTGACCATAAACTTACCTCCCTTTACTTATTTTTATATAATATACTTTTTATGTTGACTCAATACGTGGTCTTATTTCTCTCGACCCCGTAAATCTTTTCTGTCACGCCATCCCCGCTCTTGCTCTTCTTCTGACCACATAGTGAGTAAAAATAACGATAAAGTCTTATACATTGTTTTTAGTTCAAAACAATGTTAGAAGATTTTATCGTTCATTTCACACTCACCTGAAGTTTCATGTGAGTCTTAAAATAGACTTTTCTTTTAATTAAATTAGTCCTAACGAAGAAAACGTAATAAAGAGAGATTCCGGAGCTCATTTTGAAGTACTATTTTCGTCACGAATCACTTATAATTTTGTTTTTTTTAATTTAATTGTTTTCAAATTATTGTTCGATGAAATTGAAAAACATTGCTAATATCTCGCTGACTAATATTTCTACCTCGGTATGAACTAATATCATATAATTTGTATTGATACTTACAAGAGAAAAAACAGAAAACCGTGAGCCCTTAGTAGCTATTTTTACATAATATACTCAAACACTTTTTATCGACCATTATAGCAACTCATAATACTACAGTATAACTATAATTGTTACAAAAAACCAAAAAAAATAATGTTACTATTTCACAGTTCTAGCAAAGCTAAAAAAACAAAAGACAATCGTCAGCATTTCCCAGTTTCTGACTGTCGCAGATATTTACTTTACGAGCAAATGTGCCCTCCGAGACACGTAAGTTTCTGCACAAAGTAGTACAGCCGGCCTGTCCATACAATGACCCAAAATAGGGAGCTCACACGAATAGAAGCTTACGTACGGCGATTTCAAATAAATGCCAGTCGCGAGTGCGCTTGCACTCGCTGTACGTGAAGCGTGTCTATGTGTGCGTGCGTTTTCACTTGTCTTATAGAGTCTTCTGTAATATTCTGTGGTTTCTGTATGCGCGAAATATGCAAATAATATGTAGGTAGTCGTTCGTCAAATGCATTCAGTTTTCCGTAAATTTTAGTTTTATGCAAATTAAATAGACATGTATGCAAAAGAATTACGTATTCGTCATAGTTTTGCATAGAAATGACCGATTTGAACTGAGTACTGTTGTGGTTTTGTCTGATAAAGTTTTATGGAATTAAGAGCGCGTACAAGGGTCCACTAGCGCCACTCTTTAAAAAAAATATTATCTCGTGACTGAGAAGGAATTCATCATTCAATCATTCATTCAATCATTTAGATCGTATTTTGTTGCTTCGTGTCTCAATATGAAAGTTTATAAAAGGTATTAGAAAAATTTTGACACAGTTACCGAGGTCGCTTATTGAGCCGTTTTTCAAAATTCCTTCTGAGTCACGAGATAATACTTTTTTAAAGGAGTGGCGCTAGTGGACCCATGTGCGCTCTCTTAACATTGGTTTTCTATGCTGATTTGAAAGTGAATGTTTTCAAAGTATAGTGTTTCCTAGAAAAATCCTATCATGAAATTTTAAAAGATGCCTACTTGCAACGAAATCATCAGCATCGTCTTAAATTATCCTGGATCCTGGATATAACCTACGTTAAAAAAAAAAAACAGGGACCACATTGAAAAAAAAAAAAAAAAAACGTGCATATGTTATTGTCTGGAATTAGGATTTCGACGTAATACTGAAATACTTCCGGTTGTTACATCTTGAGCAGCCAGTCGCTTTTCCAACATTGCTACTCGTAGTTACCCTTTATAAACCGACTTCTTCAAAAGGAGGAGGGTATGCCTCAGGGTTGGTTCCATGTAAATTTTTTCATTACTTTTGCTTGGGTAGTTTTTCAGTGTGCTTCAATAATACGTATTTTTTCCACTTAGTGTATATTGATGATGTTATAATAACTTCCTGTCACTGCTATTTACATATTATTATTATTATTCTTTATTTATCGGACAACAATGATTCATCGTGTTAGTAAACAATAATAAAACTTATTACTAGTGTTAGTAGTTACAATACAATAGAGAAGCAGAATAGTTAATATTGTGAAAAGGACACTCCCATTTAATGTTTTGTGATTGTCCATCTCACAAAACTTTTAATAATCGGAGAGTCGATACTCTCTGCCATAGTTTTTAGAATACTGTTGCCACTCGCCCGTAACCTTGACAACAGCGACGCAGTTTTCTTGCGAATGACGGCGTGGAAGCCTTCAGTTCTGTTTTGCACAAACATAGTAGACGCGCTGCACCATCGTGGCAGTCCCAACAGCATCCTTAAAATATTATTATATTGAACGCGTAGGTCATCCAGCGTTCTTTTGGTATAGTAGCACATAGCAGGTAGTGGTATATTTATGAGTTTGTGTGGGTAGGTACCACAACTAAAAAGTGAAAAATAAAATCAAAAACAACAGACTTCCAAAAAAAGTACAACAAAGTGAAAAATAACTTAATTTCGGAAGTCGGTGGTAAAAAAAGAATTATAAAACCAAAGACACCTATTGCCGAAATTAAAGTTAATTTTCATTTTGTAGCTTTCTTTTTGGAAGTCGGTTGATATTTTTTTTGCATAAATGTTTTTAATTTTCACTTTTTAGTTGTGGTACCAACCCCACCCACACACTCTCGTATATCACGACTTGCTATGTAAATAACAGAGACAGAAATTGTTTTTTTTTTTTACAACTATAATTTTTCTCAATCTCTACGTTGTTTGCGTTACAAGTTAATCACATACTTTCACATCTTCACTGCTTCAACATTATTTGTTCAAAAAAAATACCATCCCAATATTAATGAAAAATATTATCCTCAATCCTTTACCAGTCAAGTTATTATCTTAGGCAGATTACACACTCGTGACCGACGGATATAATCTGGAAACAAATATCACAGATAACATTCCGAAAACATTGTCCATTTGGGCATTTTTATCTTTGTTTTCAGTTGCCACTCTCTTTCGTTAATACCTTAAAAGCCTCGTTACAAACACGGCTTAGCAACAAATCTGCGGAAAATCCGATGTAGGATAATTTATAGAGCTGCGTTTTTTTGTGAGTTTCTTGCGATTTTGTTGCATTACAAACACAAAGTCGTGTCCTAATATAAGCAATCGTCGCGCAAAAACGCGATCTACGCGCTCATTTACACACATAAACACAAACACAAATACTCTCACCCTCACTTCCACTCTAGATTATGCAAACTAACATTACACATACAAACTTTTAGTTTTTTTTTTGTAAAAATGTGAGCGTCGGGAACAAATGTATTCCTTGTATTTTGTGTTGGGCATTGATAGCCGCGCCGAAGTACGACTATTTTATTCTTGCCTACCTCCGCGTCTTTTGTTAAGTTATACCTAAAATGTTCCTAATAAACTTTTTATTTGTCACTCATAATTATTTTCTATCGGCGCCAGGACACGTTCGGAATCCCTTCCCCGAACAAAAAGCACGTGACAATTGCTTATTAGTACAAGGCCTAAGACTTGAACTACAAAGTCAAACCAGTGACTATAATAAAATCTAAAACTGCTTACTTTATTTGTTAGGAAACCAAATGACTTCTCTCCTATCGTTGCATAATTTCAACATAAATGATGTAACCAATATTTTGCAACCATATTTTGATGTAAAAGAGTTTCTTGCCCGTTCTTCTCCATAGGTACCTACTAGCTTCATCTTTCTGACTGACCGACCCCTTGACAATTCAAAAGTGCCTGTAATTGGTTTATTTGAAATAAATGCTCTGAGTTTTTTGTCGTTGATTTGTATGATATAGTTTTCCATTTAATTTGAACTAATGACACCACTTTTCATTGGGACCATGAGACTAAATATACGAAGTCATTAAAAAAAAATTGCTGTGCCATACATTTTGACCGCGTAGGTTTTGCGCGGTTCTATGAAACAGTTTTTTTTTTTTTAGTTAACCGACGAAAAATTTCTGCGCTAGGGGGTCTAGAATCATGTGCTGAGTTCCTGGTTATATTTAGTTTACGCGTTAATATCTGCCACCCTGTATACTTAGTTTATTTGACATATCAGTAAAAAAAAACATTAAAAAAAAATGTTCGACATAAAATAAACAATATGAACACGGATTTATACCAAGCGTTTTCGCTAACGATAAGTAGGAAGCTTTGAAGAGAAAATAATTAATTGTTACCGTTAAAAAGGTTACAAAGTCGGGGTTGAACATTTTACAGAGGAATTCATATTTTAACACGGCCTTCTGGGGTATAGAGGACACCTTTCGTAATAGGGCCTATTATGAACTTTGTCGGGAGTCATTAATATTTTTGGGTCTGTATTATTTTATACACTGAATGCCAGTGAAGGATGACATCGTGAGGAATTCTGGGCTAATGATAGTCTGAAATTGCCGACTTGAAGTGAGGAATGGTGATGATTAGTGCTCGTTCCGTCTCTGTACGTAATGTATCATGCTTTTAAAAAGAAGTTGCTATTTATTTCGCTTTTAAGTACTCCACTACTGAACCTACGGTAGGCGGCACGTCCGTGGTAACAAAACCAGTTTAAGTTGGCTGAAGCCTTTCTTTGTTAGTGTTGATAGTATGTTTGTGATGAGACTTTAGGTACTGTACGCGGGTCCATTATTACTTAATGCGTTCGCGGCGAGCATCGTTACTGAGGGAAGGGAGTAAGGACTGACCTAGAATACTGGTGAGAGTTTTTTAGCTGACTCCACGTGGCTTCCTAATCGGTATTTTCTTTTGCACGAAATCACTGCACGATTAATTTTCACTCAACGTTTATAGGCTGCAGTATTAGTTTCATATTATAGCGGTTAGAAAAGTTTCCAGAAATTGCAAGCGCACGCACGGAAAACATGTGAATTCAGCGGTGTCTTGACGCAAAGTGAAGTTATAGAAAAATATGTTGTGTCTCAATCACTATCGGAAACGACGGAATGCTCTCTTAAACGACAATCTTAAATATTTTATATCTTCAAGTATTAGAGTACAAGGCTTTTTAGACTATAAGATTCAAATTATTTTATTTTAAATTTTTTGGCATCAACACCGGCTTCTTATTCCTTTGAAACTCCGTACTACGCTAGGCTAGGTCAAGGTGTAAGTATTATCACTGACGTGTGGCCTATAGTAGCCCCATATCACAAGAAAAATAGTAATATAAGCATTTTTGCTCCTTTTATCATTTTTAGGATTCCGGATTCCTAAGGGTGCCAACGGAACCCTATTACTAAGCCTCCGCTGTATATCCGTCTGTCCGTCAGTCCAACCGACCGTTCGTTCGTCCGTCCATTCATCCGTCCGTCCGTCAGTCTATCTGTCAACGGGCTGTATCTCATGAACTGTAATAGGCAGACCGTTGCAATTTTCACATAGTATATAGAATAGAATAGAATACTCTTTATTATGTACACCATAAAAATTACAGATATAAATGTAGAAAATTTACATAGGATGACACAATGGGCGGTCTTATCGCTAAAAGCGATCTTTTACAGACAACCTATGGATGGATTCAAGGGAGAAGGAGAGACAATAATGCAGGTAGTCAGTGGTGTACCATTTACATATATAATAAATACATACATACATAAAACATACTTATTGTGACGGTAGAGGTTTACGTGGTCTGTATAAATGAAACCACGAACCTTGTCAGCATATAATATGTATATTAATAAACAAAATGGAAATAGGGGGTAGGTAAGTTTATGGTCACAAGATTCCCTTACTTCCCTTGGGAGTAGCGCAGTACTCTCCTGGCTCAGCTTGGTGTGATGCAGCCCGCAGCGGTGTGGCACGCTGAAGACGCCAGGAAAGGTGACGGCCGGCAGATGGTCTTGCCAGACCCTGGCGCGAGCTCGACGCGGCCACGCGGGAAAATAGGTAGCCGGCGCGGAGCTCGTTCGTGCGCTGATTTGCCGGAAGGTGGTGGCCCGGAACTGAGCGCCTAAATGCCTCCGGTAATTCCAGATTAGCTTGAGCAGATGGAAAGCCGGAACCGAGAATTGGGAGTAGGTAATCCGCAACTTCGGACCCTGGAATGAACGTCCAACGTGTCACAAGACGGCCAATAGGTTATCTCCACTGATTGTGGCACCAAGGCATAAGCAAAGCGAGATGTACTATGCGCTAACGAAGGTGATGTGTGGTTGTCACAATCAGTACGGAGATTACAAAATATAAGCGAGAAGCACATAATGACTTGCACATTTTTAAAGTTATGGAACATTCCATAAAATGTGCAGCGATAATAGCAAATAGGTTGCTTAGCAAATATTTTAGCAGAAGGCATACTAATTTAACAGAAAAGAGATGTCCCTGATATGTAGGTACACAAAATATAAAAGCGACATTGTTTAACACTTACCCCGTAAGGGGATTAAACTGATTTTAATAGACTCATAATAGTATTAAAAAAACAAACGGCGACCACTGTGGCTGTTCTGGAGGGCACACGTATGAAGGTCGCGCCGTTGAGAATTAGCGACGCGAACGCGTGCACCCAAAGCCAGCGTATGACGGTCTGACGACTCGGCGCGCACAATTGACGGCGGTCCCCTGAGAGGGAACAGGAGACCGCTATGCGAACGAGATCTCCTGTGGTGACCCCAAGGTCACGCGCATTGCGTTGCTTATAGATATTGGCAATTTGGTTTTATTAAAGTAAAAAAAAAACTTAAAAGAAGCCTATTTTAATGGTTAAATTGTTATTCTAACAATTTTTTAATTATTTGAAAGAAACTGAACGTTACACCGTTATATTATTTATTTTATTATTTATGTACACACAGTAAAATAGATACAGATACGGCATATTAGTATTAAGTACAAAGGTACTGCTTATTTCTTAAGAAAATTCTTCCAGCAGACCTGCGAAACGAGAAATGAAAAAGAAATGTAGACAATAGTGTGTGAGAACAAGAAGAGAAGAATTTGATTATCTACATATCTTTTACAGACAACCTTTGGATGGATTCAAGGGACAAGGAGAGACGAAAATTCAGTTAGTCAGTGGTGTACCATTTACATATACCTACAACAAGTACATACATACATAAAACATATAATATATACAATAATAAACATGAAACAAGAGCAATGAAACTAAATGTAATGACAATGTTTAAGGACAGAGGAAGTGTTTTTTAACCAGAATATACTCGTATTATATTATATTATTTTATTATTATATATTTCTAGTGCCCCTATAACAACTAATAATAATAATCCAAATAAAAAAAAAAAAAAAGGGGTCGCCTTACAAGATACGTGTTTTTTTTTAAACACGTGTCTTAAATATTTTATGATGGTACGGAACTCTTTGTGTGCGAGTTCGACTCACACTTAGCCGGTTTTTTTATTATTACTTTTATGTTTCTCCTTTAAGAGCACTTAAAGGAGAAACATAATAGTAATTATACAGGAGTATGTAAGGATCGTAGCAGATGGTGTTTTGTTTTATCTGCCTACCCATGGAACGAAGGTGTGAAATATGTAAGTATGAAGGTATGGAGAACAGGGTGTAAAGTTCACTCATACCCCTATAGAAAAGAGAGGATCCTCCGGCCAGACGGGTGTCGTATCTGGTGGGCGCCTGCCCGACGGTTGATGTTGGGACGTTGTATAAATGCTAGTTGCGCGGTATACTCTGCTTGCGCGATGCAGGATTTTGCGTGACGTCAGTGTGACGCGTAGCTTGCATGTGGCGTTGTAGATGCCGCTACATAAGTATGTATGTTTCTCTCCAAAGTACCTACCAGTTTAATAAAACTTTATAAGCGTCCTATATTTTATCCTTATAAAGTAGCTATGGCTACCAACTCTATTAAGTTAAAAGTTAATCCTTTATCTTTAAAAGAACTCGCAGAGCAACTGTCGTTTTTTTCCTCTGGACTTTTATTAAAGTTTGTGGAGTTTGTTTAAAAATTACGTCACCTATCTCGTTTGCTCTTTTTGTTTAAAATTAGGTTTGTTGAACGAAATAATGTTTATGGCTGTCAGTATTTTAAAATCATAGAGTAGGTTTGAAAACGAATGCCCATTTTGTGCGAATGAACTGATGAATTATTAACGGTCGGCGCAGCGCCATTAGTTTAAAATTCTAAAGCGTGCTTTTATTTAGGCATTCATTTATGTGACAATGGGACATTATCCTACTATCGGATACCGCGGTTGGACAAATATTTGAGTGATTCCAAAACATTTCCCTAGTCTATCGTTTGCCAGTATATTTTATTTATTGCGTTCGTGATACAATAGAAATATCCTAGTATTCCTTAGTACGTTACTTCAACATTTCGGACAAAAAGACTAAAGAAAAACCCACTGTAAAACCATGCCAAAATTCTGCACCACAATGTACAACATCGTACAGCAACACATACAAAACAAAATGGTTGATAGCTGAAACGATGCGTAAGTTCGCGACTCGCGGCATGTTGCGAACTCGATAAATTTGACGGGAACGCTTGTGGAATACTAAGTTATGGTAGAAAATCTCGCTGTGTTTTTGGGTAGTCCACACTATGAAGGGTTTGCGGTTTTGCTTGCGGTGTTTTGTTACTGCGGAACTGTGTCAACGCATTGCTTAGCAAATATCCCACCTAAAGACTTCCAGTTATTTCGCTCAAGAGTTGATAAGATAAGATATGTTTATTTGTCGAAATCACGTGTAGGTTTACAATCAGTTGGAACAATTGAAGTTTGAGCGGTTGGAACGGTTGGTATGAAATAAATTAATAAATGACATGATGTTTTATATTTTATTTGGGAAACTTACAGCTACCTTATACAGTATTCTTAAACAATATGAAATTGAAGGCCAAAGGTACAGAATACCTATAACATAAATTCATTATCAAATAATTAACAAATGACAACAATTCATTAAACTAAAAATCATTTAGAAGCAAACAATTACTTTTCCGTACCTAATGAATATGAGAGAATATGAGGAGATACATACATACATAAACTCACGCCTTCTTTCCATGGGGGTAGGTTGAAACTACAGAAAGCCACTTGCTACGATCCTTACATACTCCTTTTGCCTCGATTACGTTCATACATCTGGTCATACACGCACGGCGGTTGCGAGTACTAAAGATTTCACCAACAAAAGCTTAAGCCGAGAAACACTGTCATGTTAACTAAACGTTTTTGTCTGCCTTGTCCCTCCATCTTCTTTGTTTCTTGCCGTGGCGCTATTTATGGACAAGATTCATACACCACACTTTGACTGCACTGCGGTAAGTAAAGTAAGCATCTCATACGAATGTGAACTGAATTCCTATGAAATAAATATTCTTATTAATATGAAACGCCTGCTCACATTCGCTTATATGAACGTGAATATTATACTTCATAGTTTTGAGAACCAATTGCTATGTTTTCAACTTATCGATGTGTTTTCAAGGACGGGCAATGTCTGTTCCGCTTCATGAAAACATCGAAATACCTTCTTTCATAATTATGATTATTGGCAGCCTTGTTCCACCCCCTGCTGAGTATAGGCCTCCTGCCTTTTGTGCTATGCTTCCCTGGTCCAAGTGAGACTCATCCAGGTCTTCCCAACGATCTTCTGTAGGTCGTCCACCCACCTGGCCATTGGTCTGCCAACCAACTACTTAATTTATTCTTCGTAAAATCCATCCATGACAGTTTTAAGAAAAACCTTGTCATACAAAAATGTAGTACATACAGACACCACAACCAATATTGTTGTGATAGTAACATTCTTTTTGTTAAAAAATACATAGAATATGTGCTTAAATACGACACGTTATTACCCCTCGTCTTCTATTGACACAAGTTACTTCTAGAACAGCGACTTTTACATGTTAGACACGAAGAAATAAAATGTGTGAGAAATAGTGTTGAATTTTGGGCACTCACTAAGTTAACTAAAATTATTGCTGTCTCTTTTTAGCAGGATAAACTAGGGGTGCTAGGACAGGAAACCTCCCCGTGTGCCCGTGGGCTGGAGTTTCCCTTAGATGCGTCTGGGGGAAAGGCCAGTCACCGGGACGGTGCACCCTGGGGTACGGGCAATGACTCCCCATTAGGTATTGTGTGCCTAATGGGTCTAGTTGCCCGTATGCTAATATCCTGTCGGAGGAACGCTCCAACGTGTGTCTCTCTGTTTAAGCAGAGACGCACAGCGGGGGAGTAAGAGCGGGCTCGGTGTGCACTAACTCTGCCGCCGGGCAGGCAGGAAGGAGTCCTCTCCTTCTGCCACCGTTAGTCTCGTAGCCCCGAAGATTGTCAAGGTTATGTCTCTGACTTTTGACGGGAGTCGAGGGTCTTGGCTTAACCGCCCGGGCCGCGAGGAAGATAACCTCTATAAAAAAAATCCTCCACTATCAAGTTTTGGTGCGTGGCGAGGGTATGAATGGCTGAGGTGTCCTACCGCGACGTGCTTACGAAAGCGAGGGCGGCGGTGAACCTCGAAGAGCTTGGTGTCACCAATGGCATCCGGGTAAGGGTTACTGCGACTGGGGCCCGGATGCTGGAGGTCCCTGGTGCGGCCAGCGACCCAACCGCTGACGCTCTGGCCGAAAGGCTTAGGGCGTCCCTAAGTGCGGACGAGGCCCGAGTCTCCAGGCCCACCAAGTGCATTGACATGCGAATCCTGGGCCTGGACGACTGCGTGACGGAGGCTGAGATAGTGGCCGCCGTCGTCAGGACTGGGGGGTGCTCTGCCGAGCAGGTGAGGGCGGGCACCATTCGTCCTGACCACACGGGGATGCGAGCCATTACGGTGAGCTGCCCCGTGTCAGCGGCCAGAAAAGTTGCTGGGGAGGGCCGAAGGCTCCTGGTGGGCTGGGTTTCCGCGCAGGTGAAACTGCTGGAACCCAGACCTCTGAGGTGCTTCCGCTGCCAGGTGGGCAACCACGTGGGAGTGCGATGCACTTCGGAGGTGGACCGCAGCGATCACTGCTTCCGCTGCAGTCGGCCCGGGTACAAGGCCGACTCGTGCAATGCCACGCCGCACTGCTTTTTATGTGCGGCAGCTGGCAAGCCGGCCGATCACCGGGCTGGGAGTAAGGCCTGCGCCCCACCCGCCAAAGTCAGGGGCAGAGGTAAACCCTCCGCAACCGCCGTCACCGCCGCACCCGCCGCCAATGCCGCAGCCGCTGCCGCCACCATCGTCGTCACTGCCGCAAAAACCGCGGCAGGGCCCTCACAAGGGCTTCGGGAGGGGGCTAATATGGAGTGCCAATAATGGCTCCATTACGCCTCCTCCAGGCGAACATCAACCACTGCGTCGCTGCTCAGGATCTGTTGCTCCAGAGCATGGCGCAGTGGTCGATTAACATCGCCGTGGTCGCTGAGCCGTACTTTGTCCCGCCCAGGGATGACTGGGTGGAGGACCTGAGCGGCTCAGTGACCCTAATTTCGTCGGCCGTCGCCGGTACCCCGTCGCTCGAGGCAGTCAAGAGGGTAAGGGGTTGCGTGGCAGCACGGTTCGGGGAGATTGTTGTCGTAGGGGTATACTTCTCCCCGAACAGAACTCTCGCTGAGTTCCACAACTCCCTTGCGGAGTTGAGAGTCGTCGTCGTCGGGTACCATTAACTCCCCGTCCTCGTGCTCGGGGACTTCAATGCCAAGAACACGGCTTGGGGTTCCCGGTATACGGACGCGCGGGGCAGGATGGTGGAGGACTGGGCTCTGGAGACAGGCCTGGTCGTCCTAAACCGGGGTTCTGTCCCCACGTGTGTGCGGATGCGGGGTGAGTCAGTGGTGGACATCTCGTTTGCCAGCCCCGCTCTGTCGCCGCGTGTCATTGACTGGCGCGTCATGGAGGGGGTGGAGACGCACTCCGACCACCGGTACATCCGGTTTGACGTCTCCGCCCAGACCTCGAGCGCGCTGGTCCGTCAGGCCCCGAGTGGTCCGCGGTGGGCGCTGAAGCGGCTGGACCGGGAGCTCCTCCTGGAAGCCTCGATCGTGCAGGCCTGGGTGTCATCACCGGACAGGCCTGCTGATATTAACGACGAGGCGGAGTGGTTCCGGGAGGCCATGTCCGACATATGTGACGTGGCAATGCCCCGTGTCCAGCCTGGACGCGCCTGGCGCCAGGTGTACTGGTGGTCGCCGGAGTTAACAACTCTACGCGAGGCGTGCGTTGCTGCACGACGCCTGTACACCAGGCACCGCAGGCTCCATATCCGCCCTCCGGATACGGAAGCCATTCAGGCGGTGCTGTACGAGGGTTACAGAGCGGCGAAGACCGCCCTCCGAGCGGAGATACTGCGGGCCAGGGGACTGGCCCGTGAGGAGTCACTGGGGACTCTGAACAGGGACCCGTGGGGACGCCCATAGAAAATGGTGCGGGAGAAACTTCGCCCATGGGCTCCCCCCCTGACGCAGAGTCTCCGGCCTCAGCTTATAGAGGGCGTGGTGAGCGCTCTGTTCCCTTCGCGCGGGGAGCATACTCCTCCGCCCATGGCTCCGCCTCCTGCAGTGCCAACTGTGGACCACGTAACCGACGACGACGACGATGCTCCTGAGGTGACCGAGGTAGAGTTGAGAGTGGCGGTACGTAAGCTGAGTGCCAATAATACCGCCCCAGGACCCGACGGGCTACCTGGAAAAGCCTGGGTCCTGGCCTTGGAGGCTCTCGGGCCTCGACTTAGAGGGCTCCTAAGCGCATGCTTGGAGGGGGGCCAGTTTCAAATTTGTTTGGTAGACGGGGAAAGTGGTCCTCATTAAGAAGATGGGGGGCGCCCTGCGGACTCTCCGTCCGCTTACCGGCCCATCGTGCTGCTCGACGAGGTGGGCAAACTCTTTGAAGACCGCCTCGTCGGGCGGCTGGTGCGGGTGGGGCCGGATTTGGCGGACAGCCAGTTTGGTTTCCGCAGGGGGCGCTCTACGGTGGACGCCATCATGCGCGTGCGAGCCCTCACGACGGGGGATGCTGTGGCCCGGGGTGGGGTTGTCTTGGCGGTGTCTCTAGACATCGTCAATGCCTTCAATACCCTGCCCTGGAGTTGCATCAGGGAGGCACTCTGGTATCATCGGATGCCGACCTACCTCTGTCGCATAGTCGAGGCCTATCTGACGGACAGGGCCGTCATGTACCCCGGTCACCAGGGAGAATGGAACCGGCGAGAGATATCGTGCGGTGTCCCACAGGGATCGGTCCTGGGGCCGCATCTGTGGGACATCGGGTACGACTGGGTGCTGCGCGCCGACCTCCCTAGCGGCGTCAGCGTCGTTTGTTACGCTGACGTCACGCTGGTCCTGGCGCAGGGGAGGTCGCACCAGGCGGCGGCCGAATTAATGACACGCGGGGTTGCGACAGTCATTGAGAGGATCCGGCAATTGGGACTCGAGGTGGCCCTGCACAAGTCCGAGGCCATGTGTTTTCATGGTCCTCGGAACGCGCCACTGTCGGGTTCCCAAATAATGGCGGGAGGGGTCCACATCGGCGTCGAGTCGACGATGACGTACCTGGGACTCGTCCTCGACAGCCGGTGGAACTTCGTTGAGCATTTCCGACGTTTGGCTCCCAGACTGGACTGGGCCGGGGCTGCCTTGAAGCGGCTCCTGCCCAATCTAGGGGGTCCAAACGCCTCCTGCCGGAGGCTCTACGCGGGGGTCGTGCGGTCGATGGCCCTTTACGGGGCACCGGTGTGGGCGCGTTCATTGAGGCTCCGACCAGCACTCCGGTTGAACGCGTCCCAAAGGGTCATGGCCATCCGGCTGGTCCGAGGATACCGCACGGTCTCCTGCGAGGCGGCGAGCCTCCTTGCCGGATTGCCGCCATGGGATCTGGAGGCAAAAGTCCTCGCGCACATTTGGGAGTGGCGCGAGGAGGCAAAACGCCGGGGCGTTACTCCGCTGCCGCGAGAAATCGCGGCACAGCGGACAGAGTTCCGGCGGGATCTCATGGCGGCATGGAGAGTGCGACTGTCGCAACCCAGCGCTGGGCACGCCACAATTGCGGCGGTAAGTCCCCTCTTTGAGGAGTGGCTTGAGAGGCGCCACGGCGTCCTCACCTTCCGCCTGACGCAGGTCCTCACCGGATATGGCTGTTTCGGGAGGTTCCTGTTTCGGATAAGGCCCGGGTGTTGGCATTGTGTGGATCGACCGGAGGACACGGTGGAGCATACGGTGGAGGTCTGCCCAGCTTGGGTGGAGTACCGCCGTGTCCTCGTGGCGGCGATCGGCGGCGGCGATCTCTCGCGTCCGCCCTGGTACAGGCCATGGTACGGAGCGAGAGGGAATGGGAAGCCGTCACCTCCTTCTGTGAAGCAGTAATGCTCGCGAAGGAGGAGGCGGAGCGCGTGAGGGTGCGGCAATCGTTGCGCCCTCACGCCCCTAGTCGCCGCAGGAGGAGACACCCTGGGCGTCGGGAGTCAATTGCCGACTCCCGGCCACCGTAGGCGCGGGCTTGCGGACGGCGAGCAATGGGCAGCTCGCCGTCCGGTAAGGACCAGGCCCGGGTCGACGGCGCGTCGTGTTCCACGCGCGCCTCAAAGAGATGTCAGCATCATTGAAGGGGTCCGATAGGGCCGATGCCTGCCGGGGTCGCGGATTGTTCGAAAGAGTTACCGTGGCCCTGGCGCACAGGCAACTGAAGGAACACGGGTGGGTTTTAGTCAGTAAGAGTCTGACACGCCCTTCCGCTCCGCCCAGAGCGGGAGAGGTCATTTGATGATTTCCCACCCAAAAAAAAAAAAAAGCAGGATAAACTAGAAAAATACGAATGAAAAGATTTTGGTATCTAAGAATTTAAAACGCAATACGCACTATAAGACTTTAGAGCTATAAACAGTGAAAATTTTGACTGTATGTGATATACTGTGGCCCTAGCAAGAACGCACGGAGTAAATAGAATAAAAATTCGAATGAATTTAAAATACCGTGAAATAGGGTGAGTAGGGATGCAGAGGTGAATCAAGACGAAACTTTAAAAGGGATTTTAACATTGAATTAGCATAGTTGGTTGCCAAAAAGGACTCTAATATGTTTACTGTATTATAATTAACGATTAAGTGCGCTTGTTGGCAACAAACTATAGTATTTCAGTGTGTGCGTGGTACCATCGCATTAAGGAACTCCATTTCTGACGGGAGTCCCCGGGCCGCACACATTATTTTTCGTATCTATGGATAGGTATGATAATTAATATGCTTGTCGCAAAAAAAAAGCACAAAATGCTATAGGATAATTGCATTTTAGGAAAAAAAAATCGTTCGTTTTTACTTTACGTTTACGTTGCGCGTTCAGGTCCATGGTTCTCTTAAGTGACTGTTCGTATTCAACGTGGTTATTGAAGAAAAGAAGCCTAGTTGATTATGACCAGTAAGTTTCTATAGATATCTCCTATCGCCCGCCATCTTACTCGATCGTGGCCTAAGCTCATTATGCTACTACCAGCCATCCTCCGAAGGTTTTTGCTCCACCTAGTCTGAGGGCGTCCAACTTTTTCAATAGACTAACGCATATTACCTTACCTACAAGTTAACAGATCGATACATCCACGTATTTTATATTAGCGGGCCACTTTTTTTGTTTACGCTCCGAACATTATTACGTCACTACTTATACAATAACCAACAACCTCGAGGTCCCCAAAGAAGTATAAGCTTTTATTACATTAATGCAATCTGACATTACATCCAGAACTTTATATCTGCGATCTTAGATAAACACCGTTCGTGTGGAGTTCTCCAACTCGTATTAAGATAAAATTGTCTCTCTCTCACACAATAGGGCCACAAAATATATTAGTACAGAAGATTAAGAACGGAAGAAAATTGACGCACACAAACATAGTCGCGAACGTGAACTAAAACAAATTCCGGTCGTGAGTGCACTTGCACTCGCTATACGTGAAGCGAGTCTATGTGTGCGTGCGTTTTTGCTCGTTGTATGGAGTTAGCTTTCTGTACCTATTTGGTGTAATATGGATGTAAGGAAATTTGTTTATATACCGTACTTTATGGAAGGACACTGTATCTGCATGTTATTGCTGCACGTTGAACTCGTTTGCTGAAAAGGAAATGTATTTGGATGCAGAAATATTTTTCGTGATATTTTCGTGGGTTGCTTTTGTCAGGGATTTTGTCGAGACGTTTGACAATATCCTGCTGTGCAATAAAAGTGCAATTGCTTATACATTTGGTGACATCATAATGTTCCTATTCGGTTCTTGGTTTGTAGTTTCTAGTGTTACCTATTCTCAACTTAGCTTTATGGTAACCGTGGTGACAAGAAAGACAAATGCTGCCAGCCAAATTGACGTAATAACCCTCCAAGCATTTCATTTCCAAACAAGATTAAAACTCATTAATAGTTCACCCGCTCATAACTACCTCCACAGAAAGGGTTAACTCAGTCTATAAGTACAAACTCTAGACGAATGGATTAATATTCCCATTCTACGCCACGTATAGCAATAATCTGCCCGTTTATTATTCACGTCTCTGGGTGTTCTGACTCACACAGTACAGGATATTCATACAAATTGGAGTTTTGAATATGTTCGCTCTTTATTTTTGTTAGGAGAAATTTTTGGTCCTTGGAGTCTTGAGTTTATTTTCAGGTATGAATTGTTGGTCCTTTGAGCGTTTGCGTTTGTTTTTCATACTTAGAGAGATGAAACGATCATTGATTATTTCCTCAGTATTGTGTTGTCAATTTCAGAAAATTAGGTTGGTTATGGTTTTTTGGTATTTTTTTTCACCGTAATTACTGTAGAGGTTCTAAGGTCGGGAACGTCCTAATCCGACCATCACAAATGATTGACATAATATACGTGTGACGGGGAAGGTACCTACGTCTCTCTCGTTATCATCAGCCATATTTTAATTACGGTGGGCGTACTTTGGGAAGTGTTGGTTATTGCGCAATAGAAAAACCGTTTGCCGTTTAAATCAAATAATAATTTACGAACAAATTAACTGGCGAATCATATAATGTAGTAGGTACACAACACAACCATACAGAACGCGTGACATTTTCTAAACTTATTCACTGCTTGACCGCCACCGACCAACTCTGCTTTAACTCTTGTCGAGCGTTATGTTGTAGCGCCACCTGGTGGCGCTAATGTGCCGATTAGTCAAAGTCAAACGATTGTTTTAACGTATTTCCGACATGTGTATATTAAGAGATAAACACTTTTTTGTATATAGAAGAGAAAAAGAGGTCGATGATCAGCGCCGACGGCTGACAGTGGTGTATTTGAAAATATATACATATATGTGTTGCCATTTATGTATTTAAAACCCCGGATCAAATAGTACCTAACTATATCTCTGTGTGTGACCACAAGAACAAAACAAGAACAAACTGTGCAAATAAATCAACACTTCGAATACAGAATCTTTCTGATTTAAACATTAGAACCACGCATTTGTGAGTCAGCCTTCAGCGTTACAAAGTGTTTCTCATCTCCGCTAACTTTTCAATTAATCTTATCTTTGAAAGTGAAACGTGGCTTAAATAAATTTAACTTACTACTATTTTATCTTAAATATATATATATTCTATCAACGACTACTTAAACGATAAGAATATTTGGTCGCTCTGATTAACTCAAGACAATTTTTATGTTCTTCCTCCAGAATTAGCTTACCTACTGACAGATTTTATGTGTTCATAATAATTGTTTATTTTATTTCATTTCATAATTTAATTTGGTTTAATTTTATTTTCATTTATTATTGACATAATCTACTCATTTCAATGCATTTTTAATGAGCTATATTGCAATATGTGGCTAGCTAGTGACGCCGACAGTTGATCATATTATTCGTATATTAAGTTAGTCATGCTCCCTTAGATGTCACTGCTTGCGGTAGCGTCAGGGGTCGGGTTGCCTCCTTCCCTCAAATATGGGGGGTAATGGCTGATCTTTGCATTATGCTCATGAACGGGTACTGCTTGTGGTGATAGGTCATCTTGCTGACCATGGTTTTGTTATTGTTATAAGTAATTAATTGTTTATTTATTTTACTTCAAAAGTCCTAGTTTCGTGACTTCAAGTTATAGCTATGTGTATCTAATGCAGCACTGCATTAAGTCTACGAAAACCATTAGTAAATTAGAATTGTTGGTATATAATGTCAAATAATGAGAAGATTATCTCAATAAGAGAAAAAAAATATAGAATAGTTTCGTGTTTCTGTTATTTCAAAGTACCTAGTCCACTAGTAAGTTGTTTGGTGAAAAAATACAGCGTCTTGAATTTATTTTACATATACAACATAACAGATTTAAATATATCTGTGGCGCTATATTTTGTTTGTGTACATATTCGTTTGTTAATAAATAATTTAAAAAAATACCTTTGTATACGAGTTAACCATGTTAACAAATTTCACAAAATAAGATAAAAAGTTGGTACTTTAAAACAATATAAAAATGAAAATGTAATCAGAAAAATATTACCTACCTATTATTTACTTATCGATCTTACGTCATCTCACAGAATCTTAAACACTTTCGACACACATCAAAGAATGATGCATACCAGCAGTGCATAGTACAGTACTTGATAAAAACAAAAACATGAAAGAAGCTGTCAAATTACCTAGGACTTGCTTCTGCCCACGAGTTCGTCCGCGTGAAATTTATTTTTCCTCTGACCCACCCCATCGCAGCGCATCGCCAGCCCGCGCTATTACTTCGTTAAAGCTTAATGTTCTTTCTGCCTTTTTTCCTTTTTCTCGGCTCAAGGGTTGTAACGTGATGTTAAATATCCTTTAAGCTTACATAAGAATTGGGCTATCAAATGCAAAAAGAATATTTAAATCCGACTGGTAGTTCCAGAAATAAGCGCGTCCAAACAAACAAAGAAATTTTTCAGCTTTATTATAAGTACTAGTTGTTGCTCACGACTTCGTCTGCAATTCAGGACGAAAAATAGCTTATATTCTTACCCAGGTCATAGTCTATCTGTGCGCCAAATTTCATCCAAATCCGTTCAGTAGTTTTTGCATGAAACAGTGACAAACATCCATTCATCCATCCTCACAAACTCTCACATTTATAATATTAGTAGGATATAATAAAATGTAATAATAATAATAAACATTTATTTCAGACCAGGTCCATATTTTGTTAGTAACAATGTACTTAAAAAACTAATGTTAGTATTGGCAACAAAATTAAACAACGACATGAAGCCGCACCCACCTTTACAGCATGGGGGACTCCCACCGATCAGTAAAAACACCAAGTATCGTGTTGGTACTGCCACAAACGCGAGTGAGTAGGGAGACGCATCCTTTCCTAACGATAGCGGCAAAGCCATCAATCTGCGCCTCAGCAAACATCCCTGAAGCACTGCAACGCCATGGCAGCCCTAACAGTACCCTGAGTGCGTTATCATATTGGACACGCAGGTCGCTGTATGCCCGCTGCGAATAACTGACCCACAGGCTGCAGGTGTAAAAAGATTGGCAATATGCTTTAAAAAGCGTGATTTTAACCGAATTCGTACACCGTGCAAATCTGCGGGCCAGCATGTTACAACGGACAGCCAGCGACCTGCGTTCCCTTTCTATGTCTAGATTATCGCTCAAATCATCGGTGACCCAGTGACCCAAATATTTAAATTTAGATACCCTACATAGAGGAGTGCCGAACAGTGATACATTGGGAAATGCTGGGTAAGAAAAACCACGGGCTTTAAAGAGCATTAGTTCACTCTTCCCGATATTATATTTGAGCCCATGAGTCCCCGCATATGGTTCACATATCGACACTAACCTCCTCATAGCACTGATTGATGGACTCAGCAACACCATGTCGTCTGCGTAACTAAGATTATTGGTACACACTCGTAATATATATAGTTTTATAAAAAGCAATGTGAACAACAGCGTTTCCTGTACGTACTACTCTGATTAACATTTCATAAGCGCTGGGCATACTAAAATGTTTTTTGGTCTCATATCTCACGAAGTTCCTGCTTTCAAGCAAGTTTAAAATTCCTGCACTCCTTTTTACTATGTAAGAGGTAGTGCTCACCCCTAACTAATAATTAAAAGTTGGCACGTACATGGTGCCTGCTTGTGCATAAGTAATGTATTGTTTATAATGTGACAGGATGAGCAAAGAAGGAGGTGATCTTACTAATTTTATAAATGTCAAAGTTAAGTAGTGTGTAATGTGTTTGTAACTCAGTTACCGTGTAAGAGTGATTGAATTTGGTTGATATTTGGCGTAAAGGTGAAATGTCTTCCGGTACATATGAAGTAGACGATTAATTTAACCGACTAGAGACAACAGTACAGAGTAATGATTTTTGAAGTGAAAACTTCTTTAGGCGCGTTGAGCACTTTTTGGGTGAACAAAATCATGGAACCCGCGTCATCGTCACCGCACGCTTCGACGATACAATTCACAAGTTACTTAGTTTTCACTTCTATCGGCAGTCCCCAAAGACTGCCCCGCATTTTTTACAATTGTAAATACGTTGAGAGATAAGAAGGAGCAAAAATTTAAGCCAGCTACATGTACTTGCTTAGGGGAACGTACTTGTTTTGTCATAATTGTTTGTAAATATTACTAACATAGTTTGTAAGTGAACTCAAACTCAAAGCATGTATTTCAAATAAACCAATAGGGTATTACATTTTTAAAGTGTCTCAATTATATTCTATAGCACTAATGAACCACTAAAAAAATCACAGAATTTTTATTCAATCGTTAAATGCCATAAAAATGCATTTAAATTTTGCATTTTCGCGCTTAATTTGACGAAAACGCTGGACGCAGTGGACGCCATATTGCTCTGTGGTCATGACGTCAGTTGGCTGTGTAAACAATAGTTGATACGGTGATAGTTGACAGTTGACACTTCTAAGTTTTCATAGCCGTATGACGAAATAACATGGCGACTACTATTTAATATTTAATGGTGTTATGAAACAGATTAAAAAAGCTGAAACCTTTGAATTGAATTTAAAAATTTAGTTTGCTATTTTATGAACCAAAACTAACGTTTTCCGACTGCTTTTTGCCTAAGCTATCTCCATAATATTTTTAGATTTTTTCTCATATAGAGTAAAATAACCTATTACAGGGACTTTTTAATTATCAATGGGTCGGTCAGTCACAAAGATAAAGCTAGTTGCCCATTCCAAAGCATAATAGGTTGTAGAAAATTGATAGACTAACGTTATGAGTCCATGATTGGTACTTGAACATAAATGTTTTATTATTATATTATTTATAAGATGGTGTGAGTGATGGGCAATGAAATTCTGTAAATAAAGTAACCTGTTTGTCAATGTATGCGTAGTTAAGGACTCCAAACTAGGCATACATCAAAATCATCAATATTTTAGCCCAAAACCACCCTGTACTGGTTTAGGATTCCCCTTTATTCTGCATAATTCTTTTGAAAAATATGAACCAAGCAATTTAATGTTTTCAAGCACTTCACGATTCTAAGAATTATATTCCACGAGGAATCTTCTAGGAACTTTAAAGCCCATTTTCTCAATCCTTTACGTAAAGCGAAGCTCTCGAAGCGATTCTCATACTGTTGTAGTCCACACGCGTCAGGTTTCTGTTGTAAACAGTTTACGAGTAAACTTCTCAGTTGGGATGGAGTTGAGGTTGAGAAGTATTAAGTTATGCGGGCGTAGTCTTGGATATAGTTATCGTCTTACGGATTCATTGCTCATATTCGTGTTCATTTGTATTTTGGTCCTTTAATACATAGTTTTAAACTAAGTCGCATTTTGTGTCTATGTAGAAAGAAGCACAAATTAGTATAATATTCATTTAAATTGATATAAATGTTAACAAAAATACATAAACAGTCACATCTCAAATCATATTTAGCACTCATAATGATTTTATTTTAAATATACATATACTTAAACATAATTAAACCAATTTAAGAATAACAAATTGATACTTGTTACTCTTATTCACAGACTAGAACGGACGACGGAACTCTCATATCTTGTTTCATCTCTACAGTATTCTGTTCAACCCTAAAACCCCCTATTATCTTAAAGAACATTTTTAGTTCCTTCATGACACACATAATAGATACCTGAGGTCATCGGAAAACTTAAGACTAGAGATGCCGATGCATTCCACCAGTTTTTATGACAAGTCTTTTACAGTTCAAGCAGTACGGTTATGGAGTGCATTGCCCATGTCGATAAGGCGTGCTCAATCTTTGTCCACTTTTAAAATTCTGGTTATAAAACACTTCCTCTCTCCTTAAACATTGTCATAACATTTAGTTTCCTTGCTCTTGTTTCATGTTTACTATTGTATATTTTATATTTAGATAAGTATATGTTTTATGTATGTATGTATTTGTTGTATATGTAAATGGTACACCACTGACTACCTGCATTATTGTCTCTCCTTCTCCCTTGAATCCATCCAAAGGTTGTCTGTAAAAGATCGCTTTTAGCGATAAGACCGCCCCCATTGTGTCACCCTATGTAAAATTTCTACATTTATATCTGTAATTTTTATGGTGTACATAATAAGGAGTATTCTATTCTATTCTAGATGCATGTTGTGGACTTGTTGAGAACTGTACGCGGACTTTAGCGATCAACTCATGCAACGCTTTTTACTAAACGTTCGATTGCTGTGCAGCCGGACGTCACGCGGCGGGTGTGACGTCATGAAGACTTTTTAAATTAAAACAAACGATGTCGATAGCACCTGAGCTCCTTAAGTTCTTAGTTGAGCTACACGGTTACTGGCAAATTTGTTAGTGCGTGCACTGTCTGGACAGGTCCACTTAATCTGTGTAGTTCTTTCCTCAAAAGACAATTTCAGACACCAATCTACATAGTCTTCCCATGATCTGACCAAGATTATGGTCTGGACTTAAAAAAATACTGGTCTGGCGAGTTATCGCCCCTGAGATAGTTTGTGATTGTGGGTGGTTAGGCATATATTGCTGTGGCGGACATGTGAAGCAGACTGAGCTACCAGTGACAGCCAATAACAGCTGTCAGATATTCTGATATCTGACAGCTGTTATTGTTATTGTTAAGCGCACGCACCCTGGTGCGTGCGCGCCATTTGGTCGCATTTTCATTTCACCGCAAAAACCGCATTTTAATCTTAATTCATCGCACCCGCATAAACCTATAAATTTATGTGCATTATCCCGTAATCCTTGGGGATTTGCCATTATATAGTTCAAGATTAATATATCAACCCGCATTGGATTAATGTGTAATAACATGGACGTTCAAGTGACAATTGTACGGATCCGTTTGGTAGCCACCTGCGGAGAAGAATCGTCAAGACTGAACAAGGATCACATTCAGGTACCGCTTTTGCATTATTTGCTGGGGTCTAAGTACCGATGCCACCTGACCGTCACCAGTCACTTGTAATTTGTCTGAACAAATAGGCGTTTTGAATCGGCCTGCATTCCTCATGCTGATGTGTCTCTGGTCCTCAATCAGCATAGGAAACAAGGCTATTTACACGACTGGCCCTCCAGAGACTGTGACCTCTGAGTTTGTTTCGGCCTTTTTTCACAGAGTAGTCAGATAGGAAACGCCGACCTCGTAAAATTTAAAAAATATGATTGTCGTGTAAAAGTATGTACAAACTTAGAAATAAAATCATTTATCATTTACCTGTCTGTGAGACCTCCTCAAAAACTGAAATTAATATAGTTCTATGTAAATACATTTTTGTACGTTTCAAATAACACTCTATTGAAGTTAGTTTTGCTATAATTGTTCTTCTTACGGAATTAATTAATTAATCTATACGTACATAGTAGGTAATAAAACAAATTGGCTTTTCGTGTCTGTCTGCGCTTAGTTCTTTTAAACTACGCAGCGGACTTTGATACGGTTTTCCGCACCATTTAGAGAATTTCTTTTGGAAGGTTTATGTGTAATCACAATCACTACATATTATAAAGCAAAGACCCCGAGCCACGTCTGTCTCCCTGTCTGAACGCCATAAACTCAACTCAATTACTCTGTTAGTTTAAAAATATAATATGTATACTTTGCTATCACAACATCATCGGTCGAGCCTTTATCCAACTTTGTGAGGTCTGCTTCCAGTCTAGCCGGGCTGAATACCAGTATTTTATTACATGTAGCGACTGCCTATCTGACCTCCACATTTCAGTTACCTACTGAGTAACACGATACACCTTGGAAAGACTGGCTGTCATACTTTCAGGCTTCTAACTACCCGTTAACAACGTTATAGAGGTATGAGGAACAGGGTGTAAAGCTCAATCATACTCTATGGAAAAGGGAGGATCCTCCTCCGGGTGTTGTGTCTGGTGGGCAACTGCCCGACGGTTGATGTCGGGACGTTGTATATATGCTAGTCGCGCGGTAAACTCTGTTTGCGCGATGCAGGATTTTGCGTGACGTCAGTATGACGTGTAGCTCGCATGTGGCGATGTTGATACCGCTACAACGTAATGTTATACAATGTATAAATTAATAGCTGTTGCCCGCGATTTCGTCTGCCATCTAGGATGAAAAGCCTATGTCCTTACCCGGGTCATGGTCTATATGTGTGTCAAATTTTATCCAAATCCGTTCAGCCATTTTAGCGTGAAATTGTGACAAACAAACAACTTACGTTCGAATTTATAATGTTAGTTAGGATTAGGATATTTAAAATATTTTAAGATACGTAAAACTTTAGATTTACTAAGTAAGTTACATGCTGTTTCAAGATTCGTCAAGTTTTATCTAATTAAAATGAAACCCAGCTGTTTTAAGACAATTTAATATCTCTAAAAGCTTTGCCAGCAGCTGATAAAACAATACGATTTACCTAAACTTCTCACACGTTAAAACTAAGGCGAATTACATAATGGTGGTCTCAATATTTTGTTAATAAAAAAAATAAAAATCGGTTATCGTCGAAATAAATTGCCTTGCGCTATTCAGTTGGTAATACACGCAATGCTTACCAAATCTGTGTTCGCGATTTAGTTTCCAAAAATATAAATAAATATGTGCTTTTAGAAACATAACTTTAAACCCCACGTAAATAGTTCAGTTTGCACTACAAATTGAAACATTATTATGACATTTTTTAATAGAACTACTCATTTTTTAAATCAAGCTAATTCAAAATAGTTAAAGTTGATATTTGTTTAAGTGGAATTTAACACCAATTAGAAAAAAAGATTTTAATGAACCGTATGTGTTGTCGCACGAGGATACGATGACTTTTTCAAAGATTTATTAGACATTGTTGAATTCGATGCTCGGGTCAGGATGAGGGCTGCTGCCTCGTCTTCCCGTTAATTTTTTCTTCAATGAATTGATTTATTTGTCTTGTAGAAAGATATTGAGAATAATCGTTACAATCAGTTTTCAGACGGATTATAAGAGAGATAAAAAAACATAAAAAAAGGTGGCGCGAGCGATCCGTAACATGCCAACAAATCTAATGTGAAGTTGGTGGGAGACGCTCCGCGATAATTGGCCGACATGCTCGACGCTGATTGACCGATGTCATTCGCAAAAACGCCATCAGCGGCAACTTCAGGTCGCTATCTTGACTGTTCATGCCGATAGATGGTGCAGGCGGTAATAGACACAATATAACAATGAAGGTAGCCTTAGATTGTCATTTAATTAATTATCTGAAGTTAACGACCGTTCATCTTCAAAACCTCAAATAAATTAATTAAACTTAGTCTCTAGATCAAGTCCTCTTAGATCCTCCAGACAGAAACAGGGACCACCGAAAGGCTTTACTGGCTGCATTATGTACCGACCCTTACCCCTTGGTCACAAGCTACACGCTCAAGTGACACGCGTCTTGCGACAGCGACTGCGGAGAAAACAAATGAAAGAAGTAGTTTAGACTAAAGTTTAGAGCATGCCACGAGCCACCGCGATGCGACTTGCGGAGCAGCGGGCGGAAGCAAGAAACGCGCGCGCGTGTCGCTTAACGCAAGTCGCATCGCCAGTTGCATCGCTCGAGGCCGTGAACGTGGGCTTAAGCAGACTGTCGCAGACAATTGCAGTGAAAAGTATAATTTAGCCAGACATGTCGAGTCATGTCGCAATAAGTTTCAATAGCCGACAACTTGGAAGGTCCAATATTGCATTCTGTGACACGCTGTGAGAAATGAAAATTGTTTGAGAAAATTGTGAGGAATTCGCTTTCTATTGTTTTTGAATGTTTGCGTTAGCATGCTTTATTTTTACATTTAGTAGTTATTTCTGAAGTTTAAGTGGTTGATTGTTTAATTCTTTATTTGAAAGTATTATGTCCCACACTATTTACTCGATTCAGGTTGCTTGCCAGTGGCATACAATAAAATTGAAGCAAGTAATTACTTGCATCATCACAATTAGCCCTCCAGCTAATCGTAACGTTACAACTGGCAATTAAATCGCATCGTGAAAATCGAGGTAATTGCGAAACACCCTAACAGTAGCAATTGCTTTCATTTGACAGTTCAAGAACATTCATTGCGTCACTTACGTTGTTGAGCAGACAATTTTCTCGAACATATGGAGCAATGGATTAGCAATATCCTTCAAAAAGAATCAGATTGTGATTGAACATGTTTTTATGGTGCTGGTTTATAGGACAAGAAATTGGCTAACAAGCAGTATGTGTAGTTAAGCTATGCATGATAAAGTAAATTCAATTTTTTATGATAACTATACCATGAATATATGACTCGATTGTTGTGGGAAATCTAGGTTTTGCCTCTATTACTTATTGGTAGTTTGACCAATCCATCGCTATGAATTTCTCTGCCTCCAATTCATGAGGATAAGCCAAGTTGTTTAGTTTTGTTAGTCGCCTTGGCGCGCTTAGCTCTTGGATGTCAAGAGCTGACCGCGGCACAAAAATCGTCATTCTTATTCGCTTTTCTAATATTAAATGAAAAAGTACAAAAAAAAATTGAAAGTGACAGTTGATTCACTTAAGATTTTATAACCTTTCTAAGAACGCTCATTTATCATTTGTGTAGTTATGTAAGTAAATCCATCCGTAATTCATAGGAGAAACAAAGAATCTCATACTGTATTATTCACACAAGAGTCTACCTGCCAAGTCTTGCCAACATAATATTTTTCCTTATACCTATATGTCACTTATTATTATTTTCTCCCCACTCTGTTCGCAGAACAGACAGCTAAGCAGTAATAAATATTCTGAATACTTTATAATGCGACCGCAGAACGTGATCTGGACCGGGTCCAAGTTCCAAAACAGATTACTCTTATTTTGCGAAGCGGTTCAAGTCAGGACTAGACTGAATAATTATACAAAATTTGTTAGTTTGTAGGTCAGAATAAAATGAAAAGTTGCAATTGCAAATAGTTGATTCTTGTTTTACTACCTGCCTACTATTATTCGTTAAAAACATAATCTCGACTGCAACTAAAATGTTCAAAACACAGTACACCAAATACAATTAAAAAGAACAGTACTTACCCATAACCTGGGTTAGGCCATTGAATATTTTTTTATTCCATGGGATAATTTTAATTTCTGATCTCCACGTGGGCGAAGCTGGAGGCAAAAGCTAGTATTCCTATCAACTCTTTGAAAAAACTTACGAAGAAAAAAATAAGTACTTCAAAACTTTTTTCAAGCGGCAATCATCAAAAGTTCGTTATTTGGACCACTTATTCAAATTTCATCGAATATACGACTAAAAACTGAAAACTTGATCGTTGGAAGTCAAACATGAACTTAACACAAAGGCAGCTTTTAGCCTGGTACACGATGCAAAGATACACACAGAGGGTATGAATAGTGACAACGTCGTATTATAACTTTAGCCGTAGACACGAGTACAGTTAAAAAATTAAGTGATCTCATGGCCTCTTACGAGCTCACACTCTGATAACTCGCTATGAAAGCAGTTCTTGTCTAGATCATGCGTTAGTAAAGACCAATTATCCAGTTACTACTCTAGTTCCAAAAACTACTCTAGCGGATCACTACCCAGTTTTATTGTGTGTGACTGCTAAGAAAACGCGAGAATATGCAGTAACAACAATAACTAAAGTTGACTTTACAAACCTAGAGCAAGGACCTTGTGAAAATTAACTTTGACCCAATTTATCACCTACCAAACCCAAACCTATCTTTAAATTACTTTACAAATTATCTTCAACAAGCAATCATAAAAAATACTAAACACGTTACTCTATCTAAACGTCACAAAATCATAAAACCATGTACCTATTACACAGGGGTTGCTACGATGCTCAAGAAATAGGGACAAGTTGTATTAGAAATCTAAGCATGCACCAAAAAATTTCATTCTAAAACTGACATACACGCGATACAGAAACTTTTGCAATGCGTTGTTAAGAAAAGTTAGAATGGAGTATGAAAAAAATCAACTTCAAAATGCACAACAAGATAATAAAAAACTGTGGAAAGCAATAAAAGAAATTACAAACACATCAAAAGTAACAAATCATCCCAAAAAAATCAGTAAGTAAGTAATCATACCAAGGAACTACTAACGCTATCACCCTCTCCTGAAAATTTATTGAGTGTGAATAGACCAGGGTAGAAGCCTTTAAAAATAATAAGAAAGTGAAAAAAAAAATAGTAGGATGAAACCCATTAGAAAAGGAGGAGAATATTATAAAAATGAAAGGAAAAATAATTTACGGGCGATCTGAGGTCGGGAAGGGGATGGGGGTGAGTTTTTATGGGTAAAAAACGGTTTTTCTCGATTTCCGGCAAAACTAAAAGTCCTATGGAAAAAAGTCAAATGGCAAAGTTATAGGTAATAAAAAGATCTAAAACTTTTGTATTTACACTATTTTCACATAACCTCAAAATTTATGTGAAAAATTCAAAAAACCAAGTTTTTGGTTTTTTATTTTTTGACTTTTCTCCATAGGACTTTTAGTTTTGCCGGAAATCAAGAAAAACCGTTTTTTACCCTTAAAAACTCACCCCCATCTCCTTCCCGACCTCAGATCGTCCGTAAATTATTTTTCCTTTCATTTTTATAATATTCCCCTCCTTTTCTAATGGGTTTCATCCTACTATTATTATTTTGGTTTTAAAAATTATCGACCCTGGTCTAGAAGTAAATAGTTACTTTATAAACGTAGGAAGTTCACTAGCAAACAAAATTCACCAGCAAAACTCGCATACTATAAACAACAGATAAACCAATGCGGAAACAGCTACCAGTAGTCTGCATTCATTTGCTCTCATAGACACAACCAAAGAGAAGGTAAAGAAAAGAAAGAAAGAAAGAAAAATTGTTTATTCTGCACAAAAAAACGCACATTACAAAAAAAATAGATTAATAAAAATACAGACATACAAAGTAGCCAAAAGCCTCGTACCCAAAAATTAAAAGTTTTACAGTTTTGTCCATGGCCGGGGACCAAAGACAATACACATTGCTCTGCAAGGTTAGATAATTTGCTCTGTGTTACGACCGTCGCAAATGACAACAAACAAACTATGAAAACAAAAACAAAATGCCGATAGCAGAGCGAAAAAATTAGTACTTTTGTAACAAAAAAACAACAATATTATGAACAATTTAGCCGTCCGTCGCATCTGTGCAAGAACAGGTCATTGCTCAGCAAAATGCTGTTCCTTCGGACGACCCTATCGTCAACAGGGCTGATTTTCAGCAACCACCTCTCGAATGACGTAATGACGTCCCCCTGCGTGACATAATAAATCGGGAAAGTATTATTTTCTATAGAACTAAGTGTGATTCTAGCTGAACATGGTTTGTACTTCTAGATAAATATATTATATATATATATATATATATATATGTTTAAATATCTGTATTATGTGTAACTTTTGATAAATACATAAAACATATCACAATGAAAAATAAAAAAAATAAAAAATCTAAGCAATAACTCTAGCTGTTGTTTAGGTATAGTGTGGAATGTTTTCCTATAAATGCTATTTTTGTAACTATAATTTCGATATAATTTAACAAACATAACAATACTCGATAATTATGTAATTTAGTCCTCATTGATACACCATATTTATTTGCACTATGGGAATTGCGATGTCCAGGAGGTAGAACGTCTCATCCTCGACAAAAAATCAGACAGTGCCAGTGGTGGAGACAATATTAGTAATAAATTTCTAAAAACTTATAGAAACATCATTGTACCACCTCTTACAAAGATCATTAATGATTGTCTGCACAATGGAGTCTTCCCTGACGTCTTTAAAAAAACAGAAGTTAGTCCAATCTTTAAGAGTGGGGACAGAAATCGTATCAATAACTGTCGACCTATATCTATTTTACCAGCGATATCAAAAATATTAGAAAAAATTATAAATTTACGACTAGTTAAATATTTAGAAAAAAATAAACTGCTTTCAGCTAATCAATATGGTTTTCGACAAGGAAAGCCGACTAAGCAAGCCGTAAATGAACTAATAAATTTTATTATTTCCAATCTAGATGAAAAGCAAAAATCTCTCACTATCTTTCTACATCGCGCAAGGGCATTTGATACGATTTCTGTTTCCCTCTTACTGGACAAACTCGAAAGATTGGGAATTGGAGGTACATAGTTGAAACTCTTTACTAGTTACCTGGCTGACCGGTCTCAGTGTGTTCGTGTGCGAAAATGTGAAAGTTCTCACCTTCAAGTTACACACGGTGTACGACAAGGTAGCATATTGGGACCCACTTTATTTCTTGTGTATATAAATGGTCTCACGAGTTTTGAACTTACCCATGGAGATATCATACCTTTTGCAGACGATACTGCCCTCTCTTTTGCTGCTAATACATGGGAAGAGGCCTTTGGTGCTGCACAGTGGGGTTTCGATATCGTGGGAAAGTGGCTTCGGAGTAATATTCTTACATTAAATGTAGACAAAACCAAGTACATCTGCTTTAGCATAAAAAATGTAACTCGAGGTGGCAACGTGCGAAATATAAATCGCGCGAGTTTCACTCCGGGAACAACTGCAAGTGTCTTTCATTGGAACGCGTGCATACAATGAAATATCTAGGAGTTAACATAGACAGCGATCTCAATTTTAAGGAACCTATTAGGCTGCTATGCTATAGAATACGAAAGCTCATATATATTTTTAAAAACCCGAGGCACATTAATGACGTTAAGTTGTTAAAACAGATATACTATAGTATGCTCTCTGTCAATCGCTTCTAAAATATTGCCTATCATCTTGGGGAGGGACATCAAAAACAACTTTGAAGTCTATCGAGGTCGCCCAGCGTGCAATACTGAATGTTGCGACGTTCAAGCCTATCCGATTCTCTACAACAACACTGTACGAAAAATGGGAAATCATGACCGTGAGACAGTTGTACATACTAACCGTTGTCCTCCTACAACACTGTAAACTTAGCTACCAAAAACGAAGAAAAGATATACTACGCGAGAGATCTGTTTAAAACTGAATTTAGTCAACGCTTTGCCCACTCCATTGATCCATTAATTTACAATAGATTAAACAGAATCCTTTTATTATTATGTCGTTTATTTATTTACATTCTTATTTAGATACAATTTTAAAACATAGAAAAAACATTTAAAAATATAAAAATAGTGGTCTGCCGGTATCGGGAGCAGGGTCCAAGTTACCGGTGGTTAGGGCTCCAGAGACAGGAACCTCCTCACGATGCGAGCCGTATCGAGGAGTACTGTCTTCTGAATCAGGCCCTTGACCCAACCGCATAACGAGAGCCTCGAGAGATGTTGATCGAGGCTTTCGGCCATCAGGCCATTGGCGTATATTATTATTATTATTAAATTTTTACTACATACATACATACTTAAACTCGCGCCTTCTTCCCATGGGGGTAGGCAGAAACTATAGAACGCCTGCTACGATCCTTACATACTCCTTTTGCCTCGTTTACGTTCATACATCTGGTCATACACGCACGCCGGTTGCGAGTACTACGTACCTGACCTTTCTGAAGAACATTAAAGCAGACATACAGATTATTTAACAGATTTTTTAGATTTGAGAAAATTTATTAATTCCTGATAAATAAAACACCATTCCAGATACAGTTTCACAAAAGTTAATATCTAGAAATCTTCAGGAGGCGGGTAAATAGAATAAAATAAATTGCATATTTTTCGTTGCGTTATTTATGTTCTTTGTTGGTTTTTTCATCAGAAATTTCGTAGCAGCTTGGAGTCTGAATTTGTGCCCCGTTGATGGCAATTGGATCGCCCCCTATTACATGGGACTTAAACATAACTGACGAGATGTGGGTGTACTATAAATACACCTGTACGCGACTCTTTGGGGAGTATTGGCGTCAGGTTATATGTCATAGCTACATAGTGAAACTCTTTATCAAACCATTATTTATATTGGTTGTATTTCATTCAAACAAAAACTAAGATTTTTAGAGAAAAGTTTAGTGTGTAGATGCTTAATTTTTATCCGTGGTTAGGTATTAGAACCGTCCATATTAACAAGAAAAAGATTTCTCTAGCTTGTCTTATCCATACTTTAACTGTACTACCAATAGCTGTGCAGTAATTAAATTTGTTCATAAAAGATTATAAGAAAGTTATTCTGCTGGGTAATAACATCGGCTTTTTGCCGGGATCACAATATGTGAGAAACTTTTCAGAGACTAAGACTAAGTAGGCTTACTCTTTAGAAGACTGCATGCCTTTATCCATGATCCTCTTACTCTGTGCAATAAAGAACTAGCGTAATACTGAGTTAAGAAGTTTTATTACTAAACTACTTTCCTAGTTGTTAAGAGTCTGTTTTACTTTAAGGAAAATTAAGCTTAAGAACTTTACTTCGTGTATTTTATTTCATCACATCTGCCTTTAAAACGTGAGGAAAACGACATGTCCTAGAACGAAAAATATTGAAGACATGATTGTGACATCCACCAACTCGCACTGCCGTGAATTACGGCCTACTTCCTTTCACAGGGATGAGCCATGTCTCCCAGCTGTGGGGACTATTATAAGCTGATTCTGCTAAAGAACAGGCTTTGTAATTAGTTTACTGGTTTAGTTTTTGAATAGGAATATTGTTTCTTTTTTTTCCTACCTTGCTGTGTCTTAGAGGCTTATACATATTTGAAGACAAGCATGTACACACGAGAATGTACTGTCTTCTTATTCTTTTTCTTCGTGTCGCTGGTATGACTTTACTCAATTTTTGTTGGCTCAAAACTTCGCCACTACCACGGCATCATCGGTGGCAGCGCAGAGGTCACTTTGACTGCACGTTTTGGGACACAGAGGTCAGGATAGGAGGCGGAGCATAGTTTGCGACATAGCTCCACATCCACACCCAGCTGCCGTTCCATCGAGGTAGCCACACTTTACCAGGTTGGAGTTACATCTTCCCACTTGTGTCCGGAAACGGTTCAGGGACTTCCAAGTGGACCACGAAAGGATGTACTGTGCAAAATTCAAAAGCGTTTTTCTTGTGAAATAGAAACTGTAAATTTGTGAAATTACCTATTTCATAATAATTTGGTTACGATAATACTATAATTAGTAAATTTTCATAAAATATCTATCAGTACTTTAGGAGCAAATCACTTCTGAATATTGCATAAGTGTACCTATGTTATTTATGCTCGTGACTGTATGTCATAACTATTTGGAACTTTTTTTTTTGTTAGTCAGCCTGTACTGTCCCACTGTTGGGCAAAGATCTCCCCCATAAATCTCTACTGTTCCTTGTACGTCGCCTTCTCCTGTAAATGCATCTAAGTCATTACGCCAGTTTTTCCTTGACACACCATTTGACAGTAATTGTCCTTACTCCCGATGTGTCTTTGCCCGTCCAAAAAGGTTACTTAATTAATCGGGTGTAGGTTTCATTCGGAAGTATAGAGCTTCTTTCGGACGAGCCGTTATCATTGTGGACGGACTTACAGAGTAGGCCCCCTGGCACTCGCTGCATGACGAGTCTGGCCCATCTGTTTTGATGGATCCTACAGACGTGGCCCGCCCAATCCCACTTCAGCCTAGCAGACTTATTGCCTATATCGTAATCTCTCAAATACATTTTGTGGTCCTCTGATTCGTAAGCTGATTTGACATAACTCTTGACTTAATAATGAAAATAAATTCCTGGAAATTCTGAACATAATATTATCATATTAAAACATCACAACAAAACAAGGATTACTCGAGACAAAGTGAATTACGAACATTACACCTGGCATCGCTAACAACTTAGGTACTGTGTAGTAATTAAAATAATTAATCTTCGTCAAATTATATCTTCACTTAATATTATAACGTTATTACATGATCATGACTAGAGTTCGCGGAAAGCTTCTAATATTACGCATGTTGAATATATATTTATTTACCTGAAAATAAAGTAACAGACTGTCTCGTTGGTCAAGCGCTATTACTGCTAAGCATGAGGTCCTGAGTTCGATTCCCAGGTCGGGCAAAGTGTTGCGCTTGGGACGCCGTCGCCTCCTTCTGTGAGGAAGTGATGGTCACAAAGGAGGCGGCGGAAAGGGAGAGAGAGAGGATACAACCTCCCTTCCAATCCGTAGCAGACGCACCGGGCGCCGCGAGGGCGCGGAACGATCTCCGGCCGCCTTAAGGTGAGGCCTGCACAGTGAAAGGCCCGAGACGGCGGCGCGCCGTGTTCCGCGCGCGCCTCTCTCTAGAGGAATTGCAGCCGTATGCGGCTGTTGAGGGTGACGGGGTCCGCATGAATTCATGCGGGCCAACACCTGGCCGGGGGAGCGTGATGAAATGCGCAAGCACTCCAGCACCCGGCTAAACGTAGTAGAAGAACAACGTGTGGTTTTAGTCAGTAAGACTCTGATAGAACCCTCCACCCACCCCAGGGTGGAAGACATCCATGAGGATTTGCACACGAAAAAAAAAAAGGTCGGGCAATGTGTTATTGGGTTTTTCTATCTGAAAGTTCTCAGTAGCAGCCCGGAGTCTGGATTCGTGCCCGATTGATGGCAATAGGCTCGGTCCCTGTTACATGGGACTTAAACATAACTGGAAAAATGGGCGTGTACTATAGATAAACCTCTGCCCAAGCCTTCGAGGAAACAAGGCGTGATTTTATGTTATCTAAAGTATCAGTAGGTAAACTAAGTGATACGGTGCTGTGCAAATTAATGTTATTCATTCGGATTATGGAGTTAATTTCATCTATATCTATGTACGAGTACTTTTATTTATTTTTATCATATAACGACCGCACACCACCGCCGCTGCCACTGCGTGTGGGTGTTTTTTTTTTTTTTTTTTAACTATTTATGTACACACCTATAAATATAGACAGGTAGAAAGGAACAGAAATATACGTATAGATATATGTCGGAAATACGTTAAATCAATCGTTTGACTTGACTTTTCGGGACGCCGGTGCCACCAGATGGCGCTGGACAGAGTCTATAACGACAACCAAATCTGTTGTACTCTGGTCAAGCGTTAGGCTTGACCAGAGTACAACAGAGTTGGTTGTTGGCGGTTAAGCAGTGAACACGTTTAGAAACTATCACGCGTTCCGTATAGTTGTGTCGTGTACCTACAGTGTGTGATTCGATAGTGTGATTAATTTGATCGTAAATTATAAAATTTGATTCGAACTGCAAACAATTTTTCTATTGCGCTATAACCAACAATACGCATAGTACGCCCACAGTAGTTAAAATATGACTGATAATAATGACAGAGACATACCTTCTCCATCATATATATATATATATATATATATTATATATTTATTATTATTTATTATATTGATAATAGTATTTAGTATAAAATAAAATCGTTTTCCGTGTCTATCTGTGTGACCGCGTTATTCTTCTAAACTACGCAAAGAATTTTGATGCGGTTTTTGCCATAATTTAGAAATTTTATTCCGGAAGGTTTATGAGTCTAAAACATTATTAATGAACTTAATTATAATAAAGAAATTTCGATTTAGAACTTGGTATAGTATATTTATTTTATTTCTCATTTGCCCGGTTGATGGCAATAGGCTCGCCCCCTATTACATGGGACTTAAACATAACTGGCGAAATGTGGGTGTACTACACGTACACTTCTGCCTAACCCTTCGGGGTACAGGCATGATGTTATGTTATGTTCTTATTTTTTGTTTATTTTTAGTTTTCTTATGCTGCACTGGTTTTGACGGCATCACGTCAACGCTGGCTATCGCTGAAAACCAGCGCTGGGGCTCTGTCTCGCGTAGGGTAGCACTATGCTTAGCGATTGCCATTTTGCATGGATTTGACGCATATTTTCCCCCAACCCGTTCTTTTCTGTAATTGTGTGTTTTTTCTTTGCGTCATGTTTGCCTCAAATAAACGTATTTTCTTTCTTTCTTTCAATGATTTGTCAAATCGTTAAAACCGTGCGAAGCAGGGGCAGGGCGCTTGTAATATATTAGGTCGGGGAAAAGTTCTTTTGTTTTTTATAATGTAGCGTTGTGAGGAATCTCAACGGTAAATAGTCGAGTGATGCTTTAATAAAGTAATTAGTTAGTCGCTAAGCACATCACTAAATAGATGGAACATCACTAATTAACTTGAGAACACTCTTCCATTTTGATCTCGCGCTGGTTTAGCGAGCTGCTATATTCTGACACACCAGATTCCTTGTACCCCGACCTAGGGTGAGTTCCTTATTAATTATTATTATTACCATACTGTGTTTTATAAGCCGTATAGCGAGCCATTTGTATTTTATGCTCGCGTGTTACATACATAACCTCTTATTGCATCTGTCATTGTGACACGCTGTCTTTGCAACTCTCTGCCTGTAAGCCGCTGCGATGTGTTGAGCTTCTGCCTATCCTTCTCCTTACACCGTTCCTTGGTCTCCGAAGGGGAAAGGAGGCTGGGCACATCGCACGCGGCTAGCTGCTTTTGCACTTCAAATAACATGCGCTGCCTACGCGCCTTCCAGGGTTCTACGTCCTGGCCGAGGACAGGGCAACTACAACCTGCGCGCTGATGCGTAGTGTGCTACCAGCGTCCTAAGGTCTGCTACCGACGCCCGCTAATCAACCTGCGCACTGTAGCGTAGCATGCTACCGGCGTCCTACAACCTGCTACCCACGCCGCTAACTGCGGATCGTCGAAGGCCTTACCAGACTCTTGCGGAGCCTGTGCGGACGGGCCTGCCGGCTGCCCGGAAAACAAGGACAGTACCCCTCCTAACTATAACGTGATATGTGCTCAGTGCTGAACAGTGTCCTTCCTGTGACCTTCCTGTATAATATTAGGTTAGGAATATAGTCTTTTCGCATTATAGTATGTATGAACTTGTAATAAAATCTCTTTGTCTATACTATTTGTATCTGGCTGGTTTGGTATCATTGAAAGTTTAAATTTTAAAGAACATAATTCCAAATTCAAATTAGGAAAATGTGTGATTTTCATTTGTTTTTCGTACTGTCAAGATGAGTGAATCTAATGAAGAAATTCGATACATTTTAAAATTTTACTACAAAGAAGGTAAAAATTTAACGCAAGCCGCGAAAAAAATTTGCGATGTTTATGGACCTAGTGCAGTGTCTGTGAGAGTAGCAGAAATTTGGTTTAAGCGTTTTCAATCCGGAAATTTTGATGTCAAAGATGCACGTCGCTCTGGTCGCCATATTACGGATAAAATGGATGCCATTTTTGAAAAAGTGGAGCTAGATCGGCATATCAGTAGTTACGACGTAGCTGAAGAACTGGAAATTGACCACAAAATAGTTTTGGCACATTTGAAAAAAACTGGGTACCCAAAAAAGCTCGATATTTGGGTACCTCACGAGCTCACTGTAAGAAACCTAATGAACCGTGTACTCATTTGTAATTCTTTATTACGACGTAATGAAACCGAAGCATTTTTGAAGCAGCTGATAACTGGTGATGAAAAGTGGATCACGTACGACATGAACGTGCAAAAAAGGTCGTGGTCAAAGGCCGGTCAGGCTTCACAGACTATGGCGAAACCCGGGTTAACTCGCAACAAGGTGATGCTGTGTGTGTGATGGGATTGGAAGGGGATTATTCATTATGAGCTGTTACCACCAAGCAGGACCATAGATTCTGAACTCTACTGCGAACAACTGATGAGATTAAAGCAAGAAGTTGAGAGAAAGCGGCCGGAATTAATCAACAGAAGGGGTGTGGTTTTTCATCATGATAACGCTAGACCTCACACATCTTTAGCCACTCAGCAAAAATTAAGAGAGTTTGGCTGGGAGGTGTTAATGCATCCGCCGTATAGTCCTGACCTTGCACCTTCAGATTTCCACCTGTTTCGGTCTCTTCAGAATTCTTTAGGCAGTGTCAGGTTAACATCACGAGAAGACTGCCAAAACCACTTGTCGCGGTATTTTGATCAGAAGTCCCAAAATTTCTATAGCAATGGGATCATGTCTCTACCTACAAGATGGCAAAAAGTTATCGGACAAAATGGTACCTACATACTTTAGTTAAATGTAAATAAACTATATTAAAAAATGTTTTGAATTTTCTTAAAAAATGCGAAGAAACTTTTTCCCCAACCTATTATAAAGTTATGAACATTACTCTAGTTTCTCTTAACTACCTGTAGTTAACGGCCTGCGCAGTCTACCTGCAAAGCCCTAGCCGTTACAATAAAAAGCTCGATATTTGGGTGCCACACGAGCTCTTAGTCTTGAATTAGTATCACTAATTCAAGATTAAGAGCTCGTGTGGCACCTAAATATCGAGCTTTTTTGTATACCTAGACTTTTTTAAATGGGTTTAAACTGTTTTGTGATCAACCTCTAACTTTTCAGCTACGTCGTAACTACTAATATGGCAAACATGCTTCACTTTTTTAAAAAATGCATCGATTTTATCCGTAACAGGGCGACCAGAGCGAGCTGCATCTTTGACATCAGAATTCCCGGACTGAAAACTCTTGAACCTTCTTTGTGCGACACTTACTGACACTGCGTTAAGTCTGTAAACGTCACATCGTTTTTTCGCGGATTGTATGGAATGTTCCCTTTTTTTGTTATAAAACTTCAAAATGTATCGAATTTCTTCGTTACATTCACTCATTTTGGCGGGCCGGAAAACAATGGAAAAATGGCGGGAAATCGTTTTTACTTTTATTTTTCTTTTTTTATAATGTCATCTTTTTAATGGTATCAAAACCAGCCAGATACAAACATTACAGCCAAAGAGATTTTACTACAACTTTATACCTATAAAATACGAAAAAACTTTTACCCGACCTATTATATTACTAGCTTCCGCCCGCGACTTCATCCGCGTGAAATTTTAGCCACCGACCCACCGCGTCGCATCCTATCGCCCGCCCATGCTTTTACTTATTTTTTTTTCTTTTCTTTTTGCGCGACTCCTAAGGGTCGTAGCGTGATGTTAAATTGTGATGTGATCTTTCTCAAGAATTCAGCTATCAAATCCAAAAATAATTTTTCAAATCCGGTCGTTGCAGAGATTAGCGCGTTCAAACAATCCAACCAACAAAATAAAAAACAAACTTTTTAGCTTTAGTATTAGTATAGATAGATGATATCTCAAAACTACTAAACAGCAGGCAGATCGCATTCTGAAGTTTCTGCCTACCCCCATGGGAAGAAGGCGTGAGTTTATGAATGTAAGAGAGTATGTACTAAACAATGTAAGAGAAGGTCATAGAACGTCATAACGCCCTTCCATTCCCACGAACATTATTTTCATTACATAACCAGCACCCAAATTAGCGAACACACTATTTATCATAATCTGAATCATTTGCTTGAACCCTATGCTAATCCCTTGATTCATATGTTCGAAAACTGTGTCTGCTCAACAAAGTAAATAATTCAATTAAAAAAAAAAAAAATGTAATTTCATTATATTTTAATGATATTTATTTTAGAAGTATGTATGTATGTTAGTATATTCTCTTATTGTATGTTTATATTTAAATTAGAAAATTATTTTAGATTTCATGTATTTTGTTTTCCCTTCTACTCTTACACACCCTGTCTTCATCTCTTTAATATACTCTCCTATCGCAGGTATGCTGGAAGAGATTTCTTTAGAAATAAGCGTCACCTTTGTACGTATTTTTCTGTTCCTTTCTTCTTGTCCGTTTGTATATGTGTGTACATAAATGGTTAAATAAATAAATAAATAACGCAATGAATGTTGTTGAACTGTCAAAATGAAACCCATTCCTACTGTTAGGCCCGTATTAATAAACGTTCCTCAGCCCAAGAGGTCGCACTTGATGACAACCTTGAGATCATGACCGTATTAATAAACATAATAATTTGTGTACTTAAGTTACGGCTTGGGTTTACGTTATCAGATGAGTGATGGACTGATTAATAAACGGAACTCCACACTTAAGTATACAAAAGATGTGTGTACTCGAGATGCGTAAACCTGAGTGTCGGCAGTCCGTGACTTAAGGTCGTGATTAGTAGCGCGAAACATGGAGTTTAAAAATATTTTGGGTGAAATTAATTATTACGATGAAATAGAGTACCTACTATGACGATATTTTATGACCGGTTTTATGCTACAGCATCATTTCAGGTAGGTACCTATGTAAATATTTTAAATACATTTATCATAAGTATAATTAATTAATATTTAAATTTTTATTTTTAAATTTTTATTATTTTTATTTTTATATTGTGATTTGTATTTATCTCGTGTTTTGTAACTTGTGATTGTAATATGGGAGAACCTGAAATAAATGTATTTTTTTATTTTTTATAATAAAATTTATTTTATTACTATTTATAGGTATAACACAAAGCCTTCACAAAAGCCGTCCACAAATGTACTTCTTTAGTTGTATAAAGATTAATAAATAAATAAACTTTAAAAGTAGTACATAACATATAAATCCAATTAATCTAATTTTAAAACCCAATATATATATTTATGTGAAAATGTAATCTAATAAATTCATATTTCAGCTTGTTTATGGTGACCTAATACATTTATCACAACCTGCAGCACCAAATGTAAAAATTATATAAAAAAAAAAAAAACTTTTTTCAATTATTTTTTATTTTATTTATTGGGAAATAAAAACACATTTTTTTGTAACAATTTATGGCTTTCATTTCTTGAGTACAAAACAACTTTATAATTATTAGTTTTAACAAAATACAAGTATTTCAATAAATCTTACAACATAAAATAATGAAATGTGATGCATGTCATTCTAAACTTCGGGCAATGTGACGTAATCGTTCACGAAATCAAGCCATCAAGTACAGCGCATTGAGGAGCTGATCTTGGTAACTGAGATACTGTATTCATGTGTTTATTAATTAGCAATGATCTTGAGATGCTGATATCGAAATAATGGCGTATCAAATGATTGCGTACTTGGGCACGTCATTGAGGAACGTTTATTAATACGGGCCTTAGTGTTTTACGTAATCGCCCCGCTGATCAACATTCATCCTTCCACCGTAATACCGAGTAATGAAGCCGTTGTTCCACTGCTTACATTTGAACCTCCTGTAAGCGATGGCTTACTACTACCCATTATAATAACTATCAAAGTAATGTGCTGTTACATCGCAATTGTTTCCTAAGTATGCCGGTCGGCTTTTGGGCTACCAATATAACTGTAGGCAGTAGGCGTGCTCAATCTTTGTCCGATTTTAAAATTCAGGTTAAAAACACTTCCTCTCTCCTTAAACACTATTATTACATTTAGGTTTCATATTTATTATTGTATTATTTCATTTATTTATCTTATTACATCATATTTAATACATTTTTTAATATTTTCTTACAAAAAACATACAAAAACATTAAAAAATAAAAAAAAATTGTGGCCCATCGGCTTCGGAAACAAGGTCCAAGCTGCCGGTGATCAGGGCTCTGGAGAGAGGAACCTCCTCACTATGCGTGCCGTGTCCAGGAGTACTGCTCTATGAATCAAGCCCTTGACCCAGCTGCCCAATGAAAGCCTCCTGAGCTGTTAGTCGAGGCTCCAAGCTTTTAGGCCATTTACTGTAACTATTATCGGTACAATGATTGCAGAATCCACATCCCACATGTCGACAACCTCGTGTACTAAGTCAAGATATTTGTTTTTTTTTTTTTTTTCTCATCTTTCACGAGATTCTCGTCATGAGAGACAGCGATATCAACAATCATTGCACGGTGCTCTCGTTGATCTATCAGCACAATATCAGGCTTATTGGCTTAAATATTCCTGTCAGTGATGATAGATCGATCCCAGTACAATGTGGTGTGACCATTTTCGAGAACTGGGTCGGGAACATACCTGTGGTAAGGTACTTCGGACTCCTGCAAGGCAAGTTGCTGGTGGATAATCCTAGCCACTAGATTGTGTCTGTGCAAGTACTCGCCGTTAGCAAGACGAGAACAACCGGAAACTATATGTCGGATTGATTCACCGGGACGGTGGCATGCCCGACAGATGTCAACCGTACCGTCCTTGACAATGTATTTATTTATTTATGTATTTATTGTAATTATTATTATGTAGATAAGTATAATATTTTTTTTAACCGACTTCAAAAAAAGGAGGAGGTTCTCAATTCGCCTGTATGTTTTTTTTTTTTTTTTATGTGTGTTAGCTCAGAACTCTTTCCTGGGTGAACCGATTTGGATGATTTTTTTTTTGTTAGAAAGGACATACCTCAAGGGTGGTCCCATGATAAGGAAACCAGGATCTGATGATGGAATCCCGGAGAAATCGAGGGGAACCTTCGAAAATCGTAGGAGCGCATAGTGCGTTTGTTAATTTTCTCATTAAGTATTTTAAAGGACTACAATTTAATGAAGGTCCGGAATCGATCTGATGATGCGGAGCCGAAAGACAGTCGAGGGAATTCCTCAATGATTTACAGCAGGTACCTTGTGTTTGGGCTTGATTAATTTGTATTGATGAGAACTTTCCACCTAGATGGGTTGTGACTGCCATTAGGGGTCTGATGATGAATACGAAGGACAGTTAAGGGAACTCCTCAACGGTTTACAGTAGCTACCTTGTGATTCGTTTTAATTCATTTATATTGATGAGAACTTTGCACTCATGTGGGTTATAAGTGCCATTACAGGTCTGATGATGGAGACCATAGACAGTTGTAGGAATTCCTCAACGATTTACAGCAGTTACCTTGTGTTTGTGCTTGATTAATTTGTATTGATGAGAACTTTCCACCTAGATGGGTTGTGACTGCCATTAGGGGTCTGATGATGAATACGAAGGACAGTTAAGGGAACTCCTCAACGGTTTACAGTAGCTACCTTGTGATTCGTTTTAATTCATTTATATTGATGAGAACTTTGCACTCATATGGGTTATAAGTGCCATTACAGGTCTGATGATGGAGACCATAGACATTTGAAGGAATTCCGTAACGATTTACAGCAGTTACCTTGTGTTTGGGCTTGATTCATTTTTATTGATGAGAATACTATACCTAGATGTGTTATGACTGTCATTAGGGGTCTGATGATGAAGATGAAGGACAGTTAAGGGAACTCCTCAACGGTTTACAGTAGCTACCTTGTGTATGGACTTAATTCATTTATATTGATGAGAACTTTGCACCCATATGGATTATAAGTGCCATTACAGGTCTGATGACCATAGACAGTCGAGGGAATTCCTCAACGATTTACAGCAGTTACCTTTTGTTGGACTTACTTCATAGGGTTCAATATTCCAAATTATTCAGGTCGTACAAAAATAATACCCAATTAAGATTGAAGTTTTTCATAGGGCAACCACTACCTACTAGTCATGCTGATGCGTCAATTTGAGACTGAATTTAAGTTGCGTAATCGCGTCATCTCTAGCAATGCTCTTTCGTTGGTTGCTAAGCAATTTATGCTTGTCACAATGTGAAATGGAGCTGATGGTGGCTTCACCATCAGCTCCAGTTCTTCTGGTTTTTACCAAGAGAAATCCTCAACAATAAACTCCTCAATTCCTTGCATCGGGAAACGAAATATTTTGTAAAAGGTGATGAGCAGTTGACATTAGGCTATTGTAACTTCGATAAATTATTATCTAATCCACTAAAAAGTGAAAAATAAAAACTTTTTGACAAAAAAAACAACCGACTTCCAAAAAATACACTATAAAGTGAAAAATAACTTTAATTTCGGAAGTCGGTGGCAAAAAACTAAAATAAAGATCCAAAAAGACACCGACTTCCGAAATTAAAGTTATTTTTCACTTTATAGTGTATGTTTTGGAAGTCGGTTGTTTTTTTTGGTCTAAAAAGTTTTTATATGTATGTATGTATTTATTATGTATGTAAATGGTACACCACTTACTACCTGCATTATTGTCTCTCCTTCTCCATTTACTCCATCCAAAGGTTGTCTGTAAAATATCGCTCTTAGCGATAAGACCGCCCATTGTGTCACACTATGTAAAGTTTCTACATTTATATCTGTATTTTTTGTTGGTGTACATAATAAAAAGTATTCTATTCTATTTTTAACACTTACGAAAGTTTCATTCGAATTTAGTAATTCTTAGGAACCCCATATTTAATCAGAACCCACATTGTGGACACTTGGTAGTGAGGGCCCAGTAGGACCGTGTGGAGTAACCGTAAGGTAAATTCGAAAGATTCTGTCTCGAAGATATCACAGATATTGTATAGATACGAAAAAAGTCTTAAGTGTAAAATTTTAAACTTATTTATTGTAATAATTATGAAATCTACATACTGACATTACTTAAATAAAATTGAAACATTTTAATTAGTCTTGCTATTTTTTTATTGATTATATTCATTGCTATTTTTTATATAAATTATAATTTTTGAATTATACCTGTTTAATTTTAATGTTATTAATTGTATTGTAATCTAAATTTAAATTATGGAATTATTAGTATATTTATGTTATTGCTAATTACTAAATGTATACTGCATGCTATAAGTATAACCAATATGTAAAATCTAAATATTTGCACGGCTGAAATACTGAATATAGTGAAACCCATAAATCTTAAGAACTTATGTTAGCTACCTATATTATTGAAAATAAATTTATCTCTTCCTTCATTCATTCATTCAAAACTGAATAAATATAATGTGCGAAACGAGTATTTTCAATTTTACGTTATGCTTACTCCGCGCGGTCGTGATAGGACCATTGGGCTATTGTTTGAATATAACGGATACCATCAAAATGATCAGTGTTCCAACTGCTGGGTCACAGGTCTCCTCTGTGTGAGAGGGCCCCATGCGGGCTGGTAGATAAAGGTTTATGAGCAGAGATCGAATATTTGGATGCATATTTACCTAAAGTATTTTTTTAGTTATAAAACTATGCAAGCAGCTTCGTAAAATATTTTTTTTTAAATCTCCCGAGATGCCACGTATACCGGGAACGCATAACTAGTCGGATGTATAGCATGGAAGTGACTACAAAATAAAAAATAAAAACCCGGGATTCTTGGATTGCATAACTATTCAGATGCATTTTTATTTAAAACAAGCTGAACCGACAGACGTTGTCCTGTCTTTATTTATGAATGTCATATGTCGTTTAGTTTTAGTTTTGACTATTGAGTAAATCTAAAACTATCGACTCATTTATCAACCGATCCATCTGTGTTAAACGATAGTTGCAGCGCGCATTCTGTCAATCGCTGACAGTTATTTCAAACAACTGACAATTGTGTAAAATTTATATTGGCGTTAAGTTTTCTTAAATTTTGTAACGTTCCGATCAACTTTCTTATTTTTTTATTTCATAAGATCCTTCTCCTGGCAATAACGAACACAATTTTTTTTTTTTTATGAAATCGGTCCAGCCGTTCAAGCGTGATGGCGTGACCAAGGGAAATAGGGATTCATTTTTATATATATAATATAGATAGATTAATGTTTAACCCCCGATGCAAATATATGTATTTAGGGTGTAAGAGGAGGGGTGGTGTGCGTTAGTTAAAGTTATGATTTTTGCGATACAAAAGCGCATTCCATATTAGTCAGCTTCTCTTCTCTTAATATGGATCCGAATATCCGATCTCTGGTTATGAGGCTTAACTTTAAATTGGAATAAGGGCAGGAGAATTATGGTGATGCGGCCGATCTTTGAGGCAAAATCATAATGGATAAATGAGCCTATAATTGTAACAGGCGTCTCTGAAACTGGAACACAGCAATGCTGTTTTTCCATAGAAATAAGTAGTCGATATTTCTCGAATAAGACCTTTTAAAAGGAACTTTAGTTCCTAAGCATAATGCAGTACTGCATAATTATGTAAGCGGGTACGCTCTTTATGCCTGGAAGCTTTTATCTAGGTATTAAGTTCCGCTTACGTTTTTATTATTTATTTCTGCTTGAGTAGTTTTCAGAAGTTGAATGAAAGGCGACTAACAAAAGGTATTTACAACGCAGATGTGGGTGACAGGAGGATATATAGTAGCCTTATTGGTGATGTTTTTTAGAAAGGTCAGGTGCGTAGTACTCGCAACCGGCGCGGTGTGCGTGTGTGATCAGATCTATGAACGTAAACGAGCCAAACGGAGTATGTCAGCATCGTAGCAGCTGGCTTTCTATAGTTTCTAGCTACCCGCATGGGAAGATTGTATGTATGTATAGTTTTCAATGTTGGAGCAAGTAAGTGAGTTCGTATATTTGGGGAGTCTATTTACAAGGGATGGGAAGATTGATTGATGTGTAAAGAAGGATAAATGCGGGAAAAAAAGTGAATGGTGCTACACATGCAACTGTGACCAACCAGTTGGTGTCCAAAAAAGCACGACTGGCTGTTCACAATGGTGTGCTGGTGCCTACGCTTATGTATGGAAGTGAGTGTTAGGTGTGGCAATAGAAGCATAAAAGTAGAATAAATGCTGTGGAAATACGTTCCTTGCGAAGCATGTGTGGTGTGACTATGAATGATAGACTGAAGAATGATGTGATAAGGCAACGGTGCGGTTTAAAAGAAGATGTAGTGACAAAAATTGAAAAGAGTATGCTAAGATGGTTTGGTCATGTTGAGAGGATGAATGAAGGGCGATTAACAAAAGGTATTTACAAGGCAGATGTGAGTGGAAACGCCAGGAGGGGACGCCCTAGGAAGACATATAGTGACCTTATTGGTGATGTTCTTCAGAAAGGTCAGGTGCGTAGTACTCTCAACCGGCGTGCGTGTATTACCAGATGTATGAACGTAAACGAGGCAAAAGGAGTATGTAAGGATCGTAACAGGTGGCGTTCTATAGTTTCTGCCTACCCCCATGGGAAGAAGGCGTGAGTTTATGTATGTGTGTAGTTTTCAATGTTTTGTTGGTGTATTGGCGTGTGCTAGCTGACAATGGTAAATAATTCAATTTCGCGTTTTTTGTTTCGTATTGTTAATTAAGTACTTACTATTGTATAGAATCCAGACCTTCAGCTAACTGAACAGACAGCTGTGTTGCTAGGGAGTTTGTCGCGCCACTTCTTCTCCCCAGCTAAAGCACTAGGAAGTGGTGAAGGGCGGGCGTTTTAGGGGACTGTCTTATGTAATTTTGACGATCAAAAAGGGCTGATTCTTAGCCTAGTTAGGATGAATGACTTTTGATTTTGATTTATAGTTACTTTTCTTTGGTATTGTTCGTCGAATCGTTGAGCTCCTTAAGTTCTGACTTCCTGAGTTGAGCTGCACGATTACTGACAAATGCGTGCACTGACTGGACAGGTCCACTCAATCTGTGTGGTTCTTTCCTCAAAAGACCATTTCAGATACCAATCTACATGGTCTTTACATGATCTGACCAAGATTATGTCTGGACTTTAAAAGAGACTGTGACCTCTGAGTTTGTTTCGGCCTTTCTTCTCAGAGTAGTCAGATAGGAAACGCCGGCCTCATCTAGTTTAAAAATATGATTGACGTGTAAAAGTGTTTGTACAAACCTACTTACAGAAATAAAATCATTTATCATTTATCATTTACTCAAGACCAAGTTTGTAATTGCAGAAGTAGTCTTATCATTCTAGTTAGTAATGGCTACTTGACCTACTAATAATGCAATGCAATCTATACTAAAGAAGAATGAATGTCAAAACAATGCACTTGTCATGATAACTCTCCACCACCCTTGGTTGACTGGTAGAGAATGCTTAAGGCATTAAATCCGCCTTTGTACCATTTATAACTATTACTACATATTACATATATGTTACGATAAAATAAAGTCCCCGCGCCGCTTCTCTCTGCCTCTCTGAACACAAGAAACTCAAAAACTACCTAACGGATTTTCATACTGTTTTCACCAATAGACGCAGTGGAATAGAATAGAATAGAATACTCTTTATTATGTACACCATAAAAATTACAGGTATAAAAGTAGAAATTTTACATAGGGTGACACAATTGGCGGTCTTATCGCTAAAAGCGATCTTTTACAGACAACCTTTGGTTGGATTCAAGGTAGAAGGAGAAACAATAATGCAGGTAGTCAGTGGTGTACCATTTACATATACAACAAATACATACATACATAAAACATATACCTATCTACATAATATAATATATACAATAATAAACATGAAACAAGAGTAAGGAAACTAAATGTAATGACAATGTTTAAGGAGAGAGGAAGTGTTTTTTAACCAGAATTTTAAAAGTGGACAAAGATGATCGCAGTGATTCATGAAGTAGGTTTAAGTATAAAATTTATTAAGGTTTTGTGTAAATTGGCTGAAATATGACGATGGTTGTTGAAGATATCTGAAAAAAAACATGCTGAATGAAAGCTTTACTGGCGTGCGCCGCGTAAACCAATGTGGTTATATGAAAACAATATATCAAAAATTATTCCTCATAAAAATATCTACACGCAGTACTACGTTTCCGAGGGATAACTTCCGACCTTCACGTGGGCGAATCCCTGAGCAAACGCTAGTGTTACATAAATCGTAAATACCTCTTTTGACATAGAGCTAACCACGTTAAGCGGCAATGAAGGAGCAATCTGGATGTTTTTGCTTCCAAACCATGAGTCTTTCTCAAACAATAACCATTAATGTAACGCCCTGACTCCCCAATGTTTTCCCATAATTACAACATGGACTTGGCGTGAGCTACGAGTAAATTCTTCCGCGATCGTTCGCTCTGAAAGTTTTCCGTGGACATGACGGCGCAGAGGTAGGGTAGACATGCTTTAGGGAAAGGAAGGACCAAAAATCTTGTTGTTGTTTCTCTTGACAGCCAAGAAGATGGATGGATTGTGTAAGGAATGATATGAAGTAGAAGAGAGAGAAGGATAGCGTGACGGTTGACAGGGGAGAGAGGAAGAAGAAAATGTATTGCGTGGACCACAAGTAATATGGGAGAAGGACAGGAAGATTATGATTTCATCATCAAATATTTCTAACAAAAAATTCTTTAAAAAAATAAATACAACTGAGTTCCAAAAAAAACACTAAGAAGTGAAAAATTACTTTAATATCGGAAGTCGGTGTCTTTGGTTTTGTTGTTTCGTTATTTGTCACCGACGACTTCCGAAATTAAAGTAATTCTTTTGGAAGTCAGTTGTTTTTATTTTTGGAAAAACGTTTTTATTTTTCGCTTTTTAGTTGTGGTACTTACCCCACACAAAACCGTATACTACTACTTAATATGTAAATAACAGTGACAGGAAGTTATTAAAACATCATCTTTATAATTATGCTTAGTGGAAAAAATACGTAATATTAAGGATAACTCAAAAAGAACTGGTCAGATCTTGATTAAATTTACATGGGATCACATGAAAAGTACCAGCTTTCAAATAAAAACAGAATCATCAAAATCGGTTCACCTTGAAGAAAGTTCTGAGATAACACACATAAAAAAAAAACGGGACAGTCTTTGGGGACTGCCGATAGAAGTGAGAACTAAGTAACTTGTGAATTGTATCGTCGAAGCGTGCGGTGACTATGACAACAGTTTCACGCTTTTTGTTCACCCAAAAAGTGCTCAACGCTCCTAAAGAAGTTTCCACTTCAAAAATACAGTCGAATGGAGAACCTCCTCCTTTTTTTGAAGACCGTTAAAACTATGATGAAGGATGATGATTTTATCATCATCTTCTCATCCTTGTCCCGTATTACTTGTGGTGGGTGCAACACGTTTTCTTTTTTCACTCTCCCCTGTCAACCGTCACGTCATTATTCTCTCCCTTCTCTTTCACATTTTTCCTCACACAATCCATCCATCTTCTTGGCTGTCACTAAGGTGCAAATAATGAAATACAGTACGGTTTAAGAGTAGTATCATTTAAACAAGGTAACTTATATTTTTAATCGACTTCCAAAAAGGAGGAGGTTATATGTTCGGCTATATGTATGTTTTTTTTATGTTTGTTCGCTGAATTCTCCGTCAATTGTGGACCGATTTTGAAAATTCTTTTTTGTGTTTGAAAGAGTATGCTTTCTAGGTGGTCCCATTGTCACCAAGTCAGAATCTGATGAGGGGATCCCATGGAAATCGAGGGAAATCCTCAAATTTTATAGGCACACCTATAGTGATTTGGGTATTTTTTATAGCAACTCGTGCATTTGCTCTTGCAAAGCACCATTCGGTGAAGTGGAACTGATGATGAAGACCAGAGGTGGCCTCCGGAACTACTCAATAATAAGCATTTCGATGGGTTGCGATTCGATTACTTAAATATGGTTGCTAAGCAATTTATGCTCGTCACAATGCATATGGTGAAATCTTTTGATTTTGACCAGGAGAACTACTCAACAATTAACGTTCCTGCATCGGGAAAAACAATATTTTGTAAAAGGTGATAAGCAGCTGACATTAGGCTATTGTAACTTAGATAAATTAATAACTGACCCATTAGTAAGTCAGCTATTCATTTATCTAAGTTACAATAGCCTCATGTCAACTACTCATCACCTTTTACAAAATATTCCTTTTCCCGAAGCAGGGACGTTAATTGGTGAGGAGTTCTCCTGGTAAAAACCAAAAGAACTGGAGCTGAAGATGAAGCCACCATTAGCTTCATATCACCTATGTATTGTGATGAGCTAAAGTTGCTTAGCAACCATATTAAAGTAATCGAATCATAACCCGTGAAATTGTAAATAGTATTTCTTTTTTGGAAGTCGGTTACTTTCTTTTTGTAAAAAAGTTTTTATTTTTTATATACACGTGTTTTTGTGGCGAAAACCGATTTATCTTTCTTTCTTTCTGTGTTCTCTTCTTTCTAGTAGAAAGGTTGTTGAAACTTTTTAAAGTTTATTAGCGTTTGTGATTTTGGAGGTTACAGTGATAGAGATTTGACATTGAGGACCGAATTATTAACGTGTGAAAAACACATTAAACTATCCTGACGTTTAAAAATTGTGAAAATATCAAAGCTTTATTCAAATATTTAGCAATAGAAAGCCAGCCATTTGAATGAATAAACTAGAGAGATTATCTCCCAAAAGCCATATTTACATTTTATGAATTGAAAAGCAAAAATGGATTTGCATTTAAAATTACTTAGAGACACTACTGCGATATTTAGTTATATTTTGTTAGAAAAAATGTTTATTAATAAGGTTTTTAGTAGGCTTACCACCTCCGTTTATTTATATTAAAATTAGGTTTACGTTAAAGACACACGTCGTTATTTACCTACTTTCATTTTGGTTTCTAGCCATTCTATTTTTGTTTCGATAAATGACCAGTTTGTTTTCTATTAATTTTATTTTATATTATTCGAAAGCATCATCGGTTTCTTTCTTAACTTCAACTATATCCGGCGACCCTGCATACTTATCTCTTTTGCTGGCTGTACATTTATAAAAAGGGGGGAAGGATTCATAGGGCATTCTATTTAATATAATTATCCTACATCATCACATTTCATACTCACCTTACTACGGACACCGCCGCCTCCTACTTGTGAACTTACACAAGCACCAACTTTGCCTCGTAACGTCTTTTTAACAAAAAAAAAAAAAAATATGAAGCCTATTTCATCCGTATTCCGTTAATTTAGAACAGCGACCTCTTTGAGAAAACATTATTTTTTTATTACTTTCTTGAATGTCCGGATTTCTCTCTGAATTGGGTCACGTAAAGATGGGTTAAGGATTGTAATAGTGTTTTTTTTTTTATGATGATGCTTGTTTATTGTGTTGACCTTAACTTTTTGTAGTATTGTATTTTGGATGACGTTGTGGGCTGAGTTTACTGATCCGTTTCATAACCTCTAGCGTTGTATGAGTAATAAAATGCAATAAAAAAAGAAATAAGTATATACAGGTAGCTAACCGGATACGGAACACGATAATGCGCTCAAAGACACAAACCGCTGACGTCACCTTAAAAAGCAGCCAAGCTCAAATGGGACTGGGCTGGACACGTTTGCTGCATTTCGGATACATTGTGCGCTAAGTCCACCATATTATGGGTTCCTGAAAACGTCCAATGGCTCGTGTATGACCCAAGCGTAGATGGCGGGACGAACTTGACGCTTATATGAGGAATTGGTCCATATTGGCTCAGGATCGAGTTGAGTTTGAAAAGAAAAGGGAGACCTCCCTCAACTCGATCCTGAGCCGTGCAGTGGGAAAATAGTCTGATTATTATACAGGTTGTCTCGGTTGTCTCAGAAAAAACTAACTTTTGTAGATGCATAAAAAGTTAACAAATATATTTATATATACACGTTACAGAAACTGAAGCCGGGTAAATTACTTTTTGAAAATAACATTATTCAAATGTCATCCTTTGCGGCGCTCGCCCAGATCGCACACCTCCGGATTTTTTCCTCTGGGGTTATCTGAAGAGTTGGGTGTACAATAGTAATCCATCAACGATATCTGAATTGAAGGAAAACATTAGACAAGAAATCAACAACATTCCTATTCAACTTCTCGAGGCGCGTTTACGAGTATTACTTGCAACTACTCAATTGAAATCAAGAAAGATGTAGTTTCCAAAGGACAATTCGATGTCATATCTCAGGCGTAAACTACTAATACTCGTACATAATCTTATATCATTAATCCTCACGCCCGTACTCCCACAAAAGGGTAGCCAAGCTCATTCTACCCGCAGATTATCAGGTTTTCATCCAGTAACTGAATTATGTAACCTGTTTTTGTATATATTACAATTACTTTTATGAAATAGTTCAACAAAGTTACAGTAATTCACCCTGTGCTCAATTTTAATAAAAGTCTGCAGTTCGATGAAATTCTGTGAATATTTGCATATGAACGCACACACGGTGTTGACAAACATTGGTCCGGATTAATGAAAAAACAAATAATATGGCCATTGCCAAAAGGAAAACCAAAATGAAAATATTCTGAAAAAATCCCCTGCTCCGGAAAATCTGACACCACATCGCAACTACTAGTGACAACGCAACCACAACGCAACTACAAGAAGTTGCAGAGACACTATGCACACGTAACCGCTGCGTGCCCACTTTTTATCGCGGCGATGTGGTGTGGTTTTAATACGTGTGAATGGGCCCTAAGTGTATCACATTTTTGAAGGCACAGGTTTTTTGAAAACTGTTAGAGGGATCGGACACACAAGATTAGTTACAAGAGACCGTCTTCATTATATAATGAGTGAAAGTTCTGAGTTAAGCTGCACGATTACTGACAAATGCGTGCACTGACTAGACAGGTCCACTCAATCTGTGTGGTTTTTCCTCAAAAGACGATTTCAGACACAAATCTACATGGTCTTCACATGATCTTACCAAGATTATGTCTGGATTTTAAAAGAGACTGTGACCTCTGAGTTTATTTCGGCCTTTTTTCTCGTGTAGTCAGATAGGAAACGCCGACCTCATCTAGTTTTTAAAATATAATTGACGTGTAAAAGTGTTTGTAAAAACCTATTTACAGAAATAAAATCATTTATCATTTAAAGCAGGCGCATGCATACACCGATGCGTGTGTCAGTCGCAGCGGTGATCTCAAACAAATGCCACTCGCGAGTTCGCTTGCATTTGCTGTACGTGAAGCGTGTCCATACGTGCGTGCGTTTTGACTCGTTGTATAGAGCCGACCTTCTGTACCTACCTATTTTGGGAAGAAGATAGTGGAAAACAAATATATGAATTATGTATAGGAGGTGGAGCTGTGTTAAAAGTTGGAAAGTTTTAGTTGTATCAAGTTATGAGTAGCGAGGTGAATGGTGCTGCCGAGGAAGCTGTTTTGTGTCATGATATTGTTGGAGAGAAAAAGTATAGTATTATTTAGACTAGGGCTGGCAATAACGCTGAAAGCGACGAGAATTTTGTCAAGCAAAATATGAATATCAGTGTTGTACTATAATTTGGTTATGAAGGTAGCAGTTGGTCTGTGTTTTATTCATATTACGAAACTTCTGGTTAGATTGAAAGCTTAGGAACAGCAAGTCATGGGGAGATAGCTGGCATTGATATAATGACGTCAACCAAGTGCAGCATACGAAGATATAAAAATAAGAAATAAAATAAATACACTATAAAATAAATAATAAATTAAAATAATTGACTTCAGACAAAAAAGTCCATAGGCAAGGCAAGGTTGTTAGTAACAAGAATTTTGCTTATAACTAATGATAGTAATTAAAAGTAAAAAGAAGAAACTAGACACACAGTCTACCCCTGCACAGTAGGCTCACCGGCCTTGCAACACGTAGAGTTCAGTGAACTGACTGAGCAGAACAGTATTGGTTCTCTCGCCAATCATCCTCAGGACGGTATTCGGGCTGCCCCGTACTCGTCGCACCACCGACGCAACTTGTTTAGGTATAATTGCGTAGAAGTAATCTACGCTGGCGTCAGTAAATATGATGATAAAAGATGCACTGCAATATCGAGGGAGCCGAAACAGAGCCCTATACCTAGTTCTAAATGTATATAATATAATAAACATACTATTATAAGACTACTACTACTATAATTACTACTTTAAAATCAAGCACTTTGAATATTTTTATAATTACCTGGATGCTTCCTACGCTGCAAGTATCTAGTCTTTGCATTTGATGATACAGAGAGAGAATTGTCGGGTCCTATCTAAATGTAAATTCTATTGGTTAGACTAAAGAGGTCGACTCAACGCATGCAATTGTTTCGTTTGTACCTCACTCCTGTATGTACGATTACAATGTTCGTCGAGTTCTGATCACTTTGCAAGTTTGATCACTGCGTTCACAATTTGATAAGTTTTAGATGGGGTTACAATTGGTTTTCTTTCCTTCATTATTAAATTAACTGCTCCTTGTTAAAGTTTGCTAAATGTTAATTGTTAAAATTTGTATCTTTTTGTTTTATTTGGTATTAAAGGTGGCAGGGACATTGACGCGCAACCTGTTACCATGGATTCAGTAAATGATTCTGAACCCCCTTTTTTTTGTTTGTGTGGGAAACCATCAAATAACATCTCCCGCTCTGGGCAGAGCGGGCGGGCGTGTCAGATTTTTACTGGCTAAAACCTACCCGTGTTCCTTCAGTTGCCTGTGTGCCAGGGCCACGGTAACCCTTGTGGACAAACTCGTGACCCCGGCAAGCTTCGGCCCTAATGGACCCCGTCAATATGTGCTGACATCTCTTTGAGGCGCGAGTGGAATACAACGCGCCGTCGACCCGGGCCTCTTCCTTACCAGATGGCGAGCTTTACAGTCTCAGAAAGTCTGTAGGAGAGTAGTAGAGCGTCATTTCGTATAGTAAACAAGTGCTACTACTCTATAAAAGGCTTCTTATCAGACAAATCACTGCTTCAATATGGTCCTCCTCAGTCATGATGCGTTCAGTGGCCCACTTGATGTGTACCTGGCTTAATTCATACCGTTTTATTTTTATATTTTATGTGTCATAATAATAATTTGTAACAATAATTGTAAATTTATTTTTTATGTAACTATTCTATGCCCTAAAGGCGGGACGGGACGTAGCTGATCACAATTCAACAATTTAACACCTGTATTATGTACCTACCTATGGTCCACAATAAAGATATTGAATTGAATTGAATTGAATAGTTTTGCGCCAAAATCCGACAAAAAAGTAGAACTGCCACTTTGAACATATTTTGACATTAGACATATGACATTTGGGAAAAAATTGTTGCCATACATTAAAGTAATTATTACAAACTTAGGATGCGTTCAATATCTTTCATGGTAGCGACAAACGTTCAGAAATAAAAAGCACATATTATGTATAACACATTCGGGTGGGAAATAATTTCCCTACATTTGAAAAAGGGTGTTTCCTTAATAGTAGCCAACCCATCATAATGCCCTTACAAACACTGGTGGGTAGGATTATGGCGTCAAAACAAATGTTCCTCCACATATTTTAAACACAGTTTATATCTAGGTTTCTATTTAATAAATAAAAAACTTTTTTGAGTAACAAATTCAGAATAGACTTGTATAAACGTTATATGAAATTTGGCCGTTTATAACGTACTCATACATTCACAAGTAAAGAAAACATATTCATAAAAACCTTGCACAGGTTCCATTACAGGTTCTAAATGGAAAACATTTCTTCCAAGAACTTGTAAGGCTTTTTCAAAAACACGTATTTCTTGGAACACGTTTTATAAATCTCCGCGCGTCAATTTTTGTTCGATGTTATCGCGTTTTCACTGTAGCTTCTTTTTCAAACATTGCGTTGGATGAAACAACAAGCATTTCAATCATGCTCGCGTTGACAATAGATGGACCGTGATGGGCCCTCTTAAATCTTGTATTTTCGACCCAAAAATTGTGCATCTAAACTAATAACCACCAGGTGCACCTTATGCGTTTCGGAACTTAACATTCTAGTTGAAAAACATGTTCACCCATACATTTCAAACTGCAAATGTAAGTTTCTAGGCACGTTATTGACCAATGTACCATGTCGTTTTAAGACCATAGGCTTAATAGGTTTGGTCTTAAAACCCCCTGCCGATGCCTGCCGGGGTCGCGGATTGTTCGAAAGAGTTACCGTGGCCCTGGCGCACAGGCAACTGAAGGAACACGGGTGGGTTTTAGTCAGTAAGAGTCTGACACGCCCTTCCGCTCCGCCCAGAGCGGAAGAGGTCATTTGATGATTTCCCAACCAAAAAAAAAAAAAAAAAAACGCTTAATAGGTTTTCTTGTAATGTATAAGTATAGAACTCCAATCAACTCAGCCTATCGCCGTCCACTGCTGGACATAGGCCTCTCCCATGCTGCGCCACAACACCCTGTCCTCCGTCTTCCGCATCCAGTCTGTCCCAGCCACTTTTTTGAGGTCGTCGGTCCATCTAGCTGGGGGGCGTCCCACACTACGCTTGCTGATACGCGGTCGCCACTCCAGGACTCGTCTGCTCCACCGGCCATCGGTCCTCCGACAAACATGGCCAGCCCACTGCCACTTCAGCTTGCTTACTCTGCAAGCTATGTCGGTAACTCTGGTTCTTTTCCGGATAACTTCGTTTCTGATTTTATCCTTCAAAGATACCCCGAGCATAGCCCGCTCCATAGCGCGTTGAGCGACCTTAAATTTGTGAACCAGCCCGACTGTCAGTGTCCACGTCTCAGCACCGTATGTCGTAACGGGCAGGACGCACTGGTTGAAGACCTTAGTTTTCAAACATTGCGGGATTGGCGACGAGAAAACTTGACGCAGTTTTCCAAACGCTCCCGCCCTGGGACCTGGAGGCGAAGGTGCTCGCGTCACTGTACCGGTGGCGCGAGGAATGGCGGGCGCGGGGCGAGCGACCGATGCAGCGACATATGGAGCAGCGTCGGTCGCAGCTCCGCGAGGTCCTGGTGGCGGAATGGCGGGACAGGCTCTCACGCCCTACCGCCGGCCTCGTCACTATCGAGGCGGTCCGGCCGGTGCTCGACCTCTGGCTCGGGAGGAGGCACGGCTCCCTGTCGTTTCGGGTGACGCAGGTGCTCTCGGGGCATGGTTGTTTCGGGAAGTACCTGTGTCGCATAAACAGGGAGCCGGACGCCCGGTGTCACCACTGCGTCGACTGTCGGGAGGACACGGCGCGGCATACGCTGGCAGAGTGTGCCGCTTGGGAGGAGCCGCGCCGTGCCCTCATCTCAGGAGTAGGCAGTGACCTGTCGTTGCCGGCCGTAGTGAATGCTATGGTCGGCGGCGACGAGTCCTGGGACGCGGTGGTATCCTTCTGCGAAACAGTTATCTCGCAGAAGGAGGCTGCGGAAAGGGAGCGAGAGATCTCATCCTCTCACCCGGCCCGCAGCAGGCGCACCGGGCGTCGGCGGAGGGCGGACAACGCCCTCTTCCAGCCCCCCTAAATGGGTCCAGGGACGACGGACTTGGGGACGTCCGTCGCCCCCCATACATCAGGACCCGAGGCGGCGGCGCGTAGTGTTCCACGCGCGCCCCTTTTAGACGTCGCGGGGGGAGTCAAACACCTCACTCCCCCCGCTCGACCGGACGGGGCCCGCAGAGGCGGGCCGGCACCAGTCGGGGGTTGCGGAAGATTCGTATGTTCCCGCGACCCCCGGCGCAGGTGTGAGATGGAACACCGGGGTGGTTTTTAGTCAGTAAGAGTCTGACAGACCCCTCCGCCCCCCCAGGGCGGGGGACATCCATGAGGATTTTCCACCCCGGATCAAAAAAAAAAAAAAAAAAGTTTTCCAAACGCTGCCCAACCCAACCGGATCCTTCTGTCGGCTTCTTTCTCAAAGTTGTGTCTACCGAGCTGGATGACTTGCCCTAGGTAGACATACTCCATCACAACTTCGAGAAGCGACCCTTCGATGTGGATTGGACTCGGCAAGACGTGCGAATTGTACATGATTTTCGTCTTGTCCAAATTCATGCCGAGGCCAACCCGCCGAGAGGCTCCATTTAGACTATGCAGCATCTGGTCTAATTGTTCCAGCGTCTCTGCCATTATGATGATGTCATCGGCAAAGCGAAGGTGTGAGATGTACTCGCCGTTTACGTTTATACCCTGTCCAGTCCAGTCCAGCGTCTTAAAAACGTCGTGCAATGCATTGGAGAACAGTTTCGGGGATATCACATCCCCCTGTCTCACTCCCCTGAGCAGTTGGATGGGGTTGGTTTTCGTATTCTGGATCTGGATAGTCATCGTGGCAGCGTCATAAAAACACCTCAACACTTCGATGTATCGCCAATCAATTCGACATCGTTGCACAGAGGCCAGAACTGCCCATATTTCGATGGAGTCGAAGGCTTTCTCGTAGTCCACAAATGCCATACACAGCGGCTGGTTGTACTCTTCGGTCTTCTGCACAATTTTCCGAACAGTATGGATGTGGTCTACGGTACTGAAGCCTTTTCGAAAACCGGCTTGTTCTGGTGGCTGGAACTCGTCAAGTCTCCTGGCGAGACGGTTCGTGACGACCCTCGAAAACAGCTTGTATACGTGGCTCAGTAGTGAGATGGGTCTATAGTTCTTCAGCAAGGTTTTGTCGCCTTTTTTGAAGAACAGAACCACCGCACCTCTGCTCCACGTCTCGGGCGTTGTACCCTCTTGGATGACGGAATTGAAGAGACTCGCTAGCTCTCTGAGGACTGGAGCCCCGCCCGCTTTAAGGAGCTCTGTTGTTATTCCGTCATCACCTGGTGCCTTGTTGTTCTTTAGCTGCTCGAGAGCCGCCCTAATCTCGCACTGGTCGACATCCGGGATGTCCTCCGTGAAGTGGCGCGTCAGTTCGGCACGATGGTCATCTTCCCTATGTCCCGCTGGTTTTGCCATCCGCGTTGAGTATAAGTGTCCGTAAAAATCCTCGACTTCCTCGAGTATCTCGGACTTTGAAGTCACGATTCTACCATCCGCAGTTCTTAGTTTCGTCAGATGGGACCTCCCTAATTGCTGAGCGAACACTTTCGACCCTCGGTTCTGCTCAATCGCGACCTTGATGTCACGGGTGTTGGAGCACCGCAGGTCGCGTCGCGTCAGGTTTCTAATTTTTAGGTTTAAGGCCCTCTTATCTGACGAAGACGGCTGCGTGGATGGCAACTCTCGTCTTTCCCTCATAAGTCCGAGAGTTTCCGAGGAAAGTTTGGACACCATACTTTTTTGCTGCAACGGGAAAAGTCTGCCGGACACGTCACGTAAGGCTTTGACCACCTCGTCGGCTTTCTCGTCGACAGTGCCTGTGGTTTCCAGCAGGGCGAATCGATTTTGAAGTTCCAGCTGGAACTTTTCGGATCCTAGAGCAGCTTGGAGCTGCGTAGGTCGGAGGGTTGGCCTCATCATGCGGACTCTTTCGGCTCGAAAATTGATACTTAGAGTGCCTCGGACAAGCCTGTGATCGCTTCCGGTATTAAACCTGCTGATCACGGAGACATCTCTAAATATGTGCTTTTTATCCGTCATGATGAAGTCTATCTCGTTCCTTGTCACGTTATCGGGGCTCTGCCAGGTCCACTTCCTCTGGGGCTTCTTTTTAAAGAATGAATTCATTAAGAAGAGCCCCTGCGACTCTAAAAAGTTGACCAGCATTTGCCCCCTGTGATTCCTGCGTCCCAAACCGAACGGTCCGACTTTCGATTCGCTGCGTTCTTGTACTCCCACTTTGGCATTGAAGTCCCCCATAACAACGTTGTAGTGGGCCTTTGTCGTACCGTGCATTGCCTTGGCAATATCCACATACATGGCCTCGGCTGTCTCGTCAGAGCAAGTCAAAGTCGGCGCATATACCTGTATCACTTTCAAGTAGTACCTGTCGGTGAGTTTCAGTACAAGGTACGCTACCCGTGTCGACACGCTACTGATTTCCACAACGCTGCTAGTGAGTTCCTTGTTGACCAGGAAGCCGACACCGCCTTGGGAGAGCTGATCACCTTCGCGGAAGTAGAATAGGTGGCCTGACTCCAGGGATATCGTGTCCTCTCCCTGTCTTCGGACTTCAGATAACCCCAGTATATGCCAGTTAATGCGACCTAACTCTACTTCAAGTTCGGCAAGGTGATGGTCCAGCCTCATCGAACGTCCATTGTACGTAGCCAGATGTAGTCGTCGTTGGTAGCCTGCCGTAACCCGGGGATTCTTCGCACCCCCCGTCCCGCCGTTACCGTGGCCGCTACCTTGACCAGGAATAGCGGGACCACCGGGAACTGGGGGCCGTTGTTTTGGCACTTTAATCATAGGAGGTTTAATGCCCGTAGTCACCACGCTGGGCAAGCGGGTTGGTGACCGCAGAGCCAATCCTTTTGCAACGATGACGCTGCTGCCCGTCATCGCTCTGGAGAATTTAGGTTGGCTTGTTGGATGGTTATACCGCCGTCGGTCGGTCGCCAGCGCCTCGTCTGTCAGTGGCAGGGTGTAACGCGCGCAGGTGAGGTTGACATTTGAGGAGTCCGGTTGTTATGTGCTCCCCCTTACACCCCAGTATAGAACTATTATCTGTATTTTTTCAAAATTTTGATCTCCGAAATTACTGAGCAGTAATTTCGGAGATAAGGGTGGTGATGGTCAATTTCCATCTGTTTTCATAAACAACTTTTAAACTATTTCTTCAAATTTATTTAAATAAGTTGAGACCCTTCTAGCAAACCCTTTCATTTGAAATGTCACCCAAAAAAAATTAAATGAACATGAATGAATTAAATGTTTGAAATTTTCTTGTTTGCCTCCCAAAAGTGACCCCCATAATTATTCAAAATTCATTTATTTACGTTACACGTCCGTGTTTGGGTCACAAAAATTCATAAGTGCACCAAATTTCAACTTATTGGTCCATTAGATTCGGAGCAAATTGGCTGAGACAGACGGAGAGACACGAGTGACTCTACAAGGGTTCCGTTTTTTCATTTGGACTTACGGAACCCCTATCTAAATATCTTTTCCTGATAGAATGTTACTATTTAATTACCTAGTGTCATATGATATGTTTTATGATAAAGTAGACTTCCAAGCTTTAATTTTATAAACTCAAAAGCATTACTCTCAAGTTTTCTAACCGCACGATAATAATTACATAAAACAACAGGAAAAAGCAACAAGCCCTAACAACAAGATACTTACAATCTGTATTGTAATTTTTAATAGGAACAAGAAATGCCAGTTTATTTACAACTAATTAAAAGTAACCCGGTAAATAATAACAACTTTTCCGAGGAACTTGGCATGTTGGACTTTTTACTTTTATGCTTTATACAGACTTGCTGAGGCAAATTTTACAACTTGTAGAGTGGTCGTGAATAAAGACGCTGTTTCAAAGTTACCCACGCCTAAGCTACGCACGTGTTCTTTACTTTGTATGAAAAATAAACACTACAAAGTGAAAAACTAATTTCGGAAGTCGGTGTCTTTCACTTTATACACTTTTGCCAGCGACTTCCGAAATTAAAGTAATTTTTCATTTTGTAGTGTTTTTTTGGAAGTCGGTGATGTTTTTTTTTTATCAAATTCTAAGTCAAATCATTTATTCCAAATAGGCACATAAAAGGCACTTTTGAACGTCAAAATTTACAGAAAAATAGAATTCATTCTAGTTGCCCCTTCCAAAAGGTAGTTTCGTATGTAGAAGAATGGGCAAGAAACTCCACCGTTACTCTTTTAAAATGTTTTACAATATTTTTTATACATTAATTGTGTAATTTTATGTGAAGACGATTCACCTAGAATAAAATTACTATACCACAAATTAGGTTAAAATAATTAAACATAAAGCAATGAAAGGTACATGAATTATGTGATAGATAATGGTGCTCACATTATTTACAAATAGGGAAAAGTAGATGATTTTTCTAAAATTAGTAAATTTAGTGTGTGTTAAAATAGTTACAGAATGTAAAATTATTATGATAAATATAATAAATTATCCGCTATAACGTCAGACCCCCAGACTGTTGCCGAAAATATTTTCCGGTCTAACGTCCAACCCCTCAACTGTGACTTATTCGGTTGAATAAATTAGCAACCAGTTTGATTTTTTCTAGACTTTAGATTGTCCTATAGAGCAGGACCAGCATGTTTCCAAGCTTGTAAAATATTTTTTATTTTAAACTTTTTAGTTATTGTACCTACACCACACCTATTCGTATACCAATACTTGCTATGTAAACAATAGCAACAGGAAGTATTATAACATCATCAAGATACACAAAGTGGATTAAATACGTATAATCGAAGCTAATCAAAAACTACCAGAGCAAAGTTAATACAATTTATATTGATACTTTACAATATTAAAAGTAATAATAATAAGTTAATATAGAATGTGAAGACTATGTGGGTCATTGTTGTTTTTTTTCCCCTCTCAGCTAGTTTTAATCATAGTTTGAGTATTTTTTTGTGGCCTACCCAAATGTCCTTTCTTTGGTATTGTTCGTCGAATCGTTGAGCTCCTTAAGTTCTGAGTTGAATTGCACGATTACTGACAAGTGCGTGCACTGACTGGACAGGTCCACTCAATCTGTGCGATTTTTCCTCAAAAAACCATTTCAGACACAAATCTACATGGTCTTCACATGATCTTACCAAGATTATGTCTGGACTTTAAAAGAGACTGTGACCTCTGAGTTTGTTTCAGCCTTTCTTCTCAGAGTAGTCAGATAGGAAATGCCGACCTCATCATGTTTTTAAAATATGGTTGACGTGTAAAAGTGTTTGTATAAACCTATTTACAGAAATAATTTCATTTATCATTTATAGGACCATGCACCATCAGAAGTTTCTGATGATCCTGTGCGATTCCCAATAAATTCTTTTTTTTTTTCAAATGAGCTGCGCAGAAACGTTGCAAACTTTTTCGTGCATATTCTACGTAACAGACGACAGTCGAATTTTATGGTAGGATAGTAAACTATAACTTTTATAGATATTGGTGCTGTAAAATATGAATCAAAAGTCAATGATCTAGACGGAAAAGAATTTAAAGGGGAAAATTATTGAAAGCCAACAGTAATAAATGCTGTGAAAGAGCAAAAAGATTCGGTAAATTACAAAACTTCTACGGTTTATTTCGTTGAAATAGAGAAGACTTATAGATGTATGAACGTAGTCTAGACAACGTTTAAGGTCACTTAAGTTTTATTAGATTTTACGAGAATTTCAACGACGAAATATCTCACGACAAAATTGAAGCGCAGACTGAAAATAACTACAAAAGGGCTAGCAGAGGATTGAGAAATTTAAATTTCGACCAAAATAATTTGTTTGTAACACCAAAGTTAGTTAAAAATGTATGGACAGGCACCACATGATCCTCCTGCGGTGCCCACTGTGGACCACATAACCGACGACGACGACGATTCTCCTGAGGTGACCGAGGTAGAGTTGAGAGTGGCGGTACGTAGGCTGAGTGCCAAAAATACCGCCCCAGGACCCGACGGCCTACCTGGAAAAGCCTGGGTCCTGGCCTTGGAGGCTCTCGGGCCTCGACTTCGAGGGCTCCTAAGCGCATGCTTGGAAGGGGGCCAGTTCCCACTTCGTTGGAAGACGGGGAAACTGGTCCTCATTAAGAAGACGGGGCGCCCTGCGGACTCTCCGTCCGCTTACCGGCCCATTGTGCTGCTCGACGAGGTGGGCAAGCTCTTTGAAAGAGTCATTGCAGACCGCCTCGTCGGGCGGCTAGTGCGGGTGGGGCCGGATTTGGCGGAGAGCCAGTTTGGTTTCCGCAGGGGGCGCTCTACGGTGGACGCCATCATGCGCGTGCGAGCCCTCACGACGGGGGATGCTGTGGCCCGGGGTGGGGTCGTCTTGGCGGTGTCTCTAGACATCGCCAATGCCTTCAATACCCTGCCCTGGAGTTGCATCAGGGAGGCACTCCGGTATCACCGGATGCCGACCTACCTCTGTCGCATAGTCGAGGCCTATCTGACGGACAGGGCCGTCATCTACCCCGGTCACCAGGGAGAATGGAACCGGCGAGAGATGTCGTGCGGTGTCCCACAGGGATCAGTCTTGGGGCCGTATCTGTGGGACATCGGGTACGACTGGGTGCTGCGCGCCGACCTCCCTAGCGGCGTCAGCGTCGTTTGTTACGCTGACGACACGCTAGTCCTGGCACAGGGGAGGTCGCACCAGGCGGCGGCCGAATTAATGACACGCGGGGTTGCGACAGTCACTGAGAGGATCCGGCAATTGGGACTCGAGGTGGCCCTGCACAAGTCCGAGGCCATGTGTTTTCATGGTCCTCGGAACGCGCCACTCTCGGGTTCCCAAATAATGGCGGGAGGGGTTCACATCGGCGTCGAGTCGACGATGAAGTACCTGGGACTCGTCCTCGACAGCCGGTGGAACTTCGTCGAGCATTTCCGACGTTTGGCTCCCAGACTGGACCGGGCTGGGGCTGCCTTGAAGCGGCTCCTGCCCAATCTAGGGGGTCCAAACGCCTCCTGCCGGAGGCTCTACGCGGGGGTCGTGCGGTCCATGGCCCTTTACGGGGCACCGGTGTGGGCGCGTTCATTGAGGCTCCGACCAGCACGCCGGTTGAACGCGTCCCAAAGGGTCATGGCCATCCGGCTGGTCCGAGGATACCGCACGGTCTCCTGCGAGGCGGCGAGCCTCCTTGCCGGATTGCCGCCATGGGATCTGGAGGCAAAAGTCCTCGCGCACATTTGGGAGTCGCGCGAGGAGGTGAAACGCCGGGGCGTTACTCCGCTGCCGCGAGAAATCGCGGCACAGCGGACAGAGCTCCGGCGGGATCTCATGGCGGCATGGAGAGTGCGACTGTCGCAACCCAGCGCTGGGCACGCCACAATTGCGGCGGTAAGTCCCCTCTTTGAGGAGTGGCTTGAGAGGCGCCACGGCGTCCTCACCTTCCGCCTGACGCAGGTCCTCACCGGACATGGCTGTTTCGGGAGGTTCCTGTTTCGGATAAGGCGGGAGGAAACGCCCGGGTGTTGGCATTGTGTGGATCGACCGGAGGACACGGTGGAGCATACGGTGGAGGTCTGCCCGGCTTGGGCGGAGCACCGCCGTGTCCTCGTGGCGGCGATCGGCGGCGGCGATCTCTCGCGTCCGGCCCTGGTTCGGGCCATAGTACGGAGCGAGAGAGAATGGGAAGCAGTCACCTCCTTCTGCGAAGCAGTAATGCTCGCGAAGGAGGAGGCGGAGCGCGTGAGGGAGAGGCAATCATTGCGCCCTCACGCCCCTAGTCGCCGCAGGAGGAGACACCCCGGGCGTCGGGAGTCCATAGCCGACTCCCGGCCACCGTAGGCGCGGGCCTGCGGACGGCGAGCAATGGGCAGCTCGCCGTCCGGTAAGGACCAGGCCCGGGTCGACGGCGCGTTGTGTTCCACGCGCGCCTCAAAGAGTTGTCAGCATAATTGACGGGGTCCGATAGGGCCGATGCCTGCCGGGGTCGCGGATTGTTCGAAAGAGTTACCGTGGCCCTGGCGCACAGGCAACTGAAGGAACACGGGTGGGTTTTAGTCAGTAAGAGTCTGACACGCCCTTCCGCTCCGCCCAGAGCGGGAGAGGTCATGTGATGATTTCCCATCCAAAAAAAAAAAAAAAAAAAAAAAAGGCACCACATGATTTACATTTGTTTTTCTTTCATTCGTAACCAACATAAGAACTCCTTGTTTTTATTTTATAAGTAAGAATACACGTGTCTGTATAGGCAGACTCACACACTACTCCAATGGTGCATCACGTCAGAATAATATGCACGCTTCTTCACGATATAAACGACTCCAACAGGCTCTGATATTCCATGCATCACGTAACCGTAGTGTGAATCCGGCTTAACTTGCGCAAAAGTATACAAGTAGCTTGCATATATAATAATAATACCAGCTTTATTGTATTGTTATGTGGTTGATGATTAATGTACCACTACAGGGCAAAGGCCTCTTCTCAAAAAGAGAAGGCACGAGCATTGAGCACCACGCTTGCTCAAAACGGGTTGCCGATTTCAGAGTTATATTAACTATAAGTTCAGGTTTCCTCACGATGTTTTTCCTTTACTGATATCATTAATGTCCAGGATAAACTCAGATAAATATGAACTGAAAAAGTCACATTGGTACTTACCCGGATTTAAACCCACAGTCTCGTATAGTGTTTTTGTCTCACGAAGCGACCCGCACTTAACTTGTGGTTACCAAGTGTACAAACACGCTGCGAATGTGTGTGTAAGTGCGGAAGCTCTCGGTACCGTCCGAGACAGTGGCAAAGTCGGAGTTGTGTGTGTGTAATGTGCGTGTGTATGTTATGTCCTGACGCTACACGTCTTCACGCACACATTCACTGCGAGTTTTTACATTTGGTTACCACGAATGAAGCACGCATCGCTTCTTGAGATAAAAATACTATACATGAGAGGCGATGCCTTTACCACTGAACTATCACGACAAAGTACGCTAGTAGCTTGCATGTCATACCCAACCCATGTTATGACCAATCAGAAGTTATAATATCACAATAACTCACAAGCTACTAACATTACTTTCGTGCAAGTTATTCACAAGTGTATTCCTGGCTTTATACATACTCGCCAAAATCCAGTTCTAAATGAAACCTTCCTAGTAAAACAAATAAGGTCGTAATCTGAAGCCAGCTCTCAAAAACACAGGGTAGGTTGTTAATAAAATAAAGAACAGGAACATGTGTCATAGGCTGCACATAACTTTATATCAGCGATACGTTAAAATAAACAGATGAGGCTCACATGTTATCGGGTTTAGGGGGTCGGGTTTGGAACTTTTGTTTTTGGAGAAGAAGAAGAAGAAAGAAAAGATAAAACAATTGTTTATTCAGCACAAACAAGACCCACATTTAAAAAAAAAAACTAGACAAAAAACATACACCAATAAAAAGTAGCCAAAAGTCTCGTATTCAAAACGTTGAAAGTTTGACAATGTTGTCAAATTGAGACAGAGAGTCAACGATTAAAAAAAAAAAATGTTCAGGTTTCATGAGTGGTAAGTAGTGTTACTATGGGCCATAGTATTTAGGTTTATTGTTCAACACGCGTTTATGGCAGTATGTAAAATAGAGCAGGCTATCAACAGTAATTCAACTAAGGAAGAGAAATACACATAATAAGTTAAAACAAATACAAAAATGTCTTCAAAACTTTTAAGCTTTACACGGGACAATCAACTAATATCCATGTAAATTATTTCTCCCCTCAACACTCGTTATTCAACCTGAAGCCATTAACATAATTTCTTCGCCCAACTTTTCTAAACAACCAACAAATTGCAATACTTCACTCTCACCGCTAAAAATAATAACACTTTCTTGAACATCAGTATAAAATCTTTCTACCTTATTGTGAGCACAAAATAGATAGGTAAGAAGGTCGGCTCTATGTACCGAGCAAAACCGCACGCACACACAGACTAGCTTCACGTACAGCGAGTGCAAACGTACTCGCGACTGGCATTTGTTTGAGATCGCATGTACGTACGCGTCTATGTGGGTGCGCCCATTTTCGCTTTTTTGCATGAAGCTGACCTTCTGTACCTACTATGCTGTGCCGCGATCCTCAGACCCGGCCTGCCATAACTTTCGACCCTCATATTTTAAGTTTTCTCTGGAAGCTATAACTTTTTCATTTGTTTTGTTTACTATAACAGAAATAGAAAATTCCGGTGGAATTGTTAGGTTAAATGTAGAAGGTTTTAGTGTGATTACTGTTGAAGATGAGAAAGATGAAATTAGAATTTAAGATTTTGAAGATGGCTTTTGGCAGTTCGCTTTTCGTGTTGATTACAAACGTCGAAAACTTGCTTTAGTTTCACTTTAACTTGTAGTGAGTTTTCCGTTTTTAAATTGGCCTATTTCCATAAAATAACGTCTTTAATGATAAATTGTAAAAGATGCTGCCCGAATACAATAAACTTGCTAAAAAATAACCGACTTAAAAAAAACACTAATATGTGAAAAATCAATTTAATTTCGGAAGTCGGTTCTTTGGTTTTGTATTTTCTTTTTGGCCACCGACTGCCGAAATTAAAATTATTTTTTCACTTTGTAGTGTTTTTTTAGAAGACGGTTGTTAGTTTTTTTTTGTTGTTATTTTTCACTTTTTTTTACGGTACCTACCCCACACAAATTCGGAGACCAAAACTTGCTATTTAAATAACAGTGACAGGAATTTCATCATCAATTACATTGTATTATTGAAGCTAACTGAAAAACTACCCAAGCAAAGTTAATAAATGTGACAAAATATGGGACATCCCCTGAGGCATACCATAACTATAAAAAAAAACGAATTTAATTTACAATTGCCGGAGATATTGCGTAACAAACAAAAAATGTACAGACAAATTGAGAACCTCCTCCTTTTTGACGTCGTTTAAAAAAGGGGTGATCGCTCTTTGAATGACATTTTATTTTTATTTATTAAAATCTCCCTTACAACTATCATGACAGGTGTATACCTAATGCGATGGCGCGGTCTTAAAATTAACCTACAATTTAAAACTATGAAAAACGTAAAAAAAACACAAAATTTAAAATTACGGCCACAAAAACCTACTCTAATCTACACTGTAATATAAAATAAACAACAGTATTTTTAACCGACTTCAAAAAAAGGAGGAGGTTCTCAATTCGACTGTGTTTTTTTTTTGTATTATTCTGTATATTAGCTCAGAACTTTTTTCTGGTTAAACCGATTTGGATGATTCTTTTTTATTTTATAGCTGGTGCTTCACATGTGGCCCTATTTAAATTTTATCAAGTTCTGACCAGTAGTTTTTGAGTTATCCATAATACTGCATATTTTTCCCACTTAGTTATAAACACAATAAACTATTTCCTGTCACTGTTATTTACATGTTATCAAGTAGTGGTATACGAATTTGTATGGGGTAGGTACCGCAAGTAAAAAGTGAAAAAAAAAACTTTTTTTACAAAAAAACAACCGACTTCCAAAAAAAACTTGATAAAAATAACTTTAATTTCGGAAGTCAGTGGCCAAAAACGAAAATACAAAACCAAAGCCACTGACTCCGAAATTAAAGTTATTTTTCACGTTTTTTTGTGTTTTTTTTTGGACGTCGGTTGTTTTTTTGTAAAAAAGTTTTTGCGAATTTACTCAAATGGCATGTAAATACATCGATCTTCATGTGAAGATCGTTAATAGCTCGAATTGCGCGGGGCAATGGTATTTAAAAATCAAATCAAATAAAATGAATTTATTTGCCATAACTGTTGGTACAATTAATAAATAATAAATAAAAAAAACAGTAATTTAAAAAACTAAAAAACCCGACTGTGTTTCTGTGTAATTTGAAAATGTAAAAACCCTAAAAAAAGAAAGTCGTCATACCCGATTGCACTTAACTTAAAAATAAGTTTAATTTCGGAAGTCGGTGTCTTTATTTTCCTTTTTGTCCACCGACTTTATACCCAGTGCTTTGATTATATAATGTGTGGATAGAGCATCAAATGCGCGCAAACGTGTCAAAAAATATCGACCAACTGTTTGGCTATAAGTTCTTACCCGCCGATTAGTGCCGATCGTGCCGCTTTGGTGTCACTACGCATTACGCGCGCTAAGTAATAAACCAATAACAGCGATAAAATGACGGTATGTGCTATTAAACTGTGCCGGAATTATAAAGGAAGGGTAAAAAATACCAAACACATCACCTGTCATCGGTAAGTAACCAAAAAACCATAAATTTATTTTTGTTTTTATGATTAACAAATTACGCCACATTTTATCGGTGTTGCCAGTTTCTTTTTTTCACTTAACGTGTTATTTTTGTGGGCATATTAGTTGGTTTATGGTTACGTTTATAATAATAATTTTATATCAAATTCAAGTAAGATAGTACATTATAAATAAAAACATATCTTAGATGAGCTTATACTAACATAAATTCGACAAGATATCTGTGTCTGAACTAGATAAATAAATATCTGTATCTCAGACAACAGCGCTCTTCCCTAAAAATATATCTACATTTAAAAGCTTACAAGTTCAATTTTTACATTATTTTAAATTACATACATATTTCGTTATTTATTGATCAACTAGTAGCAAATGAAATAATAATACAAACAAAGTAAAATGAAATAGAGTGGATTGAGGACCTCCATTTGTGTCGGAATGTAGATGAGTGAGCGTGTGTAGGAGGGTGAGTATGTGAATTTAGCGTGGTACAATTAAAAGGTTTTCAGTTTCGTCATAGGTCAGCTTATGAATGTACTCAGACACTTTATTCTTACAACTTCTGCTATTTAAGGCAAGTATGTCGACAATTCTATCAATCCTGCTATAAAGATACGGACCTAAGAAACAGAAATACTTATTAACGAATGGGTGTTCAAGCATAGATCTGTCAGTACTGGGTATCGGTTTTCGTCACCTGGATGGTATAGCTGGTTTTTCAAAGTTCACTCTCATAAGCCGGGTCAAGACAGTGTGCAGTATGAACAATTGGCGGACAGAGAGGACCTCGCAGGCTTGGTATAGCTGATAAGTTGGGAACAAATACGGACGGAAAGTGCTTACTTTGAGAATAGCTCTTTGGGCTACTTCAAGTGGCTTTAGTATAGTTTTTGGTGCACCACCCCAGACAGCAATACAGTATGACAACAGTATGCAACATGTCGCAGATTTTTGAAAACGTATATAAGTTTTCTAACTCTAGCAGTGACTAAATCGATATGGGGCTTAAAAGAGAGATTGTTATCTATTGTTATTCCTAAATATTTTATGAACTTGGTCTTGACCAAAGCCGGACATTGGCAGATTCCACTGTTGCAGCAGTTGTGTGCAATTAAAGAGAGTAATGTAGGAGGTGAATTAGAGTTACGCATTGAAAAAGTTACGTACTGCGTTTTATCAGCGTTAAGTGTCAGCATGTTATTCCTCAACCAGTAGCACACAGTATCAAAACCACGTTGAGCATCCTCATAGGCCCGTTTCCATGTATCAGCCGAGAAAAGAAGAACAGTGTCATCTGCATAAGAAATTACCTTTCCACCTACAGAAGTACCTAAGTCCCCAGAGTTCATTTAAGTACACAAGAAAGAGACTGGGTCCCAAAATACTACCCTGTGGTACACCAAAAGTGACAGGTAAGTCACCGCTAACAAGTTTATCAATCTTGACACATTGACAGCGACCCGAGAGGTAATCTTTAAACAATTTTAGTTGTTTACCTCTTACACCCAACCTTTCCAATTTACTGAGAAGCAGTGGTACAGAGACCGTGTCAAAGGCCTTTGCCAGGTCCAAAAATACTCCAATAGTTTTTTTACCGGAATCAATATTCCTAACCACGTAATCTACAAGCTCGTGGACAGCATCACAAGTTGACTTGCCCGTTCTGAAACCAAACTGATTGTTTGAGAGAAGGTTATTCGTTTCCAAGTACTTGACAAATCTACTGTTGATGATGCGTTCCAAGAGCTTAGAGGCCGCTGGGAGAATAGAAATGGGCCTGTAGTTGGTGACACGATCTCTATCGCCTGATTTATGTATAGGATGAACGACCGATTTCTTCAAAACAGTGGGAAATATTCCTTCGTCTAAACACATATTAAAAATATGGGTCAGAGCAGGGACAAGGACGTTTCTGTTTTCTTTAAGAAGTTGGTTGGATATAGAGTCCCATCCAGTACTACAGACATTTTTAAGATCCAAAATCAGGCGCTCTACCTCTGATTCGTCTGTATCGAGAATTACAAAAGAGTTTAATGAGCCAGTAGATTGTGGAATAAAAGCAACGGGGTGTCGAGGATTTTGGCAGCTGTTGGTCTTGCTGGCTAAATTTTTGCCTACCGTGACAAAGAACTCGCTCACACCTTCAATCGATTGTGTTGGACAAGGAGTGTCTATTAGTTCTAAAGCGTGATTTTTCACTGTATATTATATATGTATATGTGTGTGTTATGTATATTATTTAGTTGGTGTACTTTTATTAATCGATTTAAAAGAGGTGGAGTTTTTCAATTCGTCTGTACTTCTTTATAATAATATAATGTTCGCATATATGTTCGTATAACTTTTTTGTTAATGAGCCTATTTTAATGATTATCTTTGCATTGGGTCCAATAAACCGATTTCAAAGGTGCCAAGAGTAATTTCATTCATGATTTTCGTGTTTTCAATTAATAATTGTATGTTTAATATTTTTTTCTTACAGGCATTATTATAGCCCATGTCTTTGTTAAATGTGTTTATTTGTAATTAAAAATTAATTCCTAATATCTGTGATCTTTCATTTCAAATTTCCAAATACAAACTGCCTAAAAAGTTAAATATTGTAATTCTAATTTAATTAACTCGGCTGATTTAATACAACATTCACACAAAACTCTACTTAAATTAAATAGTGCTTTTTAATTATTTAAGAAAGTAACTACTTATTAAAAAGACACTAATAAAACGGAATAATACTACATACATACACCTAAAACTTATCTTACTTAATGAGTCTATTTTTTTAGTATGTGATTTATGGGAGAAGTGTAGTTGCTGGTATCATTATTCACGCACACACAGACAAAGACGCACAGTGTAAAACACCGCCTGTACGCACACATGCTTGAAATTGTTGGCTCGTTTTCTTTGTTTTGATTGTAGGGCGACGCTCCATCTAGACAGTATATAATCAAAGACCCAGTGTCACTCTCACAGTAAATACGAATCTAACGACATCTCTCAAGCTAAAATCCATCTAACCTTTCAGGCTGCAGAGCGTGCCAAACAATTATACATACATACATACTCTCGAAAAACATAAGCCTCCTTTTGGCGCACTCGGGTAATTAATAATTGATAATTTGATTTTGACTGCCTCGTTGGTCTAGTGGTCGCAAGCACTATTGCTGAGCATGAGGTCCTGGGTTCGATTCCCGGGTCGGGCGAAGTGTTATCGGGTTTTCCATCTCGAATTTCTCGGTAGCAGCCCGAAGTCTGGATTTGTGCCCGGTTGATGGCAAAAGGCTCGCCCCCTATTACATGGGACTTAAACATAACTGGCGAAATGTGAGTGTGCTATAGGTACACCTCTGCCTAACCCTTCGGGGAATACAGGCGTGATATTATGTTTATGTTTATGTTATGTAGTTTGATTTTATCTTTGAATTTTTTATAACATTATTTGTAGGTAGGCACTCATTACTAAAAGACAGTCATCTTGCCGTTTTAACAGTTTCAATAAAGTAGTTTCCGAGAAGTAGCTGAAAATTCATTTACATCAAATCCACTAACAAAATCAGTGCGTTAATAACCAACGCTGATTTAGAAGCGAAATACATTCGTAACATCATGCTAATGACTGCTAACGAGGAACTGAGTTACAATTAGTGCTGCGTACCTCTTGAAACCCTGTTTGCATGAGTGTTGGTTGGAAACTCATTAAATTGAGCTATGTAGTGCCTATGTGATCCTGGTATCAATTACAGGGAATTATTGCAATTCTCTCTGTTGATCGAAAATGTATTCTGTTATGCATTGTAGCCAAGTATCTATATTTTTTTAACGGTTTCCTACTTCAAAAGAAATTTTTAAAATCACTTTTTCATCAGTTTGTCACAAAGATTTTTCTCCAGGTCTAAGCAACTTAGGAATTTGAGCATTGGCATTACGTTATGTTTCGATTCGCGCACACAGATCAGCAGTCAAACAACAAAAACATATTTGTTATATGTTTTTCTGGTCGAAACTATCCTAAGATAAAAATACATTATACTGTGTTAGGTAACATTTAAAAGAGCTTTCTTCATAGATTATAAGCACATTTTTTTACAATCTTTGGAAAGAAAAGAAAATAGTTTTATTGATAAATGATAAATGATAAATGATTTTATTTCTGTAAGTAGGTTTGTACAAACACTTTTACACGTCAATCATATTTTTAAACTAGATGAGGTCGGCGTTTCCTATCTGACTACTCTGAGAAGAAAGGCCGAAACAAACTCAGAGGTCACAGTCTCTTTTAAAGTCCAGACATAATCTTGGTCAGATCATGTGAAGACCATGTAGATTGGTATCTGAAATGGTCTTTTGAGGAAAGAACCACACAGATTGAGTGGACCTGTCCAGTCAGTGCACGCATTTGTCAGTAATCGTGCAGCTCAACTCAGGAAGTCAGGACTTAAGGAGCTCAACGATTCGTCGAACAATACCAAAGAAAGGACATTTGGGTAGGCCACATAAATTACTCAATCTGCCAGATCATGATCAAAATTAACTGCGAAAAAAAAGCAATGACCCACATAATCCTCACATTCACAATAATTAAAATAACATAATACTTTACAAGTAAATACTCATGTCATTGTGTATATAAAATTCAACAATGTCAATGTGTATATAAAAAATCGGACATAATGTTTGATATTTGCGGTAAACATGAAGCAGAATAAAAAACAAAAATTCAAAGTGAGGAAAGTCGCTACTCGTGAGTGAAGTGACTTCAGCTACAACAGAATCAAGTTAAAGTAGTTATCTCGGTTAATTGTAGTGTATGTCTGTAATATCAAAATAATAGCTTTTTACTAAATGTATATGAAAATATATACGGGCCTGATATAAAAATAAAAACTTGTTTGTCTATCTCTCTGTTTGTTCCGGCTTATCGCAGAAATGGCTGGACTGATGTTGGTAGGACTTTCTCTGGTAGATAGCTGATTTTATAAAGAGTAGCATTGCTTACTTTTTATCCACATCCACGCGGGCGAAGCCGCAGGCAGAAATTAGTAATAAATAAAATGTTACAACTTTTATGTGTGTATTTCAAGCCGGATTTCCACCATTCACAAACACGTTTTTTTTGTAATTGTTTAATATTTACGTAAAAGAAAAATATTATACATGTAGGCTATATAAAAAATTGGCATAAGGCATAACACTGCACGCATGTTGTAGATAGTAAATATACGCTTTTGAATATCTATTTGACCATATCTTTATTTTGTAATTTTATCTAATTTTGGGGACGAACGACGAACATTGTTTCGGAAACCAAAAGTTCAAGAAGATGTTTACATCAATTTTTTTTTACTCTTTACTTCGTTAGAACATAGTAAAAAAACATAAATACTCTTGAAAGTGTTTAAATTAAATTTTAAATAACCTAACCTAACTTGTTAGTTAGGTTAAGTTATTTAAAAAATAGCGTCGAAAAATTCCTCCGCATCGCTGTCGACTGGTAATGTATCCAAGAGACTGGCGGCATTGCCACGTAGTGTGGCAATGCTTAGCTTCTGGCCAAGGTAATCGAGAAAATCCAGCCCTTGGATCACGTGAAGTGTCAAACAGGTGTTTGGAGATTTCCTTGAACAATACATGGGCACTCGGACCCCAAGGCCCGAGGGTTTCAACCCCAAACGGTTCGAAAATATAATTACCGATAAGGTTGTTATACTTAAACCGCTTGAGGTTTCCCGCAGCCGCAGAAACAGCGCCAGCACAGCTCGCCGAGACAGGAAGATGGGATGCCGCAAGAGTATCGACACATGTTGCGTCCCACACTATAGGCCTACCCACCTTCCATGCTTACATTCGTAATGTTTTCTTAATAATAATATTATACCGTCCATCCAAATATACATCAAATAACTTCCCCATAAACCGGTCTAGATAACAGATCGCTACTCTAATTGGCAAATTAGAGTACTTAGTCACCAACTATCATGTCATCAAGGTAAATCTATTCTCATACCACCCCCCGTACAACTTCAGTGATTGATGTGTTTGCCAAAGTTTGTCACGTAGAGGTAAACCTGGTCGTAGATGCTCCAATTAAAGTTTCAATTGCTTTTAAACTACTGGATACCTACGACGCAGGGTAATTGGGAATATCGTTTTTGACCAAAAGTTCTAATATTTTTGCCGGGCCGGATTATTAAAACCTTGATAGATTTTCATGTCAGTATTATCGCAAAAAAAGCAGCTTATCTTAGGTTAATTGCGAACAATGACGATAAGTATGAACGCTTTTTTTTTTGGATGGCAAATCATCAAATGATTTCGCTCGCTCAGGGCGGAGCGGGAGGGCGTGACAGACTTTTACTCTAACTCTTTCGAACAATCCGCGACCCCGGCAGGTATTGGCCCTATTGGACCCCGTCAATTATGCTGACATCTCTTTGAGGATAAGTATGAACGCTGATTGGCTGATACGAACGTTATACATCGACGGATACGCTGATTGGTTAATGGCTACTTTCAAGCCATGTTCTGATCGACCAGATTAAAGATATTTAAAATTAACTCTAGATTAGCATGTTTCCAATTGCCCTAAAGTGACTGGGTTATTTGCAAAAATCCTAATAACTATTAGCTCGTAATAATAAAAAAATCTTTTTTAGTTTCCAATAATCCGATACTTTGCAAAAACCCTAGGATTTTAGCAAAAAGAAACGGTTTTTCAATTATGCTGCGACATCTACAAGTAGTTTGAGCAGATAGATCTCGTAGAACTTCTAGTTCGTATCTAGATGAATTAAGGAATCGATAACTGGTTTAGAAAAATAGATGTTAGAGCTGTATAATTTTGAGTGGATTATATTTTCAAATGGATTTAAAGTTGCGTTTTCACGTAGTGAAACAACTAGTAATAAAATTAGACGAAATTAGAAATACCTACATATCTACTTCATTAGTGTATATTAATTTATTGTTTCTTCTCTCTATTTGAAGACACTTTTACTCTGCAGCTGTAAGATATTACGGTACAGTATTTCTATAACCCAAAATTACTTGGAGTGAATGTGATGCTACGCCGTAGCTGATTCGCTACGACGAGCTACGACGTAGCTGTGAGCACATCACATTTGTAATAAGAGTGGTGATAGTATGTACTTCCCCTAAGAAACCAATTTACAAGAAACTATATTGGAACTGCGTCGTTGGTGTAGTGCTCGCAAGCGCTACTGCTAAACATGAGGTCCTGGGTTTGACTCCCGGGTCGGGCAAAACGTTATTGGGTTTTTCTATCTGGAATTTCTCAGTAGCAGCCCGGAGTCTGAATCTGTGCCTGTTGAAGGCAATAGGCTCGTCCCCTATTACATGGGACTTAAACAAAACTGGCGAAATGTTAGTGTACTATAGATGCATCTTTGCTTAACCGTTTGGGAAATACAGGCTTGTTGTTATGTTAAGGCTCTTTCAAAACAGACGCGCGACTCAAAGGCACCGCTCTTCGCGCGACAGTCGATGCTTTTGTTTCGCGCCTGTTTGAAGGAGTCTTTACTTGGGGTCAAAACTTTAAACTTTGTTGAATCTAGTTCAATTATAGTAGTTATTATTCTAGGTATATTCGAAGTTATGACCACCAAATAGCCATTCAACACCATTAAATATCAGACTTGGAATCTAAACCGCTCGATCCCCGAAGCACTATAAAAGCTGTTAATCAATTCGAACTCGAAGTACTAACTGTACTAAGTGACTTAACAACGGGCGATGAAGTGTGTCCAACAAAGTTTATTAAAATTATAGTATACTTTCATGACTTATTTACTAAAACATAGTACGAAAAAAGCGAGTTTTCACTACCAAAACACACTTTCAGATGGGCACGATCGTCTTTAAGTTTCTTAAAAAAACATACGGTATAAACAACACACAAATATCTTTTTCATTACCCATACAATACAAACCTACATTTTTGCGATATTAAAATGTTAGTGCACCATATTGTTATTGTGTTAACTAAACAAAACAAGATAAGAAACATTATACTTTATCTTCATAAAACTTGAAATTGTTGTTGAGGTTATGGACAGTGAATTGTATTTGCTCTTTGGAGAAGCAATTTAATAAACTTAGTTTTGAAGTAAAAAGAATTGCAACAATTGAAAATATTTTATAATCTTAAATCATTTATTTGTCAGAATATGGTACATTACAATATGGTCTTAAGATTACTCAGTGGTATCATCACATTCTGCCAAGTATGGCGTGCAAGTATTAGGGAACATGCACGTGCATTTATTACAGGACAGGGATTATTAGGTTAGTATTAACATTACTTCGAATTCATTTATTGTTTGTCACAGGTGAAATATCAGTTCTCATAAGTATTATAAAGGATCGCTGTAACATACCTATAAGGTGTACAATATTTAATACTGGTCCCATACTTATGTAACATTAAAATCGTTGTTCGTCCTAAAACAACGTTCATTATCAGTCATGCATTAATATAGTTGTTCATTCACAAAGCCGGACAAAATAATTAAGTAGTAGGCATTGATTTCATGTCAATTAAATTATTCATTAATTTCTTTAAAATTAAATTACTCATTGATGGCGTAATAAATTAATTATTCTTTGATTTCATTAAATATGTTATTGATGTCATACAAAACTAAATTACTCATTGAGATATTATCATAGCTTATTTCTTGGTGTAGTTACCAGTATAAATTGTCACTAAAAAAGTCATTGATTAAACAAAATAGTAGGCTTTACTTATCAAGAATTCCTTCAGTTTTTTTTTTTAAACTACGTGAGGTTACACGGCTTTTTATATATTTTGGTAGGTACTAATTGCATAATTACGAATTAAAATTACAATTTGAGGTATATCAGTTAAAATAATATCATAAACACACAATTTATTTAGGATGTCAAAGTATCATTAAATGTCAGAGTATCAAAGAGTAAGATGTCAAAGTGTAAAAGATTACCATTAGAATGTCAAATTATCATTCAAATAGTCGTTTAAAATTTAAATTTAAGTCTGATTGATTTTGGAATTTTGTTATAAACTTGCGGAGCTATGCAGATAATGCTTTTCCACATTAGGGCTGTAATTTTGTTATTTGTTTGAGTACTGAGTACGATATTATTTGCTAACAGTCTTAAAATAATAATAAGAATATGAACTTGTATATAAAAAGGAGGGGAAAGAATCGTAGGGAATTAGAAAAATTGTTCGCATCGCTGTCAACAGGAAAAGTGCCCAAAAGGACGCCAGCTGCCACGTTGTACGGCAATGGAATATTTATTTGTAAAGTATTATTGTGTTTTAATTATTGTGAATGTGAGGACTATGTGCGTCATTGCTTTTTTTCTCTCAGTTAGTTTTAATCATGATCTGGCAGTTTGAGTAATTCATGTGTCCTAACTAATATCCTTTCTTTGGTATTGTTCCTCGAATCGTTGAGCTCCTTAAATTCTGAGTTGAGTAGCACGATTAATGACAAATGCGTGCAGTCACTGGACAGGTCCACTCAATCTGTTTGGTTCTTTCCTCAAAAGACCATTGCAGACGCTAATCTACATGGTTTTCACATGATCTGACAAAGATTATGCCTGGACTTTAAAATATACTGTTTCGGCCTTTCTTCTCAGAGTAGTCAGATAGGAAACGCCGACCTCATCTAGTTTAAAAAATAATGATAAAACTGTTTTTCAAACCTAGTTACAGAAATAAAATCATTTATCAATTATCATAATGCCCCTTCACCCTTCCAAATGTGCTTGGACAGTGATTGGTAGGTACTAGGAATATTTATTTGACCTAAGTCAAATATATTTATCAGACCAACAATCACGACCAAAGTTTCCACAAATAGTTCCTATACTATCTAAATATTTAGCAAAAGTCAACAAACATCTACTAAATTTTGTACAAGTTCAGTTAGCTTTAGTTTTCCTAGTGGATTAACATAATATAAGATTTATTGCAGAAGTTTTGTTTGTAGCCAAACTGAATCCTACACAAGCAAATTTATTTTAGTTGTTATACCATTTAGTGTGACATATATTTTAAGTTATGCTTGGGAACATTAACCTTATGAGTGATTCATCTATCGCAATCTAAATCTGGGTCCAGAACTTTAGTACTATGAATAAATCTTTCTTAGTTTGGGAAGTAAGCGGAAGTTTTTGAGCCCATAATCGGTATTAAATACCAGCCCTTTTTTCTACTGCAGGGTAAAGGCCTCTTCTCATACTGAAAAGGCACGAGCATTGATCACAACGCTTGCTCAAGACAGGTTGGCATTTCAGACTTATATTAAATGGTTTCCAGGTTTCCTCACAATGGTTTTCCTTCACCGGTGTCATTAATGTCCACGTCAGAAAGTAATTATGAATTGAAAAAGTCACATTGGTACTTGTCCGGATTTGAACCCACAACCTCGTGCATGAGAGGCGAGGCCTTAAGTACTGGGCTATCATGACATACATATGCCAAATATGAGTGTAGTATTCATGAAAATTATCAACTTTTACAATAGGAGCAACTCTAAAATATGAAAAAGTAAATCAGTTGGTTCCCTACATTTTATTCCTTGTTTTACCTAACGCACTATAGATTCGGCACACGATTCAGGGCTTGTGTGGCCAAAGATATGCCTTACAATTGAGTTTTACATACAAGTTTAAAGAAGTGGGTGGATTTTTAACAAAAATAATAATTTTAAAAACAAACACCCCTTGTGTTTTCCACGAAAAGACTCGGAGGCGTTGAATGTTTTCCGAGAATTAATACCACACAGCACAACAGTTTCAACAAAATGCAATTTCATAAAGACCCGAGATAGAAATATTGCTCGAAAATCTCGAAGTTATTTTCGGACATTTCGTTTTTCTGGGAATACATCATTTCGGAAGTATATCATTGCGATCTCTACTTACCCGGTAAGAGTAAATCGTAATTGATTCAGCCTGCCAGTGCCTACGCAGAATTCACCCAGAATCCAATTTGGAAAGTGGCCCGGACTACCTACGGTCACTATTATCGAATGAAATTTTGATTGGGCAAAAACATCAGTATTGATTGCTTCATGTAGCTCCCGGGTTCGTTCGGTAATGGACAGTTTTTGTGATTTGTTTTTAGGTAGCATTTTTGAATAGCCTAAATCCGAATTGACTAAAATAATGGATCCAATATTGCCGTATGGCCCAAAATAAAAGAGAAAAATAATATTTGTTTAAAAGAACAGGCCACATTCAACACACGGAATTTTGAATAAACATGAAAACATTATAAAGAACAAGGCTGATAATAATTATGATGTTTAATAACGACATAATGAAATGAAACCAAACAAATAAGTAAAATTATTATTTCCAACAAACAAACAGAAAACCACAAGACACATCAAAACAGATGGAATGAATGTTTTTGGTAGATTGATTCCTAGAAATGATAAAATTCAATTTGACCTTACATCTTATTTGGGTCAGCTAACCTCGCTTCTGATGTTTCATTTCAATTTGTAGTTATAAAAATAATAAAGGACTTGCTTTTGCTCGCGGCTTCGGCCGCGTGGAGGTCGGATATTATTCCCCGGGAATGTACTATTGGGATAAAAAGTATCCTGTTTCGTATAGTAAGTATAAGTTTTGGTGAGTTTGACTTAGCACTGTGGTACATATTAGGTCACTTATAAAATATAAGAAAAAAAAAATGCGGGCCTGTCTTTGGGGACTGCCAATAGAAGTGAAAACTAAGTAACTTGTGAATTGTATCGTTGAAGCGTGCGGTGACGATGACGCGAGTTTCACGCTTTTTGTTCACCCAAACCGTACACATATATACACGGTACACATATAGCTCATGGAAAGCGTTCGGTGACGATGACGCGAGTTCCATGATTTTTGTTCACCCAAAAAGTGCTCATCGTGACTAAAGAAGTTTTCACTTTGAAAATCTAAATCAAAATTAACCCAGGTTCCGTATGCTTTAACGGCTGAACCGGCCTTGGATGAAAATGGGCATTTTCATCCAAGGCCAGTTCAGCCTTTAAAGCATGAAAATTAAAAGACAGACACAGATTCTTTCACATTTATAATTTTAATAAGGGTGTTGTGCGAACATCTGTGAATGAAAGATAAGCAAATTGTTGCTGTCTATCAAAAGACGTAAATGGAAAATTGATAACGGAGATGATTGACGTTGTAGGCATTTGAGAGCGAAAAGATAATTCAATTATTCAGGAGAATGATTTTGTTATTCAACTTGTCGTTTTGATGTTCCAATGGCTATTTGGGTTATCGCTGTTTTCTCGATCAATGGCTGGACTAATTAGTGGAAATACCTATAATAGAAACGTTGGATTAGGTTGATTGGTTTATTACTATAAAAAAGTGAATAATAGAGTGAATTTTAGCTAAAAAAGAAAACTTGTCGCTAAAGATGGTATGTCCAAAAAACGAATATTCAAAGACATAGACATCTTAGAACCCGCTCTGTGTCCGCGTGGTGGATTACGGTTCTCTCCCTCTCACAGAGAGGACGCCTCCGTTCAAGCATTGGGAATGGCTGATTAAGCATTAATGAAATGAATTCAAAAGAAATCGCTTAAGGGTCTTGGTGTCGGTGTAATTTCAAACACATCTCAAGTTCAAAGCATTTATTTCAATTATACGATTTACAGGCAGTTTTGAACATTCCAGGAGTCGGTCAGTCAGAAAAATAGTTGCCCATTCCAAAGCATCGTAGGTTCCTATGGAGAAGAACGGGCAAGAAACTCCATGGACACACTTTTAATTTAAAAAAACAGTCTTTGAAGCTTTGTATCTGAGATGGTATAGAGGTATGAGGAACAGGGTGTAAAGTTTACTCATCCTTTATAAAAAATGGAGGATCTTCTGACCAAACGGATATCGTGTCTGGTGGGCAACTGCCCGACGATTGATGTTGCGAATTGCGCGGTAAACTCTGCTTGCGCGATGCAGGATTTTGCGTGACGTCAGTGTGACGCGTAGCTCGCATGTGGCGTTGTAGGTGCCGCTACAATGGCAACACTTATTATGCTTTTGGTATTGCAGATGACTATGACAATTTGCCGCCCAATAACATACTAAATATATAACAATATTATTCGACAAACTGATACCCCACCAAAACCTAGTTTTTTAGATCATGGAATTCGTGCTTGAGATAGCCAACATAAAATCGGAAACTTACCATTTTGTATCTCTTATATTTTCTAATGCACGCATAAGACAATACTTAAAACAATCTTTGGTGGCTAGCCAAAAAACTATGAAAAATAAACAGACTAGAACAGAATTCTGATTCTAGATTTGGTTGGAATACATTTTGGACCCAGACGGACTCATCTACAATCGTAATTCGTGTCCCGTCCAAATGGGAGTCCTAGTTTCGGTAATGGATGTTTCCGGCTCATGGAAGTCGGGTTATCTGCACTCCTGGATTTGATGGGTCATTTTGTTTAAACTGTTAAGACTATGTAGCATTTTGGAAGTTTGATAAATAAAACAATACGGCACATCGAATTTTAGAAAGAGACACAGACGTACACTCAACAAAGCCGTTCTACATCTAAAGCTACAATTTTCTACGATGGCCGCCACATAACGGCCGCAGTGGCAGCTGTCACGGAAATGATGACAGCGCGGGGTTTGAATTCACGGCATCAAAAATGCTCTCTAGAGATACACACCAAATTATTTATCTACACAGTGTAAAAAGACCCATCACATAGCAGTCAACGAGGCATTCTGGACATCAAACTAAGTAACATTGCATAAAAATAATTGCTGAGAAACAACTTCATTTTTGGTGTGAAAAGCTATTTGCGCTAATGCGCAATGTAACACACACAAAATATTGTGCTTGTGGGTGCAGGCAACGGTGCAAGGGTCGTGGGGGTATTTAAAGTTGTTTTATAACATTATAAAACTTGTTTTAGTTAAAGAAACGTCAATAAACGTTGGAATTATGACCTTTAATAACTCCGTATAAGTGACTCTCGGCTTCGTTAAGTGTCTTTTTACACCCGTTATATAAAGTTTCAGTGACGTCATTCACCGGTAAATTGCGGACGCTTTGTGGTGACGAACGCTTTTCTAGGAAACCCTAGCTTAAAACTCCACGTGCAAAATTTATGAGTGCAATCGCATGTTGATTTATTTATAAAAAAAAACGTCCTTCATTTTGTGTGTCGAAGGCACTGATTATTCAACCACATTAGCAAAACTTTTATTGGAAATCATGTACGTTGATCACATGCACATTCCGCAGACGTTTCCAAGATTGGGCACGCCACAATTGCGGCGGTAAGTCCCCTCTTTGAGGAATGGCTTGAGAGGCGCCACGGCATCCTCACCTTCCGCCTGACGCAGGTCCTCACCGGACATGGCTGTTTCGGAAGGTTCCTATTTCGGATAAGGCGGGAGGAAACGCCCGGGTGTTGTCATTGTGTGGATCGACCAGAGGACACGGTGGAGCATACGGTGGAGGTCTGCCCGGCTTGGGCGGAGCACCGCCGAGTCCTCGTGGCGGCGATCTCTTGCGTCCGACCCTGGTTCAGGCCATGGTACGGAGCGAGAGGGAATGGGAAGCAGTCACCTCCTTCTGCGAAGCAGTAATGCTCGCGAAGGAGGAGGCGGAGCGCGTGAGGGAGAGGCAATCATTGCGCCCTCACGCTCCTAGTCGCCGCAGGAGGAGACACCCTGGGCGTCGGGAGTCGATTGCCCACTTGTGGCCACCGTAGGCGCGGCCCTGTGGACGGCGAGCAATGGGCAGCTCGCCGACCGGTAAGGACCAGGCCCAGGTCAACGGTGCGTTGTGTTCCACGCGTGCCTCAAAGAGATGTCAGCATAATTGACGGGTTCCGATAGGGCCGATGCCTGCTGGGGTCGCGGATTGTTTGAAAGAGTTACCGTGGCCCTGTCGCACAGGCAACTGAAGGAACACGGGTGGGTTTTAGTCAGTAAGAGTATGACACGTCCTTCCGCTCCGCCCAGAGCGGGAGAGGTCATTTGATGATTTCCCAAACAAAAAAACAAAAAAGTCGTTTCCAAGATATGTTTTTTACGATGTATGCATATTTTAGTCATAAATCCACCCCGCTTATCATTCGATGTGTTTACCAAACATACAAACATGTATAAGGTAAATACATAAATTATCTTACTATAGCTAAGTTTCTAGGAAAGCAGGTCCGTCATATTATTACACACGTCTACACATGCTGCCAGTGGATTAAACATACGCAAAGGGCCTACAAGGTGCTTCGTGTATAGTATAATAACGCTTTTAGAGTGCTATTGGGGCTCCCGCGATTCTGTAGCGCATCGGACATGTTTGCTGAAGCAGATACAGATAGCTTTCAAGCTATTATGTGAAAAAGGACAGCATCCCTGATGCGAAGGATTCAGGGGAGCACCAACAGCATTTTAAAGGTGATAGTGAATAAGCCTGATTTCCCGTTATTGGGGCACTAGACCCATATACACAGCTGCAGGTCTGGTGCAGCGGGAAGCGGACATAGTTGTAGGTTCTTGAATTAGTTTTATTTCTGATTCATTTATTTATTTATTTATATAACAATTGCTTGCTGCACTTACAGTATACACCAAAGCGCGCAGCAAGCCAACAACAACACATTTAACTAAAAAAACTTCATACAAACATTAAACATAGATTTACTGATATACATAAATATGTCGACATCCGGCTCCTGAGCAATCAGGGCGTTCAGCAGATTGATTGCCTGGGTTGTGGGAGCATATCGAGCAGTATGGGTTTTGCTTTAGTTATATTTATTTTCATGTGAAATTTTACTGACATAGTTTTATAAGTGTTACTAACAACAATATGAATCATTTTTGTTCGATTTAAATAAATAATATTAATAACGGCCGTCATGAAAATTTGTCATTTTTACCAGTTTTTGACATTAAGGTGTCTGCAAAACGCTTTGTTTTTGTACAGCCATTATTGTGTGACCGTCCACCACTCTCTTAGGAAACCAAAACATTGCTGACTTGCATCAATGGTACGCCTACGACATTGAACAAGTCATAAGTATTTAGCACGGACTAGATTAAAAAGAAGGACTCCGCGCCACGCGTATCGAACGTGAAGCACTAAAAGTATGTTTGGACAAACATGCCTCACGCATACATTTACATCATAAGGTGCCGACCGGCCGCCATTACGCGGCACTACGGCTTCATTGTAGATACTGTTTACGGTATTCCTGAAATCACGCACACATATATCGGTACGGTGCTTCAGTTTCGATATGCGTGGTGCGGAGTCCTTCTTTTTTTTCTAGTCCGTGAAATATCAATAAACCCTACAACAATTCATCTGGTTCAGTCTCTAAATAGACTCTTACGACATCGACACTAAATTTTAAACTATCCTGAAAAGCAAACCCCAAGAATGAATGAAGCATCCGCCAACTGCACAACTTCGGAATCAAATTGAAGTGACGTGCAGGTACATTGATTTATTATTAATAAACCTCAAGAATACAAAGTCGTGGTGTTATTTAGCGGGGCATTAAAATGCAGCCGGCGAAGTTGTGGCAACTGTGGATGCGGTAACAGGAGTTAAAGAAGCTGGAAGTGTAGTGAGGAAAGTCGATGAAAATAGTTTAAAAAATCTTCTGCTTATTAAAGACATTATGCTTAATTTTTTGTAGATAATATCCGGAAAGGGTAGCTTGTTAATGTAAGAAAGGAGAAAGAAAGAAAAATAGGTTTATTTATCACAGACACACGTGCATACAAAAAAGATAATTAGCTCTGGTAACAATGTAAAATAAAAACAAACAAAATAGATCTACATATTATAATCACGAGCACAAAACAGAAATAGTCGATAGCTGCACGTCCTGACTGTGACAAGAAGGCTTTCACACAGAATGATGCTGTGCTATGAGGGACCCACAGCACGGCGCTGATTTTTAGACATATACAAGCCATAAAGTAAAATATCGCCGTTAGCACCAAGATTGGCCAACGGATCCTCTTGTTAATTAAGGGTTCGTCCAGTGAAATATTCCCATCATGAGGTAATTTCCCTGAGTTACTAATTTCTTGATGCCAATGATTCGTATTGTAAGTCTGATATCATGAGCCTATTTGATAAAACGGACAGATGACACATGACAATCCAACAATTTTAAAGGGTATTTTTGCATAGTTTTACTGCTCTATTTAACGGCACCTGTCGTGAAAATTTGACGATTTGTATTTTTTTTTGCAAAAATGTCACATTATCAATTATTATTAATATTAAATAAGCTCCAGAAGTAATCTGCAAGGCATATCTGTTAGTTGTGATTGACAGCAGTTACCTTGGAGCAGGTTATCCATAACTATTCATCATTTATTTTATGTTTTGTGTGTCTTTAATTTTAGTTACTTTACATACAGTCAAGTTCTTCTTACTTAGCAGACAGCTGTGATTCTGGGTAGATTGTTGCACCACTTCTTTTTCCCAGATACAGCACTAGGAACTGGTGTAGGGCGGGCATTTTAGGAGATTCTCTTGTGTAATTTTGACGTTCAAAAAGTGCGGACTTTCAGCCTAATTTGAGTAAATTACTTTTGATTCACCAAGGTAAAAACTCCATGGATTCCATGTTAAAAAATAATTCCTCTCCCTTTTCACGCCCTTTTCCATAACCGTGTCTTCCAGTCAAACTTTATCTCCTCAGCCACGTACTTCGAAGACCTAGGTTCAAGTTTGTGAATTTGAAACTGTACGGAAATGTGGTTTGCACTTCGGTGTTCATCACGATACATTGCAAGCTATTCATGCCGACATATTTATATAACGATGTTATTATGTGGAATATTGTTATTGACCAGTCTGCCAAGGGGTATCGTGTTACCCAGTAACTGGGTTGTAGGGGTCATATAGGCAATAGTTTTTTTTTTGGTTACTATATTTGATTACTAGTTTATTTATTTATTTATAAGTATAAAAAATTGGTATATTGAAACTGTTTGTACTCCCCGTCACTTGTCATAAAGGTACATTAGAGAATCAGTCAGACAGCATCTGTATGGCATTAATGCTAAAATTAATATTTTTGGTGAAACCACGCCACGCCATTTTTTATTTTGTTATTTGTATTATGTGTTTCACGTACCGTGTCCAAATAAATGTTATTCTTCTTTCTTTCAATCGCTCCGTGCGAAATTCATCTGCCTCTGGTTAGACTGAGAGCTGACTCCAAAATAGTTGGGAAAAGACTTTGGCTTGGCTTGGATTAATTGTTTCTGTTTTCTGGATGTTGGCATTATTTTCTGGATCTAGATAATTATCTTCAAGAATACATTGCATGCATGCATAATCAGCCTAAGATGTTCCCACTGCTGGGAACCAGCCTATAACCGCTGGGACGCTTTTGGTATGAAAAGCATACCAGACTTTTCTAACACTAAATTGTACTCACGCGCTTAGGTATTCCCATTACATTGTACACGTCATATGACGCGTCGGCTCGCGCGTCGAGTGTTTGTAAACAAACCCGATAAGCGGCGTCATGTCTTGGTATTCTGCGACCGTTGTATTTTTTTATGAATGCTAGTGAGTAGGGCTATATTAAAGTGTGCGTTGTATTTGAATATACGATGTTTCCGTTTGTAGGCGACTGTTTAAGATGAACAAAGACACTTTTTTCACAGATTCCAACAAGATTTTTTCTAATAAGAAAAACAGGGGTTGTCCTATATGTTTTATGGATTAAAAAACATGGTGTGTTAGTTCTTCATACGAAACATGAATAAAACCACTTACCACAGTACAATATTAATTATTTAAAAGCATCCAAAGTTGAGACTCACGACGGGTCGCTCGTTCAATGACAGCGAAAATGATATTTTTTAATGTCATAGACTAATTCCTTCTAGGGTTGTCATATCTCAAACGGTTCGGAAACAGATAACGTATGAAACTAAATCCATGGAATTGGAAAGTACTGCTTAATAGTGGTGATACAAGGATAAACAAGGAAGAAAATAAAACCAAAAAAAAATGGTATGACTTTCACACCATGGGCGCAAAACTCTGAACACGTTTTGGTAGGAAATTCATGCCATGGGCGCATTGCGGTGACCTCACAAACTGATCAAAAGCGTCCCAGCGGTTATACTCACTTATAAATTTGTATGTCTTAATTGTGACAAAATAAAACAAAAAAAATATGTAATCTACTATTTATGTATACTATAACATTAAGGAGTTTCTAGAGGAAAGATTTGTAGTGACATAGTTGTTTTTTTGATTTGACATGATTATGGTTTACAGGTCTTAAAAATCTGTTTGTTTTTTTTTGTTATTTTAAATTTATTACAATAATGTTATTATTCTTTAATTACCTACTTACATAACATACATGCACATACATAACATCACGCCTGTATTCCCCGAGGGGTTAGGCAGAGGTGTACCTATAGCATACCCACATTTCGCCATTTATGTTTAAGTCCCATGTAATAGGGGGCGAGCCTATTGCCATCAACCGGGCACAAATCCAGACTCCGAGCTGCTACCGAGAAATTCCAGATGGAAAAACCCAATAATACTTTGCCCGACCCAGGAATCGAACCCAGGACCTCATGCTCAGCAGTAGCGCTTGCGACCACTAGACCAACGAGGCAGTCCCCACCTACCTACCTACCTACCTACCTACTTAATTTATTGTTATTTTAAGAGAACCTTTTAATTAATAATATTTCTTGACATTTGCACGTCATATCATGTGGCAAACGTGTCTGTACCTAGTAATGTTGTTACCATCCTATTATATGCATGTCTTTTTTTGTATGTACTCATACGACACATGTTTAAGCAAATAAGTATTATTTCATCTTATCCTATGTAAACACCTATGTTTCACAAATAAACTTATTGATTGATTGATTGGGACACAGGCCTCCTCTCTTAGAGAGGGAATGGGCTGTAATCTACCACGCGGGCCCAGTGCGTGTTGGTAGATGTCACATGTCTGTACGTACATCATGTACGTAAGAAAAAAATTAAATCTTTTCAGTAAAGGAGGTGAAAGACATAACTATATGACTAGAAATAGGGACCAATTAGTTCAACCAGGTTTCAGACTGACTAAAGTAGACTCATCCTTCATGGGGCACTGTTTAAAATGTTACAATATAAAAACTTTTTTACAAAAAAACAACCGACTTCCAAAAAAAACACTAAAAGACGTGAAAAATAACTTTAATTTCGGAAGTCGGTGCCTTTGGTTTTGTATTTTCGTGTTTGGCCACCGACTTCCGAAATTAAAGTTATTTTTCACGTCTTTTAGTGTTTTTTTTGGAAGTCGGTTGTTTTTTTGTAAAAAAGTTTTTATTTTTCACATTTTAGTTGCGGTACCTACCCCACACAAATTCGTATACCACTACTTGGTGTGTAAATAACAGTGACAGGAAATTATTAACACATCATCCATATAAACTAAATGGAAAAAATCTGCAGTATTAAGGATAACTCAAAAAGTACTGGTCAGACCTTGATCAAATTTAAATGGGACCACATGTGAAGCACCAGCTATCAAATAAAAAAAGAATCATCCAAATCGGTTCACCCAGAAAAAAGTTATGAGCTAACACACATAAAAAAAAAAAAAAAAAAAAAAAAAAAAAAAAAAAAAAAAAAAACATACAGACGAATTGAGAACCTCCTCCTTTTTGTGAAGTCGGTTAAAAATACCTCCCCACATACTCCAACTGAATTAATCAAAATTTAAATCTTGTTTAAATCGCACACTATGCAGCCAAGCATATTATAAGTTGGGGGATTACATCGCTGACAAAGATGCTTGGCTCAACGCTGGTCATGCTCCACAGGGGCGCATAAATTAATTGATTAGCATTCGAAAATATTGTTGGAGCTGCTGAAGATTGTAAAAACTATATTTGCATTGTATAAATTCAATCTCTTAACAATGTATAATTGCATAGCACATGTGTGAGCACTATGTACCTACTATAAAGCCACCATTTACTAGGCTCGTCTTTCATTGACTTGAATGTGCCCTGGTGGCTGAGAGTATGTCATGCTCACTCAAATGTCTCGCTGGTGGTGGCGTGTGTGTTGGATCATTAAGTTCCCTTCAAAATGGTTGAGCTGAATGGTGCTGATCCATACGTCATGTTCGTGAACGGTCGCCGTCAGTAGGGACTGGTCAACTCTTGGCTGCCACGGCTTACTTTAATTTAAATTTTTGAATTGTTTTTTTATCTTTTTTATTACGGATACTTTAAACGTGCACGTCTTTCTACATCGTTCTCACATTTTTAATTTGAACATGAATGATGTAAACAATTTATTTTTTGTAACTATATGTTGATTTAAAAGAGGGTCCATGGAGTTTCTTGCCCGTTCTTCTCCATAGGTACCTACTACGCTTTGGAATGGGCAACTAGTTTAATTTTTCTGGCTGACTGACCCTTTGACAATTCAAAAGTGCCTGTAATTGGTGTAATTGAAATAAATGCTTTGAGTTTGAGTTCTTCGAATTTTTTGGTTCTAGGACATGCCGGTTACCTCACGATGTTTTCCTTCACCGTTACTAGAAAAGAATACATTACTACATTGTAATGCCCGGAGTTTTACGAGCGTACTTACGTAAACGTTTGTGGCTAATTTAACTTACAGTGTAGGAAAGAACATAAACCATAAATATCACTTTGTTACCTGTCCCGCTGCCGTCTCATTAAAAGGCCTTCTACGGAGATGAAATTACCCTAGATCACTTCTTGTTCGCAATTCTAGAAAATAAAATTTATGTTTCGTCACGATGTTTTCATCATTCTTCAATAATGTCTTGAGTCCAGATTCCCTTACTATCTTTATCTTCACCATGAGATGTTTTGTCTTGTATCAAATAATGTTAATTAAGTACTTAGGTACGCAAAGTTTTTCAATTGGTCCTAAGTGCTACTACTGAGCATGAGGTCCTGGTTTCAATTTGGCAGTGTTATTGGTTTTTTTCTATCTAGAATTTCTAAGAATTAGCCCGCAGTTTGGTTTTGTGCCCAATCGATGGTAATAGGCTCTCACCCTATTACATGGGACTTACAACTAGCGAAATGTCGGTGTCCTATAGGTACATCTGCCCTACCCTTCGAGGAAATAAGGCGTGATGTTACTATGAAGGTACACAAAATATTACCCAAGTTACACTTTGAATCCGCAACCTTCCGCAGATATCAGAGATTTAAAATGCGGTGGCAGAGCGGCCGTCGGGCTGTACGTCCGTCCCGGGTGGCAGCGGCCGGCAGGCGCGGCGGATCCATATAAATCAATCCAATATGTTACTTATTAGTAACATAAAAGGATGTCACCAAAATCTGCCCAAACTAAATACCGAGGTACACTTTGTGGTATAAAATAGTCTAGATTACACTGAATAATATTGCATTTATATAATTTTGTTATGGTTACCTGGGGACGAGAATAAAATAACTTTTAACATAGTAAAAAGCACGCAATTTTGGCATTCTATCATCGGAACAAGCACAACTACCTTATTATTAAATAAAAACTGTAAAGTTGACAGCTGTCTGCGGTCGGGTTCAGCCACTGTTGTTTCACGAACGAATGAATGACATTTAAGAAATAATGTCAACCCGAGTGTCAACCAAATGTAACGCAAATGTACATGCTTACAAAATAATTGATTATGTAGTTTTAAATTATTTAAGGATAAAAATACAATTATTTTCGAATTCCTCTCTTTTTTATCTACGATTTGGTGCCCGTGTACCTCGAGGTACATGTTTGGGCAAAGTTGTATGGACTTTTGTTGACCTTCTTTATTAATCACTCCACACTGACACCACATTGGTATCTACATTGTACCCGAGCGAAGCCGGGGTTGATCGCTAGTAAATTATAAGTAATTAGTCTTCATTTATTCTCTCAAAAATTAACATCACATTCGGGTATCTCCATTAAGATTCTGTGAAGCTAGAATAATATCTTATTACATTAAGCACATTAATTTTAAGTCTGTCTGAAAATTCTGCAAAGACTCGTTGAGTGTCATCAAAGTTTTCAACAAAAAATCTAAGTGGAGTGTCTTTTAATTTGAAATGTGCCGGTTTCGTAATATCTTTGCTTTCCGTTAGTAATTATATTAAAATACTAACTTTTACTCATGGCTTCGCCCGCGTGGATTTCAGAAAATTGCCCACCGGAATTTACTATGGAATCCAAAGTATCCTATGTTTTAATCCAGTTTATAAACTATAATTATGTGTGCCCAATTTCATTCAAATCCGTTAAGCCGATTTTGCGTGATTTAGTGTAGAACATCCAACTTTCATATTAGTAGGATTCTATCTGATGTTTCTGCTGCAAAAGTTGATATTTTGAAAAGGGATCTGTATCACCACCATCGCTATTTTAGCTTCTAAACAGCATCGCTGTGTTTTTGAAGGTTATGATAGATACCAACAGTTAAGGACAATATGACATTTAAATGTTGTTTTTGAAGTGAAAGCTTCTTTAGGCGTGTTGAGCACTTTTTGGGTGAACAAAAATCATGGAACTCGCGTCAACTTCACGACACGCTTTCCATGAGCTATATGTATGTAAGCTTTGTACACTGTATGTTGTGGACGTAGCCTAATGTACGAGTATGTGTACGCCGCCTAATGAGCATGACGTTGCACACGAAGAATGACAATGACAGGACTCGAGATAGAGAACTTATTTCTCATTGTATAAAAGTATTAAGGAAAAGAAGTAAAGTTCATAAAATAGCTAGTTTAACTAAGTAAAGTAATACAGTGTCGACCTACTAAAATATTGGAAGTAAAAAACCTTTAATTGTCGATTTTTCTATTTTTTTAGGTTAGTAGGCCAGAATTCACGATGTGTAAATATTTGATCACAATTAAGAGTATTTTAATTTCATAATAAATTTAAACTTTTCTATTTTTTTGATAAATCAAATTGTGCGTTATTTACTCCCGTATCATCTTACATATTACATGTATATTGTGTATATATGTGTTCTTTTTGGGTGAACAAAAAGCGTGAAATTCGCGTCATCGTCACCACACGCTTCCCATGAGCTATGTGTATACTTCACAAGTTATTTAGTTTTCACTTCTATCGGCAGTCCCCAAAGACTGCCCCGCATTTTTTTTTTAATGGAGACGCACCCGTTTTACCCATAGGTAGCGGTGTCCAGTACGTCAGCTGCTTCTCTGCCACACACGAAATAATAAAAAACATAAGTGACTTAAATATGTGTATGTACGTGTCCGGCGGAGTTATTGCGAAACACACTAACAGTAGGATTGGCTTTCATTTTGACAGTTCAACAATATTCATTGCGTTATTTACGTTGTTGAGGAGACAAATTTTTCGAACATATGAAGCAATGGATTAACAATAGGCTTCAAAATGATTCAGATTGTGATAGATAGTGTGTTACACAATTAGGGTGCAGGTTTCTGTCATTATGTAATTATTGTTTCTGTCAGAAAAAATAACAGCATGCAACGGCAGCAATGGTCAAAAAACTGATTAACAAGCCAGAGACGACGAGAGACACAAAGAAGGTTGTAAGGTACTAGCTTTTGTCTGCGGCTTTGACCTGGTAGAGGGCGGAAATTATCCCACAGAATCGTACTACTATGACAAATACTACTATACTATTTCCTATTTTTTGTTTTGAGAATGGTTTCTCGCAGGTCAACCAAGGAGGTTGTCGGCTGCTTAACAAGTCTTGTCTATGGTTGCCTTAATAAATTAAGGCCTCCAGCCAGGGCTTAAAAAACTTATAAACTATGCAACTACACGCCAAGGGCACCCTCTGTAGGATACGGAACTTGGGTTAGGGCGTTGCTGGAGGAGGGCAGCAAGGGACAGGCTGGATCGGAATTATTATTTAGAGACGAATTTAAAGCTACTGACTTAGCGGCGCGGGCTGGCTCGAGCAAGGATCGGGGCGGACGTGGACGGTAGGACGACGTTCTGTTTTTGTTTATTAAGTACTGGTGACCTTACTACTCTCCTGGAGGAGGGTACTGGCGTCGTCGGGGATGATTAAGGTATGCCTCGGGCGACAAATCCTGCATATGCGGGAGGGATGTCCTAAGTCCACCTGTGTGCCGAAGTTTATTGAAATCCGTTCAGTGAAAAGATAACAGACAGAACAAGGAAACTTTCGCGTTTTTAATTTGAAGTATATAAAGCACTAATCAGAATAATAAACTGACACAAGACAGAAAGAGAGAAGATGCTATCGTACAACTAAAAAGGAACCCTAAAAAATTATGTATTGTAACGAGCTCTCAGCGGAAGTCCTCCACTTCCCGCCAGCGACTACTCCGTACATCCGGGAGGCATTGTAATCGGAGCAAACTTTGTTGTCCGTATCTTTAGCCTTGTTAGCCTTAAGTATGGGTAGATTTTTTATTTGAGGTTTAGTCTTTATCTGAAAATATTCTATGTTAACTGTCATCATTATACTCGTAGTAGGCTGTTCCCATGTCATTCTTAAAGTATGCTATGATATGGACGTCGTTCTGCACAAAAAGACTAAGAAACCAGTGTTATAATCATAGTGCTGGATGTAGAGAGGAAAATTCTGGATTGTAATTTTTGCCAGCGTTAAGGAAAATAACCCTTATGTTAAATATACATTGGCTCGTGCCCTATAACTTACCAACCATCATTGAGTAAATTAACAATCTCATCAAGCCATTATTGAAGCATAGTCTTTATACCATAGGAGATCAACATCAGGAGCGAGCTATAATTATTATTGCCAAGCATAATCAAACCATTTATAGACAGGTAGCATTAGATGTAATATTCTTCACTAATGTCATTATTACCAACACAGAATCTTCATCCAATCCTACCTCGCACCCGTCGCCATACATGACACAAGACGATGCATCTACCCATACATTTCGTCCACATCACCACGCAGTGGGTTTCAAACACGAACATTTCACAGTCTGTTGGTAGGTACATCTTGAACTGTTAATTTGTCTTTGTCATCGCTTTAATTTCAACGTAGATTCGGGTAGGGAGTGAGTGTTAGCGGGCTGGTGTTTTTCCCATACCCTAACCGTAGAAGGTACTTACACGAATTATTATGTCTCACAAGGGGATGGATGTCATTATGTCATTCGAGAGATAGTTGCTGAAAATAAGCGCTGTTGACGATAGGTTATTCCAAAGTCACAGAATTTTGCTGAGCAACGACCTGTTATTACACCTAATGCGACGCAAGATTTCATCTTACCTGTATTTGTTGTTTGTTACAAAAGGAGATCATTTTATTTGTTTGTTTGTTGTTGTCATTTTCCACTGTCGCAACGCATTACGCAATGTGTGTCTTTGCTCTTTGGACATCAAGAAATAGATAATATTGTCAAACTTTTTAACGTTTGGATTACGAGGCTTTTGGCTACTTTTTATTAGTGTATGTATTTCATCCATAATAGTTTTTGGTAACGTGCGTCTTGTTCGTGCAGAATAAAGTATTTTTTTTCTTTATTTTCTTCTTCTTTTAGAAGGTTTGACAGAAATGTTGGTGGACAAGAATAAAATTGAATGGACAAGATCGCATCGGTATTTCTATATAATTACCAATATCAAAACACCACCAGAAATGCTCTTGGAAAGAATACTTTTTATGGTAAAGGCGATGAAATTCCTGACCTTGCTAATAAGATAAAGCTGATGGTTCAAATAAGGCAATCGATAAAAAAAAAAAAACACCTGTTATACTTAGCTCGAATAAAGTCAACTGAAATGAAAAGAAGAAAACGAATATAAGAATCAAACTGCAACCGCAATGAACGATTATATATAGGAATTCCATGAATGAGCAAAACTTAATAACTGACATTAACCTTACCCAACTTCTACTAAACTTTTACACTCTAAAAAGTGCAGATAATCGTGTCAGAAATATTATACCTGATCAGCAAAAATCCAAAGGCATATAAAATGTGATAGAAGAAAATGAAATTGCCACACAGTTCACTGCCTTACGCAACTTCTCAGTTTTCGCAAACTACTTTAGGTACCACTTGAACTGTTAATTTGTCATTGTCATCACTTTAATTTCAACGTAGATTGGGGAGTGGTCTTACTGGTAACGTTAGATTTTGTTATATTCTTACTACTCGTAAATTAACTATTTGTATTAAAAACGATATTACAAGGCTTGGTATGTTTTCTGTGAAGCAATGGAATTTTTAAATTAAAGATAACTAATTAAAATATCAGGATTAGTATTCAAAACTTGTATAGTAAGTATAAATTTAGACGTACTTAATTTTATAAATCGAAGGCATGCATCAGGTATCCGATATAAGACTCGATCTGTTGTATCAATTGAAACTTAGACAATCGTCTACTAAGACTAGAACCATGAGGCAATGAATGGGGAAACTACAAAAAAACTGTCAGGGGAAGATGTAGACTTGATTTACATAACCAACCAGTCAGCCTTTAACAACACTGGATGAAGCTTTTTTCTTTACTCATACGTTGTTTTCATTGACAAAATTGCTATCACTCAAACCATCCCCTATGTCGGCGACTTTAATAGCTTCTGCGGTAACTTGTGAGTCACGCTCCATTTAAATATGTTCGCGAATAAAAGTTGCGTAGAACGTTTTCTATAGGAGTCTACCTCGGTTTAGATTTAGAATATTACGTGTTTTATATTTGATTTATTCCGAAGAATTAGATGTTAGGTGATTTTTGTATTGAATGACCTTTTGAAGTCTTGTCTGATATTTTTGTTTTGCTGTGTTATAATAATACCAGCCTATTATTGTCACATTGTAGAGAAATGGCCTCTTCTCATACAGAGAAGACACGAGCATTGATCACTACGCTTGCTCAGACGGGTTGGCGATTTCAGACTTATATAAACTATAAGTCCAGGTTTCATCACGATGTTTTCCTTCACCTTCGTCACATTGTTGGTACTTACCCGCGTTGTTTTGAACTCACAACCTACTGTATCAGTTTTCACAAAATAATCAAGATTCAGTATTGATTCTATCTTTTGTAGAACAAATTTCTCTATCTTTACTTAAACTAAATACAGTTTTTTATGTACAAAACTTTTTTACGAAAGTATCAACCGACTTTAAAAAAAAAACACTACAAAGTGAAATATAACTGTAATTTCCGAAGGCGGTGGTAAAAAAACGAAAATACTAAACCATAGACACCGACTTCCGAAATTAAAGTTATTTTTCACTTTGTAGTTTTTATTTTTGGAAGTAAGTTGTTTTTTTTTATGTAAAACGTTTTTGTTTTGTCACTTTTTACCAAACACAAATTCCTCTACTTGTTATATAAATAACAGTGACAGGAAGTTATTAAAACATCATCAATATGTACTAAGTGTAAAAATACGCATTATTATGGGTAACTCAAAAACTGCTGGTCAGAACTTGATCAAAATATGGGACCACATGCAAAGTACCAGCTTTCAAATAAAAAAATAATCATCAAAATCGGTTTACCTTGAAAAAAATTCCAGGGTAACACAAATTTAAAAAAAATACAGTCGAATACCTCCTTTGTTTGAAGTCCGTTAAAAAATCACAATAACACACCTTTCCTCCACCATTTCCTACCACTTCTTTCTCGAAAACTATAAATCCGTAGTTCAAAAGCCCATTTCATTCAGAAATAGCTTTCAATAAATCTTTTAAAAAGGCGAAGTGGTGATTTCAGTAAAAGATGTAGCTGTTCTCGACAGGGCCATTGATGGCTTCTGGTGACAAATTACGCGTTCCTACCTGAACACAGGTGAATGGATAATTTGATGGAGATTTTGGTGAATAACTTATTATGTGTGTTTGGGGTTTTTGATCGGATATTAGGATAATTTATACTTATAATATGAATAATGAGGGTCTGTTTTACAGTGCCCATTCAGGCACTGTCCACCAGAGATGATAACGTTTAATGTTACGTCTGCTGTTTTTTTTTTGGGTGGGATATCAGCAAATAAGTTCTCCTGCTCTGGCCGGAGCTCAGGACTTGTCAGACTTTTACTGACTCAAACCCACCCGTATTCCTACAGTTGCCAGTATGTCAGGGCCACGGTAACTCTTTCGTACAAACCTGCAACCTTAGCAGGACGTTGGGTGTTGACACGCGGATTAAAATACTTATAAGTATTTCATTTTTATAATATGTTAATCAAAGCAGCGGGCCCCTATCAGAATACTGAACCGAAACTTATTTTTGAATGTCGCATCTTTATGCTGAGAGGCCTTTTAGCCTCGGACAGAGACTTCCTGTTTTTATTTTCATTTTACTTTTTTTTTATGAGTGTGTTTAGTTTAGTTTGTGACAATCTTGTGCGAGTCCCAATAAATGCTTTTTCTTTCTTTCTTTCATTAAAATTTGATTTAGTATTTGGCAAGTACAGAGTGGTAGCTAAGTTTAACTTAATTAAACTTAAGAAGCAAGTGATTATGTAGATACACTAAATAGTTAATGAAACTACAGTTAATTTATCAGTAGACTTACTAACCGTCTACTTTTTTTTTGCACTTGACCTGGAAGCCTAGGCAAATGACAATCGATTTCAAAGCGTTTCTTATTTCTACTACGACTTTCAACAGGATAGTTATCAGCTTTTCGGTAGCTTTTGTCAATCCAATACATTTTTGATTTTTTCAATCATAACCAGAGATCGCATATTCGGATGCATATTCACCTAATGTTGAGATGTTGGCTAATATGAAATTTGCTTTTGTATCGAAAACTTCTTAACTTTAACTAACACACACCACCCCTCGTCTTATACCCTACATAGACATATTTTCATCGGGGTTTAAACATAAATAAATATGCATAAATGTAATTTCTTTCATAACAATATAGATACATTGTATTGAAAAATTTAAATTAAAAAATAATATTATACAATTGCAATTAAAATAAAATTCATCAAGTACATTTAGAAAAGTCGATAAAATAATAACGGTCAATTAAGAATTCAAGTACATAAATAATAAATGTCAATGTAATAAAATCAATTATAAATTACAATGTCATATGTCATCTAGGTATTCTTTGATACTGTAATAGCCTTCCCCCAATAAATAGTTTCTCAATTTGTTTTTAAATAAGTTAACACTGGATATGGTTTTGAATTCTATAGGCAATTTGTTGTATAAAAATATAGACTGATACCTCGGACTATGTTTGACAACTTTTAATTTCGGTTGAATAGCGTTGGGCAAATCTTTCCTACGTGTGCTAGCTCTAGTTTATCTTTGCTCATCAGTCTCAATTTTGTGCAATTTTTTAACTAAGCTGGTTAGCAAGACTATAATGTAAATGCATGGAACTGTCAAGATTTTTAGTCTGATAAAATGGTCTTTACATGATTCCGTCTGTTTCATGCGGAGCATAGTCCTTAAAGCTCTTTTCTGAATCACGAATGCCATTTGTATGTTGTACTTGTAGCTATTGCCGCAAAACTCGATGCTGTATCTTAACCTAGACTCCACCACACACTTCTAAGTTGAGGTAAACTTAATTCAATCATTATTCATTTTGCATCTGAATAGTTATGCAATCGAAGAATCCCGGGGTTTAAATATTTTTTAGGAGTCGTTTCCATACTTATACTCCTTTAAAGTTATGCATTCCCGGTATTCCTGGCATCCCGCCAATTTTTTTACAAAAAGAAATATTTTAAGAAGTCGCTTCTATACTTTTATACCTTAAAATTACCTTTAGGTAAATATGCATCCGAATATCCGATCTTTTAACATGGCACTTCGTTAAGGCCCTCAGCTAATTATTAGGACGGGTATCTCCAATAAAATGCACACGAGTATACCCGTAAGTAAACTGTGAGTAATGTTTGAAGATGTTCATCTTTACACTGCGTTCTAACATAAACGATTGGTTCGCGAATACACGAGCATCGCCTTCATATATTATGTTACTAATTCGTTTATATAAACATTTAGAACTAGGTACAGTGTATTTTTTTTTTGTTATTTTTATATTTTGTAACGCCAGCTATCGCTGAAAACCAGCGCTGACACTCTGTCTCACATAGGATCATAGCATTAAGCTGAGCGATTGCCGTTTTGTGTGCATGCGGCGCATGTTTTCCCCGAACTCGCTCTTTTTTGTATTTGTCTGATTTTCTCTCCGTCATGTTTACCGCAAATAAACGTATTTTCTTTCTTTTCTTTTCTTTCTTTTTCTTCCATCTTTAATACACACACAATATATACAATACATACCTACTTAGAACCAGTAACAACCACTATAAACTACTTCACACCACCACACTCTGACGTCATAAACTAGAATCATGAACTGTCAAAGAATTATAAAAGTGAACACTTTGAGTTACGACTGGGAGACATATTGCTTGTTCCTTGTTCAATATATCTTAGATTTGATCCTGCAAACTTTGCTGCTGATATTAGTTGTATTTTTTTATTCTTTAGGACATGAATTTAAAAAAATCCTTACTAAATGCTCACTTTCACAATATAAGGAACTCTTATGCACAATTGTGCATTGTTTGTCACCCACACGGGCCGGCGCGGCGTGGTGGATTACGGCCCATTCCCTCGCAGAGACAGGAGGCCTGTGGCCCAATAAATTAATTTAAACTTATGCTTGTTTGTCAGCGAATTAATGAATTTACATTTTTTATTAAGTAGATTTTAAAGAAGAAATTACATGTTTTCTTTTTGGTTATATTCGTCAACATTTTTTTCTGTATTAAATATATTATCTTCTTTCTTCACACTGCCACACTCCGACCTCATAAACTTATAAAATCATGAACTATCAAAGAATAACTATTTAAATTAGGTTCTAAATTAAATGAATAACTAATTAGTTATAAAATAAATAAATAAAAAAGGTCTTGTTTTTTGATCACTTGGGAATAATTATGAAAGTGAACACTAAAGTTATGACGGGAAACATATTGCTCGTTCCTTGTTCGACATACCTTGGTTTTGATTCTGAAGACGTTGCTGCTAATGGATTTTTAAGAAGAAATTGTTTTTATTTAATTGGATTTGTCAGTGTTTTTTATTGATGTTTTCTATCTTCACACCACCACACTCGCAGACTCTAGCACGTACGCACGACATAAATGTATCGTAATTTCTTAAGTATTTAAAACATCATTCTATTTCTGTCATCTTCAAACGATTAACAGAAACAGGGCGATGTTTTAAATTCTTTATGCGTTACTTAAAGTGGTTCGGTCTTACTTAGTGGTTCCGTTGGTCCGGTTCTTACCCGGAGGCAGTAAGACCGATTATTCCCGATGTCCACCACTTGTCTGGTCACCACTGGGGGACAGCGAGACAACTTTAAAACATTATTCTCGTTGTCCACCACTGGGGGACAGCGTCACAACTTTGTAAATTATTTCCATTCGCCACCACTGGTGGACAGCGACACGGATTTTTTAACATTCCCTATGGCCGCCGTTGGGGGACAATGGCACAACTCTTTTGATCCGATTCCCACTAAAAATGAATGCAAGTGAATGAATGCAATATTTGCTGACGTAATATTTTTCCACCAGCTTATAAATTTAGAATCAACCTTACACCTAACATACCAAACCTCGGGGAGCCCCTGACGTCGACCGGCGTGGGTTAGGGTTAATAAGCAGGTCGACGGAGCCCCGCTTCGCGGGGCTCCTATTTCTGTCTAAAGGGTTTAAAGGAACCTAACCAACTGAACCTCGGGGTGCCCCTGACGTCGACCGTTTAGGGTTAGGATTTTCGGGAACATAATTATATGTTTTCGGCAACTTAGTAATTTTTTCGGAAGATTAGTGTTTTTTTTTTTGGAAATTTAGTTTATTTTATTTGAAAGTATAGATTAAACAATTTAAATTGATGGCCAGTGGGAATCGGATCAAAAGAGTTGTGCCATTGTCCCCCAACGGCGGCCATAGGGAATGTTAAAAAATCCGTGTCGCTGTCCAGCAGTGGTGGCGAATGGAAATAATTTACAAAGTTGTGACGCTGTCCCCCAGTGGTGGACAACGAGAATAATGTTTTAAAGTTGTCTCGCTGTCCCCCAGTGGTGGCCAGACAAGTGGTGGACATCGGGAATAAAGGAGTAAGACAGATTAGTGAATGCTGAGTGTAAGTTTGCTTCTTAGTTCCTGCTTAACAATGTTACTTATAAGCCTACTAGTGTCTCGGTAAGTAGGCTCGGGTGAGGGTGACGGGTGCAACGTAAGCTAGGGCCCGGGCTTATTTCGAACCCCCGCAAGTGTTTTCCTCATTTCGGGTGCATTTACAGTGCTCGTAGTTGAACCTAACATATAGAGTACAGTCCGAGACCACACAGTTGGTTCGCGCCTCGCAGTCCTCGGAGAAAGTGCTCGCCTTTGTTCTACCCCCATGTCTTGACAATTCCAGTTTTTGAGAACAATAATTTCGTTATATAATTTGCTGATATTTTCTTCAAATGTACTTGTAATAGTTATAATTTCCGTTTGTAATGACGCCATTGTTTTAAATACGCTAGACATGTCTTAGTGGTCAAAGGTCACGGGGAGTACTTTGCTTAAACCTTTCGCAACGAAACACGGCAATTTATCTAGTTCAGTTTCTTTGATCACATTTATGATGTCGATAATATTGTTAGCATTCTTCTTTTCACCTTTGCGCACGGTTTTCTTTGCGCCAGCTTCCTCAAATAGCAATGACTTTTCATTTTCAATTTCTTCTTCCGTGTACCAGAAACTACAAATTTTTATCAAACTTAAATGATCTATCAGTTCATATTTTGCTGTTATGAAAGTCAAAACTTCGTTGATCACTAGCTTGCAAACGCAGGGTATTTTGTCACTAGAATTCCACACGCATACGGGAAGAACACTCGCGCGTGTTATAAAGTGGATGAAAGACTACATTTATAGGTATTGGCATCCACTTAATTAGTTAGTTTTGAGTGTCAGAATAACTAGTTATTTAATATGTAAGAAAGTGCCTATGATTATGGTGTGATGGGAAAGGATTTTATGAAAAAAGCACAGAAAGACAAGACCAGGCATTTATTTCAGTTAGGCTTGTCAATAAATGTAGGTAGGTAACGTTAATGAGAAAGCTATTATCCGTTCCAAAACTAGGTCTTCATGAAGAAGATGGATAAGAAACTCCATGGCAGCTTTTTTTTGTCGTTCGTCAACACATTTTCACATTAGCATATTATTAGCTATATGTTATAACCAGTGATCGGAGTAGGTAGATTGATTTTTAGTACTTGTATCATAAATGCACACAGAAAGAATAACATGGATAAGCCATTTTTCCGGAAAGTAATTCCGGTATTTCCGGATTTAGTATTTCCGGCGGGCGTACGCATTGTTCTGATAACCGGTTATTGTACCACCCATGATCCTTTGTTCTGATTGGTCGTTGGGTTTTGTCAAATCGTGACAAAAAAAATAATAGGAAGAATAATAAAGAATAAAATTGCTCATTTTATTACAATTCCTACCTTTTTTTTGAGGATGGCAAATCATCAAATGACTCCTTCCACTCTGGCAGAATACAATTCCTACATAAGTTCCGGTTTTTTTTTAATAATCCACCAATTCCGGAGGAATGTCCATAGTAATATATACGTTTCGGATCAATGACCCCAGTTCAATCTACCTACTCCGATCACTGGTTATAACACATACAGAACAACTTAGATCAGCAATAGTAATCGATATTATAATATCAATTATGTAACTTAAAAAACATTGTGGTCAGCCGATCTTTCAAAGAAAGGTACTTAGCTGGAGATCTGCTCGGTCCGACGGGTCGACTCAGAATAAGCCCCGTAACATTTTTTTCTTTCCTAATTGGCAACTCGTAGTTTTGACCCTTAGAGGTCGTGGCTACTTAACCGGACTGTCCTGTGGGTGCCTTAAGTAGACTCAAAGCCTCCTGCCAGGGGCGAATTTCTTAAATTTCTAGATGTCCGCACGCTAAGGGCACCCCCTGTGGGGTACGAACCTCGGCTTAGGGCGTCACTGAGGGGAGGGCAGCAAGGTGGGACAGGCTGGATCGAATTTATAATATTATTATTAGTCGGGGAAATTAAAGCTATAGGCTCAGCTACGGCGCGGGCTGGCGCTTCGTCGAGCAAGGGTTGGGGGGAGCCCCGTAAGAGGTTGGGCTCTCGCTTTTATAGGCAGTGACAAACAAGTGACGTCATCGAGCCGTTGGTACAGAGAACATGTGATCAAAATTGTTCAACTAGATTACACTTTACTTAATTAAAGCGATATAAATGTATCAAAATATCTATAATTGAGTTACGAATATAAATATTGTAATATACATAGTGTATAGTGGTTTTAAAAATGATTTTATGATTTGAATCACAACCGAAACAACTTCCGGAATCGAAAAGTTTTAAATTTACTTAAACAATTCAAAATATAGTGCTAAAAATTACGAAAAAAAAACTTACACACGCGCGTCATGCGTCGACGCTGCGTCGCCCTGAACTGTACTACAATAGTGTTACTAAAAAGTATATTCGATTTATCACTCTGTCCATAGCCATAATCATCGCGATTTGTGTATACCGATATTAGTTCTAATCTATGCATCTATCTATACAAATAAATAAAATTGAAGTGTCTGTTTGTACTGTCAAAATAACAGCTTTTTACTAAAGTATGTCAAAGTATATACGGTACTTAAAACAAAACATTTTTGTTTTTTACTTTTGTCTGTCTGTCTGTTTAGCTGGCTAATCTCTGAAACGGCTAGACCGATTTTGACGGAACTTTCACTGGCAGATGGCTGATGTTATAGGGAGTAACATTTTTAGACAAAAATTTCCGACATCCATGCGAGCGAAGCCGCAGGCAGTAGCCAGTACTGAATATACGTCCTCATTGTCCCATAGAAGAAGACTGGTTATCCTGTGATAAAATCCAGTTATTCCTTAATACTATTGTCTTCATTGAGGTGATAAATCTTTCGAAATAACATAAGTCCTCGTATAACCAAGTTCAAAACATCTTGCCAATGTTCGTTGGAACGTTTCGCACTTTCGCTCGCTCTGATCCCCTGACTTACGAGTTTCGCAAAGATATATTGGCGTTTGAACACACATGGGAATGGCACATTTCTTGTTCAAGTCTTTTACAATTTCATTCCTAAAGACTTGGATGTATTAAGCCCTATTTATGACAATAGCTGAGTGGCTTCCTATTACATGAGACTTAGGCTGCTTTTCAACCAGAGATGTGCTATGCTACGTTGCTATGGATACGTATAATATCCTCCAATCATATTCATTGGTCTACACAGCATAGCACTGGTGGAAACGGGTTCAATTAAGCTATGTTTTTTTATATGGAAAGATGCGTGCTATGTATGCGTGTTATGGATGGGAGCTATGTATGTGCGAGTGGTGTAGCTATGTGCAGAGCAGAGTAGGTCTTCCCTATTGTCAATGCATCGCATAGCTCGAGCTGCGCATCTTCTTCGCACAGCTACCTCACGGCGGCGCATCTTCATAGCATATCTTACTCGCTCCGCTACACAGCTGAGCATTAATGGAAACGGTCACATAGTTTCATAGCTTAGATTTCACATTCTTGCAGCATAGCTTCATAGCACATTGCTGGTGGAAAATCAGCCTTATGCTTCACACACACAAACTTCCTCTGTCCTTCTTACACTTCCTCCTTAGAAATCATCATTACATTTAGTTTCCTTGCTCTTGTGTCTCATATATTATGTTATACGTATGTATGTATTATTTTATTGTATATGTATGTAAATGGTACACCACTGACTACCTGCATTATTGTCTCTCCTTCTACCTTTAATCCATCCAAAGGTTGTCTGTAAAAGATCGCTTTTAGCGATTAGACCGCCCATCGGTGTCACCCTATGTAAAATTTCTACATTTATATCTGTAATTTTTATGGTCTACATAATAAAGAGTATTCTATTCTATGCTATTCTATGCTAGGTACACACTCAGCGACTTTGATCGACGGCGGCTCGCTAGCGATCTCTAAATCTCATATCCCCACATAGATTTTGACGGCCAATTTGTCGACGTTTGTGATGAGAGATTTTGACATAACAAGCGGGTCGCCGTCGATCAAAGACGCTTAAAAAACTCTGTGAAATGTGCATGTACTTTTAAACGTACGCCGCTGGTTTCTCCGTTAGCATAATAATCGTGATGTTATCTAAATGAATTAAGACCTAAAGGAACTATAAAATAAATCCAAATATGAAAAAAACTAACTAAAAAGTATCTAAATTATGACGTTTAGCATGCGCCATTTTGTATTTCATGTGACGTCATAAAGGGTACATGTTTCTAGATCAAAGTAAATTAAGTAAAAACACCTCATTTGTTGAATCTGATCAGTAATATAGACGGTGTGAGATAACAAACTATCAAAGTTAGACCTTAGCCTTACCAAGGGGCATCATGTTACCTTAAATCAAATCAAATCAAAATATTTTATTTCACATAAACTAACATGGGCACTTATGAAACGTCAGCAGCTAGGTGCACGGTTCCAATTGGTCGATCCTATGGAGAAGATCCAGCAAGAAACTCCACGTTAACTTTTTAAAAATAATATTGGCTTTTACAATGTTTTCAAATTACAGTATTAATAGGCATGGGAGGACAGTGTAGGCCTGTCAACAAGTACCAGGTATTTAACAAAACAGAAGACCTAGGAACTGGATTGCGGAGGTAGGCAGCCGCTCCATGTAAGATATTGGTATTCAGCTGCATCCGGTTAGCCAGGAAGCCGACCCCAACATAGTTTTGACGATGACGCGATTACAAACTATCTTCCATACATACATACATACATAGTTTAACTAGTAAGGTCTTTTTCCTCTGAAAAGTCAAGAAAGAAATAACACCTTTTTGTAAGTAGATAATTCGATTGCCATACATCAGGGTAAGGAAGTTAGACCATATGTCACGACAGAGAGGGAAATAAACTAAGGCGTTGAATATTTATGACTTTGAAAGTAATAATATTGTAGAAGAAATAGGCTTCGGGAAAATGTATTTCGTTTTTTTATGTAATTGGTTGGTAAACAAGTAGGTGATTTATCTGAAAATAAGTAATCACTGTTTCCAATTGACGTACCTATATAATATTAAGCGCGGATCACACAGTAGGGACGTGAGACGAGCACGGGACGCAGACGTGGCACATACGACATGCGGATGCGGCCTTTCAAATTATATAGATGAGATGAGGCGTAGACACGGACGGGACGAAAACGCTTTATACTGTACTATTCTATATTCTTTTACACTTCATTTCGAGGTCAGCAGCGGTGGCGTGTTGTTGTGAGCTATGACATTTATATTTTGAGGTCAATGATCACCCCACACCCTCACCACGACTGTCAAAGACGTATTTATGATTATTATCGGAGTTTCGTAAATAGACTACAAAGAGTTTTGAATGTTTATTTTGTTTCAATTAGGCCCACTTGCGCGTTCATGGGTTATCCTGAATAACTCCGAGTTAACAACTAACTAACAAATAATAACTCAAATAATTCATCTTGCGGCACCAAGAGTTAGAGGTTTATCTCTAGGTTTACTTAGAGTTAAAAATATATATATATTAAACCCACCAATGTGGGAGAGTTAAACCGCTAAACTCTGGGTTAATTTTAGTAATGTCAAAATAAATTGACGTTATGTGGTACCTTATTTTGCTGATAGCTTAGGTGATAACTTATTTTTAACCGACTTCACAAAAAGGAGGAGGTTCTCAATTCGTCTGTATGTTTTTTTTTTTTTTTTTTATGTGTGTTAGCTCATAACTTTTTTCTGGGTGAACCGATTTGGATGATTCTTTTTTTATTTGATAGGTGGTGCTTCACATGTGGTCCCATTTAAATTTGATCTAGGTCTGACCAGTAGTTTTTGAGTTATCCTTAATACTGCAGATTTTTTCCACTTAGTTTATATGGATGATGTGTTAATAATTTCCTGTCACTGTTATTTACACACCAAGTAGTGGTATACGAATTTGTGTGGGGTAGGTACCGCAACTAAAAAGTGAAAAATAAAAACTTTTTTACAAAAAAAAACAACCGACTTCCAAAAAAAACACTAAAAGACGTGAAAAATAACTTTAATTTCGGAAGTCGGTGGCCAAACACGAAAATACAAAACCAAAGGCACCGACTTCCGAAATTAAAGTTATTTTTCACGTCTTTTAGTGTTTTTTTTGGAAGTCGGTTGTTTTTTTTTGTAAAAAAGTTTTTGTGTTTTATATTGTTCGACTAAGTAAAAATTTGGTACTATATCAGTAGGCAATATATTCATGAACTCGTAGAAAAATAAATACAAATTATAAAAAAAAAAACTTAAAATATATTTTTCCATAACTGACGCGATGACGTTTTTGTCAATCAAAAAATTTAATCTCCATGGAAACCACATACAATTATTATTAAAATTAAATATCATGTTATAAAATTTAAAGACAAGAAAGTAACGTATTCTAATGTAATGTAAAAGAAATGGGCATACAATTTCCGTCCATTGTTCGTTCATTTATTTTTGGTCGGCTATATCAGGGCACAGACATTGCAATTCTATTTTATGTTTCGTCGATGGAACTACAATGTTCTCAATTCAAAAAATACTATCAGGTTAACTAACCCAGTGTAACTTTTTAGTGGCGCAATGCTTAATAAAGGTTAAACTGTTAATTACTTAACTCCGACTTCACAAACTACATTTATTCAATTAAACCTGACTAAACGTGCGAGTGCGCCAGTGTTTTCTGTATTATTAGTAAGTTTAATGAATGTTCAGTTGAGAATAAAAATTATGTTCCATAAGATTACGAAGTACAGTCTACTGTACTAAAAACAAATTGAGCCGTCACGGGCCGCCTGGCAGATGTGAAACATACCATCGTTTAGCGTGGCGACGCGTCGCCACGGCATGCGTCGCCACGCCAACAATCGGTTTTACCCGCGGCTATAGATTTTTCACATCACAAATGGTCACCCATCCAACGATTGACCTTGGCAAGCGGTGCTTAACCTGGCGGCTTCACTTTTGCGAATTAATCAAGGTAAAACACGATATAATCAAAATGGTCACCCATCCCAACACTGACCTTTGCAAGCGCTGGTTAATCTGGCGACTTCACTATTGCGATCAAATCAAGTTATAACTCAATATAATCAAAATAGTCACCCATCCAAAGACTGACCTTAGCAAGCGAAGCTTAACATTAAAAATTCATTCATATTTACCCTATGTTCAAGGTCCACATCAAAAACTATTTTGTAAAGAAAGCGTGGCGTTGCGTCGTCACGCTAACAATCGGTTTACCCGCGGCTAGAGATGTTTCACATCAAAAATGTAGTGTGAAACTCCACCCCTGTTCTCATCCAGAGAGTTCTCACAAACGAACTCGACGGAAACACCTTTTTCTACGTTAAAAATAGAGTATAGTTACCAAAAGAGATATGTAACCAGGGTCGTCGATATAGTTGAAGTTTAGTAAGAGACCAATTAATGTTTTCGAATAAAATTTAATTGAATTAACAGAAAACAAATAGGTCCTTCATCAAATTTAATTTCATTCGAAAACATCCATCGGTTTCTTACTAAACTTCAACTATATCCGATGACCCTGGTTAGTTATCATATTTAGTGATCGTACACAGTCAAAAATACGGACATCGTACATAATATTCTACACGTAAAATTCTCAACAACCATACAAAAATGTTACAGAGCCGAAACATGAACAAAACACACAGTGAGATACCAACTCGTGACGAAGTGGAAAATACATGAAAGTTACACTCGCTATGAAATTTAGAGGTGGGTTTAGTTAGATATTTGCGTATCGTGACACTAGTCGATACGTATAGTAGCATCGGTATAAAGGTCAGATAGATATCGAGTATATAAATATAATTATACTGCATGGTAGGTATATGAAAAATAGGATCTTAATAGGCATATCGAGTAATAAAAAGTAATTTGCCTTTAATACTAAATAGAAACCATTTCAAGCCCAAAATACGAACATAAAACTTCGAAGTTCTAATTTTTCTAGACGAGATTTTCGATCCAGTGCACGGTAGGGCGAATCTAACGATTTAAATCTTTAATTATGACTTAATCGTGCTTAACACTTAAACATATCGCCATAAAAAGTAATTGATCCTAACTAATATCATAAATGCGAAAGTGAGTTTGTTTGTTTGTTACGCTTTCACGCTAAAACAGCTGAACGGATTTAGATGTAATTTGGCACACAGATAGACCATGATCTTGATAAGGATATTGGCTACTTTTCATCCTGGATTGCAGACGAAGTCGCGGGCAATAGCTAGTCTTCTATATCTTTCCAAATTTATCTTTAGGAAAGTAATTAAACATTTCAAAGTCATGTGTAGCAAAAAACTTTGTAATTACATCGTTGAAAACTCATTTGTAAGCAACAGTGAGTTGGGTATGAGATAGAGATAATGAATATATTTCTTTTAAAAGAAGTACCCACTTAATGGCATTATTTTGTTGAAAATTAACTTTGGTAATATTTTTAAAGTGACATTGGCGATTAGTTTTTGTTTGAATAATTTGTAATCAGAAACGCGGCCAAAACATTGAATTTTAAAAGTAGATTGCATAGCATTTTTTTTTTATTGATAACCAAACTCATCCCTTTTTCCCACGGGGGTAGGCGAAACTACAGCACTTAGTTTACTCCTTTCCATATTTTTCTAAATATATTTTTTATATTTATTTTTCGTGTGAATAAATTAAAAGGCTTTCCTATTTATTAAAATATTGTGATAATGATTATGAAATTGATGGCATTCATTAAATGTAGGTACATAAACAATAAAATTGTCTGAAGGTTGCCATTCCCAAAAAATATTACCACAAAATTTCTACAAGCTGAGTTTGACTTTTCACAATTATTGACTCTCAGTGACTTCATAAAACAGTTTTATTACCAAAACGTTATTCAAGTTTACAAAGTTATATGCTTACTGTAATTGCAAACATGACTTGGTTAAACTTTGCACAAGATAAAAGTTATTCTGCTTACGCGGCGATCAAGTCAAATAATATTATAGTCACCGTTATCATTTTGCTGTCTAGAAATTGTAAAAATGTCATGCTGGCTTAGAGGATAAGGTCTTACCTTGAAAATAATTATAGTAGTTTGGTGGGCCTTTTTTTTTTTGGGTGGTAAATCATCAAATTTCCTCTCCCGCTCTGGGCGGAGCGGAAGGGCGTTTCAGATTCTTACTGACTAAAACCCACCCGTATTCCTTCAGTTGCCTGTGCGCCAGGGCCACGGTAACTCTTTCGAACAATCCGCAACCCCGGCTGGCATTGGCCCTATCGGACCCCGTCAATGATGCTGACATCTCTTTGAGGCGCGCGTGGAACACGACGCGCCGTCGACCCGGGCCTGGTCCTTACCGGACGGCGAACTGAGTTAGGTGGGCCTGACGACTGATTTAAGGATAAACAAGAGCGATGACATTACTTTTGATACACAGTAATTTAAATTTATCCTTTGACTACAAAATGAAATATAAACGAACTGGCTTAATAAGTAACCATGGAATGCATATAATATTCAAGGACATAGATAGTTTAATAATAGACATACAATATAATAATAATATATGTGATACAATTGACCTAACCATTGATAATTATTTGACAAATAAGGATACTTTTTTTCTTGACTAAATATTTATGTATCAGACATGTATCATTACATCAGAACATTTCCGGTCTCGTTAGTAAATCTGACGCTCTGTCAGTCTGTTTATGTGAACTTTCAGAACGAGATGTTGATGTAGATATAATATTCATCTCAGAGCATTTTATGATGGCCGGCTGTGAGAATCAGCTACACTTACCTAATTATAGTTTAGCTGCTTGTTATAGTAGACAGACAAGTAAGCGAGGCGGTGCATGTATACTTGTTAAGCATGGTATTCAATGGAAGGAATTGGTCAATGTAGGAAACATGTCCTCGCAAAGTATATTCTATAACATTATAATTGTGTGTATTTATAGAGTACCTAACTCAAATAATATCAATGAGTTTTTTGATAAACTGAAAACTCTTTTAAAATATTTATCAAAACAACGATGTAAGAATATAGTTTTAGCTGGTGATTACAACATCGACATTTTGAAGAGAAGTAAACTGTGAGCCGAATTCGAGAGTATTCTTTTAAATTTTAATTCACAATTAGCTTTGAGACAACCAACTCGGGCTGCGAGCCAAACATGCTTCGATAATTTTGGGCATAATTTTAACAAGTGACGTTGTAGATCAGAGGTATTGGAGTTCGCGCTATCCGATCACTCAGCACAACTATTAAAGTGCCCCGTTAAAAAAAAGGATCTTTTGAGTATTGTCGCAAAAGTACACGAGACTACAGTCTGATAAATATAGAAAAATTTAAGACTTGTTTAAGCAGTCTATCTTTCTCAGACATGTACGAGATGGACGATCCTAATGCAGCGTACAACTGTTTTATTGAAACGTTCCAATCATTCTATGAATTATGTTTCCCCAGCAAAATGATTACCATTAAAACTACTTAAAAACCAACTTGGGTATCACGTGGGATAAAGTTGTGTAGTAAAAACAAACGGAAGCTTTTATGGGAATATAGGTTAAAAGCAAGTCAAGCTAATAGATATAAATTCAAAAGATATTCAAAATTACTCAAACGAATTATGAATCAAACTCAGAAAGCACAAAACAATTACAATATTAAAACATCTAATAACAAGTCTACGACTACGTGGCAAATAATTAATACGATGCCCCGAAAAACTCAATTTCTTGCATCAAATTTGAAAGTAAAGACATCACACACCCAAAGGACATTGCCATTTAATAATTATTTTAGAGAAAAAATACAACCAACAATTAACGCGGGAACAAACTCAACGTCATTCATTCTTGGCAGAGCACAGTCTATGTTTATGGCTCCACCTACGCCCTATGACATACTAAATATTATAATGAAGCTAAAAAATACGAACAGCGTTGGCTACGATGCCACAAAAATATTAAAAGCATTTGAAATATGTACTCATTTGTGTTTCATTATTAATCTTTGCATAAGTGCAGGTATATTTCCTGATGCATTAAAGAAGTCTATAGTGAAACCGCTAAATAAGAAAGATAATCACGAGTCAATGATAAATTACAGACCGATCGCGCTTATACCAGTTTTGTCTAAGGTGTTTGAAAAATATATATATGGTGAAATGAATACCTATTTAGAAAAATATAATATATTAAGTGACGAACAAAAAGGATTTCGTCAAAATAAAAGTATTAATCTGGCTATTTATGAGTTTCTACATATTGTCATGCTAAATGTAGATAAGAGGACACCAGTCTATGCCATATTCTGCGACATGACATAGGCCTTTGACTGCGTCCATTATAATTCCCTGGCAGAGGAACTTGAAGCCTATGTTATTAGAGACAACGTTTCAGAATTAATTAAATCATATCTTCATAACCGTAAACAAGTTACAGAAATCAGTGCAATAAATAAAAAAAGTAAACGTGAAGAAACTTCAAGATCAGAGGAACGCGAAGTTATGTACGGAGTACCTCAAGGCAGTATATGGGGGCCTCCGTTGTTCACCCTGTATATAAATGACTTGCCTAAAGTAACTGAACAACCGATGACACTTTTTGCTGACGATTGCACTATGACAATAGCTTGTAATGACAAACATATATGAACATGACATTAATAATTCACTAATATCTATTATAAATTGGTAAAATGATAATAATTTAACAATTAATCTAAAAAAGACTAACGTAATGCATTTTAGACAACGTACACAAACAATAAACAATCTCAATATTCAATTCGATAATATAAATATCAATGAAGCTGACACAACAAAATTTCTGGGACTGAAAATAGATTTTAGATTGAATTGGAAACCTCAAATAGAGGCACTTAGTAAAAAATTTAGTAGTGCAGCCTACGCTCTGAAACAGCTTGCTGTGGTTCTCAACACAGATGCGCTAATTACTGCTTACTATGGTTTAGCCGAATCGATTCTTAGATATGGAGTCATCTTTTGGGGGAATAGCACGGACAATGAAATAGCGTTTCGGGCACAGAAAAGGTGCATTAGATCGATGTTTAGACTGCAAACAACGGACAGCTGTAAACTTTATTTTATCGAACGTAAGATATTGACGTTACCCTCATTATATATCCTGGAAACAGGAATGTTCATTAAAGCGAATACTCATTTATTTCAGCTTTTGTCTGATGCTGTCCCTATAAATAGATGTGATAATTTCAAACTCTGTGGTCATGGCGCTAAAACCACTCTTATGCGTAAGAGCATATTTTGCATGGGTCTGAACATCTTTAATAAGTTGCCCAAATCTTGGAGAACATTAAATATATCTGCTCTTAAAAGTAAATTGAAGAGTTTACTAACCGAAAGAGCATTTTACAGTATTGCAGAGTTTATGAAAGAGGATAATTTTTCTTCGTTTTTGAGATGACGATGTTGTATTTTATTGACATTTTATTGTGATTTAATGTATTTTTTGTGGAATAATTGTAATTTGGAATTGACATTTTAATGACAGTAATTCATATTTTTTATTGACTAATTTATTTTTAATACTTTGACATTTAATTTTATCTAAAAAATGTGCTTGCTGAATTGTAATGATACGTAATATTTAATGAATACTGATTCAGATTCAGATTCAGATTCAGATTCAGATTACTTTATTTTACTTTATTTGCTCAAACATGTGTGTACATACAATATAATGAAACAATGCATGCAAGGTGTTATAATACATAGAGTTATGCTAACATGTTTACCATACTGCCATGGTGTGCAAATATTAATTTAAGTTTAGAATTAAAAAAAAAAAAATAACTACATTCATTAAACTGGACAATGCTGAAATAAACAAATTAATAAAATTGATTGATTACATAATTAATTCATATATAAATATATAAGTAGGAGTTACATACAAAATTGTCAAATATTCCATTATTTAAACATAAAAAATATTATCTAATGTCAACTTAGGTCCAATATTTAATTATGAAAAAAAAAAAAATGTAATCTAATGTCAACGTAGGTCCAAAAATCATTATCAAAATCATTGTTACATTACATACAGCTCAGATTAAATTAACTTGTAAAAGAGCATGTCAATTTAAAATGATTCCATTAAAAATTCATACACATCATAATATGCTTTACTAGCTAAAAAAGATTTAACTTTTCTTTTAAATGCTTCTAGGCCTAGCTCTTTCCAGCTATTGGGCAGCTTATTGTAAATAATGGGAGCCATACAAAAAACACTCTTGCGCATAAGTGCAGTCCGAGACCTATGTTGACAGAGTTGACTGTTATCACGTCTATTTCTAGGAAACAGGTCTGCCATGCGGGGAAATAGATTAGGATTTTTTTAACAAATATCACGATTTCTAAAATATAAATTGTTGGTAAAGTCAAGATGTTGTGGCTTATGAAAAACGGCTTGCAGCTATCAGCTGATGATTTAATAAGTACCTATATAATTTCAATAATGTAATTTTGATGAATATTATCACGGTTTATGCACCATCTCTTCCTACCAATTTGTACGCCACGATATGCGGCTGAACATGTTAGAACTTTTCTGTATCTTTTATTATCTTGCATGCAATATATCATGTACACCATGTTTAAACAAATAAAATTTTACTTACTTACTTACTAAAAGAGAGATGGCGATAATAATGTGTGCGTTCGGAATAAAACAATGTATGTGACTAAACGAATTTTCGTCTTTTCTAAATAAAAAAGTATTATTAAGAGGGCGCAGCATGAAAACAAAAACAAGTTGTACCCGCGCCTCTTTGCCTACCCCTCTCGTTAAACACGACGAAAAAAAAAACACAGTCCCATCCCGCCAGCAGAAACTTTTCGCCCGGCGATTATAATATTTGTATTTTATGGTTTAGCTGCGGTATTTATTTAGTTTATCAATTCTTAGCGATTTTAATAATCATTTCGGAAGTGGTTTTATTGGTTTTTTCATGTTTTCTATTTCACAGTCTCTTTCCTACAATGTGATAAATTACGAAAATATTATTTACGCAAATAAATTGTATACCAGAGCAGCTGAAAATTCAAGCGCAGTCTTCTCGTCTCAATAGAGCGACGGCGACTGATTTGTGAAACAAAAATATGCTTGAAGTTCCCGCAACGTGCGACGGAAGATGACTTCTTCCACGAACTAAAAACGTCGTAAGTGCATAAAGCTTGTAGTCGTAATAAAACTAAATAAAAAAGGAAATTCAAAAAATGCCTCCACAATTTTTTTCGCCTTGCATTAATACAAGTAATTCTCTAATTTTTATCCTATTTGTCATTAGCGTATTAAGTACAAATCGAAAAAACGTAAAAATTAGAGGTAACTTAGTGATGTTGTTTTGTCGAGAAAATTTTAACATTTTGTGTTTCTGTTCCACAAAAAGTTTGAAAATATCATGTAGTTACTCATATTAATTTTATTTTACACCTAAGTCGTATCAATTTCATTAAAAATCAAATTGAAGATAGGCAATTTTGGTTACTACCCGCTCTTAAAACTAAAACTACTTTTCCTTTGATACGTTTTATGTTTAAAAGTAAACTCCATTGAATAACTAAAAAGCGTTACGCGTTGATACTCAAAAACACATAAAAATAGATATCTAGTATCTTGCAAAATTGTGTCGATAAGATTTTATTGTATCTTCAAGAACCATACACCAAAACGTTAAATCCCTATTATATGAACTTAAAAAGGTACATTATACAGAACAAGCACTTTTATTTTTATTTTATTTTAGATGGGTTTGCTCTTGACTCTAGTCTAGGTCAGAGGTGACAGAGACAAAGTTGACGGTGGAGTGAGCTTACCCAGAAATCAAATCAAAAATGTTTATTTGTGAGGTTATGGTACAATAGATGTTACAATGTTGGTTCCAGCATACCCTGCCATAGTATGGCGTACAAATATTTCTCTACAAACACAAAGCCTATATTACTAACTTATTAATAATTATGAATAATAATGACTTAGTGAATCAAATATGAATAATAATAGTTAATTAATACCGATTGAGATTGTATTGTAGTAATAATAATAATTAATAATAATAAAGTTTGTAGTTTTTGCATGTGATGGATTAAAGGCTATTTTTATAACTTTATTATATTATTATCGATTTATCCTCTAGGTATTCTTGAACACTGTAATAATTGTTTTCTAGTAAAAGTCTGAACAATACCCTTTTGAAGAAGAAGCCTGTTCACTCTCACTTTGAAGAGATTTGCGTTGTAAGCGGTTGGAAACACAGACGCAGGTAGAGAGTTACACTCTTTTGCTGTGCGCTTTTTTTTTCACTCTTTCCATGTTTTTCAATATTGAGGTTGTGGATTTTGATACCAGGCAAGTACCTAAGTCACTTTTTCAATTCATTACATTGATCTTAGACATCACTAAAATTGGTGAAGGAAGAACATAGTGAGGAAACCTGGACATATAATTAACTAGCTTTTGCCCGCGGCTTCGCCCGCATGTAGGTCGCAAATTACCCCACGGTAACGTATTACCGGGATAAAAAAAATGCGGGGCAATCTTTGGGGACTGCCGATAGAAGTGAAAACTAAGTAACTTGTGAATTGTATCGTCGAAGCGTGCGGTGAGGATGACGCGAGTTTTACGCTTTTTGTTCACCCAAAAAGTACACATATATACACAGTATACATATAGCTTATGGAAAGCGTTCGGTGACGATGACGCGAATTCCATGATTTTTGTTCACCCAAAAAGTGCTCAACGCGCCTATAGAAGTTTTCACTACAAAAGTATCCTATGTGTTAATCCAGGTTATAAATTATCTGTGTGCCAAATTCATCCTCCTCATAAACTCTACATCCTCACAAACTTTCACATTTATAATATTAGTAGGAAGTAGGATAGGATATAAGCCTGAAATTAATCCACCTTGAGCAAGTGTGCTGATTTATGCTGGTAAATGGTAGCGCCATTTCAACGAGCAAACCTTATCGTGCCATCCATCAATTTCTATACCTAATTAAAATATATGGTGTTACTCAATCGAATTTGATGGCTCAACGATAGGCATTATTGTTGACTTTTTAAATGTCCGCTTTTCTTTTTTGCGTTGGGGGTTTTTTAAATTTTAAATTTTATTTTTATTTAAAAAAAATTGAACTAAGTTTAGTTTAGTTTTTTACTTGAGTTAACAGTTGTGAGCGTTTTTCAGGGTATATTTAGACACTACATCAAATAGCTTTGCAGAATCAGCTTATCGCGTTGCCACCATTGCATTGTAATAGGTTGGGGAAAAAGTTTCTTCGCATTTTTTAAGAAACTTCAAAACATTTTTTAATATAGTTTATTTACATTTAACTAAAGTATGTAGGTACCATTTTGTTCGATAACTTTTTGCCATCTTGTAGGTAGGGATCATGTCTCCATTGCTATAGAAATTTTGGGACTTCTGATCAAAATACCGCGACAAGTGGTTTTGGCAGTCCTCTCGTGATGTTAACCTGACACTGCCTAAAGAATTCTGAAGAGACCGAAACAGGTGGAAATCTGTAGGTGCTAGGTCAGGACTATACGGCGGATGCATTAACACCTCCCTTTTACCTTTTTTGTAGTAAAATTTGAAAATGTATTGAATTTCTTCATTAGATTCACTCATCTTGACAGTACGAAAAACAAATGAAAATCACACATTTTCCTAATTTGAATTTGGAATTATGTTCTTTTAAATTTAAACTTTCAATGATACCAAAACCAGCCAGATACAAATAGTATAGCCAAAGAGATTCTATTACAAGTTCATACATACTATAATGCGAAAAGACTTTTTCCCCAACCTAATATGTAGAATTAAATACTGATCACAAAACGAATCGAAACATGACATATCTGTCATTATTATATGAAGAGTGTACTAGTGTGCTGGATATCTTGGTTGCAGCATCAGCTCATCGTGTTGCTACCATTGCATTGTATGTAGAATTAAATACTGATCAAAACAAATCGAAACACGACATTCTGCTATATTTTTTTCAAGAGTGTAGGAACTAGTGTGCTGGATATCTTGGCTGCAGCATCAGGTCATTGTGTTGCCATCATTGCGCTGTATGTAGAATTAAATACTGATCAAAACAAATCCAAACACGACATATCTGCTATTATTTTTTCAAGTGTGTACTAGTGTGCTGGATATCCTGGCTGCAGCATCATCTCATCATGTTGCCACCATTGTATTGTATGTAGAATTAAATACTGATCAAAACGAAACCAAATACGATATATCTGCTATTATTTTTTCAAGAGTGTACTGGTGTGCTGGATATCCTGGCTGCAGTATCGGACCAAGAATTCCATAATCTTGCATATTTATATAGCGTAAATGGGTGTTTCAAACGTTAGGTCACACATAAGTTTGAAAGTAAAGTAAATACCCATTATGCGTCTAAGATCCTTACCGCAGCTAACAAAAAAGCTGATTACCTTGAAACGGCTAGACCGATTTTGATAAAACATCTCTAAGAACCATCGCTAGAAAACCTGCTTTCAAATAAAAACAAACGCATTCAAATCGGTTCACCCGTTTAAGACCTACGGTGCTACAGTCAGACACACACACAGACAGATAGACAGACAGACAGACAGATACACACACATAGCGGTCAAACTTATATCACCCCTCGTTTTGCGTCGGGGGTTAAAAAAAAATAAGTACGTGCAATGTGATGATAGGTTATCGAACATTAATAATGTACTTTTAGATGTAGTTTATTACTTTTAATGAATGAGTTAATAGCCTCTGGATAACGCACTATGGCAAGGTTTTGCTCGGGGTACCGCCTTAAGGTCGCGCAGCGCGCTATGGAGCGGGCTATGCTCGGGGTTTCTTTGAAGGATAAAAGCAGAAAACCAGCGCTGGGGCTATGTCTCGCATAGGCTTTTTCTCAGAAACGCGTGGGAGTATCAAGTTGAAATTAATATCAAAAAACGTAAGTCTACCGTCCCTTGGATCACTAAAAGAATTAAGCTTCATAATCAAAGCAATAGCAAAATACGGTCATATATGCCGCAAATGATACTCGCAAATAAATCAAAACCTATAATAGGGCACTTCTCGTTGACATAGAATCATGAAATTTGACAAGTAGCAAGCTCTCACAGCACAAGTAAAGAAAGATGTCCGAAAATCGTTAATTTGTAGTTTACTCATTTTTTTTTTCAATTACAAACTTACATTTGCAGTTGGAGAATTGACCATAACGTATATTGAAGTATGTGAGAACACTTTTTCAACTAAAAAGTTAAGTTTGTTCTTGGGATAAATGAACCCTCGGAACCCTTCATTGTGTGTGGTCCGACACGTTCGTGGCTCGGTTTTTTTGTTGGTATGTCACTCGCTTTGAATGTGTTAACTTATAAATCATTCTCTCATCAAAGAAACATTTATTGTCTATCTGTTCTTCCTCGTTCTATATATTATATACTATAATATGGCTAGCAAAGCCGATGTCGACCATTCTGCGAATCTCTCACGTGAATTGGAATAGCAATACGTTTATTATCATACAAAGACAAATAAAAAAATGTCTAAAATAAAATTAATGACTTCGTTATAACTTTAACCAAAATAAGCTACGTATCGCATTAAATAAAGACCCTATTCTAACCATTTAACCTTAAATAAATCCAACTCTTTCAAACTTCTTCAAAACTCGTTCAGTATAATAACGAGTCACTATTTCTTTTAACGAAATTAAAAGAAGGGGAACGACTTAATTACCCGAAGCTTGCATTTGTAAAGAAAAAAATCGTTCAGCGACCTTCAAAACGTACAAAGGGAAAGTTTAATTAGCTCAACTTTTTCTTTTTTCAAACAAAGTATTGTCAAGTGCGAGCTGGACTTCATTTTAAATATGGAACTAGGATTTTAAAGGAGGTTTGTAATGTTTTTTTTTTATTATTGTGTAGGACATCTCATTGGTACTGTGGTTGCAAGAAGAGGTTCAGTGTGTTGATTTAGTGAGTTTTGAACAGCAACATCGACTATTATACATTACTTTTTTTGAAGTGAAAACTTCTTTAGGCGCGTTGAGTACTTTTTCGATGAACTAAAATCATTAAACTAGCGTCATCGTCACCGAACGCTTTCCATGAGCTATATGTATACTGTGTATAATTATATGTGTAATTTTTGGATGAACAAACAGCGTGAAACTCACGTCATCGTCACCACACGCTTCGACGATACAATTCACAAGTTACTTATTTTCACTTCTATCGGCAGTCCATAAAGACTGCCCGCATTTTTTTTCTAATAATTTTTTGCTTGCAATTTGCTTGCGAAATACAAGAAATAAAACGACTTAGTTACCCGGAGTAGCTTGCATTTGTAAAGAACTCAGTGTTGCAGCGTCCTTCAAAACGCACAAAGTGATAGTTTAATTAACTCTACCTTTTTTTTTTTTCAAGAAAATGATTGTTAAGTGCGAGCTGGACCTCATTTTAAATGTGGAATTAGGATTGTAACAGGATTCTGTTTTCTGTTTTTAGGTTCCGTGCATAGGAATGAAAAAACGGAACCCTTAAAGGATCACTCGTGTGGATGTCTGTCTGTCTGTTCGTCTGTCACAGCTAATGTGCTCCGAATCTACTGGACCGTTTAAGTTGAAATTTTGTACACATATGAATTTCAGTGACCGTAACACGGATGTGTAACGTAAATTAATTAATTTTGAATATTGAATATTCACTTTTGCGGGTTGAATTTGAAAAAAAAAAGTTTTACAAATACCGTATGACCAAATAAAAGGGCTTGTTCACGGGTTTCATTTTTTTTTATATTTATATTAATTAGTTTAAAAGCCATTCAAAAAACTGATGAAAAATTTACCATTATCTCCGAAACTACTGAGCCATTTTTATTAAGTACAAAAATTATTTCTTTACTTATAGATTACAGGAAAACCTATATGAAGTGCATGGTCTTAAAATGACATGGTAAATCTCTGAATATTGTTCGTACTAACTTACATACATTTGCAGATGGGATGTATGTGAGTTTTTTTTTTCTACTTTATGTTATTTTTTATTGTGTTGGGTAGGTACTTATTAGTTTTGCAGTTGCAAGGGTAGCTTCGATTAAGGTCCTTTAAGAGTTTTCCGGGATAATGTTTTATTTAAATTTGAGTTGGAATTCAATGAAATAATCAAGACATTTGCTATACAGGAAGTGTGAAAATGGCAAAATTATGCATTGCTATAAGCGTTTCTACTCCCAACATTTTTCTTGCCTCGCCAAAATATACGCGGCAGTATAAAAAAAAATAAAAAAAAATATGTCATCACTAGCTTATACCAGCGGCTTCGCCCACGTTAAGGTCGGAGATATTATCCCACGGGAACATACTACTGAGAGAAAAAGAATCATATGTCTTAACGCAGGTCATGATCTCCTGGTCTACCTGTGTCCCAAATTTCATCGAAATTCGTTCAAACGTTAAGGCGTGAAAAGGTTGCAGACAGACAGAGTTACTTCTGCATTTATAATCCCTACTTTATTATTATTATTTAGTCCCATGTAATAGGAGGCGAGCCTATTGCCATTAACCGGGCACAAATCCAGAATCCAGGCTGCTACTGAGGAAATACTCATTAATGACCCAATCACACTTTGCCCGACCTGGGAATCGAACCCAGGACCTCATGCTCAACTGTAGCGCTTGCGACCACAAGACCAATGAGGCAGTAAATTTTACTCAAACATACATAAAAGTCACTGAAACCGGACTCGTTACTTGCACCAAGAATTCAGTACCCACATTTTCTTTTATCATTTTCGTGATAAGATTGAAATATATCAGATGACGAACGTATCGATGGATGGATTCTACTCGTATTTTCGGACCGATTTTCCAATTTTGGGACCGAAGTCCGGACGGAGGTGCAAAAAGATCGGCCGTCAGGTGCCAGTTCGAAGGATAGCGTGTTGAAGTATAAATGAGACAAGCGGGCGTAGACAAAGTGACATTCTAACAGCGATCACGACGATGGAAATGTCAAAGAAGTATTGGATTGACGTAAGCTACCGAATAGCATATGTCAGTTATATTAAAAGTCGTTGTAGAAATAAGAAACACTTCGAAAGCGATTATCTCTTGTCTAGGCCGTCTGAGTACTAGTGGGTGTTGGTTATGTGGAAAATTGGAATTTCTCTGCGAAGAAGATAAAATTAAAGAGAAAGTAATTGAAGAGTCTTGATTGGCGTGTTCAACGAGTTTTAGAGTGGAGACCGCGTTTAGACAAAAGTAGTGTGGGATGCCCGTCGTCCAAGTGGAGTAACGTCTTGCGAAAGGCGGCTGGCAGAGACTGGATGAGGAGAGCTGAAGTGAGGACTCAATGGCGTTCACTAGTAGAAGCCTACGTCGACGAATATAGGCTGATGATGATGATAATTGGCGTGTTGCTGAGTTGTTGATTAATTCGTTTGTGTTCGTGGAAAAAAATGTTTTTAAAACTCGCAGATACCTAAGTGTGTCGGGTCCAAATATGTATGTTTATGCAATTTTTGAGTCTGTGAATGAATCTACAATATAAAATAACATCCTAGTGGAAAGCAAAGTTGACAAAAAAAACTAACCAGCAATAGACAAAAGTCTAAAACACAAAATTATTAAATCCCTCTTCTGTCGTCGCCCTCTACGCGGTCTATAACTTTTCCATACCCCAAATCAGAAAGACCGTTATTTGATTTTCAGATTTTATGCTTCGCATCGTTTTTTTGCGAAGAAACGCAGCATTTGGCACTGAAATGTGACGAAAGTCCTGGGATGGTTACCGAACTTTTACGGTTTTAAATCTGCTGAAAAATGATCTATTTTCCTTTTGTTTTTTATTCCGAGAACTCCTGAACTTTTTGAACAGTATTCAGGCAATGTTTTTGGAGAAGAACGAAGCCAAACCTTTTGGATTTCGACATTTCTAGTGACAATAAGGCGACGGGCCTGACAATAAGGCGACGGGCCTGACAATAAGGCGATGGGCCTCACAAACCCATGACCCTACTTAAAAGTGACGTGTTACAAACTAAAATCACCAGAATATCAGAGCATTAGGAATAATAGTCCTCCAGATCGAATTTCAGCCATGGCGGCCAATCTCAGCGGAGATTAGCCATCTACGCGGGAGATATTACAGTTTACAAGTGTGTGCGTAGACACAGGGGAACTCACTCTTCCCTCACTCTCATAGTCCGGTGGGTCGGTAATCCCATACGACCGTAGAAAGATCAGGCGCAGGAACAACGGCTTAAGGGGGATCCTTAACTGTACCCCCCAAATTAAAATTTTGTGTTCTTTTGCAAATTGCAGCTCTATTTTACGTCGTATGTTGATCAAAATGCGATTTGCGACTGTAGGAATAATAATCATCAATTTCATATCAATCGCCAAAATTTGGAAATTCGTTCCACCTAAGGATCTTTCAGAATATTCCTATGAAAATTCTTAGGTGGAACAAAAATCCACGATTGATATGAATTATTAGGCACGGGGTATCACGCCGCCAACTTCTAACCTCCGGGCTGCTACTGAGAAATTCCTAATAGAATAACCCAATAACACTTTGCCCTACTTGGGAATCGAGCCCAGAACCCCACGCTCAGTAGTCGCACTTGCTGCCACGAGATCAATGAGGCAGTTAGAAAGCACTAGTATTACAATGGAGATCCGTACACGACGCAACCAATCGCAAACCAGTTCTTGAATCGCGTCGAGTAGATGTGCCTAAGGGAAATGTGTAATTAAAGGAAATAGCACACGTATCAAATCGGAAAGGGATCGTCACCATTGATACGGTGACGATCCTTATACCGAATATAGAATAGCTCGAGTTGATACTCGAGCTATTCAGTATTCTTTGTATGAAACTCCCTACTGCAACGCACACTAATCGGAATCGTAACGTAATCACCTCGCCTCGGGGTCGGTGAGCCGTTAGCGCGGCGTCGCCTAGCCGTAGCCGAGTCGACGTATCGGAACTGCTGATCCGCTTTGGTTACGTGCTTACGTTAGGTTAACACCTGTTTGACGGCGAGGCGAAAGGCGATCCCTTTCCGAATTGATGTGTGTTCTATGACCTTAATGCTAATACCTACAAAACAAAAAGTAAATAAACGAAATAATACTATGGAATATTAAAAATCGAAAAACGCCCATGGAGAATGCCTAAGGCATTAAGTCCGCCTTAGTTTAAATAAATAAATAATAAATATTTTAGGTATTTACGTCTTTTAAAACAATAATTATTATGACATACCTAAATTACTACCAAAAATGCTAAATGAGATATCATCTCTGTGCATGGAAATTACGCGAATAGACTTATACCACTCAACAAAAAAAAAAAAAAAAGAATAAAAATGCAAAAACCATCATTCAGGGGACGGGACTCCTTTTATTTGTCAAGAGAATTCAAACGGCTCATTACCAAATTATACAATTTAAACAGCCGCTCGGAAATTGAGCTGTAAATCCTACCCACAATTCAAATTCCGCGTCATATTTCGACATTAGCTTCACAATAAAAACTGAAAAGTTGTTTGTTTAAAACGCCGTTATTATGTACGGTATTATTTAAATTCGCGCCCGTGATTTGAATATGGAATTATTTTATTTTTCTCTTTTTAGGGTTCTGCTCCCAAAGGGTGCCAACGGGTTCCTTATTATTAATCTATTGCCATCCACCTGTATGCATCAGGGCCGTATATTTAAAGCTGTAATAGCTACACAGTTACAACAGAATACGTGTGATTCTTGGTGATAGCATCGTACTTCCTATCCTACTAATTTATAAATGTGAAAGTTTGTGAGGATGGGTGGATGGATGGATGTTTGTTACTCTTTCACGCACAAACTCCTAAACGGATTTGAATGCAATTTGGAACACAGATAGTTTATAACCTGGATTAACATGTATGATACTTTTTATCCCGGTAGTATGTTCCCGTGGGATAATTTCCGACATCCACGCGGGCGAAGGAGTGGGCAAAAGCTAGTTGTTAATAAAACTAATAATGAAAAGTTCAAAAAAAAGTTTTGAACTACTAAGCTTGAAAAAACTATTTGTTAAAGTTTTCTGTTTTCATTATATCTCGATGACGGTAAGGGCCTTATAAATAGGTACTTGGTTAGTTTGTAGGTAGTGTATACTATTTTTCAAACAGAAAAATAATAAAGGAGAGTAAACTATAATACCTACTTATTGTGGAACGGAACCCTTAGTGTGGAACTTCGACTCTCACTTGGCCAATTTTTATTTTTTATTTTCTTCATATCTGTTGCGTACAAATAGGTTTTTTTTGTAATTTGAAATTAGAATAAAGCTGTCGTTGGTTGTTTAGGCTGAATATTTCAAATGGTTAGAATGTGAGAAAGGGATGACATTACTGGTGTTGTGCAGCTCCTTCTCTGTCTTTAACGAGGGTAAAAAGAGCTAATCGTGTGATACAGTTGAGTTTTTGTCATATTTTGTACTTTATTAGGGTACTTTTCACCCTTTGTTGGGACCTGTTTGTATTTATAACTTTCTTTTTTTCATAACAGCTTTTGCTCGCCAAATCGTCCGCGTGGATTTAGGAAAATATCCCTGGGGAACGTACTACCGTGATTAAAAGTATGTGTTAATCCAGGTATTAAAGTATATGTGTAAAAAAAATCATAATTCATTCTCCGTTTTTGCGCCAATCCGGGACAAACACCCAGACAAACGGACAAACATTCTTCAATACTATTTTATTATATTATTTTTATATGAAAATAACTTTTACGTAAGGCGAGGGTTAAGCAAGTGCTTTGTAACTTAAAAATATTATCCTCCTCTTAGGCTTACTTACACTTATTAGTTTTTGCGACGAATTGTGATTCGCCCTGTTGTGAAATAAAATACCATATCGTGTGATGTGATTAATGATAATATTGAATGTCAAAATTATTTTGTACTTTCTCTAGGCAAACAGCGAGGAAACATAAGCTTAGATTTTTGTTATTAACGATGTAAGTACCGTGGAGTTTATTGCCCGTTTGTCTCCATAGAAACCTACTACGCTTTGAACTAGGCAACTAGCTTCATCTTTCTGAATGACCGACTCCTAGACAATTCAAAATTGCCTGTTAATGATTTCATTTAAATAAATCATTTGGGTTTGAGTTCAAAATCTCTAACAAACAATATGCATGTTTGAAACGATATAAACCAACAAATTCAAACATTATGTATTCCCTGAAATTGCTCAAAAATAAAATGAAAACTGGGCTCCCATTACCAAGTACAACATCATAATGAAACCAAATAAAATAGAAATAGTAATTCGATATACAAAAACTATTAAACAATAATATAACTTGGTTCAAATCTGTTTGCGGAGCTAAAAGCCTACGTTACCACTAAACAAAATATGAAGTAGAGAAGGCCCACCCGCATCAAATAGTGCGGCTACCGCAACTACCGCACCGCAGAATAAAAACCTCACTTTACAAAACAGAAAGAAAGAAAAAAAGAAAATACGTTTATTTGCGATAAACAAACAAAAACAATAAACAAAAAAAAACAATCACACACACACACAGATAGACATAACGCAGAGAAAAACACACAGATACAAAAAAGAACGAGCTGGGGGAAAATATGCGTTATATCCACGCAAAACGGCAATTGCTCAGCATAATGCTATCTTACCCTATGCGAGGCAGACCGCGCGCGCTGGTTGCTGTGCGCCGTAGTTATTGCGTTGCATTGCGATGCGGTAAAGAAGGTCCCTCTTCTACCAATTTGATGAGGTCGCCGCGATATTACAGAGTACTATTATGTGTTCACAGCTATGGCAGAATGTTTCGAATCGATGCTTTGTTGAAATAGTGTTCTTTCAATAACAAAATCTTGTATACACACGACTTAGAAACTAGTATTAGTACTTATAGCACCAGACAAACAATACGAACTATGTAATAATTATTGACGTTTGTCGTTATTTTTTGGACCCAAAAGTGAGCCGAATTTCTTTCAATCTCTTTCTGTTATAGAATTTTCAGCAAAAAAACGATCCGTTATTAATTGTGTTACGAACGAACTAGCCATGCGCTAACTATGACGTCAATGTGCCAATGTATTCAGTAAAAATCTCATCGTAAAAACATAACCAATGTTTTCACGATGAGAGTACGGAATTGTACATTACTTTACCGACTTACGTGCCGTGCATTCTGCACACACAGCATTTGTAACTATTATTGCGAATAATATGTAAAGATATATATTTAAATAAAAGGGCGGTTGGTTTTATTACATCATCTCAATAGACTCGCCCCGTTATCATTGTCAGTAAGTGTAAGGATTCCCAAATGTGAAGTGAGCTTTAAGACAAACTGTCATTCCATTTGATGACATTATTGACAGCTCACGTAGATAGACCTTCTGTTCGTATCAAGTGAATCTTTTGCCCCTATTCTGTACAACGGCCCCGAAGTTACCCTGACCGTTCTACGCAACAATCTTGAAGAGTAGACCTTCATCCAAACTTTGGCAATTTTGCTTGCGATGATTTGAACCAACTCAGAAAAGACGGGTATTATGTCTTACTTTATACTAAGGTACAAGATAACACAAAGAGAGTACAATATTTTATGTTCCCTTTTATGTTTGACTTGGCCTACCACACTTTGCTGATCCACATTTTTTAAATATTCTTGATTAGCTCTTAGAAAATTAAGAATTGATTCATTATAAAATACAAATAAACGAATCCAGAGCCTTCTTTCTTAGAAAACGGAACCGAATAAATAAATAGCTTTTAAGGTATACGAGTAAGAGAGTCTGAATGCTACATTTAGATGGATAAAATTGCCCGTAACTTGCATGAAACTGTGATATTCACCAATTAAAAGAAAGAAAGAAATTGATTTCACCCAGATACAAGGCACGGAACGGACGGTTCAGACATTAAAAAAAAACAAAAGAAGAAGAAGGAGGTATTAGAAGTTGTTAAGGCAGAGTTTCTGTGAAGAATACAATAAGAAATGAAATTATCCGGATAAGAGCTTAGAGCTACTGACATAGCTTGCAGTTAGTCTGCAAGCTGAAGTGGCACTGGGCTGGCCATGTTTGTCAAAGGACCGATGGCCGAAGGAGGCGAAGAGTCCTGGAGTGGAGACCGCGTATCAGCAAGCGTAGTGTGGAACACCCCCCAGATAGATGGACCGACGACATTAAAAAAGTGTCTGGGACAGACTGGATGCGAAAAGTGGAGGACAGCGTGTTGTGGCGCAGCCTAGGAGAGGCCTACGTGCAGCAGTGGACAGCGATTGGTTGATTGCACAACAAGCAGGCTACTTCAACTTCCATGCAAGTTACAGGCCCGTGTACTTGCTGCTTAATGATTCAAGTCAATTATAGGAAAGTTTGTACCTAGGCGCAAGTCATAACCAAAGCAGACCATTTTTTCTAATTCTTATATGTTACTGTTAAAACCGCCACCGAGGCCGGCCCAGCAATAGGTGGCGAGACGACATGGACGCGTGCCGCAAGGGCTTCGTGGTGGCGTGGAAAAAGAGTTCTTTGTAGGACTTGGGGAGGCCTTTACCCAGCATTGATTCTTAATATTATTTTTAATTGTTCACACATATAACAAGCTGACCAACTTTTTGACAATTCAAAAGTGCCTGTAAATGGTTTAATTGAAATAAATGCTTAGAGTTTGAGTGGGACAGTTTAAGCCATAGACAGAGAATAGCCTGAGCGTTAGCCTCACAAAAGTGACCACTCTCTAGAAGGAGACAAAGCAACTATGCGGCCAATAAGGAGAACTACTGAGCGCACATTCGCTTTGACTGCACAACTGAATATGGAATGCTCAGTGAATTCTCAATTTCTATATATAATCTTCACACTGCTGAGATACAGACCTCTCTGTGAGAGGGTATGAGCCGTAAACCAACAACGCGGGCATAGTGCGGGTTGGTAGATGTCACGTCATCGAATTTTTTGTTTTTAGGATATGCCGATTTCTTCATGATGTTTTTCTTCACCGTTTTGAAAGCAGTGGTGAAGAAATAATTGACACAAAGTAAAGCGGCCACCACTGCTCTCACTGCTCTCTAAGTCTGTGGTATTGGCGAAAGAAAAAATCTTAGTCGACACTGTGAGTCGCCCTCAATTCTATAAATTTAAGAGTTACGGCTCATATTAATGGAACAGGGGTAGAAATATGACCAGGTTTAGCTGCCACTGTCGAAGTTTCGGATTACTTCTGCTTAATTTACTCCAAATTTTTATATTTTTCGCAGATACGATTTCGTTTTGTCAAGTGAAAGAATTAGAGCCATATCGATTCTCTAACTTTACAATATTATTTTCTATGTTTTGCGTCACGTCATTACAAACCAGAGGGCAATTTCCATATTTTTTAAAAACGTTTGCGTTCTATTCTGCCAAAAAGTCTGTAATTTACCGTGATTTTTGACAAATATTTGACATTTATTGTAGCTGAGATGAGATTGCGACTACATTTGAACGTTTTTAAATACGAGAATAATTGGTCTTCAAAGGGAAGTCAGTGATTTTTTAAAAATCGAATGCCGCAGTTTTTGTTCTAATCACACTGTATTTGAAAAATGTAGCGACAACTCAAGTGAAAAAAAACGCTAACTTCGAAGACAAGCCGATAAAAAAATATAAAAAAATAGGTAAATACATACCATACGACTTAAAGCCACGTTTCTCTGAATTTCTTTTAGCGAACAAATATTTTGCTGTCGTTCCAACTATTTTATACTGATTACTGAACTTTTATACAGAGATATTTTTTCTAGAATATTTTATTGAATTTGCTTTGTACAATTGGAAATTGATTACATAAAGTAAACATTTTATTTTAGGCGTGCTCTAGTTGAAATGATATAGACTTATTGAAATGGAAAGAGGCAAAGACTATCAGAATGTGTCTGCTGTGTTTTTTTGCTGTCCCAAAATTGTGTAGTCGCCTAAAATGGCCTGCGCGTGTCACGCGTTGATTTGATTCCATATTTTTTTTGTTCATTCTCTCCATATTAGGTTATACCACTGTAATTCTGCAAGCCAGAACCTACAGTGGCGGCCATCCTGAAAAACAACGAGACTATAAAGCTCTCAAATTTTTGGTAGATTTTACACGAGATCTTAATAATAAATAATTCGTTCATCAAAAATCTACCTTAAAGGTGGTACACTCTGTCACATATAAATTAGTTATTATTTTAAAAGAAGAATAATCAACATATTAAAATTAAAATAAAAACAAGCAAAACATTAACAATTGAACATAAAAATAATTAATGGAAATAAAGATAATAATACAATGTCAAAATTCAATAAATATCAATGTCGAATAACTTACAATTTATCATTAAGAAATTCGTGAATAGTATAGTAAAAATTTTCCAATAATAAATGTCTTAATTTGTTTTTAAATTGAATAATATTTAAGTCCTAAATTCTATTCGGTAATTTATTAAATATTTTTGTGGCCATGCAAAGTATGCTTTTGTGCATCAAGGCGGTCTTTGATGGTCCAACGCATAGTTCATGTCTATATTCTTGTCTAATCATTTTATAGCGATGTTTATATTCTTTTCTGAATAGATGCATGTTTTTTTTAACAAATAAAGCAGTCTCATATATGTACAAGCAAGGTAAAGTCATTATTTTTAACAATATAAAATATGGTTTGCAGCTATCAGTTATTTTTATACCGATGCATCTTTTTTGCGATTTGAAAACTATGTCCTTATTGCAGGAGTTACCCCAAAACATGACTCCGTAGCGTAGTATAGAATCGACATATCCATAGTATACAGTGACTGCGACTGCTTGATTGACTACTTTCTTTAGTTTATACAAAGCAAAAGCAAACTTACTAGTTTTTTTAATTAATATTGAAGTTTTGTTCCCAATTAAGTTGATTGTCAATTGTTAAGCTTAAACATTTTGTATTTACAACTTCTTAAATTTTTTCATTATTAAAGCTTAATTTAGTTCCGAATTAGCTACTCTTTGACGTAAATTTATATTTTTTGTTTTCTTCAAGTTGTAAGGTTCTAACCAGTTAACGACTTGTTGAAATGCATTGTTTATGTCAGCTTCAAAGTCTTTATTATTTTTGTCAAGTTGAACAATGATAGTACTGTCGTCAGCAAACAATGTCATAGGATAAGGTATATAGATCTCTGGCCTTATGCTAACATAAGCGATCGTCTCTCGAAAATCCGATTGTCGCAGTCATTTGTTTAACCACGGTTCGAGTTTGGCTAAGTAATACGCGTAACAGCCACACGGGTCGATCGATCAGGTTAAGCTACGCTTGCCGCGGCTGGTCCGTTGGTCGTGGCTATCATTCATGGATCTTTGACAGTCATTACGGGTAGTCAGAAGCCCAAAAGTCTGACAACCAGTCTTACAGTAACTGGGTTGTGTGACCTCCATAACCCAGCTCAACTCTAGGTAAAGCTAGATGTAAACCTCTAACTCTTGGTGGCGCTAGATGAATTATTTAATCAAACCTGAGTTAGCTGTTAACACATTACTTCTGGGTATATGTCTCGTCTGTTTGGCGTTTTCAGTAGCCGTCCCCAGACGTGACTGCGCTTCATACGACGCTTTATGTATATGCTTTCCTAATGCAAGTCATGGTCTACCCATGTGCCAAATTTCATCCAAATCCGTCCAGCCCTTTTAGCGTAAAAGCGTAAGAAACAGACAGACATACAAAAAAATGAAGTCTTTTCTTTGATTTTTATCTTTGATCGTGTTTGGATATCCAAACACAAACTTCACATTCTTGAATGTTATCGATATCGATATCAATCACGAATGTGAAGTTTACACAAAAGAAAACAAAATTTTAAATTGATATTTCAAGCGAAAACACAAAACCGCGGTCGACGACCCCAAACAAAAAACATCAAATTAATTTATTTTTTGTTTTATCATGTTTAAATATCTATACCCACCATGTCTGCAGAGTTTCGCTAGCTAATTTAATTTGACCCTGTATAGGTAAATTTAATAAAAAAACCGACTGATTGAGACTGAAATTAGAATGTGAACGTTCGTAAAAATACGGAAATATCCCCTCTGAAGTTATAAAGATCGAAAACACACTGAAAATGTACAACAATAATTTCAAGAAGCATTACACAGCCAAGATTGTAATAAAGACATTAATACAAGTACTTAACCTTGGAGAACCGATACAGATAACTATTTCCAAAACTACGAGTTTTAATCTCACAAATTCGTTGGTTTCAGTCTGTTGTGTGCGTGGTCTAAGTTGAAGAAACAAGCGATTTAATTTGCTAGAATTTATAATTTTGACATTTTTTTTTTTATTCGGTAACTATATGCATTTTTATCCAAGCTTGGTTTTTGCTACGTCATTCGGTAATGGAGAGAGATACTTCCAATTTATCACGCTAGCTGTCGCGCTATCGCTAGTGTTATTTAAATGTCAAACACCATACATTGTTTTACGTGTTATTTAAACACTGATTTAATAATTAAATTTAATGCCTGTATGTAGTGCACCGTGTATTAATTGCGTACTCAATTTTTGTGTTAATGAGGAAGAAGAGCTAAAATCTTGCTAGAAGAAAACTGTGGGTCAAAACCCTGTGATAAAAAAATTGGAAACCAGTTCAGTGGCAAGGCTATGAAGAGAGCTGTTTAGATCTGACGATTTTTATGGTGAGAGCGCACACATTGGTTAATGTCCTTGAAAACTTTCAACAGACAAATTGCTAAGAGGTACCAGTGAGCGTGGCGCCATCTGTTGCTCAGCCTGACCCAGCCCATTGACAGCCTAGCTTCACCCATGTTTGAGTAAAGGCTCCCTTCTGTGGTTCTTCCTTGACCAGAGATAAATGATAAATGATAAATGATAAATGATTTTATTTCTGTAAGTAGGTTTGTACAAACACTTTTACACGTCAATCATATTTTTAAACTAGATGAGGTCGGCGTTGCCTATCTGACTACTCTGAGAAGAAAGGCCGAAACAAACTCAGAGGTCACAGTCTCTTTTAAAGTCCAGACATAATCTTGGTCAGATCATGTGAAGACCATGTAGATTGGTATCTGAAATGGTCTTTTGAGGAAAGAACCACACAGATTGAGTGGACCTGTCCAGTCAGTGCACGCATTTGTCAGTAATCGTGCAGCTCAACTCAGGAAGTCAGGACTTAAGGAGCTCAACGATTCGACGAACAATACCAAAGAAAGGATATTTGGGTAGGCCACATAAATTACTCAATCTGCCAGATCATGATCAAAATTAACTGCGAAAAAAAAGCAATGACCCACATAATCCTCACATTCACAATAATTAAAATAACATAATACTTTACAAGTAAATACTCATGTCATTGTGTATATAAAATTCAACAATGTCAATGTGTATATAAAAAATCGGACATAATGTTTGAGAACCATGTAGATTGGTGTCTGAAATGGTCTTTTGAGGAAAGAACCACACAGATTAAGTGGACCTGTCCAGTCAGTGCACGCATTTGTCAGTAACCGTGCAGCTCAACTCAGAACTTAAGGAGCTCAACGATTCGACGAACAATACCAAAGAAAGGACATTTGGGTAGGCCGCATAAACTACTTAAACTGCCAGATCAAGAATATAACTGTAACAATGACCCACATAGTCCTCATATTCTCAATAATGAAAATAATATAATACTTTTTACAGTAAATATTCATGTCTAAAATAGCTAGCAAATTAAAATCAACATTCACCGTGTAAATTTATTGGAGCAGCTCAATCCCAAGCCTTTTTGTCCTCAATATAGTCTTTCACAGTATAATAGGCTTTCTGGCATAGTTTCCGTTTTATAAAAGATTTGAATTTATTAAAGCTTAGATCTTGAATGTGGCTAGGAAGTTTATTATAAAAACGTATACATTGGCATCTAAACGAGCCACCTATTTTCTTGAGCCTGGTTGTAGGAACAATAAATTTGTGTTTGTTTCTAGTATTTATATTGTGGATATCACTGTATTTTTTAAACAGATTAATATTTTTATGTGCATACAAAAGATTTTCATAAATATACTGAGAAAGCACAGTAATTATATTAATCTCCTTAAATTTATCTCTGAGGGAGTGTCTGGGACTTAATTTATAGATTGAACGAATTGCCCTTTTTTGTAAAACGAAAATTGTATGGATATCGGCGGCATTTCCCCACAACAGAATACCGTACGACATCACACTATGAAAATAACTAAAGTATACTAAACGGGCTGTCTCTAAATCAGTTAAACCACGAATTTTTCTAACGGCGTATGCTGCGTAGCTAAGTTTTTTTGACAATTTATCTATGTGGGGGCCCAATTGAAGCTTGGTATCCAAAGTTATGCCTAAGAAAACTGTGGTATTTTCGGATTTCAGCACTTCACTCTTTATGAGAACACTAGTTTCTACTTGTCTAACATGAGGTATCGTAAACTTAATACATTTAGTTTTTTTCTCGTTAAGAAGTAGGTTATTAACATTAAACCAGTTAACCACTATTGCAAGGGCGCTATTTACATTGTCAGTAATCAGCTGCTGACGTTTCAGTTTAAATAAAAGTGAAGTGTCGTCTGCAAATAACACTATATCATGTATATCCTTTATGAGGTAAGGCAAGTCATTTATATAAATAAGAAATAAAAATGGCCCAAGAATTGAGCCCTGGGGGACCCCCATTCTTACTACCGATCCGGATGATCTTTTTCCATTAACATCAACTCTCTGAATCCTATCACTTAAGTAAGAAGTAAGAAGATCCAGAGAGGCGTTTCGGATTCCGTAGTGGTGCAGTTTCCTGATCAATGTTTCATGAAGAACACAATCGAATGCCTTGGACAAATCGCAAAAGATTCCCAAAGCATCGCATTTGTCCTCCCATGCATCATAAACATGTCCTAAAAGTTCAACTCCGGCATCAGTAGTCGAACGACCCCTCGTAAAACCGAACTGTTTGTTATGCAGTAATTTGTGATTATTAAAAAATCCTTGCATTTGATTCAAAATAAGTTTTTCAAAAATTTTACTAAAGGTAGGTAGTACTGAAATAGGTCTATAATTAGTAGGGTCTGATGTACTACCCGATTTAAATAACGGTATTATTTTACTGTTTTTCATAAGATCAGGAAACTCACCACGATCAATACAATTATTAAAAATAACAGCTAAAGTAGGTGCTACAATGTTTATTATGGACTTAGCAACGTCCACAGAATTACCCCATAGATCTGCGGTCTTTTTAACATTTAATGTGTGAAAGGTTTTAATTATATCTTTGCAGGTGACATATTGGAAATGAAATTCAGAATCACATACAGGAACGTTTTCCTTAAGTAAAGACTCTGCAGCAGTGGGTGATGAGTTTAGAGATTTAGTAGTGGATACGGGAACATCAGCAAAGAAATTTTCAAAGGCCGCGGCGACTTGGGAATCTGAATTAATTATATTGTCATCAATATCAAGCGTGTAGTTACTACATCGGTTGCATGACCTTCCCGTTTCGCTGTTAATGATACTCCATGTCATTTTAATTACATTACTACTATTTTTAATTTTTGAACTCAAATAACGTGACTTGGCCATACTGCAAACTTTTTTAAATAATTTTGAATAATTCTTAACATATAAATTAAATTCAGCAGTGTTTATACAAATCCGTTCATCATATAATTCATAAAGTCGGTTAGTTAGAAGAGCAAGACAAAAGATAATACGTCGTCTTATCAGTATTTTCGTCAACATTAGACTTTAATGGATCCTTTAAACAGGGTAAAATTAAATTAGCTAGCGAAACTCTACGTACCCCATCGATACCTATCATGGGTATCGATATGTTACTTGTAGTTTGAGTTGAGAAAACCTGTTTTCATTAATTTTATCATGTATGTGAAGTTTACACACAAACAACCCAGATGTTTTAAACTGATATTTCAAGTGACTACACTAATTGCGGTCGATGACCCCACAAAAAAAAAACGTCAAATAATTTAATATTTTGTTTTATTATGTTTAGATGTCAATATGCCAGCCAATTCAGAGTAACTTAGACTCCAAAATGCTACAGGACGACATCAACAGACTCGTTGACTGGTACAAAGTAAATAAAATGATTTTAAATATTAGTAAATCTCCCTGCATCCAGTTCACTCATAATAACAAAGTGCTTGAGAACAAATACTACATAGAAATGAAATAAAGAAACTGAGTAATATTCGCGACCTGGGAGTTCAACTCGATCAAGCCCTAAAGTTCGATGTCCATATCCTGAATATAGTCTCAAGATCTTTCAAGGTACTGGGCTTTGTTTTGCGAAATAGTAAGGAATTTAAAAGACCCACCACAAAAATAAAGCTTTTCATTACTTTAGTCCGTCCAATTCTGCAATATAGTACCCTAGTATGGAATCCGCATTACGAGATTTACTTCAAGCGATTAGAAAGGTTCAAAAGTGGTTTCTTTACCATCTGTGCTACGGAGATCACTTGGCTAAACAACTCACTAGCTACACTGACAGGTTAAGGCACTATCACATGGACACATTAACCAGTCGTAGGAAGAAACTAGTCTGCGTCATCCTTCACAAAGTATTGAATGGAACGATAGATTGCAGTGAACTTTTGGGCTCATTAGATATTAAAATTCCGACTCGGATTCCTAGGCATAACACATACAACCTATTTTACATCCCAGGCTCAAAAATGAACCTCAGTCATTACGCCGCTGTGCCGAGACTTTGTAGGCAATACAACACGTTAGCTAAAACTACGAATCTAGACGAATACGAAGACGAAAAATCCTCTCTTACGTCAGTAACTACCCCCACTTCGACTATAAAAGCAAGGCGCTGGTGATAAAACGTCTTTTTGACTGCTCTGCGCTCGGACTGGACGGACTTGTGAATCATCAGCAAGTCGTAAGGTTACGTAAGCCATTGGAGTTTAGTTCAGTGCAAAACTAATAAAAAGTACAGTGTTTTGTTGAGTGGATTTTTAGTCTTAGCGGACTGTAAGTCATTTTGTTGATTGTAATTTGAGTCAATTGTGATTATGAAGTAAACATTTTTTTTTGTTGTAAATTGTTTTCTTTTATTGAATTTCCACTTCTGAACCTTATAATAGATTTAATTCTTAAGTACCTCTTAATGTTACGAGTATATTTACTGTTTTGTTTTTTGTCTTTATGTCCTTTAAAATTGTGTTAACTTTTATTAATATTTTAACTTTAATTTTAACTTTGTTAGCTTAGTTGTTAACTTTATTGTGCATGCTATGGTCTCTTACAAGTGAAGGAGTACACCTGCTTCATACCTGATGTTGCCCTTTCTTTATGTGTCATGTATTGTGTACATCTTTTGTTGGAGATCCTAAATCAATAAATAAATACCCATCACGTCGGCGGAGTTTCGCTAGCTTTTTAATTTGACCCTGTATATTCTCAAGTCAAACCATTTTCTGTTGCTGTATCTAGTGTTCTATCCCAAAAATCATCTAATCATACGATTTCAAAAAGTCATCATCGATATTATTCTGCAGTATTTAACTTTCTACTGCTATTTTCAGACCTGTCTTGAATTCAAACTTCATCAAAACTTCTTTAAAATCAATACTTAACACGTTGACTGTCCAAACAAAATTTATTAACTACACGAGACGTCCGGTAAGCAATGGTTTTCATTGCCTGTCCTAATAAAAAATATTTAAAAAAATCGCGGGACATTGGTGTTTTAATTTCCTTGTATGCTTGTCATACGTCCGCAAAAAATATGTTTTATAGTACAAACGTCCAACCCACAAACGCCAATGTAATTTGTATTACCTAATGCATTACATGTAAAGCACGAACGTCATGGCTTAGTCGGAAATGCATTATATATAATGAACGGACAGTCAACGTGTTAATATTTCAGTTCCCGCTTCTCCCATATATTTGCCCCATGACCCAAGGTGGGGGCTGCGCAGGGCGGAGTCCCCACATAACAATCGTAGCTATTTGACATTAACGAGCGAACTTCTGCCATTAAATGAGATTACTCTGCCAGTTAAAATACTTACGGAGCAAGTAAAGGCTTTTTGAGGTCTGAAAAATGCGAGAGCATAAATTTAGGGGTGCAATTCTGTCGGTGGATCATTATACTTGAAATGGTTTTTTGGGAGGTCTAGCAGGTGCCTAGATTATGAGTTTTTAACTAACTTTTAATGAACACAATTTGTTTCATTTACTTTTCTGATCTTGAGAACCTTGAAAAATGGTTCAGAAATGGTTAAGTTATTTAAAGCTGCTGTCGTTTATTCAAATTCGAAGCATTTATTTCAATTAAACCATTTACAGGCACTTTTGAATTGTCAAAGAGTCGATCAGTACGTCAGAAAGTTGAAGCTAGTTGCCAATTCCAAAATGTAGATCTCTATGGAGAAGAACGGGCAAGAAATTCCAAGGACACTCTTTTAAATCAAGATATTAGAAAATCCTTTTTAGTTGTGGGAATAAGTAGGTACTTATAATGTGACTTACTGAAACATTTTCCAATAAATAATTCAGAGGAAACTTAGTGAATAGAAACTGGACTGTGGAAGGTCACTGAGAAAGTTCCATTTGATTTCGAAGTTTCGACGTCATTGGATCGTAATAAAGATTATTTTTTCCTTCAGTCTTACTTCCTACGTTACACAATCAAGAAACTTAACGTAATCCACTGCTATACATACAATTCTACCAACTTGCACCACAGTATTCTCCACTTTCTGAATCCAGACTGATCCGAGTTTATTGACTATCACACTTATAACACCATCATTAGTATTACAATCGAGCTCATTCTAATAACAATAAATCCCACACCAAACACAAAAGACTACCCTAATTATTTCAATCCTCACATTACGCCCTTACAAATGTCATTGGACCTACGATTAGCAAGATGACTAGCAAACCTACAAAATACATAGGTACAGAAGGTTGGCTTTATACAACGAGTGAAAATGCACACAAATAAAGATACATGCTTCGGAAAGCACGTTAAGTGCAGTCCCAGCTGTCATTCGTAGATCTTTGATAGTCGTTACGGGTAGTCGGAAGCCCGCAAGTCTGGCAACCAGTCTCACCAAGGGGTATCGTGTTACCCAGTAACTGGGTAGTGGAGGTCAGATAAACAGTTGCTCCATGTAAAATACTGATATTCAGCTGCATCTGGTTAGATTTAAAGACGACCCCAATATAGCTTACCAAGAGGTATTGTGTTACGGTGTTACCCAATGACTGGATTGTGGAGGTTAGATAGGCAGTCGTTCCATGTAAAATAATGGAAGGCAGCTGCATTCGGTTATACTGGGAGCCCACCCAAACATAGTGGTGAAAAAGATGATGAAAGAAAAAGAATAGAAAATAAAGAAAAAGTATGAAAAAAACACGATCGTGTTTGTTTTTCTGGTGATATAGACAAGCGTATACGAGTACTTACAGCGATTGCAAGCACACTTGCGACTGGCATTCGTTTGACATAGTTTGTGATCGTCGTACGTACGCGTTTATGTGTGCTTGTCGCCGATTTTCGCCTCCTTGTTTGAATCCAGCCTTGATTCAGGACCTATCTATGTTGTGGCTAAACAATCCGAAATGCTTGTCACAAAGACATTATGAGCAATTATTTGGGTCTTAGGCATTAATCTTAGGATTTGTCTAATACTACAACAGATTAAAGGTCTGTTTAGTTGTTTAAGGGATCAAGTGGATTATTGTTTATTGCATGAAATTAACTGAGGGTCCTAGGATATTCTTGGTATTGTTCGTATTTGAGTGTATCTGGATTTTCAACAAGGCTTAAAACATTTATATATAATGACTAAAACATTTAAGGGTGACTTCTTGTTTTTTCTTCATTCATCATTATGTATCTATCCCCGCTTGTGTTAATATTATTTTATTTCGACGCAGTACGTAATTTTTCTGTTCAATTTTAAATGCTGTTTTCTCAGAGTTAACTTATTTTCTTGCCATATCATCTTCTATCTCTACATATTATAAAACAAAGTCTCCCGCCGCATCTGTCTGTCTGTCCGCGATAAATTCAAAGACTACCAAAGTAATTTTCATATGGTTTTCACCAATAGACGGAGTGGTTCTTGAGGAAAGTTTAGGCGTATAATTCATTACGGTTTTGTGTAAAATTAATGAAATATGACGATGATTGTTGAAAATGTCGGAAAAAATCATGACGGCTTTACTGGCGCGCGCCGCATAAACCAATAGAGTTATATGAAAACAATGGTTAATTCTGATATTTTCCGGCATCCATGCGGCCAAAAGCTAGTACACAATATCAATATGTTCCTTTCTGTACCGTTTATTACGGTATCTTAATTAGTTTTCTTAATTTTCTTGTGTCAGTCTCTATGATCTTGATCACTAGTGTTGTTTCATCCATGTAATTATTTATTCCAATGCCCAATATTTTTATCCGAGAAACAATTTTGAACTTTTTAGAGTGTTCCCATACAAAACTGACAGACGTCAATTTTGTTTCCGAATATCTAAAATAAATCTAGGGTTAGAAAAATCGTCTCTTTCTCTTCAGAAGTAAATAATACAACGTAATTGATTACTTTCCGATCGTTAGCAAAGTTCTACATGTTTGCCGATCAGCTAAGCCAGAGGTAATTATTTCGACTGGGATATTGTAATATTTTACATGTATTATATCTTCAGGGAGATTTGTGATAAGGGATGGCTCTAGTAGTAGTTGAGCTCATTCGAACGAGCTCGCTGGATAATAGGGTGTACGGGTTGTAGTACTTAACTCCGTACACCGATTTGTTGTGAAGGTTTGGAAGTTCAGTTAGTATAGAGAGACACGTTACATTAAGATGCACTAAGGAGTTGAACGAACCAAAACTGCCTGGAAGAGCTACTGGTCCATAAAAGAGCTTATGAAAGGAAACTTTCCTTTGTCAGTCAAGCGAAAAGATATGGACATGTGAATCCTTCCCATTTTGACCTGTGGTTCCCAGACTAGGTCTTTGACAAAGATTCAAAAGTCCAAACTCAAGGTTTGCCAACGTGTAATGGAGCGCAGTATTTTAAGCGTCAAATTGACAGACCATATTCGCAACACCACACTGCGCTCCAAAACACAGATTACTGACAATGCTCAAAAAGCCGATAAGCTAAAGTGGGACTGGGCTGGCCACGTCTGCCGTATGCCCAATGAGCTGTGGGCCAAAATAACCACTACGTGGAGCCTTGACAAACCCAGAAGGCGTCGCGGCAGACCCCGTAGAAGATGGCGGGACGAGCTGGAGAAAACAAACGACCAGCGGTCCACTTTAGCCCTGGATCGAAAGAGCTGGAAGTCATTGAGAGAGGCCTTTGCCCAGCAGTGGGATGATGCAGGCTAATAGTAGTAGTAAGTAGTTAAGTTAAGAATAAGTGACAGTTCTAGAGTGGAAGGCGATTATTTCTCTAAGTTGTTAATAGCTTCACAGTTACAAGTTCACTATATGTAAATTCGTTAGTAATGTCATTTTATTATGCTAAATTATGACGCGCATCGTTCGGCCTAAAGTAGGTTACAGAGTAAGCAGAAAAATGTATGACGATGAAACCGTATTTGACTGCTATCAAAAATATACATGAATTCCCTACTTCTTACCTTCTTATTTGCCTGCCTCGTTGGTGTAGTAGTAGCCAGCGCAACAGCTGAGCATGAGGTCATGGGTTCGATTCCCAGGTCGGGCAAAGTGTTATTGGGTGTTTCCATCTGGAATTTCTCAGTAGCAGCCCGGAGTCTCGAATTGTGCTCGGTTGATGGCAATAGGGTCGCCCCCTATTACATGGGACTTGAACATAACTGGCGAAATGTCGATGTTCTTTAAGTACACCTCTAACGCGATATGGTATGATGAGTTATTTTAAATATGAAAACAAGATTTTTATGATATTAAGATGACCTATTTTAAAGAAAAAAAATTATTCTTTTTTGACACACGCTTTTGGATTTATTCGTCTATCTTTGTCACCCAAAACAATCATTGTATTTGTGAATGGCGCGAAGTTACTGTAGGTACCGTTTTTGTTTTGAGACGTCACATGGTAACTATGTTGTCTCCGTCTAGCATAGATTTTAAAACACCTACATTTTCGCATTTTTTTTTTTTGTTGTTTTTGACATATTTAAACTTCTTTTTTTGGCTTATCTTTTAATGGGGTTTCGGAGAAACTCTTTCGGTGGCCAAGCAGCTCTATTGTATTCCAGTTTTAAGATTTGTGATGTTAAAATAAATTATAGTCTCGTCGATGAGACTTGTCAAATTAACCACCGTAAATGGCAGTGGGCAGAAAATGGATGACGACCACGTATTCAACCTCGTAATTGATTATCACTTTTGACAACGATTCCCGCTAAATTGAAACTTCACTAAGGTTGAAACTATGTAACAAATAGACTGTAATTTTTCGACGTACAAGTGACATTCAACCATAAGGTGATGAAGGAATTATGAGGTCGACTGTACCTATTGGAAGGCAAAGAATGGGTAACGCCCATGGTAGTCGAAAAAACTGGTGAAGGTCGAAGGAAGCCGCTTATAAACAATTTTTTGCTATGCCTTTAGACAGCACTGTTCCAGTCCTTAGGGAAAAGTTGTCAATAAATTCATTAATTAACATATATAAACTAATTGATTACAATCTAGCCTTTTATTTTTGGGTGGGAAATCATCAAATAACTTCTCCCGCTCTGGGCATAGCGGGACGGCGTGTCAGACTTTTCCTGACTAAAACCCACCCGTGTTCCTTCAGTTGCCTGTGCGCCAGGGCCATGGTGACCCTTTCGGACAAACCCGCGACCCCGCCAGACATCGACCCTAATGGACCCCGTCAATGAGTGCTGACATCTCTTTGAGGCGCGCGTGGAACACAACGCGCCGTCGGCGTCGACTCGGGCCTGGTCCTTACCGGACGGAGAGCTATTACAATCTAATAGACTAATAAGGAATGCAGCCTCTAACTTATTATTATACGTAATAAATTTATGTACCTCAGATGAAAAACCCTACTGATTATATTTATCAATAAACCTGGGTTAAACAATTTGACAACAGGTTTTCGTATGAAAAATTATAAATCACACACAAACTTTTGTCTACATTTCTTTTTCATTTCTCCTTTTGCAGGTCTGCTGGAAGAAATTTCTTAAGAAATAAGTAGTACCTTTGTACTCAATACTAATATGCCGTATCTGTATCTATTTTACTGTGTGTACATAAATAATAAAATAAATAAATATTATGGAATTTACGGCCCATTTTATTATAACAGAAAAACATACATTTTGAAAAAAGAACGCTCTGCTGGCAACAAAAATAACAGCCAGAGGCACAAAATTCAATAAAATATTTTGCTCAATAATAATCTGTGCAAATATTGACTAGCAAAATCAGTGCAAAAATCATACACATTTCGGTAACAGACTGAACCCTTTATTAAGCTCGTCATATTGACCCAATTAAGCAATATTTACTTAGGATTTGTATAATAAATTATGAACGGCCTAAATAAATATTAAATTATTGGATTATGACAATGGGAATCAATTGGTCATAAATTTATTGATCAAGTGACCGCTTGGGGGTTTGGTCCTGAGAATCTCTGGGAACAATTTAGACAGTACGAACCTACAGAATCATCTTCCACTCATCTTCCTATGTTGCAGTTTGTGGCTTTTAAATCTACTTATAGAGAACGAGCTTCTTTCTACCCGCGATTTCGTACGCGTAAAAATTCTTGTTATATAAATATATAAAAATAAATATGTATAAATAAATTAAATATCTTAAAATATCCTATGATACTCGGCAACACTGTCGCTTCCCATTAGAGTTATATTTTTTTATCGTCTGAGGAGTTCCGAAGATCATCCCCTCCTTAAAGAGTCACACCTCTTTATAATATTAGTATATATAAGCTTTAAGCTGCTGGATGAACAACAATCGACTTCGTGAAACCCCAGATAATCTTCCAATTGGCCATGAACTTTAGTTATAGAACATGCAGAGGTATTTTACTGTTACTTGTTGACCGGCCTACACTGTTCTCCCATACCTATTAACACTGTAATTTGAAAACATTGTAAATGCCACTTATTTTTAATAGAGTCGCCATGGAGTTTCTTGCCGGTTCTTCTTCATAGAAAACGACCAATTGGAACCGTACACCTAGCATCTGACATTTCATAAGTGCCCATGTAGGTTTATGTCAATTTTTTTTATTTTTTTTTTTGATTTTATTCAACATAATATTTAATGATTTAATAAAGCTGGTCTGAGGTGTACCTTCATTTCACCAGTTGTGTTTTATGTCACATATTAAGGGGGGAGAACCTTTTTTTTTTTAAATTGCCCTTACTTGGGCTAACCGGGCACAAATCCCAGCATCTGTAGACAATGTGGCGTTTTGCATTCTCGTCAAATTCAAGTAGGTAACTATGCTAATGCTTCTCGACACGAATCAATAATAAAATAAGTAGGTATTTTTTTTTCTAATTTTCGGAAATCGGTAATTATTTGACACGCATGTTAAAACGCGGCCTGTGTGGTACCGCACTGTAACTGTTCTTTTACACACATAAAAACGCGGCAGTTTATACGATCATAATTTTGCCTACCCCCGCGCGCACACACCCCTCTTCTATCCCTACACCCCATCGGGCCAGGCTCGTTCACACTCACACATCGACTACTGTGTGAGTGTGATTGATGTCGCCGCCGTGAGTGCGCCTTTTGAGATTCCCGTCCCGCGCTCCTTTAATTCGTTTTAAATCCGGCACGATGACGGAAAACTATTCCAATGTCGAGTTGGTGGAGATGGTCCGGTCAGTGGGTCTTCTTAGGGGTGGAGTTTGACGAGTGACACATTACGTTTTGTCGGTGGTTACTGGAACATCGAGACGCCAACATCCTGTGGACGGACGAGTGCTTATTTACTCGAGTTGGCATCTACAATGTTCATAATTAACACTGGTGGACTCAGCGGGACCATAACCCGCACGTGAACAAACGGGATTCGTTCCAAGTGCGGTTTTCCTTAAATGTGTGGGCTGGCATAATAGGGGACCGCGTGCTTGGACCCTATTTCATCGAGGGTTACCTTACCTGCATTACTTACCTGTCGCTACCACGACAAGTCGTCCAGGAGATGCTCGATGACGTTCCCCTGGCAATCTATCGCAACCTGTACTACCAGCAGGACGGTGCCCCTCCTCACTACGGTCGTCACGTACGCGAGTCCTTGACCGAAAGTTTCGGCAACCAGTGGATTGGCCGCGGTGGACCTGTGGCCTGGCCTCCGCGTTCTCCGGACTTAACGCCCCTAGACTTTTATTTGTGGGGAGACATTAAAAGACTAGTGTACACAGATGCAGTAACAAGTGTTACAGAATTAAGGGAAAAAGTGGTTAGTGCTTTCGACACTGTAAAAACGAATGTGTTTGTGTTGCGAAAGCTGAAAGAAAACCAGCGACATGGTGCTAGACTGTGTCTAGAATGTGAAGGTGGACACTTCGAACAATACCTCCGGCTAGCGTAGGTAATTAATTTATTTTTACTTAAACAATAATTTGTAAATGCGTACTTAGTTATTTAAATCAATTGGTGTACCTAATTAGGTAGATTTCAAATGTTTGACTGAGGCCAAAATACCTAGATTTACCTGGTAGCCACCTCTGGTTTTTATTAAGTACCTACTTACTTTTATTATGTATCAAACAACGCGCGCCGAAGGCGCCATGCGTTCGTTTTTGTGGATACCTACTCATTTTTTAAGATCTAACATTTACAATTTCATTGTTTACTGTAGTCTGTTTATCAAAAATAAAATAAATTGTGCACGTAATGCAAAACTAACATTTAAAAAATCAGCTGATAACTAAGTACCTACTTACTCTTACAAGTTTTTATTATTACCTACTTAGGTATCTAAAATACGCGCGGCGCCCGCGCCGTGCGCTCGTATTTCGTACCTACACGTTTTTATTACTATTTCATTATTTACTGTAGTCTGTCTAGCAAAAATAAAATAAAAACTGTACGTAATACAAAACTAACATACTATTAATCAGCTGATAACTACGTACCTACCTACTCTTACAGGTTTCTATTATTACCTACATAGGTATCTAAAATACGCGCGGCGCCCGCGCCATGCGTATTTCGTACCTACACGTTTTTATTACTAAGATAAATTTACAATTTTAGGATTATTTACTGTCCCATTAACAGGAATGAAATTAAAAGAAAGAAAGCAAAACTAACATTTTATTAAATCAGCTGATAGCTACGTCACAGATTATTTAAGTTGTAACAGCTATACATTACTCCTTACAAAATCTCCTATACCTACCGCGATAATAGCATTCTTCATGTCAGCGACCGCTGCGTGCTAAACTGTGCCTAAAACGCCCGACCATAGAGTTATTATCGTTTCAGAGCCATGTAGCCTTACAGCTGTGATGCCCACTAGAGGTACCATTCTAATTAAGCTTTGAAAATATGATCTAGGTAATTATCAAGAGTTTATGTCATGTAGGTAGGTGATTTTCAAACTCGAACTAGGCTATTGCTAGACGCACGAGCTGCTGTTAGGTGGGCGGGGCCTGCCGGTGGTCGACACGCGGCACGCACGCACACAGCGACATAGTCGTACGACAATGCCTACCGCATACGCAACGGGGCGATTCTGTTCTTTGAAACTGGTGTATTCTGAAATACTGTTAAACTTAAATGACTAAAAAAACAGGTATCGTATTTTTATTTTATTATTTATGTCTTTCATAACAGCCTCCTGAAATTTGACGAGGATGCAAAACGCCACATTGTATATGCTTAGCTACTATTAAACTTTTCTATTAGAACTTGTAGAGTACTTGCTTAACATACTAACAGTAGGAACAGCTTTCATTTTGACAGTTCAACAACATTCATTGCATTATTTACGTTGTCGAGCGGACAATTTTTTCGAACATTTATGAAGCATTGGATTAGCAATGGCTTTAAAATGATTCAGATTGTGATAGATAGTGTTGAAGATGTTTCCCATGCAAATGCAAGATTTGATATTAAAACAATACAATCTATCCAAAAACATTCAACCTTCCATGTCACCAATTTAAATATTTCTCTCTAAACTTCAAAAAGCAAGATCTTTGAGCCCCTTAACGCCATAGCGATGTCTTAAAAACCGTTTCTGAATCCTTTATTGCGTTAATGAAAGCTACATTTATCCGGCGTCCTATTAACCTAATTACATTATATTTACTTAAAGGATAATAAGGCTTTTGTGACTTCATTTCGATTCTTATGTAATAGAATTTAATTGGGCCGTGATGTTGCCAGTTTTATCTCAAGTCTGGCAATTTTGAAAAGATTTTTTTCAAACAATAAGGAGTTATTCGTTCAAAAGATTTAAAAAACTGCTGTACTGGTATCACCCAGTAACTGGGTTGTGGAGATCAGATAGAGAGTAACTCTTTGTAAAATACTGGTTTTCGAAAAATGTGAAATTAATTACTCAGATATATAGATGTATACGCCCTTAAGTGCCGGATTTGACATAACAATAAAAAGTCCATAATAGAACATTACCGACTTATTGCTTAGGGGCATCGTTAGTGTAAGCCATAGCTCATAAATAAAGGAGTCCACAATAGAAAACTAATCACATTATTTAAACACAAACGTATTTATTTCGTTTTCCACAAAATTTGTAAAAACACTCGGATATCACCAAAAAAAAAAATCCTTACCCTAATTACGTAACACACTATCTACACAATCTGAATCATTTGGAAGCCTATTGCTAATCCATTGCTTCATATATTCGAAAAAAATATCTGCTCAACAACGTAAATAACGCAATGAATGATGTTGAACTGTCAAAATGAAATCCATTCCTACTGTTGGTATGTTACGTAATTACGCCGCTGTACTTACCCGCGAAGATTAAAAATTAAATTACACCAATTTGTTACGCTGATACTCTCGACGTGTTCACTGCTCGGCGTCTCGAACAAGAAAGCCGGTTTCAGTTGTCTCCAATAAAGAATGACTGTGAATTTCATGATGAACGAATAATCGATTGAGTGACATACGAGTATTAGTCGATTAAATAAATAAAGTTACCAGATAGAAGCTAACAATATGTTATAGACAATAATCGACTATTTAAATAATGTTATTTGTAGGTTGCAACATTGTTATTTTTAAATATTTTATCCTTTTTAGTTGTGGCAACCTTAAGATCAATTTTGAAGTAAAACGGCGCGATACAGTGAGTCCATTCCATTCTTAGCTACAGACGACGAAAGTGGCCTCGAGTTACAATATTTAAGGTGTAGACTACCATTAAAGTGATTTGTACAAGTATTCGAGTGTACAATTCTTTGAAATAGGTACAAGAGTAACTGACTAATGATTTTGCTCTCTTCTCTTTCATGTTCCGTCATAAAGAGACGGAAGATATCACCTCTCTTTTACCCAATTCCGAACCTGCACAATATTATTGTTTTGAATTCATTAATTTGTATGTTGGGGTAAATTAATTGAGTGTAAATTGGTGCTGCGTTGAACTTCTCTTGTTTTACGCACGTAAATATTCTATCGGGGCGTTTCCGTTCGTGTAATTACTAAAGTAGGTGAAATGGTGAATCCATACTAATATTTTAAAGAAGTAAAATTTGTTTTTTTGTAAGTTTATTTGTAGGAGGGAATTTCTGAAACTAACGGTGGGATTTGAAAAATTCTTTTTGCATTTGATAGCCCAATTCTTGAGGAAGCTTATGAGCTAAAGCGCGGGCACTGTCAGATTGCATAGAAAAGAAAGAGACGCGCGATGACACAACTCTGGTAATTTATTGCAAAATATGAAGCAATTATGGATTTCCAAAAAATCTATTCATTGGAATAAAAAATTAAAACACTATTACTTTAGTATGTGACTTGTAGAATAATCTCACAAAAAATTGAATGTTTGCATGTATATTAGTATGATTTTTAATCGTTAAAATACTTTTTAGAGGTATCTTCGTCATTTTTTTCTATCATATCAAGTTAATTGTATTATGTTTTCAACACACTATCTAACTAGCATATATCCAGAAGAATATCATATATTTTTCTGATTTTGGTTACTGCAGTAGATCATATATTTTTAGGCATTATAAATTTGCGTTTAGGTCATGTAGTCCCTTAAATAAAATAGTCACAAAGAACGCTAAGCGAAAACGAAGTGATAGCGCGGGCAGGTGATGCGATGCGACGGGTTAGGTTGGGTAAACAAGAAATTTTACGCGGACGAAATCGCGGGCAGAAGCCAATAATGTATAATTAGGTATGGAGTCCAATTAATTATAGAAACTTTAAGAATAAATTGTATTAGTGTGATATTTGTTTAATTCATAATTTAATTTAGTATTATTGACACATTAATCAAAACAACGAAATATTTGATAGCTATTTGCGACGTTGCTAACTTCCCTATTGCACTCTCATAAGTATAAGAATTGTTCTTCTGCAATCTTTGTCAATAACTTGTCAAAAATGTAGGTAAATAACTGGTACTTTTGGTAGATTGACACTGAGAATGCGTTCTTTTTTTAAATAATTAAAAGTTACTAAAAAACTAAAACACAACTACGACAAAAACAACAACTAAAAAGGTATAAACAAGACATCACTGGTGCCGATTCTCTTGTCACAAAATTCTCTAAACTAGACTAAAAATCACTAAAATTTTGTTTAGTCCTGTCAAAAGACGATTTCTCATTCTGAAATAGACTAAAGTGATACAACTTAACTATATTTTAGTTTGACAGCACCAAGATGGTACTGAATAATTAGTTTAGTGAAAATGGCAATTTTGCTATTCTGAATTTGACGTTTTTAACCTAAAATTTTGGTTGTCTTAACTAAATCTGGCTATTTTTAATCGCGATTAAAAAGGTGTGGAATAAAATTAGTTGTCATGAACTAAGATTCACCACAACACCTCGACTTCAGGGGCAAAAACAGTACTGTATTTTTTTTAAATTTTGCTTATATCTCGAAAACGGTGTGTCCTATCGCAAAAATAATGAAAATTTCGACCCCCTTTATAAAACCTTTAAATCCATATAACTCTACAGGAAGGTATTTTTTTTTAAATATTTTCCGTACAAAAAGTGAAAAATTCCATATAAAACACGCCGAGGCTGCAACCAATGCGCGCCTCCGGCTCTAAAAAAAAATCACGTGGTAGGGTAAACAAGTAGGTACCATGTGGAGTCGCGATTGTCAAATTAATTTTAGTTGCGTCAAAATGATTTTTAAATTTAGAGATATTTTATTGCAGAATAGCTCTAAGATTCTCATAGCCAAAAGTAAGGAATTTTAGTGATAGTTTAGTTAGTTTAGTTCGGTGTACAAGAGAATCGGCACCACTGACCGACAAATTAAAAATCCGGAGTCAAACGTCATGTGTAATGAAGGCTTAAATCGAACAGTTTACGTGTGATTATGGATTTTTAATTTGTCTGTCTGTGATGTTTGGTTTATACCTTTTAGTTGTTGTTTTTGTCGTAGTTAGGTTTAGTTTTTATTAACTTTTATTTTTATTATTTCATTTATTTTGGGGTTTGGGATCATTGAGCGTAGGTACCTACCCAATTTTTTTAGTTTGTGAAAATTCAACAGTAAAATTTGGGGTTCAAGTATAATATAATTATAGGTTCTCAATATATTTTCAGAAAGTAATCCTTGACCTTTCATTAGATACCAAACCCCATTTTTTTAGGCAACACTTTTCATCTGCTAAAAGCCACCATCTTAGATTTTTGTGACGTGACATAGCCTATAAATAGCGAACAATCAAGACACTTCCAACGATACCTCATTTGTCAAATTATGATAAGTAGTTTAGAAGTTATGAGGGAACAGATGAACATACCTACATACCGGTCAAAATCATAACCCTCATTTTTGCTTCGCCGTAGTCGGGTAAAAATACGGGATTTGCCCCTCTAGTTTGCTCTATTGCCTTTTAAACAATGCATCTGTTTTGTTGTTTTTTTTTATTTATTTTTTATTTGGCAGCTCGTAGTTGTGACCTTAGAGGTCGTGTCTACTTAACCGGACTGTCCTGTGGGTGCTTTAAACTAACTTAAAGCCTCCAGCCAGGGGAGAATTTCTTAATTTCTAGGTGACCGCACGCTAAGTGCACCCCCTGTGGGGTACGAACCTCGGCTTAGGGCATCACTGAGGGGAGGGCAGCAAGGTGGGACAGGCTGGATCGAATTTATAACATTATTATTATACGGGGAATTTAAAGTTACAGGCTCAGCTACGGCGCGGGCTGGCGCTTCGTCGAGCAAGGGTCGGGGGGGACGCGAGGGACCTCGGCGGCGAGGTCGGAACGATGGCGGTCTGTGTTTGTGCACTGTACTGGTGGCCCTACTGCTCTCCTGGAGGAGGGTTATGAGGTTACCGGGATCGGCTAGGACATACCTTGGACGGCGGGTACAACTGATACGGGAAGCAGTGTAACTGGCAGCCTCGACAACCAGAGGGTTGCGATGTGAGGCCCTGGAATCAAAGAAATGCTTGGAAATGCGTTTCATGAATTGACGGATAGTGGGGATTTTAAGATCTCGTTCCGAACGAACCAAGGGGAACCGGTTTTGGAGGGCCTGCATCCTATGGATGTGATGGGGTTTTGTGTGTGCGAAAACCACACTCGCATAGGTCATATTTGGGCGAATGCACGCTGTGTAAATGCGTAATTTGCACTTGAGTGACAATTTGCTGCGTGCATTCAGTAGGGAATGGAGTCTACCGACAGCGAAAGTGGTGCGCGAACGCACCTTCTTTATGTGCTCAGCGAAGGAGAGGTGCTTGTCCAGGTCTACACCCAAGTATTTGGCTCGCTTCTCCCAGGGGATAAGCTTGCCGAATATGGTGATCGGACGGGAGTGTTTTGTTGTGTGTATGTGTGCCATCCTTATTCGAAAGATAGTCTAATCTATGCATTGCATGCATTTAAATATGCATTAATTTAATCTATGCACAGCCTTAAGAGCGGCCAGCCTGTCTTAATTCCAATACAAACGCTCGCACTTGATTATGGCGTTCTATCGAATTTTCCTCCAGATATTTTAAACACACAGATATCTTGTGGTTTATACCTAGGTTTCTATTCAAATAGTCATAGTCGTTTATGTATTCGTAAACAAGCAACTTGTATCTGAATAAAAACTTTTTTGAGAAAGAAATTTAGTAAAGACGTCTGAAAATCCTGAAACCTCGCCATGTAATGAGACTCTAAATAATAATCTTTTTTTTCCAAAAAACTTCTAAGCCTTTTACAAAAATCCGTATTTCCTGGAACTTGTTTTGTTAATATCCACGCGCCAATTTTTGTTCGATGATATCACACTCACACTCGTGCTTCGTTTTCAAACATTGCGTTTGATGAAACAACAAGCTTTTCAATCATGCTAGCGTTGACGATAGACGTACCGGTAAAGGCCCTCTTAACGCTTTGTTGCCCCAACTAAAAGGCACGATTATGACGAAAGAATTTTTTCTCAAAAATCTTGACATAATAATTAAATACATAAGAATTATGTTATTTACAAAGTCGCTTCAGGCAGATAGAGTATTTAAACAAATATTGGGCTCGAAATAAAAATTGAAGCTTTCAGCTCTCAGTAAATAAAAATGATTGATTATTTCTCGTTCATACACAGGAACGATTAAAAAACATATCGATGCGAACATCAATATTTGGTTTTTATATTGATTTGGTGTTTTGTTTACATTGCCATGTGTGGAGTTTTGTTATTATACTTGCAAATAGGGATGATTTCTTGCCAGTTTTTCAAAAGTATGACTCGCATCTGCCTAGCCTTTTCAAAAGGACGACTCTCATCTGCCTAGCCTTTTCAAAAGGATGACTCTCATCTGCCTAGCCTTTTCAAAAGGATGACTCTCATCTGCCTAGCCTTTTCAAAAGGATGACTCTCATCTGCCTGCCTTTTCCAAACTATGTCGGGTTCGGGTTTCAGTATAACCGGGTGCAGCTGAAAACCAATATTTTACATGGAGTTAGTTCCTATCTGACCTCTACGACCCAGTTACTGGGTGATACCAGTACTGTTCTTTTTTAAGTCTTTTGAACCAATACATCCTTATTTTTTGAGGAAAATACTCTCAAAATTGCCAAACTTAAATAAAACTGGCAACATCACGGTCCAATTAAATTCTATTACATAAGAATCGAAATCAAGTCACAAAAGCCTTATTATCCTTTAAGTAAATATATCGTAATTAGGTTAATAGGACGCCAGATAAATGTAGCTTTTTAGTAGGTTTTTAAGACATCGCTGTAGGCGTCAAGGGGCTCAAAGATCTTGCCTTTTGAAGTTATGAGAGAAATATTGAAATTCTGTGTTGTTTTAATAACAAATCTTGCATTTGTATAAGAAACATCAGGTTTTAACAGAGATACTTAGAAGTAGCCGAGCATAAATACAGATTCTGCGATTTCTGCCCGGTTAGTCCACGTTAGGTCAGGCTCTATGTATTCCACAGGGCTCGGTCCTGGGCCCACTCCTGTGCAACATCAAGTACGATCGGATGCTGAGGGGCAAGCTCCAACCGGGAGTGGACCTGACGTGTTATACGGACGACACGCTGGAACGGTCCGGGAGAGCTCGCACAGGGAGGCAGCGTTGCTGGAACAGTTGCAGTCACACGAGTAGTGGGCCACATACGGTGCCGGGGCCTGAAGGTGAGCTTCAACAAGTCGGAGGCTGTGGTCTTTCATGGCCCGCGCGTAGGCGCCGACGCTGGGGTCACACTTCATGGTCGTGGGGGCCTGAATTGTCCACCATGAAGTACCTGTAACTGGTGCTTGACAGCCGGTGGGACTTTAGCCCCCAATATCGGTGACTGGCACCAAAGTTGATAGGTGCGGCCGGCGCGCCCGTAACGCTTCTTCTCAACCTGGAGAGTCCAAGCGCTGCCCGTAGGAAGTTGTACTTAGGGGACGTGTGATCCATGGCCCTGTACGGGGTCACGGTGTGGGCCTCTAACCTGACGGCCGGCAGCATCGCAATGCTACAAAAACCGCAGATGGCGATGGCCATTAGGGCTATCAGGGTTATCGCATGATTTCCTACGAGAAGGCTTGTGCAGTGGCCGGATCTTCGCCTTAGGATCTAGAGGCGAGAGCCGTCACGTTTCTGTACCGCTGGCGCAAGGAGATGCGGACGCGAGGCGCTAGACCGATGCAGCGAGAGACCGTGCTGCGTCGGTCATAGCTCTGCGAGGTCCTGGTGACTGAGTGGTGGGACAGGCTTTTGCGTCCTACCGCCACTCTCGCTATTGTCGAGGTGATCCGACCAGTGCTCGACGAATAGCTCGAGATGAGGTAGGACTCCCTGTCGTTTTGGGCGACACAGGTGCTCTCTAGGCATCGTTTCTTGGGGAAATACCTGTGTCGCATAAACAGAAAGCCAGACGCTTGGTGTCTTCACTGCGCACACCCTGTATGCACTGTGCAAGTGCACCCAAGGACAACCCCCGGTTGGTGTCGGACTATTGCAGGGTATGGAAACAAAGTTATTGGACTACTGATTTGGGTAGCTTTAGTGGACTGGTTATCTAGGACTATGGAAAGACTATGGCCCCTGCCTGACCACTGTTTTATATAAAATACACAGATAAAATGGCGGGGGTGACTTGCACACTCAATAATGGGCCCCTGAAAACGGTCGCAAGCACATAGTGTCGTAGCGACAAGGGGGCAACATGTCCTGAGGTGCTTATGAGGAGTGGAGAGGTATCCCACGGCTATCATGTCAATCCCGGAAGTACGGTCAAGATCCCTACCAGCATCTTACTGGAATACTTCCTTCCTCCGAGCACGTTTGCTCTTGCGAATCTCCACTCAAGCCGGCCAATAAAGGCAAGAAAGAGGGGGGAGCTCTGTTCCTCCTTATTGTTCACTCCAGCCGGCCATTAAAGGCAAACCAGAGGTAAGGAACAAGACTTCTCCCAGGAGACAGGGTCCGTGGGGTCGCTACTGCTCAACAGCTCGCCACATGCTGCCCTGCTGGTTTCTGTATCTCTCTTGGTCTGGCTCCTCACCCTAGACCTGTTTTGGATTTTTTTTAATTATTATTATTATTAAGCAAAATATTTTTTACATTTATTTGTATGCCTCTGGCTGTTGGTAAACTTGTGGCCAGCGGATCATATTTTTTTCATAAAGGTATATATTTTTTTTATAATAAAAGGGATCGCTTACTTCATAATGTTTAAAAAAAAATATAAAAACCTGTTGTCGAATTATTTAACGCATGTTTATGCAGTAAAAATATCAGTAGGGTTTTTGTGTTCAAAGTAAAATCTTTTTGTTGTATAGGTATAAAGTTTAAAAGTAAAACGAGTTGTGTCGCTTGCAACTTTTCGATCAATCTGGCGTGCCGTATACATTACTAATGATGTGGTTTCAATCATCCTCTCATACAGATTTTAGCTACATGAGAAAGCAAATGCTGTTGCAAAAACATAAGCCAGTGATCATGGTTGATAGCAGGACTCATATCCCTGGGTTGCCCGCAATATGTACCTACTAAGGTCGATTACCTGTGATAGCGTATTTAATGACGTACCTTCTATCTGTTTCAACTACCAGGTTTCTTCACAGTGTTTTCAATCACTATCCGCCAGTGTCCGCTCATTTGTGCCGACAGTAGTGTAACTGTATTTCGATAAGAATGGTATGGGAGCCGTTAAAAATACAGGCACATTTCGTATCCGTTTCCTTGAAAATAAATATCTGAATAAGGAGACCTTTTTTTTTTTATAAAGTTTAACAATGTTCATTTTATTTGGAATCAGATAATGTCACAGTGTTATTTCCCATGTTCAAAGTCGCAACTACAATAAAATAAAAAAATAGAATAGTATGTTTCACATAAACCTACATGGGCTCTTATAAAATGTGAGAAGCTAGGTAATTTTGGTTAATTTTGATCATGATCTGGCAGATTGAGTAATTTATGTGGCCTACCGAAATGTCCTTTCTTTGGTATTGTTCGTCGAATCGTTGAGCTCCTTAAGTCCTGACTTCCTGAGTTGAGCTGCATGATTACTGACAAATGCGTGCACTGACTGGACAGGTCCACTCAATCTGTGTGGTTCTTTCCTCAAAAGACCATTTCAGATACCAATCTACATGGTCTTCACATGATCTGACCAAGATTATGTCTGGACTTTAAAAGAGACTGTGACCTCTGAGTTTGTTTCGGCCTTTCTTCTCAGAGTAGTCAGATAGGAAACGCCGACCTCATCTAGTTTAAAAATATGATTGACGTGTAAAAGTGTTTGTACAAACCTACTTACAGAAATAAAATCATTTATCATTTAGGTGCACGGTTCCAATTGGTCGTTTTATAAGGAGAAGAGAAAGCTAGAGACTCTACGGTTACTCTTTTAAAAATAATTGGCGTTTACAATATTTCCAAATGTCAGTCTTAATAGGTATGCGAGGACATATAATACTCGTAAAACCAATCCACAACGAAAATACCCAAACAAACCCAACAACTGTCGTATATTAGCTCTCTTAACATCAGCCTCTAAAATTTTTGGAAAAGCCAAGTGTGATCGCATTTATAAGTTTTGCGAAAAATACAATTTATTTGATTAGTGCCAGAACGGCTTTTGAAAAAACCATTTCACCACCTCAGCAGTCTATATGTATATATCCAGGGAGCCCTTAATATTATTAGTAACAGAAATACGCAATTGGAATATTGCTAGACATGACCAAAGCCTACGATAAAGTACAATTTGGGATTTTGCTAAACAAATTATAAGGAAAGGTATACGTGGAAAGGCTCACGAATGGCTAACATCTTTCTTATCTAAAGAACATAGAACAATTAGTTGAAATAGAATAATGAAACCTTTAACCACAACAATAATGAAATCGAAAACATCCGATCATATAGTAAAGCAATTAACGCCTCAATTCCTCAAGGAAGCGTCATAGGATGCCTCTTATTTTTACTTCATATAAATGACCTACCTAAGACCATTGAAGGGCCATGTGTCTTATTCGTGGACGATATATCCATATTAATCTCATGCCAAAACAATGTAAATATAGAAGAAACTCTCAGTTCCATACTTACTAAAACATGCAACTGGATGAATGCACATAACCTCGAGATAAACTACTCCAAAACCAAATGAATAACTTTCCACCCTTACCAAAAAACACCTTTATCTTTAGATTTTATTTTCAGCGACTGAAACCGTTAACGAATTTACCTAACTCGGACTAGTTATAGGCACGCATATTAACTAGAAATCACACATACAGAAAACTCACTCAAAATTTTCTAAATGATAAATGATTTTATTTCTGTAAATAGGTTTGTACAAACACTTTTACACGTCAATCATATTTTAAAAACTAGACGAGGTTGGCGTTTCCTATCTGACTACTCTGAGAAGAAAGGCCGAAGCAAACTCAGAGGTCAGTCTCTTTTAAAGTCCAGACATAATCTTGGTCAGATCATGTGAAGAACATGTAGATTTGTGTCTGAAATGGTCTTTTGAGGAACGACCACACAGATTGAGTGGACCTGTCCAGTCAGTGCACGCATTTGTTAGTAATCGTGCAGCTTAACTCAGAACTTAAGGAGCTCAACGATTCAACAAACAATAACAAAGAATGAACATTTGGGTAGGCCACAAAAAATATTCAAACTTCCAGACTATGATTAAAACTAGCTGAGAGGTAAGAAAAAAACAGCAACAGTGACCCACATAGTCTTCGCATTTATTTCTAAATTCTCTAGCGCCCTTCATTAAATAAAAAAGACTAACCATTTACAAACAGCTTTCTCCACCTATAACGCTTATGCTTATGCATGACTTAGCTATGGTGTTATTCTTTGGGGAAACAGCACAGGTGCACAAACACTTTTTATCCTGCAAAAGAAATTGGTTAGAATTCAGGTAAACATTGAGCATACAGATAGTTGCAAACCTTTCTTTCAAAAACATAACATTTTAACCCTTGAGGGAAAATTTCTTGTATATAAATTTTAGAAACATGCAAATTTGTGCGGCAACATCAAGAATTTTATTCAAAACGAGAAGACATTCAGACTCGCTATCTACTCAGACACCGATCTAGGCTCAAAATACCCAGTTCTCGATTAAAAATGCACTCTAAATGTCCTTATAACTGTAATGGCCATTAAATTATATAGTAAACTACCAGTACCAAAAGAAGAAGAAGAGAAAATTAACATATTTAAAAAAACTTAGACAATGTTTGATAAATAAAAGCTAGTACTACTCGATAAACGAATATCTTAGTGATTGACTTATAAAGTCATATTTCAAGTACACGAGACTTCAAATTGTATTTGATTTATTTATTATTATTACATCTCTTAACAGATACCTGTTCTCTGATTATCTAAAAAAAAACCTAAATCATTGTTTTAATAACATTATAACAATGATTTTTTATTTTCATTGTTTTAATAACATTAAAACAATGATTTTTGTTTTTTTTTTCATGCCAAACTACTATATTATAGTAGTTTGGAATGTAATTTTATATAGTTAACAAATGCTTCCGAGAGGTAGCCTTTGTTAACTAAGTGAAAGAGAAAATAAGTGAGTGAGTGTAAGTGAGTGTAAAATAAGTGAGTTAGGAGAGATCCTATCTCACTTATTTTGCTGTGCCCAAAGGGCCCATTAAGATCTAATTATAAGTTTACCACCTAAGAGTACGTGGAATGCAATAAAAGTATTGAGTATAGATTATTGACAATGTAGGCCTGTCAACAATTTTAAGAACCAGGTCCTTAACAAAATAGAAAAACGTCAACAAATCAAACAAAATAAAATACAACGAACTATATTTTTAGTTTCTACTAAACAAACGCATTTTGCTTAGCCGTTTATTTTATTGAAACCACGTTTCTCTAAATAATTAAATAATACTGTCAATATCAGGAATGCAATATAATGATATTGAAAAATTCTCGAAAGAAATGGATTCTCATTTCAGATTTCAATGCGCGTGTGCCGAGTTTATTGGACAGTTCGTTGTGTCACGCGGCTTTACTTGAGGTTTTTTTTTTTTTTATAATGTAGTTAGTAGGTACAGTTATACGTTGTTTGAATTATTTAGTTTTGAAATATTTACCTATTATATAAGATAACAATGATTAGAAATTTATTTAAGATGTATAATTATGTAAATAAAAAACGAGGGAAAAGAATCATAGGGCAACAAAAATTTGTTCGTCTTGAGCCAAAAAATAGGCCAGCCTCTGATCACGTGAAAAGTCGACCAAACGCTTGGCGATATTTCGAAAAACCAAGTGGGCGGTCGGACGCCATGGCGCTAATGTACCAATCCCAAACGGCTCGAACATATAATTCCCAGTATAATTGGAATAGAGGTTTTCCAATGTGTTCAGTTTTAGACCTGTATTTCCTGCTCATGTGTGTGTCCCTGTCATGCTCACTTAAATGTCTCACTGTTGGTGGCGCGTGTGTTGGATCATTCGGTTCCCTACAAAATGGTTGAGCTGGATGGTGCTGATCCACGCGTCATGTTCGTGAACGGGCGCCGTCAGTTGAGACTGGTCATCTCTTAACTGCCACGGCTTATTTATTTTTTTCGGTTTTTTTTTTATTTCTTTTTTAATATACATTTTATTTTATTTACATTGTTCTCACATATAGAAGCAACAAGAATAATGTACCAACGATTTTTTAATATCTTGATTTAAAAAGACTGTTTTTTTTTTTTGGTTCTGTCTTTTTTATTACGGTCGCTTCTAACTTGCACGTCTTTCCACATCGTTCTCACATGTATAATTTCAATATGAATGATGTAACCTATTTTTTGTAACAATATTTTGATTTCAAAAACTGTCCGTGGAGTTTCTTGCCCGTTCTTCTCCATAGGTACCTACTACGCTTTGGAATGGGCAACTAGCTTCACCTTTCTGACTGACCGACCCCTTGACAATTCAAAAGTTCCTGTAATTGGTTTATTTGAAATAAATACTTTGAGTTTGAGATTGACTTCAATGGTATTTGACATTAAGGTGTTGAGATACCATTTTAAACAATTCGCGCAAAACTTTATGAGCCCTCTGAACGTAGGCCCAAGAAAAAAACCGCGCATGGTACAGTTGAGTGAGATTAGGAGAGTTCCCTCGGACACCTATATTATGTATACTGCGCAGCCACTCGCTGCAACTTCCGAGAGCTCATAAAGTTTTTGCGCGGACTATAGTAGGTTAGAGATATGAAGTGAGCAAACCAGGGATTAAGCTTGTATCCTTTATTTATATACCTTATTCATTTATTTAACTATTTATGTACACGTACAAACAGACAAAAAGAAAGGAACGGTAGAATAACGGGTGTAAAAAGACGCTTAGTGAAGCTGAGAGTCACTTGTACTCCCCGTCACTTTTTTTTTTTTTTTGTGTACTGGACCATACCTGGGAACCTCCTGGTTACAGAGATATTGAAGGTCAAAATTCCAACTTTTACTGACGTTTTTTTACGAAATCAAGTTTTTAATTTTTTTTTGTGATTGGCTTCTCGTACGTCTACCTAGGAGGTTGTGGGCTGCTTAACCGGACATGCCTGTGGTTGCCCTAATAAATTAAGGCCCCCAGCCAGGACTTAAAAACTTACAAACTAGGCGACAACACGCACCCCCTGCGGGGTACGAGCCTCGGCTTAAGGCGTCGCTGGGACAGGGCAGCAAGGGACAGGCTGGATCGGAATTAAAGTTTTTAATGTTGTAACACAACTTTAAATACCTCCACGACGCCTGTACCGTTGCATGCACCCATAAGCACGTTACATTGCGCACTACCGCAAACAGCAAATTTTTACACCAAAAATAAAAGTTGTTTCCCAGCAATTATTTTTGTGTAAAGTTACTTAGTTTAATGTGCAGAATGCGTCGTTGATGGCTATGTGATGGGTCTTTTTCCATCCTGTATAATACAGGTAATGTTTAATAAAAATAGATGTAGACAACGTGTGTAAGAGTAGAAGAGAAAAACATAAAATTCTTTAATTTAAATATAAACATACAATATGAAAATATACTTACATACATACATAATAACACCGCTCCTGGGGTGGGCGCTTATAACTGCGACACAGTTACTAAACTAAGGCAGTATTAACGTACACAAAAATTGTAATATGTTTTTGTTCCAATAAATATTTGTATTTGTATTTTGTGTAATTGTAAAGTAAATAAGATGTTGAAATATCAATGCTCGTTCATTTTCATAGGAGAGAAGAATTTTATCAATCATCCCGTGATTATCCTGTAACGCTATTTACAGGATAATAAAAAGATAATGACATAATACAATTCTTGCCTTCACATTAAAATAACACACACACACACACATACACACAAACGCACCCCACATTTATATGCAGATTCCATATTAAATTCAGCGAAACGTTTTCGGTCGATAAAAGATGCCGAATTTCAGGAATCTGCGAGCAATAATACAGTGTTCCGTGAATGCTATTTGCATGAACCAGTGAGCATAATATGGATGCTTCTATTTTATTATTAAAAATAATTCCTTGAAATTCTAGTAGAACTTTCAGTGTTTTTCTGTTATTATTAGAAATTAGAGCTCGACCAAAACAGCAATTTTTTCGACAATGAAATTCGCCCTGCATTTTTGACCGAAAACCGAACAGGAAAATATATATATTTTGGTATAAAAGAAATACGGTGTCAATGTTATCCAGCCAACACACTGGTGGAAATTGCAGCACTTTAAGTTGTATAGTAGCGGTTTAAGAGTTCAAGAAGCTGTTTTAAGTTGCATATTTGCTTCCGATATTGCCAGTAGCTACTAAAGTAACTAAGACTGGCAGAAATGAAACAAAATACTCCTACCCCTATTTTACTCATACTCTTATTTTTTAACAGTTCATTCTAGAGCCCATGTAACTCCTTCTGTAGTAGTTATTTGTCATAAGTTTGTTCTTTGACATGGTCTTCCTAAGCCCAATCTCGAGGCTTACCTGTACCATGTACCTACGTTATAAAGTAATATTTGCATAGACATAATTCAGAGTTTTTTTCATTGCAAAACAGAAGACTACTTAGTTCATTATGTATGGATATCTTAATAACTCTATGTATCTACGTACTGTTATCGAAATAATTTCACTGCGGAGTTAACTCATGAGAAATAAACTTACCTTGATAAATAGTGCCATAGATGCCAATGTATACGTTTTTATAATAAACTTCCTAGCCACATTCAAGATCTAAGCTTTAATAAATTCAAATCTTTTATAAAACGGAAACTATGCCAGAAAGCCTATTATACTGTGAAAGGCTATGTTGAGGACAAAAAGGGTTGGGATTGAGCTGTTCCAATAAATTTACATGGTGAATGTTGATTTTAATTTACTAACTATTTTAGACATGAATATTTACTGTAAAAAGTATTATATTATTTTCATTGTTGTGAATATGAGGACTATGTCGGTCATTGTTTCAGTTTTATTCTTGATCTGGCAGTTTAAGTAGTTTATGCGGCCTACCCAAATATCCTTTCTTTGGTATTGTTCGTCGAATCGTTAAGCTCCTTCAGTCCTGACTTCCTGAGTTGAGCTGCACGATTACTGACAAATGCGTGCACTGACTGGACCTGACTGGACAGGTCCACTCAATTTGTGTGGTTCTTTCCTCAAAAGACCATTTCAGATACCAATCTACACGGTCTTCACATGCTCTGACCAAGATTATGTCAGGATTTTAAATGAGACTGTGACCTTTGAGTTTGTTTCGGCCTTTCTTCTCAGGGTAGTGAGATAGGAAACGCCGACCTAATCTAGTTTAAAAAATAGGATTGACGTTTAAAAGTGTTTGTACAAACCTACTTACAGAAATAAAATCATTTATCATTTAGTGTCCCAATGCAGTGATGATTGCTTTGCAGGTTTCAGGAATGATTGCTTCCAAATTCTGTGGTGATATTACCGTTGGAAATTTCAGTTCTTCGTAATTCATTCCCGAAGCTAGGAAACAAAGCGTAGCGCAGAGTCTTTCATGAGGAGTTATAATAGCTTGCCTCATATTTGTGTCCAGTTTTTAGGGTTCCGTAGTGCTGACAAGGAACCCTAATAGTTTCGTCATGTCCGTCTGTCTGTCTGTCCGCAGTTTTGCTAAGAAAACGATAGTACTAGAAAGCTGTAATTTTGTAGGAGTGTGTATATCAATTACGTCGATAATGAGGTAAACTAAAATTTTCGAAAATATTTTTCTTTAGGGTAACTCCCTTACATGTGAAGTGGGGATGAATATTTTTTTCGTCGTCTACCATATCGTGTAGGGTATCGTTGAATAGGTCTTCTAAAATGACTTGGGGTTTGCTAAAAATATTTTTCGATTTAATGCTCCATTTACGAAATATTAAACTTTAAGCCGCAATTTTTTGTTCCAGTAGGGCGTGCTCCCCCTTCTAAAACCTAAACCACGGACTTGAAAAATCTGGAAAAATTCACGAGGATAGTACATTTTATGAAATTTTAAGGAAAATTATAGCGGTTAAGATAATTTTATTAGTTTAGTAGTAATAGTCATTGAACTTGGGTGTTGGATAATTTTGTACCAAATACAAAATCTTTAGCATTAATCATCTAAAGTGACTAAGATGAAGCAGTTGCTTGTTTATAATGGGTAAAGACTTGCATTGAAAAACAAAATATGAAATAAAAAAACAAAAAAGAAACAAAATAAATTATCATAAGTTTCACAATACTGCCGCTAGATGGCGCTGTACCATCGGGTTACGTTTTCATTCGAGTACCTATAGAAGTCACAAACGAACTTTGTTTAATTTTCGAATTTCAATTTTGTGAATTGAAATAATAACTTGGCAGCAATCGTACTCTTATTTTTTAGCTTTAGCAGGAAGAAAGTGGTTATTAATAGTTAATGTCTAATCTATTTAAATAATTATCTTCGAAAATCAAAATTTTGTCATTAGTTTAGTATCACTATTCGGTAACAGATGGCGTTGTGCCATGACTTTGCAAGGTATGACTTCCGTGGTTACGTTATGTGTTAAAGTTTTGTTTTACCCCTACTCTGGACACCCTCGTCATATATTGTCTATGCAAGATATTTTTGGGACGTTGCGCGTTGTCTAATTAATTAAAATAGATTAAGTAGAAAGAGAAAGAAGTAGGTTAAATTTAAATTTTGGAGTTGCTTTAATGTTTGATTTCTTTTATATAGTATACTTAGTATAGGTAGGTAATCTTTTCAATTTGATTGATACACTTCGTTCGTTATTAATTGAAATAAAAAAGAATTTATTCTAATTTAAAGACGATTTTTGTGGTTATTATAACTATTAACTCCTAGTATCTTTACTATTACTTGTATTCAGAATAAAGAACAACAGAATCGTACTATATTGCCACTACGGAACCCTACACTGTGCGTGGCCCGACACGCACTTGGCTGGTTTTTAATTAAACGTGCCACTGGTTCAAAAAAAAAATTGTATGTGGATTCATTCATATGTAAATAATTTCTCCAATCTGCCGGCCCCAGGACAGTTAACGCAATAAATTTGTATGTCCAAGTTCACTCTCTATACACAGAAGTATAGAAGCCATACTGGAAGTCCAGAAGTCTCTGTAGTTCAGTCTCTTCAGAAGCCAGGGTTTGGCCCAATTGCGTTTGCGCTGCTTCCTTTTCTATAGGATAATAAATGCCGCAGCTGCCACTAGTAAAAATTCTACTTCTAAATCGTCGAACTTCATTGTAGGAGTGTCTCTACACGAGTGGCAAGACAGCACTTGCGACACAGAATGCCCCAGAAATGGAGTGCAGTGGCGCGCCCATTTGGAGTGGACTGTTCGTGTGGTTGTTCAATTTTTGAGCTCCGTTCGGCCGTAATCCACGCCACGCAGAGTGACGGAAATGGAGTGCTCGTGTGTAGCCAGCTCAACATCATTTCACACCTGTAATCCCGTAGGCAGACGTGTACCTATAGTGCACCTACATTTCTCCAGTTATGCTTAAGTTCCATATAATAGGGAGCGATCCTATTTCCATCAACCGACAAATCCAAACTCCAGGCTGTTCCTGAGAAATCCCTGATGGAAAAACCCAATAACACTTTCACCGACCTGGGAATCGAACCCAGGTCAGCAGTAACGCTTATGACCACCAGACTAACAAGGCAGTAAAGAGGGGTAAAAGACATTTTTGTTTGTTTCTGTTAAAAATAACAAAAAAAAAACACAAACACAAGTTATCCATACGCCAAGCTAGTAACACCACAAAACATTTTATTTATCTTTGAACTGGATTAAAAATTACTTTACCAACGGGTGCTTTGAAATAATTCAATTAAAACACTTTTAATTAGTAAGCCCAAATGATTTAATTAAAAATACAGTTCAATTTCACTGACCCGAATCCCATTGATTAAATCTTGCTTGTTTCAATTCGATTACTTGATCAATTATTTATTTAATCTATGTATACCGGACGGGCGTGATCGTTGGACGTGAAATGTGCAAGGAGGTTGTATGCCCATCCCAGTTATCCCGGTATAAGATTAGGTCTCTCTCAGTCTAGGCAGCGCTGACGTCTTGCATTGATGGGTTCAGGTTATCTTCGAGAACTAATTTAGCTGAAGACTATGTCCTGAATAGTCTCTATGGGAAGGGGTTTCTTGACGAAAAAACAAAAAAAAAACACAAAATATTGCTGATGATAACAAATTTAATCTATTTGGACCGTGGCGCGAGAGTGAACTAATATGTAATGGAGATGTTGATTCACTGGATGATAGCTGACTACTATATTATTATGTAAAGAGACGGTTCTTTTATACTTTTGGAGTGTGGAAAAACTATTGCGTAATGATTAAAGTCGTGCAATCGTGCAAAATAGGTGTGTTATTGCGTGGAAAAAACCCCGTGTCATTACAATGTATAAAAATATTGAAATAACTATTTTCTGTACACGTGGTTATTTTCGAAGTAAACTTATAGCTATTTAACTAATATATCTAATACTTATATCTTAACTAGGAAGCTCGTATTAATGTGCTTCGCCCACAATCCACCCCTTGTAACAGGGTTCAATCGCATTACATCATGGTTTTCGAGGGCGTGACACGCCTCTGAAAGCAGGTTAACGAACGAACGAACGAACGTTATTTGCGAACTTAACAAACTATTAGTATTACAACTTATAAATTCAATTAAATTCTCATGGACTAGATATCTGAAAGTTAGGTCAAGGGCTAGGTATCGGTCTAGGGTACCTGGACGCACTAAAAAAACTATAAATTACGGCTATACGAGCCTCCCCCAAGTATCGCCACTTCGACCTGTGGATTCCTGCGGCTTTCACAAGGTTATCGGTCCATCTTGTGGATCGCCTTCGAACCCTACGTCTTCCGGTACGTGGTTTTCTAGAACCTTTTGGCTACATCGGCCAGCTGTTCTGCGAGCCAGTCACCCACCGCCACGTCAACAAGTTTCATGGATGTTATTTTAATGCAAATTTGAATAGTCTACTTAATTTAGTTTATAAAGGCTGTATTTACAATTTCTTTGTAAAATCTCAATCTTACGTATGACTCTAAGCTTATTATATAACACTACATAATTTAAAACTGTTTGGTGACACATCGTCGCGAACACTTTGATTGTAATTGATTAGATATCAATTACAATCAAAGTGTTCGCGACCATGCGTCACCAATGGAACGACGGACGATGCGGAACGTTTTCCTGTTAAGGAATGGAATACACAATGAAAATTACAGATATAAATGTAGAAATTTTACATAGGGTGACACAATGGGCGGTCTTATCGCTAAAAGCGATCTTTTACAGACAACCTTTGGACGGATTAAAGGGAGAAGGAGAGACATTAATGCAGGTAGTCAGTGGTGTACTATTTACATATACAATAAATAGATACATACATAAAACATATACGTACTCGTATCTATATATAATATATACAATAATAAACATGAAACAAGAGCAAGGAAACTAAATGTAATGATGATGTTTAAGGAGAGAGGAAGTGATTTTAACCAGATTTTTTAGAAGTGGACATCTAACACAAAATGAATCATTCTGAAGCCTATTGCTAATCCATTGCTTCATATGTTCGAAAAATTTGTCTTCTCTATAACGTAAATAACGCAATGAATGTTGTTGAACTGTCAAAATGAAACCCATGCCTACTATTAGTGTGTTAAGTAATTACCCCTCAGATCGATCGACCCGTGCGGCTGTTACTACTTGGCTACAAGCCTCTGACACACACAAGAGTTATTGTATGTAAGGCAGAAAATATATCTAGTCAATCCCTTTTTTTTTGTTCCGGGTTGGAAAATCCTCTGAATATCCTCTGCTCTGAGGCGGGTAGAGGGGTCTGTCAGACTCTTACTGACTAAAAACCACCCCGGTGTTCCCTTCGCACACTTGCACCAGGGATCATGGGAACTTGTGCGCCTTCAATTATCCCCTGATAGTACCGGCCCGCCTCCGCGGCATCCATAAGTCCACGGGGGGAGTGAGGTCTAAGACTCCCCCAGCGACGTCCAATAGTCCCCCCGCAACCTTCTATCAATCCCTAATCTTTAAACCATAGAAACTATGACAAAAAAAACAACTAAAACTGAATAAACAAGACATCATAGACAGACAAATTAAAAATCCGGAGTCACACGTCATGTAATAAAGGCATAAATCAAACAGTTTACTTATGACTACAAATTTTTTATTTGTCCATCTGTATTGTCTTATTTATAACTTTTTAGTTGTTGTTTTTGTCGTAGTTGGGTTTAGTTTTTAGTAACTTTTATTTTTATTTATTTATTTATTTATCACACACACTGCTACCATTACAGGAAAAATCCTAATGCGGTAGCGTGGCCTTATTTAATCAATCTTAAATAACATTTAAGATAGTTAATTTTTATTTCAATTATTTTGGAGTATGGGATCATTGAGGGTAGTTACCTACCCACTTCTTTGTATGCAAAAATTTTACAGTAAAATTTGGGGTTTATGTATGTATAATTATAGATAATCAATATATATTTTCAGAAAGTACTCCGTAAGACCTTTCATTGGATACCAAACACTATATTAACCCTTTTTTTCTCGGCAACACTTTTCACCCGCTATAAGCCGCCATGTTGCATTTTTCGTGACGTCACATAGCTTATAACCATTGGACAATCAAGACACTTCCAACGATACCTCATTTGTCAAAATATGATAAGTAGTTTAGAAGTTATTAGTGAACAGATGAACATTCATGTATACTACACAAATCCATACATACCGGTCAAAATCATAACCCTCCTTTTTGCTTTACCGTAGTCGGATAAAAACACAAGTATCAAAAACGAAAATAAAATTTCTTGAAAATTCTTTTCTACAATTTCTACCGACAAACTGGTGCCCCATCTCATCGTACCGGAAATCCTACGTAACTTGCAGACACTATCTTGATCCCGACCGGAAGTAAAGACTCTTATCTAGGTGTTTTAGTATTCACCAGCGTTATTCTTAGATCGTTTTAGTTTTAGTCTATCGAAGCTTAGGTCTAGGACTGTGAATGTTGATGTTATATTGGATTCCTATATTTTGCTGGGTGTTGTTAATAATAGCTATTACTACCAGGATATTTGTAATCAAATCAAACTATTTTATTTCACATAACCTAGGTACATGGGCCCTTATGAAATGTCAAAGATAGGTGCACGGTTCCAATTGGTTGTTTCCTATGGAGAAGAGCCGGCAAGAAACTCCACGGTTACTCTTTTAAAAATAAGGGGCTTTTACAATGTTTCAAATTTGAGTGTTGATAGGTATGGGAGGACAGTGTAGGCCTGTCAATAAGTAACAGGTACTCAACAAAATAGAAAGGGTCTATAAATCTACAGTCTACAAGTTAGGCCTACAACGTTCTCGTCATGCTCAACGTTCTCGTTACGCTCAAAGTTCAACGTTGGTAATAGTGATGAGTAATAATATAAAATACCTAACATTATTAAAAATGACACAATTGAAAACCTTAAAAAGAAACTGACAGCATTATTAATTGTGAAATGCAATGCATGTTTTCAGTGAATAATTTTCTAAATGATAGTGATCTATGTATTGAATAATTTAATGTAACTTTTGACATTCCTAATTATGAAATTGTTTCGATTTATTAATTTTATTCCTATTGTATTGCAGTTATTTAAATTAATGTTTTATTATCAACTGTAATAGGTACCTACCTTAAAAATAATTTATCTATGTCGTCATTGCTATTCAATTAATATAGATTCGCTCGTGTAATAATGCTGCATGCCTAATAAAAGGTAGATTGTACAAGGATGAGCCATATTTTAACTGTAACATCTTATTCAAAAGTCCATTTCAGACACTAATCCGGTATTGTGGTCTCCACATGAACTGACCAAGGTTATGTCTGGACTTTAAAAAAGACTGTGACCTCTAAGTTTGTTTCGGCCTTTCTTCTCAGATTAGTCAGATAGGAAACGCCGACCTCATCTAGATTAAAAAAAACTTTTTGAAATAAAAAAAGAATCATCAAAATCGGTTCACCTAGAAAAATGAGCTAACACACAAATAAAAATATATATTCAGTCGAATATAGAACCTCCTGCTTTTTTTGATGTTGGTTAAAAATAATGATGACGTGTGAAAGTGTTTGTACAAACCTACTTACAGAAATAAATCATTTATCTACTGTACCTGCAATCTATTCAAATAAATGTTTACTTTAATTTAGTCTAGCTTTATTACAATAGCAGTTAATACAATGTGAAGACGACAATACGACAGTAAATGAAAACACTGGCAAGCTTCAAACAAACTAAATAATAGTGATACACCGACCCTGGATTTTGCCAATCTTTGACAAGCTATACAGGGCCGGCAGTCTCGACATAGATAGCGACGCTGTTGCAAACTACCGATCCCTAAATATGTATTAAGCTGAAACTTCAGTTGTAGCCCGCCAAATTCAAATTTTCTTTGAATTTGACGATTGATATGAAATTGATGAATATTATTCGATAAATACATAATTCCCACAGTCGAGAATCCCATTTTGATCAACATACAACGTAAAACAGAGCTGCAATTTACAAAAAAACTAAAGAAAACTTTAATTTTGCTGCTAAAATCAAGCTAATTGCCCATTCCAAAGCGTAGTAGCTACCTATAGAGAAGAACAGGCAAGAAACTCCATGGACACTCTTTTAAATCAACGTAACGTTACAAAGGAAATTTGGTTACATCATTCATGTTGAAATTATACATGTGAGAACGATGTAAAAAGACGTGCACGTTAAAAGCGTCCGTATATTTGATCAGTCGCCTTCACCTTATATACAGCGTAATAAAACCTTTTATTTCACAATCATGGTTTCTTTATGGAAGGGTAATTTAATTAATAAGAAAGCATTAAGTGACAATATTATTATTAGGTAATCCATTTGTCTTTTGCGTGACCGCGGCTAATCAAATTGACTTTGATAATTTTTTTAAACATTGAAAGGAGCTAAAAACGACTATCAATCAATAATTCTAAGGCATCAGTTTCGTTGAATTTATTTTTATTAAATACTAGCGGATACGGTGTGCTACTATGATAAAATAATGCATTAAGCACATTGGGTCCATTCATGAAGCTTTCGTTTATTTTTCCATTGTTTTAGTAGTTTAAAACCACCCTCGCATTATTGACTTTCTAGTGAAACCAGATTAAGACACATCGGTTGCATAATTTGAAAGTCTATAACGGACATAGACAGAAACATTTTTTTATGTTTTATATACTTATACCTAGTCTTGCCATAAATATTGTCACGCAGAAAACTTTTTCTTTTTTTATTACAAATAATTTTTATTACTTCTACAGTGTGTTAGTTTAATACATAAATATAAAACAATTTAAAATATAAAAAGCTTATTCGAAGTGGTCTCCATTGGCTGCAATACAGTCCTTTAAACGTTGAGGCCAGTTATGAATAGAAGCACGCACTCTTTCCATGGGAAAATTCTTCACTGCCAATCGTATGGATTGTTTTAGGGACTCCAAATTATCATGGCGTTTAGAGCAAGCCATACTCTCTAAAACTGACCATAAATTATAATCCAGCGAATTAAGATCGGGACGACGGCCAGTCTTTAGCTCTGATGAAGTCCGAAACGTTCAATTCCAACCAAGACTGCGTAGACCGAGCTTTATGACCCGGCGCCGAGTCTTGTTGGAAGGACCATACTTGGTTATTGAACGTGGTGTTGTTAAGGGGCTTAACTACCTTCTCAAGAATGGTATCTTGATACACTTGTGCCGATGTTTTGATACCTTTTTCACAAAAATATGGCTCAGTCACTCCTTCATAGCTAACACCCCACTAAACAATCACTGAAGTCGGATAATGCCCACGTTGCACTCTGTCGACTAATTGGGAAGCTTCCTTAGAGCTTTGAGCATAAATACGGTCATTTTGTTTGTTAAAATGTTGCTCAATGGTAAAGATTTTCTCATCTGTAAACAATATTTTTCTGTGGCCTCCCTTTGCGTACCGCTTCAGTAGTTGTTTCGATTTTACCACCCTATTCTTTTATAAATTATCTATTAAAAAATTACCAGTGCATCTCTTATAAGCTGCAAGTCCTAAGTCATCTTTTAAAATACGCGACATGGTTCTGGGTGTTATCTTCATCTCCCGAGATAAAATCTTTTGCTTTCGGACAGGATTTCTTCGAATTCTTTCCCTTACTCCTTTGACCACCTTTTTCGTACGAACACTACGTGGACGGTCAGATCTTTTTCTGTCACAAACAGAGGAGGTCTCATTGTACCTATTAATAGCCCGGTACATAAACATTTGCCTAATACCAAGCGTATGGAGAGTTTTAAAAATTGCATTTGGCTCCATACCAACTTTGTGTAATGCAATCACAGCGATTCGGTTCTCTTTATCACCCCACTCCATTATAATATCGCAAATTATTGTACAATTATTATATATTATTATATATTATAAGTATTGTATATATGTATTGTATATTATTATATTATAAGTATTGGCGCCAAAATTAGAAAACTCAATGAACAATCGTATAAAAATGACAGATTCCAAATTCAAATGTAATATCTTTCTTATTTTTTATTGTAACAGTATTTATGGCCAAACTAAGTATACATATAGATAGATAGATATCTTCCAGCCATTACTTAGTAGGTACGTCAGTCGCAAAATAATCCCTAATTTACTTTAGCAACAGTAATCACTTATCCAAGTTATTTATTAGTCCCTGTACTTCAAGGATTTTGAATTCCGTCCCACCATCGGCGATTAACGAGAAGCGGGTAGAGCTAATAACAAAACGACTTGGCCAGCAACGAGCAGCGAGTGCCCGCCGGCGACAAGCGATTACTTGCTGGTATGCCTATGTACCAAGCGTGAGTCTCTTACAAGTATTCTGCCCACCAAGCGAGCGTCGCCGAGCGAGCAGTCCCTTTGATAGCTATTGTCGCTGTGACAAATTAGTACACGCCGGCGCTGGCGTTGGCGGTGGTGTGAACAGTCAGCGATCAGCAATTAATCTGTCTGTCAGAAATACGTTAAATCAATCGTTTGACTTTGACTAATCGGGACGCCAGCGCCACCAGGTGATGCTCGAGTCTATAACATAATTACATAATGCTTGACCAGAGTTAAAGCCGAGTTTGTTGTTAGCGGTTAAGCAGTGAACACGTTTAGAAACTGTCGCGCGTTCCGTATAGTTGTGTCGTGTACCTGCAGTGTGCGAATTGCTAGCGTGATTCGTTTTATCATAAATTATAACTTGATTTGAACTGTAAATGGTTTTTCTATTGCGCAATAACCAATACTTCCCATAGTACGTCCACAGTAATTCAAATATGGCTGATAAATAACGTGAGAAACATACCATCTCCGTCATAACTACATAAATATATATCTGGGAGAAGGTACGTGTCTCTCGTTATTATCAGCCATATTTTCAAACCAATACAGTTCAAATCAAATTTTAATTTACGATCAAATTAATCACAATAGCGAATCACACACTGTAGGTACACGACACAACTATACAGAACGCGCGACAGTTTCTAAACGTGTTCACTGTTTAGCCGCCAACAACAAACTCTGCTTTTACTCTGGTCAAGCGTTATGTTATAGACTCTGTCGGGCGCCACCTGGTGGCGCTGGCGTCCCGATTAGTCAAAGTCAAACGATGGATTTAACGTATTTCCGACATATAAAACATACAAAATGTTTCTACCTATTTCCGTTATAGGCTTTGTAACCATCCAACCGATGTGCCCCAAACCGGTTACATTAGAAAGGCAATAATGCTTAGATGATTTTTTTTTCCACTGTTTTTTATTAGCAAAGTAGCACAAGCCGGGGTTTCCGCTAGTATATTATGTATCTCTTTTAATTACACGAGACCGACAATCTTTTGTAAGTTTTTTGAGCTAGAAAATCGTTGATAGCAAGTCGCTTTCTCGTGGGCGGTGGGACAGGTGCCTTAGAAGAATATTATTTGACTTTTTTATCATGGACAGAGTTTCTGACTCAATTACTATTGGAAAAAGATTCCTTATTAGATATAATAAAAATTATACAAGAACTTTAAAAAAATACATGACATTAACGAAGCAATGAGATTTCTTACAAATTGTTCCCGATAGAAAACAATATCACAAAAATGTTATGTAGCTTATGTAAGTAACATTATAAATATACGGACGGTCAGAAAAACAGACATGAAGAAAATGGGCTTATTGTTTTTTCATGAAACTCTGCAAATGTAAAGAAATGTCATACAAAAAGCGCAAAAGGGATTCGAAAGCTTTGATCGTTATTTTATTTAATGTACAATTGTAGATAAACTACCATTTACAGCACACCTACATTGCTCTCTCAAAATTGCCATTAGATTGTTACAATATGGACGCAACTAGAATGCTAAGACGAACTTTTGGCGGCTGAATGACATTGACAGGGAGGCGCTGCTGGTAAATATTTATGAAATGGTCACAGAAATTTAATTGACAAAACAAGATGGCGCCGTTTATTGCAATTTTGACCACGCACCAAAAGAACTTTGAAGCATTGTACAAGTAAAGACCCTTCAAAATAAAACAATAATACCGATCAGAAATACATATTAAATAATTACACACCGCCTCTTCATAAACTCGGCAAAAAACTACGCATCATCACTGTCGAAGAAGATAAACAGACTGCAAGACTGATGGTGGCATTTCCAACAAGCAGCATATCAACGCGTAGGGCTCCAGAGACGGAAACGGGAAACGGAAGCTGGCTTATCTCTTGTCGCGCTCTGGGAATGGTGTAAGGTGTGAGTGAGAGCGGGAAAGAAGATTGTGATAATTAGTGGCTGTAAAAGAAAAATAAAGAAAATACGTTTATTAGCGGTAAACATGATGCAAAGAAAAAACACACAAGTACAAAAAAGAATGAGTTGGGGGAAATATACGTCACATCCACGCAAAACGGCATTCGCTCAGCATAATGCTACGACCCTATGCGAGACAGAGCCCCAGCGCTGGTTTTCAGCAATAGCCAGCGTTGACGTGATGACGTTAAAACCAATGCAGCATACGAAAACCAAAAATAAACAAAAAATAAGAAATAAAATAAGTACACTATACTTATTTCTAAATGAATATAAGCATAATATTAATAAAGTGGTAACATTTAGTGGAACGACTCATGCGCCGCTGGGCTTCAAGGCGAGTGTAGGCAACATTGGTTTCTAGAGTAGTGGCTAGAAGGTCCGGCTTATTTCTTGTCTTTCTCTAGCTGAGGTGATAAAGTGTGATGGGAAACCTTCAAGGGAGTGAAGATTTCTAGAAAAGTTAAAGTGGCCCGGAGCCACAGCTTCTGATGTTAAAGATGAGGTTTCTGATGTTAAAGGTGTTTCATGAATGACAAGTAACAATGTATATTTTACATAAATTTATGCATAAACTCACGCCTTCTTTCCATGGGGGTAGGCAGAAACTACAGAACGCCACCTGCTACGATCCTTACATACTCTTTTTGCCTCGTTTACGTTCATACATCTGGTCATACACGCACGCCGGTTGCGAGTACTACGCATCTGACCTTTCTGAAGAACATCACCAATAAGGTAAGATATGTCTTTCTAGGACTATTAATATTGTGTATTTTAATATTTTTTAATAAACTTAGGTATCTTAGATGCTACTGACTTAAGGTGACGAAAAATATCGTCAGGAAACGTGGAATTATAATTAAAAAGTCTGAAATTACATTTACAACGCCAATCAGAAACATTATTTTTAGGATGGACAATTTAATTCAATTCTTTTTTTAGTTAGTGAAAGTAAGTCTGAAAACGCCAATCCACCTTGAGCACTACTACATATAATTTATCAAGATATCTAATCGACATTGTTCAGCGTGATTGACAATTCGAAAGATGATCTAATTTATTTACTTGTTTATTTGTGGTTCATATATCTATATTAATTTCTTGTTTTAATTATATTGCATGTATTACTACTTTTGTATGCCCTAGAGGCAAAGCATAGCGCCCTCAATGTATTACCAAATAAGAACTTATAATGTACCTATGTTTTATAATAAATAAATGAATCTGAGTCAAGCGTGGTGATCAAAGCTCGTGTCTTCTCTGTACGAGAAGAGGCTTTTGGTCTGCAGTGAGACAGTTATAGGATGGTAAATATAATAAAGAAGAAACAACCAATTGGAACCGTGCACCTAGCGTCTGACGTTTCATAAGTGGCCATGTAGGTTTACGAGAAAAAAAAAAAAAAAGGACAAGTCCATATTCGTCATCATCATCTGCGTAGCCTTTTTAACCGATTTCAAAAAGGAGGAGGTTTTCAATTCCTCTGTATGTTTTTTGATTTCGAAAACAGATAGGGATATAAATAAATAGATAGGGTATGCCTCTGGGGTGGTGGTCCCATATAAAGGAGGTCACCAGAAGCGTATACAACTTTGCCCAAACATATACCTCGAGGTACACGTGCACCAAATTGTAGAGAAAAATAGAGGAATTCGAAAATTATTGTACTTTTATCCTTAAATAATTTAAAACTGCATGTTACGCAGGCGTAGTATATCTAAAGCGCTGACTAAGGACGACCTCAATCAATTATAACAAACAAGTGAAATGCGCAATTAGCGACACGAGGCAAAGGTGCTGAACTAACAAAATACCGCGGCACCATCGCGCCAGCGCAACATGAGGCCGATCACTTCTATTTCGGCTTTGAAGGAAGACATAACTTTAGATTTAGCTAGATATAGTTTTCTTTTATTGTAATTCCTTTTACTTGAATTAAACTAGTTTTAAAATCTAAATTGGTTTTTTTTAAGTATCCCGGCCGCAGCCTTCGTAATTTGCATAACGTTTTATTTTCTTTTATTTTAATAACATGTAACACAATTAAAACATGTGGCAACTTTGCATGTACAATTGCGTTACATTTGGTTGACACTCGGGTTGACATTATTTCGTAAATATCATTCACATGTCATTCCGTTCGTTCGTGAAACAACAGTGGCTGAAGCAGGCAGCAGACCGCGGTTTTTTTTTAATCAATAAGGTAGTTGTGCTTGTGCCGATGATAGAGTGCCGAAATGGTGTGTTTTTTTTATTACGTTAAAAGTTATTTTATTCTCGTCCCCGTATAACCATAAGTAAAATATATAAATGCAATATTATTCAGTGTAATCTAGTATAGTGTAGTGTAGTGTGTATTTTATGCGTCTAAGTGTACCTCGGTACTTCGTTTGGGCAGATTTTGGTAACATCCTTTTATTAACTTTGCTTCGGTAGCTTTTCTGTTAGCTTAAATAATACGTATTTTTTCCACTTAGTGTATATTGATGATGTTATACTCACTTTCTGTCACATAGTTGGTAAAAAAAATAACCGACTAACAAAAAAAAAAAAAACACTGCCAAGTGAAAAATTACTTTAAGTAATTTCAGAAGTCGGTGGCAAAAAACGAAAATACGAAACCAAAGACACCGACTTCCGAAGTAATTTTTCATTTGGTAGTTTCTTTTTTTTGGAAGTCGGTTGTTTTTTCGGTCGGTTTCCAATCTCAACAGATGCAGCTGAATGTCAGTATTTTACATGGAGCGGCTGCGTAGCTGACAAGTAGGACAACTATAAGTCAATATTATTATATCGAAAATATTAATTAGTTTCTGACTTAAGCCAGCCTTATATCACAAGACATATTCGTGTCAACTGTACTAACAACTTTATGACTTAATTATTAACAAGTAAGTAACTTCGAGTGAAGCGCTTAAAAGTTTAAAGTAGCTTTTAAAAGCTCTTATTATTTTCAAGACGTTTTACCCGTCCGATCACCATGTTCGGCAAGCCTATCCCTTGGGAGAAGCGAGCCAAATACTTGGGTGTCACTCTAGACCATAGACTCTCTTTCGGTGAGCACATAAAGCAGGCGCGTTCGCGCGCCGCTTTCGCTCTCGGTAGACTCCACTCCCTATTGAATGCACGCAGCAAATTGTCACTCAAGTGCAAATTGCGCATTTACACAGCGTGCATTCGTCCCATCATGACCTACGCGAGTGTGGTTTTCGCACACTCGAAACCCCACCACATCCATAGGATGCAGACCCTCCAAAACCGGTTCCTTCGTAGGGCAACCGGCTCCCCTTGGTTCGTTCGAAACGAGATCCTCCATCTCGACCTTAAAATCCCCACTATCCGTCAGTTCATGAAGCGCATTTCCAAGCGCTTCTTCGACTCCGCGGCCTCACATCGCAACCCTCTGGTTGTCGAGGCTGCCAGATATGCCCCCTCCCGCATTAGTCGTACCCGCCGTCCAAGGCATGCCCTGTCCGACCCCGATGACCCCATAACCCTCCTCCAGGAGAGCAGTAGGGCCACCAGTACAGTATACAAACACAGACCGCCATCGTTCCGACCTCGCCGCCGAGGTCCTACGCGACGCCCCCGACGTAATTGTCCCCCCCCCCGACCCTTGCTCGACGACGCGCCAGCCCGCGCCGTAGCTGAGCCTGTAGTTTTAAATTCCCCAGTATAATAATAATATAATTTAGATCCAGCCTGTCCCATCTTGCTGCCCTCCCCTCAGTGACGCCCTAAGCCGAGGTTCGTACCCCACAGGGGGTGCCCTTAGCGTGCGGTCACCTAAATTTTAAGTATTGTTCGCCCCTGGCTGGAGGCTTTAAGTTAGTAGCTTAAGGCACCCACAGGTTTGCCCGGTTAAGTAGCCAGGACCTTAGTGGTCACAACTACGAGCTGCCAAATAGGAAAAAAAAAAAAAAAAAAAAAAACAAGACGTTTTATGATGATGGATTTAAATGCTCATCTGAGAATAAAAGAGTAACGGTGGAGTTTCTTGCCCATTCTTCGCCATACGAAACTAACTTTTGGAAGGGGCAACTAGAATCAATTTTATATTCTTGTAAATTTTGACGTTCAAAAGTGCCTTTTATGTGCCTATTTATAAAAAAATATAAAAAATAAGTTAAGTCCTACTTATTTTTGGCCTGCCACATATATATCTAGTGGTTGCTAGTGACCACAACCAAAGTGACAAAGTGTCGGGCTAAGTATTATTGGCATTTTCCATGAAAGAATTTCTCAGTAGCAGCCCGGAGCCGGAATTTGTGTCCGATTGATGGCAATAGGCTCGCCTCCTATTACATGGGATTTAAACATAACTGGCGAAATGTGGGTGTTACTATACGTACACCTCTGCCTAACTTTTCAAGAATTACAGGCGTGATGTTATGTTATAATATTATAAATAACTATCTTTTGCCCGCGGCTTCGCCCGCGTGGAGGTCGGAAATTATCCCACGGGAACGAACTACCGGGATAAAAAGTATCCTATGTATTAATCCAGGTTATAAACTACCTGTGTTCTGAATTCTATCGAAATCCGTTCAGTAGTCTTTGAGTGAAAGAGTAACAAACATTCAGCCATCTATTTATCCATCCTCACAAACTTTTACATTTATAATATTATAGTAGTAGGGTATTCAAGCTGTTACCTAAATAAATGAAAACTTCGGGGTTCTCTCAAACTCAAAACTTAAAGCATTTATTTCAATTAAACCATTTACAGGCACTATTGAACTGTTGCGGATTGTTTGAAAGAGTTACCGTGGCCCTGGCGCAGAGGCGACTGAAGGAACACGGGTGGGTTTTAGTCAATAAGAGTCTGACACGACCTTCCGCTTCGCCCAGAGCGGGAGAAGTTATTTGATGATTTACCACACAAAAAAAGCACTATTGAATTTTCAAAGAGTCTGTCAGTTAGTCAGAAAGTTGAAGCTAGTTGTAATTGTACTTACATTATAAATAAGTTTTACTATGGGACTAGCACTAAAATCGCGAAAAAAAAGCTCCTGTTCCTTACAATAATGTTATGCGAACATAAATATATGATGGAGCAGCTGAGATTTCTATTAAACCTAATATATTTTTACTTTAATAAACCCTAATACGATTTACCGACCGCTTTTCGTAAGAGTTTTAACTTTGTCTTATCTCATCTAAACAGGAAAAAAGATACTCGTGTTTCGGACTACCTAGGTACATAAAAGCAAAACAAAACACTGTCTTGTGAAATGTTAAAACAATGCCAGACATAAAATCGTGAGATTAAGACGTATCTCTCCGATAAAAGTACCTTTCTAAGTAGCTCTAGTACACTCGAGAGCAATGAATCCGGGTCACTTAAAGAATCCTAAAAATCTCGGAAACTAAAAATGCTAGGTTAATGCAATAAATTGTATTTAATAGACAATGTAATACTCCTTAAATGAAGGTATTAAAACTTCTTAGTTATTGTAAAGTTATATCATAAAAAAATAAAATTTGAAAAAGGGCCACTTTCGAAGATGGAACTACGAAATTACAGCATTTGGTTTTGCTTTTGTTTGTAATCTGTCATTTATGTGGGTACATAAACCATGTTGATAGTGCTCTATATTCATTATTCAAGCTGAAATTATGTCGCTTACGCCTGAAGAATGCACCAGAATACTTACAATGCTGGAAACCGGCCGGAGTCAGCGCCATACAGCCAGGACTGTCGGTGTGTCGCTGTCAACAGTACAAAGAGTTCTCCGACGTTACGAAGAAACTGGTTCTAACCTACGCAGACCAGGAACGGGCAGAACCAGGTGTACCACAGCACGAGAAGACCGATACTTGGTGAACACCATGCTTCGAAATCGCTTTCTCACAGGAACTGAACTCACAAATCAGTTTCGACGCCTCGGAGGAAGTAACCCAAGTGCATGGACAGTAAGACGTCGGCTTGCTGAATCTAACTTAAAACCCCTTAGGCCTGCAAACGGCCCTAAACTGGAGCGTGGGCATCGTATTTCAAGACTAAGATATGCCCAGAGCCACGTAAATTGGAGTATTGAAGATTGGTCAAAAGTTATGTTCTCCGACGAATCAAAATTTATGCTCTACAAGCACGATGGAAGACACAGAGTGTATCGAAGACCAGGGGAAAGATTCAAGCAAGCATGCATCGAAGAAAAAGTAGCCTACGGTGGTGGGTCTGTACTTGTGTGGGCCGGAATTTCTTCTGAAAGTCGCACAGAGCTGGTGATCATAGAAAACGGCTCTTTAACTAGCGTAAGATATGTGGAAGAAATCCTCAATGATCACGTTGGTCCATTTATGGTCAATTTAGGTGAGGATGCTATATTTATGCATGACAATGCCCGACCTCATACAGGTAGGATTGTGAATGACTACCTTCAAGAGATGAACATTACTCGTATGGAGTGGCCAGCGCGCAGCCCGGATATCAACCCGATCGAGCATGCTTGGGACGAGCTAGGCAGATGCGTAAAACAACGAAACCCTCCCCCAATCACGCTTCGTGAGCTCAAAATTGCTCTCACAGAGGAATGGGAGAATATTCCCCAAAATCGTATAAGGAACTTGGTGTACAGCATGCCAAACCGCGTAAACGCAGTAATGGAAGCACGAGGAGACAATACGAAGTATTAAAATTCAAGAAAATCGTAATAAAGTTCAAAAATTTCATGTTTCCTATTTTTGTTTTAAGGAGAGATCAGCAGTTTTTTTCTTTATGTAATTTTGTGTTAATAAAATGTATGGTGACTCATATTTTTTTTACTTTCATTTAAGGAGTATTACATTGTCTATTAAATACAATTTATTGCATTAACCTATCATTTTTAGTTTCCGAGATTTTTAACATTCTTTAAGTGACCCGGATTCATTGCTCTCGAGTGTATTTAAAAGTTAATTCCTCATAGAAAAACACGAAGGAATCCTTACAAAACAAATTCTTGCCTCGAGGGAAATCCATCAAGATTCCCTTTTGAAATTAATTATTTACAGGAAACGATTCCCTAAGGAGGTCGCAATAACGGCGAGAATTCTTTATGAAAAAGATGAGTAAAACGGGTTCAAAGTTAGAGAAAATGTCTTTTTTATATACTAGCAACTGCTCGCGACTTCGTTCGTGCGGAAGTCGTCAAACACCACAATATACTAAAATAACAGCCACATGTATACTGCGTTTGTAGTTCTGGTTTCAGCAGCCAAAATATGAAGAGAGTCAGGACTGGTGACGCGGGAACAAGTGACGTACAATTGTCCGCGTGAGAAGTAACTCGTCGTGACGTTGACACCCGCAGCCTTCAGTAGCAATTTTCCATTGCTTGCGAATTTTTTCGTTTTTATTGATTTAGTGCATATACTACCTTATGGCACAACACTGATATACTCTTACAGATTATTCATGACAAACAGCTATCACTAAAATAATAATATAATACACGGGATTTATCATTAACAGTCACCTAACCATAGATATTTATTGTGATTACAACCAAAGATAACACAAGAGGCTTTTTTTTGGGTGGTAAATCATTAAATGACCTCTCCCACTCTGGACGGAGCGGAAGGGCGTGTCAGACTCTTACTGACTAAAACCCACCCGCGTTCCTTCAGTTGCCTGTGCGCCAGGGCCACGGTAACTCTTTCGAACAATCCGCGACCCCGGCAAACACAAGAGGCCTAAACTTTTAGTTTTAACTATCAATTATATTATAGTATAACAAAATGTAGAAAATAAAGCACAAAAAATATCAATTGATAGGAATCGAACTTACGTTTGCGAAGCAGTCGTCAAAACTTTAAGTCATTTGCTTTGTTGAAAGTTGACTAAAATAGCCGTTCTTATATGTATTATGTCACGGTTGACTGCTTAGCTCCGGAAAGGTATCATCAACATTATCATCACCCACAGCCTCACTTCACCCACTGCTAATCATAGGCCTCTCTTTTCTTGTGTCAATCCCCACGCTCCTATGTCAGCTTCATCCAGGTTCTACTCGCGATGGTAACAATGTCGTCCGCCCATCTCACCGCTAGACGCCCGACACTTCTTCTTCCAGTCCTTGGACGCCACTCGGTCACTGCCTAACTCCACCCGTCATCACTGCGCCTTTCCAGGTGTCCAGCCCAACTCCATTTGATTTCCATAACTCGTTTTTCAATATCGAAAACCTTCGTACGTTAGGTAAGGCTAAATGTATTAACAACTATCGCGTTATAAAATAGAATCCAGGCTATTCAGCTTGCTTGCCGGGGTCGCGGATTGTTCGAAAGAGTTACCGTGGCCCTGGCGCACAGGCAACTGAAGGAACACGGGTGAGTTTTAGTCAGTAAGAGTCTGACACGCCCTCCCTGTCCGTCCAGAAAGGGAGAGGTCATTTGATGATTTCCCACCCAAAAAAAAAAAAGAAAAGGCTATTCAGCTTAAGCAGCTGATCAGACTTTTGTCATACACTTGGTATATTGAGTTCTCTCTCATCATAGAATGATTTCCTACGAAATGTATGTTTTTTGTTGTTGAGTTTTCTGACTTTTCTTGTACTCAAACCTCAATGGTCCAAAAGAGCTTTGATTCTTGTAAGAAACAGTAACGATTGGCATCAAATAATATTTTTTTTGCGAATATTGCCTATTTTCTTGCTGACTATACAATTTTTTTAAATCTGTGAAAACATATCAATTTTTTTCAAAAAGTTAAGGTGCTTTCCTTATACCATTTTCTTGTAGAGAGAACGGTTAAGGTACCTGCTCTTATTGCCTGATCTCAAAAATCCACCCCTTATTATGTTAGGATTGATTGCTTAGCTTCATAAAGGTATAGCGTGATGATAATAATCATTTGAAAGGTTAAATCTGTAACTATCTGCACTATCTATCTGTTTTGGCTCATCTTTTTACAATTTACGGTAAACTATAGAAGAATACAAACAAATTGCAAAATTGCTCACCCACCATTGCAAATAGCGTGATAATTTTATAGCCTACAGACTGAACATACTTACAGAGATCTATGCAAAATTTTAACAAAATCTATCCTGTAGAATTTACGTGATGCTAGAACATACATTCAGACAAACAGACAAAAATTCAAAAATAAAATATATTTTTGGCATTATAATCATTCCCAGACCTCGCGAAAATTACGTTAAAAAAAACAATGTAGGTACAGTTTTGACTTCGCTACGATTTTATTATTATGTTTACGGACAAAGTTTTTCGTTTGTCAATATTGGCAATTGGTTAATTTTCCCGTTCAACCGGATAATAGGTTGGAAAAGAAAAACGTGAATTATTGGAACCCTTTTGATAAATTCTCTTTCTTATTTATTTTTATATGAACTGGGACTATTTGGTTACCTTCTGTTTTTTGTTTTTTGGATTTTGCGATGCCAAAATTGATGGGAACGAGTGAGGCACAAGTAATTCAATAAAGGATGTGTCTGACATGTTGTTTTACTTTTAAAAATAAATGGCATCGTACCAAATGTAAACTTGCATATTGGCAATCGCCGGCGATTAACGAAAAGGGAGTGGAGCTAACAACTAAAAACATGTTGGCCAGCAACGAGCAGCGAGTGCGTGACGGCGACGAGCGATTACTCGCTGGTATGCGTATGTAGGTACCAAGCGTGAATCTCTCAGCGAGTGTTCTGCCCTCAGAGTGGTCTTCGCTGAGCGAGTACTATCTTTAAGGTTGAACTAGTCGCGGGCCAAAAAGCACGCTGTCTCACTTGACATCGTGTCCGACAGAGATAGTATCATCTAGTGTACACGCACAACGTCTAGTTTGCACGCACATAAATGCTGTTATTTTAATTCATAGTAAAACGAGCGCGTAAAAAAATACGTAAAGTCCTTTGGAAAATCGAGTTTTATGAGAAAACCACTGCATAAATCAATTACAAATAAAATTTATTGAACTTATTGACTGAACTGAACTTTGTCGGTGCTGACTTTGTTTTGGAGATTTTACACTTCTTTTTTACTTATTTACGCCCAAACTTGCGTTAAATTCAGCAAGAGAAACGAATCTTTGTTGGCCCATAACTTTTAATAGCTTTTTAATTTACTATTCTGTTTCCGCACTGACAAAATTTATAATGAGACAAAACGATGTCATGTTTAACTTCCGATGCACAATGTCAAACAGTGGAGTAATACCCTCCCGAAATTTGTATGGAAATAATATCGACTAGTGCAACCTTAATATCTCTTGTCGCTGCAACAACCGAGTACCAACCAGGGCGGTGTGAACAGTTAGCGATCAAATATGTATTAATGTAGGTGTCTCTGTTACTTACAAGCTTTTTTTCGTTTCTTGAGCGAGAAAACCGTTGATAGCTAGTCGCTTCCTCGTCAGTGGAGGGACAGGTGCCTTAGGGAAACTTTAATAAGGTGACAGTATCGAATGAGGAAACCGGATTACCTTCAGTCAAATCAGAAATCCCGACAGACAGCAAAAAAATGTATGTGTCACTCAGGTGATCTCACTGAATTTCGACTGGAAATAAATGGAAAAGCAGGATTTTCGATTGGTTTTCAGTTAGGGCGCAACTTGCCTTACTTACTTACCACTTCTGTTTTTATTATACATAAAGGAAATACCTGCCACATTTACATAGGTACTCCAAAACCTGCAGTGGCATCAGTAGCCTTGTAGACGTACTCAATAATCAATACACTAAAAAGGTAAGTTCTAATGGACGGACAGACCCATCAACGCCCAGAACCAACCCTTGGACCTGGAAAGCTGAAATTTTACAACGAACTTTCTTTTATGATGTAGACAAGGAATCATGCAATACATATACAAAATGTTTATTTCTGTACCAATTAATTTACATTAGTTTATGATCGGAGCCTCCTTTTAAGTGTGATGGCGCCATTATTATCAATTCAAGGGTGGGCGCAAGTCAATGGCAAAGTTCTACTTACTAATAATCGATGTAAAAATTAAGAAATTAAATTATGTATTATTACAAGCTGACCAGACAGACGTTGTCCTGTCTTAACTATGAATGTCATATGTCGTTTAGTTTTGACTATTGACTAAAACTAGAACTATCGACTCATTTATAAACCGATCCATCTGTGTTAAACGATATTTGCAGCGCGCATTCTGTCAATCGCTGACAGTTATTTCAAACAACTGACAGTTATGTAAAATTAATATTGGCGTTAAGTTTTCTTAAATTTTGTAACATTCCGATCAACTTCCTTATTTTTTTATTTCATAAGATCCTTCTCCTGACAATAACAAACAAAAAAAAAATAGTGAATTCGGTCCAGCCGTTCACGCGTGATGGCGTGACCAAGGGAAATAGGGATTCATTTTTATATATAGATTAAATTTATAATAATATTTGTACTTATTTAATCATATATATTTTTTATACACATGACGGATAAGGTATGTCTCTCTCGTTATTATCAGCCATATTTTAACTACTGTAGGCGTACTATGGGAAGTGTTGGTTATTGCGCAATAGAAAAACCGTTTGCAGTTCAAATCTAATTATAATTTACAATCAAATTAATCACACTAGCGAATCACACACTGTAGGTACACGACAACTATACGGAATGCCCGACAGTTTCTAAACGTATTCACTGCTTAACCACCAACAACAAACTCTGCTTGGTCCATGGTCTAAAAAAACAAGGTCTGGCATTTCGGGAGTGACACATGCTTACGTCACTATCCAGTTACCACTTTATTACAACAAAACACGAATTTTGGAAACATTTTTAGTCACCATTCTGTTAAAATATATATATATAAACCATTTAAATTGTCGTTTCATTTTTCCAATCAAACGAAACAATTCAATTTAAACATATACAAACGTAATTGTTAGTTAAAACCTCTTTGTTTTATCGGATTCGCACAGGTAATAACGGCGATTGGGGAGTTATTATTACACACTACTGGTAACACAGCGGTGGTGACGTAGGCTTTTGTCAACCCCGTGACCGGAATGCTATAACTGGCGAAGTATATTATTATACCATGCTCTGGTCAAGCGTTAGCGTTATAGATTCTGTTCAGCGCCACCTGGTGGCGCTGGCGTCCCGATTAGTCAAAGTCAAACGATTGATTTATTTAACGTATTTCCGACATATCTATGTATTTTTTTTTTTTATGGTGTAATGGACATAATAAAGAGTATTCTATTGTATTGTATTCTAGGCTAGTTTGAGGTTATGTTGCTCAGCTTGCAGATTATCTCAACACTCAATTCAACTTTCACCGACCCTGAAAACTGCAATCACAAATCCATATCTCCAAGATTACCTTACCATCTTCGATCTCATCACTAACTCGACTCTTTGCTAGCAAAAATATAAAAGTCACCAAGCTGAAAATGTCTAGATCCTAATCAGGCTCTCGAAGTATTGAAAACTTTCCTAACACCACCTTCAAAGGATTTTCAACTCATTCTCATTTCGTCCAGAGTTTGAATAACTTTTTTTTTATCGGCTCTTTAATAAAACTTTCGACAGACCAGGGCCTATCGATTTATATGCAAATTTATTCTTGCCAGCTACCTTTGGAGGTTTATACTGTGTTTTTGAAAGACAGGTTAATGTGGGAGGGTAATTTTAATAAGGGAAACATTTAATTGATCCTCTAAAAACTTTTTGCGCTTCTAATGATGAACAATTTTTTATTTATTGAACGTCTTTTTAACTCTGGCCGTTTCCCATAGTTGTTCGCAGTTATTTTGCTATTTAGTATTTTTGTTGCCATAAACTAGGAATTATTTGAGGTTCACCAAAAGACCGCAGTCATTATAATAGAGTAATCAATATTTTTTTTAGAACAGCGTAATAAGAATGATTAGCGGTTCGATTAAGTGCATGCCTTTTAATAATTTGAAAGTATATAGAACTGTTGGTAGAAGGATAATAGTTTGTTGATGATCTGGGAAAGATAAATGAAGATTACAGCAGGCGCTTTGTTTTTATGCTTGAAAAATGTACAAAATCAAAAGTCATTTATTCTTATTACGCTGAGAATCAGCACTTTTCGAATGTTAAAATTACATAAGATAGTCCCCCAAAAACGCCCTCCTTTCACCATTTCCTAGTACTTTAGCTGGGGAGAAGAAGTGGCGCAACAAACTGTCCAGCAGCACGGCTGTCTGTTCAGTTAGAAAAAAAACTTGATTCTATACTATAATAGGTATGCAAAGTAATTAACATTACGAGACACACACAGAACATTAAATTAAATTATTTACCATATGTCAGCTAGCCATGCCAACAAATATAATGATAACTATACTCAAGCTAAAAAATAAAAATGTAAAAAAAGGATTGTGTGGTTTTATGAAACCACGGTAAAAGTGAAACTTTTTCCCTACTCCGCGGCCGACCGTCATGCGACATGCAACACACAGACGAAAAAGTTTGAGACGATGTAATAAAAGTTTCACTTTAAAAAAGGATTGTGTGATTTTATGAAACCACGGTAAAAGTGAAACTTTTTCCCTACTCCGCGGCCGACCGTCACGCGACATGCAACACACAGACGAAAAAGTTTGAGACGGTGTAATAAAAGTTTCACTTTAAAAACTAAAGCTGAGCAAGAGGTCTTGGGTTCGATTACCAGGCCGGGCATAGTGTTACTGGGTTTTTATATCAGTAATTTCTCAGTAACAGCCTGGAGTCTGGATTTGGATCCGGCTGATGGCGATAGGCTCGCCGTCTGTTACATAATACTTAAACATAACTCACGAAATGATTTCTGTACTATAGGTACACCTCTGCCTATGTTGTCAGGGATTACAGGCATGGTTTTATTTTATACCAGCTTTTGCCCGTGGCTTCGCTCGCGTTAATTTAGAATTTGACAAACAAAATTGGGTTGTTCGGGGAATTTAAGTTAGGAGGATGAAAAACCGGTCTATCGACACTCTAGACTCACAAAATACTACTTCTATAATAAAAATAAAAAAATACTCTTAACACACTACTAAAGTTTCTACAATAATATATTAATTCAATCATGATTCGAAAGACACGTGGCTCTATCTATTATCATAAGAACGTTATTGTTGTTTTCCTCGGGAACAGTACTTTTTTCGGGATGAAATGTACCCTATGTCCGTTTCTGTACACCTGACAATGTATATACAAAATTTCAGGATGATTGGTTTAGTGGTTCAGGCGTGAAAAGGTTACAAACAAACAAACAAACTTACTTTCGCATTTCTAATATCAGTTAGAATAGGCATAACAAAACATCATGCCTGATAACCTTACAAGGTATGGCATGTATATTTACTCATATCTAAATACAGTATGTAACGAAGGTAACTTTTCTTGTCTGCATGTGCGACTTAGCAAAAGTATAATCAGCCTATAATGTTCCCACTGCTGGGACACAGGCCTCTGTGAGAGGGAGTCCACCACGTGGGCCCAGTGCGGGTTGGGGCATGTCACATGTCATCGATATTTTTTGCTTCTAGGACATGCCGGTTTCCTCACGATGTTTTCCTTCACCGTTTTGAGACCATTGGTGATGAAATTAAATACACAAAGTAAATTGCCTGTCTGGCTGCCAGCTGTGACCATTTATATCTTTTCAACTGCACCGTGGATTACGATGCAGTTTTCACTATAATTTAGAGAACTTATCTCGGAACTTTTTTATAATAGTTAACTTAGATATAGGAAGGAAATCTCTATTACTTGAAAAGCTCGTCATTGCAACCTTGCAAAACAATGGTGGGTCGCCAGTAAGCGTGTAAATTACACTTACATTTAGCCAGTTATAAGTCTCCATCTAATACAGGTGAGACTATTATACTATTATCAGGCGCAAATCCGGACTCCCGTCCGTCTATTACCTTATGAATTTTTTCTCAAGGAAAAACCTAATAAAAATAACGTAAGAAAGGAAAAGCATTTATTGGGACTCGTACAGGAATATCACGAACTAAACCAAACACACAATACACTAATAACACATTATAATACATAATTATTATAAACATATATAATACACTTTACAATCTATACATACATAATTATTATAAATTAAAGTCGCTTTTCGTGTCTCTCTGTGTGAACGTGTTGTTGTTCTAAAACTCGCAATGGAATTTGATGGAGTTTTCAAAATTATTTAGATAATTTCTTCCGAAAGGTTTGTGTAGGTAAATGATAAATGATTTTAATTCTGTAAGTAGGTTTGTACAAACACTTTTACACGTCAATCATATATTTTAAACTAGATGAGGTCATTTCCTATCTGACTACTCTGAGAAGAAAGGCCGAACCAAACTCAGAGGTCAGTCTCTTATAAAGTCTAGACATAACCTTGGTCAGATAACGTAAAGACCATGTAGATTGATGTCTGAAATGGTCTTTTGAGGGAACCACACAGATTGAGTGGATCTATCCAGTCAGTGCACGCATTTGTCAGTAATCGTGCAGCTCAACTCGGAACTTAAGGAGCTCGACGATTCGACGAACAATACTAAAGGACATTTGGGTAGGCCGCATAAATAACTGAAACTGCTAGATCATCATTAAAACTAAGTTGTAATAAACTTACTACTAGTAAAGGAATTTCGATGTTTTGTCAAGTCGTAAAAAGCCTGTAAAGCAAGGGTAATCGCTAGGTATAAGCTGGTTAGAGTCACCAGTTTGCTTAAAATAAATCATTCAACAACGCTAAAGAGACTTTGACCTCTGACTTTTGCCTCGCTATTTCTTCTCAGGGGTAGTCAACAGGCATCTTCGACTCCATCTTGTTTTTTTTTTTTAATAAGTCGTGTAAATGTGATTCCACTAACCTATTTACAGAATAAACAATTTCATTTCATGTCGCTAATATCTAAACAATTAAAATTTTTAGACTATCAAAAAACCGCATCCTGGAGGTACAATTAGAAATTTAACACAAAGCGTTCGACCCCACTTTCAGTTCGGCCAATGTAATATGGCCTGAGGGAAATCAATCTTCACTTTATTGGTTCCAGTCCACAATTCCAGTTTTTTAGGAGCAGGAAGCGAAACAGATAAAGATTTTAATACTGGATTCAGATTAAAATGTTGTGTTTTTATGTAGATAGTTAAAATTAAATTAAAGGTACATTACTGATATCAAGTTTTTTACAGTTTCTAAAACAATTCGCTAAATCTAGTAATGATTGATAAAATCATTTAAATAAGTGAAGCTTCTAAAATTGATACTCATATCATAATTATTATACCAAGAATGTCAATAATTTATCAAATTATAATAATTATTAAAAGGTCAATAATTTATCAAATTATAATAATTATTAAAAGGTCAATAATTTATCAAATTATAATATTAAAATGTCATTGTGAATCTTTCAAGTTTAGATACTCATTCAATATGCCACTTGAATAAAGGTACATATTTTAAAAAGATTGGCTGGCAGTTAGTTCACTACGTGATTTTGGTAATTTATTATAATAAATCCTTACTAGCGAGACGCCCATGCTTCGCAAGTTTATTTTTGACTTAACAAAACATCGAGATTTCTTTTTGTTGTATGTATTTTTATCATTAATGTTTTATGCATATAAACCTTCCGAAATGAATTCCCTAAATTATGGTGAAAACCAAATCATAATCCGCTGCGTAGTTTAGAAAAACAACGCGGTCACACAGAAAGAAACGAAAAACGATTTTAATTGATAATATATATTATATACAAAATAATAATTATTATTATGTATGAATAGATGATCGGTTAGTTTCCTGTTTTATGTAAGGAAACAAGAGGAATGAGAAACATGTAAGGAAAGTTGAAAAAGAATGTGTACCTAACATAGGTACACATTCATTTATATATATTGGTTATAGAGTTACTGTGGATTATATAAAAGACTTGCAAAAACATGTTGTCAATACATTACCATCCTTAGCGACATAAATCGAAATTTTTATAATTGATGTGGATCTGGAATTTCATATTCTCCAAGCCCGGGTCGACGGCGCGTTGTGTTCCACGCGCGCCTCAAAGAGATGTCAGCATAATTGACGGGGTCCGATAGGGCCGATGCCTGCCGGGATCGCGGGTTGTTCGAAAGAGTTACCGTGGCCCTGGCGCACAGGCAACTGAAGGAACACGGGTGGGTTTTAGTCAGTAAGAGTCTGACACGCCCTTCCGCTCCGCCCAGAGCGGGAGAGGTCATTTGATGAATACCCAACAAAAAAAAAAAAAAAAAAGGCTGTCATAGCGTAGGCAAACCTCACGGAGTTCAAGATGGTGGTAAATGACAAATTTTAAATGACATGTTTTTTGGAATAATTACTTATACATATCATACTCGTACTTAGTATACTTACTAATTAGTCAAATTAAATCTCTCTCTTCCTCTCTCCTACTTTGCTGTGCCCGACAGGGTCCACAATTATTATGTCTTTTTAAAACCTATGTTCACAATTTGGAATGTACCTAAATAAATATATTGAGTAAATTGGGTTTAATCCTAAAGGGTGTTAAGCCTACAAGTCCAATTCTATTCAATTTATTTATTCAAAACAACTCACATTGCGTTTGAATATAAACAAACATGACACATTAAAGTTGCGGTTACCACATTCCATCAACCGGTCGTTTCCGTAAAATCTGTTTTTCTTTTCAACTTTCCTTTTTCGATGGCGCCTTTTTCCGGCATTTCCTATTAAACATGCTATAAATCCCTTCAGTTAATCGACCCTCATTCTCTCCTCCTCCGTCCCTTGTCTCTTCTGTTAGTTTCGTTAAATCTAAGTGCTTTTTCACACATTGCTTGGTTTCTGTAGAAATGGTTCTGGACTGTTAATGTATGAACTGAGCGAAAATGATGTACCGTATAAAAAGGGCATAAGTAATGTTCTGAAATTGAACAACATGGCGGAAGCTAAAATGTTGCCAAACGTTTTGTTCAATGTGTCGCAGCTTAAATATTATTTAACATAGACGACCCGACAGACTTGTCCTGTCCAGATTACAATGATTCATAAAACAATCCCATATTTCTAGACGTTCCGTTATTCCCGAATTTATAAATTTCCGGGAAACTTTTTAAATTTTCATTTCCATAAAAACCTAATTCGTACTACGAATACTTTGAAACAAAAAATAGCCAAATCGGTGCAGCTGTTCTCAAGTAACGCGCTTACCAACAAACAGCATTTAATTTTTAACCGACTTCAAAAAGGAGGAGGTTCTCAATTCGTCTGTATGTTTATTACGCGATTATCTACGGCAGTTTTTTTTATTTTATTTATTGTATAGATATAAATGAAGCTGTTCAGATAGCCAACATAATAAACCACCTGAAGTGGCAATCGGTCGGACACATTAGCAGTAGAACTGATGACTTTTGGGGTAGGTAGGTATGTTTTTGAGTGAAGACCGCGAATGAAAAGCGTAAAGTAGGACGGCCTCGGGCTAGGTGGCGCGACGATCTACATAGGGTGGCTGATATGATATGATAAAAGAGTGGATTGAGTTTATTGACGAGTGATTGGCTGATGATGATGTTCTTCACATACACCACAAGAATTTTACATTATACATGGTCTTTCTTCGACAGTCGTTGCGGGTAGTCAGAAGCCAAAAAGACTGGCAATACCCAGTAACTGGGTTGTGGAGGTCAGATAGGCAGTCGCTCTATGTAAAGCACTGGTATTCAACTGCTTTCGGTTACATTAGAAGCTGACCACAACATAGGAAAAGTCTAGGTAGATTGATTGTCTTATCTTATTTCTTTATTATTTCACCACAATCCAGTGGAAACAGCTGGAAAAGAAAATGTTGCAAAGGAAAAAGCTTTTAGTCTTTAAACAATTTCTTAATGACTGGATAGGGATACATTCTTATCGTTCCTTGAACTTTTTATTTTGTTAACCAAATTTCCTTTCATCCCATGAGGAAAAATTGTGTAGTATAACTTTCTGTGCTCTAATTTTAAATCCAATACTGTTTTAGTAGTAGCCCGGTAGCCATAATGTTAAATATGAAATAAAGAAATACAATATTTCGGTTAAGATTGAAAGTACACTTTTTATTATAATAATAGGTCTTTACCTATGAAATTGCCGTTTTGTATGAAAAAATTTAAACGATTTTTTTTCATGAATTTTTTATTTGTATTAATCGAAGTAATCACCCATGCAATCAATGCATCTTTGCCATCGCAGTGGCAGTTTATTGATGCCCTTCTTAAAGAAATCAGCTGGACGGGAGGCAACAAATTCTTCAAAGGCATTTTGTACTGCCTCTCGGGTATTAAATTTTTTTCCCGCCAAGAAGTTATCAAAATTCTGGAAAAAGTAGTAGTCTGTAGGCGCAAGGTCTGGTGAGTAGGGCGGATGACGGAGAGCTTCCAACCCCAGTTCTTGCAACTTGGAGACCGTCTGCTGTGCAGTATGAGGTCGCGCGTTGTCGTGCAGGAGCAGCGGAGACGAGCGATTGACCAATGCTGGTTGGAGATGCGCCAGCTTCTCCATCATTGTGTTCAGTTCTTCACAGTACACATCTGCAGTAATGCTCACCCCGTTTGGTAAGAAGCTGTGATGAATCACACCGGCGCTAGACCACCAAACAGTGACCATCACTTTTCTAGGGGTAAGTTTTCGTTTAGGGCATTGTTTAGGTGCTGAACCAGGATCCAACCAACTTGCTGAGCGCTTACGGTTATCAAACAGAATCCATTTTTCATCGCAGGTAACAATGCGGTTCAAAATTCCTTCATTTGTGTGTCTGTTGAGCAGTGCAAGGCACGTCTCGACGCGTACTTCGCGCTGGCGATCATTGAGTTCGTGGGGCACCCATTTGTCAAGCTTTTTTACCTTGCCAATTTGACGCAAATGGACCAATATTGTTTTGACGCTAACGTCGAAAGCTGCTGCTAATTCAGCCGTAGATTGTGTATCATCAGCTTCCACAATCGCCTTTAATTCGTCATTGTCGACCAAAGTCTTCGGACGACCGCGAGGTTCATTTTTCAGGTCGAAATTTCCAGAACGGAAGCGAGCAAACCAATAACAGGTGGTGCGTTGGTTTGTAGTGTTAGCTCCGTAAACGTCGTTGATGTTGCGTGCCGCTTGTGCCGCGTTGCTGCCACGACGGTACTCATATTCCATAATTACTCGAATTTTTAACGTATCCATGATGACGAAAAAGATTGAAATGCGATGAAAATGTAACACTAATCAATAAAGAAATGACTACTTTTAGAAAAAAAAATCCATGTTTTTAAAATAAAATTAATTTGAAATTAGAATTCTTAGCCAAACAAAAATTATTTTGATTTGAAATGGTCAGTACTGCAGAACGGCAATTTCATAGGTAAAGACCTAATAGATGTGACAACATCCGAAAAGGTCAAAGTTATAAACAAACTTTATCCTAGCAAGACTGACCTCTGTTATTGTATACAAGCTGACCCGACAGACGTTGTCCTGTCTTAACTATGAATGTCATATGTCGTTTAGTTTTAGTTTTGATTATTGACTAAAACTAACACTATCGACTCATTTATCAACCGATCCATCTGTGTTAAACGATATTTGCAGCGCGCATTCTGTCAATCGCTGACAGTTATTTCAAACAACTGACAGTTACGTAAAATTAATATTGGCGTTAAGTTTTCTTAAATTTTGTAACGTTCCGATCAACTTCCTTGTTTTTTTTTTCATAAGATCCTTCTCCTGACAATAACGAACACAACAAAAAAAAAAGTGAAATCGTTCCAGCCGTTCACGCGTGATGGCGTGACCAAGGGAAATAGGGATTCATTTTTATATATATAGATAGATAATAATAGATATAGATTAGAGGTCAGTGCCTAGCAACCATACTGATGTACCATAGATATATTACGCCAGTATTATAATAATACTCTGTGAAGTCTGTGATATTAGGTAGGCCTGGTCTGCCATATTGTATTATTATATTATTTTAATATTGTGAATGTGAAGACTATGTGAGTCATTGTTGCTTTTTTAACTCTCAGCTAGTTTTAATCACAGTCTGGCAGTTTTAGTATTTTTTGTGGCTTACCCAAATGTCCTTTCTTTGGTATTGTTCGTCGAATCGTTGAGGTCCTTAAGTTCTGAGTTGAGCTGTACGATTACTGAAAAATGCGTGCACTGACTGGACAGGTCCACTCAATCTGTGTGGATTTTCCTCAAAAGACCATTTCAGACTCAAATCTACATGGTCTTCACATGATCTGACCAAGATTATGTCAGGACTTTAAAAGAGACTGTGACCTCGGAGTTTGTTTCGGCCTTTCTTCTCAGAGTAGTCAGATAGGAAACGCCGACCTCATCTAGTTTTTAAAATAGGATGGACGTGTAAAAGTGTTTGTACAAACCTACTTACAGAAATAAAATCATTTATCATTTATAGATACTTCACACATAATAACTACTGTAGATCAAGGGATACTGGGTTTCAATAGGCGGTGAAAATATATATCTTCTGTATGTAATATATAAGTTACAGTCGCTTTTTGTGTCCGCCTGTGTCACCCCGTTGTTCTCCTAAAGTAAATGAATTCGTATGTGTATTTTTATCTAATTTATAGTGAAATAAATGTGTAATGTGTGTAATGTGTGTTGTGTGTGTGTGTGTGTTTTGTAGTGTCCTGAAATAAATGATTATGTAATTTAGTTTTTAAACCACTCAACGGATTTTTTACGGTCACTTTTACACACGTCGTTAAAACCGTGCGAAGTAGGGGCCGGTTGATAGTTGTAATAAAAACTTTTTTACAAATAAACGAACGACTTCCAAAAAAAACACTAAAAGACGTGAAAAATAATTAATTCATAGTAATTTCGGAAGTCGGTGTCTTTGGTTTTGTATTTTCGTTTTTGTCCACCGACTTCCGAAATAAAAGTTATTTTTCACGTCTTTTAGTGTTTTTTTTGGAAGTCGGTTGTTTTTTTGTTTTGTAAAAAAGTTTTTATTTTGCACTTTTTAGTTGCGGTACCTACCCCCAGACAAATTCGTATACCACTACTTGGTATGTAAATAACAGTGACAGGAAATTATCAACACATCATCAATATAAACTAAGTGGAAAAAATATGCAGTATTAAGGATAACTCAAAAACACACACAGGTCAGAATTCATCAAATTTAAATGGAACTACATGTCAAGCACCAGCTATTAAATAAAAAAAAGAATCATACAAATCGGTTCACACAGTAAAAAGTTCTGAGTTATCACACATAAAAAAAATCAAAAAACATACAGACGACTTGAGAACCTCTTCCTTTTTTTAAATCAGTTAAAAATTGAGAAAACTACATAGGTAAGGATTGTCCTTAGATAAATTGTTATAAAAAAATTGAACGTGTCCTTTTTCTGTACTTAAATGTGCCTGAACTTGAGAGACACTTATCCGATTTACGTGATTTAAGCTTAATTAAAACATAATGTAAAATATGTACATAACTACATTCTTTGGCTGGATTTTAAGCACAATCTTACAAAATATTGTTTCCCCTCTGTTCATTGTTAATAATTTGAGGAGTGTTATGTTATTTAGTTACTGGGTTGTGGAGGTGAAATAGGCCGTCGCTCCGTGTTAAATTCTGGTATTTAGCTGCATCTAGTTAGACTAGAAGCCAACCCCAAGATAGTTCAGAAAAGGCGAGCAGATAATAATGATGATAGTGATAATCTAATAGATAAGAGAGGGGACAAGCTAGTAAGAATCTCACATACAGAAACCTCAAAAAAGTCAAAAACATTTATTTATTTATTTAAGGGGACTACATGACCTAAACGCAAATTTATAATGCCTAAAAATATATGATCTACTGCAGTAACCAAAACCAGAAAAATATATGATATTCTTCTGGATATATGCTGGTTAGGTAGTGTGTTGAAAACATAATACAATTAACTTGATATGATAGAAAAAAATCACGAAGACACCTCTAAACATTTGTTTTAACGATTAAAAACCATACTAATATACATGCAAACATTCAGATTATATGTCAGATAATTCTACAAGTAACATACTAACGTAATAGTATTTTATTTTTTTAGTCCAATGAATAGTTTTCTTGTAAATCCATAATTGCTTCATATTTTGCAATAAATTACCAGCGTTGTGTCATCGCGCGTCTCTTTCTTTTCTATGCAATCCGACAGTGACCGCGCTTTAGATCTTGTAAGCTTCTTAACCACTAGCTTTTGCCCGCGACATCGCTCGTGTTAATTTAGACTTTGACAATCAGTTCGGGTTATAATTCAATCATGATTCGAAAGACACGTGGCGCCATCTATTATCATAAGAACGTTATTGTTTTTATCATTGGAAACAGTACTTTTTTTCGGGATAGAAGGTACTCTATGTCCGTTTCTGTACACTTGACAAAGTATATGCAAAATTTCTGTAAGTAAGTAAGTAAGTAAGTAAAATTTTATTTGTTTAAACATGGTGTACATGATATATTGCATGCAAGATAATAAAAGATACAGAAAAGTTCTAACATGTTCAGCCGCATAAAGTGGCGTACAAATTGGTAGGAAGAGATGGTGCTTATACCGTGATAATATTCATCAAAATTACATTATTGAAATTATATAGGTACTTATTAAATCATCAGTATTCATTAAATATTACGTATCATTACACTTCAGCAAGCACATTTATATATAAAATTAAATGTCAAAGTAATCATTAAATAAATTAGTCAATAAAAAATATGAATTACTGTCATTAAAATATCAATTCCAAATTACAATTATTCCACAAAAAAATACAATAAATCACAATAACATGTCAATAAAATACAACATCGTCATCTCAAAAACGAAGAAAAATTATCCTCTTTCATAAACTCTGCTATACTGTAAAATGCTCTTTCGGTTAGTAAACTCTTCAATTTACTTTTAAGAGCAGATATATTTAATGTTCTCCATGATTTGAGCAATTTATTAAAGATGGTCGGACCCATGCAAAAGATGCTCTTACGCATAAGAGTGGTTTTAGCGCCATGACCACAGAGTTTGAAATTATCACGTCTATTCCTAGGGACAGCATCAGACAAAAGCTGAAATAAATGACTATTCGCTTTAATGAACATTACTGTTTCCAGGATATATAATGAGGGTAACGTCAATATCTTACGTTCGATAAAATAAGATTTACAGCTGTCCGTTGTTTGCAGTCTAAACATCGATCTAATGCACCTTTTCTGTGCCCGAAACGCTATTTCATTGTCCGTGCTATTCCCCCAAAAGATGACTCCATATCTAAGAATCGATTCGGCTAAACCATAGTAAGCAGTAATTAGCGCATCTGTGTTGAGAACCACAGCAAGCTGTTTCAGAGCGTAGGCTGCACTACTCAATTTTTTACTAAGTGCCCCTATTTGAGGTTTCCAATTCAATCTAGAATCTATTATTAGTCCCAGAAATTTTGTTGTGTCAGCTTCATTGATATTTATTTTATTAAATTGAATATTAAGATTGTTTATTGTTTGTGTACGTGGCTAAAGTGCATTATGTTAGTCTTTTTTAAATTAATTATTAAATTATTATCATTTAACCAATTTATAATAGATATTAGTGAATTATTGATGTCATGTTCATATATGTTTATGTCATTACAAGCTATTGTCATAGTGCAATCGTCAGCAAAAAGTGTCATCGGTTGTTCAGTTACTTTAGGCAAGTCATTTATATACAGGGTGAACAACGGAGGCCCCAATACACTGCCTTGAGGTACTCCGTACATAACTTCGCGTTCCTCTGATCTTGAAGTTTCTTCACGTTTACTTTTTTTATTTATTGCACTGATTTCTGTAACTTGTTTTCGATTATGAAGATATGATTTAATTAATTCTAAAACGTTGCCTCTAACACCATAGGCTTCAAGTTTCTCTGCCAGGGAATTATAATGGACGCAGTCAAAGGCCTGTGTCATGTCGCAGAATATGGCACAGACTGGTGTCCTCTTATCTACATTTAGCATGACAATATGTAAAAACTCATAAATAGCCAGATTAATACTTTTATTTTTACGAAATCCCTTTTGTTCGTCACTTAATATATTATATTTTTCTAAATAGGTATTCATTTCACCATATATATATTTTTCGAATACCTTAGACAAAACTGGTATAAGCGCGATCGGTCTGTAATTTATCATTAACTCGTGATTATCTTTCTTGTGTAGCGGTTTCACTATAGACTTCTTTAGTGCATCAGGAAATATACCTGCACTTATGCAAAGATTAATAATGAAACACAAATGAGTACATATTTCAAATGCAACTGCTTTTAATATTTTTGTGGCAATACCATCGTAGCCAACGCTGTTCGTATTTTTTAGCTTCATTATAATATTTAGTATGTCATAGGGCGTAGATGGAGCCATAAACATAGACTGTGCTCTGCCAAAAATTAATGACGTTGAGTTTGTTCCCGCGTTAATTGTTGGTTGTATTTTGTCTATAAAATAATTATTAAATGTATTGGCAATGTCCTTTGGGTGTGTGATGTCTTTACTTTCAAACTTGATGCAAGAAATTGAGTTTTTCGGGGCATTGTATTTACTCTTATTAATTATTTGCCACGTAGTCTTAGACTTGTTATTAGATGTTTTAATATTGTAATTGTTTTGTGCTTTCTGAGTTTGATTCATAATTCGTTTGAGTAATTTTGAGTATCTTTTGAATTTATCTCTATTAGCTTGACTTGGTTTTAACCTATATTCCCATAGAAGCTTCCGTTTGTTTTTACTACACAACTTTATCCCACGTGATACCCAAGTTGTTTTTTTTGTAGTTTTAATGGTAATCATTTTGCTGGGGAAACATAATTCATAGAATGATTGGAACGTTTCAATAAAACAGTTGTAAGCTGCATTAGGATCGTCCATCTCGTACATGTCTGAGAAGGATAGACTGCTTAGACAAGTCTTGAATTTTTCTATATTTATCAAACTGTAGTCTCGTGTACTTTTGCGATAATACTTAAGAAGATCCTTTTTTTTAACGGGGCACTTTAATAGTTGTGCTGTGTGATCGGATAGTGCGAACTCCAAAACCTCTGATCTACAACGTCGCTTGTTTAAATTATGCGCAAAATTATCTAGGCATGTTTCGCTCGCAGCCCGAGTTGGTTGTCTCAAAGCTAATTGTAAATTAAAATTTAAAAGAATACACTCGAATTCGGCTGACAGTTTACTTCTCTTCAAAATGTCGATGTTGTAATCACCAGCTAAAACTATATTCTTACATCGTTGTTTTGATAAATATTTTAAAAGAGTTTCCAGTTTATCAAAAAACTCATTGATATTATTTGAGTTAGGTACTCTATAAATACACACAATTATAATGTTATAGTCCGTTAATTTAAGTGCACAACACTCGAATATACTTTGCGAGGACATGTTTGCTACATTGGCCAATTCCTTCCATTGAATACCATGCTTAACAAGTATACATGCACCGCCTCGCTTACTTGTCTGTCTACTATAACAAGCAGCTAAACTATAATTAGGTAAGTGTAGCTGATTCTCACAGCCGGCCATCATAAAATGCTCTGAGATGCATATTATATCTACATCAAGATCTCGTTCTGAAAGTTCACATAAACAGACTAACAGAGCGTCAGATTTACTAACGAGACCGGCAATGTTCTGATGTAATATACATAAATATTTAGTCAAGAAAAAAAGTATCCTTATTTGTCAAATTATTATTAATGGTTATGTCAATTGTATCACTTAAACTATTATTATATTTTATGTCTATTATTAAACTATCTATGTCCTTGAATATTATATGCATTCCATGGTTACTTATTAAGCCAGTTCGTTTATTATACATTTTGTAGTCAAAGGATAAATTTAAATTACTGTCTAAGAGATATAAATGTTCATAATTATGTCAGTACATGTAGATACAAGAGGTTATTGAAAGTTTCTATTCTACTGTTAAATAAATTAGCATAGTATCCATTTTTATACGTCGGTAAACAGATGATCACATTCGTATGATTTATGTTTTGAATAATTTCTCTGATACGGAATATAATTTCAAAATAATTATTCGTATTTTTAAAGTCTTCATCGCCTAAAAGAAGTACACAAAAGTCATTCATAGTGAATTTCACAAGTTTTTCTTTTAAACCTTTCAAGAGATGTTCAGTTTTCCCGTTACGTATTAAATAGTGACAACAGTCAAAATTTTTTGCGAAGGTATTTTGCGCTATGGATAGTATTTTATTCGTACTATTCGTGCTCAGTATGCATAGTTTATTCTTGTGAGCAAAGCTGGCGGCTGGCAGCTGGATTCTGGATGATCGGTTCTGTAGTTTAGGCGTGAAAGGGTAACGAACAAACAACAAAAAACTTACCTTCGCATTTATAATATTAGTTAGGATTTATGATTACACATATAAACAGACAGGAAGAAAGGAGCAGAAATATACGTACAAAAGTGATGCTTATTTCTAAAGAAAACTCTTCCAGCATACCTTAATATGAGAGTATACTCAAAGAGATGTAGACAATGTGTGTAAGAGGAGAAGGGAAAACAAATACATAAAATCGAAAACAATTTTCCAATTTAGATGTAAACACACATTTTTGTATGTGTGTACATGTTTATGTGTACGGTCACCAAACGTGATAAGTAACCAGTCGTTGTCCAGGGTCGTCAGATAAAGTTGAAGTTTATCAAGAAACCGATGGATGTTTTCGATTGAAATTTAATTTGATAAATGACCAGTTTGTTTTCTATTAATTAAATTAAAATTTATTCGAAAACATTCATCGGTTTCTTACTAAACTTTAACTATATCGACGACCCTTGTTACTTACCTCTTTTGGTGACTGTACATTATGTAAGTCTTCCCTTAAAAAGATTTGTGTAATACGGGTTTTAATACTTACCAAGCTAAGCTTCTCTTAGTGACAAATATCTGCCTAAAAGCTTACATATCTAAGTAATTGTATTTTTTCTCCCGTTTGGTAAAAGAAAAACTAATTTGTTTTCCTTTTTCTCTTATTTTGGCTTACTGTTTTGCGGGTGCCAATAAAGATTAATAAGATTTCTGGGGAAATTACCGATATGACTTTTTCAATGTATATATACTTTCTGAGTTAATCTTGGACATATACTAACATCGGTAAAGGAAAAGATCGTGAGGAAACTTGGTTTGTAGTTATGATAAGTCTGAAATCGCCAACACGTTTTGAGCAAGCGTGGTGATCAATGTTCGTGCCTTCTCTGTAAGAGAAGAGGTGTTTTGTTTTGCAGTGGGCCAGTAATAAAATATATATTTTCATCAAGATTTCTAGATCAGACAATAAATTATTTCATGACCTGCTGCCTTAGAAGTATCTTTTAGCTATTCGAAATAATTAACCAGTTGTGAAAATAATGATCCTTCTAACAAAACATACAAAGGTATGTTTGTAAACATGGCGAATAGATGAAATTATTCGTGCGAAAGTGTCAATAAGCTTTAAGTATTTTAATAATGACAATAAAAAAGAAATATCAGTAAATAATTCCACGGAAACTCATCAGCTGGTTTGCAGATGACTTGCCATATACAAACGAAAAGTGTCCTTTACACTGGAACACGACAAATGAGCTATGGTACCCGACGGCAAGGAAGGGTTTTGTCGAGACAATCCCGCCCCACTATTTCTGACCCCTGAAACTCCTGACAGCCGATCCAATCAACAGTGGTGAGCCCCAGGAAAAGGCTGAGACAATGAAGCTCAAAGAGTCCCGGAAGAAATGGTTCAATTGTCTTGACCCGCACCGAAATTAATCACAAAATAACAGCTGTAAAGTAAGAAAAATGCAGCCAAGTGCGAGTTGGATTCGCACACGAAGGGTTCCGTACCACCGTACAATATATAACACTACATATTTTTGTTGTCATAGCGGCTATACGGACACACTCAGTGAAAATGTCAAGTGTCTACCTATTATGGTTCAACAGCCCTGTGACAGACGAACGGGCAGCGGAGCCTTAAGGAAATAGCACAGATATCAAATCGGAAAGGGATCGTCACCGTATCAACTCAAGCCACTCAGTATTCTTTGTATGAAACTCCCTACTGCAACGCACACTAATAGGAATCGTAACGTAATCGCCTCGCCTCGGGACAAGCTCACGAACCACGGTACGGTGCGTGGTCAACTTGCAGTTCCCGCGCTTACGGGTCGTCGTCCCCGCGCTTACATCTCTCCGTACCCGAGCTTATGTCTCTTCGTCCATCCTTGCCCCTCTCACCCCTCCCGTAGCTTGGCTGCAGCACACTAGTGTTGCCACGCGTGCTGTCATTCATAAGGGAACTTCCAGTCGTGTTGCGTTCGTGTTTTTATTAAATTTGTAGGTTAGATTCCATTTCATCAACAAAAACTTGCGGTCGGCAAGCCGTAAGCACGGCGCCGCCTAGCCGTAACCGAGTCGACGTATCAGCGCTGCTGATTCGCTTTGATTACGAGCTAACGTTTGGTTGACGACTGTTTGACGGCGAGGTGAAAGGCGATACGGTGACGATCCCTTTCCGAGTTGACATGTATGCTATGACCTTCAGTAATAGGTGGGCACCCTTTGGGTACGGAACCCTAAACACTGAAGAAAGATTATGTTTTACAGAGTGCTCTGTGAGTTTTGATCATTTAGTAAGTATTCAGTTTCAATATACTACTTGCGTTCATCTCTAGGTACTTGCAACTATCGCTACTTGCATTAATTTCCCCACAGTATTAACAGTTTCAATAAGTGAACAATGTCATCAAATCAAGCCGATTGGATGACTATACTGTTTGTTGTACAGCGAGGGACAATCGATTTTAGTAGTTGAAGCTGTTTTGATTCGATAGTGCTGTTTAATTTGGTGCAGTTTGGTTCAACAATGTAAATAAACATGAATTCAAATAAAACAAAAGATTTGGAATTGAAACGACACTGTACGGTCAGCAACAAAAATCGATTAACAATAATAAACGTTTACAGATCATAAAAGTTATACAAAATCATTCGATACTATATTTCAGCATTTTATATAATAACTAAGAGTTCAAATTCTTTTAGTTTTACTTCTGCTCAGAATCGGGAAAAAAAAGTTTTGATCGACTTTTTCGCTGACTGTACATAACGTAAAGAACAGTGACATACCTTCCAGGGGAGACGAATGCATGAGCGCTCCCTCCCCTTGTTCAGAAAATGTCGGATGAACACAAACTTACACGCCGCCCACACGTGGTATGAGTCAATTGAAGTCTGCCAGACAAAAAAAAACAGCCAAAAAATTTAATTTGTGCGAAGAACAATAAAGATTAAAATAATACATTAACGTGTACATAACATGACAAGGAGCCCGAAAGTCTGACAGCCAGTATTACCGCGGGGTATAGTATTACCCAGTAACTGGGTTATGGAGGTCAGATGTGCAGTTGCTCATGTAAAATACTGGTATTCAGCTTCATCCGGTTAGACCGGAAGCTAACCGTAACATATATGGGAAAAGGCGAGCAGATGATGACGAAACATAACGCCATGCCCGTATTCCCCAAAGGGTTAAGCAGAGAATGGACGAGCATTTAATACATTGTGGATACAAAAACTCCCAGCGCCATTAAATTATGAATGAAAATCTCCATTAAATACTTCTTAAGAAATTGTACATACAATTATTAACGTCTTATCAAACAAAAGGACTGTCATAACATTTTACTTTCACTTAGAAACTTGTTTGCATTGGGAATTTAACTTTTCTACAATGACGTGCATCTAATTCTATAGTCTGTTCTAAAAGTTTCTGATTAAAATGTAAACAAATGGATCATAAAACATACCTGTGGATGACAATTTTTAGTGCCACTTACAAATTGAGTGCTTTCATTTGATTGTTACAATAAGTCTTATAACCTAAATTATAATTTTGAATAACCTTAAACATGTTTTTCATTCAGCAATTGAGTTTAACTTTATAACCTCAATTTTCATTGCTAACTATTTATTTTTTCTATTCAAACAATATTTTTGGAAAAAGTAGTAAGATATAAAGTTGAAATCTTCTAAATACGGATCACATGGATGTGTTACTAATTCCCTATAGTAAGTGATTGCGTAATAATTTAACCGAAACAGGGTTTGTTTACACTTTCATCAAATACTTTTGGAACAGACCATACAGCTATTTTGTTATTCATGCTAAATTTACGTAATTCTTTGAACGTGTAACGTCTCTTATTCTCCAAGGAGAGGGTTGGATTGCTAATCAGAGAGGTACGAGCAGTGGCTTTTTAATTCAGATTTTTATTCATGTTTTCAGACATTAGAAACCATCCATTGTTATTATACTTTTATACTAGCTGTGCCCGCAGCTTCACTCACGGGAGTGTTTATTCTATCAGCATTATAAGTTAAAGGAGACGTGAAGTTATAGCACATCGTAACATCCTCCACCACATTATTAGTATAATCAGCCTATAATGTTCCCACTGCTGGGACACAGGCCTCCTCGCTTTGAGAGGGAGTGGGCTGTAATCCACCACGCGGGCCCAGTGCGGGTTGGTAGATGTCACATGTCTTCGAACTTTTGGTTCTAGGACATGCCGGTTTCCTCACGATGTTTTCCTTCACCGTTTTTGAAAGCAGTGGTGATGAAATTATTTACACAAAGTAAAGTGCCTGCCTGGGTTCGAACCCACGGCCTACACTCGTAAGTCGAGGCCGATACCACTGGGCCACCACTGCTGACATTATTTGATTTTGTTAATTTAAACTAAATTGTTCAGTTAACATCATGGTTAAACTATAATTATGAATGATTAAAAGAAAATAGTTGTTTTATTTTAATATTCTGGATGACCAACCGTTGAGGCGCTAGGTAAACCTAATGTCGATTAACCGATTCGTTTAAAATATTGGAAAAAATAAACTAATTTTAATGTAATTTTTACGAGGCGCATGCTCCAATATAATATAACAGTTTTTTTTTTTATGATTCACTAATAATGTTATTTATTTATTTATTCACACACATTTTTTATATCTAAGTTAGTGCCAACATAAACTCATTAGAGTTTTACCGTGCACCAAAGTCATCGACTACATAATTTAGTTAATTAAATTTAATATATTTAATAATTACTCAACGCTACCAAAAAACTTGCAAACTGTCCGTAAATAATCTGAGGCGCTCGGCTGCTTGCAGCATATTGTGGGTGCATGTAGTGCACTGAATTAATATGGAATGTGGAAGTCTGGCATCGTTTAAAACAAGTTTTTGTTCTGGCTCGTTTCGAAAGATTTCTTTATTTACATATTAACGAAGGTGTATCATGCGTCCGTCTCATTTATTTATCAGTCTTGTTTGTTTTGTTTTGCAATTTTATTTATTTATTTTTAGGTTTTTCAACAATGAGTAGGTACACTGTTACTTTACACTTTGTATGTACATTGCAAAACTAACTCTAAGCGCCTCGTTACTTAAAGAAAAGCACAACATGCACTACGTTATAAGCAGATAATAACACAATTAATTTATTAAAACAAGTAATACATAGTCTGAAAAAAATATATAAGATTAATTGATTATAATAAATTTAATTAAATATTTATATACATACTAGCTTTACCCGGCCCGGCTTCGTACAGGTAGCACTAAGTATCTAACACCTACCCTACCTGTCTACCCTACCCTAACTACTTATCTACCTACCCTACGTACCTACCCTACCTACCATACTTACCTACCTACCTACCTAACCTCCTACCTACTTACTTTACCTACCTATCCTACCTATTTACCTACTCTACCTAAATACCTACTCTACATAGCTACCTACCTAGCTGACCCGTCAGACATTGCCCTGTCAAAATTGTTCCTTTGGGTTTTTCCATTTTATTTTCCTTTTAAACCACCCCAGTAAAGAGGTGCATAAAACAAAAACAAAAAAAGAAGTAAATCGGTCAAGGCGTTTCTGAGTTTTAGCGAGACTAACGAATAGCAAATCATTTTTATGTATATATAGATTCGTTACTATTTTTATCCGACACAAATTGATTTTATTTAAGTATGCATACACACGACACGTTTCAGGATAAAACTTAATTACATCAGCCACTGATGGTACTCGAATTGCAGACTGGTGCTCGTTTAATGGCAATAGGCTTAATCCCTAATAAATAAGATATAACAAAACTATAGCTTCTACTACTACACTTCTAGTACAGCTACTTCTGAAGCAGCAAAAATATTATATACTTTTCATTATTATAAGAAACAAACTGACCCGACAGACGTTGTCCTGTCTTAACTATGAATGTCATATGTAGTTTAGTTTTAGTTTTGACTATTGACTAAAACTAAAACTATCGACTCATTTATTAACCGATCCATCTGTGCTAAACGATATTTGCAGCGCGCATTGATAAATGATAAATGATAAATGATTTTATTTCTGTAAATAGGTTTGTACAAACACTTTTACACGTCAATGATATTTTAAAACTAGATGAGGTCGGCGTTTCCTCTCTGACTACTCTGAGAAGAAAGGCCGAAACAAACTCAGAGGTCACAGTCTCTTTTAAAGTCCAGACATAATCTTGGTCAGATCATGTGAAGACCATGTAGATTTGTCTGAAATGGTATTTTGAGGAAAAACCACACAGATTGAGCGGACCTGTCCAGTCAGTGCACGCATTTGTCAGTAATCGTGCAGCTCAACTCAGAACTTAAGGAGCTCAACGATTCAACGAACAATACCAAAGAAAGGACATTTGGGTAGGCCACAAAAAATACTCAAACTGCCAGACTAAGATTAAAACTACCTGAAAGGAAAAAAAAAAGCAACAATGACCCACATAGTCTTCACATTCACAATATTAAAATGAATATCATGTATTTCATCTAGCCTGCATGCTACTCACATTCACAGACAGGTTTCTCTTTAAATGTCATCAAAAAAATCATAATATGTTAATGAAATGAAATAATTTATTTGCTATGAATGTAGGTACAAAAATATGGTGTTAAGTAAGAGAAGGATCCAGTACATTCTACCGTGAGGCATGCAATTTATTTTTTATTTTTTTATAATTGAATTAATTATGAAATAATTAAAAAAAACAAACATTTAACTTATTTTCAAATGATTAAAAACGTCAATAAAAATATAAAATCATTCAATTTGTAAATTCGTTCAGTGGTAAACAATATAAAAAAAAATAAAAAAAAAAATAATAGTCAATAATACAAGTCAATAATAAGTTAATAATTAGTCAATAATACAATGTCAGTAATAAGTTATTAATTAGTCAAATAATACAATCATAATCTGAATAAAATAGAATAAAATCATGAGGAAAATCATTGTTTATATATAATCATATGGATTTGTCATTCAAAAAATCATCTATTATATAATAACATTTTTCAATTAGCAATTTATTTCTTTTCTTTTTAAATATTTGTAATGTGCAATTTTTAATATCGTCAGGAATTTTATTGTATACCACTGGTCCCATATGGATAATATTCTTTTTCAGCAGTGCCGTTTTAAATTTGCCTGTATGTAAAAGGTTTTTATATTGAGATCTTATTAGTGTTGGCCTTGTTGAGTGATCAATATTTGAACAAAATAAATTTGGATTACCTTTTACAAATAGTGGCATTTCCAAAATATAGAGTGACGGAAAGGTTAGTAATTTAAGGGATTTAAACATAGGAATGCAGCTGTCTGATGAATTTATTCCTGTCATTGATCTAATGCAATATTTTTGGGCTTTGAAAATCCTTTCTCTCTCACTGCAATTACCCTAAAAAACTACTCCGTATCTTAAAACAGAAACAACGAGTCCATGATAAGCAATAATAATCGTGTCAGTGTTAACTTTTTTTGTCAAATTATATAAAATGTATGCAGATTTGCTTAATTTCTTGCAGACCTCCTCGGCCTGTGGTTTCCATGTCAGTTGATTGTCAATTATTATACCTAAAAATTTTGCAACATTTGTATTGTCTACTCTTTGTCCATTGTATGCTATAGTCAAATCGTCTGGACGTAAACGCTGGTAAAAGTGCATTACTTTTGTTTTTTTCAAATTAATAAATCAGTTATTGATAGAAAGCCAATTTATTATATTTTTTAACGTGTCATTAATGTCAATTTCATAATCCGCATTTTTTGTACATTTAACTATCGCTGTGCTGTCATCAGCAAATAATACCATGGGCTGTTGAATTTGTCTAGGCAAGTCATTTATGTAAAGCAAAAACATTAAGGGTCCGACAACAGTGCCTTGCGGTACTCCGAATTTGACTTCCCTGCTATCCGATAAATATTTATATTGAATCTTGCTTTTGGGACATATCCTAGTGATTTCTGTCTGTTGTTTTCGTTTGCTTAAGTAAGATTCAATAAGTCTCAATACGTTTCCTCTAATACCGTACCTGTCAAGTTTATGCAGAAGAATGTCATGTTTAACGTAGTCAAAGGCTTTGGTTATGTCAGTATATATTGCACAAACTGGTGTTTTATTGTCGATATTGAACATTATGTTATGTAGCAAGTCGTAAATAGCCATGTTTATATTTTTATTTTTTCTAAAATCTTTTTGCTCATTGCAAAGGATATTATATTTATTTAAGAAAGAAGTGATAGACTCATAAATCAGTTTTTCGAGTATTTTAGAAAATACGGAAGTAAGAGCTACCGGTCTATAATTTGACATTTCTTCTTTACTGTCTTTTTTATGAATTGGTATCACAATTGTCATTTTTAGGCTTTCTGGAAATGTGCCACAGCTTATGCACAGATTCATAATATGACTTAAGGGAGAAGCTATTACATCTGCAACGAGTTTTACTACATTGGTCGCTACTCCATCGTATCCGACACTTTTTTATTTTTTAATGTTTTGATAACTCTCATGATATCTTCAGGTAGAACTGGGGCCATAAATATTGAGTGTGGGTTGTTTTCTATGCTAATAATTTTGTTTGTGGTATTGTCATTAGTTATGTTTTGTATTTGATCAATAAAAAAAATATTAAAGCAATCAGCCATTTCCTTAGGATTATTGATAATAGTGTTTTCCCTCCTAATTTGTAGTATAGGTTCTGCAGTTCGATTACTTCCTTTAATTATTTGCCAAGAGGCTTTAGATTTGCTCTGAGATTTTTTTATAATGTGGTTATTTTGTGCTTTTTGTGTGAGTTTAATAATTCTTTTAAAGGTTTTAGAATATTGTTGGAATGTTTTTTTAGTTTGTTTTGAAGGTGCTTGCCTATATTTCCATAGTAACTGTCTTTGTTTTTTGCTACAGATTCTTATACCTTTTGATACCCACGTTATTTTCCTAGAGGGTTTTATGTTAATTAGTTTAACTGGAAAACATAAATCATATATTAATCTCCATATATTAAGCTCCAAAAAAATGTCATATGCCTCATTAGGATTTTCAGAATAGTATACCTCTAAAAAAGATAAACTTTTTAGGTGTTTCTTAAACTTGGTCAAATTAACTTTAGACATGTCCCGTTTTTTTATTCGCCATGAATTAAGTATGCAAGTTTTATTCACGTGTATTTTTAGTAATTGAGCTGAGTGGTCCGATAGAGCAAAGTCTATTACCTCGCTATAACACTTTTTACGACAGTTGTGCGCAAAATTATCAAGACAAGATAAGCTCCTTGGTCTAGTTGGTTGTCTAATTTCTAACTTAAGATTGTGATTAAGAAGTAAGATTTCAAAGTCCAGAGTATATCTATTTTGTTTCATAATATCTATGTTGAAATCCCCACATAACAATATCTTTCTATTCCTTTTAGTACATATTTTTTTTAATAAAGTCTCTAAGCTATCACAGAATAAATTGAAATTTGACATCTTTGGCGGCCTATATAAACATATAATAACTAAATTTTGTTTGGTAAACTCTATTGCACAGCATTCTATAACCCCTGTAATAGACAATTTTTCTATCTCTGTCAATACTTTAAATTCGTAACAAGTTTTGACTAAAATGCAGGAGCCTCCTCGCTTTTGTTCTTTTCTTGTATAAGACGCGGCAAGTTTGTAATTCGGAATGTTGATCAGTCCCTCTTGTCCAGAAATTACAAAATGCTCTGTGATGCATATTACGTCAATGTCTATTTGCTTATTCAGCAGCTCTTGGATATGGACAACAAGTAAGTCCGTCTTGTTTAGAAGTCCGGCTATATTTTGGTGCATTATGTACATATGTTTATAATAGAAAAAACTCATTGCCACTAGTTGACGGTGTTGCGTTCTCATTCTCGTTAGGAAGCCTTTGGTTCAATTCATCATGCAAAACATCTTCAGAATAAAAGAAGTCATAATCAATTAGTATGTTGGTCATTATCTGATTATAAATATGTCTCCATCCGGATTTATTTATTTTCCCTGTTTTATAGGAAAACATATCATGAGTCAGAGTCTTGTTGCTATCAAAAAAATAAGCGTACTCGTTGTTTTTCACATCTAGATAAAGCAGGTTGTTGAAGAGCTCGACTTTATAATTGTGAATCATAGCTCCTTTTGTGTATGTTGGAGAACAGATAATTATATTTGTGTGGGTAACGTTTTTCAGCGAGTTCTTTAAACTATCCAATACATCTACATAATTGTCATTTTTTAGATCGTCTTTTCCAATGAATATCAAGCAATAATCTTTCATAGTAAAGTCTTTCAATTTGTATTCTATATTGCATATGAGTTCTTTTGTGGTACAGTTTGGTGATAAATAATGGCAAAAGTCAAAGTGTTCAAAAAAGGTTTCTTCTATCAGAGGTAGAGTACTCCTTGTACAGTCGCTACTAATGATACACATCTTATTTTTCTGTGTTGGTGTTATTAAAGCGCCTGAGGATTTTTGATAGCAAAGTTGTATTGTTGTGATTTTTGTTGCGCCTTCTGGTTTACTTGCAGCAAATTGTCAAAAGTCGAAATATGTGTCTGTGTTTGTTTGTCAAGCATGTCCACTTTAGGTTTTACCTGAAAGTTGCTCCTTTCACTGGCATCTTTATTTATGTCCATCGGCGGTGTTTTTTGAGGTTTTAAGTTCTTGCGTGCCGATGTTAGTGTCTTACTTTTCCTTTGTGGTGTTGTGCAGATCTTTTTGTAGGTTTCTACATTCTTAAGACATTTCTGTAGATCCGACTTTAGTCGGAAGTTCTCACTATGAAGGTTTTCTATTTCCTCATGCGCGCTCATTAATTGTGATGTCAGTAACTTAATCTCGTCTTTCAAGTCCTTAACAATGTCATTGCCAGTAGTAGCTTCGTGCAGACTGTCAGGTATACTCAGCATTGTCGAGTCTAGGATTGTTCTTTCATCGTCATTTGTCAAAACAGATAAGTCATCCACAGATCCAGTGGTATATGGTTTTCTGTATGTAATGTTAGAATCCATCGCTATTTAGCTAAAGTCCTTGGAAATCGTTCGACGAAAAAGGTACAAAAAGACTTTTGATTCACCGGGATTTGAACCAGCGTAACTACGATCCAACGCCTCTCTGTGATTGACGGTATCGCCAATACGCCACGGTGTACGTTGACAACTGTGTTGAAATAAAGCATTTATGTTCACAGATGTTGCTATTTGAATTTTGCAAATCGGTTGGTATTACTCATTGCTCAGGATTTTTTTCCACTTGCCGTGCACTTTATCAAGGTTTTTGTTTATGATTTAAACACTGTTTTTTGGTTTTTTAATTGTCACTTGGTAATTTGTTTGATTAATGGATTGTATTATGCAATGAATTTTCACTTTATTTGTCACTGTTAAAGTTCGTGGTTGATTTTAAATGATTCGTTGTTATTATTCAGATATTTTAAGTTAAATTGTATTTAACACTTGGATAACGTTCACACACTTTCATTGGACTATTATAGACAGATTTATAAGTTTCATAACACTTAAAATGATTGTAAATATTTTTAAAGCAATTGTAAACACGGAGCACGTACGTACGTTTTAACGGTTTTACGGTGGTTATGTCATGTAATTCAATAAAAATGACATTATTAATTCTAAAACACATAATCACAGTATAAAATGGATTGTTGCTTGGGGGTACATTGAAGTAGCTTAATTAATCCCAAGCCTTTTTGTCATCCGAGTAATCTTTAACTTTATAGAAACCTTTTTGACAGAGTTTCTGTTTAATAAATGATTTAAATTTATTGAGGCTCAGTTCTTTAACAATCGCTGACAGTTATTTCAAACAACTGACAGTTATGTAAAATTAAGATTGGCGTTAAGTTTTCTTAAATTTTGTAACGTTCCGATCAACTTCTTTATTTTTTTATTTCATAAGATCCTTTTCTTGACAATAACGAACATAACAAAAAATAAATTTGTGAAATCGGTCCGGGCGTTCACGCGTGATGGCGTGACCAAGGGAAATGGGGATTCATTTATATATATATAGATTATATTAATAAGTTACATTCGGGTATGTGTGACTAAGATTAGTTAAATTAGTTTAGGAGTAAGTTGTTATTTGTAAAAATACGATGGTACTCGTACACATTGTCGTGTATGTATACAAAAATACCAAAAATTAATAAAGAAAAAAACTAGCAAAGCGTGCACTATTATACCTCTGTTTACTAATACAGACAGGACAGATACAGGCACGCAGTTAACTTTGTGTATTTAATTTCATCACCACTGCTCTAATAACGGCGAAGGAAAACATTGTGAGGAAATCGGCATATCTTAGAACACAAAAAAGTTCGATGACATGTGACATTCACCAACCCGCACTGGGCCCGCGTGGCGGATTACGGCCCACTGCCTCTCACAGAGAGGAGGCCTGTGTCCCAGCAGTGAGAATATTATAGGTTGATTATTTATGTTATGTTATGTATATACCGTCGTGATTTTCGTCAACATTCAAAAGCACACTACTGTTTACCAAATTACCACTTACTTAATTAAACTAATTGTATTGTAATGACATTATCAACCCGAACACGTAAACAAACAATGTCATCAAAGCAAGTTGATTGAATCCGTTTGTAAACACGCTGTATAAGTGATCCCATTAATTGGCCTAACTCATGATCTGATAACGGATATCTGGGAGATATTATAGTAATGGCTTTAGTGATAGTACCGACGGGGATACTGACGATTACAAATCTTTGAACAATAATCCTATCCTACTGATATTATAAATGTGAAAGTTTGTGACGATGGATGGATGCTTTTTACTCTTTTACGCAAAAACTACTGAACGGATTAAGATGGAATTTGGAATACAGATAATTTATAATCTGGAATATTTTATTCCAGTAGTATGCTTCCGTGGGTTAATTTCGGACCTCCACGCGGGCAAAGCCGCGGGGAAAAACTAGTATATGATAATACCAGCTTGCTACTCTCTAACTGCAGGGCAAAGACCTCTTCTCATACAGAGAAGACAAAAGCATTGATCACCACACTTGCTCAAGACGGGATGGTGATTTCAGAACTGTAAAATCCAAGTTTTCTCACGACGCGCGACGTTCCCTTCACCGATATCAGTAATATTCAAGAAAAAATATATAAATGAAAAAGTCACATTGGTACTTGTCTGGATTTGAACCCACAAAATCTTGTATAAGAGGCGAGGCTACCACAAAAATCTTTGAATATTTTTTAAATATCCATGCACAGTTTTTCCATGCCATAAAGCTCCGTAAGGAATAAATCAACGCGTGGTATCATAAAATGCGATTGTGGAACTCACATTGTGGTCCCTCGATTGTTTAGAATGGTTCCCGTAGCCCATATTCAGCCATGAACGGATGAAAGTAAAGAATGGTCAGGATTAAATTCTCTACCAGGCGAACTATACTGTATAAATCTCACCGTAAACTTAGGTCAAGTGAGCCTGAAGTGAAATGTCATTCCATCTGATGTTATGGATCGTTAGGGATTGACAGCTCTCTACATTTCTCCTTTTTCTTTGGGTGGCTTATCTTCAAAGAACTTGTCCCGCTCAGTGCGGAGCGGGACGGCGTGTCAGATTTCTACTGACTAAAACCTACCCGTGTTCCTTCAGTTGCCTGTGTGCCAGAGCCACGGTAACCCTTACGGACAAACCTACGACCCCGGCAGGCATCGGACCCCGTCAATGTGTGCTGACATCTCTTTGATACGCGCGTGGAACATAACGTGCCGTCGACCCGGGCCTGGTCCTTACCGGACGGCGAGCAACCCATTGCTCCCCTTCCGCAAGCCCGCGCCTACGGTGGCCGGGAATCGGCTATCGACTCGAAGCTTACTTCACTTGAGTTTTCACGGTGAAATTACTACAGTATAGATAAAAGGAAGAAAGAAAATACGTTTATTTGCGGTAAACATGACGCAAAACACACAAATACAAAAAAATAAAACGAGCTGGGGGAAAATTTGCGTCACATCCACGCAAAACGGCAATGGCTCAGCATAAACAGATCTAGTCTAGTAGATCTAGATAGATAGTCTATCGAGTATAGATCGGCAGGTATGTCAAATGGATTACTGATCATAGTATTTTGTTATTCGTAATCAAAACTCATAGTCACTACTGAAAATGCTACACTCAGTCACAGCTAGGGTTCGGGCTGACACAATTTAGATTATCATCGACACACCAAGAAGCGAAAGAAGAAAGAAAATGAAGAAAGAAAAAAAAAATCGGCCAGTCTTTGGGGACTGCCGATAGAAGTGAAAACTAATAAACCCGCTCATGGGAAGCGTGCGGTGACGATGACGCGAGTTCCATGATTTTTGTTCACCCAAAAAGTACACATATATACGCAGTACACATAATACCTCATGGAAAGCGTTAGGTGACCTTGACACGAGTTCCATGATTTATGTTCACCCAAAAAGTGCTCAACGCGCCTAAAGAAGTTTTCACTTCAATAAAAAAACTTTTTTCCAAAAAAAAAACACCGTCAAAGTGAAAAATAACTTTAATTTCGGAAGTCGGTGTCTTTGCATCTGTATTTCAGTTTTTTGCCATCGACTTTCGAATTTAAAGTTATTTTTCACTTTGTCGTTTTTTTTTGAAGGCGGTTGTTCTTTTATTTTTTGTAAAAAAGTTTTTTATTTTTCACTTTTTAGTGAATCACAAATTTATCTGTTACAATAGTTATAATAGCCTAAAATGTCAACTGCTCATCACCTTTTACAAAATATTCCTTTTCCCGTTGTAGGGACGTTAACTGTTGAGGAGTTCTCCTGGTAAGAACCAAAATAACTGCACCGTATGCATTGTACCGAGCATAAATTGCTTAGCAACCATAATAAAGTAATCGAATCGCAATCCGTGAAATACTTATTATTGAGTAGTTCCGATGGCCACCTCTGGTCTTCATCATCAGTTCCACTTCACTGAATGGTGCTTTCCGAGAGCAAATGCAAGAGTTACTATAAAATATACCCAAATCGCTATAAGTCTGCCTATAAAATTTGAGGAACTCTCTCGATTTCCATGGGATTCCTTCATCAGATTCTGACTTGGTGGCTATGGGACCACCTCGATAGTATACCCTTTCAAACAAAAAAGGAATTTTGCAAATCCGTCTATATATGACGGAGTTATGCCCGAACACACATAAAAAACAAAATACAAACATCCGAATTGATGACCTCCTCCTTTTTGAAGTCGGTTAATAATAAAAAGGAAGAACAACTTTCCGTGTCTATTCTATCTTCCTAACATTTTATTTAACGGTCAACACTTTTGCATTTTTCTCAACATGGGAATAAATCCGACAATTATATAGCTATATACAACATACATAAAATCAGACTTTCTTGCCATGGGTTAGGCAGAAATTACGGAACGCCACCTGCTTCGAGCCTTACATACTCCTTTTGCTTCGTTCATGTAACCATATACCCACGCCGGTTCCGAGTACCTGACCATTCCGAAGAACTTCACCGATAATGAAGAGAAAGAAAAACAGTTTATTCTGCACAAACAAAACGCATTTTACAAATAAATTACATTAAAATACATACAAAAAAGCCAAAAGCCTCGTATTCAAGCAATAAAAGTCACGATTATGTTCTTCTATGGCGTCCCCTCCCGGCGGTTCCACTCACATCTGCCGTCTGACAGACACCTTTCGTTCATCCTCTCAGCACGAACAAACCATCTAAGCATACTCTTTTCAATTTGTGTTACTGCATCTTCTTTTAAACCGCACCGTTGTCATATCACATCATTCCCACAGCTATACAATCACGGCAAAAATACATTTCCCTACATGCAATAATCTGAACGTCTCATTCCTTCAGTCCCACATAGGAACAAATTAGATCCGCGATCAAAAATACACCTACCCATTCCCCCGATCATCTTCCCCTAATCTTAATTCAAGGCACGTATCATCCCACATATACTAAAAATACTTGAAAAATCCAGAACCAACCCTTGTCTAATTTACATTGTACAGTTAATACCTTTGCAAGTTGTGCGATAGCGTTAAACTAACGGCTTATGTCCGTGGACTTTTGGTCTTAGATACAGGTGGCAGTGGTAGCGGGTAATCTTCACTAGCATTTTATTAACTGAAAACAAAATCAAAGTAATTTATTCAAAATCTGCTGAGAATTAGCACTTTTTCAACATCGAAATTACATAAGACAGTCCTCCGAAACACTCGCCCTTTACTACTTCCTAGTGCTTTAGCTGGGAAGAAAAAGTGGGCAATAAACTCCCCAACAACAGCACAGTTGTCTGTTCAGGTAGAACAACTTGATTCTATACAATTGTAAGTAATTATCATTACGAAACACAAAACATTAAATTAAATTATTTGCTATATGTCAGCTAGCATAGCACACATACTCGTATACCAACAAAAACAAAAAAACACATAAAAGATTCTTTGACAGAAGGTATATTAAGATCAGTCTACTTTGCAATTTTTTTTCGTATTTACAAATAAAATTAGAATAATATAATAACATACGCTGACTAAAACTATTTACAAACTAAAATATGGCGTCAAAAAACATGACATGGTAGTAGTAATAGAATAAATAAGGTTTAACTATAAATTCGACTATCATTCCTGCAAATACTTATTTGTATTGCATGCATTACTATGCATGCATTACTGTACTTACTAGTACATTGGAACAAAATTACAATGACATATAATTATAATTACACTGCCCATCGGTAACGTATTGGTTTCATAGATCAGTCAGGAGAATTTAAATAGTTAAAGATCGCAATGTCAGTAAGGATGTATGAAATGGCTTAGCTTAATCCATAATCCTACTATAAACAAGCATTAAAGTGAACTATTTCGAAGTTTAAACTATCGTCTAGCTAAAATAAACCTAAGAATTTACGAGGTTCGAATAATTGCAAACCTAATCGCTGTTACAGTAACCGCACCCAAACCCAAGGATTAAGACAGGACCAAACTTAACAGTGTTACGCATTCGCCCGATAAGAGCTTTAGCAGGAAAAACTTTGAATTAAAAACTTTGTGCAGATCACTGTGGTGATCACAGCGAACCGGGCGGTCGTGGAAAATTGTTATGAAAACTGTAAGAGAGGATAACCAATGAAAATTTTTAGAAGCTAGGTGGAAGAACTATGGAGGATGAGAAGATAACTATGGAAAGTTTGGAGATATGAACCAATGAAGAAAAGTTGGAAGATGATAGTGACAAAAAATCATGAAAAGATCGCCAAAAATCTAGTCAAATGACAGTGAGATTTTTAAAGGCAAGAAGATAATTTAAAGGAGTAAAAACGAAACTACCTATTGACATCAACCGCCAGAACAAATCCAGACTTTGGGTTGCTGGTGAGAAATTCCTGATGACAAAACCCAGTAACTCTTTTGCTTGACCTGGGCTGAAAACCAGGAGTTTAGCTCAGCAATACAGCTTGCAACCACTAAATCAACGAGACAATGACAAACTAATATATATCATTACATATTATTATGACTTTTTTGTTTTTTTTGGTAACGGGATGGAAATCCTCATGGATCTTGTGGACACTAATGTGTTCTTAGGTGTTACTTTGGACTCGAAGCTACAGTGGGGCCCACATATAACCAAATTGTCAAAGCGGCTAAGCTCTGCAGCCTACGCGGTCTATAAAATCCGTCATTTGACTGATGTCGAAACAGCCCGATTAGTATATTTTAGTTATTTCCATAGTGTAATGTCGTACGGCATTTTGCCCTGGGGAAATGCAGCTGACATTCAGGCTATTTTTGTGCTGCAGAAACGAGCCATTCGAGCAATTTATAACCTTAGTTGTAGGCATTCACTGAGGGATAAATTTAAGGAAATAAACATAATGACTGTCGCATCTCAATATGTATATGAAAACCTTATTTATGTAAAAAAGAATATTAATCTATATTCTAAACACAGCGACATTCATAACATAAATACTAGATACAAAGATTTACTTATTGTGCCCTCGACTAGGCTCCAAAAAATTAGTAATTCATTTAAGTGCCAAAGTATACGTTTTTACAACAAACTCCCAAGTCTTGTTAAAGAACTGAGCCTCAATAAATTTAAATCATTTATTAAACAGAAACTCTTTCAAAAGGGTTTCTATAAAGTTAAAGATTACTTGGATGACAAAAAGGCTTGGGATTAATTAAGCTACTTCAATGTACCCCCAAGCAACAATCCATTTTATACTGTGATTATGTGTTTTAGAATTAATAATGTCATTTTTATTGAATTATATGACATAACTTATTATGATTTTCTGATGACATTTAAAGAGAAACCTGTCTGTGAATGTGAGTAGCATGCAGGCTAGATGAAATACATGATATTAATTTTAATATTGTGAATGTGAAGACTATGTGGGTCATTGTTGCTTTTTTTTCCCCTTTCAGGTAGTTTTAGTCTTAGTCTGGCAGTTTGAGTAATTTTTGTGGCCTACCCAAATGTCCTTTCTTTGGTATTGTTCGTTGAATCGTTGAGCTCCTTAAGTTCTGAGTTGAGCTGCACGATTACTGACAAATGCGTGCACTGACTGAACAGGTCCACTCAATCTGTGTGGTTTTTCCTCAAAAGACCATTTCAGACAAATCTACATGCTCTTCACATGATCTGACCAAGATTATGTCTGCACTTTAAAAGAGACTGTGACCTCTGAGTTTGTTTCGGCCTTTCTTCTCAGAGTAGTCAGATAGGAATTGCCGACCTCATCTAGTTTTAAAATATGATTGACGTGTAAAAGTGTTTGTACAAACCTATTTACAGAAATAAAATCATTTATCATTTATCATTTATGTCTTCCTGCCTGGGGCGGACGGGTGAGTCTGTCAGACTTCTTCGGACTAAAACCACGCCGTTTTCCCTCGTACACTTGCACCGGGGGCTACAGGGGCACTTAAGCACTCTTCAACGCAGCCCCCGATTGATGCCGGCCCGCCTCTGCGTTAATGTGGGGGGACTCCTCCCGCTAAAACTTAGTGTGTTAATTCATGTAAGACTATAAACCTGTAAATTTTAAGTGTCCATCTTACTGGTGCGTGTGACTTTCGCCTACACAAGTGACTTCCCTGACTACCTGATCCCTGACAGTAGAAAACAGCATAAGCCATCTCCCATTACAACATAATATATACAACTCTAAAGAGTTTTGCCAATGCGTTACAAACCGCACAGATAAAGTAGAAATTCTCAGGTAGCAATTGATCATGAACGGATGTACAATCTTTCGTGGAAGTAGGCCACGAATGATAAGAACTTTACCGGAAAAACTTTGACTGAAAACTTTTTGGAAGAAAAACTCTTTCGCTGCGAAGTGTTTTGAAGAAAAAACTTACCTGATGGGAATCTAAAATTATAAAAAATATTTTTTTTAGTGGCATGAATATTATTAGAACAAGGTACCTGGTCTTAAAGATAACACTTATGTTATTTGGAAAACGCATAGCACAATATGAAAAAAAAAATAACCTTTGATGGAATGTTGTACTTTTTGTACTTTTTTATTTGTTTTTACTCCTATAATTTTTATTTTTTTCTTTTTTACTTATTGATCTCGATCAATATGTGAATACCTGAACTAAACTCAAACAAACAAAAAAAAACAAAATAAACAAGGCTTCCGTCAAAACTCATGTTACCTATTAAGAGATTGAATGAAACAACAACAGCCGATCAAATCATTTCATCAAGAACAAATTAAATTGGAAAAGCGTCAAAAAGGAGGAAAAACTCGTAAGTAATAATAAATCAATCACAACCTGACGTCTGAAAGCGAAATCCTCAGAGGAGCTGTCAAAGAACGTTATTTTCAATTTCATATTTGGATCCCTTAAGAGGGGCTCGTGGCTAAATAATAACAGCCACACGGGTCGATCTAAGGTGAAGCTACACTTGCCGCGGTTGATTTATGGACGGGTGACCATCTATTACAAACCGAGGCCCCTCCGTGCCTCGTAAATCACGCTAAGCCGTTGGTCCCGGCATACATAGATCTTTGACAGTCGTTACGGGTCAGAAGTCCAAAAGTCTGACAACCAGTCTTACCAAGGGTTATCGTGTTACCCAGTAACTGGGTTGCGGAGGTCAAATAGGCAGTCGCTTCATGTAAAATACTGGTATTCAGCTACATCCGGTTGGACTGGAAGCTGACCCCAAGATAATTGGGAAAAGGCTAGTTAGATTGATTAATGACATGGATCTTTTAAATGAACACAGTTTTTATAGGTATATAAAAGTATGAGGAACAGGGCGTAAAGTTCACTCACACCTCCATAGAAAAAGGAGGATCCTCTGACCAGACCGGTGTCCTGTGTGGTGGGCAACTGCCCGACGGTTGATGTCGGGACGTTGTATATGTGCTAGTCGCGCGGTAAACTCTACTTGCGCGATGCAGGATTTGTGTGACGTCAGTATGACGTGTAGCTCGCATGTGGCGATGTTGATACCGCCACAGGTATGAAATTTTACTATATATCATGATAAATGATAAATATTTTTTTTTCTGTAAGTAGGTTTGTACAAACACTTTCACACGCCAATCATATTTTAAAAACTAGATGGGGTCGGCGTTTTCTATCTGACTACTCTGAGAAGAAAGGCCGAAACAAACTGAGAGGACACAGTCTCTTTTGAAGTCTAGACGAAATCTTGGTCAGATCATGTGAAGATTGGTGTGTGAAATGGTATTTTGAGGAAAAACCACACAGATTTAGTGGACCTGCTCAGTCAGTGCATGCATTTGTCAGTAACTGCGCAGCTCAATTCAAAACTTATAGAGCTGAACGATTTGACGAACAATACCTACTAAAGAAAGGACATTTTGTTAGGCCACATAAACTACTCAAACTGCAAGACCTTGATTAAAATTAACTGAGAAGGAAAAAAGGATGACGCGTTTGCTCACAACGCAAGCCAATTTCTGATACCGATTTATTTATTTATTTATAGTTAATTAAAACGGTAAAACACCAATTACATTAATTAACATAGAAACAATTATTACGTTGACAGTAATACGTTGTATATAATCTAATTTAAAACTAACATGGAACAGTGGACTCCCTTGCATACTTTCTCTCACAGAACACCAGATAAATACGTATAAGTTTATTCCATTTATCCGCAAACACATCACATTCAGGGTTGGCAGTCAGAAGGGCATTTAGCACCTTCAGAGTACAACAGACTGGGGATTTGGCTCTAGCAACAGTTTTGGATGGCAGTTGCGCAAACAAATTGTGCCGGCCGGCGGCTCTGACGGTGTCCGATGTATTTGTCGGGCACAAATAATCGGCAAAAAAGGCCATCGAGCTCCGGGCAGTCGATACGTCCCCATAAGGTCTTACAGGCTACCGTGAGCTGATCAAGGCTTCTTCTCACCTCCAACGAATTATAGCCCAAAGTCCCTAAAAGATAGTTGGTAGGGTACATATAAGGAAAGAAATGGTATAATCTTTGGAAGAGGCATCTTAGAAAAGTTTTCTGCACCTTTTCTAGCATCAGTGCTTGAGTCGCGGTATAGGGGTGCCAAACATAGACACTGCACTCGAGTTTGGTTTGAACCAGAGCGTTGTACAACAGCCTTATAACATTTGGACTGCGAAAGTCACGAGCATTTCGCAAAACGAATCCCAAGCGCCTGAAAGATTCCTTTGCAAGGGTAGAAACGTGATCTCTAAAAGTCAGACAGCGGTCGAAAGCTACTCCCAAATCCGTTATATTGTTGACACGAGTAATTACTTCACCACCCAGACTATAGTCGTAATGAATTGGTCGCAACCCTCTGCCATATGTCATGACGTAGCACTTGCTTGTATTAAAAAATAGCTTGTTCACAATACTCCACTCATAGATGACATCAATATCCCTTTGTAGGAGTTTGCAATCCTCGTCCGTTCGGATTTGTGCGACTAGCTTAAGGTCGTCTGCATATAACAGGCATTTAGCAAAGTTCACATTACTTATGAGGTCATTTATCATAATCAGGAACAGAGGCGGCCCTAACACGGATCCCTGACTTACACCCGAGCGTGTATTATAAGGCTTGGACTCGAAGCAGCCATGTCTTACAAACTGCTTGCGATCGCGCAGATAATCCGAAAAGAAGTTAAGAAGACCGGACGAGAAACCAATGGCCCCCAGCTTTTTCAAAAGCACATCCTTGTCAACTCTGTCGAGTGCTTTCCGGAAATCAAAATACAGAGCGTGGACCTGCCCATCGATGTCCAAGCCACGGGCTATGTAGTCTAATATGATACTAATGTATGTGATAATAATGTAAGAACTTACAATTAGATCTTGTTGCCTTAAGGCGGTACCCCGACCAAAACCTTGCCATAGTGCGTTATTCAGAGGCTATTAACTCATTCACCATGGGTTTTAGTTTTGACTATTGACTAAAACTAAAACTATCGACTCATTTATCCACTCACGCGCCTGGGTTAACGCGTGACAATGGCAGGATTGCCCGCGAAATTTTTTTTACGGCACGCGCCGTGGCGCCTGGCCACTTATACACGAAATATTTCTATGAACTGATAGTAAACTAATGACTGTTTCTCATTGTGGAGCGACCAGGCTAGATTATGCAACTTGTTTTAGAACAACCGATCCATCTGTGTTAAACGATATTTGCAGCGCGCATTCTGTCAATCGCTGACAGTTATTTCAAACAAGTGACAGTTATGTAAAATTAATATTGGCGTTAAGTTTTCTTAAATTTTGTAACGTTCCGATCAACTTCCTTATTTTTTTATTTCATAAGATTCTTCTCCTGACAATAATGAAGACAATTTTTTTTTTTGTGAAAGCAGTTCAGCCGTTCACGCGTGATGGCGTGACCAAGGGAAATAGGGATTCATTTTTATATATATAGATAGATAGATATAGATAAATACATTTTAAATCTCCTTGTAAAAAAGTGACTAAAATTATTGATTGCATGCATATTTTGCTAAAGGTGACGTTTTATTAATTTGAAGATTATACTAATGGATAGACAATTTAAAAATCTAAATAATTCACGTTTTATTTTATTTCAAAACATCGCTTGTATTTTTTTATTAAAATAATTTCATTTTTTTTGTGAATTCTGTGATAAATGAGCGTGCGCAGGGAGCGAGGCAAAGCGAGAATCAAGGTCGATTGGTCAGGGAAGCGCCTTAAGTGCACTTAATCTAGGAGTTGGGGGTTCTCCTCCAAAGCGGGAAGATTTTGTTTATCTGCCCTAAAATTCATTATATTTAGTCAATTATAGACTTGTCTCTAATGCTAAAGTTGTGGTTTTTGAGAACAGCAGTGGGCGCCACATAACGGCCACGGTGAAAGCCTTCATGAAAACGTTGGCACCGGGGTTTGACTTTACGTTGTCAAGAAACGCTCTCGAGGAAAACATACCAACTTACTTTATAACGTTTCAGTGACGTCATTCGACAGTAAATTGCGGACGCTATGTGGGGTCCGTAGTCTTAGCAAACCTTACCGCTCGTCAATGTCGACTCAGAAAAAAGTGAGATGCTGTGTTTCACCAATTCTTAATTCTTGATGCGTTCAGTGCTTCGTTTTTTTTTTCGAAACCCTACGTGCTGTTATGTTGAATACAACTTACGCATGGCGCAATATTCCAAACAGTTTTCATGCAACAGTTTACATCAAGTACACATCACGAGTGTGTCACATTGACATGTCATTGTCATGTTAATGTTTGTTTTAACAATTTGGCGCAAGGACCATCAACAATTCTCATGAGGTGGTTATTTATACTTACCCTTGGCCTTGTATAATTACGATGGGATAGTAACAACCGCAAATAACTTAATCTAGAAGAATAAATGATAAAAGACTTAGTCCAGCACTGGTGTAATATAGGATAAAAAATGTAAGAGGTTTTTAAAATATGACGGCTGTATATACTGCGTGTTAACTCGAATGGATAAACTGACGGATCCAGTGTTGTACTAGCATTTTTGCGATGAAAGAAAGAACAATTGTTTTCACTCCTCTGGCTCCAATAGTCCGTCAATGTAATTTACCAGAGCGGGTAAAAAGTAGCATATTTTCCTCTAGGGGAAAAAGTTTTATTTTTTATTTTTGTCTGTTACCAACGAGTCTTCAAAAATGAAAAAGACTTTATTCAGGACATGGACGAACCAAAAAAGCCGGACGGAACTACGCTAAGACAAAACTGAGTCCTGTTTATGTTGGAATATTATTCTTGTGAGTGTTGCCGATTGTGCGCGTAATGGCCGACTAATGTGTGAGTGTGTGCGTACGCGGCTTATGTGTACAGTGAGTTAGCAGACTTGAGGGACACAGTTTTTTGCAAGCGATATTCTGTGTCAATCTGATTGCATGTGTGTGTGTGAATTAAAGGGTGTTTAAGGTTGTTTGTGTGATCTGTGAGGGTGAGTTTGTGTGTGTCATTCTGGACAAATGTTATCAAACACCACGAGATTAATAAAATAGTGGATGATTCTAATAAACCATTTGTATAACCAAAAATACTAGGTATTGTGCTACTAATAATTTTAACTCTCGAAATGTAAAAAAAAATATTATGGTTTTGTTCAAAAGGACGAAAAACTGCCAGCACGTAGATGTTCGAAAATAACCGTAACGAAACCGATTGAACCACGACTATACGCTATACCTACTTAGCTATTTCGTCACCCAGGAAATATCCATGAACAATTTAATAACTGCTCTGAATTAAAATAACCCACCAAAAATCAATAAAGAAAGCAACATAATTAATAAACATAGTACAATAATTCAATTACTCCAACCGCAAAGTGTCTTGTTGCCGTCTCGCTCTAATAACACTTTCTAATTCTCCGTCTCTTTCGCGCACGACCTTCGCAGAAATTGTGAGCCGTTTCGCGCATGGCGCAAGTGAAAGGCGTGTGGCAAGACACTGATTTTAATGAATACGAATCGTTTATTCACAAGAATATGAGTGAGCGCAGAGTACTTAATTTGGCAAATATAACATTAATTGTTAGGTTTTCCTTCCTTAGGATTGCTTTTCGTGTAACTAATTGCTAAAACTATTTTCCGTAAAATAGAAATTATCTGCATGTTTAAGACCTCAATTATTAGTGTTTAAGTAAATTATAACATAATATATTAATTAACTATGTCACTATTCTTAAAACTTATGTTAAATATTGTTAAGAAATCAGTTGTCTTAATAGTAATTGTAAGAACTCACGTCGCCTGTGATACGGGTTTATCCTAGTCATCATACTTTGTAATACCTATATTATTTCTAAGATTTATACTGTATTTTACCAAGTTTTATTTTTGAATAAATATTGTTGATTATTATTTTTATTTATTATTCTTAAGCAATACTTCGACACTATTAAGTATTTAGTTTTACGACTTGACAAAACATTATCTTTATTATAGTTATGCAAGTTTAATATTAATGCAGGTATTATAAAATAAACCTTCCGTAATTAATTCTCTAAATGATGATGAAATCCGCATCAGAATCGGTCGCGTAGTTTAGAAGAACAGCTCGTGCACACAGACAGAAACGAAAAGCGACTTTAATTTATCATTTATTTATGAATGTATATAGATTGAAAATGAATGCACAAAATCTATTAGTAAGCAATAGCAACTATTATGTCTGCTAGTGCGTGATTTTTATTATGATAGTTGAAAAATGTACTTGCTAGTACGTTTATGTGTATATTCGTCCAAACGACTCGAGTCAGGGGCACAGCTAGTTTTCTAGTAAGAGTTAGACTAGTTAAAAAAGCTAAGGTACTATGAAACATAGTACTTTAGATATTATTGCCGTGTAAAAGTGTTTGTATAAACAGTCTTTAAAAAAAGATAAAACGGAATGTTCTCTTTTATATTATCGTCAATTTCAGGTCTTTTTGAAAGCGATGGTGATTTCGATCACTAACCGCTGCGTTTTTGAAGTAAGCCCACTCCGTAGAAAGGATAAATATAGTAATAAATCGATCAACCCGTATTGCTAGCTACTTAACCAAAAATACCAAAGGATTCCCTTTGCTTTGTGACTATTTGTAATACTTGATTTAAGTGATGTTTGTTTCAGTAATGATGTGTAGGTATACAAATACTTTTACACGTTAATAATATTTTATAAATTAGATGAGACTTGATTACTCATTGTTTTCGATTGTGAAACCTGGATCTTTCACTTCAAATTCCAATTAAAATTAATCACTTATCACCAGTGATCGGAGTAGGTAGATTGATTTTTAGTACTTGTATCATAAATGCACACAGAAAGAATAACATGGATAAGCCATTTTTCCGGAAAGTAATTCCGGTATTTCCGGATTTAGTATTTCCGGCGGGCGCACGCATTGTTCTGATAACCGGTTATTGTACCACCCATGATCCTTTGTTCTGATTGGTCGTTGGGTTTTTGTCAAATCGTGACAAAAAAAAAAATTGGAAGAATAATAAAGAATAAAATTGCTCATTTTATTACAATTCCTACCTTTTTTTTGAGGATGGCAAATCATCAAATGACTCCTTCCACTCTGGCAGAATACAATTCCTACATAAGTTCCGGTTTTTTTTAATAATCCACCAATTCCGGAGGAATGTCCATAGTAATATATACGTTTCGGATCAATGACCCCAGTTCAATCTACCTACTCCGATCACTGCTTATCACATAGACCGCATCACAAAGACAATAAGCGCAGATCAAGTCGCAATTACATACCGACTCGTGTAAGATATTCGGTCAAGTTTAATATAGGAGAACGAGCGCGCTGTATTTTAAATGTTTTGTTTATTTCTCGCTTTTTGTTGAGAAATTGTCACGTAGTCTGTGATGAAAGATGACTAACGTCATGTAATGAGTAGCTGAGATTTGCGTGGTTGGACTTAAGGGGTATGCGTTAAGGTAGCCCGCGAAATTCAAATTTACTTACGTTTTTGCAATTTGCAGGTCATTGTCAGTTTGTATGTTGATTAAAATATGATTCGCGGCCGTAAAAAATATGGCTTTACAGAATTATAATCATTACAATCAGAAATACAATTCCTTATGTTAGAATTGGCCTCAAAAGTCAAGATTTCATAAAATTGTCGTTCAATAGGGTAATATGAACTTATGGAGATGTATTAAATTTTTGTGATTATAATTCTATAAATAAATATTTGCTACGGCTGCGAATCATATTTAGATCGATATACAACCTGACACTGGCATGGCAAATCGCAAAAAAAAAAAAAAAACTCGTGGCGCTTCCCCCTTAAGGACCAGACAGCGTTCATAAATGGATGAAGAATGATAAACTAGAATTTACCTGCATGTATAATTTTTGACTGCCTATAGAAGTTTGTTATCTCTAAAGAGATAGGAGATACAAAAAAAACATTTATCTTCTACGATACACGACACTGTAATAAATTTTGTTGGCCCAAAACTCCGCCACTTCCGCGGCGTCCGTCGTCGCTCGATGGCAGTGCAGAGGTTTGGCTGCATTTTTCGGGACACAGAAGGCAGGATAGGACGTGGAACGTGGTTTGCAACACAGCCCCATGTCCACACCCTGCTGCCGTACCGAAGCGTCGAGGTAACAGCTCCCCACTTTACGAGGTTTTAGTAACAAAATGGCAACAATAAAAAAAGCAGGCAGGTGCGACTCAGGCTCACTCACGAAGGGTTCCGTACCACCGTACAATATTTAGCACTACATTAAAAAAAAAACCTTAGTGAACAATTCTTTTGTAAAAAAATACGTTTCTTGTTTGGGGAGTTGGGGACCCCCATTAATTATTAACTTTATTTTATTTGCTGTTATAGCGGCCATAGATAAAGCGGCCACATACGCTGTGAAAATTTCAAGTGTCTACCTATTACAGTTCAAAGGATACAGCCCTGTGACAGATGGACGGATGGACAGCGGAGCCTTAGTAGCAAGGTCCGGTAAATAAATAAAAAAGTAGTAAGGTCCGGTTCGGTCCGGCACCCTTTGGATAAGAAACCCTAAAAAAGGTTTATTAAAAAAAAAGTGTAAGTTGAGCATATACTATTCTATACTCTTCCAACCTAAACCACTCCCCTCTCTAAAATACTACTCTCTCTAAAACTTCTGATCATCACAAATGGACACAGACTTTTCAAAATAACAAAATTCCAGCCAGTGTGACCACGTTACAAGCCTTAGCCCTGCATCCTAATTGCGTAAAACACTATCAGTCACAATCTGAATCATTTTGAAGCCTATTGCTAATCCACTGCATCATATGTTTGAAAAATTTGTCTGCTCAACAACGTAAATAATGCAATGAATGTTGTTGGAACTGTCAAAATGAAAGCCATTCTTACTGTTAGTGTGTTACGCAACTACCCCGCTGCAAGGATAAGAGCATCAAGATGCCAGATGCAAGTTAGTTACGTAAAATCGCAAGATGTGGCAACGTTCCGGTCTACGAATAGTCTATACGCTACCTAATTCTTTACGAAAGATATTTCTTCATTAGAATTGAGTGTCTGATTAGGTTTTTTTATTCAGTTTAGCATATTGATGACGATAATGATTCATTCTTTGTCACTTGAATTTGTAAGTTTGTTAGTAACAAGCTGTTCGTGCCCGGCGTCGCCTGGAGTGCCTTTCACTCCGGGCGACCCTGGACACAGACTATTAGGTACAAAAATTAAAACTTTTTTACAAAAAAACAACCGACTTATAACTTTAATTTCGGAAGTCGGTGGCCAAACACTTAAATACAAAACCAAAGACACCGACTTCCGAAATTAAAGTTATTTTTCACTTTTTAGTCGTGGTACCTCCCCACAAAAGTTCGTATACCATTAATTGATATTTAAATAACAGTGACAGGAAATTATTAACACATCATCAATATAAACTAAGTGGAAAAATACGCAGTATTAAGGATAACTCACAAACTGCTGATCAGAACTTAATCAAATTTATACGGGACCACATGTGAAGCACCAGCTTCTAATAAAAAAAAATCATCCAAATCGGTTAACCTAGAAAAAAGTTCTCGGATAAATCACATAAAAATAAAAATATAACTTGAGAACCTCCTCCTTTTTTTGAAGTCAGTTAAAAATAGCATCCTAATTTCCGACGTTTCCGTAGATTTTCCAAAACAATTATTTCATACAAACCTTGTCCTAACAATGACAAACACAAAAAAAAAAGAATTAGCCAAATAGTCAAGAATTAGCCACTTTGAAGTGATGCGCAGACAAACATTTTTGGCAATTGATAGAATAGAATACTCTTTATTATGTACGCCGTAAAAATTACAGATATAAATTTAGAAATTGAATTAATGAATTATTGTTGTTGATTTTTGATTGCTGAAATAGATTTTTATTTAGATAGGTTATCTGTTCTATTTTAAAAATTATTTTGGTATTTGTCAGTTTTAGAAACCGGAACTCGTTCAGTTGGAAATTCAAATATAAGTGATCCTCCTAATAGTCCTCCTCCTAGTTGGTTGTAGAAGGTTTCCCTCGTTTTCTTTTACACCTGCAGAATAATTCCAGGATTGGTGGTACCCCATTTGGTAGGTACTAAATGCAAAAACTATAAAGGGTCCTACAAACAGGCTGGACACGCGACGCGACACAAAGGCACCGCTTGTCGCGTGACAGGCAGCTTTTGTGTCGCGCTGGGTCTTGCGCCTGTTTCAAGGAGCCTTTATAGTTTTGAGCCGTTGAGCTCCTTAAGTTCTGAGTTAAGCTGCACGATTACTGACAAATGCGTGCACTGACTGGACAGGTCCACTCAATCTGTGTGGTTTTTCCTCAAAAGACCATTTCAGACACAAATCTACATGGTCTTCACATGATCTGACAAAGATTATGTCTGGACTTTAAAAGAGACTGTGACCTCTGAGTTCGTTTCGGCCTTTTTTCTCTGAGTAGTCAGATAGGAAACGCAGACCTCATCTAGTTTTTAAAATATGATTGACGTGTAAAACTGCTTGTAGAAACCTATTTACAGAAATAAAATCATTTATCATTTCTCATTCAAAATATGGCTCAAAGAACCATCGTCAACCAACATCTAGAAACATTTTTTTAATCATTTCTATTTAAGGCACTATTATGATTTAGGTATTGTATCGTCAGCTATGCCACGATTTGAATCATGTATAAAACGTTATAATTATGTAAATCGTGCCTTTTAATGAAGTGATTACAATGCTCATGGGAACCATTGGAGATGGTTATGATAATGAGTAGCATTTATCATTTATTTAATGGTAAACAATATCGGTAAGTCTGTAATAAAATATCTAGACCCAATTAGATACCTATTTATTTACTAACACATTGCTTAGATAAAACCTAAGTTTTATCTTGGATCTCTTGTTACCGGTAGGCAGGTGTGTATACTGGGTCAAGTTAAATTAGCTAGCGAAACTCCGCAGACATCATGGTTATAGCTACAATACCTGCGGTCATTGAAACAAAAAAAAACCGGCCAAGTGCGAGTCGCACTCGCACACGAAAGGTTCCGTACCACAAGGCAATAAACGCCGAAAAAAACGATTCTTGTATGTATTTAATTTTTTACTTTATTATTTTTTTATTAATTGGTGTTATAGTGGCAATAGAAATAAACACTCTGTAAAAATTGCAACTGTATACCTATTACGGTTCATGAGATACAGTCCGCTCAGACAGACAGACGGATGGACAGCGGAGACTTAGTAATTGGGTTCTCTTTGGGTAAGGTACCCTAAAATAACCATGAAATCATTTTCTTTTTGTTTTATCATGTTTATATATCAATACCCATTACGTTAGCGTAGTTTTGCTAGCTAATTTCATTTGACCTTGGCATAACATCTCCATTTCACCAATCCAAAAACACTTTATAAGGATCGAACCTTATATTCCACGCTTAGTTAGTCACACAACCACCAACCAGACAGTCCCTACATTATTCTTTATTAACAAAACGTTCAGACACCACGTAACACAAACTCCTTTAATTCAACTTAACATAGACAAGTAAACACCACTACAGTCGACAAACCGGAACGTTGCGAGACGTTTTGCAATGAGCCAGTAATCCTGATAGCTCTTTAATAGAAACCTGCTGTAGTTCGTTTACTTAATGTATAGTCTATTCCAAAAGTGTTTGATGAAAATGTAAATAAATGGATCAGAAAACGTACATAATATTATGTTTATTTTATGTACGTTTCCTGATCCATTTGTTATGGTAGTATTCCTCAAAGGGTTAGACAGATGCTCCTAAAGTACTGTGATAGCAGTAGTTTTCAAACTCAAACTCAAAGCATTTATTTCAAACAAACAAATTACAGGCACTTTTGAATTGTCAAGTAGTCGGTCAGTCGGAAAGATGAAGCTAGTTGCCCATTCCAAAGCGTAGTAGGTACATATGAAGAAGAACGGGCAAGAAACTCCATGGACACTCTTTTAAATCAAAATATGGTTACAAAATATTAGGCAAGCGTAGTGTGGGACGCCCCCAGCTAGATGGACTGACGACCTCAAAAATGAGGCTGGCATACACTGGATGCGGAAGGCGGAGGACAGGGTGTTGTGGCGCAGCCTGGGATAGGCCTATGTCCAGCAGTGGACTGCGATAGGCTGAGTTCATTGAGTGATTGATTGAATGTTATTTAAACAATAACAATTATTGTTCGAAAAAGTGGTACGAAATACAGTTAAAACCTAAATACAGATGAATGTGTTACTTATTGCCTGTAGTGAGCAATCGCGTAAGGATTTAATCTGAACAAGGTTTATTTTCACTTTCATCACATACTTCTGGAACAGACTTTACTTAGTTATTTCTCATATTGTACGAGGTGTAAAGTACAAAAACGAGTTAATGTGTAAAATTTACTCGATTTTGTTTTAATCACATATTGTGTTGAAATCGAGAAAATTTTGACAATTTTGCGATACACAAAACACAAAAAGAAAACCAAAGCCAGCGACTTCTGAAACCAAAATTATTTTTCAACTTGTTACTTGTCTCTTTTTAAGATTTTATTTTTAACGCCGTAATTTTTTTTTATGGACAAAAAATTGCCAGATGTTGTTGCTACAAGATATGTTATCTTATTTCACCAAATACTGAGTAATACATATGATTTAATCAACCTTGATTAAGAAACGTTAATGATCAGTTATAAACGTAAAAATCATTGCATTTCCGGTTTCCAAGTAAGTGGTCATTAAAAAACATGAGGAGATAATTATCAACATGAAATCGGAATATCCACGAGTTTTTTACGAAAGATGTCGAGCCATGAAAATAATTATCTTTCTCGAGGGTTTTTTTTATTTTTTTTATCTGTGATTCATTTACTGATGGCTGCTGATACATAATATTTATTTATTTACCGCCCCCGTGTATTTACTATTAAGCATTCTTTACAAGGGCCTCACATGTGCAGTATCCCCGGAGCCGTCTCTTCCGCTCCGATCTGCAAGTTTAGCATAACGCTTTCTATTTCTACGAAGAATAGACACAGCTCTTTCTAAAAGTGACATTTCTCTTCTCCATTTTTGACATCGCACAATCCTTCTACAATCTGTCATTTTGTCTTTCGTTTTAATCGATCTCTGTCCAAGTCCTTTTTTATGTAGACTATTTCAGGAGAAAGTTTTCTATCCCAAACTGTCAAAATCACACTGACAACTGACATTTGTCTAAGGTAGTGACGACAAATTGAATTTGTAATCGCCATACTAAAGACAGTACAAAACTTTCTACTCGAGACGGCCACAAAGTATATACGGTCATCTACAAAATCATGATTTTACAGGAGAGCGTTTTGAACGCAAAACTGTGATAATTAATAGAAGGACAAAGCTGTCTTCTCCTATTTTACATCATTAACTTAATAGGGCAGTACCAAGGAAATGGTGAGGGCCAATATTACTGTAATATTTTTATGTAGCAAAATACGTTACTTCGACATTTTGAGAAACATTGTTCTAGTTGTCTTTATATACTTGACTTAATATCAGTAAAAATTGAGAAAAAAACAGAAATAAATTCTATATACCTAAGAGTGAATTTCGTAAAAAGTGCAGTTGACTTTCTACTTTGCTGCCGTCGTACTGTCTACACGGAACGTCATTTTTGTCTACTCTCCGTCGATAAAACGGTGCTCGTGCTAAGCCTGCTGCGCAGACGTTCCGGTGCTTCCAGCCAAAATCCCGCGGTTTCTCCGCATTCACTAAAACTACGATATCTCAGAAATTACACAACATAGCTCTACACATCCTATCGTCATTGTTTTTTTTTATGAAATAGCTATCTGGTTATATCATAATGTAATGTGTGAGGGTGTGTGTGTGTGTGTTTTTGTATGTAATGTGTGTGTATATGTGTATGTAATGTATGCAGTAAACTACAGTTTTACCTTGTAATATATTGCTAATTCGAAGTTGAAAGTAGGGTGAGTCACTTTTTCGCAGTTTTTTATGCAAAGCTCGTCATATTTATAAAATTAAAGCATTAACAGTTTTACAAATAAACGTGGTATAACAGTTATACTCGAGAATTAACTAAGAATAAGCAAAACGTCTACAAATAAACAAAGAATAGCTTATACCAAGTATAGTGTTGACATTTCCATTCGTACAACCGTTATTCTGAAATCATTCGCGCCTTTACACGCCGCTTTTATGCGCCTCATTCCATTGAAGTCATTTCTCGGCCGAAAATTGGGTTTATTTGCCATGTTTCTAGGTCCAAAATTTGTTGGCCCCCCAAAATCCATTCCATTAAAAAATGGTATAAAGCTTAAAAATCATCGTGCATCAACCGGGCAAAAATCCAGACTCCGAGCTGCTTCTGAGATAATTCATAAGGAAAAATCCAATGAAAATAACGATTTTATTGGAAACTCAAGTTCACGACTAAATAATACAATTGGCACATACGAGGCTATGCGCATGACTAGCTGTTGCAAAGGATGGATATTATTACGAAAACAAGTAGACAATGTAACTAGGAAAGGTATTCAGTAACTTCAATATGGCCACATCGACGCACAACCGGTTGCCATGGAACCAGAACATGATTCTGAACCCCACTGTATTGAAATTTGACGTCGGTTATTTCCAGGCCATTTTATATTTGATCAAGGTCTGACCAGTAGTTTTTGAGTTATCTTTAATACTGCATATTTTTTCAACTTAGTTTATATGAATGATATGTTAATAATTTCCTGTCACTGTTATTTACACACCAAGTAGTGGTATACGTATTTGTGTGGGGTAGGTACCGCAACTAAAAAGTGAAAAATAAAAACTTTTTTACGAAAAAACAACCGACTTCCAAAAACAACACTAAAAGACATGAAAAATAACTTTAATTTCGGAAGTCGTTGGCCAAAACCGAAAATACAAAACCAAAGACACCGACTTCCGAAATTAAAGTTATTTTTCACGTCTTTAAGTGTTTGTTTTTAATATTGTTCCATACGTTTCGACCGCGTAGATATTGCACTTTTCTATGAAACAGCTGATTATTCTTTTTTGATAACCTACGAAAAATTTCTACCCTAGGGGTCTAGAATCATGATTGTACCGAATCCCATGGTAACACCACCCTAATTACGTAACCCACTATCTATCACAATCTGAATAATTTTGAAGCCTATTACATGCCGTTATTAGCCATGGCTTCTACGTGAGATTGTCAGTAACACCAAGGCGTTGCTGGCCTTCCTCGAGGAGCTGGGGTGGATCGAATAATCGATTTTCCCACCCGTACGCAAAATACGCGCATTGACGTGCCCGTATTACCTACCTACCTACCTACCTAGCCATGGCTTCATATGTTCGAAAAATTTGTCAGCCTAACGCAATGAATGTTGTTGAACTGTCAAAATGAAAGCCATTCCTACTGTTAGTGTGTTACGCAATTAACCCGCTGACTGGTTGCACGTCGATGTCCCTACCACCCTATATTGTCCGATCTGAAGCCGTACTATGACGTGTTAAAGCCATCATTATTCCAGCGTGAAAGAGAGACGGAGCTATATATGACCGATAGCACTATCCCTTTTTCTCAATGGAACCATGATGGTATTAGCACGTCATAGTAAGGCAGCTGATCGTTTCTAATCAAAAACGTATGCAGTTAAAATAGTGTTAAGTTAGATTTTTTTTTTCCGCAACGCACTTCATTAGAACAACAAATGAATCAGAGGCAGGCGTATTAGTACCTAATATTTTTTATTGATAAAAATAAGTTAGAAATCGATGAACTGATGCACGCACGAAAAAGCATGACTCATTGTCACGTTCCGCCATGACGTTGTCACCTAAAATTATCGTCCGTAAATCAAGTTTACAGACAACCATTTTTTTATTTTATATTTTTTATTCTATTTTATAATTTTTTAATTTTAATTCTATTTGTATTATTTCATTAATTATTTTTATATAATTTTAATTTTATTTAAATGTTCAACATGATTAAGTAATATGATATTTTAAATGAACGAAATAAACGATTTTCAAAAAAAAAAAAATTTTCATTATTTTAAGAACAGACAGAGACGTGTTGCTGAGAATTTCCTTTCAGCTTACATAACATCACACCTCTATTCCCTGAAGGGTAAGGCAGAGGTTTACAGTAGGTACAACTATTTTCTTAATATTCCTTTGGCAAACTACGTGTTTCGTCAGTTTCCTCCCATTTTTTTTAAATAAATTACTTTAAGTTAAAAGAGTAACCTACGTGCGTGTATGAACAGATGTATGAACGTAAACGAGGCAAAAGGAGTATGTAAGGATCGTAGCAGGTGGTGTTTTGTAGTTGCTGCCTACCCCCATGGGAAGAAGGCGTGAGTTTATGTATGTATGGTTGTGTAGTATTAACAACTATATACTTCCAGTCGATTGACAGCGTCCGGTCTGCATCAAGCAACTGATAGAAATCCGACAGCTGACGAAACACGAAGTTTGCCGAGGGACATTAAGAAAATAGTTGTACTTTATGTATAGTACACCCACATTTCACCAGTTATGATTAAGTCCCATCTAATACACGGGGGGCCTATCGATAAAAAAACCTAACAACACTGCCCGACCCGCGAATCGTACCCAGGACCTCATACTCTACGGTAGTATTCGCGACCACTAGACCAACGAAGCATACTAGCTTAGTCCTTCTAGCTTAAAAGCACTAAAAGAAGAAACAGAAGGATAAACCCCACTAGTACTAGCTTAATATAAACCGGCCAAGCGCGAGTCGGACTCGCGCACGAAGGGTTCCGTACCATTATCTATAAATATGGCAAAAAAATCACGTTTGTTGTATGCGGGCTCCCTTAAATATTTATTTTATTCTGTTTTTTAGTATTTTTTGTTATAGCGGCAACATAATTACATAACATAACATAACATCACGCCTGTATTCCCCGAAGGGTTAGGTAGAGGTGTACCTATAGAACACTCACATTTCGCCAGTTATGTTTAAGTCCCATGTAATAGGGGGCGAGCCTATTGCCATCAACCGGGCACAAATCCAGACTCCGGGCTGCTACCGAGAAATTCCAGATGGATAACCCAATAACACTTTGCCCGACCCGGGAATCGAACCCAGGACCTCATGCTCAGCAGTACCGCTTGCGACATAATTACATCATCTGTGAAAATTTCAACTGTCTAACTATCACGGTTCATGAGATACAGCCTGGTGACAGACGGACAGACAGACGGACGGACAGTGGAGTCTTAGTAATAGGATCCCGTTTTACCCTTTGGGTACGGAACCCTAAAAACCATTCCATTAGCACTACATTACAAAAAATGTGGTAAGAAACAGTCAGAATTATTTTTGCATTATGCATGTGGTGTTACCTTTAGGTAAGTAATTGTGCATCGTATTTTATTTTTAAGATTTTATGCAGATTTTAGCAAAAAACGCGGGAGTCGTTGCTTCTTAAAAACTATGATACTAGGTTAGTGATTGTTGGAGACATTCATTTTATTGATATTTGTTTCTATTTATCCTAAAGAATCCTTTATGTCCAGAAACTCTTATTGATTCAATCAATCAATCAATCATTAACTTTGTTAAACATAGGTATGGTTACAGATAGTATATTGTATAAAATATGTGTGTTTTGCCAAGATATGGCGTACAAAATTACAATTAACGTGGCATGCCAATTGATTGTATTATAATAACATTAAATTTAAAATATGTCCGTTAGGTAAACAGGTCATTACAATTTTAGATAAATAAACACATTCATACTTAATCTATAAATAAAATCATAAGTGTTTAATTAGTAAATTCAGTGATGGAGTAGTAACATCTATCTAAAAGGAATTTAAACAAATACCTCTTAAAAGATCCCAAACACTCTTCATTCCGAATTGCTGCTAGTATATTTTTGCATATTTTTTAACCTAGCACACTTTTGCCAAAAATGCGGTTGTATGAGAGGTAACATGGATGGTATTCTGATAACGGCGAGGGCGCAGTTTTTCAAATAAATGCAGCTCACAGCGAACAAACACTTCCATTTCATATATGTACATAGGCGGTAGAGTGAGCAAACTAAGTTCCCTAAACTAACAACTATCAATCGATTGTAATTTGGTAAACGATTACAAGCATTTCTTCTGAGCTTTAAAAGCAATGTCTCTGTCAGTGGAGTTGCCCCAGAAAATGATTCCGTACCTAATGCCAGAAGCCACATAAGCATTATAAGCTATTTGTACTGTAATGTGGTTAACCGTTTTTGAAAGTTTGTACAGAGCATACGCAAATTGACTAAGCTTCTTAGACAATGCGTCGATATAATGTTTCCAGGTGAGATGACTATCTATGTAAAGGCCCAAAAGTTTTGTGATGTCACTTTCAGAGATTGCTACGTTACCATATTTTATATTCAGTTTCGGTTTATTTGTTCTTTGATTAAATGTCATTATTTTAGTTTTGTTAAGATTTATTTTTAGATTATTATTATCTAACCAATTTATTATATTTTTATGATCGTCATTTATATAATTTTCAAGAATATTAATGTCATTACTAGAGTATAAAGTAGTGCTGTCATCAGCAAATAAAATCATCTGGTGCTTACTGACCTTAGGCATATCATTTATGTAAACGTTAAATAATGGAGGGCCAAGAATGCTACCCTGGGGAACAACATAAGTAGTTTCCCTAGGACGTGACATGTTTGTTCTTTCAACTTTCGAGCTCGCACATAGCCCATCAAGCGTTGTGATTTGAGTGCGATTAGAGAGATAAGATGTTAATAGGTTTAATACAGTTCCTCTAATCCCATAACGCTCTAATTTGTTCAACAGTATACCATGATCTACATGGTCGAATGCTTTACACATATACATCAACAAGGCCGCCACTGGAGTTCTAGCATTAACACTAGAAACAATTTTCTTGATCACGTCATAAATCGCCATATTATTGGATTTACCTTTCCTGAATGCAAATTGTTCTCTAGCTATGAGATCATGCTTTTCACAAACCGACGAAAGGCGTATTTTTTATAATTTTGGTAAAAATAGGAATAAGTGCTATCGGCTTATCCATGATACTTTTATCATATTTTTTATGAATAGGTTTAATAATAGTAATCTTTAATTTGTCCGGGAAATGGCCATATTCAATACAAATATTGGTGATATAACTCAAAGTAAATTAAAAAAAAAAAAAAAAATATAGCAGGTCCTATTAATGGCGCTACAGGTTTGATCACTTTTGTAATGATGCCATCATATCCATGGCTGCTGGTATTATTTAAAGAGCGAATTATTGCCACTCTGTCTGCTGGTACTGTAGGAGGAATAAATATGGAGTTACAATTAGTCTCAATATTTGTACAGGAGGGAGTAGAATTATTCGGTTGAATTTTGTCTATAAAATAATTACTAAAAGCTTATGCAATTAGTTGAGGTTTATATATTTTATTGTCATTTATTAAGGTATATTTTCTCTGGGATAGTTAATCTTATTTTTATTGATAATGCTCCAAGTCACTCTAGATTTATTCCTGGCCGTATTTATGTATGTGAAAGTCATTCTGAGATTTTTGGGTCAATGTTATTATTTTCTTTAAACGAGTAGTATATTGCTTTAATAAAAGTTTATTTTAGAAGTAAGGGCTCGCCTGTATTGCCATAACATTTCTCTTTTACGCTTACTACTGAGCCTAATTCCGTTGAAAATCCATTTGGATTTTTTACGCAGAGAGATTTTTACTTTCCTTAAAGAGAAACAGAGGTCATAAAAAAACATAGATGACCTATCTATGTTTTTTTATGACCTCTGTTTCTATGTTATAGAAACAGTTAAATGCTTCCTCAGGATTGTCGTGTAGATAGACTTCATTAAAACTAAGATTATGAAAAGAATCGATGAATTTAGTTACGTTTTCTTGGCAATAGTCGCGCTTTAGAGCATACCAATGCTGAATGAAACAAGTTTTTTTCAAAGGGTATTTGATCACTTGGACAGAATGATCAGATAGCGCAAGAGCAAGTAATGCACTACCTCTGATATTATGAACGGTATTGTCTATGCATTTACCACTAGCTAATCGTGTAGGCTGATGAATTCCAATATTTATGTCATAGTCTAAAAGGAGAGTTTGAAAAAATTATTAGGTGATTTTGATTGTTTTAAAGTATCTATATTAAAATCACTACAAATAACCACTTTCTTTAAATTGCCAAGGCCACACATTCGCAAAATACCATACAAGTTAGCAAATAATAGTTCTAAATAGTCATTTTTAATTTTGGGTGGTCTGTAGATGCATATCAATATTAAATTATGTATTATTAATTCTGTTGCACAGCATTCAAGGACGTTAGCTACATAGAATTTACTTAAATGAATGTTTTTATACTTATGCATACGATTTATAAGAATGCAAGAACCACCACGCCTTGTATTCCGCATTGAAAACGTAGCTAATTCATAGTTAGGAATAGACAGATGGAATTGATCCCCATTCAGCATATTGTGTTCTGTTATACATAATAAGTCAATGTTTTGTCCCTTATCCCATAATTCTTGTAAATGAAGAGTAAGTAGGTCCAACTTACCAATTAAGCTTACAATCAAGAAATATTTACGTATTTATACACGAAAACAATATTACTGCTACCAGCTTTAGGAACTTTGTCCATACACATAGACAAGTCGCAGTTAATATTATCATCAGGAATGTCACTAGTTTGAGTAAATTTGTCACAGGCAGTAATAAAAACGTCACCAGGTATGGTACAAGTTTGAGTTGATCGGTTAGTTTTTAGCTTAGTGAGAATTTGTTTTTGCTCAATATATGTCACAAATATAGTTTTGTAATCAATATGTAATATTTCTTTGAGTAAGTATCTATAAATATTAACAGTAAGATGTCGCTGTCTTTGTGGTACAGATTGACTATATCCCATATTCACAAATTGACCATTATATTTATTACATACGTGGCGTAGCGAACTATTCAAGCTCCGTTCATTTAAATGATACAAGGGACTTCTGATACAATAATGTTGGCATGATTAATACTTGTAAACCAAACACCGAGGTCAATTTGATAATCTAAAGGATTGGTATCATTAGTACTTGACTATATAATAACATAGTCATTTTTCGTTAGAGAATCAAAGTTATAAGAATTGATTAAGATATCTGTTGTTTTTGCACCAGGCTTCCAGAACCATAATACTTGAAATTGCCCAGCAGGGCTTGCAAGGTTTATCGAATATTTCGCCCTTGGTCATCACCTAAAACAATTACCTTTTTCTGTTGCACAGGTATGGTTTTGTGGGTTGACGTCATCTTTATAGTGGATATACATCCCTGTGAAAGAGTACTAGCGCTTGAGTTCAAATTATTTACAGGTCCTGGGGTCAAGATTGCTGCTGTGCCTTCTGCCAGCATATTATTTATAGCAGGAGATTCATTGACAGGAGTATCTAAATCACATTTTTCAGTTACTGGGGATACTACAACGTTTTTTGTACGGGACGAAGTTATCAGGGTTGCTCTGTTCTTGTCATGCATGGATAGCCTGTTCTTCTTTCTATTTGATTGCATTTTCGATAAATTAGAGCAATCTATTTTTTTTTTTTTTTTATAATTTCCTCGAATAGATTGTCTATTTTATTGTTCGTAGTTACAAGATTTTTTTTTAATGTCTCAACCTTATCTAGCAAGTCCTCACAACAGGATTTGTGCGTATTAATAGAGGTGTCCGGCAAACTTAACATTGTTGAGTCTAATATCGTTGTATTAGATATTTTTTAGTGGAATGATATTCGGAATGTAACATTCTGCTGTTCATTATTATCTATTATAGCAATTATTGTATTACATATACAACTCAACAATCTCTTGGGAAAGCGGGGAACTGTGTGCGGGAGTTTTAAAACACAGAAAGTGTTAGTTTTAACTCAGGACGGAACTCGAGACACTGAGCGCACAAGGCCACCGTCGTATCCACTCCGCCAACTTGTGGTTAGGAGAAAGGATTGAATAAATGGTCTGTTTTTAGGCATTTCTATAAATTAAACCATCGTTGATAATATAATATATTACTAGCTTTTGCCCGCGGCTTCGGCCGCGTGGATGTCGGAAATTATCCCACGGGAACGCACTACCGGGATAAAAGTATCCTACATGTTCCAGGTTATAAACTATCTGTTTTCCAATTTCCATTCCATTGCGTGTGAGAGTAACAAACATCCATCCATCCATCCATCCTCACAAACTATCACATTTATAATTTTAGTAGGATAGGATTTTGGTCTTACGTATAAATACAGAGTTTCGAGTTAAACGTACTGCGCATTCAAATTTTCCATACAAACTTTGACCCCCATTCCTATTAACTTTTTCACCCCCGAAATCCTCTATGAAGGGTTTTTTAAACTAAAAGTGACAATCTTTATTGTTTACTGAGGCATATATTGCCAAGTTTCAAATTTATTAACCAAAGGAATAAGATTTTTCATATTAACTGTATCACGCTTTTCACCCCCACAGGGGTGCAATTTTGAAAAATCGATTGGGATCTTTCCATTATTTGACTTAAATATAAGTTATACTAATTTTCTAGTTAATCAAGCCAAGTAGTAAAATTCTTCCCTGTAAAATTTACTATACCTCTTCACCCCGTTAGGAGTAGACTTTCGAATAGCCCTGATGGACTTTATTCTTAATTTTAGTGTTAAGTGTTAATAAAATATAAAAAAAATAAAAATGACAAAGTTCATAATTTATTTGGGTAAGTATTTGTGCCAAGTTTCAAATTTATTAACTCAAGGAATAAGATTTTTCATACCAACGAAATCCCCCCTTTTCAACCGCTTTAAGGTCGAATTACCAAAAACCCTTTCTTAGTGCTCCCCTACATTATATAAGGAAGCCGTGTGCAAAATTTCACGTTCCTAGACCCAGTAGTTTCGGCTGTGCGTACATATGTCAGTCAGTCAGTCAGTTTCTCCTTTTATATTCATAGATTAACGATGGTTTAATTTATAGAAACGCCATATTCAAATGAGCGTCATATTATGACGCTCATTTGAATATGTGGATAATTTACCGCATACGTCAGTAGTTTTAAAATTATTTTTTCTTATTTTGTTAAGCATGTAATCTAGTTATTGCATCATAATTATTACTGTGCTACCAGGCCATTAACCCCTAGTGGCTTTTTAGTGAAGTAATTTATTTTAAATGTCTGACTTTCAAATGTTCGTTCAACCTATTTAGAAATACTTTATTAAAAAGTTTTTGTATTGTGACATACTAGTTATTAATTATTAGTTATTTAAATTTCAATGACTTTCCTAATGAGCGGTTACGAGGCTTAAGATGCTTTTAAGGTAACTATTGCCAATATTATATGGAACTTTTGTAAAATCTTAACTACTTTACTAAACTTAAAGGTGGCTGAAAATATTTCGCATGTGGTTAACTTATATATAGTTCAGCATTCATAAGTGAATATGTGAGAAATCAAAGACATGTTCTTTTAAAAATCTAAAGTATAATTCAACATTTAAAAGGTAAATTAAATATAATTTAATAGGTAACACTGGTCAATAAAATTTTGTAACAAGAAAGGTGCTTACTAATTTTGAATCTCCTACCTACCCTCATTCCAAAACCATATTTACTTTGATTTGATCAGGTCTCATTTTTGTGTTACAACCATTATCCACTAGGTATATTGAAAATTGACCATTTTTATGTTTCATTTTCACATTCAGAGAATCTCCCTATTTATTATTTTAAGAGTGGAGTTGTGTTTTCTGTTTTCCGAGTTAAGTGATTCTAAAATAATGTCAAGAAAGTGTAAAAAGGACCCTGTCAAGTTTTGTCACATTTGTGGCGACATTACTTTTAAAACTCAGCGAAGAAATTTGACGCCATTAGTTACTCAGTTATATGAACAGTATTTTGGTTTTACCATCAGACAACTAGACAATGCGTGGGTTCCACACATCTGTTGCGTTACATATATGTGGTTCTGAATGAGCGAAAAGATCTCGCTTGGGCTCATGAAAAACTTAGTAAAAGCTATGGATAGGAGGGGTGATAGCTTTCTACATTTGAAAGAAAAAAATCCTAAACTGAGTGATAAAAAATAAAAGAGGGCATAAGTATTTATTAGTCCTCAAATCAGGCAGTTAACGAAAGACGATTATATTTAAAGAAAAGCGATTGAAGATGATTATATTTAAAGAAAAGCGATTGAAGATGATTATATTTAAAGAAAAGCGATTGAAGATGATTATATTTAAAGAAAAGCGATTGAAGATGATTATATTTAAAGAAAAGCCATTGAAGATGATTATATTTGGTGATTTTGAATCTTGCTTTTGAAGGCTTGTTTTCATGAAAGTGACTTTAAATTTTACATTTGACATTTACTTCTTTCCTGAAAGTTTGGGCGCAGTCAGCAATGAACACGGTGAAAGATTCCACCAAGACATTTCTATGATAGAAAAACGATATCAGGGCAAGTGGAGACCACGAATGCTGCGTATTACTGTTGGACAGTACAACGAGACGTCGCCGAAACAAAATATAGAAGTAAATCATAAAGTTACATTGATATTGATATTGCAATAAGACGAAATAACTTCATTTTGTTGATAGAAACTGAAATTTTATAAAATATTTTAAAATCAAATTACAAAAAAACTATTCGTATTTGGAACATTCCAATTTTATTTCTATTTTCCTTATCCTTGTTCTAAACATAACTAGACAAAAAAAGTCATGTTACATACTAAAAGTGTTTTTTTGTTAACCAGTCTATTAATCAACTAATAACTAATTTAGATCTTACAGATCATGAGATGGGTTGTTCCCAGAGGTCCACGAGTCCATTGTTCTCGAAGACTGAAAATTCATAGTTTACTTCCCAATGGGTTCATGATATTTTAAAATATATGTGATCACTATTTGGCATGGACAATTATTATACTTGTATGTTGTTTATTCCATTAATTGTAAATCACATTGTGATTTACAATTAAATTTTCCACAAATATCAGTGCTTTTCAGGAACAATTTAAATGAATTAGAATCACTATTGCGAGGATATCTTGGTGTCAACATAAAGACAATATTATATTCATCTCCAGAATGATCCCATAAATTGTGTAGCCCCATACAAAGTCACATAGATGTTTATTTTATTTAGGTAAGTAGGTTTGAACAAACACTTTTACACGTCAATCATATTTTTTACACTATAAGCTCCTACTCCTGGAAAAAAAAAAGTATAAATTAAGTACTTTTTAGTATTTATTTTCTAACCGTATTTTAAAAACCAGATGAGGTTGGCGTTTCATAACTGAATACTCTGAGAAGAAAGGCCGAAACAAACTCAGAGGTCACAGTCTCTTATAAAGTCCAGACATAATCTTGGTCAGATCATGTGAAGACCACGTAGATAAGTGTCTGAAGTGGATTTTGAGCAAAAAACCATACAGATTTAGTGGACCACTCCAGTCAGTGCACGCTTTTGTCAGTAATCGTGCAGCTCAACTTAGAACTTAAGGAGCTCAACTAATGGAAAACTTCTCATTGAATTACTTTAATAAACTAAGGTCACATTATATCAGTCATGGGGCAAATTCAGTCTTATTTTAATAATAACACAAATAAAAGTAATAAAAAACTAAAAATGTACTCTGAAAAAAAAAAAAAAACATAAATAATTCTAAAAGCACTTTTCAAGTGAACAAATTAAATGTATCAAATCTTAATCCTACAAATATTATAAACTAGCTTTTGCCCGTGGCTACGCCCGCGTTAAGGTTGGGAATGATCCTACGGGAAAGCACTAAGTATGGATTTGAAACGCGGCCTCCTCGCGGTCGGATCCACGACCAAAAGCTTGTAGTTTTAAGTATTTTGGAACTTAACAATATCTAAGTTAAACACAGTCATGATAAAATGGCATATATTCAGTTTACTAAGTAATATACTAAAAAACGTATTATGTTGTGACTCGTCTTTTGATAATGTACACACAACAAATCTATTCGGTTTACATCGCACACATACGGGTTAGTGTCACTGTGTGCGTAAATTATTGAGTCGGTCGGTTGGGTACGAATAGCAAACGCTAAACTGTTTGTGTGCGTATGATATACCCACATATACCAATAACTAATATACCAAAGTATAATAATCATAATTGAATGAGTTCCAATATTTCAACAACATTAATATGGATCCCATAGCTGGTCGGTGAAAGCACCTAGCTTACATGATGCAAAATAATTTATACAGATTTCCAAACTTTTTGACAAGTAGAACACTGCTGGTAACTTCTTTACCAGTTTATAAGAGAAGATAAGGATTTTTTGTTGAATAAGAATGGACGTAAATATTTTTTCAAAGTAAGTATACAAATTTAAATAAAATGAAATTGGAGGTGAAGTGAATCAACATGTTAGATAGTAAGAAATTATGACAACGTCTTACTGCACAACAATAACATCACTTACACTTCATCATTTCATCTCATCTTAATCCGACTTAAAACATTTTTCATAATTAAAAATAACCACATTATTTTCCCAATTAAAATGTATATACCTATATGACCGCACGAACAGAAGTCGTGTTTGGTGAGCGGTGGACAGCAAAACTGCTGGCTTACAACAGCGTAAACCAGCTTCATGCAGGTCATTTCGCACCGTTTGTAAGCACACACTATGTGCTGTTGCAGTTATGCGGGTAGATAAAAACGACTTAGCTCTATGCCTTGCCACAATGTAGTAGTGAGGAGGTGAAGAATTCGCCTTCGGTTTTGGCCCACTTTGACATGGTCTACTTCTCTAGAATCCGCATACCGATGGACCCATAACTGCACGGTTCTTTTCTATGGATAAAAACAAAATAATATTTAAAATAACAAAGATAGACAGTGTAGGATTGGTGGAGAAAGCATAATAAATTAATTACTTATATTGCCTCATAAATTCAAGATATAATAATTTTATCAGAATCAAATTATGATAAAAAATTACTTTAGTATAATATTCTGATATATTCACATAACTCTCAATGCAATATTTTACATTAATGTAGTCATAGTTAATCATTCTAAGGTGACATGAGTTTAGAACTTGAGTTGAAGTATTACTAACGTAATGAAAATGATTATGTCATATGTAACTGTTACTCACTGATATTAATAAGCACCTTGCAATTTCACTATCGGAATTGTTTTGCTCATGCAAAACAACGATTTCCGTCTTTTTAAACATTGTTAAATGCTGCATGGTTGGATCAAGTTCAAGTACAATTGAGATCAGGAACATAGAATGCACAGGAATATGAGTAGTAATCAATATACTTAGTAGTGCTAATTATACACGTAGACTGACAACTAAGAACGCTCATTATTATAAATTAAGGTGAAAGGTAAAAAAAAATACAAAAATTATGGGTAGATATATCCTAAACGGCCAAAATAAATTGGCTGAGAATTCCGTGCTCGTGTCTAAAACAAGTGCGAAATATTATAACTGATTCAAGTAATAAATGAATTATTACTATTTATTGGTGTTATCGTTATTGCCTATTGGTGCGACATACGCACACTAATAAAAAACAGAGCTCGCTCTCGCTCATGTTATTTAACGTTTGTGTGCGTAACTATTCATACCGACACAGCTATCCGTGTGTGCGATGTAAACCGAATAGATTTGCTCCGTGTACATTATCATCACGAATAATGGGTAAATTTTGCCAGAAAACCACTTTATGCTCGGATATTATCGGTGATAATGTTTGTCCATCCAAATAAGTATTGTTTTGACATTACGGAAACGTAATAAAAAGTTGTAATAAGCACTCATTATGTCTTCTTGCTTTCTACCAGCGATACCATCGTACCAAATAGCCGCAAGTGGCTTAGAGTCCTTGGTGATTTTTCCAACTAGAGCGAAGGTTTGATTAAATGCTGTTGTGGCTGGTGTCCTTGGTTATATTTTGTCCAAGACTAATCTTGGACAAATATAACCGCTTTGAATGTTTCGAGCCTTGGCAGCATTATTACCTTTTCCAAGCCACTACTTTAATATATCTGGTGTTCTTTTTTTCTATAAATTTATGGGAATCATATAACTGTCTTTTTTTTTTGGGAAATCATCAAATGTCCTCTCCCGCTCTGGGCGGAGCGGGAGGGCGTGTCAGACTCTTACTGACTAAAACCCACTTGTGTTCCTTTAGTTGCCTGTGCGCCAGGGACACGGTAACTCTTTCGAACAATCCGCGACCCCGACAGGCATCGGCCCTATCGGACCCCGTCAATTATGCTAACATCTCTTTGAGGCACGCGTGGAACACAACGCGCCGTCGACCCGGGCCTGGTCCTTACCGGACGGCGAGCTACCCATTGCTCGCCGTCCGCGAGCCCACGCCTTCGGTGGCCGGGTGTCGGCTATCGACTCTCGACGCCCAGGGTGTCTCCTCCTGCTGCGACTAAGGGCGCAATGATTGCCTCTCCCTCACGCGCTCCGCCTCCTCCTTTGCGAGCATTACTGCTTCATAGAAGGAGATGACGGCTTCCCATTCCCTCTCACTCTGTACCAAGGCCTGGATCAGGGCCGGGTGGGAGAGATCACCACCGCCGATCACCGCCACGAGGTCACGGCGATGCTCCGTCCAAGCCGGGCAGACCTCCACCGAATGCTCCACCGTGTCTTCCGGTCGATCCACACAATGATAACACCCAGGCGTTTCCTCCTGCCTTATCCGAAACAGGAACCTCCCGAAACAGCCATGTCCGGTGAGGACCTGCGTCAGGCGGAAGGTGAGGACGCCGTGGCGCCTCTCAAGCCACTTCTCAAAGAAGGGACTTTCCGCCGCAATTGTTGCGCGCCCATCATATAACTGTCTGGCTTTGTGTATTTTTCATGGTGAACATCCCACTCCTCGCAAGCTATGCAATTGGCTTTTATTTACTTGCGACCATCGTGATTAGTATTAAGTGTGTGCAATATACATATATGACTCGCATAGTTCACATTCCTCATTACCAAGACGAGCAAACGATACATTCATACTTTTCAAATGAGTTCTATACATTTCGTAACCAATTTTCACGTCAGGGTGTTGTTTGTATACAAAATTATTTGTTTTCACTTGGCAAATAGCAACGATTTGGAGCATGCTAACGACGATAATGCGGCGCAGATGGGTTGAAAGATTCGACATGTTTAGTGATAAATTCCACGATAAAATTTTGGAGTTTTAATGTGTTCCACGTTTGTCTATATCTTTGTTGTCGTTGAGGCAGCTAGATGGAATTTTATCATTGGTTTTTGCTAAACCCAAGGTGGTCAAAGAAAAAAATTTACATACGGAGGCTAAAGTACCATCTGTTTTCAAAAACACCTTTTCGTGTTTCTTTTTGGTCAACCCGCTCACCGCTGGAGTGAACGCAGTGCGAGAGTCAGCAACCTGCTTTTTAGCTAAGCAATGAGGCATAAAAACGGTGTTTTTTTTTTCCATCGTTTTCATCAAATATGCAAGAATTATTTTCAAACAAGGTTTTGTGAGAAAGGAGAATGCGCCAATTTCATAGAAAATTACCCCAGCGCCGGCGCAATAGGAACCTATCTCAGATGAGTGTACATTTCATGTGTATAAAAAATAAATACGTGTGATCTCCCCAATCAGTGGCTTACATAGAAAAAAGTGGCCCTGTTTTTTTTTGGTGTGAATTTTTTTAAGTACTCGTTATTAGCAAAAAACTAGTAAACTAAGAAATAATGGCTACAGAATCACTTACATTTTGTACTTCAATTTTTTTTCTGTTTTTGCATACAAGATTGCATATCATTTTAATTTTTCCTGAAAAAAAATGAATTTTGTTGCTTGTCAGCTGCAATCGTGACAGACTCTTAGGTAGCAGATCGCTAATATTGCCGTCTCGCTTTTTTAGTTATATTAGAGAGAGAAGAGTAGTGACGCCACGGGTACAAATTGCTTTGTTTGAATCATGACACACACTCTAGTCCGATCACTATGTATGGCAAGCCGATCCATTGGGAGAAGCGACCCAAATACCTAGGTGTGATCCTCGACCACCACCTTACCTTCAGTGAACCCATAAGGATGGCTCGTTCGCGCGCCTCTTTCGCTCTCGGTAGACTCAATTTTTTACTAACCGCCCGCAGTAAATTGTCTCTCAGATGCAAATTGCGCATCTACACCGCGGTCATCCATCCCATCATGACCTATGCCTGCGTTGTATTTGCGCACGCAAAGCCCCGCCATCTTATGCATAAGCTGCAGACACTTCAGAACCGTTTCCTCAGAAAGTTTACGGGAGCTCCCTTCTATATCCGAAAAGTGAATCTTCACATAGACCTACGAATTCCCACCATCCAGCATTTCATGAAATGCCTTTCAAAGCGTTTCTTCGCCTGTGGTATAAAACACCCCAATCCCTTGATCAAAGCAGCCGCCTGCTACACTTCCTCCCGCTTAAGTAAGATTCGCCGCCCGGGGCATACCTTAGTCACCCCCGACGACCGACGCCACTAGCCTCCTCCAGGAGAGTAGTAAGACCACCAATACCGTAAAGAAATACCAAAAACAAGTATAATTGTTCGTGTATTCGCGGCCGTTGGACAATAGGACGTTGCGCCCATGTTATCAGTATTTTGTACTACCTTGGTGATGAACAAGGATTCGGGCATCCTGCTGCTTTTTTAGACAACATTTTAATAGACTTGGAATTATGATCTGATAGAATAAACGCATTCAATATCAAGTCTTGTTATTTTTACCAGTTAAATATGTTATGTATTTAATTATATGTATTATTACATCACGCCTGTATTCCCCGAAGGCGAACCTGAAGGGATAAGCAGAGTGTGCAGTACATTCATATTTCACTAGTTATGTTTAATTGCCATGTAATAGGGGGCGAGCCTATTGCCATCAACCGGCCACAAAACCAGACTGCGACCTGTTACTGAGAAATTCTTAAATGTTATTGAATATAACAACAATAATACAACACATTATACATTTCTATAGATAATCCTGCCTCGTTGGTCTAGGGTTTGCAAGCGCTATTACTGAGCATGAGGTCCTGGGTTCGATTCCCGGGTCGGGCAGTGTTATTGGGTTTTTCCATCTGGAATTTCTCGGTAGCAGCCCGGAGTCTGGATTTGTGCCCGGTTGATGGCAATAGGCTCGCCCCCTATTACATAGGACTTAAACATAACTGGCGAAATGTGGGTGTACTATAGGTGCACCTCTGCCTAACCCTTTGGGGAATACAGGCGTGATGTTATGTTATGTGTTGTGTACTTGTGTTATGTTATAGATAATCCTAACTTCCTAACTAATAAGTAAGTATTTTTGTTTGTTTGTTACCTTTTCACGCCAAAACCACTGAACCGATCATCCTGAAATTTTGCATATACGTTGTCAGGTGTACAGAAACGGACATAGGGTACCTTTCATACCGAAAAAACGTACTGTTCCCGAGGAAAACAATAATAATATTCTTATGATAATAGATGGCGCCACGTGTCTTTCGAATCATAATTGAATTATATTGTTGTAGAAACTTTAGTAGTGTGTTAAGAGTTTTTTTATTAATTTTAATTTAAGTACCTAATAGATTTTGTGAGTCTAGAATGTCGATAGGCCGGTTTTTCATCCTCCTAACTATAATTCCCCAAACAACCCGAATTGATTGTCAAATTCTTAATTAACGCGAGAGAAGCCGCGGGCAAAAGCTAGTACGTATATAAAAACAACTTTACTTTTTGTTTACCTTAAAGCCGAAAAGGGGTCATTGTACTCATCATTATGAACAACATTAAATATGCAAACTCAAGGCATTTTTTTTCTATATTACCCACTAATTGGGGAGATCACACACATGTATAATATTTTTTAAACACATAAAATGTACAAAAATCTGGGATCCTTTTGCGCCGGGGCTGGGGCAATTTTGCGCATTTAATTATTGCTTATTCATTAAATGCTTATCTATCTGCTTATGCTTGCTTAATCTGAAATAAATGATTTCAAAGTTAACTAAAATAGCATTAAGGGCGGGCAACTGCAAATAAGTTAAGTTTTTCACTGAAAATGTTCTTTAAATGCTTAACTATTAAGTAGTTATAGTCCTTTTGCTTCTCTATAGTCAAGAATAATCAGATAACGTACTTCTATTTAAGTAGAAGGCTATAAAATAATCATCACATCGGGCAGCTAAGGTATTTTAAAGTGCATTAAGCGAAGAAGTGCGGGTTCGACGCTTCCAAGTAATGGAATGGTCATAAATTATGTTGCTTAACGGCCTACAAAATTTTCATACCTTTGGAACTTGTATTTATATTGTAAAAATGTTTCTTAAACCGAAATATAGAGAATTTTAAACTCGGTCTCCTTCTATATGAAAGTAAAAAATCAGCCAAGTGCGAGTCGGATTCGCGCACGAAGGGTAGCGTACCATTATCTATAAAAACGGCAAAAAAAACATGTCTGTTGTATGGGAGCCCTCCTTAAATATTTGTTTTATTTTAATTTTATTGTTTATTTTTGAAGAGAATATATAACTAAATATTCTGTGAATATTTCAAGCGTACCTGTTGCCGTTATCAATATCGAGCAACAACGAGCAAAAAAAAAAAATGCGTTTGTTGTATGGGAGCCCTCTTAAATATTTATTTTATTCTGTTTTTAAGTATTTGTTGTTATAGCAAAATTTCAACTGTATAACTATCATTGTTTGGCGAGTAAAATTATAAGTACAAAAGTTAAGTACATGATTGTTGACACAAACAAAAACAAAAAACGGCGCATGAGAGACAGCCTGGTGAAAGCCGGCCAGACAGACGGACGGACAGCGGAGTCTTAGTAATAGGCTCCCGTTTTACCCTTTGGGTACGGAACCCTAAAAAATACCATTTGTGGTTTAACTGCTTTCTATGTAGTTAAAGGACGGCAGTACTGTCTAAAAGTGCCATAAAGAAGTGAGCAAACGTGATAATCAATGCTTGGTCCTTCTCTGTATTAGAAAATACTTTTGCTGTAATATTAACGTTATAGGCTAACATTAATAGAAGAAGATTCTATATAACCCATTAGCATAATCGAAATCAAAATATTATATTTCACATATTCGTAAACCTACACGGGCACTTAGGAAACGTCAGAAGCTATGTCTACGGTTTCAATTGGTCGTTTCCTATGGAGAAGAGCCGGAAAGAAACTGCAAGGTTGCTCTTTAAAAAAAAAAAGACTTTTACAATATTTTCAAATTTCAGTGTTGATAGGCATGGGAGAACAGTGTAGGCCTGTCAACAACAGCTCGCCGTCCGGTAAGGACCAGGCTCGGGACGACGGCACGTTGTGTTCCACGCGCGCCTCAAAGAGATGTCAGCATACTTGACGGGGTCCGATAGGGCCGATGCCTGCCGGGGTCGCGGATTGTTCGAAAGAGTTACCGTGGCCCTGGCGCACAGGCAACTGAAGGAACACGGGTGGGTTTTAGTCAGTAAGAGTCTGACACGCCCTTCCGCGCCGCCCAGAGCGAGAGATACCATTTGATGATTTCCCACCCAAAAAAAAAAAAAAAGGCCTGTCAACAAATACCAGGTACTTAACAAAATAGAAAATGCCCAACAAATCAAAATATCTATGAGTCTACAAGTCTGCGAGCCAACCTTGACACCCTTAACCAGTTTTATAACACCCTTAAGAATAAGTCACATTATTCTGTACTCAAACCACACCTTTAAAGTCACATACTTACATAAACATGAATAATTAAATGATTTCATACAATTTACTGAACTTTACGCATTAGCCCCTTCTTACAGGTCATTGCGAAAAACATTAGGAGCTCGGCGTTTGCGTTGTCCGCGCGACAGTTGAACTAAGTTCATTGGAACGATGTGGTGGTTCATAGTGTTCAGTGTAATTGGTGCTTTTGGACAAAATGTTACGAAAAGAGGTAAGTCTAAGGGTGAATTAGTTATAATATTTTTTTATATATAGTGTTACCAGATGAATATTTTTTGAATTTTTTAGAGGTTCTCCATGCATAAACTGTCAGACGTCAATTTTATTGCACATAACATAACACGCCTTGTTCCCAAGAAAGGTTGTGCAGAGGTGTACCTATAGTACACCCACATTTCGCCAGTTATGTTTAAGTCCCATGTAATAGGGGCAAGCCAAAGTCAAAGTCAAAGTCAAAACGTTTATTGCGAACTAAGTGTTACAATGTTGGTGTTATCTGATGTTAGTACTTATGACTTATTAGCCTTTTACAAGCATTGAAATTATCATTCGCCTGCCCTTATCATTCTAAATCAGCATGCATTTAACATTATTATTACTTAATCATTTAGTACAGTAAAATTGAGAAATTTTAGTTATGTCAAAATTAAATGTCAATAATAATTAATTTAATACAGTTATTCAGCAATATTAATGTCATCCTTTTCAGGCATTACAAATTATAATTATAATTTTATATGAAGTTAAATAGGATAGACTAAATCTTATTGTTTGTATAGGACAGATCGCCACTTTTGTATATGAGAGAAAGTCGTTATTTTAAGCTAGACTCTAGATATTCTTTTACTAGAAACATTTTTGGATTAGGTATAGTTTTAGCCTTTTTTTGGAATATTGTTACTGATTTTTCAGTTATAAATATGTTGGGCAAGTTATTATATATTTTTATTGACATATAATACGAGCTATCACTTAACATTTTAATTCTTGAGGATGGAGCGCATAACCTCTTTTTATGGCGAGTGTTGACGTTGTGCGTATCTTCTACTTTAGTTAACTTGACAATTACAAACACAACAAAAAATAATTAGCCAAATACAGCCAAAACAGCTTTTGGCAATGGATTTTTATTTATAGGTATAGATTAAGGATGTCAAAGAAGAAAATGTAACTAGGTTAAAAAATCTATATATTTTTTTTCGATAGTTTTTTTTTTTTTTTTCGCCCTTTTTTTTTGTCAGACCTCACACCGGTAGATATTTTATTATATTAATCTACACGGTCTTCACATGATCTGACCAAGATTATGTCTGGACTTTAAGAGACTGTGACCTCTGAGTTTGTTTCGGCCTTTCTTCTCAGAGTAGTCAGATAGGAAACGCCAACCTCATCTAGTTTAAAAAAATATAATTGACGTGTAAAACTGTTTGTACAAACCTGCTTACAGAAATAAAATAATTTTTCATTACAATATGTAGCGGTTTGGATTGTTTTTGTTTCTTGTTTTGTTTTTACCGGGACGCTGGGTGAAGATCTATAATTATTTTTAGTATTGCTATTTTATTAGAGTCCCAAAACCTATGAGTTCAGACAAATAATAATGTCCATCTATCTCCTTAGAGTTACTACAACTATTCAGGGTACTACCCTCCTACCCAAACTCGGGATGTTGCGAAAATGTTAGGTGCGCGGGCGCCTTCGAGTGCTCGAGGCAGTTAGACTAAGTGCATAGGAGCGATGTGGTGGTTCATAGTGTTCTGTGTTGTTGGTGTTTTCGGACAAAATGTTACCCAAAGAGGTAAGTGTGAATAAGGGAAGATTTTTTTAATAATAATTTTTTGGATCTCACAGAAAAGTCACATAGGTTAAAAAAAAACAATATATATATTTTGTAATGGTAGTCGTGATTCTTTTTTTTTGTCTGGCTGGACATGGGATGGTAACTTTTTTCTATTTTATCGGAAAGTGAACAGTTTTTTTGCAGTAAAATATTTCTTTGTCTCTTATAAAATCATAATAAATATAGATTTTCAAGAAATCAACCAAGGCATGAATTGAAATGAATCAACAATTGTAATCAGGTTTTATAATTATGGAGTTTTTCATCACGTTCTTATCAATAGAGATCTTTTTTTGGATCGAGCAAATAGCTTGTACTTTTTGACTAACAGGCAAACTTCTTGAAAATTATTCAACAGTGCCTGGTGATGGTTTAATTGAAACAAATGCTTTGACTTTGAAGATTGGACATAAGATAATTAAATAAAGACGAGCAGTTTGCATTTTTTTTTAAATACATTAATTTTCTTTGTTGATTGACATGCATTCAGTGTAGTGACATCGAACCCTATTAATTTCTACATAGGGGCATAAATAAAATTGTCGGATTTTGAAAAAATAATGAAAATGGAGTCGTGAGAATGTCAGTTTATATTTTTATTATGATTGTTTTTTTCACAGATTTTTTTACTAAATTGGTTTGTTTGTTTGTTTTTGTTTTGTAATGACAACATCGGCTATATTTATGTGGTGGCAATTTTTGTGAATAATCAATATTTTCAATCAATATATTCCTAGTTCCATTGTTATATTTTGTTCGATTTAATAGCAATGCGACCCATTGTGACCAATTCAATTGTGACCATTCCTTATAACGTGTGACCAGCAATTGTAAATTCTTTTTATCGACGAACAAGTCTTGCCTACGCCTACCATTAAATGCTATGTCAGTATAATGTGTTAAAACATTATTATATACTAACTTTTGCTCGCGGCTTCGCTCACGTGGTGGTTGGAAATTTTCCACGGGAACGTACTACCGGGATAAAAAGTATACTATATGTGTGCCAGATTTCATATAAATCCGTTCAGAAACAAACATCCATCCATCCATCCATCCATCCTCACAAACTTTCACATTTATAATATTAGTAGGATAATATAAATAGTTGTTCCTTAGATGAGTCATAACATAATATATTGTCACTCCTGTATTCCCTAAAGAGTTAGGTAGAGGTGCACCCACATTTCGACAGTTATATTCTTTTTTCCAAGTTTTTGTTTTACCACTTTGTCGGCGTGACTAATATACAAAGTGGAGCGGAACTTATCACATTAAATTATATAAGATACAAAAATAATTTAACCACCGCAAAATAACCAAGTATGTAACTATGTTACCTGCCTCTAATAATCAGCAAATGTGAAATATTTATTATTATACTAAACAATTGTACCTAATTTGAATGTTCACTCTTGACATGTTATATGTTTTTTTTTTAATATTCTTCCCTCAAATTTAATCATTTGTTTTCTATATTTATTTTGTAATTTTTATACCATTGTAATTTGAATGCTCACTCTTGACATGTTCTTTTTTTTTTCATCATTCATCATTTATTTTCTCAATTTTAATGTTTTATTATGTGCATGCTGTGGTCTCCTGTAATTAAAGGAGCACACGTAAAAGAACCTATTTTTTTATTATTGTGATCTATATTGTATTTGTGTATCCTTTGTTGGTGATCCCAAATAAATAAATAAATAAATACGAATAATGTATGGGACAGATTTTTTTTTGTGATTCATGCATTTCATTCAAATTTTGTATATCATCTAAGTATACCGTATAGTTATACGTGGTATAATTTAATGTGATTACCTAATCGCCACTCTATATATTTCTAGTACTAAGAGTTTCTGAGCTAAGCTGCGGACTGACGTACGGACGGACATGCCGAAACTATAAGGGTTCCTTGTTGACTACTGAACCCTAAAAAGACTAGGCTGTTAACTAAAAAACTAATTAAGCTAGCTGGCGGCGACATAAAAAAGACTCTTAATGTGTTTACTGTATTATAATAATTAACGATTAAGTGCCCTTGTTGGCATCAAACTATATTATTTCAATGTTAAAATCCTTTTTAAAGTTTCGTTCCGATTCATCCCGTTTGACGGCACTTAATTGTAACATCACATAGTTTTGAGGCTGATTGCACCTATTATATATTTCGTGCAACAGACCAAAAAAATATTGATCAATGTTCTTTGCGTCTCGCTGCGCTGGCGCGTTGGACATTCTATTTAGGCAACGTCATTGTCTGGTTACCTACTTATTATTTTCTTCTTTTTGATGTGTAGTAAGTGACCCAAATTTTGTCATAGTTTTTTTTTATATTCCAGTTGTTATATAACTGTTTCTTATTTTTTTGTTATATTCTCTATCTTAACTGAATTAACAAAGGTGTAATTTTGGTAAAATATATTTTTGGCTCCGAACTAAAATGGTCCTAAAGCAATAATAAGTAATGTTCGTCTATTTTTCTATATACCACTTTCAATTATCTTAGTTGTTTTTATAACTATCATTACATCATACAACTTCTTTTTCTTCTTAGCGTATCGATGGCAAAAGTTCAAACATGCTTGGCCCAAAATTCAGGCGTCCGGGAAATCCCATCTGTGGAGATTGTTTTTGCTCCGGCCGACTTGAGTTCGTGGTCTATTTAGAGATTTCCAAGTCGACCAGAGTAAAGTGAACCCAGGTTGAAGGCTCTCAGATGAGAGCTAACATACAATTGTACCTATAACATTCTACAGTAACAATTTAGCAAAACAAGAAGAAAAAAATCAGTTCCTGAGTAAATAAGGTTTAGTTAGGAAAGAGCTTATCTAAAACATTACGAAACAAGGCAAAATTTGATAGCCATTAAAAATATAGTATGTGTACTATAGGAATGTTTAACCAAATAAGTGGAAGTAGGAGAAAATACATACTGTTATAATAAATTTGATTATTATTTAAATAAAGAAATGAACGTATTAAATTGACAGGCGTACCTCTCTCCTAAAACAAAAACTATTTTTAAACCACTTGAAAGCTTATTCCAAACTTGTTTGACTGTTCGAATATAACTAGAGTTAATTTACTACCAGGTTACACAACGTATGGTTGACTTTTGCAGACAACCTCTACAGTGCATGGGTAGGTAGGTATTTAGTTAGCTAAATATCAACCTACCTATCGACGTACAGACACAGAATAATAACGTAAGGAACAGACAAAAGCTGGTAAATACTAATAAACGGATGTAGCGGTATCTACATCGCCACATGCGAGCTACACGTCATACTGACGTAACGCAAATCCTGTATCGCGCAAGCAGAGTTTACCGCGCGACTAGCATATACAACGTCCCGACATCAACCGTCAGGCAGTTGCCCACCAGACACAACCCCCGTCTGGTCGGAGGATCCTCCCTTTTCTATGGAGGTGTGAGTGAACTTTACACCCTGTTCCTCATACCTCTAAACGGATATTCTAGCACTTAGATATACCGCATTATAATTAAAGAACTAAACTACGCGTGTATATTATAAGCCATTCAAATCAATTTACCAGCTATGTTGGGGTCAGCTTCTAGTCTAACCGGATGTAGCTGAATACCAGTATTTTACATGGAGCGAGTGCCTATCTGACGTCTACAGACCAATAACTGGGTAGCACGATACCTCTTGGTAAGACTTGTTGTCAGACTTGGGCTTCTGAATATCCGTAACGACTGTCAAAGATCTACGTATGACAGCTGGGACCAACGGATTAACGTGGTTTTCCAGGCATGGAGGGGTCTCAATATGTGTAATGGATGGTCAACCATTCACGAACCGACAGCTGGAAGTGTAGCTTAACCTGTGGTTGACCCGTGCGGATGCTATTATTTAGCCACGAGTTAATACACTTATATAAATAAATGCAGATCCGAAAATAGAATTGGTATTTACATAATCGTTTAAAATGCATGAAATCTAAGTGTGTTTAATATCTTCAAGTATAAAATGGTTTGTATTCTGACTTAATAAAGTGTTCACGTCTGTTTATAATTCAGTCCCTTTTAAATAAAAGGGATTGAATTTTAAACAGACGTCGTCGGTCGGTTTTTTATACATAAGTCCGCCTGAGTTATCAGAAATCTAGGGGCATGGCAGTGTCCCCGCCAAGTCGAGGAAAAACAAACAAACAAAGGCACGTCTGTACCATCCTTTTCTCGAAGCCATTCAGGATATTTTCGACCCCCCACCCCCTATAACTTCGTTGTGGATAAAGCTAGAAACCTGAATTTTCAGTGACCAAGGGGGCATAATATAACTAGGTATATTCCTAAATTGCATTAAATTTGAACGTTTAAAAGATGTTGCACGTCAAAGTTCCTTAATTTTGTGACTGACGCACTCACCGATCATTAAAATTCAAAGGTACTTTTAGCAGACATACAAGCTTCAAATTCAGAAAAAAAAATGTGTTTAGCCTATTAAGCAAGGAAAAACTAAAACATAGTGCAATTTCAGTTCCATTTTCTAGATATACGAACTGCATAAGTAACTTTGTAATCCTACATAAAAAGATACGATTACAAAGTTACTTTTGCATTTCATAAAAAATTTCGTCACTTTCACTATCTAAACAGATAGACAGGTAGGTAAATAGTGGATAAAGGTAGGTATAGTAAGTCACACACGATGTCTCCTTCAAAATACCTATACTTTTCTTGTAACTCGGCGTAGCGTGTCGAAGGCAAGCGATGTGATTGAGATCTTAGCGATCTTATAGCAGGCTAATTTGAGTTAAGTATTTAAATTTAAGTTTATCAAAACTTACAAATCTACACGTTCACAAGTTACACTATACAAGGAAGTTTTAACATGTTCGTTTTAAAATTACTTTTATCAAATAAAATCCACAGGGTTTGTAAAATTGAACGCTTGTAAGTTCTAAAATCAAAAAGTTATGCCGTCATAAATAATAAATAATTTTATTTCTGTAAAAAGGTTTGTACAAACATTTTTTCACGGCAATCATATTTTATAAGCCAGATGAGGACGGCGTTTCCTATCTGACTACTCTGAGAAGGAAGGCCGAAACAAACTCAGAGGTCACAGTCTCTTTAAAGTCCAGACATAATCTTAGTCAGATCATGTGAAGACCATGTAGATTGGTATCTGAAATGGTTGAAATGGTATTTTGAGGAAAGAACAACATACGTTGAGAGGACCTGTCAAGTCACACCACGCACGCACACATCGCACATCGCATCGCACGCATTTGTCAGTAATCGTGCAGCTCAACTCAGGAAGTCAGGACTTAAGGAGCTCAACGATTCGACAAACAATACCAAAGAGAGGACATTTGGATAGGCCACATAAATTACCCAAACTACCGAATCATGATTAAAATTAACTGAGAAAAAAAGCAATGACCCACATAGTGCTCACATTCACAATAATTAAGATAACATAATACTTTAGAAGTAAATTGTCATGTTATTGTATATAAAAAATTACACACCTACAACTACAACAACCTACAACACCTCTGCCCAACCCTTCGGGCTGAAATAAGGCGTGATGTTATGTTATAAGTAAGTACATGTGAGGAGCTCGTGGCTAAGTAATATATAACAGCCGCACGGGTCGATCCATCAGGTTATGTTACGCTTGCCAGGGTTGGTCTGTGGATGGGTGACGACCTTTACATACCAAGACTCCGTGCCTCGGAAAGCACGCTAAGCCGTTGGTCCCGGCTGTCATTCGTTGATCTTTGAGAGTCTTTATGGGTCAACAGAAGCCCGAAAGTCTGACAACCAGTCTTACTAAGGGGTATCGTATTACCATTGTGGAGGTCAGATAGGTAGTCGTTTCATGTAAAGTACTGGTATTCAGCTGTATCCGGTTAGACTGGCAGCCGACCCCAACATATAGTTGGGAAAAAGGCTGACAGATTAATTTTTTGAAGTACTTAAGTATATGTAAAAAAACGCGTTTGTTTCTGTATAGAATTAAATGCTTACACTAACAACATATTCTTTATTGCCTATTCAACTTAATTAGTAAAAAAAAAAAAAAAAACCCAACAACGACAAGAAATCAACTAAAAAGGTATAAACAAGACATCACAGTGAGAAGATCTTTTCACACACGCTTTGAGTTCTGTTAAAATCATATTACTGTCGTCCCAGAGATTAGTTTTACGGAGAACTTCGTCCTTATTGCTTTGTTTGACATTGTCAGCTTGTATCTTCAATTGAGATAGTGAGATCGCCTATAATATTTCTTTCGGAAAAAAAAAGTCATTTGTTTCCTGTGTAGGCAACGCGGGTGAAGCCGCGGGCAGAAGCTAATATAATTATTATATACATTGGAAAGTAACTGTCACCATGTTACCTTTTTACGCCTAAACCACTGAACGGATTTCGATAAAATTTGAAATGGAGATAGATGACATACTGGGGAAGGACATAGGCTTTTTGTCTCAAAAATAATCCTAAAAGGGATGAAAGTTTGTATGGGATACTTAGCATTTCTTATGTTAGGGATACAAAAATCGATGAGGAGCTTATGGCTGAATAATATCAGCAGCACGGGTCGATGCATCTGGTTAAACTACTCTTGCCGGGGTTAGGCCGTGGATGGGTGATCATCTTTACATACCGAGACATTCGTGGGTCTTTCGCAGTCGTTACGGGTCGTCAGAAGTCCAAAAGTCTGACAGCCAGTCTTACCAAGGGGTATCGTCTTACCCAGTTACTGGGTTGTGGAGGTCAGATAGGCAGTCGCTCCTTATATAAGACTTCCCCACATCAATCGTCGGGCAGTTGCACACCAGACATAACACGCGTCTGGTCGGAGGGTGAGTGAACTTTATACCCTGTTCCTCATGCCTCTAAAGATTTAAGGAATTGGAAATTAGTCAGAGTCCGTATCTTGAGGTAATATTTAGGTAGCGTTTATTATCTGCCTGTCTGTCTCTTACTTTTTGCGCTTTATCGGCTGGATTTGGATGATAGGTAGGTTACGGATAGGCTATGACCTGGATTAGGACATAGGATACTTTTTATCTCGGCAGCACGTCTCCGTGGGGTAATTTCCGACATTCACGCGGGCAGAAGCGAGTCAATAATATAATGTATTACTGCAAGCCCCTCGGCATCGAGTGCTCTCAGAATTCAAACGTAAACCAACCCATTTTTATCGCCCAAAGGGTTTGGATAAAGGACATCATGTTTTTGTAAAGTTTGTGGTATAAAAAAATGGTTGGGATAGTGTGTTTTTTTATTGATTCGATTTTATTATTGATAATTATGTTAATAACATAAAGACTAATTTTGATTTTTTTTGTTTATTTGGGGGCACGGTAGTGCCCCCGCCAAGACGACCCAAGCGAAGCGCAAGGGCACTACCTACCTTTTCTCGAAGTGTTTCGTCGTTTTTTTGAACCCTCATAGAGTTGGTTTCCGATGTACCAGATAGTTCATATTCTCAGGATATGATGTCAATAATAGACTAATTAAACATACAAAGTCTCAATTGAATAGCTATAAAACTTTAGATTTTATTGATATCTAAAATACACCGATTTCGTCACTGACACACTCACTGATACACTGACACACTGATGATCATCAAAATGTTTGGCTACTTCCTGAAGTGCTAGAAAGCTGAAATTTGGTATGTAATCTAAGTTTAGTAAACAACCAACAAAAAAAAACATAAACTTATAACTTTCGCCCCCCATCCCCTAAAATGGGGGGTGGAAGTTTGTATGAGACTTCAAAATGATAGGGTACTTCCTGAAGTGCTATAAAGCCGAAATTTGGTATGTAAACAAAGTTCAGTATACAAAAAAACACTACCGTGCCCCCAGATAAACTTTAAAAAAAGAATAAAAAAGTAAACACTAAAAAGACTGCCTAGCAACTTACAAAAAGAACTGAAATCCCACCAAAAACATTTCATCTAAAATGTTGCCAAGACGACCACATAAGGTTTGCCCTGTGAACAAGATATCAGATCTCATGTAGAGCCAAGCTTCTGAATCTACACGGCCTAACTCTACCGACCCTAACTTCACAAATTCTATATATCAGTAAAAATGTATGGCTTGGCTGTTTCGTTACTTACTTCAGAAACTAAATATTCGCACCACCTCCACGACGGTAGCGAAACAGCGAAGCCATAAATTTTTACCATAAACCGGAAAAACCCCCTTACCCTGATTTCAAATTAGAATTGATAAATATTACAAAGAGAAACTGTGCTAAAACCTTTTTAACGTGTTAGCTTATTTCATAACGATCCCGACGACGTGAGTTTTATATACAGCTCCTATACAAAAAATTAGAGATATCGTCGTTATATGCGAGGCGCCGATACGCCGCGCGTACTACGCGCAAACCGCAAACCTGGCGTAACGCGTTAAAAACGCGTTGACAGTTGAGAGGACCTCTCAACTGTCAACGCGATTTTGACGCGTTTTTAATTTGTTATGGGAATTATAAATTAATAGGTATCTTTTGATATGATCCAATGACTGGCTGATTACTTAGAAAAATCTGACAAGCTTGTTTGGAAATATTGTCAATTTAAATCTTTGAAAATGTATGAACAAAAATAGGATGACTATTTAGCGCGCAAAAGAAGTATCTAACCAAGAGAGCAAAAAATATGTAACAGCAGGAATAATACTGCACTACCTACAAAAAGAAATGAGAATCCATCAAAGTCATAACATGTACATGAGCAAGTTTTAGTTAGACTTGGTCAAATAATTTCTCTTTTGATCTCTTTGTGTGCACCGAGTTAACTTGCGCTTCAAACACACAAACACACCCTCACACACACGCATGCACATACACATACACAGCAACACAAACCCTGTTTAAAAATATGACGCGCATGCAGTTTTACACAAGCGTACAACTACGTACAGGTACACAAAGACCTGCAAATTGGTTTATAAGTCATTACCTTAGGCATTTTAATTTTTAGTCACCTTTTATAAACAATCGTCTCAATATTGCTATTAATTAAGGGAAAGAGCGAGATAGCCCCAACACAAGTATTATTAATTACTTACTGGGGATGTCTCATTTATAATCCATGTAACTGTTCTGGGACAAATAGACATTATTTTTTCATGTTCAAAATGCAAGTCTAGCAACGTGAAAAAAAAAACCCGCAAAATGTTGTGAAATCTAATGTAAAACCAAGTCGGTTCATTTATTCAGTACCTGTCTATGGGAGCATCTATTCCAAAACTTTGTCATAAATTGTTACCCTTAAGTAACAATTTATAGATAGTTTGTTAGTTTTACATAAATTAAACTTAACTATTTATAGTTAACTAACAATATCTTATTGTGACCGTATTGACATTAGACATAAAACATCTGCCTAGCATTTTCCCAATTACGTTGGAGTCGGCTCCCAGTCTAACCGGATGCAGCTGATTACCAGTGTTTTACATGGAGCGACTGCCTATCTGAGCACCACAACCCAGTGACTGGGTAACAACCTCTTGGTTCTTGTCAGACTTTTGGGCTTGTGACTATCCGTAACGACGGTCAAAAATCTACGAGCGACTGCGTATCTGACGTCTACAGCCCAATTACCGGGTAATACGATACCTCTTGGTAAGACTGGTTGTCAGACTTTTGGGCTTCTGACTACCCGTAACGACTGTCAAAGATCAACGAATGACAGCCGGGACCAACGGCTTAACGTGCTTTCCCAGGCACGGAGGGGTTTCGATTTGTAATGGATGCCCCCCCATCCACGCACCGACCGCGGCAAGCGTAGTTTAACATTCATCGACGCGTGCCACTAGCTCCTCCGATATTTCTCATCTTTATTTCTTTAATAAAAATAATGACTTGGCAATCGCACACACCAATAGCATACAACAAAATCTACCTAATAGTAACGCTCTGAGCGCTTTATATATGTTTTTTTGTGTATAAATTTGGCCTGCTAGCGCTATGTTAAATCAAGAATATTTAATCATTTTGATTATTCTTATATAATTGATTATTTTGCAGTGCGATATCCAAGTCATTATATTTATTAAAGAAATAAATATGTGCGGCGTGCGTGTATGACCAGATGTATAATAATAATAATAATATTTTTTTTATTCAAAAATATAAGGTATAACATTAAATACAGCTTTTCTTAAATCTATGTCAAGTTCACTCATGATTTGTGCCTGAACTAGGTAATCCTGTGTTTCAGGCAGTATGAACGTAAACAAGGCAAAAGGAGTATCTTAGGATCGTAGCAGGTGGCGTTCTGTAGTTTCTGCCTACCCCCATAGGAAAAAGGCGTGAGTTTATGTATGTGTGTATATAAATAAAGATGTCTAATATTTTTGTAAGGCTTTTGAGAAGGTGGACTATGAAATTTTGCTGGATAAAGATGCCTTCAACGGAATTTGAGGTAACTTGCTGCGGTGGTTTGCATCATATATTTCAAACCGCTGCCAAACAGGATGGTAATCAACGGATGCAGATCAGACACTATGAAAGTTACATCCGGTGTTCCACAAGGCTCTATCCTTGGGCCGTTATTATTTAGCATGTTAGTTAATGGCATTTTGTCTTCATAACATCAAGTTCCTATTGTATGCAGATGATCGGAAGGTCTACAAATCCATCAAAACCGATAGCGATTGCATTCTTTACATCAACACCTGGACAGACTAACAGACTACTGTCATAGGAACAAACTAAAGTTAAGTATACCTAAATACAATTACCTTAGTATCCCCAAAAACAAGCACATTTTTATCTTCAGGTTACACCCTTTGTAAATCCTATCACTAAATTAAACTCAATTCTCGATCTCGGCGTTATACTCGATTCCAAACTATGCGTAGATATTGACACATAAACATAAAGCTTACCAATGTATGTCTTTATCATGCGATCTGCTCTTCACTTCCAGATAACCGCGTCATATCTATGATTGTACAAAGCCCAAGTTCGCTCATAATTAGAGTATGCAATGTCAGTATGGAACCACCTCTACAAAAAATATGCTGAAATGGTTGAATATGTTCAGTGCAAATTTTTACGTGGCATGCACTATAGATACCATAAGTCTTACCTACCTTACTCTCAGTTACTCAGCAAGTACAAGCTCCTGCCCTCGAAGCTCAAGAAGAACATACCTTGAAGCCATTATTTTATATGAAATTGTCAGAAAAAAAAAAAACTTGCATAAACACACTGCACACACTGTTATCACTTTTTATTTTTTATTATTTGTGTTTTGTGTTTCACGTACTGTGTCCAAATAAACTTTATTCTTTCTTTCTTTCTTTTCTTTAAATCTAAATATTAATTATGATTTGTTACGCTGTACCTAAAAAAAATCACAGGCGACAGGTATGCACGGTACTTTTTACAGTAAACTTTTGCTGAACTAATTCTGCGCCCACTTGTCCTGCGTTTTGTTGACTCATACATATAATAGTACCTTTGAAAATATTGATATCTTCAATTGTCTAATGAGTACTTTTGAAAGCCTCACCCACTCCTCTTTACTTAATAAACCCATGTGTGTACCCTTTATAAAAATCATTAGTCTTCCTAAGGTCATATTGTTTATGTCAAACTCAAACTCAAAACTCTAAGCATTTATTTCAAATAAACTAATTACAGGCACTTTTGAATTGTCAAGGGGTCGGTCAGTCAGAAAAATTAAGTTAGTTACCCATTCCAAAGCGTAGTAGGTACCTATTGAGAAGAACGGGCAAGAAACTCCATGGACACTCTTTTAAATCAAAAAATGGTTACAAAATATTGATTACATCGTTCATGTTGAAATTATGCATGTGAGAACGATGCAGAACGTTAAAAGCGTCCGTAATAAAAATACAAAAGCAATTCAAATATTAAATTAAATTAAAATAAGCCGTGGCAGCTAAGAAATGACCAGTCCCCACTGACGGCGCCCGTTCACGAACATGACGCATGGATCAGCACCATTCAGCTCAACCATTTTGAAGGGAACTTAATGATCCAACACACACGCCACCACCAGCGAGACATTAGAGTGAGCATGACAAACTCTCAGCCGCCAGGGCACATTCAAGTCAATTAAAGGAAATCCTATTAAATGGTAGCTTTATAGTAGGTACATAGTACTCACACCTGTGCTATGCAATTATACAATACTAAAACATTGAATTTATACAATGCAAAGATAGTTTTTACAATCTTCAGCAGCTCCAAGAGTGGTTTCAAATGCTAAGTAATTAGTTTATGCGCCCTTGTGGAGCAGGACTAGCGTTGAGCCAAGCATTTTTATCAGCGATTTGATCACCCAACTTATATGCTTGGCTGCATAGTGTGTGTTTTATAAAAGATTTTAATTTCGTTTCATTCAGTTGAAGTATGTAATCTTTATCTGAATTTTAACTTCATTATAATGCTCATTATACAAATAATTACTGCACTTACTGCTACTGGAACTCCTAGCTCCTCCCCTTGTTAAGCTGGTTGCATACCTGAACCTGTATTTTTTAATATACCTATTGAAAACTATACTTTTGTTGCAAAAACGCCTGTAGAGGTCGTCAAGTTTAAAATTGCACGCACCTCCACTGCTTGATGCATACACATTTCAATTGTTTGTACCAATATAAATTTTAGTGGAGGGGCGCATATGTATAGAATTTCTATAAATGGACCAATTAACGTAATTTCTTGTCATTTGAGATTTAACTAGGTATTTCATCCGTAAGTAGGAACCTAGTACTGTATACCGGTCCATTACCTACATTATTGCTACATAATATTACCTACCTGTTTATCCAAATGACTACTTTATTAAGCTCTTTTTTACCCGACTGCCAAGGATATGATTTTCACTTGTGTATGTAATTGTACAGTCACAATCAAGAGGTATTATAAATTATTACTATGAACAGCTCGGCAATAGTATCTGTGTTCAATTCATCCATTAATATCTGTCGTCAAGATGACGGCAAATTTAAGTGACTATTTGTGGAAGGCTTACACGAGTACTTATACAAGTGGCGGTACAAATATGGGACATCTAAGGAACACCGAAACTGTCTAACGAGACAAGCGACGCCAACGAACAACCTTTCCTTGGTTATTAACTATCACACATCAAGAATAAATTTAATCAGTTTGAGACCAGAAGTGCTATCCTGTAAAATCTCATCGTGAAAACTTTTGTGAAGTGGGCTTTAAGTGAGCTGTCAATCCCTAGTGTCAGTGTAAGAACCAGAGATCGGATATTCGGATATATATTTACCTAAAGCATTTTTTTTTGCTATTCAAGTGTGAAACCGGCTTCTTAAAAACACATTTTTTCACAAACACTGGGAATACATAACTAGTCGGGTGTATAGTATGGAATCTATTTCTAAAACCAACTTTTTTGAAAAAAAAAACCAGTATTCCAACATGTAGAGCAGGGTGACTTATAACAAAAAACTTTTTTTTTTCGATAACATAGCGCGACCATATTAGCCAACACTGGTAATGACAGTTCACTTCAAGCTCACTTCACTTAAGTTTTAACGGTGAGATATTTACAGATTTGACCGGCTTATATTTAGTCACCAATTCATACATTCTAGTTCCGTCTAAAAAATAATAATAATTCCAGCCTATTATTTTCCCACTCCAGGGCAAAGGTCTCTTCTCATGTATGAGATTGATCACCACGCTTGCTGAAGACTGGTTGGCTATTTTAGACTTATATTAACTGTAAGGCCAGGTTTCACCACGCTGATTTTCCTTCACCCATGTCAGTATTGTCCAAGAAAAAATCAGAAAGTACATATAAAAAGAGTTCCGTCTGCTTTTTTAAGCAAACGGAACTCTTTTAAAAGTCTCTTTTTTTCTCTTTTTTGTATATTACGATAAATCATCACCACAATTCTATTGCCAGGTCAATGTGCATATGTACGTAATCTTTCCAGAAAACATGTATTATTACCAAACATGACTACCAACTTATTTCAGCCTTGTACTATATGTTAGTATGTTTACTTATCTACTTAAAATATTTCGTCAATATTTACTATAATAATTACATAACAATACTCGCCTCGGGGCATACGACATTACTTAGAATATTATGTCGTCATGATCCCGTTCTTTACATTTTTTTTAAATATTTTACAATGTCAACAGTTTTGTCATAATCGGCTTAATGTCGTCGTAACTGCACCGTTAGTATCGTGGTCGCAAGCGTAACTGCTGTGCGTGAGGTCTTGGGTTTGATCCCCAGGTCAGGCAAAGTGTTATTGGGTTTTTCCATTAGGAATTTCTTGGTAGCAGCCCGGAGTTTGGAAGCTGGCGGTTTGATACCCCCGTGCCTAGGAAAGCACACTAAGCTGTTGTTCCTGCGCCTGATGTCTCTCCAATCATGTCTGAATGCCATCCCATAGGAATATGAGAATGAGCGAAGCAAGAGTGCACACACCTGTGCATTATAATATCCCTCACCGAAGGCTAGTGTCCGTTGAGATTGGCCACCATGGCTGAAATTCGGTCTGGAGGACTATTATTATTATAATGTTGTCGTAGATAAGTAGGTAATGCTAAATAAGTAATAATGCTGGTAATACTTCTATGTTCGCTATGCTTGGAAAGCCCTTTCTTTCGTTGTTAAAACAATAATTTGACAACAAAAAGTGTCAAAAAAAATACGCAAAATGTTCGTAAGTCAGGACCCTCTGACTTAAGCACCCGCTTACACATTTGATCCGGCTGTGTTTGTTGACCAAAAAAACCGACCCGAAGCCATCACTAGAAATATTCGGCTCGTGCCTATCGGCATTTTTTTTTTTTTTTTGGATTCTAAATCATCAAATGAACTCTCCCGCTCTGGGCGGAGCGGAAGGGCGTGTCAGACTCTTACTGACTTAAACCCACCCGTGTTCCTTCAGTTGCCTGTGCGCCAGGGCCACGGTAACTTTTTCGAACAATCCGCGACCCCGGCAGGCATCGGCCCTATCGGACCCCGACAATTATGCTGACATCTCTTTGAGGCGCGCGTGGAACACAACGCGCCGTCGACCCAAGCCTGGTCCTTACCGGACGGCCAGCTGCCCATTGCTCCCCGTCCGCAGGCCCGCGCCTACGGTGTCTCCTCCTGCGGCGACTAGGGGCGTGAGGGCGCAATGATTGCTTCTCCCTCACGCGCTCCGCCTCCTCCTTCGCGAGCATTACTGCTTCGCAGAAGGAAGTAACTGCTTCCCATTCCCTCTCGCTCCGTACCATGGCTTGAACCAGGGCCGGACACGAGAGATCGCCGCCACGAGGACACGGCGGTGCTCCGCCCAAGCCGGGCAGACCTCCACCTTATGCTCCACTGTGTCCTCCGGTCGATCCACACAATGACAACACCAGGGCATTTCCTCCCGCCTTACCCGAAACAGCCATGTCCGGTGAGGACCTGAGTCAGGCGCAAGGTGAGGCCTATCGGCATCTAACCTCGGTATTGTCGACCTAAACATGATTTTGGCACAATTCAAGTTAAGTCGAGCGGCTTTTTCCCAAACGCACTTAAGTATAATATCGCACCCCCAGTGCGACAAAGGCGTAAGAAGAATATACTAACTTTACAGGAGAGCAAAAAAACTGTTTGGTCTGGTATATTTAATTAGCATTTGATCTTATGATCTTTTGTTATATACCATTAAACAGTAAAAAAAAGAAGCTTTTTTCAACAATATTTCAGATACCTCAAATTGTCGTGTATAAAGAATCATTAATATTTTAAATTTTACACACGTTTTCCTTATTTAATTAATTTAGTTAGGTTAATTTAATTAGGACAAATTCTCAAATGTAATGTTGTTTACTCCAATCATCGTTTTATAAATTTATTTGTACACTGTAACTGCTCGTGATTATGTCTTTTACGAACTTTTAGACCATGATAAAATGCAGAGGGTAGTGTTTACCATCTGCATTGTATCATGGTCTAAAAGTACTTACGCCTTTTTTTGCTTTATTTTGTTTTATATATGATGTAGTAAGAAGTTTTTACAGCCTTGTTTGTAAAACAATAAAAATAAAACGAAATGTTAAGTCTGAATACTGTTTTTTTTTTATATATCTTCGAATAAATCCTTAATTGTAAGTAATGTTAAGTGTCCAGCTAAAATATATTTTAGCGTTGTAATAAAACAGGTAATTATTTATAAAATTGCACTTTATTAGAATATTAAACATAAAAAGATACTATTGTGGTTTATAAAAAAACTCTTACAAAGAATTATAAACACACAAAAGAATAATTAATCTAAATCTAAATAACTGCAAAGGAATCTCCGTGCAGTTATCAATTCCAAGTCATAATATTTGTCAAATAAATTAGACTTGATAATGCTAATGAATAATAATCATAATAGTATAATATTCATCACATATTTATAAATATGAAATAGTGATTTTAACAGTCGTATTCAATGATTCAACTAATACTTAGTAGGCAGTAATAAATAACCAGAATTAACAAAATAAATGTTATAATCAATGACTATTATTCGTAGGTACTCAAGTTTAAGTACAATAACGTAAAAGCCTAATTGGTATTTATTATCTATTTTGATTGAAAACATACATGATAAAACGCCTCAACTCAACAACAATTAGTAAATATAATAAAGAAAGTAATAAAAAAATCAGAGGTTTCCTTAATATATAGGAACTGCGAGAATGCAACAATTTGTTTCAGTCTTCGTCTGAACTGTCGCTTGACAATAAATTACGGGTATTATTTTCAGCCACCAGATTCCTATGAAAAGCTTGATAATGCAATAGAATTGCATTTGTGTCACACAGACTTTTTAAATCTTTGTACAGTGCATTCGATACTGGTAATAACTGATCATAAGCAGTTTTGAGTTCAGGGTCAGATTGCATTGATTTGGATTTACGTGTTCTAGAAGAACAATTTGCAGTATCTAACATAAAATAATCGCTTTGGTCGAAATCGTATTTGTAAAATAGTTTACTAGGGGCATCAAAAGTAGTTTTGTGACCTCTTTTAACTTCGATAAGTATACTTTCTCAAATCTCAACTCTTGTGTCTGTGTCTGTGAGCCAATTTTTTTTTGAAATTGGTAGGGATTTAAAATCATAAAACAAATTCTGGAACATTTCAGTCATGACGAATTTTTTATGGACCTTAGCGTTCATGATAATTTCGTATCAGGAGTATAAACAACTTTATTTTTTAAATTCTTTTCAACGCAAACATGCATAGAATCCTCTTCATTTTGGGTATGACCGGTTTGTAAAAATCTGTGAACTATTTCTACATTCGGACAGTGAAGCGTGCATGTACATCGCTAATATAAAGCGATTTCTATTTTGCCCTGAACAATTATCAGAATATAATGAAATAGATTTGATACCAGAAAGAGCTTCTTTTGTGAAGAGGTCAAAGAGACAGCTTAAGATTTCGTTAGCCCCTCTTTTGGCTATCTGGTCATGCCACAAATAAAGTATCGTTGTTGAGATAATAAATTGTATACCGTGAAGTTATAGACCGAATATTTTCTTTTATAATGGAAAATTCCTACGTTGGATTGTGGTAAGTTTAGTACCTTTTCCAAGTCAAAAACAGCCACAGTTTTCGTCTCAGGATTTGATGAAGATTTTTCGTTATCTTTAATGTTGCGAACATTCTTCAAATGGCTTTCGTAATCATACTTTAGTTCAATTTTACGGTCAGCGTCAGCATTCACATAAAGACTACATATCTGACACATATCCTTCTTTGGCTTAAAAAAGAAAGGTTGAATTGAAAATTAAAAATATTACTATATTGGTATAAACTTGCTACTTTTAGTGAGTTCGAATTTTCCGACATCCAATCTTTATATAAACCATGCATCTTGGCCAGATTTAAATCAGAGGCGAGATATTGACGGCTAGTTTGCTTTCTGAGATACTCGTAGTGTGATTCGATATATGGAAATAATTTAATGTGCCGTATAACACTTCGCTCAGTTTCATCACTTGTCTTATGGGGATGGTTGGCATGCTTGCCCCGTAAATCCGTTATTTGCTGTTTTTTTGTAATTTTATTCATAGCTGAGTAAACAGTTTTGTCCTTGATACCTAAGGTATTTAAAAACATTACTTTGCATAATCTATTTTTTTTTACTTCGTCATCTTTATTATCAGGTAGATAGTAAATTAGTATACGAGACCTATCCCGCTTTCTTTGGACTTTAATAACTTTAGGGTGTTCAACTTCTGTATTGTTCAGGATGTAAAGCCATTGTTTTTCGTGGTCTCCAATATTCCAATAATATTGAAATAGCTCAGAACGCACTTCTTGTGTAAGTTTATCAAAGCACTTCATCTTGCATACGCCAGGGCTACCTAATTTGGAACATTGCCGTAATTTCTTTGTTTTAACACTTTCATATTCAAGACCACTGTTTTTTGCTTTTTTGTTTCTATTTTTAGTCCATTCATGTGTATTTCTGGTCCGCTTTCTGGATTTGACATTACTTTCTGAAGTTAGTAAAGCACGTGATGAACTAGCATTATTTGTTTCATCGGTTTGACCTGTAGAAATATTTGTAAGGCTGTCCATTATTCAATTATTAGCATTATGATTATTAGAATAGGAATTTTCAGATGCAAAACTAGTACTTGGTAGCAACATATTTTGTGAGTGAGTATTACATTGTAGGTTGTCAGTATGATTCGGTACAGTAAGATCTAAATATACTCTATGTTCGTCAGTATTACGAATATTGTCAATCTCTTCTAGGTAGATTGCAACTGGTGTTATTGCTGTGTAGGTCTCCAATTGATATGACATACAAAAAGGCTTATCGCTTATACAACTATTTGGTGAATTGGTTAATTGTGAAGATTGATTGTTTAGGTTATCAGGATTAAGATCTGTCAAATTACATATTACAATTGTTACCGGCTAATATTGGACGAACACCATCAATGTACTCGCATTGCTCAGAATTATTATTGTTAGTTGGAATATCATAATTACTATTAGACTTAAAAATAACAGAAGGACTAGCAATAGAGTTAATAGTATTGTGGCATTTAGACGGAGTGTTGAATTGAAAAGATTTTCTGATCTCGTTGGGGGCGTAGTACCATCCGTGAGCGCCAACGTTACATCTCGTATCAATGAAGACGACATTTTCATATTAAAACTTCGAATTGGACTAGAAGATCTGCTCCGAATCAAACTTGGTGCATACTCAGATACTGCTGGAGAGAAGGGTTCTTCATTTTCTTTCATTGATACACTTTGTCGGTAGCTCGGTGCAGTTGTAGGAGTTCTCGTAGGACGTGATTCACTTTCGTCAGATATGTTAAGAGACTCGGTTTCTTCAACACCTAAAATTATAAAATGTTAATGTTAATTTAATGACAGTGATTGACAATATCGTAATTATATCTTAGGGATAAAGAAAACTCCTACATACTAAAAAAAACACACAATTTCGAGTAGGACTCGCATACGAAGGAATAGGTATGTGAGGCTCAACTAATTGTTTTATTATTTGTAGCAATAAAGACCATAATAACACATTATCATTATATCCTATAGGCACGTCCACTGCTGGACATAGGCCTCCCCAATATCGTTGACCGCATTTCACGGCTTTGCGCCGCCTGTGACAAGCGGCTCCCCGCGACCTTCACTATATCGTCTGGGCAGGTTCACGTTGAGTCTTAATACAGCTATGTAATAGCGAGGCGTCTCGATGTGGTGTGTTGCAGCGCCGCACCGTAATGAATTCGAGCTATAAAATGCCACACGGGCGCGGGTGGTACGGCACCGCAGCGCAACGCTTACCGCGGTTTACCGCGCTGTTTACCACGGTGTGGGTCGTGTGGCTCTAACAAGCAAACCGATCTAGATGACGGACGGTAGAGGGTAGTACCTACCTAATCGTTAATAATTAAACATATTTATCGATGAGCTAACCTAATTATCAGCTATTTGTCAGATACCTAGACTTCATCATTGTCCTACTACTACGATTATGTTATTACATTACATTAGAATATTATTACATTGACCACATAATAGAGAAACTGCAATAAATAAACTTAAGTAGGTACTTACATACAAAATCCAGCATCTTCCTCGCTCGACCATTTTTTTGTCGTTTATACATCTCCGAAAACTATTAAATTTTAATGCACTCCGAGCAAAATATTCAATATTATATATAACTAAGGCTTCTTACACATACAAAATTCGTTTGTTATGCGGAAATACAACAATTACGTGCTGCTATCACTGAGCGGCGCGTGAGTTATGAAAGCAAACAAACAATCCCCCCGCGCGTATGCGCTGTAAGGATGAATGCATCGGACCTTAGGTCCGTTCGTGTGACGCGTTCGTGATTACTTCCTGCGCATATTTCAGTGGAAAAAGGCGTAAGAATGATTACTTTTGATTTGATTTGCAACTGCGAACCCGTTAAAGTCAATACTGCTTTTTTCGTTTTATGTTTTATAAATCATAGTGGGACTTAATTGTAGTTACTTATAAAAAAAGAGCTTAAAAATATGTAATCAAGATAGCTTTCTACATTACAATAGCTTTGTAGATGTCATTTATAATACCACGTTTATCGTTTGATTATTTTTATTTGTGATGGGATGTAATCAGTATTACTTTATGAGCTTTGTTTATTTTTTTAGGCATACAAAGTCATTTTATAAAGTACATTTACAAATTTCAGCTTGATATAGGGAAACAGATACGTAAGTAAGATTAAGTATATTTTTGTCAAATTTTATGTAGTTAAGTAGGTTTATGGACTTTTTTATCTGAAAACATATAAAACTTATGTGACGCGACAAATGTCTTTTTTGGTATAATGGCTTAATTTTTCGTCAGATCTTAACGGACAAATTGAGCATTGTGTATCTTTATCTGCGCTATACGAAACTGCAATAAAAAAGTAACGTATTACTTACTTACGCCTTTATCGCACTGGGGGTGCGATATATCTACATAATATTTTTGATTTTGCCGCCCAGCTCTGCCGAATCATGCATAAAGGTAGACTTTCTTCTGATATGTTTTGTTTTATTTATGCAGGGCCTGAGGGTCTAGAATAAGTTATATTCTATCAGCGTTATTGATGATGGAAATGTCAAAAATATATTGGATTGACATAGCCACACACGCGCCCGAGTCAACGCGTGACGTTTACAGGATCGCCCCGGAACATTTTTTGTCGGCGCGCTACGGGGCGCCCGGCACATATACACGACTCGTAAACAAAAGTAGAAATACGTCATGCTTTGAAAGCGTTTCTTTTTTGATAGAATATTCGTTTTTTTTTTTGTGATAAACATGACTCAAAGAAAGAACCAAAACACATAAAACGTTGAGCAAACATAGTTGGTTTGTCAATTGTCTTGGCCCTCTGTTCTGGGTTCTATTTCCAGATCGGGCATAGTGTTCTCTGGTTTTTCCATCAGAAGAACAAATAGGTAAATATAGCACGTATAAACCATATTTGTTGTTTGGGATACATATTATTTATCCTGCTAGATACCGTACAAACAGCTGATGAGTTCTAACCATTGGCAACTTACAGTAGGCCGCACGTTAGTCCTACCAAAACCAGGTTATGTTGGCCTCTTATTCTTTTGAAACTCCGTACAACGCTTGGCTTGCTCAAGGTCAAAGTGTTACTACTGACGTGCTGACGACTGTACAAGGAAAATTACAAATTGAATTTATTAGCATTTTTAATGTCACATAATTGCGTCATAATACATTTCCAGTTTACATTATTAGAAGCTGTTCAATTATCTTTTTTTCCCTTTTAAAGGCGATTCACTATCCTTTTAGACAAAGTGGTTACCAGTTTGTCTGCCTGGAAAATATACATTTACTAGCTGCGTCCCGCGGTTTCACCCGCAGCGGTATGAAATGTACTTTACGACCTATTCTCAGACCTACAAAATATACACAAAAATATTTCATACAAAAGGGTGAAGCCGTTTTGGAGGAGTTCGATAACAAACACTGTGACACGAGATTTCTATATATTAGATTGATTGGTTTGAATCCATCGCCAGACATAACTTCAATGTTTCAAATACAACACACATATCATTACAAATTTTTATTTCATCAATTGCACTGGGCTGTTAACGGGTAAAGCTAATATACGAGTACAATGGTAAATTATGAAACAACAAAGGTATTAATATTAACATTTAGCGAATAGTTCAACCAAAAATTCCCTACGTCAAAGTCTCATTACAATCTTTACAAACATATCACTTAATAACTATAAGTCTTAGGGTCATAACCTTTTCCAGCAACCTTGTCATCGATCCAATCTCTTAGAACGGACACATCAACGTATACGCCAGGAGTACCATCATCCCCACAACCGACGCCCCAAGCAACGATGCCGCTCTGAACATAACGGTGCTGTTCGTAGTCAATGGGACAAGATAAGGGGGCACCACCGTCTCCTCTACAAGTATCCTTGCCCAATTCCCCTCCAGCACACATGAATGAAGAATGCAGTTGGAAGTGTTTTCCAAGACGGGTTCTCCGAAGAGCTGCCTGACAATCATCACGTCTTACCACTGGCAACTCAATCTTCTTCAGGATAACTTGGAACCGTCCGTTGTTGAATTTGTCCTTTCCCCAGCCGGTAGCTATACACCGGGTGTTCTCTCTTTGAGGAATACGAGCGGGTGGTAAACAGGCTATTCCTACATTAGGAGCTAATTCCATTGGTTTATCTAGGAAGAGGACCGCGATATCGTAGAAGGAATTTTCTTCAATAAAATCCTTATGTATCTCAGCTGATGATACGTCCCTTTCTTGGAATGGATAGATTTCTGTGGTAGTCTGTGCGTCCCATTCTCCTGCCCTGATCTTTAAAGTTTTGCCACTGGCAACATAGTGAGCTACAGTTAGAACCACGCTTGGATGTATTAGGGAACCTCCACCAATGTACACCATGAGTTTTTTGTCACTTGGACCATCATATAAAGGCTCAACTTTTAGTATAGCTACCATCCATGGAATCTCACCGAATTTCGCATATTCGTTGTTAGTACTTGGGTTTAGTATATCGACACCGTTTGGGTTCGCCCAGCCGCATCCCTCACGCTGACCAGGTTTATATAGAGGTTGAAGAGGCCGATTAGGAGGAATTTCGTCCCAAGTTGATCCAGTTTGGATTGGAGGCACAATTGGGTTCCGTCCCTGAGTTTTGCCTTGATTGGTCGCAATTGGTTCTTTAGGGCCGTAAATCTGGGCCAGCATTGCAATAAGGTCTTCATTACTCTGGCAATGAACTAAAGCCACCAGCAGGAGTATGGGTATTGTGTTTAACATTTTTAACGTCCAGGAAGAATTTTCAAATTAAAATGTTACACTATTATATCACAATATCTCACTAAAACTATCACAAAAGGTTCTCTAGCCACCACCTTTTTGTTATTTTGGAACTTATTATCCTGGTTAGACCAGTTCGTTCGTCGCGACGTGTATAGGTCAAGTTTCAACACAAACTAGATGCGACTCAGCGAAGTGGAGTGGAGCTTTGTATTAGCATTATTTATTTTTACATACATAATTTTATACATGACTTTATTTTATTTTTATTTATTTGGGAAAATTGTTATTGACTTGTTTGGTAGTGGTCGCAAGCGAACGGCTGGGTTTTTCCACCAGAAAATTCTCCGTAGTAGCCTGGAGTCTGGAATTTTGGCCAGTTGATGGCAATTGGATCGCGCCCTAACATGGGACTAAAATATAACTGGAAAAATATACTGTAGGATGCTACAAGTATATGGTCCGTTGGTCACCGAAGTTGTTCTCGAAACCTACATATGCGTAAAAAAAATCATTTAAGCATATTGTTCAGGCTGAGTAACGGGCCGCCTCCACGAGCGAGAGAATCGCGACGGATCCGTGCTTCTACGTCGGGTAATCTCCACGAACGAGCGATTATACCTCCAGCGTATTGTCACGACTCGTAACGGAATCGCTGCGTGTCCGCGACGACTCACACAGAGTAACGCGCACACAGACCTAAAATTTTTGTTTTGGATTTATTTTGGGGGTCCGTTCAATCTTAGGTAAAATAAAAAAGTTTTAAGTGATGTATTACGTATCGTGTTGTGTATCGGTTAAAAGAACTTTCTTAATGGAGTAATTTTTTTATTTAAAAAAAAAAAGGCACCGCACCGCTACGCTTACCGCGGCTGGTTTATTTATGGGTGTGTATGGGTAGGGTTAACATATGGAAAATTGAAAAGTCCCGACAAAAAGCCTGATTTCTACAGAAAAGTCCTAAGATTTTGTCGCAACCGTATTTAACGACGACGCATTTTTTTTTCACATGCTTATGTGAAAAGATATGCGTTGTGCTGTGATACTATCCAAAGAAGATTATATTTTTGTTTATGTTGATAGTAACTTACCAAAAAAAAAAGCTGTAAATCTAGATAAAGATACTTTATTTTATAAAAAAAAACGCTAAATCCTGAGATTCACGAGATTTCCCTCAATCCGACCGCAATTCTGTCAGGTGCCTAAATATCCTGAGATCTCAGGACTAATCCAGAGATATGGTAACCCTATGTATGGGTGTATCTATTACAAACAGAGGGCCCTCCGTGCCTCGGAAATCACGTTAAGCCGTTGGTCCCAGCTGTCATTCGTAGATCTCTGACAGTTGTGACGGGTAGGTAGTCAAAAGCCAAAAAGTCTGGCAATCAGTCTTACCAAGGGGTATCGCGTTAACCAGTAACTGGGTTGTGGCGGTCAGATCGGCAGTCGCTCCATGTAAAATATTGGTATTAAGCCGCATCCGGTTAGACTAGTAACCGACCCCTACATAGTTTGGATATGACTGCCAATATTGATTGAGTTATTTACTTAATAAGTTTATTATCATGTTTAAAAATGGATTTCTTACGTAAATACAGAGCGCAGCATGTTGTGTACCTACTTATAATAATATATTTGAATGCCTAGTGGTAAAATATGATGACACCAAATTGTATGTCGTTGTAAATAATAATTGTTTGACTTTAACGTTAACGGTCATCGCTTTTATGACGAATAGGACCGCCACATTGTGACTTCAGCTTGCCAATTCTGTGGGGTATGCCGTTTTGCATTTCTAAAAGTCAAAACATTAAAAAAACAAACAGTAAAAGTACATTTTTGAAACATCCGTTTTATTGGATAATGCATTTATTTTAATGTTAGTCAACTATGCTAGAAAAAAAATATCAGCAAGAACATATTTTGAAAAGGGTTCCTTTGCAACGCTAAGGTAAATCAGGTTTGCTAAGCTAGTCACAAGGAATCTTCCTAGATGCTGGACAACAGACATCGATGAACAGAGGGCAAGACTAACTGTTAGAAACATCTATTAGTCCATCATTATTGGGCTCACAGAGGTAGTAACTAAGGCATTCTCCTTTAAGTCCATCAGGTAACGTGCATGATTTGTTACCATCTGAAGTTTCTCTGTTAGTCCTGATTGATGGCCTAGTAGAAATTTGAGTATTGTCCTTGTCTTGAGTGGCCGTTAGTCCAAAGATTTGGTACAGCACTGTATCTAAGTCGTCAGCCTTCGTTCCGATTGATAGCACGACAGTTGAAGTCGCAGTATTGTCCTGATTTGTTTTCTGTGTAAGTCCGAAGACTATCTTCTGTAGTGAATCTATACTGGTTGATGGTGCAGTTGAAGCTGGAGTAGTTTTTTTCTGGTCTTGAGTGGCCGTTGATCAAAAGATATGGTAAAACACTATATCGAAGTCGTCAGCCTTCGTTCGGATTGATGGCATGACAGTTGAAGTCGCAGTGTTGTCCTGATTTGTTTTCTGTGTAGGTCCGAAGACTATCTTCTGTAGTGAATCAATACTGGTTGTTGGTGCAGTTGAAGCTGGAGTTTTGTTCTGGTCTTGAGTGGCCGTTGGTCCAAAGATTTGGAAAAGCACTGTATCTAAGTCGTCAGCCTTCGTTCCGATTGATGGCATGACAGTTGAAGTCGCAGTGTTGTCCTGATTTGTTTTCTGTGTAGGTCCGAAGACTATCTCCAATAGTGAATCTATACTAGTTGATGGTGCAGTTGCAGCTGGAGTTTTGTTCTGGTCTTGAGTGGCCGTTGGTCCAAAGATTTGGAAAAGCACTGTATCTAAGTCGTCAGCCTTCGTTCCGATTGATGGCATGACAGTTGAAGTCGCAGTGTTGTCCTGATTTGTTTTCTGTGTAGGTCCGAAGACTATCTCCAATAGTGAATCTATACTAGTTGATGGTGCAGTTGCAGCTGGAGTTTTGTTCTGGTCTTGAGTGGCCGTTGGTCCAAAGATTTGGTACAGCACTGTATCTAAGTTGTCAGCCTTCGTTCCGATTGATGGCATGACAGTTGAAGTTGCAGTGTTGCCCTGATTTGTTTTCTGTGAAGGTCCGAAGACTATATTCTGTAGTAAATCTATACTGGTTGATGGTGCAGTTGAAGCTGGAGATTTTTTGTGGTCTTGAGTGGCCGTTGGTCCAAAGATTTGGTACAGCACTGTACCTAAGTCATCAGCTTTCGTTCCAATTGATGGCATGACAGTTGAAGTCGCAGTGTTGTCCTGATTTGTTTTCTGTGTAGGTCCGAAGACTATCATCTGTAGTGAATCTATACTGGTTGATGGTGCAGTCGCAGCTGGAGTTTTGTTCTGGTCTTGAGTTGCCGTTGGTCCAAAGATTTGGTACAGCACTGTATCTAAGTCGTCAGCCTTCATCCCGATTGATGGCATGACAGTTGAAGTTACAGTGTTGTCCTGATTTGTTTTCTGTGTAGGTATGAAGACTATCTTCTGTAGTGAATCTATACTGGTTGATGGTGCAGTTGAAGCTGGAGTTTTGTTCTGGTCTTGAAAGGCCGTTGGTCCAAAGATTTGGTACAACACTGTATCTAAGTCATCAGCTTTCGTTCCAATTGATGGCATGACAGTTGAAGTCGCAGTGTTGTCCTGATTTGTTTTCTGTGTAGGTCCAAAGACTATCTCCAGTAGTGAATCAATACTGGTTGATGGTGCAGTTGCAGCTGCAGTTTTGTTCTGGTCTTGAGTGGCCGTTGGTCCGAAGATTTGGTACAGCACTGTATGTAAGTCGTCAGCTTTCGTTCCAATTGATGGCATGACAGTTGAAGTCGCAGTGTTGTCCTGATTTGTTTTCTGTGTAGGTCCGAAGACTATCTCCAGTAGTGAATCAATACTGGTTGTTGGTGCAGTTGAAGGTGGAGTTTTGTTCTGGTCTTGAGTGGCCGTTGGTCCAAAGATTTGGTACAGCTTTGTATCTAAGTCGTCAGCCTTCGTGCCGATTGATGGCATGACAGTTGAAGTTACAGTGTTGTCCTGATTTGTTTTCTGTGTAGGTATGAAGACTATCTTCTGTAGTGAATCAATACTGGTTGATGGTGCAGTTGAAGCTGGAGTTTTTTTCTGGTCTTGAGTGGCCGTTGGTCCGAAGATTTGGTACAGCACTGTATCTAAGTCGTCAGCCTTCGTTTCGATTGATGGCATGACAGTTGAAGTCGCAGTGTTGTCCTGATTTGTTTTCTGTGTAGGTCCGAAGACTATATTCTGTAGTAAATCTATACTGGTTGATGGTGCAGTTGAAGCTGGAGATTTTTTCTGGTCTTGAGTGGCCGTTGGTCCGAAGATTTGGTACAGCACTGTATCTAAGTCGTCAGCCTTCGTCCCGATTGATGGCATGACAGTTGAAGTTACAGTGTTGTCCTGATTTGTTTTCTGTGTAGGTATGAAGACTATCTTCTGTAGTGAATCTATACTGGTTGATGGTGCAGTTGAAGCTGGAGTTTTGTTCTGGTCTTGAAAGGCCGTTGGTCCAAAGATTTGGTACAACACTGTATCTAAGTCATCAGCTTTCGTTCCAATTGATGGCATGACAGTTGAAGTCGCAGTGTTGTCCTGATTTGTTTTCTGTGTAGGTCCAAAGACTATCTCCATTAGTGAATCAATTTTGGTTGATGTTGCAGTTGCAGCTGCAGTTTTGCTCTGGTCTTGAGTGGCCATTGGTCCGAAGATTTGGTACAGCACTGTATCTAAGTCGTCAGCCTTCGTCCCGATTGATGGCATGACATTTGAAGTTACAGTGTTGTCCTGATTTGTTTTCTGTGTAGGTCCGAAGACTATCTTCTGTTGTGAATCTATACTGGTTGATGGTGGAGTTGAAGTTGAAGTTTTTTTCTGGTTTTGAGTGGCCGTTGTTCCGAAGATTTGGTACAACACTGTATCTAAGTCGCTAGCCTTCGTTCCGATTGATGGCATGACGGATGAAGTCGCAGTGTTGTCCTGATTTGTTTTCTGTGTAGGTCCGAAGACTATCTCCAGTAGTGAATCTATACTGGTTGATGGTGCAGTTGAAGCTGGAGTTTTGTTCTGGTCTTGAGTGGCCGTTGGTCCAAAGATTTGGTACAGCACTGTATCCAGATTATCATTGCAGTGAACTACTGTCACCATCAGGATGAATGGTAGTGTTTTGAACATCGCAACGTCCTTGTTCGTCCGTATCTTCAAATTCAAACGTTGCAGTTTAAATCACAAAACAATCATAAGATATCGTCTAGGAGCCGGTTTTTTATATTTATAATATTTTTCCTGGTACAAGCTCGTCTTGCGCGGCGGTTGGCACTCAATGCAAACTGGATTCGGAAAAGCTATATTGTTCTTGTGTTCGTGAGTTGTTGACCTTATATTATCATTGCTTTTCTGTACATTATGTTTGTTGTGTTTGCAGTATCTTGTATCAGTATCTTCTAACTGAGCAAGAATACCAATAGGTCTATTAATGTTCTGGTTAGGATCGAGTAGGTTTACCCAACATTTTATCAAGTTCTTTTAGAGAAATCGTATCAGATACCCGACAACAGACGTCCAGGTATGAAGAGCATAATACGTCTGGGTTTTTAGTTGTCTCTTCATTGGATTTGCAGAGGTAGTAGAGCACACATTTTCTTTCGTGATCATCAAATCGCGCACATTCCATGTCATCTTCAGAAGTTTCTCTATTAGACCTGATTGATGCCTTTGTGGAGGCCTGAATTTCGTCCTGCGCTTGGGTGGATGGCGAAGGCCCGAAGATCTCAGCCAGTATTTTATCGAATTCAACATCGCAATAAGTTCCTGCCACCAGTAAAAAGATGCACAGTGTTTTAAACATTTCAAAGTTCAGGATTTATCGACGTTGCACTGTTATATTAAAACACAATGTTTAAAAATAATCCCAAGATTATCAGAATTAATTTGTGATATTTCACTTCGAAGTTTATTTTCCTTGTTTAAACTTGTTTGTTTGCTCTTGTGACTCTCGATTTTATACTGGACACGACTCAGCGATGCCTTTTATAATATAGACGCCAACTTCATACGTATTCAAGCTTAGGTAGATTATGAGCCTTAAGAAAAACAGGAAGACCTATATTCTATCAAGCCATATTTCCCAGTCTTCTTACTTCAAATATTATTATTATTATTATTTATTATTATTATGTTAGGCCTACACACAAAGTCGAGATAGTACTCATTAGAAGTGACATTTAAAAGTCAAAGTTTATTTTAAATAATCCTATTACAACAGGTGTAAAAAGAAACTCAACGAAGTCGAGAGTCCCTTTTACTCCACGTCATTGTATTTTTTTTTTGTAATGGGCCCTATCTGGGAACGTTCTATTTACGGAGGAGATATTGAAGGCCAAAATTTTAACTTTTACTGACTTTTTTTTACGTTACCAAGTTTTTAATGTTATGTATGATACAACGTTAAAAAAAACGTTAAATACCCCACGTCCCCTGCGCCGTGACATGCACGTGCACCCATCAATACAATGTTTTTCTTGTGTTCGTAAAATTCATTTCCCAGCAATTATTTTTGTGCTATGTTACTTAGTTTGATGTACAGAATGCGTAGTCGATTGGCACACAGATAGTTTATAACCTGAATTAACATAATAGAATACTTTTAATCCCGATAGTACGTTCCCGTGAGATGAATTCCGACATCCCAGCGCGAAACCGCTGTCAAAAGCTAGTATAATCTATAAAAATCAGCACTCTTAAACGTATAGTAATTTATTTACTTATAAATGATTTCCATAAGGCTGTGTCCAAAGGTGTGATACTATAATAAGGTTAATAAATATATGGACTGATCAGAGCTTGTCTGAAAAAATCCTTTTAAATTCATGAAAGGTAGAACGATTGCCTGTTATTTCGTTTAAAGAGCCTTGATTATAAATAATACCTTTAAATTTAATTCAAAGTATTTTTTTTTCAAACTCCGCAGCTCCGGTACGTGTCGCTAGATTATACAACGGTATGGCCATACTTTAACCAGATTTATTAGCTTAATCCGTTTTTTATATATTATTTTTATTTATGTTCTAATAAACACAATATACGAGTGATCGTTTAATAATAAAACCTCATAACATAATAATCTATAGCCAAAAACATATTTCTATAATTTCCCACTTTTCACTTAGAGTGGACATACCTGGTTTTGATATTAAACTACACAGTTATCCAACCAACTTTCGATTTAAGGCTCCCACAAACAAGCGCGATGCGACAGCGCGACGCGACTCTAGTAGAACAATTTCTATGAAATCTTCATGGAAATCGTTTTACAAGAGTTGCGTCGCGCTTTCGCGTCGCACCTGTTTGCCTACCAGGCGATCATTAATTACATGCCGTGATAAAATAAGATTAGCATTCTTGATAAGGTAAAGGTTGCTCATAAACTGGTGGAGGAAAACATCGCTAAAAAACCCGGCAAGTCTTAAAGCCAAAAATGTGACTACCTGCAAACCGGCCCGGGGCATCAAAAAAAAAAATGCAAGTAAAAAAGAAGTACGAAAGTGATTTCGATAAGGAGATGTTACATGGAAATTAGATGCCATGGTACGGGCTAATGATGCAGAGTACCCAATGAGAGACACATGAGGAAAATTATGAGTGTGTCTGATATAATAGTTAGAACCAGGTGAATAAATTACAAAGAAGGAAGAAAGTGGGAGACGGTTAGAGCAAGAACATAGGGAAGACCAAGATAACGATGGGGGAATTGTGTGAAAGATGTTTATGCTAGTAAAGGGTGAATATATTAATATTTTTTTATTGGCATAATTATATATAATTTATAAAAAAAAAAAAAAACTTTTTTTTAAAAATACTGAGACCCTGACTCCTGCGTTAGGCTAAAGAAGACATTGGCTGGCACTAGCAGAGGAGCCAGTGTCTTCTCCCAATTACATGAGTCGACTTTTATGCAATAAAAAATAATCTAAAACACATGCAATTTATAAAAATGGAAATAAAAATGGAAAAAAAAGTATATACTTATTTGGCAACAGTTACTTTGTATGACCAAAACCGAATATTACAAGTTCGAAATACTTGGCCTTCTTTTTACGGTACCAAAATACAGCAAGAATAATTTCTAAGCGCCGTAGTTTCAAATACACATATCGAAAAATTTATTGAAGATATTTTTCTTAAAATTTCAGAAATGGCTTCTATAAAGATTTCTAATGGCGAGTACATTTTAGGTTTATGAAACTGAAAAATACTTTTAAAAAGATTGCTTCCATCGCGATGTTATTATTTCATTGAAAGCGTTTTAGATTCGATATTTATACTGAAAGCTAGTGGCAAGAAATTTTGTTTAATATGTGGATTATGATGAATTGATGACCTACGCTCAGCAGTGGGTGAAGGCGGACTTGGAAGATGACGATGATGTGGATTACAAATACTTGAAGGAATCTTATCTATCTTGGCCATATGGGCAACCATATACAGGGTGGCAGGATATCGACGTGCAAACTGAAACCATCAATTCAGCACATGATTATAGATACCCTGCCATAGAAATTGTACATCAGTTATTAAAAAATACATCAGCTATTTCCTACAAAAGTGCAATACCTACCCGCTGGGACGCTTTTGGTATGAAAAGCATACCAGACTTTTCTAACACTAAATTGTACTCACGCGCTTAGGTATTCCCACTACATTGTACACGTCATATGACGCGTCGGCTCGCGCGTCGAGTGTTTGTAAACAAACCCGATAAGCGGCGTCATTTCTTGGTATTCTGCGACCGTTGTATTTTTTTATGAATGCTAGTGAGTAGGGCTATATTAAAGTGTGCGTTGTATTTGAATATACGATGTTTCCGTTTGTAGACGACTGTTTAAGATGAACAAAGACACTTTTTTCACAGATTCCAACAAGATTTTTTCTAATAAGAAAAACAGGGGTTGTCCTATATGTTTTATGGTTTAAAAAACATGGTGTGTTAGTTCTTCATACGAAACATGAATAAAACCACTTACCACAGTACAATATTAATTATTTATAAGCATCCAAAGTTGAGACTCACGACGGGTCGCTCGTTCAATGACAGCGAAAATTATATTTTTTAATGTCATAGACTAATTACTTCTAGGGTTGTCATATCTCAAACGGTTCGGAAACAGATAACGCATAAAACTAAATCCATGGAATTGAAAAGTACTGCTTAATAGTGGTGATACAAGGATAAACAAGGATGAAAATAAAACCAAAAAAAATTGGTATGACTTTCACACCATGGGCGCAAAACTCTGAACACGTTTTGGTAGGAAATTCATACCATGGGCGCATTTCGGTGACCTCACAAACTGATCAAAAGTGTCCCAGCGGCTACGCTGTCAAAATTTAAGGAACACCAGATTTTTTTAAAATAACTAACGAAAACTTTCAACTCAGGGGGTCCAGATTCAGATTGTTAGAAAGAGTTTCCGTAGCTCTGGCACACAGACAACTGAAGGAAGGTAATTTGTGTGAAGTTGATGGTGTTTCTTCATTTGCCTGTGTGCCAGGGCTAAAACCCTTTAGTCAGTAAAAGTCTGACACACCCTCCCGCTCCGCCCAGAGCAGGAGAAGTTATTTGGTGATTTCCCACCCAAAAAAAAAGGGTGTTCCAGGATCTTGTACTGAACTCAAACTCAAACAGAAAGCATTTATTTTAAATAAACCAATTACAGGCACTTTTGAATTATCAAGAGATCAGTCAGTCAGAAAAATTAAGTTAGTTACCCATTCCAAAGCGTAGTAGGTACCTATTGAGAAGAATGGGCAAGAAACTCCATGGACACTCTTTTAAATCAACAATAGTCAAAAAAAAAATTGGTTACTTCATTTATGTTGAAGTTAAAAATGTGAGAACAATTTAGAAAGACGTGCACGTTAAAAGAATCCGTAATAAAAAAAAAAAAAAAAAATAAGCCGTGGCAGTCAAGAGATGACTAGTCCCTACTGACGGCGCCCGTTCACGAACATGACGTATGGATCAGCACCGTTCAGCTCAACCATTTTGAAGGGAACTTAAAGATCCAACACACACGCCACCACCAGCGAGACATTTGAGTGAGCGAGACATACTCCCAGTCGCCAGGGCACATTCAAGTCAATGATAGACGAGCTTGAATCCATGGTAACCGGTTGTGTGACTATGTCCCTGTCGCCCTGTAAAGGAATGTGCACGGTTTTTGTAACATATATACGTTTTACGCGTGCGCCTATAACCTATTAAAACTATCTTTGTTAAACTTACGTGAGGTATTAAAAGCTTATCCACACCTGAGCGTCTTGACAAGTGACAATCGCTTTCAAAGCGTTTCGTATTTCTAAACGACTTTCAACGTGATTGACATATGCTTTTTGCTAGCTTATGTCAGTCACATTTGTGACTTTTCCATCATCGTCATGTTTGTGAACGGGAGCCGTCAGTAGGGACTGGTTATCTTTTAGCTGCCACGGCTTATTTTAATTTAATTTACTAATTGAATTGTTTTTTTTATTATTTTGATTACGGACGCTTTTAATGATCTGAGTCGTTCTCACACGCATAATTTCAACATGAATGATGTAACTAATATTTTGTAAACATAATATTTTGATTTAAATGAGTGTCCGTGGATTTTCTTGCCTGTTCTTCTCCATAGGTACCTACTACGCTTTGGAATGGGTAACTAGCTTCATCTTTCTGACCAACCGACCCCTTGACAATTCAAAAGTGCCTGTAATTGGTTTATCCTACTAATATTATAAATGTGAAAGTTGTGAGGATGGATGGATGGATGGATGGTGTTTGTTACTCTTTCACGCAAAAACTGGGAACGGATTTGTATGGAATTTGGAACACAGATAGTTTACAACCTGTATTAACACGTAGGATACTTTTTATCCCGGTAGTACGTTCCCGTGGGATAATTTCCGATATATAAGCGGGCGAAGACGCGGGCAAAATAGTTTGAAATAAATGCTTTGAGTTTGAGTTATCGCTGACAGAATGCCACTTTGTTTAGGCCCTCTGCATGAAAATATTTTTTGTCGAATCGCAATTTATCACAAATCGTTTTAATGAGTCTTAGTGGCCTATAATCCCTTAGGTATGTCTGTTTCAAAAGTATATGATTAAAATGTAAGCAAACCTTGTTTAGGTTAAATTCTTACGCAAGGGAATTAGCAACATATTCATCTGTTTTTAGAAGGTTTTTTTGAATAACATGATTAACTTGTAATTGAAAAATCATCTACGAAAATTGAGGCTATAAAATTAACCTCAAATTATTGTCAAATGAAAAACAACTTTAAGGTATTTTAAAATTAGCATTGCGGGTTTAACTATTCAAATAATTAAATAAAAGCACTCTATTTATAAGTGGCACTTCTAAATCGCATCCACAGGGACGTTTTTGAATCCATTTATTTACATTTTCATAAGACACTTTTGATACAGACCATACAATCGTTTAATTTTGACTTTTAAAATAATAACCAATTATCTTTTTTCTTTACCAGATGAGCCACCGGAGTCGATATTGGACTACCACTCAATGCCCGCGCTGTCAGATCTGGATGACTTCGACCTGTGTCTGAGGAAACCTGACGCCGTCTACTGCATTGTAGACCTGCAGCTTCTGGAAGATGATACTCCGCTGTATCAGTTTATTAAGGTATGATTAACAAAGACTCCCCTTGATTCTCCTTAGAATGAGTTTCACCAATTAAACTGGACGTGATCGGCACATCTAAACCGCGTTCAAGAGCTGTCAGTTCCACCTCAATGATGACACTGACGGGTATAATACCCGGTTTAGATGTGCTGAACACATTCAGTTTTTTGGTGAAATTCGCCGAAGACCCAACGTTGGTCCCTAAAGATTTGTGGCATTTCTTGATTGTTCTTTTGTTTGAGGATCGCCGTAAGTACGCGTCTATGTATGCTTGCGCCTGTTATCGCTCGTTGTATAGAGACGGCCTCTGTACCTATCTATTTTGTGGCACTGATCCCTCGGGAAGACATGACCTCAAAAATGGCGATAGAAACGATTATAAGGAGAATATATTTTGATTCTTATTATCTAGTATTTGTAGGAAGATTCTTATTGAAATTAAGACGTTATAACCTATTGTCGGTTTGTCAATAATTATAACGTCACACACACACATACACGCCGATGATTGCGATGATGATGACTGTTGCGAGCTAATCATGTAAAACACAATATAATCAAAACGGTCACCCATCCAAAGACTGACCTTGGCAAGCGCTGCTTAACCTGGCGGCTTCACTGTTGCGAGCTAATCAATGTAAAACACAATATAATCAAAACGGTCACCCATCAAAAATTATCACGCCATCACGCAACATAAACTCACGCCTTCTTCCCATTGGGGTAGGCAGAAATTACAGAACGCCACCTGCTACGATCCTTACATACTCCTTTTGCCCGTAATTATAACGTAAATTTTTGTCTAATTCCAAAGCACCCACTGAAAAGATACGCCACTCAGGCGAGTGTAGCGCTCGTGCCGAAACTATGCGAAGGTAAGTTATAGGCGCGTTCACGCCTGCTATTACCTATGGAACATCGGGCCGAATATTTTTTATTGAAAACATGAGCACGCAGATTTTCCGCGTAATATTCGGTAAGAGCAGTGGTGGCCCAGCGGTAACGGCCGCAACTTACGGGTTGTAGGTCGTAGGTTCGAACCCAGACAGGCGCTTTACTTTGAGTAATTTATTACATCACCACTTCTCTCAAAACGGTGAAGGAAAACATCGTGGGGAAACCGGTATGTCCTAGAACCAAAAATTCGATGACATGTGACATCTACCAACCCGCACTGGGCCCGCGCGGTAGATTACAGCCCACTCCATCTCACCGAGACAAAGCCTGTGTCCCAGCAGTGGGAACATTATATGGTGATTATGACATCATATATGTATTTAGTTATTATCACCCATCAAAACCGGGCTGGAAAATCTACTTTATCTTATGTAGGACGACTTACCACTGAACATAGAGTGATCTCAAAAACTCAAGTTTTTTTGTTGTTGACACAATGCATTTTATGTTAACTCATAATTTAAGTTATCAACAAAAAAATCGAGCAAACAGATAAAACGTGAACACACAATTTCTGTGTCAAGGCACTGTTTGCAAGTCTACTGAGCAATGGAAGCGACCCGAACAAACACATTAAGTGCCTACGTGTTGTGGTATTTGTTTAAAGCATTAAAGTTTCACAGTCCCTTTAAGAACTGATATTCATCTCTCTAAAGCAAAGAATATTACAGAAGGTCGACTCCATACAACGAGCAGAAACGCACGCACACATAGACATGCTTCACGTACAGAGACTGCAAGCGAACTCGCGACTGGCATTTGTTTGACATTGCCCTACGTACGCGTGAATGTGTGCATCCGCCTGTTCTCATTCGTGGTATGGAAGTATGGAACCAACCTTTAGTACAATTTTATCTAAAGGTCTGTCGCAATTCACAACAAAGAGCAAGCAATTTAAGCGGTTAGGCATTTCAGAAATAATATGTGTTTTCAGTAAACGCTACTTATCATATTGCCATGCAAATCTTATTGTTACCTTGCATAAACAGTTTTGAGAACAATATTATACAACTTTGATTTTTGTTACTGTAAATCAGTTGTTACCAGGGCTTGAAATATCGGTATTTTTGGGTACTGGTACCATTGGTCTTGGTTTGATACTGGTACCAGAGTAGTACCTGTACTATTGGTACCGATACCAGACGCAGTACCTGTACTATTGGTACTTCTAATCTGTATTGTTACTGTACCGGTACCAAACAAATATTTCCGTAAGTTAGAGTGAGAGAAATTAGATGTAGTAAGTAAAAAGGATAGTTAATAGGAATTAGAAAATACATTTCAAGATTGCCAACCGCACGAGGTTGCTCGTACAAATATGTGATTTGTGGTACACGCCTGGTACCTGATTTTGTTACCGGTGCTTGTTAGGTGAAGTACCGGTACCCGTCTGGAACCGTTATCCAGGTACTGAAATGGTAAGAACCGCTAGGTACCGGTACAGAACCTGTACTTTTAGTACCGATTCCAAGACCTGGCTGCTACATAATTTTTTTCGATTTATGTAAATACAAACGTATGAAACAGGTGATATTTTTTTCCCCAATTATATGGTTGGCCTGATAGTAAACATTAATCATAACGATCAATATCTATAATGACCGGTTTTGAGTTTCGCGGTAAATAAAACTAAGCTTTTATTATGGTCTTGTTTGTAATGCCACAGTATATTAAAGTAAGCAGTACTACGTCTCGGCAGTGCAATTCTTTTTACCTATTGTGGTATAGTAATTTTATTCTAGGTGCATCGTCTTTATATAACATTATATAATTAATGTATACATAATATTGTAAAACATTTTAAAACAGTAACGGTGGAGTTTCTTGCCCATTCTTCTCCATATGAAACTACCTTTTGGAAGGGGCAAATAGAATCACTTCCATTTTCTTGTAAACTTTGACGTTCAAAAGTGCCTTTAATGTGCCTATTTGAAATAAATGATTTGACTTTAACTTTGTGTGTCTTTGTAACAATTACCTACGGCCGGCGGCCGCTCGATAGATAAATACGCACCAGGGTTGCCCCCTGACTGTGTCTCGTTGGTTTACTTTATTATACCATGGTAATGCTGTCAGAACTAGTTTATCTGACAAGTCAAAAAAGCTACGATAATCATAAAAAAAACTGTGTTTTCCGTCCGTTGAGTGAGTTCCGTCTATTTTTTTTATTTTTTTTCTAGAATTTCTCCTCGATCTCCTACACGAACTACGAGCATTCGAAGCTGCATCGAGGAGTATGTGGCTCCCAGCACTGTGGCATGAACACTAGTCATGCAGACGGTGGGGAGTCAACTGCCGAAGCTTTGAAGAACTGCCTGAATGCCACCATACATCAAGGGTATGGATTGCAGGTAAGATTTTATAAGCCTCGTTGGTCTTTCGGTCGGGAGCGCTACTGGTGAGCATGAGGTCACAGGTTAGATTCCTAAGTCGAGCAAAGAGTTATTAATTTTTTCCATTCCAGAATTCAGCCAAGACTCAGGACTTGATCCGAGGCGTGCCTATTGCCATCAACAGGCTGGTGATGGCAATTGGCTCGCCTCGTAATCCATGGGACTTACACATAGCTAAAAACGAAAAAAAAAACGGAAAAAAAAACAAATATTACGAAGCATACCTCTGTCTAATCCTTCGAGAGAAATAGGCGTGATGTTACTTTAGATAAATATTTATACCACTAAAATTAAAAACGGAAATCGACATAACGATCAAGACAAAGTCCTTCTTTTTGTTTCGTATCGGCTAAACATATTGATAAAGAAATGTAAAATGCGGAAGGAAATCAACCGAACGACCAAGCGGTTTCCAAAACTACAAAATATGCTAAATTCTTAAACTAGTTTAAGCGCAGCTATTACTAACAGACGCAAGTCGTAATTTAAACCAATAATTGCCAAAACTAGAAACATAAAACGCTTCCACTATCTTCCTTACGTACTGGATTCCACGTATTATGTTTTTTCATGGTTTTCAGGTTTAGTTTAGCTAGGAAATTTTCTGTTTTTTTTTCTTTATCTGTGTAACCGCGTTTTTCTTCTAAATTGTGCAACAGATTTTTATGCAGTTTTCACCGCCATTTAGAGAAAATAAATCTCTATCAGTCTATTATTTGGTACATTATATTACATAGTTTTTAGGGTTCCGTACACAAAGTGTTCCGTCCGTCCGTCCGTCCATCCATCCGTCCATCCGTCCGTCAATCCATCTGCCCGTCCGTCCGTCCATATGTCTGTCAGTGGGCTGTATCTCATGAACCATAATAGATAGACAGTTAAAATTTTCACAGTGTGTATTTCTATAGCCGCTTTAACAACAATTAATAATAAAAATAAAAATAGTTTTTTTTTTCATTAATTTTATGCACGAAACGTGTTTTTTTTATATGTAGTGTTAAATATTGTACGGTGACACGGAACCCTTTGTATGTGAGACCGACTCGCACTTGGCCGGTTTTAATATGTATAGAGTCTAGTTTCGTTTCATGATTTATTTTACTTTATTCGAAAGGTATAACTTTTTAAAAGTGTTAAAAGTTCAATTCTCCGTTGACAATATTTATATTGCCGACAGCGAATTGCACTCACAATAGCTGGAATAAATGGAATAATTGATTATATTGAGAGTGGACAATACAAGTTTCATTCACGATGCTAGTGTTAAAATTGCAGCTGATATTTATAGCTAAATACGAGTATAAAATATGTTTTTGCTGACCTTCTTTAGAATACAAAAAAAATACAAAAATGTTTTTTTTTTTATATAGGATTGCATTTAAATAATTGGGAAAACTAATAACAGCGCAAAAGCCTTCTAAATATATTTTGCAGCACGACTGTGGCACAACAGCCACAGTGGTACACCTTGTGTAGTGATTCAGATCAGCATTATGCTGAGCTGAGGACCCTTTAACATTATAATCTTTTTTCCCATTTTTTTTTAGTTTTAAGGTGTTATTTTTGTTGCTGCAATGCCAATAAATGCATTTTTCTTTCTTTCTTTCTTTATGTCATCATGTTGTGTGTGTCCCAGCAGTGGGAACATTATAATATTCCCACTGCTGACACAGACTGGAGACACAGGCCTCCTCTCTGAGAGAGTGGTCCACCACCCGGGTCCAGTGCGGTTTGATAGATGTCATAGTCATGTCTTCATATTTTTAGTTCTAGGACATGCCGGTTTCCTCACGATGTTTTCCTTCACCGTTTTGAGAGCAGTGGTGATGAAATTACACAAAGTTAATTCCCTGTCAGGGTTCGAACCTATTGGGCACGCCACAATTGCGGTGGTAAATCCCCTCTTTGAGGAGTGGCTTGAGAGGTGCCACGGCGTCCTCTCCTTCCGCCTGACGCAGGTCCTCACCGGACATGGCTGTTTCTGGAGGTTCCTGTTTCGAATAAGGCGGGAGGTAACGCCCGGGTGTTATTATTGTGTGGATTGACCGGAGGACACGGTGGACTACGGTCGTGGTATACGGTGTAGGTGTGGTGGCGATCGGCGGCGGCGATCTCTGGCGTCCGGCCCTGGTCCAGGCCATGGTACGGAGCAAGAGGGAATGGGAAGCCGTCACCTCCTTCTGCGAAGCAGTAATGCTCGCGAAGGAGGAGGCGGAGCGCGTGAGAGTGAGGCAATTGTCGCGCCCTCACGCCCCTAGTCGCTGCAGGAAGAGACACCCTGAGCGTAGGGAGTCGATAGCCGACTCCCGGCCACCGTAGCAGCGGGCTTGCGGATGGCGAGCAATGGGCAGCTCGCCGTCCGGTAAGGACCAGGCCCGGGTTGACGGCGCGTTGTGTTCCACACGCGCCTCAAAGAGATGTCAGCATAATTGATGGGGTCCGATAGAGCAGATGCCTGCCGGGGTCGCGGATTGTTCGAAAGAGTTACCGTGGCCCTGGCGCACAGGCAACTGAAGGAACACGGGTGGGTTTCAGTCAGTAAGAGACCCGCCCTTCCGCTTCGCCCAGAGCGGGAGAGGTCATTTGATGATTTCCCACCCAAAAAACAAATAAAAAAATGGTTCGAACCTATGACCTGCAACTCGTAAGTCGCGACCGTTACCACTGGACCAACACTGCACGGCGGTCGATCGGCGATTTAAAAATGGTCACCTAATAATAATTGTGGAGGTCAGTAATCCGGCTTGATTGGTTTTTTTTATTCGAGCTCAATACCTTGAATTTTATCAATGTCTGAACAGATTTGGTTCAATTAGTGACTTAATTCATTAGAAAATGTCATTTAAAAGATTCTGTACAAAAGGTAACATTTTACATTCGATCATGCACACCCATATTACATTTTCCTCGGTTTCTGAGCAAAAGAAAATGTGTAAATGTAATTTTTTGTTCCTAACCTCCTCAATTATACCATATTAGAATTATCTCAAAATAGTAGTATTTTCAATCGTCGATCAACCAGTCTGCTTACACCCATTCTCTCGTGGCTACACTCAACATCTGCCTAGCCTTTTCATAACTACATATGTTGGGGTTGCTTCCAGTCTAACCGGATGCAAATGAATAAAATTATTTATCACTCTTTCTCAAAAAGTCTGTCATTGTAGCGTACCAGAGCGGGGATAAAATAGCATATTTTCCTCTAGGGGAAAAAGTTTTTTTTTTTAATTTTTGTTGGTTTATAACGAGCCTACAAAGACGAAAAAGTCTTTATTCTTAAGTAGAATAATCATGAATAAAGACTCGACTTATTAAAAAAGAACATAATATTTTTGAAAATGGAACTAAAAGCGGTGATTTCTTAGGTAGAATTATATTGTTCGTTGGGGCTACAGAATAAATTTAAGAAAAATTAAACTATTTAATATTGTATTGGATTATTTTATTTTCTCTCAATCGTAACCGTGGTGAAAAGTAGAGTGAACACACGGCGCTAAAAACCCATTATAACTCGGTTTCTATTTACTCCCTCGCTAAAGCTCGGTAGTAAAACTACTTCGTACGAGGTAATTTTACCCCTTGTATAATAATCTACTATGACATAGAGTGACTGCCTATCTGACTTCCACAACCCAGTTACTGGGTAACACGATACCCCTTGGCAAGATGGTTGTTAAACTTTTGGGCTGCTGTCAAAGATCTACGAATGACAGCTGGAGGCTACATTGTCATTCCATTTTTTGTGGTGCAACTGTGGACGCTCTAATCACCTCTAGTAATAATTCCTTTCTTGATACCAGGTGGACTCCTTATCAGTTCGGTATTGCAAGACCCAAGATGACTACATACCGCCTGATGTGCTGGATTACGTCATCGGAGTCCTACTGCTGGGACTATTGCTGGTCAACTTGGGATGCTCTGCGTATTACTTCTTATGGCCTGTGGAGAAAGGAGAAGGTATATGAGGGTTCTGATTTGAGTTAATAGTTATATATTTTTTTCAACGGCCTTGTATTTTGAGATTCATAAATAGGTACCAACCAATCAATCTGCCTAGCCTTCTCAAGTATGTTGTGGTCGGCATCGAGTCCAACCAGATGCAGCTGAATACCAGTATTTTACATGGAACGACTGCCTATCTGACCTCCACCGACCATTAACTTTTATATCTCTCGTACAAGAGAAGTAAGATTAAATTCAGTGTGTCCGTGACATTAAAACTTAAAAAATATATTAAGACTCGATTTCAATGTGGTTTTTCCCAAAATCTGGCAGATTCGACGCATTATTATACCTAAGATAATATTATAAAGTCCTTCAAACATTTTTAAGGAAAATAATTTCAATAATTAAATATCTTAGCCATTTTTTTTTCTATTTATTTATATGTCATCGAGATAGTAACAAGAATCACAGATGGTCATGTTTTTTTGTTGCAGCTAATAAATTTATGCTGGCTTTCTGCGTACAAAAGAACTGGAATGCTTTGAAAAATGGAGGCAGCGCTGAGGGTGGAATCTTCAAATGCTTCCAGGCCTTGAGGTAAGAATAGAATGATAATGATGACGTCACTTTTAAATAAGACAAATGACAATCTAAGTATTGGCCTACCTGGTTCTCCGTACTCCGCATCTACAGACTGTCCCAAAAATCGACCGACATATACTGCAGGGCGTGATAGCTTTGGTCAAGCTCTCCCAAAATAACAAAATATACGTTTCACAAAATCTTACAGTTTTTAAAATGAATAAAAATTAACAAAAAAACAGTTTGAGGAAAAAACTCAAATAATAGTAAGTTTATGTCCAATTTTTAGCAATTACTATGTTGGTTCCATGGAGAGAGTTGTTCAGTTTCATGGTCTGTGTTCCAGTCCTAAATATGACCACAACTTTCTGATACACGCTGTATACTTTAGCCTACATTTAACTAGGCAAGTATTTTGCACCTCAATCATCCGCCATCAGCCCCGTCCTTGATTAAAGTCGTGCAAGAGATATTGACGAGTATTCCCTTGCGATTAAAATCGACATAAATTGTGGAGCAGCCGTTATGATTGCGGTTAGTAGTTTTCGAAGCATCTGAGATATAGTGGAGTTTTAGTGTACAATAAAACATCAGGTAATATAGAGATAAAATCTAATGCTTTATTATACGCTTAAACCGCTTATAACCTATTAAGACGCTTGGGCAGGCAGTCTCGACTAGATAGCGACGCTGTCGCAAACTACCGATCGCTAAATACACTCGAGAGCAATGAATCCGGGTCACTTAAAGAATGTTAAAAATCTCGGAAACTAAAAATGATAGGTTAATGCAATAAATTGTATTTAATAGACAATGTAATACTCCTTAAATGAAAGTAAAAAAAATATGAGTCACCATACATTTTATTAACACAAAATTACATAAGGAAAAAAACTGCTGATCTCTCCTTAAAACAAAAATAGGAAACATGAATTTTTTGAACTTTATTACGATTTTCTTGAATTTTAATACTTCGTATTGGCTCCTCGTGCTTCCATTACTGCGTTTACGCGGTTTGGCATGCTGTACACCAAGTTCCTTATACGATTTTGGGGAATATTCTCCCATTCCTCTGTGAGAGCAATTTTGAGCTCACGAAGCGTGATTGGGGGAGGGTTTCGTTGTTTTACGCATCTGCCTAGCTCGTCCCAAGCATGCTCGATCGGGTTGATATCCGGGCTGCGCGCTGGCCACTCCATACGAGTAATGTTCATCTCTTGAAGGTAGTCATTCACAATCCTACCTGTATGAGGTCGGGCATTGTCATGCATAAATATAGCATCCTCACCTAAATTGACTGAATTGATTTCTTCCACATATCTTACGCTAGTTAAAGAGCCGTTTTCTATGATCACCAGCTATGTGCGACTTTCAGAAGAAATTCCGGCCCACACAAGTACAGACCCACCACCGTAGGCTACTTTTTCTTCGATGCATGCTTGCTTGAATCTTTCCCCTGGTCTTCGATACACTCTGTGTCTTCCATCGTGCTTGTAGAGCATAAATTTTGATTCGTCGGAGAACATAACTTTTGACCAATCTTCAATACTCCAATTTACGTGGCTCTGGGCATATCTTAGTCTTGAAATACGATGCCCACGCTCCAGTTTAGGGCCGTTTGCAGGTCTAAGGGGTTTTAAGTTAGATTCAGCAAGCCGACGTCTTACTGTCCATGCACTTGGGTTACTTCCTCCGAGGCGTCGAAACTGATTTGTGAGTTCAGTTCCTGTGAGAAAGCGATTTCGAAGCATGGTGTTCACCAAGTATCGGTCTTCTCGTGCTGTGGTATACCTGGTTCTGCCCGTTCCTGGTCTGCGTAGGTTAGAACCAGTTTCTTCGTAACGTCGGAGAACTCTTTGTACTGTTGACAGCGACACACCGACAGTCCTGGCTGTATCGCGCTGACTCCGGCCGGTTTCCAGCATTGTAAGTATTCTGGTGCATTCTTCAGGCGTAAGCGACATAATTTCAGCTTGAATAATGAATATAGAGCACTATCAACATGGTTTATGTACCCACATAAATGACAGATTACAAACAAAAGCAAAACCAAATGCTGTAATTTCGTAGTTCCATCTTCGAAAGTGGCCCTTTTTCAAATTTGATTTTTTTATGATATAACTTTACAATAACTAAGAAGTTTTAATACCTTCATTTAAGGAGTATTACATTGTCTATTAAATACAATTTATTGCATTAACCTAGCATTTTTAGTTTCCGAGATTTTTAGGATTCTTTAAGTGACCCGGATTCATTGCTCTCGAGTGTATTAAGGTGAATCCTCAGTTGAAGCCCGCAAAATTTAAATTTTCTTTAGTTTTTTGCAAGTTGCAGCTCTGTTTTACGTCGTATGTTGATCAAAATGGAATTCTCGACGGTGGGAATTATATATTTATCGAATAATAATCATCAATTTCATATCAATCGTCAAGTTCAAAGAAAATTTGAATTTAGCGGCCTACAACTGAGGATTCACCTTAATATTTAGCGATCGGTAGTTTGCGACAGCATCGCTATCTACGAGTATGTCGAGACTGCCGGCCCTGTCCTGCCATCCGTGATTAACGAGAAGAGAGTAGAGCTAGCAACTAAAAACGAGTTGACGAGTAAAGCACAGCGAGTGCGCGACGGCGCGCGGCGACGCGCGATTACCAGCTGATAAGCGTGTATACCTATCAAGCATGAGTCTCGACGTGAGTACCAAGCGACCGCCACTGAGCGGGTACTCTATTTGTGATGTAGCTACTAGCTTTTGCCCGCGGCTTCGCTTTCGTTAATTTAGAATTTGACAATCAAGTCGGGTTGTTCGGGGAATTACATTTAGCAGGATGAAAAACCGGTCTATCGACACTCTAGACTCACAAAATGTATTAGGTTATTTTAAGCGATAGTTTCTTGAGCGAGGAAATCGTTGATATCTAGTCACTTCCTCGTCGGAAGGAGTTGAAACAGATGCCTTTCGTCCTGAGGGGCATTTACCGTATTTTTAACAACGTTTGCATTCTACTTTCAGTCTTAATCTAACAAAAATACCTCTTTTTTCATAAATTTATATCAACTTTTTGACATTTATTGTCGTTGGGTTGAGATTGGGACTAGATTTTGAACATTATAAATTACGAGAAGTAGTCTTCAGATGTAGTCTAAAAACTGGTAAACTTTCTTAATTACATTCTAAGTTCATCTTGGAAATTGATTTTTTTTTAATTGATTTTTCCAACGCCTTTAACGCCGTCAGCCATGATATTCTCCTTTCTATCCTCTCTCATCTTATGGTTTCACCCGAGGCCCTGGAATGGTTCTCTTCTTATCTTCGGGGACGTCAGCAGTCAGTTCGCGTTGATGAGAGCTCATCGAGTTGGCGCGATCTGGATGCTGGTGTTCCACAAGGCGGTATTCTTTCTCCATTGTTATTCTCCATTTTCATCAATTTTATAACTCACTGTCTTCGGTGTTCGTATCATCTTTATGCTGATGATCTTCAATTGTATACAGCTGCGCGGGTAGAAGTTTTATCGGACGCTATAGCTGATGTAAACCGAGACTTAGCTGCTATCAAGAAGTGGTCTGATAGTTTTGGGGTATCAGTAAACCCTTTAAAGTGTCAGGCCATTGTAATTGGAAGCCCGCGCATGATGGGTAGGGTGGCGCTTAGCTCTCTTCCTCCTCTTATTTTTAATGGTACCATCATACCTATTACCCCTACGGTGAAAGATCTCGGTTTGCATCTTGACTCAACGCTTAGCTGGCAGCGCCAGGTTTCTAGTGTTAGTCAAAGGGTCAACGGTACTCTGCGATCCCTGTATCGTTTGAGAAACTTTTTGCCCGCTAAGACGAAAACTATGCTTGTGCAGACTTTGATTTTCCCGATCATTGACTATGGTGACGTGTACTACTTTGACTTGAATGCGGTTTTGCTGGATAAGCTTGACAGACTACTCAACAATGGTATCCGATTCATATTCAACTTCAGGAACCATGTGTCGAGTTACAGGACTGAGCTCAAATGGATGTCCATCCGCCAAAGGAGAAGTTTGCGCTCTTTGACCACACTTTTCTCGTTTCTCAACTCTCCCACCCCTCCCTCTTATCTTATGTCTCACTTTCAATATCTATGTTCTTCACACGCTAAGAATCTGCGTTCTTCCAACAATCTTCTCCTTCTCTGTCCTTCTCATACTTCTGATTTTATTCATTCTTCCTTTCATATTCAGTCCATTCTTCTCTGGAATGCGCTTCCTCTTGAAATCAGGACGGCTACCAGTCGGTATGCATTTAAGCGGAAATTGCGGAGTTATTTTCAAAATAAATAGCGTAGAGTCATCTCAATTACCTCCTTCCCTTTTTGTGTATATATATAGTATATGTATAATGCAGATATATATTATAGTAAATATGTATGTATGTGTATTATAAGTTTATATTCTGTTTAGGTACTTGTATACCTATTTTATTTATAAATACTTATGTTATCTTTTTAATATTTTATTATTATTATTAGTAATGTCTGTTATATAGAGCACCTGCGATCTTATCTCTTCACCACCCTTGGTTGACTGGTAGAGAATGCCTGAGGCATTAAGTCCGCCTTTGTATACTATTGTGTGCGAGAAGTTTTAATAAATAAAATAAATAAATAACCGGTATGAAAAACATCGTGAAGAAATTTAGTCTGAAATCATCAACAAGGGACTAGATAGCATTGATAACTTAACTCGCAGACAGAGCAATTGAGGTAATCAATGCTTGTATCTTCTCTGAATGTGAAGCTCTTGAATGAATCTACAGTGGGATTGCTGGGACAGTTACGAAACTGTTGTGTACACAATCATTTCAACCTGTGGTTTCAACAATGAATGAACAAAACTTTTCCGAGTGTTTTATGAGAATGAAATAGGTACCTAATCAACTTCAATACATAGATTTAGACAAAACTGATGTAAACTCGTAATTGCGCTGCAGTGATTGCGGTTAGCCGTCCATCCTCCATACGGTACATGGTTACAGAAGGTCGGCTCCATACAACATACAAAGAGCGAAAACGCACGCACGCACGCACACATAGACATGTTTCACGTACAGCGAGTGCAACCGTACCTGTGATTTACATTTCTTTGAGATCGCCGTAAGTACGCGTCTGTGTGCGTGCGCCTGTTTTCGTTCGTTCTATGGAACCGACCTTCTGCTCCTATTTATTTGGAGATAGTACGGTAGGTAGGAAAGTACATCGCGTTATACGTGGCTTACCAAGCGCGAAAATCTACAGGAAAAATGGTTACGTAATTGCAAATTGGGTACATATGTAAGTTCCTGGCAATTAGAGTCTTGCGTTTTTGACTGATTAAGGGCAGTTAAAAAAATAACATTATTTTGTAATGAAATGGCTGGTATCTAAAAATTAACATGTAAACATTGCAAAAACATAGTTAGTGCTCAAATACACTACACCAAAACCACTTCAAATAGGTACACTATAATCATACAATTTTGGAACCAGTACCATCAACATTATGCTTCGGAATAGTTATTGAGGAAAAATTATATTGGAAAGAACATTTAACTCGCGACCCGAAAAAATTGTATTTACTGATCGAAAACTGAGGCGAATAGTCAAACTCAAACTCAAAGCATTTATTTCAAATAAACCAATTACAGGCATTTTTGAATTGTCAAGGGGTCGGTCAGTCAGGAAGATGAAGCTAGTTGCCCATTCCAAAGCGTTGTTTAGATAACTGATCCAATCCAGTTAGCAATATAGTCCGTAAAGAAACAGCCCGTAATGCATATCAAGGTTGTTTCATCAGTGCTGCGTTACGGCCTCGTGATATGAAGTAATTCAGTAGACGTGAACAGAGCATTCATTGCACAAAAAAAATGTGTCACAGGTGTGTATGGAGCAGAATATTTAGAGCATTGGAAGCCATTATCCATAGCAAAATTCCCGCGCGTGAGGTCACGTAGGTGACAAAAAAGTTTGGTGTGCTTTTCATACCAAAATCGTCTGAGCGGCTATACATTTTTGAAATTTATGTAAGTATTTATAAAAAGGTATTGGCACATGCTCTCCGCATTTTAAAAAGACATTGTGTGCAGTTCACACGCGATAGAATTAAAACCATCAAAAGAATTCTATCTCATTCTCTCGCACATTAAATTCTTTAGAGTTATGTGTTTGTCTCTATTTAATGTCGCTTTTTCGTTTCATCAGGTTTCTAATCACAACGGGGCTAAAGAAGTTTTCACTTCAAAAAGAGTTAATAGCTCAAATAAATTCCTTGCACCTAGCCAGAGACTGCATTTCTAATAAGAATTCGAATTGCAAAGCAATCAAAATCTTCATATTTTACCCCCACGCATCAGAGTGCTTGCCCACTGATAAATAAATTCAGGAAAAATGGCTTTTATTGCTAGCTGAATTGGAACAGTAATTGTCTAAACAACTGTTCCTATTCTAATTTTTAAATTTTACATTTTATCAATACTTTGTGTGTGTATTTATATATTGACTTTTAATTTTCTTAATTTGATTTTGTAAGCATCTGACATTATATAATTAGTTAAGTTTGACATTTCATTGATACATAAATACATAAACTCACGCCGTCTTCCCATGGGGGTAGTCAGAAACTACAGAACGCCACTTGTTACGATCCTTACGTACTCCTTTTGCCTCGTTTACGTTCATAAATCTGGTCATACACGCACGCTGGTTGCAAGTACTTCGCATCTAACCTTTCATTTCATTCATAACTAACAATAAAAAAATTATACTTATAAAACTTGATATTGTATAAAAAATTACCACTTCAAAGTATTATATAATAATTTTAATGGGAATATTAATAGTACTTTAATTTTAAAATTTCTACACTGGAAACGGTAGTTAATGTGAGCTGTTAAGTACTATTAATATTTTATTGTACCATAATTATACTCAGATATAAATTTTATTATTATTATTTACACAGTACTTTTGAATAATTTGCTTAAGCTTTCAACATCGACGTTTTAGGCACTTACTTAATTTGTACTGAATTGAAGTGATATTTTCTTTTGGTAGGTAATATAACAAAACACCACGCTTGTGTTTCTCAGAGGTTTACAGCTTTCTATATTTCGCTAGTTATAGTTTTATTCCCGTGTTATGCAAATTGTCATAGAAATAACTGAAAAACTCTTAATGGGTCATTGTACTCATCACTAAGAACAACTTTCACTACAAGGACTACTCTAAAAAGAGTTTCTATCTCTTAAGGATAACTTACATTAACCATTTTTATCTTTTTACAAAAAGAAAATGGGTTATCTACGAAGGTATTTTAAACAATACAGTATTATTCCTTATCCAATTAAATACGTTAGATACGTTGTGCATTTAATGTAGATCAAAATTGCCCGTTATAGCATATCATTAAAATGAGTATCTTAGAAGATATGAGTGATTTAAAATGCAGGGACAGAGCGACCGTCAGGCCGTAGGTACGTCCGTCTTGGGTGGCAGCGGCCGGCGCATTTATAAACCAATCCAAAATGTTACTAAAAATATAATTAGAGGTACCGATCAAGGCGCTTTCAGCATATAATTGTCGATGGTATTCTGAAAGTGGCTTGATCGCTACCTTTACTTACATATTTAGTAACATAATATTATTAATCACTCCACACTGACACTACATTAGTATCTACATTGCACCCGTGCGAATCCGGGTTCATAATTATGAGTACAATGACCCCTTAAGAGGTTTTCAATAGTTGCTAGGAATATTACAAAAGATTTTGAAGATTATGTTTTGTTTCAGATTCTACACAATGGTGATGATTCTTGGTCTTCATTCAATGATCTTCATTGGTTATGGATACACAGCTAACCCCGAGTTTATTGAACATGTAAGTTTTGAATTTGAGAATACTTTGAAAATCTGCCTAATCTAGCACAGCGCAAGGACATCAGGACACTGTCCTCAGGACAGAAAAAAATACATTCCATCAGCGTTAACGATGATGGAAAAGTCAAAAATGTATGTGACTGACATATGCTACCGACAAGCTTATGTCAATCATGTTGAAAGTTGTTGAAGAAATACGAAACGCTTTGAAAGCGATTGTCACTTGTCTAGGTCCTGATGTCGCTCTATGGATTTGATTTTAATGCTAATTATCTTAGAACATCATTAATTGATCTATCCGTAAGGTTAAGCTATGCTTTCCGCAGCCAGTCCATGAATAGATGACTATTCTAAACCCCATCAAGAAGTCTCCATGTTGCGGCGACCATGTCACAAAACATTGAAATGCCGTTGCCACTAATCCATAATTAATATAATAAATGCGAAAGTAACTCTATCGTTCGTTTACATCGTCTATTTTTTATAAAAAAAATATAACAAAATACACGCAGACGAAGTCACGCACTAATGTTACTAAATAATACGAACATCTCTAGCATGCGCTCTCGTCAGCCATTTTTATTTTAATGGCCTCGTCTTCTCGTTCACTTGCCTACGGTTCGGGACCGCGACAGGTTACTACGTGCTCCTGCCTACTGTATTGATGGTGATTGGTGAGAATATATTAACATCCTTATTCAGAAGAACTGGCTGTTTTCCTTTACTACAAAACATTTCCACAAATAGCACGTCCTCTAAAAATACACTTCACGCTTTTTCACAACACCAACGTTCCCATTTAAAGCCTGTAAACTGACCGATAATTAGTTAAATGGTCAGTAAAAAACATAACACAGACCTCTGACATCGAAAACCACGGAATGTCACCGATTTAACAAAACATTAATTAAATAAATCTGTATCGGAACCATTTATAATTGATGATGTGATTAATTGAAATGCAATTGGTTTGCTATTCATGGAGGATTGCGATAAATAATTATATTATTGGGCTGATGGCCATTGAACCAAACGGCAAATAGCGTACTGAAGTGACAAAACAGTTTTGTCTATAATTTAAACAGGGTCATTGGTTATATGTCGGCAATCTGTTACCGGGATGTAGGAGAGGTAATTTTCAACCGAATAACCCCCCTGATGACCCCTATGCAAATGTCAACCATTTTGAGTAATTTGACATTTTATATTTTTTTGATCATAGTGTATCTCGCTGAGAAGCTGTACATGTTTTTTGGACTATTCTGCCGATAAAATACTTCCGTGTTTTTTTTGCAGAAATCGACTATTTTAGTCAAATAACATGCACAAAATGATAGAAAATTGTAACGATTTGTAAAACTATTAAAGATAATTGTCATTTTATGGTTGATTGTTATGTATTGAAGTAGAAGCAGATAATAATAATTAAAGAATAAACATGCATTGTTGTTTTTTAAATGTTTTGTTACCGCAAAAAAAAAAAGTTTAATTACTCGAAAATGGTTGGAATTTGCATAGGGGTCATCAGTGGTTATTTTGTTGCAAATGACCTCTCCTACATCCCTTTAATAGATTGCTGACATATAACCAATAACCCTGTATACACATAACAGCTGTTATGGGTAGTCAGAAGCCCAAAAGTCTGACGGTCAGTTTTAATGACACTGGGCTTTTATTGTCCCGGGAAAATACCTCTTCTCATACGAGAAGGCACGAGTATTCATCACATCACTTGCTCAAGACGGGTTGGCGATAAGACTTATAATATAAACTATCTTTCTAAATGGTAAATGATTTTATTTCTGTAAGTAGGTTTGTACACACACATTTACACGTCAATCATATTTTTTTAAACTAGATGAGGTCGGCGTTTCCTATCTGACTACTCTGAGAAGAAAGGCTGAAATAAACTCAGAGGTCACAGTCTCTTTTAAAGTCCAGACATAATCTTGATCAGATCATGTGAACACCATGTAGATTGGTACCTGAAATGGTCTTTTGAGGAAAGAACCACACAGATTGAGTGGACCTGTCCGGTCAGTGCACGCATTTGTCAGGAATCGTGCTGCTCAACACAGGAAGTCAGGACTTAAGGAGCTCAACGATTCGACGAACAATACCAAAGAAAGGATATTTGGGTAGGCCGCATAAATGACTCAAACTACCAGATCTTGATTAAAATTAACTGAGAAAACAAGCAATGACCCACATAGGTCCAGGTTTCCTCATGACGTTTTCCTTCACCGATGTCAGTAATGTCCAAGATAAACTCACAAAGAAGAAAACAGCCAATCTTACCTCGGGATATTATGTTACCCAGTAACTGGGCTGTGGAGGTCAGATAGGCAGTCACTCCATATAAAATACTGCTATTTAGCTGCACCGGGTTAGACTGGAAGTGTTAGACAGTAACGGCCGCAACTTACGAGTTGCAGGTCGTAGGTTCTAACCCAGACAGTCGCTTTACTTTGTATAAATTATTTCATCACCACTGCTCTCAAAATCAAATCTCAAATCATGTGACATCTACTAACCCGCACTGGGCCCACGTGGTAGATTACAGCCTCTCGAAGAAAGGAGGACTGTGACCCAGCAGTGGGAAAATTATAGGCTGATTATGCTTTATGGTAGACTGGAAGACAACCCACACAAAGTTGGGAAGAGGCTAGGCAAATGATGAGACAGAACAATTTTATTTTATCTCAAATCAGGTAAATTGGATTTTAGAGACTGCGCAGTACGAGATTGTGAGTTTAATACAAACTAAACAGCACTTTAATAAATATTTCACAACTTTTGTGCATTAATGTGCAATAATAGAGCTGCATATAATTATATTCCTCGCATATAATTTACTTGTGCAACTCCAAACCTTGTATAACACAGTAAATGCCAAATAGTGATTGTTGTACTGAATCTACATCGTTGGCTAAGAAGCTATATTTACTAAACTGACTAAATACAACTGTACTTAGAGTGTTTTTTTCTTACATAAAGTGTTAATTAATTATAAATAATTAAAAGTTAGCAAAACCTGATGAAGGTTGTGGGCTAACGCCAAATGCGGGAAACGCAGGACCAGTCATTGTGGAGTTTTTTGTGGAAAGACTATGTCCATTAATATTTTTAGTTTTTCTCGCTTTTTTTTACTATCTCACCTGGTAGTAAACTGATAAATTGGTAAAATAACTAAGTTTGTACAAACACTTCAATCATATTTTAAAAACTAGATGAGGTCGGCGTTTCCTATCTGACTACTCTGAGAAGAAAGGCTGAAATAAACTCAGAGGTCACAGTCTCTTTTAAAGTCCAGACATAATCTTGATCAGATCATGTGAACACCATGTAGATTGGTATCTGAAATGGTCTTTTGAGGAAAGAACCACACAGATTGAGTGGACCTGTCCGGTCAGTGCACGCATTTGTCAGGAATCGTGCTGCTCAACACAGGAAGTCAGGACTTAAGGAGCTCAACGATTCGACGAACAATACCAAAGAAAGGATATTTGGGTAGGCCGCATAAATGACTCAAACTACCAGATCTTGATTAAAATTAACTGAGAAAAAAAGCAATGACCCACATAGGTCCAGGTTTCCTCATGACGTTTTCCTTCACCGATGTCAGTAATGTCCAAGATAAACTCACAAAGAAGAAAACAGCCAATCTTACCTCGGGATATTATGTTACCCAGTAACTGGGCTGTGGAGGTCAGATAGGCAGTCACTCCATATAAAATACTGCTATTTAGCTGCACCGGGTTAGACTGGAAGTGTTAGACAGTAACGGCCGCAACTTACGAGTTGCAGATCGTAGGTTCTAACCCAGACAGTCGCTTTACTTTGTATAAATTATTTCATCACCACTGCTCTCAAAATCAAATCTCAAATCATGTGACATCTACTAACCCGCACTGGGCCCACGTGGTAGATTACAGCCTCTCGAAGAAAGGAGGACTGTGACCCAGCAGTGGGAAAATTATAGGCTGATTATGCTATAGGGTAGACTGGAAGACAACCCACACAAAGTTGGGAAGAGGCTAGGCAAATGATGAGACAGAACAATTTTATTTTATCTCAAATCAGGTAAATTGGATTTTAGAGACTGCGCAGTACGAGATTGTGAGTTTAATACAAACTAAACAGCACTTTAATAAATATTTCACAACTTTTGTGCATTAATGTGCAATAATAGAGCTGCATATAATTATATTCCTCGCATATAATTTACTTGTGCAACTCCAAACCTTGTATAACACAGTAAATGCCAAATAGTGATTGTTGTACTGAATCTACATCGTTGGCTAAGAAGCTATATTTACTAAACTGACTAAATACAACTGTACTTAGAGTGTTTTTTTCTTACATAAAGTGTTAATTAATTATAAATAATTAAAAGTTAGCAAAACCTGATGAAGGTTGTGGGCTAACGCCAAATGCGGGAAACGCAGGACCAGTCATTGTGGAGTTTTTTGTGGAAAGACTATGTCCATTAATATTTTTAGTTTTTCTCGCTTTTTTTTACTATCTCACCTGGTAGTAAACTGATAAATTGGTAAAATAACTAAGTTTGTACAAACACTTCAATCATATTTTAAAAACTAGATGAGGTCGGCGTTTCCTATCTGACTACTCTGAGAAGAAAGGCTGAAATAAACTCAGAGGTCACAGTCTCTTTTAAAGTCCAGACATAATCTTGATCAGATCATGTGAACACCATGTAGATTGGTATCTGAAATGGTCTTTTGAGGAAAGAACCACACAGATTGAGTGGACCTGTCCGGTCAGTGCACGCATTTGTCAGGAATCGTGCTGCTCAACACAGGAAGTCAGGACTTAAGGAGCTCAACGATTCGACGAACAATACCAAAGAAAGGATATTTGGGTAGGCCGCATAAATGACTCAAACTACCAGATCTTGATTAAAATTAACTGAGAAAAAAAGCAATGACCCACATAGGTCCAGGTTTCCTCATGACGTTTTCCTTCACCGATGTCAGTAATGTCCAAGATAAACTCACAAAGAAGAAAACAGCCAATCTTACCTCGGGATATTATGTTACCCAGTAACTGGGCTGTGGAGGTCAGATAGGCAGTCACTCCATATAAAATACTGCTATTTAGCTGCACCGGGTTAGACTGGAAGTGTTAGACAGTAACGGCCGCAACTTACGAGTTGCAGATCGTAGGTTCTAACCCAGACAGTCGCTTTACTTTGTATAAATTATTTCATCACCACTGCTCTCAAAATCAAATCTCAAATCATGTGACATCTACTAACCCGCACTGGGCCCACGTGGTAGATTACAGCCTCTCGAAGAAAGGAGGACTGTGACCCAGCAGTGGGAAAATTATAGGCTGATTATGCTATAGGGTAGACTGGAAGACAACCCACACAAAGTTGGGAAGAGGCTAGGCAAATGATGAGACAGAACAATTTTATTTTATCTCAAATCAGGTTAATTGGATTTTAGAGACTGCGCAGTACGAGATTGTGAGTTTAATACAAACTAAACAGCACTTAAATAAATATTTCACAACTTTTGTGCATTAATGTGCAATAATAGAGCTGCATATAATTATATTCCTCGCATATAATTTACTTGTGCAACTCCAAACCTTGTATAACACAGTAAATGCCAAATAGTGATTGTTATACTGAATCTACATCGTTGGCTAAGAAGCTATATTTACTAAACTGACTAAATACAACTGTACTTAGAGTGTTTTTTTCTTACATAAAGTGTTCATTAATTATAAATACTTAAAAGTTAGCAAAACCTGATGAAGGTTGTGGGCTAACGCCAAATGCGGGAAACGCAGGACCAGTCATTGTGGAGTTTTTTGTGGATAGACTATGTCCATTAATATTTTTAGTATTTCTCGCTTTTTTTTACTATCTCACCTGGTAGTAAACTGATAAATTGGTAAAATAACTAAGTTTGTACAAACACTTCAATCATATTTTAAAAACTAGATGAGGTCGGCGTTTCCTATCTGACTACTCTGAGAAGAAGGCCGAAACAAATTCAGAGGTCACAGTCTCTTATAAAGTCCAGACATAATCTTGATCAGATCATGTGAAGACCATGTAGATTTGTGACTGAAATAGTCTTTTGAGGAAAAACCACACAAATTGAGTGGACCTGTCTAGTCAGTGCACGCATTTGTCAGTAATCGTGCAGCTGAACTCAGAACTTAAGGAGCTTAACGATTCGACGAACAATACCAAAGAAAGGACATTTGGGTAGGCCACAAAACTTACTGAAACTGCCAGACTATGAATAAAACTAGCTGAGAGGGGAAAAAAAGCAACAATGACCCACATTGTCTTCACATTCACTTCACATTCACGATAATGCGGTTGACATTGGGGAACGCTTGCTTTAGAAGTAACTGTATGTAATGTATAGAGACTTGAAGACTCCTAGATTACAGCTATCGAGCATTGAGAGTGTTTAACATTTTGTTATTTTGTATGTATGGTCAAATATTTGTGGTGCAAACCAGGCTAATATTTCGAGTTGATTAATTGTCATGAAACCATACTTTAAAACGGCTAGATTAGACAGAACTGACCGAAGCATAGTTCAATAAAAAAAAGAAAAACTAGGTTACTGTACTTGCTTTAATTGAAATAGAACAAGCTTTGAGTTTAAGTACAAATTTGCTGGCTATGCTTAAGGCGCTATCTTAAGGGGACGACATGACCTAAACACTGCAGTAACCAAAATCAAAATTATATATACGATATTCTTCTGGATATATGCCAGGTAGATAGTGTGTTGAAAACATAATACAATTAACTTCACGAAGATACCTCTAAAAAATATTTTAACGATTAAAAACCATACTAATATACATGCAAACATACAGTTTTGTTTTCAGATTATTCTACAAGTAACATAGTAACGTAATAGTGTTTTAATTTTTAGTCCAATGAATAGATTTTTTGTAAATCCATAATTGCTTCATATTTTGCAATAAATTACCAGCGTTGTGTCATAGCGCGGCTCTTTCTTTTGTATGCAATCCGACAGAGACCGCGCTTAAGCTCATCTAAGACTCTTAAGATAGCGCCTTAAGCATAGTCAGTCTATAACATCCCGCCTGTTGTGACTTAGAGAGTAGTCCATAATGCATCACGCGGGCACAGTGCGGGTTGTTGTATCTGCTCATTTACTTATTTGAAACTCCTTTCACCAAACCTATACTCCATTTTTAAAAGCATTAGACAGAAGTTCAAAAAACATTATTTTTAATGCAAACTTTGCAACAAAAGTACAATAAACTTGTTACAGTTACGATTGACGCCAAATTTTTTTTTTTATAACATAAACTTAAATCGTCATGTAATCGGTTGTTTCATTCATTCGTTTTGTTGCAAGTTTGTAATGTGTTATGAAGATGAATATAATTTAAAAAAAAACTTTTATTTCATTTATCAAAGTATAACAACTACTGTTTCTTAAATCTATTTACTAAATAAATGTTTAAAACAATGTCAATTGTAATTAAAATGGTTATAACTTAAATTTGAAATAAAATGTTTTGCACTTCTGCTTCTACGAGTCTCTTTGTTCTAATGCTATAGTTTATGTAAACATAGAATCGTGTAAACTAGTCCTAACGGTCGACTAAGTATAACAGGTTATGCCACTCTTATGCAATAGTCCAACGTACCATTTAAACCGTATTGCGTTAAACTCATAGGTTACTGACCGACTTACTTTTACTTTAAAGAGGGTGTGTTGTAGCTACAGGATCTTCTGTATACAGGGTGTTCTGTATACAGGTTGTTCTGTATACAGGCTGTTCTGTATACTGGGTGTTCTGTGTACAGGGTGTTCTGCATACAGGGTGTTCTGTATACAACGTGGCAGGGAAATCGACGCGCAAACTGAAATCACGAATTCGGCATATGATTCTGGGCCCTCTAGAGTGAAGATTTTTTTGAACAGTTATTAAAAAAAAACTGCTGTTTCATATAAAACTAAAATACCTACGCGGTGAAAATGTATGGAACAGCAATTTCTTTTTTAATAACCGGCGCAAAATTTCAACGCAGGGGTGTTCAGAATTATGTACTGCATCCACGGTAACAGGTTGTGCGTCGATGTTTCTGCCACCGTATATGTATTAAAATGGTTAGCTATTTTATGTAAAAGTAACATTTTCTCCAAATCCTAAAAAGTTTTTCTTTATATTTTAATCTGAAAACGAGTTTAGGAACATTCTACCTAGATACAGTATTTATATCTCACGAAGCGACCGTCCGAGACAATGGCGAAGTTGGAAGTGTGTGTGAGCGTATGTTTGTAAAGCGTTGCCGCTATTCGTCTTTACACGCACATTCACAGCGTGTTTGTACAATTGGTTACCACAAGTAAAGAGCGAGCCGCTTCTTGAGATAAAATACTGTATCAGTGAAATTATTTTAGCAAGTCAAAATCACAAACAATACTTTACCTCTTCAAAATATTAGATTAAGAATAATAAGAAATCCAACCACGAAACCTATCTAATAAAGGTTTCGTGGTTGGATTTCCATTTGAGTTCAAAACGAATCAAGCAAACCTCAACATAAATACGAGGATATAAGTGATGACATTAATAAACATTTAAATAAATAGTACCGCGTGTTGTTAAGCGCTACAAGGTTATATTGGCGAAAGGCCAAAATCGGAACTAACGACGCCATCTTGTTTTAGAATACATTTCAAATTATTTTTCACAAAACAATTGCACAAATGTTTAGCAACAGCGCACCCTGTCAACGTCATTCGATCGCCAAAATATCCTTGTAGCAGTATACATAAGTGCCAAACACGACCTACATTATAAAAAGCTCTCAAATAAAAAAAAAACAAAACAAACAAACACACTAGTCACGCAACTTAGCCGCAAAAACTGTTGACCCAGGCAGTCAATGACTTTTGACGTAACGAAACCGGTTAGAACTGGACTCGAGTTGTGTTTATTTATAGTTGGCAACAATAATTATGATCGATTCCTGTAATAAAAACAATGGATCGGTTTTTATTACAAATAACGTATGTGCATTTTTTTCTACATTTTAGTGCTTTTCGCTCCGTAGTTAGTTTATTGCCAAACTAGGTTTTCAATAGATTTAGTATTTTAGAGTTTTGTAATAAACGTAATTGCTTCAGCCGGAAGATGTCCACTGTTGGACATAGGCCTCTCCAAAGCATCGCCCCTTCGACCGGTTCTGTGATTCTTGCATCACGCGGATTCCTGGGACTTTCACAAGACCATTTGGGAGAGTCTAGTCTCGTCCTAGTAGGAGGTCTTCCAACGCTATGACTTCGACAAGGCGGTCGCCACTCCAGAACCTTCCGGCCCCATCGGCCACCTGTTCTGCGAGCAGTGTGCTCTGCCCACTGCTACTTAAGTTCGGCAATTCTTCGGGCTATGTCGGTTATCTTAGTTCTCCTACGGATCTCTTCATTTCTGATTCGATCACATAGGGAAGCTCCAAGCATAGCCTTCTCCATTGCCCTTTGGGTGGAGCGACTAATTTTCGGTGCCATGCATCACTAGCAACGTGTAATACAATAACATTATTAAGTATCAACCACCATTAAAATTAAAAACTTTAACTTAACTACAATCAATTAAATTAACTACACTTCATCGCAACTTATCGCAAGTTACAAGTAACCGCTAAGTGATGGAGCAACCGCAATCATTTAATCAAGTGGATTGCTTCCGTTCCAGGTCCGCGCTGGTTGCTCAGTACGTTCGGGAAAGTGATTGCGGTTTTATTTGAAGTATAAAGTACAGTAGGCCGCACGTCAGTGGTAACTTTGACCTTAACCTGCCCTTGCGCAGTACGGAATGTCAATAGAATTAGAGGCTAGTTGTGTTACCACAACGGACGCGACTTACGATTTGTAGGTGAAAGATTCGAACCCAGGCAAGCATGTACAGTACAACTATTTTCTTAATTTCAAACATATGGCGCAATGGATTAGCAGTAGGCTTCAAAATGATTCAGATTGTGATAGATAATGTGTTACGTAATTTGGATTCTGGTCATTATTTGGTACACCAAAAAATATTAAAAAACAGCTAAAACAAGCAATTTAATGCATTATTGTGAAGTCACATCATTGCGTATCGCAATGTTCTTACTAAAACCATTAACCGTAAAGAAACTTGGTAAAATACTGGTTTGTTTTTATTACTTTGCTGTTCACGTTAAGCGCTTGATCGATTTATTCATATATTTCTCTTGCGTCATGTTTAAAGAATAATAAAAAATAAAAAAAAAATATTATGTGATAATAAAAATGTATAACTTTTATTTACTTAGAGTAGGCAAATGCCTACTCTAAGTACAGTTATCAAATCTTCATTGGATGGAAATACTAATCCATCTCTAAGGTAAAAGTCAGCTGGGTCAATGGATAACCAACCTCTGCTATTTACGTAAAAGAAGATGAGCCTAATGAGCACGCTGACCAACATCGACAGCAATGCGGAACAATACTTTAATGCCTTATTTATTCGGGAAAAACGTGCACAAAATTACAGACATAAATCTGAGTAAAGGCGCAAACAGGCGCAACGCGACAGCACTATACAAAGGCGCCGCCCGTCGCGCGGCACGCGGTGCCTTTGTGTACGCTGTCGCGTCGCGCCAGTGTGCACGAGCCTTTATAATACAGTTAAATACCAATAATAACAGACATATTATTTACAATAATGAAGGAATAACAATATGGACAATGAGACAAAAAGAACAATTTTTCGTCCATCATCTCACAGACTCTCAAACATGCACGACTTACGTCGAGCCTACTTATACACTTGCGTGCAAAAAAATCGATCCACCCCGTTCTCGTCGATTTGAAACAAGTTAAATCAACGTGTTTAATTAACAATAACCTAATATAGAACTAAAACCTTCCTAATGTATGTGGATTCCTATAGTGACGAAATTATCAAAACTGATTTAGTATCTTTGATAAAATCGCGAACTTAAAAACATACGGGTCGAATAAAGAACCTCCTTTTTGGTTTTGGTGGGATAAAAATTATGTTAAATAATGAATAAACGAACAGTAATAAACAATATTAGGTTTTCGTCAACTTCACTGACAACAAAAAGTCACGCAGTTTTTCCAAACAAAAGCGAGAGACGAGAACATTTGAAGAATCGAGTTGATCTTGTCAAGAATACTATATTGCTTTTGACAAAGTATAAGTTAGTGTATTATAAACTTTATCTTACCTACCTTCACACAGTGAAGGGATTCACAAGTACATTGAGGTGGGCCAATTTTTTTGCACGCAATTGGAGTTCTTATCATCTTCATCATGCGCTGCGGTACTTATTTTTTCTTAAATATCGCAGCTTTATGCTGAGATAGGAGCCTTTTTGGCCTCGCACAGGTTTATGTTTTTATTTTTTATTAATTGTTTATTATTGTTTTTATTGTTAATCATGTTATTTTTAAATGCTCCTTTTTTATTTATTTTTTTACACTTTGTATTTCCTGTGCGTGTTCCAAATAAAATATTTTTCTTTCTTTCTTTCTTTTCATCATTGTGTCATCGTCGTTAGACACGATTTTCTTACTTTAAGGTTGAACTAGTCGCGGGCTCGAACTCACTGGTGGGCGTGGCCAAAAAGCACGGTGTCTCACCTGACATCGTGTCCGAGAGAGAAAGTATCAGTGATGAGAAGTTAGACGCTAGTCAACAAGTACAACGTCTAGTTCGCACGCACACAAACATAGTATACAGCATAGTAAAACGAGCGCATAAAAAAAATACGTAAAGTCCTTTGGAAAATCTTGATAAATGAAGAAACTACTGCATAAATCAATTACAAATAGAGTTAATTGAACTTCTCGATAATTGAGCTTTGTCGATTTCGACTTCGTTTTGAAGATTTTACATTTCTTTTATTACTTACACCCAAAATTGCGTTAAAATAAGCAAGAAAAATTAATCTTTGTTGGCTCATAACTTTTTAATGGCTTTTTATTTTATTACTATTCTGTTTCTGCAAGACAAAATGAATAATGAGACAAAATGATATCATGTTTAACTTTGGATGTACAATGTCAAACAGTGGAGTAATACCCTCCCAAAATTTGTATGGACAAAACATGGACTAGTGCAACCTTAAGAGGACTTGTATTTTTCACCGAATGTGTAAGACAAAATTCAACGCACTTTCAGTGACTTAATTTGAGTGGTCTAGCAGTTAAGTACATAGTATAATGGCCTAGCTCATAACAAACTAGATAGATGAAACGACATTATACAGCAACTTTTTAATATATGCCTAATCATTTCCCAATTATAATATAGATATATGCCGAAATACAGGCTCTGCCTAGTTCGGCTACAGATGAGCATACTACCTACCTGGCCTAAATTAGCTTGTTAAAATATTTTATAAATTCTGTCTAAGTTCACTTTAAATAAACATCGGCTTCCAATCAAGCCAGATGCAGCTGAATACCAGTGTTTTACCCAGAACGACTACATTATCTGACCTCCATAACCCAGTAACTGGGTAGTACGACAAGCTTCTCATATACAAATTACTAATTGATCTTTTCTTTCCAGTCCTACGATGACTTCTTCAAGTCTCTTCTCTTCAACGCTCGCGTGATAGTGCAGATCTTCTTCGTGATGGGAGGGTTCCTCATGGCTTACAAGATGCTGGTGTATGCTGAGACTCATCGGTTTACGTTGAAGACTGTTCCTATGGCGCTGGTTAATAGGTGGCTCAGGTGAGAGTTTTGACATAATTTTTGCTTTTAATGAACATTATCAAAAGTACGGTGCTTAATCCGATCCATATTAAATCACAGTTTAGTTACAATTATCTGGTTGATTCAGTCAACCCTGGCCAAATTTTTGCTGCTTCCTTTATTACAACATTAATATTAGTCTGCAATGGTTATTATTTATGGCTTGTGTTTAAATGCCTACCAGAAAAGTACCTATTCTACTACCAAAAAATTCGAAATACCTGCCAGAATGGATAAATGCTCACCAAATTGTGTTTCATAAGTATTGTAGAAATGAGCCTATTTTCCTTTTTATTCTATGCCATAAAGATTTATAAACGCCTTTAAATTTCTTACCACCTGCCAAGATAGCTCAACGGAGCCCCGCTTGGTGGGGCTCCTATTTCTGTCTACAAGGTTTAAAGGCACCTAACCAAGTGAACCTCGGGGTGACCCTGACGTCGACCGTCTAGCGTTAGATTTGGTGAGCATTTATCCATTTTGGTAGGCAAAAAGAATAGAAATACAACACGTACTATTATTCTGATGAGCGCATAATTATTTTGGAACTTAAAACGTTGTTCTTTAGGCACCTCGGTATAGAATGGGTTTATTTTATTTGAATTCAACATAATTTTTACTTGGTACTTAGTGTTAGGGTCTCAAAAATATTTTGTTGAGGACTTAAATTGTAGCCATTCTTTATACCCTTGTCCCTAGAATAATAAAAAATTTGGAAAATCCAAAAGTGCACGACTCATAATGCTCATTTAATTATGAAATATAAAAAAATAAGAAAAAGCTTAAGTCGTTCAAAATTAATTGCCGAAAAAACAGCTGTAGTAGGAAGAAGGTACACAAAAGAAGGCACAAGCGCCCCTGGTGGAATAAATGTACATAATATCTATAGATATATCACCATCCATATGTTAATTTTCTATGGACAGTCTTGTAGTTTTCGTTTTTTATTAATTGTAATTAAACGACACTGAATTAATTAATCATTCGCATTCAGTGACCTACAATCGTCGATTAGAATTAAAAAAAAAAAAAACTCAAATAATGGATTTTTTCACAAGTTACAGTGTTTCCGGGTTTCACACATGACGGACAGGAAAATTTTTTGACCTATTTTGGTGTTTTTTCCAATTCTATTGCAGTAAATCAATTTTTAAAAAGTATGAAATTAATCTCCATTAAATTATCTCGACAATAGTATGCAAAATATCTTGATTCCGTGAACTAATAAGGCTATAATAATAAAACTAGCCGCCAAAATGAGGCGAAAAATTTTTTTCGATCGTAAAGCACTCTCTGATGCTTCGCATCATGAATCGTGCAATAAAAAATTTGGAAAATCCAAAAGTGCACGACTCATAATGCTCATTTAATTATGAAATATAAAAAAAAAAAAAAAAACTTAAGTCGTTCAAAATTAATTGCCGAAAAAACAGCTGTAGTAGGAAGAAGGTACTGCACAAGCGCCCCTGGTGGAATAAATGTACATAATATCTATAGATATATCACCATCCATATGTTAATTTTCTATGGACAGTCTTGTAGTTTTCGTTTTTTATTAATTGCAATTAAACGACACTGAATTAATTAGCCATTCGCATTCAGTGACCTACAATCGTAGATTAGAATTTAAAAAAAAAAAATAACTCAAATAATGGATTTTTTCACAAGTTACAGTGTTTCCGGGTTTCACACATGACGGACAGGAATTTTTTTGACCTATTTTGGTGTTTTTTCCAATTCTATTGCAGTAAATCAATTTTTTTAAAGTATGAAATTTATCTCCATTAAATTATCTCGACAATAGTATGCAAAATATCTTGATTCCGTGAACTAACAAGGCTATAATAATAAAAATAGCCGCCAAAATGAGGCGAAAAAAAATTTTCGATCGTAAAGCACTCTCTGATGCTTCGCATCATGAGTCGTGCAATAAAAAATTTGGAAAATCCAAAAGTGCACGACTCATAATGCTCATTTAATTATGAAATATAAAAAACTTAAGTCGTTCAAAATTAATTGCCGAAAAAACAGCTGTAGTAGGAAGAAGGTACTGCACAAGCGCCCCTGGTGGAATAAATGTACATAATATCTATAGATATATCACCATCCATATGTTAATTTTCTATGGACAGTCTTGTAGTTTTTGTTTTTTATTAATTGCAATTAAACGACACTGAATTAATTAGCCATTCGCATTCAGTGACCTACAATCATCGATTAGAATTAAAAAAAAAAAAAATAACTCAAATAATGGATTTTTCACAAGTTACAGTGTTTCCGGGTTTCACACATGACGGACAGGATTTTTTTTTGACCTATTTTGGTGTTTTTTCCAATTCTATTGCAGTAAATCAATTTTTTTAAAGTATGAAATTTATCTCCATTAAATTATCTCGACAATAGTATGCAAAATATCTTGATTCCGTGAACTAACAAGGCTATCATAATAAAAATAGCCGCCAAAATGAGGCGAAAAAACATTTTCGATCGTAAACCACTCTCTGATGCTTCGCATCATGAGTCGTGCAATAACAAACTCTATAAAGATTGAAACCTTATTGGTGACACTTCTTCCTCTATAAAAAATATCATCTTTCTTTTACAGGTTAATGCCAGCAGTCTTAGTAGTAATGGGTCTGGCCATGACCTGGGTGCCTCACCTAGGGTCTGGACCCATGTGGGATGCAGTCGTGAGGAGAGAACGAGACATGTGTCGTATGAACTGGTGGCAGCTAGTCATCCTTAGTCCTAATCTGTTCCCGTTTGAGAACCTGTGTTTGCCTCAGGCTTGGTGAGTTTTTACTATTCTTATTTTAATGATTGATTATCCTATAAATACGAAAATAAAGCAGTAAGAGTACTCATTGATTATAATGCTATTTCATAAAGCATAGTTAATAAAGCATTGCTGTGAGTGTTTTGGCGGCCACGGACTGTCAGTTCTAGATTTTAATGATGTTTTGTTACACTCTATGTGGAGGTAAGTAAGTCAGATATGTCCAAGGCAATCTTATAAAGTGCAAAATCAAATTAGAGGCCTGCAGGACTCTTTAAACCTTTAAGTTCACTTTTGCGTTACATTTTCGAGTCACAATTTCAATCGGTCGAGACCCAGATACAGTTTGATCGACAAGGCGTGTCACGTCGTGATTAGGCAATGTCAGAGATTCTGAAAATTCCGACACGACGACGTCTCGTTACCAAAATTCTTAGAAGTAGCTCACCAGCTACTTGTGAATGATTTCATCTGGGGACTTTGTATACCCGCCAGCTGGAAAATGTCATAATTATCATCTATCTATTATTTGGCCAACTATTTTGGGGTTGGTTTCCAGTGTAACTGTATACTGCCGAATACCAGTATTTTACATAGAGCAACTGCCTATCTTGAAGGGTATTTCTAAGAAATACGCAATAGGTGTTACAAATTATCGCACTTATAAAGTCAAAGTTTTTATATGTAAAACATAGGTTGGTGTAAAAACAGGTGTTTTAAATAAAATAATATGTATACGTACACTATGTCTTGCCGTTGACAGCGTACAGAAATCAAGTAGGTATCTAAATTTATACTTAGGTATGTAACAGAATTAAATTTCATTAAAATTAAATGATAAAATCTTTCCACGCTAAATGACATAAAACTCTAAAACAAAGTTAACAATTTTGCGTTCAAAATTTGTACAAATTTAAATTATTAGAATAACATAATATTTCTCCTACATTAAACATGTTAATATGTATTTAGAGGGTGACAAATATAATTATAATCACGGCATTTATCTACCTTTAACTCTTAAAATGCACATATTATTTATCCACATAATTTGCATTAATGTCGTCATAAAAACACCACTTCAAACAATTAAATCGTCATCAGTACGTAAGGCGGTCATTGAACTTAAGCATAATAAAACAATTTCAAATTTCAAACAAACAATTAATGCTGAAGGAAAAAGGAAACGCTTACGATAATCAGAGACGCGTAAACTTCAAATGTGGCAATTTGTTAGTAATGCCCATGAAATGGTTGGTCTTGATGCAATCGCAATGACGCGGAACGGAGGGACTGTTCTTTTTAGCCCAATTAGTTGAAGTAACTGACAAAATATACAATGTAGTTTAGTTGTATAAATGTTGAGTTACAACAATGAAAGGCTTATTTATTTTAATAGCTTGCGTCTTGTTTTGCAAAAGCAGGCACTGGAGTAGATCATTTTGCATGCAATTATCGGGATGGCTGGGGCTAAGTAAAAACAGCCACTTGTGGCGATTGAAGGTTAAGCTATGCTTTCCGAGATCGGTCCGTGGATGGGTGGCCGGTTCAGAACGAAACCGCATTTTCTTTGCGATGTCGTTAACTCGCGAAAAGAAAAGTGACATTCGAAGTTGCCATGTTACTTGGAAGACGAAATCTTTCTTATAGAATCTTTTTTATTTTTAAAGTATTTTTTAAACGAACGCGATGGTCTATAATGTGTGAAGAAGATTATTATTAAAATACATTTTAATAATGATATGATATAACTGGCGTAATGTAGGGTGTACTATAGCTTCACCTCGCCCAAATCATTCGGGGATCGCTGGCGTGATTTTATGTTTATATTATAGTGTTAATAATTACACTATTGTAGTTTACGCGGTTTTTATATCCCAGCTGAATGTTGTTAATTATTGCATGTTTATTTAGGTAAGAGATATCAATAAAAAGTATTTCAAAAATCTGCCACGTCTGGTTTCAGAAATATTGATTTAGTTACAAAACAAACAAAATCTTAGTGTAAATAATTAAAAAAAATACCTTGTTTTCACCTTATGTTTATAGTTTTTTGGATCGATTTCTCTTATAATGGGACCAACAGTAATAGCCTAACATATTACCTTCCCAAAATCGCTGAGCTTTTCTCTTTTTTGAAAATATAAACTGTCCACATACGTAGCAAAAACAAGATAAATTGAAACAAGATATTTGTTGTTTGGATCGAATAAATTAATATTAAACTCAGGTCATCACATAGGGTAGTTGAAATGTTAAAATTAATAAATTAGTGTAATAGATCATTAAAGCAACATGAAATAAAAATGACTTCATTAGAACTCTGTTCAAATGAGGTGATTTTGATTTTACTCCGCTTGGCTTGCGGTTACTACAGGCATTTTGGTTATCATCAAGTCATCATCACAAAAAAGGATACTATCCTCTCTTCAATTACATTTTTAGAATGTAGGCATTAGGCTAATTAAATTAAACATACATACATACATAAACTCACGCCTTCTTCCCATGGGGGTAGGCAGAAACTACAGAACGCCACCTGCTACGATCCTTACATACTCCTTTTGCCTCGTTAAGTTCATACCTCTGATCATACACGAACGCCGGTTGTGAGTACTACGCACCTGACCTTTCTGAAGAATATCACCAATCAGGTCACTATAATATCGCACACCTAGATAAAGAGTAGCTCAACTCAAGATACCTCATTTTTCAGGAACAGCAAAAAGGTTATACTCGTTTTCTATTTCACCGATTTAAAATTATTTTTGTATGATGTTGTATACAATTTTACTAAGATATTCATTTGCTCAATTAATATCTTAGTAAAATAATATACAACATCATACGGACTTCGATAATCGCAATAACTCAATGTTGGATTATTTTGAGTTGTGCTACCCTTTATCTAGGTATGCGATATGTTCTCCTAGGGCGCTTAAATTAAATTATACGCTTGGAAACACATTATCAGTTGTAGACCATCCACAGACCATCTAACATTTTGTGCAGCCTGCTAATCTTTGCATTGATAAATGTGTTCCTTCCGGCGTAGCCAACGTTGCAACGTGAATTATGCGGTCAGTTATATAGGAGCACTGATTGCTATGTACTTGTATCTATCTAGACTTTTCCCAACAACATGGTATATTGGGGTTGGCTTCTAGTCAAACCGGATGCAGCTAAATACCAGTATTTTACACGGAGCGACTGCCTATATGACCACCACAACCCAGTTACTGGGTAATACGATACCCCTTGGTAAGACTGGTTGTCAGACTTTCGGGCTTCTGACGACCTGTTACGACTGTCAAAGATCGACGAATGACAGCCGGGACCTATGGCTTAAGGGGACTACATGACCTAAACGCAAATTTATAATGTCTAAAAATATATGATCCACTACAGTAACCAAAATCAGAAAAATATATGATATTCTTCTGGATGTATGCTAGTTAGATAGTGTGCTAAATACAAAATACAATTAACTTGATATGATAGAAAAAAATCACGAAGATACCTCTAAAAAATATTTTAACGATTAAAAACCATACTAATGTACATGCAAACATTCAGATTTTTTTGTCAGATTATTCTACAAGTAACATACAAATTTTTTAGTCCAATGAATAGATTTTTTGTAAATCCATGATTGCTTCATATTTTGCAATAAATTACCAGCGTTGTGTCATCGCACGTCTCTTTCTATTCTATGCAATCCGACAGCGACCGCGCTTTAGCTCTTGTAAGCCTCATAACGTGCTTTCCGAAAGATGGAGAGGTATTGGTATGTAAAGATGGTCACCCATCCACGGACCAACTGCGGCAAGCGTAGCTTAATCTTGTCGATCGACCCGTGCGGCTGTTATTACTTAACCACAAGCCTCTCCCTACTATGCACTTGTATTAGTAGGATAATTACAACCAATTGTAAATTAAAATCTGTGGTCACTTACACAACAAACAATAAACAAAAGAAACAAACAAAACAACAACAAACAAACAATTTAAAGAAACAAACAACACAACTAACATTTTGAAATGAAAATGAAAGAAGCAGATGAAGTATGCGCTTTGGAAATCACCATCTATCTTGGAAAATACTAACGCGCTTTGATTAGATCTAATCTTAAAATGTTCCAAAAGCATGGAAGTACTTGCCTATTTTGTATTATCATGTTTGTTTCGTATGTTTTTGTGTTTTTGTATTAAATAAGAGACCGGAGTAGGTAAAGTGCGTCTAATTATTTCTGGGGGGGGGGGGGGGGGGAGTTACTATGAGGCGCGACGTTTGAGTACATTATGTTTATTTCACGAAACGGCGCGCGCTTTATTTGTGATAACTAAGTGTACAAACACGCTGTGAATGTGTGCGTGAAGACGAGTAGCATCAGCACATAACAAATACACGCACACACTTCCCCTGACCCACACATACACAGACACTTCCGACTTCGCTGTTATCTTGGACGGTACATAGAGCTGCGCTTATACAAATAATATTCACAGCATGTTTGTATATTTGGTAAACACAAGTAAAGCGCGTGTCGCATCGTGAGATAAATATACATACAGTAATTCAGAAACGACGAAAATTACCGAAGCTCATACTATTCTTTGACGTGCTGTATTTCAAATGATTTATTTCGTGTATTGCAGCAAACAAAATTAATTCAGGTTATTCATTACTTTCAACAAAACTATTAAGGGGGAAACGCAGGGTAGCACGCAATATTTTTTGTTAAATAACTATTTCATAAAATATTATAAATCAATAGGGCTACATGAACTTAGAGGGCTGTATTGATTATTTTACATAACATAACATAACATCACGCCTGTATTCCCCGAAGGGTTAGGCAGAGGTGTACCTATAGTACACCCACATTTCGTCAGCTATGTTTAAGTCCCATGTAATAGGGGGCGAGCCTATTGCCATCAACCGGGCACAAATTCAGACTCCGGGCTGCTACCGAGAAATTCCAGATGGAAAAACCCAATTACACTTTGCCCGACCCGGGAATCGAACCCAGGACCTCATGCTCAGCAGTAGCGCTTGCGACGACTAGACCAGCGAGGCTTGTTTTAATGATTATTATTCCATAAATACATACTTGTTACGGTCGCGGATCAAATTTGTTCAACATATAACCTGACACTGACCTGCAAATTGCAATAAACGTAAGAAAATTTTAATTTCGCGGGTTAACCTGGTGCATCCCCCTTAATCTGTGACTATAGAGAACCTTAATCCATACTATACCCAGGTAGTACGTTTTCATGAGATAACTTCTTACCTCCACGCGGGTGAAGCCGCGTACAAAAGCTAGTATCTAATAAATTATACCTAAACACTATTAATCAAGGTATTTTTTTTATCTTTATATAATTGAAAGGGTTTTATCACTTAGTGATAAAACCCCGTAGCAGAAAACCTTCAAACACATAAATCTAAAAAATGGGTAATAAATCAGTTATTATTATTATAATTAGGACCTAATTAATAATTTTGTCCCTATTTGTTTAGGTAAATAACCAACAACGGTCGACACTACATCCTAACCTCCTCTGATTATGAAGAAACCCAACTCCGAAGAGATTAAACCTTAATTTTAAGAATTGCCAAATACTTTTCTTTAGTAATATAGGAACTAACTTTGTTTTTTTCTATATGGTTTGGAAATCATCAAATGACTTCTTCCGCTCTGGGCGGAGCGGAAGGGTGTGTAAGACTCTTAATGACTGAAACCCACCCGTGTTCCTTCAGTTGCCTGCGCGCCAGGGCTACGGTAACTCTTTCGAACCTACCTAATTCCTTAAGGGCTTGTGATAGCTCAGTTGAAATTCATATTTCACCCCCACTTCCCCGGGCCTTGTATCTTTCTAACCCGCTCGCACTATCAAACTGATTCGGTTAGGGTGAGCTGAACTATTGTTGGAAGGATGCCAGAAATTAAATGATTAAACTTATCATTAATTTATTACATTACTATAAAAATTTGCTTTCACATTGTATGTACAGTGTATATCAAATTATAGCCTTTTAAATGGGCAGGTAAATAATAAGTATAATAAAAAAAAACATGGGAGGCCTTCATCTTTTGTATAGAAACAACGACAAAATTAAATGGCGATGGATGGACGGATGGATGGGATGGATTTGTGGCCAGTGCCGACATCTATATCGCCACAAACAAACTACGCTAGACATGTGTCTGACGTCAAAATCCTACATCACGGAAGCAAAGTTTACTGCGAAATCTGTAATATACCGGATTAATTTTCAATGACCAACCAAAGAAAATTGCTCTGCCGCCATACATTGTCATCCTAAAACAGCGACAGGCAAATAAAATTACTTGTCATTTAGCTGATTTTTTTTTGCCAAAAAATAGGTCACGTGAAGAGTCGACCAACCTCTTGGCGATTTCTCGAAAAACTAAGTGGGCACTCGGACCGCATGGCCCTAGGTTTTAGCCCAATACGGCTGGAACATATAAGATTGGAGTATTTGCGCCGTTTGAGGTTTTACACACCTGCAGTAGCCGCTCCAGCACAACCCGCCGTGCTAGGAAGATGGGATGGCGCAAGGGTGTCAACACAACATGTTAATGAAATGAAAATGATATTTTTTATTTATATAATAATTTAAAATACAATTTTTAAATTATTATTGGACTATGATGCCACGGAGCAGCTACTGATTGTTCCCTCATAATATTTAATAATTTCGTGTTTTTGACGGTAACAAACCCTACACACTCACACTCATACAATCATTCTACCTCTCCTTACACTTCACATGCACACTACACATACATTACACTATATCTACTTTTTTTAAATTCATTTTTTTTCTGTTTAGTTAATTTAAACATATCTGTTTTTATATTCCCTTCATCAATATTTAATTTGTCTAGAGTTTTAAAATTTACCACTGCAATGTTAATTATATTTAATTCGGGGTGATAGCCTAGTGATCTGTCACACAGGGTATCCTGGTATGGACGCCAATCTCTCACAAAGGATCATATTATGTGTATTGTTGTCGAAGCGCTTGTCTCTGTTTATAAATATGTGAACCTTTGTGAAGAGAGAAAATAAAGATATATTATTATTATATTTTTATGTAAGTAACATATCTCGGGATCATGGGGTCCCGGAGTGGGCCTCGGCCCCTCGTATGCCTGCCAAAGGTGGAAGGCATACGAGGAGCCGAGGCCAACTTGCAGAGGCCCCTTAGAAATTTTTATATGGAATGGGCTACCTACTGATGATTATCCCTATATGCACTGTGCAAGTACACCCAAGGACAACCCCCGGTTGGTGTCAGTTATTGCAGGATATGGAAACAAAGATATTGGACTATTGATTTGGGTAGCTTAAGTGGACTGCTTATCTAGAACTATAGAAAGACTATGGCCCCTGCCTGACCAATATTTTATATAAAATACAAAGATGCCATTTTGGCAGGGGGTGACTTGCACACGTTTGCTCTTGCGAATCTCCACTCAAGCCGGCCAATAAAGGCAAGCAAGACGTGGGAGCTCTGTTTCTCGTCATCGTTTACTCCAGTCGGCCCATAAAGGCAAGCCAGAGGTGAGGAACAAGAGTTCTCCCGGGAGATAGGGTACGTGGGGTCGCTACTACCCAACAGCTCGCTACATGCTGCCCTTTTAAATTCAGTTGTATTTAGGCTGATCTATACATATTAAAAGTTATTAAAAATACGGGATTTGCCCCCCAGGCGCAGGCGGACCACGACTTTACATGCTTTTGGAGGCACGGGGGTATTACAACAACTTCTAGTTCTAATGTCCGGCTGTTTTGTAACATTCATTAAGTTTAAATTTATGTTTACTATAAATTTGTTAAAAATCTTATCCTCAAACCTTTCTCCAAACCGTTCTCTAAAAAATAAAATTATTAAAGTATCTAAGTAAACCAAAAAGTTTTTTTCTGAATATGTTGGAGACACCGTAAAATTTTGGTAACTCTCGACGAGAATAGGTACATTCACCTACCTAAATTTTTGACAAGTTTTTGACATTGACATGAAATTATGATATTGAACCCTTTTAAATATGTTTTTATAAATGAAAACTACAATATTTGGAAAAATAAAAATATGGATGGCTTATTTTTACACGTAAATTTCATTTTACTTTAATACATAATTTCTTCAGAACATGAAACGTTGTCAATCGGGTATTTTGAGTGCAAGCGAAGGGACACAGGTTCCCCGTTGGATAGCCGAAGCGGTACTGACAAGTACTGAATCGGGGTCCTGTCGGGGGCCGGGCGGCAGGGCGGTCCAAGTTTTGAGTGGTTAAAAAAATTGATATTTGCCATCTCATCTTTTTACGGTTAATATAACGTTGAAAAAATAAAAAAGAACTGAAGGTATCTGCTTTAGGCATAGTTCGATTAGCCTCCAAAGTTTCATGACCTAATTTGAAAATGTTCATTGAATATTATCCATTTGTTGTACGGTTCAGAGGTAACTTTGAGAATTCTTTGTATCGAGAAAATTGTATGCAATCGTGTATTCGAAACAGATAGTACTTAGTAGAAGTCCTTATCTGTACTGCATATTAATTTGAAAGTGAATACTGCAGTACTGTTGAAACTACAGCCATTCATGTTAAGACAATTTTCGCAATCTGAGGTAGTACAAGCCCTTAACTTCGAACATTCGCTCCCCTAACTTATTGTCTAATTCCTCTCCGTCTAGACATGTTGACCCTAAAAGAGCTTTAGAGTATCCCAGACGCCTCTTGTACCACGTATACGTATATTATTATTTTTTCTTATATTTCTCGTTAAATGAAAATACTCTGGGAAAACTAGAGGATTATTTGGTAATCTATCTCGAATGACTTAGAAGCCCTAAGTCATTCGAGATAGATTATATTATTAGTTTCATACTTTCATAAACTTATGGCTTTTTCACATAGGGGTAGGTAGAAACTGCAGAACGCCACTTGATAAGATCCTTACATAGGTACATGTTTCAGAGGGTAGGGTGTCAATTTGACTAACAATAAATTCTCCTGAATGTATCTATCTAATTTAACTACCAACATATTTTTTTTACAAAACTAGAAAGCCAGTTGTTTTTTGCAGACTTCTATGTTACTTCCTTACGCAAAACTTAGACAAATAATGACCTAAGATGACTAAGATGTTTTATTTTCTTAATTTATTTCTATGACCAAAGCTTTGAAGGCTAATTCTCCTTTCCACCAATCCCACTAAACCTCCAACCATTGCATAAAGAAATCGTCTTTCATACAAAAAAACAAATATTTAATAACACACATCTAAAGTAAATAGTAAAAATGACTCTTATTGCGAAAGCAGCTCAGTTTATTTTACCATTGCGTAATTCAGGGTAAATATTGTCGTGGCTTAAGCCTTGGATTTAGTTGCGTTTGTAATTACAGTTGAGAAATTTTAAGCAAGAGGGTATCTTGATTTTAATCGTGCTGAGTTGTCGGGTAGGTAATAAAAATAATGGCGTTTCCTTGACATCGTAAATGGTAAGCTGTAACAATAGTTTTAGTACCTTAGATCGGAATAAATAAGTTCAAAGTATTGACTCTAGAAAAAGACCATTGTCATCTTCACTTGATGAAAAAACAACCGACTTCCAAAAAAAAAGACTAAAAGAAGTGAAAAATAACTTTAATTTTGGAAGTCGGTGTCTTTGGTTTTGTGTTTTCGTTATTGGCCACCGACTTCCGAAATTACAGTAATTTTTCACGTCTTTTAGTGTTTTTTTTGGAAGTCGGTTGTTTTTTTGTAAAAAAAGTTTTTATTTATCTCTTTTTAGTTGCGGCACCAACCCCACACAAATTCGTATACCACTACTTAGTATTTAAAAAAAACAGTGACAGGAAATTATTAATTAATTGATGATGTGAAATATAAACGAAGTGGAAAAAATATGCAGTATTAAGGATAACTCAAAAACTACCGGTCAGACCTTGATCAAATTTAAATGGGACCACATGTGAAGCACCAGATATCAAATAAAAAAGAATCATCCAAATCGGTTCACCCAGAAAGAAGTTCTGAGCTAACACACATAAAAAAAATACAGACGAATTGAGAACCTCCTCCTTTATTGAACTCGGTTAAAAATTAAGTCACTGAACAGTCTGTAGATATTTTCACAGGACAACATAGGTACTTTATTTTCTGATAAGAAGATCGAAATGCTAAAATATAAGTTTCTTGCCATTCAGCACGCCTAGCTCCGTAGGTTTCCTTGCACCGATTTATCTTTGACTAACTGCACCCTGTGGTTTCACCCACATAAGTCTTGATACCGTGGGAAAATCAGGATTAAAAAATATCCCATGTCCTAATTAATCGAAGTCATGGTCTACCCATGCGCCAAATTTAATCCAAATCCATTAAGCTGTTAGGCCCATGGAGCAGTGGTGGCCCAGTGGTATCGGCCCCGACTTACGAGTTGTAGGTCGTGGGTTCGAACCCAGGCAGGCGCTTTACTTTGTGTAAATAATTTCATCACCACTGCTCTCAAAACGGCGAAGGAAAACATCGTGAGGAAACCGGCATGTCCTAGAACCAAAAATTCGAAGACATGTGACATCTACCAACCCGCACTGGGCCCGCGTGGTAGATTACAGCCCATTCCCTCTCAAAGACAGGAGGCATTTGTCCCAGCAGTGGTAACATTATAAGTTGTTTAGCGTAAAAGCGTAACGAAACATAGAAACAGTCCAATATTTTCTTAGTTTAGATTTATAACTTTGGGAAATCCAAAGATATGAATCACACATTGTTGTTGAATTTTCAAAATTAAATTTGTTAGTTTAGATTGTGAGATAATATAATTTATTATGTTATCAAAATTCCAAAAGTCTACATGAATGAGAGCCCGTTGTTTGATACATACACTCGAGAGCAATGAATCCGGGTCACTTAAAGAATGTTAAAAATCTCGGAAACTAAAAATGATAGGTTAATGCAATAAATTGTATTTAATAGACAATGTAATACTCCTTAAATGAAATTAAAAAAAATATGAGTCACCATACATTTTTTAACACAAAATTACATAAAGAAAAAAACTGCTGATCTCTCCTTAAAACAAAAATAGGAAACATGAAATTTTTGAACTTTATTACGATTTTCTTGAATTTTAATACTTCGTATTGCCTCCTCGTGCTTCCATTACTGCGTTTACGCGGTTTGGCATGCTGTACACCAAGTTCCTTATACGATTTTGGGGAATATTCTCCCATTCCTCTGTGAGAGCAATTTTGAGCTCACGAAGCGTGATTGGGGGAGGGTTTCGTTGTTTTACGCATCTGCCTAGCTCGTCCCAAGCATGCTCGATCGGGTTGATATCCGGGCTGCGCGCTGGCCACTCCATACGAGTAATGTTCATCTCTTGAAGGTAGTCATTCACAATCCTACCTGTATGAGGTCGGGCATTGTCATGCATAAATATAGCATCCTCACCTAAATTGACCATAAATGGACCAACGTGATCATTGAGGATTTCTTCCACATATCTTACGCTAGTTAAAGAGCCGTTTTCTATGATCACCAGCTCTGTGCGACTTTCAGAAGAAATTCCGGCCCACACAAGTACAGACCCACCACCGTAGGCTACTTTTTCTTCGATGCATGCTTGCTTGAATCTTTCCCCTGGTCTTCGATACACTCTGTGTCTTCCATCGTGCTTGTAGAGCATAAATTTTGATTCGTCGGAGAACATAACTTTTGACCAATCTTCAATACTCCAATTTACGTGGCTCTGGGCATATCTTAGTCTTGAAATACGATGCCCACGCTCTAGTTTAGGGCCGTTTGCAGGTCTAAGGGGTTTTAAGTTAGATTCAGCAAGCCGACGTCTTACTGTCCATGCACTTGGGTTACTTCCTCCGAGGCGTCGAAACTGATTTGTGAGTTCAGTTCCTGTGAGAAAGCGATTTCGAAGCATGGTGTTCACCAAGTATCGGTCTTCTCGTGCTGTGGTACACCTGGTTCTGCCCGTTCCTGGTCTGCGTAGGTTAGAACCAGTTTCTTCGTAACGTCGGAGAACTCTTTGTACTGTTGACAGCGACACACCGACAGTCCTGGCTGTATCGCGCTGACTCCGACCGGTTTCCAGCATTGTAAGTATTCTGGTGCATTCTTCAGGCGTAAGCGACATAATTTCAGCTTGAATAATGAATATAGAGCACTATCAACATGGTTTATGTACCCACATAAATGACAGATTACAAACAAAAGCAAAACCAAATGCTGTAATTTCGTAGTTCCATCTTCGAAAGTGGCCCTTTTTCAAATTTGATTTTTTTATGATATAACTTTACAATAACTAAGAAGTTTTAATACCTTCATTTAAGGAGTATTACATTGTCTATTAAATACAATTTATTGCATTAACCTAGCATTTTTAGTTTCCGAGATTTTTAGGATTCTTTAAGTGACCCGGATTCATTGCTCTCGAGTGTAGTTAAACATGACCATTAGTCAATTTAACAATTAGTCACTTGACAATAGTTAAAGTTTAACTTCTCTGTCTGCGCATGGTTAACTTTAATAGCAAATTGTAATTTTTAACTATAATTAGCTTAACAATTTGTCAAACAACATACTTATGTAATTTTTAACAAATTGTTAGTTTAACTAACGCATTTTAACTATTAGTATGTTTGACTACCGATCAAACAACGTGCCCTTAGTTTAAGAAAGTGGTTTAAAAACTAAAGTTCTCTACTTAAAAATACTCCACTTTAAAAAAAAAAAAAACTTTTTGGACAGTGCCAGTGGTAGGTATGTGTGCAAGGACCGCGCTCCCGCGCGCCATCTACTGAAACGGCGAGTCATACATTGTAATAAATGAGTGCATTGCTAGCTGGCGAGCGTTTTAGTTGCGTACTCGTTTCCCCGCCCCCGCGTATTCAACAGACAGCCATTCGAATTGTTTAAATGTTTCAATTACCACCAAAATCACATAGCTTTTAACTATATTCCTTCTCATTTTATCCAGGTACCTCGGCACAGACACTCAGCTCTTCTTAATAACCCTGCTAGTCCTGCTCATCATCTGGAGATGGCCCAAGAGTGGGGTCCCAGTGTTGACAGTCGTTATGATCATCAGTCTTCTCATACCGTTCCTTCAGAGTTACTTCATGAACCTCCTACCGATTAGAGTTAGCATATTCCCTGAGTAAGTATTGTTAATTATTTCTTAAGTTTTAACCAGCTTATACATTCGTTTTATAGTCCACCTCGTAATTGCTTTACCACCTTAAGGCGCTCCCCCTACCAAACGACCTTGAGCGTTCGGTCTTTCTGTGTCCCGCTCGCTGCGCACGCCCATTTATTATAAAATTCACAAAAAAATTGGAATTATTTCAATTAAAAAAATACAGGCAATCTTTTGAAATAAAATAAAACGTGAATTATTTAGATTTTCAAATTATCTATCCATTAGTATAATCCTCAAATTATTTGAACGTGACCATGCAAGAGATGCATGCAATCAATAATTTTAGTTACTTTTTTACAAGAAGATTTTAAATGTAATTATATCACATAAAAAAAATAAGAACGTGCGATGTGATGATAGGATATCCAACATTAATAATGTGCTTCTAGATATAGTTTATTACTCTTAGTTAATGAGTTAATAGCCTCTGAATAACGTACCATCGCAAGGTGTTGGTTGGGCTAGCGCCTTAAGGTTGAATGTCATTTGCAGGTCATAAAACGACATGGTCTATTTAATTTTGCCTATGCGATGGTCAGATAATTTCAACCTTACCGGAACTTTAAATTTTGTTGGGAAATATTGTCAAAAGTGTTAAAGCAATTATCAGCAGCACCTATTAATCACAATCTGAATCATTTTGAAGCCTATTGCTAATCCATTGCTTCGTATGTTCGAAAAATTTGTCTACTCAACAAAGTTAATAACGCAATGAATGTTGTTGAACTGTCAAAATGATAGCCATTCCTACTGTTAGTAAGTTACGCAATTACCCCGTTGTTCAACTTTACCTACTTCTTCAGTTTTCATGATATCATTTATGGCTTTAACATTATTTTTGTTACTTGTTCTCCGAGAACTCATGTTTAGGATATGATTCATCGTTGGAGAATAAACTGTTCATCAAAGCAGTAGGATACTTAATCAGAGATTCTGGATTGTCTATGTGAAAATTAGTGACAAAACAAGCCATAAAAAATAAAGAAAATAAGTTTTATTTAACAAAGGCACACAATGATACCAAATTAGGCTAACAATCAGCACTTTTCGAATGTCAAAATTACATAAGACAGTCCCCCAAAAACGCCCGCCCTTTACCACTTCCTAGTGCTTTAGCTGGGAAGAAGGAGTGGCGCCACAAACTGCCCAGCAGCACAGCTGTCTGTTCAGTTACAAAAACAAAAACTTGATTCTATACAAACTGAACACTTACAAAAGAACCATGGTTTTAAAATGTATGAGAGAAACCTTCGTTTCCCTAAATAAAAGCGAGTGGTAAAATGTCCATGATAATAGTTATTTATTTTAATAAAAAAGCGAGTTTCAAAATGTCCATGAGAATATTTATTAAATTTATTTTAATAAATATTCACTCACTCACCGTCCCCATTCGGACCGGAACGGGGGGGGGGAGGGTCGGAACGGTCGTGGACCGTTACCATTTATTTTGTGCCCATTGCCGTGGAGACCATGGGTGCTTGGGGCACTGAGGCCAGGAAGTTCATTGGTGAGATAGGGCGCAAGCTCCGTGACAAAACGGGTGACTCCCGCTCCGGCTCGTTCCTGGTGCAAAGGTTAGCCATTGCCATCCAACGTGGCAATGCAGCAAGCGTTTTGGGCACCTTTGCACCGGGAACAGTTAGAGGTGGGTTATTTGACTAGGCATTTAATGAATAGGTGCGTACCCTTACAAAGTATAAAAATACTTTTATCCATGAGAATATTTATTAAATTTATTTAAAAAAAAAGCCGAGTGTCAAAAGGTCCATGAGAAATGAAACACTCAATAATATTATGAGGTACTTATTCAAACCTTAATTTGATGGGAGTAACACCTTTATTTAAACTTTACACAATAATGTTTATTAGTGACTAAGTTCAAAAACATATCTTTGCCTGTACTTTGCCTAGATTGTTATAACCATCCAATCTGCGGGGTCATTGCATAACACACTATGTTGTCGCTTCAAAGACAGACACACATAATATTTACATTATAAAATAAGTTATGTTGATTTATGATTTAATTATTTGTTGATTCATTTGTTAAAAACATATTTAATTAATGTCCTTTTTAGGGCTACTTAAAATTAATACGTTTACCTATTTAAAATTACATATTATTTAGTTAATATTTAGGTTGGTAGCAATGGTATCACGCCATTATTGTTCCGTTGAGAACTTTCGGAGCAATAATGGTGGGGCGACACTTGCCACACAAATATTGGAATAAGTGGTCAGCAATTGATCTTTGGATACAGTGCAAGTAATATCTCCAGAATGTATACATATCGCTGACTGAATTCGATAGTGGCACAAGACAAAATTCAACAATTTGCGAAAACGCACAATAAATATTCGAAGACTGGATGATGGAATATAATATATGCCATAAGTACACTCAGTAAGAGGTATTTTTTACGCGCGCTCTAGTTTTCGAATATTTATTGTGCGTTTTCGCAAATTGTTGAATTTTGTCTAGTGCCACTATCGAATTCAGTCAGCGATATAAAATAAGTGTGGTTATAATCTAGACTAAATAAAATAAAAAAGTTATAATTATTGTTTACGTGTAGTTTGATTAGAGTTATTTACAACGAATAGTAGGAATAGCTTTTATTTCGACAGTTCAACAACATTCATTGCGTTATTTAGAAAGAGAAAGAAATAAAGGAAAAGTATTTATTGGGACTCGCACAGGATTATCAGAGACTAAACTAAACACACTCATAAAAACAAAAATATAAAAATAATAAAACAGAAGTATAATGAAAATAACAACAAAAAGACCTGCACGAGGCCAAAATGCCCCTATCTCAGCACGATGCTGCGACATTTAAAAAAAATAAGTGTCGCAGCGCTGGTATTCTGATAGGGCGCGCTACTGTGGTGTCACGGACAGATACAGAAATAATAAAAAAAACTTTTTTTTTTTTTTTGCTATTTAAGAGTTACATAATTACTATTAAAAAAAAAGAATTCAAATAAAAATATTTATTATTATTTTATATAAGTATTTATAATCCGCGTGTCAGCACCCGACGTAACATAAATTACTTGTCTATGCATTTAGTGTTTACGTTGTTGAGCAGACAATTTTGTCGAACATACGAAGCAATGATTCAGGTTGTGATAGATAGTCTGTTACACTATTAGGGTGCCGGTTTAAGAACTTCAAATGTTTTCAAATCAAACTCTGTCAGACAAAAATTATACGTGAGGCTTCATAAAATAAACATAGCAATACATCAACGAAATCTAAAGCACAGTAAAAAACGGATAACCCTCACTCTTCAAATACTTCGCAGTTCACGCCAATATACTTACAGTACTTGAATCTCTGCTTATCCTATAATAGAAATCGTGACACATATTACTTCTGTACGTGACTTCGAACGATATCCAAAATTTTCTCATAACTTCACTTCGGATCGAATAAAAACATCCTATCTACCATTTTTTCTCTCATTTAATTTTTGACTGTATTTTCAGATCTATAAGAGATATATTCGGGTACAATGACACGTTCTACCATGCGTATGTGTCTGCTCAAGGCAACTGGGCTGGATATCATCTGGGAGTGCTAACTGCCTACTTCTATCACAGGGCACAACAGAAGAAATGGGATCTGAGAGAATCTATCGTAAGTGTGATCAATTTTCGAACCCTCTGGAATTAAAACTTAGTCGAATAAATGATATCGATTACCTTCGTAGTCCTGAAAGCTATTCGTTCCTGAAACTTAACAATTCTGAATCCCAAACTTAAATATTTCAATTTTTTATGTAAAAAGCTAAGTTAGTAACAAAGCCGGAGTCGTCATCAATCTTTAAATATTGGCTTGATCTATTTCTTGAACCCAATTATAGCACAGAAATAATGATTTAGCTTTAGTAAATAAAAATTAGAAGACTGCAAGTGGCTGAAAGGATCTTCTTCCTATGCATATTATTTGGTTAGTTATAACAAAATGTGATCAGTATGTAGTGTGCCAAGTGACTGCGTTTAGCTAGTACCAAGTATAATGCAAATATTCTTGAATGTCTTTGTAAGGCCCATGCAACAGTGGCATATTTACCTTCCAGGTGATGAAACTCCTCTTCCTGTCTTCAATACCCATCGCGGCAGGAACAGTCCTCATGGGCTGGGACCTGCATCATCGTGAGGCTTCAGCCCTCGAGTCAGCAGTCTTCAACGCTTTAAACCAGAACTTCTTCGCTCTAGCCATCTGTGTCTTCATAATTGGATACTTCTACAAGTGTAATAGTAAGTGGAAAATTAATATTAATTATAAGTCAGTATTGGTACTTTGTAATCGTGGTGGCAGAAAGAAATTGCAACTTTTTAACTTAGGTGAAAGCCAGAAATGGACAAAAAATAATCAAGGTGAAAGTCAGAAATAGGAAATTGAATGTAACCTTGGCGATAACCTGAAATTGGCATAGGCCGTAACTAATGTGATAAACAGAAATTGAAACTTTGTAGCCTTGACGAAAGGCATTATTTGGCACTTTCTAGCCTTGGTGAAAGTCAGAAATTAACACAATGTTTCCATAGTGATAGCCAGAACAATAATTAGAACCACGGGGGTAGCCAAAATTTTACATATTTTATACAGAAATTATGTCTATTCAGATAACATTATTCTCGTGGTTTTTGCAGGAATCTACGTGGGCTCAGTAGAATGGGGTCCTCTGCAGCCTCTAGGAAGGATGTCATACTGTGCCATGTTGCTGCACGCTACCATCTTGAGGACCTACGGAGGTCAAATGAGGAGGTCTTTCTACGCTACCGATTATACAGCTGTGAGTATGATACGATGCCTATTTTTACCTGATCATATTTTTGTCTTGATTTGGAATGACAATGAACCTGTACAGTATCTGCAAAAAAAAAACACAATGGCTCAACTCCCGTCTTTTTTCCTGTTATTTTTGCCATCGATATGCTATGAAGAAAATCCGCAATTTAGTTTTGAAAAATGTATACAAATATGGTGTCTTTAGATAAATAACATTAATACCCACACATAAAATTCAGTTTGCACTACAACTTCAGAAAAATTAAGACCTTTTCAACAGTATAGTTTATTCTAAAATCAAATTAATTTACATGGACGTAAAATTGGTAGTTTTGTTTAAATGATATAACACCTGGAAACAAGGTTTTGAATCTGGAATAATGAGGATGTCTTCTGAATCCTTTATATTTTGTCTATCTATACTTAATATTACAAAGCGGTAAAATTTGTTTGTAAGTATGTAGGGGGTAATCTCTAGAACTACCGGTCGGTTTTTTTTTTTGCATTTGATAGCCCTATTCTTGCGGAAGGCTATAGGCTATTTGACTTCACGCTATACCCCTTACGAGCAGCGCAAAAAGAAAAAAAGGCAGAAAGAACGCTAAGCGAAAACGAAGTAATAGCGCGAGCAGGCGATGCGATGCGACTGGGTGGGTCGGTGGAACTAGAAATTTCACGCGGTCGAAGTCGTGAGCAGAAGCTATTTTCCATAAAAGCACAGATTAATCTGCGCATACAAGCAAGGATAAAAAATAATACAAGGTGTAATTAAAAAAACTCAAAACTCGAAACATTAAACACATTAGAACAACTTATATTGTTGTAGAAATTATTATAATTGTTTTAGCAAATATGTAGTAGCATTTTTTATTCGAAATCTTGAAAAAAAAATTGCTTTTCCATCCATTTATGGTCACATCACTCGACAAAATGGATGTGACAACTGTTTTTTCGCGATTCCAGTATCTTATTTTCTATTACTCCATAATCAAGTAACTCTGAATTCATCTTCCAGATAATGTTATACGCTGGTATCGTAAGCACGACGTATCTCTTCGCGCTGCCACTTTACCTCTTCGTCGAAGCCCCAGCCTGTCAGCTCCAGAAACTTCTCTTAGGCCCAAAAAGGAGGCCCCAAGAAAGGACAGAGAAGGAAGATGCTAACGCCAATCACGTGAAGCCTGGTATTTCTAATGTATCTGTGAATACTGTTTCTACTCATATTTAGACTAGGACTTTTTACATGACGAAAACGTTGATGAGTTTTGGATTTTGACACATTAAACTTGTCACTTGTCAGTTGATGTAACTGTCTTTATCACTGTTATAACCAATGTAAAAGCCAAAAATGTCACCTTATTACCTTGAGCGATTTGTTTTCTTGGTGAAAGCCATACATTGGCAAATTGGAACCTTCGGCGAAAGCAAAAAATATACTACTGTTTCATTCATTTTGATTTGGTCATATTTGCATTGTATAATTAAGACAAGGTTCTAATTATGATCAACATTTTCATAGGCCAATTGTACAGTTGAGGCCTAATAGTCTTTTTATCCTCCGTACTTTGAACGTTTTCTAAAGTCTATTTCTATTGGTATATTAATATTAAATTTTAAGAAAGAAAAGGGATTGTAACTTGAGATTTTAGCGAGTAAGGCCTAAGAAAGTATATAAATTATGAATTTGGACTGGTATTATTAAAAATAACATAATAGTAACAGAAATTCCTGGCTTTTGCTCAATTTTAAGATTAGTTCTTAGATTTGCGATTTTTGTGACTTTGGGAAAACTTGGCTACAGCTGACAAATCTACTAAGTCCGTAATATATGCCGTGAACATGATGTCTGATCCTCAAAAACCATTTAAACGCGGATTAATGATGTATTTTTTTACGAATTCAACAGGGCTTTAAAAGTCTTAAAAGTTAAGGCTTCATAAGGCCTCTATTAATGAGATTTCTACAGCCTAAATAGGCTGTAGGCGATGAAATCATCGCATCCAGATATGTTCCAGCTTACTTATAAGGTAGATCGGTAATATAATTTAAACCTCTCAATCTTTGATTTTATGTGGTATTTGCAATCCATCCGGAGACTGAAACAGGGCCTTCAATTCTTTAAACTTTTCAATATCCAATTCTCGTAATAAAAATAAAAACGTTGAAATCTACAGTCCGTTCATAGTCATTTTACCTCTGTCAGCAACAGCCTAACAGCAACCTTATTGTGAAAAGAATAAAGATCACAATGAGTTTGACAGACTTGTCAGTGGCAGCAACCTACCATGAGAATAAAGATCACCGTTACTTGGACAGTGATGCAAAATCAGAGGTAAAATACCTGTGTACGGACTGCAGTCGCAATCTTGTCTCAACGACAATCAACGTCAAAAACTTTTCAAAAATTTAAAAAAATATTATACAGGCTGGCATAGACATCGACGCGCAACCTGTTACCATGGATACAGTGCATAATTCTGAACTACCCTGCGTTTAAATTTTTCATCGGTTATTTTTTTTTAATGCTGTTCCATACATTTTGATCGCGTGTATTGAAAAGAAAAGAAAAATATTTTATTTGGGACACGCACAGGAAATACAAAGAGTAAAAAATAAAATAAAAAATTAAAAAAGGAGCATTTAAAACTGACAAAATTAACAATAAAAACAACAATAAACAATTTAAAAATAAACCTGTGCGAGGCCAAAAAGGCTCCTATCTCAGCATAAAGTATTTAATAAGCATTTTATTATGAAACAACTGTTTTTTTTATTGATAAAAGGTAGAAAATTTTCTGCACTGGGGGGTCTAGAATCATTTAATGAGTTCAATGGTTACAGTTAGCTTGTCGTTATCTCTGCCACCCTGTATAATATGACTGCGAATAGTTTTTTTTTTTAAATACAGAAATTGCTCCCCTGTTTTTTTAAAGCCACAGTTTGTATCCCATACATCAAGCGTAATGTAATAGCTTGAGTATTATGATGGCGACAGATGGTCATCCTGTACATACGAATATTGGTGTATCCAACGTTAGCGGTTAAGAAAATGTATTACAATGTTAAAACATACAAGAAGACTTTGTACATAATGTTAAAGTTTAGTACCTACATGATACTTATTTTTTTTAATAAATGATTTTTATAAAATGATTTTCTGTTGACTAATGATTCAAACTCAAATCATTTATTTACATGAAACCATTTACAGGCACTTTTGAACTGTCGCACCACTGTGCGACAGTTCAAAAATGCCCGTAAATAATAATTTTAGAAATAAATGAAAGAAAAAGAAAGACTTTAGAAAAAAAAAAATAGCCATCTTTTCATGACATCTGCCCCACTGGTCAGATGTCATGAAAAGATGGCAATTTTTTTTTTCTCGTTTTTCATATTTTTTTAGTATCAGCTATCATCACATTGCATCTTTCTGTTTTGAAACTGTTATTTATGTATAAAAGTCCACAAAAGAGTCTTAATTTGAAAAAAAAACTTAATTCAAAGTGTTTAAAGATGAACTGTGATAAATACAAATTTAATAAAGTAAAATAAAACAAAATAATGCAATATAGTAAACATTTATTGCACAACCATCATTCGTAATTATCAATTGAATCATCTGAAATTAATTCTGATGTGCCAGAAAAATCTAATTCAGGTTCTTGCAAAAATTGGCTCATATCTGCGTCTAATACATGTTTATTTTGCTTCGATGAAGATTCGATTGGCACGTCTCGATCAGGTTAGTGTTGAATCGTGGAGAAAAACCCAGTTATCGAACGGCTGGTTCTACCTTCTTTTTATGAGTTATATACCAGAATAATAGGTTATACTTTGCGCGTGGGACTTTTTGGCAATGTTTCATGGGTTCTGCCCCTTTGTGTGTCGGTCAGTTAGTCAGAAAGTTGAAGCTAAAAGCCAAAGCACAGCCCAAGTAAGCCAGCAATTTGAAGCCCATTCCAAAACGTAGATCTGTATGAAAAAGAACGGGCAAGATACTCCAAAGACACTCTTTTAAGGTAAGGTATTACAAAATCTTGGGTATATTATTCTGGTTGCAAATAAGTGAAAACAATGTAAAAAAATAGAAATACAATTCAAAATATAAGATTCAAAATAAGCCGTGGCCGTTAAGTGATGACCAGTCTCAACTGACGGCGCCTGTTCACGAACATGGCGCGTGGATCAGCACCGTCCAGCTCAACCATTTTGTAGGGAACTGAATGAACCGACACACGCGCCACCATTAGTGAGATATTTAAGTGAGCATGATATACTTTCAAGTGCAATTCTTTCAAGTCAAGATACATAATAATGACATAATAAACAAATCCATAGCACTCACAGTTACAAAATTTAAAAAATGCTTCGAAATTATACAAAACTATAGTTTGCAATGTATTTGAGAGATGAATAAAATTTTACTATCAAAAAGAAAAGATAATCATTAATATCTATTGAACTATTCAACAATTAAAACTTGATTAACAAAAATAAACATTAAATATGTTCGTATGTCAGAAATAATTAAAAAGGAAGCAAGTCTACCAAACATTAATAACCAGTGCGCCCAACTGGCTGTAGACCAGGACCAGCATTAACCCAAGCATTTTTATCTACGACAAGCTGACCCGACAGACGTTGTCCTGCTTTAACAATGAATGTCATAATTATGTAGTTTAGTTTTAGTTTTGACTATTGACTAAAACTATCGACTCATTTATCAACCGATCCATCTGTGTTAAACGATATTTGCAGCGCGCATTCTGTCAATCGCTGACAGTTATTTCAAACAACTGACAGTTATGTAAAATTAATATTGCCGTTAAGTTTTCTTAAATTTTGTAACGTTCCGATCAACTTCCTTTTTTTTTATTTCATAAGATCCTTCTCCTGACAATAACTAACACAACAAAAAAAAATTTAGTGAAATATATCTATATATATATATATAGATATAAGTAATCAGCCAACTTATAATATGCTTGTATAAATAGTAGTGTGTGTGTCACATAGAACGCTACATGGTTCTTTAACCATGTAGCGTTCTATTTAGAACTTTACAACAAAGAGCGCCAAAAATGTAGCGTGGTTAAAATTGCAACTAACGTCGCCATTATGTTTTGTCAATACAATTTCTGGGACATTTTCCTCTACCCACTGACGCCGAAGTGATAACACTGTTTAGAGTTGTGTTTCGTTATAATATTCAGTAAAGTAGTCAAAAGTTTTCGAAATAAGTAGTGCTATATATACCCGTGAAGCTGTGTTGGCAGACTGTCCAGTGGTGATTACAACTTACCAGGACTCTCGTGCGTTTGTGAGTAATAAGCAAATTACTTTCAAAACATTTATTGAACGACTGCGTTGTTGCTGCGTCCCTGACCTACGACAACCCGCGGATCGCTAGCGTCTACGCACACACGCACATCACTTACACGCACGCTCGCTTGCCGCCTTGCGATAACGATTTCAAGCTTTGTGGTGCAAATTATTAACGACTAATTTTGCAAAATTAAAATGGATTCGGATTGCAGTACTTGTGCTGGATGTCGGAACAAAATAGAAAATTTTGAATTTTTGGATTGTTGTGAATGCAAATCAAGATTTGATTTTTTTTGTGTGAACATACCATGTAGCAATTTTTATCTTATGGATCATGATTATAAATCCACCTGGAAATGCCCCGAATGCTGTTGCAAACAGCTAAAAACTGACAATACTAATACGCCTGCGCGCCCGGCTATTAATACTGGGAACCTCAGTCGCTCACCAAGTCGGAAACAAACACAGAGCCCCGAAACTATAGCTAAAACTCTTGGTAATCAAATCACCCCACCTGGTGTAATGAATGTGACTCTAAGGAAGAAAATTAGTCAACCCATGTCTATGAAATCAGGTAATGAGGAACATTGTTTTAACGAAGATACTCTAAGAGATATAATTAAGGAAGAATTGGCCGCGGCTGTTAAATCATCTTTCAAAGAGTTACTTACTGATCAATTGAAAAATATTCAGGCAGAAATATCTGAATTCAAAGCTTCGTTCGAATTTTTCAATGAGGACTTCGAAGAGTTCAAGAAACGATTTGATGAAAAAGATGCCTTAATTAATCAACTGCGCAACGATAATGCAAACCTCCAGCAAAGTATCAATGACCTTACTACACGGTTATGTATAGTGGAACAAAACATGCGCGAAAACAATGTGGAAGTTAATGGTTTACCCGAAGATAAGTCTGAAAACCTTGTGAAAACTCTACAAGTTATCGCCAGGGTAACTAGTTGTGATATTGGCGACAATGATATCATGTACACTACTAGAGTAGCCAAATTAAATAAGGATAATAACCGCCCACGTACTGTGATTGCTAAGCTCCGCAGCCCACGTCAGCGTGACAACCTTCTGGCTGCGGTAGGTGACTTCAACAAAAAAACATCCCTCGGACAAATTGAATTCGCATCACTTAGGCATAGGTGGTATCCGAGTGCCTATTTTTGTAAGCGAGCATTTATGCCCTGCTGGCAAACAGCTGCATGCGGCAACACGGAAACTAGCTAAAGAGATGTCATATAACTTTGTCTGGATACGCAACGGGCGAATTCTTGTACGAAAAGATGTTCATTCGAAGCCAATCTACATTCGCAATCAGGATAGTTTAAAGTTAATGAAAACAACTGACATTACAATTAAGACTTAGGTCTACTAATGTTTCTATATAAATGATCTTGGAGTTATTTGTATTTGCAATGCTTGATATTTATTATCAAAATGTTCGTGGAATGAGGACTAAAACTGAAGATATCTATAAAAATATTTTACTAACTAGTTATAACGTAATAGCATTTACTGAATCTTGGTTAAATCCTAACATTATTAATGGAGAGTTTATTGACCCGCGATATGTGGTGTATCGTAGGGATAGATTAAGTTCTAATGCATCTAAAAAAAGATGGGGGTGGGGTGATGGTCGCTGTTAGTAACAAAATTAAATCTGTAAGAATGAATAACTGGGAAAGTGATTTTGAAGATGTATGGTTGTCTGTTGAGTTTACTGTTAACAATAACACTAAGAAAATTGCACTTTGTGTTGTCTATATGCCACCGCCTGTCAAACTGGATTCTCTACAATCCTTCTTAAATAATGTTAACAACGTGCTAAATAATGTCGACGATGTTGTGATTCTTGGGGATTTTAACTTGGGTTTTTTCGATTGGAACAGGAGTGGTGACAGCCTGCATCTCTCGCCATCTAATTATGAAAATTCACTGGGGTACTCCCTTGTGGACTTCCTGTCAATCAATGTACTCCACCAATTTAATTCTATTCTAAATGCTGACTACAGAATTTTAGACCTAGTATTGAGCAACTTATCAGATGTAATAGTTACTAAGCCCAATGACCTGCTTAGTAAATTAGACTCCCACCACCCGAACATCCTCATCTCTATTCCGCTTTCAAACGTAAAAAAATTACAAACAAAATATCGTTCAGGTTACAACTTTTTTAAAGCCGATTATGCACAAGTCAAAATCTATCTAGAAAATATAAACTGGTATGATGCCTTTCATGAATGTGCTGATGCTAATGAAAGGGTTAATGCCTTCTACAGCATACTACAGAATGCTATCGACAAGTTTGTACCCAGATATGCAAGGAAAAAATCTAAATATCCCTCTTGGTATTCAGACTCACTTGTTAGAGCTCTATCTGATAAGGAGAAATACAGGCAAAAATACCGCAAATATAATAATCCCCGAGACAGACTCACCTTTGAATTACTTCGTAGTCGCTGCCATACTTTAATAAATAACTGTTATAATACATATAAATGCAAAATTGAAAATGATATTCCTAAAAACCCTAAAGCTTTCTGGCGATTCATAAAAGATAAACGTCGTGGTGAATCTTGCATACCAGCTGACATGTTTATGAATGATAGGGTGGCTAGCAGTGGTCCAGAAATTGCTAATCTTTTCGCGGATCAATTTGTCTCTGTTTTTAGCCAAAATCCAACAGCTACTTGCAATGGTTCCAATGGAATTTCAGGTATTGACTCTGTCATAAGTACTATTAAGTTTACGGAAAAACAAATTTTTAATAAGCTCAAACTCATAGATGTGTCCAAAGGTGCTGGACCTGATTCTATACCACCTTTGTTTATAAGACGCTGCTGCCATGAACTTGCTTTACCGCTACGGATTATCTTTAATTCTTCTCTTGCTGAGGGAATCTTCCCTGATGTATGGAAAAGCGCAAGAATAGTCCCGGTTTTTAAAAAGGGAGATTCTGCTGATGTTAAAAATTACCGCCCAATTTCAATATTATCATGTTTTTCAAAGATCTTTGAGTCTCTTGTCTGTCCAATCATTACTCGCCACATTGATAGAATTGTTTCACCAAGTCAGCATGGCTTCAAAACAGGACGCAGCGTAGAAACAAACCTCGTCGAGTTTGTGTCTGATGTGACCCTAGCTCTTGACAAAAGACTAGAAGTAGATGCCGTGTACACGGACTTCAGCAGTGCGTTTGACAAAGTTGACCATTCTCTGTTGCTATCCAAGTTAGAATATAATGGTGTGCATGGCTCTCTTTTAAACTGGTTCTCATCTTATTTACTCCATAGATCTCAAATTCTTGTTATTAATGGTTACGAATCTTACCCATACTATGCCGAATCAGGAGTTCCTCAGGGTTCTCACCTTGCACCGGTTCTATTTTTGCTCTTTATTAATGATATCACTGTCCAAATCCATCACTGCAAATATCTAATGTTTGCCGACGATCTCAAAATTTATAAGACTATATTTTCAAATGAGGATGCTTCCCTAATTCAGGAGGATTTGGACAGAATTGAGCATTGGTGCAGCCTTAACCACATGGAACTTAATGTACAAAAATGTAGCCATATACGATTCACGAGGAAAAAACAGTCCTATACTATCTCGTATAAAATAAAAGGAGTATTATTGAAGACTGTGAATGAGGTTCGTGATCTTGGCATAACCATTGACAGTAAAGTCAACTTCAGAAGCCATATTGATAATATTGTTACAAAATCGGCGCGGCTACTAGCATTTCTTAAAAGAAGCACTAGAGGGTTTAAGCTAGTGAGAACAAAAATTGTGCTATATAACACCTTAGTTCGGAGTCACCTTGAATTTGCCAGCGTGGTGTGGAGCCCGTACTATGCAGTGCACTCACAAAGAGTAGAAAGCATCCAAAGGGCCTTCACAAAACACCTGGCATATGCCTTCGGTGATAATATATCTCCCCGGTGTCCATATGAACAACGTACTCAATATTACAACATGATTACTCTGCGCGACCGTCGACTGATGCAAGATCTCATGTTCTTTTTCAAATTGGTTAACAATAGATTGGACTGCGATAAATTAACTGAACAAATTGGACTAAAAGTCCCCTATAATTTACCCAGATATCCTATTACCCATTTATTCTCCACTAAAGCATCCAAAACAAATATTGGACTAAACTCACCTCTCAATAGGCTCTGCCGAGAAATGAATTCTTATATAAAATCCACTCCTGATGTTGACATATTTCATGATTCCGTGAATATCTTTAAAGCCCAAGTTTTAAGTTTTGGGGTCCCAAAGCACGCAACCCACATAATCTAAGTTTAATTGTGTTAGTATGTAAGTTTTCCTGCAACCTCTGTAGCTTTTCTAATGTAATTTGATATTTCTGTTTTTATGGTTTGTTATCACTTAAATTGTTTAATTTTTTGTTTAATTTTTGTTTTTACCTTAGGTTATCACTGTATTTGAAAATGTTGGTTCACCTGTTATTGGCAACTGTATAAGCCCATGGCTGTTACCCACTGTTATGTGATATTTTATATACAGAAGCTGTTGGTGTACCTTTTTAAAATAAATAAATAAATAAATATACATTTTCTTAAATGTTCACCAACAATCACTGTCAATATCATTCAGTTTTTCGAACATATAAAGCAATGGATTAGCAATAGGCTTCCAAATGATTCAGATTGTGATTAATAATAATATAAACGTTTATTTTCTCTACACAAGTTATGTACTTACAGCTAATTTTCGAAAATTGTACACGAACATGGAGCTAACTTTGTGAGAGACTGATGTCTGAAGTAGGTTTATATAAAAACCTTTGATTGATAGTGTGTTATACAATTAGGGTGACTCTTTGACAATTCAAAAGTTCCTTTAAGGCTTGTAATAATGCCAATAACCTTGAGCATTTGGGCGGAGCTAACGACCAACTGAATCTAAGGACGAGTGCGGGGGTGACGTAGACGCAGTCATTAATCGGACGCCTCTTTAATTTATTAAAATAAAAATAATACATATTTAAAAAAAGTAACAAAACCAAATCATTTTTCTTTGTATTGCAAAGCAGTAGTAATTTTTTTATACTCTTTTGATAAAAAACAAAGGAGTAAAATGGTTTCATCTCAATGATTTGGAGGTGATTTGGTGTATTTTTATTTTATTTTGTGATACCGATAGAAAAATTATGGCTAAACCAAATTACGTATTATATCATGTAGATTACTAACATTTTTTTTAAGATGTAATTTCTCTGTAAATGCCGACGAAAAGTTGCTTCATCTGCATGCTTCTTCAAGCTTTTTTCGAGAGAGCAGCCTTAAATGGTTTAATTGAAATAAATGCTTCGAGTTTTTTTTGAGGTGCAGGTGCCGAAACATCCTTGTAGCACTATGGGCGTGCGCTATGGAATTAGTATATAGGTTTTTGTGCGCACTTCGCGCAAGTCGTTCAATGTCACTTCTTGCTTTTATCAACTGTTCTGACAAAAGCGTTTAAACATCCGCAGGCCGGACCTTTGTTATAGCGTCAATATTGGATCGAATCCTTTAGGTAGGTATCTACTTATATCGAATGAGAGCACATTAATTAATCACACAATAGAAGCAAATGAGCGAAGTGCGGTTCATATCGACTACCGATGCTCCCAAACTATGTCAGAGTAACGACTATGTGATAAATCCGATTAAAATATTGATATTGTTCATGACTTTATGAGAAGGGGAAGATCAAATAAATATAAGGTATTTGATATCGGCTTTGATATCTATCTATCTGTGTATTTAGCCTGTAATGTGTGTAATGACAGCACACGAAACCATTGCACCATAGCACCATTGTACACTAAAGTGTGTACAATAAAGCATCAATTATAGAATTTCAAATATATACCGTAAAACGGGGTGAATAGGAACGCAGGGGTGAATCGTAACGAAACTTTAAAAGGGATTTTAACATTGAAATATTATAGTCTGTCGCCAAAAAGGACTCTTAATGTGTATACTTTATTATAGTTAACCGATTACGTGCCCCTGATGGCAACAAATTATATTATTTAAATGTTAAAATTCCTTTTAAAGTTTCGTTACAACCCTATCTTTTTCATATATTTAGATGCGTAGATCCTTATTTATGTTTTATTTTTTTACATTGTTTCCTGTTTACCTGTAAACAAACGCTTAAAAACAATGACATTGTCACTAATAAGTAGTCAAAATAACGCTTCAATTATGACGAAAAAATACGAGTGGTTACTCTAGACCGACAACGGACGGTTAGATATTATACGAATCCAGCTTCAAATTCCAAATTGCAGCACTCTCACACTGAAGCAAAGCTCAAAACTCAAAGCTATCAAGTTATCAAAGCTTGTAGAATATTGAACCACGTACTAATCTCAGAAGCAACCATAGTGACATTGCTGGACAATACTTAACAAATTTTCAGGACATGGTAATATGAACCTTCAAATCCTACTAGTAAGGTTGAATATCCAACAGCAAGGTATGAGGGCTGAGCCTGAACACTACATATCGATTATCGGCACACCGATTAGGGATGTCACTTGCATAGGATTTGCCTAATTCATAGTGCATGTGTCGTCGCGTCAATCTGTGACGTAGTGCGTGATATGGGCTGCTATTACACCGAAGCATAATCATAAAAAAGAAATGTTCTATCTACAATCGTTACACTGTTCAAGCTAAGATACAAGCTAAGTGTACAATATTAAGCGATAGATACAGAATGCAAAAAAAAATAGTAGGTATTTAAAAAAAAGTATAGCAATATTGTAAAACGATAGTTGGGGTTAGAATATTATTAAAGTATTGACTATTGGTGGTAAATGCACCTAAAACTAAATATCTAATGAACAAAACGTGAATTAGAAAAAATAACTTAAAGTTTTTGATTATACCTATAATGTCTAGATGGAGCGTCGCCCTACAATCAAAACAAAAAAACCAAGCCAACAATTTCAAGCATGTGTGCGTACAGGCGGCGTTTTACACTGTGCGTCTTTGTCTCTGTGTGCGTGATTAATGATACCAGCAACTACACTTCTCACATAAATCGCATATTAAAAAATATACTAATTAAATAAGATAAGTTTTAGGTGTATGTATGTAGTATTATTCCGTTTTAGTAGTGTCTTTTTAATGAGTAGTTACTTTCTTAAATAAATAAAAAGCACTATTTAATTTAATTAGAGTTTAGTGTGAATGTTGTATTAAATCAGCTAAGTTAATTAAATTAGTATTACAATATTTAACTTTTTAGGCAGTTTGTATTTGGAAATTTGAAATGAAAGAGCACAGATATTGGTGCCGATTCTCTTGTCACACAATTCTCTAAACTAGACTAAAAATCACAAAAATTTAGTTTATTCCTGTCAAAAGACGATTTCTCATTCTGAAATAGACTAAAGTGACACAACTTAACTATATTTTAGTTTGACAGCACTAAGATGGTTCTGATTTATTAGTTTAGTGAAAATGACAATTTTGCTATTCCGAATTTGACGTTTTTCACCTAAAATTTTGATTGTCTTAACTAAATCTGGCTATTTTTAATCGCGATTAAAAAGGTGTGGAATAAAATTAGTTGTCATGAACTAAGATTCACCACAACACCTCGACTTCAGAGGCAAAAACAGTACTGTTTTTTTATTTTTATTTTGCTTATATCTCGAAAACGGTGTGTCCTATCGCAAAAATAATGAAAATTTCGACCCCCTCTATGTCACCCTTAAACCCATATAACTCTATATGTAGGTATTTTTTTTTTTATATTTTCCATACAAAAAGTAAAAAAATCCATATAAAACTCGCCGAGGCTGCCACAACTGCGCGCCTCCGGCTCTAAAAAAAATTCACGGGGTAGGGCAAACAAGTACCATGTGGAGTCGCGATTGTCAAATTAGTTGCGTCAAAATCATTTTCAAATTTAGAGATATTTTATTGCAGAATAGCTTTAAGATTCTCATAGCCAAAAGTAAGGAATTTTAGTGATAGTTTAGTTAGTTTAGTCCGGTGTACAAGAGAATCGGCACCATTAGGAATTAATTTTTAATTGCAAATAAACACGTTTAACAAAGACATGGGCTATAATAACGCCTGAAAGAAAAAAAAAATTAAACAAACAATTATTAAAAGAAAACACGAAAATCATGAATGAAATTACTCTTGGCACTTTTGAAATCGGTTTATTGGACCCAATGCAAAGAAGGAGGAGGTTTAATTGAAATAAACGCTTTGAATTTGAGTATGCATCATTCTGTAACAGCTTCATATCCAACTCAGTTAATTACAACAGTCACCGCGAGCTCATTACTCGGGAAAAGTTAAATTTCCTTTGCCTTTTCCATGGAGTTTATTTCTCGTTCTTCTCCATAGAATTCTACGTTTTGGAACAGGCAACTTCAATATTCTGACTAAAGTCGATATCAGACGCTTCACTTTTCGGTAGTTTTTGCCTTTAGTTCGGCATCATTCACTCGAAGTCAAACGTCTGAACACAAAATGGATCAAAAGTGAAAAAATAATTCCTTGGTAAACCGATCCAACCGTGTTGGATTTCGACACTCGTCATCTTTTACTCACCTACAGAATAATAAAAAAATGAAATGAAAGAACTGGATGAACATAATTACATACATAACATCACGTCAGTATTCCCCGAAGAGTAAGGCAGAGGTGTACCTATAGTACACCCACATTTCGCCAGTTATGTTTAAGTCCCATGTAATAGGGGGCGAGCCTATTGCCTTGAACACACCATTTCTAAATCACTTTGTCGTTATCCTGTGAACGTGGAATGAAACAAAAATTAACCTTCACTCGAGTAAACCATTCATTCGAGTGAAGCGTTTTACATCGGCAGTACTGACCGGCTCTTTGACGACTCAGACGTGACAGTAAACGGTAAATGCTGTTCTCTTACAATCCGGTGTGACAGTCAGCCTCTATAACCCCACTACATTGTCCACCGACAATCAATCGATCACAGCTGTTGCTACTATATTATCGAGAAGATCCCGTCGCATGGTAGGTTTAGAGGGTTAGATTTCAGGCATGTTAATTGAGTTATCGATTCTCATCCGGATACAGGCTTAGATTGACAGGGAGTCGAAATTTAGTGCTGTTTTGCCATTTTATAAATTCACTTCGAAGTTTAAATCACATCCGAGTGACTGCACTCGACAACGAACTTACTTATTTTTATTTAAGTCAATCATCACAGGCTCTAGCACGAACGCGCGAATTAAACGTAACGTAAATTCGAACGATTTTTTTATCGAACATACAACTACCCTAACACAATTAGTATCAATATAATTAATGTGAATATTAGGACTACGTGGGTCTTTTATTTTTCTCTGGCATTTTGATCACTTTATGCGGCCTACCCAAATGGTATTGTTCATGAAGTCTCTGAGCTCCTTATGTTCTAACTGGAGCTACACGATTTCTGATAAATGCGTGCTCTGATTGGACAGGGCCACTCAAATGTGTATGGTTCTTTCCTCAGAACACCATGGCAGATATATTAGCCTGCATGGTTTTCTTACGGCCTGACCAAGATTATGTCAGGACTTTGAAATAGACTTTGACCTCTGAGTTTGCTTAAAGTAGTAAATTAGGGAACACCGAACACGTCTAGTTTTAAAAACATAATTTAATTTTGACGTGTAAAAGTGATGTTTTGAACCAAGTTACAGAAACAAATATCATTTGTCATCAATTCATTACCCATAGTACGAGTAGTATATGAAAAAAGTCATAAAACTCGTTTGTTTAAGAAGTCCATCGCCGAATTTGAATTTGGAAGTGATTTCTAAAGAATAGGGTAGGTAGTATTTGGTTGGAACATTGCAAATATTTTGCAGAGAAGAACCATAATAACATAATTATTATAGGAAATGGAACAATGGAGCAGTTACACGCTTTTAGGGTTTCGTAATCAACAAGGAACCCTTATAGTTTCGCCATGTCCGTCCGTCCGTCTGTCCGCCGCAGCTTAGCTCAGAGACTTTTAGTACTAGAAAGCAGTAATTTGGCATGTATATAATATTAGCCACGCCGATAAAGTGGAAAAAAATAGTGTACCTACTCTATACGTAAAGTGGGGATGTTTTTTTTTTCTCGGCTATCCCACGCTATCGTTGGATAGACCTTTCAAAAAAATTGCGCGTTCGTGAAAACAATTTTTCGATTAAGGGATCCATTACGCTTTAAGGTGCTATTTTTTGTTAGAGTCAAGTGTCCCCCCTCACTGCCAGCTAAATAGTTGTTTCTGGGTATGTGAAAAAATTCACAGTAGTAGTATACATAACGAAGTTAAAAGTAAAATTATCATAGCTAAGTAGGCTTGACAATTTTACGAGTAATAGTTGACCAAGTTACATTTGCAGTTGGGATGTAGCGGCACACATGTTTTTCAACTAATAAATTCATCCCAACGTCGTAACCTTACATTGTACGTGGTCCGACACGCGATTGTGAAGTTATTTTTATATCCTAGTCGCAAAACACGATGATTTTAGGTACTAAATGACGCGATGTTACTACAGTCCGGCCGTCAAGGATACGTTCCCGACATATATGTCAGTACAACAATTCTATACTCGAAAGGTTTAGGTAGATAAATAAAGGTAAACAATAAAAACCACGTGACTCATACATGTTAAACCTTTTATTTCAAATGTTAAAATCATATTATTTTGAGTCCCTAATAGGCTCTATTCTGAATCTGATTTGAGGAACTACACATAATTATATCACATTAATATTAAAGCTTTCAGTGGTATCATCAATTATTTTGTCTAATTTTAACATTTTCTGTTCTTCTTTTATTACATGACCCTCGCCACTTTTCCAATTCTCAGCAGTCACATTAGCTAAAGCCTCTGGCAAAAGAATGTTTAGGTCAGTCATTTTAAAATTTTTATTTTTCTGTGCTACAAACCCTTTAACTTGAGCCAATATTAACTCATTTGAATTGCGCTCACAGTGGTATGGTGGCAGCCGCAATACAGTGACACCATTTAACATTTTTCTAATTCATCCACAACTTATAAGGCATCTGGTTAACCGACTAAACGTAATACCTGCTACTTCAGTGGCCATACTACGTCACAGGTGTACTCTTCAATTTAGCAACGTTATCTAATTCTTTGTATTTTCTAAAAGGTTTAGGGAACCTGTCCTTTTAGGCTCTTTACAATAGACAGATTACAAAATATTACACAATTTTATAAATTTAACAAAAAAAATGTGCTCAAGCAATTACATGTACGAAGAGTATAGTTTACGAATAAATGATAAAGTTTAACATACTTTAATAAAAGAGGAAACTATCGTATAAATCGCAAATAACTTTAATTTTGTTGTAACGTATTTTTAAACAAGAAAGTGTAAACTATAAAAAACCCTTTTTACGATTTGTTTACCTTTATTTAACTACCTAAATCCTTCTAGTATACGAGTAGTAACGTATAAAAATCAATTTCGCAAAAAACGTATTCGTTTGTATGAAACTGACCGGTGACAAGAACGCATTCTCTCGACGCTGCGACTCAACGGTAGAAATGTAACGGCCGGTGCACACCTAGTGAAGTGCAACGCGGCGCGGTTGTCACTGCTAAAAAAATATCAACGTTGCCTGCCCAAAAATAAAGTTAAAAATAAATAATTTGAGACGTGCGCCTCTTTCCGCTTAGACGCGCTCTCGAGCTAATGGAAGTTTATTTGTATTCAACTTTAAATCAACTGGTGCAAAGTCGATATTTGTTTGACAGTGACGAATGCACTACGCTGCGCCGCGCCGGATGTGCGCCGGACTGTAGGGCGTTTTAGTCTCGTGACGTCAGATGGTAGTAGTGACCTGATGTTTCTGTCTATAATAGATTTTAAAACACTTACAACCTGTGCTTACAACTGCGGCATTTTTTGAGATATATATACCTTTTTTTTTTACTGTGGCTTACTTTTTTTGAGGTTTCAAGAATAAAATATCGAGAGCCATCTATCCTATAACTTACATTTTTTTCTAAGTTAATTCTTGCCCAGAATATAGGTAGAAAGATACATAGAATAAGTATGCTTTATTGTACACCATAAATAAAACTAATGTTTATCAAGTTCTGCGGTCATTTGTGCTAACAAAAGACCACTACAGACGTTGTGACGTCATAGGAAACCCCCTAATGGTAATCTTGTTATGAAAAAATGTGGTCAAACATCCAAGTACCACTTTATCGCCATCTCTTTCTAGAAAAGAAGAAAGAAAAGAGACAAAATAATGATAAACAACATGCGTAATTGAGGAAAACATTGAGATGTGTACTAAACTAGTTATGATTTGACTTAGAAGCGTGTTGATGTGTTTATTTAATATTTTATAGTGATAAATTGTGTCTTGAAGTTGAAATTTAGTAAAAATAGCACAAGCATATTTAGCAATACTTAAAAAATATTGAAAAAAGTAAACCTACTAATATTTCAGTGTTACTAGTTTGTACTAAGTTTTCATAGTTATCATTTAGTTGTATTATTTGAGTACTTATTAAACGTTTGATAACTGGTTTGTAATAAGTTCGGATTTACTGCGGTGAGTAATGTTATATATTTTATTTTCGTGTTCCATTTAATATTTTTATTAATTTTTTAATGTCGATATTGATTTGTTTTTCCTTTTCTAACATAATTCTGTCTTTTAATTTGTTGAATACATCATTATGAAATAGGCACAGTCAGGAACTAAAGTCGATGAATACTCATAAAAAATATATTTATAAAACTGTACAAAAACAGTTTTAAAATAATAATAATAATATTTTCGGCCAACAATGATCCAGCGTGTTAGTAAACAATTTTAAAACTACACTGGATCTCAAAAATTCTAGGTCGCTAATAAATGGCGTAATAGTTTATTAAATACATAAGACTAATTTGCGAAACTATAGTATATTGTAGATGACTGATTAATATATACAAAAAAATGTGTAACACGTTTTGTACATTATATAACTTTTATTAAATACAAAAAAATAAGAAAATTTCGCTTCTAACTTATGATAACAAAAATACACTTCGCAGTAAATCTTAAAAAATAAAAGATTTTTTGTCAATTTAATATTTTGTATTTCCTCCACGAGCCCGTATAACTTCATTAAGACGATGTGACATGCTGTAAACCAATTTTTAATACGATTGTGCTCTATGTTTGCCCATTCTTCCACTAGCGCATTCCTTAACTCGTGTAAGGTAACGGGAGCAGGAGAGCTTTGTCTCACGCATCTCCCGAGCTCGTCCCATGCATGTTCTATGGGATTTAAGTCTGGACTGCGAGCTGGCCACTTTATGCGGGTAATACCGACGTCTTGAATATACATATTGACCAAACGAGCAGTATGTGGTCGTACATTATCGTGCATAAAAATGGAATTTGCAGCCATATTCACTAAGAAAGGACCAGCATTTAAAACCTCTTCTACGTATCTGACAGCAGTCAGAGAACCGTTTCCTATGATCACTAACTCCGTGCGATCCTCTGAAGATATCCCAGCCCAAACCATTATTGATCCTCCACCAAATGGCACCTTTTCTTCAAAACACGCTTGATGATACCGTTCTCCTGGTCGTCTAAATACTCTTCGTCTCCCGTAGTGCGTAAATAAAGAAAATCTGGACTCATCGGAAAACATAACCTTGGACCAATCCTCATCTGTCCATCGGATGTGTTCTCGAGCAAAACGTAACCTGGCAACTCGATGTACTCTGAGCAGGTTGGGGCCGTTTGCTGGTCTATAAGGCTTTATATAAGCTTCACGAAGAATTCCACCACAACAATGTGAGCTCTGATACGATTGTATCAGAGCTCACATTGTTATGGTGAATTTTTTGAAGACTGTTTCGGACCTGAACAGCCGTGAGATGTCGATTTCTTAACATAGTGCTCACGATGAATCGGTCTTCTCGTGTAGTTGTGCACCTTGGCCTGCCATTTCCTGGACTCCTGATGTTCATGCCGGTCTCTTGAAATCGCTGGAGTACTCTTTGTACCGTTGATAAAGATACTCCTACTGTTCTAGCAGTGGTACGCTGACTTCTTCCTTCTCGTACCATGATAATAATCCGTGAACGACATGATATTGCACTGAATACTCTGATCAATCCAAGGAACCATTTATAATGACAGCTCGGTTTGAAACAATAGCAGAAAAAATATTCTTTTCCAAATTTAAAATTTTTAAATCTCGCCCCCTATTACATGGGACTTAAACATAACTGGCGAAATGTGGGTGTGCTATAGGTACACCTCTGCCTAACCCTTCGGGGAATACAGACGTGATGTAATGTTATGTGTTATGTGTGAAATTTTTTAAAGAGCAGTTTTTTTATTTTTTATCTGGAACTTGTACAAATGAAACCTCTTTAGAGATTTAGAACAAGCATTAGTAACCTGCTTACTACATATTATTTATTCTAGCCATCTAGGTACATAATTTATGGAGATATCACGGTTTTTATTAGCGACCCGGAATTTTTGCGATCCAGTGTAATAACTCTTAAAAACTGAGCAATTTTTTTTATTAAAAAGGGATCAGAAGTAAAATTAAAAGAATAGTAACTGTTAGCTATTATAATTATGGAATGCTAAAAAGCAACTTATAGAATCATAACCCGTGCCCCCATCGGGATTTCTCAACGGCAAAAATTACGAATTTCCATACAAACTTTCATCCCTTATTTAATCCCTTTATATTTTCCGAAATCCTTCCATTGTGCTCACCTTCGTTATATAAGGAACTATTGTGCAAAATTACATGTGCGTTGTCTGTGAATGAATGAATTTAAGATTTTTATTAAGTAGATTTTGTGTCATGTCCTTGGGTACAGAGGAGTTCATCTGTTGTTACGTACCTGTTACTTGTTGACAGGCCTAAACTGTCCTCCCATATAAGCACTATAATTTGAAAATATTGTAAAAGCCAATTATTTTTACAAGAGTAACCGTGGAGTTTCTAGCCGGCTCTTTTCCATAGGAAACGATCATTTGTACCGTGCACCTAGCATCTGGCGTTTCATAAGTGCCCATGTAGGTTTATGTGAAATAAAATATTTTGATTTTGATATGGTTGGATATTATCGGATCGGTAAGAAAATAATTTATTTTTAACCGACTTCAAAAAGAATAGGAGGTTATGAATTCGGCGAGTTATTTTTCTTGTTTGTACACTGATTTTTCTAGCCTACAGAACCCTCTACTCTCTTTCCAGAATACCACAATTCAGAAACAATGATTTGGCTATTACTAATCCTAATAACACCTAATGATTCAAATCAAGTTGGCATAGTAGGAAAATTTTTAGCTCCTTACCATTATTGTGGAGGTAACACCAATATTTCTGCAGCTTTTGAATTTGGAATGGCAACAGGGAACGAGAACCAGTATAATTTAAATATAGAAGGGCAAAACCGGACACAATCACAGATCAATCATTTGAAATTTGATTCTAATAGTTCTGTTCTTTTGGTAAGTTACTCTTAAAGTTAGAGTATTATTTATATAGGTGAGAGGATTCTGTGACCAGTAAAAATAATAATTAAGCTGGATGGGCCAATGTAACCGGATGCAGCTGAGTACTCGTATCTTTCACGGAGCGAATGCCTATCTGACCTCCACAACCCAAGAACTGGGTACCACGATACCCCTTGGTAAGACTGCTTGTCAGACTTGGCTTCTGACTACCCGTAACGACTGTCAAAATCTACGAATGACAGATGAGACCAATGGCTTAACGTGCTTACCGAGGCACGGAGGGGTCTCGATATGTAATGGATGGTCACCCATCCACGAATCGACCGCGGCAAGCGTAGGTAGATTAACCTTCGATCGACCCGCGCGGCTTTTGTCATTTAGCCACGAGCCACTCACAAAAAGAAGATACCATCTTGTCTAAATAAGCCAATATTCCCAATATCGGTACACCATAATTCAGCAAAGTATGCGTTCAATAAATATCCAATGATGATCTACCTCACTTGAAAAATACTCCAAGAGATGACACCTTTCTTCAATCTAGAATCAATAACGTTGATCCCAAAGTCTAACAACATAATCACCTTTGATTTGATTTGTATTTGAGAGCCGGAAACCTGTTCAAATAAACCTAATTGAATTTAACGGCAACTTTATTGGACAGAAAAGTTCTGTAAACCATTTGAGACGTTTTTTTTTTTCAAGATTAAAGTAACGACTGTCAAAGATCTACGAATGTCAGTCGGGACCAACGGCTTAACGTGCTTGCTAAGGCACGGAGGGATCTTAATAATATAATGTAATGGATGGTCACCTATCCACAAGTCGACCGCGGCAAGCGTGGCTTAAACTTCGATCGACCCGAGCGGCTGTTAGGATTCAGCCACGAAAAGAGCAAATGTATAAATAAATGGTGTTACACCTGAAAAAAATATCTGTTTCCTACATTTTGTTGAGCTAGGTGATCTCCCGTAGTAAAAGTTATTCATAATGATGAGTATAGATAGATAGAAGATGTAATACTCTTTGTTGTTTCCACCATAAAAGATACGGATATAAATGTAGAAATTTTACATAGGGTGACACAAAAAGGGCGGTCTTTAAAAGAGGTATTTTAAAGACAACCTACGGATGGATGGATTAAGGGAGAAGAAGAGAATACATCATGTAGTCTGTGGTGCACCATTCACATATATACAATAAATATATACATACATACATAAAACATATTATACTTATCTATAAAAATATATACGATAATAATCATGAAACAAGTACAAAGAAAAAAAAAATGGTGTTTAAGGAGAGAGATAGTGTCACCTTTTCAGGTTCAATACCATTTTTGTTACACCTTGTATAAGCATACCAGAGAAATGATACGCGGATTCTGTGTAAGATGATATGGCTAAGAAGGGATGACTGCTGATAGAGATGCATGGAATAAAAGACTTGCTGCGCGAGCTAGAAATAAATTAGGAGAAGCGCTGAGGAACTAGACAAAGAGGCGTTCTACGAGTATCAGCGACAATGATAATGAAACAGTCAAAAATGTATTGGATTAACAAAAAGATTATGTCAATCCTATTGAAAATCGTTGTAGAAATACGAAACGCTTTAACGCGAGATGGATAGACGTATGTCGTGCATGTTTGAGATTCTGTGAGATGATGGACGATAGATAAGCTTTGATTTTTTTTATCCTAATATTATTTGATTGTTGTTTGTATTTTTGTTAATTATTATTATTGTAAATATGTCTGTTTTTATTGAAATTCTAACTGTGCAAAAACTTGGACGTTGTGTATGTTTTTTACCAATAAATAAATTAAAAGCGATTGTTACTTGTTACTCAAGAGTATAATGATAAGTTCTTACTACATTTTAGACGTTACAAATCGGGCAGTAGGGTGTAGTCACGTAAAAAGCTGGTAACCGTCACCGATATGCCTGCGGTTTTTGGCGCTGACAAGCGCTGATTGTCATGATACCAACAGCGATAAGCGCTGCTAAGTTCATATAAGAATTAGTGGGCGCTGGTTCGCACTGGGTCGCGCTGATTTGGCAAGAAATATAAAAAAAACTGTCTACGCCAACCAGTGTTGGTAACCAACGCTTGTAACTGCATCCTTCAGAAGATAATTTATCATCAATAAACTCGCTTTGACACGCAATTATTCACATTTAGTTCAAACTATTATTGAAACAACCAATTAGGTATCGTTATCGGCACTAAATTATAAATTTGACATTTAATTAGTGTTAGAATTGATTTTGCAGGTGTTCAAAACAATTGTCTATTCTATATTCAATGTGAGCACATTGACTAATGACATAGCTTTGCTGAAGTTGAAGTCTGAAACTGTTTTTAGTGATTGTGTACAAACAGACTGCTTGTGGCAGAAGAATAATTGCAGCGATGTTTTTGGGAAGTTAAGTAGTGGATTTCTTATCCTTAACATCTAAGTAATACCACTATGCCCAGATTTGAGCTCATTACCTATTAACTAAAGGTCAGCAAAGACTGACAATCATAATGCTCAAGCAGTTTTTCATTGAAAAAATTATGATAAATGATTTTATTTCTGTAAATAGGTTTGTACAGGCACTTTTACACGTCAATCATATTTTAAAAACTAGATAAGGTTGGCGTTTTCTATCTGACTACCCTGAGAAGAAAGGCCGAAACAAACTCAGAGGTCACAGTCTCTTTTAAAGTCCAGACACAATCTTGGTCAGATCATGAGAAGACCATGTAGATTTGTGTCTGAAATGGTCTTTTGAGAAAAAAACACACAGATTGAGTGGACCTGTCCAGTTGGTGCACGCATTTGTCAGTAAAGTAAATGAACTAAATCACAACTACAATATAATTCAAAATGGCGTCTAAGATAATAAGATTAGATATTTGTCATGCATTGCATATTTTCACTCAAAACTTGACAGCAATGAATAATTTATACTAGATTATTTTGCTACTTAGTTTGCACTGACCTTACGATATAATTTTTTGGAAATAGTGGTCAAATGATAAATGATTTTATTTCTGTAAGTAGGTTTGTACAAACACTTTTACACGTCAATCATATTTTTTTAACTAGATGAGGTTGGCGTTTCCTATCTGACTAGTCTGAAAAGAAAGGCCGAAACAAACTCAGAGGTCAGAGTATTTTTTAAAGTCCAGACATAATCTTGGTCTTGATCTTGGTTGGTCTTGTGTGAAGACCATGTAGATTGGTATCTGAAATGATCTTTTGAAGAAAGAACCACACAGGTTGAGTGGACCTGTCCATTTGTCAGTAATCGTGCAGCTCAACTCAAGAGGTCAGGACTTAAGGAGCTCAACAATTCGACGAACAATACCAAAGAAAGGGCATTTGGGTCACTGCTAATAGATAGGCTTGTTTCAAAATGCCCGGTTAAAAGTAGATGTTAATTTAGTTACATTACCAGTCTACAGCGATGCCGAGGAATTTTTTGACGCCATACTTTAGTTTGTTAATAGTTTTATTCAGGTTAGGTTATTACATTTTAATTGTAAATACTGTAAATCTGTTAAAAGTTAAAACGTATGAAATTTCATTCAAATTCTGTAAAAAACAGACAGTATGTTTGGGTGTATGTTAGGGTGTGTGTGTGTGTGTGTGAGGGTGTGTGAGTGTGTGTGTGTGTGTGCGTGAGGGTGCGTGTGTGTGTGGGTGTGTATGTGTTTGGCTGGCTGGGTGTGTGACGGTGTGTGTGTGTGAAGGTGTGTGTGTGTCAGTTCTGTATTGTGTGTTTGCGTGAGTACAGAACACACGCACACACACAATATAGAACTGACGTGACTGTGTGTGTTTCTGTATTCTGTAATTCTTTAATTGCAACTGCCTCGTTGTTCTAGTGGTCGCAAGTGCTACTGCTGAGCATGAGGTCCTGGGTTAGATTCTCCAGTCGGGCAAAGTGATATTGGTATTGTCTATCTGAAATATCTCAGTAGCAGCCTGGAGTCTGGATTTGTGCCCAGATATTGGCATTGGCAATAGGCTCGGCCTCTATTACATGGGACTTAAACTTAACTGGCGAAATGTGGGTGTACTATAGGATGTATATAGATGATATTTTGTAGTTCTGCAGCAGGTTATTCGAATATCGCAATAAAGATTTTGTTTTTACAGGAGGTAGGATGGGGATTCGACCCCCAAGACGTTATATCGTCAACACTACAACAAATAATTACTATTCCTGTGGTATCAGAAGTGACCTTTTTGAACCGTAAGCTGTTATTCTTCTATACAAAACCTAATTCTGACAATTCTTCAGGAGACGCTGGTGAGTATGTAATAACTATGTTATAATTGACTGTCTACACATAATCACCTCGTGTTTACACCTATATACAGTGTTTCAAGGATCTTTTGATGCTTGAATTACATTGAGAGGGGTCGTTGTTGGTAAACATTTGCGAAATTGTTTCGTATAATTGTATTGAAAAACAAAATGGTGACGTTAGTTCCGATTTTTGTCACGCGCCAAAAGGTCCTTGTACCGTTGTACATGTTGTGCTACTTGTTTTCTTTAAGTCTATAAAAGACTTGCCAAAGACATGTCGCTTCTATATAATGTAATAATAATAATTTATAATACATGTATTGACATTCTTTCAGAAATGTTACGTTAAATATTTTGTTCGCCTTTTAGGCATTTTTGACCAGCTTTCTACAAGTTAGGTATACAGCTAGTCTTTACAACTTTTTTTGTGTGTAAACGATAAACGAAATCATGTAAAATACATGTTATAATTACCTTGGTGTAAGCGCAGGGTTACAATAACAATACCAAACATGGAGATTATGGAATTATATCCTCGTGGTCAGCCACTGGGGTTGATCTTCAAGGGTAAGTAATGCTTGCCGAGGTCGGTCCGTTGATGTGTGACCATCCATTCCATACCTTCGTGCGTTATATTCGCATAAATCGACAAAATATTGAAAACAGCAATTTTTTTCTTGCGATTTCATTGTTGGTTCCATAGTAGAAGTTATTCATAATGATGTATGCCTACAGTCAGCCTTAAAAAGATGACAAAAATTGTTTGATTGTCTACAATTTGTGTTCCATATTAATACTGTATCAATGTGTAGATTGTGTAGGTACAATTAAGCATCCAATGTGTACTTAATTATGTTTTGAGGCTACAATTTGTTGCAATAGATTGTTGACAAATAAATTAATTCTGGTCGCTCTATACATCTTAAGGGGTCATTGTACAGTCAACAATGACCCTTTTTGAGGTCTTCAGTTATATCAATTAGGAACATTTTTATTTTTTTAATTACCGTGTATTTCCCCCATAGAAAATTCAGTCTGCCGCGGCGACAGTGGCGGTAGGATGTTGATGGCATCTGGCTGGGGAGTCGCGACTACCACAAAAGTCAAGAGGTGCCACTGGCCAGCATTCTGGCTCGTGGTATGTCCGTGGTATGGTATACACCACTGTCAGTCGAAGTGAAGCCTGTTTGAAGAAAATTGCGGAAAAACAATTGCCCGTGTGACTATTTCTCGAATTTACAGTGAGAGGGCATTTGATTGTTTAGCAATATGGCGCACTACTTCATTTGGTTGAGTTATAAGCAATAGGCATTTCATACGACCAAAAAATAGTTATAGATTTTGTTTGAATTTACATACATTTGAGTTGAACAAGCATTGTAAAATTCTTCGGTGATAAAAATCTATTTCAAATAAAATGGTTGCCCTAAATTCATTTTCTGTTCGAGAAATTGTTCAATTGGGCAATTATTTCGTAAAATAAAATTTCGGTATTCGATATTTGAAATAATTTAGTAGTTAAGTTTTATTGTTCTCTAAACGAATATTATAAACAGTAAAGTATTGTTTTTTGTATGTTTATTTGTTACGCTTTCTTGCTAAAACGGTAGTTTTAAATAATAAAATAATTTTGCAGAAAATGTGTTATCGTTAATTTTTTGATTGACAGATGCACTTTCTCAAAAATGGAACCAACCTGTCAGATATGGTGTGGTGTGGTATGGTAAGGTATGATAAAATATGGTGGAATACGGTACAATATGATCAAGTGTGGTAAGGTATGATAACGTATAATATGTACATTTAGCCAAATATTGCTATCGCCGATGATAAAAATATCGTGTTTAGTATGGCCCTGATTTAGAAACATGTAAGTATCATAGTACTCTATGGCGTGGCTGTTTCGCGCCCAACTGTCATTAAGTTACCGGATGTTACTTGACCACTTTGACAAGTCTTAAATTGACTTAGAAGTATGATGTTGTTTAGAATATGGTTTAATAATGGTAATATTTTGTTATTTTTAACTTAATAAATAATGGTAATATTTTGTTATTTTTAACTTAATAAATAATGGTAAGATTTTGTTACTTTTAACTTAAAAGTGATGCTTATTAGAATATTCAAAAAAGTTTAATGTTTTTTTTTATAACTCTTTTGCATTTTACTACGGTGAGTGTGATGTGATCATGTTTTATTTTTTAGTCCTAACATATTTATTGGCTTAACGTTTCAAAGTCAAAGTCAAACCTGTATTTTTGAAATCAGCAATTATTGAATATGACATCATTATAGTTTTTATTATTCATTCGTTTTAAACAGATGTTATTTAAAGATTTATTTCCTAGAATTGTATTTTATATGTGAAGTGCTGGACGATACCATACATTTTAATTTTAAAGTTTAAGTTTACGAAGCTAGTTTGGATATAAATCCATTACGAACTGATTCCACAAGTTTGCTTTTGAAATTCGGTTTTGGAAGCTTCACTTGAGTTAAAAGAGGTACACATTTGCATATATGAGATACTAAGTTGCAAAAAAACATACGAAAATTTTAATTTCGAGGGTTATACTAACTCTTTCGTTTTAATCGTTTTTGTTTTCGGCCAGTTCCAACGAAATTTTTAATTTCGACTTCCGGAACTCGCCGTACCGAAAAATAGTTTCCATGTAATATTTTCAAGAACTTCGTATTTTTAATGTTCAAGTCTCTGGTTACAACGTATGTAACCATAACTTATGTCCAAAGCATTCTTGCCAAAAAAAAACAGTAACAAGTGAAAAATAACTTTAATTTCTGAAGTTAGTGGCAAAAAACGAAAATACAAAACCAAAGACACCGACTTTCGAAATTAAAGTTGTTTTTCACTTTTTAATTAATTTTTTTTTGGAAGTTGTTCATTTTCTTTTTTGTAGAAATGCTTTTTTTATTACTATGAATGATAATGGCGACTTTAAACACAACTCTGTTGTATCGGCAAGCACAACAATGACACAGAATTTTCTATCTTCAGAATAGACTTGCGGGTATTATGTATTGCTTTTCGAACGCCAATATTATAAGAGACAGTCCAAGATCGCTAACCTTGTAACGCAGCGATAATGCAAACTTTACGTTAACTATGACGGTGGCTGAGGTAGCTGCGATGTGCTAGGGGGATGTGGGGACGTGTCGTGAGAGCTTAGTGATTCACCTGCTGACCCTTCCCTCACTGCGCAGCTGCCTCTAGCACCGTCTCAATGAAACGGCAGGCCTCTAATCACGATTTTGACACAGTAATCAGTGTTGAATTTGTTTATCTAGGTGTTTGAAGAAATTATCCACCCTAAATTCGAAGGGTATACACTGAATAATGACACAGCTTTACTGAAACTGAAATCTGAATCTGTTTTTAATGATTATGTTCAAACAGCCTGCTTGTGGGATGAGCAGGCTGTCAAGCTTTCTGTTAGTTTTAGAACGGTATGGAATGAATTGTCTTACCTATACTACCTTTTTCTTACTCGCGGTGGTACGTGGATACATAATAACAGACGCACAGGTCGATCGAAGATTTTTACTACCTACGCCTTTTGAGGTCCGTGAACGGGTTTAAACCTAGTCTTACTTAGGGGATAGTTATAATTGGTAATTGTTACTTATGTAATTAATTTTACAGGTTTTTGGACCACCAAGACTTACTGCCATCCACGTTACAACAAATAACTGTTCCCATAGTATGAGAGTTGACCTGTTTGAAGAATGATCCAATATTCTTTCATTTGAAATGGAACACCAACAAGTTTTGTGCTAGATTTGTTAATGGAAAGTATGCATTTTTAAAGATTCAAACAAAATATCTAAACTAACACTTAAAAAACAGCTGTCTCATTACATTTTATTATGATAGTAGGCCCCCCACAATGTGGATCGGTCCAGGACCTTGTTTGGTGCCAAACGCTTTGCACCAATCGATGTGGCCCCACCACGCGTCTCATATCATATAAACAAACTTATTTGGTATATTTTCATTTCAATAACGTTCACAAGATAACAAAAAACGTGAGATATACCAACTGTTGGTATAATTTATTTACATAATTATAACATTTATAAACTCTAAAACTTATTTCGTATAAGATTATTGGATATAACGTTTATTAAATCGAAAATCATTAGGTTTCCGTCTATCGCTTAAAATATAATTGATACCATCCGGTTAACACCCCGATTCAGAGCAATTCGACTCGGATAGGTTTTTGCTTTACGTTTTTAACTAGGCGTTTTTATCATATTAGATTAACTAAGTTTTAAATTATGTCTTTTGAGTGGTCTAACAAACGATTTTGTATTCAATGCCTGTTATGCTTATAAATATTAGTTATTTTTTAATTATATCAATCGTTTATTATATTAATTAATGAGTTTATCAAACAAAATTATAGATTCAGTTGTTTTCAGTTGTCTTACAAATAGTAGAGATTTTGTAATTATATCGTATAATACTTACCCATTTTTTCAATATAGAAATGGTCAATAAATCTACAGTATATAAGGCCTACAACGTTCTCACATTCAAAATATAAGAGATAAATAAAAATTAAAACCTATTTAAACGAAATGACATGATAGCTACATTACTTCTGTATGACATAGGATATTTTGAATTCCAGAAAAATACATAGTTACTGTGGGAATCTCCATGCGGGTTTTACCGTGGAGCCGTTGGACACAACTAGAAAATAATTTACTATCATTTTCTTTTTTCAGGTACCTCAGTCTGCTACGGCGACAGCAGTGGTGGTGGTGGTGGTGGTGGTGGTATCTTTGTACCAGACATAGCAGGCGACACTGGCAAGGCGTAAGGCGCGTGGTACGTCCGCAGCATAGTGTCTGTTGCTCCCAGTAGACCTGATATAAGCATCTGTGATCCTCATCAGTATGCACTCTTCACAGATGTAGAGAAGTATCAGGATTGGTTGTTAGAGCATTTGAACTGAACCTACTTTGGGTATAGTAAAAAAAAAAAAGTTTAAATAAAGTATTTTCTTTTAATTGCTTATTTCTGGGACCGCAATATGAATTGTAAAGTTGACCATCCACTGTTATGTATTATAACGGGTATAAAAATACACTTAATGAAGTCGAGAGTCACTTGTACTCCCCGTCATTGTAATCATTTTGTTGTACTGGACCATACCTGGGAACCTTTTGGTTACGGAGATATTGAAGGTCAAAATTCCAACTTTTACTGACGTATTTTTTTACGAAAACAAGTTTTTAATGTCATAACACAACTTTAAATACTCCTGTACCATTGCATGCACCCATAAGCACAATGTTTTGCGTGCGTTACGTTGCGCACTACATTAAACAGCAATTTTTTACACCAAAAATAAAAGTAGTTTCCCAGCAATTATTTCTGTGCAATGTTACTTAGTTTCATGTACAGAGTGCATAGTTGACGGCTACGGTGATGGGCCTTTTTACACCCTGTATAAAAGTGGTGGTACCCAGGAACAAAAAGCGATCACATTGAACTTGTCAAGGAATAGAAAACGATATCTTCGCCGCTGATTTACGAGTATAACGCGTCTAATTGCTCACACATGTTAACACAACTACTTTTTCACCCTGTGGATCACCGGTAAACTATTAGGTATACACTATATATTCATCAATAATAGCGAAAATCTAGGACGATTTTTGAATTCATACAAAACGTCAAACGACTAACATCCGTTTTGTCTCGTCGAAATTTATTTTGGTTCGGGAACTAGGTGATGTGACCTAATAATTTATCGACAATAATGTACGAAGAGTATTTAATTCACATTTATACAAAGATTAATAATGTCGTAGGTGTTTAACGGATGATTATATTAGCGTCTAGAAAAAATAGAGCATAATAGAAGGGCGGAGAAGGGCGGACGCCTTTGGCGTAGAAATTTTGCCATTTTTTTTTCACTTAATATTTTTTGTACATATTAAATGATCCATCAATAAACTACTACACATACCATGTGTACATGTAGTGGTTTTATTAATGGATAAACAACATAAACTCACGAAAAACTACTTATACTACTGATTTGGATTAACACGTAATAAAAACAAACAGAAATTATCAAAATTAAAATCATTTAATCTACTCTATGCGAGGAAATAATTTAATCATACTTTGTAATATCGATTACCCCTGAACTTAAAATTCACTCAACCACATCACTATACCAAATAAAGAAAAAATACTAAATTTCGAGCGGCCATTGTTGTTACACCTTTGGCAAAGGAGATGGATTACGGTCCCATACAAGCTTGGCCCAGATATAGACACAATTTAAAAAAAAAAATTATGAAGTAATAATAGTGTTTCAATGCCCTGTATATTTTTGTTCGTCGTTAAACTTAGTAAAAGGCCATGAGACCCTTCCCAAATCTGATGACTACAAACCTGTAAAAAAATAAAGAACAACATGTCGATCGCGGAGTAATCCACTGTCTTCCAACAGATTGAATTTCAATCAAACCTAACGACTGTATCACAAATGGTTAATTTTCTATGCCCCAGTTTATAGAACATTGGATCTCCATGCTGGCAAAATCAGAGTGGTCCGAGACGGGAGTTATAGGTATTAGTATTGTAGCCGAGGTAAACTGTAATGCCCAGATCCATAGTCCAAGAAATGCGTAGACACTCAGACATGCAAAAAAGATAACCAGAAACAAAGCCAATGCTTTTTTTTTTTTGTTGTGTGGGAAATCATCAAATGACCACTCCCGCTCTGGCCGGAGCGGAAGGGCGTGTCAGACTCTTACTGACTAAAACCCACCCGTGTTCCTTCAGTTGCCTGCGCGCCAGGGCCACGGTAACTCTTTTGAACAATCCGCGACCCCAGCAGGCATCGGCCCTTTCAGACCCCGTCAATTATGCTGACATCTCTTTGAGGCGCGCGTGGAACACAACGCGCCGTCGACCAGGGCCTGGTCCTTACCGGACGGCGAGCTGCCCATTGCTCGCCGTCCGCAAGCCCGCGCCTACGGTGGCCGGGAGTTGGCTATCGACTCCCGACGCCCAGGGTGTCTCCTCCTGCGGCGACTAGGGGCGTGAGGGCGCAACGATTGCCTCTCCCTCACGCGCTCCGCCTCCTCCTTCGCGAGCATTACTGCTTCGCAGAAGGAGGTGACTGCTTCCCATTCCCTCTCGCTCCGAACCATGGCCTGAACCAGGGCCGGACGCGAGAGATCGCCGCCGCCGATCGCCGCCACGAGGACACGGCGGTGCTCCGCCCAAGCCGGGCAGACCACCACCGTATGCTCCACCGTGTCCTCCGGTCGATCCACACAATGCCAACACCCGGGCAACAAATGACAAGAAATCACAACAAAACATTCACTATGCTGTCACACGCAGCACCACAGCCACGTGTGACAGCATCATGAATGTGAGTTTTATAAAAACTTTTTTACAAAAAAAACAACCGGCTTCAAAAAAATAACTGTAATTTCGGAAGTCGGTGTCTTTGTATCTGTATTTTGTTTTTTGCCACCGACTTCCGAAATTAAAGTTATTTTCCACTTTGTAGTATTTTTTTTGTAAAAAAGTTTTTATTTTTCACTTTTTAGTGAGTCAGTTATTAATACATCTAAGTTACAATAGCCTAATGTCAACTACACATCATCTTTTACAAAATATTTCTTTTCCCGACGCAGGGACGTTAACTGTTGAGGAGTTCTCCTGTTAAGAACCAAAACCACTGCATGAAGCCACCATCAGCTCCATTTCACCATATGTATTGTGACGAGCATAAATTGCAAACATATTAAAATCGAATTGCAACCCATGAAATACTTATTATTGAGAAGTTCCGGTGGCCACCTCTAGTCTTCATCATCAGTTCCATTTCACCGAATAGTGCTTTCCAAGAGCAAATGCACGAGTTACTGTATGCCTATAAAATTTGAGGATTTCCCTCGATTTCCATGGGATCCCACCATCAGATTCTAACTTAGTGACATTGGGACCACCTCAAGAGTATACCCTTTCAAAAAAAAAAAAAAAATTCAAAATCGGTCCACAATTGACGGAGAAATCGGTGAAAATACATAAAAAAAAAAACATTCATACAGTCGAACATATAACCTCCTCCTTTTTGGAAGTCGATTAATAAAATAGAAATCATCACAGCTGACCCGAATGACAAGAAGGGTTCTATTTTTGGCGCATGTCTTTGTATGATACATAGTTACGCTCATGTGTGTGGAATGCTTTATTCTTTCATAGCATCCAGTCGTCTGTCAAATTTCAATGATTTACATATCGGTATGTTTGTGATGACCGAACAGCGCACTTCACTTTCCCAACCGCAGTCCGAAGGATCTTGAAGGAAATTCCTAATCCAATAGGTGACGTTTCACAAAAATGAACATGGCGGACTTTAGAACCCAATAAGTCATGAAAAAAGTCTTAGTACGTCAAAATAAAGAGTTCTAGGAGACGATTCCAAAAATATGACTTATGACCAGTGATCGGAGTAGGTAGATTGAACTGGGGTCATTGATCCGAAACGTATATATTACTATGGACATTCCTCCGGAATTGGTGGATTATTAAAAAAAAACCGGAACTTATGTAGGAATTGTATTCTGCCAGAGTGGAAGGAGTCATTTGATGATTTGCCATCCTCAAAAAAAAGATAGGAATTGTAATAAAATGAGCAATTTTATTCTTTATTATTCTTCCTATTTTTTTTTGTCACGATTATTCAACAGATAAATAATGAATTAATTTAGTTTTGATACCTTCCTTTAAATTTTGAATTGAGTAGTAATAATATCACTACCAACATTAACAATATTTAATTGAATCCGGAAATACCGGAATTACTTTCCGGAAAAATGGCTTATCCATGTTATTCTTTCTGTGTGCATTTATGATACAAGTACTAAAAATCAATCTACCTACTCCGATCACTGCTTATGACCCTGGGGTCACCAGGGTCATTTCTTTATTTTTATTGGTTCAACAATTATTCACACTGGTTTTATGCTAAAGATGACATACAAAAGTGTGTATGAAAAAGTGCACAATCTCTTACGATCGGAAGTGGCTGGTGTCTACGTTAAAAATAATTAGTGGCATAATATTAGCACTATAAAGCGTACTCTTTCTAACACAGGGGATGTATCGTATAGAAAAAAAGAAAAATAAAATATTTCGTTTCATTATTAATGCCTCCCTCTATGTTAGTTATAGCTCTGTGCAAAGCATAAATGACATAATATGACAAATACATGACATGGCGGGCAGTGACACTGGTTATGAGAGATAAAGAAGGTGCTACCATTACATACTTTTAAGACTGGACTTATCCATTTATTTAAAACTGAAATTGATACATTTATCAATTATTAAATATGGATAAGTAATACCTATATGATATAATTACAAAATCTCTAATATTTACAAGGTATAGTTAACAACAGAATCTATAATTTTATTTGTTATAATCATCAGTTAATATAATAAACGGTTGATATAATTTTAAAATAAATATTTTTATAAGCATATCGTTCATTGAATATAAAATCGTTTGTTATACCACTCAAAAGACATAAAACCTGTTTAGTCTATTATGGTAAAAAACGCCTAGTTAGAAATTCAAAGCAAAATTGCATATATACACATTATAACTTAGTCTAATTAACTACTAGGCTTAGTATAATTAATCAACAGCAAAAGAGAATGAACAATATATAGTAGCGGCAAAAATAATATTTGGAGTGGGATTTTTACGAGCTCTGTCTTCTAATTCAAGCTTATAAAAACAATATCTTTTTGTATAATAAATGATTTAAAGTTGCTTTTTTGTAAAAAAAAAATGTAATTTCTATCATAGTTAGTAACCTGAGTAGATATACCTAATAACTGATTACCACCTACCAAGATAGCTCCACGGAGCCCCGCTCAGCGGGTCTCCTATTTCAGGGTTGTTATAAAAAAAATAACCACGAAGGCTAGGCCGGAAAAGAGTTCCCGCTTTAATGATAAATGATAAATGATTTTATTTCTGTAAGTAGGTTTGTACAAACACTTTTACACGTCAATCATATTTTAAACTAGATGAGGTCGGCGTTTCCTATCTGCCTACTCTGAGAAGAAAGGCCGAAACAAACTCAGAGGTCACAGTCTCTTTTAAAGTCCAGACATAATCTTGGTCAGATCATGTGAAGACCATGTAGATTGGTATCTAAAATGGTCTTTTGAGGAAAGAACCACACAGATTGAGTGGACCTGTCCAGTCAGTGCACGCATTTGTCAGTAATTGTGCAGCTCAACTCAGGAAGTTAGGACTTAAGGAGCTCAACGATTCGACGAACAATACCAAAGAAAGGACATTTGGGTAGGCCACATAAATTACTCAATCTGCCAGATCATGATTAATATTAACTGCGAAAAAAAAAGCAATGACCCACATAATACTCACATTCACAATAATTAAAATAACATAATACTTTACAAGTAAATACTCATGTCATTGTGTATATAAAATTGGGAAATAATAAAGCTTCCGAAAAACAAATTAACTTCCAGCGATCTGTGGTTGACTATAATACTAACTAAGCTGTGTTAAAATGAATTACCGAAAAATTAATACAAAATTAACCGACAAAAATGTTGTATTTAACGAACAAACATGAACTTATTCAAATTATAATTGTACGAAAAATAATCTATACTTTCAAATAAAATAAACTAAATTTCCAAAAAAAAACACCAGTCTTCCGAAAAAATTTATAAGTTGCCGAAAACATACAATATGTTCCCGAAAATCCTAACCCTAAACGGTCGACGTCAGGGGCACCCCGAGGTTCGGTTGGTTAGGTTCCTTTAAACCCTTTAGACAGAAATAGGAGCCCCGCAAAGCGGGGCTTCGTCGACCTGCTTATTAACCCTAGCCCTAGCCGGCCGACGTCAGGGGCACCCCGAGGTTTGGTATGTTAGGTGTAAGGTTGATTGTAAATTTATAATAGTTATGTTACAATAAAAATTACTGCCTGTAGATTTAGGTAAAACGCAGTTTTAGCTGGTGGAAAAATATTACGTCAGCAAATATTGTATTAATTTTTCGGAATTTTCAGTATTTTATTCGGTCGTTTCTTTATTTGCATTCGCATATAAGCTGTAAGTAAAAAGAAAGGACATTAGGGTAGGCCGCATAAACTACTTAAACTGCCAGATCAAGAATATAACTGAAACAGTGACCCACATAGTCCTCATATTCTCAATAATGAATATAATATAATACTTTTTACAGTAAATATTCATGTCTAAAATAGCTAGCAAATTAAAATCAATATTCACCGTGTAAATTTATTGGAGCAGCTCAATCCCAAGCCTTTTTGTCCTCAATGTAGTCTTTCACAGTATAATAGGCTTTCTGGCATAGTTTCCGTTTTATAAAGGATTTGAATTTATTAAAGTTTAGATCTTGAATGTGGCTAGGACGGTTATTATAAAAACATATACATTGGCATCTAAACGAGCCACCTATTTTCTTGAGCCTGGTTGTAGGAACAATAAATTTGTGTTTGTTTCTAGTATTTATATTGTGGATATCACTGTATTTTTTAAACAGATTAATATTTTTATGTGCATACAAAAGATTTTCCTATATATACTGAGAAGGCACAGTAATTATATTAATCTCTGTAACTTTATCTCTGAGGGAGTGTCTGGGACTTAATTGATTGATTTAATTTATTTGATTTAGCCTTCTAACCGAGCCGGATTGCTTTGAATGCGAGTGTTAACCCTACTGATAGTATCAATATATATCTTAAACAATAGACCTAATGATTTTCGATTAAATAAACGTTATATCCAATAACGTTATACGAAATAAGTTTTAGAGTTTATAAATGTTATATGTAAAGAAATTATATCAACAGTTGGTATATCTCACGTTGATTATATCTTGTGAACGATGAAAATATACCAAATAACTTTATATAATATGATATGAGAGGCACCCATTAAATATCATGTTCATTACAGACTATTTATTATTCAATAAGCTTTAAATGCAGTTTTAATATTTTATATTGTAAAAAAAAAACTCATGAAATCATATCAATTCTAACAATAAGCATATCCCAATCACCATCTTATTTCCTAAACTGGCAACACACAGATATCCTCGAATACTTGCATAAAAATAATAATCTTTTAAATTGAAATATTTCCTGCAAAGTTTTGCTAAGTAACGAAAGCTGTAGTGGGATTTCAAATATTATTATTTTATTGTCTGTACGAGGCCAGACTTTATCCATGTCCTTTAGAATGGCATGTTAGTTGCCTGGTTCATTTGTTTATCATGTAGACATTCGTGCGTAGCGTGGCATTAGAAATAAAAGGTATGCCAAATCGACCCTACTTTATCACACGTTTATGTGTGCTGTGGTAGGTTCGTTGTTACCAGTTTGGGGGCTTGGGGCCAAGGTAATAATTATTTTAGTAATGATGTTATTTTACTTAACTGATTCAGATACACAATCCAGGTAGGTAGGTAATGATAACATTTATTTTCTAACTGCTGCTGCCCGCGGCTTCGCACGCGTGGACGTCGGAAATTATCCTACACGAACGTGCTTCCATGATAACAAGTAGCCTATGTTACTCCTTATAACATCAGCTATCTGCCAGTGAAAGTCTCGTCGAAATCGGTCCAGCCGTTCCGGAGATTAACCGGAACAAACAGACAGAGAGACAGACAAAAAATCAAAAAAAAAAATATTTTGGTATATGTACTCAAATACATAGCAAAGTATAGTTTTGTATAAATTAGAAGCATTTTTTCAATTTTGTAAATGTGAGTACCATGGATTCGTTTATTATATCGTTATTATGTATCTTGACTGGAAAGCATGGCAGTTGAGACTATGTCATGCTCACTTAAATGTCTCACTGTTGGTGGCGCGTGTGTTGGATCATTCGGTTCCCTACAAAATGGTTGAGCTGGATGGTGCTGATCCACGCGTCATGTTCGTGAACGGGCGCCGTCAGTTGAGACTGGTCGTCTCTTAACTGCCACGGCTTATTTTTATTATTCTTATATTTTGATTTCTTTTTTAATATACTTTTTATTTTATTTACATTGTTCTCACATATAGAAGCAACAAGAATAATATACCAACGATTTTGTAATATCTTGATTTAAAAAGAGTGTCCTTGGAGTTTCTTGCCCGTTCTTCTCCATAGAGATCTACGTTTTGGAATGGGCAACTAGCTTCAACTTTCTGACTAACTGACCGACTCTTTGACAATTCAAAAGTGCCTGTAAATGGTTTAATTGAAATAAATGCTTTGAGTTTGAGTTTGAGACTCTATATACACTGTTGTTAAGGTACACATTTATTAAAATTGTTTATTTCTGTTCGTTAATTGATAATTAAACGTCGTCTTCGTTCAATTATTGTTTATTAATTTGAGTTTCTATTCGACATTAAAAAAAGAAGGTTCTTTATTCGAGGCCCATTTTTGTAACTCTCCGATGTTCTCACAAATTAAGATATGGTAAGGTGTATCATGGCTAAAAAAGAATGGTAGGACTCCATGTAATCTGGGTGTCGCATTAAGACTTCACGTGCATTCGTAAAAATACCCATAAAAGATAGATTTCGGACAAATTAAGATAAAAGGTAATCATAGGATATTTTTTTAATATTGAGTTTCGCCATAAAAACGTTGTCTAGAGACCAAGGCTGGCTCCTTATACACTGACCCCATGACAGTTAACCAAAGAGTTTATTATGCTGTTAAAATATGGCGGAATTTAATAGTTCCAATAACTACTACTAAAAAGAAAAGTGGCACAAGTAGTTGACTCTAAACATTAAGCCCTCTACACATACGAGTAAGTCGTCGTGTCCCATCGCGCCCTATGAACTTCTTTGCAAAGCAGACATAATTCTGATAAGTTTATTGATGATTGATAAAATGTCTTTTATTATTATCATAGTCTATCATAATACGTACACAACGTAAATAAAACGATTTTAGATGAAGAAAGCATAAATACGACCTAGGGATACGTTCAACATGAACTATGCACGATGGTTTGTCGCCCTGCAACTGCAAACCAACGGGCTATCGCTTTGCTGCGTCGCACAGTGGTTCGAAATCGACGCTCCGTGGACATTGAAATCAAAATTTCTTTAGACGAGAAATAAAAATCGGAATGGCTTTATTTCAGTATTATTTATAATATTTGGTAATATGACAGCTATAGACAGCACCATCTCCGAAAAAAAAAAAATTTAATATTTTTTTGTATGAAGAAAAACACAAAAGTCGTTTTTTCTCATAACTTAATAAAACTTAAAGCCTGCGGCTTACATGGGGTGTTGTCCTACATGAGGCGATTCCGAAATGCTATAACACGCACACCCATGCGCGCCGCTTCACTCACAGCAGAGTGTTGAATTTCGAGAAATTCAGTTAGAGATTTTTACGTTGATTTATGTGTGATCTTGAAAATATACAAAGTAATTGACTTTAGTTTGCTAATTTGATTAGTTATAATGAGAAATAATGGAATATACAATATAAAAATACTAAAAAAAACACTCAAATTGAGACTCATTTACAATATAAATAGATTTTGCAATCTTTCTTATAATAATTTAATTCGGTGTTAGTAGATACACAGTTTGACTTCTTAATTAACATTAAAAAAAAAAAGTACAAAAACTTATAACTAATACAGAAAAATACTAAGAATAAGCAATTGTATAATTGAGAAATATATAAAATTTACACAAAAACATCAAACATTAAAATTTTGTCTACTGAGTTTCGTCATCGCTATCAAAGAATTCAAAATCAGAATCCATCATACTTGGCACCTCAACAAATTCAATGTTTTCCTTATCCATGGTATCCGGGTCAATTAAAAGAAGAGACTTCATTTCTTCAGTTAAATCATTTCTACTCTTATTTGTCAGTTTAGGTCGAATGCTTGACAAATATGGGTCTGAGGATACGATGAAACCATTAAAGATGTCATGGTTTGTCGCTCTGCGACAAAATTTCCGCGTATGATGTTCCCTGAGTTTTCTAAAATCTTTGTTTCGGGCCTCAGATGCCTCTTCTGATAGCTTTCCTATAGGCAAAATGTTGAAATGTTTTATTATTTCAGCTCCATGCAGCAGAAGTTTGTGGATACTGGAAGGCATGAAATACCAGCCATACAGTTCCACATACAGCTGCGCAGTTTCGTCGAGATAATTGGCAAACAAATCAATATTAATAGACTGTCCTGATGATACAACACGGAGAATAGTTGCGAATTTTTGGATGAGCTCCTGACTCAATCCAGTGATATTTGCAGTCTTCTCAGGACACTGGAAAAAATTTCTAGCCGTGTTGCCATCATTCGTGGTCCCAGCACCTTTATATAAAAAATACTGATATGAGAACATTATAAGATAAGTTTTATAGTATTACACTAACTAAAAAACCCTTTGATATTATACAAAATAAATAAATCAACTAACCTTGTTTTACGATATCCACCAGGAGTCCCATTTCCTCTCGAAATTTTCGCTGTATCGTCTGTTTGCGACTTTTCAAAGCTGCTTTACTAGCTTCATCTCTGGCTTGCCATTTTTTAAAATCTAATCGGTAAGCGATATGCAGCAGGCATTCCATGGATCTGATCCATGCATGCAAAGTCGACAAACCGTACTTGTAAATATCAGATGATACAGATTTCCTAAAATATGAATAAAAAGGTTAAAAGTGTTTTTCAATAAGAAAAAAATAAAAAAAAATAACATACATTTCCAATATTCAACTTACATGTGAATCTTCTCCAAATCATTCATTTCACTTGGTACAGCTTTACAGATGTCACATGTTTGCATAGAGGTTTGTGACAGGTGAGACGTTATTTTGCCATCTATCATGGTCATTAACATTGAATGTTTAACTTGTATATTATTTTCAATGATAGATGGCTTCAATGCTTTAATTTCAGCATCGATCAAACCCATTTCCTCCTTCATGTCCAACTTATTTTCGCTGACAAACTTGAAATAAATTGGTCTGCAAAGCATTGTAGAAGAAGGTTTTGGGTTTTCCCAGACCAAATCCTCACCACACATCAATTGCAAGGGTACAAAAGAGCTCATAAAAACACTAGAGTCGTCTTCATCTGCATTCATGCATTGCTTGTAGTTGCTTTGATTTGACGCACCATCGAAGCCCCATTTGCAGATTAAGATCAGTTCTTTATCTTGCAAATGGTCCAAGTTTAATGTTTTGGCAAGTCGAGTGACAGTGATGTCCAAAATAGCTTGAAGTTTTACTTTAACTCCTCGTTCGGTCACTTCAATATCGCTCTCAGGAGGATAGCATGCCTTCTTGGCATTTAAAACCGAATAATATGATGGGTACAAATCTACACCACTTTCTTTCGCAGTTTCCCTTAAAGTTATATACTGCCACTTCGACAATTTCAAAGAAATAAATATACCCAACGCTTTCTCTGCTGAATACTTGTTAGTAGTTGTCTTGCCTTTCAAAAAATTCTTGATCTGTGCTGCTTTTTCAGGATGCTCGGTAATATATTTTATTAAATCTTTCACGTCCTCATTCTCCTCACCACATCTCACTGCAGTAGCATATGCAAGTTCCTGAGAGTCGTGCGTTAAAAGTTCTTCTATTCTTCTCTTCTTCTGTTTTTGGCATAATTCTGAGAAAGGTTTTCTTGGGCTCCTTTTTAGTGTTGTAGTGCTAACAGTACATGTAGTTACTTTGGACGTGGATGCACCATCATTTATACCACTAGCACTTGAGGTTGAAGGTTCAACAGTATCAGTAACAGAGTCGATTGATACCAATCCAATTTCTTCACTTTGTACAAATCTGTCTTTAATGAAGTTGGGCCATTTGATCTCTTTTTCTAGCCATGTCTCATACTTCTTGACAAATGTATGCATTGTTCGATTACACGATTTCCAATTTCTATGCAAAACACACATATACACTTGACAAAACTGTTTTAATTTTTTTTGTTCTTCTTCAGACAAATTTGTCGCTTTGGTTAGAAGTGCTTCTAACAAAATACTAGGCTGCGAAAAGCAACTTTTTGTTTTCACAAATATGAATATGTCCAAATTTGTATAAAATCCTTCCATGATAATAAGTAAGTACGTAAGCAAGAAGTTAATGTTATAGCGCGAACAGTTGCTGACAAAAACTAATGATTTTGACGATGTTGTCCCTATTTATATAAAAGTACCCTCTTAATCGTATCTTAATTAATAGTAGTTAGTTAAACACTTCGTAAAAATAGCCCTTAACTAATGTATCTTAACTCGTTAACAATATTTGCAACATGCACTAATGAGATGAGACTAAATTACCATCATAAGTTAATTAGCATGCATTAAGCATTGATTTCCTGCTAAACTTGAGATTACGAACAGCTTACATCAAACAATCATTACTATGTAATTATCGTTGCCCATTGGTATGTGCACCTATCCCAAAGATATCAAATAATATAGTATTAAATTCCTTCGAGAAATCCACTGAATTTCTTGAAGTTCATTACTCTGCTCTGAGTGAAGTGGTGAAATAATATATTTCTCAATTATACAATTGCTTATTCTTAGTATTTTTCTGTATTAGTTATAAGTTTTTGTACTTTTTTTTTTAATGTTAATTAAGAAGTCAAACTGTGTATCTACTAACACCGAATTAAATTATTATAAGAAAGATTGCAAAATCTATTTATATTGTAAATGAGTCTCAATTTGAGTGTTTTTTTTAGTATTTTTATATTGTATATTCCATTATTTCTCATTATAACTAATCAAATTAGCAAACTAAAGTCAATTACTTTGTATATTTTCAAGATCACACCTAAATCAACGTAAAAATCTCTAACTGAATTTCTCGAAATTCAACACTCTGCTGTGAGTGAAGCGGCGCGCATGGGTGTGCGTGTTATAGCATTTCGGAATCGCCTCATGTAGGACAACACCCCATGTAAGCCGCAGGCTTTAAGTTTTATTAAGTTATGAGAAAAAACGACTTTTGTGTTTTTCTTCATACAAAAAAATATTAAATATTTTTTTTTTCGGAGATGGTGCTGTCTATAGCTGTCATATTACCAAATATTATAAATAATACTGAAATAAAGCCATTCCGATTTTTATTTCTCGTCTAAAGAAATTTTGATTTCAATGTCCACGGAGCGTCGATTTCGAACCACTGTGCGTCGTGCACAGTGCACGACCGGACTAGCTCGGACTGATATAGCTTGCCGCGGGACGTGTCCCTAGAGATGTAGGGCGATGACTAGAAATAATGAAAAAGGTAGTAAGGCAAAATATCTGGCGACGTTGGTCGACATCACCCGACGATGCCCAACTTCGCTCGACATCTTGAAACACGTGACGCGACACGTGTCTTGACTACAACTAGTGAATACGAGATTTTATCACTGACAATATTAATGTCAATGGGTTTAATGACAGAACTGTCATTCTTGATGTTATTTAAAAATAATCTAATTTGCAATATTACAAATACCTATCATTTTATTATAAGTAAGGTACTGAGACGAATGTAGAATTTAAGACCTGGAAGGTTTCAGACTGGGGAGGCCGCGCATCCCACCATGTTGCCTTAATATTATGGTCGGATTATTCCTACCTTCTATGGATTAAGCATAAATGAAACATTTATTTGGTAGTTGATTATACGATTTACATTGTCAATTACAGTAGGTCCGTTCTAATCTGAGATGAATTTCACTTCGTCGAATAACTGAGCAGATGGCGCGGGCGTATTGCTATAATCGTCGGTATCACCGTACGATCCTCATCACACATGCTAGCAGCAATTGTAACGTTTGGCATAGCTTTAGACTCAATACTCTCTGCACCCTTGAATTTCCTACAATCCTCGTATTCTGTGCTTCACCATAAACACAATAAAACTAGGAAAGTAATCACTACCACACATCAAGCAATAGAAGTAACATTAAAATATGACAGTGACATCTGACCATCTGACTTATCGACGCCTTGATATTGCTGATTTGAAGGATGACATCAATAGTTTTTAATGTTGCCATGAAAAGTAAATTCTCCAAAAAACCTATAAATAGGGGATTCATAATATTTTATACTGTCATTAACGATAAGCTTCATAAACCAGTTTATATTTATAACCCATGTCATGTTGCAAATACAATTAGGCACTAACAAAACTGTGTTATTGTAATGTCTTGTGTTTCAAAGGACATGAGTCTTCTTCTCCAAAATGTCTTAGATTTGATAAATACAGAACTGAGCTATCACAGCCGTAATTAACGTCATATCCCGTAAGTTTCCTCTACAAAAAACGAGGCATCAATTATCTTAATAGTAAATGATTAAAGCACTACCACCAAAATCCTGCTAATAAGCATATTAATGTTTAATGTTTCATATTAATGTTTAGCATTTTAATGTTCGCTGTCAAAAAAATCGAGCCACACACGTTTTTTCAATGTACTGCATATAAATATCTGTTAATCATTTTTATTGTTAATATTTCTGCATAATACAAGAAATGTTTAATCTTCTTGCTACGTTTCTCTGACTTTGGCCTTCGCGTATTAAGGCTACAACTTGCGCAGCTTCCGCATCCATCAGTCGTGTGCATGTTTGTGCATAAAGTTTTATTGAAATGGTCACTAAAGTAGCAAATCTATTGATCATAACCACAATAATGCGAAAAAGAGACGTGTGGGCGTGAAGTTCAAATGCCAACTAAACGCCAACACAAACTGCATAAAACGTGGAAAAGTTAGTTTATAGAAAAAAAAAAAAAGTACCCACTTAAGAGGCTTACAAGAGCAAAAGTGCGGTCACTGTCGGATTGCATAGAAAAGAAAGAGACGCGCGATGACACAACGCTGGTAATTTATTGCAAAATATGAAGCAAATAATGGTTTTACAAAAAATCTATTCAGTGGACTAAACAATTAAAACACTATTACCTTAGTATGTTACTTGTAGAATAATCTAACAAAAAATCTGAATGTTTTCATGTATATTAGTATGCTTTTTTAATCGTTAAAATATTTTTTTAGAGGTATTTTCCTGATTTTCTTATATCATATATGAAGTTAATTGTATTATGTTTTCAACACACTATCTAACTAGCATATATCCAGAAGAATATCATATATTTTTCTGGTTTTGGTTACTGCAGTGGATCATATATTTTTAGGCATTATAAATTTGCGTTTAGATCATGTAGTCCCCTTAAGCACTTGTCAGCACCCCCGACACTTCTAAGTGTTTATTACTACTCTAGTTATAAAAAAACAAACACTTGTTTTAAGTTACGGCATTGCATATTTAAGATAACAACTTTGTAAACGCAAATGATAAGGTGGCTCGATTTTTTTGACAGCCAGTATATTATCCTTATTCCTTACTATATTATTAATATTATATATTATTAATATTATATATTATAATATATTATAATATTATATATTATTTTATTATAATATTATAAATGCGAAAGTAACTCTGTCTGTCTGTCTGTCGCGTTTTCACGCCAAAACTACTAAACTGATTTAAATGAAATTTGGTACGCAGATAGTCTAGGACCTGAGAAAGGACGTAGGCTGCTTTTTAATGCGAAAAAAGGGTTGTAAGGGGTTGAAAATGGGGGATGAAAAGTTGTATGGAAGTATCGTCATTTTTAGAGCTAGAGGCTTGAAACGTATTTTTTAGGCTGTTGATTCGATATAAATAAATATGACATTCAAAGTTAGTAAAAGTTTTAACCTGAAGGGTGTAAAATAACAATAGGGAATAGGGGATGAAAGTATGTGTTTGAGTTTGTTTGTTTGAATTATTTATACGTATGTGTCTTATTTGTAAAATAATTAGCCTAAATAATTAAAAATGCTACCCAAAGACACTAACCCACGCGGACGAAGTCGCGGGCACTGAATATGGTAACTCCACTGATACCGTCCTAGGTTTTGCGTTTAGATATTCTGATTGTAATCAAATATTTGTTTCTTCTTTTTTTTCTGTGTGCAGCTTCATAAAAATAAGGTAATGCATACAAAGTAATGCCCTGTAATTGTTTTGAAATTAAACGACTCCAGTACTGCCATTCTTCTTTATCTTTAGCAAATTTAATTGGCAGATTGCCGTTTTAAGTTAAAGTAAAATAAATAAATAAGTAAATTGTAAGGTATTAAATTAACATTCCACGGCTGTAGGTAGCGCCTCACCGGGCTCGCACTAACCGAATACGGTGATTCACCAAATTGCGATGCAGAATCGAAGCAGCTGGTCAGTTGCGCGATGTTGCTATCGAAACCGGACGCAAAAAGTCTCTAGAACGCGATACAGCATGCAGTAGGCAAATCATCGATCGCCAATGATAAGAGTATCGTGTTTGCTACATTTATTTAAACATGTTTCTTGTGAGTACGTCAATATGGCGCGGCTGTTGTATCCTCTCCAACAATGTTACTTGACCACTTTTGCCAATGGCCAGTCTTGCATTGACTTTAAACTGTGATGTTGTGTAGAATAATGATTTAATAATGAGAAAACTTATAAACTTGAAAGCAATGCTTATTAGAATATTTAAAAAATATTAAATTCAATAAAACAGTGTTTTGATTTAATAACTTTTTGTGACTGGTGTTTAATGTCTTTAGAATTTACGAAGGTGAGTTTTGTGATCATAATACTATTTTGTCTCAACGATTAAGTGTATGTATTTCCTTTTAAAACCTGTATTTTTGTATCGATAATTTAATGTAATGACATGATTATATTTTTTGTTATTATTCATCCGTTTGTAACTGATGCTATTTAAAGGCTAATTTGCTTAATTTGTTTTTTATATGTGTAGTGCTGGACCCGGCTTGTAATTAGAGCCTATCACAAAAAAAAGTCTTGTTATACCGTTATTAGGTGTCTAATACCCAATTATTGATCATGTAAACTTATGCACACACATTGCACACTATAACAGAACAATTATCTATTTCGGGGTTACTTCGACCGATACCTGGAAGTATACTATGAAGTGCTAGAAGATGCAGAGGAAATCAGCCCTACTCTAGACGAGCCTTGCGGATAACGCAAAGAGGATCATACTGAGCTTATTTATAGTCCATAGACAACCGATCAAGTCTGGACACTGGCCCTGGCTTGTAGCTATATTACTATATTACAAAATCTTGATGCGATCGACAACATCGAAGTTGCGCGTACATTCCAATGTGCCTGCACGGAGCTACACAATTTATATTAAACCCTGTAAAAACGATTTGACCATTATTTCTCAGAATATGAGGAGTATTTTCTACAACTTTGATGATTTCTGTCTTTTATTATCTACATTTAAATTTGAAATAGATATAATAGTATAAACCGAATGTAGGTGACAACCAAACAAACCTATCCTGCAACTCAATAACTACTTTTCTTTTTCCACGACACGACAATTAAATCAAAATGACTGCGTAGTTGTTTACGTAAAAAAATCATTAAAACCCCAAGTTAAAGAAATACGTCTGTCTCGGGCATCGTGTCTACAGCTGGAAATACTTAATATTCATCTATGCACTTACCAATCCCCATCTTATACAATCACATACTTTTTTAATAGATTCTCCTCCTCCTCTCACCTGGATACTTTAACGTGTCATCGAAGTATAATTATAGTGCATCCATCTCAAAACAAAAGACACTGAGCCGCCGCATGAATAATATTTAAATAGGGTAAACTACGTAAATATGTTAATACAGTGTGAGTCTTCATACTGTGCACATATCGAAATGAAGGAAACTAAGCTTAATTTTATTGGCGGAAAAAAAAAAAAAAAAACCTAATATTTTTATAGCATTTTTTTAATTCTCGTTCGCTGCTGTGACCCCTGTGTAAAAAAATCGGTATAACGTTTAAACTAAACGATTTATCAAGATCAAACAAACTCAGTAATGAGTGGAAGTAACAGGACGTCCTCATAAAATAAACTAAAGAAAAAAAATCGCTTTCAATTGAGAATTAAGGGTGTTTTAAAACAAAAATCTGATATTTTTTCATCAATTTTTGCATTAATTGTTAAATTTCACAATAAAAGCCCTGATTACCTACCCTTTTTTATTACTTTAAATTATTATCCATCGTATCAGCTTTCTAAAAGAAAAAATACCATGTTTATAACTCAATCACAACATTTCCTATCAACTGCACTCGGCTACGTACAATACTTTAGCAGGTAGAGACACCTTTTTATGCGTTTTTTTTGTTATATTTTTTCCGTCGATAAAATTAAGCTTAGTTCCCTTCATTTCGATATGTGCACATTATGAAGACTCACACTGTATACTCTACCTAAACACGAATCGAATTGTTTAGATCACTTTATGATTAAAATTAATAAACAAAAGAATCAGCATTTAGCACCTAAAACATGATAAAGAAAACAAAAATTGCAGAGCTACTGTTTTGTAGTAACCCGAACTATTTAACTGACCTACTATTAAACAAATTAATTGAATCTATTTATCACAACACTGTTATCAAAATAATTCCCAAAAGCAAGCGTGCCGTTCAAAGGGCGCACACGGGTCCACTAACGCCACTCCTTTAAAATAATATTATCTCGTGACTGAGAAGGTATTTTGAACAACCGCTCAATAAGCACCCTCGGTTAGTGTGTCTAGAATTTTCTAATACCTTTTATAAACTTGCATATTGAGACATGAAGCAACAAAATTCGATTTAAAGAAAAGCGGCCACATTCGTTTAGATTATAATTATTTTGTTGCTTCGTGTCTCAATATGAAAGTTTATAAAAGGTATTAGAAAATTCTAGACACACTTACCGGGGGTGCTTATTGAGCCGTTATTCAAAATTCCTTCTCAGTCACGAGATAATATTATTTTAAAGGAGTGGCGCTAGTAGACCCGTGTGCGATAAGATGTGGATAACAGCCGGTTTATTAAGATGCATTAAGAATCGCAACTAACTCCAAAAACCCTCGTAATAAGCTATTTAATGACATCTTAAAAATCAACCACCGCTGATATCGCAACTATTATAATAACCTAATACAAATAACAAAAAGAGACTTTGGAAGCGAAGTAGCTCGCTTTCAAAGTCTTTGACAGTTCTTTGAAAAGTCTTCCCTCGGGTAGATCTATGGAGGAACCTTGCCGTCTAAGAATTTGGTTCGAACATTTAAACAGTGTGGTATATTTTTGTTCCGATAAAGTAAAAAAAAAAAAAGGAACATTTTTTTTTCTCTCTGCGTCTTCGTCCACCTGTTTTTTTTTAACATAAAACAAATCCTATGGTTCATCGGATTAGAATTTTTATAATTGGATCACTACTTCCAGAGATTACATTTTAAAATAATATAAACTAACAATTTTACATCTTTAGAAGATTAATTAAGATTTACTTAGACAGTTCAAACGTGCTTCGTAGGTCTAGTGGTCATTCCCAGCGGTGTGCTCTCAAGCATTGTAAAGGGTGGTTCTTCGAACAAGAAATTTCACACGGACGAAATCGCGGGCAGAGGCTAGGCACAGAATATTATAATCAATGTCATAAACATAATAAATTATACGGCTAAAGTAGAAACCAGTTTGATTTGATCTCGACCTTATGACCAGTCTTGAAATTTCTTGGAAGTGTGATGTTCGTATTCATGTATGAACATCGTTTAATAACTTAATATTTCGATTTGACAATGTAAAATAGATTAAAAAAACATAATGTAAGTGAAATAGTATGTTACATAATTGAATAAAATTTGGTTTCTAATAACTTTCGATTTCAAAAAGGTGGGTGATGTGATTATGTATTTTGTTTATTTTTGGTTCTAAACTTTTTATGACCTATCTTGTTGTTTTCACTCTTATTTAAACTTGTTATTCTATTGAATAAAAATTAGTTTTTATGGTTATCATTCATTCGTTTTAAATTATAAAGTGCTAGTAGGTACAAGCCGCGGAATTCTAAATTTGTTACGTTTTTTTTGCAATTTGCAGGTTAGTTTTAGTTTATAATTTGATCAAAATAATATTTCGTGACCGTCACAAACATGTATTTACAGAATTATAATATTTTAAATTATCAAAACAACTGTCATTATATAATTAGTGCATTTTTCATTTCTTTTATATCTTGAAATGATTAATTATGTGTACAAAAAGATAATATTATTGAGTTATAAGATTAAATAAATCATAAATATCGTAAATTACTTCGTAGCCGAGCCATTTAATTTTATTCAAATAGTTTTTTAGGGTTTCTTTATTTATTATTTATTTTATTTTGTGCTGTGTGTGTGTTTTGTGTTGTGTGCTTCCGTAAGGTAGTAAGGTAAAAGCTAAAAATAAGCTTACGCTGCCGTCTGTCTGTCTCCATGAACTATAATCAGTTCTTTTAGCTATCCGTGGTCCATTATACTATAATATCTATTAAAAATATATAATATTTATTCATTGACAGACAATGCACACCCTAAACCGCTGGGACAAGAGGTTATACATATAATAGAAAGTGAGCATAAAGGAAGCATTTTTGAAAATTCACGTCCTTATCGTGAATCCTCAGTTGTAGCCCGCCAAATTCAAATTTTCTTTGTCCTTTTGCAAATTGCAGCTCCTGTTTTACGTCGTATGTTGATCAAAATGCAATTCGCAACTGTAGAAAAAACATATTTAAATAATAATCATCAATTACATAGCAATCGCCAAACTTTGGAAATTTGTTCCATCTAAGAATTTTTCAGAATCCAAAGTTTGACGATTGATATACTAGTGGCTCTGTGTGCTTGGGCACGCCACGATTGCGGCGGTAAGTCCCTCTTTGAGGAGTGGCTTGAGAGGCGCCACGGCGTCCTCACCCTCCGCCTGACGCAGGTCCTCACCGGACATGCCTGTTTCGGGAGGTTCCTGTTTCGGATAAGGCGGGAGGAAACGCCCGGGTGTTTTCACTGTGTGGATTGACCGGAGGACACGGTGGACCATACGGTGGAGGTCTGCCCGGCTTGGGCGGAACACCGATGTGTCCTCGTGGCGGCGATCGGCAGCGGCGATCTCTGGCGTCCGGCCCTGGTTCAGGCCATGGTACGGAGCGAGAGGGAATGGGAAGCAGTCACCTCCTTCTGCGAAGCAGTAAAGCTCGCGAAGGAGGAGGCGGAGCGCGTGAGGGAGAGGCAATCATTGCGCCCTCACGCCCCTAGTCGCCGCAGGAGGAGACACCCTGGGCGTCGGGAGTCGATTGCCGACTCCCGGCCACCATAGGCGCGGGCCTGCGGACGGCGAGCAATGGGCAGCTCGCCGTCTGGTAAGGACCAGGCCCGGGTCGATGGCGCGTTGTGTTCCACGCGCGCCTCAAAGAGATGTCAGCATACTTGACGGGGTCCGATAGGGCCGATGCCTGCCGGGGTCGCGGATTGTTCGAAAGAGTTACCGTGGCCCTGGCGCACAGGCAACTGAAGGAACACGGGTGGGTTTTAGTTAGTAAGAGTCTGACACGCCCTTCCGCTCCGCCCAGAGCGGGAGAGGTCATTTGATGATTTCCCACCCAAAAAAAAAAAAAAGTGGCTCTGTGTGCTGTAGAGCTCGAGAGTCTGTCTTTGCATAGCTTAAAGCTGAATAAATGTTCTCCGCGCACCTGTTTTTATTAATATTAATTAGATTGTTTCTCACAGTATTAATTACTTAACGTTTTATGTCTAAATCGTAGTCATATTCAGAAAGCTGACGAAAAAAAGCTAATGAAAGTGATTTGATGTGAAACAGGATATTAGAGTTTTTTATTATTATTTTCCACCCACTCATACCTGACCATATCGACCACTTAAAGTTTATGCGCCTTAATAAGGGTAACAAAAAAGTTATGTGATATTTTTGAACATTTTTCGAAATGACCGAAATATGTTTTTTTTTAACGTTTTCAACCCCCATTACGCCAAAATTTTGAAAAGAAACGAACAATTGAATCGAGACAATAATTCCATATAATTATCGAACCAGCTTGCAAAATTTAACAAGAATCGGTTGAGAAATGCGACCTGTAGAGAACAGCCATCCGGACATCTGGGGGCCAAGTCTACTAATTTACAAACGTCATTGTGCATCAACACATTGTGAGTTTTTGACAGATTTGCCAAACTAAATCTGTCAAAAACTAACAATACAGAGACCATTGTGACGTTTGTAAATTAGTAGACCCCTGGACACACGAAAGCATTTTTACCCAAGCTGAAACGGAGACGCTTCGCGCTCGCTCGGTCAAAAATTGATAATTATTGTTCAGTAAATATATCATTCCTACAGTCGCGAATCGCATTTCGATCAACATACGTAAAGCAGAGCTGCAATTTGCAAAAAACCAAAGAAAATTTGAATTTGGCGTCCTACAACCGAGGATTCATCTTAAGAGCGCATACACGGGTCCACTAGCGCCACTCCTTTAAAATAATATTATCTCATGACTGAGAAGGAATTTTGAAAAATGGCTCAATAAGCGACCTCGGTAAGTGTGTCTAGAATTTTCTAATACCTTTTATAAACTTTCATATTGAGACACGAAGCAACAAAATTCGATGTAAACAAAAGCGGCCACATTAATTTAGATCGTATTTTGTTGCTTCGTGTCTCAATATGAAAGTTTATAAAAGGTATTAGAAAATTCTAGACACACTTACCGAGGTCGCTTATTGAGCCGTTTTTCAAAATTCCTTCTCAGTCACGAGATAATATTTTTTTAAAAGAGTGGCGCTAGTGGACCCGTGTATGCGCTCTTAAGGGGGAAATCTAGTTAGAGGTTACTGCTCAATATCGGACGTGACATTTTTAAGTTCCGTTGAATAGAATCCTCTACTAACCGGACTTCAATTTATTTCCAGTGTAACACCACATAAACAATGATTTGGCCGCTTCTATTCCTTTTAATACCAGCTGATGGACACGCACAGATTGTTGTAGGAACGCTCAGTGTTTGTGCTGATTCTTTAGATTTGGCAGCTTTGTTTGATAGAAAATTAAGCCCTCGAAACCAGTACACATTGACATATCTCGGAGAAAAAGAAATTCGGGCTAGTTCCCAGATGATTTTGAGATTCGATTCGGAAGTAACACTTAAGTTGGTAAGTTACATTTAAATAAAAGCTTGTAATATCTCAGCTCAAATCTAATTTTCGCCCCATCTTCCCCGCGCCTTGTATCATTCTCTCCCGCTCGCACTGTCAAACTGATTCGGTTAGGGTTAACTACACTATGCATGGACGTACCTATGCTTACCTATTAATAAATTATTAAACCAAATATTTTATTATTTTACGAAACATTTAAAAATAATTTTAAAGTAGGTACTTTTAGATTCGACGTCTTCTGGAAAGATAAATGAAAATATTATGAAAGTTATAAATGTTTAGTTAATCCACCAAGGTCGGTAACGTACGCACAGATCACCAAGCAAAAGTATGCGCTTCGGCAATCATCGCCTATCTTCGGAAATACGAACGCGCGATGATGAGATCTTATTTGGAGCTGCTAAAACCTTGGAAGTACTTGTCTATTTTGTATTAACATGGTTAGAAAATTAAAGATTAACAATTTTATGTAATTCCAAAAAGCTTTTTAAAATTTTTGACTGACAGATGAGGAATGCAACCGGAGTATGTAACTCGAAGGAGAGAAATTCTTCATACAAATGCGCAAAGATAGGTCCACTACTACAAACCGCAGCAGTACACGACATATTATGGAGGTTAACCTTGTGGTGCGAAATTCGTGTTAATTCGGAAACCCTAAGATGAACGAAGCGCATACCTTTTCTGGTTTAACTGTATTTAGGTATTTATTACCTAGGTAGATTCATAATTTATGTAGGAGATGGGCCAGTAGAACTATAGTTTTATATACGTTTCTTACAGGTTAAGGGGGATGCGCTAAGGTAGCCCGCGGAATTCAAATTACTTACTTTTTTTGCAATCTGCAGGTCAGTGTCCGGTTGTATGTTGCTTAAAATATGATTCGCGACCGTAACAAATACGGCTTTACAGAATTATATAATCATTAGAATCAGCAATATAACTCCATAAGTTAGAAATCACCTCAAATGTCAGGATTTCATGAAATAGTCTTTCAATAAGGTAATATGAACTTAGAGAGATGTATTGATAATTTTTATGATTATAATTCTATATGTAAATAATTGATATGGTCGGGAATCATATTTAGATCAACATACAACCTGATAGTGACCTGCAAATTACGAAAAAACATAAGAAAATTTGTATTTCGCGGGCTACCTTGGCGCATACGAGACATTATAATTATGTTCTATCACAACTGGTCACTAGACCAACTAGAGGGCCTAATATTGAGGAGTACGTGCCCTCTTTACCTAATATCTGGCTGACCTCAAATCCAGGTGGGAATTGATGCATCATTGTGGTATTAAATGAAGACGTTTTTCTCAGAACATAAAACGTTGTCAATCGAGCCTTTTGAGCGCCAGTGAAGTGACACGGGTTCACCTTTTGATAGCGGAGACGGTACTGACAAGTATTGAATCGGAGTCGTGTTGGGGAAAAATCACTTATACATAGTTCGATTATCATGCAAAGTTTCATGATGTGATTTGAAATATTTTTATTGAATATTATCCATTTATTGTACGGTTTAGAGGTGAACTGTGAGATTGTGTTATAGAAAAAATTGTATGCAATTGTGTAATCGCCACAGACAGTACTTATTAGTAGTCCTCATCTCTACTATACAGGTTGAAAGGGAAATTCGACCTATTCCTTAAAAGGGGTTATTCTAGAGGTCATTAGCAAAAAATTAAGTCCAGTTAACTAGGGGTCAATACTGGATGGTTACCGAAGTGTTGGGCAAGCATTCTTTTTTTAATGATCACTCATTTTGTAGCTTTCCGATAAGTATTAATTTCATGTTTAGAGTGGAGTAGTTTTTTCATAATTAAACACAAACTCAAAGCATTCAATTCAATTAAAACATTTACAGGCACTTTGAAATTGTCAAAGAATCGGTCAGTTAGTCCGAAAGTTGCCCATTTCAAAACATAGATCTTTATGGAGAAGGACGGGTAAGAAATTCCAAAGACACTCTTTTTAAGTCTGGTTACTACAATATCCTGGGTATATTATTTTTGTTGCTTCTATATGTGAGAACAATGCAAAAATATGTTAAGAAACAATTCAAAATATAAGATTAAAAACAAAAATAATAATAATTAAAATCGTTTTTGTACGCAAGTAAGAAAATGTCAAAAAAAAACGAAGAACCGACACAGCTCGGTAATCATCCAGTTTTGACCCCTAGTTAACTTGACTTAATTTATTGCTAATGAACTCTAGTCTAACCAAATAGTATTTTATTTTATTTATTCGGGAAAATAAACAATTACACATTAAGAATTACAAAAGGATAGGGTACAGAAATTATACAAATGTGAAATCAACCACGTTCTCCACAGATACACAATGAGACAATTTGGTAAATTTTAAGAATAGCGTTGTAAACACTAAATAAGAGGAATATTAATAGTAAAGTATCAACAAAACATAAAGCTGTAAGGAACAACAGTGTCACATTTATTTTTCACATGAGTCTAAACTTCTTAGGCGGTAAAGCAAACAGATCCAAACTGCAGGAATTCTTATTCAAAGAAAAGTAATCAGGGTTTCTTCATAGGTCGAATTTCCCTGTCACACCGTATGTTAATTACAAAGTGAATGCTGCAGTACTGTTGGTAGAACAGGCATTCATTCTACGACAATATTCGCAATGTGAGGTAGCGCGGTATGATTGAACTCGGTCCATGAGTCAGCTTGCTCCACTCACTAGCACATTCCGCATGTCAGTACAGTCGCCGATCTACGAACAAAATCTCGGCAAGCGTTACTTAACCTTGAAACCTTTAAGATCATCCCGTGCAATTGTTATTATTTAGCCACGAGCTTCTCAGCAATGTTTTCCCCAACAGTTCAATAAATAATTAATGAGATTATTATTTTTGTTTCAGATAGAGCCACGATCTGCTCGAATCTTCAAGTTAGCCGACGATGGCTCCGTCAGTAATCAGTTCGTTGTAACGTTTACTGAAAGAACTTCTTTTCTTCGCATTCAAGTCTTTGGTCCTGTTTCTGGATACACTGTACCTTACGTCGTAAGCGTTATTCTGAACGATAAAGAGCTTTGTAATGAACCAAGAACTGTAAGTATACTTTTGAATCGTTCGAAAGCAGCGGCCATACTATGACGTGTTAAAGTCATGATTGTTCCAGCGTGAAAGAGAGACAGAGCTATATATGACCGATAGCACTATCCATTTTTCGCAATGGAACCATGATGGTATTAGCAAGTCATAGTACGACAACAGGTCTCTCTTTTGAATATCAAATATTCTCTTTCTCTCTTCAATAATGCTACATATAGCGTTTAAAATTGATGTTCTACTTTACCATCAAGGGAACAGTGAAGGCTATATATGAAAAAAAGGGAGATAGGCACTTAATGTTAATGTTGTTATGAGCTGTATTCTATTTATTAGGTACTTACTGTCCCATAAAACATTTTTTAAATAAGATTTTAACTAATGACACTTGTTCGTTTAATTTGATCAAGTTTCACGGCCAAGGGTACAGCTGTTAAAATTTATCTTCCACTGTACCATCAAGGTGACAGCCCAAGGTACACAGGAAAAAAAGGGGTACAGTTACCCAAAGAGATTTTTAAAGATTTTGAAGTTTTTTTTTTAAATTTATTAGTAAAAATTGCAATTTTTCCCTCATTTCTGAGCACCTCGGGTAGTTTATCATACATTTTTATCGACATAAACAGTGGACTAGATGAGTGCATTTTGAGTGCAGTTTAATCGTGTTTTGTGATGGAGTGTGTATCTAGTTGGTATGTCTTCTCGTTTATTATAAAAGTCTTGGTGTGTGTGTGCGAATTTACAGATTTCCAGTATGTACGCGTATAAAGAAGGAAAAGTTAGAATGTTGAGTTTTTTGAAATGGGGTTTGCAGCTATCCGTTTGTTTTAAATTAACTAAAATCCGAAGTAACTTTTTTTGAGTTGTGAACAGCGCCGGTGCAAACCCCCCACATTGTTACGCCGTAGCTGGAGAGGGCTATATAACAGTTTTTCTTTCTTTAATTTCAGGGGTATCTCTTCTTTGCAACTGAAAAACCCGAAGAAGTAGCTACAGAAGTTAGTCTTACTACAGCTAAAGCAACGGAAGTAGAATATACAAAAAAAAACAGTCCTATTCTAGATGAATCTTGCGGTAGACGCCAAGTGGTACATACTGCGCTGATAGTTCATGGACAACCGACTGAGCCTGGAGACTGGCCCTGGCATGCAGCCATATTAAAGTTTGATGGCTTGTCCCTCAAATTTAGCTGTGGAGGAACCTTGTTGTCGAAGACTTTGGTTTTAACAGGTAAAATATGTGATAATTTCTTAATATATTTTTTTTGTTAACCAGCCTGTTATATCGTCATGATCGTAGAACAATGACGGTTTGGAAATAAATACGAAAATCACTTTTTACTATATTTGGATATTACATCATAAAATAATATTACTACATTAAAATATGTATATATAAATAGATTGTATTACAAATTAAACAGTAGGTATACTGTCGGATTAAAAAAGTTACGTCAAAAAAACTATTAAAAATATTTTAAATGGCTGCCCTGTAAAGTTTAACATGGGTCAGATCCGTCACTGTTCTACGATTATGACGATATATACGTCGCGATGACAATAATAATATTATACAATAGGTTGTGCCCAGGAACCAAAAGCGATTGATATCATTGATGACATTGAACTTGCCCAGGAATAGAACGCGATATCTGCGCGTCGCTGTTTGATAACAAGCTTCCCACATATTATCACAATCCCTTTTTTATCATGTGGAGCACCAGAAACCTATAAAAACAATAATAGCGAAAATCTGGGATGATTTTTTAATTCATACAAAACGTCAAACGACTGACATGTTTTGTCTCGATGAAATTATTTTTTGTCATTGTATTATAATTATTGTGATGTGACATAATAATTTATGTGTACACACTTATAGAAAAAAAATATAATCTCGTAGTTGTATAACAGCTGACTATATTAGCATCTGGAAAAAATAGGGTATAATAGAAGAACGGAGAAGAAGCCTTTGGCGTAGAAATTTTGTATTTTTTTTTCACAAAAGCTTTTGTTACGTTTATAGTGATCTATCGAGAAATCTTCTAATTTGGAGTAAATTTTTCATAATAAAAACAAACAGAAATTATCAAAATTCGATTAAGTCTATGCGCTGAAATAATAATTATAAAATTGTAACATCGATTACCTTTCATTTAATCTAGCTATGCGCGGAAATAATAATAATAATTATAAAATTGTAACATCGATTACCCCTTAAACTTAAAATTCATAGAATCACATTACTTTAACAAATAAAAAAGTTTCTAAATTGTTGCGGCCATTGTTGTTTACATCTTTGGCAAATTTTGAAACGCCGGGGATATTAAGGTTAAACCTAATTGATTAACCTTGATTATAAGGAAAGGTGCAGCCATCATTGAATAAATTAACTTTTTATATGTCTTAATGATACCTACGTCCGGCCGTCGAGAGAATGCGTTCCTGATACCCCTGTCAGTACAATTCTGGTAACCAATAATGATCAATTTCGCAAAGAGTGTCAAGTCTCATCAAAAGGGAGAAAAAATGATTATTATTCAAGAATTACATAATATATTATGTACACATTATGTGATTTATGGATGGAAAAACCCGTCAAAATCGGTCCAGCCCTTTCGGAGATAAGCCGAAACAAACAGACAGAAAAAAATTGTAAAAAAATATATTTTGGTATATGTACCGTGTATATACCATACCATAGGCATTTAGTAAAAAGTGGTTATTTTAATATTTCAAACAGAAACTCCCATTTTCTTTGTCTGTAAGTATGTATGTATACATATTCATCAAGAATTCAACCATTCAATCGATGTTAAAATGTTTCTATATGACCGTATTGCTCTATTAATGATATTTCGCATATCGAAATCTTATTATTCCTATGCATTTGCTTGTGTGTTTATCAGTGTAAATAATAATTTTAGTGTTTTTTATTGCACTAATAGTCTTTTAGGTAAGTGATTCGTTATACATATATAACAAAGACATTAAATTATTACTACCTTAAATCTCTTTGATACATGAAAATGCTGGTTGTAGCGACACCGGAATTAATGCCAATCAAACTGCCACATCGCTGCTTAATGGCCAGGTAAGATGTCCTCACTGCTCCCAGCCACGCTTCTTTAAAGGCGAATGGGGGCTACGGATATACTATGGCCTGGTTCAAAAACCTTATAGTGTACCTCTGTACCCCCCAGCCACAACTTCAATACCTTCAGACCAGATAAATCGGAAAAACCTTTCAAATTTTAAAACAACTTCTACCCCTGTTTTAAAGAGAGTTCCCCGAGGTGCGAGGCGGTCTGTTGCTCTAAGTTTGACGCGATGTGTCCGCCTTGCGACCCAAGAGAATTCTTATAGTGCCTGAGATCAACTACTCATCTTCCCTTATAGGATTTTGCATGTCCAAAAAAATTGACAATAAAAAAAACATCCACAAACCATATTAAAGATAACTGTAACAATTCGACCCTTAATTAATCATTTTAACGATATATCGCATAAACATTATAAAATTAATTCACATTCGGCATTCACCCTTATCAGATACTGCTGTTTCGGTCCTAATTTTATGTATTTTCACCGCTCTTCCTCTGTATGGAAACAGCCACACCTTTTAGAAAAAATCGATCAAATTATTCGAAATACTCTAACATCCATTTTAAATGTGACATTGGAGAAGCATAGACACTATCCATTCGTTTTGGTCGGCTCGGCGTCCGCAAAATTTTTAGTGAAAGCTTACCGGCGCGATGTTCCTGTCCATGGCACCATTAACGAAAAATCTTAGCCCCTTCTCAGGTTGACTCTGAAGTGTTGTGTTTGACCGATGCAATGAACACCAGGACGGTGGCTTGTCCGGATACGGTTCAGCCCGAGAAACCGTCTTCCCAGAAACAATAGGATGAGCCACTCTGCAGGTTGTTATGGAATACCCTCATTAATACGTCCACCAATACTACTGAGCGTGCCCGCCTACTGGCTGTGGGAGCATGGGAGTCGGGCCTCTGGCTTCAGGCGCTATGTTCACCCAACATAGGCACTATGCTGCGTGCTACTTTCCGGCTCGCTACAAGTTTACGCCTGGGCGCTCCTTACGTGGCTTCACATCGCAGTCAGTGCGTTGAAGCGTCCGACCGCCACGGAAACCTTGGCCGTTCCTGCAGCAAGAGCGCTGATCGGTTGGCATGGTACGCCAGCATTAATGATATCATCCATCAAGCTCTTGTCGTGCCAGCTGTTTTAGAACCCAATGGCTTAGCACGCGAAGATAGAAAGAGGCCAGATGGAATGCCTATAACGCCTTGGAAGTTGGGTAGGCCTTTGGTATGGGATGCAATCTGTTTCGATACCTTCGCGCCATCCCATCTTCCTAACACCGCGGACAGTGCTAGAGCGGCTGCTGCAGGTGCAGGAAACCTCAAATAGCGCAAATATAACAACCTATTGGAGGCTATAAGTTTGAGCCATTTGGGGTTGACACACTAGGGCCGTGGGGTCCGAGTGCTCATCGAGTATTTCAGGACATCACCAAGCGGTTGGTCGACTCTTCACGTGACCAGAGGGCTGGCCTATTTTTAGGCCAAAGAATCAGTATTGCCATCCAACGTGGCAACGTTGCCAGCCTTTTGGGCATTTTTTCCACTGACAGCGATGCGGACGAATTGTTTGATGCTCAATGAGCTGTTCCCATTTTTCATTGATACAGCATGGCGCTACAATGGCAACATTAATTTAACACATGGATAGGGCTAGTGGCCAGTAACAACAAAAAATATTCGTGAAACACAAAATACAAATTACAAAAAAAAAGTGTTAACAACAACAGCAGGCTTAGCACAAGCACCGTCTTGTCGACTGAAGAATAGACAAAAATGACATTTCGTGAAGACAGTACGACGGCAGCAAAGTAGAAAGAGTCAACTGCACTTTTTACGAAATTCAGTAATTTATTCACGTTTATCTTTTATTTAGCTTATATCTCGAAAATGGTGTCCTATCGTAAAAATAATGAAAATTTCGACCCCCTTTATGAAACCCTTAAACCCCTAAAACTCAACATGTAGGTAATCATTTTTCACATTTTCCATACAAAAAGTGAAAATTTTCTTTTTTCCTTTCCATTTTAATACTTTGTGGCCGTCGAGTAAAAAGTTTTGTACCGTCTTTAGCATGGCGATTAAAAATCAAATTGTCTTCACTACCTTAGACAACTGTCTTCTGAAATAGTCTACATCAAAAATGACCTAGACAACGATTGGCAGAAACGGAAGACAAAATGAAAGTTTTTAGAAGGATTTTTACGGTGCGATGTCAAAAATAGAGAAACGAAATGTCACTTTGTATGGGAATAGCCGTCTCTATTCTTCGAAGAGATAAATAGCGTCATGCTAAGCCCGCAGTGTGTGCCTCACGGCTGCGCCAAAAGGGTTCATTTCAGCATTAATCAAATCCAATATCAAATCAAATGAAATCATTTTTATTTCAGGAATACACCCATATTGAAATTAAACCAAATTACAAATAAATTATTAAAAAATAGATTATAAAATTACTTAATACAAAAACTTTCTTATTATATTTTTTATTGTTACTGGCCACTATCCCTACCCATGTGTTAAATTAATATCGCCATTGTATCGCCACGCTGTATACTTGTACATAATATACATATATGATGATGATGGCCATTCGATTTCTGATTGCGTGAAGAAAGCCGACATTCCGAAATGTGCAACTTGCTCACGCTTTAAAAAGCCCAGTGATCACAAAACGGGAGATGCCGATTGCCCTGCTAGGAAAATAGCAGAATACAGGTACATTAACTCGATTGATTATGAGGGCACATAGTGCATCATACTCAAGGCCAGACTTCCGTATTGCTTGTTGCGGACTCAACAATATACCTGACCACTGAGCTGTCCTACTTACCATCGATTTGCTGCTGTCTAAGCACATAAATGCCGATCGCTTTAAAAATTTAATGTAGCCTTGAAGGCGATTTAAATGCAATATTTCTTTCAACCTAGTTAATAATACTGCTGACTCAATCATATTCGTGTAACTAAGTGCTAAAAACTATTTTCCGTAAATAATATAGAAATTATCTACATGTTTAAGACCTTAATTAACTATTAGTGTTTAAGTAAATTATAACATAATAAATTAACTATGTCACTAATCTTAAAACTTATGTTAAATATTGTTAAGAAATCAGTTGTCCTAATAGTAATTGTAAGACCTCATGCCGCCTGTGATACAGGTTTATCCTAGTACAGGCATCATACTTTATAATACCTATATTATTTCTAAGATTTATACCTACTGTATTTTACCAACTTGTATTTTTGAATAAATATTTATTTATTATTATTTTTATTATTTATATATTTTAGTGTTAGATTGTATGTTGTCATTAATTTGTAAAACACGTATTCGTGTGTATGAAACTGACAGGTGTCAAGAACGCATTCTCTGGACGACGCGACGGCCGGATTGTACGCACGATGACGTCAAGCTATACATTTCAAGTATAAGCTGACTTCTCATTGTACGCAAATGCATATAAAAAGCGACATCACCTAAAATTGGAAATTTATAGCTTGATATGTCGTCGTGTGTATAACGATTGTCTTTCATTTCTGCAATATTTTTGCTTGAATTTTTGTATTGAATTTTGTTCCACAAACCGGGACTTAGGCCCGCTTACACCACAAATTACTAATTGCGTTTAGTGCTAAACGTATTTAAAACATCATTCTGTCTGTGTCATCTTCAAAAGCTTGATTTATTTATGGTTAAAACAAATTGATTTAACTTAATTATAAGGAAACGTATAGCCATCATTGAATTTTATAATTAACATTTATAAATACGTTTATTGATACTTACGTTGATTTTCTTTCAGTTCTGCAATTTTAGTTTTGATGTTTTTAATTTTGAGTTGAATTTTGTTTGTTAAACCCACCAACTGGGTCTAAGGCCCCCTTACACGACAAATCACGAAATGCGTTTAGCGCTAAACGTATTTAAAACATCGTGTTAAATACGATCAGTCGATCAAACGTATTTTCTTTCTTATTCTGTCTCTGTCATCTTCAAACGATTGACAGAAACAGAGCGTTGTTTTAAATACGTTTCGCGGTAAATGTATTCATCGATTTGTGTTGTGTGGCTCTTAGTTTCTAAACTATTTTCGTTTTCACGTTTCAGCTGCCCATTGTGCTACTGTAGGAAGTAATGCTGTTGTACCATACTCTTTAAGCATTGTTCTAGGCAAGTACAATCTTGTCGGTGGAGACATAGCAGCACAGGAAAGAGGGGTTAGTATTCAAATGTTTGTTTATTACAGGCCTACCGCTTAAAGGTGACGCGAATCGCGCGCGACACAAAGGCAATGCTCGTCACGCGAGTAGCGGCGTCTTTGTGTCGCGCTGTCGCGTCGCACCTGTCTGTGGGAGCCTTAACTGAGTGAAGAGGCTCGTGGCTAAATGATAACAGGCGCACGGGTCGATCGAAGGTTAAGCTACGCTTGCCGCGGTCAGTTCATGAATGGGTGACCATCCATTGCATATATCGCGACATGTGCATCAGGACTGAGGACACATTTTATTATTCATACGAAACGAATGGAGACTTATAGGGAAATTAGTTAATAGTAGTAAAATTTTATATCTTAGGTCCATGAATTTCTTAAACGTGAAATAAAGCTTTTATGAACAAATGACATGGTCTCTCAATCCAGACGCTTGCATCTCAAGTCGTTTCGAAAGAATTAAAAAAATGGGCCCTCAGTCCAGATGGACATATCGAGACCCCTCCGTGCCTCCGAAAGCACGTTAATCTTTTGGTCCTGGCTGTCATTCATAGATCTTCGACAGTCGTTACGGGTAGTCAGAAGCCCAAAAGTCTCACAACCAGTCTTACCAACGGGTATCGTGTTAAACAGTAACTGGTTTGAGGAGGTCAGATAGGCAATCGCTCCATGTATAATACTGGTATTCAGCTGCATCTGGTTACACTGGAAGCTGACCCCAACATATTTGGCAAAATTCTAGGCAGACAGACACTCAGTTATACGTCTGAGATGGTGCCTTGCGTAGCTGGGCGGTGTGGGAGGGGTGTGGTGTCGTGTCGCGAGAGGTCAGTCATTCGGCTGCAGACGAACGCCAATACACCTTTTTTTTTTTTTTTTTTTAGGTGGGAAATCATCAAATGACCTCTCCCGCTCTGGGCGGAGCGGAAGGGCGTGTCAGACTCTTACTGACTAAAACCTACCCGTGTTCCTTCATTTGCCTGTGCGCCAGGGCCACGGTAACTCTTTCGAACAATCCGCGACCCCGGCAGGCATCGGCCCTATCGGACCCCGTCAATTATGCTGACAACTCTTTGAGGCGCGCGTGGAACACAACGCGCCGTCGACCCGGGCCTGGTCCTTACCGGACGGCGAGCTGCCCATTGCTCGCCGTCCACAGACCCGCGCCTACGGTGGCCGGGAGTCGGCGCGCAGCACCCAGTCGTACCCGATGTCCCACAGATGCGGCCCCAGGACCGATCCCTGTGGAACACCGCACGACATCTCTCGCCGGTTCCATTTTCCTTGGTGACCAGGGTAGATGACGGCCCTGTCCGTCAGATAGGCCTCGACTATACGACAGAGGTAGGTCGGCATCCGGTGATACCGGAGTGCCTCCCTGATGCAACTCCAGGGTAGGGTATTGAAGGCATTGGCGATGTCTAGAGACACCGCCAAGACGACCCCACCCCGGGCCACCGCATCCCCCGTCGTGAGGGCTCGTACGCGCATGATGGCGTCCACCGTAGGAAACCAAACTGATTCTCCGCCAAATTCGGCCCCACCCGCACCAGCCGCCCGACGAGGCGGTCTGCAATGACTCTTTCAAAGAGCTTGCCCACCTCGTCCAGCAGCACGATGGGCCGGTAAGCGGACGGAGTGTCCGCAGGGCGCCCCATCTTCTTAATGAGGACCAGTTTCCCCGTCTTCCGACGAAGTGGGAACTGGCCCCCCTCCAACCATGCGCTTAGGAGCCCTCTAAGTCGAGGCCCGAGAGCCTCTAAGGCCAGGACCCAGGCTTTTCCAGATAGGCCGTCGGGTCCTGGGGCGGTATTTTTGGCACTCAGCCTACGTACCGCCACTCTTAACTCTACCTCAGTCACCTCAGGAGCATCGTCGTCGTCGTCCGTTGTGTGGTCCACAGTGAGCACCGCAGGAGGCGGAGCCATGGGCGGAGGAGTATGCTCCCCTCGCGAAGGGAACAGAGCGCCCACCACGCCCTCCACGAGCTGGGGTCGGAGACTCTGCGTCAGCGGGGGCGCCCATGGGCGGAGTTTCTCCCGCACCATTTTATATGGGCGTCCCCACGGGTCCCTGTTCAGAGTCCCCAGCGACTCCTGGCGGGCCAGTCCCCTGGCCCGTAGGATCTCCGCTCGGAGGGCGGTCTTCGCCGCTCTGTAACCCTCGTACAGCTCCGCCTGAATGGCTTCCGTGTCCGGAGGGCGGATACGGAGCCTGCGGTGCCTGGTGTACAGGCGTCGCGCAGCAACGCACGCCTCACGCAGAGACGTTAGCTCCGGCGACCACCAGTACACCTGGCGCCAAGCGCGTCCGGGCCGGACGCGGGGCATTGCCACGTCACATACTTCGGACATGGCCTCCCGGAACCACTCCGCCTCGTCGTTAATATCAGCAGGCCTGTCCGGTGATGACACCCAGGCCTACACGATCGAGGCTTCCAGGAGGAGCTCCCGGTCCAGCCGCTTCAGCGCCCACTGCGGACCACTCGGGGCCTGTTGGACCAGCGCGCTCGAGGTCTGGGCGGAGACGTCAAACCGGATGTACCGGTGGTCGGAATACGTCTCCACCCCCTCCATGACGCGCCAGTCAATGACACGTGGCGACAGAGCGGGGCTGGCGAACGAGATGTCCACCACTGACTCACTCCGCATCCGCACACACGTGGGGACAGAACCCCGGTTTAGGACGACCAGGCCTGTCTCCAGAGCCCAGTTCTCCACCATCCTGCCCTGCGCGTCCGTATACCGGGAACCCCAAGCCGTGTTCTTGGCATTGAAGTCCCCGAGTACGAGCACGGGGAGGGAATGGTACCCGACGACGACGACTCTCAACTCCGCCAGGGAGTTGTGGAACTCGGCGAGAGTTCGGTTGACGCCAATTCCCCTGCCGTACACACCGTGCAGCTACCTTAGGCACCGTTTCAGTTATGCGGTAGGCCTGTAGACACAACTGTTTTAGACGTATGGCTCTAAATAGAACTGGATGTAGGTAGGTATGCCAGACCTACCCATTTATGCAAAATAGAATTTTTGAACGGCATCCGTCATAGGCACAAAATCAGTCACTTCTCAGCGTTTCTTAAACTCACTTGCATCAAAAATCACAAAATTATTTTAGCGCTAAAATCATTTAAAACATTATTCGCTCCCTGTCATTTCCAAATGATGGATGGATAGAAGCAAAACGGTTTTTAAAATTCTTCTGGTTCTTAAGTTTTAATTTAATGAAAAACGTTGCATAGAAATCCCTTTTTAGAGTTCTGTTCGCAAAGGATGCCAACGGGAACCTATTACTAAGCCTCGGCTGTCCGTTCGTCTGTCTGTCTGTCAGCGGGCTGTATTTCATGAACCGTAATAGATTCTTCTTCTTTGTGTCATTGCCACGAATTTTTTCAAATTTTGTTGGCCCAAAGCTTCTCCACTTCCGCGGCGTCATCGGTGGCCATGCAGACGTCACTTTAACTGCAAGTTTTAGTTAGACCGTTGAAATGTTCACAGGGTGTGTATTTCTATTGCCAATACCGCTATAACAACAAATAATAAGAATAAAATAAAGTAAAAAATTAAAGGGGGTTTTTTAATATGTTATGTTAAATATTGTACGGTGTAGGGAATCCTTAGTGTGCACATCCGCGTGGGGAGTTCCTCATGCATACCCTCCGTCTGGGTGCAGGGAGGGTTATGTCGGACTCCTACCGACTAAAACCCTCACTGTTCCTACCACTGCCAAGAGTCCGGGGCCCGTGAGATACTTGTAAATTCGCCGCAGCCCCGACTAGTATCAGCCCACCATGCCTAGCGGGCCCCATCACCAAATACGGGGCCCCTTACTTACGTCCTCCCATAACGGCGCGCATGCGTGCCACCACTTTGGCATAGAAATCCCTAGAAACTCGTTTCACGCTGCATAATTAATAATGTCATTACAACCGCAGAAATAACTTTGTTTTTCACAGTATTTTTTTGAGAAATACTAATAAATACATATTTAGTTTTTCTGTCGAAAAAAACAGTACAGTGTATACATCAAGCACTGCTTACATTAGGCTTTACGTGACTAGGCATTGTTTAGATTGATGTTTCTGAAACTGGGAATTTCCCCTTTTTTTTTTTTTTTGGGTGGGAAATCATCAAATGACCTCTCCCGCTCTGGGCGGAGCGGAAGGTCGTGTCAGACTCTTACTAACTAAAACCCACCCGTGTTCCTTCAGTTGCCTGTGCGCCAGGGCCCCGGTAACTCTTTCGAACAATCCGCGACCTCGGCAGGCATCGGCCCTATCGGACCCCGTCAAGTATGCTGACATCTCTTTGAGGCGCGCGTGGAACACAACGCGCCATCGACCCGGGCCTGGTCCTTACCGGACGGCGAGCTGCCCATTGCTCGCCGTCCACAGACCCGCGCCCACGGTGGCCGGGAGTCGGCTATCGACTCACGACGGGCATTACCCCCTTACATAAAAGATAACGTCACTACTGTACGTCGGTGTCACCATAATTTTTGAAGTGAAAACTTCTTTAGGCGCGTTGAGCACTTTTTGGGTGACCAAAAATCGTGGAACTCGCGTCATTGGCACCGAACGCTTTCCATGAGCTATATGTATACTGCCTATATATTTGTACTTTTTGGGTGAACAAAAAGCCATCACCGCACGCTTCCCATGAGCGGGTTTACAAGTTACTCAGTTTTCACTTCTATCGGCAGTCCCCAAAGACTGCCCCAATTTTTTATTTTTTTTGAATTTTCTTAACCTACCTAATTTTATTTAAGTATTACAATTGATTTCTAGGTGTTCCAGGTGATTATCCATTCTGGGTTCGACGTGAAGACATTGAATAATGATATAGCGTTACTGAGATTGAAGTCTGAAGCTTCTTTGGATGATTACGTGCAGCCAGCTTGCTTGTGGCACCCGGGACTGCCTTCTGAAGATCTTCATGGGACGGTATGTAGTTCGTTTTCTCACGTCACTGCAGCGTTGATACCCTATTTGTCTTTTTAGGGTTCCGCAGCCAGAATACAAAAATTGAACCCTTATAATTTCGGAACAGATGACGTTTGTTTACCGGAGCAGGGGATGCATGGAGGAGTATCGATGCTTAATCTATGATCACTCTTCCAGTGAGTGACCGCGATAAGCGTAGATTATCCTTTTTTTTGTATAATATCTATAGACCCCTGGGGGAGTAATCAAAACCTTGTCCAATCAATGTTATTTCCACTTAAACAAGTATCAAATCAAATCAAAATATTTTATTTCACATAAACCAACATGGGCACATATGAAACGTCAGAAAGCTAGGTGCACGGTTCCAATTGGTTGTTTCCTATGGAGAAGAGCCGGCAAGAAACTCCACGGTTACTCTTTTAAAAATAAGGGGCTTTTACAATGTTTCCAATTACAGTGTTGATAGATATGGGAGGACAGTGTAGGCCTGTCAACAAGTAACATGTACTCAACAAAATATAGAAAGGTCCACAAATCTAGTCTACAAGTTAGGTCTACAACGTTCTCACATTCACAAAATATAAAAGAATCTATATAAAAATAATATCAACTTTATGTAACTGTAAATAAGGTGGTTTCGAATGAAAAATCAGTAAAAAAATGTTGAAAAAGTAACGCAAAATGGGCTTTAAAGTTGTTTTTTCCAAAAATAGATATTTATATGCGTGTAACATAACATAACATCACGCTTGTATTCCCCGAAGTGTTAGGCAGAGGTGTACCTATAGCACGCCCACATTTCGCCAGTTATGTTTAAGTCCCATGTAATAGGGGCGCGAGCCTATTGCCATCAACCGGGCACAAATCCAGACTCCGGGCTGCTACCGAGAAATTCCAGATGGAAAAACCCAATAACACTTTGCCTGACCCGAGAATCGAACCCAGGACCTTATGCTCAGCAGTAGCGCTTGCGCCCACTAGACCAACGAGGCAGTCAATGAGGTATACGTGTAAGGAAACATATATAGAGATATAATAATATGTTAATAAATTTTACAGGTGGTAGGTTGGGGATTCAACCATCAAGACTTACTGTCTCTCACTCTGCAAAAAATAACCATTCCTATAGTATCAGAGTTGACCTGTTTGAAGAGTGACCCAATATTCTTTCATAAGAAACTGAACACTAATAAGTTTTGTGCTGGATTTGCTAACGGTAAGCATGCATTATACGAGTATACTTACAAGGTGTAAATAAAATGATTTTGAACTTGAAATGGGTTCATTGTATGTAAGTACATGAGTACCAACAATGAACCCTTTTCAGGTTTTTTTTTTCATAATGGTGGCATTATGTTTTTTTTTTTAATCAAACCATGCCAGAAATCGCAGTCAAAAGTCAGCTGCTCCATACATTAATGTTCGCTTATCTCGAGAAAATGTAGGAAACAGCATTTATTTTTTCATAGTGAATGTTGTTTTAGTGATGGAGTACAATACAGTCTGGCAGGAATATGGACGCGCAAACTGTAACCACGAATTCAGCACACGAGTCTCCCCCTAACGCAGAAATTTTTCGTCAGTTATAAAAAAAAACTGCTTTTACATAGAAAATTGCAATACCTATGCGGTCAAAATGTATGGACCAGCAATTTTATTTTTTAATAACTGGCGCCAAATTTCGACGCAGGAGATTCAGAATCATAAACTGAATACATGGTTACAGTTTTCGCGTCGGGTTATTCAGTTTATCCACCCCAAAAAATCCACCCTAAGGTGGATAAGCAGAAACGCATTTCCGAGAATCCATCCTACTCCTCCTTCTGGTTGGATAAATGGAATTTATAGACACCTTAGGGTGGATTTTTTGGGTTGATTTGGGGTGGATAAATGGAATAACCGTAGGCAAAGGTAGATAAGCAGAAACGCATGTCCGAGAATCCACCCTTGTCCTAGTTGGATAAACGGAATTTATAGACACCTTAGGGTGGATTTTTTGGGGTGTTTTGGGGTGGATAAATGGAATAACCATGGGCGTTGATGTCACTTCCATCCTATATAACCCCCGAAGTTTTCAGTTACTACACGGCAACGCTAAGAGGTAACATTACAACCCAACTCGCAGTGGACGATCCCGCCTACTAAATACAGATTTCCTACGAAAAGTATTCGCTTCGGGAATCATCGTCCACCTTCGGAAATATTAACACGCGGCGATGAGATCTAATAGAGCTGTTATAACCATGAAGTGTTTGACTATTTTGTATCACCATGATTAAAAATTATAGGTTAACAACTTTAGGCAATTTAAAAAACATTTTCGAAACCGGAGTAGGTAATCCAACAGAGAGAAAAGTTCATACAAACGTGCTACCTATTATAGGTGCATAAAACGCGGAAGTACAGAACTAAAAACCTTTCTCTCTATAGGATTACTCTGTGGCACAGCGTTCGTACTGATTCGAAATCACGAAGATTACCAAAACACGTACCTTTTTAGGGTCACCAGTACACGTTCATAGCTTAGCCGTGGGGTGCTGTAGAGCGGCACCTTTTATTAAACTGTGGGGTGCAATAAGTAAAATAAGAACTATCATCTTCTTCTTTCAGGCAGCTCAGTCTGCAACGGTGACAGCGGTGGTGGTCTCATGATCTTTGTACCAGACACGGCAGGCAACACTGGGAAGGCGTCAGGCGCGTGGTACGTCCGCGGCATAGTTTCTCTATCTGCCCGTAGAGCCGATGCAAATGTCTGTGATCCTTTTCTGTACACAATCTTCACAGATGTAGAGAAGTATCGGGATTGGGTGCTGGAGTATTTGAACTAAATCTGCTACGTCGGCGTCCTTAGAATGTGTCCACTTTACAATTTTCAAAAGACATACCGTTAGAATACGGAATACGTTGATATGTGCATTAACTAGGTAATTTGCAAATTATCGATCTCGATCCTATAAAGTGTGAAATTTTACTTAAAGTAGTACATATGTGCCCTTTATCTAGTTAATCTGCATATTTACGGATGCTACACCGTTAAATCGGGGAACACTTTTGTCTCGTTTTCATAATGCCCACGCATTATGAATAATAACAAGCGTAGTCGACGGAGCCCCGCTTGACGGGGCTCCTACTTCTGGGTGGTTTAAAAAAAATAACCACGAAGGGGATGGCGGGATCAAGCCTGTCCGCGACGACCGCCCTAAGTCCCGAGCTCGCTTCGCTCGCTCTTGCATTTGTTGATGCGTTTAACAAATTAAATAAATGATTACAATAAATTCAAACGTTTTATTCAAGCAAAGAACCTGTTTTATTAACTTAACCGTATGCTTGGTCGTTAGTCTGCAGATTACCTAGGAAGTCTGCAGATTATCTAGTTAATGTGAGAACTGAAACAATTTTTTCCACTTTAACATACTCAACCAGATAATCTGCAGATTAACAAGTTAATCTGCACTCTAATGGATTTACGCACATTAGCGGTAACATTTATATACTCTTATTTTTATTTTTTTTAACGCTTTATGTACTGTAACTTTGTGTCAATTATGTAGTTTACCTGGCATGTTTGGTCTCCTACCCATTCCCTGCCTCAGTAGAAGTGTGTGGGACGGAGGGCAGACAAACAGACCTTGTAGCTGTAATTTTGTGAAATAAGCTTTTGCTGTAGTTGACATCATTACTATTGTTGTTGCTAGTCATGTTGTGCAATTACGCTTTGGGTGATAATCAGGTCGATACCTATTATGTGAATCTAGTGATATACTGTGATTGTGACCTGTTGTAGTTGCCTTGTGAATAAATAAATACAAGTTTAATAAAATAGTTATTATAAAAAGTGTTTAATTTATTGCTATTTCATTAATAATTGACAAATACCGCAAAATAAACGTATTTTCTTTCTTTCTTTCTTTCTTATAAATATTTTTATTTTATAATATGCTGTATAATAAATATAAATAGGTACATATAATAAAATCGTAGCGAAGTCAAAGGTGTACAGTCAGCAAAGGAGATAAGAATCCTGGGTCGCCGGATATAGTTGAAGATTGGTAAGAAACCGATGAACATATTGGAATTAAATTTATTTCGATAAATAACCAGTTTATTTTCTATTAATTTTATTTTATTTTATTTGAAAACATTCATCGGTTTCTTGCTAAACTTCAACCATATCCGGCGACCCTGGATTCTTATCTATTTTGCTGACTGTACATTAAATATAAAAAAAAGTTCTAATGCCGAGAATATATTTCATAGAGTTTTTGTCTGTTTATAATCTGTTGTCTGAATGTATGTTCCAGCATCACGTTAATACTGCCGTGTAGATTCTGTTGAAATTTTGCATAGGTATTCCCTGTAAGTCTATTCAATCTGTAGGCTGCAAATTATCATGCTATTGCTATGGGGGATGAGCAATATTGCATTATGTAGGCTGCCTGCTTGTCCTTCTTCTACAGATTGTACTTCGGTGAGTGTGCTCAAGAACTCCACGAGCTCATTCCACCAGCCCCCTTCTACCATCGGACATCTAGGCGCACTGCAAGTTACCATCCCTACCTAGTTGCTATTCCACTAATTCGCAGTAAGCGCTTCCAAACATCTTTTATAATACGCACAGCAAAAGAGTGGAATTCTCTACCTGCGTCTGTGTTTCTGACCGCATACAACCCAAATCTCTTCAAAGTGAGAGTGAACAGGCTTCTTCTGGGTAAGCTCACTCCATCGTCGACTTCGTCTCTGTCACCTCCGACCTAGACTAGAGTCAATAGAACACCCACCTAAAAAAAAAAAGTTTGTATTCTTCCATAGTTTGCGGAAAATTGTAAAAAGACGAGCCAAAAGGTTAGAATATTGTGTAGATAGTTACTTTAACCTTTTAAATGATTATCATTACCTTTATGGAGCTAAGCAGCTAATCATGAGCTATTTATGAACTTTAATTATAGTACTTATACTAGCTGCTGCCCGCGGCTTCGCCCGCGTGGCTGTCGGATATTATCCAACGGGAACGTACTACCGGGACAAAAAGTAGCAGAAGCCTATGTCACTCCGTATAACATCAGCTATCTGCCAGTGAAAGTCCCGTCAAAATCGGTCCCGCCGTTTCGGAGATTACCCGGAACAAACAGACAGACAGACAAAAGTGTTAAAAATTGGTATTTTGTTTTATGTACCGTTTATACTTTCATGTGCATTCAGTAAAAAGCTGTTATTTTGACATTACATACATACATTATTATTATTTTGTTATTTTGTATATGAATATATGTTAGAACTTCTTTAACCTTTCTTTATAGGTACTTTATAAAAAAAAACTCTACACAGTCGGGCGGGCCGCTAGTATTGTAAAAAAAACATATTGATAATATTTCTTATCTTCTTCTTTTTTTTTTCTTTTCATAGCTTTCAGAGACGCTCATCATTTTCTTCGATGAGACACATATTATGTCACTATAGGTGATACCAAATTCTCCAAAAATATCCGGTGACTTTGGACGTTCAGCATTCTGAGGTTCAGCAAGTTTGCGCCGTTTTGCACATAAAGAAAGTTTTTTGGCGCGCTGCATGCATTTAAAACGCCTAGTCTGTGATCTACAAAACTCACAATAATTCCATTGTGGCCCAAGTAAACCTTCACAAATTTATTGTTCCTACAACCAGGCTCAAGAAAATAGGTGGCTCGTTTAGATGCCAATGTATACGTTTTTATAATAAACTTCCTAGCCACATTCAAGATCTAAGCTTTAATAAATTCAAATCTTTTATAAAACGGAAACTATGCCAGAAAGCCTATTATACTGTGAAAGACTATATTGAGGACAAAAAGGCTTGGGAAAGAGCTGCTCCAATAAATTTACACGGTGAATGTTGATTTTAATTTGCTAGCTATTTTAGACATGAATATTTACTGTAAAAAGTATTATATTATTTTCATTATTGAGAATATGAGGACTATGTGGGTCATTGTTTCAGTTATATTCTTGATCTGGCAGTTTAAGTAGTTTATGCGGCCTACCCAAATGTCCTTTCTTTGGTATTGTTCGTCGAATCGTTGAGCTCCTTAAGTTCTGAGTTGAGCTGCACGGTTACTGACAAATGCGTGCACTGACTGGACAGGTCCACTTAATCTGTGTGGTTCTTTCCTCAAAAGACCATTTCAGACACCAATCTACATGGTTCTCAAACATTATGTCCGATTTTTTTATATACACATTGACATTGTTGAATTTTATATACACAATGACATGAGTATTTACTTGTAAAGTATTATGTTATTTTAATTATTGTGAATGTGAGGATTATGTGGGTCATTGCTTTTTTTTTCGCAGTTAATTTTGATCATGATCTGGCAGATTGAGTAATTTATGTGGCCTACCCAAATGTCCTTTCTTTGGTATTGTTCGTCGAATCGTTGAGCTCCTTAAGTTCTGACTTCCTGAGTTGAGCTGCACGATTACTGACAAATGCGTGCACTGACTGGACAGGTCCACTCAATCTGTGTGGTTCTTTCCTCAAAAGACCATTTCAGATACCAATCTACATGGTCTTCACATGATCTGACCAAGATTATGTCTGGACTTTAAAAGAGACTGTGACCTCTGAGTTTGTTTCGGCCTTTCTTCTCAGAGTAGTCAGATAGGAAACGCCGACCTCATCTAGTTTAAAAATATGATTGACGTGTAAAAGTGTTTGTACAAACCTACTTACAGAAATAAAATCATTTATCATTTATCATTATCATTTATCACACTCGAGCCATCTTTCCATATTAGTCCATGATTTATTGCAAAATATGCAAAAAGAATAAAGCGCCTTATTATTTAACAAATAACAAATACTTTGTACGGCTGGTTCCAGAGTGACGCTGCTGGACCGCGGCGTTGAATTTCAAATGCGCGCTGTTCAACAGCGCCGACGATCACCGTCACTTTGGAACCAGCCAATACTGTAATCAATACTTAGACGATTGAACTTAATTATTGCTATAACTAATTATAGTTTATTGCATCACTTACTTTGGTGACATCTTTAATCAATTTCATAGCTAAGCAAGTAGGCACTTACAATTTTTTGCATTTTTTTCCTCACGGAATAATCTTGAGCCACGAAATTTTGTCACAAAAACAGGTACTAACTGACGACTTGAAGTTCCTGCCTCTTCGCCCAGCAAAACAGATCGACTGCATTGTCCATAAACGTATTTAAAATATTTAAAACGCTTGAGGTTTCATTTTTTTTCTTTACTAAAATTTTAATTTTATTCCTGTATAAAATATTTTAAGTAAGCCTTCGGAATATAAAGTTCCATATAAACTTAAGTACATCCCCTATGAATTTTGAAAAATCCTTCCTTAGTGGATACCTACGTCATAAGAGGAATACGTGTGCAAATTTTAAGTTTCTAGCCCTAGGGTTTGGCCTGTGTTTATTTAGAACTTTCATCCCCTATTTTATCTTCTTAGGGGTTGAATTTTGGAAAACGCTGAAATACGTAACTCATTAGTTTTGCCGTACTCAATTCATTCGAAATTTCATGCAAATATGTGGAAGGAATAAAAAGTTTCATACAATATGTACATGTAGAATTAGTTATGTTTATTCAAGAAAAAATAATTACATTAACCCATACTAATATCATTATTTGTCTACCGACTTATAAATTCAAGTTTAATAATAACTATTATGTAAAACAGCAAAATTATGGCAATACTCTGTACAACAGTAGAATAGAAACTTTTAATAACCTGTTATATATGGATACACAGACACTTAATTACGCATATCTACTGGACTCTAATCTAAATCTGTCCTATAACTACGATATGTATAATCAGCGCACGGGCGTACTGAATAGTAATGGCACAAAAGTTGTGGTATTAGACTTACAGGATCTTGTTATAGCAATAAGCAACCTAAATAATGAAGATTTTGAGGTAGAGTATTCACAATCGGATAAAGCCGAAATATCAACGGACTCACAACGACAAACCAACCCTAAGTTTTTTCTGTAACAACAACACATCGGAAAACAGTACACAAACACGTACATGCAATAATATAAACATCCTATATCAAAACATACAAAGCTTAAAAAATAAACGTTACCTTTTAGAAGCAATCACTAACGAACATAAAATAGAAGCGCTTTGTTTTACGGAAACATGGATTTCAGAATTTAAAAAAGGACTACTAAGTTTGGAAGGGTATAGTGTAGCCGCCAAATACTGCCGACCAAACTATGCGGGAGGTGGTGTGTGCATATTCTTAAAAGACGATAATGAATCCAAAGAAAGACAAGATTTAACAGAAATGTCATTTGAATTTATATTCGAAACGTGTGCAGTAGAAATTCCTGAAATTAATCTTTTACTCATAGTTATCTATTGGCCACAAAAAAATAGGGAAACCGGAATATTTTATACATAAAGGACATAAACATAAACACGTAATTATAAGCGGGGATTTCAACGTGAATATCCTTGAGAAAAATCGCAATTCATTTAATCTTTTAAATGTTATGACCAAGAATAACTTTCGACAATTAGTGACGGAACCTACCAGGGTAACAACCTCAAGCTCCACATGTATTGACCTAATATTTACAAACGCACACGACAAACTCCATCTAGAAGTAGTGGAGCTTGGACTCTCAGACCACAGAGGAATAGCAATCACTATACCTACCCACGATCCAGTAATTAATAAAAAAACAAATGTTAGTTCTAAAGAGGATCTATAATAAACAAAGCATAGACTTATTTAAAAAAGAACTGAAAAAACCACACTGGAGTAAAATAATAAACGAAAACCAAAATATAACTACTAATTATCTGTCATTTCATAACACCTTACAAAACATATTAAATCAGTGTATACCAAAGAAAACCGTAAAAATTAAAAAGAAATCATCTAAATGATGGCTAACAACCGGATTAAGAATAGCATGCAAGCACAAAAGACAACTAAAAGCATTAATGACTACAACTAATAACAATATATTGGGAATAGTACTATAAGCGTTACGAAAAATTACTTAAGAGAACAGTAGCCCACTCTAAAAAACTAAACCACATAAGAATAATGAGTGAAGCTGAAAATAAAACTAAAACAATGTGGCAAATAATAAAAGAGCGTACAAATAAGAATAACAAAAAGCCAGTAACTAACATGAAATTGCGTGTACAGAATACTGTTACAGAAAACGCAACAACCGTTGCCAACGCTTTCAATGATTATTTTGTGTCAGTGGGAAAAACGGATACCGCAAATGGGAACGTTGGTCCAACTGGCCGTCCTAACTCCTCCCAAAGCGAAAACTCCATTTACTTAAGACCTGTTGACCCTAACGAAATTAAGTTTATCATAAAAAAATGAAAAACAAGCGAAGTTATGGGCATGACGAGCTACCGCCTGTACTTATAAAAGCATGTGCTGAAGAATTAACGTTGCCGTTAACTTATTTAACAAATCAGTCTTTAGATGAAGGCTCAATCCCCGACCTGCTAAAAGTATCAATAGTGAAACCAATTTACAAAAAGGGAGACCAGACTGACACTAGTAATTATCGACCGATAGCATTGCTACCAACCTTCTCAAAAATATTGGAGACTGCGATGTCGAAACGACTTTATTCTTATTGCGAAAAATATAAAATATTCAACGATAGCCAGAATGGGTTCAGAAAAAATAGATCCACGACATTAGCAATATTTAAATATATACAGGAAGCTTTAAATATAATCAATGACAAAAACTATGCAATAGGGATTTTACTGGATATGAGCAAAGCCTATGACAGAGTTTCATACGACATTCTACTTAATAAATTATATGCTATAGGTGTTGGTGGTACAGCACATAAGTGGTTCTGCTCGTACCTAGAAAATAGGGAACAATTCGTGGAGGTAGAACATAGCGACCCACACACTGGCCCAATAACACGCGTAAGATCCAATAAAGCAAAAATATCAATGTCAATACCACAAGGCAGCGTTTTGGGATGCTTATTGTTTCTAGTTTATATTAATGACCTCCCTAAAGAAATTGACGCTCAAAGTATTTTATTTGCTGACGATATTTCTATTATTTTTCCTTACACTAATAAAGTAAACATAAACTTAAGTCTAGACGATAAGCTCTCCAAATTAACAGCATGGTTAAAAGATCATAACTTAGAGTTAAATTTTGACAAAACAAAGCTAATGCAATATAGACCGTACCAAAAACGCAAATTGGATATAGATTACTCATACAACAACATAAAGCTGCAATGCATAAACGAGTTTAAATTGTTAGGTTTAACTATAGATACAAATGTAAACTGGAAAGCCCATATAGATGCATTGGCAAACAAACTAGCCAGCTTTATATATGCCTTGGGGGAGCTTAAAAGAGCTACCGATTTTAAAACTGCTCTAATAGCATACTATGCCTATGCATACTCCTGGCTAAATTATGGAATCGGGGAGTGGGGAAATGGCGTAGACAAAGACGGACTTTTTATTCTACAAAAGAAATGTATATGAATTCTTGCCAATATAGATAGCACAGAAAGCTGCAAGCCATTCTTTGTAAAATACAAGGTCCTTACACTAACTAGTATCTACATTTTAGAAGTTGGCAAATTTGTAAGAAAACACCGGTCACTATTCCCACTCACTAGGGACCTTCGCCCGCAACATCGCAGTGTTAGACGCCAAAACAAAAATGAATTAGCCTTACCAAGCTCAAAATTAACTATATTCCATTCAGGACCTTTAGCCATGTGCGTAAAAATATATAATAAGCTTCCAAATTTAATTAAGGACATAGAGTACGAAAATAAATTTAAAAACAGTCTCCAAAAATATCTTATATCAAAATCGTATTACACTCTAAAGGAATTCTTTGACGATAAGTAAATCTTGACATTGCATTTTTATTATTATTATGTTTTAAATTGACACTATACACATCACCCACAATTTTTCACTAACGACCTACCTATGTTATGATATGTTGTCTAATGAGTATTATTGTTATCGCTACTTGTTTAATTAATTTTTTTATCTTATTTTAATTTATGAATGGAAATTATGACCAAATAATTGTTCTTACCCTATTATCCATATCCTCATATTTTATATAATGACAGTTACTTATTTAAATAATGAATGATGCATGATGCTGTTAAGCATGTCAAAATTTGTATTTTTATTAAAGCACAGTGGTTTTATTATTGTGACACTGTAGCACATTAAACTATTTATATTGCTGTGGCCTAGCAGGGTTCATGTATGAAACCTATATACTTGTAACAACTTGTAAACTACATGAATGCAATAAATGATGATTATGATTACAAACTTTTATCCCTTATTTCACCCCCTTGGGGGTTGAATTTTGAAAAATCCTTCATTAGAGGATGCCTACGCCATAAGAGAAATACGTGTGCAAAATTTTAAGTTTCTAGCCTTAAAGGTTTGGCCTGTGCGTTGATACATCAGTCAATCACTTTTGCCTTTTATATATTTAGATTAGCTTAGCGGTACGACGACTGCTTTGCTATCCTGCCGATCTCTTCTGTCAAAAGCTCACCGTGAAGACTTATTTAAAGTCTGCTGTCATTCGTTTAGAGATATGAGGAACAGGGTGTAAAGTTTTTCTATAGAAAAGGGAGTATCATCCGATCAGACGGGTGTCCTGTCTGATGGGCAACTGTCCGACGTTTGATGTCAGGACGTTGCATATGTGCTAGTTGCGCGGTAAACTCTGCTTGCGCGATGCAGGATTTTTCGTGACGATAATGTGACGCGTAGGTCGCATGTGGCGATGTAGATACCGCTACAGTAGGAACCTTAGTTCAATCCCCGACTCGGGTATAGTGTCATTAGGTTTTTCTGTTAACAAATGTTTGGAATTGTGCCCAGTTATAGGATCGCCCTGTAATTCATGAGACTTATAATATACTAGCTTCAGCCCGCGACTTCGTCGGCGTGAAATTTCTTGTAACCCAGATCCACCCCGTCGCATCGCATGTGGCGCTGTAGATACCGCTACAATAGTGTCAACTCCTAGGATCTGGTGGAATAATAGCTCACTTCGAGCTCACTTCACCTACGTTTTCACGGTGATTTTTTTACAGAATAGACCAGCTGTAATTGTAAGTTCGATCCCCAGCTGTTGTTATTTATTTTGTGAGTATTTTTTTTACATTTTGTTATATTATTATGCTGTTATTATTATTATTATGTACGTTGCGCTTAAGATATAATAATCGGTATTTATTTGCCAATTTATTTAGTTCACAGAATTGTTTCTTGAGTCTTTCCAATCTGGACTGAAAGCTGTGTGAATCGGTCGTCAATTTTGTCGGTGTCAGGCTCGTCATCTTGCAATAAAAGCTCCATTTTTACGGCCTGGTATTGCTCGTAAGATGTTTGCAACTGTTCCTAGCAAAAGGGGACGTCTTTATAGTCAAGCTCCTCGATTGTACGAACTTGGAAGTATTTTTCAAGACGCGGTATGGCCGCCTTACGGAGCTTTCTAATAAGATTTTCCGACTATTCCCGATCGGTAACACCCTGTCGTCAACACTTTTGACTGATCGGGAATAAAAAGTTCCGTTCGTTCACAGTGTGAATGAATGGAACTTTTTATTCCCAATCGTACCTAGCTATGCATACTTCAAGAGTGCATTAAATTAAAGATGACATATTTTTAATGCTTTAATTACGACTTTCATCGAAATAGGAAATACTTCATTTCAAACAGCGTCTAAAAAATTTTGCATCGCAAGAAAATAAAATAAATGAATACTTCTCTGGGTTCATCTTTGTTCGTCAAAAAGTACCAAATGGTACAATATACCACAAGTACCATCGCCAAGGCACGGCGCCGCCACCGTGAAACGGCACGATGTCGTACCGCGCCACGGCTCCGTGTACGGTGCGCCACGTCGCGACGTGGCGCACCGTACACGGAGCCGTGGCGGGTGCGCCCCGCGAGCCGACGCGTCGGCTCGCGGGGCGCACCCGCTCGGCAGTAGATGTACCGCTGTCGCAAAGTTCATACGTGTTAGTAAACAAAAAAAATGCGTGATAATACCCAGAGAACTGAGGATTATAAGTACAAAAAGTCTTGCACTAACAAGTACGAACGTGAAACAACGTATTTTTTTTTTTAAGAAACTGTTCAAAATATAAGATTAAAAATAAAAATAAGACGTGGCAGTTAAGAGATGACCAGTCTCAACTGACGGCGCCCGTGCATGAACATGACACGTAGATCGGCAACATCCAGCTAACTATTTTGTGGGGATACTAACGATTGGTCAACAAACGTTTGGTCGACGTAACGATTGGTCGACAACCGATTGACCGACAGTAATGATTGACCGACACAACCATTAATCGACATATACGATTGGTTGACTCAACTATTGATCGACCATAACAATTGGTCGACATCTACACAATCGGGGATAGGATGCAAGAGCGAGCGAAGCCAGCTCGGGACCTGGGGCACCCCGACTCGGACAGGTTAGGTTAGAAGGGGATGGCGGGGTCTGAAAGACCCCGCCGTCCCCTTCGTGGTTATTGTTTTTTAAACCGCCCAGAAGTAGGAGCCCCGCATAGCGGGGCTCCGTCGGCTACGCCTTATTATGCAAATCAGATAAAACCCAGGATAAACCAGGATTTATTTTTTGTCCAAAAATAAAAATTATAAAAAAATTGTCGGCTAATCGTAATGTCGACCAATTGTTATTGTCGATCAATAGTTGAGTCGACCAATCGTATATGTCGATTAATGGTTGTGTCGGTCAATCGTTACTGTCGGTCAATCGTTTGTCGACCAATCGTTACGTCGACCAATCATGACAAACCCATTTTGTGGGGAGCTGAATGATCCAACACACGCGAAGATTGCCGTTGCGAGTTAAACGGAGTCCGTATGATGCCTGCTCCGTTCGCAGTGGAAGACGGGCATTAAGTGAGTATGACATAGTCTCAACTGCCATGCTTTCAAGTCAACATACATGATAATGACATAATAAACGAATCCATGGTACTCACACTTACAAAACTGAAAAAATGCTTCTAAATTATACAAAACTATAGTTTGCTATGTATTTGAGAGATTAATAAAATATTTATACCAAAAAGAAAAGATAATCATTCATATCTATTGAAGTATTAACAATTTAAAATTACTTAAAAAAAAAACGTTAAGTTTGTAATGTCAGAAAAAATAAAAGGGAAACATCTCTTCCAAACATTAAAATAACTAGTGAGCCCAAGTAACTGTGGAGCAGGACCAGCATCAAGCCAAGCATTCTTATCTACGATATAATCATCGAACTTATAATATACTTGTCTACGTAGTGTGCATTTAATGCATGTTTTAAACTTCTCATTTTACCCATTCCATAATGCTCAAGTTTCAAGAGCAGTGTTTCGTGATACACGCAAAAGATGGATAGGTCGCAAAAGATACCTATTGCATCTTGTGCCTCTTCCCATGCGTTAAAGATTTTATTTTAATTTTATTTATTTATATGCCTTAAAACTATCATGACAGGTCTTAACCTAATGCGATTGCCAAGTCACACACAAAATTAAAATTAAAGCACAAAATGCATAACAAGATCATAAAGATCATTGTTTGTAACACACTGTAAACAATAGTACCTTTGCGAATTCACCCCAGTGACATTTGAATATATCAATCTCGACCTGAATATAATTGATGGTGCGAATTGCTCGTCAGAGGGGTTTTGGCCAGCAAGTTGGTCCTGGCTGATGGTACGACCAGCAGTGGCGGGGGCCGCTGCCTCCAAACATAACGGTCGGGTACGCACAAGTGCAACCGCTGCAGCACTCTTGGGTGGTGATCTATGCCTCGGAGCAGTTTCACCATGTACGACACCAGCGCAAATTACCTTCGCACCCCGAGTTGATTGTACCCCACCATACCCAGTACGAATTGAGTGGGGTACATCAAAGGGTATAATGAGTATATCCCATAAAGTTTATTGTACAGGTGGCGCGTTAACTTGTTCTGAACTCGCTCCAACATCACTGAGTACTTAGCCTCGTGTGGAGCCCATAAGACAGCACTATAAATGATAAATGATTTTATTTCTGTAAGTAGGTTTGTACAAACACTTTTACACGTCAATCAGATTTTTTAAACTAGATGAGGCCGACGTTTCCTATCTGACTATATCTGACGGTTTATATTTTCTGTAGTTTTAATTAGAATATTAGTAAAGAAAGTTGCAAATTCCTCAGCAACATCGATGTTATCGCTAATGACACCGCGGGAAGTGTCCAGTGTATAATCAGTATTATGTCTTTTGTTCCTGTTTGTTTCATTGTTAATAATTTTCAAACTGTCTTTATTTTATTGTCTACTGATTTAACCTTATTGCTAATGAATGGAGCTTTAGTTGCTATGCAAATATTTTAAAAGGTTTTAGAGTAAGTAGCAATATACTTATTAAAAGATTCCGTGTTAATATACGGCTTAAGGCCATACAGTTCAAATAATCATTTCCTGTTGCCTTTACTCGTAGTTGCCCAGTCACTGAATAAAAACTTAGGGCAAATAGTTTTAGGTTTCTTCTTAAGGGGGATGCACTGAGGTAGCCCGCGAAATTCAAATTTACTTACGATTTTTTGCAATTTGCAGGTCAGTGTCAGGCTGTATATTGATTAATATATGATTCGCGTTCGTAACAAATATGGCCTTACAGAATTATAATCATTAGAATCAGCTATAGGTACAATTCCTTAAGTTAGAATTGGCCTCAAATGTCATGATTTCATGAAATAGTCATTCAATAGGGTAATATGAACTTATGTCCAATCCTATATGTATGTAAATATTTGATACGGCCGCGAATCATACTTAGATCACTATATCAAATGTCGCGCTGGTGGTGGCATGTGTGTTGGATCATTAACTTCCCTTCAAAATGGTTGAGCTGAATGGTGCTGACCCATACGTTATGTTCGTGAACGAGCGCCGTCGCTAAGGACTGGTCATCTCTTGGCTGCCACGGCTTATTTTAATTTTAATTGTTTGTTTTTATCGTTTTTATTACGGCCGCTTTTAACGTGCACGTCTTTTTACATCATTCTCTTCACTTCACTAATGAAAAGAATTCTTTATACAAAATAATACCATCATTCATGTATAGGCCCTGAGCACTTAACTTGCTAATTAAAGTGCTATTAAACTTATTTAAGTTACCCGATGTTATTGGTCTAGTTTGTATCTGCATTTTTTGTGTTGGTGTGCTGGACACGAAAGTAATGGTTTAACCGCTGTGATCAGAAGGGAGATAATTTACAATGGCTTTATCTAAATAGTTGCAGAAACAAAAATCATTATCAAAAAGCAGTAGCCGTAGTTATTAGCCTTGGTTCCAAAAACACATTTGACAGATTAAATGATTTGAAGAGGCTTAAGGGGGATGTGATAAGCTAGCCCGCGAAATTCAATTTTTCTAACCTTTTTTTTTTAATTTGCAGGTCCGTATCAGGTTGTATGTCGATCTAAATATGATTCGGGGCCGTAGAAAATATTTATTTATAGAATTCTAATCACAAAAATCATCTCTATATAAGTTCATATTACCCTATTGAACGACTATTTCATGAAATCTTGACATTTGGGGGCAATTCTAACTTAAGGAGTTGTACGAGTATTGCTGATTCTAATGATTATAATTTTATAAAGCCATATTTGTTACGGCAGCGAATCATACTTTATTCAACATACAACCTGAGACTAACCAAATTGCAAAAAACATAAGAAAATCTGAATTTCGCGGGCTACCTTGGCGCATCATTCTTAATAATATACTGCTATTTTAATTATTTCCAAAATATTAATATTAAAATCACCACAAATAATTACTGATTTATTACCAGTTGCAAGTTTTGCCAAAATATCTTCCATTACTGACTCACACATACCTGGAATAGTTGTGATAATTTGGAGGTCTGTATCAGCACACAACAAAATGCTTATCTAGCTCAGCACAGTTTCTATTGAAATGTCTATTTCAGAGTTGTTCTCACACTATTCTTGTCTGCAATAATTTATTTTGACTTTCTTACTTACTGAAATTTAAATAGATATTATTTCAAACTTGAATACAATTGTTTATACATAGTCATTCTAATTTTCCTTTTCACACATCTTTTTATCATTTTTTATTTTTCCCACGCTTGTTTACCACCTACCAACGCCACTTTGATTAGTACTGTCGTACCTATAATTTTATTATAACAAGAAAATGTTAATGTAGGTTGACGTCACGTATGGAAAAGGGGATCCTTTCTTTAGAGTGAAAAATAATATTGGTCATATACCTTTCTTTATATCTATCTGAAAGCTTTTGTCAACAGTATCTACTTTTAGTTGAATCATTGTTAGTGTTTGACGTAATTATACCCTTATACCTACGTCTTTACATTTGTAACCAACTACCAGTTATGTAAATAACTATGTTTTATAATGATCTTTAAAATACAATTTTTAAATATTATACATTCACCGACAGACTACGTACAGCCGAAACTGCTGGTTCTAGAAGTATGAAAGGAAATGTTCCAGAATGTATGTAGTCTGGGCCAGGCGCTTGTACACTACCTATATACTGAAAAATAGGGAAACACATGTAAAACAGTTTTCAACTGTCCAATTACTTTAAAATGGCTTTGTTTGCTGGTAAACCACAAGAAATTACACTTGAAATTGCAACACATAACAAATACCCGTCATGGCGGTAAGCTGTCATTTTGAATGATTAATAACGTTTGATAAGTTTATTGACACTTTTGAGACAGCTGACAGTTTTCTTTCTGTGATCAATAATGTTGATCTATGGTTTACTGTCATTGTTTTTATGCACAGGTAACTAAATCGGTGAGACGCCATGTTGAAAGTCGTTAAAAAAATTGATAATCATCAATTAACTACCACAACAGTATACATTTAAATGAATTATCAGTATATTTCTGGAATTCTACGGAATTTTCTCTTTATTTTGAGGTAGTGTACATATGCCTGGCCCATTTTGAAACATCTCCTTTTGGACTAGAGTTGCTTGTATTACGATAATGAGCACTAAGGAAGGGTTTTTGAAAATCCATCCCCTAATTGGGACATGAAAGTTTGTATGTAATTTCGTAGTTTTTTCCGCTTATAGATAATACATTCTCAATTCATAATTTGTTTGCGTCTTTGGTCTAGTGGTCGCAAGCGCTACTGCTGAGCATGAGGTAATGGGCTCGATTCCCGGGTCGGGCATAATGGTATTGGGATTTTCCTTGTGGAATTTCTCAGTAGCGGCCGGGAGCCTGGATTTGTGCCCGGTTGATGGCAATAGGCTGACTCCCTACTAGACTCCCTACTACATGGGACTTAAACATGACTGGTGAAATGAGGGTGTACCATAGGTACTGTCCTGCCAAACCCTTCGGGAAATACAGGCGTAATGTAAGATTGAATTTCGGTTCATGCTGAATGCTGAATATTCATTATGCATGAGCATATTGAATGTTTAAAACCGGCCAAGTGCGAGTGAGACTCGCGCACGAAGGATTCCGTACCATTATCTATAAAAACGACAAAAATATCACGTTTGTTGTGTATGGCGGCCCCCTTTAATATTTATTTTATTCTGTTTTTTTTGTATTTGTTGTTATAGCGGCAACAGAAATACATCATCTGTGAAAATTTCAAGTATCTAACTATCACGGTTCATGAGATACAGCCTGGTGACAGACGGACAGACATCCAGACGGACGGACGGACAGCGGAGTTTTAGTAATAGGGTCCCGTTTTACCCTTTGGGTACGGAACCCTAGAAAGACAACCGACTTCATAAAAAGCGACTCATCATCATCTTCATTGCTAGCCTTGTTCCACTTACTACACACCCGAGTAAGGGCCTCCTCCCTTCGTGCCATGCTTAAAAAACTTTTTTTTTTTTTAATCAAACGAAGACTCGTCCTCCATGTTTTGAAGTCGGTTAAAAATTTATATTGGCACTGTAGTGGAAGATAAATATGTTTGCATGTATAGTAATGTCAAACTCTTTGTTCGACTGTACACGTAAAAAAGTAAAGTTTTATTACAAAATTATACATAATTATAAGCTTGGCAACAGTTTGGTTTAAAGATTCTTTATTTATTCTAAAAGAACATAAATTGTTCACTTAACGAATAAATACTTAACTAAGGTACGAGTAAGTGTTATAGTCCTGTAGCTAATAGTTTCGTTTTATTAATGTACGATGTCGCACTTTATCGTTTTGTGTTGTTAGTGACGTACTGCTTGAGTTTGGCTTTAAATATGTTAAAAGAGTATGTGCTCCTGATATCTGCGGGTAGATTATTATAAAGTTGTACAGTACGATAACCGTAGTGTGTAAATTGGACGCAATGCAAATTATTTCCCACCTGCCAGTTTTAATTTTAAACAATGGCGCTTAATTATGTAATTTTTCAATGTAACTAACAGAATAAATTTAATAATAATTTCAGAATCAGCATCGCCATACAACGTGGTAATGCTGCCAACCTTTTGGGTACTATTCCTGATGACAGCGATGCGGACGAATTTTTTGATGCCCTATTATTCATTTCCTTCTTTTTTATTATTATTTAGATGTACATACTATTAATATTATTTGTAGAAGCTGTAATAAATATAGCATATAATTAGAGCTCTTCAATTGCCACTTTGCAAAATAATTAATGAATAGAAGATAACTAACTGCATTACAAATTTAACATTGAAGTTATGTTTAAGTTCTCGCCTTACTTATGCGGTTACGTTTCTTGTTCGTAAGCTTATGTATAGAGATCATGATTGTATTCTTTGCCGTGATCATTTGTCAGTGGTGCTTGCTTAGTTTCGCTTGACGTAAGTGACTAAGTTACCTTATAATAGTAGTGACTTCAAAGAAAAACTGTTACATTGAGTGTTTTGTAAGTTATTTTTATCATTATTCATTCATGTTACAAGACAAAATAAAAAATAATTTATAAACTTTTTCAACAAGTGTGCCAATATTGTTTGATATTATTTATAAAATTAATACCACTTGTTCTAGTAGGTAGTTAATAACCCGGGAATAAAATTTGATATTAATTACTCGTATAATAAATTCAAGATTGTTTGATATAATAATAAATTAAAAATAAACGTAGAGAAAACGAAACTAATTAACTTTAAAACGTATAAGAGTAAAAACATCGAATTAAATATCAGTTATAATAATTCACGTATACAACAGATAAACAGCGCCAAATTCTTAGGCATTATTCTGGATACACATTTTTCATGGAAAGAACATATTAATAGTTTATGCATAAAAATAAACAAGTTTGTTTTTGCACTTCGAAAGGTAAAAGACATAGCGAGCAGACATACCTCTATTATTGTGTATCACGCTTACATATGCTCCATTATACGGTATGGCATAGTTGTCTGGGGAAACTCCTGTGACATCACGAGGGTGTTCATAGCTCAGAAAAAATGCATTCGAGCACTGTACGGTATGGATTGGTCGGAATCCTGTAAACCGATCTTTAAATCCAAGAACTTACTAACTGTTCCCTGCATATACATTTATGAAGTAGCAAAATTTGTAAAATACCACAGTCATCTTTTCATCCCCAACGACAATACATTTAAACGTAAAATTACCCACCTGCCCTTAAAAATGCCTGTTCCTAAGCTAGAACTGTTCAGAAAGAATTGTGCCTATATGGCACCTCTAATTTATAACTCTTTGCCCAAAGGAATGACTGACCTGCCATATAAAAGATTCTGTTGTGCCTTGCGGAAATGGTTAATCGCGGAGAGTTTTTACACCGTCAAAGACTTTTTGAATAAAAGCACATGCCGACTTGGTGTCCATTAAGATACTGGTTCGTCTTATTTCCTGTGATTTCGTATTTAATAATAATTCAATATTTTAAGTAATTGAAATCGCTATATTTGTAATAATTGTAATTTAAATGATTCTAATAATTGTAATTCACATTTTGTTATATAATGGTAATAGTTCGAATAATTGTATTTTTTTTTTAAATAATTGTTGTAAATTAACCATAATTTTGCATGCCCGTAATGAGGGTGAAATATGTCCTGTGCTATAATATAATTTAACATCTCGTGTAACCATATTTCAAGCAAATAAATGATTTATGATTATGATTATGATTATGATAAATTTATTTCGATTTAAAAAGCAAATAGTTAAAAATCTTCACACATACACACAATCTTACTAATAAACCCCGGGAAAAGTTATGCCAAACTTAAACCTCGAAAAACGTATTACTAAACTGAAGTTAGGTGTACTGGAGTAACTTTATTTTTCGTTTAAAGGGGCAATAGGTACTTAATAATATAAGTCAATTGAACTTGATTTTTGTCCCGGAGCTATTTGCAGTGACACATCAAAATAATCTTAATTAAAAAACAAAAGAAGCCCCAAAACTTTCGAAAACCAAAAGACCGAACTTATTTAATTTATACAACTTAAACACAAACCAAAGAACATAAAAATATCAAGTTCAAAGGTTTAATTAATAATCAGGATACAGAGCGACGTCTTTGTTCCAAACAACAAAAGGTATACGTATATACACCCGGACGCCTATTGATTAAAAATGGGTGCTAATTAAGGCAGCTTCTTTAAAATGTCATTCTCGTCTTCAAATATATTTAGTTGTCTAAATAATTAATAGGTAAGCGACAAACATTTAGCGTCTAATAAATGGTTTTCAAGCTTATATATATTGTAAAACGAGCTACTGTTAATATGACGCAGCATGGTGATAATTCTTAAGCAACGTTATGGACCAAGTAATAAATAGGGGCATTATTCATAATGCCCGCGCATTATGAATAATGACAATCGTAGTCGACGGAGCCCCGCTTTGCGGGGCTCCTACTTCTGGGTGGTTTAAAAAAAATAACCACGAAGGGGATGGCGGGGTCTTTTAGACCCCGCCATTCCCTTCTAACCTAACCTGTCCGAGTCGGGGTGCCCTAAGTCCCGAGCTCGCTTAGTAGCTCACTTACAACATTAGTCACTTGAGTTGTCAATTCAGAAGTAAATATATTTATCGGTAGCTCGGAGTCATATTAATTTACGCTCGTAAATTGACGCTGGTTTTTTGATATTCTGTTGGAATAGTAAAGATGATGAATTAATATAATTGAAGCTGTTCTATTAACTCGTCGCCTACATATAAAAAAAGACGCTAGGTTGCAGGTACTAAAGAAAACTTTTGTTGCCGCACATATAATTTCCCATTAAAAATTAGTGCAAGTCCGAGATAACCTGCAGGCTTAGCACAACCACCGTTTTGTCGACGGAAGAATAGACAAAAGTAACGTTTCGTGAAGACAGTACGACGGCAGCAAAGTAGAAAGAGTCAACTGCACTTTTTACGAAATTCAGTAGTTTATTCACGTTTTTCTTTTATTTTGCTTATATCTCGAAAATGGTGTGTCCTATCGCAAAAATAATGAAAATTTCAAAATAATTAAATAATTTTTCACATTTTCCATACAAAAAGTGAAAAACTCCATTTTTCCATTCCATTTTTATACCTTGTGGCCGTCGAGTAAAAAGTTTTCTACTGTCTTTAGCATGGCGATTAAAAAATCAAATTGTCTTCACTACCTTAGACAACTGTCTTCTGAATAGTCTACATTAAAAAGGACCTAGACAAAGATCGGTACAAACGAAAGACAAAATGACAGATTTTAGAAGGTATTTTACAGTGCGATGTCAAAAATTGAGAAATGAAATGTTACTTGGTATGAAAATAGCCGTGTCTATTTTTCGAAGAAATAGACAGCGTCATGCTAAGCCTGCTGAACCTCTGTCTATTATTTATTTATTAAAACTTTATGCACAAGTAAAAAAATACTGTATAAAGGCGAACTTTATTCCTGAGCCATTTTCTACCAGTCAACCTTAGGGTGATGCAGAGACAAAACATGGCAGGTGCAATATACGGGATAGATAGCTCGGAAATAACTATAAAATACAAGAATAAATACTTATACATACATATATACATATAAACAAAATAAACTTTGTCAGGAGAAATAACGATCGGTAGAGGAGATAACGAATCCAGAAAATCAACGCTGGGATATTACAACAACAACATGATAATTATTTACCTACAGGTATTCGCCACAATGGCGTCCATGTAAAATACTGTAAAGTCGCTCCATGTAAAATACTGGTATTCAGCTACATCTGGTTAGACGGGAAGGTGACAACAACATTGTTGGAAAATGCAGTTGATGATGGATTGGTGCGTTGCAGTTTGATTAGTAAAATGGCTGAACTAATACACCTTTATGTCTTAAATTTTAAGATAGAACTAGCATTATGTAGATAAATAATCTGCGTGCTTAGTTTTGTAAAGTAGAAAACATGATTAAACTTTAGTAAGACTGTTTTTGATAAGTTAACTATCCAAATAAGTGGAAATTTATTTATTTCTAAGAAACGAATAATAATTAATTAGGATAAACGTCTCTTAAATGATAAATGATTTTATTTCTGTAAATAGGTTTGTACAAACACTTTTACAGGTCAATCATATTTTTAAAACTAGATGAGGTCGGCGTTTCCTATCTGACTACTCTGAGAAGAAAGGCCGAAACAAACTCAGAGGACACAGTCTTGAGAAATAACCATGACCTTTATGGTTACGGTTACGAATATGTGTGGTTACGGTTAATAATAATAATAGGTCTTTACCTATGAAATTGCCGTTTTGTATGAAAAAATTTAAACGAATTTTTTTCATGAATTTTTTATTTGTATTAATCGAAGTAATCACCCATGCAATCAATGCATCTTTGCCATCGCAGTGGCAGTTTATTGATGCCCTTCTTAAAGAAATCAGCTGGACGGGAGGCAACAAATTCTTCAAAGGCATTTTGTACTGCCTCTCGGGTATTAAATTTTTTTCCCGCCAAGAAGTTATCCAAATTCTGGAAAAAGTAGTAGTCTGTAGGCGCAAGGTCTGGTGAGTAGGGCGGATGACGGAGAGCTTCCAACCCCAGTTCTTGCAACTTGGAGACCGTCTGCTGTGCAGTATGAGGTCGCGCGTTGTCGTGCAGGAGCAGCGGAGACGAGCGATTGACCAATGCTGGTTGGAGATGCGCCAGCTTCTCCATCATTGTGTTCAGTTCTTCACAGTACACATCTGCAGTAATGCTCACCCCGTTTGGTAAGAAGCTGTGATGAATCACACCGGCGCTAGACCACCAAACAGTGACCATCACTTTTCTAGGGGTAAGTTTTCGTTTAGGGCATTGTTTAGGTGCTGAACCAGGATCCAACCAACTTGCTGAGCGCTTACGGTTATCAAACAGAATCCATTTTTCATCGCAGGTAACAATGCGGTTCAAAATTCCTTCATTTGTGTGTCTGTTGAGCAGTGCAAGGCACGTCTCGACGCGTACTTCGCGCTGGCGATCATTGAGTTCGTGGGGCACCCATTTGTCAAGCTTTTTTACCTTGCCAATTTGACGCAAATGGACCAATATTGTTTTGACGCTAACGTCGAAAGCTGCTGCTAATTCAGCCGTAGATTGTGTATCATCAGCTTCCACAATCGCCTTTAATTCGTCATTGTCGACCAAAGTCTTCGGACGACCGCGAGGTTCATTTTTCAGGTCGAAATTTCCAGAACGGAAGCGAGCAAACCAATAACAGGTGGTGCGTTGGTTTGTAGTGTTAGCTCCGTAAACGTCGTTGATGTTGCGTGCCGCTTGTGCCGCGTTGCTGCCACGACGGTACTCATATTCCATAATTACTCGAATTTTTAACGTATCCATGATGACGAAAAAGATTGAAATGCGATGAAAATGTAACACTAATCAATAAAGAAATGACTACTTTTAGAAAAAAAAATCCATGTTTTTAAAATAAAATTAATTTGAAATTAGAATTCTTAGCCAAACAAAAATTATTTTGATTTGAAATGGCCAGTACTGCAGAAAGGCAATTTCATAGGTAAAGACCTAATATTATTATTATACCACCTACCACCGTACCTACACTCGAGAGCAATGAATCCGGGTCAATTAAAGAATGTTAAAAATCTCGGAAACTAAAAATGATAGGTTAATGCAATAAATTGTATTTAATAGACAATGTAATACTCCTTAAATGAAAGTAAAAAAAATATGAGTCACCATACATTTTATTAACACAAAATTACATAAAGAAAAAAACTGCTGATCTCTCCTTAAAACAAAAATAGGAAACATGAAATTTTTGAACTTTATTACGATTTTCTTGAATTTTAATACTTCGTATTGCCTCCTCGTGCTTCCATTACTGCGTTTACGCGGTTTGGCATGCTGTACACCAAGTTCCTTATACGATTTTGGGGAATATTCTCCCATTCCTCTGTGAGAGCAATTTTGAGCTCACGAAGCGTGATTGGGGGAGGGTTTCGTTGTTTTACGCATCTGCCTAGCTCGTCCCAAGCATGCTCGATCGGGTTGATATCCGGGCTGCGCGCTGGCCACTCCATACGAGTAATGTTCATCTCTTGAAGGTAGTCATTCACAATCCTACCTGTATGAGGTCGGGCATTGTCATGCATAAATATAGCATCCTCACCTAAATTGACCATAAATGGACCAACGTGATCATTGAGGATTTCTTCCACATATCTTACGCTAGTTAAAGAGCCGTTTTCTATGATCACCAGCTCTGTGCGACTTTCAGAAGAAATTCCGGCCCACACAAGTACAGACCCACCACCGTAGGCTACTTTTTCTTCGATGCATGCTTGCTTGAATCTTTCCCCTGGTCTTCGATACACTCTGTGTCTTCCATCGTGCTTGTAGAGCATAAATTTTGATTCGTCGGAGAACATAACTTTTGACCAATCTTCAATACTCCAATTTACGTGGCTCTGGGCATATCTTAGTCTTGAAATACGATGCCCACGCTCCAGTTTAGGGCCGTTTGCAGGTCTAAGGGGTTTTAAGTTAGATTCAGCAAGCCGACGTCTTACTGTCCATGCACTTGGGTTACTTCCTCCGAGGCGTCGAAACTGATTTGTGAGTTCAGTTCCTGTGAGAAAGCGATTTCGAAGCATGGTGTTCACCAAGTATCGGTCTTCTCGTGCTGTGGTACACCTGGTTCTGCCCGTTCCTGGTCTTCGTAGGTTAGAACCAGTTTCTTCGTAACGTCGGAGAACTCTTTGTACTGTTGACAGCGACACACCGACAGTCCTGGCTGTATCGCGCTGACTCCGGCCGGTTTCCAGCATTGTAAGTATTCTGGTGCATTCTTCAGGCGTAAGCGACATAATTTCAGCTTGAATAATGAATATAGAGCACTATCAACATGGTTTATGTACCCACATAAATGACAGATTACAAACAAAAGCAAAACCAAATGCTGTAATTTCGTAGTTCCATCTTCGAAAGTGGCCCTTTTTCAAATTTGATTTTTTTATGATATAACTTTACAATAACTAAGAAGTTTTAATACCTTCATTTAAGGAGTATTACATTGTCTATTAAATACAATTTATTGCATTAACCTAGCATTTTTAGTTTCCGAGATTTTTAGGATTCTTTAAGTGACCCGGATTCATTGCTCTCGAGTGTATTTTCAGTGTTGGTAATTTTACCACCACTGAAAATAGGTTAGCGACTTAACAAAAATCTTCATCTGTCCAGCTTTTTCTCAACTACATATTTTGGGGTCGGCTTCCAGACTAACTAAATCCTGATGAAAACCAATATTTTACTTGGAGCGACTGCCTATCTAACCGCCACAGCTAAGTAACTGGCGATTAACAATACTGTACAAAATGTCTGTCTTTTCCAGGTTCTATTCATGGCATAGCTGGTCTACCAAGCATCCTTGTACCTTTCATCATGCAGTATAGAGGCAGGAAATTTGCCTTAATTTTAAGCTGTATCTTTCTAATCACCGGTTGGATACTAACGTACTTAGCACAGAACATTACGACGTTAATTATCGGGGAGAGCTTCCATGGTCTCGGCACCAACAGTCTCCATACTGTCAGTTTCCTAAGCGTCTCTGAAATGGTACGACCGGAGTATCGAAATACGTGCTTACTAATGTATGGGACAGTCCAGGCTTTAGGCGTTTCTTCGGTAGGAATTATAGGCAGGTATCTGCATTGGAAGACGGTTGGATTAATCATGTGCTGTCCAGTTTTTATAGCACTTCCTTTAGGTTTTGCTTGGCCTGAATCACCTTCATGGTTGGCTTGTAAAGGGAGATTTAGTGAATGTGAACAGAACTTTGTTAAACTGAGAGGGACTGATGAAGAATCGAAGACAGAATTGAAAGCGATTATCAATTTACAGAAAGAGAATTGGAAAATGAAATCTGCAACAACGTTGCAAGATTTCAGGAACACGATAACTAGTAGAGACTTCTATTTGCCAACGTTGCATACTCTTGTCTTAATAAATGTTCTCTATTGGGGTGGAGGCATGCCCGTCATAGTTTACTCCACCGATATGATCTTCAAAATATCTGGCAAATTCAACGAACATGCAAAGCTAGCCATGGACGTTTTATTTTTACCGGCTACAACATTGCAACAGTCTTGGTCCGGTACTGTAGCAGCAAAAAGGTCATGTTATTCAGCATGTCCGGGTCAGCTGTTTTTATGACAGCTAGTACTATTATGACGTATTTACAAAGTGTAGGGACCGTGCCAAAGGACTTAGGAGTGTATTGTTTAATAGGTTTTATGGCATTCTTGACTTTGGGTACGAGTAGTATAGGCTTTACTATATCAAGCGAGATAATGCCAGTGAAACACAGAGGCGTAGGCGGCTGTTTGTATATTATTTTTGCGTGTGTACTCCATTCTTCGTCATTGAAAGCGTACCCTTATCTGAGCGTGTACATAAGCGTGTGGGGTGTATTTTTACTTTACGCGGTCTGTGCAACGTGGTCGATTTTATTCATTTGGAAGTATGTGCCAGAAACAAGGAACAGGACGTTACAAGAAATTCAGGAGTATTATAAGTATGGTTATTTTAAGGATGTTGATAAACATGAGGCTGTTGATGTGCCTTTTATTAAGTCGGATATTAGTTAAAATATAGATAAACTTCGTCACAATAATGTTGTTTTCATTTGTCCTATCAACTGGACATCATGTAATTCTATAGGCATATCTTTAAGGGGTGCTACACACTTGTCCGGGTCGGCGTGAGTCGGCATAGCCGAGCGGCAATGCCGACGAACTATATGCTCAAGAAAAGCCACTCGGCTTAGCTTGAATTGTGCTGACCCGACACAAATATGTTTCAGCGAGTGTAGATGCCGATCGGCACGAGCCGGATGAAAGCCGAATACGTTTAGTAATTGCTTCGGGTCGGCTTTATTGTTCAACAAATACTGCCGAATCGAAAGCGCACCCGAACATGCGTAAGTGTCCCTAAGTCACATAATACATTAGTTATTTTTGTTTAAGACATTTACAATAATTTTACAGGTAAAAATAATCATGACCCAAGTGACAGAAAAAAAATGCAATAACAGAACACAAGTCATTATTATTTTATCCAAATTCCTTTCCGAACTAAATACATACAAAAAATAAAGAAAAAAAAAAAAAAACCGGTCATCGCGCGTTCAGAGAGCAGTTATGGGCCTAGTGGTAACGGCCGCGTCTTACTAGTTGTAGGTCGTAGGTTTGAACCCAGACAGGCGCTTTACTTTGTACAAATTATTTTATCATCACTGCACTCAAAACGGTGAAGGAAAACATCGTGAAGAAACCGGCAAATCTTAGAGCCTAAACTTTGAAGACATCAGGCATCAGGCATCTACCAACCCGCACTGGGCACGCGTGGTGGATTACGGCCCACACCCTCTCAAAGAAAGGAGGCCTGTGCCCCAGCAGTGGGGACATTATAGGCTGATTATGTTATCGCGCGTTCGTATTTCCGAAGATAGACGATGACTACCGAAGTGCATACCACTCTTAAGAAATCTGTACATAGCGTCGCTTTGTAAGAAAATGTAAGCAGGATCGTCCCCTGTGAGTTGTGGCCTACGGCAACGCTAAGGGGTTATATTGTACCTACTCCATCACTATAAACAACTTTTATTTTGAGAGAACAAAATCTGCTGTTTCCTACATGTGTCAATTTATTTACATCTTGCATTTATAATGCATGCTTACCGTTAGCAAATTCAGCACAAAACTTGTTAGTGTTCAGTTTCTTGTGTGACACTAGTATTTGAAAATGACAGAGACAGAATGATGTTTTTAAACATGTTTAGCGCTAAACGTATTAAGTGAGTTGTGATGCAAGCGGGCATAATAAACGCTGCAGGGTGAGCAATTTGTGAGACAGATTTGTGTGTCCATGACCAATGACGTTTAAAGAGCACCAAAATGATATTTTGCATAAATTGGTAGGTCTGGCGTACTTACCTACATCCAGCTCTATTTAGAGCCATACGTGAAAAGCAGTTGTGTCTACAGGCCTACCTGAGCGACTGCTTTGATCCTACGTTACATTTTTGTGACTCACTGCGTTTGGTCAGTCGGGGTCCGGCCAGGCGTTACCTACAGTCATCCATACATATAACATCACGCCTGTATTCCCCAAAGGGTTAGGCAGAGGTGTACCTATAGCACACCCACATTTCGCCAGTTATGTTTAAGTCCCATGTAATAGGGGGCGAGCCTATTGCCATCAACCGGGCACAAATCCAGACTCCTGGCTGCTACCGAGAAATTCCAGATGGAAAAACCCGATAACACTTTGCCCGACCCGGGAATCGAACCCAGGACCTCATGCTCAGCAGTAGCGCTTGCGACCACTAGACCAACGAGGCAACCTACAGTCGTGAAATGTAAATATCATACCTCATTTTATCACAAGTGTCATCGTATCAGGGCAAATCAGCACCATCGTCCACCACGCTACTTAAAAGTAACGTGCTACCAACTCAAATCACCAATGATCAGACACAATGTCACAAGAGTTCACAGAACTAATATTTCAAGGGCGGTCCGTATACGATATGACTTACTACCGCTTTATAAACTAGTTTGTGATTGGTCGCGTCGTATCGAACGGGCATCAACTTTAATTGTCCGTCAATTCAAATCACAAACTATCATTATTTTTCAATTCAGTCAGCAAAGTCAACAAGAAAAAAAAATAAGGTTGCTCCTTAGCTACACACGTGTATTAAGCTTCACTTTGCATGAAAATGTAGGCGGGGTCGTCCACTGCGACACCGCGCTGTGCACGGATGCGTGGCTGGCAAACAAATGAACCGATCAGCTGACGTGGCAAACCTCTCCGTGCACATCCTCCGTAGCAGTAGACGGTCGACTTAACACTTCGGAATGAGGTCCCAGAGAAGGCGAGTGAAAAAAAAAGTATTATTTAAAGAATATTTATTTGATTAAAGTAGATTCAGTTCAAATACTCCAGCACCCAATCCCGATACTTCTCTACATCTGTGAAGAGTGCATACTGATGAGGATCACAGATGGGTATATCAGTTCTACTGGGAGCAACAGACACTATGCCGCGGACGTACCACGCGCCTGACGCCTTGGCAGTGTCGCCTGCCGTGTCTGGTACAAAGATCATGAGACCACCACCGCCGTGGCCGTTGCAGACTGAGGTACCTAAAAGACAAAGATAGTAAACAACGGATGTAAAAAGACTAACGAAGCCGAGAGTACTCCCCCTCATTGTGATATAGGGATCCTGCCATTTTGCCGAAAAGATTTTGGCAAAATTTCACTACCCAAACAAATTTTAGCAACCTTTTGTTATACCAATGCAATGTTTGGAATGACTTTAGTACGCACATTTTCATTTGGTAAATTTTTTACTTGGTAGTATATTACCAAGGATAATGTCATTAAGGCATTTGGTCTTTAATCAAATGATTTATTACACGAAACAATCTTTAGACAATAAACGTTTGCTCTAATGATTTGTTATGACAAAAAATATAAAGGCAAAAATAAGTTTTTTTGGGAAATATTTAAAAAAAAAAAAAAAAATTTAATATAATCATTTATTCAAGGGTAAAAAAGCAAGGGTGGGATAGGATGCAAGAGCGAGCGAAGCGAGCTCTGGACTTAGGGCACCCCGACTCAACAGGTTCGGTTAGAAAAAAAATAACCACCCAGAAATAGGAGCCCCGCTTGACGGGGCTCCGTCGTGTAAGCCTTACAATAGAAATGGTAAATTGAAAACTGACGATACTAAATATTTGGCTTATTTTATTTTGCGTAAAATATGTTATACCAACTGAAATATTTGACTACATAAAAATTGGTAATAGTACTAGTTGGTAAACAAGTTATGTTTGAAACGTTCACTTGCCAAACATTAGGTTTGCGTTACAATTATTTGTGAAGAGTTTTTTTGCTAAGTAATAATTTGGCAAATGAAATTCTGCGGAAAATTGTTTGGGAAGTGATAATTTGGCAATTTGTTTTCGATGAAACAAGGGAGACTGCTGTGATTTTTTTTTTGTACTGGTCCATATCTTTTTTTTTTTTTTTTTTTTGGGTGGGAAATCATCAAATGACCTCTCCCGCTCTGGACGGAGCGGAAGGGCGTGTCAGACTCTTACTGACTAAAACCCACCCGTGTTCCTTCAGTTGCCTGTGCGCCAGGGCCACGGTAACTCTTTCGAACAATCCGCGACCCCGGCAGGCATCGGCCCTATCGGACCCCGTCAAGTACTGGTCCATATCTGGAAACCTTTTGGTCCCGGAGATATTGAAGGAAAATATTCCAACTTTTGGTGCTTTTTTTCACGAAAACAACCTCAACTACTGTAGGTATCGTTGTAGGCACCCTTAAGCACAATGTTTTTCTTGCGTCACTTTGCTCTCTGCCGTAATCAGCGATTTTTCACACCAAAAATAAAAGCGGTTTCCCGGCAGTATTTTTTTTATTTTTTTTTACAGATTGCGTAGACGTAAATAACGCTATGTAATGGGTAATTCTACATCCTATACTTTACTTATTGCGCCCTGCAGTTTCATTAAAGACGTCCGTGGAGTTTTTAGCCCGTTTTTGTCCAAAGGCGCCTACTACGATTTTGAATGGGTAACTAGCGTCATCTTTCTGACTGACCGCCCACTTGACAACTCAAAAGTGCCTGTAATTGGTTTATTTGAAATAAATGATTTCAGTTTCAGTTTAAGTTTGAGCTATGTAAGAAAATGTAGGTGGGTTCTTCCACTGTGACCTATGGCGACGCTAACAGTTACATTGTACCTACTCATTATTAAGAACAATTTAATTATGGGGAAAAAAAAACAGCGTTTTCTACAATAGGTCAAGCTATGCGAACATAAATTTATGGAGCAAATTCTTCTCGCCATTTCTGGGTTGGTTCCATATTAAAGATTGTAAATAATGATCAGTAGAATCAACCCTTTTCAGGTTCCATACATTTAAGTTACACCTTGTATTTGAAAAGTTTAATAAAAATGTATAAAAGTTTCTCCAGCGGGGTAATTGCGTAACACACACAATGGCAATCGATCGAAAATTGCAATGCCTTTTAATTTGACTGTTCAGCCACATCCATAACGTTGTTGAGCAAACGAATTGTTCAGACCTATGAAACAATCTATTAGGAATTTTCTTCAAAACCCTAAGATTTGAATGAAAGTGCGTAATGCAATTAGGGTGCTAGTTATTTGTTTGCACCTTTTATAATGTATGCTTACCGTTAGCAAAACCACCACAGAACTTGTTTGTGTTCAGTCTTTTATGAAAGAATATTGGGTTGCTCTTCAAACAGGTCATCTCTGATACTATAGGAACGTTTATTTGTTCCAGAGTGGAGGACAGCACGGCTTCTTGGTTGAATCCCCAACCTACAACCTGTAAAATTCATTTAAATTTAAAGGTACCACAGTGAAGCACGCAAACTGCGTTCGTGATATCGTTTCCAAACACGTAAACAAATATTTGTCTGTGGAAAAACAACTTTAATACCTACGAATAAAGTACATTTTGCACCACAACTTTAACCATTTATAATATTCGATACCTGTAATAAGAATCGACGTGAGGGACATTTTCGTCAAAATTACTTAAAAATACAGTTTGTTTCAGAATGATCTATAAATAAAATACTTTTATTGTTCAAAAAATGTCCCATACCTCTCAGATTTTGGCTTTACTTACAGAGAATTTTAGAACTTCGCTAGCGTATCAGATAATTTTAAGTATGGCCAGGTCGTAAATTCTTCTAGAATTCTTTCTTCGTAAGCCTAACCATAGTCATGTTATAACGAGTAGGATACAAAATAACGTATCATCTAGAGAAATTCAACTCTATGGTAATTATTGGTACTAATGGCTGATACATTATGTTCTACCGGGAGATATTACTTCCCTGTCCCATACGTCAATTTATACATTTTGTTTTCTTTTTTTGTGCCTTACGTTAATTTAAGTTTTACATTACTTGAAATTACTGCAAATACGCTCAGGTGTATAAATATTTTAAATTAAGTATTTTTTCTAAAAATGTTGCATTGACTAGCTATATTATATTCCGGTAATTTATTTACAATTAATATTTTTTATATTAGCCGGAAAAAAAACAAAGTATGATAATGGTTTTAACTATACTAGCCGATACGTTAATTTTTCTTGGGATATTACTTCTCTGTCCCAACGTCAAATTGAATAACAAATTATTTTTATTTTTGTACCGTACGCTCGTTTAAATTTAAAATTACTTTAAATTACCACATTGACGGCCATCATTACCTACCTAATGTACTCTAAGATATTTGATTGAGTAAAAATTACTGCCATTACATTATTCACCTTTTTGATCAGACCTATCCGTCAAATACCCTATTGTGAACTTACTGTGAGTGAGAATCTACCAGTTAAGACTGATTAGTAATTAATTAAACTCTTATGAGTAAAAAAAAATGTAACAACTGTATTTTTTATTATTTTATCAGCGGCTTTAACAGCAAAGGAATCCTACGTCGTCGTTCCAAATTTGATAAAGACGATCCTAGTCATTCCAAGTTTCAAAATATCCCTATAATTGATGCAATCATTTTGATAAGAAAAAATGTCAAAATTAATAAACCAATACACAAACACACATCGTAAGTATTAAAAACATCAATACATACTTAATTTAGATAGTGCTATTGGTCTTTTAATTAACGTATAGGCGTTGATTATTACAATATGTGTCTATTGTTGCTGAATTTTATTCAACAATCCTATAAACCAATATATTTAAATTTAATTTATATTAATAATTCACTTTTTTGTCGTACATGAAATAAATTTTGAAAATAATTCATGGGACATGCATCTTTTTGGATATCAGGGTTTGAGCAATTTAATGTACACTAACTGATAGCACTTGAAAAGCTTATAGTTCAGTGCTAAAATCATGTAAAAACGTAAGTCCTTGAACAGTCAACAGGTTATTTTTTAAATTAGAAACTTTGTTTGCTCGGCCTGAAAAACGGAGGTTTGTCCCTTCCGTCAATTTGTATTACAGGTATCGAATTATGACTTTTGTCTCCTGTTCCAGTAAACACCGTAATATATTGCGCAATTATAGGGGTTCCGTTTTTGCCATTTGGCTACGGAACGCTAAAAGACAAAGAGGCTATCAACAATGCAGTAAACAGGAATATAGATGAGAAAATAAACTACATACCGTCCCATAATCCTCTACAGTAGGCAGTGCCGTGTGCCACAAGCAGGCTGGTTGTACATAATCATTAAAAACAGCTGCAGAGTTCAATTTCAGTAAAGCTATGTCATTATTCAATGTTTTCACGTCGAATGCTGGATGGACAATTACCTCGGATACCTAGAAATCAATACTTACTTATAAAAAATTGCTTAAAGTTAAGACAAGACAAATGTGTGCCCTGACTGGACAGGTCCACTGAAACTGTGTGGTTTTTCCTCAAAAGACCATTTCAGACACAAATCTATATGGTCTTCACATGATCTGACCAAGATTAAGTCTGGACTTTAAAACAGACTGCCCTGCAATTTGCACCACAAATTATTGAATACGTTTAGCGCTAAACGAATTTAAAACATCGTCTTTTTTCGGTCCATCATTTGAAAATGATAGAGACAGAATGGTTTTTTAAATGATATGTTTAGCGCTAAACGTATTAAGTGATTTGTGATGCAATTGGGCTTAACAAAGGTTGCAGGGTGAGAGATTTTTGGGGATGTTTTTTGTGTCCATGACCGATGACGTACAAAAACCACCAAAATTTTATTTTGCATAAATGGGTAGGTTTGGCGTTCCTACATAGCAACTCTTCACCATCTTGCTCCTATCCAGTTGTATTTAGAGCCACATGTGAAAGCAGCTGTGTCTACAGATCTACCGCATAACTGAGACGGTGCCTAAGGTAGCTGCACGTTGTGGCCAGGGGGGCTGTTGACGCCCGTCAGCTAGTGAATGACTGACCTCTCACGACACGTCACCACACCCCTCCCACACTGCGCAGCTGCGTCAGGCACCGTCTGTAGGCCTGTAATAAATAAACATTACAATACTTACCCCTCTTTCCTGTGATGCTATGTCTCCACCGATAAGATTGTACTTGCCTAGACTAATGCTCAAAGATTTTGATTCCACTGGATTACGGCCTATAGTAGCACAATGGGCACCTGAAATGGGAAAATGAAAATATTTCAGAAACTGAAGCCTACTTGCGACACAAATCGATTATATACGTTTACCTCTAATCGTTTCTAAAATAACGCTCTGTTCCTGTCAATCGTTTGAAAATGACAGAAACAGAATGAAGTATTAAATTCGTTTAGCGCTAAATACATTTAGTTATTAGTGAAAAAACAACACAAAAATAAAAGATTTATTTATTTTTAATAATAAATTTGCGGAGCTGTGTACACGAGCCTTTAAAGGGATTCGGGAATCGACTTACGTATGATTAAAACGAAAACAAGTAAGTAATTTAATGATGGTTAAATCTTTCCTATTGATTAATTTGAATGAAGCAAAATTATTATACTATCAGGTATTGCCGTCACGACCTATTGATAAAGCAAGCAAAGCAAGCGGGTAAGCAAAATAAGAAAAAGCTCTTCTTTTACCTGTCAAAATCAAAGTCTTGGACAGCAAGGTTCCTCCACAGATATATGTGAAGGACGGCACAGAAGCCCTAAATATGGCTGCATGCCAGGGCCAGTCTCCAGGCTGGACTGATTGTCCCTGGTCTATCAGATCAGTATGCACTACTTTGCGTCTACCGCAAGATTCATTTGTAAGGCTAGTTTCTGCAGCTCTTTTTTCACGTTTTGTCAATTCATCTTCGAAATACCCCTGAAATTAAAAAAAGAAAATCTGTTTTTTCTGTGCAAATAAAATTCATATTAGAAATAGTGAAATTGTCTATCTGAGCAGCAGCAAGACTGCGGTCGATCCACGTCGACCAGTCGACACTGATTGCCGCAAAACATATTCGATATCACGTCGAGCTATAATCGACTGAGCCTCCATCGAACAACCGACGAATATTCTACCAATGAACGAATGACAAAATATCGTTGCTAGTGAGTGAATACCTTCTAACTCTGGACCTCTCGGTACGTAGCCACCACTACATAACCTTTCGTCCTCGACGGTAGTCCATTCTGTGAGCGATGTACCCTGCCCACAGCCACTTAAGTTTGGCAATTCTTTGGCCTATGTTGATTACCTTGGTTCTCCCACGGATCTCTTTAATTCTGATTCGATCACGCAGCCAAGCGTAACCTTCTCCATAGCTCTTTGGGTGTCTATGACAATCATTATTGGCTACTTGTAAAATATCTCTAATAGATAAAGAAAGAGAATCATCATCATTATCTGCCTGCCTTTTCTCAACTACGTTGGGGTCGGCTTCTAGTCTTACTGGGTGCAGCTGGATACCAGTATTTTATTTGGAACGACTGCCTATCTGACCTCCACACTCCAGTCACTATCAAAAATCTAAAAACGACAGCCGGGACCAACGGTTGAATGTGCTTACCGAGGCACGGAAGGGTCTTGATATGTTATGGATGGTCATCATTCACGGACCGATCTCGCCAAGCGAAGCTTAACTTTTGATCGATCCGTGCTACTTTTATCGTTCAGCCACGAGCCCCTAAAGAAAGTAAGAGAATATTTGGTTTTAAGACGAGAGACGATGTTGTTTAACAATTTAAAAGTATACTTACAATTTTCGGTTCTGTACAAAGCTCCTCTTCGTTCAGGATAACGCTTAGGACGTGAGGTATACTGTATCCAGAAGCAGGACCAAAGACTTGAATGCCAAGATAAGAAGTTTTATCAGTAAATGTTACAATGAACTGATTACTGCGGTGACTAGGGTCAGGGAACTTCGAGATTTGAGCGTCCGTTGGTTCTATCTAAATAAAAAATAATTATCTTATTAATATTATTGTAGTATTGGGGCAAATTAAGATTTATGATAGAATACTAACTTACCAACTTAAGTGAAACTTCCGAATCGAATTTCAAAATCATCCGTGAAAAAGAATGTATATCTTTGGAAACCTTTAATGTATACTGGTTTTGAGGCTCTACTGGTTTTTCAAAATAAACTTTAACATCATTATTATCAGCACAAATGGGTAAAGAAGAGCTCGAGTTAACGGAGGGAATTCGCTGTCCATCAGCTGGTATTAAAAAGATTAGCAGCAGCCAAATCATTGTTCATCAGGTGGTGTTACACTGGAAATAAATTGGAAAGTGGTTAGTAGAGGACGGAACTTGAAAATGATGCGTCCGATGTTTTATTTTATTTTATTTATTATGGGACAATAAACAGCTACAACATAAAATGTTTACAAATAGCAATAATAACTAGAATTAACAATATTGCAGCCCACTACATTATCCGCATGGTAACAAAATTAAGATTAGGTAAAAAGTGCCACTAGATTAGCAATACTCAGATATAGAAAAAAAAAAAATGATGTTGAGCAGTAACCTCTAACTAGATATCCCATCGGCAAAAATAACGCGAACTCTCATACAAAATACCATGCCTCTAGACCTAGCGGTGTAGGTTGAGCCTTGTCTGTCAATGAATGAATTGTTTTTTTTTATTAAGTAGATATTATAGTTGGTATAATGGACAATGGATAGCTAAAAGAACTGAGGATAGTTCACTGAGACAGACAGACAGTAGCGTAAGCTTATTTTGAGCTTTGAATTAACTACCTTACGGAAGCTCACAACATAAAACACACACAGAGAACGAAATAAAATAAATACATAAACCCAAAAAACTATTCGAATAAATGGCATATGTCGTTACAAAGTAATGTAGAATATTGATTTTTTTATTTAATCTTACAACTCACTAATATTATGTGTGTGTGTGTATATTGTGTGTGTTTTTGTAAACGTTGTTAATCATTTCAAGTTGTAATAGAATGGAAATGCACAGAATATTACATGGGAGTTATTTTGATAATTTGATTGATTATAATTCTGTAAATACATATTTGTTACGGCCGCAAATCGTATTTTAATCAACATATTATTAGGTAGGTACCACCTATAAATTGTAAAAAAACCTGATAAAAGTTGACCTTTAAATACTAGAACTTTGGCCTTTAAAACGAATGAATCTTAAACATAAAATCATATTGTTATTTAATAAAACAAGGATAGCAAGTTATAAGAGGAAAAACAACAAGATTGGTCATCAAAATTGGTAACTTGGCTATGATGTTGTTGACTTGGTCATAGCTATGGTCAAAATAAAATGCAGCTTAAATTGGAACGCTGTGGTGAGCGGAGGCGGGTGTGATCATTCTATTTTCAATTGATATTCTAAACAACAGTGTACTCTTCTTTTAAATTGTTTTTACCTGCCTTCTTTAATTTAGTTTTGACCGATTGACAGTACCAATTCACGTCACAAACCCTTAACTATTTAAGTTGATTTTGTTCAAATGCACTCTAAATATCAGTTCTATAAATTAAACTCCACTGCTATCATGTCCGCTCTTGATGAAGTTAACTGCAACGAGTTGCTACGTGCTGAGCCACTGGTCAATTCTGATTATATTTTTTATAACAGGCTCTATAAAATCAGAGATCAGTATATTCTAAAAAAGTCTATTATAAATTCACCACATCCTTCCTGGAATAGCTCTGCATTAATTAAGATCCTAAAAGAAAAATATAAATATCGCCGGAAATTTAAAACATATGGAAACATATCAGATTAACAAACCTTTACTTTATTGCGCGATAGAACTACAGAAGTATTTTGTTACCGTTCATGAATGATAAATGATTTTATTTATGTAAATAGGTTTGTACAAACACTTTTACACGTCAATCATATTTTACAAACTAGATGAGGTCGGCGTTTCCTATCTGACTACCCTGAGAAGAAAGGCCGAAACAAACTCAGAGGACACAGTCTCTTTTAAAATCCAGACATAATCTTGGTCAGATCATGTGAAGACCATGTAGATTTTTGTCTGAAATGGTCTTTTGAGGAAAAACCACACAGATTGAGTAGACCTGTCCAGTCAGTGCATGCATTTGTCAGTAATCGTGCAGCTCTACTCAGAACTTAAGGAGCTCAACGATTCGACGAACAATACCAGAGAAAGGACATTTGGGTAGGCCACAAAAATCACTCAAACTGCCAAACTATGATTAAAACTAGCTGAGAGGGGAAAAAAAAGCAACAATGACCCACATAGTCTTCACATTCACAATATTAAAATAATAATCATGTATTTAATCTAGCCTGCATGCTACTCACATTCACAGACAGGTTTCTCTTTAAATGTCATCAAAAATATCGTATGTCTTTATATATGGATAAAATAAAGTCATCAATAATTAAAAATACAATTTTATTTTAGTCCTATATAAAAAGCAAGAGGTAATAGTAACTTCTTTAATATACTGACATATCAAGATACAACCGCAGACACTGGAGAATAAATCAGTAACATATTCGCTACATATTTTCAGTCAACATTTCAAGCATCAAACATAGACGACCAGGATCAAGCCACAACACAATCCATGTGCACAGCGAGCATCAGCTTCATAGAGGTATGCCACGAAAACGAACTAAAGTTACTTCAAATGCTCAATACCTCTAAATTCAGGTGGCCCGGACTTAATACCGTCTGTATTTATAGTCGACTGTGCAAAAAACCTAGCCATCTGTATTATATTCAAGCGGTCTTTATTAGAAGCCCCTGTTCCGAAAATCCGGAAACCTGCATTCGTTACGCCAGTTTTTGAAAAAAGTGTCAAGTCACCGGTTTATAACTATCGCCCTATTTCGAAGCTTTTCATATTCTCCAAAGTGCTCGAGTGCGTTGTTTACTCTGCAGTTTATTCAAACTTAAAATGTGATTTTGGTCATAAGCAGAATTGTTTTCTTTGTAAGCGATCTACTGCCACTAACCTTGTTCTTTGCAACGAATTAATCTCTGAAGGTATGGAGCAACGTGCACAAAATGATGTAATTTATATGGTTGTAAATGTTTGTAAATTCTTTTTAAACGGTTGTAAATGTTGTAAATGTTTTGACCATATTGACCACAGAGTACTTTCGCGTGTTTTTTTTAACCTGGAATTATTCACGGAGGTCTATACCAATGGTTTTCCTCCCACATTGAAAACAGATCACAAGCTACTGCTTGTAGCAATACAATGGTTTCACCTCAAGTTGAAATCTGATTTATTTGTAACGAACGAATTATTCCAATTTATCATAATCTTGATAATTACACCCTCTTCTGGATATTCTTACAATTATTACAATGTGTCATTATTGACTGCGGTAAGAGATCGGCGTCATCTATTGGCTTCTTTGTGATTTAGAAACGCCTATTATTATTTTAAGATTAATTATTAAATTCATTCTCATGGAGACTCCTCGACATGCAATGTAAACCAAATAAGATAATTATATGAAATTAACTTATTTTTTTTTATTTTTTTTATTCTGAGAACATCAGAATAACGAGAACATTAAAACTATAGTTAAAATTAAAAGGAAACTAACATTTATTTAATGAAATTTGGGTTAAAGTCAAATTAACAATTCCACATTTGACAGTAAGTTCTGCTTGTTGTTTGCTTAGTTTTGCTTAACTTTACACCCTGTTCCTCATGCCTCTAAAGATTTAAGGAATTGGAATTTAGTCAGAGTCCATATTTTGAGGTAATATTTAGGTAGCGTTTATTATCGGCCTGTCTGTCTCTTACTTTTTCACGCTTTAACGGCTGGATTTGGATAATAGGTAGGTTACGGATAGGCCATGACCTGGGTTAGGACATAGGATACTCTTTATCCCAGTAGCACGTCCCCATGAGGTAATTTCCGACCGCCACGTGTGGCGAAGTCGCGGGTAGAAGCTAGTTATAATATACAATTCTACGAGGTGGTAGGGACATCGACGTGCAACCTGTTACTTGAGTAACAGGTTGCACGTCGATGTCCCTGCCATCCTCTGTATTATATAATTAGTTATATGTATAGTAGGATAAAGTAACACAAAACAACATGACATTTAAAACTTGTTATTTTTTTTAAATCTCATAAAAATCTGCTAACATGATATTCAATATCTCCGTAACCAGAAGGTTCTGGTCCAGTACAAAAAAAGATTCATAACAACGGAAAACACAAATGACTCTCGGCTTGGTTAAGGGTAAATTTACATTTTTTATATAGCTTTTAATTGAAAACGAGTGAATAATAAGAATACTTAATACTATTATGATAAATTAAGATTATTGATTCCAAAAATACAGGTTTTAAGAGGAAATACATTCTAAATGTTCAGACAGAATTTACGTTAGGATTAAAACAACAAAACATGATCAAATCACTCACCGTTTTAAAATCTATTCTAGCTTTTAGTAACTAGCTACAAAAGTTATTTTAATAAAATAATTAAAACACTCTTTCATTGATATTAAAGATTTAAAATTTTGTATTATGCATTATATAATTACAACCACATTACATCACACTTCGAATCCAAATCATCAATGGTCAAAGTTGTCAAGTAGCATTGGGAACTGGATGACAGCGGGATGCAGAGCTGCGGGGGAGGTAGTTCTACGAGTGACGTCTAACCATAAAACATGTTTCTGCTTCAATGCCATTACAACACACGATACTTTTATCATCGGCGATTTTGCTACTACATGCTGTATCACATTCTGGAGACCTGATCTGCACCCTTATAACGTAACACAGTATCTATCACAATCTAAATACTTTTGAAGCCTATTGCTAATCCATTGCTTCATATGTTCGAAAAAATTGTCTGCTCAACAACGTAAATAACGCAATGAATGTTGTTTAACTGTCAAAACGAAACCCATTCCTACTGTTCGTGTGTTACGTAATTACCCCGCTGGTCTTGATAGCAACATCGCGTAACTGAGCTACTGCTGCGACCCTGCGCTGCATTTTGGTAACTTACCGCGTCTGGTCAGTCGGGGTCCGGCCAAGCGTTACCTAGAGTCGTGAAATGTAAATATCATACCTCAACTTATCACAAGTTTGTCATCATATCAGGGCAAATAAGGACCATCGTCCACCACGCTACTCAAAAGTAACATGCTACCAACGCAAACCACCAATGATCAGCCACAATGTCACAGGAGTTCACAGGACTAATATTTCATTGGCGGTCCGTTCACGATACGACTTACTATTGCTTTATAAACTAGTTTGTGATTGACTTATTGATGTGTAACTTGGCTATCAACTTAAATTATCCGTCGATTCAAATCACAAACTATCATTAGTTTTCAGTTCAGTCAGTAATGTCAACAAGAAGAAAAAAATAAGGTTCTGCTCCTCAGCTACGCAAGTGTAAACACACTTGCGTAGCTGAGGAGCAGAACATTAAATTTTAGAAATTTTCTGAAATTATAGGTGACATCGTCCACTGTGACCCACGGCCACGCTGTGCACGGATGCGTGGCTGGCAAACAAATGAACCGATCGGCTGACGTGACAAATCTCTCCATGTACATCCTCCGCAGCAGTGGACGGACGACTTAACACTTCGGAATGAGGTCCCAGAGAAGGTGAGTGAGACAAAATGTATTATTTAAACAATTATATATTTGATTCTTTAATCATGGTTATCTTTAGGTTCATTTCGAATACTCCAGCACCCAATCCAGATACTTCTCTATATCTGTGAAGATTGTGTACTGATGAGGATCACAGATTGCTGCATCAGTTCTACTGGGAGCAAGAGAAACTATGCCGCGGACGTACCACGCGCCTGACGCCTTGCCAGTGTTGCCTGCCGTGTCTGGTACAAAGATCATGAGACCACCCCCGCTGTCACCGTTGCAGACTGAGGTACCTGAAAGAAGAAGATAGTTATATAACGGGTGTAAAAAGACTCTAATGAAGCCGAGAGGCACTTATACTCCCCTCATTGTGATATTTTTTTTGTAATAAACCATACCTGGGAACCTTCTGGTTCCGGATATATTGAAGGTCTAAGTTCCAACTTTTATTTATTTAACTTTACTTTACTTTTTATTTAACTACTGTTTCCTTGCGCGCATAAGCACAATGTTGTTCTTGTGTTATATTGCGCTCTGCCGTAAACAGCGATTTTTCACACCAAAAATAGAAGCCGTTTCCCGGCAGTAATTTCTGCTTTAATTCACCTATTGTTTAAATAACGCTATGTATTGGGTAATTCTACATCCTATACTTTATTTCGCCCTACAGTTTTATCAAAAACGCCGCTCCGCAGCAGCCCACTGCTAAGATACGCTCTTAGCTCCGCTAAAAGTGTCCGTAGAGTTTCTTGCCCGTTTTTCTACTACGCTTTGGAATAGGCAACTAGCGTCATCTTCCTGACTGACCGACCACTTGACAACTCAAAATTGCCTGTAATTGGATTATTTGAAATAAATGATTTGAGTTTCAGTTTGAGTTTGAGCTATGTAAGAAAATGTAGGTGGGATCGTCCACTGCGACCCACGGCAACGCTAAGAGTTATTGTACCTACTCTTTATTGGGAACAACTTAATTGTGGGGAAAAAAAAATGCGTTTTTTATATTATGTCAAGCTATGCGAACATAAATACAATGTATGGAGCAGTTTATTTTCGCAATGTCTGGTTTGGTTCATATTGATGTTACATCTTGTTCTGTGGCTCTTTTAACAGCGTACCATGGACTGGTTGCCTCTGTTTTACGCTATGGCGTGTTTTCTGGGGGCAGTCTACTGATAGGGAGCTGGTATTTAGACTGCAAAAGCGATTCATCAGGTCAATGTGCGGTCTTAAGATAACCGAAACCTGTGTTCCCTAATTTAATTTTTAAATCAAATCAAATCAAAATAATTTATTTGTTAGAATATTGTTGTTACAAGGTGTTACACATAATAAGACGTCCATAATATTCTGCTGTTTCCGGCGTACAAATATTTCAAAGAATTAAAATTAAATGCTATAGAAAAATATATCAAAACTACTCAATACAATGTCAAGGATAAGGAAACTGTTAACTGTTACCAAATACAATGTCTAGGATTATTAAATAATAATATTATGTCAAGAATGATTAAATACAATGTAAATAATTAGTCAATACAATTTCATAGATATTAAATTCCATTCAATCATTAGGAACATAAAGGGAAGTCGTCTTCTAATTTAACTTTTGAATTAAATTTTTCATTTAAAAACTCATTTGTTGAGTAGTAACACTTACGCAATAGGAAGTTAAATAATTTATTTTAAATGTCATGAAGTTAAGATTTTTGAAAACATTAGGTAATTTATTATACGCACGAATTGCCATACAGTAAACATTATTGGAAAATAGTTTTATTCTTTGTTGGGGTACACATAATCTGTGGATATCTCGACTTTTTCTTATTACAACATCATTATGAACTTGAAATAAGGCTATGTTTTTATGTACAAAGATACAGAGTTCAAATATATATTATATAGATGGGAATGGTAATATTTTTAAATTTTTAAAGAGTGGGACACAGCTTTCTAGTGGTTGGGCTTTAGTTATTGATCTTATAATTTTTTTTGGGTTTGGAATGCTTTAATAATTTCAACAGAATTGCCCCATATTACAATATCGTAGCAGAGAATTGATGCTACGTAACCATGGTATGCATGAAGTGCTGCATTGGTACCAGCTACGTGAGTTATTCTATACAAAACAAATACAATTTTTTGCAGTTTAGTGCATAATTTGTCAATGTGTTCCTTCTAGATACAATGCTTATCCAATGTTATCCCCACCAAAGTAGCACTATTAACCTCTTCTATAACGTCATTTGCATATCTTATTTCTAATGAGTGACATTTGCTATTTTAAGCTTGGAACTGCATAAGTTTGGTTTTACTAATATTGACCTGTAAATTATTGTCTTATAACCATTCCAGTATTCTGATTACCTTGTCATTAATCTCTTTTTCGTATTTGGTGATATTGGTATAGGTGAGTTCAAAACTAAGGGTTGTATCGTCGGCGTACGAATGCATGAATATGGAGTTACGTTGGGCAAATCATTGACGTACAGCAGAAACAAAAAGGGTCCTAATATAGTGCCCTGGGGTACACCGCAGGAGTTTTGACGATAGGCGGATCTATATATTTTCTTATCTGATAATATACGCCTATATATCTTTACGCATTGTTGGCGATTATTTAGATAAGTTTATAACCAGTGTAACGCGTTTCCCCTTATACCATAACGATCCAGTTTGAAGAGAAGCAGTTTGTGATCTACGAAGTCAAATGCTTTTGACATATCGAGAAATATTGATAATATTGGCCTTTTATTATTAAGACTAGAGGTAACCATTTTCACAAGGGAAAAAAATGCAAGAGATCAATGAAGAATGAGAGAGGGATGAATGTGTTTTTTTTTTTCAGAAACTGAACTATTCCTCTTTTAAAATTGTATGTTTTATGATGAAGGAGTGCAGTTTATCATACATATTTTTTTCAAAAATCTTTGTAATTACGGGTATTGCAGTAATTAGACAATAGTTATACATATCATTAATTTTGCCTTGTGCATATAATATATTCGAAACGTCTTTGTATTTGAAATGTAACCCACATCTATTTAAAAACATATCAGAGGTCAGGAAAAATCCATTACGGCGCAATACATCAATCATTTATGTCAAGTAAAATGTAAAACCACAGTAATGCAAAAAAATTGGATGGTATTGCCCACTCATATATAATAGAGTACTTAATATTATAAAAATATGACTACATTAAAATTTAAAAGGCCTTTAAACGAAATTTTAATTATGAAAACTTATTACAGGATTGACGACTTTCTTAATGATGATTCACTAACTGATTGACATACTGTTACTCTGATTTACATAATTATTGTGATCCTGGTTCACTTAGTTTTAGTTTCCGTTTGACATTATAATTATAGTCTTATTTTATTTTTTTACTGCTGTGACCACAATGACTTTTTTAATTTATGTGTTTAAATTTATTGTAATTCCAATGATCTGCCACTTATTTTTAAACCTTTGCATGTCCACATGACGGTAAAATATGGAGAGCTTTATTTTAAAAACACCTATATACGGTCACCAAAAGTGATAAGTAACCAGGATCGTCGATATAGTTGAAGTTTAGTAAGAAACCGATGCATTTTTTCGAATAAAATTTAATTTAATTAATAGAAAACAAACAGGTCATTTATCAAATTACATTTGATTCGAAAACATCCATCGGTTTCTTACTAAACTTCAACTATATCCGACGTCCCTGGTTACTTATCTCTTTTGGTGACTGTACTATACTCATATTTGCAAAGAAATAAATGATTTGATTTCATTTGTATTTTAAAAGTTTAATAAAAATCTATAAAAGTTAGTCCAGCGGAGTAATTGCGTAACACACATACAATGGCAATCGTTAGAAAATCGCAATGCCTTTCATTTTAACAGTTCAGCCACGTTCATTACGTTTGTTGAGCAAACGAGTTTTTCAAACCTATGAAGTAATGCATTATGAATTTTCTTCAAACCCCTAGGATTTGAATGAAAGTGCGTAACGCAATTAGGGATGCTAGTTATTTGTTTGGACCTTTTTTAACGCATGCTTACCGTTAGCAAATCCAGCACAAAACTTGTTTGTGTTCAGTTTTCTATGAAAGAATATTGGGTTGCTCTTCAAACAGGCCAACTCTGATACTATAGGAACGGTTGTTTGTTGCAGAGTGTATGAAATCATGTCTTTTTGGTCGAATCCCCAACCTACAACCTGCAAAATTCATTTAAATTTAAAGGCACCACAGTGAAACACGCAAACTGCGTTCGCAATATCGTTACCAAACATGTAAACAAATATGTGTGTGTGTGGAAAAACAACTTTAATACCTACGGATAAAGTTCAGTTTGCACCACTGCTTTAAACATTTTCATGACTTTTTTCTGCTGTTCTAATGAATATACGCTATCTGTTCCGAAATTATAAGGGTTTTAGCCATTTGGCTACGGAACGCTAAAAAGCTAAAGAGGGTATTAACGATCCAGTAAACAGAAATATAGGTGAGAAAATTAACTACATACCGTCCCAAAATCCTCTACAGTAGGCAGTGCCGTGTGCCACAAGCAGGCTGGTTGTACATAATCATCAAAAACAGCTTCAGACTTCAATTTCAGTAAAGCTATGTCATTATTTAATGTTTGCACGTCGAATGCTGGATGGACAATTACCTCGAACACCTAGAAAACAATACTTACAAAAAAAATGTTTAAAGTTAAGACAAGCTCAAACTTATGGGTATACTGACGATGACGTACAGCACCAACGTTGATCTTGTATGGAAGGGGTAATACTTACCCCTCTTTCCTGTGATGCTATGTCTCCACCGATTAGATTGTATTTGGCTAGAACAATGCTCATAGAGTTTGGTATCACTGGATTACCTCCTATAGTAGCACAATGGGCAGCTGAAATGGGAAAACGAAAATAGTTCAGAAACTAAAGCCTACTTGCTACACAAATCGATTAATACGTTTACCGTTAATCGTTTCTAAAATAACGCTCTGTTTCTGTCAATCGTTTGAAGATGACAAAGGCAGAATGATGTATTAATTGGTAAGCCAATTAATACATCATTCTGTCTTTGTCATCTTCAAATGAAATGTGTGTGTGTTTAAATGTGTTTTGGTTGGCACTAAACGCATTCAGTGATTTGTGAAAAATCAACATAGAAATAGAAGATATGAATTTATTTTTAATAATAAATTTGCAAAAATGTGTACACGAGCCTTTATTGGGATTTGGGAATCAACGTAGGTATGATCAAAACGTATATAAAAAAAAAACAATTATGCAATTCAATGATGGCTAAAATGTTTCCGTTTGATTAATTTGGTTGAACCATATTATATTAATAGGTATTGCCATCACGACATTATAGATAACAAGCGCGTAAGCAAAAAAGAAAAAACACTTATTTTACCTGTTAGAACCAAAGTCTTGGACAGCAAAGTTCCTCCACAGATATATCTGAATGACGACCCATCAAACCTTAATATGGCTGCATGCCAGGGCCAGTCTCCAGGCTGGGCCGGATGTCCCTGGACTATCAGCTCGGTATGCACCACTTTGCGTCTACCGCAAGATTCATCTATAAGGCTGGTTTCTGCAGCTGTTTCTTTTTTTTTTTCAATGTAACTGTCTAAATACCCCTGAAATTTTTTTTTTTTTTTGTTTATTCTGTACAAATGAGACACATTATAGAAATGGAGAAGTTTTTTATTCAAGACTGCACAAAACATATTCGATATCACGTCGAGTCATGATCGACCGATGTTCGATCAATGAACGACCGGCTAACAAACGTTGCTAATGAATGCCTTCTAACGCTTCATCTTCAGTTATGCGGTCGCCACTCCAGAACCTTTCGGCACATCCGCAATCAATTCTGCAAGCGATGTACTCTGCTCACTGCCACTATCGTTTGGCATTTCTTCGTGCTATGTCGGTTACCTTGGTTTTTCTGCGGATCTCTTCATTTCTGATTCAATCACATAGTGAAACTCCAAGTATAGCCCTCTGCGGAATAGTTTTTCTTTAAATATTTTTTGAGACACTTCTTCTACGGATGTCTTCATTTCTGATTCGATCACGCAGGGCAACACCAAGCATATCCCTTTCAATTGCTCTTTGGGTGCATCAATCGTTCTTGGCTACTTTTAAAATATCTCTAATAGAAAATAAAATATAATAGATATTAAAAAGCGAGAACTGATGGAAACAATGTGTTAACAATTCAAAACTATACTTACAATTGCTGGTTCTTCACAAAGCTCCACACCGTTCAGGATAACGCTTAGGACGTAAGGTATACTGTTTCCTGAAGCAGGACCAAAGACTTGAATGTAAAGCCAGGAAATGTTTTCAGTAAACGTTACAATGAACAGTTTACTGCGTAGGTTAGGGCCACGGAACTTCGAGATTCGAGCTTTCGTTGGCTGTATCTGCAACAAAAATTATAATTTCATGAATTGTTGTAGTAGCTACCCATTGGGTAAAATATTGCTGTTATTGTAAATCACGAGTGCATTAAGGAGTGATTGCAAAATGAAAAAAGAAACGTTGTGTACGTACTTTGGAAGGATTTTTTATTCCATTTTAAAAGTTTTATTATTTGGGCCCGCATATCTGATCTTGTAACAAGGACACTGAGAAGTTACTATTGTGACTGATGGTAGCCTAAGCAAGGACCTCCCTAGTTAAGGCTCCCAAAAACAGGCGCGACGCAACAGCACGAGACAGAGGCACCACTTGTCGCGTGACACGCGGTTTCTTTGCGTCACGCTGCCTTTAAGTTAGGGTTAGATTGGACCACGACGATCGATCTGAGCGAGCGAATCGCCTCTTGCAATTAACGGTATATTGCTCACTCCTTAGTCGCACTAGGGAGTTTAAGCTCGATTCGGGAACCTAGCTCCGTAAATCAAATTAGGTTAGGTTATGAAACTGTTACCATTTCTTACGAGTCGAGTGAGCAGACCAAGCTGATTCATGAGCCGAGTTCAATCCCACCGCGCACTCCTTTGAAATTATAAAATAGTTACTTACCAACTCGAGTGAAACTTCCGAATCGAATCTCAAAATTATCAGTGAAGAAGACTGAATTTCCGCGCGAACATGTAGTGTATACTGGTTTTGTCGCTCTATTGGTGCTTCAAAAGATATTTCAATATTAGAATTATCAGCACAAATAGGGCGTCTAAAGTAGGCCGTTCCAACATTATTCTGCGAGGTCTTCCGGAGCGTTTCGTTTAGCTGTCCATCAGCTGGTGATAAAAGGATTAGAAGCAGCCAAATCATTGTTTATGTGAAGGTGTTACACTGGAAATAAATTGAAGGTCGGTTAAGAATGGGTTCTGTGTCGGATAAAGTAATGTAGACTTGAAGATGACGCCTCTATTATTGAGCAGTAATGACTTTTTGCGTATGGAAATCGTCATGGATGACTTCCGCCCTGGTGTGGGGGGAGCGGTCTGTCAGACTCTTACTGACTACACCGTGTTCTTCAACTACCTTTGGCCGGGGTGCCAGGAGATTTGCTCAGTTCGTCACGCTCCCCCGGCCAGATACTGGCACGCATAACTTCCTTGTTTGTATATAAGCATTTACGCTTGAACCAATACAATAATTCATGATATATTTAAACTTACAACTCAATTACCATTATGGTGTAACTTTCTGTACATGTAATAATAATAATAATCATTTAAAATATTGTAATAGGGGTATTAGACTCATAAAAATGGCTTATATTAGTATAACACTATTTATTTCAAGAAGGTTCCAGCACCCACACAAAAAAAAAAAGTACTACACATGAACACATTTTCGATAAATTGGCGTTAAAGAGCATCCGAGTAAATCAACATAAAAAGAGAATGCATATTGACAATAAAAATCGTATTGCTATTCAATACTACAAGAATAACAAGTTATAAGAGGAAAAACAAATCAAAACACTTGAGACAGAAGAAGAACTAGCAAATTACATAATAGATAATCACTGCACTCACCGTTGTAAAATCTAAATGTATTAGAAACCAAGTTTTATTTAAGTAAAATATAATTTGACTGACATTATTTTTTTTAATCTATAATATATCTATTAGTATTATATATAATCAAGTTCAAAAGTAAAACAGCATTACTATTTCTAAGTAAATTCAAGACTGACCACAGGGGTCAAGTCAACGGCGGGGAACGGAGCTGCGCGCGGCGCTTGAAGGTACGGCCACGCCACAGAGTGACGTACTCAAACATTAAACATGTTTCTATAAGAGCCATATATTTACATACAAAGATTTAATTCGTTAGATTCGCCGGACCACGTCAAAAGATGGTCATGTTTCTGTTTCGTTGACAATGATTTGAATTAATTTACGGGAAATAACTCATGATATTTTTGATGACGTTTAAAGAGAAAACTGACTGTGAATGTGAGTATCATGCAGGCTAGATTGAATACATGACTTTGTAACTGTCCGGTTTTAATCATTTATATATGGCCTACGCAAATGTTCTGCAGATCTGATGAAATCGTGTGACGGGTCATTGAGCTCCCTAAAACAGGGTCGAGCTACACCATGACTGATGTATGCATGCCGTCTGTTGGGACAGGTCAACTCAAAGCTGCTATAGCTTTTTATTCAAAATGTCCTTCCAGACATGGCCCTGCATTGTTAGACTCACATTAAAATCCTGTTTGGACTTTAAAAGAGACCATGACATCAGTTTGTTTCGGCATTTCTTCTCAGGGATCAGTCAGCTAGAAAATGCCGGCGGCATCTAGTTTTAAAATATTTACCAGAAAATTTACGTGTAGAAGTGTCTTAGAAGATCTACTTACGGAAATAATCATAATTTCATTTCAATGACATTTGAATAGTACCCATAGGCTCACTCGTTAGTACTGAAACTCATATCTATCGTTCCATGCGGGATGTGTGCGCTCACTCCTCTCACTGTGAATACTTTTTCGTGCGACCTAAGTACGGTGAGGGCACATCTAACGATTTAAATCTTGGATTATATAGATAATATAAGCAAGCATAGACTTAAAATATAAAAAATCAAAGAAACAATGATGTTGAAGGAGATCAGAGCCGTCGCAAAAACAGCACCGACAGATTATTTTGTTGATTTGGTTTTCTGTCTTGCATTTTTGTTTTTTTTTGTTTTGGTGATTTAGTTGATTTCTTTTATTTTTCTTCATTCACTCGCTTTGCTCGCTCACTAGCCCCTTCGAGTCTTTCGAAGTACCCGAGTCGCGATACCCCAATTTCCAAGCTCGCTTTGTTTGCTCATACAAGCTAGAATATTTTAATAAAATCACTGTAACACGTTTGTATTCAAAAAATATAATTGACTAAAATTCTAAATTAATTCAAGATCCGTGTTTCGTTTTTCATTCGATTGAGGAAGTCTGCGCGGTTTGCTCAATTGCATATTTAACCATCAATAAGCTTAGTCAACGTGTTATGTTTTTGTTTTATTCACATAGCATGTAGGTAAGTACCTACACTAAATAATTTGCAATTAATACAAAAAATCGAAAAGTAACATTGACTTTAATATTTGTGAGTTATCTATACGTAGTATGTGCATTTTCTCGCGGGACGATGTAATTTTTTTGAAAATCTGTAAATTAACCTCGCAGAGGAATGTCTAAAGACATTCAAGTCTCTGATATTTATAAAGAACAAATCAGATTGGCTGCCAAAAGTATAATGTCTATATTCAATACGAAACAAGTAAAATAACATAAAACGCTAATCAAGCATTAACTTGATACATAATTATAACGGAGCATACATACACAGTAGTGTAAAGGAGAGTCACTTCATAGTGACTATTTTCTAATTTAGTGTCTAATTGTATCCTACCTCAGAGTAATATATTTATTTGTATTATATACTCATTACCTAATAGTGTAACAATAAAAAATAGCAAATTTCTTATCACTTTGCACTAAGTTGAAATTTTAGTACCGCATAGCTCCCTAGATGGCGTTCGCCTGTTTAAATTTGCGCTATGGTTTCATTACCACTAATAGTATAAGGCCCATTAATATTTTTTTATAAACAGTTTGCCCGGTTAAGTAGCCAGGACCTTAGTGGTCATAACTACGAGCTGCCAAATAGGAAAAAAAAAATTAATAAACAGTGCTTGCCCGGTTAAGTAGCCAAGACCTCAGTGGTCAAATCTACGAGCTGCCCAATAGGAAAAAAAATATATAATAAACTGTTCAGTTCAATAGCAGTTTGGAGTTTTATTTCGTGTACAGTGCTGACATTTAGTAAAGTGCAATTATTGAGTGGAAGTTCAAGCAAGCGGGGGAGAACTGCCCCGTCTCAATCTACATAATATTAAAATGAACATCGCATGCATACTCTTCCCTACTCATCCCAAATTTCCTCAAACCTAACTTTTTCAAAAACCACCCCCGCTCATCCCTTGATAAAGTGCGGAACATAAAACTGGAGCATAACGACTGTACTGTCAAGAGCAAGGGGGCAATTTATATTTTTATTCACCCCTCCCGGGTTGTCCTGAGGAAAATTTACGAATTAGAAGTGAGTAATTTTTGACGTTGAAATGTCACCAAGTGAGATATTAGTCGGTGAATTAATTTGCTGTGTATCTGTTGTGAGTTTTTTGGTGGTTGAATGCAGTCATTTGTTTTCTTTTCTGGGGGTGAAAAGGGGTGAACGGGTTATTTGTAGATGTAAGACTGGCTGACAGAGTATCGGTCTTCTGACTACCCGTCTCGACGGACACCTGACGCCTGTCCTAGGTTCACTAAAGTTTACTAACTTTTACCCGTGGCTTTTCCCGCGTGGATGTCGATTATAAAAGCATCCTATGTGTTAACCCAAATCATGGCCTACCCGTATGCTTTACATCCAAATCTGTTCAGCCGTTAAGAAGTGAAAAGGTCGACAGATAATAAATTGTAATAACTTAGACCCCCAAGTGGACCGATTTTAATTAAATAACGGCTAAGGCCCACTTGCACCGCCAATCACTAAACATGTTTAGCGCTAAACGAGTTTAAAACATAATCCTGTTTCTGTCAAACGTTTGAAGATGACAGTGCCAGAATGATGTTTAAAACTCTTTTAGCGCTTTTAGTGATTGGGGGTGCAAGTGGGCCTAAATTTTATGTCAAGACGTATCTTGAGATAACATTCAGGACCACTTGCACCCTTGTACCTTGAAAATAAAGTCATGGCCCGTAGCCTATGCCTTTATTTTCAATCTTTTAAAAAAGAAGTACTGCACAAAAAATTCTATAGGTTATACAAGGTTATAGGCTATTACATTTGAATTTTAAAGTTATCCGCTATTTTACCCCCTTGGGGGAGGATTTTACAAAAAAACGCTCTAAGACTGTCGTCCTTATTTCTTACCAAAGGCATAAATTTGAATTTTCATATACCTAACTTAAGAAATGGTGGGTTTCCCATACAAATTTTTATCCCCTAATTATCACCCCCTTTCAGATTATATTTGAGACAAAAAGTAATCTGTGGCCTTTCCCAGGATGCCATCTATCTCTATGCTGAAAAGGTAACAGACAGACAGACAGAGTTAGGTACTTTTGAATTTATAATATTATAGTATAGAATAATAAAAATAAACTTTGACTTTGTAACGTCAATTCCAATGAGTAATATCTCGACTTTGTATGTATTTATATTTTGTTTCAATTTGTAATATTTATAATAATTACTTCGGCATAATAGTATGTGAGAATATTATGTGTTTGAGTAGTATTCGAATTACGAAGATCGGCAAATATTGCTTGATTAAATACAGATCTTCCTGGTTTTGCTTAAGTCTCCTATTCTACCTATAAAGACATCATTACCCTTTCATTAACAAAATCAGACAGATTTATATGAAACTAACTTTTGCCAGCGGCTGCGCTCGTGTAAATGTCGGAAATTATCCCACGGAAACCAACTACCGAGATTAAAAGTATTATATAGGTTAATCCAGGTTATAAACTCTCTGTGTGTCAAATTTCATCCAAATCTGTTTAGCTGTTTTTGCGTGATTGAGTAACAAACATCTAAACATTCAAACTTTCACATCTATACAGATGAATAAAATTGGACTGTCTGTTTGTAATATTGAAATAACCGCTTTTTACTAAATTCATATGGATGTATACACGGTACATATACCAATTTTTTTTTTTTAATTTTTGTCTGTTTGTTTGTCTATCTGTTTGTTCCGGCTAATCTCCGAAACGGGTGAACCGACGGGTGACGAGACTTTCACTGGCAGATAGCTGATGTTATAAGGAGTAACATAGACTACTTTTTATCCTGGTAGCACGTTCCTGTAGGATGATTTCCGACGTCCACGCGGGCGAAGCCGCGGGCAGCAGCCAGTTTATAATATTAGTAGGATAGAATAGTCCGATAATATACAGTGAGCCGAACAGCGTTGGTTAACCACACATAGAAACTATATTGATAAACGCCTGCTCAAATTGCTATAGTAAGCTGTTGTACACGATCGTAATGAATTTATTGAATAACTAGTTATTTCCCAGGACTTCGTCTTCGATCCAGAATGAAATGTCCATATCCTTACCCAGGTCATGGTCTATCTGTGTGCCAGATTTCATCCAAATCCGTTGTACTGTTTTAGCGTGAAAGCGAAACCAAACAAACAAACATTCGCTTTTCTAAAATTAGTTAAGATTAGGAAGTTAGGATATAATTATGTATGAAGGCGTCTACTTTACGAATATTAGCGCATTTCCAGCTTGTTTCTAGGGGTTTGATTGTTAAAATTACTGGGTAATGTCTATATTATTTACATGGATTTATTTGGGCTCAGACTCATTACCAAGTCAGTAAAAATAATGAGCTTTTCTTGCCTCACAGTTTCACCGTTTAGATACACGGTCTAGTTATTGAAACAGATGTCCACTTTTAAACTGCGACGTGAGAAAATTCGGTCACAAGCCCAAAAGTTTGACAACATCTCTTACCAACGGGTATCGTGTTACTAACTCATTTAAGGAACTTCTCATCCCCATGTTCAGTAAAAAGCTGACAAGTTGGTTATTGGATAATAGCTTTATTAGCATTGGCAAATACATGGAATATTATAAAAAATCCAAGATGACATGTACTTAATTTTGACATTGCTAATAAAGTAACAATTACCTAATTATAATAATATTAATTAATAATGGACTTATTGTAAATCACAAATCTTAAAATTAATTATACATATATAATAAAGAATTACATTTGAATATTCGTACACCGTATTTATGTTGTGGTAGAATGTATAGAACTTAAAAAAAATACCATACTATGTAAAACTACATTCTAACAAATAAATAAATTCGAATTCTAATTCAGTAACTGGGTTATTGAGGTCAGATAGGTGGTCGCTCCATTTAAAATACTGGTTAAATCCGGTTATACTGGAAGCCGACCCCATAGATGGGATAAGGCTAGACAGATTGATTGTAAGAAAAACCACAGGAAAATGTAGAGATAGTAACAATTCCCGTACACACAATATAGGCTAACAAAACTCTCATGTTTCATGTTTTCTTTTCATTCCAAACCCATTAAAAAGATAATTATAAATTTAAAAATAAACAGACTATGTAAAGGGAGAACCCTTCCTATATTTTGGGGTTTTAATGAAAAATAAACAAAATGACTGCATTGAAAAACAGTTGGTATATTAAGCGTCAATGTTTCATTTATTTTTAATTAAACGTTTTAATAATGGAAACAGAATTATTAAAAGTTTCTAGAGTGGGCGATGTTTTTATTTTTAGCTTTCAGTTTAAATATACCCTTTTAGGTATTAACTAAAAGGGTTTTTAATGAGACTGTGATATTTTATTTTGTTACTTTTTATTTGACCGTAAACAAACACAGGTATCTAAGTTATAATTAATACGAGTATAATATATTTTATTAAATGGTAAGTATAAAACAAAGTGGCTTTTCGTGTGTGTCTGCGTGACAGTTTAGTTCTTCTAAACTTAACAATGGATTTTCATGCAGTTTTCACCATTATTTAGAGAATTTATTATGGAAGGTTTATGTGTAAAAAACATTAATATTCAACTTAGAAATAGCACCAACATCTTGATATTTTGACCTGTTACCATATGAGTAAATTGCACTCGTCCAAGACAAGGGCGGGTAGCTATCCGCTAGCGACCCGCCCTTGTTTTATGTACAATACAATTTTGTAAACAGAACGGCTAATGGCTGAGTAACAGCACACACACAGCACAGCTGCACGTATTGTAAGATCAGGGCCCTAATTCACTATGACCACTTAACGATTCCTTACTTCGAAACCACACCAATTCCTTATCTAAGTACGACATCAGTTAATAACGTATTCTCTATGATACAATAAACAAAAACGTTTCTACAAGACACGAAATTGACTTGAAAAGATTACGCGGGGAATAATAATTACCATACAGAATTGGGGCCCAGATTAAGCTACGCTTGCCACGGTTGATCCATGGATGGGTGACCTTTATGTACCAAAACCCCGTGCCTCGGAAAGCACGGTCATTCGTGAATCTTTGACAGTCGTTACGGGTGTAGTAAAGTGTATCGTATTACCCAGTAACTGGGTTGTGGGGGTCAGATAGGCAGTCACTCCATGTACAATACTAGTACTTATTTAGCTGCATCCGGTAAGACTGGAAGCCGACCCCAACATAGGTGGGAAAAGGTTAGGCAGATTGATTGACAATTTTGTGAATCAAACTCAAACTCAAACTTAAACCATGTCTTTCAATTAAACCATTTACAGGCACTTTTGAACTGTCAATGAGTTGATCAGTTAGTCAGAAAGTTGAAGCTAGTTGCCCATTCCAAAACGTACATCTCTATTGAATAGAAATAACTAAGTTCACACAGGAGGACACTGCTTCTCATCATCAGCCTATTATACAAAATGACTTTGAAAACAATAGACAAAAACATGCGGGTCGACTTGAGAACCTCCTTTTTTATCGTTGGTTAAAAAAGGGGGTTCTACCCATCAATATCAACAACTTTCATATGGCCCCAATATCGAATTTGCAAAAACAGTGGACCTTGCCATATAAAGCAGGCAGGCAGGTATGCTGGAAGAGATTTCTTTAGAAATAATCATCACCTTTGTACCTATTTCTCTCTTCCTTTCTTCTTGTCTGTTTAAATATGTGTGTACATAAATAAATAAATAAAGGTTAGAATAAAGGTTAGGTTTGGATAAGTGGTTTTTTTTTGCGAATTATGGATCGGTCCATTTATAAAAGTTATTCATATTACATAAAAAATTGTCTGCTCAGCAACGTAAATAACGCAATGAATGTTGTTTAACTGTCAAAATGAAACCCATTCCTACTGTTAGTGTGTTACGCAATTACCCCGCAGGTCATCTCTTAGCTGTCATGGCTTATTTTAATTATTTTATATTTGGCAATTTTTTTTTCTACTCTGTACTCTGGACGTTTTTAAAATGCACGTATTATTTACATCGTTCTCACATATAATTATAAAATCAACATTAATGATGCAACTAATATTTTGTAACAGTATAATTAAAAAGAGTGTCCATGGAGTTTCTAGCCCGTTTTTCGCCATAGATACCTACTACGCTTTGAAATCGGCAACTAGCTCCATATGTATTTCTGACTGACCGACTCCTTCACAATTCAAAAGTGCCTGGTTAAATTGAAGTAAGTGGTTTGAGTTGCGTTGAGTTTGTTAACATATGTTCGTCACCCTCGCGTTCTATTGACTTATTAAGAGCAAACGTTTCATCCTGCCCGATTGAATTTAAATTCAAGCATATAAACCCCATAATAGTAACAAAAGCTTTCAAGTAAATCAAGATCAAACTAACCGAAGATATATAAGGAATGTCTATCAAAGTTTGTAGCTCCATTATTGAGACTATAGCGCCGTACTTAGCCTTAATATTTAATTTGTGTGTGGATCAAGGAGTATTCCACTAATCTAAGGTAATACCACTGTTCAAATCAGGGGATAGTAAAGACACCAATAATTATAGACCCGTATCCGTGTTGCCAGTTTTCAGCAAGGTGTTTGAAAAGGTAAAGCTGAATCAAATGTTCAATCATTTTAACACCAATAAAATCTTACATGATCAACAGTATGGTTTCACCAAGGGACGTTGTACGACTGACGCCGGTGTCACCTTATTAAAATGCATATTTACGGCGTAGGAAGATGCCCAAGATGCTGTAGAAATCTTTTGTGACCTCTCCAAGGCATTTGATTGCGTCGACCACAAAACCTTAATCTTGAAACTGAGCATTAAGGACTTGGAAAACATACTCTCAGTTTAGTAAAATCTTATTTAAATGATAGACAACAGCAAGTTCAAATAAATGGTATCAATTCACTCGGTTTAAAAGTAAAAATGGGTGTACCACAAGGCTCGATATTGGGTCCTGGTCTCTTTTTTCCACTCACGCGCCCGGGTCAACGCGTGACGTCGACAGGACCGTCCCGAAATATTTTTTGTCGGTGCAACCCGGGGCGCTGCAGCACATATACACGACTCGTAAACAAAATATTTCTATGAACCGATAGTAAACAAATGACTGTTTCCTTTTATAGACAGACCAGGCCTAATTATGCCACATGTTTTAGAACAATAGAAACTTTAATTTTATTTACTTTTTTATCATAAAAAATAAACTGTATTAACTGTGTAAACAAACAAGTTTTTTTTTTAATTTTCAAAAGCGTTGACTTTATGTTCTTTTTGGCCTAAAATTACTTTCATATTGAGACACGAAGCAACAAAATACGATGTAGAGGAATGTGGCCGCTTTTCTTTGGATCGAATTTTGTTGCTTCGTGTCTCCATATGAAAGTTTATAAAAGATATTAGAAAATTCTAGACACACTTACCGAGGGTGCTGATTTCGCCGTTATTCAAAATTCCTTCTCAGTCACGAGATAATACTTTTTTAAAGGAGTGGCGCTAGTGGACCCGTGTGCGCCCTCTTAAGTTCCCTTCAAAATGGTTGAGCTGAATGGTGCTAATCCATGCATCATGTTCGTGAACGGGCGCCGCCGCCGCGCCGTCAGTAGGGACTGGTAATTTCTTAGCTGCCACGGCTTATTTTATTTAATTTAATAGTTGAATTATTTTTGTCTTTTTATTACGGACGCTTTTAACGTTCTGCATCGTTCTCAAGTGCATAATTTCAACATGAACTATGTAACCAATATTTTGTAACCATATTTTGATTTAAAAGAGTGTCCATGTAGTTTCTTGTCCGTTCTTCTCCATAGGTACATAATACGCTTTGGAATGGGCAACTAGCTTCATCTTTCTGACTAACCGGCCCTTTGACATTTCAAAAGTGTCTGTAATTGGTTTATTTGAAATAAAAGCTTCGAGTTTGAGTTTTGAATTTGAGATCATAAATTATAAATGATTTTATTTCTGCAAGTAGGTTTATACAACGTTTACACGTCAATCATATTTTTTAAACTAGATGAGGTCGGCGTTTCCTATCTGACTGCTCTGAGAAGAAAGGCCGAAACAAACTCAGAGGTCACAATCTCTTTTAAAGCCCAGACATAATTTTGGTCAGATCCTGTGAAGACCATGTAGATTGGTGTCCGAAATGGTCTTTTGAACTACACAGATTGAGTGGACCTGTCCAGTCAGTGCACGCATTTATCAGTGTCATAAATAACCGAGATACACAGTATTATGTAAGAAGTTAGCAGACAATAGGAAACTGCTACTCATTATCGTCATCAGTCTATATCAGTCTAATGCTGGACATAGGCCTCTCCAGTTGCAGAGCTCTTAATTAATCCTATGCAATTCTTAAACTCTCATTTTGGGCCAGTAGATTAAAGCTCTTCAAACTGAAGTGACACCCGCGTGAGATGCGGAACAACTTTCGCTCTGGCCGATTGTGTCAACTAGCTTGTATGGAGCATGGTATAATAATATTCTTCGCCAGGTATAGCATTCCGTAACAAAGTTGTCACGTGGGAGACACAAGCCTACGTCATCACCGCTGTGTTACCAGTAGTGTGTAATAATAACTCCCCAATCGCCTTTATTACCTGTGCGAATCCTATTAAATAATGAGGTTTTGACTAACAATTACATTGGTATATGTTTAAATTGAATTGTTTCGTTTGATTAGGAAAACGAAACGACAATTTAAATGCTTTGTATATATTTTTAACAGAATGGTGACTGAAAATGTTTCCATAATTCGTGTTTGGTTGCAATGAAGTGGCAACTGGATACACACCCGGAATGCCAGACATTGTTTTTTTAGACCATGATATGGAGGTGATAGTCGCGTAACTTCATAATCATTAAAAAAATCGACGTGCGCCGTCGCGTCTCGCATACCGTGCAGGATTCACCTCAGTGTGGCCAGCGCTTAAGGAGTGCATAGAAAAATAAAATGTTCTTAAGATTTTTATCACTTAATTTTAAATTTATTGAAGCATATTTAGGTAGAGATCGTCAAATTTAAAACTTCACGCCCCTCCACTAAATTTTCTATACAAACATTTGAAATTTATATGCAACAAGTAGTGAAGAGCCGTGAAATTTTAAACTGGACGATTCTACCTAACGACTATTCAAACTTTAAAGAATTTTCACTGAAAAGTAGAAACGTTTTAAAATAGAAAACCAATAAATGATTACTCGACCGACTAGATATTGCTTCGCTAGCCTCCGATTTGTACTGCATGCTTCAAATTATGGAGAGGAGAATTTTATTACAGTTCATTACTGCCAAGCCTTTACCCAGCCATGTTGGGGTCATCTTCCAGTCATACTGGATGCAGCTGAATATCAGTATATTTTAACATGGAGCAGCTGCCTATCCGACCTCCACAAGCCAGTTACTGGATAGCACGATATGTCTTGGTAAGAACACAGTATGTCGTGTAACGTTGTAACGTTCCGTTTCCTTTTAAATAATTATAAATTACATAAATAACGATTTAACCGTTAAAGTAGGCTTCTTTTAAGCATTTTGTTTACTTTAATAAAACCAAATTGCCAACACCTTTATTCAACGCAATGCGCGTGATCTTGGGGTCGCCTCAGGAGATTTCGTCTGCATAGCGGTCCCCAATTCCCTCTCCCCGTCACTGCCCCGGCAGACCTGGCAGGCCCGGCCGTCATTTGTGTGCGCCGAGTCGTCAGACCGTCATATGCTGGCTTTGGGGGCACGCGTTTGCGTCGCTCATTCTCAGCGGCGCGACCTTCATACGTGTGCCCTCCGGAACAGCCACGGTGGTCGCCGTTTGTTTTTTTAATACTATTATGAGTCTATTAAAATCAATCCCCAAATAATCCCCATATTGGGTAAGTGTTGAACAATGTCACTTGTATATTCTGTGTACCTACTTATCTAGGACATCATATGGCGTTAACTTTTGGTCACAACCTCTTTTCTGTTAAATTTGTATGCCTTCTGCTAAATTATTTGCTAAGCAACCTATTTGCCATTATCGCTGTGCATTTTTATGGAATGTTCCATACCTCAAAAAATGTGCAAGTCATCATGTACTTCTCACTCACATTTTGTAAACTCCGTACTGATTGTGACGACCACACATCACCTTCATTAGCGCATAGTACATCTGGCTTTGCATATGCCTTGGTGTCACAATCAGCGGAGATGACTTTTTGTCCATCTTGTGACACGCTGGACGTTAATTCTAGGGTCCAAAGTTCCGGGCCACCACCATCCGGCAAATCAGCGCACGAACGAGCTCCGCGCCGGGTACCTATTTACCCGCGTGGCCGCGTCGAGCTCGCTTCAGGGTCTGGCAAGACCAACTGCCGACCGTCACCTTTCCTGGCGTCTTCAGCATGCCACACCACTGCGGCTGCATCACACCAGGCTGTGCCAGGAGAGTACTGCGCTACTCCCAAGGGAAGTTACCCCCTATTTCTTATTCTTTTTAAATATACATTTTATATGCTGACACGTGGTTTCATTTAAACAGACCACGTAACCCACTTCCGTCACAGTCGTAGTGGTAGTTTGAACCGAAACGCAACAAGATTATAATATATGACGGAGAAGGTACTTTTCTCTCGTTATTATCAGCCATGTTTTAACTACTGTGGGCGTACTATGGGTAGTGTTGATTATTGCGCAATAGAAAAACCGCTTGCAGTTCAAAACAAATTATAACTTACGATCAAATTAATCACACTTGCGAATCACACACTGTAGGTACACGACAAAACTATACGGAACGCGCGACTGTTTCTAAAGGTGTTCACTGCTTACCCGTCGTCAACAAACTCTGCTGTGCTCTGGTCAAGCAGACTCTGTCCAGCGCCACCTGGTTGCACCGGCGTCCCGATTAGTCCAGTCAAACGATGGATTCAACGTATTTGCGACATATAGATATTATTACTTTTACGTAACATAATAACATCATGCCTGTATTTCCCGAAGGCTTATTTAGAGGTGTACTTATAGTACATCAACATTTCGCCAGGTATGTTTAAGTCACATATTACACAAGTAATAGGGGGCGAGCCTATTGGCATAAACCAGGCAAAAATCTCCAAGCTGATACTGATAAATTCCAGATAGAAAAACCCAATAACACTTTACCCGACTCGGGTATCGAACGCAGGGTCTAATGCTCAGCTGTAGCGCTTTCGAACAGAAGACCAATGAGGCAGTTTCTAGGAAGCTGTTGTTACTTTTATCGCAAAAAATCCTACTGCAGGGCATATGCTTACTGCCTTCCAAACTACATGTTTTTACATGCCTAATATTACACCTATCAGCAACGTACTTATAGATAAATGTACGGAACAATCACAGGCTGCCTAAAACCGACCCTATATCCCACGGCTGGCATAGCACCACCACAAGCCAGAAAAGAAGTTGCAAGCGCAGTGAAGTAACACAAACAGGAATCTGATACTTGACACCCACTATTTCGTGAACAACTACCAACGCAAAAAAAAAAACGACAGCGTCTCTACCAGAAAACCCGGACAACGCCCGTTGCCAAACTGCAGTTGGATTCTCTTCACCCTCCTTCTAACTATCTACCACTGAAGGAGCATCTCCCTGCAGGGTGTAACCTTCCGTGGTCTACTTGGAAGTCCCAGAACAGTCTCCAGACACAAGTGGGGAGATGTAACTTTAATCTGGTAAAGTGAGTCTTCGACTCTACCTCGACGGAACGGCAGCAGGGTGTGGATGTAGAACTATGTCACAAACTATGCTCTCCACCTCGTATCCTGCCCTCTGTGTCCAAATACATGCTGTCAAAGTGACCTCTGCGCTGCCATCGACGTCGCCGTGGAAGTGGCGAAGTTTTGGGCCAACAAAATCGGCCCAGCGACACGAAGAAGAAGAAGAATGTACGGTAAGGAAATCATCGTGAGGAAACCTGAACTAAATCGTATTAATATTAATTTCATCCCTGTATAACAGAAGACCACTAACTACCCTGCAAATTAACACATGTACTTTAAAAATTGATATAGATTATTTTCAAACAATGCGGAAGCCCCCTTTACTACTTCAGTGAGTAAAGACAAAATTGTAATTAAATGATAAAATAATTCTCTCCATACTATGTTACCCATCACATCGACAGGGATTGCCAATAAGGAAATATTCAAATTAGACGCCCCAGCAACTGGCAACTCTCACGACAAGTATTTATTACTTTTTGTATCTGTAAACGTTGACGGGAGTTATAGAGGTATGCGGAACAGGGTGTAAAGTTCACTCATACTCTTTGGAAAAGGGAGGATCCTCCGACCAGACGGGTGTTGTGTCTGGTGGGCAACTGCTCGACGGTTAATGTCGGGACGTTGTATATATGCTAGTCGCGCGGTAAACTCTGCTTGCGCGATGCAGGATTTTGCGTGACGTCAGTATGACGTGTAGCTCGCATGTGGCCATGTTGATACCGCTACAGAGTTATAATTATTTTTCTATCGGATTAAATACAGTTTACGCTCTTTCAATATGAGACCTCCGCAAAAATAATTTCGAAAAATCCAGTATTATCGACATGTCACATCCAAGTGAAGATGTCCTTCACAGTATAGTCACACCTTCTTTGCCCGTCCCCTTTAGGATTTAGGGGTTTATTTATAAATGTTGCTTAAAGTTAAGTAATGATTAGCGACTGTTTAACCATACATTTCTGACGTTCACGTGTCTCTTAACTTTAAGCAGAGTTTATGAATAATGGGGTTAATTGAGGGAAATAGTGTTGTATTGATATCAAAAGAGGTACATAAATGGGGCTCGTCATATACTGCGTGTGAACAAGTATTTTCCCAGATAAAACCTTTTTAACAGTTTGGTAATCAACATTCTTAAAAAATGGCTACTATTATGTTAAAAGCAATAGCAGGCTCTAAAAGGGAAGCAGCAGACTGTCCTACTTCAAAACCATTAATGATTTTGTCTTCTTTTTAATGGGAACGAACTTTAATATTATTATGAGAACAGCTCATACAGCTAAACAATTAATTATATAGTAGCGGCATCTACATCGCCACATGCGAACTACGCATAATACTGACATCACGCAAAAATCCTGCATCACGCAAGCAGAGTTTATCGCGCAACTAGCATTTAAACAACGTCCCGACATCAATCGTCGGGCAGTAGCCCATCAAGCACAAAAAACCATCTGGCCGGAGGATCCTCCTCCTTTTATGGAGGATGAGTGAACTTTACTCCCTGTTCCTCATACCTCTATAATGTCCTCTCGGCCTATTTCGGCCACGGCGGCCAATCACAACGGAGATTTGCCAAGTACGCAGGAGATATTATGATGCACAAGTGTGGGCGTGAACACAGGTGCACTCTCTGTTCCTTTGCTCTCATAGTGCGATGGGACAGCAATCCGACACGACCGGGAAGGGACTAGGCGCAGGACACAACCAACTTCCAAACTCCGGGCTGCTACTGAGAAATTCCAAATGGAAAAACCCAATAACACTTTGGTTGAGCTGAGAATCGAACCCAGAACCCTATGCCCAGCAGTCGAGCTTGCGACCCCAAGACCATGCCCCATTGATCAGTAAACAAACATTAGCCAGACAGACAGGTAATAGCCATGCTAATTACTAAATGCTAATCAATGACGAAAACAAGATCGGAGTATCGTACATTCGTGCTCCCTAAGATAAAGTCAAAATATTTATGTAGGTAACTAATATTTGGATTTAAAAGAGTGTCTGTGGAGTTTCTTGAATGTTCTTCTCCATAGGTACCTACTACGCTTTAGAATTGGCAACTAGCTTCATCTTTTCGACTGACCGACCCCTTGGAAATTCAAAACTGCCTGTAATTGGTTTATTTGAAATAAATGCTTTGAGTTAAAGTTAAAGAAAATTTCCAATTACTCTATATTCTATTATTTTTCTATTATTTTATTATTTTTTGCATGCTCTAAAGGCAGAATGAACAAGGACTCTCACATTAATTGTAACTTCTAATTTGTAATACCTACATACTTAGCAAATAAATATATTCTATTCTATTCTATCCTATTCCAATTTCCTCATAAACCACGTAAATAAGAAACTAGTAATTTTTTCCTATACTCATATAAAAAGACAGGTAAAAAACGTGGGAGTCCACCACGTGGAGTACAGACACTTACCTCTAATGCTCCTGTTCGAGCCATTAACTCTTTACCTGTTACATCGATGTTAGACACTGGATGTGCCATCATTGTATGTGGTGTTATTAACAATGTTAAAAGATGTAAGATAGTGGTGGTGGCTTTCAAACATCGGGGGAGTTTGTATGTGAAGTAGAGTAAAGCTCTTTTCAGACTACGCTGTAATATAATAGCACATAGTTCATAGCACAACAATATCGCGCATTATTATGGACACGTTCTTACTTCAATGAACGATATATTATTGGCGTACTATACGCTATAAAATTGACCGTGCACTGAGTTCAAGCTGTGCTATATCGTGCTATATCCAGAGTCTGGCATTTTTCTTCTTTCGTAGCATTAATGTTAAGATAGTGTCAAATTCCACAATGTCATCATCGCTCGATAAGCTTTCAAGACTATCTAATATTAAATCCATTGTGTCGATCGTGTGCACATTCTTCAAAGATTGCGCTCAACTGAGCTTGCCATATACTATAAATGCTTACGATTGTATCGCGTAATGTGAACGCCATGCTATATAGTATAGCATTAGGTCCTTATTTGCTATACTATATATCACAATGGTATAGCGTAGTCTGAAAAGAGCTTAGGATAGTATTTCAACGTCAGTTTGCTTATTAATATAGACTGTATAATATTTATAAATTGTAGCCGTACTGTTTATGGAAATCGTTCCATTTTTGCCGATCGTAGTTCTTTTTTATTTTTTTTGTCAGAAATAGTTGTCTGTCCTTTTTTGTGCTGCCCTATCACATTGTTAGAAATAAAAATAATATTCATTAACATTTTTTTTGTCATCGTCCATTTAATAAAATATCATCGGGTCAATACATACTCAATACTCAATTCTATATTGCATTTCATTAGATATGTAATACAGTTGTAATTTTCAATGGAAATCTCACTTTTCACGAGTAAAGTAAAGTAAAGTATTAACGAGATAAAGAGTTTTGACTCGAGACTTTGTCCACGTGGCTCATTGCCATCGGATTATTTTAAACCGCTTATTTAAGTGCTTCATGTTTAATCAGCAAATCAACTCACAAAATATAAGATAAGATATATTTATTTGCTTGAAAATGTGTAGGTACATATAAAAGAATAAAAAAACATGCATGCAATTTCCAAATTCGAAAATACTTCGAATTTCAAACAATTTACTGTCATCAAGACCTGAAGACCTGATGTTCGCGGGCACATTCAAGAACCTGGCAGTATCGTCATAACGGTAATGTTTTCTCATTCTTTGTCTTATTTATTTTTATTATATTCGTGAATTTATGTATATTTATTTGTGCTGATATTTATTTATGATTAAGTATACATATTACCTATACCTGGGTCACTTGATGACGGAAGATTTGAAAGAAGACACAGATATGGAGAGGGAGCGCAGAGCGTTGTCGGTTCGGGCTAATATGCTGGGCCGCCGGTTCTTCCGATGTACAGCCGCGGTCAAAATAACGTTGTTCAAAGCATATTGCATGTCACTGTAATCGGGGAGCCTGTGGTTCAGCTACACCCAAAAGACCTACAATACTCTAGGGATCCAGTATATCAATGCATTTAGAGTGCTGTTCCGTCTGCCTCGGTTCTGTAGCGCGTCATCTATGTTCGCTGAGGCACGTACCGACGGCTTCAACGCTGTACTACGTAAGAGAGCGGCCTCGCTGCTAAACAGATTCCGTGGCAGCCCTAACAGCATTCTGCGCGCTATAGCCGGGAGACATGACAGCCCGTTGGCGAGGTCACTAGTCACCTGTATTCTATCCGTGTTATTAGTTAAGTACGAACATAGATTAAGACTATTGTTACTAACCCAATGGATCTTAGTTGTCCGAAATAAATGAATTATTATTATTATTAAATTTATAGTTTTAATAGATTTATGCATATTTAAAAATAATTATTCCTCAATTTTCATTATAAATTGCACCTACCATTGTTTGTCTCTGCATCACCCAAAGGTAGACTGGTAGAAAATGCCCATGGCATACATCCGCCTCTGTACATTTGTGTGCTTAATGTATTAAATAAAGAAAACAATATCTTTCTACCCCAGTGAAATCCCATAAGCATTTCACCTTTCGATACCTGAACAATTAAGAAATCTCACAGTTCAATTCACAAATGAAATCGTTGACAAATTCAATCTCTTACAACAAACAACTTTGAAAATTTCACGGAAATTATGTCAAGCTTCACCATTTATTATTTTGTTGGCCAATTCCGGAAAAGTGTTGATTTCTTTCGAAAGCTTGCCGGATTCTTTTTGTAACGATCCCTTCGATTTTTATTCTTAAAAAGTTTTTTTCCGATCGGGAAAAAAATTACGATACGTCTGATGTTTTTCTTCCACATTACAGTCTTCTTCGTAACTGTTAACATAGTAACTGAAGCATTAAATTTGCATTTTTAAAATGATTGACTGTTGCTTATTTACTATAATAGAAGTCCAAAAAATAGTCGTGCTGTTTAGTGGAGCTAAGAGTGAATACACACAGTCATTCAGAGTTAATTTGGATACTACTATTTACTGATACAGACAGATAACTATATACCCTGTTCCAAAACTTTATGATGATAATGTAAACAAACCTGTTCAGGTTAAATTCTGACGCAATGACTCATTAAACGGAACTATTAACACATACATCTGTATTTAGGTTTGAACTTTATATCCCACCACTTTTTCCAACAATAGTTATTATAATATTAAATTGTAATTGAAATATCGTCAACATAAATTGAGGTTATAAAAAACCTCAAATTACAAATGATAAAGACTTTTAAGGTGATATAAATTAGAATTTAGGGTATAAGTATTCAAATCAAATCATTACATTTGTAAGTGGCACTACAATTTGACATCCACAGGTAAGTACATTTTTTGACCCATTTGTTTATATTTTCATCAAAATGTTTTGGAGCAGAGTTTACAAAGATTTTCTTAACAGAGAGCAGTGGTGGCCTAGTGGAATCGGCCGCGACTTACGAGTCGTAGGTCCTGAGTGCAGACCAAGGCAGGCACTTTACTATGTGTAATTAATTCTTCTATCAAAACGGTGAAGGCAAACATCGTGAAGAAACCGGCATGTCCTGTGTCATGTCATGTTCTCTACTTTTTTCTTATTTTTTTGGGTGGGAAATCATCAATCGCGTGTCAGACTCTTACTGACTAAAACCCACCCGTGTTCCTTCAGTTGCCTGTGCGCCAGGGCCACGGTAACTCTTTCGAACAATCCGCGACCACGGCAGGCATCGGCCCTATCGGACCACGGCAAGTATGCTGACATCTCTATGAGGCGCGCGTGGAACACAACGCGTCATCGACCCGGGCCTGGTCCTTCCCGGACGGCGAGTTGCCCATTGCTCGCCGTCGCAGGCCCGCGACTACGGTGGCTGGGATTCGGCTATCGACTCCGCTACGTTCTCTACCTGCGTTTGTGTTTCCTACCACCAAATCAAATCTCTTTAAAGTGAGAGTGAACAGGCTTCTTCTGGGTAAGCTCACTCCATCGTTGACTTTGTCTCTGTCATCTCTGACCTAGGCTAGAGTCAAGAGCAAACCCATCTAAAATAAAATCCTAGAACCAAAAATTCGAAAAAATTATTGTACCATCCGCAAACCCGCACTGGGCCCGCGTGGTAGATTATGACCCACCCCCTCTCACAGAGAGGAGGCCTGTCCCAGCAGTGGAAACGTTATAGGCTGATTATGCTGATACTTTATGCTATTTAAGGAGTTTTAATATAAATTTTGAAATAACCAACCTTATCCAGTACATCAACATCTACGTCAAAGTCTTGTCGCTATCTTTCTCATTAGGTACTGCAGTCTATAATCAGACTGCTACAAAACGGGGCACTTTCGAATCTCTTAATTCCTATTCCTTAGTACTCGTTACTAAGAAATAGGAATTAAGTTTTATTTAATTCCTTCATTAGTTTAGGATTCCAGAATTTTCTTGAGAAAACCTGTTGTGTTCTTTTTTGGTGTGTTGGTCGGATAATGTGTTTTTTTTTGTAGATTATAAATTTATTTTGATCTACGATCGACACTATAACATCTCCTGCGTACCTGGGTTATCACTGTTCTGATTGGCCACCATGACGGAAATCGGTTGGGATGCTTATTTTATTTTTATCGAGAACTAGCGGATACCCGGCGTGTGCTACTAAGATAAAATAATCCATTGGGCACATTCGGCCCATTCAAGAAGTTTTAGTTATTTTTCCATTACCAAACAAGCATATTACAAATTAAAGGCCAGCTTATAAGCTGGCCTCTTATTCGGTTGACTCTCCGTTCTAGTTTTGTTACGAGTATCACTGACACGCGGCTTAATGTACGTAATCCCTTTAAAATTGTCCAAACAAAAATCTCTCAATTCAATAAACCGGATTTATCACCGTTCCCGATTCACCAAACTATTTCATTTAATTCCCATTGAATACTGGAATTCCGGTCAGATTCGGAACCCTTTTCCGAAGCCATTATAGTCAATGGGATCCTTAGAAGCATGGCGCTATAGACTATTGTATGAGCCAATTGTGTTTTGAGATTCGGAAGACTTAAAGAGGTTGATCGTTCCGGGTTAGAATACTGTAATATGGTTGGTTAGAAGTTTCAGAACGGCTCGTGGCTAAATAATAACAGCCGCAGGGGGCAATTGAAAGTTAAGCTACGCTTGTCGCGGTCGGTGACCATCCCTAACTTATCCAGACCCCTCCATGCGTCGGAAAGCACGTTAAGCTGCTAGTCCCGGCTGTCATTCGATCTACAAATGACAGCCGGGACTAACGGCTTATCGTGCCTTCAAATTAAAAATGCTTTCAAATTAAACAGTAAATAGTTAAAGGAGACCGCACGCATTCTCGATCAGGTAAAGCTACGCTTGCCGTGGTTGGTCCGTGGATGGGTGACCATGTTTACATTCCCTCCTTGCTTCGGAAATCACGTCAAGCCGTTGGTCCTGGCTGTTACTCATATATTTTTGACAGTCGATACGAGTAGTCAGAAGCCCAAAAGTCTGACAACCAATCTTACCAAGAGCTATCATGTTACCCAGTAACTGGACTGCGGAGGTCAGTTAGACAGTCGATGTATGTGAAATACTGGTATTTAGCTGAATCCAGTTAAATTGGATGACCTCAACATCTTTTGGAAATGGCTAGGCAGATTGATTGCTCGGTTAGGAGTTTTGGTCAAGGATTTTTCGTGGAGTTAAATGGAAGCATTTTTAGAGCCGGTTTTGCCATTCTCCATTCTTTATTAACACTCTATTGTAGAACACTCAGGCATTTCGTGGAATTTTAACATGTATTGTGGGTACCTAACGCACAAACTGTTAGTATTCCTCTATTACTAACTAATGATCACTGTTATTGAAAATGGATTGTGATAGTCAAATTTAGGTTAACTAAAACAAGCAGCTCATGTCTTATAAACAGTATCCGCTTTTATAACAAGTTGCCGAAGTCAGTTACAGAACTTTGCGATGGAAAGTCCAAAACCCACATCAAACGTATCCCTAACAAAAAAGCATTTTATAAGATTAAAGACTACGTTAAAGACAAGGAAGTTTGGCGATAATTCCGTCTGATCATGTGGCTTACCTGGTACTTTATGTAAATGTCTATTAACTGCTCCAAAATTACGATGTTTATATATATTTTTTTCATTCGTCTTTGAAAGAAAGAATAAAGTTTATTTGGACACAGTTCGTGAAACACAAAATACAAATAACACACACAAATATAACATAATCTTCTTATTATTTGACATTATATACCTCCAATTCGTACTGCAACTCTTTAATAATGGCTTTTGTAGACAGGATTTTAATTCAGATTTGTTACAGTTGTCATGTCATTTAGTTTAAATAGGCTTTTATTTAAATTATTTTAGTTATCTTTTATAGATTATTCTATATTTTATGAATGTGACAAACGTTGTAGGCGTAACTTGTAAGACTGTAGATTTTTAGACCTTTTTCTATTTTGGTGAGGACCTGTTACTTGTTGACCGGCCTACACTGTCCTCCCATACCTATTAACATTGTAATTTGAAAACATTGTAAAAGCCAATTCATTTTAAAAGAGTAACCGTGGAGTTTCTTGTCGGCTCTTCTCCATAGGAAACGACCAATTGGAACCGTGCACCTAGCTTCTGACGTTTTATAAGTGCCCATGTAGGTATATGTGAAATAAAATACAACTGGTGGGTTGTTAATATTAAAATAGTTACACAACCGTTCACATTTCTAAATAAAATCTACAGCGACAAATTGCCGAGAAAACTTGGTTGGACCTTTCATAGATCGGTGAAGCGAAAATCAAACGGTTGGTTACACCTGAACTTGTAAGAGAATCTGTTCAAAATCTAACTAAGCAAGTGAATGGAATAGTCGAGCGCACTGTGAAATTTTCTTAAAAGATTTCCAAGCTGTTGGAGCGCAAGAATCATTCGAATGACTGTACAATAGTTTGCACTGAGTTTCGCTGCGATTTGAATAGAGGGAGGATGTAGACAAGTTTTGTAAAGGATTATGGGAGGATTGGGAGTCACGCAAATAATTAAAGGTATGTGGATAGATAGTAAAAGAGTATGCTTAGATGGTTTGGTCATGTTGAGAGGATGAATGAAACGCAAAGGTATTTTATTTTTATTTTAGATGAGTTCGTCCTAGTAGGTGGCTACGCCAATCCCTGACGTTTCCGTAGGTCCTCAGAAGTGCAGGTCTAAGGAGCGTTTGGACACACAAACATAGTTTGGTCAGGAGCACCGAATTCGTACTGGCCGCATGATGGTGCCTGACCTGGTTACCTTTGCCATCGATTCTCAAAGAAGAAGAATGAAAGGCGACTAACAAAAGGAATTTAGAAGGTACATAGATGCGAGTGAAAACGCCAAGAGACGACGCCAATTACTTGTTGACAGGCCTACACTGTCCTCCCATATCTATTAACACTGTATTTTGAAAACATTGTCAAAGCCACTTATTTAAAAAAAAAGGATCCGTGGAGTTTCTTGCCGGCTCTTCTACATATGAAATGACCAATTGGAACCGTGCACCTAGCTTCTGACGTTTCATAAGAGCCGATGTAGGTTTATGTGAAATAAAATACCTATTTTGATTTTGATTTTAATGACCTTATTAGTGATGTTCTTCAGAAAGGTCAGGTGCGTAGAAGTCGCAACCGGCGTGCATGTCTGATCTGCAGGGTAATTACCTAACACACTAACAGTAGGAATAGGTTTCATTTTGACAGTTCAACAACATTCATTGCGTTTTTTACGTTGTTGAGCAAACAAATTTTTCGAACATATGAAGTAATGGATTAGCAATAGGCTTCAAAATGATTCAGATTGTGATAGATAGTGTGTTACATAATTAGGGTGCAGATTTATAAACGTAAAAGATGTATGTAAGGATCGTAGCAGGTAGCGTTCTGTAGTTTCTGCTTACCCAAATGGGTAATAGGCGTGAGTTTATGAATATTGTATGTATGTATGTATGTAGATAGATAGCGGTTCGTTGAGTCGGTTTTCTATTAGCATGGCTAATATTCATGTGTATAAAGTTATTTTTGTCTCTTTTTATTTTCTTATGTACACCTACAGAGTATGTAGCTCAGACACTTTTTTAGGGTTCCGTGCCCAAAGGGTGCCAATGGCACACTGTTACTAACGCTCCGCTGTCAGTCCGTCCAACTGTCAAAGGGATGTATCTTTTAAACCGTGATCGTTAGACACATTTTTTCCCAGAGTGTGTACTACCAAACAAAAAATAATAAAAATAAAATTAAAGAGGGTTCCCATACAAAAGATGTGTTTAATTTTTACCCAAGTATTTACAAAGAATAATTATGTAGCGTTACAGTACAGTTGTTATAACCAACCCATTTGAACCCATTTCATTATAAAATAAAATTCTTTAGTTAAAACTTATCTTTTATTAAATTAAAACTAAGTCGTTAAATAATATAAATCAGATGTGTCTGAGTGTTTTAGTTATTAATTATTTTATGAAGGGCTTTTTAATTAGCAAGAAAGATTTAAAATTAATTAATTAGTTACACGATATTCCTTTTTCGGTTCATAAAATATTAAGATCTGAAAACAAAAGGAATGGATGAATAAGCATATACACTCGTGGACAACGAATACGGGTCAGTACGAAAAAACTAAAATTACTCTTAAGGGGACTACATGACCTAAACGCAAATTTATAATGCCTAAAAATATATGATCCGCTGCAGTAACCAAAATCAGAAAAATATATGATATTCTTCTGGATATATGCTAGTTAGATAGTGTGTTGAAAAAATAATACAATTACCGACACGAAGCAACAAAATACGATCTAAATGAATGTGGCCGCTTTTGTTTAGATCGAATTTTGTTGCTTCGTGGCTCAATATGAAAGTTTATAAAAGGTATTAGAAAAATCTTGACACACGTACCGAGGTCGCTTATTGAGCCGTTTTTCAAAATTCCTTCTCAGTCACGAGATAATAATTTTTTAAAGGAGTGGTGCTAGTGGACCCGTGTAAGCGCTCTTAACAGTTAAAATGTTAATTACTTAACCCCGAATTTAGAAACTCTGTATTCATTAATTACCCCGACTAAACGTGCGAGTGGGCCATAGATTCAGTTTTCACTCTGAAGTACCATCTCTAAAAGCTATTGTGTAATATAGACACTTTTTAGCCGACCGTGGCGAGCCCATAAGGTTTTTTTTTCTCTTCTAGAAATCAAGCAAGCGATACCACTGTCCACAGCTAATATAGAGGCTCCCGCGGCCAGGCGGGACGCGACAGAGCGAAGCGACTCTTAGTAGAACAATTTCTATGAAAACTTCATGAAAATTGTTCTACCAGAATCGCGTCGCACCGTCGCGTCATGCCTGTCTGCGGGAGCCTTAAACCCATAAATAATCCCAACGAGACCCACACCCACGTCTTAGTTATATAAGTTGGAAAATTAACTTAGGTACCCTTAGTTATCGTCAATCAAAACTATATTTTATGGCACCGAAGTCCTACCTGAGTGTTTCGGTTAATGAATTTATTATATTACTAGTCAAGTGCCCACACTTCGCTTGGGTTAAATATCAATGTTTTATTGGTGAAAGGCCGAGTTTAATTAATGTTAGGTACTTAAGAAGTACTTTGACTACAGCTACAGTTTTCTAAAGGCTACAATTTCCATTTTTTTTTATAGAAATTGATCTACTAGAGTCGCGTCGCGCTGTCTCGTCGTGCCTGTTTGTTGGAGCCATAAGGCGAAAGCGTCAAGGTAGCACGCGAAATTCAAATTCTCTTACGGTTTTTGCAATTTGTAGGTCAGTATCAGCTTGTATGTTGATCTAAATATGACTTGCGGCCGTATCAAACATTTATTTATAGAAATTGAAATCTTAAAAATCATCAATACATCTCTCTAAGTTCATATTACCCTATTGAATGACTATTTCATGAAATCATGACATTTGAGGCCAATTCTAACTTAAGGAGTCGTTTTGGTGATTCTAATAATTATAATTCTGTAAAGCAATATAATATATAAACCTGACACTGACCGGCAAATTGCAAAAAACGTAAGTAAATTTGAATTTCGCGGGCTACCTGAGCGCATCCCCCTTAAGACTGAGGTGACCGCCATATAATATCCGCAATTAACTGTGGAGTGACGTCACTGAAAAAAGTAAGTTGGTGTGTGGAAAATGATCAAATGACTTTTCCCGCTCTGGGCGGAGCGGAAGGGTGTGTCAGACTCTTGCTGACTGAAACCCACCCGTGTTCCTTCAGTTGCCTGTGCACCAGGGCCCCGGTAACTCTTCCGAACAATCCGCGACCCCAGCAGGCATCGGCCCTGTCGGACCCCGTCAATAATGTCTTTGAGGCGCGCGTGTAACACGACGCGCCGTCGACCCGGGCCTGGTCCTTACCAGACGTAGAGAGCGTTTTTAGAGACCGTAAAGGCATACCCCAAAGACATCACGTACGTGACAGCGGTCACTACTGCGGTTATGTGGCGGTCATCGCTGTCGTAGAAATACGTAGCTTAAGCTCAATTTCTGTCACTGGCGCTTATCTGTCAAACTATAAACGCAAGATAGTAACGGTAATTAACTAAGCCGAATATGTACAGTCAGCAAATAAGTTTGATTTAGTTTTAATTTAATTTGATAAATTACCAGTTTGTTTTCTATTAATTTAGTTTCAATTTATTCGCAAATATTCATCGGTTTCTTACTAAACTTCAACTATATCCGGTGACCCTCGCTACTTATCTCTTTTGCTGACTGCACGTGCTTAGTGGAGACCCAATGGTAAGACCGCGAATTACGAGTTGTAGGTCATAGGTTCTAACCCAGACAGGCGCTTTACTGTGTATTAATTATTTCATCACCACTGCTCTCAAAACGGTGAAGGAATACATCGTGGAGAAACTCGTATGTCCTACAATCAAAAATTCTAAGACATGTGACATCCACCAGCCCACGTGGCCCTCCCTCTCCCAGAGAAAACCTTTTAAGCTGATTCTGCTATAATTGTGAAATCTAAATCTTTCTTCTCAATCACTATGGCCTACTAAAAATCAGCCAGACTTTCAAAAACAAAACAGCCAGTAAATAAACCTCTACTAAACTGCAAATAAAAATTCTTGTCTGAATTCCTAACGTCAATTAATTTGTATACATGAATTAGTTGTCATAGGTATGTCTCTGTCCCGAAGGATCTCATTATTTTCTAAATTATAATCTTCATGTGGCTGTATGTATATATCTGTAGATAGTTAATTATATCTTCGTAATATTAAGTAACACACATAATAATGTATTATCACGCAGGTATTCCCCGAAGAGTAAGATAGAGGTGTTTAGTGGGTACACCCACATTTCTTCAGCACATTAGTTGCGTTACACATTAGAGGATTATATTCTAGATAAGAATGCTTCGAAACATGCTGGTCCTGCTCCATAGGACAAACTAGAGTCTAGACAAAATCAAATAGGTTGCTAATTTAATCGTATAATTTATTTTAGGACATTGATTTTTACATTATGTAACTATTTTTACTCTCACACTAAATTATTACTTGTGAAATTTTGGAAAAATCATTTACTTTTCTATATTTGTAAATATGTGAGCACCATATATATCTCATAATTAATTTACCTGTCATTGCGTTGTATTTAATTCTTTTTCCTATTGTGAGGTCAATTAATTCTAGGTGCATCGTCTTCACATATAATTAAATAATTAATGTATACATAATATTGTGAACCATTTTTTAAAAGAGTAACGGTGGAGTTTCTTGCCCATTCTTCTCCATACGAAACTACCTTTTGGAAGGGGCAACTAGAATCAATTCTATTTTTTTTTGTAAATTTTGACGTTCAAAAGTGCCTTTTAGGTGCCTATTTAAAATAAATGATTTGACTTTGACACTATCTATCACAATCTGAATCATTTTGAAGCTTAATGCTACTCCATTGCTTCATATGTACGAAAAATTTGTCAGCTCTACAACGTAAATAACGCTTTGAATGTTGTTGAACTGTCAAAGTGAAAGCCATTCCTACCATTAGTGTGTTATGCTATTATACCGCTGTTATGTTTAAGACACATGTAGTGAGGGGCGATGCTCCAACCAATGTTGATTATGAAATTACTACTGGCATAATTAAATAAAATTACTCGACCTGGGAATCAAAACTATCACACATGCTCTGCAGTCGCGCTTGCAACCCCTGGCCGTAGACTTACGACGCAATCAAAAATAATAAAAGCACGTAGCGTAGATTTGATGGCTTCTTCAAATTTATTATCTACTTAAACTCTTCTACGGGTTTGTTTTTAGCTTGACTCATCATCATTATATTATTCATAAGTCTCGATTCCACGGAAATATCCAGATAAAAAGTATCCTACTTCCTAATCCAGGTCATGGTCTACCCATGTGCTAAATTTCATCCAAATCCGTTCAGCCATTCTAGCGTGAAAGCGTAACAAAAAAAAATGGAAAAAAACTAATCTCTTCTATAAATATATCTGAATACCAGTATTTTACATGAAGCTACTATCTATCAAACCTCCACAAACCAGTTACCGTCAAACGGGATGAATAGGGATGCCGGAGTGAATCGAGACTAAACTTTAAAAGGGATTTTAACATTGAAATAATATATTTTATTGCCAAAAAGAACTCTAATGTGTTAACTGTATTTTATTTAACGATTAAGTGCACTTGTTGGCAACAAACTATGTATATTATTTTAATGATAAAATTCCTTTTAAAGTTTCGTCCCGATTCACCCCTGCATAATCTATTCACCCGTTTGACGGTACTTGACAACACAACCCCATGATCAGAGCCTCCAAATTTAAGCCCAAAAATATGTTGCCATATTCTTCAATCTTCAAAATATTATATATCTCCAAACGAAACGATACTAACATCTGATATACTCGTACTACAATGTTACTTCTTCTTTTATTACTAAATCAACGTGGATAGAAATATCTGTAAATAAATTGGCACAATAAAATTTTACGATACATACTACTCATAATAACGGGCAGTAGGGATGGGAAATCGAAAATATTATTGTGGGATCACACTTTCTTCAGTTGAGTGTCCACTGCTACGTAGGATGTGTACGGTAAGGTTGCCCACGAGCTGCGCGGTTCATTTGTTTACCAGCCATTCATTTGTGCGTGCGTTACGTGGCCGTGGGTCGAAGTCACAGAGTACTTTTATATATAGGTAGTCGTAGTGGACGGTCCTGTCTTCATTTACAGTGCGTAGCTTAGCCGAGTGCTGAGCTTAGCTGTGGAGCGAGGCCGTAGAAAATCAAAGTTAGAAAGGCGAACACCCAAAAATGCCCCAGGCCCGGCGCAAACGAAACTTATTTCAGCCTTTTGTATATTTTATGTGCAACATTTTTTGATAGGTGTGATTGCCGCCAGATGTGGCTAACATGAAAATAATTGCCATGTTATTATTTTCAGGCACGGATACAATATTTTGAACAAAAATGATTGAAAATGTTAACAGATTGTTGTGAATCATACAGAATAGCGTATAATAATTATTTGAAAAACAAATAATGAAAAGATGAAGTGCGGTGTGCTCAAAAACTGTCATTCTAGTTTTAACGCAGGTGATTCACGAATAAAAAGATTATTATTTATTTATTTATAGTTAATTAAAACGGTACAGCACCAATTACATTAAATAATTATTATAGCATTAACCGTTCGTTTTATTTTTCTACAGCAATTAAAGTTCTATATTTACTAATACTTCGTCTAAGAATGCAGCAGGTTGCTGTATCTCATCCAAGTTATGGCAGGCCCAGGCAACATCCGCCTGTAGGCGGTTGTACGTGGGGATCGTGCGATCCATGGCCCTATATGGGTCCCCGGTGTGGGCAGCTGACCTGACGGCCCGCAGTATCGCAGTGTTGCGAGTACCGCAAAGGGCGATGGCCGTTAGAGTCATCAGAGGGTATCGCACGATCTCCTACGAGGCGGCTTGCGCACTGGCCGGATCCCCGCCGTGGGACCTGGAAGCGAGAGCCCTCGCGTCACTACATCGGTGGCGCGAGGAGGCGCGGACGAGGGGCGTGGTACTCGTGCAGCAGCAGATCACGCTGCGCCGGTCCGAGCTCCGTGAGGTCTTGATGGCGGAATGGCGGGACAGGCTTCTGCGCCCTACCGCTGGCCTCGTTACTATCGGGGCGGTCCGGCCGGTGCTCGACGACTGGCTCGGGAGGAGGCACGGCTCTCTGTCATTTAGGGCGACGCAGGTGCTCTCGGGGCACGGCTGCTTCGGGAGGTACCTGCATCGCATAGGCAGGGAGCCAGACGCTCGGTGTCATCACTGCGTCCATTGCCGGGAGGACACGGCGTGGCATACGCTTGCAGAGTGTGCAGCTTGGGAGGAGCTACGCCGTGACCTTGTATCGGAAGTGGGTAGCGACCTATCGCTGCCGACTGTTATTAATTCTATGGTCGGCAGCGCAGCGTCGTGGGACGCGGTGATCTCCTTCTGCGAAAATGTCATGTCGCAGAAGGAGGCAGCGGAAAGGGAGAGGGAGATGTCGAGTGCTCTCCCGGCCCGTAGCAGGCGCACCGGGCGTTGGCGGAGGGCAGATAATGCCCTCTTCCGGCCCCCCTAAATGGGTCCAGGGACGGCGGACTCGGGGCGTCCGCCGCCCCCTATCATATAAGACCCAAGGTGGTGGCGCGTAATGTTCCACGCGCGCCTCTCTTAGACGTCGCGGGGGGAGTCAAACACCTCACTCCCCCCGTTTGACTAGACGGAGCCCGCAGAGGCGGGCCGGCACCAGTCGGGGGCTGCGTTGAAGAGTGCTTAAGTGTCCCCGTAGCCCCCGGTGCAAGTGTGCGAGGGAACACGGGGTGGTTTTAGTCAGTAGAAGTCTGACAGACCCCTCTGCCCGCCCCAGGGCGGAGGACATCCATGAGGATTTCCACCCCGTCAACAAAAAAAAAAAAAAAAAGGCCCAGGCAACATAGTACAAAACACTTATCACATGATCGCAACTTCCAAGTGTCCTGCGGCCGTGTATGCACGAACAATAGTATTGCTTGATCGCACTTCTTCCTTGTCTTTCGCAGTCATATAATATTATACGTATAGTATGTTTTGTTTCTTAGATGCGTTGACTTAATTTTGCATATGATCAGTGTATTATTCTGTTCATTATTGAACCGTAATTGTTCCGTTTGTCTGTAGTACTCTATTTCGGACACTCCAGTCCTCTGTATGTGCTCGCTATAATAGGAGCGCGCTTACTTTACGTGGCATGTTCCCACCAATGTCAGAATAAGTTCTTCGAAAGAAAGCCGGGGAAATACCGTCAAGTACCGGTTATCAGCCAACCTTTCAAATGCGACTCTTTGGCGATTTACCTATGTTATTTTGTAGCACGTAATCGGCCAGCAGATTTGGTTTATGTAGATTTAGTAGGACGGCAATAGTCGTCTAGTCGATACCGGTTTTATTGTGCATCCATAAGCATCGGAGCGGCTGTGATTTTTATAGAACGACGCGTTATAGTTACAAAAACTGTAAATGTAATTATCTTAATATTCACTGCAATGTTTTTAATGTGTATTTTCAGTAGTTTTTTTTAAATATGCTATATTGTATGATCAATAATCTATAAATATTTTCAGTTTTTTTTTCATCAAAATACATATTGTATCTTTAAATCTGTGCCTGAAATTAATAACATGGCATTTGTTTTCATGTTAGGCACTTCTAGCGGCAATCACACCTACCAATATTTTTTGCACAATTTACAAAAGGCTGAGATAAGTTTCTTTTGCGCCGGGCCTGGGCTAATTTTGTATGGAGCTTGGGTGATCTCCTTTAAACGATAGGCCGCGTGATGGAAAGTGATAGACAAAATTAAAATGTCTGATGTGCCTGTTATTTCACCGTAACTTAAACGTTTTTAACTAGAACACTGTAATATAAAGGAATACCTACTCAAAACACAAATACTTACCGGACGTTGCCTGCATAAATAGCTACTGCTAATAAAAATACAATATTTTTCGTTTTAAAAATACGTTCTTCCATTTTTCCGATAACATACGCCAAGTCTGTAAACTCGCTCCTTCGTTAGCAAATACACAGCCGGTCCACCAAGAAACTATTATAGCCACTTTAAAAACGAATAAAAACCCGGAAACTTTATCATCCCGTGCCACCCGGAACATTCAAATCCCGCGCCGGGATTGCGTGCAGCCCAACTCTAGTTTCATTGCTATAATAAATAAGAATCGGCCTGGTAAATTTCGGTGTACCTACTTTTATATTTACAGCTTTACAACCTTGGATCTTGTGTATGAGATTTTTATGTTGTAAATATGAACCTCTAAAAACCCCAAAATAGGAATTATTTGAGGTTCACGAAAAGAGGCGCCAACAAATGTGTTCATTATCATATTTAGGAGCGCAAAATGGGCATTATTAGAGGTTCGATTACTTACATGCTTTTTGTTTTTATCGTACCGTTGTTTCTTGGTCATAGTTCGTTGATATCTTTTTCATGGTTGATCGGCGGTGGCAATTTGTCGCGTCCGGCTCTGGTCCAAGCCATGGTACGGAGCGAGAGGGCATGGTAAGCCGTTACTTCCTTCTGCGAAGCAGTAATGCTCGCAAGGGAGGAGGCGAAGCGCGTAAGGGAGAGGCAATCGTTGCACCCTCACGCCCCTAGTCGCCGCAGAAGGAGACGCCCAGGGCGTCGCGTCAGAAGTCGATAACCGATTCACGGCCACCGTAGGCACGGGCTTGCGGACAGCGAGCAATGGGTAGCTCGCCGTCCAGTAAGGACCAAACCCGGGTCGACGGCGTGTTGTGTTTCACACACGCCTCAAAGAGATGTCAGCACTAATCGACAGAGCCGATGCCTGCCAGGGTCGCGGATTGTACGAAAGAGTTATCGTGGCCCTGGCGCACAGGCAACTGAAGGAACATGGGTGGGTTTTTGTCACTAAAAGTCTGACACAAAGAGCGGGAGAAGTTATTTGATCATATACCAAACAAATAAAAACAAAAAACACCAATTTAACTTTCTTCTTCCCTGACTTATTTTAATAAAAAACTTTTTTACAAAAAAACAACCGACTTCCAAAAAAAACACTAAAAGACGTGAAAAATATATTTAATTTCGGAAGTCGGTGTCTTTGGTTTTGTATTTACGTTTTTGGCCACCGATTTCCGAAATTAAATTAATTTTTCACGTCCTTCAGTGTTTTTTTTGGAAGTCGGTTGTTTTTTTGTAAAAATGTTTTTATTTTTCACTTTTTAGTTGCGGTATCTACCCCACACAAATTCGTATACCGTGACTTAGTGTGTAAATAACAGTGACAGGAAATTATTAACAAATCATCCATATAAACTAAGTGGAAAAATACGCAGTATTAAGGATAACTCAAAAACTACTGGTCAGACCTTGATCAAATTTAAATGGGACCACATGTGAAGCACCACCTATCAAATAAAAAGAGAACCATCCGATACGGTTCACCCAGAAAAAAGTTCTGAGCTAACACACATAAAAAAAAAAACATACAGACGAATTGAGAACCTCCTCCTTTTTGTGAAGTCGGTTAAAAAGGCAAGCCATCTTTTGAACTAAAACGTAAATTATTTATATTTTTTAAATTATTCACCCATTAGTGTAATCCTCATATTATTATAACGTCAACGTTAGCTAAAGATGCATGCAATCAATAATTTTAGTAAAATTTTTACAAGGAGATTCATAACACATTAAAAAAAATACGAACGTTCAATGTGATGATAGGATATTGAACATTAATAATGTGCTTTTAGAAGTAGTTTATTACTCTCAATTAATGAGTTAATAGCCTCTGAATAACGTACTTTCGCAAAGTTATGCTCGTTTTGTGGATCGTTAGGCATGCGATTTCATGTGAAATCTGGCTTAATACAAGCTTTTATTTAACTTGTAATGTTTGTATTACATATGTGTTCTGGGCAAATCTTAAAAGCCGAAAAAAGGACCACTTCCTCTTATCCTACGGAGTTGAAATTTAATACGTTGATTCTGTTTTGAAGTCAATGCATTTTTATGATGCATGACCTGTGATTCTATACCTAGGATTGGCTCCAAACGAAGGATCTCCTTAACGGTCAACGGTGCAGACACGACATTTATTATACGCATTTAATTATGATAATTCCTTCTAAATTCCACCATGACATGGCTGCGGCACCCAGGATTGGCTCCAGTCGAGGGAACTCCTCAATGGTCAGCAGCAGAGACACAACATTTTATATACGCATACAATTATGATAGCTCGTTCTAAAGTGTACCATGATCTGACTGCTGCACCCAGGACTGGCTCCATACGAGAGAACTCCTCAGTGGTCAGCAGCACAGGCACGAAATGTTGTGTATGTATTCATTAAATTATGATGATAGCCCGTTCTAAAGTGTGGCATGACTTGGATACTGCAACTCGGATGGCTTCACACCATGACTTGTGTAAAGGCGCGTTTGGGTTCTTTGGATTTGTCTTTACAAGTACCTTTCAAGAGAAGGTGATAGAACGGATATTTAAAGAAATTATAAAATAAAATTTAAGTGAAACACCTTTTTAAAAACAAGCTTCTAATGAACTAAAAAGTACTAAATAAAACTTAAGTTAACATAAAACTTTAATATTTTCTTAAAAGCTTGAGGCTTGAACGTCCTTCTTACACTTTATGATAAGCCGCAAGTTTCTAAGAAATATTAAAGTTTTATGTTAACGTAAGTTTTATTTAGTACTTTTTAGTTCATTAAAAGCTTGTTTTTTACTTACATTTTATATTGAACATAACTTTGATAAAAAAAAAAAATTGTTACACTAGAGCACAGACAATATAACTTTCTTAACTAGTTATCGACCTCGTGTTCGGTCACTTTAATTTTAGATTTTGTGGGTCCCATGAGTATTATGTTTGGAAACAGAACGTTTCATATTTACTTTGTTCTAAAAACTTTTTCTTTGAACTGAGGTGAATTATTTTGAAACAAGTCCCATGTCATTACGATGCTATTACTTATATATTATTATAAACTTGGCACCAATCTAGACCACGAAATGCTGCTGTAAAATTCCTATTGAAAAAATTCAATTAGCATTTAATAAAAAAAAAAAAAAACCTAACCATTAATCTATTACATAAAATTGTTTAGTAAGATATTAATGGTTGTTAGTACTAAATAACGAAGTGTGGTTGTCTAGCTTACCAGCAAAACTCTCAGCTTGAATCAAAACCAAGAATTCGATATACACCACTGGTACAGTCGGCAGCAAGTCAAGCTTCATGAAACTGTAAAATTTCTTCAAACGATTTTAAACCTTAAAATGTTGACGGTTAAGTTCGAAATCGAATGAGAAAATCTGACAGTTTGTGGTAACTTGATGTGCTAGCGACTGTACAACTTAACACAACGAGACAATTTACTAATTAGGTCCATATCCCAAAGTTGCCAGTACAAATAAATAAACCCTTCTATTTCACATGCCAAAACACTTGGCCACCCAACTCCTCTATAGATACAACCATAATTCCGAATTTGAATAACGTTTCGTAGTAAATTTGAATTCACCAGTCAGACGTGCCTCAAATATCTCGTTAGTTCGTATTGTTGGCCGTCGACCACGTAGGGGAGGCCACAAGCCACCATTTTATGAGGCCAGGCCACGGCTGATTCAAATCGTAGGATATTTAGTTTACGCTAGCGCAATCAATTTGTAGGCCTCTTTTTTTTAGCTCTGAGTTTGGAAATCATTTTTGAAATAAAATACTGAGGCCAGTTTGATTTATAGCGTAGGATATTTTTAAAAACGGTTTTTTTTCTGCAATTCAATCAAAATTACTGGACGGTTTTTTTTTAGCCTTGACGTAAAAATGAATGCAACACGATTTTCCTGCGTCTAATGAATATCGAATATGTCTGCAAAATACAGAAAAACTTTTTATAAAGCTGTAAAAAATAAGATACTGTATAAAATTGTCCAAGCAATTTTATAGAATTTCCTTTATGTGCCAGCGCAAACTGTGCGACTTGTCGCTGCGTCTAGTCGATGAAACAAGACGCAAAATAGGCGTATGCATCTGCGTCTTGCATCTGAGACTAACATTACGACAGATGTCGTCGTGTAGGAATCAATTATTTCCTTTGAGAGAGACGGTCGTCTTGTTCATCTTGTGAGCGAATTTGAAGCCGCAGTTGCACTTGCGTTGGTGCTTATCACGCGAAAGGCGAAGGCGTAATACAAATACACGTGCATCTTCCGCAGCACTCACATCAAGACTGATAGGTCTGACCTGTCGCATGCGAGTATCGTCGGGTGTGCGCGTGCACCGTGCATGTAATCGTTGCGACAAGTAGCGAGAGCGTGCGACTAGCCCCTTAATCTGTCGTTGCGACTCAGCAACTAAACGCCAAGTATGCGTAGCTTTTAACAAAATTTACTCACGGCCGGACCGACCATAAATATCACCATTGACGCGCGCCTTGCATACACTTAACGAAATCACGGAAAGGGTGGATTTATTTACCTGTTCTCTGAATGAGTTCACAAAAATTACTCTAAATGTGATAAGCTGTAATGGAAAAAATATTGTTTAAGACCACGCTACCAATTTGGGGCAACCTGCGGGGTAATTACGTAACACATTAACAGTAGGAATGGGTTTCATTTTGACAGTTCAACAAAATTCATTGCGTTATTTACGTTGTTGAGCAGACAAATTTTTCGAACATAAGAAGCAATGGATAGGCTTCAAAATGATTCAGGTTGGGATAGATAATGTGTAATGTAATTAGGGTGCTGTAATGCTAGTTGTGTTGGGACTAATAAATAAATAAAAATGAAAATTGTCGGCCGCAGGGTGTTGTTGCGTCTAGCCGCCGAGCTGTCGAAATCGCATGTCGCATAATGTGCGCCGTTCTTAAACGCTGGGCACAGAATTTTAGACCGAGTTGGTTTGTTACGACGGAACAATAATGGAATCATAGTCCAAAGCACAGGCCGTGTTTGACTCAAAAACATTTTGCGTGGCATTGTCTTTGTTGTATTGCAGTGAGCTAAACTGTAAGAACAATCGAATAGATTTTGTAAGGTTTCGGACTGTCCCTTGGGCTTCTTTTTGATTCGAGTGTAAAAGCAAACAGAATTATTGAACGATTTTCTGAAATAAAGTCATAAGATTTTTAACAGACCATACAGTATCCATTATTATTATGTTACAGCCGAGGGGCCACACAAGTATTTCTTGAGCAGAATTTTATTAATTTTTAACCCCCTCCTCCACCTTGTCAGCAAAAGTAAGCAAACCTCTTGCTCCTACTCCTATGCTTACGTAAAAATATTGGTTTATTATCTATGGTAACAGGTTGCGCGTCCCTGCTACTTTGTATAGTAGTTTTCTTTATAATTAAGGAAATAGTAAAATAAAAAAATGATGGGTATTAGGTTATCTCACAGGTGAATTTGTTTTTTACGAGAAAATCACTTTTTATTTTGCTGTGAATAAATATTGATGCTGGGAACGATTCCAATACCGAAAATATTTTTTTTTGTCTGTTTCTCCGTTTATTTGTTTGTCTGAATGTATGTTCCAGAATCACGCAAAAACTACTGGATAGATGTTGTTAAAATTTTGAATAGTTATCCTAACTAATATTATAAATGCGAAAGTAAGTTTGTTTTTTTGTTTGTTACCTTTTCACGCCTAAACCACTGATCCGATCATCCTGAAATTTTGCATATACGTTGTCCGGTATACAGAAACGGACATAGGGTACCTTTTATCCCGAAAAAAGTACTGTTTCCGAGGAAAACAACAATAACGTTCTTGTGATAATAGATGGCGCCACGTGTCTTTCGAATCATGATTGAATTATAACCCGAATTGATTGTCAAAGTCAAAATTAACGCGAGCAAAGCCGAGGGCAAAACCTAGTTCTCTATAAGTCTGGTCAGTCTGTAAGCTACCAATTATCACGCTATTTGCTATGGGGGATGAGCAATATTGCAACTTGTTCGTATTCTTCTAGAGTTCACCGCAAATTGTCAACATACGAGTCAAAATATTGCAGATAGTTACTGATTTAACCTTTTAAATGATTATCATCACGCTATACCCTTATGGAGAAAAGCAGTGACACATGACATATACAGGATGGATTTTTGAGATGGGGCAATAAGGACAGGTATCTTAATAGATGTAGCTACAAGAAAACGGTCTCAAGAGACTGTTCTTAACTTTTTGAAACATTTTGATCAGCGTTTACAGATTTTGAAAAAAAATACAGTTAGCAAGAAAATGGGCAATATTCTCAAAAAAAACGTTTTTTAGGGTACTTCCTCTACACGTAAAGTTAAGATGTTTTTTTTCTCGTCTACCCCATGGTGTGGAGTGTTGTTGGATAGGGCTGTTAAAAATATTTTGGATTTGTATAAACAATTTTGTATTAAGGGATCCGTTTGGAAAATATTAACTTTAAAGTGCTAATTTCTATTCGAGTCAAATGCCCTCCCCGGCCAAATAAATGGTAATTTTTGGATGTGTGAAAAAATTCACGGTAGTAGTTTATGTAACGAAGTTAAAAAGAAAACTATCACATCTAAGTAGACTTTACAAGTTAACTTGTAAGTAATAGTCGACCAACTTACATTTGCAGTTGGTTTTAACTACAATGTCAAGTTTGTTCTTGGGATAAATTCATCCCAACCACAAAATCCTTCATTGTACGTGATCCGACACTCACTTGGCCAGTTTTTATGTTACTATAAGATAATGTCCCAAAGGTTAAAATAACAACACGTAGGCATTGCTCCCACTTATATTTTCAACTGAGATCCAATATTCTAAGGCCATATTGTTCTCTATTTCAAAAGTGTTCGCCGAAGCAGGCCATTATTGTCAAGCCCTTTTGTGGTTAAATAGTGACCTGCACTCACGCTCGGGGCCAAGTGCTTTATTAAAACTAGGCTTTGAAATTGAGTCCATTATTGACTTATAGAACTAGCGACCGATCTCTGCTTCGCACGGTATTAAGAACTTCACAAAACATCACGATTTAATTATTATTATGTACATTCAATATTAATATATTATGCACACAAACGTTCCGGAATACATTTTCTAGATGAAAACCGCATAGAAATTCGTTGCGTAGTTGTGAAGAACCAAGCGGGCAACAGACAAACAAAAAGCGACTTAATTTTTAATTATGTTTAATATAATATTATTATAAAGGCTGTCTTCAATTTTGAGAGCCTGTGATGCATGAAAATTTAATTATATACTTGATATTTTCGAGCTTTCGAGAGTCTAGACCCGTGACCTGTGATTTGTTAATGTTTATTTATGAATTCCAAATAAAATCTAATATTACAAAAAAGTCCTTTGATCTTTTTAACTGCAATACGCTATTTATGAAAGTCGGCTTCAAATTCCAAAATGGACATACAGTATTATAAATACTCATGACTATTTGATAAGTCGAGAAAAAAATTATGTACATAATCTAAATTTTAAAAAGTTGCTTTAAAAAAATAAAAATCACAGCCTTCTGAAAGGCTATCAACAAAACTGTATTATAATTATAATAAAGCCATAAAGCAACTACACATCAGGACAATAATATCATTACACTGTAAATGCAAATCGTGACAGAGTATCATGCATTTCAAGTGACACTACGTATAGGTCCATATGATGTATTAAGGCATAATTACGAGTATAAGACCCACTTGCACCGCCAATAACTAAATACGTTTAACGCTAAATGAGTTTTAAACATCATTCTGTCTCTGTCATCTTCAAACATTTGACTGAAACAGAATTATGTTTTAATCTCGTAAACTAAACGTGTTTAGTGATTGGCGATGCAAGTAGGCCTAAGGCGTTGTGGAAGAAATGCCCAGATTGATAATTAGGTACTGTTATACTGGCATACTTATCTTTTGTCGACACGAGCTTTATTGGAAGTTTTTTTTTGTGTGCCGTAAAAATAATCAGTCAACAAGTTTTTTTTTTAAACTGGCTTTCGTTTTCTTTATTAGATCATGTTGTATAACAAGACAAATAGTCTTCATCGCCTCACTCCCGAGAAAGAGTTGTCACATGGTTATAATTAAGTAATAATGAATCACAAACAAGACCCAAAAAAATAAAATATGCAGGGAATAGTTTTTGTCACCCATCCACTAACAATAAATTATGGCATAATTAAGGCTTTGTGTGAGAGAGGCCCAGATTACTAATTAGGTATTGTAATACATGATGTAAATCTCGTCTGAAACAAATTACCTTATAAGAGGAACATTGTCACCATACAAAAAAAAAAACGGTCAACAGTTTTTTTTTTCTGTTTCTTTGTTATTTTTTATTGGTTTCGTTTTTGAGACCACGCTGTATAAGGAAACTACTTTTTAGTATCAACCTGTCTCATCCCACGGATAAAAAAATCCTCCTAAGGCGAGACAAACCCAATGAAAAAAAACCGGCCGAGTGCGAGTCGGACTCGCGCACGAACGGTTCCATACCGTTATCTATAAAAACGGCAAAAAAAATCACGTTTGTTGTATGTGAGCCCCTTAAATATTGATTTTATTTTGTTGTTTAGTATTTGTTGTTATAGCGGCAACAGAAATACATCATCTGTGAATATTTCAACTGTTTAACTATCACGGTTTATGAGATACAGCCTGGTGACAGACGAACAGACGGACGGACAGTGGAGTCTTAGTAATAGGATCCCGTTTTACCCTTTGGGTACGGAATCCTAAAAAAGATGAAAACAAAAACACCTTAAAAGCCTAAAATTCCTTTAATACCAATTAATAAAAAATAAACATTCATAATGGTCGTTGCCTACCCCTTTTTTTAAATGCGCCCGTTATATATTCCATTATTCCACTCACATTTTTTCCCTACATTACCCAACTACCCTCGACATGTAAAAATTAATTTCTACATACCCTCATATTAACATTCCGACCTTCGCTAAAGGTTGGAATTTTTCAAATAAATTCTCCTACTAAATTTTGACCGTCCCCATCAAGGGTACAGATCATCTTTCATAAGTTTTGGTCGCTAGATGTCCGGGGCGGACGTGACGTCATTAAGGGGGACGTGCACACTAACTAAGCTAGGCGTGGTTTAGACTGGTTGGAATATGATTTCGATAGAACTATTTTAGGCACTACGGAAATAGATATTTCCTATTCTTCAATTTATACTTCTGATAGCAACGGCCACGAATTATGAGTTGTAGATCGTAGACTCGAACTCTGACAGGCGCTCTACTTTGTGTAAATTATTTCATCACCACTGTTCTCAAAACGGTGAAAGAAAACATTGTGAGGAAACCAGCACGGCCTAGAACCAAAAATTCAAAGACGTGTGACATCCACTAATCCGCGCTGGACCCGCGTGGTGGATTACGGCCCATTACCTTTCACAGAGAGAAGGCCTGTGTCCCAGCAGTGGGAGGGACATTATATGCTGATTATGCTTATAATACTTCTGACATGGATTCCATGAAAGTTGAATCATGTCCTTCGAATTTTCATAGATTCATTGTATCAACGGTTTTCTGGTTGGTTACATCTGAAGAATCTTGCTTACAGGAGTTGCAGTCGCTAATTAAATAGAATGTGGCAAATAAGAGAATCGAAACTCCACCACTGAGTTATTGGTTGAGGAGTCGTTCAGGCACAACATGATTAAATAGATGACCTATTTCATTCAGTTTTTGGTAGGTGTTTGCTGCCGGAGCAAAAATACTGAACGGAAATCTTTATATCAGATTCCACTTGTTCGTGCATGCATCTGATTAGCCTCCATTACACAACGAGACTCCTTCGTGGCATTAAGCCGTTGATCCCGGCTCTCATCCGTAGATCTTTGACAGTCGTTACGGGTAGTCAGAAGCCCAAAACTACAACAACCACATAGATAGATAGATATATAGATAGAGGATAGGATATATATAATACGATACCCCTAAGTAAGAATTCAGGGGTATCGTATTATATATATCATATCCTACTATCCTACTAATATTATAAATGTGAAAGTTTGTGAGGATGGATGGATGTTTTTTACTCTTTCACGTAAAAACTATTGAACGGATTTAAATGGGATTTGGAACACATATATTTTGTAACCTGGATTAACATGTAGGATACTTTTTATCCCGGTAGTACATTTCCGTGGGGTAATTTCCGATATCCACGCGGGCGAAACCGCGGGCAGAAGCTAATATATATTCCTCCAGACCTTTTCGGCCATGGCGGCCAATCACAATGGAGACTAGCCTTCGGCGCGAGAGATATTGTAATGCACAAGTCTGTGCGCAGACACAGGTGCAGTCCTCTTCCCTCACTTTCATAGTTAGATGCCAATGCGACACGACTGGAGAGAGATCCGGAGCGGTATCGTTATACCAAGAGACTGGGTTAGGGAGGTCAGATAGGCAGTCGCTCCATCTAATACTGGTATTCAGCAGCATCCGGTTAGATTGGAACCTGACCGCAACAAAGTTGTGAAAAGGCAGGCAGATTATGCTTATAAAAGCTAGTGCAATATTATTAATTAATTATCTCTCTTTCTTTCAACCGCGTTGTAAACTAGCCCTAATTTAGGTAGATGCTCGCTATGCTCTATGATAATGTAATTTAGTACAAATATCAGATGATATTGTCCCACTAGTTTAATGCCTATTACGTAGTGTAATGTGTATTCTGTGTGTGTGTGTGTGGCTATAATGTCTAGACTGTTATCGGGAATGTGTTTGTAAGCAATAATTCCTAGGCTTTATTTTTAATAGCTTGACAGTTCACTAGTCTATGAGATACCAATTCCTAGAAAACTTGATGAGTATTTTAGTTTCTTATATACTTTTCTATACTTGGAATTCCGTACAAATTCGTATCTAGATCAGTGGTTACCAACCGGTGGTCCGTGGACCACCAGTGGTCTGCAAGAGCTAAAATATGGTCCGCGCAAGATTTCAAACAAAATGATAGAAACTGTAAGGACGCGTTTGATTATGATTCTTTGGAGCAGTTTTGGTGTAAAAAACAATTTCACATACTAAAATTCGAGAAATCGGTTTGCGCTATAATATGCTTTTCTCCACAAGTTATGTAAGCGTACAAGGATTTTCTGCTTTACTCATAATTAAATGAAGTCTAGGAATCGATTGAAAGTAAGTGATGCTACGCGTGTAGCTTTGAGCAAAACATTACCTCAAAAATTCAAAAAATTGTATAGAAGTTGCGAGCTCAAAAATCTCATTGATGTATACTGAATTATCTACACAAAACAATTAAGTGTTTTGTTAATTAATGTTATATTTGAATTTTACGATTACGTGTATTAAACTTTTCGATTAAAGTTTATTTTTAAATTTATACTTACTTTTTAACTTTGTGGTCCCTGCTATTAAAAATGAAATCAAAGTGGTCCCCGTCCAAAAAATGTTTGTGAACCACTGATATACATAGTACAGCACACATAATCATAACCTCACGCCTGTGTTTCCCGAATAGGAAGGCAAAGGAGTGGGTACAGTACACCCACATTTCGCCAGTTATGTTAAAAGGGAGGAGGCGAGCCCATAACCATGATCGGGCACAAATTCCGGGCTGCTACTGAGAAATATTTGTAAGTAAAAACATGTCATGTGATTAAAAGATTATTTGGTTACCTATTTATTAGATATTCAATAAGTACTTCCAGCCCTAGTGAAATATTGGCAATTCATATGAAATAAGGTCTTGAACAGGCATCTCCTGGCACGCTCGTTCTATCATAGAGCTCATTCATCGCTTTCCACCAGGTGAGATCGAGGTCAGCAGTGAAGCCCGTTAAATAATAGGTAAAATTAAAAAAAAACCTGACGCAAAAAGGAGCTGATGACCTTGAAACAGCTGAACCGATTTTGATAAAACATGTGTCTAAGAACCACCGCTAGAAACCCTGCTTTCAAAATAAAAATCGCATTGAATCGTTAAACCCCTCTTTTTGCGTCGGGGGTTAAAAAAGAACTTTTTGACAAATCAGATTTTATAAAACTTAACAGAAAAATGGAGGCGTTATAATCGACTCTGTAAACGTTAGTAACCAAACTTCCACAGACTCCATAAAGACTAGAAAACGACGAAAAACACCATTAACACAATTAATAGCCTGTCAGTCGTTCCGGTAGCCTCGATACCTCCGATACGCCATTATTTACCCCAGACCTGTACTATCAAGCAGTTTTTACAGCCCTTTCCCCATTTTACGAGTTTACCTGGCCGTAAAATCTATCTAACCAGGGGTCTACTCTCTAAGTCCGTCAACGAAGATACGGGCTCGTCCGAAAGTAGTCGAAAATTTGGAGTAAACCCTACACCCGATTAATTAAATTTTCGGACAGGTAAAAACACATCGGGAGTAGAGACAACTGTTACATCGTGGTGTTTGTTATTCATTATTAGGGCGCGTTCTGGCCACAAACTAATCTTATGTCCGTAGGTGATACGGAGTAGGAAACACCCGTAACGTTGGTTGAAACTACGGATTTCGTGCTTAGAAAGTAGACCCCCAGTGTTGTTTGGACCTAACTGTGTAAAAGTCAAAATGGGTATTTAGTTTTGAAAAATTTTAACGTTTTGGTAAGTTTACGTCAACTATTCTGGTTGTAGTCTGATTTTGATTTCTCTGTGGATATGTCTGAGAGATCGTTAGTGGTTTTTTTTCCTAAGGCACCTGTCCTACCGCTGCGCTGACGAAGAAGCAACTAGCTATCAACGATTTTCTCGCTCAAGAAATGCAAAAGAAATACATATGACGGAGAACGTATGTCTCTTTCGTTATCATCAACCGTATTTAACTACTATGAAATATAGGAATAGGAATTGTTGGTTATTGCGCAATAGAAAAACCGTTTGCATTTCAAATCAAATTATAATTTACGTACAAATTAATCACACTAGCGAATCACAAACTATAGGTACATGACCCAGTATACAGAACGCGCGACAGTTTCTAAACGTGTTGACTGCTTGACCGCCACCGACCAATTCTACTTTAAATCTGGTCGAGCGTTATGTTGAAGATTCTTTCGAGCGCCGCCTGGTGGCGCTGGCATTCCGATAAGCCAAAGTCAAACGATTGATGTAACGTATTTCTGTCACATATATTGGCTGATTGTTCACACCACCGGAGAGTCTTCGTTAGTCGCAGCGACAAGAACTATCAAAGTGAGAACTCGATACGCGACGCTCTCGCTTGGTGGGCAGAACACTCGCTGAGAGACTCACGCTTGGTACACACGCATACCAGCGAGTAATCACTCGTCGCCGTCCGCTGCTCGTGGCTCGCCTACTCGTTTTTAGTGGCCAGCACTTAATTTAATTTTTATTTTACTTGTTTCTAGTTATAATCCTAAAAGTTAAGCTATACACACATTACCATGTCGGGGTAGGTCGTGGCGCGACAGAACGATATCGAATTCATACATTTAGTATGGTTGGGTTCACACTAATGTGTTTGGTTACGCCGAACATAATCATTAGTGTGAACCGGACCATACAAAATGTATGAATTCGATATCGTTCTGTCGCGCTACGACACACCCCGACACAGTAAATATGAATATGTCTTAAGGCGAGGTTGCAGTACCTACTTTTTAACTTTCTTAAACCTCTGTTAATCTACCTAAAGGTAAACGTAGCACAATTTTTTTTTGTTTTAGGAAAGTTGATAATACGTTCATGCATAGGGTGAAGACAGAAACGTGAGTTATAGTAATTGATTCGATAAAAAAATACATAAATATGACAATAAATCACTATCTAAAACATGTCCCTTGAAGAGATTCCATAATGAAATCATGTAAAAGTTATATCAAAAGATAAGGCTTATTGTTTTTAGGCCATATAGAGAACACATTTTAAAAATTCGTCATTATTATATAATAAACCTTAAACCCTTAAACTTCCCTATTTCGTTCACGGTTCATTACTTCACCCCCTAACTTTATCGCCACATTCAAAATAATCAAATGGTCTCTTCCATATGTCCCCCACATCACCGTGTTTATGTCTCGTACCTATAAATAGTTCCTACCAAACGTGTGGGTATAAGAAATAGAGACCAGAGTAATCATGAGATTGAAAGGCAGACTGAGACCAGCGGGGTAATTGCGTTACACACTAACAGTAGGAATGGTTTTCATTTTGACATTTCAACAACATTCATTGCGTTATTTACGCTGTTGAGCAGACAAATTTTTCGAACATACGAAGCAATGGATTAGCAATATCCTTCAAAATGATTCAGATTGTGATTGATAGTATGTACGCAATTAGGGTGTTATTTTAGATTGTTATACTGCAGGGTAAATCTCTTCTTTTACAGCGGGCGAACATGGGCGTACCCAAGACGTTTGTGACAAGACATACGGTTACGGTACGGACGGTTTTATCGCCCAAACTGTGATAAAATGTGTGAGTCAAGCCATGTCACAGTGGCCATGCTCACCCCGCTGGAGTGGTCAACATTAATCATTTCGCTTGCTCACAGCGTACCTATAGACTATATTTGAGACTTTATTTCAGGTTCCCTTACCTAAAAGATTTTTCTTCGTCGTAGGTACATCAGTGCTAAGAAAACGTGGTCAATGGAAGAATATATCTAAAGTCTGTTATTTCATAGGCACATTTTTTATTTCTAACTGCAACTCTATACTTAAGGTTTATACCACCTTATATTGCGAGGATTGTCGTAGCATGATTGGCTGTAGCATCAACTAAAGTACTGCAGCAGTCACTTTGTGATTAACTATTGAAACTATAAAACTAAATTCCTTCCTTCTTTTACCAGTTAAGTTAAGGTATACTTGCACATCAATTGAGAACGGCTGAATGATCTGTTTTTTTTTACCCTGGGTAATATTTTAAGGAACCAGAAACAAATACGAAAAATTCCCCGAAGAATTCGAAAAAAAATTAAAGTGTGTTTTTTAATGAACTCAAGACCACAGGACAACGTCTGTTGATTCAGCTAGTTATTGCAATAAAACTAAAACTTTCTATTATAAGCTCTCTTTCAGCAGTAGACAATCTGACCATAAACTATCGCTACAAAAACCCAGAACCATTTAAAACCCTCCGTACGTATCATACGCTGCGGTTTCAGCATAAAACCTGTGCTGAAATCCGATTCATTCTAGGATTAGTGCGGGGACCACACTGAGTTCGGATTTATCCGCGGCTCTGGATATCCCAGTGATTTGGGGCGGATATTAGTGTGATATATTGATATTTAGCCGCATCTGGATTAGATTGGAATGTGCTGGATTATAACTGGAATTATTGTTTGAGTTATTATGATTTTGGCGTGTTGTAGTTTGTCCAATTAGGGTTGCTATGTTTTGTAATGTGCAAAGATAGGACAAGGTTCTAAATCATTAGGTGACGGGCTGAAAAACATTGAAAAAGAAGAAATATACTTACGAGGGTAAGTATATTTCTTCTTTTTAAATGTGTAAATAAACTGAAAAAAGATCCTACATTTATAACACTGTATATACATCAGCGGGACATCGAGGCGAAATCTGTATACTATCTATCTGTATAGGATCTAGAAGCATGTGCTAAATTCATGATTTCAGTTTACGGGTCGATGTTTCTGCCACTCTGTATAGAAAGCTGGTAAGTAAAATCTATTTATATATATATAAATGAATCGCCGAAATGTATGTACGCGCATAACTTCCGAATGACTGCACTAAATTGGATAACTCTTTATTTTTCGTGTTGTTTATTGTCAGGACAAGGTTTTTAGGTAGGGTAGGTAGGGTAAGTAGGTAGGGTAGGTAGGTAGGTCGGTAGGATAGGGTAGGGTTGCGTAAGTAGAGTGGGTAGGTTATCTACCTACCTACCCTACCTACCCTACCTACTTACCCTACCTACTCTATATACAAACCTTGTCCCTACCTACCCTACCCACCCCACCCTACCTACCTAGGTAGGGTAGGGTAGGTAGGGTAGGTGTTAGATACTTAGACGTACTGCCTGTGCGAAGCCAGGTCGGGTTCAGCTAGTTTTAAATAAAACAGTAGTTGTGTCATTTACAAACCTAAGAAGACAAATCAAAAATGAAGTATAGTGAAGGAAAGCATATCAAGAAAATCTGAACATACATTATTTTAGATTATCCTTTAAAGTTAAAGTTCGCGAGCACATTCGTAAGAAGCTGGCAGTATCGTCACAACGGTAATGTTTTCGCATTCTTTGTCTTATTTGTTTTCAGTGTATTCGTGTATACCGGATGATTTTTTATACCGTCTGGAAAAAAATAGGGTATAATAGGTGAACGGAGTAGAAGCTTATGGCACAGAAATCTCTTCTGTTTTTAAAAAAAAAACCTAACATGAAATTGGCCTATCACTAAATACTATTACTTATTTGTAGTAAGCTTTTCACATCAAAACAAAAAAACAATAAAGACAATAAAAAACAAAAAAAACGGAAATATATGTAAAAAATCAACTTATAGTCACCCTACTCTACGTGCAGAAATTATCAATGAATTCGTAGCGGCATTCAATCCTTTGATTGAAGCCGGCCGATAGGTAAATACTTCATATCTTTTCGCAGGCGCACCGCTCACATGTCACCGCATGCGCACGCACAACCGCGCGCGCGCCCTTCGTCCCGAGTACCGCGTCCCGTGTTCCCTCCACTGCCCTCCAGTCATCTGTGATTAGGCATAGCGTGACGTCGATCGCTGTTTTTTACGTTTCCGCGTGTGCTTCGTCCGCCCAGTGATTGTTTTGATAGTGACGTACGAATACTCCAACGTAGAGTACCTTGCCATGATGAGGTATTATTTCTTGTCTGGTGAAAATTTAAGTAGTGCGAGACTAATTTACGCCGACGAGCAACACCTACAATCTCTTAGACGGAACGGTATCCCTGCTCCCAGGTTCCCCAGCACAGACTTGATACTCCGGGTTTATCAGCGGTTACTTGACCATGGTCAGTTTCAGCTTCCCGATCATGCCAGAGGCAGAGTCTGGCCACCCTTGTCCATACACGTCGAAGACGCCATCCTGGAATATTTCCAGCGACACCCGAGGAGGAGTCTACTACGCATCTGTTTCAATAGTTTTAAATTAAAATAATTATTATTAGTATTCATTTTTCATTACACATCAAGTTAAAACCTTCGAAATACAGATGAATGTTTACTGAGTCATTGATATAAGAATTTAACATCAACAAGTTTGTTTACATTTCTATCAAAGCTTTACCGACCTTACGAGACGTAGTTTATTTAGTTTACGGTTTCGTGACACGGACACTGAGTGTAAACAAATTATTTGCCTACTACAACTAAATAGAGTACGGTGACGTTTGTAGGTACACGCAAATGTGTGCGTGAGTGTGTAAGGATCAGGCTGTATCGTCCTGTGCGCAGCCGCAAAGATGTAGAGCGAAATTTAATGCTAGCGTCTCGCTCACTCTTCCATCATGTTCCATTCATGCGCAATCTCGGCGTACGCTGTTTACTATTACCTATTTTGGCTATTATTAGTTTTAAGCGAGTGCCGTAGGATGTATTATTTTTCATGTATTTTAAGGATATTCCGATTTTTTTTAAATCAATGGTACGAGGTAAACATAAGCGTATATGGGTTCTATTCTATTTACGCAACACACCATATTTTTGTCCAGACGGTAAAAAAAATCATCCGGTATATAACTAGCCTTTGCTCGCGTAGATATCAGAAATTATGCCACGGGAACGTACTACCGGGATATAAAGTATCCTACGTGTTAATCCAGGTTATAAACTATCTGTGTTCCAAATTCCATCCAAATCCGTTCTGTAGTTTTTGCGTGTAAGAGTAACAAACATACATTCATCCATCTTCACAAACTTTCACATTTATAATATTAATAGGATTAGGTATATATATTACATTTATAGTTTTATTAGGTTTATGCGCCTGTTTATATCTAAAAATATTTATTCCTCAATTTTAGTTATAAATTTCACCTACCATTGTTTGTCTCTGCATCACTCAAGTGTTGACTTGTAGAAAATGCCTAAGGCATTATTAACACATTCACAGTCCACAAAGTAGACACAATCAACCTGAACCATGCGTGGTTCATGGGACAGGGAATGGGTTAAGTCTACAGAGGTATGAGGAACAGGGTGTAAAGTTCACTCAAACTCTATAGAAAAGGGACGATCCTCCGACCAGACGGTTGTTGTATCTGGTGGGTAACTGCACGACGGACGGTTGATGTCGGGACGTTGTATATATGCTAGTCGCGCGGTAAACTCTGCTTGCGCGATGCAGGATTTGCGTGACGTCACTGTGACGTGTAACTCGCATGTGGCGGTGTAGATACCGCTACAAGTCCACCTCTGTACATTTGTGTGCTTATAGTATTCAATAAATAAATAAATCTGAAACCTTTACCACGAGTAAATGTGGTAATCGTTGAGCTTTCCTTCAATGCCCATTTATTGAGAAGTAATATTTTCGCTGCAGTAGAATAATTACAGATTTCTTTTATTTATATTAAACGACGTTATTTGTGTTAGCAACCTTACTTCAGCACTATAGTGCATCAATACGTACCGATCGCTCGTAACCCTAGATACAGTACTACTTATCGGAAAACCTTACAAAGAAGACTGGAAGAGGCTAGTTAATTCTATTGTTGTTGTTGTTGTGTTGCGTGTGTTGTTGTTTTTGTATTTTTTGTTGTACTGAGTTTTATTTGTTTTTCTGTACACAATAAAGAGAATTCTATTCTATTCTTATTACTACCACAATATTTGATTGAGACATTAAAATACCGACTGACTTAATTTGAAAATGAAATCATTGTGACGTATCTAAAGAACTTGCAAACAATGGATTTTGTATATACAGGCCATCTCATATGTCCCATCATTATTTATCACGTCTTTCTGGCGTTACCTGAGTGACTATGTAGGTTTATGTGAAATAAAATATTTTGATTTTGAAACGAAACCAAAGCAATTTTATCTTCACAGACTCTTCCAGTATCATCTAATTCTTTATTGTCTCTAAAGACGGTCCATTGAATCCGACATAGAATATCGATTCTCGCAAATACACGTTTAAACTTGCTTCTGCAGTTCTACCCTTAGGTACAGTGAAACCGGACCTTCAGGAGGAATTCATTCAACTGAATGAATTCCTCCTGAAGGTCCGGTTTCGGTTGGGGGCCTAATATTTTAAATGCCAAAGTGTGTCTGTTGGGTAGTCAGAAGCCTAAACCTCTAACAACAAGTGTTACCAAGGGCTATCGTGTTACCCAGTAACTGGGTTGTGAAGATCAGATAGGCATTCGCTCCATGTAAAATACTGATATTCAGCAGCATCCCCGGAGTAATTGCGTAACCCACTAACAGTAGGAATGGTTTTCATTTTGACAGTTCAACAACATCCATTGCGTTGTTTACGTTGCTGAGCAGACAAATTTTTCGAACATATGAAGCAATGGATTATAGAAATAGACTTCAAAATGATTGATAGTGTGTTACGCAATTAGGGTACCTGTTAGACAGGAAGCCGACCCCAATACAGTTGGGAAAAGGCAGATTGATTGCAACCGTTGGTTTGTCCTACTATGACGAAGTAAAGGAGTACCGGATCGACGTGATTTTTTGCATAGAGATAGTTTATGAACAAGATCTAACATAACCGCCGGCTGTCGCTGAAAACCAGCGCTGGGGCTTTGTTTCGCATAAGGTCGTAGCATTATGCTGAGCGATTGCTGTTTTGGGTGGATGTGACGCATATTGACCCCATCTTGTTCTTTTTTGTGTTTGTGTATTTTTCTCTGCATCTTGTATACCGCAAATAAGCGTTTTTTTTTTTTTATAGATTGTTCTTCATCCCGGAAAAAATAGATAAACGGAACCCAAACAGCGGCTGAAAGCTAGTACTTAGCAATTAATTTATTTTTGGTTGGGTCGGTGCAGCATGAAATTTTTCCATCCTCTATACATCTCCAGATAATATCATTTTAATATCCTATCTAAGCATTTATTCATACCTTACATAAACTTTTATCCATTTATAAAATAAGCTTGATATTTTTATTACTTTCATCTCACTCCATCGAAGGCCATAGAAAAGTATGGAATGGCTTCTTCTCACGAGTTAAAATATAATAATCCCTATTTATAGTAATGTAAAAACGTTTAATATAAAATTGTTTGGTATTCGTTGCGGTGGTCAGAATGTGAATATTAACATACTTGTAAGCCGCTGCTGCTAAAGAAATATCATGGGATTATTCGGTTACTATATTATTATAGATAACTTAAACTAGTGGCTCTGTGAGCTGTAAACCTCGCGAGTCTGTCTTTCCACCATGAAACAAAATCCCTAAAACAAAAAGCGCAAAATGGATAAAATATGTTTTTTTTTAACGTTTAGAACCCCCAAATCCCCGCCAAGAAAAATCCATATAATTTTCGAACCTGCTCACAAAAATTTCACGAGAATCGGTTGAGAAATGCAACCTTTAGAGGAGAACAGCCTTCCGGACATACGAAAGCATTTTTGCCCAAGCTGAAATGGAGACGCTGCCCACGCGCTCGGTCAATAAATAATTAGTGTGAAGGTTGAAAGGGAGAATAGAAGAAGAAAACGCGTTACGCCGACCTCAAGCAACATTCCCAGATAAGGGCAGGAAATTTATGATTATTATTTAAATAAAAGTTATTTGTGTCACAGATGACTGAACGGGCTAAAAGGTTCTGGAGTGGCGACCGCGTACTGGATGAGCGGTGGCCTCGCACAAGGTGGACTGATGACCTGGTGAAGACCGTAGGAATCCGCTGGATACGAGAAGCACAGAACCATTCAATATGGTGACGCTTGGGGTTCTATGTCCAGCAGTGGAAATATTTCAGCTGAAATGATGATGAAGATGATGAAGAGTTATTTCTAAACTAAGCTCGTCAACAATGTCATCAATGATTGTTAAACCAGCCGACGGTCTACCTAATGAAAACTTACCAATGCTCGCAAATCGAGGAAAGACTTAAAAGTTATGAGGCCATATTAACGATACTTAAAAGTAACTTCTCCACAAAGAAAAACTGTCCAGATATATATGTCAGTGGCAGATAAATTTTGGCATGTATTTAACCTTACTTCAAATAATTCCCATTTTTCTTTCCTAAAAATATTATTGAACACTGTAACATAATGATTGCTCACAAAAGTGAGCATCCATAAATCCCATTATGTTAATAATTAATTGCGACCAATTTCGGTGTAGCGCTCGCCGGCCGCCGCGGCAGCGCGTTTCGCTCGCTCGGCTCGCGCGCGGTCACAGTTCTAACCGAACCCATTTGGTCGGGGTGCCCTAGGTTGGTTACTGCGACCAACTCGGCTCGTGGGTGGTTAGCTAAAGTCCTTAAGCTAACCCGTTCGTTCGGGGTACTCTAGATTAGCTACTGCGATCAACTATTAGAAAAGGCCAGAAAATTAAAAAGACGTTTTTTTATTTAAAAAAGCGAGCATCAATAGAAGCCCAAAAAGTTTTTAGAGTTTCATTAATATATAAAAGCTTACATCAATAAGCGTACGTCAATAAGTTTTAAGAGGATCAATAAAATATTTCACACAACTTTTGAAATAAAAATTGAAGTAAGTTCCATAATCCAAGTAGTAAAATTTAATACTAAAAAGTTCATACGGAGAAAACACTTTAACCCCTATCCCTCTTAAGAAATCTGAGCGAAATAAAATGTATGTTTATTCAGTCCGCTCTAGAATACGTCTGCACTGAACACGGGTCTACATTTCACATGTACACATACATTATACAGATTCCGTCGTATAATATATACCGGTTTTGATAGTATAAGAATTGGGGTTTATCTGTACCTGTGTATTAGGGAGCGTTTCTAGTCTATTTTAACCCTTAAACGGTAAAAAATGACAGTCATCATAGGAATTACTTATTGGTAGAAAACATTTTTTTTTTAATCGGATCTCACCCTCAAGCCGAAAATTTGAGAATTTATTAACAAATCTTTAAAAAAAATGGTATTTGTTAACCTAGCTATTATTATTTTATTATTTAAATTTAAATAAATAAATAAATTATTTTATCTGTTATTTATCCCATAGTTAATCTTTGAACAGCGTAGTGGGCTGCAATATTGTCTATGAGTTTTGTGTATTTCATAAATATCATGTTTTATATTGTAATTGTGTGTTGATCCTTTTCAATAAAATTAAAAAAATTAAGATAGCCTTTGTGAAACAGTAGAATACCTACTGGATAGGGTTTTTTTTTCAAAAGCTCGATTAGGTTTTGGAAAATGTTCCCTTTGACTTATAAGGGGTTAAAGTACAATCCTGAAGGTGACGGCAGACCGCAGATGGCGGCGTCGTTGCGGTTGACAGCGAAACCGCTGCGGTTTTGATTTTGAACGAGACATCATATCTAAGACGGGAGCGGCACTTCTCTTCTCCAGTTTTGTGAAACTCACTTCTTAACCTAGGGTTTCTTAAGACTGCAATTAACGCCACATACCTTCCTCAATTTACCGAATGAGTATAGAGGAATGAGGAACAGGGTGTAAAGATCACTTTTACCTTCATAGAAAAGGGAGGATCCTCAGCCCAGACGAATGTCGTGTCTGGTGAGCAACTGCCCGACGATTGATGTCGTGACGTTGTATATATTATTATGCTAGTTGCGCGGTAAATTCTGCTTGCGCGATGCAGAATTTTGGGTGACGTCAGTGTGACTCGTAGCTTGCATGTGGCATTGTAGATGCCGCTACATAGCCACTGAAACGTTATTTATGAAAATAAGTTGATGTGTTTCCTTAGAGAGCGTTTTTTGACGCCGAAAAGTCAAACTCTGATACCATCCTTTTTATGACAACCGTCACAGCGGCAAATAGGTTGCGGTTAACGCTGTCGTAGGGATACGACACTCAGAGAGTTCCCACTAAAGCTTTAGTTCCCACTAAAGCTTTAGTAACACACACTAACAGCACTACTTCGTATGCCGTGTGCAGTTTTCAAACAGATTCTTTAGCGCATGTCCCTTTTTAAACGACTTCAAAACGGAGGAGGTTCTCAATTCGTATATATGTTTTTTTTGTATGTTTGTTACGCAATATCTCCGTCAATTAAGTACACATTGTATGCAAAAAAATTATTGAGTATTGAGTACAATTGTGGATCGATTTAAAAAATTCTTAGGTTATGCTACATGGCTGGTCCCATTTATTAATTTTATTAATTTTGCTTCGTAAGATTTTCAGTTAGCTGCAATAATACGTATGTTTTCCAAAAGTGGAAAAAATACGTATTACTGATGTTATAATAACTTTCTGACACTGCTATTTATATAGCAAGTAGTGGTATACGAATTTGTGTGGGGTAGGTACCCTAACTAAAAACAAAAACAAAAAAACAACTGACTTCCAAAAAAAACTGTGCCTTTGGTTTTTTGGTTTTGTATTTTCGTTTTTTGCCACCGACTTCCGAAATTATTTAAAGTTTTTTTTTCACATTTCAGTGAATTTTTTGGAAGTCCTTTATTCGAACTGTCATTTGAATTCAAAATGTTGGCAATGACGTTGTTGGATATATAATTAGGTGCAAATAAAAATTAACCTTAAGAGGGCGTACACGGGTCCACTAGCGCCACTCCTTTAAAAAAGTATTATCTCGTGACTCAGAAGGTATTTTGAATAACGTCTCAAAAAGCGACCTCGGTAAGTGTCAAGATTTTTCTAATACCTTTTATAAACTTTCATATTGAGACACGAAGCAACAAAATTCGATCTAAACAAAAGCGGCCACAATCATTTAGATCGTATTTTTTAAAATTAGATTTTTTTAATTTAATTTTTCAAAATTCCTTCTCAGTCACGAGATAATATTTTTTTAAAGGATTGGCGCTAGTGGACCCGTATACGCGTTCTTAAGGTGCTTGACACAATATTAATTATACCTTGACTTTATGATCTGTTCCAAAAATATCAGATGAAAGGTAAACAAAATCAAATAGATCAGAAGACGTCCATACTTGTGTAAGCCAATATGTAGTGCCAGATTATTTGTATACTTAAGCCCGAAATTCTAATTTTGAATCACCTCAAAGAATCACCCACCTTATTCGTTTGAGAATTGAGGTTAGTACAACAAAAAAAAATCAGATACAATATTAAATGATGTTATTCAAACAATAATACTTGCAAAAAGTGGTGAGATATAAATATGAAACCTTCTTAATCCAGATGGGTGTGTTAACAATTCCCTTCAGTGAGTGATTGCGTAAGAATTTAACCTGAGCAGGGTTTGTTTACACTTTCATCAAATAGTTTTGGAACAGACATTACATACTGCTGCCTTGTTTGTGGAGTATGTCCCACTTTACATAGTCGGATCCGTAGTCCGTAGACACTAGAGATTTCCTCAAATGCTAGCCTAAGCTTTATTAAACTGTCTCCTCGCCTTGCTGTATCCAGTGTTTGCAAATGTAATAGTACAATATATCTTTGTGTCACGAATTTGTTAGGTAGGTACCGTACCTTCTTTGTTTAAATTTCAGCGTGCATGTATTATGAGTTATGACCAAATGCATGAACGTTAACGAAGCAAAATTTGTATGTAAGGATCGTAGCAGGCGGTGTTCTGTAGTTTCTGCCTACACCCATGTAAAGAAGGCGTGAGTTTATGTAATAATTTTAATTTTTCGTATCTTTATTTTATATTTGTATATCATTCATCTATTGTATCGCTTGACTAAATGGTTTGAGAGAATCGTGTTTGCTACGGTGTGTCTTTTGACTGACTGCTTAGGTCCACTTACACCGCTAAACAAGCCAACACGTTTAGCGCTAAACGAGTTTAAATCATAATTCTGTTTCTGTCTAATGTTTGAAGATGACAGAGACAGAATGATATTTCAAACTCGTTTAACGCTAAACGTGTTTAGTAATTGGTGGAGCAGGTCTTAGTGTCATCGTTGCTCAAATAGGCTAATCACCCTCCTGCCCCCAATTTATTTGGAGACATCGCAGCCTTTATCTTAGGAGTGACTCCCTTTCTCAGCATTCACACAATCCATTCATCGGCATCGTTTCTTTGGTCTTTCTCAGATTCATAATGCCATTAATAAATAAACAAAAAAGAAAGGAATTCACGAAAAGTTTATGTTAATATAATGTAAAGTCAGGGAAATTAATTGTTAAGCTTCACTAAAAAACTTAAATTGTCCGTATATTCAAGTCACAACTGTCATTGTCCTTCCTCACTGACGTTTCTATAAGTATTCATAAATTATTTTGGTAACCTTGACAGGACATTCTATTTTTCAGCTTAAAAAAATAGAGTTGTTAAACTCTTTCCAATTTGGCTGGTTGCCAAGTAAAACGTACAAATTAGATCCTTTGTAGCCAGTTAGTGTAGTCTTTTTCTTTGTGTTGTCTAAAATGAGCGCTGAAAGTTTCAATAAATTCTTTCGCCATCTTAGCAATTTTTTTTTGCTTTTTATTTCAGTAGATTCTTGTGCAAATAGCTTAAAGTTAGCGACCCGCGCCAGCTTCGCAAAGGTGTAATTAACATTGAGATTTCTGTGCCATATCTAAGTTTAATATTAATGTATTATTTACGTAAACCACCTGGAAAAATCCTATCCTACTAATATTATAAATGTGAAAGTTTGTGAGGGTGGATGGATGGACGGTGTCACGGCTAGGGCTTCGCAGGTAGACTGCGCAGGCCGTTAACGGATAGTAGGTAGTTAATAGAAACTCTAGTTAATGTTCATACATATAATTATAAGGAGTAGGTAGGTCACAGGAAGGTCACTGTTCAACTGAGCACTATCACTATAGTTAGGTAGGAAGGATACCGTCCTTGGATCTGAGCAGCTGGTAGGTTCGCCGCACAGGCTTCGCAAGGGTCCGGTAAGGCCTCCGAAGGACGTAGGCAGCATGCTACGCATCAGCGCGCAAGTTGGATTAGCGTGGAAGTTGGGTCCTCAGGCAGGACGTAGAACCCTGGAAGGCGCGTTAGAGAGCGCATGTTAATTGCGGTGTAAAAGCAGCTAGCCGAGTGCGATGTGCCCAGCCTCCTTTCCCAATCGGCGACCAAGGAACGGTGTAAGGAGAAGGATAGGCAGAAGCTCAACACATCGCAGCGGCTTACAGGCAGAGAGTTGCAAAGACAGCGTGTCACAATGACAGATGCATTAAGAGGTTATGTATGTAACACGCGAGCATAAAATACAAAGAAACCAATGATTATAATATATAGCTCGCTGTATGGCTTATAAAACTTAATGAGGAACTCACCCTAGGTAGAGGCACAAGGAATCTGGAGTGTCAGAATATAGGAGCACGCTAAACTAGCGCGAGATCAAAATGGACGAGTGTTCTCAAGTTAATTAGTGTTGTTCCATCTCTTTAGTGCTGTGCAGATAATAAAGCAATTAGTTAGTCGCTAAGACTAACTAATTACTTTATTAAAGCATCACTCGACTATTTAGCGTTGAGACTCCTCACAATGCTACAATGGATGTTTGTTTGTTACTCCTTCACGCAAAAACTACTGAACGGATTTGGATGGAATTTGGAAAACAGGTAATTTATAACCTGGATTAACTGATAGGATACTTTTTATCCCGGTAGTACGTTCCCGTGGGATAATTTCCGACATCCACGTGGGCGAAGCCGCGGGTAAAAGCTAGTTTGTTATATTTGATGAAAATAGCATCAAAATTCATTAATTATGTAAGTAGTTTAAAAGTTTTATTCTATTTTTTATTTTATATGTGTTCGCTTTTGACTCCAGGTCAGAGATGACAGCCAAAGTCGAAGATGGAGTGAGCTTACCCAGAAGAAGCCTGTTCACTCTCACTTTGAAGAGATTTGGGTTCCATTGAATTCCACTCTTTTGCTGTGCGCATTATAAAATAAGTTTTAAGTGGTTACACACACGAAACGCGACTTTGTTTTGTACTATGTATAGTTAAACATAAATTTTATTTAATTAACTATTTCATCTAATGTGCAGGCTAATAAAACACATATCTGATGTTTTAGTAATTTAAACATGGTTTTTACTTACTAATTGTCATAGTGAATACAGCTCTAATAAGGTTCACTCCGTGCAAGGTATAACTATACATATAAAAAATTAACTGGCGAAATGTGGGTGTGCTATTAGGAACAACTCTGCCTATATAACCCAACAGGAAATAAAGGCGTGATGCTTTTATTTAAAATCCGTTCCTTAGTTTAGAAGAAAAATGCAGTCACACGGATGGATACGAAAAGCGAATTTAATTTTGTATAGGAATTTACGTGAGGTAGGTATCACAACTAAAAAGTGAAAAATAAAAACTTTTTCAAAAAAATAAAACAACCGGCTTCCAAAAAAACACTATAAAGGGAAAAATAACTTTAATTTCGTAAGTCGGTGTCTTTGGTTTTGTATTTTCGGTTTTTGCCACCGACTTCAATTAAAGTTATTTTTCACTTTTTAGTTGATACTTAGGTAACACAACTAAAAAGTGAAAAATGGATAGTGGATGTGTGAGTGGTGTGTGAGTGGTGAGTGGTGGTGGATGGAGGTTATGTGGGCCTAAATTAAATTCGCTTTTGGTATCCATCCGCGTGACCGCGTTTTTCTTTTAAACTAAGGAACGGATTTTGATACGGTTTTAAAAAGACATTAAATTATTATATCTTAAATCTCTTTGGGTTTTTACCATCATTTAGAGAATTTATTCCGGAAGGTGTATGTGTATATAAAATATTAATAATAAACTGACATTTAATAAAGTAATCTCAATGTTTAGTCAAGGCATAGGAATCGTGCGAAGCAGAGGTGGATGACTAGTAAAGTAATGAATTATGGGACTAACCACACTTATTCATCTCTCTTCAGCTTTGCGGAAAGCCGAATGGAAGCGTACGCCTCTCCATACAAAATCCTTGTATTCTATAGACAAAAGCTGAACAGAACTGAATAAGTGTGGTTAGTCCCTAAAGTTGCAACTATTACGGTTTACCTCTTCCAACGTAAATATAGAAATATTACAAAATGCAATCTCCCTAAAGTTCTAATCTCGTGAACGTATGACATTCTGGTTTGAATTTACATTACTCTGCAATAAGATAATACTATGATGGAAAGTTGCATGACTAGAGGTACTCAGTGTAATCTAATACAAAGAGAGTACGTACAGTCACGAACACTGAGTTTGTTTCGCCATTTCTTCTCAGGGGTAGTCAAATGCTGGTGGAACTTCGTTGAGCATTTCCGACGTTTAGCTCCCAGACTGGAGCGGGCCGGGGCTGCCTTGAAGCGGCTCCTGCCCAATCTAGCCTCCTGCCGGAGGCTCTACGTGGGGTCGTGCGGTCCATGGCCCTTTACGGGGCACCGGTGTAGGCGCGTTCATTGAGGCTCCGACCAGCCCGCCGGTTGAACGCGTCCCAAAGGGTCATGGCCATCCGGCTGGTCCGGGACGGCACGGTCTCCTGCGAAACGGCGAGCTTCCTTGCCGGATTGCCACCGTGGGATCTGGAGGCAAGAGTCCTCGCACACATTTGGGAGTGGTGCGAGGAGGCGAAACGCCGGGGCGTAACTCCACTGCCGCGAGAAATTGCAGCACTGCGGACCGAGCTCCGGTGGGATCTCATGGAGGCTTGGAGAGTGCGACTGTCGCAATCCAGTGCTCGGCACGCCACAATTGCGGCGGTAAGTAGCCTCTTTGAAGAGTGGCTTTAGGGCACCACGGCGGCTGGAGGTCTGCCCGGCTTGGGTGGAGCACCGCCGTGTCCTCGTGGCGGCGATCGGTGGCGGTGATCTCTTGCGTCCAGCCCTGGTCCAGGCCATGGTGCGGAACGAGAAGGAATGGGACGCCGTCACCTCCTTCTGCGAAGCAGTAATGCTTACGTAGGAGGAGGTGGAGCGCGTGAAGGAGAGGCAATCAATGCGCCCTCACGCCCCTAGTCGCGTATATCCTGGCCGTCGGGAGTCGATAGCCAAGTCCCGGCCACCGCAGGTGCGGGCTTGCGGCCGGCGAGCAATCGACAGCTCGCCATACGGTAAAGACCAGCTCCGGGTCTACGGCGCGTCGTGTTCCACGCGCGCCTCAAAGAGATGTCAGCATAATTGACGGGGTCCGATAGGGCCGATGTCTGCCGGGGTCACGGATTGTTCAAAAGAGTTACCGTGGCCCTGGCGCACAGGCAACTGAAGGAACACGGGTGGGTTTTAGTCAGTAAGAGTCTGACACGCCCTCCTGCTCTGCCCAGAGCGGGAGAGATCATTTGAGGATATCCCACCCATAAAAAAAAATGGGTTAGTCAGATAGGATGTCGACTCCATCTAGCTTATTTTTTAATATTACATGTAAAACTGATTCCCATGCCATATTTACAGAATATTTTTTTTTATTTCATTTCACTAATATGCAAACACTTAGCAAAATTGATGTTTAGTAGAATAACCATTGCAAATTTGAGATAAGACCTATTTCATATTATAAGGTTCCTAATGTTCATAACAACATAAAATTACAATCAATACAGTAGGACAAAATCAGTTTCAAAGTTGTTAGGTGTATACATACCAGCGCTCGTGACTGTACCTGTATACTCTCCAGTCCATAGAGTAGTTTTACTCTAACATTGTACTACTTATCTAAATAGAACGTATCTCTTAGGACTGAGCTAAAATATCTATGTTTTACCAATTTCCGAGAAAACAATAGAGAGTGAGCAGTGGTGGCCCAGTGGTATCGGCCCCTTCTTTCGAGTTGTAGGTTGTGGGTTCGAACCCAAGCAGGCGCTTTACTTCGTGTAAATAATTTCATCACCATTGCTCTCAAAACGGTGAAGGAAAATATCGTGAGGAATCCGGCAAGTCCTAGAACCAAAAATTCGAAGACATGTGACATCTACCAACCCGCACTAGGCCCGCGTGGTAGATTACAGCCCATTCCCTCCTGTGTCCCAGCAGTGGAAACATTATATGCTGATTATGCTTATGCAATAGAGTGAAGACATACACCCTTTACTTAAGGCGAAATCGTCAAGATAGCCCGCGAAATTTTCTTACGGTTTTTGCAATTTGCTACTCAGTATTAGGTTGTACGTTGATAAAAATACGATTTGCGACCGTAACAAGTATGTATTTACAGAATTATAATCTATTATGCTGGGGTCGCCTTCCAATCTAAACGGATGCAGGTGGACACCAGTTTTTTACATGGAGCGACTGCGTATCTGACCTCCACAACCCAGTTACTGGATAATACGATACCCCTTGATAAGACTGATTGACAAACTTCCGGGCTTCTGCCGACCCGTAACGACTGTCAAAGATCCATGAATGACAGCCGGGACCAACGACTTGACATGCTTTCCGAGGCATGGAGGGAATGTAAAAATAGTAACCCATCCAGGGACTAACTGTGGTAAGCGTAGCTTTACCTGATCGAATGTGCGGCATTTTAAAAGCTTAATATTTTTAAAGGAGTAGCCATAAAGTTTCTTGCCGGCTCTTTTCCATAGGAAACGACCGATGGGAGCCATGCATCTAGCTTCTGACATTTTATAAGTGCCATCTTTTCATATTATTCAACGCGATCAAATATTCAAATTCAAAATTTATTTGTGTTATATATGTCTATAACGCTAACGCTTGACCAGAGTACAGCAGAGTTTGTTGTCGGCGGTTAAACAGTGAACACGTTTAATAACTGTCGCGCGTTCCGTATAGTTGTGTCGTGTACCTACAGTGTGTGATTCGCTAGTGTGATTAATTTGATCGTACATTAAAATTTGATTTGAACTGCAAACGGTTTTTCTATTGCGCAATAACCAACATTACCCATAGTACGCCCACAGTAGTTAAAATATGGCTGATAATAACGAGAGAGACATACCTTCTCCGTCATATAAATAACTTTGTCAAAATTGGATTTACCTGTTGCCTTTTAGTTAAGCAATGAACGCTTACAGCATTATTGTATTGACGACGAAACTCCTAAACTCAGTTTATTAAAACAGAGTTGAGTTCATAATATTTTCATTGAACTATTTACGAAACTTCAAACTTTTTGTTGGACGGAAACCAGGCACTGGAATGTATGAAACATGGATGTGCTTATCTTTTTCAGCTCAATTATTTTCCAATTATTTTGAGGTCGGCTTTCAATCTTACCCAAAAGAAACTCAAATAGTATTTTACTATACTGAACATGTAGCATTCGAGATACGTGAACCGTTGTTATCTGATCATCAGACCTGCTGCAGGTCGACATGCCTATCTTTGATTCCAATGTCCGATCATAAGGATATTAATCATTTTTTATTGATATATGATTTTATTACTGTAAGTAGATTTGTAAAAAACACTTTTACACGTAAATTTTTGATGTGTAAACATCTTAGCGCTCGGTCTACGGTATGGGCTAGCTGGGACTTCGAGCGTCAGACGCGTAACCGTAAGACTTCGAGCGTCAGATGACGTCAGCGTAAGACCCGTGTCTATGTGAGCGCGTGAATGTGTGTGTGAGAGCGCCGCACGGTGGGGGCTATGCACACATTTTTTTTTTTTTTTTTTAAACTCTACGATGCCAGCGTTTCCTATCTGACTACTCTGAGAAAAAAGGCCGAAACAAACTGAGAGGTCACAGTCTCTTTAAAAGTCGAGACATAATCTTGGTCAGAATGTGAAGACGATGTAGATTGCTGTCTGAGATGGTCTTTTGAGGAAAGAACCACACAGATTGAGTGGACCTGTCCAGTCAGTGCAAGCATTTGTCAGTAATCGTGCAGCTCAACTCAGAAGTTTGGGACCTCAACGATTCGACGATTATATTAGTCTGTGATTGTCCCAAAGAAGTCAACGGGTCCTTGTGTACGATAAGTCATTACTCGTTGTATCAGCCACCATTCTTACTTTCAGCTCCATCATATGAAAGAAAGAAAGAAAATACGTTTCGTTTCGTTTCGTTACGTTATTTTCGTTTATCATCTGCCTAGTCTTGTCCCAATTATGTTCGTCATAGGAAAGAAAGAACGAAAGAAAATACGTTTCGTTTCGTTACGTTTTTTTCGTTTATCATCTGCCTATTCTTTTCCCAATTATGTTCATCATAAGAAAGAAAGAACGAAAGAAAATACGTTTTGTTTCGTTACGTTATTTTCGTTTATCATCTGCCCAGTCTTGTCTCAACTATGTCGGAGTCGCCTTCCGTCTAACCAGATGCAGCTGAATACCAGTATTTCACTTTCTGCTTGATAATTATAAGGACGAAAAACTATTTTAGATAGCACCGTTCAAGGTTTCCTATAGGCTATCTGTCTCGAAATCAATCGCCACTTAAAGTAGGTAGGCATATTTTATTTTATGGTTCTTTCATTTTGATCCTACAACATCGTGTTTTATAGGGCCCTACGATAATTCTTGGACGTCCTTGGCTCTTATCTATATATACAATGTGTAACTTAAATAACGCACAACCTCTTAAGGGGTCATTGTACTCATCATTATGAATAACCTTTACTATGGGACCAAACCTGAAATCGCTAAAAAATATATCAGCTGTTCCGTATAACTCGTCAAAATGTAGGGAACAGCTGACATTTTTTTCGCGATTTCAGGTTTGGCCCCATAGTAAAAGTTGTTCATAATGATGAGTACAATGACCCTCTAAGAGGTTGTGCGTTATTTAAGTTACACATTGTATACATGAAAATGAATCGCCGAAATGTATGTACGCGCATAACTTCCGAACGACTGCACTAAATTGGATAATTCTTTTTTTTTTGTGTTCGTTATTGTCAGGACAAGGTTTGTACATAAGAAAATTTAAAAAAAATATAGTGAATGAGACAGAAGAGGTAGGTAGGTAGGTGGGTAGGGTAGGTCGGTACGGTAGGATTAGGTAGGTAGGGTAGGTGTTAGATACATAGTGTTCCCTGTGCGAAGCCAGGCCGGGTACAGCTAGTTGTTAATAATTAAATCTACCACCTCCAAAAGTCCCAGCTCACAGGCATCAATTGAGCCGCGTTATCTTTGTACCGCCAGCCCCCTAATTCCAATGGCGAAAGTTATTCGTTCAGCAATGAAGTTACAATACGACGCCATTTTGTCCTTTCCCCCAAAACTTTTATATGCGGTTTAAATATTATACTAAGGATTATATTCAATTCCCCTGTACCCTGATGTCAATCACTCGTTGGTTGAAACCCATGACAGTGGTGTGGCAGTCTTTTGTCCTGAGAGTTAAGGATGCTCTCCACTAAACGGCTCGCATCGCAACGCATCGGAATGGATTTTCGTGTACACAGTATTTAGAGTCTATATTACCAAGCCGTGCACAGCAGCATGACCGCGGGCGTCTTCCGTGACACGCGATCGTAACCGAAAGTATGCTGCGACGCGAGATCGGTTCCGTTCGCCTGTCGTCGTATCCGATCACACATTCATCCGAATTAGAACACGTAAACTGAATGGAAAGGAATGAAACTATTTGACTAGGCGCAGAAACGAATACATTCGCAAGCGACGGTACGGAGCCGATCGTATGCGTCGACATCCTGCCGGACGCGATCGGCTGTTGCTGCATCCAATCGTATCCCTTGCGATCCGATGCGATGCGAGCCGTTTGGTGGAAATCATCCTTTATGGTTTTAGGTTCATTATGGTGTGATTGAAATGATACGCACAAAAACTAAACCACAATATTTTCTTTTATATATTTGGTACTGGTCCATCTAAACATTCGCGGGTTGCAAAATTATGTTTCAGTGCGTTTCGTGGACATGCTTAGGTGCGGTTCGGTCAAGTGCTGTTGAAATCAGTGCTCTGAGTGGAACAACTCCTCATTTCGACTCCAAATAAAACTGAAGAAGATGTAGTGAAAAAAAATTAAAAGAGTATGCTAAGATGGTTTGGTCATGTTGAGAGGATGAATGAAGGGCGACTAACAAAAGGTACAAGGCAGATAGGGAGGGCACGTCCTAGGAAGACATATAGCGAACTTATTGGTGATGTTCTTCAGAAAGGTCAGGTGCGTAGTACTCACAACCGGCGCGCGTGTATGACCAGATGTATGTACGTAAACGAGGCAAAAGGATTATTTAAGGATCGTAGCAGGTGGCGTTCTGTAGTTTCCGCCTACCCCCATGGGACGAAGGCGTGAGTTTATGTATGTATGTATGTATAGAACTGCCAACGATGCAGTGCAAGAAATGAACAACTAAATATGTAACATTATTATATTCTCACTAGTTTTATTAGTTCCACTAGTCTATTAATGAATCCCACTACACTCTACAGGGTATACATAATTGGCTTTTATATTCCTTTTGTAGATTCTCTAGCTACAAGGCATACAGGAGCAGCGATTTGAATAAAATGGTTCCTTATCCACAGACTGACCGTGTCAAGCTAAGTTTTTAACCTATTTCAAAAAGGAGGAGGTTCTCAATTCGTCTTTATTTTTTTTTTGTATGTTTGTTTCGCGATATCTCTGGCAATTGTGGATCGATTTCATAATTTATTTATTAATGGATAGGGTATGCTTCAGGGGTGGTTCCATATACGTTTTATTAACTTTGCTTCGGTAGTTTTTCAGTTAGCTTCAATAATACGTATTTTTTTCTACTTAGTGTATACTGATGATGTTATAATAACTTCATGTCACTGTTATTCACTTAGGCAAGTAGTGGTATACGAATTTGTGTGGGGTAGGTACCACAAATAAAAAGTGAAACATAAAAACCTATTTTTTCACAAAAATAATTTCGGAAGTCGGTGGCCAAAACCGAAATTAAAAAATCCAAGAACCGACTCCCGAAATTAAAGTTATTTTCACTTTGTAGTATTTTTTTTGGAAGTCTGTTGTTTTTTACCTCGCATATTGACAGCAGAAGTACCTACCGCCTTTACCAAAAAAATCTGCCGGTGAAAAAGTTTCAGCACCAAATACTAAGCTTACACATAACTAGAAAACGTTCACAGTAAGGAAACCAATATGGAACCCAAGAAAACATAAAGATGCATTGCTTTTTAAACCGTCGCCTGCGAAGTGATCCTTTCTTGAATACAGGGACGAATCTAGGGTGGTTGTGGAATAACATAACATAATATCACGCCTACATTCTCCGAAAAGTTAGGCACGGTATACTTATAGTACACCCACATTTCACCAGTTATGTTTAAGTCCCATGTAACAGAAGGCGAGCCTACTGCCATCAACCGGGCACAAATCCAGACTCCAAGCTGCCTCTGCTAAATTCCAGACGTGAAAACCAAATAACACTTTGCCTCACCCGGGAATCAAATCCAGGACCACAAGCTTAGCAGAAGCGCTTGTGATCACTCGATCAACGAGGCAGTCAAGGGTGCAGAATAAGTTTGTTTTAAATGGAGTCACTGAATTTAAGGTGAATCTTTAGATGTATCCCGACAAATTCTTTTTTTTTTTGCGACTTTAGTAATATTAAATTTACTGAATAATAATCATAAATTTCATATCAATTGTCAATCTTTGGAACTTTGTTCCACCTAAGAATTTACAAACCTATATGAAATATTCTGAAAATTTAAAACGTAAAACAGAGCTGCAATTTGAAAAAAACCAAAGAAACATTAAGTGTGGCGGGCTGCAGCTAAGGATTCACCTTAAGGTGAATTGTCATTAATTACTATTCGTTCTATGGAACGTAGGTATTAATAGAATCGTCAGCCCGCTCTTAGCATGATAAATGATAAATGATAAATGATTTTATTTCTGTAAGTAGGTTTGTACAAACACTTTTACACGTCAATCATATTTTTAAACTAGATGAGGTCGGCGTTTCCTATCTGACTACTCTGAGAAGAAAGGCCGAAACAAACTCAGAGGTTCTCTCAGAGTCTCTCAGAGTCTCTCAGAGTTCTCTCAGAGTTCTCTCAGAGTCTCTTTTAAAGTCCAGACATAATCTTGGTCAGATCATGTGAATCATGACGATGATAAGTACTTCTCTATGACTAAACAAGGTGCCAGGGACATCGACCCGCCAAACGAAATCATGAATTCAGCACATAATTCTAGACAATGCGTAGACATTTTACGTCGGTTACCAAAAAAAAATGCTGTTCATAGAAAAATGCAATACCTACGCGGTCAAAATGTATGGAACAGCTCTTTTTTTTAAATATCTGTCGAAAAATGTCAACGCAGGGGTGTTCAGAATCATGTAGCAGGTTGCACGTCGACGGCCCTGCCATCCTGTATTGTTTTATGATTAAGACCGTTTATGACAACAAATAATTTGTTAATAATACCCTAAGTCAGATTAGTCTAAGTTAATTATGTATTACTCTAGAGCTTTTTTAGGATTAAAAAGAAAGAATGTCGTTAAATACTTATATTCCTCTTGCTCCTGCTTGCAGCGACACATTCGTAAAGGACGGGAAAATTATTTGCCCGACATCATCATCTACAAAAGCCTCCTTGCTAATTACTTTCGATAATTACTTATTTCACAGATTATTCCACAGATTATTTCACATTTTTGTATCTGTTCATCCAAGCTTACCGAATACGGACAGAACATAACATATACAGCCTTTAATTGTCCCAATGCTGGGCAAAGGCCTCTTCTCATACAGAGAAGGCATGAACATTGATCACCACGCTTGCTCAGGACGGGTTGGCGATTTCAGACATAAAATAATGGGGTTTATTTATAAACGTTGCTTAAAGTTAGGTGATGTTTAACCGTACATTTTTGATGTTTAAACACCTTTTAACTTTAAGCAACGTTTATAAACAAAGGGGTTAATGTTTATAATTTATTTGCACCCCTAATTTTCTCCCAGTCCGGCCCTGCAACCCGTCCAATTTAAATATTTCACAGCTCAAGATCGAACGATCCCGTTCCGCTATTGATAAGAAAAGAAAAAGAAACAAGAAAAAATACTGATTTTCCAATCTATGGGTAAAAGAAAACATAGATTTTGTGACAATATGTACGAGAATCTAAAAAAGAATAGGTTTTCTGACGAAGAATAATGTCGATAAAATATTATTTGTTTTCACGATATACAGGGTTATTTTTCAAAGACCAGCCAAATTTAAGGGTGTGGTATAGACCATCAGACTGAACAATTTTCTCCTTGGGACCAATATCGTAATCGCGAAAAAAAAATCAGCGGTCCTATACATTTGGGTCGAGTAGGTATTGAAGTTTTGTATGGGACAGTTTATAAATTTTTCGCGATGATGATATTGGTCCCATGGAGAGAGTTGTTCAGTTTGATGGTCTGTACCACATCCTTAAATTTGGCTGGTCTTTGAAAACTAACCCTGTATAGTCCTCCAGCTCCAGAAAACTAGCCTCCGGCGCGGGAGATATTATATTAGGTCTTTACCTATGAAATTGCCGTTCTGCAGTACTGGCCATTTCAAATCAAAATAATTTTTGTTTGGCTATGAATTCTAATTTCAAATTAATTTTATTTTAAAAACATGGATTTTTTTTTCTAAAAGTAGTCATTTCTTTATTGATTAGTGTTACATTTTCATCGCATTTCAATCTTTTTCGTCATCATGGATACGTTAAAAATTCGAGTAATTATGGAATATGAGTACCGTCGTGGCAGCAACGCGGCACAAGCGGCACGCAACATCAACGACGTTTACGGAGCTAACACTACAAACCAACGCACCACCTGTTATTGGTTTGCTCGCTTCCGTTCTGGAAATTTCGACCTGAAAAATGAACCTCGCGGTCGTCCGAAGACTTTGGTCGACAATGACGAATTAAAGGCGATTGTGGAAGCTGATGATACACAATCTACGGCTGAATTAGCAGCAGCTTTCGACGTTAGCGTCAAAACAATATTGGTCCATTTGCGTCAAATTGGCAAGGTAAAAAAGCTTGACAAATGGGTGCCCCACGAACTCAATGATCGCCAGCGCGAAGTACGCGTCGAGACGTGCCTTGCACTGCTCAACAGACACACAAATGAAGGAATTTTGAACCGCATTGTTACCTGCGATGAAAAATGGATTCTGTTTGATAACCGTAAGCGCTCAGCAAGTTGGTTGGATCCTGGTTCAGCACCTAAACAATGCCCTAAACGAAAACTTACCCCTAGAAAAGTGATGGTCACTGTTTGGTGGTCTAGCGCCGGTGTGATTCATCACAGCTTCTTACCAAACGGGGTGAGCATTACTGCAGATGTGTACTGTGAAGAACTGAACACAATGATGGAGAAGCTGGCGGATCTCCAACCAGCATTGGTCAATCGCTCGTCTCCGCTGCTCCTGCACGACAACGCGCGACCTCATACTGCACAGCAGACGGTCTCCAAGTTGCAAGAACTGGGGTTGGAAGCTCTCCGTCATCCGCCCTACTCACCAGACCTTGCGCCTACAGACTACTACTTTTTCCAGAATTTGGATAACTTCTTGGCGGGAAAAAAATTTAATACCCGAGAGGCAGTACAAAATGCCTTTGAAGAATTTGTTGCCTCCCGTCCAGCTGATTTCTTTAAGAAGGGCATCAATAAACTGCCACTGCGATGGCAAAGATGCATTGATTGCATGGGTGATTACTTCGATTAATACAAATAAAAAATTCATGAAAAAAATTCGTTTAAATTTTTTCATACAAAACGGCAATTTCATAGGTAAAGACCTATTAGTACACAAGTGTGTGCGCGGACACAGGTACACTCTCTCTTCTCTCACTTTCATAGTCCGATGGAACGGCAATCCGACACGATCGGAGAGAGATCAGGCGCACGACGAATAGCTTAACGTATTTTCACGATATTTTCATGTCAAACGGTAGTATGGAAAATTTCCATAAGTAATTGGCCCACTTAGAAGACGGTTTGGTAACTTGAGCCGTTCAGCAGGGTCGGTAGTGAAGATGACTGACCAAGGTGCACCGGACGTATGTCATGTCAGTATAACCACTCTTACATGCTATTTTAATGCATCACGATGAAACATGCGAAGGTGGTACAGCTTAGTATACTTAAAGCATAGTATTGAGAAAGTCGGTTTGCCTTGCCCCTCCCCATACCCCGCTACATAAGAAAGTACAAAGAATTTTCACCCTTCTGACTCTTTTCTGAAAACCGCTTCGTGTAGGTATACCTTTTCCAGTACATATTTCCGATAAGTATATCCATTGCTTGTCCATTTTGTATACGAAAACTGCAGTTAAGGCACAGGCAACTTAATACTTAAGGGGACTACTGGACCTAAACGCAACTTTTATAATAACTATTTTTTTTTTCTTTCTTGATGCCCTATGAGCTTTTCCCTTACATTATACACTTGGTAGGTATGTACTTTAGTAGGTATATATATTTTAGTTTTATCTGGTATATCATAATCTATGTTTAATTAATGTATTTAATATTAAAATTATAATGCCTAAAAGTATAAGATCCACGGCGATAAAAAAAATCAGAAAATATATGATATTCTTGAGCATATACTCGTATGCTAGTTAGATACTGTTTTGAAAACATAATACAACTAATTTGATAAGATAGAAAAAAAATCATGAAAATACCTCTAAAATTTTCTTTTAAGGTTTAAAAACCATACCATATACTGCAATCCATTCTGATTTTTGTCAGATTATTCTACAAGCAACATACTAACGTAATAATGTTTTAAATTTTTAAACCAATCAATAGATTTTTTGTAAATAGATAATCGCTTCATATTCTGCAATAAATTACCAGCGTTGTGTCGTCGCGCTTCGCTTTTTTTTCTGCTTAGCGTTTTAGCTGTTGTCAGCCTCTTAAGTCATTATGGCGATGACGAATTTGCTTTTCTTTTATCCAAATTATCATCAGCTTCGTATATTAAATAAAAAAAAAAAATACATAAAGAAAATACATTTATTTGCGGTAAATATGAAGCATAAAAAAACTCACAAACACAAACACATAACATCACGCCTGTATTTCTCGAAGGGTTAGGCAGAGGTGTACCTATAGTACACCCACATTTCGCCAGTTATGTTTAACACGTTCACAGATAATCAACCTGAACCATATGTTCATGGGTCAGGGAATGGGTTAAGTCCCATGAAACAGGTGGCGAGCCTATTGCCATCAACTGGGCACAAATCCAAACTCCAGGCTGCTACTGAGAAATTCCAGATGGAATAAACCAATAACACTTTGCCCGACCCGGGAATCGAACCCAGGACCTCATGCTCAGCGGTAACGCTAGCGACCACTAGACCAACGAGGCAGTCAAACACAAATTGAACAACAATTAACTAATAATTATTTTGCATGTAATTGATATTTAACCTGTATAGCTAAACATGTGGACTTTAGATTAATACCTGACTGTAACAAGTTTATACCATGTAAGGCAAATAAAAACTTATCTTATCAAAAAGAACAAGTTGGAGGAAAATATGCGTCACATCCACTCAAAACGGTAATCGCTCACCGTATTGCTACGACCCTGTCGCGAACTGCGCTGGAAGTAATCAGTTACCTTATAAAAAACGCTAACAGTTCCATATCTTGACACACATAAAATGACGGCACATAAAACTACGCCAATTAATTAAAATCCATCAGAAGCTCCATTTAGTGCCCTCATTCCAGGAACACTAAACTAACTAATGCCAGAAAGGTTTAGTGAGCAATGAAGAACCTGAACGTTTATGACGTCATGAATCTTACGTATTACCTGCTACTGCTACGCTTTACTTTGTAGACGTTTTATGGGAGAAACAAGGGTAAAGTGGGTGATTTATGTAAGAAAAGGTCTGGGTTGAAAGTTTTTAATTTTTGTGGAACGAATTGTATGTAAGTTAAGTATGTAAGTAAGTTTTTTGGGAGGTGTCAAATGATAAACGATTTTATTTCTGTAATGTAAGCTACAGCTCAGAAATAAAGGTGTTCGCAATAGAAAACTAAACACATTATTTAAATACAAACATATTTATTTCCTTTTCCAAATAATTGTAAAAACACTCAGATATCACCAAAATAATAAGTCCTGTACTTACGCGGTAAGATTTATATTACACCAATTTGTTACGCCGATACTAACGACGTGTTCAATGCTCGGCGTCTCGAACAAGAAGGACTGTGAGACTGTCTCTAAGAGTATATATTAGGTTGGGGAAAAAGTCTTTTCGCATTATAGTATGTATGAATTTGTAATAAAATCTCTTTGGCTATACTATTTGTATCTGGCTGGTTTTGGTATCACTGAAAGTTTAAATTTTAAAGAACATAATTCCAAATTCAAATTAGGAAAATGTGTGATTTTCATTTGTTTTTCATACTGTCAAGGTGAGTGAATCTAATGAAGAAATTCGATACATTTTAAAATTTTACTACAAAAAAGGTAAAAAGGCAACGGAAGCCGCGAAAAAAATTTGCGATGTTTATGGACCTAGTGCAGTGTCTGTAAGAGTAGCACAAATTTGGTTTAAGCGTTTTCAATCCGGAAATTTTGATGTCAAAGATGCACGTCGCTCTGGTCGCCCTATTACGGATAAAATGGATGCCATTTTTGAAAAAGGGGAGCAAGATCGGCATAACAGTAGTTACGACGTGGCTGAAGAACTGGGAATTGACCACAAAACAGTTTTGGCACATTTGAAAAAAACTGGGTACACAAAAAAGCTCGATATTTGGGTACCCCACGAGCGCACTGAAAGAAACCTAATGAACCGTGTACTCATTTGTGATTCTTTATTACGACGTAATGAAACCGAACCATTTTTGAAGCAGCTGATAACTGGTGATGAAAAGTGGATCACGTACGACAAGAACGTGCGAAAAAGGTCGTGGTCAAAGGCCGGTCAGGCTTCACGACTGTGGCGAAACCCGGGTTAACTCGCAACAAGGTGATGCTGTGTGTGTGGTGGGATTGGAAGGGCATTATTCATTATGAGCTGTTACCACCAAGCAGGACCATAGATTCTGAACTCTACTGCGAACAACTGATGAGATTAAAGCAAGAAGTTGAGAGAAAGCGGCCGGAATTAATCAACAGAAGGGGTGTGGTTTTTCATCATGATAACGCTAGACCTCACACATCTTTAGCCACTCAGCAAAAATTAAGAGAGTTTGGCTGGGAGGTGTTAATGCATCCGCCGTATAGTCCTGACCTTGCACCTTCAGATTTCCACCTGTTTCGGTCTCTTCAGAATTCTTTAGGCAGTGTCAGGTTAACATCACGAGAGGACTGCCAAAACCACTTGTCGCGGTATTTTGATCAGAAGTCCCAAAATTTCTATAGCAATGGGATCATGTCCCTACCTACAAGATGGCAAAAAGTTATCGAACAAAATGGTACCTACATACTTTAGTTAAATGTAAATAAACTGTATTAAAACTTGTTTTGAATTTTCTTAAAAAATGCGAAGAAACTTTTTCCCCAACCTATTATGTTCTGTGACAAGAAGGCCCAAGAGTATTACAATATGTTCTGTAAGAAGGCCGGTTGTCAGTTGTCTCCCATAGAGAATAACATTGAATGTCATAATGAACGAATAATCGATTGAGTGACATACGAGTGTTAGTCGATTAAATAAGTAGAGTTACCAGGTAGAAGCTAACAGTAAGTAGTTTTGTACAAACACTTTTACACGCCAATCTTATTTTAAAAACTAGATGAGGTCGGCATTTTCTATCTGACTACTCCGAGAAGAAAGGCCGAAACAAACTCAGAGGACACAGTCTCTTTTAAAGTCCAGACATAATATTGGTCAGATTATGTGAAGACCATGTAGATTAGTGTCTGAAATGGTCTTTTGAAGAAAGGACCACACAGATTAAGTGGACTTGTCCAGTCGATGCACGCATTTGTCAGTAACCGTGCTAAGTTATGTTATCAGTCTAAGATGGTATCAGATGAGAATATAAGTATGGTATCTCGAAGCTAAATTGCTAAATCAATGTTGTGCTATTGATATCTAGTAGATATGCAATATAATTTTAAATTTTAAGTATTTTAACTTAAATACAAGTTAAATGTAATAATACTTGCTTCACCCCAACGGGGTCATGTACTCTTAAGTTCTAGCCTTGCCTGTTACTGAGTCCACATTATGCAAAAATAAATAAATAAATAAAATTGGTTGTGTAGTTTAGTCGTGACGATGGACCAAACATACAAAGTGTTTGAATGGTTGATAAGGATGAACATAAATCACGTCAAAATCGGCTTTCTTTAAAATCTTAAAATTTACTAGGACCACAAAAGTATGTAGAGAGCTTTTTGCCTCTAAGGAAGGGTCTAAAGTTAAAAAAAACGAAGGGTTCAAAAACGCGAAAACGACACGCTTCTTATATGTGGGGCAGTGTGCCGAGAAGTGCAGTGTGAAGAGAATTAGCTGGGATTACTATGAAACATGTGTACAATGTTATGTTACTACGTAGACACCCCCTTTAATATTTAACTTCAAGTGTCTAAGTCTTCAAGTGTGTAGTTCAAAAGATACAGCCCTGCGACAGATGGATGTACAGCGGAGCCTTAGTCTTAGGGTCCCGTTGGCACCCTGTGGCTACAAAACCCTAAAAACCAATAATTTCCTCACGTACATCTGTATAATTTAAGTCAACATGACAAGAATATTTACGGATTCACGACACTTCTTCTCTTGTAATCGTGTGTTAAATTGTCAGGCATTTCAGACGAATGGCTATTTCGCTTCATCATTTGTTTTATTTTTTTGTCAAAATACTGTCCTAGAAATAACAAAACGGCTGACTCCAGAATCTAAACCCACAAAAAAGTACTAGGACCGCAGAAACTTCAAGAGATCTTAGAGCCGACCGTACGCAACAAAATAAACCACCACGACGGAGTTTCATTGCTCCAATAAATTTATCTGAAAACTAAATAGACTCCATTATTTAACAAGGTCCTATAGCAGGCTTGGACACTTTTATATTGGCTTTGGAAACGGTTAGGTTTGTCTTTTAACGTTTCATGGTCGACTTGATTTATAAACGTATCCGTATTTTTCATTTTAGCAGTGCTAAAAGCGGATTGGTGCACTTTTCTAGGTTTTTATATGTTTTTTAGAGATGTAGGAGTATTTTATGGAAACTTGATATTTTTATAACAAGTAAAGACCAGCACACTAATTGCATAACATACTATGAATTACAATCTGAATCCTTTTGAAGGATATTGCTAATCCATTGCTTCATATGTTCGAAAAATTTGTCAATAACGTAAAATAACGCAATGAATGTTGTTGAATTGTCAAAATGAAAGCTATTCCTACTGTTAGTGTGTTATGCAATTACCCCGCAGCTTAGAGTGAATGAATACATAATTAAAACATAGATAGTATTTTTTTATATACATTATTGTTTTAAGTCTTTTAGCTTATATATTATGTAAATATTATATTCCGAAATAAATGGTTAAGTATACTTACATAGTTTTATAATGTAAAAATTCTAGATCATATCATAATAGTGCATAAATGAAATGGATTAAAAATAAAATGTAATAATTTCTTTCAGAACTTTTGCTTCTTGACTGTCAAAGATTTTTCTAGTTTTTATCATTATTTTGATCCAGTTAGCACACGGCAAATGCTTGACCAAATATCTTGGTCCTTGAATTGATTGCTAGGTTCCGCGGTCCAGTGACCATATCCTCCACCCAAATAATATTATGACATACTTAGTCAAACGAGAAGCTTCTTGCCTTCTGTAGTTCTGTATGTTGGCATAACAATGGAAGTATCCAACCACAGACGCGTAAATTCTTCCTTAAAAGCCCACCATTAAATGCCCACAGATGGCGTTAAATCATTGTATATAAACTAGACTAAGATAAGTCCCTGTACGCTGAATTTATATCCTACAGTAAAAAATGTGATCCCCTTGCGTCGGTTAAACAGAGATACATTGTGCGAGGATTTTATATTGTCCTTCTTTTCTTATCTTCAAGGTTGTAAAGCTTAGAATGTGAGTTGGTTTTTTGTGCGGCGGCAATTTTTTGTCAACTCATCTTTGGCAAGATTGATGATTTATTTTCGATAAAGCAATCACTGGAAAATAGACTAAAAATCAATCTGCTAGCCTTTTCCCTACTATCTTGGGGTCGGCTACCCGGATGCAGGTGAATTGCAGTATTTTACATGGAGCGACTGCCTATATGACCTCCCCAACCCAGGCACTGGTTACCACGCTACCCCTTGGTAAGACTGCCCTTCAAATTACCCGTAACAACTGTCAAAGATCTACGAATGACGTGCGAAAAAATTGACTCAAAACCATATCTTATTATTTTATGTGTGAAACAGGAAAAACAGAGAAAGAAAGAAAGAAAGAAAAATAGGTTTATTTGTCTCAGAAACACGTGCATACAAAAAATATAAATAGCTGAAATAATCACGAGCCCAAAACAGAAATAGTCGACAGCTGCGCGTCATGAATTTGACAAGAAGGTTCCACTCAGCATGATTCTGTGCTATGGGGGACCCACAGAACAGCTCTAACTATCAGCGAAATTAATTTACTAACTTTTATTAATTAAAGTACCTGCTTTTATAGGTGCATTTAAAGAAGTAGTGGTAATTTTAAAACTGCCAATAAAGTATGCAAAATCGTATGATAAGTTATTTTTATAAGTTGCTTTTAGGAGTCTCTGGGTGAATGAAAATTTCCACAACCACTTTTTTACTTCAACTTTTTTCCTACCATAACAGATTCCATAACAGGTCCTTTTTCATTCCGAAGCTAATAAATTTCTTCCCAACTCGCCATCGTTTCCGAGAGAGGTGTTCCAACTGCCAGTATTGTATCCACCAATTTATTGGAGAGCGTGGATCAAAACAATATTAGACCGACACTGTCCTTTGGTCCATCGAAGCGGAAAATTGAACGTTAGATTCTGTCTGTCCATGTAAGCGAAGGCTGTTAGTACGCGTTTGTTCTTAAGCCTAGACTAAAATGGTTCAGGATTACTTCCAATCCTACCAGATGCAAATAAATAACTTAATTTAACGCAACATTTCTGAAACACTAACGTGCTCCAATACTTGAGTCCGGTCGAAAATTGGAAAACTAAAATTACCGGGGTTATTTCGACCGAAAACCGTAGAACACTGAAAATGAAATTCAGGATTGGTGGAGCGACGATCTTCGCAGAGTTATTGTTAGCAGCTGGATGAGAGTTGCCGAGAATCGAATTGAATAGCGTGCAATTGGAGAGGCTTATGTCCAGCAATGGACTGCTCTAGGCTGATGATGAAAATGAAATTCGGTCAGACAGTAACCAATACACATTAACAAAAATACGCAGACCAAAAACAATTCTATAGAACGTACAAATATTTGTTCCTTACAATCAGAAGACGTACGTGTGAAAGCCAATCTTTCAAAGTAATCAAAGAAAAGTGACTGGAAATCAAGGGTCAAAATAAAATGTTAGACATAAATACGGTACCTACCACACCTTACACAATACGACAAATAGGTTGCTCTTTGAAGTTCACAAGAGAGAATTGAAGGTCACAAAGGACAATAAAACAATCTAATGAGCAATCATTTCGTATCAACTACGTACCTATTTTTTACAAAAATATATCCTGAGCTTATTCCGTCTCAATTTCAATAAGAATCTTCCAACAAATACTACAAAATAAAGAATCAAATATTGTCTCCTTATAATCGTTTCTATCGCCATTTTCGAGGCCATGTCTTCCCAAGCAACCAATGCCACGGAATAGATAGGTACCGAAGGTCGGCTCCATACAACGAGAAAAAACAGTCGCACGAACACATAGATGCGTACGTGCGGCGATCCACAAACGAAAGAGAGAAGAGTGTCTGACGTACTACGCTTTGGAATGGGCAACTAGCTTCATCTTTCTGACTGACCGACCCCTTGACAAATCAAAAGTGCCTGTAATTGGTTTATCCTACTAATCCTACTAATATTATAAATGTGAAAGTTAATATGTATGGATGTTTGTTACTCAATCACGCATAAACCGCTAAACGGATTTGAATGAAATTTGGCGCACAGATAGTTTATAACCTGGATTAACACATACAATACTTTTTGTTCCGAGATTCGCACAGAATCAAGACTTATGCGAGAGAAACCACGGGGCGCTGCTAGTTCGAAATAAATGCTTTGAGTTTGAGTTTGAATGCTAGTCGCGAGTGCGCTTGCACTCGCTGTACATGAAGTGTGTCTATGTGTGCGTGCGTTTTTGCTCGTCGTATGGAGCCGACCTTCTGTATTTATATATTTTGTTTCATTTCTTTGTTTGTCCAAATTCTGCGAATCCCTTAAGATATTTTCTCGCTACGCTTATTCTCGCATTGTGTGCTCAAAGGACCACTGAAAGCTGTTTCATCGAGATCTCTGGTCGACAAATGGAACGACCAACTGGCGCTAACGATATTTATAAAATTATATTATTGCCACCATTTTGTTATTTATTTAGTTTGCTTTGAGTTTGACAAATAGGATTAAGTTTTCAATTTGGAGCTTAAATATTGGGATTTGATTTTTTTGAATGGATTTCTATTTGATAGGTTTTTCGAGAGTCATTTGAATGTCGAATATAAATGGAGTAGGTACATTTATGTTATAGAAAATTATGTGGTATAAAGATTGCTCTTACTTATCTCCTTTGCCTAATGCAATTCCTCTCCCGAGTTGTTTTACAATAATTTTTACTCAGTCAGCTTTGTTAAGGTTGTTGGTCCTTCGAGTCTATATTCACAGCTTTCTTATGCTAGGCGCAAACGAGCCATCGGCCATAGCCACAAGCGGCCTAGCGACTAGCAGTTCTCGTGCTTTTTCATACGTTTTGTATGGATTCATCGCACACGTGTGGCCGGTGGCGGTCACCCGCTACAGCAGTGCATGCCTCCGCAGCAGGTGGCTACATCTACTAGACGCTGTGGCTGGTGGCTCGTGTACGCTTACCCAGTATTTTTGCAGTATCTTCAACAATGGTGAATCCACTGCTGCTATCGCTAGATTCTGAAAATTATCATTATTTATTTATATATTCTTAATTGTACACCACAAAATACATAACAAAAAAAAATATCAGACACTTCAAATTATACAATGGGTGGCCTTATCGCTTTTTGCGATCTCTTTCAAACCACCTTGGAATGAACAGTGATCATCATTATCAGCTTATAATAGTCTGAGCCGCATAAATTGGCCACCGATATTTTTTTCCTTAGCCACGTTAATTATATTATCTACATACTTAAAAATTATATCAGTGATTCAACTCCTAAAAACTTTCTTAATAAAACTGTATTATTCAAATATTATTTCTACCACAGCATCCTTTATTCTCACTCCATCTGGAATCACCCAATAACGATAAACAGCTCAATCAAATCCTATACCCATTGCAACATTCTCACATATTATTTCACACAACTTTACAATAATTTCACAATTGCTGATTCCGGATGAAACCGCATCGGATCACTGAACTAGACCAATCTAGATTTCGATGACGCGATATAATTACGCACATTTTGATAAAGTAATATATAGCTATATATTTATGTAAGTAAGTAAGTAAAATTTGATTTGTTTAAACATGGTGTACATGATACATTGCAAGAATTAATAATAATAATATAATTATAATTATTAATTAATCAATACATACATTTTACATACATACATTAAGAATGTATGTATGTAAAATGTATGTATTGATTCTTATTATATTATTTAAAACACGAAAAATATATGGATGATTATAACTGAAGAGTGTAATTTATCTGAAATAATATTAATAGAATTGAATTGAATTGCATGCAAGTTATAAAAGATACAGAAAAGTACTAACATGTTCAGCCGCATATCGTGGCGTACAAATTTGTAGGAAGAGATTGTGCATAGACCGTGATAATATTCATCAAAATTACATTATAGAAATTATGTAGGTACTTATTAAATCATCATTATTCATTAAAGATTAGGTATCATTATAGTTCAGAGAGCATATTTTTTAGATAATATTAAATGTCAAAGTAGTCATTAAATAAATTATTCAATTTAAAAATATGAATTACTGTCATTAAAATCCTAAATTACAATTATTCCACAAAAATACAATAGTTCACAATGACATGTCAATAAAATACAACATCGTCGTCTCAAAAACGAAGAAAATTTGTCGTCTTTCATAAACTCTGCTATACTGTAATATGCTCTTTCAGTTAGTAAACTCTTCCATTTACTTTTAAGAGCAGATATATTTAATGTTGTAATGTTGTAATTTAATGACTTTGGCAACTTATTAAAGATGGTCGGACCCATGCAAAAGATGCTCTTACCCATAAGAGTAGTTTTAGCGCCCTGACCACAGAGTTTGAAATTGTCACGTCTGTTCCTAGGGACAGCATCAGACAAAAGCTGAAATAAATGAGTATTCGCTTTAATGATCATTACTGTTTCCAGGATATATAATGAGGGCAAAGTCGATATCTTACGTTCAATAAAATAAGATTTACAGCTGTCCGTTGTTTGCAGTCTAAACATCGATCTAATGCGCCTTTTCTGTAACGGAAACGCTATTACATTGTCTATGCTATTCCCCCAAAAGATGACTCCATATCTAAGAATTGATTCGGATAAATCATAGTATGGAGTAATTAGCGCATCTGTGTTGAGAACCACAGCAATCTGTTTCAGAGCGTAGGCTGTACTACTAATCTTTTCACTAAGTGCCTCTATGTGAGGTTTCCAATTGAATCTAGAATCTATTATTAGTCCCAGAAATTTTGTTGTGTCAGCTTCATTGATATTTATATTATCAAATTGAATATTAAGATTATTGATTGTTTGTGTACGTTGTCTAAAGTGCATTAAGTTAGTCTTTTTTAAATAAATTATTAAATTATTATCATCTAGCCAATTTGATAAAAGATATTAGTGAATAACCAATTTATAATAGATATTAGTGAATTATTAATGTCATGTTCATATGTGTTTAAGTCATTACAAGCTATATACAGGCTGAACAACGGAGTCCTCAATACACAACCTTGAGGTAGTCCGTACATAACTTCGCGTTCCTCTGATCTCGAAGTTTATTCACGTTTACTTTTTTTATTTATTATACTGATTTCTGTAACTTGTTTACGGTTATGAAGATATGATTTAATTAATTCTAAAACGTTGCCTCTAACACCATAGGCTTCAAGTTTCTCTGCCATGGAATTATAATGGACGCAGTCAAAGGCCTGTCATGTCGCAGAATATTGCACAGACTGGTGTTCTCTTATCAACATTTAGCATGACAATATGTAAAAATTCTTAAACAGCCAGATTTATACTTTTATTTTTACGAAATCCCTTTTGTTCGTCACTTAATATGTTATATTTTTCTAAATAAGTATTCATTTATCCATATATATATTTTTCAAAAACCTTAGACAAATTGGTATAACCGCAATCGGTCTGTAATTTATCATTAATTCGTGATTATCTTTCTTTTATAGCGGTTTCACTATAGACTTCTTTAATGCATCAGAAAATATACCTGCACTTATTATGCAAAGATTAATAATGAAACACAAATCAGTACATATTTCAAATGCAACTGCTTTCAATATTTTTGTGGCAATACCATCGTAGCCAACGCTGTTCGTGTTTTTTAGCTTCATTATAATATTTAGTATGTCATAGGGCGTAGATGGAGCCATACACATAGACTATGCTCTGCAAAAAATTAATGAGGTTGAGTTTGTTCCCGCGTTAATGGTTGGTTGTATTTTTTCTATAAAATAATTATTAAATTTATTGGCAATGTCCTTTAGGTGTGTGATGTCTTTTCTTTCAAATTTGATGCAGGAAATTGAGGTTTTCGGGGCAAATTTACTCTTATTAATTATTTGCCACGTAGTCTTACACTTGTTATTAGATGTTTTAATATTGTAATTGTTTTGTGCTTTGTGAGTTTAATTCATAATTCGTTTTAGTAATTTTGAATATCTTTTGAATTTATCTCTATTAGCTTGACTTGGTTTTAACCTATATTCCCATAGAAGCTTCCGTCTGTTTTTACTACATAATTTTATCTCACGTAATACCCAAGTTGTTTTTTTTTTATAGTCTGAATGGTAATCATTTTGCTGGGGAAACATAATTCGTAGAATAATTGGAACGTTTCAATAAAACAGTTTTATGTTACATTAGGATCGTCCATCTCGTACATGTCTGAGAAGGATAGACTGCTTAGACAAGACTTGATTTTTTCTATATTTACCAGACTTTAGTCTCGTGTACTTTTGCGATAATACTTAAGAACATCCTTTTTTTTTAACGGGGCACTTTAATAGTTATACTGTGTGATCGGGTAGCTCGTACTCCAATACCTCTGACCTACAACGATGCTTGTTAAAATTATGCGCAAAATTATCTAGGCTAAATTATCTAGTAATTTGAATAGTGAGACAGAAGCTGGAAGCTGATAGGAAATATTTAGGCGCATTTAAATTAATCTGAAGCGAAGTTCTAGTCATTTTCCAAAAACATTTAGCCATGTCGTTCACAGAGCTAATTAAAAGTAACCAGGGTTAGTAATGAGTAACCAAAATGTCAGAGCATTGTACAGTACAACTATTTTCTTAATGTCCCTCGGGAATCATCACATTTCCGAATACAAATGAATGCTAATTTCCATGTTCATCAAATAATAGATTTATAGTGTATAATAATTTGAATTCTGAACTAAGTACTTTATTGTTGTTTTGTTTTGACGTAACTATAATTAAAGTACTCCGTGTAGACACATTGTAGAAAAATATATTCAGAAATCTGTCAACAATTTTGTCTATTCTTCCGTCGACCAAACCCGTTTCTATGATGGTCATGCTACGCGTGCTGGTCACAGAACACTATTACTCCTAGAGGAGGTGCTGGTCGTGTTTGTCTATGTTACCGCTTAAATATTCCCATGGTCTGAAAAAACAAGGTCTGGCATTCCGGTAGTGACACATGCTTACGTCACTATCCAGTTTTTCACTTTATTGCAACAAAACACGAATTATGGAAACATTTTCAGTCACCATTCTGTTAAAAAATATATAAAAGCCATTTAAACTGTCGTTTCATTTTTCTAATCAAACGAAACGATTCAAACTTACATCTATTTGAAATCCTGAAGTCAAAACGTCGCAACAATGAGATTTGTGCTAATACACACAACACAGCATTTAACACAAAAAGTTTTCTAGGCATGGCACCCAGATTATATAACAAAATACCGAAGCCTATTAGAGACAAACGCGATTTGATTAATTTTAAAAAACATTTAAACAGTTTCTTAGCGCAGAAGGCATATTATTCATGTAATGAATACCTAAACGATTATATTATATTTGTCACCCTCTAAGTATATATAATAAAATTGTTTAATGTTGTTATGTCTAAAAAATAAATTTGTACAAGTTTTGTACGCATAATAAAATTGTTAACTTTGTTTTAACATAAGTTTTATGTCATTTAGCGTGGAAACATTTTGTCATATAATTTTAAGGAAATTTTATTATTTTACATACCTAAGTTTAGATACCTACTTGATTTTTGAACGCCGTCAACGGCAAAACATAGTGTACGTGTACATATATTATTTACAACACCTGTTTTTTACATCCACCTATGTTTTACAAATAAAAGCTTTGACTTTGACTTTGACTTTGACTTCAATTTAAACAATACCAACGTAATTCTTAGTTAAAACCTCTTTGTTATATCGGATTCGCACAGGTAATAAAGGCGATTGGGGATAAATGATAAATGATAAATGATAAATGATTTTATTTCTGTAAGTAGGTTTGTACAAACACTTTTACACGTCAATCATATTTTTAAACTAGATGAGGTCGGCGTTTCCTATCTGACTACTCTGAGAAGAAAGGCCGAAACAAACTCAGAGGTCAGTCTCTTTTAAAGTCCAGACATAATCTTGGTCAGATCATGTGAAGACCATGTAGATTGGTATCTGAAATGGTCTTTTGAGGAAAGAACCACACAGATTGAGTGGACCTGTCCAGTCAGTGCACGCATTTGTCAGTAACCGTGCAGCTCAACTCAGAACTTAAGGAGCTCAACGATTCGACGAACAATACCAAAGAAAGGACATTTGGGTAGGCCGCATAAACTACTTAAACTGCCAGATCAAGAATATAACTGAAACAATGACCCACATAGTCCTCATATTCTCAATAATGAAAAAAAATATAATACTTTTTACAGTAAATATTCATGTCTAAAATAGCTAGCAAATTAAAATCAACATTCACCGTGTAAATTTATTGGAGCAGCTCAATCCCAAGCCTTTTTGTCCTCAATATAGTCTTTCACAGTATAATAGGCTTTCTGGCATAGTTTCCGTTTTATAAAAGATTTGAATTTATTAAAGCTTAAATCTTGAATGTCGCTAGGAAGGGGGAGTTATTATTACACACTACTGGTAACACAGCGGTGATGACGTAGGTTTGTGTCACCCCCGTGACCGGAATGCTATACCTGGCGAAGTATTTATTATACTATGGATATTCTAAACTATTCAATAGATTTTCATGCAGTTTTCACCATCAATAAGAGAATTTATTTCGGAAATTTTATGTATATAATACATTAATGTTTAGCATAGATATAGCACAGAAACCTCAATGTTTTGACATGTCGCCACATCAGTACATTGCACCCGTGCGAAGCATTTAGGGTCACTAGTAAATATGTAAATTGCAAAATAAGGGGGCACTTATAAGTATACTGTCTTCACCTTCAAAGATAAAAACGATTACTTTTGGTATTTCTATAATATAATAGCTGACTCGGCAAACGTTTTTCTGCATTTTTTTTCCGGTATGACATATGATTTAAGACCTTTTCTCACATCTACCAAATATACACAAAACATTTCATAAAAATCGGGCGAGCCGTTTCGGAGGAGTGCGACCACAAACACCAAGATACGAGATTTTTATATATATAGATAATTTTAGAAAATAATGACGTAATTCAAAATATCTCATTAATCAAAGTAGGTACGAAGTATAAATATCCAAAAATAGCTTCCCAATTTTCAGTCTCAAGGCCTACAAACCCGAAATCTTCAGCTAACTCGTTTATAACAGTTTAATAATACATTTCAGAGACCGGATGGAGTCGACACAGCTTCAATGAGCTGACACTATCAAGATTTAGATAACATTTCATGTTATTGTACGCGTTTTGGGTAAGGACGAGGTTGCACAGCAGATGGACGCAATGGCAAATAGATGGATTAATTATTCATTTAGGCGGGTTGCACTAAATCAAGTTAACGCTAAATAATAAATGGCACTAAGTTACAGACAATTTTATACAATTGAGGCCTATAAAATCAAAGTCAGCTAAATGCAAGACTGTGAAATGTTCAGGAAGCTACAAAAACAAATATTTTGCAATTTGAATTTGCTAGGGAATTAATACACCAAAGCGTGTCCAACTACCTAAACTTGATGGCGCCATAGTTAACTCATTTTATGACTTTATGGCGTTTAGATGCCTTTAATTTTATAGGCCTCAATTGTCAGAAGTTTGCAATTATCATTATTTCTTTAGTCTTATTGATGTGTAAACATCTTAGCGCTCGGTCTACGGTAGGGGCTAGCTGGGACTTCGAGCGTCAGACGCGTAAGCGTAAGACTTCGAGCGTCAGATGACGTCAGCGTAAGACCCGTGTCTATGTGAGCGCGTGAACTAAACTGATGCGAGCTCACATGTTTACACATTAATTTTCGTGAGTGCCAAACCAACTCACACCGATTTTCTTTTAACTTTGTCTGACCCGCTGAAACAGGTCTTGATACTTCTTCAATCAAGCGGGCTTGAGATTTACACCTTTTATTTTATTTGTTATTTTTTATTATTTAGAAGTCTCTCGTTTGACTACTAACGAAGATGCACGCCTAGAAGAAGACTTCGAGGCGTGTAGACTTGGTGGTAAAAAAAAAACCGGCAAAAAAAATTGTTTTATTTTTATTCGTGGAGATCAATAAGATAAGTCTTTCCGTTGATAAATGTAGTGTTTATTTATTTATTAAAACTTAATGCAGAAGTAAAAAAATACTGTACAAAGGCAGACTTAATACCTGAGGCATTTTCTACCAGTCAACCTTAGGGTGATGCAGAGACAAAACATGGCAGGTGCAATATACGGGACAGATATCTGAGTACTGATTTGAGTTCCTGTTACTTGTTGACAGGCCTACACTGTCCTCCCATATCTATCAACTCAATAATTTGAACCATTGTAAAAACCCCTTATTTTTAAAAGAGTAACCGTGGAGTTTCTTGCCGGCTCTTCTCCATAGGAAACAACCAATTGGAACCGTGCACCTAGCTTCTGACGTTTCATCAGTGCAAGTGTAGGTTTATGTAAAATAAAATATTTTGATTTTGATTGCTCGGAAATAACTTTAAAATACAAGAATAAAATACTAATTCATACATTCATACTTATAAACAAAATAAACTTTGTCAGGAGAAATAACGATCGGTAGAGGAGAAAACGAATCCAGAAAATCAGAGCGCTGGAGTGTTTCGGCCAACTTCTGACGGATATGCTCACCTGCTTGCACTTTAAAAGATAACCGACTGCTTGCCGTCCTGTAAATGTTTGTTTGTGTATATAATGTTGATATTACAAATAATAGTACTGATGGCTCGTCTGAAATAATTGCCAATTTAGATTCATCGTTACATTGTGCACCAGCCCTAACCCCTGTGAATCCCAATCGGACAGTAAACCGCAGTTAGCTATGTTATCTATTCAGATATATTCGAACTGGATTATATTCCTTGCATTTGATAATAATCAATGTTTATGGGACAAGCAGTTCTGGGCTATCTGTTTTAACCCAGAAAATTAAATCTGCCGAAAAGAACAGCTTTTCCCACACACACAAACACAAAAAAAAGCATACAAAAGCAAAAAAGCATACTCTACGAGAAATCGAGGGTCTCGTAGCTTAGTAAGAACAGCCACACGTATCGATCGATCAGGTTAAGCTACGCTTGAAACGGTCGGTCCGTGGATGGGTGATCATTCATTACTTACCGAGACCACTCCGTGCTGTCCCGGCTATCATTCGTCGATCTTTGACAATCTTTACGGGTAGTCAGAAGCCCAAAAGTCTGACAGCTAGTCTAACCAAGGGGTATCGTGTTACCTAGCAACTGGGTTATGAAGGTAAGATAGGCATTCGCATGTAAAATACTGGTAATCAGCTGCATCCGGTTAGACGGGAAGCTGCCCAAAAATTGTTGGGAAAAGGCAAGCAGATGATGACGATGATTTTTAAACAAATAGTCCAGAAAATTAAATCTGAAAAAAGAAAAGAAAGCTTGAAAAATTGTTTATTCTGCACAGACAATACGCAAAATACAAATAAACTATTAGACAAAAAACAACTCTCTCCAACAAAAAAAAAACCTAACTTAACTTACTTGTATCTGCTGAAAAGAACTTTTATCCGTATTATGCTTTACGAAAAATTCTCATGCCATTATAATCGTGATATAATCAATATTTCGGAGATAGGAGATTTGAAGAGCACGTTGAGTGTGTGGTCCAAGTTCTTATAAATGTTGTGGAAGAAAATCAAAAAATCTTTTAAATCACTTAACCATAGCATACCGTAATCAATATGTGAGTAATTGTTTTTTTTTTTCTCAATTTCTTTAAGTCATGGTCTGGTAGTTTCAGTAATTTATGCGGCCTACCCAAATGCCAATTCTTTGGTATTGTTCGTCGAATCGTTGAACTCCTTAAGTTCTGAGTTGCGGTTAGTCCCCCTATGCTCTAGTCTCGCTATGCTCGAAAAATACGTACTAAAAAGTTTCGCTATGCACGAAATTCTTCGATTCTACGTAAACAATGGAAGATACAGTTGAAAAGAAAATTGTTTGAAATCAAGTTAAAAAAAAATATAGCGTTATTCGTTTATGCGTAAGCGTCTGTTTGTTGAAATTTGTATACTGCCCAATTTCGGTTAAAGTAAGAATAATTATGCGGTTCCCGCCTTCATAACAATAATCAACCAACACATATTTACGAAATTATTCTGGTATGATGACTTTAGACGGGTTGTTAAATTGTGTTTTCTGTACTTTCAGTGACATATTTCTGTATCTGTATAATTTACTTTTTACGGATTTGTAGTCGGGAACATTTCCTGAGAGATGATAGCCGTTCGTTGTCTCCTAATCTTCGCATATGTTTTTCGAAAGTTTTCTGTACCGATATATAATTTGTACTAACTTCTTTCTTGCACTCACTAATGGCTATTTCAACCTCATTGTGTTCAAAATTTGGCACGCACTGATTGATTTGTTTATTTTCTTGAACTATTGCATGACTTTTACTGTCCAAAATCAGTTTCCCAGTGCATTTAATTTAATTTCTTTTATTTCTACAATGCCAAATAATTGAACTTTTGTTTTCGTAGAGCTTGAGGTATTTGTGCCGGCATGTAATAAAGTTCGTCCACTACTTTTACTGACAATTATTTTAAAGTGTTGAAACGAACCACTTGAACAACTTCCACTCGACATTGTTATAGATGAACTAACCGACAACTACTAGATACATCTTGACATTGAAAACAGAAATAGTTAAAATGATTTTCCGATTTAATAATTTTGTAATATTTATTGTTATTTAGCATGGTATTTTTATAGTAGATTGTTAATTTATCTGTAAAATTTTGCATGCCCAAGTGACGGCAGAGTATGGAGAACATTATCAAAGTCAAAGTCAAAGTCAAATCGTTTATTTCAAATAGGCACATAAAATGGCACTTTTGAACGTCAAAATTTACAAAAAATTGAACTGATTCTAGTTGCCCCTTCCAAAAGGTAGTTTCGTATGGAGAAGAATGGGCAAGAAACTCCACCGTTACTCTTTTAAAAATGTTTTACAATATTATGTATATATAATAATTATATGTGAAGACGATGCACCTAGAATAAAATTACTATACCACAATAGGTAAAAATAATTAAATATAACGCATGACAGGTAAATTAATTATGAGATAGATACATGGTGCTCACATATTTACAAATATTGAGAAGTAGATGATTTTTCAAAAAAAAAAAAACAAGTAATAATTTAGTGTGTGAGTTAAAGTAGTTACATAATGTAAAAAACAATGTCATAAAAATTATAAATTATACAATTAAATTAGCAACCAGTTTGATTTTGTCTAGACTCTAGATTGTCCTATGGAGCAAGACCAGCATGTTTCCAAGCATTCTTATCTAGGATATAATCCTCTAATTTGTAATATGCATGTTTATAAAGTGTACTTTTAATATGAGTTTTAAATTTTCTTTCATTTAATTGCAATATATCACAAGGTATTTTGTTGTAACATTTAACACAGTACCCCATAAAAGAGGTATGCACTTTAGATAATCTAAAAAATGGTTGATCTATTTTATCTTTATTTCTAGTATTAAAATTATGTCTATCACTTATTTTATTAAAGAGATGTAGATTTTTTCTTACATACATAATATTTTCATAAATGAATTGACAAGGCACCGTCATAATATTAATCTTTTTAAATAGTTCCCTAAGAGATTCGCAACGACGTTGATTGTAAATGGCCCTGACAGCTCTCTTTTGCAAAATGAAAATGGATTCAATGTCAGCAGCCCGACCCCACAGAAAAATGCCATATGACATAATGCTGTGGAAGTAGCTAAAATAGACCAGACGCGCGGTTTCTTCATCTGTTAACTGTCTTATCTTCCTAACAGCATAAGCGGCCGAGCTTAACCGCCCCGCAAGAGATTTTATATGGGGTCCCCATTGTAATTTCTCGTCTAGCGTGATTCCCAGGAAAACCGCCTGATTAACAAATTCTAGTTTTTCTCCATTCAATATGATGTCACATTCGCAACTTCTAACATTTGGTAATTGAAATCTAATGCATTTGGTTTTTTTTTCATTCAGTACCAAATTATTTACCATAAACCACTCTTGGACCTGAAGAATGGAATTATTCACGTCGTCAAGATTTTGTGACCGTCGGCCAACTTTAAAAATCAATGATGTGTCATCTGCAAATAACACCATCTTCGGTTGATTCTGCAGTAATTGGGTTAAATCATTAATGTAAACTAAAAAGAGGAATGGACCCAATATCGAACCTTGAGGAACGCCCATTGTCAATTCAGACCCTAATGAGTTCATGCCGTTTACTCGAACTTTAACCTTTCTATCTTTCAGGTATGATCTTAGTAGATCAAGAGCTGTATTCCTAATCCCATAGTGCTCTAGTTTCAGCAGAAGTGTCTCATGGTTTACGCAATCGAACGCCTTAGAGAGGTCGCAAAAGATTCCAATGGCATCTTGTGCTTCTTCCCAGGCGTTAAAAATGTTCTTTATTAGGGTGACACCAGCGTCAGTGGTACAACGCCCTTTGGTGAAACCGTACTGTTGTTCATGAAAGATGGAATTTTTATTAAAGTGACGTAACATTTGATTAAGCATTAACTTTTCAAACACCTTACTAAGAACTGGCAGAATTGACACAGGCCTATAATTGTTTGGTTCTTTGCTATCACCGGATTTGAACAAAGGAACTACTTTACTGTGTTTCATAAGATCCGGAAAGACTCCTTGGTCTACACTGGTGTTAAATATGAAAGCTAAATAGGGCGCAATAGTTTCGATGAGAGATCTACAAACTTTTACAGACATTCCCCAGAGATCCTCTGTTGATTTAATTTTAAGATCTTTAAAAGCTTTTATAACAGCTTGGGGGTTTGTATGCTGAAACCTAAACTCCAAAGGGCATGCCTTTACATTATTTTTAAGTAAGGCAGCAGAAAGCGCGGGTGATGAATTTAAAGCTTCAGTAGTTTTAAAGGGAATATTAGTAAAAAAGTTTTCAAATTCCTGAGCTATTTCTACATCTGAGCTGATGGGGCCATGTGCAGTCTCTAAATTAAATTCTGTATTACGCTGTTTTTTCCTGCCTGTTTCATTATTTATTATTTGCCAGGTAGTTTTTATTTTATCATCAGCTGATTTTATTTTATTGCTAATATAAAGAGCTTTTGCTATTTTGCACACACTTTTAAAAGTTTTTGAATATTTTGCAACATACTGATGAAAGCTTGTATTATTCATATGTTGCTTTAGACCATAAAGTTCAAAAAGTTTTTCCCTGCTCTTACGAATACCTGGAGTCGCCCAATCACTAAATAAAAACTTTGTGTAAATAGTTTTAGTCTTTAGTGGAAAAGTGTTATTAAATTGAGTGTTTAATAGTGAAAAGAACTCGGCATAGAACTCATTTGGGTCATCTATATTATTAAACCTTTGGTCACATAATGTCTAAAATCAATACAATGTGTTACATCAATACCCCTACCCATGTTGGCAATAAATAAATGATTTGATTTGATTTGAACTAACCTAATTACCCTTATCAGTAAGTTGCAGCTGCACGTTACTGACATATGCGTGCACTGACTCTACTCTCCACTCCATATGTGTGTTCCTCAAAAGGCCATTTCAGACACCAATCAACGGGGTCGCCACATGATCTGACCAAGATTATGTCTGGACTTTAAAAGAGACTATGACCTCTGAGTTTGTTTCGGCCTTTTTTCTCAAAGTTTTTAAAACATGTTTGTACAAACCTACTTAAAAAAATAAAGTCATTTAACATTTATAACTCGCATTAAATTTAATTGGAAACCGATTTCAAAGCAAATGATAAATAAATCTAACATTTGATTATATACTCACGATCTATTAAACTCATATCCAAATAACATTATGTACATTAAAAATAATTAATCACGTAACTATAATAATTATTGGAAACCACACTGACGGATATAATTAGATCATCATTACCGACTCTTTGATTATTATCAAAGCTTCTAAACTAATATTATACGGGGTGGAAAGGCCGCGCAAACTGTAACCATGAACTCAGCACATGGTTCTAGAACCTCTAGCGTAGAAATTTTTCGTCGGTTATCAAAGAAAAAATTATCTATTTCATAGAAAAGTGCCCCACAAGTGCAGCAAGTGCAGTGTGTGAGTGTGGGACCTACGCTGTCAAAATGTATGGAAACGCATTTTAGAAGCGAAAACTTCTTAAGGCTCGCTGAGCACTTTTTGGGTGAACAAAAACCATGGAACTCGCATCGTCGCGCGTCGTCACCGAACGCTTTCCATGAGCTATATGTATACTGCGTATATTATGTGTAATTTTTGGGTGAACAAAAAGCGTGAAACTCGCGTCATCGTCACCGCACGCTTCGACGATACAATTCACAAGTTGCTTAGTTTTCACTTCTATCGGCAGTCCCCAAAGACTGCCCCGCGTTATTTTTTAACCTACGGTATTTTCAACACGGGGTTCAGAATCATGTACTGAATCCATAGTAAAATGTTGCGCCTCGATGTCCCTGCCACGGTGTACAGGTTGTACTCGTAATTGTTTCCTTGTGTATATGAAGAGAATAGTTTTTTTTTTTTTAATACTCTTTATATTTTTTATGTTTTCTCTCGAAATACTAATAAATAATAATAATAATAAAACATTTATTTCAGGCAAAATGGCCCATAAACATATACCTTACAAACTAACATATATAAAGTATAAAACAAAACTTGTGTTAAAAAATAGCTTAAAACTATGTTAGTTTCACTTCCCTAGCTTTTCCTTGAGCTGCCTTGTGGTACATATCCGCGGAAGCGACGGAACACCACATCTTGCGGCCAAAAGTCTTCTGCCATGACGACGGACAGGTAACAATTTGGTACTCGCACCACGAACGCCTTGAAGTTGCGTTGCGACTCCAGTAACTGCACCCTCGGCGTGTACCTCGTCTTCTGGCGCACGTACTACACGATGTCCTCCGCCTTAGTGAGTGTAGGTGGGAGATGTACACCGGGATGTTCGGCTTTGCGACACGTAAGCTTACTCCGGGCTCCGTAGGAGCTTTGCCGCAGCGGTTCTTGTTCGTTCGCGACTGACGATTCCTCCTTTGCAGTCACTAGGTCCTCAACATCAGCTTTATTCGGGGCTTTGTTTGGCATCATAGTTGGAGCGCCACCCGCGGCACTCGCAGTGATGCCAGCGAAATCCTTTTGTAAGCACTAATGCAAGTACAAAAAAAAAAAAAAAGGTATGGGAAGCTACACTATTACCGAGTGCCACAGGAAATGTTTGATGGGAAATTGACTTCCCCGCGCACAAAGTCGCGGGCAGAAACTACTTCGGTAATAACTAGTTACCCATCCCTACTTCGCACGGATGTACGAGTAATATACTTATTGATGTGGCGAAGTCAAAACATCTAGAATTCGGTGCTATACACTTCGCGTAAAACTTTATGAGCTCTCGGAAGTTGCGCGCGAGAAGAAGAGAGTTCCCTAGGACACCTATACTCGTAAGTATAGGTGTCCTAGCGAACTCTCTCACTCTCACTCAACTGTACCATGTGCGGTTTCGTTCTTGGGCCTACGTTCAGAGGGCTCATAAAGTATTGCGCGATTTGTATCTAAGTTATATCACTGCCTCGTTGGTCTAATGGTCGCAAGCGCTACTGCTAAGCATGAGGTCCTGAGTTCGATTCCCAGTTCGGCTAAAGTGTTATTGGGTTTTTCTATCTGGAATTTCATAGTAGTAGCCCGGAGTCTGGAGTTGGGCCCGGTTGATAGCAATAGGCTCGCTCCCCCCCCGCCTATTATACATAATTGGCGAAATGTGGGTATACTATAGGTACTCCTCTGCCCAACCCTTCGGGGAAACAAGGCGTGATATTATGTTATCTATGTATATAAAAACGAATTGCTGTTCGTTAGTCTCGCTAAAACTCAGAAACGGCTTGACCGATTTGAATATTATTTTTTTGTTTTTTACACCTTTTTACTGGGGTAAAAATGGGGCAATAAAAAGAAATGGGAAAAACACAAAGTAAAAATTTTGACAGCACAACGTCTGACGGGTCAGATAAGTAGGTAGCTATATTCGAAAGGTTTAGGTAGTTAAATAAAGGAAAACAAATCGTAAAAAGGGTTTTTTATAGTTGACACTTTCTTGTTTAAAAATACATTACAACTAAATTAAAGTTATTTGCGATTTATACGATAGTTTCCTGTTTTATTAATGTATGTTAAACTTTATCATTTATTCGTAAACTTACTCTTCTTACATATAATTGCTTGAGCACAATTTTTTTGTTAGATTTATAAAATAGTATAATATTTTGTGATCTGGCTATTGTAAAGAGCCCAAAAAGACAGGTTCCCCAAACCTTTTAGAAAATACAACGCATGAGATAACGTTGCTAAATTGAAGAGTACATCTGTGACGTAGTATGGCAACTGAAGTAGTAGGTATTACGTTTAGTCGGTTAACCAGATGCGTTATAAGTAGTGGATGAATTAGAAAAAAAATTAAGTATATGGTGTCACTGTATTGCGACTGCCACCATACCATTGTGAGCGCAATTCAATTGAGTTAATATGGGCTCAAGTTAAAGGGTTTGTAGCCGAGAAAAATAAAACTTTTAAAATGTCTGACCTAAACATCCTTTTGCCAGAGGCTTTAGCTAATGTGACTGCTGAGAATTGGAAAACTTGCGAGGGTCAGGTAATAACAGAAGAACAGAAAATGTTTAAATTAGACAAAATAATTGATGATACCACTGAACGCTTTATTATTAATGTCACAGATAGTTCCTCAAATTCAGATTCAGAATAGAGCCTATTATTATGGGACTCAAAATAATATGATTTTAACATTTGAAATAAAAGGTTTAACATCTATGAGTCACGTGTTTTTTTTTGTTTACATTTATTTAACTACCTAAACCTTTCGAGTATAGGTAGAGTAGGTAGGTAGGGTAGGAAGGGTAAGTAGGTAAGTACGCAGGTACGTAGGGTATGTAGGTACGCAGGTACGTAGGGTATGTAGGTACGCAGGTACGTAGGGTATGTAGGTACAGTAGGTAGGTAGATAGGGTTGGATAGGTAGGGTAGGTAGGTAGGGTTGGTAGGTAGGGTAGGTAGGTAGGGTAGGTAGGTAGGGTAGGTAGGTAGGTAAGGTAAGTAGGTAGGGTAGGTAGGGTAGGTTGGGTAGGTAGGTAGGGTAGGTAGGTAGGGTTGGTACGTAGGTAGGATAGGTAGGTAGGATAGGTAGGTAGGATATGTAGTTAGGGTAGGTAGGTAGGGTAGGTGGGGGATCCCCCACAGCGCATACTTCCACGTAGTTTCCCCCGGGCAACGCCGTGTCTGACCACCGTAACGGAGTGGCAGACCGGCGGCTAAAGTGCGCTGTGATTCGCAGACAAAAACGCGGTCGTCTGTGAATATGCCGAAGAAGCCGAGCCGTGACGCCTCCGGGCGTCTTTGTTTTAACTCGAATCGCTCCTCCGAGGGTGATTCAAACGGCCCTTCTCAGGGCCAATCCAAAGGCCCTTCTCAGGGCCAAACCCAAGGCCCTTCTCAGGGTCAACCCAACGGCCCTTTTCAGGGCCAACCCAATGGCCCTTCTCAGGGCCAACTCAACGGCCCTTCTCAGGGCCACGCCGGCGGCGCTTTGGCGTCGGAAGCTGACCGCGCACCGTCTGCGGCCAGCTTTTTCAGCAGGCCGGACGAGTTGTCGGACGCTGACGAGTCCAATATGGACACGTCGGCGGCCGAAAACGACCGCCCCAAGCGGAAGAGGGCCGATCTAAGGTTCGGGTCTGGGGGTTCCTCGGAGTCGGTTGCAAGTAGGTCGAAGAAGAAGTCGAAGTCTAAAAAGGCTTCGACTTCTGCTTCGGCTTTTACTCACGATGTGGGCTTGGTGGACGCCGAGCGCCAGCTAAATCTGGTGAAACGGGTGCAACTCCAGGAAGACCTGGAGGAGAGGGTCGCCGCAAAGGAGCGGCAGGCGCAAGCCGCCAGGTCGAGGGCTGGCTATGGTGCGTCTAATGTGCTATATGCTGACCACTCCCTGGCGGAATTGGAGCGCATGGCAGAGGAGGACAAGGAGGAGGTCCTGGAGGTCGCCTCAAAGTCCTCCAATTTGAAGGGGACCTTCCAGAAGGCTCTCAAATACCGGGCCGCCAGCATGCACGGCATCGTATTGGAGCTGGTGAAGCGGACGGCCACAGACGAGACGCGGCAGCTGCAGGCGAAGGTGGATCGCCTGCAAGCGGAGGTCAGCCAGCTACACCAGAAGCTGGCTGAGGTCACGGCCCGGCCTGCCCAATCTGCCCCAGGTACGGGGGTAGAGGACCCCTCTTCCCCAGCCAGCCTCGAGGCAATAATCCGCGGGGTTGTCATGGAGGAGAGGGCCTTCATCAGAGGCTGCTTCGCGGGCATTGAGGACCGACTCTTGCCCGAGAAGCGGCTCCGCCCGCCGCTAGCGGCGGATAAGAGTCCACCGCCGACGGAGCCGGAACCTGCGCCTCTGGGAGGCCCGGCATCGGGCGAGCAGCCCCGGGCCCAGAAGCCCTCCAAGGGCAAGGGCAAGGGCAAGAGGAGCACGCCCTCTCAAACGCCCACCACGAGCGCGGAGGGAGCGTCCGGGTCGTCTGCCACTCCAGCAGCAGCCCCCCGGAACTCGCAGGAAGAGGACGCCCTTCTTCCCTCCACCACCCCGTCCAACCCGCCGTGGACGAAAGTGGTCAAGGGAGGAAAAGGGCAAAGGTCCACCCCCAACCTCAGTGCAACTGCCCCAGCGGCTAAAAAGGGTCTAGCCGGCGGGAAGAAGCTGGTTCCTCCCAAAACCGCGGCGGTCGTGGTGACCATCACCCCGGAGGCCGTGGAGAGGGGCGAGACGTACGAGTCCGTCCTAAGACGGGCTCGTACCAACGCGGATCCCTCCCGGCTGGGGATCGGCAACATCACGTGCCGCCGTACCCTGGCCGGGGCTCGAATTTTCGAGTTTTCGGGGGAGCAGCGCGGCGCAAACGCGGACCTCTTCGCGGGAATGCTGCAGGAGGTCATCGCGGATGCGGCAACGGTCGTCAGGCCTGTAAAGACCGCAGCCTTGGAGGTGGCCGATCTGGACGATTCGGTCACCAAAGAGGACGTGGTGGCGGCCGTTGCAACGGCCGGAGGCTGCGACGCTAGCGCAGTGAAGAGTGGAGCTATCAGGCCCGGGCGCCGCGGCATGGGCACCATCCGCGTCGAGTGCCCAGTCGCTGCGGCCGGGGCCGTTCTTACTGCGACCAAAGGACGGCTGCTTGTGGGGCTCAGCTCGGCTGTGGTCCGGCCACTTGAAGACCAGCCTATGCGCTGCTTCAAGTGCTTCGCGTTCGGCCACACCCGAGCCACGTGTCCCTCCAAGTCCGACTGGGGAGAGTCTTGCTTCCGGTGCGGGCAGGAGGGACACAAGAGTGCCGCTTGTCGCGCTGCCACGCTACGCTGCGCGGCGTGTGCCGCCAGTGGCCGCCCCGCGGACCACAGGATGTCGGGCAGGAGCTGCAAGCCGCCCGCGAGGAAGGGCATAGTGCCGGCGCAGGTTCGCCCTGCTGCTACCACCACCACCGCCGTCGTCGCCGCTGTAGCTCCAGCGGCGGTAGCCGAGGAGGGATGTGGGATGTTGGAATAATGGTTTCCAACTACCACATCCTCCAGGCGAACGCCAATCACTGCAGGGCAGCCCAGGACTTGGTGGTGCAGGTCATGGCCGAGTGGTTGGTGAACGTAGCGGTGGTCGCCGAGCCCTACTCAATCCCCGGCAGCTGGCTGGGTGACGAGGACGGCTTGGTGGCACTAGCGGCGCGGTCTTCCACAGACTCCCCTCCCCTCTCGCTATTAGAGAAGGGACCGGGATACGTGGCTACCGCGTGGGGAGAATTAGCCCTTGTGGGCGTCTATTTCTCCCCAAACCGCCCTCTTCAGGACTTCGAGAACTATCTCGGTGTCCTGGCCGCCGTGGTCGGCAGGGCGGCGCCGCGTCAGGTCTCCGTACTGGGAGACTTGAATGCCAAGTCGGTGAACTGGGGTAGCCCGGCCACCGACGCTCGCGGGCGGGCAGTGGAGATGTGGGCAGCCTCCTCTGGACTCTCCCTCTTGAATAGAGGAAGCGTCCAGACATGCGTGCGGCGGCATGGTGGCTCAATAGTGGACGTCACTTTCGCCACCCCTGCGTTGGCCGCGCGCGTGTTAAACTGGCGGGTGGACCTGGTGGAGACTATGTCGGACCATCGCTACGTACGGTTCGATATCTCCACCGGTGGCCCCGGAGAGACGCGGCCCTTCTCGGGGCGATCGCCGTTCCCGCGGTGGGCTCTCACCCGCCTGGACAGGGAGGCAGCAGGGGAGGCGGCGTTCATCCAGGATTGGTTTTCGCCGCCTTCCGCCGGCCTGGATGTGGATACCGTGGCGGGGCGCCTGAGGGGGTCTCTGACCGAGGTATGCAACTCTAGCATGTCTCGGTCTCGCCGACCACTACCCAGGCGCGCCGTGTACTGGTGGTCGGTGGAGCTGGCGGGGCTACGAGCAGCGTGTGTGGAGGCAAGAAGGGCCTACATGCGAAGCCGGCGGCGGCGTCGACGAGCTCACGCCAACGAGGACCACCTCTATGAGGTGTATGTGGAGGCAAAAATGGTCCTCGATAGGGCCATCGCCGCCGCCAGAGACTCGGCGAGAGCGGAGATGCTGGAGGGTCTCGACAGAGACCCCTACGGGAGACCTTATAAGGCGGCGCGCAACAAATTGCGCCCCTTTGGTCCCCCAGTGGCCGAGACCCTGGAGCCCTCATTCCTGGATGGGGTGGTTCAGTCCCTATTCCCGTGCAGGGACAACTTCACCCCACCAGTGATGGGCGCACCGCTAGGGATAGCTCCGACAGCTGAGGAAGAAGAGGAGGCCCCCCCTGTCACGGAGTTGGAACTCCGCGCGGCGATTGTCCACATCCGCGCCAAGAAGACGGCTCCGGGCCCCGACGGTGTTCCGGCAAGAGTGGTGGCGATCGCTGCCACTCAAATGGAGGAGAGGTTTCGGGACCTCTTCAGCGCATGTCTTGCGTGTGGGAGGTTCCCGAAACCGTGGAAGGAGGGGCAGTTGTGCCTCCTTCGCAAGGAGGGCCGCCCGGCGGACTCCCCCTCGGCATTCCGGCCCATCGTTCTGCTCGATGAGGTCGGCAAAATGTTCGAGGGGATAATCGCTGGCCGCCTAAACAGCCACCTGCGGAGTATCGGGCCGGACTTGTCGGACGCTCAGTTCGGTTTTCGGGCTGAGCGCTCCACGGTGGACGCGCTGGCCCGCCTCAAGGGCCAGGTGAAGGGGGCGATGGAGGCGAGGGACGGATTGTTGGCTGTGTCATTCGATATAGCCAATGCCTTCAACTCCGTTCCCCACTCCACCATCCTAGAGGCACTCCGATTCCACGGAGTGCCCCTATACATGCGTCGTCTGCTGGCCAGCTACCTAGAGGATCGGACGATCGTCCTCGTTAATAGGGCTGGCCAAGTCCGGCGGTACGCCGTCGAAGCCGGCGTTCCGCAGGGGTCAGTCATAGGACCTGTCCTCTGGAACATCGCCTATGATTGGCTCTTGCGGGGAACTCTCCTTCGGGGCACGAGTGTCATCTGCTATGCGGATGACACTCTCCTCACCGCCCGGGGGGGGAGTTTTAGGGAGGCGGCCAATCTGGCCTCGGCGGGTGGATCCTTGGTCGCGGGGAGGATCCGCCGCCTAGGTTTAACGGTGGCGCTGCACAAGACCGAGGCCGTGTTCTTCCACGGGCCTCGGCGGCGCCCCCCACCTGATGCCCACATTTTCGTGGAGGGCATCAGAATTGAGGTGAAGGCCCAGATGAAATATCTGGGCCTTGTACTCGACAGCAGGTGGCGCTTCGGTCCGCATTTTAGCGGGCTGTCGTCGCGCCTGCTGAAGGCCGCAGGCGCGCTGTCGTGGCTGCTACCCAACTTGGGGAGGCCCAGCGCGCGATGCCGGCAACTTTACGCCGGCATCTTGAGGAGTATGGCCCTTTACGGGGCTCCTATCTGGGAGGACTCCCTCCAAAGGAGGGAGAACGCCGCCGCCTTGCGGGCGCCCCAAAGGGCCATAGCCCAGCGGGCGGCGCGGGCCTACCGCACAGTGGGCTTCGCGGCAGCATGTGCTCTGGCCGGCACCCCTCCTTGGGAACTCGAGGCGTGGGTGCTCGCCAGAGTATATGAATGGACGGCGGGGCGGAGAGCGGGAGGAGAACGCCCAGCCCCGGAAGAGCGGGAGGCCGTCCGGCGGGAGGCGAGGGATGCCATCGTCCTCCATTGGACGGGGGAGCTCGCCACCGCAGCTTTTGGCCGCCGAACCCTAGACGCGATTGGGCCAGTGTTGCGAGACTGGCTCGAGCGGTCGCATGGGTTCCTCTCGTTCCGTCTGGTGCAGGTGCTGTCCGGACACGGTTGCTTCGGATCGTACCTGCACCGAATAGGACGGGAGGAGACGCCGTCGTGCCACGACTGTGGCGCGGTGGAGGACACGGCGCAGCACACCCTCGAGGTGTGCCCGTCGTGGTCCGAGACGCGCCGCAGTCTCATCGCGGTGATCGGACCGGACCTCTCACTTCCCGGCTTGGTTAATGCCATGCTGCAGGATGAGAGGTCCTGGGCGGCAGTCGCCTCCTTCTGCGAATACGTCATGTCCCAGAAGGAGGCGGCTGAGCGCGCGCGGGAGGACGATCCTCACGCGGCGTCGCTCCGAAGGCGGAGGAGGGGTCGAAGAAGACGTCAGTTTGATAGTCATCTCCGACTCCTCCCAGGTGGAGGCCAGCAGGCAGCGGGTGCGGGGGCGCCCTTGCCTGTATTGCACAGGCCTCCACCAGTGTCGGACGGGAATGGCCAGGTGTTCCCGGCCATTCCCGTAGCCCCCCCAAGCTGGGGGGAATGCGGGGCCCGCCAGCTAGGCGGGCACGCGCCGGGGGGGTTGTGGATGCAAAGGCTGAGCCGGATTCCCATGGCCTTCCCATCACGGCGATGTGGGAACACCGCTGAGTTTTAGTGGGTATACTGTCATTCCGACAGGAGTCCCACATATCCCGTCTCGTCCCCCCACGAGCGGGAATGCATAAAGCATTTCTCAGCGGAAAAAAAAAAAAAAAAAAAAAAAAAAAAAGGTAGGTAGGGTAGGTAGGTGGGGTAGGTAGGTAGGTAGGGTAGGTGTTAGATACTTAGTGCTGCCTGTGCGAAGCAGGCCGAGTAAAGCTAGTGTTATATAAATTTACTAGCACTTTGCCCACGACTTCGTCCGCGTGGATATCGTACTTTCCTCAAAAAAATTAACACCCCTCCACCCTCCTTGAAAGGTAGTTTACGAAAATGTATGTTTACGATCGTTATCAGTTATTTAGATACAATAAGTATTCGGGCCAATTTTTCAGTTTAAAAATCAAAGGGATAAGAATTTTCAAATAAACTGTGTCCTCCGTTTTCACTACGACAGTGCTCGTTTTTAAGCCTTTGGTTCGTATCCATTGTAATATATTCCCAGTCCAAGTTAATGGAATGAAGCAGTAAAATCCACCATAGAACCTAGCCAACATATAACCTTCCTCTAGAATTTGGCTATCAAATGCAAAAAGAATTCTTCAAATCCGATTGGTAGTTCCAGAGATTAGCGTGTTCAAACAAAAAAACAAACTCTTTAGCTTTATTATAATATTAAGTAATTATTAAGTTAATAGATCAGTAGAATAAGATTTTGCAAATAAACAGTGTCCTTCCTTTCCCACCACGACAGGGCTTATTTTGAAAAAAGAGTTTGGTACTTTTCCATTGTATGATTTAACATTATTTATACCTATTTTCGAGTTAATTGAAGCAAGCAATAAAAGTCAAACTTTATTACCCTTTTCAACCCCGTTAGTAGCTGATTTTAAAAAAAACCCCAAAACATATGCTTTTTTATTTTATGTACCTATAGTGCCGAGTTTGGAGTTAATCCAAAAGCACGTTAAAAAATTTCCTTATTAACTTTTTACACTAAAAGTGTCAATCTTAAGTCGTTAGGGATATTTCCATAACTTGACTCAAAGCTTTTTTTTTACCATTTTTTGAGTTAATCAAGGCTCCCAGTAAAATCCTCCCCTGTAAAATTGACTACCCTTTTTCACCCCGTCAGGGATAGATTTTCCAAAAATCCTGATACAGGTTATTCTTTATTTTTGGTCCTAATATAAATACTGAGTTTTGAGTTAATCGGACTGCGCGGTAAAATTCTTCCATAAAAACTTTGACACCCCTTAATCCCCCTTTTGGGGGTAATTTAGAAAAACTAAAAATGACAAAGTTCATAGTTTACTTAGATAAGTATTCGTGCCAAGTTTCAAGTTTATTAACTCAAGGAATAAGATTTTTCCGTACAAACTTTGACACCTTCTCATCGCCCCTTTTGAGTGTAATTTAGAAAAACGATCGATGACAAAGTTCATAATTTATTTAGGTAAGTATTCGTACCAAGTTTCAAGTTTATTAACTCAAGAAATCAGATTTTTCATACAAACAAAATCCCCCCTTTTCACCCCCTTAAAGGTCGAATTTCCAAAAACCCCTTCTTAATGCTCCCCTACATTATATAAGGAAGCCGTGTGCAAAATTTCACGTTCCTAGACCCAGTAGTTTCGGCTGTGCGTTGATATGTCAGCCAGTCAGTCAGTTTCTCCTTTTATACATATATACAATAGATTATACACATATATCTTCGGGAATAAATTCACTACATGATGGTGAAAACCGCATAAAAATCCGGTTCGCAGTTTCGCACACAACCAAACCCGAATAGCAACTTTGTTACTATATTGTAATGTAATTAATGTTCTAATTTGCATTTCCCAACTAATCATAATTATTTACCGTTGGATAAATAAATTATTGATGCTGCAATTGCACAATGATATTAATTTAGATTTCGTGTTAGTTTTCAGGCGATCAATTAATTCGTTTCTAATGAGTTGGCACTAATGACCCGATTTACTGCTTATTTCCGCACAATTTTGGTATAAATCCTGGTTCCAGCCGATTTCATTTTAAATATTCGGATGTTTTTCCTGCAATAAAAATAAAAAAGATGGAATAAAAATAAAAAAGATGGAATAAAAATTAAACTGTTGGATTTCGATGCTCTTTAGAATATACCGCTATAACATAGCAAAGACATAAGTTACAGAGGCATCCTTTATGCAAAAAACTACCGGAATATACATACACTCAGTACAATTACTTGTTAGCGAATTGACACCCTACGTACTGACGAAGGCGATAACACAACCAATTGTTGCCGTGTATCGCTATTTCATACAACTGCAGCGTCATCTACATCGCCAAAAGCGACGCTATGCATCACACTGACGTCACGCAAAATCCTGCATCGCACAAGCAGAGTTTACCTCGCGCAACCAGGTTGCCCACCAGTCACGATACCCGTCTGGACGAAGGATCCTCCATTTTCTACGGAGATATGCGTGAACATGACACCCTGTTCCTCATACCCCTTAACAACGGTCAAAAAACGACAGTAGGCATTTGAGCTTATTAATTTCTGACTTTACAAAAACTCACGCCTTTTCCCACGGGAATAAGCAGAAACTACAAAGCACCTCCAAAATCCATTTATCCGTTTATGTTCATACAAGATTATAATATATATATATTATATTATTATGATATTGAATATTAAATATTGGATATTGTTATTATGTTATTTAGTTTAGTCGAGTTCACCACCTTATTATTGAGGGTAAATCAAAACTTTATGCATGAATCTAAGCTATTATTAATGAATCCATACTAATATTATAAAGAAAGTAACTCTGTCTGTCTGTCTGTTACCTTTTCACGCCTATACCACAGAACAGATTTCTATATAATTTGGGAAGGAGATAGATGGCGTCCTAAGGAGGGCCATGGCAAAAAAAGTGTGGCTCAAAATAATACTAAAAGGGAGTGATAGATAGAACAAGAAAAAAAAAAAGTTTCAGCGCTCTTGTAAAATTATCCCCCAAGGGGATAAAATAGGGGAAATTCACATTATAATTGAAATATTTCTGTACCTGTTTTTAAAAGATTTATGGAATTAGAAATATAGGCCGAACCCATGTCTTGAAGTATTATTTATTTTAGTATAATATTTATTTCATATAAATCGGTCCACCCTTCTAAAAGTTATTACAATTTGAAGTTATAAAATAACTTAGCTAGCTTTAGCTTAGCATTATGTTGGTAATACGTGCTCAATGGCGATACTAGAGTATTTCAAATTAATGATGCCAATATCTAAATGAATTATTATTATTTTTAAATTAGACATTTTGAATCATAAAAACCTGTATAAAAATAAAGATAAAAAAAATATATTTGCATTTATTATATGTGTCTGTTATTTTTCACGCTTTAACGGCCGAATGGATTTGGATGATAGGGTACTATTTATCCCGGAAGCACGTTCCCGTGGGACAATTTCCCACATCCACGCAGGCGAAGCCCAGGGCAGAAGCTAGTATAAAGAGAAATTATTTGTTTTTTTTGTACGTGTGTTTGTTAAGCTTTCACGCTAAAACGGCTAACCGGATTTCGATGAAATTTGGCACATGGGTAAACCATGACTTGGATTAGGATATAGAATACTTTTTATCCCGATATACCCACAGGATCGAAACTTATGCGGGTGAAACCGCGGGGCCCAGCTAGTACCTATATTATAATTATGCATAAAGTTTTGGCAGCCAAATCAACGCCACTAATAACAACAACAGCACAGTCTTCCTGTAAGTACAATTTGTTTAAATCCTTTTATTTCTCTGTACCAAAATAAATACATCTTAAACGGCTATTCCTTTCGTTCTAATACCCGCAATAGGCGAACATTAAATGGAACCGATGGCTCGCTAGGAATTTAATTCAGTTTGGATGTACTAAGGGTGTGGTAAGCTTAGTTTATAGGTACTTTAACGTCGTGGCTAGTAGCTGAGAAGTCATTTGTACGATTCTGTGGGCGTTGGTACGGCGAATGTTGATACGATATGCGTTTGGTTAGTTAAAGTTTTTCCCACTGAAGTTCTATTAGCCTCGGAAGCACTTTAGGCCGTTGGCCCGGCTGTCATTTTTAGATCTTTGACAGGCGTTACGGGTAGTCAGAAGTCCGAAAGTCTGACGACCAGCCTTAGCCAACTTTATGTGCTTCAATCCACCCTTAGAAAGCACGCAGGCCTTCCACCTCCTATTCCAGATAAACGCACGTACCTTCCACCTAGTATCCAACACAAGACTTCCTTCGCTAAACAAAAATATTATATACTAAGTACTCATATCTATAAAAACATTAACAAACACCTCAATATTATAAATCTAAACTCACATGCACTAAAACGCAAAGTAACAGAGTGGCTGCTCCTAAAGGATTCCTCTTACACGGAGTCTTTACTTACCTACCTTGTGTAATACACTCATACACACACAGCTACACACACATCACACACACACACAAACACACAACACACACATACAATTTTATTATTTGTATACCATACAGTAGAATGCCACAGTCCACTTGAGATAAGTTTTGTTGTTCATTGTAAACCTGACCATGAACTGCCTCTTAAAATACAGGTATTACCTAGCTTAAGAGGTAGAATATTATTTTTGTACAGAATTTGCAGCATAAACTATAAATATATTTTTAAACCAAATTTCAAACTATTTCAAACTCTGTATGTTTTTTAGATAAATAAATATTTTTATTTTTATTTATTTTTATTATTATTAGCCAAGGTATCGTGTTGCCCAGTAACTGGGTGGAGGAGGTCAGATAGGCAGTGGCTCCATGTAAAATACTGGTAATAAGCTGCATCTGGTTAGTCTGAAAGCCAACATACTTCGGCAAAGACTAGTCATATGATGGTGTTGAGCTTTATTCGTCTGAAGGAGAAGAAAGAAGAAAATACGTTTATTTGCGGTAAACAGGACGCAGAGAAAGAGCACAAACACAAAAAAATAACAAGTTGTGGGAAAATATGCGTCATATCCACGGAAAACGGACATCGCTCAGCATAATGCTACGACCCTATGCGAGACAGAACCCCAGCACTGGTTTTCAGCGACAGCCGGCCTTGGTGTGATGACGTTATAGAGGTATGAGGAACAGGGTGTAAAGTTCACTCACACCTCCATAGAAAGGGGAGGATCCTCCGACCAGACAGGTGTCGTTTCTGGTGGGCAACTACCCAGCGGTTGATGTCGGGACGTTAGTCGCGCGGTAAACTCTGCTTGCGCGATGCAGGATTTGCGCGACGCCAGTATGACGTGTAGCTCGCATATGGCGATTTTAATACCGCTAAAACGTCAACTGGTGCAGCAGACGATAACATAGAAATACCTAAATAATAAATAAAATAAATACCCAATACCTATACTCGAAAGGTTTAGGTAGTTAAATAAAGGTAAACAAAAAAACCCACGTGATTCATAGATGTTAAACCTTTTATTTTAAACGTTAAAATCATGTTATTTTGAGTCGTATAATAATAGGCTCTATTCTGAATCTGAATTTGAGGAACTATCTGTCACATTAATAATAAAACGTTCAGTGATATCTTCAATTATTTTGTCTAGTTTAAACATCTTCTGTTCATCTTTTATTACATGACCCTCGCAACTTTTCCAATTCTCAGCAGTCACATTAACTAAAGCCTCTGGCAAAAGAATGTTTAGGTCAGACATTTTACAAACCCTATAACTTGAGCCCATATTAACTCAATTGAATTGCGCTCACAGTGTGGTATGGTGGCAGCCGCAATACAGTGGCACCATATAACATTTTTTTCTAATTCATCCACAACTTGTAAGGCATCTGGTTAACCGATTCAATTTAGCAACGTTATCTAATTCGTTGTATTTTTAAGAAGGTTTAGGGAACCTGTCTTTTTGGGCTCTTTACAATAGACAGATTACAAAATATTTTACTATTTTATAAATCTAACAAAAAAATAGTGCTCAAGCAATTACATGTACGAAGAGTATAGTTTACGAATAAATGATAAAGTTTAATATAAATTAAAAGAGAAAAGTATCGTATAAATCGCAAATAACTCTAATTTAGTTGTAACGTATTTTTAAACAAGAAAGTGTCAACTATAAAAAACCCTTTTTACGATTTGTTTACCTTTATTTAACTACCTAAACCTTTCGAGTATAGTTCTAAATGTTTATAAACACTAGCTGCCGCGGTTTCACCCGCAGCGGTATAAAATATACTTAACGACCTATTCTCAGACCTACCAAATATACACAAAAAAATATACGGGTCGACTTGGGAACCTCCTCCTTTTTTTTTTCGTCGGTTCAAAAATCATGTTAATCGGTTATGCCGTTTCGAAGGAGTTCGATAGCAAGCACTGTGACACGAGATCTTTATATAAAAACATAATATTTATAAAATGGTGACATTCTGGGCAACGCCTCACGCGCCCCCGGTCTTTAATAATCTGTGCGCGCAGCTGTCATAATACTTTTAGGTTTGACGTTTTGACGTTGCTATAACTTTCTAGTTTGACAACTTTATTATTCTGTTTTCATATTAAAACAGCCTAATTATAATGGCAGTTCATCTGGCTTATTCTTTTGAGCATAGCTCTTTCCGTAGTAAAAATTATACCCAGGTTCCGTTTGTCGTACTTTTTTCGAGCGCCACTCCTGAAAGCGTCCAAGGAATGTCCTTAATGTACCGTCTGCAAAATTGACCTTGTCATAGCTTTATCACTCTGGAGGACACGGCGCGACATACGCTGGCAGAGTGTGTCGCTTGGGAGGAGCCGCGCCGTGCCCTCATCTCAGGAGTAGGCAGTCACCTGTCGCTGCCGGCCATAGTGAATGCTATGGTCGGCGGTGACGAATCCTTCTGCGAAAAAGTAATTTCGCAGAAGGAGGCTGCGGAACGGAAGCGAAAGATCTCATCCTCTCACCCGGCCCGCAGCAGGCGCGCCGGGCGTCGGCGGAGGGCGGACAACGCCCTCTTCCAGCCCCCCTAAATGGGTCCAGGGACGACGGACTTGGGGACGTCCGGCGCCCCCCATACATCAGGACCCGAGGCGGCGGCGCGTAGTGTTCCACGCGCGCCCCTCTTAGACGTCGCGGGGGGAGTCAAACACCTCACTCCCCCCGCTCGACCGGACGGGGCCCGCAGAGGCGGGCCGGCACCAGTCGAGGGTTGCGGAAGATTCGTACGTTCCCGTGACCCCCGGTGCAGGTGTGAGATGGAACACCGGGGTGGTTTTTAGTCGGTAAGAGTTTGACAGACCCCTCCGCCCCCCCAGGGCGAAGGACATCCATGAGGATTTTCCACCCGGATCAAAAAAAAAAAGAAGCTTTATCACTCTAAGGTTGAATTTACAAGGTCTATTTGTCTATGTGACAGTTAGATAGTTTCAGACTACACGCACTGCTGGGCATAGGTCCCTCCTTTCTTGTACCAATCCCCATGCTTCTGTGCCAGTCTCATCCAGGTTCTACGCGCGATGGGAACAATATCGTCCGCCCAACTCACCGCCGGACGACCGAGACTTCGTCTTCTAGTCCTTGGACGCCACTCGGTCACTGCCTTACTCCACCTGTCATCACTGCGCCTTGCCAGGTGTCCTGCCCAACAAGTCAATATGAGTTCCATAACTCATTTTCCGATTTTGAAAACCTTTGGAGTTTGAATTGTTGCCAAAAGTAAAAAAAAACAACAATTACGAGGTTGACTGTACAAAGTACATCATATAGAAACTGAACACCTAATAGAACGTGAGGGTGTCATTTTATGTAGAACTAGCTGCAGCCCGCGGCTTCGTCCACATGGATGTCAGAAATTATCCCACAGTAACATGTTATCGGCAAAAAAGTATCCCATATTACTCCTTATAACATCAGCTATCTGCCAGTGAAAGTCCCATCAAAATCGGTCCACCCGTTTCGGAGATTAGCCGGAACAAACAGACAGACAGACAAAATAAAATTTAACCGTGTTTTGTTACAAGTAAGTACCGTATATATTTCATATGCATTTAGTAAAAAGCTTTACAAACAGACACTTCAATTTTATTTATTTGTATTGACCTGCAAACCATACATGCTGTTCTCTCCCTGCGCCTTAAAGTCAGTATTAGCATCTTTTGAAAGCTGCCCTTATGAAATCTGTGACTCCATGTTTTAGGACATAAAAAAATTAATCGTCTATCAAAAGAAGAACGATATCCACGATGAAAAGAAGGTTCATCAGCCTTTAAAAATAAAAAATCTTACCTAATACTTCCTTAAAATCAAGAACTTCCAACCAAAATTCATAACTACCGTCCTCCCTCATAAAATAATTTCATTCAAAGGTAAACACGGGTTGCGCAAACACGAACTACCCCCTGTTTAGCATTCAACCGTCGAAATTGAATATAAATTTGTGAATTTGATTACAAACTTGTCGACGTTGGTAGGAAATTAAATAAAAAATAAATTGTATGATGGAATCTCTGTTTTGTTATTGTGGTTCTGTCGGTGGAAAGTTTAGACTTGTTTTGATTCTATGCCTTTTGGTTCAAGCGCATTATACTCGCGTATCGTCCGAGGAAGTACTACTCCCATAGCAGCTGCTACAGAATTGCCATGTTTCGTTTCGTTATGAATAGACACAATTTTTACAATTAAAACTGTACTAGAAGTGCCGATGTTATGCCAGGCTAATGATATTTCAGATTTTTCTATTTAAGGCCCTTTTGTAGTGCGGCTGTGCGGTGTATCTTTTAGTGCGTCTCGGCGGGCACCAGCCGGCCGGTGCGAGCGCTTGAACTGTTAGATTTTGTATACAGTTTAAAGATTCGAAATTATAAAATGTGTTCTCAACATGCCCTAAAAAACAGTAAGCCTATAAGCTTTTGATATAACTTTTACATGGTTTCATGATGGAATCTCTTCAAGATACACATTTTAAGTAGCGATTTAGTGTCATATTTATGATTTTTTTTATTGAGCCATTTATTATAATTCACGTTTCGCTTTTACACAGCGCTTGATGACATGTAAAATTTTCCAAAAAAAAATATTGCGCAACATTTTCATTAGGCTAGATTTACAGAGGTTTAAGAAAGTTAAAAAGTACGGCAAACTCGCCTTAATGGCAATTCAATTACGAAGGACTGTAGCAGCAGCAGCAACCACTGACCACCAGGTTGGCTAAATGCCTTGTCTGGTACTCAATAACATTTAAAAAAAACTAAATATTATTACCTTTAGTTGTACAAAAACATTTAACAAAACATTAAGCAGCGTTACACCTATGAGAAAGAGTGTTTACGTTAGACTCTGGCTCCCAAAGTAACATTTAACTTGTGTTTAGGGTGCCAGCGTCCTCGCCTATAATTTGTACATAATTATATTAGTAGTTCTAGGACAAGTACAGAATATTATTATTAAGATACTACAAAACTACTACACTGCTAAACTTACTAGTAAATGGAGAAAGAAGAAAAAGACTGCGCTAGTAACATTATGTTTTTAATAGCACTTCCTTTTCTTAGCGTATAGATGGCAATCAATTTAGAGTGCCATCGACTTGACCCAGAATTCGGCTAAGTGATTCGCGCCATCACTAGCTTCCATCAGTTCCTGTAACCGTACACACAGATTAATATTCCATACTACCACATACCTCACCTACATCTAACATCCATCACACACACACACACACCCTCACACACTCGCACACACACGTACACACAAACACTTTATCTACATGCATAAACACAACATGAGTAAACCTAACCCATCACTTATTTGATTTGTTTCATCTTATTTGTTTTTTTTTTTTTTTTTCTCTTTTTTATATTTTTTATTCGCAATTTGTATAAAGTAGAAAGTGGGAGAGGGCACTGACTTCTGTAATACAGGTTTTTACCTAGCTCAGAAGTCAGGGTTTTCATAGGATTTTTGTAAAAAAGTTTGTGAATAATTTTTTTTTTTTTTTTTTTTTAATATTTCAGAGGAAGCTCGTGGCCCAGTAATAATAACCGCACCAGTGGATCAGGTCGATCGAAAATACTAGTATTCATTCAGCTGCATCCAGTTAGACCAGAATCTGACTCCAACATAGTCAGAAAAAGGTTAAGCAGATTGATTAAGTGGCACTAAATATATCGGAATATCGTGGCAGAATTTGGGGGAGGCTTTGTCCCAGCAGTGGGTCAGTGTGGGCTAACTAAAGCAGAACGCTGCGCTGACGTTCATGTTCAGGGTCACCAGTATAGAGGTATGAGGAACAGGGTGTAAAGTTCACTCATCCTCTATAGAAAAGGGAGGATTCTCCAACCAGACGTGTGTCGTGTCTGGTGGGCAACTGCCCGACGATTGATGTCGGGACGTTGTAGATATGCTAGTTGCGCGGTAAATTCTGCTTGCGCGATGCAGGATTTGCGTGACGTCAATGTAACGCGTAGCTCGTATGTGGCGTTGTAGATACCGCAACAGAGGAACCCTAAAAAATGTTAACTTGTTTTCACGCGTCACAAGCTAATTTACAAACAAACACAAAAGTTTGCCGTAAACACAGCCGGGTTCCTAGAAATAATTATCTTCTTGTCATTAATCACTTTGCTGCCGGTTTTTCCTTTGAAATTGACATGATTTTATTATTTACAAGTTTCAACTGAAGTGATTGGATTAACTGAGTGTTATTGAAAGGTTTGGGAGGGGGAGACTTTAAAAGCTGTGACGTCGCGTTCGCTCACGTAGAAGGTTTTTAATCCATGCGTCGCGTTGACTCCAAGTTAGTGAAGCGTTTACGCTGCTTATACGTTCGAAAAACGTCCAAGGGTGCTTTCGCATCTTGGTTGACGTCGCGTTGAAGCCTCGTAGAAACTGCACTAGCGACACAAAGGTGTTATTGTATTATAACTGGCGTCGCGTTGAAGCGGCGTTAACGTCGCGTCAGCCTAGCGTATACATTTGCAGAACACCTAGGCTACATGCGAATTGATACCTATGCTAAACCAACACCAGATGCAAAAGCACCTATAATTACCCTTTCATACTTATAAAATACTTAGAATCCTTAATGATATAATAGATCCAATATTTAATTACATGCAAGCGCCCCAAACTCACTCTACGACGTAGCATCTTATAGGATGTGAATCCGACCCACATCAAGATCACATTTCCGTATCCTCAGACCCCCAGGAGCGCAGTTCTATCAATCAAAATATTTAATAAGGTGAGCTCTGACGTCGTGACAAAAATATTATGTGACAAGAGATGAAAATGATAGATTATGAATGTTCTCGTGTTCTTTATTTATAGGGAATATACGCAGAATTTGTCGAGATATCCAAGGTTAGAAATAATTAGATGTCTAGCCTTCTCTCTAGTAGATGGCTCGATGTGTTGTCACCAACTTTTCGAAGTTTTATCATATTCCAGTCCTCAGTCTCCGACATGATGGTGGACCAGTGACCTAGTGAATGTCTCATAATCCGCTATGGTGATGTTCAGGGGAGGCCTAAATCAAATCAAATCAAATATATTTATTTCGGACTCAAAAATTACATCCATAGGTGTTAGTAACAATAAACTTAGCCTAGTGTTATTATATTACAGTTTATTCATGCAGTTTAAATTTAAACATGCGCTGGGCTGAGCTCCCATCGCATGTACACTCATCCACTGCTTTAACAGTGGAGAATCTCACCTGTTTCCCAACTTAAATCTAACAGCGCAAATATTTTGGCTGATAATTATGTAAATGACAATTTCCACTTCAAAACATACAGTTTTCGTCAGCGTGCATGCTATGCAGACATCATCCCTTTGAAAATAATTTCTATTCTCGCAATCAGAAATAGATATCCCCCCAAGGCCCCAACACAAACACTGACCAATCCTTGTCCCTACAATAATATTCCTATACATTTGATCCTCTTATATCAAGCGCTCTCCACTCGACTGTCAGTCTACTCCATCTTAAGCACCCTTCATCTGTCCGGCAACGTGGATTGGGTACAAGTGTCTCTTGTAAGCAAATAAAGGACAAACAGAACAATATGTGGTTCCTTAGGAATCTGCGGTTTATTATCGGAGTGTGGCAGTTGTGTTTTATTGCCAGGCTGGAAGACTTGGGGTGGGGTGTGCGTTAAGAGGTGAAGCGTTTCTGGATAATTGTACATAATTTTTGTTCCTATAGGTAGGTGAGTAAAAAGTATGTCAGACTAAAAAGTCTGTATTTTCACGCTTCAGAATAAAAGGATTTCTATTTTTAATCCTATTTTAAACTATTGCGGACCAATCTATCGAGAATTTCATATGGCTGCAATTCGTCACACCATTTCAAAATCTGCTCCGACTTTTTGATGAATTTTGTTACAAATCCGTAATCCAAATTTTAGCGTTACAATCGCATTAATGTTATTGTAATACGAACGGTTGATTTTTGTGGATTGGTGTTAATTATTGATGATGACGATGTCCCATATAACAGTCCTCTTTCACCAGTAAAGGATTTCCTTCCTGGAGAGTAGCCCTGTCCTGGATTTTTGGGCTTACAGACCTCCCATTCTTCTCTCATATTGGCACGAACTATAAGAACACCTCATACCATGGTATAACAGAAGCTAATTAGAAAGGTGATAATAGACTCTCATAATCGCATAGTCCAGTTAAAAAAAAAACTCAAAGCATTTATTGCAATACAACCTTTATCAGGCACTTTTGAATTGTAAAGAGTCGGCCCGCCAAAAATATGAAGCTAGTTGCCTATTCCAGATCCTAGGAACCTACTGCGGTCCCTATGACGAAGATCGGACAATAAACTCCATAGACACTAAAAATATAAACTATTTAACTCTTATTTCTCAAAAATTAGACTACCCACATTTCTAGGACGCGCAATTGACCTTCGCTAGTCAGGCCAATAAAAAGGGGTTTTACGCCAGAACTTGGTGGCACACAGTTTTTCTTCTTCATCTATTTGTTGGGAAAACGACTGAAATCGCGTCCAGACGTTTTTTTTATAACATTTGAATATAAAATCAGATGTCACACCAAAAGGGCAGTTGGTATGTAAACTAGGCTCAGAAACTAGGTTAGAAGATTGTTTGTGTTTGGGTATATTTTTGAAAGGCTAATAAAGTAGTCTTTGAATTCCAAATCACTTTCAAAGTGAGAGCCTTTAACAAAGCTAAGAGTGATATTAATCATTGTTCCATAGATTCAACTGGCTTACGTAACGTCAAACGGAAACCTGGATTTAATAGTCAACGCTACAATCCAAAGAATATTCCACTTTCTGTATGTAAGAGCACATTTTGCCCTGGACTAGAACAGTTTCAGGCTGAACTTAGTCAGGTTTGTCTGTTCTGTGAACATCCCCGCATTTCTCTCTATTTTCAGACTTGACTTATTGCTGTATTATCAAGACCATAGCAGGCTACTGAATGCATAATAATTATCCAGTATTACCAAGGAGTACCGTGGCTGTGGGTAGAGGTCAGATTAGCAGCCGCTCCCTGTAAAATAGGTACTGGTATTCAGCTACATCCGAATAGACTGTAGGGCGTCCATAATTAGGGAAAAACTAGGCAAATGACACTAACAGTAGGAATGGGTTTCAGTTTGACAGGTCAACAACATTCATTGCGTTATTTACGTTGTTGAGCAGACAATTTTTTCGAACATATGAAGCAATGGATTAGCAATAGGCTTCAAAATGATTCAGATTGTGATAGTGGTTTACGCAATTAGGGTGATGTTTATTATAAGTATTATTGGAATGGTTAAACAATTTCTACAAAGTTTCCTTTCCCTTTTCTCTGATCAATACTAAACAGCCGCGCCAATATTAGGCTCAGTAACAGTTATCAAATATTTTTAACAGTCCAATTTTACGGTGTAACACATAAAATGTTCGTCTGTCCGTCACTAAATTGCGTTTTGGCATAAATTCAGTTGTTTATTATCAACATAAAATGGGATCGTTTCAATTGTAGCAAATTTTATTAGTATACCTGTTGTTTGCGGTGACTTTGCTTCGGTTAAATGTTGCTGGTAGAAGGTAAACAAAATTGAGGGGTTTCGTGCCTAAATAATAACAGCCGCACGGGTCGATCGAACTTGCCGCAGTCGGTTCATGGATGGGTGAGCATCCATCACATATCGCGACCAATCCGTGCCTCGGAAAGTTCGTTTAACTGTTGGTCCCGGCTGTCATTTGTAGATTTTTGACATTCGTTACGGGTAATTTGAAGCGCAAAAGTCTGACATCCAGTCTAATGGAGAGGATTGAGAAGGTCAGATATAGGCAGTCGCTCCATTTAAAATATTAGTATTCAGCTGCATCGGATTAAACTGGAATGTGTCGCATAAACAAGGAGCCGGACGCCCTTGTGGCACCCCTGCGTCGACTGCCGGGAGGACACGGCGCGGCACACGCTGGCAGAGTGTGCCGCTTGGGAGGAGCCGCGCCGTGCCCTCATTTCAGGAGTAGGCAGTGACCTGTCGCTTCCGGCCGTAGTGAATGCTATGGTAGGCGGCGACGAGTCCTGGGACGCGGTGGTATCCTTCTGCGAAACGGTCATTTCGCAGAAGGAGGCTGCGGAAAGGGAGCGAGAGATCTCATCCTCTCACCCGGCCCGCAGCAGGCGCACCGGGCGTCGGTGGAGGGCGGGCAACGCCCTCTTCCAGCCCCCCTAAATGGGTCCAGGGACGACGTACTTGAGGACGTCCGTCGCCCCCCATACATCAGGACCCGAGGCGGCGGCGCGTAGTGTTCCACGCGCGCCCCTCTTAGATGTCGCGAGAGTTGTCAAACACCTCACTCCCCCCGCTCGACCGGACGGGGCCCGCAGAGGCGGGCCGACACCAGTCGGGGGTTGCGGAAGATTCGTACGTTCCCGTGACCCCCGGTGCAGGTGTGAGATGGAACACCGGGGTGGTTTTTAGTCAGTAAGAGTCTGACATACCGCTTCGCCCCTCCAGGGCGGCGGACATCCATGAGGATGTTCCACTCCGGATCAAAAACAAAAAGGGTTAGACCGGAAGCCGACCCCGACATGGTTGGTTGGTTGGTTGGGAAAAATCTAGGCAGATGATGGTACGCAAACAATTTGGCGGCCCACCTAATGGTAAGTAGTCCTCGATGCCTATGGGCATGTGCAATACCAGTAGTATAGCAGATGCGTAGCCATCCCAGGCACACACCCGAAATGTGTCATGTGCCTGTAGTCACACCAGCAACAACAACCCTTCAAATCGGAACAAACCAGCGCTGCTTGGCAACATAAATAGTTTGAGCAAAGAAAGAAAGAAAAATATGTTATTCAGGACACGCACAGGAAATCCAAACATTGTAAACAAACGAGGAGCATTTAAAACTAACAAAATGGATGGATGGATGATGGTAAAAGGTACTTCCCATATAGTGGACCGATGAACTTGTAAGAACCGTGGGAAACCGCTGGATGCTAGAAGCACCGGACCGGTCGATGTGGCGACGCTTAGAGGAGGCTTATGTCCAGCTTGGGACGTCTTCGGTGGAGGTATTTCGCCAGACAAAATATACAAGATATTTTCGACTGGTTGGCAATGCACGTAACAGACAGACAGGGAAATTGTGTATAAGAAAGTAACAAGCAATAAAATATAAATGTATTTAGGGTATATTTGAGCAGTTAAACACGGCAACTTGTACAATTGCCTATCAAGTGACTTTACGAGTATTTTACAATCATTTCTAATTGTTCTATATAACTGTTTCAAGCTGATCTGCGAATAAATGAGGATTTTGAGGAAATTAATTAAAGTTTTAAGTAATTAATTATTACTATGTTTCTGGAAGACATATTAACCGACTTCAAAAAAGAAGCAGGTTACGCATTTGGAGAGTTTTTTTGTAAGTTTTTAGTTGGATAACATCAGGCGGCCCAGCTGATAGAAGTTATGATCGTCTCGCCCGCCTATGGTCATCAGCAATACCGAAGTGACCGAAATGACTCATGTGCCTCCAAGTATACTGGCACCTATAACTCTGCAAACCAGAACAAAGCAGAGAGGGCCTAGAAATAGTGACATTCAATCAGCAATAACTATGTAGCGGTATCCACAACGCCACATGCGAGCTATCCGTCATACTGATGTCACGCAAAAGTCCTGCATCGCGCAAGCAGAGTTTACCGCGCAACTAGCATATAAGTATACATATACAAAGTCCCGACATCAATCGTCGGGCAGTTGCCCACCAGACACGACGCCCGTCTGGTAGGAGGATCCTCCATTTTCTAAGGTGGTATGAGTAAACTTTACACCCTGTTCCTCATGCTTCTATAACTACGAGTATGATGAAAAAGTCAAAAATGTGTTGAATTAACTTATGGTACCGAAAACCTTATGTCAATCTTGTTAAAAGTCGTTGTAGAGATAAAAAAAAACGCTTTGAAAGCGGTTGCCACTTGTCTAAGCCCTAAGATATGGCCTGATAAGTGACCTAGTAGTAGTAGATATGTAGAATTTGTGAAGTTAGGGTCGGTAGTGTTAGGCCGTGTAGATTCAGAAGCTTGGCTCTACATGAGATCTGATATCTTTTCACAGGGCAAACCTTATGTGGTCGTCTTGGCAACATTTTACATGAAATGTTTTTGGTGGGATTTCAGTTCTTTTTGTAAGTTGCTAGGCAGTCTTTTTGGTGTTTATTTTTTTCTTCTTTTTTTAAGTTTATCTGGGGGCACGGTAGTGTTTTTTTGTATACTGAACTTTGTTTACATACCAAATTTGGGCTTTCTAGCACTTCAGGAAGTAAGTACCCTAACATTTTGAAGTCTCATACAAACTTCCACCCGCCCATTTCAGGGGATGGGGGGCGAAAGTTATAAGTTTATGAATTGTTTTGTTGGTTGTACCTATACTAAACTTAGATTACATACCAAATTTCAGCTTTCTAGCACTTCAGGAAGTAGCCAAACATTTTGATGATCATCAGTGTGTCAGTGTATCAGTGAGTGTGTCAGTGACGAAATCGGTGTATTTTAGATATCAATAAAATCTAAAGTATTAAAGTTATTCAATTGAGACTTTGTATGTTTAATTAGTCTATTATTGACATCATATCCTGAGAATATGAACTATCTGGTACATCGGAAACCAACTCTATGAGGGTTCAAAAAACGACGAAACACTTCGAGAAAAGGTAGGTAATGCCCTTGCGCTTCGCTTGGCTCGTCTTGGCGGGGGCACTGCCGTGCCCCCAGATCCTTGAAAGCCCTGATTGCACTGAGGTTCAATTGCAATTTCAGAACAATGTGGTTAGCAGAATCGGCCCCCAGACCTGTGTTCAAAAGCACTAAACGATCTTCATCAAGCTATGATAAAGTAACTACAACAGTAAAATTGAAACAGTGACATCTGACGACTTTTATCTGTACTGCTGACTCAGGTACTCTTACAAGGAGCCAAGCATGCTGTTCGTACCGTTTCATTTAACTAGATGGCGCTAAGCGTCGAATAACTTTCAAGAATTAAAATAATGTTTAATTCAATTGATTTAGTATTATTCAGAACATTCACGTAATATTCATCTACCGTATAATGTTACTTAACAAATTTAATTATTAATTGATCCGTTACTTTACAGTAACTGTAATAAAACGTTCATCTGACACTAGATGGAGATGTCTTCAATTTTAAAAGTATCTATTGCTTTTTCTATAACCTCAATTAAGTCCACATTGATAATTGCTTTTCTTTGAGAGTGGATACTCGTATTATGTAATTCCTTGAAAAATGCCTCAGACACATCATAGAATTGACTCCTGATTACAAGGGTCAGTCACATTAGTGACTATTTCTAACTGGAGTGTATCCAACCAAAACCACCGAATTTGAACTATCACTTTATCAAATTCTTATCTCAATTACAAAAAAAAACAGTACCCACATAACCACAAGAACCTTTCTAGTTCCCGTTACCGTCATCGCATTTCACACCACAACACGGGCCCACAATACCTCTTTATTTCCAGTATCTCACAGAATAGTCGTGCATACGGCCTGGTAGATAACGAGCTACCAATATGGATGCCATAATGAGCACTCGGAGCCCTTATGTGGATGTATTGAGAGAATATAAGATGGGGTAGAGAGGAGGATGGAATGATAAATTGTTTTGGGAAACCCGAATATAGTTAAAGACAGTAAAATTTTCATGTTTTTTTTTTAATATACAGAGTGTAAAAAGACCCATCACATAGCCGTCAACTAAGCATTCTGTACATCAAACTAAGTAACATTGTACAAACATTGTTGCTGGAAAACGACTTATATTGTGATGAATGTAACACACGCAAAACATTGTGCTTTAGGGTGCATGCAACGGTACAGAGATCGTGGGGGTATTTAAAGTTAACATTAAAAACTTGTTTTCGTAAAAAAAAGTTCAGAAAAAGGTGGAATTTTGACTTTCCGTATCTCCATAACCAGAAGGTTCCCAGGTATGGTCCAGACTAAATAGTTATTTATGATACTAGTGCGGTAAGTTGGTTTTTACAAACGAGTAGACGAATGTAATAGTCACGAGTTTGTAAATACCAATTTCCGCACGTGTGTCATACAACGTTTTTCAACACAGAAAAAACAGAAAACAGTACAATATTAATATCGGATTCCTTGCTTGAACTCATTTATTATTACTTTGTTTTTATATATCAGTCGGAAAGTCACAACAATCTTTGACGTTTCTAATATGAAAATGGCGCGAATTGCAAATGGTGCCACGTGCGCGTGGTGACAACTATAACTACATCTTTCGTTTCATTTTCTGTTTAGTATTAAAGTGAGACAAACGTATTGAGCAAAAGCGCTCCCAAGGAGGTTCGATAATACAGCTTAATTATTCTCTTAATGTGTAACTCCTTGGTGGAATTCTTATATATTTTTTATGGAAATTAAAAATAAACCGTAAAGGATACGCACGGCGCTATACAACGGAGTATGCGGTAAAACAGGTACTTAGGTGTGAGTACCTATTTTACCGCACGTTCCGTTGTATGGTGCGTAATTTTTAACTTTCGAATAATGTATACAGGCATCGTAAATGCATTTTTTGAGCAAATGTGTTGAAAAAATATTACAGTGACGGGTAGTACCTAAAAGTGACTCTCGGCTTCGGTAACTGTATTTTTACATTCGTTATGCAGATACAAAATATGAAAAATTACAGTTGGTGGTCCATAATTATTTTAGCTGATAAAAAACCATGTTTAGAAGTTTACGAGTTTTAAGGATACCGTTTTTTGAACAATTTTGCTAGTCCTAAACCGTCCTTACCGTCCGTTCTGTAAGATGTCCTCCGTAAATACCATGATTTGGGTAGACATTATTTGCTATGTTAACTTTGACTACGGTGGAATAGAGTCATCATTTTCCTGCCTATTCTCAACTTTATTGAGGTCGGCTTCCAGGCTAAACAGATGCATCTGAATAGCATCATTTTACATGGAGCCACTACCTATCTGACCTCCACAACCCAGTTAGTTGATAACACAACACACCAAGACTGGTTGGCAGAATATTGGGCTTCTGACTACTAGAAACGACTGTCAAATAATTAGGAATGACAGCCAGAACCAACGGTTTAACGTCCTTTCCTCGGAAGGGTCTCGGTATGTAATGAATGGTCACCCATCCACGAACAATCGTTGATCAACCTGTACGGCTGTTATTACTAAGCTATGAGCCTCTTCCTATGTTCAATTTCCCATAAGTAGATACTAAAAAGTTTTATCCTATCCAGATACGGGCTTTAGGACTCCCGCAGACAGGTGCGACGCAACTCTTGTAGAACAGTTTCCATGAAGATTTCATAGAAATTGTTCTAATATGGTCGCGTCGTGCTGTCGTATCGCGCCTGTTTGCGGGAGTCTTTAAACGTAATCTTAATTTCGTCAGACATTTTGATAGCCAATAAAAGTGGACAAGCACCCTGTTCTATCGTTGTATGCGGTAGTTCACTTATGGAGAGGTTGATGACCCCTTATATCAGGAAGTTCACTTCTTTATGTACTAATATATGCACTTGCACATATTGCTGTTTACGTAGACGCGTTGTTTGGAATTGGAATTGATTATTTATAGGTATATTAAAACAAAAGTGGCAACTATACACCTCTATTTGTCATGAGGCGCAGGGGCCGTATTATAAAGTATTAACACCATCATTATTCCACTGCAAAAACGGGATAGTACAACCGGCCTTCTATAGCACCGTCTCTCTCTGTCATAATGCGGCTCCAGTGCTTAATAATTACCACTCTTAGCGGATTATGTACAGTCACCAAAAGAGATAGAAAACAACCAATTGGAACCGTGCACCTAGCTTTTGACGTTTCATTAGTGCCCATGAACGTTTATGTTTTCTTTTTTAAATTATTAAATAAATATTATTTTATCCCTAAAAAACTTTTTATTTTTTGATATTGTGTCTATAAAAAATATATTTGGGTAATATACCTTAAGTACAGTCACCAAAACTGATAAGTAACCAGGGTCGTCGGATACGGTTGAATTTTAGTAAGAAACCGAAGGATGTTTTAGAATGAAATTTAATTTGATAAATTAACTGTTTGTTTTCTATTAATTAAATTAATTTTATACGAAAACATCCATTAGTTTCTTACTAAACTTCAACTATATCCAACGACCCTGGTTACTTATCAGTTTTGGTGACTGTACTTAAGTTATATTACCCAAATATTTTTTTTTTAGACACAATATCAAAAAATAAAAAGTTTTTTAGGGATAAAATAATATTTATTTAATAATTTAAAAAAGAAAACATAAACCTTCATGGGCACTAATGAAACGTCAAAAGTTAGGTGCACGGTTCCAATTGGTTGTTTTCTATAGAGAAGAGTCGGCAAGGAACTCCACGGTTACTCTTTTAAAAATAATTAATAATAATAATAATAAATGTTTATTTCAATAACTTACAATTACTTAGTTACATTTTTCCTTCTATGAATGTCCTTCTAAGCAAAATAAATGATTGTGTTAGGACATACCGCCCCTCCATTAGTTATAGTAACATAACATCACGCCTGTATTCCCCGAAGGGTTAGGCAGAGGTGTACCCATAGCACACCCACATTTCACCAGTTATGTTTAAGTCCCATGTAATAGGGGGCGAGCCTATTGCCATCAACCGGGCACAAATCCAGACTCCGGGCTGCTACCGAGAAATTCCAGATGGAAAAACCCGATAACACTTTGCCCGACCCGGTAATCGAACCCAGGACCACTACTACTACTAGTTATAGTATTTATTGTATTGGGGTTATTGAAATGATACTTAGTACTTAATTAAAATAAGAAAAAGAAAATCCTCCATTTCAAAGGAGGAGTTTAAATAATTGGCTGTTACAATGACACACAGACTATCTTGTGGAAAGATGAATAAAAGTATGGTTAGCGTTCCCAATTGACATCTGTAGTTGATAAATATGTACAATTACTGAGGTTGTCTAATGCATTTCCAAGCAGGTAAATAAATTTGTAACAGTCTAATTATTTCTCTATGGTTTCGCCAGCAGTGGCACCCAAATTATTCAAACCAGAAAACCGTAATTCTGAGTTAAGCTGCACGATTACTGACAAATGCGTGCACTGACTGGACAGGTCCACTCAATCTGTGTGGTTTTTTTCCTCAAAAGACCTTTTCAGACAAATCAACATGGTCTTCACATGATCTGACCAAGATTATGTCTGGACTTTAAAAGTGACTGTGACCTCTGAGTTTGTTTCGGCCTTTCTTCTCAGAATAGTCAGATAGGAAACGCCGACCTTATCTAGTTTTTAAAATATGATTGACGTGTAAAAGTATTTGTACAAACCTACTTACAGAAATAAAATCATTCATCATTTAGTGTTTGGTGGCATTAATGGACATGATATTTTTACCATCTGCCTACCTTTTTCTCAACTCTATTGGGGACGGCTTCTAGTCTTACCAGATGTAGCTGTATACCAGTATTTTACATGGAGCGACTGCCTGTCTCACCTCCACAATGTACTGTTAATAATTAAGTACTGGTTAATACGTTACCCCTTGTTAAGATGTCAGACTTTTAGGCTTCTGACTAACGACTGACAAAGATCTACATGTGGCAGCCAGGAGCAACAATTTAACGTGCTTTCCGTAGCACAGAGAGGTCTCGATATGTAATGGATTGACGCTGGCAGAATCGTCGACATCGGCTCAGCTGCAAAGAAGAAAAAAAAAGGAAATGTAATGGATATTCACCCATCCATGGATCGACCTCGGTAAGCGTAGCTTAACCTTCGATCGACCCGAGCAGCTGTTATTATTTAGTCACGAGCCCCACCAGAAGATAGGAGATGTTAGTAGTATGAAAAACATTTCCCAATTTTTAGGACTTCGTCACACTCGCGTAAAAAATGTTATGCATCGTCACCCATTTGTAAAAGCAACCGCCACTGTAACAAGATTTACTACTTCAAGCAATAAAAACTTTTAATGTCCACATTAATATTCAAATAAGGGTTGTTTTTCCGTTTGTTTCCACAAAGTTCTGCGTTGCATTCTTACAGTGAACACGATAGACTCGCGAACTACTTGCAAAGTGTTTTAAGTTCCTATGCGCAGTTGAGTGAGTAGTAAGACTGTCAGAACTGTCAAAAAAAAACAGAATAGAGGATATAGAATCCAATGCTACACGGATCTTTTGGCACTTTAATGACATTGACAGAGTGGCGCTGTTGGTAACCATTGGGGAAGGCAACTGTCAAAATGGCGCTGTCCTAGCTAGTTCCCAACACAAGCTAATAATACAAGGCGTGAGGCGGTTTTATTTTATTTTTGCGTAAATGACTCGTTGTTGTGTTTCTATATATTCCGAAATTGGAGTCTACCATTTCCTGAAGCATCCCAAAATTAGAAGATTATGGCCTTAAAGCGTAGAGATTTATTTAGAAATAATCAGAGTTCGAGGTTATATCGGAAACATTTTGAAGAAAGTGATTACGAGGAAATATTTAAGGTTTTAAATTCTGACAATTTCCATGTCAAATACTTTATTTAAAATATTGAAATCACCGAAAACAACAAAATAGTGGAATAAAACTTAACTCATGAACGAACACGAAATGGAATGAATGAACGAAATGTCAAATTTATTGTAGGCCGTAATAGGGACCTAGCTATGATCACGCTATCTACAATTAGCTATGGCCGGCCTTTCCTTCGCGCCAAAAGTTCCTTGTACACCTTTACAATTCTTTTGACTGATACATGTCAGTCTTGGTTCTAATTCCGTAGTTTCTCGATATTTCACTTTGGAAATCGTCAAACGAAATTCTTATCGTCTATAACCGCCTGTTTTCTTCATGGTCTTGATGGTCCCTTAATCTAAGGAACTCCATCTATGGAAGATAAAAGGTGGACACTTAGATGCATAAACGAGACTGCTAGCTAAACTCAAGATAGCAAACTCCTTTAGGAACACCAAAATATTAGGTATTGCATTGTTGGATTTCAAGTCTTGACGCTGAACCGAGCATTGAAAATCATACTGTGCGCTTTATTTAGGCATTCATTTAGGTGCCGCTTCGTGTTAGAGAAAATGGGCATTAATGCTTGCCAGAGACTCAGCAACAACAAAAGTATGCTAATGAATATTCCTTTGCATCCTTAAATTACGTAAGGATCGTAGCAGGTGGCGTTCTAATCTGTAGTTTCTGCCTACTCCCATGGAAAAAAGTCATGAGTTTATGCATGACGTGTAAGAAAGTACTACGGAAAACCTTTCTGTTGATATTAACAATCAAAACTAGTCTTTAAACTGATGACAAAACACTTCGATAAGAGATAAAGTAATGTATCATGCTGAGTGGATGACGTGCAGCTGCCGAGTATTTGCCCGACTACCCGACAACAAAGACAGGGTTATGTTTTTAATGCGTATCTATATATCTTTGTATACACGGTTACTTATCAAGCTATACATTTCCAGTATAAACTGACCTCTCATTGTACGTAAATCCTATACAATTCGAGATCAGCTTATACTGGAAATTATAGCTTGATATGTAGCCGTGTGTACAGTCTGATTCAAATTTTATGGCAGCTCAGAAGTGCGCTACTCGCTGCGCAGTACCGCACCCCTCGCCCCCGTTGACACGTGAATTTGTTACTGCGCAGAGACTCGCCTCATGTTCCGAGCCGTCATAAAGTTTGCATCGGGCTGTATGTGGGATTCTTTATACCCTCGAAGCATTAGAACCGCTGGATGGATTTTCAGGCCCGCTTGCATCGCAAATACCTAAATGTGTTAAGCGCAAAACATATTTAAAACATCTGTCTGTCTCTGTCACCTTCAAACGATTGACAGATGCGAACGATGTTTTAATTTTTTTCTTGAGTTCAATACATTTAGTTATTTGTGGTGCAAGTAGACCTATGTATCATTACTCGAGTTAAATTGAAAAAAAGAAAGAATGAAAATTGTTTATTCTGCACAAACACACGCACAATACAAAAAAAAATAGACAAATTACATACACTAATAAAAAGTATCCAAAAGCCTTGTATTCAGAACGTCAAAAGTTATACAATGTTGTCAAATTTAAAAAAACATATTTTCGTTGGTCGTGTGCTATACTGCTACTGCTGAGCAGGAGGCCTTGGGTTCGACTCCCAAGTCGGGCAGTGGTATTGGGTTTATCCAATAGGAATTTCTCAGTAGTCGGTTCATGACAATAGAAAAGAAAGAAAATAAATTTATTGGACCCAGGTTAAGGCCAGGTAATAGGCTCACCCCCTGTTAGATGGGACTTAAACATAACTGGCGAAATGTGGGTGTACTATAGCTAGTATAGGTACACCTCTGCCCGACCCTTCAGGGACACTGGTGTGGTCTTATGACATGTTATGTTTATATAGATTTTCTTTTTTCGTCCCAGAAATCGACCGACAAACTGTAGATGGTGATAGCTATGGTTAAGCCCTCCCAAAGTAACAAAACATAAGTTCCGCAAAATCTTATAGTTTTCGATTTAAACTAGGTTTCCAAAAAAAATATTAATAATAACCGCCATGCGTCATTCTTTTGACTGTCATGTGTAAATAAAAAAATATATATTAATAAAATTTTCCAACAACATATTATTAAATAGTTACTCTATCCGTAATTACCTTTGATTCTTCATTAAAAACTTACAAATTCAACATGAATTCACTATTATTTGTTTTATTTCTTCAAATATTTTTTTTGTGAAAGTCAAGTATAACTATATGATTTTGCGGAACATATGTTTTGTTATTTTGAGAGGGCTCGACCAAAGCTATCACCACCTACAGGTGTCGGTCGAGTTCTGGGACACCCTGTATGCATCTGTTTCTGTGGCAATTAATATTTTTTTCTGTAGTTACAATGTAATTTATTTTCATTATTTATAGGAAGTCCACAGTCTCAGTGCTGGCTTAAGCTAGTTAATCACAAACTAAGTCCACGCGAACTGCTGAACAAAAACATAAGTAGATAAAACTTGATAATGACTACAACTTGTGTCTTATATTTTACGAAGAACTACTACAACTAGGTTCCACTACTTTTACTTTAAAACAAGAACAATATTGAAGTTAGTTATTAGCAGCATTTATAGCTAACACTCCAGTGCGGCCCAGTGGTAATGGGCCAGTTTTTTTTTTTTTTTTGTCAAATGACCTCTCCCGCTCTGGGCGGAGCGGAAGGGCGTGTCAGACTCTTACTGACTAAAACCCACCCGTGTTCCTTCAGTTGCCTGTGCGCCAGGGCCACAGTAACTCTTTCGAACAATCCGCGACCCTGGCAGGCATCGGCCCTATCGGACCCCGTCAATTATACTGACATCTCTTTGAGGCGCGCGTGGAACACAACGCGCCGTCGACCCGGGCCTGGTCCTTACCGGACGGCGAGCTGCCCATTGCTCGCCGTCCGCAGGCCCGCGCCTACGGTGGCCGGGAGTCGGCAATCGACTCCCGCCGCCCAGGGTGTCTCCTCCTGCGGCGACTAGGGGCGTGAGGGCGCAACGATTGCCTCTCCCTCACGCGCTCCGCCTCCTCCTTCGCGAGCATTACTGCTTCGCAGAAGGAGGTGACTGCTTCCCATTCCCTCTCGCTCCGTACCATGGCCTGAACCAGGGCCGGACGCGAGAGATCGCCGCCGCCGATCGCCGCCACGAGGACACGGCGGTGCTCCGCCCAAGCTGGGCAGACCTCCACCGTATGCTCCACCATGTCCTCCGGTCGATCCACACAATGCCAACACCCGGGCGTTTCCTCCTGCCTTATCCGAAACAGGAACCTCCCGAAACAGTCATGTCCGGTGAGGATCTGCGTCAGGCGGAAGGTGAGGACACCGTGGCGCCTCTCAAGCCACTCCTCAAAGAGGGGACTTACCGCCGCAATTGTGGCGTGCCCAAGTGGTATCGGCCCCGACTTACGAGTTGTAATTCGTGAGTTTGGATCCAGGCAGGCACTTTACTGTGTGTATTTATTCTCATCACCACTGCTCTCAAAACGGTGAAGGAAAACATCGTGAGGAGACAAGCATGTCCTAGAACCAAAAATTCCAAGACATGTGACTTCAACCAAACCGTACTGGGCCCGCGTGGTAGATTGTGGCCCACTCCCTCTCACAGAGAGGAGGCCTGTGTTCCAGCAATGGGAACATTATAGGCTGATTATGCTATAGTTAAATGACTTAATGTATGTCTCATTGATTCTGAATAATGTATAATTGCATAGCACATGTGTGAGCACTATGTACCAACTATAAAGCCTCCATTTACTAGGTTCCTCTTTCATTGAACTGAATGTGCCCTGGCGGCTGAGAGTATGTCATGCTCACTCAAATGTCTCGCTGGTGGTGGCGTGTGTGTTGGATCATTAAGTTCCCTTGAAAATGGTTGAGCTGAATGGTGCTGATCCATACGGCATGTTTGTGAACGGGCGCCGTCAGTGGGGACTGGTCATCTCTAGGCCGCCACGGCTTATTTTAATTTTAATTTTGAATAGTTTTTTTTTTTTTTTGATCTTTTTTATTACGGACGCTTTTAACGAGCACGCCTTTCTACATCGTTCTCACATGTATAATTTCAACATAAATGATGTAACCAATTTTTTTTTAACTACATTTATGTTGATTTAAAAGAGTGTCCATGGAGTTTCTTGCCCGTTCTTCTCCATAGGTACCTACTACGCTTCGGAATGGGCAACTAGCTTAATGAGTGACCGACCACTTGACAGTTCAAACGTGCTTGTAATTGGTTTATTTGAAATAAATGCTTTGAGTTTGAGTTTGCGGCTTTTATGACTTCCACTATAGTACAATAATAAATTTAAAATTTCATTGTATTCCTTTTATTTTAGAGGCTATGTTATTTAGAAGAAATAAAAGTATATGATTGAGCCTATCGATCAGTACAGTAAAATTAAATGGTATTTTTCACATTTAGCGAGTTCTATTCCCGGTTCAGACAGGCGATAATTTAAAATTCTTTGAATGCAGTTCATATTGTTTTTAAAATAAAAATTAAGGCTTCATTCAGTATTTTTTTTTATCTACAGTATTTAAGGTACTTTCCCTCCCTGTGGCAAAGTTGTGGGACGCCCTGTATACAGGGTGGATTTTTGGGATGGGGCAGCAAGGGCACCTACCTTATCCGTTGTAGCTACAGGAAAAAGGTCTTAGGAGACTTTCCTTAACTTTTTGAGAAATTATGAATGGCATTCACAGAAAAAAATAAAAAAATAAATGTACAGTCAGCAGGAAAATGGGCAATTTTCACAAAAACTTTTTTTAATGCCTATCGATCATGTTTCCTAAAAGGATCAAAAACCTCTATCGGACCAACTAAGGTTTCAGTACTAGAAAAGTCAGAAATCGCAAAAACCTTTTCCCATACATTTCGTAGGAAATCAGCCTAAAACTTACTTTTTTATTATGGATAGACTAACCGCTACAATGAAGACTGGGCGAAAATAAACAAAAAGCGAATCAAGCGAAGCTTCGAATTTCGAACGAATACGCGTCATAATTTGCTTTGAAAACAGAATCGAGATAGTTTGTTGGCTGGTTGCTTATGATTTCCGAAATTCTGTGACAAAAATTACCTCTGAAGATGAAGATGGCGCTCAGCCACACCACAGCCACTAAACCCGTTCTAATTTGAACTGACAATTCGGGAACAGGAACATATGGTCCTATACCGTGGCCACCTCCTGGTAGTCGTGATCTCATGCCTCTAGATTTTAGCATGTCCGCCACATATCAGCTGCTACCCGCTCTGAAGTAAAGAGAGTAAACCTATGCTTACGTCAAAACGGCTACCATTTTGAGCACCTCATAACTTAGAGCACAAAAGTAAAAATTATAGGTGAGTCCATATGTAAAGTTTCAAGTTATTAATTTTAAGATGAAAATATTAAGTACCAAAAGTAGAAGTTATTATTATTTATTTGTTTTTCGATTAGTCGTTTTTTTATAGTTGTCAGTTTATCGATGGTTAAACAGTAAGTCGTAGTCTCATTTCCTATGAAATGTACGGCATTTTATTTTTGCTTTTTCTGACTTTTCTAGTACTGAAACCTTAGTTGGTCCGATAGAGGTTTTTGATCCTTTTAGGAAACATGATCGATAGGCATAAAAAAAGTTTTTGTGAAAATTGCCCACTTTCCTGCTGACTGTACATTTTTTTTCAAAATCTGTGAATGCAATTCATAATTTCTCAAAAAGTTAAGGAAAGTCTCTTAAGTCCGTTTTCCTGTAGCTAAAACGGTTAAGGTAGCTGCCCTTGCTGCCCCATCTCTAAAATCCATCCTGTATATTTAACTAACAAGTAACTATAGTTTCCAGTAACATAAAACTTCAGTTAACAGTCTGACATGTGTCGACAGTCACGAGAGTTTTGTGTTTTTACGTTTCCAGAGAACTCGCAAAATAGTCCCATAAAAGTATAAATGGGTCGCGCAGTTTATTTAAAAAGGCGCGGTTACATGTAGCTCGAAAAAGAGAAAGTTTGAGGAAAACCATTATTTTATATTGACCTACATATATTGGATGTACTTTCAGGCTTCATATCCGCAAATGCAAATGCATTGTGTCACCCTATGTAAAATTTCTACTTTTATATCTGTAATTTTTATGGTGTACATAAAGAGTATTCTATTCTATTCTATTCTAATGCAAGTCACCTCAAATATTCCATATTACAATTTTTATATTATACATTTTTTTTCTATCTAATGCCATTGATTCTCTTGACGTTTAAAGACAATGCTGTCGACGAATGCTGGGGACCAGTGGTGGCACAGTGGTATCGGCCCCGACTGACGAGTTTTAAGTCGTGGGTTCGAACCCAGGCAGTCGCTTTACTTTGTGTAAATAATTTCATCACCACAGCTCTCAAAACGGTGAAGGAAAACATCGTGAGGAAACCGACATGTCCTAGAACCAAAAAATCGAAGACATGTGACATCTAGCAATCCGTACTGGGCCCGCGTGGTAGATTACAGCCCATTCCCTCTCAAAGAGAGGAGGCCTGTGTCCCAGCAGTGGGAACATTATACGCTGATTATGCTGTCGACGAAGGTGCCTTAGACTAGCTCATCGACAGCACAGATTGAGGATAGGTTGCATTTGCCAGTGTCGCAACACTCACAACCATAGATAAAAGTATATTTCTATGGTCGCAACGCATTGCGCAATGTGTATTATTTATTATCTTTGGTTTTGATCTGCCCTGACATCAAGCAATGGACAACATTATCAAACTTATAACGTTTTGAGTACGAGGCTTTTGGCTACTTCTTATTAGTGTATAGTATTTTGTCTATTTTCTTTGTAATGTGCTTCTTGTTTGTGCAAAATAATGAAGTTTTGTTTTTTTGTTTTTAGATTTATTAATATTAAAGTTCGGCAAAAAAACGGGCTTCTCGCCTGATTGCTAGTCGCTACCATAGACATCTGCAATAGCAAAAGAATCGGAGGCACGTTGCCATCCAAAAGACAAAGGTTAAGGTTATGTTGCTTGACGGCAGAAATAGGTATGCTGGTAGTCAAAAAGAGCTATTATAGGTACAACTAACTGCTGATGATGTGGATGTTGAAAATTATCCCACGAGGACATGCTACCGGGACAAAAACCTATGTTACTACTTATAACGTCAGCTATCTGTCAGTGAAAGTCCTGTCAAAATCGGTCCAGTCGTTTCGGAGATCAGCCGGAACAAACAGACAGACAGATGGACATTTTTTTTATTTTTTTTGTTATAGGTACTGTATATACTTTCATATGCATTTAGTATAAAGCTGTTATTTTGACTTTACAGACTGACACTTCGATTTATTTATTTGAACAGATTACGAACTTCGTCTATTTTTATTCCCATCTTTTCAAATACTAATAATTTAGACACAAAGCTACCAGATAAGTCTTCACATAGCTAACAGCTAATTCTTAAACCAAAATCTAGACAACACACTACAAAGAACACCTATCGATCTTCAACTGTCCGACCCAAATTCCATATAAGCCGGAGCTTAAATTCTTTTATTTTCCTGTCGGTCGCGGATGGTGAAGCACCTTAGTTTAAGACTCAAAAGTTAATATTTTTTGTTCGTTAAGAATTATAGCTTTGAGCTTTTTTGGGTGTCTGTTTCTTTATACCTGGTTAGGTTTATAGATTAAAGTTATGCTCTTCAAAAAGACTTTTTGAAAACCTATTTGTATAATAAGTATTATAAATATTTTCGTTGAAGCTTTCAGTGATTTTTATTAGTTCGCACAAAGGAACACGAGTCAATTGCGAATATTATGAATGATTTTATTTCCGTAAGTAGGTTTGTACAAAAACTTACACATCAATCATATTTTAAAAACTAGATGAAGTCGGCGTTTTCTATCTGACTACCCTGAGAAGAAAGGATGAAAAAACTAAGAGGTCACAGTCTCTTTTAAAATCCAGACATAATCTTGGTCAGATCATTTGAAGACCATGTAGATTTGTGTCTGAAATGGTATTTTGAGGATAAACCACACAGATTGAGTGGGCCTGTCCAGTTAGTGCACGTATTTGTCTGTAATCGTGCAGCTCAACTCAGAACATATGGAGCTCAACGATTCGACTAAAGAAAGGACTATATTTGGGTAGGCCGGTTGGTATATATTACTCACTAAAACTAATTAAACATTGAGCAAAAGGTGCAGATGGAACAAGTACACGTCCGGATTTTACCAACGTATATTAAATAGTTTAAAAAAAAGTATTTAACTGTCAAAACTTGACTGAAGCCACAGAATGAGGCACATTTTATTATTTCTTGCCAATCGGCGCAAGCACGGCTGGTCAATTCCTTCAAGAGATTTCAGATCACATGTCAAGATTTAACTTGTGTTCATAATTATCAGCTGTGGTGTGTTACCATAAACAGATCCAAAGGAACAAAGTCATACTTAATGCTTTTTAAACATCACACAATAGATAGGCCCGAAAGCTCACTTCAAACCAATTATGTATCTAAACCGTCGCGCGACTGAGTTTGGACAAAAATTTGCTCTAAATTCAATGGATCTACAACATTGACCCAAAGTTAGTATGGAAGGTATTTTTTCCAAGATTTGTTATAAATTAACATATGTATTCCATTGTGTTTGAAGTTACTAAAGAAAGACATTCCTTAGCCTAGATTCTTGTTTTTAAGGTTGATAGGAGTTCCGCGAAAAAAATGTTACCTAAAAATATCTTTAGAAGTTTTTTTAATGTTTTATTGGTCACACTTTTAGTAATGTGTCAAACGAATGTTATGGCACTATTTTTCGAAGATTTGGTAATTTTCTAAAAACTGGAATACCATCAACAAAAATACTAATTATTTTTCCGTTTTTTTGTTAGTTTCCAGATAAAGATTTTACACATGCAATCAAACCATTAAAACCTTGCACAACGACGACGTGGGAGTAGAACCGAAGAACATACTCATAATATATTTTGTATACGGGACTCGGTAACCAGTCTTTTGGCCACTGAACCATAAACTATAAATCTTCCAATAGAAAAACCGCCTACGACCTACACCCAGCAATATCGTAGTCACCTAAACTGAAAATGAGTCGCCATTTTAACTGTAAACTCATGAATGAAGAGCCGATAATATCCCGTTCAGCTAATCTAGATCTATGTGAAGTGTTTCCAGCACGCTATGTCTGAATTGTGGCTAAAATTGTACGTAGATACTTTCTTTTTCTTTGAGTGATGAAATATTTATTAGTCTCATTCATTCATTTGTTGATCATTGTGCCTGTTTTCCCAGAAGGGGAAGGCTGAGGTGTAGAGTAGACCGACATTTCGTATATTTTGTTATTATAAAAGCTCCCACAGACAGGCGCGTCGCGCGTCGTGACAGTAGAACAATGTCCATGGAGTTTTCATAGAAATTGTTCTACTAGATGCGCGTCGCGCTGTCGCGTTGCGTCTGTCTGCGGGAGCATTAAGTCTATTTGAGTTTAAGTTTGAGAGGCCATTGTAATTAAACGGTCATAAATGGTTGCTACTGAGCCTTTTGTCATTATTACGTGTCTCGACTGTTACTGTGTTCCATAAAGAAGAACCAAATAACAATATACCCGACCCGGGAATAGAAACCAAGACCCCCACAGCCATCGCACTATATGACCACGGTTCTGTGTCGTCTTTATTTTCTGACAGTCAAAATGTTCCATCATTTATCTCCTTCACTGTAAATCAAATGACAAAGTAAAGGCTAGCGCTCCTTAATATTATTAGGCATCCCAATTGCGTAACACACAATCATAATCCTAATTATTTTGAAGGGAATTCCTCATCCATCGCTTCATATGTTTAAAAAAAAGTCGTCTACTTAGCAACGTAAATAGCGCAATGAATGTCGTCACACTGTCAAAAAATAAACGGAAATGTCATTATAAGGGTGTTACACAATTCGCGGGTCAACAGCACAAACAAAAACCAAGCGAGAAAGATTTTCCTCAAACATGTATCAACCAGAAAATCTCCCATTTCTACTTGCCTACCAGAACTATTAAACGGTTATAACACCAAGACACCTTACTATTCACACCAGAAACATAATCCGACTCCATCTTTATCTAATTACAAACACCATTAAAATAAAGACACCTATAATTACGTTGGTACCGAGGAAGGCATATCGCGTGACAAAATATAGGGGTAGGACATTCAATGTCATGGCTAAAGTAAGAACACGCCAGGGACATGAAATATTGGTGACTGGGTTGGTTATTTTAGATGGTTCTAGGAGTATGAAATATAAAGTATTTTTTTTTTAATTTGGGGTCAACGGTTTAGTTGGTGGAAAGTGCCATCAAACTTCAGACACAATTGCGTAGGAGCGGTTCATCTGAGGATAAGTATACCGTCAAACGAAGTGAATCTGGACGCAGGGGTGAATTGAGACGAAACTTTAAAAGCGATTTTATCATTGAAATAATACAGTTTTTTTTTTTTTGAGATTCGTTTGGTCTTGACTGTAGTCCAGGTCAGAGGTGACATAGACAAAGTCGACGCTGGAGTGAGCTTACCCAGAAGAAGCCTGTTCACTCTCACTTTGAAGAGATTTGGGTTGTATGCGGTCGGAAACACAGACGCAGGTAGAGAGTTCCACTCTCTGATTTTGTTGCCAAAAACGACTCTAATATGTTTAGGTACTGTATTATAATTAACGATTAAGTGCCCTTGTTGGGGACAAACTATATTATTTAAATGATATTATCATTTTTAACGTTTCATTCCGATTCACCCCTGCATCCCTATTTACCCCTTTTGACGGTACATAAATACGTAAAAGATAAATGATTTTATTTTTGAAAGTAGGTTTGGAAAAACATATTATACGTCAATCATATTTTAAAAACTAGATCAGGTCGGTGTTTCCTATCTGACTATTCTGAGAAGAAAGACCGAAACAAGATCAGAGGTCACAGTCTCTTTTAAAGTCCAGACATAATCTTGTGAGGGTGATGTAGATTAGTGTCTTATGAGGAAAGAACCAAACAGATTGCGTGGAGCTGTGCAGTCAGTGCACGCATTTGTCAGTAATCGTGCAGCGCAACTCCGTAGTAGTTATTGCTTGCATTGGACGCAAAGCGATGCTCAATAGCATAATTCAGCGATCTTGGAGATCATGTATGTGGGAAAGTTTGATTTGGCTGTTTTAATCAAAAACGAAATAATATAGCAAAATTAGTATGGTCTCGTAGAACCTTGAACGAATTCTTTCACAAGAAGCTCTACTGTTAAAATAATTTCTCGTCATTTAAAAAAAGAACAATGAACTTAACTTCTTGCCTGAAATCCAGAAGTGTCAGGCAGCGGTGTACCTATAGTACACCCACATTTTGCCAGTTATATTTAAGAGGCTGACAACACCTAAAGCGTGGTCACTGTCGGACTGCTTAGAAACGAAAGAGAAGCGCGATGATACAACGCTGGTGTTATTGCAGAATGTGAAGCGATTATCTATTTACAAAAAATCTATTGATTGGACAAAAAAATTAAAACACTATTTCGTTAATATGTTGCTTGTAGAATAATCTGATAAAAAAACAGGATGATTTCATGTGTATTAGTATTACTTTTAAATCGTTAAAAGAGATTTTTAGAGATATCTTCGTGTTTTTTTTCTATTGTATGAAATTAGTTGTATTATGTTTTCAACACACTATCTTACTAGCATATATCCTGAAGAATATCATATATTTTTCTAATTTTGTTTAGTGCAGTGGTTCATACACTTTTAGACATTATATAACTTATCTTTAGGTCCTGTAGTCCCCTTAAGTCCCATGTGATAGGGGGAGAGCCTATTATACTCAACTGGTCGGAAATCCGGACTCCGTGCTGCTACTGCGAAATTCCAGTCGGAAAAACTCAATAACACTTTGCCCGAACCGGAATAAAAAAAAAAGTTTAGTGCAATACAAAAAAAAAAACGACAACAAACAAAAAACAAAGAAAAAAAGAATAAATAATAACTTGAAATAATGTGAAAAACACTTATAGTCTTTAATTGTTAAAACACAGACACAACCGCATAATTTGCATTATTATCTTTTTAATTACAAGTTTTAAGCTTCCATTACTATATTATTCTAGTTTCCTAGAATTCATTATTGCAGTGTTTTAAGCTTTTCATGACACGATATCACACGATAATGATTCTAATTGCAATGCAAAGGAAACATGCATTAAAAATTCAATATAATTTATAGTTCAAGCTTCAGCAAGCGTAGCATGACCACTTCTATCTCTACTCTACGAAGAGAAGACAAATGACTTTCTTAATAAAAAAACATATTTTTTTTGAATTTTCACATCGCGCCGTAGATTTTTTTCTACAATCTGTCATTTTGTCTCCAGTTTCTTTCGTGTCTATAGTGGCCATGCTAGGCATGCTGGTGGTTAGAGTTACGGAGGGGAACGTCTTCCTATGCGTTGTGTCTAAGGATACCGCTTTCTGCAGCATAGTTTTGACCCCTCCTTATCAAATGCCTAAATCATTATCATCTGCCTAACCTTTTCCAGGGTCTATGTCAGGGTCGGCTTCCAGTCTTACCAGATGCAGCTCAATATCAGCATATTACATAGAGCGACTGTCTATCTAACCTCTACAATCACGGGGTAACATTATACCCCTTGATAAAACTGGCTGCCAGAATTTTTAAGTTTCTTCCATGCCTTAATAATGTTCCTTATTTAAGAACAATCGGGGGCTTGTGGGTATGTAATAACAGCCGCACCGGTCGATCGCATCGACGCTTATCGCATGGGAGACCATCTTTAAATACCAAGACCCCTACGTGCCTCGGAACGTTGATCCCGGCTGTCATTCGTGGATCTTTGACAGTCATTACGGGTCGTCAGAAGCCTGAAAGTCTGACAGCCAGTCTTACCAAAGGGTATCGTATTACCCAGTAACTGGGTCGTGGAGGTCAGATAGGCAGTCGCTCCATGTAAAATACTGGTATTGAGCTGCATCCGGTTAGACCGGGAAGCCGACCCTAACATAATTGGGCAAAGGCTACGTAGATTGATTGATATTTAAGAGCATCTACCTGCAGGCTTAGCACAAGCACCGTCTTGTCGACGGAAGAATAGACAAAAATGACGTTTCGTGAAGACAGTACGACCGCAGCAAAGTAGAATGAGTCAACTGCACTTTTTACAAAATTCAGTAATTTATTCACGTTATCTTTTATTTTGCTTATATCTCGAAAATGGTGGGTCCTATCGCAAAAATAATGAAAATTTCGCAAAAAAAATCGCAAAAGCCGACCCCTATCCATACAAAAAGTGAAAAATTCCATTTTTCCATTCCATTTTTATACTTTGTGGCCGTCGACTAAAAAGTTTTCTACTGTCTTTAGCATGGCGATTAAAAAATCAAATTGTCTTCACTACCTTAGACAACTGTCTTCAGAAATAGTCTACATTAAAAAGGACCTAGACAACGATCGATAGAAACGAAAGACAAAATGACAGATTTTAGAAGGATTTTTACGGTGCGATGTCAAAAATGGAGTAACGAATTGTCACTTTGTATGGGAATAGCCGTGTCCATTCTTCGACGAGATAGACAGCGTCATGCTAAGCCCGCTGGATTAAAAACCTGCGGTTTCAGATCCTAGTCCCTAAGAAGCAAGATACGAAACCTCCAAACCACGAAATTAGGAAAAAGAAAATCAAATTGCTAACAAAGTAAAATTTCATTGAATCCACCATTGTGTGACCACCACAACCATTATCTACCACCATGACATTTAGAGAACAAATCTGAACTTAGCAAATTAGAAGTCGACGATAGCTAATTATGTTTCAGCACGGAAAGCGTTAATTATATTGTCATTATCTTCACGCTATGTAACTTTGTAGGTAAGTAAAACTTATACCTAGAATAAAAATGAAATCTAGACATTATCATTACAATTGACTAAAAGGGTGATGAAGAAAAATAATAATAATAATTTATATAATCAGACATAATTCTAGTCCATAGTTTAACACTCATCCATTTAAATTATAAACTATTTTAAATTCTATACAGATAAAAAACCAAAATAAAAAGCAAAGCGAAATTAAAGGCAATAATGCGAAGATGATTTTAGACAACTTTTTTATTAAATGTTTTTTATTAGCGTAGTAACACACGCCGGGTATCCGCTAGTGCACTCTAAAAGTCTACCTACCCTTCAGTGGATTCAGGCGTCATGTTGTGCTGGACAGGCAGCTTTGGAGGAAACAATGCCTCATATACTTCTATTCCCCCTTCAAAATTGGAACACAACAACACGATCTTGTGGAAGAAAAAAATTATGTTATTAAGTCCTACAACATCATGAATATCCTATCCTACGCGACAAAGGTCTACAGTCTAACTCGGAAACTAAGCTAATCCTTTCCATTACAGTTTTAAACTAGTACAGAAAACTTTATAATCGCACCGTAGACCGACAAAGTTTATATTTATTCTAACATTTGACGCTAATTAGAGGTTTTCGTGTTCCACCGCGATTAGCCTAACGTTTGGTAGACAAACTTTTTTCCTTTGAAGAATGTTTAGTTCGCGAATACGTATCGTGTTCTTGTGTCGGCACTAGTTGTACGAGAATATCTCCTGTCGTAGTGAAAAGCTATGTCAAGCCCCGTTCATGGCCTCGAGCGCCGCGACGCGACTTGTGTCAAGCGACACGTTTCCGTCTGTCGCTTCGTAAGTCGCGTCGCGGTGACCCTTGGCATGCTCTAAACAACTTCTTTCGTCTGTTTTCTTGAAAGTCGCTGTCGCAAAACGCGTGTTGCTTGAGTATGTAGTTCGTGGCCACGGGGTCAGTCAGTAAGGTTGGTGGCGGGCTGTTTGCCCAGGGTATACTCATGGAAGCTCTTTTACTAATAGCAGTATTCTTTTATACCGGCAACGTATTTACTTATTTTATTATGTATGTTCACACAGTAAAATAGATACAGATACGACAAAAGGGCAGACAGTGCGACGCGACCCTTGTAGAACAATTTCCATGAAGTTTTGCCGTTAATTATAAGTATTGAGTACAAAGGTACTCTTTATTTCTTATGATTTTTCTTTCAGCAGACCTGTGAAAGGTGAAAAGATAAAGAAAATAAATGTAGACAAGAGTGTGTGAGAACAAGAAGAGAAGAGGGGCTTGTGGCTATGTAATAACAGTCACACGGTTCGATCGATCAGGTTAAGCTACGCTTGCCGCGGTTGATCCGTGGATAGGTGAAAATCTTTCCATACCAAGACACCTCCATGCCTCGGGAAGCAGGTTAAGCCGTTGGTCCCGGCTGTCAGCAGCAGGCTTTGGTCATTTTAAGTAGAGTTGTTGGGAAAAAGTCGACTTGTCGAGGCGCTGCTCAGTGAACCAAGTGGAACACTAGAGCTAGCCAAACCTATGGGGAACTCATTTGGAGACTGCGGGAACTCCCAAACCCCCCCGAATATGGCTACCGGGTCCTCCCATCCAGTCGCCGGCTGGCACGGTGGAGCATATTGGGGTTTTTCGCGAGTTGGCGGGGCAGCCTTTGGCACGTAGCTGGCGTGCTACTTGGCCCCCCTACTGACTGCGGTCTGCCAACGGCTGGCACCGTGCTGCGGATCCCGCTACTCTCTAAAATGAGTTACCCGGCAAGCTATGCCCAGAGACCAAGACCGGTTCTGAACAGCACAACTGAGAATCTCCTTCTCCCCTAAAGGCACTGGTACTCCCACACATCGACGGAACACAGCAAGCTGCTTGGCGCCGGACTCCAGTGGGATGGTGGTCGCGAGCCAGGCGGCCCCTAGCGCAGCCTACCACCGCTAAGTGGGATCGTTCAGCCGTACCACAGGTAAGCCTGTGGTGCCGTTGCCCGGGGTGGACCACTAGGAGGTAGATTCCATACCACCCCAAATATGGTTTATTATATACATATATAATAATAAATGGCTTGTAGATGGCCTTCAATTGCATATTATTGACGAATACTGTATAAGTTACCTGTAAGTTTCCCGAATATAATAAAATAAATAAATATAAATATATAGGTATTGTAGCGAAATAAAAAAGGAAATTCAGCACATAAACAATTAAAAACGTATAATTTGTTAAATAAAAATAACACACAACAAACATAACATAAAATCACGCCTGTATTCCCCGAAAGGTTAGGCAGAGGTGTACCTATAGCACACCCACATTTCGCCAGTTATGTTTAAGTCCCATGTAATAGGGGAAAATAAAAATCGCTCCCAAAATTAAGTGAAAGATGTTAAAATTAAATATTATAAAAAACACAGTTGTGGAACCAGTAAATTGGCCAAAATGTAACTTAAAGTACATGGTAAATCTTTGTTGTACGCTGGTTTACGAACTAGGAAGTCGATTGCAAACGGTTTTTAGGCTCGTTACGTAGCCTTTAAAATGTATATTATCTCTTAAAGATTATCTAAATTATCCCGATAGAAACAGACATGATTAGAGATTGATATACTGACTAGCATTAAGGTATTAAACTCGTAAGCGTTAATGATAATAATAGGTAAAGGTGGTAGCTTTCTGGACCCTGGCGAACCACGGCCTCGAAACACAGCACAATAGATAAAAGTGACAGTTACATGGACCCTGACGAACCGCGGCCTTGAAGTACAGCAGACGTCGACGAAATGCAGGTCATACGATGATCATGTGTCGTGGATCATAAAGGGCATGTCGGTCTCCAACTTTAGGGATTCTATCCGGCTGGCAAATACGACATAATGGAACCGCAAGCCTGGTATATAGTCCGGTACCCGGAAAAGGACCAGAAGCAGCCCTTTTATCTGGTTCTACATTTACGACAAATAAATTAGAGTATTACACCCGAGAAAAAAAGCTAAGACTTCCGCTGAGAGATACGATCAGGAAAAGTATGTACCAGACTCGAAGAATGTCGTGCACAAATTGTGTGGCGACTTGGTTGATTGTAAAACATTTGCATCAATTTGATAAGGAATCAAGATCCGTACCCCATTAATATTGAAAAAACTGAAAAATTATGGAAATCGACTCGTCTTGATTTCAAGTCCGCAACTGTTTTTTTTTCTATTTCCATCATATGTTTTGCTTGTCAAGGTCAAAATTTAAAAAATTGGGATTCAAAAAATAAAAGAAAGAAAGAAAGACGACAAAAGGGAAACCAAAGAAAGACCAAAGAAAAGAACCAGACCAAAGGCCAAAGATTGATGACCAGACATAATTACAAAAGTAGGTTGTAACCACAGAGTACACGCTGAAGTATGTAGATATAAGCTATCCAAGAAAGCTAGCAAAGCACCTTACCTTACTTTAAAGAATTGAAAATACTAACTTTACCATCTTTGTACATATTAGAAACAGCATTGTTTGTAAAAGCGAATGAACAATTATTTCAAAAATATTCAGCAGTTAAGAGAAGCCCAATTCGTGCCCAATTTAAGAATTTGTTATGTCTAAACAAATGCAAAACTGCTTTATTGCAAAGAGTTTCTTTGGTATTGCTGCAAATATTTATAATAAAATACCTGATAATATTAAATGTATGCCTCTAAACAAATTTAAAAAGTTACTTCAGGGGTTACTACTAGAGAAGTGCTATTACAGCGTAGATGAATTCTTAAACGATATTTCTCTTGTATAGAATTCATAACTTAGATTTTAATTTAGAAATTAATTTAAATTTTGACTATGCAATTCTTAATCAAATTTAGACATTATAATTTAATTTAAATTTTGACATTGTAATTTCTTTCCTTTTTTATTTGTTTGTCTTTTGGTGTAATGTTTGTCTAGTGCGACTAATTTTGTACGCCATAAATGGCAAAACATGTAGCTACCTCATACTAATTATAAGACCCATAAACTGTACTCATGTTTTACAAAATAAATATATCTTGTATCTTGTATCTTGTATCTTAGAAGGTAACCTTTCGAACTTTTTTTGCCAGTTTCCCTGAGAAATTACTATTTATTTTGCCTTAAAAGAGTTCTATTGATGATTATTCTGTAAATACATATTTATTACAGTCCCGAAACATATTTTCATCAACATATAACCCGGTACTGACTTGCAAACTCGACTTGCGTTTGCCTTAAATTTACTGCAGTAGGAAATAAACGAGGTAGGAAGGTACAAGGCTGCCAACTCTTTAACTGAAAAATAAAATGAATATGATTGTCCTTGACAAAACAAGAAACAAACAACCTATACACTGAATAGATTTCTATTCTTTCTTATATTCTTATCATATAGAAAGTTATACGACCGGAAATATGTTAGTATAGGAACAGTATTTCTACGTGAAAAAGTTAATATACTCTTTACAATTTTCCATTGCCAGAAGTGTAAACAAACAATATATCTGTTTTCTTTTGAATTCGATTAATTCAAAACAAAACAAAATATTTTATTTCACTTAGACCAACATGGGAACTTATGAAACGTTAGAAGCTAGGTGCACGGTTCCAATTGGTTGTTTTATGGAGAAGAGCCGGCAAGAAACTCCACGGTTACTCTTTTAAAAATAAGGGGCTTTTACAATGTTTCCAATTACAGTGTTGATAGATATGGTAGGACAGTGTGGACGTAAATGGCTCAAAGGTCGATTAGTGATTCTATTATGTAATTAGTGATTAAAATGATTCTATTATGTATGAGCCTTATTGATTGTTACCTATATTTTACATAATTTATGATTCTTGTTGCACTGAAGACAAACAATTTAGGCCGAAATAACTACATAGTTAGCTAGACCCAAATCGCTTTCCTAGCTACAAAGAGAACCCATATTTGGTACAAGACTACTAAAAGTGAAAAATTGCAAAATATATTTTGTTTACAAAGTTAACGAAAGGAAAAGAATCGTACTATACTTATAGATTATTGTCCCCAAACTAGAAGTCAATAAATAAAAGTAACATATTTTATTACAAACATATTCGTGTCGACTTCAACCGTGTATGTTTTGCAGAATCAAGGGCAAAACTTTCACAAAGTTACGACTGTTAGAAACCCTCCAATTTGAACCCTGTTGTCATTGAGATAGGGTTGGAATCAATGCTTAGTTAAATTGGTTTTCATGGTGGGCTTGGTATCAATTGTATGATTTAGACACGGATTAGAAAAAAAAGAAGGACTCCGCGCCACGCGTATCGAAAGTGAAACACTATAAGTATGCGGCGACCGTTTGTACAAACATGCTTCACGCACACATTTACATCATAAGGTGCCATTACGCGGAACTACGGCGTCATTGTAAGTACTGTTTACGTCAAGTATAAAAATAAAAGAATGCCTTCTTGTGTTGTGAAATGGTGTAAAAATAATTCTGCACCTTATTTACACTCACACACACACATAGGTCGGTACGGTGCTTCACTTTCGATATGCGAAGCGCGGAGTCCTTTTTTTTTCTAGTCCGTGGATTTAGTATTATGTCGGTTTATAATAGGTCTTTACTAGCGTTGCCGGAGCGAAATATTCCGAAGTATTCCCGTCGAATTATTCGCGAAACATTCGGAAGTATTGAGTAGTATTCGGAATTATTCCCCGAGAAGAAATATCTAGATAAGTACATGTTTGGCCACGCATAGAGTAGGTAGTTGTGTAGGTAGTTAGTGGTAATGAACCTGCTGCGAGTCGCGGGGCGGGGTGGCACTGCCACGTGCAAGTGTTCAACTATTGATCGCTAGATGGCGACGCAATTACCATTGCAAATTACATATGTTCCGCGTTAGTGATTGTGTATTCATACCCACGAATCTTCCTTCCTTCCTACCTTCCTAACCTTGGTCACTGCAGCAGCAGAAAGCGCACGCAGGCGAGCACTACCGATGGAAGTTGTACAGTTACAGCTTTTACGTTTACCCGTTAGAGGGTGTTAATGCCCGTGGCTATAAATATATTACTACGCGTTCATTAATAAAAATGAGTATAATACGATTTGAAAACTTCCGAATATTTCCTTTCATCTACTTAGATATGTACTTACGTAATAAGTTTTTTTATGCGGTTTAGGTGTGCAAGTGATGTTTTGCGAGAATACTATGTACATAAAGGTAAATAAGTAGGTAGGTACTAAGATGAGTTTATATTATATATTATTATTTACCGAAATAAATAGTAAAACGGTACCTATTACCTATATTATTTCAATTGTTTCTTTATGTATGTACTTTAGTAAGATTTCGGTTGAACACTACCTATTCTAAAAAGAAGGAGATAATCTTTTTGGTAAAACATCGTCGTAAAAAAGTACGTAGGTAACCCTAACTTCTTATTCTTTTTTTTAAACCATTAGGTAGAAGTAAAGTATCCGCACAAAATCGACACAGTTTAAACTCATCCATACTAAAATAAAATAGTAAGTACCTAGTCATAAGTACATAACTACTTACAGGGAATTATTCCCGCATAGTAGGTACGTAGGCATCGAATAATACTTCGTTGATTATTGAATGAAGCGCTGGCGTCGCCGTGCGACTAACGAGGGAAGTTCTCCATTTACAGTTTTACTCTTGCTAGCTAGATGGCGTTAATTCACGTAACGCACCGACGAAATATCTAATACACGGCGAGTCTCCTCAAGCTACCTACGCATACATTCGTAACTACTGGGAATAATTTAACTCTTAATAAGTAATAAAACGTAGGCCATCTACTTCATCCTTACAATATTTATTTTACTCTGCATTCTTGCTGCGGTAGTATTCCTTCCAATCGAAGTATTCTTTTGAATGTTTCCGAATTATTCCGAATACTTCCGAAGTTTTGCAACGCTAGTCTTTACCTATGAAATTGCCGTTTTGTATGAAAAAATTTAAACGAATTTTTTTCATGAATTTTTTATTTGTATTAATCGAAGTAATCACCCATGCAATCAATGCATCTTTGCCATCGCAGTGGCAGTTTATTGATGCCCTTCTTAAAGAAATCAGCTGGACGGGAGGCAACAAATTCTTCAAAGGCATTTTGTACTGCCTCTCGGGTATTAAATTTTTTTCCCGCCAAGAAGTTATCCAAATTCTGGAAAAAGTAGTAGTCTGTAGGCGCAAGGTCTGGTGAGTAGGGCGGATGACGGAGAGCTTCCAACCCCAGTTCTTGCAACTTGGAGACCGTCTGCTGTGCAGTATGAGGTCGCGCGTTGTCGTGCAGGAGCAGCGGAGACGAGCGATTGACCAATGCTGGTTGGAGATGCGCCAGCTTCTCCATCATTGTGTTCAGTTCTTCACAGTACACATCTGCAGTAATGCTCACCCCGTTTGGTAAGAAGCTGTGATGAATCACACCGGCGCTAGACCACCAAACAGTGACCATCACTTTTCTAGGGGTAAGTTTTCGTTTAGGGCATTGTTTAGGTGCTGAACCAGGATCCAACCAACTTGCTGAGCGCTTACGGTTATCAAACAGAATCCATTTTTCATCGCAGGTAACAATTCGGTTCAAAATTCCTTCATTTGTGTGTCTGTTGAGCAGTGCAAGGCACGTCTCGACGCGTACTTCGCGCTGGCGATCATTGAGTTCGTGGGGCACCCATTTGTCAAGCTTTTTTACCTTGCCAATTTGACGCAAATGGACCAATATTGTTTTGACGCTAACGTCGAAAGCTGCTGCTAATTCAGCCGTAGATTGTGTATCATCAGCTTCCACAATCGCCTTTAATTCGTCATTGTCGACCAAAGTCTTCGGACGACCGCGAGGTTCATTTTTCAGGTCGAAATTTCCAGAACGGAAGCGAGCAAACCAATAACAGGTGGTGCGTTGGTTTGTAGTGTTAGCTCCGTAAACGTCGTTGATGTTGCGTGCCGCTTGTGCCGCGTTGCTGCCACGACGGTACTCATATTCCATAATTACTCGAATTTTTAACGTATCCATGATGACGAAAAAGATTGAAATGCGATGAAAATGTAACACTAATCAATAAAGAAATGACTACTTTTACAAAAAAAAATCCATGTTTTTAAAATAAAATTAATTTTAAATTAGAATTCTTAGCCAAACAAAAATTATTTTGATTTGAAATGGCCAGTACTGCAGAACGGCAATTTCATAGGTAAAGACGTAATATTTATATAGATGTATGCATTTTTTTTTTTTTTTTGGGTGGGAAATCATGCAATGACCTCTCCCGCACTGGGCGGAGCGGAAGGGCGTGTCAGACTCTTACTGACTAAAACCCACCCGTGTTCCTTCAGTTGCCTGTGCGCCAGGGCCACGGTAACTCTTTCGAACAATCTGCGACCCCGGCAGGCATCGGCCCTATCGGACCCCTTCAATGATGCTGACATCTCTTTGAGGCGCGCTTGGAACACGACGCGCCGTCGACCCGGGCCTGGTTCTTACCGGACGGCGAGCTGCCCATTGCTCGCCGTCCGCAAGCCCGCGCCTACGATGGCCGGGAGTCGGCAATTGACTCCCGACGCCCAGGGTGTCTCCTCCTGCGGCGACTAGGGGCGTGAGGGCACAACGATTGCCGCACCCTCACGCGCTCCGCCTCCTCCTTCGCGAGCATTACTGCTTCACAGAAGGAGGTGACGGCTTCCCATTCCGTCTCGCTCCGTACCATGGCCTGCACCATGGCCGGACGCGAGAGATCGCCGCCGCCGATCGCCGCCACGAGGACACGGCGGTGCTCCACCCAAGCTGGGCAGACCTCCACCGTTTGCTCCACCGTGAACTCCGGTCGATCCACACAATGCCAACACCCGGGCGTTTCCTCCCGCCTTATCCGAAACAGGAACCTCCCGAAACAGCCATGTCCGGTGAGGACCTGCGTCAGGCGGAAGGTGAGGACGCCGTGGCGCCTTTCAAGCCACTCCTCAAAGAGGGGACTTACCGCCGCATTTGTGGCGTGCCCAATATAGATGGTTGCATGTGTTTTCTATTAAGAGGCCGCATAGAAACGAGTGGTTTGGTTACACGAACTTTATTATGATTTTAAGTTCTATTTTGAGGTCCCATAACCAAAATTTAAACATAAACGCGGCTACATATCAAGCTATACATTTCCAGTATAAGCTGATCTCGCATTGTATAGGATTGGCGTACAATGAGAGGTCAGCTGTATACTGGACATGTATAGTTTGATATGTAGCCGTGTGTACATACAGAGGCAAATGATAGCGATACCCATCACATTTGTAGAGATATGGTGGGTATAGATATCTTAACACACGATATAAAAACAAGAAAATTATTCGTTTTTTGGAGTGAATAGTTTTTTTTTTGGAGTCTTACCGCTATTATAATTACTTAAAATATGAGTTGAGATAATCTGTTTTACTTTTGTTTTATCTTGGTTAGAAATCGATATCCATTATGACAGTGAAGTTTACACAAAAAAAAAATCCGGAGATAAATAAATCTGAAAGAAAAAAAAACCTTTTTTTAAATTAATATAGGAATATTTTATGCAGATTTTTATTTTCTGCTGAAAGGCTGTGCGGACTACCTTTTAATCTCTTTCACACCCCTAGAGAATACTAAATCATTGCCAACCCCAAAACCCAAACTCGCCCACACAATATTAGCCCAAGGTCAACAAATTCGTCACCCGCACACCTTGTTTTACTACCCTTTGTAATGGCGTTACATTCCCTCATAAAACGGTGACATAATTATCTAAACGTTAGTCAGGTCATGGCACGGTTAGAAGGTGGAAACGAATGAAGTAATATAGTTTTTTTTATGGTTTTGCGACGTCGTATCACGTCTGTATAAAAACACAAATAAGTACATACAGAGTGGCAGGGACATGGACGCACAAATTGTAACCATGTATTCAGCACATGATTCTAGACCACCAAAGACCGATTATCAAAAAAAAAATGCGCTGTTTCATAGAAAACTGCAATACCTAAGCGTTAAAAATGTATGCAACAGCATTGTTTTTTAAATAACGTACAAATAAAATACAACTCCTGGGTTCAAATTTTTGATAGAATCATGTACTGAATCCATGGTAAAAAGTTGCACGTCGATGCCACTCTGTATTGTTTTATGATTAAAACTGTATAAGACAATAAATAATTATAATAAGATTTAGTTAAGGGGACAACATGATCTAAACGCAAATTTATAATGCCTAAAAATATATGATCCACTGCAGTAACCAAAATCAGAAAAATATATGATATTTTTCTGGATATATGCTGGTTAGATAGTGTTTTGAAAACATAATACAATTAACCTGATATGATAGAAAAAAATCACGACGATACCTCTAAAAAAATATTTTAACGATTAAAAACCATACTAATATACATGCAAACACTCAGATTTTTTGTCAGATTATTCTACAAGTAACATACTAACGTAATAGTGTTTTAATTTTTTAGTCCAATGAATAGATTTTTTGTAAATCCATTATTGCTTCATATTTTGCAATAAATTACCAGCGTTTTGTCATCGCGCATCTCTTTCTTTTCTATGCAATCCGACAGTGACCGCGCTTTAGCTCTTTTAAGCCTCTTAATACCCTAGGCTAGATAAGTCGAAGTTAATTTTGTATTGCAAGAGTTTATTTTTGCGATTAAAAAGAAAGAATGTCGTTAAATACTTATATTCCTCTTACTCCTGCTTACAGCGACACATTCGTAAAGGTCGGGAAAATTGTTTGCCCCACATTATTTATTTATTTATTAACTATGGATGACTTACAGTTAAAACAAACATAATAAAAATAGTATGTGACAGCCAATTAAAAGTCATCACTTCTAACAACAGATTGGAAATAAAGAGTGTGAAGAACACAACACAGCTACCAAAAAAGAAATAAAAACAGTATAACATTCAAGCTTAAAACTAAATTCACATTTCTTATTCAACACAAGAATAAAAACCTGAACATACAAAATATTAATTAAAAAAGCTAAGGCTTAGGCACTTTCTGGCTGAGCACACCTGTTATGAATGGATCAAAATCATGCTGTTTACACATGTCATTAAAGTTTCTACTTGCACGCACTATAAATGAATTTTGCCTGTAATTCGTAGAGGTAAATGGAACACGCAACGGTGCGTTCCATGGCTTCGACCTTCCGGGAACGGTAAAGTAAAATTTGGATAGAATTTGGATTATCATCAACAAAAGCCTCATTGTTAACAACTTTCGCTAATTACATAATAGAATCCTTGGTAACAGGTTGCGCCTCGATATCCCTGGCGCCCTGTATACCTAAGTCTGACGCACTGAGGAGTGAAGACAGTCAGCCCACCTTTCATGTTAAGCATAAACAGATTAATCAGCAAATGTTCCCACTATTGGGACCAAATCAAACTAAAAAAAAAAAAAACAATGAAACCATTTACAGGCACTTTTGAATTGTCTAAGAGTCGGTCAGTTAGTTAGAAAGTTGAAAATACTTGCCCATTCCAAAACGTAGATCTCTATGGAGAAGAACAGGCAAGAAACTCCAAGGACACTCTTTTTAAATCAAGATATTACAAAATCCTGGGTACATTATTCTTGTTGCTTCTTTATGTGAGAACAACGTAAAAAAATATTAAGAAACAATTAAAAATTAAAAATAAGCCGCGGCAGCTAACAGATGACCAGTCCCAACCGATACAGGCCTGCTCTTTGTAAGAGGGAGGCCACCTTGTTGACTGGCCAAGTTTTTACCACGACCTATAGATGCAGAAATCGTTATTTGTCAAATAGGACGTTTCACGTTGAGGTTCACATTTATGAAAAAAGTAATCAGAAATCCAGTAAACAGCAACCTTGAACAAGTCTCTAGTCATGAGTTTATTAAAAACATCACGAAAATCAACCAGCATTATCAACCTCACCTTCTCTTATCTTAAGAGGAAACGCGGTCACATGGTCGTTGGCGTACATTCCATACTAACGAAATTATAAAAACTACATAAATTTTTGAAAAAATAACATAGGGACATGGCAGTTATAATGTATTATCTACATATCCTAACTAATTTTATAAATGCTAAAGTAAGTTTGTTTGTTACCTTTTCACGCCTAAACCACTGAACCGGTCATCCTGAAATTTTGCATATACGTTTTCAGGTGTACAGAAACGGACATGGAGTACCTTTCATCCCGAAAAAAAGTACTGTTGCCGAGGAAAATAACAATAACGTTTTTATGATAATAGATGGCGCCACATGTCTTTCGAATCATGATTCAATTATATTATTAAATCATATTATTATAGAAACTTTAGTAGTGTGTTACGAGTTTTTTTTATTTTCTATTTAAGTACCTAATACATTTTGTGAGTCTAGAGTGTCGATAGACCGGTTTTTCATCCTCCTAACTATAATTCCCCGAACAAACCGAATTGATTGTCAAATTCTAAATTAACGCGAGCGAAGCCGCGGGCAAAAGCTAGTACATTATAACGTAAAAAAATATTTGGACTAGTATCATGAACCAGGGAGAAAACATAGGAATACGTTAGTATGGAATGAACGCGACCACGTGACCCAGAAAAATAAATGTCAAACACCGTCGACCCTATCACATAAGAAGAAACGAAAATAGACCTTTCACCATTACCAACACTCCAAAACTCACAGTATCTTAACAACAAAGGCTGTATACAGACAAACACTTTTTCTTTCTAAAACAAAGATTCTTGCACAAAAATAAACATTTCGTTCGGAACAGCGCCGCGGTTACTAATTAGCAGCCACCTTAAGATAATATACCGGGAACCATAGACCCATCAATAGTTTTAAATAGGCAATTTTCTCCAGATTAAATAGTTTTCATACTCACAGAATATGTTGTGACTAAAGGCCGACCGTATTCGGCCAAAATATCTATTTTCGGCCAAATTTTGTTTTCGGCCGAAAAAATCCAAGTGCCAGCAAATCAATATTTTCAGTTCATTTATTCAGAGAAAATCGATTTTACACATACACATACATACATAAACTTACGCCTTCTCCCCATGAGGGTACGCAGAATCTACAGAACGCCACCTGCTACGATCCTTACATACTCCTTTTGCCTCGTTTACGTTCATACATCTGGTCATACACGCACGCTGGTTGTGAGTACTACGCACCTGACCTTTCTGAAGAACATCACCAATAAGGTCACTATATGTTTTACTAGGGCGTCCCCTTCCGGCCAAAAAAAAACTAATTGATATTAATAACAACTAAGTAAACGAACAATAATTGTGAGATGCAGAAAAAAGGCTTTTAACAAATACTTACAACATCAGGTTGTTGGATTAATAATAATTATGAAAAGTATAAATTAATGATTAAAAGATGGAAGATGGATGCGTTTATTTCACTTTTATCAAAAAACAGCTATTGACAAACAATAAAACATTATTTCGTTTTCGTTTTCGGCCGAAAAGAAAATCATTTTCGGTCGGATTCTAATTGTGACGCATCTTGGGAGAGGACTATGTCCAACAATAGAATCCGATAGGCCGAGATGACTGATTGATAATATTCACTGTATATTGTGAACACTACATGGTCATGGTCTACATGGTCTTCACATGATCTGACCAAGATTATGTCTGGACTTCAAAAGAGACTGTGACCTCTGAGTTAGTTTCGGCCTTTCTTCTCAAAGTAGTCAGATAGAAAACGCTGACCTCATCTAGTTTTAAAATATGATTGACGTGTAAAAGTGTTTGTACATACCTATTTACATAAATAAAATCATTTATCATTTATCACTGCCTGCAAAAGTCCTGCCAACAAGGAAAATTGTATAATTGGCAAATTAGAACAGTACCATTGCAGGAATTAATCAAAATTAATAGCAAAAGGCTCGCCCGCTACTACATGGGACTTAAACATAATTATTATAAATGTGGGTGAGGTATACTTCTGCCGAATCACGTTGCTGTTAAGTTACTATACGGGTAGGGATATCGACGTAAAACCTATCACCATCGATTCTGTACATAACTCAGAACGGGCTCTGCGCTAAAATTAAATTATTGGTCGGTTTGGTTCGTGGTATTGCACTTTTCTATGAAACAGCAGGTTTTAATTTGACAACTGACGTAGATTTCTACGCTAGGGGCTCTAAAATCATGTGCTGAAATCATGATTACAGTTTGCGCGTCGATGATGCCACCCTGTATAGCGAGCAAAGTGTAATGAAAATGATATGTATTTACATAATTTATACTAATATATAGAGGAAAGATTTGATTGTTTGTTTGCATTGAATAGGCTCCGAAACTATGAGACCGATTTGAAAAAATCTTTTACCGTTGCGTTGGGAAGCTACACTATCAAAAACATCTTCGCGTTAACTATTAACAAATCCCAATGCCGGACCTTCGAATTAGTAAGGATCGACCTACGAAAAGAATGTTTTACTCATGGCCAACTGTATGTTGGCATATCGTAACTCAAACTCAACTCAAACTCAAAGCATTTATTTCAAATAAACCAATTACATGCACTTTTGAATTGTCAAGGGGTCGGTCAGTCAGAAAGATGAAGCTAGTTACCCATTCCAAAGCGTAGTAGGTACCTATGGAGAAGAACGGGCAAGAAACTCCATGGACACTCTTTTAAATCAAAAAATGGTTACAAAATATTGATTACATGTTCATGTTGAAATTATGCATGTGAGAACGATGCAGAACGTTAAAAGCGTCCGTAATAAAAAGACAAAAGCAATTCAAATATTAAATTAAATTAAAATAAGCCGTGGCAGCTAAGAAATGACCAGTCCCCACTGACGGCACCCGTTCACGAGCATGACGCATGGATCAGCACCATTCTGCTCAACCATTTTGAAGGGAACTTAATGGTCCAACACACACGCCACCACCAGCGAGACATTAGAGTGAGCATGACAAACTCTCAGCCGCCAGGGCACATTCAAGTCAATGAAAGAAAAACTTATTAAATGGTAGCTTTATAGTAGGTACATAGTACTCACACATGTGCTATGCAATTATACAATACTAAAACATTGAATTTATACAATGCAAAGATAAGTTTTTAAAATCTTCAGCAGCTCCAACAGTAGTTTCAAATGCTAATCAATTATTTTATGCCCCCCTGTGGAGCAGGACCAGCGTTGAGCCAAGCATTTTTATCAGCGATGTAATCCCCCAACTTATAATATGCTTGGCTGCATGCGTGGATCGGAGCTCCTGAAAATCAATTTATTTTGCTGCCATTAAATAAAACAACATCAAATATCGTTTAGTTTAGCTCTGACTCAATAAATTTTATGGATTTTATTTGTAGTTATGATCTTTTTACAAACATTAGAAATAAAAATAAAATAATCGAATATTAAAAAATAACACAAAAAAAAAAACTTTCTTTATAATGTACTCTTTTTTAGTAACCCGACGTAAAAAGAAGGGTGTCTGTTTGTGAGTGTGTATGTGTTAACTTTTTTTTTTTAAATACCCTTGCGAAGCCGGGACGGGCCGCTAGTGTATTTATACGAGAAGGTCCGCCCGCCACCTAAAGAAAATTTGAAAAGATGTGTTATTTTACTACTTGACTGAAAGTTATTTAATCAAAATAATAAAATTTTATTTATTTGCCGATATCAAATTCTCGACCCGTAGATAGATAAATGCTTTATTGTACACCAAAATTTAACAATGCACATTTAAAAGCGTCAGAAAATCTTCGATAAGCCACATATAGTGTAAATATAATAGAAACCAGGATAAAACTCTATCTATGACAACATCCCCAAAGAATGTTGCAACCACTAACACCACTTATTCACAAAGGCGTTTAAATAAATTCATTGAAATCTTCTCTGTGCCTTCCAAGTGTAAGACACTCTCATATTATTATACCTTTTACTTTTAGTTTCTAAGAAGTGTTAGCATACGCGCTTGCGCCGTAAGTTGGTGGTGTACTGGGCTTTGACATTTGTGTTTATTTTATTATTCTTTCAGTTGTTGTATTTGGTGCTATCGCATTCTGTGGTACTCCCTTATGAGTACAGCCTGCCAAAGGGTTTTCCCTATTAGCCTTTAAAACGACTCCGAACTCAAGTCAAACAAAGCAATTAAACTTGTGCTGGTGCGATTTTACAGTTAATGGGGTTTATTTATAAACGTTGCATAGAATTAAGAGACGTCAAAAATGGACGGTTAAAAAGTCGCTAATTATTACTTAAATTTAAGCAACGTTTATAAATAAAGGGGAATGTCTTTCGATTTGGATGTATCAGGCTCCAAACTTTTCACTTGCTGCATGAGTACTGTCACATGCACCCGAGACTCCCGGAAGCAACAGAAGAGCGCTGGCTTAAGCGACATCGATGTGGTCTGATCAAATTAAATTAGAAAACGAAACTCTTCAGATGTCATGGATTCTAAATATGATATCAAAAAAAGAAAATTATTTGATGATTTTCTTTCTTTCTTTCTTTTTTCTTTAAAATGTCATTCTTGTCTTCAAATATATTTAGTTGTCTAATGAATTAATAGGTCAGGGACGAACTTTTAGCGTCTAATAAATGGTTTTCAAGCGAACATATATTGTAAAACGAGTACTGTTAATATGACGCAGCATGGTAATAATTCTTAAGCAACGTTGTGGACCAAGTAATAAATAGGGGCATTATTCATAATGCCCGCGCATTATGAATAATGACAAGCGTAGTGCGGGGCTCCTACTTCTGGGTGGTTTAAAAAATATAACCACGAAGGGGATGGCTTCTAACCTAAACGGTCCGAGTCGGGGTGCCCTAAGTCCCGAACTCGTTTAGTAGCTCACTTACAACATTAGTCGCATGAGTTATCAATTCAGAAGTAAATATATTTATCGGTAGCTCTGAGTCATATTAATTTACGTTCGTAAATGAACACTAGTTTTTTGATATTCTGTTGGAATAGTAAATATGATGAATTAATATAATTGAAGCTGTTCTATTAACTCGTTGCCTACATATAAAAAAAGACGTTAGGTCGCAGGTGCTAAAGAAAACTTTTGTTGCTGCACTCATAATTTTCCTAATTTTAAATTTTGAAATTTTTCAAAGAGCTGCTTTTTTTTTTTAATCTGTACATTGTATAAATGAAACCTCTTAAGAGATTTAGAACAAGCATTAGTAACCTGCGTACTACATATTATTTATTCCAGCGATCTAGGTATCTAATTTATGGAGATATCACGGTTTTTATTAGCGACCCGGAATTTTTGCGATCCAGTGTATTTGCTTATAGCATGATATGGTTAGTATTACCATTAAAATGACACAAAAATAGCCTTTGGACTAAAACAAAGAACAAAATTATAAAATGAATCCAAGTGTAGCACCACCCTAATGAGAGTTAACTTTGCCACAATGTAAAGAAGTTGCAAATGTTCTGTTCCTTTTATTTCGAATGTGCTAACCTTTCGTTTTTAGATAAATTTATTTTAACACTAAATGAGGAAGGAGGATACTTTGCCGTTTAAAACAGACATAAAACTCAATACGGATATTGAGTAAAGATTCTGAGCATATTTTGATAGAATACTAACTAATCTAATGTTTTATTAATTAATGAAATGACGATGATGATGCTAAAATAATGATTATTTGTATATGTAGATCTTCTATGACACTTTTAAATGTAAATTTCTTGGTCATTATTTTAAAAACTAGTTTGATGCCGGCGGCATTTCGTAGCTGACTGAGCCCTGGGAAGTAATGCCAAAACAAACTCAGAGGTCATGGTCTCTCTCTCATAAAGTCCAAACATTATATTTTTAACCGACTTCAAAAAAAGGAGGAGGTTCTCAATTCGACTGTATGTGCTAAGGACTTTTTTCTGTATGAACCGATTTGGATGATTCTTTTTTATTTGATAGCTGGTGCTTCACATGTGGTCCCATTTAAATTTGATCAAGGTATGACCTGTAGTTTTTGAGTTATCCTTTATACTGCATAATTTTTCCACTTAGTATATATTGATGATGTGTTGATAATTTCCTGTCACTGTTATTTTTGTTTTTAGTGGTATAGGAATTTGTGTGGGGTAGGTACCGCAACTAAAAAGAGAAAAATAAAAACTTTTTCACAAAAAAACAACCGACTTCCAAAAAAAAACACTAAAAGACGTGAAAAATAACTTTTATTTCGGAAGTCGGTGGCCAAAAACGAACATACAAAACCAAAGACACCGACTTCCGAAAAAAAAGTTATTTTTCACGTCTTTTAGTGTTATTTTTGGAAGTCGGTTGTTTTTTTAAGATATTAAGTATGTCTACCCATGCTGGACCATGCTTGTAAGAGCCTTTTGAAGAAATAGAAGGAGTATCTATACTACCTTTGACCTCCATTACCCATCTCCTGCGTAATTCCAATGACCTTAGGTTGAACAGATAAAAACATTTCCGGGTTTCGATTATCGATGACCACCCAGTATTTTTAGACACATGGTTTCTGGAGCAAACAATGTTCGACTGACAGTAAACATAATATAACATAACATCACGCCTGCATCCCCCGAAGGGGTAGGCAGAGGTGCACTCATAGTACACCCACATTTTACCAGTTATGTTTAAGTCCCATGTAATAGGGGGCGAGCCTATTGGCATAAACCGGGCACAAGTCTTGACTCTGGGCTGCTATAAGTAAGTAAGTAATCATAAGTCATAAGTAATTTATTTCATAACAATATAGATACATTGTGTTGAAAAATTAAAATTAAAAAATAACATTATACACAATTGCAATTAAAATAAAATTCATCAAATACATTTAGAAAAGTCGTTAAAACAATAACGGTCAATTAAGAATTCAAGTACATAAATAATAAATGTCAATGTAATAAAATCAATAATAAATTACAATGTCATATGGCATCTAGGTATTCGTTGATACTGTAACAGCCTTTCCCAAATAAATAGTTTCTCAAGTTGTTGTTTATTTGTTGGTATTGAGAAATTTCAGATGGAAAAACTAAATAACACTATGAATCGAACCCAGGAGCTCATCTTTATGTTCGCCTGACAGTAGGTAGTTATACTCGTAGTTTCATCTTCACTGTTTTGTTGACCTAATGTAACTTCCAACCAGTTAGGCCTCACACCTCACTCTAAAAACTAGGTAACTATACTAGCTGCGCCCCGCGGTTCCACCCGCATAAGTCTCGAACCCGAGTGAATATCGGGATAAAAAGTATCCTATGTTCTAACCCTGATCATGGTTTACCCATGTGCCAAATTTCACCCAAATCCGTTTAGCCGTTTTAGCGTGAAAGCGTAACAAACATAGGTACTTACTTTCGCATTTATAATATTATATTTAAGATTAGGATTAAAAATGCAGTGACCCTTGAACGACCTTTCCATCCATCCCACTTGCTTGCACAGGCAGTAAAGTCACCTTTGTAGTAGTATTGCTAACCAGTTGGCCTTTGATCATGTGCTATGGATCGGGATCCACCTTTTGCATAGCAACGAGAGGCATGATGATTAGATAGTCCGCCAGCCACTTCGTTCGGCTAAACTCGGCTATTCTCGGCTGTCAGTTAACCTCACACTGGCATTAACCATCACATTATCTAAAAATAGCGCCACAATAAACACAAAACAATTTCTTTTTTTTTTAAATAACGTAAAAAAACGACAACTTTTTTACAAAACCGTTGCACTTGCGCATCACATCATACGACTTAGCTATTGTTAAACGGGTTTTTAGCGGGAGTCGACAGCAGCATACCTTTCTCCTTTACTCCTAAACAAAATTGTATGTCGGTCTCTTTCGCTCGCGGTGTCGTGTTAAGGATGGAGGCACAGGAGACGTTTTTTTATTTAAATTTGAATAAATTTACACTTTTAAAGAAAGGTTTTGAGTTTATATAGGGTTTTTGAACTCTTGCGCCGTCCGTCACTATGTGGTGCGATTATAAAATCGATGTTATGGTGTTTATAACTGTATGGTTTTATTGCTGTAATGTGATTGGCACCTTGATTTTAGTTATTAGTTTGACAGTAAATCTTTTAGAAAAAACTATGGAGACTGGTTTTGTCGATGAATTCAGGAGCAAAGAACCGTCTTTTCGTGGCTGTTGTAGATTGTTGAGTTATGAGATATAGATTGATTTGATGGTCGTAAGAGGTTTAGTAACTCTATATTTTTTACTAGATACCGTTTCTTTATTAAACTGCCGTCTAAGATCTTTCCCTAGAGATCGAAGTTCCAGACTAAGAGATTACGTCATTAGTTCTTTAAATTAGAAAGAAAAGAAAAACAAATGTTTATTCTGCACAAACAAGACGCACATTACAAAAACTAGATAAAATACATACACTGATTAAAAGTAGCCAAAAGCCTCGTATTCAAAACGGTAAAAGTTTTACAATGTTATGTTGTTATCAATTCTGATTACATCAACGGCAGGTTGATCTTACTTATTGCCCAGATTCTGGTTGAATTTCAGGGATGAAAAGGTACCTATAAGACCTGAATCATATATCACACCAAGAGTATTCTATCCACCGAAACTCCGGGACGGAATGCCCTAGGAGGACATATAGTGACCTTATTGGTGATGTTCTTCAGAAAGGTCAGGTGCGTAGTACTCACAACCAGCGTGCGTGTATGACCAGATGTATGAACGTAAACGAGGCAAAAGGAGTATGTAAGGATCGTAGCAGGTAGCGTGCTGTAGTTTCTGCCTACCCCCATGGGAAGAAGGCGTGAGTTTATGTACGTATGTATGTAGTATTCTACCTGTCTATCTATCACAGCAAGCAACAGTGATTTGACTGGCAGTGATAAATGATAAATGATTTTATTTCTGATATTGATAATACTTTTACACGTCAATCATGTTTTAAAAACTAGAAGTGATCGGTCTTTCCTATCTGAGTACTCTGAGATGAAAGGCCGAAACAAACTCAGAGGTCACAGTCTCTCTAATCATCATAATCAGCATATAATGTTCCCACTGTTGGGACACAGGCCTTCTCCCTGTGAGAGGGAGTGGGCAAAGTCTCTTTAATGTCCAGACATAATCTTGGTCAGATCATGTGAAGGCCATGTAAATTGGTGTCTGAAATGGTATTTTGAGGAAAGAACCTAACAGACTGAACGGACCTGTCCAGTCAGTGCACGCATTTAGTAGTAGGTAATCATGCAGCTCAACTCAGAACTTATGGAGCTCAACAATTAGATAAACAATACCAAAGAAATGGATATTTGGCCGTATAAAGTGCTCAAACTGCCAAACCATCAGAAAAACAGAATTAAAAAAAAACCGGCCAAGTGCGAGTCGGACTCGCGCACGAAGGGTTCCGTACCATTATCTATAAAAACGGCAAAAACATCACGTTTATTGTATGTGAGCCCCCTTAAATATTTATTTTATTCTGGTTTTTGTATTTGTTGTTATAGCGGCAACAGAAATACATCATCTGTGAAAATTTCAACTGTCTAACTATCACGGTTCATGAGATGCAGCCTGGTGACAGACGGACGGACAGCGGAGTCTTAGTAATAGGGTCCCGTTTTACCTTTTGGGTACGGAACCCTAAAAATGACCCACATAGTCCGCACATTCACAAAAATTCAAATAATAATATTATACTTTACAAAGTAAATATTAATGTAACTAGATTTAGAAAAAATAAATAAAAAAAGAATAAGATTCACTGTGTAAATTTATTGGAGCAGGTCAACCCCAAGCCTTTTTGTCCTTAATATTTTCTTTAATAGTTTAATAGGCTTTCTGGGATTGGTTCTTCTTTATTAATCTAAATAATATTTACAAATTTTAATTAAATTGCATGTTTTCTTATGTATTTTTACATTTAATACTTATGTTTCATGCTGGATTATTTATATTCGAACGCAATGTGAATTGTTACTGAATACATTTAATTGAATTGAAAATCAGTGAAATCACGATTTTTTCTAACGGCGTATGCTGCAGAGCTAAGCTTTTTTGACAATTTATTAATTATTATTCATATTTATTATGGGGATCCCATTGAAGCTTGGCATCCAAAGTTATGCTTAAGAATTCTGTGGTATCTTCGGGTTTCAAATCTTCACCCTTCATGAGAACAGTAGTATATACTTGTCTAATAACTGAGGTATCGTAAGCTGCATACACACACACACACACACACACGCGTGCGCGCACATTTAGTTTTTTTTCCCTTATGAAGTAAGTTATTATTTTATTAACATTAAACCAGTGAACTACTTTAGCGATGGCGCTATTTACATTGTCAGTAACCGGCTGCTGACATTTGAGTTTAAATAAACAAACAACACTATATCATGATTATCCTTTATGAGGTAAAGCAAGCCATTAATATAAATAAGACACAAAACTAGGGCAAGAATTGAGCCCTGGGGGACCCCTCATTGGTGCTACAGATCCGGGTGATTTTTTTCCGTTAACATCAACTCTCTGAATCCTATAACTTATTTACGCAGTAAGAAGATCCAAAGAGGCGTAGTAAATTCCAAAAATACTTTTGCAGTTTGGGAATGAATCTGAACGGCAGATATTGACATTATCAGATCCTGATGAATAGCCAGCCGATCGTCATTTATTCATCTGTCTTTAAGAAGTATTTTCGTAACATTATTCAATTTTGATGACTGCCCCGTTGGTCTAGTGGTAGCAAGCTTACTGCTGAGCGTGAAGTCCTAGGTTCGATTCCCGGGTCGGGCAAAGTGTTATTGGGTTTTTCCATTTGAATTTTCTCAGTAGCAGCCCGGTGTCAGGATTTGTGCCCGGTTGATGGTAATAGGCTCGCACCTATTACAATGGATTTAAAAATAACTGGCGAAATGTGGGTGTACTATAGGTGCACCTCTGCCCTACCCTTCAGGAAATACAGGCGTGGTGAGGTTACGTTAAAAACTGCCTTCAAATCAAACCAAATCAATTTATTTGTTAGAATATTGTTGTTACAAAGTTGTTACACACAATAATAAGCCGACGATAATATTCTGCTGTTTCCAGCGTACAAATATTTCAAAGAATTAAAATTCAATGCATGAGAACAATATATCAAAACTAGTTGTTTATACCATACAATGTCAAGGATGAGGAAACTGCTAACTATTATTAAATATAATGTCAAGAATGATTAAATACAATGTAAAGAATTAGTCTGAAATAAACTCAGGACCGCTAAATGTAGCAGCTGTTCCTACCTTCTTTCATTAGACCAGAGAGGTTTTACTTTTATGTTAGCCACACCAAAAATTTAACGTAAAAGATATGCAAAAAGAGCAAGTGAAAAGAAAGATTTATTTTCGGTTTGAAATCATTTCTTTTTCTCTCTTTCTTTGGAACATAAAATGCTGTATTTTTGATAGCATGATTTGTGGAGTCCCTAATCAAAGTCTTGGTTTACTTTTTAACATTTTTAATTTTACTCCTTTATTTTACTTTAATTTGTGAATGTTCTCATGGGCTTAAGAGACATGAAATCTGATAAAATATTTGCAGGTTTTTGACCTTTATTATCTTTTATAATGGTAATTGAATGTTGTCAATCAAATGTTTGACATTTCGTGTTGCAATACATCTTTGTCTAATATGTATTGTATGATATGACATTAGTCATACCATACCGGAAGTGTACTAATGGCAAAAGAAATAGTACATTGAATAGCTTTCTGTCTTTTGTAAAAGATTATAACAGTATTATTGATTGATTTTATTAGGATAAGTATTTAACCTCGACGGAAAAAGAGGGGCGTTGTAAGTTTAGCGTGTGTATCTGTGTGTCTATTTGCGGCATCGTAGCTCCTAAACAGCTGAACCACTTTTGTTTTTTTGAAAGGTGATTGAGTGTTCTTAACTAAAAAAAAAGAATGATGAAAATCTGTTTAGCCGTTTTTAGAGGTTTTTGTTGGTATTGGGAGTTTTAAAACAAAAATTTAAATTTAGCTTGTTCATTTTTAATTTTATTAATTTGTCATTTTTTTGTGTGCGATTGTTGCTTGGCTTAAAGTAATTTTACTTACATAGGTTTACATGTTTGTATCTTCGAAACTAATAGATATTTTAAAATATTTTTTACAGGATACAAAATATAGGTAATTTTAAGGCTTTTATGCAAAAAAAACAGTTTTCGTCATTTTGCGAGTTGCACCAGTAAACGTAGGACCCGTCGACCTAGCTTATCGTTATTTTTTTAAATGACGTGTGAAAGTGATTCTGATATCCTGTTTACAGAAAAAACAATTTAATTAAATTTAATTTCCATTATTGTATTATATAAGACGGTTATGCATGACTTTAGTTACTCATTATTTATTACAGATTCAACAAATAATATTAATAGTATGTACCTACAACTAAATATATAAAATAAAAAAGAAGGAAAAGAATCATAGGACATCAAAAAATGTGTCCGCATCGCTGTCGGCAGGAAAAGTGCCCAAAAGGCTGGCAGCATTGCCACGTTGCATGGCGATGCTGATTTGGCCAAAAAATAGGCCAGCCAATTAAATTAATTTCATTTCAATTTAATTTAACTTCAATTTCATTTAATTTTATATAATTTCTATTGTAATTAGAACAAAATGAAATTGATTAATCATTGAGCTTGGTAATTATTTACAATTTACAAGAAATGTTTCTAACCTTATAAAATTATACCCCATCCAATAAAGACTTCAAAAAGTTTCTTGTACCGTATCTCTAAATCTTTTAAAAACGTTATTCAAACAAACATTAATAAGGCAGGTACAGATTGTAATATAATTAAAACACCGTATGTACCAGTAAATCTTTTACCGAATTCTCTTACAGTCTGTGTGCCACACAATAGATAGGTATCTACAGAAGGTCGACTACATACAATGAGCGAAATCAGACAAACACATAGAAGCGTACGTACGCATAACAACAACAACAATAACATGTAACATGTTAGAACTTTTCTGTATCTTTTATTATCTTGCATGCAATATATCATGTACATCATGTTTAAACAAATAAAATTTTACTTACTTACTTACTTACGCAGATCTCTTTTGCCCGCGGCTTCGCTCGCTTTACTTCAGACTTTGACAATCAATTCGGGTTATAAATCAATCATGATTCGAAAAACACATGGCGCCATCTATTATCATAAGAACGTTATTGTTGTTTTCCTCGGGAACAGTACTTTTTTTCGGGATGAAAGGTACCCTATGTCCGTTTCTGTACACCTGACAACGTATATGCAAAATTTCATGATGATCGGTTCAGTGGTTTGGGCATGAAAAGGTAACAAACAAACAAACAAACTTACTTTCGCATTTATAATATTAGTTAGGATTATACAGGGAAGATTTATAAAAATGTGACTGTTACTTCAGTATATGTATGCAATATACTAAAATAAGAGCCACATTTTTGTCTTACATTGTCTTACGACTTCCATGCCAACGGAGTCGCGGGCAGAAAATAGTTTGTAATAAAAAATAAAAATAAACTTTGTTGTTTGCATTGAAATTTTAACTTTGTCAAGTTGTATACAAAGTCAAATTAAATGAGCTCGCGAAACTACTCAGACGTATTGAAATCTAACCATGTTAAAACAAAAACTATGATGCTATGTTTAAGTTACTAAAAGCATTTTTTTCCAAGGCCAGACATATTTTTCCAACGAATACTTTGGAAATTTTGACAGTTTTCCCATACACAAATTGTCAGTTATCAATTTTATTTTACAGATATAAGATAAATCGGACGTTGGAAAAACCAGCCCTAAGTTTAAAACAGAGGGTTTATTTTTCAATAATTCTTGAGCAAAGAACGTGCCAAGTAATGGCTTGGCTAAGTATTTGGTATTCATAGTACTGTCCATGTCGCACACCTGTCAAACTGTAAGTACGGTATAAGATAGAGACAGGAACATAATATCTAAGCCAAATCACGTGCTAAGTTACGTTTATTAAATTATTCTAGGCTAAAGGAATTTTAGAACTCAGATGCATGCAAAAAGAACCAACTGACGTTTTAACCGGCTTAATTAAAGGAGGAAGTTCTGAAATCAATGCGTGCTTTTTTTTATTTTATGTCACAACACATAACTTTTTGTTTGCTCTGGGACATGATCTGCTAATATCACGCAAAAAAAAAACGAACGTAAGTGCGCTTGCACTCTGTTCTCGTAAAACGTGTCTATGTATGCGTGCGTTTTCGATCATTGTTTGGAGCCGACCTTCTGTCCCTATGTATCTATTTAGTACTTACCGCTCGTTTGCACTCAGACTAATTAAATAACTTACATTCAGGTTCAAAAACCCGAAACTGAATCATTTAATTTGAGAATGTTTCCGAGAAGGCCATTGGTTGTTTCGTTTTTTTTTTAAACAAGGAAGCGATGTATGCGGCCAGTAATTCGAATTGGAATTGCGAAATTGGGGTCTTGAATAATGAGCCCCTGGATTGGATGGGGCTACTAGAATTAATTCTATTTTCTTGTAAATTCTGACGTTCAAAAGTGACTTTGAATGGCCTAATTGAAATAAACTATTTGAATTTGATGGCAGGTAACCAGCATAAGGTTACGGAACTTCTTTTATACTTACAACATAATTGAATTTCTTTGAAGGCACAAAATTATCCGGAAAAGAACTGGAGCTACAGACATAGCTTGCAGAATTAGCTACTTAAAATGGCACTGGGGGCTATATCTATCAAATGAATGAATTGAATCTTAATTGCTAAGGCGATTTAAACCAGCTGTTCTACTACCTAATCAGATTCATTAGGATCTTCAGTAACTGGGGAAAATACATATTAAACGTTTAAGTATTTTGTGTAAAACCATATTCCTCAATAATGTAATATGAATCATAAGATTTACTCAGAATGCAATTTGAATTTTTCTTTTATAATTATTAGAAATCGAAGTTCCTAAAATCAGGTTTTGAACTCGTCATCAAGGTACAAAGTACAAAGCCTTTTGATGGATATTGCTAATCCATTGCTTCATATGTTTGAAAAATGTGTCTGCTCACCAACGTTAATAACGCAATGAATGTTGTTGAACTGTCAAAATGACAGCCATAGCTACTGACAGCGGTAAAAATAGGTATGATGGTAGTACTTCCCCGGGAGCACTATTTTTCATAGTTTTTCGATTCGATTCCGGTACTGATTTCGTCATTGCACAATTAATTAGTTATTATGATAAGAAGGTAGTTCTATATACAGGGTGGACGGGACATCAACGCGTAACCTGTTACCATGGTTTCAGTATGTACATGATTCTAAACCCTCCTGCGTTAAACTATTTCGTCGGTTATTTTAAAATAACTAGCTGTTCTATACATTTTGACCGCGTAGGTATTGCACTTTTTTATGAAACAGCAGTATTTTTATAACCTACGAATAATTTCTACTCTTATACGAGTAGTATAGAATCATGTGCTGACTTCATGGTTACAGTTTGCGAGTCATTGCCTCTGCCACCCTGTATATGGTAGGTATCAAAAATTCTCATTAGATCCAGTTTACTTTTTTAAATATAAATAGACGTAACATAACATCACGCCTGTATTCGCCGAAGGGTTAGGCAGAGGTGTACCTACAGTACACCCACATTTCGCCAGTTATGTTTAAGTCCCATGTAATAGGGGGCGAGCCTATTGCCATCAACCGGGCACAACTCCAGACTCCGGGCTGCTACCGAGAAATTCCAGATGGAAAAACCCAATAACACTGCCCGACCCGGGAATCGAACTCGAGACCTCATGCTCAGCAGTAGCGCTTGCGACCACTAGACCATCGAGGCAGTCAGCAGTATAAATAGACCTAATGAGAAAACAATTGTCACTAGATCCATCATGGATCTGGCCAATGGATCTACAAAAATTAAACGATATGGTAGATAGGTAGGTAGTACTTCCCCGGAGTCACTACTTTTCTTAGTTTTTGGAAGGTTTAGGATTCCGGTGGTGATTTCGTCATTGCTCAATTAAATTAATTATTGGACTTATCGGAAGAAAAACTGAATCATATTGTTACATTTCTTAGAAGATCAGCTAGTTCTTGAAATCAGCATACGTCAATAAGATTTAAGTGAATATGTGGTTTGAATTACCCAGTGGCTTTTATCCCGTGTTTGTCCGGCTCAGCGGTAGGCAAAATATTTCAGAGGTTCGTCAGGTAGAGGATTTCTTTACATAACATACATGAAACATAACATTATATTATTATTCGCAGAGGCTGTAGTTCGTCCACATTTCGCCAATTATTTAAGCTCCATTTAATAGGGGGCGGCCTATTGCCATAAACCGGGCAAACATTCAGACTTTGGGCTGCTACTGAGAAATTCCAGATGGAAAAACACAATAACACTTTGCCTGACCATGGAATCGAATCCAGGGTCTCATGCTCAGCGGCAGCGCTTTCGACCACTAGACTAACGAGGTGATCAACTAATTTGAGGCCGACTACAAGTCTCGCCAGATGATGGATGGATGGTGGAGTGTCTTGCCCATTCTTCTCCATACAAAACTACCTTTTGGAAGGGGTAACTCAATTCTATTTTCTTGTAAATTTTGACGTTCAAAAGTGCCTTTTATGTGTCTATTTCATATAAATAATTTGACTTTGAGTTTGATGACTATGAAACATGACCGTCTGACCTGTACGGGCTTCATAACACACTAAAGTAAGATAATCTTGAATCTCAATTATTGTATATTTTTTGCTTAGTTTGATCCTAAGATTTATTTATTACTTAAGATGACCCGCAGAATCTCTATTGTCTTTTTTCTTGATTAAACAAAAACTTTGAACTTTTACATTTGCTGCAAACTTGTTTTCAGATGCGGTTTGACTTATTAGTTTCCTATATATCTTCTTCATCTTAAAAAGATAAGATAGGTAGAATAGAATACTTTTTATATATGTAGAAGGTATAATCAGAATAGTGTACAGTATTTTATCTTACGAAGCGATGCGCGCTTTACTTGTGGTAATTAAGTGCATAAACACGCTGTGAATGTGTGCGTGAAGACGAGTAGCGTCAGCACATAACACACACGCGCTCATACACACACACACTTCCGACTTTGCCATTGTCTCGGACGGTACCGAGAGCTCAGTCCTGCGCTTACACACATATTCACAGCGTGTTTGTACACTTGGAAACCACAAGTAAAGCGCGCGTCGCTTCGACAGATAAAAATACTGTATCGCACCTAAACACCATCTCATGCTCATCAGTTAGGTAGCTGTCACTAATGTCAACTGTCAGTCACCTTGAATGGCAGGAAACAGTTGAGAGTGAAGCCATGTCTGCACAAGAGGCTTGGTGTGGTGATGAGCCAGTTTTATGATATAATTAGCTTAAATATGGGATCAACAGGACTCTACAATCAGTAAGGTAATTGGACTGCCCAGGATACAAGGTCTCATAAAGGAGATTGGGGCTCGTGACTAAATAATAGCAGCCGCACGGGTTGATCGAATGTTAAGCAACTCTTGCCGCGGTCGTTTCGTGGATGGGTGACCATCCATTACACACACACACACACACCCGAGATTCCTTGCCTTGAATTTTTCAGAATATTTCATATCAAAATTCTTAGGTGGAACAAATTTCCAAAGTTTGACGATTGATGTGAAATTGATGATTATTATTCAATAACTATATCTACCTACCATCGCGAATCGCATTTAGATCAACATATACGATGTAGAACAGAGCTGTAATTTGTAATAAACCAAAGAAAATTTGAATTTGGCGGACTACAGCTGAGGATTCGCCTTAAGTATCGGTAAAATGACAGGAACATTGGACTATTTAGTTGTATTTCTCGGTCTACACCGCAATTAAACCTTTGGTATTTACAAATGATGTTAAGTTTTTTCACACCACTCCTTATTTTGAACTAACATACAATCAATCATAATTAACTTCCTATACATAAGAATCTTTTTACAAACACTTCTTATCATACTTCGTGACCTAATAATGAAACCTTTTAGTTAATGATAAAAGAAATCTAGTTTGTTAACAAAAAACTAGTTGCGGTATCTTCTAGGCTAGCCTAATGCACACACTGTTAATAATTTAGAAAAAACAATGTTGTGAAATTACCCGCGGGGTAATTGTGCAACACACTAACAGTAGGAATGGTTTTCGTTTTGACAGTTCCACAACATTCATTGCGTTATTTACGTTGGTGAGCAGACATATTTATCAATACTCAATATATTTATTGCTTTACCATAATGTATACTTAAGTGTTTACTATAAAATTGAGATCATTATGGACCCTGTAGAGCACAGCAAAAGGGTAGGAGAGAGGAAGCCCTGTCTTAGGAGGTATTAGGTACGTTGTTTTTAGTAATTTTTCAAATATATGAAGCAATGGATAAGCAATATCCTTCAAAATGATTCAAATTGTGATTGATCGTGTGTTGTTGCTAAGCTGTTTATAAAATATACTAAATAAAGAAATAAAAATGTGGTGAAGTTTGATGGCTAGTTTATTTAAACTTAAATGTGACTTTTATTTTAAAGAAAAAATCACGTTGTGGTCCCATTATTGGACGTAGTTTAGCAGAAAGGACCTAACCCACAAAAAGTAATTTTTGAGTTATCGAGATAATACGAGTAGTTTCTGCAATGATGTTGTATTTGGAATATTTTGAAATATTGTCAGATTATAGGTATGTGCTAATATACCTACTAATATTTTTATGAGTCAAGTTTTATTACATTGACTGGCGTATTTTTCGAGATAATGGAAAAAATTAGGGTTTGAGTCGTTTTTGCTTAATTGGTTTTCATTATGGAGCGGTTCTTTTAATTTCTCAAAAAGGATCTAAATAAGAAACAAAAAAATGTGAAGAAACAGATATATAAATAAAAATTATTTAATGTTTTGCAAAATACGTAGGTATATATTATACCTATTTATTCAGAATGTACAGTGTTCTTAAAATCCAGTTTGTATTCTTTCCTACCATTTTCATCACCCAGCTTCTGCTCCACCTCGAAATCTGGTTCTGCTCCGAATGCATCCACATCTTCCACAGATTCCTTTCATTTTAATGACTCTTTTACAAGTCATCCAGGCAGTCTTTTGGAAAAAGAACATTGAATTTAAGGGGGAAGCGCCAGGTTATCCCGCGAAATTCAAATTTTCTTACGTTTTTTGCAATTTGCAGGTCAGTGTCAGGTTGTATATTGAACAAAATATGATTCGCCACCGTAACATTTATTTACAGAAATATAATCATTAAAATCATCAATACAACCTTCTATGTTCATATAATCCCATAGATATAGCCATTCAATGGGATTGTATGAACCTCCTTATAACATCAGCTATCTGCTAGTGAAAGTCCTGTCAAAATCGGTCCAGCCGTTTCGGAGATTAGCCGGAACAAACAAACAGACAAAAATTGTAAAAAATATATTTTAGTATAATTATGTACCGTGTATACATCCATAAGCATTTAGTAAAAAGCGGTTATTTTAATATTACAAACAGACCCTCCACTTTTGTTTATCTGTATGTATGTATGTATGTATTACAAAGAGACACTCCAATTTTATTTATCTGTATGTATGTATAGATAATAATGAAAAAAAAAAACAATCTCGCGGGCTTCTCTAGTGCTTCCCCCTTAAATCGTCTAATTTTGCCAGTGCAATTTCTTTGCCACCAGCCCAAAGATAAACGAAATCATGATAATTGTAGACATTCCATTTTAATTAAAAATAGATGAAGTAGTTAGAGAGCTAAACATTGAAAAAGAAATTAATTTTCCTGATTACCTGAAGATAATTTAGTGTTTCTAAGAGTATGAAAAAAAATAGCGGATTTCATAATCTCGTAATTCATTTCTTTAATTGAAGGCGGTTAAAAAGAGGTCCTATACCATTATTATATTGGATGAGTTTTAAGATTAAATTCTAAGACAAAACTAAGTAGGTGTATTAAACCACAGTTGAATCCCTTATTATTTAAATGAGTCTAGACTCTAATCTTTCATTGATAATATTCTGTTATTTGATTAAACTTTACAACTATATCTGGTATCTCAATAATATACCATAAGTTCTATAAATAGCATTCTATATAACTATTTTGAAAACTCATCTTACAGCTTGCTGCAAACCCTTCCTCCATACATATTAAAATCACCAACACCTCTACTCACTCTCAAACGCAACACTCCTCGATAAACGTCACAAAACCAAAAAACATCAGTTCTCCACACTGAAGTGCGAGTGAGGGCAAAAAGAAAAAAGTACCACTTTTGCCTAAAGCAAACCGGTCTACAGCCAACTTCACTCCATTGGGTTTGATTATACGAAGGTCAGGCATTTTGCCAGATGCGAACCACCATTTAGAGAGACTGCACGCCTCTTGCCACTCCGCCATAAAAAACTTTTACGTATCAAAAATAAATCGAAGAACTAATTTTGAATAAAGAACGCGTGTTTGCTAAGTAAAATTCGAAATTTAAATGTCGGTTTTGTTATAATTTCTAGTGGAATTGTGTTTAAAAGTTGTTGAGCCAAAGTAGAAAGTTACATTGCATTGACAGGAATCCCAGTGGTTTCTTATGTGTCTTAAAGTTCTGTGTTGTGTCTGTGTTTTAAACTGAGGAAGTTTCGCCGTTTTGGTAAGTCTGAAACTTAAATTTGACTTATAATTTAAAAAAAAATGGCTTTATTTTCCAGCCTGTATAGTTTTTGTATTGTCTCTTTTGTATAGTCTAGGCAATTGATGTAAACCTATTTATGTCCTGGTCGATAGTGTATAGCGTAATAGGATATGTATAAATGGTACATTTTAACTTAATTAAGTATTACCCAATAGAACTTTTACGTATTACGTCAATAACTAACTTTATTTATAGTTACAACAACGATTTTGGATCAAAAAAAGATTTCTTTCACGTCAATAATAATCCATTGAAAGTTGAACAGATATCTAAGTAGTTGCCTACCTATCAATGAACTTGGATCTGGCAGTATTCAAGATCACAGAGAAAATATAAAATAAACAAATGACAGTCTGCGATATTCTTCATTCAAAATAAAAAAGGACTTTTTATATGTAAAAATGATCAAACTTGTTATGAAAAATATACACCTTGTGTAAGCATTCAAAACATGAAGAATATTAAGTTAAATCTTGGCGTATTGGTCGCAAGCGCTAATTTCTAAACAGAAGGATCTGGGATTCGATTCGCAGGTCGTGCAAAGTTTTACTGGGTGTTTCCATTCTCAGTAGCAGCCCGGATTCTGGATGTGTGCCCGGTAAATAGCGATAGGGTCGCCCCTATTACAAGGTTACGTAAAAGATATTCTTAAATTAAAAACCCAAAAACACTTTGCTGGTGGGGATGGAACACAGGACCTCAAACTAAGACAGATGCGCTTGCGACCCATACATCAACAAAGTAATAATAAAATAAACTTTTAAAGAAAGAGAGGTTAGCTTAAAGTTCATAATCTTAAAATATCTTGTAACTTTTCAGCCCAGGAACAGCTTTAGCAGTAAAATACTAGTTTTACAATCACCAACTAGTTTGACAACTATGGTGGTGATGATAACTACTCTGTTTCGGTAAAAACCTGTATTCAAAAGCATAATAAACTTGGCAGTTACTATATTAATCTGGCATCTCCAATGAGCAGTAAGAGTAGAGATGATGAAGAACTGTTTCACATATTTAGAGGTACAATTGTATAGAATCCAGTTCTCCTAACGGAACAGACAGCTGTTCCGCTGGTGAGTTTGTTTCGTCACTTCTTCTTCCCAGCTAAAGCACTAGGAAGTGGTGAAGGGAGGACGTTTTGAGGGAATTTCTCAAGAAATTTCGTCGTTTAAAAAGTGATGATTCCGAGCCTAGTTTGAATAAATGACTTTTGATTGATTTGAATTTGGTACAAGATTGATAAAGCTTGGAACACTTGTGTTATCTTGTAGAATCCTGTCTGGTTGCTTGGTTTGGAGGTTATTATAATTTGCACCACGCTGCTCTGTAGCTGACGGCTGAAATATTTCAAGTATTTTTTCAAACTGGTTTTTGACTGCACAACTTTTGTCAAAAATATTTGTTAACGGTCATGCTGTTATGCAAGCTTGATGTGAATTATGATAGCATTGAGTGAGTACTTATTATGTAAATTATAATTTGATTAATGAAGTTTGTTAACTAAGTATAAAGCAAAATACGTTTTCTAAAACCTTAGAAGGATAAGAGATTTGACGGAAGGCAAGGATCTTCTAAAGAGCTGATGTATTTTAAATACACTATGGTTTGTATATCATTGTATAAAACCTCATTTTAAAAGTCAAATTAGAAACAGGAAACCAAATAAATTTTAAACAAAAGACAACTACTTAATTCTAATAAAAACTAAACAAACCATAAATTAGTATTACGTATTCGAACTTGACAACAACATTCGAAATTTAAATAAAATTCGAAAAATAAATGAACGGTTAAAAGGTTGACGGTCACAAAATTAGTTTCGTTTCGCGTCTTTGCTCTCCTTGGTACAAATATGTCTGTCAGTCGGTTGACTTTTCAATATAAGCTTGTCTTTACTCCAGTTTTGGTAATTGCATATACCTTAATTGATTTTTTGTATTGCTGGCGACTTTTGTTATCTCTAATCTTTAATTTATCATTGTTTATCAAGAAAAAATAATTATCATTCTTTATTAAGAGAAAATAAAACTATATGTTAAATTGTCACCAGCCAATTGCGGTTCCTATTTCCTAGGGAAACCATCCCGATTTTTGCCATTTTTTCACTGGAATTATAAAATATATTTAAAATGTAAGCAAAAAACAATGATTTTAGGGAAATTGCAGGAAGCTAAAAGAAATCCTTGACATTTTTTTCATCCCTAAGAGGTTAGATAAGGAGGCAACCTTTTGTAGGTATACAATAGGGAAACTTCTTATCCAACCCCTCAGCAGACAAGAAAATCACGATAATAAAGAAAGGCACTACCTACCTACTTCACGGGGTGAAAGCTCTCATAAATAATATTCAGAACAACTTTTAGTATTTCGAGGAAGAACCTTTGCTTTGTGATTATAAAAGTAACCTAAAGTAAAAATAGTGAAACAAATAAAATAAAACAAACAGACACAATATTTTTAAAAGATTTTATTGCAATGTCACCTGGCCAGTATAAAAGTTGTTCCTTTTTCAAACTTGAAATATCGAACTCTAGCCTTGACGATTTGCATTAAATGACGTCATCTGTCACATATATTTATTGCGGTTTTTATACTTCACCTGCATGCGGTGCACCTTGCTATTGGTCGGATAAGTTGTGACGTCACATAGATAGTGATGGCTGCCAGCGTGCAAGCCTTACCGGTTTTCAAAAGGGTGATCAAGACTGAGATCGGTAAATATAGTGTCAAATCCACGGAACAGTGGTCAAATCTAATATTATTCGGTGTTTCTGACCAAATTATTTGACATGAAATGAGATTTGAAAAATTAATTAGTTGAACAGGCTTTGGGCTGTCTGTTTCCCATAAAAAAACCGGTAATACATCTTAATTGTAATACAAAAAACGTTCATAGGGAATTTGACAAATCTCGTTAAAAAAAATATTATTATTAAACTTGGAATTATTGGTCTGAAATTCCCAATCTGTGACCGACACGTGATCAAGAAATAGAAATAATCTATTTGCTAATAATGTAGGGATACAGACAAGATGTTTTTTTTATAATAATAGTACTTACCGATACATTTTAGCTTGCGGCCACACTCGTTTTATCTTTCATGTTAAAACACAAGTTAATACAGTTATTACAGGCCCATATTAAAATTTTAATAATAATTTCATATTGACCATGACCCTCTTAAAAACCGTACTAAAAATATCAAATGTTTTGGTAAATAATATCGCCCTTGGGTAAATAGGTGAAAACGCAAACGTTGTCGATAAGATATTTAGTTATCAGATAGCCAAAGATAGACTAATTTTATATCTTATTTACATACATGACCTTCATGTTATATCCTTGAAGAGATTGCAAAAGGGGTGCCAAAAGGAGTTCGTAAAGAAACTCGATAAAAATCGCAAGCATAATCCCAAACAATCTTAAATCAATTTAGAATAACGTCTAACATTTATGACGTTTTTCTACTAATTGCATATTATATATATATGTACATACAGGTCAGCATAGATGGATATATAGCATTGTTTTATTAAATTCACTGAACTGATAAAAGGCGCTTTGATAATAATGTTATTATTTTCCGGTCATGTCCTGTTAGATAATAACGAATGCAGAACAATGCTCAGCGCAAAGATAAGCTTTGACTTATGGTTGCAGCTGTGATAACGTGCTGAGTCACATCCAACCGTGTTGTTCTTAGAAAATAATTGGCCTCCCTTGGTTTAATTAACATAAAATGAGGATGGACAACAATAAAAAGTATTCATAGTGAATCGCACGGGAAGATCACAAAATCGAAACAAAATCATAGCCACATAAAAAAAACAAAAGCATATTTGAAAAAAGAAACTATAAGAGTAGGTGAAGATCAAAGAAACAATGAATGGACTGTGTGAAAGATGATATGGCTAGAAAGGGGGAGACTACCGAGATGAAAAGAAAAGAAAAAGACCATGTTAATCGAGCCCAAAAAAATGGGATGAGGGGGCAAGAAAATGATTCATTTTCTTAATGTCCCTCGGGAAACATCGGTTTTCCGAATACAAACGAATGCTAATTTCCATGTCCATCAATATTATTAGATTTATCGTGTATAATGGTTTGAATTCAGAACTATGTTGTATTTTATTGTTGTTTTAATCAAAACAAAATAACGATAAAGTAGTAAGTTCTGAATTCAAATTATTATACGCAATAGGCTCGCCCCCTATTACATGGAACTTAAACATAACTGGCGAAATGTGGGTGTGCTATAGGTACACCTCTGCCTAACCCTTCGGGGAATACAAGCGTGATCTTATGTATGTATGTATGTATACACAATAAATCTAAATTAGCATTCGTTTGTATTCGGAAATCCGACGATTCCCGAGGGACATTAAGAAAATAGTTACACTGGCCAATTCTTTTCAATTAGCATTAAAATAGCCTACACGTGTGACGATGCTTAAAAATGTACTTATCTGGGTGCACTATGGGCACTGAGATCCGCTACCATCTTGGTGACTGATCTACATAGTATAATACAGTTCGAGCCGATACTACGTATTACTATTATTACTTGGTAAGAAACACTAGCATCTAATTAGCTGATGCACGTGTTTCAAATATCTTGGAGATATTTAATCTATCCAATAGGTTAAAAACCTCCTGATTAAATATGGCTCCCGCACTGGACTTAGTACGGGAGCCAACACAACATTTTCCGGGAGCCTATTTGGTTTGGCAAGAATTGCTTCAAAGGCTTTATCTTCGAATAAGGCTTAGGTGGATGACCACGCAAAATGACGAACACGAGAGAAGAATATAAATAAGTAGACTCTCTCCGCATTTTTGGGTATTGTGAACACAATATAAAGATAATGTGTACGGTAGGTGTTTGTTTTGATAGTGGTATTAATAATTACAATTCAACAGCAAATAAACAAAAACTTGTTGATAAACATGTTCTTCAAATACTAACAATATTATGCTTCAAAAATTTAGTTTGTATAGTATACAGGGTGGCAGGGACATCAAAGCACAACCTGTTCCCATGGATTCAGTACATGATTCTGAACGGTGCTTTGAAATATTTAGACGGTTATTAAAAAAAAATTGCTGTTCAGTATATTTATACCGCGTAGATATTGCATTTTTCTATGAAAATCCAGTATTTTTTTTGATAACCAATCAAAAATTTCTGCGATTGGGTGTCTAGAATCATGTGCTGAATTCATGCCACCCTGTATACTATACAAACTAAATTTTTGAAGCATATTTATTGTTAGTATTTGAAGAACATGTTTATCAACAAGTTTTTGTTTATTTGCTGTTGAATAAAAAACCATCAGAAATCAATCAAATCAGATACCAGCTGGTTTATTCTGTAAACATCTCACTGTGAAAAGTTAAGTGAAAGGAGATTGAAATGAGCAGGTGGAATGACAGTTTACTTCACATACATTTTCACCGTAAGATTTTTACTTAATAGACCGGCTAATATCCTTTTGTTTTATCACCCTCTCTTTGTTTTACTCGTTTCTTTACCTATCTATCAAAAACATTGATCGTCATCTAATCGTTTACTTAAGATTAAGGATAACAAAAACAAAAGAATAATCACAGATTTCCATTTTTCATTTGTTTCAATTAAAATTAATTCAAAAACCAGTTTTGTTTCTTAATCGATTCTACTTTAATGCTTCAACAGTTTGACCTCCTTAGTCCTGTACGGATATAGAAATATTGAGTAGAAAGCAAATAATTATTATAAATTAATCATAATTGAATTGACAATGACCCGCTGATGTGATTAATTCAATACGATTTTGATTACGCAGTTGGATTGGTCGTGAAATTGGACTTAATGATAGTTTTTTACAAGGACAAGTTAGGACTTGCTACTGGCAAATGAAACGATTCGATTTTGGAAATAAGGAATTAGGCATTGGGGGTAATAATACTATTTTCCAATCAATACCACAAAAATGTATTGTCAAAACTGTCTTATTCAAAATTAAGTTTCAAGTATCCATAGCTCACAAACAAGTGAAGCTAAATAATCACTTCTATAACCCTTCTTTGGAGTTCGGTAAAAGGCAACCACAGTTATGAGAACGACATTGACGAAGATACGAGGCTTCACTAGTAGAGCTCCTTAAGTTCTGAGTTGAGCTGCACGATTACTGACAAATACGTGCACTGACAGGACAGATCCACTCAAACTGTGTGGTTCTTTCCTCAAAAGACCATTTCAGACACCAATCCACATGGTCTTCACATGATCTGACCAGGATTATGTCTGGACTTTAAAAGAGACCTCTGAGTTGGTTTCGGCCTTTTTTCTCAGAGTAGTCAGATAGTATACACCTCATCTAGTTTAAAAAATATGATTGACGTCTAAAAGTGTTTGTACAAACCTACTTACAAAATTAAAATTATTTATCAATAGCTTTTGCCCGCGGCTTCGCTCGCGTTACTTTAGAATTTGACATTCAATTCGGGTTGCTCGGGGAATTATAGTTAGGAGGATGAAAAACCGGTCTATCGACACTCTAGGCTCACAAAATGTATTAGGTACTTAAATAAAAAAAATAAAAACTCCTAACACAGTAGTAAATTTTCTACAATAATATAATTCAATCACCATTCGAAAGACACGTGGCGCCATCTATTATCATAAGAACGTTATTGTTGTTTTCCTCGGGAACAGTAACTTTTCGAGATGAAAGGTACCCTTTCTGAACCCGTGACAACGTATATGCAAAATTTCAGGATGATCGGTTAAGTGGTTTAGGCGTGAAAAGGTAAAAAACAAACTTACTTTCGCATTTTTAATATTAGTTAGGATTCATAGGATTTATTTCGCCATTAATAAAAATGGATAGGTTAGAAGAACTCCACCTTATTAATTATATTTTTCCAAACTGCTACCATAAATTTTCCAAACGCTAAATTAACATCACAAATGCCCATTCCCGAAAATTCTTCTTCGAATTGAGCAAAACCTAGAACCATGACATAGTATAATAGTCTAGCCAATTACCTTAATGAGATCTGCAGATCGTAACAGTTAGACATTGTTTTGTTAAGTTATACCAAAAACTTCACACATTATGTTTGAATATGTAATAAAAACAGAGTCGTTTCGCAGGTTTGGCCTAGTAGACACTCTGCATCGAATCTTTGAGTCTACAGAGAAAAGGACTACTGTATTCACAATGGTGTTGTCACAGGCAACGCAGAGATAAAATAGTTACGGCTGGTCCTTTATTCAGTAATGAACAGCAGTCATTTAACAATTATCTGCTGTTGCTAAGACCAAGAAAAATAACCAAGCATTATAATCACGACAATCTATTGTAGCTTGTTGGAAGTTTAAATCCTCAAATTTCATATTGTTCTTCACGGTTAATCAGTGATACATCCAAAATTAACTAGTACTTGCTGGAGAATAATAACTATGAACTTGACATACACATTGATATTGCATAATGCGAAGAATTACCACCACATGCTCATTGCACGCATCACATAAACGAACTTGCTAAAACATGCAATATATTCCTCGCAAAAATACACATGGGTCCTTGAACTATAGCTAAAAATAGTCAGTACCGTGACCAAAAAACAATAAAAGCACTTGGCAAAACCACTTTAGCTCCTGATGAAGCTACAAATTTGAAAGAGCATGAACATCTTAAAATAATGCTCGTTCAAAACAATTGTTAGAATGAGGAAGTCGGTCAAATCGGTCAAGGCAGAGCCATGCATATTCATATACCTAATGATATACGTAGCAATTTTCATTGTTTTACATAAACGGTACTTCGAAATGAACTTTACGGGTTATTTGTAATTTAAATTATTTTTGCGGAGATTTTAGAGAGGATGTAACGGTTTACGTTTTGGGTTAGTGGCATGATTCTTATGTAATTATTTATTTTTATTAATTGTTATTTTTGCTTACATTATAAAAGTGGGACGAAACTTACTTTATTCAAACTGAAGACAAACTAACTTTGTATCTCTTTTTGTCCAAATCATTACTACCAGCCGTGGCCTAGCAAAAGTCTTAACATGTCCTCAACTACAGTCCTCTGACAACGTATTCAGTAACCGCCCATACATTATCGTCAAAATCAAAACGTATTCATTCATCATTAAACACATCTTCTTTTAATATTCCTCTCTCTAGAAAAAATATGAATAGTCATCACTTTATTTATTTATTAAAACTTTATGCACAAGTAAAAAATACGTTACTAAGGCGAACTTTCTATCTCTTCTCTCTCTTCCTTTTCTACCAAACAAAACATGTTTTCACTATGTCTACCCTATCTATCGATGTAACGTCTGTCATATTTTAGAACCACAATTTCTTCGCTTTTTTGCCCGATTTTCTTGATTCATTAATATCTATTTGTCATACCATCATCTTTTACGTCGGCAAAATTATTGGAATTCGTTTTTTTTTTCACTGAGAATCATTTATTAGTACTTAACCCAAGTCATGTCAGTACTATTTGCACGACCTCACGCTTCCCACATAATATACTCATCTGTTCTTATCTTAGGTATTTAAACACCTCATCTTTTAATGCTAATCCAATATCCGTATTTAAAAACAATATACTGGAATGACTAACATTTTTCAGTCACGAATCTACCTAGAAACTTTGAGGTCAAGATGACTGAGGTCTGTAATGGCGTCATTGAGGTTTCAATATTGAAATCATTAGGGATTTTTACAATTATTCTGCGTAGATTCTGTATGAGTATTGTAAAGGGTTTTTTTCTGAGGATTGTTTGATTTTTATTCTTGCGCAAGGTGATTCACAGTATTTTATGTAATTATTAGGTACAGTGTTTTAACATGATTAGTCTTGTATATCTCGTGTCTTTGTATATCCACAGTCATAGAAGACATCTTAGCTACCATTGGAGATCCCTTTTAAATCCAATCGAGTTTAAAGAGTCCTTTTAAAAAACCAGGTAGACATGCCACTGAGTATCAAAAGCAAATATTAGTAAGACAAGACCAACAGCAACTTTAAGTAAAAAACAACCATTCGTACGAACGAAAATAGACACTGACAACCGACATCAGCATGCTCGTTCCATCTTTGAATGACGAAGAAGGCTTTGCCATGAACTGGTTACAAGTTGCAACTACTTACTGTGATCAAGGATCAAGTATAAGGAATTCACTGAGGGATAACACTTAATTTTAGGCCTATCGTAAATTCTAATCTGCAACAAAACAATACTCTGATAGCATTCTTAGAAACTGATTAGATATTAAAATCGATCGATCAGCGATAGATGTTAGAAAGTTTCTAGAATTTTCGACAGTTACCAACAGGAATTTTGTATTGATTGCAAATCTGATGACTCAGAGGTATGACATTCCATTATTATCTTAAGGCTTATAACGAGAACTTTGATTTAAAGGTAAAATATCCAGCCATAGGGCATTAATACTTTGAAAATATGCTACTCTCAAATATATTAAACTTTACCATTACTTTGATGTCGAGTTCTACAAAATGTGTGTCAACTACGAGTATGACACTTATCATAAATTAATGAAGGCACGACCTTTCATTTGTTTGTCCATATACTCTATAAAAATTATATATGTTTGCGGTGCTGCTACGACTCTTCTAAGAGTTCTTTCAAACAAAGCCGTGCGCAAGATTCTAATTATATTACACTCGAGAGCAATGAATCCGGGTCACTTAAAGAATCCTAAAAATCTCGGAAACTAAAAATGCTAGGTTAATGCAATAAATTGTATTTAATAGACAATGTAATACTCCTTAAATGAAGGTATTAAAACTTCTTAGTTATTGTAAAGTTATATCATAAAAAAAACAAATTTGAAAAAGGGCCACTTTCGAAGATGGAACTACGAAATTACAGCATTTGGTTTTGCTTTTGTTTGTAATCTGTCATTTATGTGGGTACATAAACCATGTTGATAGTGCTCTATATTCATTATTTAAGCTGAAATTATGTCGCTTACGCCTGAAGAATGCACCAGAATACTTACAATGCTGGAAACCGGCCGGAGTCAGCGCGATACAGCCAGGACTGTCGGTGTGTCGCTGTCAACAGTACAAAGAGTTCTCCGACGTTACGAAGAAACTGGTTCTAACCTACGCAGACCAGGAACGGGCAGAACCAGGTGTACCACAGCACGAGAAGACCGATACTTGGTGAACACCATGCTTCGAAATCGCTTTCTCACAGGAACTGAACTCACAAATCAGTTTCGACGCCTCGGAGGAAGTAACCCAAGTGCATGGACAGTAAGACGTCGGCTTGCTGAATCTAACTTAAAACCCCTTAGACCTGCAAACGGCCCTAAACTGGAGCGTGGGCATCGTATTTCAAGACTAAGATATGCCCAGAGCCACGTAAATTGGAGTATTGAAGATTGGTCAAAAGTTATGTTCTCCGACGAATCAAAATGTATGCTCTACAAGCACGATGGAAGACACAGAGTGTATCGAAGACCAGGGGAAAGATTCAAGCAAGCATGCATCGAAGAAAAAGTAGCCTACGGTGGTGGGTCTGTACTTGTGTGGGCCGGAATTTCTTCTGAAAGTCGCACAGAGCTGGTGATCATAGAAAACGGCTCTTTAACTAGCGTAAGATATGTGGAAGAAATCCTCAATGATCACGTTGGTCCATTTATTGTCAATTTAGGTGAGGATGCTATATTTATGCATGACAATGCCCGACCTCATACAGGTAGGATTGTGAATGACTACCTTCAAGAGATGAACATTACTCGTATGGAGTGGCCAGCGCGCAGCCCGGATATCAACCCGATCGAGCATGCTTGGGACGAGCTAGGCAGATGCGTAAAACAACGAAACCCTCCCCCAATCACGCTTCGTGAGCTCAAAATTGCTCTCACAGAGGAATGGGAGAATATTCCCCAAAATCTTATAAGGAACTTGGTGTACAGCATGCCAAACCGCGTAAACGCAGTAATGGAAGCACGAGGAGGCAATACGAAGTATTAAAATTCAAGAAAATCGTAATAAAGTTCAAAAATTTCATGTTTCCTATTTTTGTTTTAAGGAGAGATCAGCAGTTTTTTTCTTTATGTAATTTTGTGTTAATAAAATGTATGGTGACTCATATTTTTTTTACTTTAATTTAAGGAGTATTACATTGTCTATTAAATACAATTTATTGCATTAACCTATCATTTTTAGTTTCCGAGATTTTTAACATAAGTGACCCGGATTCATTGCTCTCGAGTGTAGTTTCACCAGATTTTACGATCAATTATTTTATATATGTAAGTAAGTAAATCTTCAAAGACTATATTACGAAGCAATATTTGAATTTTTAAACAAAATGGCAGTGTCATTTTTTCAAACACATAGATCGTACTCTCTTTAAAATTACAGCCATCGTGGTACAGAATGATGTAAGTGCAACAATGTAGGGCAATGTCTGAAATTGCCTTTTGAGGAAAGAGCCTTTGAATTGACCTGACCTAACAGACAGCCAGCATACATCAAAGTGCAATATGGTCTTGTGTCCTTTACTTGCTTTAGGGAAACAATGCTTTAAATGAAATTCATTTGAACGCAACATCTCACCTATATCCCCGAAAGGTTATGCAGAGGTGGAAAATAACAACTACAATATACAACAATTTAATATTTTTATTTTAAGGGCGTGAGCCTGGACATATGTCACATAGGTCCCGAACCCAGTATAGACTCCAGATCTCACAGAGTTTTGAATCTGCCTGTAACTTAGATACTATGTACCAAAATTGTACCTTTTTGAGAATTACTATTACTACACTCAAGATGTGTGCTTCTTTCCTTAAAAAACCATTTCAGACACCAATCTACATGGTCTTCACATGATCAGACCAAGATTATGTCTGGACTTTAAAAGAGATTGTGTGTGACCTCTTGAGTTTATTGCCTTTCTTCTCAGAGTAGTTAGATAGGAAACGCCGACCTCATCTAGTTTAAATAATATGGTTGACGTGTAAAAGTGTTTGTACAAAACTACTTACAGAAATAATATCATTTATCATTTCGCCAGTTTTGTTTAAGTCCCATTAATCGGCCATGAATCCAGATTGGGAGGTTGCTACTGAGAATAACACTATGCCATACCTGGAGATCCTATCGACCCCACACAGCAGTTGCATTGCAACTTCACTAGACCAAACACGCACTCGCATTCAAAGAAGTTTTTTTTATCTGTCGAATTGATAACCTCCTACTTTTTGAAGTTGGTTAAAAAGGCTGTTTTCTTTACTTGCTTTAATAAAACCGTACCTTTTAAAGATTTCCCTTCGAAGGCTTTGTTTAACATCACAAGGTAACTAATGCACTTAGTATCGATTTTTGATACCGTGGTAGGTGCGTCGTTGTACGGAAATAATATTATATTATTAGATACTTAGTTCAAAGGCCACATACTTTGGATCCTTCACTTTATTCTCTAGTGTTTTATGTTTAACTGTAGTTTTGTCTCATGCCACAGTAGCCTGTATTGCTTCATTTATAAGAAAGATTTTACCTTGTCTGTGGTTTCTGTATTTGAGATTTGTGTCATTGCAAATGGTTATAGTAGGTAATATGAGATTTTTGTCAATATTGTGTGTGCTTCATAATCTTTTGAATTGATTGTTAGAATGAATCACTTGATTGGTCTTAAGTATTAACGCCTACGTACTAATTGGTTTTTATAATCAAAATCCAAGGTTGAGTTGATGATATAATTTGTAGTTTTATGAAGTAATTGAATACTTTAGAGGTTCTTGCCGATGCTTTTTATAGGTTACCTAATATTTCAAACTTGTGTTTGGCTTTTCATCTACGCATTAAGTATGTATTATTTGCGAATTTGCGATTTACCAATAAGTGGAACTTCCCTGCGATTTTCATTTATTTGTATATTGATGTCTATATCTTATCCACTATCTTTATTTGGTCACTTTAGAGATCCTTGTCAACAATGTAGTCTAAAACGCCCATCATTAGTATCCGATCTTATTGTTTCTGTTGAGATTCGAAACCAAAGATCATATAAAGCAATTTGATTGTAAATTCATCAAACTTTTTATCATGACCCAATCTGATTTTATGTAGGTCTTTCGTCGCAATCAAAATCATGTACCGACTTTCAATTAGGTCATTTGTTAGTTTACGAGCACTGATAAGGTTCGTATACTTCATATCGCCCACAACTTGCGCCCCAATTTTAGTGCTTGACATTTATGACTTGTGTGGCGTATTTGATACACTTTGAAATGCGAACATGCGTGACGTTGGATTCACACCAATTTTTTTAAAGTAATTTATGTAGTGTAGATCTTTCTTTTAAAGGATTTGGTTTGGACAAAAACTAACACTTACATTAGGTACATACGTATTTTTAGCGTACAGGCATCAAGCAGCATTTCGGTGTTCTGGCTTGAAACATATAGGTACAATATTGGAGTTACATCATACATCTTTGTATCACTAAAAAACTGGTAGATTAGAAGCCTAGTAACCTGAAAATCAGCATCAGATTTCTGGGTTTCTAATCTACCAATTACGACTTAATTATAGGTGCCTATTTGTAAGTATGGGTGCAAGAGCTTATGGTCTCCCAAAGGACAGAAATACGGAGGGATAATAACGTGTAAATAATAAAGGAATAGCTATTCTCTATTATGAGAAGAGGGAAGCCCTGCAGTGGAACATAGCCAGATTGATTGCCAATAAACTTGTTTGTTTATTTATTTACAACCCAACAATGAACCAAAATAAACTCATAACGTCGGGAATGCTTGTTCCTGACACGACCTGTTTTCATAAATTCCCGGTTCACCATAGCAACTGAACGAATAGATCAATAGTCCTGAAGAATTCGCATGCCCTGGATCCTTGCTACTTATTTCAGGTCTGGTTTTTTTTTCATTACCCAACAAGTATGGTGAATTATGACCCATTACCTAAGGGGAGTCCCAGCAGTGGGAACATTAAAGGTTGGAAATTTATGTATGTGTGTGTGTGTGGTTGATTTTTATATATGTATATGGTTGGTTGTTAATATATATGCCGCAGCCCTTTGGTTAAATTAGCCAGCTATTTGGACGCCTAGGCCGTTCAATAAACGCTAAAGGACAATTAGCCATTAGCCAAGTCATTGAGCGCAACGTTTAACCAGATGGCTGAATGTCGTGTAGTCATTTAATTAAATTGGATATTGATGAATTTGTAATGTTTGGTAAGGTTAGTTTGAATCACTTGGGTGAGTCTTGGTCAGTCATCTTCAAAGGGCTGTCTTTCAATACGACAAGTTGTTAAACTTTGAATGATTCTAGTTTAATTAATTATCGGTCTAGGCATCCAATTGGATGCCGGTGGTTAATGAACGGCCTAGGCGTCTAATTAGCTGGCTAATTTAACCAGATGGCTGCGACATATAACCCGTCTTAAGCAAGCGTGGTGATCAATGCTCATGTCGTCTCTGTATGAGGAGAGGACTTTGTCCGGGAGTGGGACAAGGATGCGTGGAGTTGGTATTATTATTATTATTATTTATATATGTATGTCGGGTTTAGCAAGAGTTGAAAATACCTGTTACTTTAATACTTGGTTTAGGTCCAAGCAAGTTTAGAGACAGAAGGTTGAATTTGCGAAATTGTCATACCAATCTGGTGCTGTGGTAAGTAGGTACTTAATATTTTGATTTAATTTACAAGTACGTGAGACTGTTGAAGGTTTTCTTCATAGTAAAAACCGCGTCGGCAATACTTGTATGTAAATGATAAATGATTTTATTTCTGTAAGTAGGTATGTTGCAGGTGACTTTTTTTTTTCTATCAGCCGGTCATCTTTTAATAAGGTTCGAGTTTGCTACAATAGTAGATTATTATACAAGGGATTAAAATGAGCTATTATATACGAGGTGGTTTTACTCCCGATCATTAGCAAGGGAGTAAATAGACATCGAGTTACAATAAAAGCACTTAGGCAATTAGGATTAGGTACTTATGAAAGTACCTAATCTTTGACCTAAAACTGTACTCATTTATGGAAAGTGGGGAAAGTAGAGTAACGTTATAATATACTTACTAATAATTTAGTCGTTTCCTAAGTTAAATACAGAAGAGCCATTGTCTCAGCCACATAATATAAATGAATGGTAATTATAAAATAGTGACGTAGCCTACCCACCAGAATGCGCTCTCAAAAATCTTCTTAAAACGGAAAAATAGTTCGTCAACAATTCTCCTAAAACTTTTTCCACGTGTAACTTCCTAGGTAAAAAACCTTCAAATATAAACTCCGCTAAAACATTCACCCAAATTCATCAAAATATCGTCTCCTTGCCGACATCTATCTAACGATCTCCATCAGTTTACTTTAAACCACTCGGTCACGTACAACTTGACCTACTTCAGTTAAAAAAAACTGAGTGAGAATTTAATTATAAAGTATCGATAGTGCGACTATTTTGTGGCTAGACGGTTTGAGATTTACGGTTACGGTTTTTTTTAGATTACAATCTCTGTTGTGATGTACCGGTATTTTTATGCGTATTCACTTGTTTTTGGTTTAATCGAGTAGTGGGTCTACTGTGTATGAGGTTATTGTATTAAATTTCAAGTTATTTGAGTGACAAATAAATATGGATGGATGGAGGGGAGAACAGATCATATAGAAATATGAATGAATAGTGTGAGAGATGATAATTATGAAGGTAAAGGTTCTAAATGATGGCTGAGACGGAATAATGGAAGAAAAACAAATGAGGAGGCCAGGAACAAAAGTGACATTTACGCATCCGCATCCATTTTTTAATTCGGAGTCAAAACCTTGGCTTTTATCAATTTCTCAACAGAATTGGATCAATTAGTGACTTATTTCACGAGAACATTGCATTTAAAAGGAGTATTCTGTACAAAAGGTAACATTTTACATTCGTGCATGCCCATATTCCAAGTTCCCCGGTTCCTGAGAATAAAGAAAAAGTGTAAATGTCAACTTTTGTTCCTGACTTCCTCAATTGTACCGACCCGCGACCCCACCTAACAAGGAACAAGGGCAGAAGAAGAAGTTATTTGGAGAACAAAGACCAGAGGGCCTAGACAAATGGCATCCACTCCAGAGCGATTCTATTTCTACAATCGCTATCGCTTTCGCTAATATTTCATGTTATAATAGTCATGTTCGTGAACGGGCGCCGTCAGTAGGGACTAGTCATTTCTTAGCTACCACGGCTTATTTTAATTTAATAATTGAATTGTTTTTCTCTTTTTATTTCAGATGCTTTTACCGTTCTGAATCGTTCTCACATGCATAATTTCAACATGAATGATGTGACCAATATTTTGTAACCATATTTTGATTTAAAAGAGTGTCCATGAAGTTCCTTGCCCGTTCTTCTACATAGGTACCTACTACGCTTTGGAATGGGCAACTAGCTTCATCTTTCTGACCGACCCCTTGACAATTCAAAAGTACCTGTAATTGATTTATTTGAAATAAACGCTTTGAGTTTCTATCGAATCAAAAACTAGCGATAACGCTTGGCAAAAAGTGTCACTTGGCTACGCATCTCTATGGAAGTAATTGTTCGACGCTGACCATTCGTTTCATAGAATCGAATGATATTAACATTGTCTAGCTAATTTCTATTCGTTGAACTATGATCACGTGACATTTCGATAGCTTATTTCAACCCCATACATTTTTTGGTTTTTCTAGCACAAGCATTTAAACTTAGTTAGGGGCATGTACATATAGAAGTTAACAAGACCTACTATTCATTTGCAACACAGAATAGAAATAAATGCGTCGTTCAATCGCTACTCCACTTTTTCTCTTGGCAGTACAAACTATCTGCTCATGCAGTCATGCCGTGGTAAGCCAGTCAGCTAAGTGAGAGCGGGGTTGGCAGCCCTTCGTGCGTCGGGCGTACCAATATTAAAATATTGCCACACATGAAAGTTATTTGAATCCACCCCTTCTACCAATATAATGAGAGTATACAACCGAACAGAAACCGATATAATAGAAACATTATAACACAATTAAATTCTGACAGCAATTATTGCAAAACCATTGCAAAAAATCGCAATTAAGCCTCGATCGGTCAGCCCAATTAACAGGTGTTTCACTATAAATAAACTTAATTTTCGTTCTTATTGAGGATAATTGCGACGGTTGAGCAACTATTGTGCGACCAGTTGTTCCGAAAACCTTTTGAACTATAGAACTATAAACCTTTGAGTATTAAAAATATGTATAGAAAGTTGTGACATTATATTTTTATAGTTCTTTCGTAAATGACTTAAGACCTTGACATGTGCTTACACTCTTTGAACCCTTGTGAAGACCTACTTTTATTAGAACCCTTATGACATGAAATGGTTTATTCTGTAAATAGGATATCGGTAACACTTTTACAGCGAGAGGAAACCGGCATGTCCTAGAACCAAAACATCTTTTTTCCAAAAAAAAAAAACAACCGACTTCCAAGAAAAACACAAAATAATTATCGTGAAAAATAACTTTACTTTCGGAAGTTATTTTTCACGATTAAAGAAATTAAAGTTATTTTTCACGATTTTTTGTGTTTTTCTTGGTAGTCTGTTGTTTCTTTGTAAAAACGTTTTTATTTTTCACTTTTTAGTTGTGGTACCTACCCCACACAAGTCCGCATACCACCACTTATATAAGTTGGGGGCGCCAAGCATATTATAAGTTGGGGGATTACATCGCTGACAAAGATGCTTGGCTCAACGCTGGTCCTGCTCCACAGGGGCGCATAAATTAATTGATTAGCATTCGAAAATATTGTTGGAGCTGCTGAAGATTGTAAAAACAACAACATCTTTGCATTGTATAAATTCAATCTCTTAACATTGTATAATTGCATAGCACATGTGTGAGCACTATGTACCTACTATAAAGCCACCATTTACTAGGCTCGTCTTTCATTGGCTTGAACGTGCCCTGGCGGCTGAGAGTATGTCATGCTCACTCAAATGTCTCGCTGGTGGTGGCGTGTGTGTTGGATCATTAAGTTCCCTTCAAAATAGTTGAGCTGAATGGTGCTGATCCATACGTCATGTTCGTGAACGGGCGCCGTCAGTAGGGACTGGTCATTTCTTGGCTGCCACGGCTTATTTTAATTTAAATTTTTGAATTGTTTTTATATCTTTTTTTATTACGGATACTTTAAACGTGCACGTCTTTCTACATCGTTCTCACATTTTTAATTTGAACATGAATGATGTAAACAATTTGTTTTTTGTAACTATATGTTGATTTAAAAGAGTGTCCATGGAGTTTCTTGCCCGTTCTTCTCCATAGGTACCTACTACCCTTTGGAATGGGCAACTAGCTTCACTTTTCTGACTGACTGACCCTTTGACAATTCAAAAGTACCTGTAATTGGTTTATTTGAAATAAATGCTTTGAGTTTGAGTTTGAGTTTGACTTGATATGTAAATAACAGTGACAGGAAATTAATAACACATCATTAATATAAACTAAGTGGAAAAAATTCGCAGTATTAAGGACAACTCAAAAACTGCTGGTCAGAACTTAATCTAATGTATATTGGACCACATGTGAAGCACCAGCTTTCAAATAAAAAATAATCATCCAAATCGGTTTACCTATAAAAATTTCTGAGCTAACACACGAAAAAAAGAAAAAAAAACACAGTCGGATTGAGAACCTCCTCCTTTTTTTGAAGTCGGTTAAAAATTCGAAGAAATGTGACATCCACCAACACGCACTGGGCCTTCGTGGTGAATTACGGCCCACTGCCTCTCACAGAGAGGAGGCCTGTTTCACAAAATATCATAGGCTGATTATGAAAACACTTTAATAAAGTCATTTAACAAAAAGAAGCTTGAACATTTGCTATCTGACTACCCGAGAGAAGATATGGCAAAACAAACTGAAGGGCTTAAGTCTCTTTTAAAGTCAGAACTTTAAAAAAATCTTTCGACTTTTATTTCTCGACATAATCTTGGTCAGATCACATGATGTGACCAAGATTATGATACCTCACGTGAGGATTATATAGATTTGTGTCTGAAATGGTCTTTTGAGGAAAGGACTACACAGATTTGAGTGGATCTATCCAGTCAGTGCAAGCATTTGTCAGTAATCGTGTAGCTCAACTCAGAGTTTAAGGAGCTCAACGACTCGACCAATAGGTACCCTATGTATGAAATTTTTAAAGCACTAAGCTAATCTCTCTCGCCAAATCTCTTCACAATCTGTGCAGTAGTTTTAAAGTAAAGATATAATACATAACTGTTAGCCGCGATTTCGTCTGCGATCCATGTTGAAAAGTCTATGTCTTTTTCCAGGTCTATTCATGTGCCTAATTTTATCGAAATCCGTTTAGCCGTTTTAGCGTGAGAGCTTACCAAAAAAAAATGGTTGCCTGTAAAGTCGGTTTACGGACGATAATTTTCCGTGTAACGTCATAAGGAGTGGTAGAGAGATAGATGCGTCACTAGCCAAACGCTTAGGCCGATCGTGCCTCTCTATCGCTTGTTCCGCGCTCTCGCTTGCACGCTCGGCTCAGGCGGAACGTGACAATGAGTCATGCTTTTTCGTGCGTGCAGCCGGCGTTCATCGATTTATAAGACGTTATTACGTCAAAAAAGCATACAAACATACAAAAAATCAAATATTTTCTCTTTAAACAGGGTGGCAAGGAAATCGACGCATAACCTGTTACCATGGATTCAATACATAATTCTGAACCCCCTTTTTTTTTGTCTGGGAATTCATCAAATGACCATCTGTCATCTCTCCCGCTCTGGGCGGAGCGGAAGGGCGTGTCAGACTCTTACTGACTAAAACCCACCCGTGTTCCTTCAGTTGCCTGTGCGCCAGGGCCACGGTAACTCCTTCGAACAATCCGCGACCCCGGCAGGCTTCTGAACCTCCTGAAATTCTTCACCGGTTATTAAAAAAAAATGCTGTTCTCTACATTTTGACCGCATAGGTATTGCACTTTTCTATGAAACAGCAGTTTTTTTTTTTGATAACCGATGAAAAGTTTCTACGCTGAATTCATGGTTACAGTTTGCACGTCGATGTCTCTGCCACCCTGTGTACATTAGTTCAGACAAACAGATTTGAACATATTTGTAAAAATAGAAAATAGATTTTCCTTTATTTTTATTCCGGCTCATGCCTTAAAACCGCTTCTGATAAAGAATTCCATTTGAAGTTTTACTATTTTTGAATACTTGCCTAATCTAGATTTTATGTTCGCCGTGACATTTATAAATGTAATTAAAAAACAATAAAATAAAAACATTAAAAAACTAGAGTGACATTTATTTTTCAAAGGAAACCTAAGTGTATCGTTAAATATTATTAGATAAAAACAAAAATCTAATGCAACAGCGTTATCATTATGAGAAATGATAATAATATTACATGCTTCGTTTAGTTGAATAAAGTAACTTGATCATAATTCAAACACGAATAAAATAATTAATTCAGTAATAGTTGTCTCAAATAGCCTGGACTTCCGAAGCTGTCTTTTCTGTCTTGCTTGAAATAATCCACATAAGCCCCTCTTGATAAAAGAGGACATCTAATACCTATCCACAATAAGCAGGTTGGAAATCGATGCACAAACTGTTACCATGAATTTAATACATGATTCTGAACCATACAGCGTTGAAATTTTGCGTTGGTTATTAAAAAAACATTAGCTCTTCCATACATTTTGATCGCGTAGGTATTACACTTTTCTATGAAACAGCTGTTTTTAGGGTTCCATACCCAAAGGGTAAAACGGGACCCTATTACTAAGACTCCGCTGTCCGTCCGTCCGTCTGTCACCAGGCTGTATCTCATGAACCGTGACAGTTACAGTTTAAATTTTCACAGATGATGTGTTTCTGTTCCCGCTATAACAACAAAAACTAAAAAAACAGAATAAAGTAAATATTTAAGGGGGCTCTCATATAAAAAACGTGTTTTTTTGCCATTTTTATAGATAACTAGCTGCTGCCCGCGGCTTCGCCCGCGTGGATGTCGGAAATTATCGTACAGGAACGTGCTACTGGGATAAAAAGTAGCGTACGTTACTCCTTATAACATCGGCTATCTGCCAGTGAAAGTCCCGTCAAAATCGGTCCAGCCGTTTCGGAGATTAGCCGGAACAAACAGACGGTAAGACAAAAACTGTAAAAAAAAAATGGTATATGTACCGTGTATACATCCATATGCATTTAGTAAAAAGCAGTTATTTTAATATTACAAACAGAGACCCCAATTTTATTTATCAGTATAGATGGTAGGGAACCCTTCGGTCCGACTTGGACTTGGCCGATTTTTTTATTTGATAACCGACTGAAAAATTTCTACGCTAGGGGTCTAGAATCATTTCATGGTTTCAGTTTGCACGTCGATGTTCCTGCCACCCGGCCTGTATTCAAATCAAAACAATGAAAAATACATAAAAATATCACCAATTTCATTCACAAATCGCGTGATCCATAAACACCATACACTTCATTATCAACCATTCGCACAATTCAATTTTTAATTCGTCACAGTCCAGTAAAATAAAAAAACGACAGTGCTCTATACTGTCAGACACTTTCGTATCAAACGGGACACGAGTTTCCAATTTAGTGATAGATAACCTGATTTGATACTGATAAGAATGTGTATAGGTACTATTTATCTGCACATGTGAAAGTGACGATTTTAAGCACTTGACCGCAATCTACTTTTGATGTAGATGACCTATTATTTTCTAAACCTAACAGTGTTTTTATGGTTTTGGGTTGTGGTACCGGTTGAACTTACTGTTACTGTTAGCCTATATCATCCCACTACTGGGCAAAGCCACCTCCTCATGGCTTCCAGTGCTTGCTATCCAGTGCTAATGATAAATGATTTTATTTCTGTAGGTAAATAGGTTTGTACAAACATTTTTACACGTCAATCATATTTTAAAAACTAGATGAGGTCGGAGTTTCCTATCTGATTAGGTACTCTCAGAAGAAAGGCCGAAACAAACTGAGAGGTAACAGTCTCTTTTAAAGTCCAGACATAATCTTGGTCAGATCATGTGAAGACCATGTAGATTTGTGTTTGAAATGGTCTTTTGAGGAAAAACCACACAGATTGAATGGACCTGTCCAGTCAGTGCACGCATTTGTCAGTAATCGTGCAGCTCAACTCAGAAATTAAGGAGCTCAACGATTCGACGAACAATACCAAAGAAAGGACATTTGGGTAGGCTACAAAAATTACTCAAACTGCCAGACTATGATTAAAACCAGCTGAGAGGGAAAAGAAAGCAACAATGACCCACATAGTCTTCATATTCACTGTGGACCACTGCTCGTTTGTTTTGTCCAGCTCTTCCTTCACATACCGCCGTCCTGCTGTCTCAGGGCTCCACATAGTGGTTATTTTGTCCCACAGCTTATTGACGACAGACGCTGCCAACCCATTCCCACTTCAACTTTAAAAAGAAAAGAAAGAAAAAAAGAAAATTTGTTTATTCTTCACAAACAAGACGCATATTACAAAAAAAAAATAGACAACTGCGGATTTACGGCTTTTAATTGTCTAATGATTGTTTTAATCAACTGTTTCTTGCTTTACTTACATATAATATAACTATATCTACAAGTGCGTATTTCTCGAAAGGAAAGTACACCTACATTTTGCACGTAATAGGGCGAGCTTATTACAATCAACACCTGGCACAAATCCAGACTCCGAGCTGCTCCTCAGAAATTCCAAAAGATAATACCGAATAACACTACCCCATCCAGAGATATACTCAACAATATTGGGCTGCCACCAGGAATCGAAACCAGTACCCTAATTGCGCATCATACTTTCAATCAAAATCTGTATTATTATGAAGAATATTGCTAATCCATTGCTTCATAAGTTCGAAAAATTATCTGCTCTGCAATGTAAATATCGCAATGAATGTTGTTGAACTGTCAAAATGAACGCCTTTCCTATTGTTAGTTTGTTTCGCAATTAACCCGCAGTACCCCACGCTCTTCCAACTAACTACCATTAGGTACTTTTAGCAACGAGTACATTTTTTTAGCTACCTATCATTATAAATTATCATGACAATTACACAACCCTTTAATGAAGCTCATTTACTTAATAATCATTTGATTACTACCAATCACAATCAACGCAAATACTTTTTAAATAATCTCAACAATTTATCCATCCATTGTAGAATTACTCACATTACACAAATTACCTGCTTTAGCCGGCGAATACACAGAATACCCGGCACAAGTGATTAATGGCTAATGTTTAGTCATTTACGCTAGTAATTAGCCTGTCTCTTGAATTGATTGGTGGCACTACCGTTAGGGATTCCTCGCAATCCTCAGAGGTATTATGGACTAACTCTTGCTCACGGCTTCGCTCGCGTTGATGTCGGATCCCACCAACCACAAGTTTTTATCCACTACCGGGATAAAAATTACCCTAGGTGTTAATCCAGGTCATAAACTATACGTGTGACAAATTTCATCCAAATCCATTCAGCTTTTTTGCGCCAATCCGGAACATACACACAGACCAACGAACAAAAACTCTAAAAACTATATTTTCGGCCCCGAAAATATACAACAAAATGCCACATTCATAAAGACCTACGACAACAAAATAAATTTAAAAATAAGATTCGAAATAACAGACAAGTGTTATTATAATTTAAATAACTTTTTGACAGATACCTTTTGACATGCTTGAACTTTATATTATAATTTCTATAAAATTTAATAATGAATGTTAGTGAACCGGTCTTTGCTTTATTGATTAATTAATTTTATTTTCTATATTAGAAAAAACAAATCGCCTTGTCAGGCAAAACATGTACGGACTTTTTATCTATAGTCTAGGTCAGAGATGACAGAGACAAAGTCGACGTTGGAGTGAGCTTACCCAGAAGAAGCCTGTTCACTCTCACTTTTCATTTTTGGCATCAAACTCGTTCCCCACACCTCGTAGCATTTACTTTTTAAAAAAAATATTCAATATCCAGTTTTGACTTCGTGACTATTTTTCATTTTATTATGTGTATAGTAGATAATACCTTACAGGTGCTTCTCAGTCAGGAGTGAATTTGATTAATGGTATTCGATAACCGAATCTTCAGCCTGACGTTTTGACGGTATGACAAATTGGGAAAAGATTAAAGGTTTTTCCGTAATGTACATAATCGGGGCATTTTGGTAATGGATGTTTTTGGGGGGAGGCGATCAAGGGAACATTAGATTTTACTCAAGTATCGTGGCCTTTTACCATCTATTTACAAAACATTTATTTACATAAATATTACAATGTAAAACCAAACGGTAATGGGTGCGAACCGTATCAAGTCGGGGTCACCAGTAAAGAGGTATAAGGAACAGTTTCTATATTCACTCATACCTCCATAGAAAAGGGAGGATCCTCCGACCAGACGGCTGTTGTGTCTGGTGGGCGACTGCCCAACAGTTGAGGTCGGGACGTTATATATATGCTAGTTGCACGGTAAACTCTGCTTGCGCGATGCAGGATTTTGCGTGACGTCAGTGTGACGCGTAGCTCGCATGTGGCGTTGTAGATGCCGCTACAAATCTAAGAAGGAAACTACGTAACTTAGGTTGCTTTTGTCACACCAAGTTTCGACCCTAGTGTGGCCAACGGCCTTTGTCTTGAGTCCTATCCTCACACACTCTGCAGTAGTCCAGTGTCATCATCTGCTTGGCTGTAATTAGTTTATTTGAAACTAGCTGTTGCCCGAGAATTTCTCTGCGTATGTTTTGTATTTTTTTTATTTTAATATAAATATCCTGGATGAAAAGTACCATTTGTCCTTCTCTAGGTTCCCGGCTACATATTATCTGTCGAATGTCATAACTATCAGTTCAGTGCTTAAAGCGTGAAAAGGTAACAGGCAGACAGAGTTATTTTCGCATTTATAATATTAATTAACTGGTTTCAGCTCGCAATTTCGACCGCTTGAAATTGCTTTTTTGTTGTTAAAGTTTTTATTAATGCGATTTTTGGTGATACAACAGGATCTTAAATATATTTTATAGTAGCTCAAAAATGTACCCTATTAAGGCATGCATTGTTAAATTACAATATTAGAAATTAAATAAAACATTCCCCCGATCCACCTCGGCGCATCGCATCACCTGCCCGCGCTATCATTTCGTTTTCGTTTAGCGTTCTTTGTTACTTTTTTTCATATAGCTCGGCTCCAGAGGGTTATAGCGTGATGTTAAATAACCTATAGCCTTCCTCTAGAATTGACCTATCAAATGCAAAAAAAAAAACCGACTGGTAGTTCCAGACATTAGCCCTACATACAAACAAACAAAAAAAAAATACCTTTTTATAATATTAGTTTAAGTTTTTTGAATTTTGCTTAGGTGCTTCCCAACTATTATAGCGGTCAGCGTCCAGACTGCGAAAAAGCGACTGCCTATCTGACTTTCCCAATACAGTTACTGACCTAATCCAATGTAACATGTCAAAATCAAAAACATGAATGAACCAAAAATAAAATCAAATCCACATTCCACTTAATCCTTACTTATGGACAAAAGTTACCAACATAATTTTCAAGTTAGTCCAATATACTCGTAACTAACGAGCTTGCCTAAGATGCAGTGAGCATCCGATCATTTATTGACTGCAAGCTAACACTGATATCACGTCTTGTCCGTCATGCTGTGACGTAACTGTGTTGTAATGTACCTTTATGTAGGTAAAGTGCCAAGTATGTCAGAAGGTCCAGTTAGTATAGAGTTTTAGATAAATACATGTAGGAACGGAACTTTATGCCAGAACAGTGAAACGAGATGTGAAGATGGATGTCAGATGTGAACCATAAACGAGTGATATACGAAATAGTCAAGGATTGAAAGAGATAGTGAATTAATGTTTTAAATGTAGAATAAGTAGAAAGGGAACGGGATTGTGAAGACGAAAGATAAAAAAATACGAAAATTAAGAAGGAATCAGTGGTTTTATTAAACTAATATTGAACTAATCCCACACATAAACTCATGCTTCCTTGCCATGGGGGTAGGCAGAATATACAGAACGCTACCTGTTACGATCCTTACATTTCCTTTTGCTTCGTTTATGTTCATACATCTGGACATACACGCACGCTAGTTGCGAGTATTACGCAGATGATTTTTATGAAGAATAGCACCGATAAAATCACTTATTAGTACCGATAAGGTCAATAAGTAAAGTCCTTTGTCCTCTCCCGGCATTTCCACTAACATCTGCCTTGTAAATACCTTTTGTTAGTCGCCTTTCATTCCTCCTCTCAATATGACCAAACTATATAAGCATACTTTTTTCAATTGTTGTCACTGCGTCTTCTTTTAAACCGCAACGTTGCGTTATAACATTATTCCATTCCATTCTATTCCATTCATAGAGTTCTAAAAGTGACGCAATTCGTACGAGTTATATCATGCCAAATCAAACGTTTATTCTGTTGGCAAATAGGATGCTTGTATCACTTATGAAAGATATATTTGTGAATGCTTGTAATGATTCACAATTCCCAACTAAGTGACCTCTGCGCGGGCCCTTAAGAGGGCGCACAACAGTCCACTGGCGCCACTTCTTTAAAAAATATTATCACTTGACTGAGAAGAAATTATGAATAACGGCTTGTAAGGACCCTCGGTAAGTGTGTCTAGAATTATCCAAAACCTTTTATAAAGTTTCATATTGAGAAACGAAGCAACGAATTTCGATCTAAAGAAAAGCGGCCACATTCCTCTAGCTCGTTTTTTGTCTAATTATGAAAGTTTATAAAAGGTATTAGAAAATTCTAGACACACTTACCGAGGGTCCTTGCAAGCCGTTATTCACAATTCCTTCTCAGTCACGAGATAATATTTTTCTAAATGAGTGGCGCTAGTGGACCGTTGTGCGGCCTCGTAAGATTTTTCTCACAATTCCTCACAAATTAAAAATATCGATTTGGGATCAGAAGTAAAAAAGTTATCTAATCGAACTAAATAATATACCTATTAAAACCTGGCCAGATCATCATAATCTCGGCCTCTCCAATGGCATGACATTCAACTCGATTCCTGGCCGAAACCACAATTTATTTATGAATATTCAAAAAGGCCGGAAAATCTGTACTTAAATTACGTACTGATTTATCGGCAAAACCTATTAACTCCACTGGACTGGTCGACTAAATCTGTGTGGTTCTTTCCTCAAAAGACCATTTCAGACACCAATCTACATGGTCTACACGTGATCTGACCAATATTATGTCTGGACTTTAAAAGAGGCTGTGACCTCTCGAGTTTGCTTCGGCCTTTCTTCTCAGAGTTGTCACGAAAAAACGCCAACCTCATCTAGTTTAAAAAATATTATTGATGTGTAAAGGTGTTTGTACAAACCTACTTACAGAAAAAAAACATTTATCATTACTATCAAACTTCAAAATTAGACGTCCCCAAAAAAAGTTTAATTCACCGTCCAAAAGATGAAACATTTTCTAACAGTATGAAGAATCAAATACAGATTGTAAGAAAATGCCTTTTAAAGGGATGTTAAACTTACTTTAAAGTATGAAAAACCGAATAGGTTTCCTGTAGAAGTATCAGTCGCTCCTACATTCATAATGTATTATGAATGTAAAAGCAACTGATACTTCTACTATCCCTGCACATTGTCAAAGCATTTTTAAGTGGGCGATGCCTCGTTGTTTGTTTATAAAAGAATGCAGAGTAAACTCTCCGACAGTTATGTAATGATTCAAGATATACACATACATTGTTCATCATATACTAAGACGATTGTTTTCCAAACTATCTATAGTATAGTGACTAATGACGTACGTGTTTTGTAAACTAATGAAGGAAGAAACTATGTAGGTACCTATATAAATGAATTAATAACATAGCATCCTGCTTTTGTTAATACGCTACTGCTTATGAAACCAATGCAATGTGTGGAAGACCTATCGAAAAAGAGACCTAGGTATATCGTTTTTGCATAAATATTAAACTAGAGCAAAGAAGAAAGAAAGTACAGACGAATTGAAAACCTCCTCCTTTTTAAAGAAATCGGTTTAAACCGTTTTTTTAAGAAGTAAGATTTAAAAAACAAAAACAGTGAAAATAGAACCTGAAAATTGCATACGTGAAATACATGGCCCGTTTCTTGAAGCTTGATACTTATTTTTAATGAAAACGAAATTGAGTTATCAAAGTCACAGTCACCCAGACCAGTCAATACAAAATATCTACTGTTAAACTCAAACTCAAAGCATTTATTTCAAATAAGCCAATTACAGGCACTTTTGAATTGTCAAGGGGTCGGTCAGTCAGAAAGATGAAGCTAGTTACCCATTCCAAAGCGTAGTAGGTACCACCTATGGAGAAGAACGGGCAAGAAACTCCATGGACACTCTTTTAAATCAAAAAAATGGTTACAAAATATTGATTACATCGTTCATGTTGAAATTATGCATGTGAGAACGATGCAGAACGTTAAAAGCGTCCGTAATAAAAAGACAAAAGCAATTCAAATATTAAATTAAATTAAAATAAGCCGTGGCAGCTAAGAAATGACCAGTCCCCACTGACGGCGCCCGTTCACGAACATGACGCATGGATCAGTACCATTCAGCTCAACCATTTTGAAGGGAACTTAATGATCCAACACACACGCCACCACCAGCGAGATATTAGAATGAGCATGACATACTCTCAGCCGCCAGGGCACATTCAAGTCAATGAAAGAAAAACCTATTAAATGGTAGCTTTATAGTAAACATAGGTTATCAAATACCTGACTGCTAAAAATGAACATGGTCGATAGATAGATAGATGCATAGATACCTAGATGAACATGGTCTACGATAAAAAATATGTATAAGCACTGCCATAAACATCAGAATGACGGTGTTTAAGCCTTGAAAAAGTTTAAAGAGGAAATGAAACATTCTACACCAATAAGTCCCATTAAAATGCTTAAAGCAGTTTCCATTTAAGGCAGCCATCTTAAAAAGATATTTGTTTACAAATCACCATTCCTATTCTAGCATACAACAGCAGCTACTATATTAGGCTTTCACCGTTACATCAACAAATAAATTTTTAAACGAATAAGAATGATGACATTTACGATAAGAAAGTCAATTCATACGAAATTATCTCGCTGTTGTGAATCTATAAGATCGTAAATCATGGAAAGGTGGTGTCTACTCATAACCTTTTGCTACTGATGTTCGGAGTTTTGAGTAAGGATTTGTTGCTTCATATGGCTTGAAGGCGTCAGTCCTTCACAGTACGTTTTAATGGTCTTTCTCTTTAAAAGATTCTTTAGTTTTTCTTGCAAGATAAGCGAGTTTTGCACTAACGAACCTGCAACCTAATTACGTAGCACATTATCTATCACAATCTAAATTATTTTGAAGCCTATTGCTAATCCATTGCTTCATATGTTCAAAAAATTAGTCTGCTCAACAACGTAAATAACGCAATGAATGTTGTTGAACTGTCAAAATGAAACCCATTCCTACTGTTAGTGTGTTACGTAATTACCCCGCAGGTTCTGTCTCCGCTATAAGATCAGCTATTTTGATGAATATTACGAGATTTTACTAAAGAATGAAACAATAATCAATTACCGTCAAACGGGATGAATAGAGTCGAAACTTTAAAAGGGATTGTAACATTGAAAAACATATAGTTTGTTGCCAAAAAGGACTCTTGTGTTTAATGTATCATACTTAAAGAATAAGTGCACTTGTTGGCTACTAAAAACTATAATATATTATTTCATTGTTAAAATCCCTTTTAAAGTTTCGTCTCGATTCACCCCTGCATTCCTATTCACCCCGTTTGACGATATTTTACTTCACATACAGCCTAAACTACTTAAAATACGAAGAAATATTTTGAAAGTGCACTCAAGCAAACGGTTCCCTTGAGTGAAAATTTCATTGAACGTTCACACGACACCGACAAAAAAACATACAAATAACGTTCTTTTGCCCATTATAATTCCTTTTTATGAAATCGAATATTGTTGGATCGATGTCCTAATGAATTCATTTTTCAATTTTGATTCGACTTAAATTGACTTCGAGTTAAAAGATGTCGAATGAAAGACATAAATAAAAAGTGAACCGTCTGTTATTAGCCTACTTTTCGAATTAGTACAACTCAAACTCACAGCATTTATTTCAAATAAACCCATTAAAGGCACTTTTGAATTGTCAAGGGGTCAGTCAGTCAGAAAGATGAAGCTAGTTGCCCATTCCAACTAACATAACAACCCCTGACCAACTCTTGAGCGGGACAAATATATGGTTGATATTGTATACAAACACAGTCTCGAACAACATATAGTTGTTAATTTGAAAAATAAAATACATCAATACTATAATAGTTACAAATAAAACCACAAAAACATAAGTACAAGCACATAAACAAGAACCAACAATAATTTTGCAACCAATTGGCATAACACGACGAATGGACACGCTTTAGATTTCAATCATCGATATGAAACCATCATTTTGTTCATTCTTATCAACATACATGAGTTATTGTGAAGGTTATAACATAAAATTGAACCTATTGATTCGTTTTGCGATATAATCAATACACCCAATATATAACCATGTAGGATAGGCAAAGCAATTATGTTTAAAAGAATTTAAATCGACTATTATAGAAATTGAATAGAATTAGAAAGAAGAAGACTAAAGAAACTATGAGCTGCTAGTGCGTTTTACACAGCATTCTGATTCATCAATGAAATCAGCCTATCACAGTTACCTGCTGGGAACTGTCATCAACCAAGTTACGCCACAATTTAAAATTCTCTGCCTTTCGAAACCAGTATATCTAGATAGGGAGTCATCCAAACTACGTTTGCCGATTCTTGATCTCCAATAAAGGACTCGTGTGATCTAACGGCCATTGGTCCTTCATTAGCATATTCTAAAGTATCATCAACTTACTTTACCTGATATAATATAATTATATCAATATTTCTTATTTCGACTATCCACCAGAATGTTGGACTTTTAAACCACATTAATGTTGACACACAATAATTTTCGTAGTAGCTCGGTATATCCTCTTAAACCTTTGGATAGTAGAGATTCAATTCTGCGAAATCATCTTAAACCTTTTGTCGGTAAACTTATAGGTATATTAGGTTTACCAATTCGCCAAACCCATATCAATCCCCAAAATTAAACCCAGTGACTATTTAATTTTTTGCCACATTGGAAATAATATTTCTCATTATTAGACAATGGTTAAGGCCAAATGAGATCATTCGCATGTTCATACATCATCCATCATCAATCATCATACATTTCGATACATCAATCAATTTGTCTGTTCCATACATTTATCCTTGAGTGGATCAAACGCCCACTTTTATGGACTATTGTTTATTTTTGTTATTAAAAATGTTATTAATATTATGTTGGTTTGTTTGTGATTTATCGTTGGTTGTTTGACCTACAGGCCTAGTTGGTTTGATTCTTGGTTGGCTTTGCGTTTGACGAGGATTTGAAAATTGATTGATTTGGTCCGGCTTGCGTAGGATACATTTCCTGACCATATAACATTATTCTTTGGAAAAAATCTTCTAATTTCTTTGGAATACTCAGGGCCGCTGGGATACTGCCCTATGGCGCATCTAGGATGCAAGAGCGAACGAATGGAGCTCGAAATTTGAAGCACCCTGCCGACGCTGGCATGAAATGGGGGGCCGCATGAATAAAGGGGCCCTGGGCACATTCCCAGTGTGGCCCAATACTGCTTTAAAACAGCCTCTACGAGTGAAGATCAGAATAGGGTTAAGAGATACAATGGGTCTCGTTTAATTTGGAGGCATGTGAGATAATTCCACTTTGTCTTCAAGATTGGACGCATTAGCCAGCCTTTGTGTGATTGAGAGTCCTGTTAGCAGTAACCACTTATCATAAGGTAAGCTGGAAGCTAAGGCTAAAATATTCTCTACGAGAGGCGATACTATAAGTCCAGTTCATTATTTCCCGCTACCCTCTTGCTGTGTAATATTTTCGGCACGGCATTGAGTTTTTCGCCTGGGTGGTAACCACTGCGTAATTTAAGGTTCCTGCACATTGTCGCGTCGCGCCTGTTTGCGACGGCCTTATATATATGGATATGGGTTCAAATCTGTATGTACAGTTGCCAGCAGGTCAAGCTACACGAAACTCTCAAAATTCTCCAAACGATTTTAAACGTTAAAATGTGGACAGTTAAATTCAACATGGATTGAGAAAATCTGACCGTTTGTTGTAACTTGATGTGCTGGCGACTGTACTTTCTGAGTTTATCTTGGACATTACTGACATCGGTCAAGGAAAACATCGTAAGGAAATTTGGACTTTAGTAAATATATATAATTCTGAAATCTTGAGCAAGCATGGTGATTAATGCTCGTGCCTTCTTTGTATGGGAAGCAGCCTTTATCCTGAAGTGGAACAGTAATAGGTTGGTATTATTCTTAAGATTTCTTCTCATATAATTGGTAAACAGAAACAAAAGAACCGAAGAAGGTTTTTAACCTGTCTGCTAATCTATAACTTAAAAACAACTTTACATAAGTTTCAGCCTACTTCCTTTCGCCTTTAACAAAGGGCTTCGCTCCACTATTGCACAATTTTAAGTTGTCAATCAAGTTTAAGTTATTGGAACTCCGAAGGGCCATAAATATCGAACAAAAGCACAGCCAGACAATCCATTCAAAATGGATTCCGAGAAAACTGGCAACATTCATAAAATGGTAACAAACTCGCAAAAATATATCTTGCGCTGACAGCTTCTTTATCAAGATGTATATTGTATAACTGGTGAAAAGTCGCTCGCTACAGAGCTTGACCAAAAATTGAAATCCGGGTACCCGGATTGTAGAATCCGGTTAACCGGTTTAACGGGTAATGCCCGGTTACTAAAGTATCTTAACCAGAGTTCATCTATTCGATAGTGCGATACGGACGACTTCAAAACACTGCTAGAAAAAATGGATTTTCTGAGTTTGCGTACCTCGCCAAAAACTGATAAACGAATCTACGAAAGTAAAAATTTGGCTGAAATTAGTGTTTCATTCACTTCACTTATGGCTGTTGTAAAAGTTTTAGCTATCTGAGATGGCTCGAAAATTATAGAAAACCGGTGCCTGTTTTGGTTGCTGTTTCTGTGTGTTTGCCTACTAGTTCTGGACAGACAAAACGCATGCTGTTGTAAAAAAATATACATAGCAGTAGCTTCTGATGTCGGAAATTATCCCACGGAAACGTGCTACCGGAACAAAAAGTGGCCTATGTCCTTCCCCGGGATGCCATCTATCTCCTTGCCAAATTTTATCGAAATCCATTCAGCGGTTATGGCGTGATAAGGTAACATACAGACAGAGTTACTTTCAAATTTATAATATTAGTTTTTTTTTTTTTTTCGAAATGTGCTTTACCTCTGGTTTCCGTTTCCACGCAGTGGAAAAGCATCAAAGATTACGTTTCTTTAAACGAAAGTATTTTGAAGTGAAAGTTATAGTTTTCCATTTCTATAGTAATGGTGGAACGTTGCTCCCATTGTTTAGTAGGTAGGCAGCGGCCGTGGTTCCGGTTCTAAATAACTAGTTTGTTTACGCTTTTCTTTATAATAGTGAAAAGTTCACGTTGCGTTGGGTGACTTATTCAGGTGACGCTTTCATAATCATGTCAAACATTTTATTTCAAAAGTATTATTTTACAGTACAACTATTTTCTTAAAGTCTCTCGGGAATCATCGGATTTCCGAATACAAACGAATGCTTATTCCATGTCCATCAATTACCTCAATTATTAAATTTATTGTATTTATTTACAAGCTGACCCGACAGACGTTGTCCTGTCTTAACTATGAACGTCATATGTCATTTAGTTTTAGTTTTGACTATTGATTAAAACTAAAACTATCGACTCATTTATCAACCGATCCATCTGTGTTAAACGATATTTGCAGCGCGCTTTTTGTCAATCGCTGACAGTTATTTCAAACAACTGACAGTTATGTAAAATTAATATTGGCGTTAAGTTTTCTTAAATTTTGTAACGTTCCGATCAACTTTCTTATTTTTTTATTTCATAAGATCCTTCTCCTGACAATACCGAAAACAAAAAAACAAAAAAGTGAAATCGGTCCAGCCGTTCACGCGTGATGGCGTGACCAAGGGAAATAGGGATTCATTTTTATATATATAGATAACAATTTGAATTCAGGACTAAGTACTTTATTGTTGTTTTGTATTCACGGCAGTCAAAACGCCTCACGCCTTCTTCCCATGGGGGTAGGCAAAAACTACAGAACGCCACCTGCTATGATCCTTACAAACTCCTTTTGCTTCGTTTACGTTCATACAACTGGTCATACACGCACGCCGGTGACGACTACTACGCACCTGACCTTTCTGAAAAACATCACCAATAAGGACACTATATTATAATCTGTGACGGATAATTGGCAATATGCTCGACACCCCGTTACATAACATTATCAAAGTGGCTTAATGTACTCGTACTATTACACTTTCAAATCAATTCAAATTATTTATTTTCTTAATACAGGTAGGTATAATCAGATGTTACAAATAAATATATAGTACTCTGTATCATTACCTAATAAGGTGTTCAAATATTTATATTATTGTCTGAACTAATTAAATAATTATTAAAATAACATTACAAGATTATTATACTCAAAAAATAAGATGCATTCAGAATACTACAAATGTCAAAGGTTTAAAAATAAAAATTGGCAGATTAAAAATAAGAGTATACAGATGTCAAATTAAATTATTAGGTATAGCATGTCACACTATTTGTATTGTTATAATAATTAGTGTCAATAAATTGCTCTTACTACACGTATACGTCTATATTTTTATCCTGTAAGTACTCCTTGACACTTGACATTATAATAACATTTATTTACTAGGGATTTATGCAGCTTTGACTTGAATACCACACACACACACAGGTAACTTTTTGACATCATTTATACACCTTCGGAAAATACCATAGTACCTTATACTAAATCTATGGGATATACAGACATTATTTTATTATGTTTATCGATTTATCGCTACAGCGAAAACATTAATTATCAATGCTGTAAATTACAGAGACATGACACTTTTCAACTTTCAACAACACATCGGCATTCCCTTGGTAGCGAGAGTGACATTTTCCATTAGTTCAGCCTTTGTTGGCTTCGCCAACCTATCACATAAAAAAAAGATGGCAGCTCTTCATTTTTCTGATGACGTCACACGAACGTTAACTGCCTAACCTAGCCTTTACATTCAGTGAGCTGTCAGACATTCTTCTTCTAAACGCCCATCGATTTGAAAACAAAAATCAAATTATACAGGTTGTTTGGAAGCTGGGTCTAAACCCTTAAGGGGGTGATAGTTGACACCATTTAGAGAATTTTAAGCCATACATGTCTGAGACGAAGTCTGTTTTTGTATTCTAACTGCTATACCTTTACCTAAAAAAAACAGAAATAGCAGACAAAAATAAAACCGACTTCGACTAAGAAATATATGACTCAAAATGCTCTAAATGGTGTCAACTTTCACCCCCTAGAGGCTTTGAACCCAACTTCCAAACACCCTGTATAACGTCGCAGGATAGCCTTTGCCAGAAGTGGTCATCGCTTTAGTGGTTCAGCAGCTTCTTCATTGTGCTGGAATATAGCAGTTCGTCGTGAACGTGGTAAGACAGCGCAGCGGCTCTCCCTCCCATATTATCACATTCTTTTTGCTCCCCTGACATCAAATCTGTCATTAGAAGACAGCCGTCACGCAACCATCGATGCAACGCTCTGTCAGAGTGACTGCCACCAGCCAGTGTCATTCTTATCCGACCTTTTCGGTGATTCCAGTAACTTCGAAACAAAACGAGGCGGCGCCACTTTCTGCGCGGTCATATATCATTATTTTTATTCAGTATCCGCGAACAAACCAAAACCTACTACCGTATAACATAATGCGTTGAAAAAAAAACATATTTTCATTTATGTTGGTAATTATATTAATAGTACTTCCTACTCCTTGATTGTCGAATCGTGATTTAAGGAATGATGCTCCTATGTATTGACTACTTAAATTCTGGCCTTCACACATAATTGCATCACTTCGCTTTTGTTTATAAAAAAAAGTGTTTTTGAATTGTGATTGTTTTATTAAGTGTTTTCCTTGAATATTTTTGTTGATTACGGCTTTTGCTATAATATAAATATTTTAATAAATTGGCAGGCTGGAGTTTCACTGTACTTCCTTCTGCATTTAATTTTGAGAATCAAATTATGGTCAAGATTTCCAATACTGTATTAAAAAGTGGAATAATCATAATTATTCTAGTGCGATAAGAGACAAACATAATTATAGAAGACTTAGCACCATTCCTATTTCGAAACAAAGGAATGACGAATTTAAAACTCATATCAGACGCTTCACTAGAGTGAATGTCCATTTTTATATTTAATTCTATGTTCACACAACTCTGTCAAAATTCTATAGAATGAACGTCCTTCTGCTCCTTTCGTTTCATTTTTCGATCATTCGCTAGGGCAGTGGAAGATGCCGAATGCCGAAATCCAACACCGTTAGATCAGTGCACTTTATTCAATTTTCATTTCTGATTCATTCTGTGTTCAGACATTTCATCTTCTCAGCAATGAAAGACAAAAATGAACAAAAAGCCAAGCGTCTGATATTTTCTTAGCACTTCATAACATAAACCCAATGACAATTTTTGTGATCTAAATACACATGTACGGGAAAACAATATAAACTAGCGAGCTGCGCGTGAGCAATTTTACCTCTTTATTATATTTGTTTAAATAATAACTATTAACCTAACAATCACCGCATGAGTTACGCAGAAAGACGCAATGGAATTCCGATCTTACTCCACAATACATAACATTATCATTATTTTCACACAATGCATTCCATGTTGTTTAATCTAGGCATACATATGGGTAATTTACTGTGCTATCATAGACAATCGATCTAGATTCTTGATTATGGATTACACGGTCTCTGAGAATTAATCATGTATGGAAGTATGTGGTAAAATTTTGTTATTGATATTAATAATTAACTGTTTATTCATTTTACTTCGAAGGTCTTAGTTTATCATTTGTGACATCAAGTTAAAGCTATATGAATTTAATGAAGCATTGCATTGTGTAAGCGGGCACGCTCTTTCTGCCTGGAGGCTTTTATCTAGGTATTAAGTTCTGTTTACGTTTTTATTATTTATTTCTGGACAAGGCAAATAAATTAATTTAATGTTTTGTGTTTTGTAATGTTAATTACTTACTTTTGTACAGAATCCAGTTCATCTAACTGAACAGACAGCTGTGCTGCTGGGGATGTTGTTGTGCAACTTCTTCTCCCCAGCTAAAGCACTGGGAAGTGGTGAAGGACGGCCGTTTTGGGGGACTGTCTTATGTAATTTTGGCTTTCATAAAGTGCTGATTCTCAGCCTAGTTTGAATAAATGACTCTTGATTTTGATTTTGAAAACAAATTGGTTACAAAAGCAAATTGTTTTGCGCACCACCTGCTCGATAATGTCTAATTATTTCACAAGTGTGAAAAGTAGAGTATTATTTTCGGGGATATTGGTGTCTTCGACATGGGCGAGCTTGAATCTCTCGCTGCACTCAAGATTGTTCTAGTCTTAACCCCCTCGCATCGCGCAGGATTTAACTCTAAACTCCCGCAGTTTTCTCGGGAGTAAGCCTTAGAATCCTTCGTTTCGCTCTTCTTAGTGAATTATCTACTACTAGCGGATACCCGGCGTGTGCTACTACGATAAAACAATGCATTAGGCACATTCGGTTCCATTCATAAAGTTTTTTTTTTATCATTGTTTTAGTAGATTAAAACCATCTTCGCATTATTGCCTTTCTAATGAAACCGGTTTGGGGCACATCGGTTGGATGATTTCAAAGTCTATAACGGACATAGGTTGAAACATTTTTTGTGTTTTATATTATATAGAATAAAATAATTAATCTTATAAACCCAAATATAACAGCTATGACATGAGACTATTATTTTAACATTATTATTTTGTAGCAGCTTCTAAGGCATTCTCAAATTTCTATTAAGACGTCTCCTGAAAACTTGATAAAGTAGGAGATCAATTTTGCTGGAAAAAAACCCAATTGACGTAAAATTTTAACGTTTTATTCATTTACAATTTATTGACAGTGTAACCTACAGCTATAATTCCAAATAGTTAAAAAAAAAATAACCTTTGTACCTTACACGGGCTTATAAAATGAGAACGGATTTATAAGATATCACGGTTCCAATTTGTCGATTACAATGATTCTATGGAGAAGTAGAAAAAACACTTCATCAATAACAATTACATATCAATTACATAGTAAAACACCGAACAAAACGACCCATCTTTAACCTTCAAACTACCTAGTACCTATCATCTTTTTTCACACTACAAAATAGTAATAATCATAAGTAACTTTTTTTGTCCGAACTCCTTAGTTTCCGCGTCAATAAAATGCGTGTAAAACCTTATTGCTGAATTCGAACGCATGACTAAATATTTTTTTCTAATTTTATTTTACTGGCAGCACTGTAGCATCAGATGTCAGTTGACGTCATTTTGTGTGTTATTAGTTATACGGAAGCGTTTATAGTAATTAGGTTATTTTAGGAGCTCTTTTAGTAAAGAGGAGTCACGCCTATGCCATTAGTTCGTGGATTTTGTTAAAAGGCAGATAATGGACGGACTTATTAGGAGGTAATTTATGTTTGTTGAAAAACAAAGCACGATTATTGTAGGCTATAGACCGAGTCATAATTTTAAAGAGGCTCTTATTGGGCAGTTGGATAAAGGGTTTAGTTCTTAAGTACCTATGTACTTGGACATAGGCAAGGAAATTAAAAAGTTAAAATTAAAATCAAGCTTAGCAGCTTTCAAGTAAAGCACCAATATGATTTGGATTTTCTTGTCCGTTCTTCTCCTTAAGAACATACTACGCTTTGAAATGGGTAACTAGCTTCATCTTTTTGACTAACCGACTCCTTGACAATTCAAAAGTGCCTGATCTTGGATATTGTTGACTTACGGTGAAGCAAAACATTGGAAGGGAACCAAAATTCTTCAAACTCTGATGTGACCAACACGCAGTGAGTAAACGTGATGATCAGGCTCATTCTTTGTATTTATGAAAAGAAGCATGCACTGAAGTTGAAAAAAGTACTGGCTGGATTTGAAACTATTGAATAGTCAAAGTTAACAAACTGTGATCTTACTTCAAGTTTATAGCACTACAAAGTTCTTTTCGCGCATGGTCAAATTTGGAACTAACCCCGCCATCTTGTTTTTAGGGTTCCTTACCCAAAGGGTAAAACGGGACCCTATTACTAAGAGTCCGCTGTCCGTCTGTCTGTCCGTCTGTCACCAAGCTGTATCTCATGAACCGTGATAGTAAGACAGTTGAAATATTCTCAGATGATGTATTTCTGTTGCCGCTATAACAACAAATAGAATAAAATAAATATTTAAGGGGGCTCCCATACAACAAACGTGTTTCTTTTGCCGTTTTAATAGATATTGGTACGGAACCCTTCGTCCGCGAGTCCAACTCGCACTTGACCGGTTTTTTAATACATTTTTCATAAATGTTTACCAACAGCGCCCCTCCTGTTAACGTCATTCGATCGGCAAAAGATCCTTGTGGCAGAGTAATTGTCAGCATCAACATTTCTGCCAATTTGGATTCTGGTCACGACTTCAGGAAAACTGACCACATAAGTAGGTGATGGTAACACTGCAACCTCTATGACGTCACAGGTTACTGATACGGAAGCATTTGAAGATTCTTACGTCTTATCACGATTATCGTGTATAGATAAAAACTGGAGAAGCCTTATTTGGCACAAATAAATTAAAATAGTTAAGAATTCAAGATATTTGTTCCTTCATCATGCATAAACCAACAAACAACAAACAACTAGACACAACGTTGAGAAAGAAGTAGACAGAATGATCCGGTTAGCTTGGACGGCGTTTGCAAAACTTCTACAAGTCTTCACGTCACCTATACCGCAATGTAAGAAGACTAAGGTATTCAACTAGTGCGTCCTGTCCGTTAAGACTACGGTTTCTAAACGTAGAAACTGACAGTCGGGCTGGTCCACAAATTCAAGGTCCCTCAGCGCACTATGGAGCGGGCTATGCTCGGAGTTTCTTTGAAGGGTAAAATCAGGAATAAAGTTATCCGGAAAAGAACTGGAGTTACCGAAATAGCTAGTAGAGTAAGCAAACTGAAGTGGCAGTGGGCTGGCCATGTGTGTCGAAGGACCGATGGCCGGTGGCGCAGACGGGTCCTGGAGTGGAGACCGCGTATCGGCAAGCGTGGGGTGGGACGCCCCCCAGCTAGATGGACCGACGACCTTAAGTAGGCTGGGACAGACTGGATGCGACAGGCTGAGTTGAGGCATGCATAAACAGCAGAACAGCTTATTATACTAAATCCATATTTCACCAGTTATGTTTAAGTCCCATGTAATAGGGGCGAACCTATTTCCATCAACTGGGCACTAATCCAGTCCATGGGCTGCTACCCAGAAATTACTAATGGAAAATCCCAATACACTTTGTCAGACCTGGAAATCGAACCTATCAAGAACTCATGCTCTTCCGACCACTAGAGTAATGAGGCAGTCCATAATTATGATCAGCCAAGGTTTTTAAATACCATGGCACGAAGTGTCTAACGTCTAACGGCAATATTGCTTCGTCTCATGACGTCGCATATACGGAAGCATTTAACATAATTGGGTTAGATGTTAAAGGAAGCCTACAATCGAAGGCGTGAGATTCCTGCATGATTTAATAAGAATATTAATATGTGTGTAATTATTATGTTACTACTAGTATTTATAGTTTATTAGTTGAGATCATCCTTATATTGATAACCGAAAAAATATTTTGATAGAGCCGGTTTTAGTGCCGCGGAAATTGTTCTAACAGTTTTTAATTATGAAAATAGTTATTGGTGTATTTGTAAAAGCATGGATCATTGATTTATACTTAGTACATAAGGTCTGATACTAGTCTTTTTTGCTGAACAATAATGTTATGTTAGACAATTACTGTAATTAATTATTACAATAACTGTTACTAAAATTCCCATCCGATGCCAATTTGCTGTGGTATAGCTATATCAAATCGGGAATGAAATATTCCGGAAAATAACCGGAGATACCGACATATCAACACGCCTGTAATCCCCCAAAGTTTAGGCAGGGTATACATAAAGAACACCCATATATCGCCAGTTATGATTAAAACCCATGTTATAGGGGACGAGCCTATTACCATCAAACGGGCACAAATCCAGACTCCGGGCTGCAACTGAAAAAATACTCATGGAAAACACCAATAACACGTTGCGCGACCTGGGAACCGAACCCAGAACCTCACGCTCAGCAGTATCGCTTGCGACCTCTACACCGTAGAAGCAGTTAGATCTGTAGATCAATCAATTAAAAAAATATACCGTTGATGGCGAGTAGCAAGTTTCATTGGCAATCTAAACACCAACACACAGAATCAAGTATCCAGACGACAACTCTTCAATGAACCAGTACTACCACTTCTTACCACCATTTCAAGGTCTAAAGCATCACGCACAAAGACAATAGGTGTCCTGCTATCTCTTATAATGGCTGTCAGGCCACTGATTAACCCAATAACTGGACCGGTCCAAACAATGGGTCTTAAAACAATTGACGACGGTATTTCTTAAGAGATTGTTATTAATACAGGGTGTCCCATGGGAAATTTCAAACTTTAAATATGAATTAAAAGATTACGGTTGGCGGGATGGGGGCGGAGCGAGCGGTAACAGGAGCGGGGGTCGTGCGGATTATTTAGTAGCAATGGATCGTTGGTCCGGTTCGCACCGCGCTTACGCTGTGGAAGCGTATATTCAAAGCAACGAATCGCCGACTGTGGCAAATTATCTCAAAGTTTGGAACCATCCCGTACCCACCAAGGTCGCCTGACCTCACGCCCTTGGATTTCTTTTTGTGGGGCTTCTTGAAATCTAAAGTATACGACCCGCCGCCAAGGAATTTGAGTCAACTCAAAAGGAATATCCATACTCAAATAAACCAAATCACGTCAGAAACGTGCAAGAAAGTTTTTCTCGCGATGAAGCGTGCGTTGGAGGAGACTGTACGAGCAGATGGGCGTCATCTCAACAGCATCATTTTTAAAACTTAAAATCCGCATGATTTCTTTATTCATTTCTATCATTAAAAGTTTTCTATAATCATAGATTTTTTTTTCATTAATTTTTTAAGTTTGAAATTTCCCATGGGACACCCTGTACTTTGTGTTGATGAAATTGATGGGCATATCTGACTTATATTGGTTGACAAATGATAATATTTGATTTAGTTTCAACAAATTTTAAGTAGACTAGTCATCTACAAGTAACGAAGCCGTTTCACAAACTCGAACTCAAAGCATTTATTTCAATTAAACCATTTACACTTTTGAACTGTCAAAGAGTCGGTCAGTTAGTCAGAAAGTTGAAGCTAGTTGCCCATTCCAAAACGTAGATATCAAGGGAGAAGAACGGGCAAGGAACTCCAAGGACACTCTTTTAAATTGATATATTACAAAATCCTGGGTACATTATTCTTGTTGCTTCTATATGTGAGAACGAATACCCTACGTTAGATAATCTATTATAGTATATTTGATATTATATTGAAAAAATATGGTGAATTTTCCAGAAATGCAACGAAGTAAGTACCTAATGGCTAATCAAATCATAAAACAGTTTTATTGCGAGTAAGTGTGACATATTTTTTTTCATAGAGTGAGAGTCTAGCCTAAAGACAGTATTGACTCAGGTCTGTGCTCAACCTTAGGGCCCATTCACTCGTACCACAACCACACCTCACCACACCACAATCACAACACGTGGTTGGGCGCTAATTTGTATGAAAATTCACACGTAACCACAGTTTGACCATATTTTGTCGCTGCGATGTTGTGTGGTTGTGGTACTTGTGAATGGGCCCTTAGTTGGATCGATCTTCAACTCCAAGTCTTCTACTAACCAATAATTTTGACGGTGAGACGAGAAAATAAATAGTCTTCTTTAGGTTTACATATCAGTATGCTAATATGGATTCATACAAGCTAATTTCGGTTATCCTCTTGGCCTCTAAAATAGAAACTGTACACAGGGTTACATATCAAGCTATACATTTCCAGTTTTAGCTGACGTCGCGTTGTATAGGCTTTTCGTACAATCAGATGTCAGCTTATACTGGAAATCTATAGCTTGATATGTAACCGTGCGTACCCATTCCATTTCAATAACAATACAATTATTTGGTAGAGATGACAAAGGGGTAATTGCGTAACACACTAACGATAGCAAAGCCTTTCATTGCGTTTTTACGTTGTCAAGCGGACGAACTTACTTTTAACCCCCGACTCAAAAAGAGGGGTGTTATAAGTTTCACCGCTATGTGTGTGTGTGTGTCTGTCTGTGGCACCGTAGCTCTTAAACGAGTGCACCGATTTGGATGCGGTTTTTTTTATTTGAAAGCTGGTTTTCTAGCGGTGTTTCTTAGACATGTTTTATCAAGGTCATCAGCTCTTTTTTTTGTCAGGGGTTTTTTAATTTTACCTATTATCAAAACAATTGCCTTCATAATCCTTTAGACTGTGATTTAAAGTGTGTTACTCTATTGTGGTGCTGATATTGCATTCCGATACGATACGATTACTTTTGTAGTATCACTGAAAACAAGGAGCTAGCCGTCCAAAAAACCATAACAAGCATACACAAACTTACTTAAATATATAAATTCTATAACATAATACTAGTTTACCCATTAACTACTGGGTATATACTAGATCCCCTTATAAAGAAGGACGTGGGCGAACTGGTCGTATCGTAATTATTCTTATTGTGCTCACAAATGTATAGCTATTGTATGTATAATACGACATACTTAGACTGTTGTCTTCGTAAACTTTCTAATTAAACGCTTACATAATGTATTGGCTGAATATAACGTATGTGATTGCATTACATACATTTCATACATACATAAACTCACGCCTTCTTCCCATGAGGGTAGGTATAAACTAGAGAACGCCACCTGCTACGATCCTTACATACTCCTTTTGCCTCGTTTACGTTCATACATCTGGTCATACACGCACGCCGGTTGTGACTACTACGCACCTGACCTTTCTGAAGAACATCACCAATAAGGTCACTATATGTCTTCCTAGGGCGTCCCCTCCCGGCGTTTCCACTCACATCTGCCTTGTAAATACCTACACATTTCATACACAGAATTAATGATTGGTATCCACGATAGCTTATTGTGTTGATTCTGGGTAACATACAGACTAGGGTTGGCAAACTTACTATATCATATAGTACCCTTCTATATTAGAGGCTTAAATACAACATTTCAAAACAAAAAAATATGGTAGGCAAAATTACTATATTTTCCATGAAAATTTAAATAACATTATTTTATTTTAAAAAGTGGAAAAAGAATCGAAGCCGTAATCTTTTTTTGACATTTGTATTCAAAAATTTAATCAGTTTATTAAAATTATAGTTATTGCTCTTTCTGACCAAGCAGCAACTTCAGCTTTTATTGAGCGCATATTTTCAGTAATGAATACCAAATGGCGAGATGAGCGCAATAGGGCCAGGTATTAATCTCGAAAAGGTATTTTGTAACCATAATTTTAGTTTTAGAATGTAATAATAGTTATGAATAAGAGACATAAAAAAATAACTTGTTAATAAGATTCAAAGTAGCAAAATTAGATGCATTTTTTTATACCTGCAATTTTTTTTTTCGCCTTCTACTATTTTTTTATAGGCAATGGCTTCTAAAATACTATATTTGATATAAAAAATTTGGCAACCCTAATATAGACTGACTTTGAAAGAAAAGATAAACGAGAATGTCATATAATCGAGGTAATAAATATCGTAATTGTATTTTTTTTTTGTTTCTAATCAATGACCCTAAATAACCACTGAATTGTATGGAAAATTTATTTAGTGGTTATTTAGGGACATTAATTAGAAAACAAAAAAAAAATAACAATCACGATATTTATTACCTCGATTATATGACATTGCCCAAAGTTGTTGGATACACTTAAAATATTAATTGCCCTCTGAGTTTTCTCCTATTCTTCTCAGACATAAGTTTAATTGCTAATGTAAAAATATCTTCAAAATGTGTTACAAAATGTAACATAATATCATGTTCGTATCACAACAAGACACAGCATTGAAATCAGTCCATCCGCTAGGGCGCTACAATACCACAGACAGCAAAAAAGTCTTTAAACTTATAAGGAGGTACCTAAAAATAACCGTCGACGCAAAAATATTGGCATTCCTTATCATAAGTTACATGACTTTCTAACCCAAAACTTTTCCTAACAAACCACAAATATTCCGATACCCCAATAATCGGTAATTTGACGAGCCCGTCCCCCCATATAAGGCTACAACGACACTCACTAATATGAACCCTAGTCTACACCGTCCAAATTGGTAAGATGTCACTAGGTTACGGTTTTCAACGCCCACTGCAAGTGTGTAAGGAGGTCGGTCGTACGTTCGTGTAGTGTAGGACTGACCTAATGACGGATGAGATGGGATGTTGAGCTGAATACAGATGGGCTGCACTGCCAATAATTCTCAAAATGACTGCCTCATTGATCTAGTGTTCCCAAACAGGACAGTTGAGCATGTAGTCCAGAACTCCAATTGCGCAAAACATTTTCCATCACGGTTTTAAAGGAAATTCCGAATGCCGAAGGAAATGCTTTATTTGTTTGAAAAGTTCGTCTGCTCGACAACGTAAATAACGCAATGGATGTTGTTGAACTGTCAAAATGAATGAAATTGCAAGTGTGTTACGAATACCCCGCCGGGTTCGATACTCGGTTAGATATTTTCATCAAAGAATTCTCAGTACCTATTTATCAGCTTGGATTCTAGATTTAAGCCAACATGCTCACTAATTTACAGTCTAATTACCGAGCCGCCAGATATAGGCGTATAGAACACAAAAAGAAAAGAAAAAAAATACATTTATTTGCGGTAAACATGACGCAGAGAAAAACACACATACAAGAAAAAAAGTGTAAAGAAGAAAGAGAGTAAGTAGAGAGTGAGTAGTAGAAGTATATTTACACTACGTTTTATTACACTTGGGTATGTCTACCTGTTGAAGTGGCGGTGCTTGGGGGAGGCTTATGTCCAGCAGTGGCTCTCTTATGCTGAAATGATGCTCATGATGGTGTCTACCTCAGTGCTAGATCGTGACTTATCGGGAGTCGTAAGTTCTTACCTTCTTTCGCTGGCTATCCCGTTCTAAGTCCTGATTTGACGAGAAAAGAACTGATGAACAAAACAATCTATTTCATTATTGAGTTCCTTAAATAAAATAGATCTTGGCAAAACAGCTAAGCTCCAAAAAAGCAGGCCGTGAGTAAAAATTTCACAAGCAAATAAACATGGTCATATCCACTGTAATCTCTCAGTAAATAAAAGAGATAGTTATTGTAGTAATTGCGTATCTTTGCCTTCAGTGCGCCACACGATTCTACTCGATTAGTAGATTAATGGTCACTTAGGTTTGAGTATGAATGAGCTATAGAGCGCTTCTTTGCTCTAAAGGTTACTAGCGAAGAGTTTGGACTTTTGAGTTTCAAGATACGTTTTTGGTTAAGTCTGCGTATCGTCGCAGAAGCAGTGGTTTCTATTTTATTTTTAAACGCAACACAAATAAGGTACAAAATTATTATTGTCATCCAACGTGGCACTGCTACTAGTCTTTTGGTTTCCGGATGACAGCGATGTCGAGGGGCACTTTGACACCTAAGTGTCTTTTTGTTTTTGGATAAGTATACAGGTTCAAAATAAATTAGCTAGCGAAACTCCGCAGACGTGAGCGGTATTGATATTTGATCATGATAAAACAAAAACAAAATGGTTTCATGATATTTTTTTTAGGTTCTGCTACCGCCTGGTTCTTTAGTTACTGGAAATTAAACTAACATGCGATCGCTACCGATATTTTACCGTGTTTTCATAAACATACAAAAAAGACTGATATCTCAAGTAAAAACATTACGTAACCCCTCGTCGTTGACCCTAAATAAAAAAGTTCAATGTTTTTTTTTTTTTTTTGTTATAGCATGATTCGATATCGATACCCATCACACCTGCCGAGTTTCACTAGCTAATTTTTAATTTGACCTTGTATATGTGTTGTACATATAACTCAGTTCCTAGTGTAAATAGTTAGTTGAATAATAATTTACAAAAACGTTCTATTTTTTTTTCAAACTCCTAAATACATAGTAAGCTACCAAAAAGTGCTTCCTTTCTCAAGAAAAATAGCTCATTATATTACAGTTCACTGCTGGACAAGCTTTTCATAATGTTCACTATTGAACTTAATCCTCGGCAATCTCCACTGCGTTATAGTAGACTAGCTTTTGCCCGCGGCTTCGCCCGCGTGGAGGTCGGTAACTATCCCACAGGAACGTACTACCGGAATAAAAGTATCCTATGTGTTAATCCAGGTTATAAACTATCTGTTTTCCATTTCCAATTTCCATCCAAATCCGTTCAGTAGTTTTTGCGTGAAAGATTAATAAAAATTCATCCATCCTGACAAACTTTTACATTTATAATATTATTAGTAGGATAGGATAGGATTTACCATGACTGCATTTGCGCTCTATAACCCATGTTCATACACAAAGACCTCAAACGTTATTCTTAATAAGAGACCTTATTGACCTTAGGGTCTATAGCCACAGCGGTCTTAATAGGGGCTTATGGCTATTATAATTTGAGGTCAAAAATGTGAACTGGTCCCCTTTCTATGTGAATATGTGGGGTTTTTGTTTTGGAAAATTAATTGATAGTTTGGTAGATGAGGTTGCTATGATAGAAAATTGTCGAGTGCAAATATTATCAAACTTCAGTTAAAATAATTCGACGAATTAAGAGCCTACTCGGTTTTTTAACATACTTATAAACTCACGCCTTTTTCCCTTGGGGTAGGCAGAAACTACAGAACGCCACCTGCAACGATCCTTACATACTCCTTTTGCCACGTTTATTCATCCTTTTTTAAGTCGGTTAAAAACTAGTAAAAATTGTAACATGTTTAAAGATACTATTCTAATTCTCCCTTCACATTTCGTTTGTCTTGTTTTAGCATTTAAACGAATTATTGTGGAATTTACAGAAAAGGCTATTGGTTTTATTCATCAGCGCAATATTGAGCGCATTGAGCAGTCCGGAGTCTGAATTTGTGCCTAGTCGATACCAATAGACTTCCCCCTATTACTGGCGAAATGTGGGTACAATAGGTACGTATATCTCTGCCTAAACCTTCTCTGAAAATAAAAGTGATGTTATGTATTTATCGCATTTCCTACAAACCAACTTTATTATTAAATTTATAATATATCTATTAAATATTGTTAAAACAATAATTTCCAATCACACCATCATACATTGAGCACAAAATATTTATGTCACAATAAATCAATCATCGCCCAAGGGCTGAATTTAGTTACAAAACACACATTACATTTCGTTTTTCTAAGCAACTAATGTACTAGTTTATAACCTTAGAGATAACTGGTCTAAATTAGAGCACATATGCTTAATAACCCCACAGCTGTATGTAATATAACCCGGTTCTTAATATTTGAGAGGCTTGACTGATTGTTACGTGGATATGTGGTTACTAGATGTTTTTATGTGGTCGGTGAGCGTGGTTTGTTAAAGTTAGGAAGTGTGGGTTGTTTTTTTGTTTGTGTTTAAACGTTAAATTATAACAGAAACTTAAGTGATAAATTAGTTGAAGATGAAACATTTTGTAAAAGAAAATATTACTTAGTAAAGACACACGCTCTACCTAAAATTGGAAAATATGAAATGATTTCCATACGGTTTTTATAATTTTTATACTACAGGTCTGATATTCCTCTGAGTATACAAAAAAAAAACTGTCCAGTGGTAGCAAGAGCTATCGCTGAGCATGAGGTCCTGGATTCGATTCCCAGGTTGGGCAAAGTGCTATTAGGTTTTTCCATTAGGAATTTCTCAGTAACAGCCAGAAGTCTGGATTTGTGCTCGGTTGAGGGCAATAGGCTTGCCCCCTATTGAATTACATGGGACTTAAAAACATAACTGGCGAAATGTGGGTGTACGGAAAACAGGCGCGAAGATATTTTTTACAAAAAAAACAATGACAATGTAATCAGTATTTCAGTTTAATTGCTGAAGTGATTGTCCAATAGTGGACAATAAAGGTTAAGTTGATTGATTGACAAGCCCACTCCTATTTTTGGCATAAGAATTACCGACTATTCATCACATAAATAACCTAGCCCATACAAAAAAATCTTTCTAACACATTTAAAACTTAACTTAATACCAGTTTCTTATTAACTTTCACTGACTATTTATTTAAAAACGTCAACAACTTCTAGTGGATGTCACTTTCACTGTTTGGATAAACATTGAATACTAAGTTAGCCTTCGGCGATGATTAGCATAATGATAAAATATCAATAATTGTGTTTTATGGATGAGAAGATATAAGAAAAAGTGAAAAATAAGTGAAAATAGTGTTATTCTGCCAGCTAGTCCATGACATCTTTTTTGGTGTTAAACATTTTTATTTTTATGACTAATTAACGGATTACTTTGGTCGTACTGTTTCTCGAAGTCCTGATGACATAAAGCTCAAATTGCAGAAAATAAAAGGACTATTTACTATTTAACGTAAAACGATGATGTACACGTAAGGTTTTTGAATCGATTATGAACTTTGTCGTGTGTGATTTAAACATAACCAAAAAATAATAAGTGACCGAAAACCTCAATAAACCTAAATTAATCTGCATCTCACAAATTATTATATTTCTTGTCTATTGTTCAAGGAAATCTCCAAACGCCTGTTTGACACTTCCCGTGACCCAAGGGCTGGATTTTACTTTGGTCAGAGGCTAAGCATTGCTATACGACGTGGCAATGCCGCCAGTCTCTTGGGTACATTACCAGTCGACAGCGATGCGGAGGAATTTTTCGACGCCATCTTTTAATTTGTTAATAGTTTTAGTTAGGTTAGTTTTTCATATTTTAATTGTAAATATTATTCTATTGTTGAAGTAAATATATTATTATAATTTCTTGTCTTAATGGTTAATAAAATATAGTTTCTATTTAATTTGAGATCAATAATCAGCGGCAACATTCCAAACTCAACCAAAAAATAGTATAAAATTCATGAGCACATCTAGTAAAACTATACATCTTAAACAAATAATGATCAATACGGTTGTCATATCCAGGCCACGTTCACTTTCGATAGCTTAGCACTTAGATGCGTGACCCTGTACGATGTATTGAGAGAAAGTCATTAATATTATAGGCTTAAGGGTCATTGGAGTGCATAATCTTCTTGCAATAGAGCTTAGGAAATAAAAACCCTTAATTATTAAGACAATTATATTTATAAGACATATTATTGTAGTATAGTAATTTTTAAACGACTTCAAAAAAAAGCAGGACGTTCTCAATTCGACTGTATGTTTTTTTTTTATGTGTGTTAGCTCGGAACTTTTTTCGGGGTGAACCAATTTGGATGATTATTTTTTTTATTTGAAAGCTGGTGCTTCACATGTGGTCACATATAAATTTCATTACATTCTTACGAGCAGTTTTTGAGTTATCCTTAATACTGCGTATTTTTTCCACTTAGTTTATATTGATGATGTGTTAATAATTTCCTGTCACTGTTATTTACATATGAAGTAGTGATATACGAACTTGTATGGGGTAGCTACCACAACTAAAAAGTGAAAAATATAAACTTTCTTACAAAAAAACAACCGACTTCCAAGAAAAGCACGAAAAAACGTGAAAAATAACTTTAATTTCGGAAGTAGGTGGCCAAAAACGAAAATACAAAACCAAAGACACCGATTTCCGAAATTAAAGCCATTTTTCACGTTTTTTTCTGTTTTTCTTGGAAGTCGGTTGTATTTTTGTAAAGAAGTTTTTTATCCTATGTTCTTAACATATAATTAATGTACACAAAATAATGTAAAACATTTTAAAAGAGTAACCGTAGATTTTCTTGCCGGCTCTTCTCCATAGGAAACGACCAATTGGAACCGTGCACCTAGCTTCTGACGTTTCATAAGTGCCCATGTAGGTTTATGTGAAATAAAATATTTTGATTTTGACATAGGGAGTTTTAGGTTAGAATAGCAATTGGAAGCCATTCTGTATTGCGAAGCCGATACTTTGATCAATTAGCTCAATTATAACGTAAGTATATTACCTGTGCATTAGCAAACCGTGTCGTAAGTGCACACCTTAACATAAGGCTAAAATTATGGCGTATAAAGTATATTCTAATCAAATAATAAGCAACCTGGTACCCATATTGAGGTTGCGTTCACTTTCGATAGGTCTTGTGACCCTGTACAACTTAAGAGAAAGCCATCAGCGTAGGATGGGTGAAAGATTTGGTTAGTGTATGCCTGTATGATTAAGTTAACGTGTGTGAGGGAAACCGTAAGGTTTTTTTTTTATGGAGGTCAGTTAAGGTCATGCAGGGGCCGTATTATTATACCATCATTATTCCACTGCGAAAACTGAATGGTGCTATCGGCCTTCTATAGCTCCGTCTCTCTCTCACACTGGAAAAATGGTGGCGTTTAATACGTCATAATACGGCCCCAGAATGTGTTACTTGGTCTTGTCTTCTGGGAATCTGCAAAAGGTGAGACGTAGGAGGAGCACTGATCTTTAAGCTCAAGATCCCGAATTAATATGCACTGAGGACTTCCACCGCGTTTTTGTTAAAATAATTTAAATCCGGACATAACCATCCCCAGATGAAGGGTTTTCAATTAAACATACGCTTTTAATAAAAAAAATCCTTACGAAATTTGACATAGAACAGTACAGAGATAGTTGCTTTTAAAAGTCTTAATATCAGACATCTGTAATGTTGTTTAAAATATTGGAATTATGATGTGTCAAAAGCTTGCTGACATAAAAAAGACCTATCAATCCCATATGATCTCTTGCCTTGTCATTCTTTCGATCTGCACCTTCAAAAACTTAATGGGATTCACCCCCAGTCTGTTAATTAAGCCCATAGGTAAAACAGATGATAAGATTAACCAACATCAATCAAAAATAAAACCAATAAATCCCTTCTAACTTTCATCAGCCCGTTAACACAAAAAAAAATATAATTTCAAAACGCGATTACGTAAGAAAACGATTATAATCTCAACGATAACATAGTACGAACTGCCAATGAAAAGAACAAAATTAAGTTATTAAAATAATTTGATATTTGTAACCTGTTATTTGGGCAAGTTATGTAATAGTATTGTATGTACATGGTATAGTGTTACTTGGTCACTTTCCTTTAGATTGGTATCACAAAAACTATCTTGATTTTACAATGCAAATATATTATTATCTTGATTCTGGTTGTGGATTCTGAGTTTAAACCCCTGGTCTGGCAAAGTGTTATTGGGTTTTTCATCAGGATTTCTTTGGTCGCAGCGGGGTGTCTGAGAGCAGCGGTGGCCCAGTGGTAACGGTCGCAACTTACGAGTTTTAGGTCGTATGTTGGAACCCAAACAGGCGTTTTACTTTGTGTAAATTATTTCATCATCACGGCTCTCAAAACGATGAAGGATAACATCGTGAGGAAACCAGCATATCCTAGAACCAAAACATCAAAAACATGTGGCATCTACCAATCCGCACTGGACTCGCGTGGTGGATTACGGCCCTCTCCCTTTCACAGAGAGGAGGTCTGTGTCCCAGCAGTGGGAAAGTATTGGCTGAATATAGGGGTCTGACGGGCAATTCCCATACTTTTAAAAACGTTTTGCATTCTAAAGTTGACACTGACTTTAGAATGCAAAACGTTTTTCGTTTCGTTTTGCTTCAAATAAACATCTAATTTCCCTACATTTTGTCATATTTTTTTACATTGATTGTTGCTGAGAGGAGTTGCGACTAGATTTTAATCGTTTTTAATTCCGGGAATTGAACATCAGATTTTGTAACTGGTTAAAGGCAGCGGGCTCGCCCTTACCTACCTAAGATTTTATATCATATTGCTACTTACTATTGTACAGAATCAAGTTCTACTAACTGAACAGACAGCTGTGCTGCTGGGGACTTTGTTGAGCCACTGCTTCTCCCCAGCTAAAGCAGTAGGAAGTGGTAAAGCGCGGGCGTTTTAGGGGACCATCTTATGTTATTTTGACGTTCAAAAAATCTTTTATACAAAAAAACAACCGACTTCCAAAAAAAACACTAAATGACGTGAAAAATAACTTTAATTTTGGAAGTCGGTGGCTAAAAACGAAAAAACAAAACCAAAGACACCGACTTCCAAAATTAAAGTTATTTTTCACCTCGTTTAGTGTTTTTTTTGGAAGTCGGTTGTTTTTTGTAAAAAAGTTTTTATTTTTCACTTTTTAGTTGCGGTACCTACCCCACACACATTCTTATACCACTACTTGGTGTGTAAATAACAGAGACAGGAAATTATTAACACATCATCCATATAAACTAAGTGGAAAAAATATGCAGTATTCAGGATAACTCAAAAAGTACTGGTCAGACCTTGATCAAATTTAAATGGGACCACATGTGAAGCACCACCTATCAAATAAAAAAAGAATCATCCAAATCGGTTCTCTCAGAAATAAGTTCTGAGCTAACACACATAAAAAAAAAAAAACATACAGACGAATTGAGAACCTCCTCCTTTTTGTGAAGTCGCTTAAAAAGAGCTGATTCCCAGCCCAGTTTGAAAAAATGACTTTTGATTTTGGTTTATTATTTCGGCGAAATGTAGATGTATGTGTTACATACGTCTACCACTTTAGGGAAGGGTAAGGTCAGGCCATGGAACACTTTGCCCGACTTAGTGGTAAAATTAGGACCACGAGCTCGGCAGTCGCGCTTGCTAACACTAGAACAACGATGCAGTCCCTACTAGAAACATTTACAAACTGCTAAAAGATGAGTATAGAATAATATAATAATCATCAGCTTACAGCAGTCCACTGCTGGACATAGGCCTCTGCAATTGCACGTCATTCAGCTCGATTCTCGGCAACTCTCATCCAGCTGCTATCAGCCACACAACCTTACAGCCAGCATACTTATTCATCTTAAATAATATAACATCACTCCTAGTCTTCCCGTTGGGTATGGCAGAGGAATACCCATAGGTAGTAGGTACACCCACATTCATCCTGCCTACCTGGGTTTTTGGGTGGGAAATCATCAAATAACCTCTCCTGCTCTGGGCGGAGCGGGAAGGCGTGTCAGACTTGTACTGACTATACCAACCCGTTTTCCTTCAGTTGCTTGTGCGCCAGGGCCACGGTAACTCTTTCAAACAATCCACAACCCTGGCAGGCTGCTTACCTGCTGTGCCTTCCGTGCCTGGCTGTGTTGTTACCGTCATTTAAACTTATATTATAAAATTATGCGAAAGTAACTATGTATGTCTGTCTGTTGCCTTTGCACGCCTTAACGCCTGCTCGGATTTGGCACACTGATAGACAGGTTCTCGTGGAATAATTTCCGACCTCCACGGCGGGCGAGGCCGCGGGCAAAAGCTAGTATTGTATTATTAGTTATATTATTGCATTTATCATTAAACTTTTATTACCCAACAACACGGAAAACTGCAAGCAACCTACCGCTATTAAGTCAATTAATTCTTTTTTTAACCAAATAATCTTTTTTTGTTTCAGAATACATCAACATCGTCCCTCAGCTTGATAAGGTATAATTTTGTTATTATTTCGTAACCAATCTTCTTACAACCTTTTGTTTTTACTCTACTGCGCAGAAGGAGGGTTCGTTTCGCACGGGTGGAAACAAAAAACGATTGCGAATCTCGCTTAAATAGTTCTTAAGAAAATCCTGGCGTTAATAAGTAGCTTAATATTGCAGTTTGGTGTTCGAAAAAGGTTCTGGAGTTGAAGGTTATTTAAGGTTACCTGGGTTATCCCACAAGGAATCCTAGAAGGTAGAGGTTACCTTGTTCAATTTAACCTCTAGAATTGATTTGAAACCTAATTTCAAAAACAGGTACTTTTTTACCTGCCTCCTTGGTCTAGTGGTCGCAAGCACTACCGCTGAGCATGAGGTCCTGAGTTCGATGCCCAGGTCGTGCAGTGTTATTGGGTTTTTCCCATCATTTCTTATTAGCAGCACGGAGTCTGTATTTGTACCTGGTTGGTGGCACTAGGCGCGCTCCCTACCTGTGAATTAACATAACTGGCGAAACCAAGGTTTAGTATTGGTATTAGAGTATTATACCTCTGCCTATCCATTTGGGGAATACCAGCGTGATGCTGTTAGTTTTACTGTGATTACGCTGATTATGATTTTATGAAGTGCCAGCTCATTGGTGCAGAGAATCGTGTGTCAATCATCACCTGCCGACCCTTTTCCCAACTAAGTTGGGGTCAGCCTCCAGTCTAACCGGATGCAGCTGAATGCCAATATTTTACATGGACTGCCTATCTGACCTCCACAACCCAGTTACTGGGTAAAACTATACCCCTTGGTAAGACTTTTTATGCTGAAAAATGTATGAAATTGCTGTTTAATGTTTCGTCATGTTTTATTTTCAAGCCATGGGTACTATTACACTGTCTGCAAATATACCTCCTACAGCCTTCTACAGTTCTCTCTGTGTGCCTCTCTATGTTTTCTGTCCATACCCTTTCAAATCATTTGATAATTTCCGAGGCTGACCTCACCCATCGTTCATTAATGCAGGCCATAGAATCCCTAGGCCACAGACTCTCAAAACATAGAGAATCGAGACGATACGCCTGCACATCATCATCTGCTACGCCTATCTGACCTCCACCACCCAGTAACTGGGTGGCACGATATCCGGAATATCAATATTTGTAAATATGTGAGCATCATGTATCTATCACATAATTAATTTACCTGTCTTTGCTTTATATTTAATTATTTTTACCTATTGTGGTATAATAATTTTATTCTATGTGCATCGTCTTCACATATAATTAATGTATACAAGCTAATGTAAAACATTTTAAAACAGTAACGGTGGAGTTTCTTGCCCATTCTTCTCCATACAAAACTACCGTTTAGAAGGGGCGACTAGAATCAATTCCATTTTTTTTTTGTAGATTTTGACGTTCGAAAGTACCTTTTATTTGAAATAAATGATTTGATAATAATTTTAATGAGGGTATTTTAGTTAAATAGTATGCAACTATAGGGTAGACCGATGACTGTACTTTGGGGGTCGAGAGGAAACTAAAACTTGGCTGCAAAATAAAATCTTCTCTCGACCCCAAAGGGTCGCGAATAAACTATAGTAGGGGTCCAGTAGACACATTATTTATTGGAGGTCGAGGGACCGAGAGTAGACTAAACGGACTTGACTTGACTTGGAAAAATGAAAAAAACTGGTTGCAAGACTTTTGGGCTTCTAATTACCCGTAACGGCTGTCAAAGATCTTCCGACGACTGGCAACTTCATGCGCTTTGCGAGGCACGGCAGCGTCGCGGTATAAAATGGATGTAATTTATTAAAAAAGGCATTTAGTTGAGATCCAGTCTCTCAAGGCTTCGAAATCTGAGTCGATGATCGAGACAATACGTCTGCACATGTCATAATATAAAGCAGGCGTGAACTTAAAATCAGTACGTTGCAAGTTACAACACAATGGGTGTCTAAATGTCGTGCTGTGATGCGGTTTGATGTGCCGCGCAATTATTATAGCTCATGTCGCGGTGCAAGTTTAGCTGTTAGGCGTTGTGTTTAATGTCTAGTTTGTTTTTTGCTCAGTTGACAATAGTAGTATAAAATCATAAACCTCTTTTGGCTTTGCCGTAGTCAGGTACAAAGAACTTAAAGAGTAAGGAAGAATTTTATGTTACATGGGTTTCAATTTTGGATACTATTTTACTTAGCTTTGTATATTAATTACTCTATTATTTTCAAGACGACACGGGATTTTATGTTAAACTAGCTAAAGCATTGCAATACTCTTCTCATTATATTTTTTTGGCAGGAACCTTCTCCAGCGCGCACACAACAACTTACCATTTTCGAGTTTTTGCGAGACTAACGCACGGCCAATTGGTTTCTATAGATGAAATAATTTACATACTAAAAAACAAATGTTAAATATTTTAATAATAATCTGGAAAAAAAAATTGAGAACAAAAGTCAAATACTTAACTTAAAGACAATGATCTATTTCCTTGCAGTGTAGCTTTTAAGTTCGAATACACCATAATTACCTAACTCAGGAAGGTCGATGTTCTACCAATGTAATTTTTAATTTACTTCTTACAAAACTGACGGGATGTTGGAACAGTTTATTGGTATCCCACACAGCGCGTAATAGGGTAACGCCTACTAATTCCATAACGATTTCCTACTATTAACTATTTAATATAGCTCCATAGGTACAGTCAACCAAGGAACTAGGTATACAGATTTAGTGATCAATCATAAAATAAACTTCTCGCCATAAGTCACACGTCTTTTTTCCTGCCCCACATGCAATAATCACCTGCGTGCACCCTTCGGAATTGAAAATCATGAAAAAATTATATATTTTTTTTATTTTAAGAAATGAGTTTGTCCATTCAATGAATAATTGATGTCTTTATTTGCACAAAAAGAAGAGCGAGTAGGCAAGATATTTATTATTGCCATTGCGCTGTTACTATGTAGTTTTAATGTGCATTTTAACTTTTAAACTTAACGAACACACTCAGATGAGCTATGTCAAAGATTGACTAGGTGCTTAGCAGACCCACAACCTGGATTGCACAAGTTGGAAGTTATCCGAATGTATACTTACCTCCCTCGTTGTACGTACTATGAAACTCATAATTTTATGCAATTGCGTGCAATACAACTCATTTACTATTGCGCATTTACCATGCAGCTCGTATACCTACTTAGCCTGATCAAATATTCAGATATTTCTTAATTTCTTCTTCTAGTCTTTTTTTAAGCATTCAACAATATCATCCCATAACCTAGTTACATTGTAGCTAGGGTTGCCGTTTCAGCATTTTCCAAAATGCATGTGAATTATGCAACTTATTAATTGAAAGGAATAAAACCATGCACAGTGTGCAATATACAAAGCCAGCTATGTAATAAATGAAGCCCTTTACAATGTGGGTGGAATAATAATAAGTCCTTTGAAATTGTTTTTTCCTCAACCAATACACTAATCTTATTGCGGTGCAATTTTTCCTCCATATTTTATTGTTAACGTCCTCAGATGATTGTAAAAAGTACCGTAACCAGAGAACCTAAACAAAACGACATTCTGTCAGCAATAACGATGATGGCAAAGTCAAAAATATATAGGACTGATATATGCTACGGATAAGCTTAAGTCAATTATGTTGAAATATGAAACGCTTTAAATTTTGAAAGCGATTACCACTTGTCCACTCAGGTACTTTTAATAGAATAGGTACAATTCAACCAAACAAAAAACTTAAAACGCCAGCTGAATCGCGGGCACGGCTAGTAATATTTAAAACTACGTTCGTAATAGAAACAGTAAGTCACAACTTATATAATTGAAATAAGAACAAAAAAACTACTCATTCACACTTCTAAAATAATCAATTGATTTATCAACTCATTATAACACTTTGTTATAATTTAATAATATCATTCAATCGAATTGATTGAATTAGATATGATATTTCATAGAGTATGAATTTCATAATTACTGTTATATAATTTTAGTGTTACCTACTCATAAAGTCATAACCCTTAAGTTCCTGGCTAGATTATCGAAAAGAATGATCAACAGTGCATAGCGATTAAAAAACAACCTGACATCATGCCTGTATTGCCCGAAGGGAAAGGCCACCTTAGTTATGATTAAGTTCTATCTTTGAGCCTATTGCCGTTATGCACAAATCCAGACACCGCGGTACTACTATGAAATTCCTAATGAACAAAAAAAAAATAATGTTCAACCTGGGAATCAAACCCAGAAGCTCACGCTAGTCATGCTTACAACCATAACACCAACGAGACAGTCTAAAAAAGAAATGTTTATTTAATAAAGCTCTGCGTTTCACTTTCATTTTGTTACTTAACTTAATTAGCCTCTAAGATCAGGTCACCATTAGGTCATCGCATAGTATATCTTTCTGTTAAATCTTGTTTTCCTTCTACTTAAATTAAATAGAACTAAGAGCTTGGTCGGTCACTGAGATTTATTTTAAGAGATTTGATTTCGTTCGGAGTGGAAGTAGAAGTACCTACTCTTAGGGGAATTTGCACCATTACAATTTACTAGGACATCAATTTCCGTAAAAATAAAAACGAAGGCAAATCTGTCCAAAATTCGATCAAGCAAATTAAACCTACTAAATAAGTTTTATTTTCTTGATCGAATTTTGAGCTTCGATGTAGGCTTTTTCCACTATTTCACTCTGTCCGATTTTAAGGTTCTTACGGGTAAAACTGTATTTTTTTATTTATTAAAATAGATTACTCCTAGATTTTTTTGTAACCCAATACTTACTGTTCCTAATTAAGCGAACACGCCACGCAAAAAAAAACATCCAAACCGCAACAAATAGTGACATATAAACATTAGCCGCAACGCCCAAATCCCCAACATGTTTACAACATAATATTAAGCTGGCATACAATTATCGCTAATACCATTGTCTTTATTCACGCCATGGGGGCGTGGTGCGAATGTTACGGAGAAAGTATGACATTTAAAACTATATTGTATAAGAGTAAGAGTGGTGTACGAACACCTGGGTGTGATGGTTGCGCATTTAATTTTTATACAGCAATTTTATGTCGCCATGTATGAGCTGATCAAGAATTTATTCGACACAATGTCAAATACTTATTTTAGTTTAGAGCATAGGTTCTCAACCTTATTTTGCCCACTGCCCACTTTAAGAATATTTGTCTTCTTTAGAAGACAAAAATAAAAGAGAAAAATTTGGGGAGCCCTAGCTCCCCAATTTTTTTTACTAACCATCTGTCGCTAAACTGAAACAGTTATTGCCACGATTATTTTTAAACGTGTAATAATAATATATAATAATAAATAGTCGTAAGATCCGCCCCTCAATTTTCTTTGGGTCTTCTACTGCCCCCTGAAGGTTTCAAACGCCCACGAGGGGGCGTTATCACCCACGTTGAGAACCTATGGCTTAGAGCTTTGGCATGACATCTAATCTAATCTTTCTATAATCTATTTAGCTCGTATTTCCCACTGCTGGGCGAAGGCATCCCTTCCACTTTTCCACACACGTCTGTCTTCTGTCATTGTTGGCCAGTCCTTTCGGAAAAATTCAAGTTCGTCCCTCCATCTTTTTCTTGGTCTGCCGCGAAGTCGTCTAGCATTTAATGAAACATAAATCGATATAACGGTTAACCCTCACTAAGAATTTCTTTCGTATCATGGCCTGTGGGTACGTACCAACACAAACATCACCTTCATTTAAAAAATATTAATATTTGTTTCGTGTGAGAATCGAATCCGTAAAACGTAGCTCAGCAATCAACCGCTACTTTACTGCGCCAATAGTACCGTCCAAATGGCTGTGTTCAAAACATGTCCTATTTACAATAAGTCGTTTAGTTTAAAAGAAATGCCAATTAAAATTAAATAATTACACTACATTTTAGGAACTCGAAAACAATTACTATTCTCAAAACGAATAGAATTCATTTTCGAAATCGCAAATCGAAATGTCAAGGCGTTCGAAGTTTGAACCACGAATTTGTCGATGTCAATCATTTGACAGATTGACTTTTATTTTTCGAAATAAAAAAATGCTGTCATACACAAGGCAATGACCGCCCGGAGGTGTGGCCAGAATAAATAATTATGGTCGGGAATGGTCGTATGTGTCGTGATGAGTTCATTATAAGTTTTATTAGTATAATTTTGCATTTAAATAGGTTCTACGAGTGGTTATACTACTTACTTATACATAAACAAGCAGCAAGGCCCTGCTTCGCACGGTTTTGACGCCTTGAAGAAACATCTAAATTTCTTTATATGTTAGTAAAATAATAATGTATTATTCACGCAAAACTTCCGGAATACGATCTGAAAATTATGTTGAAAACCGTATTTAAATCGGTTGCGGAGTTTAGAAGAACAACGCAGTCACACAGACAGACACGAAAAGCTACTTCAATTTATAATATTTACAATTACATACACAGATATATGTAGATATAACGGGTGTAAAATGATACTTAACGAAGGCGAGAGTCACTTGTACTCCACGTCATTGTAATTTATTTTTTGTACTGAACCATACCTGGGAACCTTCTGGTTACGGAGATATTGGAGGTCAAAATTCGAATTTTTACTGACATTCTTTTACGAAAACAAGTTTTTAATTTTATAAAACAACTTCAAATACACCCCAAAACCTCTGTACCGTTGCATGCACCCATAAGCACAATGTTTTGCATGTGTTTCATTGCGCACTACCGCAAACAGCAAATTTTCACACCTAAAATAAAAGTCGTTTCCCAGCAATTATTTCTATGCAATGTTACTTTGTTTGATGTACAGAATGCGTAGTTGACGGCTATTTGATAGGTCTTTTTACATGCTGTAGATCTACAGGGTCAAATTAAATTAGCTAGCAAAACTCTGCAGACGTGATGAGTATCGTTAATAAACACGACAATCCCACAAAAAAAAACATCAAAATATTTATTGTTTGTTTTATCATATTAAGATATCGATATCTATCACATCTGCGGAGTTTCGCTAGCTAATTTAATTTGACCCTGTATAAAAAAGAGGGGAAAGAAATATAGGACATCAAAAAATTCGTCCGCATCGCTGTCAACAGGATAAGTGCCCAAAAGGCTGGCAGCATTGCCACGTTGTATGGCGATGCTGATGCTTTGGTCAGAAAATAGACCAGCCCTCTAGTAAAGTGAAGAGTCGACCAACCGCTTGGCGAGATAGATAGATAATTCATTTATTCGTTCGTCAGTTTCATTTATCTTATACTAAGTGGGCACTCGGACGCTAAGGCCTTAGTATGTTTAGATCATGTTACATAAATATTAAAGTAACTGCATTCTAAGTTCTCATACAGCACCGAATTATTTGAAAGTAACAACCAACTCATTTTACTTTTATGAAAGTGCAATCATTGCAAGCCCACGAAAACAAGCAAAATCATTCGATTATCTAACAGTAACCAATCTAACACATAACAGCCATTCAAAAATCACCCAACAATGTACAGTCAGGGAAATTAATTGTTAAGGCTGTGCTGGGGCGGCTGCTGCAGGAGCAGAAAACCTCAACCGGCGCAAGTATAATAACCTTATTGGGAGCTATATGTTTGAGCCGTTTGGGGTTGAAACACAAAGGCCTAGGGTTTAGAGTGCTCATCGAATATTTCGGGACATGGCCAAGCGGTTGGTCGACTCTTCACGTGACCAGAGAGCTGGCCTATTTTTTGGCCAAAGAATTAGCATTGCCATCTAACGTGGTAATGCTGCCAGCCTTTTGAGCACTTATCCCATTGACAGCGATGCGGACGAATTTTTAATGCCTTACGAGCTCTTCCCTTTAGTTTTATTTTTTATTCAATTTTTATTTATTTTATTTTTATTTCTTCAGGATAACAAACAATTGCGCAATAATGCTTAATATTTAGGTACAGATATTTTATAAAACACATAAGTAATCACGCAACCAGCACCGTTATCCACAAATTAATACAACAGTGAAAATAGTTTCAGCAAGGTCCAAGCACAGTTAGCAAACAATTTATTGTCTATTATTATTAATTAATGTGTCCTGTGAAAAAACATGTGACAAACTATTATTTGTTGTTTTTTTTTTGTTATTTGTACATAGTATATAATTATATTTTAATGTTAAGATTGTATATTATTACAGTTTGAAAACAAAATCAAATTATTTTCTGCTCAAATATTGTTAAACAAACCACCCTATGTCAATTGGCCGTGTTAAGGCCATGTCATACAACTGTCAAAGAATGACAGCTGTTGTGATTTGAATACATGAATAACTTAAGTTGATACCTACTCAATTTACTTCGCAAAATAACATATTGAGACCTCTCCCCGCCTTGGAGAGCACCATAGGCCGTTGGTACCGGCAGTGATACGTAGATCTTTGACAGTCGTTACGGGTAGTCAGAAGCCCAAAAGTTTGACAACCAGTCTTACCAAAGGCTATCGTGTTACCCAGTAACTGGGGTATGGAGGTCAGATAGGCAATACTGGAAGCCGACCTCAACATAGTTGGGTGAGCTAGGCAGATCGATTGTGTCAATTCGCTAAACAGTTAATTTGCCCGAACTTACATGCAAAACCGTGCAGAATACATAATAACATCCACCATGCACCAACCAATCTTGTCTATCACAAAATAGCAGCTACATTATTCTTGTAATGCAAATACAGCTGCAATTAAGCGGGAGCTGGATCGAGTCATTATATCGATATAGCTTATTACTCGATTATCTTAAGTGCGGTTCTGCATACGTAATCGCAGTGTATCGTTAATATCGATTTAAGAGTCGTGTAGAATGGGCTCGGGATAACAATAGGGTATGTGTGCTGGATCGATGTACCGTTCCTTGAGTTTATTTCCTGTTAGTTTATGTACTGAATTACTGATTCCATAGCCTGTATAGGATTGACTTTTAAAATGATTCAACCGACAAAAGAGTTTGACAAGGATGAGATTTTTAGTACTGGCAACACTTGAGGATAAATGTCAAAAATGTTGCCAAAATATAAAACTAAAAACATAAATAAAATTTAAAAGGCTCCTTTGTGTCACGCGCGATTCGCGTCGCGAGTCGTGCCTGTTTGAAGGAGCCTTAGTACGAAAATATCTACTTTAGCTTCATTAAGCTTGCTGGATAGAAAAAGACGATAAAACATGAGCTCAAATTAAGAATCCCAGGGAAAATCAACAACATAATCACATACTAGGGTAGAACACCGCCGGGCTGGAGCGACGATCTTCACAGGGTGGCTGGTAGCAGCTGGATAAGAGTAGCTGAGAATTGAGTTAAATAGCGTGTGATTGAAGAGGCCTATGCCCAGCTGCGGGCTGCCCCATAAACTGATGATAATTGAGGAGGTTAGGATCAAACCATTGGCAATTTTTTTTCACAATTTCTGCACAAAATGATAAAACCTACCATTAGCAGTAACCATTTAATTCAAAACCTCAAAATATCCTGGTAAAAAAAAAATGTTTTTAGGACCTATTTAACACGTACGAAAAGGTATTCTTTAAAAAAAAAATACAAATTAAGTGTTCACTAATTATTAAGTTTTTTTTTCGATTTCTGCCTTATTGAAAAAGTGGATATGTAGTGGTTTTGAGCCTAACCCCCTCAATTAATCTCATTTTTGTAGCCATTTTCTAGCCATATCATCTTTCACACAATCCATCCATCGCTTCCTCGGTCTTCCTCTACTGTTGGAAATCCTCCTTACGGTCCTTCGAGCCGGATAGATGATAGCGTGGAGAGCAATAAAAGAAATGGACTGTATAAAATACACAATGTTTTATTGCCGTCTGATCATGCCGTATGAAAATAGAATAAGGATTATGTGAAGTTATTAGCAGAAGTTGAAAGACATTGGTAGATCATAGCCAGGTGGATGCAAAACAAAACTACTAATGATGATGATTAGCAGAAGTGAAAAATCCTGCATCCTCTTGACACAATCCCTTAGTAGTTATTTGCCTGTCAAGATCCAAGGCCAATATTCTACTCTTGGAATACTTCTTATTCCTAGCTCATAAGAAAGATAAATTACCTCCATGATAATCATAATTATACACTTCAAGTAATAAATTAAAATTCACTCAACCCCTTCCGTTGAACATGACTAGTATAAGTACATAATACAGGGTTGCCATCTGTTAAAATCATTAGCTGTACAAATACTGTCATTTTGCCATAACAAAAATAAGTTTAAAAACTGATTTGAATAGACGAAACTCGGGGTGTTGTTGAAGAAACCACGGAGTTAAAAAAATACAATTGAAAAATCAGAACCGTCTAAAGGCTCCGCACGCGGTAGAAAGACACCGCCTGTCGCGCGACGAGTAGGGCCTGTGTGTCGCGTACAATTCGCGTCATGTGGCACGTCTGTTTGAAAAAGCCTTAACTCGATTCGACTTTTCATAAGTGGCTGGAATGATTTATGTGAATAATTAATGATAGTATCCTTATTATATTTTTTCACAGTAAAAATCCAAGTTTTTAAGGTTAAAAACGAGACTACGGTTAAAACCCATACTTTTATTGATAGATAACATTCGGACTTGAAAGTAAGCCCAAACTTTTAAAATTAATTTATTATTTTATAATTTCCCGACTTCACTTATATTTCGGATGCCCTTTAACCTTTCGTATGCTGAAACGTAGATCCACGCAGGACACAATGGCTTTTTAATTGTGTCTCTAATTACGGCATTCAACCGGTTAATCTAGGACAAATCCAGGGGAATCCGCATGCATGGCAACCCTGTCCACGTAATCATATGTAGAGAAAAAAAGAAGATAAAACTGGAACGAACTCGCGGCACAAACGAGTATAGTAGCGTCAGTAAAAAAATAACGACGGCGTATAATTATTATCATCCTGTTTAAGAGGCTGATCTTACTTGCTATTAAATATTACTTTTTAGTGTTATTGGAACATCGATAAGCTAGGGCTTTTAAATAACCGATCTATAAGAATATGGTTGGGTACAGTCGCCAGCACATCGATTTACCACAAACTGTCAGCTTTTCTCATTCGATTTTGAACATAACCATCAACAGTTTAAGCTATAAAATCGTTTGGAGAAATTTGACAGTTTCGTGTAGCTTGACCTGCTCGCGACTATACATTTAGTTCATGCAAAAATAGGGAATTCCTTAGCAAAAAACCGATTCAGTATTTTATTTGTATTTTGCTAAACATACTACCTAGTTTCCATAAATCAATAAAAGATAGGAACACAAGATCTTTAGAGCCATCAAACTTTTATTTCTGGATTTGTATATACATAAAATGGCGGGAGTATAGTATGTACTTATAAAAATAATCAACCTTTATTAAGGGACTTACTCTGTTATATGAAAAAAAAGAATCAGCTGTTCCATACATTATAATCGTGTTAGTAATCTTACTTTTGTATGGAACTGCAGATTTTTATATCATTCCTAAATTGGTCCCACGGTAAAAGTAGTACATTTTCGGAATACTACACTCGTTAAAAGTATCCATCTTTTAGCCGCCAAACTATAGAATTTTTAGGTGAAGCTAATTTATCAGCTCTAATTTTAGCTCCAGTAAAATCTGGGCCACTAAAACTGTGCTTTGTTTATTCACAATATTTGTTACTCGACACATCTTGATATATCAAGTACATCTCGTTTTAAATCTCACTTTGCTCAAGTACTGCACCTTAACAAGTCAACATGTACCAAGTATTAATCAGATGTGTATATAGTTCATATTACAGGCTTTCTGTTGGATATGAGATACTGTCAGTTTTTATATCATTAATTTATTAGTTACATCAGTCCATATATGTGCTTCTCGAGATTAAATAAGGGCGTGATATTATGGAACGATTTTGCAAAGTTAAAGTGTTCTTTCAGGAAAACATTTTCATAATTTTAGAAGTAAGTAAATGAAGTGAAAAATTCGAGTCCAGACCGAATTTCGGCCATGACGAGCAATCTCAGCGGAGATCGGACTTCGGCGCGGGAGAAAACTTATAGTTCAGAGGTGTGTGCGCAGACACAGGTGCACTCCCTAATCCCTCACTCTCGATATTTGGGTGCCGCACGAAGTCTTAGGCTTGAATTTGTGTATATGAAAGAACATTTCCCTCGACTCAATATTTTGGCCAAGATACAACCTGAAGCTGACCTGCAAATTGCAAAAAACGTAAGAAAATTTGAATTTCGCGGGCTACCCTGACGCTTCTCCCTTAACTTGCACCACAAATCAAAACATCGTTCTGTTTCTGTTAATTGGTATCAGATGACAGGGACAGAATTATATATTTAATATGTTAAGCGCTAAACATATGATTTAAGGTAAAAGCGGGCCGGGCCTAACATCTACTAAATCTCTCTATCTCGCTAAAGAATCACAACAAAGGTTTCCCCACATAGGTTTTGAATACATACTTTCTCGTCTGTTTTCTTGAGCGTCTTATAATTTACAAACTTCGCTAATCACTAATCGCTGTTCTATTTCTATTCTTAAGTAGAACCGGCCGATCTAAAATTAAGTAAAACTAAAAGTAAACAAGGTTTTAAAGTTAGATACTTGGTTATGATCGTGTATCACGTTGCGTGCACTAAGACACGCGATTAAGTCGTATGGGCATGAGAGCGGTAAGATGTTGCTAGTCGACGCACTGATTTTTCTTTAGCATTTTATAAAAAAAAAAAAATACAAAAAAAAACGACTTAAAAAAATGAGAAAAATTACTTTATTTTCGAAAGGTGTCTTCGGTTTTGTATGTTAGTTGTTTTACCTTCCCTACACAAATTCGCATACGACTACTTGCTACGTAAACAACAGTGACTGATTTTTTTTAACATTATCAATATACGTAAAGTGGATTATATACGTATTTGAAACTTATTCAAAATCTACCATAGCTAACTTAATTAAACTCTGCTCTAACAAATGAAAAAAGAATTTTCAAATTCGGTCTACAATTGATGAAAATATCGAAGAACATACATAAAAAAGACAGTGCAGTGGTGGTCCAGTGGTAACGGCCCCGACTTACAAGTTGCAGACCGTGGGTTCGAAACCAGGTAGGCGCTTTACTTTATGTAAAAAAAAATCATCACCACTGCCCTCAAAACGATGAAGGAAAACATCGTGAGGAAACTGGCATGTCCTAGAACCATAAATTCGAAGACATATAACATCTACCAACCCAAACTGGGCCCCTGTGGTCGATTACAGCCCACTCCTTCTCAAAGAGATGAGGCCTCCCAGCAGTGGGAACAATAGAGGCTGATTATGCTATACATAAAAAAAGATGAACATAGAACTTCCTCCTTTTTGAAGTCTGTTAAAAATAAGGGGCACTCTAAAACTCCAAGAAATAATGATAATTTTCTCTCAAATCTGCTACCTTTGCATCTATTTCCGCATAGCTTGTGCCAACTCGAGTGCCGAAGACTTGCTAAATCAATCCTGATACCCCATGTTTCAGGAAGCACGTTAAGCCGTTGGTCCTGCGCCTGAACTCTTCCCGGTCGTGTCGGATAGCTATCCCATCGGAAAATGAGAGTAAGAGAAGCGTTAGTGCACCTGTGTTTGCGCACACTCTTGTGCACTTTACTGTCACCTCTTGCGTCGATAATAAGACCAAAATTTGGTCAGGTGGACTGATGTATATAAGTCTTGTAATAACTTATTTTTTTACTCTCATATGTCCAAGCTTTGACATTCTAATAAAAGTATCCAAAAAATGTATGTTAGCCACTGGAAAAAGAACGAACGTAGCGTGTTCGTAAATTGCAATAATTGACATTTATTGAGATTTCTAATACATTGAGCTTGAGGGGAATATATCTGAGGCCTCATTAATCAGGAAAATATAACTTAACTTCTTCTTCTTCTTCTGTTACTGTGTGCCAGACTATGGCAAAAATCTAAGCGATGCGTTTAAAAGCAACATTTTAGCGGCCCTGGAACTATATATACATTTAGAAAATGCTGTTCTTGAAGACGTATTGTAAATGGCTGAGTTTTTATGAGATCACACTATTTATGGTGTGATCCTGTTAATGCGGTTGCTATGGAAACAGGATATGTTAGCAAACCCCATGGATATGTTTTTTTGAATAGCTGGCAGAATGTGTTAGGGATCAATAAATTATGCCCTTGTAATAAAATATTAATTAACGATAAATATTATTGTTGAGACTTCAAATTAGGACTATAGTTGTCGCGGTTTAGCATGGCAATAGCGATCATTGACCTTTGCCTTATGTCTCTCCGTAGGAACCCAAAGAATAAACTAATTATGTATAGTTTTCGTTATTGGAACATGTTAAACATCAGGATAGATATCGATTCAGGACGAACGATTAACGGACTTTATTTCAGTTATTGAAATAAAAAATAGGTACTAGAAAATTTACGTGGGTCAATGACGCCATTGCCACGCGAATACGCAAAAACTATAGTCAAATCAAAACAGATTTAAAAATTACTATACCTTTTTATAGGTTGCTTCTTAATTACTGTTTTATACATCCTATGGATGTGAGATTATTGTAGGCCTTGTAGACTGTAGATTTGTAGAAAAAAGACTATTTTACTAATAACCTGATACTAGTTTACAGGCCTACACTGTCCTCCCACCTTTTAACACTGTAATTTGAATACATTGTATTAAAAGCCAATTATTTTTAAAAGATTAACCGTGGAGATTCTTTTCGGCTCATCTCCATAGGAAACGACCAATTGGAACCGTGCACCTAGCTTCTGACGTTTCATAAGTGCCCATGTAGGTTGATGTACTTTTTTATTATTTTTTATTATCTGGGTTTAATCGAATAAAGTCATAAAATATGATTAAAAAGGGATAATTCAATCGTTAACTTACCCGTTTTCAGAACGAAACATGTTTTATGATTCACGGAATTACAATAACAAGTTGCAATTTATAGGTGGGTATTGTTACGAGGTATATAAAGCAATCGACGATTTAAACCGCTTTTAACGAGTGAGCAACAAAAATATTTACAAAAATAGTATTCTAAAATAAAATAAAAATTGTTACTTTTCCTGCAAGCGTAGCATAGCGCTTATAGAAACGGAAGACAACATGACGTATGGTAGAAAGATTTCTACGGCGCAATGTCAAGATTCAAGAAAATAATGACTTTGTTAAGAAAGTGATTTGACTTCTCTTCGTAGAGTAGAGATAGAAGTGATCATGCTACGTATGGGTAGACCTACAGAAAAACCGGAATAAAAACTTTTCTTCGAGACGTAAATATAAATATTATCTAGGTAGGTTCTTTCTTTGTACTGCCTGGCTGCATGGTCTAGTGGTCGCAAGCGCTACTGCTACGCATGAGCTGGGGATGGGGGGGGGGGGGGGAAAGGCTCGATTCCCAATTTGGGTTTTTCCATCAGGAATTTAGCAGTAGCAGCCAGGAATTTTGGAGTCTAGATTCGTGCCCAGTTGACGGCAATACGCTCGCCCCCTATTAAATGGGACTTAAACATAACTGATGAAATGTGGGTGTACCTACCTCTATTTTACCCTTTGGGACTTACAAGCGGGATGTTATGTTATCTTCTTAATCATAATGCCAATTCACCGGTACAAAATACTGAATAGTGGGGATTCACCAATCGTGGTCCGACGTTCGTCTGGCGTGATTTTAAACGTCATGTTTTTTGTGCACCGTACAAATTGTTGAAGGTTAGTGTACCTATTCGAGGTCTGGTTTAGTTCGAGAAGATTACAAGAAAGATGGGTTTAAGGAGGTAATAGTTTTTTTTTAAAGAAATACAACGTTTAATTTTGGACAGGTTTGGTAGAATACTTTAAGTACATATCACTGGATGTGTCCTGAACATAACTATACTAACCAACTTTGTACCCACCATATCCATGTCTTTGTCTTATGGCTCCTTCAAATAGGAATGACACACGATGCGACACAAAGGCACCGCTCGTCGCGCGACAAGCGGTGCCTTTGTGTCGCGTGCGATTCGTGTCGCATGTCGCGCCTGTTTGAAGAACTAGAATAGAATAGAAAACTCTTTATTATGTACACCATAAAAATTACAGGTATAAATTAAACATAGGGTGACACAATGGGCGGTATTATCGGTAAAAGCGATCTTTTACAGACTACTTTTCCAGGACGACCCAGAAAGGTGATTGAGCTTTTTGTAAAGTCGAAGTAAGAAGTTATAGTGACTTGTATCTGGTGATGAACCACATTGCTGTATTTCGGTTTGAAAGGTATGTACTGGGATAATAACAGCCGCACGGATCGATCCATCAGGTTAAGCTACTCTTGCCGGGGTTGGTCCGTGGATGGCTTACCATCTTTACATACCGAGACTCCTTCGTGGCTCGGCAAGCACGTTAAGCCGTTGGTCCTGGGTGTCATTCGTGGATCTTTGACTGTCGTTACGGGTCGTCAGAAGTCCGAAAGTCTGACAACCAGTCTTACCAAGGGGTATCGTGTTACTCAGTTACTGGGTTGTGGAGGTCAGATAGGCAGTCACTCCATGTAAAATAATGGTGTTCAGCTGCATCCAGATTGACGAGAAGCCGACCCCAACTTAGAAGAGAAAAGGCGGGCAGATTGATTGTTCTGGGAAATGAGGCATTCCAACTTTTATCCTAAGGTTGGTAATACCCACTTGTAGTTGAAGGTCAGAAGCCACTATCCACTGTTAACACTTCAAAGAGTCGCTCATTCGCCAACAGGTCAATTCCTTATCTTGCTACCGGTACAGTTACCATCCAAAATACGGAACAAACAAAATAAATAAAAATGCGTTTATTGGCATTGCAGTAATAAAAATACACCTTCAAACTAAAAAAACAGAAAATAATGATTATAATGCCAAAGGGGGCTCAGCTCAGCATAATTTCAGATGACAACAGAAGGCTGATTTTCAGCTGCAACCCACGAGTGCACAGCCCACATAGCCGGCGTTCGTTTATCATAGCAAGAGATGATAATATACATACGTACATACATACATACATACATAAACTCACGCCTTCTTCCCATGGGGGTAGGCAGACTACAGAACGCCACCTGCTACGATCCTTACATACTCCTTTTGCCTCGTTTACGTTCATACATCTGGTCATACACGCACGCCGCGCCGGTTGTGAGTACTACTCACCTGACCTTTCTGAAGAACATCACCAAGAAGGTCTCTATATGTCTTCCTAGGGCGTACCCTCCCGGCGTTTCCACTCACATCTGCCCTGTAAATACCTTTTATTAGTCGCCCTTCATTCATCCTCTCAACGTGACCAAACCATCTTGATGATAATATAAAAGATGATATACTTGTGTATGTTTAGTCTCTGCATCATCTGTTGGCTGGTAGAAAATGAATGCCTCAGGTATTAAGTCCGCCTTTGTACAGTATTTTTTACTTGTGCGTAAAGTTTTAGTACATAAATAAAAGCATAAGTGTTCCGTTTGTGCCAGTACTGGCACTGAATACCAAAAATATAATACCAGCCTATTACTGTGCTACTGCAGGGCAAAGACCTCTTCTCATACAGAGAAGGCACGAGCATTGATCACCCCGCTGGGTCAAGACGGGTTGACGATTTCAGACTTTTAATAACTATTAGTCCAGCCGATCTCTTCTGTAAAAATAGCTTTTATATTTCGGAGATGGTCATTAGTATGGACACTAAACGAAGCGCAGCACGAGTTCCGGGAGGTGGCAGCACCGTCGCGATGACATGCATACTCGGCTAACTTGGTGCTATGACAGAGCCTGGCTGATGGAGGAGCGCTGATGGGACGAGTGGACACTTACCATTCTGCCTTCGAGGAGCTCAGTACCTCCACCCTAGGAACTGTCACGCGTTCCGTATAGTTGTGTCGTGTACCTACAGTGTGTGATTCGCTAGTGTGATTATTTTGTTCGTGAATTATAATTTGATTTGAACTGCAAACGGTTTTTTCTATTGCGCAATAACCAACACTACCCATAGTACGTCCGCAGTAGTTAAAATATATATGGCTGAAGATAACGAGAGATACGTGCCTTCTGCGTTATATAAATTCAATTCATCTCCCTATTTCTCCCTATTTTTATTTTATTTATTAGCCCAAAACGTCACAGTTTATTTCAGATTTTATAAGCTATTACCATTTATGACTTAATTGCATTCGCCATAGTAGGTATTACTATCGGAAATCGACATTTGTTACATCATACGATATTTAATATTAGTTACGGCGACTTTTTACTGTAACTGATTGATATCGATATAAAAAATTATATCAAACAGTTGAAGTGTTATTGTTATTGCAGACTTGAACTTGTTTTTGTGTTTAGTGATGTTGCGAGGCGGCCATGTTTAATCGACTTCAAAAAGGAGGAGGTTCTCAATTCGTCTGTGTTTTTTTTTTTGTATGTTCGTTACGCGATATGTCCGACAATTGTGAATAGATTTCAAAAGTTTTTTTTTAATAGATAGGTTATGCTTCAAAGGTGGTCCCATATAAATTTTATTAACTTTGCTTCAGTAGTTTTTCAGTTAGCTTCAATAATACGGATTTTTTTTCAACTTAGTGTGTATTGATGATGTTATAATAACTTCCAGTCACTATTATTTATATAGCAAGTAGTGATATACCAATTTGTGTGGGGTAGGTACCACAATTAAAAAGAGAAAAATAAAAACTTTTTTACAAAAAAAAACCACCTGCTTCCCCGTATTCCTTGACGGATTAGGAAGAGGTGTACATATTGTATAAGTACCCAGATTTCGCCAGTTATGTTAAAGTTCCATGCGAGCCTAAAACCATCAACTGGGCACAAATCCAGACTAGGCTACTACTGAAAAATTCCATTGGAAAAACCCAATACATTTTACCCGACTCGGGAATCGAACCCAGGACTTCATGCTCAGCAGTAGGGCTCGACTACCTGAAAATGAGACCGAGCTTTTGATTTTTGTAAAATCTTCTCAAGCCGTCATGAACAGTCTAGGTACCTTTAGAATTTGAAAAGTCAAAATATTCAAAACAAATAGCCTTTTTGTCCGCACTCAGAAAAAACATTTATTTTCAAAACTGTATAGATCTAACTGATTGTGCATATCCATAAACTATGAATCAGGCCCTTCCATTTTAAACCCAAAACAATTTTAATTACCCCACCACTTTCAAAACAATGTAAACATCTAATAAACAAGCCAAACAAACATTACAACAATTTAACTGTTATCTAAATTAACAACGTTGCCATTGCTATTGTGTCGCAAACAATAAAATATTTCGGAGCTAAATACATTGCTATGAATCACTGGGAATGCGGACAAGCTGCAGGACCTGTTGACAGATAGATATTTTGAACAAAATTGTAGTAAGTTAAGAGACGATTTTACTAAACACATAATTCGATCTAAAATTCTTTTTACCGATTGTCAGAATCTTCAGAAAGCTACGTGCTACTAATAATATTTTTGACAGTAAATTGATGCCCGATTTCACGAAATAATACCTTAAAACTAATACCTTAATATTACTTTAAAACTAATACCTTAAAACCAATACCTTAAAACTAATACCTTAAAAACTAATACCTTAAAACCAATCCCTTAAAACCAATACCTACCAATACCTTAAAACTAATACCTTAATTTTAATCCAAAGTTTTGGAACCGTCTAATTTAGTACGAATGTAAAACTTAGTTAATTCTTATGTTTTGTATTATATAACCATCTTATGACCATTTTATTCCTGATCCTTTAATCTATCAATGTTTTTTGGTTTCAGGTAAACTTGTCTTCAGCATCTTTTAAAAAATTGTGATTAAATCTACGAGCATTTCGCCAAATTAAAATTGGTAAGTCAATAAAACCGTTACAAGACATTAGAAATCGCGTATAATGGGTAACAACTTACATCTTTCAGAAAAAATTAAAGGAAATCTTTTTTTACAAAAAGTTATTATTTTTCACTTTTTAATTGTGGTACCTACCCCACACAAATTGTATACCACTACTTGCTATGGATATAACAGTGACAGAAAGTTATTATAACATCATCAAGATACACTAAGTGGAAAAATTACCTATTATTGAAGCTAACTAAAAAACTGTTAATAAAATTTATAAAGGACCACCCCTGAGGCATACCCTATCTATTAAAAAAGTAATTTTCGAAATCGATCCATAATTGCCGGAGAAATCGCGTAACAAATATACAAAAAAAACTTTTTTACAAAAAAACAACCTACTTCCAAATAATAACACTAAAAGACGTGAAAAATAACTTTAATTTCGGAAGTCGGTTGTTTTTTTGTAAAATAGTTTTTATTTTTCACTTTTTAGTTGCGGTACCTACCCCACACAAATTCGTATACTACTACTTGGTGTGTAAATAACAGTGACAGGAAATTATTAACACATTATCCATATAAACTAAGTGGATAAAATATGCAGTATGAAGGATAACTCAAAAACTACTAGTCAGACCTTGATCAAATTTAAATGGGACCACATGTGAAGCACCACCTATCAAATAAAAAAAGAATTATCCAAATCGGTTCACCCAGAAAAAAGTTATGAGCTGACACACATAAAAAAAAAAAAAAACATACACACGAATTGAGAACCTCCTCCTTTTTGTGAAGTCGGTTAAAAAATCATACAGACGAATTGAGAACCTCCTCTTTTTTGAAGTCGGTTAAAAACTCGTCTCCAAAATCATTCCAAAAGTAGAGTTTATGACTATTGGAGCATTTCACCAACATTACGGTTGGTGGAACCGGTTGTACTTATGACCTTTGTTAACTTCCCTAGCAACAAAACAACACGACACATTAACACATTCTTTCCGCACTAATAACAAAAGCCAGTCAATAAGGTCACCTAGCATTGTTAGCCAATAATCCACACTTAATGTAAGCAGAGTCACAGTTGAAGGCTAGCTAACTAGTTATTACTTACCATTACTGCCTGTAAGCGGTTATTACTGGTTTGGAGTGGTAATTAGAGAGAATTATGGTGCTGTATTGGTATTTGATTGTCATCCCTCACGATATTTGTAAGGTATTGGTGTCACCGCTGTTTTTTTGTATTTTCGATTAATACTAGGATTAATTGAAAAGACAAAAATTTATAAGAGTAAGCTTAGATGGTTTGGTCATGTTGAGAGGATAAATGAAAGGCGACTAACAAAAGGTAATTTACAAGGCAGATGTGAGTGGAAACGCCGGGAGGGGACGACCTAGGAGGACATATAGTGACCTTATTGGTGATGTTCTTCAGAAAGGTCAGGTGCGTAGTACTGGCAACCGACGGCGTGGGTGTAAGACCAGATGTATGACTAAATGTATGAACGTAAACGAGGCAAAAAGAGTATATGAGGATCGTAGCAGATGGCGTTCTGTTGTTTCTGCCTACCCCCATGGGAAGAAGGCGTGAGTGTATGTATGTATGTATAGAAAAGACAATTAAACATCGGCCATCTAGGATCTATTACCCAGTACAAAACCTCATTTACACGATGCAAATTTCATGTCTTTGGCATACAATAAAATAGAAGAAATAACTGGCTTGCATCTTCTACACACTGTTTAGACGGTACTACTTTTAGTGTTGTTTTTTACTGGCAAGTAAATCGCACCATGTAGATCAGGCGTTATGTTCAGCTTTCACTAGACAGCTGTTAACAAAAAACCTGTCAAGCCTGTCCTTAGATTTTAAATTTAGAAGTTTAGTTCCCCAAAACCAAAACCAATCCGAAGCAAGAGAAAAAGCCAATAAAGTTTTTTGTAAAAAAAAAAAATTACGGCAATTCAAATATTCTCTTCGCACGACCTCTTAGCCTATTTCGATTACACGATTCTCTTTTACACGATACACGATTCTCTTAGCCTATTTTTAGCCCAAAGAATCAGTATTTTTTTATAAAACATTACCCCACACTAGGAATTTCTCCTGTATTGTGGATGCGTTTACAAACATTTAAACTCACATAAACAAACAGCCAGACCCGGAACAACTACTTGTAGGTCATACAAATATTTGTTCCGTGCGGGAATCGAACCCGCGACACGCAGCTCAGCAGTCAATCGCTTAACCACTGCGCCAACCGTGCCGACAACGTGGCAATGCCGCCAGCCTTTTGGGCACTTATCCCATTGACAGCGATGCGGACGAATCTTTTGATGCCCTATGAGCTCTTTCCTTACATTATACACTTGTAAATATATATTTTAGTTTTAGCTTGTGTATTGTAATCTATTATTATGATAATTTTATCATTCCTTTTATGAGACAATCCATATACTCACGTGTCGTGATGGCCCAGTGGTTAAAGCCTCGACTCTCATTCACGAGGTTGTGGGTTCAAATCCGGGCATTAACCAATGTAACATTTTCAATTTATATGTACTTTCTGAGTTTATCTTGAGCACTAATGACCTTAGTGAAGGAAAAACATCGTGAGGAAACCCGGACTTATATATAATAGTTAATATTAGTCTGAAATCACCAATCCGTCTTGAGGAAGCGTGCTGATCAATACCCGGGCCTTCCCTGTATGAGAATAGGCATTTGCCCTGCAATGGAACAATAATACGCTGGTATTACTAGTATAATACTTAGAAGGAAGAAGCACATGGTAACTACACTCGAGAGCAATGAATCCAGGTCACTTAAAGAATGTTAAAAATCTCGGAAACTAAAAATGATAGGTTAATGCAATAAATTGTATTTAATAGACAATGTAATACTCCTTAAATGAAAGTAAAAAAAATATGAGTCACCATACATTTTATTAACACAAAATTACATAAAGAAAAAAACTGCTGATCTCTCCTTAAAACAAAAATAGGAAACATGAAATTTTTGAACTTTATTACGATTTTCTTGAATTTTAATACTTCGTATTGCCTCCTCGTGCTTCCATTACTGCGTTTACGCGGTTTGGCATGCTGTACACCAAGTTCCTTATACGATTTTGGGGAATATTCTCCCATTCCTCTGTGAGAGCAATTTTGAGCTCACGAAGCGTGATTGGGGGAGGGTTTCGTTGTTTTACGCATCTGCCTAGCTCGTCCCAAGCATGCTCGATCGGGTTGATATCCGGGCTGCGCGCTGGCCACTCCATACGAGTAATGTTCATCTCTTGAAGGTAGTCATTCACAATCCTACCTGTATGAGGTCGGGCATTGTCATGCATAAATATAGCATCCTCACCTAAATTGACCATAAATGGACCAACGTGATCATTGAGGATTTCTTCCACATATCTTACGCTAGTTAAAGAGCCGTTTTCTATGATCACCAGCTCTGTGCGACTTTCAGAAGAAATTCCGGCCCACACAAGTACAGACCCACCACCGTAGGCTACTTTTTCTTCGATGCATGCTTGCTTGAATCTTTCCCCTGGTCTTCGATACACTCTGTGTCTTCCATCGTGCTTGTAGAGCATAAATTTTGATTCGTCGGAGAACATAACTTTTGACCAATCTTCAATACTCCAATTTACGTGGCTCTGGGCATATCTTAGTCTTGAAATACGATGCCCACGCTCCAGTTTAGGGCCGTTTGCAGGTCTAAGGGGTTTTAAGTTAGATTCAGCAAGCCGACGTCTTACTGTCCATGCACTTGGGTTACTTCCTCCGAGGCGTCGAAACTGATTTGTGAGTTCAGTTCCTGTGAGAAAGCGATTTCGAAGCATGGTGTTCACCAAGTATCGGTCTTCTCGTGCTGTGGTACACCTGGTTCTGCCCGTTCCTGGTCTGCGTAGGTTAGAACCAGTTTCTTCGTAACGTCGGAGAACTCTTTGTACTGTTGACAGCGACACACCGACAGTCCTGGCTGTATCGCGCTGACTCCGGCCGGTTTCCAGCATTGTAAGTATTCTGGTGCATTCTTCAGGCGTAAGCGACATAATTTCAGCTTGAATAATGAATATAGAGCACTATCAACATGGTTTATGTACCCACATAAATGACAGATTACAAACAAAAGCAAAACCAAATGCTGTAATTTCGTAGTTCCATCTTCGAAAGTGGCCCTTTTTCAAATTTTTATTTTTTTTATGATATAACTTTACAATAACTAAGAAGTTTTAATACCTTCATTTAAGGAGTATTATATTGTCTATTAAATACAATTTATTGCATTAACCTAGCATTTTTAGTTTCCGAGATTTTTAGGATTCTTTAAGTGACCCGGATTCATTGCTCTCGAGTGTATTAAAATACTTACAGTTTCTTATGACCCAAAAGAAACCTAGGTACATAGAAATTACATAGAATTAATACAAAATGTTTGGCTCAAATACCAAATAACTACACAAGGAACAAGAAAAAAGCACATAATACTGTGTCATTACATGTAAATTGCTTCGTTTTATGTAATTTTATCTTTATTTCTGACTATCTCTAAGTAACAACTCCATGTCGGAACCATTGGGCAACGCGCCCAATTGGTGACAAACAAAAAATAGATAAAGATAGGGAGGATTAGCTTAATGACATAGAAGAAAATCTGCTTTGGGCTGTATTTTCGAAGTCTTAAGTATGTCAGTAATGGTTTCTTGGCTAGGATTGCCAGGGACTAATACTTTTAAAAACAAAAAAAAACTTATAAGTAATGAATCTTCTATTCGCAATCGCTAAATTGTTGATCGGATCGTCACTTAACATCGGGCAAAACGGTTTAAAAATGCTCGTCTTGATGAAGAAACAACTGCATTCATCTACAATTTTCAACCAAGCACGTTACAAAAGCATGGTTTCTTAGACCATAATTACAACATTTTATGGTAATTTCGGATTAGCGCAAAAACATGCAGGGTTCATCGAAGGAATCAATAAAATTCCTAAATTTTCAATAGCCTTAAGTTCTGCGAAATTGACGCTCAATTTATACATTTTTCTAGGTATGATCATACCAGTTTTCTAAATAAGTTTCTCCAAAACTAGAGACCTAATTTTAAACAGTGGCAGCGGTCAAAATCAAATACAAACATAATAATCTTTAATTCCTTAATGAACATGAAACGTTAAGAATCCGTACATACGTAAACAAATAATTTATATGCTAATCAGTATTTATGAGACATCTAAGATGAATCAACTCGTCTCACCAAAATGGATACCTAAATAAAAAGTGACTTACATAAAAAAAATATACGGAAGAAATTCTATTCGGATTAGTCACTGCTATTATTTTTAATAACTAGCGACCTAAAAACATTGAGTTTTTTTTTATTATGTGTAAGTTTAATAATAATGTATTACTAATTCAGGCAAAACCCATTACATAAAATAAAACAAAATTTCACAATACTGCACCAAATTAGGTACAAATACTTATAAATACAGTGGCAGTTTCTAGGTTTGATTTTAGATTGACGTGCAAAGTTCAATTTAGTTTTTCTGATGGAGTTTTTTCGGATAAAATAGCATAATCAGTCTACGTTCCCACTGCTGGGACGCAGACCTCCTCTCTGTGAGAGGAAGCGGGCCGTAATTCACCATGCGGGCACAGTGCGGGTTAGTAGAAGTCACATATCTTTGAATGAACCTACTGCTTATTTATTTTTGCAGTCACACAATACCTATAATTCCGGACGGAATCAACAAAGAAACGATGACCATTTTTCAAAATTTTTGTATTTATACATTAGTTATGTGCAGAGCTAAACAAGGCGAATTTAATATCATGAGGCATTTACCCTCAGTACCTTGAGGTTATTCTAAAAATATTTTTTAATGTTCAAATATACTTCAAAATAAATCACGAAATCCAAAAATTCAGTAACCGTCCTGGGATATAATGTATGTTCTCGGTTAATGACAGTAACTTGGAACCTACGTCATCTGCCAACGATTAGCTCAAAGAATAACATAAAGATATTTCTTCAAGGATGCAATCCAACAGTACCATTTCGATTAGTCACCGCTTATTCAAAAATTATGATTTATTAACCACAATAAAAGGAAGCGTGGAAATGAATCGACACAAAATGACAATCCGAGCGGGTCAAGGTGTCTGCAGCATGTCACTGTGTCGACATCAATGGAAAACAACAATTTGTGTTAATGGTGCAATTTGTGAGCATAACCGATTAATTATGACCATTTTTTGGGGTGGGTTGGCTCAATAGCAAAACAATGTTCGTGATAATTCGATGATAATACAGCCTCTTTGGGAGTTACAAATGTTCTTCTCGTAAAGCTTCCAACCGTGTTTGTACCCTCCAACCATTCATGTGACCACGGGGAAAAAACATGTTTTTTCAATTATTTGGATTTGACAGTTCCTCGTGAAAACTGAATCACAGTAATGAACTGAATTTTAGCTACTTGACTCTTACTTATCTTTTGGAAAACCAAAACTCTAGGGAGATAAAGGATTGTCTCACTTACTAACGAAAACCACAGCATTTTTCTATTGCTGTCTATGGCCTGGGGTGCGGAACGCGCTCGAGCATTCACCGCTTCCCAGTAGGCTTAACATGAAACGAAAATATTTTACTGCCTACACGAAAACGCCATTTTTGTCTACTACATTTCCGTCAACAAAACGCTTCCTTATGGTTCTCGTGCTAAGCCTGCTGAAAGATGTAGTAGTGTGTATAAAGTTTGGTGTCTGTGAGATTATCTAATCATACACCGTTACTTTTAAACCACAAGTCAAACTCGTCAACCGCGTATCACTTGTACCACCCTATATTAATCAACTTGCGTAACAAACTCAAATTCTTAGCTCAGGTCAGTGCTCAGTGCCAAAATGATCTAAACCATATCTTATTGTTCTAGCACTATTGTTAGGAACTAATTCATTCCTGATACTATTGTGGTTGTATAATATAATTAGTTCGTAATTTCGAGTGTTAGGAGTTTAAAATTGTGCATTGGTATGTCGGTAATTATAATTATATAGTTATCTTTTATCTTTGATCTTTTGATCTGATTATGATTGTGTTATTGATTGTTGGATATATAAGAGAAGGCAAGGACATGGAGTTATTGAAATTACTACTTCATTGAGCCAGGGGGCCTACTCTCTAAGTTCGTCAACGAAAATACGGGCCGTTCAAACGTAGTTCGATACTTCGAAGTTAACCCTATTCCTGATTAATTAACTCTTTCGTACGGGCAAAAGGACCACTGTCAAATCGTGTTGTCATTAATTTTTGGTTCGAGCCCCGGACTAATCTTATGTCGCTTGTAACTTCAGTCTAAACTACGGACTCTGTGCTTAGGGAGAAGGCCCCCGGGCTCAATGCAGTAGCAATTTTAATAACTCTATCTGAGGTAAGAGGGAGAGGTTATAAAGTTCACTCATACTCTATAGAAAAGGGAGGATCCTCCACCTAGACGGGTGTCGTGTCTGGTGAGCAACTGCCCGATGATTGATGTCGGGACATTGTATTTATGCTAGTTGCGCGGTAAACTCTGCTTGCGCGATGCAGGATTTTGCGAGACCTCAGTGTGACGCGTAGCTCGCATGTGGCGTTGTAGATGCCGCTACAACTCCATACCCGTACCCACACTCTGTATTACCTTGTTTCCTGCACTTTTTGATAGTTGTTAAACGAAATAAGATATAGTTTGATCACAGAACAACAACACGCCTTGTTTTCCGCAATGGGTTGTGTAGAGGTGTACTTATAGTAGCTAGATTGATTTTCAACTTTAAGCCACAATGGTTGTGCTCATGCCTTGGATGGAAGTTAGTTCCTTAAACTATGAAACCTTGGATCATGAAATCCATCCACCCCCTCAGGCCCAGAGAGGCGGGCCGATACTAGCTGCGGATCGTGGAAGGCGCACTAGTTCCCATGATCCCAGGTGCAAGTGTGGGAAGGGAACACGGGCTGGTTTTTAGTCAGTAGAAGTCTGACAGACCCCCCCGCCCGCCCCAGGGCGGAGGACATCAATGAGGATCTTCCACCCGGAACAAAAAAAAAACGACTATTGCTTTTGCTTACAAGAAATGACACTCTACATAAACTGGTAGATCCCGTCTCAGCTCTTAAGACGTGTTCTGTGATTGTGCCAAAAAGTATTCAAATAATCAAGTCAAATTCAGTTCGAATGCCTCAATATTAAGCTACCTCTTGGTAATCTAAGTTTTCTTCCCGTTTTACCACATACCAAGATATTAGCTACAATAAAGTGCTTGTACGTAAGCTTGTACTATTCTTATCTCTCCGACCACATCTTCAATGCGCAGCGGGGGTGTTTGAAAGCGTTTAATCACAATAATCGCTGCACTTTCAGCTTCTGTTTGTAAGTAGGCCGCCACTTTCTAGCTTATTGTCTTAGCTAGAGAAAACTGATGTGTATAGGCGTAGCTACTGGTCGTTTAGTTTTAGCTGTTTTCGGTGACTTTGTTTGTAAACAATTTTCTACACTCTATTTTTTCTGTCAAATTCTTTGTTCCAAGAGAGAAATTTCCTTTATTGTCTAAAGAACATCTCTGTTCTAAATACTTTATTTTTGCAATCGTTTAGGCTTATTAGTCGCTGACTCAACACTTAGGTTAGACGACATAGCCACATTTTTATGAATAGGCAGCTTGGAAGGTATTCATAAGCATAATAATCATAACATTCCTACTGCTTGGACACAGGCCTCTCTGTGAGAGGAAATAGGCAGTAATGCAATGTTGTGGGTTTGCTATAGGTACACCTCTGCCTAACCCTTCGGGGAATACAGGCGTGATGTTATGTGTGCACCACGTGGGCCCAGTGCGGGTTGGTGGATGTCACCTGTCTTCGAATTTTTGTTTCATAGAGGACATGCCGGTTTCCTCACAATGTTTTCCTTCACTGTTTTTAAATATATTGCATATATTGTTGTATTGTATTGTATATTGTTGTATTGTTGTTGTTGTTATTGTTGTATGTGTTGTCCAGCGGGGTAATTGCAAAACACACTAACAGTAGGAACGGTTTTCATTTTGACAGTTCAACAACATTCATTGCGTTGTTGAGCAGACAAATTTTTCGATCATATGAAGCAGTGGATTAGCAATAAATAGGCTTCAACATTATTCAGATTGTGACTAATATGCAATTAGGGTGCTTTCGAAAGTTGTTGTGGAAACATGAAATGCTTTATAAGCGATTGTCTAAGCCCTCAGGTCGAAAATATTACAAAAGAAAAGGTGACGAAATTTTACTCAACAACGTGAAATATTCGTACACACGATATGTGTCCGTAAATCGAAGTCTGAGTCATCTCATTAATTTTCAACGTACATGCTAAAGCAAAATCTCTTTTTAACGGGTCGCCTTATCAATGACCAAGCCGTTATTATTTGACCGTTGGGTTTAAAGTTTAGGGACCCGCAGTTAAATTGAACTGTTATCTTTTATGTTCGCATAAAATTATTTTCTTTATGCTGATTGTGGACGTCAGGATGTAAATGGTTTTCTTGGGAATATGGGTAAGAACCGTACCGTACTGTCTTTTATTCTCCTACTGCAGGTCAAAGCCCTCCTTTTGATAGACTTTTTATTAAAATTAAAAGAATAGAATAGTTCTTTATTTGAACAGAATGTAGATACAAGTTACATGATCCTTATACTAACTACCCTAATTAAGGCATGCGAACAGTTTAAGCTATTATAACAAAGACTCACTCAATATATATTTTTTAAACATTCTAACAAAACAATACAAGTTTACCATGTCAAAAATGAAATTCAGTAAATAATTTATACATAATGTCAATTTTATTAAAATGAGATTATAAATTCGTCAATGTCGAGGTCAATACAGTTAAATTAAAATATAAATGATTTAGTACAAGTCAGGAGAGAGAGATGAGAGAGACGGAGATGTCTATCACTTTAAATTCTTATCGGTAAAAAAATCGCCAATTGAGTGAGCATTGAAGTTGTTACATCAGGAAGTTAAAGGGTAACGGGTTATCAGAGCCCGAAATTCTGGCTAACAGGGTACCGATCGTGTTACGCAGTAACTTGGTTGTGGAGGTCAGATAGGCAGTCGCTCCATGTAAAATACTGGTATTCAGCTGCATCTGGTTAGACTGGAAGCTGACCCTAACATAGTTAGGACAAGTCTAGGCAGATGGTTATGAGAATATCAGGAAGACGGACATTAGAACTCAAACACAAAGCATTTATTTCAATTAAACTATTCCATTTTTGAATTGTCAAAATGAAGCTAGTTGCCCATTCCAAAGCGTAGTAGGTTCCTATGGACCAGAACTGTACAAATCACAGTCTTACGAAGTACTAAGGACAGTAAACGGTACAAATAATAACTTTAAAGGCTCTTTCAAACAGCCGCGACACGCGACTCAATGGCACCGCCCGTCACGCGACAAGGGGTTCCTTTGTGTCGCGTGTCGCGCCTGTTTGAAGGAGCCTTAATGGAAGTACTTCAGTTACAGAATTCTTATACGGCCCTTAGTTTCGAATAGCCCCATTTTGTGGCCAGCCTTATTGTACGGAACCCACTCTCATAAGGACACATGATATTTAACTTTCGTCTCACGTTTTACAATCCCAAGTTATTTGTTATTCGGATGTGATTCGCCGAAACGAATACCGTAAGCATATAAACATTAGGGATCTAAAAACCAATTACCGTTGGAATTTCAACCTTATGGCCCAAGGAATAGAGGTAAGTATAAGTTTTGGGAATCGTAAACATTATTTTGTTATTCAATGCGATTCTCGATTCGTATTAGGTGATTCAAAGTTGAAATATTTTTAAGGGCAAATTAAACAAACGGAAATGTGTTTTTTTCTGCCGTTTTCGCATTTTTAAAACCCAGGTTTTTTAAATGCGAAAACGGCAAAAAAATCCACATTTCCGTTTGTTTAATTTTTTCCTGGTCAAAACCACTTTTGACCAGGAAAAAATTAAAGCCATAGTCCTTGCTTTTACACCTTGTTTTTTTTTTTTTTTGGGTGGGAAATCATCAAATGACCTCTCCCGCTCTGGGCGGAGCGGAAGGGCGTGTCAGACTCTTACTGACTAAAACCCACCCGTGTTCCTTCAGTTGCCTGTGCCCCAGGGCCACGGTAACTCTTTCGAACAATCCGCGACCCCGGCAGGCATCGGCCCTATCGGACCCCGTCAATCATGCTGACAACTCTTTGAGGCGCGCGTGGAACACAACGCGCCGTCGACCTGGGCCTGGCCCGCGCCTACGGTGGCCGAGAGTCGGCTATCGCCTCCCGACGCCCAGGGTGCCTCCTCCTGCGGTTGCTTTTACACCTGTGATTGACAAAGGCTTCAGGGAATACCTCTAGATGGGCATCAGCTACCTCCTGTGTCCTTTGCAGGATAATAATTTAACTACCGTCTCAACATCATCCATCATTTCAGCTGAAAGACATCCACTACTGCACATAGGCCTCCCCCTAACATCGCCATATACACCGGTCCTGTGCTCCTCGCATCCAGCTGATCCCAGCGACCTTCACCAGGTCATCGGTTCAAATTAAGGGGCCTGTGGTGCCAAACCCACGCTGCGCCTTCCACTAAGCGGTTATCACTATTGAGTGCTTTAAATATCAGGTGCAATGGTGACTTTTAAACCCTTCACTTCTGAGGTCCTGACTTTGATTTCTAGGTCAGGCTAAGTGTCATTGATTTTTTCCATGAGAGACCTTAGAACGTACACGTGACGTAAACGTAACGTAAATCCGAACCAGTTTTTAATTTAAAATATAACTGTAGCGGTATCTATGAGGTCACTGACGTCACGCAAATCCTGCATCGCGCAAGCAGAGTTTACCGCGCGACTAGCATATATACAACGTCCCGACATCAACCGTCGGGCAGTTGCCCACCAGACACGACACCCGTCTGGTCGGGGGATCCTCCCTTTTCCATAGAGTATGAGTGAGCTTTACACCCTGTTCCTCATACCTCTATACAACCATCCTTTAGCATTTTGGTTTAATTTTTTGCGACAAACACAATTAGTATCACGCATAGATATGAATAAAGTCCTCATCGTCATTATCATTTCAGCTGAACGACGTCCACTGCTGGACATAGGCCTCCCCAAGCACCGCCACTTCGACTGGTTCTGTGCATCCCGCATTCAGCGGATTCCTGCGGCCTTCACAAGGTCATCGGAAAGTCTCAATTTTTTGTAAATATTATCTGCGAATCGAGTATTATCATATTTAAAATCGTTCGATATTTGTGCTAGGCCCACTGAAATCAGTAGCAGACCGGAGTCTGCGGGGTAATTGCATGACACACTAACAGTAGGAATCGCTTTCATGTTAACAGTTCAACAACATTCATTGCGTTATTTACGTTGTTGAGCTGACAAAATTTTCGAACATATGAAGCAGTGGATTAGCATTAGGCTTCAAAATTATTCAGATGATTGTTAGTGTGTTACGTAATTAGGGTGCTAGATTAGTGCATGGTTGATGGCAATAGGCTCGCCCCCTATTACATAAAACTTAATCAAGACTAGCAAAATGTGGGTGCAGTTATGAGATAACGATATACAATGTTGTATAATAATGTTTTTACGATCACATCAACATCAGCAACATTGACCTATGAGAAGATTACATCACTAGTAAACATGACTTGTCATCAAACGATAGTGGAGGTCAAGTCACTCATGATTTGTTTTTACTTCGAAGATTGCTGACACCAATCTTGGTTAAACGATGACGGCAAATATTTTGAGAAATCGAAATGAATAAAATAACAGCCATATTGCGTCACTCAATGACAATCTCCTTGATTTTTAAGGGAATTAATAATGTATTGCTTCTCTGTTAGAAAAAAATGTCGGCTTTTGGGGTCTACTCTCTAAGCACGAAATCCGTAGTTTCGGCGAACATTACAGGCGTTTCCTACTCCGTATCACTTTCTTTTTTTTTTTTCGGCGGGAAACCTTCAAAAGGCACCCGAACTCTGGGGAAGGAGGTAGGGGAGTTTGGGATTTTTACCTCACTAAAACCAACCCGGTGATCACCATGAGCACATAGGGGGGGTCCCGGTTCCTCTTAAAAGACCAATTCCGGAACCCCCCCTGTGCAACGCCTGTAAGGCATATCCCTGGGGAGACCGTAAAGGGGCCTCCCCTGAGCCTCGCTGTGTACGGCAACACTAGACCACTGTGCCACCGTCTTCCCTGGGGTCACTCGGTGGGCGGACAGAGTCCACTACGGACATAAGATTAGTTCGGGGCCCGACCTATGAATGAATGACATCACGATGTGACAGCTGTCCCTACTCTCGATGTGTTTTTAATTGTCCGCTAAAGTTAATTAATCGGGTGTAGGGTTCACTAAAAAGTTTCAAAATACTTTCGTATGGGCCCGTATCTTCGTTGAAGGACTTAGAGAGTAGACCCTCAGAAACGTAATGACTCAATGAATAATTTTTGAATTGTCGAATTAAAAGGGATTATGATATGTTACTCAATTAGGTTGCTAGTGTATGTGAAGGAAATATTATCAAGCCATATAAGTAAATTCCATTGTATTTCGTTTGGATTCTATCCAAATCGGCAGTAGTTTAACAGTATATATTGCTTACATAGTAACTAAATATTTACATCCAGAAATAAATTTCTATTTCATCGGAATCTGTTCAGTTATTCGGTAGTTTCGACTTTTAAACCTAATTGTACAGACAGATAGCCTCATTTTTAACATATTTTGTAATATTTCTTTTTAAATCTACAATAATATAATTGCGTAATTGGAAGGGTCTGAACCTATGATCATCACTATGACCTTACTCAAATCCGAATCCGCACACACAACAACATTAAATATCACGTACGCAAACCTTTTTTCTATCACAGTCACGGTCACGACGTACCATCTCTGCCCACCCACTCAGTCTATGAAGGATATTAATAATCATTAAGAACACATCAGCTCTCCACATTTCTTCACACAACATTCTTCGTAAACGAACCGTGAAAACGGCAGGATAAAATGTTTGAAGTTAAGCGTATTGTGGTGCGGTTCCGTATGTTTAATTATGGATTTGATGCTAGTTAATGACGTAAATGTTGGTTTCTCGATGATTGTTTTTATTTGTTCAGTTATTTTTAGCTGTAAGTCGGAAGACGCAATTAAAAAGAAACTCAGGTCTTATAAATAATGCTCTTAAAAATAAAAAATAACATTCATATTTTGCGAGGAAAGAGGAAATATCGAATATCGCTTATAGGCTCAATATGTCAGTCGTAAAAATCGAAGGAAAAATCTTTTAGTGTTTACCCCAAGTAACATTAGCCAAAATGACTTAGAAGAAGTAGAGTGTACCTGCCTATGCTCATTCCTCATCCATTACCGAATAAAAAAATGTTTTTCTCTGCGTTAAGAAAAACAATTCGTTATAGAAATCTAGAAACTCTGTATTTAATAAGGAACCAAACCACGTGGCATAACGTAAGTAATTGAATTTTCATTCCTCATTGATGTCGTCCACTGAATAACAAAGCGTCAAATGACCTCATTTCCCACGCCTGCAAACGAACTTTATGTCCACATTATTAGCCGACATCGATGGCTACCTATGAAGATGAACCAGTAAATTGGACAGGTGACAAATGACAATAGCCTCCACAAGTGACGATACTTCATTATATAGTCTGTTCCAAAAGTATGTTTTGAAAGTGTAAACCAACTCTGTTCAGCACCCTTATTGTGTAACACACTTTCAATCCTAATCTGAATGATATTGAAGGATATTGCAAATCCATTGCTTCATATGTTCGAAAAATTTGTCAGCTCAACAACGTAAATAACGCAATGAATGTTGTTGAACTGTCAAAATGAAAGCAACGCAACGCAATTACCCCGCAGATTAAATTCTTACGCAATCACTCACTAAAGAGAAGTAGTAAAACATTCATCTGTATTTAGATAGTTTCACCTTTATATTTCACCACTTTTTCCAAAACGTATTGTATGAATAATATTTTTAGATTGTAATTGAAAAAGCATCGACGTAAATTGAGGTTATGAAATTAACCTCAATCGTCAAATTAAAAACATCTTTATAGTGATTTAAAATTAGAATTTCGGGTTTAAGTCACCAAATAATAAAATGAAAGTACTCAATTTGTAAGTACAAATTTACAGTTTTTTGATCCATTGGTTTACGTTTTCTTCAGACACTTTTGGAACAGACCATACGTTCTACGCACCCTGGACAGTCAGCTTGACTCTCAAATATTTTCACCACCATATAAGCTATATACCCTCATGAACAAATTTAGAGAAACGCAAAAAAAAGTGTGAATAAATATATAAAAAATTGCAAACGTCGAAAAACAAAATATCAAATAACAAAAGATAACCAAAGTAAGGAAAAAATTAAACAGAACCTTTTATTTTATTTATTTTATTTTATTAATTTTATTTTACTTTTATAATAGCGTTTACTAATATTTGTGATCAGTAAACACGATAATTACAACAGGAGAAATTAAACCTTATTTTTTTGCGTTCCTCTAAATTTGTCCATGAGTTTTGTTACTTCGAAAGACGAAGAATGACAAATGACAAACGTTTTACAAATGTCAAATCGGAACCACAAAAACCTATCCTTTCTGTGAATTCCATTTGTATGCCACAGTTGAAGGATAAGTAGTTAGTATGAATTATTTTATGAGCATACGTTATAACTTGAGTGACCTATAGTAAAATTCAAAGGTGTCAGCAGTACAAGGTGGTTTAATCCAATCTCTAACCCACTTTGAAAGTGTCAAGATGATGGATACTATAGATGTATGAGGAATAGGGTGTAAAATTCATTCATCCTCCATAGAAAAGGGAGGATCCTTTGACCAGATGAGTGTCGTGTCTGGTAGGCAACTGCCCGACGTTTGATGTCGGGACGTTGTATATGCCCTAGTTGCGCGGTAAACTCTACTTGCGCGATGCAGGATTTTGCGTGACGTCAGTGTTACGCGTAGCTCGCATATGGCGATGTAAATACCGCTACAATACTTCCTTCCTGTTTTATTTTTAAATTTATGCTTTTTTCTTTGAATTCTTTGATGGGTAAGTCTAATATTATGATCCCTCCTCTATGTCTTTGATCTGAAGGCAAATTTCTAGAAATTAAAAATATTGAATTTTAGTCACAATTTCATCACAGTGACAGTCAAAAACGAAAATCTCACACATTTTTTGACAGATTGGCACGGAGATGCAAACGTTCTTAAAAATATGGGAACTGTCCCTTTTAACACGGTTTATTTTGATTCGAATTTTATCGTTCAAAGGAATTCAGACCAACTTTGAATTAATGGCCATGCGGGTCAAAATTTTTCAAAGATAAATGCAAGAGGTTCTAGGCCTATTTCTCAAAAGAAGTTGTTTTTACTTTCTTCTTTCTACTTCACTGATATTCACACCGGACGAAATAGAAAATAACTATTACTTACCACTAAAGAATTTCGCAGGACAAGGTAAAAACACCCTAGTATTCGCATAGAAAAATATCCGAGTCTCGTATCCGAGGTAACCGTCAATTCCTTACATCCTCATGCTATCCGTGACATGTAAATTGTGGGCATTATACCAACTTAGTACCGCCTTAGAGAATGTGTTTAGTGATGTGGATGTGCAGCGGATATTTATCCGAAAATATACGACTTCACATTGTTTAACAGGTGCCTGGTACCTGTACCGGTACCTGTTTAGAATTGGGATTCATTTACCACATTTATAATGCTCTGTTAAAAAAACACCTGGATAATATAACAACTTAGGGAATTAAAGCGCTTATGAAGTACTTAGTCTATTAATATCTTAGTCCCAGCATGTCCTAGGTATGTAGCTATCGCTTTCGCAACTATTTCAAGGTATGGCAAAGGCTCATTCATCAATGTGATAGTCCTTTAACATCAAGCGGATATTATTTTTGATTAATTTATTCATGCGTTTAGGATCAACTTTCAAAAATATCCGAAAGAAAGTTTTATTTTTCGGATACGCACAACCCTAACCTAACACAAGGTCTTCTCGCATAAAACGCGGTATTTAAAATGAAAAATGACTTACAGAGAATTTAAATTATAACGTTAAACTTTAGTTAACGACGTTTTGATGAGGTTTAAAGCACGCGCGCTATGTGTCATAATATTTGAGTGACAGTAGGTAGGTATATACTGCTCTTTCGGCTAACGAGATACCGTTTGAAATTATGAGAGGGTTTTAAGCTGGGTTTTTCACCGATTGGCGTGAGTAATTTTGTCATGGAGAGATGACACAATTAAGTATAATAAAGAGTTTAACTTTGTTGTTGATGGGGCTATTTATAAGCTTACAATGTCACACCAAAATATTTTAGGCATAATTTTAATTAATTTTAATTTTATTATTACTATAACTAAATATTATAAACCAAAGTCCCCCCACCACGTCTGTCTGTCTGACCGCGATAAACTCAAAAACTACCTAACTAATTTTCATACGGGTTTCACTAAAGGACGGGGTGATTCATGAGGAAGGTTTAACTGTATATTTCTTTAAGGTTTTTGTGAAAATTGACTGTAACATATCTATGATTGTCGAAGATGTCGGAAAAAATCATGTCGACTGCGAGCTTTACGTGCGCCGCGTAAACCAATAGAGTTATATGAAAACAATGTATTACGGAATTATTCCTCTAGGTTCGAATACTGTTAGGTTTATTTTGAGTTCATCAAATACACATAATATTCTCACGTACTATTAGGCCGAAGTAATATGAAATACAAATTGAAACAAAACATAACATACAAAGTCGAGATAGTACTCTTTTGAACTGAAAATGGCTGAACGGATTTGAATGAAATTTGACACACGGATACTACTACACCCTAATTACGTAACACACTATCTATCACAATCTTAATCATTTTGAAGCTTATTGCTGATCCATTGCTTCCTATGTTCGAAAAAATTGTCTGCTCTACAACGTAAATAACGCAATGAATGTTGCGGAACTGTCAAAATAAAACCCATTCCTACTGTTAGTGTGTTACGTAATTACTCCCGGTAGAACGTTCCCGTGGTATAATTTCCGACACCCACGCGGGCGAAGCTGAGAGCAAAAGAAAAGCTATGGCCCAAAAGCTTAACGGTAATAAGACCTGAAACTTGCGAGTACTAATACGACATTTTTTATTTATGAAAAATTTAATTTCGAATTTAATGTTTAAATACAAGAGACTTTCTGTAAATACAAACTGCGGGTAATTGCGTAACACACTAAGAGTAGGAATAGTCTTCATTTTGACAGTTCAACAACATTCATTGCGTTATTTACGTTGTTGAGCAGACAAATTTTTCGAACATATGAAGCAATGGATTTGCAATAGGCTTCGAAATGATCCAGATTGTGATAGATAGTGTGTTACCCAATTAGTGCTGGACATTCAATCAAATGTACCTATTACAGTACAGGGTTACAGGGTATCCATAATAATATTTGTATGGAACTGCCTCTGCTGGGTATACGCCTCCAAACTGCAACAAAACCTTTTTTTAATCTACATTAACTTCAGTCTAAACCCGAAATCACCAACACGTTTCACAAGCGTTGTAGATCAAGGTTCTTCGTTCTCTATATTATGAGAAGAAGCCTTTGCCCTACCGTGGCAGTTCCATACCAATATTATTATACCCTTTCTTATGACCCTATCAGCTGATATCCTTATTATTCCTAACAAAACACCGCCATAATGAAATCAAGATTTCGCCCACGTCGCCGCCAGATGGCGCTTTACGCCGTGCTTGTGCATATTGAGTGCTCTAGCCCATTGTTAGAAGTACTAGGCTCGCATATTAATAAGGAGATAGTAATTCCTGCAAAGAAAGGCCTATGTTCCCATGATGTCATAGGAAGTGGTAACAAAAGGTTATGGTAGGAGCTTTGGCTTCCTTTTCCTTGGTCACACTGGCTATTAATACATCTACAGGTTATCTTAATGATAGATCGTTTTACGACAGAACTATGAGGGTTTCTCTTTTACATTTCATAGCATAATAAATCTTTAAAGTGTCTTTCCGTGGGGTTCAACTATATTCATGGGAACTTTGTCCGATAGGGAAGGATCACTACAAAAGTACCTACTTAATAGAATCCCCGAGATACTAAGAACAAAATGCGATGTCTCAATAGTTTTTCATACTTTATGATTATGATTACTTATATATTTCCTCAACACTTATTTTTTTGGCGAATAACATTCAGCAGTGAGCGTTTACTTAAAGCTGCAAATGATATTTTGGTAAAGCTCTTTCATTCTTCAAACATAGTATTTAATTATGGAGATGGTTCTTCAAAAGAAGGTGTGGTAGAATTACTTAACTTTCTTAAGATTCTTTTATGGAAATAAAAGCAAACTTGAAGCCAAAACCAAGAAAGGTAAAACTACAAATTAAGAAAGGTGTAAAAAGTACCAGGCTTCCATAAACAGAAAAGAGCTTAAAACAAACGCCCTCTAATTCACACTAAACTGTAAAGAATGTTCAAACAGGCCCTTTTGTACTAAAATAACGTGAAAACAAACATTCGTTAGGGTTTAAACATGGTTTAAATGGAATCCTCACCTTGTGGGCAAACATTACATTTTAAAAGTAGTCATCTTTTGTTGGAGTGGGATATTACCAAAATAGAGGGAATCTGAAGGTTGTAGAAAAATATGGATCGTAATAATAAAGATCTCCTTAGACAATTGGATAAAGGGCTTGATACAGAAACCTGTTAGAACTCTTCGACATGGCGCGTATTGTTAGGAGGTTCCTCTCTCGGCCCAGACCTTACACAAAATCAAACTGGTTGCTAATTCAATTCTATAATTTATAATTTTTATGACATTGACTCACACACTAAATTTTAATAAATAGTATTACTAACTGTGGTACATTATAAACAAAAAATAAACTTAGATATACTTTTAAAAATTAACTCCTAATACACTATTAAAGTTTCTAAAAATACATATAATTCAATCATGATTCGAAAGGCGTAGCGCCATCTAGCGTCCTAAATTGTGACCGTCGAAAGTTATTGTTCTTTCCCTCAGGAAGAGTACTTTTTTTCTGGATGAAAGGTACCCTATGTCCTTTTCTGTACACCTGACAACGTATATGCAAAATTTCAGGATGATCGGTTAAGTGGTTTAAGCGTGAAAAGGTAACAAACAAATAAACCAACTTACTTACGCATTTATAATATTAGTTCGGATATTTTGGACAATCATCGAGTCGTAGTTTTTACATGTTCTCTCATGAATCATATCCCAGGTGCAATTTTAAAAGCTTTATTAGTGCCCATGTTCCCGAGCAATGTTCGAGCTTGTAAAAGTAATTTCAATAAACGACCAGCATGTAAACAAAAACACAATTTAAAATACACGCAGCTGTTTTATTTAATTCCAAGTTCATGTTAAACTGAATAAAAAGTGAAAAAGAAACTACGCATACATAATCATTAAAACCGGCCTAGTACGAGCAGGACTAGCGTACTATGGGTTCTGTACACACGGCTACATATCAAGTTATACATTTCCAGTATATGGTCACCTCTCATTGTACGGAAATCCTATACAATGCGAGGTCAGCTTGTACTGGAAATGTATAGCTTGTACGAGTTGGACTAGCGTACTATGGTTCTGTACACACAGCTAAATATCAAGCCATACATTTCCAGTATAAGCTGACCTCTCATTGTACGGAAATCCTATACAATGCGAGATCAGCATATACTGGAAATGTATAGCTTGATATGTAGATTATTGTAATTTACTTTTAAGCTTCAGTATTTGATGTTAAAAGCATACAATATCATTACACCAAGGTTGTCATAATTTACAAGTAGGATTACTTACCGTTTCAAGATACGGCAGAAAATAACAACTTGAAGAAAATTAATTTTATAGAAGTTTCTTGTCAGTATTGGGTTGTACATACGACGACATACCAATAAATACATTTCCAGTTTGAGCTGACCGCGCATTGTACAGGGTTTTCGTACAATGAGAAGTTAGCTTATACTAGAAATGTATAGCTTTATATGTTGTTGTACGTAACCTTGGGTTTGGACTAATTATTTTTATAATCATTTGCCATGATGCGAGCCATACAAGTTACAGTACAACCATTTTTAACCGACTTCACAAAAAGGAGGAGGTTCTCAATTCGTCTGTATGTTTTTTTTTTATGTGTGTTATCTCAGAACTTTTTTCATAGTGAACCGATATGGGTGATTATTTTTTTACAAGCTGGTGCTTCTCATGCGATCCCATATAAATTTAATCAAGGTCTGACCAGCAGTTTTTGAGTTATCCTTAATACTGCATATTTTTTCCACTTAATTTATATGGATGATGTGTTAATAATTTCCTGTCACTGTTATTTACACACCAAGTAGTGGTCTACGAATTTGTGTGGGGTAGGTATCGCAACTAAAAAGTGAAAAATAAAAACTTTTTTACAAAAAAACAACCGACATCCAAAAAAACACTAAAAGACGTGAAAAATAACTTTAATTTCGGAAGTCGGTGGCCAAAAACGAAAATACAAAACCGAAGACACCGACTTCCGCAATTAAAGTTATTTTTCCCGTCTTTTAGTGTTTTTTTGGAAGTCGGTTGTTTTTTTGTAAAAAAGTTTTTCTTAATCTCAGTCGACTTGGAGTATATTTCAAGTCGATTGAGAGCGTCCGGTCTGCACCAAATGCAAAGGGCAACTGATAGAAATCCGACAACTGACGAAACACGAAGTTTGCCGAGTGACATTAAGAAAATACAGTACTGTACAATAATTTCAAATGTTCTTTGAACATTTCAACTAAATAGCTATTACGGTTATTAAGATACAGCCCCGTGACTGACAAACGTCGGCGGAGTAATAGGGCCCTATTAAGTACGTATACATTTATAATGTTAAAATATAAACAAATGTCATACACCGTCAGACCAGCGCGACAGGCCAGTATATCACAGGCCCCAGTGTTACCTTTTGAGTACGGAACCCTAAAAAAAGTGAAATAAGTAACAACGAATACACAATCATTATAAATGCATCGTCTATAGTAACGAGTTAAGGATGACTCACACTTGGATTTATATTCGCGGAGTTGAGGCTCCGTTTCCTTCGTGTCCTTAGATCAGTAATAAAATAAGGTTGTCACTTTAGTGTTTTTTGCCAGTTTTACTGTTACGACTAGGGTTGCCACTCGTGATTTATAATAAAGTACTGTACTTTATTTTGGGCAAACGTTCTTTATACTTTATGAGGGCATTAAAGTACGTGAAAATACTTAACGCCGGTTAAAGTTAAATAATAAAGATTTTTTAAATTGTTTACTAAAAGAAACAAATTAAGTTTGAGTTAATTTTTGCGTGTAACGAAAGGTATAATATTGTTAAATTGGAAACATATCACAACTTAATTATTTTGTGAGCTTAGTAGAAGGCTGCCCAATGATATTACAACGATTATTATTGCTGAAAAACAGTGTTATCTATGACGTAATAGGCGTTTACATTCATTTTTCTAGTCACATGCTGAATGTGTTTAATAAAACTTAACTTACACAATCTAAGGGAAGAATGAATGACAAGAAACAAATATCTCTTCTTTGGATATGAAACTAGAATAAAGATTAAAGAAATTGAGATGTCTTCGCCTGAAGTTAGTAAAAAAAATCATAATTCCATATTGTTCTTGGACGAAGCCTTCGGATGTCTGGATATCTGGTAGTGGTTCGATTTTAGTCACACAAATTGGCTTTTTTCACTGGGCAACATAAACTTAAAAAGTAATGTTGAATATGAGCATTTTGTTCACACAGTTTGTAACGTTAATAATTCTAAAGATTTTTCGCAACTATCCACATCACAGAAGTGGCAACTTTTTTTTTGCGATTAGAAATGGTTTTTTTAATAATTATATAAAAAATTGTGTCATTTCTGCTATCCATTCCCACCACTTCAGCATTTATACAAAGACAGTTTTTTTTTCTGATGAATGCAAAGTTGCGGGCCGAATGAAATAGAGCATCCCTAAACTAATTAAAAAATAAACTATTTATATACTTGAATGAAGACATAGACTGTAAAGATGCTGATAAGATATTCACTAGTAACAAATATTTGTTAGATGTAGCTAGAGCCAACTAAAAGTATCTATGGAAAAATAATGCAGGGCCAAATAATGGATAAGGCGCTGCTGCAGCTAGTTCCCAACACAAACTAATAATACTCGTATAAGACGTGAGGTAGTTTTATTTTATTTTTGCATAAATGACGCGTTGTTGTGTACCTAACTAGGTACTCCGAAATTGGAGTCCACTTTTTTCCCAAAGATCCTAAAATTAGAAGATTGTGGCTTAAAGCATAGAGATTTTTTTTAAAATTAAACAGATTTCGAGGTTCTGTCGAAATCATTTTGAAGAAAGTGATTACGAGGAAATATTTAAGGTTTAAAATAATGACACTTTCTATGTCAAATACTTGATTTAAAATATTGAAATCACCGAAAATAATTAAATAAAACCAAACTCATGAATGAACACGAAATGGAACGAATGAACAAAATGTCAAATTTATTGTAGGCCGTAGGGACATGGCTATGATCACGCCATCTACGATTAGCTTTGCCCGACCTTCCCCATGAATTAAAACTTTATTTTCAGATTTTGTACTTTATTTATTTACCTTAGAAAAGTAAATATACTCTATTTGCTTAAAAAAAAATGGCAACCCTTATTACGACCAAAAATTTAAATTACTTATTTTGTAAACTAAATAGTTCGGTGAAAGAAAACATCGTGAGGAAAAATGCTAACCCGTCTTGAGCAAGCGTGGTGATCAATGTTCATGCTCTTTATATGAGAAGAGACCTTTGCCCTGCAGAGGGATAATAATAGGCTGGTATTATTAGTTGCTGCCCACAATCTTGAATCCCATTCGATGCGTTCAGGGAAACCCTTTCTTATTGTACGCACGACTACAATTATCAAGCTATACAATTTCATTATAACTTGTGACTTCTCATTATACGAAAAGCCTATACAATGCGAAGTCAGCTAAAACTTGAATCATATAGCTCGATACGTCGCCGTGTGTACATTCAATAAAAAAGACTTTCACAATTTATGTAAATAGGAAGAAAATATATTTATATGCACTAAACGTGACGCATAAAAGTAAAACTCAAACACAAAAAAACAACTAATTGGGATGTCTCTATCTTCACTGAATTAGTACAGACTTCACATATCTGACAATCAGACACGGAACAGTTTTATCTGTAAAACAAAATTAACAAAGCATCCTCTAGTGATACGTTCCCACGATACAAAATAAACAAGAATAACGTGTTATTTGCCAAAACCGTGCAAATATTAGGAACGGTTGTTAATATAAATCACGTATTACACGTTTGACTATGCCAAAGATATTCTGAATATAAAGGTTACTAAGGCATTAAACTAGGATTTTATTTTAATTACTATACTACTAACGCTTATAAAACCGGCTATTTACTACAATTGTCCTACTCGCGATATCAGTATTTCATACTATTTACTTTTGATTTAAAAGAGTGTCCATGGAGTTTTTTGCCCGTTCTTCTCCATAGGAACCTACTACGCTTTGAAATGGGCAACTAGCTGCATCTTTCTGACCGAACCCTTGACTATTCAAAAGTGCCTGTAAATGGTTTATTAAAACTAAATGCTTTCAGTTTGAGTTTACTCTATTACTAATTAGAAATGTTGTAGATAATTAATATAAAAAAATGCGTCGGTCCCAGCTGTCATTCGTGGATCTTTGACAGTCGTTACGGGGCGTCCGAAACCTGAAAGTCTGAATACCAAGGGGTATCGTGATATCCAGTAACTGTGTTGTGGAAGACAGATAAACAATCGCTCTATGCATACTGGTATTCAGCTGCATCTTGTTAGACTGGAAGCCAACCCCAAGATAGTTGGTAAAAGGTTAGGTAGATGAGTCTAATAAATAAAGCAATACAATAAATAATAATTATTAATTTATTAAAATTGCGCTCTCACATGCCTATCCCTATTCGTCTGGTAGCAATACTAGTTTTCCAATAAGGCTATTAATATGTGCGATGGGTAGAGAGTGGCAGGACATCCGTGCAGTGTGCGCCACCCTTAAAAGGATATACGTATGCGTCTGCGCATATTAAAGCGGTCAACATTTTTATAAAATGGAGAAATTAAGGATTTTAATGGCGGTTATCTATTGGTGGATAGATAGGGAAGCGTTACTTGAGGTCTGATGTTCGATGTTCTGGTGGAGTAGATTGTAGTCTTCAGCTCACGGAATTTTACCACTTTATAAATATTATGTTTATATACATTTAGAACTAGGTATAGTGTATTTATTTTATTTCTTTGTTTATTTTTAGTTTTTTTTTTGATGTCATCACCTCAACGCCAGCTATCGCTGAAAACCAGCTCTGGGGCTCTGTCTCGCATAGGGTCGTAGCATTATGCTGAGCGATTGCCATTTTGCGTGGATGTGACGCATATTTTCCCCCAACTCGTTTTTTTTTCTTTACGTCATGCTTACCGCAAATAAACGTATTTTCTTTCTTTATTTTCTTAGCTTGAAACTGAATTGAAGGTGATGAGAGGTGGTGGTGGTGGTGGTGAAGTGATTGGTGGTGGTTGATTGTGGTTGGAGGTGTAAGAAAATGTATTGTGTGGAAATACATTCGCCATACAACGTGGCAATGCTGCCAGCCCTTTGGGCACTTTTCCTGTCGACAGCGATACGGACGAATTTTTTGATGCCCCATGATTATTTTCCTTCTTTTTTTATCTTTATTTAATTGTGTGGAAACTTTGACTTCATGATCTACAATCACCAACCAACTGTAAGGAAGGCGTAGTAATTTATGTTCGTCTCTTTCTCTGTAACAAAGGTGCCTTTGCCCAGCAGTGGTATGATAACAGGGCGTAGGGTTAAGTTGTATAGTGTACATACTGTTAGGGTTGTCTGCAAAAGGACCAAATTAAAGAACTTCCAACGGTCCGCTTCAGAAGGGCTTTACGCAGTTCGTTAATTAAAAATTCCTTCTATACAATAAAATAAATCCTTCCGTTTAAATTAAAATGATCTAATTGTATAAGTACCAAAAATTTGCATGTCATTATGTTATGATTAAATGTGTTAAGCTACTATTATATTACCATTGTAAGAACTTTTGTAACCGTATTTATTGAGTTGAGCAGACAATTTTTTCGAACATATGAAGCAATGAATTAGCAATAGGCTTCAAAATGATTCAGATACTAATAGATAGTGTTTTACGTAATTAGGGTGCAGTTATATTTTGAAATAAATAGCGAAAATTCATTGAGAAAATAAGAAGCAATCTTATTTTTTTTGTAGCGCCTACCCCTTATAGCGCCCAGCGCTTATTATGTTAGCCAAATCAGCTTTGTGATTGTTATTTGCCCTTTTGACAACCTAATTGTAGTGTCCATCGGTTTCAGCAGAGGTCCTTCAAAGGCTGGTAATGATGAGTTTAATTATAGAATCTTGCTTCTTATAAAAGAATTTGCGTGAGAATTTCTAACTGCAACCATAGTTGTTCATCTATTGCTGTATTGAATGCTTAAACGGAGGTTCCTCTGTTACAAAACTCATGATAATCAAATGCTGGTGACAAGTGGTAGACAGCGACACGTGCTAAGAAGACGTGATTTTAGAAGTATTGCTGTTTTAATAGGTAATGTTCACCGCTTAAAATCAAAGGGGCAATTCCCATAGGAACGTTCACATTCTAATCTCAGGTTCAATCTGTCAAAATTTCACTAATTTCCCGAACTTTTTGGAAGTTTTTGGTATTAATTGTCACTGAGATGAGATTCCGACGTCTTTAAGTACAGTACAACTATTTTGTTAATGTCCGTCGGCAATCTTCGTGTTTCGTCAGATTTCTATCAGTTGCCTTTGCACTTGGTGCAGACGGGACGCTCTCAAACGACTTGGAAGTATATAGAGTTGGTAGTACTCTTTTAACTTAATGTAACTTACTAATAGAAATCCGAAGACTGACGAAATACAAAGTTTGCCGAAGGACATTAAGCAAATAGTTATACTGTACAACACTTGGCCTTCAAGAGGGCTATTCCGCCAGTTTCATCCCCAACTAAAATCATAACGTTATAATTTAGCTTTTTCCTCTTTAGCTACGGACACCGCAGTTCCTAAGGGATACTTAGCCTTCCTTAATACTTATCAGTGTCTGTCAGCCGGTAAAGAGAACTACAAGTTATAAATTACACTTCCTTCACATGTCTATCATTTTCTTTGCGAAAACATCTCATTTTAAAACCCGCATTTCGTTACGGTTAAGTACCCTTCAAAGTGTCAACCACATTCAATTTTCAACTCTACTTTTCATAAAATACAATTCAAATTCCGTCGTCGAAATATCAGTTATCATATCCTTATATTCCTCCAGTGGAATTGCAACTATACTTGTGTGTAAATAAGGTTGGATTTCAATAATTGTTGTATTGTTTTTGCGTAGGGTGCCAACCGAAGCGTAGCGTCATTTTATTCAGAACAGCTAAACATGCGAGCGATTGATATAATTTGTGGGTCAATAAACTAAAGGAAATACTAACAACATTTGTGGAAATTATAGAAATGATTTATAGGTACCCGGAGATGGACACTGCGGAACATGGGCTGTGCCTAATAGGCTAATACCGGTAGCAACGGTTTTATACCAACCAAGTGTTAATCCGGTCAACAATATCCGAATATGGGGTCAGATATTGATCCGGTATTTAACTACATACAGGGTGTCAGGGACATCGACGTGCAAACTGAAACCATGAATTCAGCTCATGATTCTATAACACCTAGCGTAGACATTTTTCGTCGATTATCAAAAAAAAACAGCTATTTCATAGAAAAGTATAATACTTGCGCGATCAAAATGCACGGCAGAGCATTTTTTTTTTAAATCAGTGCCCAAAAATTTCAAAGCAGAGGGGTTCATGTACTGAATTCATGGTAAAAGGTTGCGCCCCCTGTATAAAGGACAGTTAATCTCTTGATTCTGAACGAGTTTCCCTATAAAAGTATGGGAGTTTTGTTTACTTGTAAATATAACTTCTGGTAACAAAAAAAAAATCTTTTATACAAAAACAAACAATTGCTTTCCAAAAAAAAACCACTAAAAAGTGATACTTAAATTACTTTTATTTCGGAAGTCGGGGTCTTTGATTTTGTATTTTCGTTTTTTGCCACCGCCTTCCGAAATTAAAGTTATTTTTCACTTTTTTGTGTTTTTTTTGGAAGTCGGTTGTGTTTTTTGTAAAAAAGTTTTGCTTTTTCACTTTTTAGTTGTGGTACCTACCCCACAAAAATTCGTATACCACTACTTGATATGTAAATAACAGTGTCAGGAAATTATTAAAACATCATTAATATAAACTACTTAAGTGGAAAAAATACGCAGTATTAAGAACAACTCAAAAACTACTAGTCAGAACTCGATCAAATTTATATAGGACCACATGAAAAGCACCAGCATTCAAATAAAAATGAATCATCCAAACCGGTTTACCTAGAAAAAAGTACTGAGCTAAAACAAATAAAATGAAAAAAATACAGTCACATTGAGAACCTCCTCCTTTTTTTGAACTAGGTTAAAAATACAATAAATTGCTCTAATAGATAATAATAGTCAGTTACTTCGCGAATTTCTTAAGAATTGTGCCCTTCTGTAAAAGTCAATGATGCATGTACCCTTCGATCAAGAAAACACCAATTAGCAGACTTTTTTGTTGATACTCGTAGTCAAACAATAAAAGGTTCTTACTTATAACTTGTTTATTTGTTTGCAGATTTGGATGTTCACTTTGCCAGAGTAAATAGAGGTAAGCAAATAAGTATTCACTATATTTTTTATCTGTCATAAATCAAGCAAATTCATGATGCGCTGACCCCAAATAATTCATGATGCGCCGGCCCCAAATAATTCATGATGCGCCGGCCCCAAATAATTCATGATGCGCCGGCCCCAAATAATTCATGATGCGCCGGCCCCAAATAATTCATGATGCGCCGGCACCATATAATTCATTATGCGCCGGCACCAAATAATTCATGATGCGCCGATCCCAAATAATTAATTTTGCGCCGACCCCAAATAATTCAAGATGCGCTGACCCCAAATAATTCATGATGCGCCGACCCCAAATAATTCATGATGCGCCGGCCCCAAATAATTCATGATGCGCCGGCCCCAAATAATTCATGATGCGCCGACCCCAAATAATTCATGATGCGCCGATCCCAAATAATTAATTTTGCGCCGACCCCAAATAATTCAAGATGCGCCGACCCCAAATAATTCATGATGCGCCGACCCCAAATAATTAATTTTGGCGCTGACACCAAATAATTCATGATACGCCGACCCCAAATAATCCATGATGCGCCGACCCCAAATAATCCATGATGCGCCGACCCCAAAAAATTCACTTTACGCCGAACCCAAATAATTTGGAATAAGGGCAGAAGAATGATTGATTGGAAAAGCATCCCTATATTCTAACCCATCGAAATCCGTTCAGCCGTTAAAGCATGAAAAGCTAAGACCGACGGACAGAGTAACTTTCACATTTATAACAATAGTAATTATGGATTGCAGGCCAAAGCCCTTTGGTCCCTTTTCCACACACTTCTGTTCGTCGATAATATGATAAAAATGACATAACAAACTTTATTATGACATAAAATTTTATATTATGTAGATAGCTGCGCCAATCTGCAATCAAAGGAAAACACATTTTATGACCTGATTTTCTTGTAATATATGTATAGTTCGAAAGATGATATAGCTAGAAAGGGAATGACTATCGAAATTACGGAGAAGTATTAAAGAAAAAGACATGTTGCGCCCGGCCCAAATGAATTGGGTTATGGGCAAGACAATGATTATACACTTGCATGCAAAAAATCGACCTTAATTAATATAATAATAATAATTCAACAAGTTTAATTAACTATAACCTAATATATTGCGTACTAAAATCTTCCTGAATGTACTTATATTAAACTTTTGAAAAAAAAAACAAATTATATTCATTTGTTTTTGAGAAAAACGCGAACTTAAAAACATACGGGTCGAATAAAGAACCTCTTTTTTTTTAAATCAGTTAAAATTTGAAGTTAAATGATCAATAATCAAACAGTAATAAACGTAATTAAGTTTTTGACAACTTCAATGACAAGACAAAAGTCACGAAGTTTTTCCAAGCATTAGTTAGTGATGAGGACATCTGAAGAAACGAGGCGATTATGTCAAGAATATTGCTTTTATCAAAGCATAGGGTAGGTATGTGTAAATAAACTTTATATTACCTACCTTTACACAATATAAAATAATTAAAATATACATTAACATTTTTGAGATATCCCCTCTCAAATAGAGGGGTGGGCCAATTTTTTTGCACGCAAGTGTTTATCTACAGTTCGCATAAAAGATGAAGAATAGAATTATGTCTACTATATGAAACTCGAGCCTGTGAAGGGTACACTGGTGACCCGCATTTTCAATTCGTCCTACGAAAATAAAGTGGCAAAATTTGCTGGCAATGGAGTTTGAAAATTGGTACTTATATCTCGTTTCCTTCTCACACTCATTATCATTATCCATAACAGAATAGAATAAAACAGGATCATCCATCGTCCTCGTATTTTTCCCTGTATCTATCAGTTAAAGTCCAGGCTTAATACTTTGGTACGTCTATTGGTATTAAAAATTGCACCTTGTTTTCTCATCTCATTAAATAAATTACTATAAATTACAACCATTACTTATCTTTTGCCCGCACTGCGACAACACAGGCTGAAAATAAAATAAAATTTAAATACTCGTAATCATAACTATTTGCTATGACACCTCTTTTACTGCTCACGACAATAAAAATAAAGCAACACCTTCCATTTATTATAATAATAGCGTATATAATTTATGGTAATATGCTGTAAAAGTTAAATTATCGGTTTGGTAAAGTTATTTCATAACTGGTCCTACCATTTACTGGGTACGGAAAATTATTAACCATTTGTAAGGTTTTTGTTTTAGTTTCAATTTTAAATAGACCGTTTATGGCAGTTTTAGTTAATCTCAGATTTATGTATCACTATACTAGGTTCCATCAGTGATGTCAACTATGACAGCTAGCAATAGTGATGTTCATACCACATGTCGATATATGTAACGATAAATAATTCCCATCTTGACAAGTCATGTCATTTTGTACGAAACTGTCTATACTAATAAAGACAAATTACAATAATTAAAAATATGAGCGTAACACAAGAAAATATTACTAGCACTTAAAATTACACCTTTCATAATTATGTAGTCTGTAAAACCGTTCATTAGAACTTTCGCTCTTTCGTGCTAGCCAGTTATGTCTCTAATCATTACTATGAGTTTTACCATACTTAGCAACCAGGACAACATGTATTATTACTAGAAAACACGTTATGTTACTGCCAATAGAGAAATTAAAAGACATAACTTATGTAAACTTGTCTATGCAAGGAGGTTTGCATTTACCATCGAAATAAGGGCGTCGTATGTAGATCATTGTCTACTGGTGACTATCATAGAGTAATAAATAACTTTACATAACAGCACGCCTGTATAACAATAAATCCCAACGGAACTAAAATAATAGCAAATCATACAGGTCTTAAAAATATCAACTCTTAAAATGAGAGAAATACATTTTTTTAAACATGGTTCCATGGAAATATTAATGCTTACTCAACCAGTTGAATAGGATAAAGCAATGAAGATGTTTTTCTCTTTTTAGATAAAATTTTTAATTTCTGCCTTAAAATATAAGTTTATAGACCACAGACAAAACAAAAGTGAGTACAAAAATAATACGTCGCAAATAGCTTTCAACTAGTAAAAAGTTGATACAAAATAAAGTATTTTTACGACTTTTAAAAGCCTATTTGGTACTATTAGAGGATCATAAAATATCTGATATTACTAAAAGAACATGGCTATCAAGAATTTAATACTTAAATTGTCAATATTGAAGTTTTTCGATTTTATGGGTTTCAATAGAATTTCTTTGTAGGTGGTCTTGTTTTTCAACATTGTGACATAGTTTTATACGTTATCTTTAAGAGCAAAAGGAGGATACGGTGCTCATATCAAGTAAGAAATATTACTTTTGATGTCATTTATTTGCAGTAAATGCAGTACAAAAAATGGTACGTATATAAAGTATTAGTAAGCAATGACATATTTCGCCATAAATGGGCATGCAAATATTTAAATAATAAGTCGCTAATTTCAATTAGCAAATTTCTAAACACAATTGAATACAATTATTAAACACTAAACTCAACATAATAATGAAAAATTGACTTAAGAGAAATCTTGTAACTTTACGCATTTTACTAATTGAAAACTAAATGACTCTTGAACGGAGGGTATAGTATTATGACATTAATACCAGGTAGTTATCTAACCAAAAGGCCCGACGCATCATAACAGAAATCAATCATATCGTCGATAAATGATCGTGTCATGCATTTGCTAATACACGAACACACGACCAAATTCCTTAAATCTTCGTTTATCTTTCTATCAATAAGCAAGATGCTAAGATGAAGAATAATGACTGGTCGTAAATCACATTAATGTCAATATTAATTATTAATATTTAGCATACATTATGATAATAAGCGAAGACTCGTGAATTCGTGAGTAAACGTATGCATGACTTCTGTGCATATTTAGTGTTTTCCTAACGCAATCTGAAAGTCTATGACATTCATTACTTATTATCTGCTTCCTATCTGGATTTAGGATGTATCTTTAACCCAGGTGGCTGTCAATCCCTACAAAAAGTTAACATCCAGCCTAATTATGAAAAAAAAGAAACCCGTTCCCTTGTTTTTAGAGAAAGTTGAAAGTCACAGCATTTATTTCAATTAAACAATTTACAGGCACTTTTGAACCGTCAATAGTCGGGCAGTTAGTCAGAAACTTGTTGGAAAAGAAGCTTAGCTAGTTCCAAACATAAGGGGTCCATTACAAAATGCGATGCTTAAAATAAACAGTCCACAAGTTAGGCCTACAATGAACGTTGTAGGCCTAACTTGTAGACTGTAGATTTGGAGACCACTTTATTTTTTTTTAAGTACCTGGTACTTGTTGACAGGCCTACACTGTCCTCCCATACCTATTAACACTGTAATTTGAAAACATTGTAAAAGCCAATTATTTTTAAAAAAGTAACCGTGGAGTTTCTTGCTGGCTCTTCTCCATAGGAAATAACCAATTGGAACCGTGCATCTAGCTTCTGACGTTTAATTAGTGCCCATGTAGGTCTCTGTGAAATAAAAGATTTTGACTTGATTTCATACGTCCACTTCATCCTTGGTTGTTAGCCTATTTGATTAGCTGGTCATCAAGGTACCAGCTTACCAGCCCACCATCATTTGCCTGCCCTTTCCCAACAATGGTTGGGTTGGCTTCTATTTTAAGCGGATGCAGCTGAATACCAGCATTCTAATTTGAAGCCTATTGCTAATCCATTGCTTCATATGTTCGAAAAATTTGTCTGCTCAACAACGTAAATAACGCAATGAATGTTGTTGAACTGTCAAAATGAAAACCATTTCTACTGTTAGTGTGTTACGCAATTACCCCGCTGTACTTTTAATGTAGCGACTGCCTATCTGACGTCGACAACCCAGTTACTGGATAAAATGATATCCCTTGGCTTACCAGCTGATGGAGAATAATATTTCGCTGTGCCGATACGAAAGAAGAAGCTACAAACAAAATCAATTAAAACTCCATGCACTTAAAGGAGGCTAGGCCACCCATAAATAATTTATTACACAGATTCTTTGAATCCCAATGAAGTAAACAAACGAATACCTTGTAATACTAAGTACTGATTACAAAACAGTTGAAGTCTAAATGTCTAGCCTATCCAGGTCAAATACTCAAGGCTATTAGGCTATGACGGAGTGCTAGGAATCTGTTGTGTGGGCGAGATCACGTTGTCACTGACATGTTCGCCTTAATGCGTAGTGATGGGCGATAATATCGATATTATGGCGAAACTTGGCTCGTTCGATTGAATTTTTTTATACTGTGGGCAAAATTCGAAATTTGGGTTATTCGTGTATAGTTTTTATAATAATTATCTGATATTTTTTTTTATGTTCCCGATAAAAACGAATGTTGTCAGTTTGCGCCCTACCAGAGCGAATTGATCTCCAATACTACATACATACATTTTCTAAACTAAAATCATTATTATTCTACTATACGTTTAGTAAAAACAAAACTACACCATCTCGTTAGAAAACCACTAAACATAAAAATAATTATTATGTGTTGCAAGCAATACCTTTCATTCCAAGCCACATTTTATGTCCTAATGAAACTTATAATTTATAATGACAATCAAAACTTCAAATGGTTAGAAAATAGGCACTTAACTTAAAACCACAGCCTATTAAGCCATAATTTAACTTAGGTAATAACAAAGACAGCTGACATTATAAATTTAATATCTATTAAAATTTTATAGCCACATAAAGTCGTAACACTGGTAACGTACGTTTTATAGCCTCTCTAACGTCGACAGTGAAATATCGATAGGATTTTATCGACTTTTCCCATCACTAGTATATTGCGATGTCATAAAATGAACTAGTTTTTAGCCGTGATTTTGGTCGTACTGAGTAATGTTTTTACATAAATAAAGGCAAAATCATGGAGATTGCATAACTCTATTACAGCTTCTAGTCAAACCCGATGAAAATATCTATATTTTACATGGAGTAACTGCCATTGATATGACCAGTTATCATTCAGGTTCGACCAGTTTTCAGGTATTAAAGCTTCAGGCATCTGGCTACCCAAAATTATAAACTTTCGTATATTTCGCCTTAATTTATAGGTTATTGCGAAATTGTTTTATTCTTGAAAGTCAGTACCCAAAATCTATAAAAAAAACGTCTGAAACTTTAATAAATTAACAACATAATATCACCTGAATTCTTCAAAGGGGTGGGTAGAGGTGTACCTATAGTACACACACATTTAGCCAATTATGTTTAAATCCCATGTAATAGGTGACGAGTCTATAATAATAAAACCTACCCAATATCCTAGTAAATACAAAGGCTGACTTATGCCCGGTTTCTGAGGTATTCTTGAGCGGATTTTTATTATTCGATATTGCCATTGGTTTGATATCTTGATCCATTGCGTTTATATCACTCAGTTAAGGAAGTGGTTTTGAGTTTTCCGTCTGGAATTTCTCAGTAACGGCCCGTAGTCTACAAATCGACGCAAAATTTGAATGAAATCCATTCACAAAAAAAAACGAAAAAAAAAATCCTTACATTTTTACACGTAGCTCGACCAAATCTATGGAATAGCAGATTTTTTCCATCCAAATTTTGTATACCGTCTAAGTATACCATGTCGTATACGTGGTATAATTTAATGTTATAACCTAATCGCCACTCTGTAGATCTGTGCCCGATTGATGGCAAATAGTTTCGGCTCTACACAAAGCCTTGCCCTATTACATGGGACTTAAACATATGTGGCGAAATGTGGGTCTGGTATAGGTACACTATTGGCTAGCCTTTCTGGAAATAAAGGCGTGATGTTTTGGAAAGGAATCCGCTCGAATAGATAACTTTATCGATTCAAAGCTATTAAGATTTTATCTAAGGTCCTCAGAAATCGGGCATAAATGCCTTACCAAAAGATGGCAGGGCACATTGGACCCAATAGTAACTATCTTCCATGTACAGACACACAACCATTTGATTTTATATGCTAACATAAACATTATCTTGTGGTTTATGCTATAAAAGGAAATACATGTTAAATTAGACATGACAGCATACATTTTTATGCATACCATTATCATAAACATATTGATACTTACAATATTTTATGTAAAAGTAAATTATTATTTTATAACATAACATTACGCCTATGCATTTCGAAGGAATAAGCAGAGATGTATCGTACGCCCAAAGGAGGTCAACAAAAGCCCATACAACTTTGCCCAAACATGTACCTCGAGGTACACGTGCACCAAATCGTAGATAAAAAATAGAGGAATTCGAAAATATTTGTATTTTTTATCCTTCAATAATTTAAAACTACATAATCAATTATTTTATAAGCATGTAAAATTGCGTTACATTTCGTTGACACTCAGGTTGACATAATCTCGTAAATGTCATTAACATGTCATTCAATTCGTTCGGAAAACAACAGTAGCTGAACCCAACCGCAGACAGCTGTCAACTTGACAGTTTTTTCTTTAATAAGTAAGGTAGTTGCGCTTGTGCCAATGATAGAATGCCAAGATGGCCTGCTTTTTATTATGTTAAAAGTTATTTTAGTCTCGTCCCCGGGTAACCATAACAAAATTATATAAATGCAATATTATTCAGTGTAATCTAGTGTATTTTATGCCACTAAGTGTACCTCGGTACTTCGTTTGGGCAGATTTTGGTGACCTCCTTTCAATAGTTAGGTATCTTTCAGTCCTATGTAATATGGGACAAGCCTATTGTCAAATGGCACAGCGCTATAGGCACATATCTATAAATACTTCAGGCTGCTACTCAGACATTCCTGATGAAAAAACCCAATAACACTTCGCCCGACCTGGGGATCGAACCCATCAACTCAGCAGTCGCTCTTGCGACCACTATCAACGAGCCAGTGATATTGAACGACATAAATTATATGAAGCTAATTATTATTCGTAACACGTAGAAATTAAATTAATATACATTTAACAATGTCTTGGCAAACTGGCCGACAGGCTACCTGATGGGAAGTAGTTGTCCATTGTCTATGGACACCTGCAACGCTAAGGGCTTTTCCGATGCGTTGTGGACAGTAGAGACAAAGAAAATACTTTTAAGGAAATCATTTCATCAACCATACTTGACGGATAGTCTGAACCCCGCAATTCTGAAAACTGGAGCCGTACCGTTTTTTTTTTTTTTTTTTTTCCTAATTGGCAGCTCGTAGTTGTGACCACTAAGGTCCTGGCTACTTAACCGGGCAAACCTGTGGGTGCCTTAAGCTACTAACTTAAAGCCTCCAGCCAGAGGCGAAAAATACTTAAAAATTAGGTGACCGCACGCTAAGGGCACCCCCTGTGGGGTACGAACCGCGGCTTAGGGCGTCACTGAGGGGAGGGCAGCAAGATGGGACAGGCTGGATCTAAATTATATTATTATTAACTGGGGAATTTAAAACTACAGGCTCAGCTACGGCGCGGGCTGGCGCGTCGTCGAGCAAGGGTCGGGGGGGGAGCCGTACCGTATTTGTATCGTATTTATATGTTTATTACAGGGTCAAATTAAATTAGCTAGCGAAACTCCGCTGACGTGATGGGTATCGACATGTAAACAGAACAAAACAAAAAGAAATTGCTGGGGTCATTCGCCGCAGTTATTGTATTCAGTTGAAATAATAGTTTAAAAAATCGTTTTTCGTTTTTGTATAAACTTCACAGACGGGATCGGTATCGATATGTTAACACGATAAAACATATTTTTTCATCTCATACTTCTTGTGACAAAACAACCAGCGGTCGTTCGCCCCTAAAAAAAAACATCAAAGCTTTTATATTAATTTTATCTGTTTAGATTTTTATACCTATCTCATCTGCGGAGTTTCGCTAGCTAATTTAATTTGACGGTACGGGGGTTCGTATAATTCAATAATTATACCAACTTTAGACAAAGCGAAAACGTCTTATGTCCCAATGGACATGAGGCGTTTTCACTTCGTCTCTGGGAGTGGTATAGCAATGCACTTGTGATGCCTGTGATATTATTTCAGATGACAATTGGTGACTACTTTACTTAAAATCTAATAAGGAGGTCAATAACCATCGTCAATATAGGTACTTCTGCCAATATCCCAATTAATTTGGGAACGGCGTAGAACATCTTATTATTTCGTACCTACATCATGTCGAAATGACGTGTGACATCAGTCATGTCAGAAATAACTTTTCGTAGCCATCACAAAAAAAAACATATTCAAAAAAAAACATTGAGTTATTATCGTATTTTCATAATTCCAGTTCATTCAATTTCGAAAGTCCAGCGTTTTTCTTATTGACCTAGAATGCACCTAGTAGGTAATTAATTAAGTCTCCCAGACGAACACCCAGTAATTTGTCTGGTAGACTAATTTATATCAAGTTTATTTGGCTTCTCTCTCGAGCAACACATTCTTAGCATACAATGTTCTGTTCTCTTACTTGAATATCTGATTGACAAAATTATATTTGTAACTGTATTTGTTTTTTTGTATTTGTATGTTTGTTGATTTTGTTTGTTTGTATTTGTCATGTTTTTCGTTTGATATTTGTTGTTTATTGGTTTTTTGTTGTTTGGTATTTTTATTTGTTTGTTTTTGTACTTGTGCAGCGAAATTAGTTTCAGTGTTTCTAATTTTGGCAGTTTGCCGGGATTAAAATCAAATAGCTAAATAAAAGTGTACTCATTGTTGAAGAGCATAAATAATAAATAAATAAAACACTATGTTATTTTTTTTTCAAAACTTTGCCTTCTGTTTAAAACTTACGTGGTGGATGTTTAGTGATTATCCGAATGTTTTCTGACTCAACCAGACCTCTTTTAATGAACTGATATTGTAATACGAGTATGATGTATCTTGAAAACATGAAACATCCGAGTAGGTAGGTTATTAAGAAACTAATTTAGACAATTTATTGGATCCTGAAACAAGCACTCTACATTCTGCGATCGCATTGCTGATCAATTTTCGTACCTCCTACCAATCGCTCGATCCCCGGCTACTCTCACCTAGCTGCTAACAGCTACCCTGCGAAGAACGCCGCATCCTAATGAGGTAATTATAGGTACACTCATCTACAGTGGTAGTAATACTTCCACTACGAAAATCGCCCTTACCGTTACTGTATAATATAAAGACGCTGTCAATGTCAATTTATTACCACTGATGTGCGATTGAATGTACCTAAGTAAAGCTGAATAGTTTGTTTGTTTTTTTTGTTTGAACGCGTTAATCTCTGGAACTAAAAGTCGGATTAGAAAATTTATTTTTACATTTGATAGCCCAATTTTTGAAGATTTTTTAAGGAGGCGGGTGCAACCGCGTGTCTTATAAAGTAGGTTACAAAAACACTTTACCAAGTAAAAAATAAATTATATTCTAAAGCCACATGAGTTCGATGTTTCCTATCCGACCACAAAATAACCCCGTAATCCTAACCGGGATAATGACTGTTACCCTTTTACCAGGAAAATAACTACAATATAATATTACAAGTCTTTATTAAAATATTACATCGCTTCATCAGTCAGGCGTCCGTCGATTATATTTATAAGACAAGTTAGAGCAACTTTAAAAATAAAACCGCCTACTAGTTATGGGTTTTAGAGTTCCGTAGATACGATTATTAATCCATTTGGATAAATTTGCATCTATACTACTATTGTAAAAAAGAATTTGTATGTTTGAATGTAGGTGGTAATCTACGGAACGACTGATCCAATTCCGAAAATTCTTTCACTAATACCGCGGATATTTTATAGTAAAACAAGAAATGTCACGTGGATATAGTAGCGGCCATAAGCTAGTTTTTTTTATAATTTTTTTTTTTTTTTTTACCGACAAAAACGGGAGGATATTTTTTTTCGCTTTTCGGTTTAATTTTTCGTTGGTTTAACTTTTTGTTGAAAACATTTTTTATAATGATGTTACATCAACTTTGCCTTATTACTAATATCGACCACACTTAATGAAATATAGTAATAATAACAGACGCAGAAGCTTTTATATACATTTAGGAAAGTTAATAAAACTCCTCCAATCGTGGAGCGAAGAAAACCACTCCTCTTCAGACCCACAATGATCAAACATAACAAAATCGCGCAATATCGTAAAATATTGGCAAACACTTCAGAAGAGTGATTTCGCAAAACTGATGATGCACGTTATTAAAATGGAATAAGAAAAATTCTAAGAACGTAACGGTGATAAGTAGTCCGTCGATGATCACGTAGGCATTCTCTAATAATTTCATTTGGAAAACCCAAACCGATTATTGCCAGAATAGTCATCCATACCTATTACTGACAAATTCGTGCACTGACTAGACACGTCTACTCAATCTGTGTGTTTTTTCCTCAAAAGACCATTTCAGACACCAATCTACATGGTCTTCACATGATCTGACCAGACTTCAAAAGAAACTGTGACCTGAGTTTGTTTCGGCCTTTTTTCTCAGAGTAGTCAGATAGGAAACGCCGACCTCATCTAGTTTTTAAAATATAATTGGCGTGTAAGAGTGATTGTACAAACCTAATTACAGAAATAAAATTAATTATCATTATCATTTATTATTGTGAAACAGAAAAAAACATATAATTCCTTTTCACCTATGTAAAATCCTTGAATTGAATCAAAATTTTCTAGTTAAACAGACAGCTGTGCTGCTGGGCAGTTTGTTGCGCCACTTCTTCCCCACAGCTAAAGCACTAGGAAGTAGTGAAGGGCGGACGTTTTGCGGGACTGTCTCATGTAATGTTCACGTTCAAGAAGTGCAGATTTACAGCCTAGTTTGAACAAATGTCTTTTGATTTTGGTTGGGTTTCTCTATTGAGGTTTTTTCAGTAGCAATCCGAAGTTTACCTCTGCGTCCAAGTGATGACAATAACTTATTGTATGGAATGAAAACATAATTGACGAAATGTAGGTGTATCATGCCTCCTAGTTACGGGAATATCGACGTGATGATTTGTGGTATTTGAAGCCTTTATCAGCAAAACTACTGGCAAATCTCATATTAGTATTAAGGGTGAACTTGACCAATTAAACTAAACGCGATCAGTACTTATAAAGCGCGTTCAGGAGCTGTCAGTGTTATCTATTTCACAATAATGATGTCATCGAATCCCCAAAATAACCAAAAGAGCAATAGAGAACCTCTGCATACCCCTAGCTCACTCCTAACCACTGCCTCGTGGTTTTTTCCACACCTTCCTCGACATGTACCTACCTGTACGCAACTGTACGCAATCATGTACTCATGTTACAAGTTCAGCGTCATATTGGAGACGGGAGATAAAAATAAAAGTAATCGTATTATGTTACCGAGCGTACCTTCAACCGCACTTAACTTGAACTTGAAAACCAGCTCATAGTGCTACGTAATAAAGGTGCTGTTAATGTGAAATTGTTACCATAGATGGTAGTTGACTGTATTGGCAAGAAGAAAGGTGTGGGAGAAAAAATATGAAGATGGTTGGGACAGTTCTAAGAAATTTATTTCGGCTAACCAACCAATTTTTGTTAGTACAATGTCAATTATAGGTTGACCCTTTGAGCTTATATCCGGATTAATGCTAATTTTCTTTACAATTAAATACCTACAAACCGTAGTCGAAATACAATTTCCTGTATTAAAATTACTCAACTTAATAAAAATCTTAAATTCGGTGACAGAAAATGCACAACTGCACGAAATTTTGCACAAAAGTTTCATATAACGAAGGTGGGCACCAAGGAAAGATTTTTAAAAATTCATTTCCTAATAGGATTAAAGGGCTAGAGAGAGGGTGACTTCCGAGATGATGACTAACAGAGAAGTATGGAAGAACAGATGTTACTCCGACCCCAAATATATTGGGACAATGATTCCCTAAAGGGGTTGATTAAGAAAGTTCGTCCTTTTTGCTAATTGGAAATCCAATCAGGCATCAGCATCACACGGCTTGTAATATAAATAAAAGCTATTTTAGTCGATAATTCCTAAAGTCTAGCTTATACAGGGCCATAGATATAATTTATGGGTCAATAAACTAAAGGAAATACTAACAACAATTGTGGAAATTATAGAAATGATTTATAGGTACCCGGAGATGGACACTGCTGAACATGGGCTGTGCCTAATACCGATAGCATGAACGGTTTTATACCAACAAAGTGTTAATCCGGTCAACAATATCTGTATATGGGGTCAGATATTGATCCGGTATTTAACTATACCTATACAGGGTGTAGGGACATCGACGCGCAAACTGTAACCATGAATTCAGCTCATGATTCTAGACCCCCTAGCATAGAAATTTTTCGTCGGTTATCAAAACAAAAATTTGCCGTATCATAGAAAAGTGCAACACCTACATGGTCAAAATGTATGGAATAGAATTTTTTTATTTAATTAAACGACGTAGCATTTTTTTTTTTAATTTAACTGCCTCGTTGGTCCGGTGGTCGCAAGCGCTACTCCTGAGCATGAGGTCCTGGGTTCGAATCCCGGGTCGGGCAAAGTGTTATCGGCTTTTTCCATCTGGAATTTCTCGGTAGCAGCCCGGAGTCTGGATTTGTGCCCGGTTGATGGCAATAGGCTCGCCCCCTATTACATGGGACTTAAACATAACTGGCGAAATGTGTGTGTGCTATAGGTACACCTCTGCCTAACCCTTCGGAGAATACAGGCGTGATGTTATGTATGTTATGTAAACGACGAAAAATTACAATGCACGGGGATTCAGAATAATTTACTAAATCCATGGTAACCGTTTGCGCGTCGAAGTATGCCAGACTGTATAGAAAGCGGGTAAAACATAAAAAAAACAACTAAAATCTTCCTTATATTATGCAAATTATTAAAAAAAAACCTGTTCGTACTATTATGAGCAGATATAACTCACATTTGAATGCATAATCAATTATTTACATTAAATTAGCATATTTGTTTAATAGTTTAAGAACTTAAGTAAGTAATTAATTACGAGCTAATTTGTAAGTGAGTAAATATTATGCTACTGGGGGTCGAAAACTACCGACTTGAGTACCATTCAAAGTAATTTACCTCCGAATACTCAAACGACAGTTTACTTTAAGACGTTCAAAAAAGTTATAGATTTTTCAGAATTAGGTCCTTGTAGAGGGCAGCTGGCTGACTGACTATTACTGTAAGCTAATAGAACGATTAACTAAGGATTACTACTTTTGTTTCATACGGAAAAGGAACTAAACTAGCTTTGATCCTTCACTTTTTGCCCATTTTTGCCTTTTATTCGGTATCTTTCACTTGAAGGGAAATGTCTGAACACAAAATTAATCAAAAGTGAAAAATGAATTCACTAGTGAACCGACCCAACGATGTTGGTTTCGGCTCTCGGCATCTTTCGCTAGCCTACCGAATGATCGCAAAATTAAATGAAATAAACAAATGAACGTTTATTCGGACTATGTAATTTTGTCGTTGTCGTGTAAACGTGGCATGAAACAAAAATGAACATTTACTCGAATGAACCGTCTTATATCAGCTTGTATATATATATATCTTATATACTGTTCGTGATTTCCGACTAATTATTCCAGAAAACCTCACGATGCTTTTCTTCCCGCCAAATGGTATCCCAAAGTAGTACTTCCTAGGTTTCAAACGCCCTATTATAAGGAGCGGATACTTAAACCTTTAAGCAACCATAGCCAACTGCGATGAACGGTATTATACCCTCTATAAATACTGACACTCGGTACATTTACATTTATAAAGTTATGACATAACGGTGTCCGATACTGGTACCGGTAAACGAATCGGTTCTGTCCCGATAAGGTGTGTAACGATTAAAGCCTCGCGTAGACAGGAGATCAGCTGTTTCATAGAAATGTCCAAGTGTATGAAAAAGCATATTTCTTTTTAGTAACCGGCCTATAATTTCAATACAGAGGTTCAGAATCAAGCATTGAATCCATGGTAACAGTTGCGCGTCGACGTTAGGCCACCCTGTATATGCTAGTTGCGCTGTAAACTCTGCTTGCGCGCGGTAGGATTTTGCGTGACGTCAGTTTGATGCGTAGTTCGCACGTGGCGGTGTAGATGCCGCCACATTCTTATCACATAACAAATAATACTTTGTGTTCCCCAAAGAGTCAGGAAGAGGTATTTAATACGCTCACATTCGACCAGATATCCAAGTATCTTGCTAGAGAACCTATTGCCATAACCGACATATCCAGATTTCAGGCTGCCACTGAGAAATTTGAAATGGATAAACTCAATAAGCTGGTGGGGATTGAACTCAGGAGCTCATTCACAGGCCAACGCGGCGGTCAAATGAGTCAAAAAGAGTCACATTACTGTAACTTCGTAATTTATTTGTTTTAATTTGCAATCTAACAGCAGGAATTCAACAAATTACCTCATAAAAGGTGTCACATAACAAGCGAATCTTATCGTAATCTTAATCTACCGTTAGTGCTTAAATCTCTGTTTAACTTAGGCACTAAACTGTCAGAAACAGTTACTAATATTTAAGCGGAATATTAACGAAATTAACTAAATGAGACGCTCGTTTAAAACACCGTAACGTTATTATGCTAATAATTATTGTGAGGATTCCTAAATGGCGTTTAAGCGTTCCGCGGAAATATTGTTTTAATTAGGATTTAATTTGCCGTTTTAAAAATAAAAATGCCTCGTTAGTATTGTGTTGCTATAGGTATACACATAATTATGTATTATGATAGAAGAGGAGTTTCTTGCCCGTTCTTCTCCATAGCTACCCACTACCCTTTGGAATAGGCAACTAGCTTCATCTTTCTGACTGACCGACCCCTTGACAATTCAAAAGTGCGTGTAATTGGTTTATTTAAAATAAATGTTTTGAGTTTGAGTTTGATAATTAATCTTTTCTAACCGAGCTGACGACTAATAGAGATGTAGGTATACAAGAAGAGAGTGTGTAACGTTTGAAATAATAACAAAAGTTCTAATGATCATAATTATGACCTAATTTCATTTAATATACTTTTTTTAATATAACGATGAAATGGTATAATGATTTATTGATATAATTTCATTTTACCTCAAACGAAAAAATAACTTTAATTTCGGAAGTCGGTGGCAAAAAACGAAAATACAAAACTAAAAACAACGACGTTTTGTAGTGTTTTTTTTTTGTTTTATTTGTCTTCCATCACAGCTGGTGATACTTTATTTGCATATATCTATATCTAAATAAATATATATATATATCTAAATTACTTGTTAGTTATTAAGCTACATTGTTATGTAGCTTAGTAACTAACAAATAATTTAGATATAACTTAAATTGCTAAGTAACTATAAAATTAAGAAATCGTCCAATATCGTTATTCTTATTCACTTTAATGTTGAAGGGAAGACACTTGATTCGTCACGTGTTCTTTTTAATAGAACCAAGAACTTCTCATGTACTGTCTTCAATCATATCTGACCAGGCAGACCATATCATCATCAATTGTTCTTTCCATCCATATTTGCATGGAAAGCCCGGAATTGCTCATTATACTAATCGAAGCTGCCAAATATGGCGGCCATTTTGTTCGTGAGAAGTGGCACAAACGTAGATAGTAATGTCATCGGAAGGTGATATATAAAAGTAACACGGATGGGGCGTGGGTTACATTACAGGCGAATGCTCCCGTTGAGGAAGCACTGTTATGATAATATTTTCTTTCCGCAGTTCCACGTCAGACCGTCATATTTCATTTTCCCGTCACAATTTTTTTCGTGACATAAAATGGACTGCAGCATGGCCTTCCAAGAACTACTAATGTACAGTCCTCAAACATATCCTAACATGCAGATCAAACACTCCTCAATAATTCTTCCATTCCATAATTGCAAGGAAAGCTCGGAATAACTCATTATATACTAATCAAAGCTGCCAAATATGGCGGCCATTCTAAACGTGAGAAGTGGCACAAACGTAGTCATTAATGTGTCATCGGAAGGTGACTGACATTGCCTTTAACTGGTTATGTAACTCATCGATTAAATAGGCCGATGATTATTGCCAAAGGTATGTTCTAAGTTTGGCCGTAGGGTAAAACTGGCCGATTAACGATCCAAATTGAAATTCACGCAATGTGCCCGGACTACTTAGGATTTTTTTGTTATGATCAGTGTTATGCGGACAAGCGACGATGACATAATCCTAACTTCCTAACTATACTAACTAATATTATTTATACGATAGGAAGTTTGTTTGTTACGCTTTCACGCCAAAATGGCTGAACAAATTTGGATGAAATTCAGCACACAGATAGACCATGACCTGGGTAAGGACATAAGCTACTTTTCATTCTGGATCGCAGACGAAGTCATGGGCAACAGCTAGTATTATTATTAATGCGAAAGTAAGTTTGTTTGTTACGCTTTCACTCTAAAGTGGCTGAATGAATTTAGATGAAATGTGGAACATGGGTAGACCATGATCTGGGTTAGGATATATGATACTTTTTATCTCAATATTCCTACCGTATCGTGACTTATTCGGGTAAAACCGGGGTGCGCTGCTATTTTATTCCGTACATATAAGGCCTTGACTAACGCCTAGGTAGATAGATAATAAATGGTTTATTAGATAACACACGAAACTGAGCAACTTCGATGTTGATAACAAAATTGCCATTTTAAGATTAGCAAAGCTGAACAATTTAGGACTTAATTTCGTTCTATTGAGACTAGTTAAATTTACCTCCAAACTGTTTGTTAATTCCTTGGTCTTTGTATTCACAAGAAAAATCATTAGATCTCACGAAGCTCGTTAACAAAATCTTGGACGACCTTTCTAACACTCCGAGAATTTCATCCTAGCCGTTTTTCTGCCAAGATGACTTCCATTTCCAACCAGTTACATCTAAACATAAGTAACTACTTTGATCATCTGCCATCTGACCTCCACTATTTCCTATTTCATCTCGCCGCCTGAAGCTCTGCCGACCCCACTTTCAAACAAATGACACACACATTTCACGGAGAAGACTCATCCGTGTAATTTAGTGTTTGACCGGGGCATCGAACCCGTACCTTCGCGGAACCCATTAGCCCGTAGGCCCCAAAACGGTTAACGGAACTCTAAAATACCATTGGTGCTGTCATATTTTTGAAATAGACATAGGTACTGGTAGTTCGTTGGAGGTGTACTGAGTAATCTTACTAGGCTGTCACTTTAGTTTAGTGGTCGTCCGGAGCGACTGTTGAGCATGGGGTACTAGTTTCTATCACCGGGTCGGTCAAAGCATACTGGTAAGTTTTTTTTTAAATTCTTATTTTCCACAAATATGTACATAATTTTTGTTCTTACAATTTTACTCGTCAAACTTTATAGTTTGATGGCGAGAAGCGCTTGTTAATTAATACAAACTTTTAAAACTGCCTCGTTGGTCCAGTGGTCGCAAGCGTTACTGCTGAGCATGAGGTCCTGGGTTTGATTCCCGGGTCGGGCAAAGTGTTGTTGGATTTTTCCATCTGGAATTTCTCGGTAGCAGCCCGGAGTGTGGATGTGTGCCCGGTTGATGGCAATAGGCTCGCCCCCTATTACATGGGACTTAGATATAACTGGCGAAATGTGGGTGTACTATGGGTGCACCTCTGCCTAACCCTTCGGGGAATACAGGCGTGATGTTATGTATGTATGTAAACTTTTAAAATATATAGTAAAAAACTGACCTTAAAACTACTAACTAACAATATTAATACTACATAGTAATACTAATACAAGGTGTGAATTTATTTCTCGTTACAGGCTGAGTCCTCGCAAACGAGAAATAAAGTCCTTAATTTTGATTTCAACATACTTTTACTCAATTTAGGGTTTTGTCTTAACATGCCTATTTTATTAAATACCTTTGGTGCTAGATATCTTGAATAACATAAATAATGAAATATGGAATGAGTAGGTATGCTATACAAATATGAATACCCCCTGTATACAATTACGCCTGTATTTCCCAAAGGGGTAAGCAAAAGTGTACATCCACATGCCAGTTATGGGGGCCTCGTAACCTTTCTATTTGCTCATAATATCCGGCTTTGTTTTATGTTTCGCTGTCCATAGTAACATAATAATCTTTAACCAAAGCTAATTATAGCAAATCAGTCAAAAGATAACACAAACAGATATGTTTCCACCATTACGTCACATAAAGAAACAAACAGACCAATCATAAAGCCGGTACAATTTCGCTTTTGTGCCCTAAGCATAATTTTCACGTGGGTGACGGGTCGGCATCGAACGCGGTACCCACCGCTGATTTACCTTTACAGAGAGATGACAAAGAATTAAAGAACAGAAGGCTCACTTGTACCAAAGTACAATACAAACGGCCCACCTGTTGGCAAGTGGTCTGCCTATAGAGGAACAAGATGTAAAGTTCACTCATACCTCCATAGAAAATGGAGGATCCTCCGACCAGACGGGTGTCGTGTCTGGTGGGCAACTGCCCGACGATTGATGTCGGGACGTTGTATACATGCTAGTTGCGCGATAAACTCTGCTTGCGCGATGCAGGATTTCGCGTGACGTAAGTGTGACGCGTAGCTCGCGTGTGGCGTTGTACTCGTAGATACCGCTACATACCTATGGACATCTGCAATATCAGTGGCTTCGTAGTTGCGTTGCCATTCTAGAGACAAAGCTGAAATAACTGGACAGACGGGTGTGACACAGCCATTGCAAATGGCAAAACCGGACGGCCGTCTGTCAGTCTGTACTGACAGACGGACACGACGAAATTGTAAAGATTCCGTTTTCGACATTTAGCTACAGAACCCTCTCAACCCTTCTAACCGGAATACACCAACGCTGCTTGGCACAAAAATTGTGTATGTATGTATGGAAGTAGTAGGTACCTCCCCAGAAGAGATCCTTTACAAAAAGCGTTACTGTGACGTAGTATTTTATAAATTTTACAATATTAAAAAGCAGCACATGCAGATCTACTTACCCACTTTATTCAGCACATTCTTTTTAAATCTTCGTTTAATATTTTGTTCTAGCCTTTCATAAGATACCGATGCTATCGCCCATCGTATGTTTAACCTTCTGCATTTCCCTACTCTGTGTCACGAGACATAAATCTCATATTTTATCAATCCACCGATGTGTTTATTTCGTCTTCCGCATCTCGGAAACAATAATAGAAATATTGGTTTTGGCACAAGCAGTATATTTGGAGTTGAATGAGATAGCTTGGTGATTGCGTTGTCAATTATTAACCCCCGACGGAAAGAAGAGGTGTTATAGGTTTAACGTGTATATCTGTGTGTCTGTCTGCGACATCATAGCTTACAAATGGCTGAACCAATTTAGACTCTTTAGTTTTTTTTTTAAAGGTGACATGATCGAGAGTGTACTTAGCTAAAAAAGAAAGAAAGAAGAAAACCTATTCAGCCTCTTTTAGAGGATTTTGTTTGTGTCGGGGGCTTTTTTTTATTAATTTTAATTTTTATATTATATCTTATAAATTATTAACAGGACAGATCTATAATTATTATTGAATTATCTAACGATACTGTTATAATTCTTGATTATAAAATATATCAGGAAATTCTCAGTAGCAGTCCTGAGTCTGGATTTGTGCCCGGTTGATGGCAATACGCTCGCCCCTTATTACACGGTACTTAAACATAACTGGTGACATGTGGGTGTACTATATAGGTACACCTCTGCCTATTCCTTCGGGGATAACAGGCGTCATCTTACGTTTTTTTTTCTTTTTTTTTTTTCTTTATTTATTTATAGGGACTTTTACGCATAGCGTATGTCAGTCCCATCGTATCCTAAACAATTTAGCTTTCACAAGACATGGGCCATGAATTTGAACAAACCCTTCGCATCGTCACCATTTGGTTGGGATAAAATTGTATGGAACATGCCTACATCAGTTCTGTTTAAATTCAGGGACCTTACAAAATTATTTCTACTGGACTCAAATTGGACACATTCCATCAATAAATGTTGTAGGTCCTCGACAACTCCACATTCATCACAATTGGGTGAAGCGATTTTCTTCATCATGAAGGCAAATTTTTTGCATGGAATGTGTCCAGAGATCTGAGTCTAAGAGCAGTAACAATAAGTTTTCTACTAGCATTACTATCCATGAACCAGGGCATGCGAAGAGGTTCACACTGTATGGTTTTATACCATAAACCCTTCTCTAATGACCGTTTATTAAAATATTCTCTCCAATAATCATAGCATATGTTTTTAAATTTTGGTAAATATTCTGAATAATCTAATACAATGCTTATTTCTTTTCCATTCCTAGCCGCCAATTTCGCCAATGTGTCCGCCTCTTCGTTGCCCCGCCATCTTATGTTGTATTATGATAAAAATAATATTATAACATATCACAACGCCTTTATCCTCTGATCGAAATAGTAACTACCAATCAAATCACTTGACATCGGATATTAGGGGTCTTACACACGTGTTCGGGTCGGCATCGGCAAAGCCGAGGGACAAAATACCGAACATGATTTAGGGCTGAACGGAGTTTGCCGATCGGCACGAGCCGAATGAAAGACGAATATGTGTGGTAATAATTACTTCGGGTTGACTTTCATGTTCCACAAATACCTTGTGCCAACAATGGTCCGAACAAGTATGTAGCACCTTTTTTTTACATGACAATATAATAAAATAACTAACTTTCAAAATCCATTTTGCCACCCACAGGAAGACAAGTGGCTGCCTACTCTTTGTTAAGTAAAGGTCACCAAAGACCGTTCTTCTACACAATGTTACAGTTATTTTAACTGTGAGTGTGAACTCTTAACAATTGCGCATACATCCGAAATTCATATTGTTTGATGTGACCTTAACAAGGCGAGAATTACTTAGAAAAATATATCTGTTGTAACCATACAAGTTTAAATTGAGCGCTCAGCATCGTAGGCGTTGACTAATGTTAAAAAAGACCAACAACGTAATGTTATTTGTCAGTCGTTTGTAATATTTAAATGCTTAATGAGTTAAATGTTATTTAATAGGTGCAAGTGTGTGAAAAATAGTGTTGTTTCACACTATAACTGATTCCTACAAACTTGAAATACAAAAATAAGTTTTATTTTGATGTGCGTCAAATATGAGAGTATGAGTTATGCAGTTTCTTCTAAAGACTTCTTACTTTTTTTAGCCCATTGCTCTATTTGTACCAGACAAATAGTGCGTACATGATGCTTAACGGTGACTTACTCACAAGTGAGTTTTGTTTAAGAATTACTCCGAAAACCATTAAAAGAAACTTGCTTTTAAATAATAATAATATCAGTTAGACAGTATTGACGTTAGATTTGAATATAATTTATGCCATTCTCAATAAATACCTGACCTTTAGACTCCAAGAGCCGTCATTCTACTAGTCAACTTATAACAATGATAAAGTTGCTAAACCGCGAGCTGTCAGTTGTCACTTTCGTCATTTTAACAATTGAAGTCTTGCGTAAGATGGCCGTTCTTTGGTATACGCGCTTTTTGTGTTATTTATTCAGAGATAACTTTGGCCTCTTTTTAATAGTCTTCAAATTAGGAAAGGTTATATTTGAGGTGTTTGTTGAAAATGTATCAAGGGATGAGGGAAACTAGGCAGTGAGTGTGTGTGTGTGTCTCTCTTTGCAAGAGGCATCGCAGGTCAGATGGATGGCCTTTAGATTATATAGCTACCTTCTTAGGAAATGCTGAACTCACAAAGACTAGGTACTACTAGCTAAAACTAAAGGGTACATCGGTTTGACGTTCGATGTCTGGGGGCCTACACTCTTAGTCTGTCAACGAAGAAATGGGCCCATCTGAAAGTAGTTCAATACTTAGATATGAAACCCTACTCCCGATTAATTAACTCTTTCGGACGGGCAAAAACACATTGGTAGCAAGGACCACAGACTTCTCGACTGTCAAATCACCATAACCCGAATGAAAAGTAGCCCCCGTGGTAATCATACTCGTTCCTTCTGTGTACGAGAAGAGTACTTTGCCGTGCACGTTCACCTATAGCCTGAATCTTGAGATGTAGTTCTTCAAAAAGTTCTCACAGCTCTTGAGACTGACTGCACAAACACTTAGGCCCGTATTAATAAACGTTCCTCAATGACGTGCCCAAGTGCGCAATCATTTGATACGCCATTATTACGATATCAGCATCTCAAGATCATTGCTAATTAATAAACACATGAATACAGTATCTCAGTTACCAAGATCAGCTCCAATCTCAATCTCAGTGCGCTGTACTTGATGGCTTGATTTCGTGAACGATTACGTCACAATGACCGAAGTTTAGAATGACATGCATCACATTTCATTATTTTATGTTGTAAGATTTATTGAAATACTTGTATTTTGTTAAAACATTAATGGATAGCGCTGTATCACGTTATAAAGTTGTTTTCTACCCAAATAAAAAACAATGTGTTTTTATTTCCCAACAAATAAAATAAAAAATAAATAAAAAAAGTTTTTTTTTTTATATTTGATGCTGTAGGTTGTGATAAATGTATTAGGTCACCATAAACAAGCTGAAATATGAATTTATTAGATTACATTTTCACATAAATATATTGGGTTTTAAAATTACATTAATTGGATTTACTCTTTTTTTTTATTGTTATTTTTTTTTTTGGATTGGATCTACTTTTAAAGTTTATTTATTTATTAAAAGTTATACAACTAAAGAAATACATTTGTGGACTTAATGGCTTTGTGGTATACCTATAAATAGTAATTAAATATTTTTTATTATACTTATGATAAATATATTTAAAATATTTACATAGGTAGATAGGTACCTACCTGAAATGATGCTGTAGCATAAAACCGGTCATAAAATATCGTCATAGTAGGTACTCTATTTCATCGTAATAATTAATTTCATCCAAAATATTTTTAAACTCCATGTTTCGCGCTACTAATCATGACCTTAAGTCACGTACTGCCTACACTCAGGTTTACGCATCTCGAGTAAACACACCTATTGATACTTAAGTGTAGAGTTTCGTTTATTAATCAGTCCATCACTCGGCTGATAACGTAAATCCAAGCCGTAACTTAAGTACACAAATTATTATGTTTATTAATACGGTCATGATCTCAAGGTTGTCATCAAGTGCGACCTCTTGGGCTGAGGAACGTTTATTAATACGGGCCTTAGTACTCAAGTCTATACCACAATAACCCATAACCAAACCTACTTACATATTGTATAAATTATGCGTAAATACTTGACATGTATAGCTAAACATACATAGTTTCATAACAGTCAGGGTTATATAAATAAATGAACACTGACCAGGCCTTTGAACTGACCATCCGCTTGCGGCCCAAGTGGGAGGAGATAGCGATTTAAAGATTTTAAATCAACAACGTTAGAAGGATTTTATTTACCAAAATATTTGTTTCTTAATGCAATATTTTTTTTATATCGACACTAGGGTAATACTTAGGGGTCTATAAAAACTTACTGTAACCACTAAAGAAAGAAAAAAAAGAAAATTCTATTGGACCCAGATAGCACACTTTAACGCAATGGCTTGGTATTTACATTGGAGAAAAATACTAAATACTTCTTTGACTAACAAAAAAAATGATAATTACTAATATTCCCAGAGTCTTACAATCATTATTATAGTTTTATTAAAACACTAACTTTGTACTCGATACTAATACGTCGTATCTGTATCTATTTTACTGTGTTTACATAAACAATAAAATAAAACAGGAAGAAAAACAAGTACATATACCTTGTAGCGGTATCAATATTGCCACATGCGAGCTATACGTCATACTGACGCCACGCAAATCCTGCATCGCGCAAGCAGAGTTTACCGTGCGACTAGCATATATACAACGTCCCGACATCAACCGTCGGGCAGTTGCCCACCAGACACAACACCCGTCTGGTCGGAGGATCCTCCCTTTTCGATAGAGTATGAGTGAACTTTACACCCTGTTCCTCATACCTCTATAACCTTATCTCTGTAAAATTAAAATTGTATTTCAAATGTTCGTTATACATTAAATTAATTTGTATATATCAAATCAAAAACAACTTTATAAAGTGCTAAGGAGAAAATATGGGGTTCAATTAGATTTAAATATATTCAACCCCGCTTCCGCTCACTCCTTGGCCCACACATAGCGTCCCGTTAATGAGACAGTGACCGATATGTAGGCGAAAGGTCATACGTCTGCGTTACCTACTGGTGCTAGCGTGCAACGTGGCGATTGTGATACCATCGAGTTAACGTCTAGGATAGGTCGGCAGAGGTCTTGCTCCTGTATCCTAGGTCTATACTTACTCAAGTGTTAATAAATACGCATAAAAGTCGGACAAACCCAAATAAAAGCAAAAGTTACGTTCAAAAAATGTAAATAACTTTTTATGTGGAAGGTATTATTCAATGTTAGGTAGGAATATTAGAATTTGAGGAATTTTTCGACGCCATATTTTAGTTTTAGTCAGGTTAGGTTATTATAGTTTAATTTTAATTATAAATACTGTAATATTATTTTTGTAAATACGAATAAAGTTATGTATTATGATTAGTTTGGATTTATTGGCTATTTAAATATTTAATTAGTATACCAATTATGTGTATAATTTTTAATATGAAAGAAATAATAAAATTAAAACAAAAAATACTTGATTTGTGAGCGCGTTGATGTCTTTTGACTTAGCGGTTCTTCACCTTCCGTACCCGAAAATCGTAGATGGAATACTTTTATTTTGGCAACGTTTTTGTAAATTTCGTTAGCAATTAATCTAGGTGTTAAAAATTTATGTAAAAAGAAAAAACCGGCCAAGTGCAAGTCGGACTCGCGCACGAAGGGTTCCGTACCATTATCTATAAAAACGGCAAGAAAATCACGTTTGTTGTATGGGAGCCCCCTTAAATATTTATTTTATTCTGTTTTTAGTATTTGCTGTTATAGCGGCAACCGAATTCCATCATCTGTGACAATTTCAACTGCCTAACTATCACGGTTCATGAGATACAGCCTGGTGACAGACGGACAGACAGACGGACAGAGGAGTCTTAGTAAGTAATAGGGTCCCGTTTTGCCCTTTGGGTACGGAACCCTAAAAAACAAAAAAAATGGGAATCTCCTCTTTTCAAATTCAGTACAAAATTGGGACCCATAGCCATTTAATCTCTTGAATCCCGCGTAATGAACCACAATGACTTATCTATTGTGTCTCGCTCGATATCGCAACCTCTTGAGTCAAAGTGTTAATACACATAGTTGCTAAATCTGGACAGCTTTTAATAATGATTCTAAATGCCTGTTCAATTTAATTTGGATATTGACAAGTAAATAATGTCGAGTCACTTGATTGGCTGTTGTTATTACGATCAACCAATCACAACTGAACAGTCTTTTAAAAAAAACAAGTGCGACTCGGACTGGCATACGAAGGGTTCCGTATAATGCAAAAACGCCGGGAAAAAAAAACGTTTCTTTTATGAAGACCCTTTATTGTTTTTTTATTATTAGTATTTATAGCGGCAATAGAAATACATACTATGTTAAAATTTCAACTATCTACCGATTACGGTTCATGAGATATAGCCTGCTGACAGACAGACGGATGGACGGACAGCGAAGGGGTTATTGAATTCCGTTGGCACCCTTTGAGTACGGAACCCTAAAAACCAGTGGTTACAATTTAAGAGAGTGCATTCTGTGCTTTCATGCTGTCAAATATTTCGGTGTTTTAATTATTAATTAGTAAATATTACTAATTGGAATTATGAAATATCTCTGTATTGCACTAAAATATTAATTATGATACACTACACACTGAATTTGGAGTTATAATAATTTTAAAATTAAATATTCAGAGTGACATTAGCCACACCGGAGCACATGCTCGTAACTTATAGTAGTAAGAAACAGAAGCCGTTACCATAGCCGAAATCGGCATGAGATGCATTATGTATTACCCGATATTAACGATTACAACTAATAATCTATATGACGGAGAAGGTACGTGTTTCTCGTTATTATCAGGCATATTTTAACTGCTGTGGGCGTACTGTGGGTAGTGTTGGTTATTGCGCAATAGAAAAATCGTTTGCAGTTCAAATCAAATTATAATTTAAGAACAAATTAATCACTCTAGCGAATCACACACTGTAGGTACACGACACAACTATACGGAACGCGGGACAGTTCCTAGGGTGGAGGTACTGATCTCCTCGACGGCAGAATGGTAAGTGTCCTCTCGTCCCAACAGCGCTCCTCCATCAGCGAGGCTCTGTCATAGTACGAAGTTAGCCGAGTATGCGCGTCATCGCGAGGGTGCTGCGACCTCCCGGAACTCGTGCTGCGCTTCGTTTAGTGCCCAAACAAATGACCGTCTCCGATGTATATTTTATTGCATTACAGAGCGATATTCCATAATTTAACTGAGTAATATTGACTAATTAATCAAAACAGTGAAATATTTCACAACTATTTGCAACGTTGCCAACTTTCAGAAAACACCCTCTTAAAACTTACATGTATGCAAATATAAAACACGGTATCTGCCCACCTTTCGACATTTTTACTGCGACGTAAATCGGTATTTTATATAATCCAGTCGTTTTATAAGAGAACGAAGCGAGCATAAAATTGAAATAAATACTATTTTATTTAAGTTATAGTTCAATGTGACTTAAGTATAGATTATGATAGTTTAAACGAGGCATGTGGATTACTGGGTGGTCTTGAAAATGTTGAAAGCATTTACTGTGTTATGCATTGTGGCAATGACTTTGGTAGTGTAAGATGTTATTCTTTTTAAGTCATGAACTATAATAAAATTAGAACTTTTCGTGAGGAGCTCTTCTGGGGAAGTTCCAGCCTGGCCTTTTTAAGTCATGAACTATAATAAAATTAGAACTTTTCGTGAAGGACCTCTTGTGGAGAAGTTCCAGTCTGGCTTTTTTAAGTCATGAACTATAACAAAATTAGAACTTTTCGTGAAGGAGCTCTTCTGGGGAAGTTCCAGCCTGGCTTTTTTAAGTCATGAACTATAATAAAATTAGAACTTTTCGTGAAGGAGCTCTTCTGGGGAAGTTCCAGCCTGGCTATTTTAAGTCATGAACTATAATAAAATTAGAACTTTTCGAATAGAAGCTCTTCTGGGAAAGTTCCAGCCTGGCTTTTTCCCTACTATGTTTGGGACAGCTTCCAGTCTTACCGGATGCATCTGAATACCAGTATTTCTTCTGGGGAAGTACCGTACTATAAATATTTCTGTCACCAAACCATGTTGTATCTGGTATAGCAGATATCCAGAGGCGGTTACCACTCACCAGGTGGCTTGCCTGCATAGCATAATAACCAAGGGTGGGCGTTCTTAAGGACCGTCTTATGTAATTTTGACTTTAAAAAAGTGCTGATTCTCAGCCTAGTTTGAATAAATGGGTTTTGATTTTAATTTTGAATCAGCCTGCAACGTTCCTACTGCTGGTACACAGGCCACCTTTCTGTGAGAAGTACTGGGCCATAATCTACCACGTGGGCACAGTGAGGGCTGGTGGATGTCACATGTCTTCGAATTTTTTGGTTGACCATGACGATGTTTTCCTTGACCACTTTGAGAACAGCGGCGATGAAATAAATTACACAAAGTAAAGTGCTTGCCTAGGTTGGCTGAAAATCAGCGCTGTGCTGTGGGTCCCCCATAGCATTATATTATTTTGTTTGTTTTTATGTTACATTGTTACCAGAGCTTTGTCTTTTCTAAAGTACATACATCTTTTATAGGATACTGTGTTAAATGTTACAACAAAATACCTAGTGATATATCGCAATTAAATGAAGAAAATTTCAAACTCTTAATAAAAGTACACTTTGTAAACAAGCATATAACAAATTCGAGGATTATATCCTAGATAAGAATGCTTGGAAACATGCTGGTCCTGCTCTATAGGACAATCTAGAGTCTAAACAAAATCAAACTGGTTGGTAATTTAATTGTATAATTTAAAATTTTTATGACATTGATTTTTCCATTATGTAACTACTTTAACTCACACACTAAATTATTATTTGTGAAATTTTGGAAAAATCATTTACTTTTCAATATTTGTAAATATGTGAGCACCATGTATCTATCTCATAATTAATTTACCCGTCATTGCTTTATATTTAATTATTTTTACCTATTGTGGTATAGTAATTGTATTCTAGGTGCATCGTCTTCACATATAATTATAAAATTAATGTATACATCATGTAAAACATTTTTAAAAGAGTAACGGTGTGGAGTTTCTTGCCCATTCTTGTCCATACGAAACTACCTTTTGGAAGGGGCAACTAGAATCAATTCTATTTCTTTGTAAATTTTGACGTTCAAAAGTGCCTTTTATGTGCCTATTTGAAATAAATGATTTGACTTGACTTTGACTTTGAGAATTATGTTTTTTGTATGCACGTGTTTGTGTCACAAATAAACCTAGTTTTCTTTCTTTCAGACTTATCCTGCCTTTCTAAGCCTGCATATTTGCGACCAAATAACATTAAAAAAGTTTTTTATAATTTTGTTAAAATCTATCCCCAAAGATTTTTCCTCCCACACCAAAGCAAAATGACCTATTGAAGTTCTAAACCACATATAAAGTAAAGAAACTAAATAACGCGTGTAAACTAGGCCATTTATACGCACGACTGATCAATCAGCAATCCGTTACAAGGCAATTTTAGTTGATTAAGCGATTCATTAGCGCTTTAAAGCATTTACATAAGGTTATGTAGCTGTGTTATGTTTACACTGTCTTCACATGTTGGTCCCAATATTGGCCCCAATGTCACTTGTCCAAAAAATATCAATCAATCTGTCTAACCGGAAGCAGCTGAATACCAATATTTTACATGGACTGCCTATCTGACTTCCACAACCCAGTTACTGGGTAAAACGATACCCCTTGGTAAGACTGGTTGTCAGACTTTTGGGCTTCTGACTTTTGTCCAACAAATAGCCTGGACCTAAAAGTTAGCCAATGCTATTGTCTCGATCCACTAGTTGGACGGGTGACGATGGGGCCAATGGTGGGAACAACGCATGAAGCCAGCCTTAAGAGTTTTTATTAGTATATAATATGGTGTTGGTATTTGAGGAATTTTCGGTGCATCTGTTGAAGTTATTTATTCGGAGTGCGTAAAGTATTTTTATTGAAGCAATACCGTTTTATATAAAAATTTCGTTTAAAGTAAATGAAAATGTGTTTCGGAAATTATTCAGACCTTTTGTCCCATAGGATTTGAATAGCATTATAAGTTTTGTACACCCACGCCATGTTTACCTCATCGGAGAATACTGGCGTAATTTTATGTTTGGTATTTTTTGGTAAACCGCACCATGGTTAATAAAAATCATGAATAAGTGTCAACATTACGAAATTCATACCAAAATGACCACCAGGAATCATCCTTTAGAAGGGGAATGGTGGAAAATTTTAATAGAATTGGAAGAAATAAAAACTATTGCTCGATATTAATTATTATTTTCTTTTGTTACAGATTCTCTACTCAACAGTGGAACGTCACTTACTTCGTGTCTGTTTATAAGGTAAATACTGCTAATTGATCTTATTAATTAAATGTCATTACCCTCGCTACAATAGTATTTTAACTATTGTACACGATTTGTGACAGTAACGTAAAGTGTATCAGTACAGTTATCGAGGGTAATAATATACTCAAGCCGGTGAGAAAATCATTGTTTCTATAAAAAAAAAAACTTGTGATACTATAAATATAATGCAAGTAATTTACATCTTTAAAATATATCACAAACTAAGGCTTTGTTCGCAACTCTTTACGCGTGGATTTCGGATTTTGTGATTATGTTGTGTTTATGTTTATATCGGGTTTGATTAAAAAATAAACACGCCTATGACCATTAATTCTGGAGGTTCAAACTTTTTCTATCTCAAATTTTACCCGATTTAGCCTGACGTACACACTCTTTCTCACCTATAATATTTATATCCGGGAAAAACTATCCTTTATTTTAATTTAGAATTATTGTATCTATCTATGTGCCAAATGACATCAAAATCTGTTCAGCCACTAACTCGTGATTGACTAACAAACGTACAAAACTGAAACATCCAAACTTCTTAGTTGTACTCCATTTTCGTTACAACAGTTCAAAGTACCAACATTACTCAGTACCAACGTAACAGAACGAATTTCCTAGGCCAAGTATGTAGCAATTAAAGATTAAACCTGGTCCAGAGGTCTACTCTCGGAGGTCTGGTCCGAGGTCCCGTTAAATGAGGGTCAAATTAACTCTGTATTAGACTCGTCTCAATCAATTCCAAGTAGTGCTTTGGTGTTTGGTGCAAGTCACATGAAAGAACGATTTGGGATAGAACTTTCTGGAAGACTCTTATAGGGAGTTATGGAATTTCTTGTCTTTTGGAAGTGGCATCTAGAATAGTATAAAAACTCGGGATACATTCCATCCCAAGGGCGTTCGAGCGGGTAAATGTTGACATTCAAAAGTGCCTCATAATGGTGTGATTAAATAAATGATTTGACTTGTCTTTGACTTTAATATAGTAGTTAAAAATACTATGAAGTGACTCTTCATTTGAGTAAGAATGCAATAATAAAAGCATGGGAAGACTAAAGAAAAAATGAATTGTGTAGAAGATAAAATGGCTAGAAGGGGCATACTAAAATTAGTGAGGGATATTGGCGGGAGGATCATGATAAAATGAAATAATATTACCTATTATTGTAGTTACAACCATTTTTAATGCTAACTAATGCTGCCAGCCTTTTAGGCACTTTTCCTGTTGACAACGATGCGGACGAATTTTTTGATGCCCTATTATTATTTCCCCTCACTTTTCATATTACATATTATCATTATTATTTTGAGACTGTTAGCTTTCAAACTGTATAAATAAATTATGACGCTATCGATAAAAGAAAAAATTGTTTATGTTTTTTTTTTTTTAAACTGGAAAATAGAAGAATGCAAAATAAGGCCGCTTCCAAATTCCATAGGCTTCTCCCAAGTTCGCCACCCGGATCTATCTAAGGCCAGTAAAAAGTCATTAACATTTTTCTGAATGCAGGATGATTTTATTTAATTGATTCATCTATCTCAATGAACCCTCGCGCATTATGAAACTATGAATGAAAGAAAACCTATGATCTTGTTCCTCAATTTAACAATTTGATTCGGTGTTTAAAATCAATTAGGAATAATAAACTCAGGAAATATTTTAATAAAGTCACTTATTTTGAGAGTAAAAACAGTTCTCTATAAAAAAGTGTAATCAATGCAAATTATAAGTTGCTTTCGTATCAATCTGTGTGACTGCATTATTGTTTTAAACAACGAAACGGATTTTTATTCTGTGTCCACAATTTTTTTGAGGATTTATTTCCGGAAGGTTTATGAGCATAATGGTTTAATATTAAACTTACAATAATAAATAAATCTCGATGTTTTTTAGGGCGAACCCGGGGCGGGTCGCTAGTAAACTATAAATTATTTTAAAACAAGCGTTGTATATATTTTTATTAGTACAATGTTGACGCCATTTCATATTTATGTGTTATTAGCTGCCCGGCGCGACTTCGTTCGCGTGGTGTCTTACCCATACCCTACCCCTAAGCCGCCGCGGGCGTATGCAGAACAACTCACCAAAGTTTCATCAAAATCGGTCCAACCCTTTCGGGAGTCCATAGAGGACAAACAAACATTGATTTTTTTATATATATAAATAATGTTATTATTTTGAGCTGGTTAAACCAACTGCCAACTATTTATATTTCGTACGGACACGAAAGATAGTTAAGTAGAGCAAAACTTAACAGAATTTCTTCATAAAGTTATTCATTAATTCTCATAGTTAGCTAAATTAATCTTATAATTATAATTGGGTAACTGTTGCCATTTCTTTTTCCTCGTTATGGCAGATATTTGCTTTGTATAATTGACCTTATAATTGATTTGCCACCTTAAGGTTGAATGTCACTATTATGGTCTATTATTTGTCTAATACCATTTATACGATGCAAGTTTCATGCCTGTGTGTATACAATAAAATTGAAACAACTTGCATCATCTCAACACTGCTTAGACTGTGCAATTTTTAATGTTGTTCAAATTATAGTGCATACCATACAACCTGTGGCAGCCTGTGGCAACACAGGCAATCAAATCGCACCGTGTAAATCAGGCTTTAATGAAAGTTTAGTAATTTAACTTGGTGATTTTTTTTAAAGTGGTAACGACTCACGAGATCTACTAAATGTTATGCCTAATTTAATCATCACACAATACAAAATCTTTTTTCATAACGCCATTGGTGATTTCCAGGCAAAAATTACAAAATTAATCACAAAACGCTTACCTCTTATGCCTTGGACCAAACTTTATCGTTTATCCAGGAAGAAATTAAACCTAGGCAAGCACTTTAGCCCATCTAGATCTGTACTGCATACCGGCTAGGTGTTAGTATGTTCCAGCAAATAAAATAGCAGTAAAACAGGTGCGTTTGATAGCTACAATGTTGTGAGATCGTGGGGAATGGAATCAGTAATAAGACCGCAAATTGGAGAAAGAAAGAAATAAAATCACGCCTACTTTCCACAAAATAGAAGACTGTAGCTGTTGGTAGAATACAATTCGCCTGTTAGCCAGTTATGTTTTAGTCCCGTGTAATAGGGATGCGAGCCAATTGCCATAAACCGGGCACGAATTCAGACTCCGGATTGGTGACCGTATTCTTGTCAATTAATTTTAAAGTCAACATCGGACTCAACGGTAAAAAAGTGAGGAAAAAATTAATCACAGCCACATTTACCCATCGTAGATGACACTGGAGGATAAAGTATTAATTAATTTGTGCCCATAACCAAATTGAAACGTCTCAAGTGTCTGTAATTTCCACCTGATGTTGTACAGCTGCAGAAATAATATTTTCTTATGTGCTAACAAAACATATTAATATTGCAGTTCTTATAATAATATTTGTAATAGCCAAGAGTCTCGACCAACACCCAAAGAGGCTGTCGTTAGGCAGTTGTATCAAGGGCTTTGTACTGAAAGCAGTACTCCTAGACACGGCGCGTATTGTTAGGAGGATCCTCTCTTTAGGTTTAGAGACTGACTTAATTATGTAGTTCCATGCTCACGATGATGGTGGGCTATGTATTATTATTATTCAACTGTTATTTCGGTCACCTGCATCTGTTTAAGGATAATTCTAAGGCCCAAGATTATGCCTGGACTTCAAAAGAGACTGTAACCTCTGAGTTTGTTTCGGCCTTTATTCTCACAGTAGTCAGATAGGAAACGCCGATCTCATCTAGTTTTTATAATATGATTGACGTGTAAAAGTGTTTGTACATACCTACTTACAGAAATAAAATCATTTATCGTTTATCATCGTCTTCAATGCTACTGAAAAAGTTACAAACTCAAATCACCAATGAGTAGCCGGAATGTCACAGCACTATAATAAGGCAAATAATTTAATGTTTTGTGTTTCGTAATGTTAATTACTTACTATTGTATAGAATCCAGTTCTTCTAACTGAACAGACAGCTGTGATGCTGGGGAGGTTGTTGCGCCACTTCTTCTGCCCAGCTAAAGCACTAGGAAGTGGTGTAGGGCGGGCGTTTTGGGGGACTGTCTTATGTAATTTTGACGTTCAAAAAGGCTGATTCTCAGCTTAGTTTTTAATAAATGATTTCTGATTTTGATTTTGATAATATTTCAAAGGCAGTCCGTACTTCGTACGTTACTTTTGAGTACCGTCATAGACGATGAGCCTAACCGTCATAATGATCAACTTTACCGATGACATCTTTATCCGATACCGATAAGGCTCCTACAAATAGGCGCGACACGCGACGCAAATCGCACGCGACACAAAGACACCGCTCGTCGTTGATTGGCGGTGCCTTTGTGTCGGGTCACGTGACGCGCCGCGTTTTTAGAACCCTTTACAGTCTGTTTCATATTTTCTGCGCGATTTTGTTTAAAACAAAAGCGAGTTCTATATAAAAAATCTCGTGACACATTTGAATAACATTATGTACTCTACTCACCGCGAGCATTCGCTTTACGAATTTGTTTTGCAAACATTCGTTGTCCGGCCTTTTGTAAAACAACGAACATTAATTTGCCAATGAATGAATATTCGTTCCCGCAAAGAATGTTTGCAAAACAAATTCGTAAATGCTCGCGGTAAGTACGGTTCTTTAGAGGAATATTTTCCCACTTCTTGTCTTCAAGCAAAAAGCTCTTAATTTGTAAATCCATCCGAATAATGATTGCAATAACACATTTTATTCACACTTCCGTCAGTAGGTACCTACCTACCTAGTATACCTACAACCATTATTATCACATTAAAAGCGTTTTTTGTGTAACAAACCGAACAAAATCACTAAAAATAAATTATACTGTGAAATTCATAATTGGCCGATTTGATTTTTATTATATTTTTGATACAACGGGCGAGGAATTTACGAAAATCCGTGAAAATCGCGAATAAATATTCGTTGTTAAAACCAGGTTTTTGCATTAATTTTGTTGGGACAAAAAAGCTTCCACGAGTAGACCTACACATAATTAGTTTCGATACGAGGTAAGTAGTACGTATCGATACAATATTTTTTATTTGTGATGTGTTTGCTCTTGACTCTAGTCTAGGTCAGAGATGACAGAGACAAAGACGACGATGGAGTGAGCTTACCCAGAAGAAGCCTGTTCACTCTCACTTTGAAGAGATTTGGGTTGTATGCGTTCGGAAACACAGATATAGGTAGAGAGTTCCACTTTTTTGCTGTGCGCATTATAAAAGACATTTGGAAACGCTAAGTGCGAATTGGTGGAATACCAACTAGGTAGGGATACTAACTTGCAGTGCGTATAAATGTCTGATGGTAGAAGGTGGCCGGTGGAATGAGGTCGTGGAGTTCTTGGGCACACTCACCGAAGTACAATCTGTAGAAGACCGACAAGCAGACAACCTTGCGGCGATGAGCCAAGCTGTGAAGCTTGGCATCCACCAGTTTTACATCGCCAATGAGCCTAGTAATGTAATGCAATGTGATAATATTTAATACTCGTTCCTTCTATGTATGGCAAGAAGCCTTTGCTCTGCAGTGGGAACACAAAGCTGGTATAAGTATGAGTCATTCACAATAACAAAATCATTACGTATCGTGTATATACTCTCCACTATCTATAATCCCAATATTAGTTAATGCTCATTCGTAGTCGAAAATTGTGCTGAAACTTCTTTGACAGCTGTAAAGTCTGAACCGGTGTCCTTGTCTCACTTCTTCTTCTTCTTCGTGTCGCTGGCACGACTTTTTTCAAATTTTGTTGGCCCAAAACTGATCTCACTGCTAGCATGGCATCAGGTTTAGCTGGTGATAAAGAGAATCAGTACCTACTGTTTTTTATAGTGCATTAAAACAGATTCCACATACCTATGTGGAATAGAATAGTTAGAATAGAATAGAATAGAATAATACTCTTTAATATGTACACCATAAAAATTACAGATATAAACGTACGTACGTATTACGTTAGAGGCTTCCTGGACAGTCGCATTTTTTTTAAATCATTTGTTTAAAAAAAAAAAACAGTTTCTTCCTAATTAATCACAACAGAGAGAGAGAGATTAATCACACGGCATTTTTATTATATCTTTAATTTCTACGTGATATTTATTTTCAAACTTAGAATCGTGTTAATTGTACTTTACGCAAGTCCGTTCCACTTTCTTATAGAGTCGCTTCTTATCTTGCTAACTGCCGGCAAATATTTTTACCACGATCTATTCTCAAACAATTCTCGTCCATACTAGATAAGTACGTATCATTGATATAATCTCCACAAGTCATAATCCCAGTATTATTTAATACTCGTGACGGTAACACCGACACACAATTTCGTTACTTTAGTCCGTGAGTACAGGACATTCACCCCATCAGTGCGGAGCAAAAAGCTATAATACAGGCGTACATGTCGGGACATGAGAAAGTGCACAACGACGTTTAATGGCGGACGAGGATTTTTTTAAAGGATGTCTAGTTTTTACGGAATAGGTATTTAATACATGTAGTTTTATTATTATTATTATCTTTTTGCTGATTTATTAAAAAAAAAAGAATGGAGTATTTTATAAAAAAAATAGTTAAACAGAAGGAATCCAATTAAAAAGAAGCTATTGAAATATTTCGTTAACAATACCTTTTCAGAAATACTCAGTTATTATTGGAAACGGTTTCACTATAAAAAGTTAACATATTTATTGGCCTTCAAAAGTCATTATATTTATAAACAATCGTGAAGGAACATTGCCGTTACCACACTTGTGAAACGGTTTAGTTATTGCAGTTATGTAGTATGTTATTATTAGTGAAAAAATAAAATTGTGGCCCGTTCTCATGGTTACTGTCGAGCTTAGCAATAATACTTGAACTGTGGAAATTGTGTGATAGACTAGTAATTTATGTCTACATAACGCAGTTGCAGCTAATTTCAATTACTATTGTTACGTCAAAGTACTGCAATTCTTTGACATAAAACTGTGTGTAACTGTTAGGCTTCATAAATGTGGTTTCATTTGCCTATAAGACTGTAGTGAACTGTTTTCGTATTTTTTTTTTATAAAATTGAAAATAAACTAACAAAAAACAAATGATATTGTATCAATATTTTGATTTATTTTCATGTTATTACATAGATTAATGGCTGTAGATTGTATCGGCTTTGCCAACAGTTTAAAAGCTTGAATAATGGTCGACATAATTACGCAGCTGTATTGTACAAACAAAAAACTAAGTCAATATACATAATTAATCAAGATAGTAACATGTGCCATGTTTTAAAGAGTTACCATAAACGTTTTTTACCGGTTATATCTCTATAGTAATGACTCTCAATCACGTTTCAAAGCAAAACCAATTACGATTCAGCTTATATAAAGCTTGTTTGTTTTACTAAAAGTTTTTGAAAGACACATTGTCTCTTGATCGGTAAACCTACTCTCAAACTTATGTAAAACCTTTTATGATTGATTGTCCAGCAGCATCAGTTTTAAAAATAATGTTTTAATAGATTTTAGACAACAGTTTTACTGATCCAAAACAAATTGAATTCCGATAAAGGCATACATTTCAAACAAATACTAACTTCTGCTATGAAGAGAACATCTTGTCTCCAGTAGATTTATGTGTTACATTTAATTTTTTTTTTAATTGTTATGATTGGTGGCAAATACGTACGACAAGAATACTAAAATAAAAAATCACTATGGCATTCAGTCCACCTCTGTACATTTGTGTGCTCAAAGTATTTAAAAACTGCCAATGAAAAAAAAACTAAGGGTTCCGTACCTTATGGCTAAAAACGTCGAAAAAAACACGTTTCCTGTATTGAGACCCTTTATTTTTTTTTTTACTATTTTTTTGTTATAGCGGCAATAGTGATCAATCAATCAACATACTCTGTGAAAGTTTCAACTATCTACCTATTATGGTTCATGGTACACACACACAGACAGACACACAGACAGACGGACGTACAGATAGCAGGGACTTGGTAATAGGGTTCCGTTGGTACCCTTTGGGTACGGAACCCTTAAAATAAACAAAAATAAACTTCTTTTTTTTTTTTTAAACCCAACAATATTCTGGGTGTCAATTAATCGCGCTTGCAGTGTGTGCACCTTGTTATAAATCCTTGAGCATCAAGTCCGACTCAAGCATAACGGTGAGGACCAGTCGCGTTATTAGCACGTGATACTACCGATATATACGAGGGGTAGGCAGGAGTACAGGCTGTGCTCAATAAAATGCGTAATGATATAAGTAATTATTTAAAAAAAATGCTGTGTTGAGCGAGATTTTACACAAGTGGGTGCGGGTGGACTATGCCACTATTTTCTAGGAGTAGTCTGACGTTAAGATTTTTTTAAAGATTTCTTTGTCATCACAGTCAACGAAAAAAATAATTATGTCCAATATATTTTGCAGGTGCAGGTTTCTGTCGTTAAGAAATTGAATAAGACTTCTTTATTTCAATCCAGTCAAAAGTACAAAATAATTGTTGGTAAAATAGAAACAGTCAGGACTTACTTGGGAGCCCAATAAGCATAAAAACTTGTACCTTCTTTTTAATTATGAAATTCAGGTTGGAATCACTGAACCAGTGCAGTGTAGATGCTTTCTAAGTATCTACGCTATTGCATAGGAATTCAGAAGGTGGGGATGCCCATATCCGCAAACCTTATCAGCACTATTGAGAAAGTTTTTTTTCCCATAAAAAAACGATTTCTCACGAGCCACTTACTTATTTTTACAAACTAGTGTAATCGCCGGATGGTTATTAAAACTGCTTTTACATCCTATAGATGTCGCCACATGTTCGATAAATGTTAACAGCAAACTAGTATGATAAGTAGTCTTCCTTTGGAAAAGGTAATTCCCTTCCTTTTGAAGACCTTGGAAAGATGTCTCGGTTCGTAGAGTTAACTTAGGGAAATATATGCTTGAAATATAATATTACGCCTGTCTTCTCAAAGGGGATAGGCAGAGGTGGACCGGATAATCGTAAGTTGGAAAAACGGATTGGTATTCCATAAATTATCCTCCTGCAAGAGAAAATATTTTATTGGGTTATCATAATATCAGACGGATCAGCAAAAAAGACTTGAGAATTCAAACTCAACTCAAACTCAAAACTCAAAGCATTTATTTCAAATAAACCAATTACAGGCACTTTTGAATTGTCAAGGGGTCGGTCAGTCAGAAACATGAAGCTAGTTGCCCATTCCAAATCGTAGTAGGTACCTATGGAGAAAAACGGGCAAACAACTCCAAGCACACTCTTATGGTTACAAAATATTGGTGACATCATTCATGTTACAATTATGCATGTGAGGACGATGCAGAACTTTAAAAGACTCCGTAATAAAAAGACAAAAACAATTCAAATATTAAATTAAATTAAAATAACCCGTGGCAGCTAAGAGATGACCAGTCCCTACTGATGGCGCGGCGCCCGTTCACGAACATGACGCATAGATTAGCACCAGTCAGCTCATCCATTTTGAAGGGAGCTAAATGATCCAACATATGCGCCACCACCAGCGAGACATTAGAGTGAGCAAGACATACTCTTAGCCGCCAGGGCATATTCAAGTCAATGGAAGACGTACCCAGTAAATGGTAGCTTTATAATATGGACATAGTACTCACACATGTGCTGCAAGTGTAAATGTAAAGGAAGTCCCAACTCAACCAGTGTTTCCTGTATATGTGTGTTATGTTTTCGACATACCGTACTGTAACTGTACTCAAATTTTTAATTTCCTACACCAACATTACAGCTGCAATCGACCCTTTTTTAATGTTGCAGGCCTGGAGCATAGTGTTGTATTAAGAGGGATGCGCCAAGGTAGCCCGCGAAATTCAAATTTTCTTACGTTTTTAGCATTTTGCGGGTCAGTATCAGGCTGTATGGTAATCTAAATATGATTCGCGACCGTATCAAATATGGTTGTACAGAATTATAATCTTTAGAATCAGCAATACAACTCCTTAAGTTAGAATTGCCCTCAAATGTCATGATTTCATGAAATAGTCATTCTAGGGTAATATGAACTTATACAGATGTATTGCTGATTATAATTATTATAATTCTGTAAAGCCATATTTGTTGCGGTCGCGAATCATATTTTAATCAAAATACAACCTGACAGTGATTTGCAAATTGCAAAAAACGTAACAAAATTTGAATTTCGCGGGCTACCCTGAAGGTTCCGCCTTAAGGCTCATTCATAAGTGATTCAACGCATCGTTGTCATTTAAAAAAATAAGTCCAATCACAGTTGTCATTTTGATCTAGCAAATTAAAAATCAGAGTATCGATTGACAATAGGTAATGTTTAAAGTGCTACAAAGATTTTTTGGTGCTGGAACATTGACAGGGGACCGTTCTTGATAAACATTAATTGTATAATAATGTTCTGTGAAATTGTAAAAAAAAAAATGGCGGCGTAACTTCCTATTTTGGCCGCGCCACAAAATCCTTGCGCAACTATACAAACTCAACAAATTGAATTCTTTGTCCATTGACTGATTTCTCAGTGTAATCAAATTATATACTAACCATGTTAATAAAAGAATCTAAAACCGAACACATTCACAATTTAATTCAAGAGCTCACGCTTCATCGCCTCTCACACTTAACCGTGTTTCTTTTCATTAGCAAAGCAGAGCACATCGAAAACATTCATTCAATCAAACCAATTTATATTCACCTTGCAATTCACAAAATGTATTCGACTTTCAACCGTATGTTTAAAACAATAAAATTCTAATCTTATTTCGTGGAGATCAAGTCTAACTTTGCTATAAAACAATTACATATTTTCGACAACCCAAACTTATTGAAATTTAAACTGTATTTGTAAAAAGATAGAGTCGTTTATCACTTGTCTGTGAGTAAAATTCAGTTAGTACAAAAACAATGGGATTCTATAAATATGAGATTGCAAAGAACAACCAACAGAGATGGCCTAGTTGTATAATATCTTATTAATTAGTGGTTATAGTGAGTCAATTATTTGATAATTTATTGAATAGATTAGACCAACTAGTTCTAATGGCGTTTTAAAATGGCAGCATTTTCTAGAAACACAATATTTCTGGTTTATTTTTCTTTGAAAGGTTGCAGCCCGGAGCCTGGATTTGAGCCTAACCGGGCCCAAACCCAGACATCCAACTACTGACAATAGAATCCTACCTATTACCTACATGAGACTTAAAATAGATGGCAATATGTGGATGTATAATTTACGCAGAGGTGTCTGTCTAGGATAATCTATACATATAATAAAATGGTAGGAAAGTCAAAACTGTACATTGAATATTTTTTTAAAAGAATACTTGGGGTGTGATTTACAATCGATACCGAAGCCAAAAATATAGTTTTTTTGAATTTTTGTCTGTTTGTCTGTGTGTATGTCCGGGATAAACTCAAAAAGTACTGCATGGATTTACTTCTTTGGCACGAATATTATTAAGAAGTCGGGTCAACATATAGGCTACATATTATCACGCTATCACCTACGGGAAACGAGCAGTGAACCTTTATTTCTTCAACGCATTCTGTAACAACGTGTAGTCTAACGACACATATTTGAATGTTGTTATTATGTTAACCATGCTATAAGCTAGTTTCACACTATAAAAATCACGCAATATAAGTAACTTAGGCCGATAAACATAATTAAATGAATATAAGTAGTATCAAGACAATTTTAAAGTAGCGCCAATTATGAGATTTCAAAAACATCAAGTCGAATTACATGTGTAAGCCCTTTTTGGATATAAATAATTTAAATTTGATCATGTTGGCGAGGTTAATAGTTGTTTTTAAGAGTCATAGATGGAGTTGTGCATTTTCTTCTTAAAAATTGTATCGTTAATTCGTTTCAGAGATGAGCAAGACAATTAAAAAAAATGTGTTTATATAAGTTTTAAGCTGCTTCATCTATTTGTTATAAAATTCATCGAGTTTGTCTGTATGTAATAACAATCACAACTTAAAAAATAACTGCATACATTTATAACAAAATTTAAACTCGAAAACGGCACGCTGTAAGCAATTTGAGCTAAATAACGAAGAAAGAGGAAAATTAAGCATGCCATATCATTATATCTCGAAGATAAGACATGCTCATTTTTTTTACAGTACAGAATAAATAGTAACATCTGCTTCAGTCACAACTTATGACTTAATTCAGCAGAATCACCATAAAGTCATTTATTCAAAGCAGGCTGAAAATCAGCACCTTTTGAAGGTCAATTTTATAAAAGACAGTCTCTCTCTTTTACTGCACTTTCTGTAGATATGAAATGTAAAGAAGAAACGGGTAAGTAAATGAATGTTATTTTAAAAGGTATAATCGTAGGTATTTTTGGTGCTGTATATCGTTCACGCAGACGACGTCGCGGGCACCAGCTAGTATAATATAAAGAGATTATAAATTGTAAGATTTTTGTAAATTGCACAATCATTTTAAATTATTATTGTGGCGAATCTCTCCCATTATTGATTGACATGATCATTATTGATATTTATGATTATTCAGTACCTAATTCAATTTTAATGGGATTATCTGTTTAATGACTGCATGAATAAGGTCAACAATTAATTTAAATATGTAACGTTATTTTACATTTGCACGCCGAAATTAAAGGCAGAACAAGAGAACATTTTTTACATTTTACCAAAGTCAAAGTCAAATCATTTATTTCAAATAGGCACATAAAAGGCACTTTTGAACGTCAAAATTTACAAAAAAATAGAATTGATTCTAGTTGCCCCTTCCAAAAGGTAGTTCCGTATGGAGAAGAATGGGCAAGAAACTCAACCGTTACTCTTTTAAAAATGTTTTAAGTACAATATTATGTAAACATTACTTATATAATTATATGTGAAGACGATGCACCTAGAATAAAATTACTATACCACAATAGGTAAAAATAATTAACCAATCTTCTGTACCTTATTTATGCAAATAAATGATTTTGAATTTGATTTTAGCGTAATTTTATGTTATATGTTGCTAAAAAATATGTAAGTATCCCTAATACTTAACTTCGAAAAACTGGTCCAGTAAAGAACAATAGAAGCACATAAAGTTATCTCTAGAAGCCACTGATGGGTATAGTCCTCTACCAGGCTGTCCCACAACACCCTGTCCTCCGCCTTCCGCATCCAGTCTGTCCCAGCCACCTTTTTAAAGTCGTAGGTTCATCCAGTCAAGCGCCCTTAAAATTAGTGTAATCTAGAATATAACCCGTGAAAACCAGATACCGAACAAATTCCCATCAGTTCGTAATCATAATAAAACTAATAATTATCACTCTGGACATAAATATCATACCAAATTAGGTACCTAGAGATCAGAGCCAGTTTTAAAACGGCATGGGAAACAAGTTGTAGCGGTCCGTCAGACTGTACTTGAGTATTGGGGCCAGGGAAACAGCGGGAGCGGGAAAGCGACATGGAAGGCAGATTTTATTCATAAGAAGAGCTTACACTCAATTATTGATAGATGTGGTCGATTTCTGATGAATGTGTGACGTTTCAGCAACACTGAGGAATATAAGACAATTCCAAAACTGTTTGGAAATTGCGCTATTTTCGTTTAACAATATAATTTTTAAGCAAAAGTTTTGCATTTCTTGAGTCCGAGACACATAGTATCCCATTGTAGCGGTACGTCACGCAAATCCTGCATCGCGCAAACAGAGTTTACCGCGCGACTAGCATATATACAACGTCCCGACATCAACCGTCGGGCAGTTGCCCACCAGACACGACACCCGTCTGGTCGGAGGATCCTACCTTTTCTATGGAGGTGTGAGTGAATTTTACACCCTGTTCCTCATACCTCTATTCCATCATGAATGATTGACTGCTTCATTGGTGTAATGTTAACAACAGTCAATAGCAAACGCGGCTGCTGGGCATGGGAGGATGCGATCCTCAGGTGGAAGTGGGTCTTTCCATTAGCAATTTCTTAGTACCAGCCCGTTGTCTGGATTTGCGCCAGGTTGGTTATAAAATGCTCGCCCCTGTTACATGGTACTTAAACGTAACTGGCGAAATGTCGACAAAGTGAATACAGGCGTGTAGTTATGTTCTCTTCCACACGAATTTTCTCTAAATAAACTGTTTAAAGCATCTCTTGGCTAGGTCGACGTAGTTCAAAGCACAAGTACCTATAGGAAAAAAAATCTACACAAATATACGAGTAGTTTGTGTATGTTTTAATTTTGTTTTCACGGGTTCCTGGTTCCTAATATACGCTGTCTTCGTTACAATATTGTCCATCATCAGTACGGTACTACTTTTTACGCTTCTTATTCATCTGTCCCACACTAGCGATATCCATGTCTTTGTATCTATGCTAAGTATTTAGTAAACTAGCCATTTCTATTGTATCATAACATGCTCCACCGGAAGACTCCCTATTTCGGAATTCAATTTCATTTAGGTACGGTCAGTGCTCTGCATTACCTGACCCCTCTTATAAAGAAGAAGAGGGTAAGAGGGGTTGGGTTATCCAGGTCACTGACTGTACATAAGATTGAAGTCCATAGCGTAAGACAAGCAGGTTTATATACAAAAAAAGCAATCCACCCCAAGCTATCCATCCGCTTCTTTCCTGGCCCCACAGCCCGCTCCTTATTTGTCTACAAGCGATCGAGTACAGTTACCCGCAATATAATCCAGCTGCTCACAATAGGTTTAATCGTGCTATACAATCGTGAGTTACAGTCGACGACAAAACCGTTCAAAAGTATTATTTTTGGCATCAAAATCGTGATGATGCAGTAATATTACTTTTTTCGAAGTTTTTTCTCAATGATTGGATGTTTGATTTGAGGAAAAGATTGTTGCAATCAGAAATATTGATGGTTTGGAAATATTTTTTGATAAGTCGAGTCTTTCTGTTATATTTTGTGCGAGTAAATGAATTCCCATTATTATTTTATAGGTTCACAATATTCCTCAGTATGATTTGCAAAAAAAGCAAGCCTTCGCCAGAAATTTTGCTCGCCTTCCTAATTAAAGCAATTGAGCTTTTTGTGCAAAAGTTCGATCTGGATAAAACTTCCGGATAGGTTATGGTCTATTTCTGCTGTGATCCAGTTTAAAGGGTAGGTAGGATCAGCCACCTTACATCGGGTGATTTGGAAAGAGAATAGAGCTTTTGCCATGCAGTCGGAGAACAAGAGATCTTGAAAGTAATACTGGGATCAGTAGATGCCTGCCTGCAATTACGAGTATAGACACATGATACCGTTAAAAATGTTCTCCCTATATATTATGAGTTATGACCTATCACACTGCATAGCATCCGGTTAGACTGGAAGTAGACCCCAACATAGTTGAAAAAACGCTAAGCAGATACACGTCGGACACGTTCAACGTTCTTCGTATTTCAATTGCTTTACCCATGGTCTAAAAACACAAGGTCTGGCATTCCGGGAATGTCACATGCTTACGTCACTATCCAGTTGCCACTTTATTACAACAAAACACGAATTATGAAAACATTTTCAGTCAACGTTCTGTTAAAAATTTATATAAAGCATTTAAATTGTCGTTTCGTTTTTCTAATCAAAGGAATTCAATTTAAACATATACCAACGTAATTTTTAGTTAAAACCAATTTTTTTTTATCGGATTCTCACAGGTAATAGGAGGTAGGTTGGGGAGTTATTATTACACACTACTGGTAACACAGCGGTGATGACGTAGGCTTGGGTCTGTCTGTATCTCGGAATGCTATACCTGAAGGAGTATATTATTATACCTATAATTTATGTTATTATATATATAATTTTATGTCATGGTAAAACTATTAGTTAATCAGCAAGGTGGAAGCAGAGCTGACTGGCCATGATACGCTGATGTACATTTAACATATTTAGCTAAGGTTCCGAACTTGAAAAAAAATCGGCCAAGTGCGAGTCGGACTCGCACACCAACCAAGTGCGAGTCGGACTCGCACACCAAGGGCACCGTACCACAAGGCAAATAACGCCGAAAAAACACGTATCTTGTATGTTGTCTTTATTTTTTATAGTTATAGCGGCAATAAAAATACGCAGTCTGTGAAAATTTCAGCTGCCTACCTATTACGGTTCATGATATACAGCCCGCTGAGAGACAGACGGACGAACGGACGGATGGACAGCTGAAGCTTCGCAATAGGGTTCCGTTAACACCTTTTGGGATCGGAACCCTGAAAACAAAACCTTTTTTTAAGTTAGCCTACACTGTCCCACTGCTGAATAAAGGCCTCCCCCAAATCCTTTCCCAGAGCCACCTCGATCCAACCCTTGCGGTACGCCTCTAACCTTATAACAACTCTATCTTGTCCGTCTATCACAGAGGTTTTTTTTAACTGTTGCCACTCATAGAGGCTATTTTAAACATTCCTGAATACAAAAAATCTAAGTCCATAATTATAAAACTATTGAATAAAAATTTCATAAACTATCAATCAACAAGATTAAATGAATTTAAAGGGATTTATTGATGATTTTAATGATCATGATTCTGTAAATACATACTAGTTACGGTCGCGAATCATACTTTGTTCAACTTACAATATGACACTGACCTGCAAATTGCAAAAAATGTAATACCATTTGAATTTCGCGGGCAACCTGGCGCTGAAGCTAATCAGATAACTCCTAACAACATAGTTATCGTCGGAACTTCTTTTAATTTTAAACTTTTTTTTATCTGTCATCTTTTGTAAGGCTTTTGGAAAGGCATCGTCTGGTCCAAATAGTTGGAGACTAGTTTGTGCACGCCTTTATGGACCGTGACCAATCATTAAGTACTTTTGTTCAATATTTTTTGGGTATTTGGTCCATGTTTATTAGTTTCTGCCTGTAACAGCCTCACTGCAAGCCTTTTCTTATACATACAAGTACAACATAATCAGCCTATTTTGTTCCAAGTGCTAGGACTCAGGTCTCCTCTTTTTGTGAAAGGGCCAGCTGTTATCCACCACGCAGACCCAGTGCGGGTTGGTGCATGTCGTTGAATTTTTCTTTTTAATGCATCTCGGTTTGCTCTTCGTATGCAGAGAAGGAACATGCATTGACCACCTACGTTAATATGGTGTAAATAAACACATACATGTGGGTAGGCAGAAACTACAAATCGCCATCTGCTATGATCCTTACATACGCCTTTTGCTTCGTTTACGTTCATACATCTGGTCATACACGCACACCGGTTGCGAGTACTACGCACCTGCCCTTTCAGAAGAACATCACCATTAAGTTGACTATTGTAAATATGTCCTTCTAGGGCATCCCATCCGTTTCCACTGACATTTGCCTTGTAAATACGGTGTGGTGTAATATGGTCAAATACTTTGTGAAATTACAAAATTCACATTGGATTTATCCAAATTTTCGAAGGCCAATCTAGGAACGCTAAATCTCTCAGCCGGACCATTTATTTTAGTATCATTTTATAAATCTTTCCTATCAAAAACGACCTCCTTTGGATCTTTTATTATGCTAACGGTAGAACCAGAATTACATAATTAATCGAATGTCAATCATATTCAATGAATGCTCGTCGCTCCATATAAAATGTTATGTCCGCCATTAAGTCTTGACAGGTGCGAATTAATAAAGATGCTACATACTTACATATATTATTAGAAAGTGGAAATCCCCAATAAAGACGCTTATAACTAAGCGAGGACTGTCAGTTCGATTTCCACCCGTAACAGGCTATAAAAAAACCAGACATTTGTAAAAAAAAACGTACTTTTTAGCCAACTTTTTTTTCATCGGTTTTTTTTTTGTCTAAGTTGTTTAGTTTTAAATACTTAATTTTCTTAAAAGCTAGCACATGCTGAAAATTTTCCCCCTAATGTCCAGATGACAGAGAATATCTCATGTTTACTAGAACACAAAAACGATGCTGTTATCCTTTAGACAATATACCCTTGAAAACTATAGTTAGAAAAGAAGTGCTCAACTTCACCAAAACTAAACAGCTATTTCACAAGTCATAACACACTATAACCTAAAAACTGTTACAATCCGAAAAAACAGTAGGAAACAAACCGAAATCTAATTAAGGAATAACGCATAAAACTTAAAACAAACAGTATTGCCACAAAATAGATAAATACAGAAGTTCGGGTCTATACAAGGAGCGAAAACGCACGCACACATAGACACGCTTCTCGTAAAGCGAGTGCAAGCGCACTCGCAACTGGAATTTGTTTGAGATCACCGTACCGACACTACCGACGCGTCTATAGCACCTGTCCCACCGCCGATGAAGAAGCGACTACCAGAGAGAGTACTCGCTCAAGGACGCTCGCTTGGAGGGCAAAACACTCTCTGAGAGACTCACGCTTAAATTGGTGCATTATGTATACCAGCGAGTAATCACTCGTCACCGTTGTGTACTCAGTATTCCTTGCGCGACAACTCGTTTCTAATTGTTAGCTGTACTCGCTTCTCGTTAATCGGCGGCGGTAGGACGGGTGCCTGTGGGTATCTCAGCGAGTGTTCTGTCCGCCAAGCGAGCGTCGATGAGCGAGTATTTTCTTTGATAGCTCTTGTCGCAGCAACAAAGGAGTACTCACCGGCGGTGTGAACAGTCAACGATCAACTATTAATATAATATGTATCTCTTTTACTTACACGGTACTGTAGAGAGTATGGTCTATTTGGTGTTTAAAAGCATCCTTTATGAATATTTTGATAAGTTCATGGCATAATTAGGAGACAAACATTTTATTATATTTAGAAGGCGGAAAAAACCAGTAGGAGTCAGTTTCAGCTGACAAGCGAAATCATAGCATAGAAACATATAAAAATGTATTAAACGTAGAACTCTTAAAGTTCTTCGACAAACCTTCGTTTATTTATTCATCCTGGTACCTACCATGAGCACGTAGAGAGCTCCGAGTACTTATAATCTTTTATAAGTTTCTTGAGCGAGAAAATCGTTTATAGCTAGTCGCTTCCTCGTCGGCGATGGGACAAGTGCAATAAACGCGTATGGTGATTTCAAATAAATACCAGTCGCGAGTGCGCTTGCACTCGCTGTACGTGAAGCGTGTCTATGTGTGCGTGCGTTTGCACTCGTAGTATGGAGCCGGCCTTCTGTATCTATTCTATTATATGGTATTGCCAAGTTTAAGTTCAATGTACAAAAACAATGGTTGTTACGCATGCGTTACGCGCGGCCGACCTGCAGTGCTCGCAAGGGCGAATGGTATAATGTGTTAGGTAATTTTTAACCAATTGCGGCGGAACGGAGTGGTACTGTGTATCTTCTTCGTGGGTCGAGGTTGAGGTGCTTGCTACGGTCAATGTGAGGAGGGATGATGGAGATTTTTTTTTAAGAAAATGTATGTACAGTATATTATGTGTGAGTTTATTTGTAGATGCAACTGTCTGTTACTACCGATTAATAGTCTTATTAGTATGCCTGTTAAATCCCCGAAGAGGAGACGAAGGTGTTTAGAAAATCCGCACCTTGCCTTGTATGAGTCCCGTGCTATTAACAGAGTAGGTACCAAATATTGGGCCACTACTGAGAATTTCCCAATGGCAAATTTCATTTACACTGTCTGACCCGAGGATACCAGCCGGCGGAACTTAAGACTTCACGCCCTGCATCTTACGAACCTAAATAGATTAGGTCCAAACATACATAGGTTATATTTTTATCATCATTATATAACAGTACCTACCTAGTGTTGACACTGGCAGTTGGCCAGATTTCGGTACCTTCTACTGGATGCTGAATGTAATAAGAGGCTTATGTAAAGTTTATTATCGGCCATTGAGAACTTCTAACTTCGGTCCATTATCGTACGGTACTAGTATTTTGCCAGCCCAACTGGCAAAAGCAGAAGCAACAAAATGGCAACTGTAGCACATATCAAATTGGCGAATGAAAAGTCTGTCCCGTTGGTCTCATAGTCGCAAGATCGACTCCTGAACATGCAGTTCTGGGTACGTTTCCTGGATCTAGCACACTGTTATTAGAAAATTCGAAGTAGTATCTCGCAGCCTGTATTAGCATTTTTTGCGGTCTATTACATGGAAATTTTAACAAAACTCACAAAATCTGGATGTAATCATCACCTCTGGTTCCTCCATCCGATAATACGATCTTCATCGTTTGAACGGAACAGAATAGAAGCTTGATAAGTCTTCTGCAGAATTAAAGATGTAAAGCGGAAAGAATAAACAATGAAGGAACAACAATTAATGTGCTTGTACTGAACTACAACCAAGTATTATAATAATAATATTCTATAGACCAAACAATGCATAGAAAAAGAGTCACCAACTAACCGTTTTTCGCTAATGACCATTGCATAACACCTCATGATAACCTCTTTCCAACCTTATCTACAAAGAAATCGGTTACGCATTCTAACTAAAGTATTTATCGAAGAATAATTTCACGTATTACATAACGGTGTTTTTATAACCGACGTTATTGACCGAGCATTTCTTTGTTACACTGTTAGCTAATCGAACGTTTAGAGGTTATGTTAGGCGTTTGATGCATTGGATAGGTATTGGTCGCGGGACCGCGCGTTTTTATGGCGATTTTTTAAAGGAGATCCTATTTAAAGGAACCTATTAATGCGAAATAAAGATACGGTTCAGTTCAGTTTTTTCAGGACTTACGATTAAATAAACTCACTTGCTTTAACAAGCCAGTTTATTACATAGTGTTCATAATACTGTGAAAAGTTGTTGATACATTTAAAACTAGAAACGAACATGTTGAAATATCGTCCTGGACTTTTATTTTGTGATGGTAGCTTAGTTACTACAATATAGGTCCATTGATACACAAGAACACATACACACATCGTAAATGATGAGTCGAATGAAGTCGAAGTCGAGTCGAGAAGTCAAATGAATATTGAATCTAAAGCCACAATTTATTCAAGTTTCTATCAAATAACTATGAAATCATTTTAAAACTTTATACATTACTGATCTTACATTTTAATAATTTTCTTGTAGTACAAAGAACAACACCATAAAAATAATACGTCACGCGATATTTAGCCGCGCTTCCTCGCATCTTTCTAATCTGTACACTGCCTTATCCTATACATACTATAAACAATTTATTGCATCGGTTTACGCAGTTTGAGTGGCACGTGATTCTGTAAATGTTTATTGTAAAACTAGGTTTTCCTGTTGGTTAACCGACGTTTAGTTTAACGGTTTTGACCGCATACGGTAGCAATCGTGAGATTATTATGTGTATCATACTTTCTTTGTATTAGAAAAAACACTATCGAATATTGTTTATAAGAGTTTGAAATGTAAAAGATTTTATTTTTACGTTTTCTGTTAAGATATTAGTATGCAATATTCTTTACGATTTTCAGGTCAGGCCTATCCAAAAATCCCTTTTTTATATCTAATATTAAAATAATAATTAATTATTGTAAAAGGCAAAATCAAATGCAACTGCAGGTATATCTTTTTTTAGATTAAAAACGTTCCTCAATGATAAACGTTTCAACTAACTTAAAATGGTGATTCAATGTTTTACCTCTCTTGTACCCCAAAAACTACATATCTTCACATTACCTTTTTCAAATTATAATAATTAACACATATTTTTCTTCCTCTTCCACAGATGTGACTAAACCCGACATGGCAGCCACAGACGGCCAAGTAGTGGCCGCAGCATCGCGCTGGAACGACGAAGGCAGCTACCTCCGAGAGTTTGCAGTCAAGAACCGCTTGCCAAGCGTTGCCAAAATCATCAAAGGACAGTATGGAGGACTTGGCGTACCAACGCTCCCAAGCCCCGGGCTACAAAGCACAGCCCTACTCGTATCAGCAGGAAAGAGAAAGAAAATCATCGCTCAAGCTATCAAACTTAAAGAAGGGAGACGCATAGTCAGTGTCGGACCAAGGATAGCTATCCCAGAAACGTATAAAGGATACTTTGAGTTACTAAGCGAAGAAGGTCGGGCAGTAAGGTGCATTGAATCAGTATCAGAACTGGCTAGAAGGAAACTAGATGATGGATGTCTGGTTAGAGAGCCGGTAAGAGTCATTTGTGCTAAAACAGACTTAGATGGCAATGTCACAGCTGATGGAGCAAGAAATCTACCAGCTGGAGAAATAATCATGCCTAGAGGAGAAGCTTTCTTAGGTAAAAATAAGTATTTGAAGTGTACAGATTCTAAAGGCGATATGGTTTTATTGAGTCTGGATCAGAGAGGGAAGTTTTCAGCTGTTGCTAAGGAAGAGAATATAAGTGGAGTTCATACAGCTAAGACATTATTGACTAAACGTTTGCCTATAACAGTCAGACTGGTACATGGTACTCCGCCGAGAGGGCTTAAAAGTGCCAGCCATTTTGTCCCTGAATTAAGACTGCTGTCCATGTTTGAGGAAGACCATGTATTTGCTCTTCCTCTTCCGAAAGAAGGCAATGCGTTAGTAGCCCTACCTTTGGCAGCGCCACTCAAAATGCAAAGATGCAAAAATGAGGATCAAATAAAGAATTTCATGGAATTCTCTAGACTAGTGGAAAAGTGCAATCGTTTGTTAGTAGATGTTGTAGACAGAATACATGTATTAGACGGAAAGTTAGGTGACCCGAAGAGGCTTCTGAATGGGCCTTTACACGCGCCTCTGTTAGTCAAAACTGGATATTTCCTTCGACGCAGCGTTTCTTCAGATACAGCTAATCAACACAAACATATGTCACGTCACAATCATATTTACAGCAGTCATCGAGACGAGAACAGTATTCCAGATGAATACGACGAAATAGACCAAATTTATGACTACGTTCGGGGCTTTGCTCCTCTCCCTAAGAATATAAAAGCTTCATATTCTAACGAGCCTACTCCAAGACATGAATCCGCTCCTGCTTCCCCAGCAGCTACACCTATCCACATGCCTCTAATCACAGAAATAAAGCCAGAACCACCGCCAATAGAAACCATACCAACAAAGAAGCCATTAAACATCCAAAAAGCAGAAAAGAGAACACGAAAAGCACCAGCACAAATTAAAGAAACACCAGTTACTGTGTATAAAGAGAAATGTTCCATAGCACCAACACCTAACCTGCCTAAACTATACATAAAAAACAGTGTGAACAACAATAAGAATAGAATGGTTTTCCGTCAGAAAAGTACTTCGCCGACAAAAGAGGCCCCAAGTCCAGTAACTAGTCCGATTCGACCAATCAAAGGTGACTCTCCAATCTTTAATATTCGGTATAAGAGCTTATCAAATATCCACCAAGCTATGGAATTAGACGGTACTTTAGATTCCAGTCATTCGGGTGGGAGGACGTCGGGAGACTCAGGAAATGGTCCTAAGCTACCAGAAAAGAGGTCGAGGAAACTAAGCAGGCCGAAGTCACTGACAAACCTGGTTTGGGAGCTAAAGGGATGTCCCGATCCGGACAAACCTAAAACTAGAGTTAAGAATGAAGGCTACAAGAAGATTGGTAACAAATTGTCTTTGGGAGCTCAGAAGAGGGTGCCAACGTTGTACCTTTAAGTTTTGGTAAGTAATTTTTTTTTTTTTCTAACTACGGGTATTATTTCTGACTTTTCAATACCTACTATAATTGACGATGCTTTACCCCATAGAATAGATTAGTAACCACTTAACGAGAAAAAACTGATAACAGAAAAAAAGATAATCAAATTAATCAATTATCTTGACTTAGTGCACGAGGTGGTTGTCATATGAGGCGTGAATGATAGCATGACTATTGTCTTCTCATTCAATCTCATATTGGCCAAGATCCTCAACTAAATTATCAAGAAGCTCACGTTAGGTAGAAGGTTTAAAGACCTGATTCAAGAAACAGCACTCATTAAGGACGCTTCTCTCACTGGATCTTTAACCACCATTACCTTGGAGCAGACCAATATGGCCGATAGAGCCGAAAGGTTCTGGAGTGGCGAACACGTGCCGGAAGACGTAGCGTTGGAAGGCCTCCCACAAGGTGCATTAATGCGCTGGCGAAGACCGCAGGAATCCACTGGATGTGAGAAGCACATAACCGGTCGAAGTAGCGGTGCTTGGGGGAGCCTATATCCAGCAGCTATGGACGTCTTTCGGCTGAATTATTATGATGATGATACCAAATTTCGGTAGATTCTATATTACCTTCAAAAGTATTTAACATCTCATTAACAACTGTTCTTCATTAACTTCTAAAGATTAAAAACTATGTACTGTTTTGAAATTGTTCTTAGTTTACGGCGAAGTAATTTAAGTTTATACAATAACGTAACTTTTACTATCTTATTGGCAAGTCAAGGGGCATGAACCCAAAGCGCAATAAATCTTTAATCTTTGCTTTGGTGTGTTTTGCTTTAGTATGATTGTATGTACTTATGTAGGAAATAAAGTAACCGTATTTTAATCGAAATTATGTTTTCCAAGAAATTTGAACTTTTTGCTAGGATTTAGGTTCCTATTTCATACTTCTGTTTCTTCTTCATGTCGCTGGCACGACAGCATTTCGAATCTTGTTGCCCCAAAACTTCGTCACTTCTACGGCATTGTCGGTGGTAACCCAGAGGTCACTTCGACTGTATGTTTTAGGACAGAGCAGGATGGAAGGTGGAGCATAGTTTGTGACATAACTACACACCACCGCCAACCATTTATTTATTTAGATCATATCAACCATTATAAAGTTATTCTAGCACTAGTAACATTGCACTTCTAATATGGATTCTTAAAGTCGCAAAGTAAGATTAGTAACAGAAGGTCTATACAAAAACTGTAGTCATTGGTTAGTATATAAAATGAACAGCGTTTTTTTAAATGAAAAGTAGGAGGCGGAAAACAGGAGTAAAAATCTTTGGGAATTTGTATTTTGTAATACCATTGGCTTAGTGTGTATGCAGTGTTTGATAACATAATATCACGCCCGTAATCCCTGAAGGGCTAGGCAGAAGTATCACTAGTACACCCACATTTCGCCAGTTATGTTGAAGTCACATGTAATAGGGGGCGAGCCTATTGCCTAGCCTAGCCTAGTATGTGATGTGCACAACAAAGGTACAGAATAAGTATCTACCTATGTTTTTGCAACTTAACCAACCAAATGACACCACAAATCTTCCATACGAAGCAGCATTTTATATGTAATCCTTTGACTTTACATGTAAAACATGCATTTTCAATTCAATGACTCGATTCACGTACAAACATGTGCGATTTCTATCATAAATTGCAGAAGTTGGCAAATGCTTTGGTAGCATCAAAATGTCGTAAGAACTTCGTGATATGCCAACGACGAAGTTTCCTATAAATTGTGAAAATGAAAACCTTAGGTGTATTCAAATCCTCCTTTCCTATTGATGTAATTTTAACTAAAATAAATATCAACTTTATGACTGTGCAAATCAGGTTGATTTTAGAATGACAGTACTGTTGAAAAAGTCATAAAAAAGTTTAAGTTGTAACGCAAACTGAACTGTAGGTGTAGGTTTTATAGTATTTTTTCGAAAAACTCATATTTGTTGTTACGTTTGGAAACTAAACAGCGAACGAAGATTATATCTGCATCGGTATTAATTCTAGTATTTTGTAATTCTGAATTCTTGCATCTGGTAGGTTAGGTCAATTGGTAATTAAGTAAATTGGTATGTTGTAGTAATATGTTGTTTTCGATTACAATAATCACGATTGTAATTTGAATCCTCTTCTTACTAAAATATTTCCGATCTATTACAACATTGGTTTAGAGTTTGGAAAGTAGCATACAAAAGGATTCGTCAAATTATTTGTCCGTCATTGATAGTCATGATAGAGCAATAGATAATTTGGAGAATAATCTTGCGTATAGATTTTTTCTAGGTGGAACATAGAGCGACTGCCTATCTGACGTCCACAACCCAGTTACTGGGTAATACGATACCCCTTGGTAAGACTGGTTGACAGACTTTTTGGCTTCTGACTGTCAATAATCTACAAATGACCAGAAGCACGGATGGGTCCCGATTATATAATGGACGGTTACCCATTCAAGGACCCACCTCGGCAAGTGTAGCTACGATCGACCCGTGCGGCTGTTTTTATCATAGTTTTGTATAGGAGGCAGAGTATAGACTGTTCTAAAAGTCTCGTATTTTTTTAAATATATAATATATTTTTATTTAGTTACATGAAGGTTTTGTAGTACATGAGGGACGGGAATTACAAAGTATGCATTATTATTGTAAGTTACCCAACAATCACATTTACCCAACAAATTGTGTGAATCACTGCTCTCCTAGCTACTCGTAGATCACTGAGTAATCTGTATATAGGAGAGACAGTTTCGACTACCAATTTGATTATCACAATAATCATGTGATCATTTATGCTTTTGAAAACAAAAACAAAAATCTTAAAATTAAATAAAACAAATTAGAATGAGGAGTGTTGGTGTAGTAATTTTTAATTAATAGTCTCACGCAGAGGACGATGAGCTAATTTCAGTTTTTCATTCCTAATCAGTCTCTAGTCAATGAACATGAAAATATTATTAATACGAAACTAGTAATAAAATACATTGTCATTGAATTATTTTAAACGACGAAATCAATTAATTATTTTTAACTGTAAATTGAAATTGATTACAATTAAAATTGGTATAAAAATATGAGAGGGGTTATAAAATGTTAGATCATAATATACAAAGGTCATTTTATAAATATTTTTGCATCTTTTCACAAGTATTGGTAATTCAGTTAATCTACCTAGAAATGTGATGTCGTAGTTAAGATATCTAGGTACATATGTACAGTACAACTATTTTCCTAATATCCCTCGAGAATCATCGCATTTCCGAATACAAACGAATGCTAATTTCCATGTCCATCAATTATTAGATTTATCGTGTTTAATCATTTGAATTCAAAACGAAGTACTGTATTGTTATTTTGTTTTGACGGCACAAACAATAAAGTATTTATATGCCAACAGATCTAAAGGGATTGACAAATTCTTGTTACTTTTTAGCAATCAAATTCCTTAGATATTGGTTCTCAATAAGACAATTAACAAAAGGCATAGTTCATTGTGTTATTTAACCATTGTATTAAGGAATTCTTGTGATCTTGTAAAAGAAAAATAATACACACTATTATTATGAAATCTGAAATACCATCTTAGCTTCTCTTGTTTGTATGGAATCACGTCAGTAACGAGCAAGTTGCTCTTGGTCTAAAAAGTTAAAGCTTTGTATACTTATTTGATTCCAAATCCCTTCGCTACATTATTATAAAATAAAGTCTTCCCGCCGCGTCTGAACGCGATTAACTTAAAAACTACTACACGGATTTTCATAAGGTTTTCACCAGAGAAGGGAGTGATTCATAAGGAAGGTTTACGTGTATAATTCATTAAGTTTTAGTGTAAATTGACTGAAATATCACGATGATTGTGGAAGATGTCGGAAAAAATCATGCCGACTGGGAGCTTTACTGTCGTGCGCCGCGTAAACCAATAGAGTTTTATGAAAACAATGTATTACAGAATCATTCCTCTAAGGTACTTTTAATCTCGGTCGAACGTTCCCGAGGGATAATTCCCGACCTCCGCACGGGCGAAGCCGCGGGCAAAGCTAGTAGCTGCAGCCCAAAGTTGATTCTGCCTGGGCAGTTCTAACTCTGCATACCTAGCCGATTTTGCTTGTAACATAAATATACCATAGAAGAAGAAATAAAGAAACTCCGTGAACCTCGCTCCCATCACTTAAGCTTATGCCACAAAACAAAACCAGCCAAAAGAACAAGCGGTATTTTTTAATCTGCATACAAAAAAACCATTCTAATAATATTAATTGGCTAACTGTGTGATGAAAAGCTATTAGTTAATATCTTGATTAAGTTTTTGTTGTGAAGTTATTGACCGGGCGACGCCGCAGGATGTTCTTAGTTCATCTATAGACTGGATCCAGCGGGGTGATTGCGTAACACACTAACAGTAGGAATGGCTTTCATGTGGACAGTTCAACAACATTCATTGCGTTATTTACGTTGTTGAGGAGACAAATTTTTCGACCATTTGGAGCAATGGATTAGCAATAGGCTTAAAAATGATTCAGATTGTGATTGTTATTGTACGCAATTAGGGTACTGATTGATGTGATTAAATGGATGAGTTTTAGTAGGTACTATACACGGTGGCAGGGACGCGCAAATTGAAATCATGAATTCAGCACATGATCCTACCTTCTAGAGTATAAAATTTTTCGTAGAGCAATAAAAAACAATGAGCTGGTCCATATATTTTCACCGCGTTGCACTTTCCTATGAAACCGCAGTTTTTTTTTTTGGTAATCGGCGAAAGATTTTTCGACGAAAAATTTTGTGCTGAATTTATGGTTTAATTTTTTTTGACCGCGTGCACTTTTTTTATGAAACAGCAGTTTTATTTTTTGGTAATCGTCGAAAAAAATCTCGACAAAAAATTATGTGCTGAATTTATAGTTTCAGTTTGTCCATCGACGTCATTGCCATATGTAGGTAGATAGGTACCTAACTACACCTTTTCTTTGTGAAATTCTGATTTTTATGCAAATTGACTAATTGATTTGATTGATTGATTGTTTTTACTGATTTTTGATTAGTTGTGATTTTAATATTCTTACGGGCTATTTAGTCCGTAAGAATATTAAAATCACAAGAGCTGTCATACTTTTGCAGTTGTATAAAATTACTTTTACACGACAAATTGACGTAGGGTGTCAATTTTCTTAACAACTAATAGGTATCCCTGACTGCCGAGTTAATGTTGAACGCAAATTATGTGGGAAGGAAATCAGTGTGGTGGAGCGGGGAAGAATTGGGAGCTGTATTTTATCTTTCAAAAATAAGTTCATTCTCCCTTATTTGAATGAAATATTTCTAATGCATACAGAAATACAAGTAGCTGATTCATAAACGTTAATTATAGAAAGCTTCTTGTTTATAATCATTTCCTTCAACACAAACGTGCATCAAAAACACGATATTTGGTTACCCCGAAGGTCAAGGTCCCCTAATGCCGACATTATAATATGCCAACTTTTACGCGACTAATTTCTCCGTAATTGAGCCCCACCTAATGTCGACACCGCCCTGTTTTGCCACGAACACCGCACCTTACGACATCATATTTTTCATTTCGTTAACTACCATAATGGAAATAATGGCTTGGGATTATTTTTAGTTGGCACGATATTTTATTCGCTGTTGTTATTTTCGCAAAATGGCACATCGTAGCGAGTATGTTTTTGTTCTACGGTTAAAAAGTTTATGGACCTATAATATAGTGTTTTTTTTTTTGCAAATAAAAGATTGATGGATTTTTTTGAAGGGAGTGAATGATAGCGTGAGGGGATTGACAGGGGACCATGGGAGAAGAAAACGTCTTGCGGCGACCACAAGTAAAGACTCCCGCAAACAGGCGTGACACGACTCTAATAGAACAATTTCTATAAAAGCTTCGTGGAAATTGTTCTAGAAGAGTCGCGTCGCGCCTGTCTGCGGGAGCCTTAACATGGGACGAGGGCAGGAAGATGTTGATAATTATATCTAGTGTTTTTCTATGAAGTTCATTTACATTGAACTTCACTCAGTTAAGGCTGGTTCAATCTCCATTTCAGGCAGTGTTCTAATTGTTTTTTTTTCCATTAGAAAATTGCGCAGCGCATTTGTCACTGCCAAACAAATATCGACCTTGCATTAATTGAAATAAAGTTGAGAATAAATAAATTTCTATTAGCTCGAGAACGCGTCTAGGCGGAAAGAGGCGCGCGTCTAAGGTTATTAATTCTTAACTTTATTTTTAGTCACACAACGTTGATATTTGTTTGGCAGTGACAACCGTACCGCGCTGCGCCTCGCCAGGTGTGCGCCGTCCCTAAGGGCCTAGACAAATTGCAATCGCATTCAAAGCGTTTCGTAGTTCTGCAATGGCTTTCAATAGGATTGACTAACTTTTTCTTTACGGGAGCTTATTTCAATCCAATACATTATTGACTTTTCTATCGTTATCGCTGATAGAATGTCAATTTGTCTAGGTCTTCTGGAAACTTGGGCTCAGATAATGGCAATAGACTAGCCTCCCCCCCTTTCATAAGAGACTTATAACATAGCTGACATGATCTGGATGTACATTACTGCCCATCCCTTTGGGAACTACAGCATAATCACCCTATAATGTTCCCACTGCTGGGACACAGGCCTCCTCTTAGTGAGAGGGAGTGGGCCATAATATTATAATAGAATACTCTTTGATATGTATATAGGTAAACCATAAAAAATACAGATATAAATATTAAAAAAAAAAAAAAAACCACCACGCAAGCCCAGGGCGGTTAGATAGATATCAAATGTCTTCGAAATTTTGGTTCTAGGACATGCCGGTTTCCTCACGATGTTTTCCTTTACCGTTTTGAGAGCAGTGGTGATGAAATAATTTACACAAAGTAAAGTGCTTGACTGGGAAATAGACTCGTAATGTTACTATGGAGATTAAGTGAGTTGAATCGGAATAGCTTCAGGTATCAGAGAAAAAGGACATCACATCTCTGCTTGCCCCTTCCGAGAATCAAATCGTGAAGTCTAAAAGAAACAGCTCATATCGATTTTCTTCGAAGGAAAATCTACGTTTAGCAGTTGAGTCTTCCTTTAATATAAGACTTGGAATAAAAACTAGACGACTACTTTTTGTTCCGATGGTCCTAGTGTATTCAATGTAAGTCTATTCTATAAATAAGATTTGAATTATGTATATATGGAGCTTAGAGGCAGTATACACTTTGACGCAGTAGTATTATTTAGTGGGAAATAGTGTGTGGGTATTTTCAATTAAACCAATCAAATTCTAAAAAAATAAAATAAATAAGAATACATTTTAATAAAATAGAAAATGCTAGTAGATAAAGTTAGGGATTTATTGTTTATCAAATTTACAACTGACACTAATTGTCTTGACAGTTGTATGGAATGATTATAACACCGCAAATTGACGTGGTGTATCAATTTGATAAACTATAAATTTTCCTGATCGGACTTAAATTCAAGAATAGAACTGTAACCATTAAAGTATCCTTTAAGACGCTCCAGCTTGCAGCATTAGGCCCTATCTACCAAATAAATGAATTGTCATCGGAACGGAACAAGCATAGAGGAAGCAGTCCAAAATTGGTTTGCAAGAATCTATATTATCATACTAACTAGTGAAACTATATTATTATAAAAATACATGTCGCACTATAGTTCGTGTTGCACTTAAGTTCGTATCGCACTTAATCTCGTACTTATCTATGAGGCTTTTTATGAATCTTATCTATAGCTTAATCCTTTTTCATGCGTAAACAGGTACTTATATCTCAAATTGATTTCAAATTAAGCATTTTTATCTTACTTTTATTTTTTTTGTGTGCCTCCTAAGTGATCGGCTGTCAATATTTATAAACTGTTACTTGTTTTGAGATCTTTGAACTCATCAGAGTAATTAATTATATCATTACTAAGTATGACGTGAGCATTTTTTGTATGGTCTGTAGTTATATTAATGAGGACATGATCTGTACTTGTAGTTATTAATTTAAATAGGTTTAGGAACAAAAACGTTTGCGGTTGAGATCCCCATGAAAGACTATCAGCATTTTCGAAACATATTGTGATTGGTTGGTTGTTAATTTGGTTAACCAATCACAACAAATTTATCAAGTTTCTTGAGTCGTAAATCAAATACACTGATTTACGAATCAAGAAACTTTATATATTTATATAAATATAAAATATGCGCTTTAATTAGCAAGTGCGATGGTTTATTATATATTCAATAGCTGGTCTTCTTAAATACAATACATAAGTTAACGATATAATTTATATACGTAGATGTCAAAAATAATCCCTCGGTAACGTGCTACCGGGACAAAAAGTAGCCTAGCATACCATCTATCTCCTTGTCAAATTTTATCGAAATCCGTTCAGTGGTTTAGGCGTAGGCGCGAAAAGGTAGCATACAGACAGAGTTACTTTCGAATTTATAATATTAGTATGGATGTACAAGTAAGTATACATATAAAAAAGAGGAAGAGCTTATTGGGCATCACGAACTTCGTCCTCATCGTAGTCAATAGGATCTGATCAAAGAAACTATATCAGGATTCTTAAACGCTTTTCCGTAAAGCAAAACATTTTTAGAACTTATTTGAAATAAAATCCGCCGAAAACCACATTTTTGCCGGCAGAAATGACTACATAGTGAGAAAAAGCATACATCGGTACCATCAAGCTTATATTTTTTTAATTTCGTTTAAAACAGATACACACAGAATTAACCATTTCATTTCATACATTTTTGAGATATTTAAAATTTTGAACAGTATCTATTTATTCGTCTATTAAAAATCCTATGAATGTATACCGTCCTTAACAGGGTAAAAGCCTTCACTGCTCAGTTCTTAGGGTTCACTGAACACGCACAAAAAACGCTGCAAAAACGCTTTTAAAGTTCAATATAGATAGAATCTTTTTAATATGTATTAGTATTGAATATCGCGCAGGTGTGCCAGCGGTTACTGAATTATTTAACGTGTGAATAAATATTTTATTTAGACTTTATGTAAAGAAAGTTTTCAAGAATAGAATTGTGGTTGATTTTGTGTGCAATTAATTCATCTGTATTTAAATTGTTTGCATTGTAATTATATGTGTTTTTAACAACTGCTATATAGACTTGTAAACTAAACAAATATTCGCTCTAAAGTTCAGCTCAATTGTTCACACATGTTTACTCTAAAGTTTAGACTAAACATTTTTACTCGAAAGTTTAGACTAAATTATGTTCACTCTAAACTTTAGACTAAATTATGTTCACTCGAAAACTTGAGACTCTTTAATTATTTTATGTATAGTAAGAAAACTTTGGAGTTCCCCTTCGTAAATTGTTAATCTAGCTATTTCTTGCAAGTAATTAGAAATTCAATTAGCTTTAACGACGAGTTTAAAAAACTGGTTAGCAAAACCTCTTATAAGTTCATGTGATTCTTATAAGTACTAACCCAAATAAAACAGGAATAGATGGAACACGTTCAGTCCTAACTTTGAAGCGAGATTTTGATGGGTCAACATTTCGCCAAGAAAAGACATTACAATATTCCTATCCACTGGATCTATCTTAAGACCAGCCTCCATAAACCTACTTCACACAGACATCCTTCACGATCACACCTAAAGATTACCACATACTAGGACAGCATAAAACTGCAGACATTTAAACTAAAAGCTACCATCCATCACCCCTACACACCTAACTTATCAAAAATAGCGTTAACATAACCATTTATGCCCAACTGAGGTACTAGGCGCACATAAAATTTAAGATGTACTAAAAATCCGACGGTATCGCTGTACGCCAACAAAAATGTTCTAATCTTAGCTACAAATCGCATTATGCAAGCCGATACGGAGATCTGTCTTGAGATATTTGCCATGTTACAGGAAAGTGCAGAATATCAGTAGGTACAAAGAATACGGAATCCGCATTTAGGACATACCATTTAGGTACTATAGTGTGTGTGTGTGTGTGTTTTTTCTGAACTGAATATACACATATTTTTATTTTCGTTTTTTATACTTTAAAAAGTTCTAGAATTAGACTGCAATTGGGTCAGTTTTATTCGAACATAGGTAGGTACTAGATTTTGCCAGCGACTCTGTCCGCGTGGATGTGGAAAAACAACATTACATTGAAGTTTTTTCACTGCTCATGTCCTTAGGGTGACAGCGCGATAGTGCAGACGTCGACCATGTAGTTGAACCATACAACTGTAAATTTTCATAATCCTTTTTGCAATTATCATTCGATAATGCCAAAAGTATGCAGGCTTTTTTTTTAACTTAACTTTTAAGTATATATGTATAATATGTTAATGTCGAATCTTGCAAACTTCCTCTTGAACTACCCAGTTGAAATCACGCTACCCACTTTGAGCATCCAGTCTGACAATCTACATAGTAAGTAAATCCATCGATCCCTTCGTCACTTATTTAAGCTTTAACCAATCAACCAAGTCTAAAGGGTCCCACAAACAGGTGCGATGCTGCAATGCGACGCGACTCTAAAACTGTATACTCTAAAATTCTAAATCTTAATTGTTCTACCAGAATCGCGTGGCACCGTCGAGTCGCGTATGTCCGCTGCCTTAATGCATGTTTTATGGTTCATAATATCTAACAATGTAGGGAGTTGTATTTCTGTTCACTACTTTCTGTGTGTCCTAAAAGCGGTTCACTTTAGATTTTCTGTCGGATTTTTCCATCTCTGCAGCGACAGTACATTATGGGTGAAATGGCTGCGCATTCTAATAAGTACCGTAACTTTTTGATGGAAAGTCGTAAATCAGGACGTGATTTAGATATGTAGAGCATTTGTATGATGTCACAGACGTGTGTGTGCAATGTGTTCCAATGATTTTATGTAGGTACAGTCACCAAAAGAGATAAGTAACCAGGGGGGTCGGATATAGTTGAACTTTAGTAAGAAACGAATGGTTTGTTTTCGAATGAATTTTTATTTGATAAATGAACTGTTTGTTTTCTATTAATTAAATTAAATTTTATTCGAAAACGTCCATCGGTTTCTTACTAAACTTCAACTATATCCGACGACTCTGGTTACTTATCAATTTTGGTTACCGTACACACACAAACAGTGTATAAAATTCACTCATACCTCCTTAGAAAAGGGAGGATCCTCCGACCAGACAGGTGTCGTGTATGGTGGGCAACTGCCCGGCGTTTGATGTTGTTGTATATAATTATGCTAGTTGCGCGGTAAACTCTGCTTGCGCGATGCAGGATTTGGCGTGACGTCAGTGTGACGTGTAGCTCGCATGTGGCGATGTAGTAGCCGCTACAATTTAATAGCCTGAAATTGTCCCACTACATTACCAACTCATCTTCCCATGCACAGATGGATGGAACAATCCTTGATCAGTAATTACCCACTTAATGATGGATCTTCTCTGTTTTCGGTTTTAGACCAGCACGGCAGCGGGTCAATTGCGTAATACACTAACAGTAGGAACACCTTTATTTTGACAGTTCAACAACATTCATTGCGCTATTTACGTCGCTAATCAGACAAATTTTTCGAACATATGAAGCAATGGATTAGCAATAGGCTTCAAAATGATTCAGATTGTGATAGATAGTGTGTTACGTAATTATGTAGGTCTAGGTTCTAGGTCTTTTATTATAACATAAGTCAAAGTTGTTTTTAATATAATAATTGAGTCACGGTACGAACTTAATTGCATTGAGCAGATCCTGCGCTGACAATTGTTCAATTACCGACCTTGATATCGGCCTAGGCTAATCAACAATCACAACATGAATCATGTATAACCCGTGCCAATACGGAAGAAGAATAATGAGTTCCTGTCAGGATTTGGACCTCTAAACTAAAATCTCACGGTGAAAACTAAAGTGAAGTGAGCTTATCAATAGTATCAATCCCGTGTGGAATGACAGTTCACTTCACCTAGGCCTATTCACGGTGAGATTTAACCCACTAAGGTATATTTTATCCTCACTTTATTGGGATCGGCTTCCAGTCTAACTAGATGCAGCTGAATACAAGTATTTTAAATGGAGCAACTGTCTATCTGACCTTCACCACCCAGTTACTGCGTATAAAACCCTTGGTAGACTGGTTGTCATACGCTAATGATAAATGTTTTATTAATCCCCCTTTTCTCTCATTCCAGGTCCACGTTGTCTTGACGACAGGCGTGTGCGACCAAAACATTGCGACAAACGACAGCACGACTACGACATTACCGTTACATTTGAATTCACGTCACACTTCGGCTAACTTCGGCAGCGTTCGGGAATGAGGCGGTGAGATTGAGCAACATAGAACGAGATGAAACGATCAGAGGTTTACAGAAGTCCAGTATAATTTTGGTAGGAGGAAAGTAAGGAACTAAGGCCTGCTTGTACCACAAATCACTAAACACATTTAGTGCTAAACTTTATTTAGAACATCATTTTGTTTCTGTCAATCGTTTATAGATGACAGAGACAGAATGATGTTTTATATAATTATGTTTAGCGCTGAATGTATTAAGTGATTTGTGATGCAGGTGGACCTAAATGTACTGAGTTTGATTTAAGCCTTAGTTATCAAGACAGGGTCAAGATCAGGACAGGGATCCAGGTTAGGGTCAATGTACCCTGCTACAATGTAAAAATGGATTCTCTTCCAGAGCAAAAAAATATCAAAGGCTCATTCAATTTGAGTTTCAGTATTGTTACTACTCTCATTTATTTCGAATTTCAACACCAGTGAATCAAGTATAGTAAAACATTTTAATGCCACTGAAAATTTATTTCTGTCAAACTAAGAATTTGAAAGGCTCTAACTTATGATTTTAATTCTAGATTAACTTTCAGTCAAATAGAAAATGAGAGTAGTTCTAAATACTGGCTCGAATTATAAAAGGATCACAACGAAGCTCAGGTATAAATACAAAACAAAACCTCTTTCGAACGATGTAAAGAATGTTTTCAGATTTAAAACGCAATTGTGTCTTGTTTATTTTATAAAATTGTAAAACGAAGTGTCGAAATGTAAAATATAGGCATTAAAAATTGTAATTTTGTGGATATGGTAACATTTCTTTTCATAATTAGGGCAAATTTGTCCGATTTCTTTTTAAACATTAACAGTGCAATTTTTCAGGCTTATTTTTGGAATCCGAATACATTTTCTTAAACAAAATGTGAAAAGAAATGTTACTAGTTGTACAAAAATGTAAGAGAAATTAATAATTTTTATAACGAAAAAAGAACTTAATTTTGATCTCTTAATGAATAATTATTTATGAATGTAATGCCATATTAAAGTATAATACTTCATTGGTGTTCGTTATTAGACATAAGTTGGGTCTTTCATCATAAAATAGGTAAACTACTCGCGGATAATATTCACCAACAGACAAATAGGTGATTTAAGAATGGAGCAGCTACATCCCTTAAGGTGAAGCACCAGGTTGCCCGCCAAATTCAAATTTTCTTACGTTTTTTGGAATTTGTAGATCAGTGTCAGGTTGTATGTTGTACAAAATATTATCCGCGACCGTAACAAGTATGTAGGTATTTACAGAATTATAATCATTAAAATCATCAATACAACCCTCTAAATTCATAATATAATCCTATTGAATGACAATTTCTTAAAATGTGAATCAATAGGATTACTTATATGAACTTAGAGAGTTGTATTGATGATTTTAATGATTATTATTCTGTAAATGCATAATTGTTACGGTCGCGAATAAATTTTTGTTCAAAATACAACCTGACACTGACTTGCAAATTGCAAAAAAACATAAGACTTAAAAATTTGAAAGTCGCGGGCAACCCGGCACTTCCACCTTAATAAAGGAACGTAGCTATAAGTTTGCGTTGCGCCATGACAATCAGCGCCATCTAGGTATCTAGTTTGGAACTAAGTTACAAAGATTGCGGATTACTGAAATAATTCTGAATGTTTGAAATGTGATTTCTCCTAGAAATGTGTTAGAAATACAAAAGCTTGTCGGGATTTCGATGAAAGACCCTTATTTGGCTCATGATTGTGATAACATACGTGGTTATTTTAAAATAAATTGTTAAATTCTGTACAAATAGAAACAGAATTCTATGCAGAAAATCGTAATTTCAAACGTAACAAGATTTTGTTATTATGTAGTTATGTCAATTAATGACTTTAATAAATTCTCGCAATGATTAAAAACCATTTTCAATTTTGATGCGTGCCGGATGATTCAAATTAAAAACCGGACATACAAAATAAACTATCAATCAAATCATGAGCCTATTATAATAATTAGATAAAGATTTCTCTACATTTAACGTTTTTAAAATTCCTTCTGTTGAATTGTTGATGCAAACCAAAAATGCGAGGTGCCTTAAAAATGCTTTTTTCGAAAAAAAACTTTGTAATATTAATGTTTTAGTATTTAGGGAAATAGTCACAAATATCTTCGATTTTTTAGGTTTTTTAGTCTGTAAGTATCTACCGGTTATGCAATTCTTGGTATGCATTTATCCAATTTTTTATATTTTTTACAGACTTTTATGTCTTTGTGCACCACGATTTTACGTTTCAAATAATTTTATGATTATTTACCGTACATTAATGTGCTATTTAAATGACTGACCAAATGTAAAATACAATTATACATTGTTGGTAAGGTTCTTCAGGGATTTAATATCCACTGTCAGACTTGCTTACAGTTTTACTGACTAAAACTGTCAAAAAGTCATAGTCAATTTGCGCAAATAAAAACCTGTTGATGGACAATTGCTTAGCCCATGAGATTTGCTGAGGTACGAAGAATGTGGAAGCTATGACAAAAACAAATACCCGTATTCCTCTAGAACGAAACGGATTGAATTTCGTTTCAAAACTGTCACATTTAAAACACTGAAATATTTCACACTAAATGAAAATGAAAGATTTAATTCTAAACGAAAATGACATTTCATTCCGAATGAGAATTAAGAAATGAACGATGAAATAAATTCCTTCAGAATATGATGTGATAGTTATGAAACTAGATTCATGCCCGAGTTTTAGTATAGAATATGGGCCTAACTTTCGTCACTTTCACAGCCCTGACATTATCAATGACAAGATCGTTATTTTTCATTATTACTTTACAGAAAATATAGGAATTACTTTAAATGACATAACATTATTTTAAGCGCAAATGAAGTCCTTTTAATTAACACTCTGTAGTTTTGTTTTTATTTTCATATCACGTAAAACCCGACTTGATGATTTTTGATTGTTTGTAGTTATTTTGATCCATCAACAACAGCTGACATAACAATAAGTACCTACCTTAGTGATATAGCAAAAGAGATAAATATAATTTACCTGTATCGAAAAAGTTGCAAAACTATTGAAGGTACTTATTGTTTGTAGCTACCATGACGAAATCGAAATTCAGCTTATACAGAAAAAAAAGAAAATGTAAAATTACCCTTATAGCTATTATGTAGATGTCATACCAATAAGGGTTATTTTGAGGACCTTAGTAATTACTTTAGAGCCTAGTTTAGGAGATTCAAAAACAAGATATTAGTTAATATTAAAATCTCGTTTTTCTGGGAAGTCTCCTAAACTAAGCTCTAAAAATGTTTATGTGTAAAAAGCATTTTTTTGTGCAATCAAAATTATCTAGAACCGTCAATTATGTACGCGTTATTTCATAACATATTTTGTTCAGTCATTCAATCAAGAAAAGCTATGAAAATAAAAACAAACCCACAGTCCTTAGAATCTTAGATAAGTCTACATAATCTTTATGGATAAATCTCTCGGAATTTCGAAATTGCTTTCGATATTTCGATACGATTTATCGATTATGAATTTTGTATTCCAAATAATTGTTCTTTGATAGTAAGCTAGGCCACCTTTCATGATTCCTAGGTTATGTTTTATTATCTTTAGACTAAGTTTTCATTCAGTGTTATGGAAATATCAATTGATATTGTAATACTTTACGATAAATAAATGATGAATGATATTGAAAATTGTTGTTTTTCTTTTACTTACCTTCAATTAAATGGGGAGACACAAGAACGTAAAGTCAGATAACATTTTACTTGGAGTCCTGGAGACATCCTGGTTGAGAAGAACAGCATACAGCATATTAAAAGTTTACACTTTTACTAAATGGGTGAAATGGTGCAAAAAACGTACTGTTACATTTTCTGCAATATGTTTTTAATTCGAGACAAGAAAGAGATGTCGCTGCCGTGTTTTTTATTATGACAGCATAATAAAAAAACACTCACTTATTTTCAAATTCACCTGCTAGATGGCGCTGTTTTGCATTTGCTAAACCGAGCAATATTCAACCTACTTTGTGAATACCTTCACGTCTCATCCACTACAGATTAAGCACGGTACCCAAGTTGCACTTTAGTTCTAACAAAATACACCAGATAGCGCTACTTTCCACTGTTGAGATATTTTAAAGATTCAACTAGCACAGTGAGTGACTGACGAAGCGGTTGGTTCTAAGCTACGAGTCACAGGTTCTATTCCCGCAAGAAACGTTTTTCATTTTTTCGGTTCTAGGTAGCTTGCAAGTGAGAGTTTGCATTCAGGCCCGACAGTCTCGACTAGATAGCGGCGCTGTCGCAAACTACCGATCGCTAAATATTAAGGTGAATACTCAGATGTAGCCCGCAAAAATAAAAATTTCTTTAGATTTTTGCAAATTGCAGCTCTGTTTTACGTCGTATGGTGATCAAAATGGGATTTTCGATTGTGGGAATTATATATTTATCGAATAATAATCATTAATTTCATATAAATCGTCAAATTCAAAGGAAATTTGTATTTGACTGGCTACAACTGAGGTTTCACCTTAATAATTAGCGATCGGTACCTAGTTTGTGAAAGCGTCGCTATTTATGTCAAGACTGCCGGCCCTGGATGTAATTTAGGATAGATAATTAGAGAATATTTACTAACAACTTGGAACTATTTTAAAAAAAAGATTAAGTGTTATATGAATTTGTAAGACATGAGGGTAAAACGGAAATTATGATGAGTAGTAGCAGTGTGTCGAACGTTTTAGTGCACCTAAATTGAAAAGAAATTCCATTGTTTTAAAGTGACTGTTTCATACAAATTGCTAATAAAACTCAAACTCAAAGCATTTATTTCAAATAAACCAATTACAGGCACTTTTTAATTGTCATGGGGTCGGTCATCAGAAAGATGAAACTAGTTGCCCATTCCAAAGCGTAGTAGGTACCTAGAAGAACGGACAAGAAACTCTACGGATAATCTTTTAAATCAAAATATTGTTACAAAAAAATTGGTTACATCATTCCTGTTGAAATTATACATGTGAGAACGATGTAGAAAGACGTGCACGTGAAAAGCGTCCATAATAAAAATATTAAAAAAAAACAATTCTGAAATTAAAATATGCCGTGGCAGCTAAGAAATGATCAGTCAGTCACTGACGGCGCCCGTTCACGAACATGACGTATGGATTAGCATCATTCAACTCAACCATTTCGAAGGGAACTTTATCGGTAAGTATGTTATAATACCTATTACCGGTTAGTATGAAACACCATAGTAGAGTTTATACGAATGAATAATCCACGTATGAGGCCAAGGTTGTAATAAGTATTTATAAATTAAATATAAAAGTGGCAACACTGACGCAATTCACATTAATGTTAGTTTTTGACCTTTAGCTAAGCAGAGTTTCGATATTTTTTTAATCATGAAAGGTAATGTTGAAATCACTTACGTTTTTTTCTATCTAAACTGAATGAGTTGGTAACCGATTTTGTTTAAGTAAAAAATGTTGACGAGGATTTACGCAGTTATTGGTAAATATTTGATGATTCTGAAGATTCATAGAATACTTATTATGCCAGCAATGAATGTTCTGTGCTAAACTTAAGTCTTCAAGGTGACTACAATTAAGTGTCATCATAGGGGAAATTCTATATAATCAGTGGCCCCAGTATTTGTGTCCTGCTATCGTCATTTCTGAGTCACCTTTCACGATGTCCGCAAAAATAAAGATGACCTATAGCCAGATATTCGAGAATAACTGGAATTACCGGAAAACAAGATCCGTATCGCCAACTCTATCTTAAGAGGTTGATCTCTGACGGAATAAACAAATAACAAACAAAACATTGTAACACATACAAACATTGAATTTTGTTGGTAACTGAAAAGAAAAAGGTTCATTGAAACAACGATTTAGTTCCTTAGCTATAATTCTTTGCATATTCTTTACCTACCTACATTGAATAATAAACCCTATTTACAACTACTAATTAACTAGGGTAGATAAAAATTAAGTCCTCCTAGATGGCCCTCATCTCTCTTTCTTTGCTGTTCTAGTCTCTCTTCGTCTTTCCCATCAATTCCTAAACCCAGCCTTTCAATCAGCTTATCTCCCTTGTCTCCATGTAATTCAATGAACTGTCTTCGCCTCTTCAAGGCCACATCAGGATCGAAAATATAGGATTTCTTTTCATGGATGACAGGGTGACCAATCACGTTCGTTCGAATGAACCCAGCAATAGGCCCCGTAGGATTTTGTGCCTTTATCTGACCGCAAAACAGTAGAACACAGAGTGACAGCTGAAAAAAATAACTGTCAAATTAAGAAATGGCGATGGCGCGAAGTATTGGCGGGAATTTTTGTGTGGCGTGCCTGCGCCCAATGGCCGAACGGCACGGAAAGGGATTTTTATGTGCAGTATGACAATAAAATCGAAATTTCAATGATGATGCCTATAGGATGTCGCAGCATGCCTAAGGATTCCGCGGCGTCGCTCGTTGCCGTAAGAATACGCTTGTATGTAGTGATGCCGAAAGATCCTCTGACGATGCCGTGCCAGTGGGCCCAGGCACAAAATTTTGTTCTGCATAAATAAAAATGTATTTTTATTTAAAAAAATAATTTTGGCGTAATATTGCCATCGCAAGTCAGTTTTCAATTTCAAAATAGTATGTTTTGTATATTCATACAGACATTTCACTGCACATAATTTACCAGCAGAACAATGCTGAATATTAATTAACTTTTGCAACGTGTCTCTCGCAAAAATACCACTAAAGGTCGTACCACTAACGTTCCAATGTCACATTAAAACCATTCGTTAATTATTCTGCGTTTGCTCAATAGGTACATATAATTACAATTACAATATTTTATAATTATTTAGGGCACGTAGCAAAGCTTGAACTATTCCTTGTCTTACCTTACCGTGTCACGATCACGCTATATAAGCATTCAATGAATATAAAAAAGTACCTAATAATAAACATTTCATTCATCAAATCATTTGATATCTCCAAGGTTAAAAAACATAAAAACTTCACACCGCAACTTTTTGCTTTTGCAAAAAAAAAATACAAACCACATTATTTATGCACAACAAAACTCAATTAAAAAGAAACTCTTGATTCCCGCCAAAAACCTGTCAAAATCAATAAAACACGGTCGGATTCACACGAAACAATACTCACTGTAATTAGTTTATTCATTTTTTTTTACTTTATTTTTTAATGTCCGACTCACAAGGCGCGCGATTGTATACTGGTAGAACAAGTTAAATGCAACTTTTACATATAAAGCAGTTCATGTTGCCCAACAGAGCATAATGGCGACGACGCTGATATCGTTACGTCATTGAGGGTTGAGTAACGAACCTTTTTTTGAGTAGGGTGTGACGAACGGTTGGTGAACACGATAACATTGGTTATGTTTTCGTGTAAGTACTCTGTAATGTGGGGGTAGTATTGCAGAAAAATACATGTTGCATTGACCCCAAATAAATCGGGATAAAGGCAGGAGAGTGATGGTGACGACTCTGCAATGTACGGTAGATTAAACTTCTTTATTACACACAAGTAACACACAATTTACCAGGCTAACCAGATTTGCTTAGTACCATACCTACCTACCTACTTGAAATATTCTAACTGGGCTACATAAAGCAAATAAAAAGGAGGGGGTTCTCAATTTGACTCTATTTCTTTTTAATTTTTTTTTATGTGTGTTACCTCAGAACTTTTTTCTAGGTGAACCGATTTTGATTTATTGAAAGCTGGTGCTTCTCATGCGATCCCATATAAATTTCTTCAAGATCTGATCATTAGTTTTTGAGTTATCCTTAACAATGCGTATTTTTTCCACTAAGTATTTAAAGATGATGTTTTAATAACTTCCTGTCACTGTTATTTTCATATCAAGTAGTGGTATACGAATTCGTGTGGGGTAGGTACCACAACTAACAAGTGAAAAATAATAACTTTTTTACAAACAAAACAATCGACTTCCAAAACAACACTAAAATGTGAAACATAACTTTAATTTCGGCAGTCGGTGGCAAAAACTAAAATACAAAACCAAAGACACCGACTTCCGAAATTAAAGAAATTTTTCACGTTTTAGTGTTTTTTTTTGGAAGTCGGTTGTTTTTTTTGCAAAACAGTTTTTATTTTTTATTAGGTACCTTTTTTGTTTTATGTTCTTTATTCTAAAACTTTAAATAGTTATTATCACAGTAGGCAATTAGGTGCCTGACATTGCATTTACCAGTAATTTAGCGTTAATTGCGTTTATTGCAACGCGGTAATGGGATACACAAAAGGTAACAAACAAACTTATTTTCGTATTTATAATATAAGTAATAAGTAATATTATAGTGGATTAAGTATGGACCGCACGTTGGAAGCACGTCTCAAAATGTCATTTGTATCCCACTACCGCGTTGCAATAAACGCAATTAACGCTAAATTACTGGTAAATGCAATGTCAGACACCTAATTGCCTACTATGATAATAACTATTTAAAGTTCTAGAATAAAGTACATAAAACAAAAAAGGTACCTAATAAAAAATAAAAACTATTTTACAAAAAAAACAACCGACTTCCAAAAAAAAACACTAAATCGTGAAAAATCACTTTAATTTCGGAAGTCAGTGTCTTTGGTTTTGGGTTTAGACCACGGAACCTATCATCCTGAAATAGTGCATATACGTTGTCAGGTGTACTTAAACGGACATAGGGTACCTTTCATCCCGAAAAAAAGTACTGTTCCCGAGGAAAACAACAATAACGTTCTTATGATAATAGATGGCGCCACGTGTCTTTCGAATCATGATTGAATTATAACCCTAATTGATTGTTTGTTTGTTTGTTACGGCTTCACGTTAAAACGGCTGAACGGATTCGGATGAAATTTGTCACATACACCATGACCTGGGTAAGTACATAGGCTATTTTTCATCCTGGATCGCAGACGAAGGTGCGGGCAACAGCTAGTTAATATTATAAATTCGAAAGTAACTCTGTCTGTCTGTCTGTATGTTGCCCTTTCACGCCTAAACCACTGAACGGATTTTGATAAAATTTGGCCAGGAAATAGATTGGAAACATGAGGATCGATGATAATATAAATATATAATATAAATATATATATAAATATATAATATATATTATATAATATAATATCATCCTGAGGATTATGATGCATCCATATCTATCAACACTGTAATTGGAAACATGGTAAAAGCCCCTTATTTTTTTAAAGAGTAACCTTGGTGTTTCATGCCGGCTCTTCTACATAGGAAACAACCAATTGGAACCGTGCACCTAGCTTCTGACGTTTCATAAGTGCCCATGTTGGTTAAAGTGAAATAAAATATATCGATTTGATTTGATTTGCTACTTTTTGTCTTAAAAATAATCCTAAAGAGAGTGATCTATGGGATGAAACTTTGTATGGGAAACCGAGCATTTCTTAAGTTAGGGATATGAAAATTCAAATTTATGCTTTTGGAAAGAAATAAAGAATTACTTTTTGCAAAATCATCCCTCAAGGGGGTAAAATAGGGGTGATTTTAAATTTCACATGTATTTAATATTTTTTAATTTTTGTGGTTCCTTTTTTAAGGGATTGGAAAATTCTAGTCTGTTACGTTTCATGCCTTAATTGCTGAACAGAATTCAATGAAAGGCATACGGATAGGCTATTACCTGGGTTAGGATTAGGACATAGGATACTTTCATGTCGCGGTAGTAGGTACGTTCACGTGGGATAATTTCCGCCACTCATGCGGGCGAAACCGCAGGCAAAAGCTAGTTAGATTTATAATTTCAAACTCTCTACTACTTTTATACCTACTAGCGACCCGCTCCCGCTTCGCAGGGTTTTCCGATTTTTAAAATATAGAGATTTCTTTAATAAATGTAAATAAAATATTGTTGTATTGTACACATAAACGTTACGGAATTAATTCTCTAAATGATGGTGAAATCCGCTTCAATACCGTCGCGGAGTTTAGAAAAACATTTTACAAAGACATGAGAAGCGACTTTAATCTTTAAACTAATAGTTAAGCTGAGTTTTTTTTTTTTTTGTTTGTTTGAACGCGATAATTTCTGGAACCACCAGTTGGATTTAAAAAAAAACTTTTTGCGTTTGATAGCCCAATTCTTGGGGAAGGCTATAGGTTATTTAACATCACGCTAGGACCTTAGAAATTAGTTTATAATATGTAAATATTTACAAACAACTATCGCTTACCATACCTTTATCCATCAATTATGGCTAGAAACCATCATGTTGATCTACTCGTATGTAACGACAAAGACCTTTTGTTGTGGTTGCAAAGTTTCGAAGATCTTTACCTTATAATAATTTCTAAATAAACAAAACACTACGAATTGCAATATTACGTGTAAAGTTATCAATCGACTTGGACTCATAATTATTATTTTATATTATTGTTATAATTTATATTACTTATTGGTACACACGGTTACTGGGAATGTATAGCTTGATATGTTGTCGTGCGTATGTGCTGCAGGTCATGAGGCATTTTACCCTAAAATAATTAGATTCACGTATTTTTTTTGTCACGTACGGTCAGACGATGAATTTATGAACAAAGGACTTATTGCTTCCCGTCTTAGATAGGTATCAAATTTCTCATTTTGTGGGTCATGATAGTGACCACAGTTATCGACGCTTAATCGGCTCGAGCCGATCACGTATCACCACATTTCGGTTACTTCGGCGATCGGAAATTCAGTACTTTGCAAATTAGCTTCCGATCGGCGTCGTCGTAACCGAAACGCGGCGAAAGGGGAAAAAGAATTTTCACTTATAGTATATTTATTTATTGGTAAAAAACATATACAACATTACAGACCTAGGTCCTAGTTATTGCCCTGTTATAATTTTAATAAAAATAGACATATTTACAATCAGGAAGGAATAACAATTAGGCATAATACAAAAAAAAATAACTAACAAAACAAGTAAAACTAACATGCAACAATCAAATAAAATTGGGTCAAAAATAAAAAAAGCCTACCTATCGTCCATCATCTTACAGAATCTCAAACATGCACGACATACGTCTATCCATATCGCGGCAAACAAATCACACTCCTGTGTCGATGCCAGTAGAGCATTCAGCATTGCGAGCGCGCGACCCGAGGGTGAGTTAGAATGCGAAACTGTGCGTGCTGACGGAACGGCCAACAATCCGTGTAATCGTGGTCTAAGTTGGTATTTGGTTACAGGAGGAACAAAAAGTCTCACAAGCTGAGCTACTAGTTCCGGACAATCAGACTCCCCACGAAAGACACGACAAGCGAACATGACTAAGAAGTAATTACACCTAACTTCAAGAGAGTTAAATTTCAGCATTCACAGCAAAAATTTTATAGGATACAGGAATGGATAGTACCCGAACAGCTTCTTAAATAAAAATCTCAGGAATGTTTTTTGGACCTTCTCAAGAAGCAAGGCGTACGTACTTTCATAACGGTTCCAAATAATCGAAGCCGACTCTAGTTTACTTCTCACTAAAGCCATATAAACTAATTTAATGGCCAGAGGGTTGTTAAACTCCCATATATTTCGAATAGTGAAACCTAGTCTTCTATATGAATCAGAGGCTAGAGACCGCATATGTTCGTGGAAGGATAGTCGCGGGTCTAATAAAACTCCTAGATCCTTTACCGAATTGACACGGGCAATCGGTTCTGTTTCAAGGAAGTATTCCACATGCCGGGGGTTTTGAGCGCGACTAAAGGATATAACACTGCACTTAGTCGTGTTGAAAAGGAGCTCGTTTTCAATGCACCATTGGAACACTGAGTTGATGTCCTCCTGAAGAGTTAATGTATCGGCAATCTCCTCAACACCATATATTAACTTGAGGTCATCAGCGTAGAGCAAGCTCTTGGTGTGTTTGAGAACCTTCTCAAGTTCATTCACCATAATTCCGAATAATAAAGATCCCAAAATGGTCCCTTGACTAACGCCAGACTGAGTGTGATATGGGTCTGAAACGAAGCAACCATGTCTGACATATTGTTGACGGTCCCGCATATAACTTGCGATAAATTGGAGTAATTTTGGTGAAAAACCGATGTTACTAAGTTTAGTCAGTAACACGTGATTATCTACGCGATCAAAGGCCTTTTTGAAGTCGAAATATTATATTGCATGGACATAAAGCTCTTTCTCTTTCTGACCGGCTCAAGTCGATTTCGCATCGATAAGTGGGGTTACTCCACTCCCCGTTTCATATGTTTAAGTTTTCAACTCGAACATTATTTCGGCCTATACAACCCTGTACTTATAGGCAGAAATAATGTTCGAGTCAATCTGCATACAAAAACCCAGCCTAATAATATTAATTGGCTAACTGTGTGATGAAAAGCTAATAATTAGTATCTTGATTAAGTTTTTGTTGTGAAATTATTGACTGGGCGATACCGCAGGATGTTCTTAGTTAATCTAATATATTGGATGCGGATGGGGTGATTGCATAACGCACTAACAGTAGGAATGGGTTTCATTTTGACAGTTCAACAACATTCATTGCGTTATTTACGTTGTTGAGCAGACAAATTTTTCGAACATATGGAACAAAGGTTTAGCAATAGGCTTCAAAATGATTCAGGTTGTGATTGATAGTGTGTTACGCAATTAGGGGATTAAATTAATGAGTTTTACTAGGTACTATACACGGTGGCAAGAACAACGATACACAACCCGTTACCATAGATTTAGTACATGATTCTGAATCCTGCGTTGAAATGATTCGAAGGTTATTTTTAAAAAAAATTGCTCTGTCGTACATTTTGACCTCAACAGATTTTTTTTTGATAACCGATTAAAATTTTCTACTCTAGGCGGTCTAGACTCATGTGCTGGATTCATGGTTTCAGTTTTCGCGTCGATGTCGGGATGCCACCCTGTATATTTATACTCAAATCTTTTGTTGACTGTAGGTACTAATGAAACTGGCCTTAGTATAAGCAACCTTTCTAATGATTAGGCATAATAGGAACTTCACAGTATTGCATCACAAGTTTCTATGATGTTGCTTAGTTAATGTCCTTATAGCTGAACTTTCACCGCTCACGTTATGTGGATGCAATAGCTGAATAACATAATAATCACAACAGATGGTGTTTTATAGTTTCTCATTAACCCCTTGGTATCGGCGTGTAAAGTGTTATTCGGATGCATACTTAACTAAAGTTATTTTTTTGCTATGAAAGTATGTAAGCGGCTTCTTGAAATATTATTTTTGTAAAAAGATAACCCGGGATGCCAGGAACACCGGGAATGTATAACTATTCGGGTGTATAGTATGGAAGCTACTTCTAAAAAAATTTCCTATATTTAAAAAGAAACCCTGTGTTTCTTGGATTGCATAGCTATTTCGATGCATATTTATTTAAAATTAATGTTTAACCCCAGTTACGAATATGTGTGTGTGGGTTTAAGAAACAGGGTGGTATGTGTTAGAACTTAAAGTTAAGATTTTTTCGAAACGAAAGCGCACTCCATATTAGCCAACATCTCAAATTTAAGTAAATACACATAACAATAACACAACATCACGCCTGCTTTCCCTAAAGGGTTGGGCAGAGGTGTACCTAACAGTACACAAACATTTCGCCAGTTATGTTTAAGTCCAATGTAATAGGGGGCGAGCCACCAGAAATTCCTGATGTAAAACCCAATAACACTTTTCCCGATCTGGGAATTGAACCCAGGACCTCATGCTCAGCTGTAGCACTTGCGACCACTGTACCAACGAGGCAGTAAAGTGTTATCTTTACTTTTATCGGCTGTGAGATAGGCAGGCATAACATAATCCTACTAATATTATAAATGTGAAAGTTTGTGAGGATGGATGGATGTGGATGTTTGTTACTCTTTCACGCAAAAACTTCTAAACGGATTTGGATGGAATTTAGAACACAGATAGTTTATAACCTGGATTAACACGTAGGATACTTTTTATCCCGGTAATACGTTCCCGTGGGACAATTTCCGACATCCATGCGGGCGAAGCCGCGCGTAAAAGCTACTTATACGAGTACATAAATTAATGAGCAGAGATTTTACTGTCCTGACTTCCTGAATTGTGCTGCAGGATTACTGACAAATGCGTGCACTGACTGGACAGGTCCACTCAAGCTGTGTGGTTCTTTCCTCAAAAGACCATTTCGGTACCAATCTAGACACATCTTCACATGATCTGACCAAGATTATGTCTGGACTTTAAAAGAGACTGTGACCTCTGAGTTTGTTTCGGCCTTTCTTCTCCGAGTAGTCAGATAGGAAACGCGAACCTCATCCATTTAAAAAAATATGATTGACGTGTAAAAGTGTTTGTACAAACTTACTTACAAAAATAAAATCATTTATCATTTACTATCCGACACTAACTTGTACGCTAACCGTAACTTGGCAACGCTAACTAGTCTGTGTTGGCAACGTTTTGGCTTATAGTGGGAGTAGGCTTGCGCATGTACACTTAGTGCAATAAAAAATGGTCACTTTTATTGTTTGTCATTATTCTATGGTTATTGCCATAATTTATTTTTAAACATGTTTCTTTAGTAGAAAGTTAAAGAAAGGAAAATCGCATCTAACTACTCTTGCCAAAGTACGTGCGTGCGACGACGCGTCGTTACCTACTTAATTTTAAAAGCAAAATACACTATAAGACAGTTATTTTTCTAATGAAATTAATGGCAACATTGAAACTGTTGTGATTTATGAAAATTATTTCGAAAATATTAAAATAAGTATTAAAAAGAAAACCCATATATTTACATTATTTACCCTATGCTGAAATAACTTGCATTTTTTTTATTCTTGAAAGTCTCTAAAATCATTGTTAAGAATTTAAGATTAGCGGTGACTATAAAAACGTTCCTTTCCTATTTTTGAATCCTATTTACTTATAACAAGATCTTACCAAGGAGTTCGGCATCAAAAATATCCCCATTCCAGTTTTCCCGCTTTAATCCCAACCCTGTTTTACCGACACCATTTTGACGTCTGGCCGAACCGCCCGCCGGGAAAAATCAATAATTTCAACAACACAGTGACGTTTTACTTTGTATGGTTTGAAGTGAAATAATTATTTATTAATAACAAAATGATGCAAGAATATGACGACGATTTCTTCTTTGAAGAGGATAAGATGTATGTATTGTGGTCTATTGTTAAAATGCATGTTTTTATGTGTTTTTCGTGAAGCCCTAAAATGCTGTTCGGTCGAAGACCGAGATGGGACTTAATTGAAGGGTGTTTTTAATTGAATTAGGAGTTAAAGTATTGTAGTATTTTAATATTTACATGCTTATGTACACCGTTATGAAGATCACTGTCTAAAAAATATAGTACAATTATATTTTAGGTATGCACCAGACGTATGTTTTTTCTATCTTCATTCAAGATCTTAGATTTGTTTTACTGGTTAAAATGTGTAGACTCTTTCATGCCTTAAAGGTAGGTAATCATTTGTTCTTTTTTTTATCACCATCTGCCTCTTCACCATTCATTCACTCAAAGAAAATTGGTGATCGCAGTAGTGTTTTTGTAGGTACTACAGCTGGAAATAGTTCTCCATCTTCCTAAGTTGCCTTTGCGTGATAAATCGACCTGAGAACAGCCGATCTTTTCTATAAAAATCTCACCGTGAACGTGAAAGCTTCGGTGAAGTGAACTGTAATTTCACCTGAAGGATTGCCATCATTGACAGCTCGCTTCACGCTCACTTCACATAAGTTATCACGGTGGGATATGTACAATCGCTAGCACATTCGATTTTGAACTTAACCTGCATCATATTAAGTGTTAAAATTGTTTCGAGAAATTTAACAGTTTCGTGTAGCTTGACCTGCTGGTGACTGTACAGAATAGTTCGGCTGACCTCAAATGCTGCATAAATTTTAATTGGACCTTATAAGATTTTTTTCTTCTGCGTAAAATATCATAAACCAAAGCAAACATAAATTGCGCGCCTGGAAAAATATAGGACGATATCGATTTGCAATACTCTTATTTTCAGTTTTGCAGATGGAATTTAGAACCCGTTTGTTTTCTTCCTTGAATAAAGTAAGTTATGGGAAAATTAATATGGATATTTTATGATATCGCCCCGCCTCTTTCTCGAAACGCAATTTACAGCTAACCACAGACTAACTACAGTATGTTCTTTAGCCTGTATCGCAATATCCTTGCTTATCTGTAACTTCCTCTTTTACAGCATAACATTATCAGTTGTTTGAACGACTACAGCGTTTGTGTTTTAAGTTTATATTGATTTTTGTGACAATGTGGCAACAAAACAGTCAATTTTATATTTTTAATGATACGAGGATCTATCCGCAGCTTCAAGCGAGCATTCTGACTAATTTGTATGAAGATAAAATGTGTGTATTTTTGTGTTTTCCATTTCTTTTATTTTTATTATTTAGTGATGGTGGACTCATATTGAATGCCTGACATATCCATTGATTTATTAGTGCATGTTTACAAATAATATCGTGTTTAGATGTAGAAATGGACGTAGAAATGTGTTCCATATGGGTCTTTACACAAAAGCCACTGATGACGTGTTTGATTTTCATTGATGGATTTCTATGTTGTGTTTTTATTTTTATAAACAAAATAACAGCAATGGATGTTGATTTATCCGTTGGTATGGTTTTTGTATAGCAGACTTGTGTTTATCCGTTTTACAGTAGTGTTCAGTTCAGCTTTTGTTTTTAATGAATCAACGAGTTTAATCGTTAGTTCCTCTCTGAACATTTTTTGTGGTGTAATTTTACTGATTAAGAAAATCCGAAATTAAAAAAAAGAACTTAACGTGCGCTATGAATTTCTCCGTGATATCACAGTTTTTAGAGAAAAAGTGATTATTGGTATTTTTTTCTAATTTTTGTTTAGCAAACCAAACGGAAATGTTTTCAATTTGTTACTGCCAATCGAGGAAAAGTGAGTTTAATTAAATATTTTACTCTTTTCTTTATTATTTTTTTCTTTTTATATATCTTTCATTTTCTCACTTAGTGCTTCCGTTACGGTTCAAGAAATAATGAAGGATATTTCTGAAATCAAGATATTTGAAGAGTAAGTATGTTTTCAGCTTTATATTGACTATAAGTACAAATCATAATGCACCAGCTTTATTATTATATTTTTTTACAAAATGTTTAGAACGCCGAAAGAAGAAATTCTAGATGCAGAAACAGAATGCATCTTCAACGATTTAAGATTTGAAAGATATACGATACAACATCAAGATCTCTTGTAAGTTATTTTATTGAGGAAGAGCCAATAGGTACCTATAGAACTTCTTGCTAAAGAATAAATTCCAAGAATGCGCTACCAGTTATTATCATGCCTATTTCTGTAAATAAGAAGTATTTAGTAAAAAATCGGGGTTTTAATGTTCCCTTGCTTTGTTTCTTTTTTTTCAACATCTTACTAAGACATGAGATTCCGTAATTTTCTTGGCTCTCGCAAATGCACTGCAAAAACTGACTACACAATACATACTGCACCTTATAATTCACGCTCTATGTATTGTTCAGTAATTCTCACGCTTTTCTATAATTAAAGTAGGTAATAAACATAAAACAGCTAAAGAAATCACCCTGTTTCTGCTCCAGCTAGTCGACAATGATTACAGCAAGTTTATTTTTCAGGTTTTATGCTTGTGTCGAGCTAGATCGCTAGAAGACGAATGTGTATGCTTGAAGATGCTTATTTTGAACGGTTTTATCTAAAGATCTACGAGCTAATCAATTATATTTTTAACAAAGGCTAGGCTGCTATTTTTATGTAGTACTTATTCATTTTATGTACGCGAAAAAATAAAATTTTACTAAACGCACATGTAATTTTATTTCTACAAAAATCCTTTTATAACTACTTGTAGGTAGTCAAAATCACTTCACAATTATCTGGCTAAATCAAAACACGTAGGTAAGTCACGTATACTATATCCTTTCTAAAACGTTCTCACTGCTGGGACACAGGCCTCCTCTCTGTGAGAGGGAGTGAGCCGTAAGCCACCACGCGCACACAATGCGGGTTGGTGGATGTCAAAAAAGTCTTCGAAAAATAAAATACTTACTCAGTGATAAATTTTCAGGGGAATGACAGTAACATCAGGTAGCGTCGTGCTAAGCAAAGATGAGAAGAATCTTATAGGAATCAGCATCGGCGGAGGGGCACCGCTATGTCCTTGCTTGTATATCGTACAGGTAATATTGACCCTTTGTTACAGAATATTCAGCTGCATCCGGTTAGACTGGAAGCTAACCCCAACTTAGTTGGGATAAGGGGGCCTACACTCTAAGCACCATGTCCGTAGTTTCGGCCTAAGTTACCGATGTTTCCTACTCAGTATCACTTACGAACATAACATTGGGCCAGGCAACATTGGGTCAGGCCGGGGCCAGAACTAAAAAATAATAACAAAACGATTTGACACTTATTCTTAACCCCGATGTGCTTTTACCCGTCCAAAAAAGTTGATTAAACGGGAGTAGGGTTTACTTCTAAGTACCGAACTAGGCAGATGATAATTTTATACAATATAGATACGAGTATACAGCTTTCCATCTAAGAAGTTTTATCTGTCCAGCTTAAATTGAGAGAATCGTCGAACACCTGCATATTACTTTTTACGGAAGCTGTATTGTTTATTGATTAGTGGTTTTTGGTTTTTTTTTGTACTATCAACCATATGGGTGCATTCGTATTTATCGTTGGTTGACGTCGCGTTGACGCGGCGTGAACGCTAAACCAGCGTCACGTGATCATTCTTGCGTTAGAAATAATGTCGCGTTTCGGTAGTGTTAACGTTCGAAGAACGTATACCCTTCGCACCTGGTGAGTGCCTTCACGCATACAATATGTAGACACTCACTAGATGCGAGGGGAGTTTTAGTCATACCTGTGGATAATAAAAAGCTAGAGCATAAGTTCTCAACCTTATTTTGCCCACTGCCCAATTTCAGTTTTTTTTTTTTTCCTAGAGCCTTCCTTTTTTTTTTGCTTACCGTCTGTCGTGAATCTGAAACAGCTAATGCCACGATTATATTTAAACGTGTTATATTATATAGCCGTAAGATTCCATCTCAACGCCCCCTAATTTTCTCTGGATCTTCTACTGCCCCCTGAAAGTCTCAAACGCCCACGAGGGGGCGTTATCACCCGCGTTGAGAACCAATGAGCTAGAACTAAAGACCCATTTGATGACGTAAACTTTATAGTCTTCAATATACACTTCTTCTCCAGATCTTCGACAACACACCAGCATCAAAGGATGGTACACTACAAAGTGGAGATGAGCTGGTCGGAGTTAACGGACAAACTGTGAAGGGAAAGACTAAAGTTGAAGTGGCCAAGATGATACAGTCTGCTAAGGTAAAGTAGAGATATTACAAAAACGGTTATTATATTAAGTAAATGTTATTGTTTAAAAAAAAGGATTGTGTGGTTTTATGAAACCACGGTAAAAGGGAAACTTTTTTTCACAAACCTTCCTTTCACTTTATCCCTACTCCGCGGCCGACCGTCACGCGACATGCAACACACAGAGGAAAAAGTTTGAGACGATGTAATAAAAGTTTCACTTTAAAAACCATGACTACGGTAGTGATACCCAGTCTTTTCGTTTGGTTAATTGTATATTCGATTTTGATATAATTTGCAAAAAAAGTGGGTCTGGCATTATTTAAGTATACTTATGCGTGCGATACCGCGAAGCAGAGATTAAATCCAATCCACACAACAGTACAATGCTGAGACACAGTGCTTTTAATTACAATTTTAATTACTCAAACCGTAATAATTATGAAGATTAACCAATCAGTACGGTTGGTCGGATTTAACAGGGTACCCCGAATCCGCATAGAGGCCTGGGTGGTCTTTCAAATGACCTGTTTGTACTTTGATCCAATGCAGTGGTCTCCATACCTACACAAAAATGCCATCAACTTTCTTCAATATTCAATCATTTATTGTATTTCATAACGTGTACTTAGGTGGTAATTTAAGATTCAGTTAGATCATAATAAACCCTAACGAGCGCATCAAAATGGTAGGAGAGAGGAACTTTTAAAACTTATCATTTTTCTCCCCAGGATGAAGTAACAATTAACTACAACAAACTCCACGCCGACCCTAAACAAGGAAAGTCTCTAGACATTATAATGAAGAAGATGAAGCATCGACTCGTAGAGAACATGTCGTCCGGGGCAGCTGATGCTCTAGGTCTGTCCAGGGCTATACTGTGCAACGATACTCTGGTTGCCAAGCTGAATGAGCTGAGGGAAACTGAGACGACTTATAAGAGATTGGTGGAGAATGCTAAAAGGTAAACGTAATGTCAGCCAATTGTACTTCTGGTTTCCAAAATCCTAACTAATATTTCTCTGTCATCTACAGTAACACCCACATCTCGCCAGTTGCCAGTCGCCACCATGTTTAAGTCCAATGTAACAAAGGGCGAGCCTATTGCCATCAACCGGGCACAAATACAAACTCCGAGCTGCTACGTAGAAATTCCAGATGGAAAAACCCAATAACACTTTGCCCAACCCGGGAATCGAACCCAGGACCTTATGCTCAGTTGTAGCGCTAGCGACCACTAGACCAACGACAGTCTTTGGGAAACCACTTCCCGTCAAAATGATTGTCCTACAGCATTTTTGCAAACCTGTTATGTAACGAATTAAACCGATGGCATAAAGTATAATTTTAGAAGAAATAAAAAATCAGAATACAAAAACTTAAAAATGTCGGAATACCAAAGTTACCATCTCTATTGTATTCTTCTTGCAGAATGCTGAAAGCCTACTTCGACCTCCTGCAAACATACAAGTCTGTTGGTGACATATTCGCCGCTATAGGAGTGCGGGAGCCTCAAGCGAGGGCTTCAGAAGCCTTCACCAAGTTTGGACAGTACCACCGACTGTTAGAGAGAGATGGCATCAAGATGTTGAAGGCTTTAAAACCCGTGAGTTTGAGTTTGGATTTTTTGGAAGCACGAATTATACATTACATTTAAATCAGCTGTGGGTGTCAACATTTATATGATTGCTGTTTTTTTTTTAAGATCCGGTTTGTAGAGCGGTTTCTTTTTCACTCAGAATACATGTATAATAGTTTCTGTCTAAATGTGCCTTCCGAACGGCCATATACTGTACGATTGATGATTTCACCCTCCAATAACTTATTTTTTTTCCATATGTTAAGCTTTTCTGTAAAAAAAAGATCGTCTGGTTTTATTAGTACCTATTTTACTTAATTTTTTTGTTTGAATTTAGAATAGCACAATCAAACTCATTTCTTCTCAAACCTTCTAGATCATTATATATCTTCTTTCTTCCCAGATCCTATCAGACATGGGCACATACCTCAACAAGGCGATCCCGGACACTAAGCTGACTATCCGCAAGTACGCAGACACGAAGTTCGAGTACCTCTCGTACTGCCTCAAAGTCAAGGAGATGGATGATGAGGAGTACGGGTACAACGCGCTACAGGAGCCGCTGTATAGAGTGGAGACTGGCAACTATGAGTACAGGTGAGCTACGGATGTAAATGGACATTTAAATTGCTAGTAGTAGTTAGAAGTATTCAGCTGTGATAAAGTTAAGGCCAACCTTTGAACATGATGACAATGAATGAACGTGTATTTATGAATTTACTTACGTACTTACATTTTATCGGGTATGCTTTATTAGTTTTGAAATCAACCGTTCTTAAGCTGGTCACTCAGCAAGGCCATGAACCGAGCATTTCAGATGCCGACACCTCTTTTTACATTGATTAAAGAGCATAATTACGAAACGGCTGGTTGATGGCATTTCAAATGAAAAATATTGAACTCTTCATCGTTGAGTGTCGTCATAGCCCAGTGGTAATGGAAAATAGCCTTTCCCGCAGTGGGACACCCCACCTTATAGGCTACCTAATACTTACTTTTTATCATTATAAAGGGTGACTGGTAATTAGTGACTGATACTTAACGAATTATTGCACTCATAACAAACAACTTTCCCAAAGAAGCGACTTTTTTTAATTTACCGAGCGCTTAACCCCAATCACCCCAATAGAATATTGAGTACCTAACAAGAATGATATACCATCAGCTGTAATTTAATCCAGTTATTAATCCCTTTATACAAACAAAATTATTCCACTTTTACCATGCATTATTTTTGTTTCATTCATTTAACAACCGTACGGACCGCGCGCGTGCTATTAGCTGTTAGTAGCTTGACCCACGTTCTGTCTCATGGTACAGCCGCCAGCACATCAAGTTACCACAAACTGTCAGATTTTCTCATTCGATTTTCAACTTAACCAATAACATTTTAAGGTTTAAAATCGTTTGGAGAAATTTGTCAGTTTCGTGTAGCCTGACCTGCTGGCGACTGTACATGAATGAAAAAAGAATAATGCATGGTAAAAGTAGAATAATTTTGTTTGTTTAAACGGATTAAGAACTGAATTAAATTACAGCTGATGGTGTATCATTCTTGTTAGGTACTCAATATTCTATTGCGGTGATTGGGGTCAAGTGCTTGGTAAATTTTAAAAAATCGTTTCTCTGGGAAAGTTCTTTGTTATGATGAGTACAATCATACATACATACATAAACTGACGCCTTCTTCCCATGGGGGTAGGCAGAAACTACAGAACGCCACCTGCTACGATCCTTACATACTCCTTTTGCCTCGTTTACGTTCATACATCTGGTCATACACGCACGCCGGTTGTGAGTACTACGCACCTGACCTTTCTGAAGAACATCACCAATAGGGTCACTATATGTCTTCCTAGGGCGTCCCCTCCCGGCGTTTCCACTCACATCTGCCTTGTAAATACCTTTTGTTAATCGCCCTTCATTCATCTTCTCAACATGACCAAACCATCTTAGCATACTCTTTTCAATTTTTGTCACTACATCTTCTTTTAAACCGCACCGTTGCCTTATCACATCATTCTTCAGTCTATCATTCATAGTCACACCAAACATGCTTCGCAAGGAACGCATTTCCACAGCATTTATTCAACTTTCATGCTTCTTTTGCCACACCTAATACTGGTAATTAGTGACCGATACATAAACACATGAAGTGTTTATGTATCGGTCACTAATTACCAGTCATCCTATATTTACTCAGTTAGGTTTGTGAATAATTTGTAATCTACTTAGGAATCTGTAAATAATCTAAATTTTTCTTGCAGGCTAATTCTCCGCTGTCGTCAAGACGCCAGAACTCGTTTCGCTCGTCTGCGATCCGATGTACTGGTGAAGTTAGAACTCCTGGAGAACAAGAAGACCCAGGATGTGGCGTACCAACTCAGGAGGTTCATACAAGGACTTGCTGTTTATCATAAGTGAGTATTGTAGCTCATAATAAGACTGATCTAAGGTAGGGATTGGATACAGATTGTTCAACGTTAACCATAGGAAAACGTTGATCAGTTTTGGACTTTGTCATATTCATTCATTTGTCATTATTTTAAAATCTCGTTTCTAGTATATATGGTCAAGGTTTTCTCATGCCGACTGTTATTGTCAGATATGGTGGCTTTACCTTGTCTGCAGGATCGGTTAGACTCGGCTCAAGTGTCAGAGATGATATTATTACAATTAAGTTCTTGTTTAGAAACAATTAGAGTAATAGATGGTGCAGTCAGCCTCAAAATAGTACACATCAGCAAGAATTCATTCGATTGTCACATTGATATATTATGGAACACAGATTGTAGACAATTAACTGAATTCTAGTCTTCTTGAGGCTAATTGTATTTTTTTTATTTTATAGAAAGTATGTCAATTACTAAATTATTAAATTACCTGGGTAGTAGGACTCTATTAAAGTGTATCTCCTGAACGGTTACCATTTATTTCAGCGAATCAGTGGAACATCTGAATGATAACGCAACGCTGTTCCCAGTTGAAGTTGATCTCTCCCAGAACGCGTTCCAATACAAATCAACTGCGCAAATCATTCAGGACAGTCAAGAAGAAGAGGAAGATCTAGAATTTGGCAAAGAAATCCACGAATACCACGACATATCTGACAATGACGAGAAAGAGGCCAAACTCGTCAATAGACGTGAGACCAAAGACATTGACGACACTGAATCATCAGAACAATTGCTCCCTGACTTTGACAACGTCGCCTTAACTTTTGACAAAGTGGAGAAATCTGACAACATGGACAAAACTGACAATATGGACAATTTGACGCTTTTGACGGAACTTGGACTGGCTGATACGAATGTTCAAGATGATTTTGGTGATTTCCAGAATGGATTGCTTGATGAGTTTCTGCCTAAAGGCAGTGGGGATGATAAGAATGATATTTTTGATAAGTTATTGAGTGATTTTAGTCTTCTAAATAAATAGGTGACTGTGATTTTGGTGTTTGTATTTAAAACGTTATATGTCGAAATACAAAACAACAAAAAAAGTGATGGAAATTGATGAAACACGGCTTGTAACTGATTATGTTTGAATGAAAACAGGATAACAAAAGGTAATCATTTATTAGTAAATAAATAAATCGCAAGACAATCGGTAATTATCTCCAAACATTTCATAAATTAGTATCCTTAAAACTATTCTATGTTACAAAGTTCACAGACGAACCGATATGGATACGTTTTTCCTCCTACGGTCTTTTCACAGTTATTTAACTTCTGAGCTTGTATCACTGTCAAAATCAAAGTGATCTTCATTCACGTTATCATAAGGCTGCTGTTGCTGACAAGTCTGCCAAATCACAGTGATCTTTATTCTTGTTAAAATAAGGTTGCTGGTGGTTTGCTGCTGTCATATGTAAAATAACTATGAAAGGACTGTAGAGGCTATTTAGCATTTTCCTCCATTATCTCTATCTACATAGATGATGCTGGTGGCTTATAATTTTAGAGTGCAGGTCAAAATTTTGCCATAATATTTCTTGCAAATTTGGGTTCCGATTTTTGCAAGACTTCATGACTTAGGCCGATATCTATAAAAAATACTTTGCTCGTGCTTTGTCCTAGACATGTTCCCGTCTCTATCTTGCGCTTGTAGTTTGACAATTGTGCGACAGTGATAGGTATAACGCTCAGCCTAAGCCTCGTACGTGCTAAGTAACGTTTATAGACCTTAGGCTACGGTTTCCTAGAATAATCGTGTCCGCCACACAGCGTTTCCAATTTTCCGACGAAAGAAGTTTCTCAAAAAAAAAAAGTCAAACTTTATTCCATGTTTGACACCGTAAAATCAAACCCCGGTGCCCAAAGATTTAAATCACTTGATTTGCCCTCGCCGTACTTGGTCCTCCTTAGTCCAGCATGCGTAACGTGGCCACTACAGAAACGGAAGACAAAATGACAGATTGTAGAAAGATTTCTACGGCTCAATGTCAAAATTCAAGAAAAGAATGTCTTTTTGTTAAGAAAGTGATTTGTCTTCTCTTAGTTGAGTAGAGATAGAAGTGGTCATGCTACGCGTGCTGAAGAGTGGCCTTATACATTATTAATAGTGTTTTTATGACAATTTAGTCACGTAATTGCATCGCGATAGGGTCAATCAAACGATTTCAATCTTTGCCGCTACCATCATTATCATGACAGCTATCACTAAGGCCATTAAGTGGCAACAATCGCTCCTCAATGCAGCCCTAGCTTTAGGATGCAATACACTGAATATATAAACCAGACCGACGACATTGTGACATATTTTGAGTATTTTCACGCAAGACAATAACACTCGCATTATTTCTAAAGATATTTTAGTCCTGCAATGCCTCTGCTATTGTTCATTTTAGGATTTTTATTTTGACACATATCGAGTTTACGGTAGATATCGAACTCTTCTAGGTTTCTACGTATCCTTACATCCAGCCATTTTTTTTAATAATAATAATGATGAGTAACCCTCACTTTTACTGGCCACGGAGCGATCAACTTCTTCTCTTTTTGTTTTTTCAACCCTTTAATATTCTGAAAGTAATCCTTTACTTTCTGGCTGTATTCCGGTATATTTTCATAAGTATCTACGATCAATTTTCCTTTGTTCTGTAACTTTGGTATGATGTTCAGAATGTCCAGCTTTTGAACCTTCTCGAAGTCTATTGTGTCTGCAAATTGTTGTAATGATGAGGACGCTGTGTCTGTTATGGATTGAAGTGTTGATGCTGCTGTGTCTTTGAGCTTTCCAAGGTCTAAGTTTGCCAGGTCGAGGCTTGCTAGTTTGTCTAGCGTTGCTGATGTTGAGTGGATGACCAGAAAGGCGAGCTGGAAGGAAGATATAGTTTTAGTAGAACGAAAAGATAGAGCTACTTGTGTCAAAGCATCCTTGAGATTTTGTACTAGTTCCTCCTATTTTTCAGCCGACCAAATTATAATATGATCCTGATCAATGCTAGATTCCCTATTATAACATTCAAGTGGCTATTCCGTTGAGCACCAAAATCACTCCATTTCTTCAGATTTTTAGCAGTCAAAACTTATTGATCCCAGTTTTACGGGTTTTTGATCAACAAGAGTACTTAATAAATTTCACTTTTCATTGAGCACAATTTATGAGTGAGAAAAATAGTTTATTCTGCACAACACAACCCTAATGGCAGGTGGTTAGGATCGATCGATGGTAGGACACTTTAAGACTCTAAATAGGCCATTTTAAAACTGCCACATTTGACCCACCAGATTCTGAATTCAGTCTACCACACCTACCTTCACCACACCAGTTCATGTAGTTCTTAATTCAATAGCACAGAAAAACTACAACAATTCTTCTCACAATATTTTTACAGGCTACAAAAAGCTGGCCACTGTCACACCACTAAATTAAAAACAAAATAACACCGACTAATCACTCACCAGGATGTAAGTCTTCATGTTGATTACCAGGTAAGCACTGTAGTACTGGTCGCCACTGATAACGACCTCCTGATATAAACAGTAATGGTTGCACACCATTAATATTGACAGCTGACTTATTCTGGATGATGACGTACGTAGATTCACTTGAGTTCCGAGTTAAGATTCGTCGTCTTCTTATTATGGCCCCCCTCGGATCTCCACATCATTAAAGTGAGAGAAATAGATAACTTACGAGTACTTAATCAAAATAATAACTTGTAAAAAAAACTGGATCATCGCCAAAAACAGCTCGTAAACACTTTTGCCTGTCCTTCACAAAGTTTTTCCAGAAGTCAGATGGAAACGAGCCCCCAATACAATGTTTATTCAGACAAACTATCCTCGGCCACCACTGGTTCACGTGGATTTATCAGCATCATCAGCTTTTAGCAGCCTATTGCTAGATATGGGCTCCAGTTGCACGCCACTGCCACTCAATCTTCGGCCACTTTCATCCATCCTTAATAGGATTATGACATGACATGTTGCGTTTTTTTTGGCTGGTAATCCAGCCAAAAAAAAAACGCAACATGTAAATGATAAATGATTTTATTTCTGTAAATAGGTTTGTACAAACACTTTTACACGTCAATCATATATTAAAAACTCTGACTACTGTGAGAAGAAAGGCCGAAACAAACTCAGAGGTCACAGTCTCTTTTAAAGTCCAGACATAATCTTGGTCAGATCATGTGAAGACCATGTAGATTAAATACCACCCGTAAAGAAATTAAATAATTATAAGCAACTCGGTATCGAAAACCAGAATAGTCCTCCCAAGGGAAAGTGTACAACGCATGTCCCATGCATGTATTATCAAAATTCAAATCACAATATCAACGATCGCTTTCTGAATGACAAAGTAACGTAAAGATTTATAGCACTTTGATCATTGTGATGTAATTATGTAATGTTATAGCATTTTGATTATGTTTTGGGTACTAAGTAGTGTTAAGTAGGGTAAAGTTTCAAGGTTCGATTTGATTTATTTATTATAGCACTGAGTATTTTGGCAACAAGCCGCGATGGCCCAACTGATGATAGTCACTGCTGCCTACAACCATAATCAGCCTATAATGTACCCACTGCTGGGACTCCGGCCCTGTGAGAGAACGAAAACATATGGCCCATGGTACTTTGTACAAGAAGGCTTATATAAATTATCCAGTCCCTATGATAAAGGCTCAACATCTGTTGAATCACTACTGACAGATTGTAATTTAAGTCATTAATTTAAAACCGTATGGATACTATTTCCCGATACTCACTGTATATGACTACTGTTCAATTATTAACCGACTTCACAAAAAGGAGGAGGTTCTCAATTCGTCTGTATGTTTTTTTTTTTTTTTATTTTTTTTATTTTTTTTTATGTGTGTTAGCTCATAACTTTTTTCTGGGTGAACCGATTTGGATGATTCTTTTTTTATTTGATAGGTGGTGCTTCACATGTGGTCCCATTTAAATTTGATCAAGGTCTGACTAGTAGTTTTTGAGTTATCCTTAATACTGCAGATTTTATCCACTTAGTTTATATGGATGATGTGTTAATAATTTCCTGTCACTGTTATTTACACACCAAGTAGTGGTATACGAATTTGTGTGGGGTAGGTACCGCAACTAAAAAGTGAAAAATAAAAACTTTTTTACAAAAAAACAACCGACTTCCAAAAAAAACACTAAAAGACGTGAAAAATAACTTTAATTTCGGAAGTCGGTGGCCAAACACGAAAATACAAAACCAAAGGCACCGACTTCCGAAATTAAAGTTATTTTTCACGTCTTTTAGTGTTTTTTTTGGAAGTCGGTTGTTTTTTTTTAGTTTATGGATGTTGATCCCTATACATAAAGGTTATAAAAACTGCTGTTCAATTTATTAGCTTAAGAATGCAGATTTTTAAACAAGGGTTATAATATAAGACTGCCTTTATAATATAGAATAGAATACTCTTTATTATGTACACCATAAAAATATCCAGCCTTAACCTTTATTCCCAGTCGCCTCCTACTGTCGTCACCGGGGTGGCAGCTGGGAGTACTGCCTTATCATAACATTGGGAGTGAGCCATAATCCACCTCCCGGGCCAGAGCAGGTTGGTGGATGTCACATGTCTACCGATTTTTGGGTCTTAGATATGCCGGTTTCCTCACAAGGTTTTCTTTCACCATTTTTAAAAGCAGTAGTGATAAAATAATGTACACATATAAAGTGCCTGTCCGAAGATGGACGGCGCCGCCGAGGCCGGCCCAGAAAGAGATGGCGAGATGACCTGGACGTGTACCGCCAGGGCTCGTCCGCGGTGACGCGGGAAGAGTTCCTGAGGGCCTAGACAAAGTGACATTCGATGAGCGATGACGCTAGTAGAAAATTCAAAAAAAATATGGGGTTGACATAAGCTATCGAAATGTCACGTTATCATAGGTCAATGAATAGAAATTAGCACAACACACACACAATGAAAATGTTGACATCATTCGATTCTATGAATCGCCAGCGTCGAACGATTACCATAGAGATGCGTATCCAAGTGGCACTTTTTGACAAGCGTTATCCCTAGTTTTCGAATCGTATGATGGAAACATTAACGAATGCAATAGCGATTGTAGAAATAGAATCGTTCCGAAACGAATGCTATTTGTCTAGGCCGATAAGAAGGATTTGAGAGAGGCCCTTTGCCAGCAGTGGGACAATTATAGGATAACAAAAAAAGAAGTTCCTGTCTGGGTTCGAACTTACGAACCACAACTCATAAGTCGCGATTCCACTGTGCCCGTATTATGGTCACTGTATTATGCAGATATTCTGGTATAATACCAAAGGGATCCTAGGAGCGTTGTCATTCCACAGATATAATTGAAATGTCTCATGTACCTGCAATTGAACCGGTAGCGTTGCTGTGTCCCGACTCCCGGACTGAAGGGTATCTACCATCAGGGGCGCCGACTTTTAGAAAACCTTGTGAGTGCTCATTCTCATCCCTACAATCGCATCTAAATTCGTCCAATAAAACTCATGTTCAGCGAACAGACAGGCACCGTCTTCTCCCTTAAGAACTTACTAATTAATTAAGTTAATAAAAATATATTGATTGAAGAAAATCGACGATGCAAGAGCAAGCGAAGCGAGCTCCACAATATTAGCACCCCGGTTTAAAAGGTTATACCTAAGGACGTGACGTGATTTTAAAGAGAGATTGGACAAAGCCGATTGACTGATCAGTTTTGATGTCTACGCTCATGGGTGCTCCGCCCCCACTATTTATCTCTCGTGGGTGCTGGACCCCGAGCACCCACGGAGTCGGCGCCCCTGCCCACCACTCAAACCGGATCTCAACTACGATGCATAGTATAAATATGTATGGTGGTAGTACCCACTTTCCCGGAAGAGCTCCTTCACAAATTAGTTACCTAAAAGAGTTACTTGTGAAATTATTTCATCGAGGAAGGACGGCTACTCACCTTCTGCATTACAATAGACTTGGTGTTGTAAAATAAATGCTAATAATCTGATTTTGAACGCGATTGGATCAGTGGTTTTAAACAAAGCTATAGTAAAGACAACAGTTCTACTTACAATTAGTTTTTTCTAATTTACATCATCGGTTTAGGTACCTAAGGCTCTCCATCATCAATGTATACTTTTTGGTGACGACATTTATGTCATAGTATCACATGATAATAAATCAGATATAGATCATGAAAAACATATATCTAAACGAAAGAAACAACTTTTAAAATGACTCGAAAATTATAATCTCTGTGCGAATTTAAGTAGAACAAAACACATCAATTTTCAAAATAGCTTTCGCCCGCGGCTTCGCCCGCGTGGAGGTCGAAAATTATTCCACGGGAACATACTACCGGGATGAAAAGTATCGTACGAGTTAATCCAGATTATAAACTATATGTGTTCCAAATTCCATCCAAATTCGTTCAGTAGTTTTTGCGTGAAAGAGTAACAAACATCCATCTATCCATCCTCACAAACTTTCACATTTATAATATTAGTAGGATACCAAAGTCATATAGGTAAGGTCGCTTGTCAAGGTCAACCAATAAAAGAAGTTAAAGAATACACATTTATATGACTAATTCTCGACCAGTGGGGTAATTTCGTAACACAGTAACAGTAGCAATGGCTTTCATTTTGACAGTTCAACAACATTCATTGCGTTAATTACGTTGTTGAGCAGACAAATTTTTCGATCATGTGCAGTAATGGATTAGGAATATCCTTCAAAATGATTCAAATTGTGATTGACAGTGTGTTACGCAAATACGGTGCAGCATTGTAATAATTAGAAATTACGTATACCTAGATAGCCTGTGTAAAAAAACTAAACCAATTTGCTCTAAAACGTTTAAAACATACCTACCTACCGCTAGTGAAGCAGGTGCTCTTACTGCATACCACGGATATGTTTCTTAGTTACTCAGGTAGGTATGGCCTTCTACTCTGTGGTAACTCTACGAACATAAATTAAGTCTTTTTGGTACAGAAAAAATGCTTAAGAGCTATATGCGGTATTCATGATTAAAGAATTTTTAGTTTTTCAAGGCAAAAGACAAAAATTTCAAAAATCTTTTTCCCCTATAGGAAGATATGCTACTTTATCCCGGCCTCACCGTAGGTGAATATGTTCCTTGGTCCCTGAGGGCCTAGACAAAGTAACATTCGATTAGCGATGACGCTAGTAGAAAAGTTAAAATGTATGGGGTTGACATAAGCTATCGAAATGTCATGTGATAATAGGTCAACGAATAAAAAATAGCTAGACAATGTTAACAACATTCGATTATGAAATGAATCGACAGCGTCGAAAGATTAGGTACTTCCACAGAGATGCATAGCCAAGGGACACTTTTTGACGAGCGTTATCGCTAGTTTTTGGAATCATTAGCGAAAGCGATAGCAATTGTAGAAATAGAATCGCTCCGAAGCGAATGCCATTTGTCTAGGCCCTCTGGTACGCTACAATGAAGGACTTTTTGAGCAAGAGGAGTGAAAAAGTCAGTAAACTTAGATAGGTACTATTACAAAATTGTTATTCATTTTTTTCTTTACAATGTTTATAAATAGTTTTATATCGAACCTCTCTAAATAAATCAGTAACAACATTTATCACTTACTTTTTAGGGTTCCGTAGTTTTGACAAGGCTTAATACTGTTTCATAAAAAAAGAAAAGCATTTTATTTTTGAAAATGGAACTAAAAGCGGCAATCTCTTCGGTAGAAGGCGTGCATTGCAAATACAGAAGAAATTAAAAAAAAAGTAATATAATTTAATATTGTATTGGATTATTTTATTTTCTCGCAATCGTAGTTGAAAGTAGAGTGTATCACACGGCGTTAAAAACCCATTATAATGGGTAATTTTAGCCCCTTGTATAACAATGTACTATTTAACTACATACCTACGCTGTTATTATTGTACACGTATGCTAGGTGCATGATTATAACTTGTATTCTTTAAAATATTTGTATGCAGGTCCATGGCGAGGACTCCGCATCATAGTTGCGACAAACAAATAGGTACGCGACAAATGTTAGGGCGACATACAGTACGATAAACTTGACCATCAATGATGCAACAGCACCTCGAGCTACGTTAGTGCGACTGATTGTTTTCTCGACCAACGACATTATTACTTGTTAAAAAAATAGGAAAATCGTATACTTTTACAATGTTTGTAAATATGTGAGCACCATGTATCTATCACTTATTTACCTAATTTATCTGTCATTGCATAATTTTTTAAGCTATTGCATAGCTTCTATCGCGGGCCTTGAGCGCGGGGACCGGAGCCAGAAATTCCGTAACGAAAAAAAACCTCACGCTCCCCACTCCGACGGGCACGGAGGTGTGGCTTGAAGGCCGTGCATTGTCTAACGTCGTTTCTTTTCGGCAGTCTTCGACACGGTGTTTGTGTGCGTGCAACTAGACGTATTGTACGACTCTACGAAGCTCGCACGAATCGAGACGAGCTGCTCCGAAATCGGACGAATACATAAGCAGCTGTTTGTGAGAAAGTATATAGGTGTATAGGTATAGGTATCAAAAAGTGTAACTTGAATTAATATTTATTTCCATTTACTTTCGTACCATTTATCATTTACCAGTCGGACACCTTACATTTATTATAATCACCACTATCTTAAAACTCAATATCCCAATATCTCGGAAACGGCTGGGAATATCAAAATTCTGACCAAATTCCCCCCCCCCCCTATAACCCCCCTTTACAAATAGTACATACATACAGACAAGCCCCTTTGACCCCCCTTTTTTGAACCCCTCTTTTTCGACCCCAATATTAAGTTGTATTATATTTATTTATATTTAAATCAATCCCACTTATATATGATCCCGGGACCCCCCCACGACACCCCTTTTGACCAACCCCTCCACCCGTCCAGGGCTACTTCACCCCCCCGGGTCTTAACTTTTGAACCGGAGGTCGTAGAGGTATCGAGTTTGGGGTCTTTGGAATCGGCAGTAAAGGGCCTATCTTTTGGCCCCGATAAATCTGACTTAAATATTAGTTATCTACAATGTTATTCCTTGCAGGTGTCAAAATACACAAAAAAAAAAAAATTCAGGTAGATACCTGCATTTTTCTTCAACTATTATAGGCAAAAAGCTTATGGCTTAATGATAATAGCCGCACAGGTCGATCGAAGTTAGGCTAAGGATGGTCACCCATGACGGAAAGCTATTTAGAAATTCATGTTCGTGAACGGGCGCCGTCAGTTGAGACTGGTCATCTCTTAACTGCCACGGCTTATTTTTATTATTCTTATATTTTGATTTCTTTTCTAATATACATTTTTATTTTTATTTTATTTACATTGTTCTCACTTATAGAAGCAAGAAGAATAATGTACCAACGTTTTTGTAATAATATCTTGATTTCAAAAGAGTGTCCTTGGAGTTCCTTGCCCGTTCTTCTCCATAGAGATCTACGTTTTGGAAATGGGCAACTAGCTTCAACTTTCTGACTAACTGACGACTCTTTGACAATTCAAAAGTGCCTGTAAATGGTTTAATTGAAATAAATGCTTTGAGTTTGATTCTTAATAGAAAACCCAAAACTTTGCCCGACCTGAGAATCAAACTCTGGATCCCACGTTCAGCAGTCGCGCTTACGACCACTACACCAAGCAGGAAATCTGCGGCATAAAAATGCTTGTAACTTCTCATCATCTGCCTGATTTTCCCCATTTATGTTGGGGTCGGCTTCCAGTATAACCAGTTGCAGCTGAATATCAGAATTTTACATGGACCTGGTAACCAAATCAAATCAAAATATTTTATTTCACATAAACCAACATGGGCACTTATGAAACGTCAGAAGCTAGGTGCACGGTTCCAATTGGTTGTTTCCTATGGAGAAGAGCCGGCAAGAAACTCCACGGTTACTCTTTTAAAAATAAGGGGCTTTTACAAAGTTTCCAATTACAGTGTTGATAGATATGGGAGGACAGTGTAGGCCTGTCAACAAGTAACATGTACTCAACAAAATATAAAAAGGTCAACAAATCTAGTCTACAAGTTAGGTCTACAACGTTCTCACATTCACAAAATATAAAAGAATCTATATAAAAATAAAAGCCTATTTAGACTAAATGACACGATTGCCATTGGTAAGGTCTACCTCAATGGAACGGCAGCTGGGTGTGGATGTGGAGCTATGTCGCAAACTACTACCACCTTCTATCTTGCCTTCTGTGTCCCAAAACTTACAGTCAAAGTGACCTCTGCGCTGCCACCGATGACGCCGTGAAAGTGGCGAAGTTTTGGTCTAACAAAACTTGAGAAAAGTCGTGCCAGCGACACGAAGAAGGCATGGACCGACTGCCTATCTGACTAAAACATTATTAACAGGGTAACACGATACCCTTGTAAAACTGGTTGACCGGTGAATTATAATACGGGGTGAATAATAACCTGTTACCATGAATATTGTTCGAGTTTCAATCGGACACTCAGCGAAAATGCATAATTGCATCGAATGCAAGTATGCACATTCGCTTCTTCACCAAAACGTGGGCGAGTTCGCGCTTAGATCTCATTAGAGACACCACGTACTCAAAACCATTACCATTTTCAAGTGTTAGTGATACAATACAGCTATTTCTTTTACAATTCAAGACTTTAACTTTTACCATATATTTATATACATTCTATCAATACGAGAAAGGTGGGTTAGGTCACCATAGCGCCGAACACTACTTTCTACAGATATATAGTAGTCTATGTCATGGATTCAGTACCTATATGATTCTGCATCCGCCTGCGTTGAACTTTTTCATCGATTATTTAAGGGGACTACATGACCTAAACGCAAATGTATAATGCCTAAAAATATATGATCCACTGCAGTAACTAAAATCAGAAAAATATATGATATTCTGCAGGATATATGCTAGTTAGATAGTGTGTTGAAAACATAATACAATTAACTTGATATGGTTGAAAAAAATCACGAAGATACGTCTAAAAAAAAAAATTAACTATTAAAAACCATACGAATATACATGCAAACATTCAGATTTTTTTGTCAGATTATTCTACAAGCAACATACTAACGTAATAGTGTTTTAATTTTTTAGTCCAATGAATAGATTTTTTGTAAATCCATAATTGCTTCATATTTTGCAATAAATTACCAGCGTTGTCATCGCGCGTCTCTTTCTTTTCTATGCAATCCGAGAGTGACCGCGGTTTAGCTCTTGTAAGCCCCTTAATATAAAGCTGCTGTTCCTTACATTTTGAGCGCGTAGGTGCTGCACTTGTCTAAAACAGCAGTTTTTTTTTCCGTCCGTCAATAACCGTTCGTCGATAACCGTCGAAAAATTTCTACGCTAGGGGGTCCACGAGGCTAAGATTTGCGCGTTGATGTCATGCCACTCTGTATAGGTCATCTATGGGTAAGAGTAAAACAATATAATTCTTAAAATAAAATATATTATCGAACCAATGTTACAGCTTAAAAAAATGTATGCTTCAGATAATTAGCTCTAATCCTAGTTTATTATAATTAACAATTAATGCATAACAAAAGTTTTAAATCTAAATTTTGCTACTCGCAGTACTTTTACAGTGCAGCCTTGCCTTTAGAATTATATGAACTTTAATTGCAATTTTTATTAATTATTTGTAAAACTAGAAATTAATTTAATTTTTACAGGTGAAACTTAAGAAATTTAATATTAATAGAAATATAAACATAAATAATATTATAGATTGTTGATAATTCGGGTGGGGCCAGTTAGGAGTGTAATTTACGCCGCTTAGTGTGAGAACAAACGAGCGCAATTTCGGTCACGCAAAATGAGTCGCGTAATTAACGTTCAAATGAAATTCAACAGACATACATTTTGCGTTTAGCCTCACTCTAGTTTTTGAACGACGCAAATTACACTAGGTTATTGACTTCCGGCCCACTCCATAATGGGATTATTCTTAATGTTAAAGGACACTAGTATCTCATAAGAATATTTTTGGGACGTTGCCAGCTCTCTCTACATGGCTAAAGTCACCAAAACAGTAGCCAGCCTGAAGAGAATATTCCCAAGTATTATTTTATAAAGCAATTAAAATTGACGTGGAAGATTATTGTGCTTATTATTCTTTAACACGAAAGTAGATGGAAATTATTATAGACATGACGGGGAAAACCTATTTTTGGAAACGTCGCCAGCGCATAGCTAGTCACCCACGCTGGCGACGCGTTGAATTGGCGACGTTGTGACGCAACGACGGCGCCATGACAGACAGGTGCCGTAAAGCCGCGTATAGGTACAACTTTTTACCTACGTTCTACCTCAAAGCGGTTAAGGCTAGGTGTACATCTTAGCGGAAAAACGCAGCGAATTACGCCCCCTTACTACGCGCCATCGTTAAATTATTCCGAAATTGCTATTTTTGGACGAAATTATAACTAAATTTTTACCCCTTTGCGAAAAATCACTGAGTTTTTCGGTCAGGTTTTCCCCTAGCCAATGTTTTGTTTCGCGTCATCCTGGCGACGTCGCCAAGACATATTGAAATAATTCTGATAATACTTATAAATAAACGAGAAAAAGTATATACCAATCATAAAAAAAATAACAAAAATAAAAACGAAACTGCCACATTCTGATTTCACCATCAATATTTTAACTAAATATGAAAATTGTATATAAGGCAGAGTGAACATTATTTTTATTTATTTACTATTGAATTACGAAAGCGAGTTCTAGTTGACATGCTTTAAATAGATAATATTTATACAATATTTGTATGAGATTTTTGTGGGGATAATATTATGACCGGTTTTCGGCCTGTTGCTAAATTTCGGCTTCACTGAAATACGTCTCAAGCAGGGCTTGGAACCGGTACCAAAAGTACAGGTTCTGTATCGGTACTTAGCGGTTCTTGCCATTTCCGTACTTGGGTACCCGTCCCAGACCGGTACCGGTACCAAATTCAGGTACGCGGTACGTACTACAAATCTCATATTTGTACGAGGAACCTCGTACGGTTGGCAACATTGAAGTTATTTTTCTAATTCCTATTAACTATCCTTTTTACATACTTATACCTGTTTTCTCACTCTAACCTGCGGAAATATATGTTTGGTACCAGTACAGTACCGATACTGATTAGAAATACCAACAGTGCAGGTACTACGTTTGGTACCACTACCAACAGTGCAGGTACTACTCTGGTACCAATATCACACCAAGGCCATTGGTACCGGTTCCCAAAAATACCAGTATTTTAAACCCTATTCTCAAGACACCATGCTGGGTATTAGCACCATACACCTATTTAAGTATTTTAAGAATAGTAGTGGTGATAATTTAGTATATTTTACTATTAGAAATGTTGAAGCATCCATATAAAGAAAATCGTATATTTATTTGTTTTTAATGCCAGGGACAAATCTGAGCGGAAAAACTTGACGTAATTCCACACGCGGAATTTCTCGCATTGTTTCCACTCCAATCTGCCAAGTTAAAATGTTCCAAAAAACGCGCGTTACCAATTTCTCACGATCCATTTAAAAACGTGCGCACAATTCCTTCAGATTTTTCCGCCCTGATTTGTCCCTAGCCTTACTGGTTTTTCCTACATTATCCCCACAAAAACATCGAACAAGCGGGTAGCTATACAATACCTATAAAATATCACAAACGTACAGCTCGTGTGAAAGGTCTCAAGATTATGTAGCCCAGGACTGCAACTGTGCCAATTCTTCGTCGTCCTCTGAAAACGTGATAAAATCAAATATTAATACACTGTACAAGTGTCAGACACTCATTATTGCAACCCTAAAGTGTCAGACACTCGATAAACAACTATGAAACCGAACCAAGTACAGTGGTACCCAACTGCTAAGGCGCGTCGTGATTCTTCGTTCGCACAGAAAAGAAAGTATGGCCCCGAAGATAAACGAAAGAATGCTTAAAACTTACAATTAACCTTAGATCACTACTATAAGGTTCATAATACACTGCAGCTGTTAGTTCCGTCTCACTCGCAAGTCGCGCCACTCCGATAAGAAGTATGGCGGCTGACTAACATGGCACGCGGCGCGCGCTAACATGGCGGCAGCTGCCGACCAATAGCGGTACAGAAAAAAGAAGCGCGGTGCGTGGAGCGTGCCGATTGGTCAATAGCATTTCCCGCGCTTTGAAAATTCACCTTCTGCGCAGGTACATCGGTAAGCCATATCAGTTGGGTACTACTGTACCAAGTGGACTATGTCCGAAATATTGAAAAAAAAAATAGTTGTTCTATGCATTTGGATTGCGTTGATGTCGCATTTTTGTATGAAATAGCTGATTTCTTTTTTCAATAAGTCATTGATTAAAAGTTGTCAATTTTATGAATATTTTAACGCCTTAGAAAAGTCAAACGGTAGTTCTTGCTCGTGCCCTACAAGAGAAGTGACTTACATAACAGACAGTTGTGCTGCTGGGCAGTTTGTTGCGTCACTTCTTCTCCCCAGCTAAAGCACTAGGAAGTGTTGAAAGGCGGGCTTTTGGGAGACTGTCTTATGTGATTTTGTCGTTCGAAAACTGCTGATCCTCAGCCTAATTTGAATAAATGACTTTCGATTTTGACTTAATACCATTCTAAATACGTCACACCACGGTGGTGTGACGATCTGATAAGGTTTGCAGGGCCTACATGGCCAGAAATCGCAAAGGGCAAAGAGGAGGCCTTTGCCCAGCAAGCAGTGGGACAAAATATAGGCTAACAAAAAAAATAAAAGACATCTAACCTAATATTATAAAGAGAAAAGATTAGATTTTTTGTATGCTTGTTTGTTACGCGTTTACGCTAAAACGGCTGAACGTATTTGGATGAAATTTGACACATGGGCAGACCATGACCTGGATTAGGACATAGGATACTTTTTATCCCGATATTCCCACGGGATCGAGACTTATGCGGGTGAAACCGCGGGGCACAGCTAGTTCTAAATAATGATAGTGGTAGTAACTCACCAGTCTGCTTAGACCTGCTCGGCTTAGGCTTGTCATGCACAAGCTCAGACGTGGGTACGTCCGGTAGCTTGTCAGTGGGCACGTTGATACCGAGCATCTCTTTGTCCAGGTCCTCCTGTAAATGTGGAAGTAATGAGTTAATATACAGAAATATCGTTTTAAAGACTCTGAGTGTGTAACGGAATTTCGTCTCTTAAGTAGTTGGATAAGATATGTTATCACTAAGTTACTTGAAAAAAAAAAATTGAGAGGTTACCGATTTCTTTTTTCAAGTCAGTTATGGCCTGTTGTTTGATACATAGTTAAAAATGACCAATAGGCAATTTAACAATTAGTCACTTGAATATAGTTAAAGTTTAACTACTCTGTCTACGCATGGTTGACTTACATAGCAAATTGTATTTTTTTTAACTATAGTGAACTTACCACCACCACCACTACCCCCACCACCAAGCACCATTGACCACCATTGATTGTTGTATGACCATTTGTCATACAACATACTTATGTAATTTTTAACAAATTGTTAGTTTAACTAACGCATTTTAACTATTATTATGTTTGACTACTGATCAAACAACCTTATGCAGTTAAAAAAATGTTTAGGTCAATTTAGATAAATATTGATAGAAACATTTTTTGTTCAACAGTACTCAAACTAATGTGTAAAGCGGAGGGGCCCTTCTTCAAATTGATGTCATTTCAGAACACAATTATTCGAGATCATACTTTTTTTTTTTGCCTAATAAATACTACAACTATAGATTGTATAAAATGTTTAAAGCATTAATTAGTCAAGCTGGCTTAAAAAGTTTAAGGACAAATTAATTGCCTGTAACGATGAGCTTTTAAGAATCCAGGGCCCATAGCTTAACCTTACTTGTGTTCTAGACATAATTATAACTAAAGTACTACAAAATGACAAGCAGATGTAGTGACAAAAATTGAAAAGAGTATGCTTACATGGTTTGGTCACGTTGAGAGGATGAATGAAGGGCGACTAACAAACAAAATGGAAACGCTGGGCGTTTACGCCCTAAAAGGACATTAGAGCGACCTTATTGATGATGTTCTTCAGAAAGGTCAGGTGCGTACATATGACCAGATGTATGAACGTAAACGAAGCAAAAGGAGTATGTAAGGATCGTAGCAGGTGGCGTTTTCAAGTTTCTGCCTACCCCCATGGGAAGAAGGCGTGAGTTTATGTATGTGTGCTACAAAATTTCATAAGCAAATTGATAAATTCCCATACCTGTTCCAATTCCTCAAGCTCCTTCTCAAGCTCATCCTCATCAATGTCGTTGGGGAAGGCGACGTTGTTGCTGATAGCGTCCGTGATCTCTCGGGAGATGTCGTGTTGTTCCGCTATATCGTCCATTATGTCGTGGACCTTGTCTACATCGCTGTGGAAGAGAGAGATGAAAGATGTTATAGAAAAATGTATGAAACAGAACATTTGGCACTACAGTCAATTCACAGTTATTTAACCTCTGACAGCAGCAACCCAATAGCAGCCTTATTGTAACGATTATAAAGATCATTGTGAATTTGACAGTGATGCAAACTCAGAGGTAAAATAACGAACGGACTGTACACTGCTACAAGGATTTTTTGGGGCTTGAATGACGTAGACAGGGGGGCGCTGTTGGTAAATATTGGCACAGACATCTGTGCAATTGTTTTGTGAAATGTATTGATAAGACAAGATGGTAGAGTTAGTTCCGATTTCGGCCACGCGCCAGAAGAACCTTGTAGCGCTATAAATACAGCTTGAATTGGTGTGAGCCAGTGAGTTATGGCCGTACATTACATTAAATTATATATACAGAACACAAAGCTCTATATTGAGAAATATTTTATGTGCACTGATCAATTTGGTGGGACCAAAAAAGGGTTAATTTTATAATTAATTACTAATTAATAAACATAACAGCATAACGCACCGAAGGGTAAAGCGTAGGGCCTTTGCAGTCTCCCATTTCACAAGTCATGTTTAAACTGGCACTATTGCCATCAACTGGGCACAAATGCAAACTACTGAGAAATTCCTAATAGGAAAAACCCCGTAACGCTTTACCCGCTCTAGGAATAGACCTAAGACCCCATGCTCACCACTCATATTTGCAAACCCAAAGAGGTAGTCAAACAAATCGAAAATCGACTAATTGCGATTTTTTCTATCGGCAGATAACTTTTATATAAAGAAAAAAAATATAGCGGTTTGATATAATATTTTCTATACAAAAGAGGTCGAACCGCAACATTTATTCCTCAAATAAATTTTATCTGACTATTGAAAAGTCAGTCCTTAGTAAATTGTTAATAAATGTTACAAAAATATACTAACATATCCTTATGCGCCAGTTTCATAGCGTTGGCAGCATCACGCATAGTGTTCAGTACTTGGGCGTTAGTATTGGCCCCTTCCAGTGCTTCGCGCTGCGCTTCGATCTGTGTGAGCGTACCATCAATCTGTGTCAGCTGTTTCTCGTAGCGCTTCTTGCGCTTTAGAGCTGCGATGGCAGCTGGAAAGAGGAGAAAGTGGTGTTTTAGTCAAATTAATACATGAAGGCCTAGTGGTTAAGGTCCCGCCTCTCATGCTCGAGGTTGTGACTTTTCCAATTCATATGTATGCACTTTCTAAGTTCCTTTGCCCTGCCCTGGGGCTATACATCATATTAAAGAAGAAAGAAAAATATTTTAGTTGGGACACGCACAGGAAATACAAACAGTAAAATAAAAATAAGAAGGAGCTTTTAGAAAAAACAAAACTAACATTAAAAACAACGAAAAAATAAAACACCTGTGCGAGGCCAGAAAGGCTACTATCTCAGCATAATGCTGCGATATTAAAAAAAAAAAAACGCAGCGCTGGTATTCTGATAGAGCCCGCTGTGATACCACGGACACACCTACGGACATCAACAAACCCCACCAGGGTATTAATTTTTTTTATTAAGAAACAAATGCAATAAAAAAAAGTTTAGAAAAATAAACATGATTATGTATTCCAATGAATAATAAGATGAATATTTCAATGAATGTAGTAAAGTAACGGTTGCATCGTGTTAGGTAGTGGGATTGATTTTCTTTTTTTTTGGGTGGGAATCATCAAATGACCTCTCCCGCTGCCGGCTTCTTCATCAGCATCATGGCTTCAGTAACTACATCATTGGTGGAGTTGCGTCGCGGCTCGGTGTGATCTAACCCTTACTGCCACAGATAAAATGATGGTGTAAGAACTAAAGAATATCTGTACAATATTTGTAGTACAAATATTGTATAGATATTGAAAGCCTCAATCTCGTCGTAGGTTTTGTTCTTAAGCCATTCAGTCACAGCTAGTTTACCAAAACATAACCTACTTAGAAGATGTACTTCTCCACTACTACATTAAAAAGGTATTACGGTTAGTACAATGCAATGGCTGGTCTAACGACTAGTCAATTAGTTTATTATCATTGAGTGAGTGAGTGAGTGAGTGAGTGAGTATGAGGTCATTGGTATGATTGACATTATAACACTTTTCTACGTTCACATAACTCACACAGATGGGTTACCCCGCATTGAATAAACAAGTTATGATACTTTTTTTGGACACGTCTTACCAAAAACATGTCCCATACATGAATTCTACAAGTTTTTGACAAGTTTTAATGATAACTAATATTTTGTAACAATAATATAATTTAAATGAGTGTCCATGGAGTTTCTCGCCTGTTCTTCTCCATAGCAACCTACTATGCTTTGGAATGGGCAACTAGCTCCATCTTTCTGAATGACCAACTCCTTGACAATACAAAAGTGCCTGTAAATGGTATAATAGAAATAAATGCTTTGAGTTTGAGGTTACACATCAAGTCTTTACAACTTGTTTTAAGTGTGAAAAATAAACAAAAACATTAGACACAACATGAAGAATAATGTTGTATACATAAGTGTAAATGCAGGGCTAAGATGTAGGCATATAAAGAGATTTTACGAAATTACAACCTTAAAGGGGTGTTGAAATTTGTATGGAAGTATTTGAAATCCATGCAAATTAAATGTGGGCACAGTGCTATAGCCTCCGCCAGATAAGAAAAAAATAAAAGTTATTGACCCGACTTGTACCAAAAAGTCCGCAAAACTTCGTTAGAGATCGCTCGTCATTCAAAACTGTCGCTAAGAATGCATTGGTCGAGTTTCATAATACCAAACACCGCGATACGTTTGTTAAGATCGTGTTAGCGCCACTTCCTTTACATTTTTTTCGTATCGTTTTGAAATATTGGATTACATTGTTAGACGGGTGTTAACGACTTTTATTTTTTTCTTATCTGGCGGAGACTATAGTATAATTTTTATTTTTTTCAAATATATAATATTATGTGTTTTACAGCCTTGAGGTATTAGACATTAATGTGGTTATGTGAAAAATGGCGTGCAAACGTCCAGCAGTGGACTGCTGTAGGCTGATGATGATGATGATGTGAGGAAAACTGAAACTTCCAACCCAAGAGAATTATTCATCATAATAATTAGGTCTTCTTCTTCTTAGCGTGCCAATCGAAATGCGGTGATGGCAATCTAAATGGACTCGGCCCTGAATTCGGCTAAATATTTGGCGCCAGCACTAGGGTCCATCAGTTCCTATAATGTTCATAAGACAGGAAATGCAGGACATGATATTAAGTGTCCCATCGTTTGTGGAACAGCACCGCATTTGCACTCCAAAGCAGAGTTGTTTATGAATCACCATTTGCACAGGTTTTCCTTGCTTCGGCAAACCTGGGTCCTGAGATTACTTTTCTTTTTCTTATTACTAGCTAAACACTAGGATGTGGTGAAAGGAGAATGTATTAGGAACTGTTTTTGTAACTTTAAAAAAATTCTATGTCTAATATTAGTGAAGAGGGTGCATTCAGAATGTTGGCAATAGCACAACTAGCTGTCAAATATTTAGCTGATTTCATTGATGCGTCAAAATTACTGGATTAAATTTAAATTATAAAATATTGTTCTGTGGTACTTAAAAGTCCAATCATTAGTTGTGTTTACATTCATACATTTGTTCATATCGCTGCACAATATAACCATGGCCATTGCGAGTACTACGCACATAACCTTTCTGAAGAACATCACCAATAAGGTCACTGTATGTGCTTAAGTTTCACATATTTCTAGCTAAAGACTAAATTACTACACAATGTAACAATAAGGATACACAAAAGTTTATTATAGAAGTTCTATTTATGTAAGTAAACTAGCTACATCTCTTATAGTCAAAACCTCTGTTTCCTTCAATGACTCACAATGCAAAAAAATCGGTCATTCATAGAATAAGATTTAATAATAATGTCAATTTTTTTTGCAATCTCATCAGCTTATTTACCTTTTAGTGTTAACATATCATTTACAAAGTTTTCTTATATAACCTGCATTATACTTTTCCAAGGTGTAAAATCATGCCACTAATTATGTAAACTAATACTTATTATAAAGTAAAATAGTTTTGTTTTTTTGTTGTTAAGAAGTCACGTCTGGAAGTACTGATCCTGTTACGAAACTCTTTCACTGATTGAAACCTACTCTATTGCCAAGTGCCATAGGATATTTTTTATAGTACACTAGCTACACCCCGCGGTTTCACCCGCAGAGGTATGAAATATACTTTACAACCTATTCTCAGACCTACCAAATATACACAAAAATTTCATCTAAATCGCTCAAGCCGTTTCAGAGGAGTTCGATAACAAACATTGTGATACAAGATTTTTATATATTAGATTTGACTTTCATGCGGACAGTAGTCACTGCCAAAATCTAGTAATAAATAGGCAAGGGTATAACTTCAAGAATAAATATACTTAGTGTTGAAGCATAGTAGGGGAACTAATAAAAATTATTTCTTTGTACACTATTATTATTTGTGTATAACATATACGTCTTGCACAAATCACTACAGGTATTATTCTTTTCCTTACAATGTGTTTTGTTAAATGGCAGTAATGATAGTTTCTAGTATTCATTTTAGTCTAAAATCACATAAACGTTTTAGGGATGTACCAACGAAATATCTAACAATTAATTGGAAAACAAGGTCATGTACCTACATGTCAACAAAGAATGTGTTCATGATTGCAAAAAAATACGAGCAAAGAATAAAAAATATTTTAGTAGCAAAACTTACCTCGCTTATTCTTCGTGCCATTTTTCCTAGCTGTCTGTATTTCTATATCGATTTTCTTTTCTAGAAACTCTTGTTTTTTGAGCAACAACTCCTCGGTCTCACGTAATTTCTGTATCGCTTCGTGTGTCGAAGGACCCTTTTCTTCCTTCTTTCCACCGAATAACTTCCCCAGGAAACTCATCTTGGCTATTCAATAATCCTATTTATAAATGCTAAATAAACAATGTGATGCAAGGATTATTCACTTTTACGCGTAAAAAGATGAAATTAGTTCGGTTTAGATTCTTTTACGGGAATATGCGTCACCCAAGGTGACAATCAAATCATAACATTTGGCATAACGAACGAATGTGGCATGTGGTGTACCTATGTCCTGAAATAACAAAACATCGATAGAAGCAGAGTTAATAAAATGCTTACGTAGATATATTTCAATCGATTAAACATGTTCTATTGATTACTTTTATTAGAATTATAAGAATATGCCAGTAAATTAGTTTTACTTGACAAACTAATATCGAGTAGAATGGTTCACAAACTCAGTTTCAAAACGCACCGTGACTCAAGCTGTTTTCTGTCAAAATCTAATACGTCTGGAACAACATAAAACATGTAGGTATGGACTTGGATGCAAAAATGTCGTAAAAAAAAATGAAAATGACTTAGGTACGTATACCATTTTATCCATGTAATTATGTAATATTAATTTAAAATGTAAAAAATAAACATTTTATTAATAAAACTACATAGATGTACTAAGTACAGCCGGTACATCAAGTTACCACATACGGTCAGAATTTCTCATTTGATTTTGAACTTAACTCTAAACACTTTCAGGTTTAAAATCGTGACATTTGACAGTTTCGTGTAGCTTGACCTGCTGGCGACTGTACCTATGTACTACTTTAACTTTATCCACTAGAATGCCCGAAACTACAAATTTGCTAATTAAATCAATAAGTATAGTTATTTTAGATATTTTCGGTAACAATCGCAAAAATAACTTTGTTTTTCAGTTTTTAAGAAAAATCCAAACTTATTTTTGCGGTCGACGAAAACGTCGACGTAAATATTTATTTTAAATCTAATTCTGCGTAAATATTCATTTTAACAACGAAACACTTTGTGTGCTCCTGTGTGCTCCGACATGGACTAGGCTGGTTTTTTTGGTTTTGCAATATCAGTTTCAGAACGTATCGACTTTTGACAGTGCATTTATTTTGTTATTTGTCAGTGTATTGAATTTGATTTTGAACTGATGACTTTGACAGTTTTGAATCACAGTTGTCATCATTCGGTATAAAATACGCCTCATGTGAATAAAACTTACAATTTATTTTAAAGTACTACATTATTAGCTTATTTTCTGAATTAAAAACCTCAAGTAAACTATAAACATGGTTCGTGTAATAACTCAAGAGACCTACGACGAGGTCGTCAAGGAAAACATTGCCGAGTTTGATATGACTCCGGAAGAAGCTGTGAAAGAGGCTATTGCCCAATTTGAGGCACAGGTATGTATCCCAAAAATCCTTTTTAGTTTTCGTACATACTTCTTGAAGATATGCTATGGTCGATTTAAAGATCCCTGTAATATTCATAAGTATTTTGTCATCGCCTATAAAATGTGGTTAGTCATGACTATAATGAATTCATACTGGAGGATTTATAAGCAATCAAAGGTGATCTAATCAAAGTCCTATAAATCACGATTAAGTACGTCTATGTCTGATGACCTAATACTTGAGAACTTTACTATTTATAGCCTCCTTGGTTGTAATATTAATGGAACTTTAGGTAACTCTGTTGTTGCACTAGATTTTCTATTCTGCTGCATAACAATAATAAGGACAATTAAATTATAGGACCACAGTGCCCTCATTACTACTGCTTATTTATTTATTTATTAAGGGCCTCGTACAAAAGATGTAGATACCTACTTACCTACCTATACCTATACCTATTTTATTTTTTATTAAGTACTAACTTAATAAAAAATAAAATAGGCAAATGTGAAATACAAGTTATGTATGAGATATAAAAACGACTAAAAAAATCTTCCAACAATTTTTTAAACTTAAATTGTCTCACAGATAAAAACTTTGTAATAGGTATAAAACTAAAATAAAAAAAAAATCTCTATGTCAGTAGACATGAAATATAGGAAATTAAAAAATATCATAAAATAAAATAAATACCTATTGCTTAAAATACTTTTCATTTTAATTTTTAAATAGTAATGCTAATAGCAAATCATATGCTTTCCATAAGGTGAGGTTGACATCAAAAGTTAGACAATTCATTATTGTAAAATGAAAAGTGTGGCCATGTTAAGGGGTACAGTCCGTTCACAGTTAATCTATCTACCTCTGACTTTGCATCACTGTCTAAATCAAAGTGATCTTTATTGACATTGCAATAAGATAGCAGTTGGGTTGCTGCCTGTGACAAGTCTATCAATTTCACAATGATTTTTACAATTGTTACAATAAGGTTGATATTGGGTTGCTGCTGTCAGAAGTAAAATAACTATACTCAAAAGGTTTAGGTAATTAAATAAAGGTAAATACAAAAAACCACGTGAGTCATAGATGTTAAACCTTTTATTTCAAATGTTAAAATCATATTATTTTGAGTCCCATAAGAATAGGCTCTATTCTGAATCTGAATTTGAGGAACTATGTGTCATATTAATAATAAAGCGATCAGTGGTATCATCAATTATTTTGTCTAATTTAAACATTTTCTGTTCTTCTTTTATTACATGACCCTCACAACTTTTCCAATTCTTAGCAGTCACGTTAGCTAAAGCCTCTGGCAAAAGAATGTATAAGCCAGACATCTAAAAAAAAAAAAAACCCGGCTACAAACCCTTTAGCTTGAGCCCATATTAACTCAATTGAATTGCGCTCACAGTGGTATGGTGGCAGCCGCAATACAGTGACACCATATAACATTTTTTCTAATTCATCCACAACATATAAGCAATCTGGTTAACCGACTAAACGTAATACCTGCTACTTCAGTTGCCATACTACGTCACAGGCGTACTCTTCAATTTAGCAACGTTATCTAATTCGTTGTATTTTCTAAAAGGTTTAGGGAACCTGTCTTTTTGGGCTCTTTACAATAGACAGATTACAAAATATTATACTATTTTATAAATCTAACAAAAAAAATGTGCTCAAGCAATTACATGTACGAAGAGTATAGTTTACGAATAAATGATAAAGTTTAACATACATTAATAAAAGACGAAACTATCGTATAACTCACAAATAACTTCAATTTTGCTGTAACATATTTTTAAACAAGAAAGTGCCACCCATAAAAAACCCTTTTTACGATTTGTTTACCTTTATTTAACTACCTAAACCTTTCGAGTATAGACTAGACTAAGAGATAGGTATTATTGGAGAATATGAGCCTCATCTATTTATAACAACAAACTAATATAAATTATAATTGTAACACTAATATAGCCTTTAAGTTTTTTTGGTACCTAACCAACTAACATGTGGATTTGTTAGAAATCTTAAAAATAATGCATTTTTTTTTAAGATTTTGAATGTTAAATATTGTTAAAAATTCTGTTGACCTACTAGTAGCATATTGTTAGAACTCCTGCCGCCTGTGATACAGAATTAATTATCCTACTACAGACATCAAACATTTTAATACCTACATTATTTATATATTTGTGTTCAAAAAACTAAGACTGTCGGCTCACATTGATACCCTTAGAATGGTTTACAGTGCACTTTGTGACTCAATTGTGGGCAACTGCATCTCCGCCTGGGGCGGGGCTGCTAAGCCTACCATTATAGAAGTGGAGCGAGCACAACATGCTGTAATTAAGGTTCATTTGGGCAAGCCGTTATCCAACTCATCAACTATATCGGGAGTATAATGTTTTAACTGTTAGGCAGCTGTTTGTTCTTCGCGTAATTATGCGTAAACACTCTACTCTACCACATCTCGAAACCACTAGTTCCACTCAGAGACGAAGGCCCATTCCCGCTTGTCCCAAATTACAGGTTAACTCGGCTTTCGCAAAACGTCACTTCCCTTTCTTGAGCTCTTCGCTCTATAGCAAACTACACACAAAACTTAGCATCCATACATTAAACGCACATCAATGCAAACTCAATACCAAAGATTACCTTTTGTCGCTAGATTATGATGAAACAGAAGCATTGATAAAACCTCCATTAATGTGACAAACTACTATATAGTCATTCTATATTAGCTGGTTATCTCCCACTCAGTAATCAAACTTCATTTTACCTTACACCACATCTACAAGTTACAACATATCACCCAACATCACGACACACTCCTTCCATCACTCCTATACCCACATACACACACCCTCACACCACACCACACTTACGACTACATCGCATCGCTTATATTCAACTCCCCCATACACCGATGTTTGTTGGTTAAACAGTATTATTAAATTAACTTTTATCTAATAAAAATATCTGTATAAATGTTTGTAAGTTTAGATTCTACTTTTAAAACAATATTTTTAGCATCTAATGGATGGTTGGATGCCCCTCATAACACAGGATTCTCCTAGCATGAGGGTCATTAATCTATTGGCTGGTTAATTGTTTTATAAGTGCTCTGTATGTGTCTTCTCTTGTTTTTTTTTTGTAATGGCAAATAAACTTATTATTAATATTTTTATCATAGATTCATATTGGGTTTTACCAAAGAAATTTAAGATGCTATAGAGAGGCTATGTGAAGAAATGTCATAGAAAAACTGTGATCCCATGTCTAAGTGACGCCATCTAGCATAATATAGCAAAATTAGAGCGGCATGTTGGCGTACCACGCTAGACTGAGCGACTTTTGCCCACTAGGACAAATGTATCAGATTCCGATTTTGTTCACTATGTCCCATCTATTGTTGAGTAAATACTTTTAATACTCGTATCTTTGGGTTTTACCAATTTTTCTAGATTCTGAATGTAGATTTATTATTTTATTTCCATCATTATTTATTAGCTGATTGACAGATCTACTAATGGATAAGGTCACAACAACTGGGTCTATACTGCCGGCATCCAGCGGAAGTGGGCAGGTTAAAATACTGAATTTTCTTCAAAACAAAACATAAATGTTCCATTTGGTTTTCAGGGAGTAGATCTATCAAACATTATAAAAGACCTTTCTCTTGGATCTGGAGACAATCATTTGGTAGTGGACACTGTTATGAAGCTGAAGGAGCTTTGTGCTGAGGAGAAATATAATGCAGATGCTGTTCTCAAAGATTTAGAGGTTTTGAAGGTAATTTGTTATCATTGAGTATAATCATGCTTGACATGATTCCATACTATCCATAGTCCATACTAATATTATAAATGCGAAAGTAACTCTGTCCGTCTGCCTATCTGTCGGTCTGTCTGTACATCTGTCTGTCTGTCTGTTACCTTTTCAAGCCATAACAGCTGAACTGATTTAGCAGAAATTGTGCACACAACTAGACCATGACTGGGTTGGGGCATAGGATACTGTTTATTCCAATAGTACATTCCCGTGGGATAATTTCCTACCTGGGTTTAATAAAGCCCAGTCTTTCTTCGTAATTGCTTTATCATTCTAAGGCTGAATGTTGATCACTGGGATCGCTAGTTTAGTCATAATTTTATCTACTGCTCAAAATCACCTTACGAATAGTATAGGGACTATGCATGTATTATTTTTTATTCTATAGTTTACATCGCCATATAACAGTAAAAAAATATTCAACGCCAAAAAGCAATTGAAAGTACTTAAAAAACAGTTAAAAATAGCGAACCGGCACGGGCACCTTAAACGCCCTACATTTTTGCGCGCTTGGTGTGACGTCATAGTCTATGACATTAACAACGGACTGAACTTTTACGTCTAATTCGCTGTGACCAATGGCGTCAGTTTTCAAATATTTGAAATTCCCACAGTTTTATTACAAATTATAATCTTAAATATTGATGGAGGCAAAATTCTGAAGTAATACAGTTTACAAAAAAAAAAAAAATTGACCCTTATTTGAATCACATGTATATTATATTCACCATTCTAATTTTAAAATATTCCATTTTCCAGTCAGAATGCCAGAAGGACATAGCCCACAGAGTCCGAGCAGGCAAGGAGGGTGCGTACAAAGTCCTCTTAGACCTTCTATATTCAAAGTACAGTAAGCTGTGTCAAGAGCTCAGTGAAAAAGACGCAAAGTTCATTATAAACGCAATGAATACTATGTCAGCGTTGATGGAGATGCAGCCTGATTTGTTGGATAATAAGGGCGTGGATTTGATTAAAAAGTAAGTTTATTTTCAGTGAACACAAATAGGTAGCAGGACTAATGGTTTTGTTTATACATGGCAAGAAATTAAAGCAAAAATTATGCATTCAAAACAATCTATTGGTAGATGTACATTGTACAAGTCGTTAATCATTACCCTCCTGACCTTATCACAATTTATTTTTGGGGTCAGCCGTCATCTCAATAGTCACTCCATTTCTGTCCATATCATCTTTCACACAATACATCCATCGTTTTCTTTGGTCTTCCCATATTCTTATAGGCATCCACATTCGTCCGTTAGACCGTCATAATCATCATTTCAGCCGAAGGACGTCCTCTGCTGGCCATAGGCCATCCCCCATGCGTCACCACTTCGACCGGTTTTGTGCTTCTCGCATCCTGTGAATTCCTACGGCCTTCGCCAGGTTATCGGTCCATCTTGTGGGATGCCTTCCAACGCTACGTTTTCCGGTACAACGTCGCCGCTCCAGAACCTTTCGGCTCCATTACATCCCTCTATCTCAAACGAAAAATCGCTAAACGTCGTTCAGCTGTTTTACATAACGGAGCTGTTTTGTAAAATAGCTAGCGGTTAACTAAAACAGATAGCGGTTAAGTAAAACAGCTAGCGGTTAAGTAAAACAGCTAGCGGTTAATTAAAACAGCGCATTCGACAATCCAACTATGACAGTTACATTTTTATCTGTTTCTCAGTATTTTAGATAACGTAGAAAACGAAGATATATTAATAGCTACACTGAGATGGACCACGACATGCTGTATCAAACACGAGATGAATCGACAGAAAGTCTTCGCAAAGAATATCGCTGAAAACTTGAAACTTTTACTGAAAGTCACTGGCAATGTCAAAGTGAGTACAAAATCCATATATAATCCCTCGCCGATAATCCCCGTAGGTGTAGGCAGAAGTGTATAAATAAGACATCAATAGTTATAAGTCCCATGTAAAACAGAGCGACCCTATTACAGATTGGGCTGCTACCTCGAAATTCCAATAATGTTTATTGCGATCTGGCGATCAAACTCAAACCCAAAGCATTTATTTCAATGACCTTAAAGATGACCACATTTTCTTCAATGATTTTTCTGTTAAAATTTAATCATGTTATTTAAATAATAATTGTTGGAAAAAGTGATGAGATGTATAAAGTTGATACCTAAATACAGATGAATGTGTTTCTAATTTTCTTTAGTGAGTGATTGCGTAAGAATTTAACCTAAACAGGGTTTGGAATGTCCTTTCTTTGGTATTGTTCGTCGAATCGTTGAGCTCCTTAAATCCTGACTTCCTGAGTTGAGCTGCACGATTACTGACAAATGCTTGCACTGACTGGACAGGTCCACTCAATCTGTGTGGTTCTTTCCTCAAAAGGCTATTTCAGATACTAATCTACATGGTCTTCACATGATCTGACCAAGATTATGTCTGGACTTTAAAAGAGACTGTGACCTCTGAGTTTGTTTCGGCCTTTCTTCTCAGAGTAGTCAGATAGGAAACGCTGACCTCATCTAGTTTAAAAAAATATGATTGACGTGTGAAAGTGTTTGTACAAACCTACTTACAGAAATAAAATCATTTATCATTTATGTTTACACTTTCATCAGATACTTTTGGAACAGACTGTAATACTTAAACCTGTTTCAGCTACTAAGTGAAACACTACGAGTGATACGAAAGTTCACACTGGACGATGATGTGCGAGTAGAGTTCGGTCGGGCGCACGACCATGCCAAGGAGTTGGGCGCTCAAATGTTGGTGCCTTTAACTAATCTGTTGAAAGGTTTGTCTGTTACTTATACAACACTTGGCAAATATACACAAGTTGTAAGATTTAAAAAAAAAACCCCTATTGTTTATGTTCACAGAAAACACACAACCGCCTTTAGTATCAGAGCTGATGCTAACCATAGCGAGTCTGTTAGTACGTCACGAGCTCTGCAAGATGGTGGCTGACTGTGGCGTCGACTCTCTGTTCACTGTGCTTGCTGATAACTACGATAATGTCGCCGTGGTGCAACAGGCGGATAAGTTGTGAGTATATTTTTTTAAATATAAACTTGAATTGTTACTCAAGTACTCTATTCTACTCTATGACGAGTCTATTATGTGAACTTTACTCTGTGACTGCTCTATTCTATGACTACATACTCTATCTTCTCTATGACTACACTAATCTATGACTACTCTACTCAACAACTACTCTACTCAACGATTATCCTATTTTATGACCACTCAAATCTAAAGTAATTTAAGTTGGGTAAGTTGTGAATGTATCTCTCTCTCGTATCTCTGTCTCCATCTGTTTACGTATTACCTATGATAACGTTGCCATGGTGTACTGATAAGTTGTGAGTGAGACCACCGAATCTATTTCTGAAAATTTAGTCGACCTTGTAATTGCGAACTCAAAGAAACAATTTATTAAAAGGCACTGTTAACGTAAATATTTACAAGAAAATGGAATTGATCCTAGTTAACTCTTCCAAAAGGTAGTTTCGTATTGAGTAGAACAGGCAAGAAACTCCATAGTTACTTTAAAGTTGTCTCGTTAGCGACAGTTGAGCTCGGAAGCGGACGTTGTTAAAAATACGGGAATTGCCCCGCTGTCCTCGATTGTTTGAAGAGAGCCTCTTCAGGTGTTAAGCGATGGGTCAATCTCATTGAAATTATTAAGATGTAACGGGTGTAAAGAAATGAAAGCATGGAATTATGAACTATTTTATTAGTATAAAAAGTATCTAAAAAACGCGTGTATTTTGGAGCTTGCTGTGTATCTTACGATTAATTTTGCAACAAGCCGTGTGCTAAACGCGATTCCCATATAAAACTTTCAGGCCCTCGTTTAACCCCTTGAGGGAATAAATTTTGAAAAATCCTTAGTGCTTACTATATAAGGAACTCTTGTGCAATATTCCGTGCTCGACCCAATGTTTATGGCTGTGATGAATGAATTGTAAGATTTTTAGTAGATTTCGAAACTTTGCTTTATACGCTAACATCCAAAGCATTCAAATATATTGCTACAGAACCTAGGTATAGAAAACGGTTGACAATAAACTCTACTAAAAAGAGATGACAAAAACATTACAGTTGATAGTGATAAGAAGCTGCTGGTTCGTTCAGCGTTAGTGTTAAGTTGAATAATAATGACGGTTCAGTGATAATGTTTAAAAACATATGCATTAAAATCCACACATCTTCTCCGCAGACTGATAGTGCGAGCGCAAAAACAAGCACCGTTCATTATCAATAAACAACGTTTTCTTTTTCACGATAATCTCGTTCTCTATCAAGCCCCTTTCATGTATTAACTCAGCCCTCAATTTCTCCGTCTGCAAAGACCGCTTTTGCAACAAACTCATACTGTCATTTAGGTCTCTTACTTCTTCGATTAATGCTAATAAAGAACCTTCCCTACAATTTTCTACGTTCGGCCTACAATTCTTTGTATTCAACCTTGTTTGTGCGACCTGGATTCTTTGTGATACCTTCAACATTTCTTCGTGTAACATTTCTAGGATGTTCTCAGTTTCCACTATCTTTTCTAAAGTCAATTTCAGCTGATTTTCCAATTCGGTCTTCACTTGTTCGGTTCTCGCGATTCGTTCGCTCAATGATTTGTTGACCTTTATGTCTTGGGAACGCAGATCTCTAGAAGTATTTATAAGGACGGCGTCGACTTTTGCTCTTAAAGCTTTCGATTTGTCGATTGCGATTTTGAATTCGTTTAGGGCGTTGATTGTGTGTTGTTCCCAGGATGGGACGTTGGATTGGCCTGGAAATAAATGGTCGGGATAAAAAATATTGAATGCGAAATGGAAGGAGACTTGCTGCGCCAAACGCAAATAAATTGGTATAACGGCAAGAGGCCGATGATGGTTATGATAAGCTATCGTGTATGAGTGTCATCTGTGTTCTAAATCCCGAATTAATTCAATCTCTACTCAACCAAATTATACAAAAAGGCCTTCAATCCCTATTTCATGTCGAATACAGTTGAGGACAGCACTCTAATTACGTAACACACTATCTATCATAATCTGAATCATTTTGAAGCCTATTCCTAATCCATTGCTTCTTAAGTTCGAAAAAAGTGTGTTCAACAACGTAAATAACGCAATGAATGTTGTTGAACTGTCAAAATGAAACCCATTCCTATTGTTAGTGTGTTACGTAATTACCCCGCTCGTTAGCAAATACTGCGTGCATATACTGTATCGTTTACAGCAATATCGTTAACCACAATTTTAGTACCATACCAGAACGAGGTGCTGGCAAATAGCCTCCCTTCTGTTAAAAGTCTAGAAACAATTTAAATAATAGATCGTTTACCTTCGGAAAGTCTCGTGGCCCCCGCCGAATCCTTAACATTAACAGCCTTAGTTTCCAAATAAGCGTTTTCGCTCTCATACTTAAAAGCCAAATGCTTATCACTCCAATCCCTTTCCAACCAATTCTTCGAGGCTACATTCATATCCAGCTGGTATTCTATATCCCGTAGCAAATCTCTATGTAGCCTCTTAACGTTTTCTATCAAAGCTGACTCTGTGAATAAATCTTCTTGAGGTTCATCGTATATTAAGTCAGACTGCATTCTATTCCGTCTCAAATCTAAGCATTCTTCTGTAATATACTCAGGGATTTTTAGGGTGTCCTGAGCATTTTTCAGTTGTTGTCTTAGCGATTCTAGAATGTTTATTTCTGCGTCCATATCTCTTATAGCCCTTTCTATTTCGGCCTTCCAGTAGTTGATATGTCTTACTCTGTGTTTTAATTGGTCAGTGCTATCGCTGTAATCTTCGCATGAAGTTTGGTTCACTTTTATTATGCTGTTCTTGGTGATAGCTGTGTTGTTGTCTGTGGTTTTGATGATGTCTCCTTTTAAAACTTTTTCGTTGTGTTCGTGCCAAATTTTTATGGTTGATAAGGCGTTGTTTCTGTCCCCGAATGATAAGTAGTCGCCTTTCTCTGCCGTTGTCATTTTTTGTCCTTTTTACGGCTGGTTGGTTGTTGAAATTGATGTGGTAATTATAAGTATGAGATTTAATTTTACGGAAATTTTATCTGCTTTTACTTATTCGTAATCTTGATTAAACTTTACTTTAAATCTGTATATCTTCGAAATGTGTCTCCCTAACTTCGTCCTCTCAAAGGTTTCACTTGAATGGCAATATTATTATTGGAATCGTATTGAGTTAACTTGCTGTTGTCATGGTGACGTAGAGTTACTATAGCGATGGCCTAAATTTTAGCTCCCTATGACTAAACAAAAGGATTCGATTTATTGACACGCGACGTTTATAGTCAGAATGAATATTATTATTGTAATGATAGAAGTTTAGAACACGTCTTAGGGACGTGTTCTAAACTTCTATCAGTTCACAGCACATGTGTGAGCACTATGTACCTACTATAAAGCTACCATTTACTGGGTACATCTTTCATTGACTTGAATGTACCCTGGCGGCTGAGAGCATGCCATGGTCACTCTGTCTCGCTGGTGGTAGCGTGTGTGTTGGATCATTAAGTTCCCTTCAAAATGGTTGAGCTGAATGGTGCTGAGCCATACGTCATACTCGTGAACGGGCGCCGTCAGTAGGGACTGGTCATCTCTTAGCTGCCACGGCTTATTTTAACTTCTGAATTGTTTTTTTTTTGTATTTATCGTTTGTTTTACGGACGCTTTTCACATGCACGTCTTTCTACATCGTTCTCACATCTATAATTTCAACATGAATGATGTAACAAATATTTTGATTTAAAAGAGTGTTCATGGAGTTTGTTGCCAGTTCTTCTCCATAGGTACCTACTACGCTTTGGAATGGGCAACTAGATTCATCTTTTTGAATGACCGACTCCTTGACTACCTATTCGAAAGTGCCTGTAATTGGTTTAATTGAAATAAATGCTTTGTGTGTGAGAATTTTCATGATATTTAATTTATTGTTTGAGCCATTTTATAAAAATGGTACGTACCTATATAAAATGAACAGCGTTTAACCAACTTTTATTGCTTGCCTTACCTAAAATATATTTCATGTTCCTGTTAATTTTGTTGTTACAGGATCACAGCATTGGCAGGAAATGACGATGTTAAGAGAGATCTTGTCAAAAGCGGTATTGTGCCCATCGTTGTATCAATTCTATCAAGGCATTCGGTGAGTTTACTAATACCTACATCAACCTGTATTATAACTTCAACATTTTTGTTATTTATTGTTGCTAATTAAAAATATGAATCAGTGCATTTTAACGTGCAAAATGGGAATCAGTACGTTTTGACGTGCAAAATGAGAATTCGTGCATTTTAACGTGCAAATCAGAATCAGTGCATTTTAACGTGCAAAATGAGAATCAGTGCATTTTAACGTGCAAAGCTACTAACTAACCCAAAATGTCCTCCGTTCATCACTTCCTAATTTTTAGCAGGGAAGAAGTGGCGAAACAAATCTCCCAGCAATACATCCATCCGATTTGTTATATGAATTTTTTATTTATATAGGATCAAAGTAAATTAGCTACCGAAACTCCGCAGACGTATTGGATATCGATATCTAATGAAGATAAAACAAAAAAATCTAACTCTTAATTTCACGTAACTGCGGCTGATTACGGTTAATTATGACTATGAGACACTTTGCGGGACACTAAACGCCCCCAGACTTAATTTAACCATAAAACTTCCATTGTGTCTCATTCAGTGTCCTTCAAAGAAAGGACAGAATAAAAATAGATTATTTTAAGATAATCTGTTGTTTTTTGTTTTGCCGTCTTTAGATATCGATTTCCCTAATATCTACAGAGTTTCGGTAACTAATTTAATTTCAGGGTGGCAGGGACATCGACGTTTAACCTGTTACCATGACAACATATTCAGCACGTATTCTGGACCTCACTGCGTTAAAAAATTTCGTCGGTTATAAAAAACAAAATTGCTGTTCCATACATTTTAACCGCGGTGGTACTGCACTTTTCTATGAAACAGTTGATTTTTATTTGATAATATTCGAATTATTTCTACGCTAGGGGGTAGAATACATGGTAACAGGTTGCGTGGTTCCTGCCACCGTTTATACATAGTTATTTAATTTGCAAACAAAGACACGTCTTATTGAAAACCACATTTTTTAAAGTCGATATCTTTTTCCCCCTTTTAGAGTAACGCAGTAGCGACGGCTTTAACCCTAAAATGCATAGCGGCCCTGGCGCTCCGCGAGCCGACTCACGGCCAACAGTTCCTAGACTGCGGGGCTCCCGAGGTTATCATTGAGTGCATGAAGGTGCATCCTCAAGATGCTTCAGTTCAGGTAATACTTTAATTTAAAAATATTTTTTCTTGATAAAAAAAAAGTATTTTTTACAAGAACTCCTTATATAACGAAAGTGAGTACTAAGGAAGGATTTTTGATAAGTCACTTCCTAATGGGGTTAAAAAGGGGATGAAAGTTTGTATGGAAGTTCGCCATTTTTCCTGTGATTAACCCCATCGGGCATGCGACTTGTAAACTTATATTTATGTGCGATTATTCCTTAAATATAGATCTAAAGCCCATACCTACATGGTATTTCCACTGAAACAAATATTAACGTTGCGGTATTGTAAATTAAGTCGATTTCAGAATGACTAGTAAAGAAACTTCATACAAATATTGAAAGTTGTAGCGGAAATTAAACTTTATTTGCAACCATTTAAGTTACTATTCCGATACCACGTAGATTGGAAATTAAATATTCAAAAAATTCGATCTCATGGAGCGAGTAATAGAAATTACTCCTATTTTAGTTGAGTCAATAAAAATGACACATTTAGTTAAAAAGTTAAAAAAATGTTTTATTTAATATTAATACAAGAAATAGTTCAGATCCATTTTTATTAATTATCTATTCAATTACAACATAACAACACGCCTGTAAACCCCGTTGGGTTAGGCAGGGATGTACCTATAGTACACCCACATTTCGCTAGTTATGTTTAAGTCCTATGAGCGAGAGTTTTGCCATCAACCCGGCAGAAATTCAGACTCGGGGCTACTACTGATACATAAATTCCTGAACTAACTGCACACTTAGCATAATCAGCCGTTCCCACTGCTGGGACACAGGCCTCCTCTCTGTGAGAGGGAATAGGCCGTAATGCACACGGGCCCAGTGCGGGTTGGTGGATGTCACATATTTTAGATAATGTTGGTTCAAGGACATGCCAGTTTCCTCACCATGTTTTCCTTTACCGATTTTGATAGCAGTGGTGATGAATAAATTACACAGTCACTTGTCCCTAAGGACTCATTAGAAAACCAGCGTCAGACAGCACCTGTCTGGCATTAATGCTGAAATGAACCTTTTTGGCGCAGCCGTGAGGCACACACTGTTGTTGTTAACACTTTTTTTTTTGTATTTCACGAACTGTCCAAATAAACTTTATTCTTTCTTTCTTTCAAAGTTAAGCGTCTGCTTGGGTTCGAACCCACGACCTACAACTCATAAGTTTGGGCCGTTACCTCTTCAGCTACCACTGCTCTCCCACCACTCCCCTCTGCTACACACGTATTCAAAAGCTACTTATCATTTCATATCATTACAGAAAAACGCATGCTGGGCGATACGGAACATGGTAGCGAGATGCCGCGACCAGAACGGCAAATTCCACGAATTAGGCGTCGAAAGCATCCTCAACAGCGCCTACGAGAAATTCGCAGAAGATTTCGGTTTCGACATAAAGTCGGCTTTAAGAGATCTCGAATGCGATGTAAAATTGGACGAGCAGTGGACCGGGAAAGGTGTGGAGTTGGATTATTGATAGTAGATTTAGATTGTCATTGGCTAGAACTGCTAGAATTGGCTAGATTGGATATTAGCTTTATTGTTATTTTTACGCCTGAAGAGATTCATTAACCGACTTCAAAAAGGAGGAGGTTCTCAATTCGTCTGTATTTTTTTTTGTGTGTTTGTTACGCGGTATTTCCGGAAGTTGTGGATGGATTTCTAAATAATGCCCCAGGGGTGGTCCCATATAAATTTTATTAACTTTGCTTGAGTAGCTTTTGATTTAGCTTCAATATAACGTATATATATTGATGATGTTATAATAACTTCCTGTCATTATTTAGCAAGTAGAGGTGTATGAATTTGTGTGGGGTAGGTACCACAAGTAAAAAACAAAAAAAAAACTATTTTACAAAAAAAAAACGTTTTCCAAAAAAAGCACTACGGAGTGAAAAAATAACAATAACAAACTCTCCAATTTCCGAAATTAAAGTTATTTTTCCCTTTGTAGAGATTTTTTGGAAGTCAGTTGTTTTTTTTTTTTAATTATTTCTATATCAAATACGCAACATAATTAATACATTTAAAATACTAATGGAATAACTCACTAAAACACACATTAGTACTTATAGAAGTCTTACTTTATACCTACTCTCGTTGTTGGTGTCCAGGGCGCTTAATCATTATGACAGTTTTAGCTGATTATGGCGTTCAAGAGGAAGGACGAAATTATCAAAGCGTATCATTTGATTCCATCGACCTATTGAAGGATGTCCCAAACATGAATCACAACATATGTCTCGTTTCTTGTCTTATTTGATTGACAAATATGATATGAATCACAGCCAAGTTTTGTACGCCATACTTAAACGGCAAAACATGTAGCTACTTTCTCATTTACATACAGGGTGTAATAAGACCCTTTACTAAGCCGTCATCAATGCATTCTTTCCATGGAACTAAAGAACTCATTCATGGTATTGCGCAATGTAACTCACGCAAGTCATTCTGCTTATGGGTGCATGCAACGGTACAGGAGTTGTGGGGTATTTAAAAGTTAATTTATAACATTTAAAACTAGTTTTCGTGTAAAAAAGTACCTAAGATAAAGTTGGAACCTTCAATATCTCCGTAGCCAGAAGATTCACCGTATGGCCCGCTACAAAATAAATTGAGTGACTCTCGCCTTCGTTAAGCGTCTTTTTCACTCATAGCGTATGTTTCTTTATTGTCTTATTGATGAACAAATATAGTTTGAAACTAAACCGAACTAAAATATGTTATTGATACACGAAGTCGTGATTTTCGCGCCATGTTTGTTTACAATTACATAATAAGGCAAGTATGGAAGGAAAATACACTGTATGTGTCTTTGGATATGCAACTTAAGTGAGCATAAGGAGTGGCTATAGTCTGTTCCAAAACTGTCTGATAAAAGTGTAAACAAACTGTTCAGGTAAAATTCATACGCAATCACTCACTAAAGAGAGTAAATAATACATTCATCTGTATTCTGAAGGTTACAACTTTATATCTTACCACTTTTTCCAACAATTTTTGTTTGAATAACATTAATAAGTTTAAAAATCATTGGTGAAAATTGAGGTTATAAAGTAACCACAATTGTCAAATAAATGTTTTTTTTTAAGGTAAGTTATTTAAAATTAGTTTCGGGTTTAAGTATTCAAGTAATCAAATCAAAAACCACAATTTGTAAGTGGCACTACAAATTGGCGTCCAGAGGTACGTTTTCCGATCCGTTTGTTTACATTTTCATCAGATACTTTTGGGACAGACCATAGTAAGTAATATCTCGCGACTTATCAGGTCTTCGCTCAAGTGATACGGCGAGTGTCGGTTCAGATTCATGTTCGCCATTCGAGAAGAATGTTAACACGGGACTCGAGGTTTGTTTGTAATAGAGAGAAATTGCAGGCAATGTTAACAAACGTTTTAATTAGTCTTGGGAATCCGATGAAATAAAAAGTTGTCAAACTTGGCAAACTGGGTAGTTTTGAAAGATCATTAAAAAAAAATTGTGCAGCACCGTACACGTGATAGATAGAAGTGAAAATTCTTGAAAAATAAAGAATAAGAGAGATTTAGTGTGAGAGACAGAGAGTTATATCTTTCTCCTCTCTCATTTATCGAAATGTACCTAAGAGCCATACCTCACCGGGACGCCATGGCGACGTCGCCAGGTCGCGCTGCCAACTAAAACACATACATGCATTAAATGAAACCCCATACTTGTTACAAAATAAACGACGACTGACGTACTGATTTACTTACAAAACATTACACGACGTAACGTCGTAATCGACGTAATCGGTCCGGTAATTAGATCAAAAAGAAGAATTTTAATTTTGACCAAATTTGAACACTGTATAATTGGATCACTAGGTCATTGATTCAATGAACTTGAATCCTTGAACATTGACAAGCGACGTTGCCACGCAGTGGAAACTATCACGACGCTGTTACGTATTCTACTTATTTACCTAAAATGTAAAATCGGTATAACTAAACGAAGGAACTTTATGGTACAATGTCTAAACAGAGTGTTTACTTTTATTGAATTTATTTTGTTTGAAAATTTCACCTTTTTAATTTAATATAGCTATACTTCTGTGGACTAGTATTACTTGTGTTTTCATTTATTGCATTTAAGTGGTTATCATACTGTGTATGATACATTTTGTAGGCGCCACGACCTTGCTGCGCCACCATGGTGTCCCGGTGAGGTATACTTCTAAACGTGACGCGTCCTGGAAACACCCTCAATTCTCGAATCGCCGCCTAAGAAGTTTGATTTCAAAAAACCCTGTATTGTTCACTTTGCCTGCAGGTTCTAGAGAAAAGAATAAACAGCTTGCTTATTCGTTTAGCAACGTAGGCAACTATTTCTTTATGCATTCCCAAATTGTATCATGTAATTTCGATTTTGTATTCGAAATTAAGGCACTTTTACATATGGACATTTTCTCGCCCTTTGGGAAACGAAATTGTCCAATCTCCATGAGTCTTGTCGGCGATTCTCGCCTTTCGGCATGCGAGTAACGTTTACACGAGGTATCTATTTTAATCTCATTTCGATAACCACTTATTCTTGGCGAGAATATTTCTTCGTGTGAATGAGCTATTAAAACTAAGTTGTTTTTTTTGTTCTTTGTCAAAATTAGGTTGTGATAGATTTACATTTTTATTTTTTATTTTTGTAGCTTTGTATTTCTAACTGCCTAACCATATTAACACAAGGTGCGTTAAATAAAAATGCAAATTAATAAAATAAAAAACATTTATTGTTACAATAACATTCAATGATAATTATTAATAATACAAACATGTATTTGGAAACAGAATTAAAACCATAATAATTCTTACAAAGTCTATTATTTTTTATTATCCCTGTATTATTGAAATCATATTATTGTGATTTGATAAAATGAGATTTTGAAACATTTGTTTCATTCAAATATGAAGTTTAAAATGTTTGTTCCCTTAAAGTTATTAAGTAACAGAAACAATGAATTATTATTAAAATCATAAGCATTGATTCTTTTGTTTTCCTACGAAATCGGAATTAAAGAGTATTGAGGTAAAACTGCGACGGCATTCTTGGTAGCATATCTATATATGAGTATTATCGCCTCCCGATAATAGCCATACATAGATATGGGTAACATCGCCTTCCGCTACCGTAAAGTCACCTTTACATATAAAAATCTACTTCCACACCGTTCATAAAAGTAATAGAAAATATTTTAAGAGGTAGGAAACATTGCCAAAGAAAAAAGTGACTGGTTTTAGCTTCAATTGTAAGTTTTAACGTAAAATGATTACTTTAGCTAACATACTTACTGTTCCTGATTATGAAGTTATGGGTTATGAAGACATTTTTATTTTTCTTTTTAGCCTATATTATTGTGTCCCACTACTGGGCTAAGGTTTTGTCTTTTACCTTTAAAACCTCCGTCTTGTGCGATCTCTAGCCTTGTTGGCCGTTACCTAAACTATATTGTAAGCCTTTCGGCGGGACGTAGAACGAACTAAAACTGTATAATTTTACCCAATGTTCACAAAATGAACAAATGAATTTGAATTTGCAAATGTTATTTTTGTTTGCAGGGCCAACATTTTTTTATATTTTACACGTGTTTAGAACAAGCTTAACCTTAAATAAATACCCCTTCAAATATTTCTCATTCGTTTTATGACTTTATACACCATATTATGCACGATGCGAGTGGGTTGTGACAAATTCCTATAACCTAAATTCACCATGTCTATAATTACAGTTTACGCAAAATACGCGCTTGGGCATGGAGTTGCGGACACCAGCCCATTGTACAAAACAATAACTACAGTTTTAAAAGTAGAAAACTATTACCGGATTATAAATCTAGTGTACCTACGTATAAATAGTCAACACAGATTGATATTATCACGTTTATTATCATCAGTTTTACAATTATACATTGCATGTATAAAAGGACAAGACAAATTCACTGGATTTGAAAAAATAATTATTATAACATTATAATTAGATAATTATCGTGAAAACATTACAAAGATACATTAATATAATTGGATGACATCCATAAAGTGCAATTAGCCTGTTTGGGCAATATTACCCAAAGTACCCAACAGAGTTAATCTTGCAACAATATCACAGTCGCGACTAGAGCTGCCAACTAATTGAATAGTTTCCCGAAAACTTATTATTATTATTCATATGAAAGCATACATTGTAATATCTCTCGGACGTAAATCCAAAATTGCGAATCGATTTTCATGAAAAATTTGGAGTTGAAAATCGATCTCCTCATCATCTATTTAACCTGTTGGGTTTGGCTTCTAAGCGAACCAGATGCAGCTTAATACCAGTATTTTACATGGAGCGACTGCTTATAAGACCACAAACCAGTCACTGGGCAACACGACACCCCTTGGTAACACTGGTCGTCAGATTTGGGCTTCTGACTGTCAACAAACGTCAAAGATCTACAAATGACAGCCGGGACCAACGGCTTAACGTACTTTCCGAGGCACGGAGGGGTCTTGGTATGCCAAATGGATGGACACATCCACGGACTGACCGCGGCAAACGTTGCTTTACCATGAAGATCCATCCGTGCGGTTGTTATTATTAGCCCCTCGTATGAAATTCGAACCATCATAAGGTAATAGGTATATTTTAAAACCTCATTGATAAATTAACCTAAAGTTAACACTAAAACGATTAGATCCTTAAAAAATCACATCGTTAATTTTAAAGCCTTAACTCTAGAAGGAAACCCTAAAATTGGATACCCTAGTCGCGACTGCAGCAAAAGACCGACAAACTTATATATTCGTGTCACGGCGACGCTGGATAGGGTAAGTCAGACGTCAAAAATCTGACAAATCCAGTACATTTTATATTAGTTCTCAATTTCGCCACACGCATAGATAAGTGTCGAATGGTGGCGCCACTATCAAAGGACATTTGACATTGATGTTTAAAATTATTTACATTATAAATTAAATTATTTATACCTACCATAATTTGCGTTTTGACAGCAACAAAAACCCGGAACCACAAATTAGAGCGGAATTTCGCTGGTTAAATCACTCATTTAATTATAATATAGTTAGATGCGTGATTTATTGCCCGTAATATATGGCACTGTGCTAAGTAACATTAAAACTTTCAATGATGTAGCGAAATTTAACCGCATTTATCCAATCAGGGACTGTTTAAGAAACCTGGTCACGTGGTCGTTGGCGTTCATTCCATACTAACGTATTCCTCTGTTTTCTCCCTGGCTAATGATACTAGTTAAAATATTTTTTTCGATATAATGTATATCTACCACTGGCAAGTCCCTATGTTTTGTTTTATGACGTAAAAATGTATATTAAAAAAAGAATCTACGCCAACGACCACCACGTGACCGAGTTTCCTCTTAAATAACTGGTCAATATTTAGTTAACAAAAAGTGAATTGTCAAGCGATTTTGTGCTTTATGCTATACTACTACTGTCACCTTGACTTGCGGACCCATATTCCTGCCTAGTCCATTTTGAAAACAACTGATGCATATTAAATATTGTGTTATATTTAATAGGAAAATGACTAAAATCTACTTTGTACTGAGAAATAGGTGGTTTGATAATGACATACAATTATTATATTACTCAGAAGTTACGCAATTTCTTCATTGGAACGACCACTAGCATGAATCTACTTTTAGGCCCGCTTGCACTACAAACCACTAAATACGTTTAGCACTTAAGGGATGATTTATGCTAGACGGTCGTGGGCGCATGTCCGTGTTTCTGACATGACTCTGACGAGACGCGGAGGCTGCATAGTGTAGCATGAACTGCTTCATATAATATGTTCGTGAAGTTTTGGATCCGATCCTCGCTCGCGCCTCGTACATGGCACAGCTCGCTCCCGACACGGTCTAGCATAAATACTTAAGGCGAAAGCACCAGGGTTGCCCGTGAAATTCAAATTTTCTGATGATTTTTGGAATTTGCATGAAGATCGTATGTAGATCAAAATATGACCCTCGACCGTAATAAATATATTTACAGAATGATAATAATTACAATCATGAATACAAGAAAATTTTAACTTCGCGGCTACCTTATTGGACCCCCTTGACGAGTTCATCGTTCTATTTAATTCATGACAAAAAGTGATTTGTGATGTAAGCGGGCATTTGACATTACATTAATCATATGCAATTGAAATCAATATTTTACAAAACTCTCATCTCGTTCTGGGCATTAAATAAAATATGTATTTAATCTAACACCAAATAATTCCCATTTTGATATCCTAAATATATTAATGAACACGCTAATATAATAAATGAGCCTCTCATAGTGATTCTCAAAAATATATACGATACTATAATAATTATTAGATCGTCTTTGTGATGTGCCCTAGGCTAGTAATCACAACCAACTTTAAAAAAGGCCAGAAAGTTCATTTATTAAACAAGCAATCATCATTAGATCATCATTTTTAGAGGATCAAAAAAGGCGATCATCATTAAAAGATTAATAACATATTTTCCTTAAAATAGGTTTCACGAGTAGCACTACTTAAATGTACGTGGGGCGCATCCTGGGCAGTTAGCCCAAACCAACTGATTGGCTAATGATATTCTCATAATAATTATCATCATCAAAGCACCGCCACTTCAACCAGTGTTCGCATGTAGCAGATTCCTGCGGCCTTCACAAGGTCATTGGTGCAACTTGTGGGAGACTTTCCGTCGCTACATCTATTCTTATATAGTTCATGATAATATGATGGAAGAAGACCAATGAAGAATTCGCGTAACTTATAGTAACTTAAGTACAACTAATGAAGGCTCATTCACAAGTAGAGAGTTTCTCGCCTCGAATAGGCGATAATCGAAGGAGATAATTGGACTCGTGTATGCTTATCAGTAGGTACAGACTGCTACCCTGATCTCCACAACCCAGTTCCTGGTTAACACAAAAGACAGACTTTCGGGCTCCTGACTACCCTTAACCACTGTCAAATATCAACAAATGACAGCCGTGAGCTACGGCTTAGTGATTGATATTTTATGAAATTGTCATTCAATAGGATTATATGAACTTAGAGGGTTGTATTGATGTTTTTAATAATTATAATTCTGTAAATACATAGGTACTTGTTACGGTCGCGATTCATATTTTGTTCAACATACAACCTGACACTGGCCTGCAAATTGCAAAAAACGTAAGAAAATTAGAATTTCGCGGGTAACCTGACACTTCCCTCTTAACGTGCTTTCCGAGGCACGGAAGGGTCTCGGTAACCCATCTACAGACCGACTTCGGCAAGTGTAGCTTACCCTTGATTGATCGACCAGAGTAGCTGTTACTTGCCAGGAGCCTCTTAATTGGTTACATGAGTTCAATAATAGCCGTGCAATGAGCGAGAAAATCTCTCCGTGTAAATGAGTCCTTAAAACGAGTATTATACAAAACTTAACCGTCATGAGAATGTCAAGACATTCTATAAAGAGGTGCTTTCTCAAGAAACGTGTTGATGTTCCATTCATGATTTTTCATTATTTTCTGTCCGTTCATTATCGTGTGAACCATTATTTTGTCGTTGTATTCCAGATTTGTTAGCAGCTGGAAAATAGAAAAGGTAGTTTCAATAATTGGGATAAATTAAATCGAGGTATTTGTACTAATAAGGCGACTGCATACTACGACTTTTTATGGCGCGATTATTATGTCGTAGAAATGCAACGTATTGGTTTATATGGCAGCGCGTGCATACACGAGTAAAATTGTCGCCGCAATTTTGAAACTGTGCCATTTAAACGTTGCATTTCTGCGACGAAATAATCGCGGAATTAAAAGTCGTAGTGCGCGCTCGCTCATACGCCAGCCATGACACTAGCGGCCATTAGCCTTGAAAAACGAGGTCTATCTTTAATCCAAGTATTTGTATTTCGAACTTTACATTGGTAAAGTTTTTTTTACAAAAACTGACTTTAGACCTGGGACTAAACACTCGTATCCTCGGTCGATGTATTATCGCGCACTGGATTTTCAACTCTCGGTGTTAAGCCGAGCGTTGAGAATCTAACAGAGTGCATCCCAGCACGTCAAAAAAGTATACAGTTGGATTTTCAACTCTCAGCGCTAAGCAGTGCTTTGAAAATCCAGTGCGCGATATAAAATGGCCCGTGGATACACGATAGACTCGTCTTGTTTTTGTAATAAGATCGTTTATAATGCAGACAACAGACTGACAGACAAGTGCCAACTTTTCGCCAGTAATGTTTTTAGTTCTACAATATTATAGGCGCGCATATTGCCATTAACAAGGCAAAAATTAAAAATAACCCTATTTTTGGTATGAAAAATATATTTTACTAGAACTTACCTTAGGAGTCAACAAGAAGTACTGCGCATTGTCGCATTCTGTCGTCACTTTCACTAATAACTCGAACATTTTGCGCTCGTTTATAGGGTCCATGCCTTGATTTATTTCATCCACGCACCTGTAGAAAAACGTACTGTGGTGAGTCTCTACGACGTATGAGGTAAAAGGAGATGTTTCAAAATGGGCCAGGTCTTTGTACACTACCTCAAAATAAAGAGGAAAATCCGTAGAATTTGGGAAACGAACAGATAATTCATTTAAATGTCTATTGTGGTAGTTAATTGATAAATTATCAATTATTTTTATCGACTTTCAACATGGCATCTCACCGATTTAGTTACACTGTGCTTAGACAATAAACCATAGATCAACCATTGATCACAGAAAGACAACTGTCAGCTGCCACAACAGTGTCAATAAACATGTCAAAAGTCATTAATCAATCAAAATGACAGCTTGCCGCCATGACGGGTTTTCGTTGTGTGTTGCAATTTCAAGTGTAATTTCTTGTGGTTTACCAGCAAACAAAGCCATTTTAAAGTAACTGGACGGTTGAGAACTGTTTTAAATGTGTTTCCCTATTTTTCAGTATAGTGTACAAGGACCTGGCCCAGGCTTCATACATTTTGGAACAGCTCCTTTGTTTGTTGTATGTAGGGGGTAATCTCTGGAAGTAACGGTCGGATTTGAAAAAATACTTTATTTTCCTTCATTTTCATACAAATTAGCGTCCGACCACGTGTTGTTGTGGTCCGTGTGAATCGGGCATTTAATAATTATACTTCTCCGCGACGTATTACTCACCTGAAAGGTACTGTGGTGAGTCTCTGAAGCGCCATCAAGTACAAAGCGGTAGATAGAGCACGTTCGCCTCCCGACTGCGCGTGGCGTGTCAACTGTTGGAGTTGTTCCGACGCACGGAAACACACTAATATCGATATACCGTATTTGTCGTAGTCCTCCTGAGAAATTAAATAATTATATGATAGATAAAACCTTTATTCAGGGCAATAAAGGACTAACACTCGATATCTGAATTGAGAATTTTAATTTGAAAACTTATCGAACTCTATTTTAGCATTATTTACTAAAGGTGATCCCTAAAATGTGGCCCGCGAAATTAAAAAAATCTTCTGATTTTTGCAGATAAATTGTGATGTTTAATTACCTTAGGTAATACTGAGTATAGTTTAGCAAGTTCTCAACTTCAAATTCTCAATTTAGAAACTAGGTGTTAGCGTATAAAGAAAGGTAAAAATCTAATTACAATAATACAGGTTAGGATTTATATCGACATTATACAGGGTGACAGCAGGGACATCCACGCACAAACTGTAACCATGAATTCAGCACATGATTCTAGACCCCTAACGTAGAAATTTTCGATCGGTTTAAATAAAACTAGTTTTTCATCTAGAAGTGCAATACCTACGCGGTCAAAATGAATGGAAGAGCATTTTTTTTTCTAAATTACCTGCGAATAATTTCAGCGCTAGGGTAGGGGGTTTCAGAATCATGTACGGTCACCAAAAGTGATAAGTAACCAGGGTCGTCGATATAGTTGAAGTTTAGTAAGAAACCGATGAATGTTTTCGAATATTTTTTTATTTAATTAATAGAAAAAAACAGGTCATTTATCAAATTAAATTTCATTCGAAAACATCCATCGGTTTCTTAGTAAAACTATTTTCGAAGACCATGGTTACTTATCTCTTTTGGTGGCTGTACATAATCCATGGTAACAGGTTGCACGTCATTGCCCCTGACACCCTGTATAATGCCGACATAAATCTTCTGCATGCTAACAGCGTGATACACTCGGAATTACAATTCCGTTCATTACGATAACATAACATATCATCACGCATGTTTTCTCCAAAGGGTTGGGCAGAGGTGTGTACACCCACATTTCGCCAGTTATGTTTAAGTCACATGTAATAGGGGCGAAACTATTGCCATCAACGGGGTACAAATCCAAACTCCGACTGCGACTGATAAATTCCTGATGCAAAATCCCCAATAACAATTTTCACGAACTGGGAATCGAAGCTAGGACCTCAAGCTCAACTCAGCTTGCGACCACTAGACCAACGAGGACATTAGTTAAAATCTTAAATCCACTGACAGACAATGACACGAGTTGCACAGCTTATACTGCTGGGTCCAGAAACATGAAATTTTGCATAAGAGCTCCTTTTATAATAAATATTATTTTCAATTATTTTTACAAATAAATACGAAGTTGAGCACTAAGGACGGATTTTTGAAAATGTATTGTTATTAAATAGGGGATAAAAGTTTACATGAAGTTCACTTATTGACGACTCCATAGAAAAGGGAGGTCCTCCGACCAGACGGGTGTCGTGTCTGGTGGGCAACTGCCCGACAATCTATGTCGAGAGGTTGCATATATGCGACGTTACATAGTTGCGCGGTAAACTCTGCTTGCGCGATGCAGGACTTTGTGTGACGTCAGTGTGATGCGTAGTTCGCATGTGGCGATGTAGATGCCGCCACAGATTCACAGTACAAGTAATAATTATACAACAATAAGTAAAGTACTTATTAACGGGAAATCCACTCGTGTTAAAGGCATGTAAGCATTAAAATTCTAATTTACGATAACAGATTGTGCATTCAATAAAGAAAGGCAACGGTAACAAAATAAAACAATGTTGCTTTAAAATTTATTTTGGTTGAAAAACAAAGGATGTCTCGTTGGTCTGAGGTCTATTTGATCTCCAGGTCGGGCAATGTTATTGGGTTTTTCCTTTATGAAATTATCAATATCTTTGTTATTCTTTGCAAGGTTAATGGCAATAGGCTCGCCCTTGGTTAAATGGAAATTTGGCCTGTAAGAGGCTTACAAGAGCTAAAGCGCGGTCACTGTTGGATTGCATAGAAAAGAAAGAGACGCGCCATGACACAACGCTGGTAATTTATTGCAAAATATGAAGCAATTATGGATTTACAAAAAATCTATTCATTGGACTAAAAAATTCAAACACTATTACGTTAGGATGTTACTTGTAGAATAATCTGACAAAAAATGTGAATGTTTACATGTATATAAGTATGGTTTTTAATAGTTATTTTTTTTTTTTTAAAGGTATCTTCGTGATTTTTTTCTATCATATCAAGTTAATTGTCTTTATGTTTTCAACACACTATCTAACTAGCATATATCCAGAAGAATATCATATATTTTTCTGATTTTGGTTACTGCAGTGGATCATATATTTTTAGGCATTATAAATTTGGGTTTAGGTCATGTAATCCCCTTAAGGGGTAATGCGATAAGTTAGACCGTATTTTTATTTTTTTATTTCTTTCTAAGTTCATATAGGTATGTTGTGTTGATGATTATAATTCTGTAAACACATATTTGTTACGATCGCAAATCATATTTTGATCAACATATAACCTGATACTGACCTGCAAATTGCAAAAAACGTAAGAAAATTTGAGTTTCGTGGGCTAACCTGACGAACAAATCCAGACTGTACTAGGAATAAAATGGTTAAATAATCGCTAGTAGACTAGAAATCAAAGACAGTCGAAAATATTAGAATACGCATACTCACATCGCTTCCACCTTTTTCAAGTTTAATTTCCCCGGCACAGCCTAGTTTTGAAAACATATCGCCAAAAGTCTTGTCGATATCACGAAGTAGGTTCTCCAAAGGTGGCAGCCATTTTGAACTGTCAAAAAAAAACATTTGTTCTAAATAATATAACATCACGGATGTATTCCTCGAAGGGTTAAGCAGAGGCACACAAACATTTCACGAGTTATTTTTAAGTTCCAAAGTCAAAGTCAAATCATTTATTTCAAATAGGCACATAAAAGGCACTTTTGAACGTCAAAATTTACAAGAAAATAGAATTGATTCTAGTTGTTTATGTTATGTTTTTGTATATGTTTATTATTATTATTATTACCTATACTCGAAAGGTTTAGGTAGTTAAATAAAGGTAAGCAAAAAAAACCACGTGACTCATAGATGCTAAACCTTTTATTTCAAATGTTAAAATCATATTAGGTCCTTACATATGAAATTGATGTTTTATAGAACTGGCCACTTTGATCTCAAAAAGCCGGCGTTTGGTTAAGAATTCCGAATTCAAATTTATTTCAATTTAAAGCGTGTCTGTTTGTGTTTCGAATGTAATAATTCATTTGTTTTCGCGCCATTTCATTTTGCTTTGACATCGTTCTGTGCTCAATATGGAAAACATAAAATATCGCATTATTTTCGAATACGAATTCCATCGTGGCATTAGCGCTGCAGAAACAGCTCGAAGGAATAATAATGTGTACGGAGAAGCCATTGTAAAATAAAACACAGTACGTTTTAGGTTCCAACGCTTTCGTTCTGGAAATTTTGACGTCCAGAACAAACCTCGTGGACGGAATTTGAATGTGGCGGGCTACAACTGAGGTTTCACCTTAATATTTAGCGATCGGTAGTTAGCGACAGCGTCGCTATGTCGAGACTGCCGGCCCTATAAATGAAAGCTCATTCCTCCGCATCACATGCCCACACCATGACAACTGATTTCCACACAACTTTTCCAGTCACCGGTGTAACTTTCAGACTTCCCCTTATATACTCATTTCTTATTCTATCCATTCGCGTGACACCATACATCCCTCTTAGCATTTTAATCTCAGCTGCATGCAATTGCCTTTCATTCATGCATTCCATAAACCGGGTTCTCTCTCTTACATCTCTTTACAAAATTAGAAACAAAACATAATATGAATGTTACATTTTCAATAAGAACGTAGAACATTTCTTCATGTTTACAGTTTTCAACACGTACATTTCGGCCTTGCTCGCTGTTTTGAAATCGAAACAAAACCAGATATATATTGCGGTAAACGTAAGTCGATTTCAGAATTACTATCACACATATCCTACACTCACTCACTACACACACACTCAAACCCTACATTTATTCACCACACTACACAGTTATACGTTTTTCATTTTTGTTTTTTTTTTCATAAATTATATCCTGTTTTCTTTTACACCATTTGCTTATTGTTGAAACGTCCTGATGCAGTATAATATGACTTTGTTTTTTACGAAGAATCACTGACTCCTAAGACATAGGCACATACACCTAGTTTAGGAGTCAGAGTATTAAAATTATTGTGACCTAGTTATAAGCCTTATACGCTCTTTGAATCAAATTGTAATATGATGACTGTTTTTGGTGAAATAAAGAATATTATATTATATTACTATTGAAAATGTCATAACATATTGAAGCTACAATGGAAACTAAACTTCATGTGTAGGCATTTAAGTTATTTTTACAAAAACTACTTTTTTGGGAGCTTACCTGATTTTCTTCATTTTATAGTCAAGAGTCTTATTCATGTTACTGGAGCTATTTACTTCAGATTTCAATTTCGTTATTTGTTTCTCTCGTTCTTCATATTCTTTGATTACCTGGTAAAAGAATTGAAAATTAAAATCAATAATTAATAGAATAGAATAGAATAGAATAGAATAGCATTTATTTGCAAATATGGGTTATACATAAGTAGGTAGTAGTAGGTTTTCATCAGAGTTCTGCCATATTTCACCATTCGGCATGCAAACATTTTCATTACCTATATAAAATTGTTAAAATTTAAACTCTTGTTGGAACATTAAATTAGTTGTCATTCTCATTAAATAAAATTATTAAAATTCAAATATACATTAAAAAAAAAAAAAAAATTAAATTGTCAGTAACAGTAGGTATAAGAAATACAAATTGTGGTCCGAAGATAAATAAACAAACAAACATCAAAATTCCAGGTCATAGACAACACACCATAAATATTCCATACGCAAAATAATAATTAATTAATTAAAAGTTCGAGGTGGTCTGATAAAAATTGTCCGTTAAAAACTCAGTTACACTGTAATATGCTTTATGTATTAACAATTTACGAAGTGTACTTTTGAATTGCAACGTTTTCAAGTCTTTCCATGCACTTGGCAATTTATTATAAACAACTGGGGCCATGCAATAAATACTTTTGCGCATCATAGCGGTTTGACACGGTACATTATTTAATTTTGAATTGTCACGTCTGTTTCGTGGGTATACATCGGCCAAACGTTCAAAACGATTTGGATTGTTCTTCACAAACATAGCCACTTCAAGAATATAGATACACGGAAGGGTCAATATGTTGTACTGCTTGAAATATGGCTTGCAACTGTCGGTGGTTTTTAGCTTATACATTGACCGGAGACATCTTTTTTGAGCCTTAAATGCTGTCTCTTTGTCGGTGGAGTTCGCCCAGAAAATGACACCATAGCGTAAATAAGATTCAGCAATACCGTAGTACGCCGCAAGAAGTGTTTTTGTATCCACTATGGAGGATAGTCTATGTAAAGCAAATGCAGACGAACTCAATTTTTTACACAACCTGTCAATATGTGCTTTCCAGTTTAAACTGCAGTCTATTTGTAATCCTAAAAATTTGGTATCAGTTACTTCATCAATGTCGTTATTTTTGTAGTGTATGTTAAGGTTAGGTACACGAGGCATACGTTGTCTAAAGTGCATTATCATAGTCTTACTTAAATTTATATTCAAATTATTCTTATCTAGATATTTAATCAAATTGTCAAGAGAATCATTTATGTCCGTTTCATATGTATTTTTATTTTTACACGGGATCGTAATGGTACTATCATCAGCAAACATAGTTAAGGGATGTTCAATGGACGTGGGCATATCATTAACATATAATATAAATCCAAACGGGCCCACAACGCTTCCCTGTGGAACACCGAATGTAATTTTGCGTTCTCGAGACCGCGATATCTCTTCATGTTTATTAATTACATTGATGCGACTAATTTCGGTTATCTGTGTTCTGTTTTCTAAATACGATTTCATTAGTTCGAGTACGTTGCCTCTTATGCCGTAGGCTTCTAACTTATTTAACAATGTATTATGATGGACATAATCGAAAGCCTGCGTCATATCGCAAAATATGGCACATATGGGGAATCGTTTATCCACATTTCTAATAATCGGAAACAAAAAGTCATAAATTGCCATATCGATGGTTCTATGCTGCCTAAATCCTTTTTGTTCTTCACATAAGATGTTATTCTTTTCACCGAAATTAGCTAACTGTTTGTAAATGTACTTTTCGAATACCTTTGAGATGACTGGTATGAGTGAGATGGGTCTATAATATTCCATCAACTCCGTATCTACTTTCTTGAATAGTGGTTTAATTATGGATATCTTTAATGCTTCTGGATATACACCCGTACATATACTGAGGTTGATTAAGTGACTCAGATGACTGCATATCTCGACTGATACTGACTTTATTATTTTAGTGGCGATCCCATCAAAACCCACACTACCAGTGTTTTTTAATGACATTATTAATCTATGTATGTCGTGTGGTGTACTGGGAGCCATAAACATTGATTTAGCACTTCTTGATATAATGGATGCTTTTGGTTTATATTCAGCATCTAATTTTGGATGAATTTTATCAACAAAATAGTCATTAAAAGCATTAGCAATATCCAATGGTTTGTGAATAGTTCGATTACCAATTCTTAGTCTTTCAATTTGCTGTTTAGGGATATTGTTATTTGTCCGATTAATTATTTGCCAAGTAGTCTTAGATTTATTTTTTGATTGTTGTATTTTGTAATTATTCTGTGCTTTCTGTGTTAGATTAATAATTTTACTGTACAATTTAGAATAAGTAGCAAATTTATTTTTATTTTCATGGTTAGGATTCAATCTAAATTGCCATAAGAGTTTTGTTTTTTTCTTACTGCACAATTTAACACCATTTGATAGCCATTTGGGCTTATTAAATGTGTTGATTTTGATTTCCTTGAACGGGAAGCATAAATCATAGAACAATTTAAACGTGTTGATAAACTCATTATAAGCCAAATTAGGATCTTCAGTTAGATATATCTCTGAAAATTTGAGATTGTTTATACAGTCTTTAAATTTCGTAATATTTTCGTTGCAGTAATCCCTTCTAGTTATATGCCAGTATTTTATTCTACATACAGTGGGTACTGGACATTGAAGCAGCTGAGCTGTGTGGTCTGACAATGCAAATTCCAAGACGTCTGTTTTCACTGATTTTTTAAAGTTATGCGCAAAATTATCTATACATGTCTTACTAGCCATTCGAGTCGGTTGTTTAAGAGCAAGTTTTAAATTGTAATTTAGTAACATACACTCCAGTGCAACTGAATTTCCATTTGGTTTTAAAATATCGATATTAAAATCGCCTGCAATAACAATATTCTTATTAAGGCGGTTGGATACATCTTTAAGTAGCAATTCAAGTTTATCAAAACATTCAGTTATATTCTTAGTATTTGGTACTCTATAGAGACATATGATTATCAATTTATAATTAATTAGCTCAATACCACAACACTCAAAAACCCCTGGTGATGACAATCTAGCTATTTGAGGTATTTCTTTCCATTGGTGACAATTATTAACAATAATACACGCTCCGCCTCTCTTTTTATCCTGTCTACTATAACATGCGGCCAAACAGTAGTTTGGTATGCATAGTTGTTTTTCGAGTCCCTTCATGATGAAATGCTCGGTAATACATACTACATCCACATTTATATTTTTATCACAAAGTTCATTTAAACATACCGTAAGTGCATTTGATTTATTTAACAAACCTGCAATATTTTGGTGTAGAATGCTAATAGTTTTATTGGAGAAAAAACAATTCTTTTGGCTCATTTATTGTATTAATAAGCGTGTTTTCCTCAAGAATTTCCAGTTGAAGGTTGTACAAGTCCTCGAAGATAGTTCTCATGGCGTAGTCTTTTAAAGCTCCCGATCTTGTATACGTAGAATGATGATAGCTTAGGTTCAAATTAGAGTCCAGGATATATGCGTATTGATGCGTAGAATTGTCTAAACATAGCATGTTATTGAAAGTTTCTAGTCGTGAATTATATAAAATATTGAAATTATTGTTAAGTTTAAAAGTTGGCAATGTAATAATTATATTTGTGTTCTGCATATCCAGCAATGTGTTTCTCATGTATGTTATTATGTCAAAGTAACATTTTGTAGTTTTAAAGTCTTCCTCGCCGATCATAACTATACAGTAATCATTCTTAGTATAATATCTGAGTTTTAACTGAATATCACGTAAAAGATGCATAATACTTGCGCCCGGTGTAAGATAATGACATATTTGATATCTGTCCTGAAAATAATCTTCTGCCAAACTTAATATATTCTTATTAGTTTTATTAGTACTAATAATACATAGGTTATTGTTCAATTTAATGTTGTTTGTTTGTGTATTCTGCTTTGTCCCTTGCACATTCGCTGCTTTCGTCGCCATCTGTGGACTGGAATGTGCACTAATATTTTGCTGTCCATCATCACTTTTAGTCACTTTTTCTGTAATTGATAAGTCCGAGTCAGTTTGCGTTTCTTTATTATTACACCCCGCTTTTTTGGTTTGTTTTTTCACCGTTTTTTTTGGTGTTGGAGATTTAGATGTACTTGTACTGATTACTTGTTTATAGAGGGAATTCTTCCGACTTAGATTTTCAATTTCCTTCTTTAGGTTTGCGTTTTCAAGACTTAATGCGTCTATTTCTCCATTTGCACCACATAATTTCATTGTGAGCTCCTCAATTTGTTTCTTTAATTGAGTAACTAAATCAATTTCATCATCCGATAAATCTGGCATACTGCATGCAGTGCCATCTAGAGTGGAATTTGCAACACTGTCATCTAAATTAATGTCGGTGGTCGAGCGCGCGCGTGCGCGTCTCATGGTGACGTTTTTGGTTCCGCTCATAGTTCAGCTATTTGTCGCTAGATGTCTTTTAAGTGAAGTCGATAAAACAGTTTAGGCTTTAGTTCAGCTACAGTCCGCTTGAAGCGTTGACAAGAATTTTAAAATTGTAGAAAGAAAAAACCGTCATCCCTTATCGTTCACCATAGTTTTATCACAATAAAAAATATGTAATGTCACAGCTTAGCGATGAACAGAACTTACTGATGCGACGTAGAATTTTTCGTGGTAATATTTGGTATAATTGTACTTAGTTGATACTTTTAATTGTTTATGCACTGTCACTTTGTTTATAACGTTTGTTTACATCCAAACTGAGATTGTTCTTCAAGATAACACTCGTACGATATATTTATCGGTTAATGTTCACTTTAACTCACAATATGTAATTAGTGATTTGGTATTTATAATTAAATCAATTTATTAAAACTTTCGGTAAGGAACTCAGTGTTTACGCGACGGCAGCGCCATCTCGTGACATCGCCATTCTCATGCTAATAAGAAGCTATCGTTAACATGCTGCAGGCACTCATCAATTAAACCAATTACAGACACTTTTGACAATTGTCAAGGAATCGATCAGTCAAAGATGAACCTAGTTGCCCATTCCAAAGCATAGTAGGTTCCTATGGAGAAGAACGGGCAAGAAACTCCGTAAAAACTATTTAAAAAATCAAAATTACTTTTTGTTATCATTATCATTATTAAATACGATTAAAAGTACGGTTACGCGCGGTACGGTTGTGGAATTCACTTCCACCAGGCATTAGGAACTGCCAAACGGTTGGAGTATTTAAAAGTAGAGTAAAAGAACACTATCTTTCCACTTTATCATAGTTGCTTATGTATTTATTATTTAAATTACATTATATTTTTGTGATATTTATTTTAGAAGTATGTATTTATGTTAGTATATTCTCTTATTGTATGTTTATATTTAATTTAGAAAATTATTTTAGAGTTTGTGTATTTTGTTTTCCCTTCTACTCTTACACACGTTGTCTTCATCTCTTTAATATACTCTCCTATCGCAGGTATGCTGGAAGAAATTCCTTTAGGAATAAGCATCACCTTTGTACCTATTTTTCTGTTCCTTTCTTCTTGTCTGTTTATATATGTGTGTACATAAATGGTTAAATAAATAAAAGTACAAGTAAAAATAAAATATTGTTAAAACTATTGTACCTGCTCATCTCCTTGATCCATACAATCGACCCTGGTTTGCAACTCATAGTAATGTTCCTGCAACCTGGTTATATCTGAAGGCAGTACATCAAAGTCTTCCTTATAAGGAAAGTCTGGATCCTGCGGTAGTTTGTTGTTGCAACACCTTTTGGCTTCGACAAGTTTCTCTTTGGCGCTTGACTTGGCTCTGGTTAGCTGGTTTTCTATGTTTTCTAGTGTTGCCTGTAAAAAAATAAACATAAAAAATAGGAAAAATCCGATTAGTTTTTGATGACGTCATCCTAACTTCCTAACTAATATGATAAATGCGAAAGTAAGTTTGTTTCTTACTTTTTCACGCCTAAACCACTGAACCGATCATTATGAATTTTTGCATATACGTTGTCAGGGGAATAGAAAAGAACATAGGGTACCTTTCATCCAGAAAAAATAGTGTTCTAGAGGGAAAGAACAATAACTTTCGACGGTCACAATTGCTTTAGGACACTCAATTGCGCTACGTATCTTTCGAATCATGATTTTAAAAAATTATTAGAAATTTTAGTAGTGTTCACGACTTATTTAAAAAAAAATATAAGTAATATAATGAAAGTTGGCACATATGTAAGTATATAATTATGTATTTTTGATGGATTTACAGGAATTTTTCGCCTCCACGCGGGCGAAAACGCGGGCCAAAGCTAGTAATAAAATAATTGTCGAGTGTATTGTGTGCTTTAAAGAGAGTAGGGGAAGACCAAAAAAAACGATGGATAAATTATGTGAAAGATGATATGGCAAGTAAGGGGGTGAATACATAATTGAAGGCTGATAGAAACACAAGAAGACGCGCCGCAGTCGAAATAAAACTAGGGTAACTAGCATTCATTTTAAATAAACTAATTATAGGCACTTTTCAATTGTCAAGGAGTCGGTCAGTCAGAAAGATGAAGCTAGTTGCCCATTCCAAAGCGTAGTAGGTACTTATGGAGAAGAACGGGCAAGAAACTCCACGGACACTCTTTTAAATCAAAATATTGGCAACCTACGTCAATTTGCCGTGTTATAGCCAATTCATACATTAATTTGAATATGTAATTTAAGTTGGTAGTCAATTGATTAAAATTAATATTAGAAATGTTCGAACAAATAATGTAATTTCAAAGAAGGCTTAGTAAAATGAATATCTCATTTTATAATCGATGGAGATATAGAGAAGCTACACGCTTTAAATTTTTTTGTAAACGATTACTCCCGTCCTTGTCGTGCGGTACGAGCTATGTATGGCGCCAGCATGCAGTTACATAGTCGTGACGTCACTTCTGTAATGGTGCCGTCGTTGTCTAGCAGTTAATTTAAGACGTTTTTAACTTGGCAATTTTTTAATATTTCACGCTTTAGTATTTGGAAACAAATATTTTTTAAGTTTAAAATAGAATAAATTTTCATCATCCTTATTAATTTCCCTGACTTTACATTGAGATCTTTAAAATATGTTTCACCATACCTGCACATTTCTTAATTCATTTTTCAGCTCTCTCAACTCGTTTTCTTGATCGACGATACCGTTTCTGAAGAACTCTAATTTTGCCTGTAAATAAACATAAAAAAATGAATGACACGTTTAAAGCCAAGGGTACATAACAGCCGAAACGCTTGTACATTGTGCATGTGCATTGGTTTATAGAGGTATGAGGAACAGGGTGTAAAGTTAACTCATACCTCCATAGAAAAGGGAGGATCCGCCGACCAGACGGTTGCCGTGTCTGGTGGGCAACTGCCCGACGATTGATGTCGGGACTTTGTATATATGCTAGTTGCGCGGTAAACTCTGGTTGCGCGACGCAGGATTTTTGCGTGACTTCAGTGTGACGTGTAGCTCACATATTGTGGCGTTGTAGATGCCTACAGGTTCATAGGAAATGTACAAAAGTGATGAAAGGACTTTTTCAATGCGTTGCGTGCTAATTTGCACTAGCCTTAAAAGAACAATGTTTACGTGCGATATCGATAGTTCCAGAGCGAATAATAAAACGCCATGTAAAACTGTAGTTGGCGGAACGTACTCATTTTTTTTTCATAAGGATTGTCAACAAACACCAGAGGCCGTACTATGACGTGTTAAAGCCATCATTGTTCCAGCGTGAAAGAGAGACGGAGCCATATATGACCGATAGCACTATCCCTTTTTCGCAATGGAACCATGATGGTATTAGCACGTCATAGTAAGGTACATAGGGATAAGTGGAAGGAGGGGGAGAAGGGAGGCCTCTGCCCTACAGTGGGACACAAGCGGCTGAAAATCAATGAATTAAAGTGCTGTTAATGACTTTACATGACACATAAGCAATGGTGCACAATAAAGATAAAAATTATTACTTGTAAGTCTTACTTTTATTTATTTCCTTACGAGGTTAACCCGTTATGTAATAATCTTCTCTTTCCAAGTAAAAAACAACATAATTTTTGAACATAAAGTTGTCATTAAAATGTCAAACACAAGTAATAACAAAACAAGACAATAAAATATTTTTTTATTTCACTTATTTACTGTTAACCATTTTAGTAAGACTAGCTATTGCCCACGGTTGCACTCGCATCCTCGATGAACTTCTTTGAAATGTAGAATATAATAAAATGTTAATCTAGGACGTAGTCCTATATATCTGGGTGCTAAGTGTCACCCAAATCTGTTCAGCAGTTTAGGGTTATAGAATAACCAACATTTTCATATAATTAAGAACTTTCTTTTTTTAATGTGATATAGAGATTTCTCCTTATTACCGGTTATTAGCATGTCCTTTTTTGCGCCACCTCTTCTTCCCAGCTAAAGCACTAGGAAGTGTTGTACAGCGGGCGTTTTGGGGGACTGTCTTATGTAGTTTTGACGTTCGTAAACCGCCGATTCTCAGCCTAGTTTTAATAAAAGTCTTTTGATTTTCAGCAATGTATTTCTACAGATAGTTATAGAAAACTATGCCTTCTTCAACTTCAATTCTTCATTAATAATGGCTTTTGTGAAAAATGCTTACTAAATTTCTATAAATAAATCTTAGTTGGAATTCGAAGAATCAAAATAATAAAACTGTCCACTGCTCCATTTAATAAATACTCAATGACAATTTTATGTGTTCTATATTTCTATTATCACTCGTGGTCAGAGTTCTATCTAGGTCGGTACTAAAACGTGTTGTATTTAATTTACTTTTATAATGTATTTAATTTTTAAGTAATACCTTTCATTTGGAGAGTCTGATTTTGTATCCGGTTAGTCAAATAGGTTCACAATAGGTCACTTCTGACTCTCGCTTCAGGAATTCAGGCGTGATGTTATGTGTAGAATCCACCGAAAATTGATTTTTCTTTTCGGCCGAAAACGAATTTGAAATTCGGCCTGGTTTACTTTTTCGGCCGAATTCTGTTTGGTTCTCGACAGGGCTTCGTTTGGTAAAGGTTAAAAATATGTATATGCGGGGTCAATCTTCTAATCATAGAATTTCATCGTTTAAACTTAAATCCCACACAAAATAACTTTATTATTTTCTCAAAAGCATAATTATTAAATAACGATCTGATATTACATGCGAGAAAAAGCATTTTTTCTGAATTTTCTCAGATCTGGTGCTTTTTTTGTTGTTACGAAGGAATGTCTCCAGAAAAATGTATTGTTGGCATTGATTTTCGGGAACAATTTTTTTACGACTGCTGCTGGAATTATTTTTTTGCCCCAAAAACAAAAATAGCCGAAAATGGATATTTCCGCCGAAAACCGAAAATGAAATACGGTCGGACATTAATATTTTGTTTGTGTACAATTTACTTTACGAAACTAAATTTCTGCCCCTTCATGAAAACAAGCTTACAGTAATATTTAATAAAAAAAAAAAAAATAAGTCTAGTAAAAATAATAATGACCGTTAGGTAATCAAAAATCATCCATACAACCCTCTTAGATCATATAATCCTATTGATTGAAATTTTATGAAATTGTCATCCAATAGGATTATATGAACTTGAGGGTTGTATTGATGATTTTAATGATTATAATTCTGTAAATACATACTTGTTACGGTCGCGAATCATATTTTGTTCAACATACAACCTGACACTGACCTGCAAATTGTAAAAAACGTAAGAAAATTTGAATTTTGCGAGCAACCTAGCGGTTCTCCCTTATGTGTTGTGCAAAAGTGGCGTCTGACTAAGGCTTTATACATTAAATACACCTCTTCGTTCATTCACTCTTTTCCACTTAATTAGCAGATAACAGACGCATCCCATAATTAGATCGAACACGCAGTGAAGACAAGACACCGATCGACGGCAGAAAGGAATTAAAACAAAACAATTTATGAAACAAATAATTTAAAAAGTTATGTAATTATGAATATCCCGCCGATTGCACGACAAGTAAGTATTTTTTTTCATTTTATTTTAAACCGCTGTAAAAAAGGAAGTTCTTTTTATTGGATATTTTCGTGATTTCCTCAAAAACCACTAGACTATTTTTTATGATTATTTTACTGATGTCTGATCAATGTGGAATGCAAAGATACACGATACCACGCAGACCCAGTGCGGGTGGTCGCAGTCATGTCTTGGAATGTTTGGTTATGAGACTTCTGAGTTGAATTTAGTGTAATGTTTATACTAGTGTTCGTCAGTTAATTCAGTCTATTCGGCGAATTATACAGCGTGGCAGTGACATCGACGCGGAACCTGTAACCTAACCTGTGTGGGTTCAGTTTAAGATTCTGAAAAAAAAAAAAAATACTGTTCCATACATTTTGACCGTGTAGGTATTGCACTTTTCTACGAAACAGCAGATTTATTTTTGATAACCGATGAAATCTACGCTAGGAGGTCTAGGATCAAGTGCTGAATTTATGGTTAAAGTTTGCGCGTCGATGTCTCTGCCACGCTGTATAATTCGCCGATTAGACTGAATTAAGTGACGAACACTACTATAAAAATTACACTAAAAACAACTCGGAAGTCTCAAACCCAAACATTCCAAGACATGACTGTGACATGAACATAACCATCCGCACTAAATCCGCGTGGTGGATTACGGCCCACTCCCTCCCACAGAGAGGTGTCCCAGCAGTGGGATCATCTGCCTAGCTGTTTCCCATCCTTGTTGGGGTCGGCTTCCAGTCTAACCGAATCTACCTGTTTACATGGAGCGTCTATCTATCTGACTTCGACAATACAGTTACTGGGTAACACGATACGCCTTGGTAACACTGGTTGTCAGACTTTCGAACTTCTGTCTACCTGTCACGACAGTCAAAGATCTACTTGGCGCTCGAATGACGTAGAGAAGGGGGCGCTATTGGTAAATATTAGGGCAATTGTTTTAAAAAAAATGGCGGCGTTAGTTTTGATTTCGGCCACGCGCCATGAAGATCCTTGTACACACGGCTACATTGTACGGAAATCATAAACTAAGGTATGCATTCCTCCTGCGCTGATGTCTGTCGCGCGTACGAATATATATTGTTTTTGATATAGCACCACACTGCGACGCTGACGTCAGCGGCGCGTACGTTCCTACGACGGGTACGCGACCGACATCAGCCATCAGCGTAAGAGGAATTCAGGCCTTACAATGCCAGATTAGCTTGGAAAAGTATAGTCTGATATGTAGCCCTGTGTACAGTGTATGTTATTTTTCCAGTTCTTAGTCGCGGGGTCATCGCATTTGGCGGCGTTATCGATTGGCGGAGTTGTATCGTACCCCGGGGTTTTGTTACAACAGTTCAAATCTAACGATTCGATCATACACCTGGATTTGGACAATGGATCATGGATCGGTATGTCTTTTGAGTAATAAATTTGAGTTTTTAAATTGTGATTTTGTGTTTGTCCTAATTCTGCTATTTGAAAAAAAAGACTTAAAATATTATATTATCAACAGCAAAAAACTAATAAAATATCTTGTAATTTTTTTTGTAAAGTTATGCGTTTCAAAAATTATTTGCTAGACAGAAATGGCGGTTCCGTCTCACTTTCTCAAGGCTCTAAATAGTCGCTGCAAAATTGCAGCTTGGATGCAGTTTTTGCTCAGTTGACAACGCACGCGCACGCACGCGCATTGGCTCGGTTGGTAACTATATCGAAGCTGCCAACCGACTACCGACGGTTGCAGTTGGCGTGGAGATCACGAACGTTGTGAACACGCCAACTGCACTCCGAACTGCAATCTTGCAGCTGCCGTGCAGTTCAAATGCAGTCCCGTCTGTTTAGTGAAACTCTCACTGTCTCATTATAAACGAGTTCTAACTTTGGCCCAAGCTTTAATCTTTCAACCAGTTTCTGTATTTGGAACCTTATTCCGACTGACAAAGGTTCTTAACACAAAATTGACAACTTAGGCCCACTTGCACCAAAAATCACTAAACGCGTTTAACGCTAAACATGTTTAAAACTTCAGTCTGTCTCTGTCATCTTCAAACTATTGACAGAATCAGAAAGATTTTTTACTTTCGTTTAACGCTAAACGTTTTTAGTTATTTGTAGTTCAAGTGGGCCTTAGACTCGGATTTATAATCAGTTTTTGTATTTAGAACATTAACGTTGTCGGAATAAAGTTCGAAATAAAAAAATGGCTCGGTGGTTAAAAGATAAATCTTGTTTTGTAATAAGGCCGTTAAAGTTACAACTATGACATTACTCCACACCATTGCAAACAAAATCCGTTAAGCGCGACAAGAACAGGGAACATACATAAACTCACGCATTCTTCCCATGAGGGTAGGCAGAAACTACAGAACGCCACCTGCTACTACCCTACATACTCTTTTTGCTTCGTTTACGGGGAATACCCTTCCAAAAATGAAATTAGATTCTAGAAAAATGTACATTAGATTTATCTTTTACAACTGCATTCGTTTGAAGGATTATCGATTTACTTTTATTGATTACTAGCTGTTCCCGCGACTTCGTCCGCCTGGGTTAGTGTCTTTGGGTAGCATTTTTAATTATTTAGGCTAATTATTAATAAGACACATACGTATAAATACTTCAAACAAACTCAAACTTTCATCCCCTATTCCCTATTCTTATTTTACACCCTTAAGGGCAAAACGTTTACAAAATTTGAATGTCATATTTATTTACACGAATCAACAGCCTAAAAAATAAGTTTCAAGCCTCTAGCTCTAAAAATGACGATACTTCCATACAACTTTTCATCCTCCCTTTCAACCCCTTACAACCCTTTTTCGCATTAAAAAGTAGCCTATTTCCTTTCTCAGGCTCTAGACTATCTGTATACCAAATTTCATTTAAATCGGTTCAGTAGTTTTGGCGTGAAAGCGCGACAGACAGACAGACAGACAGAGTTACTTTCGCATTTATAATATTAAGTAAGGATTTTATTTTATCGATATCGAAGAAATGACGTCCTTTTAACTAAGTGGCTAGATAGCTCATCAGATATTGAAAAAGTGCCGTTTGATTTTTCAATCTCGCGACTCGTTTGACCACTTCTCTCATAGGAAAAAAATAAAAATGAAGAATGGGTGATTGGGTGTACATATGTACTATACAAAGTGTAATAACAACATTTACTATGGAACTAACAACAGTTAATGTGGAGCAATGGTGGCCTAGAGGTTACGAGATGTAGGTCGTGGGTCCGAACCTAGACAGGCGCTTTTTCGACAGGCCCTTTTTCGGATCGAACAATATTTTAATTACACGTTGTATACCTCTGGGGGTTTTTCAAACTAGTTGTCCCTTGAGAAAGTCAGTGTCTGACCACTTTCAGAATCAATTATCGAATTTTATAGTTTTTATTACGTAGGTAACATTTATTTTAACAATACAGTAACATCTAAATTCCTAAATCAACTAAGTGCAAATAAGATATCAATACTTTGTTTTTTGTTTGTTTCTTTTTGTGTCGCGCTGCTGCGCAAAGTCCTCCCCTTTTTCCTTCGAAAACTTCCTGTCTATGAATCTAATATACATTAAAAATAAAGTATTGTTAAGTTAGATTGATCAAGAGTTTGATATAATTAATTAGTAAATTAATTTGAGTAATTTACTGCCGTGATTCACTCGCCACTCACTCCCTACGTCAATTCTATTTGCCTATAAAAAAAACAAATTTATGTGGAATTCCTCCTCTCCCTATTCGGGCATGACATTACGTTTATCACAATGTTTTTTTTTTTGATATTCATGAAATCATTCTTTCCAGGTTCAGTCCACGGTCTAGCTGGCATCCCAAGCTTTCTAATTCCTTTCCTCATGCAATACAAAGGCCGAAAGTTTGCCTTCATTCTGAGCTGTATACTCATCATCATAGGATGGGCCTTCACTTACGCAGCAAGGAGTATCACCGTACTTATAATAGGAGAATGCTTCCACGGCTTAGGAGGCCACAGCCTACTAGCAATCTGTTTCCTAAGCATCTCCGAAATGATCCAGCCGAAGTATCGGAACATATCTTTGTTACTCTACGGCGCGAACCAAGCTATTGGAATGTCTATGGTTGGAATAATTGGCAAATATTTGAATTGGAAAACAGTGGGATTGGTGATGTGCTGTCCTGCTTTGTTGGCGCTAGTTATTGGTTGTACGTGGCCCGAATCTCCAGCTTGGTTGGCCTATAAAGGTAGATTTGAAGAGTGTGAAGAAACATTTAAACGCCTTCGAGGCACTGACAAGGAAGCCGTGAAAGAGCTAAATGCATTGCTCAATTCTCGGGAAGAAAGTTCTGAGATAAAACCTAGAAGACAATGGGCCAAGGACTTACGAACCACGATAACTAGAAAAGACTTCTATATTCCATCTTTGCAGACATGTGTGTTAATAAGCGTATCCTACTGGTCGGGAGGCGTGGTTGTACTTATCTATTCAAGCGATATTACTCTCAATGCCACTAGCAATAAGAACGATCACATAAAATTTATTATCGACTTGACATTATTTTTAGGATATTGTGTTACTATTGTGTTAAGTAGATTCGTGAGCTGCAAAAAGTTTCTGTTATTCAGTATGTTTGGGGCAGCTGTATTTATGAATTCAGCGGCTGTGGTTACATATTTACAAAGTATAGAAATAGTGGCAAAAAACTCAATGTTGGGAGCCTATTTTATAGTATGTTTCATGATTTTTTTCAGCCTAGGTTCAAACGGTATGGGGTTTACGATAGCAACTGAGTTAATGCCTGTGAAACACAGAGGCATTGGGGGATGTGTATTCGTCATTTGCACTTGTTTATTTCATGCATCTTCTTTAAAAACTTTTCCTTATTTATGTGTCTATATTAATATGTGGGGGGCCTTTTTTATCTATGGAGTATATACTTCAGTAGCTGGTTTGATTATATGGATGAGTGTGCCAGAAACTCAAAACAGGACGTTGCAGGAAATCGAGGAGTATTATAATCATGGATATTTTAAGGAGGATAGAAATGTAGGTGTTGATCTTACAGTGCATCAAAGGTTTTTAAAATCTGAGGGAATATAGTGGATGATTTTATAATAGTTGTATACTGGTATACTAAGCCTCTTTTTACATTATTATTAATTTTCGTTAGATAATACAAAACATTACTTGTGCCTTCAGAAACAGGGGGGTTTCTGTCATTAAATAATTGTAGTGTAAATATTATTGTAAGTATAAATAAATACGAACACATAATCAGCCTATAAGCCTCTGTTGCCAAGCAATCAATTAGTATTTCTATTTAGCATGATGTAATTAATTATTATTAATGTGATGTAATTATTTATTTCCTATCTAGTGGCACTCACTATCATATTTTCTTTTGTTAATATGCGGATAATGTAGAGGGCTGTGTTGCGGCGGCGTAAGCCTTGGGGGGAAATCGAGATTTCTTTAGTGGACTGTATCAGGGGCGGTTCTGTGACACAAGTAGGTGGTTGGTGGTGTGGGAAATGAGAAATGGTACCTGCCTGGTTATGGCGGAGACACGTTGAGGAGTTTCCTTAGCCACGTGGCGGCGGCCTGGTCCAGGATATCACATACGGACGAGAATCTACACTTTCCACAACACACAGACACACCTGCACTGTTCAATAACAATTCTCGTTCTTTGCGGTGAAAATATGAGTCCTTTTCGACTTTGGGTTTATTTGACCCTCAAGCGGCGGTGTCGATGAGATAACTAGCGGTTCTTCATGGCGACCGCGTAAGCGCCATTCCGAATCTTCCTTTTCGCTCTCGCTCAGGCATTATAAGGGTTGCGGAAGGGAGAGAGATAGCGGAAGTAAAGGATAGCGGAAGGAATCTTGTGTCACACAGATACTAATAACAGTTGCCAGTAATTAGGCATGAAATATAAACTTAGTAAGTTATGGCGTTAACAGGCTGCAATATTGTTAATGTTTTGTATTATCTTTTCTCTGTTCCAACACATATTGTAGCTGTTTATTGTCCCTGAATAAAATAAAATAAAATATAATGTTCCCACTGCTGGGGAACCAAGCCTCCTCTCTTCGACGGAGTGGGATATAATGACAAATATGTATAAACGTGTTTTAAAGCCATTAGTTGTTTTTTTTTTTGTAACAATCGTTAGTCGCGTTCAGAAATGTTAATGCAGTTACGCAATAACTAGTCGAAACAAATAAGGGCCACTAGGTATTTATGGTGTACCATAAAAATTGTTAAATTAATTGCTTAGTTTTATTAAACATGAAACAATGTTATTGTTTACCGTTTAGGCTAGAAACTGTTTAAATAAATTATCAATAAATATGTTTATAACATTAACAACCAAAAGTCACGAAAAACTAAAACAATCTTTACTTTTTATTTGTTTTGCTGTTTTTTAATAACGCGTCCTTTTAACTATGCACTCTTGAAGCCTGGAAGGCATGCTCTCGATCAAATGCCTCACGTTTTCAGCTGGAATCTCTTCCCAGGAAATTTTTAAAGCGTTAATCAGTTGCTGCTGGTTGCAGACCTCTTGCTCACTCTGTCTAACCCTTCGTTTCAAGGTAGTTTCGTATGGAGAAGAATGGGCAAGAAACTGCACCGTTACTCTTTTAAAATGTTTAACAATATTATGTATAGGTACATTAATTACATTATTGTACGTGAAGACGATGCACCTAGAGTAAAATTACTAAACCCTAATTGGTATAAAGAATTAAAAATTTGGAAAATCCAAAAGTGCACGACTCATAATGCTCATTTAATTATGAAATATAAAAATTAAAAAAAAAACTTAAGTCGTTCAAAATTAATTGCCGAAAAAACAGCTGTAGTAGGAAGAAGGTACTGCACAAGCGCCCCTGGTGGAATAAATGTACATAATATCTATAGATATATCACCATCCATATGTTAATTTTCTATGGATATAAATAGATGTACAGTCTTGTAGTTTTCGTTTTTTATTAATTGTAATTAAACGACACTGAATTAATTAGCCATTCGCATTCAGTGACCTACAATCGTCGATTAGAATTAAAAAAAAAAAAAAATACTCAAATAATGGATTTTTTCACAAGTTACAGTGTTTCCGGGTTTCACACATGACATACAGGAAAAAAATTTGACCTATTTTGGTGTTTTTTTCGAATTCTATTACAGTAAATCAATTTTTAAAAAGTATGAAATTAATCTCCATTAAATTATCTCGACAATAGTATGCAAAATATCTTGATTCCGTGAACTAACAAGGCTATAATAATAAAAATAGCCGCCAAAATGAGGCGAAAAAAATTTTTCGATCGTAAAGCACTCTCTGATGCTTCGCATGATGAGTCGTGCAATATAAAGCGATGACAGGAAAATAATTATGTAATAGATACATGGTGCTCACATATTTACAAACATTGAAAATTAGATGATTATTCAAAAATTTTAACAAGTATTAATTTAGTGTGAGTTAAAGTAGTTAAATTCTGCTGTTTTATCCTTGAAACGAATGAACTTGCGCGCGATAGCAGAGGCCTATGTCAGACTAATGAACTCGTGCAGACTATATAATAATATGATGAAAATTATAAACTTACCTTCCATACATCTGCATTCATAGTCTCAGAACATAACGTATTGAAAGAATCTTTCAACTCGGCGTGTAGTCTGCATTGCTTCAACACCCACTCTTTCTGTTTCTTTCTAGCCCGTTCCATTTCCTGCTGAATGTCGAAAGTCGGTTCTGACTCTATGTTTCGAACTCTCGTGTTCTGAATACGGATTTGGGCTGATATTGTACGAACCTAGAGAAGGAAAAAGAAAATATATTTATTTGGTAACACTAAAAACTTAATTCTAAAAACAACTTATAAACATCTTATTTGTCACGGCTACGCCAAGTAGGCCCAGAGGGGTACTTGCGTAACCCACTAACAGTAGGAATGGCTTTCATTTTGCCAGTTCAGCAATATTCATTGCGTTATTTACGTTGTTGAGCAGACAAATTTTTCGAACATATGAAGCAATGGATTAGAAATAGGCTTCAAAATAATTCAGATTGTGATAGATAGTGTGTTACGTAATTAGGGAGTAGTTCCAAGCAACGATATACAGGGTGCTTGGCAGAACGTTGAACATACGAAAATGGTGGATAGGTGGGGTCATCTGCTACTTACTCAGCCCTAACTTATTTGACACTGACCCACTGGTTTTTTGTTTTTTTTGTTTTCTTCTAGTTTCACCACTTTCTAACCTTTAAAGTGTATTTTTTTATTAAATTGGGTAAAACAGGCAATATTATGTTTTTTTTTTTAATCTTTATTATTAGCTTTATTCAGATGTTAGATAGAAAAAAAGTTATCAGTCTTCAAACTTACAGAAAGATAAAGATTTAAAAAAAAACACAATATTGCCTGTTTAACCCATTTTTAATAAAAAATACACTTTAAAGTTTAGAAAGTGGTGAAACTAGAAAAAAGCAAAAAAATATATATATTTATATCCAACGGGCCTGGGCCAAATAAATTAGGGCTGAGTAAGTAGCAGATGACCCCACCTATCCACCATTTTCGTATGTTCAACGTTCTGCCAAACAGCCTGTATATGTGATGTACAAATTGACACTTTTAATGAACTATTCTAAAGTAAAGTACTTTCTCGTACGTACTAATACCAGCTATCTTTTCCTCAACTATATTAGATAAAGGCTTAGCGGCTTCTAGTCTAATTAGATGCAGCTAAGTATCGGTATGGTAAATGATGCGACTACCTATCTGAACTCCACAAACCAGTTACTGGGTAACACGATACCCTTGGTAAGATTGGTTGTCAGTCTTTAGGGGCTTTGACTACCCGTCGGCACGAACTACAGCATAATCAGCCTACAGTGTTCCCACTGCTGGGACACAGGCGTCCTGTCTGTCAGAGTCAGTTAGCTCGCAAGCCCAGTGCGGCTTGGTAGATGACACATGTCTTCGAAATTTTTGGTTCTAGTTCATGCCGGTTTCCTCACGATGTTTTCTTTCACCATTTTGAGAGCAGGCGTGATGAAATTAAATACACAAGGTAAAGTTCCTGTCTAGGTTCGACTCCATAACCTACAACTCGTAAGTCGGGGCCGATACCACTGGGCTACCACGACCTACAGGGTAAAATAAAATTAACTGGCAAACCTTCACAGACATTAAGTGAAACAACCAATTGGAACCGTGCAGCTAGCTTCTGACGTTTCATAAGTGCCCATGTTGGTTTATGTGAAATAAAATATTTTGATTTGATTTGATTTGAAATAAAGCTAAACAAAAAAAAAACTGTTTGTTCTTTGACTGGCGATCGTTGTGCGCATCATTCAGATCTAACATTATGCCAAATCAAAATCCTACATTACATACAACTCGAGAAAAACCTCTGCGTTAGACTGTCAACAAGTGATGTCATAAAGGTTGCATGTTTCCTTAAAAGGATGGGATTCTAAAAAAATATTGAAGTAAAAAATGGTCAGCATTTACAAAGTGATTGAGTGACAAATTCACAAACATTGGAACTTGCAATTTATGATGAGGATGTAAGTGTTCTTTGCTGTTTATGGCAAATCTTTATGAAAAGAGTCGAGTACGTCCCGCCATCTACTCCTGGGCCTGACGCGTTGCCATTTGCTGCTGCATTATGGATGCAGCAATGGATTGTGATAAGTATAAGGAGGGAATGGAGGCTATGCCCTGCAGTGGGACCCAAAAGGCTGTTAATTATAACAATAAGAAGTGTTTTTGAACCTAAGTACTTACTTTCTCAATGCCTTCGTTAATAGCCTTTCTCTTCATATTCAGCTCGTTCAAGTTGCTCTCCAAAATCGATAGTTTCTTGTCAAACTCCTGCATTTTGTTTCGGTGGCTTTGGGCAGTTTGTTCAAATATCGATAGTCTAAAATTAAAAGGGTGACAAACCTATTATTTTATTGAAAAATATCGAACTATACAGATTTTTTTTCTGGATCGTTTATGGTATGGTATGTCTAGAATATTGCCGATAAAGGACTGTGACGTGACAGTGTTTTTCATTGATCACTGATGGATTGATTGATTTCTGATGGAAAAACCTAATAAAAGTTTGGGAATCGAACCCAGGACCTCATGTTCGGCAGTAGCGCTTGTGACCTATAGAAAAACGCACTATGTGAGTTATTCAGTGAGGCAGTCTTTGTAAGACATCGTTCACGGCCCCGGGTGACGCGCCTAGCGTCAACAGACGCGCGCGTCTCCAGTTTACGTTCACGGCCCCCGGTGACGCGCCTAGCGTCAACAGACGCGCGCGTCTCCAGTTTACGTTCACGGCCCCAGGTGACGCGCGCGTCTCCAGTTTACGTTTACGACCCCCGGTGACGCGCCTAGCGTCAACAGTCGCGCGCGTCTCCAGTTTACGTTCACGGCCCCCGGTGACGCGCCTAGCGTCAACAGACGCGCGCGTCTCCAGTTTACGTTCACGGCCCCCGGTGACGCGCCTAGCGTCAACAGACGCGCGCGTCTCCAGTTTACGTTCACGGCCCCCGGTGACGCGCCTAGCGTCAACAGACGCGCGCGTCTCCAGTTTACGTTCACGGCCCCCGGTGACGCGCCTAGCGTCAACAGACGCGCGCGTCTCCAGTTTACGTTCACGGCCCCCGGTGACGCGCCTAGCGTCAACAGACGCGCGCGTCTCCAGTTTACGTTCACGGCCCCGGGTGACGCGCCTAGCGTCAACAGACGCGCGCGTCTCCAGTTTACGTTCACGGCCCCCGGTGACGCGCCTAGCGTCAACAGACGCGCGCGTCTCCAGTTTACGTTCACGGCCCCGGGTGACGCGCGCGTCTCCAGTTTACGTTCACGGCCCCGGATGACGCGCGCGTCTCCAGTTTACGTTCACGGCCCCCGGTGACGCGCCTAGCGTCAACAGACGCACGCGTCTCCAGTTTACGTTCACGGCCCCCGGTGACGCGCCTAGCGTCAACAGACGCGCGCGTCTCCAGTTTACGTTCACGGCCCCGGGTGACGCGCGCGTCTCCAGTTTACGTTCACGGCCCCAGGTGACGCGCCTAGCGTCAACAGACGCGCGCGTCTCCAGTTTACGTTCACGGCCCCGGGTGACGCGCGCGTCTCCAGTTTACGTTCACGGCCCCGGGTGACGCGCGCGTCTCCAGTTTACGTTCACGGCCCCAGGTGACGCGCGCGTCTCCAGTTTACGTTCACGGCCCCAGGTGACGCGCGCGTCTCCAGTTTACGTTTACGGCCCCCGGTGACGCGCCTAGCGTCAACAGTCGCGCGCGTCTCCAGTTTACGTTCACGGTCCCCGGTGACGCGCCTAGCGTCAACAGTCGCGCGCGTCTCCAGTTTACGTTCACGGCCCCCGGTGACGCGCCTAGCGTCAACAGTCGCGCGCTTCTCCAGTTTACGTTCACGGCCCCCGGTGACGCGCCTAGCGTCAACAGACGCGCGCGTCTCCAGTTTACGTTCACGGCCCCGGGTGACGCGCGCGTCTCCAGTTTACGTTCACGGCCCCCGGTGACGCGCCTAGCGTCAACAGACGCACGCGTCTCCAGTTTACGTTCACGGCCCCCGGTGACGCGCCTAGCGTCAACAGACGCGCGCGTCTCCAGTTTACGTTCACGGCCCCGGGTGACGCGCGCGTCTCCAGTTTACGTTCACGGCCCCCGGTGACGCGCCTAGCGTCAACAGTCGCGCGCGTCTCCAGTTTACGTTCACGGCCCCCGGTGACGCGCCTAGCGTCAACAGTCGCGCGCTTCTCCAGTTTACGTTCACGGCCCCCGGTGACGCGCCTAGCGTCAACAGACGCGCGCGTCTCCAGTTTACGTTCACGGCCCCGGGTGACGCGCGCGTCTCCAGTTTACGTTCACGGCCCCCGGTGACGCGCCTTGCGTCAACAGTTTACGTTCACGGCCCCCGGTGACGCGCCTAGCGTCAACAGACGCGGGCGTCTCCAGTTTACGTTCACGGCCCCGGGTGACGCGCGCGTCTCCAGTTTACGTTCACGGCCCCAGGTGACGCGCCTAGCGTCAACAGACGCGCGCGTCTCCAGTTTACGTTCACGGCCCCGGGTGACGCGCGCGTCTCCAGTTTACGTTCACGGCCCCAGGTGACGCGCGCGTCTCCAGTTTACGTTTACGGCCCCCGGTGACGCGCCTAGCGTCAACAGTCGCGCGCGTCTCCAGTTTACGTTCACGGCCCCCGGTGACGCGCCTAGCGTCAACAGTCGCGCGCGTCTCCAGTTTACGTTCACGGCCCCCGGTGACGCGCCTAGCGTCAACAGTCGCGCGCTTCTCCAGTTTACGTTCACGGCCCCCGGTGACGCGCCTAGCGTCAACAGTCGCGCGCGTCTCCAGTTTACGTTCACGGCCCCCGGTGACGCTCCTAGCGTCAACAGTCGCGCGCGTCACCAGTTTCCGTCCGTCGCTGCGCGCGTCCCTTAGGAGTGACTCGTGGCTTGCTCTAAACTACTTCGTTCATTTGTTTGTTTTTGCCGCCGTCGCTGACCCCAGCAGCGAGTCCCTTGAGCGTGCAGCCCCTGGCAAAGCGAAAACAAAGAAAACGTCGCGCGTCGCTAACAAATGAGGAAAGTAGGAAAACTTACTGTTTATTAGAATTGCCGATTTCCTCCACATCTACGGTGTTAGCGCATAGGTTAGCGGGTCTGATTTCGATGGTGGAACTCGACTTCTCACCGCTGTACGCCGAAACGCGGACTACGAATCTATGGTTCTCTGTAAAAAATTAATATAAAAAAGGATTTTAGAATTTTTCTGAAGATTACTTCAGAAAAAAAAACTGTCTTTTGCGTGGATATATTTTTTTCTTTTTTGTATTTGTGTTTCTTTTATGTTTACCGCAAATAAACGTATTTTCTTTCCCTCTATTTTATTAAATATATTTTTTTGCCTCGATATTATAACGATTAAAAACATAACCCTTTCTTTCCAATTTCCAAAACAAATATTAGCCAAACTGGCCGAACGCCTTTTAACTAACATTTTGTGCGAGTTTCTTTGTACACTTTGAAAAATGCAAATTGTTGATATCATTAAAACAGCTGCACCTGTTACATACAAAATTTGTAATGACTACACGGTTAAAATGTATGGAACAGAATTTTTTTTTTTTGAACCGACAAATAATAGCTGCGGATAAGTAATAACAGCCGCACGGGTCGATCGATCAGGTTAAGCTACGCTTGCCTCGATTGGTCCGTAGATGGATGACCATCTTTACATACCAAAACCCCTCCGTGCCTCGGAAAGCACGTTAAGCCATTGGTCTCGGCTGTCATTCGCAGATCTTTGACAGCCGTTACGGGTAGTCAGAAACCCGAAAATCTGACAACCAATCTTAACTAGGGGTGTTGTGTTACCCAGTAACTGGGTTGTGGAGATCAGATAGAAAGTTGCTGCTTGTAAAATACTGGTATTCCGCTGCATCCGGTTAGACTAGAAGCCAACCCCAAGATAGTTGGGATAAGGCAGGCAGATGAGGATCCGGGAGGGTTGTGGATGCAAAGGCTGAGCCGGATTCCCATGGCCTTCCCATCACGGCGATGTGGGAACACCGCTGAGTTTTAGTGGGTATACTGTCATTCCGACAGGAGTCCCACATATCCCGTCTCGTCCCCCCACGAGCGGGAATGCATAAAGCATTTCTCAGCGAAAAAAAAAAAAAATGGCAGATGAGGATGAGGATGATGATGATCAATAATATCAACGCGGGTATCTACTATCAGTTATCATTTCCACCATGGATACAATTAAGAGCAATTACACGGGTCCACAAGCACCACTCCTTTAAAAAAACATTATCTCGTGACTGTGAAGGAATTTTGAGAAACGCCTCAATAAGCGACCTCCTTAAGTGTGTCAAGATTTTTGTAATACCTTTTATAAACTGTCTTTTATAAACAAAAGCGGCCACATTCATTTAGATCGTATTTTGTTGCTTCGTGTCTCAATATGAAAGTTCATAAAAGGTATTAGAATATTCTAGACACACTTAAGGAGGTCGCTTATTGAGCCGTTATTCAAAATTCCTTCTGAGTCACGAGGTAATACTTTTTAAGCTATTGCATAGCTTCTATCGCGGGCCTTGAGCGCGGGGACCGAATCCAGAAATTCCGTAACGAAAAAAAACCTCACGCTCCCCACTCCGACGGGCACGGAGGTGTGGCTTGAAGGCCGTGCATTGTCTAACGTAGTTTCTTTTCGGCAGTCTTCGACACGGTGTTTGTGTGCGTGCAACTAGACGTATTGTACGACTCTACGAAGCTCGCACGAATCGAGACGAGCTGCTCCGAAATCGGACGAATACATAAGCAGCTGTTTATGAGAAAGTATATAGGTGTATAGGTATTTATGTACAACAGTGAATAGCTGTACTTGTAAAATTTGTGTATAAAGTGTTTTGAATATGAATGAACAAAGTGCATTTATTATTAATTAACTTTTTATTTATTTAATAAAAGAAAAAACATTGTTTTCTTATCGGTCACCACGCTCAAAAAGTGTAACTTGAATTAATATCAAAGAAAAAGAAATACTGCATAAATAAAATAAATAAATAATTATAATTGCATAACTTGATACAAAATGCTATGCAATACCTTTACCACGGCAGTCCCCGAGTGCCACACGTCTTTTTTATATTTAAAGGAGTGGCGCTAATGGACCCGTGTGCGGCCTCTTAATAAAATAAACAATGAAAGTTCAACTTACCAGTAAAAAAGAAACTAATATTCGCGGGAACTTTCCCACTGTTCTTGAACGTATGATCGTTGCCTATCGGTATTCTGTGGATGTTGTACTGCCTGCACAAGTAGTTCACTATCGCGTCCGGCGCAGATAGCGTGTCTACTAAATACGTGTAGAAGCCCAGGTAGCTGAAATAATGTTACATTGTTAATAGAGATGAAGGAGATAAAATGACGTAATCGAAAAAATCTGTAAAATCGATGGAAATATGGAGAAGCTTGGAAGGGATTATGCCCGTCCTTGTCGCACGGTACGAACAGTGTATGGCGCTTGTATGATGTTACATAGTCGTGACGTCAGTTCTGTGATAGTGCCGTCTTTGTTTAGCAGTTATTTTAAAAACTTAAACTTTGTTTCAAGTTTTTAGACTTTTTATTAGAATATTGTTTGCACTAGTTGGAAACAATGTAAATAGCCTATAGGGTTCCTCAAGAATTAGGCTATCAAATGCAAAATATTTTGTTCCAGAGAGTACCCCCTACATACAAACTTACAAAACAATTTTAATCTCTTTATAATATGAGTATAGACAGGATTATTTAGTATTTTTTTTTATTTATTTTTTTATTTGATCAGAAAATCTTTTAGAAATTTTGGCATGATAATAATATATTCCCTCTTATTTACTTTTGTTTATCTAAATAGGCTTAGTTTTAGGTATTGATGTACCATTATGCTTTTTCTCATAGTCGTTAATAGATTATTTTTATCAGTTCAACTTAAATTTGACTGTCCCAATTTAATTGATATGTAAAGTGATGGCCTGAAACACAGGTTTGAATTAACCTAGATCGGGCGCGTCTTTACCTCATTATTGTAATTCTGAATCATCATTACTTGCACCTGTACTAAAATTTTAGTTTTAGTTTATTTTTAGGCACTACAACTGTATTGAAAATATTACTACTGTTGGCTAAATTTACACTTTTTGTAATTTTTTTATTCACTAAATATTATTATTATTCATGTTAGTTTTTTTTTGTATTTTAAGTTTTTTTTTTGTTATTACTAGTGTTTGTTGCCTTACCTCAACTGCTGTATATTCTGCGACCGCGGGGGCGTGTTTCCCTGACTGCATATCGCGTTGACCCTCTTAAGTCCCAGCTCATTGCGAACTTTAGACAGAAACAGGTTCATGTCCTTTGAGGACTCGAACGTGAACGCGACTAAATCACGACCAGCCACTGTTGATTCTAGGTAGCGCGCGAACTTTGGGTCTGTGAATCTTATCTGTGGAAGAAAAATGTGTTTTAAAACTACACAACATAAGGTCCAAACTACCTCTGCCTTGGAAGTTCGTTAAGCTTTTGGTCCCGGCTGCCATTCGAAGTCTTCGACAGTCATTACAGCCCGAAACTCTGACCAGTCTTAAAACAGCCGCACGGGTCGATCGTAGCTACACTTGCCGAGGTGGATCCGTGGATGGGTGACCGACCATTGCATAATCGGGACCCATCCGTGCCTCTGGTCCCGGCTGTCATTTGTAGATTTTTGGCAGTCGTTAAGGGTAGTTAGAAGTCAAAAGTCTAACAATCAGTGTTACCAAGGGATATTGATTGACATACGGAAGGGATTACTTTCTAAAACCTGTTTTAAATTAATTCTCTCGTTATGTTATCAGTCGCAAGTACACGGGTGAGCTTATCCAAAAAAAAAAAAAACGCGAAAACTGATTCTCAGCCTAGTTTGAATAAATGACTTTTGATTTAGATTTAATATTATTCAAATACAAATATTTTTTATTTGTTGAACATAGGTTGGTTAGGTACAGATGATTTAAATATTATTATTATAAATGTGAAAGTTTTTATGTTTGGATGTTTGTTACTCAATCACGCAACAAGTCATAAAAGTTTTTAAAATTCAATAAACCTCGCCACAAACGAAAACCTATAAAAACGGCTGAACAGATTTTAAAATTTTTTTTTAGCTAAGAACACTCGATCAAGTCACCTTTCAAACAAAACAAAACCAGTTCAGCCGTTTGAGAGCTACGATGCCGCAGACAGACACACAGATACATACGTTAAACTTATAACATCCCTCTTTTTCCGTCGGGGTTAAAAAGGGCTGCCGGGTTTAAATGAAATTTGACACACAGATAGTTTATAACCTGGATTAACACATCATCATCTCCCTAGCGTTTTCCCAACTATATTGGGGTCGGCTTGCAGTCTAACCTGATGCAGCGGAATCTATCTGACCACAACTCAGTTACTAGGGAATACCATACGCCTTAATGAAACTGATTGTCAAACTTTCCAGCTTCCGACTACCCATAACGACTGCCAATAATCTACAAATGACAGCCGGAACCAACGCGCGGTTTAACTTGCTTTTTGAGGCACAAAGTGGTCTCGATATGTAATGGATGGTCACCCATCCACGGACGGACCTCGGCAAACGTAGCTTAACCTTCGATCAACACGTGCGGCTGTTATAATTGAGCAACGAGCCCCTCGATAACTTGATATTTTTTATCCCGGTAGTACGGTACATTCCCGTGGGTTCATTTCTATACCTCCACACGGACGAAACCGCGGGCAAAAGCTAGTGATAAATAAATGAGATAATATGATACACACCTCGAGCATCATAGGTTCATGTACAGGGTGTTGGAACATGTCACTGTTCTCTCGGAGCCATATCACTGCTTTGTAACAGTCTTCGCTGTAACCGCGCAGCACTTCTAGACGTTTGTTGTCTACGTCTTCTAGTTGACGTATTCTGGAAATAAACATGAAAAAACATCACGCCTATATTCCCCGAAGGTTAGATAGAGGTATAGGGTACTCCCATTCTTCCTCAGTTATGTTTAAATCCCATGCCTCCGCGAGGCTATTGCCGTAAACTGGGGGGATTTGTGCCCTGTACCAGCTACTGAGGAATTCCAATAACAATTTGTCCGACCTGTGGATTGAACCCAACAGTTCCCAGGACCGGCTTAGAAGTTACGCTTTCGACGAGTGAGGCAATCTGTAGTCGACTGACCAACCAGGCAGTAAGTGATCCGCTTGGGCGGAGCACCGCCGTTTCCTTGCAGCGGCGATCTCTCGCGTCCGACCTTGGTCCAGGCCATGGTACGGAGCGAGAGAGAATGGGAAGCCGTCACCTCCTTCTGCGAAGCAGTAATGCTCGCGAAGGAGGAGGCGAAGCGCGTGAGGCAGAGGCATTCCGGCTAGCGGACGACGAGCAATAGGCAGCTCGCCGTCCGGTAAGGATCACGCCCGGGTCGACGGCGCAACGTGTTGTTCCACGCGCGCCTCAAACAGATGTCAGCACTAATTGACGGGGTCCGATAGGGCCGATGCCTGCCGGGGTCGCGGATTGTTCGTAAGAGTTACCGTGGCCCTGGCGCACAGGCAAGTGAAGGAACACGGGTGGGTTTTAGTCAGTAAAAGTCTGACACGCCCTTTCGCTCCGCCCAGAGCGGGAGAAGTTATTTGATGATTACCCATCCAAAAAAAAAGGTAGTTTGTGAATCAAGTAATCCCAACTTCCTAAATAACATTATAAATGCGGAAGTAAGTTTGTTTGTTACCTTTTCACGCCTAAACCACAATTTTGCATATACATTGTCAGGGGACAGAAAAGGACATAGGGTACCTTACATCCAGAAAAAAATTACTGTTCCCGAGGGAAAGAACAATAACTTTCGATGGTCACAATTGCTTTAGGACGCTAGATGGCGCTTCGTGTCTTTCGAATCGTAATTTAAATAAAAGTTTAAAATTAGAAATTTTTGTAGTCTGTTCCAACGTGAATTGATTTGCAAAATGGAAATTAAAGCGAGAAAAGCCGCGGGCTAAAGCTAGTTTATCATAATGTTCACACTGTACCCCCTCAATTTTTTTATACCATTTTCAATCGTTTTTTTTTTTCAGAGGAAATTTATTGTTAATTGGAATAAAGAATTTCACTGGATTTACCTAACCTAACATTAGTTTTGAGTTTTCTGTACTGAATCTATTGCATGGATTCTATAACATAACACATAACAGAACATCACGCCTGTATTCCACGAAGGGTTAGGCAGAGGTGTACCTATAGTACACCCACATTTCGCCAGTTATGTTTAAGTTCCATGTAATAGGGGGCGAGCCTATTGCCATCAACCAGGCACAAATCCAGACTCCGGGCTGCTACTGAGAAATTCCAGATGGAAAAACCCAATTACACTTTGCCTGGCCCGGGAATCGAACACGAGACCTCATGCCCAGGAGTAGCGCTTGCGACCACTAGACCAACGAGGCAGTCCGCGGGGCGGGGGATTCTATGTGGTCCGAAAATAAAGGTTTAAAGGTTTAACTAAAACTGACCTGTTCTGATACAGCCTGATCTGAGGCATCACGTTGTTGTCCAGATCGTGCTGAGCTTCTACCTTCTGTTTCCTCAAATTCTCAATGGCTGCATTCGTTTTAGATAGTGGCTTATGTATTTCATCTAAATCCATTTTCACTTTCGATTCTGTGGATAATTTTAACGTTAAATGATAAATGATTTTATTTCTGTAAGTAGGTTTGTACAAACACTTTTACACGTCAATCATATTTTAAAATTTAGATGAGGTTGGCGTTTCCTATCTGACTACTCTGAGAAGAAAGGCCGAAACAAACTGAGAGGTCACAGTCTCTTTTAAAGTCCAGACATAATATTGGGAAGACCATGCAGATTTGTGTCTGAAATGATCTTTTGAGGAAAAACCACACAGATTCAGTGGACCTGTCCAGTCAGTGCACGCATTTGTCAGTAATCGTGCAGCTCAACGTTTCGACGAACAATACCAAATAACGGACATTTGGGTAGGCCGCATAAATTACTCAAACTGCCAGACCATGATTAAAATTAACTGAGAAGAAAAAGAAAACAATGACCCACATAGTCTTTACATTCACAATAATTTAAATAATATAATGTTTTACAAAGTAAATATTCATGTCAATGTATTTATAAAAAAATACTACACACCCGTATTAAGTTAAGCGGTAGACTAGGAAGCAGGTGTACATCCACATTTAGCTAATTATACAGGGTTAAATTAAATTAGCTACCTAGCGAAACTCCACAGACGTTAAAGGTAACCATATGTATGTATAAACATGTTAAAACAAAAAAAATATTAATTTGATTGTTATTTTTTTTTGTGGGTTCATCGACCGCAATTACTGTAGCCACTTGAAATATCAGTTTTTTTTTTTTTTTTTTTGTTGAAACTTCACCGACGTGATGTATTTCGATATCTAAACACGATAAAACAGATTTTTTCAACTCAAACTGCAAGTAACAAAAATACCAGCGGTTCTTGACCCAAAAAAAAAAACATGAAATCATTTTTTTTATCGTGTTTAGATATTTATACCCATCACGTTTGCAGAGTTTCGCTAGCTAATTTAACTTGACTCTGCATTTAAGTCCCATGTAATAAGGGGCAAGTCTATTTCCACCAACCGAGCACAAATCCAGACTCAGTAGTTTGAATAATAGACCTTGTAGTCTGAGTAGATGTCGTGGTAGTTTATCAGCAAGGGCCCTTGCTGCTACTGAGAAATTCCTACGACATCCTTAGTAAAGTACTCTGTCTACTCTGACACTCAGCGTAGACAAAGCATCAAAATGCTCATGTTTTCTTTGCTGTCAATATTGAGTGAAAATATACACCAGCATCCTTGAACACACGCCACAGGGAATCATCTCTTGCACACTATTTTGAACTATCTTCTAGATGTGGTTTAGGTCGTTTATCGTTATAAATTTATTAATGCAAAAATGTCTGTCGTTGTGTGTGTTTCAATACAAATATAGTTCATAGGCCGGAGAGCGACATCCCGGGTCGACGGCGCGTCGTGTTCCACGCGCGCCTCTAAGGATGTCAGCACCATTGACGGGGTCCGATAGGGCCGATGCCTGCCGGGTTCTCGGATTGTTCGAAAGAGTTACCGTGGCCCTGGCGCACAGGCAACTGAAGGAACACGGGTGGGTTTTAGTCAGTAAGAGCCTGACACGCCTTCCCGCTCCGCTCAGAGCGGGAGAGGTCTTCTTCTTCTTCTTCTTTATGGGTATGGTTTCCGCACTTAGTCCTTCATGTGGACCATTGTGCGTGGGCCATGGCGGCCGTCGGTGGTTATTCCAACCGGCTCACCTCCCTCCAGAAGTTAATGATGTCTCCTGGTCTGCTGAGACCATCTGTGTAGGATCTGGGTGCCCCGAGGGTTTGTGATCTAATTTGAGTGACGCCTGTGCATTCGAAAAGCACATGCGCAACGGTTTCCTCAGCCTCCATACAGGCCCTGCACAGAGGACTGTCCGTTATGCCCATTGTGTGAAAATGTTTGTTTAGCGAGCAGTGACCCGTGATGGTCCCCGTCACCAGGCGCAGGCCATACCTGTCCAGACGTAGTAAACGCCTGGTTAGCTTGCCATCTAAAGATGGCATGGCTTCCCTGGATTGCCTACAGCCTGGTGTCGAGATCCACCAGCTCTCCGCTTGTGTGTGGGTATACTCTTGTAACCATCTGCGTAGCTGGTTGAAGGGGATGGGCACGATGGGTTCGGGTCCGCAGACTGACGCGCCGGATGCTCTTCTAGCCAGTTCGTCAGCTGCGTCGTTACCCAGTGACCCACTGTGTCCTTTTATCCATTGTAGTGTCACTGTGTTGCGGTTAAATACCGCCACATGTTCAACAGCATTGTGACATTCTAGTGTTATACTCGAGGTTATATACTTCCTCGCCAAGGATTGGAGGACTGAGGCACTGTCGGAGAGTATACGAATATGGGTATCCATAACTCTCCTGGCCTCTATGGCGTACACCGCTTGTATGATGCCCACACACTCCGCCTGGTAGACGGTATTGAACATTCCCAACGGGCTGGATATATTTATGTTAAGGTCGCGTGAGAAAACTCCGACTCCGCTTCCGGAGTCAGTCTTTGATCCGTCGGTGTATACTCTCAGCTCTTTCGGGCCTGAGTAGTCACACCGTTCTTCCGTCAGTGTTATGTTGCCTTTGAAAGTAGTGCAGTTTCGGGGCTTTGTCGCAGGGTGATGCCATCATTGCTTGACTCTTGAGTCTTTGCTTAGGGTCCCTGTTAAATGGAGCCTAAAGGCAGCCAGGGTGGCCTCCTTTCGCACGATGAGATGTAGAGGTGGTAGTCCAAGCAGGCAGGCAGCAGTGGGTGTGGTCCTCATGCAGCCAGTGATTGCTACACAAGCGTATCGTTGTAGTTTTTCAAGGTCTCTCTGGGCTGTACTCAGGTCTGTCCTGGGCTACCAGACTAGTGAGCCGTATGTGATAATTGGTCGGATGACTGTTCTATATAGCCAGTAAGTGACTTTGGGGCTAATCCCCCAATTCCTGCCAAGCATTCGCTTGCATTGCAACAGGGATATTATGCTGGATTTTGTAGTGATGTAGTTAGTATGTTAGGCCCAGTTCAGTTGTTTGTCCAAATAGATGTCCAGGTATTTGGTTTCGGTTGAAAGGCTTAGGGTAGTTCCAAAGAAACGTGGTAGTTGGAGTGTCGTCAATTTCCTCTTTTTTGTAAAGAGAATTAGTTCGGTTTTTGTAGGGTTCGCTGATAGCTGGTGTTTATTGCACCAATCCTCTACTATTTTTAAGGTATGGAACATTAGGTTGCATAGGGTGTTTTCATGGGTACCATTTATTATTACTTATAGTTATGTCGTCGGCGTAACCTACTGTGAAGTAGCCTTTGTCGTTGAGTGATTTAATGAGGCTGTCTACGACCAGGTTCCATAAAAGTGTCTGTCAACACTTTTATGGAACCTGGTCGTAGACAGCCTCATTGCCCCCCCTTGCGGGCAGCCCTTAGCCACAATGGCCCTTGTAGTGTCGTTCACTGTGACTTGTACAGCTCTCAGTTTGAGCATATTGGTGATCCATCCGCTTAGAGTCGAGTCTATGCTGTGTCTGTTGAGGGCCATATTGATGCTATTAAACATGGTTTTGTCAAAGGCACCCTCGATATCAATGAAGGCGGCCAGTGCTGAGCATTTGTGGTGCACCGCGCATTCAATTTTGGATACCACGCTGTGTAGCGCGGATTCCGTTGATCTGCCGGTGGAGTACGCATGCTGTTGTCTGTGAAGTGTTTTTGCCCGAAGAGGAGAGGGGAGAGGTCATTTGATGACTTCAGAACCTAAAAAAAAAAAGACCAGAGCGCGACATAGCCTGCTCTATATCCCGGCTTAATCCCGCACGAGAGCCAAGCCACTAGTTACAAATAAAATTATTATTTGCTCACCATCGCCAACTTTCTCCACTAATCTGCTCTTATCCATGACCAGCTTGTCTAGCTTAGCCTTAGCTTCTTGCAACTCTCTCTCTCTGTTTCTATGCCGTTCTAACTTTTGTTGATAAAAGCCTTCAATTTCCTTCAGTTTGAATTCTTGACTGTTAACCGCGTTGATAGTCTCTTTCGCTTGATCTTTGAGAGCGTAGATTTTTCTGTTCTGTAAGCAAAATTTGTTTTATTCCCATTAATATAAATATTGGCGAAATGTGGGTGCACTATTGGTACACCTCTGCCCAACCCTTCGGGGATTACAGACATGATGTTTTGTAATCTTATGTGTAATATTAAAAATATAAAACTGTATTTTTTGTTATTTAATCCATCACACCTTAACAGCTGACCATTCTATGAAATATGGCATACGGGTAGACCATGACCTGAATAAGGGCATGGGTTTTAATCTGCTAGTAGGTTCCCGTGGGAGAATTTCCGACCTTCACGCAAGCGAAGCCAGTGGTAAAAGCTAGTATGAAAATATTTTATATAAAGTCATTTTTAAGAATGAATATTTTAACAGTACACCGAATAGTTTGAAGCGATTACGCCATGCAAAACTTTCCACACCGCGGTGATGTAGAGCCTAAATACAGGGTGTCACCACCATCGACGTGCAAACTGTACCTAACCATATTCAGCACATGATTCTAGACCCCCTAGGATAGAAATTTTTCATTGGTTATTAATTAAACAAAATGCTAATTCATAGAAAAGTGCCATACCCATGCGGTCAAAATTTACTGAACAGCATTTTTTTTTAAATAACCTTAATTTTAAAAATAATAATCTGTATCCAGGGTAACAGGTTGTGCGTCGATGTCCCTGCCACCCTGTATTAATAAAAAAAAATAAAAAACTTTTATTTACAGACTACATAGGCCCACATTATGTTAGTGAATATAATTATCTTACAAACTATGTTAGTAAAGGTAGAAAACAAAAACAAAATAAAAGTTAAAATTAAATCACACACAAAATAGTTTCATCAAGCCCCATGCAATACATGAAGCTTGATAAATCTACCCATGGTAGGGCCATCCAGCCGTTCAGCAAACACCCTCAAGATACTGTTGGTGCTTCCTCCCACTCTGCGCGTCATCGACGCCACCTTCTTACGCATTATTGCAAAATAGTCGTCAGTGTGGGCGTCGGCGAACATACCTGACGCACTACAATAGGGTGGAAGCCTCAACAGCACCCTAAAGGTATTATTATATTGTATTCGCAGGGCATTGTTTGCTTTTTGGGTATGATTAGCCCAAAGGCTGCTGGTGTAAAATGTTTGGCAGTAAGTCTTGAATAGGGTAATTTTTACTGGTACTGAGCAACCAGCAAACCTTCGAGCCACCATATTTCCCCTCACAGCCAATGCCCTGCGCTCCCTTTCCATATCTGTGTCGTCTTTCAAGTCTTCGGTGACAATGTGGCCCAGATATTTAAACTGGGTTACTCTCTGTAAAAGTGAACCGCACAGTGTTACCGGAGGAATAAATGATGGACTTTTATTTCTACCCCTAAACACCAACAGCTCACTTTTCTTAGGGTTGTACTTTAGCCCATACTGCTCGGCATACCCCTCACAAATTGAAAGCAACTTTCTAATTCCACAGATAGATGGGCTCAGCAACACCATGTCGTCTGCGTAGCTCAAGTTATTTAAACTAACTCCATCTATGTGGCATCCGACATGTGTGTTGCTGAGCTCAACCAGTAATTTATTAACATAAATGTTAAAAAGTCTTGGGGAGGTAAGTCCACCCTGTCTGACACCACACTCTAGTTTGTAGGGGTCTGACAGCACATTTGACCACTTTACAAAGTTTCTCTGATTATCATACCACATAGATAACGTGGACACTAACGAATCAGGAACTCCCGCCTCTCGAAGCTTTCTTTCCTTGTATTGCACGACGTAATTAATTTACATTTTAAGCAAACCCTGGTTACAGTGTTATTTAAAAAATAAATAATAATTTTTAACATTATAAAAATAATTTCAACGAAATTTTATTTTGCACACTTCGTGCAATGTCTCGTGCAAACAGTCCTATCACAAATAGAATAGCTGGTACAGGTCCCGTCACGTAAAAAGAACGCTGAGTGCCATGGAGGGGATGAGTTATTATATTATATTATTATACTGTTACTATAGTATATGCTATTGTTTTGTAATATAAGTGTAGTTGTTGTTGGTGTGTAGAATCATAGAATAGAATACTCTTTATTATGTACACCATAAAAATTACAGATATAAAAGTAGAAATTTTACATAGGGTGACACAATGGGGGGTCTTATCGCTAAAAGCGATCTTTTACAGACAACCTTTGGATGGATTCAAGGTAGAAGGAGAGACAATAATGCAGGTAGTCAGTGGTGTACCATTTACATATACAACAAATACATACATACATAAAACATATACCTATCTACATAATATAATATATACAATAATAAACATGAAACAAGAGTAAGGAAACTAAATGTAATGACAATGTTTAAGGAGAGAGGAAGTGTTTTTTAACCAGAATTTTAAAAGTGGACAAAGATTGAGCACGCCTTATCGACATGGGCAAGGCATTCCATAACCGTACTGCTTGAACTGTAAAAGACTCATAGAAAAAATCAAAAAAAAAAAAAAAAAAACAATCATAAAAAAAATCAAAATAGAATCATATTAGGTAATTTACTAGGAACTTAGTACTTTGGAATAGGCTGGAATTAAATTAATCGCTCAGTGCGCAGGCACAGGCCAGCGTTCTTTTTACGTGACAGGACCTGTATAAATACTTACAGCAGCCAATTTCTGTTGTTCCATCTTGCCGATATTACTTTTAGCGTTCTCTATCACTCGTTCCAAAGGTTCTACCTTAGTTTTATGACTCTTCACTATATTAATTGCATTTTTCTTATCGTTTACGTATTCCACTACTTTCTCTCTTAAGTCTTGGTACTCAAGCCATAGTTTTTTCTTCTCACAAATCTCTATTTGTTTCTCTATCTCTTTTCTTTGCTTCATTGCGTCTATTACTACTTTCAGCCTGAAAAAAAAAAAAATGATTAATATTTTATAGTAAACGCCAAGATTCGTGGAAGTCGCGGTCATAAGACGTGAGAGTAGGAGAGCGAATATTTTATACGGGATTCCTAGGAAGTCACGTTTATATATTCCTAGGAACGCGGCTGCCACGGACGCTGGCATAAACAATTGAACTGTATTATTATGATTATGTATTTTGCCTCCGTATTGGTCCACAGAACTCGAAGATTAAAAAGGCCAATCCCTACTACAAAAAAGTTATTCTACTCATTTGTCATAAGCCTCATTTTCCATTGGCCGACACGGCGACAGTACGGAAAAGATGGACACAAACTACCAAACAAAACAAAATGGGGGCCGGCCTTAGATTAACAAAATACTAGATACATCACGTACTAATCCATACTTGAAAAGCGTCTATACTTTTATAAAAATATATTTTACGTTGATGCAACAACCAGTTCACAAAAACCACCCATATTGTTATAACGTTACGACTGACTTTTCTAATAATAATTTAACGTTTTAAATGTGAGTCAGATTGTGCTTAAAAGATGTATAAGCACTATTTGACTGTGCCGTTTTTGATGCTTCGATGTTGTTGGTGCTGAGGAATTCGTTGCAACTTCTCAGCTAAAGCACTAGGAAGTGGTGAAGGGTGGGCTTTTTGAGGGAAAATATACAGGATGTCTCAAATGTAGTGGTCCAAAGGCAAATGGGATTAAGCGGAGGTAGCCACCTATAATTTAAAAAAATAAAGTTGGGATATTCTCAACAGCTTAGAAAGTTTCGCTAAAGTTTATAAAAAGCTAATCAAAACAAATTTAAAAAAAAAACTGATGCGTTGCCGAGCCACACTGAACGTAAATGAGTACATGATCTTGTACCTACATTATCACCATCTTCCAGGTCGAAAATTTTGTTCACATGGTCGATAAATCCAAGTGAAAATGTAAAATTTCTTGAAAATTAATAAAATTGCAAAATTTTCTAAACTGTTGTGAATATACAAACTTTTACTTTTTAATGATAGGTGGCCACCTCCGCTCTACCCCATTTGCCTCTGGACCCCTACGTTTGAGACACCCTGTATTGACCCAATGCAGGGCAAAGGTCTTCCATTCCTTTGTCCACTCACCTCGATCCTGAACCAATACAGACCGATTCATCCTGCAAGCGTCAAGTTCGAGCGACTGTAATGTAATTATGACGTTCAAAAACTACGGATTCTCAGCCTGATTTGAATAAATGACTTTTAATTTTGTATCTAGTGTTTTGTTAATGTAAGGGATCAAATTGCTACCATGGACGTGTTACAAACCTCTCATTCATCCGTATAGCTTCCTCCATAACCTGGGCGTTAGTTTGCAGCTTGGTCGACAGTCCTCTTTGCTCTGACCGACATTGGATCAGCTCGTCTAGCTGCCCGACACTCTCTTGCCCACCTACTGCGGAGAGCGTACTTCGCAATAGCTGCTGGGGATCCATCTTGGAGAAGTCCTGGACTCGATCTTGGGGTAAAAGCTGACAGAGGTTGTCTACCTAGTGGAGTTAAATTAGATGTGTCAGAAATTATTATCACGTGTGTAAAGTCTATTCAAATCTTTGTTTCCAATTGACGTTATTTACAGTAAAACAAATATCGACTTTACACACATGTATATTAAGTTGATTTGAGAATGACTAGCACAGATAACCGCACTTCAGAAACATCTCTTACTGCTATTTTTGTAGTGAAAGGCGTTGTTAAAATCAGTGGTAACACCACTGCGGTTGACTGAACTATCGAAGATGTCTTATGAATATTGAAATTATAGTAGAAATTAAAATTATTTTTTCCGAAGTCACATAAATTGGACCCTTTCATTGTGAACGTATTTCAGTGTAATGCTTCGTGTGACTAGTGGTCGCAAACGCGACTGCAGAACTTGAAGTCCAGTTGATCAATTCTGTTAAAGTCTCACCATAAAAACTTAAGGGGGATGCGCTAAGGTAGGTTTAGTAAATTACAATTTTCTTACGTTTTTTGCAATTTTCAAGTCAGTGTCAAGTTGTATGTTGATTAAAATATAATTGGCGACCGTAACCAATATGGCTTTACAGAATTATAATTTTAACATAACATTAGACATAACAAACATTAGAATCAGTAATACAACTCCTTAAGTTAGAATGTCATGTCCTCCTCAAATGTCATGATTTCATGAAATAGTCATTCAATAGGGTACTAAGAACTTAAAAAGTTGTATTGATGATTTTTATGATTATACTTATACTATAAATAAATATATGTTACGGCCGCGAGTCATATTTAGATCAACATACAACCTGATACTGAACAGCAAATTGCAAAAAACATATGAAAATTTTAATTTCGCGGGCTATCCGGACGCTTTCGCTTTAATTGAAGTGAGCTCGAAGTGAACCGTCAACAGTCAATCCCTAGCATGGTATAATAATATACTTCGCCAGGTATAGCATTCCGGTCAGGGGGTGACACAAGCCTCCGTCATCACCGCCGTGTTACCAGCAGTGTGTAATAATAACTCCCCAATTGCCTTTATTACCTGTGCGAATCCGATAAAACAAAGAGGTGTTTACTAACAATTACGTTGGTATATGTATAAATTGAATTGTTTCGTTTGATTAGAAAAATTAAACGACAATTTAAATGGTTTTTATATATTTTCTAACAGAATGGTGACTGAAAATGTTTCCATAATTCCTGTTTTGTTGCAATAAAGTGGCAACTGGATAGTGACGTAAGCATGTGTCACTCCCGGAATACCAGACCATTTTTTTTTTAGACCATGGTCCCTAGCACCAGTAGGAATGACAGCTCACATCACTTAAGCTTTCACGGTGAGGTTTTCACCGAATAGATTGGTTGCAGAACTTGAGGTCCTGGATTTGCTTTCTATATCGGGCAAAGTGCTTGCCCGTTTTTCTTTTAAAAATTCCTCTGTGGAAGCCCAAGTCAGTATTTATGCCCAGTTAATGGCAATCGGCTTGTCTTCCACTACGTAGGACTTATCATAGCAGACAAAGCTTTCTGTGATATGCTCAAATCTTGTGATGATATCAATTAAATGACTTATATTCTCATACACTTTAGTATAGCTTGTGTGGTATTCGAGTCTACGATGGCACACGGACGAAAATTATTTTTTTACTAACTTAAATAATATCCGCTTTCCATCCTTGCCGATAATGCGAGTAGAGTAATGTATTGCACGTGTTTGCGTAGATTAAGGCACTGTTTACTGTGTTGTGACGACATTATAATTATAGTCGACCAGCGTTTTAGAAGTGAAACTTGTTAGGGCCGGCACCCACTGGCGGCACGGCACGGCATGGGAATAAAAATATAACTTACAAGCTGACCCGACAGACGTTGCCCTGTCTTAACTATGAATTTCATATTTCAAACAACTGACAGTTATGTAAAACTGATATTGGCGTTACGTTTTCTTAAATTTTCTAATGTTCTGTTCAACTTACTTAATTTTTTCTTTCATAAGATCCTTTTCCTGACATTAATTAACACAATAAAAAAAAAGAAGCGAAATTGTTCCATTCGTTCACGCGTGATGCGATGACCAAGGGAAATAGAGATTCATTTATATATATATATAGATATGTAAGTATGACAATAAAATTTACATTTCAATGATGTTGTCTTAGGACGTCGCGGCATGCATAAGGATACCGCGGCATCGTTGACGTTAAAATTTGTTCTTTTTTTTTGTCATACCATTAAGTTATATTTCTATTTATCGCATAAAAATACCATGCCTTGCCGTGCCGCCAGTGGGAGCCGGCCCTTAGGCGGCCATGAGTGAATTTTCAAGGACGCGCCACGTTTAGTCACATTTCCTTACATGAGAGAGAAGAAAGATATAACTCTGTCTCTCAGTTATTTTTTTTTTAAACTTTCACTTCTATCACGTGTACGGTGTTTTTTTTTATTTCGTCACTATCCACTCCCAATAAGAAACAGAAAATCAAATGACTAGAAACGCCTATTATAGTGAAAACAGTCGTCGAACTACGTAAATCGTTACGACATAGTGTGAACAGTGCCTTAGTTGCTACAATGAAGTGCCCATTGATTTGATAAAATTGTCGTACATAATTAAACTATAAAATAGGTATTGTAGGTACCAACATGACGCCATCCGCTTAGAAATAATTACAATTATTATTGAACCAGCTTTGTCCCGCGTTATCAACCGCCCTTTAATTTAAAAGAAATTGGATTGTTTACAAATAACTTCGTTTTCCCGTAGCGTTCTTTCTGTTTTCTTCTTATCTTTTTCCTCAGCTCATAAATAGCCTATAATCTTCCTAAAAAATTGGGCTATCAAATGCAAAAAGAGTTTTTCAAATTTGACAAGTAGTTCCCGAGATTAGCGCGTTCAAACAAAAAAACAAACTCTTCAGCTATATGATATTATACAATATAATATAATTATTTATTATTTATTTATTATACTAGCTTTTGCTCGCGGCTTTGACCGCTTGGAGGTCAGAAATTATCGGGAATAAAATATCATAAAAATCTGTGTGCCAAATTTCATCCAAATCCATTTAGATAATTTTGCGTGATTGAGTAACAAACATCCAAATATCCAAACATACAAAACTTCACATATGTTAGTAGGATTATAATTATTATAATATTACTATTAAGTAGTATAGAAGCATAGTTAAAAATATTGTAGGTAAGCAGATGGCGTCACGTACCGTTGTGAGTACTTGACGCCATCCGCTTAGAACCAATAACAATTGAAGGGTACAGGAAAAGATGCTCATAGATATATTTCGTAAAATCTAACTAAATATACCATTTGGTTCGTTATAAGCGGGGCTTTCATTGGTTTATCCAGAACAGTATAAGAAGGGCTTATTGTAAAGATAATCCACAAACTACTAAAAAGGATTCCAATTTAGCTCAACTTTGAAAATATCATTGCTTTTATTGATACAAAACCGCTACTTACAGACACACTAGAATAGATAAATAAAATTTACAGTTAATCACTACATAGGTAGTATAAAACAAAGTCGCTTCCCGCTGTCTGTCCCTATGTATGCTTAGATCTATAAAACTACGCAACGGATTTTTTCAATAGATAGAGTGATTCAAGAGGAAGGTTTATGTGTATAATACATGCATAATATAGTACAGAAACACTGATAATTTTAGAGGTTTCTAATGTGATGTCGTAAATAAACACATTTTTTTAAACATCTTTTTTGTATTCTCTGATGACAAAAGAGCTGTGAACGTTGTATATAAAGACATTCTGTAGTATATTTTGTATCAGCATTGCACCCGTGCGAAGCCGGGCCGGGTATCGCTAGTAAAATATAAGCGCTGATTTTTGACAGAATAATTACATGTTGAACATTTAATTTGCCATCATCTCCAAAAACTTATTTTGTTGATGAGCCCCTTCTTCTTCTGTGCCCTTCAATTAGTATTGAATAAATAAAGTATTCAGTAGACATAAAAAAGACCACCCAACTATTCTAATCGTGCCAAAAATATTCAAATGACGTCACCAAAATGATAAGAATAGCGTAGCGATTTCATAAACTGGAATAACAAGACTAAATACGCACGGACGTAAAAATATCGCGGCGGGGTTTAATCGCTCACTGGATTTTCAACCCTCTGTGTTGAACCGAGCATTGAGAATCGAACAGAGTGCATTTCAGCGCGTCGAAAAAACACTCTGTGGGATTTTCAACTCTCGGCGCTAAGCAGTGCGTTGAAGATCCAGTGCGCGAAAAAATCCCGCCGCGATATTTTCACGTCCGTGCGAATGTCGACACACATAGAACATCCGTTTTACAGGATCCTTTTTAACTGATCCGTCGCTACTGGAGGTAATATTCACACAGCATTTACAGGACCGATTTTAACAGATCCGACGCTACTGGAGGTAATATTCACACAGCATTTACAGGACCGATTTTAACAGATCCGACGCTACTGGACTTTCGTTCTTCAGTGTATCGCCTACTTTCTACGAGAATGGACGTTGTCGTGTTGTATTGGTACTATCGTCGTCTGCGGCGGAGGAAGCCCCGGCGTTATTGGATACATCCACTATTAAGGCAAAGATTTTGTCGTGGTGCTGTTGTGCGTCAGCTGAAAGAAGACGAATCTAAATTTTTTACTTATTTCCGAATGACGACGTCTACTTTTGATGACCTTCTTAAACGATTAGAAAAGGATTTAAAAAAGAAAGACACAAACTGGAGGAAAAGCTTGTGCCCTGAAGTAAAACTAGCGATATTTTTAAGGTAAGAACTTTAATTTTTGTTATTATCAATTAAAATTTAAAATGACAAAAAGGTTTACAAAAATGAAGATTTATTTCAAAACATAGATAGATCTGGCAAGTCTGACTCCTGGCTGAATGTAGATTCTACTGATGGCGAACCTTCTACTGATGGTGTAGAGTCAAGATGATGTGGCCTACTAAAATAACCTTGGGTGTGGTAGTGAGGAGTGCTAGAACTTTGTGAATATGGAGGCCACTCGTAGTTTGACTGACCATATCTTCTACTTTTAATATTTTGTAAAAGGTTTATCACTCCAGACTGAAATTCTAAAATTTGATCGCCATTAAGTGAAGCCAGTTGCGGCAAAATACCTTTGAAGAACGATAAATTGGGATCTTCAAACTCATTTTTACTTTTTTTTAACTGATCATTCATGTATTCAATCATTTTGGCGTCTACTTCATTCACATTTCTTTTGATTGCCTTGCGTTGCGGCGGGGCTAAATTTTGTCTTTCCTTTTGTCTGTCACTACCACTTTGTTCCGTAATCTGATCAGGTTCATCTTCGTTGTCTTTATTACTTTCTACTGTTTCCGTGATGTTGTCATTAGCAGGGACGTTCTCGTGTGTATCACCTGGGGTGACAACTTTTTTCAAAAATAACATTTGATTGTGATATTTGTAAGGCTTGGTATTTGAGGCAGCAGCTCCAGATTTCTTCAATTTCTTTTTCTCACTCAATGTTCGTATCCAGGCATCTCTAGTCGAATTCCATTTTTTTATAACATATTTTCCTGAAGCAAGTAAATAATAATATAAGATGGTTGTCAATAGCTTAGTAAGTGAAAGGCGAATAAGAAGGTAGAATAGACTTGCCAGTAATTAATTACCATATTGGTCAGTGGATAAGTCAAATTGACAGTGCAAGAACTAATCGGTCAGTAAATAATGGGAAGCAAAAAAGTATTACTAATGTTTAAATCAATTTATTTTAATTAGGTAATTTTATAATTTAGTTCAGTTCAGTTTAATTTTATTTTATTTATGTACTATATATATAAGTATGAGTTTTGATTTACGACTTTGCTAAAAACTCTCATAAAAATTTCGACTTTCCATACAAAATTTGTTGGTCACTATAATATTTTATAGTTTTATAATAAAACAAGACTTATTCATCAAGCCATCTTTAATAGTCTGACCATAGAGAAGTAACTCTACGAAACATAGACATATACATAATCAGTAATAGACAAAATTAACTAAAACTAAACCCTTACAGTCACTAACGTTACTTTGTATGGGAAGTCAATATATGTGTAATAATATAGTAATTGATTAATTTTTTTTTTTTAGGTATGCAGCGTCTGGGTGTACATTTCAAGAACTTTATTACGTCTTTCGTGTCGGTGTGTCAACTATAAGCAACATTATTAAGGAAGTTACACGATGCATATGGAACAACTTGAATGACGAGTTTATGCGACTTCCTACAACAGTGAGTGAATGGGAGCATATATCAAATGGATTCGACACAAAAGCAAATTTTCCCCACTGTTTAGGAGCAGTGGACGGTAAACACATCAGACTTCGAAAACCAGCAAAAAGTGGCTCAATGTACCTAAATTACAAAGACTTTTTTTCCATCATATTATTAGCGATCGTAGACTCTGACTATCGTTTTCTATATGTTAGTATTGGGTCGTATGGAAAAGAATGCGATTCATCAATATTCAAGGAGTCGACATTTTGGAAAATGATGCTAGATGGCAGTTTACAAATACCAGAACCTTGCCCATTAATAACAGGCTCAGAAACGAGAGTTCCCTACGTCATAATCGGCGATGAAGGTTTCGGTTTACACGAAAATTTAATGAGGCCATTTAGCGGGACGCATTTAGACGTAAATAAGCGAATATATAACTATCGTTTGACCAGAGCTAGACGATACGTTGAATGTGCATTTGGTATTCTTGCTAATAAGTGGAGAGTATTCCACCGGCCTCTAGACGTCAACAAAACAACAGCTATATGGATAGTTAAGGCATGTACCGTTCTACACAACTTTGTAAGGGAAAAAGAGGGCTTAAAGGATGGCAACACATCCGAATCTGAAGCATTTCATTTCAATAGCCTACCTGATGATGAAACGCTACGAGGTGGTCGAACTGCAAATTCAGTTCGAACGGAATTCGAAAACTATTTCGTGTCCGAATCTGGGTCAGTTTCTTGGCAGAATGAAGCTATTTAAAATAAAAAACAATGTCTCCATTACAATATAAAATAAATACTTACCAAATTCTTGTCTTTCTTTTTGTTCCATAGCTTCAAAATCCTCCTTTAGAATACCGCATATTTCGCGCCAAGCTGCGGTTTTTGCAATTTTATCTTTATAAATCTCCAGTGTTTTGTCCCAAAGAACTGGTCTACTTTCAACACAATTTATCAAAACTTCTTGCTCAACATATTTTTCAAACGCCTTGCTTGCCATGATTATGATAGCACTGGACACGTGCACTACTCTAGGAATGAAACCGGCAAATGGCGGCCGTGTGTAGCACATCGCACCCCGCGCACCCCCGTGCAAAGCCTCGTGCGGTTTCAATCCGATAAAACGGATTAGTATAGTATTACTGGATCCGGAATACTGTGTGAACTGGCTCATACAACTACATACGCTAATAACATATACGTTTAAACGGACCTGTAAAACGGATTGCTGCTTATTTTGTCGGATCAGTATTTTTTACTGGATCCGGAATACTGTATTCTGTATGAACTCGCTCATACAACTACATACGCTAATAACATATACGTTTAAACGGACCTGTAAAACGGATGTTCTATGTGTACGCGCCCTTACACATGAGATAAGGAAGATCGCGGCATAGAATTTAAAGTACCTATTTACTCAATAAAAAAAAAACATCACGCCGGTATTCCCCGATAAACTTGGCAGATGTTCAGCTTTCCGCCAGTTATTTTTAAGTCTCATGTAATAGTAATATTCATGTATTGCCATTAGGAGGCTTACAAGAGCTAAAGCGCGGTCACTGTCGGATTGCATAGAAAAGAAAGAGACGCGCGATGACACAACGCTGGTAATTTATTGCAAAATATGAAGCAATTATGGATTTACAAAAAATCTATTCATTGGACTAAAAAATTAAAACACTATCACGTTAGTATTGTATTGTACTTGTAGAATAATCTGACAAAAAATCTGAATGTTTGCATGTATATTAGTGTGGTTTTTAATCGTTGAAAGATTTTTTTAGAGGTATCTTCGTGTTTTTTTTCTATCATATCAAGTTAATTGTATTATGATTTCAACACACTATCTAACTAGCATATATCCAGAAGAATGTCATATATTTTTCTGATTTTGATTACTGCAGTGGATCATATATTTTTACTCATCATAAATTTGTGTTTAGGTCATGTAGTCCCCTTAAGGCGAAAGCGCCAGAGTAGCTCTATGCAAACTTCAGGTCAGTGTCAGTTTGTATATTGATCAAAATATGATAATCATTAAAATTAGCAATAAGTACATTTGAGGAAGTTTAGAGAGTTGCCAACTCTCTAAGTTCAAACCCGTTTGATAGACTATTTCATGAAATCAAGAGATTTGAGACCAATTCTATCTTAGAGAGTTGTATTGATGATTCTAATGATTATCGTTCTGTAAATAGATAATTTTTACACTCTCGAATCATATTTTGGTCAACCATACAACCTGAGACCTGCTACGTTAGCATATTCCCCTTAACTGTGCACAAATCTAGACTCAAGGTTGCTACAATGAGAATTAGGGATGTTGATGTCACAACTTTGTTTTTTTTTTTAAATAAAAATAGGTAAACAATTGTACAAAATGAAAAAAAAATGGATAGTCAGAAACGGCACTAACGAACGATTATGTCACGGTTTAGTAACATCACACCAACGCCAAACATTGATCGCTGAGCGCGAAAACGACGGGAAATCCCCTGCCAAAAATGTACAAAACATGTAAGTCGCTTCTTCATCGATTTTATTGTTTTTTTTTTACAATGATTTTAGATCATTGTTGACATTCATCAATATGCTAGAAAAACCTAAGAACACTTAGCCCATCCTGACGATTTAACCAAGGACCTTGGGTTAAAGGCTGCAAAAACTCTTATACACTCGGCGTCACAAAAATCGCACCTCTTTAAGAATTCCCTTCAAAGTCATTTTAACCCTATTAATCAATGGTAGACATATGACTGTAAGGTATCATTGGAAAGGCAATTCATTTAAATTTCAGAATAAATCAATGGATTTGGTTTTTTGTTTACCAGGGAATAAAAAAAAGCAAGCAAATGCAAATGATTAAAAAGCTAAATTTTATTTTATCAGCAAAAATTACAAAGAAGTCCTTAAAAACAACTTAAAACCTAGTGTTACCCCCTCTAGCCCTGATGACTGCTTCCATGCGTCCTCTCATGGACCGAATTAATGTGACAACAGTCTCTTGAGGAATGTTGTCCCATTCTGCAACGACGGCATCTTGGAGGTCTTGGAGAGTGGTAGGGGCAGGATCACGTGCCCGTACTCGCCGTTTCAGTTCATCCCAAAGATGCTCAATAGGGTTCAGGTCTGGACTTCGCGCCGGCCAGCGCATAACAGGGATTCCAACTTCTTGCAGGTAGTCTCTCTTACAATTAAAGCGGTGTGACAGCGGGCGTTATCGTGCATTAACGTGAACCCACTGCCAACAAAACCAGCATAAGGGACAACCTGCTCCTCTAAGATCTCTGTTATGTACCGAGCAGCAGTCAGCGACCCTTGCCCGCGAGCACTTCCAGCCCGAGAAACGCACACAAGGTTCGTTTTACCCTCGATTGACATGCCGCCCCAGAACATGCACGAGCCACCCCCGTATTGCACTGTCTCTTGAATACAGGCTTGCGCGAATCGTTCCCCTTGCCTCCTATACACTCTTCGACGCCTGTCGTTGCAGAAAAGACACACCCTCGTCTCATCCGAGAAGAGCACAGCCCTCCATTGGTCTATTGTCCAATCCACATGGTCACGGGCAAATTGCAACCGGTCTCTCCTATGCTGTGCAGTTAATTTTGGCCCTGTAGCAGCCCTATGAGCTGCAATTTTCTTCTCCCGCATTCTTCTTCTAATCGTGGAGACGCTTACAGAAGTTCTGCGAGCTGATCGCAGTTGTTGTTGCAGCTCAACAGCATTGGAGAACCGATTACGTAAAGACGTCGAAACAATGAAGCGATCGTCTCTTTCGGATGTGCACCGTTGTCTTCCAGATCCACGTCTTCGGATATAGCCACCAGTCTCTTGGAAGCGTTGGAACACTCGTCGAACGGCAAAACGACTCAAGTTCAGTTGCCGAGCAACATCACATTGCCGCATCCCTGATTGCAGTAGTGCAATGACTTGAGCGGCTTCATCTGCAGTGGTATCCATCTTCTGGGGTATTTTTCTTGCTGTAGCTGTTCACGTGTGTTCACTTTAAAGGTTGAATAGCGAATGACTCACATTTTTTTTTTTTTTTTTTTTTTTTCCTATTGGGCAGCTCGTAGTTTTGACCACTAAGGTCCTGGCTACTTAACCGGGCAAAACTCACATTTAACCCGGGTCGCCCGTTTTATACCCTTGTAGGGAGGTGCAATTAGTGGCCGTTGTAATGCGTATTTTGACAACATTTTTTTTTAACGTTACGTGCTAATGAGATCTGTTGTGTTTAGGAATTCTAACTGTTGTTAATTTAAAGGTCGTTAAACATACTTTCAATTGATACCAATATTAATAAGGTTTAATGTATTCGTTACTGGCGGGACATGTTTTAAACTTATTTTCGAAGAGGTGCGATTTTTGTGACGCCGAGTGTATAAAGATCAGAAAACGTACATGTGGCTGGCAATTTTTTGTGCCACTTACAAATTTGGTTACCTAACCAAATTTGTAAGTGGCACAAAAAACTTAACCTACCTAGGTTAAGACGCGGGTCGCGGAGTTCCGGTGGCTTAGGTACATTTGAAAATTGAGGTTAATTTCTAACCACAATTTTCGTTGATGATTTTTCAATTACAATGATAATCAATCAATTTTTTTTTTTGCAAATCGTGGTGACTTATGTTAAACCTTCTAAATACAGATAAATGTGTTATTTACTAATTCCCTATAGTGAGTGATCGCGTAAGAATTTAACCTGAAATGGGTTTGTTTACTTTCATCTGATAATAATACTTTTGGAACAGACCCTAGACTGTAAACATTTTTGAGAGTGCCCTACGTTAAAAGTCCTCTTACCTGTATATTCATTGACGCTATAAGCTCTTGCACTTGCTTCTCCCGGACCGACTTTCCATCGATATACCATGCTGTCGTATCCTTAGTGTCAAATTCTCGTGTGATGATGACATTTCGGTCCCCCGGCTCACGGTACAGCTCTATCTCGATTTTGGAGTGCTCACAGCCACTCCGGACATATTCTGATATCTAGAAAGAAAACATTTTTACCTCTATGATAACTTAATTAGAGTGGGTGAGATGCTACATAGAGAGTATCATTTTATGGACAACAAAATACACGAACCAAAGTCAAGTAATTTCGACGTTTTAGGGAGTTGTCGTTAAATCGAGTGACTTTAAATGGAGTTTACACTGTATTCTCAATGTGGGCAGTGGGTAAAATAACGTTGAGATTTTGAGAACCTATGGGTTATTCAGATTGATTGGTAAGTCGTCGACGCCACCTATAGATCAAAATCAAAATATTTTATTTCACATAAACCAACATGGGCACTTATGAAACGTCAGAAGCTAGGTGCACGGTTCCAATTGGTTGTTTCCTATGGAGAAGAGCCGGCAAGAAACTACACGGTTACTCTTTTAAAAATAAGGGGCTTTTACAATGTTTCCAATTACAGTGTTGATAGATATGGGAGGACAGTGTAGGCCTGTCAACAAGTAACATGAACTCAACAAAATATTGAAATATACACATCTAGACATCTGCAATACCAGAGGCTTTGTAGATGTGTTGCCATTCTAGAGACAATGCTGAGATTTCTCATGTGACTGTAATTAATTAATTATACCTACAGCGATATCCTCCAAACAGGAATACCAAGTCAAAAATAGGCATCCTAGCAGTTGTTAGGTAGTATCTTCAACAGGCCAGAAACGAAATTTGTATTAGACTGATCTAACCTTAAGGCCGATTTTATCTATTCAAATATCGACCTTGAAGTAACACTAGTCGAGCGGTCATAGGGGCTGTGCTTTCGTTTCTGCCCAATAAAGGGTTAAAAAAAATACTTCTACTAATGTCCAAAAATTAATCAAGTAACAAATTAATATGTTTCGTTATTTTAAAGTGTAGTCAGTGTACATTTCTTTCTGATTTGTATAAATTATTTACAGTTTTACAATCCAATAAAAATAACAGTGGTGGCAATTTTTAACACTTAGGCTCACTTGCTCCACAAATCACTAAATACATTTCGTGCTAAATCTGTTTCTGACAATCGTTTAAAGATGACAGAGACAGAATGACGAACAGATTTAGGGGTTTATTTTAAACATTGCGTAAAGTTAACTTTACACGTCGGGCATGACTAGTCAAGTGTTTAACCATACATTTTTGCCATTTAAACATTGCTTAAATTAAATCTAAGCTTAAATTTAAGAGATTAATTATATTATTTTTAGAGAATTTATTTGTAAAAATATAGGGGTAAAAAAAAATATGTTAACTAACAAAAAATTGTCTTGTCGTTTCAGCTACTAACATTTAACTACGACAATGAGCATAAATAGTTCGACGGCTCGCCTCGCTGCTCTGCCGCCACTACATGACGCTGGCAGAATAGTCGACATCGGATCACTTGCCAAGAAAAAAAATAAAAAAGAAGAAAAAAAAAATAAAAAAGAAGAAAAAAAGAAGGGTTTAATGAGTAGTAGTGCAAACAGGTCTTAATGCGTTAAATAAAAAGGATACTTACTTTCTTAGCACGTCCAATGACACTGGTCTTGCCACATAAGCCAAGAATAATGGCACATACAAATGTTGACTTTCCAGTGCCATTTGGGCCAATTATCAAGTTTAAAGATGAACTAGGGTATAGCTCCACCTTTTTGTATGTTCTGAAATAACACAACATAACATTACATCATGCCTGCATACCTGGAAGGGATAGGATTGCCATCAGACAGACATGAATCCTGCCACAGCAGTTCCTAATGGAAATACTCAATGAAACATTGGCTAACCTGAGGATTGAACCCAGGTACCCATGTTAAACATGCTTGCAATCACTATGATTAGACAGAGGAGGCAGTCCACTATGTATTACTCTTTTTTGGAAAAAGCTTTGCTCAAATTAAGGAGGATGCGCCAAAGTAGCCCACGAAATTCAAATTTTCTTACGTTTTTTACAATTTGCAGGTCAGTATCAGGTTGTATGGTGATCTAAATATGATTCGCGACCGTATCAAATATGGCTTTACAGAATTATAATCATTAGAATCAACAATACAACTCCTTAAGTTAGAATTGCCCTCAAATGTCATGATTTCATGAAATAGTCATTCAATAGGGTAATATGAACTTATAGAGATGTATTGCTGATTCTAATGATTATTATTCTGTAAAGCCATATTTGTTACGGTCACGAATCATATTTTAATCAAATTACAACCTGATAATGACCTGCAAATTGCAAAAAACGTAACAAAATTTGAATTTCGCGCGCTACCCTGAAGGTTTCGCCTTAAGAGATCATATTTCTGATATTGTGAGCACACTAGCTAATAAGGTAACAAAAATAACAAGATTTTAAAATAATATTATTACAAAAATGTTTTTGTTAGAATCAAATATCAACCTCTTAATGTTATTATATCAACTTTCAAGTAAACAATCCCATAAATGAATGAGTAACATCACACCCATTACTAAAAAGGACAGGCAGAGATGTGTCCCTCAACTGAAGGAACACAGATGGGTTTTAGTCAGCAAGAGTCTGACAAGTCCTCCTGCTCCACCCAGACCGGGAGAAGTCAATTGATGATTACCCACCCAAAAAAAAAAAACTTGTTTCCATATAACCAGAAAAGCCAGAAAGGATAATAACAAACATAATATCACGCCCATATTACCCGAACGGTTAGGCACACGTGTACCTATAATACACCCGTATTTCGCCAGTTTTAATAAGTCCCATGTATATAGTGTGCGAGCCTAATTGCCATACAATAAGGCACAAACCAAAAGGATAATAAATATTAATTAATAGTCACAGTCATCATTATTAAACTGTTTGCCTGACGTCCTACTATTATTATAAATGTGAAAGTTTGTGAGGATGGATGGATGGATGGATGGATGCATGGATGGATGGATGGATGCATGGATGGATGGATGGATGGATGTTTGTTTGTTTGTTACTCTTTCACACAAAAACGACTGAACGGATGTGGATGGAATTTGGAACACAGAATGTTTATAACCTGGATTAATACATAGTATACTTTTTATCCGGGTAGTATATTCCCGTGGGATAATATCCGATCTCAACGCGGGCGAAGCCAGAGGCAAAAGCTAGTACAAAATAAGTAAGTAACCTAAACTCTATCCTAACTAACACAAAACCATGTTTATCAAATATGTTGTTTAGGTTGAACAACTGTTCAATAAAACATTTATGTATTGAGTTTGGGAATGAGATAAGACATGTTGAACAGGAAGTTATCTCTACCTTAGAGGCCGACCAAAGCATGTTAATAATAAATTTAACCATTTCTTTGAATTGAAAATCATCTTGAGTGATTGTCTAAAGCTCAATTCACACCGCTGCGGAATGGAATAGAAGCGACTTTTTTTTCACAAAGCATAATGAACTTGTCAATAGGGTAACGTACAAACTAGATATGAGCCAAATAACAGGTTGCGCATCTTCTGAAGAATTCTCACAAATTATCAGAAATTCCCGCATGCAATTTCGTTGCAAAAAGTTACTTCTAGTCCTAAATTGAGCCTAAGTTAATAAAAGCATCATACTACATTTATATCTGTAATTTTTATGGTGTACAAACAAAGAGTATTCTATTCTATACTGTGATGTACATGTGTTAATTATCAACACATTATTTATTTTCATAGTTTTCCTTATATATTAAATGGGTCTTTAATACATGCAAATAATATAAATACTAAATATCATTAGTCTAGTTTGTCTAATGTTATAATAGAGTAGGAACAAGAAATTCTCAGTTCAGGGGTCATTTAGAGGCATAATTACTAAGACAACAATATTACAAATGCACCCTCATCTGCAATAGTATTAATCTAAAGACTATAAAACAGACAAGAGTGGCTGGAAAAACATGTCAAGTCATAAATATGACCACCCAACCCAAAACCACCCAAAACCAAATGACCCCAAAACCACCACCAACCCAAACCCCAAACCAAACCCAAATGATTGCTGTTAGGTATTAGTAAATACTAATACCTAACAGCAATCATTTGGGTATATTGACGTAGGTTACAGAACATAATAAGTACATAACTAGGTACTGCTGAATAGCTTGATGAGTACCTATCGGTAGATTTAATTTAGCTATATGCCTATTATTACAAACTAAAGCATTAAACTACTAAATCTTTACAAGTGGACTAGATACGCCTACAATATTAAATAATAGCTGTCCACAAACATGTCGCGACGTGACTCATAAAAAAAGCGTTGTTTTAATTGTTTTTGAAAGAATAACTGACGGATAGCACAAAAAGCAACTCAAATTACATTAATCCTAAGAAGCCACACAATAAAACAGTTATTATTGAATAAAATTTCAAACTAATACATGGATTGCGCGCGAAAAGTGATATACTTACACGAAGTTTACAAGGTCTATCCGATAAATGCAGCCGGCTTGTATGCCTTCCGTGTTAAATACTTTCGATTTCGTCATTTCGCACTTATAGAATCATAACTATTGAAAAAACATTCACACAATTTCACACAATTCGCAAATTATTTGCAAGGAAAACGTTTGGAATACGGAATTATCCGATAGCGCTTGCTGCCCTTCCCCTTTTCAGCCGCTTTGCACGTCACTCGTCCGTCAGTCACTCGAACGTCACTGTCACATTGATAGCTCTAATGATGTGAAAGAGAGATGACTAAAAAAGAAACGATTTTAGTAACACTTTTTACTAATAAAAATCGAGAGCCAAGAGCTCGCGATCAACTTGCGACATCCACGCCTTTGTGCGTTTGTAGAATAACTTGCAGCAGTGTTGCCACCGTCCGATTTTGATTTTCCCCGGGCTCCTCGTGAAATTTCCCTAAATTAGGCACTTTTAATATTATTTTCCCCTAAAATTTATTCTACGAATAAAACACAAATTTAAGTGAATTATTCTTATTTATTAAAGTAGCTTACACATCTACGTCCGTACCTGTAGCATTATAGTAGTTTTATTATGTATTATTTTGTAATTTGTGTATTTTATCTATAGGCCTCAGTTGCCTGAAAATAAAATAATAATAATAATTATTATTATTCGTATACGACATCTCCCTTCCGCATACACAAATCTATCAACGCGAAAGAGAAAAATATATTATAGAGAACGGTACATCACAACATCAGCACACCAAGTTACGTTCGGATACACGCAGTCATGCATTAAATTCTTTTGCGAACCTAAAATCAAACTTTCCCTAAAAAATCCCCTAAATATTTTTTTCCCCCTTAATATTACCCTAAATAATTTTATACCCTAAAAAATCCCCTAAACGTACAAAAATCCTCTAAATATATGGGAAAATACCCTAAGGTGGGCACACTGACTTGCAGAGGTGTGTTGTTTCTGAATTGTAATTTTTACTACGGACTCTTTTAACATGCATGTTTTTCTACATCGCATCGTTCTCACATGTATAATTTCAACATAAATGATGTTATCAATTTTTAACCGACGAAAAAAAAAAGGAGGAGGTTCTCAAGTCGTATAATTATATCTTTTTTATGTAGGACCACGCATAACTTTTTACAGAGTAGTCAGATTTTATGATTCTTTTTTTAATGGAAAGAGTATACCCCGAAGTTGGTCCCATTTAAAATTGAAAAATCCACCCCTGACGCTAGAAAAATAGGGGTTAAATGATTTTTCACCTACTGAACTACTTGTTAACCGTTTCTGTTGACACTTGGCACAAATATGTAGTTCTAATGTTGCTTCAACAAAAAAGAGACCTGGAGATCATCTGATGATGGATACAGAGGACAGTCGAGAGAGCTCCTCAACAGATTACAGCAGTTAGATCGTGTTTGGGCTTATTTCATTTATCTTAATGAGAACTTTAAACCTAGCTGGGGTATGACGGTCATAGAGAGTGTGATGTTTGGTACGGAAGGTAGTCGAGGGAAGTTCTAAATATTAGCTGTGAGAGAATACTCAAAACACTCAAAAGCTTAGAAATTAATAAAGGTAATATTTATAACAGCTTGCGCGGCGCAGTTATTGTGTCCACTTACGCTCATATGCAGCAAATCCTTAACTTCTGGCATATTCCTTAGGAAATGGTAATGGCAAACTTGGGGACTATACATAAATCGGATTACAATGACAACATAAAGACTATAGGCCCATCTCAAATTTAAGAGGGAAGTCGATAGTAGGATTCAGCTGGGATGGGCAGCATTTTGTAAATTTCATCAGGTCTTCTCGCCGTCTACACCGCAGTGCCTAAAGACGACAGTCTTCAACGCGTGGGTCCTACCAGTTACGAGTTAAAGAACCGAAACATCGAAACTCACGGTGAGACTGGTCCATAAGTTTAAAGCCACTCAGCGAGCTATGGTGAGAGCTATGCTTGGAGTCTCTCTGAAGGATAAAACCTGAGGTTATCCGCCAAAGAACCAAGTTAATCGACATAGCCCAAAGACTAAGCAAGCTGAAGCTGCAATGGGCTGGTCACATCTCTCGCAGAAGTTCTAGAGTTGAGCCCGCGTTTAGGCAAACGTAGTGTGGGACGCCCGCCGGCCAGGTGGACTGACGACTTGCGAAAGGCGGCTGGCAGAGACTGGATGAGGAGAGCCGAGGATCGGGCTCAGTGGCATTCACTAGGAGAGGCTTACGTCCAGCATTGGACGGATATAGGCTGATGATGACGATGATGACTTGTGCAAAAATAAAGAAATGTATTTGAACTCAATGAAGTGTTACCACGTTAAATATACAAGAACAAATAATCTTATAATTAATGGCAGAGTATTAATAATATTTGATAATATTAAAACAGACTATACACACAGACACGATCAGGTAGCAAAGTCATCCATCAAAAACTAGCACTTAAATATAAACTCATACTTACAAGATGTAAACACTCCTTATCACAAGTACGTACCACAGACAGTTCTAGAAAATACCACACACTAACTCTACTACGATCGCGGCATACTACTAACCCTAACCAGTGTAGCCCTTCAAAATAAAGTTAATAAAGTCACATACCTCATAGATATTGCAGTCCCTAATACATACAATTTGCAAAAAAACAATAGGTGAGAAAATCAGTAATTACGCTGAACTAAAAGACCAGAATTTGGAGGCAGGAAAAAGCATACGTAGTACCCACTGTTGTCTCCACGACGGTGTTATACCCAATCCCCTCCACCACAGCCTTAATCGAATCGAAATCGAATTTCGTAATATTTTGATTAAGTGTGTCCGAGGAGTTTCTTGCCCGTTCTTCTCCATAGGTACCTACTACGCTTTGGAATGGGCAACTAGCTTCACCTTTCTGACAGAACGACACGTTGACAATTCAAATATGCCTGCAACTAGTTTATCCTGCTAATCCTACTAATATTATAAACGTGAAAGTTTGTCAGGATGGATGGATAGATGGATGGATGGACGGATGTTTGTTACTCTTTCATGCAAAAACTCCTAAACGGATTTGGATGGAATTTGGAACACAAATAGTTTATAACCTAAAAAAAAATGAAAAAAAAATTAAAAAGTGTTTATTCACAGAAACATTTTTTTTATACAAAATTTACCTCTGCCAAACTGCAAAGCAGTTTGTTGGCAGACGTAGCTCCTTTTTTATGTACATAGTATCCCAATTGTTACACTTTTCCACCCATACATGCATAGACGAAAACTATTTTTTCATAACATTTAGTTAAATATTTCCTATAGTGAGGCTTTGACAAATTACATTAAGTAGGTACTTATTTATTTTCTTTTTAAAAGAGGTTTTTGTGACACAATTACTGTTTATATCTACTGGAAGGTTATTGAAAATCGTTGGGACCAAAAAACATCTACACCTTCGACCATAATAATTATTGCAAGTGGGCACTACAAATGTTCTCATATTATTATTAACACGATTAACACGTAAGATACTTTTAATCCCGAAAGTACGTTCCCGTGGGATAATTTCCGATATCCACGAGGGCGAAGCCGCGGGCAAAAGCTAGTTTGAAATAAATGCTTTGAGTTTGAGTCATCCGCGCGATAGGTGCCGCGATTGCTAACAATCGACCATAAGCGCAACCGTGTGACAACTTCAAAGGAGTGTTTTGCGATGTTTATCGTAATCCGAACGAGTTTTTGCGCGGTTACGTAACCGTGACCGAAACATGGATCCATCACAACACACCAGAGACTAAGGAACAATCAAGATGATAATCAAGATGTATTTCTACGGGTGAACGTGCACCAAAGATGGCCAAGGTGGGTCTGTCGGCCAATAAGGTCATGGCCACAGTTTTCTGGGATGCACGCGGTGTCATTGTCATGTCACATCGACTGCCTTGAAAAGGGTAAAACGATCACCGACGAATATTATTCAGAGCTTTTGGATCGATTCGATGTTGATTTGAAGAAAAAACGACCGCATTAGACGAAAAAAGGTGTTGTTTCATTAACTAGATGAGCGTAAAGAGTCTTTTCGTTCCTATATTTGGATGCTGACCTTGCCCTACAGACGTACAGAATTTATAACTAGAATCGAGAGGGAACGCAGTCATCTTGGCTTGACAACTGCCAGACCCCTACTCCGCTGGAGGAGGACTGGCATCTAATAGGTAGTGTTCAAAACATCATTAACTCATTGCTATAAGTCTACCCTAGATACCTACGTATGAACATCCGTTTTACTCGTATGTAGCTCAAGTCCTTCAAAACCCGTTTTTTATTTGCCTACGAAACCTAAAAAAAATCACACAAGACGGAACACGAATCTTTTTATCAATGGGTTCCTTAGGTTTATGAATAACATTAAGTTGGTGCTCTTAGGTAGTCCGATAAATTATTATTATTAATAAAATATTGTCAATATGGCGAGACCGCCATTTTGAACAATAATTATGGCGTAATACACAGCTACAATCAACTTAATAAAAATCTTAAATTCACTCTCTGACAAAGAACGCACAGCCTAAACCACTACCGAAGGGGTTAAATTGGTGATGAAAGTTTGTATGAGAGTTCATCATTTTTGAAGATGGGAAATTCCATTGGGCACACGGCTTATGCAAAATAACACAAGAAACAAATAATTTCCTACTGACTTCTACATCCATATGTCGGAAATACGTTAAATCAATCGTTTGACTTTGACTAATCGGGACGCCAGCGCCACCAGGCGGCGCTCGACAGAGTCTACGACATAACGCTCGACCAGAGTAAAAGCAGAGTTGGTCGGTGGCGGTCAAGCAGTGAACACGTTTAGAAACTGTCGCGCGTTCTGTTTAGTTGTGTCATGACATCACACAACTATACAGAATCTATCAGAAGTACCTACATTGTGTGATTCGCTAGTGTGATTAATTTTTTCGTTAATTATAATATGATTTGAACTGCAAACGGTTTTTCTATTGCGCAATAACCAACACTTCCCATAGTGCGCCCACGGTAGTTAAAATATGGCTGATGATAACGAGAGAGACGTACCTTCTCCGTCATATACATATTATAACGGGTGTAAAAATACCGTTAACGAAGCCGAGAGTCACTTAGTTCTTGCCGTTAATAAGATCATTTTCTATACTGGACCATACCTGGGTACCTACAGGTTACGAGATATTGAAGGTCAAAGTTCCAACTATTTTGAGTTTTTTTTTTTAAATGACTGCAATTTTGTGGCGTTATTAAGTACGTAACTTTAAATACTCCCACGATCCCTGTACTGTTGCATGCGCCCATAAGCATAATGTTGTGCGTGCGTTACATTGCGCACTTACCGAAATCAGCGAATTTTCACTCCAAAAGTAAAAGTCGTTTCCCAGCAATTATTTTTGCAGAAAGTTACTTAGTTTGATACGCAGAATTCGTAGACGACGGCTTCGTGAAGGGTACTTTTACACCCTGTGTATATTAAATCCGGAAGGTGTATGTGTATTTCTTACATAATTATAATAAAGAAATCTCAATGTTTTGTCAAGCTGTACCTACGTATCATGCGAAGCAGGGGCGAGTCGCTAGTAAATAAATAAAAACAAAGACAGTCTTACGTCCACACATAAGTCCAGCACAGACGGCAACTGCAACGGTAAATAAATTTACTATTTATTTATCAACAAAATTTACAAAAATCTTAACTTAAGAACTAAGTAGGTATGTCCCGCAAAACTGTTTTCTCGGTTACAATACATTTTTGTGAGAATTAAATATTTAAATAAGTAACTGACACTGTGCGCTGAGAGAGGTCCGACTCGAACGACGAACTCGATCGATCGAACTCGACGAACTTGATCTTTTAAGCTCAGAAACCGACTCTTTTCTCCGGTCTCTGAGCTTCATTTATTCATGTGTTATGAGGAAATCTTGCGATAAAGAAACTAGCATCTTATTTTCACTACCTATATGTAATGAATGATTGTCAAGCCTATCCAGTAAGAAAAATCATAAAAGTTAACATTTAATCTTGAAGCATCATTGCAGTTTTAAAACTGCACACCCACACATCATCATGTACGTTGCGAGTGGCGCGGCGCGGCGTGCTTCCCCACGGCGCGTGCTACGCTGCGTCGTCGTAGAAATTAACGGTGCGATGACGTGTGTAGTTAAAGGGGTTCATGGCCTCGAGCGATACGACTTGCGACGCGACTTGCGTCACCTGTTTCCGTCCGTCGCTCCGCAAGTCACGTCGCAGTGACTCGTGGCATGCTTTAAACAACTTCTTTCATTGGTTTTTACCGCAGTCGCTGTCACAGGACGCGTGTCGCTCTTGGCCACGGGGTTTACAGTTTGGGAAAATAATTGTTTAAAATTGACAAACTACGTCAATTTGCCACGTTAATTAATGGCTTATAGCCATCAACCTCCATCGACTATCGTGTTTCCGGCAACGAACGATATATATATAGCAATTTGCTAAATAATTAATTTACCTGACTTAGGTTGCAATTTGGGCTAGAGACCTATTGGTATTATTGGTGGTAATAGTGGGAGAAATTAAATAGCTGAAAATATCGATATTGAATCATTCAATACTGAAACAACGATATTTGAAATATTTTCACGACACTTCGTTGTTTCCACAACGATATCACCCGTTGCGACTTGCACCGTGATTATGTGTGTTGGCCCTTATCTCTTATCTTATCTCACACAGAAATCATAAATACCTACATTGGTTTGAAAAAAAAAACAAAATCTTGTTTTTAAAATGTCACTGACATAATTATTTGAATAAAATTATATAAAGTACTCCAGTTGAAACTAGTAATAAAATAAAACTAGACTAGACGACTCTCGACTTTTTGAAGTGGGTTATTTTATTATTGTTCTATATTAAGGTTTTTATATGTTTATTCAACTCTTGTTTGACTGTAAATGCAGAAACCTCCCCAGTACGAGTCGGACTCGAGCACTAAGGGCCCCGTACAACCGAACGGTAACTATTATACTATTACTATTACCTTCTCTGTACAAGGACCATAGTGAAGTAACACGTATTCTGAGATATTTTCTACTATTACAAGATTATGTCTACACTTTAAAAGAAACTGTCACATTTGAGTTTGTTTCGGCCTCTCTTCTCAGAGTAGTCAGATAGGAAACGCCGACTTCATCTAGTTTAAAAATATGATTGACGTTTAAAAGTGTTTGTAAAAATCTACTTACAGAAATAAAATCATTTGTCATATATTTTGTTTAAAAAGTGTGACATACGAACAAACGGAATACGGACTACGGAATACTTAGTCTTAGTAATAAGTATTGGTCGTGACGTTGTGTCGCCGAAACAATATATAGAGTTTATAATGGGTGCTAATTAAGGCAGCTTCTTTAAAATGTCATTCTCGTCTTCAAATATATTTAGTTGTCTAAATAATTAATAGGTAAGCGACAAACTTTTAGCGTCTAATAAATGGTTTTCAAGCGAATATATATTGTAAAACGAGCTACTGTTAATATGACGCAGCATGGTGATAATTCTTAAGCAACGTTATGGACCAAGTAATAAATAGGGGCATTATTCATAATGCCCGCGCATTATGAATAATGACAAGCGTAGTCGACGGACTTCTGGGTGGTTTAAAAAAAATAACCACGAAGGGGATGGCGGGGTCTTTTAGACCCCGCCATTCCCTTCTAACCTAACCTATCCGAGTCGGGGTGCCCTAAGTCCCGAGCTCGCTTAGTAGCTCACTTACAACATTAGTCACTTGAGTTATCAATTCAGAAGTAAATATATTTATCGGTAGCTCTGAGTCATATTAATTTACGTTCGTAAATTGACGCTGGGTTTTTGATATTCTGTTGGAATAGTAAAGATGATGAATTAATATAATTAAAGCTGTTCTATTAACTCGTTGCCTACATATAAAAACAGACGTTAGGTTGTAGGTGCTAAAGAAAACTTTTGTTGCTGCACTCATAATTTCCCGTTTATAATCATGTAACAACTTAGAATCATGTGATTAGTTAATGTAATTATTAGCACCGAAATAGCAATTTAACATCAAAATAGTAAATAAATATTGTAAATCTCAGTTAGGTAGGTTATATAGGTTGAAATGTATAGGACGTCAGCAACGCTAGGACAGTGAGGGCCTATCCTCATGCCGTAATAATCTGGAGAGGTATACTACCTCCTAACGCACATCGCGTCCAGCGATCACGCCCGTCCGGTACAAAGTGTCCTAGTTTCGTACCGAACCCAAAAATAGTAGAATCTGACTTCAAAGAGAATATACCTATGTCATGTATTGTGTTGTGTTACATGTTTAGCAAAGCGCCTGTCTTGGATTTGGTTAGATTAATGAAAAAAGGGGTAAATACCGCCTTCCGAAAACCTTTTTTTTGTTTGTAGTTGGTTAATAATATTAAATACATCACGTTTTCCCCACCTTTTTTTACTAATAGCAACAAAATAACTTAATTAAACTGCTCATTTCTAGTACTCAAACTCAAAGAATTTCTTTCAATTAAACCAGCCTTTCCCAAAGTGGGAGATAACGCCCCCTTGTGGGTGCTGTACGCCTAAAGGGGGGCGGTAACAGACCCAGAAAAAAATGGGGGCGTTTTGTAGAGGCTTGGGGGGCGATTTGTAATTTCATCTAGGAGGATTCTTAGACACCGACTGAGCTCTCGACTCTCGACTACAACTTGTGAACATCAACTAATATTAATTAAGAGATTGCTCAAACTAACTCGGTTTGATATTTCTCTCCGCATATTTCATATATCTGTCCTGTTTTATTGAATAAATAAAATAAAAATCATGTCAATCGGTCGCTCCTTTTCGAAATGAAAGTAGACACAAACAAACAAATAAAAAGGCAACAGACACACTTTCTCAACAGACTCACTTTTTACTCTCGAGGTGGTCCCATTGTCACCAAATCAGAATCTGATGAGGGGATCCCATGGAAATCGAGGGAAATCCTCAAATTTTATAGGCAAACGTTTGGGTACGTTTGGTATTTTTTAGGTAAACGATTTGGGTATTTTTATAGTAACTCGTGCATTTGCTCTTGGAAAGCACCATTCGGTGAAGTGGAACTGATGATGAAGACCAGAGGTGGCCACCGGAACTTCTCAATAATAAGTATTTCACGGGTTGCGATTCGATTTTAATATAGTTGCTAAGCAATTTATGCTCGTCACAATGCATATGGTGAAATGGAGCTGATGGTGGCTTCACCATCGGCTCCAGTGGTTTTGGTTCTTAACAGAACTCCTCAACAATTAATGTCCCTGCGTCGGGAAAAGGAATATTTTGTAAAAAGGTAATGAGCAGTTGACATTATGCTATTGTAACTTAGATTTATTAATAACTGACTCACAAAAAAGTGAAAAATAATAACTTTTTTCCAAAAAAAAAAACCGGCTTCAAAAAAAACACTACAAAGTGAAAAATAACTTTAATTTCGGAAGTCGGTGGCAAAAAACAAAATACAGAAACAAAGACACCGACTTCCGAAATTAAAGTTATTTTTCACTTTGTGGTGTTTTTTTTGAAGTCGATTGTTTTTTTTGTAAAAAAGTTTTTATCAACATTTACGTATGTCTCAAAACAAAACAATGTCGGAAGTAAAAAAGAAGAGACGGCAATACTGTGCGGAATACTTATATATTAGATTCGAATTCATTGAAAATCCCACAAACCCATCGTCGCCTTTGTGCCTTCTAAAACATTTTCGAATGAAGCAATGAAGCCTTCAGAACTGCAAGATCATTTGAATAAAATGTATCCAGATAAGAAAGACAAGAATATTGCATATTTTTAAGACCTAGAGAAGAAGCATAATACTCAGCCAAGTCTAGCAAAACTCTTTTCGGCGGCTGCTAAGCAAGATAACGACGGACTTCGAGCTCCGCGGCACTTCTCTTTGTTAATTGCTCCAAAAGGCAAACTACACAACATCGGAGAAGAGTTAATTTTGCCAGCAATAAAGGAAGTAATAACTACTGTGCTTCATAAACCTGCCGCAGATATTATCCGAAAAATTCCTTTGAGTAATAATTGATAAATGAAAAGACGAATGTGCAAAGACGAATTGATGAAATGGGTGAAAACATTGAAGAATCATTGTGAAAAAATGGGGACGCTAAAAAATAATTTATTCTCAAAGTGGGCAATAGACAAAATAAGTTGGGGAACCCCTGAATTAAACCAATTAGGTTCAGGAACTTTTGAATGGTCAAAGAGTCGGTCAGTCAGAAGAAGCTAGTTGCCCATTCCAAAGCGTAATGTACCTATAGAGACGAAAGGGAAAGAAACTCCACGGACATCCTTTTAAATTGAAAAGTAGACAAAATATTGGTTACATCATTATACATGAGAGAACCATGTAGAAAGACGTGCACGTTAAAAACTTACAAAGTAAACAATTTAATTAAAACCGGCCAATTGCGTGTCAGGCCTTTTTCCTTTACTTGTGCCGCGAGACCTTGAAGTACCAGGTTTCGATTTATTTGCGAGTATCAAAATATGTCGCATAAATGGTCGTATTTTCTTATTGCGTTTGCTTAGAAGCCCCAAGGGACCATAGACCTACGTATTTTATATCAATTTCAACTTGATATTTCCACGCGTTCCAGAGAAGAAGGGTCTTGACCGACAGACAGACGGACGGACAACGAAGTACTTAATCCTCTAAGGGTTCAGTTTTTTCCTTTTGAGGTACGGAACCCTAAAAACAGTTTTGCAGTGCATCGGGCATGTTTGCGGAAGCGCGAATCGATGAATTTCATACCATCATGCGCAAACGGTCTGCATCGATGTTCCGGCGATTCATGGGTAGCCCTAACAGTATTTTAGCTACACTGGCGGACAAGGTTGGCGGATAAGTATTGTATTTTTAAATTATTGAGTTTACTAATATGTATAGGCATAGTAACACTATATGGATCCCTTGGGCTGAAATAAAAGTTTTGATTCGAATTTGATTGTAGCTCTATGAGAGCTGCCGAGGATGAAGCTAAATAGTATGATTGATAAATAGTATGCAATCGCCAATGCAATAGGCTGATGATGATTTCTACTTTTTTAGAACTTATTACGCCTTCACAGACAACTGAAATAGCAGATTCAGACGACAGGTGCTGCTTTTCTAAGTAAATTATAATCTTTGTCATTTTTCGTTTTTCTGAATTACCCCCAAAAGGGGGATTGGGGGGGAGTCACAGTTTGTATGGAAGATTTTTAACGCGCAGTCCGATTAACTCAAAACTCAGTATTAATACTTAAGACCAAAAATAAAGAATAACCAGTATCAGGATTTTTCGAAAATTTACCCCTAACGGGGTGAAAAGGTGTAGTCAATTTTACAGGGGAGGGTTTTACTGGGAGCAAACAATCTTTGAGTCATGGAAACATTCCAAACGCATTTTCAATATTCCATCCCTCTGGGGGTGAAAGAAAGGGATACACTTTATAAAATTAAGATCTTATTTATTAGTTTAGAAAACGTGGCATACCTAAACATATCTAGGTAAATCTATCTATATATATAAAATTCAAAGTTCTGACTGATATATCAACGCATAGCCTGAACTGCTGGTCCTAGAGACATTAAATTTGGAGGATGTGTTCTTTATGAAGAGTAAGTACTTATCTGCTACGAAAAGGTTTTTTGTAATTGCACCCCTAATAGGGTGAAATAGGGGGTTGAATTTTCTGTAAAACCTTTTATTCTCGGTGTTGATTGACTCGAAAAATTGTACTCATACTCTTCAATTAAAATTAGGAGACACGTGTATCACAGTTTTTCCAAAATCACCCCCAACAGAGTCAAATAGGATCTTTCCGGTATATCAGTAATATGTGACATCCCAATTTTCGCGTTGGCTCGTGATATGCGATTTTGATAAAGCCAGTATACTTATGTGTATAAATAGATTTAATGAATCATTATCGTCACTGGTGTCCAATCTGAACCAAGGTATCAAGATGTATCAAATATGTAACTGATATTACTATGAACTAATATTTCCATTTATAAGCAAGTAGCAGTTGCAAGCGCTACTGCTGAGCATGAATGAGGTCCTGGGTTCGATTCCCAGATCGGGCAGTATGACAATACAAGTATTATTGGGTTTCTCCAAAAGGAATTTCTCAGTGGCAGCCCGGAATCTGGAATTGTGCCCGGTTAATGGCAATAGGCTCGCTCCCTATTATATGGGACTTAAAACATAACTGCCGAAATGTGAGTGTACTACAGGTACACCTCTGCTCAAACCATCAGGGAAACAAGACGTAATATTATGTTATGTTATAAGTAAGTACATGACGTGAGGAGCTCGTAGCTAAGTAATATATAACAGCCGCACGGGTCGATCGCATCAGGTTAAGTTACGCTTGCCAGGGTTGGTCTGTGGTTGGTTGACAATCTTTACATACCGAGACTCCTCCGTGCCTCGTAAAGCACGCTAAGCCGTTGGTCCCGGCTGTCATTCGTTGATCTTTGAAAGTCTTTATGGGTCAACAGAAGGCCGAAAGTCTGACAACCAGTCTTACCAAGAGGTATCGTATAACCCAGTCACTGGGTTGTGGAGGTCAGATAGGTTGTTGTTTCATATAAAATACTGATATTCAGCTGCATCCGGTTAGACTGGCAGCCGACCCCAACATATAGTTGGGAAAAAGACTAGGCAGATTGATTTTTTGAAGTACATATATAGGTACTTGTAAAAAAACGCGTTTGTTTCTGCATAAAATTAATTGCTTACACTAACAACCCAGATAGCAATTTAAACTTGAATCTGACTTGCAATAAGTTTGATGTATCAAAAGTGAAGGTTTGATCCAAATTTGCCATGGCAAGTATATACACTTGAGGCAAGTTTAAATCAAACTTTCCAGTTTCCCAGCAACAAACTTGCATAATGTCTGTTTCTATAAAGTTTATGCAACTTCGACATTTCAAACTTGCATGATGACTGTTTCTGCAAACTATACAAAGTCACACGGACATTAACACATTAAATAATACCATGTATACCACATGGCATACTTTGACCATTAAAAAAGTTTGAATGAAATCCATTCATTAAAAAAATCTGCTGTTCCATACATTTTTTTAGGTATACGAACAACAGATTTTTTTAAGTGAATAATTTCATTCAAATTTAGTATATATGGTCAAAGTATATGCCATGTGGTATACGTGGTATCATTTAATATGATGAGGTCCGCGCCACTTTGTATACAATGTTGACACACTTGCTTTTCTTTATTGCACATCCTTTCAAGGCTTGAAGGCCTCTAGATAACAGTGGTCGCTGAGTTGCAACGAGTATTCGGTAACTATTCGGTATTCGACATATGAAACTGAACGCGATTAGCACATAAAATACGTTTAAGGGCTGTCAGTGTCATTATTTTCTGTAGAATATTGAAACTGACAGCTCCTGAACGCGGTTTAGATGTGCTGATCGCGTTCGCTATCATTGGTGAAATTTTCATTAAGGCGGAACCTTCAGGTTAGCCCGCGAAATTCAAATTTTCTTACGTTTTTCGCAATTTGCAGGTCACTGTCAGGTTGTATTTTGATTAAAATATGATTCGCGATCGTAACAAATATGGCTTTACAGAATTATAATCATTAGAATCAGCAATACATACGTTCTGTCTGTTATTCCCCAGCACGATAAGCAAATTACGTGCGTCCCTCACGCACGCACAACACAACAGAAGTACTCTCATTATATTAGTCTATGATGTGTACTGGATTGTAATGTACTTAATCCACTGGGCTACTGACACAGACCATGGTATAATAATATAAATAAATAAATAAAATAAATAAATCCTTTATTTTCAGGCTACTTTGGCCCATAGATAAATACCTTACAGACTAACATATATATCATAATAGTACAAAGTGTGTTAGTATATAAACTTAAAACTAAGTTAGTAAAACACACTTCACTCGAGCACTGTCATTGTGCGATCGTGTGGCACTTGTCCGCGGAAGCGACGGAACATTACACCTTGCGGCCAAAAGTCCTCTGCCATGACGAGGTGCAGGTAGCAAGTAGGTACTCGCACCACAAACGCCTTGAAGTTGACGTTGCGGCGCGATTCAAGCAACTGCACTCTCGGCCTGTACTTGGTCCTTTGGCATACGTACTCCACGATGTCCTCGGCCTTAGTGGTATAGTGTAGGCGGGAAATATACACGGGAGTGTTCGGCTGGGCGGCTCGAACAGGTATGTCGGGCTTGATAGGAGCTGTGCCGCAGCGGTTCTTGTTGGTTCTTTGTCGGCGCTTCTTCCTCTGCACCGTCACAAAACCATCATCATCAGCCCGGTTCGATGCCCTTTCAGGCATGGGCTTCTTCGCGGGAGCGTTGGCGAGTTCGGTAACTCTCACAGGCGCTTTAGACACAGACATTGTGTCAGCGGGTTCAGTAACTCGAGCGGCGACACGAGGAGCAGCCGCAAGGGCGAGTGCAGGGTTGCGGGGCGCGCATGGCGCACGCTCTGCACACTCAGCATTGTTCGGCGACGACGAAGACATAACCGCTGACGCGAAACTTGCCCCCGATAAATTGAGGCACGCTCCACGACGCGTGTTGATATTAGATGCACTCGATGGTGACCCAGATACCGCTACAGTTTTACGCAACTCTGTTAATTCATTACGCAAATCAGCAACGGTGTTTTGGGATGCATCCAATCTCTTCTGCACATCCGCGAGGCTGGCCTTAAGAAAAACGATATCTTTCAATAGGCTTGTTACGTCGACGTGGTCGAATGTGACGGGGGGAAGCTTGTTTAAGTCCTTCGCCACAAATGTCGGCACGTCGTCAGGGTCGGTCTGTTTCAACAGCGTGATGATATCCTGCAGGCTTTTCTTAGTCCCGTCACGCCGGCGGGACACCATCTGGTCAGCTTTGTTTACCGACCTGTACAGTAGTACACCACCACACACCACCATGCCACCATGGCACAGACTAACTAATCGTGCAATTACATATAGTATTGTATTGTAAGCCATCATGGCGTCAAGTCAAAACTCGCCTCGCCGCGCGCCGTCGGTGAGTATTATTCCTTGGTCAAAACACGCGAGATGCGATGCGTCAATAAGTGTCACCAATGCGATTGACAACGTCACACTTTTTAGCCAATCATAGCGTGCTGCACTCATACAGTGCACGCGGCGACCAATCATGTTTATTTGCGCCCGTCCCACCTCTTACCCCGCTACGCATTCCTATCTTCCTGTGCCGATAACGGAAAACTCAAGTTTGTACCAGACTTAAAACAAGTTTGATACTTTCATCTTTGAAATATAACGCAAAATTCAAGACTGCTACAGACTTACCTTAAACTTCAATATTCATCCATAAATTAACAAGCTTGCAGTAATATTGCCTTAAACTTATTTTATCATATTTGAGGTGACAATTTAAATTCAAATAAAATTCAAGTTTGTAGCAAACTGATCTCCTATCTGGGAACATATTCCTTATTACCTATTCAAATAAAACAACAAAAAAAAACAACCGACTTCCAAAAAAAACACAAAAATAAGTGGCAAAACTTTAATTTCGGAAGTCGGTGGCAAAAAACGAAAATACAAAACCAAAGACACCGACTTCCGAAATTAAAGTATTTTCCACTTTTTTGTGTTTTTTTTGGAAGTCGGTTGTTTCTTTTAGTTGACTTTTTGTCGTAGTTGGGTTTTATTTTTTATATAATTTATTGTTTATCTTATAAAGTTGAATAGGTAATAACGAATATGAAGTGTAAACCCTAAACCTAGAATCATGTGCTGAATTCATGGTAGCCGTTTGTGTGTCGATGTCCCTTACACCGTGTATAGGGAGCGCACTATTATTTATAGTAAGTATAGTAGGTAATATAATTATAATTAACTAGCGACCCTCCCCTGCTTCGCATGGTTTTTACGACTTAACAAAACATCAAGATTTCTATATTATATGGAAGTTTAACAGTAACGTATTCATCATACTCATAAACCTTTCGGAATAAATTATCTAAATTATGGTAAAAACCGCATCCGCACCGCAAATATGGTCAAAATCTGTTACGCAATTTAGAAGAACAGCGCGGTCACACAGCAGACACGAAAAGCGACTTTAATAAAATATGTATGTATAGATAAAGATATGTAGGTATACTAGTGTGACGTGACATTTGCATTTGTAATGCTCTCTTGAACAATACAGTTTTTATCATTTACAAAATATTTTAAAAGAGTAACTATTAGCGCATGCAAACCGGTTTCACCGAAAACGAAAACCCGGTTTTTTGGAATATTTGAATTCATTAAAAAAACCGGGTTATTTTTTCACGTTTCCGGTTTTTCCAGTTTTTTATTATTTTCGAGTTTATAATATGTTCAAATGGCAATACCACTACACCACCTGTCAGTCACAAGATGTTTTTAAATCTATCGTAACGAAAATCGTCACTGACGATCAGACGATGATGGTAGTGACAGGATCCCTTTGACACTGCTTATTCAACTACTACTTTCAAAAGTTTCAAAGAGGAGCTTTTGCATGAATTGAAGAAACCATGAAAAGGTTGTACTGCATCTTCTTTATCTGCGTCAAATTTAGAAATTGAAAAAATGGTGTTATGTGAAATGGCATGGCACGAAAATGGCAGTGAACGCGGCAGTTTTTTAACAAAGGCATACAACCCTCAATACGATCAAGCCAACAAGTGTTGAATCAGAACGAGCATTTTCTACAGCTGGTTATTTCTGCAGCAAAATACGGTCTCGTCTTAATGATTCTACTCTAGATGCTTTACTTTTCTTAAGATATCACTTTCTTAACAAAAACGTTTAAGTAAATAGTTTATAAAGAAAATCTGTTGATTTTCCAACCTCTGTTTAAGAGATGACTTTTTGTTTTACTTGATTTTTAGAATGATTATTTCTATTTATTAATTAGAATAATTAACCCAATTGCAACTATTATTAATCTCTTTTAAAACACTTATTTCTACGTTATATTATGTTAATTAAAGGTTTCAGTTATGAAAAACATTGAGTATCTCAGCTATTGTAACGGTTTCGTTTCATTTTAAAAGTTTGAATTTCATAATTAAAGAGTTTATAATATGGTTTATTTTATACCAGATTTTCAGTGTTATATAATGTTGATTTTATAATACTTTTTTTCATGCGTGATACTTATAATTACTTTTTTTTTAGTTTAGTTTATCTTTTTCATAATGTTGTTAATTTACCTGCTTAGATTATGCACAAAAAGCAAATACTTAATCCTTTTACTTAAACAAATTTCTGCATTTTCATTTAAATTTTGAATATGTATTTCTTTTTAATACACGTTTTTATTTAATAAGTGAAAACATTCAAAATTTAGGCGGCCTGAATTTCACAAGCAGTTTAAAAATATCATTGAGACAAAGAATTCAAAAAATCTTTTTTTCAAACCGGTTTTACCGGAAACCGACTTTTTTGAAAGGAAACCCGAAAAACAAACCGGGTTTTATATCTGGCCGGTTTTGCATTCCCTAGTACCTATGTACTTTCTTGCCCATCTTCTCCATAACGAAACTACTTATTGGCAGGGGCGCCTAGAATCAATTTATACTTTGTATTGCATCCTCGAGATTTAATATTATACATTGCAGACCGTATTTATTGTACTGCATTGACACATGATTGCCACTTGGCACACTGTCCGAAGATTTCAGAAAGAGATAGGTATTGGCTGCAAAGTCGCTTTGTTTCTTTCTAGGTAGAGAGTGGATACTTTTGTGAGGCTAACGCTCAGTCCATTCCTAAAAGCACTCTGTGGTCCATAGACATAGAGATGTCTATGAGCACTACTTAGTCTGTGCCTCTTTTGTTCTTCATGCGTTGTATTGCTACGACAGCTTTTTCAACTTGATAAAACTATATTCATTATGTTGTTATCATGAGAAAAACTAAAAGGAACATACTCGTAATGAAGAATATCTAGGCGCGAGATTCAACGTTATGATAATAAGTTAAAGAAAAAACGCTTTGAACGTAAGTATTTTCAAAATACCCACAGAGGTGTTTGTAGTGTCATAGCTGTTAAAACTTTAACATTTTATCTCCTGCTGTTATTCACTTAGCAGACATTGTATCTCTTAGCGAGGTACACGTGATGTTATCCAGGAATACGTTATTTACTTTCTTGATGAGGTAGTACACGATACTATCCTGAAAGTAATATTCTTTTCTTTTATCCTTCAGGAAGCCCATCGTTGCGATTCTTATGGTCATCGCAACGTGCTGCTTATCAAAGTTCTGATGAAGGCCACGATTACGTACATATTGATGAAAATATTATGGATGAAGAGGGTCTTGGCAAACTGACAGACAAACAGGCAAACGGACAACGAAGTGATCCTATAAAGGTTCCGTTTTTTCCTTTTGAGGCATAGAAACCTAAAAAACAGTAAATAGTAATTCTGCAGTCTAGCTTATGCTAGACTGTACAATTACTGGTCTGAAATTACATTAAACTCTGGAATTCATACCCAATATCTATAAAAAAGTAAGTGCACTTACACTTTACTTGTACACTTAATTACTATTTATAAATATAGGGTTAAACATCAGAACCAGTAGACGGTAAACCTTGTTTTTAACCGAGTTCAAAAAGGAGGAGGTTCTCAATTCGTCTGTATGTTTTTTTTTATTTGTGTTAGCTCAGAAGTTTTTCTGGGTGAACCGATTTGGATGAATCTTTTTTTATTAGGTATTTTTGATATCTGGTGCTTCACATGTGGTCCCATTTAAATTTGATCAAGGTCTGACCAGTAGTTTTTGAGACATCTTGCTTGTTGCTGTATATTTTTTCCACTTAGTTTATATTGATGATGTGTTAATAATTTCCTGTCACTTTTATATACATACCAAGTAGTGGTATACGAATTTGTGTGGTGTAGGTACCGCAACAAAAAAGTGAAGAATAAAAACTTTTTTACAAAAAAACAACCGACTTCCAAAAAAAACCCTAAAAGACATGAAAAATAACTTTAATTTCGGAAGTCGGTGGCCAAAAAGGAAAATAGAAAACAAAGACACCGACTTCCGAAATTAAAGTTATTTTTCACGTCTTTTAGTGTTTTTTTTGGAAGTCGGTTGTTTTTTCCCCACACAAAAACAAGAAACAAGCATTTTGGATTTTTGTTTCAGATGGCGACTAGAGTACGTACAAAAAACCTTTTTTGCAAAAAAAACAACCCACTTCCAAAAAAAATGTGAAAAATAACTTTAATTTCGGAAATTGGTGATCTTGGTTTTTGTATTTTTGTTTATTGCCACCGACTTCCGAAATTAATGTTATTTTTCACTTTTTTATGTTGTTTTTGGAAGTCGGGTTGATTTTTTTCAAATAAGTTTTTGTTTTTCACTTTTTAGTTGTGGCCCACACAAATTCATATACCACTACTTGATGTGTAAATAACAGTGACAGAAAGTTATTAAAACATCATCTATTTAAGCGTAGTGCGAAAAATACGCAATAAGGCTCGTACACACTGGCGCAACGCGACAGCGTACACAAAGGCACCGCGTGCAGCGCGACGGGCGGTGCCTTTGTGTCGGGCTGTCGCGTCGCGCCTGTTTGCTGGAGTCTGTATGAAGGATAACTCAAAAACTGCTGCTTAGATCTTAATAAAATTTATATGGGACTACATGAGAAGTACCAGCTTTCAAATAAAAAAAAGAATCATCAAAATAGGTTCACCTAGCAGAAAATCTAAGCTAACACACATAAAAAAAAATACATTCGAATTGAGAACCTCCTTCTTTTTTTGAAGTACGGTTAAAAAATCAGTAAAAATATGGACTAAAAAAGAAAACAGGGATGTCATTGTAAAAAACAGTAGTTTTTTTTTTTTTTTTTTCTTTATTTAATTTAGGGACTTTTATATAAAATACATGACCGTCCCATCGTACCTTATTACAGCTACATTAAAACAATCTTATTAACTTTAAGAAGTAAAAATGAATGAAGTGAAGGAATGAGTTGATGTTTGTCTAAGGACAAACATCAACTCATTAGGTAGACTTAAAACGAAGACTTACAAATCTAAACAGACTATTAGCAGCATCAGACAGTGGCATAGACAAAGTCTCGTGAAATAAACCTATGTTATTTTTATTCAATTGTAGATCTATAATTAATTTTTCTCTCTCAGTCCGAAAGCGGACACATTCCGTCAACAAATGCACAACGTCTTCTACCTTACCACATGTCTCACAGTTTGGGGAGATACATTTTTTCATGAGAAATCCAAAATTGTTGAGAGGCATGTGTCCAGATCCCAATCTGAGAGCAGTTACCAATAATCGCCTGCTTAACTTACCATTACTAAACCAAGGTATACGAGGAGGTTCCGCTGCTATCGTCTTATACCAAATACCTTTACTTTTAGACCTCAAATTAAAATATTCCACCCAAAGTTGATTACATTTATCCTTATATTTTGGCAACACTTCTGAAAAATTCGTTTTAATATCTATACCACTGCCTTCAAATATTCCTTTCTTTGCCAGCTTATCAACCTCCTCGTTTCCTTTCAAGCCTATATGCGAGGGAATCCATTGCATCCTCAGATCCACGCCATTACTGGATAACAAATCGATCTTTGAAATAATATTATAAGCTATCGATGTACCTCTGTGATCAGAGGCGCATCGAGCTATATGCTGAAGAGCACTTTTGCTATCCACGCATATGAGTACTTTTCTGTTACCAATGGTTCCAGCATATGACAAAGCCTCCGAAATCGCAATGAGTTCCAACGACATAATGCTCAAAGGTGAACTAATTTTAAAACATTTACTATTATCTGGTCGAAGGGGATCATAAAAGGCAGCACCTCTTCCCTCAGCAGTTTTGGACCCATCAGTGTAAATAACGTAATATTCACAATATTTGTCTCGAAGTTCAGAAACTGTAGAAAAATACAAATAATTCGGATCATATGTCCTCTTAGGCATACTAATTTCTTCTAGGTTTCGAATAATTAGACTATTAATGTTAATTCTAGTAACCCATGTTCTTAAACTAAACATTTCCAGAAAAGGTTTGGCATCCAGATTTTCTACTTTTACTTCTCTGTATACTGTAGTTAAAAGTGGCATTTCTTTATTTGACCAGTATCTGATATGTCCCAAACTACAAAGTTCCGCTAACAATTTGATTAAATATTACCGGCAATGGAACAAGACTTTAAGCAAAACCTATATGCCAACCACCTCCTTAATACACTTAAAACATTAGGGTTGGCAACACTGCTCATAATGTCCATTTGGTTTGTATTATAGAGGAATGAGGAACAGGGTATAAAGTTCACTCATCCTCTATAGAAAAGGGAGGATCCTCAGACCAGACGGGTGTGTCGCATAGTTCACGCTGGGTCGGAACTGTCTACGAAAATTCCCTAGTGAGTCGGGTGGCGCTTCGTTATGCTCCAGTGTGTTGGATGTGGTACAGCGCTGGGTTGAGACTGACTGCTGGCATCAACCAGGCTGCTTGTGGACCAGCCGAATGTGCAGTGTGCTGTGGTAAGGTTGCAGAAGAGGCTGAGGATGATGACCACGTATGCGCGGGATACCCGTCGCCATGGGTGCTGGCTGGCTGTGTGACTCGTCGCTCTAAAGCTTGCGGAAGTGATGATGATGACGTCACGCTGAAGTAGGTGCACGAAGGCTGCGCTGACGTTCATACTCGGGGTCACCAGTAAAGAGAAATGAGGAACAAGGTATAAAAGTTCACTCATCCTCTATAGAAAAGCGTGGATCCTCCGACCAGACGGGTGTCGTGTCTGATGGACAACCGCCCACTGACCAACTGCCAACTGACGTTTAATATCGAGACGTTTTTTATAAGCTAGTTGCACGGTAAACTCTGCTTGCGCAATGCACGATTTTGCGTGACGTTACTATTTTGTGTAGTTCGAAAAAACAAAAACATAAACTAATTATTAGTTCGCCACAGTGGCATGTACAGTCGACAGCACATCAAGTTACCACAAACTGCCAGTTTTTCTCATTCGATTTTGAACTTAATCTTCAATAATTTAAGGTTTAAAATTATTTGGAGAAATTTGACAGTTTCGTATAATTTGACCTGCTGGCGACTGTACCTATGCGTATCCAATGTCCCAGTATGGGGATGTTCCACCTGTCTGTTATAGCCATGAGAATCACACCATGACATCCACCTCTCAGTAGGTGCTTTAAAGTAATATCAATAAATTAGGACGGCTAAGTAATAACAGACTGGATGCGGAAGGCGGAGGACAGGGTGTTGTGGCGCATCATGGGAGAGACCTATGTCCAGCAGTGGACTGCGATAAGCTGAGTTGATTGATTGTTTGAAGTAATAACAGCCGCACGGCTCGACCGATCCGGTTAAACTACGCCTACTGCGGTTAGTCCGTGGATGGGTCACCATCTTTACCAATACCAAGTCCCCTCCGTGCGTCTGAGAGCACGTTAAGCCGTTGGTCTCGGCTGTCATTCGTGACGCTTTGACAGTCGTTATGGGTCACCAGAAGCCCGAAGTCTGACAACCAGTCTTATCAAGGGATATCGTGTTACCCAGTAACTGGGTTGTGGAGGTTAGATAGGCAGTCGCTTCATGTCATGTGTGGCATTCAGCTGCATCCGGTTTGACTGGACGCCGACCCCAACATAGTTGGAGAAAGGGTAGGCAGAGAATGAGAACGCCAGCCAATCCCATCTTTTGAAGTGAAGGCACGTGAAAACTGTTCGTAAGAAGTTGGAAGAAACATCCCAGCGCTGATTTGTTGGATTCGACTTTTCAACCAATCGTTATTTCTCCTGACAAAGGTTATTAAATTCTGAATTCGGAGACCGCGAATCGGCAAACGTAGGGTAGGACGCCCTCAGGCTAGGTGGAGCTACGATCTTCGCAGGGTGGCTGGTAGCAGCTGGATGAGAGTTGCCGAAAATCGAGCTAAATTGCGTGCAATTGAAGAGGCCTATGTCCAGCAGTGGACTGCTGTAGGCTGATGATGATATGTATGTAATGTATCCATCCATGGATATTATAGGTATTAATAAATACTAATACCTTGTGAATAATGCATGGGTGGATACATTACATACTTAGAATACAAGAATAAATATTCTTGTATTTTATAGGTATTGCAGATGGTGACTACATAATGCGTCAATGGTATTTAGAAAAAACAAGATTTTGATTCATAAACATTACATTTTATCTCGTCACGTAGGTACTTTCAAGATTTACTCCTAAAGTATTGGTCGAAATTATGAGGTCTTGAGCATACAGCATCACACAGACACACTTTTGGAAATAGTACCCAATTTCGAAAAACTTGTTTTTTAAATTTTGCCAAATGCATATGCATATTATTTGTCCTTGTTTGCACAAAAATGATACTCTTTTAAAATTATTAGCAAAGAATAGATACCGGTTAGCATCATTTTACCTCGTAACAGACACTGCTAAATAATTTTTCATTATACACTTCGTAAAGCTGCCAGTCGGTCTCTGATCGTTGGATAGAGCTGATCTGACTACGAACTGATTCTGACCGGTTTGGTGCAAGTTCAAGTGTAACATATTATATTTCTCACAAAATGAATTTAGTAACGGTTGCCGTTGTCACTATGTGTGTGGAGCTTGTGTATGGACGTAAGACTGCTTTTGTTTTTTTTTTACCAATTTAAAGGCTTTTGTTTTTTTTTATTCGTTTCGTCTGTATTTTTTTTTTGTTGTATGTTTGGTACGCGATATCTCCGACAGTTGTTAATCGATTTCGAATATTCTTTCTTAATGGGTAAGGTATGTCTCAGGGGTGGTCCATATAAATTGTATCTATTAATTTAGCTTGGGTAGCTTTCAGTTAGCTTCAATAATACATATTTTTTCCACTTAGTGTATATTGATGATGTTATAATAACTTCCTGTCACTGTTATTTACATAGTGTGTATTTAAGTTGTGGTATACGATTTTTTGGGTAACATAACTTAAAAGTGAAAAATAAAAACTTTGTGATAACAAAACAACTACCTTAAAAAAAAACACAACAAAATGAAAAATAATTTTAATATCGGAAGTCGGTGGCAAAAAATTAAAATACAAAATAAAAGACACCGACTTCCGAAATTAAAGTATTTTTTCACTTTGTAGTGTTTTTTTTTAAGTTAGTTGTTTTTAACATTAATTTTATACTTAAGGAAACTGTTTAGATACGTGTTATGTTAATATGGGTATAGGTTGAAGTTGCTTGTGTGTAAACACGTTACAATTAACATTTTGTTGAGGAAGTTAAAGATTAAATTACTAACTAGTGATTCCGATAATTATTGTCCGGTCTTCACCTTGTTGTTCATAATTGGTCGTAAGTGTGATCGCTATCGTGAGGTCCTGGGCTCAATTCTCTGGTCGGGCTAAGAGTTATTGCGTTTTTGATAACAACCTGCGGGGTAATTACGTAACACACTAAAAGTTAGCTTTAATTTAAAAATATTTGATGATGAGATATTCTTAATACAGTTTGGGAGTTTGTTATAGATTTTAACTCCAATACCAAATACACTAGATTTAAAAGTTACTATTCTACATTTAATGCCTTTAAGTTTAGTTTTGTGCCTCGCACTTCTCAACGTTTCATACTTATCTATATCGAGTTTTATCATCATTCAAATATGTGTAATGAAGGTAGGGTTAAGATTTTCAACGACATTCATTGCGTTATTTACGTTGTTGAGCAGACAAATTTTTCGAACATACGTCGCAATGGATTAGCAATAGGCTACAAAATGATTCAGAGTGTGTTACGTAATTGGGGTGCGGGATTTGTCCTTGGTTGACGGCTATATGTACTAATACGCCTCTGCCGAACCTTTCGTGAAATATAGACTTTACGTTATGTTATAATAACAATAATAATACCATTTATTTCAAGCGACTCAGGCCCATAGAAAAATAACTCAACATAAACATATCTATATATTTTAATATAAACAAAACTTGTGTTATTAAAAAGGCTTAAGACTACATGGATGTTATGATTACAGAGTCTTCATCATGCTTCACACCAGATGGTTTACGTGGCGAGTGCATAAAAATCTCTCAATGCGAACCTTTAGTGACATTAGCCAACAACCCGAAGAAAACAGACCGAGATTTGATGCTGCTGAGAAAATCACATTGTGGGTTTCTAGGAGATTTGCCGAAAGTAAGCAGCTTTTATAACATCATCATTTGACCAGCATGCCCCAGGCTTTTGTGTCAGTTTTGTGTGGTTTTTAAAAACTTTTCTTAGTGGAAATGTACATACATAATTAGTTTTTAGGGTTCCGTACCCAAAGGGTAAAACGGGACCCTATTACTAAGACTCCGTTGTCCTTCCGTCTGTCTGTCCGTCTGTCACCAGGCTGTATCTTATGAACCGTGATACTTAGTTAGACAGTTGAAATTTTTACAGATGATGTATTTCTGTTGCCGCTATAACAACACATACTAAAAATCAGAATTAAATAAATATTTAAGAGGGCTCCCATACAACAAACGTGTTTTTTTTTTTGCGGTTTTAATAGTTAACTAGTTTTCGCCCGCGGCTTCGCTCGGGTTAATTTAGAATTTGACAATCAATTTAGGCTGTGCTCTGCTTGTTGTTTGGTCGTTGCAATCATGGGCTCAGAACGGAACATTATTCTAGGACGCTCCTATACACAAAGTTGTGTGTCCTTCTATTTGGCGCTAATACCGTATAAATTCTGGGCATTGGACACACGCGAACATGCTACATACAGAATGATCTATTATCGAGTGCGCAAACTGTGGCCATGAATTCAGCATGATTATGATTCTAGACCACCTAGTATCGAAACTTTTCGTCGGTTATCAAAAACAAAATCAGCTGTTTCATAGAAAAGTGTAATACCTACGCAGTCAAAATGTATGGAACAACATTTTTTTGAATTAATATAACGGACCAAAAATTTCTACGCTAGGGTATTTAGAATCACATGCTGAATTCATGGCCAGAGTTTGTGCACTGGATAAAATTACATCCTGTATAGCTCGCCATAGGAAAAGCATGGCTTTTCCAATTGCAACCCTGCTACTCTAGACTTACAAAATGTATTAGGCATATACTTAAATAAATAACAAAACTCGTAACACACTACTAAAGTTTATATAATAATATAATACAATCATGATTCAAAAGACACGTGGCGCCATCTATTATCATAAGAACGTTATTGCTGTTTTCCTAATGAACAGTACTTTTTTTCGGGATGAAAGGTACCCTATTTCCGTTTCTGTACACCTGAAAACGTAATGCAAAATTCCAGGGTGATCGGTTCAGAAAAAGTAACAAGCAAACTTACTTTCGCATTTATAATATTATTTAGGATGGTACGGAACCCTTCGTGCGCGAGTCCGACTCGCACTTGGCCGGTTTTTTCCATTTTGAACTATTAAGCCTTTTAAACACGAATTATTTTTCTTCTCGGTAAGTATTCCTATATAAATGCACGTGTCCCCCGGCGGTATCGCAGCGACAGATAATAAAAATAGGTTTTTTTTTTTTTTTTTTAAACTTGAGATATATTAAACATGATTTCTGGTTTTTGACTGGCGATGTGTGTGCGCGTCGAGACCTAACATTAAAAACAAATTCACGTTGCATAGATCTCGAGAAAAACGTATGTTATGATTAGAAAGGTCAATAAGTCAAAAAGCCAAACACGAATACAATTTTAGAGGATCAATTAAATATTCCTTAGTTGTATCTCATTAGTTTGACAGCTCAATAAATAATCTTTTTCTTTGCAGGTGTGCTGTCCAAAACTTTTACAATCAGAACCTGTTTATAGAATCAATGGGCCGTGTAAGACTCCTGATGGCAGGCCCGGTACATGTGTCAGTCTAAACTCATGTCCACATTTAAGGAACTTGTTCAGGCCACCCGTGCCCCAAGCAACCAGAGATTATTTGAATAATTCAATGTATGTATCGTTACAGAGTTGATCGTAGATTACGAGCCTACAAACACCTAAATTTTCAAGCTGAATTCTGTACAGGGTGTAAAAAGACCCATTATATAGCTGCCACCTATGCAATTTGTAGTACATCAAACTATATTATACTGATTAATACTTTTATTTTTCAAAAATCGCCGTTTACTTTAGCGCGCAATGAAATGCATGCAAAACATTGTGTTTATGGGTGCATGTAACAGTAGGTACAGTATATGGTAGAGGGGTCAAGATAAATCATTTAAAACTTGCTTTAAATAAAATGGAACATTATGGCCTTAAATATTTCCGGAACCAGGTTACCAGGGGGTCAAGTCTACTAATTTACAAACGTCACAATGGTCTCTCCATTGTGACGTTTGTAAATTAGTAGACTTGGCCCCCTGGTATGGTCCAGTACTTACAAAAAAATTACCAAAATAACGGGAAGAATAAGTGGTTCTCGGCTTTATTAAGTGTCTTTCTACACCCGTTATACAGGGTTAGTTTTCAAAGACCAGCCAAATTTAAGGGTGTGGTACAGGCCAGCGTACTGAACAATTTTCTCCTTGGGATCAAAATCGTAATCACGAAAAAAAAATCAGCGGTCCCATACATTTAGGTCAAGTAGGTATTGAAGTTTTTTATGGGACAGTTTATAAATTTTTCGCGATGATGATATTGGTCCCATGGAGAGAGTTGTTCAGTTTGATGGTCTGTACCACATCCTTAAATTTGGCTGGTCTTTGAAAACTAACCCTGTATAATAACAATCAGCCCATAACGTTCCCACTGCTGGGACACCTTCGTGGCGGTGCCATTTGTACCTATAATAAGTCTTGTACACAAGTTTACATTAAATTAGTTACCTACCTAAACCTGACAGACGTGATGGGTTTCGATACCTAAGCGTAATAAAACAAAAAAGAAAAAAAATACGATTTATTTTTAGGGCAACGGTCACTGTTAGTATACTTGAAGTATAAGTAGAGGAAATCTGTTTTTTTTTATGTGTAACATCTTTCCTCTCGCTTTCCTGCAATTAGTGAGAGTGATTTCGTGAAAAGGGACGGAAATGTGTAACAGGAAGCCGGGGAAGCGCGCGCTATTTGATTTGACCAATGAGCGCGCGTGGTGGTAGAGTTAGCCGTCAAATGGTACCCACCCATTTCCTGAGAAAAAAGTGCAGATCATTGATAAAAATGCAAGTGAGTAATAGTGAATAATTATTCGAATAAATATATCAGCATTTAGCTTTTTTTTAAATATTGAGGTTAATTTCTGTCGCTGCTCAATGGACATGTTCCCGTTTTAAAAATTTAATAATAAGCATTTAAAGAAGCATTGTGTTTTTTTTAAATATCTTGATAAATGACCAAGTTATGATAGTTTTACCTCCGCTAGTTTGATAGTAGCCGCCGCCGCGACCGCAGCGGCCGCTCTGAAGTGGTCGCGACGCTGACAAAATAAAACAATGCCACCTTTTGTATATGTATATGTAAACTTGTGCAGACACACTTATTCTATAGGTAGGTACCTACCTAAACAATATTTATAGAAAGAAAGAAGAAAGAAAATACGTATCGTATCGTTCGTATGCTTTAAACGAAAAGTAACAATGTATTTCTTAAACAAAATTAAAGTTGTTTTACAAAGTCTAGTTGTTTGGACTGTTTAATAGCTGTATCAAGCAAGACGAAAGAGAGATTGCCTAGGCAGGTACATACTGTTATGTTTTTATCACGAAAGGATTATTCTGGATATAATGAAGAAGCCAGAAGTCGGCCGAATCATTTCAGCGTTGATTTGCTGGATTTGTTTTCTCCTCTACCGATCGCTATTTCTCATGACAAAGTTTATTTTGTTTATATGTATGTATGTATTCGTATTTATGTGTTAATATTTATTCTTGTATTTTATAGTTATGTCCAAGCTATCTATCCCGTATATTGCACCTGCCATGTTTAGTCTCTGCATCACCCTAAGGTTGACTGGTAGAAAATGCCTCAGGCATTAAGTCCGCCTTTGTACAGTATTTTTTTACTTGTGCATAAAGTTTTAATAAATAAATAAATAAATGTTAATATTGCTTATTACAAAGTCAAATCATTTATTTCAAATAGGCATATAAAAGGCACTTTAGAACGTCAAAATTTACAAAAAAATTGAATTGATTCTAGTTGCCCCTTCCAAAAGGTAGTTTCGTATGGAGAAGAATGGTCAAAAACTGCACCTTTACGTTACTCTTTTAAAAATGTTTAACAATATTATGTATACATTAATTATATGTGAAGACGATGCATCTAGAATACAATTATTATACCACAATAGGTAAAAATAATTAAATATAACGCATGACAGGTAAATTAATTATGAGATAGATACATGCTGCTCACATATTTACAAATATTGAAAAGTAAATGATTTTTCCAAAATTTCACAAGTAATAATTTAGTGTGTGAGTTAAAGTAGTTACATAATGTAAAAAACAATGTCATAAAAATTATAAATTATACAATTAAATTAGCAACCAGTTTGATTTTGTCTAGTCTCTAGATTGTCCTACGGAGCAGGACCAGCATGTTTCCAAGCATTCTTATCTAGGATATAATCCTCTAATTTGTAATATGCTTGTTTACAAAGTGTACTTTTAACTTTATTTTAATTTTTACTACGGTGAGATGTCAGATGTTACACATCATATGCGACTACTGTAAGGCTCACTCGTTTAGTTATTTTTACTCATCACGTTTGTGAAGTTTAAACAAAAATATGTTTTTTTACTGACATTTCAAGTAAGTACATACAGTCCTAAAAAAATCATCAATTAATGTTATTGTTTTATGTCATGTTAAGATATTGATACGAATCACGTCTGCGGGGTTTCGCTAACTACTTTAAATAACCCTGAATATTATTGTCAATTTTAGATGCCACAGTCCTGAACAATATAGCGTTTGTTGCGGTTCCCAACCAGAGGAAGTGCAGGCTGGCGATTGTCAAACGAAGATGACGTCCTTCCCGCCAGATCCTAGGTCTGAATGCTGTGGCGTTTCGGCCGGTTTCGGCAACAAGATATTCGGTCAGTGTCATTTTTTGAGGATGAAGTATGATCTTGTATGCCCGTTCTCACTAAGGCCCCGATTGACGCGACTTGCGTCAAGCGACACGCGAGCGCGTCACCGGTTTCCGTGTGTCGATCGCTCAGCAAGTCGCGTCGCCACGACTCGTGACATGCTTTAAACAACTTCTTTCATTGGTTTTCCCTGCAGTAGCTGTCGCTTTAGCGTGTGGCCACAGGGTAACACTGAGCGGTACATAAATGAATGCCCAAATATTATTGCACTGTTGGAATTCCGACTCTCGACTCTTAGCAGGGTTTAAAAATCCAACAAACCGCTTTTATTTAGGCATTCATTTAGGTGACGCTTGGTGTTAGTGAAAACCGGCATTAGTTTATTTAGGATTTTAGGTTCTACTTAGATGATTGCTACGTCATTGTGACCTTGCTTTCTACAAGATAGCACTTATAAAACGCGGTAAATATCCGCATTGATTTTAAGAAAAACTTTGGCTTTGAAGAGCGTCTTCTCTGTCACTCATACCCAGTCACACAGTCTCTTTCTACATCTCAATATAAAAGGGGTCGCGACCAAGGATTGAAAGGTTCCTAAAATACCGGTAAAGAACCGGTATTTAGTGGTTCCGTTACTAGAACCCGAACCGGAACAGGAACCTTTAAGAATTTTATCGGTTCTTCTTCAAAGCGAGTTCGAATCAGTTCATACGATGCCGTTCAGCGCGGGTCGAAGCTTTGTACGATAGCGGTGAGGTACAGGCGGTCGCCGTCGGGTGAAGACTGGTGAAGAGATTGGAGTTGAGCACTTTTGCTTTGATAGATCCTATAGTAGTTATTTTGTAGAGAACCTCTAAATCGGATGGTACGGAACCGTTATATTGGAACCTTTATTTGGAACCAGTACCAAACCAGAACCTGAACCGGAACCGTACTGAAAAGAAGAACCTTCTAATGAACCGAAATGAAGAACCGCCAGAACCCAAATTAGTACTGGTTTTCAATCCCTGGTCGCGACAAGAGGTAATGATCTCTTATCATTATGAACAACTTTTACTGTGGGGGCAACGGGACCCTATTACTAAGGCTCCGCTGTCCGTCCATCTGTCCGTCCGTCGGTCACAGGGCTGTATCTTTTGAACCATAAGGCGCATACCACACCGCCACCTAGCGAGCGAGCGAGCATCGTTTCACCTCTTTTCATACTTCGGTTCACACCGCGAACTACAGAGATAAGCTACGCTAACGAAGTGAACGAATTGCATCGCTGGCATCGTCGGATATTTCGTTCGCATCGCTTGTATCGCTGACGTAGCATACCTGTGTACTTTGGGGTGTGAACTAGCGTTGCCGGAGAGAATTATTCCGTATAAGAAGAAGAGAAGTATTCCCGCCGTATTATTCGCGAAACATTCGGAAGTATTGAGTAGTATTCGGAATTATTCCCCGAGAAGAAAGAAATATTTGGAAGTTTTCAAATCGTATTGATTTGAAAACTTCCGAATATTTCTTTCGTCTACTTGGATATGTACTTACGTAATAAGTTTTTGTATGCGGTCTACTAAGTGTGAGAGTGATAGAGAGGTAAATACATAGTTAGATACTAAAATAAGTTTATAAGATAGTAATTTATGTTATAATAGGGAGGTACTTAACAGAAAGGATAATCTAATTATTAAGTATTGTATATTATTTCAAATGTCTCTTTATTGATTAATTTCGGTTGAACACTACTTATTTATTACTTAACTATGTAACTAGTTATTGATTTATTTCGGTTGAACACTATTCTACAAAGAAATATATTTTTTACGACTATTTGTTTTACCAAAACATTTAAAGTACTTACGTATCTAGGCCCTAGATACGTACTTTAAACTACGTACAACGTATACGTACTTACTTTTATCTTACTTAACTAATTATTTACGTTTTTTCCATTAAATCGTAAAGCAAAACCATTTTTACGAAGTAAACTAAACTTGTAAATAACATCCGGACAAAATCGGCCCATTCTAAACTCAATCATAGTAAAAATAAAATAATGAGTAGTCAGAAGTAGATAACTACTTACAGGGAAATATTCCCGCATTGTAGGTACGTAGGAATCGAATAATACTTCGGGGAATTTATGAATGAACAACGGCTGCGGGGCTCGGTGGGTGTACTATTGTTGCTTTTTTACTGCGGTAGTATTCCTCCCAATCGAAGTATTCTTTTGAATGTTTCGAATTATTGCGAATACTTCCGAAGTTTTGCAACGCTAGTGTGAACCGAAGCGAAGTATGAAAAGAGGTGAAACGATGTTCGCCCGGCTCGCTCGCTCGCCAGCTGGCGGTGTGGCCTGCGTTTAATTGGTTGATACTTGAAATTTTCACAAAGTGTGAACTACTATGGCTGCTATAACAACAAATAATAAAAATTGAAAAAAATGAAAGGGGTTCCCTATACAAGAAATGTGTTGAAGAAAAAATATGTAATGCAGTGGTACGGAACCCTTCGTGTGCAAGTTCGACTTGCACTAGGCCGCTTTTTTCAATAACACCGCCTAGAACCGTGACCTTATTTGGTTTGGTTTGGTTTTAGAACAACTTTATTTCTCATAAAGAATTGCATACATAATTCACTTACTGAGAAACAATACTCGTATATAAAACTAAGATTAATAATTAGAGCGCACAGACGTACGTATACAAAAAGAAAAAATGTGGGTAAACAGGTAACATAAACTCGATCGTAAGTTAACCAAGCACAACATGGATGTATGAATTTGATTTTTACTAGATATGGCATTGATGGCATAGTCTGTTATTAGCAAGTTTATTTATCCACTAGAATGTCCGAAACTACAAAGTCACCACTTAGCAGGGTTGGAAAAAAAACAGTTTTTTTTTTACATTTTATAAAACAAACAGTTCCAAATGTTTTAAACAGGTGTTTTTTTTTGTTTTTTTTTCCTAAGTTAGTTATCATCCATTTTTTATTGATTAAGCCTGATATAATTCACTTTTATACTATTTTAAAAACTGCATGACAAAAAAAAAAACTTAATTCAATACATCCTGTATGTTCCGACGTTAATTTTTAGTAGGGATATCACCTAAACTTCTCTTAAAATAAGGGAATACCCAAAACCAGTTTTTAAATACCTAAATAAAAAATGTTGTCTAATCTAATCTGCTTATTAACGAACAAATATGATTGTACGTGGTCGTTTTATAATAAAAATTGTTAACTATTGCTTGATTAAGGATTTTGAGTATTAAAAATTGTACATGTTTAAATGTCAAGTTAAAAACCACTTTAATTATTTTATAAAAATTTGTTTAAAGTTGATTAAATAAAAGAAATAAGGAAAAAAATAACTAGTATTCATTTATTTTTGCAATTATAATTTTGTTTTAAACTCGTGTTTTTTTATAACGTTTTAATTTTCAAACACCTAATAAAAAACGATGTTTCATTTTAAACTGTTTTAAACAACTTGTTTTATACATGCCAACCCTGCCACTTAGCAATACCCTAAAATGCCTGTACGCACGAAACTCATTATTTTTAGTTTATTATTCTATTTATTTATTTTGGGTACATACATGGTTTATAAAACATTTCGCGTATTGGATTTTATTTGTTTTTGTTTAATTTAAGTTAATTTTTTTCCAGGTGGTAACGCGACCTCCATAGATGAGTATCCATGGACGGTGATAATAGAGTACATTAGAAAGACAGATGCAGTAACTGTACTGTCTTGTGGGGGCGCTTTAATTAGCGGCAATTATGTTCTGACTGCTGCCCATTGCATGACCGGACGAATCCTGGAAACAAGGACGCCGTAAGATGAATATTTATTTTTTGCCAAACGACTATATTTCAAGTTATAGATAGATAAAATTCCAGTATATAAACTGACCTAGCATTGTATAGTCAAGTCTTTTATACCATTGTACATTTTCAGTTTTCAAATTATTTCCTTTAACATGTGTGTAGGCTGCAGTACACATCTTTTGAAGCTACGGCACCGTGCATAGAAAACTGTATTGCATTATTTGATAACAATGATCAAAATGGCTTCTTAGATCAATGTAATAAAAAATAAAAGTTTTATTGATTCATAAACAACTGCCAGTGTCAGTAGGTATGTGTGTGTGTGTGTGTGTGCAAGTGTGTTTTGGCCTGCCTATTTTTCTTTTTGCGTTGAGTACATTTTTAATTGGGTCACAATTATAAATGTAGTCAACGCAAAAGATGGCTGTGTCATTCGGCGGTATTGGTTACGACATGCAGATAAAAATAGCCCTTAACCGAAAGCGAAAAGTTAAAATATATAAACACGGAGCGTAAGGTGGGTGTAACAGACCCTGAGTGTGATTAATTTTTATATTATTCTTTTATTGATTATTCATTATTCAGTAGGTACTTTAAATATATTGAACCAGAAATAAAGGTAAAAGAAAAATAGTTTTTTAATTATTAAAGGAATCATCAACATAAACAATTTGAACTTCTATTGAGAGCTGTCGATAAGACACTTACTCATTGGGATTTAGAAAAATATTTAAAAAAAATAACGTTATGTATTTTTTCTTCTAATACTAAATCAAATTAAAACAATAAAGCACAGAATTAAGATTAGGAAAAAGAATAGCTACATTACTCGGAGCGTGAGGTGGGTGTACACCGCTGACACCTTTGACCTCGTCGGAACACTGAGCCGTGACAATCGGAGCTTCCTTAGCATCCCTCACAGCTACTCAGATGCACAAACGATTTACCACTAAAATATCGATCGATTTATCTTAGTCTGGGTGTGCCACACCCTCACGTGCCCCTCTTAGACGTGGCCGGGGGAGTCAAACACCTCACTCCCCATGCTCGACCGGATGGGACCCGCAGAGGCGGGCCGGCACCAGCCGGGGGTTGCGGAAGAATCGTACGTTCCCGCGACCGCGCAGGTGTGAGATGAAACACCGGGTGGGTTTTAGCCAGTAAGAGTCTGACAGACCCCTTCGCCCCCCCAGGGTGGGAGACATCCACGAGGAATTCCACAGAGGAACAAAAAAAAAAAAGGATTTGCACACCAAACCTTACGCTCGCAGGGGATCCTTAGTTGTAGCCCGCCAAATTCTAATTTTCTTTGTTTTTTTGCAAATTGCAGCTCTGTTTTACGTCGTATGTTGATCAAAATGCGATTCGCGACTGTAGGAATGTTAAATTTATTGAATAATAATCATCAATTTTATATCAATCGTCAAACTTTTGAAATTTGTTCCATCTAAGAATTTTCATAAGAAATATTCTGAAAAATTCTTAGGTGGAACAAATTTCTAAAGTTTGGTCAAAATGGTATACCTGCCTGCTTACCTATGTAGCATGATAAGCATAATGTCAATCTGCATACCTATGTACTTAGCATGATAAGGATAAGTTCAATCCATTTATTAATAAACAAGCCGTGTGCATGATGGGATTCCCATCGTCAAAAATGGCGAAATTCCACAGAATTTGAAATGATTGTTATCATTAATATCAAAAAGATTGTTGAAGCAGATAAATTAACTTTTAAACTTATTTCCCAGGAAGACAGTTCGCCTCGGAGAATACGATATTACGAATGAAGGCATGGATTGCGTAGCGGCATCAGGAGGTGGCGAGGACTGCACTGATGGAGTAATCAGGATCGCGATCGCGAAGACAATACCTCATCCGAACTATAATCTTAGAAAATTAAGGAGAGACGACATTGGCCTCATCAGGTTGAGAGAGACAGCACCGTACACAGGTTTGTAGAGAATCTCGTCATGATATGCGGAGATTTTTCCCAACAGTTGTGTGGGGTTGGGTCAGTTTCCGGATGCAGCTGAATGGGGGCTATCGTTTTTGTGGTCACCAATTGGCGCCACTGGCTAGTAAAGTCCTGTCAATACTTTTATTTGATGTTTTGGATAAACACCCAAACAAAAAAGTGGTTTTTGTCTTGTTGTTTTGTTTTGGACTGCCTCGTTGGTCTACTGGTCGCAAGCGCTACTGCTGAGCATGAGGTCTCGGGTTCGATTCCCGGGTCGGGCAAAGTGTTATTTGGTTTTTCCGTCTGGAATTTCTCAGTAGCAGCCCGGAGTCTGGATTTGTGCCCGGTTGATGGCAATAGGCTCGCCTCCTATTACCTACATGGGACTTAAACATAACTGGCGAAATGTGGGTGTACTATAGGTACACCTCTGCCTAACCCTTCGGGGAATACAGGCGTGATGTTATGTTATGTTTTGGATATTTTTAAGTACCCATAAATTCATAATATAATATTTTATTACATTTTAAAACTTCAAATCAATATTTATATTATACGTATAATATACATAACTAACTTTAGGCCCTAGTATAAAAAAAAACACTGGAGTAACATGACTATTTTCTTTTGGTAAAATTATCGATCAAATTATCGGTAAATGGTAATAATGAAATAAAAATCGATAGAATTATCGATAAATACGCTATAAAAGTATCGATAAATAATAATTACCAAAAAATATTGTTAAATAGTACACGTACATACCTAAAGTCACACCCTCTTCCCATGGGGGTAGGCAGAAAATAGACAAAGCCACCTACTATGATCCTTACATACTCGTACTCCTTTTGCCTCGTTTACGTTCATATCACACATCTGCCTTGTAAATACCTTTTGTTAGTCGCCTTTCATTCATCCTCTCAACATGACCAAACCATCTAAGCCTACTCTTTTCTATGTTTGTTACTACATCTTCTTTTAAACCGCGCGTTGCTTTATCACATCATTTCTCAGCCAATCAGCTATAGATTAAAATGTTCCTAAAATTGGCAAGCATGACGCAGACAAATATTATTCTTCCTTTAAGTGCTACAAAATTAGATCCTCAGAATACAGAAATCTGTATTCTGAGATTAGATCCTAACTTTTTAAGGCATAATTATCAGGAATGGCACAACCATTATAACAATTATGAATCATTAGTTAAAATCCGTGATAAAAATTCTCGCAAACAGTGAACGTTCAGGGGGCCAAGTCTATTAATTTACAAACGTCACAATGGTCTCTGCATTGTTAGTTTTTGACGGATTTTGTATGGCAAATCTGTCAAAAACTCACAATGCAGAGACCATTGTGACGTTTGTAAATTAGTAGACTTGGCCCCCTGTACAATAGACATCTAGAGACCTTACTCTACATTACCGCCTCTAGCGGCGAACTTAAGCACGGTGGCCCTCATACCAGTTGATCTATTCTGTTATCTTTCTGGGGACTTCGGGGTTTCTTTTTTTTTGCTAGGGATTGACACTATGACAGTTCACCACAAGCTCACTTCACCTAAGTACTCACCTCACGGTGAGATTTTTACAGAATAGACCGGTAGTATTTTACATGGAGTGACTGTCACCTCCACAACCCAGTAACTAGGTGACACGATAATCATATCTATTTGGCCATCCGTTCAAGCTTTCCCATGTAGTGTGGTGTATAGCAGTCGAATTACGGTCGATTGATCGTCGACTGTTTTCATTTGACGACAATCAATGTGGGTGCGCGTGTGTGTGTGTGTGTGTGTGTGTGTGAATTCACTAGTTACGACCGTCCATATCAATGAAATTGTTGGTAGTTGTTCGGTCGAGTGTTGTTCGATGTGTAATATCGACTTCCAAATTCCGGTGGCAGATTTATGTTTATAAAAGTCAATAAAACAAATACTATGAATCATATTGTTTAATGGATGAGTTTAACATATATATTAGATATACCTACCTATAGGATGGCTGTTTTTTTTTTTTAAGTAACTTCGTCTCAATGCCGTCCGTTAAGGTCCGTGTTACAGAAGGAAACTCAAGCGTTGATCTCTGTTTAAAACTAGTTTTGAGTCTAGTTTTAATTTTAGAACGTTCCTCAAGCATAGATTCATTGATCATAGTTCAGCTGAGTTTACTTTTATTCTAGATCGTTATTCAGTTCGTGAATCGAACCGATGCAGTGATTGGATCTGTAATCACTAATCGTAATCACCCAAGTGTAGTCGAGACCGCGCTTGAGCATAAATTGTCATGTAATTTTTTGTTGTTTTCAAGTTTATCTGAGTGTTTGAGTTTATTATTGTTGTGGAATTGAAGTATTACTATTAAAATTGATATATTGGAGGAGTAGCTTAAGACCATACTTAATTTATTCAACAATGATTCAAATAATTTAGAATTAATACTATCAGGTTTTCTTCCAATGGACTGATATACTTTTTTCGTCCTGCCTTTATATATACTATAGTGATAGACGCACACTGTTTGAACCGGGCCATTGTTTCGATGTCATGAATTTCACGGCGAATATTTTCTTTCAACTACGCGATCGACCTAGGGTTATTAGCGTAAACTTTGTTTTTGAGGTACCTACTTATAAAAAAAGTCCATGGGGGTCAAATCCGGGGATCTCAGTGGCCATGGGATGTCCCCGAAGCGCCTGATTTGTTTTTGCGGGAAATATTCACGTAGAAAATTCATGGAAGTTCTGGTAGCTGGCGGCGTGGGCCCAACATGCTATACCACGTGTGTGACGAGTATTTTTTAAATTATTTTATTAAATAAGGCACATCAACGACTTATTTACAAGGATAGTAACAATAGGTAATTACGAGTCTTCATTACTGTGTAAATACACCACTTATAGGCAAGCACAACAATCTTATTAAAACGAGAACAACTATTCGTTCAAAAATGTAATCATTAAAATATTGGCAATAACAGTAAATTGATAATTACATATTAAAATTAGTAAGAAGGATGTGCTCGCAAATTAGGTACAAAATAATCTGTGATCATGCGTCCATAATTGTCACTGTTCACATTTATTGCATGAAACCTGGAATTAAAAAAAAATAGGGACTGATAATTCCGCTCGTCGGTAAGGCGCACCAAACAGTAACTCGAGGGCGATGTAATGGATGTTGGTGTTTCAAGCGCGGATTACATCTTCTTGGAGCCCAATAGCGGCAGTTTTGTTTGTTGACGTGGCCATTCAGATGGAAGTGGGCCTCGTCGCTTCAAAAAATGTAATTTAGAGTGTGAAATCTTTCCAACATTGTTTCACAAACGTTTTTCCTTAAATTGAAGTAGTTTTATTTAAGTTCTATGGTGCTTTATTTATTAGGAATTATAAAATTATCATAATCATTGAATACATTAGACAAGCTATATTAAGTATAATTAAAATACCCACGGGGTCCCGAAGGGTAGTGTCCTTGGACCTACCCTGTTTCTTATTAACATAAATGACCTATGTCATCTGGCTCTAACTAACGCTAAAATTATAACTTACGCAGACGATACCGTCATGCTCATTCATGGTAAGGATTGGTTGGAAACCCGCTCTTATGCAGAGTCCACTCTGTTTGTTGCAATGAAGTGGCTGAATAAAAACCTGCTAACCCTCAATATAGAAAAAACCAAGTTCATTACATTTGCCCCAAGTAGAGCTTCTCAACCTCCTTGTCCCTATACTCTGACGGCGCATAAATGCGGGTTAATATCGACTGATTGCACTGGCTGTGCTCAGATTACGCGCACCCATAGTATTAAATACTTGGGTGTTATAATAGATAGTACGCTGACATGGAAGGAGCAAATTGAGGCTCTGGTTTCCAGGGTCAGAAAATTAATATTTGTTTTTAAAAACCTGCGAACATCTGCTGATTTTGCGACACTACGAACAGTATATTTCGCGTTGGCACATTCCATCCTAAAATATTGTATTGCAGCATGGGGTGGGGCTGGGAAGTGCTTAATGCTCCGTCTGGAACGGGCACAGAGGGCAGTATTAAAGGTCATGACTCACAAACCTGTCCGATTTCCAACTGCTGAACTGTACGCTCTGTGCGAGTTACCAACAGTCAGACACACATTTCTTCTTGCGGTAGTGCTGCGTAAACACTTTGACCTTCCATTCGATCCTGTTGTCGTTAGCCAAAAACGAAGATCTAACAGAGTCTGCCAGATGGAATCTGCCAGAGTTCAAGTTGGTAGGCGGCAATATCACTTTTTTAGCTCGACTTTGTATAATCGAGTAAATAAACAGCTCAATATATATCCACTGACGATATTACTGACTGTTATTACTACTACTATACTACTATTATGACTGATATTAGTAAAAACTTAAACTCACTTTCCAATTGCCCTTTATATGTATAATAACATGCGCAGACACACACCCCCTGCACAAACCGACATCACTCCCCCACCCACACACACACACGCACGTACACACACACGCACACACACAAACACACACACACACACACACACACACACACGCACACTCACATATGTACTCCACCCACAAAACTACACAATCCCCTTTCATACAAACACACAATCTCACGTAAAATTACACAGTTTATATATAAATAATGTTCAGTTTTAATTTTAAGTTCTAGTTTTTAATTTTTCTTTCTTTTTTTGTATAGGTAATTTTAGTCTTTTAGTTTTGCTTTTGTTCCGACTTTTTGGAGGTGGGCGTTAATGACTGCAACACAGTATTATACTAATGCAGTTGTTATCGAACAGAGAGTTTTTGTAAACTAGCTTTTCGTTTCAATAAAATTTATTATTATTATTATTAAAATTTAAGTTCTTGGACTAATTGGATCTTAATGGAACTTTAAGTCCTTCTTCAAAATTTCTTGGACAATACTCTTTGGGAGTGCCAAAGCGGCAGTTCTTGTTGTCCTGTTAGCCCTAGGATGAGGGATATTGAGTGCTGAAGATGTTTCGTGGAATCTTTGCACCCACGAACGAATCAAATTTACGTTTGGTCCATCGCTTAGTCGCCGTATATCGTATCGAGAACAAAATTGTTGACGAGCACGAACGTAAAAAACACCGCTCTTAAAAAGCATTTCAGTAGCGTAAATACGGTGCTCTCCCAACCACTACGGTATTGTGACTGACAAATCCGCAATCCCTGTATTCCGAATGGAGTTAACCTCCCTCCGCACCGTTTTTAACTTTGTGAGATATTCACTTTTAAAAACATAAATCTGCCAACGGACACCCTGTACTTCGTCGTTATTAATACCAACTTTATTGTTAACTTTTTTAAGATTTCATCCGCCCCGTCTGCCTACCAGCCAATGACTTGACTCGACCAGAAAATACGCCTCCTAACTTCTCGATGTTTGCCGTCGGTTGGGGTCAGACTTTAACGAGAGCAAACAGTGACGTCAAGCAACACGTTAACGTGCCCTTCGTCAGCTTGGAAGTAAGTAACTACACCTGGTTTTTTTTCCAGAACGAACCAAAACTCAGTGCTATGTTTAAATGTTTAACCAACTTCAAAATAAAGGAGAAGATTATTTATTTAAAATTTAAAAGAACATAAATACCTTTAGAATATCACAAAAGTACTGCTTCTTATTTCATTGAATTGTTTTTCCAGCAGACCTGCGACAGGAGAGTTGGATATTCATCCGACAATTTTTTTTTCATGAAGGTTTCTCATAAACTACCGGCACTGACTTTCAAAACTAAAATATTTTTCAATTTATAGTCGCTTTTCTTTAAATGTTGTTTTTAATTCCACTGCTAGTCGCAAATCTATCGATAGATACTTTACAATGATTCCTCCTTTATGGAGTAAGTAATATCGTGATATAGGTGATTGAAATGACTGACAAATCTAACACAAAACTTTATCATTTCACAGCAATGCCAACCAGTTTACAGTAGACCTGGTCGCTCTGTCACTTTATGGAGAAGTCAACTCTGCGCAGGTGGTATAGAACATCAAGACACTTGTCAGGGCGACTCCGGAGGCCCCTTAGTGTACGAGAATCAAAACAAATTTGAACTCATTGGCGTCGTGAGCTATGGACCAACACCATGTGGTGAAAAGGGTGTTCCTGGAATTTACACCAATGTATACGATTACCTTGATTGGATTAAGAGTGTCATTGTTTCATAATAAAGAACATTACGTCGAAAGTCAGAATAAATGTCAATTGTGTTCATCCATCCCAATTGTGTTACAAAATTGCTGTTAAAAATGAAACCTTACAGGCATGGAACAGACGCCTGAAAAGTTACATTAAAAAAAATGCAGTAAATACGTGTGTACCTTTAAGCATTCATACATTGTATTCAAATCATAGTTACCAGGTTGATTTAACTAATCAAATATTTGCTAAAACTTTCAATAAACTAATTATGTGCACGAAACAACACTACTAATTAATTAAGTTACTAAAACGCATCACATCGCAAATGTTGTTTTATCAAAGGTACATAAGTCAATTTTTTTAATCGATCGTATTTCATTGGGGAGAAAATGTTTTTCGACTAAAATGCTATGTTTATTTTTGAGATAAATTCATTCCAACTACGGAATCCTACATTGTGCGTGATCGTGGTGGTGCATGGCTATAAAGACAAGATCTGGATTGAAAATTGCGTCTCGAAACTTATATGAGAGCTTCGAAGTTTTATGTGTCGTTTTTTGGGCTTGAAATGGTTTCTATTTAGTATTAGGTACTATGATCAAATATGTCACATGTAATAATTTGGCTTGAAAACTGAAGAATAATTCTTTTACGAAAAATATGTATGGAGCAGGTATGAAAAATCAGGATATCTCTGGTACTGAAAAAAATCCCGTTCTATCCTTACAGAGGGTTATAGTACTAGTTATTTGTAATTTTGTCATTTCTTTTTTCGTCGATTTTTTCTTTTCTTATCTTTAACAATCGTTTTAATATGAAAGACCACAGAAATACATTTTTATGAATAAATGGTTACTGTACATGTTTTTTTTTTATCCTCGAACATAAATAAAATGTGGCTACAAAAATAATTGTTGAAAAATTATGTATTTATTTAGAAAAATAATAATAATGGCAACACCGCCGTGTCAACAAACTGTCTAATTTTCCCTCAGAACATTATTAGCATAGAAGGAAGGCTAAAAAAAAAACAGTATCTGCCTTTAGTCTCATTCTATCTTATGGCAAGAAAAAGGATGTTAGAATGAGATCAATGATTCGCACTTTGTTTTATTTTTTTGGCTTGTCACAAGATGATCTGTCATTTTGGTTATATTGGTTATAATATAACCCGCCCAAATTAGGTAGTACTTTGCTTAAGAGTGTGACAGTTCGGTCATTGAACAATTTGACTTGTTCGCGTGTTCATTGTTCATGAGTTTGTAGTAAACTCCCTTGGTTACATGATATTTTTATAATAATTATGTTGTTAGATTGCACGAATTCTTTGCATAAATATACATAGTGAGTGTGCGGACTCTGTGGTATAATGTCTTGTGTGGTTGGGAGCTGCAAGTCCCATTCTTTACGAAAAGAAAATAACCAACAACTATTGACTTTCCATCGGTAAGTTTTTTTCAAATTATTTGTATAATGCGAGCTGATAACCGATTAGAAATATAAAACAAGGTTTTCTGAATCACTTTGTAGTGGAAAGCAGTCGTAATAACTATTTCAGTAGAAGTTTTAGCGACTATTCGGAAATTTCTTTGAGGTTATCATAAATATGCATACTGACGTAAATAATATTGTCGATACTTTTATTTTACAGATTTCCTAAAGACGATGTGAAAAAAATTATGGGTAAATCGCATTGGTAGAATAAATTGAACTCCAAAAAAAGCATAGACACATTTGCTCCAAGCATTTTACTTTGGATTAATTTATGTTTACAATGAAACTGCAAAATGGAGACGACTTCTATCTTTAAAATATCATGACGGTACCTTGTCAATATATCTATGAAAACATCATGTACGTAAAGAACATGTAAAGCTATGGATTAGCAATAGGCTTCAAAATGATTCAGATTGTGACAGATAGTGTGTTACGTAATTAGGGTGCAGGTTTCAGGCTTGCTAAACTAGACTCATCTTTCATGGAGTACTGTTTGAAATGTTACAATAAAATACCTCCCCATATACTTTAACTGAATAAAACGAAATTTAAATCTTGTATAAAACGCACACCATGCAGCCAAGCATATTATAAGTTGGGGGATTACATCGCTAATAAAAATGCTTGGCTCAATTTGGTCCTGCTCCACAAGGGCGCATAAACTAGTTGAGTAGGTAGCATTTGAAATTACTGTTGAAGCTGCTGAATATTGAAAAAACTATCTTTGCATTGTATAAATTCAAGCTCTCAGTATTGTATAATTGCATAGCACATGTGTGAGCGCTGTATGTACCTACTATAAAGTTACCATTTAATAGGTTCGTCTTTCATTGACTTGAATGTGCCCTTACAATATACAAAGCTAAAGCTATATCTGATTGGAAATTATTATTGTTATTCCAAACATGATTTTATACCTACTACATATACTTGTTATTTTTTTAAATTTACAGACTTACAAGTTAAAGTTAATGTAGGTCTGCACTTATGAACCTCGACTGACTCGACGTATTCTACTTAAAATGTCGACCATTACATTTTAACCTTAGCGCGTAAGCTGTCCAGCCAGGGTCGCGGATTGTTCGAAAGAGTTACCGTGGCCCTGGCGCATAGGCAACTGAAGGAACACGGGTGGGTTTTAGTCAGTAAGAGTCTGACTCGCCCTTCCGCTCCGCCCAGAGCCGGAGAGGTCATTTGATGATTTCCAACCCAAAAAAAAAGAGCTGTAACAAATAGTCGAATTTTAAAATAGATTTTATTTTCCCGTAAAATTTGTTGATTTATTTGAAGCTTAATAATTTCCCTGTCCTCATTCATTCACGATTTTTGCTTTATTTTATATATTTCAAGAAAGTTTAATATATCCCATCACAGACATTCATTTTAGCAATTAATGCATGTCATCGATGAATTTATCGACGTTGAAAGTGCGTGAGTCACATCATTAGTCAGAATAAAATTAGTGACAACCTACAAAATTTTGAAATGTCTTTTGTACGCATGTCCTTCTATAACATATCAGCAGCCTCCATATGTCAAAGTGAACCAAATATATTGAGTTCAGTTGCTATTTTAGCCTTCCTTCTATGCTTTTGTTATTATTCTGAGAATTTTCGAGTTTTTTATAATTTCAACAGTAATAATAATTTTGACTCATTCTTGCAATAGTTCATCATTTTATACCAAACCAAAAACCTGAAAACCAATTTTTAACGAAAAAAGAGCCTCAATACCAGAATGCAATAAATTTTAACAAAAACTGTCGAATCGGAGGTGACATGACCGATGTCACCTCCGATAAAACAAGCAATAAATAGGAAAATGAAGATATGTTGACAAGATCAGCCAGCCGCACGTCGAGCACGCCCACCAACTCCGGATTCTTCGCTCAGCTCCGCCTCGCCACCGCCGGTATCCAGCGCCATTGTGAGCGCTGTGACGACACCGGCCGCGGTAGTTGCGTCGAGCTCGAGCGATGAATATTTTTCCCCGCCCATAACGCTACCACCTGTTCGTCGACGGGGAGGACACCGGCCGCCGGACGGCTTAGGACCTCGAGGCCCACCGGCCTCTGATAGGGTCCCAGCTCCCAGCGGAAGTGTGCAGCGCATGAGATGGACACGATCCATTAACGAAAACGTCATGCGCTCATACTATGGGGCTACAGAGGGGGAAACAATCTGACCGCTTACCGTGTTCGGATGCTCTCTCTTTTTCAGGTGCTTGAGCAAGCTGTCAACGTTTCGGCACAACGACTGTCGGATCAGGTGCGGGTCATCCAACGTAATCATCAGTAATGATAGTGTAGGTAAGATTGTTATAAATAAATAAATAAATAAATAAATCATATGTTGGATGACGCTGTACTTGATCACCTGTGGAGTGAAATGCAGAGTAGTCATGTCATCGCCCCCCCGTCGCAGACTGTAGTTGTACTACCACAGTCTATCACAAGTCAAGCAGACGAGGGGAGTGATGACAGGGCTGCAAACGTAAGTACCCAGTGCAATGAGGAATTGAGGAGTGCTTTAGAGGGTGCGATTCGAGAATATCGGTTCATGTCGCCCGAACTTAGACCACGCTTACCTCGTTTGCCCATGCATAACAAAAACAGGGCGCTGGTGGCGGCTCTGGATTCGCAGTTGTCAAACTATTTTGATGACTGCGAAGACCTCACCGATACTCATTCGATTCTGTTCTGCGCAGCTGTAGCGGCATGTCGTGTAGCTCACGTCAAATTTGCTAATGATTCTAGAGCTACACGACCGAAACTAGCCGTACCAGCTTGGCAGTGCAGAATTGAGCGCCGTATTGGTGGGGCCAGAGCTCTCATCGGCAAACTAACCTGCTTCAGGGAGGGCAATACTCGCCCTAGAGTGATGCGCTTTGTGAGACGCGCGTTCGCAGGGACTGATATCAGCCCTCAGGACTATACGTCCTGTGTCACAGAGCGCATCGACTTCCTGAAGCAGAAAGTGTATGCATGGGAGAACCGTATTCGTAAGTATAAGCGGCGAGTGGAGCGATACACTCAGAATCGCACCTTCCAGCGCGATGAAAGGTGGGTTTATAGGGGTTGGGATCGACCGGATCAAGGTTTGGCTGACACGTGCCTACCAGATGGTTAATGCCATGTGTTCTTTCTGGCGCAATATTTGGTCGGTGCCTGTCAGTCACACCGAAGGTGATTGGGCGCGGGAAGTCGAGCGAGCCGGCGATCCAATACCAGAAATGGGGGCTATTACCATCTGCCCCCAAGATGTAACTCGTGCAGTCCGCCCGCTGCCTAACTGGAAGTCTCCAGGGCCGGACGGACTGCACAACTTCTGGATCAAATGGTTCGGTAGGTCGCACGCTCGCTTGGCGGCTCAGTACCAGGTTGCTTTGTAATCTGGTTCGCTACCCCAATTCCTAATAACAGGAGTTACCCACCTGCTCCATAAATCAGGTAGCACTGCGGAACCCAAAAATTATAGGCCGATCACTTGTTTACCGACGGTCTATCAAGTTCTTACATGCATTTTGAGAGCTAAAATTAACAAACAGATAGACACCAACTTCATCATGTCTCCTTCTCAAAATGAATGTAGGAACGGGTCCCGTAGTACTAAGGAGCTACTCCTCATTGATATGGCCATTAGCCAACAGGTTCGTCGTTCCCGAAAGGATCTGTCGACATGTTGGATAGATTACAAGAAGGCCTATGACTCGGTGCCACATACATGGCTTATGAGGGTGCTGGAGTTGTTTAAAATAGATGCAACTCTGCGCACCTTCCTGAAGTCATGTATGGGGCAATGGAGAGCGGTCCTTCACTATCCAGGATGTCGAAATGTCCAGAGGAATAACGAACCGATAAGGATCGAGTGTGGCATATTTCAGGGTGATAGTCTGAGTCCGCTTTGGCTCTGCTTAGCCTTGAATCCTCTAAGTACACTATCGGAGGGTTCAGGTCTAGGCTATCGGCTGAGGAGAGGTGGTCAGGTTATATCTCACTTCCTCTACATAGATGACCTAAAACTATATGCCCCCAACAAGTTTCCACAATACTGTTGGTGTCAAAATACACAAGCTTGTTACTGTAATGATGACTTAATAAGAAGTGCTTATGCTTAATATACTTATGAATATAATTGTTTTATCTTTTTGTAATTTTTTCAAAATATGTGAAAGCACACAATATAATTTTACTACAATTTAACTTTAACAACTCAGTCACACAGTCAGTGATTTCTTCTTTATTGACCATAGCACTATTACTTGCAAATACAGTAATGATGTTTTTAGGATTATAACTATACATTTCCTGTTACTGATGCAATTTTTCTTTTTGTAGGTTGTCCCTGGCATACAATAATTTTGAGTAGGTACCTCTGTTTTGAACGACCACCGCCCAATGTTTTTGGGAAGCCATTATTTTTAAATTCGTAATCTTTAAGCGCTGCTGAAGGGCTTGCTAGTACTTATTTATTATGTTAAATAACTAGTATAATAATTTCTATCTAATTTACATAAGTATATTTTTTATTATTTAATATTTATTTTTATTGTTTAGAACCAGAGTCCTTGTCAAGACGAATCAAACGAGCCCAAACTTGATGGAGTTGCGTCGTTTTATTATAGAGTTCCCATGGCCAACTTCCGGCTCCATCATATCAGCTCCATGTCAGAATAATATTGCATTGTCATCCGATTTACATAATATGATTTGGAATTTAGATGATTGAGAAAATAACTATTTTTATTATTGTAATATTTGAGATACAAAACGTTTGCGCTGGGCTTGGTTTATATTTTTAATAATCTTAGTCGTCTCCTTCGAGCCTCTATCATAAGTAGGTAAATCTAAATCATCTAACTAGATGAGCGTCAAGATTCTTTTATTTCCTTTATTTGGATGCTGACCTTGTCCTGTAGACGTACAGCATTTAGAGCTAGGATCAAGAGGCTACGCAGTCATCTTGGCTTGACACTTGCCACTCTTCCGCTGGAGGAGGACTGGCATCTGAAAGTGTTGAAAACGTCATTAACTCATTGCTATAAGTATACTTACGTATGAACATCCGTTTTATGTAGCTCACCTACACTCCTTCAAAACCCGTTTTTCATTTGCCTACGAAACCTAAACATTAAAGACTTTTAAAAGTCACACAAACCGGACCGCGAATATTTTTATCAATGTGATAACTTGATAAGAATAACAATAAGTCAAGTGGGTGCTCTTAGGTAGGCAGCTGAATTATTATTATTAGTAAAAATATTGTCAATGCATGCGAGACTCCGATTTTGAACAGTAACTAGGGCGTAATACAGAGCTACAATCAACTTAATAAAAATCATTCACTCTCTGACAAAGAATGCACAGCCTAAACCACTACCTTAGGGGTTAAATTGGTCAGCTCGCCTTCCGGTAAGGACCAGGCCCGGCTCGACGGCGCGTTGTGTTTCACGCGCGCCTCAAAGAGTTGTCAGCATAATTGACGGGGTCCGATAGGGCCGATGCCTGCCGGGGTCGCGGATTGTTCGAAAGAGTTACCGTGGCCCTGGCGAACAGGCAACTGAAGGAACACGGGTGGGTTTTAGTCAGTAAGAGTCTGACACGCCCTTCCGCTCCGCCCAGAGCGGGAGAGGTCATATGATGATTTCCCATCCAAAAAAAAAAAAGGGGTTAAATTGGTGATGAAAGTTTGTATGAGAGTTAATCATTTTTGACGATGGGAAATTCCATTGGGCATACGGCTTGTGCAAAATAACACAAGAAAAATTGAATTTTGTATGGACTTCTACATCTATACATAAAATAACGGGTGTGAAAATACTCATAACGAAGCCGAGAGTCACTCTGTCGTGTTCTCTCCATTATTATGATCATTTTCTGTACCGGACCATACCTGGGAACCTTCTGGTTACGGAGATATTGAAGATCACAGTTCCAAATTTTTTGAGTGTTTTTTTTAAATGAAAACGAGTTTTAAATGTTATTAAGTACTTAACTTTAAAGACTCCCACGATCCCTGGGCCTCAAGTCTGCTATTACAATAGTGTTAGAATCAAAGACATTAAATTATTATAACAATAGACAGGACATAACGAACAAAATCGTAATCCGATACATTTGTCCTAGTGGACAAAAGTCGCTCAGTCTAGTGTGGTACGCTTGCATGTCAAGACTACTCAATACTGTCAAGTCGCATTCGTGTCCACCAAAATAAAAATATTTTTTAAGAAAATATGCTGATTTACGCATTGCGATATTGCAAATCTCGTTATGGTAAAACGACTGGATCTAACTTCGCTTTATTTTCGTACTTATTTTTTAAAATTACTCAGTAATTAGAATTAAATAATTTTGCTATTCAAAGCTAGATGGTGTTACTGACGCTCGAGATCAAAGTTTGTATGAAAATGTTCCCAGTAGCCGCTCTAATTTTGCTATATTATGCTAGATGGCATCACTGAGACGTGGGATCACAGTTTTTCTATGACATTTCTTCGCATAGCCTCTCTATTGTATCTATCTTAAATCTCTTTGGTTAGAATGGTCTATCATTGATTTCATAATTGTTGATTTTGACATGTTTGGTAATCTACTAATATAATGGCGTCATTATGACTTTCCAATGGTCAACCACTGACACTCCATTGAAAGAAATGGCATAGAATGGTAATCTCGTAGATAATGACAAATGAATGACTGACTTAGGCGGTAATCTGCTAAAATTTTGACAGTTCCTTTGATCAGTGACCTACCATTGGACCGTCATTGTGCAGTCATTGCTTTTAATAGCTCGGTTGTCAAAAAGTGTTTGCTAGCTATCGTGTTTGTGGAATATTGAACGGAGAAATGTATTCACTACGAGCAAATATTCTCGAGCTAGCCAACGCAGTGGATGCTAGAGAAAGAAGATGGGCGGAATGGTGGTGAATGGTCTTGTTGGTTTTCCAGAAAATCAATTAGAGCCGAAATTTGTTCAATTAGAACCATTTTGTCTATAATTGAATAAATAAATAGAAGATAATTTAAATATATGTACAAACAAAAATAGAATTAAAACACTCAAATGAAACTAAATAACAAACAAAACACCGGCCGCTAGAAATAAAAACAGATTAACGTCAGTAAGCCCTAATGTCACATTTGACTTTGACAGCTAAACCGATAAAATATTATTGAGTTGTATAGTTTCACATTTATCCGCGTTGCACATGTAAATGCAATGTTTTTGCTATTTACGAACTTCTTACTACTTCAGATTGTTTAAAACACTAATAAATAATATGTAAAAATATATATAAATGAAATCTGGCATGACTAAATGTTCAAATTTAGTAGTAGTTTTTCGAAAATAATTTCTACTTACGGGTTTTATAATAATGGCAATACGACAATGTCATTCTACCACGATTATAATACGAGACCACTGACCGACCAATGATCGACCATTATGAATTTAGCAGATTAAGAACTTTTAACAAAATGACAATGGGATCGTGTTGGAATGACGAATTTATAAAAAATAGAAGACTTGCGGCCCTGTACCGTTGCATGCACCCATAAGCATAATATTGTCCGTGCGTTACATTGCGCACTTACCGTGATCAGCGAATTTTCATACCAAAAGTAAAAGTCATTTCCCAGCAATTATTTTTGCAGAAAGTACCTTAGTTTGATGCGCAAAATGCACAGACAACGACTCCGTGAAGGGTCTTATTACACCCTGTAATATATTAAAATCAGTTTTCGTTTCTGTCGGTGTGACCGCGTTATTATTTACCTACTACTCAACGAATTTAGATGCGCTTTTCAATATCATTTGGAAAATTAAATCCGGAAGGTGTATGTGTATTTTTACTTAATTATATTAGATAAATGTCAATGTTTTGTCAAGCTGTACATACCATGTGAAGCAGGGGCGGGTCGCTAGTACATAAATAAAAACAAAGGCAGTCTTACGTCCACACACAAGTCCAGCGCAGACAGCAACTGCAACGGTAATTAAATACATTTTTGTATAAAAAGACCCTTGACATAGCTGTCAGCTACGCAATCTGAACATCAAGCTATCTTACATTGAGTAATACTTTTATTATCCAAAAACCGCCGTTTGCGCTAGCGCGCAATGAAACACACGCAAGACATTTTGCTTATGGGTCCATGTAACGGTACAGGCGCAGGTGGTACAAGGGTTAAGTTATAAAGCAAGGGTCAGGTAGGGGCCATAGTCTTCCCATAGTCCTAGATAATTAGTTCAGTTTAGCCACCTAAGCCCATAATCCAATATCTTTGTTTCCATATCCTGCAATAGTCCTACACCAACCGGGGGTTGTCCTTGGGTGCACTTACATGGTCGATGGCCCTTTACAGGGTCCCGATCTGGGCGGCTGACCTGACGGCCGGCAGCATTGCTGTTTTGCGTAAGCCGCAGAGAGCGATGGCCGTCAGAGTCATAAGGGGATACCGCACGATCTCCTACGAGGCGGCTTGTATACTGGCCGGATCCCCGCCCTGGGACCTGGAGGCGAAGGTGCAGCTCAGGAGTAGGCAGTGACCTGTCGCTGCCGGCCGTAGTGAATGCTATGGTCGGCGGCGACGAGTCCTAGGACGCGGTGGTATCCTTTTGCGAAACAGTTATCTCGCAGAAGGAGGCTGCGGAAAGGGAGCGAGAGATCTCAACCTCTCACCCGGCCCGCAGCAGGCACACCGGGCGTCGGCGGAGGGCGGACAACGCCCTCTTCCAGCCCCCCTAAATGGGTCCAGGGACGATGGACTTGGAGATGTCCGTCGCCCCCCATACATCAGGACCCGAGGCGGCGGCGCGTAGTGTACCACGCGCGCCCCTCTTAGACGTCGCGGGGGGAGTCAAACCTCACTCCCTCCGCTCGACCGGACGGGGCCCGCACTGGCGGGCCGGCACTAGTCGGGGGTTGCAGAAGATTCGTACGTTCCCGCGACCCCCGGCGTAGGTGTGAGATGGAACACCGGGGTGGTTTTTAGTCAGTAAGAGTCTGACAGACCCCTCCGCCCCCCCCAGGGCGGTGGACATTCATGAGGATTTTCCAACCCGGACCAAAAAAAAAAAAAATGCAGCGTAGAGCTTGCTGCTAACACGCCGAGGAGTCGAACCCCGGCGTGAGGTAGCTAAAAATCAAACTCACGAAGCAAATATTAAAAACCATCTGTAACATAGAATTAAAAAAAATTGCAAAAAAAAAAAATATTTTGTCGTTGGAATTTAAAAAGTCAAAAATACTAAGAAAATATAATCACAATTAGATTTTCAGAGAACTTAAAAGATGTTACCAAATATATATATTTTAAATATAGGTATTCTGATGAATTGACAACAGGGGAACAATAAATGGATGGGTAAGCCAAAGACCAAAAAAGGTGGCCTTGCAATCAAAAGCAAAGGAAATCTTCTTAGATTAAAGAACAAGACACTAGTTAAAAGAATACCGAACCAATGAAGGGATTACTCACCAAAAGAAAAAGTAACGATAAATTCCAGGGAACGTACAGTCGATCGATTTATGTATATGCTGAATACTCACATATCATGGTTAAATTTATCGTTTTAAATTCACATTCGAAGAATGTTTTAATATTAATAAGCAGAAATTAGATTATTTACATTGAAATTCCAACGACAAAAAAAAGTATTCAATTGTTTTCTTGACAAGATTGTACAGAACAACTGTCAATTTTTTAATATTCAAAAAAATTCGAAAAAATAAAAAGCTGACCGATTGTCGCGTAAAAAGAGTTTAATCGATTTGTGAACAAAACGTATGTAATTGCAGGAATTATACTGCATCAGTATATAAACTAAATGTATGGATGGCTCTGTAAGACGCGGTATTGACATTACGACGAGAAGACAAAAATAGCCCGGTAACGTACGTATTTTGGCTGTGACTTTACCTACCGTTTTCCGTGCAAGGACAGGTCAAAATGGCATACAATATGGCCTATAAATCAAGACCGGTCTGAACATAGGTTCTCCGAACTTTCACGAATGTTCTCTCACTAACACTCGCCAAATGTCATCATCATCATGTCATGTCATGTGTGTGTGTGTGTGTATCATGTCATGTGTGTGTGTTGGGTGTTCCTAAAAAAAAAAATTGCGCCGCCTTTTGCGCAAAGTTCGGACCGGCCATGATACATCGGCCGTATTGTACCTGCGTACTTATTAACCTATTAAAGAACCACCGACTTCCAAAGAAAACACTTCAAAGTGAAAAATTACTTTAATTTTGGCAGACGGGAAATAGTTTTTTTGTTATACAAAAATGTCGACAACGACATACCAATGCATTTTTTTTTTCAATCGATCGTCTGTGGAACGGAGGCGGTATATATGCGTTTGGGGTTAGAGGTTGTTGGTATGTATGTATGTCTGTTACCATTTTCCTCGAAACCTACTGGGCCGATTTTTATACTTGTTTTTTTTTTGTAATTTCGGTGTATTTTTAAAACATTTATTTTGTGTTTATGTGGTGAATCCTTTTTTTTTGTTTTTCGCTACTCTATGTAGCATTTAAGGATAATTTAAATCTATTTAATAATAAACAAGCCTTGTGCACGATGGGATTCCCATAAAAATAATCTAAGAAATAAACTGATTAATTTAAAAAACAAGAGCAACATTTAATGCTTCTTAATAACCCAGCAGTTTAGGCTGTGCGTTGTCTGCCGGTGAATGAATAAGATTGTTTAAAGTAAGTAAATAAATAAATTTTAAACTTATTTTCCAGGAATGTAGTTCGCCTCGGAGAATGCGATATTACGAATGAAGGTATTTCTTACGGAACTTATCCATGCTTCTTCCAGATTGTGTCCATTTTGCAAAAAATCGGTAGTACCTAAAAGCGACGACCGCGACACCAGACTTTTCAACTTGATTCGGAACTACTACATATTTGTAAAGAACTGCAAAAAAAAAAATTATAACACTGAACAAGTAAGTAGTTATAGTCGCGTGAATGTTTATGTGCGCGTGCACTTAAACCTGCGTAAAGATCTAGATTCTTAGTTTTTAATAATAATAATTAGCCTTAGGAGTAGATGTAAAACTGTCCTGATGATTCAAGACTCAATAACTTTTACGAATTTGATTTATGAATTTATTTACTGGATAAACTTGATATTTTAATAGGTACTTCTACCATTAAGGACCATAGCAAGAGACACCGGTTTGTTATTCGCAAGATTTTCCTCATAACACACGAATAAATGTAGCTGCACCACAAAGTTGCTGTTGCTAGTTGGTCTCTGAGCCTTGGATCAAGTGGTCTGGCTCGCACGGGCTCAGTGCAAAGTAACACTTACTTTATTTAATTTCTCACAAAAATGTATTTAATTACCGTTGCGGTTGCTGTCTGCGCTGGACTTGTGTGTGGACGTAAGACTGCTTTTGTTTTTATTTAGTTACTAGCGACCCGCTCCTGCTTCACACGGTATGTACAGCTTGATAAAACATTGAGATTTCTTTATTATATGTGTGTTTAATATTAATGTAGTGTGCACATAAACCTTCCGAAATAAATTCACTAAATGATGGTGCCAAATCGCATCACAATCTATTGCGTAGTTAAGAAGAATAACCCTGTCACACAGACTGACACAAAAATAAGTCCATTTAATAACAATTCGAAAGTAGGTAATTCTGTCTGTATGTTACCTTTTCACGCCTGTACCACGGATTTCGATAAAATTGGCTAGGAGATAGATGGCATTCTGGGGAAGGACATCGACTACTTTTTGTCCCGCTAGCATATTGCCGTGGGATTATTTGTGACATATCTACGCGGGCGAAGCCGCGGGCAGAACCTAGTGTATAACCTATGTAAAATTTCTACTTTTATATCTGTAATTTTTATGGTGTACATAATAAAGAGTATTCTATTCTATTCTATTCTATTCTATAATTTGTGTTACATAAAGTATGTATACTTAAATATAGAAGATGTAGCCTGATAAATGAATGCTTCTTGTGTTATTTTGCACAAGCCGTGCGCCCCCGATGGAATTTCCCATCGCCAAAAATCACGGACTTCCATTCAAACTTTCATCCCCTATTTAACCTATAGGGGATGAACTTTAAAAAAGTCCTTCCTTATTACTCGCCTTCATTATATTAAGAGCTCTTGTTAAACACCTATAACAATAATAAACAATAGCTAGAAAGGAGAATGCTCAAAAAAAAACCAGAGCGAACAGATACAGGATCTAGCTCAATTTTTTTTCTCATTTTTAGTGATATCATTCTGTAAATATTTCACTATAAGATTCAATACATTAATGTGTGACATTGTGCTATTTGTTTTTCATCAGTGGTTATTTTATTTTCTTTACTATGTCTTCGATTTGTGTATACCCGATGTTATAAATACATACATACATATATTCATGCCCGTGATCCCATAGGAGGAGGCAGGGACTGCAGATTGTCTATATCAACTATCCACAGACCACTTTTCGCCGCTTTTCTGCGAGACTCAGCGTGATGAGTGGCGAACTCTGTCGCCGCCGTTTAAATGTTAAGTCTCATCTAAGTCTCTTAGTCGACTTTTATGACACGTCGAGAAGAAGGCATTGGTGCTATTCGTAACCGCCACAACACGGTTTAATAAATACATATATACACACAATATAAATAAATTATTCAATAGTGTTAATTTCTACATTTATATCCGTAATTTTTATGGTGTACATAATAAAGAGTATTCTATTCTATCCTATTAAACTTCCATGGCCATTAGGCAAAGATTAAAGTAACAATACTGAAAAACAACGTACTCATTGCATGTAAAAAACACAGGGTGTCCGTTACGAATAGAACCAACGTCTTCTTCTCGACGTGTCGTAAAAGTCGACTAAAAGACTTAGATGGGACTTAACATTCAAACCTCGGCAACAGAGTTTGCCACTCATCTCATCACGCTGAGTCTTGCAAAAAAGCGTTGAAAAGTGGGCTGTGGATAGTTGCTTTTGACAATCTGCAGTCTCTGCCTAGTCTAATGGGATTAATGGGCGTTAGTGTATGTATGTTTGTATTTATATCATCGGATATACCAAAATCGAAGATATCTTAAAGAAAAAAAAGTCACCCCCGATGAAAAACAAATAGGAATATCACACGTTTTGCCATCGAATGTTATAGTGAAATATTTACAGAATGATATCATTAAATATCACTAAAATTCTGTGGTACATCTTGTATCTGTTCGCTCTGGGTTTTTTTTCATACTTGATGAGCATTCTCCTTTTACAGCGCACAGCTTATATACTGCTAGTTCTAGACCTAGCGGTTTAAGCTATTAAGCTAATTTAAGTTTTATACTATGTAGATTGTACCTGACTACCTGTGTATTACTTCATAATTGTTATTCAAAACGCCATTCTCGCATGCATTGATAATGATATCGCACTGATACTACAATACTTTTGTAACTCAAAATGTGACTTTTTTTCAGAATCGATGAAAAAATGATTATTCACTTCATTATTTCTTTTAATATGATGTTATCTCAAATTTTACATATTTTGAGTTACAACAGTATTGTATTATCAGTGCGATATATTCACTTAATAATATCTAATAATAATTTCACGGTTGACTTACGATAACCCACTTAATGTTATTCATAAACATAAGGAAAATTATTGATAATAATAATAATATTTGTGTTCCGTCTTGTGTGACTTTCAAAAGTCTTTAATTTTTAGGTTTCGTAGGCAAAAGAAAAACGGGTTTTGAAGGAGTGTAGGTGAGCTACATAAAACGGGTGTTCATACGTAAGTATACTTATGGCAATGAGTTAATGACGTTTTCAACACTTTCAGATGCCAGTCCTCCTCCAGCGGATGGCGGATCTGGCAGTTGTCAAGCCAAGATGACTGCATTCCCACTCGATCCTAGTTCTAAATGCTGTACGTCTGTAGGACAAGGTCAGTATCGTTACGATCAATAGTTAGATGATTTCGATTTACATACTTAGAAGTAAGCGTCACGCTTTGTGGTGTCTTTGCTTTTCATGTGGAACAAATGGCGAGCCAACATCGAAGCAGGAGAAAAGGTTGTAAGAACCTCATCCCGACATCATCACGAAGTCCATTCGCTTTGGCTTCGGGATGTCTCTTAGACAGCACGGTATATCCGACGTGTGCTGTGAGGTATCCTGCACCCTAATTGAGTAACACACTTGAAATAACAATCTGATTCCAAACATGATGTTGCAGCATTACAAATGCCTTGGACGGGACATTATGGAATGTCCCGTGCTACCAAGTCCTTACCAAAACGTATGATAAGAACACCCAATTTACTCTTTTATAATTTCCATATTGACGATATTATCGAGGATTTCCAAGTCCACGACACGGCATCACGATGACACAGGGAAGTAAAATGTATGGAAATATATGAAGAAGCTTTTAAATTTCCGTCCACATAACGGTATAACATGCACGTATTTCGATAATATCGTGATTATAGAAATTATAAAAGCGCACAATAGATTTCTACGTATAAAAACCTAAAACTCATATCTTTCAGGTGGTCACGCGATCGGTCAGCACCCTTGGGCAGCGCTTATAGATTACGAATTAAAAAAAACAAAAGCTCCAGAGACGTTATGTGCAGGAACTCTAATCAGCGGCCAATATGTCCTGACATCTGCCCATTGTATCGCCGGAGCAGTACAGGATGTAGGCACGCCGTAAGATAAACCTTGACTTTTTGTTTCGTTCGGCAAACAAGCATACAGTGCTATAGTCTGTTCACAGTTATTTTACCTCTGAGTTTGCATCACTGTTAAAATCACAGTGTTCTTTATTGCCGTTGCCATAAGGTTGCTGTTGGGTTGCTGTCATTGACAAGTCTGTCAAATTCACAATTCACAATGGCCTTTTTAGATCGTTACAATAAGGTTGCTATTGAGTTGCTGCTGTCAGAGCTAAAATAACTGTGAACGGACTGTACACGGATCTTTTTTGTTTAGGAAAAACAAAAAAACAAAAAACAAGATGGTGGTGTTAGTTCCGATTTTGGCCACGCGCCAAATGAACCTTGTAGCGCTATACCTACTTACCTACGCAATTTCAATAGATAGGTACTCGTCCGCATCGCTGTCATCTGCAAACATGCCCAGAACTGGCAGCATTGCCACGTTGAATGGCAATGCTAATTCTTTGGCCAAAGAACGAGGCAGCCCTGTAGTTACGTGAGGTGTCGATCATTCAGCGAGATTACTTACATAAGAGTAATTTTATTAATTAATTACTTTACATGTTAGGTTACAACTTAAAACGTATTAATTAATTTTCAAACAAGATAATAATAACACACCTAATCCATAAGCTAACAGTCAGAGGACTGGCTTCGGCTGGCCAATTTTTTGGCCAGCGCAAGAATCAGCATCGCCATACAACGTGGCAATGGTGCGGCCTTTTGAGCACTTTCCTTTTGACAGCACAGCAAAGGAATCTTTTTATGCCCCATGATTCCTTCGCCTCCTTTTTCATATACATGTACTTACATATTATTATTATTAAACGAGGCTAAATAATAACAGCCGCACGGGTCGATGAAAGGTTAAGCTACGCTTGACACGGTCGGTTCGTGGATGGATGACCATCCATTTCATATCGAGACCCATCCGTGCTTCGGAAAGCACGGTAAGCGATTAGTCTCGGCTGTAATTCGTAGATCTTTGATGATCGTTAGCCCAAAAGGGTGAGAACCAGTCTTACCAAGGAGTGTCGTGTCACCCAGTAACTGATTTGTGGAGGTCAGATAGACAGTCGCTCCATGCAAAAGACTGATATTCAGCTGCATCCGGTTAGTTTGGAAGCCGACCCCAGCATAGTTGTGAAAAGGCAGGCAGATTGATTAATTGATTTTAATACGTATTTACCAGGACTGCAGTTCGCCTCGGAGAGTTCGACTTAAGTCATGAAGGCAGGGATTGCGTACAGGTCGATGGAGGTGGTGAAGATTGCAACGATGAACCCATCAGCATCGCGATCGAGACGGCGATACCTCATCCGAAGTTTGCGCCGGGCCATCCTTCGAAGTGGAACGATATTGGCTTGATCAGATTGAAGGAGGTAGCTCCGTACACAGGTTTGTAGCGAGTTATTTTAAATTGGCTATGGTACCCTAATAATTTCGTCATGTCCGTCTGTACGTCCATCTGGATGTCGCACAGCCATTTTACTCGAAGCCCATTTATTGTATGTGTATTCTGTGCACTGCTAAACAACTGTGTGGTGATATTACGAAAAAAATATTACGGGTGGCACTGCCCATACACGTAACCGAAATATGAAAAAAAATATCAACGCACATAAGCGTGTTATCTATTGCTGGATCCCATAATCAAAAAGATTATGATACTTTTGCGTGTTCCGAGACACACTTGGACGGTTTTTTACTGTTCTGTACCCTCCTTTTGGGCTTCGCCGCAACTAAGTAAAAAGGAACGCAAAATTGAAATTACCCCTGTGTCTGTCTGTCCGTCTGTTAGACTTACTTTTCGCTGAAAATTATGGGCGAGGTACTGATTGATGCTTTCAATCGTCTAGAAAGGCTTCTTACCTGTTATCAGAAAAGCCACGTAACTGCAAAACTAACATTTAATAACAAATAGGCAAAACCACAGCCACTTTTTTTTTAAATAATCGTTTATGTTCTAGATTTTATACGTCCCATCTGCCTGCCAACCAAAAACCTGGAGGGTAATCATCCTGACCATCCGTTGTCTGCCGTTACTTGGTATAACCCACTGAATACTCATGAGAAACTCAAGATGCTTATTAAAGCGCCCTTCGTCAGCCAGGAAGTAAGTAACCGTCAGTCGTTGTCGTCTTTCGTTTTGCAAACGATTCATCTTGCGCCTTGCCCATGCATTAGCTGAAATATCAGTTTCTATTAGCCAAATCTGTGAACTCAAAACGCAGCATAATTATGTACCGTCGACCGAAAGTCTGTGTTAAAGAAACCAGTTTAAGCTAGCCTCGTATTGTATTCAAACTCCGTACTACGCTAGGCTAGCTCTAGACCGAAGTGTTACCTGACGCACAGTAGTGCTTGACATGCGGTTGACTGTACATACGAGTGTAGACAACCTTATAGTCTTTATTAAAAACTCGATGCAAATGAGATGCATGCTCGGGTTTATTTTTGTTTAAATTTTCTGTTATTGTTAATTTAATAGGCACGACGTTGTTTTTCTTTCATATTGCTTCTAAAATGTCCCTCAAACCCACGCAGCTAGTTACCTAAATCGACAGAAATCATGAATGCAACGAAAAAGATTAAATCGACTGACAAAACAATTACAAAGCTAATACGAAACTTCATTATTTCACAGCAATGCCAACCAGTATACAGCAAACGATATGGCAGCATCGTGTTCGGACAGGGTCATCTCTGCGCGGGTGGTATAGAAGGCATAGACACTTGCAAGGGCGATGGCGGTGGTCCCTTAGTGTACGAGAATCAAGGAATATCCGAACTTATAGGCATCGTCAGCTTTGGACCGACTCCATGTGGTCAAAAGGACGTTCCTTCAGTTTACACCAATGTATACGAATACCTTGATTGGATTAAGACTGTTATTGTTTCGTAATTTATATATTTTATAACTTACATTATAAGGCTGACACGCCATTGAGCGGAGCAGAGGATTCCGTCCAACAGTCGTCAAAAACATTCAATAAAAGGACCCCTTTTATTGAATGAAACAAAAAAATCACCAAAATATTTTTTATTTTTTATTAAAGACCTTAAAATAACCTATCATTCTTCCATTTACTATATCAGAAAATTCTTCATAGATTTATAGATATTTGATGAAATATAAAATATCCCATCCCATATAAAATTCTACATATCAGTAAAAATGTATGGCTTCGCCGTTTCGCTACCGTCGTGGAGGTGATGCGTATATTTAGTTTCTCAAGTAAGTAACGAAACAGCCAAGCCATACATTTTTACTGATATGTAGAATTTGTGAAGTTAGGGTCGGTAGAGTTAGGCCGTGTAGATTCAGAAGCTTGGCTCTACATGAGATCCGATATCTTTTTCACAGGGCAAACCTTATGTGGTCGTCTTGGCAACATTTTACATGAAATGTTTTTGGTGGGATTTCAGTTCTTTTTGTAAGTTGCTAGGCAGTCTTTTTAGTGTTTATTTTTTTCTTCTTTTTTAAGTTTATCTGGGGGCACGGTAGTGTTTTTTTGTATACTGAACTTTGTTTACATACCAAATTTCGGCTTTCTAGCACTTCAGGAAGTACCCTAACATTTTGAAGTCTCATCCAAAGTTCCACCCCCCCATTTTAGGGGATGGGGGGGCGAAAGAAAGTTATAAGTTTATGATTTTTTTTGTTGGTTGTATACTAAACTTAGATTACATACCAAATTTCAGCTTTCTAGCACTTCAGAAAGTAGCCAAACATTTTGATGATCATCAGTGTGTCAGTATATCAGTGAGTGTGTCAGTGACGAAATCGGTGTATTTTAGATATCAATAAAATCTAAAGAACTAGAGCTATTCAATTGAGACTTTGTATGTTTAATTAGTCTATTATTGACATCATATCCTGAGAATATGAACTATCTGGTACATCGAAAACCAACTCTATGAGGGTTCAAAAAAACGACGAAACACTTCGAGAAAAGGTAGTTAGTGCCCTTGCGCATCGCTTGGCTCGTCTTGGCGGGGGCACTGTCGTGCCCCCAGATTAACCTTGAAATGGACACGTTCTTGTAACAACACTTCTTCCTCGCGACACCCATCGTCTCGTTTCTTTCTCTTAATAATTCTCTTGTGACTGTTTCTGTATTCTTCTTAGGGTTTCTTTTTACCAGCCTCGTCAAAAGTATCAAAAGATTCCTGTTGATTTTCTACAAAAATAATGAGTGACTGGTAATGCCTTTTTTATAACATTACCCATAGTACGCCCACAGTAGTTAAAAGCACAGAGTACATTTTATATAGGGAGATAGAGACGTCACTCGAAAATTTCAAGGCGCTGGCGCCCTCTAGCAACAACTAAAAACAACACTCCTTGAAGCAATATATAGGTACGTATAACTACTAGCTATACGTATACATTAATGCTTCATATAGCTATAATAGTTTCAAATCTGCTGTATGCCCTGTCCTATTTCCTTCCATTTTAGTTAGGTAGTAGTTTTTAACCAAAAATAAAACACAAAATCCAATGTCAAATACCTACTTTATTTCTTCTTCAATATTTTTTTACAATATTTGAAGGCCAACTCTTGAATTTTTGCAGTTCAGCACACAACACTTGCTCGCGTTCATATTTTTATACAACACAATATCGGTGCGTTTCACAAACAAGTACACAGTCCACATTTTCGTGCAGGGGTCCAATACCTTTCCAGGTCAATGGATAGAAGCAGAATCCTAAATGTCCATACAAGCAAAGTCGTCAAGAATACTCCCGAAATTAATCGAACCACATCCATAAATTCTATTCTGAATACAAAAAATTACAACATATTTTGACAATTACGCGAGTTGCGTTCCTTTTTTTCCATTGAAACATAACAACAGTTTCAAAAATTGGTGTTGCGTTATTAGATGATTTTATCCATTTAAACAAACGTTGTATGTTAGCACAATAAATTTTAAAGGTGTTTCAACTCCTTAAATATTTTAATTTTTAAAAAGAAATGTGTTTATTTTAAGAAAATCTGGCTAAAATGGAACATATTGTGTTTAAACCTGTTTAAACATAGTATCTCTGTATAGTCTGTGGTTTAGACGAAACCCATGAACATTTTGAGAACAGCGCCATCTACCAATAAGAAAATTCATCTTTGATATTACTCTACCAGTAAATTAAAAATCTATAGAATTGAGTAGTGTATCTCCAAAAGCAGAAGCCTACTGAAACTGGTCAGATATGATTCCCATACTTTTGTTCTAAGCTACAGCACCGTGGTTAAAATGTGGCTGATAATAACGAGAGAGACGTACCTTCTCCGTCATATATTTTTCCATTGTCCGCTGTTAGCCGTCAAGTTATCATTCAATTCATTATGATATCATCACTCACACAGTCTGTCTTTTATTTAATGCGAGACCAAAGAATAGACGGTCTCTCCATAAACATCCTATAAGTGGATCTCTGTTGGCTATTGGTCTGAACCATCACAGTATCACCAAATAAAAGACCACTTAAAAAATAAATTGTGTGCTTTTATGAAACCACGGTAAAAGTGAAACTTTTTCCCTACTCCGCGGCCGACCGTCACGCGACATACAACACACAGACGAAAAAGTTTGAGACGATGTAATAAAAGTTTCACTTTAATTAAATTTTAATTTCTCGATTGTACATTAGAAATTGCTATATAAATCATAATATTGCTAGCAGCGATACAGGGAACACAGTTAGGGCTGCCCTAATTCATCTATTCTAATTAGTTGAACCGGTTGAACTTACAGACTTACAGTTGACCGAACGCCTAGTTTCTATAAAACAAAAATTACCGACGAGTCAAAATTAAACGCAAGTCAAGCGATGCGCTTGTCTGATCACAATTCATTCAACCAATCATAGCAAGTTACGCGCGCTTGACATTTTTTTAGCTAATTTTTGTGTTGATGTTCGTTCCAGGAACCGGGCGTTAGTGGAATAGATTTCTTAATTTTACATTTGACGCTTGTTGTTTTTATCATGCAACAATGATGCGAAGCCCATTACGTCTGCAGAATTTCACTAGCTAATTTAATTTGACCCTGTAGTGCTAGAAATAGGTATATTTTGGCGCTCGAATGACATTAACAGGGAGGCGTTGTTGTTAAATATTTGTGAGATTGTTTTGTAATCTGTATTGGAAAAACAAGATGGTGGCGTTAGTTTCTATTTTGGCCACGCTCCAAAAAATACTTAAAAGAAAGAAAGAAAAATCATTTATTTGCACTACAAAAAATACAAACATAGAAAAAGAGTTGCGAGAAAATATGCATCACATCAACATAAAACACCCCTTTCCTCCTTCCTTGTATAGTAAGAGAAATGGGCTAAAAGAACCACCAAGTAGGTTCCATTAAACGCACGACGACATCGCAGCAGGCAAAGGCTAAAATTGCGGGACTAGCTCAACTCCTATCGAAAGGACTGGCATTAGCAAAAGAGAGAATTGTGTGGAAAAGGGACAGGGAAGCCTTTGCTCTGCATTGGGAAAGCACATGCTAGTTAGATTAGAGAATTTTAATTTGCAGAATACATAGTACTCACGACGACATAATATTGAGATATACATTTCCAGTTTTTGCTGACCTCGCATTGTTAAGGCTTTTCGTACACACGGCTACATATCAAGTTATACATTTCCAGTTTTAGCTGACCACGCATTTTTAAGGCTTTTCGTACATACAATGAGAAGTCAGCATATGTATTGAAATTTAAAGCTTGATATACTAATTCCATGAATAAACTTGTTAGTTGAAAATAATTTAGTAACTTTTTGATACAACACTAGAAAAATGTTGCTAGCAATATAAAATGTGCGAGTCATTTCGTAACTATTTTCATGGTTGGCAACTCAATAAATATAAATTGACGAATCATAGCGTTCTCCAGCAAGAGCCAAACAAACCGATTCCGACTGAGGTGTTTGTCTGTCGCTTTGTCAGGTGTATGCGCGTCTTCTAAATTTTATAATCGGATGTTTGTGTATGAAAACAAGTGAAAATACATGTTTTCTTGAATGAATGTGTGCTCAAACGGCCCAGTAATAATAAAATCGAAGAACCAATAATATTTTATGTGCATTTATGTGATAAAACGACCTTTTCCCCCGTGTATAAATAACGAAGAAGACATTCATGTTTATAAATATTGATTTGTTACTTATCGTGTTTTCTATCGTTTTTATTGTGTCTCAAAACGTGAAGTGAGATGTAGGGAATATAATAACGTGTAAAAGATCTTTAGTATACGAAAATGCAACAGATAGTCCATACGTACATGGATGCGATCGATGGTGTAATTTCGTGTTTGATTTAATTGTGTTTAAAAGTGTGTGTTTATGACAATGGAGGGGACTACAGAGAAGGATTGTTCACCGTTATGGAATCTGTACCAGCAGATCGTGTCCGACATGAAGGTAGGTCACATTGGCTGATTTTCTTTGTACACGCAAAGTTAGAACCGGTCGCGCGCCCCACATTTCGCTAGGAAGTTGTCCCGGTAATCTGTTGGTGCTGAACCAATGTTTGACGCTCCGATAAATACTGACGATCAGTTATTCTGAGCGATTTGTTTGTTTTTTTTTTGTGTGGGTAGTTCTTATAAAATAATCTTGATATTATTTGAAATCAAGGCGACAAATAAATAAACAAATGTATGAATTTTACTTTTTATTTATCTAAAATTATCTATCTAAGATATAAAACAGTTTTTTATTGTTGCTAAAGTTCCAAAGTCTCAGAATTATACTTACCTGTAATTACAGGCAATATACAATCACAACTTATGCTCACTGGGCTTGATAAATAATATTGTTCGCTCGGAGTTGCTTTAAAACAACCTAATCGTTGAGAAATATCTACTAAATAAAAGCAAATCTTAATCATTTATTACCAAATAATGCATAGACATACTGTTTCGCAATCATATTATTAATATGACTATGTTCCCTAGATATCATTTGGTATCAGCATCATTTGGTGTGCACTACTACCAGACGTAGTTCTGCTGTTGTCTCACTGCGCTTCATTCCTCCATCGCTCAATTCAGATGCACCACTAAAAATAAAAGCACTTGAAACATAATTATTGTTGTTTTGTATTGCAGCTCTCTAATCATTATTAACCATTTTCCTTTTTGTAGCTAATTTACCTAAAATTAAAGAATGTAGGTATTACACATTCCTCTAGAATTATTTTGTAAATTACCAATGGAATATTTTGCCATAGTCTAGTAACTTGTCATACTAATACTAGTTTGCATTAAAAACGTTTGAGACAAAAACATTTGGGCTGCATTAAAATAGCCTCCATGACTGGCAGCAATGCTTAAACATACATCTGATGCTCCTAAAGTCAAAGTCAAATAATTTATTTCAGACTAGGATTTTCCCAGACCAGTCATAGTATTAAAATAAAATAAAATTTTTAGACCACATACCTATATGATCCATATTTAAGGAAAAAAAACATAATTTAAAAATTATAAGTATCTAAAACAATAAATAAGTACAAAAATAATCTCACATTGTAACCTTATTTTGCATGGATAGGCAGTTCCTAAAGTTGGTGCATTACTGCATTAGGAAATGCCAAATCTTGCATTTCTGAGTAGTTTCTCTAGGATAGTCAAATCATAAACAGAAGCAGATGTGTGTTTTTTTTTAAGTCAAGACATTAGACAATGTGGTCCAAGGTCCTCATTATAATATAAAAATGTCAATACAAAGTCAGACAACATTTTAAATTACCATATCTAATTACCATTCATTAGTTACACAAATAAAGCTATGGTCAGTTATTTACAAGCTGAAGTAATAGCTAAATATAAATATTGATTTAATCACATTGTTCTGGCTTGTATACTCAGCCTCATAAATATGTATTACATACATCAACAAGTTTTTTTTTTCTAGCCTACCCATCTTGGGCAAAGGCTCCTCTCCACTCCTTCCATCTTTCGCGAGCCCGCGCGTCCTCATTCCAGTTTTGACGGAACCTATTCAGCTCGTCCCGCCATTTCCTGCGTGGCCTGCCGCAACGCCGCGCGCCGCCTTATTTAATTGTCTACAATCTTTGTTACATAATATTGTATCGATGTGTTGCCACAAAACATAGATACAATTACACGAATATATTAAAACAAAAAAAAAATATGCAAATTACTTACTTAATATAAAAAAAAAAAAAAGTCTCTGATTATATCATGGGGATACTTCGCAAGGCAGGCATTGCCCATACTGGCTCATAAGTGAGGCAGTCTGGGCGTCCATGAGGATTTCCCACTCCTGCCGAAACAAAAATAAAAGAAGCATATTACACATTGGGTACCCTGAAGTAATCGTAGCTGCACTTTGATACAGTATTATGCAACACAAACTTGACATAGCTGACAGTCAAATGAATTCTTGTCGATGTATGACATCTTTTTGAGTCTGACTTTAAATAAGGGTCTCAGCACACTGGCGATGAGAAGTACAAGAAAGAAAACACTTTTATTTACAAACATTTAGGTAAACAATGGGACTTCAATAAATAAGTAAATAAAATATAAGTACAAAAACAGTACTGGACCTTGAATCTCTATTAAATAGATCATAGATTTTTTTAAATATAGGTTTATTTTAGTAGTAGCTCATGTGGACCAATTGCTAAGACCTAGGTAGAGAGAGTTGAAGATTTCTAAGTCACGGGTAAATCGGGTGGATAAATTCGCTGTTGGGCTTGCTGCCTACCCTATGTCCAGCAGTGGACGTCTGTCGGCTGAATGATAATGACGATAATTCTGAAATCGGATGAGTTCTGCTTGAGTTTATAGGCGCACTTACAGACTGCGAAAGACTGTTTCGTGGAGAATTTGAGGGGTATGATGTCTTTACTAAATGTCTCGTGATAGGTTAAAATGTTAAATCGAACTACCTTTATGATCTTTAGGTTTTCACGGTATTTCCTAAGTACCTTTCGTCACCATAACCTTTCACGATCACATTATTTGAGGTATTTTCTGAAACCATTCAGATTCAGGTTTTCGTTAATCATGACAGTATTTTTCATTTTCGGTCCTTGTTTTTTTTGCTACCCAGTAACTGGTTTGTGGAGGTCAGATAGGCAGTCGCTCCATGTAAAAGACGGTATTCAGCTGCATCTAGACGGGAAGCCGAGCCCAAGATAGTTCGGAAAAGTTTTGGCAGGTGATATTTTTGGACCTAAAGACCAACGATGTTGCCTTGTGTTAAGTATTAGACTATTAGAGCAACTACAAAACGCTTTGTTTACTGCCTAACTTTATTCATATTGTGTGAAGATGAGTCTTACAATAAACCAGTTAAGTCGCAATACATACAAGGACTTTTTGCTAATCAAATGCAGTTGAAATGTTGTCTGCATTTTAATCTAGGTATTAAAACTAAACATTCTTTAAATGCTGATCATGTCGGTACTTAAGTATTAGTAAAGCGTGTTCAATATTATAAAATCTTAGATCATCACGGTTTTTAGTTCTGTTTGTTGCAGGCGGTGATAGACTAAAGAAGAACCCACTGCTAAGAAACCTAAAAAAATAAACATATATTAGACTTCTAAAAAGTTTTCCAGAAATTAAGATCATCAAAATTGGTTCAAGTAATTTTTGATAAAACCGTGGACACACGTATACTAAGGCTAAGCGCGCACTACGGTTTTAATAGTTGCGAAATAAAATTCTCAAGCGATTTTTTACCGCAGTGCGCGGACTCTAGTATACGTATTGGTATTGTTCATAGATTTGCGATTATTATCCGCAACGATTAAAATTCTTAGTGCGCGCTTAGCCTTACTTTTCACAATGTAGAACAGTAAAATTATCCCATAGGAAAGTACATACGTACGGTCACCAAAAGTGATAGTAACCAGGGTAGTCGGATATAGTTGAAGTTTAGTCAGAAACCGATGGATGTTTCATTCGAAAACATCCATCGGTTTGTTACTAAACTTCAACTATATCCGACGACCCTGGTTACTTAACTGTTTTGGTGACTGTACATCTGGGATAAAAGATATGCTATGTCCTAAATCGGCGGGGTAATTGCGTAACGCACTAACAGTAGGAATAGCTTTAATTTTGACAGTTCAACAACATCCATTGCGTTATTTACGTTGTTGAGCAGACAAATTTTTCGAACATATGAAGCAATGGATCAGCACTAGGAGTCGGCTTCAAAACGATTCAGATTGTGATAAATAGTATGTTATGCAATTAGAGTACGGGTCATTGTCTATAACCCTACCTAACCAATCGATCCTTATTTAAATTCACAATAAACAAACCGAAAATGAATATTACTTAACTAAAAATAAATATGCAATAAGTTTTGTGATGAAGTCAGACATTCCCATTTAGTCATTTGCAATAATTATATCACCAGCCAAGGTTATCGAAAGGTCAAGTTGAAATTATTATTAAATAAACAACCAAACTTTTTGCTAACGAGTACCCAAATAAATATTGTGCAGTATATTAAGTATTAGACTAAGGTAAAAAAAAAATACGTCGGAAAAAAATACAACAATAAATAAATACAAACAAAACCTTGTAAAGTGATGTCAACTTAATTTGATAATTTGCTGTTTCATTTTAGTTCAACCAAACACAAAAACTAAGTAAAAAATTGACAGCAGCTTTTCCGGTACAAGATCAGGCATCCAAAGACCTGGAATCAAATCGGCACAAAAAGGGTGAGCAGCCCTTAAAGGCTTCGAGTCGCACCAGTCCGCACGAGCCTACCAGGAACAGAACACACAGTAGTTTACAAGTTCAACTAGATTGCTGTCGAGCGCTCTCTTGGACCCTAAGCCTGGCTATGATGATGACGTGTTCGCAGACGAATGTAAAAAGATCTTGTGAATTTGTCTGGAGTACTGTGAGATGAGCGTATAATATTTGTCTTTTAACTAATTTAGATTAAATTGGTCTTGGACGTTTTAAGTATATTAAACAAATAAAAAAATACCCGTTCAATAAATGACATCGACAGTTTATAGATCGATCCAGTGTCGTGCAAAGCAACCGGGATAAGACGGTTGATCGACTTGTAACTCTTTCAGGTCGACGTCGAACGAGCTGAAGATGTGGGTGGGAAGAGGTTATACGCTAGTAAATCGATCGTCTAACTGATCATCGGGCGTTCATCGATCAATATATGCTTGCGGTGATATAAATGCCCAGTGTGGACTGCATGGCCGTATAGCTCTACCCTTCTTTGTGCTGAGAATTCTGCTTTACACTGTAGGTACAATAAAATGTATCTTTAATACATTTTAATAGACCGATAAACCCAACGACATTAGGTGTTCGCGCCGGATATCAGCTTCCTCTTGAATTTTAAATACTTGTCACTAATTAGTATCGACGACAAGCAGTGAAGTAAAACAGTCTTATGAATAAAAATATGTTTCTAAAGCTCCTTCAAGTAGGTAGTTAATCTTAAGTGGTTAAAAAATATTAGTTCGTTGTTTTATAACGGAAATACTTACTTACTACCTTATTTAAGAATAAAAAGTTTAACAATTTTTGAATATTCTGTATTCTCTCTCTAGGACAAAGGGCTCCAGCTCCCTTTTCCATACACTTCTGTTCTCTGCTTAAGTAGGCCAGTTCTTTCGATAAGAGTCAAGCTTGTCCCTCCATCTTAGCCTTGGTGTGTCACCTAGCAGTGCAATGCAATTTTAGGCTAGGATAAACCCTTCTTTGATTCAATCTCTTTTTGTGTCTTCATCTCCCGTAATGCCGGGTTCGAAACATCCTAATTAGTCTTCAACGTGGTAGAAAGCATGGCTTATTGTCCTAGATGCGCTAGACGTACATTTAAGTACCTATCGCCTCTGGTAAAGGTATATAACGCACCTATATCAGTGAAACCGGGACCTTTGAACTATTTCCCATGCAGAGTTAGCATTTGAAACGGTACTACATCATAACAAGTAAATTGAGGATGTTTAGACTAAGAGCACGTTCACACATGGATGAATTGTTTTTTTCGGATGATTTAATAGCTGTATGTACGAATCTTATATATTTTTTTTTTGATGTCCATCAACTCCGATGACAGTACTCATTCACACACTCGCGAAACGTGAGAAATAACGAATAGGAACTTCCGAACGTCCGAATCGTTTAAATACGAATAAGCAAAACAGGCATGGTATAGGCATGCATTTTTTTTGTTGGAGCGTTTTCTTGATAGAATCAGAGAGTTGAGTGAACAGGTAGTGACGTACAGATCGTAGATGTTTATAAATAAAACAATAGTGCATTGGTTGCATTCTGGATAAGCACCTGAGAATGCACCTACGGCTACGTGGAGTAAGCAGGAATTGAGTAGGAAAGGTTTTATCGGACTAGCACAGTTGTTTGCGTAGTTTAAAACACTGATACTGCTTTATGGCGTTTGTACACGGTGCAAGTAACTTGAACACGTACAAGATACAAGATACAAGATATATTTATTTTGTAAAACATGAGTACAGTTTATAGGTCTTATAATTAGTATGAGGTAGCTACATGTTTTGCCATTTATGGCGTACAAAATTAGTCGCACTAGACAAACATTACACCAAAAGACAAACAAATAAAAAAGGAAAGAAATTACAATGTCAAAATTTAAATTAAATTATAATGTCTAAATTTGATTAAGAATTGCATAGTCAAAATTTAAATTAATTTATAAATTAAAATCCAACTTATGAATTCTATACAAGAGAAATATCGTTTAAGAATTCATCTACGCTGTAATAGCACTTCTCTAGTAGTAACCCCTGAAGTAACTTTTTAAATTTGTTTAGAGGCATACATTTAATATTATCAGGTATTTTATTATAAATATTTGGAGCAATACCAAAAGAAACTCTTTTGCAATAAAGCAGTTTTGCATTTGTTTAGGCATAACAAATTCTTATATTGGGCACGAATTGGGGTTCTCTTAACAGCTGAATATTTTTGAAATAATTGTTCATTCGCTTTTACAAACAATGCTGTTTCTAATATGTACAAAGATGGTAAAGTTAGTATTTTCAATTCTTTAAAGTAAGGAGCACAACTATCCGTTGTTCTTAGACCACACATTGATCGTATACATCTTTTTTGCATCCTGAATATAACTTCTCTATTAGTTGACTGTCCCCAAAAAACAACACCATATCTTAAAATAGAAGCGACCAGTCCATGATAGGCTGTTAATAATGTGTCTGTATTTACTTTCTTGGATAATTGGAATAATAGGTACCTATGCAGATTTACTCAGAAGCTTGCAGATTTCCTCTACGTGAGGTTTCCAGGTTAGTTTATTATCTATAGTTATACCCAAGAATTTTGCATTTGTAACTTCTTCTACTATTGAGTTATTATAAGCAATGTTAACTGCTGGATACTTACGGCGCTGGTGGAAATGAATAACTTTTGTTTTATTTAAATTAATTACAGGATTATTATTTTTAAGCCAATTTATAATGTCACTCAGAGAATTATTTATGTCATTTTGATAATTATTAGGATTATTATACGTAAACAGGACTTCATGCGCGGTTGTCACATGAGGTGGTGTTGGTTGGTAAAAAAGCAAATGGCATTTTAGATTCATTTTAGATTTTTGATTCAACATTTACAATGGCGACACCATTGCATACAGCGCTCTCCGCGTCCAGTTTAATAACGCGTTCAGTTCAGGGCGGTATTGAGGCTGCCCTGCCACTGCAGCGCCTCGGGTATGTTCGCGGAGGCGCGCACCGACTGCTTTCACGCGACGATGCGCAAGCGGTGCGCGTCTCTGGTGCTCAGAGTGCGTGGCAGCGCCAACACCATCCTGGCGATGATCGCCAACAGACAGGATTGCCCTTATATCCGGCAATACCGCAGCCGTACCGTTTTTGTATGTGCTTGTTATCGTGTCTGTATCCTTAATGTATTTGTTTGTAATATGAGTCTTGTTGCTTGAAATAAACAAAATTTATTTTCGTTTATTTTATCTAATTATATGTAACGTTTGTAAATTAGTAGACTTAGGCCCCTGATGGTAGGTGATCACGCCGCATATGGTTAAAATAAAACCAGTAGCTTCGCAGATTGGTTGACACCCTAGAAAAATAGCTGCAATGTCTCTGGGGTCTATAAATACGCCTTCCCAAGCAACTTCTACAAAGCTCTACTTCTCTAAGACCCTTCATAGGGTTACATTTATTGGGGCCTAAAGAAAATCTTTTTCATTTTAAGCTTGAAACTCAGTTCCAAGTTTTATTATTTTAAATTAAATCGGTTCTTAGATATAATGTCAGTCTTCTAGCATACTCTAACAGGCTGTGTCCTAATAACGAAGCTATTAGTGCTTTCCATTGCAAACAGTCTGTGACTTTACGTGTATTAATGTGAGTTCTTATCTAAATTGTATTAATTTCGATCTGGTATGATTGCAATTGTCTTAGTAATTTGATAATCTCTGTAGTCGTTCTGTTTATAATCTGATGATCATTGTAGGTTGGAAGTATTCGCAATTTGATGGACCTGCTTGTGATATCTTGCAAAGAAAGCATTTTGATGCAAAGACTGCGTCCTTATTGGTCTTCTGACTTGTGGTGATCAGTAGGTCAAGTTGACTCTGTGCACTTTTCTTGCGCTAAAATACGTAACCTCTGACGTTTGGCTAGCGAGACATCATTATCACTTGGACGTCCACACACGCGTCCCACGTCTCTTTGTCTACCTATGCGAATGTCTACGTAGCGTAATCACAAACGCTTCATGGCAACGCCACGCACCAGGCATGAGCTGTACGAAAATAGCTCATATCCTGGTGAAAAGAAAAACCAGCCAGTATGGTACAAATAAGACAATTTACCCAGTTTTCGCCGGAGATACTCATGTACCAACATCGAAATTCGCGAAGGCTCTTCTGCTTTCTCGAATGTTATTCTTAAAGTACACAACAACAGCTATATTTTACTCTTAATTGCCTTAATGAAGTATTAATCCTTAGTAACGAAACGGCTATTGTGTTCACAGTTCGTTCGTTTCGTGAGGAACAACAATTTAGATGTAACACAGAGGCACAATACAGTTTTATTTTTATTCATTTTACCTTATCGTTTCGCAAGATGACTCTTTAAGGAGCAGTTTGGTGAACTAGTGTAATATTAACTATCTTTAAGCACGCTTTTATCTGTATTATATACATACATATATTAGGCCTGTAATGTACTCCCCGAGGGGTTTGGCTGGTGTGTATGATTCACCCACATATCACCAAATAAGTTTAAGTCCCATGTAATAGGAGGTGAGCCTATTGCCAAGAACCAAGCAAACATCCAGACACCAGGCTGAGAATAGAAAGCCCTGTGCTCGACCCCATGCTTGGCAGTTGGGCTTGCGACCAGTAGACCAACGATGTGGTGGCATGAGTTGATCTCTTGAAGCTCGTGTCCACATGGGACTCAGTAGTCTACTGCTTGACAGAATCTCCCAAAAGATCCCCTACCTTCACAAACAGTCCCTTAAGCAGTACCTTCCTTCAGTTCGTGGGTTTCTGAGCTTCAAGCCGTCCCACGCTCGCAAAAGGCAAATATTATACGTACCAGTTAAGAGTATTAAACTTTCTATACATTGATTGTATGAACAGCACATAAATGGCATGTTGTGCTATTTAGGGAATGCGTGGGATTTTATGTTCCAACTTTTAAGTTTTAGAGACATTTTGTAGCAATTTGTCTAAGGAACTTTCTACAGAATTTGCCGTAATAGTATCCGGTTTTCTTAATAATTTAGTACTGTGTTATTTACGATATTACAGTCTAATTGAATAATGACTTTATTTATGTACTAACACTTTATGCACAAGTAAAAAAATACTGTACAAAGGCGGACTTAATGCCTGAGGCATTTTCTACCAGTCAACCTTAGGGTGATGCAGAGACTAAACATGGCAGGTGCAATATACGGGATATATAGCTCGGAAATAACTATAAACTACAAGAATAAATACTAATACATGCATATAAACAAAATAAACTTAGTCAGGAGACATAACGATCGGTAGAGAAGAAAACGAATCCTGCAAATCAACACTGGGATGTTTGGGCCAACTTCTGACGGATATGCTCACGCGCCTTCACTTTAAAAGATAACCGACTGGTTACCGACTTGTGGTCCTAAATGTCGCTAATTTCGCACTTGTTTGAATTTATTTTTCGTTGAAACGATATCTCCTTGTATCTGGGGTTTACAACGAGCTAAGATGAAAGATAACACAAGTAATTTTAATAAACTCTTTGTCCTATAATAGGTAACAAAAATAGACAAACAAAATAGTGTACATACTTAATTACTACATGCTAGTTCTGGGTGGCGTAGAACTTCCAATTTTCCATAAACAGTTCGTAAAAAAACTTTTTTATTCGTTCTTTTGTCACTAAATCAGGGCTATCGTCGTTATCGATCCATTGAACTAGATTCATTACATTGTGATATCATCAAAAACCCTCCCCTTAACAGTTCAACCTTAACAAAACTCGATGTGTGTACAAAACGTATTATTAACGGAGAAATAAATTATACATCGCACGCTCTATTTACTATAAAAAACAGTTGCTTGTTAGCACGATACATTAGTTATTGGAGTCGTTTACTGTTGAAACAGGCTAATTGGGACCTGAATTAATGTCTGTTAGACTTGCACTTCCTGGAGCTGTCGAAAGAATTGAATTTCGACTTAGTTTAGAGTATACTCGACCTTTGAATGCAGTCAAATTTTGAGGGTGTAACCTTGGTATGGTATAACATAATGGCATGCCACTACGCAAGCTGGTGTCCGTAAGTCCATGTCGTGGTGGTCCGTAAGTCCATACGGGTGGGTAAGTCGAATCATTCGTTTTGGAATTTAAATTCCATCAGTCATAGATGCTCAAGTTTCTATATTGTCTATGACGTACACTTTTGGCTTTGACACTTGTAAAATATTGTCTCTGTAGCAATATTAGTATACGTAATTCTATTCTATTTATTTTTCTTGATGTCATCCCCACAACATCTAACAATTCGTAACCCCAACTCCGCAACAAAGGCAATGCCATGATGTTCCTGGCGTACGTTCGGAGAGAACCAAGGTTACTGAAGGGCATCACCTTGTGAGCTTATTTTGTAAGGGCACTGTCGTTAACATAGGGAAGTCCATGACAGATATAACATGACAGTCCATCAACTTTTCTGATCATTATCATCCTTCACATTCTGAGTTCACCCACTGCTCGACATAGGCTTCTCTTTGCTTGTGCCAATCCCCACTCTCCTGTGCCAGCCTCATCCAGGTTCTACCTGCGATGCCAACGGTGCCGTCCGCTACTAACATGGCTGACCACTTCTGTCAAATAGTATTTAGCCAATATGAACTTGAACGTCGCATTCGTCCTTTACCAAAGAAGATGAATTTGATGTCTGCCATTGTAGTATCATCATTCGTTGTTCAATATCTTGGTACTTTTGCGATGGAGTTGATCGTTGCCGGTTATTAAAACCTTCCGACTGTTTTCTTATCAATCAAAGTACGCCCACCAAATGTCATGATCACATCAATGTCTTTAATTAGTTCACCTTTTAATCACCTTTAAATAGTTAACATTTCCAATACCGTACCTCAAACTTTCTTCGCTCAATACTGCTCCCGTGTCACCTCGACCTTTCTGAGGGCAGACCTGAAGGGTACGCGATGTATTGCCCGTCCAGACATCGGTTGCGACGCTCCCGTCGGGATAGTATTAAATCTTTAGGAGATTTCAAATATCTATTATGTCTGAGATGTTCAAAGCTTAAAATTATATTTGTAAAATATGTCAGTCTGGGTTCTTTCTTATTGATCTCAGCCTTTGTGTTGAGCTGACATTCTATGAAGAGAGCTTAGGTTTTAATCATGAACACAACTCTTATTTGAAGTCACATTAAGTTTCATGAAGTCACTTTATTAAAATGTCGGAAAGGCTTGACTTTAACTAACTGAATCCTTCAATAACTAAAAAGGATTACATGAAGAACTGGCTAAGTTGCTACAATTCTGCGAAGCAACCAAGATGTTGATTCAAGTGGATTAAATTAACATCTTGGCGTAATACTTTCATCGTCTTTTACGACACCAACGGCAAGGCAGCGAGTGGCTTGTTCTTTGCTGGACAGAACACTTTAGAAATACGACATTTTTATTTTCTTTATGTTTATTAAATGGCCACGCGGAAGAGGTGAAGCGTTCGCCCATATAGTTTAAGCGTTAGCGGAAATCCCGGGTGCAGGACGTGCCAGCCTAATAATATACAACGGAAACATCAGTCGTTTGTCGTGGATAGTTTATTATAATAGGCAGTTTAACACGTGCATACAAGAGTGATTGGATAGCTGAAGCTTTTTAGGGTTCCATACCTAAGTACTTAACCTTCGCCGTCTGTCTGTCTGTCACAGGGTTGGTAGGTAACCACGTATGCGTGTGCCTTATCATGGCAAATTATAAAAAGAAGCCCATCTTGGTGGTTCGGAATCCTTAGTGCGCTAGTCCGATTCGCATTTGGTCAGTTTTATTCAGCTGGAATGTTGAATGATTTGTGATAGAAGGAGGAAGAATATAATTGACATGACATGTTAAAATGGAGAGTACTAAGTATACCTTCTTATGGAACCAGAGGAATTAATAAAATTAAATGTCGTAGTTTAGGCTTTAGTTCTTAGGTATCACTAGAGTTTTCGTTAAATAAAGCTCTGATACGTAAACAGACCAACATTTACAAAACATAAACATTGAAAACATAACACATAACATCACGCCTGTAAAATAAAAATAATAATAACGCCTGTGATATTATAGATAATGCAGCGCTTGATTCCAGCCGGAAAGAACTTGATGCTAAAATTATTTTACTGTCTTGAGTCATACTAGGGTATTTCGATTTCATCACTGCTGCATCTGAATTTATTTTCTTACTCAGTTCCGTCAAGCAGATGTTTTATGGTTCGCTCCGTTCCTCCCCATGCCCATACGGCGCATGCTCTTCAATCTAACGAAGATACTCATAATGACTTTATATCTTTTTGCACCACGCTTGGCTTACCACATGTAACTGGTTGCAAAACTCACGTAATTCAGTTAATTAGTTCACTAAACGAGTTTTATCCATCCGCTTTTTGCCAGAGGTAACCAGTTCTAATCGCGAATTTTACGTCAATTTCGAAGATACAGTGTCGAAGGCTATTTGGACTAAAAGTTTTTGCTATAACTTATTTACGTTGCCTCTATTAGCCGTTTTTCGGTCGACGAACCTTGTTGTGCAGTTATTACTGTTTTTATGCGGGTTTTATGTCCAGAAGTATAATTTAGTCTAGATTTAAAATTAGCTGATTGTTTCATGTTTTTTTTGGCTTCTGGTCTGGTGGTTCGCATTCCGTGTTTGGTTAGAGTTATGTCTGACTATATGATGATTTAGAGATCGTTATAATAGAATTGCTTCCGAACGTATACCTACTGATGTTTATAGTTTTGTAAATCTTCGTCTCTTTGTGTTAACTGGCTGTCTAGGATGTAATCTTGTTCAGTCCAAGGCCTCATTTCATGCCTACCATGGGCATGCAGTATGTTTGACATGGTTTTACGTTGTGCACTACTTAATATTTGTTATCTTTTGAGCTAAGCTATCGAACCAAGTTTTTTTAGATTAGTTTAATGAAACAGTTTTCCATTCCTTCCTGGTTTCGTCACTATTTCTGGTTGTATAGGGGCGATTTTCATAGCTATAAACCACAATTCGGTTGTAATCTTGTCTATTACACAGTTGAATTCCGCCTACATTTCATAAATATGCACCTTTGACAATTATGTCGACGCCCCCTCTCAAAAACATGGCAAACTGTCCTAAATCTTTGAATATGATGTCATAGATGTTTCGAAATAGGTAATTTTATAAGGATAAATAAGCACACTGGCTGGTTACATTTTGTTTCCATGCCAATGACAACTAGGGATATTTTGAAGAAAAAGCGGTGCGAAGTTAAATATCATACTTTAGACGGGATTGTATTAAGATACGGCCTTTTCCGTTAGATTTTTAGCAGGCATTTATGAAAGTTATAATCAGGAACTTCAAAGGATATTTCAAAATTTTAATTCGAAACTTCGTTAGAACCCATGCTAATATTAAGCAACTTCGTTTCGTCTCGATGCCAGTCTCTTACTCTCTAGACATAACAAACGCACGATAACTCTCCTAACTACCACGCCAGACAATACCTAACAAGCTTATATTCCAAACTGCATTTAAACTACAACTTAGGAACCCAATTACACCATTTCAAACTAGGCAGATGCTCAATCGTTCTCTGTACATTGTACAAAGACGTAAGGCCTTACACAGAGTGAACGCGCTGTGTCTAGTACGGTAGCGGGCGCGACTAGCACACCAACATTTATTGCATCCTACCGGTCTATTCTCTAAAAATCTCACCGTGAAAACGTAGGTGAGTTGAACTTGAAGTGAGCTGTCTTTGTGACGCCTGGGATTAACACTAAGGACAGCTTACTTCAAAGTCACTTCACCAAAATTTTCAGTGAGATTTTTATAGAATAAATCGGCTGGTTCAATTTTTGATATCTAAGATTGATACTTCGATTCACTTGTGATTGTAACTTGCTAAAACCTTTCTATAGATTAGGTAAGCTTGTCAGGTTTAAAATGATCTATCTTTGAGAAGACAGGCCCCATATTAAAGATTACCCTCCTTTCGAATATGACAGTTTGGGGACTAGTTGAGTTGTCGATCGATCGATCGAAAGCAATTCAAAGGTCGGGATCGAAATAGCAGACAAATTAATAATTTCAGGAGTTTACTTCACTTTAGACGCATACGACAGCCGATCTATTTTCGCCGTGAAAACTTAGGTGAAGTAAGCTTGAAGTGAGCCGTCATTTGACATGATGTTTAGGGATTGACACTATTGAAAGCTCACTTTTAACTAAGTTTTCACGCGGTGATTTTTACAGAATAGACGTCAGTCTATTGTTTACAAATCACCGCGTGAAAACTACGAGATTCCGCCATAGCAACCGCGTAAGTCTATCACGGTGCACAAGCATTAAGTCGGCAACCTATTTCCATTGTCTGCTGCAACTGCAACGTCCTACTTTGAGACCGACGCATGTAGGCTTCGGAACAGGTTACGTCTTTGTAAGCTTGAACTTATTTAGCACATCGACTGTACGCTCTGATCTGTACGGTTATGTGTTTGACCCTGCGGAATTAACTTTGAACCCAAGAAACAACTAGATTTGGTTCAGTGGTCGTGTAGGCAAATGTCAAAGTCATCATTGTTGCTGTGTCACAGTGAGATGGCGCCAGACGTCCTGTATGGCTCCTTTTGTTTTATATTAATGATGGAACTGTCATGGGTTTAATACTTTCCTGTTCGCCCTCTGGTATTTTATAAAATTGGTCATAATGCGGCCAGATATTTAGTGGCTTATTTGAAGTAAGTACTGTGAAACAAATCCAAGTGCGCCTTTTTCAAAGTTCTATCAGATACTTATTCCAGTCTGTTCTCGGCACCCTTGATTCTATTGCTTAAATAATACAATTAGTACGTTTTAGTTAGAGCCATTTGAGACAGACTTCACAAACTCTAAAACTTGCCCTTCAACCTCGTTCAAAGTTAGTATCATCCGATCCTGAACCTGATAAAACAAACCTTGACTGAACGTTGTTTCGAGTTAAAGCCACTCACTACCATTTTCTGGCACGATGTCACCATTGTCTGCCACCATGTCTCGTTTCACAAACCGGTGCCATTTGACTCTAAGACAGGTTGTCTTTCTGACCTGTTGAATGTAAGTACCGAGACATGTAGTCTGATAGTGGTCTGATTTCTACGCGAATCTGTGTTGGGACTCTTTTTCTGTCCTCTTTTGTTTTTTCTTCGCAACCAGGGAGTAAGTTAACTTGGCTTTAAAGGTTTGGTTGTGAGGTTGTATAATATAATCATCCTCCTATTTAACAAAAAGATAACATATAACATTAGAACGTTACGAACGGGGTTCGTAATAGGCTTTTCGGTCAACGAAACGATTAGGATACGCTTCTGATTTACGGAGTGCTGGTGAAGACCAAATCACAGTTCGATGTAAACTTTGTTGCTTTTGGACTTGTCATGTATACTCTTACACCACTTCATCAAAATATGAACTGGTATATAATATCGACCCTCTTTAATACACCTAAACCCATAATATATATCACTTATTTACGGGCTTGTGCAACACCACAACACAACCAACGCAATGAAGTAAAAACCAACACTTATTTCTCGCTTTAAGCAACACCACAACAGTCAACCAACGCATTGGAGCAAAACCCAAAGGGAAGACGGCCCGAAAACCCATTGATTTGAATAATATATTCAATTCGTAGCTCGGAAAGTGTAACAGAGGTCCGTTGCCATGATCGTCTATTGAATATACAAATGGCGCGAGGGTGTAAAGCAGGGGGTGTGTATTGATTTTTCCAATGCAAGGTTAGGGTTACATTTGCACTTTCTGTTTCGTTGGCCGAGTCTTTCGATTTCTATGTAGTATGCAGTTGAATCAGAGATGTTAGGAAAAATAGTTTGTCAGGTATTTTTTACCACACTTCGAAGAGCCCAAAAGAAGGTTATTTTTTTTAAATTAAAATAACTGTGGATGTCAGGAACAAAAAGTGACATTTACACTTTTTCCTTTTTTTCAGGAACCGAGGAAAATGTAATAAGCACGATCGAATGTAAAATGTTACCTTTTGTACAGAATACTCCTTTTAAATGCCATCTCGTGAAATAAGTCACTTTCTTCACTTTCACACAGGCCTTTCTTCTCAGAGTAGTCAGATGGGAAAGGCCGACCTCGTCTAGTTTAAAAAATATGATTGCCGTGTAAATAGTGAGTAAATAGTGTTTGTACAAACCTACTTACAGAAATAAAATAATTTAATTAATTGAACTAAATCTGTTCAGAAATTCATAAAATTCAAGGTTTTGAGATCGCATAAAAAAAAAGCAATCGAGCCCGATGCGTAAATGTCACTTTTTGTTCGTGACCTCTTCAACTATGGTCAGGAAAGAAGTTAACTCAGTTGTTCATCAACGGCTAAAGGAGATGACATGTGTCAACCCTCAAATAAACTGGGACGAGGGCTGAATAAATAAATAACCTGCAACTACCTGAACAGTTTCTTGGGACGCCTTAAATCAGATGGACTTCATCTTCCCTTTAATTTATTCTATTCCAGTTTATTTTTAGCTCAGTTACTGTTTGTTTACCTATGCTAGAAAGGTGATCCATTACTTAATTTTGTCCTCAGTTATTACTTAACTTAGCGGCCGTTTTTATTTATCAGTGTCCATTGTGCCAATCTTCACATTGTCCAATTTGGCGTATCAATGAATCAAAATTCGCAGAACATTTAACAATATACATTTCGGTACTTATCCGTATTCTTTGTAATCGATTAATGTGACACGAAATTGATTCGGTTACGTGACTATTATCGTTTTGATTGTCGATTTGTATTGCAAGTTTTCGAATAAATACTCTATCGATATTGTTGGCGAATTGGCAATAGGAACGCAAGTTATAGTAATGTTTAAAGGAATTGGATATTATTTGTTCTATTTGTAATTACAGGCACGCATGCATGTATGCATTGGGTACTACAATACTTAATAAAAAATATTGTAATTAATATAAGCCGTGTTTAATTAAACTAACTTGGTCCTTCATCTGAAACACCAAAGGACCAATTAAATCTTTGTTCTCCGCTTTCAAACTCCTTTCGAACGAAATACCACTATTTTTTGCAAGAACTGTTATTTTCCCCCTACTGTTTTTTTTTTCTAATCATCTTTTGCCATTGAATGCGTAACATTGAGCTCAGAAAGCGTGAAGGTTTGGATTAATTTAAATTAAATTATAATCTATAGTGAATAAGGTGTTACAAGAATGCAATATATTATTCTTGAAATACACTGACGAGCTATATAAAAAAGCCACTAACTTATCATGAAATATTACCGTAACCACTGTAACGGCTAGGGCTTTGCAGGTAGACTGCGCAGGCCGTTAACTTCAGGTAGTAATGAGAAACTAGGTAATATTCATACACTTTATATTATAAGTACAAAAGTTATTCTGAGTAAGCACACTGTTTAGCTGCACTGAGCACCATCACTTTATAGTTAGGAGGGGTACCGTCCTTGGGTTCTGGGCAGCCGGCAGGTCCTTCCGCACAGCACCGCAAGAGGCCGGTAAGGCCTACACAAGGCCGCAGTAAACGGGCGTGGGTAGCAGAACGTAGGACGCCGATAGCTCACTACGCCTCAGCGCGCAGGTTGATTAGCGGGCGTCGGTGGCAGACCGTAGAACGCCGGTAGTGGACTACGCATCAGCGCGTAGGTTGTAGTTGCCCTGATCCAGCCAGGACGTAGAACCCTGGAAGGCGCGTAGGGAGCGCATGTTATTTGAAGTGCAAAAGCAGCTAGCCGCGTGCGATGTGCCCAGCCTCGTTTCCCCGTCGGCGACCAAGGAACGGTGTAAGGAGAAGGATAGGCAGAAGCTCAACACATCGCAGCGGCTTACAGGCAGAGAGTTGCAAAGACAGCGTGTCACAATGACAGATGCAATAAGAGGTTATATATGTAACACGCGAGCATAAAATACAAAGAAAACAGTGATATTAGCAGATGGCTCGCTATATGGCTTATAATACACAATGAGGCCCTGCACAGCCCGGATGCAGCTATAATACATACATATTTCAGATCCTTGAGCACCAATCAACCTACCGCCACGCGGTACAATAATGACAACCGCGAAATAGGTGATGGTAACATTAACATAGGTCGACTGGTACTGGAAGCATGGTATTGTAAATAATTAATGAGGAACTCACCCTAGGTCGGGGCACAAGGAATCCTGAGGGTCAGAAAGTAGCTGCTAGCTAAACCAGCGCGAGATCAAAATGGACGAGTGTTCTCAAGAAAATTAGTGTTGTTCCATCTTTTTAGTGATGTGCTTAGCGACTAACTAATTACTTTATTATAGCATCACTCGACTATTTACCGTTGAGACTCTTCGCAACGCTACACCACGCAAGATAGCTTCTTGGAGTGACAAGCGACATTGAAATCTATTTAGTAACACATTAAAAACCGTCAAATTGAATTTAAAAAAAAAGTATGTGTGTGAAGGATAAAACAAAATTGGGCCATTTGGACAAAACAACAATTAAGTAACTCTTGAAGTAGGTTTACGAAATTTAAACTTAATCTTTTAGTCATTCAATATTTCGTATTGTCTCCGCGTGCTCTCAATACGACTTCTACACGATTTGGCATGCTGAGTACCAGATTGCTAAGCATATACTGAGGTATATTTTCCCATTCTTCTATAAGTGCATTTTTCAGGGCTTGAAGTGTGACTGGAGTTGGACTTCGGCTTCTAACACCTCTGCCAAGCTCGTCCCAGGCATGTGCGATAGAGTTTAGGTCAGGGCTTCTAGCTGGCCACTCTATTTGATGGATTCCCGCGTCTTGAAGGTACTCGTTTACCACATGAGCTGTGTGGGGCCGGGCATTATCATGCATAAATAATGCATTTTCGCCCGTACTGACCAAATACGGACGATGTTCATTGAGAATATCGTTTACGCATGTCACAGCAGCGGTCAGATTGTCATTTTCTATCGTAACTAGCGCCGTGTGATCATCTGATGAAATAACGCCCCACACGTGAACAGAACCTCCCCAGTGTGCGAAGTTTTCTTCAAAACATGCTTGTATAAAACGTTCTCCTGGCCGTCTATAAACTCGACGTCTCCCGTCATGATTATACAACACGAATCTCGATTCATCAGAGAACACTACTGCCCCATTTGCCTTCACCTCATTTGATGTGCTCACGGGTATATCTTAATCTTGCAACTTTATTATATCGTTCGAGTTTTGGGCCATTTCTTGGCCGGTAAGGCTTTAAATTGGCTTCTGCAAGTCGTCTCCTGACTGTCCACTCACTACCCCCCTTCGAGTTTGCAAAAGTTGTTGGTGGATCGCAGCTCCTGTCTGATGTTGATTTCTTAATATCGTTGACACATTGAATAGATCTTCTCGGGCCGTTGTGCACCTTGGCTTACCATTGCATGGTCTTCTTAGGTTAAGTCCAGTCTCCCTAAACCTCCGCAGAACTTGTTGGACAGTAGAATGTCTCATACTCATTGTTGTGGACGTTTGCCTCTGAGTGTTCCCTAATTGCACCATAGTGATGATCCTGGTACATTCCTCGGGTGTGAGAGGCATGACGATATTTTATTTTACAAGTCAACGTCACTTTCGTTACTTTTACTTAAAAAGTCGATACGCAAAGGTAAAAACAATAATTAAATCAACGTGAAAATAAAAGTATTCAAATGTAATCCAAAATTATGAAACGTGACATTTGTTATTTACTTTTGTCTATCCATGACTTCGAACAGGCCAGTATGTAATAAGGTTTTAATGTGCAATATAATATTGTCTCAAATTTTTTTTTTCATGAAAATAACTTGTGTGGTTTAGGAGATATTTAGATTTCCTTAGGCACTTTGCAAGTGGCTTTTTTATATTGCTCGTCAGTGTAGATACGGAATTATTGCTATTGAGTCTATGAATAATGGCTTAGCAAATCTATGGTGTACAACGTACTGATTGTAATAGTGTCACTGTAAATGAAGTGTTGCTAAGTAAGGCTTTTTGTCATATTTATTATTGACTTAATTTTTGAATCTAGTGCTGGTCAGATTTCCGTATGTAAACGCATCTTAGTACTATAGAAGTCCGGACGACTCGTTAAAACAAATGTATTCACTGTTGAATATATATGTCGATAGTAGGACTGGCTCTCTCGCCTGTAGTCAACCAACATCTCTTTTTCAAAAACTGTGCTTACTTAAATCTCTATTAATTAACTCTTAATCGAGAAGGAATTAATGCAGTAGTCCCCGTGTACTCAGGGCTGCTGTGTTATAATAATTAGTCCCCCATCAAGGTCATACAGGTTATGGTCGAAAATTACACATATATGTAAACTCGAACGAAAAAGGAAAGTTTACTCTTCAAAGTAAATACGCCGCTTTACATTGAATATTAATCACGCCTTTTACACAGTTATGAAAGCTTTAGAGCGAAAAACTCGTGTTTTCATAGAACTCTCTCGTATGTTAATGTTGATGTATTCGGTCCAGTGGGTATGGAGCTGAAGTTTAGTTTACTAACTTTGTAACATTTTTGGGTACACTATTTAAAAGATGGGATTCAAATTGATTTTTACTGATAAAGGAATGAATGAGAATCCCACAAGACATACGGCAGGAAGAAGTAAGCCTAGATAAATAATAAAATTACTTATAATATCAGGACTGTTTCTCTCGGAGGAGTAGACCTAGGCAGAGGTGTATGGTTCACCCGCATTTTTCCACCATATATAGGCGTACAAGGCGAGCCTAATTCTACTATATTTTGCCTACTGACACTGCGTCGTTGGTCAAATGATTGCAAGTGGGATTGTTGAGCATGAGGTCCTGGGTTCTCCGTATTATGTGCAAAGTGTTAGTGGAGTTATCCATTTGCATTTTTTCTAAAGTTGTGTGGTAATAGGCCTAACCTCTATAAATAGTAAAATGTGGGTTTACACCTAAAAGGCTAAAACCTCTTCGAGGAATAAAGGCATGGTACTAAGGTTAAATTAAAAATAAACCGACGAGGAATACGCGGCTTCAGGTAACATCATACAAATATCCTCAAACAAAGTCTTGCACACAGGTCTCTGTGCATTATTAGAAGGTAAAGGCTCCTTCAAACAGACGTGACATGCATCGCGAATCGCACGCGACACAACGGCAACGCTCATCGCGCGACAGGCGGTGCCTTAGTGTCGCGTCGCATGTCGCGTCTGTTTGATGGAGTCTTAACTCGGTATTACCGTAACCACGTACGGTCTACGTGACTCGACTGATATCGGACAATCCCGTCTTGTTCCGTTGGTGTCTTTCAAAACGGGTACTTCTGAACGTCTATTAATTGGTTTTATGGCTAGTGTTTTTATAAATCTAAATAGTGTTATGGGCTGTGGTTTTTTTAAGGGGTCTTGTATGTATGTTAGAAATGTTGTAGTAGTAAATAAATATAGATAAATAAAACTGGTAAGTACTGAGTTAGGGACTTGCATAAAAGTGACACTGCCTCCCGATGTAGTGAATATGTTGAAACAAGTTCATCATTTTGTGGATCATATTTGCGGCCATAGGTAACAGATTTGGCTTAAGGTACCAGATTTTGGATCTTGAGCATTTGATCGACTACTTAACTCTAAAAATGGTCTTGCCTAGTTTTAATGTATCTATATGCATCATAAAAACGACAGCACCTGTGGATAATGATCGAGAACTATTTCAGGTTTAATGTTGAGCTCCTTAAGTCCCGAGTTGAGCTGCACGACTACTGACAAATGCGTGCACTGACTGTACAGGTATCCATTCAATCTGTGTGATTCTTTCCTCAAAATACCATTTCAGACAACAATCTACATGGTCTTCACACGATATGATCAAGATTATGTCTGGAGTTTAAAAGAGACTGTCACCTCTGAGTTTGTTTCGGCTTGTCTTCTCAGAGTAGTCAGATAGGAAACGCTGACGTCATCTACATAGTTTAAAAAATATGATTGACGTGTAAAAGTGTTTGCAAGTACAAACCTACTTAAAAAAATAAAATCATTTATCATTTAATGATTGAACGACTGTTTAACACCTTCCAGACTTGCGTAAGACTAACATTTATTAAATTGAACTATGTCTTTGAAGTGATATACTAACGATTCAGCTAAAACTAAATTCAATTAAGTATCTGAGGACAAACACACAGCTCCGATGCAACGAAATAACTAAGTTAACAGCTGTACAATATTGATCATTAATGCTCCTGTAAACAGGCGCGGCACAAAGGCACCGCTTGTCGCACGACAAGCGGTGCCTTTGTGTCACGTGCGATTCGCGTCACATGTCGCGCCTGTTTTAAGGAGCCTTTACTCTTTTACCAATACCTATCTATTTATTTGATGGTGGATATATACCTAACCGATACTACTATTTAATTATAATTTCATACATTAAGCCTGACATGTGCTTAGTTTTAATCGATTGCTTTCCATGTAGTCCATGTACACCTGATGGAGGGATCTTTTCGTAGAATTGCAATTTTTGCTTGTCTTTTCAGTCCACTGACTGTGATGGTTCAAATCCCAATCTACTAGTTAGAAACGTTGAATTCGGAACGTAATGTACAAGAATGTACGGCGAAAAGGAGCCATGGAGTGAGTTGAATAGTATGCAATCGAGTGAGTTGAAAATGCTGAAAATAAACTGCTCATATTGCCGTTGTCTACCTACGGTATCCGAAAAACAAAGATTTCTTTATCTACATGCTGAATTCTACATCGCAAATTCCGAATCCTACCTCTCAAAACAATTTAAATGTAGATTTCGCAATCTCTGTCGCTAATTTATTCTTTAGTGTTAGAAAGTGTACGAGTAAGTTGCAAAGAAAGTGCCATTATATTTACGCAGCATGACTTTAAGATAATGGCGTCATAATAATATCATTGTGTTGAGATAAGAACATAATGGGATGCCTGTTTGAGGAACGATTCAGGAGAATGGAGGACTGTCTCGATGAGGATCATAATTATGAAGACATTCTGTTGTCGGACTATTGAAGGGTCTTGGTATTTTTTCTTGAACCGTTTAGGAATGGATGTTCAAAAATATGTGGGAGGCCCATTAACAGTTTAAGGATTTAGAGAGATTGATACGAATATGGCATGCATTGTGTGGTAAATATAAAAAAGCAAAATAGTAGATTATACTACAGCAAGTGGAAAAAAAAGGAATTTAATTCGACGGACTAATGTGGATCCCTAGAGCAGCGAAGGATTCTAGATTAGAATCCTGAGCGGAGCGAGGGATACGAGGACCGAGATGGTTGTTTTTTTTGCACGAGTTGTGTACTTTACTTTTAACCATTGACTGCGAGAAAATAAATAGTAATATAGTATTTATATTTATCACAATTTATTATAATCGGTAATAAGAGAACAAATGATTGATTATAAACATTAAAAGTGTGTAGTGAAATTAGAACAGTTTTCGATATCAGTACGATATTTTTTTATTTTATTTAATAGCTGTATCGAATAGCTCCATTTATCCAGCCAGTAGGTATTTTCAGCACGTTTTATTTATTTTTTGTACTGTATAAGTCCTATATAATTCGTGCTAGTTCCATATTCAAAATGTTTTTATTCACTGTTATCCATGAATCAAATACCCTTTTTCGAGAGGCAATGGTAAAAAAATATTTTATTGGTGGCTATAAATATTTATTAACTCGCGAGTTTTTTTTTAAATTTATTTGTTGTTTTTAACGTTTCATCGCCTAAACTCAATGTCGTATAAAGTACAAGGATAGTGCTGGGGTGAATCAAAGATGACCTTACATAATTATGTTGCGTTGTGACAAAATCACAGAAAATAGGATAATCAAAGGAATAGGTACAGCTATTCCTTACCCAAAACAGAATTGCTGCTGCCAACAAGATAGTAGAGCATACAGTAATAAGGAAAAAGTAATTAAGCAATAAAGTTAAAATTAAGTTCCCGTTCTCCGAGTTACAACATTACTATGTAAAATTTTACCACCGTGAAGAGCATAATCAGTCAATTACAAATTTGCAACGCTTTTGTGGTTGGATAAGATAAAGCATTGTTGGTTTTGATGTCGATAACGTGAACGCAACGAAAAATTTCAACTTTTTTATAGACGGACGTACATTTGTAGGTCGTTGAAGACATAAACAGACATCAATGACGGTAAGAATTCGAAGACCTTAACTATTAAATATGATCCATTTGATGTTTCCGTTTCAAACAATGAAGGACAACATGGTGAGGAAACAAGCATACCCAAGAGCTAAGAATATATGTCACATCCACCAACTCGCACTGGGTCGGTGGATTACTTATGGCCCACTTCCTTTCACAGAGAGGAGGCCTGTGTCCCAGCAGTAGGAACATTATCGGCTGATTATGCTTTTGTTATTTATCTTCAGTCCTATGTACTCGATGGAAGATCCGACGAGCTGTACCAGAATTCAGACGAGGAACCACAGTGGACCTGTCGGTAGGATCGTAGACAAAATGTTCGCTAAATGCAGCAATAGTGTGCCCTAAAATAAAATAACACTTTGTTTTGATGTTGGTAAACATTTTGTTTGAGGTATGTGTACTACTTTGAGGATAGTCCTTACAATTTGTCCATTGCCGTTTAAGTACTACAAAGCGTTGCTAATCAAAATAGGATTAATATTTAAATACGACTCAAAAGACCCTTTTCATTTTAACATCTCAACAACAAAGCCAATACTTCAATTTAAATAATGATTAATTCAAACGAGTCCTGAATTTGATTTATTCAAAACGCTGTCGAAAGCTAGGATTGATGTCGAAAATGGAATTTGATGAGTTTGTCAGTCACTTTAGATTAATGGTTCTGAGTCCTTTTTGGGCCAATGATAACTGGCATTCAATTTAATTTAATGTTTTGAGAATTGAGACTAAATGTAGGTACAGACCTCGGAGATCCTAATTAGGAAACTTGAGAATTAAATTAAGAAAGTTGTATCTGATTCAGATGATATTGAAATGATTTAATCTTTAAATGTCTTTGTAATTATAGGAGCGTATAGTGCAAAAGAGGTTCTCCCTTTGATATTTAGATTCATTTTTAGTGTTATTTATTGGGCCTCCTGGTACAATTTCTTATTGAAAAACGCCTCGTGTTATTTCTCTTTAATGTTTTAATACAAATAAATGAATCTTATTACTTTTTGGAACAATTTATTACGCTCAGTATTTCGAAAAACGTTTCTGTTACTACGCAAAGCAATTGCTAACATTTGTTTTAACATTGTGTTCATTGCCTAGCAAATAGTTCTTTCAACAAGAAATCGTCACAGCATTTGACTGCAGAGTTTCGTTCAACTCGATATCCATTATAAATCAATTACCTTTGTAGTTTGATGCAATCTTACAATTGTGCCTAGATTGGTTTTTCAGTTCAGCAAGTATTCGTTGTGGTATTATGTACGTAGATTCGGTTGTTGTTTTTGTGATCGTGTCAAATTGACTTCTTCTTCATTTAAGTTATCTATTGGTTTGTGTCTTATATTGTCTTTCTTTTTGATTTCAGGTACGTAATGAACGCTACTGTGAAACAATACATCTGTTAAGGTATGGAGGATCCGCAGAAGTGTGACCTGTCCTGAACGTCTGGTACTGAACACTGATGGATTGCATGATACTAGCTTGATTCTGTTTTAAAACTTGTGACGCCATTTTTACTTTTGTGAATTTGTTCGAGATTCAAAATCGATTACGTTTTAAATGTTATGGTTGGTGATTCTATGGTGTCCAGTTAGAGAAATACTTACCTATACTCTTAACTTTCTTATTGAACTATTAAAAAATCGTCACAAGCCTCAACTTTTATAACAAGATATCGTTCCTGCCTGACGCTTCAACAACTATGCACTTTTGCTAATCTTCCAATCCGATTACTATCCGTTCAAGGGTTGTTTACACACGATAGGTACTATTTGCTGTAACAAAAATTGTGGAACATGTTGCTTTAATAATGATCTTGGGGAAAGCTTCATCCGAGCGGCTCAGCTTACTGTCAGAAGATGTTCTGTACAGAGAAATGGTTAATTAGAGATTGTGGAAAATAGATTAGTTTAGCTAAAGTGACGTTATTAGTTTATTCGTCTGGATAAACGATTTACATCTACCACGTATTATCGTTTTGGTATATTATTATAAAAATACAAGCTTATGCCCGCGGATTCGCCCGCATGAATTTCGGAAATTATCCCACGGGAACGTACTACCGGGATATAAAGTATCCTATGTGTTAATCCAGGTTATAAACTATCTGTTTTCCAAATTCCATCCAAATCCGTTCAGTAGTTTTTGCGTGAAACAGTAACAAACATCCATCCATCCATCCATCCTCCCAAACTTTAAAAAATTAGGACCATTTCAACCACCACACAAAAAAACCACGAAATATGATTTTAACTTCTTTCGATACTTACATCATCTTGCATGTCAATTTTCCATTAAGACATATTATCGACTTAGGATAAAACTGTTCAGCGTTCCCAGGTAGACTCACTCTCTTTTAAAGCAACATTTATTGGTTACCACCGCATCACTGTATGTAAAAGAAGAGTTATTCGTATTAACCTAGTGATTCTGTCACCACAGAAATTTACCAATTATTTTATTTTGCTGTCTCATAAATGAAGGTCACATAAAATAAACAAACACGGTAGTCTTAATTCGCTTTTAATACGTTTATTGTTCAGAAGCACCTCCGTGGGATGTCGACCACACCGTTACCGTACACAATGGTATATAGTTATTTGTAGTTCCGCGATATACGGTGTTAAGGTCAGATCCGGGAGATAGTGAAGATGTAATTAAAAGAAAATGTGGTTGGATTATAAATCGGTAAGTTTCATTGATTTGTGTACATGTCGTTGAGGTTTTACTGCTAGCGAGAAACAAAAACACAAAAAAATAATTCTTTTAAGTGTAGAAATCATGAAAATTCTCAAGCAGTATTTATCGGCATATAATAATTAGAATCGGATCTGGATATGTAGGTAGGTGACATGGTTGAATTCAAGATAATTCTCCTGCTTTGGTTGCCTTTCCAATTACTTACTGGATGTTGGCCCTCAACTCCAATAATTTCGCAGTAAAATAAACAAAATATTTGAAACCATTGCTGGTGTATGCTTTCCCAATGGGGGTTATAAATAAGGTTTTGTTTAAAAAAAAACATTTCATAACCACTATTATTTCCCCTTTCCAAGTAAGTTAAGTGTAAGTCACAAATGCTATTTTCTTTCTTAAACATTTCCATCAAGATCAACAGGTTTACAAAAACCATAGATACGATCGGTCATACGCAGTGTTGCCGTTAGGTCTCGTAGCGGTAATTAGCTACGCTTGTGTGACGATGCACGCACACACTTGACGTTTATGTACATAAGAGTTTATAAATAGCACGGCACATGATAAATGCGATTATGAAATTATAACAAAGGACTAGTTGTGTTGAAAATAATGTTAAAATGGTTGATCTGATTTTAATCTCTTAAAAGTAAAAATATTATATGAAGATGTTTGCCTCAGTAAGTAGTTCTTAACACATACGTATTTATAGAATTATAATGATTAAAATTATCAATACAACTCTCTAAGTTCAAATTACCCTATTAAATGACTATTTCATGAAATCATAACATTTGAGGCCAATTCTAACTTAGAGATTATGATTCTGTAAAATACATATTTGTTACGGTCGCAAAATTTTTTTTGATCAACATAAAACCTGATACGTACGATATGACGTAAAAAAAAACGCGGTCTATCTGAGCGCATCTTCCTAAAACGATTTAGAATCTATCATAATCATTTTTAGGGTTCTGTAACCAAAAGGTAAAACGGGACCCTATTACTAAGACTCCGCTGTCCGTCCTTCTGTCTGTCCGTCTGTTACCAGGCTGTATCTCATGAACCGTGATAGTTAGACAGTTGAAATTTTCACAGATGATGTACTTCTGTTGCCGCTATAACAACAGATACTAAAAACCAGAATAAAATAAATATGTAACGGGCCTCCCATACAACAAACGTGATTTATTTGCCGTTTTTATAGATAATGGTACGGAACCCTTCGTGCGCAAGTCCGACTCACACTTGGCCGTTTTTTTTTATTTGTGTAACAATTGTAGTAAATACAGTTTTTAAATTAAAGTTCATAGGTCGCTATGTTATTGCAAGAGGCGTACAAATATTATGGTTGCATGCGAAATAAAATATTGATCATGCGAGAGGTAAAAATAAATTATTTTGTAGGTATATCAAAATTAATAGAATAATGATAAATAAATAAAAACAAAAATCATAAATGTCACAATATGGAATAATTTCTACAGTAAATGCATAAATAAATAATCATAAATTACAATTTGTCACAATATTCAATAAAAAATTGAAGTCTACATTAATTAATCATTCAGTAATTCATCAGTCGTATAAGAAAATTATTCAATTAATAACATTTTTATTTTATTTTTATTGTGTAACAGTCAAAATTTTTATGATATCTGGTAATTTATTGTAAATGTGCAGTCTACAAAAGAGGTATATTTCAACAAAGTTATTGAGTAGGTATTTTTAGAAAGAATTACAGTCTGTAATTCTTTCTAAAAATGTCCTACTACGGTCCCAACACTGTGAAGAGCTTTAAAGTAAGAAGGTACCTATTGATTTTGTCCGAACAAGGCAAAATCCAATCATACCTATTTCACAACGTTTATTTAATTCTGATAGTTACAGTCAAAAGATAGCTATGTATTATCTATGGACGTTCATTAATCGTTTCCAGGATGTCCTTGCTTATTTTTGGAGATGTTCTCAACGTATGGATCGCTTTAGATCTTTTTTAGAAGTGTTTAGTGTATATTTCCGTTTTGCCCGGAGAGTTGAAAGATCTGTGCTAGGATTTGGTCCTTCTGGTGTTAGGATTTTTTTGGAAATAGAAATATAAAATGTTGTCAATTTCTGTGAATGTTTAGGTAAGATATTCACATCTAAAACATTGTTAAATCTTGCTTGTACCTATGCACCGTATTATGATATATTGTTCAATTATTTTAAAATTGCATTACATATTTAACGAGATAATAATAATTGTTACGCCGCACGTAAAAACCTTAACGCTACACGGTACAGCAGATTCCATTATTAATTAATGTTAATTAAAATTTAATCTTTCCGAGCTCACAGTCCCTGAACGGATGGAAATTAAGTTATGAATTTTACATGTGAAATATTTTTTCAATATTCAATGTGAATAAAATTACAACTCTTCGCCACTGGGTTATATATCATCAATATTTCAACCGAATTTCTGCTGCTGGACATAGCGGTCCTCCCATGATTGCCTCATCGATTGGTCCTGCGCTCAATGCATCCAGTAGATTCTTCATCAGGTCGCCGCTGCCGGTGCACCTTATGGAGGGCTTACTCATGGGCAGGATTGTGTTATTGAGTCATGACAAAAGGGTGCAGCATAATTTTTCTTTCTCATTTTATCTTATATTATTGTTTAATGGTTTTGCATATCATCATCTGCCTAGCCTAGTCCCAACTATGTTGGGTTCAGTTTCCAGTCTTAACAAATGCTGCTGATTAGCATTATTTTACTTGAAGTGATTGCCTATCTGACCTCTACAACTCAGTTACTGAGTTATACGATACGCTTTGGTAAGACTGGTTGTCAGACTTTCACGAATGACAGCCGGGGATCAACGGCTTAACGTGCTTTCCGAGGCACGGAAGGGTCTTTATATGTAAAGATGCTCACCCATCCACGGACTAACCGCGGCAAGGGTACCTTAACCTGATCGATCAACCCGTGCGGCTGTTTTTAGTTAGCCACAAGCTGGTTTTGCATATACTGTTATGGAAAATCCTGATACTCACAGCACAGGGAATCCTAGTAATACACTGGTCCTCACAACAGTGTATTACTTACTTAATGAATATTGTGCAATTTTTTAACAATAAACTTTATTATTTTTATAACACAAAGCGTAACAAAAAAATCATGAAATCGAACTAATTGTTCTCTTTCCTCGCAACTTCCGGTTAGGTGTCAAAAGTCAGTACTGTGATTTTCTTCAGTGGCATTTCTCGTTCCAGAGTTACGTCAGGTCGCGGTGTTCTCCACGGCTTGTTATTTTGTCGATCACTACATATTATATAAAACAAAGTCTACCCGCCGCGTCTGTCTGTCTGAACGCGATAAAATCAAAAATTACCGAACGGATTTTCAAACGGCTTTTACCAATAGACGGAGTGATTCATGAGGAAGGTTATCGGCTATTTAACATCACGCTACGACGTTTAGGAGCCGGGCGAAACGAATAAAAGTCAGATAGACCACTGAAAAAACAAAGTAATCGCGAAGGCGGGTGATGCGACGCGGTGGGTCGGGGCCGAAATTTCACGGACGAAGTCGCGGGCAGAAGCTAGTAAATTATACTATTTGATGTTTATTTGTGTAAGTAAGTTTATACAAACATTTCCAGGGCCTGCGCCCGCTGGCGGCACGGCACGACAAGGGATTTTTATGCAACGAATAGGAATATAACTTAATAGCATGACAATAAAATTGAAAAAGGACGACCCGTCATTCCTAAGGATACTGCGGCGTCGTTGCCGTCAGCGCCTGCATGTAGTGATGCCGAAGGATCCCCTGAAGTGCCGTGCCACCAGTGGGCGCAAGCTCTTACCCGACAATCATATTTTAAAAACTAGATAAGGTCGGTGTTTGCATCCGACTACTTTGAAAAGAAACACCGAAACAAACTCAGACGTCAAAGTCGCGACGCGACTCTAGTAGAACAATGTCTATGAAAAATTCATGGAAAATGTTCTACAAACGTCGCGTCGCGCCTGTCTGCGGGAGCCTTGAAAGTCTTGGTCAGATTATGTGAGGACCATGTAGATTAGTAGGTACTTATCTGAAATTGTCTTTTGAGGAAAGACCCACACAGATCTGAGTTGACCTGTCCAGTCAGTGTATGTCAGTAATCGTTTAACTCAACACTGAAATTTAGGAGCTCAACGAGTCGACGAACAATACCAAAGAAAGGATATTTGGGTAGGCCGCATAGTACCTACTCAAACTGCCTGTAAACTATTTTAAAGTATCTGAAAAGCAGCTTCTACCAGACAACTATTCAAATAAGATCTCTAACTTGTGGACCATAGGATTTACCATTCATCCTAGGACCATCTTTTGTTATCTTACCGGTAATCAGCTTAATAGACCAACCGATACTTAAATGTGGTTTCACAATGTATGGATTCTTCATAATTCGACAAACATTGTTACAATACTTAAGATGGACCTTGGAAATCCATTACTAACGAAACCCTTCAAAATTACTGTTATCGTGTACCAAATTAGTACCTATTGAACAAACATTGAAAGGCTTTTGTTTACAAAATTGATATTTAGTTTTGTTTCCGACAATGTTTGTATTGATTGAATGGTCCATTATGTTTTCTAGTCTTTGGTTCAGAGTTTGAAAATAATTTTGAGATGCTTTTATAAACTCGATGGTAGGTTACTATTTTTGTCTTAGACAAGTTTTTGATCTATGAACGATTTGCCCAAAAAATTACACTTTCATAAAACACCATGTTTATCTGATTAATTTATGATACCAAAAACTAGTTTATAAAAAAAAAACAACCGACTTCCAAAAAACCACTACAAAGTGAAAAATAACTTTGATTACGGAAGTCGGTGTCTTTTGTTTTGTATTTTCGTTTTTTGCCACTGACTTCCGAAATTGAATGTTATTTTTCACTTTGTAGTGGTTTTTTGGAAGACGGTTGTTTTTAAAAAAAAATGTTTTTATTTTTCACAACCTACCCCACACAAATTCGTATCCCACTACTTGATATGTAAATAACAGTGACAGGAAGTTATTAAAACATCATCAATATAATAATTAGTGATACTTATAAATACTAAGTGGACAAAAATACGCATTATTATGGATACCCCAAAAAGTACTGGTCAAATCTTGATCAAATTTATATGAGACCCCACATGAAAAGCACCAGCTTTCAAATATAAAAAGAGTCATCAAAATCGGTTCTCCTAGAAAAAGTTCTGAGGTACACCCATAAAAAAAAATACAGTCGAATTGCGAACCTCCTCCTTTTTTTGAAGTGGTTAAAAATACTAACGTATGCCTATCAATCTGATCTGGGCAAGATCATCTTCGAAGAATATTACGCTCATATTACGGCTTCCTTTTACGACATTGCGGGAAGTGATAACCGTACCGCGCAGACTAGGAATATTATGATTATAATCATAAAATATTTATGTAAGTCTTCATAGTTTTATGTTAACGTGCAGTTTGCTTTACGATATCAATCTCGATCGATCTAGTTTAAGTCTAGTTGGCAAGAATTATATTATAAAACCGTTCAACAAACAGTATCCAGGTAATGCTCGGTTTGACGATTAGTTGAATTTGTGACATTTCGCTTCTTCTGTCGTGAAATTCAGTTTTCAGTCGTATGGCAGAGTTGGTGAATTGCTTATCTTTGTGATGATTATGAACGTTAAGAGTTTCAAGATTGTCTACCAGCCCGTTTTTATAAAAAGATCATTTCAATCAATCTATTAATCCACTTGTCGAAGTCCACTGCTCTGTTAAGTTAAGACTCAAAATAAAGATTATTTTCTCTTATCCTAGCCTCAAGCTAAGTACCTCTGATGACCGAAGTTTTGGCCACAAACAGATTATGGTATAGTGACCACATGAAAAGACACAGTCTTCTTGCTTAGGTACTTACTTCCTTGTACCAAAATTGACACATGCCACACGTGTGTGGCCATCGGTATATTCGGGTTACCATCACCCTATAAAGATGTTACTGCCAACGTAGCAACAAAATTGGCATACCTATAAAACAGCACCCAATCAAACGAAGTCCGTTTTACAATGTTTCTAACCTACTTTGTATGTTATTCGCGAAATCGTAATCGATCGTGCCGACCAGCACTTTGCTTGGTTTAATTTTGTATAGCTAAAACATTTTGACTCATTGCTTTGATAAGGAGAATGATGTGTGTGCGAATTTGTTGTTAACTTCTGAGCAGTTCTTGTTACTTATTTACTTAGTTAAATAACGATATGGTTTTAAAATCGTGCTGCTTTAGCTGTTCTCAGAATTTTAATCGTACATTGAGGTTCTACCGTGTGGTCTGCAGCATAGAATAGTCACACTTGACTTTTGTTAATAACAGGTGAATTGGCAGCAGCATCCATTTTTGAATGAAGATGGATACATTCGTCCATTTGTACGGATGTTTAACTTCATCTAATAGCGAGACGAACTTCAACAAGATTGAGTAATCCAGCTCTTCTTTTGATCTCCACAAAAATTTCCTCACATTCGACACAAACCGTATTTGTAGTAGAAAATGACCAGCATCAACAAGAATGTAGGTGTGTCCGTCTAAGCCAATACTTATCCCTTGAATTGCGCCGACATAGTTGCGATATTTAAATCCCTAGACACCTTGCGTAGACACGTCGTCGTCTGGTTCTCTAACTAGACCAACTGGTTTAGCCACTCTGTGATATTCATTCACCGTAATCGTTGAGATGTTAACTGTATCTAAGTAAATTTGTGTTGTAATACGACATTTAGCGCCATGGCGCTTTTGGTGCAGATAGAGATAGGCGTCTGAAGTGAACAATGACGGTTTATCATCTTTTAAAACGTTTCACGCGACGGAGAAAAAGGCAAACTTTTGTTGATGGATGACGAGGCTTTTGGCTACTTTGTGCGTGTTGTTTGTGCAGAAAAAAAATCTTTATTTTTTCTTTTCTTTTGACGAACTACTTTACCAATATTATGTAGTTTTGATAAGTTCTTTTCCCAGGTTAGCAGGCTTTACTGCTTTCAATACCATTACCTAGAGCCAGAATTAGGGTACCCAAGCCTATTATGTAATATAGTAGGTATCCTACTATATTGGCATATTTAAAAAAAAATACGTGAAAACATTTAATCACTAGATCTATTTTTGGTATTTGTATTAAGAAATAAATCAGTTTTATAAAATTCTGGCTATTACTCTTTCTGACCAAAAATGTGTCGCTATAATCTACTGCTGAAAAATGGCAACAAGTGTTGCTCAATTATTCTGACTTTTCTTATATTTTGGAAATAGTATCATTTCTTCTTTTTAAATACCAGCAACTTCAGCTTTTACTGAGCGCATATTTTCAGTACTGAATACAAAATGGTGAGATGAGAGCAATAGGGCCAGTTTTAATCTCGTAAAAAGTGAACTAAAGGTATTTTGTAACCATAATTTATTTTTAGAGTTTAATAATAGTTATGGGACATTAAAATTAAAACGAGTTAATAAAGTGTCAAAGTAGCAAAACAATGCATTTAATTATTATTATTTTCAAACATACCTACTATATTTTCTTTACTTTTTCGCCATCTACTACATTTTTACGGGCAATGGCTTCTAAAATACTTTTTTTTATGGCAACATTAGCTAGATTCCTCTTCAGAAAGCTGTCACTGTCACTAAGAATTTGGAAGCAATTTCGTAATATCCTATGCGTAATAAATTATTATAAGTATTTTTTCTACTGGAATAAGAAGCCAGACTACAATCGTTTCATGTCCAAAAGGTACTAGATTAAAATTTCGTATCCTGCAAATTGCAATACATGTACTACCGCTGAATGTGGTAAAACTCTGCGACATTAATTAGTGAGCGTTCGCATTTTATCACTTAATTAATGAATATTACCACTATTGCATCGAGTCGAGTGGGTGAGGATGTAACATAACTGTATTATGAACGGGGAACGGACATAAAACGGTATCAGAAAACAATAAAACTGTCCGTTTTGCATTTAAAACTCTGCCATCGAGTATTACTATTAAATAATTATTTACTAGTGCCCTACGTCACTAATAAATAATTCTTTGGAATAGTCTTTGGGATTAGGATTTATTTAAATTCGTGTTACAAAGCCTAGAACAAGGTATGAAATCGTCATCATATTCATTTTTAACCGACTTCACAAAAAGTAGGAGGTTCTCAATTACCTGTATGTTTTTTTTATTTTCATTTTTATTATTTGTGTTAGCTCAGAACTTTTTTCTGGGTGAACCGATTTGGATAATTATTTTTTTATTTGATAGGTGGTGCTTCACATGTGGTCCCATTTAAATTTGATCAAGGTCTGACCAGCAGTTTTTGAGTTATCCTTAATACTGCATATTTTTTCCACTTAGTTTATATGCATGATGTGTTAATAATTTCCTGTCACTGTTATTTACACATCAAGTAGTGGTATACGAATTTGTGTGGGGTAGGTACCGCAACTAAAAAGTGAAAAATATTTTTTTTTTACAAAAAAAAACCGACTTCCAAAAAAAACACAAAAAACGTGCAAAATAACTTTAATTTTGGAAGTCGGTGGCCAAAAACGAAAATACAAAACTAAAGACACCGCCTTCCGAAATTTAATTTATTTTGCACGTCTTTTAGTGTTTTCTTTGGAAGTCGGTTGGTTTTTGTTATCAGCCCACTAATGCTTTGAATTAGTCTTTCCACCGTATACTCAAAATGTACTAAATTCCCCGTGCGTATTCCTAGTAGCTTACATCTGATCGACGCACTATGGGACCAACCGGTATTTTCCATCTCAAAAATCGATAACTCTGTTGTTTTGTGATTTATCTCCTTGAATTTTTTTTCAAGTATTTGTGAATATCTAGGCAATAAAATAAATTAAACATCATCATTTTAAAAACAATATTTTTTCCGAAAAAAAATGACAAAGATAAAGTTATACGAAATTTCATACCAAAAATTATACAGTTATATTAAAATAGCAATAAAAGTTACACTTATGCTTAAAATAAGTTTAAAACTAAATTATTATTATTAAACGTTTAATGTTAATTTGTTAGAAAATTCTGGGTTAAGTACTAAAATTATAAGTTTGTTTCAGTCATACAATCTTGCTAACCAATTTTTGGAGCCCACTAGAATAACTCCCACTAGTGCCACATGCCTAGATAACATTTACACAGATGTTACACCAACCCATAAAGAAATGATTAATTTAATAGACTCTGATCATTGCGGACAATTGATCATTATTCCTAATATTAACAAAAAAGTTATTAAAAAAGATATCACTGTTACCTCAAAAACAAGTAATCGCTTGGAAACATTTAAAACTAAACTTTTAAGTAAATTACCATTTTTGTCGACTAATGATGACCCTAATGAACAATATAATGATTTTTTTAATATGTATTGCACACAATTTGATAACACATTCATTCCAAAGACTTTCTCGGTGAATAGTAACGCTTCATTCAGTGACTGGGCCACCATTGGTATACATAAAAGTAGAAAACGACTTTATGAATTATATGATGAACGGACTTGTATAAACACTGCTGAATTTAATTTATATGTTAAGAATTATTCAAAATTATTTAAAAGAGTTTGCAGTATGGCCAAGTCACGTTATTTGAGTTCAAAAATTAAAAATAGTAGTAATGTAATTAAAATGACATGGAGTATCATTAACAGCGAAACGGGAAGGTCATACAACCGCTGTAGTAACTACACGCTTGATATTGATGACAATATAATTAATTCAGATTCCCAAGTCGCCGCGGCCTTTGAAAATTTCTTTGCTGATGTTCCCGTATCCACTACTAAATCTCTAAACTCATCACCCACTGCTGCAGAGTCTTTACTTAAGGAAAACGTTCCTGTATGTGATTCTGAATTTCATTTTAAATATGTCACCTGCAAAGATATAATTAAAACCTTTCACACATTAAATGTTAAAAAGACCGCAGATCTATGGGGTAATTCTGTGGACGTTGCTAAGTCCATAATAAACATTGTAGCACCTACTTTAGCTGTTATTTTTAATAATTGTATTGATCGTGGTGAGTTTCCTGATCTTATGAAAAACAGTAAAATAATACCGTTATTTAAATCGGGTAGTACATCAGACCCTACTAATTATAGACCTATTTCAGTACTACCTACCTTTAGTAAAATTTTTGAAAAACTTATTTTGAATCAAATGCAAGGATTTTTTAATAATCACAAATTACTGCATAACAAACAGTTCGGTTTTACGAGGGGTCGTTCGACTACTGATGCCGGAGTTGAACTTTTAGGACATGTTTATGATGCATGGGAGGACAAATGCGATGCTTTGGGAATCTTTTGCGATTTGTCCAAGGCATTCGATTGTGTTCTTCATGAAACATTGATCAGGAAACTGCACCACTACGGAATCCGAAACGCCTCTCTGGATCTTCTTACTTCTTACTTAAGTGATAGGATTCAGAGAGTTGATGTTAATGGAAAAAGATCACCCGGATCGGTAGTAAGAATGGGGGTCCCCCAGGGCTCAATTCTTGGGCCATTTTTATTTCTTATTTATATAAATGACTTGCCTTACCTCATAAAGGATAAACATGATATAGTGTTATTTGCAGACGACACTTCACTTTTATTTAAACTGAAACGTCAGCAGCTGATTACTGACAATGTAAATAGCGCCCTTGCAATAGTAGTTAACTGGTTTAATGTTAATAACCTACTTCTTAACGAGAAAAAAACTAAATGTATTAAGTTTACGATACCTCATGTTAGACAAGTAGAAACTAGTGTTCTCATAAAGGGTGAAGTGCTGAAACCCGAAAATACCACAGTTTTCTTAGGCATAACTTTGGATACCAAGCTTCAATGGGGCCCCCACATAGATAAATTGTCAAAAAAGCTTAGCTCTGCAGCATACGCCGTTAGAAAAATTCGTGGTTTAACTGATTTAGAGACAGCCCGTTTAGTATACTTTAGTTATTTTCATAGTGTGATGTCGTACGGTATTCTGTTGTGGGGAAATGCCGCCGATATCCAGACAATTTTCGTTTTACAAAAAAGGGCAATTCGTTCTATCTATAAATTAAGTCCCAGACACTCCCTCAGAGATAAATTTAAGGAGATTAATATAATTACTGTGCCTTCTCAGTATATTTATGAAAATCTTTTGTATGCACATAAAAATATTAATCTGTTTAAAAAATACAGTGATATCCACAATATAAATACTAGAAACAAACACAAATTTATTGTTCCTACAACCAGGCTCAAGAAAATAGGTGGCTCGTTTAGATGCCAATGTATACGTTTTTATAATAAACTTCCTAGCCACATTCAAGATCTAAGCTTTAATAAATTCAAATCTTTTATAAAACGGAAACTATGCCAGAAAGCCTATTATACTGTGAAAGACTATATTGAGGACAAAAAGGCTTGGGATTGAGCTGCTCCAATAAATTTACACGGTGAATGTTGATTTTAATTTGCTAGCTATTTTAGACATGAATATTTACTGTAAAAAGTATTATATTATTTTCATTATTGAGAATATGAGGACTATGTGGGTCATTGTTTCAGTTATATTCTTGATCTGGCAGTTTAAGTAGTTTATGCGGCCTACCCAAATGTCCTTTCTTTGGTATTGTTCGTCGAATCGTTGAGCTCCTTAAGTTCTGAGTTGAGCTGCACGGTTACTGACAAATGCGTGCACTGACTGGACAGGTCCACTTAATCTGTGTGGTTCTTTCCTCAAAAGACCATTTCAGACACCAATCTACATGGTTCTCAAACATTATGTCCGATTTTTTTATATACACATTGACATTGTTGAATTTTATATACACAATGACATGAGTATTTACTTGTAAAGTAGTATGTTATTTTAATTATTGTGAATGTGAGGATTATGTGGGTCATTGCTTTTTTTTTCGCAGTTAATTTTGATCATGATCTGGCAGATTGAGTAATTTATGTGGCCTACCCAAATGTCCTTTCTTTGGTATTGTTCGTCGAATCGTTGAGCTCCTTAAGTTCTGACTTCCTGAGTTGAGCTGCACGATTACTGACAAATGCGTGCACTGACTGGACAGGTCCACTCAATCTGTGTGGTTCTTTCCTCAAAAGACCATTTCAGATACCAATCTACATGGTCTTCACATGATCTGACCAAGATTATGTCTGGACTTTAAAAGAGACTGTGACCTCTGAGTTTGTTTCGGCCTTTCTTCTCAGAGTAGTCAGATAGGAAACGCCGACCTCATCTAGTTTAAAAATATGATTGACGTGTAAAAGTGTTTGTACATACCTACTTACAGAAATAAAATCATTTATCATTTAAACAAACAGTTACATGATAAAAAAAAAATTATTGGCGCTTATCCTATTCATCACTTTCTATTTCCAACAATTCTTTAGCTTCGTCAAACAATTCTTTGGATATTATAAAACTTGGTTTATTTAAGCTAGATAGATAAGGATCAGATGTATATAACAAAATATGCAGAACGTCTTCGTTTGTTGCTGATCTGGAACACTTCCTAGCGTGATGTAACCTATATTTCTTGTAATCTTTATTTCGAGCTTCCTGGGCATCTTCGTATAATTGTCCTATAGGCAAAACTGCATAATGCTCTATTATTTTAGCACCATGTATAAGTACTTTATGGACCGAAGATGGCATGTAGTACCAGTTATATTTGCTTACATATAATTGCGCGGTTATCAATGTATACTGGCTGAATTTTTATGCGTTTTTAAGGAATCCCGATGACATAGTTTGAAGAATTACATATAGTCTCTTGATTAATTCTTCATCTATTCCGGTTATCTCTGCAGAACATTGGTAATTTTGGAAAAATCTCCTTGCCGTATTACCGTCATTGCTATTACCGGAACCTTGACGTGGTTTATCAATGTGCAAACTTGATACGAAGGCAATACAGAACTTGAATTCTTATCAACGAGCCTTTTTCTTAGATACGCATATTGTGCTTTGGTTAAATCTGTTTCAATAAATTTACTCAATGCCTCCTCTTTTGTAAAGGAAAGTGCATTATCTGGATTGAGTATGTTCTGTAGAATAACTTTTTCTCTTCTTTTTCCTTATTTCTGATAATAGTCACAATCGACGCTTCGTCATTTTCCCCCATGGATCGTAAACCTTGCACATAAGCGTTACGGACATGTCCCATTCCATACTCCTGGACCAGCTCCATATTTTTTCGTTTCTTTGTGTTTTCCGAGCACTCGTCATATGGTTTTGTTGGTCTTCCACGATCACCAGAAGTATTCAAACCAGAATTTTCAGTGGTTGAGGTACTGCAAGAATTCAATGATACTTTAAACTCACCATTTAACCAATTTGAGTATAGGCTCTCGAACCTGTCTGGCTTTCTTTAAGCTTTGGTCCATTTCTGGTTGCAACTTGATGTTAGATTTTTTTGAATACTCTCTATTACAGTATTAACGTCAGTTGCCGATAATTGAAAGTTGTCCAACAAATATTTTTTGAGGTCTGCAGTACTTTTCCCTTTTATTATTTGATCACAAAGATCGCGTCGAAAACAAACGAATTCACTCATTGTTAGATAATATATGTTTTTTGTGCGTTAATTGTTATTGAAAAGAAGTATCTGAACACTTTGATGCATCGTATGCTGAAACACGGGTATATAAAGGACTAATATTTTAGTGCCTTGTGCAAAAATCATGGGACAATTGATTATGACAGTTCTCATCGAAATAGTGTAATCAGTACTGATTGTAATTAATTACCACAACAGATAAATAGAACTTCCGCAGCAATATAGTTTATCATACTTGTGGTTAAGGTGACCACCCCAAACAAAAGTGTTATGGGAAGATTCTTTCAAATATAGTAGCAGTCTATTAATTCGTAAATGTATGCATAACAAAAAAGAAGAACCGTAATTTTCGAGGTTTTTTTTTTCCCCGATTGACATTATTGCTTCAAAATCACCTCTGGCGCAAAAAACGCGCAAGTTTTTTTTTAATCCTAATATTACTGAATAAATAAGGTCTCTAATAGAGTGATTAACTTGACACCGGCTGCTTTCGGCAACAAGGAAAACTCCAATTGAAATTAACAAAAACTAAATTTTATTTACTTCACAAAAAAAAATATTAAAAAATTAAATAAAAACATTTTTTTTACAAAACTGAACGTGGTTACAAAGTGTATATTCTAAGCTATCTCATGATGGATAACACTAATATGTTTCATTGCAAAACTTTCGAATAATTTTGTGTTGAACTTCCATAACGGTAATTTAATAGGCATGAAAATATTTATGCCCAATGTTTGAGGTTAATTTTATAAACGTAAAACTTTTGATTTTTTTATATTTTGTAATTTATTCGTAAGTTCCATCCTTTTAGAGTATAAAACCATAAAACAATCTATGGATTTACGACTTTCGACGAAACCATTTTTGAGATGGAAAATACTGTTTGGTCCCATAGTGCGACGTCAACAAACAGAATATGATTTTGTTGGTCATCATATGTATTCGTCGCTTCCACTTAAAGCATAGATCTCCATTTTTCATCCGGCGTTAAAATGCAAGTTATCAGGTTTAATACCCACCCTAAAAAAAAACAGTTTTGGTCCTTCAATACGGAACAAGCCCTGCAGACGACTCTGCCTTAAGAACTGACCTACAATCAGGAATGATTAAATCAGTACCTACAGTTGACGATTTAACAGCTTAATCTAATTTGGGGACGTGTTTCAACAACAGTGCAGTTAAGCGGGTCAGTATATCAACGGTAATTATGAGCTGTTTGGGCTTTCTGAAGGCAAACAGTCAGTTGATCTAAGATTTATTGCTCATTATATTAGACTGTGGTTAGATGTTCATTATAACAAATTGGCTGGTTATGTATTTCCTTTAAGCAATAATTTTGTTGATATAAGAAGTGGTTGTATGTATTGGCCTTATGGTACCATTTTTTTCTTCTAAATTCTTGTGGGTCTCAACCAGTAATGTGAACTGTGAACGCGTACAAGTGTAATTTCTGAAAAGAGTTCGTGTCGATTAATGTAAATACTCCCGCCTGTAAGGCTGCATTTCCTTGCAAAACTGATGGTAATATTATGTAAGTCCCATAATATTATGTAGATCCTGGAATAATATTTAAAGCAGAATATTGTTATTCTAAAGAGGATGCATTCGTCGTCTGTGTTGATGAAGAATTTAATATAGTCTTGTAATCGTGCCAAGCGTGTAAACTAGTTCCCTTAGCTCTTATTACTACTTCCGCAGCATGATAACTTATTCATATCCCGTTTTTTTCTCAGTTTGTGATGAAGAAAGATCTGCCTCGTGAAATCTCTGATACCCTTCATATAACCTTAACAGTTCGTTTTAAGTCCTGTTAGCTTAAAATCACCTGTTCAGTGATTATTCTTAAGCTCCAGTACTGTCTGTGACAACTGTTTAAAGACAGTTTTAACTTACATTAAATACAACACTGTTGATTGTGACAACAATCAACATTGTTGTATTTAATGTTTCTGAAGTTAAACACTTTCTTTCTTAATTTACAGCGTTCATTTTAAACGATATTGAAGCTGTTAAACTTGTCTGGGCTAGCAACATTGTCATTAACTCGTTAATAAGATTACTGCTTACCAGCTCTCGTGTCGACACGTTCTATTCCTGCGGGATTAACTAGAGTTGCTAATAGTATTCCCTTTTGACCCAATTACAATATCGTCAAGAATCGAGATTACTTATATAGGAGCACCCTTAAGAAGGTCTTCGGACTGCAGTATACGTTTTCAGCATTTTTTTCTTCATTATATTTTCTTTGTTTTATTGGGTCGTAAACAAACCAATTTTTTCATGTCGCCTAGTTACATGTGCAATATACCATCGCAAGTGCGTGGTCCATCCTAGAAACGATGTTGAAATATCTCATGTGCCTTAAGCCCTGTACCCACATCCAACCAGAACACAGCAACGCTGCTTAGCGGCAACAATAGATAAGACGTCAATACTTTCCGGACTTTCTGTCTTTTTGTTTAAAAAACAGCTCCTCAACTACTAATATGTGTTTATCGTAGGATATTAGAAACGTTATCGTGTTCCGCGATCCGGTTCAATAACGGCCCGGGTCGGCGCCCTGCATGTCGGTCGAGCGGCGAGGGATGGGGGCGCCTACAGCTGATTGGGGGACAGGAAACGTTCAGCTTAGTGGAGTAATGTGTGATTTTTTGGCAATGTGTGAACCACACAATGGTTTGTTAGGGAACAAAAAATATACAGATGATGCAGAACTGATGATTTGTACGACCTCGAGGAATACAAAGATCTTTATGACGTGGACTAACCTAGGGTCAACTATTTTCGGAAACAATTTTCTTTTATACGATGTAACAGACAAACAGTGTTTGTTACATCGTATAAGAGAAAATAGTTTCAACAAAATATTTAAATAGATTCAGCAAAAACTACCATAGAAAAAGTCCTGAAGCGGGAATCAGGCATGCAAATCAGAAGGCAAACAAAAGACAAACGTTATCACTTTATTATTTGGTTAAATATCCAAGAAAAAATATGGTCTAAATAGGTTTAATTACAGTTTAAATGGCTATTTGATGATATCCATTACGTAAATCCAATCCTTTTTTCGACGAAACGAAATTGTGAGCAGCTGGCACAGGCGTACATAGGTAATTGGTTTTAAACCTTTCAGAAGGTAAAAAAAAAATACGGAGGCATGAACTTAAAGTAGGTCAGTCCACATCCCTTACGGAAGTCGACCACCTGACAATACGCCTCGTTCTCGGCTAATTGTTTCTTTAAAAGCAGTTCATGCGTGTTGGCAAGTATTGATGTTCAGGCGCATTTGGGTAAACGGAATGGATGGCGGTTCGGCGACCCAAACTTGGGTGAGGGTTTTGATTAATAGCACAGACAACTAATAGTAAGGTTTCGTGATTTTGGTGATTTTGGAATCCTGAAGGATTCCAAAACTCCAGATTAAACGACTACAAATAAAACGAAATTAAGAATGGTTAGCTATTGAAAATTATATTTGTTTTCATTGAAAGTAATTTTGTTTTGGTTTAGATGGAGCTGGTAATATTTCTGGTGTACGACCACAACATTCTCAAGATTAAGCTAAGAAGATAATTTAAATTTCATTATGGTAGCGTTTTTGCGGCCTGTTGCCCCGTTCCGGCCCGCAAGAAACTAACGGATTGTGCGCTCATTAGCAAATGCAAAACGTGCTTCTTTATCGAAGATGTAACTATGTAGTTTCTAGTCCAAAGTAAATATATTGCCAAATAATAGGTCTTTACCTATGAAATTGCCGTTTTGTATGAAAAAATTTAAACGATTTTTTTTCATGAATTTTTTATTTGTATTAATCGAAGTAATCACCCATGCAATCAATGCATCTTTGCCATCGCAGTGGCAGTTTATTGATGCCCTTCTTAAAGAAATCAGCTGGACGGGAGGCAACAAATTCTTCAAAGGCATTTTGTACTGCCTCTCGGGTATTAAATTTTTTTCCCGCCAAGAAGTTATCCAAATTCTGGAAAAAGTAGTAGTCTGTAGGCGCAAGGTCTGGTGAGTAGGGCGGATGACGGAGAGCTTCCAACCCCAGTTCTTGCAACTTGGAGACCGTCTGCTGTGCAGTATGAGGTCGCGCGTTGTCGTGCAGGAGCAGCGGAGACGAGCGATTGACCAATGCTGGTTGGAGATGCGCCAGCTTCTCCATCATTGTGTTCAGTTCTTCACAGTACACATCTGCAGTAATGCTCACCCCGTTTGGTAAGAAGCTGTGATGAATCACACCGGCGCTAGACCACCAAACAGTGACCATCACTTTTCTAGGGGTAAGTTTTCGTTTAGGGCATTGTTTAGGTGCTGAACCAGGATCCAACCAACTTGCTGAGCGCTTACGGTTATCAAACAGAATCCATTTTTCATCGCAGGTAACAATGCGGTTCAAAATTCCTTCATTTGTGTGTCTGTTGAGCAGTGCAAGGCACGTCTCGACGCGTACTTCGCGCTGGCGATCATTGAGTTCGTGGGGCACCCATTTGTCAAGCTTTTTTACCTTGCCAATTTGACGCAAATGGACCAATATTGTTTTGACGCTAACGTCGAAAGCTGCTGCTAATTCAGCCGTAGATTGTGTATCATCAGCTTCCACAATCGCCTTTAATTCGTCATTGTCGACCAAAGTCTTCGGACGACCGCGAGGTTCATTTTTCAGGTCGAAATTTCCAGAACGGAAGCGAGCAAACCAATAACAGGTGGTGCGTTGGTTTGTAGTGTTAGCTCCGTAAACGTCGTTGATGTTGCGTGCCGCTTGTGCCGCGTTGCTGCCACGACGGTACTCATATTCCATAATTACTCGAATTTTTAACGTATCCATGATGACGAAAAAGATTGAAATGCGATGAAAATGTAACACTAATCAATAAAGAAATGACTACTTTTAGAAAAAAAAATCCATGTTTTTAAAATAAAATTAATTTGAAATTAGAATTCTTAGCCAAACAAAAATTATTTTGATTTGAAATGGCCAGTACTGCAGAACGGCAATTTCATAGGTAAAGACCTAATATATGTCTTTGTCTAAGTGAATATATTTGAATGATATTTTAGACTTTGTGAATGTAGGGGCTGTTGTTAAATTCAGAGCTTCAACAATCTTCAGCATGTGCTTGACTGTTGTTAGCTTAATCAATTTTTACTAATATTAATATGTGTCTATTAGTGTTAGCTGTTTAAAATCTGTCTTCTTCCTTTTCTTAAATTTGATTGATAATTTTCTGTACAAGCCAATGATTTAAAATAAGTTTACGGTTTATTTCTAGAAAGTTAGTAGGTCAAAATTTCTTAGCGTTAATAGCTCCATAACTGGGTGCATGTTTGTCATTGGGTGGCGTTCGCAGCTAGCTCGGAATTGCTTTATTATTGCATTAGTTGCGCCGGGAGATGGTTTCGTGTCACCACGCTTTAGGACTGGGCTTAAAATAATTTAGCCCTTGTATTTATATTCTAACTTCCGTTTTGCTACAGAAGGAATCATGAACTACATTTATTTCTGATTTACAAATCAAGTGTGTAATGTAAGTTATTTCTAGGGAATGTTGTGAGACATGAATGCTTTGCTGTAGTCGTCTGATGCTTTCCGTCTTAAGACGTTTTTATATTTAATGTTTTTTTATTTCAGTATCTTGCCTTGTACAATCATTTCGACAAGTAAAGTTACTCACATCTGTACCTAATCACAGGACTAATAAAGTTATCTCTATCTACAATAAAATCTAAAGTTACCTTATATTTGCCGTATCTAATTTATACATTAATATCGAAGGAAACAGTTTCGACCCCGCTTCCGAGGAGGTGGAGACGCCCTACCCTGTCATCAGTTAGTCAGTAAATGAGTTGCGGTGGCATGTTGCTAACCGTTAAGAGTTCGCAACTGTTTTGTTGCAGTTTCCCTAACTACCCATAACTATATAGATTATTTTAAACGTTTTTTATCTACGAGTATTCAGACAAGTGGAAGGAAATACCTTTTGTTCTGCAGTGGAACAAGGCTAATGAATCATTATTTTGTATCTAATTTCTGACAATTGGATGCAGCAATATTTGATCGGAATGGGAGAAGAACCTAATAAGCTTGCAACAAAGATCATAATGACGGTTTTTATCATGAAGATCCCAGTAGACGTTGGGACACTTTGTGACTAACAATTCCTTTTTTGCCAGAAGATGTAAAATCATCAACGTATAAAAGCAACAATTGTCTCGTTCCTAAATCCGTAGCATTATTAGCGTATTTTCACTACATTATTTAGAATACATGCAGCTGAATCAATATCTGTCTTCCACACTAAATCCTTTAAGCCACCTTCAGCATATTGAACTTGAAAACAAATACATTTGATTCATTTCTCGCATAGACAACCAATCTCTCACACACATTTATACTTTCCACCACATAATTATCTACTTACACATAAATATCTACCCCTCGAAAAAACCCGTTCAAAGCAGTCTTACTAACTTCTGGATAGCATCAAAGATTTGTAAATATTAAAACTTCCGGTGTTGCCATAAATTGTATGAATTATTATAAGAAAATGGCGTCTGGTCAGTGTTTCTTCTTACTGTAAGAGTGGGTTAGAGTTTGTTATAATATTTATATTGTTGCCACGGTTACCAGGGAGTGAAAGTATGGAGCACAGTGTGTCGGTTACTTTCAGCTAAAAATAGTATATTTTGCGTTTTGTGTCGTAAGAAGCGATTAGGGGATTAAGAATACCACGTGGGCTATAGCGTAGTAGTGATTACATCATACTGCGGAAACCTGGGCTTTTTAGCGGCTTCACTGTAGTTTCGTAGTTATTACAAATGAAACGCGTTTGCCAAATTCTGTATTAATAAACAGCTGTTATTGAGTCCCTTTTAAATATTAATTAATACGTAAATAACAAGCTAATTCGCCTTTTGATCGTACCAATACCAAACGTTTCGATTAAATTCTCATTACGTCGTCGTCGTGAATATATCATCCATGTAACGCGATAGTTCAAATACATAGTTAATACGAATATTATTCCATTTCGAATGTTGTTTAAATGTTCGTCGAAAAAGCCTTGTAAAATAATGTGATTTTAGGTGTCGAGAATTTCAAATGCTTCTCCTCTTTCGATTCTGCTTTAAGGCGTCATGTTGAGTGTGGTTTATTCATACAGGCCCAAGAATCAAATAAAAGTTGCTCATTGACATTCTACGCTTGCCACCACTTTCAAAAGCCAATGGTAAACCCGAATACAGTGGCTAAAAGGGAAAAGGCGTGATTGACGTTATGTTGAAAACAGTCGGAAAGTACTGTCATTCTAAAAGCATCAATGCCTTTGTACATGGTACGGTTTCTCTACGGCGCGGTTTATACGCCGTGCCGTAGAATAAGCGTGTCATCAACAAGCTACCACAGTGATCCATACAACACTGAAGAACCGTGCCTAAACACGGCGAATAAACCGTAGATTTTCACGGTAAGAAAATCGTGTATGTATAAGGGCCTCGAGCAGGCCATCCCTCCAAGTTTCATCAAAATCTATTCCATAATACTTACCCGTCTATATCTGCCTGTAGCTACTCGTTCTCCCATCGCCAAAGGTACCTTTAATATCGACTTAATTACGCCTAAATTGCCACTTTGTTCCATACCACTTTGTGAATGAGAAATTCAAAGTAATTAAGTCAAGTCATTTTAGCAAAAATATCGTTTATCGTGAGGGGAGGATATTATGAAAAGCCGAGATCGATTTGGAAGAAAATATAGATCATGGATTATTTTAGGAAGTATTATTATGATGGTGTATTAATTTGGTAGTCGGCAAAGTGCTGTGAAGTTTTTTTATCAGGAAGTTCTTAGTAGCAACACGGAGTAATGATTTCTTACCGTTTACTGGCCATAAACAACTGGAAAAATGTTGGTGTACCATAATGTTCCACCTCGAACTTATCGCGGAGATTTTTTGCTATTAAGAACTGTGGCCCGATAATGAAATTGTTGTAAATAGGAGATGACAGCTATTTCCTAATGATGGACAGCGTTGTCACGCGTTGTAACTTCGGGTAACACTTTGTCTTTGGAAGTTACTCGTGCATGGCTGCAATACTGTTGATGGTGTCAATGTTCGTAACTGAGGATATTTACATCCTCTTGGGTAACCACCATTTTGCTTTCCAAGCTTTTCCCCTCTGTGAACTTTATACGTAGAATTGCAATTAGAAGTAAACCTTTAAAACACTGTTACTAATGTCGTGAACGAACTGTAAATGCTCTAAAAGCTTTGAATATTTCCGGTTCCATAAATTGTAAAACGTTACCACTGAGCTTGAATTGCTTTAAATACTGTTTGAAAACACAAAACTAAGCAGGTGGCTAGAAAACAAATCGTAGCTGAAATATTTTCTCTTCGTATATTTTACTCAAGATTTTATCGTCTCAACGTGAAATATGATGTGTCTCTAGATTTTTATGAGCTTTCCTTGTTTGCCGACCGTGGCGCCCGCAGAAAATAACTCGATTCTTTCCACTTCAATAAATATTTCGTTTATGATCCATCTAAAGGTAAACACGATACGAGATTAATTGGACCACCAAGTTTACAATCATCAGTACTGATCCGACCATAAGTTTTAAAGTGCAAGAGACCCAGAATCCTTTCTTGAGGAATCTCAAGAGACGATTCTGGGTCTCTTGCATTTATCCTGTGATCTTTGACGCAATCCATTCTGGTCAGAGTCACGCTGTATATTTTGTGGTCCCCATTCTAGACTTAACATTGATATTATAGTGTGGTGTACAAAGAACACCTCGTGCATTTGTTATAATGATTTCATTCTAATATTATTTTGCTTCTTGTTTCAGGTAATGCATTTTCCAGCACTGTTGCATCTATCTATCTTCAATTAGTAAGTAGTTCTTTCTTTTTACGACGTTGTCTTGAATTGGTTTCATTTTCCAAGGATACTTATGTTGCTCTGGATGCCTCTGTTCCTTATAGCTTCATTATTGACTTTCTTAATTACAACTGACTCGGCAGTAGCACGCACTACAATGATGGTACTTTTACGGATTTTGTCAAAACGATCGAATACGATTCCCCTAACATCTATTGTTATTTCAACTAAACAATTAAAGTGAGATTACATCAATCCATCTATCTCCTCGCGTGCAACCTCAGTTAAATCAATGTCAATGCCAGTTTCCCACGCATCTCTGATTCTCTAATCACACTAAATTGTACTGTTACGTCGTCTGTGTGAAACTCCGGTCACTGGTCATGAATGTACATTTTAGAAAATGTCTCTTTTACTCTTGTGCTAGCAAAATAAATATAAAATTACTAATAATGACGGATAATATCCTATTAGTTGGCGCACCTTAGCTTCTATGCTCCTGGTCGGGGAATTTATGTTCAGGCGTAACGTTTAATTGTTGACCCAGTAGTTATGTGTTGTCTGGGTGTATTGGTAAAACCAAAGAAAGAGCACTGTAGAAGCCACAGTCTTAAGTCAACCATGACGAAATAGTTATTCATTAAAAAAACAAACATTCCAGGACTGTGGGAACCAGTCTACGCTCTTGGCATTCTAGCCTGTCCAACGTTGTAGTAACCAAATCCATCGGTCCCGAGAATTCCGGAGCGCCCAATTCACGGAGCCTTTAACCTAATACTAGTTGTACAGTTAACCGCACGCCCAATTTTGACTTGGACAGCGCCTTTATGTTGTAGCGGTAAGAGCCATTTCCATAGTTACTACTGACGTGTAGTTTACTAAACCACTCTGAAACTATGTGGCAAAGTCATTCGTAAGCCGCTCCTGACTTTGATCTTTATACAACCTAGCTTAATACTCTAATAGATGTGACCCAGCTATATTATCTACAAGTATACAAGATAGATACAAATAATTATGTAGACTGGCAGGCGTCTCTATTCAGTCTTCCTTGTTAGCAGTGTTCCATGAAATGTACTGGATTAACTGTTGTAGGCTTGATATTGCGTTCTAGTTTTTCCTATTAAAGCTTTTATTTAATTAAATGGGTATATTTTAGTCCACTTCTTAATTATCCGTTTTCCAAGTTACATAGTTTAACTTGGCTCAGTTGGTTCTCTATCTGTTCCTATATATATAGTCCTATATTCTTTTCCTTTATCCTTTTCTATTTAATACACACACACACATACACTTCTGTTTTCTCATTTACATGGTGTCTGTTTTTTATTTAATACATAATACGGTGTGGCAGGAATATCGATGCGCAAACTGTAATCATAAATTCAGCACATGAAATTTTTATTTATTAATTTAATTTTTATTCTAAATTGTCATTTTAATTTGGTATTTATTCAATAGTAATTTTTATTAATTATTAATGGATGTATAATTGTAATAATTCTAACTTTGAAATTTAATTTGTAATTTTGTTTTTAGATAATAATTCAATTATTATTATGGATTTAATTGTTATGATTTAACGTTATTATAAATTTTGTGTACCTATTTTCAGGCAGAATGTACATGGCTCACTCCTATCTACTCCACCTGTATTTTAATGTACCTACATTTGTTGCAAATAAATGATTTGATTGATTGATTGATTCTGAACCCTCCCACCGTTAAAAAATTTCGAAGGTTATAAAAAAAAATGGCTGTTTCACACAAAAAGTTCACCAAAAGTGACCTGTCGTGACGGTCAAAATATTACACTTTTTTCGGTCTAGTACTCATTCGCCAAGTGTGCAGAGTATAACGTGCGATTAGGAACTTCGTTCCAAAACAATATCAACGTTTTAATCATCACTGAACAACGACAGGTCGTATGGCACCCCTTAATTATATGTAGAAGTCTATTTCTATTCACTTACTGGAATAATAACGTCTTATGTAACTGAAAACAATAATTTTAAAATGTTCCTAGCATTATTTAATGTTCTATGGACTATCTCAATTTCCTCGCGGTTATAACTTCCGTGGTTTTATGACTATTTATCGCTCCATTTCCACAAGATATTAAATAGTTTTGTACATTACGATGGGACTACGCATTCTGTTCGTTATAGCCAATGGCGAGATTATTGAAACGTCATTAACGCCTTTATGTGGAGTGCTTATACTGTTTAAAAAAAACTTTCCGTCTATTATCATATGAGCACACACTTGACGCGTAGATGGAACACTGTAGTTTTCTATAACTAACAATTTAGAATTTTTCTTCATCATATCATTTGTCATAGTCTATTCCAGAGTTGTGTCTTAAATGTCAACTTCGTTCATCGAATTTATCGACAAATCTGAACAAGCAACTCGTGCCGCCATGATCCGTGTGACTGCGTACTTCAGACATAGTCTCATGTATGTCAACACTCGATCGTGCATACGGACCTAAATGATGCAAATCACGCCGCCTCAAAATTTACAATCCACGCAACACTTTGCTTTAAACCGCAATATATAAGACTTAAATTCCTATAAGGTAATCACCAAAAGACACTTGGGATGTGAATCCACTTTCCTTGATTGGTGATTCGATCAACGAGTAGGGAAAGTGCAGGATATGAAGGCGATGAACCTCATGTCTTGGACGACGCGGTGACGGCGTCAAGGGGACATTTTGAGGGTGACGTATAGGGGTTGCTTATTCAAATGTGGTTGGATTCAATTTGCAGAACTAATAGGGCGCTCTGGTTTGGAATAAATTTATCTTTTTATAAGATGGGATTTTGTATTTCCATGCTGTGTTTTTATAGGGTCACAATTTCTATGAGGTGTTTATTCAAAGTGTAAATATCTTCTCAACGGAAGCGATAAACCCGTTATCTTATTACACACTGTCCCGATTATTCAGCTGATTCAGTATGATGTAGAATTTTAAATCGACCCTGACTTTGACTGGCAATATGAAACCTTTATGAAAATGCACATATGTGTATCAAATATCAGCACTCCAAAACTAGTCATATACGTATCTATCAACAGCTAGATCTATAACATTTAATACATACTTTCTCGGTCTACCATTCGCGGATTCTCGTTCCAAATGCGTTGGTAAGGAAGTCGTGGCGGTAACAATAGAAGGAGTCAATTGAACCTCGTCTGGCCGCAAACCGCAAGACCGATACTAACGGGTTCGTGATATTTGATAGCATGGGTTTCGCTTGAAGATATTGTGACTACGAGTTTCCACCGGGTCAGTCTGTTGTCAAACTTTTTGAGGGACTTTAAAATGTGTATAAATATTTTGCGGCAATCTAGAATTTATTACACGATCAATCTATAAGACACGATTCGCGACAATAGTATCAAGGTTATGGAATGAACTGATGCCATACGAACGTCTTCTGGTCACGGTGGACTTTTGCCTAGTAAAGCGATCAATATTATTTTTCTTTCTGTCAGAACAACGTTATTGGTAATTGCGAAACTGAGCTTGAACACTTAATATTTTTCAAGAACTGTAACATCCAGCAGGTTGTGATAGATGGCTTGCCTAGTATTTTACACCGAACGAGTGCCATCTAAACTCCACAGCCCGACTAGTGCAAGCAATAATATAGCACAGCAATTCAAATGTATTTTAAAACCAGCATAGACCCAAGGCTTTTCAGCACGATGTATTTCCAGTCGTAGTTCGCTTAATATATTTTTATGGGTCATTCTCATGCAAAGATATTGCAACTGTACTGAAATGACCTCGAAAGCAAAAACCGCTTGCTGTTTTAGAATTCATAGTTCGAGAAATTTCCATGAAAGAAAAATATTAACTGCATCTGTTAGGGCCGAGATCTGCTTGATTGATTAATGGGCCAATCTAAAAGTTAGGAACGTTCTTGCTGCAGGCCTTGAAACTTGAACGGTCCATTAAGACGATCAAAAATTGTCAGAAGCCATTTTAGTAATAGGTTTTTGGTTATATTTAGAATTTGTTAGAAAATAAGCGTATTTATTAACTGCAACATTGTAAAAGTCAACTTTATGATGAGTTTTTTCTTGTAGGATGCCAGGATACATTACAAGGAAGTGCTTCGGGCCCTTTATTTACGAATTGCCCTTTCATCATCAGCCTACAGCAGTCAAATGTTGGACATAGGCCTCTCCAATCGCAAGCCATTATTGGCAACGCTCATCCAGCTGTTAACAGCCACCCTGCGAAGATCGTCGCTCTACCTAGCCTGAGGGCGTCCTACCATAATTGCCCTCTCATATCGCTATTATTAGTTACTAGTGCACTTAGCTATGTATCATGTTTTGTCTCAGCAACACCTTCAATTTTACAAAATAGCTTAATAGACCAGGGCTGCATGAAGCCTTAGAAAATGGTAAAAAGTGAAAAAAAAATAGTAGGATGAAACCCATGAGAAAAGGAAGAGAGTATAACAAAAATAATTTACGGGCGATCTGAGGTCGGGAAGTGGGGTTAAGGGTAAAAAACGGTTAATCTCGATTTCCGGCAAAACTACAGGTCCTATGGAAAAAAGTTATTTTTTTTTGGTTTCAAAAATTATCGACCGTGGTCTATGAATACTAAGTCCGCCTTTTCTGTACCATAATGCCAATACGCCCCAGTGAAATGTTACATTAAAAACGATTCACGTTTTATCCGAACAAAATTGCAGCTTTGTGTTTCAATACAAATAGCAGTATTGAATCGATGAGTTTCTATTCTTTTGTGTCCTTTCGCATTTCTATTGTCTTTGCTTGCATTAGCATGCCGCTCTTGTATCTGAGCATATTATCCAACTGTCCATGCGTATATTATGTGTAATCAAAATTATGCTAGATGAGAATTCTTTGTTTCATCTGTTTATATGTCCGTTTTGGTGGTTCGAAATTGTATTTAGTATTGGATCTTAACTATTATAGTATGTACTATACCAGCGGTGCATTAAGTTAGGGTACGGAACACTCGACAATAGTCGATAATCTGGGTCTAAACTATACTATATAAAATATTGAAATACGATACAGACCGATTCGTTCTGATTCGTTCAAATTATAAACCAATGAAGCTACTGAAGCAAACGGTAATTTATTTAAGATATTTTAACAAGTCGTTTTCTAAACCTCCTCAAAGGACCACCTCCTTATGTTTCCTCCTACACGTGATCGATGTTGATTAAGTAAGCTCACCAAAAGGAATCCCTTATTCTTAATACAATTTATCAATTGCTCCCAAAACAACGTTTAGGCTGAAATCAATCAGGCTCAGTCAAGGCGATCCCATTCAATTGGTATTCGCAACAAATAAGCCTGCAATTTCTCGCGAACGATCTCCCCTTTACGGACTCTTAGAAAAGGTAGAATTAAGAATTAATTTGTAAAAGGAAGATGTTGATATTTTGTGTACAAAATAGCAACATGTGGGAATTTGTCCTTAGATATCTGAAAAGGACAATATTTTTGCTTTTGTAATCGTAAAAGTATCATTCGTTTCTTCGAATGATTCCGTGTAAAAAGAGAAACTTGTCTGTGTGAAACATAAGTTAAGATTTTAAGATCAGAGCTGACGCTTATAATGAGTTAAATGTAAAATTAATGGCTAAGATGAATTTGATAAGAAATTTCTTCGTAGAGAAAATGTTCGCTGCTTCTTTAGTGACTTTGTTATAATGGCTTATATAGATCTGCTACTGAACAGGGTAGATCTTTAATTAAAATTATCATTAAAAGCCACAATAAGAAACGACTGACTGTTTGAAAGATGACATGGGTAGAAAGGGGATGACTTCTGAGATAGACTAATAGAGAAGTATGGAAGACCCCAAATAAATTGGTGAAAGCCCAAGAGAACGATGATGATTTAAAAGCCACAATATCCAAGAATAGGAAATCTATAAAAATGCAAGTTCTGCTATATAGTTCAATAAAACTCGGATTCAAGAAAACAGTCCCGCTGTCTAAACAAAGCATCGCATGCTTCCTTCAGATCCAAACGGTCCGATTGAAGAAAAACATTGATTTTGTAAGGTTTATGTAGGTCGGGTTACGAGGAGGAATCTTGATGAAAACAATCCTGTTGTTTACTCATTGGTTTTTAATCGATATTGCTTTACGGAACTTTCCTGTAGGTTTTCCATGTCATAATGAAAATTAACCTGTGGTATTATCGTTACTGCTTGTACCTACATGATGATTTAAAGTAGTCTATTATATTGTGCCACAATTCAGTTTTTCTTTCTTTCCAACTTTAAGAAGATCGTTCATATTATCATTTGCCTTGTCGATAACCTGTTTAAGATTTTCGTCATTCAAGTTTCCTTTTGAGTTATTTTTTGTGCAATTTCTAGGGAATCCGGAATAAAGTAGTTGATACCATTGCTGTCTGGATTAATCGTAGCTGTAAAACGAACTGTTTCATAACATGCTTTTCAGCGTTCTATTGTCTTCTGTTTTGGAAAACAAAGCCAAGTTTTAACCTCTTGCGTGTCGCATGATACCGCAAGAGGAATAATAAAGTGACATATTTATGTGACACGTATTTTTTAAAATAGCGTTCAAAACAAAGTAATACAATTTACCGAGAAACCGTTTGAAGGGTTATGCGAAAATATTCGCGTTATCTCAAGTGAATTTGGGTACGTTAAACCCGATGTAGTAGGAGCATCGAACTCATTATTTCGTTTCTATTGCGATTAAAAGTATTTTTGTTTTTCAGAATTTTGTGGGAAGATGGTTTTTAGGGTAATGAGCTTTGAATTGTTTTAGTTTAAACTAAGCGTTTATGAGGTTTTTCAAGAAGCTGAATTTTGTCACTAGGAGTAATTATGAATTCAACAGCCGTTTTAATGATGCGAATGATCTTATAAGACAATCAGTAACATTGTTTATGCTTTTTTTGTGTAATTTAAATAACTGAAAGATCAAACAAAATAACTAAAATTGAAGAAACGCTCCACCTTAAGAATCGTAGGTACATATATTATGATATTATGCGGAAAAGAAAACATCAGCTGACCTATTTGGGCAAACCCGTTTTGAAAATGTTTCAGTGAAAAAAAATGAGACTCCAATAAAATGATTTTATTGACACATTTTGTCAATTGTAATTTTTACTAGCATGGGAAGAAAAGCAGCTGCCGGAATTAAATCACAACGACTTACAGGAAATTACGGAAACCCACAATTTATCTCCCATAAAATATTCCACCAAAGGTTCGGCTGCAAGTGCCATAATTCTCTGTCACCATAAACTTCCATAAGTTCGCGTCCATTTACCTATCAAGCGACAATTTAAAACAGATCACGAACCATGGTCTCTCTGGAATAGAAACTGCGTGGTATTGCTCGTAAATCGTTGGCAATGTAAAGCGTTCCTTGTCTTTGCCACGAAATAGACAGGTACAGAAGGCTGACTCCATGAAAATAGGCGCACGCACACAAAGACGCGTACTTGTGGCGATCTCTGTCAAATGCCAGTTGCGACTGCACTTGCACTCGCTGTACGTGAAGCTTGTCTATGTGTGCGTGCATTTTCGCTCATTGTATGGCTCTATGCAATGAGCGTTAACCTAACCTTCTGTCCTATCTATTTTGTGTCTATGCATCATTCTCTTGTCGATTGCTTACGTGACTTTCGGTTCCATTGTTGTTTTGGATCACGAATGCTGGGGAAAGTCCATCGTGACATGCCTTGGATGTGTTTGAGATATTGAGTGGTTTTGTCAGTGTGACGCGGATTAGGGATTGGGTTCGAGATTGATGGCAATTGATCTTTTGGTAAGAAAACAAAGTTTTGTCGGGTAAAGTTTTCATTTCATCAGGCACTGTATGGCACTATTGCTGAAATGAACCTATTTGACGTGGCCGTGAGGCACACTCATATTCCTATATTTTTATTTTGTGTTTATTATATTTGTTAAATGTGTTCTTTGCATACGGTACTGCTCCAAATACCTGAACATTTTTCTTTCTTTCTTCGAGCAACGAATTCTTTAAGACCTTGTCGATAATACTTTTTGAGATTTCTGATTTATAATTTTCTACGCTATAGCCATCAGCCAACGTCCTCTTGAATTTAAACTGACACCAAAGTAAAGATCTCTTCGCGTCTTATCTAATTGGAACCCGAAACCGCCGAACTTTTGAATAGCTCCTTGGAGTATCCCCTGCAGTAATAAAATTCGGAGACTCAAATTACAGAAGTTTTCCCTTTGAGGAGCGCAGGCGAAGCATGCTCAAAGCAGTAATAATATCCAGATGAATAACAATGTTACTTTATTACATTATTCAGTTAGACGCGACCTTTCACCTGACACGTTGGAATTGGACGTTTCAAGTGGTGCCAATGCACCTGATGTTGATGCACCCTGGTCCAAACGAGGGCGGAAAACTAAAATCTCTCTTTCATAAAAGCGAATTAATAAAGAGTTCTTTGCCAGATTTAACATCGGTACGATCAAAAAAGTCTGTTCAGAAAACCACATTTTTGATACCGTAGTAGAAGATTTCACTATCACAAAACATACGGCTGCTTTAAAATCCCCACCAGGAGAAAATCTTCAATAATCCCCCTACAAAGGTACTGCCAATAAAAATCTTAGAAACGTTTCATTGTAGATTTTAGTAAAACTTTCATAGTATGAGACCGATTCCAATTTCAATTTGGAGTTTGCTACCGATGTCCATTCGTAGTTATTTTGTTTTTATTCGAAACCCGATACTTTCCCCCTATCAGAAATATGTTGCTCGGGTCTCGATTTTTTGCTGAAAATATGACCCGTTTCTGTTTCACGAATCTTTTTGGGATGTTGTTTGTTTTTTTTTGTTTTAGCTGCGCCTCCGGCTAGGTACCTTGTTAATTTTGATCAGCGAATCGTTAGGCTGAAGCCATTGGACAATATCATGATAGGTGCTTGTGATGTTTAATTCTGTATCCATGTTTGTGTCGATGCATCCGTAGTGAAAATTCGCAACATATTATTTTATACCTATGTAAGAAATTGGGTAAGCCACAATAAAGCTCCGTCACATATTCTTCAAATTATTGCTTGTTGACGTAACATAACATAACGCCTGTTTCCCCGAAGGGTTAGGCAGAGGTATACCTATAGTAGGTTCACCCACATTTCGCCAGTTTTGTTTAAGTCCCATGTAATAGCGGCAAGCGTATTACCATCAACCGGGTACAGACCCAGACTCCGAGCTGCTGCTGAGAAATTTCTGATAGAAAAACCCAATGATTCTTTGCCCGACCTGGGAATCGGACCCAGCACCTTATGCTCAGCAGTAGCGCTTGCGACCACTGGACCAACGAGGCAGTTTGGTATGAGGGCAAGAAAATGATGATTGCTTGTTTAATCACATTATCCTGATGTTAACCATGTTTCTTAGGGCCGACGACGTCTTCTCCAAGCAAGATACAAATGTTGAAAGAGTTTAAACTTTTTTTTTTACTTTTTGACGGACTGTAGAAGTATGAAGAACAGGGTGTAAAGTTCACTCATACCTCCATAGAAAACTTTTTTACAAAAAAAAAACAACCGACTTCAAAAAAACCCTACAAAGTGAAAAATAACTTTAATTTCGGAAGTCGGTGTCTTTGTATCTGTATTTTGTTTTTGCCACCGACTTCCGAAATTAAAGTTATTTTTCACTTTGTAGGGTTTTTTGAAGTCGGTTGTTTTCTTTGTAAAAAGTTTTTATTTTTCACTTTTTAGTGAGTCAGTTATTTATAAATGTAAGTTACAATAGCCTAATGTCAACTGCTCATCACTTTTTCTTTTTCCCGATGCAGGGACGTTAATTGTTGAGGAGTTCTCCTGTTAAGAACCAAAACCACTGGAGCTGATGGTGGGTTCACCATATGCATTGTGACGAGCATAAAATGCTTAGCAACCATATTAAAATGGAATCGCAACCCATGAAATACTTATTATTGAGAAGTGGCGGTGGCCACCTCTGGTCTTCATCATCAGTTCCACTTCAGCGAATGGTGCTTTCCGAGAGCAAATGCACGAGTTACTATAAAACATACCCAAATCGCTATACGTGTGCCTATAAAATTTGAGGATTTCCCTCGATTTCCATGGGATCCCCCCATCAGATTCTGACTTGGTGACAATGGGACCACCTCGAAAGCATAACCTTTAAAAAGAAAAAAAAAATCAAAATCGGTCCACAATTGACGGAGAAATCGGTGAACATAAATAAAAATTAAAAAAACACATACAGTCGAACATATAACCTCCTCCTTTTTGGAAGTCGGTTAAAAAGGGAGGATCCTTCGACTAGACGGGTGTCGAGTTTGGTGGGCAATTGGCCGTCGATTGATGTCGGGACGTTGTAAATATGCTAGTTGCGCGGTGAACTCTGCTTCACTGACGCGTAGCTCGCATGTGGCGTTATAGATGCCGCTACAGGACCACTGTTTTCCTAAGTTTAAGTAATCCTCACCGATATTTTTATTCCATCTCACATCACAGCTTACGTTTTCATGTCACGTCCAATATTTATACAGCACAACATAGCATAGTATTCGGAGGTCATGCTACACACACACTACTGTCCACAGATCGTAATTGCCCTTCCTCAGTTGAACCACTTAAGTCCAGTTATAGATCGTCTTGACACACATACATACAAGCCGATAACTCCAGTGGTAGGTCAAGCTTAAGAGCTTGTTGTACGTAAAGTTAATGGATGTAATGATTAGAAGTATGTTTGATTAAAAGTTTAGGTTAATAATTTACCTTCTGAAAAAAGTTTTTGATTATTGTAAATATTTTGCGCAGAATGGTAGCCATCTGATCATTTCGACACAGCGGACTGGGGTATCAAATTCATGCTTTGAATCATTTGACAGCCTTTTGAAGCTTTTGATTGTTGTTTAACGGAACATGATCTACTGTTTCTCAGAACTCTTTTGTTTTGCTGTGTTGTCAAACTTGGAATTGAGTTGCCTGACTCAATTCCAAGAATGAATCTCACAATGAGTTGATTAGGTATAAATGATGTTTGCAATAGGATTGATTCATGAATGAATAAGCCCACTTCATAGCGGTTTTATCTCTACAACAGGAAATGTCAGGATGATCTCAAAATTATTTTTATTTAATTAATAATAATTTGCTGGCTATAAAACCTTTGACCGCCCATCACTTCCCGTCGATGGATATAGAAAACCTATTACATAATAATTATGGAGAAAAGAGGATAGTTAGCAGAAATCCTATTGTATTCAAGTAACTTCCTACACTGGTGACTGTGTAGGTGACACAGTGGTCACAAATCGTAGCTAAGCTGCGGTATAAGAGTCAATTTGACGAGTCAATTACCATGGAAGGGGTAGTGAGAGTCCAGGATAAGAACCTCCATTCGGGGGTGCGGGCGTGAGTACACGGGTTTATCTCCCGGGCCCCCGACTCATAGTAGTAGTAGGAACGTTGGGGTTAGGGAAAAGATAGGATAGTGGGGAGGACGGTATCCAAGAGGATTTCCCGGCTACAAAAAAACAGAGTAAGATTAATCTAACCCTCCTGGACACAGGTGTTCTATAAAGCGAGAACAGTCTTCTATCTGCTAAGACTGGTTATAAGGCTTATATTCCCATAATTGTTAATTATTAAACCTAGCACGGGATGTCTACAGGCTGGCAATGGCATTAATGCCCATAACGGTATTGTTTTATCTGGTCAGCAGGAAGTCGACGAAACGATCTCATAACTGTCGATAGAGATGTAGGATGCTGCGTCTTGACGGAAGCGCGTGTACACGAAGCAAAAACTATCGCCGTGTCGACGACCTGCTAGTGATGTGGTGCTGTCGATGTTTTGAAAGAATTGAAAAAGTTGTTATTGTAATATTCGACTAGAAATAATAAAACAAAAAACTCGCCGGGCGCATTAACATCATCCTGTTTTTAAAGTCGGTTAAGAAGAAACAAGAATCTTGTATGAGACCAAAAGGTTATTATTTCTGCATAGTGCTGCGACTTTTAAAAATAATTGCTTTGGCTGTTTCGTGATATGCAATTATGCATACCTTATCAAAGGATTCATCGACATGTGTGAGGTGTGAGGCATGGTCATCGGAAGGTAGTTGCGCTTCTTCAAATTGAGGAGTTTTTAATGTCACGAAGTGGTCGATAGTCGATTAACTTTAACCTTCCGAAACTTATAGAATAAAAAATTCATAGTTCGTTCATGGGTTTAACTCATTTATTATTTAGTTGTGGTAAAGCTACTTGTGAAAAAGGCATTTAAAACTACGAAACCTTTTTCTGCCCCTAAGTAGCCATCAGTAAATTTTATTTATTTATTTAATACTTTAAGCTCGCAAATGTACAGAGGCGGACACTGCTATAGGCATTTTCTACCAGTTAACCTTTGGGTGATACATTAGACAAACAGTGAGTGGTAAGCAATAACGAAATTTTTTAGGCGAAAGACGCATTTAAATTTTGTTTCCCAAGGTTGGCAATGATGAGCAGTGATGGCCCAGTGGTATCGGCCCCGACTTACGAGATGTAAGTTGTGGGTTCGAACCCAGGCAGGCGCTTTACTTTGTGTAAATAATTTCATCACCACTGCTCTCAAAACGGTGAAAGGAACCACCTTGAGGAAACCGGCATGTCCTAGAACCAAAAATTCGAAGACATGTGACATCTACCAACCCGCACTGGGCCCGCGTGGTAGATTACAGCCCACTCCAAAGAGAGGAGGCCTGTGTCCCAGCAGTGGGAATATTATAGGCTGATTATGTAGGTTGGCAATGCAACTAAAAACTCCTTAGTTTTGCAGGTTTGCAGTTTTCATTAGATGAGGTTATAAAAACAAACTTTTCTTGTTTGTAACTAATTATTTATAACATTACATTATTTTTAATTATTTTGTAACGGTATCGTAGCGTAGCATCACTATTGTGGTCGGTGCGTGACAGCGTGCATCACGAGTTAAACCACAATCCAAGATGGTGCAGAAAGACAAGTTAGCAGTACTGGACAAGGAACTTGAATAAAGTACTAGCTATCATTAAAAGCCTGTAGGTTTATTAATGTTCTCTTGAACACCAATGAGCTATCTAAAGGGAAGATGGCCTCAATTATCAAGCTTTCCAAACTATCCAATATGCTTACTTACCTTTCTTATTTTGTCTTTGGGAAAGCCACCAAAACGCTCAATTTCGTAACAGTCACTGGCTAAAAGGCTCTAGAAAAGTTGGAACAGCCAGCCTCTGAATTTAGTCCAGCCCGCTCGGTTCTTGCTGACTGGCTAATGCTTTTATCTCAACATGATCTATTTGTGCATGGTTCGTGCTGAAAAGGGAAAGGATACCAAAATGACCTTCTGTTTCTCTATTCTTTGGTATCAAGTCACCGGACTGTGTCTAGCCCGGTTGCTCCTGCAATGTTTATGTTGCTTAATTGATGATTTAACACGGATTCATCACGCTTCTGAAATAATCTGGGAGTACAAAAAAAAGTAGATCAACTGCTTATACACGCAGCTATATTACATGGCCTAGTAATCTGCCATTATTTGAGTGATTTGTACATATTTTTGTAAATGATTCTGCAGTAATTAGTGCACTTCTTTTGCAGTTTAGATGATTAAGATACTTATTTCTTCTATCGTATCGATGGCATGTGTAAAATTATCAGCCTACACGGCCTGTGATTTCGTCAGCGTTTACCAGGGCATCATGTACAATAGTAAGGCTAATAGTAGTAAGGCTATTGTATAATTATACTGAATTCTCACAACATGGAATGTTTGAATCGGTACCATTTGGTCATGAGTATGGAACTCGTAGTCATAACCAGTGATCGGAGTAGGTAGATTGATTTTTAGTACTTGTATCATAAATGCACACAGAAAGAATAACATGGATAAGCCATTTTTCCGGAAAGTAATTCCGGTATTTCCGGCGGGCGTACGCATTGTTCTGATAACCGGTTATTGTACCACCCATGATCCTTTGTTCTGATTGGTCGTTGAGTTTTGTCAAATCGTGACAAAAAAAAATATAGGAAGAATAATAAAGAATAAAATTGCTCATTTTATTACAATTCCTACCTTTTTTTTTGAGGATGGCAAATCATCAAATGACTCCTTCCACTCTGGCAGAATACAATTCCTACATAAGTTCCGGTTTTTTTTTAATAATCCACCAATTCCGGAGGAATGTCCATAGTAATATATACGTTTCGGATCAATGACCCCAGTTCAATCTACCTACTCCGATCACTGGTCATAACATAACACCTCCGTCATGTTCAACGAGACTAGTTTCCTAGAAATCATTTCCATTTTACAACAATTGCAATCATGATACACCGTTATAAACCGTGATAAACCGTTCCGATTTGTGATAATAGGACACAAACGTCCTTAATTTTGCTAATGAATCTCTATTTCTGTTTCTCTATATTCGTCTGTCGCTTTAGTACGTTCTATATGAGAATAGCTGATATCGTAATTATGATAAGGAAGTTGTAAATATTTAAGCAATAAGTTGCTTCGGAAGGTCTTGAGGTTGCGCACTAGAATACGCTGTTTTAATACATCTCAAATTATTGCAGTTATGTATTCAGGAGAACTGATGATTGTACCTGCTCACGCGAAACTTCCCAATTTACCTAAAAACCAGTCACGGCCATTTGCTCCCATCATTTCCTATACCCTACCATTTCACAATATGGCTGTGCAGTAGGAGTGTCCCCTTGCGTGGTTCTGACGTAGGGTGACACAATAGCATGGATGTATTAGAGAGAGTGTGCGCTTTGTGTGCGAGCATTGGCCTGTGGACGCTTTTGTTTCCAAAAATTTATATCGACAGACTTTTTTTTCAACTTTTTGATTGCAATGTTATGTATGTACCATTCGATTCGTGTGAAGCATAGTGCATGCGTTCTTGTGTCTTCAATAGCTGCAGCGAGACACGCCGAATGGGCACGGTATAATGTTTTCAATATCAGATGTCATTATAAATATTCCTACGAGGCGACTTGATGTTGAAATAAGAGGTAGGTATGATTCGTCATAATGATTCTGCAGTATTCATCATTCCCGTTTAGACTTACCTACCGAGTTGTAGCTAAATTCGAGGAGCTAAATTTACTTTTCCAGCCGCCAGAAGGATAGGACTACGGGCGGTTATGCAGCAGGAGCAATGGTGGCCCAGTGGTAACGGCCCCGAGTTACCAGTTGAAGGTCGTGGGTTCGAACCCAGGGTGGCACTTTGTGTTAAAAAATTAATCGCCAGTGCTCTCAAAACGGTAAAGGAAAACATCCTGAGGACAAATTCGAAGACATGTGACATCTACCAATCCGCGTGGTAGATTACAGCCCACTTCCTCTCGTAGAGAGGAGGCCTGTGTCCCAGCAAGGGGAACATTAGACTGATTATGCTATGTAGCATAGTCAGCAAAGTGGTAGTGGGCTGCCTGTCTAGAGCGCGTAAAAGTATATTTAGGTATTTCCAATCGATATGCTCGGTTCGGATTCCGTAAAGGCTTTAGTACCGTAGACCACATACATATGCTGCGGCAGGTTCTACAGAAGGCCGAAGAGTATATCCCGCCTCTCTGCTTAGCGTTTGTGGACTAAGAGAAAGCCTTCGATTTAATCGAGACATGGGTTGTACTGCAATCTCTTCAACGGTGTCAGATCGACTATCGGTACATCGAGGTGCTGAAGTGTCTGAACGAAACCGCCACTATGTCAGTCCGACTCCAAGACCAGACCTTGAAACCTTCTGTAGCGAGGTGTGAGACAGTGAGACGTTATCTCTCCGAAACTGTTCACCGCTGCACTGGAGGATGTCTTCAAGGTTCTGGACTGGAAAGTGGTTGGCATCAACATCAATGGCGAGTATATCACTCACCTTCGGTTTGCCGACGATATAGTAGTCATGACTGAGACTAAGGAAGACCTCAGTACAATGCTCAATGACCTCAGTGGAGCTTCCGAAAGAGTGGATCTTAAAATGAACATGGACAAGACCAAGGTCATTTCAAATGCCCAGGTAACTGAAATGTCTGTACTTAGGTGAATGAAAGACGGGTTCGATAGCAAGCGTATAATGCAAACTGAACTTAATACCAAGGTGACACCATGGTGATACTAATGGGTGATAATTGAATAAAAGCGGGTAACTGAATATATTACAGTAACATCCACTCGCATGAAGATCGGAGACGCTACACTCGAAGATGTGGACGATTATGTTTATCTAGGACAAACTTCGAACAAACAAACTTCGATAAAGAGGTCTGTAGCGTAGCGACATAATAAACAAGCGTAGCGGTGCACACCCGCAGAGTGGTCAGTTGCTTGCTGGCTCTCGAACGATGCGGAAGTACGACCTCTGCTCTTGTACAGTGAATTGTTGTTTAGTTTACCTACCCGAATACTTCCTATAACGTGGTGCACACCACATGGTGAATCGTCGAATCCGACTAGCCTGGGCAGCATTCGGAAAGCTACGCAATATCTTCTTGTCTACTGCAGTATGTCAAGACAAAAGTCTTCGACCAGTGCCTGTTGCCAGTGATGACCAATGGCACTGAAACTTGGTCACTCACAATGGGCCTTATTAGACGGCTAAAAGTCACCCAAAAGGGCAACGGAGACGGCTATGCTTGGAGTTTCCCTACGTGATCGAATCGGAAATAAAGAGATCCGCAGAACCAAGGTAACCGACATAGCCATAAGAATTGCCAAACTTAAGTGGCATTGCTCGCAGAACAGATGGCCGATGAGGCCGAAAGGTTCTGGAGTGGCGACCACGTACCGTAAGAAGTTCCGTTGGATGGCGTCCCTCCCACAAGGTTGACTGATGACCTTGTGAACGCTGCAGGAATCCGCTGGATGCGGGAAGCACAGAACCGATCGAAGTGGCGGAGCTTGGGGGAGGCCAATGTCCAGCAGGAAACGTCTTTCGGCTGAAATGATGATGATGATGAATCGTTATGCTATTTCAAATAAAGACGTCTCAATATCGTACCTTCACAATAAAGCCCCTTTAATAACCCATCAGATCAACACATTCGTTCACTACAGAAGCTCAGTGTTCTAATGAATTATGTCATTCATGCCAGCTCGTAGATAAGCGTTCATTAATGGGCGCTTCAAATTTAGGTTAATAACACCCAGCGTTTAAGGTCAGCTCTGAATTGATTCGTTGGCTAAACTTATTAGTTTAGTGATGACCTGTCATGTAGTAAGTGGGTCTGGAGGGTTTATTGTTGTTCTTTTGGTAACCGAATCAGACTATAAAACATGAGAAGGAGATAGGAATTTCAAGTCAGACAAGAGCACTCACAGTGTACTAGTAGCGTTTATTGGTTCGTATGTTGAACTGGTTAGTGGCGGTCCCGATATGTTAACTTGGATCAAAGGATTTTTATTGAGGAAGGAACAGAGCATCTTTAAGTGATAGTGCAATGTAGTCCAGCCCAGTCTTCACCAACATTACCGGGCAGCTTTACCAACATGAAATTAGAAGGCGATGGAATATTGTATTTTACCAATGTGACTGTAGGCGGGTTTGGATTATATTATAATACCCAAGTAGAAGAAAATAATTGTTCCGATTCAGGCTAAATAACCCCAGCAGCTTTCGTTGAAAATTGTCTGCTGAAATACTTATAAACGAAATATCACTAGAAATAAATTCAAATTAAGAAAGAAAAAAAAATGCATTTTATTTCGGACGCGCACAGAAAATACAAATAGTAAAAAAAATAAGTACACAGAAAGTTCGCAGTAAATGACGTAAATATCGTTTAAAGTACTAACAGTTCCTTTAGGCAAATTGAGTCATATTGACACTATTTGTGTTTTGATCATCATTGTCAGAACAAGTTGTTTTAAGAGTTGAACACAATACGGATACCCGTTGTATCATTACATAATATTGCGAATGCAGTAAGCTGGCACAATGTCAACAACAGCACCTGTGCCAGACATGATTTCATTCAAGTAGTTGCCGCTAGCTTTGGCACTAATTGTAAGTGCTTCGCCTGTTAAGTTTATATGTATTTAGTGCACAGCTGAATGTAGGACACTCCACAGAAGAGTAGCGTTGTTAAGGTAACTGAAACCCTATATTCAGGATCATCATCATATATAGTTAACGTCATTTTTGAATGTGATGAGATTTCCAGCGCGCAGGTATTGTTAAAAATCATCATCTTTCTGCCATAAAAGGCAGAAAGATTCTCCTTAGTCACATCTTCACCATCATATATTTTCAGAGAAACATACGGTCCAATGATACAATTCTAATAATCGCCACAATAAAGGAACATCAACCCACTTATTACGAATCATAAGCACGTGCTCTTCGAAGCCATTACGACCGTCGCCGATACAATAGTAACAACTTAAACGGGCTTGGCAAAGTGTCAAATGTAAGTGTCGAGTGTACTATTGTAGTAGAACACGCAACTTGTGTCGCTGGCAGACTTTGGCTCCGTTTGTGCGAATGTCTTATATTCGAGATAAAAATGTGCCTGAGGATACGTTCTAAGAGCACGGACTAAACTCTGTGTGGGACATTTATTGGGGACGGCTCGAATCCGGTATGGATACAATGCATTTAATATGGCTAGTGTGCGAGTGCAGTATATTTTTATCAGAACAGTTTTAACATTGAAAATGGTTTTTCGATCGCGTATAGGCCCCGATTTCCAGCGAAAGTGCGAATTCGTTTTGGTGTCATGAGTTTTAGGGTTACGTGAATGATTCGGATGTCTAAAGACGCATATCAATGAGGGCTAGAAAAGGTGTTTTTCTTTTTTGAAAAAGTTTTCGAGGTTCTGAGAAAATTGCAATAAACCGCTAATAATTGGTGTTTTTGGGGGGTTTAAAAAGGGCACTTTTAAACATATTTTGAAATATTTTAAACATTTTAAAGACAGACATTTTCAATGCCCTTAGATGGTTACGGGAAGCGTGAAATCTGTGATTTTTTTAAGACTAATTTATTACCTTAGATAATTTGGAGTATATTTTATGGTTCTTTTGACAATTTGACGAAAACACGTTTGTAAGGTTGCCCCAACTGACGCATACATGTTGTTATCCTACAAATGTATAAACATCCTCTTGTGGGTGTTCTGTAGGTTTAACTCTGTCTAACTTTTCGGGGATTAGAAGCATGATGCAGTTAAGTTATCCTTTGGACCAAAAACGAACTCGACGAATTGTTCAGACTTGGGACAACCGATCATACAGCGCTCCGGATTGCATAAGATGAATGGACATCTATATTTATATCCATAGACATAAACTTGGCAAAGTGACAAATATGCCGAGAGTACGCTCCATAGTACTATGAGGAGCACGAAGAAAGCAATACAGTACTGTACTGGAAATAAAAACAACACGTCAGGCGAATCTATGAACAGCTTAGCACCGAACTGGAGGTTTTTAAGTCTTAATATTGGATACAGGACTTTACTGAAGAAAATCCAGGCTAACATACCGGTGAAAATAAACCCTTTCAGGGATTATTACAAAGTTACAAACCCTATACCTTCCAATATCCAGACGACGAATGAATAAGTAGTTCTGTTTGAAGCAGAACTACTTATTCATTCGTCGCTTAGCAGCCGAGACGCCATTCGACCTCGAGAAGCAACAGCGATGTTCCAATTTAAACTTTAGTGCTTGTACTATAACAGGGACTTAGGAACTTGTAGTAACTAGAACAAGGCTAACTTTAGAACTAGCCTCAGTAGCCTTTAGTTTCAGCTACACTGCAGCTGAGGTTTGGGATGGGGCTAGTCAGAAATCTGGATCCGATTTTAGATGACAGGAGGTTGTAGCAGTGTGGAACATGCTATAGAAATCAAAGATTCTCATCATCTGTGATTTTCTTCCTACAAACAGATAAATATGATTCTATCATCCACGGTATTGTAAGTATATGAAGTCAGGTTTACTTCTGATGTTACGTGGTTACAAAATATATCGAAATATTAACTGCCTCCAATACACCCCCCTGGTACAAAATCCATCGAATCTCTAGATATATAGGTACTTCTCTTACGGTACATGCGAAAACAATAACAATATTCCTAGAAATATGGATGCCAAACAAATGTAAGTGACGTGTGTTGAATAATAAATGTCACCCGTCTGTGTCCGTGCTCCGGTAACCCTTTGTGTGCCCATCTGATGGTGTTACATCAAATTGGGTTGTAAATTGTGTTGAAAATAAAAAAAAACAAGGCTTCATTGTTTTCCAAATTATGTTTCGTTGGTATGTAATTTCATCATTAACATTTTGGTTTAGTCCTTTTCTGGGCTTCCGTATTACGCTTTGTGACACTGCTATATCACCATATGAAAGCGGATTGATTGTCTCTACCGTCGACATCGTCCTAGCTGCATTATTAATATTATTATACACTTATACAAGGTGGCAGGGAAATCAACGCACAACTTGTTACCATGGATTCAGTACATGATTCTGAACCTCACTGCATTCAAAATTTTCGGCGGTTACATAAAAAAAAATGCTGTTCCAGTACATTTTGATCGCGAAGGTATTGCACTTTTCTATGAAACAGCAGTTTTTTTTGGGATACACTAGGGTGTCTAGAAACATGTGCTGACTTCGTGGTTATAGTTTGCTCGTCGATGTTCCTGCTACCCTATATTAACGTTTTTATCCTTGTAGTCGTTTCGTGTTAAGCCACGTAATTTGAGCTGATTTCTATAAAAAAACAACAACTTTTTAGAATGTTCTGTATGTGTTTGTGTATCTGTTTATTCGTCGTTGTCCATTCAAGCTTAATTTCATTTAAGCATTTAAGATGCAGACTATTAGTCCTTTCACCTCATATTGTTTGTTGCAGAGCAGTGGTGGGCTGGTGGGCTGCGGGGTAATTACGTAACACAGTAACAGTAGGAATGGGTTTCATTTTGACAGTTCAACAACATTCATTCGTTATTTACGTTGTTGAGCAGACAAATGTTTCGAACATATGAAACAATGGATTAGCAATAGGCTTCAAAATGATTCAGATTGTAATAGATGGTGTGTTACGTAGTTAGGGTGCCAGTCCTAACTGCCGTGCCTTACGAGTTGTGGGGTCGTAGGTTCGAACCCAGACAGGCATTTCACTTTGTGTAAATTATTTCATCACCAGTGCTTTCTAAACGTTAAAGAAAAACATCGTGATGAAACAGGTATGTCTTAGAACCAAAAAATCGAAGATATGTGACATCTACCAACCCGCTCTGGGCTCGCGTGGTGGATTACGGCCCACTCCCTCTCACCCAGAGGAGGCCTGTGTACCAGCAGTGGGAATATTATAGGCTGATTGTGTATATTGTTTGTTGCTAAAGCCGCCGAATTGAAACCTGGACACGTTCCGGCTAGGTTTGAGGCTTCCCTTGTCGCTTCGGCTAATAGAGATGGCAGGTTAATGACCGTATAACTTCATGCTCGCAATATCGAATCACATCTCTGATGGTTCATAATTGCTTGGTATTGTTTATTTTTTTATAAAACTGGTTCGGATCCAACTCGATTTTCTGGGGTATTTTCGTGATAAATGTAGATGATATGACAGGTACCTATATAATTTGGTCGTCAAGTTAGCTATTTAACTGCATTTCGCTGCAATCCTTAACATCTAAATGGTCGACAGTTATTAATCTACCATTTTAGTCTTAACTTCAGGTTTACTTGTCACCGAGACTCACGATTCACAGCACAGGCCGCAATTTGCACAAATTCTTAACCTCTTGCCACCTAACGTTCAACTTGTGTAAATCCAGAACCTAATTGCTCCGTCCTCTTTGGAGCTCAATAAACCAGCTTCAAATACAGCTTGTAGTTTCACGTTCAGTTCTGCACGCATTCTACCTACCCTCATATGGGATAACCGCGTGTGACCCAATGTATTTAATTGCTAGTCAACATTCGGTATCCATATTTGGAACCCTACAGTTGTCTTGTAACGGAATTGCAAGTTCCTTATCTGTTGCTTTATTTTTTTGTGTTTCATCTTGTTTGGTTCTGTTGGAGCTTTGTGGGGATATTAAATTGTTGGAATATTGTTCTTGGTAATAGTGCCTTTTTTGTTTGGCGTGAGAACAATAAAGTGTTGTTTCTGCTGCGTGTCATCCCGCTTTGTGGAACTATATTATTTTTCATCTTGGTAGAAAATCTTTCTCGTCTTTCTTTTAGACGCGTGCTAATCATATTGATCTTTATAGAGAGGCAAGTGCTTCATTGCTTCAGGATGCTGCATATACGTGGATATTACTAATATCGAACTTACCTGAGCTGGTTACGATTAAATTATAGCCAGCCAAAACTTGCCGAGTTTAGCAAAGTATTAAATCAAGGTATTAAATATGCGGTTGTAACTCCATAATTATTTTGCTTGTGAAAACTATTACGTGATTAAAAACATATTTGCAACGTCGATCGTACCATCTGGTCTCGGCACTAAGATTTATCGCAGACATAGTAGCGCAAGTATTGGGTAGACTAACTAGTGAACTCACTTTATGGCCAATAGAATTCGCGTAAATTATTATCGGATGTACTAAATATTCGTTGGCAGTTATTGGATATATTTGTTTGCTGTATCAATAAGGGCCTTGCAAGCGAGGATGTAATTAAACGTTTTCTTTATTGGTTTGTTTTCCTTGTAGTGTTTTGAGTTCCGTGCTGGAAATTCTAAAGTGAAATACGTGTTTAGCGTGCACAAATATTGAAAGACAACATGTTGAAACGCTTAAGCGAAGTTCTTTAACATGCAATACTGAATACCTATTTGTTGCAGCTGTGAGAGTGAAACGAGTAATGTATGGATTTCTGTGACTTATGTAAATTTTGCCTGTTATGTTATGATTATGATGCAACAAATAAATATTCCACATTAAATCTTCGGTGTGTCATTGGGCTGGCCTACGAATAGGTACTCATATTTTATTTGTCATGTCTGGCTAAAAGTAGATTATCTAGTCTGAAAGGTCTCGAGATTTTGGGTACTGTAAAGTGTGTCTTTGGATAAGCTCTTGTTTTTGTTTATGTTCTATGATTTTAATAATATTAAATTTTCTCGTCCGGCACAGAAAAGTTCAGGCACAGAAATTAATCTGGTTATAAATAAGTAACTCATTCATTCTATTGGGAATGTTTATCAAGTTTTACTGATTCACGAGTACTGTAATAAACCCCATAAATCGGTCACTAAAGTTGACAATCCGACTGTGACGTAATACGCATAACGGTAGCACGCGGTCGAACAGACACTTTGGCGCCGCTGAGGCTGGCATAGCGGTGCTGTGACCCTTTTGCAAGTGCGCCCAAGTTAAAGAAGGGAGCGGTATTTGCAATTCCCATATAATTATGAATATTTCTCCTGATAAGAATAGTTCCTGCAATCAATAACAGATTACATTTATTCTTCTCTTGCAAAAGTTACAGTTGGTATTCAGAAATAATCTTGTCTACTGGTTTCTGTTAATCTGTTGTAGTTTCGAATTTTGCTTTTGAAGGTTCCAAACTGCGTTTCTCTCACTTTGCTACTTAGTTTACTTCGTCATTTTATGCAATATTTCATCTGTTTGAATTATCCCTAGTAAATATTGTTATTTATCTATCTACTTGTCCTTTTTGTCTCTTATGCAGCAGTGCGCTCTTTTTAAAAGATATATACGCTTTTAAACTACACGTCCAAAATGTGAATCGTTCGTAGTATTTTTTCTATAATATTTTGTCTACTTACTGCCACGCTCTATAGCACTTTATCAAATAAGTGTAGGCTCTCCCCCACCTATCATAAATTATTCACACCGTCGTCGCTGCCTACTTATCACTTCGCCCACAACGGGAGATATAATTGTACACAATTTGATGTTCACGACCATCGCTTATTTTGTTTGAATGCTTCCCGCATATACGGAGACCGCTACTTAATGCAGATTAGTTTATAATTGTGCTGTGTGCTTATCGTATGGATATAATTGTCACGCTTCAAATTCGTTTAAGGCTTCCGCGGACAGGGGCGACGCGACAGCGCGACACAATGGCACCGCTCGTTGCGCTACGAGCGGTGACTTTGTGTCCGCGAAAGCGTCGTGTGTCGCGCCTGTTTGTAGGAGCCTTAAAACCTTCTTCTGTTCCTAAGGCTTCCTTTTTATGACACTGGAGCCGCACCGATACCGGACCGCATGTTTGTGTATATGAATGAAAATCGCGCCGCGCCGGAACCGCGTGTACACCGCATTGACGCCGAGTTTTAAACGAAACTGTATAGACTTAACAAAAGTTTTTGCACTCATTCTAGATATAAAAAAAAAAAAAAAACTATTTTTTATTTCGCCAAAAAGCACGTGAAATTCACCTTTTTTAACAGACTTCACAAAAAGGAGGATGTTCTCAATTCGTCTGTATGTTTTTTATTTTTTATGTGTGTTAGCTCAGAACTTTTTTCCGGCTGGACCGATTTGGATGATGCTTTTTTTATTTGATAGCTGGTGCTTCACATGTGGTCCCATTTAAATTTGATCAAGGTCTGACCAGTAGTTTTTGAGTTATCCTTAATACTGCATATTTTTTCCACTTAGTTTATATTGATGATGTGTTCATAATTTCCTGTCACTATTATTTACATACGAAGTAGTGGTTTACCAATTTGTGTGGAGTTAGGTACGCAACTAAAAAGTGAAAAATAAAAACTTTTTTACAAAACAACCGACTTCCAAAAAAAAAATAACTTTAATTTCGGAAGTCGGTGTCTTTGGTTTTGTATTTTCGTTTTTGGCCACCGACTTCCGAAATTAAAGTTATTTTTTTTTGGAAGTCGGTTGGTTTTTTGTAAAAAAGTTTTCTTTGCAGGCTAATATAGGATATACCCAAAATGGTCTCATCGTTTATGAATTTGTTTCTGTCTGCATTGTTTTCAGTTAAAGTTAACATCACAAGGTTTAGGTATCAATATTAATACGAAAAGCAGACGTCTTGACAGCTTCGTTGGCAATGCTTTACTGAACTGTGATCGTTGCTTTACTATTTCACCCGGCATCAATGCGGTGTACACGCGGTTCCAGCGCGGCGCATGCGCGATATTCATTCGTATACACAATTATACGGTCCGGCGCCGGTGCGGCTCCAGCGTCATGTACTTACAGGAAGCCTTAACGTATCACACATTACATCGAAACTTTGAATGAATGGCATTGAGATTCCAGAATATTCTCACCATTCCTTTGTACCTTTTGGATTTGGAAGAGTCTTATGCTACACTCGTGGTTTTATTTATAACGGTACAACACTATTTGAATATGTTGAATCTATCATTCATAGAGTTCTATAATTTTAGTCCCTCATTTGAATTCACACTATCCAAATTTATAATGTAGGTAATTATCCATATGTTCTCAATCTTAACTAATACTATAGCCGCCTTTACACGACACGTGCTTTTACTCGCGATCGGAGTGTGCGCGATTAATTATGGTACGTGGTGACGATTATGGTAAAGCAATAAAAATATTGAGTATTGAACGCTGGAAAGCTTGCACGCGCAATCGTGAGTGATTGTTTTTATCCATTTTTATGTGCGTTGACTCTTTCGCGCGCTATTACTGGACTGTATTTTTATTCAGAGAAGAAAGAGCGTTGTGTTAAGGCTTATCGCGCGTGATTACGTACGGGAAACTCTCGCGACCTGGAGTGTCTGAATAATACGCAGTTTTGTTAAACGCGCGTTCTGAAGACTAGTGTTCTAAAGAAATGGACAAAAGGGTTAAAAGGAATATTACACAAGCAGTTATGTTCGCTGGTCAAAGCGTGATTAAAATAAGAAAAAGAAGATAGATGTGGGTAAAGAAATATAGAGAACGATTTTGTCATTTGCCTCTGATCCAAGAGTTGCGAGAAAATTATCCCAATGATTTTACATGCGCGGCCTTTCCCGAGAGCCGATTCAATTACATGCTAGTATTTCGGAACCTTTGAATGTTGTCGATATATCAGCTTTATCAAGCAGTTTCGATAGCGTGTTAGTTCGCATTGTTTCTCTTGTAACAATAGTAAGTTTACTGACCTGTTGTGTAGTAAGCTTTGAAAGGCTTTAAATTCTGGTCACTAAGTAGATGGATCAGCAGAAGGTCAGAAATATTAGATCCAGTGAAATGAACATCTTGCTGTGTTTTTTACATTTTGCCATGTATTAACTTTGTCGTCAATATCTTTGAGCTTATTGATTTAACCTTCTGTATTTGTTCTGCTTTGTGGTAGTCTTAAGTAAAATGAAAACCGTGCACCTAACTTCTGAGGTATCGTATATATTTTGAATTTAAATAATTTGAATGCACGGAGCTAGCTGCTATAACAGATTTCCATACTTCAGCTAATGAATAAAACCACGTTGCTAGTCTATGAATAACAAATTGGCCCGATTCCCTTCAACTTTATATCTTGTGTGGGAATTTAACACTCTCGCTACATTGTTATCTTTTTTGAACAGATGAGCATAAAATGAATGTGTGTTTTCCATTTTTTGTTTCAGGTAAATTATGATACGAAGGTGATATTGTTGCCACCTTTATCCTTATGATGGTTTCTCGGCGCTTCGGTAAGTTTGCTCTTGAATCCGGGAGTTGGTTAAAAAGTTTTGATCAAGCTGTGTTATGAATATCGGGGCCTATATTACTATTTTTAGACCTGCATGACAGTTATTGTATCGATTTAGTTACTCTTTATCATAATTTAGTAATTTTAGGTCTGCTTTATGAGTGGTCTGACAACCATTTAGATTAATCGTATCAAAACGCAGAAATTGATCCATCAATGAAATAATGATAATATTAAGTTGTGAGGGGATACTTCAGGGCAGCATAATTGGATCTACAATACGTGTAACTAAGTCGATATTACTACTATTTATTACTAACGAAAGGTCTCCGTGTCGTGAGAAGAGTGTTGTGACCTATAAACGAAATTGATTTCGACTCAGGATGTCAAAGTTATCCGGGTCGTAACTACAGCCACGAAACAGGCATGCGTGTCTGCCTATCGCAATAGGTCGAAGCGTTATTATTTATTTAAAATCGTTCCCTTCCCATTGTCGTGTAAAAACATCATTCGTCCTTACAAGAAATGCGGAGGAACTTACTGTCAGTCAGAACCGTGAGCGCATGTATTATGAATATTACACAGCGCTTCCCAGCTGGTTTCCCTTGAATATATCAATTTCATCATACAGGATGATGCGTTTTTTAGTGCTAATGGAAGTTTCACTAAGGGCGCTAACACACAGTGGTTGTGGTCTTTGTTGCTTGAATTAATTCTGCTTAGCTTAGTATGGTTGGCAACCTAAAAATCTCAAATTCGTGACCGGATGGACTTTGTGATTTTCATTAATTATCCTGCATGATGAATGCACTAACACTGTCATCGCGATCGGTATAATGCTTGCTATATGGGATGGGACACAATCTTTCGAATGCATATACAGTACTCATTTGCAGATGCCTCGATATGCATAGCCCGTATTATCTAGCACTGTCATTCATATTACTACTATTACTACTCAGAAGTTGACAGTCTCATTCATATTGTGTAGGTACCTATGTGGTTTTCTAGGAAAATATTGTCTAAATCTAAACCAGATGTTGTGACTTGTGAGATTCATACTTACGTACTTGTTACCACACAGATCTGCTCACGTGAACACAATAACAGCAATGTAAACCCACGCACTGAAATTTGCATGCACTTACACTCGAGCGCTTATTACGACATTTCGGGAAACAATGACATGGTCTCATTAGTGACCAGGAACCTTGTCTTATACAATACTAATTACTGAAATGTCAGTAGTGTGGCAGAGTTCTTACGGCTACTGTGTGCAAAGGCAATCGTATGTCCGTTCCGTTTCGTTACGCCGCACTGGCTTGCCGAAATATTACGAAATGTATGTGCCGGTGTAAGGGATTTTTGTTGTAGTGTATGTGAGCGGGCCTTTAGCAGAAATGTGATTAGAAGAACTGCCTGGCTTAGTTTCCATTGCTTTGAAATCCATGGATGTGATGGCATTGATGGCAATAGTCTCCCAACTATTAAACAAATTGCAAGAACCTGATTTGATGAACAGAACGGAGGCTGTTTGTTCTTACCAGCGATCTTGTGGATTCATATAATTTATTTTCAGTATAGGACTTCCAAAATACTACCCAATAATAAGAGTTAGCGGTAGGATTTCTTATACATATATATTTTATAACTAAGTAGATAATGTTAAGTTGGTTTTTATGATGAATAATATGGGAACTTAACATTGGCACAAGGCAGCAGGTAGGTATTGGCCGGTGATAATAAATTTAGCTTTGCCCCGAACGCTTGCATGTATTAAGTGAAAAATTAATCTTTCAATAAGCTTCCAAGCTATCTAGTTGCCTTTGATGCATTTTACCAATATCCGTTCCCTGAATTCTATTTCACATGTTTGTCGGTTATCTGGATTCTCTATTGCACTTTTTATTTTCAATGTGAGGACTATATGGGTCATTGTTTTCTTTTTGCTCAGATAGTTTTAATGATAATCTGGCAGTTTGAGTACTTTATGCGGCCTACCCAAATGTCCTCTCTTTGGTATTGCTCGTCGAATCGTTGAGCTCCATAAGTTCTGAGTTGAGCTGCACGATTACTGACAAATGCGTGCACTGGACAAGTCTACTAAAATCTGTGCGGTTCTTTCCTCAAAAGACCAATTCAGACATGAACTGACCAAGATAATTTCTCATATGATCTGACCAAGATTATCTTAGGACTTTAAAAGAGACTTGTGACCTCTGAGTTTGTTTCGGCCTTTCTTCTCAGAGTAGTCGGATAGAAAAAAAAATGAATATGATTAACGTGTAAGTGTTTGTACAAAATTACTACAGAAATAAAATCATTCATCATTAAAATCAATTATCAACTACCTCATACCCTAACTCTTCGCATTCAGGATTGCAGGCTTCCTAAGCCCAGATTTCTCCAAATCGAAACATGAAAGCGAGTCTTCGAATTCCCTTTGAACTATCGAAGTGACTTCACTAGTAACTACAATTTTCGATCCTGTTATTATTATTCTTAGAACGGAACCTTGGAAAATACCCATATTTCCGTTACTTTATGAAAGGGTCGACCCTAAAAAGGACAGTAAAAGTAATGTTACCTGAAACATTTCTTATGATTATGAACATGTTAGAGAAATATGTGTTAAATATTACCTACAGCGTTGGCATTAATCGGAAATAGTACAAGATTACATTTTAGAAACTCGTGTAAGAGATAAAGGTAGGTAATAATTATATGGAGACAAATTAATTCTGAGGGGTTGTGGAGCTCCTGGCTGAATTTTCTTCTATTTATTCCTTAGCTAGTTATAAGCAATTTTAATTGAGATTGTTAATCACTTTCAATAATGTCCATAGCAACATGTTTTTTGATACAGTTCCGATAAGAAAAGCTTTGTTAAGACCACTGTCTGGGAAAGTCTATTGGTATTATTGAACGAATATAAGACAATACAATACAATACAATACATACTCATTGTCTGATTGGTCTACTGTTGAAAAGGTCAGTAAGTAGTAATTACGCCTGAATTTTCAAAGTAAATGAAGAATTTACTAATAAAAACGAACTGAAGAAAATAATTAAAGAAAGAAAACACTTTATTATATCCAAGCCCGTGTAACACCCACAAAACGTTCCAACTTTATACTCTAAACATCAAAGAGCAAGGAAACAATGTAAATGTAGACTATAAACCTGACACATGTTTTATGTGCAAATAATTGAGCATAACAGTGCCATCTGTCACACCAGACAGTTATATTAGGTCTGGGAAAAAGTTATTTCGTATTTTATATACAAATTCAAGACTAAGAGCTCGTGTGGCACACAAATATCGAGTTTTTTTGTATACCCAGACTTTTTCAAATGGGTCAAAACTGTTTTGTGGTCAATCCCTAACTCTTCAGCTATGTCGTAGCTACTAATATGCCAAACCTGCTCCAGTTTTCTAAAAATGGCATCGATTTTATCCGTAACAGGGCGACCAGAGCGAGCTACATATTTGACTCTTACTGACACTGCGTTAAGTCCATAAACGTCAAATATTTTTTTCGCGGGTTGTGTCGCGTTTTTCCCTTTTTTGTAACAAAACATCAAAACTCATCGAATTTCTTTGTTATATTCAATCATTTTGGCGGACAGAAATGCAATTGAAAAATGGCGGGAATTCGTTTTTACTTATTATTTTCTTTTTAAAATGTCATCTATTTATTAGTATCAAAACCAGTCAGATACAAACAGTACAGCCAAAGAGATTTTACTACAACTTGTACCCACGAAAAAACTTTTTCCTCTACCTATAATGTCTGCGAGCGAAACACCGCAATTTTGCCTCAGTTACTTCATGTATGCGAAGAGAACGCATGCGGAAGAATCTTGGTAGATTCAGTTATGACAACAGTTGTTGGTAAAGAGGATTGTCAAAACGATAAAGACTAGGTAAAGACGATATAGCTACAAAAGGGGTGGAATACTGAGATGAAGGCTGCACAGTCTAAGGGAATAACTGAAGATAAAGAAGTTATAACGGAGAAATTATAGGCTCTGCTAAGAAAATGTGCTATATTTGGTTCTATACCATATTTTGGGTGAGTTTTTGCAATGCTCGGTACTCTTTTCTTCATAGAAAAGAACATGGCAAGTATCCCATCGTTTCCTAGTTGATGTTAGTTATTTACCCACTTATTTAACGTATTTGACTTGGTGGTTAATATATATTTTTATTCATTTATGGACTTTATATTAATAATGAGTAATACTGACTGATGTTCTACAGGTATTTCTCAAAGAGAAATATAGTCATTGGTATTTCTCATACTTTATTAATTGCTCATACAAGCGTGATCACATTTGCCACGTCCCTATACCTAAACATATTCTTTAAAAGCGACTATTACGCCTCGCTCGTGACTGTACCACTTGTGTCAACACCACTACGCGTTCAGAATAAAATAAATATTTGCTTGATTGTAAACGAGCTCGATTGTACCTAAGCCCTCGTTCTGTTTAGCTATCGTCATGAATTTTAATAGTATTAATTGTATCGTGTACTAAGTATTGTACCTCTACACCTACTGCATTTTGAATAATACAATTGTTCTTCTTTGAAGTTTCCGAACCCTTTCCAAAGATCGACGTATCCGAAACTTCGTCTAATCCTAGACTTTTCGTTAACATTTTGGACTAGTCTTTCAGTCTCACAGTAACTGAATATCAGTATTTTCCTCAAAGCGATCGCAATCTACCCTCCAAAATTCAGCTTCTTAACCAAACTTGACATTGGCAACTGTATTAAATGATCTTTCAATTGATTTATTATACATAATACTAGGTATCTCATTCTACTGTAACATTTTGAAGACAGCAACGAAAAAAGAAGAGGGTATTTTCCTAGCTATGCAGTACAAAACTTTTCCAACGACCCTCGTTATCTTGACACATTGGAAGGTCCTATCTTCGATCGACACTTCTAAATATTAAGTATTCATAACCATACCTGCCAGTTGGCGCCTTAGGATAGAACAAAGTTTTTTCTTATCCAACATGAAAGTTATAGCAACTTTTAAGTCTGGCCTGAGTACGTCTGCGAAGCCTCCAATTTTGAAGACGTTCCTTTGAACATCTGTATCAATAATTATTTCTGTGATGTTCACAACTTTGTTTTTGAAGTTGGGTTGAGTGTATTGGAATTTGAGGTCTTTAGAGCCCACGATACGATTGATATTTAATGTGATAGTTCATAGTGGTCTTGATTGACATCTCATTCTTCATATGAATTCTTAAATTCATCAGTTTCACCGAATGCAGCTATACTCACTATAATCAGTCCTCAGATTTCATCCATAGCTTTAACAGCCAAATGATCTCTCAATTTTGTAATACTACAAAATCTTAGTTTGTTAGTTTGTTTGAACTGTCAAACCAATTCTGTCGGGCACATTTTATTACCGACGGAGTTTTGGCAAACAAACATTAATTTAAATTTTCGTATTAGTGTCAAGGTTAGTCTTCTATGTATTTCAGTTTTTTGTTTAAAAATATAAACCAATCTAAATTAATCCGAGAGCTGCTTGCCTTTTTCTCGTAATAATGATCGTCTGACTAAATTCTGTATCGGTTCTTGTAGATTATAGAGCAGTTAATAATAAATGCACTATTGCTTTCAATTTTAGCCAGATTAACGAGTAAGTGAGTATTTCTTGTTTCTCCCAACATCGTATCGCAGTCGTGTCGTCTGTACCTAAATAATAGTTTTCCAGTACAAAGTTAGCCGTGACATGCCATTGCATATTCATACATTCTGTTGACTTTGTTATACGAGTTTTTCGGCCCTATTGTGTGGGAACAATGCTAAGGGCCATTGTACACGCGTCTTGAACTTTTTTGAGAATGTCATTGGAATTTCTTAAAATATACTAAAAGAAGATGTTACCTTTTGTAACTTTGGATGTAAGATATCTTACAGTATCTCAAAGACAATCACGATTTTACTCAGGTTTTAGTTGATCCCGAAATTCTAAATCAGTGGGGATTTAAATTCCGTCGGCAAATGCCTGTAAGCTCCTTTCATTTGAGATCCCGGACGCCATCGCCACGGGTAGAATCGGACTAACTAAAGAGTTACGTTTGAGTTGACCGGCTTTCCTAAGCTGATGACTTTGCAAAGCCGTTTGATCTCTATGTCACCTGATTCTAAGCTGGTCTGGTTATAGTGAAGTTGGGGTCTTCTAAGAAAGTGCTACTATTATACTTAAATATAACGTTAACCAAATTAAAATCAAATTGGATGTTTGACTACTATGTATGAATGGCTGTCATTTTGCGGCCACTAATGATGCAACTAGCTTCATCTTTCTGATTGACCGAGTCTGACAATTCAAAAGTACCTGTCAATGGTTTAATTCAAATAAATGCTTTGAGTCTGATGGCTCGTTCTACTACAGCAATATATGTAGTAGGACTGGCATATAAAGTACCAGTAGTAGCATTAGTGTCACTTTAAGACCCCATGCTCTGCGCTAGTTTAAAAGATGATTGTTCCTAAGTAGTACCAGCTAGGCCCTTGACTTACGAGCGTTGTAATGAACAACTTCCTTTTGTTGGTCTCACGGTACGTGACGATAGCTGACACCCTCTGTTCTTTTATTGCGAGACTAATATAGTAAGTAGTAGAAATATTATATAGGACATGAACTCAAAATCAAAGCAGTTATTTCAAAGGCTTTTGCACGATACGATTCAAACCTTAAAGTAAAACTAAAATAGGCACACAAAAGGCACTATTGAACGTCAAAATTTACAAAAATACATTACATACATTGATTCTGATTGCCCGTTCTAAAAAGAGTTTAGTATGGAGAATGGGCAAGAAACTCCACTGTTACTCTTTTAAAATGTTTTACAATATTTTGTATACATTAATTATATGTGAAGAAGATGCACCTAGAATAAAATTATTGTATCACAGTAGGTAGAAAGAAGGCTTAGAAGTTTGAGCGCTTTCAAGACTTGAGAATCGCACACGAGAAAGCTTAAAAATTGAAAACTTAAGCAGTTTATCTTTCGGACACGGGCGTCGCACAGTGGGCTGAAATCACGGAATGCTAGACGAGACTAATTACATGCCTAAAAATATAGTTTTCATGAAATGGGTACGCAAACGGAAGTCTGAGAATTTGTTCTTTAAAAAATTGTATGGAGACAACGATAAAAAAATAAGATAACTCTGCTATCGCACAATTGGCCCTAATTCCCTTCTAGGGGATTAATCCTTGAATTATTTTGGATTTTTTGACATACTCGGTATCACGGCTTCTCAGGTGCGCTTTTTAAAAAAAAAATGTAGCTTAATTTTTTTTTTTTTTGGTTTATGTGGCAATTTCGTTGGACCAATTTGGCTTAACATACATGAATATGATCGAAACAATTAACTACAACAGTTTTATTTAAAAAAAAAACCAGTCATAAATAAAATAATAAAAATAATTTAAAATTTTAGATGTGTCAATTTTGGTGGACCAGTTTGGATTTAAGTCTAGAATCCAAATAATTATTAAATAAACAAAAAAGTGGTATTCAAAAAAAGTATTTATTAATTTATCACAAAGAAAAACACAGAAGTATATGTATGTATATATATATATATATATATGAAATATTCAAAATACAACAACAGTTACAACAAAAGTAATGGGTTCATCAGTCATCAATATCATTATCTGAGTCTAACTCAGAGTCAGATTCTATCTGGGAAACGTTTACAACCTCTAAGTCAGAAGAATCAGATGCAGGTAGCTCCAGCAGAATTAATGTTTCTTCGAAAAAAAAAAACTTTTTTTTTGCATCCTTCGTAGGTCTTACTGATGAAATAAGTGGATCAGATGAAAGAAGAAGAAAATTTAAAATATCTTCGTCGGAATTCTCTCTGCTTTTCTTCCGAGAGTGGTGCTCTCGGAACCTCCTGAAATCTTTGTTACGAGCTTCCGATGCCTCTTCAGAAAGCTTTCCGATTGGTACAATTTTATTCTGGTTGATGATGTCAGATCCATGAAGCAGTACTTTGTGTACTGTTGACGTCATGTAGTACCAATTTATAATGCCACATATCTTTCAGCAGTCTTGTACGTATATTCTTTGAATTTCTCAACCCTAATATGTTCACCAGATTTATTAGCCTGTAAAATTATTGCAAATCTGCGGACCAGTTCTTCGTCTAGTCCAGAGATGGCAGCAGTTTTTTCTGGAAACTAAAAGAATCTTCTTGCAGTGTTGCCGTCATTGGTAGTTCCGTGACCTTGCTTAACCATATCGATGAGCAGATTCATTTCTTCCTTAAATCGATTTTGGATGATCTTCTTTCTTGCATCTCTTGAATCCTGTTGAGCTTTGGTTTTACAAGACCAAACTTTAACATCCAGTCTATAGGCAATATGCAGGAGACATTCCATCATGTTGATGCGTGCATGTAGAGAAGAAATTCCAAGATCCATCATGGAATCTGATATCCCTCGTTTTTTAATTGCCTTCAAATTGTTCAATTCAGACGGCTTCGCTAAACAAACGTAGCATGACGCATTTGACTTTGCATCTGAAATATATGTGCAAACCTTAGCATCAATCATGGTCAGCATAAGCTTGTGTCGAACAGTATTGCTGTCAGATTCAGTAGGTCGAAGTGCTCCACACAGTGCACAGTGTGGTGCAGTGTTTCGGCGTCCATTTTTCTTTTTTCTTCTTTCACTACTGCTTCGCTCTCCTTAACAAATAAGAATTGCACTGGCCGACATAATGAAACTGAGCAAGGCTTTGAGTTGTCCCATACTGTCTCTTCTTCACATGTCATTTTCAGTGGTACCAATGAGGTCATGAAGATACTCGAGTCATCATCGTCAGTGTTTTGCGTTGATTCCATCTTCTGCTTGTATCTACTCTGGCTGGATGCTCCATCAAAACCCCACTTAGATATTAATATTAGTTTTTTTTCATGAAGATCTTGCGGTAAACATTTCATGATTCTTTTCACTGTTAAATCCAACAAAGCCTGCAGCGTAATATTTGCTGAGGAGTCTGTTACTGCAATGGAGTCACATTGAGCTGGGTAGCACTCTTTCTTTTCTTGCTGCACTCTATAGTAAGAAGGGTATCGGTATACCCTCTCGAATAGCTGACTCTCTCAATGTAATGTATTGCCATTTTGACAGTTTGAGGTATAACAATAAACTAAGAGCCTTTTGAGCAGTAAAAATCTCTCTGTGAGGTGGTTTCTTTATCATGTCTTCAAATTGGTCGATTGCTTCTGGATGTTTTGCTAAATATTCAATAATAGATGCAAAAGGGTTTTGACCATCTACTTTAAATTTGGGTACAGCTGCATATAAAAGTTCCGTCGAATTACGGTCGATTAGATCACCACTCCGTCTTTTTTTTTGCTTCGTTCCCAATTCTTCAAAAGGCATCCGAGAGCTAATTTTTCTCTTCGTCATTATTCCACATGTTGATGTTGATGGCTCCACAGAAACTGATGTACCAGGGCATTCTTCATGAGCTATATTAGTTGCATTCTCGTGAAGATTTTCTTTGATACAGCTCGGCCAATCAATCTCAGCCTCGAGCCAGCTTCCGTATTCTCTTCGAAAATTATCAATTTTCCGGTGTGCCGATTGCCGACGTTTTATAACGGCTCTTGTAAATTTTCGGCAAAATTCTTTTAAAGTAACACATTCTTCTTCTTCTTATACACTATGCGTCAACCGAGAAACTACATTTTGAAATAAATGTTGATAATCGCGGATGCCTTCGGAACTTTTTAAAATAACGAACAGATCAAGGTTTGTCACAATGCTATCCATTATTGCTGTTGTACTTTCTACGCTTAAAGAGTATTTGATTTGCAATTTGAATGCACCTCTCTTTTATAGTTTACGCTATTAACAAAAATCGAACTTAACTACCCTCACGAACATGTTTGGTTAATGATTCAACGATATACTAATATAATTAGGTAATAGTTACTCAAATCATACGTACATACATTAGCTAATCTGTATCACGTATTTGATTATATTATACAGTGCACTTATTTGAATATGTAAGCCATTAACCGCTAATGAGTAATAATTAACCGGTATAATTATGAAGGTAGTTAAGTTTTATTTTCTTTTGATTCTAAGAAATGATGCTAGTTACATTGTATTATTAATTCAATAAATACGCCATTTTTAACCTGTTTTACAAACGATGTAGGTATATGGGGTTTTTATATTTTTTTATATTAATATCAGTAATATTTGGATTATATTAGACAATGTTTAGTCAAACTGGTCCACCAAAATTGACACATTTTATTTTTATTTTTTTATTAAAACTGTTGTTAATTGTTCCGATCATATTCATGTATGTTAAGCCAAATAGGTCCAACGAAATTGCCAAATAAACAAAAAAAAAAAAAAAACCCTCCTGCGGGCGTGATACGCTTTTTTTTTGTATGTCAAAAAATCCAAAATAATTCAAGGATTAATACCCTAGAAGGGAATTAGGGCCAATTGTGCGATAGCAGAGTTATCTTATTTTTTAGTGTTGTCTCCATACAAATTTTTAAAGAAAAAATTCTCGGACTTCCGGTTACGTACCCATTTCAAGAAAAATATATTTTTAGGCATGTAATTAGCCTCCTCTATCATTCCATGTGAAAAAAATTACACTTTTAAAAAAATGATTTGAATGTCTATGAAACGCTGATTTCAGCCCACTGGGCGCCGTCAGTTGGTACTCGTCGTCTCTTAGCTGCCACGGCTTATTTTAATTATTGTTTTTATTTGCTGTATTCTGGACGCTTTTAACGTGTACGTCTTTTTTTATATCATTCTCACATAAAAAAAAAAAAAACAAAATCAAAAAATAAAATAAACAACAAATCAAAAACAAAAAAACAATATAAATCCAACATTAATGATATTACTAATATTTTTGTAACAATATAATTTAAAAGAATTTCCATGGAGTTTCTTGCCCTTTCCTCTCCATAGGTACCTACTACGCTTTGGAATGGGCAACTAGCTTCATATTTCTGACTGACCGACTCCTTGACAGTTCAAACCTGCCTGTAAATGGTTTAATGGAAATAAATGCTTTGAGTTTGAGTTTGCCAATATCTAAAGGCAACTATAATGACGCTATTGTAGCTGTATTAAAACACTATAATTGCATATTAAAAATCACTTAATGACGTCATATTCAAACCACTCTTTGTTCTAAGTACAAACGAACCAATGAATGACGCCATGATGACCGTATCTAATTAGGTATGTATGCACTATGCTAGGATTGTATAATATAGTCCTGTCTCTTGTTCAAGGTGGTCTGAACATTCTGTCACACAAAATAATAAGTTGTTAAACTCCTATTAGATCATTGTTTTTTTTGGTCAATGTCAAAATTGTTTAACCAGTTGAATGCCGTAATTACAGAAACAATAAAAAAAGCCATTGGGTCATGCGTAGCGCGTTAATGGCTTAAAGGAAATTGCGCATTCTTGCAAAGCCTAACTCTTTCGTCTGATCACTTCCACACATCCTTCTGCTCCATGTTAGGTCGTTGTAGCATATCTGTCTCTATCAGCCGTCATCTCAGTGTTAACCACTTCTCTAATAATTTCTTGTTTCACACATTTCATCGTTTCATCGGTCTGATTATTTGGGATATCTAAAATAAATACAGCTATTAAACCAATTTTAAAGCGTTTCATAATCTTAATGAAGGCCAAATAGATACCGTGTTGTCAGCTATACTTACATAGCTAAGCTCGTTATATTTAATTTTCTAAAGACGTTATTATTTCCTAGAAAATATGTTATTAGTGCAGCGCTCAGTTGTATCATTATCAAAGCTTCTTGAGTTACGGTTCGAACTACAAACAATAAAAAGAAAGAGGGCAAGCGAAACATTAAAAGTTGTTATTTGATATTTTCCTTTCTTTTAGTTTTTGGGTCTTCGCTCGTATCCGTAAGAATTAGTTGGCCCAACTTTTCTCATCTGTACATTTCTATCACTATGATGTGTAGGCAACTAATTTAACCTAGTATATTAGCAGTAACATTAATTTTCGATGGAGATTGAAGTTTTTTTTTTTAAACTTTAAGTTTACTAAAAATTGGATAATATTTTTTTTCAAACAAGTGTTATAGAAACCACAAACTCAACATAATAGCGATCATCAATATGACAAAGTGATCATCGTATAAACTGTAGTATTAAATAAAGCTTACGTTGGCAACAGTCCAAATTACCCAAGAACCGTCCCAAAGGATCAAGGTCCATAAAACACAGGCATATTCCTGAATCCGCTTACCATACGTTTAACTCAAACAATCTCCAAAGTCGGTTTTACTCCAGAAATGGAAATTTTAAGTATTCAGTCCGTGATTCGAGGGAACTTAATACAATCGGGCCCAAAGGACTAGGACCCGTTCTAAAGACGGTACGGTTTGAGATCGTATCGAGTAGTCGAAAGTTTTGTGGGTGAAACCTGACGGTTTTTGTTATCATGGAAATAAGAAGGTTACAGGGCTAAGGCTAGAAAGGTTTAGAAATAAAGAAAAACGGTCTGAATATAAGACAAAAGTAATTCCAAAAACTGATATTTGTTATTGAATGAAGTATGGGCGAGAGTTCGTGATGAATAAACAGAAATCAATAGAATTTGTTGCGGCATTTGATCACACCCCAATTCCCAAAGAGAGTAAAATTCAAATTTAAAAAAAAAACAGACCAAGAGATACACGTAGTGAAAAAAAATATAAAAGATGGATTCCCATCTATTGCTATTGTCTGTGCCGAGCTATCTTACTAAGAAAATAAGTGTTTGAATCAAAATTCAAAAGGTGAATGACCCGAACCCTCTTGACTTTTAAAGAAAAACTCTTCGGTTTTCTTTAAAACAACAATTTGTGCAATTCGCTAATTAAATTATTACTAGGGTGTTGTTAGGAAAACTCTTCACGTCCAGAATCAAAACTACTAACGGAGTAAGCCATTCGACATGCAAATGCTCCAAGTTTATCGGATATTTTTCCTCGTTTTGTACAACTTGGGCGGCATAATAAACAGCTGATGTGCGACTTAAAAACGCTCACTTTCTTAATTACGAAACTTTCTAAATATAACGCTGTAACCGTTTCCAGTTTTTTCTGGCTTTCGGCCAAAACTATCCAACACAAGGTCCCTTATAGGAAGATTAAATTTGGACACTTGACCCCATAGATGATCGACGTTGGCTGATTTTGATGTGGCTGCTTGTGTGTTCTTGGTTTCTCCTTTGTGTTTATTTTTATACGGGTTGTTGCTATGTCATCTATAATAATAGCTGGATTATGAAATGAAGCTATTTTATCTCGGAAAGAAACTGCAATACTGTTTAAAGTGCACTTTCCTTGCTTATTACGTTTCTTTAAGATTACTTTTGTGACTTTATAATCGAGCTTACTTTTTATTAAAGCTAGTAATTACCACCTACTTACGTAGAATGATGCCAAATCTATGAAGATCTTGGATAAGGGATGCAAGTCTCATCAATACATATTGAAATAAGATCGATGCATACTTATGACCATTCGTTTTGGCAATCTAATTGGAGGCCATTGGTTTGTAATGAACTTTTACGAGCTGATATAATTCCTCCTTGAAATATCACGCCTCTCTATATTTTAAGGTAACGCACACACAATATCAAAATTAATTTACTATCTAAACCAAGCTAAGCTTCAGTGTCACAATAGAAATGTCAAGTAACCACGATTAATGGAGCAAGTCTCGTCTCTTTCAAGGTCAATTCAGATGTGAATGAAAGTGGGTCAGAGCGTAACAACTTGTTTCATAAGTTTGATACGGCTAATGGTCGTTTTGTTTAGGTGTTAAGCTTATGTACGTAGGAGGAATATGGCGAATGCTTCTGTGCTCTAGTGTCGTGAAAAGGGCGTACGGGCAACATGGTAGATTAGAGGTACTGTGAGGTACAATTAGAGTAAATACTTGATCTTCATCATAGTCTTTGCAGTTATGACTTATTCGTTTTAACCCCGTAATTGCGTGTAACTTGTTTAGTTTCAGCTCACGATGATTTGGTTTTAACTTCATTTCAGTAGACCTATCCATGTCTTTATTAAACATTAATAAATGCATCCCTTTTTTTGCGAATTTGTGGAATTTTAATATGCGTGTGCATGTGGTTATGCCCTTAAAGAAAATGAAATCTTGTTCATGTTTTAGTATCGCTACTAGCAGTGAATTTTTATTCGGCTGCTGAAGATCCTCATTTCCATAATTGACGTATAACATGAAAACAAAAATCCAATTCGACCTGTTTCCCGATTCCTTTATTTCCTCAGATGTTTATCTGTACTTATATTTTTATCCATTATAAAAGACCTTCAGTAAACGTCCGCACAATACTATTCAATTTCAATGTTGAAGCCTTTGAACAGTCTGCCGGAGAAATATTTAGCGTTTGTTCAGCGGTTTCTTAATAAGGGACTATCGCCTGATCTGCGAGGTATGGCCCGAATTTCACAATGGACGACCTACGCCCCCTTCTTGTAGGACGTTTTGGGATGTGCAGCGTCGGTAGTAAAAAATATCGATGTTTTTTTTTTATAAATAGCCGTGCTACAGCTAGTTTCATAGTGTTTTTTTGTAAAATTATAATTTATACTTTTAATGCTTGTCTTGTTTGGAACAGAATGTCTGACCATTGATTATAACTATAGAATATACATAAAACAAATGTGTTAGTTCTCGTTAATATACTTCAAATCAGGTAATGAATTAATACACACAAATTAATTAATTGCAATTTTATTCACAATTGGCCATAGCCTATCAATAAGACATAGAGGTGCGCCTCATGACCAATTTCCGGGCGAGCCGATGTTGCTCTCTATCATCATCATCACTACCAAAACAAGACTCCAAAAAATTTAACTGAATTCCTATATAACAAATCCGAGAGAGAAAAAAAGTAGGTAGTTCCTAGTTAGAACAGTTGATCGTATATTTCATTTATAAAACCAATGATAACTAACTGACTTTGAAATCCACTGCAAAACCATTTATCTCAATAATAAGAAAATCCCGCATTCTACACACGAAATACGTGTCAAGATATCAGAATGTCGAATTACTGTATCGATATTCTAGTCACGTTCACATCACTACGTCTGCCTACGATACATTCACTCTGGTAATGAAATAAACAATATTGAACTTTAACTGTGTAATAATAAAGATTGCTTTTAAATTGAGTGATAAACATTATTCTGTCAATCGATTTTGAACCTCAGCATAACAAGAATAAAGATGATTTGCCTTATGTTCAATGTAATGATCGGATATTGGCTTACATCGCCCACTAATACAATTTCGATTCGGAACACGTGGAAAGTCTTATGTGCAATAATAGACTTTTAATTAGTTTTGAAAGTTATCATTAGTGATTTTAATACTTTTTTGGGTAGTTTACAAGATTTTTCGTGGGTGTTCTTTAGTCAATATGATAACGTTGAATAATTGACTAGATTAGCCACAAGGATTTTATCAGATAGATGTCGAGTTTATACCCCGATGATACAATCCGAAAATTGGTTGACGGTATGTGTTGAATCAACTTCCATCAGAGATGAAATTAATGATATTTTACATCGTCCCCTCTGCATTAAATGATTAGCAAAAATGAAAATAAATGATAGTATAATAAAATTGAAGGTAAAAAACCTTTTTAAAAACAAGCTTTTATTGAACTAAAACCTACTAAAGAAAACTTACGTTAACATGGAACTTTAATATTTTCTTAAAAGCTTGAACGTCCTTCTTACAGTTTAAGATAAGTCGCAACTTCTAAGAAAATATTAAAGTTTTATGTTAACGTAAGTTTTCTTTAGTACTTTTTAGTTCAATAAAAGCTTGTTTTTAAAAAGGTTTTTTACTTACATTTTATTTTGTACTTTTTAGTGTTACAATTTATTTTAATATCTGTTCTATCACCTTCTCTTGAAAGTTACCTACTTGTAAAGACAAATCCAAAGAACCCAATCGCGCCTTTCCACAAGTAATGGTGTGAAGCCATCCGAGTTGCACTATCCAAGTCATGCCACACTTTAGAACGGGCTATCATCATAATTTTATGAATACTTATACAAAATTTCGTGCCTGTGCTGCTGACCACTGAGGAGTTCTCTCGTATGGAGCCAGTCCTGGGTGCAGCAGCCAGATCATGGTAAACTTTAGAACGAGCTATTATAATCATAGGGGTATATAAAAAAATTGTGTCTCTGCTGTTGACTGTTGAGGAGTTCCCTCGACTGGAGCCAATCTTGGGTGCAGCAGCTAGGTCATTGTGGACTTTAGAAGGAAATACCATAATGTAATGCGTATATTACATGTCGTGTCTGCACCGTAGACCGTTAAGGAGATTCTTCGTCTGGAGCCAATCCTGGGTGTAGAATCACAGCTCATTCATCATAAAAATGCATTGTCTTCAAAACAGAATCAACGTGTGAAATTTCAACTCCGTAGGATAAGAGAAAGTGTTTTTTTTTCAGCTTGCAAGATTTGCCCAGAATAAACATACATACATACATACAAACATTGCAAGTTAAATAAAAGCTTGTAAAATAGTTCAATAGGCTCGCCCCTATTACATGGAACTTAAACATAACTGGCGAAATGTGGGAGTGCGCATGAAAGAGCCAGTATAAAAAAAAAAGTTTTTAAATAAAAAAATTTTTTTTTGAATAATCAGTTTAGATACTGGTGCTCAAACTAAAAAATAAAAGGTAAACAATGTAAGAAATCTGAAATATAGCTACTTAAAAAAAAATGGTAAATTGGCTCTTTCAAAACCAACCTGTCTGTGTGCTATGAAAGAGCTAGATTCCACTTCGTAGAAACAAACTAGTTTTTCAACAATTTTAATATCTCTTTAAGACTCAATAATCTAATGAAAATTAAACAAATGTGAAAATCCAGCTTTTGATCAGTCACAAATAATCATCTTACCTTAAATAATCATTAATAATACTTATTTGTCTAAAATAATGTTGAAACTTTAAAAACAATTTGGCAGAAGAAATTAATCACTGCTTTGTTACCACAACACATGTTTCCATCCTCCACATATTTTACACTTATACCATTCTTCTTTGCTCTGAGAATAGTGTCCATTACACACAGTATAATATTTTTTATCTTACTTGAAACAAATATTCTGTTTTTTTTTATTGTAATAAGTTTATTTCATCATCTGAGCTTGTTAATGATATATAATCGTGCAAAGATATGTTGGCGTTAGTGTCACAGGAATCATCCTATTTTTGAGAATTCAGTTTTCTGATATTTTGTTTCGTAGTCATTTTCTTAACATTAGTTTTTATTTTATTTATTGTTACTTTCTTATTCTGCAATTTTTTTTTTTTTAGGTTTATCCGTGATTATGTAAGGTTTTGAATTCGTTCTGGGTCCTGATTTTAGGAAAGTTATTACAATTTCGGGACTTGCAATTTTTTGTAATACTCATATTGATGGCTGTAAACTTTCTGGCAATGGGATGTTTTTAATCTAACTATCTGTCAGTATGGATCACACATTTGGAATTCCAGAAGCTTCTGAAGTGTTGATATGAAAATTGCTGCACTCTGGTGTTGTTGTTCTCACGTTTTCTGGCGTAGAATCATCAAAATAAACTGGATTAGGTCTCTCGGTCACGTATGATGCAAGAAAGTCATCATCGGAAAATGTGTTAGAATTTATAGGATAAATGCCAGTTTTGATGAATCGTTGAGTAACATTTTGCAGACTACAAGCAAAAGCAGCTAAATAAGCTTCAAACTGCGTAACTTGGCAGATGGTAACAGTTTTACTAGGATTCGAAGGCATCTACTCATTCATACCTATTTGATATCTGGTTTTGAATGGCCCATACACCGCGATGTCCAGAGGTTGTGTAGCCTATGGTTGCAGTGTGGTGGAAAAGCCAGCATTGTTATAAAATTTTGTCTGGAAAGTCTATTACATGGTTATCCAACACAAATCAATGCTGGATTTTTTTCTGATGGTTTAACATGGGTCACAAAATGTTCCATAGCCTTCATGATATTATTTTCAGACATCCAACCTGAAACATACTTTAAACCTAGTGCTCCTGAAGGTCCATTATTTAACACATGGTCTTTATAATTCACGCGTGGAAAATTAAAGACAGGGGGTATAGCGCCACCTGCAGCATTAATATCTGTTACGAGCGTACCACGCTAGGCTGAAGTAAACTGCCCAATTTGTTTCGAGCCTTTTTCAGCAATGGTTTTAGGAGGGCCTGAAACGGTGCTACATCCTGCTTCATCTGTATTAAAGATCACGTGTGGTGGGAAATTATACTTTTCGTAAATGCTGGTCAGCTTTTCAAAGAATATGCCAACATTCATCTCATTAAAACTTGTTGCCCTGGACAAAGAAGTGCTCTCAGGTTCTCTGATTGACAAATATTTGTGTCTCGACATGAAGCCTCGGAGTCATTCCACCGATGCAAGTTTGTCAGTATTCCATTTTTCTGGACAGATAGCATTTGCATCTGCATATTTTAGATGCAGTTTTTAGATATGAAACCAATAAGTCTTCTTGAACTTTAGAAAAAAACCGTTTGTTACCTATATTTGGGCGACGCACATACTCCTCCTCAGAAATCTTAGCCTTATTAATATTTTTCGCCAAATAGGCCCCTTATATACCAAATGTTAATGTTGTTTTATTTATGGATTGATTTTCCGCAGTCATTTCTCGTACAGCCTCTTTTGCAGTTGTTGTTGCTCTTTGCCGTTCTTTCGGTGCTGCGGCTCGCGAAGACATGTTTTTTCTAGTCTGAAAAATTAACAGTAAGTATTAAATAGGTATAAAAAAGACAGCAATATTAAACTAAAAGCTAATAGTATATTGAAAGAGCCGGCTCTTTCATAGACTCGATAATTAGCTCTTTTAAAACATTTTGTGTTAAAAAATATAAACTCAAACTACAGCTAATTTACCTTAACATCATAATAATATTTATGTAAAATAATGCCAAATAACAATACGACATATTCATTTTGTCAACCTATGCTTTACACTTATTGTCGAAAAAACTTAAGTAAACACAAAAATACTTACATTTTGGTTCCAAAATGTTCAATGCAGTCCTACGACGTCATTTGATTTGCTAGAACTGTCAAATGTCTGTGGGTGGCAGCTGTCCAGTGCTGCCATAAAAAGAGTAAAATGGAATTATGGTAGGATTATGTTGAGTGTAAGATGATCGCATCGGCTCTTTCAAAGCTTGGTTCTTTCATACACGCTCTCGCTATAGGTAAACCTCTGCCTAACCCTTCGGGGATTACAGGCGTAATGTAATGTTATAAAATAGGTCACTTTAAAGTCTTTAAACGAACGTTTGCTTGAAGAAGTGTAATTTTCAGGCCTTCATGTATGTCGCAAACAATAGACATCCATTTTTCTCTGTCATTGTCATTTCTTTGTTGTAGCAGAGTCATTAATCTATTCGTGTATGTTTCATGTTTGTGCTTCTCGTTTGATTGTCAGCTACCCTTATGAACAAGATATTCTACTTATAGAAAAGACAATTTTATTAGATTGAACTTAGCGAGATTATTTCAGAGCTTACAACCTACATATTTGTCTTGGATACAATTATAGAATCGAAAGAAAGTTACATTATCATTTGGAATATTCGTAATAATTCAAGCAAGAGATTGAATCTTTCAATTCTATCATGCATTATTGTAAGAATGATAAAGAATGATAAGTTCATATTTTTCATAGTGAGGAACATTGATTTTAACCCCAACCAAATTAAATATAAGTTCAGCAAAAACAAAAACCAATAGCCCGTACTCTTTGTTTTCCGTTAATTAAACTGTCAGTAGCAAAAAATCTCGTGTTTGTATTTCGCCAAAACCTTTTTCATTTTTCACTTTGTAACATCGACCATGCTTTTTAGCTGAATGCTTTGCATTCCAGCCTTCAACAGTAATTTTATTTTAATTTCACTTCCATCAATACTTTGTGCCACCCTTTTAAGTATAAAACGGCCTATAATGCTCCAGTTTAAAACCTATTCATTAATTTGGGTTTGCCTTATAAGACCCTTTAAATATTACAAACGATATAGGTCAAACCCGACCTGGCGAAAGTAGGGTTGACAAATAGCTCAAATGATACAGACATATCTTTTTTCTTGAGGGCGAATAGAGTGAGCATAACTGTGTGGTTTCAGGCTAAAAATAACTCAACCCCTTCTGTCTAGGGTGCTGTAAGACCCAATTGAGAAATTAAATCGGGTGAATGCTTATTGTCTATTTGGTTATGACAACTTCCTATTACGGCCACCAATTTGTGTGTGTATAAAAATAATCAGTACATAGGAGGGTACCTTGGTGTCAAATTAGCCAGCTGTATTAACTTGTTTTTATGTAACTACCTACAATTTTGTTTTGTTTGCTGTTTGTCTCATACGTTGTTGTTATAGTTTTACCTACTTATTCTACATCTGCATGCTTCGCCATTAGGCGATTATTATTTAAGTTAAAAGTTAAATCTCATTTAAGTGAACTGTATCGGGTTCTTATGAGAAATAAAGATTCTTTAAACCTAAATGTTATAGTAATGTCGCTTTGAAGTTAGGCTGCCAAAAGGAGCCAGTTTCAGTTATCTTTTACTTTCCGAGGTCTATCTGTACCAGTTACCGACCGCGTAGAGCTTTTAGGCATGGAGTTGACGTCTGATCTCAACTTCGGCTCAACCATCGATTCAACAGCTCAGAGTGCAGCGAAGAAGCTGGACATCCTAAATAAGGTGAGGCGATACTTAGCATCTGACCAGCAAAGCACAGTTCCGTTCCTGTATGCTACTTATGGAATGGCTCAGCAAAATACCAGCTTCCTGCACACGACTCGGTGGAACGCAGAGCAAAAAGGCTTATAGCTCATCAGCGTAATGTTACTTGCCTGTCGGTCTTCTACAGACTGTACTTCGGAGAGTGTGTGCAGGAGCTCCACGACCTGATGCCATCATCGCCCTTTTAATACCGGACTACCAGACGTACTGCAGCGTACCATCTGCACTTGGTTGATATCCCGACCAGTCGTACAGAGTTTCTCCTCACATTTATTATGAGCGCAGCCACTCAGTGTGGAACTCTCTGCCAGCTTCTGTATCCCCTTCTACATTTCAAAGCAAGAGTGAACAAGCATTTTCTGGGCACGCTCGTTCCATCATAGACCACATCAAACGCATCGAAAAAAAAAAAAGTTTGAATTTCATTTATATTATTTAGAATACATTCACACTCTAGGTTTTTTGTACCTCACTAGAATAATCTTATTGACTTTCTTGTCCTTGATGCAAATAAATATATTTCCTTTCTTTTCACTTCGTTTCTCTATTTAAAATTCCAGGTGAGCACCTGAACCTAGAACTGTATATTCCATCTAGCAGCCCTATTCTATCCATGTTTTTGTTTTTAATTGCCACGAGTGGGAGTTCCGTCTACGTTGAAAGGCTCGCGGTATGAAATGAGAGCGGTTGGGGATTAAACGTAACGCCCTTAACGTAAAGCCATCCCCAGCAGAATTTTTTAGAGTGATGTGTGAATATTGTATGCGTAAGGGTTTTTTGAGATGTGTCGAAGTGTTTAGAGTTTTCTGGGTTTCAAGTGTTATGTGTTTTAGCAGCGCTTATTAGCATTTTTAAACGCTTGCGGCTGGCTGGGTAATATGTAAAGCTTTGCTTACGTTTATAGTGTAGACCACCTGGAAACTATTCTCCAGCAACTAAATTATGTAGGTTAATTGGTGAAGGTGTTTAGTTTCTTGCTAGCTCTGGTTTATAGTTGTGTAGTTTTGAAATCAGATAACTGAATCTTTAGAAGAAATATACTACTAGAGATATGTTAGATTTTAATACTAGTACCATTGAACTAGATTAATCTAAAAACGTTTCTACAATTGCCAAAATCTTTTTAAAACAAACATGAAAACAGTACCGAGTAGAATGGATAAAGTATTCAGAATTTCCTGCCATTTTCCTCGTTTATTATAGAATATTGTCGGCTTAAACGCATTTGAGTCGTTCTTAGTGCACCCTTCGTCTTCTAAATCGAGTTGTGTCTCGTTATTATCGCTGAGCTCATTTCGTGACGCTATCATTACAAATTTTTTATGCATTTTCATCTATTATTAGCTTTCATTTTCTTGAAGTTGGTTATTTAGGCATACTAACGATTGGTCGACAAACGTTTGGTCGACGTAACTATTGGTCGACAACCGATTGACCGACAGTAACGATAGACCGACACAACCATTAATCGACATATACGATTGGTCGACTCAACTATTGATCGACCATAACAATTGGTCGACATTACGATTAGCCGACAACGCTACAAAATCGGGGATAGGATGCAAGAGCGAGCGAAGCGAGCTCGGGACTCGGGGCACCCCGACTTGGCCAGGTTAGGTTAGAAGGGGATGGCGGGGTCTGGAAGACCCCGCCGTCCCCTTCGTGGTTATTTTTTTTTAAACTGCCCAGAAGTAGGAGCCCATCTCGATTTACTCGAAGCCTCTGCTTCTGAATTTCTTTGCTTATAGAAAATTTATTACTAAATGGTAATCGTAATGTCGACCAATTGTTATTGTCGATCAATAGTTGAGTCGACGAATCGTATATGTCGATTAATGGTTGTGTCGGTCAATCGTTACTGTCGGTCAATCGTTTGTCGACCAATCGTTACGTCGACCAAACGTTTGTCGACCAATCATGACAAACCCGTTATTTAGAGTCACCTTTGTGTGAATATTTGAGGGAGTTCATATGTTTATTTTGATTCGAGTGAAGTTTTGGTATTGACAAATTGTTCTATACAATGTTTGTTGTCTGGACTAGAAAGTTTATTGAATTTGGCTGTGGTATGATTTGTTTTTTGTTCTTTGGTGAATCTTTCACGACAACATAAACTAGTTTGCCTTCACTAAACGTATGCAATAAAGCATGAAGTATTCGCAATACGTTTTCCATATTTCCTCACTTTGCGCCCATAATTCTATTTCAGCGGCTCCCCTACTACTAAATCTAATATTGTGTGACTTTTCCATTTCCTAGCAGTTTGGTCTATTTATTTGTGACTGTTAATGTTTCAAGATATTTTGTTTGTTTCATTGGTATTGTCTTGGTTTGTTTCTTTGTTTATGATTATTTGTTAACATTGATCATTATTTTTTATTTTATAATGCTTTTCTAGCTACACCCGCTAGTTATTACTATCTACTATCTTGTAGACTTTGTTAGTAAACTCTAGGACAATGTAATTTTTTTCAAAATTACCAGGTACCGTCAAAATAAGCCTACCGTCTCAAATTATATCAACATTAAGATAACAACATTCTGTAATTATGTCTATTACTAGTGACTGATCGTGTTTTAATTTTACATTTCTTCATGTTTTATATTTTCTTTCCCAGTTTTGCTATAAGAATAGAACATATTCCATAATTTACTCACTATGACAGTTTTATTGTGTAATTGTTGAAAGAATAGGTTTATGAGTACTATCATATTCACTCATTTATAGTGCATGTGTAGTTTCACCTACTTTCATTATAAGCACAACTATGCAATCGGCACAGTTTCACCTCTTATCTTGTAGTCACAAATGATGGAACACTGTTTTGTCCTATTTTACTAGATATCAGATTATCTTAGCTTCGACTTAACAAATAAGTAGTTTTATCTGTATTCGTTTTGAAAGCGATGATTATGAGAATTTTTATTTTAGCAAGTAGTGCCGGTACCTGGTAGTTTTTTAGGGTTTCGTACCCAAAGGGTAAAACGGGACCCTATAACTAAGACTCCGCTGTCCGTCCGTCCTTCTGTCACCAGGCTGTTTCTCATGAACAGTGATAGTTAGACAGTTGAAATTTTTCACAGATGAATTATTTTTGTTGCCGCTATAACAACAATACGCGCGTTTTTTTGCCGTTTTTATAGATAATGTTACCGGAACCCTACGTGCGCGAGTCCGACTCGCACTTGGCCGGTTTTTATATTACATTTTATTCCTTTTCCGATCTCTAGATTTCTATGGTGAGAAAGAAGAGCGAAAAGGTTATCTGTCCCAGAGTAACATTTCACTATTTCTACGAAATGTTTTTCCCTCTCTCCTAAGTGCTAAGCATAATATTTTAGCAGCACATTAATTAAGTACCGAATACAGCAAAAATAAGCTTATTAAAATTGAAAAGCTTTCGGCTCTCGTCTCATAATTTGCTTTGAAATTAAAACTGCTTAATCAAAGAGACTCCTTTCACACCTATTACAGCGTAGTATACAGAAGAAAAAAAACATTTTGTGTATGTGTTGATATTTCCTTCCTGTTCCCTTTATTTTGTGTATATTTTAAGAATATTTGATTGCGTTCTCATGATCGGCGTCTGAACTAATTATGTTCTTAAAATAGTCATGGGAATAGTCTGTTTTTTGTCCGAAAAGTTTCCCTTTTAAGTTTTTTCAAAGTGTTGCTTTCGAAACATTAGTAGAATTTTGTGTGGAATTGAAGTACTTCGTAACGATTTAAGTTGTATTTAATCTTAACAAAGTAATAGAGAATTATCTGTACAGCTATATCTACGAAAGAAGAAAAGAAAGAAAGAAAAATAGTTTATTCTGCACAAACAAAACGCACATTACAAAAAAAATACATTAATAAAAATACAAACATAGTATGTAGCCAAAAGCCTCGTACCCAAAAATTAAAAGGTTTACAATTTTGTCCATGGCCAGGGACCAAAGACAATACATTTTGCTCTGCAAGGTTACATAATTTGCTCTGTGTTACAACACTCGCAAATGACAACAAACAAACGATGAAAACAAAAACAAAATGCCGATAGCAGAGTGAAAAAATGACTACTTTTGTAACAAAAAATACAACAATATTATGAACAATTTAGCCGTGCGTCCCATCTGTGCAAGAACTATGTCTATGAACTATGGACCACAAAAAACCCAGTATCCCACTGGGTTTTCAATCTGGATTTGATTAAAATGTTGACTCTGCTATATGGGGAAATTGGTTTTTCTTTACAATAAGAAAAACCTCGCAAAATCTCATCAAACCCGAACAAGTCTCGAAATTTTTCATCATTTACTGTATGTAGTCCTCCGACCCTAAATATCATGTCCTTTCCAATTACGTCCTCCATAATACGTAATTTATATGTGCCCCAAAAACCGCTCTATCCTTAACAGGTTGCGCTGCACCCAAATCAGATATGATATAACTGTACACAGTCACGCTTGTGTCGATGTCCTGTTTATGTCATAATTTTACTTGGTAAAAGTTCACGACCGGTTCCCTTTATACTTTCATGAAATGGAATGAGGGTAGCGGCACTAGAGTAAAAAGCCAACAGATGCAAAACAGATGCACAAAGCAACTGCTTACAGATAGTAAAAGATGAACCAAGTCTCTAACGGAAAAATCACCGAGAGAACTTACGACCCTGTCAACAGATAGCTTGATATTGTGCATCAATCGCAGAAAAGATCTGAATGCAAGCGCGGAACAGAAAGTGTTGACAAAAGTCGACCACGTCTCACTTTCCTCAACACTTGATGATGATAACCATGAGTGTGTACGCGAACACTGCAATCATTGCCGTGTCATGTAGTATACTATTACTATAGTATACTTATTGCATCGTTATTGTATAGAGCTTGGTCTCTGTTCAATAACTAATCAGTAGCAGGACTTGAACAGCGATCGCACCGCTGTCAGTGATACCTCATTCATACAGTCCGCATGACACTCCCACAGCTGTATAGCGGAGCTTTATATGTCCTGCCTGTTAGGGGAGTAAAATTCGTTCCCGCCTTTCCTTTAATTGGTAGGGGAGCTAATTTCGTATTTGGACATGTATGTTGTGGTATTAAAATGAAATATGTGGTGTAACCTGTCGGTTTTGTTTATGAATGAAAGGTGGGCTCATGCGTTACCGAAATAAGATGTATTTATTGTTTGAAGGGCTGTGGTTTGCCTTTGGGTGCCAGTCACAAGCTGTATATTGCAAAAATAGTCAGAATTTTCTCAGAACACCTTCGTTAAGGTAGTTCAAAGACACGATTAGTGGAATGTGTCAAAGATGATATGACTAAAAATAGGGCTAACATTATAGCTGATAGAGATGTTGGCAGAAGACGACATGCTGCGCTGATCCCTAATAAATTGGTATTTTAGGAGGATGGTAACTTTCGGTACATGAAATGTGTCAATTTGGTTGTATTTCTAGTACTAAATTAGTTTATGCTGTGGGATAAATGTATGTATCTGAATTCCCAGCTTTTGTATAGATATTGAGATTAAATTTTTCGTAAAATCACCAAATAAACTGGGCCAAGCGCTAAGGGTTGGCCCAGTTTAATTGGAGATTTTAATTAGTCGCTTTTTTTTAATGACGAATAAAGCGACTATTTAAAACCTCATCTATTCTTACACTAACCACGTGCTATATAGTTCAACAAACTCTGTCGGTTCAATTGTACGCGTGTTTTAAAGTAAACAGTCGCACACGCACCTAATCTTGTATCGTTCTGTCAGCGTAATACGTTTTTATAACGTGTCTGTTTAGTTTTACATGATTAACTAGGGCTGGCAGCTAGGCTATGGTTATTATAATGGTTTTGTTCAGCAAAGTGAGGGGCTTATGATGGAGGTAAGGGTTTCCACTGACGTTTTGCTTTCCCGAATGTGACGTGAAATTAAATGAGATGAATCTTAGTATTGAACGAGATATCAATAATGATTGATGGCAGCGTAATCATCGCGATCATAGGTAGGTAGGTAGGTAGTCATTAGACTTCAATATGTTTGGAAAAACGTGTTCAGAGTAGTAATCGGAGAGAGCTTATCGCCATTTATTAGAAACTGTCCTAATTTCCTATAAAAAATAATCCAATCAAAGCTTTGTTAGGTTCCAACATTAAGTTTGTCGTACCTATCTTATCCACTGATTTATTAACCCTACTGACCAAATCGCTCTAGAATAGAATTGTCTCAAAAACAAAGAAGAACCTGTTATGGAAGATGAGGATAGAGATATCTTAAGATTCCAAATATAATGCAACTTTGGAAAGTCTGTAGAACAAATATTTAGTATGTGTTTTAGTGTGTGTGTGTGTGTGTGCTTTTGCCCGCGGCTTCGCTCGCGTTAATTTATTATTTGACAGTCAATTCGTGTTTTACTCTGCTTGTTGTTTGGCCGTTGCAATCATGGGCTCAGAACGGAACATTATTCTAGGACGCTCTGATACACAATGTTGTATGTCCTTCTATTTGGCGCTAATACGTATAAATTCTGGACATTGGACACACGCGAACATGCTACTTATAGCTGGCCATGGGAAAAGCATGGATTTTCCAAATGCACACCTGCTACTCTAGACTCACAAAATGTATTAGGTACTTAAATAAAAATAAAACTCTTAACACACTACTAAAGTTTCTATAATAATATAATTCAATCATGATTCGAAATACACGTGGCGCCATCTATTATCATAAGAACGTTATTGTTGTTTTCCTCGGGATAGTACTTTTTTTCGGGATAAAAGGTACCCGATGTCCGTTTCTGTTCTGTTATATGCAAAATTTCAGGATGATCGGTTCAGTGGTTTAGGCGTGAAATGGTATCAAACAAAAAAACAAACTAACTACTACATAAAAAAAAAAAATATGTTTATTGCAATTACTTATACTGCTTTTACACACATGAGTTGGAGATCATCTTTTAAGCAAGAGGATGCTTGTGTTAGAAATAAATGATAATATTATATATACCTACCTATAGGTATAGTTAGGATTAGTTAGGATACTGAAAGTAACTTATATAAATCTGAGTCGTTCAGATGACCCTGACAGCAGTTCCTAATCAAGAACAGTATAATGACTATCAAAGATGTCGATGTACTAGATCCTCAAATAGAGACGTTCATTGACCTTGGCCAAGTTATAAATCAACACACCTTAAAAAATGGCAGTTGAATAGCCAAAACAAATTCGCCAGACTTTTGTATGGGTGTAGTATGCTTAGCTGATCTCATCTAATGTTTAATGAGCGTGCAGACATGCCCACTTTAATACCATCTACGAAAAATATCTAATGGTCACGCCACCGGAAGCGTCCTGAGAAGTTTAAGAAGAAAAAGATTTAAGGCCTTTTGTAGGAAAAGGTGTTAGCCACATCCCCTCGTTTTGTCTATTTCAAGTCCTGTGTCAAGATTCTGTTCTTCTTTCTAGCAATATCATGGTGGACGTTCTAGGTTCTCTAAGTTCGTTTCGCCTTCTTCATCAACATAGTCATTGGTTCTCATGGTTCCACGTTTTTGAAGTGATATAGGGAACGAGCCAAAATATCTAATCTGTTTATTTTATTCCAATGGTTATCTGCCCCCCTTAAAGGCAGTATTTAACTTCAGCTAATAGTTATTTAGTAGTTCAATTACCCACGAACCTTCCTAACACAAACCTCAAATATACCAACCCATTAGATAGTCACAATTACGCTAACGTTAACATCTTGTGCATACACCTCAGCTACTGTTTACAGAACATCGGTTACACAATTTTACGTTTGCAGACTTTCAAGTTTACATTACGACCAAACAGTTTATATTAGTGCAGTTCTCCCATCGTTGAAATGGTTTTCTTTCGGGTTATTTAGATTTTATGAAATTATGACTGGGTCATATTTGCGGCTGTGGTTGCGGAATATGTAAGCTTTGGTTTATTTCAAGAGTAGTGGCGGCTTTCTCATTTGAGCTTTTATAAACAAACTGCTACTATAGATCGTATGTTGGTACAATTATACACTGGCAGCCATTGTTTGGCAGTGGTGGCCCAGTGGACACGGCTCCGACTTGTAAATCGTGGGTTCGAAGTAGTACGAATTCAGGGTGGTATGTACTTTACCCTGTTAAATTTATTTCATAAGAACTGCTCGACAAAAAAAAGTTGAGGAAACCTAGGGAGATGTCCAAGAACCAATAATTTGAATGTCTTAAGTTACTTCCACCGATCCACACTGGGCGCGCGTAGTGGATTACTGCGGCCCAATCCCTTCTCGCAGAGAGGAAGGAGGCTGAGACCCACTAGCGGGAAGATTACAGGCTTATGTAACCATTGTTTATACCGTTCAAGTTGTCCAAGTAAAGCTTCGAATGTGATTACCAAACCATTCTCAAAGCGTGCAGATTTTATCAATATTCCTTCAAAACTCCTTGCTTTGTCATTCGATATTTTATGGAACCAGATCAAGCTGATACCCAGCTCAATATAGGTCACCACCTGTTCTTCCGTGTGTGTCGTAAGCTTCAATAAATAAGAGATAATATCTTAACGGCAGACGGCAGTATAATGTTATATTGCACCATTAATACAGGCAGTCGACTGTGGTCTTTATGGTGGTATCATTCCCTTAGACTATAGATATATTCCAAGAAACATGGAGCAGGTCTGGTTTAATGAATGTAGTTCCATATTGTTTTATGTGATGTAAAGGATACTATTCGTAGAGATAATATATTTAGAGTAGAGGCCTTAGTGAGTACCCTTAGTGAAAATTTATAAGGATAAGCAGCCCATAATATTCTCACTGCTGGGGCACAGGCCTTTCTGTGAGAGGGATTGGGCCGTAATCCACCACGCACCGCACGTCTAGTGCGGGTTGCTACCAGAAACTTGGTCTTATCTTCCTCAATCAGCACAAGAAACAAGCTAGACAAAGTTCGATTGCAACTTGGCGAAACTTCTCCCCAATGTTTTGTAAGTGAAATTAGAGTCTCTTTATTTTTTTACTGACACTGGTTACGGAAATCAGTATCTATCAGATGAGCGATCGTTAACGTCGGGTGACAAACGCCATGATAAAAACAAGGATATCGCTAGCACAAGTTCAGGTTCGAAATGACCTCTTAATCTTTCTTCATTCGCGAAAAGCTTTACCCTCACATCAAGGCCTTGCTAAGGAGCCCCGTTTGAGCCAACGCTAGCTACGTTGATTTCCCTAACAAGGTACGGTCGGGTCGTTGACTTTTATAACATCACTTACACGGTACGGTGGCGATACGATGCGCGATTTTCATAATAACTAGGTCAGGCACATAGTGAGGTAAACAAATCATCGTTATTGTCATTTGTTGCTTTGTGTCGTAGATACGTGTGCAGTTTCTCTTTTTTCATTGCTTTTGTACTGTAGCGGTATCAACATCGCCACATGCGTGCTACTCGTAATACTGACGTCGCGGAAACCCTGCATCGCGCAAGCAGAGTTTACCGCGCGACTAGCATATATACAAACGTTCCGACATCAACCGTCGGGCAGTTGCCCGCCAGACACAACAACCGTCTGGTCGGAGGATCCTCCCTTTTCCATAGAGTATGAGTGAACTTTACACCCTGTTCCTCATACCTCTATAGTACTATTTATATCCATAGGTTTTGAACTAGATTTAGATAACTTAACTCTTCTTTGCTGTGTTCGGTCAAGTTCGGTGTCGTACTGCATGTTATATTCTACACAGTTTCCTTATCTGTGCTTTAAATTTTACTGTCTATTCCTGGTCTTAATCTTGGCATTCCGTATTCCAGTATCTCTCTCTACAATAAAGAAAACTGTCTCCTGAACATTGAAGTTTCACATTAATTTTTATTGATTGTTATAAATCTGTAAGAACTTTTCCTGTCCTACATAAAATGTCCAGAAACCTTCATAGAACGAAAGTGATATCGTGTCTCGTGCCGCTGTCGTATCGTAAAGTGTAATGACTGTTGCGTGTCTCCCAGATATTATTACGGCTGAACGAGTTTTAGCTCCCAATTGTGACCCGAGGCTCTCGAAAAAGGGATACACAAGGGATGATCCTACCCTTTTAGATGCCTCGTTCTTTGCCCTTGACAACTACTTTATGTGACACTAACATTAAATTGTAATAAAAGTATTTAGTAGTAAAAGTTGGACTAGAGAGTAGCACGTTGTAAAGGTTTGATGTGAGATCGTGTCGTACACGTCCCGAAAAGTTTTGTGGTACTCAGAGTTTAGACATGACGGCTAAGTACCTACTGGTTTGATATCTTTTTAGGCTGTGTAGTTAAGAGGTTTAAAGAATGCGCACTGCACAATTCATTTAATAAAAACAAAGTTTGCAAAATGCAGGTTGACTGTTACAGTATAATAATAAATAGGTTGGGGAAAAATATTTTTCATATTTTATAGGTTTAGAGTTGTAGTTATAGTATACATTACTGCAGCGGCCGACCACAGAGGCATTGATGGACGAACGTGAAAATGTGGGCCGAGGCGAAGCCGGGGCGCACATACGTGAGTCCATCAATGCCAGGAAGCGGCCAAGGCTTGTATAGTACTTTTCTCAAATAATGCGCGGAAATTCAAACTTAATAATAATTATACACCAAAAACTCGCAACAAAACACAATCCCATGAAGGATCTATACACACCATACTACAAATACTCACCTAGGGCTGTATTAGAAAACCAATCTTACAAATTGTATTATGACCACACCATAATTACAGATCATACAATATACAACAACAGACCCGATATAACACTTGTTGATAAAGAAAACAAACACACATACATAATAGATATAGCAGTCCCAAACGCCAATAACATACAGAAAACTATCACCGAAAAAATTAGGAAATATACAGAACTACCAGAAGAAATTACCAGAGTTTGGAAAATGAACAGAGTAACCATAGTCCCAATAGTGATATCAACGACTGGTATCATCCCCAAAACAATTATTTATCAGTTTAAATACAATCAATCTTTCCAAATATACATATCTTTCACTCCAGAAAACAGCTATATTAAACACATGTCGCATAGTTCGGAAATCCGTAAAACTCTATTTAGACAATAATTTCAATGCAGTACCATCTCACCTTGGTTTACAACAGTGAGATTTATAAAAAAATACCAGGTTCTAGGATCCTGAGAAAATACGTTTTAAGAACATAATAATAATTTCTTTATTGCCATAAATATGTTTTAACAAATATAGTGAGGCCCTGACTCTTGCGCTAGGAGCCAGTGTCTTCTCCCAATTACATGAGTCGATTTTTATTCATTATGAATTAATCTAAACTAAAATAAGTAAATGAATTATAAATTTCAGAATCAATGACGAACAACGATAACTTTTCTCTCGCCAATATGTTCATTTGTTTCTTTCTCACTTTAAACAGGCTGTATTTATTTGCTAAGCCAGTTCGAGATTTAAATAAAATCTTCGATAAGTTACCTACTTGGTTGGAATGGGTCGAAATAAAAAGTTCGTTCCATTTTTAAATTACACGACACATGTGAGTTTTCATAGTAATTTATTCGGCCGCTAAACACGACAGATATGGATTTTCATAATAACATTGCCGGCCGCTGCTCGCATGTATTTGACCAGTACAGCGTTTTCGATTAATCTCGAAGGTTGTCAAAATAATGCTCGAATTTCCAAGCATGTTTGAGAGAAAGCTATTTTGCTGTACTGTTTGACTCTGACTGATATTAATACCATTAAATAAATAACATTTATAAAACGGAAAATAATAAGTCAAAACGATTACCCACCATTTTTCAATTGTTTTCTGTCCGCCAAAATGAGTTCGACGAAACGAAGAAATTCGATACATTTTGAAGTTTTATTACAAATAAGGGTAAAAAGCAACAAAAACCGCGAAAAAATATGTGACGTTTATGTTTATGGCTTCCATGGAGATTTGAATATTTATTGACGAAAACGTCAGTTAGGTACTGAAAAATATGTTTTAAGTTTTTATAATTTGTATTTATTTTTATATGAGTTCATGAATATATTGCCACCTAATAAAGTACCGAATTTTCACTTACTACAACGTCGAACAATATAAACTAAAAAATAAGTTATCAACGGTACCTCATAATCAGCGGCTTACTTGCACTGCAACATGTACTTCGTCGAACCTACATGTCATCGTGTCGTACTCGTATCGTACGTTATAAACCCGGTAGCATGTGACACAGACATTATTACGCTTCAAGTACTAGCGGACAGTCCGGGCCGCGGTGAGTGGGTTACTGGATATTGAAGGGTACGAACACACCCTCGCTTTGAGAGGGTTAATTGTTTGGATTAAAAATAGAATTTCGTTCCGCGGTTTTTGTCGGTTGCCGCTTTGGGAGTATTTTTGTATTGCGGGTTTGCTGTTTGAAGTAATTAACATTTTTGACGTAATTTGGTCCTTTGATAAACTTCCTTGTTATAAGTGGCAGGGTGGCAACGGTTGGGTCAAATCAATTCAATTCACTTGAATGTGTCGAATTGAATTGATTTGACCCAACGCCTTTTCCAAAATGCGCTCCAACCTTTTGTATCCAGTACACTCTAGCCATCATTGCATCGGTTCATCTAGTTGACTAGGTCCTTCGCTGTGTTTTGATGGAACAGTGCAGGTTTACTAGAATAAAACACAGATTGTGTAGAACTATTTGGATTTAATCCATTCCGATCGACGGCTGAATATCAAATGAGCTACTCAAAATAAAATAGACAGTAATCGCATGTCAGTTGAATACAGATAGTAAAATGCAATGTAAATATTCGATTAAGTATAAGTGACACCGACATGAGAAATAACTCGATTTAATATTATTAGGCCAATAGCTGGGCAATGAGATTCTGCCAGTTGCAATTCACCACTATAAACTTCTTTCTCAAGCTATGCTACATTTTGCAAAAACTTCTTTCTCAAGCTATGCTTGCTACACTTCGCAATAACTTCTTTCTCAAGCTATGCTTGCTACACTTCGCAAAAAGGTTTATGACCGCTGCTACAAGCAAGCCTTTTGTAGAAATCCCTATACACAGTTGCGCTCAACCTTTTTACACAAGCTTCGAATGATAAATCAAACGTGAACCCTCATGGTTGATCGGGACACGCTTAATTACGTCACAAATCCTAAATCAACATCGATTAGGGATCAAACAAACATTATAAACAGTTTTATGGGCGATTTGGATGCTATTAAGGGTAAAGTGGAATGAGTATTGAAGATTTACCTTCAGGCTTATTACATTTTTTGATTTTATGGTATCGAGACATTTATATTGAAATTGTAATGTGGGGTACGATGAATATTTTGTTTGTGGGATGGAACGCATTCAAGCATTTGTTCTATTAAAGAAAGACAGAAAGAAAATATGTTTATTTGACCCAGATTAAGGCACACACAAAAAAAAAACCTACTTATAACAGTATTGCGTGCCTCACGGCTGCGCCAAATAGGCCCAGTTCAGCATAAAAATGCCCGACATCTAGTGCCTGACGCTGGATTTTAACTGGACCTTATGTTATAATCAATTTAATTGACAAATTAAAAAAACAAAAAAAAATATTAACAATGTATAATTGCATAGCACATGTGTGAGCACTATGTACCTACTATAAAGCCACCATTTACTAGGCTCGACTTTCATTGACTTGAATGTGCCCTGGCGGCTGAGAGTATGTCATGCTCACTCAAATGTCTCGCTGGTGGTGGCGTGTGTGTTGGATCATTAAGTTCCCTTCAAAATGGTTGAGCTGAATGGTGCTGATCCATACGTCATGTTTGTGAACGGGCGCCGTCATTAGGGACTGGTCAACTCTTGGCTGCCACGGCTTACTTTAATTTAAATTTTTGAATTGTTTTTTTTATCTTTTTTATTACGGATACTTTAAACGTGCACGTCTTTCTACATCGTTCTCACATTTTTAATTTGAACATGAATGATGTTAAAACAATTTGTTTTTTGTAACTATATTATGTTGATTAAAAGAGTGTCCATGGAGTTTCTTGCCCGTTCTTCTCCATAGGTACCTACTACGCTTTGGAATGGGCAACTAGCTTAATTTTTCTGACTGACTGACCCCTTGACAATTCAAAAGTGCCTGTAATTGGTTTATTTGAAATAAATGCTTTGAGTTTGAGTTTGATTAAAGCTTCGTTTACATTAAGTCTGATACAATAAAGCTAGGCTAATGCTTGATATATTCTTAATACTTTTCGATACATCAAATAAATATTGTAGGTCTGTGGACTATTTATATTGGGGTCAGTTTTTAATCTAAACGACTGATCCGTTCTTTACACAAAGCGACTGCCGTCTTTCCGCTATCGATGCCCTCCTTAAACCGGGGTTACGGTCAACAGATAACAAAAAAAAAAAAAAACTCAGATTATTTTACATACAACCTTGTTGATATTTCTCACGAGTCATTTGACTTATGTCAAGCTGTCAGTCACTTTACAGGCCTCTGTTGGTTTGTCCAGCAGGTGTGTGAAAGAAACATGTGGAGAGCAATATGTTAATGATTCAAGTGATTATGAGAAACCTACAAAGGCACCTTATGTTGCTTATCTCCGATTCTATAACCCTTTGAAAACACTAAAACATTTTGAACCAGACCTTGCAGTACAAGGGTAAGTGAAAGAAGCAGTAAGGATTGCTTGTCTACCTTAATGATTGAGGAGTTTTTATAACCAACTGTGAAATAAAACAGAAGTGTATCGGGGTAAGGTTAACCATCTGGATATAGCAGTCCTACCTATGACTAAATGTCCAAAATCATTATTTCTTTCAAAACTACTCTCATCTTACAAGAAAACAAATTTAAATCCAATTAATCACATATAATCAATATACCTATATTTCGACAGATTTTCATTTATAAAGGTCATTGTTTCAAATTCATTACTACAACATTTCATTAATAGCATTAACAAGAAAAATTACATGCCAAAATAATATGATTGCACAACGTTTTTTTATGCATTCATAATGGAGCATACACATCGACACGGTACGGTGGCTTAATAATTATCCATTCGTTTGCCTCCGGTTAAAGGCAAAATAAACAGTTCGGTAAGCTTATTTATCGTTCCGTGATACCGTGTGTGGACTGTATTTAAACTGAAAATATTTCAGTGGACTGTGGATTTTGATAAATTTGTCATCGTTCCTTATGTCTGTCGAAAATGCATACTGATGCAAGCAGTTGCAGTTATATGAATAGACTACGACTTCGTCCGTGTGAAGTTTCTTCTTCCCCCGACTAACCCCGTCACATCGCATCACCTGCCTGCGCTATCACTTCGTTTTCACTTAGCGTTCTTTCTGACTTTTATTTTATTTTTGCTCGGCTTCTAGGGTCAAAGCATCATGTTAAATAGCTTATAGCCTTCCTCAAGTGTGGGGATATCAAATGCAAAAAAGATTTTGTTAATCCTACCGGTAGTTCCAGAGATTACCCCCTACATACAAACTTAAAAACTAACAAATTTTACTTCTTTATAATATTAAGTAAGTATAGACAAATGGTGAGGCAGTTTTATTGGAAACAACAGCACGACCGGCAAAATAATTTACGGTAAAAAAAAAGCAACAAAAAGAAAATGTGCTTCGTGTAAAATATGCCTCTATTTGTCGCCGACTTGATACCGAACCAAAAAGTTGATGATACCGTTTAAACCTAGATCCGATTTTCCTAAAATTGCATAGACCACAGCAGACGTTTTCATAGAACAAAAGGCTTACAAATGCAATCCACTAGCGAATCAACAAACCCGCAGGCTTTGACCGTCGCTGGGTCGTCCCGGACTGCCGGCGCTATCTTCAATATGAAAGCTCCATTACATTAAAAACGAATAAAGGTTAACAAATAAATTGAATGAGTATAAAAAGTTATATATCGATATTCGTTCGTAGAAACAGTAATTCAATCACCGTTACCAAGTGAATTGTTTTATTATATTTGACTTGTTAAGGCTAGGTTACAAGGTCTTTCGGGCTTCGATTTTGTAGTTTTATTTTTGGGTTTGTTGCTGAGGTCCGCATACGACTTTGTACTCGTCGCACTGAAGGTCATGTCTCACTGATGGTGAAGCGTGTGTTGGATCATTTGGTTCCCTACAAAATGGTTGAGCTGGGTGGTGCTGATCCACGCGTCATGTTCGGGAACAGGCGCCGTCGGTTGAGACTGGTCATCTCTTAGCTGCCACGGCTTACTTTTATTTTTAATCTTATATTTGTAATTGTTTTTTTTTAACATTGTTCTCACATTTAGAAGCAAGAAGAATAATGTACCCAGGATTTTGTAATATCTTGATTTAAAAGAGTGAATTTGGAGTTTCTTGGTCGTTCTTCTCCATAAAGATCTACGCTTTGGAATGGGCAACTAGCTTCAACTTTCCGACTGACCGACCCCTTGACAATTCAAAAGTGCCTGTACTTGGTTATTTGGAATGAATGGTTTGAGTTTGAGTTTTGAGCTTGACGCGTAACCTGTTGACATGGATTCAGAACAATGATTCTGAACCCAGGAAATTTTGAAATTTATGGACGGTTATTTTGAAAATAATATAAATCTGTTCCATACATTTTGATTAACTATTGCAGTTTTCTATGAAATAGCAGTTTTTTTTTTTTTTGATAACCTGCGAAATATTCCTGCGCGGGGTCTAGTACCATGAGCTGAATTCATGGTTACAGTTAGCGCGTCGATGTCTCTGCCACCCTGTACCTATATAGATTAGTATATCTATATATAGATAGAGATGATGTCTCTAGATTGTTTTTCACGAAACCCACGGGTAAAGGCAAATTCAAAACAGAAAACTTAGAAATCGTGGGCGGTTGTTATTATGTTCTCGGTCTCTGCCCACGCTTCTTCTGTTTATAACTTCGGAATTTAATATCATTAAGTTGGTAGCTGAGTAGCTGAAAACAATTAAGCAAGGAGTAGTAAATCTCTGTGACCTAAGCCCGCATTTAAGTCACGCTTTTCTGTAAGTTAAGTAGACCACCATTCTATCCATCCATTCTGTCCATTCTTACACTGTGCGAAAATCAATCAGCTTACTTCACAGATGCAGAATAAATAAGAAAATATATTTTTAACGTTCTTAGATACTTAGAAATTCACAGCACACAAATGTCAAAAGAGAACTAGGTTAGCATTTCGACTAAAAATAGTTTTATTCTGTAGAAAAAGTGACAACCCAAAATCAGAAACCCTAACCTACCACTTCTAGGTTTGGTTTTCAGTTTGTACTATTATCTTAAACCAGTTTGTTGTTCGTGACTAACCTTATTTTTTCAGTGTTAACGCTGTGATTTTAATATGAACCACTCAGGAAGTGAATTAAGTAAAGATAAGTGGCGACATAGTCCCAGAAGCAATTAGGGAAATGGCTAAAAACATAACATTGAATTTGTGGCCTAATAAGTATAAAAGATTGTATACATCAGCATACAACACATTTCGTCATGTTTTTTTTTTTTATAAAATCTTTTTTTTATTAATTAAAAAGATGGCGGGTTTATATCACACCAGCTATAAAATAGTATACGATACTCGTTAATTAAGTAAGTCTATTAATGCACGGTGTTTAGCACCCTCGCACCGCTCGGGGCGCTAATTTCACTACCTAAGTCACACGTATTGTAATTTACTATTAATTTATAATATGTCACCGTATAATTATGAATATCCTTAGTTTATAATCATACGGTGACATAGTATAGATATTGACTTTATGTTTCCTAAATTACCCTACACTGGTAAAATTTTCGTTTTTCCTAACTGTACAACTTGGGAATCTATTTCATTGGGTAACAGATTTCATGTTAGCGGCCCAATTTTTTGGTCTTTTGATTGACCTTCAAAGTAATCTCCGGAAAAATCATTGATGGAAAGTTAGGAACAGGAAGTGACCAAGTAAGATGATGTGTGAAACAGTAGATATCAAAAGAAGCATATAAAAGCAAATTGTTAGAATATTCTTATGGAAGAGCGTAATGTAGCCTAAGCCTAGCTTTTCTTAATAGGCTTTAGTAATTAAAATTCATGACTTTATTTGTTACTATTAACGATGAGCGAATTGTTTGCATGTCTTTAGTTAAGATGTATGCGAATCTGATTGTACCAGAGTTTTTGTTTCGCAAACAAGTTGATTAGCCAAATTAATACTTTAGTGGACACGTCATCTAGGTTTTTGGTTAATGGAATCAATAAAATCATCATTAATTAATTTATAGATTGGTTCATGGGCGTTATTAAAGTGATTTGACATTCTTAGAAGATTGTTGTAAATTGAAAGTTATTTCTAATATTAAGGGCGTTAAAGTCAAGGCATAAATTAGAGAAAACCTTGGGATGATTTGGCTGTTGATTTCGAATATTGCTTCGGAATTGACACTATTTAGAAGAGTTCATTAAGACTTCCTCAAATTACGTACTATCTGGTATATTTGGCGGATATTGCGTGTTTTTTTTGTAATTGGTCTTTTTGTCCGGGCTGCATTACGTCAGGAAGATAACCACCGTGGAAGGCGCACAAGTTCCCTTGACTCCCGGTGCAAATGTGCGAAGGGTACACCTGGATGGTTTTTAGTCAGTAAGAGCCTGACAGAACCCCCCCCCCCCCCCAGGGCGGAGGACATTCATGAGGATTTTCCACGCCGGAACAAAACAAAATGGAAGGTAACCACGAAATTGGACTAGCAGTAAAACCATAATGAAGTACCAAATTTATAGGAAATGAGAGAGACAACGATAAAACGATTGGATTATCTATCTTACTAATGACTGTCAAATTGTTACACCTAACTCTCAAATTAAAGATAATGACAACGAACTGGCTGCAGCTAGCAAATTAATGGCATCTTAATGTGATCTCTAACTGCGCGCTGTCTGACACAGTTATTATGGCAATCTCTCAAATGATTGTCTTTAGTTCGAGAGTTTTGTCTATCAATGGGACTTGATTTGAATGTACCCCTTTTAAAGTTATTTACCTGTCTTATTGGTGTTCGTTTTAAGAGATTTTTTAGTGAAATGAGTGACAATGAATTGACTATGTTAAAACAGATGATATAGCTGGAAAGCGAGTGGCATCAGAGATGACCGCTAATTCAGATGTATGGAAGAATATATGTTGCGTCGGCCACAATTAAATTAGGATTGGCAGGGCGATGATGATGAAGAGAAATGAATAATGTGAATTATGATGTGATAGTGTGATTTGGCAGAAAATGAATGTGTCCATTCAATACATTAACTCTCGTTTAAGTTACCATTTGCAGCCAATTTCTGTTGCTAACCAGGATTGGATTAGTGTCTGTTCCGTGACTTCCACTTTCCTTGTGAATATATTATGCAGTGTCGCAACAGCCGGTCAAGGCTATGTACGATTTTGTTTTGCTTTTATTCTGGTTTGTCCATTTACTTCGTCTGACTGTATAGAGGAGTCTTGGTGTCTACTTTGAAAATCTTTCAGCTGGTGTATCCCCTACTTAGGTACTTAATGTTTCTTAATGATGATATTGTGTTTCTAATTCCACGCCGGATATGAAATATTATCTTCTATAGTAAGGTTAAAAGCAAGTAAGTAAACGCGTCCATCCTTCATGTGTACAGCCGCACAATTACCATCTATCCGTTCACCTGTACTGACAAATTGCTCCCGTCCGTCCATTCAACGAACACCTTGAGAATTATTTGGCTACGTGTAGGTATAGGAATTTAACTTTTAAGATCTAAGTAACAAAGTTGAAATTAAAGTTAGGTGTGAAGGATTTGAGAAGGTGGAATACCTGTGTTTAGGAGTATGAGTATTGCAGCAAAAATGGTAAGGTAGATAGTTAAATGAAGGGTTATAAAGTTTTGTGGATGTCAAAACTATGGCCTCCTGAATCCTGTAGGCCGATATTTAAAAAGCTTGGCCTGTTGCCGCTACCATCTCTTTACATATACGAAACATGTATGTTTGTGAGAAAGCATAAGTAACTATTTAGTACTGCAGATGATTTATATCCTCGTAACTGCCGAGACCCCCACAGGCTCGTACTGGATATCCTTCCGAGATTAGCTAAGTATAATAAAAGTTGTATATCTATGTGTGTACGTATATATAATAAGATACCAAGTAATCTCAAGACACTAAATATGAGATTATTCAAAAACAAATTGCATGAATGGTTGTGTAGTCATAGTTTTTATAGTGTCAAAGACTTCTTTGAAAATAAATGTGAAATAATTATGCTGTGAAAATTTGTACGCTTATGACTGTTAAGCAAAAACATGTATGCTCTTTTAACTTTTTGTATTTTACCATCTTTTTATACCATGTTTTTAAGCAAATAAATATTATTCTATTCTATGTCTTACTGTTATTCTTACTGTTTACTACCTACATGGTACAAGATTCAGCCTATTGTCCTCTTTAACATCGAAATCAAGAACTTTAACCATCAGTTTATAATAATCATAATATGTTACAAAAAACTTTCTTTTTTTTTTTTGTTTGTTGGGAAATTATGAAATAATTTCTCCCGCTTTGGGCGGAGTGGGAGGGCGAATCAGACTTTTACTGACTAAAACCCACCCGTGTTCCTTCAGTTGCCTGTGCGCCAGGGCCACGGTAATTCTTTCGAACAATCCGCGACCCCGACAAGGCATCGGCCCTATCGGGCTCCGTCAATGGTGCTGACATCTCTTTGAGGCGCTCGTGGAACACAACGCGCCGTCGACCCGGGCCTGGGCCTTTATCGGACGGCGAGCTACCCATTGCTGCACAGCTAAACAGCCTGCCAGCATCACTTCCAATATATTTTGCCCCTTACTCATAACAGTTGTTTAAAGTTAAATGATGATTAACGTCGGCTTAACCGCACATTTTCGACATTTAAACTTGTCACAATGATTATATGCACTGAACATGGTGTATGTTCAATTAATAAGAATTATTAACGGATTAATTAGCGATACTTTTTGCACCACACAACAATCTACATTAATCATCGCAATACCGTGATGCATTGCTCTCATATTATTGCCAGGCACTAATGTATTGGATTCACAGCTTGATTGACAAATTACGCAAAATGGAAGCATCAATCAGAATATAATCCCATCCTCAATAGTTTCAGTTCTCCGCTTTCGATACGATTCGGGTATTGTAAGCTTTCGATATTGGAGATATTTTATTGCGACTGTGAATGCTTTTGGTAGTCTATAAATTAATGTGTTGTGAACTGAGTAAATTTTGGGCTGCCGTTTAATTTAAGCGCGAATTCGTTGATGACTTCGTCATGTGTAATTGCATCGTTATCTCGTGAGTTGTATGATTTAATCATTAATACCAAACGGTTTATAAATATCAATATCTAGCTAAAATCGTAAGGCAAACAGTAGGTGAATTTGGACTCTATGGATAGCCAAACGTCCCTTAAAATAAACTTTATTAATTACTAGCTGTCCGGCGCGACTTCGTTCGTGTGGTGTCCTACGCCTACCCTACACCTAAACATTCGCGGGTGTATGCAGAAAACCTCACCAAAGTTTGATCAAAATCGGTCAAGCCCTTTCGGAGTCCATAGAGGATAAACAAACAACCATTGATTTTTATTTATATAGATAGATTAATAGCTGTCTTGTTTTCCGCCATCGCTGATTTCATCGTATGAAAGTTCACTAATACGAGTATGAAACAAACTTCAATACTTATTTGTCATTAACCTAATATATTCTCTTCTCTTTGCCAACAGAACAGCGCGCCGATGTGGGAAGAGTTTATATCAAAGGCGACGAAACTCCATTCAGCATTGAAGTAAGTAATAATACAGATTACCTAATAGTTTCTTAGTAAACAGTAAAAGCGTCTCCACGAGTGTCGATACTCAAGTACTTACGTCCGGTGCAGTTTCGGCAATAGACTATCATTCTCGCTAACGACCTCTACGAATGGAACGATTCAACCATCATAGTAACTGACTACAATGAACGAAAAGTCCTTGTAAACTACATTGATATTGGTGTTATATGTAGAACAGCCACGATTGAAAATTTGCTTAATATGAAATTAACGATATATGGGCTGAATCAATCGCCACAAACATATTTGCAAGACAAAGAGGAAGACACATTTGTCCAATAACAGCTTTTACTGTTTCTGTTAAGACAACTTGAGGGCAATGGTTAACAGCTTTTCTTTTCGACCCTGGTATTCGAATATTTCCTCCATATTTGTGTTTTAGTAAACCACTTACGACAAATGCCGGGTGATGTGATCTACGAATTGCGGAGTGCATTCAATCCAAATTAGCCCCTACCATTTGTCCCATGCTGTTAATTATGATCTTCTGCACTTACAATTATTGACTCTTTTATTCAAATGCATATCATGTTAGGTACGAAAAGTTAACCTTCTTATACGATGCATCGTAACTCGACTACAGTCAGCCATTTAATGACAATTGAGTGGCCGTTGACTCGCAAATTGACAATGATATGTCTACATGTGATCTGATAATAAAAGGTTATTGTTATGTGTCTTGTGTTGTAAATATTTCATTCCTAGAGGTCACGGCTGCATTTGGGAATGTGAGATCAATTTGAGATGCGTTTGATGGAGATGCATTTTATGTTGTGTCTGCTGAAAAACTTCCTGTTGATGATGTACGCTTTATGGCTAGAGTGATTCTGCTGTTGGGTGTCGTGAGAGGTGACTATGGGATAAATAGTATGTGAACGGCACGTACCTTTCAACTTAATGAGAAAAAGTAACAATAACAAGCTACAATTTTTCCCAAAAGTTGGTTACTAAGCCCAACTAGGGCCATAACAGTCAATACCCTGATATTAGCGTCCAGTTTACTGTCAGTCTAACGACGTTTTCAAGTCGGTATTAGTCTATACTTCATATTGCAACGCTATACCTACCTATTGGTCTGTCAATTACTAGAAAATGTTCTATTGAGATAGGCTCGCAATTTACCTACGTAATGTAAGTCAATAATAACTCTCTAACAGCAGGTTCTACCACTGGCTAACACAGTTTCAGAACTTGATTCATTTCATATTTCCTTTCTCAAAATCCAGTACAACTACAATAAAGACATCACTCTCAAATGCGTTTTCTCATTTGGCAGGTCAGCCCTGGTAGCGATTGCCGCTTTCCTGGATGCCTTCCAGAAGATCGCAGACGCAGCCACCAACGCTAGGGGTAAGTGAACGGTTTTATTTATTTACACAATGTTTGTTTTTTTTTTTGGTTGAGAGGCCTACTCTGTCTTCCCATATATCTATCAACACTGTAATTTGAATCATTGTAAAAGCCCCTTATTTTTAAAAGATTAACCATGGAGTTTCTTGCTGGCTCTTCTCCATAGGAAACAACCAATTGGAACCGTACACCTAGCTTCTGACGTTTCATAAGTGCCCATGAAGGTTTATGTGAAATAAAATAATTTGGTTTGATTTATTTATTTCTTTTTTTATACACTGGAAGAAATATTACGTAAGCATTTCGTTTTAATGTTTTAGCCCTAAAGGAATCGTTTTGTGTTCTAGTGTGATGTAGGTATGTGAGTTATATTATCAATCAGTTCATTACTAGCTGTTGAAGAATGAGAGATGATTATGTGAATGATGATTTTGCACCCATCAGTTGCGACATCTATTATATGATCTTGGCTACTGGTAATTGTAATATTTACCTAATAAAACAACATAATATTGTGAAAAATCATCACAATTATTTATTTTTAAAATAATCTCAATATTCGATGTTTTGACTTACGAACTATTCAGATCTGGACCAGCTCAGCAGCCTTGAGATCTTTACATCACTCGTGTTGTAATACCAAGCAGGAAAGAGATTGATAGTTATCAATGTGTTTGTAAATTGTTGATTTGGACCTAAATCTGATGAAAAAACATGGTATTGTTACTGTAGTTGGCTAAACTTCATTGACGCAATAAGATGTCCAAAAAGTCTGTGAAGTTTTACCAACAAATTAAAAATACCATCTATAAAATTAATACAATGTCCGTTAATGTATCGTTATAATAATTTAACTATCAATCGTCAATCTGGACGCGTTCAACAGCAAGCATATCTTAAAATATTAAATTTTTAATCAATGTTACCAACATTAAATCTATGTTAATCTTAATTTTACTGTTGACATGAATCTAATCGAGACAGCGACTACTAAAAAAATTGAGCAAACATGTTTATTATAAAAGGTATAACAGATGGGCAGACAAATATTTAACAGGTGAAATACCCATGAAATTGAACAACTTTTTTATAACAGGACAATTATAATATTGCTAGGCGAAAGATGAAATTGAGTCATGGACAAGACAAGTCCTTTTAAAACGATATTCGCAAACGTTGATAGTGACCTAATTCAAATATATATTAACTACTAAGTATTATTTTTAAAGATCCTAATTTGGCCTTTACTTTCTTTTCAATCGTTCGTAAAGTAAAAGGTGTTAAAAAGAGCAGGTCGCAGATTTGTACCAAAAGTAAATCAAATTAGATCACTCAACGTCGAAGTTAAAACAATTTAAGGGACAATGGTGTTCTTAATCCAGTCAAGATATTCGAATACTTTGCTGTAGACTCCAGGCACGCCATCCATGCCACAAGGGACTGGTCCGAAACTGACGATTCCGATGACTTCATAAGTTCTTCCGTCTTCGTACATTAGAGGACCACCAGAATCACCTTTGCATGAATCCTTGCCTGTGACACCACCGGCGCACAGCTGAGCTTTCCAAAGTGGGACACTGCGGCCAGGGAAACTGTAGACTGGTTGGCAATTCTGTGGGAACGAGCCGCGTATTAAGAATGATTCGTTATACACAATCATGGCTATGCATCAACTGTATCGTCACACAATTAATGGCAAATAAGATAGGCTTCGTTTATGTCTGGCGAAAAACTTTTTTTTTCCTTGAGCCAATTTTCATGGTGCAAAATGTAGGAACTACAGGTAATAATAATGCTAAGAAGGCAAAATGCATAGTTCCCCGCGCATACAGTTTAGCGGCCAGTCGTGTTTCCCACGCCGCCGTAGCAACAACTTGTGTTCTGTATAGAATCAGTAAGAAGCGTCACTGTGCTTATTGTTCAAGGTTATCATTCAATAGACTTTATACTGAACACTGGAATTTCATTTACCACCTTCTCCAACCACGATATCATTAGGTCCCAACACAAAATATAGATAAACTTTCAATAGCTATTGATTGATTCAATAAAGTAAGCCCTAGTTAGGAATACCTCATTACTTGACTTGTTGTTTTGAATTCTGCCAGTCAAATTACAGACCACCAAAAAAATTCCGTAGCAAAATGTGTACGATCCCTTGTGCCTACTTGTCTGAATACGGAGGGAGTGACTACTGAGGTTACGTCTAATAGAGAATAATGGGATAAAAGAGGAGGATGACTGTGATGATAACTTAGAATCACTTCGTGCCTTATTTAATTTCTGATTACTTACATCGGAACTGACGTATGGTAGTTCTACGTGCATTTTCACTTCGCTGTAAGATTTCCTGTCGCTCACAGCGCCCCATCCGGCTGCGTACAGTGAAAAGTTGTTTGGAATGTTCGGTGGCTCAGTCAGGTCTTTGCTTGGCAAGCAGATTGGACGAATGAAGTCTGAAAAAATAAACACAGTTAGTCTTCATGTTTGTGAGAAATAATTATATGGCCTACGTACAAGAAGCGTAAGACTGGAGCGCCCTGGCAAATTCTATTGACAAGACTGTGTCCTTACAAGCAAAATAATATATTATCAGTAGTACTCTTTATACTAAATTGCCAGAATCATAGTCTATTTTAATTTAGTATATTTTGAATTTTAAATAGAACGGTTGAAGCCAATTACACTATTTAAACAATTTATTTAACACAGTCATGCGTTCTTGTCACAAAAATTCAAACATTCTGACAGTATCAGCTTCCATTCATTTGTGAACATATCAAGATCTATGTTTGAGTTCAGGAGAGCGTTAATAGCGGCTAATATCCAAGGAATAGGTGACTTGGAGTGTGCAACACTACGACAAATCATGTTTTCTTTGCCCAGATAACATTATACGGCTCTATTGATTGCAAGATTCATACAACTGCCCCGAAGGAGATTCAAAATCAAGGAAAAAAATGGCTTTGTTAATCTATGAGTTTATTCACTTTGTACTCCACTACGTTTTCAGTCTGGATTAGAAAATCAGTTTCAACTAACCTGTGAACGGAGCTACGTCCTTTAGTCTCAACAAAGCAATGTCGTTCCTCTTCAAGGCACTGACAGGGTTGTACTGAGGATGGGGAATGATTTTATCAATGGCGATCCTAGTGACTCCTTCAGTGCAGTCCTCGCCGCCTGCTTCGACAGGTGCACAGTCTGGGCCTTCCTGAGAAATGTTGTATTCTCCCAGACGTACTCTCTTACTGGAAAAAATACATCATAGAGTCATGTCAGGGTCACGAAACAATCCTCTAATATCAGTCGTAATTTGCTAATCTTTTAGCACATAAACTATCGTTTGTAGTTCGTACTGTCAAATAGATCATTCTGTACACAGTTTCCGAACGAACTATTGTCGATTCAAAAATTTAAATAAATGGATCAGAAAACGTATCTGTACGTGCACAATTTTTAAGTACAAATGAAGTGCTTTGATTTTATTATTGGAACGAAGTTCCTTATCGCGCGTTGTGAAAGGGGGCTAGACGGAAAAAATTCTTACGAAAAGTTGTCACGACACTTTTTGCTATAGTAAGCTATTGTAAGCTGTGCGGCGTCGCATGTTTCTCTGTCTGTCTCTCTCTCTCTTATAGAAAGCAAGCCAGATATTTTCATTTCTATTTCGCATTGAACAACAACAACAACAACAACAACAATCCCAACAACAACAACCCCAACATCAACAACAATCAAACAACAACAACAACAACATCAACAATTCCTTCACTAATTAATCGAAAGGAACTTCGTTCCATCCGGGTGTCCCTTGACACCTCTCAAGTTTTTTTGAATACAATCTTTATTTTATTTTTATTTTATTAAAACTTCTCGCACACAATAGTATACAAAGGCGGACTTAATGCCTTAGGCATTCTCTACCAGTCAACCAAGGGTGGTGAAGAGATAAGATGGCAGGTGCTCTATATAACAGACATTACTAATAATAATAATAAATATTAATAAAAAACTTTTTTACAAAAAATTAAACCGACGAAAAAAGAAACTGAAAAGCAAAAAATAAATCTTTCAGTCTAACTAAGCTCTTAAATTAATGTTAATTACAAATTTTGAGTCGGCGCCAAACAATCACCGCAGATCGATTAACGACGATCAATCAAGCTGCCATAAGTTTTCATGGCGCCCTGTATGTTTGGCGCCGACTCAAAATTTGTAATTTACATTAATTTAAGAGCTTAGTTAGACTGAAAGATTTATTTTTTGCTTTTTAGTTTCTTTTTTCGTCGGTTTAATTTTTTGTAAAAAAGTTTTTTATTTTTCGCTTTTCAGTTTCCGTTTCAAATAAATGAACTTATTTATTTATTTAGGACTACCACCAATGGCTTACACTACAGATGTCTTTAAAAAAAACATGAAATTAAAACTTAGTACAGTGGATTAATTAGGTACTTTAAGGTAAACACCACATTACCCAAGTTAAATTATGTTAATTGACAACTTGGGTACATGACAACTTTTCAAGCAATCTTAATACCGGGGAAAAATATGCTAGATTCAAAAGTCAACATAAAGGTTTCATAACAAATCAGACAAACAGTCAAGAATTTTAGATTTCAGCTTAGGGAATCAAAGTGTAATTCGATTAGATCGCTATTACATTAAAACCTTGCAAAATCTAGCATATAGACAGTTATATGCTATACCGATGTTCTCTGTGGAGGACAAAGAGTAGTAACAGGTCTACGCGGAATTCATGACGGACGGAACACGCAAGATATTGAGTGCGAGCAGTGGAGGCTAGTCGATAATTCCTTTATGAAATTTACATACAAACATTGCGTCGTTTAAACATCTTCATTCTTCTAAAGTGTTGAAGAAATTCATGCTATTTTTTTTTATAAGAAGATTTATTTTTAGCTATGCCAACAGAAACAGCTAGATGCCAATCAAAGCGTTTTTGAACGTGTTCTAGACGCAAACTATTCGTAGCAGAGTGCGGCCGCCATTTCATATCACAGTGTTCTGCTACATATCAACTACAAAGTGTAAAGTACACTGTCTTATGACAAAAACCCAGCATCTTGGACGCTTTTTTGGGGCTTGTATTTAAACACCTACCAGAAAAGTGCCTATTTTACTACCAACAAATTCGAAATACCTGCCAGAATGGATAAATGCTCACCAAATTGTGTTTCATAAAGTATTATAGAAATGAACTTATTTTCCTTTTTATTCTATGCCATAAAGATTTATAAACGTCTTTTAATTTCTTACTACCTGCCAAGATAGCTCGACGGAGCCCCGCTTAGCGAGGCTCCTATTTCTGTAACCAACCAAACCTCGGGGTGCCCCTGACGTCGACCGGCGTGGGTTAGGGTTAATAAGCAGGTCGACGGAGACCCGCTCCGCGGGGCTCCTATTTCTGTCTAAAGGGTTTAAAGGAACCTAACCAACCGAACCCCGGGGTGCCCCTAATGTCGACCGTCTATGGTTAGATTTGGTGAGCATTTATCCATTTTGGTAGGCAATAAGAATATAAATACAACACGTACAATTATTCTGATGAGTGTATAATTATTTTGGAACTTAAGGCGTTGTTCTTTAGGCACCTCGGTATAGAGAGGGTTTATTTTATTTGAAGTTAACATATTTTACTTTGGTACTTAGTCTTAGAGTGATATTTTCTAGAACTGTTTGTGGTACGTACTTGTAATAAGGAGTGTTCATATCTTGTATGAGTTTATATTTGAGTGCTAGTTTTTGATGGATGACTTTTGCTACCTGATTGTGTCTATTTGTATAGTCTCTTTTAATATTATTATTATTATTACTTTGCCTTTAATTATAAGATTATTTGTTCCTGTATATTTAACGTAGTAATACTTCATTGAGTTCAAATACATTTCTTTATTTTTGCACCATTCATCATCATCATCATCAGCCTATATTTGTCCACTACTGGACGTAAGCCTCTCCTAGTGAACGCCATTGAGCCCGATTCTTGGCTCTCGTCATCCAATCTCTGCCAGCCGCATTTCGCAAGTCGCCAGTCCACCTGGCCGGCGGGCGCCCCACACTACGTTTGCCTAAACGCGTTCTCCACTCTTGAACTTCAACGAGAGATGTGACCAGCCCATTGCAGCTTCAGCTTACTTAGTCTTTGGGCTATGTCGATTACCTTGGTTCTCTGGTGGATAACGTCGTTTTGGATTTTATCCTTCTGAGAGACTCCAAGCATAGCTCTCTCCATAGCTCGCTGAGTGACTTTAAACTTATGGACCAGTCTCACCGTGAGTGTCGACGTTTCTACTCCGTAAGTCGTAACCAGTAGGACACACGCGTTGAAGACTGTCGTCGCACTGCGGTATAGACGAGGAGAACACCTGATGAAGTTTACCAAATGCTGCCCATCCCAGCTGAATCCTACTATCGGCTTCCCTCTCAAAATTGAGATGGGCCTATAGTTTTTATGTTGAAGTTGTTATCCCATTTATGTATAGTCACCATCTTTGCCACTTTCCATTTTATAGGGAATATGCCAGAAGTTAAGGATTTGCTGTATATAGCTGTAATAAATATTACCTTTATTAATTTATAAGCTTTTGAATGTTTTGAGTATGCTCTCACTGCTAATATTTAGAACTTCCCTCGACTGCCTTCCGTACCCAACATCACACCCACTATGACAGTCATACTCCAGCTAGGCTTAAAGTTCTCATCAAGATGAATGAAATAAGCCCAAACACGATCTAACTGCTGTAAGCTGTCGAGGAGCCCTCTCGACTGTCTTTCGTCTCCATCATCAGATGATCTTCAGGTCTCTTTTTTGTTGAAGCATCATTAGAACTACGTATATGTGCCAAGTTTCAACAGAATCGGTTCACAAGGGAACATTCTGTAGGTGAAAAATCAATTAACCCCTATTTTTCTACCCTTAGGGGTGGATTTCATTTTTCAATTTTAAATGGGACCAACTTTGGGGTATACTCTTTCCATTAAAAAAAGAATCATCAAAATCGGACTACTCGGTAAAAAGTTATGCGTGGTCATACATAAAAAATTAAAAAATAAAATATATATATACGGGTCGACTTGAGAACCTCCTCCTTTTTTTTTCGTCGGTTAAAAAGATAACATAAGTATTTATAAATAAAATAGGTATACAAGTACCTAAACAGAATATAAACTTATAATACACATACATACATATTTACTATAATATATATCTACATTATACATATACTATATATATACACAAAAAGGGAAGGAGGTAATTGAGATGACTCTACGCTATTTATTTTGAAAATAACTGCGCAATTTCCGCTTAAATGCATACCGACTGGTAGCCGTCCTGATTTCAAGAGGAAGCGCATTCCAGAGAAGAATGGACTGAATATGAAAGGAAGAATGAATAAAATCGGAAGTATGAGAAGGACAGAGAAGGAGAAGATTGTTGGAAGAACGCAGATTCTTAGCGTGTGAAGAACATAGATATTGAAAGTGAGACATAAGATAAGAGGGAGGGGTGGGAGAGTTGAGAAACGAGAAAAGTGTGGTCAAAGAGCGCAAACTTCTCCTTTGGCGGATGGACATCCATTTGAGCTCAGTCCTGTAACTCGACACATGGTCATATTTCCTGAGGTTGAATATGAATCGGATACCATTGTTGAGTAGTCTGTCAAGCTTATCCAGCAAAACCGCATTCAAGTCAAAGTAGCACACGTCACCATAGTCAATGATGGGGAAAATCAAAGTCTGCACAAGCATAGTTTTCGTCTTAGCGGGCAAAAAGTTTCTCAAACGATACAGGGATCGCAGAGTACCGTTGACCCTTTGACTAACACTAGAAACCTGGCGCTGCCAGCTAAGCGTTGAGTCAAGATGCAAACCGAGATCTTTCACCGTAGGGGTAATAGGTATGATGGTACCATTAAAAATAAGAGGAGGAAGAGAGCTAAGTGCCACCTTACCCATCATGTGCGGGCTTCCAATTACAATGGCCTGACACTTTAAAGGGTTTACTGATACCCCAAAACTATCAGACCACTTCTTGATAGCAGCTAAGTCTCGGTTTACATCAGCTATAGCGTCCGATAAAACTTCTACCCGCGCAGCTGTATACAATTGAAGATCATCAGCATAAAGATGATACGAACACCGAAGACAGTGAGTTATAAAATTGATGAAAATGGAGAATAACAATGGAGAAAGAATACCGCCTTGTGGAACACCAGCATCCAGGTCGCGCCAACTCGATGAGCTCTCATCAACGCGAACTGACTGCTGACGTCCCCGAAGATAAGAAGAGAACCATTCCAGGGCCTCGGGTGAAACCATAAGATGAGAGAGGATAGAAAGGAGAATATCATGGCTGACGGCGTTAAAGGCGTTGGAGAAATCAATTAATACCAAAACGGTAACCTTGGTATCCTCCATCGCTTCTCTAATGTCACCAGTCACTTTAAGGACAGCAGAGGTTGTACTGTGCCCAGGCCTGAATCCGGACTGAAAAGCGCTAACAAGGCTGTTCCGGTGAACAAACCCAGAAAACTGCTTGTGTACACAGGCCTCAAGCACTTTAGACAGGAATGGGAGAATGGAAATAGGTCGAAAATGGCTGGATAGGGAGGGATTTGAAATTTTAGGGAGTGGGCGGACATAGGCCATACGCCACAGGGATGGGAATTGTCCGGAATCGAGAGAAAAGTTGATGATGTGAGTAATCGGATGGAGAAGAATATCGAGGATCCAAACGAGCATATTGCGACAGATGCCGTCATGGCCCACAGCCTTGGATTTTATGGACATGATGATCTTTTTAATTTCGTCCAAGGTGACCGGAGAGAAGTGAAATGGTTCTATAATGGGACTAGATAGGCCAGTAATGAAATCGACCGTCTGGGATAACATTTGGGAATCAAAGTGGCAAGTGGTTGTGAAGTGACGGTTGATATCATCAAGACCAATCGTATTAGGAAAATCCACATGACGTGGTCTACCGATACCCAGAGTACCAAGGAACTTCCAGATATCAGCAGGTGAAGAAGAAGATATGTTCTCGAGAATATGGCGGCGTTTTGCGTTGCGTATCATCTGATTACACCGGTTTCTAGCAGCTTTGAAAAAGTTCCGATTTTCTTCACTGCGATTCTTTTTAAATTTACGAAAGGCCCGATCCCTACGCCTCATCTCCATTTGTACACCTGTCGTCATCCAAGGAGCAGGAGAACGCCGAAGTTTAGTCGTCTTAACAGGAGCGTGTTTGTCGTAGAGAGCAAGGACCGTCCGATCGAAAATACGCAGTTTTTCGTCTACAGCTGCCGCTGCTGTCAGGTGTTCCCAACTGAGGTCTGACTCCCCGCTATTTTACCTGACTACGGCAAAGCAAAAAGAGGGTTATGATTTTAACAGGCTATGTATGTTATGTATACTGTATGTTCATCTGATTACTCTTAACTCCTAACGTCGTATTTTGACAAACGAGGTATCGTTGGAAGCGTTTTGTTATTCCGCGGGATATATATTTAAAATAGCCCATAACCCGCGGAACAACATGACGCTTCCTGACCATACAGATTTTCAAAATTTAAGATTAATACATCGTGTTTGGTATCTAATGAAAGGTCTTAGTACTATATATTAGCCCCAAATTTTACTGTAGCATTTTGCCAAACCCAAGAAGTGGGTGGAGAAATGTATCTTCTGTGAAGTCAAACCCCAAAATCATTGAAATAAAAATGAAGGTTAAAAACTAAAACCCAACTACCACACAAACTAAAAAGGTGTAAACAAGACATCACACACAGGCAAATAAAAAATATGGAGTCACACGTAATCTTTTCGTTTTGCCTTCATTATATGACGTGTCATTCGATTATTTTGGATCAAACATACGTACAACATATATGTTTTGGTCGATTTTGGTTTGTATTTTGGATGTTTGCTTATTTATGTATTTAAGTCATAAGAAGAGCAGTGGTGGCCCTGTGGTATCACCCCCGACTTACGAGTTGTAGGACGCGAGTTCGAACCCAGTCAGACACTTTACTTTGTGTTTTTAATTTCATCACGCGTGCTCTTAAAACGGTGAAGGAAAACATCGTAAGGAAACCGGCGGCATATCCTAGAACCATAAAATTCGAAGATATGTGACATCTACCAACCCGCACTAGGGCCGCGTGGTGGTTTACGGCTCGCTGCCTCTCACAGAGAGGAGGCCTGTGTCCCAGCAGTGGGCACGTTATAGGCTGATTATGTATGTATTTAAGTTCTTTGGAAGACTAATACCAAAACAAAACATAATAACAATTGCAAGTGTAACTGTCAGCCAATTCCAACACTCGCCGTGGCAATTCGTTCATGAAGTAATATAAAAGAGAAGTGTCAAAACTCACGGTGTGCCAATAGTCAGCACTTGGCCAGCAACACAATGGCCGGCAGTCAGGACGTATTTGCCACTGATCAGAACACCTCCACAGAGCAGCTTCGTGACGCCCTTTTGCACGTACTCTATCATTACCAGCCATGGGTACTGGTCTACTGTTGTCGCTTTACCACCTGAAAAATTCAAGTTAAACCTTTTAGCAAGGAGGCAGTTTATCCATACTAATAATTAATATTATTAATTTGAAAGTAACTCTGTCTGTATGTTACCTTTTCAGACCTAAACCACTGAACGGATTTCGATAAAATTTGGCAAGGACATAGATGGCATCCTGGAAAAAGACTTAGGCTATTTTTTGTCCCGGTACCACGTTCCCATGAGATATTTTCCGACATTCACGCGGGCGAAGCCGCGGACAGAAGCTTGTATTGAATAAACGCGTATTTTGGCGATCAACAAGAACCATTTCAAATAAGCTTCTTCAATTTTCTTTTGTAATAATTAAGAAAACGTTTACTCTTACGTCAAATGAGTATCAAGATGTTAAATTAGCTTGAATTGTGAAAAGATTGCAAAAATTAAAAAGATGCGACTGGTGTCACTCTCTTTCACATAGAGGGGGCCTGTGTCCCAGCAGTGGGAATATTATAGGCTGATTATGATGATGATGAAAAGTCTAAATGCTAGGAAAATCCATCTTTCAATTTCTTTTATCATCACAAGTCTCTTGAGAATGGTTCTTTATTTGTGAGGAATTACAGTTTTTAACCCTTTTCCAGCCCAGGGCGTCTACTCTTTAAGTCCTTCAACGAAGATACGGGCTCGTCCGAAAGTAATTTTAATCTTTGGTGTGAACCCTACAACCGATTAATTAACTTTTTCGTACAGGTAGAAACACATTGGGGGTAAGGACAACAGACTGTCACATAGTAGTGTCATTAATTTTTAGGTCGTGCCCCAAACTAATCTTATGTCCGTAGGTGATACGGAGTAGGAAACGCTCGTAACGTCGCCCGAAACTACGGATTTCGAGGTTAGAGAGTAGACCCCTAGCCTTATAAGCAGTGATCGGAGTAGGTAGATTGAACTGGGGTCATTGATCCGAAACGTATATATTACTATGGACATTCCTCCGGAATTGGTGGATAATTAAAAAAAAAACGGAACTTATGTAGGAATTGTATTCTGCCAGAGTGGAAGGAGTCATTTGATGATTTGCCATCCTCAAAAAAAAGGTAGGAATTGTAATAAAATGAGCAATTTTATTCTTTATTATTCTTCCTATTTTTATTATTCAACAGATAAATAATGAATTAATTTAGTTTTGATACCTTCCTTTAAATTTTGAATTGAGTAGTAATAATATCACTACCAACATTAACAATATTTAATTGAATCCGGAAATACCGGAATTACTTTCCGGAAAAATGGCTTATCCATGTTATTCTTTCTGTGTGCATTTATGATACAAGTACTAAAATTCAATCTACCTACTCCGATCACTGCTTATAAGCTACATATACGGCAGTTTTTTAACTATATATTATGACTGGGTCGAACAGTTCATGTCATAATCATCATTTCAGCCAAAAGACGTTCACTACAGTACATAGGCCTCCCTCAAGTTTCTCCACATCAAACGGCTCTTTGCTTCTCGCCTTTAGCCGGTTCCCGCAACCTTCACGAGATCATCGGTCTACCTTGCAGGAGGGCTTTCAACACTGCGCCTTCAGATACACGCAGCATAAGTTGAAATAAATAAATACTAACCCACAATCTTGTTTCCGACTCTGCTATCAACACCACAGCATTCCGTGCGAGGATCAGGCGGGTAAGCAGTCATTTGAGCATCACAGTTTCCTGGTGGAACTACCATGGTTTCGTGGTTTCCATCCGGAGGTGAACCGCAGCAGACGCTGTACTGTTCTGGTCCCTCACATCTGGAAATGACAATTTGATTTTGTTACGTTCTGGCTTTTGGTGGCGCACTGTACACCTTAGGGTCAATATTAGACGGAAACTAAAGAGTTATTTTTTTACCATGCTTGCACCAAATGTCACCTTAGGTGTATTTGCTATTCAAATGATCATGGTAGGGTCATTATAGCAGAAGATGAAGTTATAATTGTTGGAAACGCAAATTAAATAAATGTTGCTTTTGTATACTTCCGCAGACGTATAAAAATAAACTGATGTTATAGTTCATTAAAACTAGTTGCACGTTCCGGTTATAAAATACTATTATGTCTATGAAATCACGAGACATTTCAATACAACTGAACTTTAAACTTTACCATAATTAGCTGTAGATTATTCTTCTAAAGTATCTAATTACGTAATGAATAATTTATGGTACTTAATACAAAGTCTTACAACAATACTTATGAACGATTTTCCTCAACGGTCTCATCCAAACAGGTTACTAATATACATAATGTGTTAACCGTTCATAGATTTATAAGTTTATTATTTACTCATATAAAACCATGTCTGGTTCACAATAGTAGATCTTATCCAAGAGCGTATTACGCGTCAAATGACTCGAATGTTTCCAAACAAGTAAGTAGACCATATTATTATAGGAGTAGACGTTTGAGGAACATGTCTTGAGGAAACTTCTGGGTATGAACTCGGACGTGGATAAGACGGGGGCAGCCAAAAAATCGACATATTGATTGTGTGAAAGATAATATACGAGTACCTAGAAAGTGGGTTAATACTGTTAATAGTGCCATGACTGGTGGATGTTATAAATGTATTGAAGCACAACACATGCTTTGCTGACAAGTAAATTGGCACAGGCAGGAAGAAAGCAGTAGAAGCGTGACTTTTGCGTCATCTAATCAAACACATAAATATTTACCAGTCATCAATTTTTAAATACAACATTCACTGACATCTTTAAGATCGTCTTCAAATGATACAAGAAAAGTCCTTGACATTCCTGCTCTGGTCCAACAGGTTTCCTAATTGCTAATTGTTATTGCAATGTTTCTTTGTGTCTATGTACTGTATTATTAGCCGTGATTACGTCATTTAGATCTATTACGAAGGATTCCCCTACTATATGATCTTGCTAGTACATTTCCTTAAGATTGTTGTCAACTAGTTTTTATTCCAGTAAGTGGTGTGGCGAAATGATTCATATCATAAAAGGCTATTGTTACGTAATTTTTTGTTGGCTAGCTTTGACCTTAAAAACTTGCTAAGTTGCATTCAGTACGTGAAACCTAATAAACTTTATTTTAGCTCCAAAGAACTTGGCACCCATTTAGATCCTAATTATTTTAAAAGAACATCCTTTCAAAATGTTTAAAAAACAGTTAATAAAGCTGCTAGTGGATAAAATGAAACTCAATAAAATATTTTTTTAACGGCAAAACTTTTAATTCAATATTGCTTTTTGTAGGAAGTTTGTAATTAATTTCTTATTGTAGTTGAATGTTCCATGTTATTGTTTTGCAATTACTATAATATTTTTGACTTACGTGGATAACGGAAATTGTCCCACGGGAACGTGCTACTCATTATAACATCAGCTATCTGCCAGTGAAAGTCCCGTCAAAATCGGTACACCGGTTTCGGACATTAGCCGAAACTAACAGACAGACAGACCAAAATTCAAAAAAAAAAAAAAGTGTTTATATTTTCGTATGAATTTTGTGTATACTTTCATACGCATTTAGTAAAAATCTGCTATTTTGACATTACAAACAGACATTTCAATTTTATTTATTTGTATAGATAATTTATATTTTGTATTTATGTGTTAGATTCTTTTATGTGTAGATTAACTTACCTACTGTCTTGTCTGAATACCATTGAAGAAGAGTTAATAATTATATTGTAATGAGAAATTTAATTTATTTCTGTGATTTATATAAATTCGATTAGTTATTTGAAATATTTGCATGCCTTAAGGTAAAATGTATCGGTGCTTTTATTATAAAAACTTAAATGATTTCTATTTCTTTTATCGGGTGAAGCGGAAAATCCTGTACTACCTTTGTAATGAACTTGGTCCTTCTTTCACATTTATGTATTTGGTGGGTTTTATTTTTCTGGCTGCCGCGTGAGTCTCGTGGTAGCAAGCGCTACTGCTAAACATGAGGTCCTGCGGTGCTATTCTCTAAGCATACAGCCTTGCGAACAGCGCTGGCGCAGCGGCGAAACTACTTGTTTCGTCGCTGCGGCAGCGCTGCGCGCAAGGCCTTAGAGAATAGCACCGCTGGGCTCGATTCCCAGGTTAGGCCAAGTGTTATAGGGTTTTTTCTTAGTAGCAGCCCTGAGTCTAAATTAGTGAAAGGTTGATGGCAATAGGCTCGCCCCTTATTACATGAGACTTAAATGTAACTGGAGAAAATATGTGGGTGTACTATAGATACATCTCTGCTGAATCCTGCGGGCAAGACAGGCGTGATGTACGATGTGTTTTGTTTTCTGTTAGGTCTTCTAATTTTTGGGTAAACAATATTCAACGCCTGAATGATCTACTCACTTGGACTTCTGCACATAAGCAATGTTCCCACTAGGCACGGGTGGTTTGAGCATGTTCGCGAGATGCGCGCACGAGTACAAACTGATGCATTGTCCGACCTTTCCTTCAGGAGTGTAGCAGTTTCCTTGTGGGCGCTGTGTCTGAGTCTGAGTTTTTTTTGGACAGCACACCTGGAAGAAGAGAGAAATAATTAGGTATTTTTATGCAATTTGGTCTAATTTATTAATGAATCTGTAGGGCCGAGACCGGTAAACGTTACTTAGCACGTCGTGCTGTGTCTTAAATAATAATAATATTATGTTCTCGTCTCTATCTTGCACTTTGACGGTTGTGTAACGGTGACAGAAATGATCCTTAGCCAAAGTACGTGCTTTAACGTTAATCAATCTCGGCCTTAGTTCTGTTTCCTTCAAATTGAGATATTAGATTTTATTTTGAGGTTTTATAAGAGACCTCAAGCCTTCCAGTAGGCTCTAGTGGTGACTTTAACCGCTGTGCCAATTTTATGCAAAATCAGGTTACATGGTAACAAAGCAGCTCAGCAAGCTCGCCCCAATATTGACGAAAAAACAAACAAATCTCAACTCAAACGTATATAAAAGCCCTCGAAAGCTTCTCAAAGTGATTTTTATTTGAGGAAATCTCTGAATTGGAAATCAAAGAGGGTAGTATAAGAAGTGTTATCGATGACGCTCGATTCATTCAGCCTTACCCTCTAGAGGCTGGGCGTTTTGTAGACAGCCAGTTACTTGATTGGTCTCTCTTAGTACCATTGATATCAATATTGAAAGTAAGTAGGCTATAGAATACGGTTTCAAATGTTGTCCAGAATCTGAAGTTATTTTTAGGTACTTACTAGAATAAACATTGTTGATTTAACAGTTTTAACAAAATAAAAAACCGCAGGAATACTGGGTCAAATTAGCTAGTGAAACTCCATATACGTGATATATCGATATCTTAAAATTATAAAACATTTTTTTTATAATTGATTTTGAGAAAATACACTCCAGAAAAAAACGTTAAAGCATTTGATTTTTGTTTTAATAAGTTTAGATATCGGTACCCATTACGTCTGTGGAGTTTCGCTAGTTTAATTAGAAATTGTATTTAAATTGAGCAGTATGTATCTCTGTGGCCCTTTTAATGTTATGGAAGAGCATATTGGTAATGTCTAACTGTGAATTCTTCAACTAGAGAAGTGCAATCATTTTTTCTTACTGTAGAAAATATAATGGTCCACAACTTTATGTCTATTGTTCTTCATTCCAAAGACACTCACAGTATGATAATGATGAGTAATTTATGTATAACTGTTTATGACGTCCATTTCTTAGTTTTTCTACATAAATCGCAGTTTTGCGGTTTAGCTAGATTTCCCGTATTTTTTCTACATTTTTCCTTTTTATTACTGGAATAACTGTCGAATCGGTAAAATTCCAAAGGGTTCGGTTGAAATTGCTTAGTAAAAGCCACTAAAATATCGATAGAGAGAATAATGCATAGATTCAATTACAACGCATAATTATATGAATTCTTCTTTCTAAGAAAAAGCCACTATTTAAATGATCGATACTGCTTTGGGCCCTCGATCTATCAACCAGAGACTAACATGTACCTACAGCAGGCCACACGTCACCGGTAACACGTATCACGAAAACTCGACCCCGAGATAACTCGACCCGGATAAATCGACCCCAGGACAACTCGACCCGGACAAGTAATAATACGCCGTATCTCTACGTTGATGACGTGGTGGGGCTTGTGCGCTCTTTTGTACACTACGTCTGTGCCGGTAGAGTACTCTGCCATAACCAGTCTAAGCTGAGAAGCCAGACCAAGAGAGATACCTACATAAACCCGGAGGGCAGCATGTGGCGAGCTGTTGGGCAGTAGCGACCCCACTGACCCTATCTCCCGGGAGAAGTCTCGTTCTTCATCTCAAGCTTGCCTTTATTGACCGCGTGGAGTGAACACTGTCGAGGAACAAATCTCCCACCGTATTCTTGCCTTGTTGGTTGGCTTGAGTGATGAATCGCAATAGCAAACGTGCTCGTAGGAAGGAAGTATTCCAGTAAGATGCTGGTAGGGATCTTGACCGTACTTCCAGGATTGTCCTGATAGCCGTGGAATACCTCTCCACTCTTCAAGCACCCCAGGATATGTTGCCCCTTGTCGCTACGTCACTATGTGCTAGCGGCCGTTTCCGGGAGCCTATTATTGAGTGCAAGTCACCCCCTGTCATTTTATCCGTGTATTGGACACAGGGTGATAGGGACATCGACGCGCACCCTGTTACCATGGATTCAGTATATGATTCTAGTTCTAGTAGCCTACCGTGCCTACCGTACCTAAGTAGGAAGTTCAGAAATGAAAACCGACAAATTACTCATTAATGACAATTTATAACACGCATCTATTTTTGAAAAGGTTAGTCATAATGCAGATACTTACAGCCGGTGAACTCCCCTGGTACCCGCATTGCGACTTCTTCAGCAGGTCGATGTCCTGGCTCGTACGATCCTTCTTATTAACCAGGTCTAGCAGCACTTGACAGTTTAAGACTGATATGCACTCGCCACTGTCACCGCTAGGAGTTGAGCACGAATTTTCTGTAATCAATGGAAAAATGAGTCAATATTAGATGGAAAATTCTTTCCAGTTTACGTGATCAAAGGTGGGCCCAATATTTGCCTTGGTGAAATTAAAGGGCCTTTGAAGAGTGTAATAGCCAATTAAAATGATGGTGACCCAGAGAATTTGTTTAAGGGTAAGGACAGGGATAGACACTGAAAACGAGATGCGAATGCTGTGTCAACGAAGCAAATTTTTGATATAATTACGTCTATGCGACGCAAGCGCAGCGTCGGCGTGACAAGAACGACAGATGCAAAGGCACCTTTATAAAAACATTAGAGAATTGTCAAAACAGTAGTCTCATAATTCTCCTAGAGCTTCATAGAGGTCAAGAACTTGTTAGCTCTTTTGTACCCATGCAGAATATCATTACAAGATGCAGGTATTCTGCATATTAAAACAACAACGTAAACACAGTAGACGACACTTGAAGGTTACAAGTTTGTTCATTTTGCGGAATGTTTTTAATATTTATGGAAATTAATTAAGTGTACAAGCTTATTGATGACGTCATGTCGATTTTAATTAAGTACTGGGCTGGGTGCCTCTAGGCCAACACCCGAATGTAATTCGTCGACAAAGTTCGAAAGGTTACATACATACACACATATCGACTGTGAAGTATAAATATCAATAACTATTATTTTAGCCATTTTCACTTTATTGCATATTCATAGGTAAAATATGAAAGACCCCGTAAAGACATAAGTTTCTGAAATCATTATCACCATTACCAGCGTATCCTACATTTTTTTTTAAATATAAGTAACTTTTTAATTCAAATGTTAAAAACTGTACAAATTAAACGTTTTTTCGCCTTCTTTAAAACCATATTTTTTTAGTTATTAGATATTGATACTACACTGTCGATATGCAATTTCGTAGACACATTTGTTTTTTTTTAAATTAAAAATGCCAATATTGTGCAGTCATGAACATCTGTGGATTTGTCTATTTGACTATGTTGTTAAGTCATATTTCCACCAAACAAGATTTGATAAACGCTGTGTGCGACCGCGTTTATCGTGTTGCACACGGCGTAGTGTCCCATAGTGCCTTGGCCTTCTTTGGTTAAAGAAAAGGAAAAAAAGAAAGAAAATTGGTTTATTCTGCACAAACAACACGCACAATACAAAAAAACAATTATAGACAAAATACATACACTAATAAAAAGTAGCCAAAAGACTCTTATTTAAAACGTAATAAGTTTGACAATGTTGTCTATTACTTGATGTCCAAAGACCAAAGACAATAATAGACATTGCAATGTTCCTTCTGTACCCTACCTTTACGTAAAGCAGACGTAAAAATAAGAACATATTAAAAATTGTCGCCTGCTCTGCGCCTGCGCCGCGTCTTCACCGTACGCCGTTTCTGTGTAATTCGCGCCTTAGGCAAGTTTGCAGGCAAAGAGAACTGAATTTGTTTAATGATTTAAGTAACTTCTGTTTTATTTTCGAAATCTGGTAGTTTGTTCAAATCAGGATACTGTAAAACAGGCCCTGATTGAAGCACTATGCAATAACAAGATAACAAGTAGCTCACCAGCGATTTCTTCAGTTTCTGGAGATTCTAAAGCATGTAAAGTAATAGCAGAGAAATAATCATTAGTATAAATGGCAAAAGGAGAGTACATTGATCGATGCGAGTAAAATGAGACATATAATAAAACTCCAGTAATGTTTAAAGGAGGATGGGCGTTTTGGTACCCGAAAACTAATAACAACCAATAAAAATAATTTATATGCAGTTTTAAAGGTCTAATTATGTAGAACAATAGTTGTTAAGGGGGATAGTCCCTGTTCGCTGTCCATTCAGAGATACATAACCTTAGCAAATAATATGATTCACAGAAAAATGTTGATGCTAAGGTAAGGTTGTATATCTCTGAACGGACAGCGAACTGAGACTATTCCTCTTAAAAACTATTGTTCTACATAATTAGACCTTTAAAACTGTATATACATTATTTTTATTGGTTTCTATTGGTTTTTGGGTACCAGCTTCCATACATTTTTGCCCATCGTCCTTTAATAATGGTTTAATAAATAGCATACCAGTAATAGCTTCAGCGTACGGCGATTCTAAAGAACGTAGAGTATAATGACGGTTAATGCCCAGAAGAGACACGATTTTATTGATAAATAATAACTGATGATGGATAAAATTTACTGCTGTAAATTGGGTCAAAAAACACTTCTAAACGGCAACATTAAAACTTACCCACATTGTCCTCACATTCACAATAATTAAAATAACACACAAAGTACACTACGGTACTTATATATATACTTATAAATTCAATAAGACTAGTTCAATGTATAGCTTACCAGTACTAGCTTCAGTGTGCGGCGATTCTAAAGTGTGTATAGTATGATTAATATTAATAGCTAGAGGACAGTAGACCAATGCAAATAACATATAGACAAAGAATGAAGCTACTGTACTGATAAATTCTAAAACATAAGTTCAATCGATAGCTTACCAGTACTAGCTTCAGTGTACAGCGATTCTAAAGTGAGTATAGTATAAATTAAATTTGAATGAAGAGAGTAGAATAGATTGATGTAAATAAAAAATAGATAAACATGATGCTACCATACTGATAAATTCAATACTTAAAAAAAATACAGCTTACGTTTACCACGAATTAATTCATTACACGGCGATTCTAAAGTTAAGTAGTTTCATTATTATTTATGGCGAGCGGAGAGTAGATTAATACCAATTAAAATTAGAAAATCAAAATTAAAACCAAAATATTTTATTTCACATAAACCTACATGGGCACTTATGAAACGTCAGAAGCTAGGTGCACGATTCCAATTGGTTGTTTCCTCTGGAGAAGAGCCGGCAAGAAACTCCACGGTTACTCTTTTAAAAATAAGGGGCTTTTACAATATTTCCAATTAAAGTGTTGATAGATATGGGAGGACAGTGTGGGCCTGTTAACAAGTAACAGGTACTCAACAGGAAAAATAATGATACTACGGTACTGATAGCACAAATATATGCTGGCTTTCATACAAGGTGCGAAAACAGGCACACGAACACTTAAGACGTGTATGTACGGCGTTCTCAAACGAATGCCAGTCGCGAGTGCTCTTGCACTCGCTGTATGTAGACGCGTGTCTATGTATGCGTGCGTTTTTGCTCGGTGTATGGAGCCGAACTTCTACACCTATCTATTTTGTGCTGAGGAATTCAATAACACTTAAACAATTAATGGCATACCAGTACTACTAGCTTCAGTTTCTAGTTCCGGTTCTGATTCTAAAGTTTGTTCAATATCCTTAATGGTAATAGCGAGATATCATGCTCACAAGTGGACAGCGATGGCTGAGTTGCTTGATGTAGACAGAAAAGTAGCTAATGAAGCTATCATACTAAAAGGTGCAATAACACTAGAACAAATAGCTTACCAGTATTTTCAGCCTCGTTTTCTGTCAATGTGTAATGTGGCTTATCAATATTAAATCTAAGAAAAGAAAAGAAGAAAGAAAGCTCTATCGCTTTGTAGTGGATTAGGTCATTTTTGTTCTGTATTGAAATAACGATAGTACTGATAAATTTAAGAACTCTAGTTGAAATAACTTACCGGCAACTTCATCATCAGTCTCATGTTCTGTCAAATTAAAATGAATCATTAATGAATTATCCATTGAGGATCTTGTCATAATTCTACTGCATCCTTTATTTGGGATTTGTTCAGTACTGAACATCATTTTCTTCCACGTGTCTATCAGCATGCGTAGCATAGTCACTATAGAAATGGAAGTCAAAATGACAGATTGTAGAGAGATTTCTACGGTGCGATGTAAAAATTCAAGAAAAGAATGACTTGTTATGATAGTGATTTGTCTTCTCTTCGTATCGTAGATATAGAAGTGGTCATGCTGCGCATGCTGGTGTCACCTCCTTTGTACTCGTCATATCATCAATACAATTCATATTTTCTTTGATGGCTCTCTTCTTATAGCCATCCATATTCTTACTTAACATATCCTTTTGTCACATGATCCTCACTTCTTCGAAGCACATTGTCTATAGATATAACATAACATCACCCCTGTTCACCCGAAGGGTTGGGCAGAGGTGTACCTAATAGTGCACCCACATTTATGTTTAAGTCCCGTTATATATAGAATCGTTTTATTTTCTAATTTATAAGACTGATGTGATTTTGTTTTTAAATTATATATTTTAATCATTAATGCACTCACCCCTAGCCTCAGGTTCAGGTAGTTCCGTTTGTGTTGTAGTCACTTTTTCTGTTGATACAGTGTTCTTGCTAAATCATATAATATAACCCTATTCTAATATAACAAATGCTGTAGTTAATCTCTCTACTTCATTGATATCACGGTCAAGGTGCTGAACTGATTTGGTCAAAAATCTATCTAATAAATTATGGTATTTCCTAATAGATTTTTTTATTTATATGAATTGTCATTGCTAAAACCTTATGTTCTTGTTTAATATTTAGCCATGTTTTCCTTAAAACATGTATAATTGTAGTGTATTATTAGGAATATTGCAAAACGTCTGTCACCCATAGACACGGTTAAAAAGTCTACATGGAGATTCGCGTTACGGCACAACCACCGTGTGACAGTTGTCACACGGTGGTTGTGAGATAGCATAGTTATGAGAGGATGGATCTGATGACTGTCGAAGTCATCCTACGTGATGAGACTAAAATTGCTCCAGTGACAAATGTCACTCGTATGTTCATAAGTGTCTGGAAAGTCACTAGAATCCATATCATCCAGACCGAAACTCAGCAATGCTGAAACGTCAGGAATTTCTAGAAATTCAATAGGGTCACTATTTAGAACAGCAGTGATACAGTCGCATAACATAATGATTATTAATTAAATATTTAAAACTCACTCTTAGGCCCATGTGTGCTGAATGAGTGATGTGTTGTTGTAGAAAACGTCGTAAACGAATTCGGCTTTATAATTTTCACAGTTTGCGCTGTCAAAAGAATTGATATAGTTACTCTAGTACTAATCTTAGTTATCGAGGAACCAAAGCCGCGCCGCTGACCCCCGGTTTCTTAAACACTAATTAAGCCTGGTGTGATTGATTCACATCGATTACTCATATCATTGGATTTTGATATAATAGGTCTTTACCTATGAAATTGCCGTTTTGTATGAAAAAATTTAAACGAATTTTTTTCATGAATTTTTTATTTGTATTAATCGAAGTAATCACCCATGCAATCAATGCATCTTTGCCATCGCAGTGGCAGTTTATTGATGCCCTTCTTAAAGAAATCAGCTGGACGGGAGGCAACAAATTCTTCAAAGGCATTTTGTACTGCCTCTCGGGTATTAATTTTTTTTCCCGCCAAGAAGTTATCCAAATTCTGGAAAAAGTAGTAGTCTGTAGGCGCAAGGTCTGGTGAGTAGGGCGGATGACGGAGAGCTTCCAACCCCAGTTCTTGCAACTTGGAGACCGTCTGCTGTGCAGTATGAGGTCGCGCGTTGTCGTGCAGGAGCAGCGGAGACGAGCGATTGACCAATGCTGGTTGGAGATGCGCCAGCTTCTCCATCATTGTGTTCAGTTCTTCACAGTACACATCTGCAGTAATGCTCACCCCGTTTGGTAAGAAGCTGTGATGAATCACACCGGCGCTAGACCACCAAACAGTGACCATCACTTTTCTAGGGGTAAGTTTTCGTTTAGGGCATTGTTTAGGTGCTGAACCAGGATCCAACCAACTTGCTGAGCGCTTACGGTTATCAAACAGAATCCATTTTTCATCGCAGGTAACAATGCGGTTCAAAATTCCTTCATTTGTGTGTCTGTTGAGCAGTGCAAGGCACGTCTCGACGCGTACTTCGCGCTGGCGATCATTGAGTTCGTGGGGCACCCATTTGTCAAGCTTTTTTACCTTGCCAATTTGACGCAAATGGACCAATATTGTTTTGACGCTAACGTCGAAAGCTGCTGCTAATTCAGCCGTAGATTGTGTATCATCAGCTTCCACAATCGCCTTTAATTCGTCATTGTCGACCAAAGTCTTCGGACGACCGCGAGGTTCATTTTTCAGGTCGAAATTTCCAGAACGGAAGCGAGCAAACCAATAACAGGTGGTGCGTTGGTTTGTAGTGTTAGCTCCGTAAACGTCGTTGATGTTGCGTGCCGCTTGTGCCGCGTTGCTGCCACGACGATACTCATATTCCATAATTACTCGAATTTTTAACGTATCCATGATGACGAAAAAGATTGAAATGCGATGAAAATGTAACACTAATCAATAAAGAAATGACTACTTTTAGAAAAAAAAATCCATGTTTTTAAAATAAAATTAATTTGAAATTAGAATTCTTAGCCAAACAAAAATTATTTTGATTTGAAATGGCCAGTACTGCAGAACGGCAATTTCATAGGTAAAGACCTAATATAAAAATTTGTTTAACAAAGCCAAGCCAGAGAGTAGGAAGTCCTTTGCCCTGCAGTGGGACATCACAGGCTTTTAATAATAATAATAAAGCTAATAGCCATGATATATTCAAACGTATGAACTTACTGCCTGGTGTTGGCCTATTATTTTTTACTTTTTTAGCTGTCAATAGAAAACTCAATCAGAATCATAGTTTGGCTGAAGTCCTTAAGAAAGTTTTAGAAGAAAACACAAACTCATTTATTCAATACAATTTGCATTTCTATGTAAAAATAACTTACTTGTAAATCCAAGCACACTAGGATTTCCTGTCAAAATATAAATATACAAATTAAAATTGTGGTGTATCTATGGAAATCTAAGCTCGAAACTTGGATTTAAATATTATTTCTTAAACATTCGGTTTCATATTTACCGGTACTTTTTTTTTTCGTCTCTTACCACCTTTTTTTACTCTTTTGGTATTTCCACTGAATTCTCTAGCGCGATTAATAATGTCTGCAACATAATACTTGCCATCAATAAATCCAAGTCAATATTTATTAAAAACTTACCATATGGTGGACCGAACATATTAGGAAGTAAATTCCCTGCCAAAAGAAAAAAATAATCTTTACTCTAAAAGAAGAATACGTGAATATAAATACCTACATAGTCAAAGATAAATTCTCGTAACGACTTACCCAAACCAAACGGCATAGGCCGATTTTCTGTTAAAACCAATTCAAAACAAATTAGCAAAAATTAATCAACTGATGTAAAATAATTAATTAATGATGAATCATAACCCAATATTGTTTGAAGTGTAGACTTTTTCGAAGATACAATTCTGGTAGCTGACAGGAATAGAGCTTACAAGAATTAAAATCGAAACGCGATAGAGTCTTGAGGGTCTTTTCCAGTGGATTCTTTATACTCTGAAGATTCTAAGACTTCCTTCAAATAGAAAATTATTGAAAGCTTCAAAAAATTCACTGATGAATTTGCAAAGTTTTAAAAGATCTTTTTTTGGAGAACGAAGTAAAGAATTTTCCAACGAAAAATGAATCTTGGCATAATGCTGCTAAAAAGGAGACACATCTGGGAAAGAAGAGAAAATGAAAAAGGGTTGAAAATATGCCATCAAACTAATATAGCTAAAAACTCACCCATGGGCTTAATGATTACAACTTGTGGCCAATAATTAAAATGTTTATCTGTAAAAAAGAACGTTGCAATATTAGCTCCTTGTCATCGACCTAGTCTCTTTTACTATAACGAAGGATCTCCTGGGAAGCAATTCTTAATGGCTTTTCCTCTAGCTATCATAATGATTCCTTTGCTACCTCTTGCTACGTCTTTGTAATATTAAACGTCATCATTATCATTCGTAACTGTCGCTTTCTTAGTGCGATTTATAAATAGTCATCTTCCGATATTTAAAAGGGATTTATTATTTTAGATAATTTCGGATTCATTGAAGGAAACTCACCTTCAAGATGCACTTCATCCTGTGCGGATGTTGAGGTTTCTGCCAAAAAATATGACCATATAAATAGATGGTAAAAATAAATGTAAATTGGTAAATTATAAAAACATAAATCGCTACAATGATCAATATATATTTTGTTTGCAATTTGTATGGTCCCAAATAAGCCATACCATTTCATAATATTATGAAAGGCGATAATAACCTTATCCTGATGTATTGATACTTCCGCCTTGCTAGCTTTTTAAGTCTCAACGATAACAATTTGTATGCACCTCATTTTTGCGTGATGAACCTTGCCAATCTGCAAATATGACCCTCGTATTCCTGTTTCGTTAAGCAGGGTAATAGTCCTCATCGAATATGTCTATGCTATTGTGAGAGTCTTCGAATCAAACTTTCAAACATCGATAAACCTTGACATTGCCTAAAAAAATACCGGTATTTTTCTTTAATTATCTTGCTTAGTTGCGTGTCTTACCGGTTATATCACCCAGACTATCTTGACCTGACAAATTAATGAGCACATGATAAAAATCATAAAACAATATAAACCTTTCTTTGTGAGATGAATTCAATATACTTTGTCAACTAAGAAATTAAGATCTTACCGTAATTTTTTAAATAATGCTCGAATTTTTGGTCTGCAAAAAAAAAAAACTCAACAGTGAAAAGTAGGTCAATTAATTAAATTCAAATCAATGGGATGTTGCCTCCGATGAAAGTTCATCAAGGAAGCTTGTTATTTTTAAAGTGGAACTTACGTAAGTCATCATCTGTAGAAAATAAGTTTATTTTTTTATTGCGTTCATGTGTGGTGGACACAGCAGATCAATGGAAGCGTCTGTGACAAATTTAGCTGAAAGATTAATTAACAGCAAGCAATAATAAAAGAAAATTAACTTACCTTCGCTTGTGATTTCATCTGTGTTATTTTCGCCTGACAATCAAAATAATTTTATCTCAATAATCAAATAAGAATATATCCAAAAAAGGCAATATAGAATTTAATATGTTACTAAATTAATAAATATATAATTACCATTAAATGTATTTTGATCTGAAAAGAAATCCTCACCTCGTTGATAAAATCTCAGTATTTAATAAAAATCTATGCATTCAAACAATGCATAGTTCTAGCATAGCGATGAAAAACACCATTAAAGCGCCAAGCTTTACATATTTCAAACAAAATTAGTTGAAAATTAATCTTTGTACAAATATTGTTAGCTTTATGCCCGTTGAAAACAAGCATAAGAACAATAACCTATCCAACAAGTAATGACTTACCATCAGGCCAGGATTCAGTCGACGGAGTTTGTTCTGGCAGACGAAAAACTTATTTAAACTCTTTTTATATTTGTATGAATAAAAATATTAGTAACGAAAAATTATACTAAGTAACTTCAAAACTAATTCCAGGTCACAGGTATTCGGCTAATAACCAAATTTTTTATTTAAACATACGCGGAACTTGGAGTGTCAAGAGCTAGACCAAAGTTTCTGTGCATTGAAATACTATTAATTGTTAACTCACCCTCACTCTCAAGAATCCTCAGACTATTATAGAAATGGTAATCTGCCAAAATAAAATGTACCTTAATCACACATGACAAAGTTTTGAAATCATTTGTTGAAACTGTAGCTGCTTCCATAACAACAGCTGATTTCAGAAACACAGGAGGTACGGTTAATATGGAATGAGTGGATGAAGCCTACATAGTTGACGATGTTTATGTGAGCTGACCTGTCATTGTACGAAAAGCCTATACAATACGAGATTAGATGTATAGCTTGTTCTGTCATCGTGTGAATAAAGATATCGAAGTTCAATAAATAATATATTTTCTCATGCTATCTTTGAACTGTCTGTAACCTCAGCAGATATAAAAGGCGCCAATGTTCGGCCTTGACTCTTTTTTTTTACGACTTTTGTTGTTTTGCTTTGCGTCTTGTTACCTCGTCAATTGGCGAAGAGTAAACGAAGGGACATGTGGGATCGACACGGGTCGAGTCGTGATTTGCAAATATATAATATGTTTGTATTGATGACTGTCGTTTTTATATTAGATTGCAGGATAAAAAAATTATCGATTGATTTTTTTCTGCAGTTATTGGTTGTTGTAATTTTTTTTTTTACAAAAAGAACAACTGTCTTCCAAAAAAACACTACAAAGTGAAAAAAAACTTTAATTTCGGAATTCGGTGTCTTTGGTTTTGTATTTTTTTATTTTATTTTTCACTTTTTACCTACCCCACAAAAATTCGTATATCACTACTTAATTTATAAATAACAGTGACAGGAAGTTATTAAAACATCAATATATACTAAGTGGAAAAATTACGCATTATTAAGGATAACTCAAAAACTTCTGGTCAGACCTTGATCAAATTTATATGGGACCACAAGAGAATCACAAAATCGGTTCACCTAGAAAAAAGTTCTGAGGTAACACAAATAAATAAAAAATACAGTCGAATTGAGAAACTTTTCCTTTTTTGAAGTCGGTTAAAAAATGAACTGTGTTGTGGGACTGGCTGTGTGTTTCTTTAACTAAAAATATATATATATATATCACCAGCGTATAGTATAGTTAGTCATAATCAAATGAACTTTAGCTCAATGGTTTTTTTAATACAGTTGTTTTTTCCTATATTATCTTTAGCATCATCTAATTTGATTTCGATACCTACTCCGTCTTCATGCAGTAAAGAGGAGCTTAGAAATAGTTTCTTATACGAGTACATGAATACCACACACAATATATTTCATTTAAAATGAGTCACAATACTAAGAGAAGAGGTTATTGAATTGTTAAACAATCATCCATTTATATCTTCTCAAACGTAATGTTTCCCATAGTTAAATCATTATGTTTTATGTTTGTGGTCTTTGGGCTAGTTCTAATGGTCTGCGAAATTGACGTATTTGGGTCTTTTTTTGTTTCTTTACGTGTTCCATATTTTTCAAGCTTGTCTGGGTTATTGAGTTTTGCTTCTTCTTTCGGTCGGTTTTTTCTTAGTTCATTTACAAAAGGTCTTGGTTTGGTTTATTTGACTATTTAGATGTTAACTTTGTAGGTACTATTATTGGTTTTGGTTACTGCAGGAATTTTTATCTCACACTATTTTCTTATAAAATCATTGTTTTTAGCGGTTTTAATTTAATTGTTTAATATCTAGTCCATACAACAGATCTTATTAAGATTTCATTGTATATCACGCGACATTTAAATGTATTTTCCAATTACATACAATCTACCAAGTTCTCTGACCTAATCATATGTTTAATGTGAAAAATCATTCTTACTGATGGTGATGTTTTCATTTGACCTCAAAATGGCAACGAGTTTTGGACAATGTTAAAGTAATATCATCTTGTAACGTGTTTTCTTCGAAGATCCTGTTGGCAGGCGGGTTTTATTATTACATTTTAGATTATAAAATCATCGAAAAACACAAGTGGTTCAAGGTTTGTCTTCAGGAGTGGTCTATTATTTCTAGCGGACAGAACTTTTTCGCTCATGTCTACGGAATCTGGCAAATATGAACATATAATGTTCACATAATATCATATCTATACATCATTTGTCTATTACACTTAAATGCACAATGGTGGTATTAATGGCAGGCTTAATGCCATGAGACATTGTCTATCAGGTAATATTTGGGCTAAAAGATATGCCATCGAAATAGGTACAAAACCTTGTATTCTGTCGTTTGCTTTTAATTTCTTCTGGTTCAATTCTGATCCCAGGGTTCGCATCACATCGAAGTCATTGAAAATTATATTACTAATTCGTTGCTACTTTGAGTCCTGTTTTAGTATCTGTAGTGTTATCTGTCACCGGCTTTCACAAGCGGCTATGCAGGCGTCGAGGTCGGAATAAAAAACTCATATAAACCTTTTCTATGAAAAAATACGTAAAGCCAACTTTCATGGTGATCTTTTAAACGTTGTTGGAGTTTATCAATCACATATTTATATAGCAACATCCGTTTTTATATTTAAAGATAAGTGCAGCTAACCATCAATTTGCGTACCAATCTTACTAGTTCTCATTCTTGTCCATCACACTATCTTCAAGTACTTAAATATATCTGTCTATGTGTAGCCTGCTTCATATATTACCCAGTTAAAACTAAGACGAGTCACAAATGGTCCTGTTTTAAAGGGTAACAAGTTCTTTATAACGCTTGACGAGTTCTTGCTATACTTTTATTTATTTTATGGTCTAAGTGTGAAACAATAAAAATTGCACGCAGAAATAAATTTTTGCTCGTAAACCTATGTTTGTATTAACTTATAGAACTTTATACAAACCGCTTAATTGAAGTTAAGTAGCTTTTGTAACTTTATTTTACCCGTAACGTAAAATTTTCAAAAGTACAAGTTTGTGGCCAAGAATGAAATGCAATAGTGCCGAATTATTCATTCATTCCATTTCTCATTTAAGCTTACCTTTTATTGTATGGAAACCGGTACATTGCGAGCAATATAATGAAGCTGGTTTTAACCTTTTATCATCATCATCATCATCATTTCAGGTGAAAGAAGTCCACAGCTGGATATAGATTTTCCCCAAGCATCGCCACTTCGGCCGGTTCTGTGCTCCTCGCGTCCAGCGGATACACACCATACGGATGAACATTTTTATATAACTTCGTTATTCGTGCATGAGTGTATGCTTTATTACAAATTATAAATACCAATTTTAGTATCCGTAAATGAGGTGGTTTTGCTAAAAACAATTTAAATAAAATATGAACGTGTAACTTTAAACTTTATCACCCAACCTAGCGACAAATTGATTAGTATGTCGATACACAAATTAAATTCGTTACCTACTTTTAACAATGCTCTAACTTCGCTATACATATTTTACTAATGTCACACTATTATTAGTACATGCATAGATTCGTATCATAATCGCGCGTAAAATTACATTTTAATAATGTTGTTATGACCGGTCCTCGATTAGTTTGTATCAAAGTCATATAACCCGTTTTTATAAGTGCCTTCTGCTAATATTGTTGTTATGTGTTTATTTAATAGACGTTTTGTTATTGAGGTATTCGAGGCATCGTCTCAAACATCTAGATTTGGTATTTCATATAATGACTCGTACAAGAAACAATATCTCGAGGATCCTCAAATGTCTGAAAAGACACGAAACGTCACGAAGAGGATTAAAAACAACAAGTGTGCCATTAATGATTATAAATCCCGAATACAACTGATACAGAGCTGATTAGATAGTTTAAAGACCCTGTGAATTAGAATTACGTAAATCAAACTTATCAACTGAACCTAAGGTCATACTAACAATCACCTTTTGCCTATGCACTATCGACAAATGCTCTTTCTAATAACTGAGAAGCAACTTTTACTTCTCTGAATACAGTAAAAATATCAGATTTTCCTACATTAACTTCACCTTTATAATGGTTTGTTTAAAATTCAAGAATTTCATTGCAATTTGTGAAAACTCACCAGCATGCTCAATGTGGTCTTAATTATCTTTATGAGTTGCGTCCATCTCTAGTTTGTCATTAAAGTTAACCGGGTCTACCTGCATGAGATGCATTTCTGTTGCAGATTCATTGTATGCAGTTTATTTAAAGTTTTCAAGATTGTTTGCTTTTATAAGGTCATTAGGCTGTAGAGATCCGTTTATTATGCGGTCATTGAGGATAACGTTCGACATCAACTCTTGCTGGATCTATAAAAGTCGTACCTAATTAGTGCGTCATTAGATTAGTCACAAATTGATGGCAAGGTTGTGTGTTTCATTAACCCTTAAGAACTTTGTCTATTTTATTAGGCAATCGTCCGTGCAGGACGGTTGCTAGGCAACTTAAATGTCACACCGCAAAACCTGAACGATTCTAATTCCACAGTTTTCTATTTTTAACAGACTTCTTAAAAAAGAGGAGGTTCTCAATTCGTCTGTATTTTTTTTTTACAGGGTCTATTTAAATTAGGTAGCGAAACTCCGCAAACATCAACCTCATTGTAACCTTTTCACAAATTTATAGAAGGGAATGCTTGTAGCTTTATCGGCATTCTTATGATATTGTTACTAGAAAGCTTGTTGCCATATACTCCGGTTGCCGGGTTCGAATCGCAACGGGGGTTTGTGGGTTTGTGAAGATTGGTGGCGAAATGAAACAGTTGATGATTATACTTGTTTACTAGATGAACTGTATAACCACACACATTGACCGTAAACTTAACAGTATTTGATGATTAATAACTCCACATAAAATCAAATAAATGAATTATGATCCAAGAGACGTGCGTTTTACCTTTTCTTGAAAAAAGAGAGTTTCAGACTGTTAATCCATAGATTCACAATAAATTTCACTAGTAATGAACTAAAGTTTCGATACAAAATACAGATAATATGAAAGTTATTGAATGCAAATCTTACTTAATAAATGTTATATCATTTATTAAAATAAACAAAAACATGTTAATTTGAGTTAACGCATATCTTCTAGCTCTAAAAAACGATTGAGGGCTACTTTTTATGCTTCTTATCTTCTCTGTCAATGGCAAACTTAACTGTGTAAACCCAGAAGTTAGCTGCGAATATGGCATTATCAGTTGTATGACCGTCAAAATCTGCAACGAATAACGAGGCATTTTCGTCACGAAGGATTTCCTCTTGAGTTATAATCGTATGTTCACTCATCGTCATAGACCTTCACCGGATAATAACCGCTTAAAGGTAAACAGTGTAGATATTTATTTTACTAGCAACTATAATATGCATTTATTTGACCGGTTTCTTGATTCTTTATATCGTGATGGCATATGGTCGTTATTACCTGACTGCTGTCTTTTCTTGACGACAAACGAAACTACACATACCTAGATGTCATGTATGGGTTCAACATAAAATGTATAAAGAATAATTTTCAATTATACTGTTTAATGAAAAAACGAGAAGAGTAGGTTTTTTGGGTTATTTGTAACCACAAAATCTAAACAGGATTTAATTGCAGATTTACTGCTCTTCTATTTTTTTGTGTGATAAACGAAGCAAAACGCTATTAATATTTATAAAATTATGTGTATGGAATTTCCAAATCACCTGTCCAATACTGCCGCGTCTGTTTTACGAGAGGACGACAACTTTTTTATAATTATTTATTTTCATGGAGAGATTAGAATAATATAATTTTTTAGGTGTCGACTAATATTTTGTGGTCAAAACTACTTAATCTATCTATGTTAGATAATACGCACTGTTATTATCGCACTTTGCCTTTTCTATAAAACTTTGAATATTCGAACAGAAATATGAAGCCATCTTTTGTTTCCGGCACCATGAATTCGACGGTCACTCATATCGTGAAAAGGCCAGTCGACGAGGCAAACTGCCCAGGTTTACGCCAGACTTCCTTACATATTGTTCAGACATGGAGGCTCTTTTTTTGCGCCTTGAAAACTGTAGGCACAAAAACAAAATATGAAATTAGTACATCAAAATAACCGTTTATTTGCCTCTTGTTTTGGTCATGTTCAATTAAATAGTAAATGCTGTAGACATGTTCTATAAAATCGATTTCCTTAATGTTGTGTTATCGATTACTCGACAAGCTGGGTGCTGCCGGGTTTTTGCTTTTGAAAAAAGTTGTGATTGCTTAATTTGGTGGAGGCATAAACCCAGGTTTGGGATATTAAAGGCTTTAGATGATGATAATGATTTCACGTAAGGTCAATGAGGAAAAAATACCTGAGCCATACACACTTAGTAGCTTTTAAAGTTTTTATAAAAGTGGATGAATTCAATGCATCTAATAAACTAAACATAACATTGTTGTGGTTTTCAAACGTTTTGACATAGAAATACGCTCTTTGATATGTTAATAAATGTTTTAAAATATATTCAAGCAGGTATGAGTAATTCATGATAACAATATCTTCATCTGCCTATTTATTAATTGTATTCTATGTAACGTTTATAGACAAATTCAATAAACTAATAACGATGGTGATTATTCATTAATTAAATGATTAATTACTGATACTAACCTATTAGAATGCCATTAGTTTAATCACAAGGTAAAATATGTACATCCATAACTATTAGACTTACCCCTTAAAAAAAACTTATGTGAATAAGAAGATACTTATTAAAACTTAGCGTAGGTAGGACGTAAATTATAAAATCTTCAAAAACCTGTACTTATTAAAAACTCGCAAGAATTGTGTTTGCACACACAACTTTTTGCCGTATTTACATAATTGTTTTCACAGTTTTCCTTAAAGAAAAGTGTGTGTAAATCTCGAAACTTTTAATGACAAAAACTTAAAAAAATAACTTACGTCCATTAACGAAGCAGGCGCACGCGGCGAAAACAGCAAAAAATATTAAATTCATTATTAATTTAAAATGAGAATATCACAGCATTATACACAAACACTTTTAACCCGTCTGTGCCGGTCCGTGGTCAGCCGAACTGTGATCGGACAAACCAATGCCCAATATGTTTTACCGACTGACAATCTCGCACGGTCATCGAGTCACATCAAACTTCCAAGCGATTCTCATCTCTATGCCTTCGTTCCAACCTTTGCTAATTGCTTGTGCGGACTCAGTAATGATGATGAACTTGTGTGTAGAACTGGTATAGCTGTGACTTCATACAGTTTCTTGGAATGTCCCATTCCGATATTAGTGTTTGTTTACGGTCTAGTGGCTTTATTATTATATTATAGATCGTTTTTGTTTACTGTAACTAGGTACAATGTCAACTTGAAGTAATAATAATAATGTAGGTAAACTTGGTGGGTGCGTAAATTAGCAGTGATCCTTTATTTTTGGTTCTTCTTAGCCAGTCGTGTTTTTCGCTTAGTTTTTTTTTTTTTTTTCAATTTTGGATTGCATATTAATCCTGCTTTAACAGCGTTAGCATTGCCACCTCTCATTTCATGGTAGTCAGCGCTTCAGTTGCACGACAGAAGGTATATTAGGGAAAAACATACCAACATTTGAGATTTTATGATTCGGTGGTCAAAATGAAACTTCTCAACCAGGAATCGAACCCGATCCTTTTTGCAAAAACAGGACTGTTCTATTGCATATAAATAAACATTATGCATCATAGAAACATAAGGTAAAATAAAAAAAAACGGTTATTTTTTTAAATTATCATAATTTAAAATTTAAAACAGTAATATTGCTGCGAATATACTGTCATTTTCAAACGCTCAACACTAATCTGTAATTTGTACAAATGTACTAATCAAAGATTATCGATCGTTAACGCAACTTGATCCATGCCCCTACAATCTCAAAAGCAATCGTATAATCATATCCACATAATTAGACAAATTGTTTTAATTGCGAAATTACTTCATGTAACTAAACTAGGTGTAGCAGTAAATAATACAGCTTATTTTCCAAACAGTTTCAACGGGAAAGCAAGAAATGAGGAAGACAAAGAAAAGTGTGAAGTTTGAATGTGGATAACTACGAGTATAAGAAAAGAGCCAGAATTAAGAAAAGATGGTTGGATTGTATGAAGGGTGATATGGCTAGCTGATTAGTGAACACTGATAGGACGGCTGATAGATGCACGGTCGAACAGGACGGCCTGCGACGACCCCCAAATAATTTTGATAAAGGCAAGAAGATGATGTCTTCGGATATGAAAGCCATAATACCATGCCATAATATCAATTCTGCGACCAAGCTATTTGAGAGTATGGCTGCCTGTGGATGAAGCAATGCATTGAATAGCCCGATACATTGGTAGTATCATAAGATGTATGTCGGGTATATGTGTCTTTGTATGTTTGGTGAAATCAGCTTTTCCTCCAGTGCAGCGCGCTTTATCAATGTGGTCTATACTATAAAAGGGGTAAAAGTAGCCTTCGTGCAATTCCAGGGGTAGCCGTAGTCCCTGACTTCGTATCGTCCAGCTCACCACTTCAACAATAATGAGGTTTTGCATATTTTCCTTAATGTCAGTAATCTTTATATAGAAACAATAAATACCTGAACCACTATTTAATGAATGACCATTAAGTAGATTTTCCCTTTCGACTGATTCATCAGTTAGTTATACCTATATTATTCGTGATTATTATATATGTATTATTACTATTATTTTTAAAATGTCTTTGACTTATCTCAGGACCCTCCGGTCCCGAACCTTTGGAAAGCATACGAGGGGCCGAAGCCAACTCGCAGAAGGCCCTTTTGACAATTTTAAATGACAAGGGGCACCAACCGACAATTATCCCTGTATGCACTATGCAAGTGTACCCAAGGACAACCCCCGGTGGGTGCAGGACTATTGCAGGATATGAAAAAAAAAAACATATTGAACTATGGGTTTGGGTAGCTAAAATGGGATTGTTACCCAGAACTATGGAAAGACTAAAGCCTACAATACACAGATAAAATGGCAGGGGTTGACTTGCACACTCAATAATGGGCCCCCGGGAACTGTCGCAAGCACATAGTAACGTAGCGACAAAAGGGGCAACATGTGCTGATGTGCTTGAGGAGTGGAGAGATATTCCACGGCTATCAGATCAGTCCCAGAGCCCGGAAGATTATTGCACTCCTTTATGGCTATGACTTGTTAAGGCTGTATTGTTGGTTGATTCCATCAAAAAAGAAGTCTTTCCATTTTTGTGAATAATTCGTTTTGATCGTTCAGCTGAAGATTTATCTCTGGCTTGTCCTTTGTACCGTCGCGCGTCGTATATTTTGTACCACATACATATTAAAGCATTTAAAGAAACCTTTAATTAAATGGCAACCTACATTGCACTTACTAATGTGCCTGATTCAAATTAATTCATTCTTTCTACGTTTGTCAAGGTTGGACTTCAATGATATGACTAACGAAAACGATGAAGGAAAACATGGCAGTCTGGAATCCCCAACGCCTAGTAAGAAAATTGTGCGGATAATTATTTCCGCTGTATGAAAAGGGATGATTTCGCCTTGCATTGAGCTCTTAAGAATTTTAATCAACGGAATGCGTTTTTGATTAATTCCGAGGTCAATTCAAGAATCTGAAACAGTCTTGTAGCTCGAATTGTGGTGAAAAGATTGAGTGAGCTCGATTGGTAGTAGATCATTGTGATATGCGACGGAATTACTACAGTACCGTCACTTGTCGTCTCTAATGCACCTCCGTTATTACTTGTAGTTATAACTTAATAACTAAATGTGTTTTGTACTAACAGTATAACACATTGTTACTGTGAATAATTAAATTTTCTGAACCAATGAAACTGTTGTGTTTTCGCCGATATACTGACAACTTCGGTAATTTGGCAATAATTATGTAGCAGCACATGCTCAACTATACTTATTTTGTGTTCACTGATTGAGGGGCTTATGGTTATGTGTACGAGATCGATCGTGCCATCTATTTGCCATCATCATTCTCCTGTCCGTATTCTAACGTATTTGGGATCAGCGTCTTTTTCTTTATAAATCTGTATCAGCCGTCATTTATCAGTATTTATCCCTTTTCCTTTATCTTTGACTTCCCGGTTTGGGATGCCGAGCTCAGTCTTTCCGTGTTAATAAGCGGGATAATTTCGTAACACACTAACAGTAGGAATGGCTTTCATTTTGACAGTTCAACAACATTCATTGCGTTATTTACGTTGTTGAAGATTTTTTTTCGTACATATGAAGCAATGGATTAGCAATAGGCTTCAAAGAGATTCAGATTGTGATGGATACTCGTAGTGTGATAGGCAATTTGGGTGCTGGTTCAAATCCCAACCTAGACGGGCGATGAGCGGATGATTTACCTAAATATTGTTAATTATAAATCTTAATGACTGTAACATTTTTGCCGAACTGAAATGTGTCTTTTGCGGTCACGGTATATTTCGTCGATATATTTTTAAAAGAAGTCGGGGTTTTTACGCGATGACATATAAAAAAAAAAATTAGAAGGCATTATACACTTTGCAGTACAGGACTAAAACAGAAACAGGTACACACATTAAGTAGGTATGTCTTCATAAAAGGAAACCGGCGTTAAGGAAAATAACAATAAATGTAAGAAAATGCAACAACTTAGTAATGTTGCGATGTTGTATTACAAAGTGTCCAAACGAAGTATGTTTAATGAAATAATGAATTGCTGAGGTATGAATCATTTTAATAAGCTTTAATGAACTGTCATGAATATTTTCCTCAAAAATTGTATTTTATGAAGATTTTTTTATGGTTTGTGATGAACAATGTTTTATTTTGACTCTATTAACGGTAAAATGTAGACGCAGAAAGAAGCAGAAATGAAATTTGTCCAGTCCCAATCACATACTATTTTGTCAACATAATCATTACCTCCTTACTAATAAACGTTGTATAGCGTCTGTGATCGGAATAGGTAGAGCTAATACACCTAAAGTTCGAAAAAGAACACAGACAAAGTGGAGAGGCATTACGACAAAATATTTTTTCGGGACTAATGACCCGGGTTTCAGAACATTACTTATGTACAACTAAAATTAATAAAGTAAAACAACTGTCGAATTCATTTCCTTTTTCTGTTTTAAAAAAAAGAGAAGGCACGATTTTTATTGTTTAAAAAAAATAAAGGTTAATCTTCGTTTGAACGATGTAAGTAAGCGCGGAAGTTAATGTTATTTACATATCAGCTTTAATAATTATATTACTTAGCAAGGTAGAGGTAAAAAAAAACAATTTTATAGCTTTTCATACCATTTATCGACGCTTGGAATGCGAAACAACCCCTCTGCCATAACCATTGTCACACCTAACCATTAGTCATTGTTTACCAGTGACAAACAAAAAATAAAAAGAGACAGCTAGTTTTGGCTATTCTGGGAAACGGAAACATAAGGCGGACCTAGTTCTTTACCTGAATTAATAACAATAGAAAACGTACCTCCTGGTTTTTTGAGAACGTTCTCCTTGTTTTTGAAGTCGGTTATAAAGTAAAATGAATTCAATTACATAGTTTACTGTATTATTAATATTAAATGTACTTAAGTGATGTCCCGGACCTCGGAACAAATATACCGGAAAAAAAAAGCGTTAGGAAGTCTCCACTTTTTTTGTCTCTGTTCTTTGATCATTAGGTATATTAACTCTACCTATTCCGATCACTGGTAGTTACACACCGGTTTCTCTCTTTCTGTCGTCAGCAATTTGACGTTCAAAAGAAGAAGACAAAGCGTTGTTTAGCTATACAGACGTTAGACAACGTTTATTAGTAAGGAGGTTAAAGTTTAGTTCCAAATGCGCTCACATACCGTTGTAAAAACATCCATAGTTCGTCTATGGCGATAGGAAAAATTTGTGACTTTTATAGTATTTTGCTTGTTGTTCGGGCTAGGAATCTGTTCTCCTAGCTACCTGCGGCTCATTTTTAACACGCTTTGAATAGCTTCACTAGTAACTTAAAATAGACTTGGACTCTGTAATAGACCTAAAAGTTCCACTAAAAAATCCGGAAGACGTAGATCGGGATATTCGTCAGTTTATTACACAAATACAACAATGCGCTTGGAAAAACACGCCTACATTCAAGACAAAAAACAGAGTTACCTACTATCCAGCACATATTACAAAACTCATAGCCGAAAAGAGGCAAAAGAGACGAATATGGCAACATACAAGGTTTCCAGAAGATAAAAGGATTCTGAACAACCTTACAAAACAACTAAGAAGGGCAATTCAGAAGTTCAAAGACGAAGCAATGAACAATTATCTAAGCCAACTAACTAGCGACCGCACGACAGATTATTCCCTGTGGAAATCAACAAAAAATTTAAAAAAGCCTATTATGCATATCCCACCTATCAAAGATACAAACGGGAGGTGGGCAATAAGCAACGAGCAAAAAGCTGTTAGGTTTGCACAACATCTGGAGCAAATTTTTAAGCCTAATGAAGATGATGAAGACTGCACCTTGCCGGATGAAACATCAAATAATGATGAGCTAAAAATAAAATTCGTAACACCCAGAGAAGTGTTCAACGAAATCAAGCGTTTTAGTCTAAAGAAATCACCTGGCTACGATCTCATCACTGGAGAACTTCTTAAAAACCTCCCCCGTAAAGCCATAGTTAAACTTACCACTCTGGTCAATGCTACGTTTAGGCTTACATATGTACCTGATCTGTGGAAAATTGCCGAAGTTATAATGATACCAAAGCCTGGTAAACCACCTCACGAAACAACATCATACAGGCCTATCTCTTTGCTGCCAATCATGTCAAAATTATTTGAAAAGCTTCTCTTGAAACGGTTAAAACCCATCATAGAAGAAAGAAATTTAATCCCTGACTACCAATTTGGATTTAGGGAAAAACATTCGACAATAGACCAAGTACACAGGATTACCAACATTATTGAAAAGGCATTAGAAGAAAACAAAGTTTGCACAACAATCTTCTTGGACGTAGCGCAAGCATTCGATAAGGTGTGGCACAAAGGGCTCATTAACAAACTGAGAAATATGCTCCCAAAACAATTTGCTGACATCTTAGAGTCTTACCTATCACAGCGCATGTTTAGAGTAAGACAAGATGATGCATACTCAGAACTCAAACCGATAAAAGCTGGGGTACCGCAAGGAAGTGTCCTAGGTCCCATTTTGTACTTATTGTACACTTGCGATATTCCTGAGCTAGAAAACAACACCATTGCGACATTTGCGGATGACACAGCTATAATGGCCACAGGTGTCACTCAAGAAGAAGCAGTGGAAAAAGTTCAAACAGCCGTCAATACCATCTTTGACTGGACAAAGAAATGGCGTGTGAAACTCAATGAAACGAAATCCGTTCACATAGACTTCACAAATAAAAACCCAAATTATCATCCGGTACACATAAACGGCCACGTCATACCGTACGAAAATACAGCCAAATACCTAGGCATGACATTGGATACAAAGCTTCGCTGGAAAGCTCATGTCAAAAAGAAACGCGACGAGCTAGAGCTTCGCTACAAGACGATGTACTGGCTAATAGGAAAACACTCTTCACTGTCAGTACACAACAAAATACTTTTGTACAAACAAGTCCTCATGCCTGTATGGACTTATGCTATCCAGCTTTGGGGCTGTACCAAACAAAGTAATATTAAAATCATACAACGTTTTCAAAACAAAGTACTCAGAGGAATCGTCAATGCGCCCTGGTACATTCGAAATGACGACCTTCATCGGGACCTGAAAGTAGACCTCGTCATGAACATTATTAAAAAACATGCAGAAGCTCACGAACGAAGGCTTCATCATCATGTGAACGTCGAGGCTATCCAGCTCCTCGACAACACGGACATAGTGAGAAGACTAAAAAGGACAAAACCTTTTGAGTTAATTTAGTGAAGTGTCAGTGTAGTGTAGTAAAGTGAGTGCTACCCATAAAGAACACAAGAACAAAGTGTCTTCCCCTTAATAGAGACAATAAGAAAAGTGTTAATGGACACATTCTTAGGCTTACTCTACCTAGTAAATTAAGTTAGAACTGTATTACTCATTAGCTTTAGTAATTAAGCTAGATCGTAGTTATTTATGATGTTACCTTATTGGGCCCATCATACAAAAAAAAAAAAAAAAAAACTAGTAACTAACTAACTAACTAACAATGTAAAAAATCTTAGAAGTCAATTTTAACCTACTTCTAATGGTCGTATCGAAATTAAACTTTATATGTATATGTAGTTCGGATGGCAAAACTATTATTTGGTATCTTGGAGCTGATCTGATGATGGAGCTAGGAGACGGATGGTGGAATTCTTCGGTGGTTATTAGTAAACACGTCGAGTTTGGGCTCATGATTCGCTTTGACGAATCCAATAGATTGGGCTTGGTAACGAGGGTCTGATGATGGAGCCAAGAGGTGATAGTGGAACTCTTTAGTGGCTCCTAGAAAACCGCTCAAGTCATAACATTATTGACTTTGGACTTATTAACTAAATTAAGAATACAGGGTGGCAGAGACATAGACACGCAAACTGAATTCAGAATCATGCAATGAATCCATGGTAATATGTTGTGCGTCGATGTCCCTGCCACCCTGTATTCTTCATTTAGTTAATAAGTCTAAAGTGAATAAAGTTATATACGCTGTACTGTATACTAGATTAAAAAGTAAAAAATAAAAATACGTACCTACGAGGGTGAATCAAAAAGTTCTTAGAATTGCATATATATAAAACCTTTTTGGGAGAAGTTCGATATTCAAATTAAAGAGTGTCAATCACACAATATTTATGCAAACTGTCACTTGTTTTGGTCAGTTCGTTCGCACATAATAAATAGTTTTTTGCAACGAGTTGCTAAAAACCAAAAATTATGGATAAAAGTGAGTTACGTGCGGTGATAAAATAACTCAGTTTGAAAAAAATTTCTACTATGGAATTTTTTTCGGACATTCAGCGGACATTAGGGGATGATGCTGTACCCTATTCTACGGTTGCGTACTGGGTGGCTGAATTTAAAAGAGGTAGATCAAGCTGTAAAGATGTCCCGCGTTCTGGGCGGCCTTCAACCTCCGTTACGAAAGAAAATGTCAAAAAGGTTGAGAATCTGGTTTTGGAAGACAGAAGAATAACTATAAAACATATAGCTGAGATCCTAAAGATATCATTTGGTAGCATTCAATCCATTTTAATTGATTGACTGGGGTTCAAAAAAGTGACGGCAAGATGGGTGCCACGAATGTTAACCGACGAAAACAAAAAGCAACGTTTGGAAATTTCTAAGCGTAATCTCGAAATGTTCCAGCGTGATTCGGATAATTTTTGCCGTCGCCTTGGCACCATGGATGAAACGTGGGTCCACCATTTCGATCCTGAAACTAAAAGACAAAGCATGTCTTGGAAACGACCATCCTCTCCATCCATTAAGAAATTTCGAGTTGCTCCTACCGCTGGCAAAGTTATGGCTTCAGTGTTCTCGGATAGTGAAGGAATCCTTTTTATTGATTACATGCCAAAAGGCCAGACGATTACTGGACCCTATTATGCAAATTTAATCCCGACAGTGCGTGAAGCGATTAAAGAAAAACTTCGTGGAAAACTATCGTTGGGCGTGTTGTTTCTTCAAGATAACGCTCCTGCTCATCGATCGGAAGTTGCGCTCAACGCTATCCGCTGTGCTGGCTTCAATCTCCTTGACCACCCACCATATTCTCCGGACTTAACCCAAAGTGATTTTCACTTATTGCCAAAATTAAAAGAGGACATTCGTGGAACAAAATTTTACGATAATGACGCAGTTATGGCTGCCGTAGAGAAGTTTTTCGAGAGTCAAGAAATACAACTTTTTTCACAAGGAATAAGGAAGTTAGAAACGCGTTATTCTAAATGCATTGCATTTGAGGGAGATTATGTTGAAAAATAAAATATTTTTGTTTAAATATTTGCATTTTTTAATATTGATTCCAAGAATTTTTGATTCACCCTGGTACTTCAAAAATAAAACTAGAAAACATGCTTTTATCATTCACAAAAAAAAAAAAAAAAATTGACTTGTATTAGTTCTTCTTTTATATCCAATCAAAGAGCGTGGAGCATTTTGTTTAAATTAATTCAAATTACACACAACTAAAAAGCGCTCCACGCTTTTTGATATAATAATTGGATATAAAAGAAGAACTAATACAAGTCAATTCAATATAAATAAAAAATGTGATTGATAAAAGCGTTTTTTTTTTTCAAAACAGCGCTCGATGTCTACGTTTTCTTTTTTTTAATAATACGTACCTAATAAAAAAATGGTTTTGATATTTTAACGAAAGATTTGATGCGTAATATGCATAAATTCAATTTAACATTAATGTTTGTATGCCAAAAACCTTAAGTAGGTATTGTATTAAGTTTTATTTTTTAAACGTGATTTGTTTTGTTACAAAACGCAAATTTTAATCATCGACATACGACCAAATTAGTTTTATTTTATTTTGTTTTGGTGATAAAATTTTGCAAGAAAACAGGTTCCAAAAATATAGTTTTCTTGTGTTTGTTTTTTACAATCATACATGTCTTGGTAAATGTTTTAAGTATTAATGTGGATGGGTATTTTTTATGTAACCATTTATGTACACACATATATAAACAGACAAGAAGAAAAGAACAGAAAAATAGGTAAAAAGGTGATGCTTTTTTATCCCTTCCAGCATACCTGCTGAGTACTTAGTACAAGACCAAAGAACCGATGAATGGATTTTGTGATCGATGATATGGCTTGAAGTATTCACCCCCTGTGAATACTGAGTGACGGCTGATAGAGACGTAGGTATGGAAGAAGATCACATCTCCAACATTTTGACTGTGTTCGTTTTTGGCCAAAACGAAGATTGACACAGTGGTTGCATTAACCTCTTGAATCCCGAGTAATTAGACACAATGATTAACGATTGTTAATCATTCATCACTCGGGACTCGAGAGTTAAGGCTCCCGCAAACAGGCGCAAGGCGACAGCACCACACAACGGCGCCGCTCGTCGCGCGGCACGCGGTGCCTTTGTGTCACGCTGTCGCGTCGCGCCATTGTGCTCGAGCCTTTTGCAGTCAGCCCCGCTAGCCACCTTGTTGACTGACTTATATTTTTACGAGATAGAAGAAGCGAGAAGCAATATTGTGATATCCTCAGTAAGTAACCTGACCTTTCCTTATTACAGGTGCTACGAAGGAGATCGGCACAGCATTGACGCGCGTCTGCCTACGTCACAGAGCTATCGAGACCAGGATGAAGACGTTTATAAGGTGAGCAGTTATACACGTTATGACGTCATTTAACTTAGGATATTCTTCCTCTTGAATTAATCTCATTTGTAATACCTACGTATCCAATTCGGATGTGCTCTTGCATCATGAAAATAACCCTCCTTTCGGGCTTCGCCGCAGACAGCTAAGAAAAAGGAAAAAATAAAATTAAATTAGCGTGGCGTCTATAACTTCTTAGTGTATAGTGGAAAATAATTTGTGGTTACTTTGCGGTTGTTTTCCTAGAAAAGTATTGTCCTGCGTCATCGTTTTGAGTTCACTTTCATGAACAAGTTTCATACTAATACTTAGGTTTTGCAACTACAATACTGTATTAACTATACACGCGGCTTCTGAATTGAGAATTTGACGTTAAGAACTAGTCAAACTCTCATTACTTAACAGTTTATTATAATGATTTGAAACATCAATATACTTAAGTCGGGAAATTATACTCGAATTTCATGCAAATGAGACTATTTCGTAAAAATAAACAACGTGTAACCAGCTAGATGGACCGACGACCTCAAAAAAGTGGCTGGGACAGACTGGATGCGGAAGACGGAAGACGGGGTGTTGTGGCGCAGCATGGGCGAGGCCTATGTCCAGCAGTGGACTGCGATAGGCTGAGTTGATTGAAACAACGTGTCCATCAAATATACTTTCGAAACTATATTGATACCTTAAATTTTATTATTGTAATTTAGTATTTCATAACATTTTTTTTTAACAATAATCTTTTTTGTTGTTTTTTTAATGTAAAAAAGTTTTTTTTTTTTTTGTCGTGTAACCTACCCCACACAAATTCGTATAATTACCACTACTTGCTATGTAAATAACAGTGACAGTCAGTTATTATAACATCATCAATACACACTAAGTGAAAAAAAAACCTATTAGTTATTAAAGCTAATTCAAAAACTAACTAAAAAAAGAATTTGTAAAATCGGTCCACAATTACGAAAATATCGATGAACATATAAATATACAAAAAATATACAGATGAATTGAGAACCTCGTCCTATTTTTAGAAGTCGGTTAATAAAGCTTGCAGGAATCACCTAAGTAATGCTAAAGTAAGGTTTGACTAGTACTCAACTTCAAATTCTCAATTCCGAAAACGGGTGTGTGTCGTACTAGTAAATCTATAATAGGTACGCATTGATGCGTCACACAACCTACGCTACGTCCTACCGTACTCTCCGTATACCTTCCTACCTATACTTAATATATTTTTCAAAAAGTCTATAATAATTTCTGGAAAAAAAGCGAAAGAACTACTTTTATAGGGAAAACATAACGCTTCTTGAAAACCGGTTCCTACCGCGACCAAGCCCTGCAGTTTTACCGGTTCAATGTTTTCCTGTACTACCACTTTATTATCAACACAAAGGAATGAGTTTTTCTTTAATAATAGGTGTCAGCGTGATACTAGGAAAGAGGGTATTTACTATTTACGCTTTTTATCATGTCTTTGTTTTGATGGCAAGACATGCCATGTCTATTACATGGGACTTAAACATAACTGGCGAAATGTGGGTGTAGGTACTATAGGCACGCCTGTGCCTAACCCTTCGCGGATTAGGTACGGGATGTTATGTTTCTTTTTGAGTATTGCTAGCTCGACCAGTTTCGAACTCGGCTGGATCCCTTTTATTCCTTCCTAGGAGCGAGCCTTTTATCCCAGAATACTTTGTGGTCGGCGCTGGCGCTGTATCCACACATCTCTTTCAGCCGTCATCTCAGTAGTCACCTTTCCAGTCATATTATCTTTAACGGATTACTTTCCAGCCATATTATCTTTAACGGATCACTTTCCAGCCATATTATCTTTAACGAATCACTTTCCAGCCATATTATCTTTCATGGATCACTTTAAAGCCATATTATCTTTAACGGATCACATCCAGCCATATTATCTTTCACGGATCACTTTAAAGCCATATTATCTTTAACGGATCACTTTCCAGCTGTATTATCTTTCACAGATCACTTTCAAGCCATATACTTTTACTTCTGTTTTATTTTTTTGTTTTTGAGTGTGTTTAGTTTAGTTTTTGATAATCCTGTGCGAGTCCCAATAAATACATTTTCTTTATTTCTTTTCATATTATCTTTCACGGATAATTTTCCAGCCATATTATCTTTCACGGATCACTTACTCATGATATTGTCATATGTCGAACTGGATTTTCTGTGGTTGTAAAATAGTGTAATGAATTATGCTAATTTGCTCAACCTTTCATACACAAAGCATCCAGATTTCACTTGAACTGTAGATACAATAAACTTTGTCTTTTCCTGTCCAGTTGCAAACAAAGCGTCGGGATATTATATCTGCTGTATGACTTTACCTCACTTATATTACTTAATTGCAATTTATTTTTATGTCGACCTCCTTGATAAGAATGGGTTTTCGAGGCTGCAGTAGAACGAAGAGGGTTTTTCTACGTTACAGGAAACTGCACGGACTACCTACACCTCTCATATCTTTTAAACTTAAACAACGGTGTCTTATATAAGAACGTAGAGAGAGGAATGTTATTTTAGAGGATTGATTTCCCTTTTATTCAAATACCTTCAATAAATGACAATCACTTTCCAAATTAGTTACAGTTTGCTTATACCCTAGACAGTATAATATAACATCAGCTGCACATGTATCCGTGACCCCGTATATACCTACCGGAATAACTTATGAATGATTTTATAAGGAGCTGCCTCCTTTTGAAATCCATCATAAGTTGTACCTACAATATAGCATCGCAACAAAAAAAAAATTGTATCTAATTTGTAATCACCAAATAAATAACTCAAAAGAGCATTATACACCAGGGTAACTTTTACTACAAATTCACCCAACATGTTTCAATTTATCTAAATAAACCTAGTAACTGTGTTCAGAAATAAAGTAATGAATATCTTTTTTCTAGCGCCCTAATGGACACGCTAATAACACCACTATCGGAGCGAGCAGACGAATGGCGCCGCGGCGCCTGCTCAACCGGCGCGCTAAGCCGCGAGCATGCTCGAGAATGCAAGCGTGCTCGAGCAGAACTCAGGCGCCGCGTGACTGAGGCGCAGCGCCACGCGAGAAAGGCGAGGAGAGCGCCGCCTGATGCTAAGCGACGTGCTGACGTTTGCATGCAGGTGAGAGATGTTGTGTACTTACCTGTGATACCCCAACAGACATCGTCATCTGCCTAGCCTATTCCCAAATATGTTGGGGTCGGCTTCCAGTCTTACCGAACGCATCCTTCGACATGGAGCGAATACCTATCTAACATGAACACAACCCAGCTACTGAATAACACAATACAGCTTGGTATGAATGGTGGCAAACTTTCAGGCGTCTGACTACCGGTAACGACCGTCACAGATCTACGAATAACAGCCAGGAGTCATGGCTGTTGGTGGTAACAAGGTAAGGTGGATACGTATCTTTGTATACTGACTGTACAGGTGTACCTAACGCATCTCTAAGGCAATCGTTCAAATTATGTTTTGACAAGAACTCTCTTCTTCCAGGACATACAAGAACGCAAGCAGCAGTTGGAAGACATGGAGGAGAAGGCGGTGAAGGCCGCGCTCATCGAGGAGCGAAGCCGCTTCTGTCACTTCGTGTCGTTGCTGAACCCCGTAGTGGTGAGTATACACTATACAGTCGAGGAATGAAAAGGGTATGCACCTTTGAGGCCATTGCTATTGGTACAATAGAAAAAAAATAGCACACGTACCGGCAAAAAAAATTGACCTTCCACTAAACTGCTAATGTATTCATTTTAATTGTGTGCGTAATAACTTTTAAGCGTATGCCATATTTAACTTGTCAAAAGATCGCCTACTAGAAACCATTTTCATGTAAGCGCTCAACAGTTTTCATGATTATATTTATTGTTGTATCGAGTGTATTTTTCTTATGAACAATCGCTGGGTCTATGACATTTTGTCGGGTTAAGATAGGGACATGTACGAGAATTGTTTACTAAACAAACACTTGTTGTTAAAAAGTAGTTGCAAGTTATCAACCTGTATTCCAAATAGCTTGTTCGACTCTACGTGCACTGCCCTGAGATTGTTATCTTTTTGTCTACATACTGCCAACATTATAAATGCATATGACATTTCGAACAGGTTATATACATGTGCTCATTATGCGGGAAAATAATGTTTTTTGGAAATTGCTTAACTTGTTCTCTTAGTGTCGATATTTCTGGGGTGCATCTATTAGAATAAATCACTTCATCGGTTTTCCGCTAACGACCGGGAAGGGAGAAGGTGATGCAGTACTTGCAATTCACGAACGCGCGTCATTTGACTCGAATGTTCATTGTTATAAGGTACAAATTGCAATGAGTGACGCGCTTTCGTGAAAGTAACGGTACTTTTTTACCAAAATTAATAGGTCCATAAACTACGTTTGCAGGAGTCTGAAGTGGCAATGCTAGCGGAGGTTGGTCACCTACAAGAAGGTACCGAGCAGCTCATCAGACACACAGCCGAACCTAGGACATTACCTGCTGCCAGTTTACAGGTGACTTTAGCATTTCTTGATGGCAATAGGCTCGCCCCTTATTACATGGGACTTAAACGTAACTGTCGAAATGTGGGCGTGCTATAGGTACACCTCTGCCTAACCCTTCGGGGTATACAGGCGTGATGTTATGTTATAGCATTTCATTGTTCTTTTACTGGCCAGATTTGGGTAGATGATTGATGTGATCAGATTTCATATTAAATACATATATAGAAGTATTATGTGTGTGTGCAAGGCGCACACTCCCGCGCGCCCTCTAATGTAACGGCGAGTCCAACTCTATGATATTGAGTGCGTTGCTAGCTAGCGAGCGTTTCAGTTGTGTACCCCCCCCCCCCCCCCCCCGCAACCGTGTACTTAACAAGAAGTAATTATCTTCGACAAGTGGATGGACTATAGTCTAGAAAGGTGACTCAAGTGATTTTGTTTAATGTTATTATTTCTCTCTTTAAAGTTAACATTATATTTCTTAGCAGGCTTAATAAATAGATAGATAGATAAATTATTTGGTGCACACAAAAGACAGCACAACATACAAAAGCACGATTAAATAATAACTAATTACATGAATGGTGGAAAATAGCTAACAGATGGCAATATACATATAAAAAAATATATTTACAAAAAAACAACCGACTTCCAAAAAAAAACACTAAACGACGTGAAAAATACACATCAATAACTTTGATTTCGGAAGTCGGTGTCTTTGGTTTTGTATTTTCGTTTTTGGCCACCGACTTCCGAAATTAAAGTTATTTTTCACGTCTTTTAGTGTTTTTTTTGGAAGTCGGTTGTTTTTATGTAAAAAAGTTTTTATTTTTCACTTTTTTGTTGCGATACCTACCCCACTCAAATTCGTAGACCACTACTTGGTATGTAAATAACAGTGACAGGAAATTATTAGCACATCATCAATATATACTATGTGGAAAAATATGCAGTATTAAGGATAACTCAAAAACTAATGGTCAGACCTTGATTAAATTTAAATGGGACTACATGAAAAGCACCAGCTATCAAAAAAAAAAAGAATCATCCAAATCGGTTCACCCAGAAAAAAGTTCTAAACTAACACACACAAAAACAAACCTACAGTCGAATTGAGAACCTCCGCCTTTTTTGGAAGTCGCTTCAAAAATAGAAGAAAACAAGACTTATTACACTATTGGCTACGACACACTTTAAAATAATGAAATAACGAACATACAAAGTGCGGCGTGCGTCTCAAGGTTGCACCAATGAGAGTCCAGCGGTATCCAGCTCAGCAGGTGTCAGGCGAAGGTACATGACGCTGATATTCTGCTGGATCCCTGCAGTGACATACGGACGTCGGGCAGATGAGATAAATACGCCAATTATTGTTGTGGTGTTGTAAAGAAGTGGAAATAAGCCTTCAGACACCAGATCAATGGCGATTTACGGGCTTCTTTTTCTTTTTCTGTTCTTCTCCATAGGTACCTACTACGCTTTGGAATGGGCAACTAGCTTCATTTTTCTGACTGACTGACCCTTTGACAATTCAAAAGTGTCTGTAATTGGTTTATTTGAAATAAATGCTCTGAGTTTGAGTTTGAGTTTGAGTTTGATTACTAGAAAATGATGAAGGGTGGGCGTTTAAGGGACTGCTTAAGTACTTTTCAACATTCAAAAATAATCAAAAGCTAAATTGAGCATAAGATTTTCGTATTTTGATCATGTTCTCTAATAAAAAAACCCAAATCTAAACTCGTCATAACATTTGCAGGTGATATGCGACATAAAGTCGTGCTACTCCGGCTGGGCAGAGAGCGGGTCCGCGCCGCACTCTCCGTCCACGTCCTCCCGCCTCGGGAGCCGCAAGTCCTCGCTCACGTCCATATCCTCGCTGAACTCGCAGTGTTCCGACCAGCAGCATGGTAAGTAGTGGTGGTTAATAAAACGTATAGCGTTAAAACATAACAGACTATGTGTACAAAGCGTTTAGCATTTACGATATCGGCTCTGACTTCGCGCTGTAATTAAAACGCCTCAACAAACTAAACGTCTAAACGTGCACAGCGGGCCAGAACGGGATAGCATTATGGTCTAATAGTCCATAGAGTCTTAATAGTCTTTAGAGTCTTTAGTCATAGAGAGTAACACAAAACAGCGCGTCAAGTGAACTCGAGCGGCAGTCGGCCCGCTTTATCTGTATGACGCGTACCTACGCAATCGCGATCCTGTTTAGTCTTTTTGTAAATTGTTATTTTGTTCTTGTGTAGGTATGTTACAACAGGACTGTAAATTAGTATACTTATATAATATTATAATTCTCATATTTCGTACGTTCGTCGTGCTAATACAATCAATGAACTAATAAATACGCCTTTAATATAATAAATAATAATTGTCTTACAAAAGTTTCATAATAGCATTGAATCAGTTTTATTATAGACAGTCCTAAGCCTGGAAAGTATGAAGGAATGTCCCGCTATAAGAGATATTATTATATACTTTCGTGAAGGTACAGCGCGTTGCGAGACTACATTTACCGCGAATCATTTGGGTCTGCTTAGCGTGTTGCCAGATAAAATGATAACGTCTCCGCGTTTAGACTGCGGGCGAGTTTTGTAACAACGTGCTAAAATGATAGCGTATAAAACAACGTGCTATAAAAATATATTTTATAGTCTATAACGCGTCTTTAGAATACAGCGGATTTGAACATCAGTAATGGTAAGTGCAGTGGGTATATGCGACATAAATTAGGGTCCTCAGAAGAAAGATCCTGCATTAGAATACCTCGCAACAAAAACACCAATTACATTTGATGCACATTGCATATCCAATAGTATAAGGCGCTGTGGAACGAGATTTCCACAGGCAAACAAATATCTACCTTTGTAAATGGTTGTCATAAAGTTGAAAAAAAAAAAAAAAACCTTTCTTTATTCCGAGAAAGCATCAACACGGTTAAGGAAAACCGGGCTATACTGCGCTTCGCCATGTCGGTACCTTGCCCTAAAACTACTTGATTTGTCTGATATTTCTTCCAAACTTAACTTCATAACATGACTCTTCCTTTCCAGGTGTATCAAGCTCCACAGTGAGCTGCTCCACTCCGATATCGAACGCGTCATCCTCTGGCACCATTCCCGCGCCCAACAGCGACTCACAACTCTGTCTGTCACAGGTATGTTTACATGTATAGGGTTTATGTGCACAGTATTTTTATCTCACTAAGCGACGCGTGCTTTACTTGTGGTAACCAAGTGTACAAACACGCTGTGAATGTGTGCGTGAACGCGAGTAGCGTCAGCACATAACACAGACACTTCCGACCTCGCCATTGAACCGAGAGTTCCTGCGCTTACACACACATTCACAGCGTGTTTGTGCACTTGGTTATCACAAGTATAGCGCGTGTCGCTTCGTGAGATAAAAATAATATATTTTTACATGTATAAGGTTTATATGTAGTGTGGAGTGACAGATTTGTATTTGTAGAAGTAAAGTAGTAGTTTCATAGATTGTTAAAGTGAACGTGAAGTTAGATCTTGCCCCAGAAAATTTTGGATTGCTCTTTCAGTTTGACAGTTGGAAAATGTTCGTTGTTGTTGGAAAACCTTGATATAGTCAAATTATAGTTAAAACCTTTATTATTATACGGTTGACCCACATATTAAACAGGTTAATTTTACAATAAATTAAGAGTTTATTTATTTTTATGTTGATAAATTACTTATTGAAACAACAAATTATTTATATAACGGTATGAAACTGCTGCAGGCATTTTCCAACTGAAGAATGTAAGTTAGAAATGTTTGAAACAGTTTCAGAAGAATTTTGCTTATTTTCACCCACATTTTATTTGATATCACTTTGCTTTCACACTATTACCCAGCTATTCCCCCTCCCCCTAGCCCGCGGCCCGCCTGCCCAGCGCGTGCAGCGCAGACTCCGGCTTCCGCTCGCAGGACGCGCTGCTGCGCCGCTCGCTCTACGTTGATCATGTAACTATTACCCGCCCCCCCCCGCCTGCCCAGCGCGTGCAGCGCAGACTCCGGCTTCCGCTCGCAGGACGCGCTGCTGCGCCGCTCGCTCTACGTTGATCATGTAACTATTACCCGCCCCCCCCCGCCTGCCCAGCGCGTGCAGCGCAGACTCCGGCTTCCGCTCGCAGGACGCGCTGCTGCGCCGCTCGCTCTACGTTGATCATGTAACTATTACCCGCCCCCCCCCGCCTGCCCAGCGCGTGCAGCGCAGACTCCGGCTTCCGCTCGCAGGACGCGCTGCTGCGCCGCTCGCTCTACGTTGATCATGTAACTATTACCCGCCCCCCCCCGCCTGCCCAGCGCGTGCAGCGCAGACTCCGGCTTCCGCTCGCAGGACGCGCTGCTGCGCCGCTCGCTCTACGTTGATCATGTAACTATTACCCGCCCCCCCCCGCCTGCCCAGCGCGTGCAGCGCAGACTCCGGCTTCCGCTCGCAGGACGCGCTGCTGCGCCGCTCGCTCTACGTTGATCATGTAACTATTACCCGCCCCCCCCCGCCTGCCCAGCGCGTGCAGCGCAGACTCCGGCTTCCGCTCGCAGGACGCGCTGCTGCGCCGCTCGCTCTACGTTGATCATGTAACTATTACCCGCCCCCCCCCGCCTGCCCAGCGCGTGCAGCGCAGACTCCGGCTTCCGCTCGCAGGACGCGCTGCTGCGCCGCTCGCTCTACGTTGATCATGTAACTATTACCCGCCCCCCCCCGCCTGCCCAGCGCGTGCAGCGCAGACTCCGGCTTCCGCTCGCAGGACGCGCTGCTGCGCCGCTCGCTCTACGTTGATCATGTAACTATTACCCGCCCCCCCCCGCCTGCCCAGCGCGTGCAGCGCAGACTCCGGCTTCCGCTCGCAGGACGCGCTGCTGCGCCGCTCGCTCTACGTTGATCATGTAACTATTACCCGCCCCCCCCCGCCTGCCCAGCGCGTGCAGCGCAGACTCCGGCTTCCGCTCGCAGGACGCGCTGCTGCGCCGCTCGCTCTACGTTGATCATGTAACTATTACCCGCCCCCCCCCGCCTGCCCAGCGCGTGCAGCGCAGACTCCGGCTTCCGCTCGCAGGACGCGCTGCTGCGCCGCTCGCTCTACGTTGATCATGTAACTATTACCCGCCCCCCCCCGCCTGCCCAGCGCGTGCAGCGCAGACTCCGGCTTCCGCTCGCAGGACGCGCTGCTGCGCCGCTCGCTCTACGTTGATCATGTAACTATTACCCGCCCCCCCCCGCCTGCCCAGCGCGTGCAGCGCAGACTCCGGCTTCCGCTCGCAGGACGCGCTGCTGCGCCGCTCGCTCTACGTTGATCATGTAACTATTACCCGCCCCCCCCCGCCTGCCCAGCGCGTGCAGCGCAGACTCCGGCTTCCGCTCGCAGGACGCGCTGCTGCGCCGCTCGCTCTACGTTGATCATGTAACTATTACCCGCCCCCCCCCGCCTGCCCAGCGCGTGCAGCGCAGACTCCGGCTTCCGCTCGCAGGACGCGCTGCTGCGCCGCTCGCTCTACGTTGATCATGTAACTATTACCCGCCCCCCCCCGCCTGCCCAGCGCGTGCAGCGCAGACTCCGGCTTCCGCTCGCAGGACGCGCTGCTGCGCCGCTCGCTCTACGTTGATCATGTAACTATTACCCGCCCCCCCCCGCCTGCCCAGCGCGTGCAGCGCAGACTCCGGCTTCCGCTCGCAGGACGCGCTGCTGCGCCGCTCGCTCTACGTTGATCATGTAACTATTACCCGCCCCCCCCCGCCTGCCCAGCGCGTGCAGCGCAGACTCCGGCTTCCGCTCGCAGGACGCGCTGCTGCGCCGCTCGCTCTACGTTGATCATGTAACTATTACCCGCCCCCCCCCGCCTGCCCAGCGCGTGCAGCGCAGACTCCGGCTTCCGCTCGCAGGACGCGCTGCTGCGCCGCTCGCTCTACGTTGATCATGTAACTATTACCCGCCCCCCCCCGCCTGCCCAGCGCGTGCAGCGCAGACTCCGGCTTCCGCTCGCAGGACGCGCTGCTGCGCCGCTCGCTCTACGTTGATCATGTAACTATTACCCGCCCCCCCCCGCCTGCCCAGCGCGTGCAGCGCAGACTCCGGCTTCCGCTCGCAGGACGCGCTGCTGCGCCGCTCGCTCTACGTTGATCATGTAACTATTACCCGCCCCCCCCCGCCTGCCCAGCGCGTGCAGCGCAGACTCCGGCTTCCGCTCGCAGGACGCGCTGCTGCGCCGCTCGCTCTACGTTGATCATGTAACTATTACCCGCCCCCCCCCGCCTGCCCAGCGCGTGCAGCGCAGACTCCGGCTTCCGCTCGCAGGACGCGCTGCTGCGCCGCTCGCTCTACGTTGATCATGTAACTATTACCCGCCCCCCCCCGCCTGCCCAGCGCGTGCAGCGCAGACTCCGGCTTCCGCTCGCAGGACGCGCTGCTGCGCCGCTCGCTCTACGTTGATCATGTAACTATTACCCGCCCCCCCCCGCCTGCCCAGCGCGTGCAGCGCAGACTCCGGCTTCCGCTCGCAGGACGCGCTGCTGCGCCGCTCGCTCTACGTTGATCATGTAACTATTACCCGCCCCCCCCCGCCTGCCCAGCGCGTGCAGCGCAGACTCCGGCTTCCGCTCGCAGGACGCGCTGCTGCGCCGCTCGCTCTACGTTGATCATGTAACTATTACCCGCCCCCCCCCGCCTGCCCAGCGCGTGCAGCGCAGACTCCGGCTTCCGCTCGCAGGACGCGCTGCTGCGCCGCTCGCTCTACGTTGATCATGTAACTATTACCCGCCCCCCCCCGCCTGCCCAGCGCGTGCAGCGCAGACTCCGGCTTCCGCTCGCAGGACGCGCTGCTGCGCCGCTCGCTCTACGTTGATCATGTAACTATTACCCGCCCCCCCCCGCCTGCCCAGCGCGTGCAGCGCAGACTCCGGCTTCCGCTCGCAGGACGCGCTGCTGCGCCGCTCGCTCTACGTTGATCATGTAACTATTACCCGCCCCCCCCCGCCTGCCCAGCGCGTGCAGCGCAGACTCCGGCTTCCGCTCGCAGGACGCGCTGCTGCGCCGCTCGCTCTACGTTGATCATGTAACTATTACCCGCCCCCCCCCCGCCTGCCCAGCGCGTGCAGCGCAGACTCCGGCTTCCGCTCGCAGGACGCGCTGCTGCGCCGCTCGCTCTACGTTGATCATGTAACTATTACCCGCCCCCCCCCGCCTGCCCACCGCGTGCAGCGCAGACTCCGGCTTCCGCTCGCAGGACGCGCTGCTGCGCCGCTCGCTCTACGTTGATCATGTAACTATTACCCGCCCCCCCCCGCCTGCCCAGCGCGTGCAGCGCAGACTCCGGCTTCCGCTCGCAGGACGCGCTGCTGCGCCGCTCGCTCTACGTTGATCATGTAACTATTACCCGCCCCCCCCCGCCTGCCCAGCGCGTGCAGCGCAGACTCCGGCTTCCGCTCGCAGGACGCGCTGCTGCGCCGCTCGCTCTACGTTGATCATGTAACTATTACCCGCCCCCCCCCGCCTGCCCAGCGCGTGCAGCGCAGACTCCGGCTTCCGCTCGCAGGACGCGCTGCTGCGCCGCTCGCTCTACGTTGATCATGTAACTATTACCCGCCCCCCCCCCGCCTGCCCAGCGCGTGCAGCGCAGACTCCGGCTTCCGCTCGCAGGACGCGCTGCTGCGCCGCTCGCTCTACGTTGATCATGTAACTATTACCCGCCCCCCCCCGCCTGCCCAGCGCGTGCAGCGCAGACTCCGGCTTCCGCTCGCAGGACGCGCTGCTGCGCCGCTCGCTCTACGTTGATCATGTAACTATTACCCGCCCCCCCCCGCCTGCCCAGCGCGTGCAGCGCAGACTCCGGCTTCCGCTCGCAGGACGCGCTGCTGCGCCGCTCGCTCTACGTTGATCATGTAACTATTACCCGCCCCCCCCCGCCTGCCCAGCGCGTGCAGCGCAGACTTCGGCTTCCGCTCGCAGGACGCGCTGCTGCGCCGCTCGCTCTACGTTGATCATGTAACTATTACCCGCCCCCCCCCGCCTGCCCAGCGCGTGCAGCGCAGACTCCGGCTTCCGCTCGCAGGACGCGCTGCTGCGCCGCTCGCTCTACGTTGATCATGTAACTATTACCCGCCCCCCCCCGCCTGCCCAGCGCGTGCAGCGCAGACTCCGGCTTCCGCTCGCAGGACGCGCTGCTGCGCCGCTCGCTCTACGTTGATCATGTAACTATTACCCGCCCCCCCCCGCCTGCCCAGCGCGTGCAGCGCAGACTCCGGCTTCCGCTCGCAGGACGCGCTGCTGCGCCGCTCGCTCTACGTTGATCATGTAACTATTACCCGCCCCCCCCCGCCTGCCCAGCGCGTGCAGCGCAGACTCCGGCTTCCGCTCGCAGGACGCGCTGCTGCGCCGCTCGCTCTACGTTGATCATGTAACTATTACCCGCCCCCCCCCGCCTGCCCAGCGCGTGCAGCGCAGACTCCGGCTTCCGCTCGCAGGACGCGCTGCTGCGCCGCTCGCTCTACGTTGATCATGTAACTATTACCCGCCCCCCCCCGCCTGCCCAGCGCGTGCAGCGCAGACTCCGGCTTCCGCTCGCAGGACGCGCTGCTGCGCCGCTCGCTCTACGTTGATCATGTAACTATTACCCGCCCCCCCCCGCCTGCCCAGCGCGTGCAGCGCAGACTCCGGCTTCCGCTCGCAGGACGCGCTGCTGCACCGCTCGCTCTACGTTGATCATGTAACTATTACCCGCCCCCCCCCCGCCTGCCCAGCGCGTGCAGCGCAGACTCCGGCTTCCGCTCGCAGGACGCGCTGCTGCGCCGCTCGCTCTACGTTGATCATGTAACTATTACCCGCCCCCCCCCGCCTGCCCAGCGCGTGCAGCGCAGACTCCGGCTTCCGCTCGCAGGACGCGCTGCTGCGCCGCTCGCTCTACGTTGATCATGTAACTATTACCCGCCCCCCCCCGCCTGCCCAGCGCGTGCAGCGCAGACTCCGGCTTCCGCTCGCAGGACGCGCTGCTGCGCCGCTCGCTCTACGTTGATCATGTAACTATTACCCGCCCCCCCCCGCCTGCCCAGCGCGTGCAGCGCAGACTCCGGCTTCCGCTCGCAGGACGCGCTGCTGCGCCGCTCGCTCTACGTTGATCATGTAACTATTACCCGCCCCCCCCCGCCTGCCCAGCGCGTGCAGCGCAGACTCCGGCTTCCGCTCGCAGGACGCGCTGCTGCGCCGCTCGCTCTACGTTGATCATGTAACTATTACCCGCCCCCCCCCGCCTGCCCAGCGCGTGCAGCGCAGACTCCGGCTTCCGCTCGCAGGACGCGCTGCTGCGCCGCTCGCTCTACGTTGATCATGTAACTATTACCCGCCCCCCCCCGCCTGCCCAGCGCGTGCAGCGCAGACTCCGGCTTCCGCTCGCAGGACGCGCTGCTGCGCCGCTCGCTCTACGTTGATCATGTAACTATTACCCGCCCCCCCCCGCCTGCCCAGCGCGTGCAGCGCAGACTCCGGCTTCCGCTCGCAGGACGCGCTGCTGCGCCGCTCGCTCTACGTTGATCATGTAACTATTACCCGCCCCCCCCCGCCTGCCCAGCGCGTGCAGCGCAGACTCCGGCTTTACCTCGCAGGACGCGCTGCTGCGCCGCTCGCTCTACGTTGATCATGTAACTATTACCCGCCCCCCCCCGCCTGCCCAGCGCGTGCAGCGCAGACTCCGGCTTCCGCTCGCAGGACGCGCTGCTGCGCCGCTCGCTCTACGTTGATCATGTAACTATTACCCGCCCCCCCCCGCCTGCCCAGCGCGTGCAGCGCAGACTCCGGCTTCCGCTCGCAGGACGCGCTGCTGCGCCGCTCGCTCTACGTTGATCATGTAACTATTACCCGCCCCCCCCCGCCTGCCCAGCGCGTGCAGCGCAGACTCCGGCTTCCGCTCGCAGGACGCGCTGCTGCGCCGCTCGCTCTACGTTGATCATGTAACTATTACCCGCCCCCCCCCGCCTGCCCAGCGCGTGCAGCGCAGACTCCGGCTTCCGCTCGCAGGACGCGCTGCTGCGCCGCTCGCTCTACGTTGATCATGTAACTATTACCCGCCCCCCCCCGCCTGCCCAGCGCGTGCAGCGCAGACTCCGGCTTCCGCTCGCAGGACGCGCTGCTGCGCCGCTCGCTCTACGTTGATCATGTAACTATTACCCGCCCCCCCCCGCCTGCCCAGCGCGTGCAGCGCAGACTCCGGCTTCCGCTCGCAGGACGCGCTGCTGCGCCGCTCGCTCTACGTTGATCATGTAACTATTACCCGCCCCCCCCCGCCTGCCCAGCGCGTGCAGCGCAGACTCCGGCTTCCGCTCGCAGGACGCGCTGCTGCGCCGCTCGCTCTACGTTGATCATGTAACTATTACCCGCCCCCCCCCGCCTGCCCAGCGCGTGCAGCGCAGACTCCGGCTTCCGCTCGCAGGACGCGCTGCTGCGCCGCTCGCTCTACGTTGATCATGTAACTATTACCCGCCCCCCCCCGCCTGCCCAGCGCGTGCAGCGCAGACTCCGGCTTCCGCTCGCAGGACGCGCTGCTGCGCCGCTCGCTCTACGTTGATCATGTAACTATTACCCGCCCCCCCCCGCCTGCCCAGCGCGTGCAGCGCAGACTCCGGCTTCCGCTCGCAGGACGCGCTGCTGCGCCGCTCGCTCTACGTTGATCATGTAACTATTACCCGCCCCCCCCCCCGCCTGCCCAGCGCGTGCAGCGCAGACTCCGGCTTCCGCTCGCAGGACGCGCTGCTGCGCCGCTCGCTCTACGTTGATCATGTAACTATTACCCGCCCCCCCCCGCCTGCCCAGCGCGTGCAGCGCAGACTCCGGCTTCCGCTCGCAGGACGCGCTGCTGCGCCGCTCGCTCTACGTTGATCATGTAACTATTACCCGCCCCCCCCCGCCTGCCCAGCGCGTGCAGCGCAGACTCCGGCTTCCGCTCGCAGGACGCGCTGCTGCGCCGCTCGCTCTACGTTGATCATGTAACTATTACCCGCCCCCCCCCGCCTGCCCAGCGCGTGCAGCGCAGACTCCGGCTTCCGCTCGCAGGACGCGCTGCTGCGCCGCTCGCTCTACGTTGATCATGTAACTATTACCCGCCCCCCCCCGCCTGCCCAGCGCGTGCAGCGCAGACTCCGGCTTCCGCTCGCAGGACGCGCTGCTGCGCCGCTCGCTCTACGTTGATCATGTAACTACGTAGGGATACGTGTGCTCACTGTGTTTTGACAGGCGGCGCGTAAATAGGAACTATACATAAGTAGGTACTTTAAAACCTTTTGGAACGAAGCGAGCTTTTGGATTACGGCTTCTGGTAGTGACTATCAGTCGACGTCCTTACTAGCATTTATTGAGTGCTACTGACATCTAAAATTGACATTTTAATCACGTTCATGGTCTTTGCAAACATTAGCCGCGCCGTCATTTGTTGCTAAGATACACAGGTACTTGTGTTGAAGAAACTACAAGGTACTCCAGGAGTCACTTCATAAAGCTAATGAGATCACTTTTTCCGAGTAATCCTGAACCAAACGAATAAACCTAATACCGAGCTGTCATTGAATAAGAGGTTCAGACTGGGACTCTACTCAACTGTTTGACAGTTTAATCGGTTGATAACCATAACAGGCACATACTTGGTCACTGATGTATTGATGTGTTGTGATAAGGTGAGATTATAGATTAGAGCAGATGAAACCTCCCAATTTATTTTATTTTGCATTTTTTTTATCTGATTTATTTTGTATTATATTGTAGTTGTAGAATTGTTTGAATGACTGTAGTATTTTATTTTCTTTTATTGAATTAATGATTTCAATAATAATGTGTTTTCTAAAAACAAGTCCAAATATCGAATTTTCATGAAGTTTTTGAATATGTTCTTTATTAAAACCAACAGGTCAAGCTGTTATAAGCCCCAATGCAAACAAAATAAGTAGTAAAAATATTAAAATCCTTTAATCGCTAACATTCCAGGGTTCAGACAATCAGAGCGTTAGCAGCGAATGTATAACTCAGGCGAAGAGTCATATCGAAGACGACCACTCCGACGACGTGCATGACGTCATCAGCAATGCAGGTAAGCAATAAACACACAATGTAACGGTTAGTATCACATCGATTACCATGAAATAACCTTCACTATAGACTTGAAGACTCCTAGGAACACAGACTCTGGTATGGAGTTTCACGCCTTAGCTTCAGAGCAATATTACAGAAGGCCGGCTCCATACAATGAGCGAAAACGCACGCACACATAGACACGCTTCACGTACAGCGAGTGCAAGCGCACTTGCGACCGCCATTTGTTTGAAATGTCCGTACATACGTCTCTATGTGTGCGTGCGCCAGTTTTCGCTCGTTGTATGGATTATGGAGTATGGTCTGCGCCTTAGTTGTACAATGAATGTGTTGGCAAAACATTTTGTGCGCTTGGTTATTGTTGTTTAACAGTTTCTTTGTAATTTCACAGCATCGGCAACTTGGCCAGATTTAAAGGACACAGCACAATTCGAGAGGGCAGCTTCCGCCATCATGGGTGGTAGACCTCACACTATTTCAGCAGGTATGACTATTAACAATGGGTAGTAATAAAAGCTCCGAAAAAGAATTAAAATATGAGCGTACTCAAAATATGAAATTTACTGCTTTAAATACTAACTTTCCGACAGCTTATATGCGAATACAAATAAAGAAACGACCGAATAAAATACTGAAAATTCCGAAAAATGTATACAATATTTGCTGACGTAAAAATCTACAGGTAGTCATTTTTATTGTAACTTACCTATTATAAATTTAGACTCAACCTTACACCTAACATACCAAACCTCGGGGTGCCCCTGACGTCAGCCGGCTAGGGTTAGGGTTAATAAGCAGGTCGACGGAGCCCCGCTTTGCGGGGCTCCTATTTCTGGCTTAAGGGTTTAAAGGAACCTAACTAACCGAACCTCGGGGTTCCCCTGACGTCGACCGTTTAGGGTTAGGATTTTCGGTAACATATTATATGTTTTCGACAACTTAGTAATTTTTTCGGAAGATTTGTGTTTTTTTTTTGGAAATTTAGTTTATTTTATTTGAAAGTATAGATTATTTTTCGTAGAATTATAATTTGAATAAGTTCATGTTTGTTCGTTAAATACAACATTTTTGTCGGTTAATTGTGTATAAATTTTTCGGTAATTCATTTTAACACAGCTTAGTTAGTATTATAGTCAACCACAGATCGCTGGAAGTTCATTTGTTTTTCGGAAGCTTTATTATTTCCCTTTAACAATATAGACTATGTCACGAACTTAAAGTAAAAGGCCAACGATTATCTCCGCGTGGATGCTGGAAAACAACAGTGAATTGAAGGTTCTAATAAAAAAGGAGAGGTACAGACCATCAAAATGAACAATTTTCTCCATGAGAACAACATCATAATCGCGGAAAAGCTATCAACTATGCCATACAAAACTACCACCACCGTACCTACTCGACCCAAATGTATAGTATCATTCTGATTCATGCTGTATACTACACTTAAACAATTTCGCAGATTATTGCTTGCGCGATGTAGGATTGTGAGACCTCAGTGTATTTATTCCATCTACAACTTGAGTTCTGAATTTCTGATTACGTAGTACTTCACCAGATGTCGCTACAAAACAATAATATAATTAGAATTACTTCCTTTTCTAAAGTGTCGGCAATAGCATTTATCTGGTAATTTATGTTGATAGGATATAATGTGCTAAAATTATAAGCATGACCGGGTGTCATAATAGAAAGTAATAGTCCTAAGACAATAATATCCATATTATAATACATAACATCATCCTGTTACCCCGAAGGGTTAGGCAGAGGTGTATCTAAAGAACACAGTACAGTATTTTTAAGTCACGAAGCGACGCGCGCTTTACTTGTGGTAACCAAGTGTACAAAACGCTGTGAAAGTGTGCGTGATGACATGTAGCGTCAGTACATAACACACACGCTTCCGACCTCGCCATTGAACCTCGAGTTCCTGTGCTTACACACACATTCACAGCAAGCTTGTGCACTTCGTAACCAAAAGTAAAGCGCGTGTCGCTTCGCGTGATAAAAATATTAATTAGCAGTGGTAGCATTGACCAACTACTAAATGGACATCGGGTCCTCGCTCAAAAGTGTCCGAGCCAAAAGAATTCGGAAACGAAATAACGTTACACGACCGTGTTTGGGTCACAGAAATTCATGTGTACCAAATTTTGACCTAGCTGGTCCAGTAGACACGGAGTAAATTGGCTGTGCCGGACGGACAGATAGACACACGAGTGATTCTTTAAGGGTTTCGTTTTCATTCGGACGTACGGAACCCTAAAAATAGTTCCAATCGCGCGCCAGTCATTGCGTTGTCGACTGACATCATAGACTTCCGAATACCCTTTCCAAGAAAAAAATATTTTTCTACATCCACCAGTGACGGAGAAATCGGTGAACAAACATTAAAAAAAAAATGCGGGGCAGTCTTTGGGGACTGCCGATAGAAGTGAAAACTAAGTAACTGTATCGTCGAAGCGTGCGGTGACGATGACGCGAGTTTCACGCTTTTTATTCAACCAAAAAGTACACATATATACACAGTATACATATAGCTCATGGAAAGCGTTCGGTAGCGATGACGCGAGTTCCATGATTTTTGTTCACCCAAAAAGTGCTCAACGCGCCTAAAGAAGTTTTCATTTCAAAATAAACGTACAGCCGACCATATAAGCTCCTCTTATTTGGAAGTCGGTTAAAAATGCCGTACTGTATTGTGAAAACTACTTTAATAACGTGAGAAAAGAGGACGGGGTGTCATATTTTTTGAGTCCTGATATACAGGTACACCTAGTTCAGGAGTCAGAGGCTTCAAACAAGTTTCTGTAACTTATTATGGCAATAAAGAATTATTAGTATATTCTCGGTAAGGACTTAATGTTTAATCATGTTAAAGAAATATTTTGCTAAGAAACATAGTTGTAAAGGTACATACACTTTCAGTTACTAAATTGTTTCTGTATTTTTTATTGAGCATTTTTTCTTAGAAGAATTTCCTTAATACGGAAATTGGAGACATTTGACTTCTAGTATTCATACACCATTTAATATTTTTTGAATAGTATTTTATTGAAATTGTTATTAAGTGTAAAAACAAATCACCGAACCGATTAACATAAACAAAAACTTTGCTAGAAGCTTTATATGGTGAAAATAGTGCGGCCTCAAGTCGAAGTTGAATAATCTGATTGTCGCAAGTAAAATTAAGCTGTTTGCTAGTGACGATACGGTTTGGATTAGCATGTCCTACTTATTGGCTGTCTCGGGACACATTTTCAAATTTTATTCTAGGCTAGCCGTTCAGTTGGTAGTAGGTCAGTGAGTGGTAGGTACTTTATTTTTTTTGTTATTTATTATTGTGTTATTTTTACATAGTGTATTGTCCCTCAGCGTACGAGCGCGGCCACCCGCGGGCGGCGCTGAGCGCGCACACGTTCGCGCCCGCGCCGACCGCGCCGCACGCGCCGCCCGCGCCGCACGACGCGCAGATATACGCGCGCCCGCCACTGCCTACTGTGAGTTCCTACCCAACATAAATTACTATTAACTACATAAAGAAGCGACACACACACAGTACTGGCTTAACATGACAATGACCACCCAGACACTTATTTGTGCGTGGACAGACCGGTGCTACGTACAAACGAACTCATATAATTGATTAAGCTACTACAATATTAGCAATTATTGTACAGAGTTGATACGACAGAGGGGCATTAAATTACACTACGTATACTATACGTGTTTAGTATTAATTCGATACAGTATAAAAGTAAAAAGCACCAAAATGAGTTTTTCTTTTTTCAAACAAACTAAATATCCTACAAGTCAGAGTAAAACGCAAACACCCTTTGTAAAGAAATTTAACTGACCTTAGAATCCTTAGATACCTAGGTAACAAAGCGGCAATGTCGCGCGCGCGCCGGAGCGCGGCGTGTGTTATCTCGTGTCAAAGCGGGCGGCCGCGGTGGCGTGGGCGGCGGCTTACGCCTCCGCTCGCGGCAGCTTTTATGTTATGTAAGGTTTTGAAATACGCGCACAACAAAAACACATTTTTTTTTTATTCTCGATGTGTCCTCCATTCACATTAATGCACAAATTATACCGACGGAGAATATTGTTATTTATTTTTCTAATTAAATCACTGTCCGTGGCTAAGCACTTTAATTTGTGAAATGCTAAAATAATCCAATTTTTTAGTTCCACAATTGTATTTACCTCTGAGGCATACACTTCACCCTTAATGTGCCCCCACAAAAAGAAATCCATGGGAGTGAGGTCTAGAGATCGTGGTGGCCACTTTAATTACACACACATACACAACCAAAGTTTAATTACGTGTCGTATCACAATGCAGTCAATCACAAAAAAAAACACTAACACTAAATAATAATAATCCCAAGTTACGTGTCCTGTCACAATAAAAAACGAAATACTGTCTTATACTTATTTAGTGTCATATCACAATAACAATACAAAATTGTCGGCGCGCGAGTTCGACAAAACAAAAGTGGTGCAGGAGCTTCCGTGTTACGTAACATAAGTACGTTCCGAAAGGATAGCGTCGGCGCACTGAAAAAACAAGTTTTTTAGAAGCCCCACTTACCGATCGCAAGGATCTAGGATGCAATAGCAACTCACTGGCCTATTTCTATTTCTTTTTCGCGCGGGATTTTGTAATGAAAGTGCAAGTGTGTGTGTATTTATTGCTTCCTTGTTTGCATTGCCATCTATAATACGAAAATATTTGGTTGTACTTGTGACTTGCGTCACAGCGGCAACAACGCATCGTAGGTTACCTCAGATTTATCGTTTTAAGGTGCATGACCTAAGCGTATAGACATAATCAGCTGGTAAGAAAGATACATCGTGTTCAAACGGGGCAAAAACTTAAAAAATCATTTGCGATTAAACTACTGCTCCTATTTAATTGATTTTTGGTACAGAGCTTCAAAATGGTACCTAGTATAGGCAGTTTAAAGGAAAGCCCCTCTGTCGTATCAACTTTGTATGAATAGAATACTCTTTATTATGTACACCATAAAATTTTCAAATATAAATGTAGAAATTTTACATAAGGTGACACAATGGGTGGATTCTCTCCGACTTGATAGACTTGATTTTTCGTCCTTTTACTGCAAACACCTATTAAGTGAATTATGATGAAAACGTTTTTTTAGACCTTTAGAATTATTTTTTCAAGCTGTACAAACTGGTAAAACCCATATTTTGATACGACCCTTCGTTACGAAAATAGCTTACAGTTAAAGGTAACATAATATTGATGATGTGGTAGCACATCCAAACTTTTAAATGGCATTATCACAAAACGCGATTTTTGCACTTAATCAGTATTTGCAGTAATAGGACGATTTGGTTATGAATGGATTACAGAAAGTGGAACAAAATTAAGTGGCCAAAGATAGACTAGCCTGTAAAGCTTTAGTTTCCTTAGAAAGCGGGCAACGGTCACACAATAACGGTTATCAAAATACAAAGCGCTTTTTGACACCCGATTGTCAAATACTGGTGGAAGTAACAGATTTTCATGACGGCCGTTATAATATATGACGGCACCGTTTTCCTAGGAAACCATAGCTTAACTGGATTGGTGTGTGTCTAGAAGTGGACCAGATTCAAGACCAGAATACCGACTACATCATAAAGTCATGGTACATGTCTCGCAAATTGTCTGGCACATTTATTTAAAACAATCGACTTTTGTGGCGATACCAGTAAGTAAAACAAAAGTTTCAGGATTCATCGTTTTCACGTGTTCACATTCTAGACGTCAGTGCTCCAATGTCGACGAATTTGATCTGCTATTGGACGGTTTTTGCCCATGCTTCCTAAGGATTCTATGAATATAGATGAAATAGGTTGATTGACTACCAAATGAAATCTTCACTAGGGGGTGACTATGGGCGTACCCAAGACGTTAGTGACAAGACATACGGTTACGCTACGGACGGTTTTATCGCCCAAACTGTGATAAAATGTGTGATTCAAGCCATGTCACAGTGGCCGTGCTCGCCCCACACGATGACTATTTAATGTTGTTATAATTGAAAATAACCTTTACTTATTATTATTCGACAGAGATGTTCGTCGTTAGAGCGTCCGGCCGTACCCAACAAGTCGGGCAACGCGAACACTTGCCAGCAGGAGTTCAAGGCGAGCAAACCTTCGTCTTTACCACCGCATCTTACTAAAGGTAATTTAGTCTGTTGAAATACCACATAACTTACAGGTAATGCCCACCGAGAATACCAAGGGAAGTATTCTCGGTGAGCTCGGTGTCTACGCCGATAAACTAGTAACAATTGAGCACATGGCTGCCAAAATTCGACGCATTATTGCCGAAATACAGCCTGATTTACTGCGTAGAGTGTGTGGACATTTGACCTCCAGGGCACGTCATGTACGCGTCAGCCGCGGCAGTCATACGCATGAAATTATATTCAAACAATAATGCCATAAAATAGATATTAAAAACATTTTTGTGTTTTATTTCAATTTGAAGTTCTCCGCTTTTAAACAAAACACCGGATATTATTACTGTAAATAATTTAAAGCGGCACAGAGTTTTAGTTAGCCTAGGCTGTTTTGGGAACAAGGACGTTACTGATTTGCAGGATATTTGCATTGGCCACATGAAATACTTATTCCCAGCTATACCTACAAGTTTTGTTCAGACGATTCCGATAGGCACAATATACAGGGTCAAATTAAATTAGCTAGCGAAACTCTGCAGACGTAATGGTTATCGTTATCAAAATACGATAAAATAAAATTATTTGACGTTGGGTATCGATATCTAAACACGTTAAAATAAAAAAATAAAATGATTTGATGGTTTTTTTTTTGGTTCAATGACCGCTAGTAGTTTTGTTACTTGAAGTTTAAGTTAAGAAAACCTGTTTTATTTCATTTTATTGCGTTTAGATATCGAAACCTATCACGTCTGTAAACTTTACAAAAAAAAAAACAGATTTTATAAACTGATATTTCAAGTGCGGTCTTATAACTGCGGTCGATGACCCCACAAAAAAACTATCAAATAAATTTATTTATTGTTTTATCATGTTTAGATATGGATACCCATCACGTATGCGGAGTTTCTCTAGCTAATTTAATTTGACCCTGTATGTTACTGGAATTATAAGAAAACAGCGTTCTGTGTAATCGTATACTCTTAAGCTGGTAGGTACTTTGCATGTCATGTCAGACTGACTACTTGGGGACCTAACGGCATTCTTCTTTATTGCCACCACCAAATCTCAAATTAATTATTTGAAGTCGAAGCAATTAAACATTCTTTCCCCTCAGAAATGCCTCAAGCCCTGTACGTGAACATGTCAGAGCTGGCAACACTAGCGGCGTCGCGTGCGCAACAGCAACAACAACAGCAACACAACGCCGAACATCCACAACAGGAGAAGGTATGTCTTTATTAGCAGTGTGACCATGTTCATGCCGCCAGTTACGACAAAAGGTCTAAACAACACGACAGGTGTCGATCGACGACATTTGACATAAAAAAACTTTTTTTACAAAAAAACATCCGACTTCCAAAAAAAAAACACTAAAAAGGCGTGAAAAATAAATTTAATTTCGGAAGTCGGTGTCTTTGTTTTGTATTTTCGTTTTTGGCCACCGACTTACCTTATTTTTCACTTTTTAGTTGCGGTACTTACCCCAAACAAATTCGTATACCACTACTTGGTACGTAAATACAACATCAATATAAACGAAGTGGAAAAAATACGCAGTATTAAGATTAACTCAAAAAATACTGGTCAGTCCTTGATTAAATTTAAATGGGACCACATGTGAAGCACCAGCTATCAAATAAAAAAAGATTCATCCAAATCGGTTCACCCAGAAAAAAGATCTGAGCAAACACACATAAAAAAAAAACACAGACGAACTGAGAACCTCCTCCTTTTTTGAATTCGGTTAAAAAGTACGAGTTTACATATTTTGAGGCGATGCGACGGTTGATGAAGATCGACATCGGCCATAACGACGGAAGCGAGTTAACAGTTGCCGAAAACACCTAAATAAAAGCCGCTTCTTCTTAATTGCACTTTATTCATTATGTAAAAAAAATATCATACATCAGTCTAAAAATAGAATATGTTAAGTACCGATTTGCACCAATTTAGAACTATTTTATAGGTATTTACCGCCATTTTACATAAACTATAAAGAAATATACGGTCAATAATTCTTTGGTGACATTTTACGACTAACATTTTAACCATCTATTGCCATGATAATACACAGTTCAAGCAGAAGACCAAAGAAGTGTGCCTTTTTAGAGTTCCGTACCCAAAGGGCAAAACGGGACCCTATTACCCTATTAGGACTCCGCTGACCGTCCGTCCGTCCGTCTGTCACCAAACTGTATCTCATGAACCGTGATAGTTAGACACTTGAAATTTTCACAGATGATGTATTTCTGTTGCCACTATAACAACAAATACAAAAAAAACAGAATAATATAAATATTTAAGGGGGCTCCCATACACAACAAACGTCATTTTTTTGCCTTTATTATAGATAATGGTACGGAACCCTTCGTGCGCGAGTCCGACTCGCACTAGGCCGGTATTTTTTTCGGCGGCATTTTGTGAATCTCTGCCGAAGCCTTTGCGTCATACAGGCGTGATGTTATGTTACGCTTTATAAATTAAGTAGAAAATACCATTATTAACTAAATTTGATATCGCAGTAAAGTTTAAAACTTAGTCCGAGATGAGTTATATCAGTTTATACAGGATACAAGTACAGATTTTTGGAAATGGGAATTCAGGGTCAATTCCGAAATTACAACCAGTGAAGCATAATGGTAGAAGGAAACATATACTCGATTCTGAATAAAACTAAAACTGCATTTTTATTGTTCTCCAAATAAGTACTTACATGGTTCCCTTAAGAGGGATGCGCCAAGGTAACCCGTGAAATTAAATTTTTCTTACGTTTTTTGCAATTTGCAGGTCAATATCAGGTTGTATGGTGATCTAAATATGATTCGCGACCGTATCAAATATGGTTTTACTGAATTATAATCATTAGAATCAGCAATACAACTCCTTAAGTTAGAATTGAATAATAATATGAACATTAATATTAAATATTAATATGAACTGATAGAGATGTATTGCTGATTCTAATGATTATAATTCTGTAAAGCCATATTTGTTTCGGTCGCGAATCATATTTTAATCAAAATACAACCTGACAGTGACCTGCAAATTGCAAAAAATGTAAGAAAATTTAAATTTCGCGGGCTACCCTGAAGGTTCCGCCTTAAGCTTTTTCTCTACTATTCAAAGTTTCCTAATTTAGCAGATTCACAAAAAAACAACTCAAAAAATCCTGATATAACTCAGTTCGGACTGATTAAAAGCTTGTTATGTTACTTTGTACCCCATTTTATAAGTTTTTAAATTTATTAGATTATACAAGTAATATAAATAAGACAGGTACAGCTACGGGTATTTAATTAAGCACGGTTTCAAAGTTTAACCACAAACTGCAAATTATTTTGCAATTTTCATCCTGACTTGGAGCCTTCAAACAAGTGAATTCTCGATATGTTTAGGAAGGGATACCATGTCAGCATTTCTGGGTATTAAACACCAAGCGCTTGTTTTTAGTAAACAAATAATGTTATTACAAAAAATGCGGTTTTTAAAATGTGTATAACAATTATGTGAAATAAAATGTTGATTTAAATATTAAAAATAAAAATAACTTATCTAATAAATAATTACAAACTGCCATCCAAGATGGCGTATCGGCCGACTTCCGGACGACCGAGATTTCTTATTGTCTGGCTCTGCTTACACTGCTAAGAGGTTCTTTTGGCGCTCGAATGACATGTGCAGGGGGGCGCTGTTGGTAAAGATCTGTGCAACTGTTTTGTGAAATGTATGAATAAGAGGGTGTATGCTTATGACCACACGATAAAACTGAACACTTACAGTAAACGTGGCTAATGACAGCGTATGACGACTCGAGCCGAGTATACTCGATTCAGCTTTACCAACCCGATCGTGGCGGTTCAGTTTAGTTAACTATTCAGGAGAAGCGCAAAGTGCGCTTATTGAAATTTTCACTTCAAAAACAAAATGGCGGCGTTAGTTCTTATTTTTGCCACGAGCCAAAAGAACCTGATAGCGCTATAACTTAAGTTTAACCTTAGAAGCATTGATATATTAGTTCAAATGAAAATTTCTCATGTTGGTAGTTTTGTCCAGTGTGAAGAGTGGTTGATCCCGCCGTTGTCGGTTTGATCTGGGAACAAAGAGTTTCATCAGCATTTACTCGGTAAAAGTATAAATGGTTTGTAGTAAACGCTGCACTGATGTTGAGGGTTGCGGTCTATGATAAGTGGAGCGATTAGCATGGCGTAAGTATCCTGTACTTAAAGAACAATAATAACATCAAGTTGTATTTGATCCACTGGAGGGCAAGGGCATAGAGAAAGAACGACGACTGATCCCCTGCATTTGGCATGTATTTGCGATTGAAATGGTTAAATTTGGTTATGAACACGCAATCTTGAGAAAATTATAAGGCAGGCCATCCACCAACTGCGCTCCCTTGAATAAAATACCTTCTAAACTCCTCTTCGGATTAGAAAATGAAACAAACCTAGTAAAAACTGACCATAGCGAAGAGATGTGTCGAACAACCATTAACATGCGTAATTTTGAAAAAAATACCGCTTCGCATTCATGCAATACATAGCCTGTTGGTTCTTTATTTTATAATACCTCTCCTCTCCACTTTCGTCGAAACTGGCCCTTAGGGTCTATGGCTTGACATAGCTTTTCCCCACAGCACTGATGAAAAGTCAGTCTATACAGCCTCTAATATTGTATGGAAATCTATCAAAGAACTCACAATTTATCCCAGTTGAATTTGCCAGCGAGGACCTCAGATATCTGTCCCTCCTTCAGTTGCTTTTTGACCACTCTCTCGACCAGACGTAAGGATGAGAACATGTTCTGAACCGAAGACGGTTGGCGGTTACGGGAACTTACCTGGAATGTTTACATTATACGTTAAATTCACAAAAGATTTCATCTGAAATAAAATTTTTCGTCGTGGCGAGTACTAGGAACAACAACAGCTATTCTGAGAATATCTTCGATACGAACATTTTCGATTTGTAGACGACCAAGGTGAGGTACCTATGGTCTGTTCTAAAAGACTGATGAAAATTAATACAAATGGATCAGAAAACGTATCAGTGGATGCCAATTGGTAATGCCACTTACAAAAGTGCTTACATTTGAATATACCTGTACCCGACATTAGTAATTTTGAACCATCTTTAGGGTGTTCATCATTTGACAATTGAGGTTAATTTTATAGTCTCGATTTTTCAATTACAATATAATAATGTTATTCACACAATAATTGTTGGAAAAGTTGAAACTTTCTAAGTAGGTACATATCGTCGGCCTAATTCGTTAACCTGCCAAGTCCATTTTGACATAGTTTACAGGACAAAGAAAAATCTGAATAATATCTCTATTGATTTAGCTATCAAAATTCTGAAAATCCCGTTCGTTTCTATATTTTTTATTGATATTTTAACAATATAATGTAGCATGCTGCTATAGTTATACAAAATTTACAAAATTTTTAAAAACAATTATTTAGCAGTTTGTCGAGGTGAAGTTTCAATTTGCTTGAGGACTTAGCAGTTTTTTATTTAAATTAAGTATGGTTTATAGATTTTGACGCGACGCAAACGGCACGTGGGTCTGGGAACGTTGTCAGTACTAAACTGAGGTCCCAGCAGGATTAAGCAGGTTTGCGTTGTGGAGATTGACTGGTGGTCAGAAAGCAGTTTTTCGGGCATAGCATTTGTCACCTTGTTTGGCTAATATCGCAGTTATTCCTTAAACGATACGGTAGATATTAGATTGAACTTTTTAACTGGTATAAAAAGTAAATTTTGCCAAAAAATGGACTTAGCAGGTTAACGAATTAGGCCGACGATATTATGAATATGTTACATTCCATTTATTGAGTGATTCTGAAAGAATTTAACCTGGACAGGGTTTTGTTTACACTTTCATTATATACTTTTCGAACAGACATTATTTGCTCCTTAGCTCTCACATAGAATTTGAACTTGTAGTATTTTGTCTTTTTTGCGTTAGTAATTAGTTGCAACGAAATCTTAAAGGTTTATACAATATTACTCTTGCCCAGTAAAATTACACGGTTAGTTATTAAGGATCTTAATATAAACTAAGATTTATTGGGTAACCTAATAATTGCATAAAGTTTGGTTAACTTCGTTAGATTTCGCTTAGCGTTAAGTTATTTTGCATCGATAAGAAATTTAAGATTGTAAGTACCGTGTCGTTCCCGCTAAAGATATTCATCTGTAAGTACTGTGAAAGGTGGGAAGTAAAATGTATGGAATTATATAAAGATGGTTTTAAATTTCCGTCCACGATAACGTTATAACGTTCACGTATTTTCATACATTTTATGGACGTGGACGTCCGAGGTAATATCGTCACGTGAGAAATTATAAAAGCGCTCATTCTCTTACCATAATCTCCACAGCATCAAACAGCTTGCTCATTTCTTTCTTCTCTCTGTCACTGAGCGTGGGGTCCTCCCAGTTGAAGATCTCACTCTCTCTCAACTTGGTCTTTATTTTCTCCAACGTTATCGGTGGTTCCTGACCGTCGTGGATTTCACCTGATTTGTAGGCAGCTTTCAGTTCTGTTTGGATTAGGTCTTCTAGGGGACTGGAATGAGAAAATGCAGGTTTAGTTAAGTCTGTCGTTTGAAGTAAATTCTGCAATTAACAGGCTATTTCGATCGAACACATTTTTTACACAATTATATTGTATTACAGCAACGACCAATTTACCTTCGACGGAACAGTTATAGAAACAAATTTACTCGAATCATAAAACAATGTCATGTCAGGTATACACTCTCCATCGATAAAGAATGACGAAGGGAGCCCACCCCAAATAAAATGGATCAAGGCTAGGCAGAGAGAGAGGTGTTCAAAATAACCTCTATGAATGATACTTAAATAATTATACACCGGCCAGTCAGGACTTCACTAATGAGAACTATCTCATTGTGCGAGAGGGATACACTAGAAACCAGTATTGTTAATTTCAAGAACATTCCTTTCGCACGTCTACTGGTAATGAAAATAAACTTTAGGTGCGTCATGTTTACCTCAAATAAATGAATTTTCTTTCTTCTTTTCTTTATTGCTATGTCTGGCGCATACAGTTTGTTTGTATTTACGATTTGAAACTGTCGTCTGCAAGTAGTGACGTGTCGCGCTCTGATTCGCTTTCAATGTCACGTGACCAATGGCTGGCAACAATGTCTTCCGCGCATCTCGCCGTGTGACGATCGACACTTCGTCTCCCACTCGGACACTGCCTTACTCCATATATCATCACTGCGCCTTGCCAGGTGTCCTGCCCAACTCCATTTGAGTTCCATAACTCATTTTCCGATATCTAAAACCTTCGTACGTCTTCGGATCTCGGTCTATAAGCTTTATGCCAAGCATGGAACGTTCCGTGGCTCTCTCTCATGTGCAACTCTCACCCTGTACACAGCCTCCTGCGTCACCGTCCACGTCTCAGCACCGTACGTCATGGTGGGCAGAACACACTGGTTATAGAGCCGGGACTTCAGACATTGTGGAATTTTGTCTGATTTCAGAATGTTGTCCAATTTGCTAAATGTGGTCCTCCCAAGCAGTATTCTTCGCGATACCTAACACCGTTTGTTGATCTTTGCCAAATGAAAGAATATGGCCAAGATACATTTATAATATTACCTAGTGTAAACTAATGCGACATTATATTCTTTGGGTTCTCCCAGCATACGCCTTACGTGTATACGTAGCATGACTTGAGTTTTCCGTACATTGAGTTTTCAGTAATAAAAGCGATAACGTCGTCGTGATTCCTAGGAAAGGAACGCTTCATAAACTAAGATTGATTTTCTGATTAAAAAACGGGTTTTTGTTTTTGAAAGTTGAAGCAAATTGATTATTTCAGTAATTTAAAAATTGTATCGATTCTACCAGATGATTTAATCCGTTTAAAAAGATTGCTCACCCTATAGGCACATGAATAAATAGCCGAGCAGAATGAAAGCTTCTTAGCAGAGCTCAAAATTATTACCTACTTTCATAGGGATGTCACTCGGTTATAGAAAATTTAAAAAAAGGGCAACTGTGAGTCGGGATTTGGCAATGAGCACGAACGGATGGACGGACGGATGGACAGACGGACATGGCGAAACTATAAGGTTTCTTTCTTTTTTATCTAAACACGATAAAATAAAATAAATAAAAGATTTGATGTATTTTTTAGGGGTCAACGACTGCTAGTGTTGCTACTAGAAGTATGAGTTGAGAAAATATGTTTTATCGTGTTTAGATATACTTAGATACCAATCACGTCTTTTATGATTTTTTAACTGATATACAAGTGAATACAACAAAACTGCGGTCGATGACCCCACAAAAAAAACCATCGAATTAATTTACTTTATTTTTTGTTTTGTCATGTTTAGATATCGATGCCCATCACGTCTGCGGAGTTTCGCTAGATAAATTAAGTTGACCCTATATGTATCTCTTTAACTTAAACGGGAAGACCAACCTCATAATGTACGTTTCTTGAGCGAGAAAATGTTGATAGCTGGTCGCTTCCTTGTCGGTGGTGAGACAGATGCCTAAGCCCTATATTCATTGGAAACAATGTGCGTATTTTATTTCACACGAATACGGAACAGAGCATGTTTCCAGAGTAAAATGTTTCCCATAACACAGAAACATGTTGCTGGAACAAAGTTGCACCGCACCTTTGTCAATAATTACGCCGCGGTTTTTTTTTTTTCATTAAGTTGGTTTAGCATAATCAGCGTATAATGTTCCCACTACTGGGACACACGACTCCTCTCTGTGAGAGGGAGTGGGCCGTAACCCACCACGCGGGCCAAGTGCGGGTTGGCAGATGTTACATGTTTTCGAATTTTTGGTTCTAGAACATGCCGGTTTCCTCACGATGTTTTGCGTCAACGTTTTAAGAGCAGTGGTTATGAAATAATTTACACAAAGTAACACGCCTGTCTGGGTTCGAACCTACGACAAATAACTCGTAAGTCGCGGCCGATACCACTGAGCCACCACTGCTCTCTTGCAGTGTTCAGTAGGTTTAGGCTTGACTGATTGGCCGGAAAAGGCAGCAGACAAACACGAATGGAAAAAAAAATGTTTATTTAAAACTGTTTTACACGTCAATAATATTTTAAAAACTAGATGAGGTCGGTGCTTCTTATCCGACTACTCTGAGAAGAATTATCGAAAGGTCACAGTCTCTTTTAGGTCCGTATTACAGAATGTTCCTCAAGTCCAGTTTGATCTTCAATCAGTCGATCACTGTTTAATTATAAATGATAAATGATTTTATTTCTGTAAGTAGGTTTGTACAAACACTTTTACACGTCAATCATATTTTTAAACTAGATGAGGTTGGCGTTTCCTATCTGACTACTCTGAAAAGAAAGGCCGAAACAAACTCAGAGGTCACAGTCTCTTTTAAAGTCCAGACATAATCTTGGTCAAATGGTTGGTATAGAATTGGTACTTTAGCATAGGTCTTATTTCAGGACGGTAATCAATCTAAACTCAGCTGTAGCGAGACTCAAATAGAGCCTCAAGCAGAGATGTATATTGTATATGCATCGGGTTTTCGTTTTACGTAATTTACAAGACATTATAAGTGATCAGTTTTTTTTTATGGATTTATTTTTTTATTTTTGTTTTGCTGATTTTGTTTTTCCATAAAAATAACATAACATCACGTTAGTATTTCCCGCAGGGTTAGGCAGAGGTGCACCCATAGTACACCCACATTTCGCCAGTTATGTTTAAGTCCCATATGATAAGGGGGCGAGCCTATTGCCATCAACCGGGCACACAGCCAGACTCCGGACTGCTAATGAAAAATTCCAGATGGAAAAACACTATAACACTTTGCCCGACCTGGGAATCGAACCCAGGACTTTACGCTCAGCAGTAGCGTTTGCAACCACTTGACCAACAAGGCAGTAATTGTTTTTTAATGTAAATGATAAATGATTTTATTTCTGTAAGTAGGTTTGTACATTTTACACCTCAATCATATTTTAAAAACCAGATCAGGTCGGCGTTTCCTATCTGACTACTCTGAGAAGAAAGGCCGAAACAAACTCAGAGGTCACAGTCTCTTTTAAAGTCTAGAAAAAATCTTGGTCAGATCATGTGAAGACCACGTAGATTGATGTCTGAAATGGTCTTTCGAGGAAAGAACCATACAGATTGAGTGGACCTTTCCAGTGAGTGCACGCATTTGTCAATCGAATGTGGGTGTACTAGGTACACCTCTGCCTAACACTTCAGAGAATGCAGGCGTGATATTATGTGTACTTAAATCCGTTTTAAAACGCCTGCCAGGTTTTGAACTTTATGATTCACAGTAGTACTTATTATCCTCATACTTATTGCAGGTCGTTAAAATTCCGACCAAACACGTATTCCGACCGTATCAATCGATTCACTATAAAAATAATTTGTTTGACTCACCATGACCCAATGTGTTGTATGTTTACTGCTATTCTGAGAAAAGAATGGAGAAAGAATTTTGTTAAAGTAATAGTAAATAGTATACTAGCCCACGTACAGTCTCGAGCATAAATGTGCTATGAACACCTCGGCAATAATATCTGATTTCATGATTCATCCATTAATATCTGTCGTCATGATGACGGCAAATATGTGTGATAAATTGTGGCGGTGGCAGCACAAATATGTCACATCGAAGGAACACCAAAACTATCTGACAAGACATGCCACGCCAACATATGGAATGATTCACATGCTTGAAAAAGATGGGTCAACTCTTAGAATTCAATAATATTGGACACGTCTTGTGTTATAAATAATGGACTTGTTATTATCGCTAATGAAGTATTTACAGGTCCCGTCACGTAAAAAGAACGCTGGCCTGTTTCTGCGCACTGAAAGATTCATTTAATTCCAGCCTATTCCAAAGTACTTACTAAGTTGCTAGTAACTATTATGATTCTACAATAAAACAACTACACTTATATTATAAAACAATAGTCTATAATAAACTAACAGTATAATAATATAATAACTCATCCCCTCCATGTCGTGCAGCGTTCTTTTTACGTGACGGGACCTGCACCCCACTTCCAATAGATTTCTGATGAAATTCAGAATGTCTGGATTTAAAAGTCACGTCAAGAAACTCAGTCTTTTGAGTTTCAGGACAAATTTTGTTAAGCAAAAGTGTTACATTAATTATGTAACCAACGAACAGATTGAAATGAACTGAATATTTCCGTGTATTCAAAATGAAAAGCAAGTAGGTACCTATGCTTCATCCATATTGAATGAATGACATGTGAAGGGCGGTCTACATAATTCTTATCGAAGTAAATATTCTTGGATTGAATGAATGAAATAATGATCGACACGCACCAATTTAAAAGCGAATCTAATCGCTTATTGCACACACTACTCGTAGAAAACTAATATTAAAATTGTGTTTTCAAGTTCAAGTTCAAGACGTTATAAGCGTAATATTAAATCACGCCTGTAATCCCCGAAAGGTTTAGGCAGAGGTGTACCTATACACTATGTGGGTGTACACCCACATTTCGCGAGTTATTTATAAGTCACCTGTAATAGGGGGCGAGCCTATTGCCATCAAGCGGGCACAAATCAGACTCCGGGCTGCTACTGAGAAATTACTATAACACTTTACCTGACCTGCGAATCGAACCCTCATGCTAGGCAATAGCGCTTGCGACCACTACGTCAACGAGACAGTTATGGTGATAAAATGTTGTATTAGAAATTAAAACTCAAGTTGTATGTTTTGTATAAAATTTATATAAACAAATCAGTTTAATCGTTAGCAATATTTTCCCATTTATTTGCAAACCATATCATTCGGCTCAAAATACCATTTTTTTTATTTTTATGAATTAAATAAATAAATAGAATGTGCCACTATTAACTAAAGGAGGGTCAGCGTACAAAAGCACCACACATTTTCACTGGAAAAAGGCTAAAGGAAAATGGGATGGTTGGCTGGGTCATCCAACATCTAAAGTAAAGTCAGGGAAAATTATTTCTATAGCAGCATATTGCTGAGTTAACATAACGTGGCGAACATAACTTTAACTGGCTAATTCAGCCAGTTAAAGTTATGTTCGCCACCCAAGCAACAGGATTTTGTTATTGAATTTCTTCAATTTAGCGGAAAGATAAGAAAGTAGTTCCACCACAATTATTACAGTTGTTAGCAAACGAAATAGAAACTGTGTTTACTTGATAATAATAGATTTACTAACAGAATAATATTATGTTGCCATTTCCTGCTAAAAATAATCTAGGTATCCTCTTCATAAAAACTGAAAAGATATCAAGCAATTTCAAGCTGCAAAGATTTCTTGTATCGTGTGCGGTAAACACATCTTGTTTGTTACATCTTCTGTAGTACCTAACAATTAATGTATGTGAGAGAACATCCATGGTTTTACAACAATGATGATTTGTTTATAAATTCACATCATTGTCAAATCACATCCTCAAGAAAAGACTTAGCAATCCCATTATTCTTTTCGTCTTCTCACTGTAGTTAAACAGGAACAACTCGTCAAACAATTTTTATTCCCAAGAAAAGGTTTATTCCGAAATAAATCATTTGTTTACCAACGTCGAAGGGGCTCGTGGCTGAGTAACAGGCGCTCTTCGGGTCAATCGATAAAGTTTAAGCATGCCTCGGTCGGCTCGTGCAGGATGGGTAACTGTTCATCCATTTCGAGATCCCTCCGTGCCTCGGAAAGAAAGTTAAGCCATTGACCCCGCCTATCATTCGTAGATCTTTGACAAACGCAGACTTTACGAGTAGTCAAAAGTCCAATAATCTGACGAACAGTCTTACCAAGGGGTACCCAATATGTTTCCCAGTTACCAGGTTGTAGAGTTAGGACAGGAGTCGCTCCAAGTATACTACTGGTATTGAGCTGTTAGACTGTTAGCCATTGAAACCGACCCTAACATAGTTGCAAAAAGTTTAGCCAACGGCTAGACCAAAGAGGCAGTCTAACAAGGTTGCCAGACTTCCTCTTTGGTCTAATTCAGGGGTTGAAGGTTGAGTCCTCGGACCGGGCAGTGTTAATGGGTATTTCCGTCAGGAAATTGTCAGTAACAACTGTCTAGTTTTGTCTACAGTTAATGAAAATAGATTCTCCATCTATTACATGGGACTTAACAAAATAACTGGTGAAATGTGGGTGTAAACCAAAAGAGGATCGAGGCATAAGGAGTATGTAAGGATCGTAGTAGGTGGCGTTCTGTAGTTTCATGGGAAGAAGGCGTGAGTTTATGTATGTATGTGGGTGTACTATACAACTACCACTTCGGGGTAATTTTGTATCGTCAAGCATGGCCAGTATATTGCCTGGGTAACGGGATGGGAACGTAATAGATACTTTTTTGGGAATTGATTTTTTTACGATAAATTCGTTTATGAGGTACCGGAAAAGTACTCAACCCTATGCGTAACATGTGAGACATGTACTCAACCCTATGCATAACATGTGAGACATCTACTCCACCCTATGCGTAAGTCTTATACTCACGCATAGGTTGAGTACATTTCTCACAATAATCAGTTTTTGGTTGAAAGGCGAAAACATAAAAAGTGCTATAACTCAAAAACAACTCAGTTACGACGGGGTATTTATTGCGAAATACCTTTGTTATTTATAATACCTTCAAGGATTACATCGAATTACCAATCACCCGTATGAAGTTCTGACAGGAAGCTAGAAGCGCTTGCTAATAACAACTATCAATTGTTTTGATAACAAGTTCCGAGATCAACTTGGCTTCCTGTTAGTGGTTTGTCAACTGACACGATGTCAGGTAGGAAAGATAATAATAATAATCAACATCGACTAATACCGGGTATTTAACTAAGCTGGCCAATTATTTTTTAAATTTTTAGTCCCCTACTTAAAACCAGGACCAAAAGACCATAAAATTAAGGATTTTATTCTGGTGATAGCTCAGAAAGTTTGTAGGATCATTCATTTGTTTATTAATAGGTATAAATATTTCTAAAGGATGATAATGTCCTAAACGTTTCCAAAAAGATGTATGTATGTCATACAGATGCTAAGGAAGTAACGTCCAGGTAAAACAAAATGGCGGTAAACAATATTTTTGGTTTTAAAGCAGTGCAGAAGCTGATGTGACATAGACGGACTGCACTAAAAGTTGCTTTAATTGAAAAATTGGATATTGCTGACTAATGTGATAATTATTTCAAGTTTTTCAAAATGTGCTTTACTAATTTATTTTCTTATTGATGTGATAAGAGTCCCTATTGGTATTACTCGCGCGAACAATTTTTCGAAAATAAAGACCATACTTTAAAATTTAACTTAATCAATTGACAAAACAACAACAACAACAATTAAACAACACAACAACAACAACATGCAACAACAAAAATTCAACAACAATCAACTACAATTACAATTCTTGCAAATAAATATCATTTCATATCATATTCATTTTCATTAAAAAAATAAGTTCGCCTACACTGCACCTCAAAAAAATACTTTAAAAAATACTCACAATAAATTAACCAAGACTTTGAACGCTGTCGCCATCATCGCTAACTTGACTTAACGCGTTACTTTACACTGCACGATAGCACTCGACTGACCAACGATTTGTTACGTGATGTTAAATGCGCAACACTGAGTTATATTGCTATTAGCCCTCAATGAAATCGGTGCATTTGCATGGATTGAGGTGTCTTGATCGTTGCGTGTCATGAAAATATGACAATTCAGAATTTTGGTTTTAATGATCAGCTTTCTGTTGTTCGGTTATTTATCGAAAATTGGCGTTAATACGAGGGTGACACTGAAAGTTCTTAGCAAATCAAAAGATGAACAATCTAGCAAGTTATTCGTTTTATTATATATTTTCAAAATAGTGTCCATTTACATCAATACATCCCTGCATCCGATCGAACCACTGAGAAAATCACTTTGCCCACTCGTCCTTAGGGGTCTCTTCGACGGCATTTTGAAACTCAGCCACTTCCTCGGCGTCCATAAAACGTTTTCCTCGAAGTTTTTCTTTTATTTTCGGAAATAAATAAAAATCCCCAGGTGCGAGGTGGTTTTTTCCTACGCTTCGACCTCTCTTCACTTTAGTTGGCAACTCCTCGGAAGGAAACACCCAGACAGCAGATTGTCTCTTAGTTTCAGGCTCATAACAATAAATCCAGCTTTCGTCACCCGTAAGTATGTCGAACACAGCATTTCAGTCACCTCCGTTAAATCTTTAAACCATTTCACGACACCAATCAACACGACGGAGTTTTTGGGCCCCTGTCAAATTATGAGGTATCCGCCGAACACAAAGCTTCCTGACTGGAGGATTTTGTACACTTGACTCATACCGATGCCTAAGCTTGTCCAAATCTGCTGATAAGTCTCTCTCTTCTTCTTTTTTTTATCTTTAGTCATCGTCGTAGAAGGCCGTCCCTCACGCAGATCATCGGTGAGATTAGTGCGACCACGTTTAAACTCATTAAACAATTTGTAAACAGTAGCACGAGATGGGGCTTCATCGTGAAAGGCCAATCGAAGTCTATCATAACTTTCTTGTTGTCTAAATGACATCGAAAGTCATAAAAAATCATTGTGCGAAAATTTTCTCGCGTTAAATTCATGCTGACGTGACACAGACAATTTTCAATGTGCTGCCAAATCGTAAAAAATGAAAAATGAATACAATACATACACAATAATATAAATAATAATAGTTCCATTTTAAAAATATGAACTATTTTTTTTATTATATCGTTTACAAGTGGCCAGTTCTAAAAACGTTCAGTGTCGCTCTCGTACAATAAAATGTAAATAAAGTCAATTTTATTGTTTTAATACCAGTTTTGGATGCTTGGGCATAATTCTGAATCCACAACGCAAAGACGATAAGATTTTCTCCCAGCAGGCTGTGGCACAGTGACTTAATAATGTTGGTGCATAGTTCCAATTTTTCGTTTCTTATGGAGGCAAAAATTCTATGCTTACTTTCTTTTTTAAAACAAATTAAGAATTTTTAACCTTCTATGGAATACCTTTCCAAGGGGCCTTGCCTGAGATTATAACCAGTAATGCCTCTTCCATACAGGGTCTCGTGATTGCTATGCTGTGATAAGATAGCAAATCTTATGTTAACGAGCATCTGAGCAGTGATTGCATTTCGCCTTATATGGTAACTTCGATTTCTATCGTTCCCACGATTTCTTACTCAACATTGAATGAGTCAACATTGAGTGTGTCAGCGTTATGTTGTTACTTTTTTATTCATAGACATATATTATTACTTTAATAGTTAGGCTAGATTTATTCCCGGTTGATAGCAAGAGGCTCGCAGCTTATTACATGGAACATAGATATAACGTGCAAAATGTGCGTATAATATACATCCCTGCTTAACTCTTCGGGGTATGTATGAATGTTAAGTGTTTCCAAGTCATGATACGTTTTGCGTTGACTTCATATAACATGGGACAAGGGCCACCGACCCGTACTGAGCCCGCATGGTGGATTATGGCCTGCTCTCACTCACAGAGAAGAGGCCTGTGTCCCAGCAGTGGTAACATTATAGGCTGATTGTTACGGCAGGAAGACGAAAAAATTTCGCCTGTTCTGATATGAAAATCTCAAAAGCCCGTCCATTGTAGTTTCTTCAAAGTATCAAAACCGTTCCTTCCAACTATTTACTACACGTTACTGTACATATCATTGTTCCAGGCATGGAAACTTTGATTAAATACCGTCGTATACGACGCAGAGTGTGTGGCGTACAAAACATAGGTTTTGTTTGTATAACTTTGTCACAATGACAATTTTATACTACTATACCTTTTGATTTTCGGCTTGGGAACATATACAAATATACACAACAGTTGGGAATCAAATTATTTTCCCTCGGTACTAAGCAACTGATAGAATAGAATACTTTTTATTATGTACATCATAAAATATACAGATATAAATGTAGAACTTCAACTAACTAGTCAAAAAATTACTAAACTCTCGTGCATACAATGGACCTTACTCCGTAGGAAAAGTCGTTCTCAAAAAAGACAACCAAAATTCTGTTTGGAACGTAAGTTGAACTATAGTTTGCCGAGATGGAAAATGGGCCATGAAACGACGGTGCTACTGCCCAATCTGCTCATACTCTTGATTTAGTTCTTGAGGAATCAATAGCAACTGTTGAATCTTAAATACTTGTGGTTGGATTTATTTTGGTTTAAGATGTGTACTTTCTTCATTCGTGTCGACACAAATCATCAAGTCAAGTCTCATAATTATTATGAGAATACAGCATAATCAGCCTATAACGTTCCCACTGCGGGGACAGAGGCCTCCTCTCTGTGAGGGAGCCGGCCATATTCCACCACGAGGGCCCAGTGCGGATTGGTGAATGTCACAATGTCTTCGAATTTTTTGTTCTACGACATGTCGGTTTCTTCACGTTTTGAGAACAGTAGTGATGAAATAAATTACACAAAGTAAAGCACCTGCCTGGGTTCGGTCCCACATTCTTAAACTCGTAAATCGGGGCCATTACCACTGGGCCAACACTGCTCCATATGAGAATGAAATCTACAAATTATTAGCATATTTCATCCTCAAACAAACAAGGTTACCTATTTGGAATGCCTCTAGAATTCAGTTATAAAAATCGGTGTGAGTTGGTTTGGCACTCACGAAAATTGATGTGTAAACATGTCAGCTCGCATCAGTTTGCTCACATAGACACGGGTCTTACGCTGACGTCATCTGACGCTCGAAGTCTTACGCTTACGCGTCTGACGCTCGAAGTCCCAGCTAGCCCCTACCGTAGACAAAGCGCTAAGATGTTTACACATCAAAAACTCTTTATTGACTTGTATTTTTCTTTAATTCTAGGTCTGCTCAGAAAGCAGTGCCAGCGAATCGTCCCTAGAATCCTCAAGCGGTTACGGCAGTCAAGGAGCATTCGCAGCCGAAGACCATGCTTTGCAGCATCAGGTCCAACACGCGGATGGTGAGCGAATATCAACCTTATTGTGTGTAGCGTAGGGCTGTGATATAAAGTAGTAATCTGTTGTGTTATGTGTTACATGTGTGATAATGGACTGCATTTTGGCGACATTAAACGCTAGAGAAGTTAGGGAAAGGTAATAATTAACGTATCACGTCTATCATAATAATTATTATAATAGACTTGTTATGTACAAGTTGTTCAAAAATCTGTTAAGAATCTTAAAACGATAGAAGAAACGAAGACATTTATCGTTTCTCTAAAATATGGGATTCGAAGTTAGCTCTAAGAACATATGGATCCACGAAATAAAAAGTTTTGTTGCACGTTTGGTTATAAAAGCCTCAAATATGATTTAACCCTTGACATTATTGTCGTCATAGTGCAGTCCGTCTTTAGACTTTTTCGTTGTTTTTTCAATGTTGATATAATTATAATATAGCAGTGTGCTGTGTGAAATTTGTCTATGCCTTGGGTAGATTATTGTCTTTGCCTTAATTCCTTTTTTTTATTGTTAAAGTCCCGTAAACACCTACTTATTTGGTTTTGACAGTTGAAATTCTGAAAACATTAACCAAGCTTTTACTTTTTATTATTTTCGTATCACTTTTATTTGTGTTGTAATACCGCTTCGCATGCATTACCTAGTCGAATCCGAGATCGTAACTCTTCGGCGTGACAGCGAAGCTTCGGTCGCGGCCGCTCGGGAGAGTTTCTCTATCTCACTCGGGTCGCTGGAAGAGGCTGTGCGGTCGTTGGACGAGGCCAGCGAGACGCCGGCTTTCGCGACCATCGGCAAGAAGCCCGCCGTGCCTAAACGTAGACCTGTGTCTATGACTGGTAAGGACATAAGAAGCAAATAGGTGGTGGCCGAAAAGTAGGGGCACGTTTTTTCAAAACATCGTTGTAGGATAGCCAATCCTAGTCTATTATAGTTCTTTGAATATTCAAAGACAACCTTCTGAGGTAAGAAAACAAAGGTTGCGTAAAAATGTTGCTGCAACATATTAGAACAATGTTCTAGCAACATCAAAAGACTTGTGTCTATGACCGGTGAGGAAAAAAATGGAGTTATAGGTGGTGGTACCCAAGTTTGGCAACGTCTTTAGCAATACAATGACAAGTAGAGTTTGATGTACATACTTACATTTGCTCAGCCAAAATAAGCGGAAGCATCGAAATGCTAAGGAGAAAAATATCTGAATATAAAGTAGGTATGATAACTTCAACGTGGTGTAAGAAAACTTATGCTTATCGCGTCATCGGCAGCCAGTTCGAGTAAGTTTCCGAATGAAAAGGTATGTATATTATCAAATCAATTCATCATACAAATTATTTGGTTACCACCATTCTCTGAGTATGTTGTTAAATTACCAGAATGTCCGGCAACAATACAAGGAAGTAAGTTTATACAGGAAGAAATTTTAACCAGTGCGCAAACTGTAACCATGAATTATGCAGCATTACGAATTATTCTAGACCTCCTAGAATATAAATTTTTCGTTGGTTATCAATAATAAAATCTGCTGTTTCATAGAAAAAATTATGGAACAACATTTATTTTATTTTATTACCGACGAAGAATTTCCATGCTAGGGTCTAGAATTATATGCTGAATTCACGGTTACAGTTTGCGCACTGATAAACATTTCTTCCTGTATTACTCTGAAGATTAATGTGCATGGTTATGTTATTATTGTTTTGTTATGCTTTATTTTTTTTAAGTTACTGATTTATTTTTTATTACGAATATCACATCGCTTAAAAACAGATAAAATTACTTATAAGTACAAACCACAAAACATTATTTTGATCCGGAAATGGAAGCCTTGGCCAATAAATTCAAAATAACATAGTACATGGGACTTAAACATGACTGGTGAAATGTGGGTGAATTATATGTAAACCTCTGCATAACCCTTCTGGGATAACAGGCGTGATTATATGCTATGTTGTTATTCAAAATAACACAAGTATTTCATTTGAAGCGTTAACGGACAATGTTACCTGGTACTTGTCAAGCTCTTGTTATGAAATCCAAATTTAAGTCTGAATATACATTTTTTTTGGAAAATGGTATTATTGTCCACTAGCTTCCGCCCGCGGCTTGGCCCGCGAGGTATGTCGATAAAAAGAAGCGTATGGTGTCTTTCTCTAGGGTTCAAAGTATCCCCATAGCAAATTTTATGATAATTGGCCCAGCCGTTTCGGAGATTAGCTGGAACAAACAGACAGATAGACAAAATGAAAAAATAATGTTATAAGTACCGTGTACTTCTACTTTTTTTTTGTAAAAAAACTGTTATTTTAACATTACAACAAAGACACTTCCATTTTATTTATTTGTATAGTCCATTACAAACGGTCCTTTGACCAAATATGTAACAGTATTTTCAGCCAAAAATGCACAAACGAATTCATGTTAACCTCATTGATTTCCTCCCAGCGACAGTATGGTCTCGCCGCGGCTCGTCCAGCTCGCTGGGCAAGCCGCCGCCGCCGGTGCGACGCTCCTCTTCCATATCGAGGCCGCAGCGACCGCCTTATGTGCAAGTAAGTTACCATGACAACTTTAAAGAAAGAAAGCAAAATGCGATTATTGGCATTACAGCAAAACAATACACCTTAAAACTGCGTAAGCAGGAAGCGAGTAAAAGATTGAAGTACCTTTGAAGTTAGCTTAAAGTCATCGTAACTTTAAATTGGAGAAGACAACCATCATCCAATAACACACGCCGACATCATCTACCATCAGCGACTTGGAACCTGCACCGTGACAAGTTGGTTTGTTCCATTGGAGAAATAAAACCTGTCTCTTTAATTATGCTAAAAAAGAGCACTGTGTGCACATTTTACTAGAGCCACTTTTATTGTTTTTACGTGCTATCACTTATTTCTGAGAGCAGTGGCGGCCCAGTGATAACGGCCGCGACTTACGAGTTGCAGGTTCGAATCCAGACAGGCGCTTTAATTTGTTTAATTTTTTTCAACACCACTGCTCATAAAACGGTGAAGGAAAACATCGTAAGGAAACCGGCATGTCTTTGAACCAAAATTTCGAAGACAAGTGACGTCTACCAACCCGCCCTGGGCCCGTGTGGGAAATTACAGCCCACTGCCTCTCGCAGGGAAGAGGCCTGTGTCCCAGCAGTGGGATCATTATAGGCTGTTCATGCTTATTTCTGAGAATGCTTGTTAACCTGTAATTGGCGACTATAAGTCCGAGGCTATTTTTACCTATACATAAATAAATAAATTATGTATTTTGTAAAAGTCCGTACCACTTACTGTACTTACCTATAATATAGGAATATCGTTGCGATGACATTGCTATGAAACTTGTGACATAAGCAAAGGCGTGAATCGCACTTCTCCGCTCAGAGGCTATAATGTGAGAATAAATCTGTAAAGGATATTCATTGTCTTTCTAATCTAGTATTATTAAAAGACCATGTTAGTTACTGATTGCTTAAAAGGCGCTGATGTTAACTTTACGCCGTAGCAATTTACTTACCCTTGTGGGGGGAGTCAACAAACTAACTAATACAATTTGTTCCACAGAACACACAATCCCCGGCGATGTGCCCGACGGACGCGGACAACCTGCCGCCTCCTCCCGCGTTCCTGCTGCAGCCCGACGGTGACGCAGCCGGTGATTATGACTGTATTGAACTTTATGCACTATTATTATTATGTAGTTTAGAATAAAGGGTTGATTTTGGAGACCGGGCAGTCAGTGGAGATACATACGTTTTATACTCGTTGTAATGACCGAACGAACTCCTCCGTCCCAACAGAGTTGTGTTGGGCGGTCACCAGTAGCACAGCCTGCCAAGAGTTCTGATACAATACATTGTGGAATGTCGGGACGTACCAAAAGGCTCCGATAACATGTAGTATTGTGAAATGAATGGAGGAAATACAAAAGTTTTACACTCAAAGCAAGGCTATCAATAACCTGACCCACCCCAACGACAGCGTCAATTTCTTACGAAATTAATGTAATTATTTTTTTTTCGTTTTATGGTTTTTCTTGTACTCTTGCCTCAGTAGTTCTAGAAGAGTCTTTTAATCCTTATACGAAACTGACATCATAAAAAAAAGATGAAAATTGACGTTTTCCTTTGTGCCATTTTTTCAAAATCTGTGAACGCACTTAGTAATTAGGTACCGTACTCAAAAAGTTAAGGATAGTCTCTTCAGCACTTTTTTTGTAGCTTCAACTGCCCTTTTGGTGGTACGAATTTGTTGCAGTAAAATAGTAAGATAGGATCAAGGCACCGGTTGTGGAGTGAGTCGGATTTCCAAACCCAAAAAAGATTGCTTGCATACATTTTTTATCCTGTTAAATTTGGTAATTGATATGTATAATGTGTAGCCAAATTGAATGTTTTTAGGGATTGTGTAGCACAATCAATTATTTCAATTATGCTTTGGCTATTTTACAGCAACAAATACAAAAAAAAACATAATTAGAAATGATATAATCCGCGTTCACTATACAAAACATATCGAAGCGCTAAGTTTGCACAAAGTTTTTTATTGCGTGCACTGCGTACAAGCTTAAACGCACCAATGCGATACACAGGCTGGCTTAACGCACTTCAATTTCGACATCGCTTAAATAACATAATAAATTGACAAGCAATGATTTAATCCTGACAATTATTGATAATATCTCCAGTTTTATCATGGTGCCTCATGTGGCTTCTATTTCTATTCTACATAAGCTTCATGGGTTCAATTCCTCAACATGTTTAAACAGACTCAATTTTTTAATGGACTTCAGTGAGTCTAATCATGTTACATTAGAAAATGGAACCATGAAACAGGAGGAATAAGATATTTGACTGTATTTTAAAGATTTGATTTTTCGAAACCTAGAAATATATTAAGCCACAATAAAAAAAAAATGTTAATATATCTCAAAAAATTGAGAAGCTCTATGCGTTTTAAGCACGATGCTAGACAGAGACAGCATTATTAGCATGTGACGTCACAACATAGGAATAGGAACGCCATAGTAACTTCGTGCCATTCAATACAATGATCGTTTTGCGTAACAAGGATAGAAGAATAATTTCAAAAGTGGCTAACTTCTCCATTTTTCCACCGGTGTTATTATTTTTTACAAATCCTGATTTTTTAGTAACATCTTTAAAATGAGTATTAATTATTAGTATTCTTGGGACTGAGTTAAAAAAACAAAATTTCTCACCAAGTGAACTAGCTTTCAGTCTGTTTTCCTACTTGTAACATTGAAGGCAGATTACAAGTCGATATAAACTAACCAACTAAGTAATTTCTTTCAGCGCACATCAACGTAGCCGAAACAGTAAAACAACTAACGGAACTAAAACACATGCCCGCATCGCCCGGCATTATTCGCCGCAGTCTCCAACAACTGACCACAACCAACAACTCCAACAACGCGAACCAACAACAACAGCCACAGTCCCCAACAACGCCGTCTCTGAGCACGTTTCAACAAGCGAAAAGTAACTTTTCGTCCTCCACTAGTTTGAATAGTACGGGGAATTTGAACCCTATATATGGGCAAACTGGGCATAGGATAATGGCGTATGTGGAGAATTCTATGTATGTGAGGAAGAATAGCTTGAATAGCTCGAATTCGGATTTGATTAATGCTGGTGAGTTGTTTCTTTAGTTTATTTTTATATTGGGACGTGTGGCTAAGTAATAACTGCCGCACGGATCGGTCGATCAGGTTAAGCTACGCTTGCCGCGGTTGGCCCGTGGATGGGTGACCATCTTTACATACCAAGACCCTACGTGCCTCGGAAAGTATAAACTGGTATTTAAAATTTCCACAAGATACGACGTGTCACTCAAAAAAGCGCGGTGATTACCTATAACCGAAGTTCGGCCGAACTTTTTATTTTCACCGATTTTTTTATGCTCGGCTGAAGTTCGCATTCGGTTCAAACCACTTTCAGCCTATCCCTAATTTTGTATTGTATCACTGCAGGTATATACGCCGAAGGTCGCGGCTCGCCTCACGGCTCCTCTCCCTCCACACCGATCTACGGAGAAAACAACTCGTTCTCTAGTTTCGGACCGAGAATGTCGAACGAGTCACATTACGGACAAACTGGTGAGATTTGTGTATAGCTAAAAAACACGATAAATAAATCAAAACGACTATCAACATACACATACACATATATAACATCACGCCTGTATTCCCCGAAGGGATAGGCAGAGGTGTACCTATAGCACACCCACATTTCGCCAGTTATGTTTAAGTTCCATATAATAGGGGGCGAGCCTATTGCCATCAACCGGGCACAAATCCGGACTCCGGGCTGCTACCGAGAAATTCCAGATGGAAAAACCCGATAACACTTTGCCGGACCCGGGAATCGAACCCAGGACCTCATGCTCAGCAGTAGCGCTTGCGACCACTAGACCAACGAGGCAGTGCCCATAAAACTGTCCATAAAATCACAGAAAATAGCGAAGTGTGTCAATCTGCTTTACAGTCAAACAGATAATTATGCTTAGGGTGGTGCCAAACTAAGGGTAAACTGGCATTATTGCAACGGCTCACTTTGAGCACTCGTCAATAATACTAGGTTAGTCGAGCCCTAGACCTACAATAATATTAATACCACCAAAATGTATGTCTAAGATCCGTCTTACGTCTTGCAAGTTCCCAATACGGAGAGTATTCATGATTAAAAGGTTTCAGTGCCTCATATAATGGCGCATTCACAAGTAGGTTCACACTATGACGGCAACACGGCTCAGCCTATTGCCGCCGGCATTATCAATATTAATTTGCTTCTTATGCAGTGCCGGTGGCTCATTATTGTGTAGGAACCTGTGATGAATTTTTGTATGTACTTTCAGTTCCAAAAGTATTTGATGAAAGTGTAAACAAACCTTGTTCAGGTTATATTCTTACACTATCACTCATTACTGGGAATTAGTAAAATATTTATTTGTATTTAGAAGGTTTCAACTTTATATCTCACCCACAGAGATACTCCGTGATCTCACCACTTTTTACAACAGTTATTGTTTGAATAACTTTATTAAATCCTAATTAAAAAATCTTCGACGAAACTTGAGGTTATAAAATTAACCTCATTAAGCAAACGGAAAACATTATTATTCTAATTTAAAATTATAATTTCTGGTTTAAGTCTACAAATATTAAAATCAAAGCACTCAATTTGGGAGTGGTATCCACAAGTGTGGTTTCTGATCCATTTGTTTACATTTCCTTCAAATACTGTTAGAGCAGACCATAAGTATAACCCATGAGAAATCTTACAGGTTTCAAAATGCAACAAGACAAGAAATACGGCCAGAACACGATCTACGCACAACCATCGGAAATAATAGCCGGCTTCAACAACATGTCGCGACACGACACACTCAGTCCTTTAGCGATGAGGAAGAACATCGCAGCCAGGTCGCACAGCGCTGACAGGCATCATCTCGAACGTGAGTACCTTTTTTTATTTAGCCTTCATAATGCTTGCCCTTGAACCAAGTGTACAAACACGTTGTGAATATGTGTGTGAAGACGAGTAGCGTCAGCACAACCGATTCGCCTTTGTCTTGGACGGTTCCGAGAGCTCCTGCGCTTACACACACATTCACAGCGTGTTTGTACACTTGGTAACCACAAGTAAAGCGCGCGTCAGTTCGTGAATAAAACTACCAGGACAAAGGAGGCTATTGCAAAAAATAAAATGAAAATACCTTTGCCAAAAATGTCCACCTTACTTTATTGGATAATATATTATTAAATCTATACGATTATGCTTAAATCGGAGATTAGTTACGACCTAAAATAATGTGAAAAAGCTTGTAAGATTTGCATAAAATCTAAATAATTACTAATGTGGGCAGAAAAAGTCGCATATGCCCTATATTGGGGTAAAAGCACCTATTTAAAATAACTTATTGATTTTTGTAGCTTACGAGTATGTGCTCACAAGCAGAGGCATGATCCTCCAGTGTAAAATTCACACAAAAACTATCTCTAAAGTTGAATCGGTAAAGTCCCAATCCGACTAAAAGTATGTTTTGTATTTTTGGGGGCTAAAGTGACTATTTTATGTAGGATTAGTGTTGTTTATAGGTAAATATATCGATACATTGTAAAATGTGTAGGTCATCGATACTGATGGATGCCTAAATAAAATAAAACTACGCTTTGTTTTTAATTAATGGTGAATTCATTCCAGCATACCTACACCTGTTTTTGAGCACGCGTGACATATAAATGTGAAATTACAATACTTAATGTGAAAACACATTAAGCGAATATACTAACATACATACATACTTCTAAAATAAATACCACTAAAATATATAAAAATATAATGTAATTTAAATAATAAATACATAAGCAACTATGACAAAGTGGAAAGATAGTGTTCTTTTACTCTACTTATAATGGCTTTAATGGCTTTTATTATAATGGCTTTTAATGAATTTTAGACAGAAAACAGACCTTATGCCATGCCAGGTAGAACTCAAATCTTTTTAAATCATGCTGTTTTTCCAAATTACAAGCACTCAAAGTCGTAGGCAAAGTTGTAGCTAAGAGACGCAACTTTGCCTAGAAAGATATCTAAGTAAATATAATGTTGACCGTTTCAGTATTTTTTTTCCGTATGCATGAGACACCGTGCTTGTCCCAGGCAGTTAGATTATCGCCATTAAGCTAATATATTTTTTATTCACAACTGATAGGCAAAGTTGTAGCAGGTACCACAAACTTTCCATACAAAATATCGTTGACTGTAGGGTGTCCAAACAAAAACATTTGTGCACAATAGTGCACAAGATTGCCTACTAAGTTACTGTGACGAAATCATGTTCTTTTCATAAAAATATGAAACAATACGGAAAATGGACAGCATTTTCTTATCTTGGAACGTTATTTCTGGTCGAGAACACCTTTTTTCTATTTGAGACGGCAAAAGTTACGGGACACTAAATAATTCCACCCACACGCACCGGTTTTTGTCGCACAAAATGTAGTTACCATTGTAAAAAAATAAAAATATGTTGCCCTAATAATGCAATGTTCCTATCAAATGGTAGAAAGCAAAAAAAAACTAAGCAAACGCGAAATATCGTCATCGAAACGAAATAGGTAAAATTGGGCTTACTTGGCAAAGTTGCATTTTACGGTAACAACATGACCTACAATCGTTGACCCCAAAAGGAAAACACCAAATCACTTTTTTTTACGTTTTTATCTTGTTCATATATCGATACCAATCGCGTTTGTGAAGTTTCAGTAGCTAATTTAAATTGACCTTGTTTAATATACTAACCGCCGCACGGGTCGATCGATGGGTGACTAGATCATCTTTACATACCGAGATTCCTCCATGCTTCGGAAAGTACGTTAAGCCGTTGGTCTCGGCATCATTCGTGGATCTTTGACAGTCGTTACGGGTCGTCAAAAGCCCAAAAGTTTGATAACCAGTCTTACCAAGGGGTATCGTGTTACTCAGTAACTGAGTTGTGGTGGTCCGATAGGTAGTCGCTCAAAGTAAAATATTGGTATTCAGCTGCATTTGGTTAGACTGGAAGCCGACTCTAACATAGAACTGGGAAAAGGCTATCCTGATTAATTGAAACTATACAGGGTTAAAATAAATTAGCTAGGGAAACAGCTGCGTATACAGTGTATACGCAGCTGTTTCTGATGAATACACGGCTCTATTCTGGGCACATGATTGCCTACACTGCCCGCCCGCAGGCGGCCTCATAGCGCAGCTGAGCGCCAAGCTGGCGCCGCAGCACTCGCCGCACAGCGCGCGCCGCGCCGCGCCGCCGCTGGTGCCCGCCAAGGGGAAAGGTATCATACCTCTGTTTTATTGTTACAATTTATTCTAGTCACATATGGACGAAAAGTAGGGAGGAGAGTAACTCGAAATTAAGTATACTTTCTTTTAACAAACAGAAACACACGTTAAGGGTATTCCAAAAATCAACTCTTGACGGGGTGAAATTGGGGATTATATTACTGCGCGGCTTGATAAACTATATAGTTACTTAGTTGGTGTAAAATATTTTTTTGTAAATTACCTATATACTCTAAAACTGTCTTACCTCTAAATCTGTACATTTAAGAATTTAAAAATAAGTATTATTATGACTTAAATCATCATAATTCAGCCGAAAGACGACCACTACTACACACAGGCGTCCCTCATGCGTCGCCAGCACGGAATAGAAAAAACAAGTGCAAATGCCCACGCAGCTATCCCGTGCGTGTCGCAACTATGCGGAAAAATATGTAAAATAATAACAACCTTCGACAGTTGTAATAAGTCTTAATTTGGTATGAACAACAAATAAGCTTTTCGTCTAAGTTGAATTTGTTGCTGTGTCGCCTGAAATAAATAGTATTATTATTATTAAAGCTGTGTGGGCACGTGCACTTGTTTTTTCTATTCCGTAGACGCTCCAACGACTGGTCCTGTGCTACTAACATCCAGCACATGCCCGCGAGCGGCAATAAATTAAATGCCAATTTTTTTAGGGAAATTTTTCTTCGCCCTTATTTATATATTATTTTATCGGCAGGAACAATTCCAGTGCAACCCGCGTTCCTAGACAAGCTGTCGGCGACAATACAACAGCAACGTCGGCAGCTGGAGACCACGCGCGCTAAGTGTGTACGGGACATGATTAACCAACATGCACAGGTAACATTCGTTTATTTGCTTATTTGGAGTAGAATTGTATACTGTGCAGTATATGTTCTCCAATAATTCCATTTTTAGGGTTACATAGTCAACCAGGAACCCTTATAGTTTCGCCATTACCGTTCGCCTGTCTGCAGCTTAGCTCAGAGACTCTTAAGTACTAGAAAGCTTTAATTTGGTCACGTCACAGTTCAATTCAGTCACGCCGTCAGTGGTAAAATAAAATCTTGAAAAAAAATGGGGATGATTTTTTTTCTTCGTCTACCCCATGGTGTAGGATGTCGTTGGATAGGTCTTTCAAAAATATTGCGGGTTTGTCGAAACAATTTTTCGATTAAGGGATCCGTTTGTGAAATATTAATCTTTAAAGTGCTAAGTTTTGGTATTGTCAAGTGTGTCCCCTGCCAGCTAAATGGTTGTTTTTGGATATGAGAAAAAAATCACGGTAGTAGTATATATAACGAATTTAAAGGAAAACTAACACAGATAAGTAGGCTTTACAAGTTAACGTGTAATAGTCGACCAACTAACATTTGCAGTTGGAACGTATGGGAGAACATGTTTTTCAACTACAATGTTAAGTTTGTTCTTGGGATAAATATTCATCCCAACTTCGGAACCCTTTATTGCGCGTTTTCCGACACGCACTTGGCCGGAGAGTTCGTTGAAGTTCTGGTTTAGTTGATGCTACAACAAATTATAATCAGAGCCAATAAAATTAGTTCATTCATTTTACTGACTTTCTGTGTCATATCGTTTACAAGCGTAGTATTTGATTACTACGCTTGTAAATAAAAGCAATACATTTTCACACCACCTGCTCGAAAATGTCAAATTATATGTCATGCAAACCTAACTTAAACCCAGTCATTAAAGCCCTGGGCTCTAGCCGGGCAATAATATTGTACTGAGTTTTATTATGACCCGCTGGTGCATAATATGTTTTAATTTGGAACTTCAACTATGAAATTCGTATGAAAACTTTTACCAGAAAAAAAACAAGGCTCGACCAAAGACTTCTCATAGGTTTCAGTTGCCGTCGATGAACAAAATAATTGAAACACGCCACTTAATAGAAATATTATTGTGGACTAATAAGTAACAAATAATGAATATTAATTTGTAATAATTACAACAAAAAAATGGTGTTTCTGTGTAATATGATTGATGATGACTATGCATAATTATACGGTCACCTACTAGGAGTACTTAATACATACCTAGACCGCAGACACATCGTCTCACTGTAATTTGACTCATAAAACAATAGAGCAACGCGTGACTACGTCACATCTTATGGTTTTACCCACAGAACACTAGGCGTAGTATGACTAGTAGTAAAAAATGTAAAGTTAACGTGGCAAGCATGACATGTATGATTTGTAAGTAGGTTAAGGTGGTATACGGTGTTGACATATAGTCAAGCAGATTTTTTTAAATTGTTTCTTAAGGCGAAAGCGTCGTCTGACACGCCCTCCCGCTCCGCCCGGAGCGGGAAAAGTCATTTGATGATTTCACGCCCAAAAAAAAAGGGTCGCCCACGAAATTCCAATTTTCTTATGGTTTTTGCAATTTGCAGGTCAGTATCAGGTTGTATGTTGATCTAAATATGATTCGCGGCCGTAACAAATATTTAATTATAGAATTATAATCATAAAAATCATCAATACATCTCTCTAAGTTCATATTTTACTCCATTTAATGACTATTTCATGAAATAATGGCATTTGAGGTCAATTCTAACTTAAGGAGTTGTATTGCTGATTCGAATGATTATAATTCTGTAAAACTATATTTGTTACGGTCGTGAATCATATTTTAGTCAATGAAAATTTTCAGGTCAGTATCAGTATACTGACCTGAAAAATTGCAGAAAACGTAAGTAAATTTGAATTTCGCGGGGTACCCTGGCGCTTCCCCCTTAAGTCTTTCGGGGTATTATTGACGAAATAGGTATGTACAAAATATACAAGTTTTTAATAATTTTAATTAGAAGTATCAACGCCTGTTCTGGTGATTCACTGTTCTTTGGCGAAAAAGGTATGGTGCTATTCGTCCTTTATATCCATACTTGCTTTTGCCCGTGGGTTTTCCAGGAAATTGTCGTACCGGAACGTACAGCCGTGATATAAAGTATACTATATCCTAACCCAGGGCATAGTCTACCTGTGTGTCCATCGAAATCCGTTCAACCGTTACGATGTGAAAAAGTAACAGACAGACAGAGTTACTTTCACATTAATTTATAATATCACAGATGGAAGTACTACAAAGAACACAAAACAAAATTGTAAAAACATTATATCACTATCATTACTCAACTCCGACAAGAGAACTATACAAAAAAAACCAAACTACTCAGAATAACTCATCTTAACAAATACTACACTTGCGTCCTTATTAAAAAAATCATCACCAAATCCGTTCAATCAAACATACAACTACATATGAAAACAATAACTTACAACTTAAGGAATAAAAACAAAATTCAGTTAAAACTAATTAAAGTAAACACTAATTATGGCAAAAAAACAATATTGGTTGAAGGAGCACGGCTGTTCAATAGTTTACCGGAAGATATAAAAAAATGTGACAATAATTATAAATACATTCAAACGCAGATTAAGGCAACACATCGCAACTTTTGATATACAATAACAAAACAGAATAATTATACTAATATAATGTCTCCAACACCCTAGACGTAACTAATATTAATTTTACTAGTTTTATTCACTTATGTATCACATTATAAGCGAACTGTCATTTTAAGTTCTTAAGAGAAATAAAGTTCTTTAAACCCAAGTATGAATAAATGACGAATAGCACCCTTTGATCTCTTTCTATCATGTAATCCACCTGAATCCATTCGACCGTTTAAACGTTATTAAAATGAGTAAGTTTTTCACTGTTTATTTTCTCCCTTCAGCCCGACCCTCGAATCTGCCACACATCGCTGATGGAACAAATCAAACGCGGCGCAACGTTACGCCGCAACAAGCATTGCAACGATAGATCTGCGCCTAAAATACGCTAGGTAACAATACTTCAATTATTTTTAATATTGTCGCTGGTCTAGTGGTTGCAAGCGCAACTGCTGAGCATGAAGTCATGGGTTCGATGCCCAGGTCGACCGAAGTGTTATTGGGGTTTTCCATCTGGAATTTTTCAGTAGCAGCCCGGAGTCTGGACTTGTGCTCGGTTAATGGTATTAGGCTCGCCCCCTATTACATGGGACTTAAACATAACTGGCGAAATGGGGGTGTACTATAGGTGTACCTCTTTCCAACCCTTCAGGGAATATAAGCGTGATGTTGTGTATGTTTATAAGGATGTATCGTTAACGTTACACGTAGCGCTACATGCAACATTACATATTATAGAGTTGCGTAAATATTATGGGCAACGCAATGTGTTTTCGACTGCACGGAAACAATTGCGCAACATCAAAACAGCAAAATGCATGGGAAATATTGCATTGCACGTTGTGTTACAAACGACGTATATGTGGCTTAACTATTCTTACCAGTGTAATGATATACCTCCAGATAAATTATATCCTCTTGCTCAAAAAGTCCGTTTTTGTAGCGTACCAAAGCGGGGATAAAATAGCATTTTTTCCCCTAGGAGAAAATGTATTTTTTTGTTTTAATTTTTGTCTGTTACCAACGAGCCTACAAGAACTAAAAAGTCTTTATTCATAAGTAGAATAATCATGAATAAAGACTCGACTTATGACTGTTTCATTAAAAAAGAAGAACATTTTATTTTTGAAAATAGAACTAAAAGCGGCAATCTCTTCGGTAGAATGCGTGCATTGCGTTGCAGCTACAGAAGAAATTAAAAAAGTTAAATATTTAATATTGTATTGGATTATTTTATTTTCTCGAAATCGTAGTGAAAAGTAGAGTGTATCACACGGCGCTAAAACCCATTATAACTCGGTTTCTATTTACTCCCTCGTATATAATGGGCCATTTTAGCCCCTTGTATATAATGGGCCATTTTAGCCCCTTGTATAATAATCTACTATTATCTATGATATCTTAGAGTGAACTAACGATCTACAACGGCTGCGTGTTCGATACCCTTAAGTCAATAGTTTACCCATATTCTGCCTAAAATTCGCTTGTTCTTGTCCACAATAACTATTGTTATCATACGTTCCAATTTTGTTAGTAACTATTCATTTATTTACCAAAAAAATTGCGGGTGCAGCACCGTACACGTGATAAAAGTGGAACTTCTTAAATAAAGAATAAGAGATTTAGTATGAGAGACAGAGAGAGATAGTTTTCTTCTCTCTCATGTCACATGAGACATGATGTTACATGAGAGAGAAGAAAACTATCTCGACGGCGGCGATTTCGTTAAATGTGCCTAAACGTGACGCGTCCCTGAAATTTCACGTTCAATTCTCGTCCAATTATCGAATCGCCGCCTAAGAAGTTTCACTTCAAAAACTTATCCTAGATAACATCAGTGTTGTTTCAACCGTATGTTTTAACACGTTGACGGACATTATACCCTCACTGGATGAACGTGTTACGACACTACAAAATCTCGGGTAGGAAACACTTGTAGATTTTTTTTAACGTCACGATATGACAGTAAATGGTTTAAATTTCATCTGTGGTGACACTACAGAATGCCCTTCCTTGTATTGGTATAGAAAATAACACGCCACAAGGCGTACTGATTTTATACAAGTCAAAACTTTGACGTCGACAGGCGTACTGTCTTATTTTTTTTTTTTTTTGTAGAAACAACGCTGAGAAGCGTTCTGTCCGTCAAAGTGCTAAGACCCCTGGCCATCAAACTAGAAAAAGTTGTGTACATCTTGAAGAACAGTGTTCTGTGTTATTTTTTTATTAAGTTCGTTCTGGATGTGTGTGTACTGGCAAAATTGCGCTATGAGTTTCAGTTATGTGATACATCAAGTTTCGCTTCGTTTCAAAGTATTTTTAACAAGTTACTGCAAAAACCATTCGCTATGCAAATAGAAACCGAATAAACGACGTCACTGTCAACAATACAAAATAAACAGCAACATCCCTTTTTCCTCATTACTATTTTCGTACGGTCCGGTATTCCCATATTAAAATTACTGTACAGAAGATTTTCTGTCTAATTATTATGACGTAGGACATCAGGCATCCCTTTCTTATCATGAGGGATGTACGATTGACCAGCTTAATGGGCCTCCCCATAGTACGGATTTTATTAAAACATCTAAGTACATCAACGTCATCAGCATTAAAATAGCCTCAAAAGGTTGGCGGCACTTAACAGTCGAGGAATGATTACTTTGTGTACAATTAGGTAATTTTTACTTGCACCGTGTCTCACATACTGTTCGACAAAGTGGCATGTACCCGGTACGTGGGCAACGAATGTATGTTACTATAATCAGTCGATAACTTTCCCACTGCTGGGACACGGACTCCTTACTATGAGAAGGAGAGGGCTGTAATCCACCACACGGGCCCAGTGCTGGTTGATAGATGTCATTCGAATTTTTGGTTCTAGGACATGCCGGTTACCTCACGATGTTTTCCTTCACCGTTTTGTGAGCACTGGTGATGAAATAAATTACACAAACTAATGCGCCTGTCTGGGTTTGAACTTACGACCTAAAACTCGTAAGTCGGGACTGTTACCACTGGGCCACCACTGCTCCGAGGAATTAATTGTATGCGAAATTGCTTTATCTTTTTGTTCTGCGAGTGTACGCCCGGCGCGCTTTATAGTAAGTTCAGCTATGTCCGAGTCGGGGTGTCCCAAGTCCCGGGCTTGCTTCGCTCGCTCTTGCATCCTGAGTTCTCCTAGTAACATTGCCGTTTTATTAAGTTGAGATTTGTTATTTAAGCAACATCAACGCTTCTAGAAATCGGTGGATAATCTAACTATTTTACGATATGATCACTAATATTTGGCCTCAACATGAAGTAGTCGTGCATTTAACTATCCATATCGTCAAACGTTGAGTATCCAATGATCTGGCTAGACCACATCATGATGTGATGTGACCAGCGGTCGATATTATATTTCATTTCATTTCATGAAACACAAGCATTTCATGAAATTACCAAATGACATCAATATCAATATCGTTCAAACTGCTATCCTTTTCGGCAAAGCAAATTTGCTATGAACTAGCTATTATAATTAAGCAAAATTGATCGGTGACTTCAAATTTTAGGTTTTGCCTTTTTATTTTATTTGTATAATCTTTATTTTTCTGTTTTTTTTTTTAGTTTTAAGGTGTATTTTGTTGCTGCAATGCCAATAAACGCATTTTCTTTCTTTCTTTTCTTTCTATTTTATACTTCAAGCGATTTTTTTTTAATATTTTCTCAGATGATTGGCAGTTCTATCATTAATATGTCGGAAACATAATTTAACTTTATTTTTGAGTATCAAGGTTGATACAAATTAGAAGTTCATGATATTTAGGCACTTTTCCACCAAAAATCACTAAAAGCATTTAGCGCTAAATTAATTATATATTTGTCAATCTTTTGAACATGACAGAGACAGAATGATGTTTCAAATACGTTTAGCGTCAAATGCAGTTACAGAATACCTATTTTAAATACATATATTTTTTTAATAAAGAAACTATTAATCGCGGCCAGTTGAACAAAAAGATTTTGTTCGTGATACTATATCTAGTGTATTGTTGATCGAAGTAAATAAAAGTTGCCAATACTAAGAGTTGCAGTGTTGATAAAGTTGAGGTAAATATCGACTAACAACTAGTTTTGTCTACCTACCTACAAGTCAATGAGTAAGTCAAATCCCAATGATCTGGGCCACGTACTCTGATGCATGTATAAGGAAGATATACCTCCATGTTTACAAATAATTGTGTCTCATGACGTCAGAAGTACCTAAGTAAACATAGCGTGTATCAATCTGTGACGTTTATTTATAAGAGTAAATTGTGATTTGTGAAACCCTATTGTATGTTCTGGATGAAGGCTTGACTAATTGGTTTTTGTGATTGTTAATTTGACCTGTCATAATACCTTTGATGTTCTTTGTGACGCGTTGAATGATGACTTGATACACTTTAAAAACGTATCTAAAGTTTCTTATAATGTAAGTCTGAAATCGCCAACCCAACGAGCAACGGTGGTGATCAATGCTCGTGCCCTCTCTGTATGAGATGTCTTTACCCTGCAGAGGGTCAATAATTGGCTGGTATCTATACAAATAAATAAAATTGATGTATCTGTTTGTAATGTCAAAATAACAGCTTTTTACTAAATGAATATGAAAATATATACGGTACTTATAAAAAACATTTCTCTGTCTGTCTGTTTGTTCCGGCTAATCTCCTAAACGGCTTTACCGATTTTGATAGGACTTGAACCTTAAACTAGTTCTAGCCTGTATCTTAAGATATAGTATCATACAGGTACCCATATGGAAAGTGGAAAGGTAAAACAAGCACCAAAACCTGAAATCTCAAAAATGAATTCTATAGTAATAACTTTAAAGTTCATTCTTGAGATTTCAGGTTTTGGCACTTTAGCCTTTAACCTTTCCACTGTCGATATGTTTTGATCTTGGCTACCCAATAATATAAAAAAATAATTGTGAGAACTACCTACACAATCTATACCTACCATTTCAGTCATCATTCATGTAGGTACTGAAAAGGTTGTCTGCTAATTTCGAGCTTATTTGTGCAGGCTGTCTGTTAAATAACTCTGGTTGCATTCGAACAGTCAAGCGAATTTAGAATAAGCTTTCAAATTATTTGAAAAAAAAAACTAGTGATAAAATAAGCGCGTTGATGTAAACACGAACGCTTGGAATAAACGCAATATTTATAACGTTGTTTCCTTCCATCGTCCTAATAAGTCCCTAGAGTAGGTACCCAGCTTAAACTTTTGCGTCACACTTCTCATTCTTTTGACCTCCTGTTCTACCTACAATGATTCATTTGTGTGGTCACTACGTAGTCGGATCATAACTTCTGTCACATAACAAGCGTGAAATAAATGACACATTTTCAATTTTCAAAAAATACACAGTTTAACATGTATATTAGTTTATTCGAAATTACCTCCTTGATTTTCGATACAAGCCCGTAATCTGCGAGGCCAGTCATCGATAGAATCACGCACGAAATTGAGGTCCATTTCGGCCACTGCTTTAATGAGGGATAGCTTCAGCGACTCCAAGATTCGATGGGGTTGTGCGCTGACTTTTTCCTCTAAATACTGCCATATTTTATAATCCAAGGGATTAAGGTCCGAACTGGAGGACGGCCAATCTTCGTGCCTGATGAAATCAATTTCATAGGCGTCCAACCAGTTTTGCGTAATCTTGGATTTATGAGCCGGCACAGAATCTTGCTGGAATGCCCACTGGTGATTTGCGAACATTGTTCTTTTAAGAGGCTCTACGATGTTGTGCAGAACCGTATTTTGGTACACCAGTAGCCATACTATGACGTGTTAATACCATCATGGTTCCATTCCGAAAAAGGGATAGTGCTATCGGTCATATATGGCTCCGTCTCTCTTTCACGCTGGAACAATGATGGCTTTAACACGTCATAGTACGGCTGCAGAGCACTGATTTTCATACCTTTTTAACAAAAAATCTACTCAGTGGGGCCCAAATACGACACTCCAAGCCAAACCATCACCAATGATGGATTATGACCACGTTGAATCCGCGGGATACGCCTGCTCGCTTCATCACTGATGTGAGCATACACCTAGTCATTTGTTTATTGAAACTCACTTCGACAGTTTTTTTTTTTATCTTCTGAAAATAAGATCTTGCGGTATTTTTTCCCGCGTACCGTCTCAACAAAACGCGCGATCGTTGAATCCTATTTTTTTTTCAAACGAGCATTTAGGAGGTGTGCTGTTCTTTTACGATAAGCCCGTCGCCCGAGTTCTTCATTCAACACCCTTTTCACCGTGGTTCTGTTTAATCCCATCTGAAGAGCCAACAGTTTTTGCTTTCGCACGGAATTTCTTTGAATTCGCGCCTTGATGGCTTTGATCACCGGTGGATTGCGAACCGTACGAGGTCGACCACTCCTCTCTCAGTCTTCTATTCTTGAATCTTCCTCGTATCGTTTAATAGTGCGATAAACGAAACTTTGTGTTATTTTCAAGTTTTACAGAAATTTGAAAATTTCATTACTTTACAGCGACTCCATCTTCTTTTTGTGTTGACTCCATGTTGAAACTAAAGAAAAGTCTATTAAACCTATGTTTTTAAAATCGTGGAACATTCAAAATTCGAACGTAATTTGTTGATTTTTTCGTCTGCATTCCAAATTCAAAATTCGGAACCTATAACAGTATTTATGACCCGACTACGTATATAAATTATCTTACGAGAAAACAAATGAAACTTCGTGTTCTCGAACACGATATACAACCTACAGTCCTTTCATAGATATTTTACCTTTAACAGCAACAAAACAACAGCAACCTTACTGTAACGAGAATAAAGTTCACTGTGATTTGGACAGTGATGCAAAATCGCTGGAGAAATAACTGTGAAAGGGCTGTAGTACCCGGCCATAAATGACACATCAAGCATTAGAAAGAGATTGTCACAAAGGAATAACTCAGAAATGACACGAGGCATTACAAATCGAACTTTTTCTAAGACTTGATAAGCAATTTTTACGGCCGGCTAATGTGAAGTGTTTGTTAGACCTAACCATAATGACTAAAATTACAAGTCAGCGCAGCGGGGTAATTGCGTATCACACTAACAGTAGGAATGTATTTCATTTTGACAGTTCAACAACATTCATTGCGTTATTTACGTTGCTGAGCAGACACATTTTTCGTACATAGGTAATATTCATTATTATGTTCGAAAAAAATGTTTGCAATGGATTAACAATATCCTTCAAAATGATTCAGATTGTGATTGAAAGTTTGTTACATAAATTATTATTACTAGTCAGTTGGTAGGAACGATATGACTATTCAAATTCTCAGAAAAAATATTGTCTTTGGTCCCTGGCCCTAAACATCTAGCAATGGACAAAATTGACAAACTTTTATGGATTGAATACGAGGCTTTTCGCTATTTTGTATGTGTGTATTTTAATGTCATTGATTCGTAATGTGCGTTTTGTTTGTCTGCACAAACAAAACGCACATTACGAATCAATGACTCGAACGAATCTAAACTATTTTTCTTTCTATTTATTAAAATAAAAAGTAATTTACTTATTCAAATTAAGCTGAGAATCTGCACTTGTTAAACGTCAGAATAACATAAGGCAATCCATCAACACCCCGCTCTTCACCACTTCGTAGCTGAGAAGAAGTGGGTGGCCTTCTTGTGAAGAAGTCTTACCATCTAAATTCTAAAAATACAATATTATGATTCGAAATAAACTAAGGAAGTTTTAGCATTTTAGTCGCATGTAGGCAAACTTTAGTTTAATTGTTACACAAACATATAGTAATCATTTTATTTTTCCATGAACAGAGCCTATTGTCAATTTCCACCTATCAACTAAGGTTTTTCCAAAGTCTATTGTTGTTATTATTATATTTAGTACAATTACAATTAATAATGGCAAAGTTATTAATAAACATTCTGTATAGCCATTTACGTCAATTCTTTTATTTGAATTTTCTCTGTGCGTTCGCGCTCTTACTGTTGGTGTACAGTCTGAGAAGTTAATTGTTCATCAAATTGACAACCAACTTACAGTGTCCGTAAGTATATTCAAATCAAAACAGTAATTGTTTGGTAGTTGTATGTGTAAATTTAATACAAAATCGAGGACCCTGCCTGTACAAAGCAAACCACTATCCCCCTATTAACAGTTTACTTGATTAGGCGGATTGGTCGGTACACCGACTGTACCTAGCTATTTATTTAGATTTACCAACGTTTGTATACACTACAGAAGTTAGAGGAAGCAACAAAATAAAGAACTAAATGTAACAAAACGAAACGCCGGGTCATTATATGTCTTCCTAGGGCGTCCCCCCCTAGGAAGACATATAGTGACCTTATTGGTGATGTTGTTTAGAAAGGTCAGGTGCGTAGTACTCACAACCGGCGTGCGTGTATGACCAGATGTATGAACGTAAACGAGGCAAAAGGAGTATGTAAGGATCATAGCAGGTGGCGTTCCGTAGTTTCTGCCTACTCCCATGGGAAGAAGGCGTGAGTTTATGTATGTATGTATGTAAATGTAACAAACAATCATATGTAAATACAGCATTTTCTTATTTATTACCCACTCACCTAGTGAGTAATAAACAATAAATAATCTTGAAGTAGAGCAATTAAAATAATATAAAACAAAAAGAGATACCGCCATCTAATATCTTTTCTATTTCAGGAATCTAAACATGATGTCAAAGAAAAAAGCTTTGGTTTCCATGCTAATCCAAAAGAGTTGGTTCCGAACTCACTAAAGTTATTGGAAATGTTAATGCAAAAATAATAAATAAATAACCGCAGTAATTCCAATAATTTATTAAATTTATGAAATACCTAACTGACAAAATTCATTGTTAGAATAACAAATTACAAGAATTTTAGTAAAGAGATTATAATTCATCAAGTTTTTATAATGTTTGCGACAGCAACATCAAACATGCCAATGACATTAGTCAGACAATAATATTTCTGTCATAATTACATACAGTGTATGTATTTAAAAAAAACAAAATACCAACATTATTATAACTTAAAATACATTCAATTAAAGAACAAAGCATTCTTCTGAAATTGATAATTACGTACTTATATTATTATTCTATAGAAACAACGTTAATTAGAAAATACATACATGTTACGATAAAGAACCTTATTATATTGAAACATATACTACTTTTGATTGAAACAGAATGATGAAATTCGCAATAGATAACCCCATTCCAAAATCGACTTAATTTTTAAGTACTTTAAGTCGGTATTCGCATAACAAAAGTTTAATTATTGTTTTTTCTAAAAATATTGCATACAATAATATACTTAATATACTTAGATTGCAAGTTATTAGAGGCGACATTTGCGTAGCACAATATATTGGTCTAATATGAGAACCCACTAGAGTTTTATGCTGTTAATCGAAGCTATACGTAACAAAGATGTAACAAATACCTTAAACCTGGCGTTTCTAAATTTGCCAAAGATCAATGGCCGCTCGTAATTAAGTACAATTTTATTTGATTTAGTGATGTCGTTGTATGAATTTTAAGTTCAGAGGTAATCGATTTTATACCCTATTTATTCGAGACGCTACAATAGTCATCTGTTATACACCTACGACATTATTATATTTTGTTCTATAAATGTGTATTGAAATACTCTGCACATAATTGTCGATAATTATTATGTCACATCACTTATTTCAATGACAAAAATAAATTTCGACGAGACAAAAGATATGACAGTCGTTTAACGTTTTGTATGAATTTAAACATCGTCCCAGATTTTCGCTTTCATTGATGAACTAGCTTTTGATCGCGGCTTTGCCCGCGTGGATGTCGGAAATTATCCCACGGAAACGCGTACTACCGTGATAAAAAGTATCCTACATGTTAATCCAGGTTATAAACTATCTGTGTTCCAAATTTCATACAAATCCGTTCAGTAGCTTTAGTTTTTGCGTGAAAGAGTAACAAACAAACAATAATCCATCCATCCATCCTCACAAACTTTCACATTTATAATATTAGTAGGATATCTTAACTCATAAATGCGAAAGTAAGTTTGTTTGTTTGTTTGTTACCTTTTTACGCCTAAACCACTGAACCGATCATCCTGAAATTTTTGCATATACGTTGTCAAGTGTACAGAAACGGACATAGGGTACCATTCATCCCGAAAAAAAGTACTGTTCCCAAGGAAAAAAACAATAATGTTCGTATGATAATAGATGGCGCCACTTGTCTTTCAAATCATGATTGAATTATAACCTGGATTGATTATCAAAGTCTAAATTAACGCGAGCGAAGCCGCGGACAAAAGCTAGTATTGTATACGAAATAGTTGTCTGGTGAGCCACAGGATTAAAAACTGATTGTGATAATATGTGTGTGCTAATAGGCGCGTCATTAGTCAGTGATAAATGATAAACGATGTTATGTAGGTTTGTACAAACACTTACCTACACGCCAAATATATTTTAAAAACTAGATGAGATACTCAAAACCGCCAGACACTTATAAAGACAATTTGGTTGGTTGGTTGGTGGTTGGTTGGTTTTGATTCCCTGGGCGCCACCTCTTGTATACCTTATAATTTTTTTCACTGTATTTACGTAGAATTGTCACAAAACATGGACAATACATACACATATGTACATATAACATGGGATTTAAACATAACCGGCGAAATGTAGGTATGTTTTCTATGGGTACACCTCTGCCTAACCCTTCGAGGATTACAGGCGTGATGTTATGTTATGTGTTGTCACTAAAACAATCGTCACCTGAGAAAATAATGAGAAACATTATTTTTACTAGAAGTACACACGAGTAAACAGCAAAACATTCTTTTGAAATTGATTAAATTATTATTCTACAGAAACGTTACCTTAATTACATGTTACGATTAAGAACCTTACACTATTGACACATAGATAATTTTTGCTTGAAACAAAATGAGGAAAATCTCGACAAATAAGTCTAATCTAAAATCGTCGTAATTCTTAAGCGGTTAAAGTCGACATTTGTATTAACAAAAGTATTCTAAAATGATTGTATTATATTTGGCAATGAAAAAAAAAGACTTTTTTTCTCTGAGAACCTAATTAATGGATTTCGTCACGTTTATCAAAGTTTTACCTACGTTTACAGAGACGTAACCATACCTAAGGATATTTTCCTGTTTTTAAGTAGAATTGGCACAAACAATCGTCTCCTGAGTTTCTAATAACAACGGAAAAGGCAAATTTTAGAACCTTAAATTCGAGGCGAGCGTTTTTGTTTCTAAAGTGGCAATAACCAGCAATACTAAGCTGCAACCTAATTGCTTAACACACAATCTAAATCATTTTGAAGCCTATTGGTAATCCATTGCTTCTTATGTTCGAAAAATTAGTCTGCTCAACAACGTAAATAACGCAATGAATGTTGTTGAACTGTCAAAATGAAAGCTTTACCTTCTGTGAGTGTGTTACGCAATGACCCCGCTGGTTATTTCAAACATGGTTATGACAAAGTGTAAGGTCGGGCCCAGTGTGGTTTAGTTAACGGAACTATTCTGAAATACAGCTGTACTGTACCTCGGGCCTGCGGACGGCGAGCAATGGGCAGCTCGCCGTCCGGTAAGGACCAGGCCCGGGTCGACGGCGCAACGTGTTCCACGCGCGCCTCAAAGACATGTCAGCATAATTGACGGGGTCCGATAGGGCCGATGCCTGCCGGGGTCGCCGATTGTTAGAAATAGTGACCGTGGCCCTGGCGCACAGGCAACTGAAGGAACACGGGTGGGTTTTAGTCAGTAAGTCTGGCACGCCCTTCCGCTCCGCCCAGAGCGGGAGATGTCATTTGGTGCTTTCCCACCCAAAAAAAAAAAAAAGCTGCACTGTACCTACCTATAAACGAACAAGCTATACTGGTAATCACGCAAATATTTATTGTCATCTTTCTACTCACCAGTTTTATTTCTGAATCGGCCGTTGTCACCGGTAGGCTGAAAAAAAAACTTAGAAAAGAAAACACAAAAATAGTAGGTACTATTAAGTACTTATTTTTTGGATAATTTGTGAAATTGATGAAATTATTACGTAACTCTTACTGGTTTGGTTTAATAATATATTTGGTATTTCATTATAATAATCATCTCTACCACCATGTACCTACAGGCTTACAGAGAAATTATGCCGCAAACTGATTAAATGAACAGTTGACCACATTATTATAATTTTCCTAGTATTGACTGGTGTAATATTCGAGGAAAGAAGTCTAGGTGTTACGAAATCGCATTGTAATGTCATAGTCATATTGTAGAAAGGGAAGAGAAATATTTAAATTTTGTTCTTATTGTACCAAATTATACAAGCCAACCTTCATGTACAAAACGACAATAATAACATACATACATACATAACCTCACGCCTCCTTTCCATAGGGGTAGGCAGAAACTACAGAACGCCACCTGCTAGGATCCTTACATACTCCTTTTGCCTCCTTTATGTTCATACATCTGGTCATACACGCACGCCGTCAAAACGACAAGCCTATAAGCATGAAGTTCGTCCCGATATCTACGCCTGGGTCTTAGGCGATGCCGTTGGACGTTTTCAGGAACCCATGTTGTGGTAGTCATAGCCCACAAGGGATCCGATATACGGCTAACGTATTCGGGCCACTCCCATTTGAGCTTGGCTGCTTTTCGTGCGACGTCGGCGATAAAGCGATGTCAATTGATAATAATTTCTGTCTCATTATGTCGACGCTTGTTAAATTAACCCCTCGTTTCAGAATGATGTTTGGGTAATAGAATTCAAATCCGGTGTTAGCTGCTTCAATTGAAATTAAAAAAAAAAAATGGGATTTACGACTTGGAGGTCGTAGGTTCAACCCACACAGGTGACTTAATTTGTGTAAATTATTTCATCACCACTGCTCTCAAAACGTTGAAGGAATATATCGTTAGGAAACCGGCATGTCCTAGACTAGAACTAAAAATTCGACGACATGTGAAATCTGCCAACCCGCACGGGGCCCGCTTGGTGGCTTACGGCCCACTCCCTACCATCGAGAGGAGGCCGGAGTCCCAGCAGTGAGAACATTATAGGCTGATTATGCTTATGCTATGCGCTAGATTAAATATTAACGCACACACTAGCCTGGCAGCAAATGAGTTAAAAAATATTGTTTTTTTTTTTTTTTTTTTTTTATTTGGGCAACTCCAGCCAATGAAAATCTATACTTCTCTTATGCTGAAAGCCTTTTACAAATGTGGGTAGCCCACTGATTTACCATTCCCGAGAAAACTGGCAATACGTTTCTTTAGCTACTTGTTAAATACCGAATATTCCTAGTAATAGGCTCGCCCCCTATTACATGGGACTTAAACACCTCTGCCTAACCCTTCGGGGAATACAGGCGTGATGTTGTTATTCCTAGTAACTCAACGAGTTTTCGCGATATTTCCTCGAACTGAACAATACAGCACGTATCAATATTTGACAGGCTGACATAAATAATTATTACCTAGTGATCGTAATAATGATGTCAGTATATCCATGAATAAATATTACGAAGTCATATAATGATTTGTTCAGACCAGAGGCTGTGTCAACGAGCGATTAAAAAAGCGAAAAATGGCTTTACAGAATTATAATCATTAGAATCAGCAATACAAATTTCAAAAAAAAACAAAAATTGCCTTCAAATGTCATGATTTCATGAAATAGTCTTTCAATAGGGTAATATGAACTTATATAGATGTATTAATGAATTTTATGATTATAATTCTATAAATAAATGTTAGCGAATTCAAAAAACCAAAAAAAAAAACAATCTTATTTAGATCAACATACAACCTGATACTGACTTGCAGATTGCAAAAAAGTAAGAAAATTTGAATTTCGCGGGCTACCTTGGCCCTTAACTAACTTGATTTGGCGGCAATGTTGGCGCAGTGGTTAAGCGATTGACTGCTGCGTTGCGTGTCGCGGGTTCGATTCTCGCACGGAACAAATATTTGTATGATCTACAAGTAGTTGTTCCGGGTCTGGCTGTTTGTGTATGTGAGTTTGAATGTTTGTAAACGCACCCACAATGCAGGAGGAATTCCTAGAAAAAAACATCACATGACGCGTGTATTTCCCAAAGGGCAGCGGTGAATAATAACACCAACTTTTCGCCAGTTACTAGTCCCATGTAATAGGGGGCGAGCCTATTGACATCATCATTATCCGTACTAAGCCATACTATACTTATATTATAAATGCGAAATTAACTGTGTCTACCTGTCTGTCTGTCTGTCTGTTACCTCTTCAGGCTTTAACGGATTTCGGTAAAATTTGGCGCACAGGTAGACCTTGACTGGGATTAGGACATAGGATAGTTTTTATCCCAGTAGTACATACGGCCCTTGGGTTAAATTTAGACCATCACGGGGCAAAGCCGCGGGCAAAAGCTAGTATTAACATATATAAAAATGAGTTAATAAATATATTATATTGTTGACAGGATGAATGAGACATTCAAGAATGCTGCAACATTCAAAGGCAAATAATTTTCACCGGACATCGCAAGTAAGTATACCGAGTTTTCGAAATATGGAAAAACAAATGTATACAAAATAGGACATGAAGATTTACTATGAAATATGGATACGAATTTTTGGAAAAGTAGGTTAGATGTTGTTTCGTCATATAAAATTATGAAGAAGCGTTTTAATTTTTGCTAATTATTGATTATAATTTTATGCAAGTTATTATGATTCTTGCACTTTTGAATAAGTGAATGACTAAGAATTACTTAGGTTTTTTGTTATTGTTTCTAAGGTCTTCGACACGGTATTAAAAAAATTACTACATTATAAGCAACACAATGTTGCCACTAGATAAAGCAACATAATAATGGCAACATTACGTCGAGGTGGGTTCAAAGTTGCTTAAACTGTACTAAGTAATATTGCTTCAAAATCCATAAGTAATCTGTCCAATATTTTCAACTGTCAGTGTCTATAATTTACGAATAATTCCGAAAATTTGTATTCATTGTTTTCATAGTAAAAAAATATCCCGAAAAACGAAAGGGTTCTGGACAATAGTGTATAAGATTTTCAAATATAAATTAATAGATTATAAGGAAAATAATATCAATTGTTAACATTGTATTGAAATGATTCTTTTTTTTTTGCTATAATTTTTTTTTAAAATAAATAATAACGATTTGATAGACTTTACTGTTGTCCGTAAAATGTAATGGAATGGAAGCGTCATAATTATGTAATTGATAAAAGAAAAGAAATGTTTTAATTGATATCAATCAAAATGTCAATCGTAATTGATCGTTTCCAAATCTGTCAGTGTTCGTGTTTTCTAACATTTTGTAGTATACTATTATCTAATGTGAGAACTCTTTGAGAAATATACACTAATAACATATCTTTTGACTTGAAAATGTCTCTTCTTAGTGAGGGGTTTCACTAGTGCGATTGTGCGACTAAAAACTGCGACATTTTTGTGTGTTTTTGAATCATTTACTAAATATTTTGATACAATTGTGTTGAGCACAATTTTATTTACTATTAATACTTATATCATAATTATTCTGTTACATTTTATAAAGTTTAATCATAGTTTAAACCTTAGTATTTTAAGATAAAAACAGAACTCTCATACACATATCTTTGACAGCTCACTTGACAAACAAGCGAGCCACAGTCCGCATAATCGCATCAATGGAACCACCCTTTAATGGAGTGTCTGTGAAATAAAATATCTTTGCATACATTAATATACATATATGTCACAATGTTTATAATATATTATTATACATATATATTTAAATATAGCGTTTTATAGATCAATATTGTAGTTTTTTAGGTAGACAATGATTTCACGCTGCATATAAAGGGCAAAATAGATTGTTGACATGTAAGTTGCAGCGAGGAACATGGGTTGCTTATGTGCTACCTATTTGCAGTAAATGCGACTTTAAGGTCTACACTACAGTTAGCCATTAAAGTCGACAAAGTTCCGACTTTAAGGCCTAAATAGCTCTTAAAATCGGATTTCAAGAGCGTGAATGTATAACGGCAGGAGGCTAACATTTCATTTTAATAAAAAAACATAGTTTTATATATATCTTAGAAACTATTCGCTCGTTTGATTTTTATCTCTTTTCTATACTTTGCAACGAGCAGTACTGAATGCTAGTTTATATGTAATATAGTGTAAGCGTGTTTATAGCTGTGTAGGGTAGATGTTCACATATCTGAGTTGAATTGTATGAACGTCCATTTTAATGTCACCGAATTAACTTCCTCCTGTATGTTATGTCTGTTTTAGTGGAAACTACATCAAATTATATTACTGTTTCATTCACAAGGCGAATTACCCCCGGGAGTTACACAATAATAGACAATTGTTGACGCTTGATAAGTAAACCCTCGTATACTGAACGCCTATTCAATTTGAATTGTCACGATTGGTTAATATCAATTTGAGCCAACCAATGAAAGCAGCTAAGATTTGACAGCTATTTTACTAATGATATTTTGTGTGGAGGCATTTAATATATGAGGGGTATGTGGCCTATCTAATATTTATGATTAAGACTAAAATATTTCGTTTAATAATATTGTGAATCTTTAATTGAAGATTTTCGGGGAAAATCAAGGTTTTTTTCTAAACATTTCATTGACAATTGTACTTTAATTCCTACTTGTTATACAATACTTTATGTGCCGTTGAATCCATGAGTATTCCTTGCATTCGTAAATTGTCATCAAAACAGGCTGAGTAACCCATGGGAACCAAAACCGCCATCTTGAATGTCATTCCGTTTAAAATAAAACTATGACAGTTTCAACAATTGCACATATAGTATGAACCGCATTTCGCAACTATTTGTAATTAGCAGTACTCGTTAATATTTTGTGATGATTAAAATTACTTATCCTTAAAAAGCCTTTACAGTTATGTCATTCGATTGTTGGTTGCTCGATTATCGATTCTAAAGTCGATATCAAGATATCGATTTTACAATTAAAGAAATTCAATACCATGAGTCATGTCAGTCGACATTAAATTTGAAAGAGTACTTATTCGTATTTTTTTCAATGCTTATAAATTATTTAAAATTGTTATACAATGTTTCATTGTTTCAACTATATTTTATTATTATTTAATGATTTTCCTGTTGACGAATTAAAAAGTTAATGACTTATATCTACTCGTATATACGTAACTTCAAGGAAATAGTTTCAATTGTGGTTCATCATGTAGACTTATAATTTTTCCTTTTATGGTAAAGAGAAAGGAAGAAATATTCAATAGCATTATAATATTATTATTATATGTTTTGATATTCCGCATAATTTTGTTAGACAGGAGAAAATTCTCACGTAAATCAGTCGTGCTACAATTTGTTCGGGTTCAGCAGTATTTACATAACATCACGCCTGTAATCCCTGAATGGATAGGCAGAGGACGTTTTGCCAGTTTTGTTTAAGTCCCATGTAATTGGGGGTGACCCTATTACTACCAACCGGGCACAAATCCAGACCCTGGGTTTTACTGACAAATTCTTGTTGGAAAAACCCGATAACACTTTGCCAGACCTGGGAATCGAACCCAGGACCTCATGCTCAGCAGAAGCGCTTGCGTCCACTAAACCTACGAAGCAGTTATTTCTATAGTCAGCAGTATTAATTGTTGGTTAACGTGCAATTACTAGTAAATGAAGTAATTATACCCGTTACAGGCATAACTTTCCCTATGAAATTCGGGTAATCGATATCGAATGCGTGAAAAAACTTGTTAAAAGTGCAGGTATCTAAAATCAACGGTCTGTATGTTAACATCTTCATAATGTATAACTCGGTCAAGTTAATTAAAAGCTAAGCTTCATATTTTGTTCTTCATGCACATATTTCTATTTGTACTATAGGTATTTGTACTACCTACATCTAAATATCAGTGGTCTTCCAACAACTTATAAACCAATCAGAGCCAAAAAGATTACAGAAACAGCCAATCACAATCAAGGAAGTTGCAGCATCAGCCAATAAAAGCGAAGTTCACTGATATTTTGTGTTAATTAAAGAAAGGTAATTTCCACTAAAACAGATCTACTAGAGACTTCCGACTTACTAAACTATTAGTTAAGAGAATACGTATGTAATTGATTATAAAATGGTGAAAATTATAACAATATTATGTCCCCCAAACGTGTGTTTTATTCAAGTACCCATCGTATAAATCTGTATTGTATATATAATATATATGTGTATGTACTATATATATATATAAAAACATTGAACTTTTGTTACCAAAAACAGTAACAAATTTTCCAACTAGTTTTTTTTCAAGTGTAAACTTCTTTAGGCGCGTTGAGCACTTTTTGGGTTTTTTTGGGATTATTTCTGAGTTCATTATTTGTTCCTACATCACTCGACTTAAAACGAAGGAAATGCTTTCTCTATTTAAGTACTTTGTACTCGCAAACAGGGAAAACTCTGGCTGATGATTATTTTATTCATCTAAAATCATTTAGATATATTATTATTTAAATGTCTAGAAAAACAATTAGTTAGGTACGTACACATTACATCACTAAATGTCCCAAAGGGATAAATTATATCATTTAAATTATTGTTTTCCTCTCAATAGATGGGTTACCGCATCAAAATATTTGTTTTTATGTATCTGTTAAGGAAACCATACCTACTTATTATAAAGTAATTTGTTTGGTGCCTACGCTGATGTGGGAAGTCCATTTTAAATCAAATCAAATCAAAATATTTTATTTGACTTAAACCTACATGGGCACTTATGAAACGTCAGAAGCTAGTGCACGATTCCAATTGGTCGTTTTCTATGGAGAAGAGCCGGCAAGAAACTCCACGGTTACTCTTTTAGCCAAGTTTCACTTTATATTGGAAAAATGCACTCTGAAACTCGAATTAATCGCTAATTAATATTCCGATAGGACGTTATTACAATGTCATGTCTTTGGGTTTTTTTTCTTGGGTGGATAATCATAAAATAACTTCACCTGCTCTGAGCGGAGCGGGAGGGCGTGTCAGACTTTTACTGACTAAAACTCACCCGTGTTCCTTCAGCTGCCTGTACGCCAGGGCCACGGATTCTCTTTCGAACAATCCGCGACCCCGGCAGGCATCGGCCCTATCGGACCCTGTCAATGGTGCTGACATCTCTTTGAGGCGCGCGATCGTTGCGCACCATACTCGCGCAGTCAGTCAAGTCGCGTTTGTATGTCATAAATAATATAAACGATCACGTTATCGCGTATGGTCATACTCATGATTCATACACGATGCAACGACGCACAAACTGTTACCAAGATATAAAAAAAAAGCTGTTCCATAATTTTTGTCCGTGTATGTACTTATTGCAATTTTGTATAAAACTGCAGTTTTTTTTTTTATAACCCATATTATAGTTATGTTAAGTATGTCTAGAATCATGGGCTGAATTCATGGTAAAGTTCTTCATAGTTTCTGTAAGAATTTCTTAATTCATGCAAAATTCTGGATGTGTGCCCGAATCACGGCGATGCGATGGCCTACGGAAAAAACAGGTTTCACAATACTTATGCAACCGGGCAAACATATATTATTAGCGTAATAACTTTACGCCATCCATTAACTAGAATTTGTATGACTAAACAACGATGATACTTTCAAATAACAATGCACACAACATGAAATTAATGATATGTTGCACATTTTCTAAAACTCCATTTTTTAACATCTACGTACGTAAGTAAATAACGATTAGTCTATACGTTATAAGTAGTACTTAATTAATGACTAATAAGATACCTACGAATCAAGATAAAAATTGTAGGTAACTGTAACTGTACTTGATCCTGTTAATCTTGTACAAATGCGTCTACGATTTTAATGTAAGATCCAGCTTATTTCAAGTAAGTAGGTACAGTCAGTGAAAAAAGTCGATTACAGGTTCCCCAAGCCTGAAGTGTTAAGGAGCCTTAACACTTCAGTTTTTTTAAATCTTATTTTTTAAGCTTAATATTTAATTAAAACCAGAAAAGAAGTAAAATTATAAGAATATTACCTAACTATTATTAGATGAAATAAAATGTAGGTATCGAATAATTTTGTGTCAATTTAGTAAGATGATGTGTAAAAGTAGAAATGCTAATCTAATCAACTTTCGTCGCTGACCGTACCTAAGTACCTATTTAATATACGAGATGACTACCTCACCTGTAGGTACATTCTTCAGTTCCTGGCAGGCCTTGAAATACCGGTATATTTAGGAACCGGTACCAGTAGCCTCGGTGTGATACCGGCACCAGAGTAGTACTTGTATTATGGTACCGGTACCATACATACTACCTGTAGGTACTATTGGTATTTCTAATCAGTATTGGTACTGTACCAGTAACAAAACCGGTACCAAACAAATATACTCGTAAGTTACAGTGAGATATAGGTAGTAAGTAAAGAGGATAGTAAATAGGCATTAGAAAAATAACTTTAAGGTTGCCAACCGTATGTGGTTCTTCATACAAACATGAGATTTGTGGTACGCGCTAGGTACCGGCCTACTTCATAGTTGTCAGGTGGAGCTGTACTGGTACCCGTCTGGGACTGGTACCCAGGTACCGAAATGGCAGGAACCGCTAAGCACCGGTACAGAACCTGTACTTTTGGTACAAGTTCCAAGCCCTGGTCCCCGCTCGTTACCGTAACTCATTGAGCTTCTAAAGAGACCGTCACACAAGGTATTGAGTGACAGACACGGCGTTCTACTTTTCCGAGCTTTTTATTTTCACCTAAATCTCGAACTAAAATCTCATCATTATCTTAATATGCCACATTTACGGCCACATACTGTAATTAGCATTATTATTGTTTGTTTTTATGTATGGCAAAAAAAGTAAAATTGGGCATAAAAGTGCCCTTCTGGGCGAAACAAATTCTGCGCTATTTTATCCTCATCTCATAATGTTGAATATTGCCAAATTTGCTAGAAATTTGATTCGTACGGTTTTATCCCAGAGCCGAACTTACCCCAACATACGTACCTAATATCTACCTAGCCCAATACTTTATGCAATAAGTATTCAGTGCTTTCTACCTTTCCAGTCCTTTTAACCTGAGTACAAAGCAAAACACTGATTTGTTTGTCATCCATTAGGTACCTATTTAACATTTATGTACTTACGGAAAATCCAAGATATGTTGTAATAAACCTAATACACATACCTCCTAATTAAAAACATCTTCATACGTAGTACCTCTATGTAGTCTGTGTCATCTTCACACCAATCACACGCCGTCAAATGAATATCTTAACAGTCACAAATGATTCACCAAAACATTCCCTCTCAGTGGAAACTTGAAAAAACTTAAAGAACTGGCACTGGATTAAACTGGTTTAAGTCGACCAAGTTGCACTGCAAGTAACCACATACATTATTCATACTAATTTAATTATTGGTTAGGTGTTAGGTACTTTGAATTTTCCTTCAGACCGGCTTCGGCCTAGCGTTTTTGCTGGACTCGCCACATACTAGATGAGTCTTCTGAGTGTGCTCAAATACCTGCAAACCCCTTTGGAGGATATAGGATTGATGTTAGATATGTGCTTGATTGCGCGGTTTTCTCGGTCTGCTCCGACTTTCAGTATCTCGGTTCACTCGGGCAAAGTGATGGTGAAGTAGTTCGGACTGTTAAGAGGGGACGGGGTCTGCAAGAAATTTGAAAAATAGGTATTTGAAGAAACTATTGCCGTCGCGACTTACCTCAGTCTACCCCCGTAGAGTGCGACAGGGACAGCTGTAGCTCGGACCGATTATATCAGAAAATTTTTGGCCGAGATCGACGTTTTGTATTCCCCTTTTTCCTCCTCGAAACCTGGGCCGATTCAATCATTTTTTACATATTTTTTTTAAGAAAGAGTGTTTCTGGGTTCCTATCATTTTCTTTTATGTTAAAAACTTTTCGAATTTGTCTGGTAGTCCTCTAATCACGGCGGTAAAATGGGACATTTTTTTGTAACTTTTGATGGGTCAAATTGTCTTTACTAATTAGTTGCTGAAAAAAAGAAAATAACAGGGACGTGTCTTCAGCAGACCTTGATTTTATGAAACAAAAAATATTGCTCTAGAGGCGTTATTCAAGAAGAAAAAAGGGGAATACCTTTGTATGGAGAATCGCAGGCCCTGTTCCCTCTTAAGCATAGAATTAATACTGGACGGATGAAATGGCGACAGGTCAGGGGAACAATCTGCGACCCCCGCATTCCCCATAAACTTAAGGGGAATATTTATAAAACAATGGTTAGACCTGCTAAGCTGCTGTCTTGTGTGAATTAATCAATGTTGGGCCACAAAAGGGATGAATGTAAGGCAATTGTACGAGTATGCAGCTGAAATGAGAATCACGTCGCGGGGGGAGTCAAACACCTCACTCCCCCCGCTCGACCGGACGGGGCCCGCAAAGGCGGGCCGGCACCAGTCGGGGGTTGCGAAGATTGCCGTGACCCCCGGCGCAGGTGTGAGATGGAACACCGGGGTGGATTTTAGTCAGTAAGAGTCTGACAGACCCCTCCGCCCCCCCAGGGCGGGGGACATCCATGAGGATTTTACACCCAGGATCAAAAAAAAAAAAAAAAAGGTGTACCTGAGGTGAAGCTGGTAATACGTGCAGTATTTCGGAAGCGAGTTATAATATAATTTCCTGCAAGGAGATATTCGGTAAGTGTCAACTTTAATATTTAGTATCGTAGTTTATAATTAATGCTATTTTCTCTTGTACTAAGTGACTACCTCCTAATCCGTACCTTGACAGATATTGTCACTTGCGTTTAGTTATAGAGAAAAGGAGAAGGCCTACCGCCATACTTGACAACGAGCACCAACGCTCTTGACTCTTGAAGACTGTTGAACCTTAACTGACGCACCACATATGGAAGGCAGAACCGTAAATGCACATCTTTAATTACGTTCTATATCAATCAAACGTTAGTGATGATTACTGCTTCCAAAAGGGTTTGGCCACAGAACACTTTACGTGAGGCTTGGTATATGCGCATTTCCGGGTTTTGTGGGTAGGTATCGTACAGAATCACAAACTGAATTGGTAGTCATTCTAAGAACACTAGGGACCGTATCTCGATATAATTCTACTACCGGCTATGGTACGCCAATTACTAAATCGACACTATTTATCGAGACACGTGAATACGGATGCTTGTGCGGTGGAAACTAAACGGCATATGGCCTGTGCGGTGAAAACTAAACGGCATTCTCTCAATGGCAAAGATTAAGGAAATGTGAAGTGATGAAATACCACTTCGGTGTGCACCAAGTACGATAGCAATGAGTTTTGCTACAGAATGAGTCTATCCTAGGCCGATAGAGTTAATTAGTTAATTGGTTCTTATAACTTATCAGACAGAGACTGTTGCTGGCGAATTTATTGCGCCATTTCTTCTCCCCAGCTCAAACACTAGGAAGTGGTGAAGGGTGGACGCTTAGGGACTGTCTATCAATCTTCAAGAGAGTTGAATTAATTTAAAAAAAAACTCTATTAATTAACAATTCTTAAGTTTTGATCCTCTACCCTAAATTGTACCTAACTCTTGAATGTACTATTCTTTGGCTCCGCCCAATAATCAGGGCTTTAAAAGAGATTATCCAACACTATTAAATGATTCTTGAGTTTCGATTCTCAACTCTATTATCTAGTAATTCTTGAATGTTGTATTCTATAACTCACACCAATAATTCGGTTAGACTGACATGAACTCGTGTCTTGCAGATATGCTTGTTGTGCAAAGTGTGACATTCCAGGGGTTTGGGGGACCACATCTATTTCATATCCAGTCTAAGGACTGTTAGGGACCATGTCTCCAAAAGAGCAAGATGCAGACGCAATGCCGCTCAAACTAGCCGCCCCGTTGCTAGACAAGGACGGTCGCATGGTTACCGCAGGGAAAGCCGCTTCGTCACGTTTATCAGTTCGTAAGAACTGCTAGGGACCATGTCTCCATAAGAGCATGATGCTGACGCAATGTCGCTGAAAAGCTACTTGCGTCACTTTATGGAAGTGTTACTCTGAGTACTCTGAGTGTAGATGTGAGGTATCGTGTGAGTTACGACTAACCAAATACCTGTTACGCTAGCGTATGGGTTACTTACAAGTTCATATAATAATATACTTAGCATACCTCAATTATTTAGATTTCTAAAACCACATTCAATGTATTTTTCATAATTATGAATTCCTAAGTCTTATTTACTATTATTTTCAATCCTTTCCTTGCCTTATTAATGGGACAAGGCATCGGACTTCTTTCTATTTAGGAATTCATTTAATCTCATTCGGTAGGACAGTGTTCAGTCTGGAGACGAGCTCTACAGGGCCGTACGGAGGCGGAGTGCGGCCTTTTCCCGTAAGGGGGAAACCGACTTAAATATTTGACGGCGCGCGATTATTTAGTCGCTTTATTGTAACACTTTTTAAAAGTTGTAATCAATTATTTTTAATCTGTGGCTTAGAAATTACTTCTTTTGTGGTATTTGTAACTTAGAGCAGGCAACACCGAATGGGGTCATGTGTGTCATGGCGGCGTTGGCGAGCACATTGTGTTGCGATCGTCACGCGGTGCACACGCACAAATCCATTGGCTCTAAATGCAAGTTAAACAATTATTGTGATTAGACTTAATCAGTGATAATCATTGTAATCATTAAAGTTTATAGTTAAGTCTCGTTGCGATATTTGAAAGTAAATTAAGTGCGTTATTTTGCGAGTATTATTTTCCAAACACCTGCACGTACACGCCCATGATGAAGGACCAACAGATGACGGATCAGCAGCGACACGTGGTGTCTCAGCCGCTCGAACATCCGTCATACTACTAATATTAGCATAATTAGGAAAAACGAAAATTTTATCAGCCCCAGGCTGATAAAATTAAACGTAACCTGCTTTACCTTGCCTTCAGCCTTGCGTTGCCAAGGAAGGTATAACCTTCGTGGGTAAGGCAAGTTCCGTTAGAACTGGTAATACTTGTAACAAGCCACGCCGCAAAGAACGAGCGAAGCGAGCGCTCTTACAATATAGTGAACAAAGCGAGCGCATTCTTGACATGAATGAGTAGAGCATGCTTATTAACAAGATGAGCAGGCACTTAAGACAAGCGAGCGAAGCCTATCTTCCACAGATGTGAGCCGAACGTTTACACGTGAATGGAGTGAACTTTCTTAAAAAAATAATACTGTTCACTGCCGAGCGAGCAAAGCGAGCCCTTTGACGCACGACTGAGCAGAGCGTTGCTTACTCAAGCAATAAGCGAAGCAGCCGCCCCCCCCCCCCCCCCTCAGAGGACCAGCACGAGAATAACGCCTAATAACAAAACGAGCAAGCGGAACGAGCTCAAATACCCCACCAGTGGACGAAGCACTCTTTCACATGCAAAGAGCGAGCGAAGCGAGCCCCCATTACAAGAAACGTGATTACTTTTCTTGTAATGCTCGCTTGGGGCTCGTTTCGTAGTAAAGTAAAGCAGGATCCTACTTTAACTACGAGCGAACGAATCGAGCACACATTCGAAACTAGTAAGCGCCACCTAATGCACCAACAGCCTTCTGAATACCATATTGGAAAGGGTTGATTGTCCGGTTCTGAGGCACTGGAATACCGTTCACGGATCTGGAGGGGTCCTTTTTAATGTACAATAGTGTGTAACAATGTATAATTAATAATGACATTCAATAATAATATAATAATATACTAACATAGTTATAAGTATGATGTACTAACAATGTATGGTATATTTTTTGATTCTGAAATAAATGAATAATAATAATAATGTGCTCCGCTCACTTGTGGTGTAGGTGGGGTCGCTTTGCTCGCTCGATTTAAGAATATGCTTGAGTATTCATCTCGTTTGCCTTGTGGGGGGCTAGCTACGCTCGCTCGTTGCTGGAATAGGCGCGCTCTGCTCAGTCGTGTCACCCGTAGGCTCGCTTCGCTCATTCGTTTCGAAACTGTACTCGCTATACTGGGCTGAGTTAGAGAATCCCATCGTTAAGTCAGCTTGATGTGAATGTGACCACCTTTCATTCGTTGGCATAGAACAAGCTTGGCGTGATAGTAGCTGGCAAAGTGCTAGCACTGAGTAAGGATTGTTTAGGGAACTCCGCTGACTAAGTTAGGTCAGGTTACAGTTGTAACCAAACGTTTTCACGAAAGCAAGCGTCGCGGTCTCGAACTGCGCCTACCAAACTTTTTTCTGAATCAGCGCGAGTTATACCTACACCTGTGGCGTCATCTTTTCGTCACATGACTTGTCATCAATCGTATAAAATAAGTACGAGTAAGTACCTGATTTCAAGTAAAAGGCAACTCGAATCTGAAAGTTCTCGTGACATATCACTATTATTTCTGATACAGAGCGAAATCCCTTTTTAAAACCTGTCTAAAGTCACGTACTCCCAAAGGTCCGCACTGGATGCATCACACTCTGTCGTCATTTCACGTCACCCGTTACGTCACGATTTAGTTTCTATTATATCCGTGAATTGACCCTAATAGTGACGCGGTTTGCGGTCACACTTATCGGAAGGTAATAAATAAATAAATAATCATTGTAATTTAATGTTTACTAACAATAATCTTGTGCAACTATGTTAACTATGTTAATATGGTTTTACATAAGCCTGACATTCGGAAATTATATGTGTTTAACTGTAATAAAGGAAACATGTATTATATCACGTAGGTTTGGTACTAAAGTATAATAAATTAATTAATTTACTAGTAAAAAGGGTTCTATGAATTAATAACGAAGCATGCATTATCTAATACTAAGAACTTACTACCTACTGCTGTTATTACAATAGGCTTCAAGATTGAGCGACTTATACCAAAACCGATTCAATGATTTTGTATTAAAAAAAGGGTGATTGACATCTCATTTAACTTGAAAAAATACCTGTGCTTGTGTTCAATCCACCATCATATTATTTTTTACAATTCAACCTTATTTTTGTTTTTTCCTTAAACTCGTTTTGATATTAAACAAAACTCCACCCTGTTTTCAATACTATATACTTAACTGTTCACTAAAAAAATATTTTCACTTATTTAGAACCTCCTGAACAACTCCGGTTTAAAGTGAGGTTGGAAGCTTCTACGTAAGCAAATTTCTGCATAACTTCTAAGTTTCAGAATAATTTTAGTATACGCAACACAAATTAATTACTTACGAGTAAAATATAAACACAATGAGTAGGCATATCAATTCCATGCGTGAAATACGTCAGCAATAGGATAAGGAAAGGTTTCATTTCTACATAATAGATCACATAATATTTACCGATATTAGAACCACGTAATACCATTGTTAAGTTATTGCATCAAAAGTTCTTAAAATTACAGAATTCTTAGCATATAAAACTTCTACCTCACATCATCATCCGCCTAGACTTTTCCCAACTGTGAAGGGATCGGCTTCCAGTCTTACAGTTGAAGTTGAAAAGCAGTATTTCTCATAGAGCGACAGCCAGCTCCACAACCCAGTTACTGCGTAAAACGATACCTCTTGGTAATATTTTCGTGTTTCTGACGACCCATAACGACTGTCAAGGATCTAAGATTAAAAACCGGCGGGGTAATTGGGTAACACACTAACGGCTTTCATGTTGACAGTTCAGCAACATACATTGCGTTATTTACGTTGTTGAGTCGAGAAATTTTTCGAACATATGAAGCAATGGATTAGCAATAGACTTCAATATGATTCAGATTGTGATAGCAACTAGGGTGCAGGACTGATATTGCCTTAATCCGCCCAAAATCCAATTTGTGTCTGAGAATTTCCTGATGGTATCGACTCGATAGTCGTACTTACGGCCACTAGACCAATAAAGAGACGGAGAAATTCATTATTTTGATAAATTAAATAGGTTCTTCTTAAACTGAGTAAAAGCTAATAGTCCTCCAGACCGAATTTCGGCTATGGCGGACAATCTCAGTGGAAAATAGCCTACAGCGCAGGAGATATTATAGTGCAGAAGTGTGTGCGCAGACACACGTCTACTCTTTCTCCCTCACTCTGATTGTAAAATGGGACGGCAATCCGACACGACCGGAGAGAGATCTGCCGCAAGACCAACGGCTTAACATGCTTTCCGAGGCATGGGAGTATCACAACGCCAACAGTAACTTCCAAACTACGGGCTGCTCCTAAGAATTAATGGCAAATGAAAACCCAATAAAAACGTTATCTTCATATTGAAATATATTTTTCCTGCATGTGGCTTTGCGTTTCCCATTCTTTCAAATATTATGTCATCATTACGAGCTATATGTATTTTATATCTTTATCACACATAAGTAATACCTTTTGAAGCTATGATTCTGAGCAGACTATTGCATAGAGATAATAAAACAACGATCAAAATATACCTTTAACCAATGTCGTGTCATCAAGCTAAACCCTTTTTTATAGAACACTGGCCATTTTATATTTTAAAAAAAAGTTTTGTTTTCAGTCTGTCAGTGTCAAATTTGTAATTTGGTGACATTAAATGAAGATGGCTCAATGTCCTTCTGTGGTATTGACAATACGCTAGTAGATCTAGAACAGTCTAGAATCATATACCGTCAAACGGGGTAAATGGGGATGAAGGGGTGAATTGAGACCAAACTTTAACAGGGATTTTAACATTGAAATAATATAGTTTGTTTCCAAAAAGGACTCTAATGTGTTTACTGTATTATAATTAACGATTAAGTACCCTTGTTGGTAAGCAACAATATTATTGCAATGTTAAAATCCCTTTTTAAGTTTCGTTCCGATTCACCACTGGATCCCCCGTTTTCGTCATTCACCCCGTTTGACGGTACTGAATTCAAGAAAATAGTATGTGCGCCGAATTGCCTTACACCCTGTATCATGCTGAGTCGGTAAATCAGATTCTATCGTGCAATGAGCAGACAAAAATAAGGCGGCTGACGAATATGCTTTGGCAGGAACTGTACCTACATGCCAGCTTTAGCTACCTGCATACATACATTTTGGTACTCTATTTAATTAAATCAATTAATTATGCTTTGTCCGTAATGTTATCAACCGATGTAGATGCATCATACATTATTAATATGCTGTTAACCTGCCTGCCTTCGTTTGTTCTTTGTTGTTTTTTTGTTGCTGGCTGCTGGTGTGCCTTTTATTCAAGGTATGGATTCTCCGCTACCTAGGTGCAGGTCCTTTGGGAAAATCCATGATTAATTTTACAGGATGACAGTAACGTCCCATGTGTCAATATGCACACGAATTAGATTGAAAATATGTATGACATTTATATTGTAAAAGAAACGTTGTGAGGAAACCTGGACTTATAATTAATTGAAGTCTGAAATCGCCAACCCACCTTGAGCAAGCAGGTCTTCGTCTTCGTCGTATCGACGGTTCCATTTATATGTTTTAAATAAGCTTCTTCGTCTTCCATAGAGCAGATTTTATAGCACAGAGAGCACGACAAGAGGTGAGGCATCGTTTGCAATGTGGCGCCACTGTCGCACTGTGGCTCATCGGAGTACCCCCACGTGACGAAGTTGTACCTGCAAGCGTGGTGGTTAATTCTCGTGCCTTATCTGTATGCGAAGCCGCGGGTCAGTTACAGGTTCGTATTATTATTATTATTATAACATCAGCCTGCTGTTGAGCGAATTTTCAATTTTCCTCATATTATGACTTTCGAAAAACAGTAAATTTTTCACTGATTTCTTTTCTGTAGCATTCCACAGGACCCACACACAATATTATATCTAGACTTCTCACTTACCTCATTTGCACTAACTCACACTTGGAACAACATAATTATAACATATTTTCATGTAAGTAAAACATAAGACATGTATTCTACACTTTGTGTCTACTAGTTTCGTTTATCGTTTACTCCTAAAACAAGTTATAAAGACTAGTTTTATATGAAACTTGTGAATAATGTCAAAAAGGTTAACAAAATGTTTAACAAAGCATATCTAGAACAAAGTCGATACATGTATGATACATGTTTGACATGACATCACAACTTGTACAGTTGTAGGTATTATACATAGGGGTAAACGCGGGCTTATGTAGGTCATCCAAGCGTTTTGTTGCATACGGTCGCTCCGAAATCCCGCCACGGGTCCATTAAAACGTCATCAGCACACACACAGCAAATAAAAGGGAAACAATTGACTCGCAAGGTACTAAATTAGTCATAAGGTTAATTCCCGTCTATTACGGTCCATTCGACTTGTAGGTATTTAATTATTTATTCATAGTCATAAATAAGAAAACTATAGAAATTGTGGCACATAATTTGCCTTTGTAGGGGGAATCACCTAATAATAAAGGGGTGAAACCCTATATGTACGGGTGGCGCAGTACATAAAGTGCCGCCATTCTTTTGCAAATAACTAGCTTCAATGAGTAGTCGCTAGTTCAAACCTCAGTTTTAACACAAACCACTTTTAGGAAATTTAAAATTTCATGTTTGTGAATTATATGAGGAGTCTTTACTGCACACAAACACCAGTATCATTAGCAAATAAGTACTTACAGCAAAATCCACAAGATGGCGCCACTAGTTACATTTTATGAATGTAAAAAAATGAGAAACAAAAAACACTGCTCTGTGCTCCGCCTGCGATAAAAGGTATGAATTTGATTGCGTCGGTTATCCAGAACCAACTTATCGACTCAAGAATGCAGAAGACAAAAGGAAATGGAGATGTACGATGTGCATCAAGATTAAAAAATTCATAGTAATACGGACGAAACATCTAACATAACCATAATGAAAAAACAAACTTCATTAACAGCAGCTTCGCAAACAAAAGGAACACACGATGCAAAGAAAATGTTGGGTTATCAAATCTCAACTCAAAATACTGCAAACTTACCGGATTCCCATATACTAACTGACTTCGAAATATCAGATGATTCATATAGTACTCCCAATAAAATGTCAAGAAGCATTGACAGAACAGTATCTGACCTCGTATCAGCATCAGAAATGAAAGAGACTATTGCTCAGCTTACACTTAAGCTCGAAAGTACTAAGAAAGAGCTAGATAATACATTATTAGATAACAATGACCTACATAAACAAATAAATAAGCTAACTATAGAAAACAAAACTTTGAAATATTTGTGCCTCTCTTCGTCAATGCTTGGAACTCCTGGAAGTAGTAAGAAAAAAAAACCAGCTCTAACACAACAAAATGACATGCGTCCTACACCGTCCACCCCATTGTCGTCCAGGTTGAGCATCGAAACCAAAGAGGATGTAAATATATCAAACTTGAAACAAGAAATTAGAACATTACAAGAACAACTAAAGATCGCAGAACAGGAGATTGCAATGCTCACGCAGCGTATAAGAGTATTAATGCAACAGAATCACACTACCTATGAACCAAAAATCCAGGAACTAAAACGGGAATCGGTGACCGCCTGTGTTCAGGCTTGTGCTGCCGATAATGTGAAAAATACGACTCACGAGAAGAAAATATATGTTTATGGCACTCAGCGTTGTGTCGGACTTGCTGCAGCTCTCTCACATTCGAGAACAATTACACAATATGAAAAATACAGAAGTGTAGCCGAAACAATGCTAAAGGCACCGTGCAATGAAGTATTAGTAAAATGTAGAAATATTAGATTGACAACTGACGACATACATAGGGGTGTATATGCATAGGAGAGAATGACCAGAACTTAGTCTTATCTGAATTGCAAGTTATATTGGATATATTTAAAAATAACACTGTAATTGTATTAAATGTCTTAACTAACTCATATCTGAATTTCAACAAATTAAGCTATTCATTAAAGAATATGTGTAATAGGTATAAAAAATGTCACTTTGTAAATCAAGCGCACACTAAACTAAAACATGTTTGTAAGTCATTAAATTACATTATAGATTGTAGTGATTACAGTGATAAATACTTGAACCCCAATGAAATTAGAAAAAGGATAGCGAGTATCAAATCAAGTTTTATAGTTTACAACAGTTTAACAAAACCCAAAAAAGGGACAATTACGTACTATTTTAAACGTCGTGAAATACGAGTAGTAGAGCTCCAAGAATGTACCACCCCTACACAACTCAAGGCAGGTCATAGAGGGACTATACCTTATTACTTCCCTGATTTAAACAAGGGCGACGCGTTAACAAGCAAAACTCATTATTTCGTGTCCAAAGTCAGTAAAATGCATCATTTTAAAATACTTCACCAGAATATCGCTAGTATCTTGTGTAAAAGAGAGCTACTAGAAATTACGATCCAGGAGTTAAAAGAAGCAAATAATGATCCTGATGTAATTTGCCTATCAGAAACTTTTGTAAAAAAAGGCTGTGAAAACTATATCACCAACAAAAAAAAAAAAAAATGGCTACCAACTTCTGTCGAGACAAACAAAGGGGTGGCACTTGTATACTAGTAAAAAAAGGATTAAATTACAAAGAATTGCCATTCATAAAATCCTATGCAACACAGAATACATTTCAAGTCTGCGGCTTAGAGTTGAGTAATAAATTAGTAATTATATGTGTGTACAGAACGCCTCAGTCTGATCCGAATCAGTTTCTGACAAAATTGGAAACACTTTTACACGATTTGCTTAAAAAATACAAATCTAAAATAAATATAGTCATAGCCGGAGATTTAAATATAAATACCCTCAAAGGAGGCAACATCACAAATGCGTTGCAGGACTTGTGTCATAATTATAACTTAAAAATTCACATCAATGTTTCTACGCGCAAACTATCTTGTATTGAGCATATATTAAGCAACATTCACAAAGCAACTGCAACCGTACTACCTCTGCATCTTTCAGACCATGACACCGCAAAAATGTTAAGTTTTCCTAGTAAAGATCAACCATTGAAATCACTGCGATACTACATTTCTAAAAGAGATTTCAACCAGGACAATATCCGGAAATTCAAAGAATGCTTGCAAAATCTCTCTTGGTCCGACATCTATGCAAACACCACTGATGCAAATTATGCATTCAATAATTTTCATGAATTGTTCTGCCTATTTTACTATCTGTGTTTTCTTAGGGTAAGAGTCAAGATCAATAGTAGTAATACGAACACACAAAAGTGGATAAGCAAAGGTTTAAAACAAAGTTCTAAAACTAAACGTAATCTGCGCTATCAGTACTACAAATACAAAAACTTAACTAATAAAACTAAATATAAAAATTATTCAAATCTACTGAAAAAATGTATCTCTAGTTCCAAAAAGAACGCGAATATAAGCTATATCAATAAGCATAATAACAAGTGTAAAGCGACATGGAACGTCATACAAAACGAAATTAATAATAGTAACCCTAAAAATAATATAGAAAGTATAAAGATAAACGATACTATGGTTACAGACCCTGTAGAGATAGCTTCGGCATTTAACGACCATTACGTAAACCTTTCACCCTTACCTACACAAAAAAATGTCGACCCAAGCTTTAGGAAAAATAATAATAGTGTAAACTCAATGTTTCTGAAACCAATGCTGGGAAGTGAGGTGAGCCAGGAAATAATGTCACTCCGCAACACCAAAGCGGAAGGCTACGATGAAATAAACACGAAAATCATAAAGGCTTGCTGTAATGAGCTGACTGGTGTTTTAACTCAATTAATTATTATGTCGTTTTTGATCGGAGTTTTTCCCGAAAAATTAAAATTATCAATAATAAAGCCCTTATTCAAAAAGGGTGATATATATGATATCAATAATTACCGTCCCATTACTTTAACACATATTTTATCAAAAATATACGAAAAATTTATGTATAAAAGACTGATTGACTACTGCAACAAATTTCAAATTATAAGTAGCGAACAGTTTGGCTTCCAAAATGATAAATCCACTACGTTAGCTATTTATTCTCTTATGAAAATTATACTCACAAATATTAATAATAACTATCTGACTACAGCTCTATTCTTTGATATGTCTAAAGCCTTCGATTTGGTTTTGTTAACGCCCTAACTTACTAAGTTTATATTTCATGCCTAATTACTGGCAACTGTTATTAGTATCTGTGTGACACAAGATTCCTTCCGCTATCCTTTACTTCCGCAATCTCTCTCCCTTCCGCAACCCTTATAATGCCTGAGCGAGAGCGAAAAGGAAGATTCGGAATGGCGCTTACGCAGTCGCCATGAAGAACCGCTAGTTATCTCATCGACACCGCCGCTTGAGGGTCAAATAAACCCAAAGTCGAAAAGGACTCATATTTTCACCGCATTGAACGAGGATTGTTATTGAACAGTGCAGGTGTGTGTCTGTGTGTTGTGGAAAGTGTAGATTCTCGTCCGTATGTGATATCCTGGACCAGGCCGCCGCCACGTGGCTAAGGAAACTCCTCAACGTGTCTCCGCCATAACCAGGCAGGTACCATTTCTCATTTCCCACACCACCAACCACCTACTTGTGTCACAGAACCGCCCCTGATACAGTCCACTAAAGAAATCTCGATTTCCCCCTCAAGGCTTACGCCGCCGCATCAGGTTTCACACGATATACTGCTTCAAAAGTTGGAAACAATTGGGATTAGGGGATCGGTACTCCAGTGGATATCATCGTACTTAAGTAATAGGCAACAATGTGTTATTATCAGTAAAATTAACGAAACCAAAGACATCACATCATACTCATCGGAATATAGACATAATAAATATGGCGTCCCCCAAGGTAGCGTAGTAGGCCCAATATTATTCCTTTTATATATAAATGATATCATAAGAATAACTAATCATAAATGCATCTTATTTGCTGACGATATATCCATAATTGTGACATCTGATAAAATACAAAATACCGTTATAGATCACGAGACTGACATTAATAATACTATTGACATACTACTACACTGGCTTGACATACATCATTTGAAAATAAATATAGACAAATCCGTATACATACAATTTAATCAATCTAATAATAATAAAAATAATATCAAACTTAATATAAATAAAATTAAACAAGTAACCAAGTTTTTGTGACCAAGAATAAACATTATTCAAGACGGCAAGCGATGTACATCCTCGGAGCAGACGTGATCCTTATGGACTGGTATTAAATGAATTACCAAAGCTTACCAAATATAATAAAAGCTGTCTAGCAATGTGTGTGCGTACTTATAATAAAATACCTAACAATCTCAAACGATTAAATTTAAGACTATTTAAAAACAAATTATTCAACTGGCTAAATGATTGTAGCTTTTATAGTTTGAAAGAATTTATGGATAAAAAATATTGACATTATATTCTCTCTCACATTATTGTACTTAATTATAATTACCCTGTAACATTAAATTTTTGCATGCTATGTTATGTCTTAGCTAAACATGTTTGTGCCACTCTGACCTATGCTTAACACCATTGTATACCATGTTTAACGCAAATAAATTGTTTTATTATTATTATTATTTCCTTTATTTCATTATATACATATAAATTATATTTTTAAATATTAGAATATAAAAAATATAAAAACATTTAAAAATATAAAAAATAGTAACCCACCGGTATCGGGAACAGGGTCCAAGCTACCGGCGGTCAGGGCTCCAGAGAGAGGAACCTCCCAACAATGCGAGCCGTGTCTAGAAGTACCGCTTTCTGAATCAAGCCCTTGATCCAGCTGCCCAACGAGAGCCTCCTCAGGTGTTGGTGGTGCTGGTGTGGTGGTGGTCAAGGCTCTTGGCTATTAAGCCATTGGCTGTCACGACTATCGGCACAATGATCGCTGAGTCCACATCCCACATGTCGACAACCTCGCAAGCCAAGTCAAGATACTTGATTTGTTTATCTTTCTCGGCTTTCACGATGTTCCCGTCATGCGGGACCGTTATGTCAACAATCATTGCGCGCCGCTCTAATCGATCCACCACCACTATATCAGGCTTATTGGCAACAATAGCCCTGTCAGTGATGATGGATCGATCCCAGTACAATGTGATATGTCCATTTTCGAGAACTGGGTCGGGCACATACCTGTAGTACGGCACTTCCGATTCTACAAGGCTGTATTTCAGAGCAAGTTGCTGATGGATAATCCTGGCTACAAGGTTGTGTCTATGCAAGTACTCTTCGTTAGCTAGACGAGAACATCCGGAGATAATATGTCTGATTGATTCACCCAGACGGTGGCATGCCCGACAGATGTCAACCGTGCCGTCTTTTACAACAAATCTCCGGTAATTGTTTGTCATCATAACTTCGTCCATAATTGCACAGACAAAACCTTCGGTTTCTCCAAAGAGGTCACCGAAACGCAGCCAGGCTACGGACGCTAGTTGGTCTACATCAGGTCCATGTAGGGCCCGAAAAAAGTGTCCGTAAAGCTCCTTACTCTGCCATACTTCCATGCGATCATTAGTGTCAAGCACAACTGGTTTGCGCCAGTTCTCTTTAGCTAAGGAGAGCGGGGTGAGGCCCTTGTCCACTGTGACTACATCTCGATGCATCCTCACGTCGGCTTCTAAGAAATATTCCGTGAGACTGCATATCTCACGTTTGTGGAGGGTCTTAGCATTTAAAAAGCCTCGACCTCCACACTTTCGCGGGATATACAGCCTCATTACCGATGATCGTGGGTGATGCATTCGATTTGCAGTCAGCAGTGTACAGACCTTCCTATCCAGGGCGTCGAGTTCGGTCTGAGTCCATTTGAGTATGCAGAAAGAGCACATCAAAACCGGCATGACCCAACCGTTAAAGGCGCGCACCTTGTTTCCGCCTGATAAAAGACTATTAAATACTTTTTTCAGGCGGCCACAGAAGCGCTCCTTTAACGACTGCTTCATGTCAGTACCATTGATGCCCAACGCTTCCGACATACCCAAATACTTATAGGTTTCGGATGCGTAGAGGGCTCTAAGATTTATGGAATCCGAGAGTTGTGTTCTAACGGATTCCACAATCTCCCCTCGCTTTACATGCATGACCGCACATTTGTCCACACCAAATTCCATCCTGATGGCGCTACTGAAAGTTTCAGTTACTTTCAGTAGCTCCATCAGTTGCAAATTGTTGGGGGCAAAGAGTTTTAGTTCATCCATGTAGAGGAGGTGAGATATAACCTGACCACCTCTCCTCAGCCGATAGCCTAGACCTGAATCCTCCAACGGTGTGCTTAGAGGATTCAAGGCTAAGCAGAACCAAAGCGGACTCAAACTATCACCCTGAAATATGCCTCGCTCGATCCTTATCGGTTCGTTATTCCTCTGGACATTTCGACATCCTGGATAGTGAAGGACCGTTTTCCATTGCCCCATACATGACTTTAGGAAGGTGCGCAGAGTTGCATCTACTTTATACAACTCCAGCACCCCCACAAGCCATGTATGTGGCACCGAGTCATAGGCCTTCTTGTAATCTATCCAACATGTCGACAGATCCTTTCGGGAACGACGAACCTGTTGGCTAATGACCATATCAATGAGAAGTAGCTCCTTAGTACCACGGGACCTGTTCCTACATCCATTTTGAGAAGGAGACATGATGGAGTTGGTGTCTATGTTTGTTAATTTTAGCTCTCAAAATGGATGTAAGAACTTTATAGACCGTCGGTAAACACGTGACCGGCCTATATTTTTTGGGTTCCGCAGTGCTACCTGATATATGGAGTAGGTGGGTTAACTCCTGTTGTTAGGAACTGGGGTAGCGAACCAGATTCTAAAGCAACCTGGTACTGAGCCGCCAAGCGAGCGTGCGACCTACCGAACCATTTGATCCAGAAGTTGTGCAGTCTATCCGGCCCTGGAGACTTCCAGTTAGGCAGCGGACGGACTGCACGAGTTACATCTTGGGGGCAGATGGAAATAGCCCCCATTTCTGGTATTGGATCGCAGGCTCGATTGACTTCCCGAGCCCAATCACCTTCGGTGTGACTGACAGGCACCGACCAGATATTGCGCTAGAAAGAACACATGGCATCATCATCCGGCAGGCACGTGTCAGCCACACCTTGATCCGGTTGCTCCCAATCCCTATAAACCCACCTTTCATCGCGCTGGAAGGTGCGATTCCGAGTGTATCGCTCCACTCGCCGCTTATACCTACGAATACGGTTCGTCCATGCAAACACTTTCTGCTTCAGGAAGTCGATGCGCTCTGTGACACAGGACATGTAGTCCTTAGGGCTGATATTAGTCCCTGCGAACGCGCGTCTCACAAAGCGCATCACTCTAGGGCGAGTATTGCCCTCCCTGAAGCAGATTAGTTTGCCGATGAGTGCTCTGGCCCTACCAATACGGCACTCAATTCTGCACTGCCAAGTTAGAACGGCTGGTTTCGGTCGTGTAGCTCTAGAATCATTAGCAAATTTGACGTGAGCTACACGACATGCCGCTACAGCCGCGCAGTACAGAATCGAATGTGCATCGGTGAGGTCTACGTAGTCATCAAAATAATTTGACGACTGCGCATCCAGTGCCGCCACCAGCGCCCTATTTTTGTTATGCATGGGTAAACGAGGTAAGCGTGGTCTAAGTTCGGGCGATATGAACCGATATTCTCGAATCGCATCTTCCAAAGCACTCCTCAATTCATCATTGCACTGGGTACTTACGTTTGTAGCCCTATCATCACTCTCCTCGTCTGCTTGACTTGTGTTAGACTGTGGTACTACTACCACAGTCTGCGACGGGGGGGCAATGACATGACTACTCTGCATTTCATTTCGCAGGCGATCAAGTACAGTGTCATCCAACATATGATTACGTTGGATGACCCGCACTTGATCCGACAGTCGTTGTGCCGACACGTTGACAGCTGGCTCAAGCACCTGAAAAAGAGAGAGCATCCGAACACGGTACGCGGTCAGATTGTTTCCCCCCTCTGTAGCCCCATAGTATGAGCGCATGACGTTTTCGTTGATGGATCGCGTCCATCTCATGTGCTGCACACTTCCGCCGGAAGCTGGGACCCTATCAGAGGCCAGTGGGCCTCGAGGTCCTAAACCGTCGGGCGGCCGGTGTCCTCCACGTCGACGAGCAGGTGGTGGCGTCGTGGCCGGGGAGAAATACTCGTCGCTCGAGCTCGACGCAACTACCGCGGCCGGTGTCGTCACAGCGTTCACAGTGGGGCTGGATACCGGCGGCAGCGAGGCGGAGCTGAGCGACGAGTCCGGAAGTGGTGGGCGTGTTTGGCGTGCGGCTGATCTTGTCAACATTTTATCCTCATCTTCATTTTCCTATCTTGTTTTCATGATTGTTTTATCGGAGGTGACATCTGTCATATCACCTCCGATTTGGCAGGTTTTGATTAAATTTATTACATTTTGGTTTTTTTTATTATTTTAAAGTGGTTTGCAAGTTTCAGGTTTGATATAAAATGAAATACTGTTGTAAGGCTGGGTCCAAATTACTTTCTCCGTTAAAATTACAAAAAAATTGGAAAACGAGACGTTTCGTTGATACGGTGTTGCCAATTATTATTATTATTATGAATAAGAAAATGGACTTGTTATAGAGCCTGTTGTCAGACAGCTAGACAGACTTCTCGGTTATGAAATGGGTCCCGTTGTGCCAGCTGATCATAAAAATAATGATGTGGCCAAGTTGTTTTTGTTTTAATTATGTTATGTTAAGTGAATACTCGTATTATTATGATTGCGTAATTAATCTAGCCCCCATTGGTCTCGTGGTCGCAAGCGCTTCTGCTGAGCGTGGGGTCCTGGGTTCGATTCCCAGGTCGGGCAATGTGTTATTGGATTTTTCTATTAGGACTTTCTTAGTAACAGCTCGGAGTTTGGAAGTTGGCGGTGTGATACCCCCGTGCCCTCAGGAACCACGTTAAGCTGTTGGTCCTGCGCCTGATCTTTCGCCGGTCGTGTCAGATTGCCATCCCATCGGACTATGAGAGTAGGGGAAGAGAGAGTGCACTTGTATGTGTGCATACACTTATATACATATTTATTTATTTATTTAAACTTCTCGCACACAATAGCATACAAAGGCGGACTTAATACCTTAGACATTCTCTACCAGTCAACCAAGGGTGGTGAAGAGATAAGATGGTGCTCTGTTTAACAGGCGTTACTAATAATAATAATAAATATTAAAAATATTAGGGGGGGGGGGAGGGGGGGGTTAGGTTATTATATTATTAAGATTATTAATATTAGACTGCCTCTTTGGTCTAGTGGTTGCAAGCGCTACTGCTGAGCATGAGGTCCTGGGTTCGATTCTCGGGTCGGGCAAAGTGTTATCGGTTTTTTCCATCTGGAATTTCTTGGTAGCAGCCCGGAGTCTGGATTTGTGCCCGGTTGATGGCAATAGGCTCGCCCCCTATTACATGGGACTTAAACATAACTGGCGAAATGTGGGTGTGCTATAGGTACACCTCTGCCTAACCCTTCGGGGAATACAGGCGTGATGTTATGTATGTATGTATGTATTAAAAAGATAACATAAGTATTTATAAATAAAATAGGTACCTATACAAGTACCTAAACAGGATATAAACTTATAATACACATACATAGATATACATATCTCCCGCGCCGAATTCTAGTATCCGTTGAGATTGGCCGCCATGGCCGAAATACGGTTTGGAGGACTACATGTAATCTAGAGCTCATAAGTGCGACTGCTACGTGTAGGGTCTTAGGTTCAAATTGCGTCAATACTTCTGCTCCAATCTTTTCTTTAAAACGTGTTAAGACTTTTACTAAAACTGCTTGCAGAAAAATAACGTTTTCATTTATTTCATTCACAAAAATATTACAACAACTAAACAACAACAACCAGCCAACAACTAAACTGTGATCCCTCAGGATCACAGTTTAGTTGTTATATTTTTTTTTAAATCTGTAATGCTTTGTCTATTATTTAGTAAATATCTGTACTAGCAATACCTTAATTTTTAAGATACTTTCCGAGATCTGGCTGATGGTCTGTGAGAACTGAGGGACCACACTTTTTTAGCTGTAGTTTTTGACATATTTGTTTACAAATTCCCAGATTCGTTCTACAATTGTTTTAAGTCTACTACTAAATCCTGCGATTTTTATTTTGCTAATACGCGGTGTGGTCCCTCAGTTCACACGCACATCGAACTCCTGTAAAATTCCAAGCGAGAATATCTCGTTGCAAGTTTCAGTAAACTCTTCCACACTTGATCATTACTGGCTCCTAATAGAACAAAAACGTGATCCAGTTCTTAAAAACATAGTTGAACAACTTAGTTCTGATACAATCCCAAAAGACATTGCTGACACTTATGTTATATCGCAAGATAAATTGCTTAGACGTAAAGTTCAAATAGAAAATAAAACTCGCTAACTTATTATTGTGCCACGTAATTATAGATGGAATTTGATTTCCCACTATCATGATAATCTTCAACACTTCAGTTGGGAACAGGTTCTAACTAACAGATTAAGAGAGACATATTGGTTTCCCAATATGTCAAAAATAATTCGAAGGTGTATCGAAAATTGTGTTAGTTGTCGAATTCGTGAAGGTATGTGTGGTGCCAAACAAATTACCCTTCATCCTATAGATAAAATTGCAATTCCCTTTCACACCGTACATGCTGATATAACTGGACGGACGAACGATAAACGTAATAATGCTGAATATGCGTTTTGTTTTCATCGATGGTTTTACCAAATACACTCATTTAATTTACACCAATGATCGAAAATCTGATTCAGCCATATCTTGTTTGCAAGAAGTCATTTCTATTTTCTGCACCCCAAAAAGACTCATAACATATCAGGATAAATCATCTGATTTCAAGATTTTTTGTCATCGTTTCGGTATTGAACATCACGTAGTTGCTAAAGGCGCTAGTTGGGCAAGCAAACGGTCAGGTAGAACATATATGAAAACCATCAAAGATAAATATGTCTGTTGTGGAGCTTAATACAAAGTGGCACACTGGTATTCGAGGTTTACAGTTCGCTATTAACTCTACCGTTTCTAAAAGTACGGGAAGATCTCCCATGTAGTTGTTGTCTGGAAAAAAATGTTCACGACTAGGTATTAAGCTCTTACAAATCGATGATGATGAATCAATTGTAAATCTAATACTATTAGATCATTATGTAAATTAAAGATGGACGAGCGATTATCTTCTTTCTCTTCTTTTCTTTTTTTTTTCTTTTTTCTTTCTTTATTTTCTTTTTTTTTCTTTTCTTTTTCTATTATTTCGGGACAAGTGCAAAGCTCAAATCAAGCCCTTTGAAAAAGGGGATTTTGTCTTGATGCATAAGCATGAGAGACATACGACTAAACTTGGTCCTAAATATAAAGGTCCTCTGGAAGTTCTAGAAGTATTGCCTAGTAAATAAACCGACCTTAGGGGCGGAAGATTTGTAAATTATCTTAGCTACTCCATCTTTCTCCCTACTACGCTGGCTGGCCACCATGCGTATCCTTTTTCCTGGTCTTAGGGCTATATCCTAGGCAGGTGATGCCATGTGGTATGGCTAGATCCAAGGCGGGTGATACCGTGTTAAGGGGCCATATTCAGGCGTGTGATGCCATGTGGTATGGCTATAAATCCAAGGCGGGTGATGCCGTGTTAGGGGGCTATATCCCAGGCGGGTGATGGCATGTGGTATGGCTACATCCAAGGCGGGTGATGCCGTGTTAAGGAGCCATATTCACTGACTTAATCACACTTAATTTGACTTCCATGTCATGATTTATTAAATTAATACTTGTATTTCCGGTTAAGTCTAAGATTCAGTCTCAGATTCAGATTCATTTATTTATTGTAAAACATAGGTACATTATAAGTTCTTATTTGGTAATATGTATTACCAAACATAGCGCCCTCAATAGGGCGCTATGCTTTGCCTCTAGGGCGTACAAAAGTAGTAGGTAATACATGCAATATAATTTTAAAACAAGAAATTAATATAGACTTATGGACCACAAATAAAAAAGTAAATAAATTAGATCATCTATCGCATTAAGAATTGTCAATCACACTGAAAAATGTCGATTAGATAACTTGATAAATTTGAGAAAAAATAAAAAATGTCCGTAGTTATTGTAATCAAATGAAAATTGTCAGCACTTACTTATTTAAAGTATGTCAAAGAAATTGAATGAAGTCATAAATTAAAATTAAATGTCAATATGGAAGATCAATAGTTGTTACATGAGAAATGTAAGAAATTTTATAACAGAATGTCATTCAAATATTCGGTGATTGAATAATAGCATTTTTCTATTAAAAAAATCTTTAATTTTCTCTTAAAGTTGTGCAAATTTTCATTTTTTATACTATCAGGAATTTTATTGTATATAACCGGACCCATGCCTAAAATAATTTTCCTTGCTAGTGCTGTTTTGTATTTACTTGTACATAACATGGTTTTGTATTGGGATCTAAGTTATGTGGTTCGTTTTCTAGTATCTACTATCGCAGGAAACAAGTTCAAGTTACATTTGACAAACACTGCTACTTCCAATATATATAGGCATGGGAACGTCAATATTTTTAATGATTTGAAGATAGGCTCACAGCTATCAGTAGTTTTTAGGCCTACCAAATCAAATCAAATCAAATCAAATGAGTATTTGCGAGAAATACATTGTTGCTGAAGGTAAGATCGTATAACCTAAGTGTAATTGTCTTCTGCCTGCAAGCAAGCGTGCATAAAGTTTACATTCAATATATCACAATTTCTATTCCTATTCAATTTGTTTAATTTATGTTGTTCATTTAATAATCATTTCATTACCCTAATTTTAAATTTGTATGTCCCATATAATCCTTAATACTATAAAAACAACACTTTAGAAGCCATACTGTCAATTTTGTCTTAAACACATGTATCTGTAGTAATTTTAAGTCATTTTGTAAGTTATTATATACTAAAACACACATATTATACACATTTTTCTTATACATATCTTTATGACAGGGTGGTTGATATAGTAGGTTGCAAAACTTAGCCCTTGTTTGTCTAGTTAGGACTTCACTACGTTGTTTAAAGTAGCGCACGTGTTTTTTTGTAAAGATGCATTTATCTTTTATGTAAATACAAGGCATTGGAAGAATTTTACATTTTTGAAATAAAGGTTTACAACTGTCTAGGAACCAAGCCTTGTTGATGACCCGGATGCAACGTTTTTGAATTTTAAATACTCTGTCGATGTCGATCGAGTTTCCCCACATTATTAATCCATAGCTCAGTACGGATGACACATAACCATGGTATGCCGAAAGGGCAGCTTCTACAGAAACATTTTGTCTTAATTTTTTTAACGCAAACACAAATTTATCAAGTTTCTGGCAAATTGACTCTATATGGCTTTTCCAATTTAGATGTTTATCTACATTAAGTCCTAAAAATTTTAGATCATCAGCTTGTACTACTTTTTTGTCTTTATAAAAAAATTCTAAAGTTCTTGGTTTAGTATTATAGGAGTTAAATTCTATTAATTTTGTTTTACTAATGTTTATGTTTAAATTATTACTTTCCATCCAACTTAATATATCTGATAGGGCCTTTTCGGTAACCGATTTCTAAGCGTTTTTATCCCGGCATTTTATTATAATTGTAGTATCATCTGCAAAAAGAATACATTTCTGCAGAGTGGCTTCCGGAAGATCGTTTATATAAAGCAAGAAAAGTAAAGGGCCGATAACGGTTCCCTGAGGCACACCATTTTTGTTTATTATTGCCGTTGACATAAATTTTTCTTTGAAATATATTCTGCTGCCTTTTTTTATAACTTTGGATATCTCTGTACACTGTTTTCGGTTACGTAGATAACTATTTATCCATTCATAAGCCATTCCCCTTATGCCATAAAAGTCTAATTCGTGTAAAAGCTTTGAGCGGTTAACAAAGTCAAACGCCTTAGTCATATCTAGAAATAGGGACACCACTGGATTGCCATTATTTATGCTTTCTGTTACAATTTTAATCAACTCAAAATTGCAAGAGCAGTTGAAATTCCCTTGCGGGACCCAAATTGCTCTTTGCATAATATCTGATGTGTAGAGAGAAAGTGGTTTAACCGAAAAAGCATTGCCTTTTCAAAAAAAAATCGACAAATTTGGAACTATAGTGATGGGTCGATAATTGTTGGGGTCTGACTTATTTCCCTTTTTGAAAAGTGGTTTTACGGTAGACATTTTAAGCTGTTCAGGAAATACACCTTCTTGGAATGATAAATTTATAACATGCGCGAGTGGATGACATATCGAAACAGCACAAGCTTTCAAAGTTTGTGTGGTGATATTATCGTCTCCACCAGTTTTGCTACTATTTAGAGACATAATGATTTTATACACTACTAGTGCATCCACTGGATTTAAAAAAAATGTAGCTAAATATTTGTTTTTTTTTCATTAAGTTTAATATTATTGGAATTTATAGGCTGATTAGATTTCAAATTAATAAAGAAGTCATTAAGTATATTGCAAATGTATAAGGGATCATTATATGTCACATTATTAAGATTTATTTCGTCAATGTCATTTTTATAGAGACTATTATCAGATATAGTTGCGGAGATTGCATTTGAAGTCGCTTTACATTTATTCTTACCCTTTTGTATACGCCTTGTAATAATATGTTTATGTGCTCTCTGTGCACATCGCTTAAAGATATGGTTATAACGTCTGTACTTTTTCTCATTTTGTTTTCTATTAATGTTACTATTTTTCAATTTTAGATTTAACTGACGTTTAGTTATGCTTAGCTTCTTTATGCCTTTTGTCATCCAGTTTTGCGTCGGTGGTTTATTATTGACGGTAACCTTAATCACCGGAAAACACAAATCGTAATACAGTTTAAATGTCTCATAAAAAATATTAATGGCGTCTTTAAGTGTGTCTGAATCAAATGTTTCTGAAAAAGAAAGAGATGACATACATTCGCAAAATTTGTCATTGTTGTCCGCACAGTAGTCACGTTTCATTTCAAACCAATGTGATATAGTTTTTTGTTTGTTAGCCTTTATAGTCACCGTTTGTGCTGTCTCATGATCTGACAAGCCGAGGTGATAAACTTCTGACTGAACGTTTCTTACATTTCTACATCGTATACATCTTTTTTGAGTTCTAAATATAGTTTTCTTTCAGCACAGTTGCCCCAAAATATGATGCCAAATCTCAATACGGAGGCAACAATGCCATGGTATGCTATAAGTACTGTTTTACTAAGTTAAGTTTTATTTTGATGTGTTTAAAATATAGTGGTTTCCGGTTGACTTTGTATAAAGTTTCTATTCTCATACTTCCTTTTGATTTATTTAAAATATTGTGGTTTCCGGTTGAATTTATATAAAGTTTCTATTCGCATACTTCCTTTTAATTTATTTAAAACATTGTGCGTTTCCAGTGGACTTTGTTTTAAGTTTCTATTTTGGTATTGAAAGATTTATCTTGACACATCCGGTTGAATTATTTAAAAGTTTAGAAGAATTATTTTAACATATCCAGTTGATTTATATTTTTATTTTCGCGGTACTTTTGTGTAAGAAAACTGTTCTACTGCGAATGGAAATACATTCTTTGCTCGCTGCTCGTAGAATAAATACCCTAAATTGAACTAAGGTATTTTCTTTGTACTCTCTTATACATTTTCCTGCCATTTCCTATTGCTGTGTATTTTTGTGATATATTGGTGTAAACCAATATGTCTGGCTCCGACAACGACGGGATTTATTTGTTTATTAAAGAGCATCAATAGCATATACATTCAACATTGGTTTACAGAGGTATTTAGGAAAAGTATCACTGCTAATTTAAAGACAAATTATAGGTACACACAACATTTAAAGAAAAAATACATTGGACAGAAGCTGCTTATAAACCACTCGCTGGGGCCCACGGTTTCACCCACAAAAATCTCGATCCCGTGAGAATATCGATATAAAAAGTATTCTATGTCCTAATCCTGGTCATGGTCTACCCATGTGTCAAATTTAATCCAAATCTGTTTAGCCGTTTTTGCTTGAAAGCGTAAAATATCAAATCTTTTTTGTTACTAGTTAACAATATTACTAGCTTCTGCCCATGGCTTCACCTACATGGACGTCCGGAATTATCCCACGGGAATGTGCTATTGGAATAAATTAGCATCCTTTCATGCAAATCCATTCAGCTGTTAAAGCTTGATAAGGTAACAGACAAACAAATAATAAATGTTTTTTTTTTTATAAGTTATTATGACTCTACAAATGTCTAACTTAAAAAATCCTAACTAATATTATAAATGCGAAAGTAAATGTGTTTGTTACCTTTTCACGCCTAAACCACTGAACCGATCATCCTGAAATTATGCATATACGTTGTCAGGTGTACAGAAACGGACATAGGGTACCTTTCATCCCGAAAAAAAGTACTGTTCCCGAGGAAAACAACAATATCATTCTTATGATAATAGCCACGCCACGTGTCTTCCGAATCATAATTGAATTATAACCCGAATTGATTGTCAAAGTCTAAATTAACGCGAGTGAAGCCGCGGTCAAAAGCTAGTTAATAATAATTCATTTTAATATTATCATCATTAATTTGACCACCATCATCGCCATCGGTCGCCATTGACCACGTATTAAATTACCTACATATTAGTTAATTTATTTTATAACTTCTAATTGTAATAACTTCTAAGCTGGTGGACCGAATTTTACTTACATACACAGGGTCAAATTAAAGTAGCTAGCGAAACTCCGCAGGCGTGATGGGTATCGATAACTTAACATGATAAAACAAAATAATAGTTTTATGTTAAAAAAAGAACACTAAGAGTACGTACAGAAATGATAATATTCAATTTATGAATATTTTGAAGACACCCTAGAATTATATACTTTATAGGGGTGCTTGCATAAAGAAGCGGGTTCCCGGCACAGACAAGACGGTACTGATCGGTGCGGGTGAAATAGTCCCGTGTTAAGGCTCGTGCACACTGGCGCGACGCGACAGCGTACACAAAGGCACCGCGTGCAGCGCGACGGGCGGCGCCTTTGTGTCGGGCTGTCGCGTCGCGCCAGTGTGCACGAGCTTTTAACGTATGCGCTCACAAATAAAGAAACAGGTAAAACATGTAACCGTTTCGTTTCAACCTGCACCGATCTGTACCGGGAGTCGGGCCCGAAAATCCGCGTCTTTATGCTAGCACCCTATTACTGGATCTGTGTATTTCTATCATAAATTGAAATTTTTACTTTATATTACTTGACTTCTTTTTCATACTTTAATTTTCTGTTTGTCGTTGCCTTTTAGGGTCGAAAGGCGACGAATGGTTAGTTAGTCATTTAATTTAGTACCTAGATATAAGTCCCTACCTAGTCATTAGTCATTTTAATACCTAGTCATTTTAATGTATATGAAATAAAGTACTCCTTATTTGAATCTTGAAGATTTTATTAAATTATTTTTCATTTTATCCATTTTCTTTTTTCATATTGTTATTCACCCAAAGACATAGTTACTTTTTCAATTTCGACTGGCAATTGATATATTCTATTTTATTCATTATTTCTCATTATAACCCGACAATATTCTCACGAGGACAAAGCCCAGTTTTAACACTTTATTTGTTTTACTTAACAACCTACATCATTGAATGCTTGGTTTTCTCGCGCGTGCGACTAATGAGTCCTTGGCGTTATTATACGTCGTGGTCATAGTTTTAAGTCAATAGAACATTGGTCCCTAGCACAAGATTCACAGAACGCACTTTGAAAAGAGAGAAAGTATGAGGAAAGAAACATTGTTTGGTCTGCACAAATAAGACTAAGTATTTATTGCTTTTGGATTAGGTATGTTATTTGGATTAAATAGCTTATAACAAAATATCGATTCTTTTTTTGTTTTGTTCTGATTTGTTCGCCATTTTCTATTTTTGTTGAGTACCTCGTACTTGTTGACTACACTGTCCTCCTGTACCTATTAATACTGTAATTTTAAAACATTGTCAATACTAATTATTTTTGAAAGAGTAACCGTGAAGGGTCATACCGGCTCTTCTCCATAGAAAACGAACAATTGTAACCGTGCACCTACCTTCTGACGTCATAAGTGCCCATAGGTTTATGGTATGTGAAGTACGATATTTTGAATTTTAATAGTTTCTTACAAATATAAATCTTATTCTTATACACATTATGTTTATTAATGTATAAGACAATGTGAGCCAGCGCTTCGAACGAGTCAATCAACTTTAAGCTTATACGAATAAAGTTCATATTTTGTATGAGACGCTTACTTGGGAAAGTAAAGTGAAAGTGCAATCTGTGAATCCTGCCCTTAGTCTTTGAGTGTGAAATAAGAGCGCTTGCACTGAAAATACACGTGCATTTTACGAGCAAAGGGCACTGCAGTGCGCATTGTTTGTGTCCAGCAAAATGCTGAGGATGAAATTCCACGTAGTGACGTAGTTTCGTGAGTAAATAAAAATAAGTGACGATGTGTGGTTTCGTGATGCTTGGGAGCCTTGCTGAACGGTTTTTAATGCGAAGTTGCGGGTTGAAATATACCGTTGTGACTTAAGATTTTATGAGGTACCTATCTACTTTTGAAGCAAAAGATTTTATGAGGTGTTTTAATGATAACTTAAAAGTTGAATACTCGACTGTGAGTTGACTCAAGTGAAGAATATGTATGATAAATTGATGCTGTAGCTAAAACTCAAACTCAAACTTGAAGCATAGGCACTTTTGAATTGTCAAAGAGTCGGACAGTTAGTCAGAAAGTTGAAGCTAGTTGCCCACTTCAAAACGTATGACAATAATATCATGTATACGTACATCATACTGTCTAGTTTTATCGCAAATGTGACTAAAGAATCCTTGACGTTATTACCTACACGGTAGTGTACACTAAAGTCAAAGGGAAATTGGTCCTTAGTATTTTAGTGTGAAGTAAGAGCACTTGCACTGAATATACACGTGCATTTTAAGATCAAAGTGCATTGCAGTGCGTATTGTTTGTTGTACAAAGTGTGGATGAAATTCCGTGTAGTGACGTTGTTTCTTTAGTAATTATAAGTAAGTAAGTGTCGACGTGTAGTCTTGTGATGCGGACCAGTTTTTCGAATGCGAAGTTGCGGGTTGAAAAATACTGTTGTGGCCTCCGTTGGAACTTTGGCCGGCCTTGTCATTTGTTAGGTCTACTCCTAGAATATCCCAAAGTATAACTCTGATTCTTTCGCGTAGGTCTAGTTCAGGCTCTTTGTAGATTTCGGCAAGTCCATACAACTCAATTTTCTTAACATTGTTCTCGGGTGTGTGTTGTATTACAGGGGGTCTCAGAGTTTAGTCTTTTTATTTCGGTTTTCAGTGCTTCAGTTTACTTATTCAGTATTCTATTTGGATATTAATTTTCTCTATATCATTCATTCGTTGCTCGTTTTGTAAGAACAGACAGCCTGTGTCTTGTTTTATGTCTAACTTTAATTTTAACAAGGCTTTATTTATTTCTGTTTGAATAGTAGCTTTTATTTCCAGAACTATTGATGTATTATTTTCTTTTAATTTTAGCGATATCATTTCGCTCCGATTATGCAGTGTTAGTTCAGGTTAATTTCATTCTCTGAAGTAGTTTTATTGTATAATATCTCGCCGAGTATACTTACGTCTTCCGAGTCAAAAGTTTCATTGAAGTGGTAACATCGCAGTGGTTTAATGACAGAAAGGTGCAATAGCAGCGTGGCATAATGTTAGATGCACTATGATGAGGTTATGTATGTGGCACGAGGCGTATAGAATAGAAAGGAGAACAGCAATCATCGCAGATGGCACACTAAGGGGCTTATTTTTAGGCTCATAGGTTGGCTCATCGCCGCAAGGTTGCCTGCTTGTCGGTCTTCTACAGATTGTACTTCGGTGAGTGTGCCCAAGAACTCCACGACCTCATTCCACCGGCCCCCTTCTACCATCGGACATCTAGGCGCACTGCAAGTTACCACCCCTACCTAGTTGCTATTACACCAATTCGCACTAAGCGCTTCCAAACATCTTTTATAATGCGCACAGCAATAGAGTGGAACTCTCTACCTGTGACTGTGTTTCCGACCGCATACAACCCAAATCTCTTCAAAGTGAGAGTGAACAGGCTTCTTCTGGGTAAGCTCACTCCATCGTCGACTTTGTCTCTGCCATCTGACCTAGACTGGCGTCAAGAGCAAACCCATCTAAAATAAAATAAAATTATAAACGTTTCTTAAAGTTAAGTAATGATTAGCGACTGTTTAACCATACATTTCTGACGTTTAAACGTCTCTTAACTTCAAGCAAAGTTTATGAATAATGGCGTATATAGTTTAGAGCACACTGTAAATACCATAGTAGTTAGATATAATGATGAAATCACCTTAGATCGAAGCACATACTCGTAATTATGGTGTAATCCAGAGGATTTTAGACAAGCATCTGCTCGGACCGCTTGCTTGTATAGTACAGTACCTAACAAAAGGTAGTCATCAGTCACAGATAAGCAATATTTTTTTTATAAATCGTTATGTTTTAACATAATTAAACATGTTTTTTTTATTTTTGTTTTGATTATTGTAAATAGGTACTTTGATTATCTGTGATACGGATTTACACCAGCGGGGTTTTCCTACTGTTATTGTGTTACGTAATTATACGTAATACAATAACAGTAGGAATGAGTTTCATTTTGACAATTCAACAACATTCATTGCGTTATTTACGTTGCGAGCAGACAAATTTTTAGAACATATGACCCAATGAATTACCGATAGGCTTCAAAATGATTCAGATTGTGAAAGATAATGTGTTACGTAATTAGGGTGTTAGTTTTTATGATTAATAATAATAAGTGATTAAAAGCAACAACGATGAAGAAAATTTTGTTTGTATGTCCCTAATAATATCACTTATCTATTAATAAAACCACATTCGGAAAGTCTGACCGTTAACCCCCTCATCGCGGCCGAAAGACAGACAGCGATGACGGGGTTTGGCGATCCACGCCGTAGTGTACAGAGATTTTACGTGGGGCAATAACTTCCCAGTCGCCACCCGGTGGCAACTGGGAATTTTATTCCCAATTGCCACCTGGTGGCAATCCATCTGGGACTGGGAATATTCGCTAGTAGCAGGTCAAATGGCCGAGTAAAATGTCACGCGTGTAGTGATGCGCGTGCGCTTTAGTGATGTGATTAGACATTTATTAATTTTATAGTTACTCGACTAAGTACTGTTGTGAAGCCACAACGTTACACTATGACACTGTAATTTTAAGCAATGTTCTCAAATCATAGTATGAATAGGTATGGGAGGACAGTGTAGGCCTGTCGACAAGTACCACGTACAGATTTATCACAATAGCAACAAATGGTCAACAAATCAAAATAACTATAAGTCTACAAGACCTTCAACGTTCTCACATTCACAAAATAGAAAAGATCTTAACTAATATTATAAATGCGAAAGTAAGTTTGTTTGTTTGTTACCTTTTCACGCCTAAACCACTGAACCGATCATCCTGAAATTTTGCATATACGTTATCAGGTGTACAGAAATGATCATAGGGTACCTTTCATCCCGAAAAAAGTACTGTTCTCGAGGAAAATAAAAATAACGTTCTTATGATAATAGATGGCGCCACGTGTCTATCGAATCATGATTGAATTATAACCCGAATTGATTGTCAAAGTCTAAATTAACGCGAGCGAAGCCGCGGGCAAAAAGCTAGTGAAATAATATAATAAAAAATTAAACCTAATTAAACTATTGAAACAGCTGATTTTTATGCTAATAATCGACGCAACCATATGCTAAATTCATGGTACTTACAACAGTATCCGCTTCGATGTCCCTTACCTCGTCCTTGTAGGCGTGTATACATTTTACTTTATTCTTACATATGACATGGAATATTTAAGTTATCATTACTTTACGTATTATTGAAATACATTACGAGATTACATCAGAAAACTGTCATCTGTCATTATAACAGCTGTTAGGTATTATGCTGTCTTAATAATAACAAGGAAAAATAAATAAACCTGTGTTTGATTCGCATTCCTAAACTACATTATTTTAAAGGCTAGAGCAGATTGCGGTGCGCTGCACCACAACGCAACGCTTTACGAAAATCCTTCTTCATCACCTTCGTACAGTTTCTGTGAACCAACAACGGGCTCTACAGGCGGGCTGCATCGTACTTTTTGACGTGAAAACGTCTTTTCGCTTTGTAGTGTATGTATGTAAGTAAGTATCATTAGTATTATAATGTACCTTTGTGTGTGTAACTACACCTTAATTTGGATTAGCCAAGTAAGCGATATATTAAGATCGTGTACGCTCAATCTATGTGAACACACAATAAATCGAGGCAGTATCCAGTGCAGATGTCTTTCATTTATCACGACACTTCATGGCGACCCTGCCATTCAAGGGCACATCATGATCATGTTCGTGAACGGGCGTCGTCAGTAGGGACTGGTCATCTCTTAGCTGCCACGGCGTATTTTAATTTAATATTTGAATTGTTTTTGTCTTTTTATTTCGGACGCTGTTAACTTTCTGCATCGTTCTCACATGTACAATTTCAACATGAATAATACTGTTACCAATATTTTGTAACGCTATTCTAGCTAGTGGATACAGCATTCGTACCGGGGTCGGTTTAAGGTAACTATGACTATCGCCTCGATTTTCTCGTCCGTCTAGGTGGCGCCTTATAATCCATAGTTTCCAACAAAATCATTTAAATAAATTTTCCTCTTAATGACTAACCCACCACACAAGCCCACATTTGAATGTACGAAATAGGTATGAATTAAGAGGCGCGAGCCGCGACTCGCGCGGGCGCAACCCACTGAGACCGCATACAATATCATCGGTGGACAAACCCGTGGTGACGTAGTAGTAACAACCTAAAGTCTAGCAGGCTTGTCTTGCTGTCTTGACAAGCTTTTATGATCATATAAATTGTGTATAATGAGGTTTTATGTTGATAGTTAAAATTTTAAAGGAGAATTTTATTTTCTTCTTTTTAGAGCATGTAAATAAACGCTTTTAAAAAAAAGCATTTTTGCTTTTATTTTATTTTTTACTTTTTTTAACCAGCATTTTTTCAACCACTTTACTTTTTTTTAACCTGCATTTTTATTCTCAGCGAACCCTTTCATTTAATACCCATACTATAGGAAAGCATAAAAAACTTCAATAGTCCGCCATATTGGATTAAGAGTGATGTCAGAATATTTTTCTAATTATTCTCGGCAAGCCCTTTCATTTGATACCCATATTGCCGAAGTGCATAAAAAATAACGATTCCGCCATCTTGGATGTTCCGCCATATTAGATTTAGAATGACGTTACATTATTTTTTGAGTTACTCTCAACAAGCCCTTTCATTTGATACCCATATTTCCGAAGTGCATAAAAAATAACTATTCCGCCATCTTGGATGTTCCACCATATTGGATTTAGAATGACGTCACATTATTTTTCGAGTTACTCTCAACAAGCCCTTTCATTTGATACCCATATTGTAGAAGTGCATAAAAAATAACAATTCCGCCATCTTGGATGTTCCACCATATTGGATTTAGAATGAAGTCACATTATTTTTCGAGTTACTCTCAACAAGCCCTTTCATTTGATACCCATATTGTAGAAATGCATTAAAAATAACTATTCCGCCATCTTGGATGGTCCGCCATATTGGATTTAGAATGACGTCACACAGCTTTCATGTCTTGTCATCCAAACTAAACGTGTATACAAAATTTCAGCTCAATTGGTTGAAAATAGCTACTACAAAATTGAGTAGCAAGAATCCATCCGAACAAACATACATACATTATTGCAAGTTAAATAAAAGCTTTTAAAAACATTTTGCTTGGTGTGGGCATGTGATGAGGAGAGAGAAAACTTAGGTGACTCAAAGAGTGAAGAATATAAACGGTGATGGATGGAGAGGGAGAAGAAGGTCAAAGAAAAGATGGATGGATTGTGTGAGGGATGATATGAAAGAGAAGGATGTGAATGATCGCGTGATGGTTGACAGGGGAGAATAGAAGAAGAAAACGTGTTGCGTAGACCACAAGTACTAGGGGACAAGGACAGGAATATGATGATAACTTAGGTACCTACTAATTAGTACTTTGACGAATTGTTTTGATACACATTGTGTAGTATGCCTTGATGTTATGGCGTCATAGGAAATTCAGTAATGGCGGATGCAATAAAATAATTACGTAGGTACGTAGGTACCAACTTATTTTGTAATAAACTCAAGATAGGTACATGGTGGGTGTTACCTGCTTATTATTAGATACATAAACAAAATTAATCCCTGATAACCATTTTGATTGACTCTTTGAATCTTCTCTTTCCGCGAGAAATAATCATAAAATAATCTTTGAATCGTTCTGGACATAAATCAACTTAGGTTGGCTGTCTTTTCCTTGCTTTTGAGTTTTACACATCATATTCATCATCAATTATTCACTTATCAGTTTACAATGACTGCAGTCAAACACACAAATTACAGCCGCAACGGGCCGCAGCACAACACATTTTCATACAAAAAAGTGCGATTTGGCCCGGCACGCCGGCCAAACGGTCGCGTTTCGGTTCAAAGAAAATGTACGAAAGTGATGAAGGAAGATTTTTACGTTGCGCTGCGGCGCGGCAAATCCGCTCCATTCTGCGCTAGCCTTGACAGAACTTTGATAATTTGTACCTACTTTCTATACCTATATTCTTTCTTTCTATCTTTGATAATTCGCCATACAACGTGGCAATTCTGCCAGCCTTTTGGGCACTTTTCCTGTCTGCAGCGATGTGGACGAATTTTTGATATCCTATGATTAATTTCCTTCTTTTTTATTTTCATTTACATTCATTTGGAAGCGTACAGGAGCGTGTAAATATGATGCACGAAAGAGATTAAACTAAAGTATATTGCGGCAACGATTTAAAATGAAACAGCGATAGGCAGAACTTAGTGCAAGAAGGGTTACAATAGTAGTATCATATTCGTGTGGTATATCATATTAAATTGACGCCACATGTACAAACTATTAATATTATTTTAAGTCTGATAACTTTTATATACTTACCTAGTTTCTTTCTCTATTTGTACCTTATGTATGAGAAGAAGCCTGTGCCCTACATTGGTTCAATGACCTAGTATAGACAGGACAAAGAAAGCCATCATTCTGTTCTTAATAATTCAATATTTACTCCAAATTCCTTAAACAGTTGACTGTACAACTATTGGTTTTCCCCGTTCCGCGTCGCGTCGTCGCCGTCCTGTCGTTGTTTTTCACGAGCGAGCACCATTAATTGCATTTTAAACCTTACTTCAAGGACATAAAAGTCAATTAATCATGTCTCCTGTAATGCCTAGCCTGTTGAAGCTAAGCCAATGATACACCCGCGAATAACTTGGGAAACTTTTACTGTTTTAGGTATTTGACCCTACTGACGTCATGAAGTGAAGAAGTGTAAATATGCATGTATTGTGAAAGGGAAAGCAATGAACGGAAATGGTTGATAATAAAATACCTAATGTTAATTATATGTACTTATTTAGTTGTTAACTTGACTGGTCGAGCAATCATACAGATAGCTCGCGTAACCATATTTGTTGCTCAAGTGGTCAATTTGACAGGCCGTGCGTTCAAATTGATAGATCGAGTGGACACACTGAAAGCACGAGTGGTCAGATTGATAGTCAAATTTGTCAAATTTCAAGAGTGGCAGTGGGTGAACTAATGATGTCATGAAAATTATGACATAATAATCTATACCTACTTACTAGCTATGTAGGTTATCCTGAAAATTCCTATAGAAATCCCATATTATTATGATTTAACAACATCTCTATTTTTCCCTATCATGAGATAGTTTCAAATCAAACAAACAACTAGCTTCCATATTTTTCGTCCATAATTGATGACAACGAAGAAATTCATATGTAAAATTAAACTCTACGCCTTTTTAGCGAAGATACTTACCTATCTACATTAAGCTTACAAATGGACGATGTGATATGAAATGATAAACGGATTTTGCTAGAGCAGGCTAAACTAGTGCACACTATTTAGTTTATTCTAGATTTGAAACTCAATTCCTCTTGAACTTTAACGATCTCATTTTATTTATTTATTTATCTGGTACACCAACAGCAGTACATACAAAAAATTTAAACAGAACAATAACATTATAAAAGTACTGGTATGTATGCCTATTATAGGTACACACAGCATTCACCACAAAACAACATGTTAATTAGCCAAAAAAAAAAAAAAAGGCGCTTCCCTGATCAAACGACCTTGAGCGTTCGGTCCTTCGCTGTCCCGTCGCTGAGTCTCGCTCTGTCTCGCTCCCTCCGCACGCTCATTTATCATAAAATTCACAAAAATAATGAAATTACTTGAATAAAAAAAGTCAAGTGAAGTTTTAAAATAAAACGTGTGTTATTTAGATTTTTAAATTATCTATCCATTAGTGTAATCCTCAAATGAATAGAACGTCACCTTTAGCAAGAGATGCATGTAATCAATAATTTTAGTCACTTTTTTAGAAGCAGATTTCAGATGAATTTATAAAACATAAAAACAAATAAGAACGTGCAATGTGATGATAGGATATCGAACATTAATAATGTGCTTTTAGATGTAGTTTATTACCCATAGTGAATGAGTTAATAGCCTTTGACAAGGTTTTGGTCGGGGTACCGCCTTAAGAAGAACATCATGGAAGAAGACTTTTGGCCGCATGGCCTGGTGTTCCGTCGCTTCCGCGGACAAGTACCACAAGGCAGCTCAAGGACAAGCTAGTGAACTGCTACTAACGTACTTTTAAACTATTTTTTAACACAAGTTTTGTTTTATACTTTATATAACTTAGCTTGTAAGGTATATATCTATGGGCCATTGTTGCCTGAAATAAATATTTTATTATTATTATTAAAGCGTTTCGTATTTCTACTAAAACTTTCCGGTAACTTATGTCAATCCGATCATTTTTGTCTTTATCATCATCGTTATCGCTGAAAGAACGTCACTCAGTCTAGGCCCTCAGGATGTGCTGACGTATCGCCATGATTCTTCGCGGCTATTTCTATGTAAATGCATAATTATCTAAGGATGTTTCCCTACTCGAGAAGGGGACACCCCTAGGCAGCAGTTAAATATTTATTTTCTTGACGTCACCAAGCCACAACAGCCATAAACCCGACTGCGCGACAGCACAAGCGGGGCAACCTAATGGCTGGATGGATTTTAATACATGAGGTGTCTATCGACTCCTCTAGGTCGCGGAATGGTTACAGGCTAGGTTTTAGTTTTTACTCCAGTACGGCAAACTCAAAGGAGGGTTATGATTTTGGTAAAATCAAAATGGTTCCATCCATAACCATGTGAGGTTCGAATAAAGTGCTCGTAGAGACGATTCCAAAAATATATTTGGAAACGCCTCCTCCAGCCCTTTATTTTGGTCACACTAAATGTTTGAAAATATATTATTATTTTATTTTTGAAAAATCCATAAACAGAGTACAACTTAAAAGTTCAAAACTAGATCACTTTTCAAGCAGTCTGATGCTGAACTGAACTGCTGAACTGTCACTAACTGCTGCATCAGACTGCTTGAAAAGTGATCTTGTTTTGAACTTTAAAGCTGCAGACGGGTGTTTTTAAATCTTTTAAGCCAGGCTTAACCAAGGGCATCAGACTCACACTCACATCATATACCTGCGGATTAATTTCGTAACACACAAACAGTGGGAATGGCTCTCATTGTGACGTTCAATAACATTAACTGCGTTATTTACGTTGTTGAGCAGACAAATTTTGCGAACATATGAAGCAATTAGCAATTGGCTTCTAAATGATTGAATGATGAATGACTTAAATTGTGATTTAAAGTGTGTTACGCAATGAGCGTACTGGCTTAAGCGGTAAATCGAGCTTTAAAAAGGGACAAACACATACCAGTGACAGAGATGACGCTCTTCCAAGCCGAATTCTTTCTAAAACTTGAAGTGTCATATTTAAAGGCAGATAGGTAATAAGTACAGACAAGGAATAAATATGTCATCATAATCACAGGACACAGGCCTCCACTTTGCGAGAGGGAGTGGGCCGTAATGCACCACGCGGGCCCAGTGGGGGTAAATATGTTAAGCATCATAGACACTAAACTACAAACTCGTAACTACACTGATACAAGCATATTTTGGCGCTCGAATCACGTTTAGTTTAATTTAATTTAATATTTGAATTGTTTTTGTGTTTTTATTACGGACGCTTTTAACGTTCTGCATCGTTCTCACATGCATAATTTCAACATGAATGATGTCACCAATATTTTGTAACCATATTTTGATTTAAAAGAGTGTCCATGGAGTTTCTTGCCCGTTCTTCTCCATAGGTACCTACTACGCTTTGGAATGGGCAACTAGCTTCATCTTTCTGGCTGACCGACCCCTTGATAATTCAAAAGTGCCTGTAGTTGGTTTATTTGAAATAAATGCTTTGTGTTTGAGTTTTTTTAAGGTATTGGTACCTAAGTGTTGTAAAAACAAAATGGCGGTGCGGGCGTTGTTTCCGATTTGGGCGACGCGCCAAAAGATCTTTGCAGAGACTCACCTTCCACCATTGTCCCAGCCCCCCACCAACCCTTCCTCCACCTGTGGGATAAGCAGTGGGATTCGCAGTGCGATGCGCGCTCGAACACGGACGTGTTTCCACTGTGCACGGCACGAATTTTATTCGCGTGTTGCGCGGCTGTAGCCGCTGCCCGTAATCACAATGAGTTCGAAAAAACTTATAGTGAATGAATTGCTGGCATTCCTGGTCCATGCCATCGACTACATGGACGAGGTGAGCATCCTGCAGATATGCCGGTCCAATTTCAAGGAGGATGACGTCAGCAGCGGAAAGCTGTTGCTGTTCCAGTCTCTTGGAAAATTAGACCAGATGCCCTCTCGGCGCAGAGATGGAACCGAGAAGAGTCTTCAGGATATCATCGATATGTTGAAGAAGACTGACCCGGACGACGTGCCGGATTTCGTGGCGAAGGAGCTGAGTAAATTGCCTCCCGTCACATTCGATCACGTCGACGTTACACGGCTGCTTAAGGACATCACTTCCTTGAAGGCGGAGATGACCAAAATGCAGTCCAGAATGGAGGTATCGGAAAAAACCAATACTGAACTACGTGCAGAAATAGCATTACTGCGCAACGTTGGTTCGGTATTTGGGTCACCTGAGGCCTCTAAGGTGAATACACGTCGAGGGGCGCAAATTGCGACCATCGGCAGTTTTGAATCGGCGAACACAAGTGCGTCACTAGCTGCCGATAACGCTGAGCAAGCGCCGCCCGCCGCCGTCGTCGCCCGCGCCACAACACCGGCTGCGGAAACGTCACACGTAGGTACGTCGACCCCTAAACGTGCCTATGCTGCTATCGTCACCAGCGGCAAATCTGATGCGTCGCAGCCTAAGCGACAAACCAGAAAAGGGGATAAACGGAAAGTGGGTGCTCAACCTGCCCTGACTGTGGTCTGTAGCTCCGTGCCAAGAACGACACAAGTTGATGAGGAAGGCTTCACTAAAGTCGAAAGGAAGAAGAAGAAGCCCTGTTCTCGTAACCTGTGTGGTACCGCACCGAGTGGACCCAACATGCTGCTGCGTCCTGCTGTGCCTACGACGCAGCTGTACCTTTCGCGTCTGCATCACTCCACTACAACTGAAGAGGTCGTGCAGTACGTCAAAGTGAAGACAAATTGGACTCTGAGGGTTGAAAGGTTGGAGTCGCGCCACAATATCAACTTTAAGTCATTCGTGGTGCGAGTTCCAACCCACCATCTACAGGCCTGCATGAAGGAGGACTTTTGGCCGAAGGGTGTCGTGTATCGACGTTTCCGAGGACGGTTACGCGACACCACGCAGCGAAACACGACGCCGTCAACATTGCGTGTGTAGTTATAGTTATAGGATTTAAAATTATGTATTAGTTTATTATTTTTGTTTTATTAAATGTAAATGTGTGTATTTTATGTATGGGCCCTCAGCTGCCTGAAATAAAATGATTGATTGATTGATTGATTGATAAGCGGGTAAGAAGACAGATCACAGACGCTTATTGAATTTTCCTTACAAGGAGTTTAAGCGCTTACGGACAATGCCCATTGTCTAATTAATATTGACCACATCAATTAAGTGTATATTGAAATTAGAAATTATTTAATTATACGAACATATAAGACCACAAGGTGCGTCATATAATAGGTGTGTATGAGTAATATTTTGCTTAACTCTAATGGTTTAATTCGGTAAAGCCCATTTTACTTAATTTATGAATTTAACCTTTTATGTACACACGTATAACAACAGACAGGAAGAAAGGAAAGGAATATAAAAATACTAGCTTATTTCTAAAGACATCTCTTCCAGCATGCCTGCGATAGGAGAAAAGACCCTTTAAATGATTATATAGGTCTAAATAAATAATGGCCTGCCTATCGATCGTCCAATGCTACGTAGGATGTACACGAAGTGGTTAGCTGCACGTTTAATTTGTTTGCGAGCTACGTTACCGTGTGTAGCTTAGCCGTGAGCTTCTGTGGAGCGGGCGCTTTTATAAACCCCCTGCAGGATAAAGGCCTTCTCTCATGCTGAGAAGACATGAATATTGATCACCAAGTTTGACCACCTTGAGGAAGTGCCTTTTTCAAATTCATATTATACTGACATAATAATTCACTTGCCCGGTTTCGAACCTGGTAACTCCTGCTTGGAAAGTACTTGCTGCATGAGGAAAAGCCACGCAGCATTGGAATGCGTGCGAATTCGACTACGAAACGAAGTCATAATAATTATTATTTCTGTAGGTTTACGGTAAAACTTGTCGAATATGGTAATATGGAATTTGGCTATCAATGAACAGGAACGGAAAATTCTTTCACAGAACTTATTTGGTTTATCAATGGCGTATTAATAACTTTATACGTTTTGTTTATTGCATTTGTTCATGATGTATTTGATTATTTTGGGAATGTACCTGCGTCAGTAACACAGAATGACTTTCCATTATTAAAACAACCTAAGTAGGAAGTAGGAAGTTATAAAATAAATCATGATTCATGACGTAACAACATCTATGAAAGTCTTTATGGGACTACCCATACTTCTCTATGGGCTTCAGGCTACTGAAGCCAGAAAGTCTGACTGCTGAGAGCAGCTAATCTTGGAAAACCGACATTACCCAGTAACTAGGTTGCTCAGAATTTCACCAATAAATTGGTCCAGCAGCGGGCGTCTTTCGACTTAGATTATCATGAGACGGGAATCCACTAGATGTGGGAATAACAGGACGAAGGTCCTCGTGGCGATTTTTGGGGAAGGCTTATGTCCAGCAGTGAAATTCTTTCAATAGAATTGATGATGAGGATATTAAATACGATAGCAAAACTACCTAAGTACCTACTTTTAATTACGTGATTGTTGTTACACATATTACGTAACTGTAATGTTTAACTTAATATGGGAAATTAATTGTTTTTGATTAATGACGTATGCTTGCAAGCACGAGTCGAGTCGTGATGGGATTCCCGAGTTGAGTACATGGCGTTTTATCTTTTTCTTATTTGTTCTAGGTAAATTAGGTGTGTCAAATAAACTAACAAGGCTTTGTAGAAATTAATAATTAATTTTGTTTTGGTAAACAGGCAGTTGAAATACGCAATACACGCAGACGACGTAGAGGGCAACGGCTAGTAAAACTAGTCTAGTTTTGGTTTTTTTCTTTTGATTCGAGGTGTTATTGTTTTTCTTTTTGATTCGAGAGATTTTTATTGCGGTGTGCGCCCCGTCATCGTTTTCATAAAGGGATCACCTGACTTGACAGTCTTGACTCAGGTCTGTACAATAGACCTTAACAAAGACAATGAGTTAATGAGAAAGAGTTTACAAACACCTTATCTTTATAAGAGGGGGTAACCTTGTTAGCCTTAGAATCTTTGGACCAAATTACTCATCATAAAGTGGTTAAAATTCTACTAAACCTACCATCATAGAAGTAAAAATTTACTTGCAAAAGTCACTACGTCATTAATTTAATTTGTAAACATTAATATACATCTAAACTTAAGCTTTTCATGATTATTTTTTTCTCGTAGATACCCGTAGTAGGACTGTTACACTATAACCCAAATGCTAGAATATATATAAGTAGAGTTCATTGTGTATTGATGATTTCAGACAAAGCCGCGTAGTAAAATAGTCTTCCACAGTTACACATATTTGTACATGTGCATGTGTAGCTTATACCCTACTCATGTAGTTTGCCCCGATATCAGAGAAGAGGAAAAATAATCAAATTGAAATCTGCTCTGCATTGCAGCATTGCAATAGTGTACGCCTTACGTAGGTACCTACATTTAATTGCCACTAACGGCGGCTATTTTAAGGCACCACGTAATAAGAGCGAGATAGCAAGATAAATAGACACACTATCTCACATATTCTACGTAGTAAAACTAGTTTTCTGACGCATGCAATAAGATAATTGCAGTGAAGAATTCAAGAGATCGTAATGTGTGACGCAGGACGTTGTCCTACTCCGGTTTTTCGAAGTTTTTGACATCTCAATGCACGTATTATTGAGTCTAGAATTATGTCTACGTAATCGAGTAAGGGGGAGTGACCATACTTATCGACGCTGTATCGGCATGAGTCGGTCAGAAAGAGCTTCTTATCCATGCAATAAAATTGAAAAGACGTCATTCGCCTCGTTTCGGTCCAGACGACGCGACTCGACACCGCGTCGGTCTACGAGTACTGTCTGTTTCAAAAATATCCTGCTTATTAAATTCTTACGCAATCACTCACTAAAGGGAATTTGGAACAGATTCATCTGTATTTAGGTTTCAACTTTATATCTCACTACTTTTTTCAACAATTATTGTTTGAATAACATTAATTTTATTTTATTTATTAAGGGATTATAAACAACTACAACATATATAATTTTATTTTATTTTAGTTTATTCTATTCGGGAAACTTACAGCTAACTTATAAGTACAGTATTCCTAAACAAAAATAAAACGTGAAATATTTAGATTTTTAAATTATCTATCGATTAGTCTAATCCTCAAATTATTAGAATATCACATTTAGCAAAAGATGCATGCAATCTATAATTTTAGTCACTTTTTTACAAGGAGATTTTAAATGTATTTATAACAGATAAAAACAAATAAGAACGTGCAATGTGATGATAGGATATCGAACATTAATAATGTGTTTTTAGATGTAGTTTAATACTCTTAATTAATAAGTTAATAGCCTCTGAATAACGCACTACCACAAGGTTTTGCTCGGGGTAGCGCCTTAATGCATGGACCTAAACTCTTTCTGCCCGGCGCGATGGCGCAAGCCGATTCTGCGTCGATAAGTGTGGTTTACATACAGTTTACGTACCCTGATTTCTCCGTATAGAGCGGTAGAAATTTTCCTGCTGACGTCAGAGTCAATGAAAGTGCTTTTAATTGCTGCTAGATTAAAAGGTATTACTGCAAGATTAAGTACAGCTGTAATAATCTTCGAAGTTTGTATCCTCATACAATCTTAAGTGGTTTAGACAGGTTGCGGGCTGTGCTTTGTCAGTGAGTCAGTCAGTCAGGTCAGTTAGGTATACTTAGAGTTCAGTCATCCCTATCATAGTTACCTAGGTACTGTTACAATGAACGAGCTGAGTCATTCATAAAATCGTTATAGAGGTATGCTCAAGCCTTCATACACGACACCTCCTTTGTTAAATAGTTTTCTAAGTGAATCAGAATAAAGTTTAAAATACTTTATCAGTAAATAAATAAAAGTCATAAAAAAAAAAAAAGTCATTCATAAATTTGCATGTTTCGTATAATCCTTATGTCTTACGCAAGTTAATGCAAATATAATTACTGGTAGGTATGAATGAAAATTGTAGTCAACAAATGTGACGAGTCGTTAAATTATTGTAACCGGTTATTCATTTAATCTGCAAGGGCTTGGCTCGGTTTTCCTGTAGCAATTTCCTCATCGAGAACTCTTGATGAGCTGAGGGACCCGATCAATCTTTTTTTTTTTTTTGGTACCTTAACGTAAACACGGGCTAAACGATACTTATAAGTACTAGAGATATACCGACTAGTCGGGAATGCCGACTGACTATCCGGCCATATTATTTTATAGTCGGCGACTAGTGTGATTGAAACGAAATTGTAAGGTTACATTATTATACTGATTAGACTGATACTAATACTGATTTTAGAGTCAGTTTTAAAGTTTGTACCATATACCAACTGTCTGAAAATAGTCTCATCCTAAAATCCTAATTACTAAGACTTGCTTTTAATATTGATTCCTACTTCACACAATGCAAAATGGAATAGGTCTAAGAAAAAAGAAATTGAAGACATGTACTCGTACCTACAGCTAAAGAAGCTTTTGTGCTTTTTTTTTAATAATGGTAATAGCAGAAAGGCTTTAAATCTTTTGGCGTTGTACCTATACTTACTTTTAAATCAATTGAGCCAGCGGGGTACTTATTTCGTCAACTAATTACTTCCTCAAACATTTTTTACTTCCGTCTCCTGGATTTTGACCTTTGTTGTTAGTTAAGGGGGAAACGCCAGGGTAGCCCGCGAAATTCAAATTTTGTTACGTTTTTTGCAATTTACAGGTCAGTATCAGGTTGCATGTTGATCTAAATATGATTCACAACCGTAACAAATATGTATTTATAGAATTCTAATTTTCCTTGCGGATTTTCGGTAGAAACTTTCGCAAGTTTATGTTTTTTACATATATTTTCTAAATGTCTTTTGTAATGCGCACAGCAAAAGAGTGGAACTCTGTACCTGCGTCTGTGTTCCCGACCGCATACAACCCAAACCCAAATCTCTTAAAAGTGAGAGTGAACAGGCTTCTTCTGGGTAGGCTCACTCCATCGTCGACTCTTTGTCTCTGTCATCCCTGACCTAGACTAGAGTCAAGAGCAAACCCATGTCAAAAAAAATAAAAAATACCGTGTGTTTTCGCATATTAATATATATTAATTGTATATAATTTGAGGGTAAATTTATAATGAGGTGTAGTACACAAAACTTGTATCATTTAATTACATTACATTGCTGTTCAATTATTATTATTATGTTTATTTATTTTTCATACTTATTTATTTAAAACCTTACAAAAATCCTTTAAAAATATAAAAAAATTGTGGTCCGCCGGTATCGGGAGCAGGGTCCATTATTATTATTATTATTTCAATTAATATTTAATGAATTATTATTATTTGTTTATTTTTATTAATTATTTTTATTATTACTTTTGTTCATTTTTAATTCAGCAAGATTTTTTGCCTTTGATTGTTAAATATGAAAAATACACAGTATTATACGTGTATGATTGTATTTTTTAGACGAACATGAATTTTGTTTTTTTCGAAAATTACAATGTATTTTATAGGAAAGATACAAAGTTTCGAAAAAAAAAAACAAAATGTATCTTTCGCAATTTTCAACGCTATTCTAAATACGATTTAAAAATTGTCAATCTACCCTTTATGTAACTGCGCAGTTTTATGGGCTCTGCACTTGTTCTAGTCGCTGAAGACATTGTATACTACGACAAATTTTACGTTGTGTATTTCAAATAATCAATACTCAGGTGTAGAACCTGAGTATTGTATATTTTAATTACACAACAAACAGACACCAGAATATCAGAAACTTTTTTCACAAATCTAATAATATCACCACTAGGAAAACGTAAGTAGGTAGTCAGGGAAAAAAAGGAATGGGCTCACCAATTGTAGATTGTCATTTGTAGAGAAAGTAGACCACCTTTGGTCTACTTTCTCTCTTCCCTTTATCCTTTAATCTTCTTATATCCTTGGTCTTGTCCTTCAATTTGTTGCTCTTTTGATTTCTACAATTTCCAATATCCTGATGTCCTGGTCACGGCACCAAAATGTCTAAGGCTAGACCTTATACTTGGTGTGTCAGGTAAGTGTGCGGAGTTGAAAATAAACTCGGGATGCCAAAATACTATTGTTTCTATTACTTTTAAAATTACTATAATGACTTTCTCTTTATATGCGGAATTAATACAATACTCGGTGTCGTTCGCGTTCCAAAATGATCCGGCGCACTCGTATATACAGGCTCCAGGTCGCGGAGTAGGGACGAGCAGACCCCCGCGCATCGCAAGGCTAGGCGTTAACAATATAACTAGCTTTTGCCCACGGCTTCGCCCGCGTGGAGGTTGGAAATTATCCTATAGGAACGTACTACCGGGATAAACATTATATCTGTCTGTGTTCCAAATTCCATCCAAATCCGTTCAGTAGTTTATGCGTGAAAGAGTAACAAACATCCACCCTTCCATCCATCCATCCTCACAAACTATAAAGTGGAGACACCTGGTGTAAAACTTGTGTACCATAATCAAAATGTCATTCAATTAAAATGGGAAATAATAATGGTTCCGAAAAACAAATTAATCTCCAGCGATCTGTGGCCGACTATTATTCTAATTAACAGCGTTATAATGAATTACCGACAAAAAACCCAAAACATAAACGAATAAAAATATCCAATTTAACAACAAATAAGAGCATGTTCAAATTACGTTTTCTCCTAAAAAAAATGGATCTTCGAATAACAAAACTAAACTTCCGAATAGAATACTGAACCTCCGACAAAATTACTAAGTTACCGACAACAGAGGTTTTGTCAAAATAATCATATCTTTACAACTTGCATGAACTGTTTTAATTTATATTGTTGGTTATCAAATTTATGTTTTAACTCTCAATAATGATGAAAATACCTCAACTGTTCGGCCCGCGCGATCGGGTTCGGGTCGCGTTCGGCTGTTTTCGCGTGCGAGTTCGAAAGATCCGAGCGCAGTGCGCTTGCAAATTACCGAAAAATTAATACAAAATTAACCGACAACAAATAATAAACTAAATTTCCAAAAAAAAACATTAAACTTCCGAAAAAATGAATAAATTTCCGAAAAAGTATAATATGTTCCCGAAAATCCTAACCCTAAACGGTCGACGTCAGGGGCACCCCGAGGTTCGTTTGGTTAGGTTCTTTTAAACCCTTTAGACAGAAATAGGAGCCCCGCAACGCGGGGCTCCGGCGACCTGCTTATGAACCCTAACCCTAGCCGGTATACTCGTAATAATATAGTATAATAGTAAAATATTCTAGGAAACAAAAGTCTACTTGGTTTTAGATTAAAGCATGAATACAACAGTTCTAACTTCTTAACGCCTGAAATAGGTACAGATATCGAAGCATACCCGTGGTAAGTAAAATTCATGATATATGATGCAAGTAAAAGTTATTGTTACAAGTACATTTTTATATTTTTTATAAGTTTCTGTATAACCACTCAGAATAATATTTTCAGTATAATGTTACAGTTAAAATAGCACCACAGTCTATGAAATATGAAAGGTAATTTATGAATTAATAGTAGGCAAGTAAAGATAAAAATTACAAAGCATAGTTTTCAGTAGAACGTAATTTATGCTGGTAGACAAGTATTATCGCAATAAACAGTCATATTTATTTTTCGAAGATTTCAGTATCTTATTCGGTCGTTTCGTCATTTTTATTCGGACAAAAGTAGTCGGAAAGTTAGTATTTTAGGCAGTAGATTTAATATTTTGAGTAAGGACAATTCTTCTTTTTTTGTCGGAGCTTTTATTACTACCCAATTAAAATATGTCGTGTGTCTCATTAACCGCATACTTATTCTAAATAAAACTAATAATTACAACTTTTCATGGTGTCAGAATTACAGAAAAATGCGTTAATTACAAGAAAATACGTGAGAACGACGCAGTATCTGGAATAAAGCCGCCAGCTAACCTACAAATTGACTCGGAAAAATCAACGTGCTGGAAAAAGTGGTTACAACAGTTTGAGTGGTATGCAGTCGCTGTTTAACTAGATAAAAAGCCAGCCGAAGTCCAGGCAGCAACATTTATGGCAGTGATAGGCTCAGAAGCGATCGAAATATACAACAGTTTTAACCTTAGCGACGCAGACAAAAATAACTTGCAAATCATTAAAGACAAGTTTAAAGAGTTCTTCGCACTAAAAATAAATATATCGTTTGAAAGATATATATTATTATTATTAGTACAAAACGAAGAAGAACAATATAATGAATTTTTAACCAGAATAAAAACTCAGGCAAGCAAATGCGAATTTGACAATTTACTCGACGAAATGCTAAAAGACAAGATAGTGTTTGGAATCCGATCGAATCAAGTAAGAGAGAAATTGTTAACAGAAGATAAACTAGACTTGACCAAAGCTATAACAATCTGTAAAACTAGTGAATAAGCTTCCAAACAACTAGATGAGTTGAAGGTAACAATAAAGCAGATAAAGTATTAGCAGTGAGAAGAAAAGGTGTCAAAAATAAACAAAATGAATATTTTGACTGTAAGAGATGTGGTACAAACCATAAATGCAGAGAATGTCCAGCATTCAACAAACCGTGTACTACGTGCAACAGAAATGGTCATTTTGCCAATATGTGCCGCACTAAGAAGAAACATCCCAATCAGAAAAATAGAGTGAATACAGTAGAAGAAAACTCAAATAGTTCTGAAGATGAGGTATACATATCAGTTATAAGTGCCGGAGACAAGAAAGACTGGACAGAAAAAATACAAGTTGGTTCATTGCCAAACTTGATACAGGAGCACAGTGCAACGTGTTACCGAAGCACTTAATGAACAAAACTAGGTTCAACAACAAGTTCTAGGCGAAGCAGAGCTACTTTGTTAAATAAAAAATTAAGAAAACAACATTATATTCAAGGTACTTGAAGAAAAGGTTACACCGATCCTAGTACTTAATACCTGTGAAAAGTTAGAACTTATTGCAAGGGTGAAAACACTGAAGGAAAGTGAATGTAAAGATGACATCTTCAAAGGTTTAGGCTGTTATAAAGATTATGAGTATGATATTGACCTAATCAAGAACCCAAAACTTGAAATTAAACCGTCAAGAAGAATTCCACATGCAATAAGAGACGAGGTAAAGCAAGAACTTGACAGGATGGTGAAATTAGACGTCATAAAACCAGAAACAGAGCCTACCCACCCACCCTCCCCCCCCCTGCTGTAAGTCCTATGGTAATTGTAAGACAAAAAAACAAAATAAGAATCTGTATAGATCCATCAGATGTAAACAAAAACATACTGAGACGACATTTTCCACTTACTACTATAGAGGAAATTTCAGCTGATATTAAAGGTTCTAAATTCTTTGCATTATTAGATTGCACAAAAGGTTTCTGGCAGATTAAACTTTCAGAAAGAACACAAAAAATATTAACTTTTGCTACCCCATGGGGAAGATATTCTTTCAAGAGACTTCCGTTTGGAGTATCATCAGCACCTGAAATATTCCAAGAAATTTGAACAAATTTGCTCAGTAAATTTAAAAATGTAAGAGTATCAATCGATGACATTTTTATATATGCAAAATGTAGAAAAGAACTACAAAAAACCGTTAGTGAAGTCATAGAAACAGTAAAGAAATCAAGCTTCAAACTTAATAAAAATAAATGCATTTTTGAATCGGAAAGAATAAAATTCCTGGGGCACATTGTTTTAGCAGACGGACTAGAAGCAGACCCAGAAAAAGTTGAAGCTATACAGGCAATGAAGACACCAATGAACAAAACAGAGTTACAGAGACTACTAGGAATGATCACATACTTAAATAAATTTATTCCGAAAATGTCTGACCTAACCAATCCACTGAGAGATTTGTTACACAAAAATACTAGCTTTATATGGGAAATTCATCACGAAGAAGCTTTGAACAAAATAAAACAAGTTCTTCAAAGTCCTCCAGTATTGAGACTATATGATGTAAACAAACCTGTAACACTAAGCGTGGACGCAAGTTCAAAAAATAATAGTTTAAAAAAACAAAAAACAAAACGCTTTTATAACGCGCTCACGCGCACGCACGCACGCTTTTTTTTACAATAAAATCATTTTTTCTTCCACAATTTTTTTGAAATCAAATTTATTAAAATTTATTTTCTATTTTTTAGTTGGATTTTCAATAAAAGCGTATTTTTTAGTTTTTTTAAACTATTATTTTTTATATTCCGTTTCACCAAATTTCTAATTCGTAGTAATTTTAACAATTAAAATAATACAGTGAAACCCGTTTCTTATGTGTTCTCTTAAATATTAATATCCTATTTTGTAAATACTAATAGATCATTTGTTAAATAGTAATAAAGATTTCGTTGGTACTAAAAAATAGCCACTAATAAATGATTTATTAATTACTGTTAATAAATATTTGTTAAAAACCTTTCCTCTAACAAATCATTTATTAACTATTAACAAATCTTATTAGGTACAAAAAAATCCTTTTACCAGTGTGTATGTTAGAGTATTTTCATGGCAAGTATTGGGACGTGTGAGAATGTTGGCTAAGTTTGAGGATCGAGCGTATGTTAATGAATCTGAGTATTTTCATAGAAAGTATTGGGTCGAGTATGAGTAGTGAGTAAGTTTGGGGTTCCTAGGCGTCCGGGAGCAATCTCGGTGAACGAAGTGTGGCGTAGATAAAATAAAATTGTGTACTATCTATCGTTAATTTATCATCAAGAAAAATCTACGTTACCTACTTTGTCGACGTATGAAAGAAATTTTGTAACAAATGTAAAAAAAACTTGATAGTAATTACATCAATTTACTATTAAAGTAGATTTTGAATAATTATTGGCTGCAGTCGAAATAAAATCGATAAATATTGTTTTATATCAGAACTCTTGAAACGTACGAAATTACCTGACTTTTCTGACGAGTAGTCTTAAGTTTGTCTCAATAAATAGGTCATGTATGTCTCTAAATGTGGCTCAATTTTTTTTTTCATTACAATAATTTACTACTAAAGTGAGTTTGATTTGAGTTTAAGTATATATTGGCTGCTTTTAGAATATATACTCGATATAGCGAGTTGACGAACACAATATTTTCGATATCCTATATGAAAATCAATGATTTTCAATAAAATTGAGCCGTCATTGATGTTTATTCTAAGTCTGTAACTTATCCGATAAATGGGTAAATTGAGTGCCTACTGCCTTCCTTGGATGATATAGCCTGTTCTCAGGTTCCGTCTCCGAAAATTTTATCTTAATCACAGTCGGTAACTTATCCGAGAAATAGGTGATCGGCGCGCCAAGTAGTTTCCTTTATTGGTCTTGACGCAGACACTCCGGGTATCAGGAAAACAAAAATTCGCTAATCCTGATTATCCTAGTAAGGATAACGGGTCAAACTGTTTAAAATATTGAATTGTCATCGGTCCTTAATAAGTATGCCAAATTTCGAGTTAATCCGACGTTTTGAAGGGGGTCAAAATCATATTCGAAGATTCCGTTACATACTAACATACGTATGAACCTAATAAAAGCGTATTAAAAAATCTTGGCGCTGCACTTCTTCAAGAGGGACAACCAATAGCCTATGGAGCAAGAGCGTTAACCAAGTCCGAAGAGAATTATCCACAGATTGAAAAAGAAGCACTCGCTATACAGTTTGGATGTAAGAAGTTTCACGAATATGTTTACGGTAAAGAACTGACAGTGAAATCAGACCATAAGCCACTTGAGACAATCTTCAAGAAAAACATACAATCTGCTCCAGCGAGATTGCAACTCATAATATTCAATCTTGCACCATACGCACCAAAGGTCATATTTAAAAAAGGCACAGAAATACCTTTAGCAAACTTTCTTAGCCGAGACTGCGATGCATCTAATCTGAAATATGAACAAGAAGAAAATTTGAAAGTTGCAGTAATACTACCTATGTCACTTGACGCAAAAGAGGAGTTAATTACAGCTACAAAGGAAGATCCACATTTACAGTTACTACTTCAGACAATAATACAAGGATTTCCAGAAAAAGTCAGTGAACTTCCCACAGAAGTACAACACTATTTTAACTTTAAAGACGAATTGAGCTATCTCAAAGGAATAATTTTCAAAGGAAATAAAATTGTAGTACCAAAATCACAGATCCCCAAAATGCTAAAGAATATTCATCAAGGACATGCAGGCATACACAGCTGTTTAAGAAGAGCACGACAAATTCTGTACTGGAAGGGACAATATGACGACATTATAAAACTAGTCAAAACCTGCTTCTGTCTGTGAACAAACACAAAAAGACAATATCAAAGATATAATGCTAATTAAAAAAAAACCTACACTTCCATGGCAATTAGTTGCATCTGATCTATTTGAATTAAAAGGAAAAACTTACCTCGTAATCTGTGACAGCTACTCTGGATATTTAGATTTTAAACAGCTAAAAGGTCAGTCTTGATATGAAATTATAGAACAACTGAAAAAATGGTTCGCTGTACATGGAATACCAGAAGAGCTACAAACTGACAATGGAACATAATACATGTCTAGAGAATTCAAGATCTTTCAAAAAGAGTGGAAATTTAACCATGTCACATCCAGTCCACATCACCATCAAGGCTATGGGCTCGCCGAAAAAGCAGTTCAAGTAGCCAAGAACATATTAAAAAAATGTAGTATTGACAAGTCCGATGTTCAACTTGCTTTATTAAACCGGAGAAATACACCAAGAAATGATATTTTAGGTTCACCCAACCAACGTCTATACAGCAGAATAACCAGATCTCCATTACCTACAAAAGACAGTAATCTAAAACCAAAAATAATGCAAGGAGTCACAGCCGAACTAAAACGATTAAGAGAAGAACAAGCCAACTACAGTAATATGCACACTAAAAGACCAGACAATTTTGAAATTAATGAAAAAGTCAGACACAAAGTTGCTCATCGCAATGGGAAGGGGCAAGAGTGGTAGAAAAGCCAGAAGGACTACCAAGATCTGTTATCATTCAAACTGATCAAGGACAAATCCTACGTAGAAACTTCAGTCATCTGCACAAGACACAAGCAGACATTACCAGCAACAGAGTCGTAGTTCCTGAAACTAAATACACAGATGAACCAGCAGTACAACCGGTCCCAGTACAAGAACAATCACCGGCTGTTTCTAAATCACTCCCAGCATCAACAAGCTCGTCACCAAACACTTCTTATCAGTTGCAGAAGTCAAACCTGGATCAACCATCAACAGCACTAAGATCATCAAGATTTGGTAGAATAATTAAACCAATAAATAGACTTGATCTTTAATAATACCTAAATTAGTAATTACAATATTACTTTCTAAGTTATATCAAGTTGTGCTGGGCAATTCATGATTTTAGGTATAATTAGTTAACCATTAACTTATTAGTATGTTTTGCAAAAAATCTATAATTTAATATTATTTTCATGGTAATTAAAAATGAACATGTTGAGTCAAAATGTAAGTTTAGAAAACAATGTTTTTAGTTTACAAAGAAAGGGAGATGTAAAGTAGAGACACCTGGTGTAAAACTTGTGTACAATAATCAAAATGTCATTCAATTAAAATATGTCGTGTGTCTCATTAACCGCATACTTATTCTAAATAAAACCAATAATTACAACTCTAGACAAACTTTCACATTTATAATATTAGTAGGATTAGTAGGAAGAAGGATAGTAACGCAAGCAATCGATATCAATGTTATTCCTACCAAAACAATTCAATATTAAACCCGAGTGTTAGCAAAAGATTACATCACTTTTAAATGATGTAATGATGGTACAGTCGCCAGCAGGTCAAGCTACACGAAACTGTCAAATTTCTTCAAACGATTTTAAACCTTATTTTGTTGAAATTTAAGTTCAAATTCGAATGAGAAAATCTGACAGTTTGTGGTAACTTGATGTGCTGGCGACTGTACTATATTTTCATGAAAATATAGTACCTACCTAAATGGTAATTGTTGTTTTTGTCGTACTTACCTTTCATTGTTAAGCCAATGTCCGCATCGCATAGTATCTTATTATATATATATATATATATATATATATGCCTAATGTGGCGAGTTGTTTGTCCGATGTTTTATATACTGCAGTTAAGGTCTTCATCCGTTAGTATTTATTTGGACGTTCTGACGGTATTTTGTGAGTGTATCTTGAAAATAAGTGCATGGATTATTTTTTGGTTTTTGAAAGTTTATTTAAAGTGACAGTTCTTTTTAAATTCTTCGACGGACGTGTTGACCTGTGTTTTTTAAATTGGTATTTTTAATTAATTTTAATTTTGACTTTAATACTTTAATATTTTATATTTACTTTTTCTTTTAAAATTAAACGGGGTTAATTATTTTAATTAATATAATAATTTATAAGGATAAATCATACACGCATTCTTTAATTCACGTATATGTGTACTTAGGGAAAAACAATTGATATGCGCGGGCGCTATTTAAAACTTGAATGAAGTAGTGAACATCGCTCATTCGCTCGTCGCACCTCGGATTGTGCGGTCAACTATACAAGGCAGGAACCTTGCAGTTGAACCGGCAATCTCATATCCTTTAGACTTTTTAAGGTCCAGGATACTATGTTCCTACATTTTTGGTGAAGAAGTTTTTAAGATTTAAAAAAAATGGCGTCTCTTGTGTCGTGTTTGCTATTATTTGTTCTGATTTCTGGAGTGAGGAGTATCATTTTTAAATCATGGTGGAATGAAGGTACGTTATCGATGTAATTTATTATTTGTATAGAAATAAAAATATTGCAGTTAAATTTTGTTTAATAAATAATTTTATTTTAAATGACATCCGTAAAAGAAAATTTACTTACAATTGTGACAGTTTACAGTCAATTATGTTATTGTTTTTTTTTATTTATTTAATTATACCTACTACGTCTGTAAAAGCAATCTAAGGTATCAAATATGACTTTGTTGTGATATGTATTTACAATTAAATCTTAGAAAAAAGAAGAGTGAAGTTATACGTTTTTAAAGTAGTTAATTTATATAAATTATTATGTCTTTAAAGACTCTTATAAAATAAGTAACAATGACAATATTTGTTGTTTATTACTTACATAATTATTAATGCATCGAAATCTAGTTTCAAGTTGCAGACTACTTTTAAAGGTAGATAGTGTCACGAAACTAAAAACTGATAATTCGGCAATGATGAATCAACAAAGAAGCAATAATGACGAAGTAATTAAAGGGAGATCCTAACTGTCCAACTGTAATATAGATTTCAAATTACAAATACAATGATGCAAAAATGAAATTAGGTATCAAATCTGGGTGACACATGATAGAGACACCAATATTATTATCTGTATGACACATTGATTGGAGGACAAGTGACAAATAGTCATATTATTTACCGATTTTAAATATTGCGATATGGAACTTGTATCCAAAGCCATATAAAACTTTTCGTTCCATTATCAAAGTTTTTTAGTAGAACATGAAGGAAACAACCAATGAAACCTCTTTCTTTCATGGCGCAAACGCCCATTGGACCAATGACAGCCAATCGCGTTTGGGTTTCATGAATCGCAGCTCTAAAAAAATTATGCAATTCTGTGAAACCACACCCTAGATAACAAGAAACATTAAAATGCTTTTGAGTTTTCTTTTGATAAACATTTCAATAACTAAAATCAAACTTTTTATAAATATTGTTAATTTTAGTTTGTAACGTAGACTTAGCATTATTGATATTTTGTATAGCCAAAAGCGTCTTACGCACGAAACAAATTAGAATATATCAAAATGTCATATATTGTACATTCCCACATGGATTTTTCTCAATATTTCCTGCTGTATTGACGTAGGTTCACTGTATCAATTAATATTTATATGTGGCACGCGTTTTCCTGTAAGTATTTGGTCCAAATACTATTGAAGTTAATTGGTTCAAGGAAATGAAACACCACTTAAGTAAGACAAATTAAGTACGTTTTTGAAGAGGCTTAACTTAAATGTTAAATTTTGCAATAAATTGTAAGATGAGAAAAGTGTGGCAATCGAGAGCTCTTGGCACGTGGGAAATATATGCGGGGGGTATTAGGTATTTATCTACGTAACTTACGTCAATGACGAAATTAACGGGAAGGAAAAATATGTAATATAAGCAATTACATTTTAATTAATAACTACGAGTTGTGAATTTGCTCATTTGGAAATTAATGAATTTGTTTACTCCAATATTGACCCTCGTTCATTCATGAAATCATGTTAAATACCTAACTGAAAATAAACTCATTAATTTATTGAGGTCCTGATAAATTTAAATCTGAGAGGTTGTTATTATTGTTATTTAATTTAATATTATTATTACCGTCAGTCCATCTGCTACTTGCAAATAAAATACCTAAGTAGGTACCTAATTATTATAACTTTGGATGAAACTTGAACTGGATTAATTTATGTATTGGCCATATATGTCATTAATATACGTAGTTGCAATTTCTTTGTAAACCGCGTATTTTACCTAATTTTTATTTTCCAATTAGGCTGTGGTTTAAAATTAAAATAACAATTTTTAATAATATGTTAATCAAATATTCTCAGAAAATAACTATTGGGTTATTTAATTTAGGTAAATAATTCTATACGACGTTTGTAGGTAATATTATGACATTTAAAATTCTTGTTATATTTTCTATTCAATCCACAGCGTCTTTTTTATTTATAAACGAGGAAAATAGTCTGGTGAAGAATGAAAACAGCTTTCTTATACACTAAACTTTGTCTATTGAACAAAATTGTAAGCCTGTGTATTTGCCTAGTATTTTTAAACTACTTAATATCTAGATTTAGATACGGTTTTCATCATCATTTAGTGAATTTCTTGACAAAAGTTTTCCGTAAAGAAAACATTCAGTTTCTACACGAACTTGTGTTATATTTTTTTCAAAACCAAAGAAAAAATATCAGAATCCGAAACGTTATTTCCATATACAACCACGTTTCTTATTTTTTTTTTCTGTTTTTCTTATGAATCTTTCCTTTGTTACAGCCGAAGCTAAATGCGGTGTTGAAGCCAGCACTAGCCTGATTCACCACAACCCCTGGCTGGTCTACATCGAGTACTGGCGTGGAGACACTGATACCGAAATCAGATGCGCTGGTACTTTGATCGACAGCAAGCATATCATCACCGCTGCTCATTGCGTGAGGACTCTGAAGTTCAGTCGGTAAGCATCATTTGAAATTGGTATTTATTTTTATGCCCCTTAATGTCCGGCAAAGAGTCTTGGAGTGAAGGAGTATCGATTTACTCAGTACCTGGGTTTTGAAGGTTAGATAGGCAGTTGCTCCATTCAAAATACTGGTGATCAGCTGCATTTGGTTAGACTGGAAGCCAACCTCAACAAAGTTGGGAAGAAGCTAGGCTGATGATGATAATTTATTTGTATGACTTTGAAAGTAAAATTTTTAAAAGTTGGCGTTTGCTAAGCAGGACGTTAATGGCAATTAGCAAAGTCAAGATATGGTGTTTTACGCGCATACTCTTGTATTAACCGCAACAAGTCGCCCCAACTTGTCCTTACTAGTATCTCGTCTTGCGCACAGTTACCTACGTAAGCAAAACTCGCGCTTATAAAACGGAACGGAACTGGTATTAGTAAACACACGTTTTTACGTTCGAAAAACAGTTTATCTGTACAAGCTCTAAGTCTGCCTTTGCAAATAATACCCACATTTAGGTACCGAACTGTACCAAAATCTTCGTTTCAAAAATACTAATGATTTTTTCTCTCCGTCCAGTTTAGTCGCCCGTCTCGGCGAATACGACTTATATTCTAAGGAGGACTGTGTTCGTGGTGTGTGTGCTGACCCAGTTGTCAGGATCAACGTGGCTGACATCATCGTGCACCCTGGTTACGGCGACAAGACTCACGATATCGCCATCCTGACGCTGGAAGAAGATGCTCCTTACACCGGTATGTATTTGAACTTTGAATATAATTTCTTTCGGCTGATTCCTTAAACGGAACTCTATCTGCATCCACTCTCGTGCTTTCTCTATCACTTTAAAGTGAATTTTAGCGACAGAAAAACTTTTAAGAAAGTAGTAACGTTAAGTCCGTTTTGAGTATATCCAATTACTGGTCAAGCTCTAATAGTATGGGCAGTATATTGAAAAGACCCAAATAAAAATGTATCGTTAGGTGAACGGTCACTACGATTAGATTTAAATCATCACACTGTTTTTCAAGTATGCCAATACTAATAAACCTGTCCTTTTTATTTACAGACTTCATCCGCCCGATCTGCTTACCAACCGGAGACCTCAAGCAAGACACGGAGTTCTACGCAGCTGGTTGGGGTGAGATTCCCAAGAAAGGTTACTACGCCCACGTGAAGAAAATGATTCGTTTGCCCTACTGGCCCAGGGCAGAGTGCGTGGCCACTTATAAATACAACGTTGTCCCTGAACACGTTATTTGTGCCGGTGGAGAAGAAGGCATTGACACTTGCAGAGGCGATTCTGGTGGTCCTTTGACCCTGGTGAAGGATACCATCGAACTGTGGGGAGTGACCAGCCATGGTAATGTCCACTGTGGTACCAAAGACTCTCCAGGCATCTACACTAACGTAGCTGCCCATATGGATTGGATTCAGACTGTTCTCGATTCTTAAGTGGAAAATCAATTGACAAAAGCACTATTCAAATGGTTTGTTGTATAATTGTAAATAATACTTCTATATCAGCAATGTGATAAAATGTAAAAAAAAGGGTTAAAATTTAAGATTTAAAAACTGACCAATGATCTCTTAATTTTAAAAAGTAAATATTATTTATTTTGATTATATTTTAAATAATACGTTTAAATGTAGATAAATTTTAATGAAGTATTTGCATTTATGTTTTACGAAATGACATTCCATGCCAAAAATCATTTACGTTTTAAAAGTCATATTTTGTTTTGCAAATTATAAACATCTAAGACATGTTGTTTGTAAAACTTTGTTTCGGTTTTCTTTTGTTTGAAAAGTAAATAATGATTCACTTTGCTTTCACATAATAGGTTATAATGAAGCACTATTACAATTAATAAAGTTTTTTTTCCGCTGATCAGAAAGTCTGACATACAATACTTATTGCTTATGTTCTCACAAATAGCTTTAGTACATAAACATTGTAAAATAACTATATTTTATTTATTAAGACTTAAACATAACTGCTTTAATGTGGGTGTAGTATTATTCCTCTCCCTATCTCTTCGGGGAATACAGGCGTGATATTTTATGGTTCAACCTTCTGGATCATTACAATAATTGTTAAAATTACATTTAAATTGTTTGGTGTATCAAGTACAGTTAAAAAAAGAAATAAGTATGCAGGCAGATTTGGTGCTACAATTATTTTTCTTTCTATTTTGTATCGCTAACTTTAATTTCAAAGTTAATTATTAATTTTGTATGTGTAGTGCAAACATATTTATTTAATACATGCATACCAAAATCTTTTTTTACTGTACTTACAATTTGCGTGATATGTAATTGACATGTTGTGCATATCTGTTGGAAAGTTGAGATTTCACATTTTAAATACCTATGGGATTTGATAAAATATATTTTAAAAAAAACCATTTCTCTATAGTCCATCTTGCCTTCGCAAACATTTTGTCAATCTGTTCCAATTATTATTTATAATATTGAAGAAGTACATGAATAGAAAAAAGATTCCTATCCACTAGATTTAGATTACCTTTAATAAATTATTTATTAATAATTGTAAATTGGGAATTTAAAATATTCTAGTCAGATGGGAATTGTATTCAATAATTTAAAAATAGTATGTTGTATGAAAAGTGCCTTACTACATTATGTAAATTAGTGAAAGTTTAAATAGAGAATCATTCACAAGTTCAAATAAGTCCGATCAGTCAATAAATTGCAAATGTATTTTATTTTTTGTTTTTTTATTTCTAATTAATTTTAATTTCAGCATTAAAGCAGGGATTATTTTATTAGGAGAACTTTTCAAATGGTTGAGTTGACACTCGGCTCACCTTGCAAAAAGGCCAATCTTTTTACCATGACATATTTCCTTATGTAAAAGTCCTTATGTATTACTCGGGGTCGCGGCAGGTCACGTAGGAGATGGCGGGACGAACTGGATAGGTTTCGTCCTAACTGAAAGGAGGACGCGCCGACTCGCGATAGATTAAAGAAGTGGTGGGGCCTACCAGGAGTAGGACAGCGCAGGGTAGAAAAAAAAACACATGTCTTACACCTGTCTTAAACAGAACAGCTACTGGTCTGTTCTGTACAAGTCTCACCCGGAAAACTTAGGTGAAGTGAGTTTGGAGGACAAGGTGGAGCTTATAGTGGAGGTCTGGCCGGCTTGGGCGGAGCAGCGCCGAGTCCTCGCGGAGGCGATCGGCGGCGGCGATCTCTCGCTTCCGGCCCTGGTACAGGCCATGCTACGGAGCGAGAGGGCATGGAAAGCCGTCACCTCCTTCTGCGAAGCAGTAATGCTCGCGAAGGAGGAGGCGGAGCGCGTGAGGGTGAGGCAATCGTTGCGCTCTCACGCCCCTAGTCGCCGCAGGAGGAGACTGGATGTCGGGAGTCGATAACCGATTCTAGGCCACCGTAGGCGCGGGCTTGCGAACGGCGAGCAACGGGTAGCTCGCCGTCCGGTATGGACCTGGCCCAGGTCGATGGCGCGTCGTGTTCTACGCGCGCCTCAAAGAGATGTCAGTACTAATTGACGGGGTCCGATAGGGCCGATGCCTGCCGGGGTCGCGGATTGTTCGAAAGAGTTACCACAGTCCTGGCACACAGGCAGCTGAAAAAACACGGGTGGGTTTTAGTCAGTAAAAGTCTGACCTCCCGCTTCGCCCAGAGCGGGAGAGGTTATTTGATGATTTCTCACGTAAAATAAAAAAAGGTGAAGTAAGTTTGATGTGAGCTGTCATTTCACAGCTTCAGCAGTCACTTTTGAAAGCTCACTTGACTGCCTTATTTATCTAGTGATCGCAAATGTGACTGCTGAGCGTGAGGGCCTGGGTTCGACACCTGAATTGAAAGTGAAATAAGGTTATCTATGCGAAAATTCACAGTTTAAGGCCTGCCAGATGTGGGTAAACAATATCTAAATCTCTGCCCCATATTCTCTGGTATACTGACGCAATGCTAAGTTGATAAAATATGTCAACAAAGGAATTATTTTTCATTGAAATTATTTCAATTGACAAGGCGAATGAAATCGGATCATTTTATTTCAGCATACTTATTAAAAACATCACGAAACAGATATGTAACGAACTCATACGCCATTACTAATACAATATGGCGCCAATGTGCCTGCGCCGCCACCCTGGATGATGAAACTACTGTCCCGTACTGAGCAAAATTGATGCAATTATATCGATGTAGTAAGTACTTTAAATCGTATGATGGTGATCTTTAAAGCTAAGCGCATAATACAGCCGCATTAGGTCTCAGCGCATCGTACTTCAATATAAAAAGAAATGCGGTGAGGTTCGCCTGTAGTGCGCGGTGGTTCGTACAAACACGAAAATGATGTACGAGGATTTTTGTAAAGCGGTGCCGATCGCCCAAATCTGCGTTAGTCTACGGTTTCCTAGAAGAGCAGGGCCCACCACACGAGGGCCGCAGTAACAGCCGTCTTGAAAATGATGGCAGCGCGGGTTTGACTTTAAGATGTCGAAAAACGCTCGATTGATGATTTTAATTAATATAATCCCATAAATAAATATTTGTTACGCCGTTAATGATATTTACTTAGATCAACATACAACCTGACACTGAACTGCAAATTGCAAAAAAACATAAGAACATTTGAATTTCGCGGGCTACCTTAGCGTAGCCCCCTTAAGTCGGAACCTTCAGGGTAGCCCGCGAAATTCAAAATTTCTTACGTTTTTTGGAATTTTCAGGTCACTGTTAGGTTGTATTTTGATTAAAATATGATTCGCGACCGTAACAAATATGGCTTTACAGAATTATAATAATTAGAATCAGCAATACATCTCTATAAGTTCATATCACCCTATTGAATGACTATTTCATGAAATCATGACGTTTGAGGGTAATTCTAACTTAAGGAGTTGTATTGCTGATTCTAATGGTTATAATTCTGTAAAGCCATATTTGATACGGTCGCGAATCATATTTCGATCACCATTCAACCTGATACTGACCTGCAAATTGCAAAAAACGTAAGAAAATTGGAATTTCGCGGGCTACGTTGGCGCATGCCCCTCAAGCCGTAAAGCTTATGGTGATGATCTTTAAAAGTAGGTACGTGTGTACCCTAGACAGTCAGTCTTGTTACCACCTCGCTGACAAGCTAATACTATCTCTGTATATTTATCACCGTATTCGTTATTCTCATAGTTACCAGAAAAGAGTTTACAACTGATGAGCACCAAGTATTTTTTCTACAGTTTCCTTTGAACAAATTGTTGACTTTCTTATTTGGTTCACTCGAACAGAAAATCGAAAAATGTTGCATGTTGCCTCACTGTTGTGAGTGCCTACCTTCCTATCTTATTCATTACGAATAGGTACCCCCGATGACCCCCTATTACATGGGACTTAAATATAACTGGCGAAATATGAGTTTACTATACACTTCTGAATACTCTTTCTGCAAAGAAAGCAGGAGTGATGTTTTGTTCAAAAGCAGCTTTACTTAACTACTTTTTAATTTTAGGTACCTAAGTAGGTACGTACTGATACCTAAGTAGCAGATGACGTATTCAATTGGGCACAAACAGAGACTGACGCAATTAATTACGTCTTCAGATCCATTATTGTTGCGTATGATCCAACTTAAAAACGATTGTTTTCACAGGAGTTAATAAGTATCATTGTACAAAATTAATTGAATTTTCTTATTGAAATAATTGATGTACATCAATATTTACAATATTAGGGCCTTAAACTAGAGGTATATAATCATTGGAATCTACCTGAACTTAGAATAAACCTGTATCTCAGGTCCACGGTGTTACATCCGGGGTTGCGGATTGTTCGAAAGAGTTACCGTGGCCCTGGCGAACAGGCAACTGAAGGAACACGGGTGGGTTTTAGTCAGTAAGAGTCTGACACGCCCTCTCGCCCCGCCCAGAACGGGAGAAGTCATTTGATAACTTCAAACCCAAAAAAATAAACAAAAGGTATCTCATTCAAGGTATACCTACATAGGAATTCTCTAAAATTCCATAAACAAATACTGTACATATACTATACTTATATGACTATAAATTATAGTTTTATTAAAATAGTTAGCTTACTTAATAACTTTTCTGCTTCATCGTAGTAACTAAGACAATATATTTTGCAACCATGTTCTGTGATGATTTTAGCAACTAAGCAATTTTGAATACATAGGTACGCACGACGATATATCAAGTATACTTTTCCAGTATATACTGACTTCTCATTGTACGAAAAGCCTATACCATGCGAGGTCAGATAAAACTGGAAATATATAGCTTGATATGAAGTCGTTTGTACAAACAAGATCGCTTTTATATTGTTGTACAGAATTTGCCGTGTCAATAAAATGTAACGATTGCATAATTATTTATTTGTAACGCGAATTGTAAAATCTAAAGTTTTATTAAAGTCTTGTAACTAGTACCTAAAGGATATCATAATTGTTAACAGTTAAGAGTATAACATAAATTAAAAAGGGCTTAGAAATAAACGTTGGCATCCAAGTACATGACCTCATTTTACTTCACGGGGATCTGAAATATGATTAATTAAACAGAGTAGTATTTCTCAGACGCGCGTTTTTTTTTGAGATAAATATATAAATATTAATTTAAATCATGCCATCAGGAACGTTACTTCCTCGTTACTAGCTGGATGAGAAGTTACCAGAGAGGCACGTGAGGCCTTAAGTATTATACTCTACTAGTGAGTGCAGGAAAACGCGCGGTCCTCGCTTATTGGATTGTTATCAACGAGTACAAGATACTCTAGGGCCTCTTTCACCAACCTCAAGTAAAGTGTCAAGTACGCTAACTGCCAGTTAAAGTCACCCGTAACTGCACGTACGAATTTCACGACGTTCGAGTAGCACTAATCATAAGATTCAACTGACCCGTAACTTACTTGCCACGACATCTGGCAATGGGGTTAAAAACTGAAAGCTCATTATAGGTGGCAGCACTGTTCAATGTCTTCAAATTGCCATTGTTGTTTAGGTGTTTATTGTTGTGTCAATCACAAATTAAACGAAAACTGGACAAAAATGTATGCGACTTGGAGTGTAGTTCAACTAAAAGCGGAGCTAAGGAAAAGGGAAGCGTCTACCACTGGTAAAAAAGCAGCTTTAGCGGAAAGGTAAATAAATTATGACCGTTTTATAATAAATTGATGGGTTGTTTTGTTTGTTTTACAAAGTTCGTTTTTTGTTGAAGACTGGAGGCATACGACAGGAATAACTTGATCGGAGTTGAAGACGAGCTTGAGGATGATCACCCCAACATTCCTGCCCTGGATAAGTTCAGGGATGTCAATTCTAGCACTGATCTTCCAGCGTTATCTAAAACCCACATCCAACTGTTTGCTGAAAGGTAAGTTTTCATACAATGATGACGCGTTTATCTTCTTTTGTGAGTTTTTAATAGAATAACAAAAAATACACTTGATTTACAATATGTTAATATTATTCCAGGTTTCAAATACCCCCAAAGGGGAAAATCCTCTATGAAAATAGGAGCTTGGTAACGCTACGAGTTGCCTATGATGGTAACCATGCTTATTTTCATGCACAATGCAAGGCACAAATGAAAAAAATACTGTATATTGTTACACTCAAGATGGATAAAACTGGTATGATAAGTGAAAGTCATTGTGAATGTGCAGCTGGAAGTGGCTTGGAAGCACACTGTAAGCATATCTTCGCAGTCGTCCATGGCATAGAGGATATAGAACGTACAAAAACTATAATCATGCATAAAGTCTGCACAGAAAAATTAATGATGTTTAAACAACCAAAAAGAGTTTTCTATGATTCTCCAAGACAGTCCCATGATTTACCCAGTAAGCATAAAAAACGAAGTGTCCTTTATTGTCCAATTAATGAGTCGGACATACTAGAAAACTACGAAGACTATGTAAAAAATCTAGCAATAGGATTTGCTAGTACCAGTGGTAGTAAAATGTCATACCTACAAGGAATCAAACCTGCCAATCCATATGCCATTGAAATGGACCATGATTATATGGATAAAACTGTAAAAGACGTATTGCTAGAAAAACTTCTCCTAGAAAATGTCAGCCAGCAGCAAGTGGATGAAGTGCAGAAATCAACAATAGCTCAAAATAACTGCAAGAATTGGCACATGTTAAGATCAGTTAGACTTACAGCAAGCCATTTTCATGCTGTGTGCCACAGCAAAGGAAGCACAAGAAAGGTATTAGCCAATAACATACTATTCCCAAAGAAATGTAATACACGAGCCACCACACATGGAAAAGTACATGAACCCGCAGCCCTTCAGCAATATGAATCTTTTCTCAGTGCAAAAGTAGACAGAAGTGGTTTGTGCATTTCAGTCACACATCCATTTCTTGCAGCGTCACCCGATGGATTACTGCAAAATGAGACTGTGATCGAGATAAAGTGTCCATTTGTGAGTAGGTTCTGTGCTGTCACACCAGACACTGTACCATATCTTTATGAATGCAATGGTACATTGCATCTGAAAAAAACAAACCAGTACTACACCCAAATTCAAGGGCAGTTATTTTGCACTACTCGCAAATATTGCAACTTGGTAGTTTACACTTTCAAAGACATGAAAGTAATATATGTTGAAAGAGATGAGACATTTATAAATGAGATGGTTAGAAATTTAACAACATTTTATAATGAGTATCTCCAACCAGCAATTTACGATAAATACTTGTATAAATACTATGATACTGTAATAAAACCAAATTAAAATCATATACAATGTTTTATTTATTTCCCTACACAATGCATGTTACATAATACATTCTCTAAAGTTGCAGCACATAAGACAAACAAAAAATATCTTTGATGCCAGGGGCACAAAATTGTGATGTAATTCTTCATTTAGTATTTTATATGTTTTGGTCAAACCTATTAAACGTTCAATATGAACCCGTTGACTTGCTAACTTTCTATCTTTCAGTAATTTTAAGCCAGGTATTTGACCCTTCCCTTTTAAAAATGTAGGAATATTCAGAGATATATCTTTTCCAATAAACATATCTTGAATATTATATCCTCTGTCAGCAAGAATAGTATCCCCGGGCTCGCATTTTTTTAATAAGTCGCTTCTTTCTACGGTTTGTCTGTCACTAATAGAGCCACCATATGCAGGTGAGCAATATGACAGCAAACCTCCAGGAGTAGCTCCAACTAACACCTTTAGTGTGTTGCTATGCTTGTAACTGCTCCATGATGCTCGTTGAGATACTGGGTTCCCAGGTTTTTGAATCTTTATCTCTGTCCCATCTATAATCACCCTAGAATAGAATTAGAGTAGAATATAGGTACTTTGTTGTTGTTGTATAGTCAAAATTAAAGATGAGCAATTTATGAACCTTGTATTCTTATCATATTGTTTGAAACTATCGGGCATATAATAATTCACTAAGTCTTTAGCGGGCCAAATATTCAATTTCCTCAAAAGTTGGTCCATATAATTAATCCATGTGATAAATATATTATAGACTGTTGTTGGACTAGTTTCGAAAAATTGTGCAAGTTCGAAATTGCATTCATTTTGCCTAATCTTCATCATTGTCATGAAAAACTGATTTTCGATACTAATATTCTCGACATGACTTCCATAATATTTTATTTGGTGAGCCATCAAACTTAATGTTGAAAACACAAAATAGAACTTTTGATAAGTTTCAAAACCTGTGTAGAAAGCAATGACACTGTCATTGTCTTTATACTTCTGTATAGATCCATAAATGTATACAAAGTTCACTTGAGTATTCTTTGATAATACAGTATGTGGATTTTGCTCTGGCCCGTCATCTGGCTCTAATGGTGTGCTGGTAAATATTTCTATTTCATTATGCATTTTAAATTCCTCATCCTTATATTGCTCTTCACAACTATAAAGGGTTTGAACATGGCTAGGTCCAGCAATTTGATCATTATATGTATCAAAACAAAGTTTTTTCTCATTTCTCTGTAACAGTCTATTTGATCTTTTTTCAGCTGATGGATTGACTGGTTTGACTTTCGTAAATGAAAAAATAGACGGTACAGCAGTTTTCCTCAGCCTTTTATAGATATTTTCATCACCTAGAACAGACAAAAAGGATCTATCTATGTGCGAAAACGTATCGGGCTGTGATAGCCTGGACGGTCCATTTCTGGTATTGAATCACACGCCTGTTCAACAACACGCATCCAATCACCTTCAGTATGACTGACGGGCACCGACCAAATGCCAAAAAGCACTCACTGTATCATTATCCGGTGGAAGCACGTCAGTCACACCTTGAGTGGGAATGGGTCGCTCCCAAGCTCTGTATACCCACCTTTCATCTTTCTGGAACATGCGGTTCTGAGTGTACCGATCCACTCTTCGTCTATACCGACGGATACGGTTTGCCCATGCATAAACTTTCTGCTTCAGGAAGTCGATGCGCTCTGTGACACAGGATATATATTCTCGAGGACTAATATTAGTTCCCGAGAAGGCCTGCCTCACAAAGCGCATCACCCTTAGGCGTGTATTGCCGTCCCTGAAGCAGGTGAGCTTCCCGATGAATACCCTGGCCTCATTAATACGACGCTCAATCCTGCACTGCCAGGCTGGTGCGGCGGGTTTCAGCTGTGCAGTTCGGTCAGTGTAGCGCATCCAAGGCACACACCAGTGCTCTATTTTTTTTATTCATGGGCAAACGTGGTAGCCGTGGTCTAAGATCAGATGATGTGAACCGGTACTCACGGATCGCATCCTCCAGAATGCTCCTTAATTCCACATTGCACAGGTTATCTGCAGATATAGCCCTAGTGTCCTCTTCCTCATCTTGCTGGTTTGTCCGCAGTGGAACCACGGTAGGCGCATGCACGAAATTCTGGGGGGGGGAAGGATTACTAGCAGAGCTACTCTGCATTTCCAAGCGTAGCCGATCAAGTGTAGCGTCATCCAATCTATGATTGTGTCGAATGACGCGCACCTGATCCGACAATCGTTGGGTCGAGACGTTTACGGCTGGTTCAAGCACCTGAAACAGAGAGAGCATCCGACTTCGGTACGCTGTAAGGTTAATTCCTCCCTCTGTAGCCCCGTAATATGCGCGCATCACATTTTCATTTATGGACTGGGTCCAACGCATGCGCGACACATTTCCACCGGCAGCGGGGACCCCGTTTGAGGCCTGTTGGCCTCGAGATCCCAAGCCCGCTGGTGGCCGTCCTCTTTCTCGCTGTCGTGGTGGTGTAGGTGACGACGGTGGGGAGAAAAACTCGTCGCTCGAGCTCGACGCAACTGCAGCGACCGGTGACACGGCGTTCATGGTTGAGGCGCTTACCGGCGGCTGCGAGGCGGAGCTGAGCGACAAGTCCGGAGATGGTGGGTGTGTCTTTTGTAGTGCTCTGGCTCTGGTCTGCATAATTTACTTACAAGTCACAGTCATTGTCTATTTTTTTGTATATGTATCGAGTCCGAATTTATCTTGTTTTTCATCTTAATTTTCATTTGGTCTTATTGCAGGAGTTTTTTTTTAACTGTTAATGTTTAATCCGGAATGTGAAATTTATTATTTTATGTTGATTTTAAGTAAAAATTGTAGAGCAAAATTTTTTCATTGTGACTTTGACAGACGCCATAGACTTATTATTATTATTATTACTTTGCCTTTAACTATAAGATTATTTGTTCCTGTATATTTAACGTAGTAACACTTCATTAAGTTCAAATACATTTCTTTATTTTTGCACCATTCATCATCATCATCATCAGCCTATATTCGTCCACGACTGGACGTAAGCCTCTCCTAGTGAACGCTATTGAGCCCGATCCTTGGCTCTCGTCATCCAGTCTCTGCCAGCCGCATTTCGCAAGTCGACAGTCAACCTGGCCGGCGGGCGCCCCACACTACGTTTGCCTAAACGCGTTCTCCACTCTTGAACTTCTACGAGAGACGTGACCAGCCCATTGCAGTTTCAGCTTGCTTAGTCTTTGAGCTATGTCGATTACCTTGGTTCTCTGGTGGATAACGTCGTTTTGGATTTTATCCTTCAGAGAGACTCCAAGCATAGCTCTCTCCGTAGCTCGCTGAGTGACTTTAAACTTATGGACCAGTCTCACCGTGAGTGTCGACGTTTCGGCTCCGTAAGTCGTAACCAGTAGGACACATGCGTTGAAGACTGTCGTCTTTAGGCACTGCGGTATAGACGACGAGAAGAACTGATGAAGTTTACCAAATGCTGCCCATCCCAGCTGAATCCTACTATCGGCTTCCCTCTCAAAATTAAGTTGGGCCTATAGTTTTTATGTTGAAATTGTTATCCCATTTATGTATAGTCACCATCTTTGCCACTTTCCATTTTATAGGGAATATGCCAGAAGTTAAGGATTTGCTGTTTATAGCTGTAATAAATATTACCTTTATTAATTTATAAGCTTTTGAATGTGAGTATGCTCTCACTGCTAATATTTAGATCTTCCCTCGACTGCCTTCCGTACCCAACATCACACCCTCTATGACAGTCATACTCCAGCTAGGCTTAAAGTTCTCATCAAGATGAATGAAATAAGCCCAAACACTATCTAACTGCTGTAAGCTGTCGAGGAGCCCTCTCGACTGTCTTCCGTCTCCATCATCAGATGATCTTCAGGTCTCTTCTTTGTTGCAGCATCATTAAAACTACGTATATGTGCCAAGTTTCAACAGAATCGGTTCACAATGGAACATTCTGTAGGTGATAAATCATTTAACCCCTATTTTTCTACCCTCAGGGGTGGATTTCGTTTTTCAATTTTAAATGGGACCAACTTTGGGGTATACTCTTTCCATTAAAAAAAGAATCATCAAAATCGGACTACGCTGTAAAAAGTTATGCGTGGTCATACATAAAAAAAAAAATATATATATATATACGGGTCGACTTGAGAACCTCCTCCTTTTTTTTCGTCGGTTAAAAATCGCTGTTTACGGTAGTACCCTCGTCTGGAGCTGATCTTATGTGTAGAATCTGGTCATGTTTATCATAAAAACGCATTCTCTTCGGAACTGCGCCAACATGTAAAATGTCATCTCTGAAGGATAAGATGACGTGGTTTTAATTCAACTTGCAAGATTCAGTCTAAACAAACTAACATAAAAACATTGCAAATTTAAATATAATAAAAAAGACTAGATGATTAAAATCGCTGCGTATGTACAGCCATCAGCAGGTCAAGCTACACGAAACTGTCAGATTTCTCCAAACGATTTTAAACCTTAAAATGTTGATGGTTAAGTTCAAAATCGAATGAGAAAATCTGATAGTTTGCGTATTCCGTAACTATAGCAACAGTTATCTGTCAATTCGAACCATCATCGAATTATTGTTATGTATGTTTTATATTAGGAGCAGACGCGACAGAATAATCGATTTTTCCTTTATTCTATTTTAGTGTCGTAAGGTCACCGGACGTGTTATCGAAATATGACGTAGACGTTATAAATTTAGTGACGTTTTCCGACCATACAAGGATATGGAAAAACTTGTATTACCACATCGTGGTAACTGATTGACAGAGGAGTAACGGTCTGTACACACATACATCCTACATCCGTCTTGAAGAATCGTGATTATTTTAGGAAGATACGTAATGCTGGCGTGGCAGGCTTGGGATTGAGGTCCTCCAATTTTCACACACTGAATGTAGGTATTTTTTATTTATTTTTTGCTTACGTGTCTGCCTGGTTCTCATATTATGGCCTGACCAAGGTTGTGTCTGGGTTTAAAAAAGGGACTGTGACCTCTGAGTTTGTTTCCGTCTTTCTGCTCAGAGTAGTCGGATAGGAAACACCAAAAAAAATATGATTCGTTGGAAAAAATCGTTAAATTTTTCGGAATCTTAACAAATAAATTCTACATAATAGTTCTGGTTAGTTTTTTTTTTTAAATATTGCACAATGTTGTGTTTTAGAATATTACCACATAGTAAGGAAAATTATATAATTTATTTCATCACCAATGAGCCGTGGTGACAAATATTTGTATTTAATTTTCAGAACAGTTAAGGAAAACATCGTGATAACCAGCACGGCCTAGTGAAAATTCGGAGATACCTGACATCCACCAACTTATACTGGGCCCGAGTAGTAGATTATGGTCCACTCCCTCTCAGAGAGAGCTGGCCTGTGTTCCAGCAGAACCCAGTGGGAACGTTGAGATTTATGATCTATGTTGCTAAGGCCCACTTGCGCGTTCATGGGTTATCCTAAATAACTCGGACTTAACAGCTAATTCAGGTTTAATCAAATAATTCATCTTGCACCAACAAGAGTTAGAGATAAACCTAGGGTTAAACTTTTAAATATTAAACCCACCGATGTGGGCAAGTTAAGTCGCTAAAGTCTGGGTTAGTGTTAGTAGCAATGTCAAAATAAATTGACGTTATGAGGTACCGCTGATAACTTATTTTTTATTTAATATTGTTCGACGTTGTAGTAATAAAAAATACGGTACTATATCAGCAGGCAATATATTCATGAACTCATATAAAAATAAATACAAATTATGAAAAACTTAAAACATATTTTTCCTTATCTGTCGTTTTCGCCAATCAATTAGGTAAGTGAATCTCCATGGAAACCACATACAATACGATTAAAATGAAATGACATGCTATAAAATTCAAAGACAACATAGTTTTATGTATCGTAGTCTCAGAACAACAACTAAAGCATAGAAGGAAGACTAAAATAAAAAAATCTGTAACTGCTTTTAGTCTCGTTCTATCTTATGCCAAGAAAAAGGATGTTAGAATGAGATAAATGATTCACACTTTGTTTTATTTTTTTGGGCTTGTCACAAGATGACTTGTCATTTGGTTCTATTGGTTCTATTTCAACCCGGCCAAATTCGGTAGTACTTTGCTTCGGAGTGTGACAGTACGGTCACTGAACAATTTGACTTGTCCGCGTGTTCATTGTTCATGAGTTTGTAATAAACTCCCATGGTTACATGGTATTTTTATAATAATTATGTTGTTAGATTGCACGAATTCTTTGTATAAATATACATAGTGAGTGTGCGGACTCTGTGGTATAATGCATTGTGTGGTTGGGGGCTGCAAGTCCCATTCTTTACGAAAAGCAAATAACCAACAACTATTGACTGTCCATTGGTAAGTTTTTGTCAAATTATTTGTCTAATGCGAGCTGATAACCGATTAGAAATATAAAAAAAGGTTTGCTGAATCACTTTGTAGTGGAAAGCAGTCGTAATAACTATTTCAGTAGAAGTTTTAGCGACTTTTCGGAAATTTCTTTGAGGTTATCATAAATATGCATAGTACGTTTACGTCAGTAAATAATATTGTCGATACTTTTATTTTACAGATTTCCTAAAGAAGATGTGAAAAAACAAATATGGGTAAATCGCATTGGTAGAAGAAATTGAACTCCAAAAAAGCATAGTCACATTTGCTCCAAGCATTTTACTTTGGATTCATTTATGATTAATGAAACTGCAAAATGGAGACGACATACAGAAGATGCGGTTCCTACAAAACACCAGTCTACAGCATTTTTGCGCACGGGTTATACATACCTACCTTATTTTTTTTGCTATTATATCTAGAAATAAGAATAAAAACTAAAAATAGTTCTAAATTTGCTTTTATGTGTAAAAAATTTAAAATTTAAAATCAATGAAAATACATAAAAAATGGGCATACAGATGATTTATTAAAAGATACCGAACATCCATTTATGATTCATTCTTACAATAGAAGTTTTAAAATAGAGTCCATATGTTTAAAGATGAACAGTAGGTATTACTTTTCCTGTCATGTTCAGTAGAAGTTTCTCTTATTAAACCCCAAATATAGTTCCCCATCGTGCTTTCAGTATACCGGCCTTGGTAACGTCTCTCAAATTCCATTATATCTTGATGGACGCGTTCCCCTTGTTCTTCTTTAAATTTATCCAAATGAGAATGTAACATGTGCATCTTTAGAGACATTCTACATCCGATGATGGAAAAAATGTCAGTGATCAGCTCGTTATAATTTTCATGGAGCCCATTTTTCGTCTTGATTTTTATCAGGCAGATGGAAGTAAGGTTGATATGCCTTGTACCACAAGGCTCGATATTGGGTCCTTTCTTCTTTTTAGTATATATTAATGATTTACCCCATTTGTTAAAAACCCAACCACAAATGGTGTTCATTAATTTCAACGCAGGGAAGTTCAGAATCATGTATTAAATATGTAGCAGGTTGTGCGTCGATGTCTCTGCCACCCTGTATAATGTAATAAATTATTTGACTTGACTTCATCATGAGGTCTATCATCGTGGTCCATGAACGTCTTATTATACTTTTTTTAAATAATGAGTAGCTATTGTCAACAATATCAAAGCTATATCTGATTGGAAATTATTATTGTAAATACAAACATTATTTTATTCCCACTACATATACTTACTTGTTATTTTTTTAAATTTTCAGACTTACAAGTTAATGTAGGTCTGCACTTATGAACTTCGACTGTAACTACCTGTTCTACTTAAAATGTCGTCCATTACATTTTAACCTTAGAGCTTAAGCTGTAACAAATAGTCGAATTTTAAAATAAATTTACTTTTCCCGTAAAATCTGTTGATTTATTTTAAGATTAACAACTCCCTGTGCTCATTGTTCATGATTTTTGCTAAAACTTATATATTTCAAGAAATGTTAATATATCCCATCACAGACATTCATTTTGGCAATTAATGCATGTCATCGATAAATTTATCGACGTTGAAAGTGCGTGAGTCACATCATTATTCAGAATAAAAGTAGTGACAACCTACAAAATTTCGAAATGTCTTTTGTATACGTGTCCTTCTCTAACATATCAGCAGCCTCCATAAGTCAAAATTAACCAAATATATTGAGTTCTGCTGCTATTTTAGCCGTCCTTCTATGCTTTAGTTATTATTCTGAGATCGTAGTGTAGTTTCCGTTCATTGTTCGTTCATTCATTTTTGGTCGGATTACATATCAGGGCACAGACATTGCAGTTCTATTCTAAGTTTCGTCGATTAAACTGCAATGTTCCGAACGCAAAAAACACTATTGCCTGGTTAATTAACCCGGTGTTATTTTTTAGTGGCGCAACGCGTAATAAGAGTTAAAATGTTAATTACTTAACTCCGAGTTTACAAACTCTACTTTTAATCATTGAACCCTACTATACATACAAGTGGGCCACAAGTATCTAATAGTCACCATAATCCTATGCTCAAGCGAAAAGAACCTACTCATTATCCACGTGGTCTTTAAAAGTTAAATAAATGCTTGTATGACATATGTAGCTACCAATTGTGACGTGTTTACGTAATGACAATACATACTACCTATGTTACCCAGTTAAAAAATATGTTGGCAAGCAAAAATTAGCAACACTTTCTTTTTAATTGACAGGAAACGTCCATATTTGGTCTTATGGTAAAAAAAGGAAAAACTGGTTGACCACAACAGAACACGAAAATATATTTTTGCGGCGAGATCAACGTCAATGCTTGATAGTGACATCATGCTTTCAGAAGCCGTAAATAAGCGTTACTTAAATCATTATTTAATTCCGTATAAGTCATGCTTAGGTAATGGTGAAAACATGGTAACGTAATCCTAGTAACGAAAATTCGAAGACCAGACCAGATCCACCAAACCGCACTGGGCCCGCGTGGTGAATTATGGCCCACTCCCTCTCACAGAAAGGAGCCTCTGTCCCAGCAGTGGGAACGTTACAGGGTGTAACGATACGATTAGCCGGAGGGCTAATTGTATGTCATATTGTATAAAAAATAAGAGTGAAATACAAAAACATAAAGTATAAAAGTTATTTAGAATTAGAAACAGGTCTTCAGCGCGAGCCGCGCGCAGCAGGGTCCACAGGCATCAGCGCAGGGGCGAGGATAGGACTCCGACGCCTTACGCCATCCAGCCCCTGGACGTTGGCGGTAAGCGTTTCGTTGGAACTCCCTGGGGTTGAGCATCTTCACGCCCTGCAGTAAGGCCCTTGGGGTCCAGTCTACAGCATCAAAACGCCGAGCAGCAGGTCTATCCCAGCATGGGGGCACAGATGTCCGAGGGAGGACTTATAGCTGTTTGCCGGTGCTCACCGGAATAATAAAACTACTGGGCTACGGCGACCATGCGCCTAGCAGCAGGACTACTCCAGCATGGGGCATTGATGTCTGAGGAAGAACTTTGAGCTGGTCGCCAGCGCTCACCGGGGTAATAAAACTACTGGGCTACGGCGACCATGCGCCTAGCAGCAGGACTACTCCAGCATGGGGCATTGATGTCTGAGGAAGAACTTTGAGCTGGTCGCCAGCGCTCACCGGGGTAATAAAACTACTGGGCTACGGCGACCATGCGCCTAGCAGCAGGACTACTCCAGCAGGGAGCATTGATGTCTGAGGAAGAACTTTGAGCTGGTCGCCAGCGCTCACCGGGATAATAAAACTACTGGGCTACAGCGACCATGCGCCTAGCAGCAGGACTACTCCAGCATGGGGCATTGATGTCTGAGGAAGAACTTTGAGCTGGTCGCCAGCGCTCACCGGGGTAATAAAACTCCTTGTTGTGTTTGAAGATCAAAACTAGACTGACTTCGTTTGGGCTGAAGGCCCGTATGTAGAGTAGACAGATGTATCTTATTTGAAAAAGTAATTCAACTTAACCATAATTGATAATTGGCCACAGAAATAATAAAGCGGCTTTAAGAGAGGACCTGACCTTGTTACAATAACTAGCTTTAACTTGTAAGCTTTAGAGAAAAATAAATCTGACAGGTGACAATTTACGACAACAATTTAAAAGTATACAAATACTGTAAGATTTTATAAAAGGAAGGAATCAGAACGAAGAACAAAGAAAAAAGAAAAATAAGAAGAGAGGAAGGAGGAAAGAGAAGGATTTTATGAATAGCATGAAACTAAAGATTTGGATGTAAAATCAGTCAAAGGTAACTTAAGTTTTGGTTTTCGGCAGTAATAGTGTAAAGTATGAGTTAAATGAGTGTGTTGCAATCGCAACACACTCATTTAACTCATACATTACACTATCACAAAAAAAAACCGAAATCTCAAATCTGGAAACATAGGTTCAGGCACCGAAATAAAACAAGAATTATTGAATTATTGACTGCCTCGTTGGTCTAATGGTCGCAAGCGCTACTGCTGAGCATGAGGCCCTGGGTTCGATTCCCGGGTCGGGCAAAGTGTTATCGGGTTTTTCCATCTGGAATTTCTCGGTAGCAGCCCGGAGTCTGGATTTGTGCCCGGTTGATGGCAATAGGCTCGCCCCCTATTACATGGGACTTAAACATAACTGGCGAAATGTGGGTGTGCTGTAGGTACACCTCTGCCTAACCCTTCGGGGAATACAGGCGTGATGTTATGTATGTTATTGAACACAAGCAGCCCTTTTAATGCTAAATACATAAATAGACTACAGGATGTGGTTTATGTGAAGCAAAATACCACAAGGATGATTTTGCTTACCTGTGCTAGTTGCCATTCTCCTGAAATGTTGTACCGCTGACGTAAAGGTCACCTACAGTTGTTAGAAGTCACTAATTCCAAGCGATTTACGAACTGTACATAAATTAGACATCAAATAATTAACCTTTGATCAGTGATTCAGAAAGCTCAAAAGTAAACTATGGAATGTCCCTTTTTTACATTGAATGACGTTTGTGGACGGGCGGCCTAATTTTATAAATGACTCAAATGGCTAGACTGATTCGTCTAGTGGTCGGTCTAGTCGTCGTGTCAAAGTGCTATTGGGTATTTCCATAATTATTTACATCGTGAGAAAGCTTGCAGGTACTAGAACCGAAAATTCGAAGACATGTGACATGCACCAACTCACACTGGTTCCGCGTGGTGGATAATGACTCACTTGCACGCACTCCTTCTCACAGAGAAGAGGCCTGTGTCCCAGCATTAGGAACATTTAGGCTGATTATTTTCAGTAGCAGATTGTAATTTGAATTTGTGTTTATGTGGGGCTGTCGTTGCTACATTGCGCCCTAAAATAAAGGTTGCAAATTATGAGTGTAGGAGCTGAAACATCTCTACCTAACCCTTTGGTGAATGCAGGCAACGACAACAATTTAATTTTAAAAGCGGCTTAGGGGGTGTAAAAGACCTCTCACAAAGTTGTTATCAACGCATTCTGTACATCAAACTAAGTAACAGTGAGCAAAAGTTATTGCTGGGAAACGACTTTTATTTTTAACCGACTTCCAAAAAGGAGGAGGTTTTTTTTTTTTTTTTTTTATGTTTGTTCACCGATTTCTCCGTCAATTCTAGACCGATTTTGAAAATTATTTTTGTGTTTGAAAGGGTATACTCTTGAGGTGGTCCCATTGTCACTAAGTCAGAATCTGGTGAGGGGATCCCATGGAAATCGAGGGAAATCCTCAAACTTTATAGGCACACGTATAGCGATTTGGGTATTTTTTATAGTAACTCGTGCATTTGCTCTTGGAAAGCACCATTCGGTGAAATGGAACTGATGATGAACACCAGAGGTGGCCACCGGAACTTCTCAATAATAAGTATTTCACGGGTTGCGATTAGAATTTAATATGGTTGCTAAGCAATTTATGCTCGTCACAATGCATACGGTGACATGGAGCTGATGGTGGCTTCATCCAGTAGTTTTGGTTCTTAACAGGAGAACTCCTCAACAGTTAACGTCTCTGCGTCGGGAAAAGGAATATTTTGTAAAAGATGATGTGCAGTTGACATTAGGCTATTGTAACTTAGATGTATTAATAACTGACTCACTAAAAAGTGAAAAAAAAATAACATTTTTACAAAAAAAAAAACAACCGACTTAAAAAAAAACACTACAAAGTGAAAAATAACTTTAATTTCGGAAGTCGGTGGCAAAAAACAAAATACAGATACAAAGACACCGACTTCCTAAATTAAAGTTATTTTTCACTTTGTAGTGTTTTTTTTAAGTCGGTTGTTTTTTTTGTAAAATAGTTTTTATTGGTGTGAAAAATAGCGCGCAATGTAACGCACGCGGCTCATTGTTTTTATAGGTGCATGCAACGGCACAGGAGTTGCAGTTGGGGGATTTAAAGTTATTACAACATTTGAAACTTGTTTTCGTGAATTAAAAAAAAGAAGTTGATTTTGTTTTAAATATCTCCGTGACTAGAAGGTTCCTATTTAGGAACCATCTAGATTTTAAGGGTCTAGTAAAAAGAAAATACAATGACGCGAAGAACAAGTGAGTTCCGGCTTTGTTAAAAACCGTCTTTTTACACGTGTAATCTTGTCGTAGTACGGGCGATTATCAAATAAAAAACGGGTTAAATACCTAACTACTGACGTAACGGCTGACCGATACGGAATAGGTACCTTTACAACCTATGGCTCGGACGTCACCCAGAAACTAATTAGGTAAATTATTCTTATTTAAATAATAGGTCGGGGAAAAGCTTTTTCGTATTTTATAGGAATAAAATTGTAGTAAAATCTCGTTGGCTGTACTGTTGGTATCTGGCAGGTTTTGATACCATTAAATAGATGACAATTTAAAAAAGAAAAATAATAACTAAAAACAATTTCCCGCCGTTTTTCAATTGTATTTCTGTCCGCCAAAATTAGTGAATCTAACGAAGAAATTCGATACATTTTGAAGTTTTATTACAAAAAAAAAGGGAAAAGTGCGACACCAGCTGTGTCAGTAAAAGTAGCACAAAGTTGGTTCAAGCGTTTTCAGTCCGGGAATTTTGATGTCGAAGATGCAGCTCGCTCTGGTCGGATAAAGACGAAGCCATTTTTAAAAAGTGGAGTAAGGTCCGGCAGTAGTTATGACATAGCTGAAGTTAGAGGTTAACCACAAAACAAGTTTGACCCATTTGAAAAAGTCTGGGTATACAAAAAAGATCGAAATTTGTGTGCCACACGAGCTCTTAGTCATTTGTATATAAACTACGAAAGAACTATTTCCACGAGCTAATATTTATGACCTAAATCAGTGATTCCCAAAGTGGTCCAGGTGCACTCCCACCCCCACTCTACAACAAGCTGGAACTGGCGCTCAGCAGCAGCAACTTAACAAGAAAGAGAAGGCAACCACTAAAAAAATTCTAACACCGCCTCCAATCGTAGTGGACGGTGTTAAAAATTATCAAACACTCTACGACTTTTTGACTGAATCTCAGCCAATAGAAACATTTACCGCCAAAATGTTAAGCGGTAATAGTGTGAAAATAAATGCCAAAACTGAAGAATCCTACAGAGTGATTGCCCGACGCCTAACAGAAAATAACTGTTTATGGCACTCATACGAGGATAAGCAGACCAGGCCAATAAGAGTAGTGGCGAAAAAACTGCATTCTTCCTGCCTACCGGATCGGATTAAAGATGATTTAACGTCGCAAGGATTCCAGATAGAAAACGCAATTAACAAGTTAAGTTGGAAAACAAAAGAACCGCTGAACATGTTTATATTATCGTTCAAGAATGACGAAGATGTCAGTAAGATATACGGCATTAAACATATCCTAGGGTGTAAGGTTGAAATAAACCGACTTAAAACGTCAAAAATAATACCGCAGTGTAAGAGATGCCTGGCTTATGGTCATACCCAAAAGTATTGCTCAAAAGAGCCAAGGTGTGTTAAATGTACAGGTAAACACCTCACAGCTGATTGCAAGAAACCTGCACAAGAAAAACCTAAGAGTGTCCATTGTGGCTTACTTCACTCAGCCAACTACAGAGGGTGTATAGTTGCCAAGGAGATGCAAATGATAAAGAACAGAAACTCAAAAAATAATTCACAAAACAACCCTACCGTTAAGGAAATTGTCAGAAATCTCGACAAACAGACAACAAAGCAAAGTGCACAGTTTTCACAGACAGCCGCGATAACGGCACAGACATCTAAAAGTGCCTCATATGCACAAGCGGTAAAACCAAGCACACGACCATCAAGTCTTGAGGACAAGCTCAATCAGATCTTGAAGAGCATATCCTTATTTGACAAGAGACTAGAGAAATTAGAATCAAGAACTATCAAAATTAATCACACTAAAAATAATGGCGTGGAATTCCAACGGACTGCTGCAACACCTACATGAGTTGCAAGTAGTCCTAGACACAGAAATATTGATGTATGTTTGATCTCTGAAACACACTTCACTAAACAGTCTTTTGTAAAGTTTAGAGGCTATAAGGTTTATCACTCGCTGCACCCTAACAACACGGCCCGAGGAGGTAGCGCGGTTATTATTAGAGAAAATATCAGTCATTACGAACAGTGTAAATACGAGGAGCCAGATACGCAATCTGTGGCGATATCGGTTAAAACAAATAAATTTAATGTTACAGTAGCGGCCGTATACTGTCCACCAAGACATATGATAAACAAAGAACAATATGTACACTTCTTCAGACTCCTTGGACAGAGATTTATATTAGGCGGTGACTTTAACGCTAAGAACACTCGTTGGGGATCGAGATTAACTTCAACTAAGGGAAGACAACTTCTAAGTGCAGTGAAAGACATGCGCTGTGAGGTCATAAGTACTGGAAAACCTACATACTGGCCGACTGACCACCAGAAACTACCAGATCTTATAGACTTTTTCATAGTCAAACACATATCAACCAATTATCTGAGTGTGGGAGCCACATGAACTCCGATCACTCTCCGATATTATTACAATTAAGTCACAAAATAGTACTCAGAGAAAACCACCTGACATTAGTTAACAAGTTTACAGATTGGGAACGTTTTAGTTTAGACCTAAAAAATATTATTGACCTAAAAACTTCATTAAAAAGCAAAGATCAGCTCGATTCTGAAGTAAACAAGTTTAGCAATAATATCCAACAATGTGCATGGAATAACACACCACAGCTTTCAAAAATGTTTAAAGGAAATACCTACCCAAAGGAAATAATAGATCTATTATATGAAAAAAGGAACCAAAGAAACATATGGCAGCAAACTAGATTCCCGCAAGATCTCTTCTAAATAAACTTACGAAAAGACTGAAGAGAAAAATACAAACCTTTCAAGATGAGGCTTTCAATACGAACCTACGTCAGTTAAGCAGTGACCATACAACACAATACTCTCTTTGGAAAGCGACAAAGTCACTCAAAAGGCCAATTACACCAATTCCCCCTATCAGAGATAATAACGGAAAGTGGGCCATAAGCAATGAGCAAAAAGCTCTAAGATTTGCACACCACCTAGAAGAAACCTTTCAACCAAATGATGGGTCTGTAGACAACTTGCAGTTTTCCAATATTCTGCAAGATCAAAGAATTAAGCTTATGACCCCAAAAGAAGTTGCAAAGGAAATCCAAATCATTAGCCTAAAAAAATCCCCAGGGTATGACCTTATTACGGGAGAAATCCTAAAACATCTTCCACGTAAAGCCATCGTTAAGCTAACGAGGCTCATCAATGCTGCATTCGTGCTAAAACATGTTCCTGAGCCATGGAAAGTTGCTGAAGTGATTATGATTGCAAAGCCTGGTAAACGTCCTCACGAAGCATCATCATACAGGCCCATTTCCCTGTTGCCTATACTATCAAAGCTGTTTGTTTTTTTTTTTTTAAACGGCTAATTCCTATCATAAACGAGAGAAACCTGATCCCTGACCATCAGTTTGGTTTCAGAGAGAAACACTCAACAATAGACCAAGTACATAGAATTACCAACATTATTGAGAAAACGCTTGAAGATAAAAAGTCTGCTCCACCGTATTTTTAGATGTGGCACATGCTTTTGATAGAGTTTGGCATAAAGGTTTGATATACAAGCTAAAACTAATGCTGCCCAATGATTTTGCCGATATATTGCAATCATACATTACAGATAGAATGTTTCGTGTAAGGCACGAGGATGCCTTTTCCGAATTAAAAGTTATTAAAGCTGGCGTGCCTCAAGGTAGTGTGCTGGGTCCCGTCCTCTACCTGTTGTACACGTATGATATATCAGAGCTGGAAAACAATACTATTGCAACCTTTGCGGACGACACTGCCATTATGGCGACAGGGTCATGCCATACGGAAGCAATAAAAAAGGTACAAATCGCTGTAAATAAAGTTCATGACTGGGCACATAAATGGAGAATCAAATTGAACGAATCGAAGTCACTTCACATTGATTTCACCAACAGGAATTGTGATTACCACCCAATCTTCATAAATGGCAAACAATTGCCATACGCCAATTCAGCCAAATACCTTGGCATAACGCTTGACGCGAAACTGCGCTGGAAAGCGCACGTTAAAATGAAGAGACAGGAACTAGACATGCGTTTTAAAAACATGTATTGGTTGATTGGACGGGATTCCTGCCTATCGATACATAACAAAATTTTATTATACAAGCATATTCTTATGCCAATATGGACATATGGCATCCAACTGTGGGGCTGTACTAAACCAACCAACATCAAAATTATTCAAACATTTCAGAATAAAGTACTCAGGAGTATTGTTAATGCGCCCTGGTATATAAGAAATGACGACCTCCATCGTGACCTAAAAATGGAACCAGTCACCAACATAATCCAAAAATTTGCTGAGGCCCATGAACACCGACTCCACCGACATGTGAACATCGAGGCAATTCAGCTGTTAGACCAAACAAATATAGTGCGGAGACTAAAACGAACAAAACCTTTTGAGTTAGTGTAATGTAAAAAAGTGTAGAAATAATAGTGACAATGACATACATAATAACACATGAACAAAGTGTTTTTATCATTATATCAGACTCTACTTTACAAGTCCGTTCCACTTTAAGAAAGTGGAACGGACTTGTAAAGTACAATCATCACTATTCTAAGTTTTAAAAAAGCTAGATTAAAATTGCTTATTAGTCTTATAGGCTAGATTGTAATTAATTATTAAGAACGTGGTTCTTTTTAATAAGGAAAAAAAAAAAAAAAGGTGGACTCCCAGGGGTCCACGGGAGACTCGACGGTGGTCTACGTTGGGCGTGACAAAAAATGGGGGTCTACAATCGTAAGCGGGGGTGCATGAAAATTTATTTGGTTTCAATAGTGAAGAACTAAAATGTTGGCTTGACTTGTCCTATCAATATAGGCAAATAATATTTTAAGAAGCTCAGCGACTGTTACTTGTAAAAACTTGCTTATTCCATATTCAGTACAACGCGTCGAGGCTTGTCGTTGCCGCGCCGCGCCGTCCCGTCCGCAACGGGAATATACACCTAACTGGGAGACACGATTAGAACGAAAATTAAATGATTTACAATCAAAGATAGCTAAAATGACCCAATTCATCAATGGAAATAGAAGTAGTAAAATAATTAAACACGTTAACAAGATAATAGAACAATATAGAATCCACACCAAGGTTCATTAAGAACAAATACACAAGCAGCTCACACATTAGACACACTTAAACAAAAACTGTCAGTCGTAACAGGCCGACTACAACGATACAAAGCACGTACCCAAAAAAAACAACAAAACAGTCAATTCACCCACAATTAAAAACTTTTCTACCGCAATTTAGACAGACGACATCTAACGATCAGAATAACAACCCAAATGATGATGATCACAATAACCCTGACTCACAGATGTTACAAAACTTCTGGGCAGGAATTTGGGAACAACCAATCGAGCATAACGCCCAAACAGATTGGATACAAACAGAACTGGCAAACAGCAACACAAATATTCAAGCAATGACATTTGATCACATATCCCCAGAAATTTGCCATAAAGTACTTAACATAAGACTTACTTACTTAGCATAACTGGAAAGCACCCGGTTCAGATAACATTCATAGTTATGGGTACAAAATTTTTTTACACCTATCCATAGTTTTCTATTTAATCACATACATACATTCATCCAGGACCCTAAAACAATACCATCCTACGTAACTTTAGGTACAACTTTTATGATACCTAAATATAGTAATGATCTCTCAAATCCAGCAAAATATCGTCGTATAACATGCTTGCAGACCTTGCACAAAATTATCACATCTTGTTTATCTGAACTAATATATCAGCACATTGAGACTAATAATATCTTAGCTGAACAACAGAACAATTAATCATAGACTCAGTAATTCTTAAAAAAGTTCAAAAACTAAAACCGATCTGTATAGCATGTATATTGACTACAAAAAAGCCTACGACTCTGTTCCACATTCATGGCTTGTAAAAAAATTAGAGATATACAAAATACATCCAACTATAGTAACATTCTTAAAGGTCATGGTGAGAACCTGGACCACTGTACTAAGACTAACTTCCCCTACTAAAATAGTAGATACAAAACCAATAAAAATTCAGAGTTGGATCTTTCAGGGTGGTGCTTTAAGCCCACTGTGGTTCTGTCTTGCTCTAAATCCCCTATCTAATATATTAAACGCAACTACTTTAGGAATCCCATTAAAAAATACAACTACCGAAGGACATACCGAGGTTCAAAAAATAGAATTAAATCATCTGTTATACGTGGATGATATTAAATTATACGCCAAAAGTGAGACTCAACTATATGAATTAGCAAACTTGACAGAACAACTATCAAACGATATTAAAATGGAATTCGGCATAGATAAATTTAAAATAAATTCAATTAGAACAGGACAGAATTACCAACACCTATATACTTTAGGAACAGGAGAACAGATAGAACCATTAGTTGAAAAAGATAGTTATAGATATTTAGGCTACACACAATCACGACAGATACACTATAAAGAAACTAAACAAAAATGAACACTACAATTTCAGCACAGATTAAACACAATTATGAAAACGCAACTATATTCTCGAAATACTATAAAAGCGATTAACACCTTCGCTATACTGGTTCTCACATATTCTTTTGGGATAACCAATTGAACATAAACCGGCCTAAAAAACCTTCAAAGAAAAATTAATACCACAATGACTACATTCCGGAAACAACACCCACGATCCTGTCTGCAGAGATTAACACTGCCGCGAAAAGATCGAGGTAGAGGACTAATTGACATCCTAAACCTACGAAATAGACATTTACAAGCACTTAGACAGTTTCGAAAAAACTTAAAAAAAACGAAACTTCTATTCTTCATAAAATTATAACAGTTAATGACCAAAACTTAACACCTCTAAATTTAAAAGATACATCTGAACAAAGAAATGAGAAAGTAATCGACGACAAAATTAAGCTTTTAGAGTGGACCCAGAAATCTCTACACGGAAGACATCGCCAAGACTTATGCCACATAAATGTCGACAAAGAGGCGTCGAACGCATGGTTAAACAGAGGTGAACTCTTCCCGGAGACTGAAAGGTTCATGCTTGCTATACAGGATCAGGTAATTGAAACCAAAAGTTACAGAAAGTTTATCATAAATAATTTAAATAATGACACATGTAGGAAATGCTATAGTTCTCCAGAAACGATTCAGCATGTCACAGGCACGTGCAAGTCAATAGCCCAAACAGACTACAGACACAGACACGATCAAGTAGCCAATATCATACACCAAAAATTAGCCAGTACAAACTTATAGATTCCATTATACCATACTACAAATACAATCCAGAAACTGTATTAGAAAACCCCTCAACAAGACTATATTTTGACCGCGCCATTCTTACCGATCGAACAATTCATTTCAATAGACCAGATATTACACTTATAAATAAGATAAACAAAACCGGATATTTAATAGATATTGCTATACCAAATACACATAACATACAGACAACAATAGCAGAAAAACTGAGCAAATACTCTGAATAATAAAAAACTATTTTACAAAAAAAAACACACTACAAAGTGAAAAATAACTTTAATTTCGGAAGTCGGTGTCTTTGGATCTGTATTTTAGTTTTTTGGCACCGACTTCCGAAATTAAAGTTATTTTTCACTTTTTAGTGACTCAGTTATTAATTTATCTAAGTTACAATAGCGTCAACTGCTCATCACCTTTTACAAAATATTCCTTTCCCCGATGCAGGGACGTTAATTGTTGAGGAGTTCTCCTGGTAAGAACCAAAAGAACTGGAGCTGATGGTGAAGCCACCATCAGCTCCATTACAACATATACATTGAGACGAGCATAAATTGCTTAGCAAACATTTTAAAGTAATAGAATCGCAACCCGTGAAATACTTATTATTGAGTAGTGCCGGTTGCCACTAATGGCCTTCATTATCAGTTCCAATTCGCCGAATGGTGCTTTCCCAGAGGAAATGCGCGAGTTACTATAACAAAATACCCAGATCGCTATAGGTGTGCCTATAACATTTGAGGATTTCCCTCGATTTCCATGGGATCCCTTCATCAGATTCTGACTTGGTGACAATGAAACCATCTCGAGAGCATACCCTTTCGAACAAAAAAATTATTTTGCAAATCCGTCTATATATGACGGAGTTATGCCCGAACATAAATAAAAAAATATATATATAAACATCCGAATTGATAACCTCCTCCTTTTTGAAGTCGGTTAAAAAGATGAAGTAGCGCGACTTTGGCATCTGCAAAAGTTACAATAGTACCAATAGTATTTATTGTCTACAACAGGAGTAATACCGAAACAACTCTACCAGTCCCTTAATTCCTTAACTTACCTCCAAATATCTACCATCTGCTGCAGAAGGCAGTGATACTACCCACATGCAGACTCGTGAGAAAGTTTCTGCAATGTGAATCAGAAAACCCACATTAAAACATAAATACGCAACCATCTTCTGAGCAAACTTCTGCACGTGACTGCACTTAATCCAACTGATAATCACTTGGCTTAGGCCCGTGTTATCAGCTCTTTCCGGCTAGCCGAAAAATAAAATAAATTTCAATAATAATAATAATGCTTTATTTGCCAAAATGTAGGTGAACAAAGTAGTATATGTTATTATAAATCTGGCCCAATTACATTCTACCATTACATGTGGTGTGCAAATATTTAATTACAGAATACATTAAATTATTAAAAATGTCATAATATTCCTTCAGTTATCACTATAAACGTTACAAATTGTCTGATTAAATAAATTAATTGCAAATATTTAATTTCACAATACATTCCATAATTAAAAAATGTTATAACATTACATCAGTTACCAATATGATTGTTATAAAATGTCAGATTTAATGTATTAATTGAAATGTTAATGTCCATGAATATTGTTATAATGTCAAAATTAAAATAATAATAGTAAATAAATGTCAAATTAAAAAAATAGTAAAATATATATATACCAAATTTATTGACATTAATTTCTTTCTTCGACATGTGACACAAATTCTTTAACAGTGTAAAAACATTTTTCTTTAAGCCACTGAATCAGCTTTTTTTTAAACACTAGCAAAGGTAGTTCTTTAAAGGCGTTTGGTAATTTATTGTATACCTTAATAGCCATTATGCCATTATAAACGAATTTCTTTTATGTAAATCGAGCTTGCATTGTGGTAAACAGACAGGGTGCCCACCTTAGGGTATTTTCCCCTAGATTTAGAGGATTTTTGTACGTTTAGGGGATTTTTTAGGGTATAAAATTATTTAGGGTAATATTAAGGGGAAAAAAAATATTTAGGGGATTTTTTAGGGAAAGTTTGAATTTAGGTTCGCAAAACAATTTAATGCGTGACTGCGTGTATCCGAACGTAACTTGGTGTGCTGATGTTGTGATGTACCGTTCTCTATAATATATTTTGCTCTCTCGCGTTGATAGATTTGTGTATACGGAAGGGAGATGTCGAATACGAATAATAATAATAATTATTATTATTATTTTATTTTCAGGCAACTGAGGCCTATAGATAAAATATACAAATTACAAAATAATACATAATAAAACTACTATAATGCTACGGGTACGGACGTAGATGTGTAGTCTACTTTAATGAATAAGAATAATTCACCTAAATTTGTGTTTTATTCGTAGAATAAATTTTAGGGGGAAAAAAAATGAAAAGTGCCTAATTTAGGGAAATTTCACGAGGAGCCCGGGGAAAATCAAAATCGGATGGTGGCAACACTGTAAACAGAGCCTATGTTTATCTATAGAGGCAACATTCCTTTTGATTACATCTCAATGCTTAATAAAAATTTCAGGTTGTTGTCGTACTAATAGGCACAATTCTTTAATAATATAGATTTTATTTATTAGATACCTAATCGTTTATTATCGTAGAAAAATGCGTATACACACGCAATTACTGCATTTTTAATGAATTTCATAGTTCTCAGGTGGCGATCTTTACCTACAAATATATCGGGAACTTTTTCGGGAACACTTTAGGGAACCATATTACTGCCATTTTTTGTTTGTATAAGTGTCCCCTACCGATATATGTATACTACATTAATAGTGCGAGGGTGTTTTGAAAAAAAAAACATAATGGCGGTGGATCAGATATGCCACAAAGGTTGGAACCCCTTTGTCGAATGATATTCTTTTGATAGCGCGCATCTTTCCGATTTCACCAATTCCAACCTTCAAACCCAGGGCTAAGTTGCTATTAGCCCAACAACTTTTACGGTGGACTGATCAGTACTAATGAATGAGACGTCTTCATTAACTTCCTTCAATCCATTAGCTTCCTTAAGCTCTGGCTGGAGGCCTTATTTATATAAGGCATCCACAGGATAACCCGGTTCAGCAGCAGACAACCTCCAAGGTTGCCAGACGCCTTTAGGAAGAAATAAAACTAAAAATCCGGTCGGTATTCATTCCATACAAACGCTTTCCTGTTTTCTTCCTGGATGATGACATAGAGCGAAACATTTTTGTGATTTAATCCATACCTAAGACTGCCATCTTGCTAAGATTTTTCCATAAATTAATTTGAAAAAAAAATACATATGTCATCTTACCAGAGATGTGCATTTTTTCCTTCGATTTTTTTATTTCCAAATTAGGTGTTGGTTCCAAGGGTAGGTCAACCCTTACATCCGAGCATGCTACATTGTCACGATAGTGACTTCCAATGTCGTCAATACTCCTTAAAATATGAGTTGTGGTTTAGGCGACCGACTGCCCGTGTTTTTCCCTATGAATGCCACAGGAATATATAAAGGCGCACAACGATTGAAGCGGAACATTATTGGAGGTAAAATTGACTGAAACTAACGTTATAAGCATTTAAATTTATTTAAACAAATTAAATCATTTCTGTGGAGATTTTAAACTCAATGTTTCGTTTATTATTGTTGTTGTTACCATATGCTGTAGGCGTTTTAGCTTTTAAACTGACGAACGGTAAGTTTATTTTTTATACTATTTTTTACTGCTTTTTTCGATTGATGCGACATTTTTCATGCGTTTTTTTTTCTGTGTAGCTGTTGTGGCCCAGTGGTAACGGCCGCGACTTATGAGTTTTAGGTCGTAGGTTCGAACCCCGATAGGCGCTTTACTTTGTGTAAATTATTTCATCACCACTGCTTTCAAAACGATGAAGGAAAATATAGTGAGGAAACCGGCATGTCCTAGAACCAAAAAATCCGAAGACGTGAACATCTGCCAACCCACACTGGGCCTGCGTGGTGGAATACGGCCCACTCCCTCTCACCGAGAGGAGGCTCAGCAGTGAGAACACTATAGGCTGATTATGCTATTATGCTAATTTTCTCTATTTTATCAAAACCAAGAACAGTTTTTTTTCGTTAGAAGTTTTGTTTTTCTAACTCAAAGTTAGTTTTTTACCGTGTAGTTTTTACCCAATTTTTATAACCTTTTTATGAATCTCTTATTTTTATTTCCAGGCCCTACCTGTGGCGTAGAAGCAAGTTCCAACCTCATCCATCACAACCCGTGGCTGGTGTACATAGAATATTGGCGCGGAGACCTCAGGACTGACATCAGGTGCGCCGCTACCCTCGTAGACAGTAGGCACCTCATTACGGCTGCCCATTGCATCACGACACTTAAGTTTACCAGGTAATTATTTACCTACAACACATTTCTCATCAATACCTAAGGTCCAAATCTAAAAGAGAATTTGGTTTTTATTTCTCATCAGTTGCTAACTTACGAATTTGAAAGAAAATTTGGTCTTTCTTAATTTTCTGGTATTTTGAGTCCATCTCTTTTTTTCTCTCAACTTTTCTATTCTGGTCTTTAGATCAGGTAATCAGGTTCTAACAGGTGTTAACAGGCCTGGGAAAAACTTAGGGACAAAGTGATAAAAGTGAAAGCTGAAAAAATAATGAACTATGCAACAAGCTTATCAAGCGGTAAATTCGCTACAATTTCCGGGAGCTAAAAAGTTTCCGATTAGAACAATGGAATTTATTTTTGTTCCAAAGGTAATTAATCTTATAAAAATATAAACGTTGGATTTTTTATGGGGAAAATAATTTGATTACTAAAGTTCTGATTGCTTCTTTTAATTTTATAAATTAATAAAATTCTAGTGATAAAAAATATGTGTAAGTCTTAACTATAATGAAGACTGATAATGCATTATTCAGATTTCATTGTTTTAACAAGGTTTTATTCAATTTCACCATGCTTCCTAATTGCGGTCAGTTTCTTGACCTAAACCCTTATGGTTAATAACCTATAATTCTTTGAATCGTCTTCCCAGTCAACGTCATCAATGTAACTATATTATTAAAATTATATCACTAGGAATTCCCTCATTATAAATATAACATCATTATTGAATCATGATGTGGTCAACTCTTATTCAATATGAATTTTATTTATAACTTATCCAGGTTTTGGGAATTCCATGTTACCATTGCAATGTTTCGTTTAGAGATTATCTCTTGGACCGTTTTTTTTTTCAAATTTATTTTATCTACATGGTTGTTGCTTTTCATATCTATTAATTTTCGTAATAATTTCAAGTATGAATCTAAGAGTTTGATATCCACTTTCTTCGCCGAGGAAGAATAAATATTTGGCGTATCACTCCAAATCTTCTTTATTTCTCGCTTATCTCATTCTGTTGTATCATAAAAATCTTCTTAGCCCAGACCTGAAAAAAGAAGTACGTTGAAATCTTCTTAAGATTAGTTTTCTTCTTAACAGATTAGTGGCACGTCTCGGAGAATATGACCTAGCCAGCAGAGAAGATTGCATCCGTGGAGTATGTGCTGATCCGATCGTAAGGATTGAGGTGGAAGAGATCATCGTTCATCCTGACTACGATGGAAAGAGTCAAGACCTTGCTGTTTTGAGGCTGGAGAAGGATGTTTCTTATACTGGTAGGATTGTTTTTTATTTGCTTAGGAGCATCTTTTCGAAGAAACTGGTCCTTAGATCCTTACAAAGCCATTTTAACACTATTGTTAAAAATGCAGATGGTTTTATGTCTCTTTTCTTTTTTTCATAGATTTCATCCGCCCAATCTGCCTGCCATATGGGGACCTCCAACGTGACACCGTTTTCGCAGCCACGGGGTGGGGTGAAATTCCCATGAAAGGGTATTACAGCAGCACTAAGAAAATCATCCCTCTTCCGTTATGGGGGAAAGCTGAGTGCAAAGCTGCGTACAAAAACTACAAAGTACCTGATAATGCAATCTGTGCTGGGGGTGAAGAGGGCATTGACACATGCAGGGGTGATTCTGGAGGTCCCTTAGTGTGGGTCAAAAGCAGAGCCGAGTTGTGGGGCGTGACCAGTGCGGGGAACAGCCGCTGTGGGACCAAAAATTCCCCCGGAATTTACACCAATGTTGCTGATCATCTGCCATGGGTCGAAGATGTTCTGTCAGGGAATTATGAGAAGCCTGAGTACGATGATTTTGATGTAATTTAAGTTATCTATGTAGTTTATAAAAAAAAAAACAATAGTCTGAAACAAAAAAGAAAAGCATATGTATTTGTCAAGCAGCAAGAAGGTTTGGTGAAGCAGCATTGTAATGTAGATTTAAGTAAAAAAAAAAAGCTTTAAGAAAACGAAAAAGTGATTACACTAAAAACCCCAATGGAAATATAAAAAAAAACAAAAATAATTTAATTATTTAAAGCAAACTATGTAGATGTAAGGAGAAGAACTGAGATAATATTCTTATCAGTTTGGGATAAAATTCCTAAAAATCATGTATAAAAAACTTTATACATGTTTCAACCCCGAATGTGTAAATGTAAGTAGGATTTAAAACATAGTTATGTAAATAGAGCTCAAAAATGTTCCTATTTTAGCTCATTGAGTGAGTTTAATAAATGTGCCAAAAAAAATATGTTCCTATAATGTAAATATAGATAATAAAAATAATAAATAATAAATAGATAATAATTATTTATTGAAAAGCAAATGATAAATTTAAAAAAAAGTTTGTTTTTAATAAACTTTTTGAACACGTAATTTCTGTTTTTCTTTTCTTCATTCACCTGTGGTAGACGACCCGTTTTGAAAAAAACATCTGAAACCATAATAAATATCCAGTATATTAACTAAATTGAATCCAAAAATGGGCTCTTATGGTCACTGCGGACTGAAAACTTTCAAAGAAAAGTTTTACTTACATAATTTTAATCTGTTGATTCTCATAAATTAATTGCTAGCAGTAAATTGTTGTATTCTTATGCCGATTGCACCACAAATCACTAAATACGTTTAGTGCTAAACAAATTTAAAACATTGTTCTGTTTCCGTCAATCGTTTGAGGATGACAGGGACGGAAAGATGTTTCAAATAATGTTTGACCTTAGGTCCAGTATCTCGAACAAAAATTATCGCAAAATCAATGTGACAAATCGTCAAGCACCCGTAAACTGCTGCAATTGGTTGAAATATTTATCAACAGTCAATCACAGCATTTTTTTTTTTTGGGTCTCTTTATAGCGAAATTCATCGACTCCACTGAATGACTAAGTGGAGCATGTCCGGATCATGTGTAGAACATATTTTTCGGAATCCAGGAATTAAGAGGGGTTGTTTAAAAGTAGAATTATTATAGGACAATAATAAAATACAACACTATTAATCTAACATTTATTCGTTTCTTATCTAGATCAAACTTGTATAGAAACGATACAACATTTTGTTCAAAAATGAATCAGTCTTTTTGTAGATATACTTTTTAGCAGTCATCGCTACAATTTTATAAAATTCGACTTAAATTACAGGTGGTTCGCTTAACAAGTGACTATCAATGCGACCAGGCAAGATTTACGACCATGCGGTCCTTAGGACCATTTTTTTTTTAACACCAATGTTGCTTTTTAGCTCACGAAAACGCGACCGAAATAAATAAATAAAATCATTATCTAACAGGCTAGAAAATAGTCAATTTTAATAAAACAAAACTACGACTAAGTCAATAGTTCAGTATAGGCTTTCCGTATTGCACTGATTCATCAGATGAATTCAGATCGCAAGCAGGTAAACAGTGCGACCAAATTAATGTAGGCAAATACCTAATATAGGTAGGTAGGTACTATTTGAACCAAATCATAAAGGACTGTCCAAACTGAGGTAAATCCCGCACAGGTTGCGGGGCGCGACTGCACGCGTCGATAGTATTAATCATTAAGAAGTCACGCGACTATTCGCGGCATCATCATCAGCCCACCGCAGTTCACTGCTGGACATAGGCCTCTCCAATTACACGCCATTCAATTCGATTCTCGGGAACTCTCATCCAACTGCTACCAGCCAGCCTGCGAAGATCGTCGCTCCACCTAGCCTGAGGGCCTACCGTACGTTTGCCGATTCACGGTCTCCACTCAAGAACACGTCTACCTCTACGATCATCGGTTCTACGGCTAACGTGGACGGCCCATTGCCACTTCAGCTTGCTTATTCTGTGAGCTATGATGACAACTTTGGTCCTCCACCGGAAGACCTCATTCCAGATTCTATCCCTCAGAGAGACTCAAGGCATAGCTCGCTGAGCGACCTTGAAATTATGGACCAGCCGTACCGTGATTATCCAGGTTTCGGCTCCGTAGGTCATAACAGGTAGGACGCACTGATTGAAGACTTTAGTCTTTAGGCTCTGGGGAATACAGAAGAGAAGATTCGTGCCAGTTACAGGTTAATTGACACAATCAACACAACGGCGTGACTTCATTTCGTCCCGCATTCCGTGCGGCATTAACCTCAGTTTGACCAAAGCTTAAAGTATGTGATATCAGTTCTTTACATTTAGAAGCCTAGATATGAATGTCTGCGTCGTTAGTCTGGTGGTCGCAAGCATTACTACTGAGCAGGAGGTACTGTGTTCGATTCCCGGGTCGTGCAAAGTGTTATTGAGTTTTCCATCTGTAATTTATTAGTAGCAGCCTGGAGTCTGGATTTGAGGCAATAGGCATTAGGTCCGGTAATTTTGGGTAATTTTGGCAGAATTTTAGGTAAGTACATTAATAAATAATAATATTTATTTATTCCAAAGACAACTTTGGTCCACCCAGCCGTGCTAAGCTCAAAAGCGGTATCCCATTTTTTTTTCGTAAATTTGATTTTTATGGCATCGGATAGCTTAAATTGAATTAACGCATCCGATGAACTAAACCAAAAAGCGGTATCTTATTTAAAACTTATAAAAACCCTTAAAAATGTTTTCTCCATCTCAGTTCACTAAGATGATATAGATAGATAATAACAGTAATACGTAGGCAAATTGCCGAATATTTTAATACCGAAACGACGGATTTTCATTGCAATTTTTCTAGACCGCCGATAAGCAGCAAGTATGACGCGTGAGGTAAATACTGAGTTACCGCTATGACGCTAAGTAAAGATATCTGTGCATTATTAGTCCATAAATCGCGGTGACTAATTTTATTGAGGTACCGCTGCGCCGCAGCGGCGAATCGAATTGATCCTTAAGGTTTGATGGTTACGGTCGGATTTCTATTACATTTTACAGTGCGTTTTCCTTTGCCGTTGAAAGTTCATGTTATTACTTGTTTGTTTTCACTATAGGAAGAGGTGGTATCTACAAGACTATTGTTTTTGTGTAAATTAATAAAAATCCAGTGAATTTTGTTGTGTGTAATTTAGAAAGAAAGAAAGAATTACACAAAAAACAACTGACTTCCAAAATAATCACAAGAAAACGTGAAAAATAACTTTAATTTCGGAAGTCTGTGTCTTTGGTTTTGTATTTTCGTTTTTTGACCACCGACTTCCGAAATTAAAGTTCTTTTTCACGTTTATAGTGTTTTTTTTGAGGGTCAGTTGCTTTTTTTGTAAATAAGTTTTTATTTTTCACTTTTTAGTTGCGGTACCTACCCCAAACAAATTCGAATACCACTACTTGATATGTAAATAACAGTGACAGGAAATTATTAAAACATCATCAGTATTATAAACTAAGTGGAAAAAATATGCAGTATTAAGTATAACTTAAAAACTACTGGTCAGAACTTGATCAAATTTAAATGGGACCACATCTATAGCACCAGGTATCAACGAGTCATCCTAATCGGTTCACCCAGGAAAAAGTTCTGAGCTAACACACTTAAAAAAAAAACATACAGTCGACTTGAGAACCTCCTCCTTTTTTTGAAGTCGGTTAAAGATTATTTACTGGGACTCGCACAGGATTATCACAAACTAGACTAAACACACTCATAAAAACAGAAAACAAAAGTAAAATGAAAATAACAACAGAAAGTCCTGCACGAGCCCAAAAGGCCCCTATCTCAGCATGATGCTGCGACATTTAAAAATAAGTTTCGTGTTTTAACATACAGGTAAGCATAATTTTGGTTTGCAAAACTGCTATTTTTAACCACATGAACTGTGGTTTACGACGAAAGTTTTGTACCTACTGGTAAAGGCCGAAAAGACTGCTGTGTTGTTCCTGTACTGTGGCATAAAAAAGACTGCTGTGTTGTTCCTGTACTGTGCCATAAAAAAGACTGCTGTGTTGTTCATGTACTGTGGCATAAAAAAGACTGCTGTGTTGTTCCTGTACTGTGGCATAAAAAAGACTGCTGTGTTGTTCCTGTACTGTGGCATAAAAAAGACTGCTGTGTTGTTCCTGTACTGTGGCATAAAAAAGACTGCTGTGTTGTTCCTGTACTGTGGCATAAAGGATTATTTGGACGCCCAAAAGATGAAATCATTAGTAAATATTAACATTTCTTTATATTTACCGAGATAAAAAAAAAAAACATACTGTGGGTTGACAATTGTTCATCACAGAACAAGATTTTTTTTTCACTTTTCCTCTACGTTGTCAATTCAAATGATATTAACGCCGACAAGATTGTTATTCTTCGAACCGGGCCACACCTTCACGTCGGCTGGCAGCTCCATAGGATCGAGTTGTCAATGAAGCGGATGAAAAAAATAAATTTACGATTGTCCAGACTTTTCTCAAGCAGTTAGTACTGGATGACTGTAGAAGATTTTTATGACTGGGAAGATTATATGACACAGTATAAAGTTTCACGAAGTAACCCACGTCCACGCATTCAAGAAATGGTCCAGGACTCCAGGTAGAAGTCAAAAGAGGCAGTTTTGATCTGACGGACAGAGCCGGATTCGATAAAGACCCTGTTACTGCAAGCATAATTAGAAATAAAATCCTCAAAACTCAAGTTTTACTGCCGCCGAAGAAGAGAATTTAACGACGCGGCATTTAAAAAGACAAAAAATAAAATATTTTGAGATCTCATCAAAATATTATAGTATTATGAAGAAATAAAAAAAAATGTCCAACAAGACTATCCTTTTGGAAAGAACTCCCCCCTCCTTTTAACTACTAAGATTTCAAAGAAAACGTTTCTTCTTTAAATATTTTCGTATGTGATAGTAATTAAATACTTAGAAATAATAATAATAATAAAATAATTAAAAAAAAAATAGTTTGATTTTATTTTATAAGAAATTCATATTGTTTTGTATAGCAACATGTAGGTACAAGATGAGCTAACAAAAAAGCGGTAACTTAATTCTTACTGGGAAAGGTCGGGCAAAGCTAATTGTATATATACAGCGTGATCATAGCTAGGTCCTTACGGCCTACAATACATTTGACATTTCATTCATTCGTTCCATTTCGTGTTCATTCATGAGTTTGGTTTTATTTAATTATTTCGTTATTTTCGGTGATTTCAATATTTAAAATCAAGTATTTGACATGGAAAGTGTCGGAATTGTAAAACTTAAATATTTCCTCGTAATTACTTTCTTCAAAACGATCCGACAGAACCACGAAATATGTTGAATTTAAAAAAAATCTCAACAGATTTTTTTAAAATCCACAATCCACACATCATTCATCATTTTAAGCCACAATCTTCTAATTTTAGGATCTTTCGGGAAAAGGTTGACTCCAATTTCTGAGTAGATACTTACGATCACGAGAACGCGTCATTTTCGCAAAAATAAAATAAAACCAGCTCACGTCATACATTACCTATTAGCTTGTGTTCGGGACTAGCTATGACAGCACCATTTTGGCAGTTGCCTTCCCCATTCTATAAACACTAAGGGGGATCGCACTTGGCAGTATCTCACACATGCATTTTTGATATTATGACAATATGAGAAAAAAAATGCGGGGCAGTCTTTGGGGACTGCCGATAGAAGTGAAAACTAAGTAACTTGTGAATTGTATCGTCGAAGCGTGCGGTGACGATGACGCGAGTTTCACGCTTTTTGTTCACCCAAAAAGTACACATATATACACAGTATACATATAGCTCATGGAAAGCGTTCGGTGACGTTGACACGAGTTCCATGATTTTTGTTCACCCAAAAAGTGCTCAACGCGCCTAAAGAAGTTTTTACCTCAAAAATATAATAAGCAAAAATCTGTAAAGTAAAAAGAAAAGTATATTTACAACACATAAGTTTTCTCGAAACTAGCTTTCCCTAAAATACCGCTTAAGCGTTTAGCACGGCCTGTAGGCGTTAGTCCTAACGTAAATATGAATTCGATAAAATCTTTCAGTGTTTACCGGCCTATGATTGATTATCAACAACATATTTAAAACGATGAAGGATAAATTTAAATTTAAAAAGAGATTCGACCGATACTATAGATACTCAGTCAATGTGCTTTAAAAGCGCTTTCCTTAATGAATCAAAGAAAGAAAATACGTTTATGCGGTACACATGACGCAGAGAAAAAGACACAAATACAAAAAAGAACGAGTTGGGGGAAAATATGTGTGGAGCAGTGGTGGCCCAATGATAACGATCCCGACTTACGAATTTTAGGTCGGGGGTTCGAACCCAGGCAGGCGCTATACTTTGTGCTAGATAATTTCATCACCACTGCTCTCCAAACGGTGAAGAAAAACATTATGAGAAAACCCCGATATCCTAGAACCAAAAAATCGAAGACATGTGACATCTAGCAACCCGCACTAGGCCCACGTGGTAGATTACGGCCCACTCCCTCTCGAAGAGAGGAGGCCTGTGTCCCAGCAGTGGGAACATTATTGGCTGATTATGCTGATGCGTCACATCCACGAATAACTGCAATCCCTCAGCATAAACATTTTCGTAATATTTTGTAACCAATAATAATATTATGACAACTGTAAAGATCAATGACAAAATAGGAAAAATATTTTATAAAACTAATTTTCCACAATTAATAACCAAGCCAACCAAACCAAGCTTATAATCAATAACCTTATAGTCCTTTAGTCCAACGACGACGAGTCAATTAATTTGTTTAAAACAGGCACTATTATAAAGCAAGTGTAGATAAAAAAGTAATATGAAATAAATTTGCACAATTCTTAACCTTAGATACACGTATCAATGATCTGTAAGTTTCACACTTGCTCATTATTTAAAAGCGGTGCATTAAAGTAGCAACTACGAGCGGCCATATACTATTATACAAATCAAACTGGTAGCTAATTTAATTGTATAATTTATTATTTTCATAACATTGATTTATATTCTATGATGATTACTTTAAATCACACACTGACTTAATACTTATTAAAATTTTAGGAAAAACTTATAGTTTTACAATGTTTGTAAATATGTGAGCACCGTGTATCTATCACAAATAATTCATTTATTTGTCATTGCTTCATATTTTTTTTACCTTTTCTGGTATAGTAATTTTATTCTATTTGCATCGTCTTCACATATAATTATATGATTAATATTTACAAAATATTGTAAAACATTTTAAAAGAGTAACGGTGGAGTGTTTTGCACATTCTTGTCTATATGAAACTTTCTTTTGGAAGGGGCGACTATTTTAATGTAAATTTTGACGTTCAAAAGTGCCTTTTATGTGCCAATTTGAAATAAATGCTTTGACTTTGACTATAACTGTACCTACACCTGAAAAGGTGTGATACTGTGATACTCATCATTGTGAACACCTTATACTATGAAACCAACCCTGATATGAGCTTCTCTATACATAAATGATCGACTAACTTCTGCCCGCGACTTGGTTCGCGTGGAAATCGTAAGACACCACAATACACAAAAAAAAATACAGCTCATGTTACTCGCTGATAATGTACCTTTCTATATGTGAAAGAATTTTTTAAATCGGTCACGTACTTTTTGAGTATATCAATTAAAAACAAACATACAAAAAATCAAATCTTTACTCTTTATAATATTAGTTTAGATAAAATAGAGAGAACAGCTGATATTTTTACGCAATTTCAGGGTTAGTCATAATATTGGTTCATACTGATGAGGAAAATGACTCATTTTCAGGTTTTCTGTTATTTCAATTACATAATCAGCCTATAATGTTCCCACTGCTGGGACACAGGCCTCCTCTCTTCGAGAGGGAGTGGGCTGTAATCTACCACGCGGGCCCAGTGCGGGTTGGTAGATATCACATATCTTCGTTTTTTTTTTTTTTTGGTTCTAGGACATGCCGGTTTCCTCACGATGTTTTCCTTCACCGTTTTGAGAGCAGTGGTGATGAAATTATTTACAGAAAGTAAAGCACCTGCCAGGGTTTGAACCCACGACATACAACTCGTAAGTCGCGGCCGATACCACCGGGCCACCACTGCTCAATTCAATTACAACTTGTAAAATTAATTAATTGACTCGTAATAGTCCTCCAGACCGAATTTCGGCCATGGCAGCCAATCTCAGCGGAGACATGGCATCTACGCGGGAGAGCGGGAGATATAGTGCACAAGTGTGTGCGCAGACACAGGTGCACTCACTCCTCCCTCACTCTCATAGTCCGATGGGATGGCAATCCGTCACGACCAGAGACGACCTGACCGAAAGACTAACGCCTTAAAGTGCTTTTGGAGACACGGGGGAATCACACCGCCAACTTCCAAACTCCGGGCTGTTACTGAGAAATTCCTTATGGAAAAACCCAATAACACTTTGCCCGACTTGGGAATCAAATCCAGGATCCCACCGCTCAGCAGTCGCGCTTGCGACCACGAGACCAACAGGGCACTCAATATAATTGTTACGACGTAATACCCTTACCAGTCAGCCCGGTACCATACCACTTCGCTAACTGTCAAATATTTCGGCTTCGATTCGCATTTCTTGGATTTTTAATCAATGCAAAGACTTCGTGAAAATGTGTACACGTGATGCACATCATTTGTATAGGTACCTGTGGAATTTCCTCTTCAACGCACACCGTAACTTTTTTAAATTCTTAGTATTTTTTTGTACATATACGGCGTAGCGCTACAATGAGGATATTAGTAGGGCTGGCGGCCAGCAAGAAAAAAAAAAATCATGAAACACAAAATACAAATAACAAAAAAAAAGCGTTAATAAGAACAGTGTGTGCCTCACGGCTGCGCCAAAAAGGTTCATTTCCACATCAATGAAATCAAATCAAATCATTTTTATTTCAGGAATACACCCATATTGAAATTAAACCAAATTACAAATTAATTATTGAAACATTATTAATAAATAAAGTATTAAATGAATACAAAAACTTTCTTATTATATTTTTTATAGTGGCCAGTACACAGGCTATCTTGATAAGAGGCGCGAATTTGTTATGTCGCGAGGCGAACTTGAACGCTAGCCAATTGACGGGCAAGTGTGCTCTAACGCGGGTCTTAAACGTTCAAAAGGTTCAATATACAAATAAAAATCTATGAGATATAGACCTTAAAGTGATTTTCCAGTTTACTGGCCACTTTGTATTAGCTTACTCTGTTATATAGGACGCAATGTCTTAAATGACAATTGACATTGACTGTGGGTTTGTCAACAGTACCTACCTACTTATAAAATATAACCTAACATCACGCCTAGTTTCTCCGAAGGATAAGGCAGTCGTGTGCCTGTAGTACCGACATTTTGACTGTTAAGCTTAAGTCCCATGTAATGGGCGAGCCTATAGCCTTAAACCGGGTCCGAATCCAGACTTCGGTCAGTCACATTTTTAACCGACTTTAAAAAAAAGGAAGAGGTTATGCAGCGAGTTTTTTTTTATCATGTAGGTATTTACACCAACTTCCTCCGTGATTGCTGGACCCATTTACGTGACTAATAAGTAATTCCTGATGTAATAACTAATTAACACTATGCTACCTGCCTGTTACCTACCTGTTTGTGCTAATTTTAATTAACGGCTGGGGTAAACCTTAAAAAATATATGCCAATAGCAAGCGCATGTGAAAAGGAAATTCCAATATTATTACACTTATTTTCTATTTTATCAAAAGTAGGAATCATAGACATTTACCGGCTAATGTACGTCATTAGCCGCGGTCGAGTGTAGTCACTTCTTAGGTGAACATTCATATACAGTAAAGTACATGACTAGATACAGCATTAATATGACTACATTGACAATTATTTACAATGTGTTTGAGCTTGGTTTTTTTAAAGATGAGTGAACTTCGACTGTCTGTAAAAGGCTGGAGGGGATCGATTTATGTACGAAGGGAGACAATAAGCAAATAGTTAAGGACTTTAAAAAAAACCTGACCATATTTCTGGTTTGCTCAACTATTTGCGAACTCCTGACGGGCTCATTTAGGACAAGCATGAGCTCATAAATGAGCCCGTGAGGAGTTCCAATATTTTAAAACGTTCACAATCTGCGCTAATTACGTAACACACTATCTATTACAATCTGAATAATTTTGAAGCCTATTGCTAATCCTATGTTCGAAAAATATGTCTGCTCAACAACGTAAATAACGCAATGAATGTTGTAAAACTGTCAAATTGAAAGCCATTCCTACTGTTAGTGTGTTACACAATTACCCCGCTGGTCGCAATCTCATCTCAGCGACAATCAATGTCATGAACTTGTCGAAAATTAAGGAAACTTAGAGGTATTTTTGACATATGACTGAGATTAGAATGTGAAATACGAGAATTGCTTCCTGGTGTTTTAATTTATTTTGTGCTAATTAGTTAATTTACCTAAATATCTTGGCGACAGAAGTTTACCACACTTTCAAAAAACCCCAGCTACAAATTATTTACACAGCACCGCTTACCGCTTCAAAATGCGATATTTTTCAAAGTTTTTAATTCGTGGCTGTGGTAAAAGGCGTTACAGACAAAATCCACGAGACATTTTACTATACAATCCAGTTAATATGTACATTACCAAAAGTTATACTGAGCAAAGTGGCTCGTTGTATAGTAATTTATTTATTCGTTTGAAGCTAAACCAAACTAATTTACACGTTGTAGGACACTAAATGCCACAGACTTAATAACAATAAGACTTATTTTATATTTCGTTCAGTCCTTCAACCGATTAAGCTATATTATTGAAATTAGCTGGCGAAAGTGGATAAAAAATGTATTAATCTAGGGAATTTTGTCTGTAATAGTTAAACTTACGACATATTTTTATATTCCAAGGCTCAATTTGTAAGCATGCAAGAAATCTCTTGTAGTTTTTTTTTTTTTTTTTCGTTTCTATTTTGACATATTTAGGTATTATATATTTCTTGCCTAGATTTTATTCCAAGAACAATATCGGAATACTTATAACAGTATTTTAATTAATAAATCATTATATTTACCTTAAAAATATTTCTAGGGAAACAACAAATTCTTAACATCTACATTCTATTAAATAAACAATTGATAAATCTTAAGCATAACAAAACTCAACAGGGATACTTAATTTAATAATAATTTTATTCTTACGTCTTTACAACGCGTTTTGGTTGATATTTCCCAAATGGTTTACGGGACCCCGCTTTGCGGAGGCTCTTAAAAGCTCTGGCTAAACTGAAGGGAATCCCGCACGGGATGCGGGACGAAATGCACTCGCGCAATATGGTTCGTCTAGAACAGAACCTGTTATGACTACCTAATTTTATTTTGGTGTGGTGGGTACCCATTTTGGGGGTGAGAGGGAGTGGTAGTTATAGACTATGTAAAAAAAAACCGTTTCATACTTAACCTTTCGTATGCCGGAACGTAGATCTACGCCAGACACAATGGCTTTTTAATTGTTTCTGTAATTACGGCATTCAACCGGTTAAAAACTATATAATATTATGAAAATAAAACACGAAAAAAAACGACCATGAGCAATCTGCACGTATACAGGTAACGGCTATTAGTCTGGCACATAGCAGGTAGTCACAAAAAAGGTCTACCAGGTAGAAATTAGCGATAACTCTCCATTTTTTTAAATTAATCTAATTTATAAATAGTGTTGTAAATAAATATATAATTATATACGTCATCGTTATTGTATGCGTCTCTGGTGTGCAGGGTGCGCGGCAGCCCCAACAGCGTACTGATGATGATAGCGGACAGGCTCGACTGTCCATAAATTGGACACTGCAGTGACTTGCACGTCACCTACAGTCGTCGATAATGTTTGATAGTGTGATGGTTGATTGTGTTGTGTTGTGTTGTTGTTGTATTGTATTGTAATGTTAATGTATTATCTGTTATGTGTATAATGTATTAATTGTTGTTGTTGTTGTAAATGAGTCATGTAACTTAAGAAATAAATGAATAATAATAATAATAATTATACTCTATAATTCTCGTTATCGCTTATTTCTTCCTCTTCTGATGATGCGTATAGTCCTTTTTTTTTTTGGATGGGAAATCATCAAATGACCTCTTCCGCTCTGGGCGGAGCATAACGGGCGTGTCAGACTCTTACTGACTAAAACCCACCCGTGTTCCTTCGGTTGCCTGTGCGCCAGGGCCACGGTAACTCTTTCGAACAATCCGTGACCCTGGCAGACATCGGCCCTATCAGACCCCATCAATTATGCTGACATCTCTTTGAGGCGCGCGTGGAACACAATTCGCCGTCGACCCGGGCCTGGTCCTTACCGGACGGCGAGCTGCCCGTTGCTCGCCGTCCGCAGGCCCGCGCCTACGGTGGCCGGGAATTGGCTATCGTCTCCCGACGCCCAGGGTGTCTCCTCCTGCGGCGACTAGGGTCGTGAGGGCGCAATGATTGCCTCTCCCTCACGCGCTCCGCCTCCTCCTTCGCGAGCATTACTGCTTTGCAGAAGGAGGACGACTGCTTCCCATTTCCTATCGCTCTGTACCATGGCCTGAACTAGGGCCGGACGCGAGAGATCGCCGCCGCCGATGGCTACCACGAGGACACGCCGGTGCTCCGCCCAAGTCGGGCAGACCTCCACCGTATGCTCCACCGTGTCCTCCGGTCGATCAACACAATGACAACACCCGGGCGTTTCCTCCCACCTTATCCGAAACAACCATGTCCGGTGAGGACTTGCGTCAGGCAGAAGGTGAGCCATGAAGTACCTGGGCTTGGTGCTCGACAGTCGGTGGGATTTCGGCCCCCACTTCCGGCGGCTGGCGCCCAAGTTGTTGGGCGCGGCTGGGGCGCTGTCAACGCTGCTTCCCAATCTAGGGGGCCCGAGCGCCGCTTGTAGGCGGCTCTACGTAGGGATCGTGCGATCGATGGCCCTTTACGGGGCCCCGATCTGGGCGGCTGACCTGACGGCCGGCAGCATTGCTGTTCTGCGAAAGCCGCAGTGAGCGATGGCCGTCAGAGTCATAAGGGGGTACCGCACGATCTCCTACGAGGCGGCTTGTGCACTGGCCGGATCCCCGCCCTGGGACCTGGAGGCGAAGGTGCTCGCGTCACTGTACCAGTGGCGAGCCACCGATGCAGCGACATATGGAGCAGCGTCGGTCGCAGCTCCGCGAGGTCATGGTGGCGGAATGGCGGGACTGGTTCTCACGCCCTACCGCCGGCCTCGTCACCATCGAGGCGGTCCGGCCGGTGCTCGACCTCTGGCTCAGGAGGAGGCACGGCTCCCTGTCGTTTCGGGTGACGCAGGTGCTCTCGGGGCATGGTTGCTTCGGGAAGTACCTGTGTCGCATAAACAGGGAGCTAGACGCCCGGTGTCACCACTGCGTCGACTGTCGGGAGGACACGTCGCGGCATACGCTGGCAGAGTGTGCCGCGCCGTGCCCTTATCTCAGGAGTAGGCAGTGACCTGTCGCTGCCGGCCGTAGTGAATGCTATGGTCGGCGGCGACGAGTCCTGGGACGCGGTGGTATCCTTCTGCGAAACAGTTATCTCGCAGAAGGAGGCTGCGGAAAGGGAGCGAGAGATCTCATCCTCTCAACCGGCCCGCAGCAGGCGCACCGGGCGTCGGCGGAGGGCGGACAACGCCCTCTTCCAGCCCCCCTAAATGGGTCCAGGGACGATGGACTTGGGGACGTCCGTCGCCCCCCATACATCAGGACCCGAGGCGGCGGCGCGTAGTGTTCCACGCGCGCCCCTCTTAGATGTCGCGGGGGGAGTCAAACACCTCACTCCCCCCGCTCGACCGGACGGGGCCCGCAGAGGCGGGCCGGCACCAGTCGGGGGTTGCGGAAGATTCATATGTTCCCGCGACCCCCGACGCAGGTGTGAGATGGAACACCGGGGTGGTTTTTAGTCAGTAAGAGTCTGACAGACCCCTCCGCCCCCCCAGGGCGGGGGACATCCATGAGGATTTAACACCCCGGATCAAAAAAAAAAAAAAAAGGCAGAAGGTGAGGACGCCGTGGCGCCTCTCAAGCCACTCCTCAAAGAGGGGACTTACCGCCGCAATTGTGGCGTGCCCAGCGCTGGGTTGCGACAGTCACACTCTCCATGCCGCCATGAGATCCCGCCGGTGCTCTGTCCGCTGTGCCGCGTTTTCTCGCGGCAGCGAAGTAGCGTTTCGCCTCCTCGTGCCACTCTCAAATGTGCGCGAGGACTTTTGCCTCCAGATCCCATGGCGGCAATCCGGCAAGGAGGCTTGCCATCTCGCAGGAGACCGTGCGGTATCCTCGGACCAGCCGGATGGCCATGACCCTTTGAGACGCGTTCAACCGGTGTGCTGGTCGGAGCCTCAATGAACGCCCCCACACCGGATGCGTATAGTCCTGCAGCTGCATTTTAACATTGGGTCTATATGGAATTTGAACAGGATTTAAAGTAGGGGCTATTATTAAATCTAACACTGCAGAAGGCAGAGTACCTGGTTTTTTTTGGAAACCTCTCTTACGCTGTTTATTGAAGGGTCAGATGTGATCAACAACTTAAGTAAATTTTTATGGGTGGTAATACGTGATCGCTTTCGAGTATTATGTTCTCGAAATCTTCTGCAATCTTTATTGCGAGCTTCCTGAGCTTCCCCGGAAAGCTGCCCACTTGACAGCAGAACTGAGTTAATGAAATCTGCACTGTGCACAAGAATTTTGCGTACAGTAGCAGGAACACTGAACTGAAGGAATACGGGAGGGTTTTAGTCAGTAGAAGTCTGACACGCCCTCCTGCTCCGCCCAGAGCGCGAGAAGTTATTTGATGATTCTCCACACAAAAAAAAGGCATATGTATTACCTGCCACGGATAAAGATTTATATACAACTGCGTTGTATCTAGTGCCAAAGGTTTGAAGTTTTCGATGTTAATATCCAAACCGGAAGCTAAGGTTCGGAGTATGTTGTCCAAACTTTTGATGAGAGTTACATCTTTATCTGTAACAGTAGTACTAAGCTCAGGATTCCAAAAAAATCTACGGGCGGTATTTTCAAACCGCCCGAAGATTTTGGTTTCAGTGTATCTACAATTAAACCCATTTCGGTTTTGAATGTTGCTTGAACGTTCCTTCATATTTGCCTTATCAACTAGATTTCGTAGCTGCAAACATTTAAAACAACGAATCTATACATGCAGTGTAGATAAACCAAAACCAAGGTTGTACCTGTTCACCACATAATTCCTACAGATATCATTCATAACTTTTGGGGTGGCTCCACAAATATAGCATTTTTATGATGAAGAAGTTTCTATCACAGCATTGCACACTTTACCGTCAATCATAGTGAATTGTAGTTTGTGCTTGACATAACTGTCAAGCACAAACTACAATTATCGATTGTCGGTAACAATTGGTTTATTTCCTCCATGACTTTATTCGGTTCTGCAACTGTAAAATCAGTAGTTTCCTTGGAGAAAATAAACTTAATTGCTCAACAATACATAGTTGAAGATGGCCGAGAATTCTGCCAAGCAACGTTACCGCTTTCATCGTGCAATTGAAGCGGCACACAAATATTCATCAGTGGCTTCATTACTGGAGAATTTTTGTTTGTAAAAGTGCTGTGACCGGAACGGCCATCACAACCTCACTTGCTAATAAGAGCGAATGATGCCCTAAGAGATGAAGATTTGAGAATATCATGTTACACAAACGCGCCACGCGTGGTGCGGTGGTGGTGGAACGTTCAACTATTTTATTTAAAACAGCTTGAAGTTTAATGTCTGCAGGAGTCTCACCCACAACTAAATCTTCCTCGGGAGAGAAACATTCTCTTTTAGTTTTCCTAATACTATAAATAAATTGATGGAAATACCATATGCCCAGCTTTCATGCTCCGTTTACGCGTCTGCTTGTAGGAGTAGCTTGTTGATTTTAAGTCCACATAATATTCCAAAGCCTCTTCCTTCGTTAAACACCTTTGACTGCTATTTTCACTGACACTGACACTATTTTTCATGGTTTTCACTTTTCGTGACTTTCGTTTGCGTCCCTTATGACAACAGCCAAGGTCCGGTGCCCAGACAATCGCGCTGATAATTCTGCTGCAGCCACTAACTTATTTATGTTGCGTGTACTTAGCAGATCGTCAACGCTTCGTTTTATCACTGGACTGTTCAAACTCTTTGCTTTAAAGTCCAGCAGTTGAAGGTGCAGTGAAAGGAGACGCTTGTGCGTGGCGAAGAGACACTTTAAACATGAAGCCTTTGAAGTCTTATGACGTCCATTATTAATTTTTTGACAAAAAAACATCGCGCCACGTTTTGTGAGTGTACCATTTTTTTCTAAATTTGCGGTAATTGCGCTGATTGACTTCTTCAGAGCCCTCAGAGAATTTTTTGGTGATACCGGATAGGTCATATTTTGAAGATAGTAGATCAAACAGTCTGCTATTCCGGTTTTCTTTGCTCCGTTTAAGCCATTCCTCAAAATGTACTAATCTTAAGATAAAGAAGAGGTGTTCCAGAAAAATAATAAAAAAGTTCCACAGCAGTCCACAGGCTAATTATTATTATTATATTAATAATAAATATCCATTATTATTTAAAAGAAGAGGGTTCAAGCTACCATATATGTAAGTTTGAGGTTTGTGACACGCGTTGGCAATGCTTTCCAGGTCCAAAATAGATAAGAAAATAGGGAAACAATTGTTAAATTGGAATATGCCCTTAAAAAAAAAAACTAGTTATAACTTGTTTTGTAAAATAAGATTGTATATATATTTTTAACTTCAATATCCATCACTAAACTAAACCATAACCACTTTTAAGATCACTTTTATAAGTATTCGTGTAGAATGCAAATTTGCTAATGCTAATCAGTTTACTAAGTAAACTGATTATCATTAGAAATTAAGGAAGTATGTATATAAGAAAAAGGGTAAGTAAAGTTTAATTACCCCTTTTCTTATATCCTTACCGGCGACCCTTACTGAGCGCAACCTCAGGTGGATCAAGATTCTTGGAATTGGGGGTTCGTGGGTTTTATATATAATAATCATAGCTTGACAGACTACTCAACAATGGTATCCGATTCATATTCAACCTCAGGAAATATGACCATGTGTCGAGTTACAGGACTGAGCTCAAATGGATGTCCATCCGCCAAAGGAGAAGTTTGCGCTCTTTGACCACACTATTCTCGTTTCTCAACTCTCCCACCCCTCCCTCTTATCTTATGTCTCACTTTCAATATCTATGTTCTTCACACGCTAAGAATCTGCGTTCTTCCAACAATCTTCTCCTTCTCTGTCCTTCTCATACTTCTGATTTTATTCATTCTTACTTTCATATTCAGTCCATTCTTCTCTGGAATGCGCTTCCTCTTGAAATCAGGACGGCTACCAGTCGGTATGCATTTAAGCGGAAATTGCGGAGTTATTTTCAAAATAAATAGTGTAGAGTCATCTCAATTACCTCCTTCCGTTTTTGTGTATATATATAGTATATGTATAATGTAGATATATATTATAGTAAATATGTATGTATGTGTATTATAAGTTTATATTCTGTTTAGGTACTTGTATACCTATTTTATTTATAAATACTTATGTTATCTTTTTAATATTTATTATTATTATTAGTAATGTCTGTTATATAGAGCACCTGCCATCTTATCTCTTCACCAGGCTTGGTTGACTGGTAGAGAATGCCTAAGGCATTAAGTCCGCCTTTGTATACTATTGTGTGCGAGAAGTTTTAATAAATAAATAAATAATAGGAAATAATATTTGGCATATTCGATAACGAATTTTGTCCATTCAGCATGTACTAGACGAACCATAGTGCGATTATGTCAACTAACTTAAGGTGACAATAAGTGTCAGCGACCTTGAGCGAGTGGGAGGAGCATGCGAAACTTTTAAGTGAATCAAATTGCACAGAGCGTTAGCGTCTACCCGGACATTGGTCAGCGATGCACTGCCGCCCGTTGCCCGCAAAAGCCCCCGCTTCAACACGCATCAAGTTTTTTTGCAAAAACAACCCCCCTTAATTTATCAAACACAATACAATAACAACTGTATACAAAAATTTGGGTAACTAAATTGTCTTTTAGATGGTGCAGATTTCATGAAAATACGCCCGATACGTTTTTGCGTGATTATCGTTTTTGTGTTCGCGTTAGACATTATTTTACAAATTAATTACACTATGTTATAAAAATATAATTTCAAGTATTCACATATCAAATTACGAAGAAAATAATTTAGTTTATCATATATTTTTTTTGAAACAAATATGACTCTTCGTTTAGATGTGATGTTCAATTTGAAATCATTAAAAGTCGTATATCTGCGCCTTAATTGGCGGTGTTCAAAGTGGCGCAAATAGTCACGAGAGTTCCTAATCATGAAAACAATTGCGACCCGCCCGGCATTCGCCTCAGTGCAGTGTGTCCAAGGCCTTATTTTGGTTGAGTTGACTAATGGGCTTAGTAACACTTTACATTGGCTGGGTTAACTGGACCCCGCTTAGCGGAAGTTATTGTTTAAGCTAGAAAATTTGAGCCACTCTCGAGCCCCGCTTAGAAGGATCCATTATTTTGGCTAGGCTGACGAAGTTCCATTTACTGGAACTCCATACCTACATAATTTGGCTGGGTTGACTAAGTCTCGTTTAGTGAAACAGCTTATTTGTCTGGGTTGACTGAGCCCCGTTTAGCTGAACTTCTTATGTCGATAGCCTTTTTGACAAGATTTTAGGCATCAACACAAAACAAAGTATCGTTACTCTCAATAGGTACTAAAATTAACACCCTGAATTACTAATTCAACGCGATGAAAAATACTATTTTTTTTGGCATATCCTTTTATGTAAGTATCCCGTTTTGTAAACATACTAATGACGTAAACATTATGAAAGTAAGACGTGACAAACGCGTCTTTTCCCGTAACTACTGTCATTTCTGTAAACACACTATCAACGTTTGACCTTTTCCCCTTCCTACTATTTATTTTTCACACCAATAATTCAGTAGACCGGGTTGAGCTGGCCTTGCGTAGTGTAACGTTTTAATAGAATAAGAAACAAGGACCCTAATTACGTAACACACTATCTATCACAATATGAATCATTTTGAAGTCTATTGCTAATCCATTGCATCATATATTCGAAAAATTTGTTTTTTCAACAACGTAAATAACGCAATGAATTTCGTTGAACTGTCACAATAAAATCCATACCTACTGTTAGTGTATTACGTAATTACCCCGCTGCTTATACTGATTTTTTTGACACTGACGTGCGGCCTACCGTAGTCCGTAGGTCTCCTATCTATTTTTGAAATAATTCTGCCTATAAACATATTTTGGAGGGATTACAAAACGACATTTCATGTCAAGTTCAAACCCTCGAGCCAGTTATTGTATTTTGAACTTTATTCCGACATGTGTAAAGTTCTCAATACAAAATTTCAAACTTTATATGGAGGGGAATCCCTTTGATATTATATTAATTTGTGAAAACAGTTTTTTCGGTGACAAATTATCAAAATGAATGTGTCAACCACAGGTTTATAAATTGATGTAATTATTAAATTACATCAATTCATAAACACAACAAAAACAACATGTTATTTTCGTCAATTTCTTCCTATTAAGGAAGAAATTGAGGAAAATAACATGTTCTTGTTTTTGGTCAAATGACGGTTGAATTCGTAGTTCAATTATTTAGGACCATGATAGGGATTTATGGTGATTTTATTACCTTTTCTGGTCATAACGCATGTTTCATGTTGAGGATCGTCAGCGCCAAAAGTCATTTAACATTGCTTTAACACTTATTCAATCTTTAATTTGTGCGCTAGCTAGACAACAGTGTTTGTACCTAGAACGGAAACAAACTACGACTTTGTTTACCCTCTTGGCAAGGTAAAAAGCTAGAGCTCTTCAGAACGAAGAAATGAGACGTGGACATCGTTTTTGTCTTCCAGAACTACAACAAAGGCATGGGCGAAGATGATCAAACTGACCGGTCAATTACAGTATACTGAACAGCTATACGAGGCAAAAAATGGTGTTGGGTTCTTATTACCTACCCAGACTGTCACAAAATAAAATTGTGATTCATTGGCAAGCAATTTATGCTTATTAACATTTATAAACGTCATCACAGACGCGTGCCCATTTCAATAAAAAAATATGTTTTCACAACTCGGTAGGTATAATGCCGTTTTAGAACTTTTTAAATGAGATAAATTAATTTAAAAAAAAACAGACGTAGGCCCACTTGCACCACAAAGAACTAAATGCGTTTAGCGCTAAACCTATTTAAAACATCATTCTGTCTCTTTCTACTTCAAACTAAAGATTGACAGAAATGGAAACTTATTTTGGCTGGACTGGACCCCGCTTGGAGCCAATTTTTAATTTTACTGGGTTGATTGAGCCGCCAGGTGGTAATTTTATTTCAATTGCCTTTTTTGTAATATTTTAGGCATCAGCACACTATAAGGATTCGTTAGTCTTAATACTAAATTAAGAAAATAAATATGTATTACCTACATAAATTATTAGTTTAACGCCTTAGAAATTTTTATTATTTTTGACACATCCTATTATTTATCCTGTTTTGTAAGTAATGACATACCTATGGAGTAAGAATATGAAAGCATGACGTATAATTTATAGACGTCATCTTAAACACGTGCATGTTTAAATGAAAAATATGTGCCACATTAACGCCAGCTTGCACCACAAATCACTAAATGCGCTTAGCACTAAACGAATTTAAAACATCATTCTGTCTCTGTCATTTTCAAACGATTGACAGAAATGGAACCATATTTTATATATGTTTTGCACTGAATGAATGTGGTGCAATTAGGCTGCAATGTAGTGCCGTTTCAGAAGTTTTTAAATGTGTAGGTATTTGTTTTTATTTAATTAAAAAAAGATATTCTTAAATGTATACTCTGAAATATGTTTTTTGGCAAAAAAGGAGTTTTTTGCGGCTTTGGCAGTGCCGAGATTTTTTAGTTTCAAGTAGATTTAGATATACTTAGATACTTAAAGGTTTTTGATTTTACGGAAACTGGTCCTTTGAGACGAATTCGTTACAAAACGAAAGTTCTTCCTTGTCTGGTTATCTAAGGTGTGGGGTTCTGCAGACTTCTGGAAAGAGAAAAATAATGGACCTATTAATTTAAATAACATTCATTCGTAACAACCCTTTTAAATCATTCTGAGGCGTCCAAATATAATTAAAAGATAGGTAGGCCCGCTTGCACTTCGAATCACTAAATGCGTTTAGAGCTAAACGAATTTAGAACTTTGTTCTATTGTTGTCAATCGTTTGAAGATGACAGAGACAAAATGATGGTTTAAATATATTTATCGCTAAACTCATTTAGTAATTTGTGGTACAAATGTATATGAGAGTAGTATTTTCAAGAGCATTAAGAATGATCCTTACTTCTTGGAACACTTTTTAGCGTAGATTTTGATATGCTGTCACTATCTTCAGACTCTGAACACATTTGGAAACTCGTTTCTGAAAAAAGAAAATATTATTTTGAGAAATTGTGAACATCACTTTTAGGTTGAGCCTATCTTTAAGTCACTTTTGGAAAACTAAATGGTCTTTAGAAAGTTTTTTGATACTTTTTGTCGACTTGTCGATGAGATCTACATTAAATATAGGTCTCTCAGCAAAAGTATGCACTTTCGTAATAATCGCCTATCTTCGGAAATACAAACGCACGATTATGAGATCTAATATAGAGTTGTTACAACCATGGAAGTACTTACCTATTTTGTATTACCATGAGTACAAAATCCGAGTGTAACAACTCTATGAAATTCCAAATAACTTTTCAAAACTTTTTATTGCTATACGACAGATGCGACCAGGGCCAGCAGTCTCGACTAGATAGCGACGCTGTCGCAAACTACCGATCGCTAAATATTAAGGTGAATCCTCAGTTGTAGCCCGCAAAATTCAAATTTTCTTTAGTTTTTTTGCAAATTGCAGCTCTGTTTTACGTTGTATGTTGATCAAAATGCGATTCTGGACTGTGGGAAATATATATTTATCGAATAATAATCATCAATTTCATATCAATCGTCAAATTCAAAGAAAATTTTAATTTGGCGGGCTACAACTGAGGATTCACCTTAATATCTAGCGATCGGTAGTTTGCGACAGCGTCGCTATCTATGTCGAGACTGCCGGCCCTGAGTAGGTAACCTAACAGAGAGACAGCTTGTGGTTTAATAATAATAACAACTCCTGGGACATCAATATTAGGGTTACAGTAACTGTTTACTTTGATTTTCATGTGCAAATTACAGAAAAGCATGACAGTGACCACATGATCTGTTATGAGAGAGTCGAGTACTAGAGTTGTTGCAGGGGATTGACAATGGATTATCACATTATCTAGACAGCTTGATAGTCTAGTAGGAAGCGTGTGAGCGGAAAGCATTGTATGAGACGCTGTGAGATGTAAGTACTCGTCGGCATTTGGGGCAGAACTATCAGGTACAATATTTATATTAAGATCTCCAATGATAACAGCGGTTTTATATTGAACAATAGTTGGGACTCTTGCTCAATATATATGTAATTGTATGCTGTCAAGACTACACAGAAACTGTGTCAGATCTCTGCATAACGGAGAGCGATATAGAGCGGCAAGAACAACTTTATCTGAGAATTTTAATACTAGGCAATTAGCATCGCTGAAAGTTATTTCAATGGTAGGATTATGGCATTCCCTAATATGAGATTACACCATCATTTTAATTTAATAAAAGACGAAATATGGGAATTGTAACCGTTTAAGGCGGGGAATTATTTGACATTAGCTCAACCAGCACTCCGTAAGTATTACATCTGGTAAGTAAGTCAATCTACTCATAAGAATATAACACAAGAATGTCAAAATGTTATATGTGCCCTCTACGTGCGTAGAGGGCACAGATATTTTTTGTCCGGAATCTCCGTGAGGAGATTCCTTCTGTCACACTTTACTCTGTGCTATTGTCACTCACGACGATGCTCGGACAGCTTGAATGGACAGTAAGCGCCACCGCACCGCGATCTTCGTTGTTTATGCACTCCTAATTTTTAGGCAGATTTATTTTGTAAGCGAGTCTTTCTTTTCTTTACAGTCCGCGTTTTTTTTATTTGATGGCTTCACGACCCAGTAGGAATAGCTAGAAACGACAATAATCCAACGATAAGAAATTGCCTAATCCTTAGTTAGTAACAGTGTACCTTTGACAGCGCCTTTATGTCGGAGTAGTAAGGGCTGTTTTTCGTCTTTGCGTGCGGTAAATGTCCTAAGGACTACAAATTTACTTAGTTATAATGCTTTACCTGTGTCATATCTATGCTTTGCGTGTCGACTAGGCATGTCCTGGTTCTCCACATGACCGAAAGTTCTGAAGCCCACTGCGAATTGTGCGTAAGGGCTTATCTCGTACAGCTCTGAAAGTAAATATTTATTTTATTGTTAGGTATTTCATGATATAGAATAGAATCTTCTTTGTTCTGGGCATGATGGTACCCCTCATACAATTTAGCGTCGCGTACCGTCATAGGAAAGTAAACGGAGAAAAGTTGTTCACAGTGAGGTAAGTAAATAGTGTTTAAATATTGAATTGTGAGTTTCAATGTAACATTTATGTAATACGTGATTAAAATGCTATAGAGAACAAAATTATGGGGTTCTTAAAAACTATGTTGCTTTAAGAAACGTTGAACAAAATATGACAAATACAGAAAAGTATATTCACGAAAATATTGAAAATTTAACCAGTGAAACCTGGCGTAATACCGAATTTAAATTTATTATTTTGTAAGATGATAGTTACGATGAAACTGTTACGAACTTGTCTAGTTATGATTCGAAAAAAAAAATACACTTGTACCTAATTTAATTAATATTGAAATAATTGTAATTGAATAAAAAATAAATATTGAACACGGTTTTTTTTAAATGCCTGACAACTAGTGCCTGACGCTAATTTTCAACTGGTTTTTCAAGGTTTTCAACTACTATTTTTCAAAACAAATGTTTAATCTTTGCCATAGAAACATTGACTGCAGATTTATCTACTTTCGCGTTTTAATTCCGTTGTAAATGACGTATGAAGCTGTACCCGATAACGATAAAACTTAAATTGTTGGTTTAAAATTTATTTCCGGAACTTATCTTCGTAATTTATTCCTAAAATAAATTACGACGATAAGTTCCGGAAATAAATTTAAGTTTTATCGTTATTGGGTACAACTTCATACGTCATTTATAAATTGTTAATTAATTTATAAAACTTAAATTGCTGGTTTAAAATTTATTTCCAGAACTTATCTTCATAATGTATTTCTAAACACGTCACATTTAATCGGTAATTGTTAATTAATTGATTGATTTATCTGCTTCAGGTTTTCCTTAAGAAAACCTTTACGTTTATTTAAAATATCCTGTTATAATCAGACTATCCGGTGGGTCTTTTGGTTGATAGGACGCAGGTAGGTACTCTTGAATTAAGCATAATCAGTCTAGAATGTTCCAAAACCGTGAATCGGAGTTACCAACATGGCTTGCAGAGTAAGCAAACTGAAGTGGCAGTGGACTCGCCATGTTTGTCGAAGGACCGATGCCCGGTGGAACAGACGAGTCCTGGTGTGGACACCGCGGATCGGCAAGCATAGTGTGGGATGCCCCCAAGCTAGAGGGACCGACGATCTTAAGAAGGTGGCGCAGAGGGACAGACTTGATGCGGAAGGAGGAGGACAGGGTGTTGTGGCGCAGCCAGGGAGAGGCCTATGTCCAGCAGTGGACTGCGAATCTCCGATAGACTGAGTTGATTGTTTGAGTATAACCATACATTCTTCGAGGATAAGGTTTGGCATACATTTACTTTTCGTTTATAAGAGTGTTAACGTTAAACTGGGTTAATCCAGGCTCAATTTAAAGTACTTATGACGATATTGGTCCCACTAGATATTACAAAAGCAAAACATTAACTTAACCTAATTCTCCGAATATGCAACGATGGAATGGTAAGTACAGTCAGGGGAATAATTTGTAAGGCAAATTGGAACCCCACGTCAATTTGCCGACTTATTGCCATTTCATACAACTGTCACAGAATGAGAGTTGAATGTGAATATACGGGCGATTTAATTTGGTAGTCAATTTACTTATCAATTAATTTCCCTGACTTTACACAGGTAAGGCACATAGTAACAAAATGATTTATCATTTTGTTACTATGTGCCTTACCTGTGCTTTATCTCTTATTTTATACGTCATAATTTATCAATTGAGAATTTAATTTAATTATTCAATCATTTTCCTTCAAGCAGTGACGTTATAATATGTGGCTTGTAGGTACTGAACCACAATTATTATCAATGACCTATAGCACAGTTTTGGTAATGACTAGGTTTTCTGCGAGAATGTTGAGGATAAAGCACGTGCCTTTTGATAATAATGTGGCCTTAATTATTTAGTTCGTTTTTACCTTTAGGTATAAACCTAACCTAACCTAATCTTTAATCTTTGAGGATTTATTATTTTGGTCGGCATTTGTATGAGAATCGTTCGTAGCTGTGAAAATAGGTCTTCAAATGTAAATAACAGGTTATCTATCGATTATCTGCGTTTTTTTCACCTAGCTGCAGAATTAACTCATCTCTACCAAATTAATAAATATTTTAATTAAAACAGAAGTTTGCGATGTTTCAACTTAACCGGCCAAGAGGAAGTTCTTCAAAGATCTGATCAGGTCCTAGGTGTGGACTTGTTCAGACGTTTGGGGAACTTCCTCCTTGCAGATTAAGTTGAAACTTACGTAGTATCCTCTGATGATCCGATCTGATGACATCATCATGGTCCTCCTCATAAGCCTCATTTCCATTTATGCCAAACTTCCCGTTTCTGTGCGCAACCGGTGAGTTCCGGGTGCGTGATTTTCAACCTCAGGGTATTAAACAAACATGTGAGAACGTTATCTATGAAAAAGTGATCCTTGGGGAGCACAGTCAATCTAAGAAATCCATACTACATACTAACTCATTTGAATATTTTTTACTTATCCACTCAACTAATATTATAAACGTGAAAGTAACTCTGTCTGGGAAAATAGATAGACCATGATCTGGGTAAGGATGTGGCGACATCTACAACGCCACATGCGAACTATGCAACATACTGACGTCACGCAGAATCCTGCATTGCGCAAGCAGAGTTTACTACGCAATTACCATATATACAACGCCCCGACAGAAATCGTCGAGCAGTAGCCGACCAGACACGACATCCGTCTGATCGGAGCATCCTCCCTTTTATATGAAGGATGAGTAAACTTTTCACCCTGTTCCGCAAACCTCTATAAGGATATAAAATACTTTTTTTATCCCGATAGTACGTTCCAGTGGAATAATTTTCGGCCTCCATGCGAGCTAAGCCGTGGGCTAAAACGTAGTAAGGAATACTAATAGAGGAGTATGAACCTGGAGGCTAAATAAGATACTTACCATGTTTACTGTTATTCCTCATATGTATGGGAGCGCTGTATATCCTGTTCTGCACGTTCATGGCGTTCTCTTTAACATTGGCTAAGTTGGTGTGCGAGGTGTTTGCCGTCAGGTTTCCGCTCTCCGATTTGTTGTCCACCGTTATTGAGTCGCGGTATTCTGTTAGGATGCCTGTTCTGGAATCATAGATAATAGTAGAAGAAGAAGAATACTAATAATATTGCTTGATTCAGTAATAATTATGGCACACATAACGCTACCGAGTGCACTGGGCCCGTGTGGTGGATCAGTGCCCACTTCCTCGCAGGAAGAGGAGGCCTGTGTCCAGCATGAATGTCAGCAGTGATAACATTATAGGCAGATTATGCTATATAAGGTTATCGTTTTTTAAAAGTTGATTTCAGATTTGGGTATCTTCGCCAAAATCGAATTATTGTAGCATTTATACCTCAGGATAGAGGCCTTTAAAAGTGCATCAGGTGAAGATTCACAGAATTAGAACTGGTCTTTTGATTCGGAGAAACAAAATATCCAACAGGGATATTTTTATACACTTATCCCGTTAAAATTATCCAAATAAGACAACACAAACAAACAGATGACAGATCTCAGATGATGATCTTCATGATAGATGCCAAGAAGTTGTCAGAAGTCAAGGTTTTTAAAGCCTTTTTTTTAAATCTTAATGTATAAGTAAGTATCACAAATGGTGGACGTACCTCTGTCTCTTCACAAGTATGTAGATACAGCTAAGAAGACAGATTGTGAGTAGTATTGAGCTGCAGATAATCACTAGCATGTTCAAGTCGAACAACTCTGCCGGAGGTCCCACTTCACCTGGATCGAACATATAGATTTTTTAGAACATACCCCACATAATAGGTATGTACTTGTAGTTTGTAGTGTAGGAATGCCCTTCTGTTCAATATGGAGAATAGAATTGAGAAATAATATAATACTTATAATACCTGCTGTTACAGTTTGTTTAACGGCCCAAAACTAACTAAAGGACTAGTCTCTCGATATCTGTAGCAAGATTGAGAAGGTATCTGTCTCTCTCTACCCGTCTGATGTCATCATCTATTGTACGATGTCTCACCTTTTTAAACAGCGATGGATCAGATTACAAGGGGTTGGGACAGCCTGTATGCGGAGTCACCTACATGGGACGCGATGACGTTAGCCAGCGCCACATGTCGTGCGGTGTTCCACAGGGCTCGGTCCTGGGCCCGCTGCTGTGGAACATCGGGTACGACTGGGTGCTGAGAGGCGAACTCCAACCGGGCGTCGACCTGACGTGCTACGCGGACGACACGCTGGTCACGGCCCGGGGGAGTTCGCACAGGGAGGCAGCGTTGCTGGCGACGGCTGCGGTTTCACAGACGGTGAGCCGCATACGGCGCCTCGGCCTGGAGGTGGCCCTCAACAAGTCGGAGGCCATGGTGTTTCATTGTCCCCGGCGGGCGCCACCGTCGGGATCCCACATTGTGGTGGGGGGGGTACGAATCGCTGTCGAGCCCACCATGAAGTACCTGGGCTTGGTGCTCGACAGTAGGTGGAATTTTGGCCCCCACTTCCGGCGGCTGGCGCCCAAGTTGTTGGGCGCGGCTGGGGCGCTGTCAACGCTGCTTCCCAATCTGGGGGGCCCGAGCGCCGCTTGTAGGCGGCTCTACGTAGGGATCGTGCGATCGATGGCCCTTTACGGGTCCCCGATCTGGGCGGCTGACCTGACGGCCGGCAGCATTGCTGTTCTGCGAAAGCCGCAGAGAGCGATGGCCGTCAGAGTCATAAGGGGGTACCGCACGATCTCCTACGAGGCGGCTTGTGCACTGGCCGGATCCCCGCCCTGGGACCTGGAGGCGAAGGTGCTCGCGTCACTGTACCGGTGGCGCGAGGAATGGCGGGCGCGGGGCGAGCGACCGATGCAGCGACATATGGAGCAGCGTCGGTCGCAGCTCCGCGAGGTCCTGGTGGCGGAATGGCGGGACAGGCTCTCACGCCCTACCGCCGGCCTCGTCACTATCGAGGCGGTCCGGCCGGTGCTCGACCTCTGGCTCGGGAGGAGGCACGGCTCCCTGTCGTTTCGGGTGACGCAGGTGCTCTCGGTGCATGGTTGTTTCGGGAAGTACCTGTGTCGCATAAACAGGGAGCCGGACGCCCGGTGTCACCACTGCGTCGACTGTCGGGAGGACACGGCGCGGCATACGCTGGCAGAGTGTGCCGCTTGGGAGGAGCCGCGCCGTGCCCTCATCTCAGGAGTAGGCAGTGACCTGTCGCTGCCGGCCGTAGTGAACGCTATGGTCGGCGGCGACGAGTCCTGGGACGCGGTGGTATCCTTCTGCGAAACAGTTATCTCGCAGAAGGAGGCTGCGGAAAGGGAGCGAGAGATCTCATCCTCTCACCCGGCCCGCAGCAGGCGCACCGGGCGTCGGCGGAGGGCGGACAACGCCCTCTTCCAGCCCCCCTAAATGGGTCCAGGGACGACGGACTTGGGGACGTCCGTCGCCCCCCATACATCAGGACCCGAGGCGGCGGCGCGTAGTGTTCCACGCGCGCCCCTCTTAGACGTCGCGGGGGGAGTCAAACACCTCACTCCCCCCGCTCGACCGGACGGGGCCCGCAGAGGCGGGCCGGCACCAGTCGGGGGTTGCGGAAGATTCTTATGTTCCCGCGACCCCCGACGCAGGTGTGAGATGGAACACCGGGGTGGTTTTTAGTCAGTAAGAGTCTGACAGACCCCTCCGCCCCCCCAGGGCGGGGGACATCCATGAGGATTTTCCACCCGGATCAAAAAAAAAAAAAAAAACCTGTATGCGGAAGGCGGAGAATAGGGTGTTGTGGCGCAGCATGGGAGAGGCCTATGTCCAGCAGTGGACTGCGATAGGCTGAGTTGACTTCACAGCCAGTGGTACCTCTGGGCAAATATTTTGCTCCATTTGTCCTTTCTTAATAACATGATCTATACAAATATTATAAAGATGTAAAGGTGTCCTGTCAGTTCACCAAAAATTCATTTACAAGTTTTTACTTGACAAGCAACGATTGGCAAAAACATGATTTGTCATTTCATCATTATACAACAACAAGTTTGCCAAATAATTCACTTTAGAAAATAATTATCCGATAAACTTTTTTTTACTAACGTATTATTTGACTAACAATTAATTTTTTGTTAATTTTATCTCATAAAATAACGTTTGCAATAAAAACTTTTTACATATTGACTTATTATTACGCAATTTCCTAAAAAATTCAACTCACTAAATAGGTATTAAGTTAGTTAGTCATTTAATTTAGTACCTAGTGTAATAGTTAGTTTTGTTAAATATTGCACAATATTCTATTTATTAATTAATTAATTGTTTTTGTATATTTTTTGCATTAAAAATTAATTAATTGTATTCATTGTGATTGTATTAGTATAAATAATTAGGTATCTTAATTGCAAGTGGCTTGCTAAAGATTTCAATAACTTAATTTCCAAATAATTTTCTTTTTGCATCAATATTCTCGTGATGCGTTTGTGAGAGTATTCATATTTATAGGCGAATAACTGATTGATTATTGATCACAAATATTGATGTTGTCTATAAATGATCTCTAATCTAGAATCACAATATGAACGTCAGCTGTCAGATGACAAAGACATTGACGTATGGAAACGTTCCATTTAAACTATATTATATTAAACGTAAATTATTATTTTATAAATAGAAAGGTCTTAATTTAAAATATATGTTATTAGCATTTATTTAATTGATATTTCATAGACAGAAGTATTTAATGTAAATGGTATTTATTCTGACTTAAAAGGTCGCTTCACAAACAACGATTCTAGAGTTTTCAAACAAGTCATGTTTGGTGGTTTTACTTAATCAAAACAAATGTATATTATCTTAGTATTAAAATAAATGATTAAATAATAATTAATATGATACTAGTAATATTTCTCATGATTTAATATTGCAATATAAAAGTAACAAGTTGTTTTAGACGATTCTCAGATCTTAAAGATGATGGTAATATAATATAAGATTTTACTTAAATATTACAATTAAATACATACTAAATTGCTAAATAATCTTATGAATTTTTAAAATAGTTCCACTATACTAGATTTTTTAATTAAAACCTATATTAGAAGATATTTAGCAATTATGTACAACCATCTCTGATTGGTCTAAAAAGGCGGCAGAATGGGCGGCAATGTTTGTGGTACTGACTGGTAATATGGAGGTATTTCAATGGGTTACCGCCAATTTTGAAGGGGATCTTGGTTCGAATGGTTGGACGAGATAGGACAGACTCACAGATCCTGAGTGATGTCCATTGTCCATAATATTAATTTGCTAAAAGCCAATGTACCTAAGGAAATCACGCTGCATAGCGAAGTTCTTCTTAAATTGTAAAAATTGGATTGAATTATGATCATCACATCCCTTCTAGTGAAAGATCGACTGACTATAATGTTCATGTAAGTTACATATTTGATATTATAATATTGATTAGTATTGCTGATCTATGTTGTACTGTATGTGGGATACATATATGTAGCTAATATTGCTTATGTGTGTTAAATCGAATTAAGGAATATTCATGTTCTTTCCTTACATTGACAAAGTTGCTAACTTTGAGAAACGGACCTTGTGTTAACAATAATAATAAGCTAATGTAAAAATGTGTCGACAAAAGACTAAAACAAGTTGCCATGGAGTTTCTTATCCTTCTTCTCCATGAAGACCTAGTTTTGGAACGGATAATAGCTTTCTCATTAACTTTACCTACATAAATTTATTGACAAGCCTAATTGAAATAAATGCCTGGTCTTGTCTTTCTGTGCTTTTCTTCATAAAATCCTTTCCCTACACACCATAATCATAGGTACTTTCTTACATATTAGATAACTAGCCATTCTGACACTCAAAGCTAACTAATTAAGTGGATGCCAATACATATAAATGTAGTATTTCATCCACTTTCTAACACGTTCGTCTTTCGAGATATAATAGGTCTTTACCTATGAAATTGCCGTTTTGTATGAAAAAATTTAAACGAATTTTTTTCATGAATTTTTTATTTGTATTAATCGAAGTAATCACCCATGCAATCAATGCATCTTTGCCATCGCAGTGGCAGTTTATTGATGCCCTTCTTAAAGAAATCAGCTGGACGGGAGGCAACAAATTCTTCAAAGGCATTTTGTACTGCCTCTCGGGTATTAATTTTTTTTCCCGCCAAGAAGTTATCCAAATTCTGGAAAAAGTAGTAGTCTGTAGGCGCAAGGTCTGGTGAGTAGGGCGGATGACGGAGAGCTTCCAACCCCAGTTCTTGCAACTTGGAGACCGTCTGCTGTGCAGTATGAGGTCGCGCGTTGTCGTGCAGGAGCAGCGGAGACGAGCGATTGACCAATGCTGGTTGGAGATGCGCCAGCTTCTCCATCATTGTGTTCAGTTCTTCACAGTACACATCTGCAGTAATGCTCACCCCGTTTGATAAGAAGCTGTGATGAATCACACCGGCGCTAGACCACCAAACAGTGACCATCACTTTTCTAGGGGTAAGTTTTCGTTTAGGGCATTGTTTAGGTGCTGAACCAGGATCCAACCAACTTGCTGAGCGCTTACGGTTATCAAACAGAATCCATTTTTCATCGCAGGTAACAATGCGGTTCAAAATTCCTTCATTTGTGTGTCTGTTGAGCAGTGCAAGGCACGTCTCGACGCGTACTTCGCGCTGGCGATCATTGAGTTCGTGGGGCACCCATTTGTCAAGCTTTTATACCTTGCCAATTTGACGCAAATGGACCAATATTGTTTTGACGCTAACGTCGAAAGCTGCTGCTAATTCAGCCGTAGATTGTGTATCATCAGCTTCCACAATCGCCTTTAATTCGTCATTGTCGACCAAAGTCTTCGGACGACCGCGAGGTTCATTTTTCAGGTCGAAATTTCCAGAACGGAAGCGAGCAAACCAATAACAGGTGGTGCGTTGGTTTGTAGTGTTAGCTCCGTAAACGTCGTTGATGTTGCGTGCCGCTTGTGCCGCGTTGCTGCCACGACGGTACTCATATTCCATAATTACTCGAATTTTTAACGTATCCATGATGACGAAAAAGATTGAAATGCGATGAAAATGTAACACTAATCAATAAAGAAATGACTACTTTTAGAAAAAAATATCCATGTTTTTAAAATAAAATTAATTTGAAATTAGAATTCTTAGCCAAACAAAAATTATTTTGATTTGAAATGGCCAGTACTGCAGAACGGCAATTTCATAGGTAAAGACCTAATATTTCTTATTTTATTTTGCAGGAGGAGCACCTTACATTTTTTGTTCAATCTCATTGGCATTGCTTATAGTTTTTTTAATTAAAACACCGGGTCCGGGTATGTTTTCTATAAGCACTAATTTATATGCCAGAAACGAATTGCGCTAAAAGAAAAAAAAAAATTGTAGGCTACCCGAATCCGAACTAGTTAGATTAGGTAAATCATTTAAAAAAAAATGTTAGGTTTGGTTAGGTTAAAACTGTGACCCTACGCACGAGCCGAGGGAGCGAAGCGAGCGGTGCCGTGGCAGCGGCCGACGAGTGCCAGAAACGACTAGATTATATAAAAAAAATACTTCACTAGGTTTAAACTAAAAAAAACTGCAACCAATTGCAACCATGTAGGATTCCGTTTTCAAAATTTTATCGCAATCTTAAGATAGCCGCTTTTTCAAGATCTAATATGCAAACTCTTGGTTTAACATCTATCGATGTTAAGAAAAGAAAAGAAAATAAATAATAAATAATTTCTGCTCCGTTCCATAATCATTTCAAATATTGTGTCACTGGTTTAGAAAATGTTTTATACTCGTAAAATGATATTTAGTATAAACGTGATTTTTCCAAAAGAATCTAAATATCAAATGAAAAACGTATAAATGATTTAATATCATCCAAAACATTTGTAAAGAGAAGCATTTGCCAAATAAACGTTTGTAAAGGGAGTGTATTAAAAAAAATGCATTTGCGGAATAAGTTGTTTGTGAAATAAATAGTAGGTATACGAAACGTTGGTTGTAAACTAAAAAATTGTCAATGGTGTTTTGGTGAAACATTAGTGAACCAGATGTAAATTCGTTTGCTTGTTTATGATAAGTAATCTCTGAAAGAACAAGAAGATAATATTTATAAACTTACTGCCATCCTCATTCTTAGTAGCATAGCTGTAGGTCGTAGTGACGCTACCAGCCTCATTAGTAGCTGTCACTCGCAGCTGGTACCACGTGCCTGGGGAGAGGTTTGATATCGCGGACGTCGGGATCTTCGCCTGGTAGAGGGATGGGAGGCTCCAGGGTGAAAGGTCTGAGTACGGCTGTGGTAGAAAAAAGACCAAAATTAGTTTATAGTAAAGTTTTGAGACTTCCTCTTATTTAAGTAATGATACCTAATTAATCAATTGTCTATATATAAAGCTTAGTAGAGTTGCCTGCGAGACGATCTATGATAACATTATATAGGTACCTATGAGTACTAAACGAATACCTCTAAAGACTAGAATAATATTATAATAATGCATAGACTAATGATTGTGGGAGTAAATAGAGCTTATTACAACTTCATCAATCACGATTTTTGTTTTCTGGTCCTACGATCCAACTTAGGGCCAATAAATTATGTGATAAATCTGACCCGGGTGGTATCTTACATAAATATTTCACACTAGCTTCTAAACGTGACTTCGCCCGCGTGAAATTTCTTGCTCCCCGGCCCACCCCGTCGCATCGCATCACCTGCTCGCGCTATCACTTGGTTTACGCTTAGCGTTCTTACTAACTTTTATTCTTTTTGCGCGGCTCCTTAGGGTCATAGCGTGATGTTAAATAGCCTAATAGCTTTCCTCAAGAATTGGGCTATGAAATGCAAAAATAATTTATCAAATCTGACCGGTAGTTCCAGAGATTACCCCCTACATAAAAACAAAGAAACAATACCTCTTTATAATATTAGCATAGATTTGTTACAAAGCCAACTAAACCATATTATTCTGAGCTCTGATCCACGTCCGGGCTCCAAGCTGCCTATACTCCACGTCCAGCACTGTAAGCGCACACCCGGCGTGGTCCCAGCCGGCTACTTGTAGGTACAAGTGTGACGCGTTGCTCCACAGCCACTCGTTTGTGTTCGGTGGGATTGGTACTGAAAAGATTTATAAAAGGAAGATAAAGTACCTATGGTTGTAGTGAGAGCAGAAAGCACTATTATGATTTTGGTTTTGAGGCCATTTCTGTAGCCTATTCCTGTGTGAGATGAAGATGTAATGTGACGAAATTGCTCGCAGATTCTTTAAAAGAAAAAGTGATCACGAAAAGTACAGAGTGGGTGTAAAAAAACATTATTTCTTTTAATTAAGTGAAACTAAGGCCTGCTAGCACCTCAGACCGCTAAATACATTTACGGCTAAACGTAAGCGGTTGTAAAGATGAAGATGACGGAGACAGAAAGATGTTTGTGTTTGTTTTAACAATTTTTAGCCTTAAACGCATTTAGTGATTTGCGGTGCAAGCCCAGCCTAAATGTTTTTTTAAATGCAACAGATGCTCAAAAGTAAAATACTTCGTCAGCAATTTCGATACGGATTATTGCTAGCTACAACTGTTTTAAATAAAGGAAAAAATAAAAGGAGGGAAATTGGTATCTTACCTCCACCCAAAGTACTGACATCCAAATACGCAGGCTCTGAGGTTCCAACTTTGTTAGTGGCAGTGATCCTCAAAGAGTACTTGGTGCCACACTTCAGACCAGTCAAGGCATGTTTCCTAATGCCCGATAAGTTGGGCAACTTGTTAGCTGGCCATGCCTCTCTCCAGGGACTGTTGGCTTCTTTCCAGGTTAGACTATAACCTGTAGAAAAGCTTGATTAAAGCCCCATTTACATGATGCAAGTATCTAGTTTGGCTTCAACATTATATGGTATTTCACTGGCCAATTTTTTTCATATGAGCTTTTGCTGTTGTAGTTTGGTCCATCGGTTAAAATGCTGTACATTGTACAACTGATCAGAAGATTATTTAACTGACTCAGAAGCAATCTTTTCATCACAGTTTGTAAGAGGGTAGCGTGCTAATTGATCATGAAGTTAGTTATGATTGCTCAATTTATAGAGTCATAACACTGCAGGATGCTTGCGCCAGGGGTGCAGGCATCCTAAAGTTATTTGCAAATGAAATGCCTTTGTCCACGACAGATAAGCACAACTTCAAACATATTATATTGTGTGGACTATTATACTTCTGCAGGTTGGTTGGAGGGTCTTATCCATTCATACCTTAAACATTCAGATTACCTTATAATTTAAAATCCAAAATCAAAAACCACTTACTAATCTTCTGACTAGCACTTCTATTGCTAACAGTGTAATAAGGCTGCTCCCACTCCACCAGTATCGAGTCTTTGTACGGCGTCGCTCGTAGTATCGGCGCCTCAGGCAGTGGTAGGACGATGACTGTGTATTCTACCTGGTCAGAGCCGTACAGGTTCTTGGCTAAGCAGGTATAGTTGCCGCTTAGGGATTGGTCTATATCTGTAAATAGGAGACATTTAAATTAATGACTGAAGGGTCAGTATTATTGTAATTAAAGAGAATAAAGTGACATATTATTGTAATTTTAGAAGATTAAAAAAAAGTTTAAACAACTGTAACCCAACTACGGAAAAAATAAAAGTGATCTAAAAAGTACCCAACAAGAAATTATTTCAGACAGAAATCAAGATATAGGTACAAAAATAATCAAAGTAAACCCGTCGTCGCATGCCATTATAATTTTGTAGGTGTTCCTGGCACCCACATGGTATACAGGCATGCGACCACAGCTTTACCTTCACCTTCGTACTTACAGATGTCTTGATTTCTTTCTGAAATATTTTCTTGTTTCGTACTTTTTAGATCACTTTTATTTTTCCGTAGACGGGTTACAGTTTTTTAAACTTATTTTTTTATTTTATACTTTTAACGTCTTTACACCGCAGATCAGTAAATAATATCATTAGCACAGCGCCATCTATGAGTTAATACTGGTTAACTCCAATGTCATTAAACAACGTGCTAAACACCAAGATTCAAAAAATTATATCACTGAGCACAGTGCCACCCACCTAGGGAGTATGAAGTGTATGCTCTCCTTTACACTATTGTGTATGTATGCTCCGCTATAATTATGTATCAAGTTAATGCTTGATTAGCGTTTTATGTCATTTTACTTGTTTCGTATTAAATATAGACATTATACTTTTGGCAGCCAATCTGATTTGTTCTTTATAAATATCCTTACAACCCTAAACACCTCAAGTAATAGAAAAAGGTTACTTTGGTCACTGCACTAAAATATTCATTAAAACAGCGCCATCTATTGGCTAATAGCAAGTAAGCAGGAAATTAAATTCCAATAGCAGTACATAATTCCATAAACGAAACCATAGCCAACCACAGTAACCATATCGAGCTTCGTAGAAATCCGAAATCCTTCTTATGAGTGGCATTACAAATCGTTACTATTTATTAAGATTTGATTAACTGCGCGTTGGTATTATTTTAACAATGTTTTTTTTGTATCAGCCTTAGGTAATAATTTATGCAGCCACGCCGTACATAGTCTCACTTTTGCTTGTTTTTAACAATTTAAACATATTTAAGACAATATGATATTTATGTACATATTTGTAATGTGTTCGTTAAGACCTTTCTTTTGGTAATAAAAATGTCATGATTATTTCTCTGTTTTTTTTTTTCGAGCCCAGATATTTGCTTGTAAAGTCCAGCATATTAAATATAAAGAGAATTTATATAGCCTATGAAACCCGCACCATTGTTACAAATCTATTGATATCTCATTCATCAAAATCGGTTCAGTAGTTTAGGCGCTACGGTGAAACACACGTAAATACAAACATACTTACATACATACATACACAGACTGCTAAAATCATAAAACATTATTTTGGCTTTGCCGTAGTCGGGTAAAAATGCAATAATTGTAACCCAATAAGATTTTATGGAGAGAAGTGGTGGCCCAGTGGTAACGACCTCGACTTACGTGATTTAGCTCGTGGGTTCGAACCCAGGCAGGCGTTTTACTTTGTGTAAATTATTTCATCACCACTGCTCTCAAAAAGGTAAAAGGAAAGCATCGCGAGAAAACCGGCATGGCCCAGAACCAAAAATTTGAAGACATGTGACATCTACCAACCCGCACTGGGCCCGCGTGGTAGGTTACAGTCCACTCCCTCTCGAAGAGGGCCTGTGTTCCAGCAGTGGGAACGTTATAGGCTGATTATGTTTATGCTAAGATTTTATGTAAAATCAGCAGTGATCGGAGTAGGTAGATTGATTTTTAGTACTTGTATCATAAATGCACACAGAAAGAATAACGTGGATAAGCCATTTTTCCGGAAAGTAATTCCGGTATTTCCGGATTTAGTATTTCCGGCGGGCGTACGCATTGTTCTGATAACCGGTTATTGTACCACCCATGATCCTTTGTTCTGATTGGTCGTTGGGTTTTGTCAAATCGTGACAAAAAAAAAAATAGGAAGAATAATAAAGAATAAAATTGCTCATTTTATTACAATTCCTACCTTTTTTTTGAGGATGGCAAATCATCAAATGACTCCTTCCACTCTGGCAGAATACAATTCCTACATAAGTTCCGGTTTTTTTTTAATAATCCACCAATTCCGGAGGAATGTCCATAGTAATATATACGTTTCGGATCAATGACCCCAGTTCAATCTACCTACTCCGATCACTGAAAATCAGCGTATCTATCATTATAGGCAATTTTTGATGATTTGCATCATTCATCTTATCGCATAATCTTATTTTAATATTTCTGGTAAAAAATGCTAAGATGGCATTGTACCAACAGGATAATATAATTTGAAAGCAGAAGTTAACACAGGCCCGATATCAGAAGCAGAATTTGAAACACTTCAATTTAAAGTAAATTCCTCGGAATCTTATCACTATTTGCCCATATAGTCCCACAGCAGAGCAAAGGCCCTCCTAACATATTTTTGCTTTTCTCAGTGGAGCTCAGTTCATCCAGCCATCCCTTTCTTGACCAATCAAGATTTTGTTGAACATTTTAATAATTTCGAAACAACGGTACTTACTGTTAATTAGAAGACTGTCATCATGGTTCCTTGTGAACCTCGGATGGTGGGTGATGATGTTATGTTTGTGATACCACACGGTGCGAGGTGGCGGCACTCCCACACACTGACACTCTAGCAGGAGGGAACTGCCCACTCCTACTGATACTGTGCCTCCCAGAGATGCTACGCCAGCTACAACTGGAAGGAGAAAGGTTATGTGATAAGTGACATAGTATTGAAAAGAGTTGCATTAGAACTTATGAACATAATTATACACCATCGACGACCTTTTGTGTTACTGTTAGTTTGTTCAATTTAATTAGCCGGTTCTGTATATATCTCACCTTGAAAACTAAGCTTTACTTAAGCTCATTTTAGTGACTTGAAGTATGCTGTCAATCCCTAGCATCAAGTGGGATGGCAGCTCACTTCACCCAAGTTTTCACGGTGAGATGTTTACGGAATACATCAGCAGAAGTCTTTATTCAGTTAAGAATATTTCAAATTCATTTTTCCTTCTTATGCTATAAAATACCACTATTGGTTTTCAACTAGGCACGCCCTTTCCAAAGTAAATAATTAAAACTAAAGATTCTAGTTACCTCTTTGCGTCGGCGTATGCACCACCCTCCTGGTCGCAGCTCCTTCTCCGGCCGGCGTGCTGGCAGTGAGCCAGGCCTCATACGTCCTGCCAGAGACCAGCTCCTTGACCTCAGCCGCGCAGCGACCGAGCGAGTCAATGCGAAGTGTCTGTGGCGGGCCACTGCTGCGGTAAAGTTGAAGAAGAAGCTGAAGATATTGAACTTAATGTTTAGCGAAGATTCTGGGTAAGAAGAGTTTTAAGCGTTTGTGTGGCCCTATTTTAGCGTCAAGTTTGTTGTTTGTTTCAATGCTACAATCAATATGGCTTGCGGTTTTGCACATTATTTAATTTTTCACTAATTTTTGTAATTTGTGTCTGACCGTGGGATAACTGTGAGTCAGAAAACTGACTGTTATTTTGCAGCCCTTAGCAAAAAAACATCTCTGAACCAGAATCAATTACAGAACCCATAAAGCCGCTCCGTTGCTTTGATTTTGTCGCAATAAGTTCCCGATTACTCTGAGAAAATTGGATACTATAGCAAAGTGAATGACCTTACGTTCATGCATACCCACTCGCTCACACACACCAGCACACAGGAGGTGTAAGGTGTGGGGAGCGAGGAGCGCGCATTACAGCGGGGGTGGCGTCCGCCAGTCTCATAATCAATTGCAACAAACCGTCGCGTCGCCAACAAGATGCGCGCGCGTCTGTTCGTCATTATACTCGCGTACACGACTTACGACGTCGATCGATACACACACGCCGCGTTTAAAAAACAAGTTTACAAATTGTACAGTAACCGGGAATACATGAAATGGTAAGAGAGTACATCGAAAGAGCTGAAAGTCTGTAATATTTATAGTGGGGTGAAATTAAACGCCTTTTTTATTACGACGAAGCGTAAAGTTATGAGGACCTAAAATTTAAACTCATTAGTTCATTTGACACTGTAAAAAGTGAAAGTATAGTGCTCGATAGATTACGGTCAAACGCAATCATACAAGACTGCTGTTTGGAGAGAAATGGACTCCACTTCGAGCAATAACTGATTTTGTTTGATTGACCTTTTTAGTTTCGTTTTTATCTTGACTTTATTAATTATTAATTACAAGCTGTTCATGCCCGGCATTGCCCAGGGTAAATTTCATACAAATATAGCATCCTTTCTGACTTTCCCGATGGATTTTCCAAAAATGTTTTCTCATACAAACCTTGTCCTGACAATTACAAATACTACAACAATGAATTAGCCAAATAGGTGCAGCCGCTTTGAACTGATGCGCGAACAAACATTTTTGGCAAATGATTTGTATTTACATAGATAGATTGTATACATAAAGTGATTACATTCTTTTTTAATGCGCTTGAATGCTGACAAAAATATTTTGTACTGGCTTTTGCCCGCGGCTTCGCTCGCGTTTTTTAGAATTTGACAATCAATTCGGGTTTTTCGGGGAATTATAGTTAGCGAGGATGAAAAACCGGTCTATCGAAAAAAAAAATACTAAATAAAAAATTACTCTTAACCCTAATAGCATTTACTGCTGGCGCTTGGTTGGGCCACGTGCACGTGGTCGTGGCCCAACCAAACGCCAACAATAAATGCTATTAAGGAACATACTACAAAAGTTTCTACAATAATATAATTCAATCATGATTCGAATGACACGTGGCGCCATCTATTATCATAAGAATGTTATTGTTGTTTTCCTCGGGAACAATACTTTTTTTCGGGATGAAAGGTACCCTATGTCCGTTTCTGTACACCTGACAACGTATGCACAGTTTCAGGATGATGGGTTCAGTGGTTTAGGCGTGAAAAGGTAACAAACAAACAAACTTACTTTCGCATTTATAATATTAGTTAGGATTAGGATTTTGACGGTCTTTAAGCCAGTAAAAGTATGAAGGAAAAACAAACACGTAACATAATTGCTTGGCTCATGGCACAATGCAATAGGCCACTGGGCACTCGGTCAGTGACCGACCGCTGGAGGTACCTTTACGAAGCGACGAGCGGTGACAATAAAGTTCGTTTTTTGTTGGAAAACTTTGAGACGTATTAATTGTTTTTTCGTTAATCAATAACCGAAGATAATAAAATTAGAAAATAATATGTTTATTTCAGAACAGGTTCTGTTAAAATAGTTAAGGTGTTTAAAATAAACATGTATAATACATATTTTGACATATATTAGGTTGGGGACAAAGTCTTTTCGCATTATAGTATGTATGAACTTGTAATAAAATCTCTTTGGCTATTTGTATCTGGCTGGTTTTGGTATCATTGAAAGTTTAAATTTTAAAGAACATAATTCCAAAATCAAATTAGGAAAATGTGTGATTTTCATTTGTTTTTCGTACTGTCAAGATGATCTAATGAAGAAATTCGATACATTTTAAAATTTTACTACAAAAAAGGTAAAAACGCAACGCAAGCCGCGAAAAATTTGCGATGTTTATGGACCTAGTGCAATGTCTGTGAGAGTAGCACAAATTTGGTTTAAGCGTTTTCAATCCGGAAATTTTGATGTCAAAGATGCACGTCGCTCTGGTCGTCCTATTACGGATAAAATGGATGCCATTTTTGAAAAAGTGGAGCAAGATCGGCATATCAGTAGTTACGACGTAGCTGAAGAACTGGGAATTGACCACAAAACAGTTTTGGCACATTTGAAAAAAACTGGGTACACAAAAAAGCGCGATATTTGGGAACCTCACGAGCTCACTGAAATAAACCTAATGACTCGTGTACTCATTTGTGATTCCTTATTACGACTTAATGAAACCGAACCATTTTTGAAGAAGCTGATAACTGGTGATGAAAAGTGGATCACGTAGGACAAGAACGTGCGAAAAAGAAAAAGGTCGTGGTCAAAGGCCGGTCAGGCTTCACAGACTGTGGCGAAACCCGGGTTAACTCGCAACAAGGTGATGCTGTGTGTGTGGTGGGATTGCAAGGGCATTATTCATTATGAGCTGTTACCACCAGGCAGAACCATCGATTCTGAACTCTACTGCGAACAACTGACGCGATTAAAGCAAGAAGTTGAGAGAAAGCGGCCGGAATTAATCAACAGAAGAGGTGTGGTTTTCATCATGATAACGCTAGACCTCACACGTCTTTAGCCACTCAGCAAAAATTAAGAGAGTTTGTCTGGGAGGTGTTAATGCATCCGCCGTATAGTTCTGACCTTGCACCTTCAGATTTCCACCTGTTTCGGTCTCTTCAGAATTCTTTAGGCAGTGTCAGGTTAACATCACGAGAGGACTGCCAAAACCACTTGTCGCGGTATTTTAATCAGAAGTCCCAAAATTTCTATAGCAATGGGATCATGTCCCTACCTACGAGATGGCAAAACGTTATCTTACAATATGGTACCTACATACTTTAGTTAAATGTGAATAAACTATATAAAAAAATGTTTTGAATTTTCTTAAAAAATGCGAAGAAACTTTTTCCCAACCTATTATTTTCACGCCATATCATGGCAGGACATGTTGAAACCAAAATTACTAAAATATCTATTGTACCATATTCTAGCAAATAAATATTTTCGATTTTGATTTGATTTGGTAATGGTCTATGCTTATTAATTAGTTATACTGGGGCGCAACTTAAAAAAACCTGAGGATAAACATGCATTTAGCAAATGGACCTTACTATTGAATCAATAGTTTGAAGGCGGACTTTCGCAACAGGATTTGAACTGTCATTAATTAAATCAGAAGAATGATTATTATAATTTAGAAAGCAATGCAAACTGACCTGGACGTAGGCTTCACATAGACTGTGTAGTGCAGCAGTTCTCCATTAGGATGGAAAGGCTTCTTCCAACTGACGAGGAGTGATGATGATGATAGTACCAGGACTTTGATGTCTGCTGGCGGACCGGGCACTGCGGATGAAAATTGTGGAAACTAGGATACAGGGTAGACATGACATAATAAAACAATATCAAGAAAATGGATTTAATAAGTATTTATCATGTCCACGTTTATGGGTCCACAAATGTAAAAAGGCTGTGATTAGAAAAAAATACTAATAAGTACTGTCGGGATGTCGTACCCGTTTCCGGCACAAGTAGGAATCCAGTTATCTGACAAGGATTTATTTCTTTCAACGTACAATAATATAGAACAAATTCACGCAAGCTTTTCCAAGAAGGGACGAAGAAGGGGAATTAGGGTCCTCTAAACTAACAAAAAAATACAATAAGTCTTAGTTATATGTCTGTGGTTATAAGTTTCGACTTAATAGCGAAATCCCGTGACACTATTCTAAGTAGGATGTAGTTCATGAATGAACTACTGATTCAGTCTCATAAAAGGTCTGTGGGTGGTCGATACATCCCCGTCAGGGGGCGCGTCAGGCGGGTTACGGGCATGGCACTTAAAGCCCCACGATGTGATACGGTTGCCTGTCAATATGGGCACGTTCCTTGGGGGCCATGTAGACCTGGCCTGGGGCAAGTGTATCGGTAACGCCACTTGCATATGTATGTGGATGCATTGTTATTCAGCAGGAGCGGCACGGCACTATTACACAGTACCTTACCTGTACCGCTTACTTATTCTTCACGCCACCCCGGCGGTTTTAAAAAACAAGAATATTCTAGCAGAGGTCATTAACCGCGGAGAATGTTAAGACCGCGATTCAGAAAAATTACGTGACGCGACAGCGCCATCTTGTATCGAAGAGCGGCATTTTCTAGTGTCTCTCCTATATAATATTAGTCGCTAGTGAATCGAAGAAAAGGTTTGCTACAGTACTTACTTTGCTACGTAAAATTTATTTTTTCCCTGCATTCAAGAACCCCTATTGAATTAAATCCCTCTCACTCACTGATAGTGGTTTGTCAAATAAGCCATTGTCACCGTATGTTCTATTTTGTCGACCTTCTATTCCACCTACTTTGAGTCTGTGATGTCTCTGCCTATTCAGTTTGTTTTCTACAAGATAAACTTCAAAAGTTGACGACGTAGCTTGGTACCATACAAGAAGTACTTCCCCGTAAAGTACATCGGTTATTTAATCCTATCCTATCCTACTAATATTATAAATGTGAAAGTTTGTGAGGATGGATGGATGGATGGATGGATGTATGGATGGATGTTTGTTACTCTTTCACGCAAAAACTCCTGAACGGATTTGGATGAAATTTGGAACACAGATAGTTTCTAACCTGGATTAACATGTAGGATACTTTATATCCCGGTTTCCGACCTCCACGCGGTCGAAGCCGCGGGCAAAAACTAGTTTATTATATTTTCAAATAAAAATGCTTGCTTACTCACCATCTTGCAACGTAGCACACACAATCGGGTAGGAATAAGGACCAGGTCCAAAGTTTGAGAACCCAGCGACCTTCACTGTGTAGTTGGTGTACTTCAGAAGACCTTGCAAGTAAAGCTCCGAGTGTAATGATGTCTGGTTCTGCCAGGCCGCTTCTGGAAGATAGAATAGAATATTATTAAGCAGAACTACCATGATGGGTCCCACAGTTGGAATTAATATTTCACGCATACACTGTATTGTACGACTGTACAAATAAGTTTGTATTTCATAGTATTTTTCGATAAAACTATGAAAAACAATGGTATTTTTGCGGTTGTATCTCAAAAGCTATTGGTTACTTAGAAACATCATAATCTTTTTACTTTACTAGACCAATGAGACAGTTATTTTTATCAGGTGTTAAAAGTTATCTTACCATCAGTAGCAAACAGCACAGTGTACCCTACAAGCGAGCTGCCCTGTCCAGGTAGAGTGATGGGCTGCCAGCCGATACGAAGAGATGTAGAGGACACTGCTGTACATTCGACTGATGATGGGGCTTGGTCTGGAGCTGGAGACAGAAAGGGTTTGATTATTATATAACGTTATTTAGAAAATAAACGGCAATTTTATTTTAGGTGTCCAATTTAATGACTGAAGACTTATCGATTGTTAATGAGAGATGGGGACCCGGGGAGAAGCGAGGAACTAAAACAGCCAATGTGCATTCATGGGAAAAATGATTTCAATGTAATTTTAGAAACATGCTTACCTCCTTCTCTTGTATATTCGAATATTGGTAGCGAGAATGGACCCGAACCCGCATTAGTGAAGGCTGATATCGAAACTGCATACCTAGAAATATTAACTCAACTTAGATATAAATAGACCTTCACATTATAAAGCCAGGCATGATGAAGATTATCCTCTATATATAACCTTGTGTTCTTCATCAAGCCACTCAGCAAGGTTTCTTGCTTGCCCGACAGTTGCAACACTTTGATCGTTCGCGTGTCGGCTTCATCTGAAACTGAATCGTGGAGTCAAATAAGCTTCAATGAATATGAACAGTCAGTTTCAAGTGAAGGAGTACTGTAGAATATATTGACTAAAGTTTATTTGGAAACGTTTGAGTTAAGCGAAATTTTCTTTTGATATCAATGCCTGAGGTTTCACTTCGCGTAAATAGACTTAATGTTATGCGGGTAAAAATGTACAAACTAGAAATACATCCGAAATAGGATTATTTCTGACATTTTCATTTGGTGATTTTGTAGATAAGTGCTATGATATTCGAGCTATACTATCCATTCTCACTGTTCGCTGACTTTTATTTGTTTCGGATTTTTCTTTACTTTTGAAATTACTGCCTTTGTAAATTCAGATTAGTTATTAATTTTGCATTAGTTGACAGACCGCAATAATCTCACATCGTCTAGAATGCAATTGAAAAAACACTCAACTGAAACAATCATCTTGTTCATCCAACTTTAAATTCCTTCCATGTACCCACCTAAATCAACACGCTGTGCCACGGCTTTCACATGGTATCCCACGATGACTCCGTTGTGTGTCTCCTTCAGCGGCGCCGACCACGACACGTGCAGCTCGCCCGGACTGTCTGTCTGCTCTACTTGCACCTTCACTGGTGTTGATGATGGAGCTGGAATGATTAAAAAGAAAAATTAATAAGGATTCTAAAATATCCTTCAGGTTTTGATTGCCGTTAATGCCGTTAATGGGTTCGTAAACCAAGAAATTAACAATGTTTCTTTTTAAAGTGACCTTGGGTCTTTGTTTTTGGTGGTAGAAAACATTGCGCTGATTAAGGTTGCCTGTGCAGTAGAACGGAGAAGATCAGGACAGAATAGACATGCGCAGGCAGCCTTAAGGTCTGAAATAACCAATAAGTAAACACTGTAGGAGGAGACTGACTCACTTTAGGGCAAAGCCCTACAGTGAGTCAGTCTGCTCCTCTCTCTCCTCTCTCTCAGTAGACAAAATCTATGTCATACTATGCATTTTCTATTTTACCTTGAAAATAAAAACTACGTTTACGGTCTAACCAAACTAAATCGTAACACATAAATAGTTGATAAAAAATTAATGCTAAGTAATAATATCGGTAACCAAGATTTGTGGCCAGCCCAAAACCAGTTTGGTTTGTTACTTCAAAAGCTATCTATAAGTACCTTCTTCATGTGTAGTAAAATGAACTGGTGCTGTATACAGTGACACACCGACTTGATTGCCCGTAGCGATGCGCACGGCGTACGGCGTGGCTGGTCGGAGGTTCTGTAGCTCGACAGTCTGACGGAGCTCCTGCTCTTTTCTAAAATTAGACAAATTAAATTGAATGAGGAAATATAAAGATTCTGTAGTGTGGGGTTTTATAGTGCGAAGAAAGAATAAGGAAGATGTTCTGTATTCACGTGGACTGACGGAATATAAAAGATCACGGACAGGTACCTGGTTCAATAAGCAAACAACAAATATAATTATGTAGGTGGTGAAAAGAAGTTCAATAAAGCAAAGTTGGTGAAAGGAATTGACTCATGATTGTTGCAAAAAGTATAATAAAATTATGAGACTGAGCAATATAAAAGCAAATAAGCTGTTTTTAGCAAGACAGCTGTTTTTAGGTGATTACAATATAGCTGATAATCCAAATAAATCTTTATGAAAATAACCGAAACCTTTGGATGCAATGAAGGTCTGGATTCCTTGGTTTGGGTTCTTCAAAACTACTATGGTTCAAAGTAGGTTGAAGAACGTAAACAAAGGAATCCATGTTGTGGATGTGCCCGGATGCATATAATGTATATGTAGTAGAAATGACACCAACTACGAGTATTTTATAATTTCCGTACCTGGTAATATTCATGGTCATAGCATGTTCCCACACAGCGTCACTGTAGTGCATAGTACTAAACTGTAGCGTGTAGTACCGTGCGTGTGCTCGCAGCGTGTCGCGCCACGATACTTTGGAGGTGCGGGAGCGGACTGTTTCGATGCGGACATCTGAAGGCGGTGTGGGAGGCTCTGGAAAGGGGTAACAGATATTATAAGTTGACGTGGTTAGCTTTATTCTTCAATAAGTTGCTGCTAGAAGAAACCATACCTGACGAATACTGTAATAGTTTGCTGGTGATCATCTTTAAAAACAAAGGCGATGTGCTGGTTTGCAACAACTATAAAGCTAATGTGTAGTATGAAAGCTTGGGAGAAAGTTATCGAAAGGCGACAGAGAATAGAGAGTGTAATTTCGCAAAACCATTTCGGTTTTATACCTGATCGGGGAACAACGGATGCCATCTTCGCTATAAGCCAGCTGTGCGAAACATGCAGAGGTGCGCCTTTTATGTGCATTTTTTTTATATGGTATTCGTTGATCTCGAAAAGGCATATGACCGAGCGCCTCTTATGGCTGGCAGGGTGAGCCCTTAAGGAGAAATGTGTGCGTGGGAAGTACGTGCAGTTGATTCGAGCGATGTGTACAGTCGATGCAGTATCCAAGTCCGGGCAACAGTGGGCCCTACTCGTTGGCTTGCACTAAGGGTCGGCACTTATCGCTTATACCTCTTCCTGGTGATAATGGACGCTCTTACGTCGGAGATCCAGGGAAAGGCTTCCTGGTGTATGCTGTTCGCAGATGACGTTTTTATGGTTGCCGAGAGCGGTCTAGAGGTCCAGAGCAGATTAGAGGTGTTGTGGGAAAGACTGGAGACATTGGTCTGAGATTAAGTTGAACCAAAACAGAATACTTGTTTTGTGATTTTGGCGGTATTTCTAGTCCTGTGCCTATATCACTGGCCGGAACTCCCTCACCGATCTGTTCCGACTTTCGGTACTTCGGGCCACTTGTCCAAGAAAATGGCGAAGTAGACCAAGACATAACGCGCCGGATCAACTCAGGATGGATGAAATGGCGACAGTTTACAGGAACAACTTGTAGCCCACGGATGCCCCTCAAGTTAAAGGGGTAAATCTACAAGTCCGTGATAAGGCCTGTCATACTGTATGGATTGCAATACTGCACCGTGAAGAAGACGGATGAAAAAAGATTGCATGCAGCACAGATGAAAATGTTGAGATGGATGTGTGGAGTGACGAAAATTGATAAAGTAAGTGGGCATGTGATGAGGAGGGAGGAAACGCGGGTGACTAAAAGAGCGATGAATATAAATGTTGATGGATGGAGTGGAAGAAGAAGGCAAAATGTAAGAGAGATGGATTGTGTAAGGAATGATATAAAATATAAGAGAGTGAATGATAGCGTGACGGTTGACAGGAGAGAGTGAAGGCAGAAAACGTGTTGCGGGGACCCCAAGTAACAAGGGCAAGGGTAGGGTGATAATGAACATTCTAACGAAAACATGATTTGATCTAAGGAGACAAAATATAGTGTCATTAAAGTCCAGGTCCGGAATAACACCATCAGTGCACTCACGGCTGAGGTTGATAATGTGAAATATAGGTTTAAAGTCTCTAAGAACAGACATATTTTAAAATCAAAAGCCAGTATCTACCATAAGTCAAGCTGTGGGATTCAATATAGACTATGAATAAGAAAATAATTTTGATGGCCTTATTGAAAAGTTAATCATAAGAAATTTGATCTGGCCTTCTATTTGTTGAATAATAATATGATACTTTGGAAGTAACAACCAAAACAATAGAAAAAAGCTCACCTAGTATAGTAAGATGCACAGTAAACCGGGCAGTTCCAAAAGGGTTGGTAGCTCTGCACTGATACAGTCCCGCGTCACCTGTCTCTGAGTACTGCAGGCTGATGGTGCTCACCACGCCGAGTGTTGTCTTCGATTCTGATATCTTGGCTCTGGAATCAGAAATGGCAATAATGGACAGAACATCTATATGGATGTTATTTTGTATGATTGGTGGTTGCCATTTTGGTCAACGAATCCAAACAGATTACGTGAGTGTTGACAGACCGAGGCTGGATGAGGCTTTTAAAATCAATTTATCATGCTGGTGTCATCTTTTCTCAAGTTTTAAGTTGGAGTACTGGTTCTTAAGGAAATTGTGTACCACCGCCTACCTAAGATACCTTTAGCAAATGGGAATTTCATCATACGATGTCAATAATTGGATATAAAGTTGAAATGTCTATTTACCTATCACAAATTTAAAGTTTTAAATCTGGACTTGGGCATTTCTTTAGTACAGTATGGTTTACCTATCGCAAGAACACAGTAACAACTCGCTTTACTACTGAAAAGAAAAACCTTTGGTTTATAAAATCCAAAGAATTTCCATCGTGTGTCCAAGTGACTCTGATAGGTTCATCTCCTTGTGGTCGACATTCTAGCGTGACTGGATGACCGAGTCTCGACGTCGCGTTGGTTGAAGAGGCTTCGAAGTGGACAGGCTCTGAAATGAAAAGGAAATGATATTAGAGCTGCTGAACATTATTGTCTAATAAGGTTCACAAAAGTTTTGAATATGAATGTGGATGGCTATAAGAGTAGGGAAAGCCCAAAGAAACGATTGATGGACTGTGTGAAAGATGATATTACCAGAAAGGGGGTGACTACCGAGATAACGATTAATAGAAATAGAAGAAAAAGACGATGAGGGTTCACAAAATACCAATGTTTTAAAACTCGATTTCTTGCAACAGCACAGAACAAAAACTACAAAAAACTAAGATTATAGACGCTGGCTTGCTTCTAGATCTCGTACAGTAGGCCGTACGTCAGTTATAACACTTTGACTTTCAGCTATCCAACCGTAGTACAACGTAGTAGACATGTGGTGTGGTGTAGTTAGGTATGATTTAATGCCGGATGTATGAGTCAGACACAAAAGCCAGCCTAAATCCATATAACAATAATAATCACCTTTATTTCCAGTTTTACAATATTAAATTTGCTACTTGTTTAAAATGAAAAGTTTTACATAGAAATTGTAGGGTAATACAGAGTTATAAACCTCTAACACCCAAGCTAAGATTTTTGTGTTATGGGTGTCAGGGCTCTTAAGTTAACATCAGTTAGATAAAAAAAGTTAGGAATTTCACAGTATAGGTACTATAGACAGAAAATAATGAAACTATTTTTTTATACAGAAACTAAAATAAACTAATTAGAGAGAAAACCATTTGTATAGTTTGTATGTGTGCGGGTGTGTGCATATATTATGTGTTTCTTACCGATTTCAGGAAAAGTCATGATGAGTGTGGCCTAAAGTTCCTTGGTATGATTGCTCAGGTAACTCTGGCAGATATATGTTATTCTCTAGGTTTTTCAAAGCAACACATTTTGTTATTTGAAAAATACTCACTATTAACACTCATCCACACAGTTTTGCTCAGCGGTTGTCCCACTCCATTTTCTACATTGCAGGAGTATAACCCCTCATCAGTAAGAGATACTTCTTCAATGATGAGGGTCCCGTTTGGTAGGCTCAGGATCCCACCGCCGGCAAGTTCTAGGACTGGTTGCCAAGTGCCGAGGAGAGCTAGAATAGAGGAAACTTAAATAATCAAACTGATATCATGTAAAAGTCGCTGATCATAATTATTTTTGCACTTTTTTTTTTGACACTTGACTAAAAACTAAAAACAAACGAATTGCTTATTGTAAGTTGGACGCTGTCGTACGTAACGCAAAAAGCATGTGTGATATTCAAAAACAAAAAAAGTAATTACAATCCATGCACAGTTATGCCAGATATAGATCTACCAGAAACCTATTAGCAACGAGAATAAACATAACTGTGATGCAAAATCTGAATTATAATAATTGAGGAAGTGCTGTAGAGTTAGGTAAGTAAGGAAGAAAATATTTAATTAACTTCTTGAAAATATACGTATATGTTTTGTGCGATTCGTAAACATGGTAGCTTGACTATAATGATAATCGATGAAGATGTTATAGCATTACCGACATAACATACACAATACCGATTAAGGTAATAAAGACCGAAGAGGAGAAAAATAATATCTCCACTTAGTGATACACAGTAAGAGAGAAAACAGCAGACGATCACATTGTGTTGATAATAACGCCGTACCATCTTTCTTCATCCAATGCACTTCCGGCTGTGGATAGCCGCTTGCACTGCACGATACTGTACCTCTTCTGCCGAGGAGGAGCGAAGAGTTGTATGGTTCCTCCAACCATTTTGGTGCGACTGCAATGAAATAAAACATCATGAAGCAAGACTCGTGACTTACCGCACTGATTCGCAAACTGGCCTTAGAATTTTGGAGTACTTTTTTAGACCTCTAATAGAAAGAGTGAGATTAGCAGTAGGAGAGGTCTGTTAGGGTCTCTACTATATTAATAAGCCGGCAAGTAACATTGCCGTGTTCCCGTTTAGAAAGTGTAGAACTTTGTTTTCACGAGTCTAAAGTTGAATTTTGTTTGCAAATATTGATAGTCACCTTTTATATACAGCTCAGTAGATCTATTGACTTTCGCCACGTGATTGGAAGCGACGCACGTGTAAGTACCACAATGTTCTAAAGACACTTTCTTGATCACTAGTGCACTGAACAGCTCCGAGTTTCTTTCGACCATCTGTAATTACAATAAACTGTATGTTATAATTTTGCCTGAGTTAAATGGTTTAGTTGTTCGCTGCAAATTTTAACTTTAGATTTATTTGAGGTTATTTTTTTTATTCCGTCGTAGTTTCTGGCATAATGTGGGGACTTAAGTAAGACTGCAGGTTACATAAAGGCATAAAGGTAATAGCATAAAATGAATCAGAAGCAGCGCTGCACACTTATATTTAGGACTTGAGAAAAATCTCCACGACCACAGCCGCGGTTCAGGTCCAATTTCGTACCCTAGAAGATGGTCCACGGATAATAAAAACTAAATGACAAAAACATCTGGATAAAAGCCTGGTGATCCGTCACACAGGGTATCCTAGTATCGACGCCAGTCTCTCACAAAGAATCATATTTTGTACATTGTTATCGAAACGCTTGTCTCTATGTCTATACATATGTGAAGCTTTGTGAAGAGACAAAATAAAGATATATCTCACCTTCAAACCACTAGGAATCCTCTTTCCATCTTTCAACCACTCAAAATGTATCGGCAGATCCCCAGACCTTAAATTGCAATAAATATTCACAATCTGACCTTCCTGAAGGTTTGTTCCCAACAACAGATCATCTAATACTGGACCTTCTATGACCTGAATCTCGAAAGCTCTTCTAGCCATTTCTCCTGAAGGACTGGTTACTATGCATGTGTATACTGCACCATTGGACTCTTTAGATATTTCTGGGACGGCAAGAATTCCATTTATGTTGACGCTTGGAGCGTTCCGTCTAGTTTTACGTTTTTGGCGCGATCTCTTGTAGCGGGATTGGAAGATCGCGTTCAACGTTAGTAACTTGCCTTTGAATTCCCAGTCGATTTTGCTGAAATGTGAAGAAAATTTGTTACCTATAGGAAGTTTTAAGGGACAGATGAATTCTGCTCTCGACACTCAACAAGATGGATTATAAAATAAAACATTTGTGGTCCCTTAAAATTATCAAGACTATTTACCTTATATTTACGGATAAAATTATAAGAATATTTTATGCTTAGCATTGAAGACTACGCGCTTCAAAACTGGGAAAATAGTGGAGTGTTAATTTTCAACAAACGAGGTTTAGACCTCGTTTGTTGAAAATTGAAGCCCTTTAAATCCTGGAATAGGATTCAATCAAGTTTTATGGCACTCCAAAGAGTATTATTTTTTAGGCACTTCACTATTTATAAGCTTATATTCAAAGTTACCTTATCGGATATCCATAAAACGGACACCTCAAATTAACAGATTCCCCACTTTGCACTTTCACTGGTGGAAGAGATCTGATGTATGGTGGTCCTGAAAATAGATATAATAGAAAGTATTTATCACAGAACTGTAGTAATCTAATTTTGGGCAAATTACTCTTTTGAAATTACTATTGAATGAGTCCACTTTTGATCATGATCTCAGTCGGCACTCGTCTGAATGATGTAAAGCGTTAGATAAGGACATGTGAGCTCAGTCAGAAGCTGCCTATTTACTCTTATGGTGCGCTAACATGTGACTCTTATGGTACCCTAAAATTGCGCAATTTCTGGCAATTTTAGGGCATAATAATAAATAATAATCCATAATTCTGTCATCTCTGACCTAGACTAGAGTCAAGAGCAAACCCATATAAAATAAAATAAAATTCTAAACTATCTTGGTATTACAGTAAATTGTTTGGTCCATCAAAACCGTCATAGATAACCAAAATTACCAAGTATTGCACCATTCAGTTGCCTGTGAGACATATTACTTTAAGATGCTGCTCGGAGATCCGCATTTTAGCTGTTCAAATAATAATGGTCTAAGAGAAGCACTGAGTTCCACATAGCAGGATGGATATCAACTAAGTTGCATTATGGTACACTTACCATAAACATCCAGTCTGTTCTCATGTGAGGCCACATGGTCACCTTCCCTGGCCGTGCAGGAGTACAGGCCTCCGTCTTCGACCCTCACTCGAGTGATGTTCAGCTGTGACGCCACTGAGTTGTCTGATGTCATCAGCTGGCCTAGGGCGTATCTGAAAACGAACGTTATCTTGGTTTATATTTATGCGGGTTAATTCGATGGAGGCTATAATTATGGTAAAAGACTAATCAATTGTTATTCTTTAAAACAATATTGATCTGCAAACGCCATCTAGCAAGGGCGGCGTGAGGCTCCAACCGGCTGGAATGCGACGGTGACGGTGGCGCCTCTTCGGCAGGCGGTACCGCCGGGCAGCGGCAAATAGTGTGGTGCGAAGTTAGTGAAAAGTCGTGGTGGACGGAACGTTTGAACTAATTGATTGTCTCATGGTCTTCCAAAATATTATTGATGTCTTGTATAGTAATAAATTGTATAACTGCAGTATAGCCGTACTTAATTTCCATTCACCACACAAACTCATCGCATAAATATACGAGTTCAAGAGTGCAAAACAAAAAGACGCCAAGCAGCCATCAGACCACGTGGAAGTCGCGGGGCTTAGCGAGGCACCTAGACAAATATAATAAGTAATATCAGGATTATTGCAAAATACCTAGTCTGTTTAAGACGATTGGAAATTTGGTTACTGATTGGCTAAGCTGAGTTAATTTATAACATCTTTATTCTGGTTGGTTAGAACATGGTTCGAATGGAGCTATTATCCGATCAGCGCATCCATGAGGCCAAAAATCCAAAAAAAAACAAAAACAAAAAAGATTTTTCCAAGAATTCTACGACACATACAAGCGAAACTCCTGGGCAAGATACTTATTTGAAAAACTTGGATTATTTTATTGTTAACTACAAAAGCAATTCCATAATAGTTTGCTTGGTGGTCATGATGACATGTATTTGCGAAATCAATTAGCTTAGGTCACCCCTGTAAGTTTTTATCGTCAATATTGCAAAGGATGCTCTAGTTAACGTTTTTTTCCTTGAAAATCATCGGCAAAAATTACCTTGGATCAGTATTACTCGATACAATAATGCCGTCTCTTTCCCACACGAACTGTGGAGGTCTGTCACCATTCGCTGCACACTGCATGCTGATCTGGAAAACGCAAACATGGACCGATATAATGTAAAACACTGAAGAAGTTAAAAGAGGGAGGCCCTTGTCCAGCATTAGAATTGAACTAAATATGGATTTGCTCTGTCTTTGGCAGCCATATTGGATGTTAATTAACCACTTTCGGGACAATCACGAAAGCGCAGAGTAACCTTAACGTAAATCAGAACAATTATAAAATTGAAAATACTCGTTTCGCACTTAGTGTTCAGTCAGTTCTAAGATTATTCATATATAATTGAGCTTGTCGCAAAAAAAAATACCAAATGCTACAGGATAGACGTAGGTATGATTAGAAAATCGTTTGAATTTAAGTTACGTTTACGACCTGCATTCGTGCTACATTCATGTTTTTTCAAAATTCTGTGTCTTTTCTTTTGTGATCGTCAGCTTAGACAATTCTTACCATGAAGATTAGTATTAAAGTTCCCGAATACTCACATCGCCCCCCGGTGTGACTGTTCTTTTCATGAAGTGTTGTGTGATTACCAACCGCGTATCTGCTAGCCTTTTTCTTCTGTCAAGTGCTGAAAGAAAGAGAAAATGTTATGAGACTTAAATCGTCATGAAATGTTTCTGAGGTTCTTTCTTTGTAAAAAATCTGATTTTGGTTTGCTGTAAAAGAACCGATTGATATTCTATTTTAGATTATAAACAAATAAATTTCCCCAAAGTTCCCATTACGATGAAAACACCAATTATGTTTCCACTAAATTGGAAGCCCCAAAGGGTACGGGCGTTAATAGGCATTTAGTGACGTCACGAACAACCTAATTTACATAAATGGGTATCTACTTTAGGCGTTACTAGGCAACGGTTACGTCATCAATATGGCACTGATATACAGGATGTTCGTAAAACGTTGATTAGAAGCTCTTGCTCTAGTAAGTGGCTTATACGCTGCAGGACAGTAATAATGATGCAGCTTTTTAGGAGGTACCTGTACTGTACTGTACTTTTTACGGGTATCTGAAAGGTTTTTTGAGCATGACTTTCAAAACCAATCGGTGAGCTCGTTCGCTTTGGATCATGGTGGTAATTCCAAATCCACCCCATACTGACACAGAACACAGAATCGACTCACATAGTGCCACATATACCACGTTTAGAGTTTTTTATTGGCAGAGCTGCATCACGTGTATCAATTTTCTGGTGCGTTTGGCCACCAAGCCAATATGGGGCTTGAAAGAGAGCCGCTGATCTATTAAAACCCGAAGATATTTTATCCATTCTACCTTTTTTATTTTCTGGCATTTGCACAGGAGAGGGTTACAGGTTGCACAGTGGATAATGATGACAAGTGGTAGTTTGGGCACTAAAGTCTGGGTTTTGAGGGAACCTAATTAGTTGGTTTTGTCAATATTTAACGAAAGTAGATTGTAGTCGAGCCATTTTTTGATACTGGTCAGACTGTTTTGAGAATAAGTTCTTAAGAAAGTGAATGACCGTATCAGCAGCATAGCATATGATATCTGCATTTTAATCTAATGTACGATGTATATCATTTATGTAGACGAGGAATAAAGTTGGGCCGAGAACACTACCCTGTGGAACTCCAAATATCATAATTATGTTTCTGACAGCTGAAAGTCTCACCCACTTTCACACACTGGCGTCTGTTAGTTAGATATGCTTAAGACCAATCTAATTGCAGTCCTCTAATTCCAATCACCTCCAGTTTCTTGGGAAGTATGGATATTGTAACGATTTCAAAAGCTTTGGTAAAATCTAAAATCACTCCCAAGCAATTTTTGTTATTGTTTAGAGAAGACCTGACTAGTTTGGTCAGTAGGCTTCTGCGTCTTCAGTAGATTTTCCACTCCGGAAACCAAACTGTTTATTGGAGATCAGCTTGTTTGACTGTAGAAAAACTAACTGCTTTTCGTCACCTTTTTGCAGAATTTTAGAGAAAATTCCTAACAACGATATAAGCCTATAGTTCGCAGCGTTTTGTTTTGATCCATTCTTGTGTATTACTTGACTAGACTGTACTTAGAATAAGGTCGATGATGTAGGTAAGTGGAGTAAAAAAATCCCTTCTTATCTCATTAACAATTTTTGGTGTACGACCGTCAACGCTGGCAACACTGTCACTATTAAGGTTAACAATCAGTTTGTTAATCTCATAAACATCAGTGGGCTGCATGACAAAAGTAATCCCTAGTGGTTCTCCTAATTTTTGTTTAGAAACCACTGACCCTTGAGTTTCATTTATATCAGTGAGAATTTGACTTGCCAAATGTGTGCTAACAGAGGAGAAATATTCGTTGCATCAGTCAACTGAATCTTGTGCCTTGAATTTACATTGTAGTAAGTCGCTATGACTGCCTCTGTTACTTTCATGCTCGGTGATTGTTTTTGTAGTATTCATAATCCTTTAGTATTCGATTTGTTTTCTTCTGTTCTGTTTATTTATTTATTATTTTATTTATTTTTATTATCACTTACAACTATTATTTCAGGTACAACACAATGCAATAGTGAAGCAAATTTTATACTAACAACTTATTTTCTAAAACTTATACATACATGATGATGTAAATGATGTCATAAGGCAACGGTGCGGTCTAAAAGAAGATGTAGTGACGAAAATTGAAAAGAATAGGCTAAGATGGTTTGGCCATGTTGAGAGGATGAATGAAGGGCGACTAACAAAAGGTATTTACAAGGCAGATGTGAGTGGAAACGCCGGGACGGGACGCCCTAGGAAGACATATAGTGACCTTATTGGTGATGTTCTTCAGAAAGGTCAGGTGCGTAGTACTCACAACCGGCGTGCGTGTATGACCAGATGTATGAACGTAAATGAGGCAAAGGGAGTATGTAAGGATCGTAGCAGGTGGCGTTCTGTAGTTTCTGCCTACCCCCATGAGAAGATGGCCTGAGTTTATGTGTGTATGTATGTATGTATGTTATTACATACAATGTGAAAAAAATATCCAATGTGTAAAATTATCCTTGTGAATTCACTACGTGTACAAGCAAAAATGTCTATCTCCTCTGCTACAAGGTCGTCATGTTTTAAGTTGTGCACCAGATTAGTAAAATAAGTTTCTGTAACGAGTGTAAACAAGTGTTTTTGTTTGGCTTTTATGGAGTTTATCCCTGTGATTCATACATTTTGTAAGGCCAGGTGCTAATTGTTTTTTCAGTCGTGTGTTTCCTTATTGCATCTGACAGTAGTCTGTGAAATACATTGGTTGCTGTATTAACGTCACTACAACCCACGTCATCCCAATCGATGTTACGCAGCACTATTAGCTCACCAGTATTTAATTTTTGAACCCAGATTTCACAAAAAAATAAAACAAAATTAACTATAGGCATCCAACTAACTTGCTCGTGAACTGGGTTCCTATGGAGAAGAGCGGGCAAGAAACTCCATGGACACTCTTTTTAATTATCTATACTTAATACTTACTTTTCATTTTTAATTATATATATATATATATAATATTATATATTATAAAGCTGAAGAGTTTGTTTGTTTGTTTGCTTGAACGCGCTAATCTCAGGAACTACCGGTCCGAATTGAAAAAATATTTCAGTGTTAGATAGCTATATATCATTACGCTAAGACCAATAGGAGCGGAGCACCAATGAGGAATGTTTCAAAATCAGGGTTTTTTTTCCTTTTGAGAGTTTCCGCTGCGTGCACTGCGTAAACGGTTAAAATTTCGCAAAAATCATGACATTATATGACAGTATTGTTCCCCTGTAAAATTTCTAAAAAAAGTCCGCGATAGCATATATGTCTATCTTTTAAGGTTGGCTCACTATAACCTTTTTTATGCTAACCATTTTGTTTGTAAACCAATTTGTTCTAAAATAATGCATTATTTGCCAAGGTGTTTTTATAAACATGATATTAATTCTTACCCAAATAATTACGTTATTAATCACAAGTATTTATTTTTAAAACAAATTTTCCCTTTACATCATTTGATTTCAATGAATATCTTAGGAGATATCGCAGTTATAAAATAACATGGCAGCAAAATAATGATCAAGTACTGCGCGAATTTTCATATGAAATATTCTCAAAAATTCTTAGGTGGCACAAATTTCCAAAGTATGACGATTGATATGAAATTGATGATTATTATTCAATAAATATATCGTTCCCACAGTCGAGAATCGAATTTTGATCAATACGAGTATACGAAGTAAAACAGAGCTGCAATTTGCAAAAAACTAAAGAAAATTTGAATTTGGCGCGCTACAGCTCAAGATTCACCTTAATATTTAGCGATCGTTAGTTTGCGACAGCGTCGCTTTCTATGTCGAGACTGCCGGCCCAGCAGGCTTAGAAAAAAAAGAAAGAAAGAAAAATAGGTTTATTTGTCACAGAAACACGTGCACCCCGCACCGCTTTGCACGAGCACCGTTTTGTCGACGGAAGAATAGACAAAAATGACGTACCGTGAAGACAGTACGACGGCAGCACAGTAGAAAGAGTGAACTGCAGTTTTTACGAAATTCAGTAGTGTATTCACGTATTTGTTTTATTTTGCTTATATCTCGAAAATTGTGTGTCCTATTGCAAAAATAATGAAAATTAAACCCCTTAAACTCAACATGTAGGTAAGTAATAATTTTTCATACTCATTTTCCATACAAAAAGTGAAAAATTCCATTTTACTATACTTGGTGGCCGTCGAGTAAAAAGTTTTCAACTGTCTTTAGCATGGCGATTACAAAATCAAATTGTCTTCACTATCTTAGACAACTGTCAGTTGTCAGTGTGACTTTGATAGTTTGGGATAGAAAACTTTCTTCTGAAATAGTCTACATAAAAAAGGACCTAGACAACGATCGGTAGAAGTGAAAGACAAAATGACAGATTGTAGAAGGATTTTTACGTTGCGATGTCAAAAATAGAGAAACGAAATGTCATTTTGTATAGAAATTGCTATGTCTATTCTTCCAAGAAATAGAAAATAAAATATGGGTTCATATTTAATCCTTCGGGTCATAAAATACACAGATGCTTAAAGTAGAACCTAAAGACTAAAAGCTTATGGTCGAAATGCATGTGGAGTGAAATTTGTTTATCGTTAAAGTACAAATATTAGGTTACCCAGTAAATTTTCTTGGGTTGTGCATATGTTCCCGCGTTACTGCAGAGCCCCTGCAAAAATTCATAAACTCCCCAGGAATATTTCAAGAAATCTTTTTCCGTGTACTGACGAAAGCGTGATGTATATACCTAAAACAGCTCCTTAATGTACGCATTATTTAAAAATATTTTCACCTTTTACGTCAACGAAGTCGCGGGTTAAAGTTAGCGTCAGCCCAAACTAACTATTCCACGCGGACGAAGTCGCGGGCAGAAGCTAGTATTGCTACAAAATATTGGTTACAACATTAATTTTGAATTCATACTTGTAAAATAATTATATTATGTGAGAATGGTGTAAAAAAGGTCTATAATCTCGGTGCTGTGTGGAACAAGGCCAAACCAACAAACACATTTTCGCTTATACTTTATTAGAGGAAGACAATCCTGCTTCATACTCGTACTAGGAAGTAGACCAAATTATTGAGGACTGTACAAAGTTTTTAAGATGATTTATTTTATGAATAAAAGTGTCTTGCATTTTTTTTTGAATAAGTTGTCATCTTAAAAGTGCAATATTTTGTTAGGTTAAATAAGTTATTCCTTTGCGGAAATAGAGGCATTGGCTTTATTGATTTCGCCTCATCTAATCGTCTAATTGTAAGTTGGCTTGTTTTGACATAAATTTAGAACATTTTACGACTACATTATAAAGTGGTTATAAGTTGATGTGATCAAAGATATCAGTCGGTTTAAAGTGGTTTGTTTTTTTATTTGTGTTATTTTAGTACAACAACACCAATAAGTCAGTCAGCGTTACAAATAATAGATAAATAATAAAAAATATTACGTGCCTTTAATTATTATAGCAATGAACAATGTAAAATACAAAAGAATTGTAATCTTTGCTTTAATACTTAAATTATAATATAAGCTTAGTTAGAAAGTCCCGCGTAGAAGCGGATATATGGCAGTTGACTCATTTAGTTTACTTTTATGTACAAAGTACTTAAACTGAAAAAGTACTTTTTTAGAAAAACAATTCAGTAATTGGCCTTAACCATTTTCTTGGTTATGTCTTGTTAACTTAAATGCTGTAAAACAGAAAAAGATAGCTTTATTCATCTATTAATTATCACAGTTTTAATTGCGTTCAAAACGCTCTACTGTAAAGTCATGATTTAGTAGATAAACGTATATACTTTGCGGCCGTCGATATAATAGATATCAGAGAAGGGAATTAGTAGAACATTGATACGAATTCCTTATAGTGAGTGATGGCGTATGAATTTAACCTGAACAGGGCTTGTTTACACTTTCAGCAGATAATTTTGTAACAGACATTACGTACGGCGATCTCAAACAAATGCCAGTCATGAGTGCGCTTGCACTCACTGGCGTGAAGTGTGTTTGTGTGTGTGCGTTTTTTCTCGTATGGAGCTGACCTTATGTTACTGTCCCAATGCTCCTGATCCAGGGCTAATGCTGACCTCTGGTCGTTGGTTTTGTCCAGCTTTTCCAAAAAGCTTCGCGGCAGACCCCGCAGATGATGGCGGGACGAGCTGGGCTTTCTGTATCTATCTATTTTGTGTCTATAATATGGGTATTGCGATTTCGGACGCCTCGAGCCTTTGATTTGGGCCCTCGGAATGGAAACTAATGACCTTTTAATAAGTAAGGCAAGAGTTACTGGTCAGTTGAAAAGTAATTTATTTTGAGGAAAGTTATTTTTGGTGATGATTTCGTTTAAGTACCTACTCAAAATTATTTAAAAAAAAACTTGAGAGGTGTCAAGGGACACCCGGATGGAACGAAGTTCAAAAAAAAAAAAAAACAAAAAAAAAATTGATGTTGTTGTTGTTGTTTGTTTGTTGTTTGTTGTTGTTGGTTGTTGGGGTTGTTGTTGTTGGGATTGTTGTTGTTGTTGTTGTTCAATGCGAAATAGAAATGAAAATATCTGGCTTGCTTTCTATAAGAGAGAGAGAAACAGACAGAGAAACATGCGACGCCGCACAGCTTACAATAGCTTACTATAGCAAAAAGTGTCGTGACAACTTTTCGTAAGAATTTTTTCCGTCTAGCCCCCTTTCACAACGCGCGATAAGGAACTTCGTTCCAATATAAATGGTCTACCTGTGTCTGCCTTTTACCCAAATCCGTTCAGCTGCAAAGGCATGATTGATGAACCTTTTGATTTCGGCCCTCGGAATGGAAACTAATGACCTTTTAATAAGTAAGGCAAGAGTTACTGGTGAGTTGAAAAGCAACTTATTTTGAGGAAAGTTATTTTTCGTGATGATTTCGTTTAAGTACCTACTAAAAATTATTAAAAATATAAATGGTCTACCTGTGTCTGCCTTTTCTCCAAATCCGTTCAGCTGCTAAGGCGTGATTGATGACCAAACATCCATATTCACAATCTCACGGACTTTCACATTTGTAATATTAGTAGGTAGTTATACTCTATGCGCTGGATTTAAATAGCGAACAACATTTTTTCACCAAAATTCTGCAATTTCAGCGTTGGAGGCGAAGTTTAATAAATCAATAATAATGTGCTTTGTGCGCATCTGTCACACGCGGTGCTCGTGGTCCCTCGACTTGGATTTGTGTGCTGTCATATACATTAATCACGAAATAGGAAGCACGGTCTAACGCAACGTCATTTTGAAGTTTGTTTTGAAATGCTTTTAAAGAGGGCAAGCGGAAGTGGGGTAGGTTCAAAATTTAAAGTTGTGGGAGTGGGAAACGAGCGGTTTTGAATACAAACCCAACCTGTAGCTGATAATGAAAAAAATACCATTAACTCTGAAACTCATCTGAATTTTTTTAACATATTTTCCTTAATTTTCTCGTACCTATGCACTAAAAAGTTTACCTTATAAAAATTATTACGCAAGGTCCTTATTCCTGATTAAGGTTCCGTAAAAAAGATAAAACATAATTATCTCTTTTTTGTCCGTCAGTCACACAGGTTTATTTTATTTAATAAACAGACCAGGTCTGCAATATTATTAATTCATGTTGTTGTCATCCTAGAGGAGCTCACGCTCAACACCTACAGCATTGCCTTTTCTAGCATTAAACGTTTTTATGCATTCACCCACTTACCGCCAAAACATTAATAGTCAATTCCACATCAAACACCCATCATTTCGCGCATCAGTTCCCGGTAGAGCACGACATTTCCGACACAGCCAGCCACATTTGAGTCTACGCCGAGCCGTCCGTTGAGCCGCTGGACCGCAAACTTCAATTATCGTAAACGATTACCTACCTGTCGGTAACGGTGTGACTTCGTGTCTATCGAATTTGCAGGTGGGAAATAGCGTCCGTGTTGCAATGAATTTAGCTCTCCCGTAATTTGACAACGTTGGTTGGAGTTCCTGTACCTATAGAAAACTAATCGCTCTAGTTACTAATAGAAATAAGGTCTATAAAGATGGTTTTCAAGATTTTTTTGCTAATTCTACCTATCTTAAGATTCTTATTAAAATAGCCTCGAATGTGATCAATTAGAGTCTGTTTTAAGCGTATCAGATGAAAGTGTAAATAAACCCTGTTCAGGTTAAATTCTTACGTAATCACTCACTAAAAGGAATTAAGTAACACATTCATCTGTATTTAGAAGGTTTCAACTTTATAGCTTACCACTTTTGCCAACAATTATTGTTTGAAGAACATTATTGTATGAAATGCGAATTAAGAGGAAACATAATTGTAATTAACTCTTATTAGTTCCTATCATAAATCGTCCTTAATGACTTCCCCAATTGTTAAATAAGGTGATGACTTGTTCATCAAGCTACCTAACATAGATAAAATCCAATAACATAAAAGATTATTATTCAGTCACTGTTTAAATACGGTTAAGGAAAATAGTGCTCACTTAAACAAAATACACGTGCGTCATTTTCCACTCTCACACAAACACAACCAATAACCACACGAACAGAAAATAAAAGAAAAACTTATTCTGAACAAGGCTCGTTCTACATACAAACTATATGAGAGTTTGGCGGGCTTCGCACGGTCGCATTCAATTCAGGCATATGAGTCGGCTCCCGGAGATAAATAATGGCAATAAATAATCTGGTCATGACACCGGCCGTGTGGAGTGAGCTTTACTTCGCGTCACCGATTATGAGTGGACGGTTGTTACACGGTGGGTGTTTTTTTTTTAAATGTTATTTTTTATGTTTTTATTCTGTTTTTTTGGGCATCTATTTTTGTCTAAAAAAGTGGCAGTTTTTGGTCGTGAAATTCGGTGAATTGAATTTTTTGGTATAGGTTTAGCAAAAAACTATAGTCCGTCTGAAAGAAAATGGTTTCTGTCGCATTTCGATGGCGTTTGGACACCGGTAACACCTTTTCGGGAGAAAAACTATAATGTTGTAATTGTAATATAACTATTGTTGTGCTTGTAATTTTCCTGGCCAAAAATTACTTAGTTTATTGTCCATACCTTTCAAAACAAGAACTATGCTTAAGTACCGACAGACCTTCATTGTTGTCAATAATAATATTTTAAACTTGCTCATGTTAGTAGTGATGACAGGTGGAGTAAGACTGTGACCGAGTGGCGTCCAAGGACTGGAAGACGAGGTGTCGGTCGTGCTGTGGTGAGATGAGCGGACGACATTGTAGCCATCGCGAGCAGACCCACCATGAGGCTGGCACAGGAGCGTGGGGATTGGCACAGGAAAAGAAAGGCCTATGCCCGGTAGTGGGTGGAGTCGGGCTGATGTGGTTGATAATGATGATGAATATTAGTTGCAAACAAACACTCAAATACGCACCACCCGATTTTTTAATAAACTTTTTTCTTTAAATCCTACTTCACTCGCTCAGTTCGGTGTAACAGAAGCCCCTATTTATTGAAACGCCTTTTGTTGTTGGTCGGTGGATGGTCGTTTGTTTTGTTTTACGTATAACGGTAATGATTCAGGGCGTACGCTCCGACGCCTCTCTGAGTTGTGTAATTCACTCTGTTTTGGTTGGTTAAGGGGATACCATTGTTCATCCCCTGATTTGTTTTGGTCCCATCGTTTCGGATTATTCTATTCGTTCTACGGCTGTTACAAAAGTATCTGCGCTACAAGATAAAAGCGAGTTTAGCGAGCCTACTTTGACTATGATCGAACGAAGCGAGCACACTTTTGAAACTAGTAAACGCCAACTACTCGCGCTCTTCTCATTCGTGGCGACGATATCGGCTCGCTTCGCTCGTTAGTCAAGAAAATGTGCTCGCTACACTGGGCTGAGTTCTAGAATTTGATTATTAAGGCAGCTTAGCTTGATGTGAAAGTGACCACCTTTTATTAGTTGGGATAGAGCAAGCTTGGCGTACTAGTGACTGGCAAAGTACTAGCACTGACTAAGGATTGTTTCGGAAACTGCTCTCACTAGAGAAAACAAACGGTTTGGACTCGAACTGCGCCTACTTAATTTTTTCTGATCCATTTTTATTAGATACTTTTGGAACAGACGGTACATGACAGATTATCTTGTACTGTTTTACTTTTAACAGCTAGTATTTTGAATGCAGCTGAAGAGTCAAAGTTTTCGGTAAAACATGCTTGGATAATTTAATTTTGATGCCAAAGATGGGTTGACGACATAAGCTTGTCTGGGCAAAATAGGCGCGAAACAGAACGAAACAGGCGAAGGTGGACTTAAAGGCTTGGACTAAAGTTGGAACTTGTTTTGTATTGAGACGGATATTGTGCACTTTCCCTTGCCATCCACTTTTTCTCAAGCCTCCAAAAAAGAAGTCAAAATTTTGAAGGTAATATCATGTTAATGGCTTTAACAGGTATGATCTTGAGCGAACCAATCATTGCTCCGACTACGTGTACACCTGGCCGATCGAAACCTCTACCATCGTTACGTTTGCTACTGCGGTGTCGACTGGAACTAAGTCAAGTCAATTATAGACAGTGAACAGTTCGAGTATGTCTAATTCGAATGTGAAAGTGAGCAAATGGTAGCAGACTATAACAAGGAATGGAAGTTAGTGCAAAATAAATCATCGAAACTAAATAGGTTAGTTAGTCAGTGGGGTAGTGCTTCCACTGAGCCCGCTGTAAAATTTCGGCCGGTCGATGTAAAAGTGCCATTGTTAATTTCAAACGTTAGTACTGAAACACAAGAAAATTATATTATAAGTTACATTAAGACTAAAAAAAATGTAAAGTATTTGTTTCAAAACGTAAAGTTGATGTATTTCTAGATGACTGGTTGTGGCTGGATGGCATTACTTTTAGGCGGTTTGTGCATTTCATGTATCGAATCAACGTTGAGTCTAAAGTTAAAGTTATATAAATATTTTCACAATGATAGTAACACAAATTATTTACTAGTATTAATTGTCAGTCAGAAAAGCGCTTTATTGATAACATTCGAGCAATCATGTAGCCCTCCAAGAGGCTGGCTTCTCTCCCATGACATATTGATGTTAGGAACCATAAGTTAAGACTTTGAATTTACTGGTAAGTCAGCGGTTGACATATCCGTCGGACCGTTAAGAGGAAGACTGTATGGGAAAGTGGCCATTCTCTGGAGGAAAGGTATGTTTGAGTCAGTTTGTCTTTGGACTGTAGTAGTAAACGGATTATGGCCATTAAGGCAGTGACTGGGGAGCGCTCTATTATTATTTTCTCTATTTATATACCTGTAGACTCACCAGAGAATTTAACAATGTTCACTAATGTTTTAAGTGAGATAAGTGCTATTGTAGCGCGTTAAGAAGTTGAGAACGTGTTTATATTGGGAGATTTTAACGCGCACCCCTAAGAAAACTTTTATAATGAATTGATGAACTTCTGTACGGACCAGTAATAGGTTTGTGTCGATATTGAAAAACTAGGTGCTGAGCGTAATCACTACACATTTATTAGTGATGCGCATAGGTGTAGGAGATAGCTCGACCACTGTGTGATATCTTTATCGGCGTGACACAACTGTTCTGAAATTGACAGGAACTGGTTTAAGTGCAATAGTAAAAATTTGGAAAATCCAAAAGTGCACGCCTCATAATCTCATTCAATTCTAGAAAATAACAAAAAATTTAGAGAATAGAGAATTAATTGATTAAAAGAGAGGATGAGGTGTAATCAGCAAATAATAACTTATTTTTTTATAACTCTTCGGGTTCACTTATGAAAAAGTTGAAAAGTAACATTAAAAACAACTACATTGAATTAGACCGTGATTTTAGAAAGGACTTAGCTTTCGATAATACTGAAGCGTTTAAAAAAAAATGGACTCGATTAGTAAAGTTTTTTGGGAGTTATCGTGACCACGCCAGGATCCATACATACAAACACGGACGTCCAGTTTTTTTTTTTTTTTAAACACTTTTTTCATTATTATAGCAAAATGTCTTTTTAAATTAACATGAGTATTGAAACTAGTGTTTTTTCTTGACGTTTGTGTGTAAATATTATTCTACATGTCCGATATGAAGTAAATAGAGGCATTTTTAGCTCAAGGAATTACGTGTTATTTGTAATGCGAGAGTAGAGCACTACGTCACGCGCTTCGCTTATGAGGCGTGCAATTACGGGACATTCATTTCCTCCAAAAATTTACGGAGTGCAGTCATGGGTCATGCAGCCTGGCTGAGCATAAAATTATACTAGATAAGTTGCATGATCGGATTCTGAACGTTCGAATCTAAGGAGTTGAGTAACTATAGGCTTCACAGACAATATCGGTCTCTTTATGGCCGGAAGAAACATGTATGGGATGCTTACAGCGAGGCTAGGCTTAAACTTAAAACCTGGATAGAACATAAACGACCGAGTTAGGGTTACATTTGTTATCAAATACGAGAGGATCGTAAGGTATTCAAAGTCGTTTGAATTGGAGCCAAAACAGTCAAGAACATATTAAAATGGACATATTACTAAGAACTTTGGCAAATTCTGGAAATCCACCGGTAAGTTGGATGCTAGGCCTAGCCTCGCGATGAGTGTGGAGGGGAAGAGTGACCAGGGGGATATTGCAAACCTATTTATAAAACATTTTCAGGTGCAATCTCCCCTTGGCCCCTTAGTTATTTCCGCAGGCGCTGATTATTTTCGTCAAGAAAGGGAGACACTTATGCTCTTCTCTGCCAAGCAAGTCAAAGGAGTCATACAAGGAATGAGAAGGGGTAAGTCTCCCGGTCACGATGGACTCGGCATCGAGTACTTGAAATATGCAGGGGTCCATGTGCCGAGGGTCTTGTCTCTGTCCTAAGATACGATGTGTGTTACCCATTCATAACTGCCAGAAAATGTAATGAAAACTATTGTGGTTTAAATCGTTAAGAACAGGGTAGGGAACATATCGAGTAAAGGAAATTATCATCCTATTTCCTTGGCAAAGATCATGGCTAAGGTGTGAGACAGTAACCTTGACTCATGTTTGAAAAATATTTTAAGTCTACATGAAGCTCAATTCTGGCTTCAGCCTGGACTATTAACTGAAACTGCTATATTGAGTCCAAAGTATACTGCTCAATAAATACTATGCTTATCGTAAGACACCGGTGTTCGCCTGTTTCCTGGACCTCTCAAAGGCTTACGATCTTGTTTCGTATGATGTGTTTTGGGACAAGTGGACAGGGGAGGAGGGACAGTGGTGCACTTGCTGAAATACTGAAAATCTTCCATTACTGGTATGCCAATCAAAAGAACCAGGTAAAGTGGTCTAATGCTCTCTCTTCAGCACATAGATTGGAATGCGATGTGAGACACGGGCGTTTGACATCTCCTAGGCTTTCCAATCTGTATGTTGGTGGCCTAATCACTGAGCTCAGTAGCATGAGTATTGGATGTCGAGTAAATGGAGTGATCGTCAATAACATCAACTACGTGGACGATATGGTGCTGCTGGGCCCAACTGCTGGGGCTATCAGAGAATTGGTCAAAGTATGTGAGACTTATGCTCCCTCACATGGACTGATTTATAATGTTACCAAAAGTAAATATATGATCTGTAAAACCGCTGGTAGGTGTCAGGACTCTGTTCTGAAATTAATAAGGCTGAATGGGCTTTCGTTAAACAGAGTGTCAAAATTTAAGTATCGTGGAAATTTAATCACCGACGACCTTAGTGCTGATTATTTACAGAATTTATGTGGAATAAGTAATAAAAAGAACGAATTAGAGTTATACTTACAAGATATTAAGCTAAACAATTTATATTTGTGCGTAACAGAGCATTTTTTGACTAAGGATGCGGCTTTACAGTTTAGCATTGACGATTATAAAATGGTCTCTTTAATGCACGAAAAAATAAGACTAGGGGGGGTAGTCTCATAATGGCGAATAATGATAATGACTGTGAAGAGGTGTCTTTTTGTAAGAAAATATACAAAATTGAATGCTTCGAAATATGCGGCGTTAGAGATGCCAACACCAGTATATACATTTTCTGCTGTTATAGAAATCCTATCGATCAGAACTATGAAATATTCTTATCTAAGTTAGAACAATTACTTGAACACTTTTACAACAAAAAATGCATCATTTGCGGGGATTTTAACATTGACTTGCTTAAAACTGACCTAAAAGCTACCAAATTCGTAACACTACTGACATCCTATAATTTTAGACCTATTTTTAAAGAAGTCACGTATAGACGAAATAATGCGCTGTCTTGTCTGGATAATTTTTTGACGAATTTACCGGATAATGTTATAACTGAATTTCTCGTTGATCATAACTGCCTGGCTGACGGACACGCAGCATTATTGTGTGGCATTAAAACTGAAAAAATAGCATCCAATGACAACCAAAACTATATAACTATTGAGGCTAGACAGTTCAGCGTTAAAAATTCAAATAAATTTAGAAATAGTTTATTAAATATTAACTGGATGGAAGAAGGTTTAAATGGGTTCTTAAAGAAAATTATACAAATATATCGCGACAGTTTCAAAAAGAGGAAAAAAAGGAATAATTACAAAAAATGTCGTATGGCAAACTGGACAACTAAAGGGATAAAGGTGTCTAGTAAAATGAAACGGTTCCTACTTCAAAACACAAATAAGATGACTTGCACTAAGGAATTAAGGACTTATACAAAAAGATACATTAGAATATTTAGACTAGTTTTAAAAAAACCAGCCAGACGGATTGCTTAATAGCAATCCGTCTGGCTTTTTTTTTTTGTCCTAATGGACAGAAATTACTAAAGCGAAGGAGTCTTCAAAAGCCTTATGGCAGGTCATAAACAGGCATAGAAATAAAGATCCTAAACAAGACGGAAATAAATGCATACTGCTTAAAGTTTGTGATAAGATTATATCGAATCCCCAAGACATAGTTGACATTTTCTCGAACACGTTTGACAAAGCTGAAACAGGTGGGGATGTTGATTGTGAACAAGCTATTAGAATCTTGCAAAGTAACGTAAACAGAGTGAACGTAGAAATGACATTTGAACGAGTCACCGCGCTTGAAGTAGTAAAAATTGTCAATGCAATGGCAAACAAAAAATCTTATGGCCATGATGAAATACCGATTCAATTAATAAAAGATCACATTGACTTATTAGCAGAACCGTTGGCACATTTTGTCAACATGTGTATAGATAAGAGTATATTCCCTGAACAACTGAAAATAGCCAGAGTTTTACCCATTTATAAAAAAGGTTGTAAATTAGACCCACATAACTACAGACCAATCTCGTTATTGCCGATAATTTCGAAGGTTTTTGAGAAAATTCTTATAACTAGACTGCTTAAGCATTTGAACCGTATTAAAATTCTTGATCATAGACAATTTGGTTACCAGAGATTTGTGGGAACAAATGACGCAATTGCACACTAATGGAAGAAGTAATTAACAAACTTAATAAGAAACTTAAAGTTGCCGGGCTATTTCTTGATCTAAGCTCAGCTTTTGACACTGTCGATCACAAATTACTATTAGCGAAAATGTAAGCTTTTTTTTGATACCCATATGTCCATAATTGGTTTGCTCAGAGTAGCACAATACACCAAAACAAACACCCCATTCCCGCAACAATTTTGATGCCCCCTGCGAGGTCCAGAGGGCCGACATAAGGGTCCTCTCACCTGTGATTTACGAATAAGATTTAATTTATTTTAGATGATTATTGTGTGATTATATTTGGAATGATAGGTATTCATTTGTATGTAATAATTATATATATTTAACAACAATTCAATACCAGCATACCAAAAGATTTGGAAATAAAACGAAGCGTGTGTGCATTTAACATTTGGCCGATGCCTATTCGCCGTCTATGAAAACTGCCCACGGCTACTATGGTTGCCTATCAAAATGTCTTGCGGAACGAAATTAGATTACTGGTGATCTTGAACTATCTTCATAGTATTAAAACTTTCTTAGCGTTTTTAAATACTAATAATTAACTTATGTCCATATTACAAGCATTACATAATAGATTATTTAGTAAAAAATACGTAATTTAATACGAAAATGCCGGCGCGTAGCGTGTCGCTACGGCCTCAATTTTTCATAACGAGTTTAACACAATAAAACTGATTCAAAACCTATGACACATATAGATATTCTAAAACCTTGATTAATGAGGATTTTTACGGTATATAACACTAATACATTGGGTTATTAATTAAGTCACCAACACATAATATCTAGGGAGCGCGCATCGTTCGTAAAAAATTTTGAAGAAATTGACGGAGCGCTGACATTCAACTTTTTTTTTGCAAAAAATATTTATGGTCGACACAGATTATATCATACTATTGTACGCGGAAACTAATAAGGAGCCACCTGGTGTAATTTTTTGGCATCTGTACAGTGTGCCCACGGTATTCTACCGACCCAAAACGCAACAATCGACTGAAGCCAACAAAGTAGCTGGGACGTTTACGCTCACTGCAACTAAAGTCACAAATGTAACTGCAGACGGATCAGCGGCTATATGACCTAATTAATTACATGACAAATCAAACTGATATAGGACTTGTTCTTTTCGCTGACGATACAAATGCTATAAAGCCACCATTTACTAGGCTCGTCTTTCATTGACTTGAATGTGCCCTGGCGGCTGAGAGTATGTCATGCTCACTCAAATGTTTCGCTGGTGGTGGCGTGTGTGTTGGATCATTAAGTTCCCTTCAAAATGGTTGAGCTGAATGGTGCTGATCCATGCGTCATGTTCGTGAACGGGCGCCGTCAGTAGGGACTGGTCAACTTGGCTGCCACGGCTTATTTCAATTAAAATTTTTGAATTGTTTTTTTATCTTTTTTATTACGGATACTTTAAACGTGCACGTCTTTCTACATCGTTCTCACATTTTTAATTTGAACATGAATGATGTAAACAATTTGTTTTTTCTAACTATATATTGATTTAAAAGAGTGTCCATGGAGTTTCTTGCCCGTTCTTCTCCATAGGTACCTACTACGCTTTGGAATGGGCAACTAGCTTCATTTTTCTGACTGACTGACCCTTTGACAATTCAAAAGTGCCTGTAATTGGTTTATTTGAAATAAATGCTTTGAGTTTGAGTTTGAGTTTTGAAATGCTATAATAACCGCAGAAAATATAGAAGCCTTGACTAATAAAGTAAATAAGACTCTTACTCACTTTAATACTTGGTTCACCTTGAACAGTCTCAACTTGAACACCAACAAAACGAATGCAATGTTATTTAGAACTACGGCAAGAAATAAAGATACAATTGACATAAATTTGAATGGTAATAATATAATTTTAGTTGACAGCGTTAAATTTTTAGGTATTTATATTGACGAACGATTAACCTGGAAAAAGGAACTATCAACCATAGAAAGCTCAATTAGTTCAGCCTGTTATGCTCTTAGAAGTCTCAGAGATGAGATCGACATTAAACAATTAAAACTGGTATATTATTCACTTGTCGAATCCAGGCTTAGGTATAGTATTTTTCTATGGGGCGGAAGTTATGCGTACAATGTGAATACTGCTTTCGTAGTACAAAAAAGGGCCATAAGAACCATGGTGAGAATTCCGCAATGGGTATCGTGTAAGCAGTATTTTAAGGATCTACAGATTTTAACCGTCCCATCCTTGTATATTTTTGTTGTACTCACGGATCTTATAAAGAAACTTAACAGATTAGAAACAACTGAACAAAGAAATAAGAGAGACGCTACTAGGCGCAAGGACTTGCAACATTACATAGTCCCACATATGAAAGGTGTTACTCATGCTGCAAGCTTTCAATCCATCAAGCTGTATAATAGACTTCCAGGAGATTTGAAGTCTGTTTACAATATTAACCAATTTAAGCAAAAATTAAAATCATTTTTGGTAGAGAAATGCTATTATGCTATTGATGAGTTTCTGTCTGACGTGTTTACCTAGGCCAATAAAATTGTATAATAATGATAGTATCTATGGTGACATAATCCTGACCGTGTTAAGTTTTGACATTATTATTCTTCTACATTACCTATTATTTTACATTGCCTATTATTTTACATTATTCTTTTACATTATTATTATGCATTATTCTTGACTTTATGATCATAATTTAGACTCAAATCTCTATGTTATTACTGTTAATGACAGTGATAAGCTCATAAGATCGCTATTAATAATTATAATTAAATGCACGTGTGTAATTTTTAAGTGATTTCGACACAATGTAAAAATTGTTATGAAATAAATAAATGAAATGAAATCGATATTGAGAGGGAGTGTAGGGCACTAGCGGTCAAAGGTCACATGTTGGCCCATAGATTTGCTTGGTGCTCTGACCAAGTAAAAATTACTCTTTTCAAGGCCTACTATCAGTGCTTTTACACGAGCAATCTATGAGTCAACTTGATCGCTGGATACCCTGCGCGTAAAATATAATAATGCTTTCAGGATATTGTTGCGACTCTGCAGCGCCTCGGATATGTTTGCTGATACCTACATAGATGGCTTTCAAGCCATAATTCGTTGCTACTGAGCAAAGAGCGAGGTGGTCGCAACTATATCCTGAGAGATGTGGCCGAGAGCTAAACTCAAAATATTAGGCATTTTATGCGGAGGTTGAGCAACCTCCGCATTTGCAAACATGTTTCATATCTGAGCAGGTAGGAAACATGTTTTCTGGTCTGGTCGTGCTCTGCATGGAGTGTGCATTATTTCAAATACCTATTTTATATCAGTACCGCGAACGATGGAATATAAGTTGATTTGTTATACCAGTTATCCCAGGATGCGATTGGCATTTTCTGTGACCTCTCAAAAGCGTTTGACTGCGTTGACCACAATACACTGATTTGTAAATTACACCACTACGGAATTCGTGGACAAGCTGCTGATTTTGTTCTTTCCTATCTATCAAACAGGCAGCAAAAAGTAAACGTTAACGGGGCGACGTCCTCGGGGTCCTTAGTTAAGATGGGCGTACCTCAAGGTTCAATTCTTGGCCCTTTCCTATTTCTAGTTTATATTAATGACCTGCCTTACATGATGGCTATTATCGGATATAATTTTATTGGCTGATGACACTTCTCTTATTTTTAAAATAGATAGAAAAGATACGGATGTCTTACATGTGAACGATAGTCTGGCGGTGCTTTTGAAATGGTTCGCAGCAAATAATCATTTACTTAGTGCGAACAAAACTAAATGTCTTAAGTTTTCATTACCAAATGTACCCCAAGTGGGTCTAAATTTAAAACTCGATGGCAAGGAACTAGATGTTATTACGGAAACAGTATTTCTAGAAATTACTTTAGATTCAAAATTGCAATGGGGTGCCCACATTAGAGCTCTTTCATGAAGATTAAGTTCAGCTGCATATGCAGTAAGAAAAATAAGGCAGTTGACTGATATAGCCACTGCTAGGTTATATACTTTGCGTATTTCCACATTATTATGTCTTATGGTGTTCTGCTGTGGGGATCGGCAGCTGACGTAGATTCAATTTTCATTTTACAAAAGAGGTTAATCCGTGCGGTCTATAAAATGGGTTCTCGCGAGTCTCTTAGAAACAAATTCAAAGAAATTGATATACTAACTCTGACTTCTCTTTATATCTTAGAAAGTATTTTGTATGTTCGCAAAAACTTAGGACTTTTCAAAATAAGAAACGATTTCCATAATATAAATACACGTAGCAAAAATGAAATTGTAATACCCAAATTTAGATTAACTAAAACAAGCAAGTCATTTCTCATAAACAGTATCCGCTTTTATAACAAGTTGCCAAAGTCAGTTACAGAACTTAGCGATGGAAAGTTCAAAACCCACATCAAACGTACGAGTATACTTATCAAAAATGCATATTATAACATTAAAGACTACGTTGAAGACAAGGAATTTGGCAATAATTCCTTCTGCACATGTGGCTTCCCTGGTACCACATTAACGGCATCACTAAGTAAATGTATATTAACTGTTCCCAAATTACGAAGTTTTTTTGTTTCTTTTTACTTACTTCTTTGACATAATCTCATTAGGTATTTGACATTATATACTACGGATTCTTATTTCAACTCCTTATTTATGGCTTTTGTGGATAGGATTTTGATTCCGATTTGTTACAGTAGTAATGGCAATCATGTCATTTAGTCTAAATAGGCTTTTTTTTATATAGATTCTTTTATATTTTGTGAATGTGAGAACGTTGTAGACCTAACTTGTAGACTAGATTTGTAGACCTTTTTATATTTTGTTGAGTACATGTTACTTGTTGGCAGGCCTACACTGTCCTCCCATATCTATCAACACTGTAATTGGAAACATTGTAAAAGCCTCTTATTTTCAAAAGAGTAACCGTGGAGTTTCTTGCCGGCTCTTCTCCATAGGAAACAACCAATTGGAACCGTGCACCTAGCTTTCTGGCGTTTCATAAGTGCCCATGTTGGTTTATGTGAAATAAAATATTTTGATTTTGATTTTGATTTTGATACTAACACAATATTGACACTGTTGTCCGAAATAAATGTTTTTTATTTTTTATTTTAACAATCGTCATGAGTCATATTGCACATGATATACGCAACATTCAAATACCTTTTATACTTGAATAATTTGTCAGATCACTCATAAATAAATAAAAGACATCCCGGATCCGGATTGATGAATATCCAATTTTCCTTTCTTATCCATTGATTCCTTACGTCCCATCATGTCATACACGAATATGCCAGTTTAATATTAGGATAAAAAAATAACGTGTTGCTATATTTGACAAAAGACCTGTTGGTTTACAAGAAAGGTGGATGTGAAAAGGTTAGTTCTGTACTGTTACAAACAGCTTAAAAAGGGAAGGCAGCATTTGAAAGGTGAAAGTACATGAGATATTTCCACTTCGTCTCTAAGGTTACCACCCACCACCCATGCCACCATGACACTTACGACCCCATTCGGTGTTACCCGCTCTAAGTTAAAAATACCACTAAAGAAATAAATTTTAAATCACAGAGTAAAAACAATCGATTCCAACTTTTAAAAAGTGTTACAATAAATCGACTAAATAGTCGCGCGCCGTCATATGTATATAAATAAAATAAAAGCCTATTTAAACCAAATAACATAACAACTGTAATAAATCTGAATTAAAATCCTGTCTACAAAAGCCATTAGTCAAGAGTTAAAATAACAATTGGAGGTATATAACAGCAACTTAAAGTTTGTTTACTTAAAACAAACCTGTAATTACGCCTCTCAAACTACCTACTATTCAATTCTATCTTAGGTATAACTAAAATTAAAACACGAGAGGTATAACCTGTTTTTATAAAGTTCTTTCAGTTCGTATCAGGGAACTTAATATCCATTATTTCAAACCAGTGAATTGTCAAAATATTGAAAATGTGGATTGTGAAAGTCCAAATTGTGAAGACGTCTCATAAAATTCAATCTCTGTTTGTCGAGGTATCAAGTTAAATTGGCTAGAAAAATCACAAAAGCCTGGTATAACAGGATGCCCGTGTTTTGTAACTTATATAATTTATAAACAAAATAATTTCTTTGATAGAAAAATGTTTATTTTTTACGGCTTATTTCAACTATCTGATCTATGTTAGGGACACATAATTTTGACACACGACTGAATTGAGAACGAAAATAAAGTAAAAAAAAAATAACTTTCAAGATTAGATTACAGACAAACATCGGGACAGGTGAAACTGAATAAAAGCTTGTAATAAAAGGGGGTTACACAAATAATATTAGATTTAGGTTCATACAAATAAAGTGATAAAAAAAAAATGTAGAGTTAAATATTGTACGGTAGTAACACGTGTGCGAGTCCGACTCGCACTTGGCCGGTTTTTTTTCAATATTATTTCAATCCGATTATGTGTGTGCGCATATTAATAAAACAAATAATGAAAGTTAAGGCTATAAGTTATAACGGCACTTACGAAGATTGTAAACAAGGGTTTTAAAACTGTTTAATTTTAATTTCATGGGTGACAAAACATTTTTTTAATGTAATGAACTAGCGTGATGATTATTATTTATGCTCGTTCCTTCCTTGTATGAAAATCGGCTGTGCCCTATCCAAAATTCTTTCAACATTTAAAGGCTGATAAAGTTATAACGGTCAAGTATTAATCTGAAAAACTATGAAATACACCAAATAACATTCAGTATATAACGTTGCCCCCACATAATTTCGAAATAAATACCCATTTCATAAACGATAGACTTGAAAGGACGAAATTGTGGGAGATCCCGCCAGCCGCCGCGTGGGGGCGCCATGGAGCCGGTGGCTTGAATAATTCATAATTCAGTGCATCTTCGGCTTTATGCAGGCCGTAAGTGCAACACAGCCGTATAGAGTAGTAAGTCGGAATATTAGTATTTTATAATAAGCAAAGGAATATTTTAAGCATTTATATAGGTGGCTTGTAGAACTTGTATATTCAAGAAGAGTTGTTGCTGTACTGCTCGGGAATGATTCTTTCGAGGAAATACTATAGTTACTGTGTTTAATTTATTAATTTTGATAATTATGACTTTGTGTAACATTTATTGTTTAGAGTTGCTGGATTATTGATTATTTTACAGAACTTTGTTCCCGATGCCACTTTTGTGTACCTATTTTTAAAGTTATTTTAATATTGATTTACAAATTTGATACTTCAAAGGCTACTTCAACTCGTTGATAACGAAATTGTATTTCCTAACTACATATATGACCAAAAAATATTGCGAGTATTTTTGTTATCAAAAATAACAAACATAATATCACGCCTGTGTTTCCCGAAGGGTTAGGCAGAGGTGCATCTTTAGTACACCCACATTTCGCCAATTATGTTTAAGTCCCATGAAATAGGGGGCGAGCGACGGGCACAAATCCCGACTCCAGGCCGCTAAAAAGAAATTCCAGATGGAAAAAGCCAATAACACTTTGCCCGACCCGGGAATCGAACCCAGGACCTCATGTTCAGCAGTAGCGCTTGCGACCACTAGACCAATGAGGGAGTTCAACAAAGTAAAAATAAAACGATGTAAAATCCAATTGTTTTTTGTTAAATTCTGGATTCACGCTTATTTTAAAATTTTATAACCCTAACGCTACTTCAAACTTGTTGACAACGAAATTTAAAACCCTCTATTAGGCAACCCAACCTAAACGATTAAAAAAATCACTAGTCTTTTTTTTTGCAAAGTTTTGGAAACCAGTAGTTTTTTTTTAAATGAGTTATGCCGTAGATAGAGTACCTAGCAATAGACAAGTCACTAAATAGTAATAGTAATGAGACTAGGACACTGTCTTAGGGCCCGTTGTTTGATTCATAGTTAAGCATGACCACTAGTCAATTCAACAATTACTCACTTGACAATAGTCAATAACTGTCAATGTTTAACTGCTCTGTCTGCGTATGGTTAACTTTGATAGCAAATTGACAATTTTTTGACGTGATAACACCTTATAAATCGATGAACGCCGGCTGCACGCACGAAAAAGCATGACTCATTGTCACGTTCCGCCATGACGTTATCACGAAAAATTATCGTCCGTAAACCGACTTTACAGACAACCATTTTTTTACCTGTAGTTAGCTTAAGCATTTGTTAAACAACATACTTCTGTCATTTTTAACAAATTGTTGGTATAACTAACGCACTGTAACTATTAGAATGTTTGACTACTGATCAAACAACGGGCCCTTATTCGATCCAGTAGGTAGTAATAGGTTTTCTATCTTCTCCGCGTTTGCCAACTTTTTGTCTGACCCCGGTTGTAAGGCAACAACTGGGCGCAACAAATCGGCTGTTCCGGTACAATTTCTTTGGAAAGTACATAGCCCGACTACATTAGATAGTAGATACATACTAGTTTACAAGTGACTGTCAAAGACTATCGCTATCTGACAAGGTATACGCTGACTGCTAATCTAAACATTATTCTATCTACGGGTTATGCATTTAATTGATTTTTAAATCTGATACTGATAATATTATATTACCTTAAGCTCACTATTAACGAAATGCCCTTTCTACTCGACCTAAATGACAAAAAACTATAGCTAGTATTTTTTTTTGCAAATGGCGGACTCCAATAGGTTTTCATTGAATTCTGGGTTATGCATTTCCTGGTTGGTGTCGGCGGATATGAACTGAGGGCTTCTAGTTCAATGAAGCGGGAACTCCACGGCGTATCGGGCCGTTTTTTCCATATTTATCAAACATTTTTTATTCACGTGATTTTTCAACGAGGAAGCCTTAATTGGAAATAGGATACGTATTAAAAATGTTTCCATCAGTTCGTTTTATGTTTCTAAAATTAAAATGTTGTTTTGTGTTACAAAATAGGAAAAGAGTTTTTATACAAAGATTAGTTTAAGGTTTGTAATTGGGGTTTTCATTTGGAGATTTTCAGAAGCAGAACAAGCTCTCGTTTGCCTATAGTTTGCGTATACCACACATTTATGTGGCTACACAATACCTATACGGAAATACACGCGTGATGTTGTGTGCTATGGAAACTTGGTTTTGAGTATCTTTAAGTACATACTTTTTAAAGTACGTCACTTCATAAAAATTAAGTGGAGCCCCATTTCTAGGTTAATGTTTACTATCATTGACCACCTCATCGATTAAAAGGAAGCCTATCCAATAATACTTTGTGTACCTACTGTAGCGAAATAACAAAAGATAATTCAGCAGTTAAACACTCATTCTATGCGGCTGGCAACAGCGACACTATTTACCAGGCTTGCGGTTGTATTGTGTGTCTTTTGCCAGCCGCATAGACTCCCTGAAGTTCGAGACCGGCAAGCCCTTTATGATCCACGACATATGACCGTCGTATCACCTGCGATTCCGTCGAGGTCTGCTGTACTTCTAGGTAGGCCGCGGTTCGCTAGGGTCCAGGAAACTGTCACCTTTATCTATTATGCTGTGCTTCAAGGTCACGGTTCGCCAGGGTCCAGAAAATTATTACCTTTACGTATTATCATAAGACCTACGAGTTTGATACCTAAATGCTAGTCAATCTTTAACCATGATTGTTTTTATCGGGATAACTTAGGTAATTTTTATTTATGAGATAATATTAATTTTAAAGCCTCCGTAATTTAGTTGTATCGCGCCTAAAAACCAGTTCCTAGTTCGTAAACCAGCGTAACAAAAAGATTTACCATCCAATATACTTTAAATTTTCTCGTATCCTCTTTATATTTTGGCCAATTTATCTGTTCCGCAACTGTACTTTTTATAATATTTAATTTTAACATGTTATACTTAATTTTGGATGCAATTTTTAATAATAGTAAATTACGTATACGTGTTTAAGTGGTGAATTTCCTTTTTAATTTCGTTACGTTACCTATAGAACTTAGCACCTAGAAGTGATTACCAGAAGATTGAGATTACAATATCAGTAGAAATACTCAACTACATCACATCTTTACTAAACACTAACGTCACACGACTTACGACACATCACTTCAGTGACTTGTTTCCGGAGCACGCGTTTCCACAGTTGTGTTGTTCAGAAATGTGGCTCCTACGGTTAAGATGGCGTGTGGCTTACGGGAAATGAACAAAGGTTGGCTCTATCCGTGGGTGCAAAACTGCAATGGTAGTAGTGAATACCTTTCGTTCTTGAATATTTATAAGTAAGTAATTAGTTTCGATATGTTCTACGACCAGAATTAACATAAACATAACATAACGCCTGTTAGAAGGGGCCCCCGAAGGGTTAGACAAAGCCACAAGTCTCATGTAACAAGGGGTGAACTTATTGTCAGCAAACAGGTACAAATCCAGATTCTGGACTGCTACTGAGAAATTCCTGACGGAAAAACCCATTAACACATTGCCTAACCTAGGAATTAAACCCAGTACCTCGTGCTCAGCAGTTGTGTTTGCGTCCATTAAACCAAAAAAGCATTAGATATCGTATCCATTTCAAGTGTTTTACAAGGAGTGACTGCAATATAATTATGAATATACCTCAGTAATTCCGAGAGATACCATAGATGGATGGACTTAGATCATCTATCTGTCCGTAATAACTTTTTTTATGTCAGAATAAATTGCTTTGTGAGCACATCTCAACCAAAAAAACATAATCTACTCCACGGCTGTTCAAATATATAATCTGACGTTTTCTAAAAGCATGAATCAACTCGATATCAAGTGGACAGAGTAACAAGTGCGTGGGCGAGTCACTGGTGCGGAATATACGACGGAAACAGAATGTGAGAGGAGGATTATGCAGATTTGGAGTTAATTGGTGTTAACAAAATACGGTAAATAGCCCTTTGAAATTTTATACAAAAAATGAAACAGGTATTTTAGAGTGGTATTTGGATACTTTTCCGAGATTGTTTCCATTTGAAACTGGTGCAACCTTTTTGAACCAGTGCCCAAAATTGGTAGATTTTTCATAATCTGCCTAGCCATAATTATGTAGCTGATTCCCGGTATTTTGCATGGAGCGAATAATTGGAATATTATTAGTTATGCAACAATTTTTATCTCTGATAATCAACATGAGATGTATGACAGAGAGGTCATGTATCGGTAAGGATATAATGGCAGTCAAAAAGATGAATGTTGGACGTACTTATGTATCATTACTCGTAAAGATTCAATTGATGAAAACTGATTACAACAAGATGGGTGTTATGTTTACTGATAGAGAAATATCATGTATTATGTGTAATTCAATTCAAAATCACATAAAAATAACACCCTTTCTCAAGAATCCTTCAAAATAAAACCCTCAAAAGGCAACAATATGAAATAGTTATTACTGTCCCTCCTATGTTATTTTCCACATCACCGACTATATAAATCCGCTTTTGTCCGTCCGTCCGTTCAACATGAACCAACAGGCTTGTAAATTGGATATCACTTTCTGGCCACCGCTTCGCTCCGAACGTAAGCATCGATATATTGGAGTCGACGTCTGATATTGTTCAAGTTAGAAAGGGGAAATGGTTTTTAAGAAGCTTTGAATGATTATAGTTAAAGAATGAAGAAAATAGGAGGAATTATAAAAAGGGAAGGGCTCGACGATCTAGCTCACAAAATCAATCAAAAATGCCTGGGATTGAACTGCTCCATTAATTTACACAGTGCTTCATAGAAAATATCGAAATCCGTTCAGCCTTAAGGCGTGAAAAGGTAACAGACAGACAAATAGAGCTACTTTCGGATTTTTGATATTAGCATGGATGAGAGGGTTAATAAGGTCTACAAAAAAACTTTTTTACCGAAAAAAAAACAACCGTCTTCCAAAAACAACACTACAAAGTGAAAAATAACTTTAATTTCGTGAGTCGGTGTCTTTGGCTTTGTACTTTCGTTTTTTACCACCGTGTTCCGAAATTAAAGTTATTTTTCACTCTGTAGTGTTTTTTTTGGAAGCATATTGTTTTATTTTTTAAGTTTTGGTTTTTCTCTTTTAAGTTGTGGTACCTACCCCACACAAATTCGTGTATTTGCTATGTAAATAACAGTGACAGGAAGTTATGATAACAACATCAATATACACTAAGTGGATAAAATACGTATTCAATAATACGTATTTTAGTACGTTTTTTTCAGCTTCAATAAGCTAACTGAAAAAACTACCCAAGAGAAGCAAATAAAATTTATATGGGACCACCCCTAAGGGATACCCTATCCATTAAAAATAATTTTCGAAATCGATTTACAAATGCCCGAGATATTGCGTAATATATATACAAAAACTGACGAATTGAGAACCTCCTCCTCTTGAAGAAGTCGGTTAAAAGAAACAAAACCACATTGACACATATTTTAATTCACCGTAGTCAGTTTTAAAGTACGCAAGCAAAGCACATATTCAAAAATATACTATTCAAAAACCAACAGGAAAATATGATAAGTACTTATGATCCCAAAGTCGAGCAAAACCTAACTAAAAAGTGATGGACGCAATTTTAAACTCAAGCAAGCGAAATCGTGGAATGTAGTTCAAAATAATTAGGAGCTCCGTATTTTTGCAACATAACAAGTTCTTCGGAGTTATGCAAGCGAATCTGATGCCTGTACGGATATAAATGCTAATTTTAAATGGAAAAGCGGGCTGCGTTTACCAAATGATAGTTTGATCAAACTTTTTCAGCTGTTGGTTGAAATTTTGACGAGTTGACATTATTTGTTCTTCGGGAATTAAACTCAGCGTTCACATTTAGGGGCATTTTTTATAGACTCAAACCAAAGCTGGTACATGGTTAGCAAAAAGTTTTTTGTTTATGAAGCACTGTTAATAAGTTCTTGTTTGATCACTATGCCACCTGTTGTAACTTATAAGCAATGAATGATGAGGTCGACGATAGTTAGAAGCAACTATTTACTCGAGTATCAGGACACCTATGTGACGAGTACATACACACACATACATAAACACGTCTTCTTCCCATGGGGGTAGGCAGAATCTACAGAACGCCACCTGCTACGATCCTTACGTACTCCTTTTGCTTTGTTTATGTTTATACATCTGGTCATACAGGCACGCTGGTTGTGAGTACTACGCACCTGACCTTTTTAAAGAACATCACCAATAAGGTCAAAATCAAAAATCTAAATATTTTATTTGACATAAACCAATATGGGCACTTAAAGTCAAAGTCAAAGTCAAATCGTTTATTTCAAATAGGCACATAAAAAGGCACTTTTGAATGCACTTATGAAACGTCAGAAGCTAGGTGCACGGTTCCAATTGGTTGTTTCATTATATTTTTGGGTTATTAGATTAGACTAGAGCTGAAGCCTTTGAAAATGGTAAAAAGTAAAAAAAAAAATAGTAGGATGAAGCCCATTGGAAAAGGAAGACAATATAACAAAAATGAAAGGAAAACTAATTTATGGGCGATCGGGTCAGGAAGTGGGGGGGGGCGGGTAAGGGTCCAAAAACGGTTTATCTCGATTTCCGGCAAAACTACAAGTCCTATGGCAAAAAGTTAAATGGCAAAGTTGTAGGTAATAAAAAGATCTACAACTTTGCCATTTAACTTTTTTCACATAACCTCAAAATTTATGTGAGCAATTCAAATATCCAAGTTTTTGGTTTTAGATTTTTATCTTTTACAAATAAATATTCTTTTACACGAAATTTGGTGAAAACTTACCTTTTTATGTCCCAAATACACTGTAATTTTTTTGATTAAAAATATTTATTTTATCACCTTATTTTGACTAAATAGCGAAAAAGCACTCTAATTTTTAATCGAAAATTCTCGCGTCAAAATATCTGCTTTAAAAAAAAAGTCGGCAGGCTTTTTGTTCTTTGAAATCTCTACTTTCTCATTAGAAAGTAAACCAAACCACCATCCAACCAAAAAAACCAAAGAAACCATTGTTTAAAAAATATATACATTACTATGGTAAATGTGCTCAGAAAATACAATGAAACGAAAAAAACTCGATTCCGAAAATGAATGATTCCGAAAAAGGTTGATACAAAATACCTATAACATAAATTAGGTGATAAATATTACACGATTGCTAATACAAACTAAGAATCATTTAGACGCAAACAATTACTTTTTCTGTAAAGAAGCTTTTCACAAACAAATGCTTAAGCCGAGAAACACTGGTATTGAATATATCCAAATCATGTTCAACAGACAGTTTATTAAAACTTCTGCTCGCACGGATTAGAAACGAGCTCTGTCTGTACGCGGACTTGCAATGACGGACATGTAACAAGCTAGGTTTGCGAAACATTTTGCAGTGTGTAACTAATCCTAAATTGCCTAACAACTCAGGGCAATCTATAGTACCATTTGCAAACCTTTGTACCAACCTCGGTCGTGTGTCAAATTTCATCGAAATCTGTTCCGCCACTAAGGCGTGAAAAGGTAACTGGCAGACAGAGTTACTTTCGCATATATAACATTAGTATAGATAACGCATTCATTCTCAGTTATTTGTGTCTGCACCAATCTGCACTGGGTCCGCGTGGGTGTTTATGACCGAATCACGACTCTCACAGAGAGAAGTCTTGAGTCCCAGCAGTGGGGATATTATAAGCCGATGTTAAGGCTTAAGTTCTGAGTTGAACTACATGATTACTGACACATGGCACAAGGCTCTGTCTTGCGTAGAGTCATTGCATTATGCTGAACGTTTGCCGTTTTGCGTGGATGTGACGTATATTTTTCCCCAACTTGTTCTTTTTGTGTTTGTGTATTTTCTCTGCGTCATATTTACCGCAAGTAAACATATTTTCTTTCTTTCTTTCTTTCTATGCGTGCACTAACTGGACAGGTCCATTCAAATCTGTGTATTTTTTCCTCAAACGACCATCTCAGACTTGGATCTGTATGGTACTCACGTGATCCAATTTCTGGCCTTCACAAGAGACAGTCACCTTTGAGTTTATTTCGGTGTTTCTTCTCAGAGTAGTCTGATAGTTTTAAAATATTAATGTTTATGTGTTTGTAAGAACCTACTTACAAATTAAATATCATTACATAATGACGTGTTATTTTACTATAATATTAACACTTTGCGGGACATTACACGCCCCCATATGTAATGACAGTAAAACTTCTGTGTCTCGTTCAGTGTCCTTCAATGAGTGAAGGTGAAACTACTCTAATTATAAAAATAATTAATATATTGATGGGGTTCATCCAGAGAGTTCAGATCTGTAACAACCCCTGAAACAGTAAAAATATAACAGATCCGTGTTAATTTATTCATTTGCGTAATTTTTTTTGCTCACATTATTTTGAATAATATAATACCAGATTACTTTTCTCAGAAACGTCACATTCAACTGTCCATGTGCTATAAGGCTCCCCAAACAGGCGCGACGCAACAGTGCGACGGGGCTCTAGTAGAACAATTTCTATGAAAGCTTTATGGAATTTTTTGTCTGCTGGAGCCTTTAAGACCTTTGCTGCTTCACATTTGTATTTTTGTACATATTATTTGAATCTACCTACACACACAGAGATACTTTTAAAACCATCTCCATCAGTGCAGTCAGGTAAAAACCTGTAGGTGTTGTTGGAAATTGTTTCCACATTATCTCTACCATCTTTTTCGTACCAAATGTTTGCAGGCACAGAATAGTACCTACAGAAGGTCGGCTCCATACAACAAGTGAAAATGCACGCACACACAGACACGCTTCACGTACAGCGAGTGCAAGCGTTCTCGTGACTAGCATTTGTTTGAAATAAAGTGAGATAAGGAGCAGTGGTAGCCCATTATTGTGGGTTCGCACTCAGGCAGGCACTTTGCACTTGCTTTTATTTGAAACTTAAGACAGTTTACAATGGGCACGCCTCAATTGCGGCGGTAAGTCCCCTCTTTGAGGAGTGGCTTGAGAGGTGCCACGGCGTCCTCACCTTCCGCCTGACGCAGGTCCTCACCAGACATGGCTGTTTCGGGAGGTTCCTGTTTAGGATAAGGCGGAAGGAAACGCCCTGGTGTTATCATTGTACGGATCGACCTGAGCATACGGTGATGCATACGTTGGAGATTTGCCCTGCTTGGGCGGAGCACCATCGTGTCCTCGTGGTGGGCGGCGATCTCTCGCGACCGGCCCTGGTTCAGGCCATGGTACGGAGCGAGAGGGAATGGAAAGCAGTCACCTCCTTCTGCGAAGCAGTAATGCTTGCTAAGGAGGAGGCGGAGGGCGTGAGGGAGAGGCAATCATTGTGCCCTAACACCCCTAGTCGCCGCAGGAGGAGACACCCTGGGCGTCGGGAGTCGATAGCCGACTCCCGGCCACCGAAGGCGTAGACCTGCGGACGGCGAGCAATGGGCAGCTCGCAATCCGGTAAGGACCAGGCCCTGGTCGACGGCGCATTGTGTTCCACGCGCACCTCAAAGAGATGTCAGCATAATTGACGGGGTCCGATAGGGCCGATGCCTGCCGGGGTGGCGGATTGTTCGAAAGTGTTACCGTGGCCCTGGCGCATAGGCAACCGAAGTAACACGGGTGGGTTTTAGTCAGTAAGAGTCTGACACGCCCTTCCGCTTCACCCAGAGCGGGAGAGGTCATATGATGATTTACCATTAAAAAAAAAGGGTGGCACTTTACTTTGTATAATTTATTCCATCACCACTGCTCTCAAAACGATGAAGGAAAACATCGTGAGGAGTCCGGTATGTCCTACGAGCAAAAATTCGAAGACATGGTGGGCCAGTTCCTCTTTCAGAGATGTATGTGTCCCAGCAGTGGGAACGTTATAGGCTGATTATTCTAAACTGAGATCACCGACGTACGCGTCACGTGCGTGCGCCTTTTCCTGTATCTACTTTTCTGTGGTTCAGGGTAAGACGTGCGGAAGAATTGCTCCGACGCCTTTCAGTCACTGAACAAAATATTTTAACAAAAATATAGGGTGTCAGGGACATCGACGCGCAAACTGTAACCTCATGAATTCAGTACGTGATTTTAGACCCCCAAGCGAATGTTTTATAGAAAAGTGCAATACCTTCGTGGTCAAAATAAACAGCATTTTTTTTTTTTAATTAGCGACGAAATATTACAACGTTGGGCGTTCAGAATCATATTATACTGAATTCATGGTAACAGGTTGCGCGTCGATGTCGCTGCCACCCTGTATATCTTTAACTTTTCGTGACCTAAATTTTATTAGAGATTGATTAAACATATAGGCATTTTTTGCATGAGGAGAGTTGAGAATTGAAATAGAGAGAGTGCGCCAAGAGATTGTTTCGTTTGATGATAAATATGGGATTTTAATGGGGATTCGATGTTCTTTGCAAAATTGTTTTAAAAGGTTTAGAACTGCTCAGTATGGACGATGTTATACAGAAAATTCCTTCGCCTTCCTTCAGTAAGTAGAAAAGAGTGTGAATTATAATTATAATATACAGGGTCAAATTAAATCAGCTAGGGAAACTCCGGAGACGTGTTGGGTATCGATATCTAAACACGATAAAATAAAATAAAAAAAGATTTGCTGTTTTTCTTAAGACAACGACCGCTGGTAGTGTTGTTACATGAAGTACGAGTAGAAAAATATACCAAGGCAGCCAATCTCAGTGGAGACTACCTATCTGCGCGGGAGATATTATAGTGCACAAGTGTGTGCGCAGACACAGGTGCACTCAATCTTCCCTCACTCTCATAGTTCGATGGGACGGCAGTCCGACACGGAGAAAGATCAGGCGTAGGACCAACAGCTTAATGTGATTTCCGAGGCACGGGGGTATCACACGGCCAACTTCCAAACTCCGGGGTGTTACTGAAAAATTTCTAATAGAAAAATCCAATTCAAATTCATTTATTCATCAAATATAAGTTAACAGTTTACACCATATCGCTTATATCTATGCTAATTCTACAAATTTACACTTAGAATAAACAGCTCAACAATTATTTCTTCATCATTTCTTCTTATTTAAATAAATATACACATATATAGCGATTGTCCTTCGAGAGTCAAAAAATAAATCAGCTTCAGGAATATATTTTAGAAAGTCATTTATTAACTTAATTGCTCTAGCAGTGGGAGTGGTGTTGGTTCGGGGAGCATGCCATGTAGGCGGGTAGCAGAGGAGTCTATGTTGTCGTCTTACAACGCCACGCATATACTGGTCCGGAACATAAAAAATTATTGACTCTCTTAGAACGGGACTATCCATCTAACCTACTAATATTAGACAATAATTAATTATATGTGTGGATTCTCGCCTGAATTTGAGTGTGTCTAAACCCACCATTCCCGACACGAACAAAGAAGGATATAGAAAGGGGTAGTATCCATATTGACGTTTGTATACGTACCTACAGAATTTACGTTGAATTTTTTCTATCATAATAGTTTAAACAATACCTCTTGAGGACTCCAAACTATTGCATTATATTCTAATTTACTAGGGACATAGGCATTGTATATTTGTTTTACAACTTGAGTGTTCTTAAACTGAGATGATAATCTAATGATGAAACCAAGACATTTATTAGCGTCTTTGCAAATTTTAAGAATATGTTCGTGAAAATTTAATTTGTTATCCATTATTACCCCAAATCCCAGATCGAGAAAACACGTTCCATTGACGCGCCAGCAAGATTATAATCATTTCTAGTCGGATTACGGGATCCGGAGAAAGTTATAGTTTTACACTTAGAATTATCAAATGACAATTTATTTTCTACACTCCATTCAACCACAGCGTCAATATCATGCTGCAGTGCCTCGCAATCCTTAGCGTCGGTTACAGAGAGGTACAATTTTAAATCATCAGCAAAGTTAGAGATAACAGTAGGTAAATCATTGATCATTATTAAAAATTGTGTAGGACCAATGGTACTACCTTGACTTACCCCTGATCTAGTAAAATAATCTTCCGATTTATATCCTTCTACTTTACCAAACTGTTTACGATCTTTTAAGTATTGGGCCATGAATTTTAAGAGAGAAGTTGAGAATCCTAGTAATGCAAATTTATTTAAAAGCACATCATTATCTACAAGATCGAAGGCTTTCTTGAAATCAAAGTATGCGGCGTCCACCCGACAACCACACTTAGCTCTACTGCCTATATAATCAACAAATTCTATATGATTAGTCACCGTGGACCGCCCAGGATGAAACCCATGTTGACAATCAGTCAATTGTTCTTTAATTTGTTTACAAATGGCGTTATTAAGAATAGATTCAAATATCTTCCCAAATACACACAATAAAGCAATAGGTCTAAAGTGGGAAATCATCAAATGACCTCTCCTGCTCTGGGCGGAGCGGAAGGGCGTATCAGACTCTTACTGACAAAAACCCACCCGTGTTCCTTCAGTTGCCTGTGCGCCAGGGCCACGGTAACTCTTTCGAACAATCGAGCATCGGCCCTATCGGACCCCGTCAATTATGCTGACATCTCTTTGAGGCGCGCGTGGAACACAACGTGCCGTCGACCCGGGCCTGGTCCTTACCGGACGGCGAGCTGCCCTTTGCTCGCCGTCCGCAGGCCCGCGCCTACGGTGGCCGGGAGTTAGCTATCGACTCCCGACGCCCAGGGTGTCTCCTCCTGCGGCGACTAGGGGCGTGAGAGCGCAATGATTGCCTCTCCCTCACGCGCTCCGCCTCCTCCTTCGCGAGCATTACTGCTTCGCAGAAGGAGGTGACTGCTTCCCATTCCCTCTCGCTCCGTACCATGGCCTGAACCAGGGCCGGACGAGAGAGATCGCCGCCGCCGATCGCCACCACGAGGACACGGCGGTGCTCCGCCCAAGCCGGGAAGACCTCCACCGTATGCTCCACCGTGTCCTCCGGTCGATCCACACAATGCCAACACCCGAGCGTTTCCTCCCGCCTTATCCGAAACAGGAACCTCCCGAATCTGTGGATGACCCATATTTAGGTATTGGAGTCACTCTGAACAGCTTCCACTTACCAGGGTTTAAACACTGTCTCAGCGAAAGATTATATATATATAGTAACCAAAAACACTTTGTCCGACATGGGAATCAAACTCATGACCCCAAGCTGAGCAGTCGCGCTTGCGACCACGAGATGACAAAAACGTCGTTACACCACATACGAACTACACATTACACCTGATGTCACGCAAGATCCTGCATCGCTCAAGTATGGTTATCCACACGATTAACACACATTACAGAAACCCGACTACAACCGTCATGCAGTAGGCCATCAGACACAAAACCTGTCTAGTCGGAGGGTCCTACCTTTTCAAAGGAGGATGAAAAACTCTTTTCACCTTGTTTTGCATACCTCTATAAGCCCTTCAGGAATACAGAATTTTTTGTGAAGTTAGCTTAACCACTTACACAAAAATCAAATCTATATGGAACTCTGGTGCTCACACAATACATACTCATGCTGCCGACCTCTCCACTGTCGAGGTTCTCAAACTTCCACGAAAAGTTTTAATAGACGAACCAAGGTCCGAGCCTCAATATATGAAACACCTATTTTGACAGGCGAGTTCGGGAACAGTACTTTAGAAGTTAAAGTGTTTTCTGTATATAAAAAGTTTTTTATTTTGCTCAGAATGGAGTTTTACTCATGTTTTTTGGGAGTACAATTTGTTTTGTGTTTTATGGAGGGTAATGGTGCAGGTAAGTTTTTCATTGTTGTGAAGGTTAATGTTGGTGAAGGTAATTTTAGAATAAGTGGAGTAAAAGTTTCGGAAGTAATTTTTGTTAATTATGATATTGGCAAAGATGATGACTGCTGTGTGTTTAATAAATTTTTGCCAATATCCGAAAACCCCAAACCCGGGTATATCCGGGTTTCGAGAGGCTAGTTTTTCAAGGTAAGATTTACCATGGGCCTAATATACAAACTGGACTGAGCTCTTGTACCAAAAAAACGAGCAGAGAGAGATAATGCATACCGAGGCTGTTTATCTCTTTCTAATAGCGTGAGAAAACATTTTATAATTGACAAGAAAGTTCGTTTTGAAAGAGATAATTTGTGTCCGGTTGATACTAAGTGATTTCAAATTATTGTTTTGTAGTATCTACACCACCACATGCGAGCTACACGTCACACTGACGTCACGCAAATCCTGCATCGCGCAAGCAGGGTTTACAGCGCGACTAGCATATATACAACGTCTCGACAACAATGGTCGGGCAGTAGCCCACCAGACACAACACCCGTCTTTTTGGAGGATCCTTCCTTTCCTATGGAGAATGAGTGAACTTTACACCCTGTTCCTCATCCATACTAATATTATAAATTTGAAAATAACCCTGTCTGTATGTTATGTTTTCGCGCCTAAACCACTAAACGGATTTCGATAAAATTTGGCAAGAAGATAGATGGTATCCTGAAGAAGGACATAGGCTACTTTTTGTCCCGGTACCACATTTCCGTGGGATAATTTCCGATATCCACGCGGGCGAATCTACGGGCAGAAGCTAGTACCTCTATAAACACGCATTTTTAATGGAAACATTAATTGGTTCAGGTAATTAATGGCTATCTAAATAGTAACCTTTAGTAACCATAACAATTAATTTTTTCATGTCAGGAAGTGTTTAAATGTTGTATTAAGAATGAGCAAGCCCGTATCATAAATTAAAAAAAAAACTTCCGCAAAGGATTATTTGCACTTAACCAGCCTACATTAAGAACCTCATCCAGTAATAACACCACTAAAAAATTAACTAATTCCATTAAAAACTTCTTAAAGCACACATTTACATTAAAATTTTCAAATTCAAACACGTGAAATCCGGAATGTGTTCCAAATATCACTTTGTCAGTTCCATTACCTACATTAAGTATTCCGTTTGAGCAGATGGACGGACTTATAAAATATGCAGCGTACTAGCTGTAACCGTGGCTGTGTTTATGTAGCTTTCGCATGTATTTATGTAGGTGGAGTTGTAAGTGATTGGCAGATTTAGTATTCAATAGTACATGATACATTATTTTATTTCCGTAAGTAGGTTTGTACAAACACTTTTATACATCAATCATATTTTTTAAACTTGATGAGGTCGGCGTTTCCTATCTGACTACTATGAGAAGAAAGGCCGAAACAAACTCAGAGGTCTCTTTTAAAGTCTAGACATAATCTTGGTCAGATCATGTGATGACCATGTAGATTGGTGTCTGAAATGGTATTTTGAGGAAAGAACCACTCAAAATGAACCTGTTCAGTCAGTGCACGCATTTGTCGGTAATCGTGCAGCTCAACTCAAAACTTAAGGAGCTCAACGATTCGACGAACAATACCAAAGAAAGGATATTTGGTTAGGGCGCATAAATTACTCAAACTGTCAGATCATGATTAAAACTGAAACAATGACCGACATAGTCCTTATATTCATAGTAATTAAAATAATATAATACTTTACAATGTTAGTGTTAGTGATGATGTAAGGTCGGATTTGGTGGTTTAAGCTGTTCATTGAAGCAACTGGGATCAGTTTTGCCCTTAAATTGGATGAAAAGGGAAGATTGGCTTTGTCATCATCATCAGTGGCCTATTAAGGCTGACGCAAATTTGGGCAGTCCGCACTGCATTGCAAATCCTCCTTCATCGCTTTCGAACATTTTGTATGAATCATCGCACAATACAGGCAGGTCGCACCGCGGTGTTTTTTACTTGAAATTTGATGCGCTGCGGCCCGATGCGGCTGTAACATGCGCTTAGCTTTACAGTTGTATAACCTGATAATTAAAGAAAATGTAGGTATTTATCATACTAACAGAGCTGTGTAAAACAAGGTGAAACGTAATTGTCTAAAAAACCCTACATCTACAATATTATTGCGCAATATCATGCAAACAATGCAATGTGCAACGTTTTTAACCGTTTTTGGTTTGTATTGAAGTCTGCACAATGATTGAACAAAAGCATGATCGAGTTTCAATTTTATTGCACAATATTTTCGTGTAGGATTGTCTATTTTACACAATATTATACAATACTTTACTTGTTTTGCTTAGGCGGCTCAATAAGTTTGCGCAATAATTATATTGCACAATATGACTGTATCAGTCCTTGCACTCAAACGATCCATTATTTTCACGTAATTATATTGACGGCCCATAAGCTTCAATATTTTCGCCTAGGCAGGACCTGCGTAATACTTATCTTACACGGTGCAATAAAATTTAAACTACCTCATACTTTTGTTCAATCATTGCGCAATCTTCAATATTAACCCTAAACGGTCAAAAATATTGCACAATTCATGATATTGTGCAATATAATTGATCGCTTAGGGCCCGCCTCACGCGAAAACATTAAAGCTTATGGGCCGTCAATGTTATTGCGTGAACATAATTGATCGTTTGAATGAAAGGGTTGATTTGTGCAAAACGCGCTACAAAATTTTTGCACAAACTTATTGTAGGTTCAGGGGCCGCTTTAGACACTAATCTCAAAGCTAAGTCTAGGCACGTTTACACAAAGCAGACTAGAATTAAGAAGTGCTTTTAAGGCGTCACGGTTTGAAAATTGTCTTAAATCTGTCAGGTAGACTCGCGAGATTGTGTATAAATGACTTCATTTACAAGGGTTTCCAAGTCCGAGGCTAGTTAGTCCCCAAATTTTACACGTGAGAAGAACTGTAAGTAATCATGAAAATTACCATTTACAACAGTCTAATTTCTCAGTTCGATATTCATTACTTCAAAATGTTTAGGATAAAAATATTATATGTCACATAATTTGGAACATATTCCGTTTGGTATATATGTTTAGCACAAAATATAAAGATTATCGATACATTTTTCTAGGTTTAAGTGTGCCACAACTTTACTCCGAGTTTTTTTAAAGGATATTAAGAATAATATTATTCTAAATTTTTAATCATTCATAGTTGAATGTACGACGCATATATGTATGATCAAATGGATGAACGGGACGCAGCAATTTGAATGCAATGTTAGAAAACAGGATTGTAGAATGTTAATTTCTTCTTATCCCCATGATAAAGGCAAAAGTTCATGTATGGATCAATTTGAAATCATAATAGTAAGATAGAAAACCATCAGATAAGGGTCCTATAGCAAATATTTAGTTTCACCACCATTCATCAATTTTTCCTTCACTAAATTCGTTAATAAAACTGATTGACAAGCAACGTTAGCTAGGAACAAAGATGCTTCATAAATCATCGGTTGTTGTTACTGCCAAACGATAATGTTGAAACAAAAGGTTCACTTGTAACAAAGCGAAAAGAAACTGAGTACATAAGTGGATAGAATAATAATACATAACCTTACGCTGTAGAGTCAAGTCAAGAGAGGTGCAAAAAGATCACTGAAGTCGCTAATTGAATAAACTATATAATCTTTATGCGCCTAACATTATAGGCTGATTACGCTATGTGCATAATCTAAGCTGTCCGTTGTTAGATGAAATAAGGTCTACACAGGAATTTAAGTCACAAATTCGCCATCATCATTATGAGCTGATTGACTTCAACCACTGGGCATAGGGCTGCACGATTGGGATAACTACGACCTCGTAATAATTCCTTTACTTTTTTTTTTATTCGTGGGTATGTCCTCATAGATACCCTTCGTCTGGTTGCACGTCATCAAATGACAAGGTATGTTTGGCTATGTGACAGTAAGATAACTATTTTCAATCTTAGTTAAGTTTCAATTTACTGGGAAAACCTTAATAAAACCTTTGACACCTGCCTAGTAGTGCCTAGAGTACTTCATTCATCTATGATAAGCGATTTTATTTCTGAAGTAGGTTTGTACAAACACTTTTACACGTCAATCATATTTTTAAAACTAGATGAGGTCGGCGTTTCCTATCTGACTACTATGAGAAGAAAGGTCGAAACAAACTCAGAGGTCTCTTTTAAAGTCCAGACATAATCTTGGTCAGATCATGTGAAGACCATGTAGATTTGTGTCTGAAATGGTCTTTTGAGGAAAAACCATACAGAATGAGTGGACCTGTCCAGTCAGTGCACGCATTTGTCACTAATCGTGGAGCTCACCTCAGAACTTAAGGAGCTCGACCACTCGACGAACAATACCAAAGAAAGGACATTTGGGTAGGGCGCTTATAGCACTCAAACTGCCAGTTCGTTCGTTTCGTTAACCTCATGCTTTCCAAACTTTTCACATTCCATTGTAGGGAGTGGTGCTTAGGCACTCGTCTGTGTTGTGGCTGCTATTGCTGTATCATCGATGTATATTATCGTTTCAGCTTTCGATGCAGCAGTAATTCGTTAAGGTTTGTTAGCAACTGAGAGTTAGGCTTGATTGCTTTACGAGCTAAGCAAAAACATGAAGGTGGTTTTAAAGGAAAATCTAATTTGTATCTGACGATTTTTAACTTTGGGCTGGTTCATATTTATTTGGTAAAAGGTGATGTGTGAATCCAAAGAAGTATAAAGTGTTACAAGAATAAAAAAAACTTTTTTACAAAAAAACAACCGACTTCCAAAAAAACACTAAAAGACGTGAAAAATAACTTTTATTTCGGAAGTCGGTGCCTTTGGTTTTGTATTTTCGTTTTTGGCCACCGACTTCCGAAACAAAAGTTATTTTCCACGTCTTTTAGTGTTTTTTTTGGAAGTCGGTTGTTTTTTTGTAAAAAAGTTTTTATTTATCACTTTTTAGTTGCAGTACCTACGCCACACAAATTCGTATTCCACTAATTGGTATGTAAATAACAGTGACAGCAAATTATCAACACATCATCAATATAAACTAAGTGGAAAAAATATGCAGTATTAAGGATAACTCAAAAACTACTGGTCAGACCCTGATCAAATTTAAATGGGATTACATGTGAAGCACCAGCTATCAAATAAAAAAAGAATCATCCAAATCGGTTCACCCAGAAAAAAGTTATGAGCTAACACACATAAAAAAATAAAAAAACATACAGACGAATTGAGAACCTCCTCCTTTTTGTGAAGTCGGTTAAAAATTAAATAGATAGTCTTACCAAGGCAAAAATCTAGTCTGGTACTGGAAGAATCAAGGGAAAACCCGATAACTCTTTGCCGGACTTGGGAAGCAAACCTAAGATACCATGCTCAAAAGGCCAAGGAGGCAGGTGTTAGATCTTTAAGTAAAAAATATATCTGGCGTACCTCACTCCCTATTTCTTCTGCGCTACTTTCACTTTACGACACTATTTCACGTGATTTTGTTCAATTAATTGTGATGAACTCAATCTATTGATCCGTTCGTTGATATCAATTTAACACGGAGTTAATTCTTTGCATCCTATTCAGATCACGTGGAGCTTCAATTATCGTTTTTATTGTTTTATCTTGTTTAACTTCTCACGTAATTTTTCTGTGATCTTTGAATCGTAGCTTTGTTTATATTTTTGGTGCATACTTTTTCGTAACTATAATAAAAAGGTTAATATTTTTACTTATTCGAGGTCTGGGATAGATTTTAATAATTATTGAGATAAGACAAAAATGTGCCTTATACCTTAGCCAGAAAATGTTGAATACTAAAATTGGTGTTTGAAAACATTCTAATCAAAGTAGGCAAAACACTTAAATAATCAGGCTTTTTTATCGTTCATCGAACCTTTATTATTGATGATATACAATTATATTCATATTATACTAAATATACTGGAAATATTACTAGGAAAACGTACAACAGATAACCAACAGACCCCCAAACTTCACATGAAAACCCAAAATTCCTTCTTTATCAAAACATTTTCTGTTTTCTTAGATATAAACAGACACCCGACCAAACATAGGTATACTTTACGCCAAGTACGAGCCACCAAAAAGATTATTTTGCAAATGAAACCGCTGGGGACGTTGTGTACAGAGCAATTTTCGGCTCCACTGGCCCGCGTAATGTTATTTATTTATCTACTCAAATAACAGGATTCAATATAAATAAGCAACATTATATCTGTATGATACCGTAAAGTATGGGTTTAATTAATATTTAGATTACGTGATGGATTTCGGAAGGACACTTTTACTTGTGTGTCTTGTTTATTTTGTTTTTTTTGCGGAGTTTAATATGGGATTGGATTGATACGGGTTTCGGAGGTTGAGTTTTCTGATACCGATGACTGATACGTACCTACAGTCTTTTATCATGTTTTTTTATTCCCGGTTAAAGAATAGATTAGAATACAATAGAATAGAATGCATTAATTTGTCAAAATATTGTACAAGGTTGTTATGTTCATTATGTATTTCGATCATAATATTCTGCCGTTTCCGGTGTACAAATATGGTTTGTAAAATTATGGGTCATATATAATATACATTAAAATTAATTTAGAATTAGACTTACAAATAATTTAAATAAATTGAAGAATATTTGTAAAAGAGATTAATAATATAAGTCAAAATTCAGGTCAAGGAGATAAAATATGATTTATAGGCAATAATGTCAAATATTTAGGTAAATTTTTCATTCATAAAATCTTCAGTCGAGTAATAACATTTGCTTGAAAGAAAGTTAAATAATTTACATTTAAATGTTCTGAGGCTGAAAGTTTTGAAGCCATCTGGTAATTTGTTATAAACAGTAATGGACATACAGTATACATTATTAGAAAACAATTTAATTCTACGCCTGATTTGATTCCGTTCCATTGATGATGTTATTAAGTGGAATTTTCAATATGACATTAAAAACAGCACGCATTATGTTTATACTGTGTTGTATGTTGTATCTCTTTGTTTAGTTAATAACCTTGCCGTAATGTATTCTTTGGAATACGAATATATCAAAGAAGATCATGTAATGGTTTGGCCTTTAACAAATTTAAAAATGACTATATTTCTGTAAAAATCTTAGTAATCATTGTGTTTTCTTTAGTTGTTCGCTAATTTTCACTAATCGTATAGGTAATAAGAAGAATGTACTGTAGTTTTAGTTAGGGTCTAATCCTTTCTGAACAGGACACATTCTCTATTTCACTGTTATTTCGTCAAAAGTTATTTGGCACCTTCACAATACCTACTGGAATGTTTCTACGGGGGCATGCCAAAATAAATTAGATATTCATGAATTATAAAATGTATTCTTTATTATAAGTATCGATCTTTTCGAAGTATTCACCCTGAGCATGTATACACTTTTCCATACGTCTGAACCAATAATTGTAAAATACTTCTGATCACTTTTCTTTAGACACCTGAGAAATCGCAAGCCAGTGCACCTTCTTTGCTTTCAAACCTTTTCCCCTTTAGTTCTTGCTGCAAGCGAATTCCCGCCAGATGCTCGGAAAAGCTAGGCTCATCCAAATAAATAAAAAATCGGACAAGTATGTGTTGAACTTGCGTGGGGAGGGTTCCGTACGATAAATATTATGTTACCGACCGAAAACGCTTAATTTAAAGCAGACTTCCAAGACATACATAACGCTTTCACTGTTAAACAGTTTTCAGATCGAATGCCAAGCCCCTAGCTCTAGAAGGTTGAACTGTACAAACTTTACATCTTGGTCAAAATCTACGGCTTGGTCGTATCGCGTCCGTCGCACAGACACTCCTATGGGCATGTGGTAAGCAATTATGTCACAGGTCTTTAATGTTGTGTCATGCAATAATTTAATGGAACCACCGAACCATACATTTTGACCAAGATGTAAGGTTTATAGAGTTTGGGGTTATTTTGATATTCAAAAGTCATTTATTTACGTTACGCGCCCGTGTTTGGGTCACAGAAATCCATGCGTGAATCAAATTTTAACTTAATCAGTCTAGTAGATTCGGAGCAAACTGGCTGTGACAGATGGATATACAAACAGACAGACACACGAGTGATCCTATAAGAGCTCCGTTGTTTAATTAGGACATACGGAACCCTAACAAGAAATGTGGGTTCTATTTTCTATATGGTAATAATAATATAAATGTCAAAACAAACTGAAAAGTACCTACTGTCTTTGACGTTTTGTTTCGCCGAACGTATAACTTTACCGTTCATTCATATAACCTCATTTTGTGAAATCAGAACGTAGGTATTTTGTTTTACGTTTATTCTAGAATTTTCTGTGATAAAACTTCGCAGAAATCAATGGAAATAAGGCAAAGAGGATTAACACTGACAAATTCTAGACAGATTTGGTATAATTTGGTATAACATTCAAGTAGCCCCTCCATCTGCAGTAAACACTTTACATGTCACCCACCCACTAAACCCAAAATCACACAACTCTTCTACATAAAGTACAATTTAGTTTACTGTTTTTTTTACGCGAAAACGTATTTTCGCACGGCGTACTGGTTGGTGGTAAGTTCAATATTTCTGACCGACAAAACCATGTAAGATTTCAACCGCTAATCACTACAAGACTTTTAGAGTATTGAAAAGATAGGTCTTGTTTATAACAATTTTGAAGTAGGATACAATTTGCCTATGACATTATTCTGCGGGTGCAAGCGCATGCGCGCGAACATCTATTTGAAGTATCGCAATTCCAATTCGTACAGCGCGAAAATGTGTTTAGCTAGAACAGTGATTCTAGTGTCGTTGTCAAGAATTGACAAAGCACTACTAAAGAGAAACAATACAACTATTGGCAAAAATATGGTTAAAAATTAAAATAAAGTTAACAATAGCAAAATAATTTCAGATGTCATTCATATCGGCTATAAATCTACTCAGAAATTAAAAAAAAAACTCAATCAAAGAAAGCTAGCATCAAAAGGAATGCTATTGTTCTAAAGAATCTAGTACCGAACAAATAGCTACTGCAGTGTCAGTAACCGTAGGAAATACTGTTGCAAATAGCAAAAAGATTTAAGATGTCGTCTCATATCGGCGGTAAATCTGCTCAAAACTGAAAAATACTATAATCAGTGAACGCTTACTTCATAAGGATTGCAATGAACCTATACTAACTAAGTCTAGTGTCTAGTAAATAAAATGGCTACGGCAGAATGCCGAAAACCGTTAGAAAATTTCTTACAAATACCTAAGTAAAAGCATTGTTCGCCTCATATCGGCTGTAAGTCCGCTCGTAATTGTAAAAAAATACATTTTAAAGAACACAATAAGCCTAAAAAGTCCTAGTTATGAGCGAATACAAAGCCAGGGTACCATCGGAAAAAACTTAAAAATCATCGAAAATCGTCATTTGTTACCAATCGGTGGCGCCGTGTCATCGTGCAAGTAATTATGCGTGAGCATGACGGAAACATTAAGAGGTTTAAACGGCAGTAGGCTAAGAAAGGGGACTCCTCTTTATAGGTGAGGGTTTGATTGGAATTGTAACATCCGCGCTCGATCTGAGTGAGCGAATCGAGCAGCCACGGCAGTTTATACGAGTAGTGAAAGGCTTGCACCGATTAGCCAGGGATTATTACAGCTCGCTTATAGCTTCCTCGGTAAGGTAGTTAAGGTAGGTAACGTTCGAACTGTTAATACTTCTCACAAGCTGCGCGGAAGAGCGAGCGAAGCGAGCCCCCATTACAAGAAAACCGAGCCTACTTTAACTACGAGCGAACGAAGTAAGCACACTTTCGAAACTAGTAAGCGCCACCTGCTGCACTCCGCTCACTCGTGGCAAAGGTGGGATCACTTCGCTCGCTCGCCTCTAGAATAGTCTACCTCCACTCGCTTGTTCTTTGAAAGGCTCGCTCCACTCGCTTTTCTAGTGTGAAAGCTGACTCGTGGCAAAGGTGGGCTTGCTGCGCTAACTCGATTTAAGAATATGCTCTGCTCTGTCGCTCGCTCGCTCGACAGGAAACTGTGCTCGCTACACTGGGCTGAGTTAGAGAATCCCATTGTTAAGTCAGCTTAGCTTGATGTGAATGTGACCACCTTTCATTCATTGGGATAGAGCAAGCTTGGCGTGATAGTGGCTGGCAAAATGGTAATACTGACTAAGGATTGTTTAAGGAACTCCTCTCAATAGGTTAGGTCAGGTTACAGTTGTGAACAAACGTTTTCACAAAAGCAAACGGCGCGGCGGCGCGGTCTCGAACTGCGCTTACTTAATTTTTATTAAACAACTCCAAACAAAAACGATCTTTATTTCGTTGGGAACAAAGTTTAAACTACCTTTTAATTCATAAGAAGACGGTTCATTACATCTGACGTGGATTTTATTTCGAGATTTCGTTCCGTACACAAAGGGTAGGAGAAATATTGCTGGCTAAATATGAGCAGACAGCTCTGTTGTTTGTTACCCAAATAAACGGTAGCGTGTGCAGGGTTGGTGAACATTTTTTATTTTATGTTTGTGCGGAAAATGGCCGGTATTTTTCAACAAGGAAACAGGCAATTATAGCGGATTGGAGGGCAATAACGTTCACTATTACGGACGGTGCAATGTGTGATGTCAATTTTGTCGTTTAGAATGATTAGAAACGTATTTTTATTTGTGATAAATTATTATTGGTCGACTGCTTGAGTGTTCGGCGCTTCCGGACTTGCAACACGCAGAGGTTTTTATGCGTATAAAGACACTACACATAAAGTTGAAAAGTCAAATGTGTCAGTAACTCAACACAGTTGTTACACACACACACACACAGTCTTTTTTTCCATTTTCACAGTTATTTTTAGCACATAGGCACTTTTTGCGTAGGTAATGATTCTGCGACTTGACGATGTTTGTGAGGGCCGATGTTATTTATTGCTTAGATAACGATTTAAATTCACATAACGTCACTTGTTTTAGGAAGTCTATTTGAAGGGCAACGTGCACACACTTGCCTTGCCAAAGGTAGATACATAAATTAGGTGTCCAGTAGCAATAACTTACTATTATCTACAAAAAAAAATGTTTTATTGCATTTATTTTTATTTTCATCCTTTTAGAGTGTTATGTTTTTGGAACCGTCTCCTCAAAACTTTTATTATTATTTTTCATGTCATTAATTATTGACGTCTAAAATACACCATTTTATTGTTTTTTTTTAAACCCAGCCTATGGACACTCATGTACTAAAATTTATCCAGCCGTTAGAATCCTTCGAAGACATAAATAATCTACATACAAAGATACATAGGTTACATACATCTTTGTAAGTGGATACCTCCTAGATACGCGTGAAAAACATAACCCTGTGTTTGCTGACACACAGTCGGTTAAAAAAAGCTTGTCATTTGTCTTTATGGAAGCCCAAAAAGATACAGTTTGACTTATCCAAAACTTCTTACAAAAAAGATCCAAAAACAAAAGACAATGTTTGGACAGCCCTGCAAAGAACAACATTACCTTGAATATAAACTTTCAAATATACCATCAGGAGTGTAAGGTTGGCGTAAATTTAATTCAATTAGAAATCATCCTGCTTCCTTTAGATGCGTAGGCAGGGAGCTTGACGCGGTGCTATCAAGAGAGAGAACAAGGAAGTGTCGCTGTCAATTCATATTGAAACGCTTTTGGCAAGATGGCCGCCATTTTAGAAAGACTTTTCACATGAAATCATAAATTCTGTCTCTTGATCCTCAAATGATGATTAGTAGGTAGGTAGGATTATTAGGTGTCCGAAATACAGTCGCGACTGACATGTTAGCTCAGACCATTGGAGTAGACTGTTTCTCTCGTACCTATCGGCATGAACTATGAGATAGTCTATGCCGTTGTGATGACGTTAACCAGTCGGTAAAGTGATAGCGGAGCTCACTGCCCAGGATTAGGGTCATCACTCATTATAACCGCACCGCTCCAGCAAAGTCACGGCCCGCCATCGTTTCGGAAAAATCCACCCGCTTGTCGCCAACGCGCCGTCAGCAAGACGGCCGCTTGCTGCTGGCACGCCAGCGGTGAGGTGACCACTTGTTGTTCACGCGCCACTTACTAGTTGGTAGCCCACCGTCCATTTTTCAGCTTTTCACCGTTTTTCAGCTTACAGACTGGTTTGCGAACTTATAATTTTTTGTATCGCCGCTCGTTTAGGCAATTTTCTGCGGTAAGGTAAGTGCATAAAGGTAGGTGTCTATTGATTGTTTTGTCTTGTGCTTAAGCAATAACCAAAAAAATCCGATCACAACATTTTTAATTAAATCTTTTCTTCAGCTTAACAATTTTCTCATCATTTTATATCTCTTACAAAAAATAAGTATAATGATGCAGCTAGTTAGAAACATTACGAGATAAGATCTTAATTTCTCTGCATTTGTGTTCTTGCATTTGAATAAAGGGCAAACAATATGCCGAGCCTTTTCCCAACTATATTGGGGTCAGCTTCAACTCTAACCGGATGCACATGAATATCAGTATTTTACATGGAGCGACTGCCTATCTGACCTCCACAACCCAGATACTGGGTAACACGATATGCCTTGGTAAGACTGATTGTCAGACTATCGGGCTTCTGACTACCCGTAACGACTGTCATGGATCCACGAATGACAGCCGGGACTAACAGCTTAACGTGCTCTCCGAGGCGCAGAGGGCTTTCGGTATCTAAAGATTGCCACACATCCACGGACCAAGCGCGGCAAGCGTAGCTTAACCTGATCGATCGACCCGTGCGGCTATTATAACTTAACTACGAGCCCATCTTGGGATTTGGGTAAAGGGCAATAAACGTAATCTATTGGTGAATAACATATCATCAGAAATAAGTGATAAAGAACAGTACTTGCAAAACACTTTTTTGCATGAGTTTTTCCAAGAATTTCCCATTATATTGCTTACAGTTAAGCTTTGTTATCACTGGATAAATTGTCATAAAAAATACAGACAAGAGCCCTCCTTCTAAAATCTGTCTTGTCTGTATTTTTTTACGTTTACAGATAGAAAAAAATATATTAGGATAACAAATTATCGACTTACGATTTCGTAACTGCTCAATTTTATCCAGTTTCATATAGTTCATTTCTCAGAACTGCCAATTATAAAAGAGATAGATTAGATTTTTATTCAAGCTGATATTTTTGGCCGCTGTAAGATATTTCACCTTCCTTTTTTCAACTGCAAATAAAGAAAGATAGATAGATAGAAAATACATTTATTTAGCAAAGTCTAAAACGCACTGGACATGCCACAATTGCGGCGATAAGTCCTCTGTTTGAGGAATGGCTAGAGAGGCACCAGGGCGCCCTCACCTTCCGCCTGACGCATGTCCTCACTGGACACGGTTGTTTCGAGAGGTTCCTGTTCCGCATAAGGCGGGAGGAAACGCCCGGGTATTACTATTGTGTGGATCACGCGGAGGACACGGTGGAGGTCTGCCCGGTTTGGGCGGAGCACCGCCGTCTCCTCGCGGAAGCAATCAGCGGCGACGATATCTTGTATCCGGCCCTGTTTCAGGCCATGGTACGGAGCAAGAGCGCATGGGAAGCCGTCACCTCCTTCTGCGAAGCAGTAATGCTTGCAAAGCAGGAGGCAGAACGCGTCAGAGAGAGGCAATCTTTGCGCCCTTACGCCCTTAGTCACCGCAGGATACGCCCTGGGCGTCGGGAGTCGATGGCCAATTCCCGGCCACCGTAAGCGCGGACGGCGAGCAACGGGTAGCTCGCCGTCCAGCAAGGGCCAGGCCCGGGTCGACGGCGCATTGTGTTCCACACGCGCCTCAAAGAGGTGTCTGCACACACTGACTGGGTCCGCTAGGGCCAATACCTGCCATGGTCCATGGTCGCGGGTTTCTCCAAAAAGGGTTACCGTGGTGGCATATAGGCAACTGAAGGAACACGAGTGGTCTTATTCAGTAAAAATCTGACCCGCCCTCCCGCTCCGGCCAGAGCGGGAGAAGTTATTTGATAATATCCCAACCTAAAAAAGAAAGTGCATACAACACAACGTATTGTCGAGGGATTTATCAATAACCACTGTTATGTAAGAACATAGGCGATAATGATAATTACGATTCTTGGTAGACAGATTGGTACTTCTACTCTAGTTAGCAAACAGAAAGACACATCTGGGTCTCTATTTGGACCACCTGTATAATCGCGCCTGAACATGACTTAATTGATGTCAAGAAGATGGGGTATGTTCTTGATATAATACTCATATTCTTGTCACCATCACTTAAGTATACTTTTCAGAAAACAACAGGTATAAATATGGTATATTCTTTTACGAAGCACACAAAACCATCCATAATAATTCCATCACCATATTTCACAACCTTTTTACAGATTAACACGGAGAAAAATCTACAAAAACGCAAGACTAAGCAACACCTTTTCTTCAGACGAAAAATTATGGGCCCACCTGATAATATTACCAAAGAAAAATTCGGGCTGCGGTTTAAAATTTCAGGAACTACTTAGCGTCTTGAATATTTCATTGAGTACTCAGAACTGAGAAACAGCTGTCGTAAACTCGGATCTTGGATCGCGAAGAGAAAAGCGCTAGAAGCGCCGTAGGATGGGCGGATATTCTTAGCTTTTTCTCTTCGTTTTTTTGGTGCGAGTCAAAGTGAAATGAGATAGTTTTTTGCTGTTTGAAACGGGTTCGTATATTTAAACCCGCTTGAATTATTGAGAGGAAAAAAAAAACGATGTTTAAAACCGTCAGCTTGAACTTGTAAGGTCGTGTTATTACAGCATCATCAGTGGTATTTGCGCTTATAACGGGAGATTTAAACAACGTTGTTTGAGATAGAATACCATTATTACTTAGTTTCCCCCTTACACTATATCCTCAATGAAAATGGACATACAAATACGACAATCGAAGCGCCCATGTTGTTCCAAGAATTTGAGTTGAGAGAAGGATTATGTAGTAAAAGGTCTGTTACCATAATCACGGTTCAGTGTTGACGAAATTTGTTGAAGCGTAGCGTAGTTGTGAAAGATATAAATCTGGTTTGTATTGTGGCATAACGTGAGTACCCAATAGGGATAAGTTTTTTGTTCCGTAGTGGTCACATTGACATCAAGAATATCCATTGCGGTTTATTTATACTCCATGCTTATATGATATAGTAACTTAGTTATATTATAAATGTGAAAGTAACCCTGTCTAACTGTCTTGATACTTTTTCAAGTTGAGCGGATTTCAATGAAGCTTGGCACACAGGTAGAACATGACCTGGATTAGGACATATAATACTTTTTATTCCGGTAACACGTTACCGTGGGATAATTTCCGACATTTACTTGGGCGAAGCCACGGGAAAAAGCTGGTTAGTTATTAAGAAAACGTACGTCCCAACATGACTTATGTACGATGCAATGGAGTTAAATATTGCATTGCCCAAATTCCCAAGCAGAATGCAAGACTACAAGTCTGGAGCCTTGAAGGCAAGCTAAAAATATAATCCAGCCAGTCAGTAAGAATCCCAAAGGTAATAAAGTCTGTATTATAAAAACTACAACTTCCAGCTACACAGATGTAAGGTCAGAGTTACAATCAAGCAAAGTGATCTCCCTGCGTTGTTGTAGTGTGACCATATATTGTGTTGGGAAAACTTGGGAACTGCTGTTATTAATTTTAAGTAGTGTAAAGAATGTGAGTTTGTTTGTGCTGTTGGAAATAATTAGCTCATTGTTATTTTTTAGTTTTCAACTTGCATTGTCATGCTAGCTATTGTAGTTGGTCAAGTAGTTTTCTAAGGGGTCTAGTATTTTCAATGATAAATGATTTTATTTCTGTAAGTAGGTTTGTACGAACACTTTTACACGTCAATCATATTTTTTAAACTATATGAGGTCGGCGTTTCCTATCTGACTACTCTGAGAAGAAAGGCTGAAACAAACTCAGGAGTCACAGTCTCTTTTAAAGTCCAGACATAATCTTGGTCAGATCATGTGAAGATCATGTAAATTTGTATCTGAAATGGTCTTTTGAGGAAAGAACCACCCAGATAGAGTGGACCTGTCCAGTCAGTGCATGTATTTGTCAGTAATCATGCAGCTCAACTCAGGAAATCAGGACTTACTTAATTTTTTGCATGCAGTGGAACAATTTGTTTTTTTTACCATTGTAGTAATAATGAAACCGAGCTTATTATAGATGTATGCTATGTTTATGTTATTATGTGTCCATCCTCAGTAAATGTGGTCCTCAAAATTTTGTTATCTTGATAAATAAATAAAACTGCTCCTACTAGGTAATTTTTAAAACATGATTGGATAAACAGTAATACCTGTTCCAATGCAGTCCACCGTACGGCTTGCATAGCTACACCTCTAACTACTCTTCTATCTACAGCAGCCGTGCTAATAAATATAATTAATACTAATTTACATTCTTACCCCATGGCTGTGAAGCGCCAAAGTTATCCTCAATGTAGGTCACCCACAGCTTAGAAATGCTCCAACCGATTTAGGCAAATGAGGTGACATTACAGTTTGTAATTACTTCGGACATTATACTGAGTAGATGACATCACGCTAAATTTAAAATGGCGGACTACATACTTTGGTAATGTTGTAATTTGGTAATATGTGCTTGTAACTGTCATGTCGTAATTGCTTTATCACCCTAAGATTGAATCTCACTTGTACGTCATAAAACGACAAGATCTATTTGTCTATGTGACAGTTAGTTTTAACCTTAGTGAAGATTTTTAGTGGGAATTGATGTCAGAAATGGTAAAACAATTACGATGTCAACTATATCTAGAACAAAGTTAGGTAAATGAATATTCTTAACCAAGTTTGCGAGAGTCAAGCCTTTAAGGATATGTTTCTTTCGTTAGTCAGTGGTTTCTTAAAAATAAATAAAGGAAGTAATTAAAATTAAAAATACCTAGAGATCGTTACATAAAATTTTATATCTGACGAAGAATCTGAAACTGTTAACGTTAAGCATCAATAATATTGCTGGATATTCAAACTCAAAATCAAAGCATTTATTTCAATTAAAACATTTTCAGATACTTTTGAGCTGTCAAGGAGTCCGTTAGTCAGAAAGAGGAAGCTTCCAACTGCTCATTCCAAAGCGTGGTACAATAGGATTCTATGGAGAAGAACTGGCAACAAACGTTGGACACTCTTGCAATAGTTTTAAAACACTTGATTGGTTAGAATAAGAGCTATATCTCTCCGATATAGTGGCAGGTGTCTGACGCTCTCTAAAATCCGTCGTGTGCAGGATACATTGTAATAGGATGCTTTCAGTGGCATATCGAAGATGTCAAACTTGCAATCTGACAAAGTGCTCTTTGTGCGTCGCTGTAGAGTGCATACGTTTTTGTTAAAATCATCACTAAGAACGTCATCGGTCACTAAGAACTTTTATTTTATCCGTACTTATAGCATACAAATCTTTAGGATATTAGAAAAGTTCTCGATTAAGGGCCGATTTTTCAATCTTCATATAACTTATAACTGAAAATTAAATAACGGCGTGGGGGGGGGGTTAATTGTACGTGTACTATAGGTACACCTCTGCCTAAGCCTTCGGTGTTTACTAGCGTGATGTTATTTTATGTTTGTAAAATATGGTGATTTGAAATATTTTCTATACAATCGCTGTGAAACCGCAATTTATATTCATTCCTCAGCTAAAAATTATATGAAGGTTGAAAAATCGCCCCTAAGACTAATTCATTTTAAGTCATAAAATGTGGCGTGCCTAGGGAATAGAGTTGGGAATCAAAATGCTGTTTGCTTTTATTTGAAACTTAAGACAGTTTACAAACCTAAAAGTATAAGCAACGAGGTAAACAAAACAACTACTACAAACAACTATGAATAATTTTCTTACTTGTGATTATGTTTGTGCCTTTTTGTAGTATACTGTTAGTATTGAGTGAAGATCTAAATGGTTAAATAGAGGATTTCAATAAATATAGGACTTATTTTGGTGCGTGGGACATTGATTTTATTGCCCCATAAATACAAATAGCTGGCGTGTTTATCTTCAAGTTTCGAATCAATTCGAATTTTTGGCATTCATTTGTTACAAGTAAGTGTCAATAGATACTGATTCTAAAAAGAAAGCCTGCAAAAAATTATTCTTTAAAAAAACCTTATCCTTCCGAAAACCTAGCCACCCTCAAAACATTGGCGTAAGTGATGAATGTATGACACTCCTCGACACCGGCAAATATCACCGCACATCTGTAACACTCACTAGATGGCGTTGTTACCACAATCTTCAAACGTATGTGTTACGTCGCCAGCGTGTCTCTTGTTCTCGTGCGTAAAATTATACGTGCGAGTGTGGAGTTGCCATTACTTAGCTGTTGTATTAATAATATTAGCTTGTGTTTTGTTTTACTGAAAGGCAAATGCTCATTTCTCATATAAACACGCAGTAAGCAAAGGTGGTGATGAATGTACGTTTATTAATCACTGTGTGTTCACTTCTTAGAATTGTGGTGTTCGGGATTAACATTAAAATAGCCTCCACGAGTACAACCACGAGCATAGTCACCTTACACATCGCAAAGTTCAACAGCGATTTTCTCCTGAAATAATGATTGCAACTTTGAGCAAAAAATTTTTTTTATGGTTTTGAAAGTATCAATACTTTATGAGAAAATCATTTTTTAATCTTGCGTAAATTTAATATTGTATGTATTAAGCTCGAGACTGATTAATGTATCAAATCAAATGTTTATTTGCAAGAAATACATTGTTGGTGAAGGTAAGATCTTATAACCTAGGTGTAATTGTCTTCTGCCTGCAAGCAAGCGTGCAAATTTTAATAAAGTTTTTATTTTTCATTCAATATAACACAATTTCTATTCCTATTCATTTTTTTTTAAATTTATATTGTTCATTTAATAATCATTGCAATAAACTAATTTTAAATCTGTATGTCCCATATAATCCTTAATACTATAAAAACAACACTTTAGAAGCCATTCTGTCAATGGCAATATGCAATAAACGCATAGCAAGTCCTGAGCAGTTATCCCTCTCTTCGTTGTCGTCTTGCTGACGGCTAATAGAATAGAATAGAATACTCTTTATTATGTACACCATAAAATTACGGATATAAATGTAGAAATTTTACATAGGATTACAGAATGGGCGGTCTTGTCGCAATAAACGATGTTTTACAGACAACCTTTGGATGGATTCAAGGGCTAATAGTTTTACCAAGGCTAGGACTATTCTCCTATAATTTGTTCCAATACGAGATTGGTGCTACAATTGTTTGTGCCCATACGAGTGTTGCTACGATCATTTGTGCCTATACGAGAGTGGTGCTACGATCGTTTGTGCCGATACGAGAGTGGTGCTACGATCATTTGTACCGATATGAGACTAAAGCTAAGATCGTTTGTGCCGATATGAGAGTGATGCCAAGATCGTTCGTACCGATATGAGAGTGGTGCTACGATCGTTTGTGCCGATACGAGAGTGGTGCTACGATCATTTGTACCGATATGAGACTAAAGCTAAGATCGTTTGTACCGATATAAGAGTGATGCTACGATCGTTTATGCCGATACGAGAGTGGTGCTACGATCGTTAAATATAGTGGTTACAAAGTCAAGTTGGATCATTTATTTCAATTATACCATTAAAAGGCACTCTGAAAGTCATCAGGATTTTTTTATCGAATTAATTATTAATGGAAGACAAGGAAGTGCTTCAAATCAAAGTTGACAGACATTTAAAATCACTCTTGGTGGTCCGATTTTATAAAATATATGAAATAATTCTGAACCATTCCGCTAAAAATAACCATCTCATCTTTGTAATAAAAAACCGCACCGAATCAAATGATAATAATTACGGCCTTTTGCCAATAGGTCCTGATAGAAAACAGTAACTATACCGATATCATTAAAATATAATCTCAGCAGAAATTGCGGCTATCGAGAAAATAATTGTGATTTCGTCCTTGTACGGTATATTCGTTATTTTTATACTTTGGCATTTTTTGGAATCGGGACATATGAGATGACTGCTGGCATTTTAGTTAAAAATGTATCCGTATATTGTTTTCTTTCTGTATTTTTCTGTAATTTCAACTCTTTAAGTTCAAGGCGTACTTTTCTTGAAACTACATTTTTGTATGACTTATGCAATAACTCGTATGATTGCTTAGACATTGGTAACAAGCTGTGTTATATAGTTCCCAGAACATGCCATGGACGCGAGGTGCGCGCACGACCTGTATTTGCCACTACTTCCAGTCGTACAAATGCCGGCTTGCGTGCGCCTCTTCGTCGCCTTACGAGCAATTTTAATAAGAATTTCTCCAGTTTGGATCTGTTTTCTTTGCCATATAGGAAGTTTAGACTCATGTTACTTAACATATTGGAAAATTAATGTGACACTGTTGTTCCACATATGTGACACTATTTACAACTATATGTTTTATTGATGTTTTACTATTAATATTCCTCTTTTTTATTATTTACAACGCTAGTCTTAAAATTTACCAAATTGTCTCATTGTGTATCTGTGGAGAACGTGGTTGATTTCACATTTGTATAATTTCTGTACCTTAAACTTTTGTAATTCTTAATGTGTAATTGTTTGTTTTCCCCAATAAATAAAATAAAAAATTAATTACAATTTCCGCAAACATGAATCATATTTTGTTGACGGTTAAAATCCATTACACTTGAATAGATTCCAAGTTTCCAATCCAACCTTTTAGCCCTTAATTTTATGACCCGCAAAAGAAGGAAAACCCAAGAAATCGCGCCCAAAACTTTTACAGGCCCCCGTGTAAGCCGACTACCGACGGTTTTCAACGAAAAAGATGGAAATAAATTAGAAAAATGTATAATTCATAAAATTAATGTAGCGAGACTTTAGAGGCTTTTCACTAGAAGTCACTTTTGAAGTGCGGCAAGAATTGGGAGTTCTAGAAGGGGTAAGAATGATCGTAAAGATTTTTAGGTGCTTTTTATTGTTTCTTTTGAATTTATTGCTGAAGTTTGAGTGTTTACGTTTGCGAAGTTACTTCATGATTTTTTTTTTATGGAAAGAGGGTGTTACTTGAAAGCTATTATGTCTAATAGCGTTTATCAAACCTTTAGTCAATTAGCGTAATGTTAGTGAAATAATTTCCTGACGATCTTTATTATTTTTATTATTGGCGAGTAGGTATATTTTGCCCCCCGTTATTTTGCTCATATTTAGTGCTGAGCCACGTAACTTAAATTAGCGTCTTATTATGTGCTCGCTACATTTATTTGCTACTCTTTAGATAACTAATGAGTAGCATCTATCATACTAATGGAATAAAAAAGATGATTGCCGAACATTAACTATCAGTAATTGCCCCATACCATATAATAACATTTAAAATATAAAACATACTGGCAGTTCAAAAACATAATGCCACACGAAAAGAGATGTTCCAAAATTAAATTCAAAAATATATTACCAACCTCATCCAGTGAAACTCTTTACGTTGAAATAACAGTGAATATTGAAATTTCCCGCCAACTTCCACGGGTTCGGCTCGCGCCTGACGTTTGACAGTTGCGGTTCGTAATTAAAAGTGATTTTTGGCGGACATTTTTGGAGTTCCGATCCAACAATATCGGCTTTTTCGGAGATACTGTCATGGCTGACTTTTTTGATATCGTTTTAGATTTCAAATTGAAGTTGGGATTTTTGTGTTATCATGTTTTTATTATAGGTAGGCTTCAATAAACGGGGGTTTCAGATTATTTATACATGAAGAGAGTCAAACAAGCTGACCTGAACCTTATCAAGAACGTTGGGTAAGCTATGTATTGTCAACTTTAGAGATGAATTTGAAGAATCTCATGTGCGTGTAATGTTATTGGAAATCATATCCTTCAAACCCGACAAACAACAACGCTCACTGATGCTTGGCGGCAATTTTATGTATGGTAGTAGTACCTACTTTATCGAGGCGTTCCTAATGACAGAAAAAGAAAGAAAGAAAATACGTTTATTTGCGGTAATCAAGACGCAGAGAAAACCACACAAATAAAAAGAGAACGAGTGTGGGGAAAATCTGCGTCACATCCACGCAAAACGGCAATCGCTCAGCATAATGCTACGACCCTAAACGAACTTATACTTTTAGGTACAAATCATTATAACTCATCCAATTAGATAGTCGCCTCGTCCGCCGACGCGTACGTCGCGGCCGCGTCCGGCGCCGAAGAGAGTATTATTATTATGATTAGTTTCACATCAATATAGTTTGACCTATACACTGTACTCGGGTGTAACTGTTACGATACTTTCACACAATGAGTGACGACGCTCTAAAAACCCAACTTTTTATAAAACTCGATATGTCATTGTTATCAGCCAGGTACTGTATTAACTATAATTATCAACTTCTTGTTTCAAATGCGTTTTCCTACGCCCTAATGCGCTCCGTCAGACAAAAATCTTACTTTATTATATTCAATCGTTTGCAACAATCATTTTCGAATAATAACAGCCTTACTGAGTCCCAAGTCCCAACATTTATTGTAGATAAATGTAACGCCTTGTCGCGTCCATAAAATTTAAAGACCCTTTTCACAGATTATGGAGAAATTTTAACTGGTTGAGATAAACAAATTGCTTTGAATGGGTCTGACTGTTACACCGTACTTGTTTACGATGTATGTTTGTTTTGTTTGTCTATTGATTACTTAAAAGGATAGTCTGTTTTCCGTACCACGCTAAACGTCAAAGCCTTTGAAGCTATGCATGTAGCTGTGTTATTTAATATGCTAGAGTTTATCTCTGTAGTTTTAAGAAGTATGTGGCACTTATTTTATGAACGTTTTGAAAATATGAAATAAAAGGTGTTTTTAGTTTTATATAATTTTGATAATTTGGACTCGCAGTACACATCATTTTATTAAACTCCTTAACGATTGCTAGTGTATTTTACAACAAGGCTAAGGGCACGGGCGAACCTACAAAAAGGATTGTTTACTTCAAACATCATAATTAACTCCGATATATTGTTACAAAAAAGGCTTATAAATAACACAATAAGGCATAATGTTATACTACGGTGTGATAGCCAGAAACCGTTTGAAGTAAAATTTATATTGTATATTTGTAAAGGAAGGGTCGCTTCGATTGAACCGGTATCTTTTATTGTGTTAATTATGTTGGAAGAATACCTATATAGTTAATATTGGCAACGTATTATGGCAGCGTAACAAAATTAAAACTGACGAAGACATTCCGATTCACCTCTGTAAATAATAATTTTCACACTCCAAGATCGTTTTCGTGCTTCAAAAGTATGTAAAATCTCGGTTAATAATGTGAATGCAACTAGTATTAGCAAATTAGGGCAAAAATTGCGGGAAAACGTGGTGTTGGCCAAAGGAAAAGTCCAGCGGGGCAATTGCGTAACACAAATAAAATGCCATGACAATTCACCTACGTTCATTGCGTTATTTACGTTGTTGAGGAGATACATTTTCTGAACCTTTGAAGTAATGGTTTTGGAATATCCTTCAAAACCAGCGGATTGAGATTGTAAGTGTGTTACGCACTTAGCGCACTGGTTTCATTCGCTAGTTGAACAAAGCGAAGTCAAGAATGCTGCTGAGCTGTTTCAACTTGCAACGAACAACGAGAATGATCAGTGTACCATGAACTTCTATCTCTACTCTACGAAGAATAGAGGATATCTGACATGTTATGCGACAAAGTGACATTTCTTTTCTTCATTTTTGACATCGCGCCTTAGAAATATTTCTACTATCTGTCATTTTGTATTTTGTTCATACGGTGGGCATGCTACGCGCGTTGGTTTTCTCATGTGCCTTTAATTACACAGGCACTCACGATCCTTTCATGAACCACTTTTGGCACGCGCTAAACAAGAACAGCACATGGTGTGGTAACAATATATTATTACCCAGTCAGCAGGATGTTTTAACTGTTGACTGAACCAGACGTACCGTCCCTCGTACAACGTCTTCTCTACATAGTACGAGTATAAAACAAACTCGCTTCCCGCCGCCTGTACGGTTAGATCTTTTAGACTACGCAACGTATTTTAATGCGGTTTTCATCAATAGACAGAATGATTCAAGAAGAAGGATTATATGTATAATAAATGCATATTGCAGGAGAAATGCCAAGAATTTCAAAGATTTGTAATGTAATGTCACGTAATGTGTGCTAAACCTTATGAGATAGATCAAAATAATGTACTACGGATTTGTATATCTTAAAAAGATCTACAAAAAAGTTCGCAATGGCACATGTCTATCTCCTAAGGATAACCCATAGTAACCATTTTTATCTTTTACATTTATTACGAAAAATAATGGGTTATTTACGAAGCTATTTTAAACGATACTGTATTATTCCTTATCCAAATAAATTCGTTACATACGTTGTGCATTTAATGTCAAACAAAATTAATGTAAACAGCATATCATTAAAATTAATATCTTAGAAGATATCAGAGATTTAAAAGTGTAACATCTAACAATGGGGGTCCTTATATACCAGTTTGGATATCATTGGGTAGTCATATTTAAGGTCCAGTCAGCACAGCAGTAGCAGGTAAAAACAGCTGCAAACATGGTTTTATAGATATCCTGTAGTATAGTCTAATCATAATAATAATAATATTATTAATCACTCCCAATGACACCACATTAGTTTCTACATTGCACCCGTACGAAGCCGGGGGGTCGCTAGTTTATTATAAACTCGAGCATACGATCAACTTTAACTACTGAACCACTAACCTATATTTGAGTCAAGCTAAACTTTTAATAGCAAAGTTAAACATATTCGCAACAATTCAATGGTGCGGAATGTTGTGGAAAGGATTTTTTTGAAGTTGAGTAGATTTAACAATACGGTACTAGATTTGATCTATAGGCATACTTGGGTAATTATCTAAATTATACCTGTATTGAACGTGTCGTTAAACTTATAGCTCGTGGCTATAAGTTTAACGACACGTTCAATACACATGACATCTGCACATGACATCTGAAACAACTTACTATCTGTAGGCCGCAAATATTGTTTTGTTCCAAACGAGAATTGAACCCTTTGACTCTTAGGGCAAAAGCTAATGGGTGGTGTGGTGGGGACCCGGTGATGGGGACTGTGGCGATAGTGCCGTTACACACGCCAAGCTATAAACCAACACTTGATGATGCGGTCGTATAAAAATAACATATTTTTTTAATGTGAATTTAAGGTCTGCTGAAGTTCACAAGAACTGGTGGATGCCAAGCTTCACAGCTTGGCTCATCGCCGCAAGGTTGCCTGCTTGTCGGTCTTCTACAGATTGTAAGAACTTCACGACCGCATTCCACTGGCTCCCTTCTACCATCGGACGTCTAGGCGCACTGCAAGTTACCATCCCTACCTAGTTGCCATTCCACCAATTCGCACTAACCGTTTCCAAATGTATTTTATAATGCGCACAGCAAAAGAGTGGAACTCTCTACCTGCGTCTGTGTTTCCGAACGGATACAACCCAAATCTCTTAAAAGCGCGAGTGAACTGGCTTCTTATGGGTAAGCTCACTCCATCGTCGACTTTGTCTCTGTCACCTCTGACCTAGACTAGAGTCAAGAGCAAACAAAAAATAATGTAAAAAGTTGAATTCACATTCCTTTACAAGAATACCTACAGTAAGTATATAGTCCTCCAGAACGTATTTTGGTCATGGCGGCCAATCTCAACGGAAACTAGACTTCGGCGCGGGAGATGTTATAGTGCACAAGTGAGTGCGCAGACACAGGTGCACTCTCTACAGTAAGTATAATAATAAGGTGGTAGCGATTGAGTGGCCCATCTATCATGATTTTTGATGTATTATTAAATGAGTTTTAGGTTTAAATGTAGAGAGCAGCTATCTTAAAAGTCTTAAACACTAACAGCGTTACAAAATGCTATTTCAAACAAATTTCTCAGAATTGTTGAAAATAAACCTTCCTTGATAGTCTATCGCAAACATTGAATTGCCTGAAACAGAAATATCAAGACAGAAAGTTCGTTTCATAAATTACCATCAAACGAAACAATTCCATCTGTCAAACAACTAAACACAACAATTACTTTGAAGATAAAAAGTAATATTACTTAAGGCATAGTTACTACCTCTCTTCGTCCCAAACGGCCTCCCATTCGCCACTTCTCGCAAATTGTCACTTTGAAACTGTACCTTAACAAACTAGTACAATGGCGTGCATAGAAAAGTGGGTCGTTTATTTGTTTTTCGACATTAGAGTAAAAGGTACAGCCTAGGTATACAGTTGTAAAGGATGTGTATCAATTTTGCAAGCTCCATTATTAGGGTCTCAATTAGGCTGTGTATGAGGGTTGAGAAGGCACAGCTTTGGTTGTTTTGCGGTTAATTATCTTAGAACCTGATTGCTTTTAGTATTTACACTGAATTTTTTACTAATGATATATGTTTTAAATCCTCATACATCGTACACGTAGCTACGAAAAATTCATTGGTTATACTCGTACCAATGAGTTTTGTCGAGTTCAAAACTGTGGTTAATCATTACTAACATTTATTTATATTAGGTTGGGGAAAAAGTCTTTTCGCATTATAGTATGTATGAACTTGTAATAAAATCTCTTTGGCTATACTATTTGTATCTGGCTGGTTTTGGTATCATTGAAATTTTAAATTTTAAAGAACATAATTCCAAATTCAAATTAGGAAAATGTGTGATTTCATTTTTTTTTCTTTTTTTCTTTTAGATTTTCATCACCAGTTATCAGCTTCTTCAAAAATGGTCCGGTTTCATTACGTCGTAATAAAGAATCACAAATGAGTACACGGTTCATTAGGTTTCTTTCAGTGAGCTCGTGAGGTACCCAAATATCGAGCTTTTTTGTGTACCCAGTTTTTTTCAAATGTGCCAAAACTGTTTTGTGGTCAATTCCCAGTTCTTCAGCTACGTCGTAGCTACTGATAAGCCGATCTTGCTCCACTTTTAAAAAAATGGCATCCATTTTATCCGTAATAGGGCGACCAGAGCGACGTGCATCTTTGACATCAAAATTTCCGGATTGAAAACGCTTAAACCAAATTTGTGCTACTCTCACTGACACTGCACTAGGTCTATAAACATCACAAATTTTTTTCGCGGCTTGCTTTGCATTTTTACCTTTTTTGTAGTATAACTTTAAAATGTATTGAATTTCTTCATTAGATTCACTCATCTTGACAGTACGAAAAACAAATGAAAATCACACATTTTCCTAATTTGAATTTGAAATTATGTTCTTTAAAATTTAAACTTTCAATGATACCAAAACCAGCCAGATACAAATTGTATAGCCAAAGAGATTTTATTACAAGTTCATACATACTATAATGCGAAAAGACTTTTTCCCCAACCTAATTATATACATATATATATATTTCAATAAGTCTTTTACGAAATTTAAAGAAGCTGTTACCAATCTTTCCTTCTCTGTGGTTTTATTATTCATACCAGTAGCTCGTGTAATCTTCACTGCCCGACAAGAGCCTTCATAACAAACCCGCGACAATCAACGATCTCGAGGGACACACGTAACATAACATAACATCACGCCTGTATTCCCCGAAGGGTTAGGCAGAGGTGTACCTATAGCACACCCACATTTCGCCAGTTATGTTTAAGTCCCATGTAATAGGGGGCGAGCCTATTGCCATCAACCGGGCACAAATCCAGACTCCGGGCTGCTACTGAAAAATTCCAGATGGAAAATCCCGATAACACTTTGCCCGACCCGGGAATCGAACCCAGGACCTCATGCTCAGCAGTAGCGCTTGCAACCATTAGACCAACGAGGCAGATCTCGAGGGAATTTGTTCTTAATCCCTAACACACTAATTATGAAAGTGGTTGCAACCAGTTTTTATTACTATTTTACTTTTTATCGTCTAGATATAATTCTTGATTATCTTGAAGACAGATCAAAAGGACCTGACTTTACTATTATTATACTATTTTATTTTGTTTTTGATCATTAAGGCTCCTACAGACAGATGCGACGCGACGGTGCGGCGGCACGACTCTGGTAGATCATTTTTTATGAAAACTTCATGGAAATCGTTTTACCAGAATCTCGACGTCGCATCGAGCCTGTCTGCGAGAGCCTTTATTCCTTTCCCCATACATTCTAAGATGAGTCGTTAACGACACATTATTTTTCTCTTTTTTTATTTTATCCCTTAATCTAAATTGTTAAAGAAAAAAAATATACTGTATTCTAAAATTGGGCATACAATTCTAAGGTGAGGCGTTAGCGACAGATTATTTTCTCCTAATTTTATTATATCCCTTAATATAAATTGAAAAGGCATAAAAAACACACGGTCCCCTAAAATTGAGCACAAAGTGTAATGGGCTCGTTACACGACAAGAGCCCTGCAAACACAAGGACTCCCGTTTTTCTAAGAGATCTCAATTCAACTTTCCTTTGTGCTATACCTATACGCTATTATTAGGAGACTTTACTGTTTAGGGGACAGCCCTGTGGGGTGCACTAAAGTAAAGAGGTACCTTGGATGAAGATGTTTTGATACAGATGGGCATATAGGGTAGTTTTTTTACGACTTGCGTATTAAACCTTTATGAATAGTTTGTCCGAAAATACGTATTTTGTTCATTCTTTCTTATCAACACTAATTCTAGTGAAATCAATCTGGATGCTAATTTAATTATAATTAAATTAGCATCTAGATTAATTTGCCTAGAATTCATAAAGAAAAATACTTAATTATTTTCACGATATTAATTTTAAATTCTGTAGTTACTATTACACACACACTGATTTATTGTTTGTTAAAATGTTCGTAATAATTGTCTAGGTACAGTTCAATATTAGTAAATATGAGAGCACCATGTACCATATTGCTTAATTTTCAAATACTACATAGCTATTGTAGTATAGTAATTTGATTCTAAACGCATCACACACAGTTATGATTTTCTATTAACTGTAAACAAAATGTTGTAAAACCATTTTTTTAAGAGTAACTTGCCCATTCTTCTCCATACAAAACAACCTTTTGGAAAGGGTAACTACTTTCAATACTTATTTTTATTGTTAATTTTGACGTTCAACAGTGTACTCGTATTTGAATGGTCTTGTTGATTTAACTTTGTATAATTATGAGAGTAGCCTAAGCCTTAGCCGTGAAACAGTTAGCAGGGAGGTGACGGGGCAGTGAGCTTCTTGTTTTTTTTTTTTGGGTGGTAAATCATCAAATGACCTCTCCCGCTCTGGGCGGAGCGGAAGGGCGTGTCAGACTCTTACTGACTAAAACCCACCCGTGTTCCTTCAGTTGCCTGTGCGCCAGGGCCACGGTATCTCTTTCGAATAATCCGCGACCCCGGCAGGCATCGGCCCTATCGGACCCCGTCAATTATGCTGACATCTCTTTGAGGCGCGCGTGGAACACAACGCGCCATCGATCCGGGCCTGGTCCTTACAGACGGCGAGCTGCCCATTGCTCGCCGTCCGCAGGCCCGCGCCTACGGTGGCGGGGAGTCGGCTATCGACTCTCGACGCCCAGGGAGTCTCCTCCTGCGGCGACTAGGGGCGTGAGGGCGCAACGATTGCCTCTCCTTCACGCGCTCCGCCTCCTCCTTCGCCAGCATTACTGCTTCGCAGAAGGAGGTGACTGCTTCCCATTCCCTCTCGCTCCATACCATGGCCTGAACCAGGGCCAGACGCGAGAGATCGCCGCCGCCCTACACCGCCACGAGGACACGCCGGTGCTCCGCCCAAGCTGGGCAGACCTCCACCGTGTCCTCCGGTCGATCCACACAATGCCAACACCCGGGCGTTTCCTCCCGCCTTATCCGAAACAGGAACCTCCCGAAACAGCCATGTCCGGTGAGGACCTGCGTCAGGCGGAAGGTGAGGACGCCGTGGCGCCTCTTAAGCCACTCCTCAAAGAGGGGACTTACCGCCGCAATTGTGGCGTGCCCAGCGCTGGGTTGCGACAGTTACACTCTCCATGCCGCCATGAGATCCCGCCGGAGCTCTGTCCGCTGTGCCGAGATTTCTCGCGGCAGCGGAGTAACGCCCCGGCGTTTCGCCTCCTCGCGCCACTCCCAAATTTGCGCGAGGACTTTTGCCTCCAGATCCCATGGCGGCAATCCGGCAAGGAGGCTCGCCGCCTCGCAGGAGACAGTGCGGTATTCCCGGACCAGCCGGATGGCCATGACCCTATGGGACGCGTTCAACCGGCGTGTTGGTCGGAGCCTCAATGAACGCGCCCACACCGGTGCCCCGTAAAGGGCCATGGACCGCACGACCCCCGCGTAGATCCTCCGGCAGGAGGAGTTTGGACCCCCTAAATTGGGCAGGAGCCGCTTCAAGGCAGCCCCGGCCCGATCCAGTCTGGGAGCCAAACGTCGGAAATGCATCCAGGGTGCGCCTGACATACGTTTTTGAGGCAATTTCTGTACACCTCAAACTCCTACTGCCAAATGGCAAAAAATTGTCTTGTCTATTCTTCTATCTACAATAGATTTAGACCTTCCAATCATATAATTAGTATCACTAAAAAATGCAGCAGATTTTCTGCCGAGAACATTGGCTAGACTTTCAAAGCCAGAACAACAATAAAACAAACATAGGTATAATGATAACAACAAAAAGCTTATTTCACTAACTATAGAAGCCTCCGTTAAGTGGAACAACTAAACGGAAATAGGGCGGAAATTGAAAAACGCTCAATATGACTATGACAGCCGTGTAATGAAATGCTAAGTTCTCTCCTATAAAAGATCTTTGCATTGAAATATGATTTTTGCTTTTGATGTAAATATGGTTGGGGATCTGTGGTGATGTTCTATAAAATGGATTTGATTCGATTGTCAATTATTTGATCGCTTGATAGTTGAAAGCGAACTGAATTGTTCTTAAAATGGACATTTATTAATCCATTTATAATGCTAGAATGTACACTTGACTTCGTAATTGCTTTACTACTTTCGACAACAAATCTCAGAAAATTGAAACTTCACTAAGGTTGAAACTATCAATATGTTACATCGTTAATATACTTAGTCGTTTAATATGTGCATGTGATATTCATATACCTTACAGGGAACATAAGAGCTTATTAAGTTTAGATTTAAGCCGCGAATACATTAGGGAACAAAATATCCCCCAACATGACGCGCAACGCTCAATCTACGTGACGCTGCAACGTTGCCCTTTGAAAAATCTTGAGATGCATTTACGTAACACGGATCATGTTGCAAGTTCCCACTCTGAGAGCGAGCACACGTGTTGCGCGTCAGTGCCGTGCCATTTCTCGCTGAAAACATTAATTCTTTTTTCTTGATGTAGTAAGTAATTCCGCATTCACCACCTCCGTTTTCGATTACGTTTCGATACACTGCTCGAAATAAGTAAATACGCAGCCTCAACTTCCTCGGGCGACATTTCTATAAACACTGACTAATGTGATCTGCAAAATGTTCCGCGACATATTCCGTCTCGGGACATTCCACGCAGTTGCTGAGGGACATGTTCCGCAACATGCTGCTCCATTTGTCCTCTAGTGTATCCAAGGCTTTATTCTCAACACAAATTTCAAATGCAAATTGGAAACTAAAATACTATAAGGTGTATAAGTCAAATTCGCACTTATTTCAAATTTTCTTCGTCTTCGTCCCTTTTACCTGTTATTAGAGGATGGTAGTATTTAATTCCACCAACCCCTTAATCATCATCTGCTTAGCCTTTTCCCAGCCTTTTATTTTTGTCGGAGCCGGCTACCAGTCAAACCAGATGCAGCTGAATGCCAGTAGTTTACTTAGAGCGACAGCTATATACCAAGCCCATCGATTTAAAAACACATATTCGAACCAACCCCGCATTAACAACGTCGAACCGCCTTTAATTCTTCCAACCAAGAAACTTCAAAAGACTCGCTGACTCAAAACATAATATATCCTTTCAATAATAAGTCTAAAATGCGGTCCTCGTAAAGGTAAGGCTTGGAACAATGCAAACGACGTACGATCATTAGTGAACAATAAATGTATAAGTATTGTCTAAACTGAGCATGCATGTTGGGTTCGCACTCAATTGAAATTGGAATAAGTTTTTTGTAATTCCTATCTAGGTATAGAAATTGTGATTTTTGTGGGTGAGAGACCTGTAGTTATAGAATTAGTTAAATTCTCGATTATCAACTTTGGCATGGAATATATCATGGTTAAAACTAAGACATAAGTAATAACAACTTGAAATTAATGGAATAGCGATTTCTTATCTAATTTATTTATTTTAAAGGTTGCTTTTGCCGTAACAATTAAAATCATAATTTGTAATGAAGTATATTAAGGGTACGGTCAGAAATAAAAGTCCCTAGACACTACCACATTAATACAAATCATCACAATTGACAAAAAAATATTCAGTTAACAGATTTTCAACAATTCATTGAATAGCTAAGAGTTAATATTCTTAAAATTTTATTTCTGTTCCGTCACTATAGAAATATTCTGCTGATTTTTGTTGCTGACCGTACTATCAATAGACACAGCAGTATCAACATCATAACAGCCCTAACGTCATTAGGGTCTAAAATGACAATGGGCGTTCCTCAAGGTTCGATATTGGGTCCATTCCTCTTTTTAGTTTATATTAATGATTTACCCCAATTACTGCAGAATCAACTGAAGATAGTGTTATTTGCAGATGACACATCATTGATCTTTAAAACAGAGAGATGGTCACAAAATCTTGACGACGTGAATAACTCTATTCTTCATGTCCAAGATTGGTTTACGGTAAACAATTTGGTACTAAATTAAAAAAAAACAAATGCATTAGATTTAAATTACCTAATGTTAGAAGTTACGAATGTGACATCATACTGAATGGAGAAAAACTAGAATTTATTAATCAAACGGTTTTCCTGGGTATCACGCTAGATGAGAAATTACAATGGGGACCCCATTTAACATCTCTTGCGGGGCGGCTATGCTCGGCCGCTTATGCTGTTAGGAAGATAAGACAGTTAACAAATGTAGAAACCGCGCGTTTGGTCTATTTTAGGCTACTTCCACAGTATTATGTAATATGGCATTTTACTGTGGGGTCGGGCTGCTGACATTGTATCCATTTTCATTTTGCAACGGTGAGCTGTCAGAGCCATTTACAATCAACGTCGCCGCGAATCTCTTAGGGAACTATTTAAAAAGATTAATATTATGACGGTACCTTGCCAATTCATTTATGAAAATATAATGCATGTAAGGAAAAATCTACATCATTTAATAAAATAAGTGATATACATAAGTTTAATACTAGAAATAAAGATAAAATAGATCAACCAGTTTTTAGATTATCTAAAGTACATACATCTTTTATGGGGTACTGTGTTAAATATTACAACAAAATACCTTACTTACAATATTACTTACCTACCTAATTACTTTACCTATATTTATTTCTTTTTACCTATTATGGTATAGTAATTTTATTCTAGGTGCATCGTCTTCACGTATAATTATGTAATTAATGTATACAAATATTGTAAAACAATTTAAAATAGTAACGGTGGAGTTTCTTGTCCATTCTTCTCCATACGAAACTACCTTTTGGAAGGGGCAACTAGAATCAATTAATTCTCTTTGTAATTTTTTACGTTTAAAAGTGCCTTTTATGTGCCTATTTGAAATGAATGATTTGAATTTGACTTTGTAAATTAATCATAACATATGCACTGATTCTTCTCTTCCATAAATTTTGACAGCGAACCGAAAGTGTTGGAAATATTCGTGTCTCCAATTACTTAGTTTTCACGTGGCACTACGTTGCTACAATTGCGAAACAAAAAGTGCCGAAGGCGACACTGTAACGATGACTCTGTAGTATTTTAATAAAAGTTTTGCTACAGCTGTTCTGTTTAGCGTAGTAGTTACTCGTTTTTATCATGCTTGATATGACACATTGATAATATTCACACTTACATAATTGTAATACTTCGGAGCACCTTAAGTAGAGATTCACCAGCATCGTACTGACTAGTGACTGACAAAAGGTGCCAACAGTTTTTTCCATTTTTGATGATCAATACGATCTGTCAAGTTCTTACAGATTTGTTCGATTTCATCAATCATTACTGTTGCCTGTTAACGATTGATAAATAAATCTAAGTTTAAATCGAGCGTAGGCGCCTACGCCTCACTCATATTGATCATTTTTGTTGCACACCGGCATCGATAAATAATACAATGACGATCGTCTGTTGCACGCATATTTATTTTACTCGTCTTTAAATCGACACGTCCGTGTCGATCGTTAAAAATCCAGCAAATCTGTGGGCACCTTAAGTTTTACCTTGAAATGCTTGAAAACAAGCCAAAACTTGGTGTCTCAGTAGGAATCCGCCATGATTAAATTAAATTAAAAACAAATGAGTTCGCATTCGAATCGTGCACTATTTGACTTGACTATTCAAACTTAACTTGAGTATTCAAAGCGAAGTTTACAGAATAGCGCTACATTTTCCGACCTTGATATCGAACCCAGTCACACGCAAACCCCTATATATACTTAAACCGTTCAATCCTTACTTAACCTAAACTCGTGTAAACTCAAACTATGCCAGTAAACGCCCCAACCATAGCTTAGACACTAAACTTAAGCAATTATTAAGTCGCCAGAGTACTTTAAGTTGTATAACTGAGCTCCCACAGATTTATTGGTTGACGTTGATTACGGAATATAATTTGTTTTGATTACTTTTTAATAGGGAGGGTTTGGTATTTGAAGGCTGCACGTGTTTCTTCAATTTCATTGTTGGGTTTGTCGTTTATTGTTGAAGTTTAGTTTTCTTAGAATAGTTTGTTAATATTATAATGACTGCCTTGCTGGTGAAATGATCATAATTATGATTGCTGAGGATCAGATCCTGGGTTCAATGTCAAGGTCAGGCAAAGTGTTATTGAGTTTCTCCCTTAGAAATAAATTACAATATGCCTCGATGATTTTTCAATTACAATTTAATCATTTTATTCAGACAGTAATTGCTGGAAATATTGCAAATTTTTTGGAAATTCATTATTGTATACCTTTTGGAAACATTATTGGAAACGGAATTTAACCTGAACTGGGTTTGTTTACAAATTCATCAGATACTTTAGGAACATACCATAGTACTGTATTACTGAACATAAAATTCCGGGTTTAAACCCTGGGTGGGGCAAAAAAAGACCACCTTTTCGCACGTTAACGCTGCCGGGCCAAATGTAGCGTAAGGTCCCCTTAAGCTAAGTGGAGCAGCTGGACAAGAGTAGCCGAGGATCGATCGAGGAGGATCGAAAAACTCATGTTCAGCAGTGGACTGGGTATTTGGTTCCAGCGCCAGCTTACCAGCAGCCTGAACGTGCCTGAACGTCATGTAACGGATCGTTTATTTAAATAATAGGACACTCGCTCTCCGTTGTAAAGGCTCGTGCACACTGGCGCGACGCGACAGCGTGACACAAAGGCACCGCGTGCCGCGCGACGAGTGGCGTCTTTGTGTTGTGCTGTCGCGTCGCGCCTGCTTGCGGAAGCCTTAAATCGTAATTGAAAATTGTACGGTTCGTCAAACTCTATGGGTTTTGTTTATGGGCATTTTTTTTTATATCTCTGTTCGTAACAAATTTGGGTTTGCATCATATTTGTTTTTTTTTTAAGAAAGTATGAATTTATTGAATTTTATTATGGCTCTATGGAATCTAGTGGGAAATGGGCCTAGACATATCCATTAAGAAATTCTTTGAGTCGGAGAGTGTTCCTACTAACACCCCGTTTTACGGACGCCTATAGTAATAGTTTAAAACAAAGTCGCTTTTTGTATTTGACCGCTGAGTTCTTCTAAACTTACGCAATGGATTAATTGCGGTTTTCATCAACATTTAGAAAATGTATTCCGAAATGTTTATGTGTATAACAAGTTAATACTTAGCTTTAGATATAGCACAGAAATGTCGATGTTTCGACATGTCGCCATATCAGTAGATTGCACCCGTGCGAAGCAGGAGCAGGTCGCTAGTATACGTACGAGTATAGTTCTAAGTTACTAAAGTCATGCAGAGGAGGACCATATTCAGCTTTTTTATATTCGAATACACTGAAAAATCCTACTCATTCCTGAATTTTTCACCGCACATTGTATTATCAACGAACGCCTGTTTCATCACGTTTTTCGTTCCAAAGCATTGTTCAGTGTTCATATTTAAAAAGTTTTTTGAATAAACTCTGTGCCTACTGTGTTAATATGAAAGTTAGTTGTGTTTATTACGAACCAGTGAATGTTTTTTTTTACGTTCATTGGTTTGAAATACCTTTTTGGATGTATTGAGGCGTAACTGTTGGTGGGGCAAAAATGTTATTGGGTTTTCTTATTATGATTCTAGCTTTTGCCCGGGGCTTCGCCCGCGAGGTGTTCGGTAATTATCCCACGCGATTGTAACACCAGGATGAAAAATATCCTGGGTCCTAACCCAGATTATGATCTACCTGTGTGCGTTCAATCTAAATCCGCTCAGTCGTAAAGGCGTGAAGAGGTAACAGACAGACAAACAGAATTACTTTCACGGCCGATTATACGTTTGGTGCGAACGCGGCCTAACGCGATGCGGCATTGATGCTCAGTTGCAAAATCACCGATGCTAAAAGCATCGTATCTGCCATTGCCCTTATTAACTTTTATTTGTAAGTTATGAAGAGCAATTCATAAATTCGGGAGCAGCTCCTGAATTTACGAATAAAACTAATTCACTTAGATCTAGATTAAACAGTTTTTATTGAGCTAATAAACCAAACTATTGAAAAACAATCCTCCTTCGTTTCTGACACCGACCGGTAGTGACGTGTCACCATTGCAGTGATGATACAGTAATTTTTGATGTGTTAATCGCCACAAACTCATCCATTACTGGTTTAACACATAAGTACCTCCACATATAATAATCTCCAGTAAAGTCCTACCCTTGTACAAAGTTCCCGGATTTACGGACAAACCCCTTGAGACTATGTATTTGATTTTGAACAGTATCGTTCAGAAACCAGAACTTTACAGTCAACAGTACTTATAAACTTGTAAGATCAGAATTAATTTAAGTAAACCACTTAAGATTTCCAAGCAACTGGGATATTATGTTTATTTGTGGGTAGGTATCATAGGAGATTATGAAGGAAGATTTTATGTAAGTAAAAATATTTCTTGAGTAATTATATATTACTGCACTATTTCGTGAGTAGTAATAATATATATGACGGAGAAGGTACGTATCTCTCGTTATTTTCAGCCATATTTTAACTACTGTGGGCGTACTATAGGTAGTGTTGGTTATCGCGCAATAGAAAAACCGTTTACAGTTCAAATCAAGTTATAGCTTACGATCAAATTAATCACACTAGCGAATCACACACTGTGGGTACACAACACAACTATACGGAACGCGAGACAGTTTCTAAATGTCTTCACTGCTTACCCGTCCACAACAAACTCTGCTTTGCTCTGCTCAAGCGTGAGCGTTATTGACTCTGTCTAGCGCCACCTGGTGGCACCGGCGTCTCGATTAGTCAAGTCAAACGATTGATTTAAAGTATTCTCGACACATATATTATTACGGTGAGACTGTTCCATAACTTTAAAGTCGCTCAGCGAGCTATGGAGAGACCTAAGCTTAAAGTCTCTCTGAAAGATAAAATCCGAAACGAAGTAATTCGCCAGAGAACCAAGGTAACCGACATAGCCCAAAGACTAAGCAAGCTGAAGTGGCAATGGGCTGGTCACATCTCTCACAGAACCGACAATCGTTGGAGAAAACGAGTTCTAGAGTGGAGATCGCGTTTAGGTAAACGTAGTGTGGGGCGCCGGCCGGCCAGGTGGAGTGACGACTTGCCAAAGGCGGCTGGCAGAGATTGGATGAGGAAAGCCGAGGATCGGGCTCAATGGCGTTCACTAGGAGAGGCTTACGTCCAGCAGTGGACGAATATAGGCTGACGATGATGATGATGACGATGATGAATAATATCTTAATGTGATGATATACATGTTTGTTACCTACATAAATATAATAGGATAAGATAAGATAATTTATTTCTCCAAAATATAAGTGTAGACACAATAACATGGCATGCAAGATAATGACACCTGACAACATAAAAAATGCCTGCCTGCTAATAATAAGAAAATAGCACGTTTCAGCAGTTATGTTCAAGTCCAAAGGCTAGTCTAGCAAATCCAGGTAAGAAATTCTTGATGCAAACATGCATCTTTATTGGCAAAAAAAACTGAACAGATGTTCTATTTTCAAATCTCGTGGAATTTTCATCCATTCTACATAAAAGATTTACTTGAAAAAGAAGCAAAAGAAGTTAATGTCTTACCAGTACAACCTTCATGAGAAGCGAATTCATAAAGCAAACATTAATTTGCTAAAATATGCTTTCAATGTGTTAGAAACAAAGCATAGTAGCCAGAAATAAAGTTATTTTACAGGGATATTATAAATACCATTCCGTAGGATATTTGAATAACTAGGTTCAATAAAATCTAATTATTACACTTTCCTAGTAAACTTTCTAACTTTTATTAAACCTATTTTTATTTTAAACGAGTTGTTACAGACACGAGCATATATATTATTACTATGGACAGCTCAGTAATAATATCTTATTTAACTTTTCATCCATTTAAATATCCGTCGTCAAGATGACGGAAAATGTATGTGATCATATGTGGAAGGCATATATATATATATATATGCACAAGATTTTGCCCGCGGCTTCACCCGCGTGGAGGGCGTAAATTGTCCCACGGGAACATACTACCGGGATAAAAAGTAATCTACATGTTAATCCAGGATATAAACTATCTGTGTTACAAATTTCATCCAAATCAGTTCAGTAGTTTTTGCGTGAAAGAGCATCCATCCATCCATCTATCCATCCATCCTCACAAACTTTCACATTTATAATATTAGTAGGATATACAGCACCAATATTTGACATCGAAGGAACAGCAAAACTATCTGACGAGCCAAAATATGGGATGCTTCAACGCTTTCAAAAAGGTTCAACTGTAAGGGGTATAAAAGTATCAAACAAAGTAGGTAAAAGCCTTGTGCTAAAAAAGCCTCATACGAAAATCAAACTGAAAACTTCACCCACTCGGTTCCAGCTAAGACCTTACTTATGAATGCTTCCAACACAAGTACATACCTACCTACTCGTTGTCTGACCCTTCGCGAAATTAGGTGACCGCTGCCCAAAACTTTACTAATTAAGAGTACCCAACACCATTCAGTGTCTGTTAATTAACGTTTCATACGTACAATATGTTGAGAAGCTTTTGTGGCTCGGTGTACATGGGTTTAGAGTTTTCGATAAATGAATTGCCTAGAGGTCGGAGTAATGACAAATATAGGAGCGGAGTCGAGGAAGGAAATTAATTCTGTTTATGGTTTACTAGGTACCTACCTAATTTCTTAAGGGGCATAATAATACTTTTAGTAACTGTAAAAAAAGTAACCGTTGAGTTTACTGCCATATGCTCATCCATAGGAAACGACCAACTGGAACCGTGCACCTAGCTTCTGACGTTTCATAAGTGCCCATGTAGGTTTATGTGAAATAAAGTATTTTGAATTAGAATTGCCGACTGCATCAATAATGCATCGCCTTTTTGGCCACTGCGTTTGGTTGCCGATCGCCGAAGTTAAAAGTATCGTGGCCCTATAAATATTTATTTTGTGATAATAGAATGATGTTCAAATAAATAAATAATTCTTTTCAAAAAAAATATTTTTATTTTAAGCCCGTGTTAACTCACTGATGTGCAAAGGCCTTTCGTTTCTATTTGTCTGAATAAATATTTGATATCTATAAAGTTGGCAAACTTGCCGTTAAAAAAAATATGGCAATTTAAAAAAAAAAAAAAACTTGTACATAATTTTTGTTTTTATAATTTTACTCGCCAAACTTTGTAGTTTGATGGCGAGAAGCGCCTGATAATAAATACAATTAAAAAAAAAATACTAAAAATCTGACCTTAAAACTACTTACCAACAATGTTAATAATACAATGGAATGTTACAAGGTTACTGGCCGGTATAAATTTAACAATTTAACATCAGAAAACAAGCACAGACCCTCCACCAAACTTATAGACTCACTATCGGCTTAAGCAATGGACCGTCTTCCAAAAAAAAAAACAGCAAACTTTACATAGATCCCGTCTCGTCTTACTACAGAATCAATTTACCTGAATCTACGCGTCTACGAGAATTTCCCATAGGAAATAAGCTAAGTTTGAACTACTAAATTGACTCGGAAGTGACGCACGAATAACAAAAGGTATATAGGTACTTTGGACGATCCTTTTATTTAATGTTCTAGCTAGGTGAATGAGTGTTGCTTTGCGAGGCGCTGTAATGTGAAGTGGCGGCAAGAGATACATGTTATTTTACCGTTTACTAGCGACCCGTCTCGGTTTCGCACGGTCTTTACGACTAAACAAAACAGCGACATTTATTTGATGATGTCAGTTTAATACTAATTTAGTATACACATAAACCTTCCAAAATAAATTCCCTTTAATTATAATGGTGGAAACCGATGGTCAAAATCCGTTGCATAGTTTAGAAGAACAACAGTCATATAGACAGACACGAAAAGCAACTTTAATTTATAAAAGGAGAAAAATCCCAATGGCATTAACAACAAAGTGGAAACTGCTGCCAGCCTGGGGTGCAGTTGATAGCAGAACTATCTCACAATGACTAAGAGTAGCTTTCTGGATCTAGTTCTCGATTCATCTGCCTAGCGAGAGCCTCCTCAGTAATAGGTGGCAATTGGTTACACAGACGTTTTAGTTTTTACTATTGTTATAAATTGATAAAGAAAAACAGAAGAGTCTTTATAAACCACTTAAAACTAGGTACTTACTAATTTAAAAGTCAAATGGGGATAGGTTACAAAATTCGATGAAGATAAGTCATAAGTGAGTGATATATTACCAGATATCTTACCCTCTACACCAGGACATATCAAGGCTTCTTGGTGAATGAAAATGCCAACACTCGACACATACTCGTACAATCGTCAACACTCAACAATCAACTCAGACAAATCTTTTAAAAATGAAGTATTTTCAGAAGATTTCTTTCACAAGATTTTTTATCGGTGGTAGTTTTTAGACATTTTTCTTTTACACATAACTTTACACTGAAAAAAATCTTAGCTACTCCTGTCAATTCATATAGCACCTAGGTAGGACTGCGTTACGCAGGTAAGACAATAATATAGGTGAAGCTCATACTAAATATAGAGCTCTAGTGACACGGTATGAGTTTATGGTAGGACCCTTTTTGTTGTTTTTCCCAATTTATGGGGACGTGTTCCGTAAAAATGGATGCTGAGCAGTTTGAATTTATGTTTAAGAATCCTTAATTGTATTTGTGTAGGCTAAATATTGTAGGATAAGCAGGGTTTGTATAAGAACATCAAATCAAAACAGACATGTTATATCGTGGATGATTATGATTGTGTCTTTAATTTTATTGCTACCTAAGTAACTAAAGCTGCTTCTCAAAAAGTTACATAAATAAGAAAGTATTTATGTACATAAGGTATGTGACTAGATTTTTGCTGAACTTTTAATAATGTTTATAATCTGCGGATATTCGTTTTTTGATTAGCTTGTTTTTGTCCAGCCAAATAATTATCAAAAATAACCAAGTACCTTTTTAGTCAGGTCAAGGCTAGAGCTATGGAAGCTACACATATAATAAATATACATCCTTTACCCTTGAATGTATGTAAAAGAAAAATAGAGAGAAAATTCATACACAAGGGTTTTTCTTTTTAAACGAGTAACATAGAAATAACCCTTCCCAAAAAATATGTTTCACGAAAACTAGGTAGGTAGGTACATATTTGTTATAATATTTTCTTACTTAATCAATTCTAGCTTATAAAAATATAGACTGACCCCAATCGTATTTTGTAATATTACGAAATTATTCAACAATTCATTCGCGTAAATTTGCTTGCTTAAAATTCAAAGTTTTACCGTCGAAAAATTAGAATTCCATGTTGTATCTACAAACACTTTTGACCGTTCAGAAAATTTCCTAAACTTGCCTCGGTCTAAACATTCCCAAGATTTTTTCGAGCCATAACATCATATAAAAGGATTTTTTTACAGGAGTTTCTGATTTACGTCAAAGGCATTTAGGGAGGAAGTATTTTATCCTTAAACTGCTTTGATCTTGCCTTCGGATTTCATTCTGCTATAAAGATAGAGGTATCAAAGGTGACAATGGGTCCCGAAACTTCTCAAATTTTTAATTTCTTGGATATTGTGAAAACAGTTGGGGGCCCAAATTCCCTTATTTCATGTCATGTCATGCAAATAGAATGTGCTTACCTTTTGGATGGTCAACGAGAGAAAATCAGTTGCAAAACTGATGCCTTCTAATCAAAATAGCAGGAAATTCCGAACATTACTGTCTAGCATAGTCACTAGCCATAAATATGCTGAAGATTTTAAAAACTATCTTTGTATTGTATAAATTCAATCTCTTACCTATGTATATTTGCACAGCACATGTGTGAGCACTATGTACCTACTATAAAGCCACCATTTACTAGGTTCGTCTTTCATTGACTTGAATGTGCCCTGGCGGCTGAGACTATGTCATGCTCACTCAAATGTTTCGCTGGTGGTGGCGTGTGTGTTGGATCATTAAGTTCCCTTCAAAATGGTTGAGCTGAATGGTGCTGATCCATACGTCATGTTCGAGAACGGGCGCCGCCAGTAGGGACTGGTCATCTCTTGGCTGCCACGGCTTATTTTAATTTTAATTTTTCAATTGTTTTTTTTTGTTTTTAGTTTTTCATTACGGACGCTTTTAACGTGCACGTCTTTCTACATCGTTCTCACATGTATAATTTCAACATGAATCATGTAGCCATTTTTTTTTTTTGTAACTGTATGTTGATTTAAAAGAGTGTCCATGGAGTTTCTTGCCCGTTCTTCTCCATAGGTACCTACTACGCTTTGGAATGAGCATCTAGCTTCATTTTTTCTGACTGACAATTCAAAACTGCCTGTAATTAGTTTATTTGAAATAAATGCTTTGAGTTTGAGTTTGAGTTTACGTCAACGTACGATTCTCACCTACTAAAGTTATCCGCGATAAATATGTCTTACAAAATCCTCGAAAACAGAAACATCTTCATTCAAACTCAAACAAAAATCGCCAAAGCCCTTATACAACACAAAACAAAACTTCGGAACCTAAAGTGCATTTAGCAAAACTTAACAGACGGTGCCGCCGTCCCCAACTGTTTCCCAAACTCCTTGAGTCTAGAACATTCTAAGATATTTGCTCTATCTCGGAAACAATTACTTTTTGCTATCGCCTTCAAATCGTATTAAGATGTCTGTGAAGAGTTAGTTCGGAATTGCAGAATAACAGGGTTTTGGGTTACAAGGATTACTTAATTCAGTTTGTGAGAACAGGGTTGACAAAATGATTACTTATGTATTTTTAATTGGAATATAATTAAAAACTTTATGACGTTGTAAATGTCCGATTTATTCCAGTGGTTTATGACGTTATAATGATCCTTGATCATTTTATAATGCATTTTATTAAGGGCTCTTTCCAGTTGCCTTAATTCAATCTTCTGAATTTAGTCGTCTTGTTAGGAAGAGATAAAGCTTTTGCCTACATTGCACTGAATTAGTCACTGAATTCTTCTCCAAGTGCGATAGAGACGAAAGTATCGCGGCCTTTCTTTTTTACTTATTACATTACTTTTTAGGAGGCTAACTCGCTGAATACGACAAAATTTTTCAGAATTTAGTAACCGTGAGTTTTTTAAACGAATAATAGCCAAGTGGAATAGCCTTTTATGAAGGGCAATGCTAGTCTCATTTTTATTCGGGCGTATTTTTATCAGGGATGCAAAGCTCTGGTTGAGCCCGACACAAGTCAGGCGATCCCGGCAAAATACATGACACACACCTTTTTTTTTGTCTATGTGGCACACACCTGGTTTCTGAATGTAGCTCGTGAAATTCAAATATTTCTTTGCAATAAACGTAAGATATTTTTAATTTCTGGGTTATCTATCATCTTGATGAATGCTAAAATAGACTTTGACAAGTTATCAACTTCTACTTCTCAATTCAAAAACTGAGTGATAGCTGAGCATGGATAAAATTATTTCTAAGTACTGTGCACTCCCAAGAAAAATATTTTACGCACACCAAGAAAAACAACATTGAGAAAACATTTCCAAAACGCTTTTCGATTTCTTATTCTGTAACATATCCCCTGACACGTTATATATAGTCTGAAAGGAACCTAAGCTCACGTGAATATTTTAAACAATTGTCTACCACTTACCATAGACTAAGAATCTATAGAAGCGAAACTCCTGTTTCGAATACAGTTTTTTTTAAACGTTCAACTTAACCATGTTTGTGTCTGCACTAACGGCAATAATAATATGCTCTGTGTTATAATTATGTACATACATATCCTCGAAAAAAATGTATAGCCCTGTTTTGGCTTGTGTAAGCGCGGGTTTAACGGGTAGGTGATAATTTTGGTAGCGGCGGCGAACACACAGATAAAAGTACAGCAATATCGCGTTAATAATGACACACCGAGATTAGAGCGAGACTTTCAATCAGTGACAGAGACGACGCTCTACGATGCCGAACTTTTTGTTAAACTCGATGTGCCGTATGTCCCGGCTGGGTCTACTGGTAAAGTCGGGGCAATAAAATTGGCACACTACGTCATTTGCCGTGTTATAACCATTGCATACAATAATAATTTAAGTCTGTAGTAAATTTGGTCATTGGTAAACAATTAATTTCCCTGACTTTACATGAATGTCGCTTCTATATTGTTCTTCTTAATCTATGCACTTACCTAGAGCTATGTCCTTTAGGTCTCTCGACTCGAACCTGTAAAGAACAAAAGAGGTTTCATTTTTATTTTCTTGTACAAGAGGGTAAGATAAAAACTTATTGTCCTTAACGTTCAAGACGTATTTGACCTGTTTGCCGGTTAAATAGTTCTTAAACGTTCAATCTCGACCGGTCGTTTTATTGAGGACTAGATGTACCAATGTTACTTCTATTGTGTAGACTAAAAATATAATACTAAAATCTACTAGAGGTGCGGTTTCCTAGAATAACTTTTCCGTCATGTTTATAATGGATGCCATGAACATCTGTAATTTTCACGAGTAGTTTACACTAAAGTGAATCCTCAGCTGTAGCCCGCCAAATTCAAATTTTCCGTGGTTTATAGCAAATTGCAGCTCTGTTTTATGCCATAGGTTGATTAAAATGCGTTATGGTATAACGTCAAAATTTGGAAATTTGCTCCACCTACGAAAGAAAGAAAGCAAAAGTATTTATTGGGACTCGCACAGGATTAACAGAAACTAAACTAAACACACTAAAAAAAAACAAAAAATATAAAAATAATAAAATAAAAACAAAAGTAAAATGAAAATAACAACAGAAAGTCCTGCACGAAGCCAAAAGGCCCCTATCTCAGCATGATGCAGCGACATTTAAAAATAAGGGTCGCAGCGCTGGTATTCTGATAGGGCCTGGATACAGAAAGAAATAATAAATACAAAAAACAAAATAAAGATAAAATTAAAAATAGCTAAGAATTTTTCAGAAATAATATTTCATACGAAAATTCTTAGGTGGAACAAATTTCCAAAGTGCGACGATTAACATGAAATTGATGATCATTCCTACAGTCGCGAATCGTATTTTAATCAACATACGACGTAACAAAGCTGCAATTTGCAAAAAAAAACATAGACAAATTGAATTTGGCGGGCTACATCTGAGGACAAAAAACGCTCTGTATTTGGATACTATAGCCGCATTTGGCGGTCACCGCTCTTCTAGGAAACTGTAGCTTTAGAGATAGAGACGGTCAATGAATTAAAAGCAAAATTACGAAAACTGGATAATTGGATTTTGAGTTTTAAGAGCACTTACGGTCAGACGGAGTCACATTTCCCAAAAAAAGCTACAATGTTACCAGTTCAATTACGCAGTCTCGACATGCTAAAAATAACTTTTGTCTTATTTTAATCACATCAGTAATGAGTGAACCAAGCCTCGAGTGGCTATTTTGGAAACTTTTTAGTACTTAAATGATTTATAATCTGTGGTCTGTATGAAGGTAGGGGCAAAGGAATATAGCATAATCAGCCTTTTATGTAACCACTACTGGCAGGTAGGCCTCTTCTCTGTGAGGAGTGGGCCGTAATCCACCTAGCGGACCCAGTGTGTGTTGGTAGATGGATGACACAAAGGAGATTCGTATGTGGAAATAAAGAACATTGTCGTACAGAAAAAACGCTTTTCGTGTTAGTCTGTGTGACCGCTTAATTTTCTGAACTACATAATGGATTTTTATGTGGTTTTCACCAACATTAGAGCAATTAATCCGGAAGATATTATATAGGGTGGCGATTTAGTCATCTGATTTAGACAAGGGGGTGAATCTCCATGTCATTCTAAACAACTTACGCTATGAAACTCATACCCGAATTGTAAAAACCCCCTTGACGGATGCAAGTGATTAAATGGCCACCCTGTGTGTGTTTCATACATTAATTGTTATATAATTATGCGTATAATATAATACATTTACTTATAAATTTAGCACAGAAATCTCGATGTTATGACATGTCAGCATTGAATTCTAAACCATAACCTGTTCTTTTAGTCTAATAAAAATACTAACACCAAAAACAAAACATAACTCCGCCTCCCCCCCGTGCGCAAATATTTTTCTTCTGCAATAGAGCTAAGTAGACTTCCATGTAATGTGCTGCGCTCCGCAAAATAACATTTACTCAGTGCAACGTTATTATTTTGTACCTAATAAAACTAGATCATGACCAGTGAGCTTCCAGGTTTTGTCTGCGGCGTCCGATAACTTAAGCTGGAAGCTTTCTCTTGGTTTGAAGATTAATAATGCTGACTGTTTAGCTAATCTGTATCTATATGAAAATATGGTTCACTATATTCGTAAAGTGCGTATGAAAATCTCGTCAAGTTCGTTTAATCAATGGCTAAATCTGATGTCGAATATGAATACGTTTTAAAACCTTATACCATAGTCTAAGGACACGAAGTCTTATTTGATTTAGTATACTTTTTCTAAGCAGCACTTTTCAAAACCGGTTTTCGAAATATTATTTTACTCGCTTCTCTTTGAACTAGATTTTTCAAATCATTTAATATTTATCTATCATTTAACTTTAGGTAGCTTAAAAATGAACAACTTTAATAATGATTTCATTTGCCGCAGGTGACAGTTCCATTATCAATGTACTAAGATTATTAAGACACTATTATGCATAATAATCACTATACGATTTTATTGGAATCATCGAGACGGTATATATTATACTTTTCTTATTGAAAACTGCAGTTGACATGAGAACTTGTACAAGTCCATTCACACGACTGTTATTTCTCATAAATATTTCATGTACCTAGGTGTGAAAACCTGTATTATCCAGAAATAAGAAAAAAACTGTCAAATTATTTGATTAAAAATCTCAACCATCGTTAGCGGTGTGCATAGGTAAGAACTAAGCGCGCACTAAGTACGAGTATATTGGTATTGTTCACCGATTTGCGATTAATATTCGCAACGATTAAAATTCATAGCGCGCGGTTAGCCTAACGTGTAATGGCTTATGTGACCGTTTCACAATCGTATCTAACCGACATTCTATTCCACATTACGATAGATTGGAAATTTATGAATTCCATGAAATTATAAAAATTGGAGTGATTTAATTTCGGGGAAGGGAAACGTAATAACATAACATCACGCCTGTACAGTCATCACAAGAGAGAAGTAACCAGGGTAGTCGGATATAGTTGAAGTTTAGTAAGAAACCGATGGATATTTTCGAATGAAATTTAATTTGATAAATGACCAGTTTGTTTTCTAGTAGTTTAATTTAATTTTATTGGAAAACATTCATCGGTTTCTTACTAAACTTCAACTATATCCGGCGACCCTGCATACTTATCTCTTTTGGTGACTGTACTATTGAAAGGGGTTAACAGAGGAGAATTTTCACACGGTACATTCCGCCAGTAGTACTTAAGAGAAAGAGAAAAAGAATCTACTAAGTACCTCTTTTCATAGATTTTGTGAAAGAAATAAAAAAAAAAGAATCGTGTGAACAAAAGAAACCTGTGGCTAAAACTCTATGCCTGTAAATGTTGATACGAACTGGTAAACGAAAAGTTGAGATTTTGAACTCTTTTACCCGACTGTGCGACGCAAAAGAGGGTACTTAATGTGTTTTTCAGCCTGTAAGCATGTTTGTTCCTTTGTGGCGCTCTAGAGACCAAACGCGTGGGATGATTTTGATGATTCTTACGACAATCGATTTGTCTTAATCTTGCGAGTGTCACTAAAGACATGACAGTAATCAAAATTCAATAGGGCCTTAACCAGACGCCATATTATGAAAAAAAAAAAAAACTATGTTAAGTGGAGTATCATTCAATAGGTTTTTGATAATCAAAATATGTAGGTTTCTCTAATTATTTTTAATTTTTGAATTACTATTTAGGATCTATAACGATTTAAAGTTGGTAAGCAACCATTCTCTCCATAATTTTCAAAACTTATAATAAAGCTTTGTAAATATCCTAATAAAATTAACGTGAAAAATAATCATTACAATATAATTCTAAAATAATACTTAAAATCAAGTGAAAAAGTAAAAAATAAAAACTTTTTACAAAAAACAAACAACCGGCTTCCAAAAACAAACACTATAAAATAAAAAATAACTTTAAGTAATTTCGGAACTCGGTGGTAAAAAACAAAAATACGAAACCAAAGACACCGACTTCCGAATTTACTTAAAGTCATTTTTCACTTTGTAGTGTTTTTTTTTTAAAGTCGGTTGTTTTTTTTGTCTGCTATAATTATTGAGTGAAACACAGGCTGACTTGCAACGAACGAACTTGTCTGTTTTGTCATTAGTGTTGTGCACATTTCCGAACTAAACTAGTGTGTATTACAAGCTTAAATTAGTTTCACCTGTCCCGGTGTTTGTTTGTCTGTAAACAAATCTTGCAAGTTAAATTTGGTCTACTTCCCGGTCTCCGATGGAGCTGAAATTTTGCATACATATGTAAATCGTATGATAATGTAATATTATTATGACATGGAGCTGATCTGGTGATGGAGCCGGAAGTTGGCTTTGGGAACTCTGGAATAAAACGATGCAAACCCATTGAGTTTGGGCTCGTTTCATTCGTCTTGACACAATTCGTCTCTGGTTCTAGATACTTAATAAAAAAAAAAATGTAAATTAAATAGAAATAACTTAACTAGTTATTTAACATCATAAATAAGTACAAAAAAATAAATAAAGGAAATACTTTTTTTTAAACATTTTATTACTATTGGTATGAACGCAGCCCCAGCATATGCATAATTATTTAGCTTAATACAATTAGCTTAATACAATTAGCTTAATACAAAAAATAACAATAGTGTGCAGTAAAAAAAGTTGTTAGTTTTTCTAAAAAGCTAGTAGAAAAGCATACATTCATCCTAGTTTTCACATAGCTAGTACACTTTTGTCTCGACTGTTTCCACTGTAAATATTCGACATTCACAGAAACTGAGATATGATACAAACACTGAAAAGCGATGTAAAATATACATAATAAAATTGGAAGTAAACACATGTCTTTTACCTTCTCTCTGAACACAATTTATGTGCCTTCTTTTTAAAAGTATGAACTTCTGTGGCTGCGTGTGACACCATAGCGTAACTGTTTTAAGACAAGCTGGCTTGAAATAACCTTAAGATGCTGTTTGACTGTAAAACACTGACAACTCTTTAAAAATAATCTATTTTAGCATGTCCTTAAAAAACGGAGTTTATTTCTTGCCATTACATTGGCCAACTGTTGCTTTATTGGTATTGCCTACAAAAGCACGTAAAAATGTTATAGCATTTTAAGAAAATTGGTAGCATCGGTTAGTTGCTGCCATCACCAACTATTATTATGTAAAGAGCAACTGACGTCTAAGAAATGCGTGTATTTTCCCGCGTGGCACATGTTATCTCCTCGAAATACTTACGATAATATCTCAAGACGTAGTGAAATGATCAATCAATCAATCAGCAAGGTTTGTCAGTCGTTAAAGCTTTTTAAAAAGACCCCACTGCATTACACAAAACTGTGTTACACCACGGTGTAAACCGCACTTGTACCGATCTTATAACTTGGCTCGAGCTGAAGCGAAACGTAAACATATCGGGATAGTAAACATGTCCTCCTGTACTGGATTCCGTTCGATTCCATCGAATATTCGTTTTAAATCGATCCCTGTAATCATTTTAGGAATACGGTATCATGTTATCTGGTTTTGGTGAATATGGGTTAATAGATCGGTTTAGTAAATGTATGACCGTATTTTATAATCATCATGCTTATGGAACGGGTCATTTTAATCTGGAATAATTATTTATGAATGGTGGATAATCTATTCCCAATATACACAAAACGTTTCGGAATGATTTTCATTGTGCCTAGAAAACTCCTTGACGGAATATTTTTTTCAAAAGCTGAGTCTTCTAGTAACGAATGATTAGGTTCCTACTTCTAAGCAGACGTGCACTATTTATAATACACCCTTTTAGTCCAAAATATTGAAATGTTAAAAGTATTTATCGAAAGCAACCAGATACTACGTAAAACGCATCACTCCGTGTATTTGGTTTAACATTATCACTGACACAAAAAAAAACCTTTACCCATACCCAGTAGTCACTTCTCCATACATTAGGTGCCTTATACAATTAGTAAGACCCGACTAAATATAGGTGCAGTGCGGCTAGTTATACGACGGACTTTGATTTTGGTTTCAAATATAATGCAAAAATAGGATCAAAATAAAATCCTAATTGACAAAGTTGTTGACACCAGCATTTTTGCATGTCCTACTCTGTTTCAATTATGAAGGGAAAACGAGTCTTGCCTTCCTGCCGTATCAATCAAAGTATATTTAACAGCCCGATGCAGTCTTAGCCCTTGCAAGTGTTACTCTTTGTGAATGTTACGACAATAATTTCATAATATGTAAGTAGTTTTCTTTGCGATTATAGGTACAAAGAATTCCCAAAATAAACCTAGTAAAATTTTTCCCAACGATGTTAGGACTCTATAATTTCAACTGTTACGCTTGTGACTGTACTACAACAACTTTAACTTGGCGATTCAAACATGTTTTTTACTAATATTTTTAATTATTCTTTATCTTAGATATTCGGGATCTAGGATGATGCTGATTAAGAGCAAAGTTCACCAATGAAACTGAACATCAGCACATCACAACCGCGTTCAAGAGCTGTCAGTGTCAATATTCCACAACGATGACACTGACAGCTCTTGAGTACTGAACTCGTTCAGTTTTATTCTGTGAAATCCACCCTTAGTGAAAGGAGGCCTTTCCCTTGCAGTGGGACCCAAAAGGCTAATAATAATCTGTGATCATAAAGAATCATGGCCATGTATGTCCCGTGTTTACCCAGCGACCCGTAAATGGAATGCGAGCACTATCCAAACTGTCCCTTCATCAATTTACAGGCCCTTCGCCTTTATTGAAAGTGTGGCTTTCAAAACAGTTTCAATAGCTGTCGGGAACATTTAGTTAGTTAATCTAGATAATACGTATTAGATGTTGATTAGGGTTTTAGTGTATACTATATAGTTTATAGCTAATAGGGTGTTTGGGACAATGTTTTGAATAGGTGTAGATAGGGAGTAGTTTGATCAGCCTGTATACATTCGACCGTCCACTGCTACGTGGGATGTGCACGGAGAGGTTTGCTACGCTAGCTGCGCGGTTCATTTGTTGGCTAACCACGTATTCGTGCATAGCGTGGCCGTGGGTCACAATGGACGATCCCAACTACATTTTAATGCATCTAAGTATACGCGTAGCGTAGCCGTGGGTTGCTGTGAAGTAGTGCCTTTATTATGTCCTAGTATAAAGGAGTTTGTTTTATTATAGATCGAAAGAACGAGCTTTGATCACTAGGTTTTCATTTGGTTTGACAATTTAAAACCGTTAGGTCTAGACTTCTAGTTGTTTTCTTATGCAAATCACTGGAAATCCCATTGATGAAAACCCATTATGTGGCACTTTAGAACCGACACTTTTAAATTATTATATTTTAATAAGTACACTGGCGCGGTCATCATTTTGACTCAAACATAATTATTCAAAGTGAAGCATTGCAGTTAGGTAGGTCATTTTGAATGAATATTACCTATGAGTCAATTATATCGTAATTAGATGGGATTTGTAAGTACAAAATAGTGACAAATAAACTTGTATAAAATATAGTCTAGTTCTCGTCTGCCACCTAGCAACTTTAGCAGTTCGGTCCCCTCAGGTATTCCGTAAATGCATAGTGACAATTCTGTCGCAAGTTGGGAGTCGAATCTGTGAGGCACTCTCCTGTATTGATGAAAAGTGATATATCCTGGAGAGTATAATGCAACTGTTTGCAGAAAGAATGGAGTGTGAGCTAGTGATAACTTTTAGGCTTAGACGATTTTATTTTATGTAAAATTAAGTTTGTTAATAGGTATATTTTTTACTTTTGACTAATAATTCGATCGTCAAAATATTATTTGGCTAGTTTCAAACGAGCAGCACGGGCATAGCCCAGGGGTTGAAAATCAGGGGCGATCGCTACTCCAGAAACTTTTGGCCTCATTCTGTTCTGCGAGCAATTTGCCCTGTTTTGAGTAAATCTATTTTTTTACCAGCCAAACAAATACTGTAATTTTTTCGTAATTATAAACTAAATAAATAAGAAACAAGTAAGTGCGTAAACTAAACAATAAAAAAAGAACATGAAGTTTAAAAAACACTTACTTTTCTAAATGTTGCGTCGCAAATCTCACTGCATCTTCATAGAGTGTCAACGTTGTACCTGGAACAATTAATATAATTTTCATTATAATAGCTTAAGGATAAATGTTTATGCTTGTTTCGACTATAGAAAACATTTTTTTTTCAACATTTCATTTTACTTACTTCAATTGATTATTACGGTTGGTTCGTGGCTAAATATTAACAGCCACACGGGTCGATCGAAGGTAAAGCTATGCTTGCCGAGGTCGATCTGTAGATACGTGACCATTCATAATATATCGAGACCCCTTCGTGCCTCGAAAAGCACGTCAAGCCGTTGGTCGCGGCTGTGATTCGTAGATCTTTGACAGTCGTTACAGGTAGTGAGAAGCTCGATAGTCTGACAATTAGCCTTACCAAGGGGTGTTACTCAGTTACTGGGGAGGTCAGATAGGCAGTCACTTCATCTAAAATACTGTTATTCAGCTGCATCTGGTAAGACTGCAGGTCGACCCCAACATAGGAACACCGGGAACACGCTAGGTAGATTGATTGACTGGAGGAGTTTCAGTGAGCTGAGCTTCACAAAAATTAAGAATTTCGTTTGTATTTATCGGTAATACAACAACTACTGTCATCTCACCTAAGAACTGGCCCTGCAGTCTCGAGAATGTATAACGACAAAAATCGGTCGTTATGTCCAATCGATGTCAAATTTCTTTAATAGATTTTCAACCTTATGCTTTCGAAATAAAGTTGAAAAACTATTCAAGGAATTTGACAACGATACGACTTAGCGACCGATTGTTGTCGCTGTCTAATGTTGAGACTGCCGGGGCAGGAGAGAAAACCCTATTAATTCGTTTACACACGATAAAAAAATAACTTTTGTTATCGCAACCAACATCAAACGAACTCCCAACATTCTGTAAAAACAATTGTTTGAGAAAATTATGTTTATTTCGTATTTATGTACACAAACAATCTTCTGTTATACTTCAAAGGTAAGTAATAAGCTCAATAATGTTCTTGTGGAACTTTGAAAATACCGGTTGAAGTAACCTTTTTAAAATATGTTTGTATTTTGACAGTTAGATTTTGTGTAGAACTTAACATCATTACGCCTGTAAGCCCCGAAGGAGGTGTACCTGTAGTAAACTCACATTTCGTCAGTTATGTAATGTAATAGGGGTCTAGCCTGTTGCTATGAACCGGGCACAACTCCAGACTCTGGGCTGCAACTGAAGAATTCCAAATGAAAAGACCTAATAACACTTTGCCCGACCCGGGACTTGAGCCCAGGACCTCGTGCACAGCAGTAGCGTTTGTGAACACTAGAACAACTCGGCCGTTTTATCTAAGGATCACCCTTCTGATAGTCCCACTCGCAAGGTTTGGTATTTTTATTTGCAATAATTCCTGGCTAGTTATTGCAGTTCTATTTTCTAGTTCTATATCTAGCCAGGTCTTAGTGTTTCTCTTCAAAGGAGTTGGATAGGAAACACCGACTTAACTATTTTTTTATGTATTTTAAACAGTCGTAAAAGTGTTTGCGAAATTCAATTTGTAAAATAAACATCAAATTATCGATTATCTATACCTCTGTGACGGACAGATAGACAGCGCGAGTTCAATACGCACTCTGTCGGCATATAAAAACAATTTTCGAGAAGGTGATAGCTTTTTTTTGTTAAAAAGTTATTTTTTTGGTATATGGAAGAATGATAAACCGCGTTCTTTTTATTATGTTTCAAAGCAATTTCAAATCAGCCAGTGTTGGTTTTTGCCTTGAAATAATTTTCATTTCATCTCTAGGAAATCGGGATTATCTCCAATTATAAAAGTTCACGCTACGGACTATGTAAGCGGATTATAGGTTATACGGTTTCCTGCAACATTGAGCTTTTTTTAAGTCATGTTACCGTGTTCATGATTTATCGAAAAAAGGTACAATTATAAAGACTATACTTTCAAATAAGTACCTATTGCCTTAATATTTTACTAGTAGCTACGTCCGGCACACTGTGGGCAGTCAGTCCGCTACCATCTTGCAGACTATCTATATTTTTACCACGATCTGAGTAGTTTTCACTAGTTTGTGGTGATACAAGAGAAGAAGATACGTCTTATCTATTGACATGATCTGTTTTGCCAGCCTCTTTGGAAAGAGCCAAAGAAAGAAAGAAAATAAGTTTATTCGCGGTAATCATGACGCAGAGAAAAACACACAAACACAAAAAAGAGCAAGTTGGGACAAAATATTTGTCACATCCACGCAAAACGGCAATCGCTCAGCATAATGCTACGACCCTATGCGAGACAGAGCCCCAGCGAGGGTTTTCAGCGACAGCCGGCGTTGACGTGATGACGTCAACCAGTGCAGCATACGGAAACCTTTTTCCAACTAAGTAGGGATCGGCTTCTGTATTACCAGATGCAGCTGAATACTAGTATTTTAGATGAAGCGACTGCTTATCTGTCCTAACTCTACTAACTCACTGGGTATAACTAAACCGACTGATTGTCAGACCTTCGGGCTTCTGACTACCCGTAACGAGCAAAGGACGTTACTATGCCAGAATCTATCTACACTTAATATTCAAAACAGGAGGGATTAAGTTAGAAGCATCGACGCAAATCCGCTTAACCTTTCAATATAGCTATAATGTGGGTAGGGGTACATCCAATGTATTCACCACAATTTATTATCAACGAAGACAGACGCATTTGTGACCGTGCCCTTTTGATAAACTATTCAATACGTAAAGTGTATTGAGCTTCAAAGACAGACGTTGGTTTCAATTGCCTTACGAATCTATTACAGCATTCACGAGTAGTCAGAAGCGCAAATATATTGTATATTATGGTGTCCTGTCCAGATAAGACGATTTAAGCGCATACCATTCGCGCGTAAAACTATATGTATATTATAGACATACCTCATTGGCTCCTATAATAGTAGCTGCTCCTCGCTAGTCAGGCCCCAGGTGGCCCGCTAGAGGACCATAACAATAGAAAATCAATTGTGTCTCATTAGCGATACTTATTGAGATCGCGATTCCAAAGTTGCGTATCCCTACGCGCGTATCATCACGTCCCAAATCGAAAGGTGTCGAGGTGAGAATCTGCGTTGATTTACTTAAAAATCAAATGAGCTCGTTTCCAAATTGTGTGCGGTCACTTGAGTGAGGTTCGAAGTGAACTTAAGAGAATAGCACTACAGATTTACCCCTCATGAGCTGGGGTAGTAATTGAGCTATGGAGAATCGATGACCGTCGTTCTGTGTAAAATATTCAGCCGGACTGGAGGGAATGGAAGTTGACTCCAAATTCTTTAGGCAGCGATATGTAGATGATCTTTGAATTTTGTGCTAGATTAATTATAATAAAGTAGGTATTTACTAACAGCAAGAAAGTACATACTACTACCTTATTACCTAATTTTCATATGCTGCACTGTTGCCGTCATCACGATAACGCCGGCTGTCACTGAAACCCGCGCTGGGGCTATGTCTCGCATAGGGTCGTAGCATTATGCTAAGCGATTGCCGTGCGTGGATTTGACGCATATTTTCCCCCAACTAGTTTTTTTTTGTATTTTTATGTTTTTCTCTGCGTCATGTTTGCCGCAAATAAGCGTATTTTCTTTCTTTCTTTATTTCAACCTATGCAGTGCAGCTAAATGCGGTAGGCTAAATGGCATATTTTCAAATCAAAACTTTAAAGCTCTTTTGGTTCCTATTAGGTTTAAAGAAACTTTATTCTCAATAAAAACATAACATGTCACTTACTTGAGAACAATAACTATAACTTAATTAAATACTAATATTAGGTTCGACAACATCCGTCACAGACTAATTAAAGGTTAAATTTACTTAAACAACTAGATATGTGTTCTTTTAATTTGGAGCAAAGTACTAGGAGGTACAACAATGACACACAGGACTTGCAATCTCAACTTGACCATCTGCAAGAGAAACTTAGTTCAATGACTAACAAATATAATACCTCTGAACATCTAATGAGGGAATATGTGTTGGCAATGAATGAGCTGGTCAACTCACAAAAGAACAGCTGTGAGCTTTGTCAAACACCATCCATTGTACCTACACCGGACCATTCATTGTCAACATGCAATACCATCTTACCGCATCCTTGCGTTGATTTGACAGTTACTTCTATTATTAGTTCCATTAAACAATGTAAACGAATTGTAAATAATGATATAGTATTATTTTGTGATGAGATTGGAAAGGACTTAGGCCACTTGTTGACAGATGAATTTCCAGGACACTCAATATTAAATTACTGTATGCCTGGTTGTTCTTTAATTAATATTATGAAAGAGATTATAAAATGTAACTTTAAGCAAGAAACAACATTATTAATTTTCATGGGAAATAGGGGAAATGTAAACAAAGGAGAATTGCTCCAATATCATAGAACATTGTGCAACCTTAATTTAAGAAAAATTGTGTTGTTTACATTTCCTTATAGTAACAGTTTGCCACAGGAAGAAAATAACTTAAGATTTGACATTAACATGACATTGCACAATTTGACATATAATGATAATCTGTTCCATTTAATTGATACTAACAATTATGTTGGTAATAATTTGTATTTGACGAAAGATAGGTATAATATTGTTAAATACTATCTCTCTAACTATCACAGAAGACAGATAGCTGTGTCGCTATCATATTTTTTTTCTTTATCAGCCAAAAACTTGGCTAAACAAATTGCTTCTTTTGAGCAATGCAATAACTTGTTAATCAATTCTGCCAATAATTTGGTCAAAATTAATGACATTGATCATCATTTAAATTAGAAATTAGGACAATAGAGGCAACCTCTTGCAAAAATGTAACAAAGGCAAATAATAAATCAAATGGAAGCGTAAAAAAATTAAATAGTATCAACCTGGTGCATCAAAACATTCAAGGGTTTTTGAAGAAAGATTTAGAAGTAGAATTATTCCTGAATTATAGCAATATAGATATTCTTTGCGTGACAGAACATTGGCTTAAAAGCCACCAGTTCATGTTCAATTTTAGTAATCACCAGGTTGGTAGTTCGTTCAGCAGAGTAAATGCTATACATGGTGGCTCATTAATTATAGTAAATAACCAACTTAAATTTAAAGACCGCAAGGATATTGTGAGCCTATCTGTTGAGCGGACAATTGAAATAGCCTGTATAGAATTGGAGCAGTTCATTATATTAAGTGTGTACAGACCACCTTCAGGATTGTATGATTGTTTTGAAAAGGTTATGGATGAAGTGTTGCACAAAATTTGTAATTCAAACAAGTCTATCATAACTTGTGGTGATTTTAATGTTAATTTGTTAGAAAATTCTGGGTTAAGTACTAAAATTATAAGTTTGTTTCAGTCATACAATCTTGCTAACCAATTTTTGGAGCCCACTAGAATAACTCCCACTAGTGCCACATGCCTAGATAACATTTACACAGATGTTACACCAACCCATAAAGAAATGATTAATTTAATAGACTCTGATCATTGCGGACAATTGATCATTATTCCTAATATTAACAAAAAAGTTATTAAAAAAGATATCACTGTTACCTCAAAAACTAGTAATCGCTTGGAAACATTTAAAACTAAACTTTTAAGTAAATTACCATTTTTGTCGACTAATGATGACCCTAATGAACAATATAATGATTTTTTTAATATGTATTGCACACAATTTGATAACACATTCATTCCAAAGACTTTCTCGGTGAATAGTAACGCTTCATTCAGTGACTGGGCCACCATTGGTATACATAAAAGTAGAAAACGACTTTATGAATTATATGATGAACGGACTTGTATAAACACTGCTGAATTTAATTTATATGTTAAGAATTATTCAAAATTATTTAAAAGAGTTTGCAGTATGGCCAAGTCACGTTATTTGAGTTCAAAAATTAAAAATAGTAGTAATGTAATTAAAATGACATGGAGTATCATTAACAGCGAAACGGGAAGGTCATGCAACCGCTGTAGTAACTACACGCTTGATATTGATGACAATATAATTAATTCAGATTCCCAAGTCGCCGCGGCCTTTGAAAATTTCTTTGCTGATGTTCCCGTATCCACTACTAAATCTCTAAACTCATCACCCACTGCTGCAGAGTCTTTACTTAAGGAAAACGTTCCTGTATGTGATTCTGAATTTCATTTCAAATATGTCACCTGCAAAGATATAATTAAAACCTTTCACACATTAAATGTTAAAAAGACCGCAGATCTATGGGGTAATTCTGTGGACGTTGCTAAGTCCATAATAAACATTGTAGCACCTACTTTAGCTGTTATTTTTAATAATTGTATTGATCGTGGTGAGTTTCCTGATCTTATGAAAAACAGTAAAATAATACCGTTATTTAAATCGGGTAGTACATCAGACCCTACTAATTATAGACCTATTTCAGTACTACCTACCTTTAGTAAAATTTTTGAAAAACTTATTTTGAATCAAATGCAAGGATTTTTTAATAATCACAAATTACTGCATAACAAACAGTTCGGTTTTACGAGGGGTCGTTCGACTACTGATGCCGGAGTTGAACTTTTAGGACATGTTTATGATGCATGGGAGGACAAATGCGATGCTTTGGGAATCTTTTGCGATTTGTCCAAGGCATTCGATTGTGTTCTTCATGAAACATTGATCAGGAAACTGCACCACTACGGAATCCGAAACGCCTCTCTGGATCTTCTTACTTCTTACTTAAGTGATAGGATTCAGAGAGTTGATGTTAATGGAAAAAGATCACCCGGATCGGTAGTAAGAATGGGGGTCCCCCAGGGCTCAATTCTTGGGCCATTTTTATTTCTTATTTATATAAATGACTTGCCTTACCTCATAAAGGATAAACATGATATAGTGTTATTTGCAGACGACACTTCACTTTTATTTAAACTGAAACGTCAGCAGCTGATTACTGACAATGTAAATAGCGCCCTTGCAATAGTAGTTAACTGGTTTAATGTTAATAACCTACTTCTTAACGAGAAAAAAACTAAATGTATTAAGTTTACGATACCTCATGTTAGACAAGTAGAAACTAGTGTTCTCATAAAGGGTGAAGTGCTGAAACCCGAAAATACCACAGTTTTCTTAGGCATAACTTTGGATACCAAGCTTCAATGGGGCCCCCACATAGATAAATTGTCAAAAAAGCTTAGCTCTGCAGCATACGCCGTTAGAAAAATTCGTGGTTTAACTGATTTAGAGACAGCCCGTTTAGTATACTTTAGTTATTTTCATAGTGTGATGTCGTACGGTATTCTGTTGTGGGGAAATGCCGCTGATATCCAGACAATTTTCGTTTTACAAAAAAGGGCAATTCGTTCTATCTATAAATTAAGTCCCAGACACTCCCTCAGAGATAAATTTAAAGAGATTAATATAATTACTGTGCCTTCTCAGTATATTTATGAAAATCTTTTGTATGCACATAAAAATATTAATCTGTTTAAAAAATACAGTGATATCCACAATATAAATACTAGAAACAAACACAAATTTATTGTTCCTACAACCAGGCTCAAGAAAATAGGTGGCTCGTTTAGATGCCAATGTATACGTTTTTATAATAAACTTCCTAGCGACATTCAAGATCTAAGCTTTAATAAATTCAAATCTTTTATAAAACGGAAACTATGCCAGAAAGCCTATTATACTGTGAAAGACTATATTGAGGAAAAAAAGGCTTGGGATTGAGCTGCTCCAATAAATTTACACGGTGAATGTTGATTTTAATTTGCTAGCTATTTTAGACATGAATATTTACTGTAAAAAGTATTATATTTTTTTCATTATTGAGAATATGAGGACTATGTGGGTCATTGTTTCAGTTATATTCTTGATCTGGCAGTTTAAGTAGTTTATGCGGCCTACCCAAATGTCCTTTCTTTGGTATTGTTCGTCGAATCGTTGAGCTCCTTAAGTTCTGAGTTGAGCTGCACGGTTACTGACAAATGCGTGCACTGACTGGACAGGTCCACTTAATCTGTGTGGTTCTTTCCTCAAAAGACCATTTCAGACACCAATCTACATGGTTCTCAAACATTATGTCCGATTTTTTTTATATACACATTGACATTGTTGAATTTTATATACACAATGACATGAGTATTTACTTGTAAAGTAGTATGTTATTTTAATTATTGTGAATGTGAGGATTATGTGGGTCATTGCTTTTTTTTTTCGCAGTTAATTTTGATCATGATCTGGCAGATTGAGTAATTTATGTGGCCTACCCAAATGTCCTTTCTTTGGTATTGTTCGTCGAATCGTTGAGCTCCTTAAGTTCTGACTTCCTGAGTTGAGCTGCACGATTACTGACAAATGCGTGCACTGACTGGACAGGTCCACTCAATCTGTGTGGTTCTTTCCTCAAAAGACCATTTCAGATACCAATCTACATGGTCTTCCCATGATCTGACCAAGATTATGTCTGGACTTTAAAAGAGACTGTGACCTCTGAGTTTGTTTCGGCCTTTCTTCTCAGAGTAGTCAGATAGGAAACGCCGACCTCATCTAGTTTAAAAATATGATTGACGTGTAAAAGTGTTTGTACAAACCTACTTACAGAAATAAAATCATTTATCATTTATTTATTTATCAATTAAAACTACTCGAAACTCAACCCACCCAACACATTCATTTTTCAAGTAATGTTCGGGTAGCGATTTCATACAGGCCAAGCTGAGTTTTGAATGCATTGAATGAGTGTAGGTTTCTTATGCGTGAGGGTATCTTATTGTATAGCTGTGCTCCTTCAAATGTAAGCATTTTTTTGCCATAGTTGGTCCTGGTTTTTGGTAGAACTAATAAACTTGCTCGTCGTGTGCTTCGTTGACTAACTTGTCTATGTTGGGTAAGTGTGATATTTGTGTGAATGTTTTTGTAACGGACTTTTCTGATAAATAGACATGTGTTATAAATGTACAGTTGCTTTATGTTCATTATCTTCGTGTCTCTGTATATTTTGGTCGTTGATGTTAAGTGCGGATAGTTAAAGTGCTTTTTTATTAGTTTATTCTGGGAAATTTGTAGTTGTGCTAGTTTTGTTTTTGCAGCACTACCCCATATTTCGACCAAATATAGTAGATGTGGCTTCACTAGGGAATTATAGATGGTGTATCGCAATCCTCGTGGAATGCATTGAACTATGTTGTGCAGAGCTCCGACTAGTGTCGAGAGCTTGTTCTTTATGTATTCGATGTGAGCATTCCAGGAGAGGGAACTATCTATTCTAAGACCGAGATATTTTTCGCAAGTTTTTAACTGTAGCGGCGTATCGTTAATTGTAAGTGGGTTAAATGGGGGAATATGTTTATTTTTGCCTTATATATTATATAACATGTTTTGGAGGTATTTATTGTTAGAAGGTTGAACTGAAACCACACGGATAGGGAATTTAAGTCCTCTTGGGCTCGTAAAATAATGTCATGAATCGAAGACCCGAAGTAGAATAAACTTGTATCATCGGCATACAAGGTAAGGTGACCGTGTAACTTTATTTCATTTATATTATTTATATATATTAAAAATAGCAAGGGACCTAAAATTGATCCCTGTGGAACGCCATATGTTATGGGTCTTGCGCCACTTTGATGATTGCCAAGTTTAACCACTTGCGAGCGATTGGTTAGGTATGATTCAAACATTTTTAGAGCCTTGCCAGTAATATTAATGGATTCCAGTTTCTTTAAAAGTAGCTTGTGGGAAACCGTGTCAAACGCTTTTTTCAGGTCTATAAAGATACCTAAGCATGTATTTTTACAGTCTATATTATGTTTTATTTTGTTTACGAGATCAATTGTAGCTGTAGTGGTATTACTTTTTGGTCTGAAACCATATTGACGATCGGTGATGAAGTTGATAGAGTTTAAATATGTTTCTAGTCGGTTGTAGAGGATTTTTTCTAGAATTTTTGACATTACAGGCAATACTGACTATTTTTATATATATCTACAAGTTTTTTTTATGCACGTCAGTGTAGTCTTTTTCTGAGTGTATACAGCCGTACCAGCTGTGTTGTAGCTGTGTATCTTTTGGAACGTCGCCAAAATCGGAACCAACGTCACTATCTTGTTTTATCAACACATTTCACAAAAAAATACACAAATGTTGACCAACAGCGCCCCCTTGCAACGTCAATCGATCGCAAAAAGATTATTTTAGCAGTATACCTACTTTACATCAGTGGCCTGTGGAGCCGTATGCTCACCTGCAAGGTAAGAAAACTATTCACCAATAATAAGTCATAATTATTTTCGTCACAATTCTTGCTAAAGCGACACATGTCACAATACCTACATTCCGGACTGACGCGCGGTAAGCCGGCTGTCAAACTAAACTGATATATCGGACTGCTGCGGAATTACACGGATTATATTGTCAATACTGTACGCCGATATATGTTATATTGCTATCCCGGGATTCGGAGTAAGTACGCCTGATTAATGCCTCCGGGAATTTTGCTACAGGAAAATTCTTTTTCATGTCTGTACGGTACGTACTACAATTGGTTGGTTGCTCGGAATTGAGTTAGTTTTCTATGTTTGTTTCTATTGTGGGTTATGTTTTATATGTCTGTTGATTGTTCGCGAATAAACATTGTGTTGAAGTATTTTTTTGTTTTCATAGGTATTTGTATTGTTTGTTTGAGCTTGGTTATTAAACGGTAATAAAAGACAAAAATAATAAAAAAGCATATGAGAATTTTAGAACAACCATTGCTATTTTACTTATCCAAAATATTAGGTCTTTACCTATGAAATTGCCGTTCTGCAGTACTGGCCATTTCAAATCAAAATAATTTTTGTTTGGCTAAGAATTCTAATTTCAAATTAATTTTATTTTAAAAACATGGATTTTTTTTTCTAAAAGTAGTCATTTCTTTATTGATTAGTGTTACATTTTCATCGCATTTCAATCTTTTTCGTCATCATGGATACGTTAAAAATTCGAGTAATTATGGAATATGAGTTCCGTCGTGGCAGCAACGCGGCACAAGCGGCACGCAACATCAACGACGTTTACGGAGCTAACACTACAAACCAACGCACCACCTGTTATTGGTTTGCTCGCTTCCGTTCTGGAAATTTCGACCTGAAAAATGAACCTCGCGGTCGTCCGAAGACTTTGGTCGACAATGACGAATTAAAGGCGATTGTGGAAGCTGATGATACACAATCTACGGCTGAATTAGCAGCAGCTTTCGACGTTAGCGTCAAAACAATATTGGTCCATTTGCGTCAAATTGGCAAGGTAAAAAAGCTTGACAAATGGGTGCCCCACGAACTCAATGATCGCCAGCGCGAAGTACGCGTCGAGACGTGCCTTGCACTGCTCAACAGACACACAAATGAAGGAATTTTGAACCGCATTGTTACCTGCGATGAAAAATGGATTCTGTTTGATAACCGTAAGCGCTCAGCAAGTTGGTTGGATCCTGGTTCAGCACCTAAACAATGCCCTAAACGAAAACTTACCCCTAGAAAAGTGATGGTCACTGTTTGGTGGTCTAGCGCCGGTGTGATTCATCACAGCTTCTTACCAAACGGGGTGAGCATTACTGCAGATGTGTACTGTGAAGAACTGAACATAATGATGGAGAAGCTGGCGCATCTCCAACCAGCATTGGTCAATCGCTCGTCTCCGCTGCTCCTGCACGACAACGCGCGACCTCATACTGCACAGCAGACGGTCTCCAAGTTGCAAGAACTGGGGTTGGAAGCTCTCCGTCATCCGCCCTACTCACCAGACCTTGCGCCTACAGACTACTACTTTTTCCAGAATTTGGATAACTTCTTGGCGGGAAAAAAATTTAATACCCGAGAGGCAGTACAAAATGCCTTTGAAGAATTTGTTGCCTCCCGTCCAGCTGATTTCTTTAAGAAGGGCATCAATAAACTGCCACTGCGATGGCAAAGATGCATTGATTGCATGGGTGATTACTTCGATTAATACTAATAAAAAATTCATGAAAAAAATTCGTTTAAATTTTTTCATACAAAACGGCAATTTCATAGGTAAAGACCTATTATTTGTATGCCAGTCCATAGCGAAACATGTAAGATCAAAATTCTATTTATAACACCGTCATGTACCATTTTCAAAGCAAATAAATATATTCTATTCTATTCTAATATAGTCATTTAGAGTCCGATCATATTTTTCTTGAAAAACGTTATAAAATTCAACGTGTTACTTTGATTTGTTGAAAACAAATACATATAGCTATGTATAAAAAGCAAGCTACTTGTCTCGTCCAATATTTCTGTGTAACTGCTAAGCCGGGATCACGTCTCGACCGACATACCGAGGTCTGCTCACCCTGACGAGGGTACCTACATGGTGATATTCTGACAGGACTGCTGTCAAAATATCTGTGTAAATGAATTGGAGAGATATTTGGTTATCTATTTGGATTTTCGTGTGCTAACAAGGTATAAGTCAAATAAAAAAAACGTATTTTTATGTTCATGCCAAAATCAATAGTATTATTATTGTAACATAAACATCATGCCCGTAGAACTCGAAGGGGTAACAGATCAGCTAATAAAACTGGCGAAATGTGGGTGTACCAAAAACCCCCATATTTCGCCAGTTATGTTTAAGTCTGTAATAGGGGCGAGCTTAATGCCATCAACGGGGTACAAATTCAGACTCCCGGCAATCACTAGAAAAATCTGATAGAGAAACCCAACATCACATATTTTATAGAAATTCTAGAAGTCCTTTATGACTTTTTGCAGACTATTCATAAACCCATTTTGAAAGCCCCTATGGAAGGCACATAAAACTCAGAAAATAAGTCTAGCCCCGTAAATGATTGATAGAATCCATTCCTCACACTCTTTTACAAGCAGCAATCAATCATTTAGGCATCCAATTATTTTTTAAACGTATAGTAAAATATTCATAAAATATTATAATACTATTTTGGGTCATAGAACTCGTGGCTTTCGTAGACCTTCGTAGACGTTGTAGCAGCGTAGCACTTACGGAGACGGTTCGTAGATTCTACATTTATTTAAGAAAATATTTTATGAAACTTTGAGGATGCCAGCGGGTGTTGTATGAAAGACTTTTTTAAAGAAATTTCTTAATTTTATTCTTGAGTAAAGAAGAAAAATATTTTAATAAAAATACGTGTATTTTTTCTTTAGTTTACAGCTTTCAGTTACTTTTATGATGGCAAATAATCTGATAAAATTATATTGTAGTTTGCAAATAAAATTAAAGTAATGAAACACTTTTGCTTCTTTTAAAATACTTGGCTTTTAGAATTTTACATTTAACATATTGTTAGTTTTTGCTGTCCACTGAAAGGCATAAGATAATTTTCTGCCGCTGTAACGTAGTGACTTTAATTTCAGAAAAATAAACCTCTAAATTCTTTTAGAATGGCCATTGAATTTAAAGTAGTAAAAAGTCCTAGAAATAATAACATTTATAAAAATGGAAGCAGTCAATCCATAAAAAACTACTTAAGTAATATGTAGATTGTGCACATTACCGTATTCTATACAGAAAAAATCTTCACAAAAGCATCTTTTCCAATCCATTTTCAAACAAAAATAATCAGTCACTCAAAATAAAATAAAAAGGCCCACTTACAGAGATCAAACAAAGAACTACTTAGGAGTATTAAGATGCCCGCACATGTATGTATTTGTAACTATAATACTCAAGGGATCCTTGTAAATCCTCTCTCAATCACAATCAGGCTACTCGTTTTATTTACTGGGAAATAAACGTATATGTTATTCACCATATGTAAAAGTCAGTGAGTGAATTGTGGTGTAAGTTACAAACGTCGAAATTTTAGAATTTTATAGATAAATCTCTTGTCATAGTATACTAACATTATAACATAATATCACGCCAGTATTCCCCGAAGGGCTGGGCAGAGGTGTACCTTTAGTCCTCACACATTTTGACAGGTGCCAAGTGCCATGTAATAGGGGCTGAGCCTAGTGTCATCAGTACATTACAGTAGCAGCAGTGTAGTTCAGTATTAGTACTTGTTTACTCCTTTATTTTGACAGAGACTCAAAATGCTCTTATCCCTCCTAATGCGTCGATTGACCGTGGTCTGGTTGCAAGCTGCAAGTAGACCACGGTCAATCGAGGCCAAAAGTCACCTCACACATTTTATATAACAAAATATCAATAAAAAATATATCGCCGATCGACATCTACGATCTGGTTGCACCTTCATGTTAAGATATCAATACCCATAATATCTGCGGAGTTTCACTAGCTAATCTAATTTGACCCTGTAGAAAGGTGACATAACAAATATCTTTTAATAAAATCTGCTCGTCGAAGGTGGGGTATTTGCAGATTATTTGTGTTCTATAATGATTGACACGGACATGTGTAGAACTAGCTTTTGCCCGCAGCATCGCCCGCGTGGATGTCGGACAATATCCCATGGGAACGTATAGTACTACCGGGATTAAAACTACCCTGTGTTAATCCAGGTTATAAACTATCTGTGTGCCAAACATCTAATTCCGTTCGGCCGTTTTTGCGCCAATCCGGAACACACATCCAGACAAACGGACAAAAATTGTTCGTTACTATTTTATTATATTAGTAGATATAGATTAAAGTACACTCACGCGAAAAAACATGAAAACAAAGAACACGCGAACTTTGAAGGCATAACATAATTGGCTTTTATTTTGTCACCAAGAAAAAGCGGAACGGAATCAATCTGCTTTCCGCTTAAAGTCTTATATCCTACAACAAAGTCTCCTTTAACATACTAAAACAATTGCGAACGGTAGCAGGCCGCTTCCCACACACCTACTAATACATAATGCAGGAGAACGTCTACCGCCTAATGTATTAGAACATTGCTAAATATTTATATGTGGGCCACCAATCTACTAATGAATGTTAGTGCAGCAGAATAATAGTGATATCAAACTTGTGTTCATGATATATTCAGTGCAATTTGTTGGAATTATTTCGAGGAAGGTGTGTTTTATATTATGTAACGGCTTATGTGACCGTTTCATAACCATATCTAACCGAAATTGTATTACGAATTACGATAGATAGGAAACTTATGAATTCCATGAAATTATAAAAATTGGAGACTTTTAACACTTTCACAGACACTGAGATGAAGTTGACATTCTGAAAATTACACTAAAAATTTTCATCGCCTATAGCCAGACTGACGTAAAAAAATAAGTCAAGGTACCTGTAATATGACACTGGATCACATGGCCTCTTATTAATGTACGCAAATTTAGACAGCAATAGACGGTTTGTCTGTTTTGAGTTAGTGAAATTAACCGCTTGTGGGCGTAATGTCATATCAAACACGAAAAAAAAAAGCTTGTATAAATACGCCTCTGACCGTGAGGTCAATCAAGTGTTAAAAGTAATTGAGGGTAATCTATTTTTGAAGTACCTATTTTTTAATTAGTAAAGTCAGACTGGTAAAGCAATAAGACATTAATTCCCACTAAATTGAAACTTCACTAAGGTTAAAACTATCTTACTGTCGCATAGACGAATAGACCTTGATGTTTTATGTCGTGCAAGTGACATTCAACTATAGGGCGACAAAGCATTTACGAGGTCGACCATAACACTCATTACAGAGTTTTTTTAAATCCATATACGCACTGTCAAACGGGGTGAATAGGGTTGCAAGGGTGATTCAAGACGAACCTTTAAAAGGGGATTTTAACATTGAAAATAATTTATTTTGTTGCCAAAATAAATTATTTTCAATGTTAAAATCCCCTAAACAAGGGCACTTAATCGTTAATTATAATACAGTAAACACTGCGTGCACTGCATCCCTATTTACCCCGTTTGACGGTATTTTACTTCTGCAGCTTGTCCATAATTATACTATGTAATACAAAAATAACTGCTTCATAAATAAATAAAGCTTCGTTTACCAAAATATAATTACCGATGTTGTTTTATGTTTAAATTAAATTGAGTTGTTTGAATCGAAGTCATGTGTTTATTTTGTTTTTCGTTGTACGTAGGTACATATTTTAATAAGTGGCCAAATTGTATACCTACTTTGTTCTCGAATAAAAAATAATTTAGAGATGTTAAATTTTTGTTCACTAATTTAAGTATTTAATTCATGATAAAATCTGGCAGGCTTATTTGATCACGACTTTTTTATGACCAAAATAATCTCTTTTTCTTATTTTAAGAAGCATTAGCACTGGGCCTTCATTTGAGTTAATCTTAAGTTGCACCCATATTCCCTTAAGGTAAACCTACCTATTGATTGATTTGTTTGTCAACGAATATTTAAATCGTTAGATTTCCCTCACCGTACTTAAGTCACGCCAAAAAGTGTCAATACTGAACAGAGTGGGCATACACAAACCGCATAATTATGGTGTTTCCATGGCAGTCAAGTTAAATTGTGTGTGTCAGAGGTGGTAAAACGAATCAGTGACCATCTTTTGATGGCAAATTTAACGATTTAAATGTTTGATTGTTGTCAAGCGATTATTTCATAAAGTACCTACATATCTATTCCAATATTATGCGAATTTTGTCTACGCATCACCTTACGCGTGCTTACGTAGCCATCTTAACATTTACACGTCTTTCACAATAGGACGGGACAAACAAAACACAGCGCCAAGAATGTCAAGTTATCAAGTTTTCATAATAGCAAACTTGGTGTAAACAGCTCGTGATAAGACCTTGTCTCGTCGTTGAAAAGATAAGTTCTGGTAAAGTTCACTGTGAGGTAGATGCCTTATGATTTTATGTATAATACTGCAACTTGTTGGAACATGTTAGTTTGGGGGAAAAGCAACTTTAATATTTTATTCAACACTTCCTGTGTTTGCAAATACATCTGAGTAGAATAGTAAAACAGCATTTTAGGTATAAGAAACTGTAACTGTATAAACACCTGACTGTCTCGTTGGTCTAGTGGTCACAAGTGCAACTGCTGACCATGCGGTCCTGAGTTTGATCCCCTGGTATAGCAAAGTGATAAATGATAAATGATTTTATTTCTGTAAATAGGTTTGTACAAACACTTTTACACATCAATCATATTTTAAAAACTCCATGAGGTCGGCGTTTTCTGTCTGACTACTCTGAGAAGAAAGGCCGAAACAAACTCAGAGGTCAGAGTCTCTTTTAAAGTTCAGACATAATCTTGGTCAGATTATGTGAAGACCATGTAGATTTGTGTCTGAAATGATCTTTTGAGGCAAAACCACACAGATTGAGTGGACCTGTCCAGTCAGTGCACGCATTTGTCAGTAATCGTGCAGCTCAACTCAGAACTTAAGGAGCTCAACGATTCGACAAATAATACCAAAGAAAGGACATTTGGGTGGGCCACAAAAATTACTCAAACTGCCAGACTATGATTAAAACTAGCTGAGAGGGAAAAAAAAAACAACAATGACCCACATAGTCTTCACATTCAAAATATTAAAATAATAATCATGTATTTAATCTAGCCTGCATGCTACTCACATTCACAGACAGTTTCTCTTTAAATGTCATCAAAAATATCATATGTTATGTCATGTATATCAATAAAAATGACATTATTAATTCTAAAACACATAATAGTGTTATTGAGTTTATCCATCAGGAGTTTTTAAGTAGCAATCTGGGATCCTGATTTGTGCCCAGCTGATTGCAATAGGTTCACGCCCTATTACGTGGGACTTAATGTGAGTGTACTTTAGGTACAACTACTAACCCTTCGGGAATTACAGGCGTGATGTTATGTAGAATTACTGCAACTACAGGACCTGGACGTTGACACGTCGATGTTTAGAAAAGACAAAATTGCACAGCTATGGAGCAGCAGAGAAGAAGAAAAGCAGAACAAACAAATAAAACAAAAAATGTACTAAATAAAAAATATGAAGCAAAATATTTTTTATTATTTACTTAGACACAGCCGAACTTTTGTTCGATTCTATCTCAACATACTCGTATGTATTGAAGCTTTTAAATAAAAAACAAAAATTACATAAGAGGGCACATGATTCTCAGGTGATAAACACACCTGTAAAGGAGCTCGTCCGGTGTAGTACTTGTACCTACCACCTAAAATTTCTGCCAACAAAAATAAATCAATTTTACCCAAATATCAAAATAGATATAATTTAAAATAATTATGTCGTGATACTCATTTATTAAACTTTAAAGCAATTAGTAGCATCCGTTCAATTAGAGGGTTTAGAGAAAAGTTTTATTTAGTGACAAATTCTGGGTTTTCAGAAATACATACAAGTGGGTTTTCTTGATTTTCATGAATTTTTGCCTAGACTTTATGGGGCGTTTTATTGTTACAAATGGGTCACACTATTGAGTCCTGGAAGGAGTACTTCAAATTACAAGACACGCAACCAATGGTTTTCAAATTTGTATCATAACGTATTTATTTTAATTCTGTACTGAGAATATGGTATTAAGGTGATTTTTTATTAGTAAATGTAGCACACTGATAAACAAAATATCATATATTGGGTATTTGTAAACTTAATGTGTGCATGGTTGATAGCAATAGGCTCGGCCCCTATTACATGAGACTTAAACATAACTGGTGAACTTTAAGTATATGTAAGGTACGGTCGGCTTCCAGCTTAACCGGATGCAGCTGAATACCAGTATTTTACATGAAAAGACTGCCTATCTGACATCCACAACCCAGTCACGGGTTAACACGATATCCCTTACTAAGATGTGTTGTCAGACTTTCGAGCTTCTAACTATCCATAATGACTATCGAAGATCTACGACTGACAGTCGTTCCCCATGGTCACCCATCCACGGACCACTCTCGCCTAGCGTAGCTTAACCTTAATCGATCGACCCTTGCGACTGTTACTTCGCCACGAGAACTATAAGTTTATATCAAAGTGAAACATACTTTTACTGAAACCTTCGAAGAATAGAGGTGTGATGTAATGTTAAACGAACTGTTTTCACAAAAATGCAACCTAAGCCCTCTGCCTACTGAGTCATCTTAACGTACCACCCTGTATACAATATACAGCCACAAACTTTAAACCAACGTACGTACCTATACCTATATATAACTACCTAGCTACACTATACTGCCAGGTGCACAGCTGCAGTGAACAGTTTTGGCCGACTAAATCCGATTGAATTTGCCTAATTCCCTTTCCATATGCAGGTATATACATATGTATGTGTATGTAGGTAGGTATTATAATATTAAATTGACGGGGAAAGCTGGTGTTTGAAAAACTTTTTTACAAAAAAACAACCGACTTCCAAAAAAAAACACAAAAAGACGTGAAAATATCTTTAATTTCGGAAGTCGGTGGCCAAAAACGAAAATTCAAAACCAAAAACACCGACTTCCGAAATTAAATTATTTTTCACTTTTTAGTTGCGGTACCTACCCCACACAAATTCGTATACCACTACTTGGTGTGTAAATAACAGTGACAGGAAATTATTAACACATCATCCTTACAAACTAAGTGGAAAAAATATGCGGTTTTAAGGATAACTCAAAAACTACTGGTCAGACCTTGATCAAATTTAAATGGGACCATATGTAAAGCACCGCCTATCAAATGAAAAAAGAATCATCCAAATCGGTTCACCCAGAAAAAAGTTCTGACCTAATACAAATAAAAAAATAAAAAAACATACAGACGAATTGAGAACCTCCTCCTTTTTGTGAAGTCGGTTAAAAATAGAGGATTATACTGACAACAGATTTGACAATTTTTGATCATCACAATGATAACGTGTCACTTCGCAGGCAGTAAAGCTGCTTATCAGCTTTTTTGGGGAACTATAAAAGATCATTAAAATGTTTATACACTCGAGAGCAATGAATCCGGGTCACTTAAAGAATGTTAAAAATCTCGGAAACTAAAAATGATAGGTTAATGCAATAAATTGTATTTAATAGACAATGTAATACTCCTTAAATGAAAGTAAAAAAAATATGAGTCACCATACATTTTATTAACACAAAATTACATAAAGAAAAAAACTGCTGATCTCTCCTTAAAACAAAAATAGGAAACATGAAATTTTTGAACTTTATTACGATTTTCTTGAATTTTAATACTTCGTATTGCCTCCTCGTGCTTCCATTACTGCGTTTACGCGGTTTGGCATGCTGTACACCAAGTTCCTTATACGATTTTGGGGAATATTCTCCCATTCCTCTGTGAGAGCAATTTTGAGCTCACGAAGCGTGATTGGGGGAGGGTTTCGTTGTTTTACGCATCTGCCTAGCTCGTCCCAAGCATGCTCGATCGGGTTGATATCCGGGCTGCGCGCTGGCCACTCCATACGAGTAATGTTCATCTCTTGAAGGTAGTCATTCACAATCCTACCTGTATGAGGTCGGGCATTGTCATGCATAAATATAGCATCCTCACCTAAATTGACCATAAATGGACCAACGTGATCATTGAGGATTTTTTCCACATATCTTACGCTAGTTAAAGAGCCGTTTTCTATGATCACCAGCTCTGTGCGACTTTCAGAAGAAATTCCGGCCCACACAAGTACAGACCCACCACCGTAGGCTACTTTTTCTTCGATGCATGCTTGCTTGAATCTTTCCCCTGGTCTTCGATACACTCTGTGTCTTCCATCGTGCTTGTAGAGCATAAATTTTGATTCGTCGGAGAACATAACTTTTGACCAATCTTCAATACTCCAATTTACGTGGCTCTGGGCATATCTTAGTCTTGAAATACGATGCCCACGCTCCAGTTTAGGGCCGTTTGCAGGTCTAAGGGGTTTTAAGTTAGATTCAGCAAGCCGACGTCTTACTGTCCATGCACTTGGGTTACTTCCTCCGAGGCGTCGAAACTGATTTGTGAGTTCAGTTCCTGTGAGAAAGCGATTTCGAAGCATGGTGTTCACCAAGTATCGGTCTTCTCGTGCTGTGGTACACCTGGTTCTGCCCGTTCCTGGTCTGCGTAGGTTAGAACCAGTTTCTTCGTAACGTCGGAGAACTCTTTGTACTGTTGACAGCGACACACTGACAGTCCTGGCTGTATCGCGCTGACTCCGGCCGGTTTCCAGCATTGTAAGTATTCTGGTGCATTCTTCAGGCGTAAGCGACATAATTTCAGCTTGAATAATGAATATAGAGCACTATCAACATGGTTTATGTACCCACATAAATGACAGATTACAAACAAAAGCAAAACCAAATGCTGTAATTTCGTAGTTCCATCTTCGAAAGTGGCCCTTTTTCAAATTTGATTTTTTTATGATATAACTTTACAATAACTAAGAAGTTTTAATACCTTCATTTAAGCAGTATTACATTGTCTATTAAATACAATTTATTGCATTAACCTAGCATTTTTAGTTTCCGAGATTTTTAGGATTCTTTAAGTGACCCGGATTCATTGCTCTCGAGTGTATTTATGTATATCATTACTACTTTTCTCATGCGGCTTCGTAAGCGTTGAGATCAGAAAGTATCCCACTCGATAGTACTACTGGGATAAAAAGTATCCCATGTCCCAGGTCTAACCCAGGTCAGGTCATGGTCTACCTGGTGGCAAACATCCAATTCCGTTCAGCCGTTACGGCGTGAAAGGGCAACAGACCCGCAGACAGAGTTAGTTTTGCATTTATAATAATATTATGGGTGTTAGGTAGCTTAAAACCAAAACCTTTTAGAGCAGAGGTGGCCCAGTATTACGAGTTATAGGTTGCGGGTTCAAACCCAGGCAGGCGCTTTACTTTGTGTAAATAATTTCATCATCACTGCTCTCAAAACGGTCAAGGAAAATATCTTGAGGAAACCGGCATGTCCTAGAACCAAAAATTTGAAGACATGTGACATCTACCAACCTGTACTGGGCACGCGCGGTTGATTATAGCCAGTGGCCTGTGTTCCAGCAGTGGGAACATTATAGGCTGATCATGCAGTAACAATAAATATGTATGGATGTTACAGTGTAAAACCATGTTATTTCTTAGATTTAATTCCTACACAATGCCGGTGCTGTCTACAACACAACCCAGTTTTAAGGGTAATAACTTGGGAAAATACCATAGGTGTAGCATCATTATGTCGCGCAGTTTGTTCCGCAGAACTGAGAACATCATTCTTATTTAATTTAAAGTGTCAAAAAGGAGACAATTGAATTAGAAAAGTCGACGATCACCAGGGGTTTAATTCATAAAACCGACAGGCGACAGGACTGTTATAGGCGAGGATACGACTTTTTTTGGGCTTTAATTTTAATGCTTTGTAAATCAGCAAATGTCGTGAACATGTGTCAATTTTGTAATATCGCATTTTCAATGGGCCCCAAGCGTCCTAAAATGCCATCACCTGTCCACCTACTATAGGGGATTGTTATAAATATTCTGGCTGCTGACTGTTCAGTACTAAAGTTTTCAAAATAAAAGTCTTGCTGAATAAAAAAGCTCATACTATTTCTAATAGCAAGATCAGGGATAGTCGCACCCATTATATCAGCATACTCGTATAAAGTAAAAAAATGTGAAAGCCACACGAGTTTAATACCATGCGAGTTCTTGTCCACATCCATAGAAATAACTTATGAGCAAATTTTTCCGCCCATCAGTCTACAAAAAACGGTACAAAACAAGTTTATGACGTCCGTTTCCATGTCACATGAACTTCCGCACTGAATATGACACAAGCAGGATTCAGAAGATCCATTTTGTCAAAATGGACCAAAGAAAAGATATCGGTGTGGATTGAATGAAAGATGAAATGACCTGAAATAGGATGAAAACTGAGATGACGGCTGATAGAGATAGATCGTGATAATCCCTTTCACATTTACCCCTCTTTTTTTTTTTTTCTTGGTTTGGGATATCATCAAATGACCCGGAAGGGCGTGTCAGACTCTTACTGACTAAAACCCACCCGTATTCCTTCAGTTGCCTGTGCGCCAGGGCCACGGTAACTCTTTAGAACAATCCGCGACCCCGGCAGGCAGCAGCCCTATCGGACCCCGTCAATTAAGCTGACATCTCTTTAAGGCGCGCGTGGAACATAACGCGCCGTCGATCCGGGCCTGGTCCTTACCAGACGACGAGCTGCGCAATGCTCGCCGTTTGCAAAGCCGCGCCTACGGTGGCCGGGAGTCGGCTAGCGACTCCCGACGCCCAGGGTGTCTCCTCCTACGGCACCTAGGGGCGTGAGGGCGCAACGATTGCCACTCCCTCACGCGCTCCGCTTCCTCTTTCGCGAGCATTACTGCTTCGCAGAAGGTGTTGACTGCTTCCCATTCCCTCTCGCTCCGCACCATGGCCTGAACCGGGGCCGGGCTGACTCTGCGTCAGGGGGGGAGCCCATGGGCGGAGTTTATCCCGCACCCTTTTTGTATGGGCGTACCCAGCAACACCTCGCGGGCCAGCCCCCTGGCCCGCAGTATCTCCGCTCGGCGGGTGGTCTTCGCCGCTCTGTAACCCTCGTACAGCTCCGCCTGAATGGTTTCCGTATCCGGAGGGCGGATATGGAGCCTGCGGTGCCTGGTATATAAGCGTCGCGCAGCAACACACGCCTCGCGCAGAGACGTTAGCTCCAGTGACCACCAGTACACCTGGCGCCAGGCGCATGCAGGCTGGACCCGGGGCATTGCCACGTCACAACATTTAACCCATCTGCCTTCACAGCATCTGCGTTCCATCATAGACGTCATCCATCGCTTTCTATCTGGCGTGATTGAGGTCAAGAGCTGGCCCAAACAGCAATAAAAAAATAATAAATAAAAAGGAAGAAGATGACACGCTGCACCAACTCCAAATGAACTGAATTAATGGTGAGAGATGAAAAGGTGTTGTGTGTGCAAACATCACCTCTGTCTGTTGTGTTATAGCCTATTGCCTAAACATCACTTAAAATCAAAGGGTGTGGAGGTGTGAATCCGCGATGATTTAACTCAAACTTACTTTTAAAATAAAACAAGTGAGTTTGCCTTCGAATTGTATGCGATCACTTGCGTGAGCTTTGACGTTTGCTTTACAGAATAGCAGTAATACGTAGTGAAAATTTTGACATAGCGACTCTTCTGTGATTTTCTTACTCAGTGGTCCGTAGCTCTCTTAGAATATTTATTAACTTCATGTGTCGTCATAATGTTCTAGGAAAAGTAAGGCTTGCTCTCGCATACGTTATGTATACGAGAAGTTAGTGCCAGTGTTGTACCACCATATTGTCCTTATTTCTAGTGTGTATGATGTTTTCTATGCAATGTTTATTCTAATTAAAGCAATGTAAGGCTATACATTGTACCACCGTAGGGTAATACTTCTTATGCCTACTGTGGATCACACAACGACGACGATGCTCCTGAAGTGACCGAGGTAGAATTGAAAGTGGCGGTACGTAGGCTGAGCGCTAAAAATACCGCCCCAGGACCCGACGGCATATCTGGAAAAGCCTGGGTCCTGGCCTTGGAGGTTCTCGGGCCTCGACTAAGAGGGCTCTTAAGCGCATGCTTGGAGGGGGACCAGTTCCCACTTCGTTGGAAGATGGGGAAACTGGTCCTAATTAAGAAGCCGGAGCGCCCTGTGGACTCTCCGTCCGCTTACCGGCCCAAAAAGTAAAGGATTTAGGATTATTCGCAATGCTTGCTTACTGCGGGTAAGCAATTTTCGAGCATAATAAAACCTGGGTTCCCTCACAACCACGAATCAATGGTACCTACCAAAACATAGATTATCATTATTTAAAACAAAATGAAGCTAAATTAAAATCAAAAGTCATTTATTCAAACTAGGCTGAGAATCAGCACTTTTTGAACGTCAAAATTACATGAGGCAGTCCCCCAAAATGCCCACCCTACACCACTTCTTAGTGCTTTAGCTGAGAAGAAGAAGTGGAGCAACAAATTCCCCAGCAGCACAGCCGTCTATTCAGTTAGAAGAACTTGAATCTAAAACATTAAATTAAATTGTATGCCATATGTCAGCAAGTACACGCCAATATACCAACAAATTGATTGACAAATTACCATGTCTTACAGCTGCTATCGCAAAACCCAGTTTAAGTCCACTACCACAATAATATCACATGACGGCGCTTACCCTTTTTTACGTTACGTTTTTTTAACCGTTTGGTAAAACATTAAACTGTTAATCACTAATGGTCTAGTTAGTTATCCGCCACCGTTTTTTCCCAAATTGTCACAAATAATAACCATTAAAAACAGCTATGTAAAAATTAAAAAGAACAAAAACAGTACTACAGAAACACGTAGGAAAGGTTTTGCGGCGCTCGCGCTCCCAACGATAAATTCAAGGCTTAGTGTCTTGCAAGCCAGATTTGGAATAATCCCTCAGTTCCACCTAATGGCCTTGCAGCGTACAAATGCTATGCTACATGCATAGCATTCTGTGTATTCTCGTTTTGTGTTGCATTTTGAATTGATACGGGAAATATGAATGGCTGTTAATAATGAAGGGATTATTGGTTCTAAAAACGAATCAAAATCTTGGTATCAATAAATTAATGAAAAAATATTTTATATCTGTAAGTAGGTTTGTACAAACACTTTTACACGTCAATCACATTTTTTAAACTAGATGAGGTCAGCGTTTCTTATCTGACTATTCTGAGAAGAAACGCCGAAACAAACTCAGAGGTCACAGTCTCTTTTAAAGTCCAGACATAATTTTGGTCAGATCATGTGAAGACGACGTAGATTAGTGTCTGAAATGGTCTTTTGAAGAAAGAACTATACAGATTGAGAGGACCTGTCCAGTCAGTTCACGCATTTGTCAGTAATCGTGCAGCTCAACACGGAACTTAAGGAACTCAATGATTGTATGCTATTGTATGATTGTGTGCCTGTGGCATACCGTAATTTGAAGCAACAATAAAAGTTGCAAGTCAAGTGTTCCACCGTGTAAATCAGGTTTAACACAGAACACATAAATACCTAAAGCATTTACAAAGAAACACACAATCACTCAACATTATACATTTCATGGAATAGCTACCGAGTCAGCGAAGTAGCATAAAAACTCATAGTAACTGAAGCGGAGATCGGCACGTGTACCACCGCGTAGGACATACGAGCCATAATAACGACTATATTGTTGTAATGGCGACAACAATTCATGCTGCCAGTCTTCTGGGTACGTTTCCGGATGACAGAGCGAGGCGGACGAGTACTTCGACGTCTAACCAAAAAAACAATAGTTTTTTGTTGTATTTATTTTTATATTTAGTTAGTCATTCATTTTAAATTATTGGTATTAGATGTGTCGAAAGTAGTTTTAAGCGATAAAGGTATTTTGGAACTCAGAGACTAGTAATTTTCATTTTTACAATTACGTTACAATTATAGACGACACCATAACTAAACTCAACAAGTTAGGCCGGCTTCCAAAACTAACATCAATTTCCTTAATTAAATTTAGAACTAAAAATTTAAATGCCCAGATAAATGCCCAAGGACAGCAATTTATTCGCACTTATTAGACATTTACCCCATTTGCCAAAAATGCCCGGGCATTTGCCCATCCGTGTTCATAACCCATTCAAGGTACAGTGCGACATGTCTCATTTCGTTTGCCTTGCAAGAAATATGCAATATCTCACCTCTGTGGAAACCATTAGGTTCGTCGCACACACAATGGGTTTATATAGGTTCTGCATGAGTGCCGCTGACGATTGCTGCACAAAGAGTTCACGATAGTCTGTAGTGAAAAAGGTGTACATGTGTATTGGTGACTTCATTTAGCGTTTATCGACACGTAGAAAACTCCAGTTTTGTCTTTTGGGTAATTTATTTTCCAGCCTATACCACTTTTTATAGCTTTTAGCGATAAGACCACCCACTAGCTTACCCTATGTAAAATTGATACATTTAATATCTGTTTATAATTATGGTTTATAGAATAAAGAGTTCTATCTTACTTTCTTTATTTTGTTAAAAAAAAAACGTTGCCTCACACTAGGAATTTCTCCTGTATTGTGGGTGCGTTAACAAACATTTAAACTCACATACAAAAACAGCCAAACCCGGAACAACTACTTGTAGGTCGTACAAATATTTGTTCCGTGCGGGAATCGAACCCGCGACACGCAGCGCAGCACTTAATCGCTTAACCACTGCGCCAATCGTGCCGACAAAGATCGACCTATCTTCGAAAACGTGTTTTTTTTTTTTTGTTGAGACCAGTAAGTCATTTTCTTGGCTGGTACATGCAGAGTGTTATGTGTATATTATGGTCTAAGTGATAATAAGGGCATTATTCATACTGCCCGGGCAGCATCTAAGCAGAGTCCACCAACTTGTGTCTTAGGGATCGGTACAAAACGCAATATTACTTACTGTACTAGGAGAATTTAGGATGCAAGAGCGAGTGAAGCGAGCTCTGGACTTATGGCACCCCGACTCGGACAGATTAGGTTAGAAGGGGATGGCGGGGTCTTCCAGACCCCGCCATCCTCTTCGGGGTTATTTTTTTTAAACCACCAAGATGTACAAGCCCCGATGAGCGGGGCTCCGTCGTCTACGCCTTATTATTATTACCATTCAGAAATAGGAGGCCTCGCCTAGTAGTAAATTCAATTGATGGATTTTGTAGACAAAGAAGCCACATTCATTACTCAGTTGGTGGACTCTGCTTATATGCTGCCCGGGCAGTATGAATAATGCCCTTATTATCACTTAGACCATAATATACACATAACACTCTGCATGTACCAGCCAAGAATTTTTTGTCCGACTACGGAAAAACTAGAAAGAAGTGTTTACCTGCTGCGTTTTTCTTCAGATTGTTTGTAAAGGCCATAATGCTGAAAAAAATTCAACAAATGAAGTGTTAGTCATTGTCGTCACCGAAATCGAAACCCATACTGCCATCACGCCACTACGGCATCGGCAATCCGCTGTCTAATTTCGTTTGCGTAGTAATTGTGTCCACGCATAAATTTAGAACGCAGTGACGTTTACTGATATTTGTTTATGCTAGATGTTTCATGTAAGCCTCTAGTTTAGAGTGACGGACTAAAACTGTTTTTTTGGTAATTTTGGACGCCATGTTTTTACTCGAGTACGCCAGAAAGAGGGTTATGTTTTCAAAAGTTACACTGAAGTGTTATGATTTATGAGCACTTCTAAAACGCAAATCGAGGATCTTAATAAAAAGTTAACAGTCGAAACGTTCTTAATTATTAATTTAAAAGAATTATGAACTTTCCATGAAAATGTTGGTACTTTAAATTTTATTTTGCTCTTAAAGCTGTTACTGAAAAATAAGGCATCGTGCCTAAAGCGTAATAAAATAAATCATCAATTATTTAATTCCTTCTAAGCCGGAAAATACTTTTATTTCGTACCATTTCAAGTACACACTTAACCTACATTAATGAAAAACGTAATTAAAATGAATCTAAATTAACTGTAATCCCGCAATTACCAATGTTTGATTAAATGATAAGTTTTTCGACAATAACATCAGGCTTATCCTAACTAAGTGCGATTAGCGTTCTCTGATTGGCCGTTTGCCGGTAGCGAGCGCTGAAATCCGGTCCAGAGCGGTTTAATCCAGATATATGCAGTTCTACATAAATCCGAGACTTAGCCGTGTATGTAATTTCGTACATAAATGTATCGATTGTTATGCTACGTACGCGAACTACGCGTATTTCGCGAACGTTTTTTTTTACGCTCCAGTGCATTTTATGAATACCATGTTTCGAGTATTTTTTGTTTTTTGTTTTTAGTTACAGCTATTTTCCGATTGCTTTGCCTTTATTAAGACTCATATTTTTTGCAGAAACTTTATATTTATAACAAAATACAAAAGGTGAGTTTTTTTATTCTTCGGACTTTATTCGTAATTTAATTGGTTCGCTTTTTCGTGGATTTACAGGAAAGGTATAAAACTCTTTTGTTCGCTGCAAAAAAGTGTCACCTGTTTTTTGTGTGTTTTTCGTGGATGTCGTTATACCGGTTTAGGTTTTATGTCACAAGGATCCTCGATGCTATTGAAACGTTCAGTTTTTTATTTTACTCTTTATTCGAAGTAAAACACAAATTTAGCTTATCCATTATTAAAATTCATTGAGTATTTGTTTTTAAAGTCAAGGATTCTAACTCTGTTCCAATTGTATTTTTTATTGAATTACAAAGGTTGTGGTCATATTAAATAACTTCTCTAAATCTTTTACACTTCCTGCGTCGGATAATTCCTTCATTGTAACTACTTCCCGCGTAAACTTTTAATTTGCCTTCCCAATTTTACTAACAAACATTAAACCACCTGCATTTGTTTTACGTTCCATAGAACCACTAACAATTGAAAATAACTCCTTTCAAGATGCCATAAAATTTGTCATTCGTACGTTGATTCGGTAACGGCTCCCGCTGGATCTAATCAGATTTATGCAGTTCAAACTGGCTTTAGCCTTGAGACGGAAGAAATGCAAATGCGGATTTAGAGGTAGATCCACGGCGGAATTGTTAAAGTTTTATGTTGATCTGATTAATGCTCAACTTTTATAGGTTTTCGGTTAGGATTGTGTTTATGTAGGCATTTCTGAAGTTACAGAAAAAATAAGTTTTTTTTATAGATCTGAGTTTGCCGAAGCCGTTTAATAACATAGTTTCAAGTTCAAAATATTACAACGTGACTTTTCGGAATGAATGTGGCGGCATGTCGTGCCGTCGCCGCCGGTGGGCGCAGGCCCTTATAAGCGTGAATATTCTAATAAATAGTAGGGTCTACACTGTTTGAATGCGGACTGTTACGTACAATTACGCAACTGATTTCTATGTAACATTTGCGTACCGTAGAATGTGGACAATAGTCTGTAACTTCCAATACACTCTGAGTGTGTTGATCAATCATTAGTCATTACCCTTTCTCCGTATGAAAAGAGGTTTTTATCCTGCAAATGTGGGCAGTTACTGGTTAGTAATACTACATGTGCCTCCATTCTTTTTTGATTTCAAATATTTATTTTTCCTTTTTTTATTTTAGCTATCAATACTCAGGGCATAAAATAGGTAGCTATGTATGAACATACTCATAATACGGGACTTGCACTTAACAAAGATTACCGGAGCCGAAGTAACGATAAAAAACTTTGTTAGAGAATATGATATTACTCTCTTTATACACTCGAGAGCAATGAATCCGGGTCACTTAAAGAATCCTAAAAATCTCGGAAACTAAAAATGCTAGGTTAATGCAATAAATTGTATTTAATAGACAATGTAATACTCCTTAAATGAAGGTATTAAAACTTCTTAGTTATTGTAAAGTTATATCATAAAAAAATCAAATTTGAAAAAGGGCCACTTTCGAAGATGGAACTACGAAATTACAGCATTTGGTTTTGCTTTTGTTTGTAATCTGTCATTTATGTGGGTACATAAACCATGTTGATAGTGTTCTATATTCATTATTCAAGCTGAAATTATGTCGCTTACGCCTGAAGAATGTACCAGAATACTTACAATGCTGGAAACCGGCCGGAGTCAGCGCGATACAGCCAGGACTGTCGGTGTGTCGCTGTCAACAGTACAAAGAGTTCTCCGACGTTACGAAGAAACTGGTTCTAACCTACGCAGACCAGGAACGGGCAGAACCAGGTGTACCACAGCACGAGAAGACCGATACTTGGTGAACACCATGCTTCGAAATCGCTTTCTCACAGGAACTGAACTCACAAATCAGTTTCGACGCCTCGGAGGAAGTAACCCAAGTGCATGGACAGTAAGACGTCGGCTTGCTGAATCTAACTTAAAACCCCTTAGACCTGCAAACGGCCCTAAACTGGAGCGTGGGCATCGTATTTCAAGACTAAGATATGCCCAGAGCCACGTAAATTGGAGTATTGAAGATTGGTCAAAAGTTATGTTCTCCGACGAATCAAAATTTATGCTCTACAAGCACGATGGAAGACACAGAGTGTATCGAAGACCAGGGGAAAGATTCAAGCAAGCATGCATCGAAGAAAAAGTAGCCTACGGTGGTGGGTCTGTACTTGTGTGGGCCGGAATTTCTTCTGAAAGTCGCACAGAGCTGGTGATCATAGAAAACGGCTCTTTAACTAGCGTAAGATATGTGGAAGAAATCCTCAATGATCACGTTGGTCCATTTATGGTCAATTTAGGTGAGGATGCTATATTTATGCATGACAATGCCCGACCTCATACAGGTAGGATTGTGAATGACTACCTTCAAGAGCTGAACATTACTCGTATGGAGTGGCCAGCGCGCAGCCCGGATATCAACCCGATCGAGCATGCTTGGGACGAGCTAGGCAGATGCGTAAAACAACGAAACCCTCCCCCAATCACGCTTCGTGAGCTCAAAATTGCTCTCACAGAGGAATGGGAGAATATTCCCCAAAATCGTATAAGGAACTTGGTGTACAGCATGCCAAACCGCGTAAACGCAGTAATGGAAGCACGAGGAGGCAATACGAAGTATTATAATTCAAGAAAATCGTAATAAAGTTCAATAATTTCATGTTTCCTATTTTTGTTTTAAGGAGAGATCAGCAGTTTTTTTCTTTATGTAATTTTGTGTTAATAAAATGTATGGTGACTCATATTTTTTTTACTTTCATTTACGGAGTATTACATTGTCTATTAAATACAATTTATTGCATTAACCTATCATTTTTAGTTTCCGAGATTTTTAACATTCTTTAAGTGACCCGGATTCATTGCGCTCGAGTGTAGTTTTGCCCTAGACTAAATTGTGGACGGACAGTACCAAGAACTTATTTATTTCTATCCTAGATTGCTTAAGTTTTGTAATTCAGGAGAGAGTGGAATTTTTATGGACTGAATTGGTACTGCTGTCAAAATTGGTTTTCACTGTAGATAAAAAAGGGTGTACTTGGTGTCTTTTTTCGTGACTAAAAGCCTTAGTCGAATTTGGTATGAAATGTTGCCTGGGTGAAAAAATGTGATGTGCAGCATTGTGGTTTTTGTTATTATAAAGCTAAACAATATTGTTAAGAAATATATGGTGTTGACGTTGTTAAATCTTCTATTTACTCTTAGTTAGTAGAAGGGTTTTTTATATTAATAATATTGGAAGTCTCCCTATGTGACAATTCTTATTAATTGTACGTTCAGCTCCAAAAATGCAGCTCCAAAATCAGCACGAATCATTCATAAAAGAAGCTTATGTAAAAGTATTAGCCAGTCAGCAAGGTGGTAGTGAGGCTGACTGCCCAAGATGCGACAGACGAACATTTAAGTATCTTAACACGATTACCGTAAACAATATTGTGTCGTCTCAAGGAAGTTTTTCTACTAGAGAAAAATATTAATAAAAACTTTCGCATGTACAAAATGTATTGGTTATTTCGTTTTAGATATCAAACTTCAAGTAAAGTTTTCTTATAAAACAATGCTTCATAATAATTCAAGGCTATTTTCCACAATCCTTCTATATATACTTCACGTGAAAGAGATCTTCAAAACTTTTGACAAAGGGTTTTTTTTGCCTTTGTATGGCAAAGTGTTATGCACAAACTTTACTTAAATCAAATACTATAAAATTTCTTAAATTTTTGCTCAGTGCAGGATTCATTTAGAATTTGATTTAGTAGTTGTTGAAAATATCAATATCAAAATAGACTACTGAATAAAAAAAACTTAAATTCAGTCACTGACAGACCAAGCGCAGCCTGAACAGCTGGATCTTGAAAAATAAAATTTTGCACAAGAGTACCTTTCATAATGAAGTTGCGGACTAAGGACGGAATTTCGAATGAATTTCCTGAAGAAGGTAAATGGGGGTGAAACATAGTATCGAAAATCGTCATTATTTCCGATGGGATGTCCCATCGGTTACATGGCTTGTATTACTATAAATAACTACCTCTCATGGCTGAGGGATTTCTATATTTCATGTTCTTCTTCAATTCGTTGATCTTCAAAATAAAAAGCTATGAAGCTACTAAATCATTTGATATTTTAAGAGTGACTTACCGTTATGCGCTAATCTTCGGCTTTTTAATCTGAAAATAGAAAATTAATTGTTAGAAAAAATGATGAACGCTTTTTACAGACCTTAATCTACTGTTTTGCTCGCAAGATTTTCACTGAAACAACCCCATGACAAATAAAAAAAAATAGAAGTGCTATGGAGTTTTTCAAGAGGTTATTCCAGTGGCTAAGGCTGCGTCTCTTTTGCTCGATGTTACCGGGCTCAGATTCAGGCAAGGACCAAAGTGGCTTTTGCTATTATTATCCCGTTTATTAATCTTCTTACGTATCAAAGTATTTTTTATATATTTTTTATAAAAAAAACATAGAAGAACATTATAATAATAATATAGAATGTATAGAATCTGAAAGTTGGGTTCTAACGGATTTCATAATCCCCTCTCGCTTTACATGCATGATTGCACATTTATCACCACCAAATCCTATCCTGACGGCGCTACTGAACGTTTAACTGAAACCTTCAAAGTTAGCTCCATCAGTCGCAAATTGTTGGAAGCAAAGAGTTTCAAATCATCCATGTAAAGGAGGTGTGATATCACCTGACCATCTCTTTTCAACCAATAGCCTAGACCTGAATCCTCTAGCAGTGTGTTTAGAGGATTCAAGGCTAAGCAAAACCAAAGCGGACTCAAGCTATCGCCTTGAAATATTCCACGCTCAATCCTGATCAGTTCATCGATTCCTGGATCTGTTGACATCCTGGATAGAGAAAGACCGTCTCCCATTGCCCCATACACGACATCAAGATTGTGCGTAGAATTGCATCTATTTTGTACAACTCCAGCACCCTAATGATCCATGTATGTGGCACCGAGTCATAGGCCTTCTATCCAACATGTCGACAAATGCTTCCTGAATCTACGAACCTGTTGGCTTCTGGCCAAGTCTATAAGGAGCAGCTACTTAGTACCGCGAGACCCATTCTTACATCCATTCTGAGACAGACATAATTGAGCTTCTTTCAATATGGTGTGCAATTTTTGCTCTAAGAAATCCATTCTTTAAAGACCGTTCATAAACATGTAATTGGTCTATAGTTTTTGGGTTCCGCAGTACTACCCGATTTATGGAGCAGGTGGTAAACTGCTGTCGTAAAGAACAGTGGTAGCGACCCAGTCTCTAAAGATGACTGGACTTGCAAGCCTAAGCATGTGTGTGACCTTTGTAGCCATTTAATCCAGAAATTGTGCAGTCCTAGAGATTTCCAGTTAGGCAACGGACGGACTGCACGGGCCACATCCAGAAGACTAATGATAATAGCCTCTATGTCTGGTATTGAATCACACGCCTCCACAACAAGACGCATCTAATCACCTTCAGTGTGACTGACGGGCACCAACCAAATGCTTCGCCAAAAAGCACTCATGGCTTCGTTATCCGGTGGATGCGCGTCAGTCACACCTTAAGTGGAAATGGGCCGCTTCCAAGCTCTGTATACCCACCTTTCAGCGCTCTGCAACAGGCAGTTCTGAGTGTAAAGATCCACTCTTCGCCTATTCCGACAGATACGGTTTACTTCCTGAAGCAGAAAGTTTATGCATGGGGCATAAACTTTGTAATTCAAGAAGTCGGTGCGCTCTGTGACACGGGATAGATATTCTCGAGGACTAATACAAGTTCCCGAGAATACCCGTCTTACAAAGCGCCTCACCCTTGGGCATGTATTGGCCTCTCTGAACCAATAATTATCCCTCTATGCAATGTGCAAGTGCACCCAAGGACAACCCTCGTCTGGTATTGGACTATGCAGGATATGAAAAAAAAAAACTCCGATCTCATATAAAATTAAAGAAAATGCTTTACCACCAGCCAGCCAGCTTCGCAGCCAGTCAGCCAGCCAGCTTTTGGTTTTTACCAAGAGAACTCCTCAACAATAAACTCCTCTTTTCCCTGCGTCGGGAAACCATTATGAAACCAGTTACATTTTGACAAGCATAAATTGTATAACAACCAACGAAAGAACATTGCTAGAGATGACGCAATTCCGCAACTTAAATTCAGTCTCAAATTGACGCATCAGCATGACTAGTAGGTAGTGGTTGTCTTATGTAAAACTTCAATCTTAATTAGGTATTATTTTTGTACGAACTGAACATTTTGGCATATTGAACCGTATGAAGTAAGCCCAAAAAATGGTAACTGCTGTAAATCGTTGAGGAATTCCCTCGACTGTCTATGGTCTCCATCATCAGATCTGTAATGGCATTTATTACCCATATGGGTGCAAAGTTCTCATGAATACAAATTAATCAAGCCCAAACACAAGGTAACTGCTGTAAATCGTTGAGGAACCCTCGACTGTCTTTCGGCTCCATCATCAGATCGACTCCAGACCTTCATTAAATTGTAGTGCTTTAAAATACTTAATGAAAAAATTAACAAACGCACTAGTTGTCCCTACGATTTTTGCAGGTTCCCCTCGATTTCTCTGAGATGTTATCATCAGATCCTGGTTTCCTTTTCATGAGACTACTCTTGAGATATCTCCTTTCCAACAAAAAAATAATCATCAAAATCGGTTCATAAACGACGAAGTTATCCGCGAACACACATAATATATACATATATATATATATATATACGGGCGAATTGAAAAACCTCCTCCTTTTTTGAAATCGGTTAAAACAGAAAAGATATTTAAGTCTGGGTTTGGGTGGCTAAAGTGGACTCGTTAGTCGTTAACAAGAACTATGGAAGGACTATGTACCCTGCCTGATCAATTTTTCATATATACACTGATAATAGTGCAGGGGGTGGCTCAATAATGGGCCCCCGTAAACCATCGCTAGTAAATAGTGACATAACGACAAGGGCGAAATACTTCCTGAGGTGCTAGATCAGAACAATCCCAGAGCCCGGAAGATGGTCAAGATACCTATCAGCACTTTCTGTAATACTTCCTTCCTCCGAGCACGTTTTATTCTTTGGTTAGAAACACTAGCAGCAAATTATCTGATGCGTGTGTATTACAGGTACATACTTTCTAAGTTTATCTTGGACATCACTGACATCGGTGACGGAAAACATCGTGAGGAAACCTGGACTTATATTTTTATATAAGTCTGAAATCGTCAATCCGACTTGAGCAAGCATGGTGGACTGGTGATCAATGCTCCTTCCTACCTTCTCTGTATAAGAAGAGGCCTTTGCCCTGCATTTGGAGAATATTAGGCGGGTATTATTATTATTTATATTTTACTTTATTTGTTGAAAACAAAGTCATTTAGAGTCTGATTAAAAATTCTCAGAAGCAGTGCGAAATTATATTTTTCTGATTAATGATAATGGTCTCAACCCCTTTTACATTCGGGGACCGTACCGTACATCTCTGTAATACAGGCATGATGCGATTTTATTAGAAGTAAACAAACGGAAACTGTATTAATTCCTGTCAATAAGACCAAAGTCTTAACAAACAGTAAGGAATCACAATATTTGATCTAGAACCTAGGTAAATCCTATTACCAGGCAAACTCGAGTTTGCAACTTTCTCCAATCGGCTTACTGGCTGCCACCGTTGTGTAGAAAAGTGTTACCATTCGAGCGAAAAGGATTTTATTCCGTGCTCTGTCTTATAGTCCATTGCACTCTTTAAATGTTAGCTGCATAGTTTTAGGGTATTATTGGAAATGTGATTCTTTTAGCTACGAATATGTTTTGTAGATTCAACGATTATTTTACCAGTATGGCCCAAGGAAGGTTTTTAAAATATTGTTTATTAAAAATACTATCACTAGTGTCGTTGAGTCAGCCCACTGCCAGCAAACTACTTTTTTTGTGAACTAAGACTTCTTTTCTTTCAACTAGAAGGCAGCTGATAAAAGAAAATTTTGGAAAATCCAAAAGTGCACGCCTCATAATCTCATTCAATTCTATAAAAAATATACAACGAACGAAATGTCCAGTCGTATTTTTATATTACGAATTACAATTAAACTACATTGAATTAGACCGTATTTTCGAAAGAACTTAGTTTTCGATAACACTGAAGCGTTTAAAAAAAAGACTCGATTAGTTAAGTTTTTCGGGAGTTATCGGGACCACGCCAGGATCCATACATACAGACACGGACGTCCACAGAATATTTTAAACAGTTTTTTCATTATTTTAAATAGCAAAATGACTTTTGAAAATAACATGAGTGTTGAAACTAGTGTTCTTTCTTGACATTTGTGTGTGAATATTATTCTACAAGTGCGATATGAAGTAAATACGGACATTTTAAGCTCAAGGAATTGCTTGTTCTTTGTAAAGCGAGAATGGAGCACGACCTCACGCGCTTCGCTTATGAGGCGTGCAATTGACAAAAGAATAGTCTACAATCCTGGGAAAGTAAGATTCTTTATATGTCCTAAATTATACGCCTTAATACTTCATCCAGATATCATTGAATTAAAACATGGGTGTTTTGATCATCAATGGAGCTGGGGGCATAGTCACAATTTTTACAAAATACATTTTCTTCTACAGTTGTCTTCCACAGCTGTCACGTCACGCTTCCCTACACCGCTGCACCGCTTGCTTGCTAGTTCGGCGTCCAGCTTATATCTTTACACAGAAGAGTGTCGAACTGCCATTGTCACTTTCATTGTCTTCTTTATTACTTTTAAAATCGAATCGATTTTATTCATAGATAATTATTATGTTTTCTAGCTAGGTTTATATTAATCTACGTGAACGGAGCCATGGCCTCAACTGGTATAAGAAGACTGAAATGTCACATCTCTCTCTTTGTCTGTCTGTTATTTCTTTAGAACCACTTATGCGATTTACATACGTTTTTCGTCGTATTCATAGATGAAATTGGAGACGGAGGCAGTGCAAGTATCTAAATAAGTGACTTAATACGTCGTATTGTAACTTTCTTTCAAGCAAATGTTATTACTCGACTGAAGATTTTATTAATGAAAATTTTACCAAAATATTTGACATTATTGTATTTTTTTTTAAATCATACTTCATCTCCTTGACCTGAATTTTTACTTATATTATTTTATTTAATCTCTTTTACATTTTAATGTAACACATAGTGAACTTTGTACAATATTCTGACAAATAAATGCATTCTATTCTATTCTATTCTATTTTGTATCTTACAATCAACTTAGTCCACTTCAAGAGAATAATTCCCCTTTATATTTCAAATGTTAGATATTTTCAAAAAGTTCTGCTAACAAAGGGTTTTCTTTGTGTTAAGTTTTTATTTGTTTTCTCTAGAATTTAAGTCAAAGTTTTAAGTTTAAAAGAAAGCTAAGTACTTTGACTTTCAAAGAATATTAGAAATGTTATTCTTCTTTATTCTGAGTTTATTTAGCATGTGGATTTGTATTAAACTGATTTTAATGTTTCAGTGGACTGACATCAGAGCAGACCACAAAAATGATGGCGAGATGCAAGATGACTGATTAACCATCAACTGGGCAACACTATAGAAAACAGTGCAGTTAGAAGATAACTTGCCTTTGCTCAATAATGTTAAAGGCTAACTGGCGGTTATAACTATTAAGGGTTTTCAGTTATCTTTTCAACCATAAGTACATTTTTGATTAAAATGCTTGATTTTCAATATCAAACTATACGTCCATTATTTCGGTTATGGTGCATGATCGTTGGTATTTTTTGTACTTTGATTGAACGAGTCCTATGTACCTTAAAGCTAGTACGGCGATGGCGGTAGGTACCGGTGTGCCTTAATCGATTCTCAATTCAACCGACACCGCAAACTTAAAATGTATTATGCATTAATTCTCAATCCTATAATTAATTATCCTCAGTGACGAAATAATTCACCTCCGTCCGGAAAAAATACCGGATGCCTTTAAAAATGTATGCAAAACCGTTCACATGAAACCCCATTTTATTTCACTTTTCATTCTCATTATAATATTAAAACTACTCCTTTATAAGTCGAACAAAAAAGGCCTTTAAAATAATGGTAGTAACTTTCAATTTTGCATTTTGTTGACTTTGCAGAAACAAACAGAGTACAACATTATCACATACGCGAAATAGGACTTTAGCCTTTTTTTGATAAAGTTTAAATTCGACTGAGAGTTTGTTGCAAAGAAAATGGGAAGCCGAGGGCTGACTTCTGCACTTTCATGCTCTAAATTGTTCCTTATGTTCTAAAAATAAGGTCCAAAATCAAACTTACGTGTCGAGACGATGTGTCGTACCCGCTGCGTTAACATTGGCCAAGTCATGTATGTTAGGGACAAGCAACGCATCTGCAAACAAACAAAATACTATTATATATAGATAGTGGGATTTTTGTTAGTCTGGCATGCTGAGCTTGGCTGAAAAAAAAATACATAGTGCGCACAGGTCTTGGTATTCTGCCGGTTGTTATACTGGGTGAGTTCAGAATTTCATAGAGGGATTTTTTTATACTGTTGCTTTGAAAAACTGACGACCGTTTTTACTGTGTACATAATGTAGCCAAGGTACTCGTAACATGAAACATAAGATCAGTCTCTTATATTTACTTGCTTATTAAGAAATCATAAATACAATATAATAATCTAACACTAAAATATATATATTATGTATAAGCACATAAAGGAAAAAAAAAGGGAATAGGTCATTGGGCATAAAACAATTCGTCCATATCGCTGTCAGTGTAAAAAGTGCCCAAAAGGCTGGCAACCCTGCCACGTTGGATGGCAATGCTGATTCTTGACCTAAAAACAGGCCAGCCATCTGGTCTCGTGAAGAGTCGACCAACCACTTGGCGATGTCTTGAAATACTCGATGAGCACTTGGACCCCACGGCCCTAGTGTTTCAACCCCAAATAGCTAAAACATCCAGCGCTCAATAAGGTTGTTATATTTGCGCCCTTTGAGGTTCTCTGCTCCTGCAGCAGCCGCCCCAGCACAGCCCGCCGTGCTAGGAAAATGGGATGGTGCGAGGATTTTGACACAGGTCACATCCCACATCAAAGGTCTACCCAACTTCCAAGGCATTATGGTAATTCAGTCTGGCCTCTTCCCATCATCGCATACCAAAACATTGGAATTTAAAACAGTTGGCACCACGGTGGTGACAAGAGCCCGACGGATGATGTCATTAATGCTGGCGTACCGTGCTAACCGACCAGTGCTCTTGGTGCAAGAAACGCCATGGTGTCCGAGTCAGTCAACTGTTCACCGCACTGACGGCAATATGGAGCCACGCAAGGAGCGCCCAGACGCAAACTTGTAGCGAGCCACAAAGTGGTGTCACCCAGCATAGTGCCTATGTTGGTGACGGTAGCGCCTTACGCCCTGAGGGCTTCAGGTGCAGTCTGGCCTCTGCCAGACTGCTACTCTCCCATAGCCAGCAGGTGGGCACGCTCAGCAGTATTGGTGGACGTAATAATGAGGTTATTCCGTATCAACCTACAGAGCAGCTCATCCCACTGTCTCTGGGAAGACGGGTTCTCAGGCTGAACCGTATCCAGTCAAGCCAGCTTCCCGGCGTTCATCGCATCGGTCAAACACGGCACTTCAGAGTCAACCTGTGAAGGGGCTAAGATTTTTGTGGTTAACTTTACGCTGCTGTAGACCAAGGATTGGAACAGCGGTAAGCTTATACTAGAAATTTTGCGGACGCCGAGCCCTCCAAAACAAATGGGTAGTGTGGCTTGCAACCATGCGCGGTCGTCCAACGCCACATTTAAAATAGAAGTTAGTGTACTACGAATAATTTGATCGATTTTGCCGAAAAGGTGTGGCTGCTTCCATAAAGAGGAAGAGCGGAGAAAATACTTCAAATTTGGACCGTAAAAACAGTACCTGATAGGGGTGAATACCGAATGTAAATTAATTTTCGGAAGTCTATCCGAAATATCGTTAAAATATTGAATTTTTTCATCAACGAAAGGTAAAAAACTGTCTTATAATATTGGGAAACCTACGAGGTGTAATGAACTTTTTTCCAAAACTTTGATATCTGGGGCTATTGAGTTGAATTTCTGTATCTGTATAGTCGTTTGTCTGTCGGTATTGTTACAAGGTTAAATTTCGCATTATGGATTTTTGAGGTCAAGACCGATGGATTGGAAATAATGCTATAAGAAGTTAAAATGAAGTTTCACAGAATGGGACAAAACCGTTCGATAGCTAAAATAGGTATATGAAGCGAATGGCTTTATTATGAACAAGACTGTTAGATTTTAGTATATTTATGGCGAAGTCGACCAATGTTTTATAAAAAATTGGTCGGTGATTGGTGGTTGGTGATTGGTCGATTGGTCGTTGTCGGTTGGTTGGTTGGTTGGTTGGTTGGTTGGTTGGTTGGTGGTTGGTGGTTGGTCTCAGGATTAAAAAATATATATTATAAAAATAATAATAAAAATAATAATAAAAAAAAAAAAAACGACAGTTGTTCCATACTAAGGGCTGAATTTACCAAAGTCAGATATCTTTTATCCGTGGAAAAAAATTGACGTCTGACAGTTCTAGTATGGAAAAATTGTCAAAAATTCAATTCTCAGGATAAGACTTATTCTAGGTATAAAAGTTTGGTGGGATTCACACTAAGACTGTCAGACGTCAATTTTATTCCACGGATAAAATATATCTGACTTTGGTAAAATCAGCCCTTAGTCACCAAACATAATCAGCATCGATTCCTGATCCTACAAAATCCATGCAACCTTTTTCAAGGTTTGTACGTTTGTTACTGATTTGACAATGATCTCATGTCTAAGAGCTTCATTCTAGTTTGAAACCAGTTTGAAAAACCCGAAATAAATACATGAGAAAAGCTGTAAACTTGTATAAACATCATTATGTACTCGAAACTTATAACAAAGAAAACACATTTTCTAAGCTAAAGTCTCCAAACATTTTCTTCTTAACTCCCAGTAAGCTCAAAGATAATCTATATTTTCTGAAATCCTATTTGAAGGTCGTAGTACCTACGAGTATTTCATTACCACAGTCTTAACATGCGAAGTTGTTATAATCTGAATTAAAGGGCTCTTTGCTAAGTAAATTAAGTCATTGTTCTTTAGTGGAAGTTTTGAAGCTATTTTCGTGAGGTGTCTCTAAGTTCGTTTGATTTGCCTTTAAGGATGAAAGTTTGTAATTATTTGATACTTAACGTACAATTATATGAGCATTCCTTAAAATATGAAGCAGAAGATTGTTTAGCATAGTGCTTAATTATTTTTTAATGTTTGATGATGTTCCAGATTTTCCATCAAATAAAATAAATGTTTGAGCCGTTTCCACTCCCCACCCTAAGGTATACGCTAAGTTATGTTTCTTTATTTATAAAAAGTTTCCAACAGTCCATACTTCAAACTTATGCCCCACTAAACCTTATTCACGGTTTGGCTGTGATGGGAACATACGATACAAAATAAAGTAAAGTTTATAACATAATGCGGATACTTAAAGTATATTGCTCGCTTATATTGACAGCTTAGTATATCAAATAGAAACATTGTATTAGTTGTTGTAAAGATGGAAAAAAAATCGTTGTCTCTAAGAATAACACACAAGAGTTGTCTGTGTTCACTTCCACATAATATAACCCATCTGCCTTTAAAGCAAGAGTGAACAAGCATCTTCTGGGCACGCTCGTTCTATCATAGACCTCATGCATTGCTTCATCAGGCGTGATCGACGTCAAGAGCAGTCTCATTCAGCAATAAAAAATAAGTGTTACTGAGAATTTGTTTAAAGAGAGTCAAGAAAGACGTGAAGTGAAGGTGGAGCGTTCTTGGTGGCTGTCTTTTGTAGTCCCACGTACAAAACACTTCGTACTGTAAATATACATTATAATTAATTAAATTAGAGTTTATTTCAAGTGACATATTTCTAGCTATCCAGATAGGTGGCCTCTTAGCTGTCAGAAAATCTTTAGAATAAATTAGAAAATATCTGAATAGAAAAACTTACAAAATTATTACGACACTGAGACGAAAGGAAACTAGGACAAGTTAAAGCTTCCTCACACCATTCATAATTATAGAACTAGTATACTATAAGAACCCTCATTACTTCGGACTGACACGTTCATAAAGGATTGAATCTCTCCTATACAAATTCGTACTTGCCACCGAAAAAAAAAAACACAGTAAAAATGTTGTCTACTACACAAAACAGTAGGGCGACGTATTCAGTCTGTTTGCATAGTCTGTCTGTGTTATGCGAATATGTAACATACGGACGATGCTCTGTGGTCATTAAAATGCATGAAGTGACGTCATTCGGGGCATAGAGTAGTCAGTAGAGGTTGCGGTGTATTGTGCCTGTGTGGAACGTGCCTCAGTGAGGCGTGTAAATTGTGGGGCTGGGAAGATCGTGTTTGTAGATGACAAGCTGATTATTTAAAGTCTTTGCATTCCATTCTTAATTATTGGGATTGAAGTGAAGTAATAGGAGTATTTTATTTGTTATTTAGTAGAGCACACCGATCATAGGCACAATGGACATGCCATCAGTAACATGCCAAGTGTTGTGACTACTAATTATATCCTAAAAAGTTTCGACCGGGCTTGTAAAGCAAGCCTATTTTTCGGTCAAAAGTTCACCAGAAAATCGTTCATTCGGGGGAACGTTCTTCGGCCAATCGTTATTTCGAGCAACCGCGTTCATCTACTCGTATGAAAAAAACTTCGGGCAAATGTGACGCCCGTCGAGGGCGTCAGATTTACCCAGCAAACTATCTAAAATAAAGCAAACATGCAAAGCTGTCTGTCGACCTTCGCTAGGAGAGGCACTATTGGAAAAAGAAGAAAAAAATACTGTGCAATATCACACTATAGCTCAACGAAATCCAAAATTCGTTTCACGTGACGCACATAATCTATCATTTACTCTAGTAGCACATACTGGAATGTGGAGCTCAGATAGGCAGTTCCTCTGTAGCGGTATCAACATCGCCACATGCGAGGTATACGTCATACTGACGTCACGCTAAATCCTGCATCACAAACGTCCCGACATCAACCGTCGGGCAGTAGCCCACCAGAAACAACACCCGTCTGATCGGAGGATCCTCCCTTTTCTATGGAGGTATGAGTGAGCTTTACACCCTGTTCCTCATACCTCTATACTGGTGACCCCGAACTTGAAAGTCAACGCAACCTTCGTGTAACTACTTCAGCATGACGTCATCATCACATCATCATCACTTACGCAAGCTTTAGAGCGGCTATTCACACAGCCAGCTAGCACCCACGGCTTCAACGGGTATCCTGACTACCGCAGCGACCGCGCATACCTGGTCATTACCCTCAGCCTCATCAACAACCTTGGCACAGCACACTGCACTCTCGGCCGGTCCACAAGCAGAGCCTTCAAACCCTCTCCTAGTCGACGCCAGCAGTCAGCCTCCACCCGGCGCTGTACCACATCCGACGCACAGGAGCATAACGCAGCGCCACCCCGAGTCACTGGGGAAACTTCGCAGACAGTTCCGACCCACCGCGAACTATGCGACACCCGGTTCCGACTTACTGGAACCTCAACTGGCCCTGGCAAGCATCGCAAGATACAAGAGTCGGCCCACTATCGAACTCCGGTCTCCGGGGGGGAGTGATGTAGCGGTATCAATATCGCCACATGCGAGCTATACGTTATACTGACGTCACGCAAAATCCTGCATCGGGGTCTCCCTTGTTTTACCGAAAAGAAATTGCCAAATTATCACTTCCCAAACAAATTTTCGCATAATTTCATTTGCCAAATTATTACTTACCAAAAAATCTCTTTACAAATAATTGTTACGAAAACCTATGTTTGGCAAGTGAACGTTTGAACAATAACTTCTTCACCAACTAGTACTTTTACCATTTTTTATCTAGTCAAATATTTCAGTTGGTATAACATATTTTACGCAAAATAAAATAAACCAAATATTTAGTATCGTCAGTTTTCAATTTACCATTTCTATTATAAGGCTTAGACGACGGAGCCCCGCTAAGCGGGGCTCCTACTTCTGGGTGGTTTAAAAAAAAATAACCACGAAGGGGATGGCGGGGTCTTCCAGACCCCGCCATCCCCTTCTAACCTAACCTGTCCGAGCCGGGGTGCCCTAAGTCCCGAGCTCGCTACGCTCGCTCTTGCATCCTATCCCACCCTTGCTTTTTTACCCTTGAATAAATGATTATATTAAAATAAAATAGCATTTTTTAAATAATTCCCAACAAAACTTATTTTTGCCTTTATATTTTTTTTCATAACAAATCATTAGACCAAACGTTTATTGTCTTCAGATTGTTTGCTGTAATAAATCATTTGATTAAAGACCAAATGCCTTAATGACATTATCCTTGGTAATATTCTACCAAGTAAAAATTTGACCAAATGAAAATGTGCGTACTAAAATCATTCCAAACATTGCATTGGTATAAAAAAAGTTTGCCAAAATTTGTTTGGGTAGTGAAATTTTGGCAAAATCTTTTCGGCAAAACGGCAGGATCCCCCTGCATCGCGCAAGCAGAGTTTACCGCGCGACTAGCATATATATATACAAACATCCCGACATCAACCGTCGGGCAGTAGCCCACCAGACACAACACCCGTCTGGTAGGAGGATCCTCGCTTTTCCATAGAGTATGAGTAAGAAAATACTGGTATTCAGCTGCACCCGGTTAGACTGGAAGCCGACAGGGAAAGCCGATCTTAACACTAATATTAATATAATTAGGAAAACCGAAAATGTTATCAGTCCAGGGTAACTTAGGAACAGCCACATGTGTTTAGTTGGGAAAAGGCTGGACAGATGATAATGAAGCGACACCCACTGATAAACAAAAGACTATCGCCTCTGACGTATTCCAATATTTGTCTACTGCACTTTTATCACTGGCTAAAAGAGATTTTTTGATGATTGCAAAAAAACAAGTTGCTGCACAAAAAAACAGCGCTTCTTAGTTCAAATAGTTTCCGTAGGCTATCCTAACTAATACTATAAATGCGAAAGTAAGTTTGTTTGTTTCTTACCTTTTCAGGCCTAAACCAGTGAACTGATCATCCTGAAATTTGGCATAATACGTTGTCAGATGTACAGAAACTGATAAGGGGTATCTTTCATCTCAAAAAAAGGAACTGTTTCTGAGGAAAACAATAAAAACTTTCTTATGATAATAGATGGCGCCATGTGTCTTTCGAATCATGATTGAATTGTAACCCGAATTGATTGTCAAAGTCTAAATTAACGCGTGCGAAGCCACGGGCAAATGCTAGTCTTATATAAAGCGGAATGGATGTGAATGTTAAAAAGGAATTATGTATGAGTGTGTCAACGTTTTTTCGGCTGCTTAAAGGCGAAAGTCAATGGAAATGCTCTCTGTTTTATCTTTAAGCGCTTTTTGCGGATTATTTGTTTTTATTTGTGGTAAAAAGATGTGCTATTCTTTTTTACGTGAAAGGTTTTTCCGGGATATTTTTTTTTTCGCCAAGGAACATTGTTGCTATGTAATTCTATGGCTACAACCGCTAGTGAATTTCAGGCACATACGGGGCAAACCCTTTTTAATACGCTTTTATTAGCTTCATATTCTTGATGATTATTCTTGCTTGATGATTAGCGACAGCTTTCTCATTTTCAATTTAATGTTTCTGTCACAGTTTGTTTATCTGAGTGCATTCATAACCCGATAATCACGAAATCGATTAACATGATCATTCATTTAATTCATTCTTTAATTTTCATGATAAGTAAACGTGAAAGGTAAAAAAGTATAAGGAACGGAAAAGGATGTAATTAAAAAAATATGCTAAGAGTTGAAGTCACTGCATAAAGCTTAAAGTATTTTCAATTCTGGACCATTATGACATACCTACTTCATATTACTAACTAGATCAAATTAAAACCAAATTGAGTTTATTTCAAAATGCCTAGTAATAATGAATTTTTTTTTCTTTCGCATTTCGCAGTTGTAGCGCCCCTGAACTTTATTTGTGACTTTTAAAGTTAATTATTCGAAAACATTTCTGTTAACATGTTTGGGAACTAGATTGCGAACGCGGGACTGATACTTACCTAAACATAACCGACTACATTACTAGCGTACAGCTTATCAGCTCAAGGTATTAAGATCAATACATAACACGGTCGGGATTGTCAGTAGCATGTATGGTGCCAATTAGACTAAATAATTAATAATGTCACTTTCAACGTGTCTAATGGGCCTTGAGAGCTGCTTGTTAGGAAGGTCAGTTAAGTAAATTATCACTTGAGCATTAACTCGTTACTAGATTTTGTTGATGATTGACTTTGCCTGAATAGATTTATAACATTTTTTGAAAAATATACGCATGTTGAAAGAAACGTTTGTACCCATTGAAAATCGAGTAGTTCAACCTGTTTACGGTTTTTCAGAAAAATAATAACTAATAATACCTTCTAAATTATATAGGACATCTGCATATCGGAGGAGAAATATTATGTTTTTCTAATAACTCAAATTTGTAAAAAAAAATGCACACAAATTTGCTAACTTTGTTTAAGGATAAGTTTATGTAATTTAGCGCATTGATAGATTTTGAAATAATTATAATTTTAATGAAATTAAATTCTGTTATTTAAGTGTAATTTTAGGTACCTACTTTACTGATGTTTGTACGCCATCAGCGGCAAAACATAGTATACCTATACATATTTTTTTTTCAACACCTGTTTTTATACTCACGTGTTTCACAACTAAAAACTTTGACTTTGATTTTGATATTTGATATAGTTGTTCCTGGATTGAGCACTGGTTGCCCAGTGGTATCGGCACCGACTTACGAGTTGTAGGTGGTCGTGGGTTCGAACCCAGGCAGGCGCTTTACTTTGTGTAAATAATTTCATCACCACTGCTCTCAAAACGGTGAAGGAAAACATCGTGAGGAAACCGGCATGTCCTAGAACCAAAAATTCGAAGAAATGTGACATCTGCCAACCCGCACTGGGCCCGCGTGGTAGATTACAGCCCATTCCCTCTCAAAGAGAGGAGGCCTGTGTCCCAGCAGTGGGAACATTATAGGCTGATTATGATGTTCCTGGATTGAAAAGTTTAATAGACGGTTGTCACACGAAAATACAACACACCGAAGTTAAAAAGTTTAACCAGAGAACAAGGTTGGTAGTGTGTTTGACTGCTTAATACCCCGATGTATGCACCATCATCACGCGTGAAGGCTTTTTAACCGACTACAAAAAAGGAGGAGATTCTCAATTTGACTGTATGATTTTTTATTTTTTTTATGTGTCTTAGTACAGTTTTTTTTTCTGGGAGAACTGATTTGGATGATCCTTTTTTTATTTGATAGCTGGTGCTTCACATGTGGTCCCATTTAAATTTGATTATGTTCTGACTAGTAGTTTTTGAGTTATCCTTAATACTGCATGTTTTTTCCACTTAGTTTATATTGATGATGTTTTAATAATTTCCTGTCACTGTTATTTACATATCAAGTAGTGGAATACGAATTTGTGTGGGGTAGGTACCGCAACTAAAAAGTGTTTTTTTTTTTTTTTTTACAAAAAAGCAACCGACTTCCAAAAAAAACACTAAAAAAACATGAAAAATAATTTTAATTTCGGAAGTCGGTGGCCAAAAACGAAAATACAAAACCAAAGACACCGACTTCCGAAAGTCGGTTTTTCTGTAAAATGGTTCCAGTACATTATTTAAAATCGACATATAAATAAGATTGGATCAAGCAGTACGTCTTTAAGCACACACCCAATTGGATTTTCCGGAACCAATTTCCTCTATTTGTATTGGATTAAGGTTCGTATACAGGGTGTTACTAAAATATATCGTTTTCATATATCCCCGTCACTCGCCATAAGAAACGAATGAAGGAATTGACGTGAAAAATGACTAGAATTTTATTATAGAGGGAAAATATAATAACGCGTTTTTAGAACCACCTGTGTATGATGTTATACTTGGCGAGTAACGGGATCCTATAAATTACTGACCGTATTTGAAGGAGTCCTCTTTTCCATCGATTATGATGTGTTCACAAAAAAATGTAGGCGCAGTTTTCCTTCATAGTTCTGCTTTGAACTCAACTATCATCCTATGATAATAACTATATCAAGTGTTTTGATAGACATCTTTTTAAACATAATTATAAAACAAAGTTTATTTTCGAGTTTGTCTGTGTGTCGCTCAAACACAGCGGTATGTGTTTGAGCGTCAATCAGACTTAGTATAATCTACATAGTAGGTACATAGTCATTACGTACATGTGTACGTAACCTATGTATATGAATAGGTGCATAGATTATGATTATTGGTATTTATGTGTCAAATTAGGCTAATCGGATTAGTAGGTATTGTAGCTTGACCTCTGCGGTTACAATCTACTTTTCTATTTTAAATGTCTGGTCATCAATCTTTTTAATGAGATTTTTTCAAACTTTGACGTTGACATGCAAAAAATTTGATGGATATAGAAAACAAAATCAGTTGCGGAAAAATAAATATATAAATCAAATCATGAGCAGTCGATTTCCATAATTTTTTCAATCCTGATGGAGTCCTAATACTGACTCTAATACCGTATCGAACTGATTCAAAAGTTTTACAGTCAACCAAGTCGCCACGAATTTGGTATGTATGTTTCCTCATCAGCTCTCTCAGCGGAAGTCTTAGCCTTTTCTCTGATATAATATCCTATTTTGTTTGTCGTAGGTGTGGGACCAGTTGAAAAGGGCTGCTTCTAGCCCTTTTCCGGGTACTGAACTATTTACCAGGCTTGCGAATCTATGGTATCGTTTTTGGCAGCCGCATAGACTCCCTGAAGTTCGAGACCGGCAAGCCCCCTTTAATAAACGACACGTGATTATTGTACCGTCTGCTGGACTTCGAGATCTGTTGTTCTTCGAGACCACTATCCGCCGGGACCCAGGAAACTATCACCTTTATGCATTGTGCCGTGCCACGAAGGCCAGAAGTCCGCCAGCTTCCAGGAAATTACCACTTTTATATATTACGTTACCTTTTGTATTTTAATAATAGCCTACCGTTATTAATCGTGACTGTTTTTTATCGGAATAACTTAGGTGATCTTTATGGGATAGCATTAATTTAAAAGTTCACGTATTTGAGCGGTCACTAACTTAAAAACCGATTGCAATCGATTCCCTAGTTCGAAATCCAGCGTAACAAAGATTTACCACCCAACATACCTCAACTTCCCTCATATTCTTTTTATATATTAAGCCAATTACATATTAAATTGATTTTGGATTTGATTTTTATTAATAAAAAAAAATACGTGTTCAATATGGCGAATATCCTTTTTTATTTCAATACAGTATGTGCAGTCAGCCTCAAAAATATGTATACATTGACAAGGATTCATTTGATTGTCTATAATTTGTGTTCCATAATACTGTGTCAATGTGTGGCTACACATTGATACAATATCATGGAAATTAATTCTTGTCTAACTATACTTCTTTTTGAGGCTGACTGTACTTAAGTTAAGATATAGCAGCCTATTGCAATGTACTGCTGGTTGAATGGACAGGAAAACTCGTGCCATCATAAAAATATTTGTAGGCAGTTGTTTTAAAAATATGATTATTATACCCTGTCAATTTTAAACTTTACACTTATTTAAATTAAATAAACACAATTTTAGTAACGGTCTCATTACCAAAAGATAGAAAAAATACCCTAGAAATATTCCTCACGCACGAAACTCCCGTCAAAAGCCATAATAAATATTTAACATATAACTTAAAAGCATCAGTGTATGACGCTCCACATAATTCCATAATAATAATAACATTATAACAGAAATTCTCTCTTACTTGATAATATAACAACGTTGAAAGTTCTTACGGAACGATTTTGGAACCTCAAAAGGATTTGCGGAAAGATTATTTCGACATATTATTATGTTTTATGTCCAAAGAGTTGCTATGTATATAAGTATACATTCTGTGCATGTTTATATAATTATTTAGTGTATATATTTATTTTTCACTACTAGGCTAGACTAAAACTTAAGAGTACATGACCCCGTTGGGGCGCAGCAAGTATTATTACATTTAACTTATACGAGTGTCTAGGTTAAATACTTAACAATTAACATTATATTGCATACCTACTAGATATCAATATCACAAAATTCATTATTACTACTATAATATATCCTTTATTATACGTAATTAATGAGATAGGGGTGAGGAAACGAGGAGAAGCATTTGGTGTTGACCGGAAATAGATTGCTGTTTTTTTTTGTCCTATCGCAAGTGGCATAATCATCATCATCATCATCAGCCTATTTTCGTCCACTGCTGGACGTAAGCCTCTCCTAGTGAACGCCACTGAGCCCGATTCTCGGCTCTCCTCATCCAGTCTCTGCCAGCCGCCTTTCGCAAGTCATCACTCCATCTGGCCGGCGGGCGTCCCACACCACGGTTGCCAAAACGCGGTCTCCACTCTAGAACTCGTTTTGCCCAACGATTGTCGGTGCTACAAGAGATGTGACCAGCCCATTGCCACTTCAGCTTGCTTAGTCTTCGGACTATGTCGGTTACTTTGGTTTTCTGACGGATAACCTCGTCTCGGATTTTATCCTTCAGAGTGACTCCAAGCATAGCCTTGTCCATAGCTCGCTGAGTGACTTTAAACTTATGGACCAGTCTCACTGTGAGTGTCCATGTTTCGGCTCCGTAAGTCATAACTGGTAGGACGCACGCGTTGAAGACTTTCGTCTTTAGGCACTGCGGTATGGATGACGAGAAGACCTGACAAAGTTTACCAAATGCTGCCCATCTCAGCTGAATCCTTCTATCGGCTTCCCTCTCAAAATTGTTCGTACCCAACTGCATATTCTGCCCGAGGTAAACATATTCCTGAACAATTTCTATGGAGACACCGTCAATGACAATCGATCTCAGGGTAATAAGGGCGGTAAACATAACCTTGGTTTTTTCTATGTTTTATGTTCAGTCAGCATTCGTTCAAGATCCTGCAGCGACTCCGCCATAAGGACAATATCATCGGCGAATCGTAGGTGTGAGATGTACTCGCCATTTATGTTTATTCCCGTTTCTTTCCAGTCCAGCGTCTTAAACATACCTTTCAGGGCGCCAGTAAACAGTTTCGAGGATATGACATCCCCCTGTCTCACTCCCCTGCGCAGCTAGATATGTTTTGTCTGCCGGTTCTGTACCTGAACAGACATATTCGCGGCGTCATACAAGCATCTCATTACATCGATGTATCGCCAGTCCACTTGGCATCGCTGCAGGGACTCGAGCACAGCCCAGGTCTCGACAGAGTCGAAGGCTTTCTCATAGTCCACAAAACCAAGACTCAGGGGCTGGTTATATAATATACTCTCCGGTCTTCTGTATAACCTGCCGCACTGTGTGAATGTGGTTTATGGTCTCGTAACCCGATCGAAACTCGGCCTGCTCTGGAGGTTGAGACTCATCAAGTCTTCTCGATAGACGATCCGAGACTACCCTCGAAAACAGCTTATAGACACGGCTCAGTAGCGATATGGGCCTGTAGTTTTTAAGGAGTGTTTTATCTTCTGTTATGAAAAATAACACTACAGTACTTCTGTTCCATGCCGTTGGAGTTTTCCCATCGTTCAAAACAGAGTTAATCAGCTTCTGAAGCTCTCGAAGTACAGGTCTGCCTGCTGCTTTCAATAGCTCTGAGGTAACTCCGTCATCCCCCGGGGCTTTTGCATTTTTAAGTGCCCATGTTGGTTTATGTGAAATAAAATATTTCGATTTTGATTTTGATTTTGATTTAAGCTGTTTGAGGGCTATCTCAATCTCGTCAAGGCTGACTTCCAGCAGATCATCGGTGTAGTGGCGAATCAATGTGACTCGGGAATCTTCACTGCTAGATTCAGGTCGTACAGCATGCGAGTCGTATAGTCGGCCATAGAAGTCTTCTATCTCGGCGAGAATATCCGGCACTGAGGTGACGGTATTGCCAGAAGATGTTTTAAGGTTCGTCAGATGGGGACTCCTCAATTGCTGCGTTATGACTTTGGACCCCCGATTTTGCTCTATAGCCTTTTCTATTCGGCGCGTGTTAGAGCATCGGAGGTCAGCTTGCTGTTATTTCAATTGAGAGCCCGCTTTCCCGACGAATTGGCATGCACGTCATTCCGCCTCTCATCCATAAACCGAAGAGTCTCCATCGAGAGTTTGGACTTCGTACCAGTACGTTTCAGCTGACAGAACTTCGACCCTTCTTCCCATAGGATTCCCACCACTTGTTGTAGGGCCTCGTCGACGTCAATTGTGGTTTCCAGAGCAGCAAATCCGTTTTTCAGATGTAGTTGGAACTGTTCTGATCCCACAACGGTTTCGAGTTGGTTAGGTCAGAGCGTAGACTTCATCCAACGGGATCTTTCTAACTTAAAGTTGATATTCAGAGAGCCTCGTAGGAGTCGTTGGTCACTACCGATGTTAAACCTGTTGACCACAGAGACGCCTCTGAATATGTGCTTTTTATCCGTCATGATGAAGTCTATCTCGTTCTTTGTCACATCATCAGGGCTTTGCCACGTCCACTTTCATTGGGACTGCTTCTTATAGAACGTATTCATTAGGAAGAGCCCCTCTTTCTCCAAAAAGTTGACGAGTATTTTGCCCCCTGTGGTTCCTCCGTCCATAACCGTGTGGACCAACTTCCGATTCGCTGCTATTCCATAGTCCCACTCTAGCGTTGAAGTCCCCCATGACAACGTTGTAGTGCGTCATCGTGGTCTTGTTAAGAGCTGAAGAGATGTCTTCATACATTTCTTCTACTGCGTCATCCGAGTGCGCCGACGTCGGTGCGTAAACCTGTATGACCTTAAGGCTATACCTTTCGGTCAGTTTAAGTATGAGGTACGCTAACCTGGCACAATGCAATAATTCAATTATGAAGAGTTTATATAATAACGGGTATAAAAAGACACTTATCGAAGCTGAATTTTTTTTTTTGACTGTGCCATACTTGGGAAGCTTTTGGTTACGGAGATACGTATAGAAGGTCAAAATTCCCAGTTTTACACACGTTGTTTTACGAAAACATTTGTAATCCACTTTAAAGTTGCAAAGAAAGAAAACTCTGTATAGCTTTATAATCAGTTTAATAACATTACTACACTTTGTTGGCTGTCTTCCCTCCACGAGTGTTCAAGCGTCACTGCCATGTTCCCAAGTAAGACTTTACACGTAGGCTACCGTTTGACAGCTAGTTGCTGTCAACCGGCAAAAGTCAGTTTAACAACTAATAATCAATGTAATTTCTCTTGGGCACATGGTTACAACCTTACAAACTAAAATATTAAAACTGCCAACACATGATTATAAAAATTAATAATATTTAGAACACTACTTTACATAATTGAATAAAATAATAACAATAGCTAACACATTTTTTTATGTTACAACACAACTTTAAATACCCCCACGACCTCTGTACCGATGCTTGCATGCACAATATTTAGTGTGTATTACATTGCGCACTACCGCAATTAGCAATGTTTCACACCAAAAATAAAAGTCGTTTCCCAGCAATTATTTATGTGCAATGTTACTTAGTTTGATATACAGAATGCGTAAGTGACGGCTATATGATGGATTTTTTTACACCCTGTATAGCTTTTACAGTGTCAATCGGAATCTATTGAATTAAGTGATAAAGGACTTGATTAATATACAAAGCATGAATATTTGATAGGTTATTTTAATCATTCTGTTTCTTTCTTGGTGTTTCGTAGTACTTAAATCATCATAGTTTTGTATGGTTCGTTTCATGAGGTCAGTCATACAGATCCATTTCGTTTGTAATTGAAAACAGCCATGCAACTGTTCCAAAATAATCGTTCTTATTTACCCTATGTTCAAGGTCCACATTAAAAACTATTTTGTAAGAAAATATAGCGTGGCGACGCGTCGTCACGCTAACAATTGATTTAGCCGCGGCTATAGATGTTTCACATCAAACAAAATAAAAAAATAAAATAAAAAAACCTTTATTTTGATAACTGGTTTTTTTCCCATCGAGAATGTAAGAAAGATTAAGGCGCTTCCCCGACCAAACGACCTTGAGCGTTCGGTCCTTCTCTGTCCCGTCACTGAGTCTCGTTCTGTCTCACTCCCTGAGCACGCTCTTTTATCATAGAATTCAGAAAAAGCATGAAATTATTTAAATAACAAAATACAACGACGTTTTGAAATAAAATAAAACGTGAATTATTTAGATTTTTAAATTATCTATCCATTAGTGTAATCCTCAAATTAAAAAAGGATTGTGTGTTTATATGAAACCACGGTAAAAGTGAAACATTTTGCCTACTCCGCGGCCAACCGTCACGCGACATGCAACACACAGACGAAAAAGTTTGAGACGATGTAATAAAAGTTTCACTTTAATAGAACGTCACCTTTAGCAAAAGATGCATGCAATAAATAATTTTAGTCAATTTTTACAAGGAGATTTTAAATGTATTTATAACACATAAAAACAAGACCGTGCAATGAGATGATAGGATATCGAACATTAATAATGTGCTTTTAAATGTAGTTTATTACCCATAGTGAATGAGTTAATAGCCTCTGAATAACGCACTATGTCAAGATTTTGGTCGGGGTACCACCTTAAGAAATTATGTGCTGTTAAATTAGATTGAATTAACGCTTCAAGTTTTGTTATCTAATCTTATAGCCCCTGAGCCTTTACCATTTCTTCATGCATAACCTATTAGTAAAAACTTGAATATCACTATTTAACTTTAGTCCTAGCACGACAGAATCAACACCGTTCAATTAACATTAATAAAATTCAATTCGCATAACCCAAAAAACTTCAAAGGATTCATTAATCTCGCGCATTCTACTAACGCGCACTTAAAAGGGTTGAACCAAAATATTGCAATAATCCCCACTTCACCATTGCAATGATAATAATGTACGGAAAAAATACAGCAATACGTAGCGGTGGCACTCATTAAAATTTCTACAGACCGATGCGTTTATGAGTATCGTTGTAAACAAAGCCAGGTTTTTGTATAGTAAATAAACATTTTTTTTTCTTCTTCTTTTGACGTTTCTATCCGTCATTATGTCGGTTACAATTTGTTTTGTCGGCAAATGATGCTGTGTTATTTGGTTGCCGATTTTCGTCTTGTTTTTAATTGTTTTGAATTATGTTTTTTGTCCGTTATTGATTTTATCTTTCTTCTTCTATTGTTATAAATTTAAATTATTCATAAAGAAATATCTCTGTCTTTTGATGGTGCCTTTTTCATCCAAAAAGCGTCTTTTGACTTGCCGAAGATGGAGTTGGATGATTTAAAATATTTAGTAGGTCTCACAAGATTCTCTTTAGACTTAGTATTCCTTTTAACTATTCAAGTAGTTTTACATTAAATGTGAGTAACTACCATTTTGAGTATGAACCATGAGATCTATCATAATTTTTTGTTTTCCTGTTTTCCATTTATTTTTCTTCTCCACGAATAATCAAAGAGGTAGTACTTAATTACAACATTTTTGGAACGAAGTTCCTTAACGCGGCTCGCGGTAGGAGTTCACTGGTAGAAATCGTCACGTAAAGAAAAAGCGTTATGCCCCCCCCCATGCGACTTTATCTCACTCCCTGTCTCTTTCTATTATATACGAATGTGTGTGTGCGTGCGAGTATCGCGTAAGGAATTTTATTCCTGACGGGGAGACCCCCAACCGCACATGCTTTTTTATCACATTTTCTATTACTTTGTCAACAATTTGTCTTGCTCGAAACAAGTCAGATACAATAGTTATATCGACTGTCCCAAATTGAAATCAACATTCAATTTGCGATGAAGAATGTTGATTTGAAAAATTATCTTTGTAATAATATGGCATTGCAACCCGTTTGCTGCAGTGATATAATATCCGAAAATAACTGAATTTACAGGAATGAACGCTACTAAATATATGTGCATAACGACTTTACATTAAAATCATAATTACTGATATCTCCAAAACAAAAGCTATCCAAATGGCTTAAAGCAATGTTTATTTAACAGTTTTCATTTTATATATTCACGCAAAAACTGGCCTATCGGATATGTAGAAAATTTGCATCTCACTATTTGCCCACAGCACAGTTGCCTTAAAAATACGTTTATTTATTTTATTTCGTTTTACATAAACAAGGACAAAAATAAATCCGTGCCCTCGAAAGTAGGTGGACCCTAGGCAGTCAGCCCCGCTACCATCTTGCTTGGCTTTTATTTGGACCACGGCATCACTCATATGTTTAATTATTGGTGTTGGCGGTTGGTGGTGTAGCTGTGTTGGTTGTTTTATTATAGGTGTAGATGCGATAAAAGAAGAAGAAGAATATAGAAAGAGAATGTCATATTCAAGTTCAGTAGGTATCAGTGTAATGAATTCCGATATTAATCAAAAGTGATGCAAGGAAATTTTCCATAGCAATTACAACCACTACCTATAATTCAAAAATGAATTGTGAAATGGGCATTCATGCTATCATTAATACCTTTTCAATTTCAATGCAATTTAAATTAATTAGTTTTGCTACAATTGCATCAGAGTGGATTGGAAGCTCGTAATCATTTTATAGTTGTAATAGTATAGTTATTGGTCTTGCCGCGTTGGTCTAGTTGTAGCTAGCGCTACTGCTGAGCATGAGGTCCTGGGTTCAATTCACAGGTCGTGCAAAGTGTTGTTGGGTTTTGAAATCAGGATTTTTTTCGTAGCAGTCCGGAGTCTGGATTTATGCCCGCTAGATAACAAAAGGACTTAAACATATGCCAAAAGTGGTTGTATTTCTGCCTAAACCTACGCGGAATACAAGCGTGTTGTTAAGTTATTAGTTTTTCTGTGTATGTGAACTAGAGCATAAAAGCATAAAAGGTAAGGTGCCTTTATCTTGTCAAGAATAAAGTAGTGCTATCTAAAAACCATTTGCCAATCGTGGTGACGACAATATTGCTATTGCTTTATTTTCACAGGCAGATGTGAGTGGAAACGTTGGGAGGAGCCGCCCTAGGAAGACATATAGTGACCTTTTTTTCATGTTCTTCAGAAAGGTCAGGTGCGTAGTACTCGCAACCGGCGTGCGTGTATGACCAGATGTATGAACGTAAATGAGGCAAAAAGAGTATGTAAGGATCGTAGCAGATGGCGTTCTGTAGTTTCTGCCTACCCCCAGGGGAAGAAGGCGTGAGTTTGTTGTTTATTTTTTTTGTAGGCCTAACTTGTAGACTGTAGATTTTTAGACCTTTTTTATATTTTGTTGAGTACCTGTTACTTGTTGACAGGCCTACACTGTCCTCCCATATATATCAACACCTTAATTTGAAACATTGGAAAAGCCCCCTATTTTTAAAAGAGTAACCGTGGAGTTTCTTGCCGGCTCTTCTCCATAGGAAACAACCATTGGGAACCGTGCACCTAGCTTCTGGCGTTTCATAAGTGCCCATGTTGGTTTATGTGAAATAAAGTATTTTGATTTGATTTGATTCCCAAACGGTAGTGGTTTGTGCTTCTTAAACGGGTGAACGGGAAATAGTACTATAACGATAGTAAATAAATGGCTCTGGGACCTCGGTTCCAGATTGACAGCGGTCGCAGTTGCCTGACTACTTAGACCAATAAGATTTGAACGAAAAGCTTTTGTTAGTTTTATGTTTTAATTATTTAATGGAATAGTGCGTGTAATTAAATCTTTGCTCTTTCATTTGTTTTACGTTTTCTTGGTAACATTATTTTTCGCATTAAAGAAGTTTTCTAAACTGAAGATAAAACTGCATCAAACATCAACTACTGAAACTGCATCAACAGTTTCCAACAACTAGTAAATACACCGACAGAAAACTTTGCATTACGCTATTTTGAGTTTAAAGACAATGTTTTTACCGAATTAACACTAAACGCTTTCACAAATTAAGCTTTGATTTCATAACAATCTTCTGAAACTGCGTCTCGTAACTCATCACTCAGAAAGCACAAAGCCCGTCCCGGTTAACTGTTACAATTTACAAGAGATGACAAGCGGTTAAACCTTTGTACTTTCAATCCAAAGCCGCCATGTTTTCCTTTTCGTCTCTCGCTTTACTAAGGGAAGTGAAAACTGTTTGTATTTCTTACTTCGTCTAATTGACTTCGTTATGATTGCCAGAAAGTTAGTTGGTTACGTAGCGGTGAAGTTAGTGTTTTTAAATGCAGATGCTGTGGTTTTTTGTAAGTTATCTTTTTTTGAGGCATTATGGGAAATATGATGACAAACGGATTAAAACAATTATTGGTATCAGCACAAATAAGGATGTTACTACAGGTTAGAACTACTCCTTTGGATATTATCCCCCAGTTTACAATATTTTAAGCCAAAAATAAATGTGTGAACCAGAAAGAACAAAAATAAAATCAGCGCTTAAAGTTTTTTTTTAGACTACGCCAAATAAATCTTTCGAAAGAAGGCCAAACCAATTAGACTCTAAGGACCAATGTTCTTAGAGTCTAATTTTGTTTGCAATGGTTTACATACCATTGTTTTTCTAAACAAGCTACTTTACGAAGCAGGTAAAAAAGCAAAAGTATAGACTTTTTGGAAAATGCAATAAAAAAATGAATTAAACCAATTATACGTGTATTTGCTCATGACGTCATGTATGAAAAATCATTTAAAATGAAGCTTTATAAAAGGAAACACAAATGTGAGCGCCAAACTTGATCCCGAATTAATTCCGTGGCATAATTAAAACTTTGCACTGGTTGCAAAATTAAAACGCTGTCGTTCCAGAACTAGGCTGTTGAGTTGTCGAAATTATTTAGTGAATAAATATAGGTATTATGTTCACCTGTCCATTATTAAGGAATAAAAAATTACCTGACGTTGCAGATTGCTTTTTAAAAATAATTTTCCTTGTTTTCTGTATGGGCTAACCGCTTGGAAAAAATAATGAAAAATTTATCCAATTCAATTTATGGACGACTAGCTTTTGCCCGTGAATTCGTCGGCATGTATTTTTAACCGACTTCAAAAAAAGGAGGAGATTCTCAATTTGACTGTATTTTTTTGTTTGTTACCTCAGAACGTTTTTCTAGGTACCTACATCGATTTTGATTAAAAAAAATACTTGAAAGTTGGTGTTTCTCATGTAGTCCCATTTAAATTTGATCAAGATTGTTTCCACTTAGTTTATATTGAGGATGTTTTAATAGTTTCCTGTCACTGTTATTTATATATCAAGTAGTGGTATACGAATTTGTGTGTACCACAACTACAAAGTGAAAAATAAAAACTTTTTTCCAAAAAAAATAACCGACTTCCAAAAAAAAAAAAAAATTACTTTAATTTCGGAAGTCGGTGGCTAAACATGAAAGTACAGCACCACCGACACCGACTTCCGCAATGAAAGTCATTTTTCACTTTTTATTGTTATTTTTGGAAATCGGTTTCATTTTTGCAAACAGTTTTTTTTTGTATTTTATTTATTTACTAAAACTTTATGCACAAGTAAAAAAAAATACTGTACAAAGGCGGACTTAATGCCTGAGGCATTTTCTACCAGTCAACCTTAGGGTGATGCAGAGACTAAACATGGCAGGTGCAATATACGGGATAGATAGCTTGGAAATAACTATAAAATACATATATATATTATATCATGTTTTAATACAAATATCTAAGAAGAAAAGTAGCCGATCTCCTTCTCCAGGTCCCAGGCTACTAATCTGTCAAATTTCATAACGATCGGTTGAGTGGCTTAAGCGTGAAAAGATAACTAGATGGACAGACAATAATAATAAATTAGTAAGTATTGATAGGTCCAACATATTGTCAGTTTTGAAAATTCGATTCATAATTATTTTAGGTACCTATCTGCTACCCGTAAAACCATCACCGTGCTAATCACATGGTTTTTAGCTTTTATGCACAATCAATCAAGTTACCTGGCATACAGGCAAAAATATTAATATTTATACTACACTGCCAATTTTAATTTTAATTGTGTGCGTAATTAGTTTTGCAGCGAAATTATATAATAGGATTGACTACTCAGTACACTCACAACATTGTTTAAAAGCAACAGCTAGTTAGCTGCCTGTACACCGAATAGTTTGTTCGACTGTACATAAGTGTTCATTATTAAACTTGTATGTGACTTACCAATATTCAAGGCTGATAATGATGCTAAGAAAATGAACACCTTCCCAACCATGGTAAATGAGTCTGAAATAAAAACAAAACAATCGTTAGTATCGGAAATATTTCAGTTATCTCCTAGTGTTTATAGGGAAACCATTTCAAATTAAGAAATTTGTTTAGTTTTGAATAAACGATATTTTTTTATAATTCGGGCTTAAAACTTGAATGTCTTCCTCTCCTTGACAGTAGAACACGTACTTAAGTTACTATTCTATTCATGTAGCTATTTAGAGACCAATGCATTCTGTATGAAAATTTGCTTCAACTAGCAATAAACGTATGTTGTATACCTACACTGTTTGGTGGCCTCACAAGAGGCCTCCTCCAACAAATAAAGTATTCCTACCAATAGGTAGGAATAGTTTGGATGAAAAAAACAATATAATTTCTCATAAAAGAGTAGGTATAGTGTATGTGGCATCATTTTAAGGACATACGAGAGCATACTCTATTATAGTAAAAAGAACTTTCTAGACAAATTATTTTCTGAATCATGGGTAGTTTATGGATATAAATCGAAAATGCCTCTGATCACCTCATTCCAAATAACTGTCTGAATATTTATTTGGGAATCGAAGAGCAGCAAGCAAATCTTGTTATCAAACATAGAAAGGTAAGTATTTAGATTCACGTAGAGACACAAAGCTATGTGGGAAATTAAGGATGCAGTTTTAACTTTTGATTTTAGTGCTAACAGCGATAACAATCAGGCAACTTAGAAAACGTGACAAAATCTCTTGTATCTATTATTAAAAAAGTAGGCACCTTTCAAGAAAATAAGAACCGCAATCACAAAAATACTAATATTTCACGTTAAATTTAGCAAATAATTATTAAGGCTTTAACCATTCACCCTATAATTCAAAAGGCTTATTTATAGACAACTAGCAATCAAATATTATGAGTCTGTCCTCAGCCTAAACCTCTAATGAATTCGGTCCAGCGCACACACCATACCAAGTTAATACAATACAGGTAACCTTAAATGGAATATGACTGTTAACATGTTCATATTCAGCTATGTGGAAACAAAACTATGGGGATTTGATACCTGAACAGTTTTAGTGTATTGGTGTTCTGTTAAGCGATGGGAATAGATAAATGTTGTAGCATTTACATCTGCATTTATATGGCCTCCGCGTGTGGCGATACTTAAATGTGGGACCACCATGAGCAGTGAACAGCCCCGCTACCACCATGCTGACCGCCTTAGATTTTTACCTACAATATTTAAAGATATCCTCATACAGTTCATGCTGACACAAGAAAAATAATTGACTCTTTCATAGAAAGATGCTTAATGGTGCTGGAAAGTTTCAGATGATAAATGATAGGACAATCTGCATACCCAAAAGTAGAAAAAGGGTTGTGTGACCTGGTAAAGCTTACAGGATGCTGTATGTGGGAAGCGTATATAGGATGATAAGGGTCCAGGATAAAAAGTAACCTATGTCCCTCCTAGGTCCCTAGCTGTCTATCTGTAATTTAGTAATGATCGGTTCAATGGTTCAGGCATAAAAATGTAACAGAATAGACAGCCAAACAAACAGAGGTACTTACGCATTCTGTTATTTATGGATTAGGTATGGATTGGATTTTGTGACGATTTTTAGGAGAATTCAAAGTCTGGCAGTGGAACCTTTTGGCTGAAATTATGAATATGATGAGTAAGTCTAAAAACAGTTATAATGAATGACATTCAGTAGGTTACTAAATATTCTTGAAGTTATATAAGACCATACAAAAGAAACAGAATGCAAAAGTAAGTTCAAATTCTCAACTCGCTCATAATAATAAAAACGGAAACTTTAACTTGTATTTTCTTCCTTCACAGATGGATAGACTAATACATAGCTCACTCAAACCTTTCGTGTTGTTTTTGCATTGAATATAACTTTCGACGTTCTTGTTGATTTTTCAAGTACAAAACGCTCTGTAAGAGAGTATTACAACTTTTACTTGAATGTGAGTTGTGGTGGATTATATAAATCTAAACTTGCATGGATAAGAGATTAAACAAAGTAACTTTTATAACTAGGTAAAAAAATATTGTTCATTAGTATTACATTTTAAAACAATCAGTGAACGATTTTCCTAAAATTCATTTAAAAACACCGAAGTAGTGGCTGTATAAACTCTGAGCCTGTGCAAGTCACATTTTCATTATTTTGCTCATTATCTATTTCTCAAGTTACTTTCTTGTCAACGAAGTCATTCCGGTGAGCTTAAACCGCAAAATATTCAAAGTCCTTACGTGATGATTGTTTTAATACCTCTCTAAGATCTGCTATAGGAGATTATAAAAAATCGTAAGACCACTCAATCGTACAATGGACCATCAGCAAGTAATTAAGTCCCCAAATTCCTTCAAGTGACATTCAAAATTCGAAGATTGCAAAACGATACCTTTGAAATTCCATCGTCTCCAAAGATCAATATAGCGATGGATATCAAAGTAAACAAATGTAATAGTATAAAATCATGTTCTAAAAAAGTTTGAGCACGTCTTAAGCTTCTAGAGTAATACTTAACACGCACTTAAGGGTCGCTTTCGCAAGACACCACGGTAAGTTGGTCCAACACTTGATGTAACTTGAGTTAATGGCAACAGGACTTTTTACTCTCATGGAAAAAAATCTAGGAATATTTTCTTGGTTTTCAATTTACGACATGAAGAGGATTTTGCAAAGTTCTTTGGCACACAAAAAAATGTTTGATCCAGCTCTGGTAATTATGGGATGAAGGGAAAAACATGTAATCGGGAAAAAGTTTTTGAGTATGTCATTAGATGTTTCTACAAGTTTATTTTTCGTTATTATTTGTTTTTGTCAACATTAAATATTATTATGTAGCAAAAGTTCACGTATTTAATTAAACATATAACGTACTTATGCTGTGTTTCCATAACTTTTTCAATAACGACATACATTTATATCTAATAAATGTTTGTATTATTAGTATTTATTAGATAAAATTAAAAATGTTGAGCATTTATTTCAGGAATGATAATTTATTTGAGTAGGAGTATGCTTACATAACTTTTACAATATTGAACACAATTAACTATTTACACTAGGTACTAAATTAAATGACTAACTAACTGTAGAAATAAATAGAAAAACAAAAGGGCACTAAGGCGTTGAAGTAATCGTCCGCATTGGTGAATTTAATATTAACTATAATCATTTTAATAAAACCTCTTTTGATATTATAAATTCTACAAACATTTTCTGAGTCTTATTAATACAGTAATCAGACGAAGTAGTGTTGACATTGAGTGACAGGCAATAATTAATTATAAAATTTAATGATACATGCTTACATAACTTTTACAATATTGAACACAATTAACTATTTACACTAGGTACTAAATTAAATGACTAACTAACTGTAGAAATAAATAGAAAAACAAAAGGGCACTAAGGCGTTGAAGTAATCGTCCGCATTGCTGTTATACTTACATACAATCAATCTGCCTAGCCTTCTCCCAACTATGTTGGGGTCGGCTTCCAGTCGAATCGGATGCAGCGGCATACATTTTTCATTTTATTTAAAATACGTTACATGTTACTACAATCCCCTTAATCCATTTACGAATCTGGTAAAGTTTTAGACACACTATTGGAACTAATCAGAATAATACCGTGCGATGAACGAAAACTAACAATGACGCAATTGCAGCTGTCAAATATTGTTTCATAAAATATTTTTACTGAACGAATTTTCACAAAAATAACGTCATACACGGTAGGACCGTGTATGACGTTACTTTGGTACGTTTACGCTCGTAGCCAGCAACCCAATTCCTTACTTTACGTCTCTCCCCGCTGTTGCGTCAAGTAAAACATTAAGTCTAGATATAAGTTTCAAGAGCAGATGTGACCAGTCACCATGATCCCTCCGTTTCATCTCTCTCTTAACCTTTACTGTTTCATATAACGCGTTTCATAGACGAACTTATGATGGATTGTGTGGTATAGCATTTTAGTGGTGGCCCGCCTGTCTAAGTTTTTAGGGTTCCATCCGAATATATATTACAAAGTTGTATAACAGTTGTGAATGTCAAAAATATGAATGGTTTTTGGAAATTTTATGAGAGGTGTCGCAAGGTTCATGTTTGGGCCCGGTCTTATTTCAAAGTTTTATTGTTATTCTTTTGTTGGTTCGTTGTTTTACGGAAAAGCGGGTAGAATATATTTTACAAAGTTTAATGTTGGTTTTTTTATCGCTACGATGTTTTTTGTTATTTATAATATTAATCAAATTAACATCTTTTTACCGGGCTTTTTAATTTATATCGCGCATTGATGATTATTTGAATACGTCATTCGTTATTCGGCTCAATTGTATTTTCGGTACTTTACCACTGCATAAGTATGAATCCCAAATGTGTTATTAATAAATTAATCAAAAAACAACACGTGATAAACTAAATAATTTAAATAACATAACAAGTAATTTGGTTTATTATTGCTCATATATTATTATTCAGTGCATTTATTTTAAAAAGTAGACAGGGTTGGTCTAAATTGCTAAAAGAAACCATCAGAATATTTTGATATTTTAAGCTGCTAGGCTGCTGCACAGCAGCAGCTACTTTGTTACAATATTTAGTTTCGTTATTACAGGTTTGAGTTAAGTCGCGCTGTTTAAATTTGAAGAAATATTTGAAACTTAGTAACAATCCCGATGCCGTCTTTCCTTTAAACCAGCTCCCAAACATAAAACTATGAGATATCATAAAACATATAACACTTGACGATACAAGGCGGGTCAAGTTGGGTTGATTTTACGAGGGCATACTTATTATACTTTCATGTTGGCTATGAATTTTGCTTTTTATATGGAGCGTAAGTTTGATGAGCGGGCTATATTAACATGAGATATGTAATTTATATTTCTGTTTATGACTATTTTTATAGTTTTATCTGGGCTTGCGTCTTTTGTAGATTACCATTGTCCACAAAGAATATAATAATTTTAAACGTAATAATTTCTTTTAAAATACTGGTTTTATTGATTTCGGTTTATTCATTGTAATATTAATTTAGCTTTCAATTAGATTTTATTTTCATTGTTATCAAAAATTACAATACAATACAGATAAATAACTTTCAGTAATCCTATTAATCTCTGAACCTTGTTTTTTTAATATTTTGTGAAACCGACCAAAAAAACCTACCTAGTCTTAGCTATTTTATAATCTTAAAATTCAAGAGAATAGTCCTTTACCATACAAAACAAAAACGAGCATCTTAAAGACCGCCAGTTGTAGCTTTTAATGTTTTCTTATATTTATGAAAACATGAGAGCTACAATTGGCGGTCTTTTCGCTCACGGTCATCAGGACAACTATTTAATAAAACTTATTAGTGGTTGAAGTTTCTAGAACATTCATTCTAGAATATATGTATATACTTTATCTATATTGCTATAGTTTTGAGTTAAGATTAAAATTAAATCTTTCATTGACATTCTGTATTTGAGATGAATTTCATAGTTGTGCATAATTCGAGAATACGGATGTAAACAGACTGAGCCACTGTCTATAGAATGTCACTCTATGAAAACTATGATAGTGCATGTATGCACTCGCTTCAAGTTGTAAAATATACTGAATTCTTATCACAAAATTGTCAATTTAGACTCGTGTTTAACATCAGTTTTTGTATTTAGAACTTTAACAAAGTAGGAATAGCACCTGATTGTAAAGATAAATGTTGTTTTGTAATAAGGCCGGTAATGTCTCAAGACATAACTGTTCTGTTTCTGAAGTGCGCACTGTCTTAGGATTAAATTAGAGAAAAGTAAGAAAGAAATCAGTCAGTATCATCTATTTAGATATAGAAATAATTAGAAACCCCTTTAGATGAAGAAAACAAATTCTATCGTTTTAGAATAATCTAAAACCCAAAACCAGCTTCGTATAACACTAAAAAAAGGCTTCCTCAAACAAAATCGCAAAAAGCAAATAGGCGCTAAGTGAAACCGAACTCTTTTGGACAAGTGATCATGATTAATTGCTCGCTCATCAATAATGTTGTCAACGGCTAGCGATTAGGGATAGATGGCGCTATACCATATGGGGGCTTGTTTCTAGTTTAATCTAAGAAGGAAGATTTTGGTGAAGTGGTGGTAGATGGCTCGTTAGATTTGAATATCGTGTTAAAATAGCGTGAGATTTGAAGTTTCTTACAACCAAAGAGTTAATGTAACCATCGTTATTGTATTGATGTTAAAGTATGTACATCAGATTATCGTGGGGTCTGTATCAAAATGCTACGACTTCTATGACAGGATACCAAAGATACGTTTAGTGTTTCGTTCGTCTTTTCAGCAAACTTATTATTCTATAGGTTTAAGATTTATTCAGAGTACCCACTAAATTTGTAGCTATATTGGTGCATTAAATGAACGAATGAAGTCAAAACAATCGACTAAGAACGTGTTGACGTGACGGGACGTGATGGGGCGAAAGATGGTCAGTTCTAAGATGACGGCTGACAAAGATTTACATCGAAAGAAAAAGGGGTACTGCGTTGACTTCCAAAATAAATTGGCATAAGAGCAAGAGGATGATGATAGTGACTAAAATAAACTTCATATTCATAACAGGAAAAAATTACTCAAAAAGTCTTCATCACCCTTGAGTATAAATGACAGAAATCCAATGACTACGAAACTTAATAACACACTACTCAGGAAAATTAATACGCACACAGTTCCCATAGGATTCTGCTTATGTATAAACATCCGTTATTAATCTGAAAATGAACCAAACCACGGATATTTTTCACTCTTTTACCACGATGACTTTTTTTGTCGTGCATTTTTCACGTTGTTTTCATGTGTGGTTGAATTAAATGGAATATCGTTAGCGTGTTTTTGAAAAATCTGTTCAGTGAACTGTAAAATGCAGGTTTAAAATATATTTTCGTTAGACAGGTACCATACGTTGTCTGGACTGGCTGACGGAGTCGCGGACAACAGCTTGTTCAATATAATACTAACCAAAATACAGTCATCATTCCTATACTCCTGGCAATATAGTCCCAATTTTATTTAAGAATATCTATTATTATCATTTTCTCACAAAATAAATTGACAATGTAACTCTATCTCTAACTAATTATAATCCTTACTAGATAATATAATAAGAACTTTACGCAGGAGAACAGAAAACAATATTGAATGCATCCCTAACAGTCTGCAGTAGCCACTTCACGTTCTAGAACGCTGCATGGAGGTATAACAGTTCTCATATCGAATTCTTATGTTTAGCTCAAAGTTCAAACAAGATTGTTGAACTTTATTTCTTATGAGTCCACCATAAGAAAGTTACAAGCTCAGTATAAAAAAGTAACGATTTAAGGGGTCTTTTTCCAAGAAGGTATTTATCTACCAAAACAATTAAAGATTATACTGAAGTTTTATTGAATTAGCTGCAAAATAAATGACCAAAATACTATACTTAGGTATACCGTGTACAAGCAGGTCATATTATTAGAGGGTCAAGTGAGTTTTCATCTGACAACGATGAAAATCCAAAAATAGTTTTATAAACATATATATATATGTATTCAGTACAACACTAGTCTCAACTCATTGAACACTTTCTTGAAGAACAAGCCCAAGTGCATCAGACAGGATTTCACATCGGAAAAAATAACAAACTTCCATTTATGAACTTTCATCCCGTCTTTAGAGGATGAATTATCAAAAATCCTTCCAGCTGCTCACTTTCATTACAAATGAAACTCTTGCTAATTAGAGTTGAAGTAATAACTGGAAGTTGTTGTTTAAACTACGACACATCAAGCTACACACATTTCCAGTTTAATCTGACCTCGCAGCTCTAGAGGTCTGCTTATACTGAAAAAGTGACATCGTGTGTGCTTAGTTCAACATACAGAGAATATGTGGAAGTTTCGAGACCTTGGTGACATTGATATTGTCTGGCACCCGAAATGAGACACGAATATGATCTAAGCTCTAGAACTAGATCATATTTGGTAGTATTATACTAGTCAACGACAATAGTCGACCTCGGAATTGCTATTTAGCGGAAGGTTGAATATCACTTGCTCGTCATAAAACGACGAAATCTGTTTGTCTATGTGGCAGTGCCATAGTCTCACCTTTCGTAATGTTTTAATTTAGTAAGAATGCAATGACGAGATGGACTGTACTGTTGTTTACCAGTCTTATTTTATAAATTAGAATAAAATCAGTAAGGGTCGTATTCTTGATCATACCAGCAATTGTTGAAATATTTATCTATTAAATATGTTATATACATATTTAACTCACATAGCATGACCCCGAAGAATCGGAAGAAACGAAAGATAAAATGGCAGATTGTAGAAAGATTTCTACGCCGCGATGACCAAAATCAAGAAAATAATGTCAATTATGTCTATTCTTCATAGAGAAGAGATGGAAGTGGTCATACGACGCGTACTAGGTAAGTATCTATTTGCATCTAAACCAGGGGTTCCCGTGCGTTGATAAAATCTCCACTTGTAATAATATAACTCTGGGCGACTAGCCCCGCTGTCAAAACTTAGAAAGGCTTATCTTTATAGTAAAATCTTATCGCTTAAAATGTAACAATAATTTATAGCAAAAGTTATCAGGTGCGCTGCCTTATTTACAAACAAAAACCACAATATAACTCGTCGCTAATCCAAAACTTTATAATAAATCCTAAACCAAACTAATACTTTAGCTAAATGACATTCGTTTGCATAGTAACAAGTTACTGCACATGCCCGATATTTGGATCAAACTTCCTTAATTAGGCAACTCCGTGTGATATCCCGCCTGCTGCCACATCTGCGACTAATAGTTTGTAGGGGTTCTGCGTTTGCGAGTTTTGAAATTATTTTTGATTTATTTCCTGGGTTTACAAAATATGGGTTTGGATGTGTTTATTTATATTTTACTACATTTTCCCGTGGCACCCGCGTGTATGTCGGAAATCATTGCACGAGAACGTATTATCGGTATAAAAAGTATCGTATGTCTTAACCTAGGTCATGGTCTACTTATGTGCCAAATTTGATCGAAACCCATTCCGTCGTTAAAGCGCCAAAAGGTAACCGACAGTCCAGTTATGTTTAACACATTTTTATTATTAGTATGGAGTACGTTTTTTTTTAAAAAATCTGTACTTTGGTCAGTTTCTTTATCAGATCAAAAAGTCTATCATTAGCCGTAAATAAAAAGGTTCCGCGAGTTCTGCAATTAAAAGTTTCATGTTAGGTTTGAAGATCTACTTACTTAGTCAGACGTTTTATTTCTATTTTTTTGGACACTGATAAACATAGCGAAATGTGGAATACACTTCTATAGCTACCCTTTCGGGCAATACAGGCGTTATAAAATATTGAACAAGAGTTTTTTTTTCAGTTAATGACGCACTTTTTAGTCACAAGCCTACAGAATGAGAGCTTACAAAGCATGGCTAAGTGTTGTTATAATATGAATGGCAATATCCTGTTGGGATCACAGAATCAGATACCCTGGGATAGTCTAACGGCTAGGATACACCTAATCCATCATCGGCCAATTTATGCTCGAATCTAACCAAAACTTATGTAAGAGAAAGTTACTGCCTACACTATTTCAACCGATAACTAGGTGTACGCACTCACTTTCTTTTACATGGGTATGTTTGATTCGATCGGCTGAGTTCGGCCAAAGACATAAGAGCATAGTTCGGATGATGCCAGATTAGGCGTACGCCTCGCGCAAAAGTCGATCAAAACCTAAGATAAAACTAGTATAATCATAAAGTTAGTGATTATCAAAACCTCATCCCACTACCCCCGCGAGACTACCTAGTATGTCAGCAACATTTACAAGAAGCCGCATGCAACTGAAACTGCGGCTGTTGATCTAACTTCACTAATTAACGAACTTACTAAGAATAGTTTGTGGGGCTTACACAACCGGGCGAAATTGAGACCTGGCATTTATTTTGAGGGGATTTAATTGTCTAGATATTACTAGGTTGAATTTTATGATTTTTTGTTGTGGCAACAAAGTACTTTTATGTGGATAAAAGTCTAGACAGTCAGTAAGGTTGACAGCGAGACCGGTTACTTAGAGTACATAGGTACTTTGGTCATTCGTAGGTTATAAACAATCTTGTTAAGATTTTAAATTAAAGATGTTTTCCTGGTGGATTAGAAAGTATTAACATTTTGATTTCACGTCAATATTACAAAAGCTATGGTCCTGAGCGGCATCACAAGGACTATTCCATCATCATGCTGCTACCATGGTGATGATACAAACATTGGACTTAGGTTTTCTGTTCATGAACATAAAGTCTAAGTCGGGTATCTTTTTAACCATTTATTATAATACAAGCCGTGTGCCCGATGGGATTTCCCACAGGCAAAAATTGCGAATTTCCATACAAATATTAACCCCTTTAGGGGGTTAATTATCAAAAATCCTTACTTCGTGCTCTCTGCCGTTATAAAGGAACCCTCGTGCCTAATGTCGTGCTTCCAGATGTAGGAGTTAAGTCTGTACGTTGTCTGTCAATGACTGAATAAATTTAAGATTTTTATTAAATAAATAATTTAACAAATCTAGACTGCTAACCATCAAGACCCAGTCAGCCCTACAAAATCAAAATGAAAATAGATTCTCTTAGACCTCCTGGCAGACTTCCATTTAACCCCAGTCTTGAGAAAATATTTATCTTTTACCATTTAAAATTTTACATTTAAACTTTGATATTATTCTAAACGTGAACGTTAGAATTTACCATTCGAAAACATAAACGGGTCAGTGGGAACAAAATTTGATGTATTTTACAACAGAAGAGTATGAAATAGGTATTGTCAGGGAATGTTCGGTATATAATTATAATCAAATTCAAACTGATTTTGTTATTTCATTCTAAGTAGTTCAGGTAGTTGCTTAGGAGATCATACAGAGCCTCATGTAATTATGCCATTCGATAGATTTCTTTGCAGAAAGGAATGTCATTATTTAGATGTCGTGTGTATTATTAAATGAATACATTTTATCTCAATGTTACTATCCGTGTTTTCAATAAAAACATATTGGATGATAATCAGCAGTTTGTCAAAAACTGCCAGCACATTACAACATAGGTTCCAAAATTAGCACTAGGTACAAAACTTTTATAAAAACCCACACATCCCTTTTAAAAGTTACACCACCCTTCTATCAATATAAACTTTAACCGAAAAGCACTTTACCAAAAGAAACACAAGTTCTAGTTTGATAGCAAAAAACTTTTAAAAGTAAACTTTTTTTTTATTTTTCGCTTTTTTTTCCTTTTCATTTGAAACAAATAAGTTCTTATTTAAGAACTTATTTGTTTTTTTTTATTTAGTTCTACCAACAACTGCTTACACAACTAATATCTTTAAACAACATTCAATTAAAACTTAATAGAGTACCAACAATTACTTAAATGGAAACACCACATGACCAAAATTATATAATGTTAATTGACAGCTTGTGTACACGTCAAATTTACAAGGAATGTGCTAAATATAAACCATCATAAAGGCTTCACAACAAATCAGACAAACAGTTAAGAACTCTAGCTTTTAGTTATTAGGAAATCTAAGTGTGAATCAATTAGATCGCTATAACTACTTAAAACCTTGCACAACCTAGCTTATGGAGAGTTAGATCCCAACGTGGTCCTTCTCTGTGGAGGACAAAGTGGAGTTTGACGACGCGGAATTACTCAGTCAAGGAGAGTCAATTACTCCTTTAAAAATGTTACATACAAACATTGCGTTGTTTAAACATCATTGTTCTTCTAATGTACAAAAAAAAAAATTAAAATGCCTCAGGCATTAAGTCCGCCTTTGTACAGTATTTTTTTTTTTACTTGTGCTTAAAGTTTTAATAAATAAATAAAGTGTGTATGTTGGAAAACTTCAATCTGTTTTAGTAAGAAGGTTGTTTTTTGGTTTTAAGGACGCGTTTGCAAAATTGATAGGTACAAAATCGAACTACTACATTGACACGGGTCACACATACAAATGTACGCACGGCGAGTGCGGGAATCGTAGTCAAGTGAAATCATATTGATACTTTGAAAGTTTGTTATTTTTTTCTTATTTCTTTTACCTACAAAAATATTTCATAAAATTTTACTATATAATATTTAGATACAAATACCTACTCCAGAGACTGACTAATAATAGAGGGCTAACCAACCAAAGTTCACAGCCCACAGGCTGTGGACTTTGGTTTTGTAAGTTATGGTGAGACCTTACCTCCGGACCTGATGGAGTAACCTGAAGGTGTACTTCGGTGACTGCTACTGGATCTCCTCGACGAGTAGAACTAGGTGTGCCGAGCTTGGGCTCGTTTTGTTAGTTATGATGAGACCTTACCTCCGGACTTGATGGAGTGACCTGAAGGTGTACTTCGGTGACTGCTACTGGATCTCCTCGACGAGTAGAACTAGGTATGCCGAGTTTCGGCTCGTTTTGTTAGTTATGATGAGACCTTACCTCCGGACTTGATGGAGTGACCTGAAGGTGTACTTCGGTGACTGCTACTGGAACTCTTCGACGAGTAGAACTAGGTGTGCCGAGTTTGGGCTCGTTTTGTTAGTTATGATGAGACCTTACCTCCGGACTTGATGGGGTTACCTGAAGGTGTACTTCGGTGACTGCTACTGGAACTCCTCGACGAGTAGAACTAGGTGTGCCGAGTTTGGGCTCGTTTTGTTAGTTATGATGAGACCTTACCTCCGGATTTGATGGAGTGACCTGAAGGTGTATACTTCGATGATTATTAAAACAACAAATTAACGTAATCATTTTTTTTTGTGAAGAATGTGCTCTTAGCTCCATATTTCTAGCCTGTCTTAGGTCAATCAAATCTGGGAGGAGACAATTTTTGTAAAATCGAATTAAATATGTTTCCATTTTCTCCTTCCAAAATTGTGGATCTTTTTATATACACTGGTAACTTATTTTGCCAGGGCCTATCCAAATAGCAAACACACAAGTGTCTTGCCTAGTAATGCGCAGCTGCCCCTGAATTTGGTAATAACAACAGATAGTACACATCTTATTTTTCACTCTGTAGTATAGAACTTTCTTTGAGTGTATTCCTAATTTCCTACAATTGCACCAACCGAAGTACACCTTCAGGTCACTCCATCAGGCCCGGAGGTAAGGTCTCATCATAGCTAACAAAACGAGCCCAAGCTCGGCACACCTAGTTCTACTCGTCGAGGAGATCCAGCAGCAGTCACCGAAGTACACCTTCAGGTCACTCCATCAAGTCCAGTGGTAAGGTCTCATCATAACTAACAAAATGAGCCCAAGCTCAACACACCTAGTTCTACTCGTCGAGGAGTTCCAGTAGCAGTCACCGAAGTACACCTTCAGGTCACTCCATCAGGTCCGGAGGTAAGGTCTCATCATAACTAACAAAACGAGTCCAAACTAGACACAACTAGTTCTACTCGTCGAGGAGTTCCAGTAGCAGTCACTGAAGTACACCTTCAGGTGTACTTCAGTGTTTAAAGTACAAGTTTCTGTAAGTAGGTTTGTAAAAGTGTTTGTACAAACCTACTTACAGAAATAAAATCATTTATCATTTATCATTTATCAGGTCACTTCAAGTCCGGAGGTAAGGTCTCATAATAACTAACAAAATGAGCCCAAACTCGGCACACCTAGTTCTACTCGTCAAGGAGTTCCAGTAGCAGTCACCGAAGTAAACCTTCAGGTCACTTCTTTAAGTCCGGAGGTAAGGTCTCATCATAACTAACAAAACGAGCCCAAACTCGCCATACCTAGTTCTATTCGTCGAGGAGTTCCAGTAGCAGTCACCGATGTACATCTTCAGGGCATTTCTTCAAGTCCGGAGGTAAGGTATCATCATAACTAACAAAACGAGCCCAAAATCGACACACCTAATTCTACTCGTCGAGGAGTTCCAGTAGCAGTCACCGAAGTACACCATCAGGTCACTTCTTCAAGTCCGGAGGTAAGGTCTCATAATAACTAACAAAATGAGCCCAAACTCGGCACACCTAGTTCTACTCGTCGAGGAGTTCCAGTAGCAGCCACCGAAGTACACCTTCAGGTCACTCCATCAAGTCCAGAGGTAAGGTCTCATCATAACTAACAAAATGAGCCCAAGCTCGGCACACCTAGTCCTACTCGTCGAGGAGTTCCAGTAGCAGTCACCGAAGTATACCTTCAGGTCACACTCCATCGAATCCGAGACGAATTTGCCTTTATAAACCCTACTTACTTTTAGCGAAACAAAATATTATAATAATGAGAAACCTCCTCCTTTTTTTAAGTCGGTTAAAAATCTGTGATTATAAAAGTTATTATCTTACCTTGTCAAGTATCAAATTTGGTTTATCGAATATTTTGTATTTGTACAGCGATCTTTTTCACCATAGCCGCTAAAAACAGGCGATACGGTGTCCACTCACGACGGCGGCCGAGCGTGGACTGAAGTTTCAATCGAAATGTTTGTGCAATAAATCAAAACAGGGACCAAACATAAAATAACCCATATTGCAACTGTTTAAGATTCACCCGTATTAGCAAAATACGTGAAAAAATAAGTATCGGTTTTTATTTTTTCTACGACAATTTGAGACATTTTTATCAAAAAAAAATACAATTTTTTTAAATTGAATATGTCTGTTTACTTATAGTATTTTTAGAAATCTTAAAATATGTTGATAATAGAACAAAAAATGTACCTAAACTCAAGCCGGTATCGTTAATTTTGCAGAAAGTGGCAACGGAAAATCGTTTTTACAATATATAAAATTATTATTTTCAACAAAATTGTTAATACAATTTGAAGATGGAGAACCACTCTATATGTGGTAGTTATTAATTATATTTGATTAGGTTTAGTTTTGTCACAAAATGTACCGAAAAACAGCATAATTTTGTCAGATTTGCAAACGCGCCCTTAAGGACTTTTTCTGTTGGCAAAGCTCTTTAGCGTTGCCAAAACAAAAAGTTATATGCCAAACGACGCGTTTTCGAACGCGTTCTAGACGCAAACTATTCGGAGCGTAGTGGTGCCGCCACATCAAACTGTAGTATTCTAATATGCTACGTACCAAACTATATTATACAATAGAATTTTGTTTTACTTTAGAAGAAAAAAAAAGTAGATGGACCTTTTTAAATTAAATAAATACCAAAATAAATAATACCTCAAGATACTGGTTCTGACTATATTTTCAATACCTTAGCATAATCAGCCTATAGTGTTCCCACTGCTGGGACACAGGCCTCCTCTCTTTGAGAGGGAATGGGCTGTAATCTATCACGCGGGACCAGTGCGGGTTGGTGGATATGGTTGATTTTATATGTGACATGGTACAATAGGCAAAACTTAAAAAAAAAACCTTATTTGTCTCCTAAAAATGAGCCCCATATTCAAAATTTATTTATTTACTCTTACATTACACTTCCGTGTTTTGATCTCAGAAATTCATATGTGTACCAAATTTCAACTTAATCGGTCCATTAGATTCGGAGCAAAATGGCTGTGTCAGAGGGACAGATAGACAGACACACGAGTGATACTATAAGGGTTCCGTTTTTACATTCGGACGCAAAAAAACAAAAAATTGAAGATGTGTCTTTGGTTGTGGGCCACTGCCTCTCATAGAGAGGTATCCCAGCAGTTGGAACGTATATTATAGGCTGAGCTATAATAATATGAAGATACACTAATTAAATAAGTTTTGAACCACTACGTGGTCGCCTTGTATATATGGCTTTGCTTTATAAAATAACGAACTGGACTGTCGCACTAACGAGACGGAATAAACTAATATACAGGGTTATTGGTTGTATGTCGGCAATCCATTAAGGGGATGTAGGAGAGGTCATTTGCAACAAAATGACCCCTGATGACCCCTATGCAAATGTCAACCATTTTCGAGTAATTTCACATTTAATATGTTTTTGCGGTACACAACTTGTTTCTTTTTTAATTATTATTATCTGCTTCTACTTCAATACATATTAATCAATCATAACAAGACATTATCTTTAATAGTTTTACAAATCGTTACAATTTTCTATCATTTTAAGCAGGTTATTTGACTGAAATAGTCGATTTCTGCAAAAAAACACGTAAGCACTTTATCGACAGAACATTCCAAAAACATGTACAATTTGTCAGCTAACCAACGAGATACAATAAGATACAACGAGATACAAAACAAAGAGTCAAATTTCTCGAAAATGGTTGACATTTGCATAGGGGTCATCAGGGGTAATTTCCGCTTTTTTACTAGATTGACCTTAGGGGGTTTCAAAAATATAACACCCATATAAGACGAAAATTAAAAAATAAACATTAAACCCGACTGGAACTTACAAGTTCCGATCAAGATCACTTTTCAAGCAGTCTAATGTAGTTTTTTTTTTTACATTATTATCGATACGTAATGAGTTGCTTATAATTACGTTAAAGTAATCAAAAAAGCAGGTTTTAATTATTTGAGTTATGCTGGCTCTAAAATAATTGTCAAGCAAGAGTCATTTGTGTTTCTTATCAGAATGAACATAGAAAATAGTGAGAAAGTTTAAATGACACATTTTTTTATCTAAGTAGTTTGGCAGCAGATAATTATTTTTTAAAGCTAAGTAGTTCCCCGAACAGACTCCGTATCAAGAATTTCTGCCGGTAATAAAACTAATAAACGTCTCAGTACTTTGTTTTATTATCTCTTATTTCTAGAAAAACTTAAAAATCTTAGAATTTAATTGACCTGTAAGGGTGTGATTACACCTACACGATCGACATTCATTGGTACAGTTGATAGACGTTGATTAAAGTCAGTGTTGATCTTTAATGTGGTATTATACTAAGCCGATATGTCACGTCGCCGTCGCATCGATCGGGTTATCAAACATCGATTTTTTACTTATCGATCAATTGAACGATGTCGTATTAAACTCTTTCAACGTGGATCGGTCAATTATCATTGAGCTATACAACAATGCATTATCATGAGCTATACAACAGAAAGAAATTGGGTATTTTTAACCGACTTCCAAAAAGGAGGAGGGTATATGTTCGATAGTATGTATGTTTTTTTTTTTTTGTATGTTCACCGATTTCTCCGTCAATTGTGAACCGATTTTGAAAATTATTTTTTTGTTTGAAAGGGTATGCTTCCGAGGTGGTCCCATTATCACTAAGTCAGAATCTGATGAGGGGAACCCATGAAAATCGAGGGAAATCCTCAAATTTTATAGGCACACGTATAGCGATTTGGGTATTTTTTATAGTAACTCCTGCATTGGCTCTCGGAAAGCACCATTCGGTGAAGTGGAATGGATGATGAAGACCAGAGGTGGCCACCGGAACATCTCAATAATAAGTATTTCAAGAGTTGCGATTAGATTTTAATATGGTTGCTAAGCAATTTAATCTCGTCACAATGCATATGGGGAACCCACCATCAGCTCCAGTGGTTTTGTTTCTTAACAGGAGAACTCCTCAACAATTAACGTCCCTGCATCGGGACAAGAAATATTTTGTAAAAGGTGATGAGCAGTTGACATTAGGCTATTGTAACTTAGATTTATTAATAACTGACTCACTAAAAAGTGAAAAAAAAAAAACAACCAACTTCCAAAATTAAAGTTATTTTTGAGTTTGTACGGTTTTTTTGAAGTTGGTTGTTTTTTTTTGTAAAAAAGTTTTTTTAATGGATCGATCGAACGATAATCGTTTGCCGTTCGACGTGTTTTACAAGCCACATTCATCCATAATTCTGACCTTACACCAAGCGATCGACGCTGATGAAGGCATCGGTCATGCAAGTGTAATCACATCTTAACTGCCCTAGTTTAAGTTTCCTGATGACGCAAGCAGCGGTGTTATTTGCTTAATTAGTCAACTTGAAACTTTATCGTAAGAGGAGAGATATCATGAAAGCACTAGGAAGACATAAGTTGTTACTAGTTCTTGAATATTTGATTCAGGTGAATCTTTTAGTAGTCTGGCTTTTAAGTTCACCTATAGTATGTGTCTTAAGATTGCGTAATCTTTAGACTACCTTATTGGTATAGTGGTTGCAAGTGCTCCTGCTGCCCTGTGCTAAGTTTTGTCCTGGGTGCAATTCCCAGATCGGAGAAAATGTTATTGAGTTTGATCGTAGTCAAAATCATAGGACCTACAGTACATTAGTATCACATAGGACTTATAACTAGCAAAATAATATTGTATAAGAGACACAAGAACAAGAAGCATGCTGTTGTATGTTATGTATGTGTTTATAAAAGAAGATAATCTAGTCAATTATTTTAAAGAGATTACTCTCATAGTATAACATGATCTAATTCCTCAGCTTGAATGCTGGTCTTAAAAGTTTCATCACTCAGCTCCTCTCCGCTTTTACACCTCTCCCCGTGTGAAAGCTGCAGCATCATTTCACAGAAGACTAATTCCATAAAAGACTAACAGATGCATCTAAAAGTTCCACAAACTCATTAGCCTAGTTCGGCTCACCTTCGGACGTTAGTTAGGTAACTAATTAAGCCGATGTGAGATCAGCGCGCGACATAAGCTGGAAAGTTGTCCTGTGTTTATAAGTTGTTTCATGAGTATGAGTTTTTTATGTGTCTGTCTTAGTACAGTAAGTTTTTTAGCTTGGTCTCGTTTGCTTTTAAGTTGTGGTTATTTATATAACACATGTAAATGAAGATCGTCCTCTTCATTATGTTAATTCATAATTTCCCGCGCACACGCATTGACGTTTGACAGTTGAGACGTCTGTGGCGACTATGCAGACTATGACATATGATGGAAGGTTAAGTGAACTTAAAAGATAAATTAAAACTAATATTATTGTGTATAGTGCAAGAACTTGTGAAGTGAAATAATAGCTTTAAATGTTGTTTCTCTTTTCAGGTAATATTACTATGTAATTTTGTTCGTAAAACTTTGTTGAAAAATGTTCAAACATGGTCTAATAAAACTCCTCTCTTTTCAGAGCAACGCAATTAAGCTTTTTATTTCGAAGAAATCAAAAATTAGACTAATTTACAAATAATACATTATAAAACAACATTTCGAAGGCTGTTTAACAATGATGGAGAAGTTAAGATTTGAATTTACAGTAAAAGCAGGTGAAGATCCGAAAACAAACGTAATTGGTATAACCTCAATTACTGATGTTAACCAATGCATCTTTTTAATCCCGGAACAACTTCAACACGTAAAACTACATGAAACGGTGGTTAAAACACAAGCCTTTCATAAAATAAAAAATACACTACAAAAAAGACATGACAAAAGGCAAGTCTGGATATCATTAACACCTGAAATGAGTCAGGAATATATGGATGAGGATGGAAATATGCTGTTCAAGGGATTTTTACTAGAAGAAATATTGCCAGAACAACAACAAGCTAAAATGGCTGGGATCTCAGAGACGGCTTTGACAAGAATCTTAGAAGGCTTTGCAGAAACAAAAAGAGATTCATCAAAGTCCATTAACATTAAAAATCTGTCTGAGAAGATTGTAATAGAAAAATTCAACAAAAAAAGTGCTAATGTATCCCAGTGGATACAAAATTTTGAACAAGAATGTACACGTACAGGAATAGAAGAATATCCAAAGAAAATTGAGGCTCTTAGATTTTTCATCCAAGGCAGCAGCAGTAGTTGACATCGCGGCGACGACCGTCCAGGCCACGCAGATCAAGGAGGAACCTGTGTACCGGCTGAGCGGGCAGCGCGGCCAGCGCGCGCACGACGAGCGTGCCGCAGCCACCCGCAGCTCGAAAAATAGTTCCGAGGAAGTTCGTCGGTGTACAGTGTGCGGTCTCAGAAACCATGACTCTGAAAAGTGTCGTTTTAAAAACTATCGGTGCCAAGTGTGTGGTGTAAAAGGCCATCTAAAGAAAATATGTGTAGTGCTTAAAAGGGTGAATCACGTTTCCATTGTTTGAACACGGAGGAAATAATATCGGAGCAAAGTGACTGCGAGGAATGTGAATTATTTAACTTGAGGTATGTTAGTAACTTGCCTATCACAATAAAGGTATTGATTGATGCTGTAGGTTTAGATATGGAGTTGGATTCGGGGTCGGGGGCTAGTGTAATTTCCAAAACGCTTTACAATACATATTTTTCTGATCATATGCTGATAAAATCTAACTTAAAAATGTGTCTTTACAATGGGTATAAAATTTCGCCTTTGGGATATTTTCAAGGTCAAATTACGTACTTAAATAATACCCAAGACATTAAAATAATAGGTCTTTACCTATGAAATTGCCGTTTTGTATGAACAAATTTAAACGAATTTTTTTCATGAATTTTTTATTTGTATTAATCGAAGTAATCACCCATGCAATCAATGCATCTTTGCCATCGCAGTGGCAGTTTATTGATGCCCTTCTTAAAGAAATCAGCTGGACGGGAGGCAACAAATTCTTCAAAGGCATTTTGTACTGCCTCTCGGGTATTAAATTTTTTTCCCGCCAAGAAGTTATCCAAATTCTGGAAAAAGTAGTAGTCTGTAGGCGCAAGGTCTGGTGAGTAGGGCGGATGACGGAGAGCTTCCAACCCCAGTTCTTGCAACTTGGAGACCGTCTGCTGTGCAGTATGAGGTCGTGCAGGAGCAGCGGAGACGAGCGATTGACCAATGCTGGTTGGAGATGCGCCAGCTTCTCCATCATTGTGTTCAGTTCTTCACAGTACACATCTGCAGTAATGCTCACCCCGTTTGGTAAGAAGCTGTGATGAATCACACCGGCGCTAGACCACCAAACAGTGACCATCACTTTTCTAGGGGTAAGTTTTCGTTTAGGGCATTGTTTAGGTGCTGAACCAGGATCCAACCAACTTGCTGAGCGCTTACGGTTATCAAACAGAATCCATTTTTCATCGCAGGTAACAATGCGGTTCAAAATTCCTTCATTTGTGTGTCTGTTGAGCAGTGCAAGGCACGTCTCGACGCGTACTTCGCGCTGGCGATCATTGAGTTCGTGGGGCACCCATTTGTCAAGCTTTTTTACCTTGCCAATTTGACGCAAATGGACCAATATTGTTTTGACGCTAACGTCGAAAGCTGCTGCTAATTCAGCCGTAGATTGTGTATCATCAGCTTCCACAATCGCCTTTAATTCGTCATTGTCGACCAAAGTCTTCGGACGACCGCGAGGTTCATTTTTCAGGTCGAAATTTCCAGAACGGAAGCGAGCAAACCAATAACAGGTGGTGCGTTGGTTTGTAGTGTTAGCTCCGTAAACGTCGTTGATGTTGCGTGCCGCTTGTGCCGCGTTGCTGCCACGACGGTACTCATATTCCATAATTACTCGAATTTTTAACGTATCCATGATGACGAAAAAGATTGAAATGCGATGAAAATGTAACACTAATCAATAAAGAAATGACTACTTTTAGAAAAAAAAATCCATGTTTTTAAAATAAAATTAATTTGAAATTAGAATTCTTAGCCAAACAAAAATTATTTTGATTTGAAATGGCCAGTACTGCAGAACGGCAATTTCATAGGTAAAGACCTAATATTTGTATTGCTGAACGAAGCCCCACCGTTACTAGGACGAGATTTTATGTCGAGTTTTAGGATATACTTTACTTCGGATATCAATAAAATCGTAACCCAATCTATAACAGAGTCCGACGCGAAAGAAGTGCAGAAACTTTTATCTAGATACTCCGACTTGTTCAATGACGAACTAGGTAGGTTTAACAAATTTGAGGTGAAACTTGTTTTAAAAGAGGGTACCCAACCAAAATTTTTTAAGCCTCGTTCTGTGCCTTTCGCTTTAAAGGAAAAGGTGGAGGAGGAGATAGATAGACTGATAGGTCTAAGGATATTAGAACCGGTTAAATTTCCAAAATACGGAACTCCTATTGTTCCAGTACTAAAAGAAAATGGAACTGTTAGGATAGCCGGTGATTATTCAATAACATTAAATAAAGATTTAGAAATAGATAAATACCCAATGCCTAGGATAGAAGAGGTTTTTGCCAAGATAGGTGGAGGGGAGTGCTAGAGCAAAATAGACCTTAGTAATGCTTATAACCAATTTGTCCTGGAGGAATCGTCGCAAGAGCTGACCGCGATAAGTACATGTAAAGGTTTTTTCAAATATACCCGACTTGTATATGGTTTAGCAAACGCCCCAGCCATTTTTCAAAGGGCGATGGAAGCATTATTAATTGGCATAGAAAGTGTTAGCATATGGTTCGATGACGTATGTGTAACTGCGCCGACTAGGCAACTACATTTTAGCAGGCTAGACGAAGTACTAAATAGATTGAAAGAGGCCGGGTTAAAATTACATAAAGAAAAATGTTGTTTTCTTCAGGATAGTGTCATCTATCTAGGCTACATTATAGATAGACATGGATTACGAACTTGTCCTAAAAAACGGAAGCTATTACAAATGCGCCGCGGCCAACAAATGTCACAGAAGTTAAGCGATTTATAGGATTAATTAACTATTATCGTAACTTTATACCGAATGCATCAGCTAGGTTGCATCCGTTACATGAATTATTGCGTAAAGGAGCGCAGTGGGAGTGGGGCGAACGTCACGAACGTGCATTCAATAGTGTTAAGGTCGAGTTATCATCGGAAAGAGTGCTAGCCCATTTTGATCCCTCAGCGCAGTTAGTGTTGACGGTGGACGCGGGGCCGGCCGGCTTGGGCGCGGTGCTAGCGCAGCGCGACAATGACCGTGCGCAACTCGAGCGACCGCTGGCGTTCGCATCAAGATCATTGTCAACAAGTGAAAAAAATTACAGTCAGATTCAGAAGGAGGCAACAGCCATTATTTTTGCTGTCAAATATTTTCACCAATATCTGTATGGACGTCAAGAACCGTTTGTCCTTAAGACTGATCATCGTCCATTACTATCGATATTCGGGAAGAAAACAGGTATTTCAGTCATGGCCGCATCGAGGTTACAACGTTATGCGATAATATTATCTGCATATAACTATAACGTCCAGTATATTAGAAGTGAAAATAATGTCGCGGCGGACTATTTGTCGCTCTCGCCTTTACCAGAACCAGACTGTAGACCGGAAGTACAAAATGATCTGTCTTTTCTCAATTTCTTAGATGCAAACGTCGCTCCGCTAACTTTTAGTGATATTAAAACAGAAACTTGTAAGGACGACACTTTAAAAACAGTGATTAAGTATGTGCTGAACGGCTGGCCACGTAAGATTAATTGTAAACTGGTTTTGCCCTTTTTTAACTGCAAAACGGATTTAGAGGTTGAAAATGGTTGTATTTTTCGAGGCCACAGAGTTGTGATACCAGCTGTGTACCGAAATAGGTTATTAAAAAAACTACATTCGGGTCATTTCGGCGTGGTAAAAACAAAAAGTGCAGCTCGTAGTAGATTTTGGTGGCCATCGATCGATAAGGACATAGAGGAATGGGTTGGCTCATGCCACACGTGCGCCGGCACTCGCGCCGCGCCGCCGCGCGCGCCCCCGGTGCCCTGGCCGCGCGACTCGTCTCCGTGGCGACGCTTGCACATTGACTATATGACTATAAACCAACATGTATACTTGATCGTCATAGATTCATATAGCAAGTGGTTGGAGTGTTTACATATGAGTTGCGGTACTACAAGTCGGGCGCTTATAACAAAAAACTTTTTTACAAAAAAACAACCGACTTCCAAAAAAAACACTAAAAGACGTGAAAAATAACTTTAATTTCGGAAGTCGGTGCCTTTGGTTTTGTATTTTCGTGTTTGGCCACCGACTTCCGAAATTAAAGTTATTTTTCACGTCTTTTAGTGTTTTTTTTGGAAGTCGGTTGTTTTTTTGTAAAAAAGTTTTTATTTTTCACTTTTTAGTTGCGGTACCTACCCCACATAAATTCGTATACCACTACTTGGTGTGTAAATAACAGTGACAGGAAATTATTAACACATCATCCATATAAACTAAGTGGAAAAAATCTGCAGTATTGAGGATAACTCAAAAACTACTGGTCAGACCTTGATCAAATTTAAATGGGACCACATGTAAAGCACCACCTATCAAATAAAAAAAGAATCATCCAAATCGGTTCACCCAGAAAAAAGTTCTGAGCTAACACACATAAAAAAAAAAAAAAAAAAAAAAAAAAAAAAAAAAAAAAAAAAAAAAAAAAAAAAAAACATACAGACGAATTGAGAACCTCCTCCTTTTTGTGAAGTCGGTTAAAAATTAAAGGAATTGTTTTCTAGGTTCGGTATACCGAGTGTTATAGTTTCCGATAATGATGTAAAAATTAAGTCACATGAATTTAAACATTTTTGCGAAATGAACGGTATCAGATATATAACGTCCCCAATTTATCACCCTTCCAGTAACGGGCAGGCGGAAAATTCTGTAAAAACATGCAAGAAGATGATAACATGTAATTAGCGAAAACAGTTACCAAAATGTGATCAACGAAAAACTACTAGGATTTTTATTTGATTACCGCAACACACCACATTGTGAAACGAGCGAACGCCCAGCAAAGCTTATGTTTGGCCGAAATATAACATCAAGGCTGGATCTGTTACTGGAAGATGGTCATAACAAGGAAACTAATAATGATAATTTAAAAACTAAAAGAACATTAATCATAGGCGATAGGGTATGGTTAAAATGGTACATAGCTAGGATAGGGATATGGGTTTTTGGTAAAATAATTAAAATAATAGGTAACCGTATGAACGAAATATTAGTTAAGGATTATAATGTAAACTGTAGAAGGCATATTGACCAGATAAGAAAATATACAGGTGCAACCGTTATGGCGGAGAACGGCGCACGTGCTGATGTCGTGAGCCGGGTGAGCCCCACGCACTCAGTACCGCCGAGCCCGCGCTCCCCGCTTGCGGCGGAGGCACAGCTGCCACAAACATTACCTTCTGTCATTGAATCGCAGGCTAACGAAAGCGAGAGAAATGATATAGGGGAGGAGGATGAGTGGGCTGAGGCTCAAAGTGAAGTCGATGCTAACGATCATAATAATGCAGAGACTAATCAAGAAGTAGCCGAAGATCGAGGCGATCGTTCTTTTGAGCCACAGCCTACAAGACCAACTCGTAGTTGTAGACGTAAGATTAATTGTAAGGTTTAAATTGTAAATGTATCGCACACCAAGCATTTAAATAACTAGACTCGAGTATGTAAACAAACTCACATAGAACTGTACGCTTAAAATGTGTTTATAGATTGAGGATAAAGATTGATGGGGTGTGCGACCAGCCGAGTTTGTCGGCCTCTTGTGTAGTTATGTAAGCAGTGTTGCCAATACACTCACGCTTTCTTCCTTGTTCCCTTTTCTTCTTCTTATTTTTTTTATTTTTTATAACTCTGTGTATGGTAGTCCATTGCTAACGGTAGGTGGGGGATAGGGATTGGGGGGGGGCAGGTAGGTGGGGGGGTTGGCGGCGGGGAGGGGGGGTAGGTGGAACCATAGGTACGAAACACCGGGTTTTTTTAAAGTTTTAAATGTGTCAAGTTCATTTTGGACTACCATTGACTAATAATTTAATGTAAGATAAAGCACTGCGAAGACAAAGAGGTATGCTTTAAACATCACTTCGAAATTCGAACAGTATCATGTTTGTGAATCCGCCATGATTTGTGTCCATATAGATTGAGGAGCCATTTAAACGCGGACCGACATTTGTTAGTTAACTACCTGATTATGTAGGCCAGAACCTGGAATGTGTAGTTAAACCCTCTAAAAGTTACATGACGTTAAAGGTAGCTCCTTAATTCAAACGTCTGAATTGAGAAGCCACCTTAGAACTTAAAATATATTAGTTCGCTTTTGATTTGTGTGCGGTTACTTAAGGGGCTAAGAACAGCTAAAGCGCGGTCACTGTCGGACTGCATAGAAAAGATAGCGAAGTGCGATGACACAACGCTGGTAATTTATTGCAAAATACGAAGCAATTATCTATTTACAAAAAATCTATTGATTGGACAAAAAAAATTAAAACACCATTGCGTTAATATGTTGCTTCTAGAATAATCTGACAAAAAATCTAAATTATTGCATGTAAGGTTTTTAATCGTTAAAAGAAATTCTTACAGGTATATCCGAGATTTTTTTCTATCGTACCAAATTGGATCAAGAACATTGTGTTTTCAACACACTATCTAACTAGAATATATCCCGAAGAATATCATATACTTTTTCTGATTTTGTTTACTGCAGTGGATCATTATATACTTTTAGGCATTATAACACTTGCGTTTAGGTCCTGTAGTCCCCTTAATTGATGATTGAAGTGAACTTTACAGAACAGCACTGAGTGAACTGATAGTATCTAAGTAAAGTACTAACGCGCAAACAATAACCTGCTGGTTAAGCGCAGTGCTCGTTCTTTAGGTTAGATTTTGATTTTGAACAGTGACAGGACAATCGGGTTGCGTTTAACTAAGTACGCTTATGCATTATTTTTCGAGAGCTAGGTACTTCCAAAAATAAGTCTCATGAGGGGCCCTGCTCGCGCAAGTTTTAGTAATAAGTTACTGTAATATTGCCGACCGCAGTTTTGAGCGATATTTCCTTCCCTCCTAATTTCCATACAACAGAACGAGAGGGATACTCATCACACGCGCTCAATCAGGGCGCTTCCGCCGCAGCAATAGCCAATTGGAGCATGAATCCACAGTGATTTGCAACAAATACTCTGGCATTAAGACTGGAGGCAACCGCAACGCTTCGCACCGCAACCACATCGCACCGCGAATAATACCTAATATCTATATCAAGAAACTGAAAAACTCTTTATTTTATAAGTGTTGGCCGACACAAGTGTAACATTTAAAAACCAAGTGATAGTGAGAAATCATCACAGTGAAAGGAAGCAATCCAGTGAACACGTGGGACGTCTGCATAGGCTGTTCTTGAGTCAACGTGTTTCGTTCAGAAGGTTCAAGTAAGTCCATCTATCCCTATTTTCTCACTCATAACCTCATATTCCCTTTTGCTCAATTCTGTGTGTCGTCCAATATTTATAAGCCCGCAAAGACAAAAAAACAAATAAATTACATCCCCGCTATTGGTCCTTCGGAGTCGTAATAACTTATATACCAGGCCCGTTGTTTGATCAGTAGTCAAACATACTAATAGTTAAAATGCGTTATTTAAACTAACAATTTGTTAAAAATTACAGAAGTTTGTTGTTTGACAAATGGTTAAAGTAACTACAGTTAAAAAAAATGTCAATTTGCTATAAAAGTTAACCATGTGCAGACAGAGTAGTAAAACTTTGAAAGCTATTGACTACTGTCAAGTGACTAATTGTTAAAATTACTAATGATCATGTATAGCTATGTATCAAACCACGGGCCCTAAGTGACGTATGTTCTATCAAAAGCATTAGTTACGAACAGTGCCAAAAGATCTTGCATTATCAAGATCGCAATTAAACATTTCACGCTGTCAAAAACTGACACAATCTTTTTCAATCATTTTTAAACTCTAATCAAAAATTAGAAAACCTTTGTCCCACGGTGACACTGCTAGTCTGGCATTTTTATTACCTTATAAAGTAAATTATTTCATGAATATTTATGCAGCTTTGCAACACTCACTCACTCTTTGTAACACACAGTAAGGTTCAAAATGTTGATCAAAATTATCTTGTAATAACGTATTCGTAGTCGCGTAGCAGCTCGTAGCAGACATCTGTTAAGTCTACGCCGCTACGAGGGGTCTACGACGTGAGTTCATAAACATTATGAAAAGGTAAAATGGAATTTTCTGAATATTCGGGGTGTGTAACAAAATAAATAGGATCTTGGTACTTGATTGATTGTTGTTTCTAAAACCTTGTTAACTTAGTGAGGAATATAACGCTTATTAATCATGTAACGTGACTAGGCTTAGGTGTTGGTTTCAGTAATAACTTATTTTATTTTATATTCGCTTGTGTGTATGTGTGGTGAATTGACAGCTTGTTTATTGTTTAGAGCTACGAGGTAAACACGACTGCAGGCTTCGAATATTATACTGATAGTTAGTAGTTTATTAAGAAAAAGTTTAGATAAATTATTAATAAAATCACGTGAGATGGTCCTTATGCCAAAGTCAACGTGGAATTTATTATAGGATGCTTATTGTAATTTATATTTATTTTAACTACGTCTGTTTTTTTTGTTACTGTTAGTTTATCAAGCCTACATCATTTCTGAAAATACGATTAATTGTTTCGTACCACGGAAACGGTTATAGTTTAATTTTTCTTTGTTATACATTGTTATAGTGGCCAGAGTAGGTAAAGTCAAGAAAATCAAATCAATCAATCAAAGGAATCAAACTGATTACCAACTTAAATTATCCGTACAATTTTTTTTTTAAACATCCACACATTCATATCATAACTGTCATTCTTTGACAGTTATTGTTGTATGTTATAGCTATAACATGGCAAATTGATATAGTGTATCCATTTAATAATTAATAAACAACAAACAGCAACAACACACAACAACAACATTAATAATTAACAGGCTAGCAAGAAATAGCTGGTCCCAACCTGATGGTTCACAATATACAGCCCTGTGACCTACCGACAGGCTGGCAGACGGCGAAGGCTTAGGAATAGGGTCTCATTCATAAATTACGAACCCCTAAAAAGTATTAAAGATTTTTTTGAATTAATATTCCCTGTTTTTCAGTTAGACGTCACCCAAAAATCAGCCAAGCTGAATTGGGACTGCGCCGGACACGTTTGCCGCATATCGGATGCATTGTGGGCTAAGACCACCACAGCATAAGTTTCTAAAAACGTCCAACTGCGGCGCGGAAGACCCAGGCGTAGATGGCGGGACGAACTTGACGCTCATAGGGTGGATTGGCTCATATTGGCTCAGGATCGAGTTGGAAGGGAGGCCTTTGTCTTGCAGGTGGACAATACAAGCTGATTATTATTATGTATTATTATTCAGTAGTTAGAAAATAAAATAAGTAGTTGTAAACTTAATACTAATTGCAAAACTTGCGCTGCAGACCGTACTATTTATTCTGTAAACAACTTTAACGGGTTTATTTTCTCTTTTAGTTAGTAAATAACTAAATTAGTAACAGGAAGCAGCTTTGTGAAGTGGAAATTCTAATGAAGAATTTCAGTTTTTTTAAAAGGATTAAGAAGAGCTGTTAGAGAACTCGTTTCTGAGTTAAACTCGCATCGCTCGGCTGATAGTCGCAAGAGTAAGTAGGTACGCTTATGAATGGCAGAAGGTGAACCTTATTTTTATGCATATAATGTTTATTTTCGTACGTATAAGCCAACGTGATCAAGCGTTATATTCTAATATGAACGTAATGGGAATAGTAAGCGCGGGCTGTTTATCGTGCCTTCTTGTTCATCTTGGCTTGTGGCTTGATGACTTTTTACGTCCATGTGTCACCCTAAATATTTGCGTTCTTGGGCTCTGTTCACGGCCTCGAGCTATACGACTGGCATCAAACGCCTTCACCTGTGTCCGTCCGTCCGCAATCCCATCGCGGTAGCTCGTCGCATGCCGTGAACAACTTTTAGCTTTCTCAGCAGTCGTTATCGCAAGACGCGTATCGCTTGAGCGTGTAGCTCGAGACCACGGGGTTAGGGTGACATATGAGTGAAAAGGATTGTCGAGCCAGAAGTACGTTTACCTACTTGCTGATGCGTCTACCAGCCACTTACAGTTTGCTCCTAGTACTAAACGTCAAGTTACTTTTATATACATTCGAATAGAAACTCAAAAACATCTGACCCACGCGTTCAAACCACGTTCAAGTTATATTTTTCGCCGGCGGCGGACCCAGTAAGCCTCAGTAAAACCTAAAGTATACAAGTGAGTATTAATTGCGTAAGTTGCGAACCCGCTGTTATTGCGCCTGTTTTATAGTAGCTTAAGTTATAAACGGACTTTGGAAGTTAGTGCTTAAGTTTTCTTGAGGAGATTTTAAGTTTTTTAATGATTTAGTAAACTCGTCTCTTGCTTTTTGTCGTAAAAGGGACTGAAAAATGTTAAGAGGATGTTTAGGAGAGTTTTTTCGGGCTGCTAGTAACACGATACTGTCATCACGGATACAGTCGTTAAAGCGGTTTTCAAACGACGCTACTCACCGCCACGGAAGGCAGAGGCGGCGAAACGGATCTTGTGGCGGTGAGCGTGCCTGTTCGCGCGGATGGGCTTAAAGCGGTGCGCCGCGTGGACATAAGTGCAACACACTATTATCCCACAGTGATCCGCGCGGAAGGGCGGCGCGAGCGCCAGTCGTCAGTACCATCGGCGCTGCACGTGTGTTAGGAATCAACGGATTGGATTACATACAAGCCAATGTGACATGAGATCCACTTCACCGCCTGCCACGTCGGTGCGCGGCGTCGTCGTGTGAGAATCGCCTAAGTGTGGTGATTCATGAAAATTATATACATCTAGATATTATAAACAATTTTAAGTAGGTATTTACTTTTCATTTGACCTGAGCTTTTACACACTAAAAATAAGATACATGTAATTACTGTATCTATGTAGTTAAAATAACGTTATAAAAAACTTGCATGACATGTACACCTATTTTATTTTCTTGTATAACGAGAAGCAACTTCTTTAACTTCCGCACCCCAAAAAAGAAAAACTTTAAAAAAGTCAACATGCAAAATAAATTAACCAAAATAATTCTTTTGGGCCACAAATTACCGGGTCTTTACCGGGCCTTTTCTTGCTTCCTGTAACATTTCCTATACTTTCAAAGACGATTTTCAAAGGTTTCGACTTATAATCATAATGACGAAAATCCTTCTGATGATCTGATGACAAAATGAAGGAAGAATAATTTGAATGTTGAGTCAAGATTAAGGAAGATGAAATGTCTCATACCGGGATAATGTATGTATATGAAACTTATATCAGTCTGCAAGGAGATTACAAGATGTATAATCGTGACCCCGTGTTAACAAGATATACACATATAAGTTGTGATACATGTTTTCAACCAAACTTGTAAAATACTGGTCATATTATCTATACAATGTAATATATAAAACATGTATTAACATTGTTTCAGATATGTTTTGTTAACAATTTTGCTCACATTTTTGACATTTGTGACTTTTTTCTACAAGTTTTGTTTTAGGTGCAAACGATAAAGAAAACAATCTATATCTACAACATGTTTAATACTTTGGTATGAACATGAAAAGCTTCGCATACGGCGAGTAAAAATAATGTCAAGTAAGCACTTCTTACACAATCACCCAAATGTAAGTTTTGTTGAAACACGATAGAATATTGAAATGTAAATCTACCTAAACCAAGTCAAATTCTAAACAAGTGAAGGGCGTAGCGCTACCCTATAAATTAAATTAAATTTTCTATCATTTACATTTTCGGGACACTCCTACAAAGGTCTGAGAATAAGACTAGGCTAACATAAAATGTGTGCGACATCTACAAAGATATTTAGCTGGATAGTAAAGCCTTTAACCTTATTATTTGCTTTAACTTATTTTATTTGACAGTTATATGTTAATGAATTTAAAGTTAGCTCTGAAGTTTAGATCTTAAAATTATTTAAACAGTTGGGTTTTCATAGTAAGTAGTTAATATTATTAATCCAACTAAGCCAAATATGCTTGTTTTTGGCTGATGTCAGTAGTGCAACTGCTGAGGTTAGAACTTGTATTCTTTCAATGGGGGCTATCGTTTTTGTGCTCACCAGGTGGCGCCACTGGCGAGTAAGGTCCTGTCAGTACTTTTGTTTGATGTTTTGGATATGTTTAAGTTCCCATAAATTCATAATATGTTTAGTCTATTACATTTTAAATTTTAAAATGAATATTTAGATTATAATGTTCCTAAAATTGGCAAGAATGAAGCAGACAAATTTTATTCTTTCATAAGTGCTACCAAATTATATCCTAACTTTTTTACTTAATATCTTAAGCCATAATTAATTAGGAATGGCACAACCATTACAACATTTATGAATCATTCGTTAAAATCCGTGATAAAAAATCCCATAAACAGTGAATGTTCAGTACATTTGACATCTAGAGACCTTACTCTACCCTAACGTCTCTAGCGGCGAACTCAAACGCAGTAGCCCTCATTGCCCGATCCATGCCAGCTGGTCGAAAAAAACTTAATTAATTTGTTATAAAAGTGCACAGTCAGACATAGCTAATCAGAAAAGAATATCCTTGGCCAAAAACCGTTTTTTTTTTAGTTTGCTCTAGCAAAATCCGCACCAAGATGACTTCAAAGCACAATCGTCCTCATTCTGTAAAACTGCATTATATTCATATAAAACTCTTCCCTGTCAGAAAACGCACGCACGCAGCCTAGGCCTCTGAAAGAAAATATATTTTAAACATAATTTCTATCATACTCGTATATTGAAAGGTTTGATGTTATTTACACAGGTGTAGAGCACAAAAAGTTTTCGTAACTCACTGAGGGTCAAAGTTTGTATGCGAACAAGTCGTCACGCGCTGTTCTGAGAAACATCACACGTGGAAGTGAACGGCCTAAATTGCTCTGATCGATACACCCACGCTTGTAAGGAAACTCTTAAGTGATACGAAACTTCTTTATGGACACCTGAGCCTATTGACCTTTTTAGGGCTTGGTTTTTCTGTTATAAAATAGGAGCACACCAGAAGACCAGGGTCCTGTCATTATGAGTTCAAAATATTTGTCTGATACGAAACGTTTGACTTTAATAATGTATTCGTTAGTGAAAACATATTTTTCTTTCTATTTTCTAAGCTAATTATTTATCTTTTCTCGTTATTCTTTTATTTTTCTTTTTTATCAATGAGACAATAAGAAATAAAAAGAACCAACCAAATTTATTAAGTATATATTTCTACAAATTTATACAGACATCTTGGAATTATTTTATAATTATGATGCCAGCCAAACAAAACCACAAGAGCTAAATAAATAAAATACAAATCCGACACTGTATTAAAGAAAATATTCCCTCTTAAAACGGAAAGCACTCGAAAACAAGTCCGCAATCATCTTCAAAACACTCAAACAAAAGACACGGAAGGTAAATTCACAACCTTTAGATCAAAGCACAGACATTTATCCGAAACAAAAGAAAAATTCATAAGAAAAAATAAACAGCCAGTTTGTTCTCCGCACATTTCCGAAACAAAAATAAAAGGTGAGTTCACACCGCTTTGGCGTGTAATGCAATAGTGTTTCTACACGGTGCGTTAGTCACTACACCGTCACATTTTGACGCTGTTCGTTTACGCGATGCATGTAACTTGCATAATATACCGATGTGCATGGTCTTGCGGTAAATGCTATTTGTACACGATACAAGTTACATGAACCGTGTACAAGTACCATATATAACGTCTGTAGCTTATACGATGCTTTGACCTGACACAAAAATGCTCCTAGGTCAGTACGTTGAGCAGGACACTGTTCGTAAAGTAACACAAAATCTAATTTTGTATTTTAAGCCGCGTGCAGACGCATGTAATAATTATGTAATGTATTTATTGTGTCATGTATAGTCAGCCTATAATGTTCCCACTTCTGGGACACAGGTCTGCTCTCTTCGAGATTAAGTGGGCTATAATCTACCACGCGGGCCCAGTGCGGATTGGTAGATGTGACATGTCTTGGATTTTTTTGGTTCTAGGACATGCCGGTTTCCTCACGATGTTTACCTTCGCGATTTTGACGGCAGTGGTAATTAAATTATTTACACAAAGCAACTGGGCCACCACTGCTTTATGTATTTTTTGTGTAATGTAACGCAAATTCTGCGTTTGGACGACACTACGAGCGTTACATGTACCACTCGTTTCGACGCTCGAGCTGGTCCATCGGTTGTCACACAACACTTATTTTCACTTTGAGCTCGTATGACGCTCACCACACTATTCGCGCTACTTAACACGATACAATATATTACACATTACACGCGTCTGAACGCGGCTTAACATTACTAGAGATTACTCTCGGTGACTACTCACCTTAAGGATAAAGAAAGGTAAAACGAGAAGTTCGTTTATTGCATGCCCAAGTATTGCATATTCCCGGAAAGTGTTTGTATAAAAACGAACCGAATAATTGACTGAAATAAATGTCTTTCTAACGTCCTATAAATTCGGAAGTGTTCTGAGTTTCTCTTATTACGGTATTTAATGATTTTCTTTCGTTTTTTTTTCTGGGTGTTATAGGTACATCTAGGGTCTTGTGTCGTGTGTTTGTTAAATAAGAACAAGAAAGATATTCTGTAAAGTTCACTTCGAACGTCATTAGAGTGATCGCACACTTTGAAAGTGAATTCACTTGTTTTTAGAGTAAATCAAAGAGATTTTTGATTTCGTTATTTTGAGTCCCTAATTCATAGGCATTATTTCCGTACATCCAAGATCATTTCTAATAATATATATCAGTATAAAGTGAAAATGCTAAGAAACTATGCCACTGTCTCAATCACAGATTACTCAGAGATTTAAATTGTTATTTCTGGAATAATATTGTAATGTTATCATTATTTCCATACAAGAAAGAGATCAGCCTATACATCCTGCATAGCTCCAACTCTATTCTCGCAACAGATCAATGATGTTTAATGTTTTTGTTTTTTTTTTTAAATCGATCAGGATTACTATACCAATTACCTCCCTACTTCCCATGACCTTGAAATTTGATAATTATAACAAAATCCACAGTATCGAAATTTCTATCAGTAGATTCAAGTTAAGGAGTACGATAAAATCAAAAAGTTTGTTCACAAAAAGTAATAAAGCTGCCAAGTTGGCAAGCTGGGTATAATAAAATTATCGGCGGAACGTTAAGTTTAAATCTTAGTAGAACATTTAATCGGGTTTTTATTGGTCTAATCGCCGCCGTGGGATGTACGGTACAATCTGGGGGTTAGGGATGTGTTTGACTATAGGATCTTAAAGTTATATATGAATGGGTTTTTTGAAAATGTCTGAATTTCGAAAAAAAAGTATGATATATTTTTGGTAGATATCGATATTTTTACACAGGCATTGTTTTTATTTTAAACTTTCATACTCAGAGTCAAAGCATTTATATGAAATCCTACTAATATTATAAATGTGAAAGTTTGTGAGGATAGATGGATGTTTGTTACTCTTTCACGCAAAAACTACTAAATGCATTTGGATGGAATTTGGAAAGCAGATAGTTTATAACCTGGATTAACATATAGGATACTTTTTATTCCAGTATTACGTTCCCGTGGGATAATTTCCGACGTCCACTCGGATGACGCCGCGGGAAAAAGCTAGTAGGCACATAAAAGGCAGTTTTGATTGTAGACATTTACACTAAAATAGAATTGATTCCAGTCGCCCCTTTCAAAAGGTAGTTTCTTTTGGAGAAGAATGGACAAGAACCTCCACAGTTACTCATTTTTTTTTTTACAATATTTTGTATACATTAATTTAATTTTATGTGAAGACGATGCACCTAGAATAAAATTCAAAAGTATTTAAAATGAAGCGATGACGGATAAATTAATTATTTAATTCTGTGCTAGATACATGGCGCTTGCATATTTACAAACAGTGTAAAGGTACACGAATTTTCAAAACAAATAACAATTAATAAGTCAATGTGTGAGTTAGAGTAATGACAGAATGTAAATCATAATATGTCATAAAAATAATCCTATAATAATAACTAATATTATACATGCGAAAGTAAGTTTGTTTCTTACCCCTTTCCGCCAAAACGGCTAGACGGATTTGAATAAAATTTGGGACATAGATAAACCATGACCTGGGTAAGGACATAGGCTACTGTTCATTCTTGATCGCTAACAAAGTTGTGGGCAACAATTAGGAAATTATAAAATTAAATTAGCAACCAGTAACATTTTGTTTTGGACTCTAGATTGTCCTATGGAGCAGGACAAGCATATTTCCAAGCCTTCTTATTTTGATTATAATCCTCTAATTTGTAATATGCTTGGTTACAAAATGTACTTTTCATATGAGTTTTAAATTTTCTTTCAATTAATTGTAATATATCACAAGGTATTTTGTCTTAACATTTAACACAGTACCCCATAAAAGCTGTATGTACTTTAGCTTATCTGAGAAATCTAGTATGAAAATTATATACTTACCTATTTAATTAAAAAGATGTAACTATATTTTTCTTACATATATATTTTCAGAAAAGATTTGCAAAGTACCTTCATAATATTAATCATTTTAAATAGTTTCCTGAGAGATTCGCGGCAACGTAGATTATAAATGGTTGTGACAGCTCTCTTTTGTAAAATAAAGATGGATTCAATATCAGCAGCCAGACTCCACAGTAAAATGCCAAACGACATAATGCCGTGGAAGTTGCTAAAATAGACCAAACGGGCGGTTTCTACATCTGCTAACTGTCTTATCGTTCTAAAAGCATAAGCGCCAAGCTTAGCCACCCCGCAAGAGATGTTATATGAGTTCCCTATTGCAATTTCTCACCTAGCGTGATTCCTAGGAAAACCGTTTGATTAATCAAACCAATCTGGAATTTATTAATAAATTCCTGTTTTTCCAGTCGCTACTTCTAACATTACGTAATTAAAATTAAATGCATTTGTTTTTTTTTTACATTTAGTACCGAATTATTTACCGTAAACCAATCTTGGACCTGAAGAATAGAGCTATTCACGTCCTCAAGATTTTGTGACCGTCGGTCTATTTTAAAGATCAATGGAGTGTCATCTGCAAAAAAACACAATCTTCGGTTGATTTTGAAGTAGATGGGGTAAATCATTAATATAAACTAAAAAGAGGAATGGACTCAATATCGAAACTTGAGGAACGCCTATTGTCATTTCAGACCCTAATGAGCTTTTGCAGTTTGCTTGAACTTTAACCTTTCTATCTTTCAGGTATGATCTTAGTAAACGAAGAGACGTATTCCTAATCTCATAGTGCTCTAGTTTCAGTAGTAGTGTCTTATGGTTTACGCAATCGAACACCTTAGAGGGATAACAAAAGATTCCAATGGCATCTTGTGCTTCTTCCCAGGCGTTAAAATGTTCTTTATTAGGGTGATACCAGAGTCCAGTGGTAGAACGCCCTTTGGTGCATATTTGCACACTTGTTAACCTCAAGCAAAGCACGCGTCGCTTCGTGAGATGAATATACTACATGTGGGTAGTATACAGTAGGCCGCACATCAGTGGAAACAAAAAAATAATAAGCTGGACTCTTATTCTATCGATACTCCGTTCTTCGCTAGGCTAGCTCAAAGTCAAAGTGTTACCACCGACGTGCGGTCGATTATACAATAAAGAGTTTAATAAATTAAACTAAGGTTAAGAATAAACTGGAACCTAATTACTTTAATCTTATCTCCTAAACTGTTACAAACGAGAGGTTGATGCAAAAACCAGAAATAAATTTCAGAGCAAGACGGTGAAACGTTTCGAGGGGGCTCGCTTTAAATTCAACCCCCAACGTTACTCCGGTTGAATTTGTGCTGCTACTAACTGTTCACGATTGCATTTCGTGTAAGAATGGTTTTATTACTAACATTACGATAATGATTAAGGAGCTAAATGGCTTTTGTTTCGAGTAATGGTATACACAATTCGTTTCTAAATTCGACTTCGCCATACCTCGAGTTACACATGGAACCCTGCTTCAAATCAATTGCCAGATTATCGTTCTGGACAGCTAAAAACTCAAACATGTAGCAACTTGTTCTAACCTTAGTTTATAAGTCTATTTATGCTAAAATTACTGCTTTTTTAAAGGTTATGATTATACTTATTGATATTAGGATAGTTTTTCATGATAGGCTGATAGAAGTTGACCATCAGGATTGATCGATCAATACCTGCTTAGATTTTTCCCAACTATGTTTAGGTCACCTTCTAGTCTAACTGGATGTAGCTGAAAATCAGTATTTTACATGGAGTGACAACCTATCAGTCACACTTCACCACCCACAACCCAGTAACTGTGTAACGCTATACCCCATTGTAAAAGTGTTTGCCAAACTTTCGGGCTTCAAACTACCCGTAACGACTGTCAAATAATTACCGATGGATTAACGTCAAGCCATAGAAGGATCTCGGCGTGTAACGGATGGTCACCCATTCAAGGACCGACCGTGGCAAGCGTAGTTTAAACTTGCAAGGTTGTTAACGGGCTGTCTCGCCGTTCGTGAAGCCACACTCTATACTACTATATCACACTCATACGTATGTTTATGTCATTTAATGTAATAACTTCATTGTGATTTTTAAATCACTGACCTTTTCAATAAACGCTTTTACGAATTGTCGTTAAAGGACCTTATAGGAAACGTGATTCCAGTCAGAATGACGACATAAATAGGATCACGAGGTTCCTGTTCAACAATCAAGTTTCATTTGAACCAGTATTTTAAAGTTTAATGTTGATAGAGGCGAAGGATAGCAGATAGAATAACTATACAACTTGCATTAATACTCCAACTAGTGACCTTGCATTGCTTTAGGAAAAATATAAGATATGAGCTAGGTGAACATTGACAATGCCTATCTACATATGTTATCTCACCCTTTTTTCATGACAGAGGAACTACCATAGAAGGACAGTATTTGTTAGACAGCAAGGTGGTAGCGGGGCTGGCTGCCCAAGGTGCGCCGGAGTCACATTTAAGTATCTGTCCATGTCTATTAAGAATTTGTCTCTTTTCAACATACTCCTGTCTTTGTCTGCCTTATGTAAAAAATATTTATGCTTGCTTTCGCAAAAACTAAGTAATAAAACAGAGCGGTAAAGCCTTCAACATGGTAGTTAGATTCCCAATAATCTGGACACCTAAGATTGAGCTAAGCCGTGCGGACCTTAGCAAAGTTCCAACATAATGCCGGAGTATGCCAATCTTGGGCCAATACTCCCATATCAGTTCCAAATTGATCAGTTTCAAAGCTTTTATAAAATTCGATGCGATCCAGGAGTGTTAAGTCGTGACCTTGACACTATTACAGCGGTGTTAAAAATTGATTTTGTAAGGAGTTTGAGCTTTACTGTTTCATTCCGTATTTTTTTTTATTTTGTCGTATCAAGCCGGATTCTCATAATTAATTACTTTACATTCTCTTCATAAATACTTTGCGTGCTGCAAGTTCAACATTAAGTTCTTACCTATATCTTATAATTATGTGGTCTTTCACGGTCAAAATATGTCAGCTATATTTGAAATAATATTGAATTACGGTGAAGGTTGATATTGAGAGAAAATCTAGCCTCCATAATATAAAAAAGGCCTTTGTTCTGAAATAGCACAATAACAGCCTTCCATTTTCCATGCAAAGTTTCAAGGAAACTAAAATACAATCTTCCTATAAAACAAAACAATGTGAATCAAAATTCTCGTCCCCAAAATCGTACGACATGGCAGTAGTAAGGGATCCGTTCATTTGAATTCCATGGCAGCAATTGAATTGGAGATTTTCCAGGCCCTAATCTAAAACCGACGCTGGACGTCCTGAACGGTAGCCGTTATCGTGCTAATTAAGAGCTTCATATAGGTAGATGGTTCCCTTATCGAATGAGGTTTCAGACAGGTTTGGTACATGGTGTTGGGTTATTTTTTATCGGATTCTGCCGAGATATTTGGTGTAGGCTTGGTGATGATACTACCTACTTCTGGGTTTGGTAAAAGCATGCAGGTGACGTCACCTGAAAACTGTAAATCTGGTATCAGTGTGACGTTCTATCATTTTCAAACATTTTAAGACAGTACTATCTACCCACCCCACTTTCGTGAGGCCGCAATTTACTGAAGTAGCGAAACGTATGACGTTTTGTTAAAACATCGAGACTCATATGCTATAATTATCTAAGTTAAATATAAATGTATTATGCACATCAGCCTTTCAGAATAAATGTTCTAAATGATAGTGAAAACCGCATCAAAACTCATTGGCAAGTTTTGTAAAGCTAAGCACACACAGACCAGAAAAGCAATTTGTTTTATACTATTAAGAATTTCGATGAATGAACTTCATTTAGATGAAGTGAAGGTGAAGTAAATCATAGAAGGACCCTTAATTTTAAATTGTTAACACGCTGTAAACAATACCGTGGTTGCTCACCACGCTTGTTCTTCTTACCATAGAAAGAGGCATTTGTTTTTTAATTGGAAAATAAGAGGTGAGTTCAATTTATATAGAACGAAAATTGGGCACATGCCACTGGATCCATTGCTCAAAGAATTTTAGCTGAGAGCATTTTCAAGTTTTTCGCTGGTGGTGTGTAAAACAGTCAAAATGCAGTAGTTGGTTAATAGCTTACTGACATTTTTAGAGTGCAAATTCTATGAATGTTCAAAACGGTTTCGATTCAAACTCAAAATCACCTTATTTTTTACATATGGTTCAAACCATGGTGCCATTTTAGAATTTTAAACTTTATTTCGACTATGTTAAAGTTCTAAAAAACCTAAGTCTGATACCGAGTAGTTTCGATTTTAGTTGAACCACTTTTGTTGTTCAACAAAAATACTTTGAATTTGAAATTTTATTTGATTGAAAGTCTATTCATATCCAGGTTCAAATCGCTTTTGACTTAGCAGTTGATCAACTAAAATTGAACCATGTGAACCCGGTATGAGTTTTCAATTTGAGATCTTTGTGTCCGTCATAAGGTTTGAAATTCAAAGACTGGCTGAAAGTTTTAAGCTTGGTCCAAACTTAGAACTTATTTTGTAAGAAGACGGAAAGCCTTTTATAGCGTCCAATGAAAACCACCCCACATAAAACTAGTTTCTTGCAGACAAGTTGCTTCACAGCAATACGCTGAACATTCCTCAGACTTTCGCCTACTACTTATACCAACGCGAAGTTATTTTAAAGTCTCTTCATTTGAATTCCACTGCAGGATTTGAATTGTAGATTTTACAGGCTTTAATCTGAAACCGACGTTGGATGTCGTCTTGTCTTGAGCCCCTTATTCTGCTAATTAAGGACTTCATCCATGCAAATGAGTCTCGATCGTTCCCTTATCACGTCAGGAGCATGGAGGGTAGAATCGGAGCAAAATTGCATACGCGGTTTTAGGTTTTGGGTGGGGAAGCATGGTGTTTTGCCCTAATTGCTCATGGGAATCTGAACTTTATTAAAAGTATGCCGTGCTACGTTTCGTTATATATTATATAACGTTATGATCCCACGAAAGGCAAGAGTACCTTACTGTGAAATCATTACTTGAAACAACTGACGATCCGGATTTAAAAGGAAAAAATAGCATAATACAAAGTAATTCAAAATTCGAATTATTTATCCGCGATGATATAATACTTTAAACACAAATGAGTTCGATTACGAATTGTGTGCGGTCACTTGAGTGAGGGTCGAAGTGAACTTTACAGGACAGCGCTATAGACTAATGCTATGATACTAGCCGCTGCTAAAATTATTTCTGAAAAAGTAGTTTTCATTTTATTTATAAATCATGCTGTCCGCCCTCTTACCCTTTTCTCAGTGGAGACATTTCCAAAAATGGCCCGATAAGAGAACATCTTATTTTCATTTTATTACAGAAGAACGGGTTGACAGTATATTATAATATATATAATATATAAAAGCTATAATATTATGATAATCAGGCTACAGTGACAGCTTTGTTCCGTTGGTCGACTGGATTGAGTTGAAAGGTTATTGAGCCATGGTGACTTACTTCGTTTGTAATTAAAATTTAAATGATTTTATTGATTGTGCAAAAACTAAAAAATTGTGACTTTTTGTTTTAGTGATTACAAGTGCGAATTATAAGGGGGGTAATTGTGTAACACACTTACCATGGCACTTCCTTTAGTTTTGACAATTAAGCAACATTTATTACGTGATTTCTGTTGTCGAGCAAACGATTTTTCAGACGTAACAATATGTTGTTAGATTGTGATGTAAAGTGTAGGACGTAATTGGGGTGTAAGTTGCTATCCTCAAGTGAAGTTTTCGGGTTAGGTATTTTACCAACTGAATTACTCAGTAGCAGCCTTGAGTCTTAATTTGTTCTAGATAAAGGACAACATCCTCATTCCTCACCCTTATTATCCAGGACTTAACTCGTGAAAAGTGTGTGTACTAATAATCTTTTGCCAACCTTTTGACTATATCGGTACGTTATTGAGTTAGGGGTACCTAATGATGTTTTCTTTCATCGCTTATGTGTTATATTATCAGTACAAAAATTACATTATTACCCGACATTAATGATATTATTAACTTTTTACGTTTTGGACATTTACTTCTTACAACAGAATACAAGATATTATTTTTAGTTTTTGATCCTGGAATCTGATATTTTTAAAACGGATGCAAAACCTTTTACTTCTAAAGAACTTTAACGTAACTACATATTAGATGTTCTACATTACCATTTCAAAACTATCTTCCAAACAACTTAGCAACATCTCTATGTACTCGTAAATACTACAATAATTATTATTTTTGAGCGAATCAAAGCGCTTAAGGAAAACTGTACAGAAATCCTCCACATTCGAGATAAAGGCTATAAATCGTGTAATGTGTTAAGGCGGGGGAGATCACGCCATTTACGTCGGTGCCAATGAAGTAGTGTTTCAGATGTAATTCTATGACCTATATGGGGGTAGTTGAATTTAAAATAAAGCTTTACTTAGAAGTGGAATTTATATTTTTTTTTCTAATGATGAAATGATTATTCATATCTGTTTGTTCCATACAGGTACCCACTAGAAGTTATCTTCTATGTTGGTCCTTTGTGGTGCTTCGTGTGGACATGTGACACGGTAACTACTATGTCATTACAATCTCCCTACACACCTCCACCAAAATGGAAATCTTGAATCACTTTCATCGAAAGTTCAATACAAATTGTCTTCCCTGAACTTCAAAGCCAAAGCTTTTCGAAATCTCCGATTTCCCGAACTGTTCTACATTACAACATTCATTGTAGACTGCGTTCGCGATTTAGTTTCTAAACATGTAAACAAATATGTGTTAAAGAAAAACCAATTGAAACTCCTCACATCAAGTTCAGTTTGCGCTGCAACTTCGAACATTTGTGACTTTGCAATAGTAGAAATTCATTCTGAAATCTACTTAATTTACATTAGCCTAAATTTGATATTCGATTATGTGGAAATCACATAATTTGGAAATAAGGAGTTTATATGTGTTTACTACAACACTATCTCGATACAATCGCGCGATAATCGTCCGTCACTTGCTCTATACGTGTTTCTGTTTGGCATGTGAGATTTAAACGCGCAATGTTATGCGACGTGAATTCAATCACTATTGGAATGTGAAAAGGTAGTGCATGTGGGCTATTGTATTATATAAGTTCTCTTTGTATTCTTTTTGGGTTAAGCTCGGGCCAAACTGAAGCGAATCGACGCGGTACGCGCAACGAAATCCATTAGCTCCGATTGTGTCAACTAACTTGAATACAGGTATTCCAACTGACGCGAATAATTACGTGAATGCCTAATCAATAAAATAATAGACAGTGACGCAAATTCCCCGCGAGATACGGGACGTCCGTATTTCGCGGTGTATTCCCGTCAGTGTGACCAGGGCATAAAATTGTGTTTGGTTGTGTATCGGCACAGTACAATAAAGAAAGCAGTATTACGCATCGACAGTGTCTTTGAAAAAATTACCTACGGCCACTCGATAGATAAACACGCACTAGGGTTGCCCACTGACTGTGTCTCTTGGATTGTAAACTGTACTCTGTAAGGCCAGAAAAAATTATGATGCATTCTTATATGCATTCTTTTTTTAAAACCTTACGATTAGTTGTACGTAAGTACAATGTCCTGTACATGTACATTCATATTTTAAGATTTTTATAAACAAGAGAAAATTAATAATGTGTAATACAGTTTTGGATGTAAAAACAGTCGAAGGTAACTAAAGGTTTGCTTTTTAGCGGTAACAGTGTTCTAAAATATAAAATGTGAGTTAAATGAGTGTCGTTATGGTTTCATAAACTGGTGGATGCCAAGCTTCACAGCTTGGCTCATCGCCGTAAGGTTGCCTGCTTGTCGGTCTTCTACAGATTGCACTTCGGTGAGTGTGCCCAAGAACTCCACGACCTCATTCCACCGGCCCCCTTCTACCATCGGACATCTAGGCGCACTGCAAGTTACCATCCCTACCTAGTTGCTATTCCACCAACTCGCACTAAGCGCTTCCAAACATAATTAATAATGCGCAATGCATGTTTATAATGCGCACAGCAAAAGAGTGGAATTCTCTACCTGCGCCTATGTTTCCGACTGCATACAACCCAAATCTCTTCAAAGTGAGAGTGAACAGGCTTCTTCTGGGTAAGCTCACTCCATCGTCGACTTTGTCTCTGTAATCTCTGACCTAGACTAGAGTCATGAGCAAACCTATCTAAAATAAAAATAAATACTTGAAAACGTAGATTTAGGTACCGAATTATAACAAGAATTGTTAGGCACAACAGCTCTTTAAATGCTTATACAAATAGAATAAAATATGTGGTTTCTGTGAAGCAAAATACCACACTGAGGAAGTTATGCTCGCTAAACTTCAATAAATATTACTTACATAACAAAGAACGAAAAAAAAACTAAAAATAATGTTATTTTTATAGGCTTTCCTTTCTAACAGAGATGGTAATTTAAAAAAAAATATTTTGTGTTTCCATATTGATGAGTTCAAACATCAATTGGTTCCCATATTGATAAATTCAATCTATAAATTAAGTCCCAGACACTCCCTCACAGATAAATTTAAAGAGATTAATATAATTACTGTGCCTTCTCAGTATATTTATGAAAATCTTTTGTATGCACATAAAAATATTAATCTGTTTAAAAAATACAGTGATATCCACAATATAAATACTAGAAACAAACACAAATTTATTGTTCCTACAACCAGGCTCAAGAAAATAGGTGGCTCGTTTAGATGCCAATGTATACGTTTTTATAATAAACTTCCTAGCCACATTCAAGATCTAAGCTTTAATAAATTCAAATCTTTTATAAAACGGAAACTATGTCAGAAAGCCTATTATACTGTGAAAGACTATATTGAGGACAAAAAGGCTTGGGATTGAGCTGCTCCAATAAATTTACACGGTGAATGTTGATTTTAATTTGCTAGCTATTTTAGACATGAATATTTACTGTAAAAAATATTATATTATTTTCATTATTGAGAATATGAGGACTATGTGGGTCATTGTTTCAGTTATATCCTTGATCTGGCAGTTTAAGTAGTTTATGCGGCCTACCCAAATGTCCTTTCTTTGGTATTGTTCGTCGAATCGTTGAGCTCCTTAAGTTCTGAGTTGAGCTGCACGGTTACTGACAAATGCGTGCACTGACTGGACAGGTCCACTTAATCTGTGTGGTTCTTTCCTCAAAAGACCATTTCAGACACCAATCTACATGGTTCTCAAACATTATGGCCGATTTTTTATATACACATTGACATTGTTGAATTTTATATACACAATGACATGAGTATTTACTTGTAAAGTATTATGTTATTTTAATTATTGTGAATGTGTGGATTATGTGGGTCATTGCTTTTTTTTCGCAGTTAATTTTGATCATGATCTGGCAGATTGAGTAATTTATGTGGCCTACCCAAATGTCCTTTCTTTGGTATTGTTCGTCGAATCGTTGAGCTCCTTAAGTCCTGACTTCCTGAGTTGAGCTGCACGATTACTGACAAATGCGTGCACTGACTGGACAGGTCCACTCAATCTGTGTGGTTCTTTCCTCAAAAGACCATTTCAGATACCAATCTACATAGTTTTCACATGATCTGACCAAGATTATGTCTGAACTTTAAAAGAGACTGTGACCTCTGAGTTTGTTTCGGCCTTTCTTCTCAGAGTAGTCAGATAGGAAACGCCGAGCTCATCTAGTTTAAAAATATGATTGACGTGTAAAAGTGTTTGTACAAACCTACTTACAGAAATAAAATCATTTATCATTTATCATTTCTCATTTATCCATACACTGAACAATACTTCGTGCCATATTATTTCACGTACATAAATAAATGTGCGGGAGCGTCTCGTACCGTCCGCGTCCGTACGTAACTGTAGCACACTCAAGACCGTTGAGTACTGATGTACACCACGATTTCGAAGCGTACGTATCGGACGTTTGGTATGAAGACGTAATACTATTTACTTTACTATGCTGTGGTATTGGGTCTCTAAAACCTTGATAGTTTCGGTTTAGTGAGAGTGTTTTTAGTATAAAACAAAGCAAGGCTTAGGAATGTAATAATACTGGCTTTGTTAATTCTGTTTAAGATCAAATACAACATCCAACATGGGCTTAAGATAGCACATTCCTAGTTCAGAGAATTGATGCAGTTTATGGAAATCGGGGTTTAGACTATCGAACCGAGTTTTTACCTAAAAAGGCACTTAGTTCATACCACAAAACCACGTACGGTCGGCGAATAAATATGTCAAGGACCTTAATGTTTTTTACTTGCACTTTATTATTTTTCAGACTACGTTATTGTCAACATTTTGGATATAAATGACAGTTCCAAAAGGTGACATGAGTCTAACACGCGGGAAAGGAATTTGTTTGAAAATTGTTTCACACTATCGCTCCTTGACCGTAGCTTCTACGTCAATTCTTTTTTATATTAACTTAGCAACTAACGTCTAGGGAATATCTTATATAATAAACACTATAACTTGAACTCTTACCCCTAATAACCGCTTGAGGTACAATAAAACTAAATAATACCCCCATTTTACTAGCCCCCATCAAAGGTACATTTGTTTTAAACGCCCATAAAATTTAATTACATTGTATTATCATTGATTCTAATTCTGGTTTTACATATGGGGTTGAATGTGGAATTATATTTTTTTTTGTCAGTGATGACTTTGTGTGGTTTGAGTTGTGTGCAAATATGAGTCAGAAAACCAACCCAGCCTATCGAAGCAATCATGAGAAGAGCTTTTTCTTGAAGTTGTACCAATTAGAGGTGGTTCTCATTAAATACCTAGGCAGGTACCTAATTAAAATATTGTATAATTGGACAAGTGTTTTTCTAGCGTTATTCACTTGGTCATGATAACAGAAAATGGAGCCAAATCATTTTCTATATTACCGTATATGATTGTGAAAAACGGAGTGGTATAATATGTAAATAGCTAATCAGCTTATAATAAAACTGCAGACTCCACAATTTTGAAAACCAGACGACTCACTGTCGTTACTATTGATACATAGAGACCTGCTTTTATATGAAGATAGGTATAAAATACCTAAATATTGGGTCTTGTAGTCCACACTTTTTTCTACGTACAGGACTGAAATAGGAATAAGTAGTAAAGTTACTTAATGGGAGAACCCTTCATTCGAAAGAGATCGTTTATAAACTTTTATACAGACGTGAATTCAATAGGAAACTATCGAAATCCACCCTCGGGAATACCCTTTTGATAGTCCTTCATTTTGTTCCACTGTGAAAAAATATACGTTTTCTAGTTATCAGTACTTATATTAATTTAGTACGTAGTGTAAATAGTTAGTTACGTTATATCCTACCTAATATTATAACTGCGAAAGTGAGTTAGTTTTTAACGCTTTCACGCTAAAACGGCTGAGCGGATTTGAAAGAAATTTGGCACACAGATATAACATGAACTGGGTAAGGACATAGGTTACTTTTAATTCTAAATTGCGGACGCAGTCACCGGCAACAGCTAGTATTGTACATAATTATTTTAATGTTTATGAAATAAAGTATGTAGTTTTTTCTAGATATATTGAAACCTACTATCAAATAACATAACATAAAATCACGCCTGTATTCTAAGCAGTGGTGTATATACTGTATGTACTCCCACGTTGCGCCAGTTATGTGTAAGTCCCATGTAAAAGGGGGTGAGCCTAAAGCCTGTTGCCATCAACCGGGCACAAATCCAGACTCCGGGCTACTACTAAAAATTCCTGATGGAAACTAAAATTGAAACTTACCCCAACTACTTTTCATTAGAAAACACACCATATTTTATGCAGAATTAGTATAAAACATCCGTAGTAAAACTAACAGGTGAATCCCTAAACTCGAAACAGAGCGTTTCTAAACTTTATACAAGCGTGGATAGAAAATTATCGAGGTCCTCCCTCTGGAGAACCCTTTTGATAGTATTTCATTTTATTCTATTGTGAAAAATATATTATGTTTTCCAGATTCAATTGAAAAACTACTGTCAAACAAACCCATATAAAATAAAAGGCGTCCCGTATGCTGAAAATAGTTTTTGGGTATTTTCATTTCGATGTGATATGTTTTAGGCAGTTTAATGAAATCATTAAACTGCCGTTACTTATAATAATTATAAAATGTTAAGTGATGTTATCAATATGAGGAAATGTTTATTTTCTCATAACCGACAACTGCTAGCTATGAGGAACTAGAAAACTTGACGTTTGTCAGGTACGGTGGTATACAGCTTTTGAATTCCTCCGTAAATGTAAATGATAGTCCTATGTAAGTAGTTATATTTTAAAAGCAAAATAATATCCCAACTTAAGATTGTTCAACATAGTCCTCAATATCAAGCAGATTGCATTTTTAACAGGTTGCCATTGGACTAAAAAACTATAATTTACAAGAGCTCATTTAAGTCAAGACTCAAAGCGTTCCTTTTGGAGAAATGTCTGTATTCGATAGACGATGACATATCCACATGTTATTTTTTTTATTAACCGACTTCACAAAAAGGAGGAGGTTCTCAATTCGTCTGTATGTTTTTTTTTTTTTTTTTTTTTTTATGTGTGTTAGCTCATAACTTTGTTCTGGGTGAACCGATTTGGATGATTCTTTTTTTATTTGATAGGTGGTGCTTCACATGTGGTCCCATTTAAATTTGATCAAGGTCTGACCAGTAGTTTTTGAGTTATCTTTAATACTACAGATTTTTTCCACTTAGTTTATATGGATGATGTGTTAATAATTTCCTGTCACTGTTATTTACACACCAAGTAGTGGTATACGAATTTGTGTGGGGTAGGTACCGCAACTAAAAAGTGAAAAATAAAAACTTTTTTACAAAAAAACAACCGACTTCCAAAAAAAACACTAAAAGACGTGAAAAATAACTTTAATTTCGGAAGTCGGTGGCCAAACACGAAAATACAAAACCAAAGGCACCGACTTCCGAAATTAAAGTTATTTTTCACGTCTTTTAGTGTTTTTTTTGGAAGTCGGTTGTTTTTCTTAGTTAATGTGAGACTGGGTAATATTAGTATGTAGTAGCTTGTAATGGTATTGACATTTTAATAGTATTGAATGTTTAATTTCTAATGTTATTGTTTTTTTTTTTTTTTCATTTTCTATAATTTATTGTATTGTGAATGTGTTTTATTTATTTATTTATGATTTCAAACACAATGTGAATTGTTCCTGAATAAATTGAATTGAATAGTTTTGTTTTCCACTCGAGATACTTACTCAAAAAATATTGTAAAATGTATTATTTTTGTAATTAAGACGATTATCATGATCCATTTTGAAAAAGAAAACGAATTACGTCTTTGTTTTTATTTCAACAATGGGTAAGTTAATCATGTGGTGTTAATCATTGTAAATCCTGTAATGAAGTAATTCTTTATTGTCTTCGATGTAGTAATTTACGTTGAAACTTTACGAACGTAACGTAGTTATCTGTTTAAGTCAACCTTTAAATCCCTAAAGATAATCAAATCCTGAACGAGATACTGAATAAACATCTTAAATACACAAGTGTTTGGATTCGAAATGATTTAAGACACGCTACATAGAAAGCGGTGAGCGAGAAGCGGTCGTTTGTAATTCTATGGTCATGGTAATCAATTGTTAAGCAAATGTTATTACCCACTTGAATTTTCTGTATATTCAAATCACACCTGTCATTCTTAGACAGTTGTATCAAAAGGCTCTAACACGGCAAATTAACGTAGGGTGTTAATTTTCTTAATAATTATTTTCGCTGACTGTAAAAGCACCGTCGCAAACTTTTCCGTGCCACAACTAGTGGTGGCCACAAGTCCGTTTGATTTATATGTCAAAGTCAAATCATTTAATTCAAATAGGCACATATAAGGCACTTTTGAACTTAAAAATGCGTATGACTTAGACAAACATAACATTTTACGCATTTTTGGCACTGCTTATAATTTACAACGTTTATGCGAGATCTTTAGTAAATCGTTAAAAATAATACATAATAAAATTATAGTAAAATTGAAAGTTGATAAAGTTACCAACTTTCAGTTTGATTATGTTATGTCCTCCAGTGTAATGCCCAGGCACTAAAATATGCATTTAGCATTAAGTCGTCTGTAATTCTGAGAAATTTTAGTCTTGGTCAAAGTTCACACGAGGTACCAAAAAGCGAGCCACTAAATCGCTACCGCGCACGATTTCATCACTCTGCTTCCTACATTATGTAGCAGAGCCTTATAAAGTAAATCTAAAAAGGTTCCTTTGATCTATCTATTACAGGATATTTTTATTAATTTGATCAATTATAAATTCTACTGAGCATTTTTATAACAATTTAAAACGATCTACAACGCAGTACCGTAAATAAATGTCTAACTTATCGCTTCGCCTGTGTTCTACGAAAGGGTATTTAAGTATCTACTGACATTAACTGCCCACAACTCCAGACTACGTTCTACGGCTGAGAAATTCGTAATTAAAAACGCAATTTCACTTTGCCCGACCGGGGGCTCGTCCCCTGGACTACACTCTCAGTATAAAGCTTAAATAGGCAAAGTTGCTGCAGGAGCAAGTCATCGTTAGGTTGGTGTGGTCCTAAATGACTTGACCTGATTAGGATTCCTGGAACAGAGAAGGTTGATTGGGTGCCTGGTATAGAATTTTGTTTTCTGGTAGAAATTAATAGTACGGTTAGCAAAGCGGTCAAGTTATTGGCTTTGCCGCTACCGGTCCTGCGAAGTAATTGCGTGACACACTATCAGTAGCAATAGCTTTCAGTTTGACAGTTCAACAACATTTATTGCGTCATCTACGTTGTTGAGCAGACAAACTTTTCGAACATAATATGAAGCAATGGATTAGCCGCCCGGCCGCCGCCGTCCGGTAAGGAGCAGGCCTGGGTCGACGGCGCGTTGTGTACCACGCGCGCCTCAAAGAGATGTCAGCATAATTGACGGGGTCCGATAGGGCCGATGCCTGCCGGGGTCGCGGATTGTTCGAAAGAGTTACCGTGGCCCTGGCGCACAGGCAACTGAAGGAACACGGGTTGGTTTTAGTCAGTAAGAGTCTGACACGCTCTTCCGCTCCGCCCAGAGCGGGAGAGGTCATTTGATGATTGCTCACCCAAAAAAAAAAAAAAAACTACTCAGAGAAAAAATATTTGTCTAGCAATTCTGTCAAGTTTACTTAGTTCACTCAAGCGACCAAATACGATTTGAAAACGAACGAATTTTTTTTTTCAATACAATCATCTCGGAACCGTTCCAATTTCAAAATCTGCTCAAAAGTAACGTACAAAAAATTAAGTAGGTGCAGTTTAAGTCCACGCCGTTTGTTTTCATGATAATTTTTGGTCACAACTGTAACCTGACCTAGTGAGAGGAGTTTCATAAGCGATGCATAGTCAGTGCTAGCACTTTGCCAGCCACCATCACGCTAAGCTTGCTATATCCCAACGAATGAAAGGTTGTCACATTCACATCAAGCTAAGCTGTCTCAACGATGACACTTTCTTACTCAGTCCAAGCACAGTTTCGTTTCGCAAGCACAGTTTCGTGACGAATGAGCAGAGCGTGCCTATTCAATCGATGAGTAAGCGATGCGAGCCCTTCCACAAGGCAATAGCGAGTACAACACGCAAGCATAATATTCTTAAGTCAAACGAGTGAAGCGAGCCCACCTACGCCAAGTGTCGTAGTTATTAGCTGTTGAAATCTTACATGTTTTTGTCGGTCAGAAATATTGAATTTACCACCAGTACACCGAACGAAAACACGTTTTCACGTCAAAAAATCACATCACCAATGGATAACCAGAATAATGCAGCACCATGAAGTATTTAACAGTTATTTACTTTAGTTAGTGATTGGGCTAGGTGTATGGGTCGCCAGTGAAATACTAGTGTTGGGACATTCAGGCTACGCATTGGTGATTTATGTTTGTATGTTGTTTAGCGGTGACCGTTATTTCGTAGAAGTCAAAATTGACATAGACATTGACTAACAATAGGCAAAAAATAACACGTTTTTCAGCCTGAAATGGCAGTGACCTATTTTGTGCAATGTTCAATTTTAAGAAATCTGCTATACGAAATGCATCAACGACTTTTTATTCTAACTGTAACGGAAGATGATATAACAATTGTAGTTTTTTGGAAAGCTTATGAAACCAGTTAGTCATTTTACTAATTTGTACGCTAACTGTCATGTAGTTTTTTTCGAATAATGTACGTTGAAATTCCAATAATGTCGTCAATAATTTACGGGAAGAATACAAAAATTTAAGATTGTTGCTACTAAAGACCTTTTATTTCTAAGATTATGTAAGTTTTGGGCAAGTTTTTTTTTTTTTTAATGATCACTCATTTTCCAGTTTTCACAAAAGTATCAATTTTATGTTTAGAGTGGAGTAGTTTTTTCATAATTAATTGTTGTTGGTACACAGTCAATTTGTTTTTTAAATCGAAGCCTCGTCATAGCTCGTTTACCATCCAGTTTTGACCCCTCGTTAACTAGACTTAATTTGTTGCTAATGACCTCTAGTATAACCCCTTTTAAGGAATAGGTCGAATTTTCCTGTCAACCTGTATAAATAAAGTGTTAAAACTAAGTAAATATTATGTGCGAAACGAGTAGATACATATTTTCAAATCTAAAATAGTTCTAATTTACATCACATTTACGTCACGTGTTATAGTGTGTGTCGGTAGTGCATATGTGTAAGTGTGTGCGTGTACGTAGGCGCCGCTCCGGCCGCGTAGCATGTAAGATAGTTTTAGCAGACTCTCCTACCTTGTTCATTCGACAACATGTACTAAAAGTTTATTATATTATTATCATCTGAAAAGTTGTTTCTATAAGAAAGTTCGCCGATTGCCCAAATAACATAATTGGCGCAGTCAATAGGATAAAGTTGAAGAAAAACAGCGTTTTTCAAAAATCAAAAACAAAGACTTTTCTCAACATTTGAAACCGTGTTCCTACTGTGGTTTTCGGCGAGAAGAATGGAAGTGGCTTCAATCATGAAGTTGTGGACCTGGGCCTTCATCACATCGTAAGTCCAGATTCTTTTGATTGTTGGTGGATTTAATATTTATTATTGTATTTTTTTTCGGAGAACTTCAGAAAAAAAAGTAATAATTTTTGTTCTGTTTATTTTTGTATTGAAGGGAGAGATCTCAATTGTTAATTTTGATCGAATTTTGTTGTTTATACTGTGTATTTGTGTGTGTTGTCGTTGTATAGAAAATATCACAAGGTGATTAGGTAATATATTTTGCAAAATGGATTTACAAAAATTATCTTCTATTAAAACCGCTTTAATGATTATCCCTAACTATGACGGGAACCCAAATCAATTACACAGATTTATACAAACATCCGAAACTATATTAACACAATTTTATGACAGAACTACTTCAGATTGTTTTAACAATTCCCTTATTTTACACAATATTTTAAACAAATTGGAAGGCAAAGCCGAGGAAATAGTTAATATTAACGGTGTTTCATCATGGGAACATATCAAAACCGTATTGCTAAAAAATTTTGGGGACCAAAGGGATGAAAATTCGCTGAACCGAGATTTAGTTAATATGAAGCAGGAAAATGAATCCGCTCAGGAATATTACAACCGCTGCATGAACATTTTAAACACTATTATTAATTACGTAAACCTTCACGAAACAGTTGAGGCTGTAAAGGATTGCAAAAGGAGTTTTTTCCAAGCTCAAACCCTTAAAACTTTTCTAGCAGGGCTTAAGGAACCTTTTGGCACAACTATAAGAGCCATGCGCCCTGTAGATTTGCCCACAGCCCTTAATTATATTAAAGAGGAAGAAAATATTAGGTATGTACAGAAAAGTAACAATTTTTCAATGGTTAATAACAACAAGCCTTTCCAGAATAATAATAATAATTCTAGAAATTTGCCTTTTCCAAATTTAAACAAACCCTTACAACCTCATCAAAATTTCAAGTTCAATAACTCGCAACCTCTCAAACCGTTTACACCTTATTTTAACAGGAATAACAATAATAATTTTGTCGCATCGAAACCTTATTTTAATAGACCACAGAACCCATACCGACCGTTGCAACAAAACTTTAATAACTCTAATACTGACAATAAACCGAATACCCAATCTAAACCTGTACCTATGAGTGGAATATCCTATAATTCCGCACATATTCCATTAAGACCATCAGTACCCAATTATCATAGTACACAGTATCCCGAAGCAGCAATGTGCAATCAGTTCGAAGAATTGCACATGCTCGAGACTAACCCAAACAACCCCCACGTCGAGCACAGTTGCGACGTACCTTGCACTGATAAGAATGATCCGTATGCAAGTTATTCCCATGAGAATAATAATGGAAATAATGAACTCAGTTATGACGAAACACAATATTGGCCTACACAGAATGATCCAAATTTTCACCAGGGTTCGAGTGCCAAACCCGAAACTTAACTGAAATAAATATTCATACGAAAAGACAATTGCCTTTTATCGAAATTAATGAGCCACCCCTTAAATTATTAATTGATACTGGTGCCAATCAGTCCTTTTTGTCTCCGGAAGTAATTGAAAAACATTTCCAAAATACACCCTTAATTTATGAACCGTTTTCTGTAACAAACTTAAATTGTACCACTGACAATAACTACTCCTTAGAAATACCAAGCTTTCCTGAATTCAATGAAAAATGCCCTTCGAAGTTTTATATTTATAAATTTCATAATGTGTTTGATGGTTTAATTGGTTATAGAATGCTGGAAAAATTGAAAGCAAACGTTGACCTCCACAATAAAAAGTTAATTACGCCGAACGCGGAAATACCTATTAAAGTTCTGAATTCCGGAATGAATAATCTTTTTGAAGCTTTAGTTAGGTCAAATTCGACGAAATGTGTAAAAGTACCGGTTAATATTCAGCGTGATGATATATTCTTGCCCGAGACTTATATAAACAATTGTTATATTCCCGCGACGATAACACAGTCGGAGTCGGGTTACGCATACCTTGAGATAGTGAATCCTACTAAGAATGATATCATCGTAAGCTTAGTTTCGCCACTTAAGGCGCAGACACTTTACAATAATTTTGATATATTTAATTTTGAATCGATAAATGAAAATGAACAAGATATTGAGTCTTTGGTTCGCACTGATCATTTAAATTCGGAAGAAAAGTTTAATTTACTAAAACTATGCCGCAGTTACAATGACATATTTTACACCGAAAATAGTCCTTTAACTTTTACTAACCAGATTAAACATCAGATAAATACTAAAGATGACCTTCCTATTTTTACACGATCCTACAGGTATCCTCATGTTCACAAACAGGAAGTAGAAAAACAAATAACTGAAATGTTACGTCAAAAAATTATAAGACCTTCAAATAGCCCTTGGTCTTCACCTATTTGGATTGTACCGAAAAAACTAGACGCCTCTGGCAAAACAAAATGGCGTTTGGTGATTGATTTTAGGAAACTTAACGAGAAAACTGTGAGTGATAGGTACCCAATTCCTAATATCAGTGACATTTTAGATAAATTAGGTAAAAGTCAGTATTTCACTGTTTTAGATCTAAAATCGGGGTTTCATCAGATCGAATTACATCCCAAGGACATCCCAAAAACCGCTTTTAGTATTGATGACGGTTATCGTGGTCACTACGAATTTTTACGCATGCCTTTTGGCTTAAAAAATGCTCCATCGACTTTTCAACGGGTCATGGATAATGTTTTGCGTGGGCTCAAAAATGTGACAGTTTATATGGATGACATCATAGTATACAGTTCATCATTACAAGAACATATCCTTAATTTAGAAGCCGTTTTCCAACGCCTTAGAGAATCTAATTTTAAAATACAGCTTGACAAAACCGATTTTTTTAAAAGGGAAACTCCTTTCCTAGGTCATATTGTAACAGCCGATGGCGTAAAACCGGATCCAAAAAAAATTCAAGTTATACAACAATTTCCTATACCACAAACTACCAAAGAAATTAAGTCGTTCCTTGGTTTAGTTGGTTACTATCGGAAGTTCATACCGAATTTTGCCCATCTTGTTAAACCACTAACATCTTGTTTAAAAAAAGGAGCTAAAATTCAACTTACCCCTGAATACGTTAATTGTTTTAAACATTGTCAAAATTTACTTATTAATGATCCTATTCTTCAATATCCTAACTTTGAAAAGGATTTTAATTTACGCACTGACGCCTCAAACGTTGCCCTGGGTGCCATATTATCACAAGGGCCTATAGGAGCTGATAAGCCGATTGCGTACGCATCGCGGACTCTAAACGATACCGAAACAAAATACAGCACCATAGAAAAAGAGCTGCTGGCTATTGTATGGGCCACCAAGTATTTCCGACCGTATTTATACGGAAGGAAGTTTTACATTATCACAGATCACAAACCTTTACAGTATTTGATGAATATAAAAGAACCCAATAGTCGTTTAACGAGGTGGAGATTGCGTTTAGAGGAATTTGAATATAACATCATATATCAAAAAGGAAAAAGTAATACAAATGCCGACGCTCTATCTAGAGTTGAAATACATAATAATGAAATTGAATCTACGTCTTATAGTGATGAAGATGACTTACCGTTATCAATGTTTGTGAATCAGTCAAAAAGGAAACCTAATACTCAAATCGATAACCATAGCACAATCCATACTGAATTAGAAAACCCTGTCCTAGAAATTCCTATCTCTGATAAAAATGTAAACACCTTTGATAATCAGCTATTTTTAGATTTCGTACATCATTCGCCCACAAATACTAAAACCGTTATTATCTTTCCCGGAAAAAAAAGAATATTAGCTCAAATAAATGAAAATGATTTAGAAAAAAGTATTGTTACTTTATTCAAAGAACACCTAACACCAAATATTAAATATGGTATATATCTATCAGATGTTAAGTTTATTCCGTTAATTACAAGTACACTGCAAAGGGTATTTCAAAATTCCGCGTATAAATTGTTTTTTTGTAAGTCTAAAACCGAAGATGTAACCTGTCCAGATAAACAATACTTAATAGTTAAGAACTACCACGAAGGTAAAAGTAATCATCGTGGAATTCAAGAAGTTGAACAAAGAATTAAATTACAGTATTATTGGCCTAATTTAAAAAATCAAGTCACGGAATTCGTAAATAATTGTAACATTTGTCAAACTTGTAAATACGAGAGAAATCCAAATAAACAAAACTTTCAGATAGTTCCTATACCTGAAAAACCTTTTGAGGTATTGCATATTGATACTCTTACCGTAAATCGACAAAAATTCTTAACAATTATCGATGTATTTTCTAAATATGCCCAAGCATATCCTCTAGAGTCAGTAACAGGAATAAATGTGATAAATGCATTGTCTATCTTTATTTCACACCACGGAGTACCAATTAGTATTACCGCAGATCAAGGAACTGAATTTAAAAATTTACCTGTACATGAGTTTGCAAGCCTACACAAAATTAAGTTACATTTTATCAATGTAAACAGTCCTCAGTCAAATGGAGCTATTGAAAGATTCCATTCTACTATATTAGAACACATCCGTGTGTTATCTGTTACTCAATCTACCTTATCCACTAACCAACTAATGCTATATGCTGTTATAGGATATAATAATAGTATTCACTCAGTAACTACACAAAAACCTATTGATGTTATTAATGGGCATTCAAATAGTCGTGACCCATTTGATATAAATGTAGAAGCTACTTATCTTCAAAACTATGTAGTTAGGCACAAGGAAATTACCAAACAATTATACAATGAAATAAACAAAAAACTACTCTGTAACCGGACTAAAACTATACAGAATGCTAATAAAGACCGGGAAGAACCCATTTCTTACGAAGAAGGAAAGGCATTATATATAAAAAACCCGCTAGCCGTTAGGCATAAGACAAAACCTCGTTACTTAGGTCGTAGAGTTAAGAAAAATTTAAGTTTAAAGGTCATAGACGACAAGAACATTGTCCACCACAAACGTATCGTGAAGAAGCCTCTGAGATATCAAAATGTCTTGTTGCAGGATTCCGATATTAATCCGGACTGAACTAATCGTGACTACGAAGTTGGTGGACAATCCTGGGATACTCCCCTTTAAGTTAGGTAGTACTAAGTTTATTAAAACTGAACATGCGTTCATACATTATTACGAGTTAGATAGGATTAAAGATAGTATTAGAAAAATAGAAGTCTATTTAGATACTTATATTGAGTACATAAAATCAGCCGATCCAATTTATTTTGGCGATACTTCATTAGTTATTAATCAGATCCTTATTAGCATGTTAGAAACAATTTATGATAAGTTCAACACTATGTATAAACACCCAAGAAATAAACGCGGACTTATCAATGGTTTGGGTTCCATCATAAAAGGTATCACCGGTAATCTCGATCACGAAGACGCATTATTTTATAGTAAAGCCATAAACATTTTGCAAAATAACCAGAATAGTTTGAAAGATAAATATAATGCTGGAATTACCTTGAATAAACAAATTTTGCAAACTTTCAATATGACCTTGTCTACTATTGTATCAAATGAGTTCAAAATACATATTAAATTAAATGAGATCATGTCTAATGTTAATATGACTAATTTTAGGTTAAGTGATTTTATTAAAATTAACAGTTTGTTTAATTTGTTAAAAATCAATTTACAAAATATTTTGAATTGTATTACATCACTAGAAAATGCTTTGAGTTTTTCCAAATTATCAGTAACTCATCACAGTGTAATCAGTTCACAAAATATTAACTTCATGTTTAATATTCTACGAAACCAATATGAACCTTCTGAGTTGCTTGTACATGAGAACACTGAGATAAGAGACTATTATGATATTATTGAGTGTGGTTCCTACTATGTAGATAATGTAATTGTATTTGTTCTGAAGTTCCCTATTATGCATTTAGATACTTTCACTTATTATCATCTATTTTCTACTCCAACATTTAACAATACAATATTAATTCCACCTAAACCTTATCTGGCAATGAATAGTAATAATTATCACTATATGGATGGAGAATGTAAAAGGTTCCAGGAAATATACTATTGCCCAGAAGTCGACCTTATAGCCACTTCGAAGCCAAACGATTGCATTTACCAGCTGATATTGAAACAAGAAATATGCAGCAGCTGCAGCTTGGTACAATTTAAAGCCGGAACAGAAATAATTCAAAAGCTGGACGATTTTCATTATATTCTGTCATTTATAAAAGAAACAAGGATCGAGTATAGGTGCGATCGGGAAGAGTACCAATCTTTACTCGGCACTTACTTATTTGAGGTGCCTGAGGGATGCACTGTCACTACAAAATTAAACCACATAAAGAATTACAAAAATGAGATAAAAGGTACACCTATAAAGCTTTTGTCATTTCCGGTATTTAAAATCAATATTGAAAATAAAGATAAGCCGTTGTTATTGGAAAATGTCCCACTGGAACAAATAAATAAGTTACAGAATTTAATTGAAAAGGAGAATATTCTAAACCTGGATGTCCTTCAAGATAAAAGTTATCACTATTGGACCGTACCTTTATATACGGTACTGTGTATTATTGGATTGGTTGCTGGAATATTATATTTAATAAAAAGACATAAGAGGAACCAGGAAACGTCAGTAGCCCAAGCAACAGACGGAGGCCGCACTCAACCCTTTTTCTTGGGAGAAGAAAGGGCTTCGAACTAGTGCGGGGGGTGTTATAGTGTGTGTCGGTAGTGCATATGTGTAAGTGTGTGCGTGTACGTAGGCGCCGCTCCGGCCGCGTAGCATGTAAGATAGTTTTAGCAGACTCTCCTACCTTGTTCATTCGACAACATGTACTAAAAGTTTATTATATTATTATCATCTGAAAAGTTGTTTCTATAAGAAAGTTCGCCGATTGCCCAAATAACATAATTCACGCGTTCGTACTAGGTCCTCTGAACTTTTTGTAGACTTGGCAAACGGTGACTCGACCGCAAGTACCCTCTCTAATAAAAAGTACTACTGCTAAGTTGTCACCTGTCATCTCGGCATATGCCATCGCTGTGAGAGTCCCGTTGCGCGCGGCCATCCTACCGCAGCCGTCTGCCTGCAAGTGAGGCTTTCTTTAAGGAAAGTTGTTAGAATATTTTGGCATGACAGCACATTTAACGTCACAAAACTGGATTTTTTAATAGTTTAGGGCCCGTTGTTTGATACATAGTTAAACATAACCAATAGTAAATTTAACAATTAGTCACTTGACAATAGTCAATAGCTGTCAAAGTTTAACTACTCTGTCTGCGCGTGGTTAAAACTGTAGTTAGCTTAACCATTTGTCAAAAAACATACTTCTGTTATTTTTAACAAATTGTTAGTTTAACTAACGCATTTTAGCTATTAGTATGTTTGACTACTGATCAAACAACGGGCCCTTAATGTGTCAGAACTACGTTTATTGTTTATTTTGTAGATATGTTGTTGGTTACAAGAAAAATGGGTAGTACAATGGAGGAAAAGTGATAAGGGGTGCTACACACTTGTTCGGGTGTAGCTTATTTAAATTACATTCGATGCGACAGTATATGTTGTTGCATAACAAAGACGACCCCAAGCAATTATAATATTACATAATAATTTTCGATTTGCCGCTCAGCTGTACCGACCGATTATTGCCGATCCGAACAAGGTCTGCAGCGCGCCTAACTGTTGAATTATCGATACAAACCACTCATGTATTAAAGATTCGAAATGCGATTTGAATTTGCGAAATGTGGGTGTGATATAGGTGCACCACTGCCTTACCCTTCGGGGAATACAGGCGTGATGTTATGTTATGTGTTATTAAAGATTACCAAAAAATCTGAATATCAAGAAACGGTGTACTGGTCCTATCCCTGTAATTTTACTGGCAGTCATACTGAACATAATAGATCAGAAAATTGCAGCTTGGTAGCAGAAATACTTAGCTTTGAATTTCTATGATGTCACAAAAACACACTGTTGTTTATCGAAAAACCATTATAATGTTTTCCTGATACCTTACACATAAAAAAAATTAAAAAAATACACCTTAGTTTACTTAAACACCAACTTTTGACAGGAATCCCCATGAGATTATAAAACAAAAAACAAGGATATTTTACTTTAAGGCGCTGCCCATACTTAGGACAACGTAAACGCTCAGTTTTTTGTCCCACAGTTAGGCGTATTGATATGTATATTACAAGTCAGAACAATTTTTTGTGTATTGTCAAATGTATAAGAAAAGACTTATTAAATTAAATTAAATAGTATCATCATAAAAACAATCGTAAAACAATGATCAAAATTTTTTTTCGTCGCCTTATTCTCAAAATTTTAAGCGTACCCTATCATATTTTATGTAATTTATTTATTTAAAGATTTTGGAAGACTTACAGCTAAATACAATGGTGATAAATAGCAGTATGATAATCTGACAGCCAGTTACAGGTCTACACGTCTAGAGCTTGTCTTGTACAAAATTACTGTAGAACAAAATGTACACACTGCCAAATATTGCGAAAAAAAATATGGTAGATTAGTAGTAATTATAGAGAATTTAAATCAACTAAAGAACTACCTAAATATTATTTCACTGGGCCATGCATTTTATTTTTTATTTAATTAAAACTGCAAAATTACTTTTATTTTGGTGGTCATTCGTTACAACTAACATTTAAACGCATCGCTGTTTTGAACCTTATTTGTTGCCGTGATGCGCTCTTGTCAATTACCAAAAAAAAATCTTTTTACCGCGCCTTAAATGCCAAAATATTTTCACACACTTCCTGTGACCATGTGAAGTTTCCTGCCATCCTGAAAAGTTTATTTGACACTTGATACTTATTACTCTGTAAATGCCCCAGGGAATATACATGACATTATTTCAAAACTCAATGTTTTGTTGTGTTCAAGGCATTTACACTGACGTTATATTCCGAGGGTCAAAAGTAACTTTATTTTCCAGAGGTGGCGATGACCATTTACAAGGTGGGCCACCAACTTATTGCCACCCGGTAACATAAAAAATAGAAAGAACAACCAATAGTCATACACTGAAATAAAACTATCAAAACTAGGTCAACTATAGTGTAGGTACTGGGTATCCCAATTAATTGGTTTGCGGCGTCCGGTTGGCAATATCTCTCTATATAAAGGATGAAAATCAACTACACCTAGTTTGAAAGGACTTCTACAAATCTAGGGAAATATGCGAGAGATAACTGGTCGCCATGGTAACGGTAATAATAGCAGTGTTTTACCTAAAAAATAACAAATTAAATACTTCAGTGTGTTTTCCGATAGTAGTTTAGGAATTTTCAAGTCATGAGTGTGTATGTGCTGTTAATATTAACCTGCCTTGAGCAAGCATGGTGATCAATGCTCGTGTCTTCTCCGTATGAGAAGGGACCTTTTCCCTGCAGAGTAGACAGTAATAGACTGCTTATTATTATTATGTGTATAACAAAGCATTGTTTTTTTAAAATTGAAGTTGCATATTCAGTGTTACGAACGATACGAGTGGTAGAAATCTCCTCAAATCCCCTCCCCACTCAACCGACTTCTACTCCTAATCTTTCACTGTGCACGCGGTACGGTTGCGGAATTCACTTCCACCTGACATTAGGAACTGCCAAACTGCTGGAGTATTTAAAAGTAGAGTAGAAGAACACTATCTTTCCACTTTGTCATAGTTACCTACGTATTTATTATTTAAATTACATTATATTTTTATATATTCCAGTGATATTTATTTTAGAAGTATTTATGTATGTTAGTATATTCTCTTATTGTATGTTAATATTTAAATTGGAAAATTATTTTAGATTTTACGTATTTTATTTTCCCTTCTACTCTTACACACGTTGTCTTCATCTCTTTAATATACTCTCCTATCGCAGGTATGCTGGAAGAGATTTCTTTAGAAATAAGAATCACCTTTGTACCTATTTTTCTGTTCCTTTCTTCTTGTCTGTTTATATATGTGTGTACATAAATGGTTAAATAAATAAACAAGAATAATGATTGCAATTCTTAATCATTAATATAGTGCACTGAAGAACGATATTTCATAATTTTATTTAGCAATATTGAAAAAAAAAACAGAGGAATATTTGACAGCTATTTTGCGACGTTGCGAACTTTCAAAATGCATCCTGTCAACGTTAGGTGATAATGATAAGATAGTTTATGATGAGATGCTACCTAGTAAGTAGTCAAATGAGAGACTATCGTGAAAATATAAGCTAGGATTTTAGAAACGGACTAGTTCGCTAATGTTTGGTAATAAGCATTAAGTTCTGGCACAGTTCAAACTGCTAATTAAGGCAACAAAAGGATTATTAGACGTGGACACGTTAAGGGAATACGATTTTCCAGGCTTGGTGATTACTTTTTTCAAATCCCTCAATTTAATCTGTCTGTGTTTAAGTGAACTGTACGAAATAATTGATACGATTTATAATGATAGTATAGTCAAGCGTTCTTCGCAAAAATTGCCGCCCAGATGGGTACTTTTGTACGAAAGTTCCATGTTGAGTGAAAATTTGCTAGTGATAAAAAATCCCATTTCATTTAACATACCCAGTGGAGTGAAAATTATAATATGATACCCATTTCTGTAACATAATTAATTACCAAATTAAGTTAGTAAGGAAACTGTTTGATCTCCAGGAACCTTTATTAAACACCGTTCGAGAATTTGTTTTGTGGAACAATAATTTCTATGTTTATGTTAACGAGAGAAAATTAAAGTCAAAACATTATTTCCATTTTTATTAAATACTTGAATTTCAAAATACACAGTCCACCTACCTGCCTATCAAATATTTAGTGGGTACCTACTAAGCCCCAATGAACATTTAAAATTGTTACGTGAACATGAGTTGATCAAGTAAATCCTCAAAATCCTCTTATACAAAGGCCTTACCTGCAAAATCCACAATAGGCTGAATCACATTTTCCACATTGAAAACAAAAAAAAGAACAACTATTTAACGTCAACACGCGTTAGTTTCACGAAAAATCCAATATTTCCGACATCGCGAGCGAAACTTTGTAAATTCCAAACTTTATTTCGCGGGGACCGCAAAAAACACACGCGTCTGAACAGTGCAACGTCCAGCAACGTACTGAACCGAAACATCCCTGTCAAGCTACCCCAAGATAGCGTTTACTATTGGCCATCTCAATTTTGATTTGATTGCGTTTTTATTTCAAGCGGGTAAGGGTTATTTTAGAACTGATGTTAACTGTTTCGGCTGTAAAAGTATTTGGGAACGTACTTTGGCGGTATAGCGATAATTATGTTCATGACATACAGTAATTTGTGTACGAATGGCAGTCTGGAAGAAAACGCATGGAATTTAAATGTTGGCAGTATTGTGTTTAACGCGTTAAATGTACTGGGAGCGTTCAGAAGTTTCGAAACATTCTGTGTATCATTATGTTAATGTCAGAGATTTGAATGTTGCCAAAGATGTTATACTTATGCGAGTACATTACATTTGAGTTCACAGAATATGTGCACCTTCAAAGACAACAAATCTCCTCTGCTTATAATTTCTTCCAAGTTTTAACTCGGATACAAAAATATATACAGGGTTATTGGTAATACGTTGGAAATCCATTAAGGGGATGTAGGAGTTCATTTGCAACCAAATGACCCCTTATGACCTCTATGCAAATGTCAACCATTTTCGAGTAATTTGACTCTTTTTTTGGAGATATCTGGTATCTTATTGTATCTCATTGGATAGCTGAGAAGCGCTGTTGCGCGGCTCTGATTTCACTACGATTGCGGTTTGACCTCTGAGGTCCGCTGGGACGAACTTTGTCTTCGGGGCATAACTCGCTGAAAGTACTGAAGGAATGTTTGAAATATTTCAGGGAAATAATGGGTTGGACTGATTTACTGGACTTTGGGATTGTTTTTGAACTGTAGTTGTCGACTGTGTTGTCGGAAAACAATAAGGTTCAGGAGAACCTTACCTTCCAATTTGTACGTCGCGATATGCGGCTGAACATGTTAGAACTTTTATTTCTGTTTCTTTTATTATCTTGCAAGCAATGTATCATGTACAACATGTTTAAACAAATAAAATTTTGCTTACTTAATAAAATATATACATATTATATCCACGCATAAGATACGAATCTTATGCGTGGATATTGTACTGTGTAAAGGACAGATAAAAAAAAGGTGTATTTGCTAATAATAACATAATTATCGCAATCGGCAATCGTCTTCCAAATAATATATATATATACGGGTCGACTTGAGAACCTCCTCCTTTTTTTTCGTCGGTTAAAAAGAGTAATGATTTATGGCACTATAATTTCCTGTGATCATTTATAAAGTAGTTGTCATGTCAAGTCAATATATAAACTCTCAGCAAACTGCTTGAACGAGCTAGTACTTTGATCAATAGATGTTGTTTATGATAATTATCATTATTCTTACTACTAAGTACTGAATACTAATAATTTGAGTCATGAAAGGACACTGACATTCAAGCTACATGTAATTTCGTCTAGTTTAGAAGTTGCGATATTTACGTTATTTTGATTTTAAATATAGTCTTTGTACTGTATTTAAAATCAAAATAACGTAAATATCGTTATTTATTAATTTTTTATATATTTTTTTCCAAAGCCATTTTTTTTTCATTTAAAAATGAAAAAAAATGGCTTTGGAAAAAAAAAGCAGCCCACTGTTCTAATAATTAATAAATGGTAGCAGACTACAGCCTGCAGCCCACTGTTCTAATAACTAATAAATGGTAGCAGACTACAGCCCGCAGCCTACTGTTCTAATAACTAATAAATGGTAGCAGACTACAGCCCGCAGCCGACTGTTCTAATAACTAATAAATGGTAGCAGACTACAGCCCGCAGCCTGCTGTTGTACGAACTAATAAATAGTAGCAGACTATAGCCCGCAGCCCACTGTCCTACCAACTCAATTGCGTATATTGCATCCACTGCATGCCTGAAGGCCGTACACGTTGCAAATACTTTTCTTTTGGGGTACAATTATAGGCGTAGGGGTTATATTGGTTTGGTTTACTGTGTGGGGGACAATTATAGGTTTTCTAAATGCTAATTGCGGGGATGAGTCTGAGTAGCTTCTACTTTCTTAGAAATTCTGCGTAAAAACAAAAATATTGTACTTACCTGCATACTATTTAGGTTCTTCGAATTGTTAAGTTCGCTTGCATTGAGTGTTGTCCTTTCTCTTCAAGGTTAGAAATCACAAGATATGTAGGTATCAGTGGATAGTAATAAGATCGCAAACTGTGTTTTGGTATCATAAAGACGATTTTTATAATTTCACGATCGATATGAAGTAATGTAAGAATCCTGTATCTAAACCAATCTTGTGGCATAGACTCAAAGCTTTAATTAAAGTATGGTTAAACTAAACTGAAATGTGTGTCGTATGTGTGAAAGTACTCGAGTAGTTTCTAAATGATACATTATTTTGTGGTCCGCTAGTGCCATGGTATTATCTTAACCAATGCCAAACTGGCAGGTCACACGACCTAGCCAGACCCTCACTAACCCATACAAAACCTACCTTCCCACAAAAATGCACCATAGACCGAACCGCTTCAAAGAATCGCCATCAGGCAACCCACAAACACCGTTTAATTACTTCAAGAAACCTTTGACACAACTTAGTTCACTGTCCACCCCCTTAAATTAGGGAGTGAGGCGATACATTTACCCACGGACCCCCCATCCTTAACAAATAAATGGTCTTGAGCTCAGACTGCATGTACGTAAATTGCGCCGACTCTGTTTACTTGGCAAAATGAATTCAGTTCTTAGAGCACGTATATTGGACAGCCTGTGTTTATTTATTTTGGAAAATGTCTTCGCTACAACATAATTGTTTGATTTTTGTTAAAATGAAGAATGCAACCGGCGCGCGTGCGTGTATGACCAGATTTATGAACGTAAACGAGACAAAAGAAATATGTAAGGATCGTAGCAGGTGGCGTTCTGTAGTTTCTGCCTACTCCCTGCAACGTAAAACTTGAGGAGGACACGCCGGGGAGTCGAACCCCAGCGTGAGGTAGCTAAAAAATCAAACACTCACAAAGCAAAAACACGTAAAATTTATTAATATAATAAAAACAATCCGAAAGGTAGAACAAAAGTAAATTAGGAAAAAATAAAATAAGATTTTGTCGTTGGAATTTAAATAGTCAAAAATACTAAGAAAGAAAAATCACAACTCGAATTTGAGAGAAAAAACTTAAAAGATGTTACCGTACAGTATTTTAAATGTATTCTGACGAATTTAAATCCGATTGCAATCGTACGACATTCGTGTAGCTCTATAAAGTGTTTTACAAAAATAAGCAGAAGATTAAGGTTTTTCTTTACATAAATCGTTGAAATAACTTTTGAAATAGATTACAAGATCTAATGAATATGAAATTAGGAAATTACTTAAAAGATAGGATTCGTTGATTAAGATCTAAAGAATGTCTCTCGTCGATCTCGTCTATAATAGTCGTCTAGATCGTCTATAATGACGCCGAAGCGTTATAGCGCCAAACAAAAAATAAATGTAACACCTGATCTCCAAGAACCTGGACCTGTGACGTCGACCCTGCTCAATGACGGTCCCGTGGCTCTCTGCACGCTCGGACTTCAGCAGCCGGCAGACGATGGAAGAAGTAGGCGAATAATAATTGGCTGGGTAAGCCAAAGACCAAAAAAAGGTGGCCTTTCAATCTAAGGAAAAGGACATCTTCTTAGATTGAAGAACAAGGCACAAGTTAAAAGAATATCGAACCAATGAAGGGATTACTCACCAAAAGAAAAAGAAACGATAAATTCCAGGGAACGTACAGTCGATCAATATATACGCTGAATATTCACATAACGTGGTTAAAGTGGTGAAACGTGGTCAAAATCACACATTCGAAGAATGTTTTAATATTAAAAAGCAGAAATAAGATAATTTTTATTGAAAAATCCCCACGACAGGAATAAAAAACCCATCATTTTTTTCTTGACAAGATTGTTTAGAACAATTGACAACTTTTGAAAAAAAAAAATGTTAAATATAAAGCAAACCGATTGACGTGTAAAAAGAATTTAATCAATTTGTGACCAAAAAGTATGTAATTGCAGGAATTATACTGCACCCCATGGGAAGAAGGCATGAGTTTATGTATGTATGTATGAAGAATGCGTGGGCCAATGACCTTTTGAAGGCCATAGTAATCCGCTGGATGCAAGAAGCACAGGGCCGGTGGACATGGCGACGCTTGAGGTAGGCCTATGTCCAGCAGTGGGCGTCTTCCGACTGAAATGATGAATCATGAAGTATGCGTAAAATACATGGTAACATTTTCAAGAAATAACTAAGGACATGCCTCGGTTTTCAACAAATAATTTAAACGAAATATAATGTCATGTCATATCCCTCATCGCGTTTGCCGTGATAAGAAGACTTTCAGCCTAAGATGTTGTTAGCGGAGCTGACTGCTCAAAGTACGTCAATTGTTGAAATTGTTTCAATTAACTATGAACTTGCTAAATCCAATGAAAGTGGTGCTCATGAAGATATTTCTATAAGCATTACAGTAAAAAAGAAAACGATGCCTTAATTATTTGCTTGAATTAGTGAGAAAAAACCATTGTGAGATAAATTATTATTATTTGCTTGAATTAGGTATGTGGACTACCATTCTTCAAAATAATTTAAAATGTTGCTACCTCTCATTTCGAAAGCGCTGTACTGCTATATCAATACTCAAATGTCCAGGAACATTAAGTCGTAGATGTAATTCAGTGAAGATGGCTAATTTCCACATACTAACTGACGCAGTAAGTGTTCAACATAGAATTTAGAATGCTTTCCGGCTTGTCCCGGAGTTTTCAAATGTTTTTTTATTTCTGTTCTGAGTTGGGAAGTGCTAACACTTGACACACTTGTTTAACTGTTTCTTACCCTCGTTGTTTTTTCAGAAGCGGTATCTAGGATGGAAAACCAGTAGATTTTGGTGATGATTCATTGCATTTTAAAATGCTTTTAAAATAAGAGTTGCTGTGTTAATCCAGTGTTCGCAAGTGCGAGTACGGAGCGTGGGTTCCTGGTTCCTATCTCTTGGTCGGATAGGCTCGTCCCTAATAATATGCAATCATTACTCCAGGACGAATTTGGGTAGCTATAGTATACACCTCTGCCAACCTATTCTAAGAAGACAGGCTGTTATGATTTGTCTGTGTCACAGAAAGTGTAGCTGGAAACGCTTCTAATAACTGGAAGGGTAAGTATCTTCTACCGATCCATGAAGGCTATGCTTCTACAATCATGACATTCATCTCTGACTTAACTCGTAGTAGGTAGCGTTGTAGCCAAAATGAACGTCTACAACAATGATGTATTATAATCAGTCCGAACTGAGTAACATCAGTTTATACTCACAGCGTAAATGTTGAGATGGGCCTACAGGTCGAATCTGAAACTAACGTAAGTCCGAATCTATGTCACATTTTAGACGACGTTTTTATTAAATTAGCTAATAGAAACTTCGCAGTAGTTAACTATCCAGTTTTACTTCGGAATAAATTAGGTCTAAAAAAATGGCGATGTAAAACCAGTGGAATTGAAAAAAAAAAAGACCGAAATTTGTTGCTTTTTTGTTGCTAATTAGTTGCTAGAAAATTATTTTTTTTGCTTCAACCGATCGCAAAAAATCGGCAATAACGCTAACTTTTCATAAAGATAGCGTGGGAATCACTGGATGTGGACTGATCGATCAAGCGAATAGGGATCAATTTGTTGCTAATTTGTTGCTGAAAGATGCTAAGAAGAAAAAAAAAAGTTTTTTTTTATTATGCCAAAATAAATAATGTCCACGCTAGATTAACTCTTGACTTTTCCATGGGAAAACTATAGTGAAAATTTGTTGCTGCTCATACTGCAGCTTGTTTTAGCATAGAGAGTCAGCAACAAAATAAAAACCGGAAGTCAAGAGAAGTTGGAGATCAGTTTATAAACAAACCGGCCTGGCTAGCTTAACTAACGATTTTCCCGTGAAAAAACTATTGTAAAAATTTGTTGCTGCTCATACTGCAGCTAGTCTGAGTACAAAAGGTCAGCAACAAAATAAAAAATCGGAAGTCAAGGGAAGAGGGAGATCGGTTTATAAACAAACCGGCCACGCTAGCTTTACTCTTGACTTTTCCGTGGAAAAACTATAGTGAAAATTTGTTGCTACTCATACTGCAGCTAGTCTGAGTACACAGGGTCAGCAACAAAATGGAAAACCAGAAGTCAAGAGAAGATGGAGATCGGTTTATAAACAAACCGGTCACGCTAGCTTTACTCTTGGCTTTTCCGTGGAATAACTATAGTGAAAACTAGAGCTGCAGTATGAGTAGCAACAAATTTTCACTATAGTTTTTCCACGGAAAAGTCAAGAGTAAAGCTAGCGTGGCCGGTTTGTTTATAAACCGATCTCCAACTTCGCTTGACTTCCGGTTTTTATTTTGTTGCTGACTCTCTATGCTAAAACAAGCTGCAGTATGAGCAGCAACAAATTTTCACTATAGTTTTCCCATGGAAAAGTCAAGAGTTAAGCTAGCGTGGACATTATTTGTTTAGGCATAATAAAAAAAAAACAGTTTTTTTTTTCGTCTTGGCATCTTTCAGCAACAAATTAGCAACAAATTGATCCTTATTCGCTTGATCGATCAGTCCACATCCAGTAATGTCCACGGTATCTTAATGAAAAGCTAGCGTTATTGCCGATTTTTTGCGATCGGCTGAAGCAAAAAAAAAAAATTTTCTAGCGACTAATTAGCAACAAAAAAGCAACAAATTTCGGTGTCTTTTTTTTCGATTCCGCTGATTTTACATCGCCATTTTTTTTGACCTGAATAAATTTCAAGTAAATTGCCGCCCGTAATCATTCAAGGACTCAAAAGACTGCTGAATGTTATAAAAGGCGACTAAAGTTGCTTTGACTATATCAATCCATCTTCTATTGCACAATATCCAATATTATCACTAGCGAATAGAGTACAAGAATGTTTCGTGTAGGTAATGAAGTCGATAATAGTCGATCGAAAGAACACAATTAGAGTTCAATGCGGCTGTATGGGCTCCACGTGAAACCAAATATGTCCTAATGCTGGAGCGCATACAGAATAAATTCACACGGTATCTGTACATGAAACTTTATGGAGTCTATCCTTTCTATCCATTGATGTACCCAATCCTATTTGTATTATGTATGATTGGGTACAACAAGCTGGAAACAAGAAGGGATTTGGCACTTGTTACATATATTTTTAAGTTATTGCGTGGAAAGATCTCTAGCCCGGGTGTGCTAAGGGATGTGTGTCTGAACGTGCCGGATAATTATCTGCTGCGGAGACGGAGACCACGGTTACTGGCGGTGCCACGCGGCCGGACCAACCTGCTGGGCAAAGCACCAGCTTTGACACGCGCCTTGCATACATTTAACGAAATCGCGGAAACGTTGGATTTATTTAACTGATCTCTGAATGTGTTCACAAAAAATACTTTACGTGTGATAAGCTGTAACGGAAAAAATATTGTTTAAACCACGCCACCGATTTGGGGCAACCTGTAACAGTAGTTGTGTTGGGAATAATAAATAAATAAATAATTTTGTTGACTGGCTACACTTTTCAACAAGGCGCGCGGCGTGAACTCAATCAAACTTCACACGAATCTGCCTATCTCTTTGACAAAAACAGTCGTCATGAATCTCCGAACATACCTTCACTGCATCGTGCACCGCTTTAAAGCACATTCGTTCAACTCGCATCAAAGTTAAGAGCTTGGCTCAAACATTTGCCAAATAACCTCCAAAGATTCCACGAACAACACTATTTGATCAAACATTTGACAAATCCTTCTAAAGGTATTTGTACAATCAAATAGCTATCTAGCTGGGAATTACTTGGTATGTTCCTAGTTCGACGTTTATTGGGCCAAGTATATTTAGTAGGAATTTTGCCAGAGGCATTGTAAACCAACCTAGCTTCAATAGGTACACATAATTTCGTTACTAGGAATTTGGCTTTGTGTATCGTGAAAGCCGATATAGTGAATTACCAAGTTACAGTTTCATCCGTACTCTGAAGTTTATTAATTCTTGAAAAAAATTATTGCTTGAAGTTAAAATTGCACAATAATTTTGGGTTCCTGCATAATAACACAGGTCTGCAATGGTTTTCCTCTCTGAGATCTGATTAACGTTTTCTATAGTTTCTGATGTGCTGATTACGAGAAAAATAATAAAAAAATTCTATCACGTCAGGATTCTTTGATATTGAATATTTAAGATTTTAACTAAAAATGTCTGAGCGCATACATTTTAAAATCTATAAAACGTCACTTAATTACTTCAGCTTAATTTTTATTGCATTTAATTAGTTTAAGACGACATAGAAATGAATGCAAATCAGTAATTTGTTAATTACTACATAATAAGTGTAAGTAATTCGCATTAACCATTTCGAAAACGGGTCATTTTGGCTTCATTTAGTAATGAGCTCATTAATACACGATGTTTAGGTGATATTGCCTAATTGTTGTTAATGTTGTTCAAAAAGGGTATAATGAAGAAAACAAAAGGTTTTTTTTTGTATAAGTACCTACTCTGAATTAGAAAACTAACAGTCGAAGTGCGCATCTTGCAACCTAAACTTTAAAATGTCGTCGCGAAGTTGTTTAAACTCTTCGAATTGTTTTTGTTATATTTGCGGGAAATTCATGGTGATAAAACAACGAAACAACATTACAGACTATGTGAAAAATATTTACAAAAGTTATTTTGGACATTCTTTATGTAACCAAGACAAAACTTGGACACCTTGATCAAAAACTCAATGATGTCGAGTTACAAGCGTGGAAATCATTTAAGGAAGTGGTAAAAAACTTTTTGGGGAACAATAAAAGCTCGGACTATAAAGAAATAGTAGCCAAAATGATAACGAATTTTGGTGTAATGGGTTGTAATATGAGCGTTAAACTTCATTTTCTGAATTCGCACATTGATTACTTCCCAGAAAATCTAGGAGCCGTTAGCGAAGAACAAGGTGAAAGATTTCACCAAGATTTAAAAGAGCTTGAAGTCCGGTATCAAGGAAGATGGAATGTCAGCATGATGGCGGACTATTGTTGGTTGTTGAAGCGTGATGATCCAAACCGGAAATATAAGCGAAAATCGCACAACAGAAGCTTCCAGGAAAAAAGGACCAGGTTCCACAAATAAAATTTAAGTGTATTTTAACCCAGCAATAAGTTGTTATTACGTGTTAATAGTTTTTTAAGTTAAAAATTAAGTACTTTTTTAAATATATAATTTTTTAAGTGAAAACTTGTCTTTTTTCTCAATTTTCTATCTGTAGCTTTTTTGAAAAATCAGGAGGTGATGGAGAAAAACTAAGTACATATTCGTAATCAGCGCATCAAAATACTCCAGAATCAGCTATCAAATTCCAGAGAGGAAGTTATGACCTTCATTTTGCAGGCCTGTGTAATTTATCGGGCGACCTCAACCGTTTGGTTAACTATTTTGTGGGTTTCATTGTAGTCATAAAATTATATTATTGCGGTGATATTTAGCAGTTATTAAAATTTTAATGGTTCTGCTGTCAGGACCTGTAGTGCTATATTGTCAATTACATTTCTAAACTGTACCGATCTTAATTTGATAGCTCAGAAACAGTGTCTAGACGGTGCAACTTTTATTGTTGCTTCTACTTTTGGTATTCCAAGGCCAATTAAATCGCACTGTACCTATATGTCAGGTTTAACTCTCATTACAAAGGATATAAATAATGAAATACTTGACAAATCATTAACGATTGCCGGAATCGGGACTATTTTTAAATCTGTGCGTCAATTACCTAGTATTATAGTACCGAAACTGTGCGAAAACTTTTTAAAGTCTCGACTCAAAGAGTCATGTCGAGTTGGAAGCATTCCGGATTCCTTCCCGCTTCAGCATCGATTGCATTTTTGTTGCACGTTAGCTTAGATTGGTTCACAAATTGCTGGCGACCTCGCGTTGACTTTACTGACACTGATTTAGTAATACTTGTTATACATATGAACTAGCGGGCTAGTTTGTTGTGCATGTAAATAAAAAATAATTGCCTCCAAAATATCCTTTATGAGTATAAATGCTGACAAAAATCTCGAAATTGCCGGCCTACTGAACTAATTTTATTTTACGTTTTGCTAAGATTGTGAGCTATGGCTTATTGTATTGCAAAATAGCTACTTTTGTAAATTTCTCACATTGATTATTAAACTATGACATAAAAAAAAACACACATGACACATTTGACCATCAAAATTAAACGTGTGGGCGATACCATCCAAATTAAGGCCACGTCGCGGCCACAACGCAACCACCAGCGAGACCGCGCACTAGCGGCCGACCACATCGTAACGACTACGATCTGTCTGTCTGCAAACACTAGCCACAACGTAAGCACATCGCAACTAGGTACTAATGACAACGCAACCACAACGCAACTGCAAGAAGTTACAGCGACACTATGCACTCGTAAGCACTGCTTGCCCTCATTTTGTCGCTGCGATGTGGTGGGGTTATGGTACGTGAGAACGGGCCCTAAGTGTTATACTGAACTATAACAGTAAACATACCAATTTCCTTAGTTTCTCAAGAGTAGCGTAACATGTAGTGTTGTAAAATACAAATATCTCAGCATAATCAGCCTATAATTTTCCCACTACTAGGACAACAGGCCTCCTCCAGTGCGGATTGGTAGATGTCACATAATTATTATGTCTTTGAACTTTTGGTTCTAAGACATACCGGTTTCCTCACAATGTTTTTCATTACCTTTTTGAGAGCAGTGGTGATGAAATAATTTGCACAAAGTAAAGCGCCTGCCTTTTTTTTTTTTTGTTTGGGAAATCGTCAAATGACCTCTCCCGCTCTGGGCGGAGCGGACGGGCGTGTCAGACCCTTACTGACTAAAACCCACCCGTGTTCCTTCAGTTGCCTGTGCGCCAGAGCCACGGTAACTCTTTCGAACAATCCGCGACCCCGGCAGGCATCGGCCCTATCGGACCCCGTCAATTATGCTGACATCTCTTTGAGGCGCGCGTGGAACACAACGCGCCGTCGACCCGGGCCTGGTCCGTACCGGACGGCGAGCTGCCCATTGTTCGCCTGCCGCAGGCCCGCGCCTACGGCGGCCGGGAGTCGGCTATCGACTCCCGACGCCCAGGGTGTCTCCTCCTGCGGCGACTAGGGTCGTGAGGGCGCAATGATTGCCTCTCCCTCACGCGCTCCGCCTCCTCCTTCGCAAGCATTACTGCTTCGCAAAAGGAGGTGACTGCTTCCCATTCCCTCTCGCTCCGTACCAGGACCGGACGCGAGAGATCGCCGCCGCCGATCGTCGCCACGAGGACACGGCGGTGCTCCGCGCAAGCCGGGCAGACCTCCACCGTATGTTCCACCGTGTCCTCCGGTCGATCCGCTTTGGGTTCGTACCCACGGCATACAACTCGTATGTCAGGGCCGTTACCACTGGGCCACCAATGCTCCATGAATGCAAATATCTATAGACTCCATATTTACATGCAAATCAAGACAAAACCCAAATTGAACCAGAACTTTGGAAAACCCCCGGTACCTCAGTAAATACCAAAAGCACGTGCATTGTTCACTAAAGTTAAATCAGTTCGAACATTGCTATCGAACTGCTGCATAAATTGTGTCGTACGATATTAGAATTGTTTGCTTATATTGTCATGATGGCTTCTCAGGTATAGTAATAAACATTATAATTGCAATGTGCGATGTTATCTAGTAATGTATGCAAGTAATAAGCATTGTTGCTTGAGAATCAGAAATTGGGTGTATTTCGGATCGAAATACCAACATTTTGGTGTTAATATTGAGTGCTTATTTTGAAAACTTGTGGAGCATTTTCACGCCTATTTACCTAGTCTCTCCTTTTGTTCCTCTCTGATTTACACCATATGGTACACCTTTCAATAAATCATATGGTTATGATATAGCAGCTTTGGTGTTATTGGGTTTTTCCAACAGGATTTTCTCAGTAGTAGCCCGGAGTATGGATCTGTGCCCGGTTGATGGCAATAGGCTCGCCCCCTATTACATGGGACTTAAGGGGCTGACAACAATTACAAACAGCTAAAGTGCGGTCACTGACAAACTCGGACTCGGTGGTCGGATTGCATATAAAAGTAAGAGAAGCGCAATGACACAACGCTGGTATTTTATTGCAAAATATGAAGCAATTATCTATTTACAAAAAATCTATTGATTGGACTAACAAATTAAATCACTATTACGTTTTTATGTTGCTTGTAGAATAATCTGACAAAAATCAGAAAAGAAAGAAAGAAAGAAAAATGCGTTTATTGGCATTGCAGCAACAAAATACACCTTAAAACTAAAAAAACAGAAAAATTAAGATTATAATGCCAAAGGGGCTTCAGCTCAGCATAATGTCAGATGACAACACAAGGTGTATCACCTGACGCTGAGAATGATTGCATGTATATTATTATGGTTTTTAATCGTTAAAAGAAAAATTTTGAGGCGTATTCGTGATTTTTTTCTATCGTATTAAATTAGTTGTATTATATTTTCAATATACTATCTAACTAGTATAATTTATCCTGAAGAATATCATACATATATTTCTGATTTTGTTTACTGCAGTGGATCATATATTTTTTGGCATTTTAAAATTGCGTTTAGGTCCTGTAGTCCCCTTAAACATAACTGGCGGAATATGGGTGAACACTGTACTATAGGTAAACCTCTGCCTAACCCTTCGGGGATTACAGGCGTGATGTTATGTGATATAGTCTATACTATATCACATAACATCACACTCACGTCAACATCACACTTACGTGCCGGTAACTATTTACCGGCACGTAAGTTGGCCAAAGATTTTCGTAGTGGAGGAAGTTCGCGCATGTAAAAATGTATGAACATGTGCGTGCGCGAACTTCCCCCACTACAAAATCTTTGGCCAACTTACGTGCTGCTAACTGTAACTACTAATTTGTAATAACGTACAGTCATACTTATGCCAATATGAAAAAAAAATATGCTCTGTTCATTTATGTTCGCATAACTCGAAGTAGTGTAGGAAACAACTGTATCTTTTTCGCAATTTTGTCGTTGGTCCCGTAGTAAAAGTTGTTCATAATAATGAGTAGAGAGACCCCTTAAGAGGTTTATAGTTATTAAATAACATCTTGTTTATAAAACTCACTTTCTGTTACTTCAAAATTGAAGCACGCTTCATCAAAAAAATGAAAGAGAATCAAAAAAAAACACATAAGAATACAATATTCATGTAAAAACTTTACTTAGACACTTTCCATTATTTTCTGAATATAGGAGCCACGTACAAGTCGTAAGAGAGACGACGAAAAATAAAATGTTAAGAGCTTCCCACGCTAATCTGAGAAAGTGAACGAACTGGGACACTGGTCGGTTGCACGCGGACTTCAGTTTGACAGAGAGTTTAAGGTTAGTTTAGCGGTTCTTAATTTTGGAGTTTTTAGCAAGAGACTTTTTTGGTCATCAGACAAAACTGACAAGCGGCATTAGGTTGGCTGTAAAAGATCGCTTTTAGCAATAAGACCGCCCATTGTGTCACCCTATGTAAAATTTCTACATTTATATCTGTAATTTTTATGGTGTACATAATAAAGAGTATTCTATTCTATTCTATTATTTTCGTTGGCACATAATTATTACTGTTTTGTTAATAAATATCCCACTCCACAACCAACTACGCTAACGGATTCAGCTTTTGCCAAGGGCATTAGCTTTTTGAGAATTAAATGAGACTCAAGCCGTTACGAGGCAGGCTTATGCGTTTAAGACAAAACAGTATTATTTTACTGTTACAGAAATAATAAATCTATAGCATGGCATGTGTAACTTAAAAGCAAACGGCTAATCTGGCACAAAAAATAGCAAAAAACTACTATCACACAATATACTATCCTTAAACAAACCTCTCTAACGAACAGTGCAATCTGCCCCCACGATAAAACTTTATGACCTGTATTGTCCGCCCAATGAAAGGAAAAATAATACCATATTATGTATATATATCATATGCCATATTATATATACGAGTATTTATCAATCATGTCGTAATGTTCGTGAACGGGCGCCGTCATAGGGACTGGTCATTTCTTAGCTGCTTATTTTAATTTAATATTTGAATTGTTTTTGTCTTTTTATTACGAACGATTTTAACGTTCTGCATCGTTCATAATATACTTATTACATGTATAATTTCAACATGAATGATGTAACCAATATTTTGTAACCATATTTTGATTTAAAAGAGTGTCCATGGAGTTTCTTGTCTTGCCCATTCTTCTCCATAGGTACCTACTACGCTTTGGAATGGGCAACTAGCTTCATCTTTCTGACTGACCGACTCCTTGACAATTCAAAAGTGCCTGTAATTGGTTTATTTGAAATATTTTTTTTGAGTTTGTATTTATAATAACGCGGGCGTTTTTGTGCGAGTTTCCTGTGCCAATCCAAAACCGGACTGTTACTGAGAAGAGTAAGCCCGACCTGGTAACTGACCCCAGGACCTCATGCCTCAGCAGTAGCGGTTGCCACCACTAGACCTATGAGGCAATTTTACTATCAACAGAAGTTATCATTGTGCGGAAAGATATGATCTTTTCTGAACTTCGTCTATTTTTGGACCGATCCAGGAGTTAAATTCTTAGTATTCCTTTAAGAATAGATGATTTACAACAATCCTATCAGATAATCTTTGTGTGAGAACCATAGGTAAAGCATGAAAATCACAGCATTCTGTAGGTAAAAAAGATAATTATGCTTCTTAGTTAGGTACTTTTACATCTTATTAATTCCAATAATTTTTTAAAAAAATCAAGCGAAGCTTCTTTAAAGGAAAGTAAACTGACTTGTTTATTTGACACAGAAATACATAATTTATATTTGTCTAATAGATCAGCGATTTTCAGAAACTTACAAAATCTCCACACTTCATGCACTTTCGCACAGCTTCCAAACTCTCACATAGGACATGTTCTACTTGTTATTTTTTCATTCGGAAAGAAGGTCATTCATTGGATTGTTGTGTTGTATTTCATTTTGTTTTTGATTCGGGGTGAAATAAAAATATGTAGCACATAATTTATTGAGTGAAGGTCGCGGCGCTGTTAGGTATAAAAGGTGTGGTTAAAAGGTTGGTTCGTTTTGGGAAGTGAATTGGATTACGTTTTTAGAATAAATGTTTTGACTGATAAGTTTTGATGGTGATTAGTCTATGCGTGTTTATACTTTAGAAGACTACATAACACTAGGAAGATGTTTTATAAAGTACGCTGTTGATTATAAAACCGCCTACTTACTTGCCTATGATTTTTAAAACACTTAATTGAAATAGATGACTGGCTGGACTTAATTAATCACAGAACATAACATAACGCCTTGTTTCCCCAAACGGTTAGGCAGAAATGTACTTACAGTGTACACCCACATTTCGCCAGTTATGTTTAAGGTAATCAATCGAGCATCCTAATTACGTAACACACTGTCAATCACAATATGAATCATTTTGAAGCCTATTGCTAATCCATTGCTTCATATGTTCGAAAAAATTGTCAGCTCAACAACGTAAATAACGCAATGATTGTTGTTGAACTGTCAAAATGAAACCTATTCCTACTGATATTGTGTTACATAATTACCCCGCAGGTTACTTTTAAATTGTCAATATCACAGCTGAATGTAAACGTCAGAAATTATACTCACCAAAAATGTCTTCCTGTTTTATACATATATCGGAACAAAGGCTCAAAAATTAACGCCGTATTTTGAAATTAAATTTAATTTAAATGAAATAAAATTTTGGCGCACTTACTGTTGAGTTTGTTATCAATTTCCTTTTTAAACAAAAATCGCTATCATAGGCATTACATAGTTATAGATTAAATATTCAAACTCCAATAACTAAACAATATGCCACTAGCAACATAATCTCAAGCAACAGGTCGCTACTGAGTCACTGAGCTCCATAATGACCCATTTCCTGAAGCTATAGCTGCTAGATTCATGAGAAAATATACGGAATCCGCACTATGTTCTATGACCTGAAGTACCAATTTCCTTCAATACTCCTATTGGCATGTCGGGATTTAGCAAATTTGAAGATAAAATGTGTAACACAATAATAAATGATGCGTGAAATACATGAACACGTTTCGTCAATTTCTTAGGAACACAAATAATAATATTTTTATGGGTTTTTACCCAGTTTCAACCAATAGGTATGTTAACTACTTTTATCATGATTTAAATTAAATAAGAAACCCGGTACTTCAGAGAAGTCGTTGTCTAGGAAATTATCTCTACTTCACTGAATAAATGCATGTCTAAGGGTAGTGCAAAATCTGGTGTTCTCATTTTGAGTACTACAAACTACCATCATTCATCGGTCAAATCTTGCACGACAGTAAGTACCAAAATCCATTTCACGTCTCCAAGAAGGCTAAGTGCAAGAAACGAAATAAAAAATTGCATCAAGTAAACTTTCCAATCACATTAACTAAAGTAAACTCCAAAATGGTGCCAAGCATCAAATCACAGTATTTTCTTGTCCATACTTATTCAATTTGCGTTTCACTCGCCAAGAGAAATCGATTAGATTCCGATAAGACGATTCATACGATTTGGAATTGAGTGCGACTCGACACTTCTGGGAATCGCTACAAATCGGTTTTGTTTTACAACTTAGCGGGATAATTTACCTGTAATGAATACATGTGTCGTTGATCTAGTTCAAATTGTGAGGTCTTAGATTCAATTTCTTGGTCACAAAATAAGTTTATTTGGTTTTTCAGTGCGGAAATTTTCATTACTTTTTCTTTTTTTTCATTTTTCCCTGTGTTCGAAACCGTGCCCGGTAAATGGCAAAAAGTTTCAACCCTTTTACGCTTGGAACTTGTAACATAACTGACGGTATGTAGGCATACCTACTATAATTATACATCTCTGCCTTTCCCTGTAAATAATATAGACTTAGTGAAGTCCCTTAAAAAGTCAGTCGCGTAGTACTCGTAAGTCGTAACAAGACCTATGACGTGGATGAATTTAAAGGAGTATGTAGGGATCATAGCAGCCAGATAACCTGTGGTTTCTGTCAACCCCCATTATTTAAGTTTCTGCCTTCCCTCTCTGCACTATAGGAAAATGGCGGGAGTTCATCCATTTTGGGGTATTTATTATTCATTTATGTGATGTTATGTACACTACCTATGAGTTTATACCATTATTTCACACTCAGATTTTGAACAACGTCTCTGTTTCATTAACGATTAACTTAGTGGCTCACAGTACTAATGGCAGTCAGTCATACTAATCAATTTACGGGTTTATAATAGAACAACTCACTAGCAGCCATCTGCGTTTGAGTGGTTGATGGGAATAGGCTCGCCCTGAATTACATGGGACTTAAACATAAATAACTAAATGTGTTACACCTCTGCCTACCCCTTTGGGGAATACAACCGTGATGTTATTTATAATAAAACAGTCTATTAGTAACCAACGAAGCATAGAATATTAATTATCCTACGCAGTGTCTACGCCGTAGCCGTGACGTCACGGCTACGCTGTCGTAGCAGTGTCAATGTTATGCACCTGATTCGTAGCACATATTAATGAACCGCATTTTAAACTTCTATGGAAATAGAAAAAAGGTAATCGTACTATTAGAACTTTATGTTAAAGACAGTGTCTAGGGATGACCACCATAATCTAGTTTAGCTGCCAACTAGTCTTATGCCCATTTTCACTAAGGTCAAGCTAAACATCGCCTAGTTACGTAATGCCTAACATAATCAGATCCCTAAAGAACAACTCCTGTTCTGCCATTCGTTTCTCAGAATGCAACTCGTAATTATAAGGCAATATAAGGCAACTCAACTGCGAATCTAGTTTAGTGTCAATAATTAACATTATTGATAGAAATTTGTTGCTAGGGAAACCGACAGGGAATTTAATTGTTTACAATATTACCTATCACGTTAAATTGCTCGTATATTCAAATCATAACTGACATTCTTTGACTTTACTTTAGTTGGTCATCTGCAAGATTCACTACAGAAATGCAATTCCTACAAAATAATTCTAACTCTCACACATTACTTAAAGGTAGTTCATATCTTCACCAAAAGCGATCAAAATTGCAACTAGATCTGCTTCAAACTTACGATACCTAAACCACTTATGAAAGTCGAGGTTGAACCAATTAAACTATAACTAAATTACAACTCCCTTAATGATCACTGCAGTTTAGTAACGTAAACTACTAAGTTTGCGTTAGATCTTAATGACTTATTCGTTGTTACCAGGAAATCGTCTGTCTGTCTGTGTCGAAGGAAGTTCATTAAGATCTTAATGCTACAGAGGAATTGTCTGGTGTCTTAGGTGGTTAGTTTTAAGAAAGGTTAGTTTTGTTTCTTTTGGTACTTTTCCGGCAGAAAATCATGAAATTGTGCACATAACCTCCACGAATGATGATACTCAAATGTATACGTCTGGCAAATTTAAGACGTTCTGCCACATCCAGCTTGATGCTACTGAAGATTGGCCAAATAATAAATGCACAGCCATTTTATGAAGACTTAAGATAACTTGACAGTTCTGTTACTGTTAGCCAATTTGTCAAGTTAGTTACCAATTTGAAATGTAATAATTCATAAACTTGCCTTGTACTCATTGCAATAAATACTCAAGCTTTGTGCAACATTCCTAAGTTTTACGTCAAACAGTTTTAGACAAAATCGATTTTCAACTTATCCGAAAGTGTTTCTTGGTTTTCTTTTTGCCTATTTTAGCACAAAACACAAAAAAAACAAGTATCTAGATATGTGGCAGAACTGCGATTTCTAGAGAGGGAATTGTACTTAGATATATCAAACCGAAAATAAAACGAACTTCAAAAGAAAAAAGAAACATGTAGGTATAATAAAAGCGTTTTAACTACCAAGATTAGGTATTTTTCCATTTTCCTTAATGATAATATTATTATTTATAAAAAAAACATTTGGTTCAGGCCAAACCCATAATACATAAAATAAATTACAATTTCACAAACGTGCAAGAGAATATAATAAGAAAGAAAGAAAGAAAGAAAATGAATTTATTTAGCACAAACAAAATGTCAATGCAATTAAAATAAACGAATAAGTAGATAAAATTAACAGGGGTCACAAAATTAAAATTAAAATAAATTGTGTTTAGTGTGTGTTCAGTTTTATTAGACAAGGATTTATATCTTAGGTAAACGACAAATTCACACAACCTTTTCCCAGAAGGAACGAAGCTCCCCAGCTGCGGTCCTCTAAACCAAAAAACGACGGTTATTTCAATTAAATCTATTACAGGCTCTTTTGAATTGTCAAGGGGTCAGTAGTCAGTCAGAAAAATGAAGCTAGTTGCCCATTCCAAAGCGTATTAGGTACTAATGGAAAAGAACGGGTAAGAAACTCCATGGACACTCTTTTAAATCAACATAAATATATAGTTACAAAAAAAAAAATGGTTACATCATTCATGTTGAAATTATACATGTGAGAACGATGTAGAAAGACGTGCACGTTAAAAGCGTCCGTAATAAAAAAGATAAAACAAAAAAAACAATTCAAAAACTTTAATAACCCGTAGCAGCCAAGATATGACCAGTCCCTACTGACGGCGCCCGTTCACGAACATGACGATGATAATAAGTCTTAGTCATAAGTTCCGACTTAATAGCGGAGTCCCAAACAACTATTCCAAGTAGGATGTAGATCATGAATGCACCACTGGTTCTGTCTCACCAAACACACCAGTGGGTAGTCGCTCCGTGCCCGTCAGGGGGCGCGGCAGGCGGGTTACGGGCGAGGCCCTTAAAGCCCCGCGGTGTGATACAAAACCCGTCAATATGGGCACGTTCCTTGGGGGGGCCATGTAGGCGTGGCCTTTTTTTTCTGGGGGGCGGCAGGGTCTGTCAGACTGGCTAAATCCACCCCGGTGTTCCCGTCCCACACTTGCACCGGGGATCATGAGAACTTGTGCGATGTAGGCCTGGCCTGGGGCAAGTGTGGCGGTAGCGCAACTTGCCTATGTGTGTGTGAGCAGCATTGTGTTGCGTTGTTTTACACCGCTCATGTCAGCGATTGAATTGCGAGCCCACGACGCACATTCATCGTGTGATTTTATGCGCTTGTGGAATTACAGTATGGGGTTCGGTGCGCGTCATGTCTATATTAACTTGGCGCCTATATTAACTTAGGTAGGCGCCTCATATCAGGTGGGTGCGCATGCCAAGGTACTATGTATCGACGTGAACCCAAGCAGATGCGTCGGCACGCGTGAACATGGTTGACGCGAGGCGCCTGCAGTGATTGCCCTTGCTCTCGATCCTAAGATGCCGCCAGATTACGCTGTTCCTCACGTAGCGGCGGCAGCAATTTCCGCAGCGTCAGGTTCTGCTGCACGCGGAGGAGCTTGTTATTGGTCTCGCTAGTAAGGGAAAGCCAAGCTGAGGCGACATACATAAGTAGCGAGCAAATGTACGTCTTGTACAAACCCAGCTTGGTACGCAGCGGGAGGCGGTAGGAGAGCGCCGGGTGGAGCAGTGCGCGGGCTGTTCTGCCCTCCGCGCCGATCTTGTGGACGTAACTTTCCATGATGAGCCGACGATCGACGGTGACTCCTAGGTACTTGACCTGCGATTACTATGCGCTGTCGACTCCTTGCAGCTGTAAGGGTGGTGGGAGGTGGGCGCCCTAAGTGAGCATCGCTTTTGTCTTACCCATGTTAACCGACAACCGCCACTTTGACAGCCAGTCGAGAAGCAAGTCTAGGGCGCGCTGCATTTTGACGGCCGCGTGTCTCGGCCTGATAGAGGTCAAGATGTACGCGGCATCGTTGGCGTACAGCGCAAGCGTAGTATCTCCCGTCGTGGGGATGTGGTCGGTATAGCATGATTAGTACAGCGGCGAGACACAGCTGCCCTGCGGTATCCCTGCCACTACCTGGGGTGCGCATGACAGCGCACCATCGACAACCACCCTGAAAGTCCTGTGGAAAAGGAAGGAGGAGACCACCATTACGACACGACAAGGCGCGTCTGACTTCGACATTTTAAAAAGCAGACGGCGTGCCAAACACGATCAAAAGCTGCTTTCATATCGAGGAATACTACAACTGCGTGTTCTTTCTTCCGAAGGGCATACGGTGAATGGGCCTGTATGTCTGTGTAGTAGGTGGGTGTCTCGGGGCCGGACCCTGCCCCCCCCGGATTCATGGTGTGGGTGTACCACGCCTGGTGCTTGCAGTTCATGCCACCGGCGAGCACTGTGGAGTGCGGCTACCGATACAGGAGCACCTGCAGCTCCGCTAAGTCAGGCGGTGTACGCGTTGTTATACTGGACGTGGAGGGCACTGAAGGACGCATCTGTATAGCGAGCCCACAGGCTGCCCGTGTACAGTGAGATGTAATATACCTTGAAAAGGGTATCTTGCTTATTTTGACCGGAGCAACGTACAAATCTGCGACGTAGCATATTCGCTTTTTTCGACAAGGCTCTCTACTCCCATTCGATGCCTGCATAATCCTTGAGGTCAGCCACGACTATATGCCCTTAGAAAATATTTAAAATGGTCCACTCTGTCTAGGGGCGCACCATTAAGAAAGACTAGTGGTACATTTTCCAGGCATTTTTTACCGTTAGCTACACATTATCATGCATTGATTCTTGCCAACGTTATATTTGAGCCCATGCCTACCCGCGTACACACTCCTCACCAGCTTACTCAGACTACAGATCAACGCGCTCAGCAGCACCATGTCGTCAGCATAGCTAAGATAAAATAAGGCATAATGTAGACGTCTTCGAATTTGAAACCCACAAACTTAACATTTGGCATTTTCAATTTCAATTACACTTGTCCTTCTTCTTGTTCATATTGTGATACTGATATACTTTTTCTCAGTATTCTTTACTTAGAAAAAGTATATTACCTAGTTATAGGTTTGATAGAACTACGAACTCTCTTACTTATGACTTCTTTTTCCAATTTACCGTCCTTGGGTTCCCTTTGTCGCTAAGAAAGCCAGTAGTTACTTTATTTTTCTTTAGGTACAATATCGAACACCTGCAAGCCTAAAACTGAAAATGATATCACCAAACTTAAGCTTTCTTAAAAATGCTGTTCTTCACACCCTACTTTGTAAGTTCAAAATGATATTCTTTTAAAGATCCCTGAGTGTGAACATTAATTCCGGTGACCACACTTTGGTATCTTGCCAAAACACTCACTGAATGCTTCTAATTGTTGCAGCTGAGTGCCGAACTTCACTTTAATTGTAGCTACATAAAAAATATCGATTCGTGTTGCGATGCTCATTTGCTTCGATGAACAACCGATATTCATTCATGTATTAAAATAGCCATTATGTGGAGCCCTGACACAGCCAGAAGGCGTCGCGGAAAACCCCGTAGAAGATGGCGTTACGAGCAGTACGAAACAAACAACCAGTGGTCCATATTAGCCCTGGGTTGAAAGAGCTGGTAGTCATGGTGAGACGCCTTTACCCAGCAGTGGAATGAAGAAATTTAAAGCTAATCTAACCAACCTTTTTTTTTTTTTTTGTTCCGGGGTGGAAAATCCTCATGGATGTCCTCCATCCTGGGGGGGCCGAGGGGTCTGTCAGACTCTTACTGACTAAAAACCACCCCGGTGTTCCCTTCCCACACTTGCACCGGGGATCATGGGAACTTGGCCTCCTCAAGTCCGCGGGGGGAGTGAGGTGTAAAACTCCCCCCGCGACGTCGAATAGGGGCGCGCGTGGAACACTACGCGCCGCCGCCTCGGGTCCTGTTAGATGAGGGGCGGCGGACATCCCCAGGTCCGCCGTCCCTCTGGACCCGTTTATGGGGGCTGGAAGAGGGCGTTGTCCGCCCTCCGCCGACGCCCGGTACGTCTGCTGCGGTTCGGGAGAGTGGCCTCGACCTCTCTCAACCTTTCCGCAGCCTCCTTCTGTTAAATGACGGTTTCACAGAAGGAGATCACCGCATCCCACGACTCGCCGCTCCCGACCATCGAACAAGCGACGGCCGGAAGTGACAAGTCGGCTCCAACTACTGACACGAGGGCACGGCGCGGTTCCTCCCATGCGGCACACTCTGCCAGCGTATGCCACGCCGTGTCCTCCGGACAGTTGACGCAGTGATGACACCGAGCGTCCGGCTCCCTGTTTATGCGACTCAGGTACTTCCCAAAGCAACCATGCCCCGAGAGCACCCGAGTCACCCTAAACGACAGGGAGCCGTGCCTCCTCCCGAGCCATTCGTTGAGCACCGGCCGGACCGCCTCGATGGTGACGAGACCGGCGGTAGGGCGTGAGAGCCTGTCCCGCCACTCCGTCACCAGGACCTCGCGGAGCTGCGACCGACGCAGCTCGATCTCTCGCTGCATCGGTCCACCAGCCCGCGACCGCACCTCCTCGCGCCACCGGTACAAAGACGCGAGGGCTCTCGCCTCTAGGTCCCAAGGCGGAGATCCGGCTAGTGCACAAGCCGCCTCGTAGGAGATCGTGCGATACCCCCTGATAGCCCTGACGGCCGTCGCCCTCTGTGGTTTTCGCAGCACTGCGATGCTGCCGGCCGTCAGGTCAGAGGCCCACACCGGGGCCCCGTACAGGGCCATGGATCGCACGACCCCGAGGTATAACCTCCTACAGGCGGTGCTCGGGCCCCCCAGATTGGGAAGCAGCGTTGCGAGCGCGCCCGCCGCGCCCATCAACTTGGGCGCCAGTCGCTGAAAGTGGGGGCCGAAGTCCCACCGGCTGTCGAGCACCAGTCCTAGGTACTTCATTGTAGACTCGACAGCAATTTGTGCCCCCCCGACCACGATGTGTGATCCCGGCGCTGGCGCCCGCCGAGGGCCGTGAAAAACCACAGCCTCCGACTTGTTGAGGGCCACCTCCAGGCCCAGGCGCCGTATGCGGCCCACTACCCGCGCAACCGCAGCCGTCGCCAGCAACGCTGCCTCCCTGTGCGAGCTCCCCCGGGCCGTGACCAGCGTGTCATCCGCGTAACACGTCAGGTCCACTCCCGGTTGGCGCTCGCCCCTTAGCACCCAGTCGTACCCGATGTTCCACAGGAGCGGGCCCAGGACCGAGCCCTGTGGAACACCGCACGACATGTCGCGCCGGCCCACGCCGTCGCGTCCCCTATAGGTGACACACCTTTCAGCCAAATAAGCCCCAACGATGTGGCGGAGGTACGGGGGCACCCTATGGTAGCACAGTGCCTCCCGAATACAGCTCCAGGGCAGGGTGTTGAACGCGTTGGAGATGTCCAAGGATACCGCCAACATCACCCCGCCCCGGGACACCGCTTCCTCCGCCAGGACTCTAACCCGCATAATGGCGTCTACAGTGGAGCGCCCATTTCGAAACCCGAACTGACTGTCATCCAGATCCGGCCCCTCTCTGTACAAGTGGCCGACGAGGCGGGCTGCAATTATCCGCTCAAAAAGCTTGCCCACCTCGTCCAGCAGTACTATGGGCCGGTATGCGGACGGCGAGTCCGCTGGGCGCCCGGCCTTCCTGAGCAGGACCAGTCGACCTGTTTTCCACTGGGTAGGGAACCGGCCCTGCTCAAAGCAAGGTGTGTAGAGTGCTTTCAGCTGGGGCTCTAGCTCTTCCAGAGCGAGGACGAGCGCTCGGCCAGGAACTCCATCGGGCCCCGGGGCAACAGTTTTGGCCCGGAGCCGTGTTATGGCTGTCCTCATCTCCGGCTGTGTCACCTCAGGGACGCTAACGACTCCCTCATCATCCAACTCTGCGGCTGTGGGCATAGCCATCGGCGGCGGTATATGCTCTTCTCTAGCAGGGAAGAGGGTGGCGACCACTTCATCCAGCAGCTGAGGCTGCAGACTCTCAGTGAGTGGGGGTGCCCAGGCACGAAGTTTGCCTCGGACCGCACGATAAGGGCGCCCCCACGGATCTCCGTCTAGGGTCGCCAACATCTCCTCCCTGGCTCGAGTCTTTGACTCGCCGATGGCCAGCCACAGAGTCTCCTTAGCCGCGCGGTACACCTCATACAGCGCGGCTTCTTCTTCCGGAACCCGTCGACGTCTCCTCCGGTATCTGGTGTACTGGCGCCTAACCTCCACGCACGTCACGCGCAATTGCGCGATGTTGGCGGACCACCAGTACAGCTGGCGCCTTGTGGGCTGTGTGCGGATACGGGGCATGGACGCATCGCAAATTTGCGTCATTGCCCCGCGGAACCACTGCGCCTCCGCTTCGACGTCGATGGGTTCGGTCGTCTGTGACTCCCGGACCCAGGCCTGGATTATTGCGGCCTCCTCGAGAAGTTCCCTGTCAATTCGCTTAAGCGACCAGCGAGGACCCTCCGTTTGCGGGGCCGATGGATGGCTGCCGCCCGTAGTCTGGGTGGAGACGTCGAATCGAATATATCGATGGTCCGATAGCGTCTCCACTTCTACGGCAACTCGCCAGTCGTGTACACGTTCCACAACAGCGGAGCTAGCGAACGAGACGTCCACTATGGACCCGCCCCGCTGCCGCACGCACGTGTACACTGAGCCCTGATTCAGGATGGTCAGGCCGGTCTCGACCGCCCACTCTTCCAACACTTCACCCCTGGGATCGGTGATCGGGGATCCCCACGCCACAGACTTGGCGTTTAGATCCCCGAGCAACACCACCGGGCGAGGGTGGAACCGGCTCACGACGGCACCTAGCTCGACAAGGAACCTCTCGAAGTCAGTGAGACTCTTGTTGGGAGAGAAATATGCCCCAATTATGACAATTCCGTCCGCGAAGGCTGCCACCCAGCCGTGTCCTCGGGACGGGCTGACAAGAGTCTCGCCAATGATGGCCACCAAACCGTCCAGGTCCCCTGCCCAGTTATCGAGTGGGGGGACGTAATACGGCTCGGCGACCACAGCCACGTGGATCAACCACTCTGCCATGCTCTGGAGCAATAGATCCTGAGCTCTGGCAGCGTGATTGATATTAGCCTGGAGGAAACGGAATTGTGCCATCAGTGGCATTCCATTTCCTCGGCTTCTCCTTCCCTGGGCCGGGAGTCCGCTATTGGGTTGCTAGGCTGTGGGAGGGGCGCAGGTCCTCCGACAAACCCAGTCCTCTTTTTTTTGGCTTTGGGTGCCTTGCATGCCTTTCCGCCAAGTCTGTGCTCCGCGGGCTTTCCTGCAGCTGCACAAAGACTGCAGTTTGGTGCCGCGGAGCACTGAGCCGCCTTGTGGCCGGGTTGACCGCAGCGAAAGCATAATTCACTGCGATCAGTTTGCGCAGTGCATTGTGCCCGGACATGCCCCTTTTCCAGGCACCTATAGCACTGCACAGCCCTCCTTGGCAGGAGTTTGACCCTGGCAGACACCCAACCCACCAGCAGCCGTCCACCGTCTACCACCTTATTCGCAGCCGCTACCGGGCACCGCACCCAAACCGTGCCCAGCCCGGCCGCGCTGTTGCGAATTTCGCCCGCCCACACACTCTCGGGCGGACACCCGCCATTTCGGGCGATGGCCGCCACAACTTCCTCCGGGGTCACCGAGTCGTCCAGCCCATCAACGCGCAATTCAGCCGTTAAAGTGGGCCTGGATACCCGGGCGTCCTCTGGCTTGAGGTTCTCCCGGAGCTTGGTGGCCAGAACGTCTGCCCTCTCCTGCCTTGCAGCACCCGACACCTCAAGCACCCTGGCACCCGTGGCTGCCGTTCTAAAAACGAAGCCAGCCGGGGCGCCAAAATCGCCGAAGTTCAGCTTCTGCCGCATCTCCGCTAGGACCGACTTATAAGTCACTCCCCTATTTACAGCTTCGGGCTGCAACGTTATAACTACAGCCTCCGAGCGCGGGGGGGTGACCTTGGGTGGCCTTGTACCCTCTGGAGCCGGTCCCTTGGGGGATGCCTGCTGTGCCGCCTTCTTCTTTTTGGGGCCCCTCTTCACCACCGTCGTCCAGGCCTCCTGGGTGGGAGGCGCGGTCGCCGGGAACGCGCTCTTTTGGGAAGGCGCTGAAGCTGCACCCACAGCCTTCCCTTTACGATGGCCCTGTTTACCCACTGTTGTTTGGATAGGAGGAGTGGTCGCCGGCAGCAAGCTTGCTTGGGAAGGGGGTGCGGACGCACCCTTCACGGGATTTTTGGTCCCCTCCACAGTCCTCATCGTGGCGGACTCCTCCGTTCTCCTCTTATCCGCCGCAAGAGGGGGTCGGAGTATTTCGGCTGGGGGGAGTCGTGACTCCATGTCCTCCAGTCGGGCACTCACCATGCTCCCACACTGCAGCATGCATATCCTTGCCACCCTCTCAATGTCGTGGTCTGACAGGGCAAGTGCAGATGCAGGCGGTGATGCAGGCGCGGGGGCCGGCAAAGGCGTGGCGGGAGAGGGGACGGTAGCCTCGGGAGCTGCCTGTCGCTGCCTGATATTCCTCTGAGTGGCAAACTCCCGTTTGAGTTCCTCCAGCTCGGATCGGAGACGGCTGTTCTCCTCCCATAACTTAGCCGTCTCCTCCGAGGTCGTGCGGTCAAGGAGGAGCTCAACCGCCTCCTTGATTCCCTCAGCCGCCTCTTTAAGGGCGCGCGTGAACGACCCCTTCAGGTTGCCGGATTTGGTGGCAACCTTCAGGACAATGTCCACGCCGTCCAACACCTGGCGGCTGAGAGCCTCTGGCGTTGAGCTCTCCCCTTTAGCTGCCTGGGCAGACCGGCGCTCCCGGGCTTGACGGGCCATTTCGGCGACCTCGTCAGCCGCGACCGCTCTGCTCTGAGCACGCTTCGCGGCGTAGGCATCTGCCTTCGTGCTCACAAGTGAGACGGTGCCCCGTCCCGGCTCCTCAGTTGAGACCCCGGGGTCACTCTCTCCGCCAATTCCCGGCGCATCAGGCCGCTTGAAGCGACCCCGACAGTCGCGCGACGACATCAGAGCGGGCGCTCCCAGAGAAGTCCCGCGACCTCTCCCTCTCCTCGCTTTCGCAACCTTAGCGGCCGGAAGATTTTCCTCACTTGAGGATAGACCCGCTGACACCGCGAGGTGCAAATCACAGTCGCGCGGACGTTTGCCCCAAAATTTGGAGCACCCACGCGAGTCCTGGTCGGACATGCTTTGATCCCCTGAGGGACAGGAGCCTCCTCGGCTCTTGTTGCCATCGGCAAACGGTGGACATTGGTTGCCCCCCCCAGAATACGATTGGGGGCTTGACGTTCCCGAAGGGAACGTGGCGGATTCTCCGGCTGCTGAGCAGCCGGTACCGCCCTGGGGTAGTTTATTTCCCTCTATCTTGTTCATTTTTGTTGTTTGCCTTTGAAGGGTGTGGTCCCTATTCTCCCCTATTAACCCCCCCAGCGCTAGCGACCGGATCCCCTCCGGCCATTCATCCCCTCGGCACGCTCGACCTTGGGATTGGGTTAATTTTTTATAGAGGTTGTGTTCCTCTCCCCCTCCCAATCTACGCCTACGACCTGCCCTCTGCAATCAGAGGGGGTGTAGATGTTAGATGGCCACCAGGCCTACCCCAATGACGGACTGGCCGTCTCGCCCCTAGCCCGATTCCCATCACCGATCAACAAGGATGATAGGTGATTGGAACCATGACCCTTCCCCGTTTGTTGAAGATTAGCCGCCAGCCCCAATTGTCCACCACCAAAAGCAGGTGGGCAATTGGAGCTGACGTTGCCCAGGGTGCGCCACGAGGAGGCTCTTCAACATGCACCCCTAATCTAACCAACCTAACGTAACTGGTTTCATTATAAAAACCTGTCGTAAAAACTGATTTGTATGCATAATCTCCACATAAACCCAGATATTACAGAGTAATCAAAACTTTAAAAAATCAACGGCTTTTGTTCTTTTTCAATAATATATTTTTTACCCCTTAATAAGTGTCGCATTACTTAATTTGGAATTTTATATCTCCACCTTAATTAATATAAACAAGGGTTGAAAACAAGTTCAATTTGCAGCCTCCAAAGTGGATATTACAAATATTTGTCGTAAGAACCCGTGTTTTTGAACCGCAAAACAAGCTGGTGGAAGCTAGGAGATTTTATAATAGCTTTCGGTAATAATATCTTAAGCGTCTAGGTGTACGTAGTAATTATGTATTTTTATAGTCGATAGGCGTAAAATAGCCTTCATCATGGTGTACGGGAGAAAAGAAGCTTTTAGTTTGAAATATTGCTGTTTTAATTTGTTTATAACGCGAATGTTTCTTAAAACATAACTGCCATAGTCATTTGTTTACTTATAGAATAACTTCGTAAAGCAACAAAAAATGCATCGTGACAAACAATTTATTGAACTGGACTAGAAATCGATTTTTATTATAGGCCTGAACATGTTTTTTTTTTATTCGTAGCTAATACAGATTATGCATTACATTGGCATTTTCCTCTTTGTCATAAAAAGGCAGCATATTGATAAAATCAATAAATGAAAACAAATCGGATGGATAGCAAATAGCCCTAAATACGATGTGACTGCTGTATCTAGCTGGTGTGTTTGAATGGGATAGTGGACTTGACTGGTATAGTTCGTTTTGTTTACCTTCTTATAGTGTCTACCGACACAAGTTTTTTTTTGCTGTGTGTAGAATTGGCGGTTTTTGAGCTGCGTTTCTTTACAGTAGCGATACACCTGCCAAAAAAATACGTTATAATGATCGATGAATGACAGTCAAATAAAACCACACAACGTCACGCCTGTTTTTCTCAAAGGTTTAAGAATACCTTCAAAAAAACGGCTTTTACATAATTACTGATTTAAGATCGAAAACGAAACTATCATTCCGGATCTATTATACAGGACGCTAACACTACGGTCGATTTTTTTTCGATCAACCGAAATTACACAAGGCCTAACGTGTCCTAACGTGATTTAAATTCCTTCCTCTGAACCACACCGTGATACAACACTTACGCTTTCGAACTAACGGATAAATAAAATACTTTTAAGTTTAGCAAGTCAACTTGATAATCCAAACGCTCAACCAACCTTAGCTGAAATTTACATGTGAACGGAACGTCTACAAAGCCACAAGCCACAGCGAACGGTCGTCTATCCTACGGTACCCCGCAACTCGCGCCAGTGTCGATTCGTATCCGTAATGAATATCGCTGGCTGCACCGACTAATTCTATATATTCTTTGGTAATCCCACTGGCTTGTTTGAACAAGCCTTGCAGCTTAGCTGGATATGTAGCAATCAATAATTGTCGCGTGGAACTTCATTCCGTAGGATTTATGTGTGTTTTGTTTTGAAGTTTTTATTTTTATTAACATTGGTTGGATACCGTAGTCGTACATCATTACACGAAAAGTCACAAATGAACAACAAAACTTGTTAAGACGAAACTGTTAACTGTACAATAATACGAAAAGTACATAGTCAAAAAGAAAACACACACAATTAACATTTATGGTTTCTCTTAACATATACGTCACCCAACTTCAATTCGAATTTCTCAGGATTCTTGAGTAGGCACTCGTACATTTACGGATAAACACACGCAAAAAATCTCAGACCAAACTTTTTATTTTTATGAACTTTTTATTTTATATTTACTAAGATCATTAATCTGAATAGCCAATTAGCTGCACCAATAAAGCTGTCAAATTAAAGATTATGTATGGACTGTTCCTAAATAACCCTAGGCTGATAAAAATATTTTTTCCTGAGTATTTAGGACGCTTTCCCCCTTAGGGGAAAAGGCCGCACTTCACCTCCGTACGGCCCTGTAGAGCTCGTCTCCAGACTAGACATTCTCCCACCGATAGAGATTAAATGAATTCCCAAATAGGAAGAAGTCCGACGCCTTGTCCCATTAATAAAGCTGGGAAAGGATTGAAACTAATAGTAAATAAGACCTAAGAATTCGTAATTATAAAATTACATTGGATGTTGTTTTAGAAATCTAAATAATAAAGGGATGCAAAATATATTATTATATTAACTTGTGAGTAACCCATACGCTAGCGTAACAGGTCAGTCCTTACTCACACAATACCTTTATTTAAACTCAGAGTACTCGCAGCAATAATTCCATAAAGTGACGCAAGTAGCTTTTCAGCGACGTTGCGTCGGCATCATACTCTTATGGAGACATGGTCCCTAGCAGTGCTCTTAAACTAATAAACGTGACGAAGCGGCTTTCCCTACGGTAACCGTGCGACCTTCTTTGTGTAGCAACGGAGCGGCCAGTTCTAGTGGCATTCGTCAGCATCATTCTCTTTTGGAGACATGGTCGCTAGCAGTCCTTAGACTGGATATGAAATAGATGTGGTCACCCAAACCTCTGGAATGTCACTCTTTGCACAACAAGCATATCTGCAAGACACGGTTCATGTCAGTCTGACCGAATTATTGGTCTGAGATAAAGAATACAACATTCATGAATTACTAGATAAAAGAGTTGAGTATCGAAATTCATGAATCATTTAGTAGAGTTTTGGTTAATACTCGTATCTCTTAAAGCCCTGATTATTGGTCGGAGCCAAGGAATACAAAATTCAAGAGTTAGGTATAAGATAAGTATAGAAAATCAAAACTCAAGAATAGATAATTAATAGAGTTGTGGATCAACTCTCTTGGAGGTCTATAGACAGTCCCGAAGCGCCCACCCTTCACCACTACCTAGTGTTTGAGCTGGGGAGAAGACGTGGCGCAACAAACTCCCCAGCAACAGTCTCAGTCTGATAAGTTATAAGAACTAATTAACTAATAACTCTATCAGCCTAGGATAATTATCATAGTGAAAGACTCACGCATTCGCACCAACTAACACACACACACACACTACGTTAAATACTAGATAATTCTAATCTGGGCTTCAACCCAACTATATTTAACTTATTGATATTAATCGCTCTCCTACGAGAGCCCACTCAGACATCGCCTCTTAGCATTCACCAAGTCTCCAAACTTAACTACCCTAGACTATATGTCCGCACCCTCATGTGGTCTTAAACCGACTATCAATTTAATAAATGATACTTGGTCCCTAACGACAGCCCACGGACATGACCGACTTGGTATTCACAAAGTCTCCTAACTTCACTAGCCTGGACTTCCGTGTCTATCGCTTCTCGTAGTCCTAAGTCACACACACACACACATTCGTTTCCTTTTCATTTCCTAAAAATCTCCACGCCAGCCTCATTTTTTGTAACATCGACAATTCTCCCAGTTTCGCAGAATAGGTTTTTGTACATTTCTCAATTGTTTTAAGGGTTCTTTCGACTATGCTTGGGCTACGTTTATCGTTGGGAGATGTGGTACTCGCTTTGTGACTTGGGATTAGAAATCCCATATTTTACGCGGTTCTTTAGATTTTGTAGAATTATTGCATCTTAACTGACGTCTAATATTGCCTTTCGACTAAAGACTGGCATAAGTGTAAGCCATAAAATACAAATGGAATGGGTCTTTAAGAAGTTCAATATTGTTTTACAATTTCAAGGAAATTAGTAATTTTGTTATTAATTAGGGTAATGTGTCAAACTGACAGATCATAAAATAGAGCTGTAATGTATCTCTAAGAGTCCCGATACCGTGCGAAACTTTTAAAATAAATATAATATTTTGTTATTAAATAGGTATAGGTGACAGACAGTCACAATTACTAGCTTCTGCCCACTAAGTTGTACGCGTAGGATTCAAGTATACCTACCATAACATATGCAATGCCACTCGGCAATAGTGTAGCTTACAATAAGTGACAAAATAAAACAATCGGATCTGTACTTCTAGCTAGAGATTACATATTACAAGAAAAAAAAAATACCTCTTTATAATATTACCTAGAAAATGTAATACAGTCTTAAGTCCAATTTTTACAACATATTTTAGGCATATGCCACACCAAGCAACTAACCCACCCAATGCAAACGCTCCTCTCACCTAAACTGAAATTCACACGACGCATGCACTGCTCATATTGTTTGCCGCCGCCTGTCACGAGCGGCGATTCGTGCGGGAATTAATGTGTTAATGTTTTTTTACGCTTTTTGCTACTCCGTGTTTTTCAAAGGATCAGGATTTAAATTCGTATGCCGAGATATGAAAAGCTGTTTCGTGATCTTGTGTAGTTTTGAGTTGGTTTCGTTGATGTGCATTTGGGGTAATTTTTGTGGGGCTTTAGTGTTTCTGTCTCATTCGTGTGCATGTTCTATGTATAAATATGTATTTTGTGTGCTATCTCGTTCTGTTCTGTCGACCTTTTGAAACGTTGCTCTAGTTTCGGGTTTGGTTTTTATTGCTAATCCTGTTTGAGGTTGGGTGCGAATATTTTTCTGTTCTTCGAAAAGACTCCCAAAATATCAAGTAGGATTAGGTAATGGAATGCCCTGTGATTCTTTATTGTAATTGACCACACAAAATCGAAACATGATTGGCAATTTGAGATTTCTTCAACTATTATTCTGAATTTCTTTTTATTTCCTAAGAAAAAAAAAAAACATTTAAAAACAACAAAACGTAACTTACTTTTATTCATAACTATTAATTTACCTACAACAGCTATACGATAAATATTTCATCGTGATCACCAATGGTTGCCAAACGTGGTGTTAACCGCGGTATCACCCTAAATACTTCTACTTTGTTGCGGTCAGGTTGGCCCTCGTTCAACATTGAACATTTTAGTGGTATCTCCATGTGTGAATACTGAATGCCATGTTTTGTACATTTTTACCTAGGCACTGGCAAATATAGCTGTAAAAGAGTTACACCTTTGGATATTAAATAGTTTAGTATTCAAATCAAAAATGTAAGCGTCCACAAATGTCGACAGCATCATTGTTTTTCATCAAGTGGGATAATTAGTCACTAAAAGCTAATCAGCACAGCCAACGTGTTATTTGTAAACAAAGGCGTAGGTACATTATTTAAAAATAATGTTGAAAAAAAGAAAAATCACGAATGGAATTCACATCGTGAATGACCACACAATAAAAAAGCACAGCGCCGCAAGGCGAGCACGGAAGTATCTGTGATCATGCAGACTGTAAGAGGAAGCTCGGTCGATATGCAAGGGTGGTAGGCATGCCAGAGCTTCTCCTCGGAAACCTAAGAATAATTAATATCGCAAAATATTGATTAACAAATCATTATAACCTTCATTAATATTCTTTATCATATAGGGCGAATTTCACCAATAAAACTGAACGCGATCAGGACATCTAAACCACGTTCACGAGCTGCCATTTATTTTTACCGTTCGAGTATCATCTGCCTCGTCTGTTTTTGCCGTCCCTTAACGATGTTATTATTCACTCTAGTGTAATTTTACGCACAAATTCTAAACCAATAAACTACATTTTCAAGGAAACCGTACGTCCTGTTTACTTAAAATTACACGCCACTTACTGCCGAAACATAGAGCAATCCTATATGCATGCAAATTGCGGGCAGCTGCGTTCTGCCGCGTCTGAGCAGCTATTACGGCTCGCCCTAATACGTATGTGTTATATGGGTACGAGGAGAAGGATTGAAATGTATTTTTGTTTGTGTGTGAGGTTTAAAAATCTGACTGAAAAGTGTGTAAGACAGGTTTTCCAATCGCACGGTGCTTTTAATTTAGTGCGATTTTTTCAGTCATAAAAGAAAAGTTTAACCAATGTGACTGTAATTTTTTTCTGAATACAAAAATACATTCTTATCGACGACGGACGTAGGGCAAGATTCATAGGTTGCACTTTGACTTTGCTAAGTAAGCGTTTCATACGAATATGAACTATAAGCTTCTGCTCATAATGTTCATATTCGTAAAAGCGAAATTAAGCAAGCGATTACTTAGTAATGTCAAAGTGCATTCTGTGAATCTTGCTTTTAGAAATGACCAACCCTTGTAAATTATGCTTTTATATGATTGCATCCTTGAGAAATGCGTACAAGAGGTAACGTAGGTACACAAAATAATCTATTTGGATCTATGTATAGTTATTTGATGGTGTATGTAAACAGGGTGCGTGGATGATCAAATCCGGAACTATAGGAAATAGCGAAAAACACTTGAAAGAAGAGAGGGCTGATTTTGAAGAAAACTGAAACTTTTGAAAAATTATGAGTCTATGTATATCGAAAAACACATGAATAATGACCCCCCTTTTTAAAAAGCATTAAAATATGTCGAATGAGAAAACAAGTAAGAAAATTAATTATAATCATTTTCATAAAGAATAAAAGCCATTTATTAGACCTCGCTAGACAATTGTCTTGTGAGACAAAGGGGATATTATGCAAGGCTGAGTGTCGAACCTCTGCTAGTTTGAGAAAGCACTTTAACTTGAATAAAAGGCTGTTTTATGGGGGAGGAAAGTTCATGATGTATGCTTTGCATTTTCACAATTGAAAGAAAATAAATAATGGTATACCAAACGCAAAAACGAGTTAAATATTACGTCATTTGGCTTGATAGAATAACTAACGACACGACCGAGATTTATCTATTATATGTAAGTTTATAACACACATCAAAAGTGTCTAGCGATAAAGGTACTTAAAAAATAAATGTTATCCTATTGAAATTTAATAAAAATGTCTATTTAGATTGATTAAATAAAATGTTTTCGTATGTGTAGATCGACGAAGTACTCTCTGCTTTTGCATTAATAAAGGCTTTCCGCAATTTTAGCTTATGCTGGATTTTTCACCTTAGTTAATCCGGATATTAAAACATGATAAAAAATAACAATAACGGTTTTTAACGGTTTTTATTGCGTAAAATAAACAATTAGTAGTGACCAGAGCAATTGCCACAGCATGTGGCCGAGAACCAGCTTCCAACATTCCCTCGGCTATAATCATTTCTTCTCGGCTGTCAATGACATTTTCTCTCCATAGTAACTTTCTTGATTTTGTATTGATTCCACTCAGAAGTATGGCAAAAAAAATACTGATTTGGCCTCAAACTCGTTGCAGGATTATATAGGAAGACGACTTAACAGAAGATTTTCATCTTTTGACCGAAATTCTAAACTATTCCGTTTTCAAATGAATCCATAGGAGTTACAAAAAATAACTAGCAAAACGTGCTTGATCCTTATACACTTTTGATGTGTGTATTATACTTAGACCTTCCGGAATAAAGTGGGCGAATTTCACCAAACTTTTATACCTAGAATAAGTGTTATCCTGGGAATAAGTTTTGAATTTTTGACAGTTATTCCATACTAGAACTGTCAGACATCAATTTTATTTCACGAATAAAAGACTGGTAAAATCAGCCCTAAACGATGATGAAAACCGGATTAAAATCCGTTGCGTAGCTTAGGAGAACAAAGCGGTCACACAGACGGACACGAAAAGCGACTTCAATTTTATTATAATATAGACAAGATATGGTAAAGATACGCGATACTTCCTTAAACTAGAATATTTACGATTATTATTGGGAACAAAACCTTCGGCAAAAAATATATTTGATAGATCGATTCGGATGGATTGATTCGGAGTTTTTATTTGTGCACAAAGGTGCACAAAAAAAAACGAATTAATGAGCTGAAAAGCGAAAGATTATCCCATAGTAACTCTTCGCAGTTAACGTTCAGAATTTTGAACCCATTGCAAACAAGTTAGTAACTTCAATTTGGTCACGAGTATACATATTATTATCATACTCTCCACCAGAATCGTTCCTTAAAATGGGCTCTTCACTCTTTCCTACCGCCTAGTAGTAGAAGAAAAAAGGTTCCCTTTACTAACCGCTGATAACGATACTCAGAGGAATATTACACTATCTTATAAAGTTATGATCAATGATGACAGATCTATGTACCATAGACATAATGAAAATGAAATGTAGGCATATGAATCATTTTGAGCTTCAGCTTTATTACTTATTATTTTATTTAAGATAAGAGATATTATCTTAGATATATCATCGCGTCGTATCCCCCTTAAATAGCACATAACTAAAACTAAACACGTACCACCGCCACGCTAAAAATTGAACAAGCAGTAGCTATAATGTAGCGTCACTTAGCAAGTCCAATAAAATAGAAGCGTATGTACCAATTCGTAGTAATTTCGGTAACAGAATTGGGGTTGGTATCGCACGGCGCTGCCATGCGGACCGACCGATATTCCCAACGATATGGCTTGCGCCCAGTGCGTGTCTAAACGAGATAGTGTACTTGAATGACGAAATATTAGGTTTTTATAGGTATTTTACTACGGCACCTTAAAACTCGGAATGCTATCGCATGTCCTTGCCAGTATGCGTTTAGGCGCCGAGAATTCGAGTAGATTTAAAGAATGATTTTGGTCTAACAGGCAGGATAGGCAGTGACAGTGTGAAAACATGTAACCCCAAAACATTTATTTTTACTCGCCTGTGGTAAAGCCCAAAATAAGAGTAATGTTTTCAATGAAGCTGTAGTTCAGGACACAATATACATTACAAAGGAAATTACGTAGAAACGACCGCTGTTTGTAATAGAAAAAATCTTCTTGTATTGTAAATCCTGCATGCGGTCTACAGACAGCGGTAGATAGACCTCTCGCAAACCTCCCTATTAGTCAGCAGCTCATAAAGAGCCACTTACTCGCCCAAAAAATAAGGTACTAATGCGTATGTAGGTACATGTAGTATATGACATGTATGTATGTTTACTTCAACTCGCCACACAACTTACCCATTCTAAACGCAGCACCCCGCTGTAACACCATGTTATCTAGCCGGGCGCGGTCAAGCGTTCACAGCGAGCGGGATGAATTTCCACCAGCAGCTTGAGCTAAGCTGTAGCTCCGCAGAATTTTTGCTATGAAACAAGCTCACAATTTATGAACGTGTTGGTAAATTGTAGATTATGTTTTTGAGAAAATATAAGTTGTTGCTAATACGTGTTGTAAACGAAAATCTTTGTAAAATGTTAGGGTTAAGCGAACATGAAATAAGTAAATTATATTTTTACTAGCCAATCACTTTTAAAACATTTCGTATTTCGACAATGACTTTAGGATTGACATAAGCTTTTCGGTAGCTTGTATTAGCCTCATACATATTTTTATTTCCCAACATAATCTTCCCTAATAGGATGCCACAATGCAGGCCTAGGCCTGCTAATCTATAATACTATATATTTATCTATACTAATAATAAAGCTGACGAGTTAGAATTTTTGTTTGACGCACTAATCTCTGGAAATATCAGTCGGATTTGAAAAAAAAAATGCATTTGGTAGCCTAATTATTGAGAAAGGTTATAGACTATTTAACATCACGCTACAAACCCTTAGGAGCCAAGCAAAAATAAAAAAGTCAGAAAGAATGCTAAGCGAAAACGAAGAAATAGTGCGGGCGGGCGATAAGATGCGACACGTTGGGTCGGGGGAACATGAAATTTTATGCGGACAAAGTCGTGGGCAGAAACTAGTAAATAATATTTCCCCACTGCAGTAACTATACGTTGACGTCGTGGCAGGGCTTGCGTGCTTCTATGAACTAGTCCGGCTCTAGATCTGTGCCGGTAGAGTTTACTTCGCCGAAACAGGTCTAGGGTGAGGAGCCAGACCAAGAGAGATACATAAACCCGCAGGGCAGCATGTGGCGAGCTGTTGGGCAGTAGCGACTCCATGGATCCTTTTTACCGGAAGACGTCTTGTTCCTCAGCTCTGGCTTGCCTTTCATGTATTGAATGCATCTTTGCCTTTATTGGCTGACTTTAGTGGAGATTTGCAAGAGCAAAAAAGCTCGGAGGAAGGAAGTATTCCAGTTAGATGCTGGTAGAGATGTTGATCGTACTTCCGTGATAGTCCTGGTAGCCGAGGGATACCTCTCCACCCCTCAAGCACCTTAGGATATGTTTCCCCTGTGTCGCTACGTCACTATGTGTATGTGCTAGCTGTAAAAAATAAAATTATATTCATTTACACACTACAATGGTTTCAAAACGTCCAAAAAAATTAATTGTGCAGTATTATTTCCTTTTTCTACTGCATTAGGTATTTTGTCTCAGCTTATTTTTTAAATCTATTTGTTGGATAATAGAAGATAGGGTACTTTTTACGTTGTCAAAATATCAGTATCGATTTTGTACTTCTATTGTACTCGTATATACATATAATCAAGCCTAAATCTACCAACCTACATTCTAATTATAATTTACCTTCTCCATCTTCCCCCATAAACCCAGTATAATGTATGTAAATCACTATGGTATCCTGCGTGGTGCTAACACGTCATCATCTATGCATTGCTGTAATCACAATGCAAGTAGTAGGCCGTCTTGGTGGCTTACCATAGTAACTAGTGTGTCGCTGTGTTAAGTATATACCTGTGTCCAAAATCGTAAGGAGTGCTACACATTTTTCCGTATCGGCACATTCGATTCGGCGGTATTCGTTAAATAATAAAGTCGAGCCGAAGTAATTACTTCAATTATTCGGCTTTCATTGGACTCGTGCCGATAGGTGAACTCCATTCGGCATCTACCCTCGCTGAATTATGTTCGGGTTGGCTTGGCACGATTCGAGCTAAGACGAGCAATTTTTAAGTATTCAATTTTGTCACCCAGAGCCAAATCATGGCGAGCCGGACAAATGTGTAGCACGCTTAATACATTTACTGGCATATCAAATGTTAGCCAGTCAGCTCCAGGAAAAAGATAACAGATAGGACGCCGGCTTAAAAATAGTACCTACCCACTTATTTGCGAGTACTCGTGTTTTACCAAGATTTTAACAAAACCAAATAAAGGAAGAGTGTCAGAAATAGTAACACTAATCCCGTTAAAATACGTTGAGACACTACCTTGGAACCCAGCTTACATATTTTTTCTGAATAGAGAATTTTATTAGAAAACTGTAATATTATTTTCGATGTATAAATACTAACTAACGCGAAGGAGAATTATTTTTAATTCTTAAATAAAAACTGTCAACTGAAACTGAACTTAAAGCCCTTTAACCTTTCCACCCATTCGATTGCGCACGCAATTCTTCATCCACCCACTCCATTCAAGCGCCTGCATGCACCCGGAACACAACAGGGTCATACCATTCACGAATGTAGTATTAAGGTGACAATCACGCAGCACACAAAGCCACGCCACTAATTGGAAACTGTGCTACACCAAACGGATGGTCAACACGCTTGCTTGACATACAATGTGGGACGGGAATAGTAGCCTCTTGTTTATTATGTCCTGGTACCTAGTTTTAGTTTTAGAAAATAAGAATTCATCCCACGTTTTGAAGAGATATCAAGATTTCTTAGTGTTTTCATGAACCCTACCAGGGCATACGAAAGTACTAAGAAAGAAGGAGAGGTATTTAATATGGTCGCTTGCTTAGCAAAGCATATCTTAATATTAAAATACAATAAAGTGGTACTATACTACAGGAACAAAGTCAGTAACTAGAATTGCAATAATGAGCTAAGCAGGTAAATGAAACAAACCCAAAAAAAAATGCAAATATCAAACGACATTTCTCCACATCACGCAGCTCTGCTACTATCTGATAAATCTGGTCACACCACGACAGATATTCTAGCTTACTGCATGCCAACATGTATGAGGAGAAGAAAAATCCACAAGATGAATGTCCGAACTAAATCATAAATTCTGTTTTACTGCAATAATTACGAGTATTTTATTTTGTGCTTGAATTCAATCTTGTATTACCACACCAGCATGCGCATACAAATGGGAAACTAATCTCATTAAAAAATATTTTAATACTGATCCGTATTTCCATGCACGGCAGTGTAACAGAGGAACAGGATGACCCACTTTTTCGGTGCACAAAAGACTCTTTTATATTGCACTGAATACTAGATTTAGTCGCCTAAAAACTACTGAGCACGTTTTTTTGTTAAGTCCTTTACTCGGAACATTTTTGCGTCCAAATATTTTTGCAAGGTTTTGTTAGGTTTATCTTATAAAGGAGAAGTTTGAGCACAACATTTGTTATTAGATTGTAAACTCGTTTCGTGAATAATACCAAGATTATTCTTTATATTTAGTTGAGTTGACAAATTGTGAAATCCCTATAGATATGGTTCACATAAACATAAAATAGCTCCTGTTTCCACAAAAGGAAAGGCAGATTTATTTATCCTAGTCTTCGATCAAGAATACTCAGCGCAGTTACGTTGAAGTCCCATTAATAACTAGAAGAAACACCCTCTCCTGTTTTTACCTTTCAGAGTTCTTTGCTACTTAATGTAGCGCGCAAACTTTCAGGATGTAAGTCCACATTTCGATACTCGATTGAATTTCTTAGTTTTAAAAGAATCAAACCTCTAAATCAAAACTATTTACGTATGAATGCCAAGTTCGAGTTGAAAATAAATTAGCCGTAAAAAAACAAAAACCTACTTAAAGTGAAATCGAGAGTATCTTAGTAAAGCCAATGACTTCGTTCGAAAACAGAAGTGTTTTCTTGAAACTTGGCAACTTCGTCTCGATATTTTATAGGCGAAAATGTTAAAAATATTACTTAGTTACTTTTCACAGAGAAATAACTCGTTTTTCTTTTAACAGTTAATAGTTTTGGTGTAATAAGTATAGGGCTATTTTTCGACCGCACGCACGTTGAGTTGCCAAATAAAAATGGCGTTTGGTTAATATTTACGTCCTTATCACGACATATTTATTATTTTTTATCCCATCAAAAATGATGGGATAAAAACAAAAATAATAAGTATAGATAGTGTAAAAACACTATCTATACTTTGTTACCATGTTTTATTCTGTGATGTTTTATTATAAAAATATGTTCTGTGATATGCTCTGACAGGAAAATGGCTACCACTTTCGTATATTAATTTTAAATACGCTCCGGGACACCTGAATCGAACCACCCCTGCATATTTTTGTTTAAAGGAATCTTTTTACACCAAGGTAGTACAAATACAAAAAAAGAGTGGTTATGACACTCTTTTTTTTTTCTTCACAGTACAAAGAAGAAAAAGAAGAGCCAGAGCCAGTCTCACTATCATTTCCGTTGGTCATTGTTACAAATTTTAAATCGGAATACAAAAAAAAAGTTTAATTGCAATACGTTGTCTTTTCGCAGGTCGTGCAAAAATAGCGTGGGTTTTTTTGAGAAAACAATAGTTTACATAGAAAACGTTTATTTAGTAACTTGTATTACCTCGAAGAGCATTTACGACGGCCGTCATGCGGTTCGGCATGGAATTAATTAATGCCAGTGTGACGTGCTGTGGAATCTTCTCCCATGCTTCCAAGATGGCAGTTTTAGCTCCTGCAAAGTTTCTGGAGCTGGTTGGTTAGTTCGAACACGCCCCTTTAGCTCATCCCATAATTCTCTATTAGATTCATATCAGGGCTTTTTGCTGGCCATGCCATTACTGCAATACTAACGTCACGCATTGATGAACGCTCTAGGCATTGATGAATGTATCGGTAGCTATTTAGTTGTGGCAACCGTAGTCCCGTCACAACTTTAAGGCCAGTTTTGCCTTCGGTGGAAATTCCGCCCGAGACAGTCCATGATCCACCTTCTCTTCAATGCAAAATTGCTGAAAACTTTCCCTTTGTCTTTGGTAGACTGAAAGTCTAAGTACTAGTATATACTCACACTTTAGGTCCAGTTGAAAAACAGCGTCAGGCACTAGTTGTCTGGCATTTTTGCTAAACTGGTCCTATTTGGCGCAGCCGCGAGGCACACTTTCCTGCTAATTTCTCACAACGCAATTTACACCTTTCTTTTTTTACTTTTAGGTTTTTAATATGTTGTGTTGTGTGCCTTTTAGTCTGTGCTAAATAAAAGTATTTTCTTTCTTCTATATTTTCTTCTTTTTCTTTCTGTATTGATCCGGTTTCATGGTCTTCCTGGACGGCGTATGAAGCCGCCAGTCTCCAGGTATCGATGGTAAATTCTTTGAACAGCAGAACACCTTGCATGAAGTTGTGCGTTTACGTTTCGCTGAGTAAGTCCAGACTGAAGAATTGCCACAGCTTGCGCGGCTACTCCAGGTGCAGTATCCATAATTTTAAAGTTAGAATGGATTAAAAAATTATGAAAAATAATTTTGACAGGTACCTACTACTTTGTTGCAAAAAAAAACACATAACGAAATAAGTATGGCCTTACAAATGTTCTAATTAAAGCTTGTTGCTTCTTTAAGAGCTACCAAACTCCGATTTGCTTCTCTTTTTCAAAATCTTCAATTCAAATTAGGAACAATGGTAATACCGAAATAATGGATGTTATGTAAGCTTCAAAACTGCATAAACCTTTTCTCTGACTTCTCATTATTTTGATGTTTTTGGCCAATAAACATAGAGATGCCCGGTAGCTCGATTTAGGAGTCCGGAGTGTATAAACAAGAACGCATACATTTTGTAGACTATCCAGTCTCCCACGCAGCAATGTCATCAAAACCAAAATATTTGAACTTGCTCCAATATTCAAATGGAACTAATTGAATTCACCCTAAAAATCCAGAGGCAGAAAAAATGGCAACACACTTCCCAACGAACACACGAATGAAATATTAATGTTGCCATCAATTCACCGAGTTTCACCTCGGATGAGTTAAAAATTTAAAAACCAATGCCATTTGGCTTGCGGCCAAACGTGAAACGTTGAGGGTTACAAGAATTTAATGTGATAGTGAATAGTAGGGGAAACTGCTACCTTCTTCCATTTTGTTATCTTAGTAATTAGGGGAACAGAAGCTCTTGTGGGTCATTAAGTTTGGAATCTAAGAAATGTGTGGTTGGTGCAATGATTCTGAATGTTTGATCTGATATGGCAGCGGTAGGATTCTTTGTGGAGCTCTGCTTTTGAGGTGATTATACCCGTCATTTGCTTATTTTTTATTTTATAATCTAGCCCTGTCACATAATTATCGTCTCCATTTCTGCCGAAATAGCCTTTTCTGCCCGCATCCAGCGGATTCCCGCACCAGATCATCTCATTCTAAATAAAAACTGAGCACCTTACTTTTCTGAAGTCGGTTAAAAACAGGCGTAAAACCGAAAAACAAAGTCTAATTGAAAAACTCCTTTTTATTTAAGGTCATTTGCAAAACCCAAACAAACCAACCTAAGGAGCGAATTAAGGATCTTTCACAAACACCCTTGCGAAGCTACCATCATTAGCCCAATGAGCAGTAATGTATGAACATATAAATATTTATAACATACTCCAAAAATGTCTGGATGAAAGCTGACGTAATATAATATCATTGCATTTTGAAACACCCCACTCAGTGTTGTAGTCGTATGCGAAAATTTTGTTTCATCTCGTAATAAGCAAAAAAAATTTGTGTGAACGTCTGTTAGGAGGTTTGTTACTGAATTACTCAGAAACTACTGGACGTATTTGGTTAAAATTAAGCAAACAGATAGACTATGGTCTTAATTAAAATACAGAAAAATCATTTTTATTAGGGTCCATGAAGAAGTTTCCCTACGAAGCGGGTGAGATCACAGACAGCAGCTGGTATACAAATATTTTCGGCACGACTTTTTTCCCCAATTTCGCAATTTCGTAACCATCTCCCGTGTTGTGTAAAAATCCGTTTTATGTGTACGTTCATAGTAAATTCATGGACGAGTTAGAATGCAGACAGACACTATTTTATGGTGGTATAAATTTTAACCGGTTAGTATTTACTGTAGGACGTTGTTACATCAGAATGGGGCTTCGAAGGACATTCAAAATTAGGTACCATAGCTTTTTAATTTTGTTAGTCTACACTCTCATCTGTAGACTCTTGACGTATGAAAATCAAGTACCTAGCAAAGCGTCCCCTGAAGTATCCATACTTAATATTATATAAATGTCTGCCTATCTATCTGTCCGTCTGTTATCTTTCACGCCTTAACGGCTGAAGGGATTATGATGAAATTTGGCACAGGATAGACTCATGGCCTAGATTGGAACATAGGAATTTTATTCCGGTAGTAGGTTCCCCTCTCATAACTTTCGACTTCCACGTGGGCGAAGCCACGGGCTAACGCTAGTTAGGATTGAACCTCAAGCAGCAAAGAGTTCCCTTAAGTAAATACTTATTTATAAATAAATAGTCGCCGATATCACGTCTCCATCGACTACTGTAAAGGATTTATAACAGCGTCCTGCGAGCGTACTTGAAACTAAACCAGTATCTTGAAAAATGTCTATGCATTTGTCAATATACTGGTTGGCTAGCGAGAAACACGTTTCTGTAAAACGTGGATCCTTAGGTTCATGTACGGAGTAGATCTCATAGTCGAGAATTTATACATGAGCATTTTTTATTATTATGCTCTTCACATTTCTCGGGACCCTGGGATCCCGGACCTTTGGAAGGCATACGAGGGGCCGAAGCCAACTCGCAGAGGCCCGTTAGACGTTTTTAATGAAATGAAGCACTAACCGATGATTATCCCTGTTCGGACTATATAAGTGCACCCAAGGACAACCCCCGGTTGGTGTAGGACTATTGCAAGATATGGAAACAAATATATAGGTCTATGGATTTGGGTAGCTTTAGTGGACTGGTTTTATTATGCTTATTGTTATGGTGAAATTCAGTAAAAAACTTCACATAAGAGTTCGTGTTCAAAACGGAGATTTTATTCTAAATTGATGGGCGTATGTTTGCGATCAGGGGCCTATTTAGTAAAACCGACAGGTGACAGGCGAAAATCTGTCAATCTTACAAGTGTTTTTTATAGTTTTAGTGCTTTATTAAACCGTACTTGTTGTTAAAAATTTACAAAGTTGACCCATTGTCATGACAGGTGCTGTTTCGTAAAGAAGGAAACTGTTTTTTATTTATTTAGTTAATAAAAGATATATATGACGGAGAAGATATGTGTCTCTCGTAATCATTAGCCATATTTTAACTACTGTGGGCGTACTATGGAAGGTGTTGGTTATTGCGCAATAGAAAAACCATTTGCAGTTCAAACCAAATTATAATGTACGATAAAACTAATCACACTAGCGAAACACACACACTGTAGGTACACGACACAACTATACGGAACACGCGACGGATTCTAAATGTGTTCACTGCTTAACCGCTAACAACAAACTCTGCTTTAACTCTGGTCGAGCATTATGTTATAGACTCTGTCGAGCGCCACCTGGTGGCACTGGCGTCCCGATTAGTCAAAGTTAAACGATTGATTTAACGTATTTCCGACAAACACAATACTTGCCGTGCATGACACATAAATAAACGGCAACATCAGGTGAAAGAAACTTAAAAAATTGTCGGTCTGCCAGATTGTCGCCCGTCACCTGTCAGTTCTACTAAATAGGCCCCTGGTCGTAACATACGCTCATCACTGTAGAGTTAAAGCTCTACACAAAACTATGTAATCAGTGCACTGATTACATCGCTCCCCGTGGAAGAACCGAGCTGGCTTCAATGAATTCTAAATGCTGTACACCGATTAACTGCCAACAATCATCACTGAAGAAATGTGCTGCTTTACTGTTGTTCTTTTAGTGTTTATCTTTGTTCTCTGGAGACAGAAAAGCTATTGAATTGACTCGTATTTTAAGGTCTCCAAAACTGATGGAAAACAATTTTACGTTTCCGCTTTTGGCTGTTAAGTGCCGTAAAATATAAGGGATGTTGCATTTTGTCTTAACTGTGTTATGATTTCTTTCGAAATTTAGCACACGATTGACTTTCTTCTGATCCCACTCTATGGTCTTCTTTTGGATCTGGTTAGGGCGTACCTAGAGCACCCACCATTTTTGCCATCCCGGCTGCCCAAGAAAACCCATATTAGCCACCAAATTCATTATAATAAATTATTTTATACCTACTTCGGAGAGATTTCAGAGCACGGCATCGCCGCACTGGCAGCGACTACAGACGCACGTACTAATAATATTCGTACCTGCGCAATTAATGCTGAGCGGGAATTCGGCTGTCAGAGGCGCATATTCAGAATTGTCACGGGTCGTTAGTTTCTATGTGTAAACGGTGCCGCTCACTTACACGTTATGTATGGAAATTATTGGCAATACTGTCCCTAGCAGCGAACGCCGAGGCATCCCCGTGTTCTGGGCGAGACATATAGACTTGCTTACTTTTTAGTCGAAGACACCTAATACCTTGTTTAACTACGATCAGAATACATGATTGGGTACAATTTCAAAGAGTACAAATCCGCTTATAGTTCAAAGTGAATCATGATTTTCCATTTGACCGCTTAAGGCGCTTCCCCGACCATACGAACTTGAGCGTTCGGTCCTTTTCTGTCCCGTCGCTGAGTCTCGCTCTGTTTCGCTGCCTGCGCACGCTCATTTATCATAGAATTCACGAAAAAATGTGAAATTATTTTAATAAAAAAAGACAAGCGATGTTTTAAAATAAAATAAAATGTGAATTATTTAGATTTTTAAATTATCTATCCATTAGTTTAATCCTCAAATTAATAGAACGTCACCTTTAGCAAAAGATACGTGCAATCAATAATTTTAGTCGCTTTTTTAAAAGGAGATTTTAAATGTATTTATAACACACAAAACAAATAAGAACGTGCAATGTAATGATAGGATATCGAAAATTAATAATGTGCTTTTAGGTGTAGTTTATTACCCATAATGAATGAGTTAATAGCCTCTGAATAACGCACTATGGCAAGGTTTTGGTCGGGGTACCGCCTTAACTGATAACGTTTATGTAAATAAAAGGCTACTTCTGATTCCCTTTTTTTATAGGGAGTATTTAATATTGACGTCGACGTCCTATCGACACAAGCTATACTCTAAGTACCTCGGGTCGATGCGACGTCGACGTCAGAAAAACAAACTCCGTTCCGGCTGCTACTGAGATTGACCACATGAAAGACCCCCAATAACCTTTTACTGAACACAGAAATTGAAACCAGAAGCCATGTTTCGGAGATGCTTTGCAACCACCGAATCCGTCACACTTTAATGTATTCGGCAAAAGGCAAAACATTCAATTTCGTATGCGCACCTCGTAATAAAACTTTTTAACAATTTCACCTTTCCCCTAAATAAATCATGTCATCAAATGTTAATTTTCAATAACCCCAACATTTGAATACCAAAAACCGAAAATTCAAACGCAATTTTCATCTTCATTTTGAAATCAGATAAATATCATAATCCCTCAGTATTTGGGCACGAAAGTGCGTTGAGTTTCAATTTACGGCATTAAGGTTCTTAGTACTATAGACATTGGGGTTAGCTTAGTACTACGCTCGGTTGGAACTAAGCGTTTTTGCTATGTGTAAACCCGCAATCTGCTCAGGTGCTTGAAATGGTTATTTTCGAGGAATCGGCTTTTGATTAAGACTAAAGGGCCTTCGTTTTAGTTGAATGTTTAAAGTTTTCCTTGGTAGTCTTGTAATATGTGGAAAACGAACGAAAAACCTATAGTATTTATAAATTAACATTAACCCGTTTATAAATACTTAGGTTTGTAAAAACTTAAACAAGCGTTTTCTTTATTATCAGTACTTACACATTTTTTTTTCCCGAATAATGTATTTCCCAAAAAGATAATTGGTTAATTTCAGCCTTTAGAAATATTTTCTCAACTTTTTCGGTGTTCTAAAAGCATACAATATAACAATAAGTATTAGTACATAGTTTTGGTTTCGTTTGAGTGGACCATAGCCTGTGGCAAAGTCAAAAGTATAATGTGGTTATAATTTCACCGGCATTCAATCCCAAACTTTATTTATTTTAGCTTGTTATAAGTTTTGGTGTGTGTGGGATATTCTTTTGTTTTCATTTCATATTTAATGTGTATGATTAGTAAATTAATTAAAGCAAATCTATTCATAAAACCTTTTCTTCTACTAGCTAGCCTTCTACTCTTGAATATAAAAAAACCAAAGAAACAAAAAAGCAGAATCCATTTCCACACATTGCATCCCTTTTATCTGAATCCGAACAGATCTGCCGTGAAATATCGGCATCGTGCTCCGAATATTAAAGCAGTGCTTCATACACATTACCATGTCGTTTGGCGTTTGAAAGCCAATTTTATTGCTTTTTCTATCAAAGGGCGCAATGGAATTTAAAACGTCCATTTGCTTCGGGTTTCGAGGGCGTATTTGCATTGGGGGGTAATGAATACAGTGTATAGTTTGTTTGTGGTTCGGAATTGAGTACGGTGGTGTTTCACAGGGTAAGTAGGACTGGTAAATAAATAAAGTAAATTAATAAAAAGGCTAAATAGCACCATCTGTGCATATTTAGCCTTTTTATTAATTTGCATCAATACAGGGTGGCAGGACATCGACGCGCAACCCGTTACCATGGATTCAGTACATGAATCTGAACCCCCGGCGTTGAAATATTCCGTCGGTTATTAAAAAAAAATTACTTGTTCCATACATTTTGACCGCGTAGTTATTGCCCTTTTCGATGAAAACCAGTTTCTTTTTTTGTAACCAAAATTTTTCTACGCTAGGGGGTCTAGAATCATGGGCTGAATTCATGCTTTCAGTTCGTACGTCGATGTCCCTCCCACTCTGTATATTGGAACATGATCTAAAGAGTGATGTGATATCAATATTAGTTCTTTCTTTGTATCAGGAATCGCCATTTTATGTTGCCTATTGTCATGTTGGAAACAATTAGGTTTGAAATAGCCAACACGTAGTGAGCAAGGTTAGTAATCAAAGCTGCAATGTAAAGTCGACTCAGTGCGACTTAATATATAGTGTAGGTACCATAAGTTGAATCAACAATGAAAGTTAACGGTCTTAACAGTGGTGTTTAGACTATGCAAATCATTTGTTGCTTCAACTACAAAAAGGCTTTGATTCGATTTTCCATCGAAGCATATGGGACTCTGTTTCAGCTATAGAGCCCTCAAAAACTAACATTAACATTATCAAATACCTTGACAGTAAAAGCAGAAGTATACAAACTGGATAGAACTGGTGATACTATTAAATCGGGAAGAGGAGTAAGGCAGGGAGACCCCTATCTCTTAAACCAGTTATTAGCGTCCTAATTGATTGTTTGGTACCCAAAAATTGGCAATAAAAAGGCATTCTTATTGATGATAAACATTTCAGCCACTTATTGTTCGCAGTCGACATAGTTTTAGTATCTGAATCTGCTAACAACTAGAAAAGATGTTTAACGACTTCCATACAGTAAATGCACATGTTGGTTTAGAAATGAACACCCTGAAAAGAAAAAATACTAACAAACAGGACAAAACAAGAAATAAGAATTAACAAAAAAACAATAGACTACGTGTAGATGATTATATATATCTCGGCAAACAACCATCTTTCAACAAAAATAGAAACATAGTAGAAGTTAAGCGAAAAATTAACATAACTTTACTAAGTACATTTTTGAATTACAAGGAAATAATGAAATCACGGTTATCTATAAAACTTAAAGCTAAAGTCATGAACTCTTGCCTGCTACCATACCTAACATACGCTTGCCAGACATGGATATTTAAGAGTACAACTAAAAAAATTAATAAAAAACATTTAAAACTTGAGAGGTGTCAAGGGACACCCGGATGGAACGAAGTTCCTTTCGATTAATTAGTGAAGGAATTGTAATAAAATTTTAATTAAAATGTACAAATATATGAAAGGAAAATTGGTTCGATAAGTACGAAAAAAGGCCTGAAATTCTTGAAAATGTAACATTAGCTCAATTTGTTGCTAATTATAGTATGAGAAAAAAAAAAAAAAAAAAAAAATAACACAGTACTACAAAAGAAAAATGTCTAGAGTTATTAGATACCATAACTATGATATGGCTATATAGAATTTTTTTGAAATTTTAAATTCAAATTCGAAATAGAAATGAAAATATTAAATTTAAATAAAAATAAAATAAAATAAAATATATATTTTTTTTTTTTTTTTTTTTAAATATTTTAAAAAATAATTTTTTTAAATTCAAATTCGAAATAGAAATGAAAATATCTCGCTTGCTTTCTATAAGAGAGAGAGAGACAGACAGAGAAACATGCGACGCCGCACAGCTTACAATAGCTTACTATAGCAAAAAGTGTCGTGACAACTTTTCGTAAGAATTTTTTCCGTCTAGCCCCCTTTCACAACGCGCGATAAGGAACTTCGTTCCAATAAAATACAAGTTTGCCAAAGGGCCATGGAACGAAGTCTCCTAAACGTCAGACTTAGAGACAAAGAACGAAACACAGCAATCAGAAAACAGACATAAGTCATAGTTGCCTTTCAACACGCTCAAGCACTAAAGTGGAGATGGGTGGGCCATCTGGCGCCGTGAGAAGATGGCAGTTGGACCCTGAGAACAACCGCTTGGAAAGGCCCTCTCGGAAAGCGAAGAAGAGGCAGACCAGTTGAACGTTGGCACGACGAGATAGTGGAATTGGTTGACAAATCATGGCATAAGAAAGCAAAAAATAGAAATACCTGGATATTACTGGAAGAGACATAGGAGTCCTTAATTAATATTACTTACTTTATTAAGTACTTAATTTCTTTATAATTAAGGCATAATAAAGGCTTTTTTATTTTTTATTACAAATAGAGTAAAATATGTGTTTTTTGTGTAGCAAAATACCACAAAGTAAGCAGAATCCACTCACTGCTAAACATTTTGTTGTATCATGCACTCAAGTTAGGAGAATTGCGCAATTTTGTTACAAACAATAGGTACGTAAATAGGACAATGATTGCAGAACAAAAACATATTTTGTGAGAAGCATTTTGTAAACAAAAATTCAATCCCAAAGAAAAATTCTCCGCGTACTCCTTAATGACCACTCCCAACGAACCTATACTCTTAAAACAGTATATTTACACATTATATATACTTTCGTAGCATCAAACGAGCATTCTTTACCGTCACAGATTCAAAAACGGAAGGTTTGGTAAAAACAGAGGGTAGTCGTAAACTCGTACCGAAAAAAAACACGCTAAGCATGAAACTGTGCGCGGACAAAAACGCCCTAGTTTCATTGAATTGTTTGTGACACACTGTTGGGAAAGTTTGAGAGTAATGGTGTGGAACTCAATCACTAGCTTTTAACCCAGCCAAGTCATTGATTCAGGTCACTTCATACCATACATTTTTTAGGCCAAAGACAAGTTAGCTTAGGCTAGTTCTTCGCCATGGGTCGCAGATTCTACACTCTTTCAGAATCCAACTTTAAGACTACATAGTTGTTCCGGGTCTGGATGTTTATGTATAAGAAGTTTATTTTTACAAGCATATCATGATGTTAAATTGTTAAATGACTGTGTTGATTATTTTTTGTTAAAAAGTTCGTAAATCTTAGTGTTCACAACAGAACAAGTTATCAGGATGTCATAACAAAACGTGACTCCATTGTCAGTACTTAAGAGTTTCTAAGAAAACATTGTGGGTATGTCATGTCAGCGCAGGTGATTTATGATTGGTTGTCACATCTCGATGCGAAACTCCAAAAACGCTACCATATAAGGTATTGCGCAAGCGACACACACCCTCTTTGGCTTATATTCTGGACCATCGCTCCCTCGCCTCACACGTCGCTATACTGTATAAATAGTTCCTGCTCTCGCTCTCATATAAGACAAAGTGTGTCCTTCGTAATAAAGTGTAATATTTGTAATACAGATTGTAATAGAAAAACCTAAAATTCTAGTATTTTAGTAATAGGGTGTTAAATCGTGTACCTACCTAAATAATAGTACTACTAAACTTGTGATTTAATTAACATATTATAGACTAAAGTTACTATCAAACAACATGTCTCATTTCAGACTCAAACTAGCACACAAATGTACCTCCTGATACTCGGGCCCGTACACTTAGTTTAATTTTGAAACAACTGATGATGCAGCGCTGAACTTTTATTCTAGGCCGTTATTAATACTTTTTAGTAATTATACTTAAGTAACACGTACAGTGTATGCCTCGACAGTAAGAACCGTTCTCTAACTTATTGCTTGACCTATATTTGTATCACGGCATGATCTACTTTTCTAATTAATGAAACACAAGATCTACTTAATGAAACACAAGATCTACTTAATAAAAATCTTGAATTCATTCATTCACTGACAGACAACGAGCAGCTTAAACCGCTGGGTCTATACGCGTGAGTTATTGCACATGAGTTACTTTTACAACGTAGGTGACAAATAAGGACGAAAATTCATACCGTAAAGGGGATGTAAGTTTGTATCGAAGTCGTCATTTTGCCGATGGTAAATCCCATCGAGCATGTAGCTTGCACCTGTGTCGAATGTCTCTCTACGAGTATTGAAAGTGACATTATTCCTTCACAAGTTTGACAAATTCCTCAGCAATATGTAACACCAAACCACGTCCTCAGTTTAAATAAGTCTCATCTCAATATTCCCTTTGAAGCCATTACTTTACAACGCTCCAGTTCTGTTCTTAATTCCGTAGTAATTGTCTGAGGAAGGAGGTTTCTAATCCACTCGAGTTCCCATATCGCTATGATGAGGTGTTGAGAAAATGGAAAATGTTATTCCGACACACACGTGTAACACATACCTTTTATATATTTAATAAAGGGGCAGACAGAGGTTTCACACCACTTTCACACAATGTACTGACGAAATACACCTAAACTATTTTGCCAATACTTTCTTTCTATGTGGTAGCTAATAAACCGAATGAACTGACTTGTCCACCAGCGAAGATATCGGCGCAGTCACATTTCCATAGGTTGACCACATCATTGGTCTTGTACGAAAAAAGCCCATCCTCATTATATTATATTATTATATTATTACAAGCTTTTATTATGTATTATGTAAGTTTTCCTCTTCAAAATATGCAAGTTACATTTGACCCACTTCCCGGTGTTCGATTGGGCTGAATTATGACAGACGTATAAAAAATCGGTGAAAATGCAATATTTTGATACCATCAAGCTGATCTCATGATGCTGGTTTGATTTATCTTGACAAAAAGTCTATTAGTAGATGATTTCCAGGGTCTGATGATGAAGCCGGAAGGTGGCCACAGGAACTCACTACTAAAACAATGCAATAACATCGAGTTTGGGCTCGTTAAATATGTCTTGACGAGTACTCTGATTATAGTTCAGGGTCTGATGTGTCTGATGATGGAGCCGGAAGGCGGCCATAGGAACTCTATAACGAAACGGTGCAACCCCACCGAGTTCGGGCTCTTTTGATTTGTCTTGACAATTACTCTATTAGGAGATGATGTTCTGGGTCTGATGATGAAGCCGGAATGCGGCTACAGGAACTCTGTAATAAAACAACGCAACCTCATCGAGTTTGGGCTCGTTTGATTTTTCTTGATTAGTACTCTATTAGCACATGATAAAAAAAATCTATATGCTACGTTTCGAAAATAAAAGATGTTAATAATAATTAACTGAATGGAAATGAAATTTAGTCCTCGAATAAAAGCGTGTTACACCCTCTTTTTTCTCTCTTGCTGTTAAAATTTAACACGCTTTTATTTGAAAAACAAATTCTAATTGTAATCGGAATATATAGTTAACTTTTTTTAAGTAAAAGCTTGTTTTAAGAAAAGTGTTTACTTTCATTTTTTTTTTGATATCTTTGTAATGCGAGTTGAAAATAAAAGATAATGCTTATTTACCGATCCGTGGCAAAATCTTAAAAAAATACTTCTCTAGTAATTGCCATGCTATTTACAAAGGCAAGTTATAAGGAACGGAATAAATAGGCTCCTAGGAAAGTGTTGTGACGTCTTCAAGAACTGATTGGACACATTGAATGTCTCCAACCTATTTGAAACACACGAATTCTAATTCTAAAATGCTAACGTTCGTTGCTCTCGTAGCGATACCTCTACGGCGTAGCACTGCTGCTACGTCATGGCAAACCGCGTAGACCCTCAACAACAATAACTAGCAAGCTATGACGTACTAACACGATAGTTTCTGCCCACAAGTGCATGTTTGAAGCCCCACTTAAACTCCAGGATTTATGCTAAGTACGCACTATAGAGTGCTAAGTTCGCAGAATTCTAAGATGCTCCTAGTTTGGAAGTCAGCGAAGTTGGGTTAGCGAAAACGTCGAGATTGTTACTTCGTAATTTTTGGTCTTTGTATGCAAATTGTTTATTTATTTAGCACCTACGAAAAAAAATCGAATCTTTGGTAGGACTTCGAGACCACTATTTCATCAGAGTTTTTAGACAAGTGACAATCATTTTCAAAGCGCTTCGTATTTCTACTACGACTTCCAAAAGCTTTCCGGTAGCATATATTGTGTCAGTCTCAAAAAATTTTGACCTTTCCATCATCGTTATTGCTTATAGAATGACACTTTATCTAGGCCCTCAAGTAAGTGAAGATGCATAAAAAATACTGGCATTCAGCTGCTCCCGGATAAACACTAACTAAAAGCCGAGCACAAAATAGTTTTAGTTGAAAAATGGCTAGGCAGAGGAATGAACTCTTCACATCCTAATCCTAACTATATAAGTAATGTTATAAATGCGAAAGTAAGTTTGTTTGTTACCTTTTCCCGCCTAAACCACTGAAGCGATCATCCTGAAATTTTGCATATACATTGTCAGGTGTACAGAAACAGACTTTTTTTCGGGAAGAATGGTATTTCATCCCGAAAAAAAGTACTGTTCCCGCCGAAAACAACAATAACGTTCTTATGATAAATAGATGGCGCCACGTGTCTTTCGAATCATGATTGAATTATAACCCGAATTGATTGCCGAAGTCTAAATTAATGCGTGCGAAGCTGCGGGCAAAAGATAGTAATATTATAAATGCGAAAGTAAGTTTGTTTGTTACGCTTTCACGCTAAAACTGCTGAATGGATTTGGCACCTGAGTAGACCATGACCCGGAGAAGGACATAGGCTTCTTTTTATTCTGGATCGTAGACGAAGTCGCAGGATTTGAAACTTAATACTTTTTAATTTGGAGCAGCGCAGCGCTTGTGAGATCTTGATCAATTTAATTACAGACAATAAACGTTTCATATTTGAATTTTCTGTTCTTTAAAACAACTGAATGAACGTCGTGTTTATCAGTAGAAGTAAATGACAAACTGTAACCTACTCACGGGTAACTTTTCTAGGAAAGCAAATCAGGAACAAAAAAACAAACTCTTATTCCAAAAAGTTCAATCATCTCTTGGTGATGTTGATTTTTGCAAAACTTTTGTAAGAAACATCAAAACAAAGTAAAGTATCCTCCCACAACAAGATCTTAGTCCATTATAAATTGATAATCCCAAACGAGTTGGTTTTCTAACCAACTCCCAATCAAGCGGAAGAAACAGCGTTTAAACTTTGTTTTAATAAGGCGCCTAATGCCAACAATCCTTACAATACAAACATTCGCTCGATTAAAGACTTGGAATTAGAAACATCAACATTTAAGCAAACTTGATGAATTTTCTTGGTGGCTTCTCCTTAATGCCATAAAAAGATTTAACTGGCAAGCTAACTCCAACCTTATATCTTTGTAATAAGAACGAATTAAATAGTTTACTATCAGCAAAATAATTATGAACGAAACTGAAGTATACATACGTACATTTGCATCTATCTAAGAAAAGTTTGATCTACTGTAAATCTTATTCAGTTAAGATAAGGTTGCGAATGCTCTACAGCTAATTTCCAAACTGCAAAGCTTAGTTGGTGGAGTTATAAGAATTTGTCGGTTTATCAGGGCTCTGCTTAATAATGTATGCAGCACCACCGCAATACAAGCGCCTTTGATTTGTCTCCTACTGATTCTAAAAGAATAGAGGAACCGTGTGAGTGGTCTTAACTTAATTCAAAGTTCAAATTTCTGATGAGGTCATTTTGAAATCTTATTAGCTTGAAAAACCATAGATTCTAAACATACATCCGAAAAAACAAAAAAAAAAATGCTTCATTAAGTTTACAGCAGAAATTGGGCTCATTAAGCACCCCTGATTCAGTTAGGGGTGCTTATATTGCGGGATCTGAATTATATGAGAAATTTGAAACGTTACACCCGTTGTGCCATTGACCCTCAAAAGGGGTGGGTTGAGAGATATCCTTCTACACCCTTGAAAAGGAAATCAATTAAACAACACTTTAAATAAATCTTGAAGAGTTGAAATAATGTTTAACTTGTTCTGAAAGGATCAGATTTATTTCAATCCTCTGATTAAGACTGAGATTTTTAAACAAGAAACTAAAGTTAGGAAAATCTTTTAAGTCGTTACGATCAAATATGAGCACTTTTCTATGTGTCAATATTGCTGTTAACTCCATCTCTACCTTCAACTTTTAATCAAATTCTAAATCTACCTCGAATGCACAGTTTTTTAATTCAAGAATGATTTTTCTCCGCTAGTTCATCTACTACTTCATACTTTCTTGCAGCTCTTCTTAAATCTAACTATTGTTCTTCTTTCTCATCGTCCATCTTTCTTTTCTTTTTACCATTCCAAAACACCCCCTCTCAAATTATATGGGAACTATATTTTCTATCACCAAAATTTATATTTGTCATCAAGTTGTATCACCTAATAAATACATCTATCGCCACGAAATATTTTCGTTCTCAGATAAACAAAAATTGTTCCCAGGTATTTGGTACAACTTGGGGCACCCCGACTCGGACAGGTTAGGTTAGAAGGGGACGGCGGGGTCTGAAAGACCCCGCCGTCCCCTTCGTGGTTATTTTTTTTTAAACCGCCCAGAAGTAGGAGTCCCGCGAAGCGGGACTCCGTCGGCTACGCCTCATTATTGTTGAAATACTTATTAGGACACACCTATTATAATACATACAAAAACATTTATTTGGTACTAGACCTTATATCTCAGGATTTTAGGTGATTTATTGTGGAACTGATTTTGCATTGTTTGGTGACTACATTTTGGTGACAGATCTACTATTTTGAGGACAAACCCTATTATTTAAGAAACACAAAACTAATTAAATTGGTGATAGCTTAAATGATACCCAAATTATATTCCCATTCTTCTTTCTCTCACTTCATTACTGCCATCATAACCACCTAATCCAAAATAACTAGCTCGGTCAATAACTTATTTCGTCTCTACAGTATTCTGCTTGTCCTCATTATGTGAATTATGGATGAGTTGAGACACGGCTCGTAATGAAATGCAGATTAAGCCCACAATATGGAGGCAGGGATGGCATGTAATGGATGTCGGAAAATAAGAGGAGGTAATTTAGTGTTAGATGGTGCGTGTAATTTGGATAGAAAATGTGGAAAGCGATAAAAAGGCTGCGTATTAGGATCCTGACAATTTTTAACGTGAATTATTTATGTCATAGGTAACTAGTGTAGAATTATAATGGAATGCTTATAATACCAGCCAAAGTATTGTTCCGCTGCAGGGCACAGGGCTCTTCTCCTACAGAGACGGCATGAGTATTATGCACCACGCATGGTCAAAGCAGATTCGCAATTTCAGACATATATAGAGGTATGAGGAACAGGGTGTAAAGCTCAATCATACCTATGGAAAAGGGAGGATCCTCCGACCAGACGGGTCTTGTGTCTGCTGGGCAACTGCCCGACAGTTGATGTCGGAACGTTGTATATATGCTAGTCGCGCGGTAAACTCTGCTTGCGCGATGCGGGATTTGCGTGACGTCAGTATGACGTGTAGCTCGCATGTGGCGATGTTGATACCGCTACATCCCTCCCCCCCGGAGACCGGAGGTCGATAGTGGGCTGAGTCTTGTATCTTGCGATGCTTGCCAGGGCCAGTTGAGGTTCCAGTGAGTCGGAACCGGGTGTCGCATAGTTCGCGGTGAGTCGGAGCTGTCTGCGAAAGTTTCCCCAGTGAGTCGGGGTGGCGCTGCGTTATGTTCCAGTGCGTCGGATGTGGTACAGCGCCGGGTTGTGGCTGACTGTTGGCGTCGACCAGGAGAGGGTTTGAAGGCTCTGCTTGTGGACCGGCCGAGAGTGCAGTGTGCTGTGCCAAGGTTGCTGATGAGGTTGAGGGTGATGACCAGGTATGCGCGGTCGCTGCATGCTGGTGGTCAGGATACCCGTTGAAGCCGTGGGTGCTGGCTGGCTGTGTGACTCGCCGCTCTAAAGCTTGCGGAAGTGATGCTGATGTGATGATGACGTCACGCTGAAGTAGTTGCACGAACGCTGCGCTGACGTTCATGTTCGGGGTCACCAGTATAGAGGTATGAGGAACAGGGAGTAAAGCTCACTCATACCTCCATAGAAAAGGGAGGATCCTCCGACCAGACGGGTGTTGTGTCTGGTGGGCAACTGCCCGACGGTTGATGTCGGGACGTTGTATATATGCTAGTCGCGCGGTAAACTCTGCTTGCGCGGTGCAGGATTTGCGTGACGTCAGTACGACGTGTAGCTCACATGTGGCGATGTTGATACCGCTACACATATATTAATTATAATTCCAGGGTACGATTGTGGAAATTACTATGCAGAAATAGTTTTGGGTTTCATGGTCGTGTACTTGTGTGCACTATTCCTATTTATCCAGTTTTAAATAGCTTCAAGAATTTTGTTCCTAAAACTGAACCCCAAATCAAACAAAATCATAAAACGGGCGAACGATGTCACATTTTTTATTGATCAACCTTTACAGAAAAACTTTACTTTAAAACCAAACAACATTTCCCTCACTTTCCTTCCAGCCATCCGAAATTAAACTGTCATAATTATCAGTTCCAAATTACCTACTCCAACATACAACACACGTTCACGGTGTCTCTGCATTAATTTATTCTACCTGCGATCCCAGCACAGTTTGAATTCTGACTTTGAACAGATTTATATAATTATGTGGCTACATAATTAAGTGAGTGTACAGAAATTGGATTTTGACAAATATTTGGTGAAGAAGTTGTAAGGCTTCGTTATAATGATGTAAGACATGTTATATTTGCCTGTAACCGAAGAAGGTAGAAAGAAGGAAGAAATATAGGCAAAATGTAACAGTCCGGTTGATGGCAATACAGACTACCACTGAAGAAAACTACCATTGAGAAAAAAATATTGCTGTGCTATAGAATCCGTAGATAACAGCTATGTGATGGGTCTTTTTATAACCTGTATTGTAGGTTTGATTGCTCAGTATGCGCATGCGACCCGTAGACCAACGCGGCAGTTGTAATTATATGTTTTAGATGTGAGATCCTTTTACAGTTTGTAATTATATGTTTTATATACATAGGTAAGTAGAATGTATATGTCGGAAATACGTTAAATCAATCATTTGACTTTGACTAACTGGGACGCCAGCGCCACCAGGTGGCGCTTGGCCAGGGCAGGGTGGGGCTTGAGCAGAGTTTGTTGTTGGCGGTTAAGCAGTGAACACGTTTAGAAACTGTCGCGTTCCGTATAGTTGTGTCGTGTACCTACAGTGTGTGATTCGCTAGTCTGATTCGTTTAATCGTAAATTATAATTTGGTTTGGATTTCAAATGGTTTTTCCATTGCGTAATAACCAACACTTCCCATAGTACGCCCACGGTAGTTAAAATATGACTGATGATAATGAGAGAAACGTACCTTCTCCGTCATATATATTAATGTTTCTAACAAATATTTGATGATAAATTTTGATAGCCTCGTTATTAATATGTAAATAACTATAAAACGTGGCCTTAATATGGGACTTGATCATAGTTAGAAAATATTTTATGTATTTCGACGTTATTACTAAAACTTTGACTCTTGTATTTCATGTCTATAGAGAGAAGGGTTTATAGCAGTGGTGGCCCAGTAGTAACGGTCCCAACTTACGAGTTGTACGTCGTGGGTTCAAACCGACTCAGGGGGATTACTTTGTGTAATTTATTTTAGCACCGCTGCTCTCAAAACGGTGAAGGAAAACATCGTGAGGAAACCGGCATGTCCTAGTGCGAAAAATTAAAAGACCGCGTGGTGGATTAGGGCCCACTTCGTTTCAAAAGAGAGGAGGCCTGTGTCCCAACAGTGGGAACAATATCAGCTGATTATGTGTAGAGAAGGGCTGGGTTTCACGTTTACCAAATACTATTTTTTGATTCACAAATTCTCTAAACAATACGGTTTATTGTTTTAGAACGAGGCATTGACATCATAGTTTTGGATAGCAGCTAAGCTATTTCTATATCATAGTTAATTCCGAGCGATGTTCTCACAAATATGATACATATTGTAATGTAACGGAAAGCCCGACTGGGCGTGCCGTAAGTCACTATTCAATTAAAGAGTTCTAGGAGGTACAGCTTCCCTACCAAGATAGCAGTTTTTACTTATTGTTTAGAGGTCATTAAATATTTTATAGAAACAGTAAGTAGGCCGGTAGTGAAAGTTCTATGGATCCAGAGATGACGGCCGGAAGATGACCGGCGTCCTCACATCATAGGTACAGCAGAATAATCTTGTAGTCAGTGTTGTGGCTGGCCTTACACCAAGTATTGCCAGAGATAGGGCCGTATCTTCGTGCAGCAGAAGCGGCCCCCTTTCACCCTGGATGTAGTGGTCCAGAGGGTTCGGGGTCAGGGCTGGAAGAATAGCGGCATCCTCACACCATGCAGCAGATCAGACTTGGATTCAGAGCCATAGCCGATCCCACACCGAATAGTGTCAGAGCTAGGACTGTAGCGTCGCGCAGCAGAAGCGGCCTGGAGTGAGAGGCATCCGCATCCAAGAGAGGGCCAATTCCTCGTGATATCACAGCTCACAAGCCTTACGACAGGTATTTCCAGACTTCTTAAAGACTTCTAGAGACTTGAAGTCTTTTTGAGGCATGAGGACTCTTTGAGGCTTGAAGATTTCTTACGGCTTTATAGAAATTAAAACTCCATATAAGATCGTAGCTGGTAGGCTCCAGACTACATAATGTCTTCATTTAGGATTTGTACAGCTTATATACTCGATTTTCTGAACATTTCAAGATTTAAGAATCAACTTTTTAATCGATTGCCAGCCAGTAACAATATTCGATTGTCAGCCAGTAATACTCGTAATACAATTTGATAGCCAACCTTGGCTTCAATACCGAAACTTTATAACACTGGCATAATATTTTACCTAGCAACAATTTGAAGAAACACATTGTTTACATGGATACGTTAAAAACATCTAAAACTAATGTCAGTATTTATAAAATACAGAATATATATCAAATAAACATTGAGGTAATATGTACTAACGTACTAGAGGAGATATCCTATGCAAAGGACATGTTCTATTTTGACAAGAATTTAAACTAAAATTCGCTGCAGCGCTGAAACAATAATTAGTCGTCTAACAAAACAGTATAAACACGCAGCGCCAGAACGCTTCTAAGGTGTAGTTTCCTCGCGACCAAAAGGTCGGAAGCGCCGGGATTTTCATGGCGCTTACGCGTTTCGTTCAACGTTCTGCTACAAATTTTCACTCATATAGATTAAACTGCTGACTGACTACAGAAGTGACATAGCTTTATACCTACCAAGCTTTATTCGCACTCTTTTTACATAATTTATTAGTAAATGAATTTAACCTTAGTAGGTACTTAAAGTAAAACAAACTTTTGTTTTGTTTATTTATATAATCAAATACGGTTACAATTAGTTAAAAACATCAAATTGGAATATGTAGAGAAATTTACAATTCGCTTGGAACACGAAGCTTGTTGTTTGGTTGCTTGTTGTTTGTTTCGCTTGAGAACAATTTTTCTTGGTGAATCATAAATTGATTCTGTCTCGCTAACAGACTCGGAAATCAGTTCCATTGTTCCAGTACTACTGTGACACACCCTTGGCTAAAACAAACAAAACATAATGTTAGTGATGACTGAAATAATATTTTGTTTCTCGTCTTAAAACAGTATTATTTCCATTATTGTTACTTACATCTACACATGGTATAGCAAACTTCTTCAGAAAAAGTCTTCCCGCTTTGGTGGTATATTTATCCTCTTCGCGAAAATGCAACGAATATACATATGATTGGATGGTAGCCAGGTATAAAAAAATAAATTAAAAAAATTGATAAAATTTGTCCAAAACAACCGCAGTGAAGAGTCACTGCGGTTGTTTTGGACAAATTTTATCCATTTTTCCCTATCCCCAACCCAAACGCCCCAAACGTGGAAACTTTAAATAAACAAAATGTAACAAATTACTCCGGGGCAAGGAGCACAATCCGGGAGTGCTTCAGTGCTTACGGTTTTCTGTCCCAGACCGCTACGTGTGGAAGCGGCGGCGCCCGCCACTGCTGGCTGTGCCAGCTGCCAGAACCAACCTGCTGGCCAAAGCACCTCTCACGCGAGCAATTCGTACTGAATTTAACCCTATTCAATTCTTGATTCTATACAACGGGTTAACTAACACTCGTAGGCTCAGAAGTGTATTCTTGTGTAAATAATGGTTAACAGTCCAAGGGTAGGCAAAGACCAGCCTTAATCACGAATATCAGCAAACAATTTCTTTGATCACGGTCTGTTGCTTTTGACATAAAGACTAACTAATGATATCGTGAGATAATTAAGTGAAACTGATTTAAAAAAAAAATACAAGCCTGTAACTGCCCCAATGCAGGGCAAAGGCCTCTTCTCATATAGAGAAGGCTTGATTAATCACCACGCTTGCTCACGGTGGATTGGCGAATTCAGTTTTATGTAATGTCAATGTATAATATTAGGCATAAATACTTTTTTTTACAATTTGGTCAAACTAAGAAAACTCCAAATACGAATTTCTTTTTCAAGTCGGTTTATCTATAAAAGAATGGCATTTTCATGCAAACTGTTCTTTTAAGATAATGTCGCTTGTAGCACTGCAAGCTGTTACTAAAAGAATATGAGTATGCAAGCAAGTAAGGAGTAAAAATAAGAGAATTTTAGTATTTAGAATGTAGTACATTTAGTGCCTACAAATTTTTGTTTCTTTTTTGTTATATTTCGCCACGTTATATTCCCATGGGTAGTCAAATTATAGTAGGTACTTACCAGTTTGCAACACCTTTTTTTATTTTTTTATTTATAATTACAATGCGTATGACAGTCCCATACATACGAGTATATCCATAACCGACTGTCCGTTAATGTGCTCATAACTAGAGAACCACAATTGACGTGAATTTTTCATTTATTAATATTAATAGGTATTTTACATAATTATACGTTTTTGGGAGCGGAACCGTCGACATAGCTAATCTTTTAACATATTTGACTTCCATGCTTATCAAAGTTTATTCCTTTACAGACCATTAAACTAAATGTTTTTTGAACACAAAAAAAATGCAAATGCATAAACACAAATGATAACAACCTAAAATAAAATTCCTTCTGCACAAAACAGAAACCACCTCAATGAACCTTAAAATACCAACTATATAAGGTAGCATACGTACAAACAACAAAAAGACAAATAAAGCCTCCATTTTATAAGTAGGCTAAGAACACCAAGCGCTCCTAAGCCGCTTGTTGCCTCCCTACATTAGGAACTTGAGACTGAAGCCTCTAAGAATAGCAGATTATTTCTTACATCCTCCTTTACCGTGTAAAGTTGCTTGCTCCTACTTATTTTGTTACTTTAATTGGGTACTAATGACGTAAGCGAGTTTCAAAACAAGGAAAATTGGGGTTTTTGTATTGTTTAGGGATGGTGCTTAAGATAAGCGGTAATCCCTACTTGACGAAGGGAGCTGGTAAAAGAAACAAGTGATGACTAGTGCAATGCATAATACCCCATTTACATGAAGAAAGATTCTTGACTGTGGCATACAATAACATTGAAGCAACCAATAACTTGCATCGTCTAAACACTGTTTTGATGGTGCAACTTTTATTGTTGATTCAACTAATGGTATGCTACACGCAATTAATTCGCACATTCTCTAGGTGCGAATGTCACACAACTTTAAAGTGATATCTGAACACCCTGTTCTCTGCCTTCCGCACACATTCTGCCTCAGGCGCCTTGTCATGGTCATGGTACGGTCAAGGAATAAATACGTTTACTTTCCGACTACGTCACGTCTTCAAATTTTTGGGAGAAAACGACAGTTCGAAAAGGTAAAATGCGGTCACTCTGTGGGAAAGGAATTTAGTTGCAAATTGCTTAACATTATCTCTCCTTGACAGTACAGCTAGTAGGGGAGTATCTCACGCTACGCTTGCCGATATGTTATCTCCACTCTAGGACTCGTGTACACTCATGGCCGGCCCATTGCAACTTCAGGTCGCTTACTCTTACAAGCTTTATCAGTTACTCCATTTCTTTTCCGGATTACTCCATTTTATTTCTTTGCATAATTAATTACCGTTATAACAATGGCTTTGTAGATAGTTCCGCTCATTCCAAATCCTAAGAAACTTGAGATTTGAACGTAACAATCCCAGCACAATCAGAATCAGTAATCTTGTTATCTCTATACCTACTATGTTTCATTTGGTTTTCACTTTGGCTCTAATGCCCGTACAATTCGTGTTTCTCGAGTAAATAACTGCGAATTTTCTTTAAGTAATTGTTACTAAGATCGGGATGGGGATGGTTTCTTTGAAGTTTTGGTATTGTGAGGGTAAAAGGCAGTATTATGGAAATACTCAGAATAATTATTCCAAGACTACTGTTAGTAGAATTTGCGTAAATTAGTTTATTTATTAAGATTCGTTTTTTATTTTTATTTATTTATTTATTTTGTTTATTAGCTTTTTTATTTATTTCCATTGAGGTAATATGTACTAACGTACTAGAGAAGTCGCCGCACATCACTGCTGCGTTCCGGTCAAGTGCGGCCTCCCGGCCGCACTTCACTCAGATGCTTCCTAGATCTTGAGCGCCTAAGTCATTGTTTGTTTTTAAACAAAAAAATGTTCAAACGCATTAAATATGCCTTCGTGTGTTTTACGATATTGCACTAATAATTTAACTAATACGGCGAAGTGCAAAGGAATAACTTTTCACCGATGAGTAACTAGATATTTATTTTAAAATTTAATTCGAACAAAATATTTGGTGGACGCCATGTTGCATCATTTTTCATAGACTAAAAATTAAGATGTGACTATTCGTGTAACAAGTGTAGGTAAAATTAGCTAACGATTCTTTTTATAGCGGAAAATAATAATCTAATTTAGGAAAATGCAAAGCGAAAGATGGGACAAATCCTTTTGAAATAATCCATTTGGGTTACTTATGTTCAAATCCTGAGTAATTCCTCGAAACTACAAGCCTAATTGTCACTTACAACAAATCCTAAACTACCTAATGCATATTCACAAAGCGCTCAATCACCTATCAGAATTTCAGCCATGGCTTCCGATATCTCTTCCATTCCGCTTAAAATACCGTCGACTTATTTCTATCTACATTGAACAGGTGTGCGGAAGAGCCCCCATAACGACAGTCTGTTTCCTTACATCACATTGAATTTGCTTATACTTTTAGGGTATGAACGCTAAGTGGTATTTGCCTTTTTATATGATTACTAATTTTGTGAGAGTGTTAGGAAATGAAACAAGTTTTTTTAGGTTATTTTGAGGTAGAAAGGAACTGTTAAAATTGTATATTTTTAGAACAGGAATAGTATTTAAATCGGGTAGAATTTCCTTGTTATCCTACGTCTAAAAGCTCTTGAGTTTAATGCCAATTTTCTACTATTTTGCTTCTGGCGTACGTGTGATATTCCTTATATCATTTTCAACCAAGCACAAATCCAGACTCGGGTAAGTATTGTTACCAGTAAGTGATAAAGTTGAAAATTGACAAAAAAATTAAAATAAATTTATTGATAGACTTTTGATTGAATTGAAATTGATTGTTTAAATTAATTGTTGATGATTGATTGTTGAGTTTTGAGTTGATTGATTGTTGTTAATTGATTGTTTGAGTTGATTCATTGATTATCAAATATATCCTTCAAACCAAAAGAAAGCCATTGCTTTCTTTTGTTTGCCTATTACTCTTTAGTTTGAAACAAAGTTGAAAACCCTCGTGTACCTGTATTATTTTGCTAAATCTAAAAACAGCAATCGGTGCTCAATGGTAGAATTATGTACCTACAGCTAAACTCTTTTACAACGAGCTCTACTACTTCTAAAACTTCTTCTTAAACTTACAATCCACACACAAATACACACGGTGTATCTTTTCGTTGAATGCAATCTAGGGAAAGCGCTTGCTTTAGAAGAGGGTTAGGAAAGCAATTTGTAAGCAAAGTTAGTCACTACTTAAAACTCTTTCTCCGTCTACTTTAAACTAAAAACTATCTCTGACACAAACATCTGCGTGAGTTTTTCTTGAATGCATCTAGATTGCGGCTTATTTTGCAGTCAGGAGTGTTTTAAGATAACTGGCAAGGTTATCACAGTAGTCATTGTAATCTTTATTTATTGAGAAATAGGGTTGATTTTTGTAAACAAAATAGTATGCATTGTGGGAATTTCATTCACTTTGAGCCTTCTTAACGACGCTTGAAATAGTGCTGAGCTTGCTCCTGACTTTAGTTTAAAATCTTAAGGGTAAATACAATGTAGTGAAATTGTACTGTAGGTAAACTTTTTCGTTTTAGACATCTAGATGGAAAATTGAATATACTGATGAACTTTTTAAATGTCTGTCCATTTCTTTGATTAAATTCAAATAGGGCAGCGAGCCACTTGATTGTAAAATGTGGCCGATTGACTGCTGAAAATTCTTGCGGCTATTGGTTTAGTATCAGGTCTATGTGTGAATTAATTAGTTGCCTCTAAGGGTTTTAATCTGATACCAAATAATATTGGTGTGACTAATATAAAGAAAAAAATACTTCGTATGAATGAAAATCGAGGCTTATCATTAGCCCCAAAGCTGTTCGTTTCTTTGCGCAGTTTTTTTTTATTTGGTTCCGCCATCAAGGTTACAGAGATCAGACGGGATCATCTTGTTAAACAAACAACCGACCCGTGTCAATTTGGCAACATATACCTACCTAATTTAATATTATAACTACACAGCCCAAAAAAAGCAAACCACATTTTAAATAACATCAGTAAATTCAGCGAAACATACTTTGCTTCACCACATATTAAACTTAATTCGCTAACGCAATCTCGCAACGTGTTCATGCCGACCACAAATAGCGTTATTAACCAACTTTATATTACGTCATATTGGTAATGTTCCTTTGTTATTTTATGGTTCCGTAAGTTAGTGAAAAGTTTAAGCAATATTGAATATTGACGGAAGCTTTTCTCTAGGGGAACTATTTGTGTACATTAACGGCAAAACACAGTGTTCAGCTAACTGCGGTACTAGTACTTTGGTAGCTTTTTGACCAAAATAAAAACGAGTCAAATAAACTATCATCGGATTTAATAAAATAATTATAATAAACCTAAAATGAAGCCGCAAGTTACTTACACAAAAGTCTGCAATTTACAAGCATGTGTATTCCGTGCTCGGTGCGATTAAATTGTCAGTGACACACCATAAGTTGAAGTTACAGTAAAACTTGCACCGTCGAAACAGTGTTTAGGCGATGCAAGTCATTTGTTGCTTCAATTTTACTGTCTGCCACCGGCAAGAAACTTGCATCGTGCAAATGGTAGGCCCATTTACACGACGGAATGATACTAGTGATTTGCTTTTAGTATTGAACAACTAAAGCTGGTCAAATAACTATGTAGGGAAGTAAGTCTATGCTGTAAAACTTGTTAAACGACGTTATGAGATGTCAGTAACTCATCATTACATTGCCAGTCTCATATGCTCGTGATTTCATACTGCAGTGTAGAATTGTGCACGTGCCTTAGAATGGACGTGACGCACAAGACACACCCCTTGCTATTATGTTTCTAAGTCACATTATTTTACTTCCACACTCTGAGCTATGACCTATCTGGGTACTGAGATTTTCACCTAATGGAAAATGTGGTACTCGACAATTATAAAAAAAAATATGGTAGAATGGTTAAAGCCACGTCACGAAACTAAACGAACGACGCGACGAACAAAACAACGTGAGTACAACTTAAACACAAGCAAAAACATTTTAAAAATAAAGCAACGAACAATAGTGTTTTGTTTTCATATAAAACAAGCTAAAAAGTTTGCTTCTGATGGCCATTGTGCGTCCACACAAAAGATCTGCATGTGATGTGCATATGAGATTCACTACTGTTCGGGTCGAGGTCCACGAGGCAACATGTTGCCATAAATATGTTTTTTTATGTTAGTTACATACAACAAGGCGGCGAGCCACATCATGTTAAGTTAGATTGTGTTTATCATAGCTTACAGACTCATCCATCGTCAAGATAACCAATACGTCTGGAAAACGCAGTGTAGCTGTCAGTACCGCTACCTTACACTTGACAGATAAATAATTATATAACTGAAGTATATTATGAAAATAATTTTCTCAGGGAAACTCTTCTATAATGAGTTCTACTGCATAAAGCGTTTACTATAAACACATCATAAACCTAGGATACTTTGTCCTCGCAAATAAAACAGACGAGAAATAGTTTAGGGAGGCAAAATGACGTGTTTAATTACCTTCTTCATTATTCCGGCATGCAAATTAATTTAATAAGTCATCCTTTACAGTTTATTGCTCAACGGGGAGCAAGTTTTATTATATGTATAAGTCATAAGACTATGAATACCACGTCGTCGTTTAAAACAGTTTGCATCATAGTGAAATATTGCTTTTTTTTTTTTTGAAAAGCTAAGCTTATTATTTAATTAAATGAAAGATAATAATTTGGAGAACCTAACTTAATAATTATAATCATTTTTATTCAGTGTATTTTGATAGGTATTTCTTAGTAAACCATTTTTGCAAAGTCAAACCTATGAACTTATCGCAAATGTAATAGGTTATCATGAGCATCAAATGATCATTAAAAAAAATACGGCTACAGCCGTTTCTTACAAACAAACAATTAACAGTCAGTTTTTACTCAAAAATGTTTTGCTTTTAAAATGAAAATTGTTTCAGTACTTACGTGCTTGCAAGTAATAATGAAAATTACAGTTTCTAAGACGTAAAATTTAATAATATTTGCTACATGAACTGTGTGTAAAACGGTACACCCCCTCCTCCTGGGAATATGCCCGTGTTACATAAAGCATCCTGTAGAGTCGTAAGAGGACGCCTTAATAATGATAATGTGAAGCGTATGTTAGAAACGTCTTTGTAATGTTATAGATTGTTGTGTCAATGAGCTCGATTGATAGAGGTTTAGTTTGTACATAAGCCAATTCCATATTTCGCTAGTTATGTTATAGGTAAGTCCTATGTTATGTAGGATGTGCATACGGCCCAAGACGCCAGGCTGCTGCTAAAAAATTCGAATGGAAAACACTATCACATTATGTTTCGGTCTAAGAGTTCTGGTAAACTAGCGATGACCGACGTCACATATTGTTGTAAAGGGTTGTAGCTACTAACATAACTGCCTTTATTTTAGAGAAATACAGTGTTTTAATGTTAGCTAGGTGGGTCATCGGTATGTACTACAACTACTTATTTTTGGAACAGGCATTCTAGCTTCAATTTTCTGACTAAAATACCGACTCCTTTGTCAGCGGTTGAATTCAAAAATGCCTGTAAATGGCTTTGAATTTTGCCTGGTATATGGGTACAGATAGCAGGCATAGCTACCAAATTACCATTATTATAAAAAAAAAGTAATTTTAACGTGTCTACTTCACCAAAAGTACCAGGCTCCCATATAATACAAGAAGTATGTAATATTAACGCTAGCTAGTTAGGACGTCGCGTCGGTAATTACCGCGGAAGACGCAGCGAACAACTAATCTAAGTTGGATCAGTACCGACGCTAACGGCTTGTAAGGGCGTAGTCAGCTGGTCACAAGGTCTGATGTCCTTCTAAAAGGGTTTGACACGATCTAACCTTTTGAAAAAATGTAAATAAAACAGTTTGTCCTCAGCTTAGTGAGTACAAGATATTAGTCATTAGATACCCTTGGTAGTTGAGATTAGCGATCAAAATTCGTTATCATTAGTAAAACTATCGGAAGGTACCACCTAACCCGACCGCAAGATCAAGTATGTATGGTCCTAAAGTGTAAACAAACCCTGTTCATGGGTTAAATTCTTGCGTGATCACACACTTAGTCTACGTTTGCACGGACGTCAAAATATAGCGGCGGGATTTTTTCGCGCACTGGACCTTCAACGCACTGCTAAGCGCCGAGAGTTCAAAATCCAACAGTGTGTTTTTTCGACGCGCTGGGATGCACTCTGTTGGATACTCAATGCTCGGCTCAAAACCGAGAGTTGAAAACCCATGCGCGATAAAATACCGCCTCGATATTTTTACCTCCGTGCGACCGTGTGTCCTAAAGAGAATAAATAGCAGATTTATCTATATTTAGAAAGTCTCAACTTTATATCTCACTACTTTTCCAACAATAATTGTTTGAAAACCATAAGGTATTACCTTTTTATTTAAAAATCATCGATCAAAATTGAGGTAATAAAATTAACCTCAATTATGTTAAACTATTCAAATAATCAACTCAAAGCACTTAATTTGTAATTGGCGCACATGTACGGTTTCTGTTTAATTTACTGGGTTTAATTTTATTTGTGTAATTTAATTTACACACATTTGGGTATCACAATTTCATTTTTACTACGTTTACGTGTGTCGTCTTAATTTAGTCGTGGTTTTAGGAAGAGAAATACTTAGAAAGATTCAACTCAAAGCATTTATTTCAATTCAACCAATTTCAGGCACTTTTGAAATGTCACGGAGTCACACCAGTCAGAAAGATGAATCTATAAGCTGCCCATTCGAAAGTGTGGTAGGTTCCTATGGAGAAGAACGGGGAAGAAACTCCATGGACACTCTTTTAAATCAAAAGATTGTTATATAGCACTACTATGCTACGGCTACGGCTACAGACATTTATCTCGACCTTTCTTCTTTCTAATCAGCTTACTTTTAGGAGGCTAACTTGCTGAATGCGATGACACTTGTCTGAATTCAGTAATTGAGCCATTGTGACGACTAAAACCGAAGTGGAATCTTTTCGGATGGATTCCTTGACTGACTATAAAGCGGCGCTTTGTAAAATATGCTCGATGTCCAGTAAATGGTACGACATACTCGTACTGCGAATGGTGACAGCTTGGGTCAGTAGGTACCCACTAATACAGCACAATGTTATAGGTAACCTTTTTCAACGTAAAACGCCCCTTATATTCTCTATCTCGCTCCCACCTTACTTGAGTTTTGTTATCTCTTCGGAGCCCTTAACCATGTCCTTGCAAATGTGTAAAGTATTGATGAGTAAACATTGGCGCTAACTTTAATACCGAGAGGAACTTTCATAAATTACTTTCTAAGTTCTTAGTGAAGGATTAAGGAAACGGGGTTGGATCTACCAAAATATGTTTTTTTATTGATAGGTAGGTATTTCTTGCTTGTCATCTATCATAATCATGAGTCGTTTTGGCTACGTTTTTTATTATATCACGTAATGTCAAGTTTTTGGGCAAGGGCCTGAAAAACAAATACTATCAATTAAATTAATGTTATTAAAGAAATACAATCAATGAAATAAATGTGATTAAAGACGTGGTGTGATTTGATACTTCCCATTAATTAGAAAAGAAAACAATGTTAAAAAAATCTTGGCAGGTAATAAGGGTGCTTCAGAATTTTAATAAAACCGATCAGTTTTGGACCTTATACTTGTAATTGAAAATTGAATTACGTAATAACAATTTAACTGCAGGATGAAAGCAAACCGTACTCGTCCTGGAATAACACATTGAATACTTTTTATGACCCTGCACTTGTTAGCAACAGCTAGTTACCAAATAATAAAACTAGTCTATTATTGTTCTACTGCAGGGCGAAAGAGGCCTCATCCCATACAGAGAAGGCAAGAGTAGTTACGAAAGAAACAGACATAATGATATTTAGTAAGACTTAAGTACATAATATATTCAAGTAAAGTAAGCGTCGATAGTAAAGCGACAAAGATTCTTGATGCGCGGAGACTCGTTCTTAGTTGACGATTTTTCTGAGCAATTACATCTGTGAGTCGAACATGGGCATTTCTGTAAATAAATGTCATTATTTTAAAAGAAAACTGGACTGCGTAACATAACACAACAGCAACAACAACAAAACAACAACGCGCATATATATAACATTGTTTAAGGGTAAGGAGTGCATAGTAATATTTTGCAAATGTTGAAATTTTGTAAGTCGTATTTTACAGAAAGCGAGCCTATTGCCAAATCCAGACTCCAGACTTCTAATGAGAATGTTCTAACAGTATTGCACTTTTCGTGACTCGGGACTCGAAACCTGAGCTCACGATCAACAGTCGTGCTTTTGCAATCACTGTAAACACGGCTACATATCAAGCTATACATTTCCAGTATAAGCTGACCTCTCATTATACGGAAATAATATATAATGTGAGATCAGCTTATACTGGAAATGTATAGCTTGATATGTAGCCGTGTTTACCATCGACGCAGTCAAAGAAGGAATATTTTCGGAATATTCAGGGAAAATAGCGTCATAATATAAAAAAAAAATGTCAGGCTACTGGCCCATAGACATGTACCTTACAAACTAATAAAAAATAACCTCCTTCCTTTCCTTTCTTCCTTATTATAAAACCATAACTGTATGTTTGTTTGGTTTTCCTTTTGGTCCGCAGCAATGGAGCAACGGATCAAGTAATAGGGGCGCACCGAACTCCAGGCGCTAATTAGAACAGCAGCATAGAAACTAGAAGGCTTTTGTGGATAGAATTTTGTTTCCGATTTGTTACAGTAGTAATGGCAATAATGTCATTTAGTCTAAATAGGCTTTTATTTTTATATAGATTCTTTTATATTTTGTGAATGTGAGAACGTTGTAGACCTAACTTGTAGACTAGATTTGTGGACCTTTCTATATTTTGTTGAGTACATGTTACTTGTTGACAGGCCTACACTGTCCTCCCATGTCTATCAACACTGTAATTGGAAACATTGTAAAAGTCCCTTATTTTTAAAAGAGTAACCTTGGAGTTTCTTACCGGCTCTAATCCATAGGAAACAACCAATTGGAACCGTGCACCTAGCTTCTGACGTTTCATAAGTGCCCATGTTGGTTTATGTGAAATAAAATATTTTGATTTTGATTTTGAATGGACGGTTCGTGCGCAAATTCAGCTATTTCTTTCGTATTATTAAAACAAATCACTTTTTGAAAATGTTAAATGTACACGTTATAGAAAACATGTAGTTTTGTTAATATAAAAAAACAGATGACCTTCCGTGAAGTATTTACGCCATACTAAGGCTTTATTTTGTTTTTTAGATTGGATTAAAGATTACGTACTTTGTTTTTTTTTTCTATCGAGGAAACTACATGTAATCGTGTTTCTAAATTGTATGATTTACAGAGTGAATCCAAAAATATCGTACATATTAATTGCATAACTCAAAGTTAAGTAAGAACGGTGCAGTAAGCAATTATTTCGCAATTACGTATCATTCCCTCAGTGCGCTCTTATACTCCTAATGGCCGCAGCATTTTATAGGCTACTTTATATTTCGGAATAGTGAACGGTTCCTCTGGGATAGACAATTGTGCACGGAAGCAAAGCCGCAGGTAAAATATACTAACATTCTCATTTTTTCTCCTTATCTTCAAACAGCTGGGTCTTCTACACCGGCACCTGCCCAGTCGTCTGATCCTTGCAGACGACCGCATTCTTGACCTGAATAGGGACCAGGAACTGCATTTGTTTTCGCATGAGCAATTTGAACCTGGTGAAATTGATTTGCTTACCTGAGTATTGTTGTGTGTTTAAAAATGCTTTCAGCTGTTATGTCACTTAGCATAATATCACAAAGCACGTATTTCAAGGGGTGATCAATTGAGCATAAAGCCACTAACCAGGCTCAAATCTAAATTCCGGCCTGCTATTATTATACGTTCGATCAAATCCAGGAACCTACGCTGAGCAGAGCATAACAGCTATCATTACCACCAAAAGCCAGTTACGCACTGATTGGCGTTTTTAAGACATGATTAACATAATTTTGTGTTGCATTGCTATCTACTTACAACATTCCCACTGCTGGGACAGAGGCCTGCTCTCCGTGACGACTCAGAAGAGCGACTGGGTCATAATCCACCAAATGAGCCCAGTGTGGATTGGTGGATGTCACATGTCTTGGTTTTTTTTTGGTTCTAGCCGGTTTCCTCACGGTGTTTTCCTTCACCGTGTTTCACCGTCAGAACTTCAAGCACCTCAGAATCTACACCCATTATTGGGCTAACACAATACATATCCTGACCTTTCTGAAGAACATCACCAATAAGGTCACTATATGTCTTCCTAGGGCGTCCCCTCCCGGCGTTTCCACTCACATCTGCCTTGTAAATACCTTTTGTTAATCGCCCTTCATTCATCCTCTCAACATGACCAAACCATCTTAGCATACTCTTTTCAATTTTTGTCAGTTATTTCATTTAAGCATGAAAGTAGAATAAATGCTGTGGAAATGCTTAAATGAAAGTAGAATAAATGCTGTGGAAATGCTTAAATGAAAGTAGAATAAATGCTGTGGAAATGCGTTCATTGCGAAGCATGTGTGGTATGACTATGAATGATAAACTGACGAATGATGTGATAAGGCAACGGTGCGGTTTAAAAAAAGAGTGCGTAGTACTCACGACCGGCGTGCATGTATGACCAGATGTATGAACGTAAACGAGGCAAAAGGAGTATGTAATGATCGTAGCAGGTGGCGTTCTGTAGTTTCTGCCTACCCCCATGGGAAGAAGGCGTGAGTTTATTTTCAATACATATCATTCATTATTTCACCACAATAGAGCATGTTTTACATAATATTCAACAATAAAAAAACGTACGAGGGCGACATTGAAAGTTTTTAGAACTGGCCACTTTTAAACGATATAATAAAAAAATAAGTTCTAATTTTGAAAACGGAACTCTTTGCCAATATTATTGTGTATGTATTGTATTCATTCATAGATGGACACTATTTTGAAAAGATATAATACGAGTAAAACTAATAACTTGCTAGTTTGTTCAGTTTTGATATTCTAAGAACTTTCAGTGTCACCCTCGTATGTTGTGTATTGATCTGCTGTGTTCTAGTACCACGTAGACAAGTCTTGGCGCCTTATTGCCATGATTACCACGAAAGGCTGTTGAATTTCGGGAAGTTGCTCTGTGTACTGTAGAGGTTGTAGCCTATTTGGTGCTTACATGCAACCTCTGCGAGTCCGGTAAAACTTAATGGAAGAAATACGAGACAAACATTGATATAAAAAGTTGAATATTAGAATACAAAAAAAGTTGAAGATAAGGGTCATTGCTATTTTGTTTTTTTTTTCTCAGTTAATGATCTGACAGTTTGAGTAATTTATGCGGCCTACCCAAATGTCCTTTATTTAGTATTGTTCGTCGAATCGTTGAGCTCCTTAAGTCCTAACTTCCTGAGTTGAGCTGCACGATTACTGACAAATGCGTGCACTGACTGGACAGGTCCACTCAATCTGTGTGGTTCTTTCCACAAAAGACCATTTTAGATACCAATCTACATGGTCTTCACATGATCTGACCAAGATTATGTCTGGACTTTAAAAGATACTGTGACCTCTGAGTTTGTTTCGGCCTTTCTTCTCAGAGTAGTCAGATAGGAAACGCCGACCTCATCTAGTTTAAAAAATATGATTGACGTGTAAACGTGTTTGTACAAACCTACTTACAGAAATAAAATCATTTATCATTTATCAAAACAATTAGGCGTCAGATTTGGCTGTTAAACCAAGATAGAAGAAAACAATGTAAAAATAATATTAGAGACACCTAGAACGTGTGTTTCTCGGAATAATTATTGAACTTATAAAATAAAGTGTGGTTTAATTTACTCCTTCCAGCACTGTGAGCTTGTATCGCTCACAGTTCCTACATAATTATGAACATAGATGTAACACAATCACTTACCCATAATTTGATTATTCATACATATGTGTTTTGTGTTTTATATCAAACTCAAATTGATTTAGGTTAGGAAAATGAATTGCCAAACATCTAAGCCATCTTGAATCAGTGTTGAATTTCATCCAGTTTCACTTGCACATTAAAATTAAAAACTTAAAATCCTGTAAGAATGAAATGATTGCTGACAAGCTAAAGGATTATGTTAGGAGCTTGCGCAATCCCTTCAATGATACGAGAGCTGAACCTAACTACAGAATCATAATATATCAAACACGTAAAGGGACAACATTATGCAATATATTTTTGTGTAAACACAACCTCTGCACGTAATCATTAGACCCATCTGAAAAAGCGACCTGTTCTGAATTCTGACAATTTTTCTGATGAACTGAAGCAGATAGGAGGCTACAGGACAGAATCAAAATCAAAAACTAGAAATACTTTTTTTTTCCTTGGCGAAATCCTCATGGAAACTCTCCGTCTGGTAAGAACGGGGGGAGAGTGATACTTGTACATTCGCCACACCCCCGACTGGTATCAGCCCGCCATGCCTAGCGGGCCCCATCACCAAGTGCGACTGCACGACCTCCCATTAAGACGCGCATACTACGTGCCACCTCTTTGAGCCTGACTGCTCGAGAGACAAAGCCTCAATTTCGCCGGCCCTCCTTATGGTGGCCGGAGATCGTTTAGCGCCCTGCGACGCCCGGCTGCTCTTTTGGTGCGGGTGGACTGAGTGGTATGCTTTCTCCTCGTCTATGCCACCTCCTATGCATGCATCATCTCCTCGCAAAAAGAGGTGATAGCATCCCGCGCGTTTTCGCTTCCAACGATGGACTGAACCACGGCCGGAAGTGAGCGATACCCGCACCAAGAATCGCGACGAGGCCATAGCGATGTTGGGCCCAAGCTGAGCTCTCCTCCAGCGAGCGGTCGTGAATTGGTTAGAACCAACCCTTAATGACCAATTCACCACCGCATTTACAACCACTAACTAAAACATAAATCTTCCTCTACTAGTGTGAGTTCACGTCGAACAAGACAAACTCAAACAAGTAATTAAACTCTAGCCACAGTAGATTAATTATTTGTTTGGCCGACAAACTGTGCTGGATTGTTGCGGTGTACCACGGTGAGCACCGAGACTGTTAGGCAACGGGAATTGGTTGGTTCAAGTTTCATTCGATAAAATAGAATGGGGTTGAAGTTTGAAATTATACAATGGATGGTGTTTATGATAGAGAGGGTGAAAATATGTGTAGAATAAGACGATAGAAAATGGAGATTTGGAGATGTTGACATTGAATGAAGATCAGTATTGATAGATATGTATCTACCCAAGGTGCGTGAAACGAACCAAATTGTAAATATTGTCACTCGTAAAATAAAATAAAATATAGATTAAATTCCAGAACTTTGAGCTTTTAATGAATAACAAATATCGAAAGCATGTAATCATTAAATCTCACCTTATAATTCCGAGTCTTGGAAACCAAAGGTACGGGCTCGAACAATTTCAAGCACCAACTTTATATTATCAAAGTTCGCAAGTTGTCGCGGTACAACGAAAGTGTTTGGTAGTTATGTGCACAACAATCAGTTGGTTTGCACATTAATTTAGTAGGGAATTATAACGTTTTGGTTATCGTTAAATATTTAAAAGCTAGTAGAGTGCTTGGCTTTGTAATAGGCTATAATTTTCTTGTAATTTCATGTTTTGTTTTTGGTAAATTTGCTATGGAAATTCCATCTGTAAGGTGATTTCATCTGTGAGAGTACGTACGTCAGTGGAATGGTAACAGTTTAACTACTAATAATCTTGAAACGCCCTTGACATCGACCTCGACCTTGACTGCCTAGTTCGTCTAATGGTCGCAAAATCTACTGCTGAGCATGAGGTTCTTGGTTCGATTCCCGGATCGTGCAGTGTTATTGGGTTTTTCCAAGTAGCACCATCATGTTTTAAAAAGGTATTGTAGATGTGTTCGAGAAAATAACAAAATTCTTGGCCATGTCTTGGTTAAAACCAAATCGACCCACAAGACATCTTGAGGATATCCACCAAGAGAGAGTTGAGCACAAGTGAGCACAAATGTTTACAGAATAAGTTATGAAAGACTTCAAACTACTTTAGTACGATTTAAGAGTAACAGCATTGGTGTATTATTCCTTGTATCTCCAAGATATCTCAACGTTATAATAAAGAAATAATATAGATATGTAATATATCTACAAAACCACGGCAACCAAGTTATGAATTTCTAAAATTCCCGCAAAGAATTAAACACGACTAATATAAACTAACTTAAAACTTCACATATTAGTATGTGAAGTTTGAAGTTAGTTTCAGTTAGTTTCTCAGATATACTTTAGAAAACAGCTCAAATTGGCGTTAAATCCATATTACCTGAACTAACCGCTGGGACGCTTTTGGTATATAAAGCATACCAGACTTTTCTAATACTAAATTGTACTCACGCGCTTAGGTATTCCCACTACATTGTACACGTCATATGACGCGTCGGCTCGCGCGTCGAGTGTTTGTAAACAAACCCGATAAGCGGCGTCATTTCTTGGTATTCTGCGAGCGTTGTATTTTTTTATGAATGCTAGTGAGTAGGGCTATATTAAAGTGTGCGTTGTATTTGAATATACGATGTTTCCGTTTGTAGACGACTGTTTAAGATTAACAAAGACACTTTTTTCACAGATCCCAACAAGATTTTTTCTAATAAGAAAAACAGGGGTTGTCCTATATGTTTTTTGGTTTAAAAAACATGGTGTGTTAGTTCTTCATACGAAACATGAATAAAACCACTTACCACAGTACAATATTAATTATTTAAAAGCATCCAAAGTTGAGACTCACGACGGGTCGCTCGTTCAATGACAGCGAAAATGATATTTTTTAATGTCATAGACTAATTCCTTCTAGGGTTGTTATATCTCAAACGGTTCGGAAACAGATAACGTATGAAACTAAATCCATGGAATTGGAAAGTACCGCTTAATAGTGGTGATACAAGGATAAACAAGGATGAAAACAAAACCAAAAAAAATGGTATGACTTTCACACCATGGGCGCAAAACTCTGAAAACGTTTTGGTAGGAAATTCACACCATGGGCGCATTGCGGTGACCTCACAAACTGATCAAAAGCGTCCCAGCGGCTAAGTACGAGCAAAGACAAAGTGGTTTTAGTGAGTCTGAGTTGTGATTTGGCTTCATATAGATTTAGGTCGCTCTTCATAATACAATTAAGTATTAACTACTTATTTCTTTAAAAAAAACTGTGTTCAGGGAAGTATAATTATGTATAAGTACCATTAATCATTGACTTACTTAGGTACTTAATACTAAGTTTACCTGTACTAAATGGATTTTGAAATTCTAAGTAAACGCAGCCCTGAAGACCGTATTTTAAGAACTATTTTGAATTTTCTAGGGCGACTTGAATGTATAAATACACACTTTAGCAAAGTTTATCTTGGTCAAATCAAAATTAAGATATTTTATAGACAATTATATTATATTTAACCATGATCCGTTTGGCTGCTTGGGCGGTTGATGGCAATAGGCTTTCCCCTGTTACATGGGACTTAAACATAACTGAAATGTGTGAAAACAAAGAAATGTGGGTGTTACTATAGGTACACCTCTGCCTGACCCTGCGGGAACGACAGGCGTGTTTTTTTGTAATGTTATGTACGTAATCTTAAAACACATGGTGATTACAAAAGTTCCATTCATGGAAGTCATAGGAGGCTCTTGACCTGGGGATGTTCAATTGCTAACATGACAATGCACCTGATATGATCATCACAAATATTATCAGGCGTGAGGCGTTGAATGCTGGACAAAGGAATTAAATCATGTATTTCTACTATGCCCTTTTTAGTCGGATTTCCTTTACCGGTACTTTTAATTTATTAAAGGCGTCCCACTTTCTGTTGTCTACTTTGTTGCCATGGTAGATGATTATTATGATTAGCGTCATGTTTAAATCTATCTAATATCTATAAATAGTACAAAATAAGTCGCGTTTTGTGTCTGTCTGTGTTAACGCTTAGTTTTCCTTAACTACGTAATGGATAGAACAGATTTCATTATTATTTGAAGACGTGTTTGCTAATAAAATTAGGTATATATCTATTTAACTGTATATAACAAGACAGCTTAATTGCCGTAAAAATGGTAGTTTTGGATATAGAGCGAGCTACCATAGCTGCAGATCAAAGCCAGAACTTATCAATATAAATACTTATAAAAAAATATTGAATCAATAAATAAACTAAATTCGATATAAACTTGTTTTGGAACTGTATGAACCAAATAATATTTTTCTTTTGGTTTTACACATGATCTACTTTAGTAAAAAAAAAACTTAACCTAATTTGTTTGAAGAAAGTTTCCAAAATAAGGTTCTTAAAATAATCAAATTGTTGCTATGACGGTTTGTACAATCGTCCGCACGTCGCGCAGTTATACTGGTTTTGTTACCACTGATGTGCGGCCTACTATACTTATAGCTAGTCAAGTTCAAATACCTACGTAATAAACTTTTTAATCCTTTCTTAGACAGTTCCGCACCAATTTTTCGGTTCACTGCACACTCAAAGTAAATCTTTGTTTGAACCGATTTGATTTTATGCGAAAACTTTTACGTTGAAAGTTTCCAACGTTTTGTTAGCTTAATAGACTTTAGTTTGATGCTTCAGTATTATTTCCAATAACTTTTTTCTGCGTAGTTTATGTTTCATTAGGTTCATTTTCTTTATTGAAAATAGGCTGATCCTATATTAATAATAATAATAATAAAGGTTTATTGCAGAAACTTGTACAACTTTTACAGTAAATCTTACATAGGGATCTCCTTTTAAGTAAAAGATATACCTGTGCTAGGAGATCCCGCTCTCCAATGATAGAAATTATGGAATGGTAAAAGTGGTGTACAAAAAATTACAAGTAAAAACTAAAACTAAACAAGACAGGACTTGAACTATAACTAAATAAAAGAAAAATAAACTTAGAGATATATCCTAAAATTTTGTGTGGTGTGTGTGTGTGTGTAAGTTGAGTGTGCGAGGGTGTGTGTGCGTGTGTGTGTGTATGCGTGCGCGCGTGTTTGTATTTTTCAATTCATATTGACGATGCTTGCAACAATAATTCAATGTCATCATAGGACTTCATTTTTAGCCATTGAACAATTGCCTTTTTGCAGTCTTTAGCCTTTTTTCCTGATGGTGAGGGTCATAGGGCAGGATTTTATGTAATTTTAAGACAGCATGTAGTATGTATAATTTTCTAACTGTAAGAATACCGCTAAAGGAGTATAACTCATTGGTTGGGAATATGTATGGTTTGGTATACATGACCTTGATAAGAGATCTCTGTGCTCGCTCTAGTTCAAGAAACTTCGTTTTTGTCGCACCGCCCCACACGGGTATGCAGTAGGTAAGAATTGATTGAGCCAGAGAGACATAGATTTCAGTTAACATTTTTTTTGTTGTCACATGTCTTAGGTTCTTAAATATCCAAATAAGTTTTCTCATACGGGCCATGACCATATCTGTATGAGTATGCCAAGATAATCGTTGATCAACGATTATACCTAGGTATTTTATATGAGTAACTTTTTCAATATTTTTACAAGAACAGTTTGTGCTAGATATATTATGACAAGTGTGGATTTTGAGAGTTATGTTAGGTCCTGGTTGAGTGTTGTTGTAGATTGTAAAAGCAATATATTTTGTTTTAGAAATATTTAGTGTAAGAAGATGTGAGTTCAACCAGTCAGCAATTTTGGAAAGACCCTTTTCAGCATATTGATATACGGATTCCCATGTATCACCAGAGAAAGTAATAGCAGTGTCATCTGCATATGAGAAAACGCGACCATTATCTAGTATCATTTTGCAGAGATGGTTTATATAAATTAAGAATAGAGTGGGGCCCAGTACGCTACCCTGTGGAACACCGTAGGTCACATAAGACTCCATACTAATATACTCTCCTACCTTAACCTTTTGCCTACGATCCCGTAGACAATCTATTAATAATGCTAACGGGCCTCCTCTTACGCCTATACCTTCCAGACTAGGTTTAAATATATTGTGTTAGTTATTTTGTATCGTGAGAAAAAACTTAGGGTTACTGGAATTTGGCATTTGTTATCTGTTTTCCTGTGTTTAAGTATTATATTATTTATGACGTCACAGATCGCATCCTTGGTTTAAATTGAATAACACTCAAATGGACTCCTTATAGGAACCAGAACCCTTCCTATGTAAGCCTACCTACTCTTTGTCTTAAAGTACGCTGGATTTTTCGACAGGTGTAAATTTTGCTCTTGCTTTGGGGTATAATTTATGAAAATTACTTTGCTCTAGTTTTGACACCTAACTAAAAGGAATATCAAAGGATCAATTACTTATGTACCTACGGTCAGTGACAAAAATCGATTAACTAACACTTCTAATGTAATCACCTCATCGCCAATCTGTATGAAATGTTGAAATTATGAGATAGGTACATTGTATTTAAACATTTCATACAGAATGGCGATGAGGTGATCACATTAAATGAAACAAAGTATGTTTTAAAAAACCGTGCCTGGGTACAGAGCGGACATCTCTCCAGGATGCTCAGCGATGTGGTGGATGTTAGTGGTAGTGCTTCTCAACCTTCAACAACGCTGAGCATTCTAAAGAGATGTCCGCTGTGTACCCAGGCACGGTTTTTTTAAGTTAAGCGGGGTCTGAATGTGCATATTGGAAAGGTACACAGACCACAAAATGAACTCACCTCAGACCTTGTCTCAACATCTCAATCATCAATCAATCTCATCATAAATTCAAAAACTCTGTTCCTGTGTTGATGCGAGTTCTCCGCGGTGCTAGACCTGTAGACTGCACTAGGCGACACCTAAATTAATGCCGAAATAAAAGCGCGCTGTTGCATTTTCAACACTCGACTCAGCTCGGAAAGTTGGAAATTCAACAGCGCGTTTATTCCGCCGCCTAGTGTTAGTGAAAACGGACATAAATGCCTTTAAATATCTTTAAAAAATAACATCTGTCTGAAGACTGTGAAACTGGATTTCAGTATAAATAGCTACTTAAGTTAAACACCCATGGAGAAAAACAAAAAAAAAAAAACAATACCATACACAAACTTTTGAGGGGTTCCATACCTCAAAAGGAAAAAAAATCGCGAGTAAAAATATCGCGGCGAGATTTTATAGCGAACTGAATTTTCAACTCTCGGTGTTGAGCCGAGCGTTGAGTCTAGTGTGCGAAAAAAAATCGCCGCGGGATAAAATCGCCCGTGCTACCCGGGCTTATAGGATCACTTCGTTGTCCGTCCGGCCGTCTGTCTGCCTATATGTCAAGACCCTTTTTCTAAGGAACGTGTGGAGTTATCAAGTTGAAATTAATATCCAATACGCAGGTCTACGGTCCCTTCGAGCTCTAAAAATCAAGCATCTAAGTCAACGCAATAAAAAAAATATGGCCATTTATGCGACATATTTTGATACTCGCACATTACTTCCCAGTAACCTACAATCATCAAATTTGTAAAGAAGCAAGGATTCACAGCACAAGTAAAGGAAAACGTCAGAAAATCTTTAATTTGTAGTTTTATATACAGGAAGATTTTTTACTCACCGTCCAAATTTTTTCTAGGCATTAGGTATCATGCACCAACTCCATTTTTGAAAAAAAATCGATACGTAAAATTTTCATATTAAATCATTTTCTCGATAGAATTATCCGTTCTGCGTGGTCACAAGTTAAACGTTAATAATACTACACTTGCCGCGCAAACATTCAATGAAAAGGCCAGCGCACAACCCTCTTACCCCCGCCCCGCTACACCTGCGCGACACCGACACATCTATCGTTAGTCGGCCCCGCGCACCCTTTCGCGACGCAAGCGCTTAATTCCGTGTTCCTGCGCATCCCGCCGGCGGCACCCCGCGCTATCGTGAATTTGTTTACAATGTATTCCTACCGCGAGTATTACAAAATGGTGCGATCTTACATACTTAGTGGTGAAAGTTTGAACGGTGCCCAGAGACTGTACGAAGCAGAAAGTATTCCTCGCCTTAGCAATCAAGGGATAATAAATCCTTCGGTACCTAATCGCTAAACGATTTTGGCCGCAAATCAGAGGCTATTAGACCATGGCCAATTTATAACTCCTACACATGCTCAAGGACGTGGCAGGCCGAGACTCGCAGTAGAGATTGAAGAAGATATCTTCGATTTCTTTGAACGGAGCCCTAGATCGAGTACGCGTGATGCAGCTCGGCGCTTCGGTGTAAGCCAATATGCCGTGTGGAAACTTCTCCATACTGCTGGGTTGCACCCGTACCATTTTCAAAAGGCACAGGCCTTGAACGACGCAGACGCCGTTCCCCGTCGAGCCTTCTGCGAGTGGGTGATCGCACACCCCGATGCTAACATTTTGTGGACTGACGAGGCCGTGTTTACTCGAGTGGGGCTGTATAATCAGCATAATGAACATTGGTGGTCATTTCGAAACCCACACATGATACGAGAAACATATCACCAAGTGCGGTTTAGCGCAAATGTGTGGGCTGGAATTGTCGGCAATCGAATACTGGGGCCATATTTCATTGAGGGACGGCTGACCGGGGGCACGTACCTAGATATGTTACGCACAGTAATTGCTGATTTCATGGATGACGTGCCGGTAATCTCCCGTCGAGATTTTTATTATCAGCAAGACGGTGCACCGCCTCATTACTCCGCCGCCGTTCGTGATTATTTAAACGTAGAACACGGTGATCGTTGGATCGGACGCGGGGGGCCCGTCGCCTGGCCACCCCGGTCACCAGATCTTACTCCATGTGACTTTTTTTTGTGGGGCGAAATAAAACGACAAGTGTATGTGGACGAAGCCCAAAGCCTAGACCAATTAAAAGAGCAAGTTGTACGTGCATTCGACCAAGTGAAAAGTGACACTGTAGTGCTCAACCAAATTAAAAATAATGTGCAAACACGTGCAAGACTCCGTTTAGAGAGAAACGGTATGCATTTTGAACATTTATTAAAGTACTGTCAATGTGATTGTTCTATGATGATTTTGATATTTTTTTTAATTATTTTTACATAAGTTGATTCAATTTTTTTAAATACGCCTAATAGCAAAACGTTTTGGCACGGTTTTAATAAGGTCGAAAGTTCTTATTTATCTAATTTATTTTTACTTTATTTGTAATTGATTAATTAAGGATTACATTCTAATCCTAGTGAACATAGCACAAACCTTTTGCTTATTGACGGTCCTAAGCCCGTGAAAGTATGAAGGGAAAAATTGCAACTTTGTTTATTATTATGTTATCAATGAATTGAGGCGGCGCGCGGGGCGGGCCGGCCCGCGTAACTTCACCTAGTGCTTACGCACGGCGCGGCAGTGACCAGAAACATGAACTTTTTATTGATAACTTTGTGATGTGATATCTCAATATTTTTGTATTGAGTGATATTAAAAGAAAAAACCCGTATCCAATGATTTTCGCCAAAGATTAATATATCAAAATTTGGACGGTGACTAAAAAATCTTCCTGTATATTTTTTTTTTTGCGGTTACTAAATTACATCAGTTGAAGATTACCCGTGTCGTGTATCACTTTAAGGCAGAACATTTTTCAACTACAAAATTTAGGATTGTTCTTGGGATAAATATATATATTCCAACTACGAAACCCTTAATTGTGTGCGTGATCGACACGCACTTGTCCGGTTTTATTTTTTATTTTGACTGGTATTGTTTGTAATTAAATGCAGCTATAACTTAGAAATACCTTTTTTTTTATAACCAACGATGCATTTCTACGTTCAATGTGGTACTATGAAAATAAACAAATAGGATTAATAAATCAACATTATATTTTTATTTATCCATTTATTTAACCATTTATGTACACACATATAAACAGACAAGAAGGAACAGAAAAACGTACAAATGTTCTGCTTATTTTTAAAGAAATCTCTTCCAGTATACATATCCTATTATTACGGATCAAATTCTTATACATTTGTTACCTAACCTACATGGTGATTATTAAAATAAAAACTTATACAAAACAGAACTTTTATACACTTTACCCATATTCATTTTTAAAATAATAGGATCTAAAAAACTTTAATAAAAAATCAACAACAACTTATGATAGGTTTAGGCACAAATCAGTCTTAAAGTTTACCTTAATTTACTACTTTACAATTTACAGTTTGCGCAAAGAACAATAATTGGTAGGCCAGAAACTCTATAGAGCAAATAATAGTTGGTTTACAAGTATAGTACACTGGCGCGACGCGACAGCAGTACACAAAGGCGCCGCTCGTCGCGCGGCACGCGGTGCCTTTGTGTACGCTGTCGCGTCGCGCCAGTGTGCATGAGCCTTTATATTGCTGCTTTCGAGTGCCTCTTTCGGGTGCCTATTACCGGGTTGCCAGGTATGAACAGGTGAGTAAGAATAAGATCATAAAAAGGTAAGCAACCTACCTGTTACATTCTGTATCCTAATCTTAACTAATGATATAAATGCCAAAGTAAGTTTGTTTGTTACGATTTCACGCTAAAACGGCTGAACGGATTTACATGAAATTTGGCACACAAATAGATCACGACCTAACCATAACATTTTATTCCCAAGTATGATAGAATAACAGTTAAGTAACAAAGGGTCCTATTTTAATGTGATAATTTTGATTAATTTACATTTATCGTAAATTAATGAAAGGGTCAAAGACGATCTGGCAATGTCCTTTGAGCGGAACACTGCGGGCAAATAGCTTTTTTACAAGTAAAGCAGGCGAATCTGGTCTGCCTTTCCAGACTGCTGGGGCATATACACCTTAATCTTGTGCCTGATAGTCCATGTTGAGGAGGAGGTAGAGGGCGGACTGATCCTAACCTTAAAAGAACTTTTTGATAGATAATCGAAGTCCTCTAGGCAGTCCGTGGTTGTAAAACGCGCTCTTTCAAACCAACTCTCTTACTTAAGACAGTAAGAAGTCTCCTCTTCGTAATTTGGCACCTGGACAACTTCGGTATAAATCAAGCATTTACACTTGCTAGATCCAATATCCTGTAAAATATTACCATGGGCCAGCGACGTGTCTTTCCATTGCAGAGTATTCGACTTCGGCTTCGTTTTTAGCATTCTAAGAGGTGACACATCTTTTTGAAGCTGATGCAGCATGCTATATTTTGGCGTCGTTTTTCTCATGAGATCGTTTTGCTAGTCCTTCGATGTCATATATTTGTGCTGACACTCGTATATAACTTCCCCAAATGATCACATATATTAGCCATCATCTTGACGACAGATATTAATGAATGGATCATGAAATCAGATATTATTGCAATGCAAATATATATATTTTTGCTTGTGACTGTACTGTAGAGGTTGTCTGCATGTGTCAACCTTATGTTGACTGGCTGGATATATATTATCGTTGGTTTGCCTCGAACAGTCAAGTGAGTTTAAAATAAGATTTATAGGAAAAGTGATGGTAGATTGTTTAATAAGTAGACAGGCAGAGCTAGGGCCTGCCAGTGTATAATTTCTTGATAAAATATATTTACGTTCTAAGGAGTACTACGTTAATTATTAGATACACGTAGGACTCCCACAGTACCTACACATCCCTTTAAGTGTTATTGGAGGAAATCATGAATCGTCATTGTATCACACTTGCCTATGAAATGCTAGTTTTTCTTTGTGTATCTGTGTAATGAGTGATTCATTGGACAGTAACTTGTCCTTAATAACAATCGTAGTCATAAACAAATTCTTAAAAGCAGACTTAAAATCTGCATAGATTTGTTATTTGGCAAATAAAGGAGAGTTTTGTTCAATTCACTTTCAAGTTAACTTTAATGTTTTTGATGTTACCGAAATCGGTCCTACAAGAAATTCGTTTAAAAACTAAACTTCTTCCTTGTGTAGTTATCTATGGTGAGGGGTTCTGCAGACTTCTGGAAAGAGAAAAATTATGGACCTGTTAATTTAAATAACACACGTCACATGACATCACGACTGTATTCCCCGAAGGGTTAGGCAGAGAAACACCTATAGTACACCCACATTTTGGCCAGTTATGTTTAAGTCCCATGCTGGAAGCTTATCATGGTCTAGTCGCGTCAGTTTTGAGATTCGGAGTTATATTCTGGGGTAACTGTACTGAGAGGGAGAGGATATTCAAAGCCCAAAAACGTTGTTTAAGATCAATGACTAGTCTTAAAAATACCGACAGTTGTGAACCTGTGTCTCTAAAATTACTCACCTTTCCGTCTTTGTATATACTTGAAGTTGCAATATTTTTTAGAAAAAACATACATCTTTTTACCATAATGGACGATATTAGAACACGTCCGGGATCTGTTAGATCGCAATACAAAAATCTAATGTTTACAGGTAGGCACAAAACAGCATTATTAAGAAAAAGCTTACTATCAATGGGGCCCGTCATCTATAATAAAATACCTCATGCCTACAAAGAAGAATCATTTAGTACATTTAAAAAGAGGCTAACATCCTTACTAATAGACAAATGTTACTATTCCATTCAATATTTTTTGAATGACAAGAGTTTATAATGTTATATTAATTTATTATTTTTGTTTCAAATTTCATTATACATACACTTGGTTTATTATTATTACCTATTATTATTTTGTTAATGTAAGTAAAATAACCAATTTAATCAATCATTTGTAAAATATAGAATTAAGATTTTTGTTTTTGATGTTTAGTTTATTTAGAAAGGCTGCAGTAGCTCTTTATAGCAGTTTGGTTAATTGAGTGGATATAAATATATTTTTTACTTGTGCATGCCGTAAGGTAGATTGTGTTGGAACTGCTATTACAATGTTTACACCTTATTTTGTACCCACATTCATTGCAAATAAATTATGTCTATTTCTACAGGGGACGTGTCTATTGCCATCAACCGGGCTCAAATCCAGACTCCGGGCTAACGGCTCCGTGAGAAGTTCCAGATAGGAAAACCCAATAACACTGCCCGACCCGGGAATCGAACCCGAATTTAAGTAATAATTATTAATTATTATCACATTTTTTTTACATCGAATCATAACAACCATTGTAAAATGTTTGCATAATGTCCATGCATCGTTATGAGGCGTCAAAATATAGTTAGAAATACTTACAATGGTTTTTGTTTTATTTAGCCCCACTTACACCAAAACTACGCTTAGCGCTAAACGAATTTAAAACATCGTTCTTTTTCTGTCAATCATTTGCAGATGACATTTGAGATGATTTGTGATTGACAGAGACAGAATGATATTTTAAATATGTTTTGCACTAATCGCATTAAGTGATTTGTGGTGCAAATGATTTTCGTTGAGCCGTGATTTGGAGTAGAAGTTCCAAGAGTTTTAAGAATTATCCTTACTTTTTTGAACACCTTTTAGCGTAGATTTTGATATGCTGTCACTATCTTCAGACTCTGAACACATTTGGAAACTCGTTTCTGAAAGAAAAAAATACAAATTTCATGACTTGGTCTTTAGATAATGTTTTTAGATGTTGGAAAAGTATCAGTTTTTGGGTGAGATCAACATTTAATAAATACATTTCCTCTAGCAAACGATTCTTTAAAATATGAAAAATTGTTACAAGATAAGAATCACCATTATTGTCACACTCTCGTACTTTTATGACATATTTCTTTATACAGTAGGTACGTGAGTCTTCCTACTGCGTCGCCATCATCATTATCATCATCGGCAGCCCTGTTCCACACTCTGACTGCTCAGTATAGACCTCCTCCACTGCTCAGTATAGACCTCCTCCACTGCTCAGTATAGACCTCCTCCACTGCTCAGTATAGACCTCCTCCACTGCTCAGTATAGACCTCCTCCACTGCTCAGTATAGACCTCCACTGCTCAGTATAGACCTCCTCCACTGCTCAGTATAGACCTCCTCCACTGCTCAGTATAGACCTCCACTGCACAGTATAGACCTCCTCCACTGCTCAGTATAGACCTCCTCCACTGCTCAGTATAGACCTCCACTGCTCAGTATAGACCTCCTCCACTGCTCAGTATAGACCCCCTCCACTGCACAGTATAGACCTCCTCCACTGCTCAGTACAGACCTCCTCCACTCCTCAGTATAGACCTCCACCACTGCTCAGTATAGATCTCCTCCACTGATCAGTATAGACCTCCTCCTCTGCTCAGTACAGACCTCCTCCACTACGTCGTGATGACAGGTCATTTTAGAGTTCGATTCGTCATTCACCTGACCTTATCCCAATTTATTTGGGGTCGGCGCAACATGTTAAAAACTCAACAACAGACTCACTAGTAGAATGTCATTTTACAGTTCGATTGTCATTTCTAATTACTTAATATTTGCTGTTGTCACTACCTAGTAGGAATAGCTAGAAACGACAGTCATGCAACGATAAGAAATTGTTTGTTCATAGTAACAGTGTGCCTTTGACAATACTTTTCGTAGTTCAAGTTTTAGGTAGGTACCTACCCAGGACTATGAATCTAGTTCTAATGCGTTACCTATGTCATATCTATGCTTTGCGTGTCGACTAGGCATGTCCTGGTTCTCCACATGACCGAAAGTTCTGAAGCCCACTGCGAATTGTGCGTAAGGACTTATCTCGTACAGTTCTGAAAGTAAATAATGAATTTTATTACACACATATACACATGCTTGTTTTCGGCCCGAGGGAGGCAAAAACATCATCAAAAAGATTTTATAATTAAAATTGATTAAATACCTACATAAAAAGGAAAATTATAGATCACCTACTTCTGTATTATAAAATTCTTAAGTTCTTATTATTATTTACATTAATTTGTCCCGTCCAATCTCTTCCTGTAATGATTGATGTCTGCGCGCAATTGTAACCTCAACACCTCATCTCATTGTCCTCGTCTGCCTATTAGATTCCTCGACCAAAAATCTATGGTATTCAGCAGAACAGTTGATGAGTGGATTTTATGTTTTCAATGCGTTGTTACCACACGCTTTTAGATTGCAAAGGTCATATGTATATTAGCCTACATAAAATATATAAAATGAAATTAGGAACACGTGAGGAAAGTTTTGAGTATGAACCAAGGAGTTGAGTGAGGCTCAGAGGAATGATAGACGCATTTTGTGTGAAAGATGATAGGTACAGTTGGCAAGGGCCTGACTACTGAGATGAGGGCTGATAGAGATTCATGGAAGAAGAAACAGTGTTTTGTGGAGAAGCGTCAACATAGACGACCTGGATCAAAAATCTATTATTGAAGCTAACTGAAGAACTAGTGCTCAAGCAAATTAAATAAAGTTAATACGGGACCACCGCGCGAGCGTCTTCTATCAAATTAAAAAAGAATGACTTAAATCGGCCCTGTAATCAATGAAAATTTGGTGAACATACACGAAAAAAAAAACTCGTTGAATGCATAAACTCCTTTTTTTGATGACTAAGATGGGAAATTATCTACGAAAAAGTCAATGTGATCCTTGTGGGAACACGATTGCCAACATGCAGGAATACCTACGGCTAAAGGTAGGAAGCTACATTAATAATCGTACCATGTTTAGTATTATTCCTCATATGTATGGGAGCGCTGTATATCCTGTTCTGCGCGTTCATGGCGTTCTCTTTAACATTGGCTAAGTTGGAGTGCGAGGTGTTTGCCGTCAGGTTGCCGCTCTCCGATTTGTTGTCCACTGTTATTGAGTCGCGGTATTCTGCTAAATGACCGGTTCTGGAAACAGATGACGTGCAGTTTAAGGAGGAAGAGCTTATTGTAAACAATGCTGGATCAGTTATCTAAACTAATATATAAGAGATATTCTCTGGAAATACTGATCCGATTGCAAAAATCGTCCGCTGAAAGAAAGCTCCACTATTGCCGCGTACCGTAGAAACATGTTGAACATGTCTTCCATGCGCACGAAGTTGTGGGCAGGACCTAGTCACAAATAAGGCGATCGTATCATTTAAGTTATAACTGCTTTGTAAACTTGCAAAAATAAAAATGATTTCTTCTCATCTAGGCAAGAAAGCATAGGAGACACTGTTTGGCTGAAACGAGAGAATTAAAAAAATTGTCCATCGATACGCCAAAATTAAATATGCAATAGAAACATTTTTAGTTTAAAAACTAAAGACATCAAGCAGCGTAGCATCATGCCATGCCACACAACAAGGATTTTGAATTAAATCATTGATTTACTTGTCTTATTAAATCTACGTCAAAAAATGGTCAGAATACCTTTGTCTCTTCACAAGTATGTAGATACAGCTAAGCAGGCAGATTGTGAGTAGTATTGAGCTGCAGATTATCACCAGCACGTTCAGGTCGAAGAGCTCAGAGGGCGGTCCTACTTCACCTGGAAAAATTGATTGATTTATTAAATGATACCCAATATTTAGAAGCTTGTGTAGAATGGTCTTCTAATATGTAAGCAGAGTGTGTCTCAGGACCTAAAACCAGTCTCAATAAAATATCACGCCTGTATTTGTAACGGTTAGGCATAGGTGTACCTAATAGTACATGCAAGCCTATTGTCATCAACTGGGCACAAATCCAGACTCCCGGGTCTGCTGAGAATTTCCAGATAAAAAAATCCAAGAACACTTTGCCTGACCACGGGATTGAACCCAAGACCTCTTGCCCAGCAGTAGCGCTTGCGACAACTAGACCACGAGGCAGTTACCCAGTCTGGACATCTGTGTCACATCGAGTAGGAAATGTAATGAAAGAAAAGTATCCTCCACAAATTTAACGTACATTACAAAACTATATACTATTATACTAAAATTGGAAGCTCAGTATTCGAAAGTCGTCATCTGCCTGTAGCCGGGTCGGCCGGTTCGGCTTGCAGTCTGACCAGATGCAGCTGAATACCTATATTTTACATCGAGCAACTGCCTGTATGACCAACAAAACCATGTTAGTGGGTAATACAATACCTCTATAAAAGACTAGTTTTTAGACTTTTAGGCTTCTGACGCCCCGTAACGACTGTCTTGAATAACAGCCGGGACGAACGGCTTACCGTGCTTGCATGGAGGGGTCTTGGTGTGTAAAGATGGACACCCATCCACGGACCAACTTATCAGTTGCTCAGTACATCAGCTCAGTATTCAAAAGTAAATTAATGAAAAGATGTATAATTATGTTTCAAGTTATGAAACTGTCTTAATATTTCGTATTGATGTACAAAGTGCTAAAACTTTTTCTTTCATGTTTTGATTTGGCAAACTGATGACATCATGGTTGGTAAGAAAATAGTTATTGCTTGGTTTGTAAGTGATTATACTGCATCAGTAGTAACTTATAACGACACTTACTGCCATCCTCATTCTTAGTAGCATAGCTGTAGGTCGTAGTGACGCTACCAGCCTCATTAGTAGCTGTCACTCGCAGCTGGTGCCACGTGCCTGGGGAGAGGTCTGATATCACGTACGTCGGGATCTTCGCCTCGTAGAGGGATGGGAGGCTCCAGGATGATAGCTCGGAGTACGGCTGTGGGAAACAAAGGAACAACCATCATTATTACGTTTTGATAATTATGTTCTCACTTTTAGAAAATAGTTTCTGGTTATCTACTTCTTGAAATTACATTAGAGAATTACATTAGGTACACCTAACTTCACAAAAATTGCAAACTATTTACCGAGATAAAGTGTATGTTTCTAAATTGGAACAAGTTGTGTGTTTCAAAATGTGTTTGGAAAATTCTGAGTTTATTATATAAACAATAAAAGCCGAAACACCTACCGTTACCATACTATTCTGAGCTCTGATCCATGCCCTGGCTCCAAGTTGCCTATACTCCACGTCCAGCACTGTAAGCGCACACCCAGCGTGGTCCCAGCCGGCTACTTGTAGGTACAAGTGTGATGCGTTGCTCCACAGCCACTCGTTTGTGCTCGGTGGGATTGGTACTGAAAGGGTTGATAGAATTAATGTCGGTTGGGTGCGGCATGTTTTGTCAAAACTTTTGTAAATAGACAGGAGTGAGGAGAGTGAGGCAAGCATGCCCAAAGCTTTCAAGGTGTCGTCTTTAATAGGGAATTTTCATCACTTCTCGTATGTCAAAAAGAACTAATAAGGGTATGCTCTCTAGATATTTTTACAACAAAACTTAAACTTTGTTCTCAAAACTGAAGATTCATTTATGACAACTTTCTCTTATTAAGGACTCACACGTTTTTTTTTATGGCTGGCATTTTTATGGATTGTTGTTATTATGGTAGGTATCTTGTTCAGTCAACAGCTAAACGGAGCTGACACCAGCATTTTTTTTGCACTTACATATCCTTACAATAAGAGCTACTTACCTCCACCCAAAGTGCTGACATCCAAATACGCAGGCTGTGAGGTCCCAACTTTGTTAGTTGCAGTGATCCTCAAAGAGTACTTAGTGCCACACTTCAGACCGGTCAAGGCATGTTTCCTGATGCCCGATAAGTTGGGCAAATTGTTGGCTGGCCATGCTTCTCTCCAGGGACTGTTGGCTTCTTTCCAGGTTAGACTGTAACCTGCAGAGTAGCAAACTCAAACTCAAACTCAAAGCATTTATTTCAATTAAACCATTTACAGGCACTTTTGAATTGTCAAAGAGTCGGTCAGTTAGTCAGAAAGTTGAAGCTAGTTGCCCATTCCAAAACCTAGATCTTTATGGAGAAGAACGGGCAAGAAACTCCAAGGACACTCTTTTTAAATCAAGATATTACAAAATCGTTGGTACATTATTCTTGTTGCTTCTATATGTGAGAACAATGTAAATAAAATAAAAATAAAATGAATATTAAAAAAGAATATCAAAATATAAGAATAATAAAAAATAAGTCGTGGCAGTTAAGAGATGACCAGTCTCAACTGACGTTGCCCGTTCACGAACACGACGCGTGGATCAGCGCCATCCAGCCCAACCATTTTGTAGGGAACCGAATGATCCAACACGCGCCACCAACAGTGAGACATTTCAGTGAGCATGACATAGTCTCAACTGCCATGCTTTCAAGTCAACAGACATAATAATGATATAATAAACGAATCCACATACAAAATTGAAAAAACAAAAATTGTACTCACATTTACAAAATTGAAAAAATGCTTCTAAATTATACAAAACTATACTTTGCTATGTATTTGAGCGATGAATAAAATTTTACTACCAAAAAAAATACCATCATTAAATATCTAGTGGAGTATTCAATATTAAAACAATATTTTATAAAAAAAAAACAAACATTAAGTTCGCAATGTCAGAAAAAAAAGGTAAAATAAAAAAGGAGTATCTCTTCCAAACAATAAAACTAACTAGTGCGCCCAAGTATCTGTGGAGCAGGACCAGCATTAAGCAGCATTTTATTATAACATTTTACACAGTACCCCATAAAAGAAGTATGTACTTTAGACAACCTGAAACGTGGTTGATCTAATTTGTTACTTTTTCTAGTGTTGAAATTATGCCTGTCACTTATCTTACTAAAAAGATGTAGATTTTTTCGAATATACATAATGTTTTCATATATATATTGCCAAGGTACCGTCATGATGTTAATTTTTTTAAACAGTTCCCTTAGAGATTCACGTTTGCGGAGGTTGTAGATGGCTCTGACAGCCCTCTTTTGCAGAATAAAGATAGAATCAATATCTGCAGCCCGTCCCCACAGCAGAATACCGTAAGACATGATGCTATGAAAGTAACTAAAATATACTAGTCTCGCGGTATCCACGTCTGTTAATTGACGGATTTTCCAAACAGCGTAAGCGGCTGAGCTTAGCCGCCCTGCAAGTGATGTTAAGTGAGGACCCCACTGTAGCTTTGAATCAAGCGTGATCCCCAGGAAAACCGTTTTTTCGACGAATTCTAGTAACTCCTTATTCAATACAACGTGACATTTACTACTTCTAACATTCGGTAACGCGAATCTTATGTATTTAGTTTTCTTCTCATTTAATACCAAATTATTTACAGTAAACCAATTATGAATCTTAAGCATAGCGTTATTTACGTCGTCAAGCTCTTGTGCATGTCTGTTTGTTTTAAAAATCAGTGATGTATCATCAGCAAATAACACCATTTGTGGTCGGTTTTTCAGTAAATGAGGTAAATCATTTATATATACTAAAAAGAGGAACGGACCCAATATTGAGCCCTGCGGTACACCCATTTTGACGTTTAAGCCCAATGAATTCACACCGCTTATTAGAACTTGCTGCAGTCTATCATTCAAATATGATTTTACTAAGCTAAGCGCGAGTTTACCCAGTCCGTAATGCTCAAGTTTCAAGAGCAGTGTATCGTGATTCACGCAATCAAATGCCTTGGATAGGTCGCAAAAGATGCTTATTGCATCTTGTGCCTCCTCCCATGTGTTAAATATGTGTTTTGATAATGTGACACCGGCGTCAGTTGTACAACGTCCTTTGGTGAAACTATACTGTTGATCGTGTTGGATGTTGTTACGATTAAAATGATTGAGCATTTGATTTAACATTACTTTTTCAAATACCTTGCTGAAAACCGGCAAAACCGATACGGGTCTATAGTTATTAGTGTCTTTGCTGTCCCCAGATTTGAAAAGTGGAATAACTTTACTATACTTCATTAAATCTGGGAATACCCCTTGATCTACACATAAATTAAATATTAAAGCTAAATAGGGTGCAATTGTCTCAATAATAGATTGACAAACTTTAGTAGACATGCCCCATAGATCTTCTGTAATTTTGATCTTAAGTTGCTTAAATGCCTTTAATAATAATAATAATAAAATAAATTAATAATGAAATAAAGGAAATAATAATAATAATATTTATTTAATTCAGACTTGGTCCATAAGTTTGTTAGTAACAATGTACAACACAACGACCACAGGGTTTATATGTTTAAATTTAAATTCCATAGGACAGACTGAAACATTCGCTCTTAATAAATCAATTACAAGTGAGGGCGAGGAATTTAAAGTTTCTGTAGTTTTTTTTTCAAAATAGTCGCAGCAACAAAAAACATTATCAATACCTGTAGCAGTAGCCGTAGTTATTCGCGTTGGTTCCAAAAACACATTTGACAGATTGAAAGATTTGAAGAGGCTTAAGATTTTTTTTTAGAGAGATTAGCTTGATTAATACACAATAGTAATGAAGATTTTGAAGACCTAATTATTCAGATTTTGCTGTTGTAGTTTGGTCCTTAGGTACCATACAGATACAACAAGCAGAAGACAATTTTGGTGGCTCAATTGTTTTTTCGTCATTTTCAGTGTTTAAAAGAGTTTTGTGCTAATTGTAAACGTGAAGTTGACTCAAATTTAAGACTTTTGTGTATTTTAAAGATATTGATTTAATGACAGCAGTCATCCCAAAGATTACTTGTAATAAATGCTCACTTTGAACATGACTGAAAAGTATTACTTCAAAGATACTCTTTAGTCTGTATTCACCTGTACATTGGCTGTAGGGTTTCCTTAGATATACAGATTGTTATTTAATTTATCTTCTGAAAGCAAAATTAAACTTACTAATCTTCTGACTAGCACTTCTATTGCTGACGGTATAATAAGGCTGCTCCCACTCCACAAGTATCGAGTCTTTGTACGGCGTCGCTCGTAGTATCGGCGCCTCAGGCAGTGGTAGGACGATGACTGTGTATTCTACCTGGTCAGAGCCGTACAGGTTCTTGGCTAAACATGTGTAGTTACCGCTCAGGGATTGGTCTATATCTGTAAATAGCAAGCTTTTAAATTAATATCTTCGAAATGACTTAATGCTTCATTGAAAATGGTGGTACGAGTAGGTACTGACAGTCTGACATAAAGAGTGAATAGTTAGCGTACCGACAGAACATTTACTCTTTTCTTTATCTGCTGCAAAAAGGCATTGTAGCTGAACAAATACTTTATTACCACAAACCGTGTTTTACAGCCGTTTAGGCTAAACAACTGTTAAACAGGAGATTACTGTATGGAGTTTGACATTAGACTGACAATAGACATGTAATTATCGTAGTGATTTCCACGGATTCCCCAATCAACAATAATATAAATTAAAACATTTAATTGAAAAGGAAATACACTGAGATTTTCATTTCCTGTTGTTTTTTGTCATAAATGGCCGTTCTCTGCCTATGCAAGGCTTTTATCTATTTCCGATTTCATACTGCCATTTAGCTATTTAGGCCCTCAAGGCCAACTACGATATCATAGGTTTTCTACTATTTAAAAATAGGCTTCAGTACTTACTGTTAATCAAAAGACTGTCATCATGGTTCCTCGTGAACCTCGGATGGTGGGTGATGATGTTATGTTTGTGATACCACACGGTGCGAGGTGGCGGCACTCCCACACACTGACACACTAGGAGGAGGGAACTGCCCACTCCCACTGATACTGTGCCACCCAGAGATGCTACGCCAGCCACAACTGGAAGGAGAAAGTTTATATGATAAGTGATATAGTATTGAAGACTTGCATTAGAATTGTTGAAGATATACACATACACCGTCGACGAGCCTGTGTAACTATTAGGGCCCGTTGTTTGATATATAGTTAAAAATGACCAATAGTCAATTTAAGAATTAGTCACTTGACAATAGTTAAAGTTTAACTACTCTGTCTATGCTTGGTTAACTTTCATAGCAAATTGTCAATTTTTTAACTATAGTTAGCTTAACCATTTGTCAAACAACATACTTATGTCATTTTGAACAAATTGTAAGTTTAACTAACGCATTTTAACTATTAATATGTTTGAATACTGGTCAAACAACGGGCCCTTAGTCTGTTTAATTTAATCTGTTGTCAAATCTTTTATTCATTGAAATCTCCCTTAAGTATAACTATCATTACTGGGTTGGTGTTTACTTTCAGTCTAAAAGGATGCAGCTGAATACCAGTATTTTACATGGAGCTGCTTACCTGACCTGCCCAAGCCAATTACTGGGTAACACAACACCCCTTGGTAAGACTGGATGTTAGACTTTCGGGCTTCTGACTACCCATAACGATTACCAAAGACATTAAGACGACCCACTGACCCGCTTTTCCAATAGAAACCATAGTAATTTTGTTTTCAAGAGTGAAAACGTGAACATTTGAATTTGTCAAAATATCTGTAAACAAAAACAAAAGAACATTTTTATAGTAACCTTTTTTAATGTGCAATATTTTTTACTATGTAATACTTCGTAATAACAGTTTTGTAATAAAATTCCAGACATTTATTTTTTGGTGGGTTTTCGAATTTAGATTTTCCCACCCATTACTCATCCGAGTAAATAAATGGCCGATTTCTGTGTTGCCAGCCAGTGACAGTGCGAGATGCTGCGATGACGCGTTCTCAGCGCCACTATCATTGAATTTTTTAACATTCGGCCTTTTTGTATTATAGTGTTTTAGATCCACGGAATAAGAAAATCGGTTTTTTGTTTGTTGTTTTGTGTCCTGTTTGGTTATTTTCCGGGTCTATCACACAGTGTCATGAAATTAAAGTCGTGTAAACAAAAACTTTCAAGGACTTTCCTTCAGAGGCCCGAACCCTATGCCCGTCGGCTACAACCTATTTTTTTTATTGTTAATTTTTTACAAAATGTTACAAGAAATTCTGACATAAACTGTGAAGCCCGGAGGGCCTAAGTTTGTTTTGCCGCTCCGGGTCCCCCAACAGACTTAGTCCGCCTCTACTCTTATGAAGGCACGGCATTTAAAAGTACATAATTAAAACTAAATATTCTAGTTACCTCTTTGTGTCGGTGTATGCGCCACCCTCCTGGTGGCTGCCCCCTCTCCAGCCAGCGTACTGGCAGTGAGCCAGGCCTCATACGTCCTGCCGGAGACCAGCTCCTTGATCTCAGCCGCGAAGCGACCCAGCGAGTCAATGCGGAGTGTCTGTGGTGGGCCGTTGCTGTGGTAAAGTAGAAGAAGAAGCTGAAGATATTGAACTTAATGTCTAACGAACATTCTGGGTAAGTAAGAAGACCTTTAAGCATTCTTTCTGCCCTATGTTCTCAAGTTTGTTGTGTTTCTATAGGAGCTGCTACATTCAATATTGCTTTAGACTGCACTAGCTTTTCCTTGTGATTTCGCTTATTATTAAAAAAAATACAAGGATTTTCTTATTTGTGTCTGACCGTGGGATAACGTGAGTCAGAAAACTGACTGTTGTACTTTTGTTTAGATACAACGTTATTTTGAAAACCTTAGCTATTTTTTTTTCTCCGAACCAGAATCGGTCACAGAACCCATCAGTGATTTTTTCATAATAAGTCGCCAGTTAATATAAAAAAAATGGATTTCTACTATAGCAAAGTGAATGACTTTACGTTCATGCTAGCCCGAATAAACGCAGTGCAAGTTTCTAATGCGCATTCGCTCATACACACCAGCACACAGGAGGTGTAAGGCGTGGCGTGCGGCGGTCTCATGATCAAGCGTATAGTAGGTAGTTCAAACAGCCACCGATAAGTTGGGACGCGTGCGCTTATGTTCGGCATTGCTCGCGCGCACGACTTGCGTCGTAAAATTAAACGCTTTGTTTATCGCAAAGAAGCGCAAAGGTAAGAGGACCTAAACTTAAACTTAGAGTCATTAGTACATTTGACACAGTAAAAAGTGATAGTGGTCGATAGACTACGGGCAAACGCAATTAAACGTGCAAATATCTGTTTAGAGAGAAATGGACTCCACTTCGTGCAATTAAAGCTGTATGTTTGTTTGATTGACTTTTTACTTTACGATTATATCTTCTTTTTTTGATTATTAATTGCTTGCAAAAATTCAGCTGTGTTCCGCGGTTTCACCCGCATAAGTGTCGATCTCATGTAAATATCGGGATAAAAAGTATCCTATGTCCTAAACTCCTAACCCAGGTCATGGTCTATCCAGGTGCCAAATTTCATCGAAATCCGTAAGATAGTACATAAGGTGATACATTTTTATGAATAGGTACGCCTAAATACAGAGAAAAAATATTATGTATTTTGACGGTTCCTAAGCCCGTAAAAGTATGAAGGAATTATATGGTATGAAAAAAGTTCGCTATTTTGTTGGAAAACTTTGAAATGTAGGTAATTGTTTTTTCGTTATGCAATAACCAACAATAATAAAATTAGCAAATAATATGTTCATTTTAGAACAAGTTCTGTTAAAATAGCTAACATATTTAAAATAACGGTGTATCTAATAGGCACATATTTTGTTAATGGTATTTGCTTATTATTTAATTATAATGGGATGCAACTTACAAAATAGCAAAGGTACCATACTGTTGAATCAAAAGTATGAAGGCGGACTTTTGCAATGGGATTGAATCAGAAGCATGATTGTTATAATAATTTAGAAAGAAATGTAAACTGACCTGGACGTAGGCTTCACATAGACTGTGTAGTGCAGCAGTTCTCCGTTAGGATGGAGAGGTTTCTTCCAACTGACCAGGAGGGATGATGATGATAGTACCAGGACTTTGATGTCTGCTGGTGGACCGGGCACTGGGGAAGAAAATAGTGAGCATTAGGATAGGTGCAGGATAATATGTTAAGAAAATGGATTTACTGAGTATTTATAGTGTCCATAAATAAGAGTCTTACAGAACAAAAAATTAAAAAAAAAGAACCCCCAACGCAAAAAAGAAAAGCGAACATTTAAAAAGTCAAAAATAATGCCTATCGTTGAGCTATCAAATTCAATTGAGTAACACCATATATTTTAATTAGATAAATTGATGGATCGCACGATAAGGTTTGCTCGTTGAAATGGCGCTATAATGTCGCGGTGCGGTACCGCCGCTTATGTAAGTCAGACCTTTCATTTGATTGACAACCTATTAATTTAATAGCATTTCCAACCAACTTGCTTCGATACGATCAAATTTTTTGTAGAAAATCTAGTTGGGTGTTAAATTGTTAAGTCTGGGAGCGCTATGAGTAACGAGTATGCAATCTCCTATTTTAGCTATTTTATTGCTTTAAACTTAGCGGTACCCCGCCGCAACATTATAGCGCCATTTCAACGAGCAAACCTTATCGTGCCATTCATCAATTTCTATACCTAATTAAAATATATGGTGTTACTGAATCGAATTTGATGGTTCAACGATAAGCATTATTTTTGACTTTTTAAATGTTCGCTTTTCCGTTTTGCGTTAGGGTTTTTTTTTTATTTTAATTTTTATATTTTTAAACTTAGTTTGGTTTTGTTTTGTATATGAGTTCACGGTTGTGAGGGTTTTTCAGGGTATATTTAGACACTACATCAAATAGCTTTGCAGAATCAGCATATCGTGTTGCCACCATTGCATTGTATGTAGAATTAAATACTGATCACAAAACGAATACAAACACGACATAATCTGTTATTATTTTATGAAGAGTGTACTAGTGTGATGGATATCCTGGTTGCAGCATCAGCTCATCGTGTTGCTACAATTGCATTGTCTGTAGAATTAAATACTGATCAAAACAAATCCAAACACGACATATCTGCTATTATTTTTTCAAGAGTGTACTAGTGTGCTGGATATCCTGGCTGCAGCATCAGCTCATCATGTTGCCACCATTGTATTGTATGTAGAATTAAATACTGATCAAAACGAAATCAAACCTGATATATCTGCTATTATTTTTTCAAGAGTGCACTGGTGTGCTGGATATCCTTTTTTTTTTTTTTTTTTTTTGGGTGGGAAATCATCAAATGACCTCTCCCGCTCTGGGCGGAGCGGAAGGGCGTGTCAGACTCTTACTGACTAAAACCCACCCGTGTTCCTTCAGTTGCCTGTGCGCCAGGGCCACGGTAACTCTTTCGAACAATCCGCGACCCCGGCAGGCATCGGCCCTATTGGACCCCTTCAATGATGCTGACATCTCTTTGAGGCGCGCGTGGAACACGACGCGCCGTCGACTCGGGCCTGGTCCTTACCGGACGGCGAGCTGCCCATTGCTCGCCGTCCGCAAGCCCGCGCCTACGGTGGCCGGGAGTCGGCAATTGACTCCCGACGCCCAGGGTGTCTCCTCCTGCGGCGACTAGGGGCGTGAGGGCGCAACGATTGCCGCACCCTCACGCGCTCCGCCTCCTCCTTCGCGAGCATTACTGCTTCACAGAAGGAGGTGACGGCTTCCCATTCCCTCTCGCTCCGTACCATGGCCTGTACCAGGGCCGGACGCGAGAGATCGCCGCCGCCGATCGCCGCCACGAGGACACGGCGGTGCTCCACCCAAGCTGGGCAGACCTCCACCGTATGCTCCACCGTGTCCTCCGGTCGATCCACACAATGCCAACACCCGGGCGTTTCCTCCCGCCTTATCCGAAACAGGAACCTCCCGAAACAGCCATGTCCGGTGAGGACCTGCGTCAGGCGGAAGGTGAGGACGCCGTGGCGCCTCTCAAGCCACTCCTCAAAGAGGGGACTTACCGCCGCAATTGTGGCGTGCCCAGCGCTGGGTTGCGACAGTCGCACTCTCCATGCCGCCATGAGATCCCGCCGGAGCTCTGTCCGCTGTGCCGCGATTTCTCGCGGCAGCGGAGTAACGCCCCGACATTTTGACTCCTCGCGCCACTCCCAAATGTGCGCGAGGACTTTTGCCTCCAGATCCCATGGCGGCAATCCAGCAAGGAGGCTCGCCGCCTCGCAGGAGACCGTGCGGTATCCTCGGACCAGCCAGATGGCCATGACCCTTTGGGACGCGTTCAACCGGCGTGCTGGTCGGAGCCTCAATGAACGCGCCCACACCGGTGCCCCATAAAGGGCCATCGACCGCACGACCCCCGCGTAGAGCCTCCGGCAGGAGGCGTTTGGACCCCCTAGATTGGGCAGGAGCCGCTTCAAGGCAGCCCCGGCCCGGTCCAGTCTGGGAACCAAACGTCGGAAATGCTCAACGAAGTTCCACCGGCTGTCGAGGACGAGTCCCAGGTACCTCATCGTCGACTCGACGCCGATGTGAACCCCTCCCGCCATTATTTGGGAACCCGACAGTGGCGCGTTCCGAGGACCATGAAAACACATGGCCTCGGACTTGTGCAGGGCCACCTCGAGTCCCAATTGCCGGATCCTCTCAATGACTGTCGCAACCCCGCGTGTCATTAATTCGGCCGCCGCCTGGTGCGACCTCCCTTGCGCCAGGACCAGCGTGTCGTCAGCGTAACAAACGACGCTGACGCCGCTAGGGAGGTCGGCGCGCAGCACCCAGTCGTACCCGATGTCCCACAGATGCGGCCCCAGGACCGATCCCTGTGGGACACCGCACGACATCTCTCGCCGGTTCCATTCTCCCTGGTGACCGGGGTAGATGACGGCCCTGTCCGTCAGATAGGCCTCGACTATGCGACAGAGGTAGGTCGGCATCCGGTGATACCAGAGTGCCTCCCTGATGCAACTCCAGGGCAGGGTACTGAAGGCATTGGCGATGTCTAGAGACACCGCCAAGACGACCCCACCCCGGGCCACAGCATCCTCCGTCGTGAGGGCTCGCACGCGCATGATGGCGTCCACCGTAGAGCGCCCCCTGCGGAAACCAAACTGGCTGTCCGCCAAATCCGGCCCCACCCGCACCAGCCGCCCGACGAGGCGGTCTGCAATGACTCTTTCAAAGAGTTTGCCCACCTCGTCGAGCAGCACGATGGGCCGGTAAGCGGACGGAGAGTCCGCAGGGCGCCCCGTCTTCTTAATGAGGACCAGTTTCCCCGTCTTCCAACGAATTGGAAACTGGCCCCCCTCCAAGCATGCGCTTAGGAGCCCTCTAAGTCGAGGCCCGAGAGCCTCCAAGGCCCGGCCCCAGGCTTTTCCAGGTAGCCCGTCGGGTCCTGGGGCGGTATTTTTGGCGCTCAGCCTACGTACCGCCACTCTCAACTCTACCTCGGTCACCTCAGGAGCATCGTCGTCGTCGTCGGTTACGTGGTCCACAGTTGGCACCGCAGGAGGCGGAGCCATGGGCGGAGGAGTATGCTCCCCTCGCGAAGGGAACAGAGCGCTCACCACGCCCTCTACAAGCTGAGGCCGGAGACTCTGCGTCAGGGGGGGAGCTCATAGGCGAAGTTTCTCCCGCACCATCTTGTATGGGCGTCCCCACGGGTCCCTGTTCAGAGTCCCCAGTGACTCCTCACGGGCCAGTCCCCTGGCCCGCAGTATCTCCGCTCGGAGGGCGGTCTTCGCCGCTCTGTAACCCTCATACAGCTCCGCCTGAATGGCTTCCGTATCCGGAGGGCGGATACGGAGCCTGCGTGCTGGATATCCTGGCTGCAGCATCGGACCAAGAATTCCATAATCTTACATATATGTATAGCGTACATGGGTGTTTCAAATTTTAGACCACACATATGTTTGAGAGTAAAGTAAATACCCATTATGCGTCTAAGATCCTTACAGCAGCTATCAAAAGAGCTGATTACCTTAAAACGGCTAAACTGATTTTGATAAAACATATCTAAGAACCATCGCTAGAAAACCTGCTTTTAAATAAAAAAACCGCATTCAAATCGGTTCACCTGTTTAAGACCTACGGTGCCACAGACAGACACACACACATATTGGTCAAACTTATAACACCCCTCTTTTTGCGTCGGGTGTTAAAAAGGCTGTGTTAGAAATAAAGACTAATATGTACCTACTAATTTTGCCTCGTGAAATTAAGTATTTCCTTGCATTCAAGGACCCCTATTGAACCACTTCTCTCTTACTCAGAACGGTTTGTCAAATAAGCAATTGCCACCCTAAACTTCCTCTCATTGAGAGGAGGCCTGTGTCCCAGCAGTGGGAATATCATAGGATGATTATATTCTATTTTGTCGATCTTCTGATACACCTACTTTGACTTTATGATGACTGTGCCTATCCGGTTGTGGTTGTTATTGGTGTCGGTGTTGGTGTGATGGTACTATATAAGAAGTACTTCCCTGAGAGTTCAGCCGCAATTTATTATTGGTTATTTATTTTACTACGTATATTTTTTTAGTAAAACTGCTTCCTCACCATCTTGCAAAGTAGCGCACACAATAGGATAAGAATAAGGTCCAGCTCCAAAGTTTGAGAATCCAGCGACCTTCACTGTGTAGTTGGTGTACTTCAGAAGACCTTGCAAGTAAAGCTCCGAGTGTAATGATGTCTGGTTCTGCCAGGCCGCTTCTGGAAGATAGAATAGAATATTATTCAGCTGAACCACGGTGAAGGGTTCCATAGTTGGGATGAATATTTTACGCATGCACTGTATTGATTTTATCGACTGTAGAAATAAGTTTGTATTTCTTAATATTCTCCATTTTCATAGTATCTCGATAAAAGTATTAAAAACAAAGTTATTTCTGCGGTTGTAACCGATAATAGACTTTTTACATTACTCAAAAAAATTATGATATTAAGAAACATAATCTTTTTAATCATGGGATCCATCGATACCACACGTAAATATCTACAGAATTTTTGGTATTTTCATCCCTCGGTACCTAAATTAAATTCCTCTTGTGAAAGCCCAATAACATTTTACTCGACAAAATAGCGCTGCGACCACTAAACCAACGATGCCGATATTTATATCAACATAAAGAGATCACTTACCATCAGTAGCAAACAGCACAGTGTACCCTACGAGCGAGCTGCCCTGTCCAGGTAGAGCGATGGGCTGCCAGCCGATACGAAGAGATGTAGAGGATACTGCTGTGCATTCCACTGATAACGGAGCTTGCTCTGGAGCTGACGACATTAGATACAATGTTATGAAGAATTTAAGCTTTGATATGAGTGTTCGAAACAACAGAGCACGGAATCGCCGCACCGGCAGCGTCTAGAGACGACAGTACTCTAATGAAATTGGTGGCGCCAAAAGTGTAAGCTGCACACAACTTCTGTCCGGACCGCCATTCAAAGTGGTCAGTTTCTTTCCATATGTCATTTGTGTCGCAGTCCGAGCAAACGGTTACACACGTTGACGCGCTTGGTTTGTATGGAACGTGCGGCCGTCGAGGCATCTACGTGCTCTGTGGTTAAAAATAAACAGATTCTGATGAATATCTCAAATGAAGTAGCCATTGTGCATGTTTAAACTCCACTTTGAAAAAGCTTGGTCATATAACGTTTTAGAATACTTGCTGTTCTATTTATTGAAAGAAATATAGGTTTATTTTTCACAGAAATGTACATATACACAATGGACATGTGTGTTAGCAGGTTAATTTGGATAAAAACACAAAATACATTGCTTTGCATGCAACATGGTGTTATGTGCCAAGGCATACGTTGGTTTTGAAAAAGAAATGGGCACTGAACATTAATTCGAGGTAGTGCAATATAACTGCCAAACTTCTTACCCCCTTCTCTTGTATCTTGAAATACCGGCAGTGAAAATGGGCCCGACCCCGCGTTAGTGAAGGCTGATACAGATACGGCGTACCTAGAAATATTAGCACAACTTCCAGAATAGTCCATCATATTATAACGCCAGGCAGTAGATAAAGATTTTGCTCTATAAAATACCTTGTGTTCTTCATCAAACCACTCAGCAATGTTTCTTGCTTGCCCGACAGTTGCGACACTTTGATCGTTCGCGTGTCGGCTTCATCTGAAACTGAATGGTGGAGTCAAATAAGCTTCAACGAATATTAACAGTAAGTTTCAAGTCAAGGAGTGGGTACTGTAGAAACTATTGACTAAACTTTATTTGAAAACGTTTCAGTTATGCGATTTTTTTTGTTGAAATCAATGCCTGACGTTTCACCTCGCGTAAATATACTTATGTTATTCGGGTGAAAATTAAAAAACCAGCCAAGTGCGAGTCGGATTCGCGCACGAAGGGTTCCGTACCATTATCTATAAAAAAACGGCAAAAAAATTAAGTTTGTCGTACGGGAGCCCCCTTAAATATTTATTTTATTTATTTTTTAGTAATTGTTGTTATAGCGGCAATAGAAATACATCATCTGTAAAAATTTCAAATGTCTAACTATCACGGTTCATGAGATATAACAGCCTGGTGACAGACGGACGGATGGACAGCGGAGTCTTAGTAATATTAATTAGGGTTCCGTACCCAAAGGATAAAACGGGACCCCCGTTTTATACTTTGGGTACGGAACCCTAAAAAGCAGAAATACATCACAAATAGGATAATTTTGGTCTTGTCCATTTGGTGTTTTGTAGGATAAGTGCTATGGTATTCGAGCTATTCAATCTCACAATTCGCTGACTTTTATTTGTTTCGAATCTTTTTTTTCCTTTTGAAATTCCTGCTTTTGTAAAATCAGATTAGTTATTAATTTTGCTTTAGTGAAGAACAGTCCGCAATTATGTTACATCATCTAGATGCACATTCTAGAATGCAATTAAAAATACACAGTCAAAAACTGATACAATCATCTTGTTCCTCCATCTTCAATGTACCCCAAGTGGGTACATTGAAGGACTTTAAAGATGTATGGAGAGGTACCCCACGATGACTCCGTTGGGCGTCTCTGTCTAGACTTCTTGCATTTTCAATGGAGCTGATGATGACACTAAGATATTTTAAATTCATTCTACGAACCCACCTGAACCAACACTTTGCGCCACGGCCTTCACATGGTATCCCACGATGATTCCGTTGTGTGTCTCCTTCAGCGGCGCCGACCACGACACGTGCAGCTCGCCCGGACTGTCTGTCTGCTCTACTTGCACCTTCACTGGAGTTGATGATGGAGCTGAAATGATTAAACAAAAACATGTAAAAGTATTATGAAAGGTCTTGCAGGTTTTGAATGCCATTGGACGGTGATGGGTTCGTAAACCAAGAAAGAATCAACGTTACTTGTTAAAGTAACCTGGGACTTTGTTTTTGGTGGTGGAAAATATCGCGCTGAATTAGGTTGCTTGTGCATTAGAATGGAGAAGATCAGGACAGAATGGATATGCGCAGGCAGCTTTAAGGTCGTAAATACTGTAGGAGGAGCGGGCTTTGCTCGAAAGCGAGACAAAATCTATTTCATACTAGGTATTTTGCATTTTATCATGAAAATAAAAACTACGTTTACGATAAAACCAAACCAAATTATAACACATAAATAGTTGATAATAAATTAATAACAGGTAATAATATCCGTATCCAAGATTTGTGGCCAGCCTAAAACCAGTTTGGTTTGTTAGTTCAAAAGCTATCTATAAGCACCTTCTTCATGTGTAGTAAAGTGCACGGGCACTGTATACAGTGACACACCGACTTGGTTGCCCGTAGCGACGCGCACGGCGTACGGCGTGGCTGGCCGGAGGTTCTGTAGCTCTACTGATTGTCGGAGCTCCTGTTCTTTTCTAAAACATAATTGTTGCAAGAATAATAATAAAAGTTATGACTTTATGAGACAGGAATATCAAAGCAAATAAGCTGTTTTTAGCAAAAAAACAATTTTTGAGTTATTCATAGCTGATAATACAAATAATTCCTTATGAAAATAACCTAAACCTTTGAATTGATTGTCTGGATTACTTGGTTTGGGTTATTCAAAACGACTACGGTTCAAAGTAGTTTTGAAGAATGTAAACAAAGGGATCCATGATGTGGATGTGCCCGAATATGTAGTAGAAATGACACCGACTATTTTATAAATACCGAACCTGGTAACATTCATGGTAGTAGCATGTTCCCACACAGCGTCACTGTAGTGCACAGCACTGTACTGTAGCGTGTAGTGGCGCGCGTGCGCTCGCAGCGTGTCGCGCCACGACACTGTGGACGTGCGCGAGCGCACTGACGAGGTGCGCACGTCTGAGGGCGGGGAGGGGGGCTCTGGGAAGGATAACAGACATTGTAATGAATAAAGAAAAGAATCTTGAAATGGGTAAGTCAGGAAAATTAAATGTTTACCAAAAGGACTACCAACTTAAATTGTCCGTATATTCAAATCACAGTTGTATGAAATGGCTATAAGACGGCACATTGATTTCACAACAGCTATGGCAGCCATGCTTTCTCGACGGAGCCAATGAGCTACTCTCAAAAGATCATAATTATATTTTATGTTCTCTAACACTCCAACGAATGTTCTGTAACATCTCCAACGAAAATTACTTGATTTAAGGAGACTAAGCAAAATGTCGTATCATTAAATTCAAGGCCCGGAATAATACCATCAGTGTCGCTTGCGGCTGAGGTTGATAATAGGGAAATACTGATCTAAAATCTCGAAGACCAAAGATATTTTAAAAACAAAAATCAGTATCTGCCATGAGTCAAGCTGCTGATAACCTTATTAAAAAGTTAATCATAAAATAAATTGATCTCATCTCCTATTTGTTGAATAATAATAAGATACTTTGGGAGTAACCACCAAAACAGAAAATTACTCACCTAGTACGGTGACTTGCACACTAAAACTAGCAGTTCCATAAGGATTGGTAGCTCTGCACTGATACAGTCCCGCGTCACCTGTCTCTGAGTACTGCAGGCTGATGGTGCTCACCACACCGAGTGTTGTCTTCGATTCTGATATCTTTGCTCTGTAATCAGAAAAATCAATAATGGACAAAACATCTATATGGATGATATTTTGGTATGATTGGTGGTTGCCATTTTGGTCAATCAATCCAAACAGCTTACGTGAGTGTTGACAGAGCGAGGCTGGAAAAGGCTTTTAAAATCAATTTACCATGCTGGTGTCATCTTTCCTCAAGTTTTGAATTAGAATACTGGTCCTGAAGAAACCCTATGATATCTGCAGAACCTGGGACTTTCATCAAACGATGTCAACGATCCGATACCAAGCTCAAAATCTATGTGCCTATTACACATTTATTCATATTCATTTATTTGCGTTCCACAAGGTAAAACAAGCTGTTAACAAAAGGCTTAGAGCTAAGAGCCGTTGTAGACCCTGTTAGGGCATTTAAAGTACTAGTACATATTTAAGCCTGGACCTGGACGTTTCTCTAATATGGCATGATTTACCTGCTCACAAGAACACTTTGACAACTCGCTTTATTATAAAAAAAATAAACAAACCTTTGGCTTATAAAATCCAACGCATTTCCATCGTGTGTCCAAGTGACTCTGATAGGTTCATCTCCCAGCGGTCGACATTCTAGCGTGACTGGATGACCAAGTCTCGACGTCACGTTAGTAGAAGAGGCTTCGAAGTGGACAGGCTCTGAATTGAAAAGAAAATGATATTAGAGCTGCACTACATTATTATTCAATAGGGTTCACAAAACTTTTGAGTATGATTGTAGATGGCTATGAGTAGGGGGAGCCTAAAGAAACGATGGATGGACTGTGTGAAAGATGATTATAGCTAGAAAGAGGGTGACTACCGAGATAACGTCTGATAGAAAAATATGCGCCGATTGGCATTTATGGGCAGGAAAATGATGAGGGTTCAGAAAATACTAATGTTTTAGAACTCGATTTCTTGCAACAACACAGAATAAAAACCATTAAGAACTAGGATTATAGACGTTGGCTTGCTTGTAGATCTCGTACAGTCGGCCGTAAGTTAGTGGTATTACTTAGACCTTGAGCTGGTCTAGCGTAGTACCTATGGAGTTTTAATAGACTATGAGGCCAGCTTATACTATTTTTGTTACCATTGACATGCGGCCTGTCGTAGGTAGATATGTTATAATGATAGTAAGTAGTCTAGCAGTAATATGTTATTCTCTAGGTTTTTCAAAGCACCACATTTTGGTATTTAAAAAATACTCACTATTAACACTCATCCACACAGTTTTGCTCAGCGGTTGTCCCACTCCATTTTCTACATTGCAAGAGTATAACCCCTCATCAGTAAGAGATACTTCTTCAATGATGAGGGTCCCGTTTGGTAGGCTCAGGATCCCACCGCCAGCCAGCTCTAGGACTGGTTGCCATGTGCCGAGGAGAGCTGAAATATATTATGGAAACTTATATCACGTAAACGACCTGATTATTGACCTGATTATAACTCTTTTATTTGAACACTTGACTAAAAACGAAAACAAATGACTTGCTTATTGTGAGTTGGACGCCGTCATAACGCAAAAAGCATGTATCATATTCAAAAACAAAAAAGTAAATACAATCCATTCACAGTTATTTTACCTCCGTCAAAAACATATTAGCATCGAGTATAAAGATCACTGTGATTTAAAATCAGAGGTAAAATGACTGTGGAAGAACTGTAGAGTTAGATAAGTAAGGAGGAAAAGATACAATTAACGTCTTGCAAATATGCTTTGTGCGTTTCATAAACATAGTAGCTAGGCTATAGTAAAAATCGATGGAGACCTTACATCAGTACAGAGATAATACACACAATACCGAATAAGGTAATAAAGACAGAATTGGGCGCACAATAATATCTACACTTAGTGATACCCAGTGAGAGAGAAAACAGCAGGCGATCACAAGTTAATAATAGCGCCGTACCATCTTTCTTCATCCAATGCACTTGCGGCTGCGGATAGCCGCTTGCACTGCACGACACTGTACCTCTTCTGCCAAGGAGGAGCGAAGAATTGTTCGGTTCTTCCAACCATTTTGGTGAGACTGCAATGAAATAAGACATTATGCTAAGAATTTGAGTAGTATCTGACAACTTTTTTTTATTCGATGCCATTAGTGAAAGTGAAAGACGAGACAGGTTTTGAAAAATAATACAACATCAAAATGCTAGATGCTGCATAAAAATAACGTAGTAAGACTTAACCACTACCAAATATGCATAATGTACTCTGGACACAAGGCCAGTTTGTGAGTCAGTTCAGGGAGAATTCTTCGTGACTTACTGCACTGATTTGCAAACTGGCCTTATATGGAAGTACTTTTTTAGACCTCTAATAGAAAGAGTGAGGTTAGCAGTGGAAGAGGTATGTCAGGGTTAGTACAACCACTATGTTAATAAGCTGGCAAGTAACATTGCCGTGTTCCAGTTTGGAAAGTTGAGATGCTGGTATAACAGGCACGTGAGTCGATAAACGTCGTTTCTTTATCTTTCACTAATTTTGGCAGCTAATCAGCAATAACTCTGCAACCACTTGGGCTCACTAGTTAAAATGTTAATGTTTGGAAGAGCTGATTCCCTTTTTATTTTTTCCGACATGACGAATTTAATGTTTATTTTTTAATTTTATTTAATCAAGTTTGAATTGTTGAATGCTTCAATAGATATTAACGATTATAATTTATTTTTGGTAGTAACATTTTATTAATCTCTCAAATACATTGCAAATTATAGTTCTGTATGAATTTAGAAGCATTTGTTCAATTTTGTGAATGTGATTACCATGCATTCGTTTATAAGTTGAGAGTAAGTCATGCTCCCATATATGTCTCCCTGACGGTGACGTGTGTGTTGGATGATTCGGTTCCCTACAAAATGGTTGAGCTGGATGGTCCGGATCCAGGCCTCATGTTCGTGAACGGGTGCCGTTGGTTGAGACTTATCAACTCTTAACTGCCGCGCCTTTTTTACAGTGTTCTCACATATAGAAGCAACGAGAATAATGTACCCAAGATTTTGTAATATCTTGATTTAAAAGAGTGTCCTTGGAGTTGCTTGCCCGTTCTGTTCGATAGAGATCTACGTTTTGGAATGGGCTCAACTTCAACTTCAACTTTCTGACAAACTGACCGACTCTTTGACAATTCAAAAGTGGGTGGAAATGGTTTAATTGAAATAAATGCTTTGAGTTTGGTTTTGAAATTACTTTTTCCCGTCAAGTACTTCGTCAATTTTTTACTGAATAATCGCATTCTTTGTACTTTGTTTTCACGCGGCTAAAGTTGAATATTGTTTATAAATATTGGTAGTTACCTTTTATATACAGCTCAGTAGATCTATTGACTTTTGCGACGTGATTGGAAGCGACGCACGTGTAAGTACCACAATGTTCTAAAGACACTTTCTTGATCACTAGTGCACTGAACAGCTCCGAGTTTCTTTCGACCACCTGTAAAATAACAAACTGCGTGTTATAATTTCGCCTGAGTTAAATAGTTGAATTTCTAAGCTGTAAGTTTAAACTTTAGACATTTTGGGGTTTTTTTTATTCTCTCTTAGTTTGTGGCATAATGTGAGCACTTAAGTAAGATAGCAGAACACATAAAGGCTTATATCATAAAATTAATCAGAAACAGTACTGCACACTTATATTTAGGACCTGAGAAAAATCTCCACAACCACAGCCGCGGTTCAGCTCTAATTTCATACTCTAGAAGACGGTCCACGGATAATGAAAAACTAAATGACAAAAAAATCTCACCTTCAAACCACTAGGAATCCTCTTCCCATCTTTCAACCATTCAAAGCGTATCGGCAGATCCCCAGTCCTTACATTACAATAAATATTCACAATCTGACCTTCCTGAAGGTTCGTGCCCAATAACAGATCATCTAATACTGGACCTTCTATGACTTGAATCTCGAAGGCTCTTCTAGCCATTTCTCCTGAAGGACTGGTTACTATGCATGTGTATACTGCACCATTGGACTCTTTAGATATTTCTGGGATGGAAAGAATTCCATTTATGTTGACGCTTGGAGCGTTCCGTCTTGTTTTACGTTTTTGGTGCGATCTCTTGTAGCGGGATTGGAAGATCGCGTTCGATGTTAGTAACTTGCCTTTGAATTCCCAGTCGATTTTGCTGAAATGTGAAGAGAATTTTTTAAAGGAAGTTTTAGGGACAGATGAATTCTGCATTCGACATTTAACAATGTAAAAAATCTGAAGAAATAAATGTGTGGTACCTGAAAATTATCAAGACAATTTTACCCATAAACGGATAAAATTATAAAAAAAAATTATGCTTGGCAAAATCGTGGAGTGCTAATTTTCAACAAACGAGGTCTAAAAGCCTTTAAAATCCTGGAATAGGATTCAATCAAGTGTTATGGCGTTGCGAATAGTGTTATTCTGTACGCACTTCACTACTTATAACCATAAATACAAAGTTACCTTATCGGATATCCATAAAAAGGGCACCTCAAATTAACTGATTCCGCACTTTGCACTTTCACTGGTGGAAGAGATCTGATGTATGGTGGTCCTGAAAATAGATATAATAGAAAGTATTTAGCACAGAAATGTTGTAATCTAATTTTGCCCAAATTACTATTTTGAATTCACTATTGAATGAGTCCGCTTTTGATCTTGATTTCAGTCGCCACTCTTCTGAATGATGCAAAGCGTTAGATAAGGTCATGTGACCTCACTCAGAAGCTGCCTATATACTCTTATGGTGCGCTAACATGTGACTCTTGTGGTACACAAAATTCGCGCAATTCCTGGCAATTTCTAAACAGTCGTGGTATTACAGTAAATTGTTTGGTGCTGCCGAGACGTCCTAGTTAACCAAATTGCTAAGTATTGCGCAATTCAGTTGCCTGTGTGAGTGTATCTTTATATTGAGACGCTGCTGGGTGTTCGACATTTTGGCTGTTCAAATAATAAAAGTTTAAGAGAAGCACTGAGTTCCACATAGCAGGATGGATAACAACTAAGTTGCATTATGATACACTTACCATAAACATCCAGCCTGTTCTCATGTAAGGCCACATGGTCACCTTCCCTGGCTGTGCAGGAGTACAGGCCTCCGTCTTCGACCCTCACTCGAGTGATATTCAGCTGTGAGGCGACTGAGTTGTCTGATGTCATGAGCTGGCCTAGGGCGTATCTAAACACAAACGTTATCTTGGTTTATATATGCGGGTTAATTCGATGGAGGCAATAATTATGGTAAAAGACTAATAAGTTGTTTTTCTTAAAATAATATTAGTAACTAATATCAGGATTATTGCATAAACTCTGTCTGTTTAGGACGATTGGAAACTTGATAATGAAGACTAATCTGAGTCAATTTACAACATCTTTATTCTGCTTGGTCAGAACATGGCTCGAATGGAGATATTAACCGATCAGCGCCGATCAACCCCAAAACTTTTCCAAAAAAAAAACGTTTTTTTTCAAGAATCCTGCGATATATGCAAGCGAGGCTCTTGGGCAAGATACTTATTTAAAAAACAATTCCATCATGGTTTTCATAGTGGTCATAATGATATGCGTTTGTGAAATCAGCTACCGTAGCGGTCACCCTTGTAAGTTTTTGTACGTGAAAATATTTTAGTTTTTGTATGTATGTATGTTTTATTTGTTACGGTTTCACGCTAAAACGGCTAACCGGATTTGGATGAAATTTGGCACATAGGTAGACCATGACCTGGGTTAGAACAAAAAATACTTTTAATTTCGATATTCCTATGGGATCGAGACTTATTTGGGTGAACCCGTGGGGCACAGCTAGTTGTCACTATTGCAAAGGTCATGATATTTTAGTTAACATCATGACAAAAATTACCTTGGATCAGTATTACTCGATACAATAATGCCGTCTCTTTCCCACACGAACTGTGGAGGTCTGTCACCACTCGCTGCACACTGCATGCTGATCTGGGAAACGCAAACATGGACCAAAATAGTGTAAAATACTTACTGAGGAAGGAAAAAAAGGAGGGCTTTATCCAGCATTTAACTAAATATGGTTTTGCTCTTTCTTTGGCAGCTATATTGAATGTTAATTAACCACTTTCGGGACAATCAGTGGGCCTGGCATAAACGCGCAGAGTAAACGTAACGTAAATTGGAGCAATTTTAAAATTAACAATACTACGTTTCGCTAATAATATTTAGTTAGTTCTAAGACTCTATTCATATCTAATTATGCTTGTCGCAAAAAAATAGACCAACATGCTACAGTATAGGTTTTTTTTTTAAACTTCGAATTTAAGTAACATTTACGTCACGCGTGTTCGTGCTAGGGCCTCCATTCATGTTCTGTGTTTTCTTTTTTGATCTTTAGCTTAGACAATTCTTATTATGAAGATTAGTATTAAAGTTCCCGAATACTCACATCGCCCCCCGGTGTGACTGTTCTTTCTGTGAAGTGTTGTGTGATAACTAACCGCATGTCTGCTAGCCTTTTTCTTCTGTCAAGTGCTGAAAGAGAGAGAAAATGGACTGAAGAGACTTAAATCATCAAGAAATGCTTCTGAAGTTCTTTCTTTGTATATAATTAAATTTTGGTTAGCTGTAAAAGAAGTGTCTCATATTCTATTTTAGATTTTAAATAAATAGATTTCTCCAAAATTCCCATCAGGGTGAACACACCAATTATGTTCCCACTAAATTGGAAACCCCAAAGGGTAGGGGCGTTAATAGGCAATTAGTGACGTCACGAACTTCCTGATTTACATAAATTGGTGTCTAGTTTAGCCGTTGCTAGGCAATGGTTACGTTATCACTATGGCACTGATATACAAGATGGCCGTAAAACGTTGATTAGAAGCTCTTGCTCTAGTAAGTGGCTTGTACACTGCAGAACAGGAATATTGGTACAGCTTCTAGGAGGTATTTATTTTATACAAGTAGCCTAGTCTTGACTAGCCTAGACCACTTAAAACTATCCTGTAACATAACGCCCGTAATCACCAAAGGGTAAGGCAGAGGTGTACCTATAGTATGGGTACAACCCACATTTCATCAGTTATGATTAAATCTTATTTCATAGGGGCCGAGCCTAATGCCATCATCTAGGCACAAATGCAGGCTCCGGGCTCCGGGTCCGGGCGGGGACTGAGAAATTCCTGATGGAAAAACTTGGAATTAAACCCAGGACCTCGTGCTCAGCAGTACCACTTGCAACCACTATACCAACAAGGCAGTCGAAATAATTTATTAGTAAACTAGCTTTTGTCCGCTACTTCGACCGCTTGGATGCCGGAAATTATCCATTGTTTTCATATAACTGTATTGGTTTACGCGGCGCACGCCAGAAAAGTCGGCATGATTGTTTCCGATACCTTCAACAGTCATCGTCATATTTCAGCCAATTTACAAAAAACCTTTCTCATGAATCACTCCGTCTATTGGTGAAAACCGTATGACAATCCGATCGGTCGTTTTTGAGTTTATCGCGTACAGAGAGACAAACAGACGCAGCGGGGGACTTTGTTTTATAATTTGTAGTGATAAAATGGTAGTAGAAATTATACGACACTGATTGTATATAAGAAACAAAATTACACACATAAAATTTTAGTTAATTTTGATTAGCAGTATTTAATTTTTGAACCTAGATTTTACAAAATAAATAACCAAAGTTCACTTTAGGCACCCAACTAACTTGCTCCTAAAGTGTATCTAAATATAGTTCCCCGAACATTAATTGGCATCAAATGTACTCGAATAATCTATCGCTGAAGCGAACGTTGCCAACAGCGATAGGCAAGTACAGTCACGAGCATAAATACCTTATAGTTACGCAAAATTCATAAACTTTTTTCCAGTGAAATAAAAATTGCAACTTTTACAAAGAACACATAACATAACATAACAAAACGCATGTATCCCCCGAAGGGTTAGGCAGAGGTGTACCTATAGCACACCCACATTTCGCCAGTTATGTTTAAGTCCCATGTAATAGGGGGCGAGCCTATTGCCATCAACCGGGCACAAATCCAGACTCCGGGCTGCTACTGAGAAATTCCAGATGGAAAACTCAATAACACTTTGCCCGACCCGGGAATCGAATCCGAGACCTCATGCTCAGCTGTAGCGCTTGCGACCACTAGACCAACGAAGCAGTCAGAACAAAGAAAAAAAAAGTTTTTCAAAGAACCTTTTTTTTTTTTTTTCGATAATAGTGATATTCAGCTGCATCTGGATAGACTGGAAGCCGACCGCTACTAAGTTCGCAATAGGCTGGTAGATGATGATGATAGTTTCAAAAATACTATGTTCGTAACACCATAAAATATCATAGGCAACAAAGCTTCTGAATCTTGCGTAAGGTTTTATGCTCGAGACTGTACTTAACATATCAGTTTGGTGGAACACAACTATCTGTGATATAGGAAAGACAGAATTTCTGATGAGATTTGGACAGCAAACATTCGTTGTGTGGGGCGCAATTTTGATGGCGTGGCTTGCAAACCGATGCTTGCAATGAGGTTTTTTTTTAAGTCAAAAAGAGGATCAATATTGATTAAAGGCAGTGTGGTAGTTTCGATACATAGGTATTACAGGTAAAACATATTGTAATCGTTTCTTTCCGTAGATCAACGTGCAGCAGTCTGTGCCCGAAAACCTGATGCTTTATGCAAGTACTCATAGATCTAAGAGTGACGTAGACGACGTATTGTGTCGATATTGTGTTGTTGTATCTGAGAGCTAGTCCCAGAATTGGTTGAACCTAATTGTAAAATCTTTTATTTCCAGTTGTATACAGATTGGAAAAAATCAATGGGCCCTGAAGGGAAACTACTCTAAATCCTTAAGATAGATTATTTTACTTAAAGGAAACATTCCTTTATTTATAAAAATAAATAAAACTGCTCTCACAGATTTCTTGATAAGGTTACCAAAACCGGGAATCCAACCAGCTAAAAATTCAAAAATAAACATTCGCTATTTTATTTCACTAGTCGATACAGTCAATGTTAAAGATAAATTTTCTCCAAGAAATATTAGGCCTTAGTCTCGTCTGGACCATTTTTTATGGGGCCATTGTAAAAGAATGTTATTTACAGAAAGTCTTATGAAGGTATTATAGAAGAGCTAAGAGTTGACGTAGAAAATGCTATTAGGAGCATACACGAAGTGAATTTCAAATAACCGGCCAAGTGCGAGTCGGACTCGCACACGAAGGGTTCAAGGATTTTAAATAGTTCAAGTATCAATGTCTTGCTAGGTAATCATTTTCTTTAATGTTTACGTGTCCTTCATATTAGAATTGATCATAAAATAAAATTAATGTTAGATTTCATGATCTTTTTTATTTCTAAGACCAAATTTTTATTAGAGAGATTTTATCCTGAACAATAATCCTATCGATTAGTAGAATAAAATAGCGAGTGTTTATTTTTTGATTATTTAGTTGGTTCGATTCCCCGTTTAGGTAACCTTATTAATAAATCTGTGATAGCAGTTTAATTTTTTTTTAAATAAAGCAATGTTTCATATAAGTAAAATAAATAATCTATCTTAAGGATTTAAAGTAGTTTCCCTTCAGGGCCCATTGATTTTTTCCACCCTATATACAACTAGAAATAAAAGATTTTTCAATTAGGTTCAACCAATTCTGGGACTAGCTCTCAGATACAACAACACAATATTGACACAATACGTCGTCTACGTCACTCTCAGATCTATGAGTACTTGCATAAAGCATCAGGTTTTCGGGCACAGACTGCTGCACGTAGATCTACGGAAAGAAACGATTACAATATGTTTTACCTGTTCCGGTATGGCTGAGCGCATAAATTAATACGGGGCTATTTTACCCGCACCAATCGGTACCGGGAGCACGTGAAGTGCAAGCACCCTATAAACTAATGCGGTGCTGCGATAAAGAACGACGAACCACCAAACATATTTTCGTATATTTTTTAATAGAGAAACACAGAGATGGAAAGAGACCATCACAAAATTAAATGACTGCGAGCATTGTTGCAACACTGTGCTGTTTAAAAATGAAAACTGTGGCTGTCTTTGCATTAATATATAAATATGATTGATTTAAAAAAATATAAGTTTCTAGGTTAGCTCTACGGAAACGGAAACACTTGTTTTATTAATTTCACCTATAGTTTGTTCGCGTTAAGAATGCAGTGAATTCATCAGTGCAACTGCAAGATAAAGGTGTATTCACAGTGGTTTTAAATTCAAACAAATTATATTTTAAAAGTGAACTTGATTTTGTAATTGGAAAAGATTTGATTGGTTAGGGGGCGGGGCTAGGCCGACGGATAATGATGAACTCACTGCATTCTTAACGCGAACGAACTATAGTTATAAATTGACTTATTTTTAAATAAATGAGGGGGCAGAAAATTTTACGGCTACATTTTAAATGGTTATAGGTGGATGGTGTAGTGGAGTGATGAGCGAATCTTCCGCCACCCTGGTACTATAACAGAATAATCGCTTTGAATTGGTGATTATAAACGTACCTTAGTTATTAAAAAACAATCAACAAATAGGACAAATATCTATTTACTCACATACATAAACCCACGCCTTCTTCCTATGAGGGTAGGTAGAAACTACAGAATGGCACCTGCTGCGATCCTTATATAATCCTTTTGCCTCGTTTGCGTTCATACATCTGGTCATACACGTCATAAATATGTCATATTTACGTAAAATAATTATGACAAGGAAAATGTGTCCAATATAACAATGCTTTCAGGATGTTGTTGAGGCTGCCTCGTTACTGTAGCGCGTCGGAAATGTTTTCCCAAGCCCGCACCGACGGCTTCTATGCAATTATACGCAAAAAAACTGCGTCGCTACTGAGGAGAGTGAGGGGCAGTCGGAACAGCATCCTGAAGACTGTAGCCGAGAGCTTCGGCTCTCCGATTGTACAGCAGTTTGTGCGGAGGCTGATCTTTACTAACACTAGGCACTAAGTTATTTTTTTGTATGTTACTAACACTTTATGGATGTTTGTCCGAAATAAAGCGATTATTAATATTATTATTATTATTAAAAAGTTTCAAGCAAAGACATAATCGTCTAGGCTGTTCCATATCTCCATATTTTGACAATGAAAACAAGACAATAAACTTGAATAGCACGAAGAAATTAGCACACACATACCATAGTAAGTACATTTGTCAAGCAATCTATCCGAGTATTGGAGACGAGTGCATATATAATAAAAATAGATAATGTACAGAAGTTCGGCTACATACAAGGAGTGACAACAGGCGCACGCACACAGACGCGTACGTACGGCACGGTGTAAAGAAAACGTCATTTAAAATTTTGGTTTCAAATGGTTACCCCGCGTTCTAAACACCCAACATTTCGCCCGATAGTTCCCGACAGAGTACAACATTTCCCACACATCAAGCCACATTTGCGACTACGCCGTCCGTTGCGCTGCTGGACCGCAAACTTCAATTATCGTAAACGATTGCCTACCTGTCGGTAACAGTGTGACTTCGCTCTTGCTAAATGCTAATATGTCTACCGAATATTACGCAGGTGGGAAATAGCGTCCGTGTTGCAATGAATATAGGTCTCCCGTAATTTGACAACGTTAGTTGTAGTTCCTGTACCTATAGAAAACGAATCGTTCTAGTTACTTATAGTAATACGGTCCAGGATTATTATTCAAGAATTTTTTGCTGATTCTACTCATCTTAAGATTCTTATTAAAAGAGCCTCGAATGTGATCACTTACAGTCGGTTCCAAAAGTGTCTGATGAATATGTAAACAAACCCTGTTCAGGTTGAATTCTTACGCAGTCATTCACTGAAGGGAATTTAGTAACACATGCATTTGTATTTAGAAGGTTTCAACTTTATATCTTATCACTTTTGCCAACTTTCCCCAATGGAAATAATAAAAACTTTTTTACAAAAAAACAACCGACTTCCAAAAAAAAACACTAAAAGACGTGAAAAATAACTTGAATTTCGGAAGTCGGTGCCTTTGGTTTTGTATTTTCGTGTTTGGCCACCGACTTCCGAAATTCAAGTTATTTTTCACGTCTTTTAGTGTTTTTTTTTGGAAGTCGGTTGTTTTTTTGTAAAAAAGTTTTTATTTTTCACTTTTTAGTTGCGGTACCTACCCCACACAAATTCGTATACCACTACTTGGTGTGTAAATAACAGTGACAGGAAATTATTAACACATCATCCATATAAACTAAGTGGAAAAAATCTGCAGTATTAAGGATAACTCAAAAACTACTGGTCAGACCTTGATCAAATTTAAATGGGACCACATGTGAAGCACCACCTATCAAATAAAAAAATAATCATCCAAATCGGTTCACCCAGAAAAAAGTTATGAGCTAACACACATAAAAAAAAAAAAAAAAAAAAAAAAAAAAAAAAAACATACAGACGAATTGAGAACCTCCTCCTTTTTGTGAAGTCGGTTAAAAAAAAAACATACAGACGAATTGAGAACCTCCTCCTTTTTGTGAAGTCGGTTAAAAATAAGGAAATAACTTGTTCAGCAAGCTACCTACAATCCGATAACCTAGGATATTATCATTCAATCACTGTTTAAATACGGTTAAGGAAAATAGTCCTCACTCAAACAAAATACACGATCGACATTTTACATTCTCACACAAATACAATAAAAAGTCATACTAACAAAAGAAAGAAAATCTTGTCTGAATAAAACTCGTGGTACATACAAATTATACGAGTGTTAGGTGGACTTCATACGGTCGTACTCAATTCAGTCATTTGAGTTGGCTCCCGCGCTCCCGGAAATAAATAATGGCAATAAATAATCTGGTCGTGACGCCAGCCGTGTGGAGTGGGCTTTACTTTGCTTAACCGACTGAGTGGATGCTTGTTCCACGGCAGGTGAAATATTTTTGAATAAATATTCTGTATTTTTTTTTTCGAAAAATATCTTAATTTTCGCCGCAAATTCTGCGAATTTAATTTTTTGCTGTAGGTAAGCAAAGAAGCCATACGATATGGCTGAAAGGAACTGGTGATTGTGTTTTAAATAGGCGTTAGGACATCTGCATCGCCTTTTCGGGGTTTTACTATAATGTTTTGTGCCTCCTATTTTACCGGAAAACTTTATCTTACCCCCCGATACCCGTTTGTACCCTTATTTTTTTCTTCTTATCTTACTTCACACGCTCATTTCGGTGTAACAGAAGCCTCTATTTATTGGAACACCTTTTGTTGTTGGTCGGTAGATTGTGGTTTGTTTTGTTTTACGTACATATAACGGTAATGATTCATGGCGTACGATCCGACGCCTCTCTGAGTTGTGTAATTCACTCTGTTTTGGTTGGTTAAGGGGATACCATTATATGTCCCTTGATGTGCTTTGATCACATCGTTTTGGATTAATCTAAAGCTTTTACACGGCCTGTGTTACGGTTTATAGCCAGTACTTTGGTTGCAGCTGAAGAGTCAACGTTTTCGGTAAATGTTAGCTTATTGCTATGAAGCAAGGCACTAGCAGACTGTAGGCTGCTTCAGAAATTTTATTTATGGACACAGTCCGACCTGGAGATGAAACTCTTGCAACCACAGAAAAGCTTTTGTAGCAAAATTCTACCTAGAGGCATGATCAACGTAGTTTTCGTGTATCAGTAGTTGAACATCAAAATTTTGTTGCTTATCAATAAATTTGATTGCTTACTTTTAGACTCACTATGATGCTAAACCAGATATAGCTTCAAATTAACAAACACCAACTTTACGATATGTGACACGGGTATTTGAGCAAATAATTGTGTGCAAAGTTCAAACGCATATTTCGCACTTTGCTAACCCATCTTGTAGGTAACCATGTTTGATGCTCTGATGTTATACATATATCTACGTTATAAAAGCTAGTTTTCAAAAATGATCATTGTCAAGCGTCATATTGCACAAAAGATACACAACATTTAAGTACCTTTTTCACTTGAATAATTTACCAGATCACACATAAATAAAAATATAAATACATCCGAGATCCGGATTGATGAAAATCCAATTTTCTTTTCTTATTCATTGATTCCTTACATCCATCATGTAGATTGTAGACTATACACGAATATGTCAGAAAAGTAATATTAGGATCAAAACAGATCGTGTTTTTCATGCTACATTTGAAAAAGGAATTGTTGCTTCACAAAAAAGGTGGATGTGACAAGGTTAGTTCTGTATAAACAGCTTATGAAGGGAAGGCAGTATTTGAAAGGTGAAATGAAAGGTGAAAAAAAACATGAAATATTTCAACTTCGTCTCTAAGGTTGGCAATATATTATGTGTGTTCAAGTGCCTTGGCAATGTAGATGTCTAGAGATAGCGATAACCAACTATTTGCAAAAATAGGTGCAAATACGTTTGTCAGCCTATTTGCAAAAATAGTTTGTGATTGCAGGGCAGGGCTCACTACTCATTCTACACTGAAGACTCGCTCCTAGAAATATATTCTCTAAATGATGGTGAGAACCGCATCAAAATCTATTGTGCAATGTAGAAGAACTAAGCAGACGAACAGGCAGACACGAAAGGCGACTTTTAATTTTTTGTTATAATAGTTTTGTCTTATCTAGTCTATATTTTTTGTTGAAGGCCATATTAATAATAGTAATTAATTTCTCTCAAAAAGGTACAATTTTGGTACATAGTATCTAAGTAACAGGCAGATTCAAACCTTTGTGAGAGCTGGAGTCTATACTGGGTTCAGGACCTGTATGACAGATCTCCAGGCTCACACTCTTAAAAATACAATATTAATTAATTGCACTTACGTACTACAACATTATAAAAGACAATGATTATTATTTTTATATTTGCAAATCTCGGGACCATGAATCCCCGTTCTTTGGAAGGCGTACGAGGGGCCGAAGCCAACTCGCAGAGGCCCGTTAGACGTTTTGCATGAAATGAGGCACCAACCGATGATTATCCCTTTAATGCACTATGCAAGTGCACCCAAGAAAAACATTGAAACAAAACATATTGGGCTGTGACTTTCGGTGGCTAGAGTGGATTGGTTACCTTGAACTATGGAAGAACTATGTCCCCTGCCTGACCAATGTTCTATAATATACTCGGATAAAACTCAAAGCATTTATTTCAAATAAACCAATTACAGGCACTTTTGAATTGTCAAGGAAAAAAAATGGCAGGGGGTGACTTGCACACTCAATATTGGGCCTCCGGAAACTGTCGCTAGCACATAGTGACGTTGTTACAAGGGGGCAACATGTCCTGAGGTGCTTGAGGAGTGGAGAGGTATTCCACGGCTATCAGAACAATTCTAGAGCCCGGAAGATGGTCAAGATCCCTACTAGCACTTACTGGAATACTTCTTTCCTCCAAGCACATTTTTTCATGCGAATCTCCACTCAAGCTGGCCAATAAAGGCAAAAAAGAGGTGGGAGCTCTGTTCCTCGTCAGTGTTCACTCCAGGCGGCAAATAAAGGCAAGCCAGAAGTGAGGAACACGACTATTCCCGAGAGGTAGGGTCCGTGGGTTCACTACTGCCGAACAGCCCGCGACATGCTGCCCTGCGGGTTTCTGTATCTCTCTTGGTCTGGCCCGTTATCCTAGACCTGTTCCAAAAGAGTAAACTCTACCGGTACAGACATAGAGTTCGGAGCGCGCAAACCCGTTTATTATTACAATTACAATATTGTTGGTAACGGATGACGAGGTGACATCACGCGATCAGCTGTCAACCGATAAGAGGTTATAAAAGGAGGCGCGCGGTGCGGTAACGGTCTCTTCTTTTGCTTGGACGGTACTCGGAACGGCTGTGCTACCTGACCATTATTGTGTGCTTGATTATTTTTAGGTTATGTTATTGGTCATGTACTGATTATTCATGTTGGCTTGTGTTATTTCTATTTGATTAATATTTACAGTGTTTCTTTTGATATTTTTACCTGTTTTGTAAAGTGTAACTTTGAGAAATGAAAGATTGTTTATTATTTTAACTTATTTCACTTCTGATTTCTTACAATATTATAACTGAACTTTAAATTCAAAATGACCGCTACGTGCTACAATGCTACACGTTACGATACTACGCGCTACGACGCTACGACGCTACACCGCTTGTCATGATGCATAATAATATCATACATTTCATGCTTTTTTAACCGACGAAAAAAAAGGAGGAGGTTCTCAAGTCGACCCGTACATGTTTTTTTTTTTTTTTATGTATGACCACGCATAACTTTTTACAGAGTAGTCCGATTTTGATGATTCTTTTTTTAATGGAAAGAGTATACCCCAAAGTTGGTCCCATTTAAAATTAAAAAACGAAATCCACCCCTGAGGGTAGAAAAATAGGGTTTAAACGATTTTTCACCTACAGAATGTTCCATTGTGAACCGATTCTGTTGAAACTTGGCACATATACGTAGTTCTAATGATGCTTCAACAAAAAAGAGACCTGAAGATCATCTGATGATGGAGACGGAAGACAGTCGAGAGGGCTCCTCGACAGCTGACAGCAGTTAGATCGTGTTTGGGCTTATTTCATTCATCTTGATGAGAACTTTAAGCCTAGCTGGAGTATGACTGTCATAGAAGGTGTGATGTTGGGTACGGAAGGCAGTCGAGGGAAGTTCTAAATATTAGCAGTGAGAGCATACTCAAAACATTCAAAAGCTTATAAATTAATATAGATAATATTTATTACAGCTATAAACAGCAAATCCTTAACTTCTGGCATATTCCCTATAAAATGGAAAGTGGGAAAGATGGTGACTGTACATAAATGGGATAACAATTTCAACATAAAAACTATAGGCCCGACTCAATTTTGAGAGGGAAGCCGATAGTAGGATTCAGCTGGGATGGGCAGCATTTGGTAAACTTCATCAGTTCTTCTCGTCGTCTATACCGCAGTGCCTAAAGACGACAGTCTTCAACGCGTGTGTCCTACTGGTTACGACTTACGGAGTAGAAACGTCGACACTCACGGTGAGACTGGTCCATAAGTTTAAAGTCACTCACCGAGCTATGGAGAGAGCTATGCTTGGAGTCTCTCTGAAGGATAAAATCCAAAACGACGTTATCCACCAGAGAACCAAGGTAATCGACATAGCTCAAAGACTAAGCAAGCTGAAGCTGCAATGGGCTGGTCACATCTCTCGTAGAAGTTCAAGAGTGGAGGCCGCGTTTAGGCAAACGTAGTGTGGGGCGCCCGCCGGCCAGGTGGACTGCCGACTTGCGAAATGCGGCTGGCAGAGACTGGATGACGAGAGCCGAGGATCGGGCTCAATGGCGTTCACTAGGAGAGGTTTACGTCCAGTAGTGGACGAATATAGGCTGATGATGATGATGAATGGTGCAAAAATAAAGTAATGTATTTGAACTCAATGAAGTGTTACTACGTTAAATATACAGGAACAAATAATCTTATAATTAAAGGCAAAGTAATAATAATAATAATATTAAAACAGACTATACACATAGACACAATCAGGTAGCAAAAGTAATCCATCAAAAACTAGCACTCAAATATAAACTCATACAAGATATGAACACTCCTTATTACAAGTACGTACCACAAACAGTTATACAAAATATCACTCTAAGACTAAGTACCAAAGTAAAATATGTTAACTTCAAATACAATAAACCCTATCTATACCGAGGTGCCTAAAGAACAACGCCTTAAGTTCCAAAATAATTATCATTATTCATTGTATTTGTATTCTTATTGCCTACCAAAATGGATAAATGCTCACCAAATCTAACCATAGAAGGTCGACATCAGGGGCACCCCGAGGTTCGGTTGGTTAGGTTCTTTTAAACCCTTTAGACAGAAATAGGATCCCCGCTAAGCGGGGCTCCGTCGACCTACTTATTAACCCTAACCCACGCCGGTCGACGTCAGGGGCACCCCGAGGTTTGGTTGGTTACAGAAATAGGAGTTACGCTAAGCAGGGCTCCGTCGAGCTATCTTGGCAGGTAGTAAGAAATTAAAAGACGTTTATAAATCTTTATGGCATAGAATAAAAAGGAAAATAAGTTCATTTCTACAATACTTTATGAACCACAATTTGGTGAGCATTTATCCATTCTGGCAGGTATTTCGAATTTGTTGGTAGTAAAATAGGTACTTTTCTGGTAGCCGTTTAAGTACAAGCCCCAAAAAAGCGTCCAAGATGCTGGGTTTTTGTCATAAGACAGTGTACTTTACACTTTGTAGTTGATATGTAGCAGAATACTGTAATATGATGTGGCGGCCGCACTATTCTACGAATAGTTTGCATCTAGAACACGTTCAAAATTGCTTTGATTGGCATCTAGCTGTTTCTGTTGGCATAGCTAAAAAGACATCTTCTTATAATAAAATAGCTTGAATTTCTTCAACACTTTAGAAGAACTAAGATGTTTAAAGGACGCAATGTTTGTATGTAAATTTATTAAAGGAATTATCGACTAACCTCCACTGCTCGCACTCAATATCTTGCGTGCTCCGTCCGTCATGAATTCCGCGTAGACCTGTTACTACTCTTTGTCCTCCACAGAGAAAATCTGTGTAGCATATAACTGTCTATATGCTAGGTTTTGCAAGGTTTTACTATGTAATAGCGATCTAATCGATTTACACTTTGATTCCCTAAGCTTAAATCTAAAATTCTTGACTGTTTTTCTGATTTATTATGAAACCTTTATGATGACTTTTGAATCTAGCATATTTTTCCCCGGTATTAAGATTGCTTGAAAACTTGTCATGTACCCAAGTTGTCAATTAACATAATTAAATTTGGGTAATGTGGTGTTTACCTTAAAGTACCTAATTAATCCACTGTAATAAGTTTTAATTTCATATTTTTTTAAAGATATCTGTTGTTACAAATTTTGAGTCGGCGCCAAACAATCACCGCAGATCGATTAACGACGATCAATCAAGCTGCCATAAGTTTTCATGGCGCCTTGTATGTTTGGCGCCGACTCAAAATTTGTAATTTACATTAATTTAAGAGCTTAGTTAGACTGAAAGATTTATTTTTTGCTTTTCAGTTTCTTTTTTCGTCGGTTTAATTTTTTGTAAAAAAGTTTTATTTTATTTTTTCAGATATATCTGCTACATATTTCCCAGCGGCCAGAGACAAATTTCAAAGCTCATAACTTCGCAGCCGATTGCACACGCTCGTACAGTTCGACGCATAAATACGACGATATTGTATTTGCACGCTACACAGGATGAAATTATACTAAGTTATGAAATCAGTTTGACATGTCGTGAGGGTGGGGATAAAACTCTTTGCTGGGGACTAGTAAGGTAACAGATTTTGAGCTGAGGGGTTGAGCTGCGCTTGGTGGGGTCAAACTGGTGGGGGTACCATGTTTTTTGCTCCCATTTGTGATCCAAATGCAATGGATAATAAAATGATCACTGCGGATTCGAAATAGTGATGAACTTCTTTATCGGGTTGCTTTTATGGCTGATTTTTATTTGACACTAGCGACCCGTCATTGCTTTGTATGGTTTTTATGACTTGACAAAACATCGTGATTTTTTTATTATATATTCATATGTTTAATATTTATTTTTGTACACAAAGCTTCCGGAATAAATTCTCTAAATGATGCTGAAAACCACATCATAATCCGACCCGTTTAAAAAAATAAAACACTCGTTCACACAGACAGACACGAAAAGCAACTCTAATTAAAGTATGTACAGATAGTGAATACATCATCATTCGACTGGTAAGCTTAGTGGTTAAATTAAAACACTTTTATTTCAGAAAAAAAAAACATAATAAAAAGACAAAAAGTTTTACATTAAAAGTATATCAGTATACTTAAGTTTATTAAATTAGAACAAACCTGTAACCCTCTCAAATTATTATTATTCGATTCTTTGTTTTTGCACAATATAATTAAATCCGGCCATGCACTCAAACGATCCATTATGTTCACGCAATAACATTGACAGCCCGTAAGTTTCAAATAATAATATATATATAATATAAAAAATGGTGCAATAAAAATTAAACTCACACAAACTTTTGTTCAATCATTGCTCAATCTACAATATTAACCCTAAACGGTCAAAAAACATTGCGCATTTTGTGATATTGTGTAATATAATTGATCGCTTAGGGCCTGCCTTTGGCTTAAGTAAACCGAAAGTTTCTTTTTGTTTTTTTTTTATAAACGGTACTTATAACAAAATATTTATTTTTAGATTTGGCTGTCTTTCTATCTTTCTGTTTGTTCAGGCTACTCTCCAAAATGGCTGGACCGATTTTGACGGGAGTTTCACGGGCAGATAGCTGATGTTATTAGGAGTAATATATGCAACTTTTTGTCCCGGAAGCACGTTCTCGTGGAATCATTTCCAACATCCATGCTGGTGAAGCTGCGGACAGCAGCTATTTTTTTACAATTGTAACGTTGCACCCACAAAATATCATCATCTCTTTAAAAATAAGCACCTTTTTCATATAAGATAGATAGACTTGAAAGGAAGAAATTATGGGAGATCACGCCAGTCACCGCGTGAAAGTGCCACAGAGCCGGTGGCTTGAATGATTCATAATTCAGTGCATCTTCGGGTTAATGCAAGGTATAGGTAAGTACAACGCAGCTAGAATATTAGTATTGTGTGTTATGAAAAGGAATATTTTAAGCATGTAATAGGTTGGGGAAAAAGTTTCTTCGCATTTTTTAAGAAAATTCAAAACATTTTTTAATATAGTTTATTTACATTTAACTAAAGTATGTAGGTACCATTTTGTTCGATAACTTTTTGCCATCTTGTAGGTAGGGACATAATCCCATTGCTATAGAAATTTTGGGACTTCTGATCAAAATACTGCGACAAGTGGTTTTGGCAGTCCTCTCGTGATGTTAACCTGACACTGCCTAAAGAATTCTGAAGAGACCGAAACAGGCAGAAATCTGAAGGTGCAAGGTCAGGACTATACGGCGGATGCATTAACACCTCCCAGCCAAACTCTCTTAATTTTTGCTGAGTGGCTAAAGATGTGTGAGGTCGTTATCATGATGAAAAACCACACCCCTTCTGTTGATTAATTCCGGCCGCTTTCTCTCAACTTCTTGCTTTAATCTCATCAGTTGTTCGCAGTAGAGCTCAGAATCGATGGTCCTGGCTGGTGGTAACAGCTCATACTGAATAATGCCCTTCCAATCCCACCACACACACAGCATCACCTTGTTGCGAGTTAACCCGGGTTTCGCCACAGTCTGTGAAGCCTGACCGGCCTTTGACCACGACCTTTTTCTCACGTTCTTGTCCGTGATCGTACGTGATCCACTTTTCATCACCAGTTATCAGCTTCTTCAAAAATGGTTCGGTTTCATTACGTCGTAGTAAAGAATCACAAATGAGTACACAGTTCATTACGTTTCTTTCAGTGAGCTCGTGAGGTACCCAAATATCGAGCTTTTTTGTGTACCCAGTTTTTTTCAAATGTGCCAAAACTGTTTTGTGGTCAATTCCCTGTTCTTCAGCTACGTCGTAACTACTGATATGCCGATCTTGCTCCACTTTTTCAAAAATGGCATCCATTTTATCCGTAATAGGGCGACCAGAGCGACGTGCATCTTTGACATCAAAATTTCCGGATTGAAAACGCTTATACCAAATTTGTGCTACTCTCACAGACACTGCACTAGGTCCATAAATATCGCAATTTTTTTTCGCGGCTTGCGTTGTATTTTTACCTTTTTTATAGTAAAATTTTAAAATGTATCGAATTTCTTTATTAGATTCACTCATCTTGACAGTACGAAAAACAAATGAAAAACACACATTTTTCTAATTAAAATTTGGAATTATGTTCTTTAAAATTTAAACTTTCAATGATACCAAAACCAGCCGGATACAAATAGTATAGCCAAAGAGATTTTTTTACAAGTTCATACATACTATAATGCGAAAAGACTTTTTCCCCACCTAATATTTATGTGGCTTGTAGGTAGGGTTGCCAGACGTCCTTTATTTTAAAGGACGTCCTCTTTTTCAGACCTAAAAATTTAATTTGTCCCCTAATTTGAAATCTTCAATAGAGGACAATACTTTGTCCTTTATTTTATGGAAAATGAACGCACGCGTATAGCAATTACGTTAAGTTGCATCAGCGTGGTTTCGCACGATGTCGCAGATATACGCGGCGGGGGTGCGGCGGCGCGGGCTACCGAGTCAAGTGGCGGGGGTGGGGAATACGATCGGGCAAATATCGCGCTGATTCGCGCGTATTCGGCATTCTCTTCGCTAGTTGAGGTGACGCGTGATGTTAGAGAGTGTTTTATTTCGTTTGTACGCAACAAAATATACATCTTCTTTTGTTTATTTACTGCAGTAGTGTCGTGTCGGTGTTGTACGGAAGAGAACTACTTATCATACCTCACTAAACATACGCGATGGCTTCTGATACAGATTCTTCAGATAATAACAGTGGCGGTGAATCAAGTGCAAAGAAAAGCAAACGTCTTTGTAAATACAGGGAGCAATGGAGTAACATATATTCATGGGTAAAGCCGTCTAAAGATAATATTTTTAAAGCTTATTGCACGTTGTGAAAAAGAGACTTCCTGATTAGCAACGGTGGTTTGAGTAACCTCAAACAACACGATCGAGGTGCAGAACACCAGAATAAAGTGAAGCTGGCTAAGACAAGTAAGACTATTGATCACTTCTTCGGATCTCAATCTAACTCTCCATCATCCTGTGCGTTTATGAAGAAAGTTGCTGCTGCTGAGCTAACAAACGTGTATCATAACGTGGTGCACGGACATTCAATGCTTTCTCTGGATTGTACAAGCAAATTAGCTCCGATCCTTTATCCGGACTCGAAAATCGCTGGTGACATGCAATTAGGAAGGACAAAAGCTACGAAAATAGCATGTTCTGTACTGGCCCCTCTGTCTATAACACCAGCGGTAAAGCAATTAGTGGACCATGGCATATTTTATTCAATAGGGACGGATGCTTCAAATCACGGAAACATAAAAATGTTTCCACTGGTTATAAGATATTTTACCCCAGAAGATGGTTTGAAGCACTACCTTTTGGATTTTTACGAAGATGCTAAAGAGACCTCTGGTGATATATTCGTTAATATAAAAAATAAATTAATTGAAAATGATTTAAAAATTGAAAACATTTCTAGTTACTCAGCTGACAATGCTAATGTAAATTTTGGTCGTTTTAATTCGGTGTACACTCGTCTCAAGAATGAGAATGATCATATAATCGAAGCTAGATGTTTGGCTCACTTAGTTCACAACACCGCAAAACATGCTATTGGGAAGATGGAATTTGATGTTGGAAGTTTCGTAACAAAAACGTTTACATATTTTTCCAGCCATGCAAAAAGGACCAGTGAGCTTAAGCAAATATTTGAGTTTGTAGATATCGAATATGCGCCTTTGCTGAGGCACGTGCCGACACGATGGCTGTCATTGTATCCTGCCATTGACAGACTATATAAAAATCTTCCCGCGGTACAAGCATATTTTCTTTCAACCTCTGACGTCTCCAATCATATTTTGAAATACTATGAGACAAATATTACTGGCACCGAGGTGTTAGAAGCAGAATTATATTTAGCTTTTTTCCACAACACGTTGATAATTTTTGAAGAAACTATTCGTCAACTTGAAGGCACAAACGTCCTAATGTGCAACGTATACAGAATCATGAATAATTTAAAACAAAAGATGAACCAGCGAATTGAAGATGCCTTTTTTGGAATGTCAGTGCAGCAAATTCTTCTGAAAATGTCTACTTCTGTGGCTGAAAAATATACTACTATATTTTTGGAGTGGTATCGAAATGTGCTGACTTATTTAGAATCGCGATTCGATTTCTCGGAAAATAGTAATTTTCATTGTTTGCAACCGCTTACACTGACAAAAGAAGTTAAGTACCAGGATTTGTGCAATATGGTATCAAAACTACAGATACCTCATATTAACCTCGATGCATTGTATGAAGAGTTCTGTTTATTAAAGCCTTTATTGACGAAAATTATAGAGGATAAAAAGTTTGAAAATGCTCTTGAAAATTGGATTCAGATTCTCAAATCAACGGATGAAAACAAAAATCTGCTAAAAATAATACAATACGTATTTTCCATCCCAGTTTCTAACGCCCAAGCCGAAAGGATTTTTTCCTTGTGTACGAATACGTGGACCAAAAACCGAAATAAGTTAGATATTGACACTGTAAAAGCAGAACTACAAATAAAATCGAACTTCAACATGCAATGCAAAGAATTTTATCATTTCATTATAGAAAACGAAGAAGCTCTTAGAGCAGCCAAAAGTAACACCAAGTACAAAAAGACTAATTAGGTCGTCCTACTTACTTGGTTTCTATTTGAGACAAACTATGTTACATTGAGTCTTAATACATATTAACATTGTGTTTGAATTAATAAATGTCGCTTATGATACCACAACAGCATTTTATTAAAAATAATATGGTATCCTTTATTTTCATCCTATGTCCTCTAATTAATCTTATGAAATCCTTTAAAACATGAAATCGGAGCTGGCAACCCTACTTGTAGGACTTCAATATTCAAGAAGAGTTGTAGTTGTAGGGCCCGGAAATGATACTTTCGAGGAAATACTATAGTTACGTTGTGTTTCTTTTATAAATTTTGATTCCTCTTATGTGTTACTTTTATTTTACAGTTACTGTGGGTAAATTTAAATTGTTTCATTGATTATAATTGATTATTTTATAGAAATTTGTTTCCGATGCCACTTTAGCGTAGTTTAAAAGTTATTTCATTATCCATTTTTGAAATATGATAGGTACTTCAAAAATTGTTGTCAACGAAATTCTTTACCCGAATTAAATTACAAAAAACTATCGCGAGTATTTTTATTACAAAAAATTCGTTCGTTCGTTGCGTTCGTTGGCTTTTATTAAATTCTGGATTATGCATTCTAATTTTAAAATTTGGTACTGCCGCTAGTTCAAAATCAAGCCAAGCAAAATCATGTATAGTCGACCCGAGCTAAATAACAATAAAACATCTTGTATTGCTTTTTCTTGCAAAATGCGGAATTTAATAGGTTTTAATAAAATTTTGGGTTTTTCTGTAGATAGAGTAACTATAGTAATAGACAAGTCACTTATATAATAATAAGAATTTGAAAAGGAAACATTTACATCTTTATAAATGTGATACTGCGAAACAGTACAACTTTAAACTCTCTAAACAAAATGTAACCCATTTTAATCGACATAGAGACAAAAATCTTTTCTTCTTATTTACTTTTTGCAAAACGCGGATTCCAATAGGTTTTTATTAAATTCTGGGGTATGCATTTCCCGGTTAGTGTCGACGGATATGAACTGAGAGCTTCTAGTTCAATGAAGCGGGAACTCCACGGCGCGTACCGGCCTGTTTTTTTTTCTATATTTATTAACAAAAAAATATTTACGTGATTTATGAAAGCGACGAGAAATAATGAGGGTTTTCATGAAAATTCACGCTACCAGTTAGCGCCACTTTGACAACAGGTCTTCCATTTCGACAATGATTATAAAACATATATGACGATGTTCATCATTCGTTTCACTCATTCAGTCATGACTAAAGAAAATATAGGCACTATGACACTTTTGACAGGTGCCCGGACCTATCGTCACAGTGCTGCCACCTAGTGAACGTCATTTCAGAAAACCCTCACTAGAAATAGGATAGTCATTAATATGTTTTAATATTTTGTAATATGGTTCTTACAGAGAAAATATTTTTTATAGTATATCACAAGGATTCGTTTTTGATTTGTTATTTGATCTTCATTATAGTATTTTCAGTAGCTGGACAAGCAATTGGTACATGAGTGATCTTATGTTATATAGTGTCGAATTAATATTTGTATTTGAAAGTATCAAGTGACTAATGAGACAGAATTGTTAACCCCGGGGGGTCAACACTCATCAATAAGTTATTCCTTCAGTCACTTTTTAAGACACCTATGGCAAATATGAACCCCTTTCCCACCCACAAGAGGGGCAAGGGGGGAGAGGGGGGGGGTTCTGATTCTGAAGCATGTTCATTTCCCGTAGACCACACGCCATTTTAACCGCAGGAGCCACGTTTCTGAACAATACAACTGTGGTAATGCGTGTTTCAGAAACAAGTCACTGAAGCAACGAGTCGTAAGTTGTGACGTCAGTAAAGCTAGGCACAGATAGGTACGGGTCATTTTTACTCTTATCAAAAATCTTAATAAACTTATCATCATCTGCCTAGTTTTTTTCAGAAATGTTGGGAGCGCCTTCCATTCTAACCGGATGCAGCTGAATACCAGTATTTTACATTGAGCCACTGTCTATCTAACCTTTACAATCCAGTTACTGAGTAAAACGATAAGTTCCTCTTAGGCCAGGTTTAATTATGTCGGACCTACTCATTATCCGGCCCGAAAAAGTGTCGGCACCAGCAAATTTATCGGTCGTCCTTTGTCACTGAATAACTGACGAATAGTGTGAACAGCAAGCGGCGACATCCGGTCAGTGATAAAACTATCGGTCCGTCCTAATGTGAACCGGGCCTTAGTAAGACTGGTTTACTTTCAGGCTTCTGAGTACCCGTAATGACTGTCTATCTACGAATGGCCAACGGCCAACGGTTTAACAAAATCGACTTTAAATTAAAGTACAAGAATAAATAATAAGAAGATTTCAGAAGTGATTTTGGTAGGCTCGCGTTTGAGTAAGGGTTAGCGTTGATGTGGTAAAGTATAGTGTATGCTATAACTACCATGACTAATCCGAGTCGAGAAGGTCTACGCTCAATGAAGGGTTGGCAATCTGTCTTTGAATACTTTTTCTCTTGGATTCCTTGTCTAAGTTGAACAGGTTTTAACCATCTGACCACACGTATCAACTGTCATAAATTACAAAAGAATTCTATGAAAACTATTAGGTACTCAAATACATAAATATCAACCATTTTTTTACACAGACGGTTAAAGCGAATCTCTAAATGCATAAATCAACAGAGAAGTGGATAGAGTAACAAGTGCATGCCGGCAAGCCACTGGCATGGAATATACGACGGAAACAGATGTGAGAGGAGGATTATGCAGATTTGCAGTTAATTAATGTTAACAATACAGTAAATAGCCTTTCGAAACTGTATACAAAAATGGGATACAGGATTTGAAAATAACCTTTCTAGAACATGATAACTGTTCGCGCCGAATTTTGCATTCAGTTGGAGAGTAAGTGAGTGAGTCTTAATAGCATTCGTTTGCTATTCAATCACTTCACGTGAACGAGTGAAGCTTCGCGGCTCCGATCCATTCATTTTGTTAATCTGTCTCCGCATCGCGAACGGCTCCGCCGCCATCATCTTTATTGTATACGCCGCACCGCCCTTTAAAACTGCTAATTTATCTTCGTTAGAAATGCACGTCACTCGTGTTTGACGAAATCCGCATGCCACTATCCGCTCGCCAGGTCGCCATTTATCACTGTGCAATCGACCAAAATCCGATTTAATCGCATGTGTGTCGCATGATAAAAGGCTGCTATAGCCATAAATTATAAACTCAGCTGATTATGAACTCTAAATCATGTTGCATTATCGCTGGTGGAACGTGTTCCATCTACAGCTTCTGCTTCGTCAACTTGGCTTAAGAATCGAAGAAAGCGTGGCTGCTTAATCGGTGAGTGTACTGTTATTATGATTATCTTACCGATTGGGTGCAGATAGAAGCGTTCATCAATATACTTTCCCCGTTTCTATATACCTACTTCCCCGCATTATAAATTTACCTACCTCATAAACGCTTCGTTGTGATGACCGGGGCTCCAAGTAAACTGATTATTGAAAGAAGAACATAAGTAGTTCATACAATTTTAATGAATAACGTTTCCCATTTTCAATATAGACCTTAAAACCTTAAATATTACAAATCTTCATTGATCGACAACAGCCGTGCCGGATAATTAATTGCTACAACGAAAACCAAAATAAAGGTAAACAAAATACATATTAAAAAAACAAAAATATCATAAACAATGCAAAAACAAAATCCTCAGGTTGGAATTGAGCCCGATGACTAGAAAGCTTGACCCCTCACTATGCCCCGAGACCAACCCGTTTCTTGGCTACAAAGGCGATTATGTCGTTCCTTATTTTTCAATGAATGAATGAATGAATGCTGCCATTGATCATTACAAGGTACTGCGGGCCTACGAACCGGGCCTACTACGATTTTTTTTTAAACCAGGCGCGTTCCACGCAATTCATTTCACTGCCTGGTTAAATTTCGTATTATGAAATTCCTAATCCTGACCGACTTCCCGCTGGGTAGTTTGTCTATGGCTGGTTTGTAATTCTCTGCCGTAATGTTCAGAAACACAATTAAATATTTATCAGTAGGTTATGGTTTTATTATATCACGTACTCGTATTTTATGATAAAAATAATAGATATCTATTATTATATACAAAACTAGTTTCTATATTATATTATTATATATCTATATTAAACTAGTTTAAAAGTATGTGAAAATATGAACGCAATGTATATCGTGCTATTTAACTAATTCATAATGAACAGTTTTCTGTTTGCAAATTGTAACGCGAGATTAAGTTTCCGAACGTACTCCACGTATGTTCAGCGAGTGGGGAATTCCGAATTCGACCACTTCAATGGAAGTATTGTTTCACAAACTTTCACTATCGTATTGTTTGTTAAAATTTCCATTCGTAAGATTTTCGGAGTATCTCTGAATAAAAATATAGTGTAAGTGTTATTGAGTGGTTTTTAATTAATATTCAGTTATTAACATGATTTAATATTAATACAATTGTAATTATTATAGTTCAGTGCATGAGAGTTATCGCCTTCGTCGACGCGTAACTTATGTTCAGTGAGAAACATTGTGGGAGTTTTTACATTCCGAACGCATTAAATTGATCACGAAGTCGTCATCTTTTGTTCCTTGATTGACTATTTTGATGCGAAGAGTCACTTTACATGAACTCAAACAGTTCATATTCATCACACATGATATTTTCCTCTTTTACCTAAATAACACTCGAATAATTTCGCCAAATAACAACAACCCAAAACAATTCAATAAAAGCTCTTCTGAAGCAGCATAAATTAAATGGATTGTGAGATCAGTTTTAATATGACAAGAAATGTCTGAAATTACAAGGCATTTCTGTTTACGCCGTAAACTGCCTGGAAATAAGAGTTCATAATAGGCACATTGTTTGGCTGCACGATACCGATTTGCGTTATTTGGTAACAACTTTCTTTCGTTTCTTAGGTACTTCTATTAATTTAAATTCATGTTGAAGTACTGGAAACTATACTCGTACGGTAGTAGCTCATGATGCGGTAGAAGAATTTCCATAGTGAGCAAGATTGGAAACGGGGCTGACTGTCAAACTTACGCTGGATTTCAGTATCGTCACTTGAACACCGATAGCATCAGCCATCGGTCATATGCTATCATCCATCAATTAATTCAATAAATGTGTAATTCCATTCAAAATCACACCCTTTCTCAAAATAATCCTTCAAAACAAAGCCACAAAGGCAACAAAATGAAATAGTTTTACTGTCCCTCCTATGTTATTTTCCACATCACCGACTCTATATCTGCTTTGTCTGTTTGTCCGTTCAACACGAACCAACAGGCTTCTAAATTGGATATTACTTTCTGGCCACCGCATCGCTCCGTAACGTGAGCATCGATATATTGAAGTTTAAAGTCTGTTTTTGTGTGTTTGCAGTCAGAAACTGGGCAAAGATTTAGGTAAGCCTTTGAGGTGATTTGGAAAATTTGAAATATTGGAAAAAATAGGAGGAATGGTAGAGAGGGACGGATTCGACGATCCAGCTACCAAAATTAATCAGTGATAACTGATAAGGAAAATGCAAGTTGACGTTTAGGAAAAAACACCCTATCTTTATGGACGAATAACTAAGCTAGATCATTATATTTGTCAAATGTCAAAGTTACGAGTATAGTACTTATAATATATGTATTACAAATGTATGTAATAACAGTCACTCCACGTGTTGCGAGATCGAATATAATATTATACAGTAGCTTTTGCTACTTATTCCACGGGAACGTACTGCCGGGATTAAAGTATCCTTTGCCCTAACCCAGGTCATGTACTGCCTGTGTGCCAAAATTTTATTGAAATGCGTCCAGCCATTAAGATGTGAAAAGGTAACATATTGACAGACCGTTGCATTTATAATATTAGTATGGATGAAAACTCATTAAGGTCTAACCCATATTTAATTTACCGTAGTCAGTTTAAAAACGCCAAGACCACACAACATACTCAAAAATATACGATTTAAGAACCAAGAGGAAAGCATTATACAAATTTATTCCCAAAATTCAGCAGACAAGCTAACTGATGGAACTGATGGACGTCATTTTAAACCCAAGCAAGCGAAATCGTGAAATGCAGGTCAAAATAATCGTTGGGAGCACCGTATTTTTGCAACATAACAAGTTGTTCGGAGTTATGCTAGCGAATCTGATGCCTTTACGGATTTAGATGCTAATTTTAAATGGAAAAGTGGGCTGCGTTCACCAACTTATAGTTTGACCAAACATTTTCAGCTTCTGGTTGAAAGTTTGTTGATGTAGACGAGTTTATGTTTTTCGGTCATTATACTCAGCTTTATACTCAGAGTCAAACCAAAGCAGCATGGTTGGCAAAAAGGTCTTTATTTATAGAGCTCAGTTCTTTATTTTTTTTTCTAACAGGTTCGTATTTGACCACAACCACACCTGCATGCGTAGCATAGCCACTATAGATGCGGAAGAAACGGAAGACAAAATGACAGATTGTAGAAAGATTTCTACGGCACGATGTCAACATTCGAGAAGACTTTTGGTTAAGTGATTTCACTTCTCTTCTTAGAGTAGAGATAGAAGTGGTCAAGCTGCGCATGCTGATACTTTAGTAAGCAATGATAAGTTCGACGAGAGTGCACGCTTGTCTAGAAGCTTGGAAATTAAAGTAATCTATTCACATGAGTTTCAGTTAGTCTAGTTTGTAAAATTTTACCGTGAAAACTTATGTGAAGTGAGTTTGAAGTGAGCTGTCAATAGCGTCAATCCCTAGCATCAGGTGGAATGACAGCTTACTTTTAGGTAACTAAGTTTTCGGTTTCGGCATTTTAGACCGGCAGGACTCAATAGAGAAAGCCATATAAACAGTCCTTATCAACCTCTACACTATAAACCACACAGTAATTATGAGTTTCAAAACTACCGTCGTATTTCATATTTAACAAACTCAGTAGCCTAATTTTGCTGACCGCACTAGTATGAAAGCTTTAAACTACTGCTCATAACATCCAACACAAAATATCACTTTTTAGGTCAATTAAAAGAAACACACGAACATTTTATTAGGTATTTAGCGTAGTGCTAAATAGAATGATTCAAATTAAGGAAATAAAAGGCAAGAATATTATGTGACAGGAGGAACCATTTTTATTTATCTTGATAAGTGTCAAAGGTAACATTTATTTTTATACATGATATACATATTTATGACTTAATTAAATAGTAGATTGGATAAACAAGAGGCTAAAATTACCCAATATAGGAAAGTAGTGTATAAAGTAGTGTAATAATAAAGTAATAATAATAAGTTATAATTACTATTTACTCCCTCACAAAGAGGGAGTAAATAGAGCCGGAGTTATAATGGTTATTTACACTACTTTTTACTACGATTGCGAGAAAATAAAATAATCCAATACAATAAAATAGTTTATATATTTATTTAATTTTTGTAGGCGCAACGCAATGCACGCATTCTACCGAAGAGTACGCCGCTTTTAGTTCCATTTGCAAAAATAAAATGTTCTTTTTAATGAAACAGTAATAAGACGAGTCTTTATTTATTATTATTCTACTTATGAATAAAGACTTTTTCGTTTTTATAGGCTCGTTGGTAAAAGATAAAATTAAATTTAAAAAAAACTTTTTTCTCTACAGGAAAATATGCTATTTAATCTCCGCTCTGGTACGCTACACTGACGGACATATAAGGACGGCTGACCCAATCCATGGATACTGTCAGGGGTTCTTTGGGCTACTCTAAGGGCACAGTTTTATCTGTGAATTTTGTAACCTTAATTGGACCAGTGTAAGGCGCTATTACGGCTCCACGTAAGGCATCCTTTCTGAGGAATACATAGTCAGATTTCTTGAGGTCTTTGTGGACAAAAGAAATATTTACTTGTATGACGCGAAGCTGGTATTGGTTCCAAATATCTCATGTAATCACTGAGTTGGGAAACGTAATCCACAGATCGTACTGGAGTGACAGAAGAAACTGGCTGAAAGAACTCACCCGGTATCCTTAGGGACCCACCAAACACCATTTCTGCACCAGAAGATCCCGGGTCAACTTTATGAGCTGTTGTGATTCCTAAAAGAACCGTCGTGAGAATTTCTGTCCAACGAGTGACATTGTGGGCCTTAATCACAGCTTTCGGTGTTACATTGAATCGGTCGACCAAGCCGTTAGCTAGTGATGATACGCCGTCGTGTGTTGCAACTTTAGTCCATAAAGATCAGCAAGTGCTTTAAATAAATGACTTTCGAACTGGTGACCCTGGTCTGTGGGCAACCAAAGCGTGAAATCCATATTTCATGAAAAGCTCTTGCTACCGTGTCAGCCGAAATATTTAGTAGTGTAGTAAGATATATAAAAATATAATATAAATTAAACAATAAATACATATGCGATTATGACAAAGTGGAAAGATAGTGTTCTTTAACTCTACTTTAAATACTGCAACAGTTCGGCAGTTTCTAATAGCAGGCGGAAGTGAATTCCACAACCGTACCGCGTGCACAGTGAAAGCGTAGGAGTAGAAGTCGGTTGAGTGGGGAGGGGATTTGAGGAGATTTCTAAGATGCGACCTGCAAGGCGCATCAAAAGGGCAGGCGTAGGAGAAGCGTTCCCGCAGACAGGATGGCGTTTAAGGGTTGTGAAGAATGTAAAATAACAGACACAATATCCAAAAGTTCCTGCGAAGTCAAATAGGGAGCCACTTGAGCACCATACGATATTTTTTTTTTTAAAGCTTGTGGCGTGGACATCGTTCTTACGCTTTAAGATTAGCCTCAAGCGTACAAGAAAATATTTAAGTTTTATGTTTACGTAAGTTTATTTTATTTTGTACTTTTGAGTTCATTAAAAGCTTGTTTAAAAAAAAAAACAGATATTTGTAACAAATTTTCCTTGTTTCCGAAACTGCCGTAGCCATTGTGTTTGCTTGATACTGGACTTAGTTAGCTCATTGCATTCATATGAAGTAAACTTTCACCAAAAGGTTTTTTATCAGTCCTGAACAGATTTACGGTCGATATGAGACGACATCTTAAACTTTCTGCTATTTGCATAAAAAAAACTTACAGTTTCTGACATTGCAGTAGCTATGGTATTACTCAGCACTACTTTCTGGCTCATAGCAATCTTTATGATACAATCTTTATTCTATTGGGTTTTTTTTCATTTCCGAGATTATTTACGGCCGATAAGAAACTACTTCTGAAATTATTTTGCTATTGTCAAATTCATATGAATTTTTAACCCTATTTTGGCCAATATTTTCGTTGATTCTCTTTAGGTCCTGGTAATGCTTTGTCAATTCTTTTCAACAACACCAGAATCATTGTTCTGGATAAGCTTTGCTTATCCAGAACAATCCCCGTTTGACCCGTTTTGAAATTCCAATTCGTATACGAATTGGAATTTCAAAACGGGCCGCGCGCATACGCGTTCGTTCGCGATGTGACGTCATAGGCAAATGAAATCCTGCCTTAAAATTGTTACAAATATGAGCTATCTTTTGTATGTTCAGGCATTAAAACTCTTGTAGTTTTTAGCGGTTGAAATCTTACATGTTTTTGTCGGTCACACATAATGAACTTACCTCCAGTACACCGAGCGAAAAGACGTATTCACGTCAAAAAGGTCTAACAGATTGGCGTTAATTTATTAATTTGCATTTATTTTTGCTCGCATTCTTTAATTAGTATACCAAATTACTTTTCTCTCTCTCATTCCTCATATTCATCTGTCCACTTTCTCTAAGAGCTTTGCTATACTTTTAAAACCATTTCCATCAGTGCAGTCAGGTCAAAACCTCTAAGTGTTGTTGGAAATTGTTTCCACATTATCTCTGCCGTGTTTTTCTACCATGCGTTCAGGTACAGAATAGTACCTACAGAAGGTCGGCTCCATACAACGAATGGAAACGCACGCACACAAAGACACGCTTCACGTACAGCGAGTGCAAGCGCACTTGCGACGGGTATTCGGTGGAGATAAAATGAGATGAGGAGTCTATTGGTAACTTCTCCGACCTACAAGTTGCAGGTCGTGTGTTCCTTACCCAGACTGGCACTTCACTTTGTGTAATTTATTGCATCTTCAATACTCTCAAAACAATAAAGGAAAAAATTGTGAGGAAACCGTAAGTTCCTAGTACCAAAAATCGTAAAACCACTGAGCTCGCATGGTGAATTACGGCCCACTCCATCTAACAAACATGAGGCCTATATCCCAGCAGTACATTACATACGGTACATTATAGGCTGAATATACAAAACTGAGAAGTTGCTGCTGTTTTCGCTCGTCGTTTGAAGCCGGCCTTCTGTACCTACTATTCTGTGCTCCAGGGTAAGACGTGCGGAAGAAATGCTCCGACGTTTTCAGTCACTGAACAAAATGTTTTAACAAAAATATATCTTTAACTTTTCGTGACCTAAATTTTATTTGAGACTAGCTTCTACCTGCGACTTGGTTCATATGGAAGTCGTAAGACACCACAGTATACTAAAATAACTGTGCTTCTACAGCATTTATTTGTTTTAACTATCTGAAGCTCAAAAAATCTGTTACGAAACGTGGCTTAAGGGTCGTGGATCCGATAGGCTGTTTTCTTAGCTGACAATTTGACTAAAATAGCTTGTTATACATATCATGATAGACTGTTTACTTCTTTGTAGATATAGCGTGATGATATTAATTTCAGAGGTTAAATTAGTACTTATCAGCAATATTATAACATTTTTCTCGTGTAATCACAACATCGCGGTAAACTGCTGAAGAATACGAACATAATGCAATATTGCTACTCCCCCATAGTAAATAGCATGGTAATACACGAGTATTATTAACGCTATTTGCTATGGGGGGTAGCAATATTGCATTATATTCCTATACCAAATTACCTGTTTATTTTACCAAATAAAAGTCTGGTCAAAGTATAGTAAAGTGCCTGTAATTGGTTTGTTTCAAATAAATGCTTTGAGTTTAAGTTTGAATTTGAGGGTATATACGATTATAGCCTATACGTTGACTAGACTTTTAAAGAATATTTGTGTGATTTTTGCGTCAATCCGGAACATACATCCAGATGAAAAGACAAACGGATAAAAATTCTAATAACTATATTTTCGGCATCAGAATCGTTCTGTTAGCAATTACTTTTTTTTTTAAATATTCATGTACAGTTTTGACTTCGCTACGAATTTATTATATGTGTGCTTTCCGCAGAAAAGTTTAATGATAAAAGTTAATTATAAATCTAAGTGGATATCACGCGGAATAAAAAAATGTTGTAAAAGAAAAAGATTATTTCTCTGGCAACTTAGACAAAAAGCAACAAAGACGAATAAACAAAATTATATTAATTATTCCAAACTACTAAAAAAAAAAAACCACTAACGAAACGTGCGCAAAATAATTACAGAATTAAAATATCAAATAATAAATCAAAGACAACATGGCAAATGATTAATAAAGTACGGCCAAATTTACCTAGCGAACCCATAGAAAAAATTAAAGTCCTAAATAAAAGTATCACAAATCCTACAGAAATAGCTAGCGCATTTAATAATTACTTCATTGATAAAGTAAAACCAATCCTGGGTGCTGGTAAAAAAGTAACATCCCTAATTAATCATAGATCTAATTCAATGTTTTTAGCTCCAAGTACACCTCTTCATGTATTTAAGATAATAAAGGGCCTAAAAAATACAAAAAGTGTCGGATATCACGAAATTTCAACAAAAATTGTAAAAGAAGTAAATAATCAGATATTTCATCACTTAAGTCATATTATTGACCTGTCTATAGCAAATGGCGCATTTCCAAAAGATCTTAAACTGGCAATTGTTAAACCTTTGTTGAAAAAAGATGATAAAGAATTAGTCGAAAATTATCGTCCCATTGCCCTCCTTTCTATATTTTCTAAAATCTTTGAAACTTATTACAATACGGAATTGAATAATTACTTAGAAAATAACAATATCTTATGCAACGAACAAAAAGGCTTTGGAAAACATAAAAATATAAATATGGCTATCTTTGAGTTTTTTAAAAATGTGATGACTGCTGTTGATAAAACTACCCCTGTATGCTCCATCTTCTGCGATATGACACAAGCCTTCGATTATGTTGATCACACAATATTGGCTAGTAAATTGGAGGCATACGGTATAAGAGGAAACGTTTTAGAACTATTTAAATCTTACTTAACTGATCGAAAACAAATCACACAAATTACAAAATTTTACATAAAAACTAAAAAAGGAGAACAATACCAATCCAAAGTCAGATATGTTAGATATGGTGTTCCCCAAGGCAGCGTAATAGGACCTACGCTATTTATTACCTACATCAATGATCTCTCTAATGCAACCGTGCAACCTATGACATTATTTGCAGACGACAGCACAGTAAATATTACATGTAATGATAAAAATCTATTTGAAAACGACATAAATAAAGCACTAACATCTATAATAACATGGCTAATCAATAATAATCTAAAAATAAATATAAATAAAACAAATGTAATGAACTACAGTCAAAGACCTCAATATTCAATTAAATTTAAATTAATATATGATAATAATATAATAAATCAAGTAGAAACAGCCAAATTCCTCGGTTTAAAAATTGACAGTAGACTCAATTGGAAATGTCACATAGAAGACCTTTGTATAAAAATAAGTAGTTTATCTTTTGCGATGTACAAACTGGCACCAACAGTGAGTAGAAACGCATTATTGATTGCATATTATGGACTTATTGAATCAGTGCTTAGATACGGTCTAATATTTTGGGGTAATTCGACAAACACCGACATGGTATTTAAAATGCAAAAGCGTTGTTTTCGGACTATGTTTAAGATCAAAACTACGGACAACTGTCAACCACTCTTTATTAAATACTGACACCACCAAATACTGACACTTCCGTCACTATATAACGAGTATCTTGGAAATAGCTTTATTTGTTAAAAACAATCCTCACTGGTTTCCTCTTTTATCAGACAATGTCATTAGAAATAGACGTACTAAATATAAGAATTTCTTACAGCCTCACTCTGCGAAAACAGCACTCCTTCACAAAAGCGTGTTTTGTATGGCACCTTTAATATATAATAAAATTCCAGAGGTTATTAAAAATATAAACCAGCCAAATTTATTCAAAAGAGAACTTAAGAAGTTACTCACGGAAAAATGTTACTACTATGTTAAAGATTTTTTAAATGATAGTTTCTAATCTATATGTGTTATATTTTAATTTTGTTATGATTTTTATTTCTTAATTGTGTTAAATATATTTCAAGTGTCTATAATTCATTTTGTACGCCAATGGTGGCAAAACATGTTGAAACTCTCAGATTTTCACTTTCACATCCATATTTTCATGTTACACATGTTTACAAACAAATAAATATATCAATATATATCAAAATAATATATAATATATCAAAATATAGATACAAACATAAAGGAATTTTTCGCATGAAAGGTGCTGAGATTTGAAATAGAGTAAGTGCGCTAAGAAATTGTTTCGTTTGATATTAGATATGAGATTTTAATGGGAATTCAATTTTCATTGAAATTAATCCATTGTATTGTTTTCAATCGGAGCAGCCGAACTGTTTAGTAAGGTTTGTTTTGAAAATGCATTCTCAATTGACCCACAATACAGTCTTCCTTAATATCTGCTTAATTTCCAGGTGTAGTAATCAATGCATCGACTTAATTGAAGTGCAAATTTCCACTGTACTACTAAACGCCGACAAGACTCTTCAAAAATTCATACTTTTCAAGGAATTTAGCTTAACCACTTACACCAAAATCAAAACATGGAACCCTGGTACCCACACGATACATACTCATGCCAGTAACCTCTCAACTTCCAGGTTCTCAAATTTTCATCCACACCAAACTCTTTACACAATGCAAGGTATAACAAGAAAAGTTTTAGTCGATTTACCGTGGTCCGAGTCTCATTATATGAAACACCTACTTTGACAGGCAAGTTCGGGAACTGTACTTTAGAAGTTAAAGTGTTTTCTGAATATAAAAAGTTGTTTTATTTTGCTTAGAATGGAGTTTTACTCGTGTTTTTTTGGGGGTACAATGTGCTTTGTGTTTTATGGAGGGGAATGGTGTAGGTAGGTTTTTCTTTGTTGTGAAGGTAAATGATGGTAAAGGTAATTTTGAAGTAAGTGGAGTTACGGTTTTAGTAGAGATTATTGTTAATGTGGGTTTTGGGATAGACCGATAACGTAGTGTGTCTTAGATGATGTTGTAGATAAAACGAATGATTTCAGTCCTTTGTTAATACAGGGACTGTACCATTATCACTTGCATAAAGTTTTAGTGCAGAGCAGGTTAAGTTGACAGTCATAGATGCATCGTACATGGATTTAAATCGCTTGATCGGTTTATTAAATTACTATTAATTTGTTTGCGTTTTTTTTCTGTATTATAAATAATATTATCTAAAATTTTAATACTTATGTTCCATGTTGGTTTATGTTCGAAGGCAATGTGAATTGTCGCTGAATAAATCAATTGATAAATTGAATTTAATTTGACACTTCATTTTTGTCAAATATTGACCTGTCTTTGTTTCCATATTGAGTTCATGGTAAACACCAAGCCTTAATTCCTCCTAGAAATCATTCAAAAGATCATAAGCAACAGGAACAGGCTACCGCAAGTACAAACTTAAACTAACATCCATAATATAAGAGGTTTGTTAGTCAAACTTGAACTACAAGCGTAGTATATACGGTTAATATTGAACCGACCCATGGAAGAGAAAACACGGAAGTCCTGTATTTTACTTACATACCAGAGTTTATCTTAGACTCAAACAATTAAACCGCACCAATTTCAAATTGTCAAGGAGTCGGTCAGCAGAGAGATGAAGATAGTTGCTCATTCCAACCATAGTAGGTTCGATGAACGGGCAAGAAACTCCATGGATAGATTTTAAATCAATATATTGTTACAAAATATTGATTACGTCATTCATGTTGAATTTATACATAGTTTCTGAAAAATAAATAATAGTCAGTCTAATAAACAATGATTTTTTTAATGGTTATAATAAATGCCCCAGGTAATTAATGGCTATCAAAATAGTACCTAACCTTTGGTAACGATAACAATTCATATTTTCATGTCCGGCAGTGTTTAGTGTTGTGTTAGGAATTAACAAGCCCGGATCATAATAATACAAAAAATACTCAAAAGATTCTTTAAACTTTTGATAATCAGCCAGCATTTACAACCTAATCTAGTAATTAAAGCACTAACAAATTAACCAATTCCATTAAAACCTTCCTAAAGCACACATTTACATTAAAATATTCAAATTCAAACACGTCAAATACGGAATGGCTTTCAAATATCACTTTGTCAGTTTCATTACCTACGTTTAGTATTCCGTTTGAGCAGATGGACGGACTTATACAATATGCAGCGTACTAGCTGAAGCCGTGGCTGGGTTAATGTAGCTATTACATGTATTTTTGTAGTTGTAAGTAATTGGCAGATTTGGAATTGAATAGTGATGATGTTTGGTCTGCTTTGGTGATTTAAGCTGATTGTTGAAGCAACTGGGATCAGTTGAAAGGGAAAATTTGCTTTGTTATCATCATTAATGGCCAGTCATAGTTGGATTTCCTGATACAAGGCAACTCGTAATTAATTAAGGCGGCACCTACACCTATTATATTATTGCGCAATATAATTAAATGTGTAACGCTTTTGACCGTTTGCGGTTAGTATTGAAGACTGCACAGTGATTGAACAAAAGTTTGTTCGAAATTTAATTTTATTACTTATTTCCATTGCACCATGTAGGACCTTTACTATGCAATATTTTTTACGCTCTAGGCAGGTCTTGCTCATGCAAAAGCATTGACGCTTAAGGGCCGTCAATGTGCTTGCGTGAAAATAATTGATCGTTTGAGTGTAAGGGCTGATTTGGAGATATGATTAAATTGCGCTATAAAAATGTTGCTGAAACTTAATGTAGGTACAGGGGTCGTCTTAGCCACTAGATTCGGGGTTAAGTCTAGGCACGTTTATACAAAGAAGACTAGAATTAAGTAGTGCTTTTTAGTCGTCATGGTTTGGAAACTGTCTAATTTGACTGGTAGACTCGCGAGCTGGCTTATAAATTACCTAATTTACAAGGGTTTTCCAAACCCAAGTTTAATTAACAAATCTAGAAACGTGCAAGTAAGCAGAAATCTAAACCGTCGAAAACCTAATCATAATATGTTTCTGTTATATGTATGAATCAATTACAAATCAAAATAATAAGAAAAACAACGGCTAAACAAGGGTCCAATAACAAATATATAGTTTCACCACCATCCATCAAGAATTTTCCTTCACTAAATTCGTTAATAATACTGATTGACAAGCAGCGTTAGCTAGAAACAAAGATGCTTCATGAATCATTGGTTGTTGTTACTGCCACAAGATAAAAACGAAAGGTTCACTCGTAACAAAGTGATTAGAAACTAATACATGAGTCGATCGATAGATAACTTTTTGTTATACGAGTAGACTTAAATCAAGAGAGATTCAAAAAGATAGAATATCAGATCAGTGAAGTCAGTAATGGAATGTATTGATAATTCACTGTCCTTATGTGCCTAGTCTACACTGCCCATTTTTAGAAAAAAATAAGATCAATAGGAATCGGAAGAAAGTCCACAAATTCATCATCATCATACGAGCCGATTGACTTCAACTACTAGATATTAGGCTCCAAGATTTAGATACCACAGAATAGAACCTTTGGCACTTGCATATTACTTTGCTCATTCATCGTTTCTTTAACCGGAGGTTTCCATGTTTTTTATATTTCATTGTGGAGAGTGGTGCTTCGATACTTATCTACTTGGTGGTTGCTATTGCTGTATCATCGATGTAAATGATCGTTTCAGCTTTAGGTGCAACAGTATTTTGTTAAGGTTCGTTAGCAACTGAGGATTCGGCTTCATTGTTTTACGCGCTAAGTAAAAACAAGAAGGTGTTTTCAAAAGTAAATCTCATTCATGTCTCTTGATTTCCCCCTTTAGTTAGGTGGGTTGACAGTTATTTGGTGAAAGGTGATGTTTGCATCCAAACAAAGGTGAAGTTTGTACAAGTTTAAAATACATCGTCTAACTGGGCCAGAATCCAGGCTGGTACTGGGAGACAAAAGGGTATACCCGATAAAACTTTTCCCGACTTGGGTAGCAACCCTAAGACTACAGATTTAAAAGACCAACGAGACAGATGTTACTGCTTTAAGCAAGAAATATATCTGGCGGACCTCGCTCCCTGTCTCCTTTCTGCTACTTTCATTTTACGGCACCATTTCACGTAATTTCGTTCAATTAATTGTGATGAACTCAATCTGTTGATCGGTTTGTTTATATCCCATTATTATGGAGTTCGTTCTCTGTATCCAAGTCAGTTCGGGCACACCCAAATACTCTGAATTATTTTATTCCGAATTTCGATGTTCCGATTTTCAAAAGTCCGGATTTCATAATACCTAAGAATTATAATATCTATTATTAAAAATCAAGAAATTTCTTTTACCGAAAGTCGTAAATGCTCTTTGTTTGTTTTCCGATTTTTGTTCGTTCCAAGAATCAAATGCTCGATGGGTTCTCGATCCGCAAAACGACATTCCAATTTTCAATACTTCGAATAAATTACTAAAATTGGGTTTTTGATTCTGGTTCAATTAGTATAATATTCAGTTATATAAATTCAAAACCCAAGTAACGTTTAATTTTTTTTAAATATTCTTTTTTTGTGTTTTATTCTTCTCCTTATATTCGGGGAAGATTCCGTTGAGGGATGGTGTATGGTTTTGCTGAAAGACCATATTGATAGCCCCGTATCAAGGGAAAATCCCATCTAGGGATTACGACGACTTTTATAATATACCTGTGTCGGGTACCATCTACTGTTATTGAATCCTTTGGGTTAAGTTAGGTTAGAACAGTGGTCATTAACGCCAGATCCCGTCTATTGTTGTTTAATCATTTAGGTTAGGGTAGAACTGTGGCCATTAAAGCGCGAAGGTGAGCGAGCGAACCGAGCATGCCGCTGTAGCGGCCATCGAGCGCCAGATCCTCTCTATTGTTTGTGAATCATTTGGGTTGGGTTAGATTATCATATAGTTTATTTCGGAATTCTAATTAATCGGTACTTTATTATTAAAAAACCAACCACAAATGGTGTTATTTGCTGACGATACTTCCTTAATTTTTAAGATAAATAGACGTGCATCAAATCTTGACGACGTAAATAACGCCCTACTGCAGGTACATTATTGGTTCACTGCTAATAATTTAGTATTAAATGGGAATAAAACTAAATGCATAAGATTTGCTTTACCGAGAGTTAAAAGTAATGATTGTGACATAGTATTGAATAAAGAGAAACTAGAATTCGTCGATAAAACTGTTTTCCTGGGGATCACGCTCGACTCAAGGCTGCAATGGGGTCCTCATTTAACATCTCTTGCAGGACGGCTAAGTTCAGCAGCATATGCTGTGAGAAAAATCCGTCAATTTACTCATCTAGATACCGCGAGGCTAGTCTATTTCAGTTACTTTCATAGTATCATGTCTTATGGTATTTTACTATGGGGACGGGCTGCAGATATCGAGTCTATTTTTATTCTGCAGAAAAGAGCCATCAGAGCAATATATTGCCGCCGCAGGCGCGATTCTCTAAGGGAACTGTTTAAAGATATTAACATCATGACGGTACCTTGTCAATATATCTATGAAAACATCATGTACGTAAGAAAAAAATTAAATCTTTTCAGTAGAAGAGGTGAAAGAAGAAATAGGGACCAATTAGTTCAACCAGGTTTAGACTGGCTAAAGTAGACTCATCCTTCATGGGGTACTGTTTAAAATGTTACAATAAAATACCTCCCCACATACTCCAACTGAATGAAACAAAATTTAAATCTCGTATAAAACGTACACTATGCAGCCAAGCATATTATAAGTTGGGGGATTACATCGCTAACAAAGATGCTTGGCTCAACGCTGGTCCTGCTCCACAGGGGGGCATAAATTAATTGATTAACATTCGAAAATATTGTTGGAGCTGCTGAAGATTGTAAAAACAACAACATCTTTGCATTGTATAAATTCAATTTCTTAACAATGTATAATTGCATATCACATGTGTGAGCACTATGTACCTACTATAAAGCCACCATTTACTAGGCTCGTCTTTCATTGACTTGAATGTGCCCTGGCGGCTGAGAGTATGTCATGCTCACTCAAATGTTTCGCTGGTGGTGGCGTGTGTGTTGGATCATTAAGTTCCCTTCAAAATGGTTGAGCTGAATGGTGCTGATCCATGCGTCATGTTCGTGAACGGGCGCCGTCAGTAGGGACTGGTCAACTCTTGGCTGCCACGGCTTATTTTAATTTAAATTTTTGAATTGTTTTTTTATCTTTTTTATTACGGATACTTTAAACGTGCCCGTCTTTCTACATCGTTCTCACATTTTTAATTTGAACATGAATGATGTAAACAATTTGTTTTTTGTAACTATATATTGATTTAAAAGAGTGTCCATGGAGTTTCTTGCCCGTTCTTCTCCATAGGTACCTACTACGCTTTGGAATGGGTAACTAGCTTCATTTTTCTGACTGACTGACCCTTTGACAATTCAAAAGTGCCTGTAATTGGTTTATTTGAAATAAATGCTTTGAGTTTGAGTTTTGAGTTTAATAATCGGAATTCGTCTTTTTGATGTTTCCAATTATCATTAGGTCGAACTTTTTGTTATTCGATCTATTGAAACTCGGTATTTTGAGAATAGTATAGGATTAATGATAAATCGGAGTTGTTATTTAAGGAATTTTGAACCATTCGGAATTATGAAAATCGGTATTTTGAAATTCGTATTTGTGATTGACGGAATAAAGTTTTTCGTATTTATGTAGTGTTCAGTTCACGTGGGGCTTCAATTATTATTTTTGTCTTTTGTTTTTTAGGTTTGGCTCACGACTCACATTCTTTTACTGTGATCTTTGAATGTGAGATCTGTACATCTGAGTAAAAGCTTATGGTATTATTCATTAAGGAGCTAAACAATTTTTGTAATTTGGGGTCTGGTTAAGATTTTTATAATTATTGTGATGATAATAAGACAAAAATATGCCTTACGCCGTAACCAGAAAGTGTTGAAAACTCAAATTGGTTTAAGGTTGAATTGGATCTTGTTTTTGCATTTTTTATTTTTACAAGAAATATTACCCGAACCTCACATAAAAGATAACAGACCCCCAAACACATGAATACCGAAAACCCTTCTTTATCAAAACATTTTCTGTTCTTAGATATAAACCGACACCCAAACAAACATCGGTATACTGTATACCAAGTACCAGCTAGCAAAAAGATTATTTTGCAAATGAAACCGCTGGGAACGTTGTATACACACCAATTTTCGGCTCCACTGGCCCGCGTAATGTTATTTATTTATTACTAAATGACAGGATTTGATATAAATAAGCAACATTATCTGTGTATGCCGTATGTATACCGTATACCGTAAAGTATGGCTTTGATAAATATTTAGATACCGCGATGGATTTTGGAAGGATACTTTTTACTTGTGTCTTCTTTAAATCGTTTTTTTTCGGAGGAGTTTAATTGGGATTGGATTGATATGGGTTTCGGAGATTGAATTTGCTAATACCAATGACTGATACCTACAATATTTTATCATGTTTTTCTCTAATATTCCCGGCTAAACAATATATTGATAATGTTAATACGTGGCATTTTCAATATGACATTAAAAACAGCAAGCATTATGTTTATTATTATTTCCTTTAATTCATTATTTACAAATAAATTACATTTTAAAATATTAGAATATAAAAAATATAAAAACATTTAAAAATATAAAAAAATAGTAGACCACCGGTATCGGGAACAGGGTCCAAGCTACCGGCGGTCAGGGCTCCAGAGAGAGGAACCTCCTAACAATGCGAGCCGTGTCCAGAAGTACCGCTTTCTGAATCAAGCCCTTGATCCAGCTGCCCAACGAGAGCCTACTCAGGTGTTGGTCGAGGCTCTTGGCTATTATGCCATTGGCTGTCACGACTATCGGCACAATGATCGCTGAGTCCACATCCCACATGTCGACAACCTCGCGAGCCAAGTCTAGATACTTGATTTGTTTATCTTTCTCGGCTTTCACGAGGTTGCCGTCATGCGGGACCGTTATGTCAACAATAATTGCCCGCCGCTCTAATCGATCCACCATCACTATATCAGGCTTATTGGCAACAATAGTTCTGTCAGTGATGATGGATCGATCCCAGTACAATGTGATATGTCCATTTTCGAGAACTGGGTCGGGCACATACCTGTAGTACGGCACTTCTACAAGGCTGTATTTCAGAGCAAGTTGCTGATGGATAATCCTGGCTACAAGGTTGTGTCTATGCAAGTACTCTTCGTTAGCTAGACGAGAACATCTGGAGATAATATGTCTGATGGACTCACCCGGACGATGGCATGCCCGACACACGTCAACCGTCCCGTCCTTCATAATATGTCTCCGGTAGTTATTCGTTAAGATAACTTCGTCCATAATTGCACAGACAAAACCTTCGGTTTCTCCAAAGAGGTCACCGAAACGCAGCCAGGCTACGGATGCTAGTTGGTCTACATCAGGCCCATGTAGGGCCCGAAAAAAGCGGCCGTGAAGCTCCTTACTCTGCCATACTTCCATGCGATCATTAGTGTCAAGCACTACTGGTTTGCGCCAGTTCTCTTTAGCTATGGAGAGCGGGGTGAGGCCCTTGTTCACTGTGACCAAATCTCGATGCATCCCCACGTCGGCTTCTAAGAAATATTCCCTGAGACTGCATATCTCGCGATTGTGGAGGGTCTTAGCATTTAAAAAGCCTCGACCTCCACACTTTCGCGGGATATACAGCCTCATTACCGATGATCGTGGGTGATGCAGTCGATTTGCAGTCAGCAGTGTACGGACCTTCCTATCCAGGGCGTCGAGTTCGGTCTGAGTCCATTTGAGTATGCCGAAAGAGTACATCAAAACCGGCATGACCCAACCGTTAAAGGCGCGCACCTTGTTTCCGCCTGATAAAAGACTATTAAATACTTTTTTCAGGCGGCCAAAAAAGCGCTCCTTTAACGACTGCTTCATGTCAGTACCATTGATGCCCAACGCTTCCGACATACCCAAATACTTATAGGTTTCGAATGCGGAGAGGGCTCTAAGATTTATGGAATCCGAGATTTGTGTTCCGACGGATTCCACAATCTCCCCTCGCTTTACATGCATGACCGCACATTTGTCCACACCAAATTCCATCCTGATGGCGCTACTGAAAGTTTCAGTTACTTTCAGTAGCTCCATCAGTTGCAAATTGTTGGGGGCAAAGAGTTTTAGGTCATCCATGTAGAGGAGGTGAGATATAACCTGACCATCTCTCCTCAGCCGATAGACTAGACCTGAATCCTCCAACAGTGTGCTTAGAGGATTCAAGGCTAAGCAGAACCAAAGCGGACTCAAACTATCACCCTGAAATATGCCTCGCTCGATCCTTATCGGTTCGTTATTCCTCTGGATATTTCGACATCCTGGATAGTGAAGGACAGTTCTCCATTGCCCCATACATGACTTCAGGAAGGTGCGCAGAGTTGCATCTACTTTATACAACTCCAGCACCCTCATGAGCCATGTATGTGGCATCGAGTCATAGGCCTTCTTGAAATCTATCCAACATGTCGACAGATCCTTTCGGGAACGATGAACCTGTTGGCTAATGGCCATATCAATGAGGAGTAGCTCCTTAGTACCACGGGACCCGTTCCTACATCCATTTTGAGAAGGAGACATGGTGGAGTTGGTGTCTATATGTTTGTTAATTTTAGCTCTCAAAATGGATGTAAGAACTTTATAGACCGTCGGTAAACACGTGATCGGCCTATAATGTTTGGGTTCCGCAGTACTACCTGATTTATTGAGCAGGTGGGTAACTCCTGTTGTTAGGAACTGGGGTAGCGAACCAGATTCTAAAGCAACCTGGTACTGAGCCGCCAAGCGAGCGTGCGACCTACCAAACCATTTGATGCAGAAGTTATTATTATTATTATTATCATTTATTTCAGGTATTTACCCATAGCAATGCATATTACATCAGAATAAATTAGAGATTACATTATTAAAAAGTAAAATTAAAATACATAAATTAAATTTAAATTAAAAGACAATTACATACGTCTGAGCAGGTACACACAACGAAACATTTCAGACACAATGTGATTAGTACATGCACATAAACGGGTCAGGAAAGATGCCTTGAGTCTTCTCATGAACCCAAAAAAAACTGTAACTCTGTTCTCAACGAACATGTCAGTTGCACTACACCGCCAGGGCAGCTTCAATACAGCTCTAAAGGCGTTAATAGAATGTACACGAAGAGTGATATAAGCACCCTTCGTGTACCTGTACCAGAGTTGACTGGTGTAGAACGACTGACAGTAAACCTTGAACAGAGTTATTTTAACTTGGTTGGAGCAGTGCGAAAAGCGTCTAGCCGACATGTTGCTTCGAAATGCAATATTGCGCCTCTGTCGTTCCAGATCAGCGTCATCTGCTAAATCATCCCGAATTATGTGACCAAGATATTTAAAATTACTAACAATGTTTAGGGCAGTTCCACACAAATTGATCGGTAAAATATGTTCCGGACCTCCCCCCCCCCCCCCCCCCTCGGTTTCCGGTATTTAAATATCATAACCTCCGATTTCTTAACATTATAGGTGAGACAATGTTCAGCTGCATATTTCTCGCAGATCGCAACAAGTCTCCTTAAACCGGTGGCTGAGGGACTGAGCAGCACCATATCATCTGCATAGCGTAGGTTACATACTGTGCTGGCTGCATACTGTGTTGTATAGTTGTATTTATTTGTTTAGCTAATAACCTTGTCGTAATATTTTCTGTGGAATACGAATATACTAAAGAAGATCTTGTAATGGTTTGGCTATAAAGACAGCAAAATAATTATATTTCTGTAAAAGTCTTGGTAATCATTATGTTTATTTAGTTGCTCGCCAATTTTCACTAATCGTATAGGAAATAAGAAGAATGTACGTTTGTGCGTGCATGTAATGCGCGTTTGTCAGGGTCTTATCCTTTTTCACTAAGCTCAGAGATGATAATTATAAAATGGTGACTGACTGGACTCAGATTGTATGGAATGTTGAAAAATTATACGAGGAACTGTATGCATCTCAATCTGCAGAACTAATTCCTCCCGACGATGATTCTAGAGCACCCCCTATTTAACGTCAAAATTTGTAAATCTTACTACCTATTTTACCATGTGAGGTCATAAAAGCCCTACACGACATATGTCTCCTGATGAAGATGGAATCACAAAAAATGTGATATTTCAAAATTAACTAACTATCGTCCAATTAGCTTCCTCTCTCAGGTATACAAGCTAATACTCGTATTCGCTAAAATACTCACTAATCGACTTACCCGTGACTTAATAAAAATTTAAAATCCTTCTTAATAGAAGGATTTTAAATTCTATTTTTCGACTCTAATGAGTCGGAAATAAAATGTTGGTGATGGTTGACCAATGACCAGTATGTCTATCTTGGCCATATTCTTTGATTTGGCAAAGAGCATCAACAAATAAAGATATCGAGAAGAATACAGCTTGGATTGGCCGCATTTAACTAATTGGACGACATTCTGAAATCAGCCAAAATTCCACAATATCTGAAGTCCCGCCTCTATAACCAGTCCAGTTCTACCCGACCATGACGTATGGTGCCGAGACGTGAACGCTCACACAGGAGGCAGTGGACAGGGTGAGAGTGGCACAGGGAGTTATGGAGCGTTTCATGATTGGTATAAGGCTTATAGACCGAATCCTAAGCGTCGAGATCCGAAAAGTTACGAAGATTTTCGACATCGGAAAACGAGTTTTGGAACTCAAATGGAGTTGGGCAGGACACCTGGCAAGGCGCAGTGATGACAGGTAATGACCGAGTGGCTTCCATGGACTGGGAGATGAAATGTCGACGAAATTGTGATTACCATCGTGGGTAGAACCTGGTTGAGGCTGGTACAGGAGCGTGAGGATAGGCACATGAAAAGAGAGGCCTATGCTCAGAAGTGGGTGAAGTGGGGCTGTGGGTGATGATGATGATGAATCCTTTCTCAACAGGATACTCTTCTGTTTTCCTGTTATTTTGTCAAAAGTTATTTGGAACCTTCACAATACCTACTGGAATGTTTCTTTTTTGGAAATGTTATGTAGGTTATTAAAATATAAATAACAAAACAAACTGAAGAGTACTGTCTTTGACGTTTTCTTTCGCCAAACGTATAAATTTACCGTTTATCAATTCATAACCTCATTTTGAGGCATCAGAACATAGGTATTTCGTTTTACTTCTATTCTAGAATTTTCTTTAATGAAACTTCACAGATCTCAATGGAAATAAACCAAAGAGCATTAGCACTGACAAATTCTAGACAGATTTGCTATAACTTTCAAGTAGCCACTGCAATTTTCCGTAAACACGTTACATGCAATAATCACTAAACCCAAAACATTACTTAGCTCCTCCACATAAAGTCCAAATTCATTTACACTTTTTTAATAAAACAGCCCCGAATAAAAATGATCTTTATTTCGTGGCAAACAAAGATGAAATTACCGTATAATTCACAAGAAAACGTTTCACTACATCTGACGGGGATTTTGTTTCGAGATTTCGTTCCGTACACAAAGGCTAGGAGAAATATTGCTGGCTAAATATGAGAAGACATCTCTGTTGTTTCTTACCTAAATATACGGTAGCGTGTGCAGGGTTGGTGAATTTTTTTTATTTTATTTCTGTGAGGAAAGCGTCCAGTATTTTCAACACAGGCAATTATAGCGGTGTGGAGGGCAATAACGTTCACTATTACTGACGGTGCAATGTGTGTGATGTCAATTTTTAACCGACAAAAAAAAAAGAGGAGGTTCTCAAGTCGACCCGTATATATATATTTTTTTAATTTTTTTTTATGTATGACCACGCATAACTTTTTACAGAGTAGTCTGATTTTGATGATTCTTTTTTTAATGGAAAGAGTATACGCCAAAGTTGGTCCCATTTAAAATTGAAAAACGAAATCCACCCCTGAAGGTAGAAAAATAGGGGTTAAATGATTTCTCACCTACAGAATGTTCCCTTGTGAACCGATTCTGTTGAAACTTGGCACATATACGTAGTTCTAATGATGCTTCAACAAAAAAGAGACCTGAAGATCATCTGATGATGGAGACGGAAGACAGTCGAGAGGGCTCCTCGACAGCTGACAGCAGTTAGATCGTGTTTGGGCTTATTTCATTCATCTTGATGAGAACTTTAAGCCTAGCTGGAGTATGACTGTCATAGAGGGTGTGATTTTGGGTACGGAAGGCAGTCGAGGGAAGTTCTAAATATTAGCAGTGAGAGCATACTCAAAACATTCAAAAGCTTATAAATTAATAAAGACAATATTAATTACAGCTATAAACAGCAAATCCTTAACTTCTGGCATAATCCCTATAAGATGGAAAGTGGGAAAGATGGTGACTATACATAAATGGGATAACAATTTCAACATAAAAACTATAGGCCCAATTCAATTTTGAGAGGGAAGCCGATAGTAGGATTCAGCTGGGATGGGCAGCATTTGGTAAACTTCATCAGTTCTTCTCGTCGTCTATACCGCAGTGCCTAAAGACGACGGTCTTCAACGCGTGTGTCCTACTGGTTACGACTTACGGAGTAGAAACGTCGACACTCACGGTGAGACTGGTCCATAAGTTTAAAGTCACTCAGCGAGCTATGAAGAGAGCTATGCTTGGAGTCTCTCTGAAGGATAAAATCCAAAACGACGTTATCCACCAGAGAACCAAGGTAATCGACATAGCTCAAAGACTAAGCAAGCTGAAGCTGCAATGGGCTGGTCACATCTCTCGTAGAAGTTCAAGAGTGGAGAACGCGTTTAGGCAAACGTTGTGTGGGGCGCCCGCCGGCCAGGTGGACTGACAACTTGCGAAATGCGGCTGGCAGAGACTGGATGACGAGAGCCAGGGATCGGACTCAATGGCGTTCACTAGGAGAGGCTTACGTCCAGTAGTGGACGAATATAGGCTGATGATGATGATGATGAATGGTGCAAAAATAAAGAAATGTATTTGAACTCAATGAAGTGTTACTACGTTAAATATACAGGAACAAATAATCTTATAATTAAAGGCAAAGTAATAATAATAATAATATTGGCAACACCGCTGTGTCAACAAACCGTCTAATTTTCCACTTTTTTAAAATTTCAACAGTAATAATAATTTTGACTCATTCTTACATCATTTCATCATTTTAAAGCAAACCTAAAACCTGAAAACCATTTTTAATCGAAAATATAGCCATAATACCAGAATGCAATAAATTTGAACAAAAACTGCCGAATCGGAGGTGACATGACAGATGTCACCTCCGATAAAACAAGCTATAAAATAAATAGGAAAATGAAGATATGTTGACCAGATCAGCCGCACTACGAGCACGCCCACCAACTCCGGATTCCTCGCTCAGCTCCGCCTCGCCGCCGCCGGTATCCAGCCCCATTGTGAGCGCTGTGACGACACCGGCCGCGGTAGTTGCGTCGAGCTCGAGTGATGAATATTTTTCCCCGCCCACGACGCCACCACCTGCTCGTCGACGGGGAGGACACCGGCCGCCGGACGGCTTAGGACCTCGAGGCCCACCGGCCTCTGATAGGGTCCCAGCTCCCGGCGGAAGTGTGCAGCGCATGAGATGGACACAGTCCATTAACGAAAACGTCATGCGCTCATACTATGGGGCTACAGAGGGGGGAAACAATCTGACCGCGTACCGTGTTCGGATGCTCTCTCTTTTTCAGGTGCTTGAGCCAGCTGTCAACGTTTCGGCACAACGACTGTCGGATCAGGTGCGGGTCATCCAACGGAATCATATGTTGGATGACACTGTACTTGATCGCCTGCGGAGTGAAATGCAGAGTAGTCATGTCATCGCCCCCCCGTCGCAAACTGTTGTAGTACTACCACAGCCTATCACAAGTCATGACGAGGGCAGTGATGACAGGGCTACAAAAGTAAGTACCCAGTGCAATGAGGAATTGTGGAGTGCTTTGGAGGGTGCGATTCGGGAATATTGGTTCATGTCGCCCGAACTTAGACCACGCTTACCTCGTTTGCCCATGCATAACAAAAATAGGGCGCTGGTGGCGGCTCTGGATTCGCAGTTGTCAAACTATTTTGATGACTGCGTAGACCTCACCGATACTCATTCGATTCTGTACTGCGCGGCTGTAGCGGCATGTCGGGTAGCTCACGTCAAATTTGCTAATGATTCTAGAGCTACACGACCGAAACCAGCCGTACCAGCTTGGCAGTGCAGAATTGAGCGTCGTATTGGTGGGGCCAGAGCGCTCATCGGCAAACTAATCTGCTTCAGGGAGGGCAATACTCGCCCTAGAGTGATGCGCTTTGTGAGACGCGCGTTCGCAGGGACTTATGTCAGCCCTCAGGACTATATATCCTGTTTCACAGAGCACATCGACTTCCTGAAGCAGAAAGTGTATGCATGGGCAAGCCGTATCCGTAGGTATAAGCGGCGAGTGGAACGATACACTCAGAATCGCACCTTCCAGCGCGATGAAAGGTGGGTTTATAGGGATTGGGAGCGACCGCATCAAGGTGTGGCTGACACGTACCTGCCAGATGATGATGCCATGTGTTCTTTCTGGCACAATATCTGGTCGGTGCCTGTCAGTCACACCGAAGGTGATTGGACTCGGGAAGTCGAGCGAGCCTGCGAACCAATACCAGAAATGGGGGCTATTACCATCGGCCCCCAAGACGTGGCTCGTGCAGTCCGTCTGTTGCCTAACTGGAAGTCTCCAGGGCCGGACGGGCTGCACAATTTTTGGATAAAATGGTTTTTAAGGTCGCACGCTCGCTTGGCGGCTCAGTTCCAGGCTGCTTTAGAGTCTGGTTCGCTACCCCAGTTTCTAACGACAGGAGTTACCCACCTGCTCCATAAATCAGGTAGCATCGCGGAACCCAAAAACTATAGACCGATCACGTGTTTACCGACGGTCTATAAAGTTCTTACATCCATTTTGAGAGCTAAAATTAACAAACATATAGACACCAACTCCATCATGTCTGCCTCTCAAAATAGATGTAGGAACGGATCCCGCGGTATTAAGGAGCTACTCCTCATTGATATGGCCATTAGCCAACAGGTTCGTCGTTCCCGAAAGAATCTGTCGACATGTTGGATAGATTACAAGAAGGCCTATGACTCGGTGCCACATACATGGCTCATGAGGGTGCTGGAGTTGTATAAAATAAATGCAACTCTGCGCACCTTCCTGAAGTCGTGTATGGGGCAATGGAGGACGGTCCTTCGCTATCCAGCGTGTCGAAATACCCAGAGGAATAGCGAGCCGATAAGGATCGAGCGAGGAATATTTCAGGGTGATAGTTTGAGTCCACTTTGGTTTTGCTTAGCCTTGAATCCTCTAAGCACACTGCTGGAGGATTCAGGTCTAGGCTATCGGTTAAGGAGAGGTGGTCGGGTTATATCTCACTTCCTCTACATGGATGACCTCAAACTCTTTGCCCCAAACAATTTGCAACTGATAGAGCTACTGAAAGTAACTGAAACTTTCAGTAGTGCAATCAGGATGAAATTAGGTTTGGACAAATGTGCGGTCATGCATGTAAAGCGAGGAGAGATTGTGGAATCCGTGGGAACCCAACTCTCGGATTCCATGAACCTTAGAGCCCTCTCGGCATCCGAAACCTATAAGTATTTGGGTATGTCGGAAGCGCTAGGCGTCAATAATACTGACATGAAGCAATCGTTGAAGGAGCGCTTCTTTGGCCGCCTGAAGAAAGTATTTAATAGTCTTCTATCAGGCGGAAACAAGGTGCGCGCCTTCAACGGTTGCGTCATGCCGGTTCTGATGTACTCTTTAGGCATACTCAAATGGACTCAGACCGAACTCGATACCCTGGATAGGAGGGTCCGGACGCTGTTGACTGTAAATCGAATGCATCACCCACGGTCTTCGGTAATGAGGCTGTATATCCCGCGAAAGTGTGGAGGTCGAGGTTTTTTAAATGCTAAGACCCTCCACAATCGCGAGATATGCAGTCTCAGGGAATATTTCCTAGAAGCCGACGTGGGGATGCATCGACATGTGGTCGCGGTGGACAAGGGCCTCACCCCGCTCTCCTTGGCTAAAGAGAACTGGCGCAAACCAGTAGTACTCGACACTAACGATCGCATGGAGGTATGGCAGAGTAAGGAGCTTCACGGACGCTTTTTCCTGGCCTTACATGGACCCGATATAGATGTACAAGCGTCCGTAGCCTGGCTACGTTTCGGTGACCTCTTTGGGGAAACCGAAGGTTTTGTCTGTGCAATTATGGACGAAGTTATGATGACGAACAATTACCGGAGATTTATTGTGAAAGACGGTACGGTTGACATCTGTCGGGCATGCCACCGTCCGGGAGAATCAATTAGACATATTATCTCTGGGTGTTCTCGTCTAGCTAACGAAGAGTACTTGCATAGACACAACCTTGTAGCCAGGATTATCCATCAGCAACTTGCTTTGAAATACAGTTTTGTGGAATCGGAAGTGCCGTACTACAGGTATGTGCCCGACCCAGTTCTCGAAAATGGAACTATCACACTGTACTAGGATCGATCCATCATCACTGACAGGACTATTATTGCCAATAAGCCTGACATAGTGCTGGTGGATCGAAGAGAGCGGCGCGCAATGATTGTTGACATAACGATCCCGCATGACGGGAACCTCGTGAAAGCCGAGAAAGATAAACAAATCAAGTATCTTGACTTGGCTCGCGAGGTTGTCGACATGTGGGACGTGGACTCAGCGATCATTGTGCCGATAGTCGTGACAGCCAATGGTTTAATAGCGAAGAGCCTCGACCAACACCTGAGGAGGCTCTCGTTGAGCAGCTGGATCAAGGGCTTGATTCAGAAGGCGGTACTTCTGGACATGGCTCGCATTGTTAGGAGGTTCCTCTCTCTGGAGCCCTGACCGCCGGTAGCTTGGACTCTGTTCCCGATACCGGTGGGCTACTATTTTTTGTATTTTTAAATGTTTTTATATTTTTTTTATATTCTAATATTTAAAAATATAATTTATATGTATATAGTGAAATAAAGGAAACAATAATATTAAAACAGACTATACACATAGACACAATCAGGTAGCAAAAGTCATCCATCAAAAAGTAGCACTCAAATATAAACTCATACAAGATATGAACACTCCTTATTACAAGTACGTACCACAAACAGTTATACAAAATATCGCTCTAAGACTAAGTACCAAAGGTAAAATATGTTAACTTCAAATAAAATAAACCCTCCCTATACCGAGGTGCCTAAAGAACAACGCCTTAAGTTCCAAAATAATTATCATTACTCCTCAGAATAATTGTACGTGTTGTATTTATATTCTTATTTCCTACCAAAATGGATAAATGCTCACCAAATCTAACCATAGAAGGTCGACATCAGGGGCACCCCGAGGTTCGGTTGGTTAGGTTCCTTTAAACCCTTTAGACAGAAATAGGAGCCCCGCGTAGCGGGGCTCCGTCGACCTGCTTATTAACCCTAACCCACGCCGACCGACGTCAGGGGCCACCCGAGGTTTGGTTGGTTACAGAAATAGGAGCCACGCTAAGCGGGGCTCCGTCGAGCTATCTTGGCAGGTAGTAAGAAATTAAAAGACTTTTATAAATCTTTATGGCATAGAATATAAAGGAAAATAGGTTCATTTCTACAATACTTTATGAAACACAATTTGGTGAGCATTTATCCATTCTGGCAGGTATTTCGAATTTGTTGGTAGTAAAATAGGCACTTTTCTGGTAGGCGTTTAAATACAAGACCCAAAAAAGCGTCCAAGATTCTGGGTTTTTGTCATAAGACAGTGTATTTTACACTTTGTAGTTGATATGTAGCAGAATACTGTAATATGATGTGGCGGCCGCACTATGCTACGAATAGTTTGCGTCTAGAACACGTTCAAAAACGCTTTGATTGGCATCTAGCTGTTTCTGTTGGCATAGCTAAAAAGACTTCTTCTTATAATAAAATAGCTTGAATTTCTTCAACACTTTAGAAGAACGAAGATGTTTAAAGGACGCAATTTTTGTATGTAAATTTCTTAAAGGAATTATCGACTAACCTCCACTGCTCGCACTCAATATCTTGCATGCTCCGTCCGTTATGAATTCCGCGTAGACCTGTTACTACTCTTTGTCCTCCACAGAGAAAATTTATATAGCATATAACTGTCTATATGCTAGGTTTTGCAAGGTTTTAATATGTAATAGCGATCTAATCGATTTATTGATTCCCTAAGCTGAAATCTAAAATTCTTGACTGTTTGTCTGATTTGTTATGAAACCTTTATGATGACTTTTGAATCTAGCATATTTTTCCCCGGTATTAAGATTGCTTGAAAACTTGTCATGTACCCAAGTTGTCAATTAAAATAATTTAATTTGGGTAATGTGGTGTTTACCATAAAGTACCTAATTAATCCACTGTACTAAGTTTTAATTTCATATTTTTTTAAAGATATCTGTTGTCTAAGCCATTGTTGGTAGTCCTAAATAAATAAATAAGTTCATTTATTTGAAAAGGAAACTGAAAGGCGAAAAATAAAAAAACTTTTTTACAAAAAATTAAACCGACGAAAAAAGAAACTGAAAAGCAAAAAATTAATCTTTCAGTCTAAGTAAGCTCTTAAATTAATGTAAATTACAAATTTTGAGTCGGCGCCAAACATACAAGGCGCCATGAAAACTTATGGCAGCTTGATTAATCGTCGTTAATCGATCTGCGGTGATTGTTTGGCGCCGACTCAAAATTTGTAATTTACATTAATTTAAGAGCTTACTTAGACTGAAAGATTTAGTTTTTGCTTTTCAGTTTCTTTTTTCGTCGGTTTAATTTTTTGTAATTTCGAGTTGTTGAGACAGGATTTTTTTTGGGCAAAATGGCCGACTGCGTTGCTTATGCAGTGCATGACGCCTCTGGGCACATGCAACACGCGGAGTTGTAGATGGGTTTCGGACTTTACTGATAAAGCTAAAAAGTCTCATGTGCTTGAACTGCTGTACAAATTGGACTGCTGTCAAAAAAGAAACGCTTTTGCCTTATCCCAGAATTGCATAATCAGCCTATAATGTTCCCACTGCTGGGACACAAGCCTCCTCTCTTTGAGAGGGAATGGGCTGTAATCTACCACGCGGGCCCAGTGCGGGTTGGTAGATGTCACATGTCTTCGATTTTTTGGTTCTAGGGCATGCCGGTTTCCTCACGATGTTTTCTTTCACCGTTTTGAGAGCAGTGGTGATGAAATTATTTACACAAAGTAAAGCGCCTGCCTGGTTTCGAACCCACAACCTACAACTCGTAAGTCGGGGCCGATACCACTGGGCCACCACTGCTCTCATCCCAGAATTAATACAAGACAAATCCAAAAAAATATATATATTTTTGGCAGCCCTACAAAGAACCACATTACCTTGAATATAAACTTTCAAATATACCATTAGGAGTGTTAGGTTGGCGTAAATTTAATTCAATGAGAAATCTTCCCGTTTCCTTTTAATTGGTAGGCAGGGATCTTGACGCTGTGCCATCAAGCGCGGGAACGAGGAAGGGTTGCTGTTAATTCATAATGAAACGCTTTTTGCCACGATGGCCGCCATTTTGAAAATAATATGGCGTATAGCTCGGAACAGTCCTATTGTTGAACTTCTTGTTATATTTGCTACAATTGTAGATACTGAGTCTTAAGGCTTATGAAACCTTCCATCATTCAGGACTGGCATGTATCTAAGCTTCTTCATTGGAGTAAGTTTTTCACTGCTATCGGCACGAACTATAAATATGTAAGTAAAGCGTCTTAGATACGGGCTATGTAAGGATAGCTATGCCATCGTATAGTAACTAGTCAGAAAGGTGGTAGCTGATCAGGGTGAACCGGTACTGCTACAGTAAGCTGCTCGTCAGTGGTAACAAAACGAGTATTAAGCTGGCCTCTTATTCTATTGAAACTTCGTACTACGCTGGGCCAGCTCAAGGTCAAAGTATTATCAAAGACGTGTGGCCTACTGTACTTTTAAGTATCGGGAAGGCAATTTTGATGTAAAAGGTATTTCTTTTGATTTTGTTTCATGCGGCAGAAGATACATCTTTAGGTTTCCCAGAAATTAAATTGATATCCAAAGGCGTTTCACCTTCAGGTCAAATAATAAACAAAAAAATCCCCCCAAATTGTTTTCTTTAGTTTAGCAATTTTCCTATATTTTTATATCTGCTACAAAAATATGTTTAATGATACAGTTAGTTCGAAACATTACGCAATAACATCTAACTGCAGACGTGTTGTCGCATTTGGATAACGTCCAATAAACGTAATTTATTGGTAAATAACATATCTTCAGAGATATGTGATAAAGAACGGGACTTGGAAAACAGTTTTTTGCATGAGTTTTCCTAAGAATTTCGTATAACCTTCGTAAAAGCCTTCAGTTAAGCTTGGTTGTCTGGATACAGTATCCTAAACAAAAAAAAACAATCTATTTCCAAAAAAAACACCATAAGGTGCCAAATAACTTTAATTTCGGAAGTCGGTGTCTTTTGATCTGTATTTTAGTTTTTTGCCACCGACTTCCGAAATTAAAGTTATTTTTCACTGTGTAGTGTTTTTTTTTGTAAAAAAGTTTTTATTTTTCACTTTTTAGCAGGTTAGATAATAATTTATCTAAGTTACAATAGCCTAATGTCAACTGCTCATCACCTTTTACAAAAAACTTTTTTACAAAAGAACAACCGACTTCCAAATAAAAACACTAAAAGACGTGAAAAATAACTTTGAATTTCGGAAGTCGGTGTCTTTGGTTTTGTGTTTTCGTTTTTGGCCACCGACTTCCGAAATTAAAGTTATTTTTCACGTCTTTTAGTGTTTTTTATTTGGAAGTCGGTTGTATTTTTGTAAAAAAGTTTTAATTTTTCACTTTTTAGTTGCGGTACCTACCCCACACAAATTCGTATACCACTACTTGGTGTGGAAATAACAGTGACAGGAAATTATTAACACATCATCCATATAAACTAAGTGGAAAAAATATGAAGTATTAAAGATAACTCAAAAACTACTGGTCAGACCTTGATCAAATTTGAATGGGACCGCATGTGAAGCACCTATCAAATAAAAAAGAATCATCCAAATCGGTTCACCCAGAACAAAGTTCTGAGCTAACACACAAAAAAAAAAAAATATACAGACGAATTGAGAACCTCCTCCTTTTTGTGAAGTCAGTTAAAAATATTTCTTTTCCCGATACAAGGAATTGAGGAGTTTATTGTTGAGGAGTTCTCTTAATAAAAACCAGAAGAACTGGAGCTGATGGTGAAGCCACCATCAGCTCCATTTCATCATATGCATTGTGACAAGCATAAATTGCTTAGCAACTAACGAAAGAGCATTGCTAGAGATGACGCGACTACGCAACTTAAATTCAGTAGGTAGCGGTTGTCCTATGTAAAACTTCAATCTTAATTAGGTATTATTTTTGTACCAACTGAATATTTTGGCATATTGAACCGTATGAAGTATGCCCAACAAAAGGTAGCTACTGTAAATTGTTGAGGAATTCCCTCGACTGTCTATGGTCTCCATCATCAGACTATGCACTATTAACCTCTATGGGTGCAAAGTTCTCATCAATATAAATGAATTAACTCCAAACACAAGGTAGCTACTGTAAACCGTTGAGGAGTTCCCGTAACTGTCGTTCGTCTGTATCATCAGACCCCTAATGAAAGTCACAACCTATCTAGGTATAAAGTTCTCATCAATACAAATTAATCAAGCCTAAACACAAGGTAACTGCTGTAAATCGTTGAGGAGTTCCCTTAACTGTCGTTCGTCTTTATCATCAGACTCCTAATGACTGTCACAACCCATCTAGGTGTAAAGTTCTCATCAATACAAATTAATCAAGCCCAAACACAAGGTAACTGCTGTAAATCGTTGAGGAATTCCCTCGACTGTCTTTCGGCTCCATCATCAGATCGACTCCAGACCTTCATTAAATTGTAGTGCTTTAAAATATTTAATGAAAAAAAAAGAACATACAGTCGAATTGAGAACCGCCTCCTTTTTTGAAGTCAGTTAAAAATTTACAAACGCACTAGTCGCCCCTACGATTTTCGAAGGTTTCCCTCGATTTCTCTGGTATGCCATCATCAGATCCCGGTTTCCTTATCATAGGACTACCCTTGGGATATTTCCTTTCCAACAAAAAAATAATCCTACAAATCGGTTCACCCAGAAAAAAGTTCTGAGCTAACACACATAAAAACAAAAAAACATACAGTCGAATTGAGAATCTCCTCCTTTTTTTTAAGTCGGTTAAAAATACAAAATATTAGAAAAGAGAGTCTTTTAAAAACTTACAAAGTCTTCTACCTTAGTTTATACGTCATTCAACTCAGCCTATCGTAGTCCACTGCTAGACATAGGCCTCTCCCAGGCTGCGCCACAACACCCTGTCGTCCGTCTTCCACATCCAGTCCGTCCCAGCCACCTTTAAAGGTCGTCGCTCCATCTAGGTGAGGGGCGTCCTACACTCTTTATTTATACATTTATTGATATGACAGCTTACTCACTAAGACATACTCAAACAAAAATCACATACAGTTTTAGGAATTGTGAATTCGTCACTTACAGAAGTGTATAGCACTAGCAGAGAAATTAATAGCACGTACGAGATAATATCGTTAGTTGAATTACATGCAAGTCATAAAATAAAATGGAATGAAAATGAGCTACCTATGTTCACAAATACTATAATACTTGCTTGCCTATACGTGGTCTCCACTCCAGGAGTCGTCTGCTCCACTGGCCATCGGTCCTTCGACAAACATGGCCAGCCTACTGCCACTGCAGCTTGCTTACTCGGCAAGCTATGTCGGTAACTCCGAATCTTTACCGGATAACTACGTTTCTGATTTTATGCTTCAAAGCAAAGAAACTTTGAGCATAGCCGCGCTGAGCGACCTTGAATTTGTGGACCAGCCCGACTGTCAGTGTCCACATTTCAGCACTGTATTTTACACGTACGTCAAACATATTTAAGTTTACAAATAGAAAAAATAATATGAGGATAGCAAATTATAAGATTACGTAGCTGCTCAATTTTATCCAGTTTCACAGAGATTTTTCATAACCGCCAATTACCAAAGTGATCGATTCAATTTTTATTCTAGCTCATAATTTTGGCCGCTGTGAGATATTCCACCATCTTTGTTCAACCACAAATTGAAGGGAGCTTTATCAATAACCACCGTTATGTAAAAACATATGCGATAATGTTACTTACCATTCTTGACAGGCAGATTGGTGGCTATAGTATGTTTTATTATTTACCAAACAGGAGGATATTACCTAACAGGATCCTCCTGTCCTGATCCAACTTCAGTTATGGTCGGCGCATCATGACTTATTCTTCTATAATTCTCTTAGCCGTCATCTCAGTAGACGCCCCCTTCCTAGTAATATCGTCTTTCACACAGTTCATCCATCGTTTCTTTGGTCTCTCTCTACGCTTATAGCTATCCACACTAACTTTAATCGTGACAGGTTCCTTAATTAGGGAAGATAATAACGCTACACAAAACCTATCTTCTTGACACGATCACTTTACTATACTTTTCAGTAATCCACATGTGCAATTGTGGCATATTCTTTTACCAAACTCACAAATTATTCATAATAATTCTATTATCATATTTCACAACCTTTATATAGATTAACACGGGGCAAAAATTTACAAAAACGCAAGATACTGAGCAACACTTTTTATTATGGCAAAAATTATGGGCGCAAATAATATAACCAAAGAAAAATTGGGGTGGTGGTTTAAAATTTCAGAGACTACTTAGCGTCTTGAATATTTCAGTGAGTACTCAGGACTGAGAAACAGCTGTCGTAAACTCGGATCTTGGATCGAGAGAAAAGCGCTATACGCGCTGTAGGATCCGCGGATTTTCATAGCTTTTTCTTTTGACTTTTTGGTGCGAGTCAAAGTGAGATGATATCATCATTTGCTGGTTGAAGCTGCTTCGTGTTTTTGGATCCACTTGAACAGTTGAGAGAGAACAAAATAATATTTTTTTTAAAACCTTTAGCATGAACTTATAAGGTCATGTTACTTCAGCATGAGTATCTACTATTAGAGGCCGTTGCGACTGTAATGCAGTCAATTTTAATAACTTTATCAGTAATTGACCACTGTTATAACTTTGTGGCATTAAGTCCCCTTTGTGAACCACCTTTTGTACATGAAGAGGCTTTATAAATAAATGTTTAGTTTTCCCTAGACACGATAATCTCAACGAAAAAGATACATATAAATACTACTATTGATACGCTCATGTTTTGTTCCGAGAAGGATTAGCAAAACATTTGTTACGTTATACGCATAAAACTTATTCTCCTTATCTCAACAAATTCTCTAAATGATGCTGAAAACCGTATCAAATTCCGTTGCGTGGATTAGAAAGCATAAATTGCAAATTGCATTGCCCAAATTCCCAAGTGGAATGCAAGACTATAAATCTAGAGCCTGGACGGCCAGCTTAACATATAATCCAGCCAGCCAGTAAGAATCTCAAAGGTAATAATGTATGTAATGTATAGTAAGAATGGGGGTCCCCCAGGGCTCAATTCTTGGGCCATTTTTATTTCTTATTTATATAAATGACTTGCCTTACCTCATAAAGGATAAACATGATATAGTGTTATTTGCAGACGACACTTCACTTTTATTTAAACTGAAACGTCAGCAGCTGATTACTGACAATGTAAATAGCGCCCTTGCAATAGTAGTTAACTGGTTTAATGTTAATAACCTACTTCTTAACGAGAAAAAAACTAAATGTATTAAGTTTACGATACCTCATGTTAGACAAGTAGAAACTAGTGTTCTCATAAAGGGTGAAGTGCTGAAACCCGAAAATACCACAGTTTTCTTAGGCATAACTTTGGATACCAAGCTTCAATGGGGCCCCCACATAGATAAATTGTCAAAAAAGCTTAGCTCTGCAGCATACGCCGTTAGAAAAATTCGTGGTTTAACTGATTTAGAGACAGCCCGTTTAGTATACTTTAGTTATTTTCATAGTGTGATGTCGTACGGTATTCTGTTGTGGGGAAATGCCGCCGATATCCAGACAATTTTCATTTTACAAAAAAGGGCAATTCGTTCTATCTATAAATTAAGTCCCAGACACTCCCTCAGAGATAAATTTAAGGAGATTAATATAATTACTGTGCCTTCTCAGTATATTTATGAAAATCTTTTGTATGCACATAAAAATATTAATCTGTTTAAAAAATACAGTGATATCCACAATATAAATACTAGAAACAAACACAAATTTATTGTTCCTACAACCAGGCTCAAGAAAATAGGTGGCTCGTTTAGATGCCAATGTATACGTTTTTATAATAAACTTCCTAGCCACATTCAAGATCTAAGCTTTAATAAATTCAAATCTTTTATAAAACGGAAACTATGCCAGAAAGCCTATTATACTGTGAAAGACTATATTGAGGACAAAAAGGCTTGGGATTGAGCTGCTCCAATAAATTTACACGGTGAATGTTGATTTTAATTTGCTAGCTATTTTAGACATGAATATTTACTGTAAAAAGTATTATATTATTTTCATTATTGAGAATTTGAGGACTATGTGGGTCATTGTTTCAGTTATATTCTTGATCTGGCAGTTTAAGTAGTTTATGCGGCCTATCCAAATGTCCTTTCTTTGGTATTGTTCGTCGAATCGTTGAGCTCCTTAAGTTCTGAGTTGAGCTGCACGGTTACTGACAAATGCGTGCACTGACTGGACAGGTCCACTTAATCTGTGTGGTTCTTTCCTCAAAAGACCATTTCAGACACCAATCTACATGGTTCTCAAACATTATGTCCGATTTTTTTATATACACATTGACATTGTTGAATTTTATATACACAATGACATGAGTATTTACTTGTAAAGTAGTATGTTATTTTTATTATTGTGAATGTGAGGATTATGTGGGTCATTGCTTTTTTTTTCGCAGTTAATTTTGATCATGATCTGGCAGATTGAGTAATTTATGTGGCCTACCCAAATGTCCTTTCTTTGGTATTGTTCGTCGAATCGTTGAGCTCCTTAAGTTCTGACTTCCTGAGTTGAGCTGCACGATTACTGACAAATGCGTGCACTGACTGGACAGGTCCACTCAATCTGTGTGGTTCTTTCCTCAAAAGACCATTTCAGATACCAATCTACATGGTCTTCACATGATCTGACCAAGATTATGTCTGGACTTTAAAAGAGACTGTGACCTCTGAGTTTGTTTCGGCCTTTCTTCTCAGAGTAGTCAGATAGGAAACGCCGACCTCATCTAGTTTAAAAATATGATTGACGTGTAAAAGTGTTTGTACAAACCTACTTACAGAAATAAAATCATTTATCATTTATCATTTATCATTTAATAAAGTTTGTATTATAAAAACTACAAGTTCCACCTTCAATGTAAGGTCAGAGTTACAATCAAGCAAAGTGCTCTCCCTGCGTTGTTGTAGTGTGACCATAATTGTGTTGGGAGAACTGGGGAACTGGTATGTCGTGTTAAGAATTCGTTTGTGCTGTTGGAAATAAATAGCTGATTGTTTTTTGTTTCTGTTTATTGTAATGTTCTTCTGTTGTGATGGTGTTGCAGTTACTGCAGAATTTTCTACATGCAATATACTTTTTGAATTAGTTGTCTTTAATGACCCACGTTTTTCTAAAAAGAAATCTTGTTTTTCTGAATAAAGGAGGCGAAAGCAATAACTATCTAGATTAGAAAAAGGTCTTTGTTTTATATATGTCAGAAATACGTAAAATCAATCGTTTGACTTTGACTAATCGGGACGTCAGCGCCACCAGGTGGCGCTGGACAGAGTCTATAACTCTAACGCTTGACCAGAGTACCTACAGCAGAGTTTATCGTTGACGGGTAAGCAGTGAACACGTTTAGAAACTGTCGCGTGTTCCGTATAGTTGTGTCGTGTACCTACAGTGTGTGATTCGCAAGTGTGATTAATTTGATCGTAAGTTATAATTTGATTAGAACTGCAAGCCACCATTTACTAGGCTCGTCTTTCGTTGACTTGAATGTGCCCTGGCGGCTGAGAGTATGTCATGCTCACTCAAATGTTTCGCTGGTGGTGGCGTGTGTGTTGGATCATTAAGTTCCCTTCAAAATGGTTGAGCTGAATGGTGCTGATCCATGCGTCATGTTCGTGAACGGGCGCCGTCAGTAGGGACTGGTCAACTCTTGGCTGCCACGGCTTATTTTAATTTAAATTTTTGAATTGTTTTTTTATCTTTTTTATTACGGATACTTTAAACGTGCACGTCTTTCTACAACGTTCTCACATTTTTAATTTGAACATGAATGATGTAAACAATTTGTTTTTTGTAACTATATATTGATTTATAAGAGTGTCCATGGAGTTTCTTGCCCGTTCTTCTCCATAGGTACCTACTACGCTTTGGAATGGGCAACTAGCTTCATTTTTCTGACTGACTGACCCTTTGACAATTCAAAAGTGCCTGTAATTGGTTTATTTGAAATAAATGCTTTGAGTTTGAGTTGAGTTTGAAGCGGTTTTTCTATTCCGCAATAACCAACACTTCCCATATTACACCTACAGTAGTTAAAATATGGCTGATAATATCGAGAGACATACCTTCTCCGTCATATATATATATATATTTGTGTGCATCTATTGTTTGTACTTATATTCATTTTAATTTTATTAATTCAAATAGTTGTTGCCTGTAGACCTGTAGTATAGATAGGCACTACTAGTATTGAGTGAGTACCAAAATGGGTAAGTGGGATTTCAATCAAATTGTTAATTATGTTTGGTTCGTGGATATTGGTTTTATTGACCTATCTATATTGATGTTATGTTCAAGTTTCGAATCAATTCGAAATCTGATTAAAATGATTTTCCAATCAACATTCATTTGTTACAAATAACTGCCAATAGACACTGATTCGTATCAGAAATCATGCAGGTACTTATCCTTTAAAAATAATCTTATCCTACCCAAATCCTAGCCCTCCTAGCAACATCGGCGTGAGTTATAACTGTATGACACATCGCGACACCAGCGAATATCGCCGTAAACCTGTAACACTCACTAGATGGCGTTGTTACCAATCTTCACACGTGTTATATCGCTCGTTTGTCTCTTGTTCTCGTGCGTAACATTATACGCGAGCCTCGAGTCGCAATTACTTAGCTGTTGTATTTAATAATTAATATTAGCTTGTGTTTGGTTTTGCTGAAAGGCAAATACTTCTTTCTCATATAAACAAGCAGTGTGTACAAGTGGTAATAAATGTATCTTTATTACTCACTGTGTGTTCGCCAAAGACTACTTGTAAATATGCTGTTCGCAATTGGCAATAAAGCTTTGGCCACACTCAGGCGAATCTCGCGCGGGATGCGGGACGTTTGTTTTAATGATTAATCAATTAAAGTCAATCTTCTTAAGAAGTCACGTCACTATTTGCATCAGTTTGAACACCTCCATACAACTAAGCTAACACAATCGGCGCGAGCGAATTTCGTCCCGAATCCCGCGCGGATTTTGCCTCAGTTTGACCAATGACTCATTTTTATCCAAGACGAGTATGTGGAATGTCATTGTATGTGTTTGGCACATCTTGGGCAGTTTGCCCGTCTACCACGATGCTGATGTTCTTACTAAGGCGTAAACTATTCTCATATATGTTATGTTCGTGCCGTCAAGAAAAGAAGATTGCTTCTTGGCTAACATCAAATGTTAAAATATCAGCAAATAGATGATTCAAATCTCATAAGTTACTTGTGATCGTTAAATGATACGAAGCAAAGTTTGAATCAATCCGCTAAAAATAACTGTTTCGTCTATCTTTGTAAAAAAAAACCGAACCGAATCAATAGTAATTACTGCCTTTTGCCAACAGTTCCTGGCAGAAAACAGTAGTTATATCATTAAAATATGATCTCGGTAGTAATTGCTGCTATCGAGAAAATAATTGTGATTTCGCCCTTGTACGGGATATTCTTTAATTTTATATATTTTGGCATTTCTCGGAATCGGTACATAATTTATGAGATGACTGCTGGCCTTTTGATAAAAATATATATTCGTATATTGTTTCCTTCAATCAATCAACTCAGCCTAACGCAGTCCACTGCTGGACATAGGCCTATCAAATGGCGCGCCACAACAGCCTGTCCTAAATAAAAAAAACCTACATTAAACCTCTCTATGATTGTTTCCTTAATTATTATTATTTCTGTATTTTGATTATTTTATTTTTTTCACTAACTTTTGCCCGCGGATTCGCCCGCGTATATGTCGGATATTATCTCACGGGAACGTACCAGCAGAATAAAAAGTATCCTAACCCAGGCATGGTCTATCCTTTTCATCAAAATCCGGACAGCCGTTAAGGCGTAAAAATGTAACAGATACAGTTAAGGCCCTATCTTGAAAATAAATATGATTTTAATGGGCGTGGCTTACTTCCCCCGCACGCGGGTTCCTTCTTCTGCGGTCGGCCGGCACATCGGGGCGCCCGCTTAACGCAGTTTCAGGCTTTAGGCCCACTTGCACCGCCAATCACTAAACGCGTTTAGCGCTAAACGAGTTTAAAACATAATTCAGTTTCTGTCAAATGATTGAAGATGACAGAGACAGAATGATGTTTAAAACTCGTTTAGCGCGAAACGTGTTTAGTGATTGGCGGCGCAAGTGGGCTTCAAATATTTCGGGATAGGTGACGAGAAAACTTGACGAACTTTTCCAACTACTGCCCAACCCAACTGGATGCTTCTGTCGGCTTTTTCTCAACGTTGTGTCTACCGAGCTGGATGACTTGCCCTAGGTAGACATACTCGTTCGCAACTTTAAGAAGCGACCCTTCGCATTTTCTTCAAGATCGACTTCGTACTCGTATGGCAGAGGTAATCTGTATGATTTATGCCTTAATTACATGACATAACATATTTTTGTAATAACCGATTATATGAAAACCGAAACCGATGTTATTTTGTTACTATGTCTTTTTTGTACCTTTTTAGTTGGAATTTTTGTCGGTTTTAGTTTTTAACTTTCTTTTTTATTTCAATTCTTTTTGGGTTTAGGGATCATTGAGGGTAGGTAGCCAATAGGATTTGATATCAATAATTTGTTAAGCAGCCTTATAATATTTTAGAGGGATGTTTAGTGTTATTATTGAAAACAGTCAGAGTGAAACATAAGTGTTTTGATCTTGAGAGTTATGAATGCAAAGTTATAGATAACAAATATATTTTCCGAGAGGAGGCTTGTGTTCCAGCAGTGGGCACATTATAGGCTGATTATGATGATAAATATATTTATAGAAAGTACTCTTTTAGGCCTTTTATTAGATACCAAACACGATATAACTTTTCGATATCATTTTTCGGTAGCACTACTTCCGCTATATGCTGGCCACACCAATTTTATGTGACGTCATATAGCCTGTATCTCGCGGAACAAAATGGCGATACCTTGTTTGTCCAAATACAACGAGTAGTTAAGGAGTTACCTTTTTTCACAATTCAAATGCGACTCTATTCCTTTTCTGTGCTCTATCATTCGTAGTGAGAGTACTTGATATATTGATGTATTGTTGACGTATTTCAAACCTAAAAACGAATCATTCTTTATTATGAGTTATTATTTTAAATTGAAGATTGTGTACCTACTGGTGCTTCCGAAAAGCCTAATAATAATTATGCCGTCGACTTATCTTACCAAAGAAGGATTTAGGAGTGGTTACCACCCAATAATTACAATTTCCGCAAACATCAATCAATATTTAGATAACGGTTAAAATCACAGATAGACAGAACACCCATTTCACTTAAATAGATTCCAAGTTTCCAATCCAACCTCTAATTTTATGACCCGCAAATGACAAAACTTCTTGAAAATTGAAGGTTTCTTATGAAATCGCGCCCAAAACTTATACAGGCCCCTTTGTAAGCCGACTACCGACAGTTTTCAATGAAAAAGATGGAAATAAATTAGAAAAAAAAATTATGCATAAAATTAATGTCACGCGGATTTAAAGGCTTTTCGATAGAAGTCACTTTTGAAGTGCAACACAGATTTGAAGTTACTAGAAGGGGTAAGAAGGATCATAAAGATTTGAATTTTTATGCTTTTTGTTGTTTCTTAGGCATTCATTTATTACTGAAGTTTGAGTTTTTTTGTCTGCGAAGTTATTTCATGAACATTTATCACGGAAAGGGAGTTTTTCCTGAAATTTTACTACTTACTTACATCTCTTCATCTGCCTGGCCTTTCCTCAACTAGGCTGAGGTCGGCTTTTAGTCTAACCGGATGGAGCTGATTACCAGTATTTTCCATCGAGCGACTGCCTATTTGACTCCACGACCCAGTTACTAGCCCCCTATTAGGGGTATCCTCCTTGGTATGATTGGCTGTCAAACATTCGGGCTTTCGGGATTTTCGGGTTGTGTTAATAAACCCGTTAGTCAATTAGTGTAGTGCTAATGGATTAATTTCCGGACAATCTATAATTTTATTTTTGGCGAATGCATAATATCATTTTCAATTATATTTTTGAGCTCCTCGTTATTTTGGACGTATCTAGTATCTAGTGTCTAAAAATCAAAGACATGTGACATCTACCAACCCGCACTGGGCCCGCGTGGTTTACAGCCCACTCCCTCTCAAAGAGAGGAGGCCTGTGTCCCAGCAGTGGGAACACTATAGGCTGATTATGCTAGTATGTAGTCTTAAAAATATTTAGTGCTTTAATAATAATAATAATAAATTCTTTATTGAGAGTAACCATGAGACTCATACAGTATTAGTAACCATTAAATAAACTTAAAAAACTATGTTAGAGATACAGTTACAACAACAATTACACAAACATACACAACAAAATAATCACTGCTTCAGCATTCCAGCTGAGATACTGGAGCAACGACTTAAAATACTGCAGTCCAACCTGTCAGCAATAACTCCCAGGATGCTGTTGGAACTGGCTCGCAGCCTGCGCACCAAGGATGCGCATCTTTTATGCATTAATGCATAAAAGCAATCAACACGCGATTCCGCAAACATCCCTGATGCGCTACAGAAGCGAGGCAGCCCCATCAACACCCTGAAACCATTATTGTACTGCACGGGAAGGGCACTGTACGATCTCTGCGTAAAATGTACCCACAGGCCACAGGAGTAAAAGGAGGAACAGAAGGCTCCACAAAGTGTTTTTTTAACCTCCGTAGAAGCACGCTTAAACCTGCGGGCAATCATATTCGCTCTGACCGACAGCGCCCTCCGCTCTCCTCCGCTCTCTCTCAATATCGTCATCGTCCTTAAAGCTAGTGGTCAAAACATGCCCAAGGTACTTCAATGAGTGCACTCTAAATAACGGTACACCATTCATCAATACTGCAGGTACCGTTTCTGGAACGTTTCCACCAGCCCCAAACACCATCACGACACTCTTCTTCACATTATACAACAGGCCATTAGCATTGGCGTACCTCTCACAATTACTCACCAGTTTCCTCAGGCCACAGACTGAGGCACTGAGCAGCACTATGTCGTCTGCATAGCTAATGTTGTTGACACATATGCCATCAATATAACATCCGACTCTGGTGCTACTCAGCTCCCCAATCAACTGGTCCATGTACAGATTGGAGAGTGTAGGAGAACTCAGACCACCCAGCCTCACACTAGACTCAACACCATATGGCTATGAAGCCAAGTAACATAAATTAGAATCTTATAAATATCAAGTCCATTTGGTCATAATGCTGTCGCTTGTTATTCATTCAAATCTTTGCTTATCTTTATAATTACCGAAAAATAGCATCTATCATATTAATGGTATCCTTGCTTGAATACTTGTCTTTTCCCTAGGAAAAATGGGAGCTGCATAGATACTGGCCATACGCATTCTACAAAATAATTATATCGGAAAAAAAGGAACAAATGCTGGCAGTACAAAAAAAAGTTACACGAAACGAGACGTTCCATATTTAAATTCAAAAGTATATTACCGACCTCATCCAGTGAAACTCTTACGTTGACATAACAGTGAATATTGAAATTTCCCGCCAACTTCCGCGGGTTCGACTCGCGCTTGACGTTTGACAGTTGCGGTTCGTAATTAAAAGTGATTTTTGTTGGCATTTTTGTAGTTCTGAGCCAACAATATTGGCTTTTTGGAGACACTGTCATGGCTGACTATTTTGAGATCGTTATAACTTTTAAATTGAAGTTAGGATTTTTGTGTTATCATGTTTTTATTATAGGTTTCAATCAATGGGGTTCCTGATTGTTACTACATAAAGCGAGTCAAACAACCTGACGAATCTAATCAAGACCATGCATTGTCGAACCTAGAGGTGAAGTTTAAATGTCTCAAGTACTTGTAACTTCACCGGCACCAACACCAATTTTTCAAATGGTACACGTTATTGCTGCTTGGCGGCATTAATACGAGTAAATATGGCGGTAGTGCTTGCCCTGGTGAGGCTTTCCTCAGTGATAGCTCCAACTATATTATACTCTCGTAGTAAATATTATAATTAGTTTGACGTCAATGATAGTTTGATCTAAGTACATACTATACTCGGGCGTTAATATGACACTTCGATCTTTAGAACAATACTGCTACACTGGTATTAGTGACAAAACTTTACTAAACTGAAGTTTCACTTAAATTCGATGTGCCAGTTTAAACATCTGATAGGTACTGTAGTAGAATAATGCCAACTCCCTTTTCCAAATGCGCTTTCCTCCACTGCAATGTGCTCCGTCAAGCACAAATCTGACTTTATTATACTTAATTGTTTGCAGCCATCATCTTCGAATAATAACAGCCTTACTGAGTCCCAAGTTCCAACATTTATTGTATATAATAACGCTTGTCACGTCCATAAAATTTAAAGACCCTTGTCACAGACAATGGAGAAATTTTAACAGGTTGAGATAAACAAATTGCTTTGAATGGGTCTGACTGTCACACCGTACTTGTTTAGTCAACAATCTATTGATTGTTTAGAAGCATAGTTTCTGTTTTCCGCACCATTCTAAACATCAAAGACTTTCAGCCATGCATGTTGCTGTAGTACTAAGCTATATTTTATATCTGTAGTTTTATACAGTATGCGGCTCTTATTTCATAAAGGTTTTATGAAATAAAAATTGTTTTAAGTTTTCTAAAATTTTGACAATTCTGTCTCGCAGTACAGATTATTTTATTAAACTCTTAAACGATTGCTAGTGTCTTTTGTTGCAACAAAGGTGGGCGCTCGGATGTTCCTACAAAAAGGATGGTCAACTTTAAGTTACGAAACTTCCAAAAAAGGTCTAAAAATAACATCAAAACGCATAACTACGGTGTGATAGTCAGAATCCGTTTGAGGTAAAATTTAATATCATATGTTTGTTTGTAAAGGAAGGAACGCTTCGATTGAACCGGCAGATTTTATGGTTTTAATTATGTTGCTCAAGTATGTAATTAAAATTTTACAACGTATGTGTCTAATGTCTTTGATAGTGCTGCTGTAGCTAAATAGTAAAACGTCCTAATACGAATAGGTACAGTATTTTTATCTCACGAAGCTACGCGCGATTTACTTGTGGTAACCAAGTGTACAAACACGCTATGTATGTGTGCGTGAATACGAGTAGCATCAGCATATAACAATGTAAACCACGCGTCGCTTCGTGAGATAAATATACTACCTATACTAGGATAGTTTATGCCTGTATTTCAGGTCTTTAAATTTTATAGTATAAATACTCGTAAGCATTAGCGGCATTAGTCTTTTGAGTGTTGTCGGCAAACTATATGCGAAGATTTTAATAAATGGAGTGATAAGAGTGACGAGTGAGACAATATGGGATGTGCAGGCAGGATTTAGAGAGGGAACAGAATGTATGGATCAGATCTTCTCCCTAAGGTGCATAGCCGAAAAACATCTGGCAAAGCACAAGAAAGCCTACTGTGCTTTCGTGGATTTGGAGAAGGCCTATGACAGTGTGTGGAGGGAAGAACTGTGGTCGACACTATCCTTGTACGGTGTGGACTGGCACTTAGTACGGACACTGAAATCTTTATACAAGGATTCCAGTGCCTGTGTTAGGATACATGGGGCATACACGAACTGGTTCTGCATCTCGAGGGGTGTTAGACAAGGTGTAGCGTCACCGTGGCTGTTCAACTTGTACATGGATAGTTGTCTGACAGATTTGAAAGAGGGTGAGTATGGATTGACGATGAATGAGTTGCCTGTCAAATGCCTTCTCTACGCAGATGATCAAGTTCTACTTGCATCGTAAGCGGAAGGGTTGCAAGACATGATGACTGTGATGGATGATTCATATAAAATGAAAGGGATAAGAAAAAGGTCATGGTGTTTGAAAGAGAAGAGGATGTATCGGTATGTAATGTGAAATTAAATGATAAGTGTGTGGAGCAAGTAAGTGAGTTCGTATATTTGGGGAGTCTATTTACAAGGGATGGAAAGATTGATGGAGATGTGGAAAGAAGGGTAAATGGGGGAAATAAAGTGAATGGTGCTACACATGCAACTATGACCAACCAGTTGATGTCCAAAAAAACACGACTGGCTGTTCACAATGGTGTGCTGGTGCCTACGCTTATGTATGGAAGTGAGTGTTGGGTGTGGCAAAAGAAGCATGAAAGTAGAATAAATGCTGTGGAAATGCGTTCCTTGCGAAGCATGTGTGGTGTGACTATGAATGATAGACTGAAGAATGATGTGATAAGGCAACGGTCCGGTTTAAAAGAAGATGTAGTGACAAAAATTGAAAAGAGTATGCTAAGATGGTTTGGTCATGTTGAGAGGATGAATGAAGGGCGATTAACAAAAGGTATTTACAAGGCAGATGTGAGTGGAAACGCCGGGAGGGAACGCCCTAGGAAGACAAATAGTGACCTTATTGGTGATGTTCTTCAGAAAGGTCAGGTGAGTAGTACTCACAACCGGCGTGCGTGTATGACCAGATGTATGAACGTAAACGAGGCAAAAGGAGTATAATAATAGTTAATAGGTTGATTCTTTTTAAATAACGTCTCTAAGTTGCCCGGGAAGGGCTAATAAAATGTTTACATCATCAATACTTTAATTATCAAAGGACTAATCTAGGACTCACAGCATTACAGGTTTCTGAGAATTGAAGTAAACTTAAACTTTATTGATCTTCTGTCGCAAACAATGAATTGTACGAACCAGAAACATAAAGACAGAGTTCATTTCAAACTTCCATCAAACGAAACAATGACGTCTACCAACAACATAGTTAAGCCGCTTTACTTCTAAAATAAAAAGCAATATTACTTAAGGCATAGTTACTCCCTCTCTTTGTCCCAAACGGCCTCCCATTCGCCACTTCTCGCAAATTGTCACTTTACAACTGTACCTTAACAAGCTGGTACAATGGCGTGCATAGAAAGTTGGTCGTTTCTTTGTTTTGCGACATTAGAGGAAAAGGTACACGTATACGGTTAGTAAAGAATGAGGATCAATTTTGTATGCTGTATTGGGTATTAGGGTGTGTATGAGTAAAAGGGAAGGCAGATTTTTGGTTTTTTGCGGTTAATTGCCTTAGGACCAGTCGTCTAATTATTTGTACAATAAATTCTACTAATATTCAATGTTTCAATCACTTTGAACATTTAAATTCAACCAAATAAGAATCTTTAGTCTCTTTGTAGTTGTACTATCAATAGCAGTAGCTGGTCTTGTATAATCTTCACCGCTCTATAAGAGCCTTCAATCCGACCGACACAATCAACTATCTCGAGGGAAGTTGCTCTTAATAGACCCAGAAATTATGACCGTGATTGCAGCCAGTTTTTACTATTGCTTTCTATCCTCTAGATATAATCCTTAATTATCTTGAAGATGGATCTTTGGGACCTCTTAAGATCTGTCTTAAAAATAACACTAATACGAATTATATTATTTTGTTTTTAATCCTTATTCCTTAACCCACTAATTCTAAGGTGAGTCGTTAGCGAAACATAATTTTTTACCTATTTTAATTTTTATCGCAATTTATAGTGAAAATTGTAAAAGTAAAAAAGTGTGACGGGGTCGTTACACGACCATAGCCCTACAAACACAAGGGCTCACGTTTTTCTGAGAAATCTCAATTCAACTTGCCTTTGTGCCAACCCTATTCGCTATTATTAGGAGACTTTACTGATTAGGGGACAGCCCTGTGGGGTGCTCTAAAGTAAAGAGGTTCCTTGGATAAAAATGTTTTGATACGGCAGAAAAAAGGGTAGCTATTCCCTTGGCTATTTTGAGACTTTAGAACCTTTATTAATGAGTGTCCGAGAATACTTTATTCCTCTCATTTCAACACAACACAAATTATAATTATTATTAGGAGAACATAGAATAAAAGAAGAATTAATAAGTCGATTATAATAAGCCGTGGTAAAAAACAAAAACTTTTAGCAACGTGGCAGCGGAGCTTACTACCCGTGCGTGTGCCAGACATACAATTCTGCAGTATCCGCATTAGTTGGAGCTGACTAGCCATGGTGTGCCGGACATACAATTCTGCAACTCTAACAGGGATACCGTTAGTTGATCCTAGTTTTTGAACCTCAAAGTCCTACTGTCAAACTGTTAGGAATAGTCTCATCTATTCTTCTATCTAAATAATTAGACCTTCCAATCGTATAATAGGTATCACAAAAATATACAGCAGATTTGTTGTCGAGAAAATTGGCTGGACTTTCAAAACTTTAAAGAATAAATTCAAATTAAAGAAATATAGGTAGAATGATTATAACAAAAGGCTTACTTCGCTAACTATATAGCAACTAAAAGGAAATAGGACGGAAATATAAAAACGCTCAATGATGGGACTATGACAGCCGAGTATTGAAATGCTAAGTTCTCTCCTACGAGTTTAAAAGATATTAGCATGGAAATATGACTTTTACTTTTGATATAAATAATGTACAGGGTCTGTGGTGGTGTGCTGTAATGTGGATTTGATTCGATTTTGAATTTGACCGCATGCAATATGAAAGTGAACTCAGTCGTTTTTAAAATTGTCTTCATTTAAACAGTTATCCTAAAATGTACCAAGCGGTCAATTTCCTAAGAGCTGATCAATTTTAGAAATTCAAAATTTAGCGCTTTCAAAACTCACACGCTAGAAACCAAACCCGCATTAACAACATGAAACCACCTTTAATCTACCTCCCTTTAATCCTGCCAACAAAGGAACTTCAAAAGACTCGCTGATTCAACACATAAGATATCCTTTAAATTATAAAAGTCTAAAATGCGGTCCTCGTTAAGGTAAGGCTTGGGACTATGAGAACGACGTACTATCATTAGTGAACAATAAATGTCTATGTGTTGTCGTTTATAATGAGCATACGTGTCAGCCTCAGACTCAATTGAAATAAATTGGAATGGGCTTTTGTGATTTCTATGTGAAGAAATTATGATTATGAATAGATAGAGGGTGAGTGACCTGTAGTTGACAGAATCAGTTTGAATTCTAGATCATCAACTTTGGCGTGGAATGTAACGTGGTTAAAACCAAGTTTTCTATTTTCAAATTCATATCTTGCTTTTACTTTAATAGTTAATGGGATAATTTTTAATGAAGTAAGCAATAAAAGTCTATTAACACTGCCACATTTACACAAATCATCAAACATGCCAAAAAATGATTCAGTAAACAGCTTTTCAACATTTCATAACTAAGAACATCATCATTCATCATCATTCATTTTCATTTTTAGCTAAGAGTTAGTATTCTTACAATTTTACTTTTATTCCAGTTTTATTGGAAAATTTTGCTGACCGTACCATAATATAACATAATATATAAGGCAGTATCAACAAAATTACAGTCCTAACGTAAATTAATCATAACTTAAGTACTGATTCTTCTCTCCCATAAAGTCACTATTTATTTTGACAGCGAACCGAAAGTGTTGGACGCATTCGTGTCTCCAATTATTTAGTTTCCACGTGGCACTACGCTCTGCTACAATTGCGACTCAAAAAAATCCGCAAGCCACTCTGTGACGATGACTATAGTATTTTGATAAAAGTTTTGCTACAGCTGTTCTATATAACGTAGTAAATATTCGTTTTTATAATGCTTGATATGACATATACGAGTAGATACCATTCACACTTTCATAATTATTGTAATACTTCGGCGCACCTTATGTAAAGATTCACCAGCACCTTGTTGACTGGCTAAAGGTGCCAACAGATTTGTTCGATTTTTGACGATGAATAAGATTTGTCAAGTTCTTACAGATTTGTTCGATTTCATCAATCATTACTGTTGCCTGTTAACGATCGATAAATAAATATTAGTTTAAATCGAGCATAGGCACCTACGCTTTATTCATATTGATCATCTTTGTTGTACACCGGCACCGATAATAATACGACGACGATCGTCTGTTGCATGCACATTTATTTTACTCTTTTTTAAATCGTTTTCGATCGTTAAAAATTCAGCAACTGTGTAGGCACCTAACTTTTATTATGAAATGATTGAAAACAAGCTGTAACATTGTTTATATTATTTTTTATTTTATTTTTTATACATCATTTTGAAATGGGGACAAATCAAATAAATCAATGGGTCAATTAGTTCCGCGTAGGTGGCGCTAAGTGTTTGTTACAAACGAACTGTCAAACTCCTAAGAAATTAAACAACATTTGTTTTTTTTTTAGACTTATATTAATATAACGGGTCGTTGTGTAGCCTTTGGATGCAAAGAAATAGGCGTTGTCAAATTCCCAAGTAATTTGTACAGGATCAAAAAGTGGGAAAAGGCACTGAAATAAAAAAAAACTTCAAATCTAGTGATTTTTCGAGAGACCACTTCTAAGATGACAGTTTGGTACGATACCGGACTGGATTCAGGACTGTTACACACACTGTCGAAGCTGAAATTTCTGTCGTAAACTTCCAACCCGAGAAGAAAAAAATGGTTTCTTTTCAAAAATCCATACATTTTGTAACCAGTAACCTTACGTCTTGATTATTATTAGTAACATTAAAAAGCAAAAAGTTAGCGAGTTAATTTTGTTTTATAACTTATAAAACCATAATATTGTTCAGAAAACTGCTAAAAGTTGATAAAATGTTAAATATAATGACAAGCTCGGCTTTCTTTTCTAGTTGTGATGCTCCTCTTTTTTTCAACTCCTCCTTCAACTGGGCGATACGCCAGGTAGAATACATTGTGAAGCAACTGTAAGCAAAACAAATTGACGAGAAAAACACGCAAATACTAAAAAACCGTCTTAGAATGTACACGTTTTTACCAACAACATTGACAGGTAACAAACACACAGCGCTGTCTGGCGGCGAAGCTTCCGGGAAACAACCCCATTCGAATGGCACGATCACAGTGAATCTGCCATGATTAAATTTAATTAAAAACAAATGAGTTCACATTCGAATCGTGTACTGTCTGAATTGATTTGAGTGAGTATTCAAAGCGAACTTTACAGAATAGCACTACATTTTCCGACCTTGATATCAAACTTAGTCACACGCAACCTCGATATACTTAAACCCTGGAATCCTTACTTAACCTAAACTCGTGTAAACTCAAACTATTCCAGTAAACACCCCAACCATAGCTTAGACACTAAACTTAAGCAATTATTAAGTCGCCAGAGTACTTTAAGTTGTATAACTGAGCTCCCACAGATTTATTGGTTGACGTTGATTATGATTACGAAATATAATTTGTTTTGATTACTTTTTAATAGGTGTGAGGAAGGATTTGGTATTGAACGCTGCACGTGTTTCTTCAATTTCATTGTTGGGTTTTTCGTTTATTGTTATATTTATGTTTTCTAAGTATATTCCGTTTTTTTTATTATTGCCTATTGGTCATGCTCTTGACATCAATCTCGGCTGATGGATAAGATATACGATGAACGAGGTCTATGGAACGAGCGTGCCCAGAAGATGCCTGTTCACTCTTGCTTTGAAGGCTGACGACGACTCGCGGGGTTCTAAGTTCGATTCCTTGGACAGGCAAAGTGTTATAGTATTGATTTCCATAGGATTTTTTCAATGGCAGTCTGGAATGTGGATCTAGGCACAAATCCAGACGTTTTTTTTTTATCTTTTGTTACAAAGAAACCAGGTTCTTAATAATTAATTCCAAACTAGCCTATGAGACTAATAAGCAATTTTAATCTAACTTAATTTTTTACGTGATAATTATTTTTAAACTTAGAATAGTGTTGATTGTACTTTAGTAGTCCGCTCCACTTTCTTAGTCTGATATAATGATATAAACACTCTGTTCATGTCGGACGGCTGGTACCAATAAAAATATCCTGTAAAACTTTTCTCTCTTTTGTCGAACCCAGGTGTCTAGGGTCAGTCGTACTTGCGACCCCAGCAAAGCAATAGAGGAGTTACTTTATTATATTGCTACCGAGAAATAGTAACTGTAGACACAAATAATCACAACATGCATTGAACTATTATTATTTACTAACAAAGTCCCGAGAATTGTGTTACACATCTTATTATTATTCTGAGAACGCAGGTGGAGTATGCAAAAAAAAGCATTTCGAATTATAAAATAGCTTATTAGCTTTTGAACTATTGCGTAACATGAACCAACACTTTAATAATTATTTCTTTATTAGCTAATTGTATAGTTCATCTAGTACTGTACTGCTGAGCATGGTATCCCGGGTTTAAGAGCGCGCATTCTAAAAGTTGGTAACGTCGCAAATAGCTGTCAAATATTTATATCTCTTTTTTTTATTTTATTAATTTCTCAGAAATCTCTGTGTTTTGACTTGTCGCCATATCAGTAGATTATACCCGGGCGAAGCAGGGGCGGTTCACTAGTACCTATACGTATAGCTCTGTGCCTACTGTGTTCATAATATGAAAATTTGTTTCGTGTTTTAAAAACCTGTGAATGTATTCTTTTACGTTAATTTGTTTTAAAAACCTTTTTGACTGTATTGAGCCTAACCAAAAATGTTACTGAGATTTATTATATCCTGGATATTTTTGTAAGATGTTGGTGCACTATTCGTACTATATTATGCCGACCACTGTGGCATCTTTACTTTCCATGAACAACTTTACCCATTAGTACTGTAGCGGTATCAACATCGCTACATGCGAGCTACACGTCATACTGACGTCACGCAAATCCTGCATCGCGCAAGCAGAGTTTACCGCGCGACTAGCATATATAAAACGTCCCGACATCAACCGTCGGGCAGTTGCCCACCAGACACAACACCCGTCTGGTCGGAGGATCCTCCCTTTTCCGTAGAGTATGAGTGAACATTACACCCTGTTCCTCATACCTCTATAGTACTACACACTACTAGTTACAAAAATATAAGATTTTTCAACTTTTGTATCGCTTTGATATTAAATGGTGGCAAAAGATTTTTAGTAATCGAGAGAGATATAACTACAGTAGGTACTTATGGGTAAAGTTGCTCATGGAAAGTAAAGATGCCACAGTTACCTTTAACTTCCTTTTGGGGATTATAGGGGCTAATTGTATTTTTACCGTTTTCAAACACAAAAATTCGCTATAACGCGATACAGCATTGATGCAGTTGCAAAATTGTTGATACCAAAAGTGTGGTGTCTGATATGGCCCTAAGTTACTTTCATACTCCTGGTAAGTTCACGTATCCATTACTAGTTTATTACACAAGAACTTCCACATATTATAATCTTCAGGAAAGTCCTACCCTAATACAACCTTCACGGATTTACGATCCAACCCCTTGAGACTATGTATTTAATGTTCAATATAGTCGTTCAGAAACCAGAACTCTAGAGTCAGCAATATTATAATATTGAATCCTGTAAGATCAGAATTAATCAAAGTAAACCACTTTCCAAGTTACTGGGAGATTATGTTTATTCGTAGGAAGATATTAAAGGGGATCAAGAAGGAAGAATTTTTATGTAGGTAGTATATCTTTCGTAAGTCATAATATTTATGTTTGTTACCAACATAAATATAGCATCACGCTTGTATTCCGCAAAGGGTTAGGCAGAGGTGTCTAGTACAATCACATTTCGCCAGTTATCTTCAAGTCCCATGTTGAAAAGGCAAGTCTATTTATCTTTAACCATGAAAAAATCTAGAGTCCAGGCTGCAACTAATAATGAATGATGGAAACACCTAATTTTAACTGCGAATCGAACTGAAACCCCAGTTTCACGGGAAGCCCCAGAATAAATACGCGTGTAAAACCGTAGCCATTTCCACGATTACGGTTTTAAAAGAATCCGACCGAGAAGAATTACTGTTCATTATTGGTTTCCAGTTATTTAATTTCAAATATAAAATACGAATTTAAAACTGGAAATAGTTAAATAATACAACAAATTAATTGATGGATTCCAAAATTACTACAGTTTACCAAAAATTGCGAGTGACATTCTTATAATAATAATTGATCGCACACACACACTGCAATCAGCCCTGCTACAAACTTTCTAGCTGTATGATTTTTTTATAATTATTATGTTAGTCATTGCCTAGGTAGATCAGGGAAATTGTTTGTTTAGAAAATTGACTACCAACATAGATTGTCCGTATATTAAAATCTCAACTGCAATCTTTCACAGCTATATGAAGCGCCTACAACACAGTCAATTGCCGTAGAGTGTCAATTTGATTAACAATTAATTCCCCTAACTGTAGGTACATGCAAGATAAAGAATAACGAAATTTTACATTCAAGAAAAACAACTTCTACCGACAAAGGCAAATATTAGTGCTAACAAGCATCTTTTTTGCCAAAAAACTTTTGGAAAAAATTGGTGTTTCTTTCTCGTTTGATCAGACTTTCCGATGATGTTGGTAGTACGAGTGTAATTTAAAGTTGGTTGTGTGACGTTGGTAGTATTGGGGGTTTTGAAGAACATTTTGTAATGTCGTGGTATTTGCAGACATCTTGCATTTTATTATGAGAAAAAACAAAAGAAGTTCAACCTTTATTATGACAAGCAAAATTTATAAAACAAATACGTATTTGCTAACATAATGCTATGTATGTATTAGAAACAAAGCATAGTAGCTAAAAATAATGTTGTTTACCAGAGATATTATACTCGTAAATTCCATTTTAATAACGTCACCTAGTAAACTCCATAACTTTTTCGGAAATATTTTATTTTAAATGAATTAGGGAGTGTAGTGTATTTTACCAAAAGTACTTGAAGAACAATGGCGAATTCTTATTTGAATTAAAAAAAAAAAAATACGTCTAAAAGTGACACCTATACGAATGAAATTTAATTATTTATATACGTTTTTTTCAACTATCACATTATCTAGATAAGGCCGAGTAAAAAAAATATGTTTAACGCAAAGTCATTTGACTAGTTCGTTCTAAAAGATTAAGAAATTGTTGGTTGGATTGGTTTAGTATTGCCATCTTATATTTATTTTCCTAAATAGTAGGTACAGCGTAATTGTCGTGGTGCTGTTATAATTTTTAGTTTGTTATTATATTAACATGGAGTAAATGAATTAGTAACACATTTATTTTATTGTACCTATATCTAAGTTTATTCTGTGTTCTTACTTAGATAAGCATATTGCAGTAAAGTGGGAAAAATATCAAATGTTATGGCAATTCTGAACTAAAAAGTCTAGTACCTATTTAAAGTCAAAAGGAAAAAATATAGCTTGATTGTTGACATTGATAACCATTGACAGTTTACAACTCTTGACCAGAAGCTTGCGCTCTGTCCTGTGTTGTTCAAAAGTTCAACACTGAATATCTATTAATCTCACCCTTCTCTAACGAAAAATCTTACACAAACTAGCTCAGAAAATGACGCTGAGTTTTATAATGTATTTTTCATTTAAACACGTAATAATTTAATTTCAAATAAAACAATGTATGGGAAGCTGCCATTGTTCTTTACATACCCGACTGAATATTTACCTACCATATTGGTATTTTTTGTTATTTGAAATATATAGATGATGGACATAGCGAGTGTTTTTTTAAAAGTAATTTGATTTTATTAAAGAAAACATAGGGTTAAAATTTTGAATAACATGTTTTTTTTTTGTCAGATTTGGCGAATCCTTCAAGGTAATCGTCATATTATGAGACAGTACGTCTCGGACATAAAGATGAACCATATATATCTTAATCTGACGCGCTTGAGTATTTCAAAATGGCGAATTTTTTTTGCACATTATAATAATGGCCGCGAGTTTGCGTCACATCGAAATCGTCAGATTATTGAATCAGAGCTTTTTTTTAGGTTCACATAATATCCTCTTAGAAAACCTGACGCGCTCGATTTTTTTTTTTTCATTTTCAACCCTTACTTACGACCACCCGCATCATGCAAACGGTCAGAATAACCTAAGTACAATATTAAAAATTCGTAGGACATTGATGCTATCAATATCTGACGCGCTCGAGTATGTAATTTTTTATGTAATTTGTTTATGTATGCATTTTTTTTACATATTTGAAAATCTTCTTATCTTCTAAACTTTGCAACCCAACAGGTCTCTATGACGCTCGAGTAAATCCCCATTTAGCATCATGGGCTCCCCTACTACACTCGAGAGCAATGAATCCGGGTCACTTAAAGAATGTTAAAAATCTCGGAAACTAAAAATGATAGGTTAATGCAATAAATTGTATTTAATAGACAATGTAATACTCCTTAAATGAAAGTAAAAAAAATATGAGTCACCATACATTTTATTAACACAAAATTACATAAAGAAAAAAACTGCTGATCTCTCCTTAAAACAAAAATAGGAAACATGAAATTTTTGAACTTTATTACGATTTTCTTGAATTTTAATACTTCGTATTGCCTCCTCGTGCTTCCATTACTGCGTTTACGCGGTTTGGCATGCTGTACACCAAGTTCCTTATACGATTTTGGGGAATATTCTCCCATTCCTCTGTGAGAGCAATTTTGAGCTCACGAAGCGTGATTGGGGGAGGGTTTCGTTGTTTTACGCATCTGCCTAGCTCGTCCCAAGCATGCTCGATCGGGTTGATATCCGGGCTGCGCGCTGGCCACTCCATACGAGTAATGTTCATCTCTTGAAGGTAGTCATTCACAATCCTACCTGTATGAGGTCGGGCATTGTCATGCATAAATATAGCATCCTCACCTAAATTGACCATAAATGGACCAACGTGATCATTGAGGATTTCTTCCACATATCTTACGCTAGTTAAAGAGCCGTTTTCTATGATCACCAGCTCTGTGCGACTTTCAGAAGAAATTCCGGCCCACACAAGTACAGACCCACCACCGTAGGCTACTTTTTCTTCGATGCATGCTTGCTTGAATCTTTCCCCTGGTCTTCGATACACTCTGTGTCTTCCATCGTGCTTGTAGAGCATAAATTTTGATTCGTCGGAGAACATAACTTTTGACCAATCTTCAATACTCCAATTTACGTGGCTCTGGGCATATCTTAGTCTTGAAATACGATGCCCACGCTCCAGTTTAGGGCCGTTTGCAGGTCTAAGGGGTTTTAAGTTAGATTCAGCAAGCCGACGTCTTACTGTCCATGCACTTGGGTTACTTCCTCCGAGGCGTCGAAACTGATTTGTGAGTTCAGTTCCTGTGAGAAAGCGATTTCGAAGCATGGTGTTCACCAAGTATCGGTCTTCTCGTGCTGTGGTACACCTGGTTCTGCCCGTTCCTGGTCTGCGTAGGTTAGAACCAGTTTCTTCGTAACGTCGGAGAACTCTTTGTACTGTTGACAGCGACACACCGACAGTCCTGGCTGTATCGCGCTGACTCCGGCCGGTTTCCAGCATTGTAAGTATTCTGGTGCATTCTTCAGGCGTAAGCGACATAATTTCAGCTTGAATAATGAATATAGAGCACTATCAACATGGTTTATGTACCCACATAAATGACAGATTACAAACAAAAGCAAAACCAAATGCTGTAATTTCGTAGTTCCATCTTCGAAAGTGGCCCTTTTTCAAATTTGATTTTTTTATGATATAACTTTACAATAACTAAGAAGTTTGAATACCTTCATTTAAGGAGTATTACATTGTCTATTAAATACAATTTATTGCATTAACCTAGCATTTTTAGTTTCCGAGATTTTTAGGATTCTTTAAGTGACCCGGATTCATTGCTCTCGAGTGTATTTGATATTCTATCCATTCGCGTAACACCACACCAATAATTTCATATCCAACATTGGAAATCAAACCGATATGTTGTGCTATTATTTTTAATGACGGCTTCCACTATACGATGTCATTGAGTTTGTTGTGAAACCGTAGCAGAGGTGAACATCATGCATTATTGTGCAATAAAAGCGCAGTGGAACTGCGGTTTATTTTTCAGATACTGTTGATTTTTATTTGGAAATTGATAGTGCAGTATGTGGGATAGTTGTTTGGAGAGAAAATATGTTATGTTTTTAAATATGCACGGAATAATATGAATACCTACTTTGACTCAAATCTTGTTTCCGTACCTACATTGGAAAGTACCTTGTCAATATGACGACAAACCACCAAATCAACGTTTTAAATTGAGTTAAAACTTTAAGTTGGTTAAGTCAAACATAAAGTTAGTTTAAGTGTGTGTTTGTTTCGATTGATTGAATGACAGAAAATGGGTGAAAAGTCGATTACAGTATTCGACTGTTAGTAAAACGAGTGTGCAAATGAAAAACTTTGACTTTTAACAAAATTGATATTAGATATCAAAACCTGCTCATCTACTTTATAGATTAAAAATAAAAAATAAACCTTCAGCTTAAAAAAGTCTCAAACTGAAAACCTCAAACCCACACAGCAAAGACCTCACTTATGAATGCTAATAACACAATTACCTACATACATACCTACCTACTCGTTGTATAACCCTTCGCAAGATTAGGTGACCGCTGCCCAAAACTTTACTAATTAACAGTACCCAGCACCACTCAGTGTCTGTTAATTAACGTTACATACGTACGATAAGGCGGGAGGAAACGCCCGGGTGTTGGCATTGTGTGGATCGACCGGAGGACACGGTGGAGCATACGGTGGAGGTCTGCCCGGCTTGGGCGGAGCACCTCCGTGTCCTCGTGGCGGCGATCGGCGGCGGCGATCTCTCGCGTCCGGCCCTGGTTCATGCCATGGTACGGAGCGAGAGGGAATGGGAAGCAGTCACCTCCTTCTGCGAAGCAGTAATGCTCGCGGAGGAGGAGGCGGAGCGCGTGAGGGAGAGGCAATCATTGCGCCCTCACGCCCCTAGTCGCCGCAGGAAGAGACACCCTGGGCGTCGGGAGTCGCTAGCCGACTCCCGGCCACCGTAGGCGCGGGCCTGCGGACGGCGAGCAATGCGCAGCTCGCTGTCCGGTAAGGACCAGGCCCGGGTCGATGGCGCGTTGTGTTCCACGCGCGCCTCAAAGAGATGTCAGCATAATTGACGGGGTCCGATAGGGCCGATGCCTGCCGGGGTCGCGGATTGTTCGAAAGAGTTACCGTGGCCTTGGCGCACAGGCAACTGAAGGAACACGGGTGGGTTTTAGTCAGTAAGAGTCTGACACGCCCTTCCGCCCCGCCCAGGGCGGGAGAGGTCATTTGATGATTTCCCACCCAAAAAAAAAAAAAAAAATACGTACAATATGTTGAGAAGCTTGTGTGGCTCGGTGTACATGTGTTTACAGTTTTCGATAAATGAATTGCCTAGAGGTTAGAGTAAAGGCAAATATAGGATCAGAGTTTAGGAAGGAAATAATTATGTTTATGGTATCGTTATTTGCCTTATGAACCTAAACAGGATGGGACAAGAAACGAGGACCAAAGAAAAAAAATTAAGCCTCTTTCCACGGGCTTCCCGAAACAACCCCATGTATGTACAGCAATTTATTTATAGTTTATGCGCTAGACGACTTTCAATATTTTTTGGGAAATTCTCACTTGACTTCAGACATTTTCATTTTTGTCCTACTGTGTCGTATTTTGTTTTTATTTTTTTTAATTGTGATTTACGATCGATAGAAAATACTATCTATTTAAACATAACCCAAAGTGACAAAAACTTAGCTCAAAGATAAAATTTTTGCTCGACAAAATTCCTTCAAGATTTTCAAATAATAAGTACTTTACGAGACATTATTGAAATTGGAGAAATTGGAGTTCGAACATGGTAGGTAAGACGAAAATATATTTTTTTATACTTGATAGTACTAAAGTATTGTATGTGTTTCCGTTTGGCGTAATCCATTTTTCATGTAATTCCTTGCATCCGAAGAAGCTGATATTTCGCACACGTATGTTACTTGTCAAGAGAAATCCAACGTGACCAAACACGATGGGCTTTTCTTGTAAAGTTGAGCAGTTCCTATGGCCACCTTCCGGCTGCATCATCAGACCAGCTACATGGTACCATATTTTTGCATTGTCTCCAAAACTAAAAATAAATACAAGCATAAAATACCACCAAACCTTCAAAGACTCACTATCGCCCTAAGCGATGAACCAAATACAAATAAAAAAGAAAATCAACATCAAACTTTACACAGAACCCGTCTCGTCTTGCTACAGAACCAATTTACCTATATCTACGCGTCTAAGAGAATTTCCCATAGGAAATAAGCTAAGTTTGAACTACCAAATTGATGTCTTGGAAGTGACGCACGAATAACAAAAGGTATACTTTGGACGATCCTTTTATTTGATGTCCTATGTGAGTGAGGATCTGCGAGGCGACGCAGTGCGAAGCGGTGGCAGGAGATACATGTTATTTTATCGTTTACTAGCTACTCGATTTTTTGCAACTTGACAAATCATCGAGATTTCTTTAACTATGTTAGTTTAATACTAATATATTTTAAACCTAAACCTTCCAAAATTTAAATCTCTATAACTACGAGTATGATGGTGAAAACTGCATCAAAATCCGTTGGATATCTTGGAAGACAAACGCAGTGACACAGACGATACGGAAAACGCCTTTACTTTATAATATGTACGGTATACATTATAAAGGACCAAAGAGAAAATTGCTAATACTATCAGAGTTGATAGCAGAACTATCTCAGATTGAGTAGGAGTTGATACTGCTTTCTGTAACTAGCCCTAGATTCATCAGACTAGCGAGAGCCTCCTCAGATCTTGGTTGAGACTCTTGAAGATCAGAAGAGTGATTTTATCACTGTTTTAAATACACTAAAGTTAGTTGCCGATTTAAATGCTGTTGAAAAGTCCCAAGTTACTGATATTTTTGAACCCGAACAAAGGATGCTGATTGGTGGCAGAAATTGTTAGTAGTAATTATTCAGATAAATTCTTACCTACAAAAAGATTTGCTTTTGCCGAGTTTCTGTCAGAAATTGTTCTTTACCGAAAAAAAGTTTATTACTCCTGTCATTCCGCATGGCATAGTATCGCTTTCCTTCCCCCGGGTAGAGCAATAGGTGAATTCTATAGATAGACGTCTAGTGACACGGTACGAGTTTAGGGTAGGAACCCCAAAAGTTAGACTTTTTTGTTGTTCTTCGCAATTTATGGGGACGTGTTACGTAAAAATGGATATTGAAGTTTGCATTTTTGTTTAAGGGCCCTAAATTGTATTTGGGATTCTAGGCTGAATATTTTAGCTTTTATAGAGCTTGTAAAATTAGTTAGATACTAGGTACCGTAAGCGCTACAGTGTGGTACTTTACAACGGCTATTTAAAGAAAATGGTCAAACATTAGTTAGGCAGATTTTTTGGAAAGCTCATTGATGAACAATCAAATAATTTGTTTTATAAGTCTTTAGTTTTACTGTAAAGTAATACAAGCTGCCTTTCATAGAGACAAGGAAGCTGCTTTCGGCATTCATTTTACGTTCAACCACGCAAATTCGATTTCGCTTTGTTTAAATGTTATAAAGGTTAAGTAAGTTTAATATTTTATGTAAATGTGGAATATTTTCGGTCTTTGGCTAGGTTTTTGCTGATCCAGGGATAATTTAGTGAGTTATAATCTGTTGACTTTTATGGTTCTTGATCAGCTGGTTTTTGTCCAGCAAAAAATGTTAGTAAATGTCGAGTGATATCGGTACCAAAAATAATACTTTTTATTAACAGACAAAAGTACTGATAAACCTGCGCCTACAATGCAACATTGACCCTTGAATGTATCATAATTAAAAATTTGAAAACATTTAAATAATAACAATAAATAATACCTATTTGCTTATTATGAAAACAATTGCATGTATTTTCAATCCCAAAACGCACCGTTCGTTGTATAGAAAAATATAAACACCAATAGCGGAATAAAATTTACAGCCGAAAATTAACCAAATTAGTCAACGATTAATTCACGTTAAATTGCTTAAAAGAAATCATAGTCTCACAGCCAAAAAATCCTTCAGTCAACAGTGGTTGTATCCTCAACCACTTTTGACTGATCAGAAAACTTCATAAACTTTCCTCGCTCTAACAGTCCCAAAATATATTCGAGCCCCAAATTATTTTATCGTCTTATGAAAGGACAATTTTTACAGGAGTTTCTGATTTACGTCAAAGGCATTTCGGGACCAAGTATTTGGAGAATTTATCCTTAAACTCCTTTGATCTTGCCTTCGGATTTCATTCCGCTATCAAGATAGAGGTATCAAAGGTGACAATGGGCGCCGAAAACTTTTTGGGGCCCTTCTCAAATTTTCATTTGTTTGGATACTGTGAGAAAAGTTGGGGACTCAAATTCCAAGGGAATTTGAGTCCCCAACTTTTCTTTTTCGGGGAATTTTAGTATTCGCTGTTGTTGTGTTCTTGTAACAAAACGTGTTCGTAACAAGTTAAAAAGTTTTTGTAAGATCGATGGTAATGTTATTTTACTGAGAGAACAGTAACATTTAATTTGAACAGCCATTTGTGGATGACAATCTTTATTTCAATCTGGACCCGAAAAAGGGAATATTGTGTTTCTAAGGTGGTATTGTTGGTTTTTTGTTATTACCTATTCAACTTCAAAAGATCTGATAGCTGAAAATGCCTAATATCATATCCATATAATGTTCCCACTGCTGGGACACGGGCCTCCTCTCGATAAGAGGGAGCGGGCCGTAATCTACCAAGCGGGCCCAGTGCGGGTTGGTAGATGTCACATGTCTTCGAATTTTTGGTTCTGGGACATGCCGGTTTCCTCACGATGTTTTCCTTCACTGTTTTGAGAGCAATAGTGATGAAATGATTTACGCAAAGTAAAGCGCCTGACTGGGTTCGAACCTACGACCTACAACTCGTAAGTCGCGGCCGTTACCACTGGGCCACCACTGCTCATGCTGAAAATACTTATTGAATCATAAAATAATATTAGGTCCTGAAGCGATATTCATTCAGGTCCTTAATAGTTTGACTACATTCCTTAATGGTCATATCGAGCTTGATATTATCTACCACGTAACTACGTAAGCTGTTTCAGTTACACATTACTTATTAAATGAGTAGTTATAAAAAGTAACGCTCTTCATTACCTACACTCTCTTGATTATATGTATTTTGAAACTTTGTATGTTTAACATCAACACAGTCACCTTTTTTAATCAGACTAGCTAGCGCCTCGTGGTTTTACCCGCATGGAGACTTCTACTAGAACCGTGCGTTTTTTAAGGACAAAAAGTAGGCTATACATAAACTACCTTTATGCAAAAAAAAACATGTCGATTCGTTACTGTCTTATTGCGTAATATAAAGATAATATAATAAGGTAGATAAGAGTAGTAAATTTGGAACCTAAGTTGGGAAAAGGTTAGGAAAATGATGTTGAGTAAGTTTGCCTCAACATATGTATACATCACTATTTGTGTTCATAAATAAAACTAACGAAAGCATAATCGAAATCTAATCGTCTTTAGAATCGAAAGTAGATTATGTCAACACGTGTATCATCCATGTGGTATACAAACCAGGTCGTGACCATGCCTCGTACTAGGCGTTATGCTTCAAAAGACAAGAAGGGTTCTGTTTGAATTCGGTAATCAGCAGGTTTGTTGTGTGATACAGGTTACATTCAGAGTGTCATGAAAATGGCCCGCACTCTCCTTCGGACGGCTAATTTTGATGGCATCCTAACGCATGAAATTCCAAATATAACTGTTATTATCTATCAGAAGCAGGTTTTATTAAAAAAAATACGCACCACCAATCTATTGTATTTATTATTTTTGACAAGCAAAACTTAATATGATAAAACGTAACAAACTGATGAATTAAAATGAGCAATTAATTAGCATATCACTTGGCACCGAGAAAACACAACACTGACGTAGAGAGACGTCCGTCGCCGTCAGCTGTCGATCCAAAAGAGAGCGAGCGCTCTTCCTCATTTGCCGTTACCGCTAACTATCCCCGCTCTTGATGCAGCTGTCTTGACCACGCCCCTCGTCCCCACGAACTTCTTTATTCTTCGTGTAAATCCTCTAACACTGTTTTATAAAATTACCCGCCGAGACTCGTGTAAAATACATAAATGAGTTATGAAAGGGGTGCTAATTAAAGCAGCTTCGTTAAAATGTCATTCTCGTCTTCAAATATATTTCGTTGTCTAATGAATTAATAGCTCAGTGACGAACTTTTAGCGTCTAATAAATGGTTTTCAAGCGACCATATATTGTAAAACGAGCTACTGTTAATATAACGCAGCATGGTGATAATTCTTAAGCAACGTTATGGACCAAGTAATAAATAGGGGCATTATTCATAATGCCCGCGCATTGTGAATAATGACAAGCGTAGTCGACGGAGCCCCGCTTAGCGGGGCTCCTACTTCTGGGTGGTTTAAAAACAAATAACCACGAAGGGGATGGCGGGGTCTGAAAGACCCCGCCATTCCCTTCTAACCTAACCTGTCCGAGTCGGGGTGCCCTAAGTACTGAGCTCGCTTAGTAGCTCACTTACAACATTAGTCACGGAGTTATCAATTCAGAAGTAAATATATTTATCGGTAGGTCTGAGTCATACTAATTTACATTCGTAAATTGACGCTGGTTTTTTGATATTCTGTTGGAATAGTAAAGATGACGAATTAATATAATTGAAGCTGTTCTATTAACTCGTTGCCTACATATAAAAAAAGACGCTAGGTTGCAGGTGCTAAAGAAAACTTTTGTTGCCGCACATATAATTTCCCTTATGAAAGGCATAAGTCTGCCTTTGTACCTTTGTAATGCACAAAGTTTAATAAATTAAAGCCCCATAACTACATTTTTTACGTACAAAACTTATCCGCGAAAAATGTAATATCTTACAAAACCAACACAAACAAAAACATCTTCCTTCAAACTCAAAAACCGACAGCAAACCAAAATCGACAAAGCTCGAACACAACACGAAACAAAACTTCGGAACCTAAAGTATATTTAGCAAAATTAAATGGACGGTGCCGTCCCGAAGTGCTTCCGAAACTCCTTGAGTATAGAACATTCTAAGATGTTTGCTTCATCTCGGAAACAATTACTTTTTACTATCGCTTGGTTCGTGTCAAGATGTCTGTGAAGAGTTAGTTCGAAATTGAAGAACAACAGGGTTTTGGGTTACAAGGATCTTGAGACTTAATTCGGTTTGTGACAAAAGGGTTGATCGGTTTCGAGAAAACGATTAGGGTTTATAATTGGAACTTAATTTAAAATAGAAAGGGTTCTAAATGACTTAGGTATATTCTTAAGTGATTCATGAGGTTGATGAGGAGAACGTACATCATTTAAAGGAAAATACATCTTCTGATGTAGGTATTTTCTTTTTCATAATTATTGACAATATTCCAATACTTCATATTTACTAGAGTATCATCGGGGCTTTACAAGAGCTCTGGTAAAGAACGAACCAATCTGGCAATCACGGTCAAATGATGGTTTGTATAGCCAAACCACTAACATGACTACGCATACTACCTTTCTAGAAAATCAATGTTTTATTCGTTTAAGCACCTCAAGAAAAGCAACGTTAAGAAAACATTTTCAAAACGCTTTTCACCTTTCTATTCTAAATCATTTCTTGTCTAAAAGCAAGCTAAACTGAGTGTTTGTATCAAACTCAAACTCAAAGCATTTAATTCAATAAACCATTTACAGGCAAATTTGAACTGTCAAAGACTCGGTCAGTTAGGCAGAAAGTTGACGCCCTTCCAAAACGAATATCTCTATGGAGAAGAACAGGCAGGAAACTCAAAGTCCAACTTCAACTCATCTTTTAAATCAAGATATTACAAAATCCTGGGTACATTATTCTTGTTGCTTTTATATTTGAGAACAATGTAAAAAAAATGTATTAAGAAAAAATTAAAAATATATGATTAAAAATAAGCCCTGGCAGTTAACAGATGACCAGTCTCAACCGACGACGCCTGTTCACGAACATATCGTGGTCAGTTAACAGCCTGCCCTTTTGTAAATCGGAGTCACAATAATAGATGTGCGTGTTTTAAAAACAATTAGGTATACCTAGTCTTGCCATAAATATTGTCACGAAGAAAAAAAAATTTTTTTATTGCAAATAATATTTATTACTTTTACAGTGTGTTAGTTTAATACATAAATATAAAAAAAGACGTGTGACACTCGGGGACTGCCGCGGTAAAGCTATTGCATAGCATTTTGTATCAACTTATGCATTTATAATTATTTATTTATTTTACATTACATTTATTTAGTCGTACATTTGAAAACTAATAATACTGGGTCCCGGACCCTTAGTCTGAATACTCTAATTATCCTAAATATTAAAAATAAGAATTTAAAATTTTTAAATCTAAAATAAATTTAAAATGGGGCGCTTTACCCTAACCTTATCGGGGCCAAAAGATAGGCCCTTTACTGCCGATTCCAAAGACCCCAAACTCGATACCTCTACGACCTCCGGTTCAAAAGTTAAGACCCGGGGGGGTGAAGTAGCCCTGGACGGGTGGAGGGGTTGGTTAAAAGGGGTGACGCGGGGTGGTCCCGGGATCATATATAAGTGGGATTGATTTAAATATAAATAAATATAATACAACTTAATATTGGGGTCGAAAAAGAGGGGTCAAAAAAGGGTTCAAAGGGGCTTGTCTGTATGTATGTACTATTTGAGAGGCGGGTTATAGGGGGGGGGGAATTTTGGTCAGAATTTTGATATTCCCAGCCGTTTCCGAGATATTGGGATATTGAGTTTTAAGATAGTGGTGATTATAATAAATGTATGGTGTCCGACTGGTAAATGATAAATGGTACGAAAGTAAATGGAAATAAATATTAATTCAAGTTACACTTTTTGATAAATACCTATACACCTATATAGTTTCTCATAAACAGCTGCTTATGTATTCGTCCGATTTCGGAGCAGCTCGTCTCGATACGTGCGAGCTTCGTAGAGTCGTACAATACGTCTAGTTGCACGCACACAAACACCGTGTCGAAGACTGCCGAAAAGAAACGACGTTAGACCAATGCACGGCCTTCAAGCCACACCTCCGTGCCCGTCGGAGTGGGGAGCGTGAGGTTTTATTTCGTTACGGAATTTCTGGATTCGGTCCCCGCGCTCAAGGCCCGCGATAGAAGCTATGCAATAGCTTAAAACAATTTAAAATATAAAAAGCATATTCGAAGTGGTCTCCATTGGCTGCAATACAGTCCTTTAAACGTTGAGGCCAGTTATCAATAGAAGCACGCACTCTTTCCATGGGAAAATTATTCACTGCCAATCGTATGGATTGTTTTAGGGACTCCAAATTATCATGGCGTTTAGAGCAAGCCATACTCTCTAAAACTGACCATAAATCATAATCCAGCGGATTAAGATCGGGACTAGACGACGGCCAGTCTTCAGCTCTGATGAAGTCCGAAACGTTCACTCCCAACCAAGACTGCGTGGACCGAGCTTTATGACCCGGCGCCGATTCTTGTTGGAAGGACCATACTTGGTTATTGAACATGGTGATGTTAAGGGGCTTAACTACCTTCTCAAGAATGGTATCTTGATACACTGGTGCCGATGTTTTGATACCTTTTTCACAAAAGTATGGCTCAGTCACTCCTTCATAGCTAACACCCCACCAAACCATAACTGAAGTCGGATAATGCCCACGTTGCACTCTGTCGACTAATTGGGAAGCTTCCTTAGAGCTTTGAGCATAAATACGGTCATTTTTTTTTGTTAAAATGTTGCTCAATTGTAAAGATTTTCTCATCCGTAAACAAACATTTTCTGTGACCTCCGTTTGTGTACCGCTTCAGTAGTAATTTCGATTTTACCACCCTATTCTTTTTTAAATTATCAGTTATAAAATAACCAGTGCGTCTCTTATAGGCTGCAAGTCCTAAGTCATCTTTTAAAATACGCGACATGGTTCTGGGTGCTATCTTCATCTCCCGAGATAAAATCTTTTGCTTTCGGACAGGATTTCTTCGAATTCTTTCCCTTACTGCTTTGACCACCTTTTTCGTACGAACACTACGTGGACGGCCAGATCTTTTTCTGTCACAAACAGAGGAGGTTACATTGTACCTATTAATAGCCCGGTATACAAACATTTGACTAATACCAAGCGTATGGAGAGTTTAAAAAATTGCATTTAGCTCCATATCAACTTTGTGTAATGCAATCACAGCGATTCGATTCTCTTTATCACCCCACTCCATTTTAATATCGCAAAATATTGTACAATGTATTGGCGCCAAAATTAGAAAACTCAATGAACAATCGTATAAAAATGACAGATTCCAAATTCAAATGTAATATCTTTCTTATTTTTAACTGTAACAGTATTTATGGCCAGACTAAGTATAGTTCGGCAGTTCATAGGTCAGGTTGGAACTAAGACGAACCGTGCGCGAGCCGAGCGAGCGGTGCCGTGGCATGCGGCAGCGGCCAACGAGCGCTACATCCAAGTTAGATTTCTTACCGACTAATTCCAATTTGTTAGCTGCCCACAAGTCATTATTATTTAGTTTACTGCTTAGTTTTTACTGCAAATCATACTTTTGTAAATTTTTATTTACCACAACTACTATAACTATAAACTACTGCCGCTTTAAGGCGATACCAAAATAAATTGGGTTCTTTTTCGTAACCATTTATTTCACTATTACAGCATGTATGGATTTCATTTTTGGATATATGTTTATTGACTATTTGATTAATACTCTGACTGAAGAAAAATGCAATTAGGTTAAATTTCCTCGATAGAATTTTATTCCGAAAAGACCTCTCCTTTTTTATATTTTTTCCTGTAATTCTAAAAGCCTAAGTGATTTCATTGCAAAATTACATTCAAAATATGCGTATTAGGTCATTGAAAACTCTGGCTGAAAATATTTTTGATACATAGCTTAATTTATTTTTAATCATTTTTTATTTGATTTGGCGCTTACATTGTTTTATTCTGGTTACAGCGCATTGTTGCGCTCTCTTTTTGCGCATGTGAAAGTAAATGACTCTGTCACTTTCTTAAGCCCGCCCAGTTCGGCTGCGGCCTTTGTCAGTAACAGACCTGTGTCGGTTCCTCCCGCAACCGTGATTTCATTTTTTTTTATCCCAATAGTTTTTGTTTAGTGTGTTTCATGACCTTCTTTAACTATATTTATCAAGTGAACAAGGTTTATATAACATTACATTGCCGATATAGGGAATAAATATAAAATACTACGAAAGGTAAACAAATCCCAACAGTTGAAACGCCTGAGGGAACATGCTCGAAAAATGACGGAAAATAAAAAGTAAGTATGCATATCTTTATAATAATTAGTTTTCATATTGAGTAAGCGTATTATACTTGCATGACTTGATTGATGATTGTGGAAGAAGTGCAAGAGGTATGTCAGGATCGTGACCAATGGTGATCAGTTGGCTCTGTCTACGCCTTTGGGAGACAGGCGTGAGGAATTATGTATGTATGTACTATACATAGTTATAACTATAAGACATCTTCCTGATAAAATTACTTGGGGTAAAGAATAGATTTCGTAATTTATATTTTCAAATATCTTAGACCTTATCACGTCTGAGTAAGGTTGATATTATACATTATGATATTGTTTTATTTCTTATAATTTAATATTTAGATATCTTACATTAGTTTTATTTTACAGAGCAAACCGATCCTCAAAATATAATAAAAGCGACAAAATCACAGCGCCAGAGCAGATATGTGATTCGGAAAACAAAAGATTAGAGTCGCCATTATCATTTTTAAATTTGGACGATCGACAATGTCTAACTACTAACATGTTGGAAAAAAATGGGTAAACAAATTATTTATTTCCTATTGAGATGATTGTAAAGAAATACAATATCCACTCATTTGAATTTTACAGGACGGAACAGTGTGCATCTACTAGTGATGGCATCACTCCGCCCCAGTTAGCTCCGGACTGTGCTGTTGGATTGACAGAAGAGAGACAATCGAAGTTACCTTTAAATGACCAACATTTCGCAACGACTTTCTCGCCAAATAAACCAGAGTAAGCATTCAAGGACACACTCTTAAACTAACTACTAGCCAAACATTTATTTTTCCTAATTTATACTTTTTGAGACCGGTGACAAAAGAAATGTAGCCAACTGCAAAATCATCGAAATTATTCTTCGTATGTGAAAGTCAGATACATATTTTTATATTCTTACATACAGTAAGTAGAAAAGAAGAAGTGAGTGAGTGTAAGAATATAAAAATAAAAATATGTAGAAGTAAGTACAAATATACCTAAAGTTTTGAAAATTGCAGTTTCGGGGATGATAACGGCGGGCTGTGGTAACGCAACCAAACGTTCCTCGCGTTCCAAAAATCAAGAAGTACGAAAAAGCAGTGGAGAATAAAAGAGAATATAACCGGACTTGACTAACAAGGCTGATATGGATGCTGAAACTTATGAGCTTGCGAAGTCAACGTTTTTAAGAAATTTAGAAAAACGGAGGAAGAACGCAAAGAAATAGAACAAAGGAAGATATTGCAAAGTGACAGTGGGGAATGGCTGAAACTACGGCGAAATCTGTTGTCTGCTTCAAATTTCGGCAAGATAGTTAAGAGAATTAAAACACATAGTTGTGCCGGTATAGTAAAATATATGCTGTACAGGCAAAATATTGACCATGTGGCCTCCATAAACCATGGAAAGAAAAATGAGAAAGTCACATTAGACCAATTATCAAGACTAATAAATGAAGAAATACAAGGATGTGGGCTCTTTATCGATGAAACCTACTCATTTCTTGGTGCAACGCCAGACGGCATCACAGAAGACATGATGGTGATAGAAATTAAATGTCCAATAGCACCATTCAAAATTGGAATCGAAGCTGCTATTCAAGAAGGAAAAATGCATTTTTGGCGTTGTGATAAGAAAACAGGTTCAAGTAAATAAAAAATCTGACTGGTATTTACAAGCCCAAGGTCAAATGCACACATTATGTAAAAAAGACAAATGCTTGGTGGCAGTTTGTTAAAGTGAAGATAAAATAAAAACACAAATCATTTACAAGGATGAAGAATTTTAGAAAGAGAAAATGGAGCCGAAGTTATTGTCTTTTTATTTTGAATGTCCCTTACCTGAACTGGTAGATCCTCGGTACACAAGAAATCAGACGATTCGTGATCCAGAATATGTAATTAATAAAAATAGAGACAAGAATACAAACAAAGAAAATAAAACATGTGGAAACGTCTCTATTAAACGAAGGCGAAAGACATGTATTCCAAGAAAACTATGAAATTTTATTAGATTTTAGTAAGTTTTAAATATATCTTACACATTTTAACATACTCTGACTTTTATTCGTAAGAAAATATCCATCACAAAATTGAATTAGTTAAATAATCTTTAATTAAAAATATGGTGTAGTTTTGGAACAACTTTTTGAACACATTTAAAGTTTAAGTTTATGAATGAAATAAAATCATAGTAAGAAATTGTTCACTACACTAGTAGATAATTACAAAGCTGTTTTAAAATAAATATCTGTAAAGTTTATGTCAATCGAATCTGTACATTAGTACCTATCACTTAATAAATAAATAATATGAATAAAACTAAAGAAGGACTTTGCCAAAGGCATATAGAAAAGAAGAGTTCGTATGACTCAATTGATAAATGTGATGAATTTCAAGCGAAATGGGTATGTCAAGATCGTAGCCGACCGAAATCAGTCGTCATTGCTTACCCTCATGGGAGACAGGCGTGAATATGTAACATTAAATGATAACATGTTATCTACAGCTCATACTGTAAAATTTTCCCAAAGAATAAAAGAAACACTCGGAAAGCGATTTCGTTTTTCAGTTTTCCTTACATTTATTTTATACTAAGCGTGTATTTTGGATGGACAGTTTTTTTTTACTGACGTGGTTTCTTTTCTTAGGTCAATATGATCATTTACACACAGTAGATATTTTTTTGTCATTCTTGAATAAAGCAAAATAATAAATAATAAAATAAAATATATTATAGTTTAATTCAGAGAAATAAAAAACAAATGTATTGTATTTCTGGCGACTCCCATGCCTTCTATATTCTAAAACTTCAAAATACAGACACGCTCGCGGTGAGTTTGCGATGTATTCAAGCGGGGGCGCTCCCGCGTCTTCGGTTAAGCCATGCCCCTCGAGCTATCATTTATTTTTTACGTATCACCTTAAATCAGTGCCGTAAACAATTACTAACGTCAGATATTTAATATTTTTTTGTTTTTTCGTCACATGTTGACCCTATTGTATAACTGGCCTAAGCATCAGCCAGCCAGTTCACTAAATGTTGTATTAGACGCATCGGTTGAATATCATTCAGGCCGCTAGTTGAACGGCGCCGTTGAGTAAAAAGGCTACGCTGAAAATTGAAAGGCTAATTAAGCTAGTTGGATGCGACATATACATGAATATTTAAAAAAATTGTCTAACACTTACCTTATACTAAGAATGCATAGAAGTGAATCTTCTTTTCAGAATACATTGAATCTTATTTTAGGTATGTTTAGTAATAATAAAAAAGTTTCCAGCAGTCTTAGGCATACTTAAAACTATGACTCACAAGATTGTTTTTACGGTTTGTCCATGGGGACAGATCATCTATATCTATATATATAAAAATGAATCCCTATTTCCCTTGGTCACGTGAACGGCTGGACCGATGTCACTGTTTTTTTTTGTTGTTTTCGTCTTTGTCAGGAGAAAGATCTTATGAAATAAAAAAAATAAGGAAGTTCATCGGAACGTTACAAAATTTAAGAAAACTTAATGCTAATATTAATTTTACATAACTGTCAGTTGTTTGAAATAACTGTCAGCGATTGAGAGAATGCGCGCTGCAAATATCGTATAACACAGATGGATCGGTTGATAAATGAGTCGATAGTTTTAGTTTTAGTCAACAGTCAAAACTAAAAGTAAACGACATATGACATTCATAGTTAAGACAGGACAACGTCTGTCGGGTCAGCTTGTACAAAATAAAGTTAAGTTTATTAATGCGGATACTTAATAGTACGTAGATACGTTTTGATACCAGTGGGCAAAGTTTGTCATTGCGCTCAATGTGGTATTGCAGATTGAGCAGAATGCGACGGTGTAATAGAGTCGAGAGTATAATGACAAATGCGTACGCGTATGAAACGAAGTTTATAACTTTTATTTTAAGTATTTTTTTTAATGCCTACAGAGTGTGTTTAAGGAAACGTTCAACACAGTCATAATTTTGTCTCTCTTATGGCAATCGTAACGTGCTCAGCCCTATATTTTCGAAAATAATCACAAAACAACCCTGGTTTAGCTTGGGCAAGCGCGGGTCATACAGGTAGATGATTATTTTGGTGGTAACGGCGCGGCGCGCGGCTAAGAAGAGTACTTCGAGCTTTAAGTTCAACGAATAGGTATAAGAACTGCACGGGATCAGCATCGCCTCAACTCAAGCCGTTTATGATTCTTTCTTTATGGTTGACGAGTCGATAAGGTGAGGTGATGCTGATCCCTAGCGGTTCATATACGTCAGCGTTGAACTTTAGAAAGAAGCTGTCACATGGGAATGATGAGTAGCAGAGACGACGCTCTACAATGCCGAACTTTTTCTTTAAGTCGATACGTTATATTCAAGTCTGGGTACTGAAAATGAGACAATAATTTTTAGTACCCAGGCATGAATATGTTTTTCTAATATTATGCACTTACCTAGAGCTATGTCCTGTAGATCTCTCGACTCGAGTCTAAAAACAAAAAAAGAGGTTTAATTTTTTATTTTCTTCTACAAGAGGGTGAGAAAAACTTATTGTCCTGGAAACGTTCAAAACCAATTTGCCCTGTTTGCCGGTCAAATGGGTCTTGAACATTCAATTTTGAACGGTCATTTTATTGAAAACTAGATGTGCCATCGGCTCCGTTCGCGTAGATTAAAAATATAATATTAAAATCTACTCAATGAATTAAAACCAAAAGCGGATATTGGATGAGTGGTTGTTGAATTTGAAGAGCACTATGTTTATGCACCGTGTTTACTTTTTATCATTATAAAGCTTTGGCCAAACTGAGGTGAAACCCGCGTGGGATGCGGGAGAACATTCCCTCGTGCTGATTGTGTCGACTAACATGTATGGAGGTTCATAGTTCAAACTGGCACGAATAGCCGCGTGGCTCCCTAATTGTTCGGGTGCCGTAACTAAGATATCCGACGGCACCCGAACACTAATCATTGACACAATCAATGAGTGCAGTTGCGTCCTACGTCCCGCGCGAGATTCCCCTCAGTGTGGCTACAGTTATTTCTAGATTCATAAATTTTTCACACAAAAAGTCAACAGTATTAACAGTTCAGTTACGCAGTCTCGGCAGGCTTGAAGAAATGAACCAAGCGTCCAGTGGCTATTTTAGGAACTGTTTGGTTAATGATTCATAAACTGTATGTGGAGGTCCATCTGTCTGAATTAAGCAAAGGAATATAGCATAATAGACTGCCTCGTTGGTCTAGTGGTCGCAAGCGCTACTGCTGAGCATGAGGTCCTGGGTTCGAGCAAAGTGTTATTGGGTTTTTCCATCTGGAATTTCTCGGTAGCAGCCCGGAGTCAGGATTTGTGCCCGGTTGATGGCAATAGGCTCGCCCCCTATTACATGGGACTTAAAACATAACTGGCGAAATGTGGGTGTGCTATAGGTACACCTCTGCCTAACCCTTCGGGGAATACAGGCGTGATGTTATGTTATGTTATGTGTATAGCATAATCAGCCTATAATCTTATAACTGCTGAGACTCAGACCTCATCTGTTAGAGGAGGTGGGCTCTAATACAGCACACGGGCCCAGTGCGGGTTGGTAGATGACACTTGCCCCAGACATAAAACATACACTACAAACTTTACTTCACACATATTTAGCCCTAAATTACTTTAATTATAGTAAGTATACTATTGTTTGATAACCAACAGCATTGTCCAAATGCTGAAACTTTGTTACTTCTAATCTCATGTAATTAATATTCTTAGTGGAAATAGCCAATAATTATCTTAAATAATAATATAAGTCTTTCTATAAACAGTAGAAATTGTGATAAGCCCCAGAATAAATTAAATAGCTTTTATTTTTCTTATACCTTCATATTTTCATAATCTTTTCTTAAACTTCATCTTTTGTTTTTCTCATTTCTTACTAACTGTTTTACCTCCTACCCTTTAGATTCCTCATACACTCAGCTGTTTCTTGTCACATTGCAGGTGCCATTTGGGGACTTTTTGAATATGATGACCCCCGGAGCCACTGTTCGTGACATGAGTGACAATCTGAAAGCAGCACTGAAGGAGCTGGAGGCATCAAAAACCGAATGCCATCAGCTGCTCCAGGAAAAAGAGGACAGTGAGGTCGAAGTCAAGAAATTAATGACAAAAAAACTCAACTCAAGCGTCAGCTTGTAGAACTTCACACCCAGCACATGGACATACTTGACCAGCATCACCATCTCCGTCAACTAGTGTCAGACTTCCAACAATGCAGTGACACTCATGACCACGCACTGAAACGCATATCAGGCCTTGAAGCAGAATTATACCAGGCACACAACACCATTTCGACCATCAACTCTCTGAAAGCCAGCAAACAGGTTGACAACACCGATAACCTTTTCAACGAGCTGGTGGGTGTATCCGGACTGCAGTATGAGAAGCCCTCCGTTGCCATAGACCTGACTGGGGACGATACCTTAACTAGTTGTCCAATTCTAACTAGTCATAATAAAATTAAGAAATATATTAAAATCAGTAAAAATATTAAGAAGTATAAGAAACTCTTGAAGAAACAAAGTCTTTATAAGTTTAACATTAATCTTAGGAAAGAATGTCTCAGCTTACAAAATCAACTTAATTTATGTAATAATAAGTTGGAAACTAGCAGGCAAATGTATGATGTTGACATACAAAACCTTCAAAAGGAATTAATGAGCAGGGAAAATACTCTTAAGGAAATATCTTGTAAGTATGAGGCTAGTCAACAAATGTTAAGCGAGCGCTTGCAGCAAGCCTGTGAGTTGGTGGACCTGGTGAAGTACAATGCAGAGAGGTACGAGTCACTGACAAACAATCTCACCTGTAGTAATTGTGCTCCCACTCCGCCACCTCTCATGTCACAGCATGTTGTTCCTGCCGCGTCACCCATTTTAACTCATACTTTTAAAACGGTCAATCCCACTCAAAGTAACGTTTTGGTATATTCTGATAGATTAGGAGCAGGTTTTGGATCATTGTTAAATAACTGCTCGAAACATACCATAGTAAACTGTTGTTACCATAACCTGCATTTTAATGAGCTTGTTCATAAAATAAAACATACACAAATGAATGAGCAAACTACTGTAGTTCTTTTAATTGGAAACAGTCTGAGCATATCTAAAAGGGGCATAGTTAATGATATTGAAACCCTACTTAAATTAAAACTAGGTAAATTAATATTATGTGCGTTGCCATATTCGGATAATTTGAATGCCGAAGAAAATGATTAGGTTTTTAGCTTAAACAACTTAATGCATATTTTGACATGTCGTCATAGTGACCGTTTATTGTATTTGGATACTAACAATTTTGTTAGAGATTTTGTATTGATTCGGGAACATATGTTTCTTCCCAAGAAAAGTCAACATGTATCAGCTACTTTATTAGCTTACAATATACACTCGAGAGCAATGAATCCGGGTCACTTAAAGAATCCTAAAAATCTCGGAAACTAAAAATGCTAGGTTAATGCAATAAATTGTATTTAATAGACAATGTAATACTCCTTAAATGAAGGTATTAAAACTTCTTAGTTATTGTAAAGTTATATCATAAAAAAATCAAATTTGAAAAAGGGCCACTTTCGAAGATGGAACTACGAAATTACAGCATTTGGTTTTGCTTTTGTTTGTAATCTGTCATTTATGTGGGTACATAAACCATGTTGATAGTGCTCTATATTCATTATTCAAGCTGAAATTATGTCGCTTACGCCTGAAGAATGCACCAGAATACTTACAATGCTGGAAACCGGCCGGAGTCAGCGCGATACAGCCAGGACTGTCGGTGTGTCGCTGTCAACAGTACAAAGAGTTCTCCGACGTTACGAAGAAACTGGTTCTAACCTACGTAGACCAGGAACGGGCAGAACCAGGTGTACCACAGCACGAGAAGACCGATACTTGGTGAACACCATGCTTCGAAATCGCTTTCTCACAGGAACTGAACTCACAAATCAGTTTCGACGCCTCGGAGGAAGTAACCCAAGTGCATGGACAGTAAGACGTCGGCTTGCTGAATCTAACTTAAAACCCCTTAGACCTGCAAACGGCCCTAAACTGGAGCGTGGGCATCGTATTTCAAGACTAAGATATGCCCAGAGCCACGTAAATTGGAGTATTGAAGATTGGTCAAAAGTTATGTTCTCCGACGAATCAAAATTTATGCTCTACAAGCACGATGGAAGACACAGAGTGTATCGAAGACCAGGGGAAAGATTCAAGCAAGCATGCATCGAAGAAAAAGTAGCCTACGGTGGTGGGTCTGTACTTGTGTGGGCCGGAATTTCTTCTGAAAGTCGCACAGAGCTGGTGATCATAGAAAACGGCTCTTTAACTAGCGTAAGATATGTGGAAGAAATCCTCAATGATCACGTTGGTCCATTTATGGTCAATTTAGGTGAGGATGCTATATTTATGCATGACAATGCCCGACCTCATACAGGTAGGATTGTGAATGACTACCTTCAAGAGATGAACATTACTCGTATGGAGTGGCCAGCGCGCAGCCCGGATATCAACCCGATCGAGCATGCTTGGGACGAGCTAGGCAGATGCGTAAAACAACGAAACCCTCCCCCAATCACGCTTCGTGAGCTCAAAATTGCTCTCACAGAGGAATGGGAGAATATTCCCCAAAATCGTATAAGGAACTTGGTGTACAGCATGCCAAACCGCGTAAACGCAGTAATGGAAGCACGAGGAGGCAATACGAAGTATTAAAATTCAAGAAAATCGTAATAAAGTTCAAAAATTTCATGTTTCCTATTTTTGTTTTAAGGAGAGATCAGCAGTTTTTTTCTTTATGTAATTTTGTGTTAATAAAATGTATGGTGACTCATATTTTTTTTACTTTCATTTAAGGAGTATTACATTGTCTATTAAATACAATTTATTGCATTAACCTATCATTTTTAGTTTCCGAGATTTTTAACATTCTTTAAGTGACCCGGATTCATTGCTCTCGAGTGTACACGCAGTAATTGATAATTTAACTGAGACTAGGTTATGTGACGAAACAGTATTATCTAGTACTTCTAATAATACTGTAATTGAATCTTTAAACTTTTAGAGTCGACAAAAGAGAAGCATAATAAGATTATTTTACTATATCAACAAAATATAAATCGCTTCTCTGGCAAAATTCTAGACGTGGAAATGTTAATAGATAAATATCATATGGATATCTTATGTTTTTGTGAAACCTGGTTAAAACTGGATAGGATGCTGTTTAATGTAAATAATTTTTCAGTTGCCAGTGCATTCAACAGGTCCTCAATAGGGGGTGGTACCTTGATATTGTGTAATAGTTGTTTTAGACATAAGGAAAGAAAGGATATCACTGCTTGCTCTATTGATCGCTTATGTGAGGTAGCATGTGCAGAAGTTGAAGGCCATATTTTCTTATGTGTTTATAGACCACCAGCCTCAGACTTGTCATCATTTTTGATAATTATGGAAGAAATACTAAGTAAAGTTTTTAAAGATAATAAATTAGTTTTTATTTGTGGTGATCTAATAGATATGGGTCCCCTATGTTGTTTCGAACGCCGCTGTTGCGACACACGCTGTTGCGAATCATTTTTCCACTGCCTCACAGGTTCGAAAGCTCATGGACTCGAATGAAGTAGTCGCGAAAGACGCTGTTTCGAAAAACATTTTCACTGCCTCATACGCTCGAATGCTTGTGATTTCGATTTATTGTTGTTAGCTTTGTTTTAATTTAAACTGGCATCGAGTAGCCGACGGAGCCCCGCTACGCGGGGCTCCTACGTCTGGGCGGTTTAAAAAAAAATAACCACGAAGGGGACGGCGGGGTCTTTCAGACCCCGCCCTCCCCTTCTAACCTAACCAGTCCGAGTCAGAGTGCCCCAAGTCCCGAGCTCGCTTCGCTCGCTCTTGCATCCTATCCTACTGTTAATATTAGTCACCATTTCATTATTTATAGTACCTCGCCTATGATAGCAAATAATGCTGCAATTTGCTATTTGCAGTGTAGTATAGTGCGTAACTTTAATAATAATATTAAATGTTGATGTTGACACCGAATTTGTTGATTTTATTTAATTACTGCTTAAATACTTTTCTGTACACTTTATGACTAAATAAATCGAAATCACAAGCATTCGAGCGTATGAGGCAGTGAAAATGTTTTTCGAAACAGCGTCTTTCGCGACTACTTCATTCGAGTCCATGAGCTTTCGAACCTGTGAGGCAGTGGAAAAATAATTCGCAACAGCGTGTGTCGCAACAGCGGCGTTCGAAACAACATAGGCCTGCCAATAGATATGGGTGATCTATGATATAATATATTGATCTATTACTTAATTCACAGGAAAAATGTAAGCTAATCTCATTGTTTAAATCATTCAATTTAAAATGTTAGCTTCATGCATAGACAATGTATTTACTAATTGTAAAATAAAAGACTCTTCCTTAATTAGTGGCGTCAGGTCTGACCATACTGGTCAACTTGTATCGTTTAACTTAGATAAAAAGCTACACTTAAATAAAACCGTTGAATTAAGACCTTTAACCAAAAATAAATTGAAAACGTTTAATAATAATGTTCTTAGCAATCTTTCAACAGCTAGTTTTGATTCACAAGACCAAAATATAAACTACTGTACACTATTTTCTACAGTATGCCAAGAATTCAATAAAACATGTCCTGTAAAAAAAGTTACAATCAATAGTAAACCAAAATTTTGTGAATGGGCCACTGCTGGCATTAGAAAAAGCAGAGATATTTTAAATAATTTGTATCACGAAAAATCATTGAATTGTGATCGAACCCATCATGATTATGTAAAAAAATATTCTAAGATATTCAAAAGAGTCTGCGCTCAAGCTAAATCTAAATTAATAAGTAACAAAATTAGTATTTCTAATAATAAAATAAAAGTTGTGTGGCAGGTAATAACAAAGAAACTGGAAACACAAAACAGCGAGATCAGAATGAATTGTCTCTAAAAATTGATAATGAAACCATTTCAGATAAGTTAAAGGTTGCTGAGACACTAGAGCATTTCTTTACCAACATCCCAATAGGGGTTACAAAATCTCTCCCCTCATCATCTATATTAGCTGAATCACTCCTCAAAGAAAACTTCAATAAGGACATTCCAAGTTTTGAATTTAAGCACATTTCTATTGTCACAATTAAAAAAGCATTCAAAAGTCTTAACATAAAAAACACTGAAGATTTATGGGGGATTTCCATTAAGGTTCTAGTCACAATTGCCCCAAACACAATCACAATTTCAACAACACACAATTCAACAACACATTTCAACATTGACACAATTGCCCCTGTATTAGCAGGCATATTTAATCAATGTTTACACAGCGGTACGTTTCCTGATTTAATGAAACATAGTAAAGTAGTACCAATTTTCAAAACAGGTAGTAAGGGTGATCCTCTAATTATAGACCTATATCTGTGCTACCAGCATTGAGTAAAATCTATGAAAAAATCATGCTAGACCAGATGTTGCCACATTTTAACTCAAATGGGATTTTGCATAGTCGCCAATTTGGTTTCACGAAAGGTAGGTCGACGACTGACGCTGGAGTAGAACTCATCAGTCACATATTGGAATCCTGGGAGATGTCCCAGGATGCGATTGGTATTTTCTGTGACCTCTCAAAAGCGTTTGACTGCGTTGACCACAATACACTGATCTGTAAATTACACCACTACGGAATTCGTGGACAAGCTGCTGATCTTGTTCTTTCCTATCTATCAAACAGGCAGCAAAAAGTAAACGTTAACGGGGCGACGTCCTCGGGGTCCTTAGTTAAGATGGGCGTACCTCAAGGTTCAATTCTTGGCCCTTTCCTATTTCTAGTTTATATTAATGACCTGCCTTACATGATGGCTAACTTATTGGATATAATTTTATTCGCTGATGACACTTCTCTTATTTTTAAAATAGATAGAAAAGATACGGATGTCTTACATGTGAACGATAGTCTGGCGGTGCTTTCGAAATGGTTCGCAGCAAATAATATTTTACTTAATGCGAACAAAACTAAATGTCTTAAGTTTTCATTACCAAATGTACCCCAAGTGGATCTAAATTTAAAACTTGATGGCAAGGAGCTAGATGTTATTACGGAAACTGTATTTCTAGGAATTACTTTAGATTCAAATTGCAATGGGGTGCCCACATTAGAGCTCTTTCAGGTTGATTAAGTTCAGCTGCATATGCAGTAAGAAAAATAAGGCAGTTGACTGATAATGCCACTGCTAGGTTAGTATACTTTGCTTATTTCCACAGTATTATGTCTTATGGTGTTCTGCTGTGGCGATCGGCAGCTGCTGTAGATTCAATTTTCATTTTACAAAAGAGGGCAATCCGCGCGATCTATAAAATGGGTCCTTGCGAGTCTCTTAGAAACAAATTCAAAGAAATTGATATACTAACTCTGCCTTCTCTTTATATCTTAGAAAGTATTTTGTATGTTCGCAAAAACTTAGGACTTTTCAAAATAAGAAGCGATTTCCATAATATAAATATACGTAGCAAAAATGAAATTGTAATACCCAAATTTAGATTAACTAAAACAAGCAAGTCATTTCTCATAAACAGTATCCGCTTTTATAACAAGTTGCCAAAGTCAGTTACAGAACTTAGCGATGGAAAGTTCAAAACCCACATCAAACGTATACTTATCAAAAATGCATATTATAACATTAAAGACTACGTTGAAGACAAGGAAGTTTGGCAATAGTTCCTTCTGCACATGTGGCTTCCCTGGAACCACATTAACGGCATCACTAAGTAAATGTATATTAACTGTTCCCAAATTACGAAGTTTTTTGTTTCTTTTTACTTACTTCTTTGACATAATCTCATTATTTGACATTATATACTACGTATTCTTATTTCAACTCCTTATTTATGGCTTTTGTGGATATGATTTTGATTCTGATTTGTTACAGTAGTAATGGCAATCATGTCATTTAGTCTAAATAGGCTTTTATTTTTATATAGATTATTTTATACTTTGTGAATGTGAGAATGTTGTACACCTAACTTGTAGACTAGATTTGTGGACCTTTTTATATTTTGTTGAGTACATGTTACTTGTTGACAGGCCTACACTGTCCTCCTATATCCATCAACACTGTAATTGGAGACATTGTTAAAGCCCCTTATTTTTAAAAGAGTAACCGTGGAGTTTCTTGCCGGCTGTACTCCATAGGAAACAACCAATTGGAACCGTGCACCTAGCTTCTGACGTTTCATAAGTGCCCATGTTGGTTTATGTGAAATAAAATATTTTGATTTTGATTTTGACACAAAGGAATTTGGTATTTAGACAAAAAAAGAACATTAAAATATCAACATACAATGCTGCAAGGACATGACGCGCTTAAATGACTTTAACATCCGGCTGTTTGTTAACATTTACAAAATATTTGTAAAAAATTATTGAAAAACAAAATAGCGGTGGTTATTCCGACTTTGGCTACGCACCAAAAGATCCTTGTATAGGGTTATTAAAAGCGATACAAAAAGAAATAATACATAACCTCTTCTTTTTTGAAGTCTGTCAAAAACACTATTAAAATAAACTAACACCAAAACAAAACATTACTCTCCCCCTCCTACACCCTCGTACGCAAATATTTTTCTTCTGTAATAGAGCTAAGTAGAGTTTCATGTAGCGTGAATGCGCTCCGGAAAATAACGTTTACTCAGTGAAACGCTATTTGTGCAGGTAGTCTAATAAATGTAGATTATGGCCAGCGAGCTTCGAGGTTTAGTCTGCAGCGTCCTATAAATTAGGTTTGACGCTTTCTGTTGTTTGAAGATTAATAATGCTGGTTGTTTATTCAGGTGAAAATAATTATGGTTGGCTTTATTCTTATAGTAGGTATTAAAATCGTTTGTTTAATCAGTGGATAAATCTGCTGTCGAATATCAATACTAGAATCCTTATTTTATTTAGTATAATTTTATTAGCAGCGCTATCAAACCGGTTTTCAAAATATTACCTTTCTCCTTTCTCTTTGTAGTATTTTTTTTCAAATCATTCAAATCTTTTCTTTCATTGAACTCTATGTATCATAAACAATAAGCAACCTTATTTTTGATGTCATTCATCGAAGGTGACGTTTCCATTCTCAATGTCCTAACATTATTAAGAATAATACCTTAGTGATACATAATAACCATTAGATATTAAAACCGGCTAGACTATTACTAGTACATAATATACCTTTCTTGGTAAAAACTACAGTTGATATGACAACTTTTACAATTCCATTCACACGACTGTTATTTCTTATAACTATTTTACATAGGTACAACTTGGATTAGCAAGAAATAAAAAAAAACGTTTGAAATAGATTAATCATGTCCCAAATATCGTTAGCGATGTGCATAAGCATCGCGTAATAATTTATGTGATGGTTTCAAAAGTGTATCCAAACGAACTTGTATTACGATAAATTGGAAACCTATGAGTTTCATGGAACAATAAAATAACTTAAATTGGAGGGATAGCATTAGGTAGTAAAAGTGAAGCTTTTCACTACTTGTGTGTATGAGAAAAATATTGAATTTTTCTTTTCCTGAGTTTTCATAAAATTAAGCAAAGATAATCATCTCTCTTCTTGCTGAAAATACAATTTTCTGTGAAAATATTTCAATATTTAATGAAGGTACAGGTTAACTAGTGGCAGGTAATAAATTCTAACCCTTGAATTGTTCCTAATGGATAAATATGATGCCATTGTTTATTTGATTAACCAATACACATTACGACAAGTTAAATCTAGAAGGTCATAAACTTTTCATGCTAGATTTCACAAATCGAAAAAAAAATTATCTCGACTATTTCCACAGTAAATACTTGAGATTTATAGAAGCTGAGATACGTTACAAACACTGAAAAGCGATGTAAATTATAGATATTATAATTGGAAACAAACACTGTCTTTTACTTTTACTGTCTCTGAACACAATTTATGTGCCTCCTTTAAAAGTATGAACCTAAAGTGGCCGCGTATTACACAGTATCGTAACTGTTTTAAGATAAGCTGGCTTGAACTGACCTTAAGAATGCTTTTTGATGATCAAATACTGTGATGCAAATCTTTATAAATAATCTAGAAAAACATGTCCTTAAAAAAAATGTGTTTGTGACCATTAAACTAGCGTTGCTTTTTCTATAACAAGCACGTTAAAATGTTACAGGAATAAAAGAAGACTAGCTTCTGCCCGCGACTCCGTCTGCGTGTAATTTGGGCCCCAACTCGCCGCGTTGCATCCCATCGCCCGCGATATTACTTCGTTTTCGCTTAGCGTTCTTTCTAACTTATTTTCTTTTTGGTCGTCTCCTATTGGGTCGTAGCGTTATGTTAAATAGCATTCAAACTCAAACTCAAAGCATTTATTTCAAATAAACCAATTACAGGCACTTTTGAATTGTCAAAGGGTCAGTCAGTCAGAAAAATGAAGCTAGTTGCCCATTCCAAAGCGTAGTAGGTACCTATGGAGAAGAACGGGCAAGAAACTCCATGGACACTCTTTTAAATCAACATATAGTTACAGAAAACAAATTGTTTACATCATTCATGTTCAAATTAAAAATGTGAGAACGATGTAGAAAGACGTGCACGTTTAAAGTATCCGTAATAAAAAAGATAAAAAAACAATTCAAAAATTTTAATTAAAATAAGCCGTGGCAGCCAAGAGTTGACCACTCCCTACTGACGGCGCCCGTTCACGAACATGACGTAAGAATCGGCACCATTCAGCTCAACCATTTTGAAGGGAACTTAATGATCCAACACACACGCCACCACCAGCGAGACATTTGCGTGAGCATGACATACTCTCAGCCGCCAGGGCACATTCAATAAAAGACGACCCTAGTAAATGGTGGCTTTATAGTAGGAGTACATAGTGCTCACACATATGCTATGCAATTATACATTGTTAAGACATTGAATTTATACAATGCAAAGATGTTGTTGTTTTTACAATCTTCAGCAGCTCCAACAATATTTTCGAATGCCAATCAATTAATTTATGCACCCCTGTGGAGCAGGACCAGCGTTGAGCCAAGCATCTTTGTCAGCGATGTAATCCCTCAACTTATAATATGCTTGGCTGCATAGTGTGCGTTTTATAAAAGATTTAAATTTTGTTTCATTCAGTTGGAGATAATATAACCTTCTTCAAGGATTGGGCTATCAAATGCAAACATACTTTTTCAAATCCGATTGGTAGTTTCAGAGATTAGTGCTTTCAAACAAAAAACCAACCTCTTCAGCTTTATTATTAGTTTAGATAGACAGATAAGATTACTTTACTGCCATCACCATCTATCATTATATAAAGAGCAACTGACCTTCAAGAAATGCGTGTAGTTTCTCGCGTGGGACAAGTTATCTTACGAACTACTTACGAGAATATCTCAAGACGTTGTATAAAGATGAACCAGTTAGCAAGGTTTGTCAAACATGAAAGTTCTTTTAACACTTTGCGGGACACTAAACGCCCCTAAAAGTAATATCACTAAAACTTATATTGTGTGTCGTATAGTGCCCTTCAATGGGTTAGGCAATACACTCCGCTTCATAGAACCACATACAACTATGTTACACCACGGTGTAAAAAGCCCTTGTACCGTATACATCTTATAACTTGGCTCGAGCTGAAGCTAAACGTAAACATATCGGGACAGTAAACATGTCTCCCGGTATTGGATACCGTTCGAGTCCATCGAATATTCGTTTTAAATGGAACTCTGTAATCGTTTTAGGAAAACGGTATCGTTTTATCTGGTTTTGGTGAATATGGGTTAAATTATATTGGTTTAGTAAATGTATGACCATATATCATAATCACCATGCTTGAAGAAGGGTCAAGTTAATCCATAATAATTATGAATGGTGGATATTCCATTCCTGACATACACGAAAAAGCGTTTGGAAAGACTTTCATTCAATCTGCCCAGAATTTTCCCAACTATGTTGGGGTCGGCTTCCAGTCTTACCAGATACAGCTGAGTTCCAGTATTGTACATAGAGCGACTGTGTATCTGACCTTCACAACCCGGTTAATGGATAACATGACTTTCATACTGCATAGAAAACTCTTTGACGGAATCTATTTTCCAAAAAAATAGTCTTCTAGAAAAGGTACATATAAGTATAAGTATAGGTTCCTGCTTCTAAGCCAGTATGCACTATCGTCCACCGTTTGTATCTAAAATAAGAAAATTTACAGTATTTATAGAGAGCAACCAGATATTACTTAAAGCATATTCCTCCGCTTAATCCAAAGTCTCGTCCGGTGCAGACGCCCGAGCAAGTGCGCTAACACTTTACGAATTTTAATGACACAATTTAATCAAGATTTTATTAGGACTCCTAATGAAAAAACCTAATAACACGCCCGACCTAAGGATCTAACCCGAAGGATCCTTTTCTCAATTTAAAATGTTCTGTGCTTGAGACCCCTAGTTCTTTTTTTAAATTTAACATGATATATGAGCATAAAAAATATAATGTCCATAAGTATGTCCCTCGTTTACCCAGCCACCCTGTATAAGGAAAGCGATCACTATCCAAGCTGTCCCTTCATCAATTTACACGCCCTTCGCCCTTATTGAAAGGATATCTTTCAAAACAGTTTCAATAGTCATCGGGAACATTTGGTTAGTTAATCTAGATAACACGTATTAGGTGTTCATTAGGGTTTTAGTATACAGGGAATAGTTTAGTGGTTGTAGGGTGATTGGGATGATGTTTTGAATAGGTGTTGATAAGGAGTAATTTGATCAGCCTGTATGAAGTTGACCGTCCACTGCTATGTAAGATGCGCACGGAGAGGTTTGCTTTTTCACAGCATTTGTTTGCCAGCCACGTATTCGTATGTAGCGTGGCCGCGGGCCGCAGTGGAAACGTTTCCATACACCTGCTTACATTTCTTTATAAAGCAAAGTTAATAACACTAGCGTAGCTTAGCCGCGGGATGGTATGGAGCAGCACCTTTATTATGGTTTTGTACATGGAAAAAACAAACTTTAAATTCTCATGTTTTCTCACTTTAGTTCTGAAATTTCAAACCAGGTCCAGGTTTCTGGTTGTTTTCTTATACAAATCAAAGAAAGCCGCTTAGGACCGTGTACGTTTACATTTTTCCAATTACCTACAAGCGCTGCTCAAACTTGAGAAACGTTTAAACGTCAAAATATGTAGCAGACGTTAATCGTAAAGGTGATATATCATATACGTATTCAAATTCAAAACTTTTATTCCAGTACGCTGTTTCGAATTACTATTGCCAAGGAGTTAATTATGCCTTAACGAGATGGTTAGTAGCCCAAACTGCCGTTTATCATATACCGTGATAGCAAAAAAGATTACCGCATGTTAACTAAGAGCAGTTCAAAAGATGTAAACCTTCTACTTCTCACCACACACAAACATACCAAATCCTTTTCGAATTTAGTATAAAATATATTCTAGTCCTCGTCTATCACCTAGCGACTTTAGCACTTAGGTTCCGTCAGGTATTCCGTTTATTCCATAAATGCATATTGACAATTCTATCGCAAGTTGGGAGTTGAATCTGTGAGGCACTCTCCTGTATATTGATGGAAAGTGTAAATATGTTCTGGAGTGTAGATTGCAACTGTGTTTGAGGAATACATGATTTATGAGTGTGAGTGAATGATAAGCTTTAAGTCCGTACGAATGAATACGTTAAAAGTAAATAATGTTTGGTTACCTCTTACTTTAAACCTTTGTGAATCGATCGTCATGCATGGTTAATTTTTATGTTATTGAGTGCAATACAACTGTTATCTCTATTATTGAAGGAATCAATAATGTAAAATTTTGAATTATAATTTCAAACTTCTTACAAATATATTATTTTGATGTGAATGTGAGTTTGTAATGTTACATAAAAATATAAAAGCATGTAACTTACTTTTGTAAATGTTGCGTCGCAAATCTCACTGCATCTTCAGAGTGTGATAAAGTTGTACCTGAAACAACAATTAAACTTGTATTTGGTATTACAAAGAATTTTAAGACGCGATATTGTGTATTTGTCTGAGCATTATCGAAAAACTATTGCTTATTCTTGTTTTTGACTGAGCAAAGCTATGATGTAATGTGTTTCATTTTAACGGTGGTAAAATTGCTATCACTATGCTCATCTAAAATCAGGGAAAATAGAACCATAATACGTTTTCACACGACAAAAAAGAACTTTTATAATCGCCTAAATATCAAACGAACATTCTTTATGAAAACTAAATGTTTGAGCAAATTATATTTATTAGGAGCAAACAATCTTTTATGTGACTTCAAAGGTAGAAATCATAGAAATAAAAACAACCGACTTCTAAAAAAAACACTGCAAAGTGAAAAATAAGTTTTTTTTCGGAAGTTGGTGTCTTTGGATCTATATTTTAGTTTTTTGCCACTGACTTCCGAAATTAAAGTTACTTTTCACATTGCAGTGTTTTTTTTGGAAGTCGATTGTTTTTTTTTGTAAAAAAGTTTCTATTTTTTAGTGGGTCAGTAATTAAATTATCTAAGTTACAATAGCCTAATTTGAACTGCTCATCACCTTTTACAAAATATTGCTTTTCCCGATGCAGAGACGTTAATTGTTGAGGAGTTGTCCTGGTAAAAACGAGAAGAACTGGAGCTGATGGTGAAGCCACCATTAGCTCCATTTCACCATATGTATTGTGATGAGCTTAACTTGCTTAGCAACCATATTAAAGTAATCGAATCGCAACCACAATGAGTAGTTCCAGTGGCCACCTCTGGTCTTCATCATCAGTTACACTTCACCAAATGGTGGTTTCCGAGAGCAAATGCACGAGTTACTATAAAAAATACCCAAATCGCAATAGGTGTGCCTATAAAATTTCAGGACTTCCCTCGTTTTCCATGGGATCCCATCAGATTCTGGCTTAGTGACAATGGCACCACCTTGAGAGCAGACCCTTTCAAACAAAAAGAGAATTTCTAAAATCAGTTCACAATTGACGGAGACATCGGTGAACACACATAAAAAATAAAAAATAAACATACTCGTATGTATGTTTTTTTATGATTGTGTTTGTATGTGTTGTATATGTTCGGCTGTATGTACAGCCGAACATATAACCTCTTCCTTTTTGGAAGTCGGTTAATAAAAACAGGAGAAGTGGCAAGGGGGCGTGTCTGTGTCCACGCGTAATGTTCAAACTGCTCAGGTCACAGGCAAATGACCGTCTCCGCGGACTAGTGCGCTTTCGACCGTTATCGTGAAAAATATAAGAATGCCGTGTTGTTCAGTGGTTTCTTGTAAAAACCGAAGCCTAAACAAAAACTTTGTCAATCATGGAATCACTTACCATTTTTAAGTACAAGTATTTTAATATATTTGTCTTTAAAATAGTGAAAAACAACAAATCCTAAAATATTTCTTGGTTTTACTACGTATTTTTTTTTGTTTTCAAATATCGTAACGACTGTACTATTTTTGGAGTAAATACATTGCTCCTTAACCACTACTTAAGTGTGTCGCTAAGTGACTAGACAAGCAATGTAAAAATCACAAAACGTTACTTTATTCATGCGGACGCTTCGCGTGGTACGGCCGCTTCATCTTGCGGTGATTTAGTGATGTGCTTGTGCAGATCCACTAACGTAGGCTATCGACAACAATGTCGATTTCCCAACGAATATATTGCTATTATAGTTTATTTTTCAATTGGTCAATCGTTTTAACCCGTTTGGAAGCGTTAAAACGGTTCTCCAATACCCACTGTTTCAATACGCTATGACAGCCCAAGCCAACGTAACCGGTTTTTTTATTATTATTGTTAACATTTTTGATTTACTTCATATTTTTCTCAGCTACATTTTGTTTATTTGTAATATAATATTTTCTCGTTTATTATTTATTTTATTTTCAGGACCCCAACTTTTTTTAGTACAATAATAAATAGAAGATTCGATAACTTTCTGATTTAGTCAATTACAAGCGTGTAAGTTTATGTAAAATAAATTGCTTTTGCACAGCACAACGATAATGACACTGTCCTCTCCTATCTATCAACACTGCAATTTGAAACCGTAACCGTGGAGTTTCTTGCTCTGCTCCATAGGAAACAACCAATTGGATCCGTGCATCTAGCTTCTGACGTTTCATACTCGTGTGCCCATGTAGGTTTCTGTGAAATAAAATATTTTAATTTTGATTTTGAACGACAAACGTTTTTGTGTGAGTAAGTTGTATGGTGCATGGTATATGCACGCAGTGCTAGACGAGATAAGGTTTAAAATTGTTTGTGCAGTACTTCTGATTTATGAATTGCGAGTGTGTGCGCGACTTCGTATCTATTGCATTTACTGAACTGCGTGTATAGTAGTGGCGCGTGGTAGGGGCAAACTAAAGACACCTAGTTCCAATACATTTTTAAATACCGGGCATATCTCCTTCTTTCTTATATCCATGGTAGTAATACATTCAAATGTTCTTGTGGAACTTTGAAAATAACGGTTGATGTAACGTTTTAAAATGCTTTTGAATATTAGTACTTCGTTTTTTTATAGATACATAACACATAACATCACGCCTGTATTCACCGAAGGGTTAGGCAGAGGTGTACCTATAGCACACCCCATTTCGCCTTCGCATTTCGTTTTCTATAGATGGAGTAGGTAATTCATCCCTCTAAGGCCTCACCGATGTCAGTGATGTTCAAGATAAACTTAAAACGTACATACTCGTAATAAATTTATAAAGACGCATTCAATGATATGATATATATAATATATATATATATATATATATATATGATATATATATATATATATATGATACCTGCTTAGCTATTACTGTACTAAAGATATAGCCCTGTGACGGTCAGACAGACAGACAGCGTGAGTACGACTCGCACTTAGCCAGTTTTTTAAATCAATTTTTAGGTTTTACTCATATCGGTCCGCGTAGCTTTGTTTTTGTTAAAAAGTTATGATTCTCATTTATTAGAAAAGATAATAAACCACGTTCTTTTTATTCTGTTCAACAGCAATTTTTAAATCCGTGTTTCTTTTTGCCTTAAAATAATGTTATCATTGCATTTTGCAAATCGGGATTATCTCCAATTATGTAAAATTCACGGTACTTACTAGGTAAACGGTAATAAGGTTTTCTGTGAGCTATTTTTAAAATCATATTAATCTTTGTTCCTTTTTCGGCGAAAAAAGTTATAATAATAATGATTATACTTTCGAGTACCAACCTATTACGTTATTATTTTACTTTTCTAGAAGCTACAGCCATGGCGGGTCCAAGCCCTTACCAACGCAAAGGAGGTTCATCATCATGTGACAAGCATTTCCCCAATTATGTTAGGGTCAGCTTCCAGTCTAACCAGATGATACTGAATACCAGTATTTTACATAGAGCGACTGCCTATCTAACCTCCACAACCTAGTATTTGGGTAGCGCGATACCTCTTGGTAAGACTTGTTGTCAGAGTTTTGGGCTTCTATTAACTCGTAACGAGCAAAGGAGGTTACTATGCTAGAATCTATGTACAACTCTACGCCCAATTCAAAACCCGAGGGATTAGGTTAGAACCATCAAAGCAAATCCGCTTACCTTTCAATATAACTATAATATAGGTACGTATGTACAATTATCAACGAACACGTATTTGCGACTGTGTCCTTTTCATAAACTATTCAATAGGTAAAGTGATAATATTGAACTTCAAAGACAGTCATCGCCGTTGGTCGTAATTGTCATAAGAGTAGGTACTATAGCTGTAAAGAGTAGTCAGAAGCCCGGAAAGCTGTCAACTTACTGACGTTTTATGTGCGTATCATGCCTTACACTGGATGCAATAAGATACGCCAAACTGGCCTCAAGCGAATTACGAGCGTAAAACTGAGTGCATCTGGCCAAAACCTCTCGGCTGTGTGCGATTCTCAAGATGCGATCTGTGCGCGCGTAAACCGCCTTAGTCTTAATTATGACCATGCTTTAATTTACTAACCATTATCTTCATTTCAAAATTCGAACGATCTTGAGGTGGGAAATTGGGAATTCATGATAATTTAATTTACAACAAATGAGTTAGTTTTCGAATTGTGTATGGTCACTTGAGTGGGGATTGAAGTGAACTTAACAGAATTGCACTACTAATTAACACATAAAAAGTTGACAGTCGTTCTGAGTAAAATATTCAGCCGGACTGGATAGAATGGATGTTGACCCCAATTTCGTTGGGAAGAGATACGTAAAATGTACATGATGGTCTTTCAATTTCGTACTAGATTTATTATAATTACGTACCAGTAACATCGATGGTTACTTTGACCTATGTAGAGAAGCCATTTTTCAGTATTCATTTAAAAAAACCGTTAAAATTTAAAACTTTTACGTTCGTTTAATTTTATTATCGTCAACGGAGTCTTCTTTACATAAGCTGGCCTGTCGAATCGTTTGCCAACCTGTCAACCTAGAAAACCATTTACCAATAATAAGCCACAATTATTTTCGCCACAATACACATTAAAGCGATATGTCACGATTCACATCAGTCACGTCTACATTCCAATCTGATGCGCGGTAAGCCGGCTGTGAAACTAAACTTATATTTATCGGACTGCTGCGGATTTACACGGATTATATTGTCAATACTGTACGCCGATATGTTTTATTGCTATCCCAGGATTCGGAGTAAGTAGGTACGCCTGATTAATGCCTCCAGGAGTTTTGTTACGGGAAAATTCTTTTCCGTGTAAGTACGGTATTACTATTGGTTGGTTGCTCGGAATTGAGTTAGTTTTCCGTTTCTGTCAATTGTGGGTTATGTTTTATTTTTATGTTGTTTTTTTTTTTTTTTTTTAATATGGATTTGCTCTTGACTCTAGTCTAGGTCAGAGATAACAGAGACAAAGTCGACGATGGAGTGAGCTTACCCAGGAGAAGCCTGTTCACTCTCACTTTGAAGAGACTTTGGTGATTTGTTCACGATTGAACGTTGTGTTCACGTATTTTTTTGTTATTGCTAATATTTGTGGTGTGTTTGTTTAAGCATGGTTATTATAATGTATATAAATACAAATATAATAAAAGAGCATTGTAGAAGACCTATTACTATTTGCTCGTCGAAAATAAAGTTTCAACTAGTTTCAACCAATCATTGGCTTTAAACTAGTTTTAAGTAATGCTTGAGTCCTGATTAAGGTTCCGTAATATGGGCCTTACAGTCTGACCAAAAATCTTGAAAAACGTAAAATAATTCAACGTTTTATTTTGATTCGTTAAAAACAAAGACTTAGATAGCTATGTACAATAATCAGCTACTTGTCCCGTCCAATATTTCCGTGTGACTGCTAAGCCGGGATCACGTCTCGACCGACATACTGATGTCTGCTCACCCTGACGAGGGTACATGAAGATATTCTGACAGGACGGCTGTCAAAATATCTGTGTAAATGAATTGGATGATTTTTTGTTATCTAGTTGGATTTCCACGTGCTAACAATAAAATAAAAAAAACGTTTTTTTTTGTTTTTGCCAAATAAATGGTTAGTATTATTATAATAACATAAACATCATAACATAACATCACGCTTGTAGTCCCCGAAGGGGTAAGGTATTAGGTAACAAAACTGGTGAGATGTAGTTGTTTTAGTACACCCACATATCGCTAGTTTGTGCTCGGTTGACGGAATTAAGCTGGCCAGCTTAATGCCATCAACCGGGCTCAAATTCAAACCCCGCGCAGTTACTGAAACTTTTCGGTTAGAAAACCCCAATAAAATTTTGCCCCACCTGGGAATCGAAACTAAAACCTCATGCTCAGCAGTAACGCTTGCAACCACTAGACAAACGAAGCAGACTATAATATTATTATAGTTAGGGTAATTCCAGTTACACTGTAACACATTTTATAGAAATCCTAGAAGTCGCCTATGACTTTTTGTAGACCATTTATAATCCCATTTTGAAAGAAGAGAGATACCAAGTGTAACCCCGTAAATGATTGATAGAATCCATTCCTCACACTCTTTTACAAACAGCGATCAATCATTTAAATATCCAATTAATGTTGTATTTAAATGTATCATAAAATATTAATAAAATGCTATAATACTATTTTGGGTCGTAAAACTCGTAGACTTTCGTAGACCCTCGTAGACGTCGTAGCAGCGTAGCACTTACGTAGACGATATATTTATTTAAGAAAATGTTTTATGAAAGTTATAAGATGGAAGCGGGTGTTGTATAAAATACTATTAATAAAACATAAAAAAAAACTTAATTTTATTCTTGAGAAAAGTTTTAATAAAAATACTGTATAAAATTTTTAGTTTACAGCTTACAGTTATTAATAATGATGGCAAGGACTCAGATGAAATCATTTATTATGTAGCTGACTATCTCACCGTGAAATCGTACCTAGATAATGTTTAATTAACAAAACAAGTTTGCTTTATGATACTGCTTCAGTCTGGTTCTCTTCATGATATCCACCCATTGGGGTTGGGAAAGGGTGTCATTTTCTTTGTTCATAATCATGCGATAATTTCATTACTTAAATTAGAATGTTTATACGGGTAAACTTGCCGTTATGCCGTTACTTTGATTTCAGTTAAATTAAAGTCACTTATACGAGTTTTAATAAATAAATCGACAAAAATCTAGAAAATATTGACGCGTACACTAAGTTAAGTAGCCAATCCGGAGCATAATACTTTTGGTAATTCTGCTTTACTCATAACAGAATACAAAAATGAAACGAAAAAAAATGTTTAATAAATTACTCTTTTCATTCCATCTGCCTCTTCACATTTCATTCCACTTTCAAACACAAATAATCACTAACTCAAAATAAAATAAAATGGCTCACTTACTAAACCCGTCCGGAATTCCTGTCAACACAAAAAGAGATCAAACAAAGAACTACTTAGGAATATTAAAATGCTCCTACATGTATGTTTGTAACTATAATACTCAAGGGATCCTTGTAAATCCTCTCTAAATCACAATCAGCCTGCTTGTTTTATTTACTGGGACATAAACGTAGGTATATGTTATTCACCATAATATGTAAAAGTCACTGAGTGAAGTGTGGTGTAAGTTAGAAGAGGTAGACGTTTACACTTGTTTAATTTTTTCTCTTGTTTGTTAAGGAAAGTTAAGTTAAATAGGTACAGAAATCACGAAGCTGAATAGTTAGAAATGCACCACGTAACCTAGCGTCTGCCTAAAACTCTATAATTTGAAATAACACAGATTTTAACGTAAGGCTGGATACAGTAAAATTTCATGATACTATGACAATATTATTGGTGACCACCGTTAGCCTCGTCTGCACAACTTTTCACCAAATCATCCTCTTTGACAACATCATACGATTACAATAAATACTACCATTATGTCTGTCTTAAACTATTGAAGAAAAACCATTTAATGAAATAAATTTTAGGTATTTCTTAAGCTTTTTTTTTTGTCCGAGTCTGAGGCGGTCGTCTGCTTCACCACATTGACAGCGATGCGGAGCCCCGCTAGGAGCGCCAGACGTAAACATGTAGCGAGCCGGAATGTGGTATCACCCAGCAAAGTGCCTATGTTGGGTGACGGTAGCGCCTGAAGCCAGAGGCCAGACTCCCATTCCCCCACAGCTAGCAGGCGGGCACGCTCGGCAGTATTGGTGGACGTATTAATAAGTTTATTCCGTACCAACCTGCAGAGCGGCTCATCCCACTGTCTCTGGGAAGACGGGTTCTCGGGCTGAACCGAGTCCGGGCAAGCCAATTTCCAGGCGTTCACCGCATTGGTCAAACACGGCACTTCAGAGTCAACCTGAGAAGGGGCTAAGATTCTTGTGGTTAACTTTTCGATGCTTTGGACCGAGGACAGGTAAGCCGGTAGGCTTACACCAAAGATTTTGCGGACGCCGAGCCCACCAAAACGAATGGGTAGTATGGCTTGCAGCCACGCGCGGTCATCCAAAGCCACATTTAAAATGGATGTTAGTGTACTTCGAATAATATGATCAAATTTGTCTAAAAGGTGTGACTGCTTCCATAAAGAGGAAGAGCGGAGAAAATACACAAAATTTGGACCGAAAACAACCATTTAATTATATTTAATTTTAAATATTTAGTCATCGTACACCATATATAAATAATCTTTAAAACACTCTCAAAATTATTGCTGACGCTTCCCTACAAATTATTGTTACAAAGACAACACGATACATAACTGAACTACGTTTGATTAATCGGCCGTAAGTTTTTAATATCATGCTCCATACATTAAACAACAAAGTCTCTGTTGCCTTGTAACCCTACTAAAACAATTGCGAACGGTAGCAGGCCGCTTCCCACACACCTACTAATACATAATGCAGGAGAACATCTACCGCCTAATGTATTAGAACATTGCTAAATATTTATATGTGATCCACCAATCTACTTATGTATGTTAGTGCAGCAGAATAATTGTGATATCAAACTTGTGTTCATGATGTATTCAGTGCAATTTGTTGGATTTTTTTTGTGGAAAGTGTGGTTTAGATTATGTATGAGAATGTGGTGTGTGGTATATTGTTACTTTGTTTTTAATGCTTTTATATTTGATGTAATTTGTAAAATTAATACCACTGTTAAAAAATACATTGTTTTCTCAAATTAATAAAGCTTGAGCACATACCTATCGAAATACGTTGACCCTTGGCAGTAAGTAAACTCCGGGAAATTAATTGTTAATTTGACTACCAACGCACATACTGGTAATTGCAACATCTAGGCGGACAAAATTATTTTTGTGTATAATTGGAATTTAACTAGCCGAAATAAGAAAATGAAGGTGTTTTAATCATTTTCTCCACATAAAATAAAACTCAAGGTAGTATTTTACATATATATTTACAAGAATATAATACATAAAAATAAACAAAATATTAAAACATGACGCGGTTGCCGCCGTGTCTTCTATGAACAGAGACCTGGATTTGATTAGTGAGTGGTCGCGGTCTTTTGGACTGCAGATCAACCCTAAGAAATCCCAGGCCATAATTATCGGTGGCAGGTATATGCGGAATAGGCTCGATGTTGCGTCACTGTCTCCACTCTGTCTGAATGGAGTTCAGATCGAATACGCAAAAACGGTTAAAAATCTGGGGGTGACTCTTACTTATTGTGGACTGCCCATGTTGCTCAAGTCAGTCGCAAAGTGCACTACACGTTCCATTCGTTGAAATGCCTCCAGAGCTTCTTGCCCTTGAACACCAAAATCTCTCTTGCTCAAACTCCCATACAGCCCATCATAGATTATGCTGATGCCTGTTATTTGGATGGCACCGAGGAGCTTTTAAATAAATTTGAGCGGTTGCAATATCTGGATTCGTTTTGTTTTTAACCTTAAAAAGTATGATCACGTCTCTAACTTTCGCAAGATACTCAAGTGGCTCCCTATTCGACTTCGCAGGAACTCTCGGATATTGTGTCTGCTATTTAACGTACTTCACAATCCTAAAACGCCATCCTATCTGCGGGAACGCTTCTCCTGCGCCGTCCTTTTGATGCGCCCTGCAGGTCGCATCTTAGAAATCTCCTCAAATGCCCTCCCCACTCACTGACTTCTACTCCTACTCGTTCACTGTGCACGCGGTACAGTTGTGGAATTCACTTCCACCAGGCATTAGGAACTGCCTAACTGTTGGAGTATTTGAAAGTAGAGTAAAAGAACACTATCTTTCCACTTTATCATAGTTGCTTATTATATTAGTGATATTTATTTTAGAAGTATGTATGTATGTTAGTATATTTTTTTATTGTATGTTTATATTTAAATTGGAAAATTAAAATATTAGTTTTTATGTATTTTGTTTTCCCTTCTACTCTTATACACGTTGTCTTCATCTCTTTAATATACTCGCCTATCGCAGGTATGCTGGAAGAGATTTCTTTAGAAATAAGAATCACCTTTGTACCTATTTTTCTGTTCCTTTCTTCTTGTCTGTTTATATATGTGTGTACATAAATGGTTAAACAAATAAATAAATAAAATTTCTGTTTAATTCTTATAAGCATCAACATATTCGTAAGAAAAGAAAAAATAACGATATACCCAATTGTTCATCGCTTTCTGACGAATATTCGATGATATTTGTTTCCGCAGAAACGAACATGGCTATGGTCTCAGGCAGGAATGTGTTAGATTTCCTTTTTTTAATCTCTCGTCTGCTGCTTAGAAAGGGATCCGAGCTCAGAATAAGACCATTAACAACCACAACACACACAACACAACACCACAATCCATTGTTTTTTTTTTTTTTTTCCTTATTGCAGCTTTCTCTAGAAAAAAATCTGGCGAAATCTGTCCGGTATGCACAAGAATGTTTGTTGCGATCCTCAGCTGCCTCCTCGGAAAGTTGTTCTATCGGTAGTAGAGCTTCTTCAATGATTACCGCACCATGTACCAACACTTTGTGAAGTGTTGGCGTCATGAGATGCCAATCATATAGTCGTGCATACAGACGAGCTGTATCTAAGGCATACTTTTCATATTTAACTGGGTCAATTTTGTGCCCACTCGATATGGCTTCCAATATGACATTTAGCCTGTAAATCAACTGAACTGGTAATATCTTTCAGGACATTCGACGCATCCCTTTTGCCAGATTTTTCCAACTCCACTTGCGCAACAAGTATAGAATTACATCCTTTTCAAAAGTAGAGCGGAGCTCTTCCGTCTTTCGCCTTTAACTTCTTTCACAGACCTCTTCAAATGGTTTGGATGGCCGACTGGACCGATTTTGTATGTTAACAGCAACAGGAATTTCAAACGATCCCACCAGCCATGAATGGTTAGATTGTATTTTTTATTTTTTTTGTTGTGAGCTTTGATTCATTTATGTTTTATTTCAGATTTAAAATGAGCAAAATTACGTTTCAAACTAACAATTTGGTCGTTATTGTAAGACTTGTCTGTAAGAGCTGGTTCCTTAAAAAATCCAACTTTGCGTCTAAATTAGGCAAATCGTCGAATAAGTATTGTCGGGTCACAATCCTAACTCATGATGTCCCTTGTGAACCTAAAACCAGTATAAACTATGTAGAAAATACATGGAAAAAAATGACCTTTTTAAAATTATATTGTGTGTCATATTGATGGATTAAAAGAAATATTTATCCAGACATTTCCAGACGTAATTGTTTTGTTATTTAAGACAATATTATATGTAGAATGACTTGTAATAAAAATCATAGCCTGATATATCCCGATAAATAAAAATAAACTTAAGGTATGGAAGAAATTGTGCCCACATTGGAGTATTAAATTTACTTATTTTTGTAAGTTCAATTTACATGTTGTTTATCATTTTAGCGTAATATTTTAAACACATTTCTTGAGTTTCTTACCTGCTTTATCAGGATCCATCACTTTAAAATTGCAATGTAAACTGGAAGAATTAAAAACTGCTTCGATGTTCACACTTTTAAAAGCGCGTCGAGAACAGATACGTACACGTGGCAAAGCAATCGAATTCTGACAGACGTTACGCGAGCGCACATACTGGTATTTGCAACATCTAGGCGGACAAAATTCTCGAAATCTATATTGCATTGATACCCCTAAAATCCGGTTCCAGATAAAGATCACGAACGTGTTTACAATGCCCCGGCGCAAACCCCCTGCGTCCGTGCTTCCCGCTCTGTTGTTTTATGTTTAAAATTAAATTGGGTTCAAGTTAAAATTAACTCAAACAACCCAATTAATTCGTTATTCAATGTTGGTACACATTTTTAATAAGTGGCCATTTATTGTAATATTACTTTGTTCTCAAATGCAAAATAATTATGAGCTTTTTAATGTTTGTTTATTGTTTCATGAAAATACCATTCATGTTTTTTTTTATGCTGTTTTATTGATATGATCAAATTGTACTTGAGGGGCATGAGAACTGGGTCTCCATTTGAGTCAATCTTAAGTTACCCAAATCATACCTATAGCCCAATCACGCGCGACTGTTTTTCAACGCGACGTATTTTTACCGCGCACTGGATTTGCAATTTCCAGCATTGAGCCGAGCATTGGGAACTAACAGTGCAGTTTCTTAACGCGCTAGGGATACGCTCAGTTGGACTCTCAATGCTCGGGTCAACGTCAAGAGTCTAAGCTCACTGATTGATTCTATTCTAAAACAATTTTTACCTACAATATGGAATCCATAAAATATTTTAAAAACCGTTATATTTAGTGTTCAAATACTGATCCATCTTAAAGCACCATCCTTTATACAGTATGTAGCCACAAACGTTAAACCAACATACCTATGTATAACTACTACTAAGCTACATTGCCAGGTGCACGGCTGCAGTAAACAGATTTGGCCGACTAAATCCGATTGTATTTGCCTAATTCCCTTTTCATATGTATGTATGCAGGTAGGTATTATAATGTTAAATTGACGGGTAAAGCTGGTGTTTCGAAAATAGTGGATTATTGTCAACAGATTGACATTTTGTGATGATCGCAATGATAAATGTCTCACTTCACAGGCAGCAAAGCAGCTGATCAGCCTTTTCTACGATATTATAAAATATCTACGACATGTGACTTATATGCAACTAGCTTTTGCCTGTGGCTTCGCCCGCGTAGTTGTCGAAAATTATAAAGTATCCTATGTCCTAATCCAGGTCATTTTATTTATTTTAATTTTAACATGGTCTACTTATGTGCCAAACACCCAAATCCGTTCAGCCTTTAAGGCGTGAAAGGATAACAGACCCGCAGACAGAGTTAGTTTTGCATTTATAATATTATTAGTATGGATGTAATGTAGCTTAAAACCTTACCTAAATGCAGTTACAATAAATATGAATGGATGCTACAATTTTATTCTTTAGATTTAATTGCCACACGTTGCCGGTGCTGTACGAGTACAACCCAGTTTCACGGGTAATAACTTAGTAAAATACCATAATTGTAGCATTAATATGTCGCGCAGTATGTTCCGCAGAACATCAATTTTATATTTAGTAGTAAAAAACCGACAGGCGACAGGTGATAGGCGAGAATCCGTCTATTTTCATAGTGTTAGTACTTTATAAAACAGTACTTGTCGTGAAAGTAATATGTACATTTTGTAATTTGACAAAATTTTAACGGATGAGAAGAAAAAAACTGCTCTTAAGTTATTTAGGGATGTGGACAAAAACTCATATGGTCTTAAACTCGTGTGGCTTTTACTATTTTTTGCTGCATACGCAGCTGAATAAGAGTGCAACTATCCCTAATCTTGCCACTCGAAATAGTATGAAACTTTTTTATTCAGCAGGGCTTTTATTTAGAAAACTTTAGTACGGGTAGAACTGCAATAGTGTTACAATGAGCAGTCATCAGCAAGAATTTTTATAATAACTACCTATGGTGTAGCAGTTTAGGACACCTGGGGCCTATTGACAATGCGACACATTAAATGTGTCGCATTGTCAATAGGCCCAGGCGTAAATAACATAAGAGCGGTTTTTTCTTCTCATCCGTTAACAAAAAACGGTTGAAAACAAGTTTATGACGTCCATTTGTTGGTCATATGAACTTCCGCACTGAATATGACACAAATAGGATTCAGAAGATCCATTTTGTCAAAATGGACCAAAGAAAAGATATACCTCTAAAGAAATATTTTAACGATTAAAAACCACACTAATATACATGCAAACATTCAGATTTTTTGTCAGATTATTCTACAAGTAAAATACTAACGTAATAGTGGTTTAATTTTTTAGTCCAATGAATAGGTTTTTTTTAAAATCCATAATTGCTTCATATTTTGTAATAAATTACCAGCGTTGTGTCATCGCGCGTCTCTTTCTTTTCTATGCAATCCGACAGTGACCGCGCTTTAGCTTTTGTAAGCCTCTTAAAATTCGAACGGTGTCGTGGTGTGAATCCGCGATGATTTAACTCAAACTTACTTTTAAAATAAAACAAATGAGTTTGTTTTCGAATTGTACGCGGTCACTTGTGTGAGGTTCAACGTTTACTTTATAGAATAACAAAGTTTTAACATAGCGAATCTTCCGTAATAATCGTACTCAGTGGTTTGTAGCTCTCTTAGAATATTTATTAAGCTCATGTATCGTCATAATGTTTACTTGGTATCCTCACATCTGTCAATTTCTCTTCTTCCGCCCTAGCCTGGTTCAGTTCGTATCTTCGGGGCCGCTCTCAGTGTGTTCACCTTGAGGAGTCTTTCTCTGATTGGTGTAGCCTCACGGAGGGAGTTCCTCAGGGTAGCGTTCTCTCTCCTCTCCTCTTTTCAATTTTCATAAACTTTGTTACCAGAGTAATCTCTTCTTGTTTCCATCTCTACGCAGATGACTTGCAGCTATATAGACATTTTACTGTAGCAGACGCGGGTTCTGCAATTGCTGCAATGAATCATGACCTGGCTTGTATCAGCGCTTGGGCACAGTCTTTTGGTTTGCAAGTTAACCCAACTAAATCCCAGGCCATGATCATAGGTAGCAGATTCGTTCGCAATGCGGCTGATGTTGCATCTCTGATGCCTTTATATCTCGGTGGTGTTCTGATTGCCTATATCGAAACAGCCAAAGATTTGGGTGTAATTATAGATTCCAATCTTTCGTGGCGTGCTCAGGTCAATGAGGTCAGTCGAAAGGTACATTTCTCCTTTCATTCGCTGAAATGCCTTCAAAGTCTCGTGCCCTTGAAGACTAAAATTTCTTTGGCACAGACACTTATTCAGCCGATTATAGATTATGCTGACGCCTGCTACTTGGATGCTACTGAGGAGCTATTAAACAAGCTTGAGCGCTTGCAAAACTTGTGCATTCGCTTTGTTTTTGGTCTGCGAAAGTATGACCATGTTTCTCTCCTTCGCAAGGAACTCAAGTGGCTCCCGATCCGCTTTCGCAGGAACACTCGGATTTTATGTCTCCTCTTCAACATCTTACACAACCCGTCTTATCCTTCCTACCTGCGTGAGCGATTTTCTTACGCTCGCCCTAGCGACGCACCGTGTAGATCTCATCTTAGATCCCTCCTCAAATCCCATCCTCATAAAACAAGCTACTATTCTTATTCCTTCTCTGTTCATGCTGTAAGATTATGGAACGCACTCCCGCCTAGCATTCGAGATTTAAAAGATATTTCTCATTTCTAATACCGAGTAAAAGAGCATTACCTTTCCATTTAACTGTGAGAATTTATATATTTATATATACGTTTATTTATTTTAGCATTATGTATTTATTTAAGTATATGTTATTGTTATTTATTTTTGTATTATATGTAAGTATATTTAATATTCTAGTTTAAGACGTCACCAATCTACATTTCTTTTTCATTTCTCCTTTCGCAGGTCTGCTGGAAGAAATTTCTTAAGAAATAAGCAGGACCTTTGTACTTAATACTAATATGCCGTATCTGTATCTATTTTACTGTGTGTACATAAATAATAATAATAATAAATAAATAAATGTTCTAGGAAAAGTAAGGCTGGCTCTCGCATACGTTATGTTTGTAGGTGTTGTACATTGTATTCTCCTTTTTTCTAGTGTATGTGATGTTTTCTGTGCAATACTTTATTCTAATTAAAGCAATATAAAGCTATATATAATTTCGCCGTAGGGCAAAGTTTCTTATCAAACGGAAAATGATTTAGGATTGATCAGCCATGTTTGCTTATAAATGCGTGTAAGCGATTCCGAATAAACCCTGAGTTTCCCTCGCAACTACAAACCAATAGTACCCAAACTACTATAACATAGATTATTACCATTCTAGCAAAATTAAGTTAACGATTACCGCGTAATAGTAACACTTAGCCGCGCTTGCCATTAAATTTACAAAACAATAAACTATTAATCCTTAATGGTCTAGTTATTTGTCCGCCATCTTTTTTCCCCGAAATGTCACAAATATTATCCACTAAAAACAGTTCTTCCAAAAATTAAAACTAACAAAAACGTATTGTAAAAACCGAAACACGTACGAAAGGTTGTGCGGCGCTCGTGATCCCAACGATAAATTCAAGTCTCAGTGCTTTGCAAGCCACATTTAGAATAATCCTTCAGTTCCACTTAATGGCCTTGCATCGTACTTACAAATGCTATGCTAAATGCATAGTTTTCGGTAGAGTTTTGTACGGTATTGTATTTTGAATTGATTCGGGAATATTTTGGGTGAAATTATTAGCCATTGGTTCTAGAAACAAGTAAAACATTTTAGTAACGAACAATAGTATGGTTTCTTTTACACAGTTATGTAGATATACATAAATTGACGCCTTTTTTCAACAGGTGCTAGCAGAAATTAAAGAACGCTAGGGGCTCATTTATTAAAATCGACAGGCGATAGGGGTGACATTCCGATAATCTGGCAATTTTAGAAGTTTCTTTCATACATTTTCTGAACAGCACCTTTAGACAAAAATCAGAAATTTGGCAACGTCGCATATAGCTGTGAAATAATTCGCTGTTTTGATTAATTAATCAATTTTATGTGATTTTTTTAAGAAAATTATATAATATAGTATACAATGCTTTATTAATTATTGTTATTGTCAATGTCATAAGAAAAGATATAATATTGTGGGATCAGATATGATTATGATAGCTATTAGTGATAATAAACAAATGTAGTACGAAAGTAATACACAAACTAAACATGTTTAAACTTGTATGTCAGATCACAATACAAGTAACTTTGTACGTTGTAATCCCCAACAGATTTCCAAAGAAACACAATCACTCACACTATACATTTCAATGGAATACCGAGTCAGCGAGACGGTAGCATCAATCTCATAGTAAGTGCAGCGGAGATCGACACGCGTACCTGTGTACACACGAGCCATTATTCCGAGTACAATATCGTAATGGTGACAACAATACATGGTTTACAGCGCACGGAGGCGGGTCATTTTGTTTTGTCAGTCACCATAAATACAGTTTTTCTTTAATTACGCAGTAGTCGTGGAAACGGAAAGCCTGCCAGTGACAGGATAAAAGTAGGTGAGAACTCGAGAAAAAGTGCCGAGTGAAAACAAAATGATCAGAATAAATGCGGAAGGTGGGGAATGAATATCGTGTTACCCAGTAAGTGGATTAAGGAAGTCAGATAGGCACTCCATGTAAAATATCCGGTACTTATTCTGCTGTGTCCTGTTAGACTTGAAGCCGACCTCGACAAGTTGGGAAGAGGCTAAGCATAAGCTTACTTACATAACTTCACGATTATTTCAAGCTAGCTGGCTTCAGACAATTTCTAGTAACACATATTGTGCAACGCATGCAAACATTACAAAACATACCACCAACGTCGACATTTCAATAAGGGCGTTCCACCAGACCATTACAATGCACAATTTGGAGAGATTTACCCTGTAGGCCAGGTAGTAAATTGTCAATTTGGAAAGTAAAGATTTAAAGGTCTTGGTGAGGGGGTCAAAGACGCGTGTCCTTGGAATTTAACAAACGGGTGAGGTGCATTTAAAGCCTCTATAAGTGGTGATACTGAGATGTACATCAGGCGTGCAAAGTGATACTCTGAGTGAGGACTTGGGCTTCAGCGTCGTGCTGTACTCTGAAACCCTAGTCCTCACTGCGCATCATCTCTTCATTTTGCGTGTAGTCTTACGCCTTCACTCCATTGTACCTCTCGACTCAAACATCCTTCTAAGACATCGAGGTCGTCCGGTCTGTGACTCTGTCCAATGTCGTTCCGCATTTGCTAGCTACCATTACTCAGTCCTAAGCGCTCGTTTTTACAATAGAGTACCTACATCAGTTGGTCGATATTTACACATTAACCAAGTTTGCGCTGAAAGCAAAGCTAACAAATTGGATGCAGGATTTGTCTTGTGACTATACAGAAAATATTTTAAAGATCACCTCATGAATACCTCTCTCAATACTAATTCATGTTACTGAGTCACTTTAACTTGATTGCCTTTAGGTTGAATTAATCAATGTTTATGAGAGATTTTAGCTCCTGAGATATGACGGCGCGGTTGGCGCAGTGGTTAAGCGATTAACTGCTGCGCTGCGTGTCGCGGGTTCGATTCCAGCACGGAACAAATATTTGTATGACCTACAAGTAGTTTTTTCGGGTCTGGCTGTATGTGTATGTGAGTTTAAATGTAACGCACCCACAATACAGGAGAAATTACTAGAGAGGAGCAAAGTTAGAAAAAAAAAAACATGTAGATATCTTTTTACATAGCCAGCAGGAGCCAGCTCTCCGTATCCGCCCTCCGAACACGGAAGCCATTCAGGCGGAGCTGTACGAGGGTTACAGAGCGGCGAAGACCGCCCTCCGAGCGGAGATCCTACGGGCCAGGGTACTGGCCCGCGAGGAGTCGCTGGGGACTCTGAACAGGGACCCGTGGGGACGCCCATATAAAATGGTGCGGGAGAAACTCCGCCCATGGGCGCCCCCGCTGACGCAGAGTCTCCGGCCCCAGCTCGTGGAGGGCGTGGTGGGCGCTCTGTTCCCTTCGCAAGGGGAGCATACTCCTCCGCCCATGGCTCCGCCTCCTGCGGCGCTCACTGTGGACCACACAACGGACGACGACGACGATGCTCCTGAGGTGACTGAGGTAGAGTTGAGAGTGGCGGTACGTAGGCTGAGTGCCAAAAATACCGCCCCAGGACCCGACGGCCTACCTGGAAAAGCCTGGGTGCTGGCCTTGGAGGCTCTCGGGCCTCGACTTAGAGAGCTCCTAAGCGCATGCTTGGAGAGGGGCCAGTTCGTTGGAAGACGGGGAAACTGGTCCTCATTAAGAAGATGGGGCGCCCTGCGGACACTCCGTCCGCTTACCGGCCCATCGTGCTGCTCGACGAGGTGGGCAAGCTCTTTGAAAGAGTCATTGCAGACCGCCTCGTCGGGCGGCTGGTGCGGGTGGGGCCGAATTTGGCGGAGACCCAGTTTGGTTTCCGCAAGGGGCGCTCTACGGTGGACGCCATCATGCGCGTACGAGCCCTCACGACGGGGGATGCGGTGGCCCGGGGTGGGGTCGTCTTGGCGGTGTCTCTAGACATCGCCAATGCGTTTAATACCCTGCCCTGGAGTTGCATCAGGGAGGCACTCCGGTATCACCGGATGCCGACCTACCTCTGTCGTATAGTCGAGGCCTATCTGACGGACAGGGCCGTCATCTACCCTGGTCACCAAGGAGAATGCAATACAATATATATACAATCATGTTTTGGTGTATGATTAACTTTGATGTGTTTTTGTTTCTCTTTGTACATTAAACTTATTATTATTCTATTAGCGATAATAATAATGAAATCGTCAAAATTTTATTGGATTGACATAAGCTACCGAAAAGCTCGAGTCAATGATGTAGAAAATCGTTGTAGAAATACGAAAATACACCCTTTGAAAGCGATTGTCAATTGTAGACAATTGCGGACTGCCCAGAGGGCCCAGAGGCCCTCTGAACATTCCGTTTGCTGTCTGGCTAACATTTCTTCCACGCATAAACGGCATGCGATTGGAGAGGTCTAGGTCCAGCAGTGGATTGCTACGGTGTGATCATGATGAGCTACTCTTAAGCGGTGTATACTGAAACTTGTGAAAATAAAGCGCTAGGTTTTAGTTGCGAGGTCAGCCGACAGATATCCACTGCTGGACATAGGACTTTCCCATAGATGGCATGTCTTTGTTTAAATGCGATCCTATCACAATATTTTTTAAATATAAATGAGGTGTCGTCGAGCCACTACTGTCACCGCAATTACAATTTCAAGTGATTTACTAAACGGACATTAAAATGTTTTGTGAGCGCCGACTACGCTAGGACGCCAGCACGAAAATACGCCACTACGACAGTCGGATGTCTAATTTCGTTTGCGTAGTAATTGTGTTAACACATAAATTCAGAACACAGTGCCGTTTACTGAACATATTGGTGATACTTATTTATGCTAGATGTCCCATGTAAGCGTGTGGTTTAGAGTGACGGATTTAAAATGATTTTGGTAATTTTAGACGACGTGTTTTACCCGACTACGCTAGAAAAAGGGTTAGGTTTTTCAAAGTTAAGTGTTATCACCACTTCAAAAAGGCAAATCCAAAGTTAACAACCAAAATGTTCCTAAAATTATGAATTAAAAAAGAATTATGGGTTTTTCATGAACATTGAGCTGCTATAATTTCCTTTTTACCCTAAAAGCTGCTACTGGAAAATAAAGCTTACAGCCTTAAGCGTAATAACATAAATAATTAATTATTTAATTACTCCCAACCCGGAAAATACTTTTCCTTCGCACCATTTCAATTACACACTTAACCTCAGTTACTGAATAGAGTACTTATTTAAAAAGGAATCTAATTTAATTTTAATCCCGCCATTACCATTGTCGTATTAAATGTTAAGTGTTTCCGACAATAACATAAGGCGTTACTAACTGAGATTAACGTTCTCTGATTGGCCGTTTGCCGGTAGCGACTGCCAAAATCCAGTCCCAAGTCAAATGCAGTTCTACTTAATTTCGAGAACTAGCCGTATTTGTAGTTTCGTATATAAATGAATTGATTGTTATGCTACGTTGTATATTTCGTGAACGTTATTCTACACTCGAGTGCATTTTACGAAAACCCTGTTTCACGGTATTTTTTTGTGTTTTTTGTTAAAGCAGTTTTCCGATAGCTTTGACTTTTATTAAGGCACTTATTTTTTGCAGAAACTCATAATTATAAAGAAGTGAAAAAGGTGGGTTTATTTTTACTTTTCGTACTTAAAATATTCGTAGATAATGTAATTGGGTCCCTTATTTGGATTTCTGTAGTAATGGCGACTTAGTTTTTATGACACAAGGATGAGCTTACGCCTCGATGCTTTTAAAAGGTTCCACTGCTCTCAAAACGGTGAAGGAAAACATCGTGAGGAAACGATGTCCTAGAATCAAATAAAAATCGAAGACAAGTGACATCTACCAACCCGCACTGGGCCCGCGTATTGGATTACGGCCCACTCCCTTACCGAGAGGAGGCCTGTGTCCATGCAGTGGGAACTTTATAGGCTGATTATGCTAAAATATTCTACTTTTATGAAAAAGGTATTTCCAGCTATGGCCTGTTCCAAAAGTATTTGAAGAAGATGTAAACAAATGGATCGGAAAGCGTGCCTGTGGATGTGGATGCTACTTTGTAATTTGATTATTTGACTTGCACCACAAATCATTAAATGCTTCGAAAGTTAAACGTATTAAAAACATCATTCTGTCTCTGTCACTTTCAAACGATTGACGGAAATAGAGCCGTTTTAAATTCGTTAAGTCGCATTTGGCAATTTTTGGTGCAAGGGGGCTACATGACCTAAACGCAAATTTACAATGCCTAACAATATATGATCCACTGCAGTAACCAAAATCAGAAAAATATATAATATTCTTCTGGATATATGCTAGTTAGATAGTGTGTTGAAAACATAATTCAAGTAACTTGATATGATAGAAAAAAATCACGAAGATACCTCTAAAAATATATTTTAACGATTAAAAACCATACTAATATACATGCAAACATTCAGATTTTTTGTCAGATTATTCTACAAGTAACATACTAACGTAATAGTGTTTTAATTTTTTAGTCCAATGAATAGATTTTTTGTAAATCCATAATTGCTTCATATTTTGCAATAAATTACCAACGTTGTGTCATCGCGCGTCTCTTTATTTTGTATGCAATCAAACAAGCTCTTGTAAGCCTCTTAAACGCGAAAAATACGTTTTTCATTTGATAATTGGGGTTACTTTTAGAACAACAGTTTTTGTCGACTATTACAATCACAATTTAAAAATGTTATTTAATAAATAATAGTTGTAAAAAGTGGTGAAATATAAAGTTAAAATCTTCTAAATACCTACAGATGAATGTGTTTCTAATTTAGTTAGTGATTTCGTAAGAATTTAACATTATGAACAGGGCTGTTTTCATTTTCGCCAGATACTTTTGTAAACGACAGTAGAATAATAATTTAAAGCCGAGAATTAACTGTGTTGCGTATTAATTAACTTCTTTAAATCTTTTTCATTTCCCACCACGGTAAATCTGCTTTTGACTACTTCCCACGTAAACTTTAATATTCCTTCCCAATAAACCACCTGCATTTGCTTGACGTTCCATAAAACTACGAACTATCGGAAATCAACTCCTCCCAAGTCCCCATAAATTCGTCATTCGTACGTAGATTCCGAACGACCGCCAAAATCCGGCTCCCGCTGGATCTAACCAGATTTATGTAGTTCAAGCTGGCTTCAGACGAGAGACGGAGGAAATGCAAATGCGAATTTAATAGTAGATCAACGGCGGAATTGTTGAAGTTTTATGTTGATCTCCTTAATGCTCATCTTTTTTAGATTTTATGGTTAAGTTTGTTTTTATCTAGGTATTTTTGAAGGTAGACTAAAATATAGATTGCCAGGTCAGCGTGAAAATTTGTAGGTATTTTTAAAATCGGATCCGTAGATCCGTGTCTCGATGTGACTGTCTCAACTGTGTCGGTCTTAGTAAGCTGGTGTAAAAATAAAGGCTCTCGCAGACAGGCGCGACGCGACAGCGTGACACAAAGACGCCTTTGTGTCGCGCTGTCGCGTCGCGCCTTTCTGTGGGAGCATTTAATCACGGTTATTATGTATTACTAAATATTTGTATATTATTCTACGTTATTCTACCCGTAACAACAATAATACAGATAATTTAGACGGCATGGTTGGCGCAGTGGTTGAGCGATTGACTGCTGCGCTGTGTGTCGCAGGTTCGATTCTCGCACGGAAAAAATATTTGTATAACCTACAAGTAGTTGTTCCGGGTCTGGCTGTTTGTGTATGTGAGTTTGAATGTTTGTAATTACACCCACAATACAGGAGAAATTCCTAGTGTGGGGCAAAGTTTAAAAAAAAATCGGTAATTTGCTTTCTTAATTTAATAAAAAAGTCAATTGTTTCTGGTTTAGTTAATTTTGCGATCCATACTCAAGGCTATAAAAATATTAAGCTATGTATGTTCATTGTACATACTCATAAGCCCCGGCACATAAAAAAGGTTATTGGGGCACGTAACGATAAAAACTTTATTACAGAATATGATATTACTTTCTTTATAGTTCCGACCCAGACCAAAGTCAGTACTAATAGTACCACGTACTTATTTATTTGTATTCTAGATTGCTAAAGTTTTGAAGAGAGAATGGAATTTTCGTAGACTGAATTCGGACTGCTGTCAAAATTGGTTTTCACTGTAGATAAATAAGAATACGTCGTGTCTTTTTTCGTAAATTAAAGAGTATAGCGAATTTTGTATGAAATGTTGCCTGGGTAAAAAATGTGTTGTACCATTCTGGGCTATTTATTTTGGTTAGTTAGTTGTAGAGCTTTTTTAAATTATTATAATATTGAGAAAGTCTCCTTAAGTGATGATGCTTATTAATTCTGCGTCTAGCACTAGAAACACTCAATATTAGGCAAACCGAAAACAATAATTATCTTTCCTAATAGCACGAATTATATTATTAAAGTAGCTTATGTACAAGTATTAGCCAGTCATCAAGATGGTAGTGATGCTGATAGACGAACTTTTAAGTATCTTAACACGATTACCGTAAACAATATTGTGTCGTCCCAAGAAAAATTTTCCACTAGAGAAAAACATTAATAAAAACTTTCGCATCTACAAAATTAATTGGTTATTTCGTTTTAGCTATCAAACTTCAAGTAAAGTTCTCCTAGAAAACAAAACTTCATAATAACTCAAGGATATTTTCCACAATCCTCTTTTATGTATTTCACGTGAAATAGATTTTAAAAACTTTTGACAGAGGGTTTTTTTATTAATACTTCAAAGTTTTTCTTTTGGCTTTGTACGGATTTACTTACTCGTAACTCAGACAGTGTTACGGCCAAAACCAGTTTTAAAAGAAAAGTGCTAGAAATTCTCTTCCATCTCTTGCTCAGTTCAAGGTTTATTTCGAATTTGATTATTTGGAAATGTCGACATCAAAGACATTAAAGATAGCAGTTTCTGTTTGGTTCTTGTCCATGTTTTGTTCAGTCTAAGCCACTGCCTGGAGGCCGAGATTTGTAATCGTTACGTATCACATGGACGATGGATGGACTGTGTGAAAGATGATATGGCAAGAAAGGGAGTGACTACCGAGATGACAACTAATAGAGAAGTATGGAAGAAAGAGCTGACCCCAAAATAACTTAGGATAATGGCAGGAGAATGATGATGATGACTGAGGAGCACACGTACTTTGGCTAAGCGTTATAATTTAAATCACTATCACTCAACTGACAAACTTTAAGAACAGCATAGAGACGGGAACATGTCTAAGTCAAAGCATTATGTTAAGTGACGTTTATGGATCTCGCCCTGAGAGTAGGCTTCCCAAAGAACCCATCTTGAATAATATTGGTATTAATACCTACCTCTCTTGGCAGACAGATGAATAGATCTTCTTCAAGAGCATAATTATTATAAACAATAAACCTATGAAGCTACGAAATCTATTCTAATTTTAATAAAGACTTACCAACGTGTTCTAAACTTCGGCTTTTTAATCTGGAAACAGAAAATTCTTTGTTAGAAAATTATCAACGCTGGGCCTAATGACCTAGACCTAAAATTACTGAATTGTTATTTCATAACATCGCCCCAATTTAATAACAAGTTTATTCCCCGAAGAGATAAGCAGATCTATGAAATAGTAAGACTCAAAGTTATTGAGTTCTTCATAAGGTTATTCTCAGTAGCAGCCCGGCGTCTGAATTTGTGTCCGGTTAGTAGCAGCAGGCTTCCGTCCTGTTCGGTGGGAGTTATAATATAACTGACCAAATGTGGGTAATACCTATAATTTATTTATTTAACACTTTGTTTACTCCACATAAAGACAAACATATTGAAGACTGGTGCACAAGGGGCGGTCTTATCGCACAAGGCGATAATGTATACATAGTACTTCTATCTATTGGGGGATACAGACGTGGTTCTGTACTAATAGAAGTAAATACCCAATCTTTCTGAAATTGTATTAGTTCCTGTCAATAGATCCAAACTCTTAACAAACTGTAAGGAATCCCAATATTTGATCTAGAACCTAGGTAAATCCTATTACCGGCCAAAGTCGAGTTTGCATCTTTTTCCAATCGGCTTACTGACTGCCACCGTTGTGTAGAAAAGTTTTACCGTTCGAGCGAAAAGGATTTTATTCCGTGCTCTGTTTTATAGTCCATTGCACGCTTTAAAAGTTTTGCTGATAGTTTTCAGGGTATTATTGGAAATGTGTTTCTATTATTTGCGGATTTTGTGTCGACTTAAAGCTTTGTTTATCTTATTCAAATGCTTTAAGGGTTTTCTGGAGCGGAAATAGTCGATGATTTAAATTTTAAATCTTTATTAATTGAATATCTGGTTCGGTTTTGTTTATTTACATGATATTTTTCATAATATTCAGCTTGATCCCCAAGCGTGTGTAATAATTCAAGTAAAATATCATATAAAAATCTTGAACAATAAATTAAAAAGGAAGCCTCGGGGCTTCCTTTTTAATTTATTATTCAAGATTTTGCGCCATGACTCTTTCCTTTGTAGTTCGTTGTCTTTCACCTTCACAATTCTATATACTAATTGGTTTTGAAGGGTTGGTAAGCCAAAAATCAACAAAATAATGGTTGAATATATTTAGGGCTATTTCCATAATGGCCGACCAACCATCTGCAACATCATTAAATAGCAAATAAGCTAAAACAGCACATCTGGTCACGTGATCTTTTTCTTCTTTTGTAGAAATATTAGGGATTTTTTTGCATGTTTCTGTAAAGCCTGTCTAAAATGAAACTGACGCCCTTTTTTAATGTTTACAATAATTATAATATAATATTGTCGTGTCATCGCAAGGCATCCAGTAAGTTGATTGCTATAGATTAAGGTATGTAATAGAAACCGCTATATTAAGTTGCCATTTCTATCACCAGTCAACAAATCAGCTCCAAATATTCTTCTTTCTTACAATAAATTGTTTATACTGACTGTACATTGGATAAATCTCGTGGAAAAGAAGAACAATAGAAACGTGGACCTCTGGGAACAATCTGTCAGCTTTATTATCGAAATCGTCGACTTGTGAATCGTTTTGTCACGATATAAGATTTCCTTTTTCTACTGTACCGATACAAGATACTTCTTTAATGGCGTTTTTCTTTTCTAATACACTCGTGAGAAGTATACTAGATATCTCGATAGAGGCAGAGAAGAGAACGGATCATACTGTAAATGTGAAAATAACATTATTTATTGACGCCTCAATATGTTCAACCTTAACAGACATAGATCCTTTGTGTGTGAGGTTTAGTAGGTATATCACACAAAAAGTTTCACGAGAACATGCGACTTGTATGCGAGGTTATGCGACTCCCGTGTGCCGATTAAAGTCAAGGGAAACGTATACAAAAGGGCAGTAAGACCAACTCTACTATATGGATCTGAGTGCTGGCCGTTGAGGAAGATGGATGGACAGAAGATTCACACCACGGAGATGAAGATGCTACTCTGATCTGGTGGAGTTTCGAAAATGGATAAAATAAGAAACAATAAATATATCCGTGGTACATTTAGAGTCGCTAAGACGAAATACTTAGTGAAAAGAGCTTGCGTTGGTACGGACCTGTTATGAGGCAAGATGGTACCATATGGTCGTCACTATATGACTAAAAGTGAAATATAGAAGAATATAGGGGAATATAAAGATGGAAAAAGAAACCGTGGATAATGAAAACGAACACATAAAAAAAATATGATAGCGAGCAACACAACAAAAGAGACAACCCACAACCGTATGGTGGGGTGCAGAAGTACTAGGAGGGCTGACCCCAAAAAAATGGGATAATAGCCAGGAGAATGAAGTAGAAGACAAAAACTTTCAGGAAGATGGCGCTGCGGGCACAGCCAGTATTTGTTTAGGAAATACTATTCTTCTACCGCTTTCTTCCGCAACAGTACATTTCCCCACACCGTTCGCTCGCTAGTTGTGCGTCCAGCACAGACGAGTGTTGAACTGCCATTTTCACTATTTCTTGGTCGGCTTTATTACTTATAAAATCGAATCTTTATTAACAAAGCCAAAATTTCAAAAAAGCGATGTAACTTAGGTTTTATAAATGTTACTACTCTCTGTCTGATTGTCTATGTGCGTAAAATTTGAGAACCGTACCGGAATTACGTGATTATTTTTTATTTTTAGATGATTATTATGATTTCCAGCTAAGTTTACAGTATTCTACGTGAATGGAGCCGTGGACACAATTAGTATAAGTATACTGAAATTTAACCACTCTCTTGTTGTCTGTCTGTTTGGTTATTTGTTAACTGCGCTTATTCCTTTAGAACCACGTTATCCGATTTACTTATGTTATTCGGTCAATTTATAACTAAAAGTAGAGACGGGGGCACAACTAGTATTTAAATAAATGGGTTCCGATTAAATACGATTTTATCTGACAAACAACTTAGTCTATTTCAAGACAATTATTCCACTTTATATATTTTCTAGTGTTAAAAACCTTCAAAAACTTTTGCTAACAAAGGGTTTTCTTTATGTTAAGTTTTTTATTTGCCTATCTCTAGAATTAAAATCAAAGTTTTAGGGTTAAAAGAAAAGCTTTGTATTTTTGTCTTTCAAATAATAAGAGAAATGTTATTCTTTATTCTGAGTTGGTCTTTGTGATTTTTTAATGTATCGGTTTTCACGTTTCAGAGGATTCTTGACTCAGAATAGCGTCATCAGGGCACACCATAAAAGCAACGGCGAGACGGGAAACGACACATGTCCCATCAATTGGTCAACGAAAACAAGACAGTTTGAAGACGAAGAGGCCGTTAGCTCAGCAATGTTAAAGGCTAACGTGGGTACAACAGGTCAGGGGTTTCAGCCCTCACGCCCCTAGTCGCCGCAGGAGGAGACACCCTGGGCGTCGGGAGTCCATAGCCGACTCCCGGCCACCGTAGGCGCGGGCCTGCGGACGGCGAGCAATGGGCAGCTCGCCGTCCGGTAAGGACCAGGCCCGGGTCGACGGCGCGTTGTGTTCCACGCGCGCCTCAAAGAGTTGTCAGCATAATTGACGGGGTCCGATAGGGCCGATGCCTGCCGGGGTCGCGGATTGTTCGAAAGAGTTACCGTGGCCCTGGCGCACAGGCAACTGAAGGAACACGGGTGGGTTTTAGTCAGTAAGAGTCTGACACGCCCTTCCGCTCCGCCCAGAGCGGGAGAGGTCATTTGATGATTTCCCATCCAAAAAAAAAAAAAAAAAAAAAAAAAAGGGGTTTCAGTTTTCAGCCTTTAGTTTTTTTTTTTTTGTAAGAACTTAGCTGGTAATTTTAATGTCTAGATTGTGGTAAATGTTTGGGTTTATTATCATTTACTTTTTGGGAACCTCCACCATCTAAAAAAATAGGTGCTCTATTTCATTAGTCCATTCAGAAGAAGAACTGATTTACTGAACTACTTTATCATTAAACAAGTACCTACCACTTTAGTGTAGTGGATGTAGGTATGGTGTTCCTCAAACGATTCCCAATTTAACCGAAACTGCAAACTGAAAATGCATTATAAATTAATTCCCAATCCCATTATTAAATTTTCTCCGTGACGAAATAATTCACCTCCGTCCGGAAAAAATACCGGATGCGTTTTAAAATAGTTCAAACAAACCCGTTCATATGAAATCCCATTAGATTTTATTTCACTTCACATTCCCATTATAATATTAAAACTACTCTACTCTTTAAACGCCACACAAAAAAGGGCTTTAAAATAAAAGACGTAAATTTCAATTTTGTGTTTCGATGACCCTGCTAAAGCAAACCAGGGTACAACATTGTCACTCATACGAAATAGAACCTTTAACTGTGAAAGATAAAGATGAAAGTCGACTGAAAGTTTGTAGCAAAGAAAATGGGAATGTGTGAATGACTCCTACACTTTACCCCTCTAAATTGTACCTTATACTCTAAAAATAAAGTCCAAAATCAAACTTACGTGCTGAGACGATATTTCGTACCCGCTGCGTCAACATTGGCCAAGTCATGTGTGTTGGGGACAAGCAACGCATCTGCAAACAAACAAGGTACTATTATATATGTACATAGATAGTGGGATTGCATGCGTACGAGTAGCATGGTCACTATAGATACGGAAGAAATGGAAGACAAAATGATAGATTGTAGAAAGATTTCTACGACGCGACGTCAAAATTCAAGAAAATAATGACTTTTTGTTAAGAAAGTGATTTGTCTTCTCTTCGTAAAGTAAAGACAGAAGTAGTCATGCTATGCATGCTGGTGGTTATACTGGAAAAGTTGAAAATTTCATAGAGATTTTTATGTTGTGTGTTTTTATATTCTTGCTTTGTAAACGGACGATGGTTGTTACTGTGTACATTATGTATTCAAAGTAACTTGATAATAATAGTAATTAATAAATCAGTATATGCGCTACATGAATTAAAACAGATTTCAAATATCAATACCTTGTTAACGGCATATCATGGTTTAGTTGCTCCTGTCCTGAGATATATGGTGTAATTTTTTGGGGAAATTCGACTGACATTGATTTAATTTTAAAGGCACAAAAAAGGTGCATAAGGGCTATGTTTGGGCTTCAAATAATTGAGACCTGTAAACCGTATTTCCAGGAGTACAAAATTCTAACTCTCCCAAGCCTATATATTTATGAGGTCTTAATGTTTGTTAAGGTCAATCAAAACTTATTTGCATTGGCCTCAGAAGTCAATAACAGGCAACAACGTGACGCATTTCGCCTCTGTGTGCGCCAAACCTGTACCACTTTAACGCACAAAAGTGTGTTTCGCATGGCTCCTGTAATTTTCAATAAATTACCTAAAGAAATAAGAGCAATAAATACCACTCTATTGAAGAAAAATCTAAAGAGCCTTTTAGTTAATAAATGTTACTATAACTTGAACGAATATTTAAACGATAACTTGTCCAAACTCAAGACCTCACAGTGACATCAAGTACTAGAACAATTGGGCATGTTATTTTTTTATTTTTTTTAATGTATTGTTAAAATTCTGGGAATGACATTGAAATAAATAAATTATTATTGTTACTAGATAAATTATTATTCTTACTAAATAAATTATTATTCTTACTAAATAAATTATTATTATTACTAAATAAATTATTAATCTGTATAAATATAACTTTATGAAAGACATTCCATGAAATTTAATGATTACATAGGTATTATACAATTAAACTAAATATTAATAGTATGTACATCTAAATACAAATAAATAAAATAAAAAAGAAAGAATGAAAAGAATCATAGGGCATCACAAAATTCGTCCGCATCGCTGTCGACAGGAAAAGTGCCCAAAAAGCTGGCAGCATTGCCACGATGTATGGCGATGCTAATTCTTTGGCCAAAAAATAGGCCAGCCCTCTGATCACGTGAAGAGTCGACCAATCGCTTGGTGATGTCTCCAAAAACCAAGTGGGCATTGGACCCCAAGGCCCTAGTGTTTCAACCCCAAACGGCTCGAACATATAACTCCCAATAAGATTCGAATATTTTCGCCGTTTGAGGTTTTCTGCACCTGCAGCAGCCACCCCAGCACAGCCCGCCGTGCTAGGAAGATGGGATGGCGCAAGGGTGTCGACACACGTTGCATCCCACACCAAAGGCCTGCCTAACTTCCAGGGAATTATGGTCATTCCATCTGGTCTCTTCCCATCGTCACGTGCCAAACCGTTGGGTTCTAAAACAGCTGGCACCCCGGCGGTGGCAAGAGCACGACGGATTATGTCATTAATGCAGGCGTGCCGTGCTATCCGGCCTGCGCTCTTACTGCAAGATAGGCCATGGTGTCCGAGGCAGTCGACAGCTTCACCGCACTGGCAGCGATGCGGAGCCCCGCAAGGAGCGCCCAGACGCAGACAAGTAGCGAGCCGGAAAGTAGTGTCACCCAACATAGTACCTATGTTGGGCGACGGTAGCGCCTGAAGCCAGAGGCCCGACTCCCATTCTCCCACAGCCAGAAGGCGGGCACGCTCAGCAGTATTGGAGGACGTATTGATAAGTTTATACCGTACCAACCTGCAGAGCGGCTCATCCCATTGTCTCTGGGAAGATGGGTTCACGGGCCGATCTGTATCTGGGCAAACCGCTGTCCAGGCGTTCACCGCATCAGTCAAGCACGGCACTTCAGAGTCAACCAGGGAGGGGGCTAAAATTTTCCTGGTTAACTTTTCGGTGCTGTGAACAGAGGACAGGAACGCCGGTAAGCTAATACTGGTAATTTTGCGGAAATGTAATTTAATATCTTAAATTATTTTTATCTAATTTTATATATTTTAATGCCAATCTTTTATATATTTTTTTTTTTTATTAACTATTATTGTATACATTTTGCATTCCTTACGGTAGAATCACTTGAAACATGTACATTTAATAACACCATCATGACAGTGTTTTCTGCAAAAATAAATAATTTGATTTGATTTGATTTGAAAAATAAGTCCAGTCTCTGTTGGGCGAAGTTTGAAGTTTGATGCGATCATAGAATTATGACGTTAATTTTATAATTAGTTTTGCTAAACAAATCTATTCAATTATTATAATTTTTTGTAAAAGATTCTAGACGGTAAATACTTAGATTTTTGTTTTATTAGGGTGAAGTCGACCAAAATTTTATTTCTAGTATAAGTTTTATCCTACGAATAAATGAATTTTTGACAATTATTCCATACTAAGTCTGTCAGACGTCAATTTTATTCCACGGATAAAGGATATCTGACTTTGGTCTAATCAACCCTTAGTCGCCAAATTTAATAACCGCATTGAGGCCTAGTTCTAAAAAATCCATGCAATATTATCCAAGGTTTTTAGGTTTGTTACTGATTTGACATGTTCTCATGTCTAAGAGCTTCATTTGTTTGAATCTAGTTTGAAAAACCCGAAATAAATACATGAGAAAAGCTGTAAACTTTTATAAACATCATTATGGTCTCACGAAACTTATAATAAAGAAAAAACATTTTCTAAGTAGCTAAAGTCTACAAACTTTTTTCTTTTAAACTCCCATAAAGCCCAAACTAAATCTTTATTTTCTGAAATCTCATTTGAAGGTCGTCGTACGAGTATTTCACCACCTCAAAACCAACAAGTCGTAATAAACAAAGTTGTTATAATACGAATTAAAGGGCTCTTTGCTAAGTAGATAACTGAAGTCATTGTTGTTTGGTGAAAGTTTTGAAGCAATTTTCGTGAGTTCTATAAGTTCGTTTCATTTGGTCTGGATGATCAAAGTATGCTGTATGTGTGTAATTATTTAATACAAAAATTTAAAAGAGTATGCTAATATGGTTTGGTCATGTTGAGAGGATGAATGAAGGGCGATTAACAAAAGGTATTTACAAGGCAGATGTGAGTGGAAACGCCGGGAGGGGACGCCCTAGGAAGACATATAGTGACCTTATTGGTGATGTTCTTCAGAAAGATCAGGTGCGTAGTACTCACAACCGGCGTGCGTGTATGACCAGATGTAGGAACGTAAACGAGGCAAAAGGAGTATGTATGGATCGTAGCAAGTGGCGTTCTGTAGTTTCTGCCTACCCCCATGGGAAGAAGGCGTGAGTTTATGTATGTATGTATGTATGTGTATGTATTTAATACTTAACATACTATCACGGTTTTTGGCTGGAGTTCCAGATTTGCCATCAAATGAAATTAATGTGTGAGCAGCTTCCACTCCCCACCTTAAGGTATACGTTATGTTATATAACTATGTTTCTTTATTTATAAAAAGTTTACAACAGTCTTGTACTTAAGAGTCCGTATGCTCCACAAATTCATTTTCACGGTTTGTCTGTGGGAACAGACGATATAAAATAAAGCTAAGTTTACAACATAGTATATTGCTTGCTTATATTTATAGGTTAGTACCTATATCAAATAGAAACATTGGTTTTAAAATACATGACGGCGCGCGATGATTTAGTCGATTTTTTGTAACACTTTTTAAAAGTTGTAATCGATTATTATTACTCTGTGGTTTAGAATTTATTTCTATAGTGGTATTTTTTAACTTAGAGCAGGTAACACCGAATGGGGTTGTGAGTGTCGTGGCGGCGGTGGCGAGCACTTTTTGATGCGATCGTCACGGGGTGCACACGCACAAATCCATTGACTCTAAATGCAATTTTAACAATGATTGTGATTAGAATTAATCAGTATTAATCATTGTAATCCTTGCATTTAACATTTAAATCTCGTTGCGATATTTGAAAGTCAATTAAGTGCGTTATTTTGCGAGTATTATTTTCCAAACACCTGCACGTATACGCCCATGATGAAAGACCAACAGATGACGGATCAGCAGCGACACGTGGTGTCTCAGCCGCTTGAACATCCCGTCATACATATAGAGGAACACCTTGTGGTTTTACCTAATATACCACCACAGCAGGGTGGAGGATACTCACGTGGATTAATGCACGTAAAACAAATGATTTATGAACTAAAGAGATTTCTATGGTGTCTTTGTCAGAATTTTGTTTAAAGTAACCCGAGTCGTGATGGCCCAGGTGTCAGGGTAGCCTGTGAAATTAAAATTTTCTTAGGTTTTTTGCAATTCGTAGGTAAGTGTGAGGTTGTATGTTGATATAAATATAATTCGCGGCCATGACAAATATTTATTTATAGAATTATAATCATAAAAATTATCAATACATCTCTACAAGTTCATAATATTACCCATTTGAATGACTAATTCATGAAATCATGGCATTTGAGACCACTAACTTAAGGAGTTGTATTACTGATTCTAATGATTAAGTATAATTCTTTGAAACCATATATTTTAAGGTCTAGAATCATATTTTAATCAACATACAATCTTACACTGATCTGAAAATTGCAAAAAACGTAACTCAATTTGAATTTCGTGGGCTACCTTAGCACATCCTCCTTAAAGCCTCGCCTCTCATTCACGAGGTTGTTGGTTCAAATCCGACGTGACTTTTTCATTTTATATGTACTTTCTGAATTTATCTTGGACATTACTGGCATCGGTGAAGAATCCTGGACTTAAAGTTAACATAAGTCTGAAATGGCCAACCCGTCTTAAGCAAGCGTGGTGATCAATGCTCATGCCTTTTCTGTATGAGAAGAGGCCTTTGCCATGCAGTGGGACAATAATAGGCTGGTATTATTCTATTATTAACTAGAGTCCGACTGAAAACTGATTGTTTATTCATCCAAAAACGAAAACGAAATTAAGCCTGATTTGCATTAGGTATATTCATAGATGTAAAATATATATTTGTTTGGTAAAAGAAAAATAATTACAGGAATTGAATCTTTTAGTCATTGAATTAACCCGATCAAACTTATATCACACGAAAATTAAGTAGCTATAATTTCTATAGGCGTTATCAGTGGCAGTGGTGTTACCACTGTGTGGATCGCCCGGAGGACACGGTAGAGCATACGGTGATTTCCGGCCACCGCAGGCGCGGGCTTGTGGATGGCGAGCAATGGGTAGCTCGCCGTCCGGTAAGAACCAGGGCCCGGGTCGACGGCGCGTTGTGTTCCACGCGTGCTTCAAAGAGATGTCAGCACCATTGACGGGGTCCGATAGGGCCGATGCCTGCCGGGGTCGCTGATTGTTCGAGAGAGTTACTGAGGCCCTGGCGCACAGGCAACTGAAGGAACACGGGTGGGTTTTAGTTAGTAAAAGTCTGACAGCCCACCCGTTCCACCCAGAGCGGGAGAAGTCATATCATAAATTCACAAAAAAATTAAAAGAGGTCACTTTGGTTTCATATTTTGGGGCACTGGAGGGTAGAATAGGAGATGAAGCATAGTTTGTGACACCTTCACATCCGCACCTTGCTGCCGTTCCGTCGAGGTAATCCCACTTTACGAGGTTTGATTTACAGCTTGGATTCGGAGATGGTTCAGGGAGGGGGTTCTATTAGGTACTACTATAATATGTAGTTTCTCAAAGGCATAACTACTAACAAATCTGATATAATTTATGATATGCGAGAGCAAGCATTGTGTTAGCATTTTCTCATTATTTGTGTTTTTATTTCTTATAGCCATGCAATAAATAATTGTTCGGCCACCGCTGAAAAACATTATCAAAAACGAAAACAAAATCCGGTTGACCAACCGGATTTTGTTTTCGTTTTTGAAAATGGTTACTATGTTGTTTATGTTTGTTTGTTTATGTATACTGTTATTCTTAGAGACCTCTAAGAATAACAGTATACATAATTTTCCTTAAGCACGCAGAGCTGTAACTTGAAGAGATACAAATACGAGTATAACATGACAAGAGTGGTCTGTGTTCTCTTCCATATATAAGCCGTCAGCCTTCGAAGCAAGAGTGAGCATCTTCTGGGCACGCTCGTTCCTCGTGCATCGCTTTCCATCACGTATGAGTGAGAGTCAAGTAAAAAAATAAAAGATAAGTATTTCGGAGAATTTGTTGAGCGAAAGCCAAGAAAGACGTGAAGTGCTTGAGGGTTCTCGGTGGCTGTCTTTTATAATCGTACATACAAAACACTTGTAAAAAAACATTTTATTTACTGAAAATAGTTTATTTTAAATTACATATTTCTTGCAACCTTTATAGGCTCTAAGCTGCCAGTAAATCTTTAGAATAAATAAGAAAATATCTGCAAAGAAAAAAAAACATACAAACTTAGATAATTATTACGACACTGAGACGAATGAAAACTAGGAAAAGTTAAAGCTTCCTCACATCATTCATAATTATAGAACTAGTACACTATAAGAACCTCATTACTTCGCAATGACATGTTAATACTCGTAAGAGGGTGAATCTCCTCTCTACAAATTCGTACTTGCCGCCGAAAAAAAACACACTGAGTAAAAAAACTCCCTACTATATAAAAAGGTAGGGCAACGTATTCATTCAGTCTGGGATCAGCCAGTGGTCACAAAGTGCAGTTGTTTTCTCTAAATAACAGTTTTTAGTTCCGTGCGGACCGTTTTTATTTTTGTTTTCCTTGTGTTTGCGTCAGTCCCAGCCGGCACTGGTGCGAGCACAGGGGGAGCCACCGTGCAGCTCGGTGAGTATTCACCGCAGCGGTCGCGGCGACCACTCCCCGTAGCATGCCGAAGCCCGGCGTGCGCGGCTCGTTGGGCCGCGATGCCGGGTCCCCGGAGTCCCGTCCGGTGTTGGACCGGGCGATGTCGCTGCCGAACATCGGCGACGCGTCGTCCGGTGCGCCGCCGGCCGGACCACCCAGACAGAAAGAGGAAGAAAGAAGAGGGGGGGGGCCGAGTGCCGCTGCAGCCGCCGGAGCACCGACGTCGTCGGCGCCTGCGCGCGTTGCGCCGACGTCGCCGCTGAGCCGACAGCACGCGGTACCCCTCCGCCCCGCCGCGTTCCGCCCGGTGCCCATACAGGCCCCGGGGCCCGCCGCGAAATCGGGCCGCGCGCCTCAAACGCGCGCCGTAGCGCCGCCCGTCCGCGCGCCAGCAAATGTGCGCTCCGCTGCGCCTCCCGCGCGCGCCGCCGCGCTGCACGCGTACCCCGCTGTGCCCGCGCGCACCCCCGCGCCGCCCGCGCGCCTCCGCGCACCCCCTGCTCGAGCCGCTGCACCGCCGCGTTTCGCGTCGCCGCCCGAGCCGAAGCCCCAAGCTGTGCCAGCTTCACGCACCGCCACATCCGGACCCCGCCTCTCGCTGGCGGGTTCGGCGGTGGCTGAGCGGGAGCGGCCAGCAAGGCAGAGTGCACCCGACTCACCGGCCCCCCCGCGTGCCTCGGCATGCGACTCGCCCGCCATGCTGTCGGCATGTTCATCCCGCGCGGGTTCGAGCATGTCGCTGGCCTCTGTGGGCTCGGCCGCGTCCGGTCGCGGCGACGTGTCTCAGGACACGACCTTGCGACCCGGACGGCGGCCCATCGGGGGAACCATCGCCGACGCCGCCAGCAGGTTGATGTCGCCGGCATCACCGACACCGTCGCTGGGGTTCGATTTCGAGTTTCAACTCGAACCCAGACCCCAGCGGCGAAGGAGGAGCTCCGGCGACACCGAGGCGGAGGCGAAGCGGCACTGCTTGGACTCGCCGCGGCCGCAGCGCGAGAGCGCGCCGCGGCGGGTCCGGGCCACGCCTGCGTCGCCTACTTTTGCCGACGCAGCGCGCCGCTCGCCCCCGGCATCGCCGCCACCATCAACGTCCGCGGGGGTAAGTATTCCAAATTTACCCTCTGCCCCCAGTGACGCTACAGCCCCCCACCCTGCCGCCGTTCCCGGCGCCGCCGCGACGTCGACGACGACGACGCAGCAGCCGGGGAAGAAACAGAAGAGGCCCAAATATCCGCCGCTGGTAGTGGAAAAGCTGCCAAACTGGGCCGCCCATTTCCGGGCCATCAGCGCCAAGCTGGGCCGGCCCCCAAACGCGAGGCCCTACGGGAGTGGTGTCCGTTTCACTCCCGAAAACGAGGAAGAATACCGCCTGGTCCAGCGGTACCTGGTCGGCCTGGAGAAAGATAGCGGAGTCTGCTGGTTCGCTTATTCCCTACCAGCGGAAAGAAATATGAAGATTGCCATCAGGGGGCTGCCTGCAGATACAGAACCCCAGGAGATAGAGGAGGAACTCCGAGCGTTGGGGTACCAGCCGGAGTACGTGCGCCACATAAAGGGGGCGCAGGGAAGACCCGGCTGCGTATTCCACGCGGTACTAAAGAGAACCCCAGACGCTCGGACTATCTATGACACCACGACCTTCATGTTTATGCGTGGTGTCAAGATAGAGGCTTGGCGGGGCAAAAAAGGGCCCGCCCAGTGCCATCGGTGCCAAAAATTTAGGCACAGCTCGCACCACTGTCACCGACCGCTCGCCTGTGTACGATGCGGCGATGAACACGCGGCACGTGATTGCCCGCGCCCGCGGGAGGAGCCGGCCACCTGCGCCAATTGCGGTGGCCCGCACCCCGCGTGCAATATAAAGTGCCCCGTGTTCCAGACGGAGATCAGGAACAGGCGAGCGGGGACTGTCGCCATCACGGCCTCCACACGCCGGCCCCAAGCGGCCACAGAGAGGCCACACGAGACGATAACAGAGGCCCAAGGCGCATCGCTGATGGCGGCAGCCAACGGGCCCACACAGAGGACCCAAGCCACCTCCTCGGGGCGGAGGAAAAAGCGACGCGGGGGGAAAGGCAAGGGGAAGAAGGCCCCCCCCCCGGCGACCCAGGAAGAGGCCGCAGCGGCCGCCCCTGCCACAAGCGGGGCGCAGGCTGTAAACAAACCACTAGGAGCATCTATCGCTAGCGCCGGTAGTGCGCCGCGACAAAAGGGGGAACTACAAGGAAGAAAGTTCCCCAAAGAGACGAGCGGCGTCGCTACCGGCGCCAAACAAAGTACACAACAGCCGAGACAAACAGCCACTACCAAGAAAGAATTCACAGCCTGCGCCATTACGCTACTGATGGACCTTATAAAGGCCATTAGGCAGGGGCAGGACATAGAGACGGTCATCCTTGATGGCCTGGCCACTTTGCTAACGCTTTATCATGGCTAGGTCATTAAGGGTGATCCATTGGAATGCCCGCGGCCTACTAGACAAGGTCGCCCCCCTCCGCCATCTCCTGAGGGACCAAAACATCGACGTGGCGCTTATAAGTGAGACACACCTGGGAGCCGAAGATAGGGTCAGGTTCCCGGGCTATCACGTCTACAGGAAGGACGAAAGGTCGGCACACAACATCCGCTATCGTGGTCTGGCGGTACTAGTGAGGCGAAGAGTCGTCCACCAAGAGCTCCCCTTGCCGTCGCTCAGCACCTTTTACGCGCTGGGTGTGCAGCTACATATAGCCGGCGAGGACTACAACATCTACGCGTGCTACAAGCCGCCCGGGGCCCCTTTGGGCCGGACCGAGCTACGAGCGCTTCTCAACGCAGCCAGCAGCACCATCCTCGCCGGGGACTTCAACTGTAAGCACCCAGCGTGGAATTCTATGAATGCAAACACCGAGGGGAGACGGCTCTTCGCGGACGCGGAAGCCTTCGGCTACACGGTGTCCGGCCCAGAAACGCCGACACACTACCCAGACGCCGCACGGAGCATGCCGGACGTGCTGGACATCGTAGTCCACCGAGGGCTACACTGCCAGATCACGCAACAAGTGATCGACGACGAGTTACGGTCGGACCACCAACCCGTACTCGTCGTCCTATCGGGTATGCCGACCCGAACGATGCCTATAGCGCCACGTCGATCCACGGACTGGACTCAGTTCGTAGAAAAAGTAGAGACCACCACGCCGACTCGGCCTATTGTCACCTCCGCGGACGTAAATCAGGCGGCCGGGGACATCACTGCTTGCATACAAAGCGCCTTAGAAGCGGCGACTAGCACGCAGCCGCAGGGGAGAGTGCTATTGCCGCCCCTGCCGGCGCACATTAATGCGATGATCGCCGTCAAGAGGCGCCTACGCAAGCAGTGGCAGCAACTTAGATGCCCCACGTTGAAGACGCAGCTCAACCGTCTCGCGGAGAAGGTGAAGGCCGAGTTACAGGCCCACACCGCCGCGGGCTGGGAGGAACGAATAGACGCAGCGACGGACAGCTGGACGTCTGTTCATAAACTATGCCGCCAGCTAACGAACACCCCAGCCCCGGTGCGACCGCTCCTAAACAGCGACGGGGCGCTCAAATACGTAGCGGAGGACCGGCGGAGGTCTTCGCCGAGCACCTGGAGCGTCAGTTCCAACCGAACCCGACTAGCGACATCGAACATGTCGCAGCAGTCGAGAAACACCTAGGAGACTACTTCGCGACGCCGATAGCTCCCGAAGAAGACCCTATATTTTTCTCGCCTAGTGCAGTCAGACGCGCCATCCTGAGGACCAAGCCCAGGAAGGCCCCCGGTGCTGACGGTATCACCAACACAGTGCTGCGCCACCTGCCGTACCGTACGGTAGCGGCGCTGGCGCGCCTGTTTACGGGGATACTGCGCACGGGGGCGTTTCCCGACGCGTGGAAGGAAGGGCGCGTCATCATGCTGCCCAAGGCGGGGAAAAACATACTGAAGCCGGAGAGCTATCGGCCCATTACGCTGCTGCCGACAGTCTCCAAGGTGTTCGAAGCACTCCTGCTGCGACATCTCCAGCCACATATCGCGCCGCGGCCGGAACAGTTCGGGTTTCGGGCGGAACATAGCACGACGCTCCAGCTGTCGAGGGTACTGCACCACCTCTCGTCGGCAATGAACAAAAAGGAATATTCGGTCGCAGTATTCCTCGACATGGAGAAGGCCTTCGACCGTGTATGGCACGACGGCCTTATCTACAAACTGGCCACGTCAGACGCGCCCCGTCGCGTTGTAAAGGTGGTCTCTACTTTTCTATTTCACAGGACATTCAGGGTGGTGGTCGACGGAGCGCTGTCCGGCGCGCGCCCGGTGCTAGCGGGTGTGCCGCAGGGTAGCTGCGTGTCGCCGGCGTGTTACTCACGTTACACCGACGACATCCCCACCACAGAACACGCGACACTCGCGCTGTACGCAGACGACGCCGCGTACATCACTTCCTCGGTCAATGCGAAGTACGCGGCGGTCAAGATGCAGCGCGCCCTCGACTTACTTCCCGAGTGGCTGTCGAAGTGGCGGCTGTCGGTGAACGTGGGTAAGACGCAGGCGATCGTCACCGGTTCCGCGCCCCTCCCACCACCCTTGAGACTTCAAGGAGCCGACGTCGAGTGGTCACCCCGGGCCAAGTACCTGGGGGTCACCATTGACCGTCGGCTCACGATGGGGACACACGTCCGCAACGTTGCCGCACAGGGTAGGGTCGCCCGCAACCTCCTTAGACCAGTGCTCTCGTCCCGCCTCCCGACGCGCGTCAAGATGGGCGTGTACAAGTTGTACGTGCGCCCGATCTTGACGTACGCCGCCCCGGCATGGTTCGCCCTCACGAGCGAGTCGAGCCGAAAGCTGCTCCGCGCGCAACAAAGTCTTGCGCTGCGGACAATCATTGACGCTCCTCGCTGCGTGAGGAATGATGTTATCCTCCGGGACCTCGGGATTGAGAGCCTGGATGAGTTTGTGCGGCGCCTCGCGAAGGGAATGTTCGCGCGTGCCGACGCATCTGCTTGGCCTCATGTCAAGCAGATAGCGCCATGGCATGCGCGCCCCCCCGACGCGAGACCCCTGCCCCGCGACCTGTTAGCGGACGACTGACCCCATCGCACCGGACTGGACGCCCGAGTAAGCTGCACACAGGTTACACGCGGCTTACTCGAAACAACTGCACTCTACATAATAATAACAAACATCCGTTGCGTAACGTGTTCTAAGTTAATATAGGCACGTTACGTCAACAAAATACAGACACTCACCTCTACACAGGCGCCTATACTCACACGCGGATGCGCCGTGCGGGCGGCGATTCGCGTTGACATTGAGCGGTGTAACACAATACAATACCGCTCACACACACATAACGGCCTCGCAGTCCGGACCGCGACCGGCTAGCTCTGGAAGCGGGGCGGACGGGGGCCATACACCCTACTCTGTAGGAGCGTCGAGTCGGCACCTTCGCCGCTGGTCGTCCTCGTCGGGCCTCCCCTAGGCAACTAGGGGTCTCACCTGGCGGGGACAGACCGCCGAGGTGTCGTGAAGAAAGCGGCGCTATCTATTAGCGTCGCGGCGCGCCTACAGAAACACGCATAGCAACCACTCACATGGGCGTGCGTAACTAACACACGCCCAATCATCCACCAGCCGCTTAAGGCAACTACAATGAGGGGTCCGTTTTTACGGACCACCGTATCGCTTCCGCGGCCGGGGGGCTAAGCCCCGGTTCCGCTCGCCACGCCCCCTTACGGGGGCGTCGCGATTACCAACGCTCATTCAGTCTGTTTGCATAGTCTGTCCGTGGTGTTATGCGAATATGTAACATACGGACCATGCTGTGTTCATTAAAATGCATGAAGTGACGTCAGTCGTGGCATAGAGTAAAGCAGGAGCCACCAAATGGCGGACCGCGGTCCGCATCCGGACCACCTAACCTGTTTTGTGCGGACCGAATTTTAATTAACTAAATAGTAAAATTCATGACAAATTTTGCTAAATTTAAAAAATAAAGTATTTTTTTTTTTTTTTTTTTTTTCCTAATTGGCAGCTCGTAGTTGTGACCACTAAGGTCCTGGCTACTTAACCGGGCAAACCTGTGGGTGCCTTAAGCTACTAACTTAAAGCCTCCAGCCAGGGGCGAACAATACTTAAATTTAGGTGACCGCACGCTAAGGGCACCCCCTGTGTGGTACGAACCTCGGCTTAGGGCATCACTGAGGGGAGGGCAGCAAGATGGGACAGGCTGGATCTAAATTATATTATTATTATACTGGGGAATTTAAAGCTACAGGCTCAGCTACGGCGCGGGCTGGCGCGTCGTCGAGCAAGGGTCGGGGGGGGGAAAAATAAAGTACTAATTTAAAAAGTTTATATATTAATTTAATTTAGCCCGCGTTTTGTCTTTTCTGCCATCGGCACAACAACGGATGAGCTTGCACCAACTTTACTCCAGACTTCAAACAGATAGTTCAAAGTTCACTACGTAATATTTGTTTATTTCTTAATAAAAAATATAAACGTTACTTTTCGTTTTCTTTGATATTGATATTTTATTCTTGGTTGCTAGTAATCGTCTACCAAACGGACCGCGACAGTCATATTATTTCTTAAACTTGAAAAATCTATTAAATTAATTGGAGATCCGTGGGAGTAGAGGTTGCGGTGGAAAATAATGTTTGTGTCTGTGTGGAACGTGCCTTAGTGAAGCGTGTAAATTGTGGGGCTAGGAAGATCGTGTTTGTAGATGACAAGTGCATTGTTAAAAGTATTTGCATTCTTAATTATTGGGATTGAAGTGAAGTAACAGGAATATTTTTTTGTTATTTAGTAGAGCACACCGATCATAGGCACAATGGACATGTCATCAGTAATAAGCCAAGTGTTGTGATTACTACTTAAAAAGTCCCGACCTCTCTTGTAAAGCATGCCTATTTCTCGTTCATCGGGTAGTCGTTCTTTCAACGAACCGCGATTATCGATGAAATAATCATGCGGGTTAACGTGGACTAGTAAACTTCGGATTAACGTGGACCAGTAAACTTCGGGTTAACGTGCCGCCCTCAACAGATTTACGCAGCAAACTAGCTAAAACAAAGCAAACATGTAAAGCTGTCTACCAACCTTCACTAGTTGGAGAGGAAATATTACAAAAAGAAGAAAAAACTAACTGTGCAATATCATACTATAGCTCAATGAAATTCAATATTCATTTTATATGATGCACATAATTTCACACTCGCTCAAGTAGCACACACTGGGTTGTGGAGGTCAGATAGGCAGTGGCTTCATGTAAAATACTGGTATTCAGCTGCATCCGGTTAGACTGGAAGGCGACAGTGAAAGCCAATCTTAACACTAATATTAACATTATTAGGAAAACCGAAAATGTTATCAGCCCAGGGTAACTTAGGAACAGCCACATGTATTTAGTTGGGTAAAGGCTAGGCAGATGATGATGAAGCGACACCCACTGATAAACAAAAGACTATCGCCTCTGACGTGTTCCAATCTTTGCCTACTGGACTTTTATCAGCGGCTAAAAGAAATGTTATTACGACGTGCAAAAAAACAGCGCTTCGTAATTCAAATGGTTTCCGTATGCTATCCTAAATAAAGCGGAATGAATGTGAATGTTAAAAATGAATTATTACCTTTGAGTGTGTCAATGTTTTTTCAGCAGCTTGAAGGCGAAACTCAGTGGAAATTCTCTTTGTTTTATCTTTATGCACTTTTTATGGATTATTTGATTTTTATTTGTGGTAAAAAAAGATGTGCTTTTCGTTTTTTTGTAAAAGGTTTTTCCGGGTTATTTATTTTTGTCACCAAGCAGCATTGTTGCTATGTAATTTTATGGCTACGACTGCTAGTGTATTTTAGGCACTTAAGGGGCTAACCCTTTTTCTCACACTTGATGGTTAGGGACAGCTTTCTCCTTTTCAATTAACGTTTCTGTCACATTTTGTCTCTCTGAGTACGTACATGACCCGACAATCACCACATCGGTTAACACGATCATTCATTTAATTCATTCTTTGGTTAGATGTTAATCTGATAAGTTAAGTAAACGTGAAAGGAGCTAGAGTCAAAGATGTACGTAATTTAAAAATTATGCTTACATATTTGCTAAGAGTTGAAGTCATTGCCTATAGCTTTAGGTATTTTTAATTCTGGACCACTATGACATACCTAATACATATTACTAACTAGATCCAATTAAGTTAAGTTAACCAAATTAATTTTATTTCAGCATGGGTAGTCATAATGAAAATATATTTTTTAGTGGTAGGTCATCTTGAACTTTATTAGTGAGTTTTAAAGTTATTTATTCGAAAACTTTTATGTTTACCTGTTTGGAAACTAGATTGCTAACGCGGGACTGATACTTACCTAAACATAACTGACTACATTACTAGCGTATAGCTTATCAGCTCAAGGTATTTAGATCAATACATAACATACACGGTCGGGATTGTCAGTAGCATGTATGGTGCCAATTAGATTATATAATTAATAATGCCACTTTCAACGTGTCTAATGGGCCTTGAGAGCTGCTTGTTAGGAAGGTCGGTTAAGTAAATAATCACTTGAGCATTAAATCGTTACTAGATTTTGGTGATGATTGACTTTGCCTGAATATAATAATCATATTTTATTATTAATGGAATGTTTTTGAAAAACCCATTCTGAACGACGCGTTTGTACCCATTTCAACTCGAGTAGTTTTCAACCTATTTACGGACTTTCAGAAACATAATACCTTCTATACTATATAGGACATCTGCCTACCCATCGGAGAAGAAATGTTATGTTTTTCAATAATACAAACGTGTACAAAGAAATTTACGCAAAAGAGATGTTTGATTTTTACATAAAAATTCAAACAAATTAATTTGAAGAAGAGTACAGACGTACAAAAATGATCATTTGGGAAGTTTTTATTGATATGATAACTCTATTTTTAGGTTAGCCATGACAGTTGTGTTTGACATGACGTGTGACAACTTTGACAGTTTTAAGTTTCATGAAGGGACGTCTTTCTTTGTTTTGACTTTGAATTGGACGTATTTCGGAGATTTTTGTGATTGTTTTTGTTTTGCGACCCAGTTTACTGCTAAAGACATTAATTGATTGCTTCTCTGTTGACCCCGGGTTTGTTATATGGTTTCTGATTCACCTGTGATTTGGGTTTGGTCGTGTATGTAGTATTCTAAAATAAAAAGTTACACTAAGATTGCACTTATTTTATAATTGCTGCCGCAATCGAGTAGAATATCCTGAAACACATAACATAACATCACGCCTGTATTCCTCGAAGGGTTAAGCAGAGGTGTACCTATAGCACATCCACATTTCGCCAGTTATGTTTAAGTCCCATGTAATAGGGGGCGAGCCTATTGCCATCAACCGGGCACAAATCCAAATTCCGGGCTGCATCCGAGAAATTCCAGATGGAAAAACCCGATAACACTTTGCCCGACCCGGGAATCGAACCCAGGACCTCATGCTCAGCAGTAGCGCTTGCGACCACTAGACCAACGAGGCAGTCAATATCCTGTAGTCTTATTTTATTATTATAACGAAACCCGATATTTCCCGAACCCGACGATATTTTTCTCGTAAATATTACATAGACACGTCAATCAAATGTCATTGTCAAAATGACATTTCGAATATTACTGATCCACCATATTTATGTTTTGTTGCTCTCCTTGACAAAGTTAATTTGAATGTACATTGAAACGAAGTAAAATAATAAAAAAATACATTAAAAAACAGTTACTATTTTGTATAGCAATATTTACATATAGTGTATATGGTGCTAGCCCAGGTTCCATACATTTCTGGAACACCTCCCTTGCTAACTTTATTTTAGGATAAGTTTATGGAATTTAGCGCGTTGATTTATTTTGTTATATAATTTTAATGAAATTTAATTCTGTTACATAAGTATAGTTTTAGATGCCTACTTTATTGATATTTGTACGCCTTCAGCTACAAAATATAGTGTACCTATGCATATTTTATATGCAGCACCTGTTTTTACACCAACATATGTTTCACAAATAAAAACTTTGACATTGACTTTGATATTTAATAAGATAAAGTTGATCCTGGATTGAAAGGGTTAATAGACGGTTGAATCTTTGGAACCCAAATAAAAACAAACATAATTATTTAGTAGCTCTCTCATTACCAAAATAAAAATCGAAGCTATAAAAAAAAAATTAGCAGGTCTAAAAAAAAAAAATTTTTTTGCGTGAAACTCCATGAACAGCCATCATAATTAATCTTTAACACACCTAAAAGCAACAGTGAGGGATGCTCCACATAATTCCATAGTAATAATAACATTATAACAGAATTTCTCTCCTACTTGATAATATAACAAAGTCGAAACTTATCAAATACCGATTTGGGAACCTCAAAAGGATTTGCAGAAAGATTGTTTCGATATTATGTTTAACTACAAAGAGTTGTATGTGATGATACGTATACAATTATACATCAAGCTATGTGTATGAGATACATAATTAATGAGATTCGGGTGAGGAAGAGGAGAGAGGCATTTGATTTTGACTGGAAATAAATCTATCTCAAAAAATACAGCAATTGCTCTGGTTTCTTGTGTTGTCGTAAGTGGCTAATGATGTTGATGATTCAAGATCTACGAAGATTTTGAAAAGAACGCGAATACAATTTTGTTATGATCTACCTACTGCTTTTAAAAAGTAACCTCGTCCTTGTTGATTTACGATTAAAATTTTTAAAATCTTATCTCTTATAGTTTGTCTCTGCCAGACAAACTAAGGCAGGAACACTGGCTTTTTAAGCAAATATTAGCTTGAGCTCTGAACTTAATTATTTTTTCACTAATTAATGGAAATAAACAAGAGTTGTGCACAAGATTCAACTAAAACTTCTTAAAGTACAGTCCTTCCAAAAACCAGACTGAAGTTTGGTACCTAATCAATTTTAATTGCACTACACCTTCACCAATTTTTCTCGCTGCACGTAAAATATAATATAAAATATAATAAAATTATAGAAAACATAAGTACTATTATTTAAGGTCCCATGCACGAGAGCATCAACACCATTAAATTAACAAAACACAACATAAACAAAACTCAATTCACATAACCCAAAGAACTTTAAGAGACTCATTAATCCCGTGCACCTCACAAACGTGCACATCAAAGGGTTGAAACAAAATATTGCAAGATTCCTCACTTCACATTGCAATGATAATAATGTACTTAAAAAATGAAGCAAAATGTACGATGGACTCATTAAAATTTCTACAGACCGATGAGTATCGTTGTTAAAAAGGCGGGTTTTAAAACTTCTTTCTCATTTTGACGTTATTATTTGTAAAGAATTAACTAGGTAATTCGGTAGTGGCTTTTTGGTTTTAACAAGATGAGTTTTAATTATTTTTATCGTAAGTTTCTCTTTAGAATTAGTATTCCTGTTAAATATTATAGTAGTTTTACTTTCACATTCAAATATGAGTACTCTGTTGACTATAAACTTCGAGATCCATCAGAATTTTATGTTTTCCATTTATTTTTCGTCTCCCACGGGTAAGAGGTAGAAGATAATGTGTAAATACATTTTTGTCTACATTTTCTATTACATTGTCAACGATTTGTCTTGATCGCAACAAATCAGCTTTAATATGTTGTCTCGACTGCCCCAAAGTGAAATTAAAATTCAATTTGAGATTAAGAATGTTGTTTTGAAAATGGGCTCAATTCTCTTGTCACAAAATTCTCTAAACTAGACAAAAAATCACAAAAATTTTGTTTACTCCTGTCAAACGACGATTTCTCATTCTGAAATAGACTAAAGTGACTCAACTTAACTATATTTTAGTTTGACAGCACTAAGATGGCACTGAGTTATTAGTTCAGTGAAAATGACAATTTTCTTATTCTGAATTTGACGTTTTTCACCTAAAATTTTGGTTATCTAACTAAATCTGGCTATTTTTTATCGCGTTTATAAAAATGTGGAATAAAATTAGTTGTTATGAACTAAAATTCACCATAACACCTCGACATCAGGTGCAAAAACAGTACTTTATCGTTTTTTTTGCTTGTATCTCGAACATGGTGTGGCCTAGTGCAAAAATAATGAAAATTTCAACCCCCTTTATGTAACCCTTAAACCCCTAAAACTCTACATGCTACTTTTTTCATATTTTCCATACAAAAAGTGAAAATTTCCATTTAAAACACGTCGAGGCTGCCGCAAATGCATGCCTCCGACTCTAAAAAAAAATCACGGGTAAAACAAGTACCAAGTGGATCGCGATTGTCAAATTAAATTTTAGTTGCGTCAAAAGTATTTTTAAACTTGGAGATATTTGTTTGCAAAATATCTTTAAGATTCTCATAGCCAAAACTAAGGAATTTTAGTGATAGTTTAATTAGTTTATTTCGGTGTACAAGAGAATCGGCACCAGTATTTGTGAAGTTGGGTGAAAGTTGATAAAATAATTTTATAGCGGCTCCGTCGTTATACAGGGTTATGAGTATTAGTAAAACACTAACAACCTCTTAAGGGGTCATTGTACTCATTATTATGAACAACTTTTAACATGGGACCAAACCCGAAATCGCAAAAAAAAAATCAGCTGTTCCCTACATTTTGACAAGTAAAATGACCCCTTAAGAGGTTATTAGTGTTTTAGATTACATCCTGTATAAGCAAGAACTTTTTTTTTCTGGCTTCTATCTTGCTGACTGGCTGCTACAAGTATTTTACCACGGCATCACTCATAGCTTTAAAAAAAATATTCATATAGGTGTGGATACCGATGCGAGAAAAGTAGAAGAATATAGCAAAAGTATGTCATCTATCTGCCCTTTTCCCATGTAACCAAATATTATTAAGTTCAGTAGGTACCAGTGTGATGAATTTCGATATTAATCAAAAGTGTTGCTAGGAAATTTTCCATACCAATTACAACTAATACATACCTATAATTCGAAATTGAATTCTGAAATGGGCATTCATACAATCACCTCTATTACCTTCTCAATTTCAATGCAATTTAAATTAATTACTTTTGATACAATCGCATCGGAGCGGATTGGAAGCTCGTAATCATTTTATATTAATATTAGTATAATTATTGGTTTTGCCGCGTTGGTCTAGTAGTGGTCTCTTACGCGACTGCTTAGCATAAGGTCTCGGGTTCGATTTCAAGGTCAGGCTAAATGTTATAGGGTTTTCCCAGCAGTACAGAATTTGGATTTGTGCCCGGTTAATGGCAATAGGCCGCCCCCTATTACATGCGTCTTAAACAAAACTGGCGAACTGTGGTTGTACTGTTGGCACACCTCTGCCTAACCCTACGGGGAATACAAACGTGAAGTTATGTTATTAATTTTTCCCTTAAATACTGTGTAAGTGAACTAGAGTATAAAGTTAGGAGCATACAAGATAAGTTGCAGCCATCTTGTCAAGTAGTGCTATCAAAAAACTATTTGCCAATTGTGGTGATGACAATATTGCTACTGATTTACTTTCCCAAACGGTAGTGGTTTGTGCATCTTGAACGGGTGAACGAGAAAAATAGTCGCCTGAAAAACGATAATAAATCAATGGCTCTGGGATCTCGGCCTCGGTTCCAGTTTGACAGCGGTCACAGTTGCCTGACTACTTAGACCATATAGGATTTGAGCAAAACTTCTGTTAGTTTTACGTTTTAATTATTTAATGCACTAGTTTCAGTAGTCATTTGTTTTACGTTTTCTTGGTAACATTATTTTTTGCATTAAAGAAGTATTCTAAAGTAAATTGAAAACTGCATGAAACATCAACTAGTTTAGTTTCCAACAACTAGTGAATACACCGATGGAAAACTTTGCATTACGCTATTTAGAGATTAAAGATAATGTCTTAACCGAATTACTGCTAAACGCTTCCACAAATTAAGCCTTAATTTCATAACAATATTCTGTAGGTAGCTGCGTCTCGTAACTCATCACTCAGAAAGCACAAAACCCCCTCCTGGTTAACCGTTACAATTTACACGAGATGACAAGCAGTTAAGCCTTAAAGCTTCAATGTTTTCCTTTTCGTCTCTCGCTTTAGGAAGGGAAGTGAAAACTGTTTGTCTTTCTTACTTTATCTAATTGACTTCGTTATGATTGCAAGAAAGTTTGTCGCTGTCGGTGTCGGTGATGTCAGTGTTTTTAATGCAGGTGCTGTGGTATTGTGTAAGTTATCTTTTGTTGAGGCATTAGAGGTATTCTGATTGTTGGAGTTGGTTTTTGTCTTTATCGTCGTAATTATCCATATCCTACTGAAGATGGCTGCATCTAATCAGCATCATCATTATTTTCAGCATGGAATTAAGGCACCCACTGCTGGCTATAGGCCTTCATTTTCTTCTGTCATATTTCCGTGTTCCATGCCGAATACATTGTCATGTTTGAAAAACAGACTAAAGCAAATACTGTCATTAGCACAAATGAGGATTTTACTACAGGTTACTACTAATACTCTTGGTATAAGCCTCTTGTTTTTAAATGTTTTGTACCACTATTTTTTTCCGGGAATAACTCGGAACAATAAAGACTCAACGTTAAATCGTTTTAGGCTAAGCCACATAAATCTGTCACAATAAGGTCAAAACGAGTAGCCTCTAGGGACCAATTGTACAAACCAATGATTTTACAGCTATATGTACAATTATTTACCTATAACGAAGCAGGTAAAAGAGCGAAATAATAAATCGAATCTTTCAAAAACGCGATAAAAAAAGATATTGTAGGCGCAGTTCGAGGCCGCACGGTTAGTTTTACGTGAAGACGTTTGGTCACTACCGTAACCTGACTAAACCTAGTGAGAGCAGTTCCCTATACAATCTATAGTTAGTGCTAGCACATTGCCAGCCCCAATCACGCCAAGCTTGCTCTATCCTAACTAGTGCGAGGTGTTCACATTCACATCAAGCTAAGCTGACTTAAGGCGCTTCCCCGACCAAACGACCTTGAGCGTTCAGTCCTTCTCTGTCCCGTCGCTGAGTCTCGCTCTGTCTCATAGAATTCATTATTTCAATCTCATAGAATTCATTCATTCATCACTCATTCAATATCATAGAATTCACAAAAAATATGTTTTTTTTTTTAATAAAAAAAGACAAGCGATGATTTGAAATAAAATAAAACGTGAATTATTTAGATTTTTAAATTATCTATCCATTAGTGGAATTCTCAAATTAATAGAACGTCACCATTAGCAAAAGAAGCATGCAATCAATAATTTTAGTTACTTTTTTACAAGGAGATTTTAAATGTATTTATAACACATAAAAACAAATAAGAACGTGCAATGTGATGATAGGATATCGAACATTAATAATGAGCTTTTACATGTAGTTTATTACCCATAGTCAATGAGTTAATAGCCTCTGAATAACGCACTATGGCAAGGTTTTGGTCGGGGTACCGCCTTAAGGATTGGATTCTGGTACTCAGCCTAGTGTAGCTAGGTATTTCGTGACGAGCGAACAAAGCTAGCCTACAGATCACACGACTGAGCAGAGTGCGCCTATTCAAGCAATGAGCGAGAGAAGTAAGCCCCACAGGACAAGTGAGTGCAACACTAGCGTAATCAGCCTATAATGTTCCCACTGTTGGGACACAGGCCTCCTCTCTTTTAGAGAGAATGGGCTGTAATCTACCACGCAGGCCCAGTTCGGGTTGGTAGATGTCACATGTCTTCGAATTTTTGGTTTTAGGACATGCCGGTTTCCTCACGATGTTTTCCTTCACCGTTTTGAGAGCAGTGGTGATGAAATTATTTACACAAAGTAAAAGGCCTGCCTGGGTTCGAACCCGCAACCTACAACTCGTAAGTCGGGGCTGATACCACTGGGCCACCACTGCTGCTGCAACACACCAGCATATTCTTAAATCCAGCAAGTGAAGCGAGCCTCACTACGCGACGAGTCAGCTTTCATACCAAAAGCGCGAGCGAAGCGAGCCTTCTCCACAAGACAAGCAAGTAGAGGAAGACTACTCTTGAGGCGACCGAACGAAGCAAAACTATGTTTTGCACGAGTGGGTGGAGCGCGATTTCTAACGAGCGGACACAGCTGGCTTATGAGGGTGTTAGCTGGCGCTCACTGTTTTCGAAAGCATGCTCGCTTCGTTCGCTAGTCGTTAAATTAGACTCGCTAAAGTAGCTTTTCTTGTATTGAGGTTTCCCTTCGCTTGCTCTTTATATGTGAAAGCGTGCTTCGCCTACTCGTGGAGTAGATGAGATCGCTTCGCTCGCTTATTTTGATAGTGGGCTTGCTCCAAGTACTGAGCTTGCTCTTCTGGACCGCGTCGCTCGCTTTTGTCATGTGTAAGCGCGCTCGGTTCACTCATGTTGAAGATGGGCTGCCTTTGCCCGCTGCTTTCAGGTGCTTGCTTATCTTGAATGTAATCGCGCTCTACTCATTCGTTTCAAGAGGGGGCTCGCTTCGGCTGTTGTCGCTCATCTATAAGTCAAGCGCACTCCACTCGCTCGGCTCGTAAGAAGTATTCATAGTTTTAACCTAATCTGCCTTACCAAGGATGATAAGACCGAGCTGTAATAAGCTCTGGCTAATCAGTGCAAGCTTTTCATCAGTAACTGCCGCAAGATGGTCACTTCGCTCACTCAGATCGAGCGCGGATCAGTTTCAACCAAACCCTCACCTATATAGAGGGCTCCCCTTACTTAGTCAACTGTCGTGGAATCCTCCTAATGTTCTCGTAATGCTCACGCATAATTAATTTCACGATGACAAGGTGCCAACCATTGATAACGTTACGATTTTTGGTGATTTTTGTAGTTTTCTAGTGCTACCCTGGCTATTATTTTTCGCTCATAACCAGATTTTTATGGCTTTTCGTGTTTTTTTGTATATAAACTTTAACAATTACGAACCGATTTACAGCCGATATGAGGCGAAATACTCATAGGTTTTTAGGCATTTGTAACAAATCCAACGAATTCCGATACTGCAGTAGACATCGTATTTGCTCGTCACTAGACTTAGTAGACTCATTGCATTCCTTATGCAGTGAGCATTCATCGATTATTGTATGTTCCAGTTCTGAACAGATTTACGCCGATATGAGACGAGTTCTTAAACTTTTTTGCTATTGGCAACAGGTTTCCTTACGATTTCTGAGAGTGCCGTAGCTATTGTATTTGCTCGGCACTAGACTTTTAGGCTCATTGCATTCTTTTTACGCAAGCTTTCTTCGATTAGGATTTTTTACATTTCTGAGCAGATTTAAGGCCGATATGAGACGACATTTGAAATTATTTTGGTATTACCAATAATATGAATTTTTTACCCAATTTGGCCCAATATTATTGTTGTTTTTCGTTAGGTCCTAGTAGTGCTTTGTCAACTCTTGACAACAGAGTCACTGTTCAAGTTAAACATTTTTTTGCGGTATGATCTTAATGCAAGTTGGCTATTATGTACTTAGGTGTTTGTATGACGCTGTCACGATGACTGTCCAGATCCAGGATAAGAAAACCAGGCTCATCCAACCGCTCAGGAGAGTGAGACAGGGGGATGTTATATCCCCGAAACTGTTCACCAATACGTTGGGGGACGTTTTTAAGACGCTGGACTGGACCGGACAGAGTATCAAAGTGAACGGCGAGTACATCTTAACACCTTCGCTTTGCCGATGACATCGTCAAAATGGAAGATACGCTGGAACAGTTCGATCAGATGCTGCATAGTCTAAATGGAGCCTCTCGGCGGGTTGGCCTTGGCATGAATTCGTACAAGACGAAAGTCATGTACAATTCACACGTCTTGCCGAGTCCAATCCACATCGAAGGGTCACGTCTCGAAGTTGTGAAGGAGTACTCCTTCACAACTTCGAGAAGTGTACGCTAGTAGACATACGTCAACATAGGGCAAGTCACCCAGCTCAGTAGACACAAATTTGAGAAAGAAGTTGACAGAAGAATCCAGTTGGGTTGGGCAGCGTTTGGAAAATGCGTCAAGTCTTCTCATCGCCAATCCCGCAATGTTTGAAGACTAAAGTCTTCAACCAGTGTGTCCTGCCCGTTATAACATATGCTGCTGAACCATGGATACTAGCAGTCGGGCTGGTCCACTATTTAAAGGTCGCTCAGCGCGCTATGGAGCGGGCTATGCTCAGAGTTTCTTTGAAGGATGAAACTACCGGAGTTACCGACATATCTTGCAGAGTAAGCAAATTGAAGTGGAAGTGGGCTGGCCATGTTTGTCGAAGGACCGTTGGCTGATGGAGCAGACGAGTCCTGTAGTGGAGACCCCGTATCGGCAAGCGTAGTGTGGGACGCCCCCCCAGCTAGATGAACCGACGACCTCAAAAAGTTGGCTGGGACAGGCTGAATACGGAAGGCGGAGGACAGGGTGTTGTCGTGCAGCATGGGAGGGGCTATGCCCAGCAGTGGACTGCGATAGGCTGAGTTGATGATTATGTACATAGATATTCATCAATATTAAACTCAAATGTGACTTACCAATATTCAAGGCTGATACTGATGCGAAGAAAATTAACACCTTCCCAACCATGGTGGATGATTCTAAAACAAAACAAAACAATTTTTATGCCATTATTATACAACTAACTACAAGCATATACACAAAAGTAGGTACACTTAGGCGTCGAAATCGTAAAGTCGAAGTAGGTATCTATTTTGATATCCTTCAAAAATGTTAACAACTGGAACAACTCCACCTTATGAAGTATATTTTTTGAACTAACAATATTTTATACGATTGCGGCTTACATTACAGGTTATCTTCATGCCTACGAGATCGCAAGTTTTAAACTTTAATGTTGCATGCAATTTAGAAGTTGACTTTCATTACAATACTAATAGGTACTGAGTTGTGTTATCAATTCACGTTGCTTCTCTGCCAGAAGCATTGGTTGTCGGGCAGTTGGTGGTAGTAAAAGCTTTCACCAGCACAATTTATCAGGCACGCCATTTTACAACTAGCAATATGCCCAGGGCGTTAGTTTATGGTAATAACTAGCGCCCATTCCTGCTTCGCATGTTTTTACGACGTCACAAAACATCGAGAATTCTTTATTATACAGGGTGGCAAGTAGGGATTGCGCTCCCGCAGCTTATTCAATCCCGCGGCATTGATATGCGGGATTACTCAATCCCGTGCTGTATCAAGCGGGATCTCGCATCTTTGAAATTATCCCATAAAATCAAATTGAAACTACAGATTTTTGTGTAAAAATCAAGTTTTATTAAACATTTCTTACATTAAGCAACATAAATTATTTATTTTCTATTAATTAAGTATAAGTAATTAGTAAGTTTTTTAGATTCAGCTGCAATCTTGACCACTTTCCGTACTTTTTCCAATAGATCGTCGTAATATTATGTTGTACAAGATCCGCGGATCCGCGCTTTGAAAGTGCGGGATGAAGCAGATTAATAAAAGCAGTGGGATCCTGCGGCAATGCTTGATCCCGTTTCGCGGGATTGCAATCCCTAGTGGCAAGGACATCGACGCGCAACCTGCTACCATAGATTCAGTACATGAATCAGAACCCCCCTGCGTTGAAATTCTTCGTCCACTATAAAAAAAAAAAAATAGCTGTTCCATACATTTTGACTGCGTAGGTATTGCACTTTTCTATGAAGCAACACTACTTTTTTTTATAACTGACGAAACATTTCTGCGGTAGGGAGTCCAGAGTCATGTGCTGAATTCATGCTTACAGTTTCCGCGTCGATGTCCGTGCCATCGTGTATGTACCTAAGTTTAATATTAATGTGTTATAAACATTAACTTTTATGAATGAATTTTCTAAATTATGGTGAAAACCGCTTCAAAATCCGTTGCGTAGTTTAGAAGAACAACGCAATCACACAGAAATACTAAAATCGACTTTGTTTTATACCTACTTATATAATTATGTAGTGATATAGGTGTAGGTAAATATAGATAAAGTGGTTACTACTACTCTACTAATAAACTTTTTAATTACCTTTGACCATATTCCCTCAATGAAAAGCGAAATAATGCTATTGTTAAAGCTATACAGCGTGGCGCTACAATGGCGACATTAATTTGACACATATATGGGTAGGGCTAGTGGCCTGTAACAATAAAAAAAAAATGTGAAACCAAAATACAAATAACAAAAAAGAAAGTTTTAACAACAACAGTGTGTGCCTCACGGCTTCGCAAAAAAGGTTCATTTCAGCATTAATCAAATCATTTTTATTTCAGGAATACGCCCATATTGAAATTAAACCAAATTACAATTTTATTAATAAATTAATACAAAAACTTTCTTATTATATCTTTTTATTGTTTCTGGCCACTAGCCCTACCCATGTGTTAAATTAATGTCGCCATTGTAGCGCCACGCTGTATACAGATCGGTATTTCTGCATGAAAAGCTTCTTCAACTAGTAATAAACGTAGTATGGTGTATACCTACGCTATTTGGTTACCTCATAAGACACCCACGCAATAGGGACGAATAGTTTCTTTGTTGGAGGAAGACAACAATATATTTTTTTATGAAAGTGTAGGTATAGTTTGAGATAATTTTCAGGACATATACGCTCTATTGTACTAAAAAGAACTTCCTACACTAAGTTTTTTATTTTGTGAATGATGGGTAGGAATACAAATCTAACATGCCCAAATGTCTCATATCAACTATCTCCTAATAATTGTCTGAATATATAGTTAAGCCTAAAAGTGCGGCGAGCGTATCTTCTCATTAATAATAATAATGTAGGTTGACTAGCTTTCAAAAACAAAACAATGTGGGAAACTAATAATAATCAATTTATTTATTTATTGCAGTCCATCAGGTGAGTTAACGCAAAATGATGGTTCTCCCAATACCTCTCCAAGGGCTGCTATAGGAGGCTACAAAGAAAAGCAAGACCACTATATTCTACAATGGACCATCAGCAAGTATTTAAGTCTCGAAATTCCTTCAAATGACTCTCAAAATACGAAGATTACAAGACGATACCTTGCAAATTCCGTCGTCTTCAAAGCCTGATAAATCTCCTTTTTTGTAACATTCATATGAAAATCCGTAAAGCTTAACTTTTCCAATATCCCACTGGATATCAAAGTAAACAAACGCAACATAAAAAAATCTTGTTCTTGAAAAAGTTTGAGCACGTCTTCAGCTTCTAAAGTAATACTTAACACGCACTTAAGGGTCGCTTTCGCAAGACATCACGGTAAGTTGGTCCAACACTTGATGTAACTTGAGTTAATGGCAACAGGACTTTTTACTCTCATGGAAAAAAATCTAGGAATATATTCTTGGTTCAGAATTTACGACATGAAGAGGATTCCGCAAAGTATTTTTAGCTCAAAGAAAAATATATTTGAGCCAATTCTGGTAATTATGGGACGAAGGGAAAAACATGTAATCTCGAAAAAGTTTTGATAAAAGTGTGAATTACTGTGTCATTAGATGTTTCTACAAGTTTATTTTTCGTTATTACTCGTCTTTGTCAACATAATAATATTTTTATGTAGAAAAAGTTCACGTAGTTAATTAAATGTATAAAGTAAGTATATAACCTTTTCAATAATGTTAGATATTTCATATTTGGATCCAACTTTTATTAGATAAAATAAAAAATATAGAGAATTTAGTCACAAAAGTTATTTAATTATATTATTATTATTACTCTACTAATACACATATTCATAAATTCTGCCGACATTTACTGAGTCGTATCAGTAATCAGACGCATTACCGAATCCTTAACATTGCGTGACAGGCAATCATTAATACGAGAATTTAATGATACGTCACATGTTAATACAAGTTTATTAATCAGCCTACTAATAATTATGGCAACATTTTAGATACACTATTGGAACATATCATAAATCATAATTTTTATTACGTGATGCACAATAACACACAATTTCATCTATCAGATTTTGTGCTAAAACATTTTTTACTGAACAATTTTAACAAAGATTACGTCATACATCGTCCTTACTTTGGTACTTTTACGCTCGTAGTAAGCAACCCAATTCCTTACTTTACGCCTCTCCCCGCTGTCTCGTCAAATAAAACATGACGTCTATATATACGTTTCATGAGCATATGTGACCACTTGCCATGACCTCTCCACTCTATCTCTGTCTTAACGTTCACTGTTTCGTCTAACGCGTTTCATAGACCAACTTATGATGAACGGTGTGCGCCTGTCTAAGTTTTTAGGGTTCCATCCGAATATCTATCACAAAGTTGACAAACTTTTGTGAGTTGCAAAAAATTGAATAGTTTTTGGAAATTTTATGAAGGGTGTCGAAAGGTTCATATTTGAGACCGGTCTTATTTCAAAGTTTTATTGTTATTCTTTTCTTCGTTCGTTGTTTTACTGGAAAGCATGTAGAATATTTACAAAGTTCAGAAAATTCATTGTTGGTTTGTTAACGCTACGGTGCTAATCATAATTTATAAAATTAATCCAATTAAAATATTTTTAACGGAGGTTAAAACTCAATAATTATTATTATCAGGGTAATACCCTGATTCGTTAATATTTCTATCGCGCAGTTTATAAGATTATTTGAATACGTCATTAATTATTCGATTCAATTGTTTTTTCTGTGCTTTATTACTGCTAAACTATGAATGTATTATTATTAAAATAAGAAAACACGCAATAAATTGAATGCTGTAAATAACCAAACAAGTAATTTGGGTTATTATTGCTTCATTTATTATTCAGTGAACTTATTAAAAAGTAGAAAGGTCACAAAAGAAAACTAATAAAATATCAGAATGTTTTGATTTTCAAGCTGATATACAATAGGTATTCAGTTTCGTTATTACGGGTTTGAGTTGCAGCGATTTATGCGCTGTTATAGTAGCTAGTGTTTCTAAAATTCAATGTGCTATCTGAGGTGGTCGCTTGATTTTAAAAGCTAGAAAAATACCGCTAATAATGTTAAGTATATTTTCTCTTATACATGGTATAAATAACCCTTATAATCAATGGAATTAAATGTAGTTGTAATTAGCTCAACAATAAAAGTTGTCAAGAAATCGTGAGCAGCGTATTATGTTTAGTTGAAGAAATTAACAAAAATACAAAGTAAGAAACATTCTTAAAAACAATTATGTAATGACTAGGAAATTAAGATCTTGTGCTGGTTAACATATTTAGCTTAGCGAAGATTATCTCTCAATATTCCGTATAACATAAAATTTCGTTCCAAGAAGGATTTGACACTATGCAGTGACAATCCCGAAGCCGCCTTTCCTTTAAACCAGCTCTCAAACATAAAACTACATATGAGATATCATAAAAAAACATAAAACTAGACCATATAAGAGGGGTCAAGTTAGGTTGATTTTACGATATTATACTTTAATAAACTTTCATGTTGGCTATGAATTTTGCTCTTTCTATGTTGCGCAAGTTTGATGAGCGGGCTATATTAACATGAGATATGTAACCCATATTTTTGTATATTTGATTACTTTTGACGTGAAAACCTCTTTTATCTTGGTGTACTGGTGAAAAGTTCAATATTTCTAGGCCGTGAGCGGTTCTGAGCAAGTGAAGGAAGATTACTCGCGAGTCGAACGAGCGAAGTGAGCCCACCTTCTCCACGAGTGAGTGGAGATAGTTTCGAACGAGTCTCGAAAGTGTGCTCGCTACATTCGCTTTTCTTGTGAGAGAGGCGAGAGAGTTCACTTCGCTTGCTCTTGTAGAATGGGCTCGCTTCACTCGCTGGTCTTAAGTGCTTGCTCATTTTGTGAATAAGTGCGTTCTGCTCATTCATGTAAAGAGTGGGGTCGCTCGCCTATCTATTGGGTAAGCCAATCCACTCGCTTGGCTCGTAAGAGGTATTCTCAGCTAACCAAACCTGCCTTACCGAGGAAGGTATAACCGACCTGTAATAATCCAGGCTAATTCGGTGCAAGCCTTTCATCAGCAACTGCCGCGGTATGCTCGCTTCGCTCACTTAGATCGAGCGCGGATGTTACAGTTCCAATCAAACCCTCACCTATGTAGAGGGGTTCCCTAACTTAGTCTACTACCGTTGAAACTTCCTAAGGTTCTCGTAATGCTCACGCATAAGTACTTGCACGATGATACGGCGCCACCAATTAATAACAGATGACGATTTTTTTTAAGTTTTTCTATGCGACCCTGGCTTTTATATTCGCTCAAGACTAGACTTTATAGGCTTATTTTAACTTTTTTCGATTGTAATTTTTTACAATTATGAACAGATTTACAGCCGATATGAGTTGAAATATGTTTTTACATAGGTATCAAAACAAAATTGCCTACGGTTTCCGGTACTGCAGTAGCCAATGTATTTTCTGAACACTAGACATAGAAGACTCATTGCATTTGTTATGAAATAAGCTTTTACAAATTATGGTATTTTTCAGTTCTCAGTAAATTTACGGCCGATATGAAACGACATCGACTTAAAATTTTGCTCTTTGCAACAGATTTTCTTATGTTTTATAACTACTTCTAGCTACTGCCGTAGCTATTGTATTTGCTCGGCACTTGACTATTAAGGCACATTACATTTCTTTTGATGCAAGTGTAGCGGTATCAACATCGCCACATGCGAGCTATATGTCATACTGACGTCACGCAAGTCCTGCATCGCGCAAGTAGAGTTTACCGCGCGACTAGCATATATACAACGTCCCGACATCAACCGTCGGGCAGTTGCCTACCAGACACAACACCCGTCTGGTCGGAGGATCCTCCCTTTGCCATAGAGTATGAGTGACCTTTACACCCTGTTCCTCATACCTCTATACAAGCTTTCTTCGATTGGGATTTTTTCATTTCTGATCAGATTTACGGCCGATATGTGACGATATCTGAAATTATTTTGCTATTGTCAACTTCATATTAATTTTTTAACCCTATGTTGGTCAATATTTCTGTTGTTTCTTTTTTGGTACTGGTAGTGTTTTGTCAACTCTTGACAACGACACCAGAATCACTGTTCAGCGAGAATACATGTTTGCGCTATACGAATTGGAATTTCAACACATAGTGAAAAAAAAGGGTCGCTCGCATGCGCGTGCACTCACAGTGTGACGTCATAGGCAAATTATTTCCGGCCTCAATTTTTTTTAGAAATATTACCTATCTTTTGAATGCTCAACCATTAAAAGTCTCGTAGTTATTAACGGCTAAAATCTTACATGATTTTGTCGGTCAGAAATATTGAACTTTCCACCGAGCGAAAAGACGTTTGCACGTCAAAAATATTATTATTTATTTATTTCCAAAACACTTAGCTAATTTTACAACTTGGTTTTATCCATACAACGAAAACCTCTCAGGTTTTATCCGTGTGGCAAAACCAAAGAATGCTAAGGAATCCGTATATTTGTAGAGACCCAATTTAAAACCCAAATCCAGCTTCGCATAACACTCAAAAAGTATTCTCGAAAATAAATCTCAAAAAACTAACAGGCGCTAAGTTAAACCGAACTCCTTTGGACAAGTGATCATGATTAATTGCTCGCTCATCAATAACGTTGTCAACGGCTAATGATTAGCGATAGATGGCACCACACCAATACGGGGGCTTCTTTCTAGGCTAATCTAGAACGGAGGATTTTGGTGAAGTGGTGGTAGATGGTTCGTTGGAATTGAACGTGTCAAAAATGGTGATAGAAAGTGAGGGCCCTTTACCGACCTTAAACGACGACGACGGTTAAAGACCTTTTCATAAAACCATAAATGGTTGAATTTATTAGAATATTGTCAGTAAGTTTTTTGATGAAAATTGTTTTTGGAAAATCGGTTCAGTGAACTGTAAAGTCATTTTAGTTGACTTTACAGTTCACTGATTCGATTTTGTATTTGATGTATAAAATAATATCGGGGCCAGTACATAGGTACGTTGTATGGACAGGCTGACGGAGGCGCAGGCAACAGCTTGTTTACTATAATACTAGCCAAAATACAGTCATTATTCCTATACTCCTGGCAATAGAGCCCAATTTCATTTAAGAATATCTATTTTTATTATTTTCTCGCAAATTAAATGAACAATTTTAACTCTACCTCTAACTAATTGTAATCCTTACTAAATAATATAATAAGAACTTTACTCGAGAAAGCAGAAAATAGTAACGAATGCATCCCTTAAAAGTCTGAAGTAGCCACTTCACGGTCTAGAACGCTACGTCGAGGTATAAAAGTTCTCATATCAAATTAAATGTTACAATTAGTACAAAGTTCAAACAAGATTGTTTAACTTTATTTCTTATGAGTCCACCATAAGAAAGTTACGAGCTCAGCATAAGAAAGTAACGAATTAAGAGACCTTTTTTCCGAGAAGATATTATCTACCAAAACAATTAAAGATTATACAAAAGTTTTTTGAATTATCTGCAAAATACAAACAAGTCATATTGAGGATCAAGAGAGTTTTCATGTAACAATGATGAAAACCCAAAAATAGTTTTATAAATGTTGTTTTAATAATGATACCAACGATACTGACAAGGAATCTGACGTGCACGACGTTGCTTGTAATAACAATAATAAAAAAGATAATGACGAATAATAAGCATTATACATACTACGACACATCAAGCTAGCTATACATGTCCAGTTTAATCTGACTTCACATTGTATAGGCTTTACCTACAATGAGAGGTCTGCTTATACTGGACATGTACCATCGTGTGTCCCTATAGTTTAATATACAGAGAATATGTGAATGGTTCGTGACCTTGGTGACAATTTTGATGTTGTCTGGCATCCTTAATATGTCTAGAATCTAGACACGAATATGATCTAGGCTCTAGATGACTAGAGAACCAGCGTCAGACAGCATCTGTCTGGCACTAATACTGAAATGAACTTTTTTGGCGCAGCCGTGAGGCACACACTGTTGTTGTTAAAAATTACTTTCACTTTTTTATTTCGTTACTTGTATTTTGTGTTTCGCGAACTATGTCCAAATAAATTTTATTCATTCTTTCTTTCTTTTCTTTGACATAAAACGACGAAGTCTGTTTGTATAGGTGGCAGTTAGATAGTTTCACCTTTAGTGATGTTTTATTTTAGTGGGAATGTAATGACAAGATGGACTATATTGCTATCAGGTAAGCTGTCTTATTTACAAACAAAAACCACAATATAACTCGTCGCAAATCCAAAACTTTATAATAAATCCTAAACCGAACTAATACTTTAGCTAAATGACATTCGTTTGCATAGTAACAAGTTACGGCACATGCCCGATATTTGGATCAAACTTCCCTAATTAGGCAACTCCGTGTGATATCCCGCCTGCCACCACATCTGCGACTAATAGTTTGTAGGTTGTTCTGCGTTTGCGAGTTTTGAAATTATTTTTGATTTATATCTTGGGTTTACAAAATATGGGTTTGGATGTGTTTATTTATATTTTACTAGGTTTTCTCGCGGCTTCACCCGCGTGTAGGTCGTAAATCATCGCACGGGAACGTATTACCGGTATAAAAAGTATCGTATGTCCTAACTCAGTTCATGGTCTAGGACTTATGTGCCAAACATCGAAACCCATTCAGCCGTGAAGGCGTCTAAAGGTAACAGAGAGACGAGTTACTTACACATCTTTTATATTAGTATGGAGTATGGATTTTTTTACACTGTAGCCGTAAATAAAAAGCTTTCTCGAGTTCAACAATGAAAAGCTTCATAGGTTTGTAGATCTACTTACTTAATCAGACTTTTTATCTCTAGTTTTTTGGAGACTGATAAACATAGCTAGCGAAATGTGGGTATAATATACACTTCTATATCTATCCGTGCGGGCAATACAAACGTTATTTGTGATATTAAACAAGTTTTTTTTTCGCATCAATGTCGCACTTTTTATTCACAAGCCTATAGAATGAAAGCATACAAAGCATGGCTGAGTGTTAATATTAATGGTAATATCCTGATCGGATCACAGATTCAGATATCCTGGGATAGTCTAACGGCTAGGATACACCTGATCCGTCATCAGCCGATTTAAGCTCGTATCTAACCAAATATATAATATGTACGAGTAAGAGAAAGTTAGTGCCTACACTATTTCAACCGATAACTAGGTGTACGTACTCACTTTCTTTTACATGGGTATATTTGATTCGATCGGTTGAGTTCGGCCGTAGACATACGAGCATAGTTCGGCCGATGACAGATTAGGCGTACGCATCGTTAAAAGTCAATCTAAACTTAAGATAAGGCTAGTATTATCATAAAGTTAGTGATTATCAAAACCTCATCCCACTACCCCCGCGAGACTACCTAGTATGTCAGCAATATTCACAGGAAGCCGCATGCAACTGAAACGGCGGCTGTTGATCTAACTTCACTAATTAACGAACTTACTAAGAATAGTTTGTGGGGCTTTAACAGCCGGGCGGGCGAAACTGAGACCTGGCGTTTATTTTGTATTTTCCTAGGTATTATAATAATAATGATATGTAGATTTCTTAGCGTCCGTATCTTGGCTACGTTTTGAGAGGCTTACAAGATCTAAAGCGCGGTCACTGTCGGATTGCATAGAAAAGAAAGAAACGCGCGATGACAAAACGCTGGTAATTTATTGCAAAATATGAAGCAATTATAGATTTACAAAAAATCTATTCATTGGACTAAAAAATTAAAACACTATTACGTTAGTATGTTACTTGTAGAATAATCTGACAAAAAATCTCAATGTTTGCATGTATATTAGTATGGTTTTTAATCGTTAAAATATTTTTTTAGAGGTATCTTCGTGATTTTTTTCTATCATATGAAACTTCATATGATAGAAAAAAAAAACAAGAAGATACAAAAACATGTTGAAAACATAATACAATTAACTAATTGTATTATGTTTTCAACACACTATATACCTAGCATATATCAAGAAGAATATCATATATTTTTCTGATTTTGGTAACTGCAGTGGATCAAATATTTATAGGCATTATAAATTTGCGTTTAGGTCATGTAATCCCCTTAACGAATAACTACCGGAGATATATTATGAAGGACGGGACGGTTGATGTGTTTCGGGCATGCCATCGTCCGGGTGAGTCCATCAGACATAATATTATCTCTGGTTGTTCTCGTCTAGCTAACGGCGAGTACTTGCACAGGCATAACCAAGTAGCCAGGATTATTCACCAGCAACTTGCTTTGCAATATAAACTAGTGGATTCTGAGGTACCGTATTACAAGTATGTGCCCGACCCTGTTCTCGAAAATGACCATATTACGTTGTACTGGGATCGATCTATCATTATTGACGGGACTGTTGTCGCCAATAAGCCTGATATAGTGGTGATAGATCGATTAGCGCGCCGCGCAATGATTATCGATATTACCATTCCGCATGATGAGAACCTCGTTAAAGCTGGGAAAGAAGCAAATTAAATATCTCGACTATTAAATATCTCGACGAATAATAATCACACGAGGTTGTTGACATGTGGAATGTGAACTCGGCTGTCATTGTGCTGATTGTCGTATCGGCCAATGGCCTGATGGCTGAAAGCCTCGAGCAACATCTATCGAGGCTCTCGTTAGGCGGTTGGGTCAAGGGCTTGATTCAGAAGGCCATACTCCTCGAAACGGCTCGCATCGTGACGAGGTTCCTATCTCTGGAGCCCTAACCACCGGTAGCTTGGACCCTGCTCCCGATACCGGCGGACCACTATTTTTTTATATTTTTAAATGTTTTTATAAAAATATTTAAAAATGTATACAAATAAGTATGTTAATAAATAAACGAAATAATAATACTATTTATTTCAGGCGACACTGGCCCATAGAAAAATACGTTAAACTAAACATACATATTTCTGTATAAACAAAAGTTGTGTTAGTAAAAGGCTTAAAACGGGTTTGTCATGATTGGTCGACAAACGTTTGGTCGACGTAACGATTGGTCGACAAACGATTGACCGACAGTAACGATTGACCGACACAACCATTAATCGACATATACGATTGGTCGACTCAACTATTGATCGACAATAACAATTGGTCGACATTACGATTACTATTTAGTAATAAATTTTCTGTAAGCAAAGAAATTCAGAAGCAGAGGCTTCGAGTAAATCGAGATGGGCTCCTACTTCGGGCGGTTTAAAAAAAATATCCACGAAGGGGACGGCGGGGTCTTTCAGACCCCGCCATCCCCTTCTAACCTAACCTGTCCGAGTCGGGGTGCCCCGAGTCCCGAGCTCGCTTCGCTCGCTCTTGCATCCATCCCCGATTGTGTAGCGTTGTCGGCTAATCGTAATGTCGACCAATTGTTATGGTCGATCAATAGTTGAGTCGACCAATCGTATATGTCGATTAATGGTTGTGTCGGTCAATCGTTACTGTCGGTGAATCGGTTGTCGACCAATCGTTACGTCGACCAAACGTTTGTCGACCAATCGTTAGTATGCCCTTAAAACTATGTTAGTGGCGCTTCACTTTGCACTAGCTTAACTTTGTGCTTTGTGCTATTATGATTTTCTGTTGTGGCAACAAAAAGCCTTTCCATCATCAAGCTGCTAGCATGGTGATTATACAAATATTGGACTTATGTTTTCTGTTCGTTAACAGAAAATCTAAGTCAAGTAATCTTTTTCACCATTTAATATACACCAGCCGTGTGTCTGATGGGGTTTTCAATCGGCAAAAATGACAAACTTCCATACAAACTTTCATCCCCTATTTAACCCCTTTAGGGGGTGAATTTTCAAAAATCCTGACTCAGTGCTCGCCACCGCTATATAAGGAACCGTTCTGCCTAATGTCATGCTCCCCGACCCTTGCTCGACGACGCGCCAGCCCGCGCCGTAGCTGAGCCTGTAGTTTTAAATTCCCATGTTAATAATAATATAATCTCGATCCAGCCTGTCCCATCTTGCTGCCCTCCCCTCAGTGACGCCCTAAGCCGAGGTTCGTACTCCACAGGGGGTGCCCTTAGCGTGCGGTCACCTAATTTTTAAGAATTTTCGCCCCTGGCTGGAGGCTTTAAGTTAGTAGCTTAAGGCACCCACAGGCTTGCCCGGTTAAGTAGCCAAGACCTTAGTGCTCAAAACTACGAGCTGCCCAATAGGAAAAAAAAAAAAAAAAAATGTCATGCTCATTAGACACTTGGCATCGGTCGCGAGCGGTTGTGTGCTCGCACTCTCCCGTTTTCGATTTTTGTCGTTGTTTAATTCTTCCTCGCTGCGAACTTCGTAGCGCCCTCGTAGCCGCCCCGGCTGCATCCGATCATCGGTCAATTAATTAAATTTATTTTAATTAATTGAACGAATTTATTGATCAATCAAAAACTGCCTTTTTCAAGGCAAAGTGTTATTTCTTTAACTGCGCGATAGTATGAGTAGCTTCATTAGGCCCCTTCTGGGCAAAACCACAGTTTCGTGGTCCTCGGTGGATACCTAACGGTGCTAACGATCCGAGTGGGGTGTTGTCCCAACACAGCCGCCGAACCCTTTCAGGGCGAGGCAATCAATTGGACGGGGCCCAGAGCTAACCAGCCTTGGGGTATCTCCTAGTCGGCTCTGGTGACAGTTTTCCTTCCACAGCTACTTACCTAGTGTCTTTAGGGTGTGTCTACACCCTTTGCGCTAGACTGTCAGGGCCCCGTTCGCACAATAAGACTGGCGACGGGTTTACTAGCTTAAGGCTCACCATAGGTACTCACCTCCCTGTCTATACCCGACAGGGAGGGTAACTCATCCCCAGGAGCACCCACCCGGGGAGTTAGGCATAGGGATTTTAGGCCGGTATCTTATATTCCACCATCCCCCCTAGTAAATAGCCCCGCACCCCCCAACCATGGGGGATGCCATTTTATTAACGTTTCTCAAGGAGGTCCTCCTAAAGGTCCCGAGTTTCTCGGCAAATATGGCGCTAAGTTCGCTGCTTTGCAACCCCCCACCCCCTGTTCTCCCGACAACTCTGCCGCCATCGGTAACTTTAGCGATGCACTAGAAGCCCCCTCCCCGGTCAAACCACCCCCCTCCCCCCGTACCAATGGAAACTGACCAACGGACTGCGACTAGACGCCCCGTCTCCCCGTACTCCTCTGGCTCAGAAGTCCTAACCACCTCCTCCTCCGAGGATGACGGTTACCAGACCGTCACCTCGTCCTCCAAAAGGAAGAAGTCTTTCGCTTCCTCCCAAGCCAACAAACTCAGGGACCAATCGGTCACTCCCCCGCCCACCCTTGTGAATCCGACCCCCGTCGTCGCCATCACGACCGCCCCCCCGCTATAAGCCCCCCCCGCTGTCTGCAGTCAAAGCTTTCCTAGAAAGCAACGCCAAAAAGACCCCCACCCCCCCCCTGTCTTCATTCAGGACAAGTCCAAATGGACTGAAGTGTCCAAATGGTGCGTCGATCTCAGGATCGGCTTCACCAGTGCCCGGTCAACCGAGCAGGGCATTAAAGTCCAGGTCCCAAAGTCAAACGACTATAGGGAACTCACTAAGCTCCTCAGAGCACGAGGTGTGTCCTTTCACTCTTACTCCCTCCCCGAGGACCGCGAGACCCGCATGGTCATTAATAGGATCCCCAAGGAGATCGCTACCTCCGACCTCAAAGACGACCTTGTGTCGCAAGGTATCCCTGTAGCCGAGGTGCACCGCATGCACCGCGCCCGACGCGGCGAGCCATACAACATGGTCCTTGTTGTATGCCCCCCCGTCGAAGGACACCACCCGATTTTTCAAATCAAGTCCCTCTGTCCCTCTGCGAAGCAGTAATGCTCGCGAAGGAAGAGGCAGAGCGCGTGAGGGTGAGGCAATCGTTGCGCCCTCATGCCCCTAGTTGCCGCAGGAGGAGACACTCTGGACGTCGGGAGTGGATTGCCGACTCCCGGCCACCGTAGGCGTGGGCTTGCGGAAAGCGAGCAATGGGCAGCTCGCCGTCTGGTAAGGACTAGGCCCGGGTCGACGGCGCGTTGTGTTCCACACGCGCCCCAAAGAGATGTTAGCATCATTGACGGGGTCCGATAGGGCCGATGCCTGCCGGGGTCGCGGATTGTTCGAAAGAGTTACCGTTGCCCTGGCGCACAGGCAACTGTAGGAACACGGGTGGGTTTTAGTCAGTAAGAGTCTGACACGCCCTTCCACTCCGCCCGGAGCGGGAGAAGCCATATGATGATTTCCCACCCAAAAAAAAAAAGTGTCACAGAGGACGTTATACTGTCAGTGTATCAGTGTTGTGCCATTCGGTAGTATATGCAGGAACAAAGGCGTTCATTATTTCTCTAAAAACGAAAAGCTTCGCAAGCAATGGGAATCTGCTACGTCGCAAGCACTTTAAGGTCACAAAACATGCAATGATGTGTTCTGATCATTTTAGAGCTGAAGACTATATGAATAAAGGATTTTTTACAGGTCAGAGTATAAAACTAGTGTAAAAACACAACACTTTTTTTTGTACTATTTCCTTTTATAGAAAGATACAGTAAAGTAGTTCAAAATCACAAAAACAAATATGTTTGAAATACTTCTATTCATTTTTTTAAGCTTTTGGTATTATTCTAACCTACATTTATATTAAATAGGATAAAATGAATACGAAAAACATTGACGAAAGCCGAAAAATTTTGCGCGCGTGTCTGACAAGTTGCTTTTGTTTACCTTCTATCAAAGTGGCGCCAGCTACTGTCTCAGCTTTGCGTAATATTCCCTATTGAGAACAGTGGTAACCTCCCCGACTTACATGTCGAAAATCGTGGGTGCGAACCCAGGCAAGCACTTTACTTTGTGTAATTTATTTCATCACCACTGCTCTCGAAACCGTAAAGTAATACATCGTGAGGAAACCGACATATCTTAGAACATACAAAATCGAAGATATGTGACATCCACCAACCCACACTGGGTTCGCGTGGTGAATTACGGCCTACTCCCTCTCACAGAGAGGACGCTTGTGTCCCAACTATAATATGAAGATAAACAGAACGAAAGAAAAATGTTTTTTTGGGACACGCACAAGAAATACATACAACAATAAAAACCGGCCAAGTGCGAGTCGGCCTCACACGCGAAGGGTTCCGTACCACCGTATAATATTGAAAACTACATATTTAAAACAAAACACGTTTCTTGTGAAAATTACAAAAATAAAATAAAGTTGAAAATTAAAGGGGGCCTTCAATTTTCAACTTTATTATAATTTTGTATTTTTTTGTTATAGCGGTAATAAAAATACACACTGTGAACATTTCAACTGTCTACCTATTACGGTTCATGAGATACAGCCATTTGACAGACAGATTGGCGGATGGACAGGGGAGCCTTAGTAATAGGTTTCCGGTCGCACCCTTTGGGTACGGAACCCTAAAAAAGAGGACGTTTGTAAGGCCAAAAAGGCTCCTATCTCATTATAATGCTACGATATTTGTAAAAACAAATACCGCAGTGCTGGTATTCTAATAGGGCCCGCTGTGATACCACTGATGCACCTACGGACTTAAAAATAAATCCCATTAAAGGAATAAACAAATAATAATAATAATAAATAAAATAAAATAAACATAAAAAATACAAGATCAAAACATTAAATACTACGATCTACCCACACCCGACGACACAAAAGAAGATACTATTAAATAAGTTTTGAACCACTATGTGGCCGCCTTGTAAATAATTACAGCTTCATTTATAAAACAACGGACTGGACTAGCCAACTAACGGAACAGAATAAACTAATACACCAAAAGATTAAACTCATAGTTACTTTTTTGATGGTATCGACAATCAAAGAGATGAGTAAACAAGCTTCTACCTTGTAACTATGCGTTGTGGACTTGTGGTTACGTTGTCGCTACCACAACACAGAATGTTAACTTGTGGCTGCGATGTGGCCTTGAGGTGGTCCATATCGTTCACACGGTTGATTTTAACGGCCAAATGTGGTCCGTGTGAATGAACTATTCATTTTCATACAAATAAGCGGCCATCCACGTGTTGGCGTTGTGGTGTGGTTGTGGTACGTGTGATCGGGCCATTAAGTAGTTGGTGATTGTTTCCGTTCGGACCGCCCTTGAAATACTAGTGCCGTGACATCCAGGGCCCCAATTCTGTATGGTAATTATTATTCGTCGCGTAATCTTACCACGTCAATAGCGTGTCATATAGAAATGATTTCGTTTATTGTGTCATAGAGAATACGTTATTAGCAGATGTCGTGGTTAGATAAGGAATTGACGTGGCTTCGAAGTAAGGAATCGTTAAGTGGTCATAGTGAATTAGGGCCCTGGTTACTCGTTGGTGATTTGAGTGTTTGTAACACGTTACTTTCACGTCGTGGACGACGGGCTTTAGTATGTGTTAAATCAAATCAAACCGTTGGATTATTATAATCGATAAGATTAAAAGTTGAAATACAGAAAATAAAAGATAAATGTTTGCGCCCTGTAAACGTACGAGTATCTTACACTTTTCTTGACTGTACACAGCAATTAAAATCTACGTCTACTGTAACTAGCTGATGACTAGAACTTTCTAAACTCATTATTTAAGTTTAGTCCAAAAGTAACACTGTTAGTCGACTAATTAGGAAACTTAGAATTATAAAGTTAGACTAAGAAGGTAAGTCTGAAAAGTTTAGGCGTAATAATCTAAGTATAGTTACAGTTATATTAAATTACTTGACAGATAGCGAGACGGGTAACTCTCGCAAGGCATAATTAACTAACTTTTACATTATAGATCTGTCCTTCAAAATTAGAAAATTAGTTTAGTTATTTTCACTTTTTTACTAGCTTGACCCTGTGTGGTATCAAAATAAAGGACTTGAGGAGACTATTCCCAAAATATAACACACTAAAAAAAAAGCAGAGAACCCGACTACAACTTACAAGTTCCAAACAATATCATTTTTTAACCGACTTCACAAAAAGGAGGAGGTTCTCAATTCGTCTGCATGTTTTTTTTTTTTTTTGTATGTGTTTGCTCATTTTTTTTTATTTGATAGGTGGTGCTTCACATATGGTCCCATTTAAGTTTGATCATGGTCTGACCAGTAGTTTTTGAGTTATCTTTAATAATGCATATTTTTTCCACTTAGTTTATATGGATGATGTGTTAATAATTTCCTGTCACTGTTATTTACACACCAAGTAGTGGTATAAGAATTTGTGTGGGGTAGGTACCGCAACTAAAAAGTGAAAAATAAAAACTTTTTTACAAAAAAACAACAGACTTCCAAAAAAAACACTAAAAGACGTGAAAAATAACTTTAATTTCGGATGTCGGTGACCGAAAACGAAAATACAAAAACCAGACACCAACTTCTGAAATTAAAGTTATTTTTCACGTCTTTTAGTGTTTTTTTTGGAAGTCGGTTGTTTTTTTGTAAAAAAGTTTTTTTAATTAGTCTGCTGCAGTTTTTTTTTTACATTACTGTTGACACCTTAGAACTTACGGTAAGGTAAACAAAAAAAAAAAACAGGTTTTAATTATTTGTATTATGTTAGCTCGTAAATATAATTGTCAAGCATAAGTAATATCTGGACATAGAAAATAGTGAGAGAGTTCAAATTACATATTTTTCTATACCTAAGCAAAGTTATTTGGCAGCAGATGTTTTAAAGTTATGTAGTTCCCCGAATAGACTCTTTATCAAGAATTTCTGCTGATACCAAAACTAATAAAAATCTCACTACTTTGTGTTATTATCTCTTATTTACAGAAAAACTTAGAACCTTAGAATTTTATTGAACTATAAGGGTGTAATTACACCTACACGAGCGACATTCATTAGCACAGTTGAATTACGTAAAAAGTTGATTGGTCTGTTCAGTGTTGATCTTTAACGTCGTGTTATATCAAGCCGATTTGCCACGTCGCTCTCGCATCGATCGAGATATCAAACATCTATTTTTGACTTATCGATCAAAAGCATTGAACGACGTCGTTTTAAACCCTTTCAACGTTAATGGATAAATTATCATGAGTTATTCAACTGTGCTTAACGAAAGATCAAAGAAAATAATTCGGGTATTTTGTATTGTTCGAACGTAAAGCGGTAGCCGTTCGACGTGTGTACAAGTCACATTCATCGATCATTCTGACCTTACACCAAGCGATCGACGCTGATGAAGACATCGGTCGTGTGAGTGTAATCACACCCTAACTGCCCCAGTTTCAGTTCTGATGACGCAAGCAACGGCGTAACTTGCTTAATTAGTCAACTTGAAACTTTATCGTAAGAGGAGAGGTATTATAAAAGTACTAGGAAGACATAAGTTGTTAGAAGTTCTTCAATGTTTGGTAAAGGTGAATCTTTAAGTAATCTGGATTAGAGGTTCGCCTGTGACAGAGTTATGTATAGTTAACTACACATTAGTGGCACCAATTGGACATTGCCAGCGACTTTATGTCGTAGCATTAAGTTGCAATTTCCATCTGCCAGGGTCGCGGATTTGTCCGAAAGGGTTACCGTAGCCCTCGCACACAGGCAACTGAACTCCGCCCAGAGTGGGAGAAGTTAGTTGATGATTTCCCACCCACGATTCGATTCGATGTGCGATTTCCATAGTGCAAGTGTTACTACTGATTTGGTTGACAGGAGAATTCTAAGACTGATTCATTGGTGTAGTGGTTGCAAGGATTAGTTCTGTCCTGTACTTTAATCTTTTTTTTGGATTTAATGCCCGAGCTGGACACATTGTTATTGATGTTGTCCAAATAAAAGTCACAGTAATAGTGTAGAGTTTGAATTGAGTGTGTGTGTGTAAGCGCAGTTTTACTATGACAACCTAGGAACCAAAAATTCTAAGACATGTGGCATCCACCAACCTGTACTGGGCCCGCATGTTGAATTACGGCCCATATCCCCTCTCACAGAAGAGAAACCTGTGTCCCAGCAGTAGAAACGTTATAGGATGATCTGATATGCTTATGTCAAAAGACTCGCTCCTATTACATAGGATTTATAACTGGTTAAATAATATTGTATAGGAGGACACATCTACCTTCAGGAAAAACAAGCATACTGTTGTATGTTAATGTTTATCTTAAGTAGAAGAGATTAGTCAATTATTTTTAAGAGATTGCTCCCACAGTATAACATACTCAAATTCTTCATCTTCATAATGCTGCACTCAAAGGTTGAATCAGTGGACACCTCTCAAATTTTACACCTCTCCCCGTATGAAACCTGCAGCATCATTTCACAGAAGACTTATTCCATAAAATACTAACAGATGCATCTAAATGTTCCACAAACTAATTAGCCTAGTTCGGCTCACCTTCTGACGTCAGTTAGGTAACTAATTAAGCCAGAGTGAGATCTCCGGCGAGCGACATAAGCTGCAAAGTTGTTCTGTCATTATAAGTTGTTTCATGTGGATGAGTTTTTTAATGCGTCTTTTTATGGAATCTTTGGATGTGTTTGGTGATTTGGTTTACAGTTATTATAAAGTTTTTGTTTGGTCTCGTTTACTTTTAAGCTGTGGTTATTTATATGACCTTTTTAATAACTCAGTCTATGGTATTCCAATGCTAAAGATAGGTCTCGCCCAAAAGTACGAAACACCGGGTTTTTCAAGAGTTTTAAATGTGTAAAGTTCATTTTGGACAACTAATTACCAATTAAGGTAAAAGAAAACACTGCGAAGACACCTGGAACTGATAACTATTGCGTTGCGAATAATGCAATGAATAAGCGTGGTGATCAAAGCCCGATGTTTCTCTGAATGAACTTCAACCTAACGAAAATTTAACTAGAATAGGAGCAAGAGTATTCTTTTCATGAAATTCTTAACATTTTAGTGTGGATAGACTAAGGAAAGAATAATATATCCCTGTTTCAGTAAAAGAAAAAAAATAAGTAGTAGGGGGTAGAATGTTCATTCGTTTGTTGGGTCGAAAGTTATAAACCGACTTTAGGGTCTACACAAGTGACAATCGCTTTCAAAGCGTTTCGTATTTCTACAACAACTTTCAACAGGTTTTACACAGCTATTCGGTAGCTTATGTCAATGCAGTATTTTTTTCCTTTTCCATCAAGGTTTGCACCCATATATTCTAAAATAGTTAATACGAAGTGCTTATACATGGTGATCGATGCTCGTTCTTTCTATGTATGAGAAGAAACCTTTGCCGCGCAGTGACATTGCTAGTCTGGCATTTTTATTACATTGTAAAGTCAATTGTTTCATGAATATTTCAGAGTATGCAGCTTTTATTAAAAACTCTTTGTAACACACAGCAAAATTCAAAATGTTAATCAAAATAATCTTGTAATAACATATTCGCGCACAGGCAACTGAAGGAACACGGGTGGGTTTTAGTCAGTAAGAGTCTGACACGCCCTTCCGCTCCGCCCAGAGCGGGAGAGGTCATTTGATGATTTCCCACCCAAAAAAAAAAAAAAAAAAGCCACGTAGAAGGTCGAAGCAGTCATCTACGAAGTCTGCGCCGCTACGAGGGGTCTACGACATGAGTTCGTGAACATTATTAAAAGGTAAAATGAGAAAATTTCTGAATATTTGGTGCGTGTAGTAAAATAAATAGGATTTTTTAATTGATTGATGGCCTTTTCAAAAACCTTGTTAAATCGTGAGGAATATAATGCCTATTAATCATTTAACGTGACTAGGCTTAGTTGGGTGTAGATTTCAGTAAAAAGCTATTTTAATATTTTATTTTATATAAACATTTTGCCTGTAATTTATTGAGAAAAAAGTTGAGGTGATTTATTAATAAAATCATCATAATCTAAAGCTAGCGTAGAATTTATATTAGGTTAAATGTGATGATTAATGGAAATTATACATACAGATATTATGGTCAATTTCAAGCATTTACTTTTCATATGACGAGAGCTTTTAAAATAAATTTCCATGACCAGTGTTATACATGACACATGTTTTCTTTTAACGAGACGCAACTGCTTTAAGATCCGTACCCCAAATAAGAACTATTAAAAAATCGGCATGCAAAATAAATTCCAACAAAATATTTCTTTTTCCCTTCAAATTAACATTTTTATACATTCAAAGAAGATTTTCAAAGGTTTCAACTTGTAATCATAATGACGAACAAACTTCTGATCACTGGGGCGTGATCTGATGACAAATGAAGGAGGAATTTGAATGTTGAGTCAAAAGTAAGGAAGACGGAATGGCTTATACGGGATAAAAGTGATTTAGGCCTTCCAACAGACAATACGTAATTTCACGACATTCGTTTTGCACGTGAAAATGGACAGCACATAATCGTAACCCCGTGTTTATATCCACATATAAGTTGTGATACATGTTTTCAACAAAACTTGTAAAATACTGGTCATATTATTAAAACATGTATTAACATTGTTTCACATATGTTATGTTAAATATTGTGCTCTTATTTTTGATATTTGTGACTATTTTCTACAAGTTTTGTTTTAGTGTAAACGATGAAGAAAGCAATAGATATCTACAACATGTTTAATACTTTGGTGTAATACAAAAAAAATACAAAATATTTATTTATGCTTCAGATTTACAAAAAGGGTCATTTGTGTTTGGAGCCTCCTTTTAAGCAAATAATGCCTGTGTTAGGAGGTTCCGCTCTTCCATAATAAAGCATAGTTAACTAAAGAACATTTAACAGTGCTTCTTCTGCTTTAAAAGTAATTTAAGGTAAGTAATTTAATCATAAGTAAAAGCTTTTAAAAAGAATAGTGTGTGTATGTGTATTATGTGCAGTATGATGAATGTGGATGTGTGTGTGTGTGTGTGTGTAGGTGTGTGTATGTATGTTTGCGTGTGTATGCCTGTGTTTTATTGGTGCTATATTATATATTCCATGAGTGCCTCAGTTTCGTCGTATGTAAGTGATTTTATCCATTTTGTTACAGTTTTCCTACATTCGAAAATCGTTTTTGTGTATATACTTAATTTTTTGTTTATTTTGTTGTATAGGTTAGATGATTGCTTTTTGAGTTGCCTACTTGCGAATATAGTTTTAGTGTGAGGTGTGATTGCAACTATGTCTTTCCTTCTTTTTGTTAGGTTAGATGATTCTAATGCAAGCTCTTTGTGTTTTTTTACAATGGTTTGTTTTATATATAGTTTTCTCACCGATAGTAAGTCACTGGTTTTATAGAGGCCAGCAGTCGGATATCTTCTGTTTAAAAAATACATTATTTTAATTAGTGCGCGTTGAGCTCTCTCAAGATTTATGAAGTAGGTTTTTGCTGCTCCTCCCCATACAGGTATACAGTATGTCAGTACTGACTGTACCAGAGCTACGTAAATCTCAACCAGAATATTCCTAGGAGGTTTATTGTCAATAGAAATTCCCTTAGGAACTACATGTCTTATTGTTCTAAAAATCCAGCTCAATCTCCTGATCCTATTTGCTACCTGCTCGAGATGAGGGTACCAACTCAAGCGCTGGTCAACTATCACACCTAGGTATTTAGTTTGTGTAACTTGTTTTATACAAGTGCAGCTACATTGTGTGTTCCTTGTATAACCGCAAACATGTATTTTAATATCAAGGTCGTCAGTCTGTTTGGTAGTTTGATATATACTAAAACACATATAAACGGTTTTGGATACATTTAGAGTTAGCATATTACTGTTAAGCCATGTAGCTATTTGAGCCAAACCCTTTACAGCGGTAATTTTTACATCATCCCAGGACTTACCAGAGAAGACGACAGCTGTATCATCAGCGTAAGAAATGACTTGTGCATTGTTAATATTCATATTACATAAATCATTAACGTAGATTAAGAATAACGTAGGGCCAAGTACACTACCTTGCGGCACGCCGTACGTTACCTCTGTAGTTTCGCTAATAATATCTCCGACCTTGACCCTTTGTTTTCTAGACGAAAGATAATCTTCCAGCAATTTCAACGAAACTTCTCTAATTCCAACATTTTCCAACTTGCTCACAAGGATGGGGACAGAGACGGTGTCAAAGGCCTTTTTGAGGTCTAAAAATGCCGTCAGACATTTGTTTCCTGAGTCAAGGTGTTTCGTTACTAGAGAACTGTAAACATGTAAAGTATCGCATACGGCGAGTAAAGAGAATGTCAAGTAAGCACTTCTTTCTCAATCACCCAAATGTAAGTTTTGTTGAATAGCGAAATGTATTTCTGCCTAAACCAAATCAAATTCTAAACAAGTGAAGGTCGTAGTGCTACCCTATAAATTAAATTACATTTTCTATAATTTATATTTTCGAGACACTCCTACAAAGGTCTAAGAGTAAAACTAGGCTAACATAAAGTGTGTACGACATCTACAAAGATATACAGCTCGATAGTAAAGTCTTTACATATCCTTATTACCTGCTTTGTTATTTTAATTGACGGTTTTATGTTGATGGACTTAAAACTAGCTCTGAATTTTAGATCATATTTTTTTTTAAACAGTTGGAGCTTTTTATGGTAAGTAGCATTTAAATTGTATCCCTTCAATTAAGCTAAATAGGTTTCGTCCAATGTGTGAGCTTCAAAATTGTGTCCATTCAATTGCCACGTCGACGCTAGCTGTTGCTACTGTGATTTCTTTGTTAGTATCAATCATTATGAGAATTTGTGTGACCAGGATACACAAATTGATTTTTTCGGCTTACTGGTAAGTCTGTAACAAAATAACTTCAAAGCACAATTGTCACCAATCTCTTATGAATAGCAAAATAGATCTCTTAAGATCTTAAACTTTTAATGAAATTGACTTTAATGAATTATTAAATGTTCCGAGTATATTATAATATAATATATAATATATGTATACTTATTTTTAGATTTATTACGATGAAACGCTTTGAGCACTTACTACGTTTTTATTACGACAAAGGAGTAGTCTTTCGTCACATATTGCAGGGTCTTTAAGCATATTTTAATTTCACAAATGGTGCAGTGCAATTTTTTTCTGACTTATTAAGTATTGTATACGTGTATCATAATTATATGAAACACCAAAAAACGCAGAGCATAAAATAGTATCGTCCAAACATATTTCTATCACCTATGTTTGCCATATTATTTACATAGATGTAGTGCACAAGAACATTCCGAAACTCACTGAGGGTCGAAGTTTGTATGCGAACTAAGTCGTCACCTGCTATTCTGAGATAAATATCACACGTGGAAATGAACGCCCTAAATTAAGCTGATCGACACCCCACGCTTCTAAGTAAACTCTTAAGTTTGACGCAACTTCTTCATGAACACCTGAGCCTTTTGACCTTTTTAGGGTCCAGTTGCAAAATAAGAGAGCCGTATGCGCCCGTGTCATTATGATTGTAAAGTACTTATATTTCGGGCACGAAATGTTTGACTTTAAAAATGTATGCATTTTCTTTGTCTATTTTCTTGTATCACGTGTCACATTGAGAAATTATAAGAACTAACTGATCTTTGTAAAAAAGATTCCATACTTGATAAAAATCATTGACACAATCATTTTAGAAGTGTCTACTTTTTAATTGGATTGCTTTTTCTTTATCGTCTTTTTCTTTGTTTTCTTTTATCAATGTATTTTCTTTTCAGCTTATCTTATAAATTATTCTTCTACCTAAACCGGGTTGTTGGTACAAAATATTCCTAAGAAATTAATCGAAACCATAAAAAAGATTTCTGCCGAAACTTCTGGAATTCCGAGTATAGTACCAATGTTGTTTAGTACAGAACCCAAGCATATCTTTGACCTTTCAACAAACTACCAAAATTATGAGAAGCAGGTCTAACATAAATAAATTGTAGAAACTTTTAAATGTCAGTAACTTGTAGGAAATGTCAAACATTCGATTGTGGAATAACTATCGAGCAATAATTATTTAGGGAATGAATCTGAATTGGCTGAAAAATTGGATGGACCTCGGTGAATTAATGGGTGGTTTATAAAGGAACTAGAGCAAGTATTTATTTGCGACTCAGTATATAAACTACTAGTGAATAAAAACATTACATTTCGGAACAACGAGCATATCTATATCCTACAGATCATATTTCCTAGTTTGGAGATGTTGATGTTGGCGGAGAAACTAATGTTGTAGTAAAACAAAAAGGTCTAAAAGCCCTTGCTTTGAAAATCAAAATTATCATTAGCAATGAAATAAGAGACGAACGGTGAACAATGTGAAGAAGGCAAAAAGAGATGCAAGAATGTGGTATAGGTAAAATAAAGATTTAAATAATTAAATAAACTACTACACGAAACTACTGCGCAGAACTCAAATAAATCCGCATAAGGCCGGGATGATGAGTATGATGATGATCATGCCAGCCAAACAAAACCACAAGAGTAATATAAAATACAAATCCGACAATGTACTAAGAAAATATTTCCTCCTAAAATGGAAAGCACTCAAAAAACGAGTTCGCAATAATTTACAAAACACTCAAACAACACACGGAAGTTAAAGTCACAAGCTTTACATCAAATCACAGATATTTATCCGAAACAAAAGAAAAAATCATAAGAAAAAACAAACGACCAGTTTGTTCTCAGCATGTTTCAGAACAAAAAAGGTGGTTAAGGTGAATTCACACCGAGAGCATTCGCTTGAATTGTAAAGCCGCGTGCTATGTGTACGTAATTAGTAATTACATACCGGGTACAGATTGGTGAAACAAATTCGCCTATTTGTTGTGTTACATTTCTTGTTGCATTGTATACATTTGAAAGGCTCCTTTGTGTTTTACATTTCATTCTGCTTTTTGATGGCATTACAAACGCTCGTTTCGACGCTCGCGCTGGTCCGTCGGGTATCGGTTTTTGCACGAACACTTATTTTCGCGGTTTTTCGGATTTCATGCGATTAATATGAATGGCGTACGACTGGCGTCCACAAACACTATTCGTGTTACAGAATATAATACATAACACGCGTCTATACGCAGCTTTACACGCGACTGCTTCAGGTGAAAACCTTGGGGATGAAGAAAAAGTAAAAGGGAGTTTGTTTATTGACTACCGAAGTATTGGTTATTCCCTAAAGTATGTATAAACGAACCGAACAATTGGCTGAAATAAATGTCTTTCTAACGTTCTATAAATTCGGAAGAGTTCCGTGTTTCTCTTATTACGGAATTTAAAGAATTTCTAGCAATGTTTTTTGAAGTAATAAATCTAGGGTCTTATGTCGCGTATTCGTTAAATAAGAACAATAAAGCTAATATTACAGTTGACTTCGAATGTCACTCGAATTACCGCAAACTTTTAGAAAGTGAACTCACTTGTTTTTAGAGTGAACCATAGAGATTTCGCTCTTTACCCGACTGCGGCGGAGCCCAAAAAGCGGGTTTAGTATATTTTTCAAGAGTTGGTTAATAATTAGCATAATTTTTTTATTAGCACATTTTTTTATAACACACAAATATAACAGAACATTACATCGAGCCTGTAATCCACGAAGGTTTAAGCAGAGGTATACCCAAAGAACACCCACATTTCGCCAATGTATGTTTAAGTTCCATGTTATGGGTCGCAAGCCTATTGCCATCAACTGGACACAAATCCAGACTCCTTGCTGCTGCTGAGAAATTCCTAATGTAAAAAGTCAATATCAATTTGTTTGACCCGGGAATCGAACCCAAAATCTCATGCTCAGCAGTAGCGCTTGCGACAAATAAACCAACAAGGCAGTCACATACCGCATTATAATTTTTCAGGTATAGTTTTGTTAATGTACCTATCAATATATTTGTTCTGGGAAAGCAAATTATGCAACTGTCTTAATTGCAGATGACAAGGAGAATTAAATTACAGTATAAAAGTCATAATTGCTCAAGTGTAAGAAAGAAATCGACCTATACATTCTGCATAACTCCATCTCCTCCCTACAACACAATGATGTATTTAACACTTAATACTGCCCTATGTCGATAAGGATCACTTTACCGATTACGTCCACCCTACTTCCCATGACCTTAAAATCTGATAATTACAGTAAAATCAATTTTATCGAAATTTCTATCAGTAGGTATCTTTAAATCCCTTGTTCAAGTTAAGGAGTACGATAAAATCAAACATAATTGTTCACAAAACGTAATAAAGCTGCCAAGAGGGTATAATAAAATTATCGGTGGAACGTTAAGTTTAAATCTTAGTAGAACAAAATCGGGTTTTATTGGTCTAATTGCCGCTGTGGGATTGTATTGTAGGTTGTTTTATCTGGGAGATAGGGATGTGGTTACATTTTATAGGGCCTTGAAATTATATTTTAAAGGTTTTTTGAAGACTTTTGGAAAATGAGTAAGTTAATTTTTCGGTAGATATCTTTTTTTCTTCATAGGTAAAGGAGTTTGAAGTATTTTTCATATTCGACAGTTTAGTTTTTAATTTACAAAGATCAGACATCACTTTACAATATTATTATATTAACTTATTCCAAAACATCCATTTTCTTATTTAACCAAAACAAAACTAAAGGCAATCAAAGACTGATACACAGTTTAGATAGCAATTCCATTAATTTTTACAGTTTAACAACATTCATTGCGTTATTTTAGTTGTTGAGCAGATGAATTTTTCAAACATTAGAAGCAAAGGATTTGCAATTTTCTTCAAAACCCTTCGCATTATGATTTGCAACTGCGGTGCGGGCGTTGTTTACTTAAACCTTAATTTAATTCGTCTTCGCAAACATAACCAACTTCTTAACAAAAACCAAAATCTACAAACAAACTATCTCCTAACATATTACAAACGAGAGGTTCATGCAAACTCCAGAAATAAATTTCAGAGCAAGACGGTGAACTGATTCGAGGGGGCTTGCTTTAAATTCAACCCCCAACGTTACTCTGGTTAAATTGTGCTGCTACTAACTGTTCTCGATTGGATTTAGTGTAAGACTGGTTTTATTGCAAACATTACGATAATTAAGGCGCAGATATACGACTTTTAATGATTTCAAATTGAACATCACGTCTAAACGAATAGTCTTATTTGTTTGAAAAAAATATATGACATACTAGACAATTTTTTTCGTAATTTAGTATGTGAATATTTAAAATTATATTTTTATAACAAAGTGTAATTAATTTGTAAAGTAATGTCTAACGCAAACACAAAAACGATAATCACGCAAAAACTATCGGGCGTATTTTCATGAAATCTACACCATCTAAAAGACAATTTAACTACCCAAATTTTTGTATACGGCTTTTATTTGTATTGTGTTTGATAAACCAAGGTGGTATGTTTTTGCGAATAAACTTGATGCGCGTTGAAGCGGGGGCTCTTGCGGGCGACGGGCGGCAGTGCATCGCTGATCAATGTCCGGGTAGACGCTAACGCTCTGTGCAATTTTATTCGCTTAAAAGTTTCGCATGCTCCTCCCACTCGCTCTAATTCGCTGGCACTTATTGTCGCTTTAAGGGGCTAAATGGCTTTTGATCAGAGTAATGGTATGCAGAATTCTTTCCTCGTTAAGACCCCGCCATGGCAAGTTCGTCTAACCTTAGTATATCAGACTTATGGTACGCTACAATGACTGGGTTTTAAAAGGTTATAGTTGTATCTATTGATACTAGGATAGTGTATCATGGTAGGCTAATAAAAGTTGATCAAGATTGATCGATCATGACCTGCTTACTCTTTTTCTAACTATGTTGGAGTCGGCTTTCAGTCTAACTGGTTGTGGCTGAATACCAGTATGTATTTTACATAGAGCGATGATCTGGCCTCCACAACCCAGTTACTGGGTAAGATTTTCCACCGACATGTGGCAACTTGGTCTCACGTTTGTATATCAGACTATCGGTACCTACTCTAAGTTACTGGTTGTGATGATACTGCGATGGCTTCTCATTATTGACTGACAAAAATTGATCGATCATCATCTGGCTAGCTTTTTTGTAATTGTGTTGGGGTCGGCTTTCAGCCTAGCGAGATGCAGCTGATACCAGTATTTTACATGAAGGGACTGCTTATCAGACTTCCACAACCGGCAACCGGCGGTTAATCGGCAACACGATACCCCTTGGTGATGCTAGTTGTCAGACATTCGACCAGCTTGTGACAACTTCGTCTAACTTTTGTTTATCAGACTATCAGTACCTACCTACGCTTAAGCCCTCGTACGCTCCAGCGATTTTTTAACGCCACGATTTTTATTGCGCACAGGATTTTCCACTCTTGGTATTAAGCCTACCTTTGAGAATACAATAGAGAGCATACCAGCGCGTCAAAAAGAGCACTGTTGGATTTTCAACTCTCGGCGGTAAGCAGTGCGTTGAAGATCCAATGCGCGATAAAAATGACTAGTGTGATGCATCAGCAAGGTTGGTTGTACGATCTCCTTCGTCGCTCGTGTAGGCCCTTTAACACACTCATAAGCATGTTTATGAAATATAATGTAATTGCTTCATTGTGATTTTTAAATCAATGACCGTTTCAATAAAAGCTTTTACGAATTGTCGTTGAAGGATCTTATAGGAGACGTGATTCGCGGCAGACTGACGCCGTAAAAAAGAATTACGAGGTTCCTATTCAACAATCAAGTTATATTTTCCTTATTTTCGAGCTGTTTTGTCAAAGAGGAGCGGATAATCTAGGGTCTGTTCTCATTTAAACCAGTCTTTTAAAATTGAATTCTGTTGAAAGCGAAAAATTGAAGATAAAATAATTATTCAACATGTGAAAATACTCCAAAATGGTGACCTGAGTTTGTTTTAGAAAAACGATAAAGTTTGAGCTAGGTGAACATTATCAATTCATTGCCTATGTATGTTATCTTACTCTTCTGTCATAACAGAGGAACTACCTATGAAATGAAATTATTTATTAGTCAGCAAGGTGGTAGCGGGGCTGCCTGTCAAGGGTGCGCCGGAGTTATATTTAAATATCGCCACTCGTGGAGACCATAATTTTAATGCACTGTCCATTTCTATTATGAGTTTGTCCCTTTTCAACATACTCCTATCTTTGTTTGTCCTTTGTAAAGAATATTAAAGCTCTAAAAAATCTAAGCAATAAAACAAAGCGGTAAAGCCTGCCTAAATTGACATGGTAGATGTACCAAATAGTCTGAACACCTAAGATTCAACTAAGCACCTTGGAAAAGTGCCAACAGAACGTCAGAATATGCGAGTCTTGGGCCAATACTCCCAAGCTTTTTTGAAAATTTATACAATCCGAGAGTGTTAAGACGTGCCCTTGACATTATGACAGCAGCATTAAAAATTGGTTTTGTAAAGACTTTATGCTTTTTATTTTTTTATGTTATCGCATCAAGCCGGATTCTCATATTTAATTACTTTACATTATCTTCATAAATACTGTGCGTGCTACGAGTTCAAAATTAAGTACTTACCTATAACTTGTAGTGGTCTTTAACTGTCAAAATATGTCAACCAAGTAATATGTGAAATCACATTGACTTGTGACTTAGGTTGATATTGTGAGAAAATCTAGACTCAATAATATGAGAAAAGGCCTTCGTTCTAAAATAGGACAAATAACAACCTTCCAATTTCCATGCAAAGTTTCATGGAAACTAAAATACAATTTTCCTATAAAACAAAACGATGTGAACCAAAGTTCTCGTCCCCAAAAACGTACGACACTTAGTAAGGGCTCCGTTCATTTGAATTCCATGGCAGCATTTGAATTGGAGATTTTACAGGCCTTAATCTTAAACTGACGCTGGATGTCCCGAACGGTAGCCGTTATCGTGCTAATTAAGAGCTTCATCTAGGTAGATGGTTCCCTTATCCAATGAGGTTTCAGACAGGTTTGGGGGATGGTGTTGGTTTATTTTGTATCGGATTCTGTCAAAGGATTTTGTGAGGGCTTGGCGGTGATTCGACCTACTTTTGGGTTGATTTGGTAAAAGCATACAAGTGATTGTGATTTGATTCACTTGTAGCGGTATCAACATCGCCACATGCGAGCTACACGTCATATTGATTTCACGCAAATCCTGCATCGCGCAAGCAGAGTTTACCGCGCGACTAGCATATATACAACGTCCCGACATCAACCATCGGGCAGTTGCCCACCAGACACAACACCCGTCTTGTCGGAGGATCCTCCCTTTTCCATAGAGTATGAGTGAGCTTTACACCCTGTACCTCTATACGCTTCAACTCAGCCTATCGCAGTCCACTGCTGGACATAGGCCTCTCCCATGCTGCGCCACAACCCCTGTCCTCCGCCTTCCGCATCCAGTCTGTCCCAGCCAGTTTTTTGAGGTCGTCGGTCCATCTAGCTGGGGGGCGTCCCACACTACGCTTGCCGATACGCGGTCGCCACTCCAGGACTCGTCTCGTCTCTATACACTTATAAACAAGAAATTACGATGCGATGTAGGAAAGCACTGAAGGTCTTCTCACTTTTAAATATAAACTAGGAAATTAATTAAATTGATATCTAACGAAAATTTTGCCTCGTGAGAATGGATCCTTTGCTCAAAGAATTTGAGCTGAGAGCGTTTTCAAGTTTTTCGCTAGTACTGTGTAAAGCAGTCAAAATCTAGTTGGTTAATAGCTAATTGTTTTTTTTGTGAGCAAATTCTATGAATGTGGCTAAAATTTGCGATCTTATTTTTTTGACATGGTTTAAACCATGGTGCCATTTTTGAATTTCAAACTTTATTTAGACTATGTTAAAGTTCTTAACACAAAAATTGATTTTAAATCCGAGTCTAAGTTGTCAATTTTGTAATTAGAACTTTGTGTCTGTCGTAAGGATTGAAATTCAGAAACTGACTGAAAGTTTGAAGCTTGGACCAAAGTTAGAACTCGTTTTGTAATAAGGCGGAAAGCCTTTTATATAAAGTCCAATTCCCCACCACATGAAATTAGTTTCTTGCAGACAAGTTGCTTCACAGCAATACGCTGAACATTCCTCAGACTTTCGCCTACTACTTATACCAACGCGAAGTTATTTTAAAGTCTCTTCATTTGAATTCCACTGCGGGATTTAAATTGTAGATTTTACAGGCTTTAATCTGAAACCGACGTTGGATGTCGCCTTGAGCCCCGTATTCTGCTAATGAAGGACTTCATCTATGCAAATGAGTCTCGATCGTACCCTTATCAACTTAGGAGCTTGGAGGGTGGAATTGGGACAAAATTGCATGCGCGGTTTGAGATTTTGGTCGGGGAAGCAATGTGTTTTGGCGTAATTGCTAATGGGATTTTAAGCTTTATAATAAGACAGTATTTTGAATAATGTTAGTGTGGCGTTGTTCGTTTCTACGTAAATTATCCCACGTAGTAGAGATCCCTAAAGGAATGAGTGGAGATACCGTCATGTGAAATCATTACCTGAAACAGCTGACAATCCGGGTTCATTAATCAAAAAAATATACTACTCGTATCACCATGAAATTCAAAATTCAAACGGTTGTATCGAAATGTGTATCCATGATGATACTTTTAAAAACAAATGAATTCGATTTTGAATTGTTTGCGGTCATTTGAGTGACGTTCGAAGTGAGCTTTACAGAATAGCACTGCAGACTAATGCTAATACTAACCGCCACTAAAACAATTTTTGAAAACTTAGTCATATTTTATGTATAAATCAGTCTGGCGTTCCTATTACCCTTTTCTCAGTGGACACATTTCCAGAAATTTCCCGATAATGGAACATTTTATTTTGTTTTTATTACGGAAGAATGGGTTTACAGTATAAAATAATGTTTACAAGCAACCAAATTATGATAATAAGGCTACAGTGACCGCTTTATTCCGTTTATCGACTGGAATGAGTTGACAGGTTATTGAGTCTTCGAGACGTAATCAATTTGTAACTAACATATTCCAAATTGTAGGCTTTTTGGTCTAGTGTTCGCAACTTCAAATGATAACCATGGTCCAGGTCGCGAATATCAGGTCAAGTAAGCTATTCTTCAACCATGACTGTTTTGCTATCGGGATAACTTAGATAATCTATGTAAAATAATACTTATTTGAAAGTTTACTTAATTTATCGACCACGAATCTAAAAACCGATTGCAATCGTTTTCCTAGTTCTGAAACCAAATACATAACAAAGATTTACCATCCGATATACCTTAAGTTTTCTCGTACTGTGTACTCTCTTTTCGTTTAGGCCAATTTACCTGTTCCCATAAACGCTTGTTTTAGTACCTAATATTTAATTTTAACATTTTGATTTTGATTTTGATTCGATTTTTTGAACTAATAAAATACATATACGTGTTAGCATAATCAGCCTATAATGTTCCCACTATTGGGACACAGGCTTCCTCTCTTTGAGAGGGAATGGGATGTCACATGTCTTCGAATTTTTGGTTCAAGGATATGCCGGTTTCCTCACGATGTTTTCCTTCATCGTTTTTGAGAGCAGTGGTGATGAAATTATTTACACAAAGTAAAGCACCTGCCTGGGTTCGAACCCACGACATACAACTCATAAGTCGGGGCCGATACCACTGGGCCACCACTGCTAATCTATACGTGTTAAAGTAGTGAATTTCCTTTTTAATTTAGCTACACTACCCCCTCTCTGACTATTTCTGTACCTACGTTAATCTGTTAGGTTTGGGTTATCTTATGATGTTTTCATTCATCGCATGTCAGTATTGTTAAATAAAATAAATAAAATTAAAGTAAGAAGGCCTATTATATCCGACTTTTACAGTGTTTAAAAAAAGTTTAAAATAAGTTAGTTTAAAAAAGTCTTAAATGACTATAAAACAGTTATCGGTAGCAAAAACACCCCTTAAAATAACGGTTTTTGTTATATTATCACTAGAAAAGTGATATAACTAATTACACAGTTCTTTAAGTTTTAAACGTTTATTTTTCTCAACACTATACATATTAGTTTTTGATCATGTAACCTAAAATTTGTAAAACCGATTCCTAAACCTTCTAGCTCAAGACAATACTCTCAACGTAACTACATCTTAAATGTTCTACATTATCATTCTAAAACTATTTCAAAAGCACTTGGCAACATCTCTATGTAAATAACACAATAGTATTTTGCAACGCTTCAAAACACTTAAGGAAAACTACGCAGTAATCCTCCACATTCAAGATAGAAATAGGCTTTAAATCGTGTAATGTGGTAAAGCGGGGACAGATCGCGCCATGCACGTCGTGCCAAAGAAGTACTGTTACGGATGTAATCCTTTATGGGGATAGTCGAATTTAAAATAACTTTTTTTCCTAAATTGGAAGTGGGAAATACAAAATTACATCACTGCATTAACTGAGAGAGAATAATTGCTTCCTTTACAGATTTTTACAATTTTCTGTTTTGAGTTGATCGCATCCAACGAAATGATTATTGAAATCTGTTTGGTCCATACAAGAAGTTATCTTCTATTTTTGGATTCTTTGGAGCGTCGTGTGGTGTGTGTCGTACTCAGTACCTACTATGTCATATAGGTACTATACCTACACACCTCCATCGAAATGGAAATCAAGAATCACTTTTATCAAAAGGTCAAAATATGAATTGTTTTCCCCGAAATTCAAAGCCAAAGCTTACGAAATATCCGATTTCCCAAACTATTCTACATTACATTTTATTGTAAACTGTATTTCCAAAGATATAAACAAATATGAATTTTAGAACAAACATCTTTAATACCCACACAACAGTTGCGCTGCAACTTCAAACATTCTTATGATTTTTTCAATAGTTTTACAATTCATTTTAAAATTTTCTTAATTTACACTAGCTTAAAGTTGATATTCAACTAAGTGGAAATATCATCAGTTGGAAACAAGGATTTGAATATACTTTATATGTGTTTACTACAACGCTATCTCGATACGATCGCGCGATAACTGCCCATCACTTGCTGTATACGTGTTCCTGTTCGGCACGTGCGGTTGAAACGCTCTATGTAATGCGATGTGTATTCAATCACTATTGGAACGTGAGCAGGTAGTGAATGTGGGCTATTATATTAGATAGGTTTTCTTAGTATTCTTTTTGGGTTAAGCTCTGGACAATCTGAAGAGAATCGCGCGCGGGATTCGGGAAAAAATTCGCTCGCGCCGATTGTGTCAACTACCTTGTATGGAGTGATCAAACTGGCGCGAATAATCGCGTGAAATCCTAATTATTAAAATAATAGACGCGCGCAGTCACATCTCGCATCCCGCGCGGTACTCGCATCAACAGTGTGACCAGAACCAGAGCATATAAGTGTATTTGATTGTGTATCTGGTTTTTAAAGCTGTATTGGATAGTGTCGGTTTAGTGAGTGTTTTTGGTAACAAACAAAAGACCATTTCTTGGAAACGTAATTTTACTGGCTGTTGTTATTTCTATTTAGCATCAATCACAACATCCAACATGGCATTAGGCCAGCAGACTTATAGTTCAGAGAATTTATAAGGGTTTAGACCGTCGAACCGATGTTATTACCAAAAAAGGGACTTAGTAACGACTAGTGTAGGTAGACTACAGAAAGAGTTGGAAAAAATTGTGGAATTCATAAACATTAAAAGATTCAAATAAGATAATTGGTTTGTATGGACACATTCTTTCACACATTTTGACAAAGCACAACAAGCAAGATAGAAAACTATATAGTCAACTTGACACTTTCATCATATTCATAAATATTTTTTATTTTTTTGGTTGGGAAATCATCAAATGTTCTCTCCCGTTCTGGGCGGAGCGGAAGGGCGGGGGCGGGGGAGGGTTATAATTCATAATTATAATGAGGTTTCGTTCATAAAGTTCAACAGAAAGAACACCCTGCAAACCAAGAAAAAAACTTAACTTTGCGACCGACGTCTGGGGAATATTTTATTTAGGTAATTAACCGTATTATTTATGCATGTACTTGATATTTAACTATTACCCCATAAACGCTTGGGGCATAATAAATCTAAATAATACGACAATTTTACTAACCCCCATCAAATTTACAGCTGTTTTAAACCCCCATACAAATTTAGGGCTTCATATTTTAATTAAATTTTATTATCATTGGTGCTAATTCTGGTTTTACGATGGGGTTGAATGTGTAATTTGCATTATTTGTCAGTGATGACTTGTGTGGCTTTATCTGTGCGAAAATATGGGTCGATTTATCAACCCTGCAGCAAAACATTATTTATGAAAACTAGGAAACGGTTCCAACTGAGAGTAGTAAGTAGGTAATACGGACTGGTGTCCGCAACTCCACGTTAATGGGCGTATTTTGCGTAACTGAGTGTAGTAAAGATTTTATCAAAAATTAACGATATCTCACCGAGCCGTGAGAGAAGAATATTAAAAATCATAGCGTACAATCATCTTGAATGAGAGGTAATTGATAGTGCCATGAATGGCTTCATTTAGATATATTATTACTTTAAAAGTCACGATACTTCTTATAAGACGTCAACAAATATGACGCTTGTGCTGCTCAAGGGGCCCTGGTCCTCCTCGTGTGTACCAACTCGTCATGTCTCTGTAATTTTACTGGCAGTAATACCCGATCAGTAATAAAGTCTGACTGCTAAAATATTTCCCAGATACTGTAAAGTGTGTGTGTGTGTTTTATGTGTAAACATATAAACTTCAAAAACCACACCTAAGTTTACTTAAGTAAATTTAGGTGTGGTTTTTGAAGTATTTATGTGTAAAGCATCAGCTCAGCAGCAAGCTCAGTTTTTTGTCGCTCAGTTAGGCGTATTGATTCATATTACAAGCCATATTAATTTTTTGCGTATTTTCAAATGTTCAAAAAAAATACTTAAGTATACAAAAATATTTTATAAAAGTAAAATAGTATTATGATAAAACAATCGTAAAACAGAGCTCAAAAAAGTTTATTTCGTCGCCTAATTCTCTAAATTATGAGCGTACACTGTCATATTTTATGTAATGATAATAAATGGAATTCAATCAACTAAGGAAATACCTAGAACTTATTCCACTGAGCCGTGCATTTATTTTTAATGTAATTAAATTAGAAAATTACTTTTATTTTGATGGCCATTCGATTCAACTAACATCAATTAATGCATCGTTGTTTTAAACTTTATTTCTTGTCATGATGCGTTATAGTCAATTACCTAAAAAAATACTTCTTACCGCGCCTAATACCCAAAATATTTTCACACACTTCCTGCCACCATGTAAAGTTTCCTGCGACCCTAAATACTTTGCATTTGAGACTTGATACTTATTACTCTGTAGATGCCTTAGGGAATAAACATAACATTATTTCTAAACATAATGTTTTGTTGTGTTTAAGGTATTTACACTGACGTTATATCCCGAGGGTCAAAAATGACTTTATTTTCCAGAGGTGGCGAAGACCAATTAAAAGGTGGGCCGCCAACTTATTGCCACCCGGTAACATGAAAAATAGAAAATAACGAATAGTCATACACTGAAATAAAACTATCAAAACATGGTGTAGGTGCTGGGTATCGCAATTAATTGGTGTGCGGCGTTCAGTAGGCAATGGTGCCGATTCTCTTGTACACCGAACTAAACTAACTAATCTGTCACTAAAATTCCTTACTATCCTGACTATGAGTATCTTAAAGCTATTCTGAAAAAAAAAAACTGTAAATTTAAAAATAATTTTGACGCAACTAAAATTTAATTTGACATTCGCGACTTAACGTGATAAATGTTTGCCCTAGCCCGTGAATTTTTTTCAGAGCCGGAGGCGCGCGGATTCGGGGTCAGCCTCGACGTGTTTTATATGGATTTTTTCATTTTTTGTATGGGAAATATGGAAAATTATTACCTACATGTTGAGTTTAAGAGTAAGGGTTTAAGAATTTAATAAAGAGGGTCGAAATTTTTATGATTTTTGCGATAGAACACACCATTTTCGAGTTTTAACAAATAAATAAATAACAAAAAAAGATACAGTACTGTTTTTGCACTTGAAGTCAATGTATTGTGGTGAATTTTAGTTCATGACAACTAATCTTATTCCACACCTTTTTAATCGCGATTAAAAATAGCCAGATTTAGTTAGACAACCAAAATTTTAGGTAAAAAACGTCAAATTCAGAATAGCTAAATTGCCATTTTCACTAAATTACTAACTCAGTGCCATCTTAGTGCTGTCGAACTAAAATACAGTTAAGTTGTGTCACTTTAGTTTATTTCAGAATGGGAAATCGTCATTTGATAGGAATAAACTAAATTTTAATGATTTTTAGTCTAGTTTTGAGAATTATGTGACAAGAGAATCGGCACCAATATCTTTCTATAGGTATACTCGTACAGAATGAAATTCAACCACACTTGGTTTTGAAGGACTTCTACAAATCTAGGGAAATATGCGAGCAATAACTGGTCGCCATGGTTACGGTAATAGTAGCAGTGTTTTACCTAAAAATAAAACACATTACACACTTCAGTTTGTTTCCGATAGTACCCTAGGAATTTCCAAGTCACGTGTGAATGGGTTGTTTCTAGGCATTTGTGGATCATTGCCGACCGCATACTTTAATATTATCTCATCTTGAGCAAGCGTGGTGATCAATACTCGTGGCTTTTCTGTATGAGAAGAGGCCTTTCCCTGCACTGGGACAATAATAGGCTACTTATTATTATTACATTTAAAACAAAGCATTGCTTTTTAATAATTCAAGTTGCATATTCAGGGTTACGAACGATATTAATGATTGCAATTCTTAATCAATATATTAGTGCATTTGAGAGCGATATTTCATCATTTTAATTAGCAATATTTAAACGGAATATTTGTCAGCTGTTTTGCGACGTTGCCAACTTTAATGTGTGTAATAATTAATGATAAGATACTTAGTATGTAGTCAAATGAGAGACTATCGTGAAAAATTATACTAGGATTTTGGTTAAGGAATAGCTTGATAATGTTTGGTTATCAGCATTAAGTTTTGGCACAGATCAAACTGCTAAAGGTAACAAAATGGTTATTGGAAGCGGACACGTTAAGGGAATTATAATAATAGTCTAGTCAAGCGTCCTTCGGGAAAACTGGCGCCCAGATGGGTCTTGTACTTTGTTTGAAAGTCCCATGTTGAGTGAAAATTTGCTAGTGATAAAAAAATCTCATGTCATTTAAATTACCTAGTGGAGTGAAAATTATAAATAAGAAACCCTTTTCTGTTACAAAATTAATAAATAATTTAGTTAATAAAGAAACTGTGTGATCTCAAAGAACCTTTATCAAATACCGTTCGAGAATTTGTTTTGCAAAACAATAATTTCTGTTTGTGTTAACGAGTGAAAATTAAAGTCAAAAATTTCTTGCCATTTTTTAAATTCCTGAATTTCTAAATACGCAGTTCACCTACTTACCTATAAAATATTTAGTACCTACTAAGTCCTAATGAAAATTTAAAATTGTTACGTAAACATGCGTCTATCAAGTAAATCCCAAAATCCTCTTATACAAAGGCCTTACCTGCAAAATCCACAATAGGCAGAATCACATTTTCCACCATGGAAACTAAAAAAGAGCAACTATTTAATATACGTTAACACGCGTAACAGAATAGAGTTTCACGAAAAATCCAATATTTCGGACATCGCAAGCAAAACTTTCTAAATATCGAACTTTATTGCGCGGGGATCGCAAAAAAACGCACACGTCTGAACCGTGCAACGTCCAGCAACGGACTGAACCGAAAAATCCCTGTCAAGCTACCCCAAAATAGCGTTTACTATTGGCCAATTCAATTTTGATTTGATTACGTTCTTAGTTCAAACCAGTAAGGGTTGTTTTAGAACTGATGTTAACTTCTTCGGCTGTAAAAGCATTTGGGGATGAATTTTGACGGTATAACGAGAATTATCTTAATATGGACGTATAGTAATTTGTGTAAGAATGGGAGTCTGGAAGAAAACGCATGAAATTTTAACGTTGGCAGTATTGTGTTTAACGCGTTAAATGTACTGTGAGCGTTCAAAAGTTTGTTCGAAACACTCTGTGTATTATTGTGATAATTTGAGAGATTTGAACGGTGCCAAAGATGCTGTACTTATGAGAGTACATTACATTTGGTTTCACAGAATATGTGCACCTTTAAAGACTAGCAATCTCCTCCGTTTAAAATTTTGTCCAAATTTTAACTCGGGTACAAAAATATGTAAATGCTCAGAATGAAATACATTTTTTGCGCATTTTAACAACTTTTGCCATGTCACGATGTGACCTGATTTTTTGTAGTGACATCAAAAGAACATTTACATTTATAAAGTAATTTTTTTTTTTGCAAAACTCTTTCTTTGTTACTTTATCCATTATGGCAGCATTGGCGTTTTTTTTTAAATTGTTTATTAGAGGTTTCCGAGTAATATTTACCCATATTTCTACATACTATTAGAAGGTCACTAGGTAGACCGATGGCCAGGTGGAGGTCGTGCAAATCGCGTGGATGTGGAAAGCACACGACCAGACGGTATATTCTGTAAAAATCTTACCGTAAAACCTTAGGTGAAGTGAACTGTCATTCCCCCTGATGCTAGGGATCAGGGATTGAAAAGGTTCCTAAAATACCGGTAAAGAACCGGTATTTAGTGATTCCATCACTAGAACCCAAACCGGTTCAGGAACCTAAATTGGACAGGGTAAGAACCTTTATTTTACCGGTTCTTCTTCAAAGCGAGTCTGAACGAGTTCATACAATGCTGCTCAGCGCAGGACGAAGCTTTGTATGATAGCGGCGAGGTACTGGCGGCCGCCCCGGCGCGGCGCCTGAAGAAGTAGGCGTTTTTGTGAGAGGGCAGGGGAGCATTTTTGCTTGTGTAGATCATGTGGTAGTTCTTTCTTAGAGAACTTTTAAATTGGATGGTACGTAACTGGTGTATTGGAACCTTCATTTGGAACTGGTACTTTGGAACCAAACCAGAACCTAAACCGGAAACGTACCGAAAAGAAGAACCTTTTTAAGAACCGAAATGAAGAACCGGAACCCAAATTCGTACCGGTTTTCAATCCTTGCTAGGGTGACACTATTGACAGCTTCACTTCACTTAAGTTTTTACGGAGTGATTTTTACAGAATACAGCGACTATGGATGACTTGGCAGAATGTTTTTTTCGGTTTAGGTTTTATTTAACCTTTTTCCCAAACTCCTTCCAATACGAAACAGTACACACATAAATAAAAATAAAAGAAATTTTAAATGGATTTAAAAAGTATACTCCCTCTTAAACTCACTTTTACAGAATCCAAACGTAATCAGTAATAATTCAACTTCATTTACGATTCCATTTTTTCCAAATATTACTGAAGCGATTTTATTGATACTTCCACGATTGAAAAGGCTTATTTTAAAAGTTTGTTCTCATATAACTTTTCGCTTTGTCCCTACGGAATAACGCGCCAAAAGTGGACCAGCACAGCGGGGGTGAATACTTGGAATATTTTAGTGGAATAAATGGATTGGATTAATATATTTTCACCCCTGTTTCCTGACAGACTGGAGCAGGACTTCAGGTGTATTAGGTAGTCTTTTATTTAGCTTGAACTTAGAGTTCAAACTAAGTAGGGATTTTGATGGCCGACTTTTTGTAACTGCGGTGTTCAAAAAGTTTGCATGCAATTAGTACGATTTGTGATACAATAGGCCGCACGTCAGAAGTAACAAAACCCGTATAAGCTGACCTCTTATTCTATTGACATTTCGTACTACGCTAGCTTATTGTCAAAGGGTTACCACTGACGTGCGATCGACTGTACCTACATATTTTGAAAATAGATAATGAAGTAACAACTGTACTTTATATTAAATAATTTCCTCATTTCAGGGTACTTGCTTCACAGTGATAAGTAATGAACAGGGTTTATCGAGATTTTTTATTGCGTGTTGTTTGTTGGTAATTTTGATCATTATAGCTTTCCTTCCGTCCTTTTTCTTGCCTTATGTCCCCTGAAATGGGGAAACAGAACATGAAAAATGTCTCCTTTCAACATTGGTAATGCTTTATTGGTTGTGTTTCTGTGACAAATAAACCTATTTTTAACCGACTTCAAAAAAAGGAGGAGGTTCTCAATTCGCCTGTATTTTTTTTTTTATTTTTTTTTTTATGTGTGTTAGCTCAGAACTCTTTCCTGGGTGAACCGATTTGGATGATTCTTTTTTTGTTAGAAAGGACATACCTCAAGGGTGGTCCCATGATAAGGAAACCTTCGAAAATCGTAGGAGCGCCTAGTGCGTTTATTAATTTTTTCATTAAGTATTTTAAAGAACTACAATTTAATGAAGGTCTGGAATCGATCTGATGATGGAGCCGAAAGACAGTCGAGGGAATTCCTCAATGATTTACAGCAGGTACCTTGTGTTTGGGCTTGATTAATTTATATTTATGAGAACTTTACACCTGAAGGGTTGTGACAGTCATTAGGGGTCTGATGATGAAGGCGAAGGACAGTTAAGGGAACTCCTCAACGGTTTACAGTAGCTACCTTGTGATTCGTTTTAATTAATTTATATTGATGATAACTTTGCACTCATATGGGTTATAATGCCATTACAGGTCTGATGATGGAAACCATAGACAGTTGAAGGAATTCCTCAACGATTTAAAGCAGTTACCTTGTGTTTGGGCTTGATTATTTTGTATTGATGAGAACTTTACACCTAGATGGGTTGTGACTGTCATTAGGGGTCTGATGATGAATACGAAGGACAGTTAAGGGAACTCCTCAACGGTTTACAGTAGCTACCTTGTGATTCGTTTTAATTCATTTATATTGATGAGAACTTTGCACTCATATGGGTTATAAGTGCCATTACAGGTCTGATGTTGGAGACCATAGACAGTTGAAGGAATTCCTTAACGATTTACAGCAGTTACCTTGTGTTTGGGCTTGATTAATTTTTATTGATGAGAATACTATACCCAAATGTGTTATGACTGTCATTAGGGGTCTGATGATGAAGATGAAAGACAGTTAAGGGAACTCCTCAACGGTTTACAGTAGCTACCTTGTGTTTGGACTTAATTTATTTATATTGATGAGAACTTTGCACCCATATGGGTTATAAGTGCCATTACAGGTCTGATGATGGAGACCATAGACAGTCGAGGGAATTCCTCAACGATTTACAGCAGTTACTTTTTGTTGGGCTTACTTCATACGGTTCAATATTCCAAAATATTTAGGTCGTACAAAAATAATACCCAATTAAGATTGAAGTTTTTCATAGGGCAACCACTACCTACTAGTCATGCTGATGCGTCAATTTGAGACTGAATTTAAGTAGCGTAATCGCGTCATCTCTAGCAATACTCTTTCGTTGGTTGCTAAGCAATTTATGCTTGTCACAATGCATATGGTGAAATGGAGCTGATGGTGGCTTCACCACCAGCTCCAATTCTTCTGGTTTTTACTAAGAGAAATCCTCAACAATAAACTCCTCAATTCCTTGCATCGGGAAACGAAATATTTTGTAAAAGGTGATGAGCAGTTGACATTAGGCTATTGTAACTTTGATAAATTGTTATCTAACCCACTAAAAAGTGATAAATAAAAACTTTTTGACAAAAAAAAACAACCGACTTCCAAAAAATACACTACAAAGTGAAAAATAACTTTAATTTCGGAAGTCGGTGGCAAAATCTAAAATAAAGATCCAAAGACACCGACTTCCGAAATTAAAGTTATTTTTCACTTTGTAGTGTATTTTTTGGAAGTCGGTTGTTTTTTTTGTCAAAAAGTTTTTCTTTCTTTCTTTCCTTCTTTTTCTTCACTGATTAACAATTCTTCTTACACATACATACTCATATAAGAAATCATACCTTTTCCCATGAAGGTAGTGCAGTATAATTCCTGCAATTATATACTTTTTGGTCACAAATTGATTAAATTCTTTTTACACGTCCATCGGTTTGCTTTATATTTTTCATCTTTTTTTTTAATTTTCAAAAGTTGACAATAGTTCTAAACAATTATGTCAAGAAAAAAAAATGATGGTTTTTTTGATTCCTGTCGTTGGGATTTTTCAATGAAAATTATCTTATTTCTGCATTTTAACCACGTTTCACCAGTTTAACCACGTTATGTGAATATTCAGTGTATATTATGTTTATCGACTGTACGTTCCCTGGAATTTATCGTTTCTTTTTCTTTTGATGAGTAATCCCTTCATTGGTTCGATATTCTTTTAACTTGTGCCTTGTTCTTCAATCTAAGAAGATTTCCTTTTCCTTAGATTGAAAGGCCACCTTTTTTTGGTCTTTGGCTTCCACAGCCAATTATTATTCGCCTGCTTCTTCCATCGTCTGCCAGCTGCTGAAGTCCGAGCGTGCAGAGAGCCACGGGACCGTTATTGAGCAGGGTCGACGACACAGGTCCAGGTTCTTGGAGATCAGGTGTTATATTTATTTTTTGGTTGGCGCTATAACGCTTCAGCGTCATTATAGAACGATCTAGACGATTATTATAGACGAGATCGACGAGAGACATTCTTTAGATCTTAATCAACGAATCCTATCTTTTAAGTAATTTCCTAATTTCATATTCATTAGATCTTGTAATCTATTTCAAAAGTTATCTCAACGATTTATGTAAAGAAAAACCTTAATCTTCTGTTTATTTTTGTAAAATACTTTATAGAGCTACACGAATTTCGTACGATTGCAATCGGATTTAAATTCTTCAGAATACATTTAAAATACTGTAAGATAACATTTTTTAAGTGTTTTCTCTCAAATTCGAGTTGTGATTTTTCTTTCTTAGTATTTTTGACTATTTAAATTCCAACGACAAAATCTTATTTTATTTTTCCTAATTTACTTTTATTCTACCTTCCGTATTGTTTTTATCATATTAATAAATTTTACGTGTTTTTGCTTCGTGAGTGTTTGATTGTTTTGGCTACCTCACGCTGGGGTTCGACTCCCCGGTGTGTCCTCCTCAAGTGTTACGTTGCAGTAGGTAGAAAGTATCGAACGTTTCCTGCTACGATCCTTACAACATACTCCTTTTGCTTTGTTTAATTCTTCTATTATTCGCAAACACAGTTATTTTTATAAAACCGCAAAAATCAACATTATCAGCGAGCAGGGTAATTGCGTAACACACTAACAGTAGGAATGGCTTTCATTTTTACAGTTCAACAACATTCATTGCGATTTACGTAGTTGATCAGACCAATTTTTCCAACATATGAACCAATGGATTAGCAATAGGCTTCAAAGTGGTTCAGATTGCCATTGATAAATGATATATGATTTTATTTCTGTATGTAGGTTTTTACAAACACTATTACACGTCAATCATATTTTTTTAAACTAGATGAGGTCGGAGTTTCCTATCTGACTACTCTGAGAAGAAAGGCCGAAACAAACTCATAGGTCACAGTCTCTTTTAAAGTCCAGACATAATCTTGGTCAGATCATGTGAAGACCATGTAGATTGGTATCTGAAATGGTCTTTTGAGGAAAGAACCAAATATATTGAGTGGACCTGTCCAGCCAGCGCACACATTTGTCAGTAATCGTGCAGGTCAACTCAGAACTTAAGGATAGTGTGTTACTCAATTAGGGTGCAGGTATGGTTTTTCCATACCATGACCCAAATTCCAAATAAACGCTTCACTACGTAGTTACCTATACGGCCATGTTCATAAACCTTAGCTATTATTCACACTCATATATAAATCATAACACATTGCTGAACTGAACATGCAATAAATATTGCATGTTCAGTTTTCGGGATATCAATTTTTATGCTACAGACAAGTTATGTCTAGTTCAGAATTTAGGACATCTATCCATGTTATTTTGATTTAAAAAGCCACATCAAATTTATTTCTTAAAAAAATTTAGGGGTGATGTTACATTAGAATTAAAAAAATAAGTGAATCCACTTCGTAATTATTTTTTATTGCTTAAGACACTTTTTTATTTTTGACCATGTTACGACCTTCAGCAGATCAATTTCCAGAAAAACCTTTTAAAATCTAGTCGTTTTCTAATCTCAGCGAAAATCTAAAAAAAAACTTCTCAAAATTTTATGTAATTTACAGGTATTTTTGATAGATTAGAATGCGAACGTTCCTAAAAATACAGGAATACTCCCTCAGATAGCTATGATGTATTTGACGATGGTGTACGCCACCCCAGAACTAACCTATTCAGTCAAGATTTAATTCCAACCAAACTTGCCTTTTACAGAACAGTACTACATGACAAAACTAATAAATATAAGCAGACTAAAGCCCGCAGCCCACTGTTCTACGAACTAATAAATAGTAGTAGACTATAGCCCGCAGCCCACTGTTCTACGAACTAATAAATAGTAGCAGACTATAGCCCGCAGCCCACTGTTCTACAAACTAATAAATAGTAGCAGACTATAGCTCGCAGCCCACTGTTCTACTAATTAATAAATAGTAGCAGACTATAGCCCGCAGCCCACTGTTGTACGAACTAATAAATAGTAGCAGACTATAGCCCGCAGCCAACTGTTCTACTAACTAATAAATGGTAGCAGACTATAGCCCGCAGCCCACTGTTCTACTAACTAATAAATGGTAGCAGACTATAGCCCGCAGCCCACTGTTCTACTAACTAATAAATGGTAGCAGACTATAGCCCGCAGCCCACTGTTCTACTAACTAATAAATGGTAGCAGACTATAGCCCGCAGCCCACTGTTCTACTAACTAATAAATGGTAGCAGACTATAGCCCGCAGCCCACTGTTCTAATAACTAATAAATAGTAGCAGACTATAGCCCGAAGCCCACTGTTCTACGAACTAATAAATAGTAGCAGACTATAGCCCGCAGCCCACTGTTCTACTAACTAAAAAATAGTAGCAGACTATAGCCCGCAGCCCACTGTTCTACTAACTAATAAATGGTAGCAGACTATAGCCCGCAGCCCACTGTTCTACTAACTAATAAATGGTAGCAGACTATAGCCCGCAGCCCACTGTTCTACTAACTAATAAATGGTAGCAGACTATAGCCCGCAGCCCACTGTTCTACTAACTAATAAATATTAGCAGAGTATAGCCCGCAGCCCGCTATTCTGCTAAATCAAATGCGTACATTGCATCCATTGTATGATTGTGAGTCGCGAATATATTGCGAATACTTTAACCTAATCATACCCTTACCAACCCGTAATGTTTCCGACGAAAATGCACTATACCATACAATTTAAGACCGAAACGCTCCAAACAATCGCCGTCAGGGAACCCGCTAACACCATTTAATTACTGCAAGAACCCCTTGACACAACTTAGTCTACTACCTACCCTCTTAAATTAGGGGGTGAGACGATACATTTACCCACGGACCCCCATCCTTAACAAATAAATGGTCTTGAGCTCAGACTGCATGTACGAAATTTGCGCCGACTCTGTTTACTTGGCAAAATGAGTTTCGTACTTAAAGTACGTATAGGACTAGCTTGTTTTTATTAGTTTTTGGGAAATTTCTTCAACCTCGGAGTGACGTCGATAGAACAAAGTTGTAAAAATTTGTTAGAATGAAGAATGCGTAAAGTAAATGGTCACGTGTAATACGAATAACTTTGAATACGGTTCTGTATATATTGGTTTTCACAAATAATTAGCCTAAATGTATGCGATCTTCATCATCGTGTAGTGTTAGAAAGTATTCAATTATGGGTTTGCCGTGAAACTGTGATGAAAAGACTTTCAGTCAAACATGTTGGAAGCGGAGCTGACTGCTCAAAGTGCGTCAATCGTTGAAGTTATTTTAATTTATTATAAGCTTGCTAAACCTAATGAAAGTAGTCAACATTAAGATTTCCACAAGCTTTACAACCGCGAAAAGAAAAGCGACTGCTCATTTTTGTCTGAATTAGGTATGCCACTGTCTACGAGTATCTTCAAAATTAATTATATAATGTTGTCTTCTTCGTGTCGATTGCACGACAGTAATTTAAATGTTGTTGGTCCAAAACTTCGCCACTTTTACGTAGAATATTACAAAAGTAGAATATTATTATAATGTTTTAGCCAAATCACACTTTATAAGTGCTCTATAGCTGTATCAATACTTAAATGTCCCTGAACATTAAATCGTAGATGTAATTCAGTGAAGATGTCTAATTTCCACATACTAACTGACGCAGTAAGTGTGCACGATGGAATTTAGAATGCTTTCCGGTTTGCAACACGGAGTTTCAACTTTTTACTTAAGTCTTAGTGGGAAGTGGTAACACGTGACTTTAAGTATTGCACGCTTGTGCCGTGTTCATATGGTTTGAAACGGATCTTGTGTGTTACTGATTTCAATATTTGATAATGCTTTACAAATTATAATGAGACGCGCGCACGCTTCGTAGATCTTGTGGTCGCCGTGACTTGGTCATAGTGACAATTCAATCCCAGGGTCGGTAAAGGAGAATGGCGAGAGTGCATGTAATATGGGACCCATCGTTAGAGGTAGCGTATATTATGGAAACTTATGAATAGTTAAAAAACGACATAAGACTAACAAAAAAGCAAATGGGAAGTAGTCTAAAGAAGTTGGGAGAAAAAAGATATGAAAGGTAGAAGATTATAACCTAAAATAATCTAAAAGTACTTTGAGCATGGAGTTATTGGTTATATTTAGTAGTAAAATAGCTTATTAATAGGTACATATTTACTTAAAATCCCGTGGGGGTAGGCAGACACTACAAAACGCCATCTGCTACGATTCTTAGACTTTTGCTTCGTCCACGTTCATACATCTGGGTCATAAACGCGCGTTGCAAAGTACTACGCACCTCTCCTGGACTTTATAAATGTTCCGAATGTGAATAAAAATCTCTATCAATAGGTAGGTACCTATAGGTTTCTGCTACAAATATTTAGCCAGATAAATCTTGTGTATACGAAGTACTAAGGTTCCCTTTGCATACTGCAGTGGACGAGTTGCATCGCTGGTATTTTTGGCAATAACTAGGTATACTTAATGCTGGTTTTCGTCTTTATTCAAACTCGTCTACCTACACACATCTACGTTGCCATTTAATTGATGGTTGATAAAACTGCCAGCATGCGTCTGCATCATCCGCATTAGGGCACTCTATAATTACCTTAATATCAAAACTATGCAATATTGTTGGGCTAGCATTACTTATCCAGAAACTAGATTGTGATCAGATTAAACCAAGCTGAAAGAAGCATAGGTAACAGATAAAGTAGTTCAGTAGTATCAGCATCATCCTCCTGCCCATCCTTTCATTCAACCTAGGGGTTTGTTAAATAAAAAAACTCGTTTATTCACTTTATAATTACTTATAAAATATTGAAGACATACACTCATTGTAAATAATTATTTCTTATAGCAAAAAAATACACAATTTCTTCTATATGTGCGGCACTAAATGTTGTAAATCGCATTTTCAGCAACATTAATTCATAAAATAAATTGCTACCTAGGTGAAAATTGCAAATTCTAGCATTTCTAGGAATATAGAACTTAAAATCCTTAATTATTATTAGTTTTCTGAGCCTATCAGGCACACGTCGTTTTGCAGACATTGCACTCCAAAAACAAGCAATGACGTGCTGTGTCAGCTGCTCTTCTCAATGTGGACAACAATATTTGTTCAGCAGATGTTTCCTATAATGGATTTCCAGATTTTGATGGACCAACCTCTTCAACTTCTAGCACTTGCTCTATCTGTTGAGAAGATGTAGGCTGACTGATTGAGGAAGGTGCAACAATAGCAGAACTTCTGTGAGAACTGTCCGCTACTCTCTGTGCCCATAAATAGCATAGCACGCATATCTCATCATTTAAGGTTAACTGAAACAATACCAGTAAAAAGTCGTCAAAAATACAATCACAAAAGTAATAATATATTGAGATCTCATAGCATTATTAGTAATAATAAATAGGTATATACAGGGCTACAGGTAATGTCCGCAATCCAAATCTCAGAATAAGGGGATGTAGGAGAGATAATTTGCAACCAAATTACCCCATAACCCATATACCCCCACTATGGCAGAATTTGAGTTATTTTTCATTATGTTGTTTGAAGATAAAAAAAATACAATGCATACAATTTTATTTTAATAATATTAAATGCTTGTTAATACTTCAATACATAATATTTAACCATAAAATGACAATTATCTTCAATAATTTCTAAATCAGAGCAAAATAGTATTTAAATCAGAGAGAAAATGTTTGACATTTGCATGGGGTCATATGGGGTCTTTTGGTTGTAAAACTCCTACATCCCCTTAACGGATTGCAGTCATATTACCAGTAACCCTGATATTGTTTTCATTACTAACCTGGCAGGGTCTTATCCATTCCGATACAATGTTTCCCTTTCAGATATCTCTGGTCGAAGAACCAGCCTGCTTGTGATTTTCAAAATAGATCTGCCACGTCCACCACAGACATTACGATGGTCAAGTTATGGTTGGATATCATGTTCAGGACCGTCATTTGAGTACTAGTGTGTATAACTGTTTACAATAATTGTACGAAGGAGGATCCATGTGTCACTTTGGAAAATTCTTGCCCTAATATGGGGTCCACAAGTAGTAGGATCTCCTTGCCTGGTGATGGCATGGGAGTCTTGGGGCTCACTCTGGATGTTGATTTAAACTAGATAGTAAGACAACAGAAGATACCAGTAACAATATAGTTATACCTACCAACTACAAGGTGTCTTCTTGCTCTCAAATAGTTAAGTGTAAAAAAGGTTCTATGCAAAATTCCTTGACATTATTTCATCAAAATATTCAAGGTTTTGCTTCCAAAGAATTAGAAATTGAACTATTTTTAGAAAAAAACAGGTTTGAAATGGTTTGTTTAACTGAACATTGGTTGAAAGATTATGAAATGCTAATTAATTATGAAAATTATAGTGTGGGCAGTTGTTTTAATCGAAAATCTATGCTGCGTGGGGGTTCACTAATCTTAGTTAGAAATTCTATTAAATCTAAGACTCGTAAAGATATAGTTGATCTGTGGGTAGAACATAACATTGAACTGTCCTGTGTAGAACTAGATAAGCATGTTTTAGTGTGCGTTTACAGACCCCCAAATTATCAAAACTACTCCATATTTGAGTCAGTAATGGAAGATCTTCTAGCAAAGCTTGCAACTGCTAAAAAATCGCTAATTATCTGTGGTGACTTCAATATTAATATCTTAGAAAATACTTCAAATAGCAGTCGATTATTAAGTCTTTTTAAATCATTCAATTTGTCAAATGTGTTTTCAGAACCAACCCGCATAACTAAAAATTCTGCTACATGTATTGATAATGTTTTTTGTAGCTGCGACTACTTAGATAAAGCCATCGTAAATTATCTCCCTTCCGATCACAGCGGTCAAACCATTGCTTTCAAGTCCAACACATCATTACAAAAAAATCAGATACAATCTAGACAAATAACACCTAACAATCTAAATAAATTTAATAATATCTTAATTAGTAAGTTAAGTACACCGAGCCGTATTATAAATAATTTAAATGAATTGTATGAGGAATTCTTTTCGGTAGTGCGCACCGAGTTCAATATTACTATAAAAAAGAAAACAAAAACTATTTGCTCAATTTTTTTGTTCAGTGACTGGGCAACTAAGGGTATTAGGAAAAGTAGGGAAAAATTATTTGAGCTGCATAACCTTAAACCTTATATTAACTCTGAAACTTTTAATAAATACGTCGCTACTTACTCTAAAACTTTTAAAAATATCTGCAAGGTAGCTAAAGCCTTGTACATTAGCAATAAGATCAAATCAGCCGATAATAAAATAAAGACGGTTTGGAAAATTATCAATAATTAAACTAACAGGAATAAAAGACATAATAATGATTTCAAACTCGAGACTTCTCGTGGTCCTATAAGCACTAACAAAGAAGTTGCTCAAGAATTTGTAAATTTCTTTACCAGTATCCCACTTAAAACTACTGAAACCTTAAACTCGTCACCCTCGCGTTCTATTGACATATTAAAAGCAAACGTTTCATCCTGCCCGACTGAATTTAAATTCAAGCATATAAACCCCATAATAGTATTAAAAGCTTTCAAGCAAATCAAGATTAAACTAACCGAAAATATATGGGGAATGTCTATCAAAGTGTGTTCCTCCATTATTGAGACTATAGCGCCGTACTTGGCCTTAATATTTAATTTGTGTGTGGATCAAGGAGTCTTCCCGGATCTAATGAAATACAGTAAGGTAATACCACTTTTCAAATCAGGGGATAGTAAAGACACCAATAATTATAGACCCGTATCCGTGTTGCCGGTTTTCAACAAGGTGTTTGAAAAGGTAATGCTGAATCAAATGCTCAATCATTTTAACACCAATAAAATCTTACATGATCAACAGTATGGTTTCACCAAAGGACGTTGTATGACTGACGCCGGTGTCACCTTATTAAAACACATATTTACGGCGTGAGAAGAGGCCCAAGACGCTGTAGGAATCTTTTGTGACCTCTCCAAGGCATTTGATTGCGTCGACCACGAAACCCTAGTCATGAAACTTGAGCATTACGGACTTGGAAAACTTGCTCTCAGTTTAGTAGAATCTTATTTAAATGATAGACAACAGCAAGTTCAAATAAATGGTGTCAATTCACTCGGTTTAAAAGTAAAAATGGGTGTACCACAAGGCTCGATATTGGGTTCTTTCCTATTTTTAGTATATATTAATGATCTACCCCATTTGTTAAAAAACCCTACCACAAATGGTGTTATTTGCTGACGATACTTCTTTAACTTTTTAAATTAATAGACGTGCATCAAATCTTGACGACGTAAATAATGCCCTACTGCTGATCCAAAATTGGTTCACTGCTAATAATTTAGTATTAAATGGGAATAAAACTAAGTGTATTAGATTTTCCTTACCAAATGTCAAAAGTACAAATTGTGAGATAGTATTAAATCAAGAGAAACTAGAATTCGTCGATAAAACTGTTTTCCTGGGCATAACGCTTGACTCAAGGCTTCAATGGGGTCCTCATTTAACATCCCTTTCAGGACGGCTAAGTTCAGCAGCATATGCTGTGAGAAAAATCCGTCAATTTACTGATGTAGGTACCGCGAGGCTAGTCTATTTTAGTTACTTTCATAGTATTATGTATCGGTATTTTACTATGGGGACGGGCTGCAGACGTCGAGTCTATTTTCATTCTGCAGAAAAGAGCCATCCGAGCCATATATGGCCTCCGCATGCGCGACTCTCTAAGGGAACGGATTAAAGATATTAACATCATGACGGTACCTTGTCAATATATTTATGAAAACATCATGTACGTAAGGAAAAATCTACATCTTTTTAGTAAAAGAGGTGAAAGACACAATTATATCACTAGAAATAGGGATCAATTAGTTCAACCAGGTTTCAGGCTGGCTAAAGTAGACTCATCTTTCATGGGGTACTGTTTAAAATGTTACAATAAAATACCTCCCCATATTCTTCAGCTGAATGAAACTAAATTCAAATCTTGTATAAAACGCACACTATGCAACCAAGCATATTATAAGTTGGGGGATTACATCGCTGATAAAAATGCTTGGCTCAACGCTGGTCCTGCTCCACAAGGGCGCATAAAATAATTGATTATCATTTGAAACTACTGTTGGAGGTGCTGAAGATTTAAAAAACTTATCATTGCATTGTATAAATTCAATGTTTTAGTATTGTATAATTGCATAGCACATGTGTGAGTACTATGTACCTACTATAAAGCTACCATTTAATAGGTTTTGCTTTCATTGACTTGAATGTGCGCTGGCGGCTGAGAGTATGTCATGCTCACTCTAATGTCTCGCTGGTGGTGGCGTGTGTGTTGGATCATTAAGTTCCCTTCAAAATGGTTGAGCTGAATGGTGCTGATCCATGCGTCATGTTCGTGAACGGGCGCCGTCAGTGGGGTCTGGTCATTTCTTAGCTGCCACGGCTTATTTTAATTTAATTTAATATTTGTATTGCTTTTGTATTTTTATTACGGCCGCTTTTAACGTTCTGCATCGTTCTCACATGCATAATTTCAACATGAACGATGTAATCAATATTTTGTAACCATTTTTTGATTTAAAAGAGGGTCCATGGAGTTTCTTGCCCGTTCTTCTCCATAGGTACCTACTACGCTTTGGAATGGGTAACTAGCTTCATCTTTCTGACTGACCGACCCCTTGACAATTCAAAAGTGCCTGTAATTGGTTTATTTGAAATAAATGCTTTGAGTTTGAGTTTGAGTTTGAGTGAGTAAACTATTTGAGTAAACTCCCAACATGAGTGACAAATATAGTCATCTTCAGTTATCTGAAAATATTATTACCATGATTGAAGAAACATAAAATACGTTTATAAGTTTAAGTTATAATCATGTCCTGGTTCCGGATTAAGATTGTGACTACCCCATCCAATGCTACCAAATCATGTATGATACAGGCACCCATATTGAGTAGCTGAAAGGACAGACTATCTTGTCTAGGGCAGAGTAGCTAGTAGTGCGGTTGTACAAAAATAATATTATTCCACTAATCAAGTATCTTGACTTGGCTCGCGAGGTTGAACTCCATCAGCACTACACCTAGTCACACAACATTCTTAGGAGTTTCTGTTCCCCGGAGCCCTGACCATCGGTAGCTTGGGTCCTGATACCAGTGCAGTGTTTTTAAATGTTTTTCATACTATTTTGAGGAAATATTTTAAAATGTGATTTTTACGGTTCTAAATTAATAAAGGGTAGGCAATTATTGAATTGTGATATGCATTAGACTGGCAGTAGTAGATGGTCAACACTTAAAAGCAAGCAGGAGGAGCATAATTATGATAAGACTATACGAGACTACTTAAGTAAAAGCTAACATCAAAAGAAATCTCTACTTTTGCTCGCTCCCTTTGTTTTATCTCTGATATGATTTATGTTCCTGAAATTAAACAAATTAGTTTACGAATATACTTACATCACACGGATATACCCATCTCTGGGTCCGTGGGTCATGTTAGGGCTGTACTCTTTCAACTATCTGATCACTTTGGTCAGACAAACGATGTCTCCGTAATCGAGCAATGCGCAATTGACAATCAACACAACGCATTTTAACAGTTGACAAAGTCCAAATCACTTGCAAATCGTTATCCAGAAGTAAATGCCTTAATCTAGGTTGGTGTGCAGAATAGTCAGTCCAAAGGTAAAGCCAAGTCCTCTAGAATCCATAAAATCCCAAAAATAGCATTTACAACCCACAGTAGCCGTTGAATTCAAACAATGGAATGAATTGACATGACAATTTGACACTGACGTTCCATTTTCCGTTCCATGTTTTCAATACCGTTTATAACAAAAAATAATTTATATATTTTTACGGCCTGTTTACACTGTAGATACTTTTCATGTTTCGTTTTATATGTTTTTAGTTTATTTATCAAGATGTAAGAACAAAAGAAGGAAAAGCGCCAAGCGAAAACGTACTTATGTGTAAGACGGTAAATTATTACTGTAGATTGGAATGTATCAATGTACTCGTAATTCACGACAAACGTTGCGTTCGGAAACTGCACTATGACTTATTTTTTAATAAATTAAAATCATTAATATCTTTTAATTCCCATCTCCTAGTGACTCAATATTTTTTATATAGAACTCTTATAAACTTGTTATTATAATTAATATAAACTAGCCCGTGAACGGCGCTGTGTTAATTTTTAAATAACGTGGGTCCAATCTCGCCATCCTTCTTTGGATTCACATTTTTTTTTCCAATTCTCAGTAATAACTCGTTTTTCCCCCTGCTTGTGAAAATGTTCAGTAATGACCCGTTTTTCTCCCCTGCCTGTGAAAATGTGGGTGTATGAAAAATTGTGCACTTCTGCATTCCCCTTCGGGGAATATAGGCGTAATGCTTTGCATTGTGAACAAAACAGGTCTGAACTGAGCTATAATATGAGTTTGCTGTCTTCGGTTTGGTCTTAATTTCTTAAATAATAAATTATACATAGGTTTGAATTTATGATGTTTAGTGAATAGGTATAATAGGTACCTAAAATCCTACAAAGGAGATAAAAATGGAATACTCCAAAAATCTATTGAAATCACATCTACGATATTTTAACGTTAATCCTAGTTTGGTACTGAAACTGGATAAAAACCATTACTAACTTAGCGAATATCGAGTTGTGCGAGTTGGAACTCGTCCGGATTCCTTCTTGCTTTAGCATCGATTGCATTGTTTCACGTCAACTTAGATTGGTTCACAAATTGCTGGCGACCTCGCGTTGACTTTACTGACACCGTTATAATAATACTTGTTGTACTTATGAACTGGTGGGCTAGTTTATTATGAATTGAATGTAAATTAAGAATAATCTAATTTCCTAACTTGAACTATCATCAAACTATTTGATGTCGACAAATTCCTCCGCATTGCTGTCGAATGGTAATGTACCCAAGAGACTGGCGGCATTACCACGTTGTATGGCAATGCTTAGTCTCTGGCCAAGTAAAAGGAAAAAAGGAAAGTCTCAACCAGCCGTTTGGAGATTTCGATGAACAAACCATGTATAAGCGAACCCCGCGGCCCGAGGGTTTAAACTAAAAATAATTATCTTTAAAATGTTCTATAGGAATATTAACAATTATTGGAATAAATCTTGAACTTTTCGGCCTTTATTTTTATGGGACCAATTTTGCTTGAAGTCTTGTCAAACTTTTTTAAATCCCTCACATATAATCAACTATATTATATCATTAAAAAATTAACTGAACTATTGTTGATTTTTTCTGAACTGGGTAGGTACGGTAGAAGGTACAATTTATTCGTTTTTCTATAGTAGCGTAACATGTAGTGTTGTTAAAAACAAATATTTCTATTGATTGACTACATATTTACATGCAAATTAAGGCAAAACCAAATTCTAATAGAACAGAACTTAGTAAAACCCTCGGTAACTCACTAGATACCAAAAGCACGTGCATTGTTCACTAAAGTTAAATCAGTTCGAATTACTATCGAACTACAGCACAAATTGTGTCGTACGATATTAGAATGGTTTGCTTATAATGTCATAATTGCTTTTCGGGAAAATATTAAACTTTATGCTTCCAATATGCGATTTTATCTAGTACTGTATGCAAGTAATAAGCTTTGTCGCTCGGAGGAACTGAATTTGGTGTTATTTCGGATTGAAACACCAGAATTTTGGTGTTTCGATTGTAAGTTTATTTTGAAAACGTGTGAAGCTGTTACATGTCTATTTACCTAGTGTCTCGTTTTGTTCGTCTCTGATTTACACTACATTTTGCACCTATCAATAAGCCGTAATAATGATAATGAAGCTTCCTAATTGGTCCTAGTTAAGGGCAGCAGTACAACTATATCAGGGCAAGATGCATAACATAGTTCAATTAAGTACTAGTACATCAAACTAAAAAAATATCTAAGTAAATAGTACTTACTCTTTATTACCTCAAAATTAAAGCTCACTTTATCAAAAAGTAAATGATTTTTTTTCCCATAAGAATACGTTTATTCATCAATTTGTTTTACATACATATTTCCATTATTTTCTAATTATAGAAGCCACGTACAAGTTTTACGACGTTAGAGAGACGACGAAAAATAAAATGTTAAGTGCTTCCCGCGCTAATCCGAGAAAGGGAACGAACTGGGATATAGTGGACGGTTGCACTGGACTTCAATTTGACGCAGAGTTTGAGGTCAATTGATGGTAGTGTTTATATTCAGACAGGACAAGTGAAAGTATGATAATATCATATCATACGTAGAGACATATTATTAGTGACGATTTCGCTCCACAGCATCTTTGCTAACTAGCTCAAAGTTTTTCCTGGGGTATGAGATAGTTAAATGAAACTCAAGATGACACAAGGAAGGTATTACTTTTTATCCGTTTAAGGAAAATAAAGCCAAATATTTAACCTTACACATAAAATAGCAAAAAACGCACAACATTCTTACTAATCCTTAAACGAAACTCTCGAACAGTGTAATCAGCCCCCTACGATAAAACTTTATGAACCATATTGTCCGCCCAATGAAAGGAAAAATAATGCCATATTATATAATAACCCGGGCGTTTTTGTGTGAGTTTCCTGTGCCAATCCAAAACCTCTGTTTAACGCGTGATTTCCTTCTAGCCTTGTGTTCTGTGGTGTTTTGCGAAGCGGTCGGTGCGATACGAAAGAATTATATAAGCGAGAGTGGCGAGGCGTGAGGTAGCTAAAAACATCAAACACTCACGAAGCAAAAACACGTAAAATTTATTAATATAATAAAAACTATCCGAAAGGTAGCATAAAAGTAAATTAGGAAAAAATAAAATAAGATTTTGTCGTTGGAATTTAAATAGTCAGAAATACTAAGAAAGAAAAATCACAACTCGAATTTGAGAGAAAAAACTTAAACGATGTTACCGTACAGTATTTTAAATGTATTCTGACGAATTTAAATCCGATTGCAATCGTACGAAATTCGTGTAGCTCTATAAAATGTTTTACAAAAATAACCAGAAGATTAAGGTTTTTCTTTACATAAATCGGTGAGATAACTTTTGAAATAGATTACAAGATCTAATGAATATGAAATTAGGAAATTACTTAAAAGATAGGATTCGTTGATTAAGATCTAAAGAATGTCTCTCGTCGATCTCGTCTGTAATAGTCGTCTAGATCGTCTATAATGACGCCGAAGCGTTATAGCGCCAAACAAAAAATAAATGTAACACCTGATCTCCAAGAACCTGGACCTGTGTCGTTGACCCTGCTCAATAACGGTCCCGTGGCTCTCTGCACGCTCGGAGTTCAGCAGCCGGCAGACGATGGAAGAAGTAGGCGAATAATAATTGGCTGGGTAAGCCAAAGACCAAAAAAGCTGGCCTTTCAATCTAAGGAAAAGGAAATCTTCTTAGATTAAAGAACAAGGCACAAGTTAAAAGAATATCGAACCAATGAAGGGATTACTGCCCAAAAGAAAAAGAAACGATAAATTCCAGGGAACGTACAGTCGATAAATATATACCCTGAATATTCACATAATGTGGTTAAACTGGTGAAACGTGGTTAAAATCACACCTTCGAAGAATGTTTTTAATATTAAAAAGCAGAAATAAGATAATTTTCATTGAAAAATCCCACCGACAGGAATCACAAAAAAAATAAAACTCTTGTCATAACTGTTTAGACCAATTGTCAACTTTTGAAAATTAAAAAAAATATATATAAAGCAAACCTATTGACGTGTAAAAAGAATTTAATCAATTTGTGACCAAAAAGTATATAATTGCAGGAATTATACTGCAATATGTAGTCAATAGATAGACATATTTGTATTTAACAACACTACATGTTACACTAATATAGAAAAACAAATAAATTGTAACTTCTACAGTACCTTGTTCAGAAAAATCAACAATAGTTCAGTTAATTTTTTAATGATATAGTTGATTATATGTGAGGGATTTAAAAAAAAAATGACAAGACGTAAAGCGAAATTGGTCCTTTAAAGATAAAGATTTATTGATAATTGAAACCAGGACCTCACGCTCAGTAGAAATTGTCTTATCGCTGAATCCTAATTGTTTTTTGTTCGTTCGGAAAGAAGGTCATTGGTTTGTTGTGTCGTTGTTTTCTTCTTCATTTTGTTTTTGAATTGGGGTAAAAGAAAAAATATGTTGTACATAAACGATTTACTGAAGTTCGCTGCGCTGTTAGGTATATAATTCGTTTGTTTTGTTAAGTAAGCGTATTGGACCTTGTTTTTAGAAGAAATGTTTTGAGTTTTGATGGTGTTTTGTCTAGGCGTAGTTTATACTTAATACTACTACATAATCTATCTTGGAAGATTTTTTATAAATTACACTTTTGATTTTAAAACCTACTTACAGTACAACTATTTTCTTAATATCCCCCGGCAAACTTCGTCTTTGTCGAATTTCTATCAGTTCTCTTTGCACTTGCTGCAGACCGGACGCTCTCAATCGAGTTGGAAGTATATAGAGTTATTAGTACTCTTTTAACTTAATGCAATTTACTGATAAAAATCTGACGAGTGACGGATATTAAGAAAATAGTTGTACTGTACCTACTTGCCTATTGATTTTTAGAACGCGTAATTGAAATAAATGACTTAGTTAATTACAGAACAAAATCACGCCTTGTTTCACCAAAGGTTTAGGCAAAGGTGTACCTACAGTGTACACACACATTTCGCCAGTCTTGTTTAAGTTAATCAATCCAGGTTGTTTCAAAATTGTCAATATCGCAACTGAATAAAATCATGGACAATACTCACCAAACATATATGCCGTCGTTTTTATAATCGGAACAAACATTCAAACTTACTAGTGAGTTTGTTATCAAAATCATTTAAAAAACAAATCGTTATCACGTGAGGGAGAGGCAATCATTGCGCCCTCACGCCCCTAGTCGCCGCAGGAGAAGACACCCTGGGCGTCGGGAGTCGATAGCCGACTCCCGGCCACCGTAGGCGCGAGCCTGCGGACGGCGAGCAATGGGCAGCTCGCCGTCCGGTAAGGACCAGGCCCGGGTCGACGGCGCGTTGTGATCCACGCGCGCCTCAAAGAGATGTCAGCATAATTGACGGGGTCCGATAGGGCCGATGCCTGCCGGGGTCGCGGATTGTTCGAAAGAGTTACCATGGCCCTGGCGCACAAGCAACTGAAGGAACACGGGTGGGTTTTAGTCAGTAAGAGTCTGACACGCCCTTCCGCTCCCCCCAGAGCGGGAGAGGTCATTTGATGATACCCCATCCAAAAAAAAAAAAAAAAAGGCATTACATAGTTATAGTTCAAATATTCCAACTGCAATAACTCAACAGTATGCCACTAGCAACATAATCTCAAGCCACAGGTCGCCAGTGAATCACTGAGCTCCATAATGACCCACTTCCGGGAGCTAGCCGCTAGATTCATGCAGAAATATATGGAATCCGCACTATATTCCATGATCTGAAATACCAATTCCCTTCAATACTCTAATGGCATGTCGGGATTTTACAAATTTGAAGATACGATGTAACATAATAATAAAAATTATGTGTGAAATACATGAACACTTTCCGTCAGTTTCTTAAAAACTCAAATAATAATATTTTTGTGGAAAGGTTAGGTGCGTACTCGTAGTAGTCGCAACCGGAGTGTGTGTATGACCCGCACTATAATTGCCTAACATACTTTCAATCATAATCCGAGGGTATTGAATGATATTGCTAATCCATTGCTTCAGGTTTGAATAATTCGTGTGCTTAACAACGTAAATAATGCAATGAATGTTATTGAACTGATGTATGAACGTAAACGAAGCAAAAGGATCGTAGCAGGTGGCGTTTCGTTGGCGTAGTTTCTTCCTAATCCGACAGGAAGTAGACGTGACTTTATATTTGTGTATGGACTATAGAATAAACTAAAATGAAAAAAAACCACTATACTTACTTCAATTACCCACAAAATTATCTCAACTTCTCTAATTGAATGAATGTCTCAAAGAGTAGTAAAAAATCTGGTGTTCTCATTTTGAGTACAGCCAACTACCATCATTTATCTTAAGGCACGAAAAAAGTTTTAATACAGTAAGTACCAAAATCCATTTCTCATCATTTCCTAAGTGCAACAAAATTAAAATAAAAACTTGCTTCAAGTCAATTTTCCAACCAAATTAACAAAAGCAAACACCAAAACGGTGCCAAGCATCAAATCACACTGTCGCTATGTCGAAACTTATTCAATTTGCGTTTCACTCTACAGAAGTAATCAATTGGATTTCGATAAGACGATTAATACGATTTGGAATCGAGTGCGATTCGACATTTCTGGGAATCGGTACATATCGATTTTATGGTACAACTTAGCGGTTTACCTGTAGTGAATAGCTGAGTCGTTGGAATGTTGCAAATTGTGAAGTTTCAATTTTGAGGTCGAAAGTGTAAAGAAATCCAGTAGAATGTCAGCATCAGATACATTTGCCTGACACATACTGAGCTCTACTCCCATTTGATGCAACCTTGAGATGCCTTGAGATACAGTAGACACTGTGTCTGGTAAATTACAATAGGTTTTCCCTCTATTACATGCATGAAACTTTAACATAACTGACGATACGTAGGTGCACCTACCCACTATAGATGTCTGCTTTCTACAGTAGGTGTATTAACGTGGACGAAGCAAAAAGAGTATGTTTGGATCGTAGCAGTTGACCTGTCATTTCTGCCTTCATATCCCTATACGAAAAAAACTGGGGTTAATTTATTGTTAGTTTGTATACTATGTATGTATAATATGTATGTATGATAGCGCTCGCAAATAAAAACAGTACCACAGACTAAAACAAACGTCACAACGGCTGATGACGTAACGGAAACACGAAAAACTGCAATAAATAAATAAGTGCTTTTGCATTACATTATAAAATCGCAGTAAATTAAGTATTATTTATTTCTAAGGTATTTTTTAATTTAAATATTAATTTAAAACTCTAAAAAGGAAGATGGAACATTGTAACTGTCAGTTCATTTAAATAAAATAATTGTTACATTTACAATTTAAAGTATTTATAAAGTGTTATTAATTACAAATCAAATATTGTTTGCCATTACATTATTTTTACTAAATTCAATCAAAATGTAATTGTAAAACAAATGCTAACGGAAGTCGTTGCTGTGTGACGTTAATAGTTGTTTTACACGTATAAATAGGCTCGTTCTAGTCGCAGAGCGCTGTTTATTGACCGGTTAAGTAGCCACGACCTCAGTGGTCAAAACTATAAGTTGCCCAATAGGAAAAAAAAAAACGCAGAGCGCTGAGTATTAAATTGTTTTTTGAACTGTGTGCATCTCGTTGAAAAATTAAGTTGTGTGAATCATTATTATTATTATATTATTATTTTGTGTTGTGATTATTGGTTGTTAGTTATTAAATGATAAATGATAAATGATTTTATTTCTGTCAGTAGGTTTGTACAAACACTTTTACACGTCAATCACATTTTTAAACTAGATGAGGTCGGCGTTTCCTATCTGACTATTCTGAGAAGAAAGGCCGAAACAAACTCAGAGGTCACAGTCTCTTTTAAAGTCCAGACATAATCTTGGTCAGATCATGTGAAGACCATGTAGATTGGTATCTGAAATGGTCTTTTGAGGAAAGAACCACACAGATTGAGTGGACCTGTCCAGTCAGTGCACGCATTTGTCAGTAATCGTGCAGCTCAACTCAGGAAGTCAGGACTTAAGGAGCTCAACGATTCGACGAACAATACCAAAGAAAGGACATTTGGGTAGGCCACATAAATTACTCAATCTGCCAGATCATGATCAAAATTAACTGCGAAAAAAAAGCAATAACCCACATAATCCTCACATTCACAATAATTAAAATAACATAATACTTTACAAGTAAATACGAGTAATTCCACTTTGCCCCACCAAGCCCGCCACCCTGGTGTGGCAAAGTGGACTGCCTAAAATTTTGCAGTGGAATATGCCCCACTATTCTGATTTGATGGGGCGGATAACACTAGCATAAACACTTTGTGGATTCTGCCCCACTAGGGTTGGCACCTCAGGATTTGTGTATGAAGGTTAATGAGGCGTAGCCGACGGAGTCCCGCTTCGCGGGACTCCTACTTCTGGGCGGTTTAAAAAAAAATAACCACGAAGGGGACGGCGGGGTCTTTCAGACCCCGCCGTCCCCTTCTAACCTAACCTGTCCGAGTCGGGGTGCCCCAAGTTGTACCAAATACCTGGGAACAATTTTTGTTTATCTGAGAACGAAAATATTTCGTGGCGATAGATGATATAGTAACAGTGTAACAGTAACTGTGACTCGTTGGGAATTATTATCCAAAACATTCCCAACGAGTCACACTGTTACCCGTTGAGGTGTGACTCGTTGGGAACAAGCTAATAAATACAGCAAAACTATATAATGTATTTATTTAAATCCAGGAAGATTTTATTTGTGACAGTTTTTTACAAAAGTAGAACCTTAATACACTGTTTAAATAACCATTTTGATGTATTTAGATTTACGTTTGCTTGTCTCAGACTTGTCAAATCCTAACGTCAGTGGTTACATTTTTTTTTTTTACAAACAAATGTAAAAATACATGTTAACCTTCATACACAAATCCTGAGGTGCCAACCCTAGTGGGGCAGAATCCACAAAGTGTTTATGCTAGTGTTATCCGCCCCATCAAATCAGAATAGTGGGGCATATTCCACTGCAAAATTTTAGGCAGTCCACTTTGCCACACCAGGGTGGCGGGCTTGGTGGGGCAAAGTGGAATTACGCGTAAATACTCATGTCATTGTGTATATAAAATTCAACAATGTCAATGTGTATATAAAAAATCGGACATAATGTTTGAGAACCATGTAGATTGGTGTCTGAAATGGTCTTTTGAGGAAAGAACCACACAGATTAAGTGGACCTGTCCAGTCAGTGCACGCATTTGTCAGTAACCGTGCAGCTCAACTCAGAACTTAAGGAGCTCAACGATTCGACGAACAATACCAAAGAAAGGACATTTGGGTAGGCCGCATAAACTACTTAAACTGCCAGATCAAGAATATAACTGAAACAATGACCCACATAGTCCTCATATTCTCAATAATGAAAATAATATAATACTTTTTACAGTAAATATTCATGTCTAAAATAGCTAGCAAATTAAAATCAACATTCACCGTGTAAATTTATTGGAGCAGCTCAATCCCAAGCCTTTTTGTCCTCAATATAGTCTTTCACAGTATAATAGGCTTTCTGGCATAGTTTCCGTTTTATAAAAGATTTGAATTTATTAAAGATTAGATCTTGAATGTGGCTAGGAAGTTTATTATAAAAACGTATACATTGGCATCTAAACGAGCCACCTATTTTCTTGAGCCTGGTTGTAGGAACAATAAATTTGTGTTTGTTTCTAGTATTTATATTGTGGATATCACTGTAATTTTTAAACAGATTATTATTTTTATGTGCATACAAAAGATTTTCATAAATATACTGAGAAGGCAGAGTAATTATATTAATCTCTTTAAATTTATCTCTGAGGGAGTGTCTGGGACTTAATCTATAGATTGAACGAATTGCCCTTTTTTGTAAAACGAAAATTGTCTGGATATCGGCGGCATTTCCCCACGACAGAATACCGTACGACATCACACTATGAAAATAACTAAAGTATACTAAACGGGCTGTCTCTAAATCAGTTAAACCACGAATTTTTCTAACGGCGTATGCTGCAGAGCTAAGCTTTTTTGACAATTTATCGATGTGGGGGCCCCATTGAAGCTTGGTATCCAAAGTTATGCCTAAGAAAACTGTGGTATTTTCGGGTTTCAGCACTTCACCCTTTATGAGAACATTAGTTTCTACTTGTCTAACATGAGGTATCGTAAACTTAATACATTTAGTTTTTTTCTCGTTAAGAAGTAGGTTATTAACATTAAACCAGTTAACTACTATTGCAAGGGCGCTATTTAAATTGTCAGTAATCAGCTGCTGGCGTTTCAGTATAAATAAAAGTGAAGTGTCGTCTGCAAATAACACTATATCATGTTTATCCTTTATGAGGTAAGGCAAGTCATTTATATAAATAGGAAATAAAAATGGCCCAAGAATTGAGCCCTGGGGGACCCCCATTCTTACTACCGATCCGGGTGATCTTTTTCCATTAACATCAACTCTCTGAATCCTATCACTTAAGTAAGAAGTAAAAAAATCCAGAGAGGCGTTTCGGATTCCGTAGTGGTGCAGTTTCCTGATCAATGTTTCATGAAGAACACAATCGAATGCCTTGGACAAATCGCAAAAGATTTCCAAAGCATCGCATTTGTCCTCCCATGCATCATAAACATGTCCTAAAAGTTCAACTCCGGCGGCATCAGTAGTCGAACGACCCCTCGTAAAACCGAACTGTTTGTTATGCAGTAATTTGTGTTTATTAAAAAATCCTTGCATTTGATTCAAAATAAGTTTTTCAAAAATTTTACTAAGGGTAGGAAGTACTGAAAAATGACTAACTGGTTTCATAAGCTTTCTAAAAACTATAATTGTTATATCATATTCCGTTACAGTTAAAATAAAAAGCAGTTGATGTATTCCGGATAGCAGATTTCTTAGAATCGAACATTGCACAAAATTAAGTTACTGCCATTTCAGGGTGTGAAGCGTGTTATTTTCTGCCTATTATTTGTCAATGTCAATATTGACTTTACGTATTCACGGTCACCGTTAAACATCTCTGTTGCGAGCAGTACCTACCCCCATTTTTATCAGTTTGTGTCGTTGTTAATAACTATACTACGCTAAAACGCTACACCTGTCTCTTTGTGGAATGGCTGCTTTTCATTATGAAGAAAATGCCGACATTTTGTATCTGTATGGGTTTTGTGACGGTGACGTCGCTGCAGCACGAAGAGAGTATCAAAGTACCACTAGAGTACCACTTGTCTAGTTTATACAGAAGGGTCTGCTTGAAAGCACTGAAGAATTTCACTATCGTCGTTGGCAATAAAAACGGCTCTTCGTACTGCAGCAGCATCACCATCACAAAACCAAAACAAATACAAAATGTCGGCGTATTCTTGATTTTGAAAAGCAGCCATTCCACAAGGAGACAGGCGTAGCATTTTAGCGTAGTTTAGTTGTTATCAAAAACACCAATTGATAAAAATGTGGGTAGGTACAGCTCGCGGCACGGATGTTTAGCGGTGACCGTTATTGCGAAGAAGTCAAAATTGACACAGCCTGAAATGGCAGTGACCTATTTTTGTGCAAGTTCGATTCTAAGAAATCAGCTATCCGGAATACTTCAACTACTTTTTATTCTAACTCTAACGGAATATGATATAACAATTGTAGTTTTTTGGAAAGCTTACGAAACCAGTTAGTCATTTTACTAATTTGTACGCTAACTGTCATATAGTTTTTCCCCAATAATGTACGTCGATTTACGGGAAGAATACAAAAATTAAAGATTATTGCTACTAAAGACCTTTTATTTCTAAGATTATGTAAGTATTGGGCAAGTTTTTTTTTTTAATGATCACGAATTTTTCAGCTTTCACAAAAGTATCAATTTAATGTTTAGAGTGAAGTAGTTTTTTCATAATTAATTGTTTTTGGTCACAAGTCAGAAAATTTCAAAAAAATCGAAGACCCTTCATAGCTCGGTAACCATCTAGTTTTGACCCCTAGCTAACGGGACTTAATTTGTTGCTAATGACCTCTAGTATAACCCCTTTCAAGGAAGGGGTTGAATTTCGCTGTCACCCTGTATACACTTTACCTACCCCTTTGACGAATGCAGATGTGATGTTTTACAATACAATCTGTGATTACAATGTAACAATCTATTATAGTTACTAAGGAAGTATAGAACATGAATTATGCTACGCTGTGTCTACGCCGTAGCTGTGACGTCACGGTTACGCCCACTACGCTGTCGTAGCGGTGTCAATTGGTTATGCTCTGATTCGTAGCATGCACTAATAAATCGCATTTAAAACTTCTATGGAAACGGAAAGTAAATGTCATCGTAGCATTTTAACTTTTCGTTAAAGTCAGTGTCCTGGGATGTAACCACGGTTTTATCCAGTTCTGCCGCCAATTAGTACAATATATAGTTATGCTGTTGGCCTACCTATTTTGAATAAATAAATAAATATAAAAACAATAAATAAAATATTAATAACAATATAATATAATTTTATAACAATTAAAATTACAGGCACACAAGATTTTAACTTTGTCCTTGCTAAATGTACTTACCCAACTTTACGAAGCAAACAAAAATGTACAATTTTTTAAATTGCATAGTGTTGATAATCAATAATTTTGTTATCATGGTAATACAAAATAGGCAAATACTCTCACACACACACACACACTCTGCTCGTGCTTTCATACTTTCTTTGTTTTTTACATCATGTTAGATCTCAATATCGCGCGTTCGTATTTCCGAAGATAGACGATGATTCCCGAAGCGCATACTTTTCTTGGGATATCTGTAGAGCTATTGTATTTGTAAAAGGCTAATTTTACCACCTACTTTACAAGGCCACCTGCAAGATTTGCCCCTCAAATGCAAATCCTATAATATCTAACCACCAAACATTTGTTAAAGCACCTTAATAATATCTTCACCAAAATCAATCAAACCTACTACTAGATCTACTTCAAACTCTTCAAACTTACGGTAACTAAACCAGTTATGAATTAGGTTGAACCAGTTAAACTGTTAAATTACAACTACCTAAATGCTCACTGCAGTTTAGGAACGTAAACTACTAAGTTTACGTTAAGACTCAGGTTACGGTCTATTCGTTGTTACTTTAGAAAATCGTCTGTCTGTCTCTGGCGATGGAAGTTCATTAAGATCTGAATGGTACGAAGGAATTGTCTGGTTTCTTGGGTTTAGTAGCTTTAAGAAAAGTTTGTTTTTTGTATTTTTTGAGGTATCTTTCCGGAAAAAAATTATGAATTTGTGTAGGTAAATAACCTCCAATATACTTAAATCGTAGCGTACTTAATACGTCTGGCGCAGTATCAACAGTCAGCCCAAATTCACCTGCTATAAAAGATTTAAAAAAAAAAAAAAAAATTAAGCATTTAAAAAATTTACCTACAGCTATTATTAGCAGATTTTAATAATGTAACAGTACAAAGCAATTAATTCTGGAACGACTTGAATGAATAGAAAGATTTTTAAAGATCGATTTTCAAGGACCTTTAATTTGAATCCCTACACGATGACCTTTATAACTTAATCACTCTTAATAACTCTTATTTAACCTAATCAGTAACGTTGTAATACCAGAGCTCCCAAAACGGTGAAGGAAAACCTCTAAGACATGTGACATCCACCAACAAGCAATGGGTCCACGTGTTGGATTATGGGCTGGCACTCCCTCTCACAGAGATGAAGACTGAGTCCCAGTAGTGGGATTGTAATAGGCTGGTTGTTATCACTGAAATCATCGTATTTGGTTTCTCTTTTGACTTTTGATAATTATTGAACTTCACTTCTCCGCGTTGTATTAATCATACTCAAGCCTTGCGCAGCGTTACAAATATTTACGTCATAAAGTTGAATAGGAAACTTACTCTGAGCAACCAAAACTGTTTCTTGGGATTTTCTTATTGCCAATTTTAGCACAAAACACTAAAAAGGAACTTGTGCAATGGTGGCATTATCGCGATGTCTTCAGAGAGAATTATACTTAGAGATATCAAATCGAATATAAACTGAACTTTAATAAAAGAAAATGGAACCAGCTACTATTATAGTGTTTTAACTATCAAACTCAATTTTTTCGGACATAAAGCTTTCAAGTTTTAAAACTTCAAAACATTTAACATTATATTACTCTTCTACGTTAATGATAATGTCGATGTCTTCTAAAACCACAAACTTAACATTTGGCATTTGCAATTTCAATTACACTTGTCTTTCTGACTGTTCATATTAAGATACTGCACCCTAATTACGTAACGCACAATCTATCACAATCTGAATCATTTTGAAGCCTATTGCTAATCCATTGCTTCATATGTTCGAAAAATTTGTCTGCCCAAGAACGTAAATAACGCAGCGAATGTTGTTAAACTGTCAAAATGAAACCCATTCCTACTGTTAGTGTGTTACATAATTACCCCGCGAATTTTATTTTAATATCAGTTTTCAAAGATCGTTATGACTGAAATATAGAACGTGTGAAATGTATAACTACGAATAAGTTAAAAGAAACATTTTCTTTCTTTTCTCCCCACTCCATTATTTTATTTCTGTTTGCTGTCAGATTTTCTTTCTATCTCTTCTTTATTACCATTCTTACGTCGTCCCTTTTAATATTTCAATGTTACCGTTTACTCAACTGCTAGTAAAGTTCTTATTTTTGAGAATAAGACTACACATAAAAACACACTCCTCATCATCATCTACCTTTTCCCAACTATCAGTGAGCTTCCAGTCTAACCGGATGCCGCATATAACCAGTAAAGTACATAAAATCACAACTTAACATGAAATTCTGATACACTGCTAAATCCACATTTATTGCAGTAAACTTCTCCTCTCATAATGTTACAAACTATGCTTATAAGAATAGCTCATGTCTTGATAGAATACCTTTAAGCCAGTCACAAAATGGTAGCGAGGCTGACTGCCCAAACTTTAGTAGACATACACATTTCTGCTGCAAATTTTTAAGTCCAAAATGATTTTAATCGTAATCATTTATTTGCAATAGGTATTGGTACAGTGTTGATAATTAAGTGTCTTAGTACATAGTCAGACATTTGACATGCAAAACATTACAATATATTAAATGCTAGAGTATAATATTTATGTCCATTAAATGCTAGTTTCTATTATTAATTAATAATAATTATTGTTCTTTTTAAAAGGTACCTCAATACGAACGTTTATTCCGGTGACCACACTTTGGGATCTCGCCAACACACTCACTGAATGCTTGATAATGTTGCAGCTGTGTGCCGAACTTCACTTTAATTGTGGCTACATCAAAAATCTCGACTTTGTGTTGCGATGCTCATTTATTCGTCGAACTGCAGTTTCCGTGCGTTTTGTAATGAGGTGACCAAGGGATTAGATGTGATATCGTTGTATCCGTGCTGTTCCCTATTTCGAAAGTATCCATGCAAAACTTAAGTGCTGAGAAAACTTGTCATTGTAGGAGTTTCTTTTGTATTGTAGGTACCTACTCTTCCTAATCCGATTTTTTGTATAGTTTAGAAGTCTCTTCGTATATTCATTTTACCTGAGATTTTCTACGTAGGTACTTCGCAAGTAGGTATAGATATGATAATTTAGATAGTTAATCCAGGATTGCAAAAACTGAGACCGTGATATATCTACCCAGACAAACAAAGGCACCGGTTTTTTTACAGATATAATGCCGTGAGAAGCCTCTTACTACGGACTATGTATATACTATGCGACTATGCGTACTGTTACGCATCCATTTCTATTTCCTGGTAAAATTACACACGCATGTAGCTAATAACAATAGAATAGAATACTCAAAAAAAAACAACGAATCAGCAACAAACAATAACAACAAATAAACAACAACAATAAAATGCAATTACCGATCCTTACGGCAGTTTAACTAATGACCAGTAATAAGTAATCAATGACCTTCCAGAGACATTATTACTATCCGTATACTTATGTCATGTCTACATGTACCGCTATGCGACAAAAATATAAATTACTATTAAACACATAACATCATAACATCACGCCTGTATTCCCCGAAGGGTTAGGCAGAGGTGTACCTATAGCACACCCACATTTCGCCAGTTAATTACTATTAAAATTTATTATAAAACTGGTTAAAAAATATTGTTGCTTATTTTGTACACTAAAATAGATTATTTTCAGATTCATCCTTTAAGATTAAAACGTTAAAATTCAAACGCTTTTGTTCTTTCCCTAAAATATATTTAAATGCCCTAATAAGTGTCGCATTACTTAATTCGGAATTCTATACCTCCACCTTAATTACAAAGGGTTAAATAAACAAGGGTTGAAGACAACTTTAATTTGCAGCTTCCAAAGTGGATATCACAAATATTTGTCGTAAGACCCCGTGTTTTTGAACCGCAAAACAAGCTGGTGGAATCTAGGAGATTTTATAACAGATTTCGGTAATAATTTCTTAAGCGTCTAGGTGTACGTAGTAATTATGTGTTTTTATAGTCGATAGGCGTAAAATAGTCTTCCATAAGTTTGCGGCGCAAAATAATCTTTTAGTCTTAACGGTTCGGTTCGGTTCGGTTTCGGTTTCGGTTTTGGTTTTCTTTGACAGGTCATTACATGAATGATCCTTTCAAAAAGTACTGCCATAGCTTTCATTGTTTACTTTTACAATTGCTTCGTAAAATAACAATAAAATGCATTGATATGAGAACTTATGGAATGGAACTGCACTGGAAACGGATTTTTATTGTGGGACTGCCTGAAAAGAAAACGTATCTAACGGCATATTCTTAAATAGTCATTTCTTTGTCTGTAAAGACTATGCATAACGTTTTGTTTAACGTTGTGTTTTTTCTTAAGAAATAAGTGCTGACGAAACTACTCGTACACAGATTGATAACATCAATAAACAAATACGAATCAGACAACTTTCGCCTCTAAAGACCAACTTGACCTACTTTCCCACCCTGTCCATCGCTAATTATTTTCAATTCCCGATCTCCTGGGTGTAGTCAATCATTCATAGATTTGATAGGACAATCGTAGCAAGATCTCGGATGTATGGTGAGTAGCGTGTAGCCCGAAATTCGTGACTGCTGTATGTGGTGCGTTTGAATGGAATAGTTGACTTGGCTGGTGTAATTAGTTTTGTTTACCTTCTCATCGACTCTGTGACCACGTTTAGTTGCCGAATCTGATGATTGACAATAGACAAACACGAGTTTCACAATACCGTTTTAGACATTAATTTTCTCAAAAGATTTACACAATCACTTTTAGAGAAAATACAATATTTACTTAACAATACTTAAAGCCCATTGGCGTAGCGGGTTAGTACTATGACAAAATTACATTAGGATTTCTTATCAGTTTTAGTTTTAGTGAACATTTTTTCTGAACCACCAGAAAAAATGTTCACACGAAACTAGGTGCACGACGTCGTATGCGTATCGCCACTGCGGGTAGATGTGTATGATTGAGGGATACAATACAATACATGTTTACTAAGGCCCATGACACCGTGATTGTTTCACTGCGTTTAAAGTACTTAGTTGGTTGCTATTATTATGTTTATCATTATGTATTATATTTTATGCTTGTTATTGTTATGTTATGGTGTATAACTACATAGAATTTATTTATTATGATTACTTGAGTTTTTTTATGTATTAATCTACTATATGTCTATAATAGTTAGTAGGTAGTATCAAATACGTGTGTTAAAATAGGTATGTAAATTATTATTATTTGTAAATATATTTATTTAAACATAATTTTATACAGATTAAAATATAGTTTACCTATGTATACCTATGTATATATTTTTTTTATATGTATTTGTGTGTTAGGTAGTGTATAGTTTTTTATATTTTTTTTATATGTTATACCATAATGTATTTATGTGTATTATATTCATATAATATGACTAATTGTTTACATTAGAACCTTAATTACAGATTTTTTTATGATTAATCTACAGGTATTGACATCCCTACTAGCCTAAGCTGTTTATTTTCTTACACAGAGTTGGTTATTTACCTAGATTATTGTATGCTTCGCTTGCAAACTTTCACTTTTTCAATGAATGTAATTCCAACCAATTGAACCAACACGGCATAAGTGTGAATCTGTCTCAAATTAATACAAATATTTTGAGCTAATTCCACACTAAGCTGGTAATCTACCCAATCCAAACACTCCTCTCACCTAGACTGACATTCACACGCGGTATGCATCGCTCATATTGTTTGCCGCCGCCTGTCACGACCGGCGATTCGTGCGGGAATTAATGTGTTCAGGCTTTTTTACGCTTTTTGCTACTCCGTGTTTTACAAAGGATCAAGATATAAATTCGTATGGGGAGATATGAAAAGTTGTTTCGTGATGATGTTTAGTTTTGTGTTCCATTTGTTGATGTGCATTTGTGATAATTTTTCTCGTGGTTTAGAGTGTGTCTGTCTCTTTCGTGTGCAAGTTCTATGTACAGCCACGAGCACTAATATATGTACACAATTAGTAACTTCTAAATGTGATTTTCTCCTGCTCTATTGGTTGTAATTTTAATTTGTTACGAACATAGTATGTTGGAACCTATACTGATATGTCTGTTTGTCTTATCTCAAAGTTGCAACCAATGTTACACGAGAAAATAATTTTATTTTTATTTTTATTAAGTGTACGTGTTTAAGTGTTGTGTTGTGTTCGTGTTTTATTGTGTGTGTGTACAGTGTGTGTGTGTGTATGTTGTGTGTGCGTTTTCTCGTTCTGTTTTTGTTAGGCTTTTTAAACGATGCTCTAGTTTAAAATTTGGTTTTTATTGGTAGGTAATCCTGTTTGGGGTAGGTTCCAAACATTACGTAGTATTCTTTACACCTCCGGTGTCCAGTTTCTGTAGTATCTGAAAACATAGTTTATTTACCTTTTCGATGTTATTATATCTTGGCGCATTACTTTATTGATCTTACTCGAACCACCTATTACCTATTAATGGCAGTAATCTGTTTATTTGAACACCTCTACAGCATTAACTTATCAAGCGTCGACTAGTGAGACATACAAATTGTTGCAATACTTCCGAGACTTACTTACGTTACTTTTTCAATTAATCACACACAATAATTAATCTATTCATTCATGAATATTTACGTCTCCCGTTCCTACTAATTTTATATAACAACAACAGAAATTCGATAAACATTTCATCGTGATCACCAATGGCTGCCAAACGCGGAGTCAACCGCGGTATCACCCTAAACACTTCGTTGTTGCGGTCAGGTTGGCCCTCGTTCAACATTGAACATTTTAGTGGTATTATGTGAATACCACTAAATCCGTACGCATACACACATACTGCGTACATATACTACGTTTTGTGTGTTTTTGTACGTACTGAAACATTGAGCCGCAAATACTTACACATGCCTGTAACTTGTACAAAAGTATTCAAGTAGCTTGCATGGCATAACAACTTCTGATTGGGGAATGTCCCACTCATAGGCATGAATGTTACGTGCGTTACAACTACTACATTTAAGTAGAAAAATACGGTAGAAATGCTGCACCTCGATTAAATCATAAATCATTCATCTATGGGCGAAACATGGGTAAAAATGATTAACCTCTTCGAGAGGCGATGCTTCTTATGATGGACGCTTGGGCAGACACCTCCGTCACTACTCTTATTTCTACCACGCTAGTACTCATAGACCGTCTCGATACGAGAGAAAAATAAAATCAATCGATATCAGCGGATGCTAGTAACCAAACTTTTTAGAACGACACACAGCCAAGTCTATGATTAAATAAAAGTAATAATCAGCTTGTGTTGTCCCACTGCTCGACCTAATCCTGAGCCAATATGGACCGATGTAGATTATTATGTTTATTTTGAAAAATTGCTTATTCTGCACAACTAAGTGCACATTTTATATGAAGATAGTTATTTATCGATTATCTTTTCCTATATTTAAAAATTTCTACCTATAACTAAATTTTGGCTTTCCCGAGGTTATCATATTTTATGGTTTCTCAACCAATAAACTACGTTTCCAAGGAACCGTACGTCCAATTCAGTCTAAATTAAACTCCACTTACTGCCGATACATAGTGCAGTCCTATACTCGTATGCATGCAAATTACGGGCAGCTGCGTTCTGCCGCGTCTGAGCGGCTATTACGGCTCGCCCTAATACGTATGTGATATATGGGTACGTGGAGAAGGATTGAAATGTATTTTTACTGTTGTATGACTGAATAAAATTACGTAAACTACACAAATAAATCTATTTGGAAAACGCAAAACGGAAAGCATTTATTTTTATTTTAGATGGGTTTGCTCTTGACTCTAGTCTAGGTCAGAGATGACAGAGACAAAGTCGACGATGGAGTGAGCTTACCCAGAAGAAGCCTGTTCACTCTCACTTTGAAGAGATTTGAGTTGTATGCGGTCGGAAACACAGGCGCAGGTAGAGAATTCCATTCTTTTGCTGTGCGCATTATAAAAGATGTTTGGAAGCGCTTAGTGCGAATTGGTGGAATAGCAACTAGGTAGGGATGGTAACTTGCAGTGCGCCTAGATGTCCGATGGTAGATGGGGGCCGGTGGAATGAGGTCGTGGAGTTCATGGGCACACTCGCCGAAGTACAATCTGTAGAAGACCGACAAGCAGGCAACCTTACGGCGATGAGCCAAGCTGTGAAGCTTGGCATCCACCAGTTTTGTGTCGCCAATGAGTCTCTTAGCTCTGCGTTCCCCCTAGTCAAGCGCGGCAAGTTGGTATTTAGCTGAGCCATCCCAAAAGTGGCTGCAATACTCCATGCAGGATCGGACTTGCGCTTTGTACAGGGTTAAAAGCTGTCCAGGCGTAAAGTATCGCTTCACCTTATTTAGGATGCCCAGCTTCTTAGCCGCAGTTTGGGCTTTATACTCGATGGTGGCGCCGAAGTTGAGACCAGATGTCAACTCCATGCCTAGGAGCTCGAGCCGATCAGTTACAGGAACAGATGTACCCCGAAAAGTAGGAGATTGGTTGATTTGACTCCTTTTAGCGGTAAAAAGACACGCCTGTGTTTTGGTGGCGTTAAAAGAGACCAGATTGTCATCACTCCACTGGAGACAAGGCTTAAGGTCAAATCTGTCCGTTCTACCATGGCCTCTCGCTAGGAACAAACTTTGGCCCCGCTGGTTTTTGCGCTGGACAAGTATCTCTCTGAAACAGTACTGTTATCTGCGTACCCAACAATACCAGGCTGAAGTAACTCATTGATGTGCAGCAGGAAAAAAGTTGCAGAGAGAACAGATCCTTGAGGAACTCCGGCATCAATAGCCATAAGTTCGGAGGAGCAGCCGTCTACGACTACTCTGATCGACCGTTCGCTAAGGGAGTCTGATATCCAGCTACAACAATCAGCCGTGATGCCATAAACAGGAAGTCTGCTGAGTAAACCAGCGTGCCAGACCCTGTCAAAAGCCTTCGAGATATCAAGCGATACAACAAGTGCCTCGCCGTGTTTCACGATGGCTTCGCCCCAGCAGTGCGTGACATATACAAGAAGATCGCCAGTTGACCGTCCCCGGGGAAAGCCATATTGACGGTCACTGAGGAAATCCTTGTCTTCAAGGTACGTCAGCAACTTACTGGTCAGTACCCTTTCCATAACCTTGCACAGAATGGAGGTAATGGCGATTGGACGGTAATGGGCAGGGTTTGCACGGTCGCCCTTTTTGGGCACTGGTTGTACATTTGCAAGCCTCCAGGAGTTTGGCACCGTTTTCATTTTAAGAGAGAGGCGGAACAAGCGTGTCAACACAGGAGACAGTTCAGGCGCACACTGCGTCAACACTCTCGCTGGAATACCGTCAGGCCCGCTAGCCTTGTTCACGTCTAGACTGCACAATACTCTTCGGACCTCTTTAATGTGAACTGCGATCTGTGACATCGTGGAGTCACATTGAGGTACAGTAGGTGGTTGCTTGGAGCCAGCAGCCAGACGTGAATTGCTTGCAAAGAGAGATGCAAAAAGATATGCTTTCTCAGTTGCAGAGTGAGCTAGCGAGCCATCAGGTTTCATCATTGGAGGTAAAGTGGGACGACAGAAATTCGTTTCAACCGCTTTAGACAGGGACCAGAACTGTTTACTACCCGGAGGGTGCGCTGCTAGCTTGCCCCCAATACGTCCAACATGGTCAAAACGTGCCCCACGCAGAACCTGTTTACAGAGCTTGGCGGCAGAATGAAAGGCTCTTTTCTTCGCGCGAACCCTACGCACTCTAACTTTGCGGTCGCGGGCCTTCACCCAGGCTTGGTAGGCAGACTCCTTTCGGGCCTTAGCGTGGGCGCATTCTGCATTATACCAAGGCCGGGATTTGTGTCCGAGCGGGATGTTGGAGAATGGAATAAAATAATCCATCCCCTGCCGAATCACGTCCGCAACCACGTCAACACAGCACGAGGGGTCACCCGAGGAGTTGCATACTTGCCGCCATGGATAAGACGCAAAGAAGTGCCGCATCTCATCCCAACCTGCTGACCCGTAACGCCATACTTGCCTCGTGCCTCTAGGACTCTCATCTGGAGGAGAGCAGGTCGATATGGATTTCACCAGACAGTGGTCAGATGTTCCCAGCGGGGCTGAGACCGATACTGAATGACTGTCCAGATCAGTTGCCAGCAGAAGGTCTAAGCAATTGGGTGTATGGCCGTCAACATCCGGTACCCGCGTTGCCACATTCACCATCTGGGTTAGGTCTAGCGTTAAAGCAAGCTTGCGCACCTCTAACCCGGCATGGTCAGTTTTCCGGTACGGGAACAACCACTCTTTATGGTGGGCGTTGAAGTCCCCCAGAAAAATGAGCTTCGCTGTTGGGTACCGCTGCTGGGCTACGTCAGTCGACTCCACGAGGAAATTAAAGAGCGCTGTTGTCTTCTGGTCACCGCTGTGCGATTGGTAGACGCTGATGTAGAGAGATTTCTCCACGCCAGTGTCTACAAGTAGCCATATGGCAGAAAAACCCGGTTTCTCAAAGCAACGGAGACGACGACAACAAATGTCATCGCGGACGTACACACAGACACAGACACGTACACACAGGCTGGCACCGTACTTCGGATCTCGCTACCCTCCAAAATCAGTTACCCGGAAAGCTATGTCCAGAGACCAAGACCGGTTCTGAACAGCGCAAGTGACAATCTCCTTCTCCCCCAAAGGCACTGGTACTCCCACACACCGACGGAACACAGCAAACTGCTTGGCGCTGGACTCCGGTGGGATGGTGGTCAGGCCAGCCAGGCGGCCCCTAGCGGAGCCTACCACCGCTAAGTGGGATCGTTCAGCCGTACCACAGGCAAGCCTGTGGTTCCGTTGCCCGGGGTGGACCACTAGGAGGTAGATCCCATACCACCCCAAAGAATTGTGTTTGAGAGAAAACTGGCATATCCTGGAACTAAAAATTCGAAGTCAAGTAACATCTACCAACCCTCACTTATTCCGCGTGGTGGATTACGACCCAGTCCCTCTCACAAAGGGGCGGTTTGTGTCCCAGCAGTGGGAACTTTACAGGTTCATAATAGTATATATACTCGTATATATATAAGTATATATACTCGTAGTACACCATAAACAATCTGCTTTTGACTCTATATCAAAATATCATCATGAGAGGGAGACTCCTTTTCAAAGACATTAAAAGTATGACGACCCACGAAAACAATAAGCGAGAATTAATTATTATTATATTATAATTATTTGCATAACGAATAAAAGACAATCGTCTTGTTAGAAAAAGGTATATTATGCAAGGCTGTGTCAAAGTTCTGCTAGTTTGCGAAAGCACTTTAACTGGAATAAAATAACGTTTTATAGGGGAGAAAAGCTTATCACGTATGTTTTGCAATTCATATTTATATGACAGCAATTCCTTGCACTTTCGTATTCAAATTTGATATTTCCGGGGTTTTATCTAGAATTATTATATTTTATAATCTTGGGGTTTGTTTTATTAATTTTGGCCATTCATATAAAACAGGAAGGGCTTGCGTTAGACCAGTCAACGATGGAACTAATCTAGCTTGATAGGTTTTCTCTCGCGATTTAAAGATTCATTGACTAGACTAGTAACTGATTGACTTGATTGATGGGAAAGCATAGCACACACTCAGGCGTGAGTCACGCTGTTCCAGTACTAAAGCTCACCAAAATGGTACTTAAATGAATCTTTAATAAGTCTTATTATTCAACAAACTCGCCACCGTTTTCTTTTAACTTTAATTTTGGTCGTTCGTAATTATAAAACTGTTAGCAATATCACCTCTTAAACAGATATGAAACAAGATCTACTCCACGCTAAAAATAGAACCAGCAAATGCTAAATTTAGCGTCACTTAGCAAGTCCAATAAAATAGAAGCGTATGTACCAATTCGTAGTAATTTCGGTAACAGAATTGGGGTTGGTATCGCACGGCGCTGCCATGTGGGCCGACCGATATTCCCAATGATATGGCTTGCGCCTGGTGCGTATTGGAACGGGCCAGTTTACTTGAAATATGAAATACGAAAGGTTTTGATATAGAAGCATATTTTTCTGAAATGTGTATCGAACAACTCAAAGAGTAACTGTAGATCTCGATCTACAGTTACTTTTTGAGTTGTTCGATGTGATGATGTGTATAATGTAATTATGGGTTGGATAAAATAACCTTTTTCTCAATGTCTTCTTTTTATTTGAATACTATTCTTCAAATCAAACTAATTTGATTAAAAGTTTAAGAAATTATGTTCCAGCGGGACACAGACAAAGGGCTTGCTTGCCCATTTGCACAAATGATACGCGTAATTTATACTACGGTGAAATTAGCATTTGAAATGTTATCGGCCGAATACCCACTATTTTTATAAACGTCTAAAAGTTATGATTGTGTCGTTTAAGTTATCAGGGGTTCTGCTTTTAGCCGGTATTTAAGCCAGCAGCTAAACAACGCAAGTCACTTACTCGCTCTCGTTAGATCCCTAATTACTAATGTGTAAAGAACTTGTGTGTAGTATGTTAACCTCCACTCTCCTGGCAACTAATCCTTATCTAAACGCAGCACCCCGCTGTAACAACATGTTATCTAGCCGGGTGCGGTCAAGCGTTCACAACGGAATGAATTTCCACCAGCTCTAGCTCCGCTGAATTTCTATTTTGCTATGAAAAAAGCTCACAATAAATTTATAAACGTGTTGGTAAATTGTAGATTATGTTTTTGAGAAATAATATTGAAGTAGTTGGAATTGGATTAAAAGCCACTTTGCCACATTGCGTAAGTGCTGTGCGACCCTGGTGCGTGTGGTGTGAGGCAACAACAACAGTATCTTGTCTCTAATTTCGAGCAGGCTGGACTGTCCGTACATGAATCGCTGCTGCGCCATTTCCCATAGAATGGTGCAGCCGCAGCCGCAGAAGCGTCGAATTTGTTTAGGATATAGATAACATTATCTTAATTACGAACATAGGATAATTTTTTACTAACAAATGAGTCATGGTTCTTGAATAAATAAATTGAATTGAATTGATGGTGGATAAAATTTATTTACATCCGATAGATGTGTGTGCCATTGAAATTTCCTACAAACACTTCTAAAATTTAAATTTCAAACATTTAGGTACAAGTGGTAGCAAATTGTGCAGAGAATGGTTTTGTAGTAGAATTAACTTTTTCAGGCGCATTAATTCGGTTAAGATTTTCCTGACTGTATTTTCAATTATTTATTTTTATTGGTTAGTAGAAGATACCTGCTTTCATTCCAGATCAAAATACCAGCCTATATTGTAATAAGCATCTCACAGTCTACGTCCACGATAATCAACCCAAAATCTACCTAGACTCCACAGCCGCACTCTAATTATAATTTCCCTTGTCCATCTTGTCCCATAAACCTAGTGTAATTCATGTAGATTACTATGGTATCCTGCGTGGTGTAAGCTCGTCATCACGTATGCATTGCTGTAATCACAATGCAAGTAGCAGGCCATCTTGGTTTACTGCTTAAGATAGTAACAAGGACGTCGTCATATCCGGTATACCTGTACCCCAAATTGTAAGGGTTAGGTTGGCAAATTCGATTCGGCAGTATTTGTTCATACACTGCATTTTTCATAAAACTAATTACTCTGCATTTTTTATAAAATGCAGAGTAGTAGTAAGTTTTCCGTGAAACTTAAAACCTATAATAACCTTTCCAATTCGATTGTTCACGCAATTTTCCGGCCACTCCCTTCAAGCGCCTACATGCACCCGGAACACAACAGGGATCACCATTCACGAATGTAGTATTAAGGTGACAATCGCGCAGCACACAAAGCCGCGCCACTAATTGGAAACTGTTCAACACCAAACGGATGGTCAACACGCTTGCTTGACATATAGTGTGGGACGGGAATAGTGGTCTCGTGTTTATTATGTCCTAGTATCTACCTAGTCCATCGAGACGATCAAAGAAGAAAGGTTTAAGGAAAAAGGAGATAATATAACTATTTTTTTTTTTATTTTAATGAATGTTCGAATAAATTCAAATACATAGTCAAAAAATAACTGCACCCAAATTACGAACCTCTTCATTATAAAACAAAACTAAAGTTGTAACGAGCTCAAAAAAAATGCGATTACTACAATAAAAAAATATGATATCAGGAGCCAAGACCTTTCAGCCTTGCTGCTAACCCATCTCACTAATTAGCTTTTCACCGCGATATGGTTTGACAATATAGTGAAAAGATTAATGTACTTGTATAACCCATACAACAAGAGAAATGAAAAATCCCCTAGAAATGTCCGAACGAAATCATAAATGTTGGTTTACTGCAAATAAGCAGCAACGTACTAGAATCCAAACTTTTATTACCACACAAGCTTACGCATACAAATGGAAACTAATTTCATTCAAAAATATTTTAATACCGTTCCGCATTTCCATGCACGGCAGTGTAACAGAGGAATAGGATGACCCCCTTTTTCGGTGCACAAAAAGCTCTTTTATATTGCACTGAATACTAGATTCGGTCGCCTACTGAGCGCGTTTTTTTGTTAATTTCTTTACTCAGAATATTTTTGCGTCCAAATATTTTTGCAAGGCTTTGTAAAGTTTATCTTATTACGGCGAACTTTGAGCTCAATATTTGTTGTTGGATTGTAAACTCGTTTCGAAAATATATTCCGGGTTTTTTTTTTTGTAATAATTTGTTATTTATGTTGACAAATTGTGAATCCTTAGATGTGGTTTAAATAAACATAATTTGCGTCTATTTTCTACAAAGGGATAAGCAGATTTATTTATCGTAGACTTCGATCAAGAATAGTCATTCCAGTTGTGTTAAAGTCTCGTTAATAACTATATAGAATAAAACACCCTCCTGTTGAATAACTTTCAGAATTAATTGATATTTATTTTACCGTGCAAACTTACGGAATTCAAGTCAACATTTCTATATTCGATTTAATTTCTTAGTTTTAAAAGAATCGAACCTCTATATCAAAACTGTTTCTGTAAGAAAGCCAAGTTCGAGTTGAAAATAAATTAGCCGTAAAAACAAGTAAAATCGAAAGTATCTTGGGAAAGGTAACTACTTACTTCATTCGAAAATCAAAAGTTTTTTCTTGCAAAAATATTTTTGAAAACTAGGCAACTTTGCATCGACATTTTATAGGTGACGTGTTTCTGAAAATATTGGGTGCTTACTAAAAGTAAAAATCGTAATTATTGTTGACAGAATAAAATAACTTTTTTTTTCTAACAATTATTTTGGTATAATAAGCAAGACATTTTTTTTTTCTGCCAAGTGAAAATGTGAAAACTGTCCATAAGGTCGGCTCAAAGTTTTTCAAGACCCGTCGTACAAATAGAAACAAGAAGCTCTCTGATCCTACATTGCAACTCATGAGCTCCATGGAGGAGACGCGGGAGATGATCCTGCAGTATTCAGACTACCGGCAGCTCAATAGACGGATCTCTAAGTCCTAGAAAAGTGCCCTTCACCGCTTTAATACGGATCGTATTAAAGACGTGATAGAGTGGAACAAGGGCTCCAAGGCCTTTCCAAGAGTGTCTATTGGGCAGCACCAGCTTGCGAAATTGAAGACCGATGAGGGCAGAATCGTATTCGCGAAATCTGAGCTGTTGTTATGATAAGATAAGATAAGATATAATTTATTTCTCAGTATATGATACATTAAGATCTTAACATTAATAAAAAGTTTCACATATACTACCGTTGCGGGTGTAGAAATACTATTAAAAAATAAACTACAATTAATAATATCCCCATTAATACACGTTGAGAGAGATCGAGAGGTTCTATGGACAGTTATAACCGACAACCAGTAACCCCGTTACGAATCTGGCCAACGACCCAAGAGCTAGATTGACCTGCCACGATACCGAAGACATCCCGAATTTCATCTTGTAAGAAATGAAGATGGCTCTCAAGTAGCTTAAAAACAACAAGGCCGGGTGATGACGAAATTACGGCCCAACTCCTGAAGACCGGTGGAAAACCCCGTTCTTAAGGCCCTCCAGAAGCTGTTCAATTCCGTCATACTCGAGGTTAAAACGCCACAGGCATAGAACAGAGGTTTGGGGCGGTACTCTTCTTTAAGAAGGGCAACAATGGCCATCTTACGAATTATAAGCCCATCTCAGATCTGACCCATGTCTTCAAGCTGTTTTCAAGAATCATCATGAACCGTCTCATGCGCAAGTATGAAGACTTCCAGCCTCCCAAACAAGCTGGATTCCAAAAAAATCTTTAGCACCGTAAACCACATTCATACGCTGCGGCAGGTTATTCAAAAGACCAAAGAGCCTGCCTCTCAGCTTAGCGTTTATGGACTGCGAGAAAGCCTTCGATTCGATCGAGACTTGGGCTGTACTGCAATCTCTCCAACGGTGCCAGATTGGTCATCGGTACATCAAGGTGCTGAGTGTCTGTACGAAAATGCTATTATTTCAGTCCGACTCCAGGACCAGACCTCGTATCCTATCCCTCTGCAGCAAGGTGTGAGACTGGGACACGTTATCTCTCCAAAACGGTTCACCGCTGCACTGGAGGATGTTTTGAAGGTTCTGGACTTAAACGGGCTAGGCACCAACAGCAATGGCGAGTACATCACTCACTTTCGGTTTGTCGTCAATATAGTAGTCATGGCTGAGATTATGGTGAACCTCAGTACAATGCTCGATGACCTCAGTAGAGCTTCCGAAAAAGTGAGTCTTAAAATGAACATGGACAAGAGAAAGGTCATGTGAAATGCCTATGTAGCACCAACTCTCATGAAGATCTGAGACGCTATACTTGAAGTTGTGAATGAGTATATTTACCACCGGATGCGAGAAGCATAGAACTGGTCCAAGTGGCGGTGTTTGGGGAGGCGTATATTCAGCAATGGACATCTTTCAGCTAAAATGATGATGATGAGATAAAAATGGCGTGAGATCAAAAATTTGGTCCTTATCAATTCAATTGCTATTTTATCTCATCATTTTAATCTGCACTATGCAAACCATGTATCATTTTGTGATTTTTTAATTCAAATCATATGTTAAGTGACACGCTCTGACAGGAAAAGGTCCAACAATTTCGTATTTTAATTTAAAATATCAACAAGAACCAATACGTTTTGTAAACTATTCAATCTCCCGCGCAGCAATGTCATCAAAACCATAATATTTGAACTTGCTCCAAAATTCGAACGGAACAAATTAAATTCTCCCTAAAAATCGGTAGGCAGAAAAAATGCCAACACACTTTCCAACGAACACACGAATGAAATATTAATGTTGCCATCAATTCACCTAGTTTCACCTCGGATGAGTTAAAAAATTAAAAACCAATGCTGTTTGGCTTGCGGCCAAACGCGAAACGTCGAGGGTTGCAAGAATTTAATGTGATAGTGAGGAGAAGGGAAAATTAACTGCTAGCTTCGGCCATTCTGTTATCTTAGTAATTAGGGGAATAGAAGCACTTTTGAGTCATTATGTTTGGAATCCAAGAACACTGTGGTTTGTGCAATGATTCTGAATGGTTGTTCTGATACGACTGCAGTAGGATTTTTGCGAAATTATAATTTTGAGGTGATTAATACATATCAATAACTTATATTTTCGGAAAGCTTTGTAGCAGTTTTTATATAAGTACTCGTACTAATCGCATATAATCTGACAAAATTATCATCTTTATTTCTTCTGAAAGACCATAGCTGGTCATAATCATCCTGCGATCCGCATCCACTGGATTCTCCTGACCTTCACCAGAGCGTTGTTACTGATCTTTCATTGTGAATTAAAAATGAGAAAGTCAGTCCCCCAAGCAGTCGGCCAGCCTTGAAGTCAGTTTATAAAAACGTATTATTTACAGTAAGAACAAATTGTAATTGATAAGTGCCTTTAAAATAGTTTGAAAACCCCAAACATATTACCAACCTAAGGATGGACTAAAGGACCTTTCACAAGACACTACGCAACGCTACCATTAGACCAATGAGCAGTAATGTATGAAAGAAAATATAAATATTTATAACATACTCCAAAAATGTCCGGATGAAGCTGACATAATGTAACATCATTACATTTTAAAATACCCCACTCATGGTTACACTCATACGAAAATTGCGTTTCATCTTCATTACAATATGAAATGAACTACGTCACGTCATTTTATTAAAAAAGGAAAAAAATGCTAAAATAAATGTGAAAGTTTGTGAGGATGTTTGTCACTCAAAAATAGCTAAACGAATTTGAATGTAATTGGGTACTCAGATTATAATGTGGTCTTAATTAAAAGATATAATTATTTTTATTAGGGTACATGAAGTAGTACGAGGCAAATGAAGCCACAGGCAACAGCTGGTATTAAAAATGTTTTTGGTCCGCCTTTTTTCCTTAATTTCGTAACCGTCTCCCATGTTGTGACAAAATCCGTTTTATGTATACGCTGATAGTAAATTCATGGACGAGTTAGAATGCAAATAGACACAATTCTATGGAGGTATATATTGTGTAAGACTAACAGTATTATTATATTCACGATTTAGGTTATCCAATATTGTTATTATTTGTACCAGTGATGAGTATCTGTCAGCTGTCATAGACACGTAAAAAGTCTTGTATTTTTCATCTGGTAACATTGACAGATACCCATGACTGAAGTAGTGATCGACTAATTTAATGAGTATTATTTGGCTGTTTGAAGTTGAGACTTTTGCCACCATTATTTTGAATTGTAACAGTTTGACTTTTGCACGGCACTTGTGATTGAACCGTCGTCTAACAGAGCATTGATATTTTTGCTGTGAGAATTATATCGAAGAATATCTAAACAATCGTTGTTTCATTTCTGAGTTGATGTTGAGTTTCTACAATTGTTACCGGTTAGTATTTAATGTAGGAGGTTAAAACAGAATAGTTCCATCAATCCTTGTCAGATGTTCAAAATCGCAATTAGGATTACCTAATTGTAATAACCTAACCTTTTTAATTATAAAAAGGTAGGAAATAAGTACAAAGTATAACTCAAGCAGCAAAACGTTCCCTGAAGTACTTATAAATATAAAATCGCAGATATCGTGTCTCCATCGAGTTTCGGAAAGCATTTGTAACAGGCTTCCTGCGAGAGTATTTGAAACTAAACCGGTATCTTGACAAATGTCTTTGCATTTGTGAATATACTGTTTAGTTAGCGAGAAGGACGTTTCTGTAAAACGTAAATCCATAGGTTCGTGTACGGAGTGTAGAAGTAGTTATGCATTAACGTGATCTAGTAGTCGAGAAACTTATTAGGATACCTAATATTATATAATTTAAAAATTCAACACATTTTCGCTCAACCCGAGACTCGAAGTAGACACTGGACTAACGAGGCCATCATAATATTATTTTCATATATAGGTACGACAAAGGGGAAAAAGGTTCGTTAAAACTTATAAAATCTCGTAATAAAACTTTTTAACAATTTCACCTTTCTCCTAAATAATCATATCATCAAATTACAACATTTCAATACCAAACACTGGAAAACACATGCAATTTTCACCTTTATTTTGAGATCGATAAATATCATAACCCTCAAAATTTCGGCACGAAAGTGCGTAGTTCCAATTTACGGCGTTAAGGTTCTTATTGCTACAGACATTGGGGTTAGTTTAGTACTAAGCTCAATTGGAACTAAGCGTCTTTGGTAAAGTGGAAACCCGCAATCTGCTCAGATGTTTGCAATGGTTATTTTTAAGGAAGCAGCTTTGGTATTCAAATTAAATGGTGGTGGTTTTAGTTGAATGTTCAAGGTTTTTGTTGATAGTTTTGTAACATGTAGAAATCGCATGCTTGGATAGAATTAAAACATTAAATAGGTTTGTAAGAACTTAAGCAAGCGTTTTCCTAATGATATAACTTTTTCCAAAATAATGTCTTTCCTGAAAGTGAATAGTTTATTTCAGTCAGAAATATATTCTCAACTAGTTGTTCAAAAAATATACAATATAATAATAATTTATTACTATCTATATTTTGTTTAACTGGACCATAGCCTGAGGTAAATTCAAGGCTATAATTCCACGGACATTCAATCCCAAATATTATTGATTTTAGCTTGTTGTTTGGTTTAGTGTTAGGAGGATATTTTATTGTTTTTATTTTATATTTAATGTGTATGTTCGGTAGTCATCATAATCAGCCTACAGCAGTCCACTGCTGGACATAGGCCTCTCCAATTGCACGCCATGTACCTCAATTTTCGGCAACTCTCATCCAGCTGCTACCAGCCACCCTGCGAAGATCGTCGCTCCACCTAGCCTGAGGCCGTCCTACCTTACGTTCAGTAGTCAATTAAGTTTATGTTACCATTTCATATATGGCATATATTTTTAATTTTAACTATTTGTAAATCTAAAAATTAAAATAAAAGACTAACATCCCTAACACTGCAAACCGAACAGCACATGAGCATAGCTGTTGGCAAAAAAACATATACAGTGGTTGTATATTATTTACCTAACATATCTATTTACAAAACCTTACAAACTAATCTACTAAGAACTCCTGATACCAAAAAATAAAAACAAATGAAAAATTAGAATCAATTTCCACACATCCCATCCCTTTTATCTGAATCCGAACAGATCTACCCGTGAAATATCAACACCGTGCTCCGAATTTAAAAGCAGTGGGTACTACTAATAGATTATCATAATCGTTTGACTTTTGGTTTGAAAGCCAATTTTATTGCTTTTCCTATCAAAGGGTGCAATGGATTTTAAACTGTTCATTAGCTTCGGGTTTCGAGTGCGTAAATGCATTGAGGAGTAGTGATAAATACGGTGTATAGTATGTTTGTGGTTCGGAGTAGAGTACGGTGTTCTTTCACAGGTAATTAGTACTGGGTGAACAGAACTTTTTATTTTTTTATGCCTCCATATGTTGGGTTGCCACGTTGGTCAAGTAGTTGCAAGTTCTACTGCTGAGCATGAGGTCCTAGGTTCAATCCCCTGATCGGAAAAACCAGACTCCGAGCTACTGCCCGGAGTCTGGATTTATGGCCGATTGATAGCAATAGGCTCGCCCCCCGTTACATGGGACTTAAATATAGGTGGCGAAAAGTGGATGTGCTATGGGTACTCTGTCTAACCCTTCGGGAGTGACAGGTGTGATTTTACGTTACCTTGGAACAGGAGCTAAAAGGTGATGTCATAATCAACGCTCGTTCATTTTATGTATGTAAAAATGCTATTTTATGCTGCTTCTTGTCATGTCGAAAACCACGACTATATAGTTTGAAATATCCAACACGCAGTGAGCCAGCTTAGTAATCAAAGCTGCAAGGTAAGGCTAAGTTGCACGGTGCAATTGAATAGATAGCATACCTTAAGTTGAAGCAACAACAAAGTTGCATCGCCTTAACAGCGGTTAGATGATGCAAGTCATTTGTTGCTTCAATTTTATTGAATGCCACAGGCGAGAAACATGCATCGTGTTAAGTGCTGGGAATTGAACAGTCTATGCATGTATGATTTTAAAGCAGAATCCGCACACTGCCAAACATTTTATTGTATCGTGTACTCCAGTTAGGAGAATTACGAATTTTATTACAAAAAGTAAGTACCTAATTAGGACAACGATTGCAGAACAAAAGCAACTTTTGTGAGAAGCATTTTATAAACAAAAATTCGATCCCAAAAAAATATTCTCGCGCGTACTCTTTATTGATCATTCTCCAACAAACTAATACTCTTAAAACTAGACATTATATAAACTTTGGTAGCAAAAGGGCAGTCGATACCGTCGCAGATTCAAAAACGGAAGGTTCGGTAAAAACAGAGGGTAGTCGTAAACTCGTACCGAAAAAAACCACGCTAAGCATGAAACTGAGCGCGCACAAAAACGCCCTAGTTTAATTGAATTGTTTGTGACACACTGTTGGAAAAGTTTGAGAGTAATGGTGTAGAACTCAATCACTACCTTTTAAACCAGCCATGACATTGGTTCAGGTCACTTCGTACCTAACAGTTTTTGAGGCCAGAAACTCGTACAAGTCAGGCTACGCATAGTTCTTCGCCATGCGGCGTGGGTTCTATACTCTTTCAGAATCCAACTTTGAGACTATAAATTTCCGGGTCTTCATGTACACATGTGACCCGTTATTATTCTAAGATGTGACCTTTATTTTTACAAGCATATGATGTTAAATGTGTTGAACTTTTTTTGTTAAAAAGTACGTAAATCTTAGTTTAATTTTGTAACAACTGATGATGTTGCGCTGAACTTTTTTGCTAGGCCGTTATTAATAAGCATATCAGTCTTTAATGTTCTCACTGCTGGCACAAAGGCCTCCTCTTGGTGAAAGGGAGGGGCTGTAATCCACCACTCGGGTCTAGTGCAGGTTGGTAGATGTCGCATGTCTTCGAATTTTTAGTTCTAGGACATGCCGGTTTTCTCACCGTTGAGAGCAGTGGTGATAAAATAATTAACACAAATTAAAGCACCTGTCTGGGTTCGAACCTAAGACCTACAACTCATAAGTCGAGGCCGTCATCACTGGGCCACCACTGCTCGCCGTTATTAATACATTAATTAATTAAACATATATTTTTTATATAATAAAATTACACTAAAGTGAGTACAGTGTAACCTAGACAGTAAGTCCCGCTATCAGACTTATTGATGGACAAATCTTTGTATCACGGCATGATCTACTTTCTAATTAATGAAACACAAGATCTTCTTAATAAAAACCTGGAATTCAGTCATTCGCTGACAGATAACGCACAGCCTAAACCGCTGTGTCTACACGCATGACCTGCGCATGAGTTCCTTTTATAACGTTGGTGAGCTAGTAGGAAGAAAAATCATGCCCTAAAGAGGTTAATTAAGGGCTGAAAAGTTGTATGGATGGTTGTCTTTTTCGCGTATGGGAAATACCATCGAGCATGTAGCTCGTATCTGTATCAAATGTCTACGAGTATTTAGAAGTTGCATTATTCTTTCTGAAGTTTCACAACTTCCATAACAGTAAGTATCCTCAGAAATACGTCCTCAGTTTAAGTAAGTCCATCGCAATATTCCCTCTTTATAATGCTCCAGTTCTGTTCCTAACTCCGTTGTAATTCTCAGAGAAAGGAGGTTTCTAATTGACTCGAGTTCCCTTAACCCATTTATTATGTTAAGAAAATGGAAAATAATTTTCAGACACACGTGTAACACATACCTATCACGTATTTCAGAGGTGAACACACTTATGTCTATTTCGCCAGTACTTACTGTCTTGCGGTCATTAATATACCACATGGATTCACTTGTCAACCAGCGAAGATATCAGCGTAGTCACATTTCCATAGGTCTGTTACAAAAAAAGCTCTTTCTCATTTCGTTATTTCATTATTGATATCTTTGTAATGCGAGTTGAAAATCAAAGATAATGCCTATTTACTAGAGATGCGCCGAATAGTGGTTTCACCAAATACCGAATAATATTCGGTTAAGTTCTTACCGAACCGAGTATACTACCGGATAATTCGGTTCCCCGTTCTATAGTTTTGCCGCGCAAACAAGTTTATACACGCTAGATTTCCAAAGCGCCGCGCGCGTACGGAGTGAGTGGTACCTCGCCTCCCGGTACCCGCTGTACCCCGCCCGCGCCACTGTCATTGAGTATGAAAACACAATACGGGTGCCAGATTTTAGTGCTGTTCTTGACTATTTGATTAAAATTTTGGTGTTTTGGGTGTTTTGAAAGATGATAAGTCGACGGAAAAAGTCGCGTGTGTGAAAGATCTTCAAAGAAATCGAAGATGACAGGAATATCTGTTGCCTAGACCCAATAGCCCTTATGATTGGTTGGCGAAACATAAAACTAAATATGCACATCTAGCTAGAATATTATTGAGTGCTGAAACTTTGCTGAAACTTGAGCCGAAAGATTGGTGTTCTTGCATCATAATGTACCACTGCTTGATTATAAATTTTAATTACAAATATTCTTTATTTATCTGTTTAAATTTATTGGCGCCATAGTTGAGAAAACAACATAGGTAGTTCATTCATTTAGATTATGAGATTCCTTTAATTTATTTTGCCCTAAAGGCTGATTTACAATGATCAAATAAACCAAATACATTTGGCATTTCAACCGAATGATCCGGCCGAATACGAATACCACTAAATTTGCCAAATACGCCGAATAACGACTATAAAACGAATCTTCGGCGCATCTCTACTACTTATCGATCCGTGGAAAAAACTTTAAAAAAATCTACTCTAGTAAATGCCATGATGTTTGCAAAGGCAAGTTATAAAGAACCAAATAGGCCTTTTCTTGCCCGTTCTTCTCCATAGGTACCTACTACGCTTTGGAATAGGCAACTAGCTTTATCTTTCTGACTGACCGACCCCTTGGCAATTCAAAAGTGCCTGTAATTGGTTTATTTGAAATTAATGCTTTGAGTTTGAGTTTGAATGTCTCCAAGATATTTGCAACACACGAATCAGTTAATTAACTACTAAAGTGTCTTACCATATAATAATAATATTAAGTTATCCCGGAATCTTATCTTCCTAAAAAGGTAATCTAAGTAGGGTAATAACACAAGATTAAAAGAAAAGGGCGGAAAGATGAAACACTAGCCGTAGCCTAAAATTGTAAAGTTCGTAGCTCTCGTAGTGATATTGCTACGGCGTAGCAAACCGCGTAGACCCTCAACAAAAATAGCTAGCAAGCTATGTCGTGCTAACGCGATAGTTTCTGCCCACAAGTGCATGTTTGCAGCCCCACTTAAACCCCTGAATTTATGCTAAGTACGCACTATAGCGTACTAAGCTCGCAGAATTCTAAGAGGCTCCTAGTTTGGAAGTCGGGTTAGCAAAAACGTCGTGATAGTTACTATGTAATTTTTGGTATTTATGTGCAAATTGTATATTTATTTGGCTACTATGAAAAATATAAGAATCCTTGGTAGGCTTTCGAGACCACTATTTCACTAATTTCTAGACAAGTAGCAATCGCTTTCAAATCGTTTCGTATTTCTAGGACTTCCAAAAGCTTTCCGGTAGCATATATTACGACAGTCCCAAAAAAAATTGACTTTTCCATCATTGTTTTTGCTGATAGAACCTCACTACTTTGTCTAGGCCCGTAGGCAAGCGAAGGTGCTTAAAAAATATTGGCATTCAGCTGCTCCCGGATAGACAGTGACTAAAAGCCGACCAGAACATAGTTTTAGTTGAAAAATAGCTAGGCAGAGGAACGAGCTCGTTTAAGTATCAGTATTTATTACTTTTGATACGTATTAGTTTTTAATTTGGGGCAGCGCTTGTAAGATCTTGATCAATTTAATTAAAGACGATGAACGTTTTATATTTGAGTTTTCTGTTCTTTAATACAAGTAAAGGAATGTTGAAGGAACGTAATCACAAACTATTTACTACTCACGGGTAACTTTTCTAAGAAAGCAAATCGGAGAAATATCCAGCTATGTAAATTATTCCATCATCTGTTGGTGATGTTGGTTTCTACAAAAAAATTGTGAGAAACATCAACACAAAATAAAGTATCGTCTCAAAGCTACATCAAAGTCCATTATAAATTGAGAATTTCAACCAAGTAGGTTAGAAATTGAATCAAGCGGAAGAAACAGCGTTTAAATTTTGTTTTAATAAGGCATCTAATGCCAACAATCCTTACAATACAAACATTCGCTCCATTAAAGACTTGGAATTTGAAATATCAACATTTCAGGCAAACTTCATGAATGTTCTTAGTGGCTTCTCCTTAATGCCATTATAAAATTTAACTGGCAAGCTAACTCCAACCTTCTATCTTTGTAATAAGAACGTATTAAATAGTTTACTAGCAGCAAAATAATTGTGAACGAAACTGAAGTCTATGTACTTACATTTGCATCAATCAAAGAAAAGCTTGATCTACTGTAAATCTTATTCAGTTTAGATAAGGTTGCAAATCCTCTACAACGAATTTCAGAACAGCAATGCTTAGTTGGTGGTGTTATACGAATTTGTCGGTTTATCAGGGCTCTACTTAATAATGTATGCAGCACCGCCGCAATATAAGCGCCTTTGATTTGTCTCCTCCTGTTTCGAAAGGAATAGAGGAACCGTGTGAGTGGTTTTAACTTAATTCTAAATTAAAAAATCTGATGACGTCGTTTTGAAATCTTGTTAGCTTGAAAAACCAGAGACCATAAACATTTTTACGAAATTAAAGATTTAAAATGCTTCATTAATTTTACAGCAGAAATCGGGCTCATTAGCACCCCTGATTCAGTTAGGGGTGTTTATTTTGAGGGATCTGAATTATTATATAAGAAATTCGAATCGTTCACCCGTTGTGCCACTGGCCCTTAAAGGGGTTGGGTTGAGAGATATTCTTCTACACCCACAGTTTAGTAATCACGCTTTTTATATTTAAAATATTGTATCAGTTGGAAAGGAAACCAATTAGACAAGACTTTAAATAATTCTTGAAGAAGTGAAATACTATTGAACTTATCTTAGGATCAGATTAGAAAGTTCGAATCCAGCGGAAGAACACTACTGTTTGTCTTTTAATTTGTTTTGTCACTAAACCCTGCAATTTACGACATAGCTGTTCTGAATCAATCGTCATAAATCCTGACAGCAGGTTGCGTGCTCTTACGCCAATTTATAATATCGCTACCACATTTTACTTATTTGTGCCGCCACTATGCCTCCGCTCCGTACTCCCCCCACCTCAACCCCGACGCCGAAAGTTTCAACGGAAAACATACGGGGCGCTGTATTGTTCACTCCGTTGTCGGCACCAAACGACTCGCCGTTACAGCATGCTGAATCGGAGCCTGATATACATTCACACGCAAATGTCACTGAGCGGAAAAAAAGGAAGCGTGACGAAGCAAATGCTGATATAAAGACTCTTATCAGGATCAGATTGTATTCCAATCCTCTGATTAAGACTGAGATTTTCAAACAAGAAACTAAAGTTAAAGGACAATCTTTTAAGTCGTTAAGATGAAATAGGAGAATTTGTCTGTGTCAAATGACAATCTAGTCAGGATTGGGAGCGCCTTAAAGGACTTTTTAAAAATAAAAATAATTAATTAATTGATTAACTCTATATTGAGAGTATAAGAGACGTCTTACAGATCGGGATGTAAATTACGTACTGGCTTATGAACTAACTTAGACTAAACAAACTTATTTTTATCAAATGTGCAACCTCAGCGACCACACAGATCGTGCTGGGCAAAAGTGCTTACACCCGCAATATCTGTAAGGGCTGTGGTTCCATAACTCCTCCCTCACCAAGTGCGAAATTATCGGTAATATTTGGATTCCGATGATTCCGCATACAAGACAATTTTCTCCAAAGTACTATACTAAGACATACTATAGCTAAGATTACATAGAGTAATATAGTTGCTAAACTAACACTATTTGTTTTCACTGCACTATCACTTTCCACTATTTCACTTTTTAATGTGTAAGATAGATGTTTTAAATCGTCAAAGTTTAAGTTGTTTAGATTCACTGTTTTGTTCCAGTTAATAGATGTTTCCTCTAATTTGGGTAGAACTGCGACTGGAGTTACCCGATATTGTATTCTTCCTGAATAATGATGCCTTTTGTGTAATTTAATGTCTTTCAGATAGACACTGCAGTTTTCATCAATCTTCAATAAATATGTGCCCTTGATCGGTTTCCTGATAACATCACTGGCACATGTTTCAGTAAGCATTATTTCATTTCTTGTATAAATTATCCAGTTAAAGAAGTCAATAGGCTGTACTTTTAGACTTTCCAGGTTAACTGCGAGGGGTTTACACAAACTGAGGTTTGAAGCAAAATTCATTAATTGTTCTATACACGTACTTTCAGGATACAATACAACATCGTTTTCCTTGCACAGGAACTGGTTGGCTGCCATCTCTTCACATGGGTTGGCTAGCGGTAAGTATGTAGGACCTTTCACCATAAGGTACGGGTATTTAGGGATAATAGTGGTCGTTTTGTTTTCATTGGAAATTGGAAGTGAATATATCTTGAAATAATTATACGTATTTTTATCTACTAATGGAATCTCCATAATGAATGTTATTTGCTTTTCTTTTACATAAGCTCTAACAGACATAGTTCTTTCTAGCATTAATAACGTTTTTTCCGTAACAGGATAAATTAGGCTTTCAGTTTCAGAAATATTGCTTAACAATGCTAAGAGTTCAGATGGGTCAACAATGGTTTGATGTACAACAGAAACTTTTGTAAATGATAATGCAGTTTCGATCTCATTTAAAACAGTATAAATTGACCTAAAATTACTTATAAACATATCAAACATACTTAAAACATATGTAGAGTAAATAGAGTTATTTTCTTTAGTACCTATGTTTTTTACTATTCTTTCTATGCGTTTCATGCGTTCATCCAAGATTTGAATATTTTCCTGTATAGATGTAGATTTGTTAGTAATAGAGTCAAGCATTTTTGAAATTATGGTTATTTTCTTATCCACGTGTGTTTGACCAATTTTTAGCTGAGCTAGTTGAGCATCGTACTTAATCGCGTCCTCATGAGCTAGATTACCGGTAAGTATTTTAATCATTGAGCCAAGAGGATCAATGAGGCCACGTTTAAAACGTTTTGATGGAATAAGCTGCCTGAATTTTCTGACTGTTGAATTGCGTAAGTATTCTACCTGTAATTTCATATTTTGGAACTCATTTGCGTAGGGCTTATGGATGTCAACTATATCACTAAATTCTTTGTATCTATTAATATTTAACATTAAATCATAATCTATCGCCTTAAAATCTAATATCTTAACTATGGTCCACTTATCTTTCTCTATTATCGCCTGTCCTTGTTTGACAGGTAATATACCTGGGTTATTTTTAATCTCTTGAAGTTGAAGGCCTTGGATCTTGACCGTCAGTTTCAAGATTACCACGATCAGCCACAACCTGTGAAGGACGTTTAACGTTCTTTAGAGGCACTTTACTTTGTCTTTTACCTATCTGTACTGGTACTACGTTCCTATTGGTCTTTCCTGTTACTTTTGCTCTATGATATCTAGGTTTATCTTTACTTTTTCTTATGTTAATATCCTTTACAAATATATTATCTTCCTCCTGTAAGCTTAACTCAATTTCACCGCCCTTCTTTTCTCTGGCCTTTTGTTTGGTGTTAAGAATCTTTTCGGCTATATATTTATACAGATATTTCGTTCGTTTTGCATGATCTTTAACTAACTGTTGTGTGTACGCTTTTTCTAAGTCTACATCGAATATTTTATTAGAGTCAGTGTGTCCAAATGTTGCTTCAAAAGGTGTTAATCCAGTGGTGGAGTGTATTGTATGATTGTATGCCATTATGGAATAGGTCATCACAGATGCGGCATCCATACATTTACGTTCATACTTCGCAAGCCTATATATCTCTATTATGGTGGAATGGAATCGCTCTACGATGCCAGTAGAGTTAGGATTATTTGGCGTTGTTATGTGTATTTCTATTTTGTACATAGACAAAAGTTCGCGCATAAGTTCATTATTGAATTCAGTGCCAGGGTCACAGGATATTTTCCTGGGAACACCGTATATTGAAAAATACTTTAATAGAGCTCGCGCTACTTCTGTCGTTTGCCTACTTGAAATTTCAATAGCCTGTCCTAATTTGCTGAATGCGTCTACCAGCGTTAGGTAATATTTACTTTCTATATTAAATAAGTCAATGAATATTTCTTGAAAAGGGGCATCTTGTGTCTGTGTTAATTGTAACATTGGTTTAATGGGCTTTCTGTCGTACTTCATTAGTTTGCAAGGCTCACATATATTTATAATTGCCGCTACCGAATCTTGCATGTTTTCCCAATAATAGTTTCTGCGAATTCTAACCATAGTTTCTTTAATTCCCCTATGACATGTTTTTCCTTCGTGATGTTTTAGTATAACAGACTTTTGTTCTTTTTCATCTTCTATATATATTACTCTGTCTGTACACTCGAAGAACTGCACTGAGTCTTTCTTAAAGATTTCTATAATAACTTTAGTAAATAGCCGTCTATGTATGTCGTTCTCAAAGTAAATAAAGTATTTACGCTTAGGTGTAACATATTCTTTTAAGAATTGCTTTATTAATTCTTCATTATCTAATGGAAGAAATACTTCTAAAACTTTTTGATTTTTCCTAGATAAATTTTGAACTTGTATTTTATTTTGAAACCAGGTGAACACCAATATTTGGTTTGGTTTGGTGTCAATTGCCTCTCTTAAGATTGGAATCCCTAGTGAGTCTGGTTCTATGTTGGAAGCTACTGTACTTGTTCTGCTGCTACTGGTTATTGAACGAATAGGGAAGTTATCTTGAAATAGGTCCGCAGGTGCAGTCACGTCAGAGTCAGAATCTGAAATGGTTACTATTTCTGTGTCATTTTCTATTTCAGCTTTAGTAGTAAATTTTTCAAGTTCTTTTAATTGTTTTATTACTTTTTATATTTCAGATTCATCTACGTTAACATCCATTGACATGTCATCTTTGGAATCTATAGCATTAAGTTTTATGCGTGACAATGCATCTGCATTACTATTTTGTTTGCCATTTTTATAAATAATTGTGAAGTCATATTCTTGGAGGCGGAGGCGCCAACGAGTCAATTTACTATTGGGTTCTTTCAGGGAATAAAGCCAGGCAAGAGGTCTATGGTCTGTAAAAATTTGAAATTTATGTCCGTACAAATAGGGTCTAAAGTGTTTCACGGCCCAAATAATAGCTAAGAGCTCTCGTTCAATTGTGCTATAACGTGTTTCAGTGTCGCTAAGGGTTCGACTAGCATATGCGACTGGTTTGTCTGCTCCGATAGGTCCTTGGGATAGGACAGCACCGAGTGCCACGTTAGAGGCGTCAGTTGCCAAAATATAGGGTTTAGTCGAGTCAGGGTATTGTAATAAAGGGGTATTAGTCAGTACTTCTTTGCATTTTTCGAAGGCATCTATGTAGTTTTGGTCTATGATAATTTTGTTTCGTTTCTTTAGACAAGACGTTAGGGGCTGGGTGATTCTAGCAAAATCTTTAATGAATTTTCTATAGTATCCGACCAGCCCAAGAAAACTTTTTATTTCTGTTGTCGTTCTAGGGAGAGGATAATCTATAATAGCTTTAATTTTATCATTGTTTGGTTTTAGTCCGTCTCTTGTTATGGTATGGCCTAGGTATAAAACTTCTTTTCGTAAAAATTCCGATTTATCCAGTTGTATTTTTAAGTTAGTCTGTCGTAGTCGGTCAAAAACGGCTCTAAGTTTCTGTAGGTGGTCCTGAAGGCTAGAAGAATAGACAATAACATCATCTAAATAAATGAGGCAATGTATACCTTGGAGACCTCTCATAATGTTGTCCATGGCTCGTTGAAAGGTTGCCGGCGCTGTTTTAAGTCCGAACGGCATTCTCAAGAACTCATAATGGCCGTTCTGGGTGCTAAATGCAGTTTTTGGTATGTCATCGTTATTTAACTCAATTTGGTGGTAGCCACTAGCTAAATCAAGTGTTGTAAAGTAAACGCTTTTGCCCAATTTGTCAAAAAGGTCAGTAATGTTAGGAAGGGGGTATTTGTCGTCAACTGTAATGTCGTTAAGTCTTCTATAGTCGATTACCATTCTGTATTTGATTTCACCAGAAGCATCTAGCTTTTTGGGAACGAGATGGACTGGTGAGCTCCAGGGGGAAAAGGATTCTTGGATCACGTTATCTTTCAAAAGTTTTTCCACTTGTTTATTAATTTCTGCTGCTTGAGCAGGGGCTTGTCTATATGGTTTAGTATAAATCGGGACTTCATTCTTTGTCCTAATACAGTGTTTTACCTGATTAGTGAAGCTTAAAGGTATTTGTTCACAATAGAATATGTCTTTATATTCTTCACATAATTGTCGTATAGATGCTCGTTCTTCGTCATTCGTGTGGTCTAGTCGCAATTTAGTTAGATTATCGCGTAATAATATTTCAGTCTCTATATTTTGGTCATCTATGGAATTTATATGGCATTTATTTTCCTCGTATTTAGATACTATGAACGGCTTGATGACACATAATTCTATCTGTTTATCAAGAGTGTTTTGTATGATGGTGGTTGCAAAACCATTTACACATTTCACAAGAGCAGTAGGCATTCGTACTCCTTCACCGAATTCCGTATAATCTAATATTCCTACACCATTTAATAAATTGGTTGGTAATTTTGCTCTAATTTCTGATCTCGGTGGAAGTAATACAACATGTATAATATTAATATCCGTATCTATGCATATAGGTATTTCAGCTGTCTTTGTTAGTAGAACATGTTTCTTTAAATCTATAACAGCTTCTAACTGATTTAAAAGATCATTTCCTATCAACCCGTCGTATAACGAATCTACGTTGTATACATAGAACTTATGATGATCTTTACTTTGAAATACAGGAAACAGGGGAATTTGCAATACCTGATTATGTTTACTTGAAGCGTGCGTACTTACTACTTCAAATGGTTCGTATGATATGTAGTTAGGAAAATAGGTAGTCGCTATTCTAGGATGTATAAATGAACGAGTACTACCAGTGTCGATCATGAATTTTCCGTCTATTTCCGGTATGTAAATATGTGGCAATTTTAATTTTAACGTATTATAATTTAATATAATTTTTTCAGGTCCGGCCGGTCTATGGAGGCTCGTATGTAAAAATTTTTTACTTGTTCTGATTCAGTAGTATTGTCTTTATTTTTAATTTGTTCATTTTTCCCTAAGTCTTGTGTAGGGGTTTCGGGTACAGAGTCTATTGGAAAATCATTTTCTTCACTAGGGAAATATTTAGATAAATCATAACAATATTCGTATTCCGCAGGGTAAGTAAAATAGTCATTATAAGAAGGGTAGAGTTCTAATTCATTTGTAGGGAATCCCTGCTGAACTGCTCTTTGCGGAGCAGTTCTCATAGTAGCATCGGTGATATCTGGTTGAGGTTTGTTTTGTTGTGGAATCGGAGCACGATTATTACTTCCAAACTGACGCGGAAGCATTGGCATCATTTGTTGATAACCAAGGGGTCTATAACCAAAATTAGGTCGGTAACCAAATTGCGGCGGCACCAAATTTTGTTTACTCGTACCAAGTTGACCTTGATTGTGCCCTGGCATAATAATTGGCCTATTAGGTGGAATCCCGAAATTAAATTTAGGTGTTGCACCAACATTATTTTTAAATGATGGATTTTGTTGCATCATTGGTATCGGCCTGAAACCTGGTGGCTGCGGGAATAAACCAAATTTAAATGTTGGTTGTGGTGTAACTGTGCTGCTAGCCTGCGGTTTAGTATTATGGTTTGGATTTAACATTTTAGCGCGCATCTGATACTGATCATAAAAATTAACTTCTTCCAAAACTACAGATAAGGCCTCTTCCAATGTGCGTGGATTTTTCAGACGCACAATACGTACCATGTTTTCTGGTAAATTATATAAAAATACCTGTAAGGCTGAGTTATTATAAATAGTAGTCTTACTTACTCGCAAATTTTGATCACTAATTTGGTTAACCTTTGACAACAACACTGATTTTACTGTTTGAATTCGTGCACAAAAATCAGTGTGACTCTCATTATTTTTAATCTTTAAAGTTTCTAATTCGATAGCCAAACACTCTTCGCTTCGCGGATCGCCAAAATGTAACTCTAGCAATTCCTTGAATTCCGCCCACGATCGAATGTCTCCGCGCTCGCTGATAAGCGCGGCTGCGTCACCCGTTAAGCGGCTAGTCACAACATGCATTAAGTATTCCTGTTGTAATTCTGATGACTTAAACTTATCGATAATATAGTCACATTTGCGCAAGAATAAATTCAAATGACGTTTATTACCATCAAAACTGGGTAGAATTTTGTACAATTCATTTGGGATAAGTTTAATTTCTGACATTTTGGTACTTATTTAAATTATGTCTTAAGTAATAATTAACTCTATGAACTCTATGAACTCTACCAATATTACTTATTACAATAATTACTACTAGTATAGCTATTAAGTGTTTCTGAACTCAATATGTATACTTTATACTTATTTAGTGTTTAAAAACAGTTGTATGTTAACTAAAGTATTCTTAAATTACACTTATACTCGTAATACTTAATTATTTAAGAAAACCATAAAACAGTCAAAATGGAAAACTTCCAATTCCAAGTTTACCGAAAGGATATGGACACGGATATCAAGGAGGTGAAAAGTCGTACTCACCAGCCTGCCACGCCCATCATCAGCTCTCAGCACTCCTCGTCACCGACGATATTTATTTGGTTCGTTGGATCACCTTGCCGTACACCACGCGTACCGTTGTGAAAATCGGGAAAAGTCTAATCGCGAAAAATCACTTAACGCGTGACAGCTTCCTCAGTGATCCTACCGGCTGCGCCAGTCAGGATTGGGAGCGCCGTAAAGGACTTTTTAAAAATAAAAATAATTAATTAATTGATTAACTCTATATTGAGAGTATAAGAGACGTCTTACAGATCGGGATGTAAATTACGTACTGGCTTATGAACTAACTTAGACTAAACAAACTTATTTTTATCAAATGTGCAACCTCAGCGACCACACAGATCGTGCTGGGCAAAAGTGCTTACACCCGCAATATCTGTAAGGGCTGTGGTTCCATAACTATCTTGTTGTTTATTCCATCTCTACCTCCAATTTTTTATCTAATTCTAAATCTAATTCCAATTCACAAATTTTCTACCTTTTTAAGTTTAGAATGATTTTGCTCCGCTAGTTCATTAAATCTAACCTGTGTTTTTCTTTCGCATTGTCTACCTTTCTTTTCTATTTACCATTCTAAAACAGCCCTCCTCCTCCTCCCCCCCTCTTCTTTTAATTTTCGCTAAACCCGTTCATCTTTCTCTCACTTCCTACATTACGGCCATCATGACCAGCCTAATCAAAATAACTAGCTCGGTCAATAACTTATTTCGTCTCTACAGTATTCTGCTTGTCCTCATTATGTGAATTATGGATGAGTTGAGACACGGCTCGTAACGACATGCAGATTAAGCCCACAATATGGAGGCAGGGATGGCATGTAATGGATGTCGGAAAATAAGAGGAGGTACTTTAGTGTTAGATGGTGCGTGTAATTTGGATAGAACATGTGGAAAGGGTGGAGGTATTGAAGACCGGTTTGGATAAAAAGGCTGCGTATTAGGATCCTGACAAGTTTTATATATGATAGTGGAATGCTTATAATACCAGCCAAATTGTTGTTCCACTGCAGGGCTCAGGCCTCTTCTCGTACAGAGAAGGCACAAGCATTATTCAACACGCATGCTCAAGGCAGATTCGCGATTTCAGACTTATATTAATTATAAGTCTGGGGTATGATTGTGGAAATTACTATGCAGAAATAGTTCTGGGTTTCATGGTCGTGTACTTGTGTACTGTGGGGATGCTACGTGTATCTAATAATTATTAGGGGAACGTAAAGGCAAAACACGTAGTATTCTTTAGAATGTGATTATATTAATATCAAGGAATTATACACCGGCAGGCCCTAGCTCTGCCTGTCTACTTCTTAAACAAACTACCATCACTTTTTCTTTTTTTTCTTATTTTAAACTTGCTTGACTGTTCGAGGCAAACCAACGATAATGTATATCCACCCAGTCAACATAAGGTTGACACATGCAGACAACCTCTACAGTACATTGTTGCCGCTTATCCAGTTTTAAATAGCTTCAAGAATTATGATCCTAAAAGTGAACCCCAAATCAAACAATATCATAAAATGGGCGACAGTCTTCACCTATTTTATTGATCAACCTTTACAAAAAAAACTTTACGTCAAAACAAAACAATATTTCCCTCACTGTCCTTCCAGCTATCCGAAAACAAACTTCAGCCTTCCACCTTCACAAAATTTTGCCCATACGCGAAATTAAACTGTCTTATCAGTTCAAAGTTACCAACTCCAACATACAATACACTTTCACGGTGTCTCTGCATTAATTTATTCTACCTGCGATCCTGCCACAGTTTGAGTTCTGACTTTGAACAGATTTATATATAATTAAGTGGCTATGTATGTACCGAAATGGGATTTTGACAAACATTTTATGACGAGGTAAAGCTTCGTTGTTATGATGTAAACATATGTTATGTTTGCCTGTAACCGAAGAATGTAGGCAGAAGTGTTTAGTGCACCCACATTTTGCGTATCATTGAGTCCCATGTAACAGTCCGGTTGATGGTAATACAGACTACCATTGGACAAAACTACCATTGAGTTTTTTTTTTGCTGGGACATAGAATGGATAGATAACAGCTATGTGATGGGTCTTTTTACACCCTTTATTATACGTTTGATCGCTCAGCATGCACATGCGACCCGTAAATCAACGCAGCAATTCCGAGTGTGAGATCCTTTCACAGTTTGAATTATATGTTTTATAACAAATATAAACAAAACATTTGACTGCTTCGTTGGTCTAGTGGTCGCAAGCGCTACTGCTGAGCATGAGATCCTGGGTTCGATTCCCGGGTCGGGCAAAGTGTTATCGGGTTTTTCCATCTGGAATTTCTCGGTAGCAGCCCGGAGTCTGGATTCATGCCCGGTTGATGGCAATAGGCTCGCCCCCTATTACATGGGACTTAAACATAACTGGCGAAATGTGGGTGTGCTATAGGTACACCTCTGTCTAACCCTTCGGGGAATACAGGCGTGATGTTATGATGTTAACAAACATAAATAGAATATATATATATGATTGTTTCTGACAAATATTTGATGGTAAACTTTGATAGCTTCGTTATTAATAAGTAAATAACTATAAAACGTGGCCTTGATTTGGGATTTAATCATAGTTGGAAAATATTTTATTTAATTTAGACGGTATTACTAAAAGTTTTACTCGTGTATTTCATGTCTGCTTATAGAAGGGTACTAAAAACACCAAATACCATTTTCCGATTCAAAAATTCCCTAAACAATACGGTTTTTTGTTTTAGAACGAGGCATCGTAATTATAATTTTGGATAGCAGAGAAGCTCCTTCTATATCATTGTTAATTCCGAGCGATGTTGTCACACATATGGCATATAATATGTATTTCACCATTCATATAGGTATATTTTTTTAATATTTTGTCAAGAACACAGAACTTATTAGAAGCTAAAGAAACGGGCTATAACTGAGCCAACATTGACACAGAATTTACAAAACCGAAGATTCAAAAAAAAAATGCTGTTTATTTATTCCATTTGTTTTGAATAATCTTCCCCACCCACATTAACTACGAGAATTTACTCGTATTATGGCGCAAAATATAACTAACTACGCAAAATCTACTAAAAGTAGTCTTACAATGTCCTGAGTATTTTCATAATACTGCCTCTTATCCTCACACTACCAAAACTTCAAAGAAACCATCCGTAGCTCTATCCCTATCGTTATTTACTCGAGATAAACAAATTGTACGGGCATTAGAGCCAAAGGAAAAACCAAATGAAACATAGTTGGTATAGAGATAACAAGATTACTTAATTCTGATTGTGCTGGGATTGTTGTGTCCAAATTTCAAGCTTCTTAGGATTTGGACTAACCGGGACTATCTACTAAGCCAAGAAAATAAAATGGAATAATCCGGAAAAAAATGGAGTAACTGATAAAGCTGGTATGAGTAAGCGAGTAAGCGATATACTCCCGAACAAGATGTACAGACTGTCAAGGAGAGGTGTGTTTAAGCAATTTTCAATCAAATTCCTTTCCCACAGAGCGGGCGCATGTTAACTTTTTGAATTGTCATTTTCATCCAAAATGTCCACTTTAAACTTGTCTGACATTCGCATCTAGAGAATGTTCTACTTCTTCTTGGCCAAGCAAAGGGTTATTACTTATTCCCTAGGTTACTAAATACCCTTTTGCTGGGTCTAGATAGCTCTCGGAGATTAGTCTTTACTTAAGCTTTTTATGTACTTTTGTGAGGTTTTATATGCTTGAAGACAGATTTGCACGGTGCTCTTTAATTGCGTGTGGCATACCATTAGTTGAATCAACAATAAAAGTTGCACCATCGAATCAATGTTTAGACGATGCAAGTTATTGCTTGTTTCAATGTTATAGTATGCCACAGTCCAGAATGTTTCATCATGTAAATGGGGTATTATGCATCGCACTAGTCCTCACTTGTTTCTTTTACCAGCTCCCTTCCACAACTAGGTATTACCGCTTATCTTAAGCACCATCCCTAAACAATACAAAAGCCACCATTTTGTTGTTTTCAAACTCGCTTATGTCATGAGTATCTAATTAAAGTAACAAATTAACTAGTAGCAAGCAACTTTACACGGTAAAGGAGGATGTAAGAAATAATCTGCTATTCTTAGAGGCATAAGTTTCAAGTTTCAAATGTATAGGGGCAAGAAGCAGCTTAGGGGCGCATGGTGGTGATAGCCAACATAAAAAATGGAGGTTCTATTTGTCTTTTAATCTATTGCATAGCTTCTATCGCGGGCCTTGAGCGCGGGGACCGGAGCCAGAAATTCCGTAACGAAAAAAAACCTCACGCTCCCCACTCCGACGGGCACGGAGGTGTGGCTTGAAGGCCGTGCATTGTCTAACGTCGTTTCTTTTCGGCAGTCTTCGACACGGTGTTTGTGTGCGTGCAACTAGACGTATTATACGACTCTACGAAGCTCGCACGAATCGACACGAGCTGCTCCGAAATCGGACGAATACATAAGCAGCTGTTTATGAGAAAGTATATAGGTGTATAGGTATTTATCAAAAAGTGTAACTTGAATTAATATTTATTTCCATTTACTTTCGTACCATTTATCATTTACCAGTCGGACACCATACATTTATTATAATCACCACTATCTTAAAACTCAATATCCCAATATCTCGGAAACGGCTGGGAATATCAAAATTCTGATCAAATTCCCCCCTATAACCCGCCTCTCAAATAGTACATACATACAGACAAGCCCCTTTGACCCCCCTTTTTTGACCCCCTCTTTTTCGACCCCAATATTAAGTTGTATTATATTTATTTATATTTAAATCAATCCCACTTATATATGATCCCGGGACCCCCCCGCGTCACCCCTTTTGACCAACCCCTCCACCCGTCCAGGGCTACTTCACCCCCCCGGGTCTTAACTTTTGAACCGGAGGTCGTAGAGGTATCGAGTTTGGGGTCTTTGGAATCGGCAGTAAAGGGCCTATCTTTTGGCCCCGATAAGGTTAGGATCAAGCGCCCCATTTTAAATTTATTTTAGATTTAAAAAATTTAAATTCTTATTTCTTATTCTTATACAAAATGCTATGCAATAGCTTTACCGCGGCAGTCCCCGAGTGCCACACGTCTTTTTTGTTGTTTGTACGATGCTCCCTCATATCTTTGGTATTTTAAGGTGGTTTCTGTATTATGCAGAAGGGATTTCATTTTATCTTTTGTGTTTCTTTTTTTGCAAAATCGTTGTTTAAAAAACATTTAGTTGACCGAGCGAGCACGCAGCGCGAGCGAAGCGTCTCCGTTTCAACTTGGGCAAAAATGCTTTCGTATGTCCGGATGTCCGGCGAATGGTTGTTCTCCTCTGCAGGTCGCATGTCTCAACCAATTCTCGTGAAATTTTGTGAGCAGGTTTAATATGGAATATTATTGTCGATTCAGTTTTCCGAAAATTTTCAAAATGATAATTTTATGGGGTTTCAAAACGTATAAAAAATCTTATTTCAGCCATTTCGCGCCCTTTGCGCGTGGATTTTAGGGATTTTGTTTTAAATTATAAATGATTTTATTTCTGTAAGTAGGTTTGTACAAACACTTTTACACGTCAATCATATTTTAAAAACTAGATGAGCTCGGCGTTTTTTTATCTGACTACTCTGAGAAGAAAGGCCGAAACTAACTCAGAGGTCAGTCTCTTTTAAAGTCCAGACATAATCTTGGTCAGTTCATGTGAAAACCATATAGGTAGATTTGTATCTAAAATGGTCTTTTGAGGATAATCCACACAGATTTAGTGGACCTGTCCAGTCAGTGCACGCAACTGTCAGTAATCGTGCAGCTCAACTCAGAACTTAAGGAGCTCAACGATTCGACGAACAATAACAAAGAAAGGACATTTGGGGTGGGCGCAAAAATTACTCAAACTGTCAGACCATGATTAAAACTAACTGAACGAAAAAAAAAACAATGACCCACATAGTCTTCACATTCACAGTATTAAAATAATAATATTATTTTATTCATGTCATTTTGTAAGTATATAAAATTCATCAATGTCAATGTGCAGATATATAAAAATCCGGAAATAATGTTGGTCAAATAATCTGAGGACCATGTAGATTAGTGTCTAAAATGGTCTTTTGAGGAAAGAACCATACAGATTTGAGTGGACCTGTCCAGTCAGTGCACGCATTTGTCAGTAATTGTGTAGCGTAGTTAAGGTACGCGATGAACATTTATTCAACTTTAAGTTATGTAAAAACAGACTCGCGAGATCTACAGCGTATAGAGCCACTAGTTTAATGTTCTGTAACGGAATAAACTTTGATAAAAATGGCAGTTAAATATGTTAACAGATTAGCTGCGTCCACAGTTCCGCTCCCAAAACTAATATTTATGTAAAATACCTATTAATATGAATAAATTAACATTCACGTCAATTGTGGTTCACTAGTTATGAGCACATTAACGGACAGACGGTTATGGACCAGTTATGGTTATAGTTAAGGGTATAAAATGTCATACGAATTGCGATTATAAATAAAAAATAAAATAAAAGGTGTACAACATGGTAGGTATCTACTATGATTTCAGTACCCATGGGAATGTTACGTGGTGAAATACTCTCTTATTTTACTCCTTACCTGCTGCAGTACACTCATAGTCTTTTAGTAACAGCTTGCAAAGCTACTGGCGCCATTATCTTAAAAGAAAATCCATGAAAATGCAATTATTTTAGAGAAAAAACGACTTCAAAAAGAAATTCGTTTGTGGAGTTTTCTTAGTTTGACCTAAATGTATTTAAAAAAAAGTATTTATATCTAATATTATAAATCTGAAATCGCCAATCCACCGTGAGCAAGCGTGGTGATTAATCAAGCCTTCTCTATATGAGAAGAGGCCCTTGCCCTGCATTAGGACAGTTACAGGCTTGTATTATTATTACATACATACATATACTCACGCCTTCTTTCCATGGGGGTAGGCAGACACTACAGAACGCCACCTGCTACGATTCTTTCATGCTCCTTTTGCCTCGTCTACGTTCATACATCTGGTCATACACGCACGCCGGTTGCGAGTAATACCCACCTGACCTTTCTGAAGAACATCACCAATAAGGTCACTATATGTCCTCCTAGGGCGTCCCCTCCCGGCATTTCCACTCACATCTGCCTTTTAAATACCTTTTGTTAGTCACCTTCCGTTCTTCCAGTCAACATGACCTAATCATCTAAGCACACTCTGTTCAATTTGTTACTATTACTTTTGTTATTTTGTTTCTCTTAATTATCTGACGATTTCAATAATTATTTTAGCCTTGGCTACCCTTTGACTGTTGACCATTATTTACTTATGAATACCCTTCTGAGCCTACGAGAGTTAGATCAAACCAAAAAAGATATCGGAAATGATCCCTAATTGGGTTGTGGAGGTCAGAGGCCTTAGACAAAGTGAAATTCTATCAGCGGTAAACGATGATGGAAAAGTCAAATATGTATTGGATTGACATAGGGTACCCGTTGAAAGTCGTTTTAGAAGTAAGAAACGCTTTGAAAGCGATTGTCATTTGTCTTCCCTTGGCAGTAGTTTTGATATTCAGCCTTATAAGACTAGATTTTACCGACTCCAGTCTATTTAGGAAAACGCAAAGCGAAAGATGGGACAAATTGACTGATCCATTTGACTTACGTATGTTCAAATCCTGAGTAATTCCTCGAAACTACAAAACTAGTTATCACTAACAACAAATCCCAACTACCCAATACATATTCAAAAAGGGGTCAATTACGTATCAGTATTTGAGCCATGATTTCCAATATCCCTTCCTTTCCGCTTAAAATTCCGTCGAATTGTTTCTATCTACATTGAACAGGTGTGCGGAATAGCCCCCATAACGACAGTCTGTTTCCTTACATCACATCGAATTTGCTTATGCTTTTAGGGTATGAAAGCTAAGTGGTATTTTTCTTTTTATATGATTACTAATTTTGTGAGGGCGTTTCGGAAATTAAATTAGTTTTGTTAGGACATTAGTTTTGTTGTACAAAGGAAATGTTAAAATGGTATATTTTGAGAAGAGGAATAGTATTTGAAGGTGGTAGAATTTCCTCGTTTTCCTATTTCTAAAAGATTTAAGTTTGATGCAAATTTTCTACTATTTTGCTTCTGGCGTACGTGTGATATTACTGTCATTATTATCAACCGAGCACAAATCCAGACTCCGGTATGTTAGCATTAAGTAATAAAGTTGAAAATTGACAATAACATAGATATCCTTCAAACTAAAAGAAAGCAACTTTGTTTAGCTATTATTCTTTAGTTTTTACCGACATTAAGTTGTAAATCCTCGTGCGCCTGTATTATTTTACCAAATCTAAAAACAACAATAGGTGCTCAATGGCAGAATTATGTACGTACAGGAAGTACCTACCCCGAACAAACTCGTTTACAATGAGCTCTACTACTTCTAAAACTTCTTCTAAGCTTAGGATCCTCGCACAAAAACATACACTGCATCTTTTTGTCGAATGCAACCTAGGGAAAGCGCTTGCATATAGAGCATTAGGAAAGCAATTTGTAAGCAAATTTAGTGACTATTTAAAACTCTTCCTTCGTCTACTAAACTAAAACTATCTTTGACATAGACATCTGCGCGAGTTTTTCCTGAATGCATCTAGATTGCGGCTTATTTTGCATTCAGAAGTGTTTTAAGATAAGTGGCAAAGTTATCACAACAGTCACTGTAACCTTTATTTTTTGAGACATAAGGTTGATTTTTGTAAAAAAAAAAATGGGTGCATTGTGGCAATTTCATTCACTTTAAGCCTTCTTAACAACGCTTGAAATAGTGCTGAGCTTGTTCCTGACTTTAGTTTAAAATTTAAAGGGGAAATACAATGTCGTGGAATTGTACTGTAGGGAAACATTTTCGTTTTAGATGCCTAGAAGGAGAATTGAAATGACTGATTAACTTTTTGAATGACTGTCCATTTCTTAGATTAAATTAAAATCGGGCAGTGACAGCGAGCCACTTGATTGAAAATGTGTCCGATTGACTGCTAAAAATTCTTGCGGCCATTGCCTTAGTATCAGGTCTATGTGTGAATTAGTTAGTTGCCTCTAAGGATGGTTTTAATCAAATACATTTTTTTTTCTATAGCCTTATCATCAGGATTACAGAGATCAGACGGCATATCTTGTTAAACAAACAACCGACCGACCCGTGACAATTTGGCAACATATACCTACCTAATTTAATATTATAATCACACAGCCCAAAAAAAGCAAACTACATTTTAAATAACATCAGTAAATTCAGCAAATCATACTTTGCTTCACCACATATTAAATTCGCTAATGCAATCTCGCAACGTGTTCATTTCGACCACAAATAGCGTTATTAACCAACTTTATTTTGCGTCATATTGGTAATGTCCCTTTGTTATTTTAGGGTTTCGTAAGTTAATGAAAACTGTAGGCAACAAAGTATTGACAGAAGCTTTTTTCTAGGGGAAATGTTTGTGTACATTAACGGCAAAAAAAAAAAACTATAATTTGATACTGCTCATTAATATTAAAGTAAACCCATGTCAAAATACATACGTCACAAAACTAAACGACGCGACGAACAAAACAACGCGAGTACAACTTAAACACAAACAAAAATATTTTAAAAATAAAGCAACGAACAATAGCGTTTTGTTTTCATATAAAACAAGCTGAAAAGTTTGCTTCTGATGGCCATTGTGCGTCCACACAAAAGATCTGCATGTGATGTGCATATGAGATTCACTACTGTTCGGGGCGGGGTCCACGAGGCAACATGGTGCCATAAACATGTTTTTTATGTTAGTTACTTATGTGCGGGCCGAATAGTATAGTAACGACTGGCAACGGCTGATAGCTGAAGGATTATCGGAACCGAAGATGAAATTAAATAGCGTGTGATTGGAGAAGCGTATGACAAGTAGATCAGATCAGTAGATTGAACTTTATTATAATGATGATGATGACAATGAAACAAGCCGGCGAGCCACATCATGTTAAGTTAGATTGTGTTTGTCGTAGCTTAGAGACTCTTCCATCTTTAAGGCGGTACCCCGACCAAAACCTTGCCATAGTGCGTTGTTCAGAGGCTATTAACTCATTCACTATGGGTAATAAACTACATCTAAAAGCACATTATTAATGTTCGATATCCTATCATCACATTGCACTTTCTTGTTTGTTTTTATGTGTTATAAATACATTTAAAATCTCCTTGTAAAAAAGTGACTAAAATTATTGATTGCATGCATCTTATGCTAAAGTTGACGTTCTATTAATTTGAGGAGTACACTAATGGATAGATAATTTAAAAATCTAAATAATTCATGTACTATTTTATTTCAAAACATCGCTTGTCTTTTGTTATTAATATAATTTCATTATTTTTGTGAATTTTATGATAAATGAGCGTGCGTAGGGAGCGAGACAGAGCGAGACTCAGCAACGGGACAGAGAAGGACCGAACGCTCAAGGTCGTTTGTTCGGGGAAGCGCCTTAAGATACCCAATCTAATTTATCAAGTTAAACAGTCAATATGTGTCTGTATTTTCACTGGCACACACAAACTCCCTTCAAAACAGAACGCAGTAATGCTATTTGGTGGTACATTAAAAGAACCTGCGCATAAGTTGTGCATTAAAAGACTTATCTGCAGTGCGTTTTGGAAAACGCAGTGTAGCTGTCAGTACGACGTGACGTGACGTGTATAAGTGACGTGATATTATGAGAAGAATCTTCTCAGAGACACTCTTCTATAATGAGTTCTACTGCATAAAGCGTCTACTATAAACACATCATAACCCTCCCTTCTTTGACCTCTCATATAAAACAGACGAAAAATAATTTAGGAAGGCAAAATGACGTGTGTGTTACCTTCTTCATTATTTCTTCATGCAAATTAATTTAATTACTCATCCTTACAGTTTATTGCTCCACGGGGCGCAAGTTTTATTATATAAGTCATACGACTATGAATACCACGTCTTTCAAAACAGTTTGCACCAAAGTGAAATATCGCTTTTTCTTTTCAGAAAAGCTCAAGCTTATTATTTAATTAAATGCACGATAATAATTTGGAGAAGCTAACTAGTATTTTGATAGGTACCTATTTCTTAGTAAACCATGTTTATAAAGTCAAACCTATGAATATATCGAAAATTGAATAGGTTATCATGAGCATCAAAGGATCATAAAAATATGGCTACAACCGTTTCTTACAAACAAACAATAAACAGTCAGTCAGTTTTGACTCAAAAATGTTTAGCTCTTAGAATGAAAATTGTTTCAGTATTTACTATTACGTTCTTTTATGTAATTACGAAATTAAATGAGTTTCTAAGACATCAAATTTAATAATATTTGCTACATGAACTGCGTGTAAAACGGTACTCCACCCTCTTCCTGAGAATATGCCCGTGTTACTTATAGCATATTTTAGATTCGTGAGAGGACGCCTTAATAATGATAATGTGAAATGTATGTTAGAAACGTTTTTGTAATGTTATGGATTGTTGTGTCAACGAGCTCGATTGATAGAAGTTTAGTTTGTACATAAGCTAAGTCCATATTCGCTAGTTGTATTATAGGTAAGTCCTATGTTAAATAGGGTATATCTACATAGGGCCCAAGACGCTAGGCTGCTGCAAAAAAAATCGAATGGAAAACATTTTATCATTACGTTTTGATCTAAGAGTTCTGTTAAACTGGCGACGACCGACGTCGCATGTGGTTGTAAAGGGTTGTAGCTACTAACATAACTGCCTTTATTTTAAAGAAATACAGTGTTTTAATGCTAGCTAGGTGGGTCGTCGGTATGTACTACAATTACTTCGTTTTGGAACAGGCATTCTAGTTGCAACTTTCTGACTAACAGACCGACTCCTTTGTCAAGAGTCAGATTGAAAAGTGCCTGTAAATGGTTTAATGGAAATAAATGCTTTGACTTTGACTTTTGACCAAAACTACCTACATACCAGGCATAGCTACCAAATTACCATTATTATAAAAAAAGTAATTTTAAAGTGTCTACTTCACCAAAAGTACCAGGCTCCCATATAATACAAGAAGTAAGTAATATTAACGCTAGCTAGTTCGGACGTCGCGTCGGTAATTGCCGCGGAAGACGCAGCGAACAACTAATCTAAGTTGGATCAGTACCGACGCTAACGGCTTGTAAGGGCGTAGTTAGCTGGTCACGAGGTCTGATGTCCTTCTAAAAGGGTTTGACACGATCTGGCCTTTTAAAATAATGTAAATAAAACAGTTTGTCCTTAGCTTAGTGAACATAAGATAGTCATTAGTCGCCAATATGCCTCTCATTTTGATGGTTGGGAAAAGGTATGATTTACGCTTACGCTCAGGTATTTGTACCTTTATCCAATGTGTGGCTTTAATCAAAGGAATTGGATGACCACATTGTCCAGCACGATGAATGAATGTTTGCAGGAAATCATGAAACATTACTTATTGTATTCAACAGAATACAATAAGTAATGTTCGACTCACCGTTAGTTAAATGGTTAAAATATGTTGATTTTCGATTAACACATTGGGTAAACACAAAATAATGTATAGGAAATTCAGAGGGTTATCATTTATAACACACATTTTAGTAAGAACGTAAGCATATTGAATTAAGTAGTCAGTAGTAACAACACAAAATATACGAAAACAAGCTAGCAACAACAATACACTGACGAGCAATGTAAAAAAGTCAATTGCAAAGTGCCTTTAGAAATCTATATATCTCCCAAACCACACAAGTTAGTTTCATAAAGTAATTTTTATTTATTGAAAACAGTATGATATAGCACATTAAAAACTTATTATATAGGTGCTAGCCTGTTCGAAGTCAGCGACAAAAAAGTAAAAAAAAAAAAACACGTTTCATAATTTTGGATTACATTAGAATACTTTTATTTTTACGTGGATTTAATTATTGTATTTACTTTTGCGTTTCGTTTTTTTTAACTAAAAGTGCTTACGGCAGACGTTCACTTAAACAAAGGTATCATCATGCTTTTCACACCCGAGGAATGTATCAGGCTAGGCTATGGTAATGTAGTATGGTGCAATTGGGGAGATCCCAGAGACAAACGGCCAAAACCATAGGTGTGCGACATTCTACTGTCCAACAGGTGCTTCGGAGGTTTAAGGGGACTGGATTTAACCTAAGAAGACCAAGCAATGGCAAACAAAGGTGCACAACGGCCTGAGAAAATCGATTCATTGTTTCAACGATGTTAAGAAATCGACATCAGACGGCAGTTGCGCTCCAGCAACAACTTTTGCAGACCCAATCAGTGAGTGGACAGTCAGGAGACGCCTATTGAACATGCCTGGGACGAGCTTGGCAGACGTGTTAGAAGCCGAAATCCACCTCCAGTTCCACTTCATTGCCTGAATAATACACTTAAAGAAGAATGGGAGAATCATCCTCAGCATATTTTTATCATCTAGAAGCCGTATAGAGAGCACGCGGAGGCAATACAAAATATTGAAAGATTAAAAAAAATAGTTTTAATTTAATAAACCCACTTTTTACACTGGGTATTGTTTTCTCCTTAAAATGATTTCAGCTGTTACATGACAACATCAAGCTCATTTTTGAAGAAATAGGGGTGAGCAATTGAACATTGTGTAGCTAACCGGGCCCAATTCTAAACTCCAGCCTCCTATTGAGAATATTGAATTAGAAAAATTCTGTTTTTACCGTTCGGTTAAACCCCGGACTTTAAGCTGAGGTGAGCATTAGAGCTATCATAACCACCAAAAGCCAGTTTAGCACTGATTGTGCAAAATCATCGTGTTACTGTGTTGCATTGGTATCTATTTGCAACATTTTCACTGCACAGGTCTCCCCTCTGGAAGAGGGAGTCGGCCATAATCCACCACGTGAGCCCAGTGTGGGTTTGGTAGATGTCACAACGTCTTCGTAATTTTTTGGTTAAGCTGCTGGAATCCTCATGATGTTTTCCTTGACCGGTTTCACCGCCAAAACCCCACAAAAATTGTAAATTTGTGCAAGCCTTGATCAATAATAGGTACTCCAAGCACCCAAGAATCTAAACGAATTATTGGACTAACACAATACATCATTCATTAATTCACCACAATAGAGCATATTTTACATAATATTCCACAACAGCAAAGACGTCTGTTGTGTATTGATCTGCTGTTCTGTAATTTGAGGAAGCAGTTCTATGTACCTACATAATTATGTACACACATGTAACACAATCACTTACCCATAATGTGATTATTCTGTACATTAATGTTTTGTGTTTTATATAAAACTCGAATTGATTTAGGTTAGGAAAATGAATTGCCAAATAACTAAGCTATCTTGAATTACTGTAATACTATGTTTTCGTGCATATTCAATACTTTCCACTAAACGTTTACACTAAGAGTACAGGCATTCCTCTTCTAAATGAATGCAGAACTGAAACAGACTACTAAATCCTACTGACCCTAAAATGGGACAACATTTATCAATATCATCCCAAAAAGAGTATACTCGTATCACAGTAACGATAAGTTTTCTTTTTGTCATCATCATAATCATTTCAGCCGTAAGACATCTGAAAATGGAAACAGGCCTTTTTCAAGGATTAAAATAAATACCAGTCTTAGTTGCCTGTATCCAGCAGATTCTATGAAACTGACAAAGCAGTCTTTTACGTTATGATGAGAGTCATGAATTTCAGGTTACAAGACAGGTCTATCGCTTCTTTTCGAGTTGATTTTAAATGTAATGTTAGATAACTTGGGCCCAGTAGGTGGCCACGTCAATCGCGGCATGTGTGGCGTTTTTCAGGTCCTCAGAAGTGCAGATATATGCAAACTTAGAATATTCTAACATGTGAGACAGGCACGACAGGCCAAATCGAAAACCAACCCGTAATGACCATTCACCACCGCATTTACAACCATCAACTAAACTATAAGTGTTCCTGTACTAGTGCGAGTTCACGTCGAACAAGACAAACTCAAACAAGTAATTAAACTCCACAGTAGATTAATTATTTGTTTGGCCGACAAATTGTGCTGGATTGTTGCGGTGAATCACGGTGAGCGCCGAGACTGTTCGGCAACGTCAGCTGGAGGGATCGAGTTTCGTTCGAGTTTGTAAGTGGAGGATGGTAGTAAAATATGATGGGGTGTGTTTTTTTTTTTTTTTGGTTCGGAAGTCATCAAATGACCTGTCCCGCTCTGGGCGGAGCGGAAGGGCGTGTCAGACTCTTACTGACTAAAACCCACCCGTGTTCCTTCAGTTGCCTGTGCGCCAGGGCCACGGTAACTTTTTCGAACAATCCGCGACCCCGGCAGGCATCGGCCCTATCGGACCCCGTCAATTATGCTGACATCTCTTTGAGGCGCACGTGGTGCACAACGCGCTGTCGACCCGAGCCTGGTCCTTATCGGACGGCGAGCTGCCCATTGCTCGCCGTCCGCAGGCCCGCGCCTACGGTGGCCGGGAGTCGGCTATCGACTCCCGACGCCCAGGATGTCTCCTCCTGCGGCGACTAGGGGCGTGAGGGCGCAATGATTGCATCTCCGTCACGCGCTCCGCCTCCTCCTTCGCGAGTATTACTGCTTCGCAGAAGGAGGTGACTACTTCCCATTCCCTCTCGCTCCGTACCATGGCCTGAACCAGGGCCGGACGCGAGAGATCGCCGCCGCTGATCGCCGCCACGAGAACATGGCGGTGCTCCGACCAAGCCGGGCAGACTTCCACCGTATGCTCCACCGTGTCCTCTGGTCGATCCACACAATGACAACACCCGGGCTTTTCCTCCCGCCTTATCCGAAACAGGAACCTCCCGAAAAAACCATGTCCGGTGAGGACCTGCGTCAGGCGGTAGGTGAGGACGCCGTGGCGCCTCTCAAGCCACTCCTCAAAGAGGGGGCTTACCGCCGCAATTGTGGCGTGCCCAATGATGGGGTGTTCTGGAAGTTGGAAAATTATTGAATGGTTGGTTGTGTTGTTGATGGAAAGGATATAAGAATGAGATTATGGAATACTAGCTTTTGCTCGCGGCTTCACCCGCGTAAAGACTGGAAATTATCCCACGGGAACTTACTACCGGGTCAAAAAGATATCCTGTCTAAAATACAATCTCCTAACCCAGGTCATGGTCTATCCGTGTGCAAAATTTCATCTAAATGCGTCCAGCCGTTAAAGCGTGCAAATGTAACAGACAGGCAGAGGAGCATTTATAATTAAATAATTAAAAGTATGGAAGTATAGATAAACATGTTAATAAAAAAATATTTGCAAAAGGATGGGAGTATGATGAAGGTAGAAATAATCGTCCTCTTAAGACGAAGAGGTTTTAGAAGAACTTGTGGAAGACGTTTTGTATGGAACAGAACGACCACTATTCTTATGCTACAAATCATTAGTGCGTTCTAAATAGAGAGAGTATTATTTTAGATAAAAAATACATTTATATAAGATCAGTACGTAGATACATTAAACTCAAATCGGGCTTGTTAGATGGGCACAAACTCAATATCAAACATTGATTTTCTGGAGCAGTTAGTCGTGTGACTGCCCCTGGGTTCCCAAGCACTCTGGGGCATGGGCCGTAATAAAATTTCACCAATCGGGGTTATATAAACCACTCATACCATGAAAACATAAATAGTAGGTAATCTCAGAACCAGGATCTAAAACAAAATTCAAAATTATTTGAATGAAAAGCATGTAATCGTCAAATCTCACCCAGTAATTTCGAGTTATAGAAACCAAAGGTACGGGCTCGAACAATTTCAAGCACCAACTTTATGTTATCGAAGTTTGCTCAAGTTGTCGCGGTACAACGAAAGTGTTTGGTAGTTATGTGCACAACAATCAGTTTGTTTGCACAATCATTTTAGGGAATTATATTGTTGGCTGTCGGTAAATATTTATAAGGAGAGTTTGTACTTAGCTCTCTAATAGGCTATATATTTTTTCTATTTTGTTGTTTTGATTTTGGTAACTAGGCTATGTAAATTTCATGGGTAAAGATTTCATCAGTGAGAGTACGTCAGTGGAATAGTAATAGTTTAACCTACAAATAACCTTGAAACGCGTGGTGCTAACGTAAGTTCCAGTCACGGAAGTCATAAAAAGGCTCTTCGCCTGTGGATATTCAAGTTCTAACATGACCATGGATCTGATATGATCATCATAATTAATCTCGGGAGGGATCGAAAGCTGGACTGGTATGAAATCATGGATTTCTACTATGCGCTTGTAACTTTATCACCTAGGCCTAGACAAGGTGGCAATTGCTTTCAAATCGTTTCTTATTTCTACAACGCCTTTCTGCAGGATTTCGGTAGGTTATATGTCAATCCAATACATTTTGGACTTTTTATCATCATTATCGCTGACATAATGTCACTATGTCTACGTCCTCAGGTCCTTAACGTCTTCGCGTCCAAATTTCTGCTGTCTAGTTTGCTGCCTTGGTAGTTGATATCTATATAAATAAAAATGAATCGCCGAAATGTATGTACGCGCATAACTTCCGACGACTGCACTAAATTGGATATTTTTTTTTTGTGTTCTTTATTGTCAGGACAAGGTTTGTAGGTAGGGTAGGTAGGTTAGGGTAGGGTAGACAGGGTGGACAGGATATACAGGTTAGGTACGGTAGGTAAGGTAGGTAAGGTAGGTGTTAGATACTTAGAGCTCCCTGTGCGAAGCCAGCTCGGGTTAAGCTAGTTTATGAAAAAATCCTTGTTTGCAAAGAAAATGTCGAAAGTAAAGTCCATTTACTTTTGACATTTTCTCTTATCATTACGATGGTTTTCAAACACCCTAAACCAACATACAATCCCAAAACACCCATGATAACAACCAAGAAGAAACTTTCATTGAAACATATACGAACTGAACTTTAAGTCTCTTAGTCCCGCCGCGAGGGCGGAACACACAAACCGTAAAATTGGATAGCCCCGGCCTGTTTAATTCGATGACCTAATTTACAACCGTGGAAAGCTATACTTACAGTATAGTTTTTGTATATCCCACATGGAGTTTGGAATTAATTTAAATAGGACAATGATAATTGGGTGTGTTGTCTCTTTGGGATTTGAAAGCGTCAGGGTTGAGTCAATTTAACTAATGTCTGTTGCTAGAATATTATCTAAAATTAAATTTTCAGCAGAACCTCTGCAATCAAAAAATTAAAGAGCATTACGCTCGTTTATTTCTTTATTGCAGAGGTTGATTATAATGTAAGCCATAATTATAGGTAGGTACCTACTACTTTTGCAGCTTTTTTTGAAAGCTTCTGGATTAAAACGGCTCAAATTGTTTAAAATGTAGAACTAAATGGAATAAATACCCTACATTATTATTTACGATTACACAGAAAAGGACCAACCCCACGTGCGCACGCACGTAAAAAATCGCGGCGGAATTAAAACGCTTGCTGCGCTAGGTATGAAACAAATAGAAAGCGGTAAGATAATAAAATATAAGTTATAAAATCTTAGTTTTATTTACAATTAATGATATCGAATATTTGCCAATTATTTTGTTTTAGAACACCTCCGATGTTTTCAATAATATAATATGGAATCCTTTACTAAAATAGTTCTGGGCATAGGGTGGAGTTTATTATAAAGAAAGTAAACATTTAACAAGTTTAATTTGAGGAAATACAATATAATAAACATGACATTTCATTCATAATTAGTTATTATAATTTTTCAGGAGATTTCCTTAAATAAGGCGTCAAAAATTGTCCTTTTAAATATAGTTCATTATTCAAGGCAAGCAACCAAAATTTTTTTGCTTCTTTAATGGGCTCCCTGGCCTCTCAAATGGCTATGCGGAACACATCGTATGCCAGCACTGCATGAAGAATCAGTTTGAAGTGATTTTTAACGCAACGAGAGTTAAAAACGAATACTGTTGAAGGCTGGAAAAACTCAAGCTAGGCGTTTTTATTCCGCCGCAGTTTTATTACGTCCGCAGACACATGGACTAATACATGAGGTATGGTGCTCAAATAATGGCAATTCCGAAAAATAACAAACAAACAGTACGCAAGACAAACAAAATAAAATCAAATCAAAATCGTTGCAGCCGTTTGGGACCTGCTCTACGATGCCAGACACAGATACTCAGATACACACATTACCCAGAGACTGGCGACAATGGGGTTGTTTCCCGGAAGCTTCGCCGCAAGACGGCGCTGTGTGTTTGTTACCTGTCAAAAGTTGTTGTTAAAAACGTGTACATTCTAAGGACGATTTTTTAAGTATTTGCGTGTTGTGTTGTGTCGTCAATTTGTGTTGCTTACAGTTGCTCCACAATGTATTCTACCTGGCGTATCGCTCAGTTGAAGGAGGAGTTGAAAAACAGAGGAGCAAGGAAAGAAAGCCGAGCTTGTCTTTATATTTAACATTTTATCAACTTTTAGCAGTTTTCTGAACAATATTATGGTTTTGTAACTTATAAAACAAACTTAACTCGATTGATTTTTTTGTAAATAAGATTTTATTTTTCACTTTTTAGTGAGTCAGTTATTAATAAATCTAAGTTACAATAGCCTAATGTCAACTGCTCATCACCTTTAAGAAAATATCTTTTCCCGACGCAGGGACGTTAATTGTTGAGGAATTCTGTTAAGAACCAAAACCACTAGAGCTGACGGTGAAGCCACCATCAGCTCCATTTCACCATATGCATTGTGACGAGCATAAATTGCTGAGCAACCATATTGAAATCGAATCGCAACCCGTGAAATACTTGTTATTGAGAAGGTCCGGCGGCCACCTCTGGTCTTCATCATCAGTCCCACTTCACCGAATGGTGCTTTCCAAGAGCAAATGCACGAGTTACTATAAAAAATACCCAAATTGCTATACATGTGGCTATAAAATTTGAGGATTTCCCTCGATTTCCATGGGATCACCTCATCAGATTCTGACTTAGTGACAATGGGACCACCTCGAGAGCATATACTTAAAAAAAAAGAGAATTTTCAAAATCGGTCCACAATTGACAGAGAAATCGGTGAACATAAATAATAAAAAAAACATACATACAGTCGAACATATAACCTCCTCCTTTTTGGAAGTCGGTTAAAAAGGCAAACAAAATAATTCAAATGAAAATACGTATTTGACCATAAATCAGTTGTTGCTATGATAGTTTGTATTCATAGCTAGTCAAGTTCAAACACCTACGTAATACAAAATCTTGTGGATCCTTTCTTAGAGAGTTCCGCACCAATTTTTCGGTTCACACAGCACACTCAAAGTAAATCGTTGTTTGAACCGATTTTATGCGAAAACTTTTACGTCGAAAGTTTCCAACGTTTTGTTAGTTTAATAGACTTTAGTTTGATGCTTCAGTATTATATCCAAAAAAATAATTCACTTTCCTTTGGGTAGTTTATGCTTCATTTGGTTATTTTTCTTTGTTGAAAATAAACTGACTCCTTTTTTGTTTTAGCTATTTTGTATCATGGGAGAATGAGAAAACTTAGGAAAGGGTCAGTGGTCTTTGGGTTCGTTTAGCAGTTTTCATTTGTTAAAGTATTATTAACATTTACCGATTATATTTCCATAAGGATTTTATTTCTGTAAGTAGGTTTATACAAACACTTATACACGTCAATAAATTTTAAGAACTAGATGAGGTCGGTGTGCGTGATTGAAATACCTGATTGCAATAAATGATTTGACTTTGACTTTGATTTTAAATTGGACGACACTCAAATAGACACGCTTTGTACAACCCAGAGTTCTTGTTATGATACACTTGGTCCCAAAGTTCGCTCTGGGAAAGATTTAAATATGTCGATTTTGCTCATACCTGGGAAATAATTTATGGAAATTACTTTGTCCTAGTTCTGGCACCTATGTTTCTACGGTTAGCGACTGTACTGTGCTATTCACTATTTCAATCGTACCACGGCAAAACAATAGTTAATTTAGCATCACTTATATTATTTTCTATCTTCTACTTTAACGTAGGTATTCAGTTTTGTTGGTACATTTTCATAGTATTTTGATAAGTGGGTGAATAATAAAACAATTTGTAGGTAGTATAGAATACTACTAGTTATATCTTTGGCAGAGCTCCATAATTTCTTAGGGTTGTGCTGATTTTTTTGAATTTGTCTGGTGTTGTAATCGTTCCTTACTTTTCTAAGGTCGATCAGGAAGTTTCTAAACCTCTTGTAAGAAATGTTCAGTATTTTAATTTTTTGGGCCCTGTTTGACTTGAAAGTTTAGTTTGTCTTTAAAGCTACAATGAAATTATATTCATTGTAATGAACTTATTGGTTCATATAGATACTATCAAATATACAAATAGAATAAATAAAAACAATAAGATATTATTGTTTATTTATTTAACAATTTATGTACACACATATAAACATACAAGAAGGAACGGAAAAAAAACTTACAAAGGTTCTTGCTTATTTCTAAAGAAATCTCTACCATTATACCTAGCCTATTAGTTAATAAATCATTTTTATTGAGATCAATGGTAACTAACCTCACATATTTTTATATTTACAAAAAAAAACTTTTATACACTATACCTATATTAATTTTAAACATAATAGATACTTACTAAGAAACTTTATTTAAAAAAATCAACAACAAGTTATGATAGGTTTAGGCACAAGTCAGTCTTAAAGTTTACCTTAATTTTCTAGGTTAATTTACAGTCGGCGCAAAGGACAATGATTTGTATGCCGGAATCTCTATATAGCAAATAAAAGTTGGTTTACAAGCATGTCAAATGTAGCATTATATTGCTGCTTTAATAGTACCTTTTTCTGGTGCCTACCGGGTTGACAGGTATGAACAGGTGACTCAGGATCAGAAGAAGGTAGACAAACTAAGTGTTACATGTTCTGTATGCTTTATACCTACTTTCGATTGGAATCTAACTAGTTAGTTGGTACAAGTTAGTAAAATATTTAAAAATAAAATACTCACTTGCAATATATTTTTATAAACATATTAAATATGATTAAAAAAAAAAAACAACAACCGTTATTTATAAATAGATGGGTGAAAATCGATCTTACTTTGGATCCTATACTACTACTTACGAATGATTAAAATACATACAACATCATAAAATTAATAATTATATTTTTATTAAAAACATTACGGTCGTAGCAGATGGCGATGGCGTCCTGTAGTTTCTGCCTACCCCTATGTGAAGAAGGCGTATTATTATAATTTGTCTCAGTCTGCTGGAGCATACACTGCATAATCCACTGCACCTTCTCGGCACTTGAGATACCATTGTGTAGTATTTGGTAAATCCACATAAGGGGCTTACCAGTTCTTTCCTATTATGTAAGTAATCCTCTTATTTGTTGTAATTTTTTATTATTTTATACCTGTTAGGATATTAATGAATTATTTTGCTCAATAATAAAGATTTAAAGAACTTAAGTGTTTATCGACTAGTTGCTGAGTGTACCTACAGATCCTTCAAATCTTATTGGAGTAAATCGTGAATCATCATTGTATCAGACTTCCCCACGAAATGCTTGTTATTTCTTAGTGTGTCTGTCTAACGGCTGATTCATTGGTAACCAATTTTCTCTTAATAACAATCGTAGACAAAAACCAATTCTTAAAATCTATATTGATTTGTTTTTTGGCAAAATAAGGAGTTTTTTGATCAATGCAGTTTGGCAGGAAGACTAAGCATGCTGAAGTGGCAATGGGCTGGTCACATCTCTCGCAGAACCGACAATCGTTGGGGAAAACGAGTTCTAGAGTGGAGACCGCGTTTGGGCGAACCTAGTATGGGACGCCCGCCGGCCAGGTGGAGTGACGACTTGCGAAAGGCGGCTGGCAGAGACTGGATGAGGAGAGCCGAGGATCGGGCTCAGTGGCGTTCACTAGGAGAGGCTTACATCCAGCAGTGGACGAATATAGGCTGATGATGATGATGATGACTTTGGCAGCGTCAAGTTTGTTTAGTTTCAAGTTGACTTTAATGTTTTTGATGTTACCGAAACTGGTACTTCAAGAAGAAATTCGTTTTTGAAATAAAGATCTTCCTTGTATAGTTATCTATGATGAGGGGTTCTGCAGACTTCTGGAAAGAGAAAAATAATGGATTTGTTAATTTAATTAACACACGTCACATAAGATCACGCCTGTATTCCCCGAAGGGTCAGGCAGAGGTGTACCTATAGTACGGGTGTACTATAGATACACCTCTGCACTAGGTACATAATCATGGGACTAACATAACTGGCGAAATGTGGGTACATTTCACCAGTCATGTTAATCCCCTGATATAATAGACCAAGGTCGATAATTTTTGAAACCAAAAAATATTATAGTAGGGTGAAACCCATTGGAAAAAGAGAGTATGACAAGAATGAAAGGAAAAATGATTTACGGGCAATCTGAGGTCGGGAAGGGAAGGGGTGAGTTTTTAAGGGTAAAAAATGGTTTATCTCGATTTCCGCCAAAACTACAAGTCCTATGGAAAACTGTTTATTGGCAAAGTTGTAGCTAATAAAAAGATCTACAACTTTTGTATTTACACTTTTTTCACATAACCTCAAAGTTTATGGGAAACATATACTGAACCATTTTTTTCAAGCTAAACTAATTTAAAACATTGTTCTGTTTCTGGTAATCATTTGAAGATGACCGAGACAGAATGATTTATTTTAAATATGTTTTGCGCTAAACGCATTCAGTGATTTGTGGTGCAAGCGGGCCTAACAATAATTTTCGTTGCGTCGTAATCTGGAGTAGGATTTTCAAGAGCTTTAGGAATTACCCTTACTTCTTGGAACACCCTTTAGCGTAGATTTTGATATGCTGTCACTATCTTCAGACTCTGAACACACTTGAAAACTTGTTTCTGAAAGAAAAAGAAAATCATGACTAGGTCTTTATATAATCTTTCTCGATTTTGGAAAATTATCATTTTGTGGGTGAGATCCACATTTAATAAAAATGTTTCCTAAGCAAACGATTCTTTGAAACATGAAAACATTGTTACAAGATAAGAATCACCGTTATGTCACACTCTTGTACTTTTGTGACATGTTTCTTTATACAGTAGGTACGTGACTGTTCTTACTGCGTCGCCATAATCAGCATCATCATCAACTGCAGCCTTGTTCCACCCACTGGTCAGTGGCCGCAGTAGTAGTAGGTCACCTCTTCCACCGCTCAGTATAGACCTTCTCCACTGCTCAGTGTAGACCTCCTCCACTGCTCAGTATAGACCTCCTCCACCGCTCAGTATAGACCTTCTCCACTGCTCAGTGTAGACCTCCTCCACTGCTCAGTATAGACCTCCTCCACTGCTCAGTATAGACCTTCTCCACTGCTCAGTGTAGACCTTCTCCACTGCTCAATGTAGACCTCCTCCACTGCTCAGTATAGACCTTCGCCATTGCTCAGTGTAGGCCTCCTCCACTGCTCAGTATAGACCTTCACCTCTGCTCAATGTAGACCTCCTCCACTGCTCGGTATAGATCTTCTCCACTGCTCAGTGTAGACCTCCTCCACTGCTCAGTATAGACCCTCTCCACTGCTCAGTACAGACCTCCTCTACTACGTCGTGATGACAGGTCATTTTAGAGTTCGATACATCATTCCCCTGACCTTATCCCAATTTATTTGGGGTCGGCGCAACATGTTAAAAACTCATTTACAGACTCAGTACTAGAATGTCATTTTATAGTTCGATAGTCATTTCTATTTACTTTGCTGTCGTCACGACCCAGTAGGAATAGCTAGAAACGACAATCATCCAAAGATAAGAAATTGCCTAATCCATAGTACCAGTGTGCTTTTGACAACGCCTTTATTTTGAAGCAATAAGGACGGTTTTCGTATGTTTTAGGTAGTAAATACCCACCTACTCAGGACTATGAATCTAGTTAGAATGCGTTACCTGTATCATATCTATGCTTTGCGTGCCGATTAGGCATGTCCTGGTTCTCCACATGACCGAAAGTTCTGAAGCCCACTGCGAATTGTGCGTAAGGACTTATCTCGTACAGCTCTGAAAGTAAATAATGAGTTTTATTACACATATACATAAACTCAAGCTTGTTTTCAGCCCATGGGAGGCAGAAACATCATCAAAAATATTTAATAAATAAACTGTTCGTGCGTGGCGTTGCCTGGGGTGAATTTTATACAAAAATAGCATCCAAATTTCCAACATTCCTGATGGATTTTCCAAAAAATATATTTCATATAAACCTTGTCCTGATAATAATTACAAACTTAACGAAAAAAGAATTACCCGAATAGGTGCAGACGCTTTGAAGTGATGCGTGGCCAAATAATTTTGGAAATTGATTTTTATTTATATAGATAGATAGATAGAAGATTGATAAAATGAATAAGTACCTGTTTCGGAAGAGTGAAGTGTCCTAATACAGGCATTTATTTGCTTAAAAGGACACTTCTATCACTAGCTATGTCATCAAACCTTGTAAAGAAAAATAAACTATTTGTATTTGTATTATTTGTACCTAACCTACATAAAAAGGTAAATTATAGGTCACCTATTTCCCTACTATAAATGGCATAGGTAGCTACACTTATTATTATTTACAATAATTTGTCCCGTCCAATCTTTTCCTGTAATGATTGATGTCTGCGCGCAATTGTAACCTCAACACCGCACCTCTCATTGTTTCATCTGCCTATTAGATTCCTGGACCACAAATCTATTGAATGTAGCAGAGCAGTTGATAATTAAGTTGATGTCATATTTTCAAAGCGTTGCTAAGCACAAGCTTTTAGATCGCAAAGGTATACCAGCATGGTAGGTATATTAGCCTAAAAAAAAAAAAATTAAAGAAAGAAAAAAAAAACATTAATAATATGAAATGAAGTTAGGAAAATTTCAGGAATGGATGTTGAAACAATTATTTGTGGCGAAGCGTCAACATAGACGAACTGGATCAAAAATCTATTATTGAAACTAACTGAAAATATAGAGCTCAAGCAAAGTTAATAAAAATGGATATAGGACGACCGCGCGGGCGTCTTCTAACAAATGAAAAAAGAATGACTTAAATCTGCCCGGTAATCACTGAAAAATTGGTGAACATACAAGAAAAAAACCTTGTCGAATGCACACTCTCCTCCTTTTTTTAAATCAGTTAGTAAGGTGGGAAATTATTTACGAAAATGTTATTAATGTGATCCTTGTGGGAACATGATCGCCAACATGCAAGAATACCTACGGCTAAAGATAGAAAGCTAAATAAATAATCTTACCATGTTTACTGTTATTCCTCATATGTATGGGAGCGCTGTATATCCTGTTCTGCACGTTCATGGCGTTCTCTTTAACGTTGTCTAAGTTGGTGTGCGAGGTGTTTGCCGTCAGGTTGCCGCTCTCCGATTTGTTGTCCACAGTTATTGAGTCGCGGTATTCTATTAGCTGGCCGGTTCTGGGAACAGACGACGTAGAGTTGAAGGAGGAAGAGCTTCTTGTAAACAATGCTGGATTCAGTTATCTAAACTAATGTATAATAGGTACATATAACATCACATAATATCACGCCTGTATTCCCCAAAGGGTTCGGTAGAGGTGTACCTATAGCACACCCACATTTCGCCAGTTATGTTTAAATCCCATGCAATAGGGGGCGAGCCTATTGCCATCAACCGGGCACAAATCCAGACTCCGGACTGCTACCGAGAAATTCCAGATGGAAAAACTCGTAATAGGTAATCAGGTAATCTCTGGAAATACTGATCCGATTGCAAAAATCGTTCGCTGAAAGAATTTGACGCGGACAAAGTCGCGGGCATAAGCTAATCACAAATAAGGCAAGATAACATCTAAATGTAGTCTTCGTAGCTAATCATAAGAGACACTTTTTGGTCGGAGCAAGACTTTAAAATGGTCCTCTTTTGATACTCCAAAATAAAATATGCTACTGGAGTACTTTTGGTGTAAAGATTAGAGAGGTCAAGCAGCTTAGCATCATGCAATGCCACACTGCAAGGTTTTTTTTATTAAGTCCTTGATTTACTTGCCTTATTCAATTTACGTCAAAAAATGGTCAGGACATACCTCTGTCTCTTCACGAGTATGTAGATACAGCTAAGCAGGCAGATCGTGAGTAGTATCGAGCTGCAGATTATCACCAGCACGTTCAGGTCGAAGAGTTCAGAGGGCGGTCCTACTTCACCTGGAAAAAAATCATCGATTGATCATGTTTTGATTCGGCAAACTGGTCAACTCGTCATGTTTGGTCGAAAAAAGTTACCGCTTGGTTTGCTCGTGATTATACACCATCGGTAGACACTTATAACGACACTTACTGCCATCCTCATTCTTAGTAGCATAGCTGTAGGTCGTAGTGACACTACCAGCCTCATTAGTAGCTGTCACTCGCAGCTGGTACCACGTGCCTGGGGAGAGGTCTGATATCGCGTACGTCGGGTTCTTCGCCTGGTAGAGGGATGGGAGGCTCCAGGATGTCAGCTCGGAGTATGGCTGTGGAGACAGAGGACCAACAATTATTATTACGTTTTCATAATTACGTTCTCACTTTTAGAAAATATTTTCCTTTTACCTACTTCTGGAACTGACTGTTACTTACCTTAGAAACTTATATTACCTAGAAACTCAAAATTTCAAAATTTCAAAAATCATACCATGGGCGCATTTCGGTGACCTCACAAACTGATCAAAAGCGTCCCTGCGGGTAGGTAACTACCCAAGTTTACAAAAAAATTAAACTATTTACCAACATAAAGTGTATGTTTCTAAAATGGAATGTGTTAATGTTTCAAGCTGTGGTGTCAGAATTCGGAGTTTATTATATAAACGATAAAAACCGAAACACTTACCGTTACCATACTATTATGAGGTCTGCTCCACGCTCTGGCACCAAGCTGCCTATACTCCACGTCCAGCACTGTAAGCGCACACCCGGCATGGTCCCAGCCGGCTACTTGTAGGTACAAGTGTGACGCGTTGCTCCACAGCCACTCGTTTGTGCTCGGTGGGATTGGTACTGAAAGGTTTGACAGAATTAATGTCAGTTGGGAGGTTGGGTGCGGCATGTTTTGTCAAAACTTTTGTGAAGAGACACCTAGTGAGGCAGGCACGCCCAAGGCTTTCAAGTTGTCGTATTTAATAGGGAATTTTCATCACTTTTCGTATGTTAAAAAGATCTAATAAGGGTATGCCCTTTACATATTTTTACAACGAAACTGAAACTGTGTTTTCCAAACTGAAGATGAAGTTATGACAGCGAATTTTCTCTTATTAAAACTCACGCGTATTTTTATGGATTGTTGATATTATGGTGGGTACCTTGTTTAGTAAACAGCTAAACGGATCTGACACCAGCATTTGTTTTGCACTTACATATCCTTACAATAAGAGGTACTTACCTCCACCCAAAGTGCTGACATCCAAATACGCAGGCTGTGAGGTCCCAACTTTGTTAGTTGCAGTGATCCTCAAAGAGTACTTGGTGCCACACTTCAGACCAGACAAGGCATGTTTCCTGATGCCCGATAAGTTGGGCAAATTGTTGGCTGGCCATGCTTCTCTCCAGGGACTGTTGGCTTCTTTCCAGGTAAGGCTGTAACCTGCAGAGTAGCTTGATTAAGGGAAATAATAAAGCTTCCGAAAAACAAATTAACTTCCAGCGATCTGTGGTTGACTATAATACTAACTAAGCTGTGTTAAAATGAATTATTATATATAAAATTAAACTTACTAATCTTCTGACTAGCACTTCTATTGCTGACGGTATAATAAGGCTGCTCCCACTCCACCAGTATCGAGTCTTTGTACGGCGTCGCTCGTAGTATCGGCGCCTCAGGCAGTGGTAGGACGATGACTGTGTATTCTACCTGGTCAGAGCCGTACAGGTTCTTGGCTAAGCAGGTGTAGTTACCGCTTAGAGATTGGTCTATATCTGTAAATAGCAAGGTTTTAAATTAATATCTTGGAAATGACTTAATGCTTCATTGAAAATGGTGGTAGATACTGGCAGTATCGCATAAAGCGTGAATAGTTAATAGATCAACAGAACATTTACTTTTTTCTTCATCTGCTGCATAAAGACACTGTAGTTGAACTAATTCTTTATTACCACAAAACTGTATTTTTCAACCGTTTAGGCTAAACTGTTTAACACGAGATTACTGTATGGAGTTTCACGTTAGACTGACAGTAGACACATAGTTATTGTAGTGGTTTCCATGGATTCCCCAAGCAACGATAACATACATTGAAAAGAAAATACACTGGTATTTTCATTGCCTGTTGTTTTTTCCATAAATGGCCTTCTTCTGCCTCCCTATGCAAGGCTTCTATGTATTTCCAATTTCATACTGCCATTTAGCCATTTAGGCCCTCAAGGCCACCTACGATATCATAAGTTTTCTACTGTTTAAAAATAGGTGTCAGTACTTACTGTTAATCAAAAGACTGTCATCATGGTTCCTCGTGAACCTCGGATGGTGCGTGATGATGTTATGTTTGTGATACCACACGGTGCGAGGTGGCGGCACTCCCACACACTGACAAACTAGGAGGAGGGAACTGCCCACTCCTACTGATACTGTGCCTCCCAGAGATGCTACGCCAGCCACAACTGGAAGGAGAAAGGTTATATGATAAGTGACATAGTACTGAAGACTTGTATTAGAATTGTTGAAGATATACACATACACCATCGAAGAGCCTTTGTATCGATTTTTGGCGTTTTGGATCCTTTGGAAATATAATATGTCACCCTTGATTCTTGCAGTCTGGAGCGCAACACTGCGTCATATGATTTATTATTGTATTAATAAAAAATATTTTCAATATTAATTGTTTAGGTAGAAATCGTAAATTAGTATGGATTTTGACAGGCGACAGGGAAAAATTAGGCAAAGTCAATCATGCGGTATTTCGTGGGATAAAAAAGGTGGTTGTTCACCACACTGCACTGTGAGGTAGCTTATCTCAGGCAAAAACCATTATGCCCTACTGCCTCACTGCCTCGTCATGTCTATGAGTGGCGTGCATTATCGATGTTCCACAGTTCCGCACTCAGAGGAGCACAGTGCCAGGGAGTCGTTATTGGGTCGCGTATTTTAATTTTGAATTCCCGCGCACGCTCGATGGGGCCACGACCTGCAACACGACTACTAGCGACTTCTGTCAGCGAAAGAAATTTGCAACAACCCTACCGCAAGCCTTTAATCGCGATTTCGCTTGACGATCGATCTAAGAAGTACTACGCTCAGTCAATAGATGGCGCTATTTTTAGTAACGAATTAGTAGCAGTTTCTGTGATGTTTTAATTATGGGATGGATAGCGCGCGCACACACAGGGTTACTGGCGTCCAGATTTGTCCGGGCATGTCCGGCTTTTTGCCTCTCTGTCCGGACTACGTCCGGCCTTGTTTTTTTTCCGTGTTTTATTAGAAAATAAGAAATGTTGAATGAATGGTCCCACACAGAAACGGACATACATGATACACATGCATACGAATATAAGAAATAGTTGGTGTATACAACATTAGTTTTTGTTTACCCCGAACCTCTTAATTGCACTCATCATTACGAACAACTTTTACTATGGGACCCGTACCACCAATCGTGAATAAAAAATCAGCAGTCCCATTCATTTTGTCGAATTATATGAACTTAATTGAGTACCAAAATGAACTTAGTTGAATACCAACCTAATTGAGCAAAAAAATGTATTAATATTTAAGGGTGTTTGGCAGAACGTTGAACATACGAAAATGGTGGATAGGTGAGGTCATCTGCTACTTACTCAACCCTAATTTATTTGGCTCTAGCCCGATAGATATTTAAAAAAAAATTTTTGGCTTTCTTCGAGTTTCACCACTTTCTAAACTTTAAAGTGTAATTTTCATTAAAAATGGGTAAAACAGGCAATTTTTTTTTTTAAATCTTTAATGTTGTCAAATTCCTATAAAATGATTTCTTTATTCAGATGTTAGCTAGAAAAAAAGTTATCGAGTCCTCAAACTGTTTTATATTTTAATTTTTTATTGCCTGTTTTGCCCATTTTTTTTTATAAAAAATACACTTTTAAGTTTAAAAAGTGGTGAAACTAAAAGAAAGCATTTTTTTTTTAAATATCTAGGGTGCCAGGGCCAAATAAATTAGGGCTGCGCTGACTGGACAGGTCCACTCAATCTGTGTGGTTCTTTCCTCAAAAGACCATTTCAGATACCAATCTACATGGTATTCACATGATCTGACCAAGATTATGTCTGGACTTTAAAAGAGACTGTGACCTCTGAGTTTTTTTCGGCCTTTCTTCTCAGAGTAGTCAGATAGGAAACGCCGACCTCATCTAGTTTAAAAAATATGATTGTCGTGTAAAAGTGTTTGTACAAACCTACTTACAGAAATAAATCATTTATCATTTATTTATCATTTAAGTAGCAGATGACCCCATCTATCCACCATTTTCATATGTTCAACGTTCTGCCAAACACCCTGTATATATTAATACATTTTTTTGCTCAATTAGGTTGGTATTCAACTAAGTTCATTTTAGTACACAATTAAGTTCATATAATTCGACAAAATTATTGGGACTGCTGATTTTTTATTCACGATTGGTGGTATGGGTCCCATAGTAAAAGTTGTTCGTAATGATGAGTGCAATTAAGAGGTTCAGGGTAAACAAAAACTAATGTTGTATACACCAACTATTTCTTATATTCGTATGCATGTGTATCATGTATGTCCGTTTCTATGTGGGACCATTCATTCAACATTTCTTATCTATATACATATACAATACATACAACAAAATACAAACAGTAAAAAAACTGTCTGTTCATTGAATATATAAAAAAAAAATGAGGGTGGTTTAGAAACAGTAATAGAGGACGAATCCAAAAAAATATCTGTCTGTTTGTCTGTTTGTCCGTTTGTTTGTACTCGCTAATCTTCGGAACTACTGGACGGATTTGAATGATTTTTTCTTTGTTCTATAGGTATTAAGTCTGGGCAACATATAGGCTATAATTTATCTTAGAAACTTGAACACCTGATGCAGAACCGCCACAGACCAGCTAAAATATAAGAGATATAAAAATGGTGCCATAGCAAAAATTATTCCACGTGAAGAGCATTTTCTCCTATGAGAATAAATTTGAAGATCTGGAACACCCGTTGTAGAACTATAAAGCCCAGCGACACATATAACATATATAGGAATGGCGTCTTAGCAAAAGTTGTTTAGTCTGATGGGGATTTCGATTGACGACCCCGTTGTCACTGACATAAGCAACAGGATCCGCGTACGAAGTTGCGGGCAGAAGCTAGTTTTCTAATAAAACACGGAAAAGAAACAAGGCCGGACATAGTCCATACAGAGAGGCAAAAAGCCGGACATGCCCGGACAAATCTGGACGCCAGTAACCATGTGTGCGCGCGCGCTATCCATCCCATAATTAAAACATCCCAGAAACTGCTACCGTATTAATTCGTTCTTTCCTAGCTTTGCCGTAACGTATGCCGTAGAGTTGTAGCACAGTGTTAGGTACGCCGTGGAGTCGTGGCGCAGTTTGATTTACTTCGTTGAGTCGTAGCACAATGTGAGCTACGTCGTAGAGTCGTGGCGCAGTTTGAGCTACTTCGCAAATCGTAGCATATTTTGAGCTACGCCGTAGAGTCATCGCACAGCATGAGCTACGCCGTAGAGGCGTGGCGCATTGTGAACTACGTCGTAGAGTCGAAGTACAGTGTGAGCTACGCCGTAGAGTCGTAACATAGCTTGACCCACATCTTCGGATGTCACTATCGGCTTTAATCAAAGTATATAATTAAAACTAAATATTCTTGTTACCTCTTTGTGTCGGCGTATGCGCCACCCTCCTGGTCGCAGCCCCCTCTCCAGCTGGCGTGCTGGCAGTGAGCCAGGCCTCATACGTCCTGCCGGAGACCAGCTCCTTGACCTCAGCCGCGGAGCGACCGAGCGAGTCAATGCGAAGTGTCTGTGGCGGGCCATTGCTGCGGTAACGTGAAATACTGTAGGTACTAGATGTTGTTGGAGATATTCGTGGAGGAACATAGGATTTAGTGAAGATTCTGGGTCAATGAAAAGACATTTCATATGTGCCCATGTAGGATTGTAGGTTTATGTGAACAAAATATTTTGAATTAAATTGAATTGAACTTTGTGTTTCGTCTAGTCTATGGGCTAAATCAAGTTTGACTTTGATTTTTAAAAGTAATTGGTTGGAAAATAAATCTAGTAGATAAATGGGGCATATTAAAAAAAAAAACAATCACAGATCATAAATAAGCCCTTGCCATTAGTTAAAATTGTAATATTACTTATTTATAGTGATGTAAGCTCTGGCCCAACTGAAGCGAATCCCGGCTAAAGTAGACTCATCCTTCAAATTGTATCTTATATAATTATATATATACGTCTATCGTGCTTGTTAGTGATCCTAAGATTTCTACTACTTTTCCTGTTTTTATCCGTGAGAACCTGTAATTGGCTCTATGTTATATATTCAATTGTTATCCATCTATTATAGCTGTTGGTTCTCCTATTAATAAATAAATAAATAAATAAAATGTTACAATAAATTACCTCCCCACCTCCAACTGAATCAAACGAAATTTAAATCTTTTTTATAACGCAAACTATGCAACCAAGCATATTATAAGTCGGGGGGTTACATCGCTGCCAAAGATACTTGGCTCAACGCTGGTCCTGCTCCACAGGGGCGCATAAACTAATTGATTAGTATTCGAAAATATTGTTGCACGTACACAGCATGAGTACATAGTGCTCACACATGTGCTATGCAATTATTGCATAGCACATGTGTGAGCACTATGTACCTACTATAAAACTACTATTTACTGGGTTCGCCTTTCATTGACTTGAATGTGCCCTGGCGGCTGAGGAAATGTCATGCTCACTCATTGTCTCGCTGGTGGTAGCGTGTGTGATGATCATTAAGTTCCCTCAAAAAAATTTGAGTTGAATGGTACTGATCCATACGTCATGTACGCAAACGGGTGCCATCAGTAGGGACTGGTCAAGTGGTCATCTCTTAGCTGCCACGGTTTATTTTAATTTCTGAATTATTTTTATCTTTTTTATTACAGACGCCTTTAACATTCACGTCTTTCTTCATCGTTCTCACATGTATAATTTCAACACATGAATGATGTTACCAATTTTTTATAACCATATTTTGATTAAAAAGAGTGTCCGTGTGGAGTTTCATGCCCGTTTTTCTCCATAGGTACCTATTACGTTTTGCAATGGACAACTAGCTTCATCTTTCTGACTGATTGACCCCTTGACAATTAAATTCGACAATGAATTCCCTTGACAATTCGTCAAAAGTGCGTGTAATTGGTTCATTTGAAATAAATGCTTTGATTTGGGTTTTAAGTCTTGCTCGCGCAAGTTTTTAGTAATAAGTTACTGTAATATTGTCGACCGCAATTTTGAGCTATCTTCCTTCCCTCCCAATTCCCATAAAACAGAACGAGAGGGATGCTCATCTTACGCGAGAATCAGACGCGCTTCCACCGCAGCATGAATCTACTGTGGTTCGAAACAGCACTCCTGCAATGAGATTCGAGTCAGACGCACGCGTCGTACCGCATCGCGCCGCGCCGCAATGAAAACCGCTCCGCAACCATACCGCTAATAGAAACTCAAAAACTCTTTATTTTAGAAGTGTTGGCCGACACAAGTGTGACATTTAAAAACCAAGTGATAGTGAGAAATCATCACAGTGAAAGGAAGACATTCAGTAAACACATGGGACGTCTGCAAAGGCTGTTCTTGAGTCAACGTGTTTCGTTCAGAAGGTTCAAGTAAGTCCATCCATCCCTATTTTTCTCACTCATAACCTCATATTCCCTTTTGCTCAATTCTGTGTGTCGTCCAATAATTCTAACCCCGCAACCCCGCTGATGGTCCTTCGAAAGCCGCGATAACTTATACACCATGTCTGAATTCAAACTGTCGCGAATAGTCGTCTTCATATTCATTAAAACAATCGACGCGTGCAGTTGCGTCCTGAATCACGCGCGGGATTCGTCTCAGTGTGCCCAGAGCTTTTAAGTAATATGATTTTTGGCAGTAGGACCTAACAGTTAAATCTAAAGGATGATAACCGACCATGTATAAAATGGGACCAAATCTGTCATTTGATCATTTAGACGGAATAGTTATTTTCTAAAACTGACCTGGACGTAGGTTTCACATAGACCGTGTAGTGCAGCAGTTCTCCATTAGGATGGAGAGGTTTCTTCCAACTGACAAGGAGTGATGATGATGATAATACCAGGACTTTGATGTCAGCTGGTGGACCGGGCACTGCGGAAGAGCATAGTGAAAGGAGGTACCTACTTACTAAGGTAGTATTTGCAAATTATGGTAAATAAAATTATTGTCAGTATCATTAGTACTTTCAGTAGTTATGCTTTTGTCACATGATACTGAGTTATGCACTGCATTCAAGAAAATATGTTTAACCATCCCCTCACGGTTCACGATTATTGTGTTATGGCTACCACATTCATTATTCAATCCATCGCCCTTCAACTCAATCTCCTATCTTTGACGACTGAGTTCATTTTACTGTTAATTGAATCTTCTTAAAACTGAATAAAAGGTATTGGAAGTAATAATTGAGTAGGTCAATTATTCTAATGGAAATAAATAGGTACTCACCATCTTGCAATGTAGGACACACAATGGGATAGGAATAAGGTCCAGCTCCAAAGTTTGAGAATCCAGCGACTTTGACTGTGTAGTTGGTGTACTTCAATAGACCTTGTAAGTAAAGCTCCGAATGTAACGATGTCTGGTTCTGCCAGACCGCTTCTGAAAAATTTATGGAAGTTGATTTGTCAATAAAAATAACAAAATAAAGAAGTAACGAGTTAGTACTAGAAAATACGCCCCGATCAAAATGATCCCAAATGTTCGTAAGTTTCTGGAACTTCAGATTTAGAAACGGCCCAAGGGTTTGAATTACTGATATTTCATCGAAACATTGTCGTTGGCTTGATTTGGATTCAATTTTCATGGTCTAGTCACAGTCGATTGCTGGTAATAACTTTCAGTTGCTCGCTTTCCGCACCTATTCTGTCCCCTTCTATATTCTACAATTCGTTCATCCATCTAGCAATGACTGTTAAGATTACAATTTCTACTTAGATGTGGTATATTTGTTGTGTTTTTTTTAAGTATTATTAAAAATATTAAGGCCCGCTGGACAAATCATTAAATAAAATTAACGTCAAACGAACTTTAAACATCGTTCTGTTTCTGTCAACTGTTTGAAGATAATAGTGACAGAATGCAGCCCAGTGGCAGAGCGCTAAACGCATTTAGTGATTTATGTGGTGCAAGTAGGCCTAAGAATATCACTTACCATCAGTAGCAAATAGCACAGTGTACCCTACAAGCGAGCTGCCCTGTCCAGGTAGAGCGATGGGCTGCCAGCCGATACGAAGAGATGTAGAGGACACTGCTGTACATTCCACTGATGATGGGGCTTGCTCTGGAGCTGAAGATAGTAATGATTTGTTAATAATTAGGGACAAAGTTGTGAAGAACCTTAGCTTAGAGCTATATACTTAGTCGGGCCATAAATACTGTCACAGTTAAAAATAAGAAAGATATTACATTTGAATTTGGAATCTGCCATTTTTATACGATTGTTCATTGAGTTTTCTAATTTTGGCGCCAATACATTCTACAATATTTTGCGATATTAAAATGGAGTGGGGTGATAAAGAGAATCGAATCGCTGTGATTGCATTACACAAAGTTGGTATGGAGCCAAATGCATTTTTTTAAACTCTCCATACGCTTGGTATTAGTCAAATGTTTGCATACCGGGCTATTAATAGGTACAATGTAACCTCCTCTGTTTGTGACAGAAAAAGATCTGACCGTCCACGTAGTGTTCGTACGAAAAAGGTGGTCAAAGCAGTAAGGGAAAGAATTCGAAGAAATCCTGTCCGAAAGCAAAAGATTTTATCTCGGGAGATGAAGATAGCACCCAGAACCATGTCGCGTATTTTAAAAGATAACTTAGGACTTGCAGCCTATAAGAGACGCACTGGTCATTTTATAACTGATAATTTAAAAAAGAATAGGGTGGTAAAATCGAAATTACTACTGAAGCGGTACGCAAACGGAGGTCACAGAATTTTTTTGTTTACGGATGAGAAAATCTTTACAATTGAGCAACATTTTAATAAACAAAATGACCGTATTTATGCTCAAAGCTTTAAGGAAGCTTCCCAATAAGTCGACGGAGTGCAACGTGGGCATTATTCGACTTCAGTTATGGTTTGGTGGGGTGTTAGCTATGAAGGAGTGACTGAGCCATATTTTTGTGAAAAAGGTATCAAAACATCGGCACCAGTGTATCAAGATACCATTCTTGAGAAGGTAGTTAAGCCCCTTAACATCACCATGTTCAATAACCAAGTATGGTCCTTCCAACAAGACTCGGCGCCGGGTCATAAAGCTCGGTCCACGCAGTCTTGGTTGGAAGTGAACGTTTCGGACTTCATCAGAGCTGAAGACTGGCCGTCGTCTAGTCCCGATCTTAATCCGCTGGATTATGATTTATGGTCAGTTTTAGAGAGTATGGCTTGCTCTAAACGCCATGATAATTTGGAGTCCCTTAAACAATCCATACGATTGGCAGTGAAGAATTTTCCCATGGAAAGAGTGCGTGCTTCTATTGATAACTGGCCTCAACGTTTAAAGGACTGTATTGTAGCCAATGGAGACCACTTCAAATAAGCTTTTTATATTTTAAATTGTTTTATATTTATGTATTAAACTAACACACTGTAAAAGTAATAAAAATTATTTGCAATAAAAAAAAAAAATCTTCCTGACAATATTTATGGCAAGACTTAGTAGTTATATAAATATATAAAATAAAATCTCTATTACTAGAAGAATAGGTACAGTAAATCTCCTTAATACCAATTTGGTGTTAAGTAATGTGCACTTAGGTGTCAAAGGAGTGCTTTGGGACGCGTACTAGAAATACTTTGTATCTCGAATGCCTTCCTCCTGACCAACCAGGTAGTTAGTAGGTAGTAGTACTTTACAATTTAATTTTACAATTAAATTATATATTATACAAAACATTAAGCGTTTAACTCTGTAAACAGGGTTACTTTGTTGGCTGAAGTCAAAAGAGAACTACCCGAAGTATATGGTTTTATTTGGCAATGTTACAGGTACCCTTCCAAATTATTATACAAGGACAATGTTTTGGAATCTGCAGTAGAATGCCAACAAGGTGACACTCTCGGGCCAGTCATTTTCAGTTTGGCTATTCATCCTACAATCCAGAAACTAAATTCTAAATTTAACATGTGGTATTTCGATCATGGAACGCTAGGAGGTGATGTAGACACCATTTTGAAAGACCTACATCTTCTCAAACAGCAATTTAAATGTGAAATTTACCTTTCTGACATTACCGCCACACAATTGACTCTAGATAAATTTAATGCAATACAAATCAACATTGTCGAAAAAAGTTCACTGCACCTCCTAGGTTCTCCAATTTTAGAAGACAGCCTTTCTCCTTTCGTCGATGAAAAAATCAAAAACTTCAACAAAGTTTCAGACGGACAGACTCTCCAAAATTAATTTAAATTCGGCATTCACCCTGATTAGATACTGTTGTTTTGGCCCAAATTTTTTATATTTTCTTTTGGACAAAATTTATCAAATTATTCGCACCAACAACAAGTAACATCCATTTTAAATATGGCCTTGGACGACCGAGCGTAGTTTCAAGTCACACTACCCATCCGATTTGGTGGCATTGGCGTCCACAAAATGATATACAGACTTTGGAAACTCTGAAGTGCTGGGCTTGACAGATGCGGTAATCGCCTGCATAGCGGCTTGCCCAGATACAGAACGGCCTGTCGGCAGAGACATCGCCAAGCGGTTGGTCGACTCCTCACATGACCAGAGGCTGGCCTATTTTTTTTCCAAAGAATCAGCGTCGCCATATAACGTGGTAACGCTGGCAACCTTTTGACCACTTTTCCTGTGGAAGGCGATGCGAATGAATTTAATGATCTACGGTTTTTTTCCCTCCTAGGGTTCCGTACCTCAAAAGGAAAACGGAACCCATATAGGATCACTTCATTGTCCATCCATCTGTCTGTCAGTCTGTCAATACCCCTGTCAATATGGGTATTGTCAGACTAATACATTAATAACGAACCTAAACGCGAACCTGAGAGTGGGCTCTCAGGTTCGCGTGAAAGTATCAAGTTGAAATTAATATGAAATAGGTAGGTCTACGGTCTCTTGAAGCTCAAAAAAATATCAAGCTTCTAAGTCAATGCAATAAGAAATACGTCTATTTATGGGACATATTTTGATACTCGCAAATAAATCAAAACCTATAGGGTACTTACCGTTTAACTAGGAACGAGAATAACAGAAACAACTCTAGGACCTAGAGTCATGAAATTGGGTAAGAAGCAAGGTACACAAGTTACAACACAAGTAAAGCTAAAGGTCCGAAAATCGTTGATTAAAACAATCACTATCATTTGCAATCCAATTTCTTGTTATAAATGCTTAGGGCAGGAGATTTCTAAGGAACATTAACAAAGGGGTGAGCGAGATGCTATAACCGCTAATGTATTTCAGAAATACTGATCTGATAATGATATCAATGATTTTCAGCAAAATACTTACCTCCTTCTTTTGTATCTTGAAATACTGGCAACGAGAATGGTCCCGAACCCGCGTTAGTGAAGGCTGATACGGACACCGCATACCTAGAAAAATAAGTTTATGTCAGAAACAAAATGTTTACTAAGCTATTATGGATGGTAGCTAGTTCGTTAAAGGATCTGATTACCCAGGGTGCTCCGGAATTACTCAAGAATAAAGGGTTCTTTTAATGCAACTGTCTATGATAAGCTGACCAATGTAAAGAAGTTCTGTATTGTTATTACCTGGTATTCTTCATGAGACCACTCAACAAAGTTTCTTGCTTGCCTGATAGTTGCGACGCTTTGATAGTTCGCGTGTCGGCTTCATCTGGAACTGGATGACAGAGTCAAATAAGTTTCACGTACTCTTCTTCGAAGAACATAAGTGGCGAAATGTTGGTAGCTATAGGTGGACCTCTACCTAACCCTTTTGGGGAATACAGGCGTGAAATTATTTTATGTGTATTCTTGTTGGAATCTTGGGACAAAGTTACCTGAAATCATTTGTTGATATTGATATCTGAAATTTAATTTATATAGAAGAAGGATTGTTTAGTTGAAGTTATATTTTATTTAGATTTTCGTTTTTCAAGTAAAAGCTAATAAAATTGAAATAATTATGTAAATTTTAAGGTTTTTATTATTATTCTGAAATTTAGCTATTTGAAAGTACGTTGGACTTTACTTTAAAAAAGTGCCAGGATAATTAAGCGCGTAGTTGCGTATAACTAAGTACGTTTATGCATTATCTTTCAAGAGTTATCTTAGTAAAATACATCTCACTAACTCACTCATTTTCTATCAAAAGCACTAGTTAGGAACAGGGTCAAATCTAGATTTATCAAGAGCTCGATCAAACATACACACCCTGTCAAAAACTGACACAATCATCGTGATAAACTATCCTAAAACTCTTCAATCAACCGATTACCCTAAAGTTTAGGGTAATCGGCAGCTTTCCATCTGATTTTGACGTAACGAAAAGGTTTGCTGAGCAGTTCATTACAATTTTTGGTAGCACTTATTTATGCGAACAAACCTTTTCATTAATTATAGAAAAAATCAACCCACCTGAACCAACACTCTGCGCCACGGCCTTCACATGGTATCCCACGATGACTCCGTTGTGTGTCTGCTTCAGCGGCGCCGACCACGACACGTGCAGCTCGCCCGGACTGTCTGTCTGCTCTACTTGCACCTTCACTGGAGCTGATGATGGAGCTGGAATCGAATTTATAGATAAGTAAAATTAAGGTCATATTCTACCGTCAACCCGTCAACCGGACGTCAGTGGTACCCAATACTAGAACTACGAAAATAGCCTTTACTGTTGAGTAGTACACAGAAAAGCTTATAATACTAAAAAGTGGCGCTTACAATGTGAAATAGTAACCATGGACGTGCGGTTGACGGTACTAGTTTGCGAGTATAGAGTCCAAAATATCAATATGGCTTATTAAGTTTAAGCTTGGGACTACGGATTGGTGATGGAAAAAATTGTGACAGCAACACGAAGTGAGAAAACATGCATTATTAAAGCCGGATTTACGTTACGATGCTAGTTGCTCAAACTTAGTTATTCATAATGTAAACTCGGCTCAACCATTGCATGAAAACAGGACCTTACACTGTGGTGAGACAGATACTAACTAATAGTACACTAATCACTAAGGGCATAAAACAGTGTCTCATGTCACAGGCGCTATATGGAATCCCAAACGTAACGATGGATTCTAGGGCCCCCGAGCGCAGCAGGGGTGCTCTGAGTTAACTCCTGAGCCAAGCGAGGGTGTTAAGACGAGCGAGGCGAGTCTGAGGTGAAGTGAGAGAATCAAGCTCGTTCAAGACGAAAACACTTTTATCCCCGAGGAGAATACACTACTTTTTGCACCTACTGCGAGATAATAAAAACCAATTCGATTTTCGAATTAGTAGATTAAGAAACTGTTCTATGAAATAACCGGGAAATACCTAGTTATGAGCAGTTTCATTAACAGGTTTATCTAAACTCCTCGTCTCACAGCGAGAAGGCACGAGCATTGATCACCACGCTTGCTCAAGACCGGTTGGCGGGTTGGTCCTTCACCTATGTCAGTAATGTCCAAGATAAGCTCAGAAAGTACCATAATTATGAATTGAAAAAGTGACATTGGAACTTGTCCAGGGCCGGCAGTCTCGACATAGATAACGACGCTGTCGCAAAATACCGATCGCTAAATATTAAGGTGAAACCTCAGTTGTAGCCTATTGATATGAAATTGGTGATTATTATTCGATAAATATATAATTCCCACAGTCGAGAATCGCATTTTGCTCAACAACATACGGCGTAAAACAGATCTGCTATTTTCAAAAAACTAAAGAAAATTTGAATTTTGCGGGCTACAACTGAGGATTCACCTTAATATTTAGCGATCGATAGTTTACGACAGCGTAGCGTCGCTATCTAGTCGAGACTGCCGGCCCAGATATGAACCCACAACCTCGTGTATGAGAGGCGAGTTTCATACGAATTGTTTAGTTGAGGTTCCAAATTCAAATCACATTATTGACCAGCGGTTTATAATGATATTGCCCGGCTAGTTATTTTCATGTTAAACTGGTTTGATAGAAGTGCGTGTAAAAAATACGTGCATCTTTATCTTAAACTTTATTATTTACTATGGTAACTTACTTAGTACAATGTTAAAGCAAATCAGATTAGAATATTAGTCATACAAGTCTGGAACTTCTTTCATTTTTAAAAGTATAGTAAATCAATACCTTCTTCATGTGTAGTAAAGTGCACGGGTGCTGTATACAGTGACACACCGACTTGGTTGCCCGTAGCGACGCGCACGGCGTACGGCGTGGCTGGCCGGAGGTTCTGTAGCTCTACTGACTGACGGAGCTCTTGCTCTTTTCTGAAATTGGAACGATAGTTCGAATAGATCTTCTGCGGGAAAAAATATAAGATGTGTGTGTGGTGTGGTGTGGGTTCACAGATACATATAGACAAATTCATAGGATGGAATGAATACGCGTCAACAAAACGATATTGACATATGTTTAAAGTCTGTTTTGGGTCTCTAAAATTCTGTTCCACTCCTGGACAATGCCTCTGTTCATTTCATTGGATTGCATGGATGAATTCCTTAAGAACTGAAGGGGATCGCGAAAAGTGGAAGATCATTATATTACGGAATGTTTAATAATAAGACGTTCGTTGAATGAAAGGTCTGGCCATGGCTACCTTTTAACATTTTAGTCTACCCAATGACTTCACGAGACCGGCCTGACCAAGTGTGTCGATCACAAATCAAATTATTGCAGGAATTATTTTTCTTAGGAGTACTATCATTATCTATCATTTAAGGTATTCTCCGGGGTCACTTCAGTTAAGACCAAAATTCTCCACTGCTTTGATCATTCCATCCCATACTCATCATTTCATTCATTTTCCATTCCGTACCTGGTAACATTCATAGTAGTAGCATGTTCCCACACAGGGTCACTGTAGTGCACAGCACTGTACTGTAGCGTGTAGTGGCGCGCGTGCGCTCGCAGCGTGTCGCGCCACGACACTGTGGACGTGCGCGAGCGCACTGACGTCGTGCGCACATCTGAGGGCGGGGAGGGGGGCTCTGGGAAGGGTAACAATCATTAAAATATTAGCAGATACAATGTCTCAAATGAAAATTGAGAAGATGACTACAAGATAAACGTTTCAGTACTCCTGTAGAGCTGGCTAGACGTAGTCGGTAAGCTTCCTTCGAAAGATCAAGTTAGCAGGTCTGTTTTCAACGACGATATAAGGTTTTAGAAAAAATAACATAATCAGGCATGATAATAACCAATCTCAATGCATTTTGTTCACGGATTGATATGAGCAGAACTTATCTCAAAAGCCAGATTGCAAACTAAATGCTTGGAATAACCAGGAAACTTACACTATAGAATATTGAAAAGTCTGTTAAAACATTAAACTGCTCACCCATCTGGATCTGGTACGGATTTTTATTTTTAATGATGCGAAGTTAAGATCGCATCATTCATCATTATGGTTAAAAATGGTGATTTGGGAAAAACAGCAAAAAACGATTCCTCACCCAATATAGTAAGATGCACACTAAAGCTAGCAGTTCCATAAGGGTTGGTGGCTCTGCACTGATACAGTCCCGCGTCACCTGTCTCTGAGTACTGCAGGCTGATGCTGCTCAGCACGTCAAGCGCTGTCTTTGATTCTGATATCTTTACTCTGAAAAGCAAAAAAAATGGGGTAAGTTAGATCAAGGATTAGATTATGTCCAGCTTCGGAGTTCTAGTAGGTTTTGGAAGCACGTTTTTTTTTTTATGTTGTGAAAATAAATCTTATTTAGAAATAGGTATGATTTTTATCATTGCTATTTTGGCCAGCCAATCATAATGAAGAGCAATCAAATGGATTATTTATCAAGCACTTGAAGATAAGGCATTACTGATTCCTGCATGAGAGAAAAGTTTTATACTATAGGTTTCAAAATAGGCCAACGACCCACTAGGAGGAAACTCGTCATTGCCTGCCTGTTGGCGATCGCAACACCAGCAATGCCTTAAAAAAAGAGGCACAGATGGTTGCAGAGTTCCTGGTAGAATTTCCTCAAGAACCACCCTTTTACGAGCAAGTCTAATAGCACCAAAACAGTACTTACTTACCTTTGACTTATAAAATCCAACGCATTTCCATCACGCATCCACGTGACTCTAATAGGCTCGTCTCCTAGAGGTCGACATTCTAACGTGACAGGATGACCGAGTCGCGACGTCACATTAGTTGAAGAGGATTCGTAGTGGACAGGCTCTGAAATGAGAAAAAAATTAAGCTAATTAATACATTTGTAATCTATTTTTATTATGCTTGTTATAATGATCAAGATGATGGTTATGGAATATAATATGGTCGGAACGTTCTTTCAATAAGACATTTTGCCTGGTAAGATGAAGTCATCATCATTCTTCATACTCGATGTATGGGGTGTCAAATGAATAAAGCCACAGTAGAGTCGAATTAAAAACTCATGCTTTTTTTCTATAAAAGTAGACAGAATGTAATCCTTAGGAAACGATCCAACCTATTTTACTTATCTTTTTTCTTTGTCCACGAACATAATAAAATACTTTGAGCTTTGATTCACTTGACTCACTATTAACACTCATCCACACAGTCTTGCTCAGCGGTTGTCCCACTCCATTTTCCACGTTGCAGGAGTACAATCCTTCATCAGTGAGAGACACCGCCTCAATGATGAGGGTCCCGTTAGGTAGACTGAGGATCCCACCACCAGCAAGCTCTAGGACTGGTTGCCATGTGCCCAGAAGAGCTGGAATCAACAGTGAGCTGGAATTATTATTGAAGTTTATTATCCACTCACGCGCTTGTACTTACGCGTGACGTAGGCCGAAATGCCCGCGAACATTTTTTGTCGGCGCGCGCCGTGCGCCTAGCCACTTATACACGACTTCTACACGAAATATTTCTATGAACTGATAGTAAACTAATGACTGTTTCATATAGTGGACAGACCAGGCTTGATTATACATTTTGTTTTAGAACTATATATGACTTAGTTTTTTTTTTATTCGCAAATAAATAATAAAATCTGTTTTATTTCACTAACTAAAGCGTTGACCCTATGTTTTTTTTTACAAAAAATGAAGTCCCATTCATTAACTACACAATGCCATCATAATATTTACTATTTTCTCCAAAGTTTTGAAATACAAAGAATAATAACATCGCGGGAATATACTCTCGAGAATGAGTCATGGCGGCCATTTTGAGCGTGAGAATAAAGCGCGCTATTCACGGATGTTTATTATTTTTACCTGACTACCAAGAAAGGGTTATGTGTATAGTTTGTTTGTTTGAAATTTACTGAAAATGTGTGTAATTTTAATATTGTAACTTTAAATATTGCATGTATGCAATTAATTGTCGAGTATCGGCCAGTATTAAGTGTATTGGGGTATAATTAAGGATAAAAAATAAAAAATGTACAACGTAATTATAACTTTTATTTCACAAGTAGTCATTTATTTGTTTATCATTGGATCACCAACATAGGCTACACAATTACATGCAAGTTAACATAAACACGGACAAATACAAGTGTGCGCATCCAATCAAACCCAGCCAGACAGCCGGCAGACTGGCAACAAGAGTACAAATGGCGAAAGCTGGGAAGGAGCTACACGTCGGGTTTCTGCCTGGAGTACCTATATTTTTTTTCTGCTTCATAAGTCTGTAATAAGTATAAACATCAATATTTATATTAATTATTATGAAATGCCTCGTTGGTCTAGTGGTCGCAAGCGCTACTGCTGAGCATGAGGTCCTGGGTTCGATTCCCAGGTCGGGCAAAGTGCTATTGGGTTTTTCCATCTGGAATTTCTCGGTAGCAACCCGGAGTCTGGATTTGTGCCTGGTTGATGGCAATAGGCTCGCCCCCTATTACATGGGACTTAAACATAACTGGCGAAATGTGGGTGTTCTATAGGTACACCTCTGCCTAACCCTTCGGGGAATACAGGCGTGATGTTACGTTATGTGATGTTATGTAAATATTATATAATGTTTACAGGACACAAAATCCCCATACATTCAAAACTATACATTCACATTCATACCTACATACATAAATATTCTAGTACATTTTATTATCAAATAAGTTTTAATTTAAACAAGAATAATAAATGTAATAATTTAGTTATTTAATACTAAGGACATGTTTCAAAACATACATACATAAATAAACTCACGCCTTCTTCCCATGGGGGTAGGCAGAAACTACAGAAAATCCATAATTAATTAAGTATTAATTCTATTTAAAACATTAATTTTATACTTTTTGCTGTGCCCTACAGGGTCCATAATTGTACCTTAGCTTTAAGCCCATTGTAAGATCTTCAAACATTATGAAATGCAAATAAAGATATGAACACATACTCTTCAGCCGGGGTCAGCATGGGTGCTGCGGGGCTGGGTGTTGCGGGACTGGGTGCTGCGGGACAGAGCTCAGAAGGCCCTGGCGCTGGCTCTGCCTCTGGCGCTGGCCCTGCAGGTGTACTGAAAAAAAAACAATATGAGTTAAGAAGTTGAGAGAACAATTTGATTTCGAAGTTGATCCCGTTAAGTTTTTCAGTTCGATGCTATGTAGCGTAATCAGCCTAGAATGTTCCCACTGCTGGGACACAGGGCTCCTCTCTTTGAGAGGGAAATGTATTAGATTATATACAATTTGAGATAACAAGTTGATAGAACAATTTGATTTTGAAGTTGATCCCGTTAAGTTTTTCAGTTCGATGCTATGTAGTGTAATCAGCCTATAATGTTCTCACTGCTGGGACACAGGGCTCCTCTCTTTGAGAGGGAAATGTATTATATTATATACAATTTGAGTTAAGAAGTTGAGAGAACAATTTGATTTCAAAGTTGATCCCGTTAAGTTAGGTAATCAGTTCGATGGTATGTGTAACTAGCCTATCAAGTTCCCACTGCTGGGACACAGGGCTCCTCTCTTTGAGAGAGAAATGTATTAGATATATACTTTTTATACAGCTACTATACCTCTTTTCAAACAGGTACTTATGTATTTGATATACATTATACACTATACCTCTCTCCAAATAGGCATCGCCCTCGCCCTCGCGAGCGCCTGCGACCTGCTGAGCCTCGCCTGCCACCCTGTCCTTGAATAATATTATCCATTTTGCATTTTTTCTGAAAAATATGGCAAAAATCGAGATTGTTTTTTTTTTTTGAGTAATTATCACAAATCAGAACTCAAAGGTTTCAAGAGAGAAGAATAACCACAATTTATCATGAATAGGTTTCTTTAATCCGTGTCAATGAACTACGCCACGCCGCGTGCTTCGAAAAAAATTGGCTATTGGTTTTTGCAATTAGATTTTGTACTTTGAAATCACAACGAAATGATATAATATTGGTACCAAACTGTTCGTAATTAACCAGGCTACATGGTTAATACACATTAATTTACGTAAAAAGTAGTAATAGATTCGTTTTTATTACGTTTTTCAAGAGCTAAGAATTTTTCAGACAACAATGAAACATATTTCTAATTATAGGAACGATTTTAAAACTCGAAATTCAAATGTAGTATAGATAACTCGAAAGAGCGTTAAATCACGAACAAAATGGTATATAATGTTGATTATAATCATTACTTACCGTTTAATTGTGTATCATAAAATCCGCGACGACGAAATGGCAGATTGACAGCCCACAGTACACTTCGCAAACTTATTTTCAACCACAGATAATTTTATTCTTACGTCCGATACACACACATGGCTTTCCAAACAAAAATTCAAAATTTAACCACCTTTCCAAAAAACATGAAACAGAAGGGGTGGGTCCACGCATAAAATTCAAAAAAATAAAAAACAAACGTGCTGTCCGCTGACAGTTTGAAGTGGTGAAATAATGAAGATGGGGGCGTTTCACGGATTTCAAAATTTACTAATTTTTGCATTGGGGCGCGTGAGTGGTTAGGAAGGATTTATTTCCTCCTTCTGCGAAGCAGTTATGCTCGCGAAGGAGGAGGCGGAGCGCGTGAGGGAGAGGCAATCATTGCGCCCTCACGCCCCTAGTCGCCGCAGGAGGAGACACTCTGGGCGTCGGGAGTCGATAGCCGACCCCCGGCCACCGTAGGCGCGGGCCTGCGGAAGGTGAGCAATAGGCAGCTCGCCGTCCGGTAAGGACCAGGCCCGGGTCGACGGCACGTTGTGTTCCGCACGCGCCGCAAAGAGATGTCAGCATAATTGACGGGGTCCGATAGGGCCGATGCCTGCCGGGGTCGCAGATTGTTCGAAAGAGTTACCGTGGCCCTGGCGCACAGGCAACTGAAGGAACACGGGTGGGTTTTAGTCAGTAAGAGTCTGACACGCCCTTCCGCTCCGCCCAGAGCGGGAGAGGTCATTAGATGAATTCCCACCCAAAAAAAAAAAAAGGAAGGGTTTATTTGGAGAATATTAAGGTCAACATCTTTAAACATCACTTAGCACATAAACTTTACATAGCATAGCATGTATAATTAGATAACATTTATCATACCATCTTTTTTCATCCAATGCACTTGCGGCTGTGGGTAGCCACTTGCACTGCACGACACTGTACCTCTCCTGCCGAGGAGGAGCGAAGAGTTGTTTGGTTCCTCCAACCATTTTGGTGCAACTACAACAGAATAACTTTTATGCTTAGTATTTCAGTAGTAGCATCTTTGGGAGACAAATTTTAAGACTTGTAGTAGTAGAGTAGGTCCCAGAGGTATAATGCGCATTTTGGAAGGTACCACAACGGTACCTATTTCTGGCACTGGTTTAAAAAGTACGATTCTTTGTAAAATTACATGAATGTGACACTTTCCAATTTTCCTCTAGGGGTGCCGAAGTATCAGTGAGCTTCTTGGTATCTGAAGGCAGTGGTAAATATTGTTTATCAATCAACCGTTTTCGTTTCGTTACTCGGACCTTTGTTAACATGTAATAAAGTTGATATTTTTTATTATTATTATTTTATTTTAGATGGGTTTGCTCTTGACTCTAGTCTAGGTCAGAGATGACACAGACAAAGTCGACGATGGAGTGAGCTTACCCAGAAGAAGCCTGTTCACTCTCACTTTGTTTTATAATATTGATTACACAAATAAAGAAGTTACCTTTTATATACAGCTCAGTAGATCTATTCACTTTAGCCACGTGATTGGAAGCGACGCACGTGTAAGTACCACAATGTTCTAATGAGACTTTCTTGATCACTAGTGCACTGAAGAGCTCCGAGTTTCTTTCTACCACCTGTAAAGTAATCAAACTGTTTATTTTCATAAACTTTTTGATATTGGGTTTACTAGGCGATTACTAAGCGCCATAATTACATTTGAGATTCTTTAGATTCATAAATTCGCAGTGATACTCATACTAGTTTCTGTTGTGACGTAAGACTATGTTAAAAAACTCGTATCTGTAAATATCTGTCTGTCGTGAAGGGCTTATAATGTTCATAATTTAACTTTCTTGGAATACATTGAGCTTTTACAAGACACCATAAAACATTTAGCTTACTTCTGGGACAGTCGTAGAAGAACACTATCTTCAATATGCGGTAAAGTGGCCAGAGTGGTAAACTAGTTTTGATCATAATTATAAGTAATACACTCATAATTTGTATTCATCTTGACTACCCACATAAATTGCTACAAACTTATACTTGAAAGGTTTAGGTAGTTAAATTAAGGTAAACAAATCGTAAAAAGGGTTTTTTTATAGTTGACACTTTCTTGTTTAAAAATACGTTACAACAAAATTAAAGTTATTTGCGGTTTATACGATAGTTTCCTCTCTCTTCTATTAGTGTATGTTAAACTTTATCATTTATTCGTAAACTACACTCTTCGTACATGTAATTGCTTGAGCACAATTTTTTTGTTAGATTTATAAAATAGTATAATATTTTATAATCTGTCTATTGTAAAGAGCCCAAAAAGACAGGTTCCCTAAACCTTTTTAGAAAATACAACGAATTAGATAACGTTGCTAAATTGAAGAGTACACCTGTGACGTAGTATGGCAACTGAAGTAGCAGGTATTACGTTTAGTCGGTTAACCAGATGCCTATTATGTTGTGTATGCATTAGACAAAATGTTAAATGGTGTCACTGTATTGCGGCTGCCACAAAACTTTTAAAATGTCTGACCTATACATTCTTTTGCCAGAGGCTTTAGCTAATGTGACTGCTGAGAATTGGAAAAGTTGCGAGGGTCATGTAATAAAAGAAGAACAAAAAATGTTTAAATTAGACAAAATAATTGATGATACCACTGAACGCTTTATTAATAATGTGACAGATACTTAGTTCCTCAAATTCAGATTCAGAATAGTGCCTATTATTATGGGACTCAAAATAATATGATTTTAACATTTGAAATAAAAGGTTTAACATCTATGAGTCATGTGGTTTTTTTTGTTTACCTTTATTTAATTACCTAAACCTTTCCAGTATATTCTTAAGATAATTAATTTGTTACTAACAAAATAAGGACATTACCTAGTCTGAAATAAACAAATTTTATTTATTATTTTATAATTCACTTTTCGTGATAACACTTTATGTTACCATTTTATTTAGTATAGTACTAATATCCACTTATTTTGAATCTTGTTGTCTAAATGTATTTTATATTCTCATAATTTTTTTTAAGTTATTTACGATGTTTTTTTAAGGTGAATGCTGTATATACCTACATATAATAGGCATAAATAATAATATAATAATAATAATTTATTTGAATAACAAAATTACAATTATTTTGAAGCCCTAACTCTCAGGAATGCCAGTACTTCGATTATATTATTGTTCTGTTTTAATTCTTTGTATGTACTTATAAGATATTGGTGTACCAAAAAAAAAAAAAAGTAATATGACCATTATAATTAAGCTATCTATTGGTAAAACCGTTCAACTATTATATAATCTCACCTTCAAACCACTAGGAATCCTCTTCCCATCTTTCAACCACTCAAAATGTATAGGCAGATCCCCTGTCCTTACATTACAATAAATATTCACAATCTGACCTTCTTGAAGATTCATACCCAACAACAGATCATCTAATAATGGACCTTCTATGACCTGAATCTCGAAGGCTCTTCTAGCCATTTCTCCTGAAGGACTGGTTACTATGCATGTGTATACTGCACCATTGGACTCTTTAGATATTTCTGAGATGGAAAGAATTCCATTTACGTTGACGCTTGGAACGCTCCGTCTAGTTTTACGTTTTTGGTGCGATCTCTTGTAGCGGGATTGGAAGATCGCGTTCGATGTTACCAACTTGCCCTTAAATTCCCAGTCGATTTTGCTGAAATGTGAAAAGAATTTGTTACAGGATTTTTTTAAGGACAGATGAATTTTGTTCTTGACACTTAACAATGTAAAACATCTGAAGAAATAAACGTCTGGTCCCTGAAAATTATCAAGACAATTTTACCAATAAACGGAAAAAAAAATATTAGAATGTTTTATGCCTATACGGCAAAATAGTGATGTTCATTTTCAACCAACGAGGTCTAAAAGCCTTTTAAATCCTCGAATAGAATTCAATCAAGTGTATGGTGTTGCGAAGAGTATTATTCTGTAGGCACTTCACTACTTAACCATAGATAAAAAGTTACCTTATCGGATATCCGTAAAACGGACACCTCAAATTAACTGATTCCCCACTTTGCACTTTCACTGGTGGAAGAGATCTGATGTATGGTGGTCCTGCAAATAGAGATACTAGAAAGTATTTATCACAGAAATGTAATAATCAAATTTTGGCCAAACGACTATTTTGAGTTCACTATTGAATGAGTCCGCTTTTGATCTTGATCTCCGTCGCCACTCGCCTGAATGATGCAAAGCGTTAGATAAAGTCATGCGAGCTCACTCAGAAGCTGCCTATATACTCTTATATTGAGACGCTGCTAGGTGTTCCACATTTTGGCTGTTCAAATAATAAAGGCTTAAGAGAAGCACTGAGTTCCAAATTGATCAGGATGGATATCAACTAAGTTGCATTATGATACACTTACCATAAACATCCAGCCTGTTCTCATGTGAGGCCACATGCTCACCTTCCCTGGCCATGCAGGAGTACAGGCCTCCGTCTTCGACCCTCACTCGAGTGATGTTCAGCTGTGAGGCCACTGAGTTGTCTGATGTCATCAGCTGGCCTAGCGCGTATCTGAAAACAAACGTTATCTTGATTTATATATGCGGGTTAATTCGATGGAGGCAATAATTATGATAAAAGACTAATAAATTATTATTCTTAAAATAATATAAGGTAGGTAATATAAAAAACCCAGTCTGTTTAGGACGATTGGAAACTTGATTAATGATTGGCTAATCTTAGTTAATTTATAACATCTTTATTCTGGTTGGTCAGAATATGGCCCGAAAGGAGCTATTAACTGATCAGAGCCGATGAAGCCTAGAATTATCACAAAAAAAAAAAACAAGTATCCTGCGACATAATACAAGCGAGACTCCTGGGCAAGATAATTATTTAAAAAACTTGTATTATTTTATTATTAACTACAAAAACAATTCCATCATGGTTTTCATAGTGGTCATGATGATGTGCATTTGGGAAATCAGCTACCGTAGCGGTTACCCTTGTAAGTTTTTATCTAAACTAATATTGTAAACTGAAAAGATTTGATTTTTAACCCCCGACGCAAAACGAGGGGTGTTATAAGTTTGACCGCTATGTGTGTGTGTCTGGCTATCTGGCTGTGTGTCTGTCTGTGGCACTGTATGTCTTAAACGGATGAACCGATTTGAAAGCGGTTTTTTTTATTTGAATAAAATTTTTCTAGTGATAGTTACTAGACACGTTTTATCAAAATCGGTTCAGCCGTTTCAAGGTAATCAGCTCTTTTGTTACCTGTGGTAAGGATCTTAGACGCATAATGGGTATTTACTTTACTTTCAAACATATGTGTGACCTAAAATTTGAATCACCCATGTACGCTATATAAATATGCAAGATTATGGAATTCTTGGTCCGATGCTGCAGTCAGGATGTCCAGCACACCAGTACACTCTTAAAAAAAAAATAGCAGATATATCGTGTTTGGTTTCGTTTTGATCAGTATTTAATTCTACATACAACACAATTGTGGCAACATGATGAGCTGATGCTGCAGCCAGGATATCCAGCACACTAGTACACTCTTGAAAACATAATAGCAGATATGTCGTGTTTGAACTTGTTTTGATCAGTATTTAATTCTACATACAATCCAATGGTAGCAACACGATGAGCTGAGGCTGCAACCAGGATATCCAGCACAGTAGTACCTACACTCTTGAAAAAAATATAGCAGATATATCGTGTTTGGATTTGTTTTGATCAGTATTTAATTCTACATACAATACAATGGTGGCAACATGATGAGCTAATGTTGCAGCCAGGATATCTAGCACACTAGTACACTCTTGAAAAAATAATAGCAGATATGTCGTGTTTGGATTTGTTTTGATCAGTATTTAATTCTACATACAATACAATGGTGGCAACACGATAAGCTGAGGCTGCAACCAGGATATCCAGCACAATAGTACACTCTTCATAAAATAATAACAGTTATATGTCATGTTAGGAAAACCGATTGATCGCGCTATGGTTTCGTTTCTGACATAACACACAGTATTATACGGAATTACGTAAACGCCAAAACAAGCTATTTTTATGTAGTGTCTAAATATACCCTGAAAAACGCTCACAACTGTTAACTCATATACAAAACAAAACTAAAGTAACTTTTTTTTTTTTTAAATAAAAATTAAATTAAAAATTTAAAGAACCCCCAACGCAAAAAAGAAAAGCGACCATTTAAACAGCTACCGCTAAGCTTAAAACAATAACAATAGCTAAAATAGGAGATTGCATACTCATTACTCATAGCGCTCCCATACTTAACAATTTCACACACAACTAGTTTTTCTACAAAAAAATTATCGTATCGAAGCAAGTTGGTTGGAAATGCTAGTAAATTAATAGATAGTCAATCAAATGAAGGGTCTGACTTACATAAGCGGCGTTACCCCGCCGCGACATTATAGCGCCATTTCAACGAGTAAACTTTATATTGCCATCCATCAATTTCAATACCTAATTAAAATGTATGATGTTACTCAATCGAATTTGATGGCTCAACGATAGGCATTAATTTTGACTTTTTAAATGTTCGCTTTTCTTTTTTGCGTTGGGGTTTTTTTTTAATTTTAAATTTAATTTTTAGTACATTTTTAATAATATCATGAAATTATATGAATGTCATTACTTGATTAGTCATAAAAATCTTAATCATAATAAAATTTAGTCTTGCTTCGTTAGTATTAATTTGGCACAATAGTATTAGTTTATTATCAAATATTTTAAATAGTTTATTAGATTATTTCTCACAGTTCAGTAATTTATTGATTCGATTTATAAATAATGTCAATAATTATAATTTACAATAAGTCTTCGTAGATTTATACAGATGTCATGTCATCATGTCTGTTTAAAATGTAAATAATCATCTATTGAATAAAAACATCTGTCACAAAGCCAATTTTTTAAAGTTCGTAAATCCTAAGTTATTCATTTTCCTCATATTTTCCGGTAATTTATTATAAATTTTCACCGACATGGTGTAGCAGTTTCTGTCATATAACTTTAATCTGCTTCGAGGTACTACAAGAGGTTTTTGTACTATTTTCTTTTTAAATTGGGCCTTATCATCATGCCCAAAAAGTGATAGGTGGTTTCTAACGAACTTACACATTTCAAAAACGTATAGGGATGGAAGTGTAAGTAAACGTTTATTAGTGAATATTGGTCGGCACGAATCAGTCCACTTGAGACTATAAATTTACCTTATGCATTTTTTCTGGGCTATAAAAGCTCTCTGGGCGTCTGTAGAGTTTCCCCATATGATTATCCCATACCTCAATACTGAACATACATGACTGTGGTATACCATTAATGCTGTTTCTTTATTAGTTACTTTTTTTATTTTACGAAGTGCGTATACGAATTTGTGATTGTTTTTACAAACAAGATCCACGTGAGATTTCCAGTTACAATAATTATCTATATTTATTCCTAGAAATTTTATTTCATTTACTTCTTCAATGATGTTATTAATATATTTTATTGGCAAGTCTATTGTGTCTTTTTTATTTCGTTTGTTATTATATGTCAGGTATCTCATGAATTTAGTCTTATCGGTATTTATTTCTAAATTATTTACAATTAACCAGTCATGTATACCCTTTAGAGCTTCTTTGGTGACGTTTATCACCTGATCAATAGTAGCTTCTTTAGTTAAAACAGTGGTATCATCTGCGAATAATATGATGTACTGATCCGTTGATTCTGGAAATTCGTTTATGTAAGCTAAAAACAATATCGGGGCTAGCATAGTCTCTTGTGGTACGCCATAGTGATTCCTTGAGTATGGGGACCTATAGGTTACCTGAGTGTTAGTCTCTGGATGCATTTTTAATTAGGTATAGAAATTGATGGATGGCACGATAAGGTTTGCTCGTTGAAATGGCGCTATAATGTCGCGGCGGAGTACCGCCGCTTTTGTAAGTTAGACCCTTCATTTGATTGACTATCTATTAATTTACTAGCATTTCCAACCAACTTGCTTCGATACGATAATTTTTTTGTAGAAAATCTAGTTGTGTGTTAAATTGTTAAGTCTGGGAGGGCTATGAGTAATGAGTATGCAATCTCCTATTTTAGCTATTGTTATTGCTTTAAGCTTAGCGGTACCCCGCCGCGACATTATAGTGCCATTTCAACGAGCAAACCTTATCGTGCCATCCATCAATTTCTATACCTAATTAAAATATATGGTGTTACTCAATAGAATTTGATGGCTCAACGATAGGCATTATTTTTTACTTTTTAAATGTTCGCTGTTCTTTTTTGCGTTGGCGGTTTTTTTTTTTTTTTAACTTGGTTTAGTTTTGTTTTGTATATGAGTTAACAGTTGTGAGCGTTTTTCAGGGTATATTTAGACACTACATCAAATAGCTTGTTTTGTAATCCCGTATTTAATACTGTGTGTCATAAACGAAACCATAGCGCGATCAACCGGTTTTCCAAACATGACATATCTCTTATTATTTTATGAAGAGTGTACTACTGTGCTGGATATCCTGGTTGCAGCCTCAGCTCATCGTGTTGCTACCATTGGATTGTATGTAGAATTAAATACTGATCAAAACAAATCCGAACACGACATATCTGCTATAATTTTTTCAAGAGTGTCTGTACTAGTGTGCTGGATATCTTGGCTGCAGCATCAGCGCCTTGTGTGGCCACCATTGCATTGTATGTAGAATTAAATACTGATCAAAACAAATCCAAACACGACATATCTGCTATGATTTTTTCAAGAGTGTACTAGTGTGCTAGATATCCTGGCTGCAACATCAGCTCATCATGTTGCCACCATTGCATTGTATGTAGAATTAAATACTGATCAAAACAAGTTCAAACACGACATATCTGCTATTATGTTTTCAAGAGTGTACTAGTGTGCTGAATATCCTGGCTGCAGCATCAACTCATCATGTTGCCACAATTGTGTTGTATGTAGAATTAAATACTGATCAAAACGAAACCAAACACGATATATCTGCTATTATTTTTTCAAGAGTGTACTAGTGTGCTGGATATCCTGAGTGCAGCATCGAACCAAGAATTCCATAATCCTGCAGATTTATATAGCGTACGGGTCTGTTAAATTTTAGGTCCCACATAAGTTTGAAAGTAAAGTAAATACCCATTATACGTCAAAAATCCTTACCGCAGGTAACAAAAGAGCTGATTATTTTGAAACGGCTGAACCCATTTTGATAAAACATGTCCAAGAACCATCGCTAGAAAACCTGCTTTCAAATAAAAAAAACGCATTCAAATCGGTTCACCGGTTTAAGACCTACGGTGCCACAGACAGACACACGGATAGACAGACAGACACACACACATAGCGGTCAAACTTATAACACCCCTCGTTTTGCGTCGGGGGTTAAAAAAAAAAACATTTTTTCCAAGTATCCTGCGACATAATACAAGCGAGACTCCTGGGCAAGATACTTATTTAAAAAACTTGGATTATTTTATTATTAACTACAAAAACAATTCCATCATGGTTTTCATAGTGGTCATGATGATGTGCATTTGAGAAATCAGCTACCGTAGCGGTTACCCTTGTAAGTTTTTATCTAAACTAATATTGTAAACTGAAAAGATTTGATTTTTTATATTTTTGTTTGTTATGCTTTACGATTTTAATGAAATTTGGCACATAGGTAGGTAGACCATGGCCTGGATTAGGACAAAGTATACTTTTTATTCCGATATTCCCACGGGATCGAGACTTATGTGGGTGAAACCACGGGGCACAGCTAGTCGTTAATATTTCAAAGGTCATGATGCTCTAGTTAACGTTTTCTTCCTTGAAAATCATGGTCAGCAAAAATTACCTTGGATCAGTATTACTCGATACAATAATGCCATCTCGTTCCCACACGAACTGTGGAGGTCTGTCACCGCTCGCGGCACACTGCATGCTGATCTGGAAAACGCAAACACGGACCGAAATAATGTAAAATAATGAGGAAGGAAAAAAGGGAGGCCTTTAGCCTGCTTTTAACTAAATATGGTTTTGCTCTTTCTTTGGCAGCCTTATTGGGTATTAATTAACCACTTTCGGGACAATCAGTGGGCCTAGCACAAACGCGCGGAGTAAACGTAACGTAAAAATAAGAACAATTTTAAACAATTTCGCGAGCGTTCGCATTGAATGTTTTTATGCCATCATGCGCAAGAGGGCGACCTCGATAGTGAGTAGAGTGCGGGACAGCGGCAACAGTCTTCTTACCATTATTGCCAACAGGTTGGACGGGCCTTTCATGCAGCACTAGCAGGCCTTACATGCGCCCGTATATCGAGCTTGGGGCAGATAAAAATTAAAAATAATTACCATAGATTTTTTGTAATATTATTATTTTATTTGCAATTTACATAATTTTAATATTTTGACATTTTTATAACATTTGACAATCTTATATTTGACTTTCTTTTTATACGATTCGGACATTTTTATAATCTTTTGACAATTTTAATTATTATTTTTTATCAGTTGTTAAATATTTAAATTTAATTAGTCACAATTTTATTTTGGGATTTTATCTGTATGAATTATAAAATAGTTTATAATTTTTAATGTACATATGTGTGAAAAACCATGGACTAGATTTATGTCTGAAATAAATAAATTATTATTAAATTTGAAAATAGGTACCTAATCGTTTCACACATAACATTTAGTTACTTTTAAGACTCTTTTCATATCTAATTGTCTTTCTCGCAAAAACTTAGGCCAAAATGTTACAGGATAGGTGTGTAGGTATTTTTGATTCATAAACCGTTCAAATTTAAGTAACATTTACGTCACGCGTGTTCGTGCTAGGGCCTCTCTTCTTCACTCTTCGTTCTTTTTTGATCTTCAACTAAAGTTCCCGAAAACTCACATCGCCTCCCGGTATGACTGTTCTTTCCGTGAAGTGTTGTGTGATAACCAACCGCATATCTGCTAGCCTTTTTCTTCTGTCAAGTGCTGAAAGCGAGAGAAAATGGTATGAGACTTAAATCGTCAAGAAATGTTTCTGAGGTTCTTTCTTTGTCTAAAATCAGATTTTGGTTTGCTGTAAAAGAACCGTCTAATATACTATTTTAAATTTTAAACAAATAGATTTCCCCAAAATTCCCATCAGGGTGAAAACACCAATTATGTTCCCACTAAATTGGAAACCCGAAAGGGTAGGGGCGTTAATAGGCAATTAGTGACGTCACGAACTTCCTAATTTACATAAATTGGTGTCTAGTTTAGCCGTTGCTAGGCAACGGTTACGTCATCAATCAGGCACTGATATACAAGATGGTCGTAAAACGTTGATTAGAAGCTCTTGCTCTAGTAAGTGGCTTGAACACTGCAGGACAGGAATAATGGTGCAGCTTTCAAGGGGGTATTTATTTAATTAAATACTTAAGTATTAATCTGAGGTAAGGTAAGAAAAATGTTTTTATTATTTCAAACCAAAGATGTATAGAATAAATTAGATTGAAATTTTAATTGTATTGCTGCGAAAAGGCATTATCAAGAAGCCTAATCTTGACTAGCCTAGACCATAAAAAAACTATCCTGTATCATCATGCCCGTATTCACGAAAGGGTTAGACAGAGGTGTACCTATAGTACACCCACATATCACCAGTTATGTTTAAGTCCCATTTCATAGGGGACGAGCCTATCGCCATCATCTGGACGCAAATCCAGACTCTGGGCTGCTAGCGAGAAATTCCTGATAGAAAAACCTGGAATTGAACCATAAATTATGTAGTTAAAAGAAATAAAACTACACACTATCATTCAAAATCAAAATCAAAGTCAAAATATTTTATTTCACATAAACCAACATGGGCACTTATGAAACGTCAGAAGCTAGGTGCACGGTTCCAATTGGTTGTTTCCTATGGAGAAGAGCCGGCAAGAAACTCCACGGTTACTCTTTTAAAAATAAGGGGCTTTTACAATGTTTCCAATTACAATGTTGATAGATATGGGAGGACAGCGTAGGCCTGTCAACAAGTAACATGTACTCAACAAAATATAAAAAGGTCCACTAATCTAGTCTACAAGTTAGGTCTACAACGTTCTCACATTCAAAAAATATATAAGAATCTATATAAAAATAAAAGCCTATTTAGACTAAATGACATGATTGCCATTACTACTGTAACAAATCGGAATCAAAATCCTATCCACAAAAGCCATAAATAAGGAGTTGAAATAAGAATCCGTAGTATATAATGTCAAATAATGAGATTATGTCAAAGAAGTAAGTAAAAAGAAACAAAAAACTTCGTAATTTGGGAACAGTTAATATACATTTACTTAGTGATGCCGTTAATGTGGTACCAGGGAAGTCACATGTGCAGAAGGAATTATTGCCAAACTTCCTTGTCTTCAACGTAGTCTTTAATGTTATAATATGCATTTTTGATAAGTATACGTTTGATGTGGGTTTTGAACTTTCCATCTCTAAGTTCTGTAAATGACTTTGGCAACTTGTTATAAAAGCGGATACTGTTTATGAGAAATGACTTGCTTGTTTTAGTTAATCTAAATTTGGGTATTACAATTACATTTTTGCTACGTGTATTTATATTATGAAAATCGTTTCTTATTCTGAAAAGTCCTAAGTTTTTGCGAACATACAAAATACTTTCTAAGATATAAAGAGAAGGCAGAGTTAGTATATCGATTTCTTTGAATTTGTTTCTAAGAGACTCACGAGGACCCATTTTATAGATCGCGCGGATTGCCCTCTTTTGTAAAATGAAAATTGAATCTACGTCAGCTGCCGATCCTCACAGCAGAACACCATAAGACATAATACTGTGGAAATAAGCAACGTATACTAACCTAGCAGTGGCTATATCAGTCAACTGCCTTATTTTTAATTACCTGCCACACAGCTTTTATTTTATTATTAGAAATCCTATTTTGTTACTTATTAATTTAGATTTAGCTTGAACGCTTTCTTTTGAATATCTTAGTTTTTTTTTTTACATAATCATGAAGGGTTTGATCAGAAGTCAATGATTTCTCGTGATACAAATTATATAAAATATCTCTGCTTTTTCTAATGCCAACAGTGGCCCATTCACTAAATTTTGGTTTACTATTGATTGTAACTATTTTTACAGGACATGCTTTATTGAATTCTTGGCATACTGTAGAAAATAGTGTACAGTAGTTTATATTTGGGTCTTGTGAATCAAAACTAGCTGTTGAAAGATTGCTAAAAACATTATTATTAAACATTTTCAATTTATTTTTAGTTAAAGGTCTTAATTCAACTGTTTTATTTAAGTCAAACGATACAAGTTGACCAGTATGGTCAGACCTGACGCCACTAATTAAGGAAGAGTCTTTTATTTTACAATTAGTAAATACATTGTCTACGCATGAAACTGAGGACGAGGTTGCTGTTATTCTAGTTGCTTCATTAAATATACATTTTAAATTGAATGATTTAAGCAATGAGATTAGCTTACATTTTTCCTGTGAATTAACTAATAAATCAATATTTAGATCACCACTGTTTTTTTTGTAAAAAAGTTTTCGAACTTAAATTTCTCAAAACAATAACCAAAGTTCACTTTAGGCACCCAACAAACTTGCTCCTAAACTGTATCTAAATATAGTTCCCCGAAAATTAATTGGCATCAAATGTACTCGACTAATCAATCGCTGAAGCGAACGTTGCCGACAGCGATAGGCAAGTACACTCACGAGCATAAATACCTTATAGTTACGCAAAATTCAAAAACATTTTTCTCGTGAAATTAAAATTGCAGCTTTGGCAAAGAACATATTTCATATTTTATACACTCGAGAGCAATGAATCCGGGTCACTTAAAGAATGTTAAAAATCTCGGAAACTAAAAATGATAGGTTAATGCAATAAATTGTATTTAATAGACAATGTAATACTCCTTAAATGAAAGTAAAAAAAATATGAGTCACCATACATTTTATTAACACAAAATTAGATAAAGAAAAAAACTGCTGATCTCTCCTTAAAACAAAAATAGGAAACATGAAATTTTTGAACTTTATTACGATTTTCTTGAATTTTAATACTTCGTATTGCCTCCTCGTGCTTCCATTACTGCGTTTACGCGGTTTGGCATGCTGTACACCAAGTTCCTTATACGATTTTGGGGAATATTCTCCCATTCCTCTGTGAGAGCAATTTTGAGCTCACGAAGCGTGATTGGGGGAGGGTTTCGTTGTTTTACGCATCTGCCTAGCTCGTCCCAAGCATGCTCGATCGGGTTGATATCCGGGCTGCGCGCTGGCCACTCCATACGAGTAATGTTCATCTCTTGAAGGTAGTCATTCACAATCCTACCTGTATGAGGTCGGGCATTGTCATGCATAAATATAGCATCCTCACCTAAATTGACCATAAATGGACCAACGTGATCATTGAGGATTTCTTCCACATATCTTACGCTAGTTAAAGAGCCGTTTTCTATGATCACCAGCTCTGTGCGACTTTCAGAAGAAATTCCGGCCCACACAAGTACAGACCCACCACCGTAGGCTACTTTTTCTTCGATGCATGCTTGCTTGAATCTTTCCCCTGGTCTTCGATACACTCTGTGTCTTCCATCGTGCTTGTAGAGCATAAATTTTGATTCGTCGGAGAACATAACTTTTGACCAATCTTCAATACTCCAATTTACGTGGCTCTGGGCATATCTTAGTCTTGAAATACGATGCCCACGCTCCAGTTTAGGGCCGTTTGCAGGTCTAAGGGGTTTTAAGTTAGATTCAGCAAGCCGACGTCTTACTGTCCATGCACTTGGGTTACTTCCTCCGAGGCGTCGAAACTGATTTGTGAGTTCAGTTCCTGTGAGAAAGCGATTTCGAAGCATGGTGTTCACCAAGTATCGGTCTTCTCGTGCTGTGGTACACCTGGTTCTGCCCGTTCCTGGTCTGCGTAGGTTAGAACCAGTTTCTTCGTAACGTCGGAGAACTCTTTGTACTGTTGACAGCGACACACCGACAGTCCTGGCTGTATCGCGCTGACTCCGGCCGGTTTCCAGCATTGTAAGTATTCTGGTGCATTCTTCAGGCGTAAGCGACATAATTTCAGCTTGAATAATGAATATAGAGCACTATCAACATGGTTTATGTACCCACATAAATGACAGATTACAAACAAAAGCAAAACCAAATGCTGTAATTTCGTAGTTCCATCTTCGAAAGTGGCCCTTTTTCAAATTTGATTTTTTTATGATATAACTTTACAATAACTAAGAAGTTTTAATACCTTCATTTAAGGAGTATTACATTGTCTATTAAATACAATTTATTGCATTAACCTAGCATTTTTAGTTTCCGAGATTTTTAGGATTCTTTAAGTGACCCGGATTCATTGCTCTCGAGTGTAGTTTCAATAATAATGATATTCAGTTGCAGCCGGTTAGACTGGAAGTCGACCTCACTATGTTGGGAAAAGGCTGGGCAGATGATGATGATGATGGTTTAAAAAATAATATATTCTTAATACCATAAAATATATATCAATAGTTTAGGGAACAAGGCTTTTGAATCTTGCATGAGGTATTTATGCTCGACACTGTACCTATCATATCAGTTTGGTGAAACACAACTATCCGTGATATAGGAAAGATGGAATATTAAAATGGTATTTCTGATGAGATTTGGAAAGGAACCATTCGTTGTGTGCAGCGCAATTTTGATGGCGTGGCTTGCAAAACGATGATTGCAACGTTTTTTTTAAGGCAAATACAGGACCAATTTTTATAAAAGGCAGTGTGGTACCTTAGATACATAGGTATTAATATGTATACGTTAAATCAATCGTTTGACTTCACTAATCGAGACGCCGGTGCCACCAGGTGGCGCTGGACAGAGTCTATAATGCTCAGGCTTGACCAGAGAAAAAGCAGTGTTTGTTGTTGTTTGTTGTTCGTTTCTAGGTGATCGAAAAAAAAAAAAAAAAACAGTTTTTTTTTTTTTCCCTTTCGCCCCCGGAGGTCAAGTGTATGTATGCTCCCTAATCGTGGCTGACATAGTAAGTACGTTCCTTTAGAATATAAGTATAATATTAAGCTAAGTAAGCACTTTACTTTAATGCGCATAATAAAATATATTCCCTTTATTCAGTTATTAAAGTACATTTGACCGAGTTGGTTGTCTGATTTAAAAGACCTTAGGACCCCCAACATTTCACAGTGAAGACGTTTAGAAACTGTCGCGCGTTCCGTACAGCTGTATCGTGTACCTATAGTGTGCGATTCGTTAGTGCGATTAATTTGATCATACATTATAATTTGATTTGAACTGCAAACGGGTTTTCTATTGCGCAATAACCAACATTACTCATAGTACGCCCACAGTAGTTAAAATATGGCTGATAATAACGAGAGAGACGTACCTCCTCCGTCATTTATATAACGTTTCTTAATACAGCAAGACTATATCGACACAATATGTCGTGTATGTCAGTCTCAGGTCTATGGGTACCTGCATAAAGCAGCAGGTTTTGGGGCACAAACCGCTGCAGGCACTACGGAGAGAAGCGATTACTATGTTTTACATGTTCCTGTATGTGTGAGCGCATAAGTTAACACGGGGCTATTTTAATCGCACCGATCGGTACCGGGAACACGTGAAGTGCAAGCACCCTGTAAACTTATGCGGTACTGCGATAAAGAAGGACGACCCACCAAAGACATTTTCGTATATTCTTTATTAGAGAAACACAAGAGATGGAAAAGAAACCATCACGAAGTTAAATTACTGCGAGCATTGTTGCAACACTGTGCTGTTTATGAATGAAAACTGTGGCTGTCTTTGCATTAATTTATAAATAATAATGTGTTTTTAAGAATTGTATTTGCTAGGTTAGCTCTACGGAAACAGAACGACTTGTTTTATTAATTTCGCCCAATTGTAAATTGTCTTATTTTTTTATAAATTGGAGGGTGAGAACATTTTACGGTTAAATTACAAATGGTTATAAGTGGATGAGGTAGTGGAGTGATGAGCGATTTGTGCGCCACCCGTGGTGATTATAACAGAATAATCACTTTGAATGATCATTATAAACGTACCTAAGTTATTAATATTAATCTTTTTATTTACGTAAAAACAATTATGACGAGGAAATGTTTCAAGCAAAGATATCATGGTTCCATATCTCCATACTTTGACAATGAAGACAAGACAATAACCTTTAATAGCACCAATCAGTTAGCACACACAAACCTTATAGTACAATTCTCTAGCAATCTATCCGAGTATTGGAGACTGGAGTGCAAATATCACAAAATACATAGATGGTGGGCAGAAATTCGGCTTTAATAAACAACGAGCGACGACAGGTGCACGCACACATATACGCGTACGTACGGCGATCTGAAACAAATGCAAGTCGCGAGTGTGCTTGCACCACAGAATTTCATTATATTACTGGTACTTGCACTCGCTGTGCGTCGATGCATTTCCATAGTCTGTTCCAAAATTATATGATGAAATCGTAAACAAATGGATCAGAAAACTTACCTGTGGATGCCAATTTGCAGTGCCACTTACTTTAGTGCTTTAATTTTGATTATTTGAATAATCCCGGAATTCTGATTTTAAATCACTTTAAAAATGTTTTTCAATTGACAATTGAGGTTAATTTATAACCTTATTCTCGGCGATAATTTTTCAATTATAATATAGGTATAATAATACCAACTATTATTGTCTCACTCCAGGGCAAAGGCCTTTTTTCATACAGAGAAGACACGAGCATTGATCACCATGCTTGCTCAGGACGTGTTGGCGATTTCAGACTTATATTAACTACTTATAATAAGTACAGGTTGCCTCACGATGTTTCCCTTCACCCAATGTCAGTAATGGTCAAGATAAATGCAGAAAAAACATATAAATTATTTGAGTCACATTGGTACTTGCCCGGATTTGAACCCGCTACTTCGTGCAAGAGTGGCGAGGCCTTAACCTTTGACCCATCACAATCTTTGATTTTATTTTTAAATTACAATTTAATGGTGTTATTTAAACAATAATAATTGTTGAAAGAAGTGGTGAGATATAAAGTTGAAACCTCCCAAATACTGATGAATGTGCTACCAATTTAACTTGCATAGGGTTTGTGTACACTTTCATCAAATACTTTTGGAACAGACCACATTATGTGTGCGTGCGTTTTTACTCGTTGTATGGATCTGATCTTCTGTACCTATCTACATATTTTGTGCCTATAATATGCGTATTACATTTTCAGACGCTCCGGGCCTTTGCTGTCGGCACTCGCAGTGGAAACTGATGGTCTTTTAATTGGTGAGGATTTAATCATTTTAAGCAACTATTTTGAGGACGTTTTTGACGTAAGAGGTGTACTGGAAGAAAGTTCATTATTTCTGACTGAGAAAATACTGTAAGAATTTAATCACTAATAACTACGAGCAAACACATTGAAATGTACTTAGGGTTGAGTATGCAAAACAAAAAAAAACTTTTTTACAATAAAACAACCGACTTCCAAAAAAAAAAACACTACAAAACGTGAAAAATAACTATAATTTCGGAATTCGGTGTCTTTGGTTTTTGTATTTTCGTTGTTGGCCACCGACTTCCGAAATTAAAGTTATTTTTCACATTTTGTATAGTTTTTTTGTAAAAAAGTTTTTATTTTTCACTTTTTAGATGCGGTACCTACCGCACACAAATTTGTATACCACTACTTGATATGTAAATAATAGTGACAGGAAATTATTAAAATATCATCAATATAAACTAAGTGTAAGAATTATGCAGTATTAAGGATAACTCAAAAACTACTGGTCAGAACTTGATTAAATTTAAATGGGACCACATGTGAAGCACCAGCTATCAAATAAAAACAAGAATCATCTAAATCGGTTCACCCTGAAAAAATACTGAGACAACAAAAAAAATAAAAAAATAACTGACAGTTGAATTGAGAACCTCTTCCTTTTTTTGAAGTCGGTTAACAAAAGATAGATCAAGTCTGTACCAATCTCATGATACGACGCCGCCGTCGTGTTCTACCGTATCGGCACGAACGGCGAAAGATAAGTTCGTGCTGCAAGCAGTAGACTTAAATAATTCAATAAGTAGGTATTGATCATGTTAATGCGTTGTATTTCTCCAACGAAGTCTGCACTTTTCCACCAAATCTGCAATTTTGGTGCTGGCAGCGAAGTTTCATCAATCAATAATAATAGATTTGTACGCATTTGTCATTCGAGGCATGTGTCTAACGACTTGGATTTGTGTGCTGTCATATAAATCTCGAAATAGGAAGCACGGGCATAACGTCATTTAAAATTGGCATGTATTTAACGCGGCGACAAATTAATCTGAAATTGGGATTAAAAAATAATTAAAGCCGGTAGCAAAAATAGTAGGTTGGCAGCTACAGTGAAGAATAATTTTAAGTAGAAAGTAGCAGCTTAATAATCAGTTGTTAGCTTTGGTTTAATTTAAACTGGCATCGAGTTTCTGTTTTGGCGAGGCCTCCTATTTCTGAATTTTTATTTTTGGGCAAAAAATAAATCCTGGTTTATCCTGGGTTTTATCTGATTTGCATAATAAGGCGTAGCCGACGGAGCCCCGCTACGCGGGGCTCCTACTTCTGGGCGGTTTAAAAAAAAACAACCACGAAGGGGACGGCGGGGTCTTCCAGACCCCGTCATCCCCTTCTAACCTAACCAGTCCGAGTCAGAGTGCCCCAAGTCCCGAGCTCGCTTCGCTCGCTCTTGCATCCTATCCTACTGTTAATATTAGTCACCATTTCATTATTTATAGTACCTCGCCTATGATTTCTAGTAGCAAATAGTTAGTAGCCCTAATGGGCTACTAACTATTTGCTGCAACTAAAAACAACTGCTACAACAACACCAACTACACACACACCACACAACAACAACAACTACAACACAACTACAACTTAAAAGTTGTTAGTCGTCTGCAAAATAATTAGCCTTTAAAATTTCAAATGCTTTATAAGATGGCTAGCGTAACCACGCGTTCTAACATCAATCACCCAATATTTCGAAACATCCAGCCACATTTGAGTCTACGCCGTCCGTTGCGCCGCTGGACCGCAAACTTCAATTATCGTAAACGATTGCCTACCTGTCGGTAACGGTGTGACTTCGCTCTTGCTAAATGTTAATATGTCTACCGAATATGTAGGTGGGAAATAGCGTCCGTGTTGCAATGAATACAGCTCTCCCGTAATTTGACAACGTTGGTTGTAGTTCCTGTACCTATAGAAAACGATTCGTTCTAGTTACTAATAGTAATACGGTCTAGGAAGGTTTTTCAAGTTTTTTTTTTGCAGATTTTATCTCTCTTAAGATTCTTATTTAAAATGCCTCGATTGTGACAAAAGAGTCTATTACAAAAGTATCTGATGAATGTGTAAACAAACCCTGTTGAGGTTAAATTATTGCGCAGTCATTCACTGAAGGGAATTTAGTAAAGTTAAAACCTTCTAAACACAAATGCATGGTGCATTTGTATTAAGAAGGTTTCAACTTTATAGCTTATCACTTTTGCGACAATTGTTGTTTGAATAACATTATTAAAATGCGAATTAAGAGTAAACAAAATTGTAACTTACTAATTAGGTACGTCTCTTATTAGTACCTATCATAAATCATCATCAACGACTTTCCCCAATGGTTAGATAAGGAAATGACTTATACAGCAAGCGACCTACAATCCGATACCATAAAATATTATTACTCAGTCACTGTTTAAATACGGTTAAGGAAAATAGTCTTCACTGAAACAAAATACACGAGCGACATTTTACATTCTCACACAAATACAATAAAAAGCCATACAAACAAAAAAAAAAAAATCATTTCTGAACAAAACTCGTTGTACATACAAACTATACGAGAGTTAGGCGGACGTCATACGGTCGTACTCAGTTCAGACATTTGAGTCGGCTCCCGGAGATAAATAATGGCAATAAATAATCTGGTCGTGACGCCGGCCGTGTGGAGAGAGCTTTACTTCGCGTAACCGACTGTGAGCGGGAGATTTTTTTTTTCGAAAATGGAACAGTTTTTGCCGCAAAATTCTACGATTTGAATTTTTTGCTGTCGGTTAGTAAAAAAGCCATACGAATGTATGGCTAAAAGGAACTGGTGATTGTGTCTTAAAAAGGTGTTAGGACATCTGCATCACCTTTTCGGGGTTTTACTATAATGTAGTAAAGTCTTTGTGCCTCCTATTTTACCCGAAAACTTTATCTTACCCCCAGATACCTGTTTGTACCCTTATTTTTTACTTCTTATCTTACTTCACACGCTCAGTTCGGTGTAACAGAAGCCTCTATTTATGGGAACGCCTTTTGTAGTTGGTAGGTAGATGGTCGTTTGTTTGGTTTTACGTATAACGGTAATGATTCATGGCGTACGCACCGACGCCTCTCTGAGTTGTATAATTCACTCTGTTTTGGTTGATTAAGGGGATACCATTGTTCATCCCTTGATGTGCATTGATCACATCGTTTTGGATAAATCTAAAGCTTTTACATAGCCTGTGTAACTGTTTATAGCCAGTACTTGGGATGCAACTGAAGAGTCAATGTTTTCGGTAAAAGCTAGCTTATTGCTATGAAGCAAGGCACTAGCAGACTGTAGGCTGCAACAGAAATTTTATTTATGGACACAGTCCGACCTTGAGATCAAACCTTTGCAACCACAGAAAACCCTTTCCAGCAAAATTCAAATCAATCAAATTCAATCTTTTAGTATTTCCAAATACAAATTCAATCTTTTAGTATTGTACAATTACATAACACATGTGTGAGTACTATGTACCTACCATAAAGCTACCTTACTAGGTTTTTCTTTCATTGACTTGAATGGGCCCTGACAGCTGAGAGTATGTCATGCTCACTCTAATGTCTCGCTGGTGGTGGCGTGTGTGTTGGATCATTAAGTTCCCTTCAAATGGTTGAGCTGAATGGTGCTGATCCATGCGTCATGTTCGTGAACGGGCGCCGTTAGTGGGGACTGGTAATTTCTTAGCTGCCACTGCTTATTTTAATTTAATGTAATATTTGAATTGTTTTTGTATTTTTATTACGGACGATTTTAACGTTCTGCATCGTTCTCACATGCATAATTTCAACATGAACGATGTAACCAATATTTTGTAATCAAATTTTGATTTAAAAGAGTGTCCAATGAGTTTCTTGCCCGTTCTTCTCCATAGATATCTACTACGCTTGGGAATGGGCAACTAGCTTCATCTTTCTGACTGACCGACCCCTTGACAATTCAAAAGTGCCTGTAATTGGTTTATTTGAAATAAATGCTTTGAGTTTGAATTGAGTTTGAGTTTTCCACTTAGAGGCATGATCAACACAGTTTTTGTGTATTCAGTAGTTGAACATCTTAATTTTGTTGCTAATCAATTTTGATTGCTTGCTTTTAGACTCATTATGATGCTAAGGCTAGACATAGCTTTAAATACACAAATACCAACTTTACGATATGTGGCACGGGTATTTGAGCATATAATTGTGTGCAAAGTTCAAACGTATATTTCGGACTTTGCTATCCCATCTTGTAGGTAAACATATTTGATGCTCTAATGCTATATATATTATAATGTATGTTACAAAAGCTGGTTTTCAAAAATGATCATTGTTAACCGTTATATTGCATAAAAGATACACAACATTTTAGTACCCTTTTCACTTGAATAATTTTCCAGATCACACATAAATAAATATAAATACATCGGAGATCCGGATTGATGAATATCCAATTTTCCTTTCTTATCTTTTGATTCCTTACATCCATCATGTAGACTATACACGAATATGTCAGAAATGTAATATTAGGATCAAAACAGAACGTGTTTTTCTTGCTACATTTGACAAAGGAACTGTTGCTTCACAATAAAGCACAAACAGCTTAAGAAGGGAAGGCAGGCACATGAGATATTTCAACTTCGTCTCTAAGTTTGGCAATATATCGCACTGATAATACAATACTGTTGTAACTGAAAATGTGTTTTTTTTTCAGAATTGACGGAAACATTATTATTCACTTCATTATTTCTTTTAATATAATGTTAATTCAAATTTTACATATTTTGAGTTACAACAGTATTGTGTCATCAGTGCGATATGTGTGTTCGAGTGCCTTGGCAATGTAGATGTCTAGAGATACCGATAACCACTTTTGTCAGCCTATTTTTAAAAATAGTTTGTGATTGCAGGACAGGGCTCACTACCTATTCTACACGAAATACCCGTTTCTACATATTCTCTCAATGATGGTGAGAACCGCATCAAACTATATATCATAAAAGTTTTGTTTTATCTAGTCTATATTCTTTGTGGAAGGCAATATTATGACTGAACTTTAAATTCAAAATGGCCGCTACCTGCTACGATGCTACGAGCTACGACACTACGCGCTACGACGCTACGACGCTACACTACTTGTCATGATCCATAATAATATCATACATTTCAATATTTTTATTTTATTTTATTAGATATTCCTGCAGATCTTTCCCAGTGGCCAGAGACAAATGTAAAAGTTCATAACTTCGCAACCGATTGCACACGCTTGTACAGTTCGATGCATAAATACGACGATATTGTGTTTGCTGTCTACACAGGATGAAATTATACTGCGATATGAAATTATATTGATATGTTGTGAGGGTGGGGATAAAACTTTTTGCTGGGAACTAGACTGGTGGGGGTAACCATGTTTTTTGGCTCCTGGTGATGATTTTAGTGTCCTTTGCATTTGTATCACAATGCAAAGGACACTAAAATCATCACTTAGATTCGAAATAGTGATGACGTTTATAACATCTGATTGCTCAGGTACATCATAAACTTCTTTATCGGGCTGCTTTTATGGTTGGTTTTTATTTGACACTAGCAACCCTCCCTTGCTTCGTACGGTTTTTACGACTTGACAAAACATCGTGATTTTTTTATTATATATACGTTTAATATTTTTTTGTACACATAATGCTTCCGGAGTAAATTCTCTAAATGATGGTGAATCGCACATCATAATCCGACGTGTAGTTAAGAAAAACCACGCGTTCACACAGACAGACACGAAAAGCAACTTTAATTAAAATATGTACAGATAGTGACATCATCAGTCGACTGGTATGCTTCATGGTTTAATTAAAACAATTCGTAAAAGAAAAAACAATGAAAAAAAAATACCATGTAACTTGATCAACTTCTAAAGTACGTCTCTACACCAGATCAATAGTTTTACATTAAAAGTATTTATATTATTTATTAAAATAAAATCAAACCTGTAACCCTATCAAATTATTATGGCATTCTTTGTTTTTACGCTATAATTATATTGCGCAATATAAATAAATCAGCCCATGCACTTAAACGATCCATTATTTTCACGCAATAATTTGAAGGCCCATAAGTTTCAATGTTTTCGCGTGATAAAGACCTTCGCAATACTTATCCTACACAGTGCAATTATAGTATGGTCCAATTAAATTAAACTTGCACAGACTTATGTTCAATCATTGTTCAATCTTCAATATTAATCCTAAACGATCAAATACATTGCGCAATTCGTGATATTATTATTGTATAACATAATTGATTGTTTAGGGCCCGCCTTAGGTATATGTAAAATTAAACCAGAGGTAAAACCTATTTTTATATTTTTGCAATTCGTATCGGGGAACTCAATATTTATTATTTCAAATTAGTAGATTGTAAAATATTGATTAGTCTAATTTATGAAGACCTCTCATAAAATTCAATCTATTTACTTTGTCGAGGGGTCAAGACAAATTGGCTTGGAAAACCACAAAAGTCTGCTATAACAGGATGCCCGTGTTTTGTAACACAAACAATTTGACAGTTTTTTTTATAGGCTTATAACACGAGTGAATTGAGCCTCAGAAAGACAACTCTTATCCTTTAAAAGGTTTAGAAATATAATGTGTCCTTAACATTTTCAAGTCAATAATAATAATAATAATAACTTTATTTCGGAAACAAATTACGATGGGTGCAACCGGAGGATCCAAAAAAATGCAAATTTATTTTGATAAACTAATTTATTACTGTATTACAAAGTATTGAAATTACGACTAATTATACTAAAGTGTCAACTGGTCGATGTCAGATCCAAAAGTGCCGCTCCACGTTTTTATGTTTCTATGGAAAGGTTCGATTGACGTCAATTGGTCACGTTATGCTGAGCTTGCGTTTCGTGCCCGTAGGTGCCGTGTGCAATGTATATGCAGGTATGCCGATGCAGCGATCTATTAAGGTTGACCATGCGTAACACCTCCCCCCGTAGAACAGCGAGTATCGATGGACTTGTTCAAGATGGTCGCTGGTAGATATCCAGGGTCAATCCTTATTTGGCTTGGGTTGATAGTGCGTGGTGATGGGATTGCATAGACGACTTCAGGGTTGCTGTTGAAGTTTTCTGTGATTTCTCTGGATGCTTTTCTTATGCGTAGCCGACGATAGATTAGAGTGGCGATGAGTGCGCATGTACCGGATAGTGCGAGGTACATGGGTATAGTAGTGTGGTAAATGACGGGGTCGGTGACGTCATCTAAATGTACAGGCAGTTGCGTCGCTATCTCGTTGCTAAGCGTGTGAAGTTTTTGTAGATTTGGCGAATTTAGGATGAGCTTCGGATAATTTTCAGGCCTCGACTCGTTGTATAGGGGCATCTCAATGATCTTCACGACATGTCCTTTGATGTGGTCGTCAGTGTTGGAGATAGTGAAGGCGGGTGTTCTCAGGTTACAGTTGAGGGGAATGATTGCCAAATAGCTGCCTCGTAGGGTCCGGTACTGTTCTTGACCGCAAGACATCTTCACTTTTGTTGGTACAGGAAAACTTAAGGTATAATGCTTGTCGTCCAGGGTTTCCAGGGCTTCGGTGGTGAGAGCTACGGGTGTCAGCTTGCAGCTGGGTTGAAGTTCTTGATGGACTATGAGATGCTGGATACAATCTGGTTTGCTCTGGATTTGTAGGTTGGCTGTTGACTCACAGAGATATATGGAGTTTACCTTCGGACATTCTGTCTCTATGTACCTAGAGTCTAAGCTAGAGAGTGCTACGAAAGGTGAGGGTGGTATAAGAGTTTCGTGGTTTCTGTTAGGAACAAGGGAAAGTTTATACAAATTATATATGGAGGAAACAACTATCGGGACTTTTATAACTACTACTATCTGCTTATTAGAATAGAAGTAACCTAGTTTAATTATTTCATAAAAATGCCTAATTTCTACGTCAAGGATTTCGTCATTAGCATATAAAATCCTTAATTTACCTAACATATACTTAATTTCATCTAAATTAAATAAAGAGTACGGGGTACTCGACGCACGAATAAATGTTAGGGTGTTCTCTAAACTTCGTAATTCTTCATAAAGATCTTCTACATTATCTCCTAAGATTAACAGATGTTGGGCCAGATGGGCGTATTTAATTAAATCTGTATCCCTATTAGCGTTACTTTCCAAAATTAAGTTTAGTGCTTTACTCATCTTATCTTGATTTGAAATTATACTATCTATTATTTGAGAGCTACGTGAAATAAATTTACTATTTAAACTAACATGGTTATTAATTTCTAATTCTAATTTATGCTCATTATTACGTAAGGTGTTTATGGCGTTTTCGTATTTAAGTGCATCGGTGTAGTCTAAATTACCAGAAATTGATTTTATTACAGAACCCAAACCGTCGATAAGGCCTCTTTTACTACGAGTTGATTCAAACATACTAATTTTACTAGTAATTAAATTGATTTTACTGTTGAGATGTTTCAGATGAGGGTCGAATAGGAATAAGGTTTTATTGTTAACTAAGGGACTTAATTCAGCCATCTGTGTTTTTACCACTTCAATTTGAAGATGGATATTCTCTAAATCTATATGACTTAGGAAAGAATGGAAATGGGAAACGATCTTTGCCGCTCCTAATTTGAAGGGAAGTAGTCCTGGTCCATTGTCAAGTGATTCAACTGTTATCTCTTGTCCTTGGGCCGGATGTAGGGTCATCAGCCATAGTATTATCCTGTAACAAAGTGGGATCTTTAGGACTTCGCTTAAGGCGAGATTTTGCTACTGGACCGCGTTTCTTCTTCGTATAGATGTGGATTGGAAGATCTGCGAGTACAGTATCTTGCGTATAACGCGGGGCTAACTTCTGTCGAGACGCCATGGGATTGCGTACAAAGATTTGCTGGTCAGGGGTATAGTCCTTCTCGGGTTCTCTGTCCCTGTTACGGGTTTCAGCCAGTTGTGTCCTGTCATGTAAGGATGTCTGGTTAATAAGGTCGTATACTTGACTCATTCGTTTCCTATGGTCTTGTGAGTACTGTTGCAGTAAGTGTTCAGATAGGTCAATATCTATTGGGTCTCGAGGGTCAAAGTGTCCAGTTATCAAGTCCAAGGGTCTACATTTTGTGAAGCTATGGATCGAACTATTGTACGCTAAGATGGCATAAGGCATAAGATTAACGACTGGTTCATTTCGTCTCTCTAATTTCAATAACCTAAGATGTTCTAAAATGGTAGAATGGAACCTTTCTACTATGCCATTGTCGTTAGGGGAATGCGCTAATATTTTATGGTGAATAATTTTATGAGTTCGGTTGAATTCTAAGAAAATCTGATTTGTGAATTCAGGGCCTCCGTCCGTGACAATAGTCAATGGGACCCCATGGTGGGTGCAAAATACAAGTAGGGCTTGTACTACACTTAAAGCGGTGCTATCTCTAAGGTGATAAGCTTGTGCATACTTAGAGAAAGCGTCTACAATGGTAAGGAATTTCTCTGTTTGAGCTGTGAACAGATCTAGATGGATAATTTCAAAAGGTTTACTAGGGGGTGGTACAATGTTAAATCTTTGCTTGATGGGGTGACGGTCGTACTTAGCCTGACCACAGATAGTACACTCATTTATGTACTTGGAGATGTGTTCTTTCATCTTAGGCCAGTAGAATTTAGAAGATAAGGCTAAGTAACATTCAGTGATACCGCGATGATTTGTTTTACCTTCGTGGTATTTCTTTATGATGTCTTGTTGACGCAGGTAGTCTTTAACATTCTCTAATTCAACTTTAGTTAGAACCATGTTCATTGAAGAGCTTTTGAAGTTGTCTTGAATTATGGGGATTATTTTATACATGGCAAGAGGAGGATGGATGATTAAACCGGTTTTGACTTTAGGGTTCACATATTCTTTAACTGCATTAATAACGTCGTTAGTCAGGTTAGACTCAGATAGTTGAATGGTAGTTCGGGTATGCGTTTCAAATGGCTTACTCACTGTCGGTCGTTTTTTAATATCGCCTACAAGTACAAAACAGATTTGTCTACTGAATTTATTTAAGGGTTCGTCTGATATTGGCACTTCTAGAATAGGGGCTTCGTTACTAGTGTGAACAGTTGCTGTGTCAGAGTTGTCGAGTATGTCAGGGTTGTTTGTAGGGGCTGTCAATGTTTCAGAACCTACTGTTGAGTGAGGCTTTTCAGATACATTTACCGCTATAGACATAGCGTCCTCGTTGTTGATTTCAATGCGGGACAATGCGTCGGCGTTAGTGTTCTTTTTGCCTTGCTTATATACCGTAGTAAAATTGTATTCACTCAACTTAAGTCTCCAACGTGTGAGTCTGGAGCCTGGTTCCTTAAGGCTCATAACCCATTGTAAGGGTTTATGGTCTGTGACTATCTTAAACTTTCTCCCAAACAAGTATGGACGAAAGTATTTAGTAGCCCAAACTATGGCTAATAACTCCTTCTCGATTACACTATAGTTAATCTCACTGGAGTTTAATGTCCTAGACGCGTATGCTAAGGGCTTATCTTGTCCTATAGGTCCTTGAGAAAGGACAGCTCCTATGGCAAAGTTAGATGCGTCAGTCGTAAGCACAAATTCCTTAGAAAAGTCAGGGTACTGCAGTATAGGGTCGTTGGTCAGTAGTAATTTGCACTTTTCAAAACAGTCGATGTAGTTAGGGTCATTGAAGGTGATCCTAGAACCTTTCTTGAGACACTGCGTCATGGGTTTCGTAATGCGTGCAAAGTCAGGAATAAATTTCCTATAGTATCCTAACAGGCCTAAAAAGCGTTTGATCTCGGTAGCTGTCTTAGGAATAGGGAATTTCTGGATGGCAATGATCTTATCGGGGTTAGGCTTAATACCGTCCTTACTTATTACGTGACCTAAGTATGAAGTTTCAAGCTTTAAAAATTCCGACTTATCCATCTGGATCTTAAAGTTTGATTCCCTTAATCTCTTGAATACTTTTTCTAAATTTACCATGTGTTCCTGTAAGGAAACACTAAAAACGACTATGTCATCGAGATATACGAGACATATGACTTTTTGGAGGTCCCTGAGGACATTATCCATCACGCGTTGAAACGTGGATGGAGAATTTTTGAGACCCATGGGCATACGTAAAAATTCAAAGTGCCCATGTTCTACATTGAAGGCCGTTTTGTGAATATCGGCTGGGTCCATTTCTACCTGGTAAAATCCACTTGCAAGGTCTAGAGTTGTGAAGTAATGACAGTTACCAAGTTTATCTAAGATGTCATTAATATTGGGGATTGGGTACTTGTCATCGAGGGTTTTCTCGTTGACTTTACGAAAATCAATGACTATGCGCCATTTAGTCTTTCCGGACGCATCAGATTTTTTTTTGAACTACCTAGATGGGTGAGCTCCAGGCTGACTGCGAGGGACGGATTATCCTTTGGTCTAACATTCTGCTAATCTGATCCTGAACTTCCTGTCTGTGAACAAAGGGATATCTATAGGTCTTAGTATAGACAGGTAATTCGTCGGTGGTATGAATACTATGCTTTATCTTATTGGTGAAAGTTAGAGGTTCACCATCGATATAGAAAACGTCAGCATATTGTGCACAAAGGGATTCTAAGTTGGCTCGTTCTTCAGGATTCAGATGGTCAGTGCGTAGTTTTGATAATACCTCGGATACGCGATCGCTAGGCTGATAGATAGTCGCGCTTTGCTCGTTAAAAAGTTCCGCGGTAACTGGCCTGTCCATTGAGAAAACTACATCATGTTTAGTTGGATTAATTATTTCTATGATGCCACGGTTATTTTTAACAGAAGTAACACAGTCGCGAATAGTGCAATTGGAAATAGTCTGCTCTGATATTATTACGTCACCATCATGAAGATTAATGGGGACTCTAGCTAATTTGGATGAATTAGCGGGTACTATGTCCTCGTAAAGATTACAATTACGTGAATCATACATTCGCAAGGGATTAGATGAATTACGTGTAACAAGAACCTTATTCTTTAAATCTATATTAGACTCTAACTTTTCTAGTAAGTCTAAGCCTATTAAGCCGTCAAAATAATTGTGGAACTTGTAAATGTATAGGGTAATGTCACAGGTCTCTTTAAATTCCGGGAAGCACGGTATAGTAATGGAATAATTATTACGAGTTGTCGCGTGGATGTTAGTGACTTCGAAAGGCTCATAATTACACTGGATATGATGATAAAATCTTTCTACAACGTTCGGGCTAATAAAAGATAGGTTCGCACCGGTATCTACTAATAGTTTAATGGGTGGATTAGCAATCTGAATGAATGGAAGTTGTCTCTGGGTTTGTAAGTTAATCTCTATTTTGGTTTGTCTGATTTCGGGGCTGTATGAAAATCCTGGCCTTCAGCAGACGTTCCTTGGGCAGATGTTCCTTCAGGCACATTCTGATGTTCCTCTACGTGCACAGGAACATAATCACTATGAGCTAGTGGCTCATACACAGGTTCGTAATTGTAAGGTACAGGGTGGAACTGGTCGTAATAGTCATTATAGGCATAGTCGGGGTATTCATAATAGTCGTAAAAGTCTACTTCGTTAACATTCATCTCACGAGTCTTAAAGTAGTTACTGGGAGGTGGATTTCCTTGTTGAGTCCAGTCATGTCCTGTCGAAGGTCTCGGCATAGGTTTAGGAACAAAGTGGCTTACACCACTCATGGGCTTAGGGCCATTATTAATGGGCGTGTAACTAGGCCTTTGTTGAGGCAATCGGAACACGTTGCTCTGGGGCCTATGGTTAGGCGGGGGTGCGCTTAACATTTGTTGGGTTCGCGTGGGACCGCGATTGAAAGGCACTTGGGGTCTCCAAGCTTGCATTGGCCTTGGCGGTTGTGGCTGATAAAAACTTTTGGAGGGACCGGGCTGATTAAACGGCGCTGAAAAAGTGACTGGCTGCGGAGTATGCAAATTAAATGGCTTAATCTGATACGTACTGGGATTAAATGAAGACGTAGACTGCACAGGTCTCCGCTCCGGCAAATGGTCATTACGCTGCTGTAAGTAAATGGTGTTAATTTCCTCGTGCACAAACTCGAGAGCCTTTTCGATGGTGTCGGGTCGCATGCACCTAATACGCGAGCCTAAAGGTTCTTTTAGGCCACGAACGAATGCCTGTAGGGTTAATTTTTTATATAGTGCCCGTTTGGCCTCGATGGTAGTAGATATGGGCTCATGCAAGGTCACATACGTCATAATTGTACTAAATAAAGTTTGGCACTTTTCGTAAAATTCCGGTGGTGATAAATTCCTTTGCGTTAACAGGGCCAAATCATTGTATAAGGCGGTCTCGTCCCTCTGGTCCGAGAAGTTATTAATCAGGGCGTTTCTAATACCCTGCCAGGTTTCGGGAATGCCGTTTGAATTTATTGTGCGGGCGGCATTTCCGGTAACTTTATTAAGTATGCCGTTCAACAAGGATAAATTACTTAGTTCGTAACCTGGCTCTGCCTTAACAAATTGCGCGACAAGTTGGTCACATAAACGTACAAACCGCGTGAGCACGTTCGGGTTCCCGTCGAATTCGGGAACGAGGCGTAAGGCCTTGTAAACTTGATCTACCAAATCGGTACTCATTTTGTTAGTTAAATTATTCTCTATAATTAAGTAAGATTCTACACTTTCACTATCTTCTAATATAGTATCTAAATTCCTATTCGCATCGATTTGCGAGTTCCTATTAGAAATACTCGACTTAGGAGTCCGTGATATACGTGGGTGAAAAATTTTGAAAGTTTAATAGAAACACTTGAGGAAATTAACACAAAGGAAACACAGGGAAAAAAAAAGGAAATTACACAAAGGATACTAAAATATAGGAAGGCGAGCAACTCTAGTAGATCTAGGTACTTACCAAATCTGCATCTCTCTGTGGTATCGATATTCGGATACTCCTCCGTAGCCGCACACCCGTAGGTTCGAATAGCCCGTTGTCGGTGATCGATTCACTGAATTTATTGGACTATCCTACCGACTGCGCCAATTACGATGGGTGTAACCGGAGGATCCAAAAAAATGCAAATTTATTTTGATAAACTAATTTATTACTGTATTACAAAGTATTGAAATTACGACTAATTATACTAAAGTGTCAACTGGTCGATGTCAGATCCAAAAGTGCCGCTCCACGTTTTTATGTTTCTATGGAAAGGTTCGATTGACGTCAATTGGTCACGTTATGCTGAGCTTGCGTTTCGTGCCCGTAGGTGCCGTGTGCAATGTATATGCAGGTATGCCGATGCAGCGATCTATTAAGGTTGACCATGCGTAACAAACATCCATAATGTATTAGTAAGTACTTAAGAGCTATGTTAGTAAACCACAAAAAAACTAAATCAAATAGACACGTGGAGTGCGATCCAGTGTCTAAGAAATGGACCGTCTAACCGATCCGCTATTACTTTCAGAATGCTGTTGGAGCTTCTTCTGATACGGTACAATATGGAGGCCGCTCTCTTTCTCATAATGGCATGAAAGCCATCAGTCCAAACCTCCATAAACATACCAGATGCACTACAGTATCTCGGCAGCCCCAACAACATCCTAAAAGCGTTATTATATTGTACTCGAAGGGCATTGAGTGCCCGCTGAGTACTGCTGACCCACAGAGTGCACGAATAAAACGATTGGCAGTATGCCCTGAACATAGTGCACTTTACCTCATCCGGGCACCGTTTAAACCTGCGAGCCAGCATGATCCCACGGACAGCCAACGCCCTTCGTTCCCTCTCAACGTCCACGTCATCAGCGAGGTCCTCCGTGACTCAATGACCCAAGTACTTAACCTGAATGAACCTGGATGAACTGAGAGGTAAGATTAAAATATCATGTAACATCACGCTTGTATTCTTCAAAGGGATAGGCAGTGTGACATATACACACTTTTCCAGTTATAAGTCGCATGTAATAAGGGCAGGTTTTTTTGCCACAAACAGACTAGGAGTAGGCTGCAACTAAGAATTTCCTAATTGTCAAACAGCCGAGCGGAAAACTCGAATATATATTTTGCCGCCCGACTGTGCCGAATCATGCCGACCTGAACAAGTATGTAGCCCACCTAATAACACTTTTTCGGATTCGGGGATCGAACCCAGACCCCACGTTCCCTCGTTCAGCAGTCTCGCCAACAAGGAAGTCAACACCAATTTTACCGACTTCAATAAGGAGGATACAGAACATACTTTCGAAGCATATATTTTAGATAGAACACTTTCATGAAGAAGAGGGATTGTACCTACTCCGTGAAGTATGCAAAGTCAATTCACACATAATCGGTCATGCACGAACTCGAACAATAAAATCTTTGCATGTGAACAGCGAACGTTACCCGAATACTGACGAGTATTTTTGATCATTATAAATTCAATCCGATTATGTGTGAACGTACATAAATGAGTCAATGCATTTTTGAAATAAACAAAGTTTTTCGAACAGCAATTATTTTGAAATTGTTTACTTTTAATTTTGTGGGATTTATGATATAAGCAAGCGTGCTGATCAATGCTTCTTCTTTCTCAGTACCAAAAGCTGTTAAGCCCTATTCCGGACTTTTGAACTGCAAAAGTATCAAATACCCAAATACAACATAAACAAATAAATAAATAAAATTGAAGTGTCTGTTTGTAATGTCAAAATAACAGCCTTTTACTAAATGCATAAGAAAGTATACAGGGCAGCAGGGAAATTGACGCACAACTTGATACCATGGATTTAGTACATGATTCTGAACACCTATGCGTTATTTTTTTTTGTCGGTTATAAAAAAAAAAATTGATCCCCCATACATTTTGACCGCGTAGGTTATTATTATCACCGCATTATTCTACGAAACAGCACATTTTGTTTTTAGTTAAGAGACGCAAAATTTCAACACTGGGGATTCAGAATCATCAGTCATTATTCTTATCAATTCTTGCGACATGATTGAGTTAGTTAATTTACAAGTTTGCATGACGTGTAGTTTGTTTATGCTTTTTGTTGATAGGTTCACATTTAATTGAAAGCTGGGCTTTCCGGCTTGTATGGAAGGAACGCCACTGGTCCTTACGGCCTATAATAACAAACAAAAACAAAAACAACAAACAAATTATTTATATTTATATTTGACATTTCGTTCAGTCATTTCGTGTTCATTCATGAGTTTCGTTTAATTTCATTATTTTCGGTGATTTAAATATTTTAAATCAAGTATTTGACATGAAAAATGTCAGATTTTTAAACCTTGAATATTTCCTCGGAATCAGTGTCTTCAAAATGATTCCGACAGAACCTCGAACTCTGTATAATTAAAAAAAAAACTCTACGAAGAGCTTTAAACCACAATTTTCTAAGTTCTTTCGGATCTTTCGGAAAAAGGTGGACTGCAATTTCGGAGTACATAAGAAGACAACAACGAGTCATTTTCGCAAAAATAAAATAAAACCATTTCATGTCTTATGTTATTAGGTTGTGTTGGGAACTAGATACGACAGCGCCATTTTGACAGTGCCATTTTGACAGTTCCCTTCCCCATTCATGGTTTCAGTTTGCGCGTCGATGTATGCCACCCTGTATACGGTACTTCTAACAAAATACATTTATTTTTATTTTTGGCTGTCTTTCTATCTGTCTGTTTGTTCAGGCTACTCTCCAAAACGGCTAGACCGATTTTGACGGGACTTTACCTGGCAGATAGCTGATGTATTGGAAGATAATATAGGCTTCTTTTTGTCCCGAAAGCACGTTCCCGTGGCATAATTTCCGACATCCACGCCTACGAAGTCGCGGGCAGCAGCTAGATTTTTATAAATGTAACGTTGCACCCACAACTTATCATCACAAATTTAAAAATAAGCACCTATTTCATATACGATAGACTTGAAAGGACGAAATTATGGGAGATCCCGCCAGTCGCCTCGTGAGGGCGCTACAGAGCTAGAGACTTGAATAATTCATAAGTGCATCTTCGGCTTTATGCAAGATATAAGTGCAACACATCCTTAAGTATAATGGAGTAGTAAGTCTGAATATTAGTATTTTATGATAAGCAGAGGAATATTTTAAGCATTTATGTATGTTGCTTGTAGAACTTGTATATTCAAGAAGAATTGTAGTTGTAGGGCTCGGAAATGATTCTTTCGAGGAAATACTATAGTTACGTTGTGTTTATTTTCAAAATTTTGATTCCTCCTATGTGTTTAGTTTATTGTACAGTTGTTATGGGTAAATTGAAAATTGATCTTTGATTATTTTTTAGAACTTTATTTCGGATGCCACTTTAGCGCAGTTTTAAAGTTATTTCAATATTCATTTTAGAAATATATTATGTACTTCACAACTCGTTTTCAACGAAACTCTATACCCGACCTAAATGACAAAACTATTTCGAGTATTTTTATTATAAAAAATTGGTTGCAAAACGCATTAGTTTTTTTAATAAATTCTGGATTATGCATCCTCATTTTAAAATTTGATACTGCCGCTAGTTCGAAATCATTGATAATAAAATGCAAAACCCTATATAGTTTACCCGAGCTAAAAAACAAATAAAAAACAGCTAGTATTTTTTTTCCTTGCAAATCGGCTTTTGTTAAAATAAAATGTGGAAATTCAATAGGTTTTTGTTACTTTTCGGTTTTGCTGTAGATAGAGTAACTATAGTAATAGACAAGTCACTTAAATAATAATAATAATAATTATTATTATTAGAAAATGACATATTTGCTTGTTTACAAATGTGATACTGCACAACAGTACAACTTTAAACTCTGTAAACGAAATGTAGGTTCCCCTTCCTATTCCCAACCCCTTTTTAATCGACCTAGATGCAAAAATCTTTTCTTCTTATATACTTTTTGCAGAATGCAGAATCCAAAAGGTATTTATTAAACTCTGGGTTATGCATTTCCCGGTTAGTGTCAGCGGATATGAACTGAAGGTTTCTAGTTCAATGAAGCGGGAACTCCACGCTGTGTATCGGCCCGTTTTTTTTTTTCCATATTTATCAACAAAAAATATACGTGACTTTTCAAAGCGACGAGCAGTAATGGGAAATAGGATAGTTATTAAAAATGTTTTAATCATTTTGTTTCATGGTTTTATAAGAGAAAAGAGTGTTTATTTATTCTATGGATTCGTTTTTGATTTGTTATCGGATCTTCATTATGATATTTTCAGTAGCTGCCCAAATAAGTAATAGCCAGCGTAATGAAGGTGAACTATATATTTGGGTAATACTGTACAGTCACCAAAAGAGATAAGTAACTAGGGTCATCGCATATAGTTTAAGTTTAGTAAGAACCCGATGGATGGTTTCTTACTAAACTTCAACTATATCGACGACCCTGGTGTCTTATCACTTTCGGTGACCATACATGAGTGATCTTAAGTTATGTATTGTCGAATTAATATTTGTATTTGAAAGTATCAAGCCTAAGTGATTAATGAGACACAATTGTTAACCCCGGGGGGTCAATATTCATTAATAAGATAACCCTTCAATCACCTTTTACCTACGGCAAATATAAAAACATTTCCCACCCACAAGAGCGGCAAGCATGTTCATTTCCCGTAGACCACACGCCATTTTAACCACAGGAGCCACGTTTCTAAACAACACAACTGTGGTAATGCGTGTTCCGAAAACAAATCACTGAAGCGATGTGACGTAAATTGTGATGTCAGTAAAGCTAGGTACAGATAGATACGGGTCATTCTTATTCTTGGCAGAAACCTTAATAAACTTACCATCATCTGTCTAGTTTTTTTTTTTTTTTCAGAAATTTTGGGAGCGCCTTCCATTCTAAACGGATACAGCTGAATACCAGTATTTTTCATGGAGCGACTGCCTATCTGACCTCTACAATCCAGTTACTGAGAAAAACGATAAGTTCCTCTTAGTAAGACTGGTCTTCTTTCGGGCTTCTGACTACCCGTAACGACTGTCATAGACCTACTAATGACCAACGGCTTATCAAAATCACATTTAAAATTAATGTGCAATAATAAAGGGTATTAATAAAAGCTCCGAAAAAGAATTAAAATATGAGCGTACTCAAAATATGAAATTTACTGCTTTAAATACTAACTTTCCGCCAACTTACATGCGAATACAAATAAAGAAACGACCGAATAAAATACTGAAAATTCCGAAAAAATTATACAATATTTGCTGACGTAATATTTTTCACCAGCTTAAATTGCGTTTTACCAAAATCTACAGGTAGTCATTTTTATTGTAACTTACCTATTATAAATTTAGAATCAACCTTACACCTAACCAACCAAACCTCGGGGTGCCCCTGAGATCGGCCGGTTAGGGTTAATAAGCAGGTCGACGGACGGACAGGTCGAGGAGCAGTCGACGGTCCTATTTCTGTCTAAAGGGTTTAAAGGAACCTAACCAACCGAACCTCGGGGTGCCACTGACGTCAACCGTTTAGAGTTAGGATTTTCGGGAACATATTATATGTTTTCGGCAACTTAGTAATTTTTTCGGAAGATCAGTGTTTTTTTTTGGAAATTTAGTTTATTTTATTTGAAAGTATAGATTATTTTTCGTAGAATTATAATTTGAATAAGTTCATGTTTGTTCGTTAAATACAACATTTTTGTCGGTTAATTTTGTATTAATGTTTCGGTAATTAATTTTAACACAGCTAGTTAGTATTATAGTCAACCATAGATCGCTCAAAACGGTGAAGGGAAACATCGTGAGGAAACCGGCATGTCCTAGAACCAAAAATTCGAAGACATGTGACATCTACCAACCCGCACTGGGCCCGCGTGGTGGATTACAGCCCATTCCCTCTCAAAGAGAGGAGGCCTGTGTCCCAGCAGTGGGAACACTATAGGCTGATTATGATAGATCGCTAGAAGTTAATTTGTTTTTCGGAAGCTTTATTATTTTCCAATAATAAATAATACGAAGATTTCAGAAGTGGTTTTGGGAGGCTCGCGTTTGACTACTATCTTGTCTAACGGTTAGCGTTGATGTGGTCAAGTAGGTATAGTGTATGCTATAACTACCATGACTAATCCGAGTCGAGAAGGTCTACGCTCAATGAATGCTGGGCAATCTGTCTTTGAATATTTTAAGTATATAATGTCATAGTGATATTGCTTATAGGCATTAGAAATGTATATAATAACAGTCACCCGGCATGTAGCCAGAATATCATGTAGTAGCTTTTGCCTGCGTCTTACCTCGCGTGGTGTTTGAAAATTATCCCACGGGAACGTACTGCGGAATTAATAAGTCATATGCTATCAAGTCTTAAGTCTTATGTTATAGCTATTAAGGCGTGAAAAGGTAACAAACAGACAGAGCTACTTTTGCATTTATAACATTATATAGTATGAATGAGAACCCATAGGTTTACAAAAATTAAAGAGGCGCAATTCGACTCCACACCGTTTATTTTCGTAAAAACGTTTGGTCACAACTGTAACCTGACCTAACCTAGTGAGAGGAGTTCCTTTAACAATCCTTAGTCAGTCAAGCTTGTTTTATCCCAATGAATGAAAGCTGGTCAAATTCACATTCAGCTAAGCTGACTTAACTATGGGATAGTCTCACTCAGCCTAGCGTACCGAGCACAGTTTGGTGACGAGTGAGCGCAGCGAGCCCATAGATGACACAACTGAGCAGAGCATGAGTGTTCAAACATTGAACAAGCGAAGTGAGTCCCTCACAAGACAAGCAAGTGTAACACACAAGCACATTCTTAAATCGAGCGAGTTAAGCGAGGCCATCTTCTACAAAAGTTAAGTGTGTCTGATTTTGTGAGTGCACTCTGCTCATTTGTGCTAAGAGTGGGCTCGCTTCGCTTATTAGATGGAGAAAGTGCTCGTTTGATTTGCTCATCTATTGTGTAAGCGCAATCCATTCGCTGGGCTCATAAGAAGCCCACAGACAACAGACGGACAACAGACCTGGCAGAACAGGCAGACAGAAAACAGGCAGGTTACCGTCTTACCGAGAAAGGTATAACCGAGCTGTAATAATCCCTGGCTAATCTTTGCAAGCCTTTCACCAGGAACTGCCGTCGTATGCTCCCTTTGCTCATTCAGATCGAGCGCGGATGTAACAGTTCCAATCAAACCCGCACCTTTGTAGAAGGGCCCCCTAATTTAGTCTACTGCCGTTTAAATTTTCTAATGTTCTTGTAATGTCACGCATAATTACTTGCACGATGACTTGGCGACACCAATTGGTAACATGACGACTTTTTTAAGTTTTCCAATGCTAGTGGCTGCTTTTTAGGCTTATTGTGTTCTATATATTGTAATTTTTCTTCGATAGTATTTTTTTACAAATAAGAGCATAATTTCGATCCATTATGAGCCGAATTATGTTTTACATAGGTTTAAAAACAAATTTTGTAACAAAATTTCCTACGGTTTCCGATTTTGTCGTAGCCAATGTATTTGCTTGATACTACACTTAGTAGGCTCATTGCATTTCTTATGAAGTAAGCTTTAACCGATTATATTGTTCAGTTCTGAGTAGAGTTTTGCCCGATATGAGACGACATAAACTTTTTCGCTATTTGAAACAAATTTTGTACGGTTTTTGATACTGCCGTAGCTATTGTATTTGTTCGACACTAGGCTATTAAAGCATTCATTTTGATGCAAGCTTTCTTTGAATGAGATTTTTTCATTCATGAGCAGATTTAAGGCCGCTATAAGACGATATCTATTCAGTTTTAACCCTATGTTGGCCAATATTTCTGTTATTTCTCATTTTATCCTGTTAGTGCCTTTTTCAGCTCTTGATAACGACACCAGAGTCACTGCTAAAGCAGTGACTCTGATGTCTGATGGTGGTGGTGGTGTCTGGTGTCGCTAAACACGTTTTTACGCTATATAAATTGGAATTTCAACACAGTGACAAGATAGAGCAGTGACTCTGATGTCTGATGGTGGTGGTGGTGTCTGATGTCGCTAAACACGATTTTACGCTATATAAATTGGAATTTCAACACAGTGACATCATAGAGCAGTGACTCTGATGTCTGGTGGTGGTGGTGGTGTCTGGTGTCGCTAAACACGTTTTTACGCTATATAAATTGGAATTTCAACACAGTGACATCATAGGCAAATTATATACTAACTCAAAATTGTTATAAATAGAACCTTTCTTTTGAATGCTCAACCATTACTGTAGCATAAGCAGTCTTGTGGTTATTAGCGGCTAAAATCTTACATGTTTTTGTCGATCAGAAATATTGAACTTACCACTAGTACACCGAGCGAAAAGATGTTTTCACGTCGAAAAGAAACAAAACAGACCCATATTTAATTCACCGTAGTTAGTTTCAAAACCCCAAAAGTGGCACACACTCTCAAAAATATACTATTTTAAACCAGCGGAATAACATAATTCTGTTCCAAAAACTAGTAAAAGCTAACTAAAAAGTGATGGACGCTATTTTAAACTCAACCAAGTGAAAGCGTGGAACGTAGTTCAAAATAATTGGGACCACCGCATTTTTTGTAACATAACAAGTTGTTCGGAGTTATGCTAGCGAATCTGATGCCTGTACGGGTTTAAATGCTAATTTAAAATGGAAAAGCGGGCTGCGTTTACCAAACCAAACATTTAACCGGTTAGAACAAACATTTTCGGCTGTTGGTTGCAAGTTTGTTGATATAGACGAGTTCGCATGATTTTTGGTCATTATACTCAGCTTTCAAGTTATTTTTTTATAGACTCAATCCAAAGCTGGTACATGGTTAGCAAAAAGGTTTTTGTTCATAACACACAGCTCAGCTCCTAGCACAGTTCTTTATTTACATAATTTGGTATATTCGACTCGTGTTTGATTACTATCTTACATGATGGTTAGCAATGATGAGGTCGACGATAGAGAACGCTTATAATAATACCAGCCTATTATTGGCCCACTGCAGGTCAAAAGCCTTTTGTCATTTATTTATTTATTTAAAAAAGGTACACCAACAGCTTCTGTATACAAAATATCACACAACAGTGGGTAACAGCCAAGGGCTTATACAGTTGCCAATAGCAGGTGAACCAACATTCTCAAATACAGTGATAACCTAAGGTAAAAACAAAAAGTAAAAAAAAAAAATTAAACAATTTAAGTGATAATAAACCATAAAAACAGAAATATCAAATTACATAAAAAAGCTACAGATGTTGCAAGAATCACTTACATTCTAACACAATTAATCTTAGATTAAAACTTGGGCTTTAAAGATATTCACGGAATCATGAAATATGTCAACATCAGGAGTGGATTTTATATAAGAATTCATGTCTCGGCAGAGCCTATTGAGAGGTGAGTTTACTCAAATATCTCATACAGAGAAGGCGAGCATTGACCACCACGTTTGCTCAAGATGGACTGTTAACTTGACGGACTGTTAATAGTAATTATTATTAACGTATGTACAATTGTAATAATTCTAACTGTGACATTTTAATTTGTAATTTTATTTTGAGATAACAATTTAATTATTATTTTGGATTTTCTTAACAATTTTTATAATATTTTGCGTACCTATTTTCAGGCAGAATGTACATGGCTCACTCCTATCTACTCCACCTGTATTTTAATGTACCAACATTCGTTGCAAATAAATGATTTGATTGATTGATTGAAAATTAAAGTAATCTATTCACTCGGGTTTCAGTCGGTCTATTCTTTATAAATCTTACCGAGATCACTTAGGTGCGAAGTGCGCTGTTAATAGTAACAATAGTGTCAATTCCTAGCGATCCCTGCCTTCAGGTGGAATGACAAGTCACTTCACGTTCACTCCACCTAGGTTTTCCCGGTGAGATTTTTACAGTATAAACCGGCAGGAGACATGGTACTCAATAAAGTAAGCCATTTATGCAATCCTTATCAAGCCCTATACACCACACACACTTTATGAGTTGCAAAACTACCGTCGCATTTCATTATCAAAAAACTCCGTAGACTAATTTTGCTGACCGCAGTTGTATAAAAGCATTCAACTACTGCTCTTAACATCTAATACAAATCAGTTTTTAGGTCAACTAAAATAACAAAAGTGGATCATTTTGTTACCTCCTAGCAACCCCAGATTTGCTGCCATATATTATTAATAAAATCTACCTACATATTCAGAGATACGTACTTTTAAAACCATCTCCATCAGTGCAGTCAATTAAAACCCTGTAGGTGTTGTTAAAAATTGTTTCCATATTATCTCTGCCGTGTTTTTCCTACCAAATGCGTTCAGGCACAGAATGGCAGGTACAGAAGGTCGGCTACATACAACGAGCGAATACACACGCACATATAGACACGTTTCACGTATAGCGCGTGCAACTGCACTCGCAACTGGCATTCCGTTGAGATAAAAAAGGTTGAAGGGCAGTGGTAGCCCATTGGTAACGGCCGCGACTTACAAGTAACAGGTCATTATGTTCGATCCCAGGTAGTTACTTTACTGTGAGTAATTTATTTCAGCACCACTTCTCTCAGAACGGCGAAAAACAATATCATGAGGAAAGCAGCATGTACTAGAACAAAAAATTGGAAGACATGATTGTGACGTCCACCAACCTGCTCTGGTACAGCGAAGTGGATTAAGGCTCACTCTCTCTTACAGAGAGGAGGCCTTTGTCCCAGTAGTTGGAATATATAGGCTGATTATTCTAAACTGAGATCACCGTTCGTACGCGTCTATGTGTACATGCGTTTCGTTTCGCTTGCCGTATGGAGCTCACCTTCTCTACCTATCTCTTCTGTGGTCCAGGTTAAGACGAGCGGAAGAAATGCTCCGAAGTTTTCAGCCTCTAAACAAAATGTTTTAACAAAAATATATCTTTAACTTTTCGTGACCTAAATTTTATTTGAAATATAAACGTAAAGGCATATTTTGCATGAAGGGAGTTGCAAATTGAAATGGAGAGTGCGTTAAGAAATTGTTTTGTTTGAAATATGAGTTTTTAATAGGAACTCAATGTTTTTAATAACATTGATATAAGAGGTTTAGCACTGATGCCATTAATGAGTCCCAGGGAAGCCACATGTGCAGAAGCTACGAATAATAATTCGTAGTGCAGAAGGAATTATTGCCAAACTTCCTTGTCTTCACCGTAGTATTTAATCTTATAATACATATGTTTATTTGATAAGGATACGTTTGATGTGGGTTTTGAACTTTCCATCGCAAAGTTCTTTAACCGACTTTGGTAACTAGTTATAAAAGCGGATACTGTTTATAAGAAATGACTTGCTTGTTTTAGTTAATCTAAATTTGGGTATCACAATTTAATTTTTGCTACGTGTTATGTGGAAATCGCTTCTTATTTTGAAAGTACTAAGTTTTTGTGAACATACAAAATACTTTGAATCTACATGGAACCCTGGTGCTCACACAATACATACTCATGCCGTTGACTTCTCAACCGTCTAGGTACTCAAACTTCCACCTACACCAGACTGTTTACACAATGCAGGTATAACAAGAAAAGTTTTAATAGTCTTACCGTGGTCCGAAGCTCATTATATGAAACACCTATTTTGACAGCCAAGTTCGGGAAGAGTACTTTAGAAGTTAAAGTTCTGAATATAAAAAGTTGTATTATTTTGCTTAGAATGGAGTTTTACTCGTATTTTTTGGGAGTACAATGTGTTTTGTGTTTTATGGAGGGGAATGGTGTAGGTAGGTTTTTCTTTGTTGTGAAGGTAAATGATGGTGAAGGTAATTTTAGAATAAATGGAGTAGGTTTTATAAGAGATTACGATTAATAATGTTTTGGGAAATATTATGACTGTAAAATGGTATTGTTGAAACAAATGATGTCATTTGGAAATAAAGCCTCGTACAATTATTACTTGCAGGGAAGTTTAAGTTTGGGGTAGTAACAGTTGTATCGCACATGGTTTATTATCGCTTAACACTTGCATAGCATGTCACTTAACTTTTATGGAATAATTACTTTTTGTCATAATATATTGAGTGCATGGTAACCCATGGCTTCAATAAATCCTTGGAATCATCCAAAAAGCTATAAGCAACAGGAACAGGATATCGCAAGTACAAACTCAAAGTAACATAATCTAAGAGCTTTTGCTAGTCAAACTTGAACTGCGAGCGTAGTTGATACGGTTAATATTGAACCGAACCATGGAAAAGAAAACACGGAAGTTCTTTTAGACAGGGATAAAGCTAGTTGCCCATGCCAAGCGTAGTTGGTTCCTATGAACAAGATCGGGCAAGAAACTGCACGGACACTCTTTTAGATCAAAATATTGTTACAAAATATTGATTACATAATTCATGTTGAAATTATACATAGTTTCTGGAAACTAAATAGGCAGTCTCATAAATAATGCAGTATTAACATGCATTTTTAATGAAAATATTAAATGGCTCATGTAAATAATTATATGAGCCTTTTTTATATTTTCATGGCTTTTATTGGCTATCAAAATATTAACCTTTGGGTCACCAAAGGTTAATATTTTGATAGACAACAATTCGTGTTTTTTTAAGTCGTGAAACGTTTAGATGTTGTGTTAAGCATGAACAAGCCAGTTCCATAAATTAAAAAAAAACTTCCTCAAAAGATAGTATTCCTGTATTCACTTCTGTGAATCAGCTTACATTAACATACTAATCTACTAATTACAACACTAACAAATTAACCTATTCCATTAAAACCTTCCTAAAACACCTAAAATGTTCAAATTCAAACACGTGAAACCCGGAATGGCTTTCAAATATCACTTTGTCAGTTTCATTACCTACATTTAGTATTCCGTTTGAGCAGATGGATGGCTTTATACAATATGCAGCGTACTAGCTGTAACTGTGGCTGGGTTTATGTTACTTTTGCATGTATTTGTAAGTGTAGTTTTAAGTGATTGGCTGATTTGGAATTGAATAGTGGTGATGTTTAATCAGCTTTGGTGGTTAAGCTGCGGGGTTATTGCGTTTTACACATTTTAAAGAAACTGCGATCAATTATCATTTTATAAAATGATAATTGATCGCAGTTTCTTTAATTTTGACAGTTCAACCACCACGTTCATTACCGTTATATACGTTGTTTTTTTTTCAAATAGGCACCTAAAGGTACTTTTGAACGTCAAAATTTGCAAGAAAATAGAATTGATTCTTGTTGCCCCTTCCAAAAGTAGTTTTCAAACATATGACGTAATGGATTAGGAATTTCCTTCAAAATCTTCTGATTGTGATTGAAATTATGTTACGCGATTAGGGTGCAGTTTATTGAAGTAACTGGAATCAGTAGAAAGTAAAAAACATGCTTTGTTATCATCATCAATGTCTAGTTATAGTTGGATTTCCTGACATTGAAAATGTAGGTTTTGTTCGTAGTTACAGAACAAGGCAAATCGTAATTGTGTAAGCCGTAACCCGTATAACCGTTAACCCTCTGGTCGACTCTTCACGTGACCAGAGGGCCGCCCTTTTTTTTTTCAAAGAATCAGCATTGCCATATTATGGCCATGCTGATTACCGTTACTTAAATACAACTATTTACTGACCATTTTATCTAACGTCAAGCAAAGCAAGTCTCGAGTAGGTATCGAGCAGTATCCTAAGCCACCACTCCTTTTTCACCATTCGTTAACGCATTGTATTTAGGTGTCGTCTTGTGTTAGAGAATAAGTGTAAACTTCAGTCTGATATTTTAAACTACTCCAAAATTATTATATCGGAAGCTATATTTCCAACCAGACATAGAAGATTACAAATGAATCATTTATCTTGCTACTGGCGCAGGTATGATCAAATGTATGAACTGGATGTGGCAATTTGAGTACAATGTTAGGATTGTAGAATGTTAGTTTCTACCTTCCCATGATAAAGTGAGTTCACACAAGAATCAATTTCCTATACAAATAGACAGAAAGAAAACCATCAGGCAAGGGTCCAATAACAAATATTTAGTTACATCACCATCCCTCAAGTTTTTCCTTTTCACTAAATTCGTTAATAAAAGTGATTGACAAGCAGCGTTAGCTAGGAACAAAGATGCTTCATAAATCATCGGTTGTTGTTACTGCGACAAGGTAATGTCGAAACAAAAGGTTCACTCTTGTGACAAAGTGATGAAGAAAGTAACACATGAGTCGATACATAGATTACTTTTTGTTATAGAATTAAATCAATAGAGATTTTATTTTAACATAAAACGACCAAGGCTAATTTTTTTTTTTTTTTTTAAATCTTTATTTAAGGAGCTTGGTCAACAAGACTAAGTCGCTCCGTAAGGCTTTCTTATAATATAATACATTATTTTATAAATATAATACAGTCTTTATATATATAATCATAACTATCTTCTACGAATACCAATCCGCACGAGTTTGTACAATAGTTTTGCTGTTTCTGACAAGGGGAATGCTAAAATATTGTTGCATCTGCCCACCTCTTTCACATCAACGCCAAAATGAATTAATAATTCAGCTCTGAGATCTTCGTTCCGGGCACACTCCACCATGATGTGAAGAACATCTTCAACTTTCCCACATTCTGTGCAGTTGGGGGAAGGAACTTTTTTCATTAAATAGGCGAATTTATTTATAGGTATATGTCCAGAACGAAGTCTGAGAGCTGTTACAATTTCTGTTCTACTTAAAAGACATGAATCAAACCATGGCGATTTCCATGGTTCTCCCTGTATTGTTTTATACCACACCCCCTTCTCCACAGATCTCTGATCAAAGTGTTCCCGCCAGTTTAAGAAACAATGTTCGCGTATAGATCTCATGCAATCTGTATAAAAAGGCTGAATGTTCAATGGCATGCCGTCACTTGAAGCTAATCTAGCTAATTGGTCTACCCTTTCATTACCTACTAAGCCCACGTGGGAGGGAATCCACTGTATGATGACATTTCTTGAATTGGCCCTCAATCTGATAAGGGAGTCTATAATTTTGTAAGCTATCGGTGTTCCTCTGAAGCCAGATGTACACCGAGCTAAATGTTGGATTGAACTTTTAGTCTGTTAAAATGATAAAATCGGTATGTTTAATAGATTCTATGTATGACAGTGCTTCACTAATTGCTAAAAGTTCTAGAGACATGATCGAAATATTGCCAGAAATATTAAATTTCATGGAGGTATCGGATTGAGGGTCAAAGTATGCTACTCCCATGAAATTATTGCCTTCTTTAGACCCGTCGGTAAATATTTTAAAGTATCCTTTATACCGACTTTCAAGGAAGTTTATGCATTTATTTCGTAAGGTTGTAGCATCACAAAATCTCTTTGGACAGGTGATGATGTCTATTCGTGGATTGAGTATGTGTGTGATATTATAGTAGTTTATCCAATAGTCAAATGTGTATATGTCTAACAAATCAGCAGAATGAATTATCATGTCTTTAAAGGTATTGTGAATCTTTATAAGTGTAGGAATCTTTTTTCGCCTCCAGTATCTTTTATCTACAAGGGAACTTAGTTCGTTCAGCACTAAAATGGTAGGATTATTAGTCAGGGACTTGGATTTCACCCAAAATTTACCAGCTAATTACATTCTGCGAATATATAGTGGCTGCAAGCACAAGTCACTTTCCATGACATGGATAGGGATGCTTCTTACGTATCCCCCGATAATGCGCATAGCCTGGTTTTGCAATTTGTCCAGCTTATATAATTTAGAATGACAACTATTATCAAATAAAAAACTACCGTAGTCTAAGCGACTTCTTAAAATTGAAATATATAATCGTCGTAGATGTTTAGGGTGAACTCCCCAACCCGGACCAGCCAACACTTTAAAAATGTTTAAAAATTTCATCGTTTTTTCGGATGTCTCATTTATATGCTTTCCCCACCGTAAAGACCGATCAAGCCAAAGACCTAAATATTTAACATTTACTTGTTCTTGTCACTGCACGCCATTAATCACAACGTTGACTTGGGATCTATTTGCACCTTTCTTAAAAACACAAATGTTACTTTTAGAGGGTGAGACATTTAAACCTAATTCTTCCAATAAGTTAACCATTATGTTTATAGCTGATTGGAGAACATTACAGGCGGATTCAATATTTTTATCTATAACAAAAATAGCAAAATCATCTGCATATTGAGAAACATACGCATTATTTATTGAATTACAAATATCATAAGTCGCAACATTGAACAACAAGGGAGATAAAGGGTCACCCTGAGCCAAACCACGACCGGTACTTCTTGTGACGTCCAAGTTATCTAATTTAATTTTAAGAAATCTTAAACTTAGAAAGTTCCATAAATAAGTACATATTTTTGAGCCAACTCCCAATGTATCTAAAATAAATAAAAGTTTTCTTAAATCAACATTATTATAGGCATTGTCCACGTCAAGGAAACATGCAACGGTATTAAGATTCTTTGAAAATCCTGATTGAACTCTGGAAACCAGACGTGTTAAACTACGAGTATCTAAGCTAGATTTAGACTTTCTAAAGCCAACTGTCTCTTCTGAAAACATACGATTACTCTCAAAGAACCATTCCAACCTTTTATTGAGAATTAAATGTAGGATTTTACAGACACACGAAATCAAAGAAATTGGTCGAAGAGAAGAAACTAAAGAGGTGTCGCGGCCTTGTTTGGGAATAGGGACTACACTAATATCTCTCCATTGAGTAGGAATAAATCCCGAGGACAAGAAATAATTATATAATTTTACTAGAACGGTTTTTCCTGACGGAGGGAGGTGTTTGATCATAGAAAACGAAATATCATCATGGTCTGGAGCAGTGTCTTTTGGTTTTATACATACCTCCAGTTCATGCATATGGATAGGTAGCTGTAATTTTAAGTTATTGGAGGTGAAAACAGGTTGGGCCGGAAGTGCAAAGTCAGGACAGAGACAATTAAGTAAACTTTGGGCTTTATCTTCATCCACATGGGTTCTCTGGCATCTGTAACCCTTCAGCCATCTCATCTTTCTCCACATTTCTGCAGAGGAAGTGATCTCACTCATCGAATCACAAACTTCCTGCCAGTTCTTATTTGAAGCTACCCTTATAAGTCTCTGAGCTTCCGCATTGCATTCATTTAATATATCTAAATTTATGGGGGTAGGATTATTTCGAAATTTAGCTAATGCCAATCTTCTTCTAGCTACTGAACGGGACAGCTCAGAGTTCCAGTACGGTTTTGGTTTGAATTCGTTTGTAGGATCTAAACAAAAATTAACAGTTGGAATGTATTTGTCAGCAGCCTTATTTAATTTGTCAATGAACTGATCATAAGATATTTGAGGGTCCTCGTGAAAGTGAAAATCCATAAATAATTCTTCTAAATATTTACTATATTCCGACCAATTGGATGATTTAAAATTCCTTTTTTTATAAAATGATAAGGTCAATGTCATGGCAAAGGAAATTTTTATTACCAGATGATCACTCCCCAAAAACTCATTAGTGACGTGCCAATCAAACATATGCGCAATATCGGACGAGGCCATAGAAATATCGGGGCTGCTTTGTTGTAAATGATTCATCACCAACTTAATACGAGTGAATGTACCGTCGTTAAGCGTAAAAATATTATTTTCACTTATAACATCGTAGATTTGAGAACCTCTTGTGTCTGTTTTATGTGACCAGTTGGAGTGGTGAGCGTTATAGTCTCCAAGAAATAGACACTTATTAGAAAAATGGAGAAAATATGTCCTCCCAATCCCGAAGCCTAGTGTGAACCCATTGCGGACAGTAGATACCAACAATATTCTCTAAATGTTTACAATTTAAAATCTTAACATTTATGACTTGAATATCAGGATTACAATTTTCCATTTGACACAACTGTGACCGAATTGATATATGTGTTAATATCGCAATCCCACCATAACTATCGCCCCGATCTTCCCTGTACACATTATAGTTTTTGATCCTTAAAGCCTTTTCCGAATTCAACCACGTTTCACTCACTACAGCTATATGATTTTTTTCTTGATATAATAGGTTTTCAAAAGCCAATAATTTCGGTCGTAAACTTTGTGAATTCCATTGCAATATATTAATTTTAACGTTCCTACCGGCATTGTAACTATTCATTAGCAGCGCGAGTAAAATTAAACATCTTGTTTAACCCAGATAAGTCCACAAAACTTGTCACTATAAACGATACAAACCATTGGGTAAACATTTTAAACGCTTTTTCGATTTTAACCGTCCATGTATTGTTACTAGCAAATAAAACTCGACTCAACTTCCTAACCAGCAGTTTAAACGAGGTATTGTTGGTATTTAACCTAATATGAGGTGTGTCATACGAATCAGAGTTGTCCGGGTGTACATCGTTATTAATATTGTTTGACCTCACATTGGCTCGGCTCGTCCGGGACTGAGTGCGGTGAGTCTTTGCACCTGCGACTGTGTCCCCACCGCTGTCGTTCGACGCAGCGGTCGGCTCCGTGGCTCCGCCTTCCCCATTGTCCATATTAGTGTATGTTTCGGAATCAGATGATTCATAAGTTGAACACCCACTTACTGTACTTGCATGTTTCTTCCGTTTTTTGTTCTTTTTCTTCTTGTTTGCTTGCGTTGTTTGTGTTGGGTTGACTTTTGATGTTGTAACTGATGCATAACACGAAGGTAATATTGGGGAACCACTACGATGCGGGAGTTTCTGGCGTTCGTCTATGGTATTCTGTCCAACACGCCTTTGAGAAAAAGGTGCAACATATAATGTCAGTTCACGTCTATAACTGCAATTAAATTGAGACATTAGTTCCCGAATTTTCCTTTCCTTTAAATATGCTGGGCAAGTTTTTATTAAAGCCATGTGATTTCCGTGACAATTCGAACACTTATACGAAGTAGTCTCACAATTTATATGATGTTTACCACATTTAGGGCAAATAACCTTATTAGAAGGACAGAATTTTGATACGTGCCCATAACGCCAACATCTTGAACATTGTGTAACGGGGAATATGTAACTTTCCACTTTGATCCTCAGGTTATGAATGTATACGTATTGAGGCAGGGACTTCCCTTTGAAGCAAATTCGTATTGTCTCACTCTCTTGCCAACCAGAAGACTCAAAATCTCTGCAGTTTAATCTTTTGACTGAAAGGATTTCGGGCCCATTGCATGATAAACTTTCTAATAACTCAGTATCAGACAATCCGATGTCAATATCTTTTATTATTCCATAGGACACATTAACTTCCCAAGGCATAAACATTCTCCAACCTAATTTTTCAAATTCCTGGCAGTTCATTAACTTCTCCGAACATGTTTCATCAGAAAAACTAACTAAAACTTTAAATGGATTTATGTATTTCACGAAATTGATTCCAGAAATTCCTTGAGCTTTAAACATTTTGGCCAAGGCGAACTGTTTTGGTAATTTATCTTTGTAAGCTATACTGACATCAATTTTGTTGACCTTGGTTTTATTCTGAGCTCCCACTACCGTCCACTGTCCAACTTGTCTGTCTCGACCATTCGCATCCTTAATCGTGTCAATCTCGGCATCAATTTGTTCCTGTTCAGCATTTTGTGTTAAGTCCTCTAAAGTTCTACGTCTACCGTCCATATCGATCTGAGTATGACCGTCCATGACATTCTCCATTGCGTCTTCATTCATGTCGCCACAAGATGTATCATTCCTCACAACACTAATTTTGGCAATTGGCGATACGCACCCGTGCGTGCCGCCACCGCCGGACAGCCGAAGTTAATATACTATAGCAAAGTATCGGACCGATCACGAGTGTGCGATAAACACGTCTTAATCACACCACTAGCACACAATACCCACCACACACCACAATACTCCAGACATAATGATAAGATCTTCTTCCATTCATCCGCGAACACATCACAGTCAGGCTTGGTTTCCAAAAGAGCGTGAGCGCAGAGAGTTTGCGAGGGACAGGAGACTGGCCTCGCGCAATGGTTCTACTATCAAGCACGGCGAACAATCTGTGCCTCCTGTTTCGGCTATAATTTATCGGAGCAAAAAGATGGGACAGTTCGTCGTGCAATTCAGAAGCATCTGTTTTTCCGTGAAAATTCTTACACAAATTAATCATTTAGTCATTTTTTCTTCTAACTTCGAGAAAATTGTACCATAAAAAGCCTAAAAGAGAGTTCGAAGGATACATAAACGGATAATATCCATTCAAACGTTTATGTAGATACCTAAGAGATACAAAAAGACAGAATATTAGACTACTGAAGTCGATAATTCAATGAATTATCGTTCACTACCCTTATGTGCCCAAACTACAAAGTCCATTGTTGGACAAAATAATATCAATAGGAATAGAAAGAAAGGTCTTTTCATCGTCATCATATGAGCCGATTGACTTCAACTGCTGGATATTAGACTCCACGATTTAGATACCACAGAATATTTGACACCTTTCGGTTACTTTGCTCATTCATCTAACCTAATATTTTCCATGATTTTCAAATTATTTCATTGTGGAGAGTGGTGCTTCGATACTTATCTAGTTGGTGGTTGCTATTGCTGTATCATCGATGTAAATTATCGATTCAGCTTTCGTGGTAGCAGTATTTTCTTAAGGTTCGTTAGCAACTGAGGATTAGGCTTCATTGTTTTACGAGCTAAGCAAGAGAAACACTGGTTTCGTGGTTTTAAAAGCAAATCACAGTTGTTCTTCATGACATTTACCTTTAGGTGGGTTGATAGTTATTTGGTGAAAGGTGATGTCTGAATCCAAAAGTATAAAGTTAACATAGTATAACTGTGCTTAAATCCAGGCTAGTACTGGGAGACAAAAAGGAAAATCCCGATAACACTTTGACTAACTTGGAGGTCAAACCTAGGACCCCTCGTTTAAGAGAACAACGAGATAGGTTGTAGACCTATATGTTAGAAATAAATCTAACGTACGTCACTCACTATCGTTTTGCGCTACTTTCATGTTACGGCGCCAATTCACGTAATTTTGTTCAATTAATTGTGTTGAACTGAGGTTGATCGATGTATTTGTTGATATCCCTATAACGGAACTAATATAATAATATCATTATAACGGAGTTTGTTCTCTGCATCCAATTCAGTTCACGTGGGGATTCAATTATAATTTTTTGTGTTATGTTTTTTAGGTTCGGGGGGGGTTTCACGTTCTCTTACTGTGACCTGAGTAAAAGCTTATGATATTATTTGTTTACTTCATAATTCATTAAGGAGATATATAACTATTTTATTAAATTTGGAATCTGGTATAGATTCTAATCATTATTGTGATGATAATAAAACAAAAAAATATCCCTTTCTCCTTAGTCAGAAAATGTTGAAGACTAAAATTGGTGTAAGAAAACTTTCTAATCGAAGTAGGCAAACATCAGAAATAATCAGGCTCTTTATTGTAGATCAAACCTTAGTTTTTGACGATATATTTTATATTATGTAATACATATTTTACCAAAGTTACTAGAAATATTACCCGAAAAACACACAGAAGATAACAGACCCCCAAATTTCACGTGAAAACCGAAAAACCCTTCTTTATCAAAACATTTTCTGTTCTTAGATATAAACCGACACCCAACCAAACATGGGTATACTGTATACAAGTACCAGCCAGCAAAAAGATTATTTTGCAAATGAAACCGCTGGGGACGTTGTATACAGAGCAATTTTCGGCTCCACTGGCCCGCGTAATGTTATTTATTTATCTACTCAAATGACAGGATTCGATATAAATAAGTAACATTATTTGTGTGTGTTACCGTAAAGTATGGGTTTGATAAATATTTAGATTACGTGATGGATTTTGAAAGGATACTCTTTATTTGTGTGTCTTCTCTAATTTGTTATTTTTTTGGCGGAGTTTAATTTAGGATTGGATTGATACGGGTTTGGGAGATTGAGTTTCTGATGACTGATACCTACAGATTTTTTCAAATTCAAAGTCAAATCATTTATTGCCAATAGGCACATTAAAGGCACTTTTTAACCAACTTCAAAAAGGAGGAGGTTATCAATTCGGATGTTTACATGTATATATATTTTTTTATGTATGTTCGGGCATAACTCAGTCGTATTTATTTATTTATTTATTAAAACTTCTCGCACACAATAGTATACAAAGGCGGACTTAATGCCTTAGGCATTCTCTACCAGTCAACCAAGGGTGGTGAAGAGATAAGATGGCAGGTGCTCTATATAACAGACATTACTAATAATAATAATAAATATTAAAAAGATAACATAAGTATTTATAAATAAAATAGGTATACAAGTACCTAAACAGAATATAAACTTATAATACACATACATACATATTTACTATAATATATATCTACATTATACATATACTATATATATACACAAAAAGGGAAGGAGGTAATTGAGATGACTCTACGCTATTTATTTTGAAAATAACTCCGCAATTTCCGCTTAAAAGCATACCGACTGGTAGCCGTCCTGATTTCAAGAGGAAACGCATTCCAGAGAAGAATGGACTGAATATGAAAGGAAGAATGAATAAAATCGGAAGTATGAGAAGGACAGAGAAGGAGAAGATTGACGATTGAGATTGTCGTATATAGACAGATTTGCAAAATTATTTTTTTGTTCGAAAGAGTATGCTCTCGAGGTGGTCCCGTTGTCGCCAAGTCAGAATCTGATGAGGGGACCCCGTGGAAATCGAGAGAAATCTTCTAATTTTATAGGCATACCTATAGCAATTTGGGTATTTTTTATAGTAACTCGTGCATTTGCTATCGGAAAGCACCATTCTGTGAAGTGGACCTGATGATGAAGGTCATTGGTGGCAACCGGAACTACTCAATAATAAGTATTCCACGGGTTGCGATTCGATTACTTTAATGTGTTTGCTAAGCAATTTATGCTCGTCACAATGAATATGGTGGAATGGTGCTGATAGTGGCTTCTCCATCAGCTCCAGTTCTTTGGTTCTTACCAGGAGAACTACTCAACAATTAACGTCCCTGCATCGGGAAAAAATTAAATTAAAATTAAAATAGAATTGTCAAAATTTCAAAATTTAAATTAAAATAGAACTGATTCTAGTTGCCCCTTCCAAAAAGTAGTTTCGTATGGAACAAAAAAACTTCACCGTTACTCTTTTAAAATGTGTAACAATATTCTGTATACATTCTTTATATAATTATATGTAAAGACGATGTACCTAGAATAAAATGACTATACCACAATAGGTGAAAAGAATTAAATATAAAGTAATGACAGATAAATTAATTATGTGATAGATACATGGTGCTCACATAGTTACAAATATTGAAAGTACACGATTTTTATAAAATTTTATCAAGTAATAATTCAGTGTGTGAGTTAAATTAGTTACAAAATTTAAAATCAATGTCATAAAAATGATAAATTGTACAATTAAATTAGCCCGGGTAAAGAATAGATTGATAATGTTAATACGTGGAATTTTCAATATGAAATTAAAAACAGCAGCCATTATGTTAATACTATGTCAGTTACAGACCTTAGCGATGGAAAGTTGAAAACCCGCATCAAACGTATCCTTATCAAAAATTCATATTAGAACATTAAATACGACGTTGAAAACAAGGCAGTTTGGCAATAAATCCTTCTTCACATGTGGCTTCCCTGGAACCTAATTGACGGCATCACTATGTCTAGTAACTGCTCCCAAATTATGGAGTCCATTTGAAAAAAAGTTTTTTTTTTACTTTCTTCTTTGACGTGATCTTCTCATTATTTGACATTATATACCTCTAATTCTTATTTCTCCTCTTTACTTATAGCTTTTGTAGACAGGATTTTAATTCAGATTTGTTAGTTGTAATGGCAATCATGTCATTTGATTTAAATAGGCTTTTATTTTTATATAGATTCTTCTATATTTTGTGAAAGTGAGAACGTTGTATGCCTAACTTGTAGACTGTAGATTTGCAGACCTTTTTATATTGTGTTAAGTAACTGTTACTTGTTGACAGGCCTTCACTGTCCTCCCATATCTATTGTAATTTGAAACATTGTGAAAGCCCCTTTTTTTTTAAAGTGTAACCGTGGAGTTTATTGCCGGCTCTTCTCCATAGGAAACAACCAATTGGAATCGTGCACCTAGCTTCTGACATTTCATAAGTGCCCATGTTGGTTTATGTGAAATAAAATATTTTGATTTGATTATGTTGGTATGTTGTAGTTATTTGTTTAATTAATAAGCCGTAATGTAATCTGTTGAATACGAATATATTAAAGTAGATCTTGTAATGGTTTGGTTTTCGCAAAAATATACCTATCTGTAAAGACACTAAATAATTATATTTCTGTACAACTCTTTTTTCTGTAATCATTCTGTTTTGTTTAGTTGTTCGCCAATTTTCACAAATGGTAAAGGAAATAAGAACAATGTACTATCGCGTTCGTTAGGGTCCAATCCTTTTATCAGGACACTTCTGTTTTCTTGTTATTTTATCAAAAGCTATTTGGAACCTTCTCAATACCTACTGGAATGTTTCTATTTTGGAAATTTTAACTAGGTTATTAGAAATATAAATGTTAAAACAAACTGAAAAGTACTGTCTTTGACGTGTTCTTTCACCGAACGTATTTACCGTTCATAAACTCATTTTGAGAAATCAGAACGTAGGTATTTCGTTTTACTTTTATTTTAGAATTTTCATTTATGAAACTTCGTAGATCTCAATGGAAATAAAAGCAAAGAGCATTAACACTGACAAATTCTAGACAGATTTGCTATAACTTTCAAGTAGCCACTGCAACTTGCCGGAAACACATAACATGCCACCCACCCATTAAACCCAAAATCACACTTAACTCTTCTACATAAAGTCCAATTTCTTTTATAGTCTTTTTATTAAACAACCCCAAACAAAAATAATCTTTATTTCGTGGGGAACAAAGATTACATTACAGTGTAATTCACGAGAAGACGTTTCACTACATCTGACGGGGATTTTGTTTCCAGATTTCGTTCCGTACACAAAGGGTAGAAGAAATATTGCTGGCTGAACATGAGAAGACAGCTCTGTTGTTTGTTACCCAAATAAACGGTAGCATGTGTAGGGTTGGTGAACATCTTTTAATTTTTGTGAGGAAAGTGGCCAGTTTTTTTCAACAGTGAAACAGGCAATATTAGGGGTGTGGAGGCAAATAAAATTCACTATTTCTGACGGTGAAACGATGATGTCTAAATTTATCGTTTCGAATTGTTGGGAACGCATTTTTTTTTGGTGATAAAATGAACAACAGCTTTGCCTATAGAGTGTTTGCCGCCTCTGCAACACGCGGAGTTTTCGATGCATTTCCAGTTTTACTGGTAAGGTTGAAAAGTGTCATATATATGCGCCTGAACAGCTGTCCAAATTGGACTGCTGTCAAAAAAGAAACGCCTTGACTTACCCCAGAATTCATGCAAGATAAATCCTAAAACAAAATATTTTTTTGGCAGCCCTACAAAGAACAACATCACCTTGAATATAAACTTCCAAATATACCATCAGGAGTGTAAGGTTGGCGTAAATTTAATTCAATGCGAAATCATCCTATTACCATTTGAAGGGTAGGCAGGAATCTCGACGCTGTGTAATTTTATCCAGTTTCACGGAGTTAATATTTCAGAACTGCTAATCATAAAAGAGATTGATTAGAATTTTATTCAAGTTGATATTTTTGACCGCTGTGTAATATTTCACCATATTTGTTCAACCAAAAATTGACGAGAGCTTTATCAACAACCACTATTGTGTAAGTAAGAATATACGCGATAATGATAATTACGATTCTTGGCAAATAGATTGCTACCTATACTCTTGTGAGCAAACAGAAAGAAACGCCTGGGTATATAGTCACGTCAAAAATGACTTAATTTATGTCAAGAAGATGGGGTATGTTCTTGACATAATACTCATATTATTCTTATTACAATCAAGTGATTGTAACTCAATCAATCAAGTGATGTTAAGAATAGTCTATTTCTAACAAGCTATGCAATGTTGGGCACGCCACAATTGCGGCGGTAAGTCCCTTGTTTGAGGAGTGGCTTGAGAGGTGCCACGGCGTCCTCACCTTCCGCCTGACGCAGGTCCTCACTGGACATGGCTGTTTCGGGAGGTTCCTGTTTCTGATAAGGCGGGAGGAAACGCCCGGGTGTTTTCATTGTGTGGATCGACCGGAGGACACGGTGGAGCATACGGCGGAGGTCTGGCCGGCTTGGGCGGAGCACCGCCGTGTCCTCGTGGCGGCGATCGGCGGCGGCAATCTCTCGCGTCCGGCCCTGGTTCAGGCCATGGTACGGAGCAAGAGGAAATGGGAAGCAGTCACCTCCTTCTGCGAAGCAGTAATGCTCGCAAAGGAGGAGGCGAAGCGAGTGAGGGAGAGGCAATCATTGCGCCCTCAAGCCCCTAGTCGCCGCAGGAGGAGACACCCTGGGCGTCGGGAGTCGATAGCCGACTCCCGGCCACAGTAGGCGCGGGCCTGCGGACGGCGAGCAATGGGCAGCTCGCCGTCCGGTAAGGACCTGGCCCGGGTCGATGGCGCGTTGTGTTCCACGCGCGCCTCAAAGAGATGTCAGCATAATTGACGGGGTCCGATAGGGCCGATGCCTGCCGGGGTCGCGGATTGTTCCAAAGAGTTACTGTGGCCCTGGCGCACAGGCAACTGAAGGAACACGGGTGGGGTTTAGTCAGTAAGAGTCTGACACGCCCTTCCGCTCCGCCCTGAGTGGGAGAGGTCATTTGATGATTTCCCACCCGAAAAAATAAATAAAAAAGCTATGCAATTTACTACAGATAGTTTTCATAAATCAACAGTTGTAAATAAACAAATGTTCTTTTACGAAGCACACAAAACCATCATTACAATTCCATCACCATATTTCACAACCTTTTTACAGGTTAACACGTAGAAAAATAAATTTACAAAAACGCAAGACTAAGCAACACCTTTTCTTCAGACGAACAATTATAGGCCCACTTAATATTACCAAAGAAACATTGGGGTAGTGGTTTAAAATTTCAGAGACTACTTACCGTCTTGAATATTTCAGTGAGTACTCAGAACTGAGAAACAGCGGTCGTAAACTCGGATCTTCGATCGAGGAAAAGCGCTAGAAGCGCTGCGAAATTGCGGATTTTCTTAGCTTTTCTTTTGGATTTTTAGTACAAGTGAGATGACATATTTTTTGCTGTTTGAAACTGCTGTAGTTTCGTTAAAGCTTGTTGAAAGGCAAAAAAAAAAAATCCTTTCGTTTTGAAATCGTTAGCTTGAAATTATGAGGTCATATGTTATATTATCATCATCACCAACTTCTTGTACTAAAACGGGCGAACTCTCTATGGCAGTTTTCCTTGTCCTAGCCAAGGCGTTTGATACAATAACGATAGATTTACTACTGTCCAAACTAGAGGGTCCGGATACGAGCAAATGCGGTAGACTGGTTTCGAAGCTATTTAAAAATCACCGAATACTAGTTAAATTAAGTGGCTACTCTAGTGGATTACATCAAATCAAGTTTGGAATTCCTCAAGGCAGTACTCTCGTTCCGACTCTTTTCGCCTTCTATATGAACGACATACTTTTAATACACCGCTTCAAAACGCTGAAATAATGTCTTAAGCATACGACACGGCAATCATTTTCCATGCCAAAACTTGGGAACAGGTGTATGATCTTGCCGATAATGCTCTGCTTACAAACTCCGATGCTCTTAATAGAAACTTACTTACACTCAAACTAAGCTTATCACTTTCTTCAAAACTCTCGCCAATTGACACTCAAGTTCCACACATGTGACAACGATCTTATCCACTACCACCACCCCCACCACCACTTACAAACTGTATATGTACACCTATAGATCGCATTTCCTCCCTTAGATATCTAGGTATTACAATAGATAAAAATATATCTCTTTAAACCTCACATACACTTGCTAGCAGGCCGCATATATGTACTTAGTGCCGCACTGCTTGCACACAAATCTATTAAAAACAGACCTGACTACCAAAACCTAATCTCAAAACGTATCTTGCATGTCCTTCTTCCTAATTCAAACAGTCTTCTGGCCAGACAGCTCTCCTCTTACTCACACACTCATATCTACAACAAAATAGGCAAGCGCTGTGATATCTTAACATCCATTCATTTAAGAGAATGACAAAAAGTTGGCTTCTCTTCCTATCATACAATGAAACTGAGAAAATAGTGAGTTAACGCCAACATAAAATATACATTGCGGGTCATCTTGATGTTAAGAATACTCTATTTCCAACAAGCTATGCAATGGACTTGTTGAATTTCCCGAATTTCAAGGAGAATGCAAGACTACAAATCCAGAGTCTTTCTAGACTTGATTTGTAGTCCAGCTAAAAATATAATCCAACTAGTCAGTAACAATACCAAAGGCAATAAAGTGTGTATAATAAAAACTAGAACTTCAAGCTTCAAAGATGTAAGGCCAGAGTTACAATCAAGCAAAGTGCTTTCCCTGTGTTTTGTAGTGTGACCATAGTGTATTGGGAGAACTTGGCAACAGGTGTTATTAATTTTAAGTGGTGTTAAGAATGTGAGTTTGTTTGTGCTATTGGAAATAATTAGCTGATTGTTTTTTTTCTGTTTATTGTAATGCGCTCGCATTGTTTTGGTGTTACAGTTACTGCATATTTTTTTACATGCAATCGAATTATTGAAATACATGTCTTTAATAACCTACGATTATTTTTAAAGGAAACTTGTAAATCTGAACAAAAGAGACGAATGGAGTTCCGACATTAGGGAACATTTTAATTCGCGTGCATTGTGCATCTGTTGTTTGTAAATTAATTTAAATTGTATTAATAACTAGCTGCGTCTCGCGGTTTCACCCGCATAAGTCTCGAACCCATGGGATATCCTAATCCAGGTCATGGTCTACCCATGTGCCAAATTTCCTCCAAATCCAAAGTTGTTTTAGCGTAAAAGCGTAACCAACAAACATACAAAAAATCAAATCTAGTCTCATTATAATATTAGTTGAGAAAACAATTGTTTCCTAAACTAATATTATATAGTTATGATGTTATGGCAATCTTAAAAGTAAATCATTATGAGACCAGCATTTTTTTTGCTGGACGTTATGCATATACCTCTACCTACCCTTATTTAGACAATAGCCGGGCTAATAATGAATACTAATTTATATTCTTACCCCATCACTATGTAGCCAACAAGCGGCAAAGTCAGCCTCAATGAAGGTCACCCACAGCTTAAATTCTCCAACCAATTTAAGCATATGAGGTGACATTACATTTTGTGATTACTCCGGACATTATACTGAGTAGATGACGTCACGCTAAATTTAAAATGGCGGACGATATAGGTCATGTTGTTTAGTCAAACTCATAATTGCTTCATCATCCTAAGGTAGAATCTCACTAGCAAGGTTTGTTGGTTTATGTAATAGTTAGATAGTTTCAACAAAAATGAAGATTCAATTTACTGGGAGATGATGTTAAAAGTGTAAAATAATTACGAAGTCGACTATACCTAAGACAAAGGCAGATAAACGAATATTTGTAACCACGTTTGCGGAAGTCAAACGTTCCGAAAGTTTGTGGTTTCTTAAAAATAAAGAAAAAAAGTAATTTATTGCCATTAAAAATGTCATAGTTACTTACTTGCGTTGCTTAAAGTTAAAACACGTTTAAACGTCATAAAATATGTATGGTAAAACTGACTTTAATAATTACTTAAACGTAGCAACTTTTACAAAATAAACCCCTAGATTGCTTGAAATAAGTGCTATATCTATTGGGTTACTTTCTATCACATAACAGTACGCACGACGACATATCAAGCTATATATTTCCAATATAAGCTGACTTCTCATTGTACGTAAAGCCTATCAATGCGAGATCAGCTAAAACTCGAAATGTATAGCTTGATATTATGTCGTCGTGAGTACAATGGCAGGTGTCTGGCGGCCTTTAAAATCCGCCACGTGCAGGGTACATTGTACACTACAGGATACTCTCAGTGGCATATCGAAGATGTGCAACTTGCAATCTGACAAAGTGCTTTTTATGCATCGCTGTAGAGTGCATACGTTTTAAGATAGTGTGGGTTATTAGGATCTTTGCCTTCCAATTCCAAATCGTATACAAATCCTTCATTCAATCGTTTGTTGGTGAATTAAAATACGTAAAATATCTGGGTTTTGCTGTAAAAGACTCATGCTGATGGAGTTTAGAGTTTTTAGTTGATACATAATACATTTTTATTGAGGTCAAAAATATAAGCAACATTTTGCTGGTTTCTGTGTTTCAGTAGTAAAAATGTAAGTATTCAGTAGTTTTATTATGTGACTCTGATGGTGAATGATCGTTTAGGGCTTATAAAATTTACCAGCTTACCCAATCTTGTTATCTCCAAGTTTCATATCAAATCTAATTTTCATTAAAATTACTTTCCAATCGGCTTTCATTTGTTACACTTACAAAAGAACTGTCAACTCATTCGAATCAGAAAGCCTGCAGTAATTTATCCTTTAAATTTTAATCCAAATCTCATCCCACACAAATCCTAGCTACCCTACCAACATCGGCGTGAGTGATAAATGTATGACACACCGCGACACCGGTGAATATCGCCGTACACCTGTAGCACTCACTAGATGGTGTTGTTACCAATCTTCATACATATTGTGTGTTATATCGCCAGTTTATCTCTTGTTCTATGTAAAATTATACGTGCGAGCGTGGAGTTGCAATTACTTAGCTGTTGTGTTAATAATATTATTAGCTCGTGATTGTTTTACAGAAAGGCAAACACCTCTTTCTCAGTATAATTATAAAGTGAGCTAAAGTGGTGATAAATGTACCTTTTTTACTCACTGTGTGTTCGCTAAAGACTACTTAGAAATGTTGTGTTCGGGATTATCATTGAAATAGCCTCCACGAGTACAGTCACGAGCATAAATACCTTACACTTTTGCAAAATTCAGCGGCGATTTTTCGTGAAATAACGATTGAAACTTTTGAGAAAAGACCTATTTCATAAAGGTATAGAAAATAGGTCAGCACTATGTTCGTAACACCATACAATTTCTATCAATCCTCTAGGAGAATCGCAATTGAATCTTGCGAAAAGGTAAGATATTTAAGCTCATGACCGTACATTTATGAAATAAATGTCTATCACTTTGCTGAGTGGGTTTTACTAAGGCAAGGACTATTCTCATATAATTAATGCCAACACGAGAGTTGCGCTATGATCATTAAATATAGTGATTACAAAGTCAAGTCGGGTCATTTATTTCAATAAGACCATTAAAAGGCACTTTGAAAGTCAACAGGAAAAAAATAAAACGAATTGTATTAATTACTGGAAGACAAGGATGTGCATCAAATGAAAGTGATAGACATATAAAATCACTCTTGATGGTCCAATTTTATAAAAATAGATGAAAAATCTTGAACCATTCCGCTAAACACAACCATTTCATTTTTGTAATAAATACCGCAGCGACCGCTACCTTATTGGTGATGTTCTTCAGAAAGGTCAGGTGCGTAGTACTCACATCCGGCGTGCGTGTATGACCAGATGTATGAACGTAAACGAGGCAAAAGGAGTATGTATGGATCGTAACAGGTGGCGTTCTGTAGTTTCTGCCTACCCCCATGGGAAGAAGGCGTGAGTTTATGTATGTATGTATGAACCGCAGCGAATCAAAGTGTAGTAATTACTGCCTTTTGTCAACAGGTCATGCATAATCAGCCTATAATGTTCTCACTGCTTCCCAACAGTGAGCACATTACTCACTCACTTATTCACTGACTCATGACCTATTGGCAAAAGGCAGTAAAATATACTTAATTTTTTTTTGTAATTATACCGATATCATTAAAATATGAAGTCGGTAGAAATTGCTGCTATCGAGTAAATATCTTTGATTTCATCCTTGTTATTTTTATACACACAAGTAGTTTTCGGAATCAAGGCATATGAGATGACTGCTGGCATTTTAATTAAAAAATATATTCGTATATTGTTTCCTTTCCGATGGGGCCGAAAGGTTCTGTAGTGGCGACCGCGTGCCGGAAGACGTAGCGTTCGAAGGACTCCCACAAGGTGGACCGATGACCTTATTGTGAAGGCTGCAAGAATCCGCTGGATGCGGGAAGCACAGAACCGGTCGAAGTGGCGGTGCTTGGGGAGGCCTATGTCCAGCAGTGGACTTCTTTCGGCTGAAATTATGAGGATGATATTGTCTCCTTATTTTTTATTTCTGTTTTTTTTATATTTATTTTTCCATTAGCAACCGCCGTCCTGCACGGTTGGCACGGTTTTTACGTCTTGACAAAATATTAATATGTAAGTTTAATAATCATGTTTTATACAGGTCGTAGCCATATCGTATAACACGCCGTATTACAAATTGGCGCGCCCGATTGAAAAACGTTGCCGTTTTTGTAATGGGGCAACCTTAAGTTGAGCTGGATTTCAATTCGGCTGAAATAAAGTACGCCGCAATGTATGCACTTTGGAGCACCCCGGCTCGGACAGGTTAGGTTAGAAGGGAAGCCCCGCAAACGTCGACTACGCCTTATAATAGAAATGGTAAATTGAAAACTGATGATACTAATTGGCTTATTTTATTTTGAAAATAGAGCTACACGTTGAACGCCGCTTTGTAAAATGTATCGCCACCACGATCCGGCTCAACATAAGGTAGCCACATTACAAAACGGCAACGTTTTTCAATCGGGCGCGCCAATTTGTAATACGGCGTGTTATACGATACGACTGCGACATATACATAAACTTTCCGGAATTGAATTCTCTAAATGATCGATGGTGAAAACTGCGTCAAAACCCGTTACGTAGTTAAGAAGAATAACCGGGTTACACATACAGACACAAAAGCGACTTTAATGTATAATATCCTAGATAACATATTTTTGAAACAGTGGCGTTTAATATTTATATTCCTTACTAATATTATATGCTAGAAGTATTTAATTTATTTTCGTATCGAAAACAGTCTGTTAAAATGCATAACTTGCACTAGATGTGTACCTACCAACTGGTGCATCCGACAAGCCTAATAATAATTATGCCGTCGACCCATAATACCAAAGTAGGATTTAGGAGTGGATACCACCCTATAATTACAATGTTCGCAAACATCGATCAACATTTTGATAACGGTTAAAATCACATATAGCCTATCCATTACACTTGAATAGATTCCAATTTCCAATCCAACCTTTAGCCCTTAATTTTATGACCCGCAAATGGCAAAACTTCTTTCAAAATTGAAGGAAAATTTCTTAAGAAATCGCGCGCAAAACTTATACAGGCCCCTTTGTAAGCCGACTACCGACGGTTTTCAATGAAAAAGATGGAAATAAATTAGAAAAATGTTTAATTCATAAAATTAATGTCGCGAGGATTTAAAGGCTTTTCGGTAGAAGTCACTTTTGAAGTTCAACACAGATTTGAAGTTACTAGAAGGGATAAGAATGATCTTAAGTATTTGTACTTTTTTTTTTGGGTGGGAATTCATCGAACGTCCTCTCCCGCTCTGGGCGGAGCGGATAAGCGTGTCAGACTCTTACTGACTAAAACCCACCCATGTTCCTTCAATTGCCTGTGCGCCAGGGCCACGGTAACTCTTTCGAACAATCCGCAACCCCGGCAGGCATCGGCCCTATCGGACCCCGTCAATGATGTTGACATCTCTTTGAGGCACGCGTGGAACACGATGCGCCGTCGACACGGGCCTGGTCCTTATCGGACGGCGAGCTGCCCATTGCTCGCCCTCCGCAAGTCTGCTAAAAGTGCTAAAAGTCTGTTTAGATTTGTAAGTCTTCGTTTTAAGTCTACCTAATGGTGTTGGTGTTTGTCTAAGAAGTTAATAAGATTTTTTTGTATTGTAGCTGTAATAAGGTACGATGGGACTGTCATGTATTTTATATAAAAGCCCCTAAATTAAATAAAGAGAACAAAAAAAGTACCTATGTGCTTTTTATTTATTCTTTTGCATTTGTTACTGAAGTTTGAGTGTTTATGTCTGGGAAGTTACTTCATGAATGTTTATCACGGAAAGGAAGAGTTCTGCTTGAAATTTTAGTATTTACCTAAAACTCATCATCTGCCTAGCCTTTTTGCCAACTATCTTAGGGTCGGCTTCTAGTCTAACTGGCTGCAGCTGAGTACCAGTATTTTACATGGAACGACTGCCTATCTGACCTCCACAACCCAGTTAATGGCTAACACGATCTCCCTTGGTAAGGAAGGTGGTCAGAGTTTCGGGCTACTGACGACCCGTAACGACTGTCAAAGATCTACGAATGACAGCAGGGACCAACCATGGCAAGCGTAGCTTAACCTGATCGATCTATTATTAATTAGCCAGGAGCCGCACACCACTTACCTACAACTAATTGTGTTAATCAACCCATCATCTGCCTAGCCTCTTGCTAACTATGTTGGGGTCTGCTTGCAGTCTTAACCTGATGCAGCTGAGTACCAGTATTTTACATGGAGTGACTGCCTATCTGTCCTCCACAACCCAGTTACTGGGTAATGCCCTTGTTAAGACTGGCTGTCATACTTTCGGGTTGTGTTAAGAGGGCGCAGTAAGACAGAAAAAAATCAAGTTTCACCCGCGCTTCTTTGCCTACCCTTCTTATCAAACACGACGAAAACAAAACACAATCCCTTCCCGCCAGCAGAAACTTTTCGCCCGGCGTATATCTAGGCATTTGAATTTAAATCTTGTGTGTAGTATGTATACGCAAAATAATCAGATGAAATCGCTCTATTCAATGTACCATGATGTATGATGGCTGTGTACCTACAAGTAGGTCTATTATTCAATATTACTGTATGTCTCTGAATCTGTTACCGATGCTGGTGGGTTGTTAGATTGGAGACTACACCGACTTGAATGAAATAAAGACTAAATGTTAATTCAACATACGGCCTATACATTTTCGATTCCGAATTGAAAGACAAAGTTAACGTTTGTAGTTGAGAAAATATGGTCCCCTATTTTATGTAATATAACTACAAATGAACGATTTCCAGATATTTTCCTGTACCCATTTGTACTGTGAGACCTTGCTTCTTACCACATTTTGTGATACTAGGTCAACCGGATGTATCTTATGGGTTTTAATTTATTTGCGAGTGTCGAAATATGCGAAATTAATGGCAATTTATGCCAAGATCCTAAGAAAACGTCTTTCGCTCGATTTTTTTACAGCTTCAAAGTAAGGCAGTTCAATTTCAACTTGATACCCCCTGCGCATTCCTGAGACAAGGGGTCAGACAGATGGATAACAAAGTGATCCTATAAGTGTTTCGATTTTTCCTTTTGAGGCACGGAACGCTAGAAAGCAAAGCACTTCCATCAAAGTCCTACACTACATAAAGAAAGAAAATTTATTTATTTGACCCAGGTTAAGGCACACAACATTCACCCAAAACAAAAACAAAAAAATGTAAAACACAAAAAAAAACAGTATTGTGTACCTTACGGCTGCGCCAAATGCATACTCATGACACTACCTACATGATGATGAAAACAATCTCGATAAACTTGCTTTTTTGACGATATGAAATCGAATAATTATAATCGCATCACTTACCTTTCGCTTTTTTACTTTGACAAAATGAAATCAATTGAACAAAAACAGCAATCATCTAAGGAAATTTGTTGGACCGCTGTGATCAGCAACCCTATTCCTCGAATGGTTTTTAATTACAATAGTTAAATGAAATATGATCATTGTCCAGTCCCTTTATTTTCAATGAAATTCTTCAGTAGGAAAAACATCTGTTTATTTTGCCTATACTATACGCTAAGATTGAATTCAGAATCATAGATCATAGTCATGTTTTGGAGCTAGAAACTCAATGCTGACGTGACAAAGTTCAATTTCCAATGTAACCAAATTGTACTAAGGGCCTTCTATAAGTTGGACCTCACGACGTCTTCGTGGAAAACAGTGTTAACCAAGTAAAAATATATAAAGCTATATCGTGGATTTTACATAGCAGGATCGTGCAAAGTCAATTAGTAACCGTGTTACCAAGTTTAAAAATAATATTGAATTTAATATTGGATTTTGCACTGTATTGTGCATATTCAAATGGCATGTGTCATGAAAATCGTAAAAACCTATCCTGCACGGAGCGCGAGTACAAAGTCCTCGCCGATAACATTTGTGTAAATAGGCCAATTTCGGAACAAACAGTACATTAGTCGGCTTTACCGATAAAATAATTGACATATATAAATGCGTGCCAAAGAAAGTCGAAAGATTATTACGTTCCTCTTTTGTAACTGTTGAATCTTTAGCTTTGAAAAACAAGCCGAAAATCCCAAAAATTGTGATCCGTCACAACCGTTACTCATACCCACCATCAAAAGAGATCTAGTCATGAGAACACTATCCGAATGAAAAATGTCATGTCTCGTGCACACCATTTCGTACTTTTGCCCGCAATAAACCCATTACATATTTTAGTTTTCCGGTTTAATTATTTTGTTAACTCCACTAATATTATTAGACCAATAACCTACCTATATGTTAAATTTCGAGTTTCTAATTGATTCGGGGGTTGGTCGAAAGTCGCTCGAAATGGTTCGTCTAAGATTACCCTTACACGGAGTTTGTCAACAAAAGTGGGAGTAAACGAATTAGGATCTTAAGTTAAAAGCAATAAGATCTAAAATCTCCTGCACGAACTCTATGTTGTAAATTTTGTCCGCAAGAAAATTCACCAAAATGCAGAGCAGTGGCGCTAGTTGTACTATACCAGTCAAAAATCTGTCAAATAAATGTATGTCATCTTGAGTTTTCAAAATCAACATTGAATAATTATAATATTTTTATTTTATAGTTTAGCCGCGGTATTTATTTAGTTTATCAATTCTGAACGATTTTAATAATAGTTTCAGAAGTGGTTTTATTGTTTTTTTTCATGTTTTCTATTTCACAGTCTCTTTCCTACCATATGATAAATTACGAAAATATTATTTACGCAAATAAATTATATCCCAGAGCAGCCGAAAATTCAAGCGCAGTCTTTTCGTCTCAACAGAGCGATGGCGACTGATTTGTGAAACAAAAATATGCTAGAAGTTCCCGCAACGTGCCACAGAAGATGACTTCTTCCACGAACTAAAAACGTCGTAAGTGCATAAAGCTTGTAGTCGTAATAAAACTAAAAATAAAAGCAATTTCAAAAAATGCCTCCACAATTTTTATCGTCTTGTATTAATACAAATAGTTATCTAAATTTTATCATAATAGTCATTAGCTGAAGTACAAATTGAAAATACGTAAAAATTAGAGGTAACTTCGTGATGTTGTTTTATCGAGAAAATTTTAACATTTTGTATTTCTGTTCCACAAAAAGTTTGAAAACATCATGTATTATTTTTATTTTATCCCTAAATCTTATCAATTTCATGAAAAATCAAATTGAACATAGGCAATTTTGCTTACTACCCGCTCTTAATCAATTTTTTGTCAATTAGTGTAGTACTAATGGAATAATTTCCGGACAATCTTTATTTTTATTTTTGGCAAATGCATTTCATTTTCAATAACAGTTTTGAGCTTCTCATTATTTTGGACATCTAGTCCCAAAAATATTTAGTGCTAAAAAGCCAAGTAACATTAATTAGAATCTTATAAATATCAGGTCCATTTGGTCCCCAATGCTGTCGCTTAATATTCATTCAAATCTTTGCTTCTTTCTAAGTACTGAAAAGTAGCAACTATCGTACGAGTATTAATGGTATCCTTGCTTGAATACTTGTCTTTTCCGTAAGAAAAATGGGAATTTCCTAGACATTGGCCAAACAAATTCTATTAACAACATAATTTCAATGTATGACCTACTACCTTATGTCAAATCTGTATATAACTTTTAGATAAATAAACATTTATTAGTATTATTTCCTTTATTATTATTATTAATTATATCGACAAAAAAGGAAAAATGCTGGCAGTATAAAAAAAAGTAACACGAAACGAGACGTTCCATAATTAAATTCAAAAGTGTAATACCGACCATAAATCCAGTGAAATTCTTAGCCTACGTTCGCACGGACGTAAAAATATCGCGGCGGGATTTCATTGCACACTGGATTCAGCGCTCTGCTTAGCGCCGAGAGTTGAAAATGTAACAATGTGTTTTTTCGACGCGCTGGTATACACTGTGTTAGATTATCAACGCTCAGCTCAACACCGAGAGTTGGAAATCTTCTGCGTGATAAAATTCCGCCGCGATATTTTTACGTCCGTGCGAACGTGGGCTGACGTTGATATAACAGTAAATATAGAAATTTCCTGCCAACTTCCATGGGTTCGGCCCGCGCCTGACGTTTGACAGTTACCGGTTCGTAATTAAAAGTGATTTTTGCCGACATTTTTGGAGTTCCGATCCAAATTGGCTTTTTCGGAGACACTGTCATGGCCGACTTTTTGAGGTCGTTTTATATTTTAAATTGAAGTTGGGATTTTCGGGTTATCATGTTTTTATTATAAGGCTTCAACAAATGGGGGTTCCAGATTGTTAGTATTTATAGCAAGTCAAACAAGTTGAAGAATCTAATCAAGACCACACATTGGTGTCGATTCTTATGTCCTCGAATTCTCTAAACTAGACTAAAAACCACTAAAATTTCGTTTATTCCTGTTAAACGACGATTTCTCATTCTGAAATAGACTAAAGTGACACAACTTAAAATTCAAAATCATTTATTTGCATGTATGGGTAAACAATATGCAGATGTTTTACATTCATGTAATATTTGTATATCATAGTCATGGTGTCACCATATTTTACCTTTCGGCATGCAAAGTACATAGAAAGAAAACACAAATAAATTAAAACTAAACAAAATAAAATTAAGAATCGGATCAATAAAACTAGTTTAAAAATAAAGTATGAAAATAAATCCTATAATTTATCCTGCACATAATTATTCAGATACACTGTAATACACATACATAACATCACGCCTGTATTCCCCGAAGGGTTAGGCAGAGGTGTACCTATAGCACACTCACATTTCACCAGTTATGTTTAAGTCCCATGTGTACTGTAATATACTTTATTTATCAAAAAATTCTTTAGTTTTTTTTTGTACATATTAGTCGATGATGCCTCCATTAAATATTTAGGAAGGTGATTGTATACACGAGGAGCCATGCAAAATATACTATTATTTAACGGAGTTGTTTTATTATTAGGACAACAAATTTTACCAATAAGTCGTTTACTTTTATATTTTTCAAAGAATGTAGTGTTAGATCTTACAAAATTAATAATTTCATAAACATATATGTATGGAAGTGTCAGTAGCTTAAGATTTTTAAAATATTCTTTGCAACTATCTGTTTGATTAAGTTTACAGATTGATCGGACACATCTCTTGTGAGCCTTAAAAGCATCATCCCTATGTACAGAATGTCCCCAGAACATTATTCCATATCTTATTATAGATCCCACATAACCGTGGTATGCAGACAGTACAGTCGATATATCGGCCGTTTTGGAAAGCATATATAAAACATACGATTCTTTATTTAATTTTAACCATAAATTCTCAATTTGTGTTTTCTAATTTAAACTGCAGTCAATATTTACACCAAAATTTTTTGTAGTGTCAACGTGCGTGACTTTTTTATGTGAGTATTTGATGTTAATGTCACTAAACTGTGCAACGTTATTGCGAAATATCTAATATCTTAACTATAATTTAGTTTGACAGCACTAAGATGGCACTGAATTATTAGTTGAGTGAAAATGGCAATTTTGCTATTCTGAATTTGAAGATTTTTACCTAAAATTTTTGGTTATCTAACTAAATCTGGCTATTTTAACCGCGATTAAAAAGGTGTGGAACAAAATTAGTTGTCATGAACTAAAATTCACCACAACACATCGACTTCCGGGGGAAAAAACATTACTGTACCTTTTTTATTTTATTTTACTTATATCTCGAAAATGGTGTCCTATCGCAAAAATAATGAAAATTTCGACCCTCTTTATGAAACCCTGAAACCCCTAATACTCTACATGTAGGTAATCATTTTTCATATTTTCCATACAAAAACTGAAAATTGCGTCAAAAGTATTTTAAATTTAGAGATATTTTTTTGCAGAATAGCTTTAAGATTCTCATAGCCAAAAGTAAGGAATTTTAGTGATAGTTTAGTTAGATTAGTTCGGTGTACAAGAGACTCGGCACCATTGTCGAACATAGAGATGAGTTCAAATGTCTCATGTACCTGTAATGTCACCGACCCAAACACCAGCTTGTCAAATGGAACACGTTATTGCTGCTTGGCGGCAGGAATAGATATGGCGGTAGCGGTTGCCCTGGTGTAGTTTTTTTCAATGATAGCTCCAACTAAGCATTCGTTGTATTATTCTCGTAGTCAATATTATAATTAGTTTCACGTCAATGATAGTTTGATTTAGATACTGTACTCGTTCTGTTATAAATCATTTCCAAGTGAATACTTAAAATTGCTGATGTGAGAATTGATGTACTATATAAAACTGCTCGCTATGCAAGCACCGCAGTCAATCCACAAATTCTATCCGATTAACATTTTTTCCTGACAAATTGTAATTTTGATGTGCAAGTTTAAATAAATTCAGTGTACCAGAAAAAAAAAACAAATTGGTGTCAGAAGTGGGATCCCAGGAAAAATCTTTGAGTACTGGGATCTATAGGTGTAGGCGTCGCGAATTCGTTTCCACTCGTCTGCACCATAGTATTTGTTGGCTCCGTGGCCTAGTAGTCCTTTCGGTAAGTGGTCGACGATAAGCCTTGGGTTCCTCAAAAGCCTAACCCCGCGCTACTGCATTCCACGTGATCGACGATCAGCCTCCGCTATTCAGTGTGAGCCCGCATCACCCCAGAACACCTCCTGCTGCCCGTGATCGACGATCAGCCTCCGCTATTAAGCGTGAGCCCGCATCAGCCCGGAATACCTCCTGCTGCCCTGTGGTCGACGGCCAGTCTCCACTCCCGAGTGAGAGCCCGCATCACAAGAGGACCTTCCGTCGAGGTCTCACTGACGGCCTCCAACTGCACATCATCCGTCATCAGCTACGTGGTCGCACCACGTGCAAGTAGAACGCAACGTGTCATGTCGACGACCTGTAATACGACTTGCTGAGTCGCCAGGTCGCCACGTCGTGTCTCGCCGCAGTACGTGTGTGTCACGTCACCTTTCCAGAATGTTCGCGTGCGCTGCTGCCGTATCAATATTACTGTGAGTTTTCCTATCTATTAATCTAGTGAAAGTGATCCCAAGTCTATTTTAGTGAAGTGAATGTTTCTCAAATTTTCAAGATAACGTAATTTGGCTAGAACTCTCTCAAAATTAGATTTATCCTATTTTTACACGTTTTAAGTTCAGGTTATTGTACACAATTTTATTTACATATTTTTCTGTGTTTTTGTGTGTCTGACTTTCTGTAGTGCTTCATTACGATAACTATATCGTCACCATTTTAATGCCTCTAAAAAAAGAGAATTCCGAAGAAATCGCATCTTCATCTAATTCAGATTCTTCAGAGGACAGTCCAGCACCAAAACTAAAAGTTAAAATGGCTGACAAAATTACCCTTTCTGTCCTCACAAAGTTCATCAAACCCTATAACGGTGACCGCGAGTCGTTGCCCGCGTTTTTAACAAACTGCGAAAATGCGATTGCCCTAGCTACTACAGAACAGCAGAATGTCTTATGTAAATATATCATCTCGCAGTTGGAAGGCAAGGCTCAATTAGCTTGTTGTTTAAAAACATTTAATAGTTGGTCAGAGATTAAACAGTTCCTGAGAATCACTTTTGGAGAGAAAAAGCACTCCACTCACTTATTAGTTGATTTACAACAAAGCAAACAGTTGCCTTCCGAAGACGTGATGCAATTTTCTATCCGCATCGAATCATGTTTAACACGACTACAAGCTGACATCCATTATAGCTGCGAAAATGATAAAGAACTTGTAGGTCGTATAGCCGCAATGGAAGATTTGGCTCTTAATACGTTCTTATTAGGGTTGAACTCCAATTTTTCCCATATTGTGCGGTGTAGGAATCCTAAGACTTTATCAGAAGCGATAACAAATGCCATTGAAGAAGAAAAGTTATTTAATTTATCAAAACTTTCAACTCGTTCTAATAAACAATGCACAACATGTAATAAGAGCGGCCATGTCGCTTCAGAGTGTTATAAAAATAAAAATAAGCACTCTTCTCCTAATTTACATCATGTAAACACAGCAAATAATAATAATGAACAAAATGATTTTAACACTAAACAATATCCTAATTCTAACTTTAATCCAAATACATTTTGTGCATATTGTAAAAAACGTGGTCATTTGATAGGCGAATTTCGTAAGCTTAAAGCAAAAAATAATAACAATTTCCGGACCGATCCACGTAACTCTACACTATCAAGTGCAACTGCACCGAGTTCAAATAACGTGTCGAGCAATAATCGCTCTAATGTGCATCATGTTGACACTTCTAATAAAAATGATAGTTTAAACTAAACAGGGTTTCGGTTCCGTGTCTGCCGAAACCTAATCTTAACAATGTAAATGACACGAAAAACCTTTTCATTAAATCCTGTGTTCCTAAATTTGCTTCAACACAGGTTAGTGCTACTAAAGGTATTAAAAGTCCTTCAAACTGTGTTCCTAAATTACCTCAAACACAGGTTAGTGCATATATCGAGACATCTAAGTGTCCTAATTCAGATTTAAGTTTTCAAGACAGTCCCTCATCTCTCGAAAAATCAAATCTTTTTTCTAGGGATTGTTTGCGTGAGAAAATATTTACTATTAATAACAGAGTTTCTTTACCTCACGTTTATTTAAAAACAAACTATAATGATAAGCCTTTGTGCTTTTTGATCGACACTGGTTCTACAATTTCTATTGTCAAACATTCCAGTTTGCATGATAAACCAGTGCTTGGCCCTGAAATTATAAAACTTAAAGGCCTAAGTGATAACGATTCCTATTGCGAATCCTTAGGTTCTATTAAAGTCTGTTTTGATCATCGCGTTTCGTCGAAAAGTAAAATAATATTTGACTATTTGTTTCACGCGATTGCCGATACGATCAACTTACATTACGATGGTATTATTGGTAGTGATTTTATACAACATTTTAAAATAGATATTCACTATTCAACCAACACCCTTAGTTTAGAGGGTTACGAAATACCTATTTGCTGTAGTAAGCCATCATATGTCATACCTCCGCGGTCAGAAACGGTCATTGAGTGTCCGGTTTCCAATTTATCGGATATTGCTGATATAAAAGAAGGTTTGATATTAGATCATAAAATAAGTGAAGGTGTATTTTTACCAAACTGCATAGTTAACTTAAAGTCGAACAACAGAGTTAACATTTCTGTTCTTAACACCACTGAAACTGCAGTCAATCCACAAATTCTATCCGATTAACATTTTTTCCTGACAAATTGTAATTTTGATGTGCAAGTTTAAATAAATTCAGTGTAGCAGAAACAAAAGTGTTTTTATTAAAAAGGACCCACGGAGCGCCATCCTAACAGTTCGTTAACACTTCGATCTTTAGAACGATACTGTTACACAGACATTAGTGACAAAACATTACTAAACTGAAGTTTCACTAAATCTCGACGTGCCAGTTTACCCGTCTGATAGGTACTGGAGTAGACTATTGCTATCTCCTTTTTCCAAATGCGCTTTCGTCCACGCCAATGCGCTTCGTCAGACACAAATCTTAGTTCATTATATTCAATCGTTAGCAGCAATAATCTTCGAATAATAATAGCCTTACTTGAGTCCCAAGTTCCAACATTTATTATAGGTAAATGTGATAAAATTTAAAGACCCTTGTCACAGACTATGGAGAAGTTTAACAGGTTGAAATAAACAAATTGCTTTGAATGGGTTCGACTGTCACACCGTACAGATTATTTAGAAGGATAGTTTCTGTTTTCCACACCTTGCTATACATCGAAGTCTTTGAGGCCGTGCTTGTTGCTGTATTAATATGATAGAGTTTATCTCTGGGGTTTTAAACAGTATGTAGCTATTATTTTATGAACGTTTTATAAAAGAAAAGGTGTTTTCAAAAAAGGTTGACTATTTAGTCTTGCAGTACACATTACTTTATTAAGCTCTTTTAACGTTTGCTAGTGTATTTTGTGACAAGGGTGAAAGCTAGAACATTCGTACGTTAAAATAACGGTCTACTTACTTTAAACATCTTACGAAACTTCTATTGAGCCTTAAAAAAAGCGGCCAAGTACGAGTCGAACTCGCACACGAAGGTTTCGGTACCAACGTACAACATAAACAATATATATTAAAAAAATACTTGAATTGAAAATAAAACACATTTCTTGTATGGGCACGTTTCTTTAATTATTTTCTTTATTTTATTTTAATTATTTGTTGTTATAGGAGTTATAGTAGTACACATTCTGTGAACATTTCAATTGTCTACCTATTACGGTTCAAAAGATACAGCCCTGTGACAGATGGATGGACAGCGGAACCTTAGTAATAGGGTCCCGTTGACACCCTTTGGGTACGGAACACTAAAAAAATGCCAAAAAATAACACACAACAAACGTTACACTACGTTGTGATAGTCAGAAACCGTTTGAGGTAAAATTTAATATCGTATATTTGTAAAGGAAGGGTCGCTTCGATTGAACCTGGAGATTTTATTGTGTTAATTATGTTGCGAGAGTATTATGTACAGTAATAAAAAATTGGCAACGTATGTTTGTAATGTGTTTGCCTACAATTCTAATTTCAACTCTTTAATGGCTTTTATAGACAGGATATTAATTCAGATTTGTTACAGTTGCAATCATGTCATTTGGTTTAAATGGGCTGTTATTTGTTTTATTATATTTATCTTTTTTAAAGAATATTTAATATTTTGTGAATGTGAGAACGTTGTAGGCCTTGTAGACAGTAGATCTGTAGACCATTTTCCATATTTTTAAGTACTTGGTACTTGTTGACAGGCCTACACTGTCCTCCCATACCTATTTACACTGTAATTTTAAAACATTGTAAAAGCCAATTATTTTTAAAAGAGTAACCGTGGAGTTTCTTGCTGGCTTTTCTCCATAGGAAACGACCATTTGGAACCGTGCACCTTACTTCTAACGTTTCATAAGTACCCATGTAGGTTTATGTGCAATAAAATATTTTTAATTTGATTTGATACTTATAGCTTTGAGAGGTGTATGCATGACTATTCTTATGAATAGAGCATAAAATAAACATGGATCAAGAATTGAAACTGGAATCGATTATAGATTTGACTGTATTGTAGGTCCTGTGATTGCACAACTGCCAAAAGGTTGGGATTCAGAGTAACAGAGACCATTTCAGATACCAATCTACATGGTATTCACATGATCTGACCAAGATTATGTCTGGGTTTTAAAAGAGACTGTGAACTCTGAGTTTGTTTCGGCCTTTCGTCTCAGAGTAGTCAGATAGGAAACGCCGACCTCATCTAGTTTAAAAAATATGATTGACATGTTTTTACACGTGTTTGTACAAACCTACTTACAGATTTATTTTTTTATTTTTTGACTCTGGGTCTGGCAGTGTTATTGGTTTTCCTATTAGGAAAGTCTCATTATTTGTTCCCAGTTGATGGCAGTAACCATGCTCTCTACAACATGTACTTACCTGGCGAAATAGTTGTAAAATACACCTCAGTCAACGCCTTTGTGGAATAAAGTTGGGGTATTATTTTTCCGAAAACAAAACGGTTATTTGTCATATAAAATAAGGTTTTTCACAGAATTTGGACTGTTGTAATCTTCTCTCATGTCTGTATATTACAAGATAACTTCATGCCGCGGAATAAAGATTAGCCAGTCAATAAATTTGATACCGGACGTACTGGCTGTATTCACCAGAAGTACAAAAGTTTTTAATAGGTATATGTACATATATCCTCATATAGAAATAAATATTTATTCCACAATTTTTGTTATTGCACTTACCACTGTTTGTCTCTGTATCACCTAAGGTTGACTGGTAAAAAATGCCTAAGGCATTAAGTCCGCCTTTGTACATGTGTGTCCTTAAAACATTATATAAATAAATAAACGTACCGTCGCTGGTACGGTCTTTTCTATATACTTATATGTATCTATATGTATATTTTATAAATTAATGTCGCTTTTTGTGTTCGTCTGTGTAACCGCGTTGTTCTTCTTAAACAACACAATGGATTTTGATGCGGTTTTCACCATCATATAGAGAACTAGCTTTTGCCCGCGGCTTCGCCCGCGTGGAGTTCGGAAATTATCCCACGGAAACGTACTACCGGGATAAAAAGTATCCTATGTGTTTATCGAGGTTATAAAGCTACCTGTGTTCCAAATCCCATCTAAATCCATTTAGTAGTTTTTGCGTGCAAGAGTAACAAACATCCATCCATCCATTCATCCATCCATCCTCACAAACTTTCACATTTATAATACCTATTAGTAGGATTTATAAAATTAGTAGGATTTATTCTGAAAGGTTTATTTATTTATTAATTTATATATAACATTAATATAATAAAGAAATAACGATGTTTTTCAAGTCGTAATAACCGTGGGAAGCAGTAGGGGTGGGTCGTTAGTTTTATTATAAAGTCGAGTATACGATCAACTTTAACTACTGAAACTCTAACCTATATTTGAGTCAAGCAAAACTTTTAATAGCAAAGTTAATATTTGCTACATTTTAATGCTGCGGAAAGTTGTGGAAAGGAATTTTCGAAGTTGGACAGATTTATCAGTACCGTACAGGATTTAAGCTGATACTAGTTTAAATATGATTGTATGTTTTGAAAGTGTCTTTAAACTTTATAGACACAAATAAACACCCACATTTGAAACAACTATCTATAAGCCACACAAACATTGTTTTGTTCCATGTGGGAATTAAACCCTTTGACTCTTACGGCAGAAACTAATCGGTCATGGAGACTACCGATAGTGCCGTTAAACACGCCAAACTACAATAATTTCATAAGTAACACTTGGTGATGCAGTCGGTAACAAAAAAATGCTTGCGATTAAGGAAACCGAAGATTTCAGCTGAGATCATATTCCGTAGCGATTTAACCCTTTATTCATAAACTTTTATTAAAGTTAAGAGTCGTTTAAACGTCAGAGATGTATGGCTAATCATTACTTAACTTAAAGCAACGTTTATCAATAAACCCCTTAGAGGCGAGTCTATAATGAATTTTGATGTTTGTTGGGTTAATTCTAAACCTAATATTACGCCTAGAAATACGACCAGCATTACAAAGTGCGATATTACAAATTGGTTTCTCAGAATTGTAGGAAATTTTTAAACTTCCTTTATCTTCTAACACAAACATTGAACTGCCGGAACCAGAAACATCAAGACAGAAAGTTTATTTCACAGACTACCATCAAACGAAACAATAACGTCTAACATACATCTTAACACAACAATATCATTAAGCCGCTTTACTTCTAAAATAAAAAGCAATATTACCTAAGGGGGAAGTGCCAGGGTTGTCTGCGAAATTCAAATTTTCTTACGTTTTTTTGCAATTTGCAGTTCAGTGTCAGGTTGTATGTTGAACAAAATAAGATTCGCGACCGTAACAAGTAGGCATGTATTCACTAAATTATAATCATTAATCGTTATCGTTATTATTATTAATTAAGAGGGTTGTATTGATGATTTTAAGTATAATAACTTCTATTACGGTCGCGAATCATATTTTATTCAACATACAACTTGACACTGACTTGCAAATTGTAAAAAACGTAAGAAAATTTGAATTTCGTTGGCTACCCTGGCGTTTCCCCCATAGGGCATAGTTACTACCTCTCTTCATCCCAAACGGCCTCCCATTCGCCACTGCTCGCAAATTGTCACATTACAACTGTATCTACCTTAACAAGCTGGTACAATGGCGTGCATAGAAAGTTGGTCGTTTATTTGTTTTGCGACGTTAGAGGAAAATGTAGAGGTATGCTCTATTGTGCTTGTGTGCTCATGGGACAATTAGGGTGTGTAATAGGGAAGGCAGATTTTTTGATATTTTGCGGTCAATTTTCTTAGAAAGTGATTGTTGTTATTTTTTGCACTGTAATTCTTACTAATGAAATATGTTTTAATTCCTCATACATCATACACGGAACTTCGACCAAAATTCATTGATTTCACCAATGAGTTTTCCCAAGTATAAAACGTTGGTAAATCATCACTTACATATTGTGATTATGTCTTTACGAAATTTAAACATGCTGTAACCAATCTTTCTTTCTTCGTGGTTTTATCGTTTATACCAGTAGCTAGTGTAATCTTCACTGCTCAACAAGCACCTCCAAACCGACCACAACAATCAACGATCTCGAGGGAATTTGATCTTAATCCCTACCCAGGAATTGATTTCTATCCTCTAGACATAATCCTTGATTATGTTGAGGATAGATCATATGGACCGGACTAATTATATTATTTTGTTTTTAATCATTATTCCTTAGCGCATAATTTCTAAGGGCAGTCGATAGCGACACATTTTTTTTTAGTCTTATTTATAATTAATCTCTTATCGAAATTGTAAAATAAAAAGAAAACACTGTCCTCTAAAATTGGACACAAAGTGTAATGGGCTCGTTTCACGACGAGAGCCCTGTAAACACAAGGGCTCCCGTTTTTCTTAGAGATCTCAATTTAACTTGCCTTTGTACCAACCTTATACGCTATTATTAGACTTTACTCATTAGGAGACAGCCCTGAAAGGAGTGCACTAAAGTAAAGAGGTACCTCGGATAAAGATGTTTTGATACGGTAGAAAAAAGGGTAGCTTTTTCCGTGACTATTTTGCGAGTTTAGAACCTTTATTAATGAGTATCCGAGAATACGTTATTTATTTCTCTTGTATCAACACAAATTATAATTATGAGAACATACTCGTACAATAAGTCGTGTATAATAAAAATTTATAAGTCGATTATATTAAGCCGTGGGTAGAACAAAAACATTTATCAATATAGTAGCGGGGCTGACTTACCATGGTGTGCTAGACATACAATTTTGCAGTATCCCCATTAGTTAAGCCTTACTTTTTGAACCTCAAACTCTTACTGCCAAACTGTTAGGAATAGTCTCATCTATTCTTTTATCTATATATTTAGACCTTCCAATCATATATATTAGGTAACACAAAAATTGACAGCAGATTTTCTGCCGACAGAATTAGCTGGACTTCCAAAACTTCAAAGAATAAATCCGAATGTAACAAACATAGGTAAATACAATGATAACAACAAAAGGCTTATTTAACTAACTATATATAGTTAGTTACAAGCCTTTTGTTGGTATTTTTAATATAATACTGTTTGATTTCCATTAAGAAATAAAATAAAATAGCTAGTACAACTAAAAGGAAATAAGGCGGAAATTGAAAGACGCTCAATATGACTATGACAGCCGTGTAATGAAATGCTAAGTTCTCTCCTATAAAAGATATTTGCATGGAAATATGAGTTTTGATTTTGATATAAATAATGTAAGGGATCTGTGGTAGTGTTCTATGACGTTAATTGGATTCGATTGTCAATTTACCGCATGTTATTTGAAAGTGAACTTTATTGTTCTTTTAATTGTATTTTATTAAATCTATTTATGCTGAAATTTATACGCAGTGTCGTTATTGCTTTAGCACTTTTGACAACGAATCCCAGAAAATTTAAACTTCACTAAGGTTAAAACTATCAAAACGTTACATAGACAAAGAGACCTAGTCTTTTAATACGTGCATGTGATATTCAACCTTAAGGTGATACAGGGAACATAAGAGCTTGTTAATTTTAGATTTATTCTAAACATATATATTATACAGGGTGCTTGGAAATTCAACCTATTCCTTGAAAGGGGTTATACAAGAGGTCATTTCCAACAAATTAAGCCCGCCAACTAGGGGTCGAAAATTAATGGTTTCCGAGTTACAGAGGTTTTTAGATAATTGTTAAAATTTTCAGACCGGTCACCAAAAACAAATAATTTAAAAATAACTGCGACTCTCTCGACCCTTATTTGTTATTTTTCTGACTGATGATAAATGAAAGCTCATTTATAAAAAAATACATGCCCTAAATTCCCATAATTTCAGAAATAAAAGGCCTTGAGTGCAAAGGAAACCTTTTTTATTTTATATTGTTTGAAGTTTAGACGTGTTTTACTCGAAAAAAATGTAGTCGAAAAAAGTGTAAACTTGGCATACAAATCTCGGAAATAAATTCCCTATTTTATAACCTTTCTTAAAAGGTACAAATGTTATCAACACCTGTACGGGTTTAAATTTTAAATAATGCAGACATAATCAGAACATTAATTTCGTTTATTTACTTATCATTGGCAATCATCAAAAATAGAGTAAAATGATTACAGATCTTGTTCAAATTGCCTGCCTCGATTTCTTATGCAAGCACCCAGCCTCTAGCGTACTTTAGGTTTCTTTTGTTTTTTTTTGCCTTTTATTTCTGAAATTATGGGAATTTAGGGCATGTAATTTTTTTATAAATGAGCACTCATTTATCATCAGTCAGAAAAATAACAAATAAGGGTCGAGAGAGTCGCAGTTATTTTTAAATTATTTGTTTTTGGTGACTGGTCTGAAAATTTTAACAATTATCTAAAAACCTCTGTAACTCGGAAACCATTAATTTTCGACCCCTAGTTGGAGGGTTTAATTTATTGGAAATGACCTCTAGTATAACCCGTTTCAAGGAATAAGTCGAATTTCCAAGCACCCTGTATATATTTATTACAAACTAATTTTGAATTTTAATTGTAATCTCGTCCCTTCTACCTATGCTGATAGAGGATGGTAGTATTTAACTCATGTAGGCACCGACCCCATAATCATCATCTGATTAGCCTTTCTCAACTATGCTGGAGTCAGCTACCAGTCTTACCGAAACCAACTGAATGCCAGTATTTCACATGGAGCGACTGCTATTATATGTACCAAGCCCATTGATTTAAAATCGCATGACATAACCGAACCAAACCCGCATTAACAACATGGAACCACCTTTAATCTACCTTCCCTTTAATCCTTCCAATCAAGGACCTTCAAAAGACTCGCTGATTCAACACATAAGATATCCTTTGAATGAGAAAATCTAAAATGCGGTCCTCGTTAAGGTAAGGCTTGGGACAATGAGAATGACGTACGGTCATTAGTGAACAAAAAAATTATATGTATTGTCGTTTATAATGAGCATGCGTGTCGGGCTCTCAGACTCAATTGAAATTGGAATAGAGGGTGAGTGACCTGTAGTTGACAGAATCAGTTTGAATTCTCGATCATCAACTTTGGCGTGGAATGTAAAATGGAATGCCGTTAAAACCAAGACGTAATAAAAACTTTAAATAAATGGCATAGCATTTTTAATCAAATTCATTTATAATACAGTTTGCTATTAACTTAACCGTTAGCGGGTAATTTCTCATGAAGTAGGTACGGTCAGCAAAAAAGGTCCATTAACACTGCCACATTTACATAAATCATCAAGAGTGACAAAAAATTATTCAGTAAACAGCTTTTCAACAATTCATAAAATAGCTAAGGGTAAATATTCTAACAAAAATCTCCTGTTCCGATTTCATTGGAAGATTTTGCTAATTTTTGTTGCCAACTGTACCATCAATAGACACGGCAGTGTCAACATAATTACAGTCCTAACTTAAATTAATCACAACTTATGTACTGATTCTTCTCTCCCATAAAACCACTATTTATTTTGACAGCGAACTGAAAGTATTCGACTCATTCGTGTCTCTAATTATTTAGTTTTCACGTGACACTACGCTCTGCTACAATTGCGACACAAAAAGTTCCGAAGGCGGCTCTCTAACGATGGCCCTATAGTATTTTGATAAAAGTTTTGGTACAGCTGTTCTGTATAACGTAGTAGATACTCGTTTTGATGATTTTTGATATGACACATAGATAATATTCACACTTACGTAATTGTAATACATCGGGACACCCTAGGTAGAGATTCACCAGCACCTTGCTGACTGGCTAAAGGTGCCAACAGGTTTGTTCGATTTTTGACGATCAATACGGTCTGTGAAGTTCTTACAGATTAGCTCGATTTCATTAATCATTACTGTTGCCTGTTAACGATCGATAAATATATCAAAGTTTAAATCGAGCATACACACCTACGCCTAATTCATATTGATAATTTTTGTTGCACACGATCGACAAAAAACCGAAGAAAATCATCAGTTGCTTACACATTTACTCGATCCTCAAAAATTCAGCAAATCTGTAGGCACCCTAACTTTTACCATGAAATGCTTGAAATGCTTGAAGCTGTAACTTTGATTCTCTAAACATCATTTCGAAATTCGAATGGTGTCTCGCTGTGAATCGGCCATGATTAAATTTAATTAAAAACAAATGAGTTCGCATTCGAATCGTGTACTGTCTGACTTGACTTGAGTGAGTATTCAAAGCGAACTTTACAGAATAGCACTACATTTTCAGACCTTGCTATCGAAGCTAGTCACACGCAACCCCTATATACTCGTACTTAAACCCCTATATCCTTAGTAAACCTAAACTCTTGTAAACTCAAACTATGTAAACGCCTCTACCCTAGCTTATACACTCCAAACTTAAGCAATTATTAAGGGGCCGTGCACGAAATCGACTAATTTTGATAAATTTTATTCATTGATGTGAGAAAGGGAAAAAGAACTTAAGCAAAATTATTTGTGATTTTAAAAATCTTTGCATGTGGCTGAAAGGGATTTTTCAAATAAATTAAGTATTCATGGAGTATGGATGGAGTATGGAAGTATTTATATGACCTACTTGAATGTAACTGGACCACTTTTTTCAACTTCAAATAAACAATATAGCAGAAAAATAATGTTGACAAAACTCATTTTTCGAAACAAACCCAGTCAGTAATGCATTTTTTTCTATTATTTAGCAAACCATTTCAAGAAATTTAAAAATCACCTATTAGTCTTCAACTATCTTTGAAATAAAATAAAATAAATATTTTATTATAGTACAATATCTTCATTAAGTAAATCAAAGGCGAAATAAAGTATATTTTCGAGAACGCAAAAGTGATGAAACTATTAACAGATGTTGAGACTGACACGATAGGTTTAGCGCCACGAAAACTGTATTTTTTCAAGCTTTCTTACAATTAGATAATGTAAATTGACAAACCGGGGTTTTTTTCGTACATGGAGCCTGTCTCCAGAGTACTTTAACTTGTCTTACTGAGCTCCCACAGACTTATTAATTGACGTTGATTACGGAATATAATTTGTTTTGATTACTTTAGGTGTGATAAAGGATTTTGTATTTAAAGACTGCCGGTGTTTCTTCAATTTTATTGTTGGGTTTGGCGTTTATTGCTGAAGTTTAGTTTTCTTAGAATATTTTGTTAATATTATAATGACCGCGTTGCTGGTGTAGTGTTCATTATTGTGATTGCTGAGCATCAGAGATACTGAGTTCGATTTCAAGGTCAGGCAAAGTGTTATTGAGTTTCTTCCTTAGAAATAAATAACGTTTATTTGCATTAAATGTGACGCTTATAGCATTAAAAAAACAGTAGTAATCTGGAGTCTGGATTTGGGCACAAATCCAGACGGCTGGTCCTGATCAAAAATCAGACAGGAAGGACCGACGCTCCGCAGTTACTATAGACCAACAAGGCATACGAAGAGTCTGTTTAATCACAGGTTTAATATTGCTACCGAGAAATACATTATTGAAAACACAAATATTCACAAGATGCATTTGAATATTCATATTTACTAACAAGCTTCCGAGAATTTTAATAAAACAGTTTATTATTATTCTGAGAATGCAGGTGGAATATTGAAAGCAAAGTATTTTAATTGATTATAAAGTCGCTTGCTATCTTTTGAACTATTGCGTTGCATGACCTAACCCTTTAATAATCTCGACCTCGGTCGCTCTAATAAATCTAGAATCTCTCGGTGAATAGCATTGCCATCGTAAGTTGTTGTTACGCAATTACCCCGCAAGCCTGCTACCAACTTGCTGAATGTATGTATATCTTATTACCTAGACATGAACTAATATTGTGCAAGTGATAGCCTAGGTATACACAAAAAATAAATCTCTACAAGAAAAACAAATATTATTGGCCAACTATATTCGTGCAGACATGCATTTTTATTGCCAAAAAAAAAATCTAACGAAATAGTAAACATTTCTTGGGTTTGGAGCACTTTGGATATGAATAAATAATACACGTAACAACGTACACTCAAAATGGCAGGCTAAAATCTTAGAACAATTGCACTACCTTCAATACTTTGTAATAAACAATATCAATTTACCTACAATAACTTATTACTACCTACATAATTATATTAATTGGAACAACATTCGTGGAATTTTCAACCATTCTGCATAAATGATTTACATGGAAAAGAAGCAAGAGATTAATGTATTTTAACCTTCTTGAGAAGTGAATTCATAAAACGAATATTAATTTGCTAAAATATGCTTTGAATATGTTAGAAACAAAAGCATAGTACCTAGCTAGAAAAAAAGTTATATAACAGGAATATCATAAATTCCATTTCGTAGAGTATTTTAATAACTAGCTTCAATAAAAACTAATTATTACACTTTCCTAGTAAACTCTCTAACTTTTCTAACATATTTTTATTTTAAACGAGTAGTTACTGTCACGAGCATAAATATATTGCCATAGACAGGTCGGCAATAATATCTGATTTCACGATTCATCCATTTATATCTGTCGTCAAGATGATGGCAAATATATGTGATCATTTGCGGAAAGCTTAAACAGATTATTTTAAATTGGCTAACTGAACTCCACAGACGACCAAAACTATCTGAAGATCCAAAATATGGGATGCTGGATCTCCTTCAAACAGATTCAACTGTAAGGGGTACTACACACATTGTAACTCTTTGTATGCCGCAGTCAGTAAGGCGTGTACGTTCATTCATCTTACTGTATAAAAGTATCACAACTAGGTAAGTACATTTTTTAACTTTACAGATAAAGTAGGTAAAAGCCTTGTGCTAAAAAAGCCTCATACGAAAATCAAACTGAAAACCTCACCCACTCGGTTCCAGCTAAGACCTTACTTATGAATGCTTCCAACACAAGTACATACCTACCTATACGTTGTCTGACCCTTCGCGAGATTAGGTGACCGCTGCCCAAAACTTTACTAATTAACAGTACCCAGCACCACTCAGTGTCTGCTAATTAACGTTACATACGTACAATATGTTGAGAAGCTTGTGTGGCTCGGTGTACATGTGTTTAGAGTTTTCGATAAATTAATTGCCTAGAGGTCGGAATACTGGCAAATATAGGAGCAGAGTCGAGGAAGGAAATTAATTTAGTGTTATAGTTTACTATGTTCTTAAGGGAAATAACGATACTTTTAGTATCGGTAACTAGTAACCGTGGAGTTTACTGCCATCCAAACTTATCTATTATCTGTTTATACATAGGAAACGACCAACTAGAACCGTGCACCTAGCTTCTGACGTTTCATAAGTGCCCATGTAGGTTTATGTGATATAAAGTATTTTGAATTTGAATTGCCGACTGCATCGCCTTTTGGCCACTGCGTTTGATTGCCGATCGCCAAAGTTAAAAGTGTCGTGGCCCTATAAATATTTATTTCGTGAATAGTTCTTCAAATAAATAGAAATAAATAAAATCTTTTTTTTTTAAGCCTGTCTTGTCTCACTGCTGTGCCTATCGTTTCTATTTGTCTGAATAAATATTTGATATCCATGCTGTTATGCTGTTGCCAAACTTAAAGTTAAAAAATCTGTCAATTTTTAAAATGCAATTTACCATCAGAAAACAATCACAAACACACCACACAAACTTATAGACTCACTATCGCCTTAAGCGATGAACCATCTTCCAAATACAAAAAATAAGAAGAAAATCAACATCGAACTTTACATAGAGCCCGTCTTCTACAGAATCAATTTACCTGTATCTTCGCGTCTACGAGAATTTCCCATAGGAAATAAGCTAAGTTTGAACTACCAAATTGACTTGGAAGTGACGCACGAATAACAAAAGGTATACTTTGGACGATCCTTTTATTTGATGTCCTAGGTGAGTGAGGATCTGCGAGGCGACGCAGTGCGAAGTGGTGGCAGGAGATACATGTTATTTTACCGTTTACTAGCGACCCGTCTCGGTTTCGCACGGTTTTTACGACTTAACAAAATAGCGACATTTCTTTAATGATCTCAGTTAATACTAGTTTATTATAAGTACATATAAACCTTCCAAAATAAATTCTCTTTAATTATAATGGTGGAAACCGATGGTCAAAATCCGTTGCATAATTTAGAAGAACAACAGTCACACAGAGACACACGAAAACCAACTTTAATTTATAATATGTACAGTATAGAATAGATTATATAGGACAAAGGAGAAAATCCCAATGGTATTAACAACAGGGTGGAAACTACTGGCGGCCTGGGATGCAGTTGACAGCAGAACTATCTCACAATGACTAGGAGTAGCTTTCTCAAACTAGTTCTCGATTCATCTGCGTAGCGAGAATCCCCTCAGTAATAGGTGGCAATTGGTTATACAGATTTTAGTTTTTCCTATTGCTATAAGTTGATAAAGAAAAATAGAAGAGTGTAACATGACTTATCTCTGTGAGGGTAGATTTATATTAGTAATAGCTAACAGTCCATGGATAAGTCTTGTTATAGTCGAATTACGTATAAGTAATTTTGAAACGTTCAAAAGTCACTGTTAAAGTGAATTGTTAGTTTAACAAGTTGCTAACATGAGTCAGTCTTGAACGAGGCACCGGAGCGATAAGTTTTAAGGTTAGTAAAATAATATAAAATGCACTGAAAACCGTTGAATAATGTATGTTAAATATTGTTATTGCGTTGATTTATCTATTGTTTAAATTCTATGACTCCCTTCTGAGGTAGGTTTACAAGAGTCTTTATAAAGCACTTATAACTGGGTATATACTAACTTAAAACTCATATGGGGATAGGTTACAAAATTCTATGATGATAAGTCTTATGTGACGTGACTATTACCAGATTTCTTACCCTCTAAACCGGAACATATCTATACTGTCTGGAGAAAGAAAATGCCAACACTCGAAACCTACAATCAATTAACAATCAACTCAGACCATCGTCTAAAAATGAGACATTTTGAGGAGATTTTTTTTACAAGAATTTTTTATCGGTTACGAGTTGGTTAGATATTCTTTGTTATACATAACTTTACCTACACCAAAAAATTCTTAGCTTCTGCTGTCAGTTCATTTATCATAGAATTGCTATGCGATACCCAGGTAGGACAATAATATAGGTGAAGCTCACAATAAATGTAGACCTCTAGTGACACGTTACGAGTTTAGGGACCCCAAGAGGTACACGCTTTTTGTTCTTTTTCCCAATTTATGGGGACGTGTTCCGTAATAATGGATACTGAGCAGTTTGCATTTATGTTTTAGAACCCTAAATTGTATTTGTGCAGGCTAAATATTGTAGGTTAAGCAGGGTTTGTAAAAGAACATCAAATGGAAACAGATATGGCGTATTGTGTCTTTAATTGTACTGCTACTTAAGTAACTAAAGCTGCTTCTCACAAATTGACATACATGAGAAAGTATTTATGTAAATATAGCATCAAGGCTCGTGCACACTGGCGCGACGCGACAGCGTACACAAAGGCATCGCGTGCCGCGCGACGAGCGGCGCCTTTGTGGCGTGCTGTCGCGTCGCGCCAGTGTGCACGAGCTTTCATTCGATCTGTGACTAGATTTTTTGCTGAACTTTTTATAATGCTTATAATCTGCTGACATTCCTTTCTGAATTAGCTTGTTTTTGTCCAGCCTAATACTTACCAAAAATAACATAGTACCTTTTCAGTTAGTTCTATTTCGTTTCAATTAAATTCTATAATAATAGGTCTTTACCTATGAAATTGCCGTTTTGTATGAAAAAATTTAAACGAATTTTTTTCATGAATTTTTTATTTGTATTAATCGAAGTAATCACCCATGCAATCAATGCATCTTTGCCATCGCAGTGGCAGTTTATTGATGCCCTTCTTAAAGAAATCAGCTGGACGGGAGGCAACAAATTCTTCAAAGGCATTTTGTACTGCCTCTCGGGTATTAAATTTTTTTCCCGCCAAGAAGTTATCCAAATTCTGGAAAAAGTAGTAGTCTGTAGGCGCAAGGTCTGGTGAGTAGGGCGGATGACGGAGAGCTTCCAACCCCAGTTCTTGCAACTTGGAGACCGTCTGCTGTGCAGTATGAGGTCGCGCGTTGTCGTGCAGGAGCAGCGGAGACGAGCGATTGACCAATGCTGGTTGGAGATGCGCCAGCTTCTCCATCATTGTGTTCAGTTCTTCACAGTACACATCTGCAGTAATGCTCACCCCGTTTGGTAAGAAGCTGTGATGAATCACACCGGCGCTAGACCACCAAACAGTGACCATCACTTTTCTAGGGGTAAGTTTTCGTTTAGGGCATTGTTTAGGTGCTGAACCAGGATCCAACCAACTTGCTGAGCGCTTACGGTTATCAAACAGAATCCATTTTTCATCGCAGGTAACAATGCGGTTCAAAATTCCTTCATTTGTGTGTCTGTTGAGCAGTGCAAGGCACGTCTCGACGCGTACTTCGCGCTGGCGATCATTGAGTTCGTGGGGCACCCATTTGTCAAGCTTTTTTACCTTGCCAATTTGACGCAAATGGACCAATATTGTTTTGACGCTAACGTCGAAAGCTGCTGCTAATTCAGCCGTAGATTGTGTATCATCAGCTTCCACAATCGCCTTTAATTCGTCATTGTCGACCAAAGTCTTCGGACGACCGCGAGGTTCATTTTTCAGGTCGAAATTTCCAGAACGGAAGCGAGCAAACCAATAACAGGTGGTGCGTTGGTTTGTAGTGTTAGCTCCGTAAACGTCGTTGATGTTGCGTGCCGCTTGTGCCGCGTTGCTGCCACGACGGTACTCATATTCCATAATTACTCGAATTTTTAACGTATCCATGATGACGAAAAAGATTGAAATGCGATGAAAATTTAACACTAATCAATAAAGAAATGACTACTTTTAGAAAAAAAAATCCATGTTTTTAAAATAAAATTAATTTGAAATTAGAATTCTTAGCCAAACAAAAATTATTTTGATTTGAAATGGCCAGTACTGCAGAACGGCAATTTCATAGGTAAAGACCTAATATATATAATCAAATCATTTAAATTTTTGCTTTTTTTTGCTTTTGCTTTTTTATTGAAGTTACACTTATAATAGATATACATTTTAGTACCCATGAATTTATGTTAAACAAAAATACTGAGAAAATTCATACACAAGGGCTTTTCTTTTTAAACGAGTTACGTAGAAATAACCCTTCCCAAAACATATTTCACGAAAACTAGGTAGGTAAATATTTCTTATAATATTTTCTTACTTAATCAATTCTAGCTTATAAAAACATAGACTGACCCCAATCTTATTTCGTAATATCATTCTCAGCTCAAAAATGACGAAATTATTCAACGATAAATTCATGTAACAATGCTTAATTAAAATTCAAAGTTTTACAGACGAATAATTAGAATTCCATGTTGTATCTACAAACACTTTTGACCGTTCAGAATATTTCCTAAGCCTGCCTCGCTTTAAATATTCCCAAGATTTATACAAGCTATAACGTATTATAAAAGGACAATTTTTACAGGAGTTTCTGATTTACGTCAAAGGCATTTCGGGACCAAGTATTTGGAGAATTTATCCTTAAACTCCTTTGATCTTACCTTCGGATTTCATTCCGCTATAAAGATCTCTATATCAAAGGTGACAATGGTCCCGAAAACTTTTTGGAGCTCTTCTCAAATTATCAATTGCTTGGATACTGTGAAAACAGTTGGGGGCTCAAATTCCCTCATTTCGGGGAATTGTAGCGTTCGCTGTTGTTGTGACAAAACATCGACACAAGTAAAGAGTTTTTTGGAAGGATCGATGTTAATGTTATTTTATTGAGAGTGACAGTAGAGCTCAATTATAATTTTGTTGTACTTATATGGTTATAAATATTACTTGCCACCTTTGATACACAGAGAAAACTTTTTTCTGATGGACTAATAATGACGACCTTCGACTTTGTCAACTTTGTTGGGGTCAGCTTTTAGTTTAAGTGGTTGTGCTGTGCATATCTTCATTTTTAAATTATATTGTTATTCGATTTTTGGTCAGTTATCTTACACGTAGGGTTAGGTTCCTACTTATAGACCTGGGTGTTTAAAATGCTCTTTGAATTACAAAGTAGTATTAGTTCTTCAAGTGTTATACATTCACGGTCCGTAATAGTCTGCCTACATCTCTTAACTGTCATATCGAGCTTGAGATTCTCGACCACTTACCTAACTACATATGCTTCAGTTACATAATTTACTACTAATGAGTAGTTATAAAAAGTAACGCTCTTCATTACACTCACTTGTTAATATGAAACTTTATCTGTACCTATAGTATCGACACCCTCAGACACCTATTATAATTAGACTAGCTGTGTTCCGTGGTAGCTCCTGGATGGAGATTCCCCACAGGATCCGAGCATGTTATTAGGACCAAAAGTACCCTATGTTAATCTACGGCTTATACGAGTATGCTATCTTTACGCAAAATGTTTTGTCTATCTGTCGCTCCGTTCCTGCGTGATAGAAGGACAAATCAACTATCACATTTTCGCATTTTTATTCTCAGGTAGGAAAAGTAAGATAGGTTTGACTTGACTTAACATATTTAACCCACACTTTTTATGCCCGGTTGATGGCAATAGGCTCGCCCCCCTATTACATGGGACTTAAACATAACTGGCGAAATGTGGGTGTACTATACGTAGACCTCTGCCTAACCCTTCGGGGAATACAGGCGTGATGTTATGTTATGTTTACTTCTTATAAAAAAATATAATATTGAACTTTTGAATTTTATTTATGTACACAACACACAAAGGAAACTAGCGAAATCATCTATTATAAATAGTATAAAACAAAGTCACTTTTCTTGTCTGTGTTTGTGTGTTTGCGCTTAGTCCTTTTACACTACACAATGCATTTAGATACGCGGTGTTCACCTTAATTTACACTACACAATGCATTTAGATACGCGGTGTTCACCTTAATTTACACTACACAATGCATTTAGCTACGCGGTGTTCACCTTAATTTACACTACACAATGCATTTAGATACGCGGTGTTCACCTTAATTTACACTACACAATGCATTTAGATACGCGGTGTTCACCTTAATTTAGATAATTTCATCTGAAAAGTTAAGGTCCGTAGCAAAAGTCGGTTTAACACGTGTATCGTTTTAAGTTGTACACAAATCAGTTCACGACCTTGTCTGTGTCAGGCTTTAAGCTTCAAGTGAAACACAGTTTTCTTCGGAATGTCACGCAAATAGGACGTGCTTACGTTTTGGAAGGTCAACGAGAGAAAATCAGTCGCGAAATTGATGCCTTCTAATCAAAATGGCATGAAATTCTCTAACATAGTCACTCTGTGGGAATCTAGATGAAATGTATCAGAAATCAGCAAGCCATAAATACTTCAAAGTACGATTTTTACCTACAAAAGTCATCCGCAACCAATATGTCTTACAAAACCCTCGCAAACAGAAACATCTTCATTCAAACGCAAACAAATATCAACAAAACCCTAACACAATACGAAACTTCGGGACCGAACTGCATTTAGCAAAACTAAACGGACGGTGCCGTCCCGAACGGTTTCCGAAACTCCTTGAGTCTAGAACATTCTAAGATGTTTGCTTCATTTCGGTAACAATTACTTTTTGCGATCGCCTTCGGATCGTGTCAAGATGTCTGTGAAGAGTTAGTTCGGAATTGAAGAACAACAGGGTTTTGGGTTCCAAGGATCTTGAGACTTAATTCAGTTTGTGAGAAGTGGGTTGGTCGGTTTTGAGAAAATGGTTAGTGTTTGTAATTGGAAATTTAAAAATAAAAGGAGTTGTAAATGACCGATTTACTTGAGTGTTTTATGAGATTATGATGATCCTTGATCATATTATAATGCATTTTATTATAGGTTCTTTCCACTTGGAGGATTTCAATCTTTTGAATTTAGTCGTCTTGTTATGAAGAAAGGGGATATTTATAAAGCTTCTGCATACACTGCACTGAATTATTCACTGAATACTTCTGCAGTTTAAGTGCGATACAGACGGACGTATCGCGACCTTTCTTTTTTACTAATTACATTACTTTTTAGGAGGCTAACTTGCTGAACGCGATTACACTTTTCTGAATATAGTAACCGTGTGTTTTTCAGACGACTTAAAGTCAAGTGGCAGCTCATTTTTATTCGGGCGCATTTTTATCAGGGAAGTAAAGCTCTGTTTGACCCCGAAACAAGTCAGGCGATCACGATAGAATAAATGACACACCTGGTTTCTGAATTGAGAGCATGTCATATTCTACTTAACATTACTTAAGGTGCATTGTAGTTCACGAAATTCAAATATTTTTTTGTTAAAAAACGTGAGATATTTTTAATTTCGTGGGTGATAACCCATCTTATCTAAAATGAGAACCCATCTAATCTTGAGTAATGCTAAAATAGATTTGACCGAGTGATAGCCGAACATGGATATAATTATTTCTAAGTACTGTGCCCTCCAAGAAAATTATTTTAAGCACACCAAGAAAAACCACATTGAGAAAACATTTCCAAAACACTTTTCGCTTTCTTATTCTGTAACATATCCCCTGATACGTTATATATAGTCTGAAAGGAATTTCAGCTAAGCTCACATGAATATTTTAAACAGTTGCCTACCAATTACCATAGACTAAGAATGTATAGAAGCGAAACTCCAGCTTTCGAATGCAGTTTTTTTTTAAATGTTAACTCAACCATGTTTGTGTCTATGTTATATGTTTGTGTTATAATATGAACATACATATCGTTTAAAAAATTATAACCATGTTTTGGCTTGTGTAAGCGCGGGTTTAACGGGTAGTTGATTATTTTGGTGGTAACGACGAACACACAAAGAAAAGTACACCAACTTGGCGTTAATAGTAACACACCAAGATTAGATAGACACTGTCAATAAGTGACAGAGATGGCGCTCTACGATGCCGAACTTTTTGTTAAACTCGATGTGCTGAATGTACCGGCCGGGTGTATTGGTAAAGTCGGGGTAATTAATTGTATATCAAATTGGCACACTAAGCTATTTGCCGTGTTATAACCATTACATACAACAATAATTTCAGTGGGTAGTCAATTTGGTAAGCATTAATTTCCCTGACTTTACATGAATGTCGCTTCTATAATGTTTTTATTATTCTATGCACTTACCTAGAGGTATGTCCTTTAGGTCTCTCAATTGGAATCTGTAAAGAACAAAGGAGGTTTTATTTTTTATTTTCTTTACACATTATATACACTTATTTTCTTTACAAGAGGGTAAGATAAAAACTCATTGTCCGGTAAATGTTCCAGATGTACTTGACCTGTATGCTTGTCGGTTAGATCTTGAACGTTAAATCTGGACCGGTCCTCTTATTGCAAACTAAATGTGCCAACGCTCGCACATTTAGTTTTCAATAAGACGACCGGATCCGGTCACGTAGGCTAAAATATAATACTAAAATCAGCTGAAAGAAGATATCAATGAATTAAAAGCAAAATCACAAAAATTGCGTAAGTGGTTTTTGAGTGTCAAGAGCACTAACGATCAAACAGTTTTTTTTTTTTTTTTTAATATTAAGTACATACCTATTATTTATATTTTAGGGATATTTATTTGGGGTCGAGGCTAAGTAATAACAGGCGCACGGGTCGATCGATCAGGTTAAGTTACGCTTGCTGCGGTTGGTCCGTGGATGGGTGACCATCTTTATATACCGAGACCCCTCTGTGCCTCAGAAAGCACGCTAAGCCGTTGGTCCCAGCTGTCATTCATGTATCTTTAACAGTCGTTACGGGTCGTCAGAAGCCCGAAAGTCTGGCAACCAGTCTTACCAAGGGGTATCGTATTACCCAGTAACTGGGCTGTGGAGGTCAGATAGGCAGTCGCTCCATGTAAAATACCAGTATTCAGCTGAATCCGTTAGACTCGAAGCCGACCCCAACATAAAAGGGGAAAAGGCTAGGCAGGTGATGGTTTATTTTATTTAGAAGAATATATGTATACAAGTAGGTATGTTTTATTCAAATAAGTGAATAGTTTTTTTTTTGGTTCAATATTTTTTTTTCTCTTTTACTCTTACACACGGTGTCTACTCATCGCTTTCTATCTATTCTCCCATTGCAAGTATGCTGGAAGATATTCTTTGGAAATAAACATCACCTCTGTCCGTATTCTTTTTTTTTGTTTATGTGTGTATACATTAACTGTTAAATAAATTAAATAAATGATAATAAAGTTTAGTTTTGGCCGTCAAAACCATTCGATATTTTTCCCCACAAGAATGTCTAATGTTCAAAAGGTGGATCCTCAGCTGTGGCCCGCGAAATTCAAATTTTCTTTGGTTTTTTGCAAATTGCAGCTCTGTTTTACGTCGTATGTTGATCAAAATGGAATGATATATTTACTGAATAATAATCACCAATTCCATATCAATCATCAGACTTTGGAAATTGGTTCCACCTAAGAATATTACATATACCCCCCGAAGGCCTTCCCGAAGGGTTAAGCAGAGGTGTATTTACAGTATACCCTTATTGTAAATCCCTACCTACATTTGGGAGTGGCGCAAGGAGGCGAAACGCCGGGGCGTAACTCCGCTGCCACGAGAGATCGCGGCACAGCGGACAGAGCTACGGCGGGATCTCATGGCGGCATGGAGAGTGCGACTGTCGCAACCCAGTGCTGGGCACGCCACAATTGCGGCGGTAAATCCCCTCTTTGAGGAGTGGCTTGAGAGGCGCCACGGCGTCCTCATCTTCCGCCTGATGCAGGTCCTCACCGGACATGGCTGTTTCGGGAGGTTCCTGTTTCGGATAAGGCGGGAGGAAACGCCCGGGTGTTGGCATTGTGTGGATCGACCGGAGGACACGGTGGAACATACGGTGGAGGTCTGCCCAGCTTGGGCGGAGCACCGCCATGTCCTCGTGGCGGCGATCGGCCCCTGTAGGCGCGGGCTTGCATCTTGCGCTCTGCGCTTGGCGTCCGGTAAGGACCAGGCCCAGGTCGACGGCACGTCGTGTTCCACGCGCGCCTCAAAGAGATGTCAGCATCATTGAAGGGGTCCGATAGGGCCGATGCCTGCCGGGATCGCGGAATGTTCGAAAGAGTTACCGTGGCCCTGGCGCACAGGCAACTGAAGGAACACGGGTGGGTTTTAGTCAGTAAGAGTCTGACACGCCCTTCCGCTCCGCCCAGAGCGGGAGAGGTCATTTGATGATTGCCGACCCAAAAAAAAAAAGAAAAAGTATACCCTTATTTCGCCAGTTATGTTTAGTCTCATGTATTAGGGGGTGAGTCCCTTCGACAGTGCATAAATCTAGACTCCGGGTTGCTACTGAAAAAATCCTGATAGAAAAATCCAATAACTCTTTGCCCGACCTGGGAATCGAGCCTATAACCTCTTGCTTAGCAGTATCGCGACCACTACACTAACGAGATAGTCAACGTGGTAAAAAAAGTACGGGCTAAAGTAATTTGGTAGGTGAAAAAAATAACATTCAAATATCGAATACTTAGTTATTAAAAGCGACACAAAATAGTAATAAAATACAATCTCTTCTTTTTCGAAGGCGGTTAAAAACACTACATAAATACTAACACCAAAAACAAAACATAACTCTCCCCTCCCCTGCTCTAATATCCGTTTGCTAATATTTTTCTTCTGTGTTAGAGCTAAGTAGAGTTTCATGTAGTGTGAATGCGCTCCGGAAAATAGCATTTACTCGGTAAAATGCTATACTTGCAGGTAGCGTAATAAATCTAGACTATGACCAGTGAGCTTCGAGGTTCTGTCAGCAGCGACCGATAAATTAGGCGGGAAGGTTTTAAAGTTTAATGATGCTGGCTGAATGCTTGATTCTTTGTCGTTGGCTGTATTCTTGTAGTGTGTATTGTTAACCATTTTTTTTTTTGGTGGGTAATCAGCAAATGACCTCTCCCGCTCTGGGCGGAGCGGAAGGTCGTGTCAGACTCTTACTGACTAAAACCCACCCGTGTTCCTTTAGTTGCCTGTGTGCCAGAGCCACGGTAACTCTTTCGAATAATCCGCGACTCCAGCAGGCATCGGCCCTATCGGACCCCGTCAATAATGCTGACATCTCTTTGAGGCGCGCGTGGAACACAACGCGCCATCGACCCGTGTATTGTTAACCCTAGGGTGTTGATATGTCTTAATTGTGTAGACTAAACAATTTGTCTTTCTTTTACTGGGTTTCCGAATCAGTTTTGTTGTCCATTAAGTTTCTGTTCAAAGATAGTTTCCGTTCGCAAATCTACTGCCGAGTCTAATGTTAGCTGTTGTGATTATTTTACCAAAATTTTGTTTAATTGAGGTTTTTTCAGTCAGATTAGGATTTAGATTTAGGTTAAGATTAACCCTAAAAAGTCAAAGCCGCATTTGTAGTTGTTTGATTTGAATTTCATTTGCTGGATTAAACGCAAAACATCTTTTCCAAAATGTAGCTAACTGTGGTAAACTGTTGCGGTTTTCTCTGCGATCATGTTCTATCTCCAAACACCTCAGTTTGAAGCATCGTAATTAATCTTCAATAATTAAATAAGACCAATTCTACAGTACCTAAAAAATCTCTTTTTATAAAGACACTATCGAACTAGTTACTGCCACCACTTCCAAAATTTAATTGACACGAATATTTCATCATTTTACGTAGCAGTAACTATTACATGATTGTATGAAATTTAAAAAAAAAAAAAAAAACTTCACAAACCAGACACATGTTAGAAAAAAAAAAGATAAAATACACACACTAATAAAAAATTGCCAAAAGCCTCGTCGCTCTATGACAACCCGGATTAGCCAGAAACCCGTAAAAACCGTCAATTTAATTGACTAAAAATGTCCCAAATATCGTTAGCGATGTGCATAGCTAACGTGTATCGATTTATGTGACGATTTCAAAACTGTATCCAAATGAAATTTTTGTTGAAATGAATTTTTTGAAATTAATGTTTGGAAACCGTTAATACAAATACAATAGTATTACGATACGAATACTAAACCTACGAGTTTCATGGAATGGTAAAAATTGGAACGATTTTTAATTTCGGGGAAAGAGAAAAAAATTATAGCATATCTTCACGCCTGTACACTCTCAAGGGCCTCGCCTGTATAAAAAGGTGTATAGTATGCCCACATTTTCACTGTTCACTTTTGTGAGAAAAATAAAGAGAGTTTATCTTTTCTTCGGTTATCAAAAAAGGAAGTAAAGACATAAATCATCTTTCTTCTTGTTCGCTAAAAATATAACTTTCTGTGACAATAGTTCTATAGTTAAAGCATGGGTTGGCCAGCGAAAGGTAGCAAATTCGAAACCTTAGTTCGATCCTAATGGGTAAATATACGATCCCAGTGTTTATTTGACTAAATTTTGATAAATTTAGCGTGTGCATCACAAAGTATAAAACTCTACAAGGACATAAACTTTTCAACCTGGGTTTCACATACCTTATATACTTTTGTCTACACAATTTTCACAGTAATTACTCGATGATCTGCCGGAAGTCAGCCTTGACGAGATCGAGATAGCCCTCAAACAGCTTAAAAATGGAAAAGCCCCGGGGGATGACGGAGTTACCTCAGAACTCTTGAAAGCAGCAGGCAGACCTGTACTTCGAGAGCTCCAGAAGCTGTTTAATTCTGTTTTGAATGATGGGAGAACTCCAAAGGCGTGGAACAGAAGCACCGTAGTGTTATTTTTCAAAAAAGGAGATAAAACGCTCCTTAATAACTACAGGCCCATATCGCTTCTGAGCCATGTCTATAAGCTGTTTTCGAGGGGGTAGTCTCGAATCGTCTGTCAAGAAGACTTGATGAGTCTCAACCTCCAGAGCAGGCCGGGTTTTGATCGGGTTACGGGACCATAGACCACATCCACACAGTGCGGCAGGTTATACAGAAGACCGAAGAGTATAACCAGCCCCTGTGTCTTGCTTTTGTGGACTATGAGAAAGCTTTCGACTCTGTCGAGACCTGGGCTGTGCTCGAGTCCCTGCAGCGATGCCAAGTGGACTGGCGATACATCGATGTGATGAGATGCTTGTATGACGCCGCGAATATGTCTGTTCAGTTATAGAACCAGCACACAAAACATATCCAGCTGTGCAGGGGAGTGAGGCAGGGGGATGTCATATCCCCGAAACTGTTTACTGGCGCCCTGGAAGATATGTTTAAGACGCTGGTCTGGAAAGGAACGGGCATAAACATAAATGGCGAGTACATCTCACACCTACGATTCGCCGATGATATTGTCCTTATGGTGGAGTCGCTGCAGGATCTTGAACGAATGCTGACTGACCTAGCTGCCGCCTCTCGACGCATCGGTCTTGGAATGAACATAGCTATAACCAAGGTTATGTTTAACGCCCTTATTACCCCGAGACCGATTGTTATTGACGGTGTCCCCATTGAAGTTGTTCAGGAATATGTTTACCTCGGGCAGAATATGCAGTTGGGTAGGAACAATTTTGAGAGGGAAGCCGATAAAAGGATTCAGCTGGGATGGGCAGCATTTGGTAAACTTCGTCAGGTCTTCTCGTCGTCCATACCGCAGTGCCTAAAGACGAAAGTCTTCAACGCGTGCGTCCTACCAGTTATGACTTACGGAGCCGAAACGTGGACACTCACCGTGAGTTTGGTCCATAAGTTTAAAGTCGCTCAGCGAGCTATGGAGAGGGCTATGCTTGGAGTCTCTCTGAAGGATAAAATCTGAAACGAGGTTATCCGTCAGAGAACCAAAGTAACCGACATAGCCCGAAGACTAAGCAAGCTGAAGTGGCATTGGGCTGGTCACATCTCTCGCAGAACCGACAATCTTTGGGGAAAACGAGTTCTAGAGTGGAGACCGCGTTTGGGGAAACGTAGTGTAGGACGCCCGCCGGCCAGATGGAGTGACGACTTGCGAAAGGCGGCTGGCAGAGACTGGATGAGGAGAGCCGAGGATCGGGCTCAGTGGCGTTCACTAGGAGAGGCCTACATCCAGCAGTGGACGAATATAGGCTGATGACTCGATATTTACAGAAGCTGAGATACGATACAAACACTGAAATGCGATGTGAATATAGATATAAAAATTGGAAACAAACACTGTCTTTTACGTTCTCTCTGAACACAATTTGTGAACATACAAGAAATGAGTGTATTTTCTCGAGTGATAAGTTATCTATACGTAGTACTCACAAGTATTAATCTCAAGAAGTAGTGAAACGATGAAACACTCAGCAAGGGTTGTCAATAGATCTTATAACTTGGGTCGAGTAAAGCGACACGTAAACATATCGAAACAGTAAACATGTCCTCCCGTGTTGGTCTCCGTTCGATTCCGTGGAATATTCGTTTTAAATCGAGCCCTGTAATCGTTTTAGGAATACGGTATCATGTTATTGGGTTTTGGTGAATATGGGTTAATAGATCGGTTTAGTCAATGAATGATCGAATTTCAAAATCACGATGCTCGACAAACGGGTAATTTTAATGAATGGAATGAATCGAAATGGTGGATATTCCATTTCACACTTACACACAAAACCGATATTGACATATTTGCATTGTCACTCGCACAGTTTAAAACCAGTATTTTCAAAAATCCATTTTAGATTCCATATACTTAGCTTTAGTTCTTATATTCACACAGCTAGTTTGTCACATGTTTTTTCACAGGACACATTAATTAATAATAATAGACAATACATAGTTTGCTAACTGTGCTTGGAAGGTCCAAGCTGAAACTATTTTTACTGTTGTATTAATTTGTGGATAACGATGCTGGTTGCGTGTTTTACTTATGTGTTTTATAAAATATCTGTACCTAAATATTAAGCATTATTGCGCAATTGTTTGTTATCCTGAAGAAATAAAAATAAAATAAAATAAAACGTTTCGGCAAGATTTTCATTGTGCGTAGAAAACTCCTTGACGGAATCTATTTTCCAAATGCTGAGTCTTCAAGTAATAAATGAATAGGTTCCTGCTTCTAAGTAAGCATGCACTAAATATAACCCATCCTTTCATTTCTAAAGAGCAACCGGGTACTACTTAAAACGGATTCTTCCGTGTATTTGGTATAACATTCTCACTGACACAGCAAAAACCTTCCCCTTTACCCAGTACCCACTTCTCTCGACAATAGGTTAAATAAATAATACCCCGACGACATTTATAGTGTGACTGGTTAAACGATGGACATATTGAAATTGATTTTAGGGTCCCAAATATGCAATAAATAGGATACAAATATTATCTTAATTGACAAAATTATTGACAATCGTATTTTTGCATGTCCTACTATAGAATAGAATACTGTTTATTATGTACACCATAAAACTACACTATGTTTGAAGTATGAAGGGAAAACGAAACTTGCTTTCCTGCCGTTCCAATCAAAGAGTATTTATAAGCCCGATGCAGTCGCCTTTGCAAGTGTCATACTTTCGTGAATGTTACTACTATAATTTAGTAATAAATATGTAGTTTTCTTTCCGATTATACATAGAATTCCCAAAATAAAACCTAGTATTTAACATTTTTCCCAAAGAATTTAGGACTCTAGAATTTCAACTGTTACGCTTGCGACTACTACAACAACATTAACTTGGCGGTTATCATGTCATGCATGTCATGCACTCCTAAATGTCTCACTGTTGGTGGCGCGTGTGTTGGATCATTCGGTTCCCTACAAAATGGTTGCGCTGCATGGTGTTGATCCACGCGTCATGTTCGTGAAAGGGTGCCGTCGCGTCGGTTAGGACTGGTCATCTCTTGACTGCCACGGCTTATATTTATTTTTTTACATTGTTCTCACATATAAAAGCAACAAGAATAATGTATCCAGGATTTTGCAATATCTTGATTTAAAAAGAGTGTCCTTGGAGTTTCTTGCCCGTTCTTCTCCGTAAAGATCTACTAGCTTCAACTTTCTGACTAACTGACCGACTCTTTAACAATTCAAAAGTGCCTGTAAATGGTTTAATTGAAATAAATGCTTTGAGTTTGAATTCAAACATGTTATTTATTGGTATTTTTAATTATTCTTTATTATGTGATCAAGATGATAATGATTAAGAGCAAAGTTCACCAATGAAACTGAACATCGGCACATCAAAACCGAGTTAAAGAGCTGTCAGTGTCAATATTCCACAACGATGACACTGACAGCTCTTGGACGCGGTTTAGACATACTGATCGCGTTTAGTTTCATTTGTGAAATCCACCCTTAGTGAAAGGAGGAAAAAGCGGCCTTTCCCTTGCAGTGGGACCCAAAAGACTAATAATAATATGTGATCATAAAGAATCATGTCCATGTATGTCCCGTGTTTACCCAGCGACCCGTAAATGGAATGCGATCACTATCCAAACTGTCCCTTCATCAATTTACAGGCCCTTCGCCTTTATTGAAAGGGTGTCTTCAAAACAGTTTCAATAGCTATCGGGAACATTTAGTTGGTTAATCTAGATAACACGTATTAGATGTTGATTAGGGGTTTAGTGTATACCATATAGTTTATAGCTAATAGGGTGTTTGGGTAAATGTTTTGAGTAGGTATAGATAGGGAGTAGTTTGATCAGCCTGTGTGCTTTCGACCGTTCACTGCTACGTGGGTTGTGCACGGAGAGGTTTGTTACGCTAGCTGCGCGTATTCGTGCGTAGCGAGGCCGTGGGTCGCAGTGGACGATCCTGCCTACATTTTCATACATCTAAGTACTCGCGTAGCTTAGCCGTGGGCTACTGTGGAGCAGTCCGTTTATTTCGTCAAGCTATAAAGGAGACAATTTTATTATAGATCGAAAAAACGAGCTTTGATCACTAACGTTTTCATTTGGTTTGGCAATTTCAAACCAGGTCCAGGCTTCTGGTGGTTTTCTTATGAAAATCAATGGAAATCGCATTGATGAAAGGTTTTAAACCCATTATGTGGTAGTCTAGAAACAACCCTTTTAAATTGTTATCTTTTAATGAGTAGACTAGCGCGGCCATAATTTTGACTCAAACAAATATTCGAAATGAAAGCATTCCAGTTATGTAAGTCATTTTGAATTAATATTACTTAGGGGTCAGTTACATATTAATTAGACGAAATTCCAAAGTACACAATGGTCAATAAACTTTTAACAAATAAATTGGAAATATACATAAAAAAATGAGGAAATTTACTCCTCACCTCAAACAGACACCTCAAATATCTAGGTATAAAAAAAATAGTCTGGGTTTCGTCTGTCACCTAGCGACTTTAGCCTTAAGGTGGGCCCTCAGGTATGCCGTATGAAGGCGAATTCCGTAAATGCATATTGTCGATTCTGTTGCAAGTGAGGAGTCGAATCAGTGACGCACTCTCCTCTATTGATGGAAAGTGATATATTCTAGAGAGTAGAATGGTAGAATGCAACTGTGTTTAAGAAAATAATGGAGTGTCAGTGAAAGCGATTTTATTTTATGTAAAAGTAGGCTTGTTAATAAGTAGGTATGTTTTTATTTTCGACTATTAATTCGTTGTCATAATATTAATTTGGTAGTTTCAAATGAGCAGCACGAGCATAGCCCAGGAGCTGAAAATCAGGGGCGTTCGCCACTCCAGAAAATTTTGGCGTGTGGACGCCAACATTTTCAGAACAGAACAGAGCAGAACAGAATGTTGGCCGATGTGCCAACATTCTGTTCTGCGAGCAATGTGCCCTGGCCACTGCCACTCAAGTTCAGCATTTTTTCGGATTTTGTCGGTTACCTTGTTTCTTGGATCAAGATAGACATATTAATGTTAGTTTTGAGTAAATCTACTGTTTTACGAGGCATCTTTATCAAATGAAGCCAAACAAATATAATAATAGTCTCGTAATTGTAAACTAAAGAAATAAGAAACAAGTACTTGGGTGAACTAAAAAATAAAAAGAGAACGTGAAGTTTAAAAGAAACGTACTTTTCTAAGTGTTGCGTCGCAAATTTCACTGCATCTTCATACTCGTAGAGTGTCAATGTTGTACCTGGAACAATTATTATAATTTTCATTATAACAGCTTATGAAAAATATTTATGCTTATTTGGACTATAGAAGACATATTTTTTTTCAACATTTCATTTCCCAAAACACTTTTAGCGCTAAATAATTAAATCATCATTGCATTTAGGTCAACTGATTATTAAGGTTGTCTCGTGGCTAAATATTACCAGCCGCACGCGTCGATCGAAGGTTAAGCTACGCTTGCCGAGGTCGGTCCGTGCATGGGTGACCATTCATAACATATCGAGACCGCTCCATGTCACGGAAAACACGCTTAGTCGTTGGTCCCAGCTGTCATTAGTAGATCTTTGACAGTCGTAACGGGTAGTCAGAAGCTCGAAAGTTTGATAATCAGTCTTACCAAGGGGATCGAGTTACTCAGTTAGTAGGTTGTGGAAGTCAGGTAGGCAGTTACTCTATGTAAAATACTGGTATTCAGCTGTATCTGGTTAGACTGGAAGCCGACCCCAACACAGTAAAAGGTTAGCAAGATTGGTTGATTGGAAAAGTTTCAGTGAGCTGAGCTTCATAAAAATGTAGAAGTTCGTTTGTATTTATCGGTAAAATAACGGCTACTGTCAACTCAACTAAGAACAAGAAAGAAAACCACAATAATTCGTTCACACACGACAAAAAATAACTTTTGTTATCGCCACCAACATCAAATGAACTCGCAACATTCTTTATAAAAAAATGTTGGAGGTAATTGTGTTTATTTTGTATTTATGTGCACAAACAATCTTTTATAATACTTCAAAGGTAAGTAACAAGCTAAATAATGTTCTTGTGGACCTTTGAAAATACCGGTTGAAGAAACCTTTTTTTTTTTTAAATTTTGGTATTTCGATTTTTATAGAACATAACACGCCTGTAATCCCCAAAGGAGGTGTACTTACAGAACACCCACATTTCGCCAGTTAGATAATGTAATAGGGGGCTAGCCTATTGCTATCAATCGTGCACAACTCCCAGACTCCGGGCGGCTACTGAAAAATTCCAGATGTAAAAACCTAATAATACTTTGCCTGACACGGGAATCGAACCCAGGACCTCATGCACAGCAGTAGCGCTTTATACAAGGATCATCCTTCTGGTAGTCAGACTCACAGGGTTCGGTATTTTTATTTGCAATGGGCAGCTCGCCGTCCGGTAAGGACCAGGCCCGGGTCGACGGCGCGTTGTGTTCCACGCGCGTGTGAGAGTATTCATATTTAGAGGCGAATAACTGATTGATTATTGATCACAAATATTGATGTTGTCTAATGATCTAATATAAAATCACAATAAGAACGTCAGCTGTCAGATGACAAAGACATTGACGTATGGAAACGTTCCATTTCAACTATATTTTATTAAACGTAAATTATTATTTTATAAATAGAAAGGTCTTAATTTAAAATATATGTTATTAGCATTTATTTAATTGATATTTCATAGACAGAAGTATTTATGTAAATGGTATTTATTCTGACTTAAAAGGTCGCTTCACAAACAACAATTCTAGAGTTTTCAAACAAGTCATGTTTGGTGGTTTTACTTAATCAAAACAAATGTATATTATCTTAGTATTAAAATAAATGATTAAATAATAATTAATATGATACTAGTAATATTTCTCATGATTTAATATTGCAATTTAAAAGTAACAAGTTGTTTTAGACGATTCTCAGATCTTATAGATGATGGTAATCTAATATAAGATTTTACTTAAAGATTACAAATAAATACAAACTAAATTGCTAAATAATCTTATGAAGTTTTAAAATAGTTCCACTATACTAGATTTGTTAATTAAAACCTTTATTAGAAGATATTAAGCAATTATGTACAACCATCTCTGATTGGTCTAAAAAGGCGGCAGAATGGGCGGCAATGTTTGTGGTATTGACTGGTAATATGGAGGGATTTTAATGAGTTACCGCCAATTTTGAAGGGGATCTTGGTTCGGATGGTTTGACGAGAGAGGACAGATTCACAGATCCTGAGTGGTGTCCATTGTCCATAATATTAATTTGTTAAAAGCCAATGTACTTAAGGAAATCACGCTGCATAGCGAAGTTCTTCCTATATTGTAAAATGGATTGAATTATGATCATCATATTATCACTTCTAGTGAAAGATCGACTGACTACAATGTTCATGTAAGTTATGTATTTATTTGATATTATAATATTGATTAGTATTGCTGATCTATGTTGTTATGTAATGTGTTATACATATAGCTAATATTGCTTATGTGTGTTAAATCGAATTAAGGAGTATTCATGTTCTTTCTTTACATTGACAAAGTTGCTAACTTTGAGAAACGGACCTTGTGTTAACAATAATAATATGATAATGTGAAAATGTGTTGACAAAAGTCTAAAACAAGCTGCCATGGAGTTTCTTATCCTTCTTCTCCATGAAGACCTAGTTTTGGAACGGATAATAGCTTTCTCACTAACGTTACCTACATATATTTATTGACAAGCCTAATTGAAATAAATGCCTGGTCTTGTCTTTCTGTGCTTTTCTTCATAAAATCCCTTCCCGACATACCATAATCATAGATACTTTCTTACATATTAAATAACTAGCCATTCTGACACTCAAAGCTTACTAATTAAGTGGATGCCAATACCTATAAATGTAGTGTTTCATCCACTTTCTAACACGCGCCTCAAAGAGATGTCAGCATAATTGACGGGGTCCGATAGGGCCGATGCCTGCCGGGGTCGCGGATTGTTCGAAAGAGTTACCGTGGCCCTGGCGCACAGGCAACTGAAGGAACACGGGTGGGTTTTAGTCAGTAAGAGTCTGACTCGTTCTCACATTTTTAATTTGAACATGAATGATGTAAACAATTTGTTTTTTTGTAACTATATATTGATTTAAAAGAGTGTCCATGGAGTTTCTTGCCCGTTCTTCTCCATAGGTACCTACTACGCTTTGGAATGGGCAACTAGCTTCATTTTGCTGACTGACTGACCCTTTGACAATTCAAAAGTGCCTGTAATTGGTTTATTTGAAATAAATGCTTTGAGTTTGAGTTTGAGTTTGACACGCCCTTCCGCACCGCCCAGAGCGCGAGAGGTCATTCGATCATTTCCCACGCAAAAAAAAAAAAAAAAAGTGTTCGGTATATTTATTTGCAATAATTCCGGGCTAGCTATAATAGTTCTATTTTCTAGTTCTATAGCTAGCCAGCGGGGTAATTGCGTAACACACCAACAGTAGGAATAGATTTTATTTTGACAGTTCAACAACATCCATCATGTTATTTACGTTGTTTAGCAGACACATTTTTCGAACTTATGAAGCAATGGACCAGCAATAGGCTTCAAAATGATTCAGATTGTGATAGATAGTGTATTATGCAGTTAGGGTAAAGGTCTCACTATTTCTCTTCAAAAGAGTCGGATTGGAAACACCGACCCAATCCAGTTAAAAAAAATAATTAAAACTAATTTGTAAAATAAACATCAATTATCATCTATCAAAAGCTCTGTGACGGATAGACAGACAGCGCGAGTTCAACACGCTCTGGACCGGTTTTTAAAATAAATTTTCGGGATGTCAGTAGCTTTTTTTTTGTTAAAAATATATTATTTTCATTAATTGGAAGAAATAATAAACCACGCTCTTTTTATTCTGTTTGAAAGCAATTTTAAACCCATTAATTAGTAAGTGTTGCTTGTTGCCTTAAAATAATTTTCTTTGCGTTTCTAGGAAATCCGGATTATCTGCAATCATGAAAATTTCAAGCTACCTACTAGGTAATCGGATTATAGGTAATACGGTTTTCTGAAACATTAAGCTTTGTTCATCTTTCGACGGAAAAAGTTACAATAAATAAGATTATTGATTCTATTTTCTTTTAAGTAGCCAATGCCTGAGTGATAATTTAAGGGTAGTATTTAAACGATCGACCGCTGGAACGCTTTTAGTATCAAAAGAATACCAGACTTTTCTAACACTAAATTGTACTCACGCGCTTAGGTATTCCCACTAAATTGTACACGTCATCTGACGCGTCGGCTAGCGCGTCGAGTGTTTGTAAACAAACCCGATAAGCGGCGTCATTTCTTGGTATTCTGCGACCGTTGTATTTTTTTATGAATGCTATTGAGTAGGGCTATATTAAAGTGTGATTTTTTCTAATAAGAAAAACACGGGTTGTCCTATATGTTTTATGGTTTAAAAAACATGGTGTGTTAGTTCTTCATACGAAACATGAATAAAACCACTTACCACAGTACAATATTAATTATTTAAAAGCATCCAAAGTTGAGACTCACGACGGGTCGCTCGTTCAATGACAGCGAAAATGATATTTTTTAATGTCATAGACTAATTCCTTCTAGGGTTGTCATATCTCAAACGGTTCGGAAACAGATAACGTATGAAACGAAATCCATGGAATTGGAAAGTACCGCTTAATAGTGGTGATACAAGGATAAACAAGGATGAAAATAAAACCAAAAAAAATTGGTATGGCTTTCACACCATGGGCGCAAAACTTTGAAAACGTTTTGGTAGGAAATTCACACCATGGGCGCATTGCGGTGACCTCACATTGGGATCAAAAGCGTCCCAGGGGATATAAATTCAAAGTAAGGGTGACAAAAATACTGATTATGGCGTACTGGAATACTATGTGGGCGAAAGACTGAGGGCGAACACAAATATTGAAAACGACGACTTAAAAATACAAATTTGAGGTACGAGTTAATTAGAAAGATCAGTATTATAATACTTAAGCGAACAAATTTCTATTTGAGTAACAATTTTGCAGCTGACGTTATATTCTAAATCTGGCATGTATTTTTATTCCAAGAGTGCTGCGTTATATGCTAATCAAGGCGTTTTAAAATTATAAGTAAGAGTGCCTTAATAGAGTCACCAACAATAGAGGGGATCTAGCGCTCGGCGGCCGCTGCCGCGGCACGCTCACTTCGGTCGCTCGCCTTCGCGCGTGAATGGTCACTATTTTAGCCTTTTTTTTTTCGCTGAGAAATGCTTTATGCATTCCCGCTCGTGGGGGAACGAGACGATATAACCTAACCCAAACGATGCCTTACTTGATTTTGCACTTCACTCTCAGACTCACTCGATTGGTACACTGGTACTTGTAGTACCTAGTAGCATTTTTTTCACCCAATATAGTATTTAATTCGGACACTTGGAATTTTAATTTGGAATGGGCAACATCAACACTAGCTTCATCTTTCTGACTGGCAGACCCCTTGACATTTCAAAAGTGCCTGTAATTGGTTTATTTGAAATAAATGCTTTGAGTTTGCTTTGAGTTTGAGTTTGAGTTTAGTTGCTAGCTTAGATTAACTTTTTCCCGATGTTAGTAGCTCATTTTACGAATTTTAATTATTCATAATTATCGCCAGTTAAATATTTTTTTCTCATACATAATTTAAAGCCGCTCGTTTCGGTATTAAAGTATCTTATCAGTCATCCATATATTATTATTTATTCGCCTGGTTAATATTCTTCATAATTGAATCATTTTATTAGTTCAAAGTTGATTACTACTCAATAAAATATGTATGTATAGGCCAGTGATAAAAGTGCAGTAGGGAAAGATTGGACGGCGAAGAGGCGATAGTCTTTCGTTTTTCAGTTTCTGCCGCTTCATTACCATCCTGCCTTTTCCTTACTATGTCGGTGTCAGCTTCCACACTAACCCAATGCAGATGAATACTAGTTTTTTAACCGACTTCACAAAAAGGAGGAGGTTCTCAATTCGTCTGTATGTTCTTTTTTTTTATGTGTGTTAGCTCATAACTTTTTTCTGGGAGAACCGATTTGGATGATTCTTTTTTTATTTGATATATGGTGCTTCACATGTGGTCCCATTTAAGTTTGATCATAGTCTGACCAGTAGTTTTTGAGTTATCTTTAATAATGCATATTTTTTCCACTTAGTTTATATGGATGATGTGTTAATAATTTCCTGTCACTGTTATTTACACACCAAGTAGTGGTATACGAATTTGTGTGGGGTAGGTACGGCAACTAAAAAGTGAAAAATAAAAACTTTTTTACAAAAATCAACCGACTTCCAAAAAAAACACTAAAAGACCTGAAAAATAACTTTAATTTCGGAAGTCGGTGTCTTTGGTTTTGTATTTTCGTTTTTGGCCACCGACTTCCGAAATTATTTTGTTTTTGGAACACGGTTGTTTTTTTTGTAAAAAAGTTTTTATTCTAAGGAGCGACTGCCTATCTGAGATCCACAACCCAATACCTCTTAGTAAGACTGGTTGTCATACTTTCGAGCTTCTAACTAGGTACTCATAACGACCAAAGGAAGTAACTTTGCCCGAATCTATCAACACCTAATATTCAAAACCGGAGGAATTAAGTTAGAAGCTAATAGCTATATTGTAGGTATGTGTGTACTATGAGCTCACCACAATATTATCAACGAAGACGCATTTGCGACTGTGCCCCTTTGATAAACTACTCAATAGGTAAAGTAATAATATTGAGCTTCAAAGACAGTCGTGCCTTTTGACTACCATACGAATATCTGTTATAGTAGTAAAAAATAGTCGGAAGCCCGAAAATCCGACAACTTACTAATGATTTATGCGCGTATCATATGCGTAATACTAGACGCAATAAGTTACGCTAAACTGGCCTCAAGCAAACCAGCGTAAAACTGGATGCGTGAGGCCGAAATACCTAGGCTGCGCGCAATTTTGAAGGCGCGTATTCGTACGCGCCTAAAACGCCGTAATAATTTGGAAATGCTCTTATTTACTAACCTACATCTTCATTTCGAAATTTGAACAATGTTGTGGTGTGACTCCGTGATAATTTACTTTAAAAACAATCGAGTTGACTTTCGAATTGCGTGTGGTCTCTAGACTGAGGTTCCAAGTGAGCTTTACAGAATAGCGCTACAAATTTACCCTTATGAGATGGGTAAGTAATTGGGTTACGGAGGTTAGATGGCACTCGTTCTATGTAAAATATTCACCCGGGCTGGATATAATGGAAGTTGATCGAATTTCTTTGACAAGAAATCTTTGAATTTCGTACTAGATTGATTTAAATCCCGTAGGTATTTACTAATACCGAGAAAGTACAAATATGACTATCTTACTTCGACCTATGCAGCGTACCCAAATGCGGTAGGCTAAATGGCGTATTTTAATTCAAAACATGAAAGTTATTTTGGTCTCTATTTTTAGGTATACCTACAAGACTTTTTTATTACCTACTGAATGACAATGTAGTATTTTTCCTATAGCTGTACATATACAATCATTTGGCGCGTGGCCAAAATTGGAACCAATGCCACCAACTTGTTTTATCAATACATTTCACAAAACAATTACAAAAATGTTTACCAACAGCGCCCCCAGTCGACGTTATTCGAGTGCCAAAAGGTCTTTGTAGCAGTGTACCTACCTACTTTACAATAGGTGGTCTGTCGAATTTGCCAACCCGTCAATCAAGAAATCATTGACCAAAAATAAGCCATAATTATTTTCGTCACCATTCACCTTAAAGGGACACAATTCACAATACCTACATTCCGGACTGACGCGCGGTAAGCCGGCTGTCAAACTAAACTGATATATCGGACTGCTGCGAAATTACACGGATTATATTGTCAATACTGTACGCCGATATGTTATATTGCTATCCCGGGATTCTGACTAAGTACGCCTGATTAATGCCTCCGGGAATTTTGCTCCGGGAAAATTCTTTTTCGTGTAGGTACTATGATTGGTTGGTTGCTCGGAATTGACTTAGTTTTCTGTTTGTGGTGATTGTGGGTTATGTTTTATTTTTCTGTTGATTTTCTGTCGAGCTTTGTGTTGACATTTATTTTTGTTTAGTATGTTTGAGCTTGGTTAGTAAATGGTATTCAAAGACAAAAATAATCAAAAACACGTGAGATTTGAGAATAACTATTGCTTATATACATGTCGAAAAAAGTAATTAAAAGTCTGATCAAAAATTTTCTTCAAAAACGCTATAAACATTCAGCGTTTTAGTTTGTTACGTTGAAAACAAATACATACATAAATAGCTTAGACAACAATCCATCTAGATGAATTCCAGTAATGTTTTTTTTTAAATGAATAAGACAGAAGACCCTATGACCTCTTACCCAAATTATTCAAAGCTCATTTTGAAAGCCTCCGGGGAAGGTGGTTACATTAAACTCAGAAAACACCTAACCCTAAGTCTAGCCCCGCAAATAATTGATAGAATCCGTTCCTCACAATCTTTTACAAACAGCGATCAATCATTTAGAAATCCAATTAATTTTATATTTAAATGTATTATAAAATATTCATAAAAAGCTTGCATTTTGGGTCGTAAAATCGTAGACTTTCGTAGAACTTCGTAAACATCGTAGCAGCGTAGCACTTACATAGACGGTTCGTAGACGCCATATTTATTTAAGGAAATGTTGTACGAAAGATTGAGAATGCAAGCGGGTCTTGCATCAAAGACTATTTTACTAACCAACTATAAAAGAGGAGGTTCTCAATACGTATTTTTTATTTTTTTACATTTCTATAGAATGTGTAAAAAGACTCATCACATAGCCGTCAACAACGTACACTTATTTCAGTAGTCGATTCAGAGCAAGTTACTTTTAGGAATAAATAGTGATTTTATGTTTCTCGTAACAGAATACAAAAATAAACCATAAAATTACACATACATACATGTTTCCATTCCATCTGTCTCTTCATATTCCATCCCATTTTCAACAACAAACAGTAACTACCTCAATATAAGATTTAAAAAAACCCACTTACTAAAGCCATCCTGCTATTTGCATAGCACACTTCAGCAGAATCTGAATAATTTTGAAGGATAATGCTAATCCATTGCTTTATATGTTCGAGAAATATGTTTAATTAACAACGTAAATAGCGTTATAAATGTTGTTGAACTGTAAAAATGAAAGCTATTGCTACTATATTAGTGTATAAAATAATTAACCCGCTGAATTCCTTTCAAACACAAAGAGAGGTCAAACAAAGAACTACTTAGGATTATTAAGATTAAGATATTTGTAACTATGATACTCCAGGGGTCATAAAAATCCTCTCTCAATCACAATCAGACTGCTTAATTTATTTACTGGGAAATAATCGTATATATTATTATGTAATAGTCAGTGAGTGAAGTGTGGCGTAAGTTACAAGCTGGTTTTGTTCTTTAGTATTTATGGAAAGTTAAGTCAACCCGTGAACCGAAAACACAACACTAAAAATGCACACGCGTCTCAAAAAACGCATTATGATATCAAGCGTCATCTTTTATAATTTTAACTTGAGGTTCACTCGGGATAAAATTAAATCCAGTGACCCCTACATATTATTCCGTGGTCTATAGACGGTCCCTAGCCCTTAAAGAATATGATACTGGAGAGGGCGCAATAAATTTGTAGCACTCTTGTAAGAGCGGTCATGATCCTCCTGATATGATTCGCCTCACGATTTCTCACCATCTACTCCGATTTTTGGTATTTTTCGTCCTCTCTGCAATATAAGATATATGTCTGACTCGTCAGGGGGTCGAACCCTGACGTGATGTAGAAAAAAATCAAGCATTTTATTAACCGCAAGAATACGTACAATTTATTTGATTTTAACAAAAAAAAAATATGAAAAAAAATTATACAAGTAGAGAGGTCGAGTCAATGATAATTATGAGGAGATTAAAATAAAATGGAAGTAGAAACAGTATATGACATAAAGTAGAGCAGTGAAATAGTTGATTTGAGGAGAGAAAAACTTAAGATAAATTACAACGTAGTTTTTTTAAAGTAAATACTCTCCGACAAGTACCTAGTTCGATTGCAATCGCACCTGAAATTTGCGTCGCTATTTATGTAATTATTGCAAAAGATACGGAATAGGTTTAAGTTTTTCATTACATCAAGTATTTTTAAATAATTTACGCAGAATTAGAAAGTAATCAATAGATAAAGAATTTGAAAGTTTGTAAGTTATTTTATAAACGGGTCTAAAGCTGACTCACTCAATAATTCAATTCAAGCAATAAACACATTATGATATCATTCTGCGTCTACGTCAACTAAAACTATTCACAGAAAAGAAGTAACGTATTTAATTTAAATTATTATTTAGTGCCTCATCCTACGAACCACACTCAAACGCAACTAAACTATAAGACGCTTTAAAAAGTATTACCTGTGCTGCCGTACGCATTCAATTGACAGAGACAGCATGACACAAGTGCATAACTGAATTGCGCTTGTGTATACGGCCACAAGTTTTCTATCCTGCTCTAAACATTAAACCAGTCTCCTTTAACTTCAAACCCCACTAAACAATAGTGAAAGGTGGGTGGCAGGCCGCTTCTCACATACCTACTAATACATAATGCAGGAGAACGTCTACCGCCTAATGTATTAGAACATTGCTAAATATGTATATGTGATCCAACAATCTACTAATCAATGTTAGTGCAGCAGAATATATATTGAGCTAACAAAGGAGATGTTTGATTTTGGGCTACCACTATGTACACTACATAGATAAATAGGAAAACAATAGGGGATTTTCATAAAAATACATACAGATTAATTTGAAGAAGGGTACAGGCGTACAAAAATGATCATTTGGGAAGTTTTTTTTAATAAGATAACCCTATTTTAGGACAGCCATGACAGTTGTGTTTGACAAAACTTTTGACGACTTTGACAGTTTTAAGTTTTGTGAAGTGACGTCTTTCTTTGACTTTATCAGTTGTCTTTGAATCGTTGTGTTTGCGCGTGTTGAATTGGATGTGTTTCGGAGTTTTTAGTGATTGTTTTTGTTTTGCGTCCTAGTTTACTACTACAGACATTGATTGATTGCTTTTTTTTATCGCAAATATGACATAGATACGTCAATCAAATGTCATTGTCAAAATGACATTTCGCATATTACTGATTCACCATATTTATGTTGTGTGGCTCAAGTATTATTATATATTTGTATGTATGTTGCTTGATCAACTTAATTTGAATTTACATTGAAACTCAGTAAAATTATAGAAAATTATCATTAAAAAACGTTTACTATATTGTATAGCGATATTTACATAATCTAGCCCAGGCTCCATACATTTCTGGAACATCTCCTTTGTGTTCATGATGTATTCAGTGCAATTTGTTGGAATTATTTCGTGGAAGGTGAGTTTTCGATTAAGTATTCAATGAGAATGTGGTGTATGGTGTTGTTTCTTTGTATTTAATTCTTTTTAGTAAGTTATTGAAGATTATTTATTTATAATACGTAGTACCTATTTTGTATTTAGTAAAGTCAGACTAATAAAACAATTAGATTTATCGGTTTTGGCATTAATTTCCAGTAAATTGAAATTTTACTAAGGTTAAAACTATTTAACCGTCGCGTATACAAATAGATCTTGTCGATTTATGTCGTGCAAGTGACATTGAACCTTAGGATAATAAAGCAATTACGAGGTCGACTATACTACTGATTTATTGACAGCTACCTACATCGTTTTCTCAAATAAATAAAACTTAAATTTAAAATGAAAATACGTATTGGACCTCTGCAGCTTATACAAAAATACAACATGCAATAAAAAATATATTTCATAAACAAATAAAGTTCATATCACCAAAATTTAAATAATTTCCGATGTTGTGTTATGGTATTAAAGTGAATTGTTTATGTCGAAGTTTTGTGTTTAGTACGTATTATCTACTGCAGTATTATATACCTGCATTAAAAAAAATAGTAATATTTCTCCTTCGTTTAAAACATATTTAACCAGTTTTAAGCTTTACTTGACCGGCAATTAATATTAACCCTGTTTTTTTTTTTAATTTAGAACTTTTTCGTTTGGCATGCTTTCTCTTAGAATGGATGTCATTGCAGATTTTTATTAAAACGAATGGTTAAATTAGATTAGAAAAATAAGCCAAAATTGTAGCGTAGATGGACTCGCTACGTCGCTCGATTAAAGGATATGCCTGTGTTGCACTCGCTTGTTTTGTGGGGGGCTCGTTTTGCTCGCTCATTGCTTGAATAGGCACGCTCTGCTTAGACGTGTCGTTTGTGTGTCAGAAGTATCCAAACGAAACTCTAAGACCGTCAACGAAGATGGCCCGTCAGTAAATGGTTAGGTACTTCGGAGTGAACCCTACTCCCGATTAATTAAATTTTTCGGACAGGCTTAAACACAGCGGGAATAAGGACAACTGTCAAATCGTGTTGCCATTTTCGGTTCGGGCCCCAAACTATCTTATGTCCGTATGTGATAGACTTTAGGAAAAGCCCGTAACTTCGGCCGGAACTTCGGATATCGTGCTTAGGGAGTAGACCTCCAGAAACGTAACCATCCATTGACGCGGTAGGGTCACCCTACCTAATCAAAGATTTAAATCGTTAGATTCATGTAACGGTTTCAATCTTTAAATTATCAACCGATCATATCATAAATCAATTACCTACAGTTCTATTCAAATATAACAAAAACAATAAAAGTTTGTGTTCGAATATACAGGGTGTTTGGCAGAACGTTGAACATACGAAAATGGTGGATAGGTGGTAACTTTAAAGTGTAATTTTTATTAAAAATGGGTAAAACAGGCAATATTTTGTTTTTTTTTTAATCTTTGATGTTAGCAGATTCTTATAAAAGTATTGCTTTATTCAGATGTTAGCTAGAAAAAAAGTTACGAGTACTCAAACTTCGAGAAAGATAAAGATTTTTTTTAAAAAAAGCTTATTTTACCCATTTTTTATAAAAAATACACTTTAAAGTTTAGAAAGTGGTGAAACTAGAAGAAAGCAAAAAAAAAAAATTTTGAATGTCCAGGGGCCTGGGCCAAATAAATTAGGGCTGATTAAGCAGCAAATGACCCCACCTATCCAACGTTCAATGTTCAACGTTCAACGTTCTGCCAAACATCCTGTATTATTCTCTATACATCTTCTTGCATTTGCCTACGTTCACATCATAACATTTACACCGCCTTCACAATAGGACGGGACAAACAAAACACAGCGCTAAGAATGTCAGTTAGCAAGTTTTGAGTAAAGCAAACTTGGTGTAAACAGCTCGTGATAACACATTGTCTTGTTGAACAAAAGATAAGTTTTCGTAAAGTTCACTGTGAGGCTGACGCTTTATGGTTTTATATATTATACTGGAACTGGTTGGAGTGTGAGTTTGAGGGAAAAGCAGCTTTAATATTATAATCAACACTTCCTGTGTTTGCGTTTTTTTTTTTCCCGGACATAATTAAACATCATTTCAGGTATAACTGTAAGCTGTAACTACTGACTGTCTAGTTGGTCTAGCGGTCACAAGCGTCACTGCTGAGCACGAGATCCTGGGTTCGATTCCCATGTCGGGCAAAGTATTATTGGGTTTTTTTATCACGAATTTCTCAGTAACAGCCAGAAATTTGGATTTGTGTCCGGTTGAGAGCAATAAGCTCACCCGCGATTACATGGGACTTAAACATAACAAGCGAAACGTGGGTGTACTATAGGTATAACTCTGGCTATCCCTGAGGGGATTACAGGCGTGATGCTATGTAGAATTACTGCAACTAGAGAACCTGGGTCTTGACACGTTGAGCTTTAGAAAAAGACAATTGTACAGCTATGTGTGACAGAGAACACGCTATACACAACCGAACTTTATTTCAATTCCATCTTAACATAATTTTAATGCAGCTTTTATATAAAACACATAATACAATACATAATTCTCACGTTATAATCACACTATCGAAGAGACAGGCAAACAGAAAGACGCCTTGTTTTATAATAAGGAAAATTTCCTAAAACTGGAAACTAAAAATGAATTTGACTAAAATATTAGACTACAATTAGCTCACTCTCTCATAATACTAATTTAACAAAGTGAACTTAGTTCAAAACAGAGACGTTTTCTAAAACAACATGATGTATGGCCACAACACACGAATTTACGTCTTACCTAATATTCACAACATTCTAAAGAGGTATTATTGCTATGAACTGGAAAATAAGTAGTAGTAGAGCTCTTTGTAAAGGAGCTTGTTAGAAAGTGGATGAAAGACTACATTAATAGGTATTGGTATCCACTTAATTAGTAAGCTTTGAGTGTCAGAATGGCTAGGTATTTAATATATAAGAAAGTACCTATGAATATGGTGTGTAGGGAAAGAATTTTATGAAGATAGCACAGAAAGACAAGGCTATGCATTTATTTCAATTAGGCTTGTCAATAAATATATGTAGGTAACGTTAATGAACTATTATCTTATTATCCGTTCCAAAAGTAGGTCTTCATGGAGAAGAAGAATAAGAAACTCCATGGCAGCTTGTTTTAATATTTTGTCAACACATTTTTACATTAGCATATTATTATTGTTAACCCAAGGACCATTTCTCAATGTTAACAACTTTGTCAATGTAAAGAAAGAACATGAATATTCCTTATATACGATTTAACATAGAAGCAATATTAGCTATATGTCTATCACATACAGAACAACACAAATCAGCGATACTAATCAATATTATAATATCAATTAACTTACATGAACATTATAGTCAGTTAATCTTTCACTAGAAGTGGTGTGATGATCATAATTCAATTCATTTTACAATATTGGAAGAACTTCGTTATGCAGCGTGATTTCCTTAGGTACATTGGCTTTTAGCAAATTAATATTATGGACATTGGACACCACTCAGGATCTGTGAGTCTGTCCTATCTCGTCAAAGCATTGGAACCAAAGTCCCCTTCAAAATTGGCGGTAACCCCGTATTGTCCCTCTATATTACAAGTAAGTAGTAGTAGTATCATATTAATTATTACTTAATCATTTATAGTAATGCTAAGATAATAAACATGTGTTTTGATTAAGTATGTAAAACCACAAAACATGACTTGTTCGAAAACTCTAGAATCTTTGTTTGAGAAGTGGCTCTTTAAGTCACAATAAAAACCATTTACATCTGTCTATGAAGTTTCAATTAAATAAATTCTAATAAGAGCAGTGGTGGCCCGGTGGTATCAGCCGCGACTTACGAGTTGTAAGTCGTGGGTTCGAACCCAGGTAGGCGCTTTAATTTGTATAAATAATTTAATCATCACTGCTCTAAAAAACGGTGAAAAACCATCGTGAGGAAACCGGCATGTTCTAGAACCAAAAATTCGAAGACATGTGACATCTACCAACCCGCACTGGGCCCGCGTGGTAGATTATAGCCCATTCCCTCTCGAAGAGAGGAGGCCTGAGTCCCAGCAGTGGGAACATTATAGGCTGATTATGTAAATTCTAATAACATATATTTTAAATTACAACCTTTCTATATATACAAAATAATAATTTACGTTTAATGAAATATAGTTGAAATGGAACGTTTCCATACGTCAACGTCATTATCATCTGACAGCTGACGTTCATATTGTGATTTATTGTTGTACTATGTATAACATCATTATTTGTGATCAATAATAATCAATCAGCTATTCTCCTTTAAATATGAATAATCTCACAAGCTCAACCAGGGTAGATCTCGTACCTACTACTACCATGCTTATTTCTACCGACAAAAATAAATCAATTTCACTCAAATATCAAACAGTTTCAATTAAATAAATAATCAGTTAATTTAAATTAATGGATTCATTATCGTTGGTGTAGGTACTAAGGTACCTTAGTACCTCTTCCTAACCTTTTGGGGAAAACAGAATTGACGTTATGTTAATCTGTGTAAAAAAGATGTTGTTGATTATATCTTTTAAATAGAAATCTTGATCATCATCATTATCGTCTTCTTCCCTTATCCCAATTTATTTGGGGTAGCCGCAACAACTTGATGCCTTTAAAAAAGGCTCTTTATTCTTCGTCGAGTCAGCGGGTAATTGCGTAACAAACTAACAGTAGCAATGGGTTTCATTTTGACAGTTCAACAACATTCATTGCGTTATTTATGTTTAAGCAGACAAATTTTTCGTACATAATTATGAAGCAAAGGATTATGCCGCGTGACCTCTGCGGTTAGAGCCTGCTTTTTCTAATTCGTATAACTGTTTATCATTTTCTACTCTTAATATTTTTTTTAAATTATGCAAACAAGGGCCTCATTTGATTATAGGAAAAAAAGTGAGTTGCTGAAAAATATGTATTGAATCTAGTCGATCTGCATACATATTTGATCCAAAATTCTGAGCAGTTGTATATTGATAATATTTCTCCTATGATCTGTTTGGTGTACGATATTCGTTGAAATTGGTGGAGAACCAGTTAAAAACCGGAGCATCCAATGCTTTAAAAAAAAATAGGAGAAAAAAAAGAGAAAAAAAAGAAAGAAAAGAGAAAAGGAAAAGAAAGAGAAAGCAAAAAAGAGGAAAAAGCATTCTATTCTATTATTTTTCCGGGTAATGGTCTATTCACCAGGCTTGCGAACTCTTGCGTCGCTACCACCAGTCGCTTAGAATCCTTGCAACTTCGAGACTAGCAAGCCCACTCTAGCCCCCGAAATATGAACGTCGAGTCGCCAGCGATTCCGTCGAGACGTGCTACGCTTTGAGGGTGCTGTTCGTCAGGATCAACAAGGCGTGCTAAGCTTTGAGGCTCCAATCTACCAGGATTGACTTATTCATTTAAGCCATCATGCTTAACTAATGAAGAAGTATTAGAACCTCTAGGCTTAACATTTTGATACTAGTTGATTTTTTACCAGATCTGTTTCTATCGGGATAACTTAGGTTCATCTTTATGAAATTCATTTGAGAGTTTACGTAATTTAGTATCCATGAACCTATGAACCGATTGCAATCGATTCCATATTTTGGAAACCAAATACGTAACAGCCAACGTAACCAACCATCCCATGTTTCTAAGTTTACTCGTGATCTCTTTTCATTTTTACCGAATTACGTGTTCATCAACTGTATTTAATAATATTTTACTAACTTATGTTACATTTTGATGCATTTTTTTAAATACTTATAAATTATACGTGTCAACGTGGTGAATTTTCATTTTTATTTCGCTACAATAGCAAAATCATTCAGATTGTGGTTGATATTCTATTACGCATTAGGGTGCGGGTTTAACATACATAATTACATTGTTTTATAAATATTTATGTAAAAAAAAAATGGAATTTGGTCGAATAATTAACAAACTTCACACGAATCTAAAAGAGATATTATTTAAAATAATATCTTATGTCATGATACTAATGTATTAAAATTTAGTGCGATTAATTTGTATCCGATAAACGAATTAAATGAATGGCAGAGTTCTGATTTTTTATTGTTAACTTCGGAATAATCTATGTTGTAATTATTCCGAAGTTAACAATTAAAAACCGAATTGTCGATTTAAAAAAAAATGTCTGATGAAATTAAAACCAATAACTAGTTAAGCGACAAGCAAATTGTATAATATATGAATGGACATTCTGAAAAGTGTTTTTTTTTTGGAATCAATTAATTTTGCTGAAAATATACGCGCAAACAATAGTTTTATTTTTAATTTTTATAAAATATTGTTTCTTTTAATTCGATACTGAGAATATGGTAGTAAGAAGTTTTTTTTTTCTAAAATGTACCTAATGCACTGGTAAATAAAATACCCTATATTGGGTTTTTGTAAACTTAATTTGTGCATGGTTGATTGGGATAGCAATAGGCTTGCCCTCTTCTCGTATTACATTAGACTTATACCTAACTGGTGAAATTTAAATGAATATTAGGTATGGTCAGCTTCCAGTCTTACCAGATGCATCTGAATACTAATATTTTACATGAAGTGACTGCATATCTGACACTCACAACCCAGTATGGGGTAACATGATTGTAAGGTTAATTAATCAAGATGTAGGTATTTTATTTATAAAATCCTATCTAGTATGCAACCATGCATACAATACCTTTAATTAATATTAAATTTAGTAAATAATAGGTCTTTACCTATGAAATTGCCGTTTTGTATGAAAAAATTTAAACGAATTTTTTTCATGAATTTTTTATTTGTATTAATCGAAGTAATCACCCATGCAATCAATGCATCTTTGCCATCGCAGTGGCAGTTTATTGATGCCCTTCTTAAAGAAATCAGCTGGACGGGAGGCAACAAATTCTTCAAAGGCATTTTGTACTGCCTCTCGGGTATTAAATTTTTTTCCCGCCAAGAAGTTATCCAAATTCTGGAAAAAGTAGTAGTCTGTAGGCGCAAGGTCTGGTGAGTAGGGCGGATGACGGAGAGCTTCCAACCCCAGTTCTTGCAACTTGGAGACCGTCTGCTGTGCAGTATGAGGTCGCGCGTTGTCGTGCAGGAGCAGCGGAGACGAGCGATTGACCAATGCTGGTTGGAGATGCGCCAGCTTCTCCATCATTGTGTTCAGTTCTTCACAGTACACATCTGCAGTAATGCTCACCCCGTTTGGTAAGAAGCTGTGATGAATCACACCGGCGCTAGACCACCAAACAGTGACCATCACTTTTCTAGGGGTAAGTTTTCGTTTAGGGCATTGTTTAGGTGCTGAACCAGGATCCAACCAACTTGCTGAGCGCTTACGGTTATCAAACAGAATCCATTTTTCATCGCAGGTAACAATGCGGTTCAAAATTCCTTCATTTGTGTGTCTGTTGAGCAGTGCAAGGCACGTCTCGACGCGTACTTCGCGCTGGCGATCATTGAGTTCGTGGGGCACCCATTTGTCAAGCTTTTTTACCTTGCCAATTTGACGCAAATGGACCAATATTGTTTTGACGCTAACGTCGAAAGCTGCTGCTAATTCAGCCGTAGATTGTGTATCATCAGCTTCCACAATCGCCTTTAATTCGTCATTGTCGACCAAAGTCTTCGGACGACCGCGAGGTTCATTTTTCAGGTCGAAATTTCCAGAACGGAAGCGAGCAAACCAATAACAGGTGGTGCGTTGGTTTGTAGTGTTAGCTCCGTAAACGTCGTTGATGTTGCGTGCCGCTTGTGCCGCGTTGCTGCCACGACGGTACTCATATTCCATAATTACTCGAATTTTTAACGTATCCATGATGACGAAAAAGATTGAAATGCGATGAAAATTTAACACTAATCAATAAAGAAATGACTACTTTTAGAAAAAAAAAACCATGTTTTTAAAATAAAATTAATTTGAAATTAGAATTCTTAGCCAAACAAAAATTATTTTGATTTGAAATGGCCAGTACTGCAGAACGGCAATTTCATAGGTAAAGACCTAATATTAGAATAGTAGTTATTATTATTACTGTCAAATATTGAATCGACAATTTTTTTTATTTTTTTTTGGCTTCTGAGCCGATGTCGACTATTCTGCCAGCGTCATGTAGTGACGGCAGAATCGACTATTTAATTGTATCGAATCACAGTAAATTATGGCAACACTTTCTATGACAATTTTGACGTTAGAAGCGAGGTGAAATTGATTTATTCATTGTTCGATGGTTGAACCGAACAGTTGTCAGAAAATAAATCCTTTTGTATCAATATAATCATCGTTTAATTTGAGAGATAAAGAATAGATCTTTTATGATGCCCTTTATTAAGACGTGTTGTCAGACTTTCGGGCTTCTGATTATCCTTAACGACTATCAAAGATCTAAGACTGACAGTCGTTAACTATGGACACCCATCAACGGGCCACCGGACCGCTTAACCTTGATCTATCGACCCTTGTGACTGTTATTTTGCCACGAGAACTGTAATTTTATACCAAAGTGAAACAGAACAGAGGTATGATGTAATGTCAAACAAACTGTTTTCACAGACATTTAAGCTAAGCCCTCTGCCTGCTGACCCATCTTAACGAACCATCCTGTATACAATATACAGCCACAAACGTTAAACCAACGTAGGTACCTACTGTAGAGGTTGTCTGCATGTGTCAACCTTATGTTGACACACTGGTAATATATGTATTATCGCTGGTTTACCTCGAACAGTCAAGCAAGTTTGAAATAAGCTTTGGAAGGAATAATGATAGTAGTTTGTTTAAGAAGTAGATAGGCAGAGATAGGGCCTCCTTTTTTTTTTTTGTGTAGGAAGTCATCAAATGACCTCTCCCGCTCTGGGCGGAGCGGAAGGGCGTGTCAGACTCTTACTGACTAAAACCCACCCGTGTTCCTTCAGTTGCCAGTGCGCCAGGGCCACGGTAACTCTTTCGAACAATCCGCGACCCCGGCAGGCATCGGCCCTATCGGACCCCGTCAATGATGATGACATCTCTTTGAGGCGCGCGTGCAACACGACGTGCCGTTGATCCGGGCCTGGTCCTTACCAAACGGCAAGCTGCCCATTTCTCGCCGTCCGCAAGCCCGCAAGAAGTAGATAGGCAGAGCTAGGGCCTGCCGTTGTATTAGGAGAATTCCTTGATAAAATATAGATACATTCAATATAGTACTACGTGTATTGCTCTACCGCTACGTTCCCCCAATTAGTTACTAGATACACGTTGTCTTTTACCGTACGTACCTATACCTATGTATAACTACCTAGCTACACTACACTGCCAGGTGCACAGCTGCAGTGAACAGATTTGGCCGACTTAATCCGATTGATTGTATTTGCCTAATTCCCTTTCCACATGCAGGTATATCCATATGTATGTATGCAAGTAGGTATTATAATATTAAATTGACGAGTAAAGCTGGTGTTTTAAAAACAGAAGATAACTGACAACAGATTTCACATTTTGTAATGATCACAGTGATAACATGTCACTTCGCAGGCAGTAAAGCAACTTGTCGGCTTTTTCTAGGAAATTATTTATTTATTATACTCTATTCGACATAAAAGTTACAAAGATGTACTCCTATATCTATACATATTATATATTTCAAATGTCCTTTCTTTGGTATTGTTCGTCGAATCGTTGAGCTCCTTAAGTTCTGAGTTGAGCTGCACGGTTACTGACAAATGCGTGCACTGACTGGACAGGTCCACTTAATCTGTGTGGTTCTTTCCTCAAAAGACCATTTCAGATACCAATCTACATGGTTCTCAAACGTTATGTCCGATTTTTTATATACACATTGACATTGTTGAATTTTATATACACAATGACATGAGTATTTACTTGTAAAGTATTATGTTATTTTAATTATTGTGAATGTGAGGATTATGTGGGTCATTGCTTTTTTTTCGCAGTTAATTTTGATCATGATCTGGCAGATTGAGTAATTTATGTGGCCTACCCAAATGTCCTTTCTTTGGTATTGTTCGTCGAATCGTTGAGCTCCTTAAGTCCTGACTTCCGGAGTTGAGCTGCACGATTACTGACAAATGCGTGCACTGACTGGACAGGTCCACTCAATCTGTGTGGTTCTTTCCTCAAAAGACCATTTCAGATACCAATCTACATGGTCTTCACATGATCTGACCAAGATTATGTCTGGACTTTAAAAGAGACTGTGACCTCTGAGTTTGTTTCGGCCTTTCTTCTCAGAGTAGTCAAATAGGAAACGCCGACCTCATCTAGTTTAAAAATATGATTGACGTGTAAAAGTGTTTGTACAAACCTACTTACAGAAATAAAATCATTTATCATTTATCATTTATAAAAAGACGGCCAAGTGCGAGTCGGACTCCCATACGGTGAGTGCCGAACCAAAAGGCAAAAAAAGCCTTAGTAAATAAATATAACACACTTAATTGTTTATTGTTTATATTTCTTTCATCCTATACGTTGCCCTAATACCCACAACCATGTCTACGACATATCTCAGTTTAAAGGGTATTTTCCCATGTTGTTACTGGGGAAAATACCGGATTAAAACAATTTAAGAGAAACATTAATTATGTCGCGCAGTTTGTTCCGCATTGTTCTCAGCAAAGAACTGACAAACTTTTTCCTAATGTGTAATGTTATAGAAGGCGACAAATAAATGAAATAAGTAAAGATTTTCTAAATAAAAGTCTAGCCGAATAAAAAAGTTTAATACTATTCTGAGTGGCAAGATTATCGATAATCCCGATAATCGTACCCTTATTTTGCAGCGTGTGCAGTAAAAAAAAAGTGAGTGCCATACTTGAGTTTTTGTCCATATCCCTAACTAACATAAGAGCAGTTTTTTCCGCTCGTCCGTCAACAAAAAACGGTAGAAAACAAGTTTATGACGTCCCTTTGTAGGTCATATGAACTTCCGCACTAAATATTACATAAATAAATATGATTCAGAAGGTTCATTATGTCAAAATAGACGAAAAAAAATTTAAAGGTATGGATTGTGTAAAAGTTGATATGGTCTGAATGGGGGTGAATATTGAGATAGTGACTGCAAAATATGTATGGAAAAATATGACATGCTGCACTGACTCCCAATTAATAGGATTAAGGGCACAAAGATGATTACTAGTGTCTTAATGGAAAGGTATTCTTTATTCGGGCAATGTACCTACTATCACTCGTGTTCCTCTTTCAACGACAATTGGAAATTCGAACGGTGCGGCGCGGCGTCTGTCAATCAGCGATGATTTATTTTAAAAACAAATGACTTTTATTTTGAACTGTGTGCGGTCACTTGAGGAGGTTCGAAATTAAGTTTACGGAATAAAAATGCCTACAGTAGTTGCAGTCCTTTTAAGATTGCGGAACTTCTGTACTCTTTTTACTCTGTGGCGCCGTTCCTCTTAGAATATTTATTAAGTTCATGTGTCATCATGATGTTCTAGGAAAGTAAGGCTTGCTCTCGCATATGTAATATTATAGGAGAAAATAGTGCTAGTGTTGTACACCGTATTGTCCTTATTTCTAGTGTGTATGATGTTTCCTATGCAATGCTTATTCTAATTAAGGCAATATAAGGCTATACATTATTCCATCGTAGGGCAAAACTTCTTCTTAGAATATAAAAATAACCGAAACACGTAAGAAAGGTCTTGCGGTGCTCACGCTCTCAATGATACATTCATGGCTTAGTGGCTTGCAAGTCAGATTTAGGATGATCCCTCAGTTCCACATAATAGCCTTGCAGCGAACAAATGCTATACAAGTTGCATAGCTTTCGATGCATTCTCGTTTTGTATTGTGTTTTGAATTGATTCGGGAATATTTCGGGTGAAATTAATGAAGGGATTGGTTCAAAAACGAATCAATATGTTGGTATTCTACCATGGTATTTCAGTTTATCTTCATACATCTGTTTAGGTAAAAAAATAAGCAGTAGCCTTCTTGTTGTTATTTTTTAGAGTACTTACCTAGTAAACAGACGTTTCAATTTTTTTTTTTGTTTGTGAGTTTCGATATCTACATACACAAAACCTTGATTGGTACTACTCGTACGTAGTTATTGTTTTATTTTCCGCACCGATCGGTCTTAATATCTGCCCAAACATCCGTGCTTTAACAACCACCATAATACAGTTTATTTTCTCGAATACTGTTACTTCTTCCACGTTACTTAAACCGGTTTCAGAATAGACAACTTTTCAAACTCTACTTTAGCATTAGTTAATGGGTAGTAATAAAAGCTCCGACAAAAAAAGAAGAATTGTCCTTACTCAAAATATTAAATCTACTGCCAAAAATACTAACTTTCCGACTACTTTTTAACCGACGAAAAAAAAAGGAGGAGGTTCTTAAGTCGACCCGTATATATTTTTTTTTTTTTTTTTTTTTTTATGTATGACCACGCATAACTTTTTACCGAGTAATCCGATTTTGATGATTCTTTTTTTAATGGAAAGAGTATACCCCAAAGTTGGTCCCATTTAAAATTGAAAAACGAAATCCACCCCTAAGGGTAGAAAAATAGGGGTTAAATGATTTTTCACCTACAGAATGTTCCCTTGTGAACGGATTCTGTTGAAACTTGGCACATATACGTAGTTCTAATGATGCTTCAACAAAAAAGAGACCTGAAGATCATCTGATGATGGAGCTGGAAGACAGTCGAGAGGGCTCCTCGACAGCTTACAGCAGTTAGATCGTGTTTGGGCTTATTTCATTCATCTTGATGAGAACTTTAAGCCTAGCTGGAGTATGACTGTCATAGAGGGTGTGATGTTGGGTACGGAAGGCAGTCGAGGGAAGTTCTAAACATTAGCAGTGAGAGCATACTCAAAACATTCAAAGGCTTTTAAATTAATAAAGTTAATATTTATTACAGCTATAAACAGCAAATCCTTAACTTCTGGCATATTGCCCATAAAATGGAAAGTGGCAAAGATGGTGACGATACATAAATGGGATAATAATTTCAACATAAAAACTATAGGCCCATCTCAATTTTGAGAGGGAAGTCGATAGTAGGATTCAGCTGGGATGGGCAGCATTTGGTAAACTTCATCAGGTCTTCTCCTCGTCTATACCGCAGTGCCCAAAGACGACAGTCTTCAACGCGTGTGTCCTACTGGTTACGACTTACGGAGTAGAAACGTCGACACTCACGGTGAGACTGGTCCATAAGTTTAAAGTCACTCAGCGAGCTATGGAGAGAGCTATGCTTGGAGTCTCTCTGAAGGATAAAATCCAAAACGACGTTAACCACCAGAGAACCAAGGTAATTGACATAGCCCAAAGACTAAGCAAGCTGAAGCTGCAATGGGCTGGTCACATCTCTCGTTGAAGTTCAAGAGTGGAGAACGCGTTTAGGCAAACGTAGTGTGGGGCGCCCGCCGGCCAGGTGGACTGACGGCTTGCGAAATGCGGCTGGCAGAGACTGGATGACGAGAGCCAAGGATCGGGCTCAATGGCGTTCACTAGGAGAGGCTTACGTCCAGTAGTGGATGAATATAGGCTGATGATGATGATGATGATGAATGGTGCAAAAATAAAAAAAATGTATTTGAACTCAATGAAGTGTTACTACGTTAAATATACGGGAACAAATAATCTTATAATTAAAGGCAAAGTAATAATAATAATAATAATATTAAAACAGACTATACACATAGACACAATCAGGTAGCAAAAGTCATCCATCAAAAACTAGCACTCAAATACACTCGAGAGCAATGAATCCGGGTCACTTAAAGAATCCTAAAAATCTCGGAAACTTAAAATGCTAGGTTAATGCAATAAATTGTATTTAATAGACAATGTAATACTCCTTAAATGAAGTTATTAAAACTTCTTAGTTATTGTAAAGTTATATCATAAAAAAATCAAATTTGAAAAAGGGCCACTTTCGAAGATGGAACTACGAAATTACAGCATTTGGTTTTGCTTTTGTTTGTAATCTGTCATTTATGTGGGTACATAAACCATGTTGATAGTGCTCTATATTCATTATTCAAGCTGAAATTATGTCGCTTACGCCTGAAGAATGCACCAGAATACTTACAATGCTGGAAACCGGCCGGAGTCAGCGCGATACAGCCAGGACTGTCGGTGTGTCGCTGTCAACAGTACAAAGAGTTCTCCGACGTTACGAAGAAACTGGTTCTAACCTACGCAGACCAGGAACGGACAGAACCAGGTGTACCACAGCACGAGAAGACCGATACTTGGTGAACACCATGCTTCGAAATCGCTTTCTCACAGGAACTGAACTCACAAATCAGTTTCGACGCCTCGGAGGAAATAACCCAAGTGCATGGACAGTAAGACGTCGGCTTGCTGAATCTAACTTAAAACCCCTTAGACCTGCAAACGGCCCTAAACTGGAGCGTGGGCATCGTATTTCAAGACTAAGATATGCCCAGAGCCACGTAAATTGGAGTATTGAAGATTGGTCAAAAGTTATGTTCTCCGACGAATCAAAATTTATGCTCTACAAGCACGATGGAAGACACAGAGTGTATCGAAGACCAGGGGAAAGATTCAAGCAAGCATGCATCGAAGAAAAAGTAGCCTACGGTGGTGGGTCTGTACTTGTGTGGGCCGGAATTTCTTCTGAAAGTCGCACAGAGCTGGTGATCATAGAAAACGGCTCTTTAACTAGCGTAAGATATGTGGAAGAAATCCTCAATGATCACGTTGGTCCATTTATGGTCAATTTAGGTGAGGATGCTATATTTATGCATGACAATACCCGACCTCATACAGGTAGGATTTTGAATGATTACCTTCAAGAGATGAACATTACTCGTATGGAGTGGCCAGCGCGCAGCCCGGATATCAACCCGATCGAGCATGCTTGGGACGAGCTAGGCAGATGCGTAAAACAACGAAACCCTCCCCCAATCACGCTTCGTGAGCTCAAAATTGCTCTCACAGAGGAATGGGAGAATATTCCCCAAAATCGTATAAGGAACTTGGTGTACAGCATGCCAAACCGCGTAAACGCAGTAATGGAAGCACGAGGAGGCAATACGAAGTATTAAAATTCAAGAAAATCGTAATAAAGTTCAAAAATTTCATGTTTCCTATTTTTGTTTTAAGGAGAGATCAGCAGTTTTTTTCTTTATGTAATTTTGTGTTAATAAAATGTATGGTGACTCATATTTTTTTTACTTTCATTTAAGGAGTATTACATTGTCTATTAAATACAATTTATTGCATTAACCTATCATTTTTAGTTTCCGAGATTTTTAACATTCTTTAAGTGACCCGGATTCATTGCTCTCGAGTGTATAAACTCATACAAGATATGAACACTCCTTATTACAAGTATGTACCACAAACAGTTCTAGAAAATATCACTCTAAGACTAAGTACCAAAGTAAAATATGTTAACTTCAAATAAAATAAACCCTCTCTATACCGAGGTGCCTAAACAACAACGCCTTAAGTTCCAAAATAATTATCATTACTCATTAGAATAATTGTACGTGTTGTATTTATATTCTTATTGCCTACCAAAATGGATAAATGCTTACCAAATCTAACCATAGAAGGTCGACATCAGGGGCACCCCGAGGTTCGGTTGGCTAGGTTCCTTTAAACCCTTTAGACAGAAATAGGAGCCCCGTGAAGCGGGGCTCCGTCGACCTGCTTATTAAACCTAACCCACGCCGACCGACGTCAGGGGCACCCCGAGGTTTGGTTGGTTACAGAAATAGGAGCCACGCTAAGCGGGGCTCCGTCGAGCTATCTTGGCAGGTAGTAAGAAATTAAAAGACGTTTATAAATCTTTATGGCATAGAATAAAAAGGAAAAGAGGTTCATTTCTACAATACTTTATGAAACACAATTTGGTAAGCATTTATCCATTCTGGCAGGTATTTCGAATTTGTTGGTAGTAAAATAGGCACTTTTCTGGTAGGCGTTTAAATACAAGCCCCAAAAAAGCGTCCAAGATGCTGGGTTTTTGTCATAAGACAGTGTACTTTACACTTTGTAGTTGATATGTAGCAGAATACTGTAATATGATGTGGCGGCCGCACTGTGCTACGAATAGTTTGCGTCTAGAACACGTTCAAAAACGCTTTGATTGGCATCTAGCTGTTTCTGTTGGCATAGCTAAAAAGACATCTTCTTATTAAAAAAAATAGCTTGAATTTCTTCAACACTTTAGAAGAACGAAGATGTTTAAACGACGCAATGTTTTTATGTAAATTTCATAAAGGAATTATCGACTAGGCTCCACTGCTCGCACTCAATATCTTGCGTGCTCCGTCCGTCATGAATTCCGCGTAGACCTGTTACTACTCTTTGTCCTCCACAGAGAAAATCGGTATAGCATATAACTGTCTATATGCTAGGTTTTGCAAGGTTTTACTATGTAATAGCGATCTAATCGATTTACACTTTGATTCCCTAAGCTGAAATCTAAAATTCTTGAATGTTTGTCTGATTTGTTATGAAACCTTTATGATGACTTTTGAATCTAGCATATTTTTCTCCGGTATTAAGATTGCTTGAAAAGTTGTCATGTACCCAAGTTGTCAATTAACATAATTTAATTTGGGTAATGTGGTGTTTACCTTAAAGTACCTAATTAATCCACTGTACTAAGTTTTCATTTCATGTTTTTTTTAAAGACATCTGTAGTGTAAGCCATTGTTGGTAGTCCTAAATAAATAAATAAGTTCATTTATTTGAAACGGAAACTGAAAAGCGAGAAATAAAAAACTTTTTTACAAAAAATTAAACCGACGAAAAAAGAAACTGAAAAGCAAAAAATAAATCTTTCAGTCTAACTAAGCTCTTAAATTAATGTAAATTACAAATTTTGAGTCGGCGCCAAACATACAAGGCGCCATGAAAACTTATGGCAGCTTGATTGATCGTCGTTCATCGATCTGCGGTGATTGTTTGGCGCCGACTCAAAATTTGTAATTTACATTAATTTAAGAGCTTAGTTAGACTGAAAGATTTATGTCCGAATAAAAATGCAACGACCGAATGAGATACTGAAATCTTCGAAAAATAAACATGACTGTTTATTGCGATAATACTTTTCTACCAGCATAAATTACGTTCTACTGAAAACTATGCTTTGTAATTTTTATCTTTACTTGCTATTAATGCATAAATTACCTTTCATATTTCATAGACTGTGGAGCTATTTTAACTGTAACATTATACTGAAAATATTATTCTGAGTGGTTATACAGAAACTTATAAAAAATATGAAAATGTACTTGTAACAATAACTTTTACTTGCATCATATATCATGAATTTTACTTACCACGGGTATGCTTCGATATCGGTACCTATTTCAGGCGTTAAGAAGTTAGAACAGTCGTATTCATGCTTTAATCTAAAACCAAGTAGACTTTTGTTTCCTAGAATATTTTACTATTATACTGTATTATTATATCGGCTAGGGTTAGGGTTAATAAGCAGGTCGACGGAGCTCCGCGTTGCGGGGCTCCTATTTCTGTCTAAAGGGTTTAAAGGAACCTAACCAACCGAACCTCGGGGTGCCCCTGACGTCGACCGTTTAGGGTTATGATTTTCGGGAACATATTATATGTTTTCGGAAACTTAGTAATTTTTTCGGAAGTTTCGTGTTTTTTTTTGGAAATTTAGTTTATTATTTGTTGTCGGTTAATTTTGTATTAATTTTTCGGCAATTTGCAAGCGCACTGCGCTCGGATCTTTCGAACTCGCACGCGAAAACAGCCGAACGCGACCCGAACCCGATCGCGCGGGCCGAACAGTTGAGGTATTTTCATCATTATTGAGAGTTAAAACATAAATTTGATAACCAACAATATAAATTAAAACAGTTCATGCAAATTGTAAAAATATGATTATTTTGACAAAACCTCTGTTGTCGGTAACTTAGTAATTTTGTCGGAGATTCAGTATTCTATTCGGAAGTTTAGTTTTGTTATTCGAAGATCCATTTTGTTTTAGGAGTAAATGTAATTTGAACATGCTCTTATTTGTTATTAAATTGGATATTTTTATTCGTTTATGGTTTGGGTTTTTTGTCGGTAATTCATTATAACGCTGGTTAATTAGAATAATAGTCGGCCACAGATCGCTGGAGATTAATTTGTTTTTCGGAACCATTATTATTTCCCTTAGTTAATGAGAAAGCACGTTAAATTCTAAATTTCTTTGCAGAAACGTAAGAAATTTTGAATTTTGCGGGCTATATTTACCTAATCGGATACAGCTGAATACAAGTCTAGTAGCATCTGCAACGCCACGTAAGTATACCACGTACATCCGTCACGCAGAATCCTGCATCGTGCAAGCAGAGTTTACCGCGCAACTAGCATAAATACAACGTCTCGACATCAATCCTCGGGCAGTTGCCGGCCAGACACAACACACGTCTGGTCAGAGGATCCTCCCTTTTCTATGGAGGTATGAGTGAACTTTACACCCTGTTCGTCATACCTCTATACAAGTATTTACATACGTAGCCTTGGTAAGACTGATTGTTACGATATTAATTATTGCAATTTAAAACCAATATGTAAGTGCCCTACAGAGCGATATAATTTAGTAATTATATAGATTAATTAATCAAAACAGCAAATTATTTGACAGCTATAAACACCGTTGCTAACTTTCAGCATGCACGCTCTTAAGTAGATTTGATAATCCGATGACAAATATCACACTATTGTATAAATTATGGCTCGTCAGTGTATCGCTGACGCAGCTCTGATCTCATGGAGCATTACATAACGTGATGGCTTGTGTGCTGACGAATTATATTAACATAATATGGGATGGAAAACGTGACTGTGTCAATTTATTCATGTGGGAGCTATGTCGAACACTGCAAAGGGTGAAAATGTAGTTTGATTATTGGGTTTACAGCTATTAAAACATCAGCCTATAAAATAGAGATTTTCAATATAAATCACCTGCACCCTAATTACGTAACACGCAATCTATCACAATCTGAATCATTTTGAAGTCTATTGCTAATACATTGCTTCTTATGTTCGAAAAAGTTGTCTGCTCTAAAACGTAAATAACTCAGTGAATGTTGTTGAACTGTCAAAATGAAACCCATTCCTACTGATAATGTGTTACGTAATAACCCCGCTGGTCTCTGAATTGAGAATTTGAAGTTTAGAACAAGTCAAACTCGCTTTTGCGTTACTTAAGGTTAAAGCCCGTGAACAATGAATTTCGCGGGCGGTATGAAGGATTCACCTAAAGTAGTGCTAGTGTTTGACAATACGAATCTAAAAAACACATAAAGCAAGTTAATGAAAAAAGAAGCTGGTTAGAGAAACCTCAATATCTGACAGTCTGACAATCAGTCTTACCAAGGGGTAACGTGATACCCAGGTACTGGATTGTGGAGGATAAATAAGCGCACAATGCAAAATACTGGTATCAGCTACATCCGGATAGTCTGGAAGCCGATATCAACACAGCTGTAAAAAGACTTGACAGATGAAGATGACTTACTGGTCCATGTGAATTGGGATGTTTTTATTACAGATTAACGAGGTGGAAACAATCATTACGGTTAAGATTTATGAGAATAGATATAATTATGTGTGTGAATGTTAAGCTCTAAGTGATGTAAGCAAGTAGAACATTTACATAAATCATTCATAATCTTAGCTCTAAAAACTGATGCCTGATGTCTGCCTTTACACGATGCGATTTGATTACCTGTGGCATACGATAATTTCGACCAACAATAAAAGTTTCATCCGTCTAAACGGCGTTTAGACGTTGCAAGTTATTTCTTACACCGTGTAAATCACTCAACACTATACCGGGTGTAAAAAGACACATAACGAAGCCGAGAGTCACTTGTACTCCCCGTCATTGTGTTTTTTTTTTTTGTACTAGACCATACCTGGGAACCGTCTGGATACGGAGATATTGAAGTTCAAAATTCCAACTTTTACTGACGTTTTTTTACGAAAACAAGTTTTTAATGTTATAACATAACTTTAAATACCCTCCCGACCCCTTTCCCGTTGCAGGCACCCATAAGCACAATGTTTTGCAACTTTACGTTGCGCACTACCGTAAACAGCGATTATTAACACCAAAAATAAAATTAGTTTCCTCGCAATTATTTTTGTGCTATGTTACTTAGTTTGATTTACAGAATGCGTAGTTGACGGCTATGTGATGTGTCTTTTTACACCCTGTATATTTCAATGGAATAGCTACCGAGTCAGCGAGACAGTAGCATCAATCTCATAGTAAGTGAAGCGGAGATCGACACGCGTACCTGTGTACACACGAGCCATTACTCCGAGTACAATATCGTAATGGCGACAACAATACATGGTGTTGGGTGTTTCGAAAATGGTTTTAATCGAAAGCAAACAGATTATAAAATCCGTATTGTGATGACGTATCGCAAATGTTGGCAACGTCACCCAGAGTTTTTTTAAGGAAATGCCTTAAGTTTTCTATTGTGACGTCGTGAAGCAGAAAGTGGTACACGACGTCACAGAATTTTGCGATGCGTTTTCAGCTCTATGAGGTGTGGAAAAAACTGCTTTCGAGACGGGTCATTTTATTTTGTCAGTCACAGTAAAACAAGTTTTTTTTTTTAATGACGCAATGTTTAATTTGGTCGAATGAAATTCAGTGGTCGTGGTCGTAAAGCCTGCCAGTGACATCATAAAAGTAGGTGAAAACTCAAGAAAAAACCGGTCAAGCAAGAGTCGGACTCGCACACGAAAGGTTCCGTGCGATAAGGCAAAAAACGTAGAACAAAAACACATTTCTTGTGTGAAAACCTCCTTTAATTTTTTGCTACTTTATTTTGTTTTTATTATTTGTTATTATAGCGGTAATAGCAATGCACACTCTGTAAAAAAAACCACTATCTACCTATTACTGTTCATGAAATACAGCCCGCTGCAAATAACGCCGACCAAAATACCATTGCAATGAACAATGTGGAGAGATATACCTGGTAAGCCAGGTGGCAAATTGCCAATTTGGAAAGTAAGGATTTTGAGGTCTCGGTGAGAGGATCAAAGACGCGGATCCTTGGAGATTAACAAACGATTGAGGTGCATTTAAAGCCTTCATGAGTGGCAATATTGAGATGTACGTCAGGCACACCCTGATAGTTTAGACAAAGTGACATTCTGTCATCGATAATGATAATAGTAACGCCAAAAATGTATTGGATTGACATAAGCTACTGAAAAGCTTATGTCAATCCAGTTCAAAGTCGTTGTAGATATACGAAACGCTTTGAAAGCTATTGTCACTTGTCGAGGTCCTGTAAGCAGTCCGCTTGCTGACGGCCTAACATTTTTTCCACACATAAACGGCGTGCGATTGGAGAGACTTAGGTCCAGCAGTGAACTGCTGCGGTGTGATGATGATGATGATGATCTATTAAAATTTAATAATTAAATTAATAATAATGATAACTATTCATTATTTTATTTTTAAGCGGTTTATACTGAAACTTGTGAAAAAGAAAGCGCTAGATATAGGTTGCGAGTTCAGCCGACCGATATCCTATGCTGAAAATAGGACTTTCCCAAAAATGGCCAAAACGACCAAGGCATCTCTTTGCTGAAATGCGGTCCCATCGTACTTTGCAAATGGCTAGGCTGATGGTGCAACCCTGAATCTTCTACATCTTACGTATTTCATTCAAATCGTCACTCAAACCCACCGCAGTCCGACCAGAACCCCTGACCCTGTCAGTCAAAATATTACAGTTTAAAAACATTTATTTTTTGTTGGGGCTCGTATGTATTATGTGTTATTATTGGTTTTCGGGTAACGTCTCTGAGTGTGGAAATTTTGAATACATTATTGTAATAGGTCCTTTGGAAACAAATATAAGTGGTAGGTAATAGTAAATAAATAAATTAATTGAAGGCAAAACAATTTGGATCAAAAACAATAACAAAATACATATTTCACTTTTGGAACTAAATGTCATCAGCTACAGTGGCTGATGTCTCATTCGGGGAACAGAGCGACATGTTAAATTTCGGTTGCATTGCAAGAAATATGCAATATCACACCTCACCATTGTGGAAGCAATTAGGTCAGGCGCATACACGACGGGTTTGTGACTGCATAAATGGCGCTGACGATCGCTGGACCAAGAATTTACGATAGTTAGTGTTGCAAAATGGTTGGATGCGTTTGGTGAATCATGCCACGTATGCAGATACGTAGAAAACTTCAGATTAATAATCTTTTGAGTATTTTTTTTTTCTAGCTTAGACCAATTTTGAAAACCACTTGTTTTTTTTTTTCGAGAGACCAGGAATTAAGTAATTGTAGAATGCTTTGCATTTTTTGTTCTACTATGGCTTAGCTGAAATAAAGAAGGGTAGGTATAATCCAGGCTCTTTTTACAGAACAATTACAGGTTGTTTGTATAAAAAAATTAAGATATTATTATATTATATGATTAAACGGGCCAATATAACGCCCGTGCACAAGGGAGGCTCGAACCCATTTCAATTCTATCGACCTTGTCAAAGCTATTTGAAAGACTCGTACATAATGAAATCTATCCAATCCTGCACAACGTATTCATTCCTGAACAACATGGTTTTGTTAAACACCCATCTACTGTTTCCAATCTATTAATCTTCACAAACTATCTTTTTGAAAACATGGATAGACGTTTGCAAGTGGACGCTATTTACACAAATTTCAAAAAAGCCTATAACAAGGTCGATCACGAAATTTTACTTAATAAAATTGCATTTAATGGCATACGGGGAAACTTGCTCTGATGGTTTTCATTTTATATTAAAAATAGAACACAGAAGGTTGTTGTGAATGGCCATCAGTCTGGTACAGTGTCTATAACTTCTGGTGTTCCACAAGGCTCAATCCTGGGACCACTCCTATTTAATTTATATATAAATGACATTGGGAAATGCTTTTTAAATACTAAGTTTCTTATGTATGCTGATGATTCGAAAGCCTTTAAAATTATTACTACTTTAGAAGACTGTTTAAAGTTTTAAGAAGACTTAGATCGACTCTCGGCATACTGTCTTGACAACAAACTACACTTAAGCGTCTCCAAATGTCATTGTATAAATTTCACAAAAAACAAATTTATCACAAATTTTAAGTATAAGCTAAATAATGTCTTGCTAAGTAACACCTCTATTATAAGAGATCTTGGTATTCTATTGGACACTAAGTAAAACACGTAGAAAAAAATGTTAATAATTCATTTAAGATGTATGGTTTTGTGATGAGATCATCTGCCGAGTTCAAACGGCCCTCCACCTATCTATACTTATACAAGACGCTTGTACGCTCGCATCTCGAATATGCGGTACCTATCTGGAACCCGTTTTATAAGAAATATATAGATATGATCGAGAAAGTCCAGCGTAAATTTCTTCGCGCCATGTTATTTAGGTGCTTTAAAAGGTGTTTGTCATATTCACAATTACTAAGCAAATATAATGTGTTAACATTAGAATCTAGACGTATGTTTCTAGAAGCCAACATACTACATGGTATTGTTCATAATCACTTTGATTCCATTGATCTCACGAGTAAGTTGTGTTATGTGGTCCCCCGCACTGTAAATAAGCATAATGTCCGTGCAGGTACATTGTTCGCTGTAAATATCTGTCGGACTAATTCAGGATTTCGTGGCCCTGTTCGTCGTATGGTGGATTCCTATAATAGCAATTTCATCGATATTGATATTTTTGTATGTTCCAAATCGAAATTTAAGTCCAATGTTTTTAAAATCTTATCTAATGATAATAAGAAATAATGTGAGTCCTTTATTCTAAATTTAATTTATTGTAACCGTTTTAATTATTTTTACTAATGAATTGTATTGTACTGTCAATTCCTTTTTTTATTTTATATAATTTTAATTCTTATTTGTGATAATAAGGAACAATCCCAAATATTTAATCTTATCCAAAATTGTATATGTATTTTTATTTTCTTTTTTAAGTACTTAATTAATTATTGTATTGTATTTTAAAAATCTTTTTTTTTTTTAATCTAGTGGGTCTTTTTACCTAATCTTAATTTTGTTACCATGCGGATAATGTAGTGGTCTGCAATATGGTTAATTCTAGTTATTATTGCTATTTGTAAACATTTTATATTAAAGCTGTTTATTGTCCCATAATACATAAAATAAAATATAATATACAAATGAGGTGTCGTTGATCCACAGCTGTCTGTCACCAGAATTACAATTTCATGTGATTTATTAAACGCGCATTAAAATGTTTTGTGTGCGCCAACTACGCCAGCACGTCAGTACGACATTACGCCGCTACAACAGTCCGCTGTTTATTTTCGTTTGTGTAGTAACTCTGACCACACACAAATTTAGAACACAGTGACGTTTACTGAATAAATTGGTGGTACTTATTTATGCTAGATGTCCCATGTAAGTCAGTGGCTTAGAGTGATTGACTTAAACTGTTTTTGGTAATTTTTGACGCCATATTTTTACCCGACTACGCTAAAAGGAGAGTTGGTTTTTCAAAAGTTAGACTGAAGTGTTATGAGAAGGTACTTCAAAAACGCAAATCAAGGATCTTAATAAAAGTTAACAGCCTAAGGGCCTCTTTCACCATCCTCAAGTAAAGTTTAAGTAGGCTAACCGCCACTTAAAGTAACCTGTAACATCATGTGCGGATTTCACGACGTTCGAGTAGCACTAATCATAAGATTTAACTGACCCGTAACTTACTTGCCACGACATCTGGCAATTAGTGTGTTTACTTTACAGTTAAAGGTTGTCCATTGTCAAAAACGACAATGGGTAGTTACTTATCAGGTAACATCAACGATTATTTTAAAATGTATTAATAAATATGGATTTATTTGACTTGATTGGTCATCAATTGGATGAATTAGAATATACTAAAACACAACGAATCCCTAGGATTCGTGTATTTAAATTCCTTGTTGATTATTTTATGGACCTAGATGAAACTGATTTTTTTCCTAGATTTCGTCTATCGAAGTATACAGTAAACCAAGGTCTTAACTTCGAAATCGTAAATACTTTTCAAATCATCGGTGCTTAAAGTAATCATAGCTTTTATTTGCTCTTCCACATAGTCTAGCGGAGGTACTGTGTTCTGACCACCTCCGGTACGGTAAAGTTCCGAGTAGGTATATCCAGATCGAGCATTGAATTCATTTTGAATGCTTATAAAAAAGTTAGCACTTCTATCTCTTTTAACTTTATCCATGCTAATTAAAAAATATAGGTCATTAAAGTAACAAATTAAAATCACACGTTTTCCAAAACAGGCACAAAAACACCACAAATGTCAATTGACAACTGCCAATGACGTTTGACGAGTAACATTGACGTATTATTGAACGAATATAACGTATGATTTGTAATGTCATTCACTTAAGCAGTAAGTTGTTACTCGAAGCTTTATTTTCGTTTGTGAAATTGACAAAAGATACTCGTAACTTTTACTTGCCGATTAACGTTAACTAGGAAGTAACTAACCAACGCTTTACTTGGAGATGGTGAACGAGGCCCTAAATGTTCATAAAATTATCAATTAAAAAAGAATTATGAGTTTTCATGTACATTCAGCTGCTCTAAATTTTTCTTTTACCCTTAAAGCGGCTAAAGGAAGATAAAGCATCAAGCTTCAAGCGTAATAAAATAAATCAGTTAGTATTTAATTAATACTAAGCCTTGAAACACTTTTATTTCGTACCATTTCAAGTACATACTTAACCTAAATTACCGATAAAAGTAATTTTATTGAATCTAAATTAATCGTTAACCCACAATTTCCATTTTTTGATTAAACGACAAGTGTTTACGACAACGACATAAGGCTTATCCTAACTAACTGAGATTAGCGTTCTCTGATTGGTCGTTTGCAGGTAGCGAGCATCGAAATCCGGTCCAGAGCAGTTTAATCCAGATATATGCAGATCTACATAAATTCGAGAACTAGCCGTGTTTGTAATTTCGTATAGGTATATATGTATCGATTGTTATGCTACGTTGAATATTTCGTGAACGTTTTTTTACGCTCGAGAGCATTTTATGAAAACCCTGTTTCACGTTATCTTTTTATGTTTTTTGTACAGCTATTTTCCGATAGCCTTGACTTTTGTTAAGTCTCTTTTTTTCAGAAACTTATTATTATAACGTAGTAAAAAGGTGAGTTTATTTTTACTTTTGCATTTTATTTGTAGATAAGTTAATTGGTTCGCTTTTTTTGGATTTCTGTCGTTATGGCGACTTAGGTTTTATGTCACAACGATGAGCTCAGGCCTCGATGCTTTTGAAAGGTTCCACTGCTCTCAAAAGTCTCTCTTCAAAAGAAGTCTGTCCAAAAAGTCTGTTCCAAAAGTATTTGATGAAAATGTAAACAAATGGTTCGGAAAACGTACCTATGGTATGTGGATGCCACTTACTAATTGAGTGCTGATTTGATTATTCGAATACTCACTTGCACCACAAACCATTAAATGCATTGAACGTTAAACGTATTATAAACATCACTCTGTCTCTGTTATCTTCAAACGATTGACGGAAATAGAACCATGTTTTAAATTCTTTAAGTCCTAAATGTAATTAGCAATTTGTGGCAAAAGTGGTCTTAAACGCGAAAAAGACGTTTATTTGACAATTGAGGTTATTTTTTTTTTATAACAGTTTTTGTCGGCTATTTTTCAATTACAATTTAAAAATGTTATTTAATAAATAATAATTGTTGAAAAAAGTGATGAAATATAAAGTTAAAATCTTCTAAATACCTACAAATGAATGTGTTACTAATTACAATTAGTTAGTGATTGCGTAAGAATTTAACCTGAACAGGGTTTGTTTTCACTTTTGTCAGATACTTTTGGAACTGACAGCAGAATAATAATTTTAAGCCGAGAAATAACTGTGTTCCAAATTCGAACCCAAGAAGCAAGAACAGCCATTGGCCATATTAATTAACTTCTTTAAATCTTTTTCACTTCTCACAACGGTATATCTGCTTTTAACTGCTTCCCACGCAAACTTTTAATTTTCCTCCTCAATAAACCACCTACTTTTGTTTTACGTTCCATAAAACCACAAACAATTGAAAATCAACTACCAAGTCCCCATAAAGTTCATCATTCGTACGTTGATTCGGTAACGACCGCCAAAATCCGGCTACTTCTGGATCTAACCAGATTTATGCAGTTCAAACTGGCTTCTGACTTGAGACGGAGGAAATGCAAATGCGGATTTAAAGGTAGATCAACGGCGGAATTGTTGAAGTTTTATGTTGATCTCCTTAATGCTCATCCCATTTGGGTTTTATGGTTAAGTTTGTTTTTATCTAGGTATTTTTGAAGGTAGACTAAAATATGGCAGGGCAGTTAGTCCTTTAAGAATCGGATCCGTAGATCCGTGTCTCGATGTGCCTGTCTCAATAAGTTGGTGTAAAAAATCACCGTTAGTACGTATTATGAAATAGTTGTATAATATTCTACGTTATTCTACCTGTAACAACAAAAATGTACGAGGCTTTTGGCTACATTGTATGTCTGTATTTTTATTAATGTATTTTTTTTGTAATGTGCGTTTTGCTTGTGCAAAATAAACTATTTTTCTTTCTTTCTTTCTTTTCTTTAAATAAAATTCTGTTATTTGCTTTCTTTATTTAATAAAACAGTTAATTGTCTCTTGTTTCGTTAATTTTGCGAACCATACTCAAGGGTATAAACTTATGGACCTATAGTATGAACATTGTACATACTCATAAGCCCCCCCGGCACATAACAAAGGTTACTGGGGCACGTAACGATAAAAACTTTATTACAGAATATGATATTACTTTCTTTATAGTTCCGACCTAGACCAAATTCTGTACTAACAGTACCGAAAACTTATTTATTTTTATCCTAGATTGCTAAAGTTTTGTAGTTCAGGAGAGAATGGAATTTTCATGACCTGATGTCGTACTGTTGTCAAAATTGGTTTTCACTGTAGTTAAAAAAAAGAGTATTCCTGTCTTGTTTCGTGTCCAAAAGTGTTTGGCGAATTTTGTATGGTGAAAAATGTGTTGTGCAGCATTGTGTGTTAAGTCGTTGTTAAACTAAAATAAATGATTTTGTCGTCGTTAAAACTTTGATTTACTCTTATATGTATTTTTGTTTAAATTTTGTTTAGCTAACCAGCTTCTTTATTTGGTGAGAATTCTCGTAGAAACAATATTAGTGAAACCGAAAACCATTGCTTTTTTCGTTACTTTACGTAATATAACCTAAAAGTAGCTCCTAGAAAAGTATTAGACAGTCAGTAAGGTGACACACAAATAACATCACGCCTGTATTCCCCGTACGGTTAAGCAGAGCTGCACCTATAGTAAACCCACATTTCGCCAGTTATGTTTAAGTCCCATGTAATAGGGGGCGAGCCTATTTTCATCAACCGGGCACAAATCCAAACTCCGGGCTGCTAATGAGAAATTCCAGATGGAAAAACCCAATAACAATTTGCGCGACCCGGCAAAGGTTAAGGTGAATGTTTGGTTTACTGCCCAGGGTACGAGTACGTTGGATGAACATTTAAGTTTCGTTACACTGCCAACTATCACTGTGAAACAATATTGTGTCGTCCCAAGAAAGTATTTCCACTAGAGATAAACATTAATAAAAACTTTCGCATCCACAAAATTAATTGGTTATTTTGTTCTAGCTATCAAACTTCAAGTAAAGTCCTGTTCTTGCACAGATGCGACACACGGTTTTATCTTTCTTGTGTTGTTGTTTGTTACAAAAGAAGATCATTTTATGTTTTGTTGTGTCGCAACGCATTACGCAACGTGCATTATTGTCTTTGGTTTTGATCTGCCCTGACATCAAGCAATGGACAACATTGACATTATTTTAACGTTTTGAATACGAGGCTTTTGGCTACTTTTTATTAGTGTATGTATTTTGACTTTTTTTTTTTAATGTGCTTCTTGTTTGTGCAGTATAAAAAACTTTTCTTTCTTCGTTTTCTTTAAAGTTCTTCTAGAAAACAATGCTACATAGTAATTCAAGGATATTTTCCACAATCCTCTTTTTTAAACTTCACGTAAAAGAGATCTCAAAACTTTTGACAAAGGGTTTTTTTTTATGAATACTTCAAAGTTGTTTCTTTTGCCATTGTATGGAATTATTTACTCGTAACTCAGACAGTGTTAGGTCCATCATCTGTTTTTTTCCTTTTTGTGGGACAAATACTAGAAAATCTCTTACATTTTTTGCTAAGTTCAAGGTTTATTTCGTATTTGATTCGTTTTTGTAAATGTTGAAATTAAAAACTTGACGATAGCATTTTTTGGGTGCTTGCCCATGTTTTGTCCAGTCTAAGTCACTGCACAGTGGCCGATATCTATAAACGTTACTTGGCAAATACTTTGGTTAAGCGTTAATCCTGTTACTGTCGCACGATTGTAAAACTACAAGTGCAGGATAGAGACTGGAAAAAGTCTGAGTCACAGCAGGTGTTAAATAACGTTTATGGATCTCGGATTAAGAGTAGGCTTCCAAAGAAACGAACTTGAATAATATTGCTAAAAATACCTGTCATTGTACATGAATGGATGGAGTCCATCTATTTGTTGATAGGTATATAACAATAAAGCTACGAAATTCATTAAAATATTATTTTTATTAAGACTTACCGTCTTGCTCTAATCTTCGGCTTTTTAATCTGGAAACAGAAAATTCTTTGTTAGAAAATGATCAACGCTTTTAAAGAACTTAAAGTACTGTTTTGCTTGCGAGATTTTTACTTAAAGAATCCCTCATTAAATTTAAAAAAAAAATGCTTAACTTCATTTATCACGCTTGTAATCCTCAATACCTTCGGAAATGCAGGGCTATAAAATAGTAAAATTGTAATGCCAGTTTTCACTGGCTCTAGGCAACACCTAAATAAATGCCTAAAAAGCACATTGTTGGTTTTTAACTAGCGGTGCTGGGGGTCTACTCTCTAAATCCGTCAACAAAAATTTGGGCCCATCCGAAACTAGTTCGATACATAAAGTGAACCCTACTCCCGATTAGTTATTTTTTTCTGACGGGCCAAAACACGTCAGTACAACTGTCAAATCGTTTCGTCGTAAATTTTTAGTTCGGGCCCCGGATTAATATAATTTCCAAAAGTGATACAGAGTAGGAAATATCCGTAACTTATGCCGAAACGACGGATTTCGAGCTTACAGAGCAGGCTCCCTGAGCCGAGTGTTGAAAATCGAACCGAACGCTTTTATTTCGGCATTATTTTTAAGTGTGCCTAATGTTAGTGAAAATGGGCAAAAGAGTTATTGAGCTTTTAATTAATAAGGTTAAATTATAAAGGTGTTTCTCAGTAGCAATGCAGAGTCTGAACTAAACAACCCTTATCACTTTCGAGCACCGTACCATACACCATTAGAATACATGCGTCATGCGATTTTATTCGAAGGAAACAAACGGAGTACATACCCAAAGTCTTTCTAAAACTGTATAGAAGTTCCTGTCAATAAATCAAACAGTAAGGAATCACAATATTTGATCTAGAACCTAGGTGAATCCTATTACCAAGAAAAGTCAAACTTGCAACTTTTTCCAATCGGCTTACAGGCTGCTTCCAACATGTAGAAAAAGTGTTAGCGTTCGAGCGAAACGGATTTTATTTTGTGCTCGGTTTTATAAATAGTCCATTGCACGCTTTAAATGCTTTGCTGGATTGTGTTCAGGGTATTATTGGAAATGTGTTTCTTTTAGTTGCGGAATTTATGTGGAATTAAAGCTTTTATATGTTATTGAAATTAACTAAAGGTCTGCTCGAGCGACGACAGCCTCATGTTAGGCAGTCAGCTTAACTATCAAACTCATCACCTGGCTAATCTTTTTGTCATGGTATGAGGTTCGCTTTGTCTTCCATATCGAGACAAGATACTTTTTTAAAGGCGTTGGTTTTCTCCTCTTCAAAACTCAAACTCAAAGCATTAATTTCAAATAAATCAATCACAGGCTCTTTGAATTGTCAAGGAGTCGGTCAGTCAGAAAGATGAAGCTAGTTGCCCATTCCAAAGTGTAGTAGGTACCTATAGAGAAGGACGTGCACCTAGCTTCTAACGTTTCATTAGTGCCCCTATAGGTTTATGTGAAATAAAATATTTTGATTTGATTTGATTTGAACGGGCAAGAAACTCCACGGACACTCCTTTAAATAAATATTGTTACAAAATATTGGTTACATCACTCATGTTGAAATTATACATGTGAGAACGATGTAGAAAGACGTTCACGTTAAAAACACCCATAATAAAGAAGATAAAACAAAAAAGAAACAATTCAGAAATTAAAATAAGCCGTGGCAGCTGAGAGATGACCAGTCCCTACTGAAGGCGCTCATTCACGAACATGAGTTATGAATCAGCACCATTCAGCTCAACCATTTTGAAGGGAACTTAATGATCCGACACACACGCCACCATCAGCTAGACATTTGAGTGAGCATGAGATACTCTCAGCCGCCAGGGCACATTGAAGACAATAAAAGACGTACCCAGTAAATGGTAGCTATAAAGTAGGTACATAGTGATCACACATGTGCTATGCAATTACACATCGTTAAGAGATTAAAATGAAATTTATACAATGCAAAGATAGTTTTTACAATCTTCAGCAGCTCCAACAATATTTTCGAATGCTAATCAATTAATTTATACGCCCCTGTGGAGCAGGACCAGCGTTGAGCCAAGCATCTTTTTCAGCGATGTGATCCCCCAACTTATATAAATATTACTTGAATATGCTTGGCTGCATAGTGTGCATTTTATACAAGATTTAAATTTCGTTTCATTCAGTTGGAGTATGTGGGGAGGTATTTTATTGTAACATTTTAAACAGTACCCCATGAAAGATGAGTCTACTTTAGCCAGTCTGAAACCTGGTTGAATTAATTTTATTGTGAAATTAATATATGTAATTTGATACTGTAATGTAGTTCTGTGAGGTACTTTTAGAAAACCTCCAATATCTAAATAAAACTCCATGGCCTCTCGAAGTTATCAGTCCATTCAGAAGGATGATTAGTAACTTAACTACTTTATCGTTGATTAAGTACCTACCTAAATACCTACCTATCGGTGACCCTCAATCGATTCTCAATTTAACCGCCACCGTAAACATAAAATGCATTATGCATTAATTCCCAATACTATAATTAAATTCTCTCAGTGAGGAAATAATTCAGCTCCGTTCGGAAAAAATACCGGATGCGTTTTATAATTCATTCAAAACCGTTTACATGAAAGTCCATTACTTTGTATTTTACTTCATATTCTCATTATAATATTAAACCTACTCCATTATTCGTCACACAAAAAAGGAATTTAAAATTATGATTGTAACTTTCAATTTTGCATTTTGTTAACCCTGCAGAAACAAACAGGGTACAACATTGTCACATACGCGAAATAGGACCTTTTACAGATAAAGTTGAAATTCAACTGAGAGTTGGTGGCAAAGAAAACGCTTCCGGTTTTCTTTGCAACTCCTGCACTTCCCTCCTCTAAATTGTATCTTATACTCTAGAATTAAGGTCCAAAATCAAACTTACGTGTTGAGACGATATTTCGTACCCGCTGCGTCAACATTGGCCAAGTCATGAGTGTTGGGGACAAGCAACGCATCTGCAAACAAACAAAATACTGTTATAGATATATATAGTGGTATTGACGTTAGTCTTGCAAGCTGAGGTTGTTATACTGGGAACATTGAGAATTTTTTATAGGGTTTTTTTTATGCTGTGTATTTTATATTGTTGTTTTGGAAAACTGACAATCAATGTTACTGTGTACATTATGTAGCGAAGTTAACTTCAAACATAAGACCAGTCTCTGTTGAGCTAAGTTTGAAGTTTGATACTACGAGTATCATCTATATTATATATATTGTATATTTGACGTTAATTTTGTTAAACAAATCTAGTCAGTTATTTTATAAATTGTTGTAAAATATAACAGACGGTAATTACAACTTTTTTTTCTTTTTAGTGTGAATTTGACCAAATTGTTATACCTAGTATTAGTCATAACCTGCTTATAAATTAAATTTCGACAGTTTTTCCACAAAAAGACTGTCAGACGTCAACTTTATTCCACGAATAAAATGTTATCTGACTTTGGTAAAATTAGCCCTTAGTCGCCAAGCAAAATCAGCACATTGAGGCAATCTACAAAATCGGTCGGTTTGTTACTGATTTAACAATGATCTCATGTCTAAGAGCTTCATTCGTGTTTGAAACTAGTTTGAAAAACCCTAAATAAAAACATGAGAAAAGCTGTAAACTTCCATAAGCATCATTATGGTCTCACGAAATGTATAATAAAGAAAAATCATTTTCTAAGTAGCTAAAGTATTCTAACCTTTTTTCTTCATAACTCCCAAAAAACCCAACAAAAAATCTATATTTCCTGAAATCTGATTTGAATTTCGTAGTTCGGGTATTTCACGACCCAAAACCAACAAGTCGTAACAAGCAAAGTTGTTATAATCCGAATTAAAAGCCTCTTTGATAAGTAACTGAAGTCATTGTGGTGAAAGTTTTGAAGCTATTTTCGTGAGGCGTCTATAACTTCGTTTGATTTGGTTTTGAGGATACAAGTATTTAATTATTTCATAATTAATATACTATCACGTGTGAGTTTCCTAAAATATAACAGAAGACGGTTTGGCAATTTTTTACAGATGTCAGCTTAGTTTCCAGATTTTAGAAAAATGAATATTTCCACCGAAAAGTGTCGAAACAAAATTCAGTCTGTCTCTAAGAGTAACACACATACATATTTTTCTAAAGTACGTAGAACTGTAACTTGAAGAGATACAAATATAACATGACAAGAGAAGCGTTTCTGAGCATTTTGTTCAGAGTAAGTCAAGAAAGACGAGAAGGTTGATCGTTTCTGGTGTAATCGTACGTACAAAAAAACTTGTTGCTGAAATATACTTTAAAACTAATGAATATAGAATAGTATATTTTAAAGTTGAGTTAAATTTATTGAAAATAACCTACAAACTTACATATTTTTACGACACTGAGATGAAAGCAAACTTGGACAAGTTAAGGCGTCCACACATCATTCTTATAAAACTAGTGTAGTGTACTAGTTTAGAACCTCCATTATGTGGCACTTACGCATTAATAAGGTTGTGTACTCGCCACCGAAAAAAAAACACAGTGTAAAAAACTTCTCCACTACACAAAACAGTAGGGCAACGTATTCAGTCTGTTTGCATACGGACGATGCTCTGTGTTCATTAAAATGCATGAAGTTATGTCATTCGGAGCATAGAGTAGTTGGTTGCGGTGTATTATGCCTATGTGGAACGTGCATCAGTGAGGCCTGCAAATTGTGGAGATAAGAAGATTGTGTTTATTGGTGACAAGCTGGTTGTTTAATTAGTCTTTGCATTCTTAATTATTGGGATAGAAGTAAAGTAATAGGAGTATTTTATTTGGTATTTAGTAGGCCATCCCAATGATAGGCACAATCGGCATGCTATCAGTAACTTGCCAAGTGTTGTGACTTACTATATCCTAAGAAGTCCCGAGCTATTCTTTACAGGGGAAAAATGAAAAAATAACTTTAAAAAAATATTAAGAATGTAAAATAAAATAAAAAAGAAGAAAAAATATGAAATGAAGATGAATGATGAATGATGAATCATTATGAGAATGAAATGAATAAAAAGGAGGTAAAATGCGCTTGCTTTACACACAGCAAGCCCATTTTTCGGTCGAAAGTTCACCGGGAAATTGTTCATTCGGGGGAACGTTTTTCGGGAAATCTTTCTTTCGACGAACCATTCATCGATGTAACAATCATTCGGTTTAACGTGGACTTGTGTTCGGGTTAACGTGACGCCCTCAACATATTTACCCAGAAAACAAACTAAATCAAAGCAAACATGCAAAGCTGTCTGCCAACCTTCGGCAGGAGACGCACTATTACAAAAAGGAGAAAAAATAACTGTTCATTATCATACTCAACGCATTAACATAGCTCAACGGATGTCAATATTCGTTTTACATGGTGCACCATATCATACTCGCTCAAGCAGCACACACTGGGTTGTGTAGGTCAGATAGGTAGTCGCTCCATGTAAAATACCGGTACCCAGCGGCCGCCCACAACATATGTAGTTGAAAAGGCCAGGCAGTTGACAATGAAGCGGCATCCACTCGAAAACAAAAGACTATCGCCTCTGGGTCTGCCTATCTTTGCCTACTGCGCTTTTATCACTGGCTAAGAGAGGTTCTTTTACGATGTGTAATAAAAACAAGTTGCTGAACAAAAAACAGCACTTTTTAGTTCAAATGGTTTCCGTATGCTAACTTGCTTAAAGCTGAATGTATGTGAATGTTTTAATGAATTACGTATTAGTGTGTCAACGTGTTTTTTTTTTTTTGGAAGCAATGTTTTTTCGGCAGTTTGAAGGCGAAACTCAGTGGAAACGCTTTCTGTTTTATCTTTAAGCGCTTTATGTGGATTATTTGGTTCTTATTTGTGGTAAAGAGATGAGCTTTACGTAAATTCAGTAACGGTAGATCTTCTTTTTTCTGCCAGAGTGTTTCTCTCTGTTTGTGAGTTTCCCGAGAATCAACTTATCGGTTTACATTATCGTTCTTTTCATTCATAATGTTCTTTGGTTAGACGTTAGTCTATTATAATTAGTAAACGTGAACATAGCTAGATGTTGAGCTATCATTGATGTAATTACAAAATCATGGTTGCTTGCTTTTAGTTTAGAGTCCATAGCTTAAAATCTTTTCAATTCTACATATTACCTTGTAGATCAAAATAAGTTAAGTTAATCAAATTAAGTTTACTTCAGAATGACTAGTACTAACGAAAAAATACAATTTAATTTTCAGATTGTAGCGCAAACTGTACTTTGTGTCAGTTTTAAAGTTATTTTTGCAAAAACTAATTTGTTTACCTACATTTTTGTAAACTAAATTGCGAACGCAGCTAGTCAGCTAGCATACCGTCAGCTAGCGAGCGAGCGAGCCGAGCCAGCGAGCATCGTTTCACCTCTTTTCATACTTCGGTTCACACCCCGAACTACAGAGATAAGATACGTCTGCGATATAAACGATGCGAACGAAATATCCGATGATGCCAGCGATGCTATTCGTTCACCTCGTTAGCGTAGCTTAGCTTTGTAAATCGCGGGGTGAACTGAATTATGAAAAGAGGTGAAACGATGCTCGCCCGGCTCGCTCAGCTCACTCGTTTGCTCGCTAGCTGGCGGTTTGGCCTGCACTTGAGACGGAACGCTCCCCTCGCTCTCCCACCCGCCTTCCCACTCACTCGCCCGTCCGTCCGTAGTTTTCAGTGTGAACCCACAATGTTTAGCTCGCTAAACATTGTGGGTTACACACTTACTTTATATACTCGTAGTTTCCCTCGCCTCGCCTGCCAGCTCGCTCGCTCGTTCGCTACCTGGCGGTGTGGCCTGCGCTTAACATAACATAACCGACTACATTACTAGCGTACAGCTTATCAGCTCAAGGTATTTAGACCAATACATAACACGGTCGGGATTGTCAGTAGCATGTATGGTGCTAAATAAGTACACGCCTATTACACTACATATCCACTACACACAAAAGAATACGTCCTAGTTCTAAACACTGTAGGTCCCAAAGGTATTGTAGACTAAATGACAGATCATCACAGAAGTAGACATATCATCGTACATTACCTATTACTTTTTGATCTTTCTCCGTGGATAGCCTAATAGTTCATGAGAATATTTAAAAAATCTCTTGTCACTTATTGACCGACCTGGAACACTGTCAGTTCCTTATACCAAAGGCTTATAACTTTAAGTGCATTACAATTAATATCAGAAGTATGCAAAACAAATTGACCATTTCGTTGTAGCTTTAAAAGGTTTAAATATCGAATTAGATGCAATGGTTCTCACAGAATGCTGATTGCACGAAACCTCTATAACTATAATATGAAGTTTCGAGGGATATAATTCATATCGCACAACGAAATATAAAAATAAAGCTGAAGGTGTCTTATTTTATGTAAAAGAATGCCATGAAGTCGTCGTTACTGAGCATGAGATAGACGATACAAACTGCCTTATGGTTCCACTTGGTAATGATAAATGATTTTATTTCTGTAAATAGGTTTGTACAAACACTTTTACACGTCATTCATATTTTAAAAACAAGATGAGGTGGTCGTTTCCTGTCTGACTACTATGAAAAGAAAGGCCGAAACAAACTCAGAGGACACAGTCTCTTTTAAAGTCCAGAAATAATCTTGGTCAGATTATGTGAAGACCATGTAGATTTGTGTCAGAAATGGTCTTTTGAGGATAAAACACACAGATTGGGTGGACCTGTCTAGTCAGTGTACGCATTTGTCAGTAATCGTGCAGCTGATGCTCAGCTCGCGGTGGCTCTATTAATCTATCCGGCATTTATCAGTGCCTTCTTTTAAAGGTTAACAAACTTCTTAGTGTCACTAGATGAGAACTTAAATCAAGTAAAGTCGATTTCGGTGCTGTAATCACAGGCGATTTTAACATTTAAATTTAATTCTGTTAGATACCTACTTTATTGATATTTGTACACCGTCCGTCGCAAAACACAGTGTACTTAATATTTTATTTGCAACACCTGTTTTACATAATTAATGTTACACAAATAAAAACTTTGACATTTGACTTTGAAATTTAATAATATAAAGTTGATCCTGGATTTAGACGGTTCAATCTTCTCTAGTCACACGAAAATACCACACACCGAAGTCAAGGTTGGTAGTGTGTTTGACTGCTTAAAACCCTGATTGATGTATGCACCCATCATCACGCGTGAAGGCTTTTTTGTGATAAGTTAATGACTAACAATAGTGGTCCTACTTCTAACTTCAAACATACCGTTTCGATACTCGTTCCCGAGAACGTTTATATGAATGCAACCAGTGTTTTTCATTCTAAGTGAATAATTGTATACGGTTTTTGAAAAATAAATATCTTAAAGTCTTAAACCATAAAACGGTTCCAATACCTTCATTTAAAATCGACATTTATATAAGACAAGCGTCTAAGAGCTATATTTGGGTTGAAGCAAATAGAGTCATGTCATCCATTCTTTAGGAAATATAAAACAATATACAACACTTCAATATATTACAATTCTGTATATTTGTTTTCAAAAGTAAGAGACTTTTCAGCAACCGATAAGCTACTATGCCCCACGATCTATCTATACTAAAGTTATTTCAACTGAGGATAAATCTCACATTTACAAGTAACAACAGCTATATTATGTGCATAAAATTGTATAACAAAATACCAAATTCCATAAAAACGCTACCATTTTCTAGATTTAAAAATAATTTGTCAAGGTTTTTAATTGAAAAATGCTTGTATAGTGTACATTAGTTTTTAGATTATAAATTGTAAGTTATTGGAAATTGCACGATTATTTTAAATTATTTTTGTTATTATTATTTTGGCGTATCTTTCCCATTATTCACATGATCATTATTGACATTTATGATTATTATTTTTTCATTATTATTTTGACATTTATTTAATTCAGTAATATTTTTTTTATGGGTTTATCTGTTTAATGACTGTAAGATTATGGCCAATTTATTTTTTATTTTTTATATGTAATGTTAGGTATTTTATATTTGCACGCTGAAATTAAAGGCAGAATAAGAGAACAAAGGGAAATGCCCATTTGAAGCCCTCAGTGTACATTAGACTAGAGAAAAAATACTTTATGCATTAATTTTGCCATATTAAAATATGTATTTACTTTCTTCCAAATGTGTGCCACTACAATCTATAACAATTCGAGTAAAAAAGTAACTCTATTGAAAAAACAAGAAGTTTTCTGATTTTGACGTTCGCTGGAAAAATATTGCCCGCATCAAAATCATATTTTAAGTATTATCATTAATCAATCGATTTGAATCGATTTATAAATAAAAACGATAACCTCAATGGCATACCCACGGGACTTTACTGGTAATGTAATAATAAAACAAATAAAAGTAAATATACATGAAAATAAAAACTAACATGTACTCGCAAAAAAAAAAAAAAACAGCCGTCACGGGACGGCTGGCAGATGTGAAACATCGAAACTATCTTTATAGTGGCGATGCGTCGCCACGTCAACAATCGGTTTAACCCACGGCTATAGATGTTTCTCATCAAAAAGAAAAATAAATCAACTATCGGTTATTTAAAAAAGTAATCGATATATCGTGTATTTCGTGATAGTGACAACACTGAATTGAATCTGACAAGTGACACTTCGCTTGTTGCGCTCAATGTGGATGTGTTTTGATTTTTCTTCGATTACTTTTACTGCGACCTGACTTTCTTATAGGGACTTGATTCGGTTTTTTACCAAGGACTTTCGCTTTGTTTTATGGATTTTGTACTCACCTATAGCGATAACTTTTGGGTCTGGAATCAAGGATCACTGTTGCATTCGATTTTGATACCGATCAGTAACGTTTTATACAATGACTGAAGAACATTGTGTGAATTTTGGTTTTAACCTGACTGAGATTCAAAATCATACCTTGCCGGGGCAACGGTATATATAGTAAGTATTGAAATATGTAGAGAACAAAATAGCAACCTACCAAGCGAATTAATGAAAACTGCTGGCTTTTGCGTGCCAAACTACAAAGTAGACATATAAGCCGTAAGGTATATGTTGTGTACATTAAAATAAATAATAATAATGCTGGCAGAGAGGCAATTGATGGATACTATTGTAATTGCAAAATAGGAAAACGCACGGTAGGTTGTTGTGCACATACCATGACTGTGCTTTACACATATAGGTTGGGCAAAATATGAATCAAATATAATAATAATAATTAATAATATTTAGCAGGCAACACCAACGTCAACAAGTCACAATTTTTTTATTCATAGTAATTTTCTCACAGTTTTATTAGTTTTAGACACAGTTTATATATTTTATATGAATACGGACAATCGCAAAACCCAAATAAATACTAAAATATTTAAAAAAAAGTAAAATGAACGAGTATTTCAAATATTTCCAGCAAAAACTACCGATTCGGAGGTGACATCTGTCATGCCACCTCCGATAAAACAAACAACAACTAAAAAATACTAATGAATATTAAAGTATGTTGACGAGATCTGCTACGAGACGAGCACGCCCATCACCTCCGGACTCTTCGCTCAGCTCCGCCTCGCCGCCGCCGGTATCCAGCCCCACCGTGAGCGCTGTGACGACACCGGCAGCGGTAGTTGCGTCGAGCTCGAGCGACGAGTATTTCTCTCCGCCGACGTCGCCAACACCTGTACGTCGGCAGGGGAGAGGCCGGCCACCGAAGAGCTTGGGACTTAGGGGCCATCCGGCCCCGAGCCGGGTCCCCGCTGCCGGTGGTTGTGTGCAGCGCATGAAATGGACTCAGTCTATGAACGAGAACGTCATGCGCGCATATTACAGGTCTACAGAGGGGGGAACTAACCTCACTCCGTACCGTGATAGGATGCTGTCTCTGTTTCAGGAACTTGAACCAACCGTCAACGTCTCGGCCCAACGACTGTCGGATCAGGTGCGGGTCATCCAACGCAGCCATAGGTTGGACGATGCTGCACTTGATAGGCTGCGCTCAGAACTGAGCAACCATATCGCCTCGAGACCGGCACAAACCGCGGTACAAGCATCGACCATTGATGAAATACAGCCGCGGTCTAATCATGGTGTAGAACTGGAAGATGATAGGGTTGCTTCAGTAAGTAGCCAGTGCAACGCCCGATTGAGGAGCGCACTGGAGGATGCATTCCGTGAGTACAGATCCACTCCGACCGAAATTAGACCCCGATTACCACGCCTGCCTATGCACAAAAAAAATAGGGCGCTGGTGTGTGCCCTGGACTCGCATCTTAAGAATGTGTTTGAGAGCAGCGAGAATCTCGTTGATACACATTCGATCCTGTATTGCGCGGCTGTTGCGGCATGTCGTTTAGCGAACGTCAAGTTCCCAAACTGTGATGGGGCTACTCGACAAAAACCTGCCGTACCAGCCTGGCAGTGCAGGATCGAGCGTCGTATCGATGAGGCCAGGGTACTCATCGGCAAACTATACTGCTTCAGGGAGGGCAATACACGACCATGAGTGATGCGCTTTGTGAGGCGGGCATTCTCGGGGACTGAAATCAGCCCTCAGGAATACATGTCCCGTGTCACAGAGCGCATCGACTTCCTGAAGCAGAAAGTTTGTGCATGGGCGAGCCGTATTCGGCGGTATAAGCGGCGGGTTGATCGGTACACACAGAATCGCATGTTCCAGAGCGATGAGAGATGGGTATATAGAGCTTGGGAGCGACCTGAACAAAATGTGACAGATGAGTGCCGCCCGGATGATGCCGCCACGATTACATTCTGGCGCAACATCTGGTCAGTGCCCGTCTGTCACGTTGAGGCTGACTGGATACGGGATGTCGAGCAGGTGTGTGAAACTGTACCAGAAATGGAAGCGGTACTGATTACGCCTTTAGACGTCACCAAAGCAGTCCGTCCGTTACCGAATTGGAAATCACCGGGACCGGACGGATTGCACAACTTTTGGTTGAAATGGCTAATTAGTTCACACACCTGCCTGGCATCTCAGTTCCAAGCATCCTTAGAGTCCGGGTCGCTTCCGCAGTTTCTAACAACAGGCGTTACTCATCTGCTCCATAAGTCCGGTAGTTCCACGGATCCCAAGAATTATAGACCGATTACGTGTTTATCAACGATCTATAAACTTCTTACATCCATTCTGAGAGCGAAAATTAACACGCACATTGATAATAACTCGATTATGTCAGCCTCTCAAAATGGATGTAGGAACGGATCCCGTGGTACTAAGGAGCTACTCCTCATCGATATGGCCATTAGCCAACAGGTTCGTCGATCCTGCAAGGATTTGTCGACATGCTGGATTGATTATAAGAAAGCCTACGACTCAGTGCCACATACGTGGCTCATGAGGGTGCTGGAGTTGTACAGGATAGATACAACTCTACGCACCTTCCTTGGGTCGTGTATGAGGCAATGGAGGACGGTTCTTCGCTATCCAGGGTGTCGACAGATCCAGGGGAATGATGAGCCTGTATGGATTAAACGGGGAATATTTCAGGGCGACAGTTTGAGTCCACTTTGGTTCTGCTTAGCCCTGAATCCTCTAAGTACACTACTGGAGGATTCAGGTCTAGGTTATCGGTTGAGGAGAGGTGGTCAGCTCATATCTCACCTCCTCTACATGGATGACTTGAAACTCTTTGCCCCCAACAAATTGCAACTGATGAAACTACTGAAGGTAACTGAAACTTTCAGTAGCGCCATCAGGATGGAATTTGGTGTGGACAAATGTGCAGTCATGCATGTAAAGCAAGGTGAGATTATGGAATCCGAAGGAATTCAACTTTCGGATTCCATACACCTTAAATCTCTCTCCTCATCCGAAAGCTATAAGTATTTGGGTATGTCGGAAACGTTAGGCATCAATGTTGCTGACATGAAGCAATCGCTGAAGGAGCGATTCTTTGGTCGCCTGAGGAAGGTATTAATTAGTCTTCTTTCAGGCGGAAACAAGGTTCGCGCGTTCAACGGTTGGGTCATGCCAGTATTGATGTACTCTTTCGGCGTACTCAAATGGACTCAGACCGAACTCGACGCCCTGGATAGGAGGGTCCGTACACTGCTGACCGCAAACCGGATGCATCACCCACGATCATCGGTGATGAGACTGTACATACCGCGGAAGTGCGGGGGTCGAGGCTTTTTAAATGCAAAGACCCTCCACAACCGCGAAGTGTGCAGTCTCAGGGAATATTTTTTAAAAGCCGAAGTGGGTATGCACCGTGATGTGGTAGCAGTGGACAAGGGCCTCACCCCGCTCTCCATGGCTAAAGAGAACTGGCGCAAACCTGTGGTACTTACTACCGATGACCGCAAGGAGGTATGGCAAAGCAAGGAGCTACACGGACGCTTTTATCGGGCTCTTCACGAGCCCGGTGTAGATTTCTTAGCGTCCGTATCCTGGCTACGTTTTGGTGACCTTTTCGGGGAAACCGAAGGTTTCGTCTGTGCAATTATGGACGAAGTTATCTTGACGAATAACTACCGGAGACATATTATGAAAGACGGGACGGTTGACGTGTGTCGGGCATGCCATCGTCCGGGTGAGTCCATCAGACATATTGTCTCTGGTTGTTCTCGTCTGGCTAACGGCGAGTACTTGCACAGGCATAATCAAGTAGCCAGGATTATTCACCAACAACTTGCTTTGAAATATAAACTAGTGGATTCTGAGGTACCGTATTACAAGTATGTGCCCGACCCAGTTCTCGAAAATGACCATATGTTGTACTGGGATCGGTCTATCATTACTGACAGGACTATTGTCGCCAATAAGCCTGATATAGTGGTGATAGATCGATTAGCGCGCCGCACAATGATTATCGATATTACCATTCCGCATGACGAAAACCTCTTGAAAGCTGAGAAAGAGAAACAAATTAAATATCTCGACTTAGCACACGAGGTTGTTGACATGTGGAATGTAAGTTCGGCTGTCATTGTGCCGATTGTCATATCGGCGAATGGCCTGATGGCCGAAAGCCTCGATCAACATCTCTCGAGGCTTTCGTTAGGCGGTTGGGTCAAGGGCCTGATCCAGAAGGCAGTTCTCCTCGATACGGCTCGCATCGTGAGGAAGTTCCTGTCTCTGGAGCCCTAACCACCGGTAGCTTGGACCCTGCTCCCGATACCGGCGGACCACTATTTTTTTTATATTTTTAAATGTTTTTTCTATGTTTTTATAAAAATATTTAAAAATGTATCTAGATAAGTATATAAATAAATAAACGAATAATAATAATAATAAAATAATGTGTTAAGCATAGGTCAGAGTGGCACAAACATGTTTAGCTAAGACATAACATAGCATGCAAAAATTTAATGTTACAGGGTCATTATAATTAAGGTCATTAAATCAGGGTCAGGGTCATTTAATTATTATATACCCTCCTGCGCCATTTTTATGATTTGCTAATTGTATATGAAAATGAAGAGAATATAGTTAGTTAAAATAGCAAATGTGTTTTTTTGTATACCCTAATAACTACAATTGAAAGAAAGAAAGAAAAATATTTTATTTGGGACACGCACAGGAAATACAAAGAGTAAAGCATTTATAACTAACAAAATTAACAATAAAAACAACAATAAACAATTAAAAAAACCTGTGCGAGGCCAAATAGGCTCCTATCTCAGCATAAAGCATATCATATTGAATAAAAATATAATTATTAAGAATTCCTATCATAATCAATTATCAAGCATTGAAAACAGAAAAGTTCTTAAATTATATCATAGTCCGTCCCACACCTTTTCTTAAAGAAAATTAACCTCAAACGTTTTTTTTTTTGAAGTACTGGCATCAATTTGAATAAATTTTTTAGGTATCCATTACCATTGAGATTTTAAAACACTCCATTTTTATAGTAATATTTGATGTCCATCTTGGGCCTACGACAGTATGGAGAGTAGGCATTCCCCTATACATTTTACCAACCTCCTGTACCTTATATAAGCAAATAAATGATTTTGATTTGATTTTGAAGCATTACGTCTTTAATGATACACCCAATTGGAAATTCCGGAACCAATTTCCTCTACTTATTTGTATTCGATTAAGGCTCGTATACAGGATGTTTCAGAAATATATCGTGTTCATACATCAGCGTCACTCGCCGTAAGAAACGTATTAAGGAATTGGCGTGAAAAATGACTGGCATTTACCATAAAGGGAAAATATAATAATGCGTTTTTAGAACCACCAGTGTGTGATGTTATACTTGGTGAGTAACGGGTTCCTATAAATTACTGACCGTTATTGAAACAGTCCTCTTTTCTACCGATAATGATAAATGTTCGTTAAAATTTTGTAGTCGCAGTTTTCCTTCATAGTTCTGTTTTGTACTCAACTATCAACTATCATCCTATGATAATAACTTATTTATTACGTATTTTGATGGACATCTTTTTAACCGACTTCACAAAAAGGAGGAGGTTCTCAATTCGTCTGTATGTTTTTTTTTTTTTTTTTTTTTTATGTGTGTTAGCTCATAACTTTTTTCTGGGTGAACCGATTTGGATGATTCTTTTTTTATTTGATAGGTGGTGCTTCACATGTGGTCCCATTTAAATTTGATCAAGGTCTGACCAGTACTTTTTGAGTTATCTTTAATATTGCATATTTTTTCCACTTAGTTTATATAGATGATGTGTTAATAATTTCCTGTCACTGTTATTTACACACCAAGTAGTGGTATAAGAATTTGTGTGGGGTAGGTACCGCAACTAAAAAGTGAAAAATAAAAACTTTTTTACAAAAAAACAACCGACTTCCAAAAAAAACACTAAAAGACGTGAAAAATAACTTTAATTTCGGAAGTCGGTGACCAAAAACGAAAATACAAAACCAGACACCGACTTCCGAAATTAAAGTTATTTTTCACGTCTTTTAGTGTTTTTTTTGGAAGTCGGTTGTTTTTTTGTAAAAAAGTTTTTTTAAACGGAATATAAAACAAAGTCTCTTTTTGAGTCTCTCTGTGTGACCGCGTTGTTATTCTAAAATACGCAGCGGATTTTGATGTAACTTTCGCCGCCATTTTGCGAATTTATTCCGTAAGGTTTATTTCTGTTTATGACATGTTAATATTTAACTAAGATAAAGCACAGATCCCCATGCTATGACTGCACCGCATCGCTAGATGTAAGTACATACCCTTGTGAAGCAGGCGCCTCAATGAAGTATAGGTAGTTCTGTAGCAAACAACATTACCTGTCGCCATAAGGAGTATTTGTTGATATTGTTCTAGACTCAAAAACTTCTTTATCAATCCGTTGGTAAATCGAGACAGTTACGATCCGTTTATGAGATAGAAGTTTGACATAGATAATTAACGGAATGCTGTTAGAACGTCAATCAGATTTAGTATAATCTACATAGTAGGTATAGTCATTACGTACATAATTATGTTCGTAATCTATGTATATGTACATAGATTAAGATTATTGGAATTTATGCGTCAAATTAGGCTAATCGGATTAGTAGATATGTACAGTCAGCCTCAATAAGATGTATACATCTACATAATTTGTGTTCCATAATTAAATACTGTATCAATGTATGGCTACACTTAAGTACGTAATATGTAATATTATTTGTGGCTACACTTTGATACTATATCATGGAAATGGATTCTTGTAGTATATATCTTTTTGAGGCTGACTGTATTTACTTCATCTCTTGTGTAAGTATGGATCCATCAATGAACATTCAATTTTAAATTTTACACTTATTTCAATAAAATTGATTCAAAAATGTGAGTATTAATACCTATTAATAATCACTTGTTTGAAACAACTGACTAGGTAATATTTTACGATGGCATGAGTCTATTAAACCTGTCCAGCAGTAGATTGCAATAGGCTAAGTTAAGTGATCGATCCATACTTACACAGAAGATGAAGTAAATACATTCAGCCTCAAAAATATGTATACTTAGACAAGAATTCATTTCCATGATATTGTATCAATGTGTAACCACAAAAAATATTACACAATTTTAGTAAAAAATATTCTTTACGCACGATACTCCTGTCAAACGCCATAAAAATAAATCTTTAACATATAACTTAAAAGCAACAATGTGTGACGCTCCACATAATTCCATAATAATAATAACATTATAACAGTAATTTCTCTCTTACTTGATAATATAACAAAGTCGAGACTTATCAAGGACCAATTTTGGAACCTCAAAAGGATTCGCGGAAAGATTATTTCGACAATATGTTTAAGTACAAAGAGTTTCTATGTGCATGTTTATATAATTATACATAATTTTATGTATATTTGATACATACTTAATGAGATAGGGGTGAGGAAAAGGGGAGAAGCATTTGGTGTTGACTGGTAGCTAATAGATTGCTGGTTTTTTGTGCTATCTTAAGTAAGTTGCATAATGCGATGGTTCAGGTTAGAATATCTTTATGTATAAATAGCTTTTACAAAGTCAATAAGAATCTATTGACTTAAGTGCTTAAGGACTTGTTTAGTATACAAATAATAAGTATTTGATAGTTTATTTTAGTCATTTTGTTTCTTTCATGGTGTTTCTTAGTATTTAAGTCATAATTATTTTGTATTGTTTGCTTCATGAGATTAATCAATCAGACCCACTTCGTTTTTAATCGAAAACAGTTACGCTACTGTTAACAAAATAAACGAAATAATTGTTTTGTATTACATCGATGATTAAGAAAGATGAAGTAGTTATGTGTTTTTTAATTAGTTCTAACTAAGGCTTCGAGTTTAGTTCTTCCAAAATCACGTTGAAGTTTGTGATATAAGCTAGTTTCGATTGTTCTTAACACTCCCCATCCCGTCACACTCCACTTCCCATCTTACTATTATTCCCCATCGTACTATTATTCCCCATCGTACTATTATTGCTGCCCATACTATGCACAACAGTATCAACATCATTCATTAAAACACGCCATAAACAAATCTCAATTCACATAACCCAGAGAACTTCAAAGGATTCATTAATCCCGTGCATCCTACAAACGCGCACATCAAAGGGTTGAACCAAAATATTGCAATATTCCCCACTTTACTATTGCAATGATAATAATGTACGGAAAAAACACAGCGAAATGACAGGACTCATTAAAATTTCTACAGACCGATGAGTTTATGAGTATCGTTGTAAACAAAGCCGGGTTTTTTGTGAAAATAAAAAGTTAAGGTTTTTTTTTCTTCTCATTTTGATGTTTCTATCTGTCATTCATTATGCTGGTTACAATTTGTTCCGTCGGAAAATTATGCTGTTTAGTTGTTGTTTTGTTTTATTATTAATTTTATTTTTGTTTGATCTGTACACATTTAAAATTTTCGTAAAAAATAACTGTTTTTCGGTAGTGGCTTTGTGATCCAAAATAGTGTATTTTGACTAAGGTGGAAATAGATGATTTTTATTTCAGTTTTCAGTTGGTATCATAAGCTTCTCTTTAAAATTAGTATTCCTGTTAAATATTAAAGTGACTTTCACATTAAGATATACCTACAGTATATATGATTAGGTACCTACCTACTATTTTGACTATGGATTATGAGTTCTGATTTTATATTCCATCTGAATTTTATATTTTCCATTTATTTTTCTTCCCGACGAGTTAAGCAAAGAGGTTATAAGTAACCTAACTAACCTTTCTAAAACATTTTTTCCACATTTTCTATTACTTTGTCAACAATTGGTCTTGCTCGCAACAAATCAGCTACAATTGTTGTCTCGGCAGCCCCAAATTGAAATCCAAATTCAATTTACGATGAAGAATGTTGTTTTGAAAAATAATGTTTGTGTACTTCGCTGAAGTTGATAAAATTATTTGAAAACTAGTGGCTTTCTAGCTATAAATACAATTAATAATGTTCAGTTTCATAATGCAAGGTTATAATTAAACAGGTAGGTTTTATTTTTACCCTATTTTATTTTAGCAGTGATATTCCACCTGAAAATAATTGAATTTACAGGACTAACGCTGTTAAAATATGTGCATAAAGAAGTTAGATTAAAACCATAATCACTGATTTCTCGGATATAAAAGCCACTAAAAATATTTGTATATTAAGAACAATTAACAACAAGACTAGCTGTTGCCAGCGACTTCGTCTGCGATCTATGATGAAAAGTAGCCTATGTTCTTACTCAGGCCATGGTCTATCTGTGTGCCAAATTTCATCCAAATACGATTTTGCGTGAAAGAGTAACAAACAAATACCCATCCATCCATCCTCACAAACTTTTATTGCAGTATTGTTTTTTGTAGAAACATTGTTAGATTAGGCCGACTAGGCGAACCAAATGTGTAATAATGTTTTACTTCATTTATACAATTACGCATGCAGCTTGTTTTTTTTGCACCTTGACATTCTACAGCATAGATTGGTATAAGTGAGGATGTTACTCACATTCACAAATGAGGATGTTATGACAAATTAGTAGATACTAGTCATCTTCGTATAAGCCCCTTGTTTTAAACCACTTTTTTCTGGGAATCACTCGGTACAATAAAAATTCAGCGTTAAATCGTTTTAGGGTAAGCCAAATAAATCTCTCGCAATAAGGTCAAAAAGAATTAGTCTCCTAGGACCAATTCTAAAAACCATTGCCTTTTCAGCTATACAACTTACTTTACGAAGAAGGAAAACTTTTAAGAGCGAAATAAAAGATCGATTCTTTGCAAAATGCAATTAAAAAATAAAATAATTCATAACATACCATCACGCCTGTATTCCCAGAAGGGTTAGGCAGAGGTGTACCTATAGTACACGCACATTTCGCCAGTTATGTTTAAGTCCCATGTAATAGGGGGCGAGCCTATTGCCATCAACCGGGCACAAATCTAGACTCCGGGCTGCTACCGAGAAATTCCAGATGGAAAAACCCAATAACACTTTGCCCGACCCGGGAATCGAACCCAGGACCTCATGCTCAGCAGTAGCGCTTGCGACCACTAGACCAACGAGGCAGCCTAAAATATATCAATTGTACGTTTATTTGCACATGAATTCATGCCTGAAAAATCATTTAAAATCAAGCTTTATGAAAGGCACCAAACAAATGGGACCGCCAAACTTCATCTCGAATTAATTTCGTGGTATAATTAAAACATTGCATTTCCTGCAAAATTGAAATGCTGTTTTTCCAGAACTGGGCTGTTATGGAAATTATTTAGTGAATAAATATAGGCATTATGTTTACCTGCCCAATGTTCTGGGGGTAAAAAAGGTATATCGATAAAGATCGCTTAAAAAAAAACCTTGTTTTCTTTATGGGCATACATAGAATAATGAAAAATTACCATTAATCCAATTCAATTTATGGACGACTAGATTTTGCGCGCGTCTTCGCCCGCGAATTTTTATCCTACAGGAACATACTACAGAGATAAAAGTATTCTACGTCGTTAGTACCAACTTACCCAAGTCCCCCTTTTCAGCCTTTAAGGACTGAAAATGTAACAGGCAGACAGAGTAACTTACGGTGAGTTGCACGAAGCCAACATTAGTTTAACGGAGACTTTAAACTGATGCTGTCACTTTCTGTTTGATACAAAATGTAAGGGATGGCATGAATTTAAAGTCTCCGTTAAAATAATGTTAGTTTCGTGCAACTCACCGTTACTCATTTATAAATGATAAATGACTTTATTTCTGTAAGTAGGTTTGTATAAACACTTTTATTTGTCAATCACATTTTTTAAACTAGATCAGGTCGGCGTTTCCTATCTGACTACTCTGAGAAGAAAGGCCGAAACAAATTCAGAAGTCACAGTCTTTTTTAAAGTCCAGACATAATCTTGGTCAGATCATATGAAGACGATATAGATTGATGTCTGAAATGGTCTTTTTATGAAAGAACCACACAGATTGAGAGGACCTGTCCAGGCAGTGCACGCATTTGTTGGTAATCGAGTGCAGCTCAACTCAAAACTTAAGGAGCTCAATGATTCGACGAAAAATACCAAAGAAAGTACATTTGGGTAGGCCGCTTAAATTACTCAAACTGCCAGACCGAGATTAAGATTAAAACTAATTGAGAAAAATACAATGGCCCACTATAATATCAGTACCAAAGTACGAATTTTACGTAAGTAAGTGTGGATGTGGCTGCTAGGTCCAATATTTTGTTAGTTTTAAAATGTCGATTCGTAATTTAGCAATATTTTAGGCACATTTCAAGGCTGCGTTTACAAAGGTCTAGGAACAATATTTTACAAGCTAATTAGAATTAAATCTGCAACCTATAGCACAGACATGTCTATGCTAACCCCATGTCTACGCGACTTTTATGTGTACAGGAAAAAATATTAATCTTCCTACTACACTGCCAATGTTAATTTTTTTGTGTGCACAGTAACTTTGTCAGCGAAATGATATAAAATAATTGACTACTCAGCACACTCACAACATCGTTTAAAATAATAGCTGTTTGCTAGTCAGTTAGCTACCTGTATACCTAATAGCTCGTTCGACTGTACACAGATATTAATACATTAATATACTTGTACGTGACTTACCGACATTCAGGATTGATACTGATACAAAGAAAATGAACACCTTTCCAACCATGGTGGATGATTCTGAAACAAAAACAAAACAATCGTTACTACGAGTATCGGAAATATTTCTGTTATCTTCTAGTGTTTAAAAGGAAACCATTTCAAAAGAAGAAATTAATTTAATTTTTTAATAAACATTTTTTTTTTACAATTCGGTCGTAAAACTTTAATGTACTCCTCTCCTTGACAGTAGAAGACGTACTTACGTTAGTATTCTATTTGTTGTAGCTATTTAGAGATCGTTAATTCAGCATGAAAAGTTACTACAACTAGCAATAAATGTATGGTGTATACCTACGCTGTTTGGTGGTCTCATAAGACACCCACACAATGGATAGGAATAGTTTATTTGTTGGAGGAAGACGACAATAAAATTTCTCATGAATGAGTAGGTATAATGTATGTAGGATCATTTTAAAAATAAAAATAAAATGTACATAAATTGTGTTTTTTGTAAGGACATACCATGCTCTATTATAGTAAAAAAAAACTTAAAAAATTAAAATCAAGGACTCAAATCTAAATCGAAATTAAGGATTTAGTTTTAGCTTTTGATTTTAGTGCTAACGGCGATAACTATCAGGCACCTTGACGCAGTCTACACCACAAACCCGCGGCAACCGCCGACATGGAGTCATCGTTACGTGCGGGTACAAATCGCCGACATGATTCTTTTGATATAAAGCCGCCGACACAGCCCGGGTTGGCGGGTCGGCGGGTTTGGTATGTAGACTGCTTTAGGATGGATAGCAGCCGAGACAAAATCTATTGTACCTATTATTAAAATTGATATTATAATATATATTAACATCTGTTAGTTTCCTTAAGCTTACATCTTAATAAGTGCCTAAATTAAAGCGCGCTTTGGGACTTTAAACGCTCGGCTTAGCGAGTAGAGTTGAAAATCCAACAGCGTCCTTTTTTTAGGCATTCATTTAGTTGTTGCCAAGTATTTGCACATTGGCCAGTAGGTAAACCCTGCTATCACCTTACTGGCTTAGATTTTTACCATGGCATAAAAATATAGTTGAAGGTGCTGAAAAGTTTCAGTTGATCAATGATAGGACAGACTTAGAAGTAGAGCCGAGATGGTTTGGGGCCCTACAAGGCCGACTCAGGATGCTGGTTGTGGGCTACGTTAGAAATTTTTTTTATGATAACGATTAGTAAGTGGGCACAGCATCCCAAAACAGTCTTAATAAAATACGTCTACTAGTGGATATAGTATAGACCCAAGAATTACCACAAATCTGTTTAGAGCAAGAAACAGATTGCACAACGTTGCAAGTCTTAAGAGGGCGCACACCGTTCCACGAGCGCCACTTCTTTAAAATACTATTATCTCGTGACCGAGAAGGAATTATGAATAACGGATCAATAAACACCCTCGGTAAGTGTGTCTAGAATTTTATAATACCTTTTATAAACTTTCATATTGAGACACGAAGCAACAAAATACGATCTAGAGAAATGTGGCCGCTTTTCTTTAGATCGAATTTTAACTAATTTTACCTCTTAACTGTCTCAATAATAAAAGTAGTAAGTAACATTATTCTTTTTTCTCCCTTCACAGATGGATAGAATTTATTATTTACAAAGCCCACAGAAAAGTTTCGTGTTGTTTTTGCATTGAAAATAACTTTCGAAGTTCTTATTGGTTCTTCAAGTGTACAACTTGAAGAACCAATAAGAACTTCGAAAGTTATTTTCAATGCTCTGTAAAAGCTTTTTGTACTTTTACTTGAATTTGAGTTATGCTGGATTATATCAATTGTAACTTGCATTGATAAAAGATTTAACAAAGTAACTCTTGAAATGAAATAATTGTTAATTAATATACATTTAGAACAATCAGTGAAAAAAAATACGAAAAATTTAAAAACGTCGAAGCAGTTTAAAGAACAGTTTTTTTTTTCTCTAAATATTACACCTTGTCCACGAAGTCGAAGAACGAAGCTTACAACTGGATTATGATTATTCTTTTAATACCTCTTAGGCTACAAAGAAAGGTAAGACTACTTTATTCTACAATGAACCATGAACCATTCGAAAGAGTCTCCAAATTCCGTCAAATGACTCGAAATTTGAATATTACAAGACAATACTTGGCAAAATACATTGTCTCCAAAGCCCAAAAACTCTCGAAACGTAAAAGCTTCTTTGTAACATTCATTTGAAAATCCGTAAAGCTTAACTTTTCCAATATACCGCTGGACATCAAAGTAAACAAATGTAACGGTAAAAATCTTGATCTTGAAAAAGTTTGAGCACGTCTTTATGCTTCTAAAGTAATACTTAACACGCACTTAAGGGTCGCTTTCGCAAGATATCACGGTAAGTTGGTTCAACACTTGATGTAACTTGAGTTAATGGTAACAGGACATTTTACTCTCATGGAAAAATTCTAGGAATATTTTCTTGGCTTAGAATTTATGACATGAAGAGGATTCTACAAAGTTCTTTGGCACAAAGGAAAATATATTTGAGCCAGTTCTAATAATTATGGGATGAAAGGAAATACATGTACCTAATCTGGAACACTTTCTGATAGAAGTGTGAATTTTTGAATTCGATGTTTCTTCAAGTTAATGTTTTGTTATTATACGTCTTTGTTAACATACTTCATATGTTACAAAAATACGTAACTAATTAAACGTATAACGTGGGTACGTCGTGTATCTATATTTTTTTCAATAACTTTAGTTATTTCATGTTTGTACCCAACTTTCACTAACTAAAATAAAAATATAGAGAATTTATTTTTAGAATGGAATGATGCATATGCGATTAAATATTTGAGTATGAGAGTGATTAGTTAATTTGATACTAACAATAATAATTCTCTAATTCTTTTTTGATATTATAAATTCTACTAACAATTTTGAGTCGTAGATAGTAATTAGACAACGCAACGTTGAAATTCAGTGACAAGCAAATATTAATTAGAGAATTTTATGACGTGTACTTACAAACGTCACATATTAATACAAGCTTCTTAATCCGTTCTTAATCGTAATTTATAGTAAATTTGTTGACTATTGGTACCATCATATTATACGAACGCGAACACGTAGTTTTATCTATCAAATTTTGTACAGCAAAATAACTTTGGTACTTTTACGCTCGTATTAAGAAACCCTTCCTTACTTTATGTCGCTCCCCGCTGTGGCGTCAAATAAAACATTACGTCTAGATATAAGTTTCAAGAGCAGATGTGACCAGTCGCCGTGACCCCTCCATTCTATTACTGTCTTAACATTCACTGTTTCGTGTAATGCGTTTGATATACCAACTTATGATGGATGGTGTGGTATAGCATTTTAGTGGCGGCCCGCCTGTGTACGTTTTTAGGGTTCCATCTGAATATCTATTACAAAGTTGAATAACTTTTGTGAGTTTCAAAATATGAATAGTTTTTGGAAATTTTATGAAGGGTGTCGTAAGGTTCTTGTTTGGGGTCGGTCTTATTTCAAAGTTTTATTGTTATTCTTTTGTTGGTTCGTCGTTTTAAGGGAAAGAGTGTAGAATATTTACAAAGTTTAATGAATTCAATGTTAGTTTGTTCAATCTACGGTGCTTCTCATAATTTACAAAATTAATCTAATTAAGATCTTTTTAACGGATCATTAAAACTCAATCATTATTATTATCAGGTTTCATTAATATTTATCGCGCCGTTTTTATAATTATTTGAATACGTCATTAATTATTCGGTTCACAAATATTTTCGGTGCTTTATTACTGCTCAAGTATGAATGCTCTCGAATATATTATTATTAATGTTATCAAAAACCAACAGGCAATAAACTTAATAGTGTACATATCCAAACAAGTAATACGTTAATTAATGCTTCATTTATTATTCAGTAATTATTTAAAAAGATCTAAATTATACAAGAAAACTGATAAAATATAAGAATGTTATGATTAGAGATCGGATATTCGGATGCACCAACCTAAAGTTATTTTTTAGCTATGAAAGTATGGAAGCGAGGTCTTGAAACATATTTTTGAAAAAAAAAAAACCTGGAATGCTAGGAACACCGGGAATGCATAACTAGTCGGGTGTATAGTATGGAAGATACTTCTAAACAAATATGTATTTTAAAATTAATGTTTAACCCCCGATTCAAATATGTGTATGTAGGGTGTAAGAGTAGGGGTGGTGTGTGTTAGTTAAAGTTAAGATTTTTGCGATACAAAAGTGCATTCCATATTATCCAACATCGCAACTTTAGGTGAATATGCATCTGAATATCCGATCTCTAGTTATGATATTTCATGCTGCTACACAGCAGCTACTACATTGTTATAATAGTCAGTTTCGCTATTGCAGGTTTGAGTTGCATCGTTGTATCTCGTGCGCTGTTAACAATAATAGCGTACCGGATATAACGATGACGATGAAGGTGCGGAGTACCATTTAGTTTATTAAAAGATGTTAACAGAAATACTAGTAATTTATTTTAAGATGAAATCTTACAAATTCTTGAAAAATAATAACTTTAAATTCTATACTTAACTGTAATTGCAAAACGAACCGTCCAATCGAAGTGGTATTGACAATACTCGTACAATGACATCAATAATACTTCTTCACTCGTCTTCAAGGGAAGATGAGTGAAGAAGTATTGTTAATTTTAACTTAATTCCTCCATATTACTAGTAAGACAATCCTGTTCTAAAAAGCATTTGAAAGTAAGTGACAACCCCGATACCGCCTTTCCTTTAAACCAGATCCCAAACACAAAACTATGAGATATCATAAAACATATAAAACTAGACGATATAAGGCGGGATTAACCCAACATGACCCCATGTTGGGTTAATTTTACGATGTCATACTTCAAATACTTTCATGTTGGCTATGAATGTTGCTCTATATATGGCGCGGAAGTTTGATGAGCGGGCGATATTAACATGTGATACATAGGTATGTAGACCATATTATGTGTATATGATTATTTTTATTGCTTCTGCTAGACTTGCGTCGCTTGTATATTACCATTGTTAAAAAATACGATATCAAATAGCTACATAACTGGCGAAATGTGCGTGTTCTATAGGTAACCCTTCGTGGATTACAGGCGTGATGTTATGTATGTAAATAGGTACACTGCTTTTTTTCTCTTTTGAGTGCTCAATCAAAAGTTTATTAAGGTCGACTATTCATTTGACTTCTTTGTTATACATTAATTAAAATACTATTAATATCTTCGAAATAAAATTGAACAGAATAGCATTCCTTGTTAGAATCCAAAACAAAACGATCCACTACAACAAATATAAAACATAAAAATCTAGAATTATTGACGGTTTTATCGCTAACGGCGATCTCTTCGAATAGACCATTAACCATGCAAATTGTTATTATTAGGTACTTATTGATTTATTTCCAAAACACTCAGCCTATTTTACAATTTCGTTTTATCCACACATCAAATACTTTCAGGGTTTATCTGTGTGCTGGTAAAACCAAAACCAAAAATGCTAAGAAATCCCTATTTTTGTGGAGATAAAATTTTGAGTATCCTTTTAGAAATATCTAAAACCTTAAACCAGCTTCGCATACCACTCAAAACATTCAAAAAAAGCTTCCTCAAAATAAATCGCAAAAAGCCAACAGGCGCTAAGTGAAACCGGACCCCTTTGGACAAGTGATCATGATTAATTGCTCGCTCATCAATAACGTTGTCAACGGCTAGCGATTAGCGATAGATGGCGCCACACCAATATGGGGGCTTGTTTCTAGGCTAATATAGGACGGAACATTTTGGTAACGTAATCGTAGATGGTTCTTTGGATTTGAATTCGTTCAAAATGGTGATATGAAGTGAGGGAGTAATGGTTTTGCCTTCATAATAACATTAGCAACTGAAGAATTGGTGCCATCATTATCCATTATTATTATTGAAATTGGAAGAAATTTGATTGTAGCACGAATCATTTTATTCATCAAACTTAGGTTTCGTTGATTTAACCAAAGTTATTCTTTAAGTTTTATACTTGCTCAGTTTACTCCCACAGACATTGTAGCCATATACATATTGTGACATAACTCAACAAAAATAAAAATATAAGAAAAAAAACAACCGACTTAAAATAAACACTACAAAGTGAAAAATAACTTTCATTTCGGAAGTCGGTGTCTTTGTAAATAACAGTGCAGGAAGTATTATAATATCATCAAGATACACAAAGTGGATTAAATACATATTATCGAAGCTAATCAAAAACTACTCAAGGAAAGTTAATAAAATTTATACGGAACTACCGCCCAAGCTTTTTCTACCAAATGCAAACAAAATTTCCAAAATCAGTGCACAATTGACGCAACTATCGATGAATATACGTTTAAAAAAAATACAGTCACACAAAAATAATAACTTCCTCCTTTTTAGAAGTCGGTTAAAATGAAGTCAAAAAATTTTACTTGGAACGCGTAATATGACATGGGTCGAAAGATGGTCAATTTTAAGATGACGGCTGATAGAGATGTATATCGAAAGAAGGTAGGTAAGGGAGGTACTGCGCTGAACTCCAAAATAAATTGGCATAAAAGCAAAAGGATGATGATCATGACTATGGACTAGCAAAGATGGTAATGATAGAAACTTCATCTTCACAGGAGGAAAACATTACTCAAAAAGTCTTCATCACCCTTGAGTATTCATGACATAAAAATCCAATGATTAAGAAACTTATTAGCACACTACTCAGGAAAATGAATACGCACAGTTCCCATAAATTCTGCATATGAATCAACATCCGTTATTAATCTAAAAATGAACCAAACCACGGAAATTTATCCCTCTTCTATCGCGATGATTTTTTCTTTTCGTGGATATTTTAAACAATCTTTTCATAAAACCCTAAATGTATTGTTGAATTTAATAGAATTTAGCGAGGTTTTTGGTAAAAAATATTTTTGGAAAATCGGTTCAGTGAACTGTAAAGTCAACTGAAATGTATGTTTAAAATAATATCAGGGCCAGCAGATACGAGTAGATACGTTGTATGGACAGGCTGACGGAGTCGTGGATAAAAGATTGTTCACTATAATATGTATTTTACACGCACGTGTTATTTGTCACGCTTTATAAAAGATTTGAATTTATTAAGACTTAGATCTTGAATGTGGCTAGGAAGTTTATTATAAAAACGTGGCATCTAAACGAGCCACCTATTTTCTTGAGCCTGGTTGGAGGAACAATTGTGTTTGTTCCTAGTATATTATATTGATATTAGATTAATACGTAATTGGCATTATGAATATAATATTGACAATAGTTTAGACGATATGAAGGATTTTTATCTAATTTTTTCACTTTTTCGGAGCGTGTAGCTCGAAAACGGTTGGAAATTCAGAAAAAGAGTATAGAATTAAAGATGTAGAACATTTTATGAGCTTTCATTTGGATTAAAAACGCTTTTCCCTACGATGCACTGTTTTTGGGAATTAAGCTAAAAATCCTAAAGGAGGAACTTTGTGCCCCGCCACACTCCGGCTCCACTCCTAGACGTCAGGACTTTTAGTATGTTCACTCCCTAAGCCCCCTGAACAAGTTTCTGAAGAAATCACGTAAGTCCCTGTTCACACACTCTATACGGAGGTATAGTGTGTGAACAGGGACTTACGTGATTTTGGGCCATTCGTTAACTGAACTAATTTATAATTTCGGTGTATTTTTATCAAAATTATTCGTATTACAAGTGTCAGTTATGTTTCATTCTATCTATTTCGCCACACTACCTACTTGTTTACGTAATCACAAATACCTAGATGTATCTATTATTACATTTCTAGCACTGAATGAAACTTTGCTAATTAATGTTGGATTGATATCTGAAAGTTCTTGTTCATACTACGACACATCGAGCTACCTATACATTTCCAGTTTAATCTGACTTCGCATTGTATAGGGTTTCCATATAATGAGAGGAGTGCTTACTCTGGAAAAGGATCATCGTGTGTGCCTATAGTTCAATATACAGAGAATATTATGTAAAAGTTTCGAGACTTTGGTGACGACTTTGATGTTGTCTGGCATACGAATTATTTCTAAAATCTAGACGCGAATATGATACTCTAGGGCTTAAATCATATTTGCGTCTAGATTTTAGAAATATTTCGGATGCCAGACAACATCAAAGTCGACTAGTATAATAGTACCAAATATGATCTAGATCATATTTGGTAGTATTATACCGGATCCTGATCACACCGGTCAATTGCACGCCACATGAGCGAAGCGCGTGAGGTAGTGCTCTACTCTCACGATAGAAAGAACAGGTAATTCCTTGAGCTAAAAATGTCTCTATTTACTCATATCGCACTTGTAGTATAATATTCACACACAAACGTCAAGAAAAACACTAGTTTAAACACTCATGTTATCTTCAACACATTTTGCTATTTATAATAATGAAAAAACTGTTTAAAAATATATATTCTGTGGACGTCCGTGTGTCTGTATGTATGGCTCCAGGCGTTGTCACGATAACTCCCGAAAAACTTAACTAATCAAGTCGATTTTTTTTAAACGCTTCATTATTATCGAAAAAGTACTTTCGAATATCACGGTCTAATTCAATGTAGTTGAATTGTAATTAGTATTATAAAAATACGACCGGACATTTCGTTCGTTGTATATTTTTTATAGAATTGAGGCGTGCACTTTTGGATATTCCAATTTTTTTGTATCTATGTTTATAAGTAACTGTTAAAATATCTATCTATTAAATACAGTTTCAACTCACATAGCATGACCACGTAGAAACGGAAGAGCCGAAAGATAAAATGGCAGATTGTGAAAAGATTTCTACGACGCCATGACAAAAATTAAGAAAAATCATTACTTTTTTTTTTTTAAGATATAACCTAAAATCTCAAGAATGAATTTTAAAGTGATAACTTTAAAATTCATTCCTGAGTATTCAGGTTTTGGCACTTTAGCCATTTTACCTTTCCACTGTCGATATGTCTATTCTTCATAGAAAAGAGATAGAAGTGGTCACGCGACGCGTGCTAGGTAAGTATCTATCTATTTGCATCAAAACTAGGAGTGCATTAATAAATTCTCCACTTGTGGCCTAGTCGCTTAAAACTGCTGCCAAAAGTTAACTGTCAAAACTTGGAAAGGCTTATCTTTACAGAGCAAAGGCTCTTCTCATTTCAAACGGAACAAGAATTCATAGCAAGAGTTATCAGGTGAGCTGCCTTAATTACAAAAAAAAACCTCAATATAACTCGTCTCAAATCCAAAACTTTATAATAAAACCTAAACCAAACTAATACTTAAGCTAAAAGCCATTCGTTTGCATAGTAACAAGTTACGGCACATGCTCAGTATTTGCATCAAACTTCCTTAATAAGGGATCTCCGTGTGATATCCCGCCTGCCGCCACATCTGCGACTAACAGTTTGTAGGGCGTTACTGTGTTTGCGCGTTTGAGATTATATTTTATTTATCTTCAGTGGTTACAAAAAAGGGTTTCAGACGTGTTTATTTATATATAACTTTTGCCCATGGCTTTACCCGCAAGGTCATGTGAAGTATCAATCTCATATGATTATATCAACATTAATTTTTATACAAAGATTTTTTGGCGAAATCAAGAGTTAAATTTTTGTAAGTAGAAAATTTAAACATACATACATACATACATAAACTCACGCCTTCTTCCCATGGGGATACGCAGAAACTACAGAACGCCACCTGCTTCGATCGTTACATACTCCTTTTGCCTCGTTTACGTTCATGCATCTGATCATCATACACGCACGCCAGTTGTGAGTACTACGCACCTGACCTTTCTGAAGAACATCACCAATATGGTCAATATATTTCTTCCTAGGGCGTCCCCTCCCGGCGTTTCCACTCACATCTGCCTTGTAAATAAATACCTTTTGTTAGTCGCCCTTCATTCATCCTCTCAAATTGACCAAACCATCTTAGCATACTCTTTTAAATTTTTGTCACTATATCTTCTTTTAAGAAAATTTAAAGTCCAGTCGTAATGTCATTACAGTGCCAAAAAATGTCAAAAATTTAAGAAAGAAATTGGTATTTTTGACAGATTGCGACTGAGACCAGAATACGAACCTTTTTTAAAAATACGCTGGACTCAGTTTCTTTATCAGATCAAAATAGTCTATTTGGTAGCCGTAAATTGAAAAACCTTACACGGAATCTGCAATAAAAAGCTTCAAAGTTTGGAAGATCTACTTACAATCAGATTATTTATCAATATTTTTGGACACTGGTAAACCTAGATGGCGAAATTTGGGAGTAATATATACTTCTATACTTACCCTGCCGGTTTGGACAACACGGCCGTTATGTGATATTATTTTATATTTAGAACAAGAGTTTTTTTTTTATTGCGTCAGTGTCGCACTTTTTAGTCACAAGCCTACCAAATGAAAGCTTACAAAGCATGGCTGAGTTTTTTATAATATAAGTGGCAATATCCGATGGGATCACTGATTCAGCCATTTTAAGTGAGACTCAGAGGGGCTAATACAATTTTTCGGGTCGGCATGGATATATTTTGCCGCGTGGCTGCGCTGCATCATGCCGACCCGAATCAAAATATTTTTATTTCACATCCATACAATTGTTCTACAGCACAAAATTGAGGCAGCCCCTTTAAGTTATAAGGATACTTGTGTTGGGGTTACCTCGCAACTTCCCATTGGGTTACAGTTTGCAGTGTAAAGACATAATTAAAATTAATAAAGCCTATTTTTAGGTACAATTATGTTACAAAATTAGCAAGTTCAGGTATGTGTAGTGTTTGTGGGTGTGTGGTGTGTGTGTTTGTGTGGTTTTGAGTGTGTGTGCGTGTGTGAAAGGTGGACATGCCGAGTGTGGGTATGAATACCTAGGTGTCTTAATGATTGATCGTTTATGTATGTTAAGATTGTTTACAGGTATTACTTTAGCAGATTCTGGTTAATAAAAGTTCAATTTCATCGTATGTTTGTGATTTTAACCATTCCGATAAAGTATTTTTGCATTTATACCGCAACATGGGGTAAATATTCAATTTGAGGTTCAATTTGTTATAAATATAAGTAGATTGAGTGTTAAATTGACGCCTGGCAAAAACCGTACGGACCCGAGGGGAGTGAGCCACAATGTCTTTACGTCTTTTATCTAGCTTAGATGGGTCAAATGAGAGGGTCTTGTGAAGATGTATGGTTATGTTTAATACGTATAATTTCCTTACAGACAGAAGCTTACTAACCTTATAAAGGTTGTCCGTAGAGTAACGAATAAGGGTGTAGCTCGCCTAACACCAATCTCAACTGGATAAAAGTAAGTACCTATAATCATAAAGCTTTTTGTCTATCAATACCACTCCACTAGCCCTCCGAGAATAGTAAGTACGAGGATGTCAGAAACCGCATGCAACTGAAACTGCGGCTGTTGATCTAACTTCACTAATTAACGAACTTAATAAGAATAGTTTGTGGGGCTTACACAACCGGGTGATACTGAGACCAGGCATTTATTTTAAGGGGATTTAGTTGCCTGGGTATTATTAGTTTGAATTTTATGATTTGCTATAATGGCAACAAAAGGTCTTCATGTGCTCAAAAGTCTACCCAGTCATTAAAGTTGAGTGGGCAAGACTGGTTGCCTGAAGTAGGTATTTTAATCAATGTTAGGTTATAAGGATCTTGTTGAGGTTTTTAATTACAAAAGCTAAGTTCCTGTTCAGCATCACAAGGACCTTTCTATCATCATGCTGCTAGCATGGTAATTATACAAATATTGGACTTAGGTTTTCTGTTTGTGACCAGAAAATCCAGGTCAGGTATCTGTGTAACCATTTATTATACACAAGCCGTGTGCCTGATGGGGTTTCCCTCCGGCAAAAAATACGAACTTCCAAACAAATTTTCATCCCCTATTCAACCCTTTAGGGGGTGAATTTTCAAAAATCCTTCCGTAGTGCTCGCCGTCCCTATATAAAGAACCCTTGTGCCAAATGTCATACTTCTAGACCCAGTAGTTTTGGCTGTGCGTTGTCTCAGTGAGTGAATAAATTTAAGATTTTTATTAAGTAGGTAGTTTAGTTTAGTCATAAAAGCCCTACACGACATTAAGACAAAGTCTCCTGGTGAAGATGGAATCACTGTCGAACTACTACGAACAGGTGGCGAGCCAGTCTAAAAGGTCCTTGTGGCACTTTTTAATAGGGTTCAAACTCAAAAACTCAAAGCATTTATTTCAATTAAACCATTTACAGGCACTTTTGAATTGTCAAAGAGTCGGTCAGTTAGTCAGAAAGTTGAAGCTAGTTGCCCATTCCAAAACGTAGATCTCTATGGAGAAGAACAGGCAAGAAACTCCAAGGACACTCTTTTTAAATCAAGATATTACAAAATCATTGGTACATTATTGTTGTTCTTTCTTGTTGTTGTTGAGAACAATGTAAAAAAAAAGAAAGTATATTAGAAAAGAAATCAAAATAAAAGAATAATAAAAATAAGCCGTGGCAGTTAAGAGATGACCAGTCTCAACTGACGGCGCCCGTTCACGAACATGACGCGTGAATCAGCACCATCCAGCTCAACCATTTTGTAGGGAACCGAATGATCCAAAACACGCGCCACCAACAGTGAGACATATAAGTGAGCATGACATAGTCTCAACTGCCATGCTTTCAAGTCAACATACATAATAATGATATAATAAACGAATCCATGGTACTCACAAAATTGAAAAAATGCCTCTAAATTATACAAAACTATAGTTTGCTATATATTAGAGCAGCAGGTGGCGAACCAATACAAAAGGTCCTTGAAGAACTTTTTAATAGGGTTGTGTATGATGTCCGTACCCCTGTAGCGGTATCAACATTCCCACATGCGAACTACATGTCATACTGACGTCACGCAAATCCTGCATCGCGCAAGCAGAGTTTCGACCATATACACGTGGTAAAGCAACTAATGGAGAAGTGCCAAGAGTATAACCGGCCCCTGTGCACGGGTTTCGTCGATTACGAGAAGGCCTTCGACAGGGTCAAGCGTTTGGCCATATTCCACAGTCTTCATAGCTGCATCGATTCCCGTTACGTGGATGTACTGCGGGAACTTTACACCTCAGCCACTCTACAGGCCCGCATGCATACTCTATCTAAACCTGTACCCAACAAGCGGGGAGTGCGACAGGGCTACACCATTTCCCCGAAAATTTTCACAGCAGTCCTAGAAGACACAGTAAAAAGTTTTTACAGGACTATTGTGGTGTTAACATCAATGGTGCCTACCTGTCTCACTTAAGATTAGCAGATGACCTTGTGCTTTTCGCTGAAAATTTCGATGTTCTCCAAAAAATGCTTCAAAAATGATGCTTCTTTTAAGTTAAAACTTAGGGTGAATATGGCCAAGACGAAGGTTATGGCAAACACCGTCAGCAATTCAGATCTTTCTGTTAAAGTCGGGAATGAGACGTTGGAGATGGTGGACCAGTATTTCTATCTTGGCAATAGTCTTTTATTTGGCTAGGAGCATCAACATACAGTGATATCGAGAAGAATACAGCTTGGGTGGGCCGCATATAGCAAATTGGATGATATTCTGAAATCAGCTAAAATTCCACAATGTCTGAAGTCCCACTTCTATAACCAGTGTGTTCCACGCACCATGAGGTACGGTGCTGAAACGTGGACAATCACACAGGAGGCTGTGTACAGGGTGAGAGTTGCACAGAGAGCCATGGAGCATTCTATGCTTGGCATATAGCTTATAGACCGAGTACCAAACATCGAGATCCGAAGACGTACGAAGGTTTTCGAGTTATGGAACTCAAATGGAGCTAGATAGGACACCTGGCAAGGCGCAGTGATGGCAAGTGGAGTAAGGCAGTGACCGAGTGGCGTCCAAGGGCTGGAAGACAAAGTATCAGTCGTCCGACGGCGAGATGGGCGGACGATATTGTTGCCATTGCGGGTAGAACCTGGATGAGGCTGGCACAGGAGCGTGGAGATTGGCACAAGGAAAAATATGCCTATGCCCACCATTGGGTGAAGTCGGGCTGTAGATGATGATGAGATAGTTAAACAAATCTAGACTGCTAACAATCAAGACCCAGTAAAAAACCCACAAAATCAAGATGAACATAGATTAAATAGGTTCTGGTTTTAATATTTACATTTAATTAGTTTATATCATATTGTGATAAAGCTTCTGGAAGACCTCCAATTAACCCAAGTCTTGAGAAAATATTTATCTTTTACCTTTTAAACTTCGTTTAAGCTTTGATATTATTCGAAATGTGAAGGTTAGAATTTATGATTCGATAACATAAATGGGTCAGTGGCAATAAAATTGGTGGTATTTCACAACATAAGAGTATTAAATATGTATTGTTAGGGAATGTTGGGTATATTATTTTGTTCAGATTGAAACTGATTTTGGTATTTCATTTTAAGTAGTCCAGGGAATGTTACTAAGGAGATCATACAGAGCCTCATATAATTATGACATTCGATAGATTTTTTGCAGATAAGATTGTCATAATTTAGATGTCGTGTTTAATGAACAACAATGTGTCGAACAACAACCGCTGTGGCAAAGCTCGTACGGAGCCCGGAGCAAGCTTACGTGCCACAAAGCCGAACACCCCGGTGTACATCTCCCGCCTACACTACACCACTAAGGCGGAGGACATCGTGGAGTACGTGCGCCAGAAGACGAGGTACACGCCGAGGGTGCAGTTACTGGAGTTGCAACGCAACGTCAACTTCAAGGCGTTCGTGGTGTGAGTACCGAATTGTTACCTGTCCGTCGTCATGGCAGAAGGCTTCTGGCCGCAAGACGTGGTGTTCCGTCGCTTCTGCGGACAAGTACCACAAGGCAGCTCAAGGACAAGCTAGTGAAGTGATACTAACATAGTTTTAAATTATTTTTTAACCCAAGTTTTGTTTTATACTTTATATATGTTAGTTTGTAAGGTATTTGTCTATGGGCCATTTTGCCTGAAATAAACATTTATTTCAGGCAAAATGGCCCATAGACATTTGGCATTAATAATAATAATAATAATAAGTCCCCTAAACAACCACACGTCCTGATTGACCATCCAATCACGTGGGGGGCGGACACACGAATAAGAAATTACTGGCGTGGCTAACGTGGCTCTGAAAACCCGCAGGGCAGCATGTGGCGAGCTGTTGGGCAGTAGCGACCCCACGGACCCTATCTCCCGGGAGAAATCTTGTTCCTCACCTCTGGCTTGCCTTTATTGGCCGGCTGGAGTGAACAATGAAGAGGGACAGTGCTCCCGCCTCTCTCTTGCCTTTATTGGCCGGCTAGAGTGGAGATTCGCAAGAGCAAACGTGCTCGGGGGAAGGAAGTATTCCAGTAAGATGCTGGTAGGGATCTTGACCGTACTTCCGGGATTGTCCTGATAGCCGTGGGATACCTCTCCACTCCTCATAAGCACCTCAGGACATGTTGCCCCTTTGTCACTTCGACACTATGTGCTAGCGACCATTTTCGGGGGCCCATTATTGAGTGTGCAAGTCACCCCCTGCCATTTTATCTGTGTATTTTATATAAAACATTGGTCAGGCAGGGGCCATAGTCTTTCCATAGTCCTAGATAACCAGTCCACTTAAGCTACCCAAATCCATAGTCCTATATATTTGTTTCCATATCTTGCAATAGTCCTACAACAACCGGGGGTTGTCCTTGGGTGCACTTATATAGTCCGAATAGGGATAATCGTCAGTTGGTGCTTCATTTCATTAAAAACGTCGAACGGGCCTCTGCGAGTTGGCTTCGGCCCCTCGTATGCCTTCCAAAGGTCCGGGATCCCAGGGTCCCGAGAAATATGAAGAGATAAATAAATAATAATAATAATAACATTATTATTATTAATGCCAAATTAATACAATTTATCTCGGAGCGACTATTCATATTTTCTATAAAAATTGTATCACATTCGGCACATTCGTCAAAAACTGCCACAACATTTCAGCACTGCTTCTAAAAATATCACTGGATACCGACCTGTTATAAAACCCAAAGAATCTTTTAGAACTTACACCACCTTTCTATCAACGTATCTTACTATAAAATTTAATCGAAAAACACTTTACTAAAAGAGACACAAGTTCTAGTTTGTTGCTCACATAGGATTATGAACATATTTTAAACATTTTTGGCAGCGGGAATTCACCTTTTGGAATTGATAGACTTATCTCAAGCACTAACGTGTAGCAAAAACGAATTAAATAAGCGTTTTGAATAATGCTAGTTCTTTCTCTGTATGAGAAGAACCTTCTAATTAATATTTAAAAGCGTGTGCTTTTATTAAACACTCTTTATTACACACAGCAAGGTTCAACATTTTAACTAATATAATCTTGTAATAACATATTCGTAACCGCGTAGCAGCTCCTAGCAGTCTACGCCGCTACGAGAGCGACATGAGTTCTTGAATATTATTACAAGGTAAAATGGAATTTTCTGAATGTATTTATGGCTGTTTGCTGTTTCTAAAACCTAGTTAGAATAGTGAGGAATATAATGCTTATTAATCATTTAGGAGTAGTTTTCAACACAAATCTGTTTTAAAATTTTGTTTTAAATTCGCATGTGTGTATATGTGGTAAATTGACAGCTTTTTTATTGTTTAGAGCTACGAGGTTAACACGACTGAAAGCTTCGAATATTATACTGATACTTAATTTATGAGAGTAAAGTTTAAGTGATTTATTAATGAAATCACATGACATGGTCCTTGTAGCCAAAGCCACTGTGGAATTTATTATATTTGCTTATTGTAATTTATATTTATTATAACTACCTTTGAAATTTTTAACCCCCTACGCAAAAAGAGCGGTGTTATAAGTTTGACCGCTATATGTATGTGTCTGTCTGTGGCACCGTAGCTTTTAAACGGGTGAACCGATTTGGATGCGTTTGTTTTTATTTGAAAGCAGGTTTTCTAGCGGTAGTTTTTAGACATGTTTTATCAAAATCAGTTCAGCTATTTCAATGTGACCAGCTCTTTTAGGTGTCGGGGATTTTTTAAATTTTACTTGTTATTTACTGCAAGGTTGTCATGCCTAAATCATGTCTGAAAATACTACCATATTAATTGTTCCGTCCATCAAAACTGTTATAGTTTACGTTCTTTTTCTTTTACATTGTTATAGTGTTCACAATCAGGTCAGGTGCGTAGTACTTGCAACCGGCGTGCGTGTATGACCAGATGTATGAATATAAACGAGGCAATAAGAATACGTAAGGATCGCAGCAGGTGGCGTTCTGTAGTTTCTGCCTACCCCCATGGGAAGAAAGGCGTGAGTTTATATATGTATGTATAGTGTTCATAGTTTCAACAGGCTAGCTAGTAATAGCTGGTCCCGATCTAATGATTCTAAAGATGCCATTCTGTAACTGAACGACTGACAGAGGGCGAAGCCTTAGAATTAGAAATAAATAAGTATTTGTAAACTTAATACTAAATGCAAAACGTGCGCTACAGACCTTACCTATTATTTATTATGTAATTAACGTTATCAGGTTTATTATTGCTTTTAGTTAATAAATAAATAAGAAAGATGCTCAATGATTCGTAAAGAGGATATTCTAAAGAAGATCCAAGGTTTTAAAATAGGATTTAAGTGAAAGAGGTTGTTCTGTAAGCCCACGTGGTACGGACGTAAAAATATCGCGGCGCTATTTTATCACGCGCTGGATTTTCAACTCTAGGCGTTAAGCCGAGAGTTGAGAATCTAACAAAGCGTATCCCAGCGCTTCGAAATAATACACTGTTAGATTTTCAACTCTCAGCGCTAAGCAGAGCGTTTAAAATCCAGTGTGCAATAAAATCCCGCCGCGATATTTTTGCGTCCGTGCGAACGTGGGCGCGCGGTGCGTACATACTCTTCTTATTTGAAACTAAATTATTTTTAACTTTTTAGTGAAGACTAAAACGCCGTCCTAACTGCGGGAACGCTTTTCATATGCTGATCCTTTTGATGCACGTTGCAGGACGCATCTTAAAAGTCTCCTTAAAGGCCCTCCCCACTCAACCGACTTCTAGAAAGAAAGAAACAAAAGTATTTATAGGGTCTCGCACAGGAATATCACAAACTCCTACTCGTTCTCTGTGCACGCGATTCGGTTGTGAAATTCACTTCCGCCTCACATTAGGGACTGCCAAACTGTTGCAGTATTGAAAAGAAGAGATAAAAAACACTATTGTTCTACTTCGTCATAGTTGCATAATATGTATTTACTAACCCTGTTTCTGTCCGTGATTTCGTCCGCGTGAAATTTCTTGTTCCCCCGACCCACCCCGTCACATCGCATCGCCCGCCCGCGCTATTACTGCGTCTTCGCTTAGCGTTATTACTGCCTTTTTCCCTTTGCTTGGCTTCTAAAGGTCGTAGTGTAATGTTAAATAGCCTATATCCTTTCTCTAGAATGGGGCTATCAAATACAAAAATTGTTTTTTCCAATCCGACTGGTAGTTCCAGAGATTACCGTTCAAACAAAAAAACTAACTCTTTGGCTTTATTATACAAATTTAAATAATAAGTGTTCGAGTCAATTTTTAAGTTTATCTATCAGTGAAATATTTTTTTTCAAATAAACATTGTCCTTCCTTTTCACCACGACGCATTTTGCCATTTATGTTTAAGTTATGTAAAGGAGGGCGAGCCTATTGCCAACAACCGGTCACAAATTCAGTTTCCAGACTCCTACCGAGAAATTATTAATAGGAAAAGCCAATAACACAGCCCGGACCTAGGGATCCCACCCAGGACATCACGTTCATTCAGTAGCTATACGACTCTAAAGTCGTAGTCAAACAGAAATTATTAACATCTTCTTTACAGCGTTCATACCACTAGAACTCAGTAGAAGTATAAATAGGTATATAGAAGGCCAGCTCAAAGCAACGAGCGAAAACAGGCACACGCACGCATAGCATGCACACGCGTACGTACGGCGATCTTAAACAAATGCCAGTCGCGAGTGCGCTTGCACTCGCTGTACGTGAAGCGGTCTATGTGTGCGTGAGTTTTCTTTCCTAGTTACATGTAAGCGGCCTTTTGTACCTACCTATCCATTTTGAGGTAGAATCTAAGTACAAGTGGGTATTAATTGCATAAGTTGCAATCCCATGGTTTATTGCGCCTGTTTTATAGTAGCTTAAGTTATAAATGGGCTGGCAGTAAGTGCTTTAGTTTGCTAGAGGAGCTGTAAAGTTTTTTATGATTCAGTAAACTTGTCTGCTGCTATGGTCTAAAAAGGACTAAAGGATTATGTGAAGAGGATTTTTAGGAGCATTTTTCTGTTCGCTATTAACAGGATACTGTGATCACGGTTACAGCCGTTAAGTGCGGTGATTCATGGAAATTATACATCCAGGACTACCTGGATGTATAATTTCCATGAATCAAAATGTCAAGTAAATGCTTGAAATTGTCCATAATAATGGACAATTTTAAGCATTTACTTTGCATTTGACGTGTCAAAGTCAAATTATTTATTTCACATAGGCACATAAAATGCACTTTTGAACGTCAAAATTTACAAGAAAATGGAATTAACTCTAGTTGCCCCTTCCAAAAGGTCGAGAAGAATGGGCAAGAAACTCCACCGTTACTCTTTTAAAATGTTTTACAATATTTTGTATACATTAATTATTCATATAATGTGAAGACGTTGCATCTAGAATAAAATTACTATACCTAAAAACGAACAGAAAAATGAACAGTCATAGAGAGAGAGTATTCTATCTTCGATCTATAATAATATGTTTTAGAAATTCTTCGCTCAATAATATCAAGGAGTAAGCTGCATCATGGATGAAGAAAATGGTAATTTATAAAAACAAATATGACCTGTGTTATAGATGTACTTACACCTATTTCATTTAAACACGAAGCAACTTTTTCAGCTTCCGCACCCCAAAAAAAAATTTAGAAAAATCAGCATGCAAAATAAATTCCAACAAAATATGTCTTTTCACCCACAAATTACCGAGTAAGACTTTTCTTGCTTCCTGTAACATTTTTTATACATTCAAAGATGATTTTCAAAGGTTTCGACAATTCGTAATCATAATGACGAACAAACTTCTGATCACTGGGGCGTGATCTGATGACAAATGAAGGACGAATTTGTATGTTGAGTCAAAAGTAAGGAAGACGGAATGGCTCATACCGGGATAAAAGTACGTATTAGCAAATTATATCAGTCTGCAAGGAGGTAACACGATTTAGGCCTTCAACAGACCAAACGTAATTTCACGGCATTCTTTTTGCACGTGACAATGGAGACACATAATTGTAACCCCGTGTTTACATCCACATATAAGTTGTGATACATGTTTTCAACAAAACTTGTAAAATACTGGTCATAATATATTATTGTCTATACAATGTAATGTATTAAATATATATTAACATTGTTTCAGATATATTTTGTTAACTATATTTTGCTCACATTTTTGACATCTGTGAATTTTTTCTACAGGTTCGTTTTATGATAAAGAAAACAATAGATATCTAAAACATGTTTAATACTTTGATGTATTGATATGTTGTAAAGCATCGCATACGGCGAGTATAAAGAATGTCAAGTAAGCACTTCTTTCTCAATCACCCAAAATGTAAGTTTTGTTGTAAAACAATAGAATAGCGAAATGTTTTGCTACTTAAACCAAGTCAAGTTCTACACAAGTGAAAGGCGTAGTGCTACCCTATAAATTAAATAACATTTTCTATCATTTACATTTTCGGGACACGCCTACAAAGGTCTAAGAATAAAATTAGGCTAACATAAATTGTGTACGACATCTACAAAGATATTCAGCTGGATAGTAAAGTGTTACTGAACCTCATTATCTGCTTTGTTATTTTATTTGACAGTTTTATGTTGATGGACTTAAAGCTAGCTCTGAATTTTAGATCTTAAAATTATTTAAGCAATTGGACGTTTTCATGGTAAGTAGTATAAATATTATTCATCTAACTAAGCCAAATATGCTTGTGTTTTCGGCCTATGTTAGTAGTGCAACTGCTAAGGTTAGAACTTGTGATCTTTCAATTGCCCGGTCGATTCTAGTTGATCGAACAAAACTTGATTTATTTGTAAACATTTTTTTCAATTTGATGGCTTTTTATTAAAAAAGTGCAATACCTACACGGTCAAAATGTATGGAACAGGTTTTTTTTTTTAAATAATCGATAAAAAAATTCAACGCAAGGTGGTCTAGAATCATGTGCTGAATCCATGGTAACAGTCGTGTACTAGTCGCGCGGTAAACTCAGATTGCCAGTTGCAGGATTTTGCGTGACATCGGTATGATGCGTAGTTCGCATGTGGCGTTATAGATCACTCCCCCTCCGGGTACCGGACGTACATAGTGGGCTGAATTGTGCATCTTGCAATGCTTGCCAAGGCCAGTTGCGGTTCCAATGAGTCGGAACCGGGTGTAGCATAGTTCACGGTAAGTCGGAACTGTCTGCGAAGATTCCCCAGTGATTCGGGGTAACGCTGCGTTATGCTTTAGTGCGTCGGATGTGTTACAGCGCCGGGTTGAGGCTGACTGCTGGCGTCGACCAGGAGAGGATTTAAGAGCTCTTTTTGAAGACCGGCTGAAAGTGCAGTGTGCTATACCAAAGTGGCGGATGAGGCTGAGGGTGATGACCGGGTATGTGCGTCCGCTACATGCTGGTGGTCAGGATCCCCGTTGAAGTCGTGGGTTCTGGCTGGCTGTGTGACGTTCCGCTAGAAAGCTTAAGGAAGTGATGATGAATACGTCACGCTGAACGGCTGAACGCTCAAAGGCTGCGCAATGTCCATTTTCGGGGTCACTATTTTAGAGGTATGAGGGATAGAGTGTAAAATTTACTCATCTTCCATAGAAAAGGGAGGATCCTTATACCAGACGGGGGTCGAGTCTGGTGGGCAACTGTTTGACGATTAATGTTGGGGCGTTGTATATATGCTATTTGCGCGGTAAACTTTTTTTGCACGATGCAGGAATTTGCGTGACGTCAGTATGATGCATAATTCGCAGGTGGCTATATAGATGCTGCCATATAGCAAATCAGAAAAGAATAAATCCTTTTCCAAAAGCTGGATTTTTCAGTTTCCTATAGGATGTCCCTAAATGACTGACTGTCAGAAAATGCAAAGCCTACATACAGCACTGAAAGAAAATAATATCCTTCAAACATATTTCTATCACAATTGTGTTTGATATATAATACATAAGTGCAAAACTTCAATACTCGACCCAAATGTTGGGACGGCTAATTATTTTATCCCGTTTATAATGTTGGTCCCATGTATAAAGTTTTTCTGTTTGTTGGTCTGTACCACACCTTTAAATATGACCACATCTTTCTGATACATGCTGTTTAAGGCGCTTCCCCGACCAAACGACCTTGACCCTTCGGTCCTTCTATGTCCCGTCGCTGAGTCTCACTCTTTCTCGCTCCCTGCGCACGCTCATTTATCATAGTATTCACAAAAAAATTAAATTATTTTAATGAATAAATAATAGTTTTTTTTTTTAAACATGCTTTTATTGAAAATCCAACAAAAAAATAGAAAATAATTTTTAATAAATTTGATTTGGGAAAATGATTTTATTGTAAAAAAAAGCGTGGGGTGCATGTTATCAACAGTTATAAATATTTTATGAACAGATATGAGTAGAAGGGTTGTTTTGATAATATCCTGAAAAGCACCCCACGCTTTTTTTTACAATAAAATCATTGTTTTTAACACAATTTTTTTGAAATCGAATTTATTAAAATTTATTTTCTAATTTTTAGTTGGATTTTCTATAAAAGCGTTTTTTTTTTTAAACTATTATTTATTTATAATTTTTTAGTTGAATTTTCTATAAAAGCCTATTTTTTTGTTTTTTTAAACTATTATTTTTATATTCCGTTTCACCAAATTTCTAATTCGTAGTAGTTTTAACAATTAAAATAATACAATGAAACATGTTTCTTATGTGTTCTCTTAAATATTAATATCCTATTTTGTAAATACTAATAGACCATTTGTTAACTAATAATAAATATTTCGTTGGTACTAAAAAATAGCCACTAATAAATAATTCATTAACTGTTAATAAATATTTGTTAAAAACCTTTCCTCTAACAAATCATTTATTAACTATTAACAAATCTTATTAGATACAAAAAAATCCTTCTATCAGTGTGCATGTTAGAGTATTTTCATGGCAAGTATTGGGACGTGTGAGAATGTTGGCTAAGTTTGAGGATCGAGCGTATGTTAGTGAGTCTGAGTATTTTCGTAGAAAGTATTGGGTCGAGTATGAGTAGTGAGTAAGTTTGGGGTTTCTAGGGGTCCGGGAGCAATCTCGGTGAACGAAGTATGGCGTAGATAAAATAAAATTGTGTACCATCTATCGTTAATTTATCATCAAGAAAAATCTACGTTACCTACTTTGTCGACGTATGAAAGAAATTTTATATCAAATGTAAAAAAAACTTGATAGTAATTACATCAATTTACTATTAAAGTATATTTTGAATAATTATTGGCTGCAGTCGAAATAAAATCGATAAATATTGTTTTATATCAGAACTCTTGAAACGTACGAAATTACCTGACTTTTCTGACGAGTAGTCATATGTTTGTCTCAATAAATAGGTCATGTATGTCTCTACATGTGGCTCAATTTTTTTTTTCATTACCATAATTTACTACTAAAGTGAGTTGGATTTTCATTACATCAATTTACTACTAAAAGAGTTTAAGTATATATTGGCTGCTTTTAGAATATATACTGTATATAGCGAGTTGACGAACTATAGTACACAATATTTTCGATATCCTACTATGAAAAATTCATTTTCAATAAAATTGAGCCGTCATTGATGTTTATTCTAAGTCTGTAACTTATCCGATAAATGGGTAAATTGAGTGCCTATCGCCTTCCTTGGATGAGATAGCCTGTTCTCAGGTTCCCTCTCCGAAAATTTTATCTTAATCACAGTCGGTAACTTATCCGAGAAATAGGTGATCGGCGCGCCAAGTAGTTTCCTTTAATGGTCTTGACGCAGACACTCCGGGTATCAGGAAAACAAAAATTCGCTAATCCTGATTATCCTAGTAAGGATAACGGGTCAAACTGTTTAAAATATTGAATTGTCATCGGTCCTTAATAAGTATGCCAAATTTCGAGTTAATCCGACGTTTTGAAGGAGGTCAAAATCATGTTCGAAGATTCCGTTACATACTAACACACTAACATACGTATGAAGCTAATAAAAGCGTATTAAAAAGGCAAGCGATGTTTTGAAATAAAATAAAACGTGAATTATTAAGATTTTTAAATTATCTGTCCATTAGTGTAAGTAATCCTCAAATTAATAGAACGTCATCTTTAGCAAAAGATGCATGCAATCAATAATTTTAGTCACTTTTTTACAAGGATATTTTAAATGTATTTGTAACACATAAAAACAAATAAGAACGTGCAATGTGATGATAGGATATCGAACGTTAATAATGTGCTTTTAGATGTAGTTTATTACCCATAGTGAATGAGTTAATAGCCTCTGAATAACGCACTATGGCAAGGATTTGGTCGGGGTACCGCCTTAAGTAGTTCACTAACAAAAAAACTGTTAAAACTCAAGCTCTGAACCTACATTAAGGTTGAAGTTTGTATGCGAACTAAGACGTCGCCTGCTATACTGAGATAATCATCACAAATGTAGAAATGAATGGCCAAAATAAATCTGATCGATAAACCCACGCTTCTAAGTAAACTCTTAAGTGATACGAAACTTCATTCGATCTTTTTAGGGTTCAGGACTTCGGTTGTAAAATAAGACACAAGAAGACCTTATAGGGTCCTGTCGTTATGAGTTCAAAATATTTGTCTGTTACGTAAAGTTTGACTTTAATAATGTATTCGTAGTGGAAACATTATTTCTATTTTCCCAAGCTAATGATTTCTCTTTTCTCGTTATACGTTTATTTTTCTATTTTCTCTATGATACAATACGAAATCAAAATCATCAACAGTCTTTGTTAAGTATATATATAATATTTCTACAAAAGTATACAGACATCATGGAATTATTTTATTATGATAATGCCAGCCAAAAAAAAACCAAAAGAGGTACCTGAATAAAATACAAATCCGACACTGTATTAAAGAAAATATTCCCTCCTAAAACAGAAAGCACTCGAAAATAAGTCCGCAATAATCTTCAAAACACTCAAACAAGACACGAAAGTTAAATGAACAACCTTTAAATCAAAGCACAGACATTTATCCGAAACAAAAGAAAAAACAAACGAACAGTTTGTTCTCAGCGTGTTTCAGAAACATAAATAAAAGGCGAGTTCACACCGAGAGCATTGGCGTGTAATGTAATGGTGTTTCTGCACGGTGCTTAAGTCACTGGGCCACCATATTTTGACGCCGTTGCGTCGTTTACACGATACATGTAACCTGCATAATATACCGATGTGCATGGTCTTGCGCATGTTAAATCTATCTTACACAAGTACCATTTGTAACGTTCGCAGCTAATGCGATGCTTTGACCGCACACAAAATGCCTAAGTCAGCACGTTGAGCAGTACACTATTCATAAAGAAACACAAAATGTAATTTTTAATTTAAAGCCGCGTACAGATGCGTGTAATTATTATGTAATGTATTTAACCTGTATTCATACGTATAATCTGCCTATAGTGTCCCACTGCTGGGACACAGGCCTCCTCTCTTCGAGAGGGAGTAGACTATAATCTTCCACACGGGCTCAGTGCATATTGGTAGATGTTTTGGATTGTTTTGGTTCTAGGACATGCCGGATTCCTCACGAGGTTTGCCTTCACCATTTTGAGAGCGGTGGTGAAAGTAACTGGGACACTATTGCTCTATGTATTTATTGCGTAATGTAACGCAAATTCTGCGTTTGGACGGCACTACGAGCGCTAAATGTACCGTTCGATTCGACGCTCAAGCTAATCCATCGGTTGTCACTCAACACTTATTTTCACTATGAGCTCCAATGCCGCACACTTCACTATTCGCGTTACTTAACAGGATACAATATATTACACGCATTTGAACGCGGCTTTACGTTACTAGCGAATACCGACCTAGACTAGAGACAAGAGCAAACCCATCTAAAAAAAAAACTCAGTGAATACTCACCTTAAGGATAAGGAGAAGTGAAAAGAGAAGTTCGTTTATTGCATGTCAAAGTATTGTATATTCCCAAAAGTGTTTGTATAAAACAAACCCAGCAATTGAATAAAATAAATGTCTTTCTAACGTCCAATAAATTCGGAAGAGTTCCGTGTTTCTCTTATTACGGAATTTTATGATTTTCTTTGGAATGTTTTCGCAAGTAATAAATCTAGGGTCTCGTGTCGTGTGTTTGTTAATAAGAACACGAAAGATATTCTGTAAAGTTCACTTCGAACGTCATTCGAGTGACCGTCATTCGGTTTTAGAGTAAATTTTGTTATTTTTTTGAGTAGGTACGTATCTAATTCATAGGCATTATTTCTTTACTACCAAGATTTTTCAAGTCTGTTTCTGATAATGTATCATTATGCTAATGGTAGGAGAGGAAACTACGAGTATACCACTATCGATCAACAGTCAATTGCAGATGACACAGATAATTAAATTATTCTCTCGTGCATGCAGCGATCTAAGTATTACAGTCATCATTATTCAAGTGCAAGAGAAAACTATACGTCATGTATAGCTCTATCTCCTTCTCGCAACAGAAAAATGATGGCTTCACATAAAACTTCCCTAAGTCGATAATCATCAACCTTAAGCCCTGTTAAGGTATAAAAAAAACTTTATCTATACAGATAAATAAAATTGGAGTGTCTGTTTGTAATATTAAAATAACCGCTTTTTACTAAATGCATATGGATGTATACACGGTACATATACCAATATATTTATTTTACAATTTTTGTCTGTCTGTTTGTTCCGGCTAATCTCCGAAACCGCTGGACCGATTTTGATGGGACTTTCACTGGTAGATAGCTACGTTTTATCCCAGTAGCACGTTCCTGTAGGATAATTTCCGACGTCCACGCGGGCGAAGCCGCGGACAGCAGCTATTTCTCAATAAAAATATAACATTTCACTTACTTGAGAACAATAACTATCACTTAATTAAATACTAATATTAGGTTCGACAACATCTGTCATAGACTAATTAAAATTACTACGATAAGGATCACTTATCCAATTACCGCCTCCCTGTTTCTTATGATCTTGAAATCTGGTAACTACAGCAAAATCTCCTTCTGTATCGAAATTTCTATCTGTAGATATCTTTAAATCTTTTGTTCAAGTTAAGGAGTACGGCAAAATTAAGGCTTTGTTCACAAAAAGTAATAAAGCTGCCAAGAGGGTACTATAAAATTATCGGTGGAACGTTAAGTTTAAATCTTAGTAGAACATTTAAATCGGGTTTTTATTGGTCTAATCGCCGCTGTGGGATTGTATTGTAGGATTTTTTATCCGGGAGATCGGGATGCGGTTTGATAAAGATCATTAAATTGTGTTTTTATGGTGTTTTAGGATGTCTGATTTTTGGAAAAGAAGTATATGATATAAATTTTTCGGTAGATATTGTTATTTTTACAAACTTATTTCTATTTCAAATCAAATCAAAATATTTTATTTCACGTAAACCTACATGGGTACTTATGAAACGTCGGAAGCTAAGTGCACGGTTTCAATTAGTCGTTTCCCATGGAGAAGAGCCGGCAAGAAACTCCACGGTTACACTTTTAAAAATAAGGGGCTTTTACACAATGTTTTCAAATTACAGTGTTAATAGGTACGGGAGGACAGTGTAGGCCAGTGTAGGCAAGTAACGGGTACTTCGAATTTTAGAAACTGACTACGTCTAATAGCTAGAAATATTTTTTAAGTTCATAAACAGCATTTAATGTTCCCACTGCTGGGAACCTATCCCGTGGGCCCAAAGCGGGTTGGTAGATGTCACATGTCTTCGATTTTTTGGATCTGGAACATGCCGGTTTCCTCACGATATTTTCCTTCACCGTTTTGAGAGCAGTGGTAATGAAATAAATTACATAAAGTGAAGCGCTTGCCTTGGTTTGAACCCACGACCTACAACTCTTAAGTCGGGGCCTTTACCACTGGGTCACCACTGCTCTGAATTTTTACGTAAAGTCAGGCAAATTGATTGCTAAGCAAATACTGCTGAGAACAATAGGTAACTGTCATTGATTGACAGTTGTATGAACTGGCTATAATATGGCAAATTAATGTAAAGTTTCAATTTGCATATCAATTAATTTCCCTGGTTGTACATATTAAATATTTTAGTAATTTATAAAGAATGTTATTGACGTATATTCAAAACATCTTATTAAGTCAGAATAAAACCAAAGTTATTCAAAGACTCATTTGCTTAAACCTTAATTCAACTCATCTTCACAAACATAACCTACTTCTCAGCCAAAAAAAACCCCACAAACACAGCTATCTCCTAACGAGAGGTTGATGCAAAAACCAGAAATAAATTTCGGAGCAAGACGGTGAACCGATTTGAGGGGCTCACTGAAAATTCAACCTCCAACGTTACTCTGGTTGAATTAGTACCGCTACTAACTGTTCACGATTGGATTTCGTGTAAGAAAGGTTTTATTGCTTACATTAAGACAATAATTCAGGGGCTAAAGGGCTTTTGATCAGAGTAATGGTATGCATAATTCTTTCCTCGTTAAGATCTCACCATACCTCGAGTTACACATGGAACCTGCTCCAAGTCAATTGCAAGATTTTCGTTCTGGATACCTAAAAATTCAAACGTGGCAACTTGACAAGAACAAATTTTAATCTTGGTTAAGTATAATATTAATATTGTTTTCAAGTTTTTATATAATTTTGTTTTTATTTTAATTAATTAGATTATTTAACATGCTTTAATTCCAATTTTATTTTCTACATTTTCCGCAAAATTTCTAGTATTAGTTTACCGGCTTTCATATCCTCGGTTTACGGCACTGAGAAATTAATCAGGAAAATCCTAGCCTCCACACTGATTGATTTTGATGTGCCGTGCTTCACCGAGGCTATGGATGCTTGGCGTCTCGCTTGCCCGAATTCAGATCCACCCGACAATCCATCTTCCCAGAGACGGTGGGATGAGCCACTCTGCAGAGTAATACAGAATAATTTAATTGACACATCTGCTACTACTGTGGAGCGTGCGCGCCTACTGGCTGTGGGTAAGTGGGAGTCGGGTCTTTGGCTTCATGCACTACCATCGTCGAACATAGGCACTTTGTTCTACGACACTACTTTCCGCCTCGCTGCTTCCCTGCGACTAGGAGCTCCCTTTTGTTCTCCTCGTCGCTGTCACTGTGGCGAAGTTGTCAACAGCCTCGGACACCATGGTCTGTCTTGCAGCCGAAGTGCGGGCTGCATACCACGGCACGCGAACTTTAATGACATCATCCGACGAGCTCTTGTCACCGTCGGCGTTCCAGCTGTCTTAGAACCTAATGGCTTGGCACGCGACGATGGCAAGAGACCGGACGGCATGTCTTTATTTCCATGGAAGGTGGGTAGGCCTTTAGTGTGGGACGCAACATGTGTCGATAATCTTGCGCCATCCCATCTTCCTGTCTCGGCGTGCTGTGCTGGCGCCGCTGCTGCGGCTGCGGAAAACCTCAAGCGGCGTAAGTATAACAACCTTAACGGTAATTATATTTTCGAGCCGTTTGGGGTTGAAACCCTCGGGCCGTGGGGTCCGAGTGCCCTTGTTTTGTTCAAAGAAATCTCCAAACGCCTGTTTGACACTTCCCGTGACCCAAGGGCTGGATTTTACCTTGGCCAGAGGCTAAGCATTGCAATACAACGTGGCAATGCCGCCAGTCTCTTGGGTACATTACCAGTCGACAGCGATGCGGAGGAATTTTTTGACGCCATCTTTTAATTTGTTATTAGTTTTAGTTAGGTTAGGTAATTATATTTTAATTGTAAATATTATTGTGTTAGAGCTTAAATTAAATGTTTAACTTAATTTCTAGTAATATAGTTTTATCACCTTTCTCTGCATTAAACTTGCTTAATTGTAAACTAAATGGAATAAGTCACTGGCTCCTGAAATAAAGGTACTCTACCTGGCTCTGGAGCCAGTGTCTCAATTTTTTTTTTTACTTTTTTCTCCCATATAGAAGCAACAAGGATAATGTACCCAGGATTATGTAATATCTTGATTTAAAAAGAGTGTTCTTGGAGTTTCTTGCCCGTTCTTCTCCATAGAGATCTACGTTTTGGAATGGGCAACTAGCTTCAATTCAACTTTCTGACTAACTGATCGACTCTTTGACAATTCAAAAGTGCCTGTAAATGGTTTAATTGAAATAAATGCTTTGAGTTTGAGTTTTCTATAACCTGTTTTTATGGCTATAAAGAAATTTATTATTAATTTAACTTGTTCTGACCTTAGTATTTACGACTATTTACGATAAAATTACTGCTTTTTGAAAGGTTATGGTTATACCTATTGATATTAGGATGGTGTACATGATAGATGTTGATCATCAAGATTGATCGATCAATACCTGCTTAGACTTTTTCCAACTATGTTGGGGTCAGCTTCTAGTCTAACCGGATGTAGCTGAAAATCAGTATTTAAATTACTCAACTGGGTAACACGATGCCCCACTGTAAAACAGTTTGTCAGACTTTCGGGCTTCAGGCTACGCGTAACGACTGTCAAATAATTTCGAATAATAGCTGTCACCAACGGATTAACGTCAAGGCATAGAAGGGTCTCGGTGTGTAATGGATGCAAGGACCACCCGTGGCATGCGTAGTTTAAACTTGAAAGTTTGGTAACGGACTGTCTCAAAGGACAATGCCCATAAATGTACGGAACCTGGTACAACCCCCCAATAGCGATAAATTATAATTTTTTGGAAAGGTCTTTTCTATTGGAACTACTTTTACAACAGCGAGATTTTTTAATTCGTTGTCGGTTCGAAGTTAAAGATCATTCATTCTGTTATTTTTAGACAATTTATTATTTATTAATAATTTTAAAAAAACAAGAAGGTATAATGAAAACACAGTTTTAATATGCCAAGCCATATATTGTAAATAAAAACAATAGTTATTTATTTTTATTCACTTAGGTATAGTACTCAAATTTTATACTTTAAGGTCATTAATAATTAAATGTTTTAAGGCTCATCTATTATTACATCATTTAAAAATGAAGCTGGAGCAGTAAATCCTACATGTCTTGTATAACCTAGATACCAAATAATTGACAATACGAGTAAATGCGCGCAAGTGCCCATGCTACGTCGACCTGTCAAGTATGTACAATAATGATATACTATATTATTTTCAATATTATTATTTAATAAAACATAACAATAATATGTCCTGGCTCGCACGTGCTGAGATTAGAAAAGGCCACGTAAAAGCCAGACATCTTCATCGTTTCCATCAATAGGTAAGTCACGAAGACGGCTGTCTCTATAAACTTCTATTAAATTTAAACCGTTTTGCTTATGTTCAGTGCAATAGCACCTAGCCAGTTTTAACTGGTATGTACCCAACGCAAGGATAATTATTTGCTCTTCTGACAGCCCCGGGAAGTTTTCTATCTCACTAGCTTCAAAACGTTGAAAATGAGCCCTTCGGGTATTTAATCGCGTCCTTTCCATATAATCGTCTAAGATATTCGGTAAGTCTCTTTTTGCTCTTATTTGAGTCAAAAAATCTTCTGCAAGTGCATTATCTTCGATGGCTACGTGGAAGTGGTTTAAAATGGCAGCAGTGATTTTAAAATCATTATTAATAAATTATTAGCAGCAAGTTAATAATGAATAGTTTAAAATCGCGCTTAAATCTGCCTTTTACCACTTCCACTACCCATCGGCATATCGTTGTACGTTGTGTCTCCCCGCAGTCTTTCTTTGGTGGTACATAATACTCATAGCCACAGACTTCTATGTCTTCTAAACTGTTCCTGAACCCTCGATCCAGAATAAATGCATCGTTTGTTTCCAAAAACCAATGAATTGGATTTGTTTCATCCCTCATTATATCTCGCATTATGTCTGCGTCATTTTTTGTTGCGGCGTACGGCCTTTTTACATCTATTATATAGCCATCAGTGCTTACCAATATAATTGGTTTTAAAAACTTTTGGTATTTATGTAGGCTATAAGATTTCCGCTGAAATAAAAAGTTTGTACTTTTATGGATATAAATATAAGTACCGTTACATATCATAATTATTTAGGTGTTTTCTTCTTTTCCAAAAAGATTAATCGGGAATGTTAAGTTTCTTTGCAATATATTGTTTCGGTCGACGTGATCGAATCCTAAATGGAGACCGACGTATTCGTTCGTAAGGCACTCGCGTGATTAGATAAATGCCGCTCAAGAGTACACTCTTGACTTATTAAAAATAACATCGCTAGTCTTTGATTAGGTTCTCCAGAAGAAGGAGAAGAACGCCAGGTAAAAAGTTGATAAAAAGAGAGTTAGTAAAACGTAACGTTATCGCGTGCACAAAGCCAGTGGATGACCACCTGACTATGCGTGTGCGCGCTTAATCACGAATGGGGCGGGGTCGGGGTCGAGAGCATCGGTGACTCAGCCACGGTGCAGCATGAATATATAAAATAACATTAAATAACTATCTTTGCCTATAACTACGAACGGACAACGAATTAAAAAATGCCGCCTTAGTAAATATAAATTATAAATATAAATCCAATGATATATATATTATGCTATTGAGGGGTTGTACCAAAAAGTGCATTGTCCTTTCGCCGTTCGTGAAGGCTTTTATATCACACTCATAAGTATGTTTATGTCATGTAGTGTAATAGCTTCTTTGTGATTTTGAAATCCATGACCTTTTCAATAAAAGCTTTTACGAATTGTCGTAAAAAGATCTTTAGGAAACGTGATTCGAGTTAGAATGACGACATAAAAAAGGATTACGAGGTTCCTATTCAACAATCAAGTTTTACTTCCCACATTTTCGAGCTGTTTTGTCGTTGTTAACGATAAATCTAGGTTTCGTTCTCATTTGAACCAGTCTTTTAAAGTTTAAAGCTGATAGAGACGAAGGATAGAAGATAGAATAATTTTATCAAACTTGCAATAATACTCTGGTGATCCTGAATTGCTTTAGAAAAAAGATAAGATTTGAGCTAGGTGAACATTGTCAATGCCTATCTATGTTATCTAACTCTTCTTTTATCACAGAGGAACTACCATGGAATGACATTATTTGTTAGACGGCAAGGTGGTAGCGGGGCTGATCCCCAAGATGCGCCGGGGTCACATTTAAGTATCTGTCCATGTCAATTATGAATTTTTCTCTTTCCAACATACTCCTATCTTTGTCTGCCCTATGTGTAGAATATGTATGCTTGCTCTCGCAAAATCTAAGCAATAAAACAGAGCGGTAAAGCCTTCACTATGGTAGTTAGGTTCCCAATAGTCTGGACACCTAAGATTGAGCTAAGCCGTGCGGACATTGGCAAAGTGCCAACAGAATTCCGGAATATGCGAATCTTGGACCAATACTCCCATATCAGTTCCAAATTGTTCAGTTTCAAAGCTTTTAAGAAGTTCGATGCGATCCGGGAGTTTTAAGACGTGACCTTGACATTAATACAACGTTATTAAAAAAATATTCTGTAGAGAGTTTGTACTTTACTGTTTCATTCCGTATTTTTTTATCTTATCGTATCAAACTGGATTCTCTCATTTAATTAACTAACATTTTCTTCATAAATACATAAATACTGTGCGTGCTGCGAGTTCAAAATTAAGTACTACCTACAACTTATATGACTGGTCTTTCACGGTCAAAATATGTCAACTAATCTTTGAAATCACATTAACTTACAGTGAAGGCTGATATTGTGAGAACATGTAGACTCAATAATATGAGAAAAGGCCTTTGTTTTAAAATAGGACAAATAACAGCTTTCCACTTTCCATGCAAAGTTTCAAGGAAACTTAAATACAATTTTCCTATAAAACAAAACGACCTGAACCAAAATTTTCGTCCCCAAAATCGTACGACATTTAGTAAGGGCTCCGTTCATTTGAATTCCATGGCAGCATTTGAATTGGAAATTTTACAGGCCCTAATCTAAAACCGACGCTGGATGTAGCCGTTATCGTGCTAATTAAGAGCTTCATCTAGGTTCATCTGGTTTCATCTGGTTCCCTCATCGAATGAGGTTTCAGACAGGTTTGGGAGATGGAGTTGGATTAGTTGGCTTGTCGATGACACGACCTATTTCTGGGTATGGTAAAAGCATGCAGGTGACCTCACGTTCAAACTGCAACCCAAAAACTGTATGCAAAAGGCCAACTGGCCCTTGCAAAAAACTCCTTCACTCATAAAGGTATTTATAAAAATGAGGTTTATATTTTATTTATAAATCAATCTGTCCATCCTCTTACCCTTTTCTCAGTTGAGACATTTCCTAAAATGTTCCGATAAGAGAACATCCCATTTTCCTTTTATTATGGAAGAACGGGTTGACAGTATAAAATTATGTTTATAAGCTACAATATTATGATAATAAGGCTACACTGACAACTTTGTTCCGTTTATCGACTGGAATGAGTTGACAGCATAGATTTATAAGACATTTTATATTTCTATGGTTGACAGGTTATTGAGCCATGCAGACGTAATCAATTTGTAATTAAAATATTACTAAATTTATCAAAGTCAAATCATTTATTTCAAATAGGCACATAAAAGGCACTATTGGACGTCAACATGGACAAGAAAATAGAATTGATTCTAGTAAAAGCCCCTTCCAAAAAGTAGTTTCGTATGGAGATGAATGGGTGATAAACTCCACCGTTACTCTTTTAAAATGTTTTACGAGTACAATATTTTGTATACATAATTATCGGTAGTATAGAAACTTTTGCTTTTTGGGATAAGCATGGTCCACAGGGGCAATTGTGTAACACACATAAAATGGCAATGCCTTTCTTTTTAACCGACTTCACAAAAAGGAGGAGGTTCTCAATTCGTCTGTACGTTTTTTTTTTTTTTTTATGTATGTTAGCTCATAATTTTTTTCTGGGTGATCCGATTTGGATGATTCTTTTTTTATTTAATAGCTGGTGCTCACATCACATGTGGTCCCATTTAAAATTGATTAAGGTTTGAGCAGTAGTTTTTAGTTATCCTTAATACTGCATATTTTTTCCACTTAGTTTATATTGATGATGGGTTAATAATTTCCTGTCACTGTTATTTACATACCAAGTAGTGGTATTCGAATTTGTGTGGGGTAGGTACCGCAACTAAAAAGTGAAAAAAAAAGTCGGTTGTTTTTTTGTAAAAAAGTTTTTAACAATTCAACAACATTCATTTCGTGATTTAAGTTGTCAAGCAGGCGAATTTTTCAAACTTATGAAGCAATTTCCTTCAAAATCCGTCGGATTGTGTTTGAAAGTGTGTTATGCAATCGGGTTGCAGGTTGCGATCATCAGGTCGAGTAAGCTATTCTTCGGTTAGGTATTTTGTCTAGCTGAAATACTTAGTAGCAGCCCTGAGTCTGGATTTGTTCTCCTCCTTCCTATTACGCATACTTACTATTACGTTACGGGACTTAGGTATAACTAAACTGGGGAAATGTGGATGAATTAATACTCTTTTGCCTACCCCCTCTGACTATTTATGTACGTTAATTTGTGTTAATTTGTTTGTGCTAAAACACAAACCCCACAAGGGTTTGTGTTATCTTCTGATGTTTTCGCAAATCAGTATTGTTAAATTAAATAAATAAAATTAAACAAAAACGGCCTATAATATCCGACGTTTGCAGTGTTTCAAAAAAGTTTAAAATAAGTTAATTTAAAAAAAAGGATTGTGTGGTTTTATGAAACCACGGTAAAAGTGAAACTTTTTTTCACATTATAGACATTTAACTTAAAATTTCATTCCTTTCACTTTATCCCTACTTCGCGGCTGACCGTCACGTGACATGCAACACACAGACGAAAAAGTTTGAGACGATGTAATAAAAGTTTCACTTTAAAAGTCTTAAATAAGTTTACGACAGTTATCGGTAGCAAAAATCCCCACTCAAGGTAAAGGTTTTTGATATATTATCACTATAATAGTGATAAAATTTCAAAGTTCTTTAGGTTTTAGACATTTATTTCTCTCAACACTATACATATTAGTTTTTGATCATGTTACCTGATATGTTTAAAACTGATCCCTAAACCTTCCAGATCTAAAAACAATGCTCTCAACGTAACTACATCTTAAAAAGTTCTACATTGTCATTCTAACACTATTTTAAAAGCACTTATCTTTAAGTAAATAACACAATGGTATTGTGCAGCGCTTCAAAGCGTTTAAGGAAAACTACGCAGAAATCCTCCACATTTAAGATAGAAATAGACTTTAAATCGTGTAATGTGTTAAAGCGGGGACAGATCGCGCCATTCACGTCGTGCCAATGAAGTAGTGTTACGGATGTAATCTTATGACCTATATCGGGATAGTCGAATTTAAAATAAAGTTTTATTTTAAAAGTGGAAGGCGGAAATACAAAGTTACATCACCGCATTACCTGAGAGGCAATCATAGCTGACTAATTGCTTCCTTTACAGATATTTACAATTTTCTGTTTTGAGTTAATGGCATCCAATAAAATGATTATTGAAACCTGTTTGGTCCATACAGGTACTATAAGTTATTTTCTATGTTTGGCCTATTAGGAGCCTTTTATGGACGTATGACACGGTACCTACTCGTACTATGTCATATAATCTACCTACACACTTCCATCAAAATGGAAATCAAGAATCGCTTTTATCAAAACGTCAAATACGAATTGTTTTCCCCATAAATCAAAGCCAAAGCTTACGAAATCTCCGATTTCCCAAACTGTTCTACATTACATTTAATTGTAAACTGTATTTCCAAACATGTAAACAAATATTATGAATTTTAGGACAAACAACTATGTAGATAAAGTTTAGTATGCACTGCAACTTCAAACATTCTGATGACTTTTTCAATAGTTCTATTCATTTTGTTATCTACTTAATTTATACTAGCCTAAAGTTGATATTCGACAAAGTGGAAATAACATCAATTGGAAACAAGGATTTGAATATACTATATATGAGTATACTACAACGGTACCTCGATACGATCGCGCGATAATCGTCCATCACTTGCTATATACGTGTTTCTGTTCGGCACGTGCGATTTAAACGCTCAATGTAATGTGATGTGAATTTAATCACTATTCAAACGTGAACAGGTAGTGAATGTGGGCGATTGTATTAGAGTTTTCTTAGTATTCTTTGTGCGAAGCAAATCACGGGGTCTCCAATCTAAGCACGAAATCCGTAGTTTCGGGCGAAGTTGCAGGCGTTTCCTACTCCATATCACTTTAGGTCATAAGATTAGGTTTAGGCCCGTACTAAGAATTAGTGACAACATGATTTGACAGTTGTCCTTACTTCCGATGTGTTTTTACCCGTCCGCTAAAGTTAATTAATCGAGAGTAAGGTTCGTTACGTAGTATCGGTCTACTTTCGGATGAGCCCGTATCTTCGTTTACGGACTTAGAGAGTAGGCCCCCACGTCGTCAGGCGGAAGTGAGAGCGCCTTGGACGCCGTCGCCTCCTTCTGTGAGGAAGTGATGGTCACGAAGGAGGCGCCGGAAAGAGAGAGAGAGGATACAACCTCCCTTCCGATCCATAGCAGACGCACCGGGTGCCGGAGGACGCCGGAGGGTGCCAAACAATCTCCGGCCGCTTTAAGGTGAGGCGTGCAGGTAACAGACTTGGGGAGTTTATTACCTGAATAGTGAAAGGCACGAGACGGCGGCGCATCGTGTTCCACGCGCGCCTCTCTCAAGAGGAATTGCAGCCGTATGCGGCCGCTGAGGGTGACGGGGACCGCATGAATTCATGCAGGCCAACACCTGGCCGGGTGAGCGTGACGAAATGCGCAAGCACTCCAGCACCCGGCTAAAGGTAGCAGCACAACACCGTGTGGTTTTAGTCAGGAAGAGTCTGACAGACCCCTCTACCCAGCCCAGAATGGATAATTTCCATGACGATTTCCACACGGTAAAAAAAAACCATAACGCGTGGGATGCGGGACTGCCAGCTAACAGTCAACTAACTTGTATGGGGGTGATCAAACTGTTGAGAATAATCGCGTGAATGCCTAATCATTAAAACCATCGACTCGCGCAGTCAACCAGAGCTTAAAAGTGTATTAGAATTTGTATCAGGTTTTTAAAGCTGTTTTTTGATAGATATTTTCGCATTAGTGAGTGTTTGTAGTATTAAACAAAAGAATTAAGATTTCTTAGAAACATGATATTACTGGCTGTTGTTATTTCTATAATCACAACATCTGACATGGGATCAGGACAGCAGATATATAGTTCAGAGAGTTGATACGGTTTTAGGAAATCGGAGTTTAGACATTCAAATTTATTTTCATACCAAAAAGAGGACTTAACGTCTGGGGAATATTTATGCATGTACTTGATATATAACTCTTACCTCTAATAAATCCTTGGCGGACAATAAAACAATAATAATCCCCCCATTTTACTAGCCCTCATCAAAGTTACAGCTGTTTTAAACGCCCATATAGTTTTATGACTTCATAATATAATTTGAATTAAATTTTGTTATTACGAGTATTGATGCTAATTCTGGTTTTACGATGGGGTTGAATGTGGAATTTGCATTATTAATCGGTTCTGACTGCGTGTGATTTTATTTTTGTGAAAATATGGGTCGATTAATCAATCCGGCCTATTGAAGTATGAGAAAAGCCTTTTTCCTGAAGTTGCAAAAACTAGAGACGATTCCCACCGAGTGATAAGTGACGAATTTTAAATGGAAGTTGTCTCACTGGTTCGTGGTGACAGAAAATTATAAGAACAATGAAAAATTCGTACAGTGAAATAATCTTGGATGACAGTTAACTGATCGTGCAACGTGAACGACTTCATTTAGATGTAACTTTAAAAGCAACGATACTTCGAATAAGACGTCAACAAACATAACGCTCGAGTCGGTCCGAGGCCCTCCCTGGCACGAACGCGTGGCGTAGGTAAACGTAGGGTAAATTCGAACGATTTTTTTAACGGAAATATAACTATCTTATAGCATTTTGGTTAATTATTTTGCGTATCACTTAGTCTTAATCAGCGTTCACGTAAAGTACCAAAGAGCGAGCCACTAAATCGCTACCCCGCACGATTTCATCACTCCGCTTCCTATGTAGCAGAGCCTTATAAAGTTAATACTATAACGCAAATATAGAACACAAAATGAGCCTCTAATGCTAAACATTAATCTAAAACTGTTCCTTTCACCTATGTATCTATTACAGGATAGCTTTATTAATTTGACAGATTATAAATTCCACTGAGCATTTTTGTAACAATTGAAAACTATCTACAATGCAGTACCGTAAATATTCGCCTAACAATACCACGCCTGTATTCTGCGAAAGAATGCTTAAGTTGGTATCTATTGACACCCACTGGCCACAAATCCAGACTCCGGACTACTACTGAGAAAATCGTAATGGAAAATGTAATTTCACTTTGCCCGACCGGCAGATTGTCCCCTGGACCTCACTCCCAGCATAGGCAAAGTTGTAACAGGAGCTTCTCATCGTTAGGCATTCCTAGATAACCTGATCTGGTTTTGGTTCCTGTATAAGAAAAGTTTTATTGGTTTCCTGATGGAGAATCTAGCAGCCCGAAGGTAGGAAATAATTAATGGTACGGTTAGCAAAGTTGCAAAGTTATTGGCATCTGCGCTGTGGGTCGCGGTTTTGATTTCAGCACAGAGCAAAAATATTTGTATAGCAATTCTATTAAGTTTACTTTGAACCTCACTCAAGTGACCGCATACGATTAGGAAACGACTCTTTTGTATTTAAAGGAAATCGTCTCGGAACCGTTGTAATTTCAAAATGATGTTTGATGAATAACAATACCTACAGATTGCTCTGAGTTATTGTGCTTGTGAGAATTTTGTCCGTAAAAGCACTCATGTGTTCGTGGCTTATGTCAAAGTAATCTCTAAAGTTACCATTCTATGACAAAACCACAGACAGAGGTCCCTAGCACGAACGTGCGACGTAAACGTAACGTAAGTCCCAATGATTTTTTATTTTTCGAATAAAAAACATTTTCATTCATTTTAGCAACTAGCTGACCTAGCAGAATTATTAGTATCACTATATATGAAAAAGTGTTAAAAATGAGTATGTCAAGCGTCCGTCTAAAGGACGCTGTCAAAACACGCGCATCAGTCAAGCGACCTTTAGAAGGATGCGTTTCTATGACGTAACATTTGTTTGACAAATGAATTATATTTAAAATGTTTGTTTTGTTTGTCCTCTATGGACTCGCGCAAAACGTATATTTTAAATTATAATTTTTTGATATGAATCAACTGCAAGTATCTTCTCTAACACAAAGTAATACTGACAAATTGTCACCTGTCATCTCGGCATATGCTATCCCTGTCAGAGCTCTGTTGTGTATGGCCACCCTACCGTAGCCGCCTGTAAGTGAGATTTTCTTTAGTGGTTTATAATATTGTTTCCCCCTGGTGGCTCATTTTACGTTACAAGACTTGTTTTTTATGCTTGTGGTTAGCAACCCGCCCCTATTTCGCACGGTTATTACGACTTGACGAAACATCGAGATTATTTAATTATCTGTAAGTTTAATATTACATATAACCCTTCCGGAATAAGGTCTCTAAATGATGGTAAAAATCGCATTAGAATCCGATGCGTAGGTTATAACAACAACCAGGGCCCACAGACAGACACGAAAAGCGACTTTAATTTATAACATACATATAGCTACAGATATGACAAGGGTACGTCCAAAACATAAAATTATATTTAAAAAAAAAAACTTTAGATTGACAACGCTGTAATCAATGAGCATTTATTTTTGTCATTTTATTTACTGGCAGTCACACTAGCAATATTGGATAACGATATTGCAGTTTGGTGGCGGAAATAGTCTGTAGTTTATCAAAAAACAATTATCACTAAAAGTTTGACTGCTAACAACGTTTCCCTTTTATTTTAACAGGAGATGAAAATCTTCAAAAACCACAACTAATTTAACAACTTCTTACAGGAATCCCCATGAGATTGTAAAACAAAGAACTTTGTACTTTAAATCCCAAAAGTTTTTTAATACTTATATTAAGTTAAAAGTGAAGTTTCCTGCGACCTTGAAAAGTTTCTTTGACACTTGATACTTCTTACTCTGTGATTGCCTCAAAGAATCTACATGATAAAATCAAAATCAAATCTAGGCTGAGAATCAACACAATACAGTCCCTGAAAACGCCCACCCTTCACCACTTCCTAGTGCTTTAGCTGGAAACAAGAAGTAGCACAACATTCCCCAGCAGCACAGTAATTGTCTAATCAGTTAGAAGAATTGCATTCTGTACAATATTAAGGATATAACATTACTAAATGTAAAACATAATTTAAATTATCAGGAAGCACACGCCAATATACCAACACAATCATTGAAAACTATACTCAAGCAGAAATAAATAATAAAAACGTAAACGAGTTCTCCTATGCGTCAAATATATATTTCAGCAGAGCAACATCCGCATCTGTAGTCGAACGGCCTTTTGTAAAGCCATATTATTCATCGTGAAGGAGGCTATTTAAATTAAAATATCTTAGCAACTGCTTGAGTATTAACTTTTCAAATATTTTACTAAATGCAAGTAAGATAGAGATAGGCCTATAATTGCCAACGTTATTTTTATTACCTGATTTAAATAATGGTATGACTTTACTACTCTTCATGAGGTCAGGAGTTGGGATATTATTTCTAAACTCAATATTTTGGTGTGCTAAGGAATTGAAATAACTTCCGGAGGAAAAAAATTGACTGAAAGATTTTATTTTGACCTTTAATAGGTTTTTGACATATTATTTGAACTAGATACTTTGTAGTAGAGCTCCACCAAGAATAGATCATGGCTTTATTTGCCATGGTCTTCTCAAACTATCTTTAAACCTGCTCTAAAATATCTCTAAAGTGCCTTAAAACGTGACTGATATATTAGGTAAGACTATGATTTAAAGATAATACAGTCAGTGTTACAAAGATTAAGTACGCATGCTACTTACAGTTTTGAAAAGCAGCTCTGGAGTTGGAATAAAATACTTAGAGCAGCTTAGACATTCACCAAGCAACTTATAATTGGAAATGTTTAGTACCTAGTAGTATATTATAATATCTCTTTATGAAAGAGTTCGTCCGAGGAAGTACCACCGAGGACTACCTAATTCTACCGCCTAGCAGCGTAGCTGTATTTCGGTTTCAAGGGTGTGGCTGCGTGTGGCGGTACTTATACATTACAAGCATATGAGACATTTCAGCTTTGTCTTTGAATTGACAATGCAATGCTCTCTAATATTACAAATGTCCACAGGTGGCGATTTGCATTTACCATCACGTGTCGCCTCTTGTTCGCCACCCAATAACATTAAAAAAATGAACAGTCATACACCGAAATTAAACTATCAAAACTAGGTTAACCATAGTATAGGTACTGGGTATCCCAACTAATTGGTTTGCGGCGTTCGGGAGGCAATACCTCCCACTATAAAGAGTTAAATTCAGCTACATCTAGTTTGAAAGGAGGGCTGCATATCTAAGGAAATACAACGAGAAATGATTGGTTACCATGCTAACGATAATAGCAGTATATTTCCCAAGTTACGAGTAATGAAGTTGTTTCTGGGCAAGAGTGGATCTTCGTCGACTGCATATTTTAGTAAAGGTGTATAAAGAGCAATTAGAAAGTTCCCAAATGTATTTTTTTTAATAATTCAAGTTCAATATTCAGTGATACGATGTTAATTATTGCAATTCTTATTCATTATGCGGAACGATATTTCAATTTTGAAAAATGAATCAAAAGAGCGGAATATTTGAGAGCTATTTTGCAATGTTGCCACAGACGTTGCCAACTTTCAGAATGCGCCCTTTTCACGTGAGGTGATAATGATAAGATAGTAGTCAAATGGGGCTGTCATGACAAAATAGGCTAGGATTTCAGAAAAAGAATTGGTTGCTAATTTATGGTAATAAACATTCAGTTTTGTCACAATTCAAACTACTAATCGGCATCAAAAAAGTTATTAAAACCGGAAACGTTTAAAGAAAGTTACTGCGATTTTCCAGGCTTGATGATTATTTCCTTAAAACTCCTCAACTTTTAATCTGTCAGTGTTTGTAAGCGAACTGTATGAAATAATTGATAATAATAAAATGATCAAGGAAAATTCAGGAAAATTCTTGTATTTTTTTATGTCCAATGTTGGGTGGTAATTTTCTAGTGATAAAAAATCCCATTTCATTGAACTTATTAGAGTGAAAATGTTTGAAATTACGTACACGATACCAATTTCTCTTAGAAAATGATTATACAATTTAGCTAATAATATGGAAACTGTTTGATCTCAAAGAACTAATTATAAAATTCCGTTCATCTTTTGTTCTTTGTGATTTAAATTTAGAATTATAATTTGTTTGGCGGAACCATACTTAATTCCTGTGGGTATGAATAGAACTGGAGATTATTAAAAATACAACGTTCTTTCCAGTTTTAAATATGAGAATTACAAAAAACACGGTCAAGGTATCAAATATTTACCACTAAGTCGTAATGAAAATTTAACATTGTTTCCTAAATAAGCATGCGTTTAAAAAGTAAATCCCAAAATCCTCTTAAACAAAGGCCTTACCTGCAAAATCCACAATAGGCTGAATCACATTTTCAAAATAAAAAAGAGCAACTTATCAACGTCAACAGACGAAACTTTCACGAAAAATCCAAAATGTCCGAAGTCGCGGGCGAAACTTTTTAAATTCCGAACTTTATTTCGCGGGGACCGCAGAAAACGACACGCGTCTGAACAGTTCAACGTCCAACAGCGTACTGAACTGAAAGTACTGAAACATCCCTGTCAAGCTACCCCATGATATCTTGCACTGTTGGTTAACTCAATTTTGATTTAATTGCGCTCTTATTTCAAGCGGGCAAGAGTTTATTTACAACTGATGTTAACTTTTCCAGCTGTAAAAGTATTTGGGAAAGAGAATTTTGGCGGTATAACGATATCCCGATTATGGACACTCAATAATTTGTGTACGAATGGGAGGGAGTCTGGAAGAAAACGCTTGGAATTTTAATGTGGGTAGAATTGTGTTTTACGCGTAGAATAAACTGTGTGCGTTCAGAAGTTTGTTTGAAACATTCTGTGTATTATTGTGATAACGTCAGAGACTTGAACGTTGCCAAAGAAGTTGTACTCTTGTAAGTACCTACTTTACATTTTGGTTTCACAGAATATTTGTAGGTACCTACGAAGACAAGAAATCTCCTCTGCTTAAAATTTCGTCCAAGTTTCAACCCGGTAACAAAAATACACTTGCGGTCAAATAATACGTGTCGATGACGAAAATCCCTGTTGTTTGCAAATTAATAATGGATCATCCATGAAACTAACTTCATATTACAGAAAAATTTAATATCGTATGAAATAAAACCTTAAATGATCTAAAACGTAATTAAAAAAGTTAAAATTTGAAATACCTCAAATTTAGAAATAAATTTAATTCGCGGATGCATTACTTTTGCTTGTTTTCTAACTTTTGTTTTCAAACTGTCAAAACAAAATGATAAAAAGGCGGTCATTGTCGTCTTTCATCACCATTATTGAATTATTATCATGTCGCTTACACCAGAAGAATGTACAAGTATAGTCACTATGTTAGAAGAAGGTGGAAATCAGCGAAGTACAGCAAGAACAATATAGGCGTGTGACTTTCTACAGTGCAGCGAGTCGTCCAATGTTTCCGAGAAACTGGGCAGAACATATGAAGACCAGGAACCGGCAGACCGAGATGTACTATGGCTCGTGAGTATCGATTTATTGGAACGACCATGCTCCGAAATCGGCACCCCACGGCAGTTGAAGTAACAAATCAACTTCGGGAGACCCGCAGAGATGACGTAAGCGAGCGGACTGTAAGACGGCAGCGGCTCCTTGAAACTAATTTGACCCCACATAGACCCGCAAATGTCAAAAATTTGAAAGGGTACTTCGGGTAGCGGGATTACGTTACGCTCGCGAACACGCATAATGTGGAGACGTACGTGGTGGACGGTGAAGAGTCTACTGACGGCCAGGGGAACGTTTTATTCCAGCTTGTTTTGAGGAAACAGTGCCGTGGATCTTTTATGTTTTGGGCTGGACTCTCTTCAGAGAGTCTCACGGAATTAGTGCTGATAGAAAATGGTACGCTAACTAGTGCAATATATGTGGAACAAATTTTTTATGAGCATGTCGGCCCATATTTAATTAATATGGGTAATAATTCAATATTCATGCATGAAAACGCCAAGCCACATATAGCTTAAATTGTAAACGAGTACTTTCAGGATGTTGGCATCAATCGCATGGACTGGCCCGCGAAAAGCACAGACCTTAATTCAATTGAACGCGCTTGGATCAAGCTTGAGAGGTGTGTAAGAAATCGAAACCCCACCCCAGCCACATTTCGAGACTTGAAACATGCGTTAGTGGAAGAATGGACCAATATCCCGCAACATCCCATAAGAAACTTACGAGTAATAAATAGCATGCCTGATCGCCTGGCAGCTGTGAGAAGAGCCCGTGGAGGCAATGCAAAGTATTCATTTTGTTTTAAAGTTCGTTTTTGTGTTGTAAGTGAGGTACCAACCATTCTTTTTTCAAATTAAAAATGATTGATATTTTGTTTTTTATGTAATTTTTACAATTAAACTAATAATAATATTTCCATCATTTGGTGTTATACAGTTTCATTCATGCCGCTAGATTTATTACTTTAAGATTAAGTTTAGTTTTTCGTTCCGACCCGTATTCCTTGTCCGCGAGTGTATATGTAAATGCTCAGAATGAAATGCATTTTATGTGCATTTTAAAGACTTTTATCATTTGCTGATGTGACCTGATTTTTTTGTGGACATCAAAAGAACTTTGGGTCTGCATGAACATGCAGAGAACTTAGCATATATTTTTATAAAAAGGTTCAATTTTTATTTGCAAACTTATTTTACTTTATCCATTATGGTAGGTAGCGACGGCAATTCAATAATGGTGAACGAGGAGTATCCGAGTAGGTATCATTTACCGATATTTCTAATTCGAAGGCACACCACCAGGTAGAACGATGACCTGATGAAGGTCGTGGAAATCCCCTGAATATGGAAAGCACAGGGCAGGTCGATGTAACAATGCTTGAGGGATGTCCAGCAGTAGACGTCTTTTGGTTGAATGATAAACACTTAACACAACATTATGCCTGTAATCCCTGAAGGGTTAGGCAGAGGTGTACCTTAGTAAACTCATATTTCGCCTATGTTTAATTCCCAAATAATAGGGGGCAAGCTTATTACCACCAACCGGGCGTAAACCCAGACTCCGCGTTGCTACCGAGAAATTCCTGATGAATGTACCCAAAAATAAAATTGAATGATAAAATAATTATTTATTTCGAAAGAGTTATTTAACCTCTTTTCCCAAAACTCCTGCCAATACAAAAGCCAATTCTTTACAAAACAAGTCAATATAAATTGGAATTGAAAATGGATTTAAAAAGTACACTTTCTTTTATATTCACGCTTTCACAGAATCCAAACGTATTCAGTAATAATTCAACTTCATTTACAATTCCACATTTTCCAAATATGACTGAAGCCATATTATTGATATTTTTACGATTCAAAAGGCTTATTTTAAAAGTTTGTTCTCATAAAACTTTTCGCTTTGTCCCTACGGAATAAAGCGCCGAAAGTGGGCCAGCACAACGGGGGTGGATGCTTAGAATATTTCAGTGGAATAAATGGATTGGATTGATATTTTCACCCCTGTTTCCTGACATAGAGTGGGCAGGATTTCAGGTGTGTTAGGTATTCTTTTGTTTAGCTCGAACACTTGGAAGCGATGCAGGGTGGACGAGTTTTGGAGGCAAGTTTTTTGTAACTACGAGTACGATGTGCAAAAAGTTTGCATGCAATATGTACGATTTGAGGTACAGTAGGCAGCACGTCGGTAGTAACAACACCAGTATTAGCTGGCCTCTTATTCTATTGAAACTACGTACTACGCTAGGCTAGCTTAAGGTGTTACCTGTTACCAATGACGGGCGAGTGACAGTATATATTTTGAGTAAAGTTAAAATGAAAATGAAAAAGCGTTTATTCGTGGTGAAATACTAATTTTTACAAAAAAAATTACTTCCGCCAAACTGCAAAGCAGTTTGTTGGCAGATGTAGCTCCTATGTACAATTTTATATTTTATCTCGTAGGTACTTTTCTATCAATAACAAGAATAAATTTATCCGCTAAACATTACCTATAACTTAAACACACATATTTTACAGCAGCACAAATTCTTGTGTAATAGCATTGCAATTCAGGTCGACGAAGCCACAGACATAAGCATTATAAAGTAATAACTCCACCTTTTCTTTTAATATCTGTCCCACTACAGGGTCTTATCTCAAAGAGATAAATAATGAGCAGTGTTTACCGAGAGTGTTTACTACGTGTTGGTAATTCAGGTCATTATGACTTTCTTTTCGTCCTTTTTCCTGCCTTGCCTATACCATAAAGAGTTTATTTATAAACATTGCTTAAAGTTAAGTAATGATTAGCGACTGTTTCACCATACATTTCTGACGTTTAAACGTCTCTTAACTTTAAGCAAAGTTTATGACTTTAGGGATAAATGTAGAAAAAAAAACTTAAAAGTTAAACTTCATTGATTAATTCTACATACACATAAATGCATAAACTCTCGCCTTTTTCCCACGGGGAGGGCAACAACTACCGAACTGCTACGATTGTTAAGTACTCCTTTAATTTGATTTGTTTAATTCCTCTTTAATTTCAATTTTATTTTTATACAGCCACAAAAATCATCATTATTGGGTATGATTTTTCCATCATACTATGGATTAATATTGTGGATTTCCCAATAAATGGTTTTAATAAAATAATCAATATACAATCCCACATAATTTCTTGGTTAGATCAACAGCTTACTACCAGTTGTTCATTATTATTAGATCTATTACACAGAGTAACTCAGTTTCCAACAATCCTTAGAGGCTCTGATTTTACGACGATTACCGTTTGACCTCTGAGGTCCGCTGGGACAAACTTCGTCTTCAGGGCATAACTCGCTGAAACCCTGAAGGAATGTTTGAAATATTTCAGGAAAGTAATGGATTGGATTGATTTGGTGGACTTGGGGATTGTTTTTGAACTGTAATTCTGGACTGTGTTGTGGGAAAACAATAAGGTTCTCTTATCTTATCCGTGGATATTATTAAATGAAAAGATGGGCACTTGGGCAGTGGTATAATTACTTGTAGGAGCTAGTAACGACGTATTATTGCAATTATCTGCTAATAAGAGTAACTATTATGAGGCAAATTTTAATTTCGATCATTTATGTTCATAAATACGCTTAGAAAACTACTACAAACTGTTATGATTGACGATAATATGATAATTATGATTATTTTGACTGTTATTGAATACTAATAATTTTAAAGGACACAGTTCATCAGTTTTCATGCTACTGTGAAGTTTGACTAGTTTAGAAGTCTTTATTACGGTATTTATATTATTTTTGATATCAAAATATAGCCTTTGTAAATAATAAATGTAAAAAAAATAGCTTTGGATCTGCGAACATTTTACATTTGAATTTGAATTCGCATGCACTAAGTATTTCTTCTTTTTTTTGAGGTACTTTCCATAGGTAATATCTGACAACAGCTGTCACAAGACGTTTGTGCATCAGTGGATGGCAATAAAATCACGATCTACGCTTTAGTAACTTCAGACAATTTTAATAAATAACTGATCGATATGAAATAATATAAAAGTCCCGTATATAAACCAATCAAGTAGCTTAAACACCCATAGCTATCATTAAAATAAAGATTAAACGAAAGTGCAATGTGTGTCGTATGTATGAAAGTACTCGAGTAGTTTCTAACTATACATTTTTGTAGTCCCTTAGTGCCATGGTCTTATTTTAACGAATGCCAAACGGGCAGGTCACACGAACTAGCCAGACCCTCACTAACCCATACAAAACCTAATTTCCCACAAAAATACACCATACCCTACAATTTACAATAACAATCGCCCTCAGGCAACCCGCAATACACCGCTTAATTCCTTCAAGAAACCCTTGACACAACTTAGTTCACTGCCCACCCCCTTAAATTAGGGGGTGAGGCAATACATTTACCCACGGACCCCATCCTTAACAAATAAATGGTCTTGAGCTTAGACTGCATGTACGAAAATTGCGCCGACTCTGTTTACTTGGCAAAATGAGTTTCGTTCGTGTGTAGGACTAGCCTATATTTTTATTTGGTTTTGGAAAATGTTTTTTCTACAACATAATTGTTTTATTGTTGTTAGAATTAAGAATGCGTGAATCGATGACCTTTTGAAGGCCACAGGAACACGCTGGATGCGAGAGCACAGTACCGGTCGATATGGCGACATTTGGGGGAGGCCTATGTCCAGCAGTGGCCGTTTTCAGACTGAAATGATGAATGATGATTATGATGAACCGATAAGAATACGTAAAGTAAAAGTCTTTGTAATGTCGTAAAGTTATTTTCATCATTGGATTTGCCGTGATAAAAAGACTTTCAGCCAAAAATGTTGGTAGCGGAGCTGACTGATCAAAGTAAGTCAATTGTAGAAATTGTTTCAATTAACTATGAACTAGCTAAATCCAATGAAAGTGGCGCGCTCATGAAGATATTTCTGAGCATTGCATTAAAAACAGAAAAAGATGACTTATATAATATTGACTAACGATAATTATAATAATATTGCTACTCAAATTTGAATTTTAATCGAATTATAACTATAAATTAATGACTATAATATAAACCCTAATGTTTGCATGTCACAGTATTATGACTAAGTGTTATAGATCTGTATAATTTATGTTAACACCGAAACTGTACCAATGCTTATGGCAAAAAAAAATGATTTGATTTGATTAATATTAGCTTGAATTACCTAATTCAAGCTAATATTAATCAAATCAAATCAATTTTTTGAAATTTTCAAAAAAAAATCAAAAATATGAAATTTTTTAGCTACCGCTCACTTCGCTGTACAGCTAGAGCTAGATCAATACTCAAATGTCCCGGAACATTAAGTCTTAGTTATTAGTCAGCGCAGATGGCTAATTTTCACATACTAACTGACGATATAATTTAGAATGCTTTCCAGTTTGCAGCACGGAGTTTTCAAATGTTTTTTTTTATTTCTGTTCTCTGTTGGAAGTGCTAACACTTCGCACACTCTTATAATGGTTCCTAACCCTTGCTGCTTTTTGGAAACGTTGTACAAGACGGAAAACCAGTAGATTTTGGTGACGCTTCATTGCTTGTTAGAAGGCTTTTAAAATAACAATTGCTCTGTTAATCCTGAGTCCGCAATTGCGAGTACGGCCCGTGGGGTCCTGATCTCTTGGTCGAAAAGGCTCGTCCTTAATAACATGGAATCATTATACCGGGAGAAATTTTGGTATTTTTATAGTATACACCCCTGCCAACCCCTTCGAAGAAGACAGCCCAACTAGCAAAATCAGTACTTATAACTCTCTCAAGACTATTTTTTCATGCATTAAGATACTTAAAGTATGCTACAAACAAGGATTTGGGCGCAATTATAGGAGCATATATTTCTGTAACGATCTTACAATGAACTTGGATAAAGTCTCATATATTATACTTGACGAATAACAATAGTTTCTATAACAATCTTAGCCTATGCAGTTACAGGCACTAGTGCTTCTATTACGCTCTGACTCAAGTATCTTATAAACCTATCATTTTTATAATGCGCTTGTAACTTACTTGGTTATTTGTTATAAGTACGTTTTATAAACTGTAACGTGCACGTGTTTTTTGTTTGTTGTTTTCTCATATTCTTTTTGTTTGTTAACGCCTAGAGCAAAATTTAACATTGTGTAGCTGTTGTTAAAATTTAATTTCAATGATTGGTTTGAATATTCGCCATGTTTTAAAAATGCTCTGCATTGAGTACATTATAGAATCAAAATAAATAAATTAGTACTTATTACAGTTTTGGTAAATATTATCACTTCTCCTGCATTATAAAACAAATTGGGTAAGCTCACTCCATCGTTGATTTTATCTCTGTCATCTCTGGCCTAGACTAGAGTCAAGAGCAAACCAACCTAAAATAAAAAATAAATAAAAAAAACTTAGGGTTACTCATGAATCGTTTATCAAGCTCACCCGTTAAATCTCGCTCGATGTGGGCGAGTTGACAAAAACGAAGCTTTGATAATTTTTTCGTCCGTCAATTGTTTATGTAAGTTAACAAGACTTTATTTTGTTTTTAACAAAGTTCTTGTATCTTTGGGTAGAATGTTTTTAATTCTTTTGTTCAATATTAATTCATCTGGTACCAAATGTGGTATATTCAGTTTTATAGCCCAGCTTTGTATATCTTCAAGTAATTCATTATTATTTTCATACTCTGTGCTTTCTTTTATTTCTGAATAATATTCTTCCTCATGGCCTTTTCTTCCTGCTCTTCATGATCGGAATAGCACTCAACAGGTACAACATTATTTTCGACGGAACCCTCCGTTACTTAATCTGTTGCACTTGACTATGAGCTGACAAACGATAAGTTGACAAAATGACTGACGTTTACTTACTAAGTGCTTGGTCCGGTAGTTTATAAGCTTGTTTGCTCTCATACCGTATTTATAAAATACTAATAATCTTATAAGAGACTTCAACAAGACGATACTGCCAAATACTTATAAGAATCTCTGTTATTATGTTAAAAGTACATGCATCCTATAACTGTCCTATAAGTTAATCTTGTAGTTGCTATAAGACTAAGTTGTAGAAGCCAATGCTCCTGAATATATTTAGTCTTTTGAAATGCCTTTATAAGTATATGAGTCTTATGAATGTTCTATAACTAAAACTTGTATTTACTATAAGAATAAGTTGCAGAAGCAAATGCTCCTGAGTAAATTAAGACTTGTGAAATGCTACTATAAGTAAATAGTCTACACCAATGCACTTATAAGATTCTTATAAGTGTTAACAGACTTATAATATTTTGTTATAAGATTACTTTGCTAGTTGGGAGGGTGATGATTTGTCTGTGTCAAAGAAAGTGTACCTGAAAGCGCTTATAATAAGTGTTCATACACACGAGCGGCATGCATCGGTGGCGTGTCGACTGCTGCAGTTGCTTCTACCGTTGAAAGAACACTAACTGGAAGGGTATCTTATACCGATCCATGTAGGCTATGCTTCTAAAATCATGACATTCATCCATGACCAAGCTCGTAGTAGGTAGCGTTGTAGCCAAAACAAACGTGTCTACAACTATGATGCATTAAAATCAGTCCGAAACTTCGAATTGAGTAACATCAGTATACATAACGTGAATGTTGAGATGGGACTGCAGGTCAAACCTGAAACTAACGTAAGTTCGAATCTATGCCACAATTTAGACGACGTTTTTATTAGATTAGCTAATAGAAACTGCCCAGTAGTTAACTATCCGGATTTTTAGTATCGAACAAATTCCAAGTATATTGCCGCCCGCAATCAATCAAAGACTCAAAAGACTGCTGGATGTTATAAAAGGCGACTTAAGTTGCTTTGCTTATCAATCCATCTTCTGTTGCACAGTATCCAATATTATCGCTTGCGAATAGACCCACCACCTACCGCCTACCACCTACCGTGAGTAGCCAGGTTTAATAATAAACAAATGTGGTAGGTATAATTTTGTTGACTGACTACACTTTTCAACACGGCATGAACTATTCTGAAATCGCTAGAGTTGACAGGTGAAAAAACAGATGACAACTCAATCAAACTTCACATGAATCTGCCTATCCCTTTGAAAAAAACAGTCGTCACGAATCTCCGAACATACCTTCACTGCAACGTGCACCGTTTTATAGCACATTCGCTCAACTCGCATCAAAGTTAAAAGCTTGGCTCAAACATTTGCCAAACATCCTGCAAAGATTCCACGAACAACACTATTTGATCAAACATTTTACAAATCCTTCTAAAGGTATTTGTTCAATCGAATAGCTATCTAGCTGGGAATTACTTGGTATGTTCCTAGTTCGACGTTTATTGGGCCAACTATATTTAGTAGGATTTTTTTCGGAGGCATTGTAAACCAACCTAGCTTCAATAGGCACACATAATTTCGTTACTAGGAATTTTGCTCTGTGTATCGTAATAGTCGATATAGTGAATTACGCTAGGTAAGTTATAGTTTAATCCATACTCTGAAGTTTATTAATTCTGGTAAAACTTGATTGCTTGAAGTTAAAATGGCACAATATTTTTTGGTTCCTGCATAATAACTTTTCGGACGACCCTAACGATTTGGTTAACTATTTTGTTGGTCTCATTGTAGTCATAAAATTATATTTCTGCGGTGTTATTTAGAAGTAATTAAATGTTTTGCTTTTGGTATGCCAAGGGCAATTAAATCGCACTGTGTATGTCAGGCTTAACTCTAATTACAAAGGAGATAAAGAATGAAATATTTGACAAATCATTAACGATTTCCGGAATGGTGACTGTTTAAATCTGTACGTCTATTACCTAGTATTATAGTACAGAAACTGCGCGAAAACTTTTAAAAGTCTCGACTCAAAGAGTCATGTCGAGTTGGAAGCATTCCGGATTCCTTCCCGCTTCAACATCGATTGCATTGATACACGTCAGCTTAGATTGGTTCACAAATTGCTGGCGACCTCGCGTTGACTTTACTGACACCGTTTTAGTAATACTTTATATAGGTACCTACTTATGAACTAATGGGCTAGTTTGTTGTGCATGTAAATTAAAAATAATTGCCACCTTAATCCTTTATGAGTATAAATGTTGATATAAATCTCGAAATTGTCGGCCTACTGAGCCAATATAATTTTGCGTCTTGGTAGGCGTTAGATTGTGAGCTAAGGCTTATTCTGTTGCATAATGGCTACTTTTGTAAATCTCTCACATTGATTATTAAACTGTGACATTAAAAAAATAACTTGCCACAACGAAACCATCAGCGAGACCACGCACTAGCGGCCGGCCACATCACAAACACAACGATCTGTCTGTCTGCAAATACTAACCACAACGGAACCACATTCAACTAGGTACTAATGACAACGCAACCACAACGCAACTGCAAGAAGTTGCAGCGACACTATTCACACGTAACCACTGCTTGCCCACATTTTGTCGATGCGAGGTGGTGGGGTTGTGGTATGTGAGAACGGGCCCAAGTGTTTTACTGAACTACAGTAAAAAATCCAATTTCCTTAGTTTTTCAAGAGCAGCGTAACATGTAGTGTTTTAAAACACAAATGTCTCATCATTAGCCTATAATGTTTCCACAGCCAGGAAATGACAGGTTTTCTTCTCTTTGAGCGGGAGTGGGCTGTAATCTACCAAGCGGACCTAGTACGGCTTAGTGTATGCCAAATGTTTCGAATTTTTCGTTCGAGGACATGCCGGTTTCCTCACGATGTTTTCTCTCACCTTTTTGAGAGCTTGGTGATGAAATTATTTTTACACAATGTAAAGCCTAGGTTCGAATCCACAACTTACAACTCGTAAGTCGGAGCCACCACTGCTCCGCGAATACAAATATGTATTGACTCCATATTTACATGCAAATCAAGACAACACCCAAATTTAAACAGGACTTAGGAAAACTCCCGGTACCTCACTAGATTCGAAAAGCACGTGCATTGTTCACTAAAGTTAAATAAGTTGGAACATTGCTAGCGAACTACAACATAAATTGTGTCGTACGATATTAGAATTGTTTGCTTATATTGTCGTGATTGCTTCTCGGGTATAATATTAAACTTTATACTTGCAATATGCGATGTTATCTAGTAATGTATTAATGTATGCAAGGAATAAGCTCTGTTGTTTGAAGACCAGTAATTCGATGTATTTTGAATCGAACGCCCAACATTTAGGTGTTACGATTGGGTGTTTATTTTGAAAACGTGTGGAGCATTTTCACGTCTATTTACGTAGTCTTTCCTTTTGTTGCTCTCTGATTTACACGATATGATACACCTTTCAATAAATCGTGATAATCATAAGGCAACTTTGGTGTTATTGGGTTTTCCATCAGGAATTATCAGTAGTAGCCCGGAGTAGGAGCCTGGATCTGTGCCCGGTTGATGGCAATAGGCTCGCCCCCTATTACATGGGACTTAAACATAACTGGCGAAGTGTGGGTGACCACCGTAGTATAGGTCAACCTCATCCTAACCTTTCGGGGATTACAGGCGTAATGTTATGTGATATGGTAACTAATTAGTTTGAATGTCTTAAAGTCAGTTTTATAGAGGTATGAGAAACAGGGTGTAAAGCTCGGGGTGCTAGGACAGGAAACCTCCCCGTGTGCCCGTGGGCTGGAGTTTCCCTTGGATGAGTCTGGGGGAAAGGCCAGTCTCCGGGACGGTGTACCCTGGGGTGCGGGCAATTACTCCCCATTACGTACTGTGTGCCTAATGGGTCTAGTTGCCCGTACGCTAATATCCTGTCGGAGGAACGCTCCAACGTGTGTCTCTCTGTTTAAGCAGAAACGCACAGCGGCGAAGTAAGAGCGGGCTCGGTGTGCACTAACTCTGCCGCCGGGCAGGCAGGAAGGAGTCTTGTCCTTCTGCCACCGTTAGTCTCGTAGCCCCGAAGATTGTCAAGGTTATGTCTCTGACTTTTGACGGGGGTCGAGGAAGTTTTGGTGCGCGGCGAGGATATGAATGGCTGAGGAGTAGTGTCATCTACAACTTTGTAGTTGTAGGTGGCGCATCAGTCGCTAGCGCACCCCCAGCAGAGTACCAGTGGACCCTCTGGTTGGGTTACAAATGAACACTTGCCTAGGGACAGGGGGTGAACCTAGGATGGACATTTTAGATCCCCCACACTCGTGGGAACAATATGGATAAATTGAACCAAAATAATAGCAGCGAAGAGGAGGGGAGTGACGCGGGGTCGGGGTCTGATGCCGCATCTGGCGCGAAGGGCTTTTTCAAGAGCCCGGAGTGCGTAGTGGTGGGGGCTTCTGCGAAGAACCAAAGGCGCTTCCAGAAGCGCCCCAAACCAGGGGATGGCCAGGGGTCATCCTCTGATGGTGGGAGGAGCTCCACCCGAAAAATCGGGAAGACCAGTCGGCGGAGTGGAGTTTGAGATAGGGGTGCGGGCAGAGGCCTCACCAGCCCAGACGAGCCGTCTCAGCCCGCCGAAGGGCTCGACACGGAAGGGCACCATTGCGGAGCGACCAGTGGCAGGGCGGCCCACTCGGAGTCGTCAGGTGGTGAGCCGGACGCCGCTGGCGGCTCCAAGTCGGAGCAACTGGCCAGGCTGGAGGTAGCCGTGGTAGCTGCGCTAAAGGGTGTGGCCTTGAAGAGGATTCAGTCCTCTAAAGACAAGGCCATACCCGCTGCCGCGGCTTCCATTATGGACGCAGTGCAGGCCATTCAACTCATGCCTCCATTGGACGGCATGTCTGAGATGCGGGCGGAGGTCAGCCGCTTGACAGCCGCAATGGAGCTTCTCCGAAAGGAGAACGAGGAGCTCCGAGCGGACCTGGCCGGCCTTCGGGCAGCCGGCCCCCGGGAAGTACCACAGGAGGGGGTGCAACATGGGCAAGCCCGGCCAGTGCCGAAACCTGCTGAGGACCGGGTTCTCACCCTGGTGCGGCGGGAGCTTGCTGCCTTTCAGAGCCGGTTTTCCGCTCTGGAGGCCATTATCCTGCGCCCCCCGCTAGCGGCGAGCCGGCAGGTCTCTTTTGCTGCCTCTGCGGCCAAGCCAGGATCAGCAGAGCGGACTAAAGGCGGGTCCGTGCCGAAACCCGTAGGGCCGCACCCGGCGAAGTCGGCGCCACCCAAGACCAAGAAGGGCGGGGTGGCGGTGCAGGTGGCGAGGGCGCCAGCCCTGGTGGCAAGTCATCCGCCCCCCCCACCTTCTAATTCTCCTCCGTCCGACGGCGAATGGCAAGTGGCTGGGTAAGGCAGCAAGGGCGGCCAAACGTAAAGAGAGGCGGCAGCGGCGCAAGGAGCGAAGCGTCGCGGCTAGGCTCCGCGCCCCGAAGTCCGCAGCTGTAGTGATCACACTACAGCCGGAAGCGGAGAAGAAGGACGTGTCCTACCGCGACGTGCTCGCCAAGGCTAGGGCGGCCGTGAACCTAGAGGAGTTAGGCGTCGCCAATGGCATCCGGGTGAAGATCACTGCGACTGGGGCCCGGATGCTGGAGGTTCCTGGTGCGGCCAGCGGCCCGACCGCTGACGCCCTGGCCGAAAGGCTTAGGGCGTCCCTAAATGCGGACGAGGCCCGAGTCTCCAGGCCCTCCAAGTGCATTGACATGCGCATCCTGGGCCTGGACGACTGTGTGACGGAGGCTGAGGTGGTCGCCGCCGTCATCAGGACTGGGGGGTGCTCTGCCGAGCAGGTGAGGGCGGGCACCATTCGTCCTGACCACACGGGGATGCGAGCCGTGACGGTGAGCTGCCCCGTGACGGCGGCCCGGAAAGTTGCCGGGGAGGGCCGAAGGCTCCTGGTGGGCTGGGTTTCCGCGCAGGTGAAACTGCTGGAACCCAGACCTCTGAGGTGCTTCCGCTGCCAGGTGGGCAACCACGTGGGAGTGCAATGCACCTTGGAGGTGGACCGCAGCGATCACTGCTTCCGCTGCGGTCAGCCCGGGCACAAGGCCGGCTCGTGCAATGCCACGCCGCACTGCTTTTTATGTGCGGCAGCTGGCAAGCCGGCCGATCACCGGGCTGGGAGTAAGGCCTGCGCCCCACCCGCTAAAGCCAGGGGCAGGGGTAAGCCCTCCACAACCGCCGTCACCGCCGCACACGCCGCCACTGCCATCGCCGCTGCTGCCTCCACAGTCGTCACCGCCGCTGCAACCGCGGCAGAGCCCTCACAAGGGCCTCGGGAGGGGGCTGAAATGGAGTGCCAATAATGGCCCCATTACGCCTCCTCCAGGCGAACATCAACCACTGCGTCGCCGCTCAGGATCTGTTGCTCCAGAGCATGGCGCAGTGGTGGATTAATATCGCCGTGGTCGCTGAGCCGTACTTTGTCCCGCCCAGGGATGACTGGGTGGAGGACCTGAGCGGCTCAGTGACCCTAATTTCGTCGGCCGCCGCCAGTACCCCGTCGCTCGAGGCAGTTAAGAGGGGACGGGGTTGCGTGGCAGCACGGTTCGGGGAGATTGTTATCGTGGGGGTGTACTTCTCCCCGAACCGAACTCTCGCCGAGTTCCACAACTCCCTTGCGGAGTTGAGAGTCGTCGTCGTCGGGTACCATTCCCTGCCCGTGCTCGTGCTCAGGGACTTCAATGCCAAGAACACGGCTTGGGGTTCCCGGTATACTGACGCGCGGGGTAGGATGGTGAAGGACTGGGCTCTGGAGACAGGCCTAGTCGTCCTAAACCGGGGTTCTGTCCCCACGTGTGTGCGGATGCGGGGTGAGTCAGTGGTGGACATCTCGTTCGCCAGCCCCGCTCTGTCGCCGCGTGTCATTGACTGGCGCGTCATGGAGGGGGTGGAGACGTATTCCGACCACCGGTACATCTGGTTTGACGTCTCCGCCCAGACCTCGAGTGCGCTGGTCCGACAGGCCCCGAGTGGTCCGCGGTGGGCGCTGAAGCGGCTGGACCGGGAGCTCCTCCTGGAAGCCTCGATCGTGCAGGCCTGGGTGTCATCACCGGAAAGGCCTGCTGATATTAACGACGAGGCGGAGTGGTTCCGGGAGGCCATGTCCGAAGTATGTGACGTGGCAATGCCCCGGGTCCAGCCTGGACGCGCCTCGCGCCAGGTGTACTGGTGGTCGCCGGAGCTAACGTCTCTGCGCGAGGCGTGTGTTGCTGCGCGACGCTTGTACACCAGGCACCGCAGGCTGCGTGTCCGTCCTCCGGACACGGAAGCCATTCAGGCGGAGCTGTACGAGGGTTACAGAGCGGCGAAGACCGCCCTCCGAGCGGAGATACTGCGGGCCAGGGTACTGGCCCGTGAGGAGTCGCTGGGGACTCTGAACAGGGACCCTTGGGGACGCCCATACAAATTGGTGCGGGAGAAACTCCGCCCATGGGCTCCCCCGCTAACGCAGAGTCTCCGGCCTCAGCTCGTGGAGGGCGTGGTAAGCGCTCTGTTCCCTTCGCGAGGGGCACACACTCCCCCGCCCATGGCTCGGCCTCCTGCGGTGCCCACTGTGGACCACATAACCGACGACGACGACGATTCTCCTGAGGTGACCGAGGTAGAGTTGAGAGTGGCGGTACGAAGGCTGAGTGCCAAAAATACCGCCCCAGGACCCGACGGCCTACCTGGAAAAGCCTGGGTCCTGGCCTTGGAGGCTCTCGGGCCTCGACTTCAAGGGCTCCAAAGCGCATGCTTGGAAGGGGCCAGTTCCCACTTCGTTGGAAGACGGGGAAACTGGTCCTCATTAAGAAGACGGGGCGCCCTGCGGACTCTCCGTCCGCTTACCGGCCCATTGTGCTGCTCGACGAGGTGGGCAAGCTCTTTGAAAGAGTCACTGCAGACCGCCTCGTCGGGCGGCTGGTGCGGGTGGGGCCGGATTTGGCGGAGAGCCAGTTTGGTTTCCGCAGGGGGCGCTCTACGGTGGACGCCATCATGCGCGTGCGAGCCCTCACGACGGGGGAAGCTGTGGCCCGGGGTGGGGTCGTCTTGGAGGTGTCTCTAGACATCGCCAATGCCTTCAATACCCTGCCCTGGAGTTGCATCAGGGAGGCACTCCGGTATCACCGGATGCCGACCTACCTCTGTCGCATAGTCGAGGCATATCTGACGGACAGGGCCGTCATCTACCCCGGTCACCAGGGAGAATGGAACCGGCGTCGTGCGGTGTCCCACAGGGATCAGTCTTGGGGCCGCATCTGTGGGACATCGGGTACGACTGGGTGCTGCGCGCCGACCTCCCTAGCGGCGTCAGCGTCGTTTGTTACGCTGACGACACGCTAGTCCTGGCACAGGGGAGGTCGCACCAGGCGGCCGAATTAATGACACGCGGGGTTGCGACAGTCATTGAGAGGATCCGGCAATTGGGACTCGAGATAGCCCTGCACAAGTCCGAGGCCATGTGTTTTCATGGTCCTCAGAACGCGCCACTGTCGGGTTCCCAAATAATGGCGGGAGGGGTTCACATCGGCGTCGAGTCGACGATGAAGTACCTGGGACTCGTCCTCGACAGCCGGTGGAACTTCGTCGAGCATTTCCGACGTTTGGCTCCCAGACTGGACCGGGCTGGGGCTGCCTTGAAGCGGCTCCTGCCCAATCTAGGGGGTCCAAACGCCTCCTACCGGAGGCTCTACGCGGGGGTCGATGGCCCTTTACGGGGCACCGGTGTGGGCGCGTTCATTGAGGCTCCGACCAGCACGCCATTTGAACGCGTCCCAAAGGGTCATGGCCATCCGGCTGGTCCGGCAATACCGCACGGTCTCCTGCGAGGCGGCGAGCCTCCTTGCCGGATTGCCGCCATGGGATCTGGAGGCAAAAGTCCTCGCGCACATTTGGGAGTGGCGCGAGGAGGCGAAACGCCGGGGCGTTACTCCGCTGCCGCGAGAAATCGCGGCACAATGGACAGAGCTCCGGCGGGATCTCATGGCGGCATGGAGAGTGCGACTGTCGCAACCCAGCGCTGGGCACGCCACAATTGCGGTCAAAAGTCAAAAGTCCCCTCTTTGAGGAGTGGCTTGAGAGGCGCCACGGCGTCCTCACCTTCCGCCTGACGCAGGTCCTCACCGGACATGGCTGTTTCGGGAGGTTCCTGTTTCGGATAAGGCGGGAGGAAACGCCCGGGTGTTGGCATTGTGTGGATCGACCGGAGGACACGGTGGAGCATACGGTGGAGGTCTGCCCGGCTTGGGCGGAGCACCGCCGTGTCCTCGTGGCGGCGATCGGCGGCGGCGATCTCTCGCGTCCGGCCCTGGTTCAGGCCATAGTACGGAGCGAGAGAGAATGGGAAGCAGTCACCTCCTTCTGCGAAGCAGTAATGCTCGCGAAGGAGGAGGCGGAGCCCGTGAGGGAGAGGCAATCATTGCGCCCTCACGCCCCTAGTCGCCGCAGGAGGAGACACCCTGGGCGTCGGGAGTCGATAGCCGACTCCCGGCCACCGTAGGCGCGGGCCTGCGGACGGCGAGCAATGGGCAGCTCGCCGTCCGGTAAGGACCAGGCCCGGGTCGACGGCGCGTTGTGTTCCACGCGCGCCTCAAAGAGTTGTCAGCATAATTGACGGGGTCCGATAGGGCCGATGCCTGCCGGGGTCGCGGATTGTTCGAAAGAGTTACCGTGGCCCTGGCGCACAGGCAACTGAAGGAACACGGGTGGGTTTTAGTCAGTAAGAGTCTGACACGCCCGTCCGCTCCGCCCAGAGCGGGAGAGGTCATTTGATGATTTCCCATCCAAAAAAAAGGGTGTAAAGCTCACTCATACCTCCATAGAAAACATAGGTGTTGTGTCTGGTGGGCAACTGCCCGACGTTTAATGTCGGGACGTTGTACATATGCTAGTTGCGCAGTAAACTCTGCTTGCGCGATACAGAATTTTGCGTGACGTCAGCGTGACGTGTAACTCGCATGTGGCAATGTAGATACCGCTACAGTTTTATGTCGATATCGAAAAAAAACAAATAACAATATTTTTTTTCTTTTTCGTGATTGGTTCCGTAGTATAAGATGTTCATAATGATGAGTACAGGGACCCCTAAAGAGGTTTACAGTTATTTAAATTACATCTTATATAAAACTCACTTTCTGTTTCCTCAAAATTAAAGCACACTTCATCAAAAAAGTGAAAGTGAATTAAAGAAATTTCAGATAAAAATACAATATTCATTTAAAAAATTTACTCAAGACACTTTCCTTTATTTTCTGAATATACGAGCCACGTACAAGTTTTACGACTAAAGAGAGACGATGACAAGTAGAATGTTAAGTGCTTCCCGCGCTAATCCGAGACAGGGAACGAACTGGGATACAGTGGTCGGTTGCACCGGACTTCAGTTTGACAGAGAGTTTGAGGTTAGTTGACAGTTAATGGTTATTAATTTTGGAGTTTATAGCAAGAGACCTTCTAGGTCATCAGACATAACTGACAAGCATAGGCAACATTATTTTTATAGGCACATAATTATTACTGTTTTGTTAGTAAAGTTCCCACTCCACTACCATGCACAACTATGCAAACGGACTCAGTTTTTGCCAAGGGATTTAGCTTTTTGTAAATCAAAGGAGACTCAAGCCGTTACGATGCAGGCTTATTCATTTGAGACAAAACATTAGTATTTTACTGTTACAAAAATAATAAAACTTAAAAGCAAACGGCGAATCTGACACGTAAAATAGCAAAAACAACTAGCACACAACATACTAACTATCCATAAACTAACCTCTCTAACGAACAGTGCAATCAGTCCCCCACGATAAAACTTTATGATCTGTATTGTCCGCCCAAAGAAAAGAAAAATAATGCCATATTATGTAATAACCCGGGCGTTTTTGTGCAAGTTTCCTGTGGCAATCCAAAACCTCTGTTTAACGCGCGACTTCATTCTAGCCTTGTGTCTCGTGGTATTATGCGAAGCGATGCGAAACAACAACAATATTTTTTTTTGGTCTCTATAAATAGTGAATGGAATTCTGAATAAGACGATAATTATCGATGATACTTTTAATTTTACATAATACATAACATCACCCCTGTTTCACGCACTGGGTTAGGCAGAGATGTATTTACAGTGTACACCCACATTTCGCCAGTTATGCTTAAGGTATCCAGGTTATTTCAAAATTGTCAATATTGCAACTAAAAATAAACGACAGACATAATGTCTTCGTTTTTTATACATATATCGGAACAAATGCTCAAAAATTGACGCCGTATTTTTTATTTTAATTTTAATAAAATAAAATTGGTGCACTTACTATTGAGTTTGTTATCAATCTCATTTTTAAACAAATATCGCTATAGTTATAGATCAAATATATGTAGTTTAAATATTCAAATTCCAATAATTATCTAGTATGCTACTAGCAACATAATCTCAAGCCACAGGTTGCTACTGATTCACTGAGCTCCATAATGACCCATATCCGGGAGCTAGCTGCATATATTCTATGATCTAAAGTACCAATTTCCTTCAATACTTTATTGGCATGTCGCGATTTTACAAATTTGAAGATGTGATGTGTAACATAATAACAATAAATGATGCGTGAAATACATGAACACTTTCCGTCAGTTTCTTAGAAACTCAAATAAAAATATTTTTGTGGAAAGGTTACGTGCGTAGTAGTAGTACTCGCAACCGGCGGCATGCGTGTATGACCAGCCACCTAATTGCGTAACACACATTGAATCATAACCCGAGAGTTTTGAATTATATTACAAATGTATTGCTTCATATGTTTGAAAAGAACGCAATTGATGTTGTTGAACTGTCAAAATGAAAACCATAGCTACTGTTATTTGTATTACGCAAGAGTAGTGAAAAATCTGGTGTTCTCATTTTGAGTAAGAACTGCGAACTAACATCATTTATCTTAAGGCGCAGATATACGACTTTCAATGATTTCAAATTGAACATCACGTCTAAACGAATAATCTCATTTATTTGAAAAAAATATATGATAAACTTGATTGTTTTCTTCGTATTTTGATATGTGAATATTTGAAATTATATTTTTATAACATAGTGTAATTAATTTGTAAAGCAATGTCTAACGCGAAAACAAAAACGATAATCACGCAAAAACTATTGGGCGTATTTTCATGAAATCTGCACAATCTAAAAGACAATTTAATTACCCAAATTTTTGTATACGGCTTTTATTTGTATTGTGTTTGATAAATCAAGGTGGGTTGTTTTTGCGAATAAACTTGATGCGCGTTGAAGTGGGGGCTCTTGTGGGCGATGGGCGGCAGTGCATCGCTGACCAATGTCCGGGTAGACGCAAACGCTCTGTGCAATTTTATTCGCTTAAAAATTTAACATGCTCCTCCCACTCGCTCCTAGGTCGCTGGCACTTATTGTCGCCTTAAGGCACGAAAAACGTAGTATTACAGTAATCACCAAAATCGATTACTCGTCATTTCCTAAGTGCAACAAAATTAAAACTTGATTCAAGTATATTTTCCAACCAAATTAACTAAATCAAACAACAAAAGGCTGCCAACCATCAAATCACACTGTCGCTATGTCGAAACTTATTTAATTTGCGTTTCACTCGCCAGAAGTAATCGATTTGATTCCGATAAGAGGATTCATACAATTTGGAATCGAGTACGACTTGACACTTCTGGGAATCGTTACAAATCGATTTTGTTTTACAACTTAGCGGAATAATTTACCTGTAGTGAATAGCTGTGACGTTGGTCTGTTCAAATTGTGAGGTTTTAGATTCAATTTCTAGGTCAAACAATAAGTATATTAAGTTTCTCGTTAGGGTTAATCGGCGGGCTGAAGCCCACCAGACACAACACCCGTCTGGTCGGAGGATTCTTCCTTTTCTATGCCGGATGAGTGAACTTTACACCCCGTTCCTCATTCGTCTATAGAACTTTTCCGGCAGAAAATTATGAAATTGTGTAAATAACCTCCATGGATGACGATAGATAAATAAGTCTGGCACATTTTAGACGGTCAAGCCACATCCACCTAACACTTACTGTTACTGTTAGCCATATCGCAAGTTATTTACCAATTTGAAATGGAATAATTCATAAACTTCTCTTGTACTCGATGCAATAAATCGTACTCAAGCTCAACATTTCAAAGGGCATTGTCCACGTTGTATGAGAATTTGGCTCAGTATGAACAGGCACTTTAAGTATAGGTATAAATATAATACAGGTTTAATAGGTTGTTTTTTTTTTTTTTGATTATTTTATATTTTTGCAATTTTTTTTTATTTTTTTATTTTACATAAATTTTGACATTTTGATAATTATTATATATACAATTTCATGACAGTTTACTTTGTGAAGTATAGTATTATTATTTATTTATTGTGAATGTGGGGACTATGTAGGTAACTTTTATTTTTTATTTAAATTTTTCACTTTCTCAGGTAGTTTCAATGATAATCTGGCAGTTTGAGTGCTTTATGCGGCCTACCCAAATGTCCTTTCTTTGGTATTGTTCGTCGAGTGGTTGAGCTCCTTAAGTTCTGAGTTGAGCTCCACGATTAGTGACAAATGCGTGCACTGACTGGACAGGTCCACTCATTCTGTGTAGTTTTTCCTCAAAAGACCATTTCAGACATAAATCTACATAGTCTTCACATGATCTTACCAAGATTATGTCTGGACTTTAAAAGAGACTGTGACCTCTGAGTTTGTTTCGGCCTTTCTTCTCAGAGTAGTCGGATAGGAAACGCCGACCTCATCTAGTTTTAAAAATATGATTGACGTGTAAAAGTGTTTGTATAAACCTACTTACAGAAATCAAATCATTTATCATTTATCATTTATCATTATACCAATAGGAAACTGTATATCATATTATGGTTGTATGCTTGTACGACTTGTTTTGCTTACTTGTTTTTTTTTTTTAATAAAACACATTTTTATGATCCATATTCAAGCTGAGGTCAACGTTGGGATTGGTGTCGGAGTTCATAGGCGTGCCGGGGTCAACGTGAGAAGGGGTATCAGTGTCCATATTCAAAATCAAAACAATACTTGAAAAATAATCACCGTAAAACGAGGAAAACAATATTCACGATGCCAAGAAACAAAGTGAATGACAACTATGACAAGTGACTTGAAGTGAAAGACAACTGACAAAGATATAAACTTTTTTTTAAATAATCGATTTAATAATTACTAAAAATCGATTCATTGACCAACTTCGATACTTTTAAATACGTATGTTTTCAGATTTATGGATAAAACATGTTCCAATAAGTTGTAAGTGATTATAAAAACAGCTTTACTTCAATTGACTATAAAATCTAGAACTCTAGACTGTTATATTAATATTGAGGACGTAGTTGAACTTCAAAAATAACAATTAAAATCGATTGGTAAATAAGTATTTTATAGTAGACGATTTATTGTTGGCATCACTAAGAATTAATGAAGGTCGTACTGTCAATATACCGTAGAGTAAAACAATTTCATTACTTGTTAAATACACTTTTCGTGGGCGCAAGTTGATACAAAATTATAGAAGAAATAAATGTTTAAAAACTAAACATGATTTTTGATTAATTTGTTTCTTTTTGAGCATCGTATCCACGCGAAGCCGAGAATGAACAATTTCCTTTTACGTCCAATCGTTTTACAGTAAATCGATTATTAACTTTTCGGAAACTATTTCTTAGGGTTTTCTTTTTGGCTATTTTAGCACAAAACACTAAAAATAAACTAGTAAACAAGTACCTAAATATGTGGCAGAATTGCGATTTCTAGAGAGGTAAAAACATCAAACCGAAAATTATACGAACATCAAAAGAAAAAATCAACTACATAAGTTTATTAAAGTGTTTAACTACCACAATATTTTTCCATATTTTCATATATTTTTGTTTTAAAGCTTTTATTTTTATACCCTCCAAACATTTATCATTTTATTACTCTTATAGGCTAATCATAATATAAACGTCTTCGAAAACCACGAACCTGACATTTAGCATTTGGAATTTCAATTACACTTGTCTTTCTTCTTGTGCATATTGTGATACTGATATACTATTTCTCAGTACTCTTTACTTAGAAAAAGTATATTACCTAGTTAAAGGTCTGATAGAAATGCGAACTCCCTTATTTATGTTCTTTTTTTTCAGGTTTACTTTCCTTGGTTTCGCTTTTTAACTAAGAATGCTAGCAGTAACTTTGATTCTCTTCAAGTATAATATCAAACACCAGCAAGCTTAAAACTGCAAATTATATCACCAAACTTAAGCTTCCTTAAAATGCTGTTCTTCACAGCCTACTTTGTGAGTACAAAATTATATTTCTTTTCCGGTGACCACACTTTGGAATCTTGCCAACACACTCACTGAATGCTTGTAATTGTTGCAGCTGTGTGCCAAACTTTATGTTAATTGTGGCTACATAAGAAAAATATCGATTCTTGTGGGAATGCTCATTTTGTATGTATTTTATATATTTACTAGCGACTCGCCCCGGTTCGCAAGGTGTTTACGACTTGCAAAACCAATGAGGTTTTTATATTAGATATAAAATGTGGCGATTAGGTTATCACATTAATTGAAACCACGTATTCTTTATTACGTATTTCAAACATATACAATTTAATTCATTAATAACAATTAACGTTGTTGCCGTGGGCCCTTTTTACGTTTTAGTATTTAACAACATTACACTGAGTTTGTGATCATTTGGTAACAATGCCATTTAATAAAACTTTCTGTTGAACGCCCTGTGCGTGTCCAGTACCTTATTACCAGTGATCGGAGTAGGTAGATTGAACTGGGGTCATTGATCCGAAACGTATATATTACTATGGACATTCCTCCGGAATTGGTGGATTATTAAAAAAAAAACGGAACTTATGTAGGAATTGTATTCTGCCAGAGTGGAAGGAGTCATTTGATGATTTGCCATCCTCAAAAAAAAGGTAGGAATTGTAATAAAATGAGCAATTAATAAAAAAATAAATATTAAAGCTTCGATCGGAATTCGATTGTTTTTATTATTCAACAGATAAATAATGAATTAATTTAGTTTTGATACCTTCCTTTAAATTTTGAATTGAGTAGTAATAATATCACTACCAACATTAACAATATTTAATTGAATCCGGAAATACCGGAATTACTTTCCGGAAAAATGGCTTATCCATGTTATTCTTTCTGTGTGCATTTATGATACAAGTACTAAAAATCAATCTACCTACTCCGATCACTGCTTATTACCAAGGATGGTTTATTGCGTGCCAATTTGTACGCTATTTATTTTGTTTGTAAAAATTCAGTTTTCTAGTTTTAGTAAAATTGTATATTTTATTATTTTAACAAACTGATAAAAAAATGTGATAATCTAATCACCACTCTGTATGTAAGTTTAATATAAACGTATCATACACATAAACCTTCCGGAATAAATTCTCTAAATAATGGTGAAAACCACATTCAAATCCGTTGCGCAGTTTAGCAGATCCACGTGTTCACACAGGCAGACATGAAAAGCGACTTTAATTTATGATATGTATAGTTATAGAAGTAATAGATTTTAAGGTGGTTAGAGGTATGGGGTCAACTGTTTACAAGTATCAAAGAATATTTATTTATGTACACACAAAATACTTTAAAAAATATACACAACACAACAGCACGTCAGTGATTACTGTTGGAGTACAAAAACCACCCTAACTGTTACAACATAAAGGCGCAGTCTATGTCAAACCTTTACCATAGATGGACGTGTGGTTGATTGTAGTCTTTATTCATTAGTTTTTTTTTCAAGCTGACTTAAGAAAGTAGTATGAGAGATGTAGGAATTGTGAATGAAACTCTCGGTAAACAGAATAAAAAATAATAAATATGAAATTAAATATGTAATTCCATTACAATTGAATAACCTAAAATTTAATTAAGAGACTATGTGAAGAGATAAAATTGCAGTTACCGCTCCTTCAGTCAAGCGTGATGATTACGGTAATTTACCTAATGACCGATATCTGATTGGTCATCGACGGATTTAATGCGTGAGTATTATTGTCTGTATTTAGCTTTAGTGGTATGTGAAAGAAGTTTAATGATAAGTAAGTAATAATGTAAATGATGTTTAGTAATAATACCAGCCTTGTACGTGCCTTTTCTCTATGAGAAGAGGCCTTCTCTTCTCATAGAGAAAAGGCACGAGCGATCGCCATGCTTGCTCAAGGCGGGTTGGCGATTTCAGACTGGATCGAAAGAGCTGGAAGTCATGGAGAGAGGCCTTTGCCTGCAGTGGGATGATACAGGCTAAAAGTAACAGTATGTTACTGCTTTTATTTTTAAAATATAGTTTTCTTTTGTATTAAAAAAAAAAAACGGCTTCTGTTCTTTCCCTAAAATATTTATCTGAAAGCCCTCAAAGAGTGTCGCATTACTTAATTCGGAATTCTATACCTCCACGTTAATTACAAAGGGTTAAAATAAACAAGGGTTGAAAACAAGTTTAATTTGCCGCTTCCAAAGTGGATATCACTAATATTTGTAAAAAGAACCAGTGTTTTTGAACCGCAAAATAAACTTGGTGGAAGCCAGGAGATTTTATAATAGCTTTCGGTAATTATTTCCTAAGCATCTAGGTGTACGTAGTAATTAAACATGTTTATGGGCGATAGGCGTGAAAATAGCCTTTCTCATGGATGAGAGAGAAAATAAGTTTTTAGTCTTAACCGTTTTCTTTTGAAAGGTCATAACTTGAATAAACTAGAAAAAAATAACTGCTATGGTTATTTGTTTAGCATAATCAGCCTTTAATCCCACTGCTTGGACACAGGCCTCCTCTCTTCGAGAGGAAGTGGGCTGTAATCTACCACGCGGGCCCAGTGCGGGTTAGTAAATGTCACGTGTCTTTGAATTTTTGTTTCTAGGACATGCCGGTTTCCTCACGATGTTTGCAGTCATTTGTTTACTTTTACAATGATTTCGTAGAACAACAAAAAATGTATTGTGATGAGAACTTATGGAACTGCACAATCTTAATGATTTTGAAGGATATTGCTAATCCATTGCCTCATATGCTCGAAAATTTTGTCTGCTCAACAAAGTAAATAATGCAATGAATGACTAGAAATTGATTGTTATCATGAGACTGCCAAGAAAGCATACTAACATATTATATCTAATGGCATAGTCTTAAAATAAAAGTAATTTCTTAGCCTGTAAGGATTATGCATAACATATTGTCTTAAAAAATAATATTAAGTTCAAACGAAACTACTCGAACCCAGATTAATAAACAAATACGAATCAGACAATTTTCGCGTCAAAAGGCCCACGACCTACTTACCCAACCAGTCCATCGCAAATTCCATATATTGGTTTCAATATCTTTATTTTGAAGTCTGTAGATCGATTGGTCTTTTCGAGATCTATTTTGTGTTTTGATTATTCTTTTGTTCTAACAAGATGGATATTTGAAACGTAGTTAAGTATGTACCTGTACCTACTAGTGAAAAGTAATATTTTTGACAACTTGTGTTATTTTCTAATTGTGTAACGCACATAATCTGTAACTTACACAAAAGTATGCAAGTAGTTTCCATGATAAATGATAAATGATTTTATTTCTGTAAGTAAGTTTATACAAACATGCCATTATGACATTAAGACATATTTATTAAGAGACAATTTACTAAAATTTTCATCTATCAGAAGTTGTTATAGCTTATACAAGTTTCTTGCTTATTTTTGTGTAAGTTACAGGCATGTTTTTACCTAACTTGCACCATCCACAATAAATGTATCACACTAACAAATAATAGAATTTTGCAGAGTTATTTCTGTCCAGAACTCAATACAAATATTTTAACCTAATTCCACACCGAGCAAGTACCTACCCAATGCAGACGCTCCTCTTACCTAAACTGACATTTACACGCCACATGCACCGCTCATATTGTTTGCCGCTGACTGTCACGAGCGGCGATTCAGTTGAGTGTTTTTTACACTTTTTGCTACTCCGCATTCGAATTTAAAGCGGATCCTTTGTTTTCAGAGGATCCGCTTTAAATTCGTATGCAAGCTAATAAAAGCTGTTTCGTGATGTTATTTAGTTATGAGTTCAATTTGTTTATGGGCATTTCGGGCAATATGCGTCGTGCTTTAGAGTGTTTCGGTCTCATTCGGATCGTGTACATTTTCTATGTGTATTGTAGCAAAATAAAAAGTAATTCACCACATAGACACGCATAATTTATAATTGTTTAAAAAATTCACCGACATTACAAAAAATATAAAAAAGTAAAAAAGATAATCAAATTAAAATAAAAAAAAATCATAATCAAAAAGAATTGCAGGTAGGGTTGTTGATATTTTTTATAAAATAAGAAATTACACGAGAAAAACTTAGATGCACAAGATTGTTAATACCTTTTAGTCTTGTCTTCGCTATACTTCCTAAAGAGCTCGATTGAAATCAGTATTCTAAGAACGCGCTCGTTAAATATAAGGTTTCTAGGAAATATATTGTTTGATAGACGGCGCTAAGTTAAACGTTGGTTATGGAATGGGCTTAAGACCGGATTGGTCGGATTTAAATTAAGACTTACAGTTTAGAATACTAAAAATATTAATATCTGGAACATCCTCCGATCATCGTGTGCTGCCGATACAGGAAAACGACAGGTTATTTATTACGACTCACAGGCTAGACAATTAGCCCGGGGGGTGAGACTGAAATTCGGTTTGATAAACACCGTCAATATCTAAGACTAATAATAGGGTATAAAGTCCGTCATACAAGCAGAATCTTTAATAATACAGAAGATGAGAACATACTGTTTTGTTCTTGATGCAAAGCGTTCACTGAACGTTCCTATGACAAAGAAATAAAACATAATTCTTTAACCAAGACTGTTTTTATCGGGATATCTGAGATTCATCAAAGATAATATTCATTTAAAAGTTTAAGTAATTTAGTGATCACGAATTATAAACCGATTTGCAATCATTTCGAATCAGTTTGGAAAGCAAATACGTAACAAAGGTGTACCATCCGGTGTACCTTAAGTTTTCTCGTATTCTCTTTCCATTTACGCCAAATAACGAACTTTTTAATCAAATGCAGTAAATGTTTTTAACCATATTTAACATTAACTTATTTAATATTTTAACACATTTTTATTTTATTTGTATTGTATATGTTAAAATGGTGAATTTTCATATATTTTTATTTCACGACACTAGGCTCTGGCAAGTATAGCTATTGCGTGACCGTTCGCCCGCTTCCCCGACCAAACGATCTTGAGCGTTCGGTCCTTCTCTGTCCCGTCGCTGAGTCTCGCTCTTTCTCGCTCCCTGCGCACGCTCATTTATCATAGAATTCACAAAAAAAAAGACAAGCGATGTTTTGAGATAAAATAAAACGTGAATTATTTAGATTTTTAAATTATCTATCCATTAGTGTAATCTTCAAATTAATAGAATGTTACCTTTAGCAAAAGATGCATGCAATCAATAATTTTAGTCACTTTTTAAAAAGGAGATTTTAAATGTATTTATACACATAATAACAAATAAGAACATATAATGTGATGATAGGATATCGAACATTAATAATGTGCTTTTAGATGTAGTTTATTACCCATAGTGAATGAGTTAATAGCCTCTGAATAATGCACTATGGCAAGGTTTTGGTCGGGGTACCACCTTAACCAAAGCTTAGTAAAGACGACGCTGTATAAAGCAGAACTTTTCCTTAAATCCGATGTACGGCACATCATTAACAAAATGTTACATAACGGGATATTTTCTACCAATGGGTAACAGTGTAACACAACATGGTGTAACTGAACGGGAACAAAATTAAAGGAGTCACAACTTTGGATATTAAATAAGTTAGTCTTCAAATCAAAAATGTAAGCGTCCACAAATGCCCGACACCATCATTGGTTTTCATCAAGTGAGATAATTAGTCACTAAAAGCTAATCAGCATAGCCAACGTGTAGATTTTACAATAGCTGTAGGTAAATAATGTCGAAAAAAGAAAAATCACAAATGGAATTCACATCGTGAATGTCCACACGATGAGAAAACACAGCGCCGCAAGACGGGAATACAAGTATCTATGACCATCAAGACTTTTCAAGATCATTAAGAAACTCGGTCGATATGCAAGGCTGGTAGCCATCCCAGAATTTCTCGTTATAATTAAAATCGCAGTTAATCGCAGTTTTAATCGCAGGTATGACTTTATTGGTTAACAAAATAGTTATGACCTTCACTAATATTTTTTATCATTTAGGACGAATTTCACCAATGAAACTGAACGCAAGAGCTGGAATTTTTACCATATGAGTATTATTTACCCTCGTCTGTTTTTGCCTTCCCTTGATGATGTTATTATTCACTCTATTGTAATTTTCCGCACAAATTCTCAACCAATAAACTACATTTCCAAGGAGACCGTACGTCCAATTCAGTTAAAATTACACGCCACTTACTGCCAATACATAGTGCAATCCTATATACATGCAAATTGCGGGCAGCTGCGTTCTGCCGCGTCTGAGCAGCTATTACGGCTCGCCCTAATACGTATGTGTTATATGGGTTCGAGGAGAAGGATTGAAATGTATTTTTATTTATGTGCGAGGTTAAAAAACCTGATTGAAAAGTGTTTAAGACAGGTTTTCCAATCGCACGGTGCTTTCAATTAAGTGCGATTTTTTCAAAGTCATAATATAAAAGTTTGACTAATTTGTTTAGCGGTATATTTTTCTGAACAAAAAGACACATTCTTAACGACAACGGACTTGGGCAATATTCATAGGTTACATTTTGACTTTACTAAGTAAAGTAAGCGTTTCATACGAATACGAACATTAGTGCTATACGAGCAATGTTCACATTCATATGTGACGATTATGTGACGACCGTATGTGACGATTATTCGTATATGATTGCATTCTGGAGAAATGCGTACAAGATGAGGTACCGTACACAAAATCATCTATTTGGATCTAGTAATTTTATGGTGTATGTAAACCGAGTGCGTGGATGGCTAAATCTGAAACTATCAGAAATAGCGAAAAACACTTTTAAAAGACGAGAGGGCTGATTTCGGATTCTGGTTAAAAAACACTTCCTCTTTCCTTAAATATCATTATTACAGTTTCCTTGCTCTTCTTTCATGTTTATTATTATATTTTATGTAGATAAGTGTATGTTTTATGTATGTATGTATTTATTGTATATGAAAATGGTACACCATCGACTACCTGCAGTATTGTCGCTCCTTCTCCCTTTAATCAATCCAAAGGTCGTCTGTAAAAGATTGCTTTTAGCGATAAGACCGCCCATCGTGTCACCCTATGTAACGTTTCTACTCTTATATCTGTAATTTGTATGGTGTACATAATAAAGAGTATTCTATTTTATTTTGAAGAAAACTGAAACGTTTGAAAAAGCATGCCTGTATATCGAAAACTACAGAATAAGGACCTCCCTTTTTAAAAAGCATTAAAAATATGACGAACGAGAAAACAAGGACGAAAATTAATTATAATCAGCTAGCCAGACAAACGCCTTGTAAAACAAAGGAGATATTATGCAAGGCTGAGTGCTGAACCTCTGCTAGTTTGAGAAAGCACTTTAACTTGAATAAAAGGCTGTTTTATAAGGGAGGCAAGTTTATGATGTATTTTTTTTTATCAGTTCGGACAACAACATAGTCCAATTTGTTAGTTAGGAAATAAAATACCTTATCACTAGTGTTAAAAAAAATAACAACCTTCGCCAAAAAGTCTTAATTTTGTATGAACAACAAATAAGCTTTTCGTCAAAATTTAATGTTTTGTTCATAAAAAAAAAAAAATTAAACACTACCATCTCCCTAAAAATAGAACCAGCAGCAGCTATAATGTAGCGTCACTTAGCAAGTCTAATGCGAAGCAAGGTAGAAGCGTATGTACCAATTCGTAGTAATTTCGGTAACAGAATTGGGGTTGGTATCGCACGGCGCTGCGATGCGGGCCGACCGGTATTCCCAATGATATGGCTTCCTTCAGGTACATGTTTGAACGGGTAAGTCTGCTTGAATTATGAAATAAGTACGAAAGGTTTCATGCAGATGTTAGTTTTCTGAAAAAAATGTTTATTGCATAATTTTTTCCATTTTAATAGACTAAAATAAACTATATTTATTTGTTTCATTTTGGACGAGTCCCTGTAATTCGAGGCAAACTAACCAAAAAAACTAGTTGATTCGTAATAGTAGTAGAGTATACTCGGGTCAAAATAGGCATTGAAGGTTGCAATAATTCGCATAAAGCTGAAAATTGGTATGAATGTTGGGAATACCATTATAAATGAAATGTGAAAAGTCCCCATCGAACTGCAAAAAAATATATTCAAGGTCAAAGTTCGCAAATATGGATTGTTTGCATTTTTTAGCCAAACTGTATGTTTTTTAATATAAATACTCGTAGCTCAGACAAAAAATGTAGATCATGCAATTATCTATAAAAATTGTTCTTACACTTTTTTCCTAAGAATCCCTACTTCTGAGATATAGCGATTCAAATGTTGAGAAACTTGTGTTCTCCATAATATGCACACGGTTCCACGCCACCTCTGTGACACCTCTGTGTCTGTGTGTGATGTGTGTGAGGGTGTGTGGGTGTGTGTGTGTGTGTGTGGTAGTGTACTTGGCGCGCTTTTTAACGTGGTTTCCTACCTTTATTACCTTTTTGTTTATCTCTCTATCTGTTCAAATCTCTAAACCTGACTTGGTTTCCGTACGTCGTTTTCGGGTGATCACTGAAAATCAGAGCTATGCTATTACGAACCACAGCACAGCGCTGATTTGCAGTAGCATAACGTGCAGAATGGAAGCCTTCTTCTCACAATCACCGCGTGCAGCTGCCGACTATTTATGTCTTGTGTTCGTGAGTATAAATCTGTTTTTGTTTTTATTTTTCAGTTAAATTATCTTTATGTATGCACGTGTCTCTGTGAAAAATAAATCTATTTTTCTTAAATATTTTCTGCTGCTGTTTCTGCGCTTCTTTCAATGTTTTTGAGACACTACAAAGAAAAACATTTTACTGAAAACCTAATTATATTTTCATCCAGAGATTTTATTACACGACTGAAATATTTTCGAACTAAATAATACCTAGGTATATATTTTTGAATCTTGAATGAAAAAACTGTATAATTAACTTCGGAAAAAAAATGCGTTTAGGTCTAATATTTATATTCTTCTGCATTTTTCACAAAATGTCACTTTTCCTGTCTAAAGCCCCTTAACCTTTCTACCCACTCGACTGCGCACGCAATTTTCCACCCATTTCATTCAAACCCCCACATGCACCTGGAACAAAACATGGTCATACCATTCATGAATGTAGTAAGGTGACAATCGGGCAGGACACAAAGCCGCGCCACTAATTGGAAACTGTGCAACACCAAACGGATGGTCAACAGGCTTGACATACAGTATGAGACAGGAATAGTAGCCTCGCATTTATAATGTCCTGGTAGTTTTACTAGAAGAACTCATGCTATTCAGAGAGAAATCTAGATATACATGGATACGAATAATTGATATAAAATGGTAGAAGGCTCTACTATCTACGCAGGAACAAAGTCAGTAACTGAGATTACAACAATGAGCTATGCAAAATAATATATGAAATAAATCCAAAAATATTGGAAGAAAGAAAGAAATAAATTTATTTGGCTATAGTTACATACACGCATGGTACACCAATATAAAAATGGAAAGCTTTCATAGTGTGTGTGTATGTGATTGCAAATATCAAACGAAATTTCTCCAGATCACGCAGCTTTACTACTAACTGAAAAATCTGTTCACCCCACGATAAGTATTCTCTCTAACTGCATGCCAACATCGAAAAAGGATCCATAAGAAAATGTTCGAATAAAATCATAAATCCTGTTTTACTACAAATAACCATTAACGTACTAGAATTCAATCTGGTATTACCACACAAACATGCAAATGGGAAACTAATCTCGTTCAAAAATGATTTAATACCGATCCGCAATTTCTATGCACGGCAGTGTAATAGAGGAATAAGATGACCCACTTTTTCGGTGCACAAAAGACTCTTTTATATTGCACTGAATACTAGATTTGGTCGCCTACAAACTACTGAGTGCGTTTTTTTGCAAATTTCTTACTCGGAATATTTCTGGGTCCAAATATTTTTGCAAGGATTTGTAAAGGTTATCTTATTAAAGCGAAGTTTGAGCACAATGTTTGTTATTATATTGTAAACTCTTTGTGAATATTTTCCGTTTTTTTTTTTTTGTTATGGTGACCCATCGTGCCTGTTTTCCACAAAGGCATAGGCACATTTAGTTATCGTATTTTTTGATCAAGAATACTCATTCCAGTTGTGTTTAAGTCTTATTAATAACTAGAAGAAAACAACCTCCTGTTGAATAACTTTCAGAATGCAACAAAAATAAAACTCAAAACTCAAAAGCATTTATTTCACATAAATCAATTACAGGCACTTTTGAATTGCAAAAAGGGTTGGTGAGTCAGAAAGATTAAGCTAGTTGTCCATTCCAAAGCGTAGTAGGTACCTATGGATGAGAACGGGCAAGAAAACTCAGAAGAATCGAACCTCTAAATCCAAACTGTTTCTGTAAGAAAGCCAAGTTCGAGTTGAAAATAAATTTACCGTAAAATCAAGTGAAATCGAAATTATCTCGGGTAAGCAAACTATTTATACCAACGGTATCGACCTCGTTAGAAAATCAGAAATGTTTTCTTAAAAGGTTTTCTGAAAACTTGGCAACTTTGCATGGATATTTTATATGTCGAGATACTGCTCACTTACTAAAATTACAATTATTAGTTATTTTTCACAGGCAAAAATAACTTATTTTTCTTCTAACAGTTGATAGTTTTGATGTAATAGGTAATATGTATATAATAGGACTATTTTTTGACCGCACGTTAAGTTGATAAATAAAAATGGCGTGAGGTAAAACTAAAGACACTATCTACACTTTATTACCAAATATTATTCTGTGATGTTTTATTATAAAAATATGTTATGTGATATGCTCTGACAGGAACATGTCTACCAATTTCGTATTTTAATTTAAAATATAAACAAGAACGCATACATTTTGTTGACTATCCAATCTGCGACGCAGCAATGTCATCAAAACCAAAATATTTAAATTTGCTCCAAAATTCAAATGGATCAAATTGAATTCTCCCCAAAAATTGGGAGGCAGAAAAAATGGCAACACACTTCCCAACGAACACACGAATGAAATATTAATGTTGCCATCACTTCACCGAGTTTCACCTCGGATGAGTTAAAAAAAAAAAGAACCAAAGCTATTTGGCTTGCGGCCAAACGTGAAACGTTGAGGGTTGCAAGAATTTTTAATGTGATAGTGAATAGTAGGAAAAACTGCAAGCTTCGGCCATTTTGTTATCATAGTGATTAGGTGAATTGAGGGTCATTAAGTTTGGAATCTAAGAAAAGTGTGGTTTGTACAAGGATCCTGAATGGTGGATCTTATACGGCTGTATTAGTTTTTTTGTGGAGCTTTGCTTTTGAGGTGACAAGGTTTGTACAAGAAAATATCTAGTTTGCACCCAGCTTCTGACGTTTCATAAGTGCCCATGTTGGTTTATGTGAAATAAAATATTTTAATTTGATTTGATACGAGCGACAGAAGCGAGCAATCTCTTGAAACTAGTGAGAGTCTCCTACTGGCGCTTTTTTCAATCGTGGCGAAAGCAGCCTGGCTTCGCTCGCTAATCTCGAGAGGAGTCTTCCTCCAGTCGCTTGTCTTAACGAAAAGGCTCGCTTCGCTGGCTTTCCTAGTGTGAAAGCTGAGTTGTGACGTAGATGGGCTCACTTTGCTCGGTCTATTTAAAAATATGCTTGTGTTTTGCACTCGCTTGTGTTATAGGGAGCTCGCTTCGCTTGCTCCTTGCTTGAATAAGCGCGCTTTGCTCATTCGTGCCGTCTATGGGCTTGCTTCGCTCGTTCGTTACGAAACTGTGCTCGGTACACTGGGCTAGTTAGAGAATACCATTCAGCAGACCACTATCTACATTTTAATGTGACCACCTTTCATTCGTTGGGATAGAGCAAGCTTGGCGTGATAGTGACTGACAAAGTGTTAATAATGACTAAGAATTGTTTAGGAAACTCCCCTCACTGGGTTAGGTTAGATTACAGTCGTGACTAAACGTTTTTACAAAAACAAACGGCAAGGACTCGAACTGTGCCTTTTAATTTTTTTCTTCTATTTTCAATTAAAATAATGTTGTCTCGTAATTTTGCCATCTAATTTAAACGGACTTACAGAGGTTGTATGCTACAACCATATCAAATACAGCCTCTACAGTACCTAATTTTGAATTTCTTTCGGAGATGCATTCTGATCTAACCACCTCCTACTGTGACATAAGATCACCGAGCGTAAGACGTTTCCAAGTCAAAACAAAAGGAGTCAGCGTTATAAAAATATAAAAATGGAATGAACGTAATTAGATTCATAGAAATAATTTATCAAAGTTATTCAAAAAACTTTCGTTTAATTTATACATCCTGGTACCATTAGCTCGTAGAGAGCTCACAGTACCATAACTATTTTTTAGAAGTACTACCGGGATAAAAATTCTTATTAATTATATTAAGACTTTTTATCCCGGAAGTACATTCACCTGGGATAATTTCCGACTTCCACGTGGATGAAGCTGCGGTCGAAAGCTAATTAGGAATAAAATTCACGTACTTATTTATAAATTTAATAGTCGGCGACATCGTGTCTTCATCGACTTTTGTAAAGGATTTTACATAGTTAACAGCTTCCTGCGAGTGTATTTGAAACTGAACTGATATTTTGACAAACGTCCATCCACTTGACAATAATCGAAAAGATGTATTAAAATATCAGTTTTTTTGTATAGCCTTAACTCACGTGTTAAGTATCGATTATTAAAACACGATAAAACAACAAAAAAAAATATTTTCTCAACTCATACTTTAAGTAACTAAACTACCAGGCGGAAAACCTCATTTTTTTTTAATCATAAAATCATTTTGTTTTCGTTTTATCATGTTCAGAATATCGATAGCCATCACGCTTGCGGAGTATCACTAGATAAATAATTTGGGGTGTATAATGTGTGGCATAACAGATAGTATAATGTTACTTGAAATAACTTTCACATGTTATAATTTTCATTAGCTATAAAAACAAATAACCTAATTTCATGTGATTCATAAAATCTTCTTTTGGTCTAACAATATTTAGTATAACGTTAATTTGACATAATTTTCAATTTGTGTAATGCTCTTTTTATAATAAGTTGGGGAAAAAGTATCTTCGCATTTTTTAAGAAAATTCAAAACATTTTTTAATATAGTTTATTTACATTTAACTAAAGTATGTAGGTACCATTTTGTTCGATAACTTTTTGCCATCTTGTAGGTAGGGACATGATCCCATTGCTATAGAAATTTTGGGACTTCTGATCAAAATACCGCGACAAGTGTTTTTGGCAGTCCTCTCGTGATGTTAACCTGACACTGCCTAAAGAATTCTGAAGAGACCGAAACAGGCGGAAATCTGAAGGTGCAAGGTCAGGACTATACGGCGGATGCATTAACGCCTCCCAGCCAAACTCTCTAATTTTTTGCTGAGTGGCTAAAGATGTGTGAGGTCTAGCGTTATCATGATGAAAAACCACACAACTTCTGTTGATTAATTCCGGCCGCTTTCTCTCAACTTCTTGCTTTAATCTCATCAGTTGTTCGCAGTAGAGTTCAGAATCGATGGTCCTGCCTGGTGGTAACAGCTCATAATGAATAATGCCCTTCCAATCCCACCACACACACAGCATCACCTTGTTGCGAGTTAACCCGGGTTTCGCCACAGTCTGTGAAGCCTGACCGGCCTTTGACCACGACCTTTTTAGCACGTTCTTGTCGTACGTGATCCACTTTTCATCACCAGTTATCAGCTTCTTCAAAAATGGTTCGGTTTCATTACATCGTAATAAAGAATCACAAATGAGTACACGGTTCATCAGGTTTCTTTCAGTGAGCTCATGAGGTACCCAAATATCGAGCTTTTTTGTGTACCCAGTTTTTTTCAAATGTGCCAAAACTGTTTTTTGGTCAATTCCCAGTTCTTCAGCTACGTCGTAACTACTGATAGGCCGATCTTGCTCCACTTTTTCAAAAATGGCATCCATTTTATCCGTAATAGGGCAACCAGAGCGGCGTGCATCTTTGACATCAAAATTTCCGGATTGAAAACCATTAAACCAAATTTGTGCTACTCTCACAGACACTGCACTAGGTCCATAAATATCGCAAAGTTTTATCGCGGCTTGCCTTGCATTTTTACCTTTTTTGTAGTAAAATTTTAAAATGTATCGAATTTCTTCATTAGATTCACTCATCTTGACAGTACGAAAAACAAATGAAAATCACACATTTTCCTAATTTGAATTAGGAATTATGTTCTTTAAAATTTAAACTTTCAATGATACCAAAACCAGCCAGATACAAATAGTATAGCCAAAGAGATTTTATTACAAGTTCATACATACTATAATGCGAAAAGACTTTATCCCCACCCTAATATAACGTTTAAACAAATAAAATTTTACTTACTAACGTTCAGATGACCTAATTTTCATATTTACTTATTTTCAGCCAAAAATTGTAATGAATAAGTAACTATCAGGAAACATCATACTATTATACCCTCATCTAACCCAAATGATTCACCAACAATAAAGGGGATCTGGCGCTCGGCGGCCGCTGCCGCGGCACGCTCGCTGCGCTCGCTCGCCTTCACGCGTTCTTGGTCACTATTAGAACAACTGCTACTGCTACTGTGAGGTTAGAACCTAACCTAAAACTAATCTGTTTTTTTTTAAATATACAAAACATAGTATACGTTCCTAAATTCCATTTAAACGCAAATAAAAAAATATACTTTTTGTATCCAAAAGTAATCCAAATTCGAATCAAAATTACTGATTGCACAGCAAAATAAGCAACAATTTATATTAGTGGCGCACCGCTATCTACAAGGCGAGGCCTCCTATTTCTGAATGGCAATAATAATAAGGCGTAGCCGACGGATCCCTGCTTGGCGGGGATCCTTCTTCTGGGTGATTTAAAAAAAAATAACCACGACGTAGATGGCGGGGTCTTTTAGACCCCGCCATGCCCTTCTAACCTAAATTGTCCGAGTCAGGGTGACCCAAGTCCCGAGCTCGCTTTGCTCGCTCTTGCATCCTAAATTCTCCTAGTACAGTAATAATGCATTTTTACCGACCCTTCGACATAATTTTTACGACAACCGGCTGATTGGAGACAAATACCTAATACTCACACAATATGAGTGTGAGTATTATATATGTACGCCCGCTGCATGTGGGAAGGGTGGATGTAAAAAACAAAGTAAACGTTTCTAATTTTTAAAATTTCTTTAAAGTGTTTCTAAGCATTAGAAAAAAATACTTATTTGTCTAGAAGTTAATTTTGTATGGAAGTTAAAAAAGTGGTCAGGCTATATGCAAAGCGACTATATAGTGATGTTGATGATATTTTTTAATGTTCAAAATCCAAAGCAGTTTCTTGTAACAAGATGATCAAACAGTCTCGCGTCATTTTTTGGAAAACTTGTTTTTTTTTTGTGATTTTTCATGAATACTTAATTTATTTGAAAAATCCCTGTAAGCTACATGCAAAACTAAGAACTCGACTTTTCAAATCACAAATAATTTTGTTTAAATTCTTTTTCGCTTTCTCAGAGCAAGTGAACAAAATTGATCACAATCAGTCGATTTCGGGCACGGCCCCTTAAACGTTACTTAGAGATTTTGAATATTATAGTACCTGAATATTATACTAATTGAATATTAATTTAAAGGTGCATTATAGAAAATGTTCATTAAACCATATAAAATTAATTAAAATGAAATTTTATCAATAATTCATTATATTATTTCATCGTTAAATTAAAAAAAAAAAAATACATGAAATTAGGTCATATGATCGTTAGAAGTTTTGTTATAATTTCAAATGTTACACACCCATTAATTTAACCCTGTATCGTTGAGACAGACTATGTACCTCTGTTTGCATAATTGTCACATAGCTTTATATCAGGTGAAGTCAAATGGAAAGGCGAGGTGGTGGTGAGTTTACTTCTCATTGTGATTGTATTGACTGTTAAGTAGGGACTGAGAGTATTGTAAGTAGATAATGTGAAGAGTCTCTTTACTCGAAGTGCCATATTAACTGCATAAAACGCTTTTCTTCAACACGTCATTTAGCATCTTCCACTCATTAAGTACTCACAAAACACTACTTCAATCAGTTATCCCATACATCTCACTCTACTTCAACACCCACACACATACACACACACACGCACTCACTCACACACATACCGATACATACACACAAACCACGTCAGAAAACTTAATCAGCGCACTGATTACATCGCTCCCCGCGGAGAACCGAGCTAGCTTCAATGAATTCTAAATGCTGTACACCGATTAACTGGCAACATTCATCACTGAAGACATGTGCTGTTTTACTGTTGTTCTTTTAGTGTTTTTCTGTTGTGTTTCTCTAGAGACAGAAATGTTATTGAATTTACTCGGATTTTATGGGAGTTAGTAAAACATTCTAATTATATATACTCACAATCATAATTACATACTTTATTATTTTGTTTTTTGTGGGGTAATTCCCACTCTTAGACGATGTAGCAGTTAATTTCTTGATTTGGGACAATAAAGGTCACTTCCAAGTCGTCTTTCTTCAGTAGGGAAAATACCTTTCAATTCACTTTTCTTTCCATTTTTCTATCTACTACCGTCTGGAGAGTGGAAGCAGAACTTAGCACTCCTGGTGACAATCCACTTTATTAATAACATCTGTACAAATACCAAATTGACTCTATGATACCTATCTGCCTTGTACATTTTCATAGCTGCAATAAAAGGTACATAGATCCTAAAACAAATTACATTGGTTTCTCACGAAGTGCAAGATCTAAAGCATGTACTTATCTCAACATTCGTATCCATATGTGTGCAAACAGCTTGGATCTGGCTTGTGACTGAAAACCCATCAAACAATTACCGTCTGTAAGATACTTGGGAGTTATAGTCGACGAGTGTCCAACGTGGCACTCGCTCGTTGAGGTTATTATGTCGCGTGTTAGAAAATTTATTTGGATTTTTTTAAATCTACGACATGTCATGCCTCAAAAGACGCTCAACAACATTTACATCGCACTCGCGCAGTCAGTAATAAGTCACATACTACCTGTTTGGGGTGGGGCTACAAAAACTAAGTGTCTGGAGTTAGAAAGAGCCCAAAGGCCACTTTTAAAAGTATTGTATCTAAAGCCTTATAGATATCCCACATTTGATCTATACAGAATTTGTGGCCTACTATCGGTCAGGAAACTATACCTTTTAAACATCATTCTATTTTTGCATAAATACCTTCCAGTTAACCACGAGAGACAGGCTAGGAAAAGTAATGATATTGTGGCTTACTCTCCGGGGGCACGCATGGCTTTTGCGAGACGTCAGTATGTTTGTCAATCAGCGTACATATACAATAAAGTTAACTCAATACTACAGTTCCACCATGAGGTCTCTCATCAATGCAAAAAAGTTTTAACCGATTGGCTAAATACTCTAACTTATGAGGAGGCAGAGCAACTTTTGGTCAGAATTGTATAATATACTTGGATTCACTACCATAATGTAACACCTTAAGTTTACCTAATGTTATCTCAACTTCGATTATAATGGCACAATCAGAAAACACGTAAACTCAAACATAAATACACACTAACGCACTCACGCACACACAAACAGAAACACACACACACTTAATCCCACATTTACACAATTTCATTTCACACATGCACATACAATTATACACTACACAGAGCTAATAGTTAAGTATTTTTCTAGGTCATTGTTTCTTTTTGTTCTGTTTAAATTAGTACTCTATTTCTATCTTTTTAAATTCTTGTTTTGTTTTATATAGTCTCAATTTTGTCTAACATCCTGGGAAGTAGCAAGACAACCCCAATACAAGTATTAATAAGTTACTGGGGCTGTTTCATTTAAAATTCCGAAAATGTAATCGTTTGAGACCAAAATAAAGAATTTATTTATTTATAGGTTGGTATTGGTTTCATGAACTTGTACCATTATTTACTTTATCTTGGTAAATACGTACCCCATTACCTAAAATAGGATAATATAGGGCGCCCCACATTCACACGCGGGTGGCGCTGCGGGCCCAACCACCTATGAAATCCATAGTGAGAATACATGATTGGGAACAATTTCAAAGAGTAAAAATTCCCTTGTAGTACAGTGAATCATTAATTTCCTAGTTGATCTTTTAAATGTTTACGTTTATGTAAACTACTTCAGATATCCTTTTTCTGTTGTGAGGATAATATTGATTGTCGATACGAAGAAAAGCCGAAACTAAGAAGATTTAGAAGACTATTGGACATTGCAGTTAAAACTTATGAAGTATTAAATTCTCTTATTGTGGATTATCAAACCAGAAACGTGATAGAATTGATATTTATGGTTATTTACGGATTTGAATCACTTGGAATTATTCTATGCAGGGACCTGAGTAGGCAGTTGTTGCAAATTATAAGTGCATGTTGTGTGACTTTTATCTACATTGACATACGATTAAAATTGCCATGTTTCACATGCGTTCGTAAAGGGAAGTTATACGAGATACTGAGACTATCAAAGTATGTATAGTTAGAAGTTCGTCAACTCGCATTGAAGACGTTACAACTTGAGACTACGAAGTCTTTTGACTTTAATATACTATAGGTACTTCAATCGTACAAAGAAATATTACGTACAAGTGATATAAACTAATATTATAAACAGGTAAAATTGATTGTTTGTTTTTAAGAGGTAATCTTTGGAAGTACTAACCCGATTACAAAAAATATTACACTACTACACTTTTTTTTTTTTTTTTTTTTTCCTATTTGGCAGCTCGTAGTTGTGACCACTAAGGTCCTGGCTACTTAACCGGGCAAACCTGTGGGTGCCTTAAGCTACTAACTTAAAGCCTCCAGCCAGGGGCGAACAATACTTAAAATTTAGGTGACCGCACGCTAAGGGCACCCCCTGTGGGGTACGAACCTCGGCTTAGGGCGTCACTGAGGGGAGGGCAGCAAGATGGGACAGGCTGGATCTAAATTATATTATTATTATACTGGGGAATTTAAAACTACAGGCTCAGCTACGGCGCGGGCTGGCGCGTCATCGAGCAAGGGTCGGGGGGGGGGGACAATTACGTCGGGGGCGTCGCGTAGGACCTCGGCGGCGAGGTCGGAACGATGGCGGTCTGTGGTTGTATACTGTACTGGTGGCCCTACTGCTCTCCTGGAGGAGGGTTATGGGGTCATCGGGGTCGGACAGGGCATGCCTTGGACGGCGGGTACGACTAATGCGGGAGGGGGCATATCTGGCAGCCTCGACAACCAGGGGATTGCGATGTGAGGCCGCGGAGTCGAAGAAGCGCTTGGAAATGCGCTTCATGAACTGACGGATAGTGGGGATTTTAAGGTCGAGACTACTACACTATTGCCAAGCCATATTTTATAGTAAGTATAGTTGACTTCAACGCGAACGAAATCGCGAACAGAACCATAACATAATACAATACAAAATAATAAATAAGGAAAAGTTTTATAGCGAACCTAGATTATGTCAGTAATGTAATAAGTCAATGTTATATGGTAGCGAGCCTATTGCATCTACTCAGCACAAATCCAGATTCCGGCTGCTACTGAGAATGACCCCATGAAAAACCCCCAATAAACCCTTGCAGAACACAGAAATTGAACCCCGAACCCCCCATGCTTTGGGGATGCCATTGCAACCACCCTTTACACTTTATTGTATTCGTCAAAAGGCAATACATCCATTAAAACTCATAAAACATTCAACTTCGTATGCATACCTAGTAATAAAACTTTTTAACAATTTCACCTTTTTTCTAGAAAAATCATGTCACCAAATGATAATTTTCAACAACCCATAACATTTCAATACCAAACGCTAAAATTACACTCAGTTTTCACCTTTGTTTTGAGATAGGTAAATATCATAATCATTCAAACATATAGTAAAAAAGTGCGTGAAAATTCAATTTACGGTAATACCGATCTTAGTGCTATGGAAATTAGGCTCAGTTCAGTACTAAGCTCTGTTGGAACTGAAAATTCTTGGCAAAGTGTATGCCGCAATCTGCCCAGGTGCTTGAAATGGTTATTTTTGAGGAAGCAGCTTTTGTATTAAAATTAAATGTGCTTAGTTCTAATTGAATGTTCAAAGTTTTCGTTGGTAGTTTTGGAATATGTGCAAAACGTGGGTGGAATTAAAACAATAAATAGGTTAGGAGTTTTCTTAATGATAACCTACGCATTTTTTTCCTAAATAATGTTGTTCTCGAATGTAATTTATAGTTAATTAGCGACCCACCCCGGCTTCGCACGGGTGCAATGTAGATACCAATGTGGTGTCAGTGTGGAGTGATTAATAATATTATTATTGTGATTAGATTATAAGAATAATATAATACTATATTATACTACTGTATATACCTTTATAATATACAATGTTTACAGCTGTTTTTACCTGCTGCTGCTGTGCTGTCTGGACCTTAAATATGACTACCCAATGATATCCAAACTATCGATATCGACCCCCATTGTTAGATGTTACACTTCTAAATCTGTGATATCTTCTAAGATATTCATTTTAAGGATATGTTGTATGTAATGTATTTAACTGGATAAGGATTAATACTGTATTGTTTAAAATAGCTTCGTAAATAACTCTTTTTTTGTAATGTGTTAAAGATAAAAATGGTTACTGTGGGTTATCCTTAGGAGATACTATCCAGTTTCATATGATGGTATGGATATACCATCGCGGACTTTATTGTAGATCTTTTTAAGATATACAATTCCGGCTACCTTATTTTGATCTATCTTGTAAGGTTTAGCCTACGCTTACAATGTAAGCGCACAAACATATGATTTTTACGACACAACAATACAAATCCTTGAAAATCTCGGCTTTTCTCTGCTATAATATGTATGCATTATACATATAAGCCTTTCGCTTGAATCACTCTGTCTATTGATGAAAACCGCATTAAAATACGTTGCGCAGTCTAAAAGATCTAAGCGTACAGACACGAAAAGCGACTTTGTTGTATACTATGTCTTTAGAAAATTTTCTTCGACAGATATACTTTTGTGCGGTGTTCAAAAAGCGTATGATATAATATTAATTAGTACCTTTGTTTCGTTTGAGTGGAAAAGCAAAGTACAGTGAAGCTATAATTTCACCGACATTCAATCCCAAACTTTATTCCTTTTAGCTTGTTGTTAGGTTTAGTGTTAGCAGTATATTTTATTTTATATTTAGTGTGTATGGTTAGTTTGTTAATAAGGTTTATGTTATATTTATGTTTATGTAATGTTTATATAAATAAATAAAATGTTTATTTAATACGTTAATAATTGCCACATAATAACAAAAACTAATATCCCGAAAACTGAAACCAAAAAGTACAGCTGTTTGGCGAAAAAACAAATACGGTAATTGTAGTTTTTGGTGGTAGTTGTATTCACAAAACCTTACAAACTATTCTACTCCTGACAACAAAAGTCAAAAAAAATAAAAAAATGGGGAATCCATTTCCACACTTCCCATCCCTTTTATGTGAATCCGAACAGATCTACCCGTGAAATATCGGCATCGTGCTCCGAATATAAAAGCAGTACTCCTTATACATTACCATATCATTTGACGTTTGAAAGGCAATTTCATTGCTGTTCGTATCAAAGGGCGCAATGGAATTTAAACTGTCCATTAGCTTCGGTACTCGAGGGCGTATTTGCATTGGGGAGTAATGAATACGGTGTATAGTTTGTTTGTGGTTCGGAATGGGGTACGGTGTTCTTTGACGGGGTAATAAGGACTGGTTTTACAAATTGTGGTAGGTATCTAGCCTTTTTATTTCTTTCCGATATATCGATTATTGGAACACGATCTAAAAGGTGATGTGATGATCAAATAAAGAAAGAAATAACATTTATTTGATCCAGGTCAAGGCAAAACAATGTTCACACAAAACAAAAAATTAAAACATAATTTTTGTTACTCCGTATGAGGAAATGCCATTTTGTGTTGCTTCTTGTCATGTTGGAAACCATTAGGTTTGACATAGCCAACACGTAGTGAGCAAGGTTAGTAATCAAAGCTGTGCAGCCGAAACGGTGCGACTTAATTTATTGTGTACCATAAGTTGAAGCAACAAATAAATAAAGTTAACGGTCTTAACAGTGGTGTTTAGACGATGAAAGTCATTTGTTTCTTCAATTTTATTGTATGACACGGACATGCATCGTATAAAGAGTTCGGAATTGAATAGTCCATGCATGGGTATGAACCGTAACATATGACGTTATACACTCGAGAGCAATGAATCCGGGTCACTTAAAGAATCCTAAAAATCTCGGAAACTAAAAATGCTAGGTTAATGCAATAAATTGTATTTAATAGACAATGTAATACTCCTTAAATGAAGGTATTAAAACTTCTTAGTTATTGTAAAGTTATATCATAAAAAAATCAAATTTGAAAAAGGGCCACTTTCGAAGATGGAACTACGAAATTACAGCATTTGGTTTTGCTTTTGTTTGTAATCTGTCATTTATGTGGGTACATAAACCATGTTGATAGTGCTCTATATTCATTATTCAAGCTGAAATTATGTCGCTTACGCCTGAAGAATGCACCAGAATACTTACAATGCTGGAAACCGGCCGGAGTCAGCGCGATACAGCCAGGACTGTCGGTGTGTCGCTGTCAACAGTACAAAGAGTTCTCCGACGTTACGAAGAAACTGGTTCTAACCTACGCAGACCAGGAACGGGCAGAACCAGGTGTACCACAGCACGAGAAGACCGATACTTGGTGAACACCATGCTTCGAAATCGCTTTCTCACAGGAACTGAACTCACAAATCAGTTTCGACGCTTCGGAGGAAGTAACCCAAGTGCATGGACAGTAAGACGTCGGCTTGCTGAATCTAACTTAAAACCCCTTAGACCTGCAAACGGCCCTAAACTGGAGCGTGGGCATCGTATTTCAAGACTAAGATATGCCCAGAGCCACGTAAATTGGAGTATTGAAGATTGGTCAAAAGTTATGTTCTCCGACGAATCAAAATTTATGCTCTACAAGCACGATGGAAGACACAGAGTGTATCGAAGACCAGGGGAAACATTCAAGCAAGCATGCATCGAAGAAAAAGTAGCCTACGGTGGTGGGTCTGTACTTGTGTGGGCCGGAATTTCTTCTGAAAGTCGCACAGAGCTGGTGATCATAGAAAACGGCTCTTTAACTAGCGTAAGATATGTGGAAGAAATCCTCAATGATCACGTTGGTCCATTTATGGTCAATTTAGGTGAGGATGCTATATTTATGCATGACAATGCCCGACCTCATACAGGTAGCATTGTGAATGACTACCTTCAAGAGATGAACATTACTCGTATGGAGTGGCCAGCGCGCAGCCCGGATATCAACCCGATCGAGCATGTTTGGGACGAGCTAGGCAGATGCGTAAAACAACGAAACCCTCCCCCAATCACGCTTCGTGAGCTCAAAATTGCTCTCACAGAGGAATGGGAGAATATTCCCCAAAATCGTATAAGGAACTTGGTGTACAGCATGCCAAACCGCGTAAACGCAGTAATGGAAGCACGAGGAGGCAATACGAAGTATTAAAATTCAAGAAAATCATAATAAAGTTCAAAAATTTCATGTTTCCTATTTTTGTTTTAAGGAGAGATCAGCAGTTTTTTTCTTTATGTAATTTTGTGTTAATAAAATGTATGGTGACTCATATTTTTTTTACTTTCATTTAAGGAGTATTACATTGTCTATTAAATACAATTTATTGCATTAACCTATCATTTTTAGTTTCCGAGATTTTTAACATTCTTTAAGTGACCCGGATTCATTGCTCTCGAGTGTATTATGCTAGTTGTGCGGTAAACTCTGCTTGCGCATCTTTTGGTATTGCTCCAAATATTTATAATAAAATACCTGATAATATTAACTGTATGCCTCTAAACAAATTTAAAAAGTTACTTCAGGGGTTACTACTAGAGAAGTGCTATTACAGCGTAGATGAATTCTTAAACGATATTTCTCTTGTATAGAATTCATAACTTAGATTTTAATTTAGAAATTAATTTAAATTTTGACTATGCAATTCTTAATCAAATTTAGACATTATAATTTAATTTAAATTTTGACATTGTAATTTCTTTCCTTTTTTATTTGTTTGTCTTTTGGTGTAATGCTTGTCTAGTGCGACTAATTTTGTACGCCATAAATGGCAAAACATGTAGCTACCTCATACTAATTATAAGACCTATAAACTGTACTCATGTTTTACAAAAACAAAAACAAAATAAATATATCTTGCGCGATGTAGGATTTTGCGTGACGTCACTGTGACGCGTAGCTTGCATGTGGCGTAGTAGATGCCGCTACAAAAGTAAGCAGAATCCGCTCAATGCAAAACATTTTATTGTATCATGCACTCAAGTTAGATGAATTGTGCAATTTTGTTACAAACGGTAGGTACCTAAATAGGACAATGATTGCAGAACAAAAGCATCTTTTGTGAGAAGCATTTTGTAAACGAAAATTCAATCCCAAAGAAACATAATCTCGTGCGTACTCCTTAATGACCATTCTCAAACGAACCAATACTCTTAGTACTCATTATATACATTTTAGTAGCAAAAAAGAGCTTTCAATACCGTCACAGATTCAAAAACGGAAGGATCGGTAAAAATAGAGGGAAGTCGTAAGCTCGTACCGAAAAAAAAACACGCTAAGCACGAAACTGAGCGCGGACAAAAACGCCCTAGTTTCATTGAATTGTTTGTGACACACTGTTAGGCTTTAAACCCAACTATGCCAGTGATTCAGGTCACTTCATACTAGGGGTTTCGAATACCGGATTTTTTCAGTACTACTAATATACTACAAATACTTTTTTTTATTAATGCCGTATAGATAATTTACTAGACTATATTTTTACTTAATATGTTTTTTTTGTTAAATAACTAATAAATTTCACCGCAAAACATTGTAATACTGTTTGTTTTAATAATAATAAATCTTTATTTTCAGACCAGAGATCCATAATATTGTATCTACTAACTAAAACTAAAACAAAAACAAAAACACGCTTCCTACACTTATGTCACGTATCTGAATGACGGTCTGTGTGCCGCTATCCATCGACATATTATAGGGCCATCCACCCTGCCGGCTACAGTGGCCACGAGGCTGTTGGGGCTGTCGCGCACCCGACGCATCAGTGATGCGATTCGCAGACGCAGCAGCGAGCCGAAATCCGGAACACGTGCCTCCGCGAACATCCCCGACGCACTACAGAAGCGCGGCAACCCCAGCATTACCCGGAACGCGTTATTATATTGGACTCGTAGAGCATTGTACGAGCCCTGTGTATAACTGACCCACAGGGCGCACGTGTACAGCGACTGGCAGTAGGCCCTGAACAGTGTTACTTTAACTTCTCGCGTACACCGTGCGAACCTGCGGGCCAGCATGTTACACCTGACCGCCAACGCTCTACGTTCCCTCTCTAAATCGGCGTCATCCGACAGCCTATCGGTGACCCAGTGCCCCAGGTACTTAAAACGAAAGACTCTCTTCAGCGGAACTCCGCCTAAGGTCACCGGCGGAACAACGTCATACAACTTGTTTTGCGCCCTAAACACTAGGAGCTCGCTTTTATTTGAGTTGTACCTGAGACCATGAGTCCCCGCATAGTCTTCACAGATTCGGAGGAGCCTTCTTAACGCACTGATAGATGGGCTCAACAACACCATATCGTCCGCATAACTAATATTATTTACACACTGTCCATCAATGGAGCAACCGATTTGGGTGTTGCTGAGCTCACATATCAGCCTATTGATATACAGGTTGAAGAGCCTGGGTGAGCTAAGCCCCCCCTGCCTCACGCCGCACTCCAACCTGTACTCATCAGACATGACACCTGCCCATCTAACGTAGTTGGACTGGTTGCTGTACCAGAACTTCAGTACAGCAACCAGTCCCCCCGGAAGGTTAGTGTCATGGGAGAGTTTCCTCCAGAGGCAGTCATACGACACTAGGTCGAATGCCTTGGAGAGGTCCAAAAAACACGCATAGACAGGTGTTTCCCTTGCTGCATAGTATTGGACAGTATGCTTGAGACAGAGGATTGCTGTTTCAGTCGACAATTGTGGCCTAAACCCGAATTGGGCGTCATGTGGGGTGATATATTTATCCAACTGCCTATCAATCAGACCGTCCAACACTTTCGCAATTATGGTTGCCAAGGAAATAGGCCTGTAATTGTTCTTGTCACTCGTATCTCCAGTCTTGTTCTTTATTATAGGAACGACAATCGTCTTCATCAGGTCCTCTGGAAGATACGAGTGACTCATACACAAGTTAAATAAGAGAGCTAAGACACGTGGTAAGTGCTTACCTGCATATCGTAGGTGTTCTACGCTTAAGCTGTCATGCCCAGGAGACTTACCCCGCTTCAGGTCCTTTAAGACAGACCTAACTTCCCCAACAGTGAACATGACCGGCGTGCCCTCGGACCCCTCCCTAGCATCCGACTCGCCAGTCGATGGACCCAGCGGTGACTCCGCTCTAAACGAAGCCATAAACAAATTGGCAATAGATTTAGGTTCGCTTACGCCACCGACGCACACTGGCAGGCACGACTTGGGATTCAAGTTGTTTGTAGCTTTCCAGAAACTACTAAAATTCTTAGCTTCGTGATGACTCGCAATTTCGTTCATTTTTAATTGATCTGCGTTATTTTGGCACCACTTCAGCTTACTTTTAAAAAAATTTCTACTTGTCACCATATTTTCATATAGCAACCCCGTTCTAGGCTTACCAGCAGCCGCCCAGCTCAGAAAATGAAGCCGAGCCTGCCTGTGCGCATCTTTAACGTGTTTATTCCAACCCGTTTTATTATATTTTTTGCGCTGAACTCTGTAATTGTGACTAGTAGTTGCAGCCTCGCAAAGAATATCTACAACATTTTCATATAATTTGTCAACTATTCTATGATGTTCCAAGTTAATACAAATATTTTCACTACGACTACAATTAATAAACTCTGTCGGAAAGTCAATTTCCCTTAGCTTCCTATTACAAAGTTCGGTGTACATAATTGTTTGCGTAGGGTCCCTATATCCCCACTTTGCTGTATTACGCTGAGACTGGACAGTGGTACATTTAGGTTTTAACATGTTAAGTTCACAGCTTATTTTTAAGGGAAAATGATCTGACCACGACACATCATGTACCACACTAATGTCCTTAATAGAGTCCCAAGCTGCTTTTGTCACTACACAGTGGTCTAACCAGCTAGTCGTACCATGAGCATCACTTACATACGTGTATGTGTCCGATCCACTGCCTAGTAGGGTAACGTCAGCGCACTGCCACTGCACTTCAGAGGAAAAGTTGCTAAGTTCCCTACCGAACAGTCCACTTGGTTGCGCATTGTAGTCCCCGAGCATAAACACTGCATCCACCCCACAACTAAAATAAAAAATAAACTCACTCACTGAACTCACTTTTTTAATGTTACTTTAAATTTCAAACAAATTTTCATTACAAAAATAAGGTTCATGAGATACAGACCGATGCAAAAAACGCCGAAATAAACACATTTCTTCTATGGAGACCCCAATTAATTAATTATAAACTTTATTTTATTTAGATTATTTATTTTTATAGCGGCAATAGAACACTACTACTAACTACTAAACTTACTACTACACTACTAGTACTACTATTACTACATACTACGATACTTTGTGAAAATTTTAAATGTCTACCTATTACGGTTCAAGAGTTACAGCCCGCTGACAGACAGACGGACGGCCGGACAGCAGATGCTTAGTAATATAGTCCTCCTTATCGATTTCGATAACGGCGATCCTTTGAAATTATTATTTCCTAGCGTGTGCCCTATTGACTCGCTAGACCGAATTTTGATTTGAATACCCGGTCACAACTAATGCAATAGAGTTGGCCAGCAGAGTTAAAGGTATAGGTATAGGAAGGCTTAGGTCTTTCTTTACGTATTTGGCGTTTATCGGTTAGTGTATCGAGACGTTTTTTTTTTAAAGCTTTTACATTTTTGTAGCGAGTAGATCGCCAGAACGACCTATATGAAGCGAGCCTCTCCCATCCTGTTGGATCAATAGTGCAAGCGCTTAGATACCTCTTGAACACATCCTTATAGCGGAGATGTTGACCGCCATGCTTTCGTTTACCTTCCGCCATCTCAGAGTATATGACCGATTTGGGTAAACGGTCGTCCTCCATGCGAAGGACGCGTCCACACTTCCTAAGTTGACGCTGCATAAGTGAAGCCTCCATGCCATACATGTCAGAATGGCGCAGGACCTGTCATTTAATTTCTAAGATGGATCTCAAACTTAATAGGGCTCCGTTGGCACCCTTTGGGTACGGAACGTTACAAAATCACCACTTCGCCTTTCTTTTAGTACAATACAAACGCGTGATTCTTCTCCAATCACTGATTACTAACTTGTTACAGAACGCACGTATGTCCCCCGTTCCGCCACCGTCCTCCTCACATCAGGAATTTATTGTTGTATGTACATATTGCTCACACAATACTGTACGTGTGTTAAAGACCACTATTTTTCGTCCCAATCTTTACCTGAGCAAGTGGTAATGAAACGTAACTGTCTAATTAAACCACGAGATAATTATAATACGCAATTTATTAAACATACCCAGAAAAAAAAATGTGTCCTGTTATTGTAGCTTCTTCTCAAAATAAACTAAAATCACCAATACCTGGATCCCGGTCTTGGACATTTATTACCGGTATTGAAAAAAGGAAAAAAAAACTGGGACTCTGATTTTAGCCAATAGGTACCGGGAGCTCTACATACTTAACAGTTCTTTAGGCCAAAAACTCATACAAATTGGCTAGGCTAGTTCTACGTCATGGATTGCGGGTTCTATACTCTTTCAGAATCCAACTTTGAGACTACATAGTTGTTCCGGGTCTGGATGTTTATGCATGTGAAGTAACAGTAACAGTTTATTTTTACAAGCATAAATAATATCATGATGGTAAATGTGTTGATTATGTGAAAAAAAACGTAAATCTTAGTTTAATTTTAAACAACTGATGATGCTGCGCTGAACTTTTTGGCTAGGTCGTTATTAATACTTTCGAGTAATTATACTAAAGTTAGTACAGTGCACCCTCGACAGTAACTCCGTTATCAGACTTGTTGATTGACATGGCATGATCTAGTTTACTAATGAATGAAACACAACATCTACTTAATAAAAATCTTGAATTCATTCATTCACTGACAGACAACAAGCAGCCTAAACCACTGGGTCTACAAGCGTGACATTTACATGAGTTCCTTTTATAACGTAGGTGAGTACTAAGGGCGGAAATTTATGTCCTAAAGGGTATGAGAGTTTGTATGGAAGTCGTCAATGGGAAATCCCATCGAGCATGTAGCTTGTACTTGCATAAAATGTAATTCTACGAGTATTGAAATTTACATTATTCTTTCACAACTTTGACAACTCTCACAGCAGTATGTATCCTCAGAAGCACGTCCTGAGTTTAAATAAGTCTATCTCAATATTCCCTTTGAAGCCATTACGTTGCAACGCTCCAGTTCTGTTCCTAACTCCGTAGTAATTGTCGGAGGAAGGAGGTTCCTAATCCACTCGAGTTCCCATATCGCTATGATGAGGTGTTAAGAAAATGGAAAATGGTTTTCAGACACACACGTGTAACACATACCTATTATGTATTTCTTAGAGGGGCAGACAGAGGTTTCACTCCACTTACACACTTAAGTCTATTTTGACAGTAATTTATTTCTGTGTGGTAGCTAATAAACCGAATGAATTCACTTGTCCACCAGCGAAAATATCGGCGCAGTCACATTTCCATAGGTTGGCCATATCATCGGTGTGTTACATAAAAAGCCCATCCTCATGGACTTATATTATTATTGACATCTTTGTAATGCGAGTTGAAAATAAAAGATAAAGCCGACCGAGCCGTGGTAAAAACTAAAAATAAAAAAACTACTCTAGTAATTGCCATGATGTTTGCAAAGAAAAGAAAAGATTGAAATATAGAAAATACGTTTATTTGCGGTAAACATGACGCAAATAAACACACACAAACACAAAAAGAACTAACATAGGCAATAAGCTCCCGGAAAGTGTTGTGACGTCTTCAAGAACCGACTTGAAACATTGAATGTGTTCAAGCTTTTTGATACACACGCATAAGTTAATTAGCTTCTACTGTGTCTTACCAAATAATAATGCTAAGTTATCCCTGTAATTTATCTTCCTACAAAGGTAATCTAAAAAGGGTACTAACACTAGATTAAAAGAAAATAGCGAAAGGTGAAACACCAGCCGTAGCCTAAAATTCTTAAGTTCGTAGCTCTCGTAGCCATACCGCTACAGCGTAGCGATGCTGCTCTGGCGTGGCAAACCGCGTAGCCCCTCAGCAACAATAACTAGCTAGCTATGACGTACTAACACGATAGTATCAACCCACAAGTGCATATTTGCAGTCCCACTTAAACCCCAGGATTTATGCTAAGTACACTATAGCGTACTAAGCTCGCAGAATTCTAAGAGGCTCCTAGTTTGGAAGTCAGGGAAGGCGGGTTAGCAAAAACGTCAAGGTTGTTACTTAAAAATGTTGGTATTTGTATGCAAATTGTTTAATTATTTGCCTACTAAGAAAAAAATACGGATCTTTGGTAGGGTTTCGAGACCACTATTTCACCAGAGTTTTTTGACAAGTGGCAATCGCTTCCAAAGCGTTTCGTTTTTCTACAACGACTTCCAAAAGCTTTCCGGTAGCATATAATTATTATGTTAGTCCCATGTATTTTTGACTGTTCCATCATTATTAACGCTTATGGAATGTCACTTTTTTCTAGGCTTAGGTAAGTGCAGGTGCACAAAAATACTGGCAATCAGCTGCTATCAGCTATATAGTGACTAAAAGCTAACCACAACATAGTTTTATTTAAAAAATGGCTAGGCAGAGGAATGAGCTCTATACATTATCAAATATTTATATTACTTTTTTTATAATTATTATATTTTAATTTGGAACGGCGCTTGTAACATCTTGATCAATTTAATTACAGATGATGTACATCTTATATTGAATAAGGGCTTGTACTACCTCAGATTGCGAAAATTGTCTTAACATGAATCGCTGTAGTTTCAACAGTACTGAAGTATTCATTTTGAAATTAATATGCACTATAGATAAGGACTCGGACTTCTGTACCGTCTGTTTCAAATACACGATTGCATACAATTTTCTCGATACAAAGAAATCTCAAAGTTACCTCTGAACCGTACAATAAATGGATTTTATTCAATGAAAATTTTCAAATTAGGTCATGAAACTTTGCAGGCTAATCGAACTATGCCTAAAGCAGATACCATCTGTTCTTTTTTTATTTTTCCACTGTTATATTAACCGTAAAAAGATGATATGGCAAATATCAAGTTTTATGACCACTCCAAACTTGGACCGCCCTGCCGCCCGGCCCCCAACAGGACCCTGATTCTGTACATGTCAGTACCACTTCGGCTATCAAACGGGGAGCCTGTGTCACTTCGCTTGCACTCAAAATACTCGATTGCCAACGTTTTATGTTCTGAAGAAATTATGTATTAAAGTAAATGAAATTTACGTATAAAAATAAGGCATCCGTATTTTTATTTTGTCCAAATGTTGTAGTTTTCATTTATAAAAACATATTTGAAAGGGTTCAATATTATAATTTCATATCAATGTCAAAAACTTGTCAAAAATATTGGTAGATTAATGTACCTATTTTCGAGAGTTTCAAAAAAAAATGGGGGTTTTCCAACATATTCAGAAAAAATCTATTTGGCTGAATTAGATACTTTAATATTTTTATTTTTTAGGGAACGGTTTGGAGAAAGGTTTGAGGATAAGATTTTTAACAAATTTGGAGTAAACATAAATTTAAACTTAATGAATGTTACAAAACAGCCGGAGCTTAGAACTAGAAGGTGTTGTAATACCCCCGTAGGTTTTGGAGGCCCAAAAGCACGTAAAGCCGTGGTCCGCCTGCGCCTGGGGGGCAAATCCCGTATTTTTAATAACGTTTAATCTGGCTAAATCAGCCTAAAATACAATTGAATTTAAAAGGGCAGCATGTGGCGAGCTGTTGGGTAGTAGTGACCCCACGTACCCTATCTCCCGGGAGAACTCTTGTTCCTCACCTCTCGCTTGCCTTTATTAGCCGGCTGGAGTGAACAATGACGAGGAACATAGCTCCCACCTCTTCCTTGCCTTTATTGGCCGGCTTGAGTGGAGATTCGCAAGAGCAAACGTGCTCGGAGGAAGGAAGTATTCCAGTAAGATGCTGGTAGGGATCTTGACCGTACGTCCGGGATTGTCCTGATAGCCGTGGGATACCTCTCCACTCCTCATAAGCACCTCAGGACATATTGCCCCGTTGTCGCTAAGACACTGTGTGCTAGCGACCGTTTTTGGGGGCCCATTATTGGTGTGCAAGTCACCCCCTGCCATTTTATCTTTGTATTTTATATAAAACATTGGTCAGGCAGGGGCCATAGTCATTCCATAGTCCTAGATAACCAGTCCACTTAAGCTACCCAAATCAATAGTCCAATATCTTTGTTTCTATATCCTGCAATAGTCCGACACCAACCGGGGGTTGTCCTTGGGTGCACTTGCATAGTGCATACAGAGATAATCGTCGGTAGGTGCCTCATTCCATTAAAAAAATTCTAAGGGGCGTCTGCTAGTTGGCCTTAGCCCCTCGTACGCCATACAAACGTCCGGGTCCCGAGATATGTTACTAACATAAAAATATAATAATAATTTAATATTAAGGCAGGCAACACCAACGTCAACAAGTCACAGAAAATTTATGCATAATTTTCACACTGTTTTATTAATTTTAGACACAGTTTATATATTTTATGTGAAAACCGACACTCCCAAAATCCAAATATTTACGAAATATTTTTAAGAATATATTTTTAAGAATATATTTTTAAGAATTTTAAACATTTCCATCAAAAACTGCCGAATCGGTGGTGACATCTGTCATGCCACCTCCGATAAAACAAACTACAAAAAAATACCTGAAAATATTAAAATATGTTGACGAGATCTGCTACGAGACGAGCACGCCCACCACCTCCGGAATCATCGCTCAGCTCCGCCTCGCCGCCGCCGGTATCCAGCCCCACTGTGAGCGCTGTGACGACACCGGCCGCAGTAGTTGCGTGGAGCTCGAGTGACGAATATTTTTCTCCGCCGACGTCGCCAACACCTGTACGTCGGCAGGGGAGAGGCCGGCCACCGAGGAGCTTGGGACTTAGGGTCCATCCGGCCCCGAGCCGGGTCCCCGCTGCCGGTGGTTGTGCGCAGCGCAAGAAATGGACTCAGTCTATGAACGAGCACGTCATGAGCTGATCTAACCTCGAATAGAATTTTGACGTCAGCCACATGTCTTGCGTAGTTTGTTTGTGGCGTTATAGACGTCGGCACTGACCACAAATCCATCCCATCCATCGATCCATCGCCATTATTATTATTTATTATTATTCAATTTTGTCGTTGTTTCTATACAAAAGTTTTTTTTGTTATACTTATTATTTATCTGCCCATTTAATAGGCTTTAATTTTATATACACTGTATATACAATGTGAATGCAAATTATTATACTAATGTAATAAGTTAATGATAAGTTTAATAATTTTATTTCTGGCATCCTTCCAATAATAGTTCAATTCACCCTAACCGAATCAGTTTGACAGTGCGAGCGGGATAGAAAGATACAAGGCGCAGGGAAGTGGGGGTGAAATATGAATTTCAGCTGAACTATTACAAGCTCTGAAGTTAATGACAAACTGTTTACTACACACAGAAACTTCTAAGAAAGCAAATCAGGAAAATATCCAGTTATGTAAATTGTTCAATCATCCGTTGGTGTTGTTGGTTTCTACGAAACTTTTGTGAGAAACATCAACACAAAATAAAGTATCCTCTCAAAACAACATCTAAGACTATTATAAATTGAAAATCCCAACAAAGTTGGTTAGAAGTTGAATCAAGCGGAAGAAACAGCATTTAAACTTTGTTTTAATAAGGCGCCTAATGCTAACAATCCTTATAACACAAACATTCGCTCCATTAAAGACTTGGAATTTGAAATATCAACATTTTAAGCAAACTTGATGAATTTTCTTGGTGGCTTCTCTTTAATGCCATTAGAAGATCTAACTGGCAAACTAACTCTAACTTTAAACCTTTGCAATAAGAACGAATTGAATGTTTTACTAGCAGCAAAATAATTGTGAAAGAAACTGAAGTCTATATACTTACATTTGTATCTATCAAAGAAAAGTTTGATCTACTGTAAATCTTATTCAGTTTAGATAAGGTTGCCAATCCTCTACAGCGAATTTTCGAACAGCAAAGCTTAGTTGGTGGTATTATACGAATTTGTCGGTTTATCAGCGCTCTGCTTCATAATGTATGCAGCACCGCCGCAATACAAACGCCTTTGATTTGTCTCCTCCTGTTTTGAAAGGAATAGAGGAACTGTGTGAGCGGTTTTAACTTAATTCTAAATTCAAATTTCTGATGAAGTCATTTTGAAATCTTATCATCTTGAAAAACCAGAGATCCCAAACATGATTACGAAAAAAAAAATTAAAATGCTTAATTCATTTTACAGCAGAAATTGGGCTCATTAGCACCCCTGATTCAGATAGGGATGTTTATTTTGCGGGATCTGAATTATATGAGAAATTCGAAACGTTATACCGTTGTGCCATTGACCCGTAAAGGGTTTGGGTTGAGAGATATCCTTCTACATCCACAGATTGATAAACATGCTTTTTATATTTAAAATATTCTATCAGTTGGAAAGGAATTCAATTAAACAAGACTTTAAATAATTTTTGAAGAGATGAAATAGTGTTAAACTTGTCTTCAATGGATCAGATCTTAGTCCAATCCTCTGATTAAGACTGAGATTTTCAAACAAGAAACTAAAGTTAAAGGAAAATCTTTTAAGCTGTTAAGATCAAATAGGAACATTTTCTAAGTGATAATATTGCTGTTTATTGCATGTCTACCTCTAATTTTTAATCTACGTAATTCAAATTTTACTTCTAATTCACAAAGTTTCGACCTTTTCAATTTAAAAATGACTTTTCTCCGCCAGTTCATGTACTGTTTCATACTTTCTTGCAGCTCTTCTTAAATATTACCTTTGTTGTTTTTCTCATCGTCCGTCTTTCTTTTCTTTTTACCATTCCAAAATAGCCCACCTCAAATTATAACCCCTTTAATTTTCTCTAAACTCATTCTTCTTTCTCTCACTTCCTACATTACGGCCATCATGACCACCAAAATTGAAATAACTAGCTCGGTCACTAACTTATTTCGACTCTACAGTATTCTGCTTATCCTCATTATGTGAATTATGGATGAGTTGAGACACGGCTCGTAACGACATGCAGATTAAGCCCACAATATGGAGGCAGGGATGGCATGTAATGGATGTCGGAAAATAAGAGGAGGTAATTTAGTGTTAGATGGTGCGTGTAATTTGGATATATGTGGAAAGCGTGGAGGTATTGAAGACACGTTTGGATAAAAAGGCTGCGTGTTAGAATACTGACAAGTTTTAACGTGAAATTATGTCATAAGTAACTAGTGCAGAATGATATTGGAATGCTTATATACCAGCCTCTTCTCATACAGATGGCACGAACATTATTCAACGTCCATGTTCAAGGTAAATTCGCGATTTAAGACTTATTATATATACGCGACAGTGGAAATTACTATGCAAAAATAGATTTGGATTTCGTGGTCGTGTACTTGTATGCATTGTTCCCATTTATTCCTAATACTGAACCCTACATCATACAATAGCATAAAATGGGCGACAGTCTTCACCTTTTTATTGATCAATCTTTACAAAAAACTTTACTTCACAACAATACGATATTTCCCTCACTGTCCGTCCAGCCATCCGAAAATAAAGTTCAACCGTAAGGTTCAAGTTTTGGGAAGGTGGAAATCTTCACAAAATTTTGCCCCAACACAAAATTAAACTGTCATATCAGTTCCAAGTTACCTACTCCAACATACAACATTTATTCACTGTGTCTCTGCATTAATTTATTCTACCTGCGATCTCGGCACAGTTTGTGTTCTGACTTTGAACAGGTTTATGTAGTTATGTGGCTACATAATTATGTGGGTGTACAGAAATTGGATTTTAACAAATATTAGATGATGAAGTTGTAAAGCTTCGTTATTATGATGTAAACATATGTTTGCTTGTAACCAAAGAAGGTAGGCAGCAGTATTTAGTGCATTCACATTTTTCCCCTCTTTAAGTCCATTGAACCATTAAACAAAAATACTACCAAGAAGAAAAAAACATTGCTGGGGATGCGTAGATAAGAGCTATGTGATGGGTCTTGTAACCGACTTAAAAAGGAGGAGGTTCTCAATTCGTCTGTTTTTTCTTTTGTTTTGTTTTTGTATGTTTGTTACGCGTTATCTCCGGCAATTCTGGATCGATTTTTAAAATACTTTTTTTAATGGATAGGCTATAAATTTGATTAACTTTGCTTGGGTATTTTTAATTTTTTTCCAGTTAGTGTATATTGATGATGTTATAATAACTTCCTGTCACTGTTATTTACATAGCAAGTAGTAGTATATGAATTTGTGTGGGGTAGGTACAGTCGAGCTCATTAATATATTGGCAGTGACAATGTTTCAAAATATTGTTAGCGTATAGTTCTATACAAACTTAGACATCAATAAAATGTTAGGTATTATATAAACTGTTCATAAATATGTTAAGGTAGTGCAGTAAAAAATATCTGACTACTCTTCGGAACATAAATATTTAAATACTCTATAGATTTCAATATATTTGGTGCAACCTATATAGGATTCGTAAAAATCCATACAGCTTTGAATATTCAACCAAATGGCATTTACCATTAAATTTATTTTTGCTTGCCGGAGCAGAATTACGAGTAATAATGCAATGTTGCCGTTCGTAATACAACTGTATCAATCTGACAACGTTGCGTAGTAGGTGTATTATTTGATTAGTTTAGTTTTAGGAAAACTTATGGTAAACGCAGACTATACCTACCTATTTGTTTAAAACTTTTCAGTCGGTTTAAAAAAAATACATTTAGCATTTAAACATTAGTATTTAATTTTAATTATATTTTTCTTAAATTCTTATTTTGTTCTTCTGAAAACCTAACATTTAAAATAAGGTAGGAAACTTACAGGCAAAGTTTTAGCGATGGTGCTGCCAGTTTTACAATCTGGTATATCCACCATTGACATAAATAACATTTTGCAAACGTTCACGCATTGATGCAATCCTGTTTGAACAGGCGGAGCTACTTCTTAAGTCTTCCCAAATCTAACTCGCGTCGAGTCCCAATTTTGAACCATTAAACCTCATAAATTTTCTATGGGGTTTAGGGTCAGGGTTTCTTGGCGGGAGTTTATCTAATTAAATATGAATCTTCTTGTTGTTCAGCTATCCACTCCTGAACCCTTCTCGCATTGTGGACGGAACTTCCGTCCTGTACAAATTCGATTCGATGGCCATCGGGATAAACAATTTTAGCGGTCGGAAGAAAAACTTTTTTAAGATGTCCACATATTCGACACCAGTCATACGACCAGCGATTTCGCATATTTTCATGGGCCCAGCGGCATTCATCCACCCCCAAAAACCGCATGAGATACGCCCATTTCGTCTGTTAGATAGAATATTTTCTTCATTGTATCTAGTGTTGTTAGTAAGATAAAGAGATATACGCCCATCTTTATCAGACACAAAAACTTTTTCGTCCATAAATACCACGTTATTAAAATTATACTGTAAATATCTGTTGTCGAAATTCAATCGTAACATTTTGTGTCGGTCATTTAAAATAGGTTTCCGGGCATGTTGGTGATAATGGAGTCCGGCCTCTTTAAGCCTTCTCCTCACGGTTAACTTTGACACAGATAATTCAGCGGCAAACAACGAAGTCTATATAAATCTTTGGTTTCACACTCTAGTAACAAGCTGTTCGTCTTGTTCTCCAGTTGTCTTTCGAGGGCTACCATATGACACGTGCTTGTTAATAGCCCCCTCTTCTTACAATCTATTCCACCATAAATCAACTGTATTTCTCTCCAAATAGCAAATAATTCAAAATCAAAAGTAGCGTAAGTACAATAAGTACAGAAAAACAAAATAAATAGCTAAATACATCATTCTAATACATACTAACCTAAATACCCAACTCATCAGCGACATGCGAGGATGAATTCACTTGTTCCTTCAAAGTGACAATAACATGTTCCGTATGTTCGTCTATTCGTTACATAATTATTAATGTTTATTTCCATGCAAGAAAATTATTTTTTTAATATTTATCAATCCACAAAGAGGATGCTAAACAGTAGGTATTCGGATGCAGGATGTCATGACTGACAACTTCAAATTGAATTAATTTCAAAGAAAAAGGTTACAATATGATATACTTCTTTCCATAGATGTTTCAAAAGAATTTAAGACAACTCGAGACATCTCAAATTGTCAAGATATTTTTCATAGAAAAATTGCACAGATATTTTTGAACCTAACTTTGCGCTAAATAATATGAACAAGGGATTGCGCACAATTTTTAGAGTCTTTGTCTATAACAATATTATTGATATATTGTAGTCACATATTATGATGTCACAGATTGTTTACAATTTATTGTAAGGCAGAGCTGTTTAGAGTTTTACGAAAATTACCATTGCCTATATATTTTTGATTCATGAATATGCTCATATATTAAAGAACTCGACAGTACCACAACTTAGAAGGAAAAACAAAAAATTAAAAAAACAAAAAATTAAAATACAAAACCAAAGACACCGACTTCAGAAATAAAAGTATTTTTTCACTTTGTCGTGTTTTTTTTTGGAAGTCGGTTGTTTCTATTTCTAAAACAGTTTTTTACTCCCATTATTGTTTGGTTTGGTTTGGTCGCTGAGCACGCGCATGCGAAGTATTCCCGTTGTCCCCGTAGGCCATGTCCCCGTTAAAGGGGACACAGGGAATTAGATAAAAAAATAAAAAAAATACTTCCCGTTGTCCCCGTATGCTGTTCCCGTTAAAGGGGACAAAGGGAATTTAATAAAATAAAATAAATTACTTCCCGTTGTCCCCGTACGCTGTCCCCGTTAATTTATTGTATTATATTATACTTTTCAAATTATGCCCGTTGTCCCCATTGCGTTAAAATTATAAGTGAGAGTGCCTGAGAATATTATACATACACAAATGCCTACATATAAAATTAAAAAATACATAATATCTAAATAATAGCTATACACATGAAATAAAAAATACAAATAATCTTTATGGCCAATTTAATATCTTGTGTCGCCTTTAAAAATTTAGTACTTTAAAATCGTGTTATTTAAAAGTTGTAATTATATTGTAGGTATTTTCCGCCTTGGAGAATCCAATTAAACCTAAATTAGTACAAAGCGGGATTGTAAGTAGCCCAGAGTTAATTTACGATCACGCAGATGGAGTTATATTTTCTACAAAATGTGAAACTCAAATAAAGGCAACGCGGAAATCCTTCGGAATCATTACTACGAAAAAAGTATTTAGATTTTTAAAAAGGAATCTAAATACTTTTTTCGTAGTAATGATTTCGAAAGAACAAACTTTTTTGAGCAATTGCAACAATTTCTTAAGCAAATATATTTATTAAAGAATTTTCGGAGTGCTGGATTACTAATTTGAGACCAGGGTATGTTACAGAGTATTAAAAATTCTATAAAATCGAAGTAGGTAAACTTCTTCTTGAGGTTGTTGTTTTGTGCCTTGATGTCCTGTTCCTTTCCGCGTTGCCTATAATTGAGTTTCACATTTTGTAGAAAATATAACACCACTTGCATGATCGTAAATTAACTCTTGGCTACTGACAATCTCGCTTTGTATTAATTCAGGTTTAATTAGATTCTCCAAGGCGGAAAATACCTAAAAAATAATTACAACTATTAAATAATAGGATTTAAAAGTACTATATTTTTAAAGGCGACACAAGAAATTAAATTGGCCATAAAGATTATTTGTATTTTTAAATTCATGTGTATAGCTATTATTTAGATATTATGTATTTTTAAATTTTATATGTAGGCTTTTGTATCTGTATAATATTCTCAGGCACTCTCACTTATAATTTTAACGCAATTTGAACCACGGGCATAATTTGAAAAGTATAATATATAAAAACGGTAAAATGTGTGTGTAAAAGTATAATGTATAAATTAACGGGGACAGCGTAGGGGAACAACGGGAAGTAATTTATTTTATTTTATTAAATTCCCTTTGTCCCCTTTAACGGGGACAGCGTACGGGGACAACGGGAAGTATTTTTTATTTTTTTATTAAATTCCCTTTGTCCCCATTAACGGGGATATGGCCTACTGGGACAACGGGAATACTTCGCGCATGCAACCCCTAGACCAACGCGGCAGTTCCGAGTGTGAGATCCTTTCACAGTTTGAATTATATGTTTCATAATAAACATAAGTAGAATATATAATAATGTTTCTGACAAATATTTCATGATAAAGTTTGATAGCTTCATTATTAATATGTAAATAACTATAAAATGTGGCCTTGATTTGGGATTTGATCATAGTTGGGAAATATTTTGTGTATTTTAGACGATATTACTAAAATTCTGACTCGTGTATTTAATCAATACAGTTTATTGTTTTAGAATGAGGCATTAACATCATAGATTTGGATAGCAGCGAAGCTCCTTCAATATCAGTGTTAATTCCGAGAAATGTTTACACAAATATGACACATATATTTTGTATACATTTTGTCAAGTAAAACACATAACTTATTAGAAGCTAGAGAAATGGGCTATAACTATGCCAACTCTTAGCATAGTATATTTTACGAAAACTGAAGATTAAAAAAGTATTTGCTCTTAATATTATTCCATTTCTTTTTCATAATAAGTATGTCCATAATACTGCCTTTTATCCTCACACAACCAAAACTTCAAAGAAACCAGCCCCATCCCCATCACCATCTCACTAACAATTACTAAAAGTAAATTCGCAGTTAATTACTCGAGAAAAACGAATTGTACGGGCATTAGAGCCAAAGGGAAAACCAAATGAAACATAGTTGGTATAGAGATAACAAGATTACTGATTCTGATTGTGCTGGGATTGTTACGTTCAAATCTCAAGCTTTTTAGGATTTGGACTCAGCGGAACTATCTACAAAGCCTTTGTTATAACGGTAATTAATTATACAAGGAAGTAAAATTGAATAATCCGCAAAAGAAATGGAATAACTGATACAGTGGAATGAAGTGGCAATGCACCGGTCACGGCTGCATACGAGTCCTAGAGTGGAGACAATGTATCGGCAAGCGTAGCGTGAGATACTCCCTAAAAAGATGTACTGTCAACGAGTGATAATGTTAAGAAATTTTCAATCAAATTCCTTTCCCACAGAGCGGGCGCATGTTACCTTTCCGAACTGTAATTTCTTCTAAAATGTTGAAGATGTGACGTAGTCGGAAAATAAACAGATTTATTCCTTGACCGTACCATGACCATGACAAGACGCCTGAGGCAGAATGTGTGCGGAAAGCAGAGAACAGGGTGTTGAGATAGCACTTTAAAATTGTGTGACATTCGCACCTGGAGAATGTTCTAGTTTTTTAGACCCAGCAAATTACTACAAGTAATTACTTATTTCCTAGGTTACTAATTACCCTTTGCTGGGTCTAGATAGCTCTCGGAGATTAGTATTAAGTTAAGCATTTTATATACTTTCCATGAGGTTTTATATGCATGAAGACTGATTTGTACAGGCGATTTAATTGCATTTGGCAAACCATTAGTTGAATCACCAATAAAAGTTGCACCATCGAAACAGTGTTTAGACGATTCAAGTTATTGTTTGCTTCAATGTTATTGTATGCTACAGTCAAGAATCTTTCATCATGTAAATGGAGTATTATGCGTCGGACTAGTCACTTGTTTCTTTCACCAGCTCCCTTCCACAACAAGGGATTACCGCACAATCCCTAAAAAGCCCTCATTTTCCTTGTTTTGAAACTCGCTTACGTCATTGGTACCTAATTAAAGTCACAAATTAACTAGTAGCAAGCAACTTTACACGGTAAAGGAGGTTGTAAGAAATAACCTGACACTCTTAAAGGCATTCGTTTCAAGTCCTAAATGTAGAGGGGCAAGAAGTGGCTTAGAGGTGCTTGGTGGTGTTAGTCTACTTTAAAACTGGAGGCTCTAAGTGTCTTTTTGTTTCTATGCTATCTCATATCTTTGATATTTTAAGACGGTTTGAGGCTATTTCTGTTTTGTGTAGAAGGGATTTTATTTTAGGTAGGTGTCACCTTTCTTTTTTTTGTAACTAACGTGTTTAAAAAAACTTGGTGTGAAAAATAAATAAACTGATAGAAATGGAATAAAACACGTTTTATTCGTAGTCATATAAAGTATATAGCCGTGCTCATCAATGCTTTAAAAAAAAAAAAAAAATGTTTGCATAAATAGTGACCTAGTATTAGTGAAATACAAAGAACAATTTTAAGTTAGAATATTGAACTGACTGGATTATTTGTTAAAATATTCTGATTAATGGAAGGCAGGCAGCCCTTCAACGACACTGACCCCAGTACCGACACCGCCCCAACAACCAAGACAGGACCAAGATGTGATAGTTGAAGTAGTGTTCACCCCGGCGATCCAGAACTGAGTGGGATTTATTGAGCAGTGCTTGAATGAGGTCTGTGCTATTTTGTTTTGATGGAAAGCTAAACGCTAAGCAGAAGCTAAAAATAAGCAATCTTTGGCGAAGACGTCGAGTTTCACAAATGGCTGTTCAATACCAGTCGCTTAAGCAAAAATCCATACAAACCCATACCTCCCTTAAAACCATGACCGATGCTTGAGATCCATCGGACTGTCTAACGGAGATGAACCGGACGATTCAGGAGGCCAGTACGAAGCAGGGTGCGGCTGTTACATCTTTTGCAGATTGATACCTACGTCAATTTTCCGTGATACAGCCAATTCATACAACTGCCAAAGAATGACAGTTAAGATTTGAACGCCTATAAGGACAAAGTAATTTGGTAGAAAATTTGCTAAAAAAAAATCCCTAACTTTACTATAATTTGACTACCCATGGGAAGTGCCCGGCGAAATATTAAATAAATAGAAGTTTTTAGGTACTTACATTCAAAACACTAAAACTTTATTATTTTATTCTCATTTATATTTACTTTTAAATGGTAAGTACTGCTGCATACTCATATTCGTTTAGTAACAGCTTGCAATGTTACTGGCGCCATTATCTTAAAAGAACAGTTTGCATGAAAATGCAATTCTCTTAGAGGAAAATTGACTTCAAAGAGAAATTCGTATTTGGAGTTTTCTTAGTTTGACCTAAATTGTACACAAAACAATAATGAAATAGTTTTTTTCATAATTGATGTAAGTCTGAAATCGCAAATGCGCCTTGAGCAAGCGTGAAGATTAAAACTCGTGCAATGTCGCTATGAAAATTTACGAGCTTTAATGCCTTTGACCTGCAGTGGGCCAGTTACAGCCTAGTATTATTAGTTATGTTAATGTTTTATTGTCATTACTTTAACTTAATTATCTCACGATTTCACTATCAGCACTGGGGCTCTATCTCGCATAGGGTCGTAGCATTATGCTGGGCGATTGCCGTTTTGCGTGGATGTGACGCATATTTTCCCCCAACTCGTTATTTTTTGTATTTCTGTGTTTTTCTCTGCGTCACATTTGCGACAAATAAACGTATGTTCTTTCTTTCATTAGTTAGTTAGACCACACATAGCAACATACTGTGCTCAAAGAAATTATTATATTTATATTACAAATCCTATTGTAATAATCCTTTAGTCACCTATTTTGAGCTACTTAAGGAAAAACTTTGGCTATTTACTCAAAAGACCATTTCAGACACAAATCTACATGGTCTTTACATGATCTGACCAAGATTATGTCTGGAGTTTAAAAGAGACCGTGACCTCTGAGTTTGTTTCGGCCTTTCTTCTCAGAGTAGTCAGATAGGAAAGGCCGACCTCATCTAGTTTTTAAAATATGATTGACGTGTAAAAGTGTTTGTACAAACCTATTTACAGAAATAACGAAGAAGCCCAGAATTATAATAGATTACCTAAAGATACAAACGAGGCTAAAAGCTTATCAACCTTTAAGAAACTAATGAAATACCACATTTTGAAGGATCTTTCATCAATGGAACGTTATGGATAGATTTGTAAATTTTACTAACACTACAAAAAATAACCTTAAACTAAGGAACTACACCCGCTTACTTACCCTGCGAAATGCACCATTTTATTTTCGAAATCGTAAAACAGTGTTTATGTTCAATTATCGCTTATTCAAACGCACTGTGCCATGGGCCTTATCAAACAAGTTTTGTTCGCACCGCAGCGTATGCGCGCACTCGCTATACACAATCTCCACTTTTTTTTTTTTTTTTTTTGGGTGGGAAATCATCAAATGACCTCTCCCGCTCTGGGCGGAGGGGAAGGGCGTGTCAGACTCTTACTGACTAAAACCCACCCGTGTTCCTTCAGTTGCCTGTGCGCCAGAGCCACGGTAACTCTTTCGAACAATCCGCGACCCCGGCAGGCATCGGCCCTGTCGGACCCCGTCAATTATGCTGACAACTCTTTGAGGCGCGCGTGGAACACGACGCGCCGTCGACCCGGGCCTGGTCCTTACCGGACGGCGAGCTGCCCATTGCTCGCCGTCCGCAGGCCCGCGCCTACGGTGGCCGGGAGTCGGCTATGGACTCCCGACGCCCAGGGTGTCTCCTCCTGCGGTGACTAGGGGCGTGAGGGCGCAATGATTGCCTCTCCCTCACGCACTCCGCCTCCTCCTTCGCGAGCACTACTGCTTCGCAGAAGGAGGTGACTGCTTCCCATTCTCTCTCGCTCCGTACTATGGCCTGAACCAGGGCCGGACGCGATAGATCGCCGCCACGAGGACACGGCGGTGCTCCGCCCAAGCCGGGCAGACCTGCACCGTATGCTCCACCGTGTCCTCCGGTCGATCCACACAATGCCAACACCCGGGCGTTTCCTCCCGCCTTATCCGAAACAGGAACCTCCCGAAACAGCCATGTCCGGTGAGGACCTGCGTCAGGCGGAAGGTGAGGACGCCGTGGCGCCTCTCAAGCCACTCCTCAAAGAGGGGACTTACCGCCGTAATTGTGGCGTGCCCAGCGCTGGGTTGCGACAGTCGCACTCTCCATGCCGCCATGAGATCCCGCCGGAGCTCTGTCCGCTGTGCCGCGATTTCTCGCGGCAGCGGAGTAACGCCCCGGCGTTTCGCCTCCTCGCGCCACTCCCAAATGTGCGCGAGGACTTTTGCCTCCAGATCCCATGGCGGCAATCCAGCAAGGAGGCTCGCCGCCTCGCAGGAGACCGTGCGGTATCCCCGGACCAGCCGGATGGCCATGACCCTTTGGGACGCGTTCAAACGGCGTGCTGGTCGGAGCCTCAATGAACGCGCCCACACCGGTGCCCCGTAAAGGGCCATGGACCGCACGACCCCCGCGTAGAGCCTCCGGCAGGAGGCGTTTGGACCCCCTAGATTGGGCAGGAGCCGCTTCAAGGCAGCCCCAGCCCGGTCCAGTCTGGGAGCCAAACGTCGGAAATGCTCGACGAAGTTCCACCGGCTGTCGAGGACGAGTCCCAGGTACTTCATCGTCGACTCGACGCCGATGTGAACCCCTCCCGCCATTATTTGGGAACCCGAGAGTGGCGCGTTCCGAGGACCATGAAAACACATGGCCTCGGACTTGTGCAGGGCCACCTCGAGTCCCAATTGCTGGATCCTCTCAATGACTGTCGCAACCCCGCGTGTCATTAATTCGGCCGCCGCCTGGTGCGACCTCCCCTGTGCCAGGACTAGCGTGTCGTCAGCGTAACAAACGACGCTGACGCCGCTAGGGAGGTCGGCGCGCAGCACCCAGTCGTACCCGATGTCCCACAGATGCGGCCCCAAGACTGATCCCTGTGGGACACCGCACGACATCTCTCGCCGGTTCCATTCTCCCTGGTGACCGGGGTAGATGACGGCCCTGTCCGTCAGATAGGCCTCGACTATGCGACAGAGGTAGGTCGGCATCCGGTGATACCGGATTGCCTCCCTGATGCAACTCCAGGGCAGGGTATTGAAGGCATTGGCGATGTCTAGAGACACCGCCAAGACGACCCCACCCCGGGCCACAGCATCCCCCGTCGTGAGGGCTCGCACGCGCATGATGGCGTCCACCGTAGAGCGCCCCCTGCGGAAACCAAACTGGCTCTCCGCCAAATCCGGCCCCACCCGCACTAGCCGCCCGACGAGGCGGTCTGCAATGACTCTTTCAAAGAGCTTGCCCACCTCGTCGAGCAGCACAATGGGCCGGTAAGCGGACGGAGAGTCCGCAGGGCGCCCCGTCTTCTTAATGAGGACCAGTTTCCCCGTCTTCCAACGAAGTGGGAACTGGCCCCCTTCCAAGCATGCGCTTAGGAGCCCCCGAAGTCGAGGCCCGAGAGCCTCCAAGGCCAGGACCCAGGCTTTTCCAGGTAGGCCGTCGGGTCCTGGGGCGGTATTTTGGCACTCAGCCTACGTACCGCCACACACAATCTCCACTAACATTTTTATTAACTACTACCCTACTAAAAACGCTAATCGGCTATTTTGTTTACTTATTATTCTATTTTCTCTGTAAGTGATTAATGTAATCTTTTGAGAAATAAATGTCTTAAACCGTAAACCGTAAATTATTTATTATTTAAATCCCAAACACATAATAACAAAGGGGTCCATTACCGATCAGCCATGGCTTCTGATATCCCTTCCATTCCGCTTAAAATTCCGTCGACAAGTTTCAATCTACATTGAACAGGTGTGCGGAAGAGCCCCCATAACGACAGTCTGTTTCCTTACATCACATCGAATTTGGTTGTTTTTAGGGTAAGAACGTTAAGTGGTATTTCCCTTTTTATATGAATACTAATTTTGAGTGTTTCGGGAATAAAAACAAAAATTGTGAGTTTTATTTTGGGGTGAAAGAAAAATTAAAGTTGGCTATTTGTAAAGGAGGAAACGAGTTTCAAAATAGTGAACATCAAGTTGACAGAATTTCCTCGTTTTTCTACTTCTCAAAACTTTTGGTTTCGACAACAGTTTTCCTCTATTTTACCTCTGGCGTAGCTACGTGTGTTAATACATCCTTCAAACTAAAACAAAGTAACTTTGTTTAGCTTTCGTTTTTAAGTTGAAAACCCTCGTGTGCCTGTATTAGTGCGTATGTATTAGTACCCACGTATTAGCGCGCATGTATTAGTACGTCTGTATTAGTGCGCTTGTATTAGTACGCCTGTATTAGCGCGCATGTATTAGTACGTCTGTATTAGTGCGCTTGTATTAGTACGCCTGTATTAGTACGCCTATATTAGTGCCCATGTATTAGTAAGCCTGTATTAGTGCGCATGTATTAGCGCTCCCGTATTAGTGCGCCGGTATAATCTATCAAATACCATCCCAAGCAAATCTAAACACAGATACTTATGTTGTTTTGCGACAGAATTATGAGCTAGTACCTAAAACGAACAAACTCTTTTACATTAAAGATAAAGATATTTTTATTTTTGTAAAACATGAGTAAGTACACTACAAGTGAATTGTGGATGGAATTAAAAAATAAATAAAAGGATCTACATGTTTTGCCAGTTAAAACGTACAAAATATACAGAATTTACTGTTACCTTGCTTATGCCTAACAAGATTATCAATACATTAGTTTTGAAGCAGCTCAATTAAGCGATTGACTGCTGCGCTGCGTGTCGCGGGTTCGATTCCCGCACAGAACAAATATTTGTATTTGTTCCGGGTCTGGCTGTATGTGTATGTGAGTATAAATGTTTGTAAACGCACCCACAATACAGGAGAAATTCCTAGAGTGAGGCAAAGTTTTGTAAAAAAAAAAAAAAAAGTTTAAAGTTTATTTACCATTATTTCTTAAACTTTTCCTAAACTTACAATCCACACACAGCATCTTTTTATTGAATGCAATCTAGGAAAAGCGCTTGCATAGCGAAGATTAGGAAAGCAATTTGTAAGTAAAGTTAGTGACAATTTAAAACTCTTCCTTCGTCTACTTTAAACTGAAAACTATCTTTGACACAAAAAAACTGCGCGACTTTCTCTTTAAATGCTTCCAGATTGCGGCTTATTTGCATTTAGAAGTGTTTTTAAGATACGTGGCAAAGTTATCACAGCAGTCACTGTAAATTTTATTTTTTAAATCATAGGGTTGATTTTTGTAAAATTTTTGGTGTGCGTTGCGGCTGTTTCATTCACTTTGAGCCTTCTTAGCAATGCCTGAAATAGAGTTGAGCTCGTTCCTGATTTAGTTTAAAATCTTGGGGGGAATACAATGTAGTGGGATTGTACCTATTGTAGAGGAACTTTTTTCGTTTTAGAGACCTAGATGGAAAATTAAATCATCATCATTATTACCCTACAGCAGCCCACTGCTTTAAAATTTAAATAGTTGTCTTTAAATAATTGCCCATTGGCTATGAAAAGATTGATAAGGGAACTATGGGCCACATGATTAACACATGTTTGTTACCGATAGTTGCGGACTCAGAACCAAATTATATGTTATTTCTGCGACAATTGTTACGTTTTCTTAAAAACCCGAATTTGCTTACCAAAGGATTTATTTAGTTTAGGAATTACCACAAAAAAGAAAATAACACTTCGTAGAGAAATATAAATGGTGTAGGTACCATAGGCACCAAACCAAAGATATAGATTAGCACTATTATATTAAACGCGTTCGGATCGAGACTTGCGTTTCTATATACAGTATGGAAACCACATATATGCAATAAATGAAACCACATACTTGTTATCGCCTTTTCTGACCATACACAAAAAATGGACGAAATCGGTCCAGTAATTAGGTAAAAAACTAGAGTTCTAATTTTGATCAAATTTGAACACTGTAGAATTGGATAACTAGGTCAATGATTCAATGAACTTGAATCCTTGAACATTGAAAAGCGACGTTGCCATGCAGTGCAAACTACATATCACGACGCTGTTACGTATTCTACTTACCTATTTGCCTAAAATGTAAAATCGGTATACCTAAACGACAAGCTGGAATTAAAAAAAAAAAAACAAATACAAAAGAAAAAATAAAATAAAATGTAATACATTTTATTTCAACGTTTGAGTGCGCAAACTAAGTGTGTATGGAGGCCGCGGACAGCATCGCCCGACTCCCCGCGTGATCTCCGCCGCCGCCGTTGCTCTACGCAAATACATTCTTTTCGCAAATGTATGGAATTTAATACTGTGACGGTACGGCCCACTTGCTCTCACAGACAGGAAACCTGTGCAGTCAATGTGTGCAGGAAATATTATAGGCTGATTATTAATTTTTTTTCGACACATGAGTACTTGAAATTACTGTTATAAAATACTGGTATTCAGCTGCATCCGGTTAGACTGGAAGCTGATTAGTACTTGGAAATTTGGAATTGCCTTTTGACCTGCCACGGCTGAAATTTTGTTTTGCAATTGACACAAACATAAACCATCACTGGCACGCGCTAAAATTTCCTGCGGGTGTACGTAGGCAGCGGTGTCTTTGGCGGCATGTAAGATGCCACCAAAGACACCGCAACAGGCGGCTCGAGACATGCGGCGTTTTTCAAAGACGGCGGTCATTGTGAACGAATTTTGCGAGCGGCAGCAGGAGGGGTGCGTGTAGGTAAGGATACCTGTTATTGACTATTAGGGAATAATGATCGATGAACAAAAAAATCTGTTTAGCTTTAAATACTTAGGGCGTAGTGTTTTTATTAGAATTATCGTGCTCTTGTGATAATTCAAAAAACACTATGCCCTAAGTATGTATAGCTATACAGCTTCTTTGTTTAAGTGTGTTGTGTAAGTTCTTGTTAAATATTCAGTAGATTTAGAGATAAAATTAATGAAGTAGAAGTAAACAATAACAATTTTACAAGTTACGTAGAAGCAACCTATTAAAAAAATCGTACCTACTTACACGTTTACTAGTCAGGAAGTCACTCCAGTCCAATCGTACAAAATTACTAAAACTTTTTCTAATACTTAATCAAATCAATAATTTGTTAAAAATATTAAAACAATCGAATAACACAAAAATGCTTGTATTTTAATGCCTTGTTTTGGTAGTAGGTAAGTAAGTGTAAAAAAGTATCGATAAACGATAATTGCGCCGTTAACCCTACATTATGACTTTTATTATTTTCGCCATTTTTGAGAAGTCTCGCTTTGTCAGTGTACAATCTTGTGTTATTAGTACTGTAAACGATATTTTAGTTACATGATTTATCGATAGATGGCGTTGTACATTTAGCACTCTCCGCTGAATCGCGGTGTCGAGATTCTCCTGAGAAACATGACCTCTTCGTTTATAGTTAAATAAATTGTCTTCGTTAAAGTAAACATTGGCTTTTTATTCATGGTCATTCGAACCGGATTATTTCGGATGCCGTGACTGATACACCGTGAGTTTTGGACAGTGCGACAGTGGCGCCCCCTATTGGCGAAATTGACTGTTAAAGTGAAAAGTGTTTGTGACAGTGCAAATCATTTGGACAAACTGTGAGTACTTTAAATCATTAGAAAAAATTGTGATTCATGCAAGAACATAAAGTGAACAAGAAAACTTAGTTAATTAGTTGGCTATCTTGCATGAATGGACTTGTAAAATTTTCTATACAAAGTGTGATTAGACGGGGAATCCATGCCCAATTTCGGCAAAGTGTTTACATATACACTTAGAAGAATTTACCAAGATTTCGAACTTGTATTTTTTTTTAATTAGTTTTAATTCTGCAGAATTTGGAACTTGTAATTTAAACTAGTTCTGCAATATAAACAAATTATAAAAATGGATTCATTACAAAGAGTGCAAGTAGATATCAATAAAAAGATGGAAAGAGGTTACATCAACTTCAAAAAGTCTCCTAAAGAAAGCGTTACCATTAGCTACGTGGAAACAAGGTTGGAATGTTTAGAGAAACAGTGGTCGATGTTTGAAGAGACTCATCGTAAAATAATATCCGAGGTTAAAAGGGAAGAATATGAAAAGTCAGAGTACAATTTAGGTGATATGTACAGTCAGTCGGAAGAGTTATACATGGATTACAAAGTTGAGTTAAAAGAACGTTTGAATAAGAAAACCACTTCTGATTGTGCGGAAGCCAGTAACCAGATAACTCAGAATGGCGTGAAATTGCCTAGAATAGCGATACCTACATTTTCGGGTCACTATTTTCAGTGGACAACATTTCGTGATCTCTTTCAAACATTAATACACAAAAACCAATCATTGGATAATGTACAAAAATTGCATTACTTAAAAACTTTTCTCACCGGCGAAGCTGAACAACTGTTGCGACACCTACCTATTACCAGTGATAACTATTTAACTAGTTGGAACATTTTAGAACATAGATTCAATAATAAGAAGTTTATAACGGATTGTATTTTCAAAAGATTCTTTAATCAAAAATGTATAACTACTGAATCATCAAATTCTTTAAAAGAACTTTTTGATACAACTAACGAATGCCTTAATGCTTTAAAAAATGAAGGTATTAATATCGAAAATTGGGATCTTATTGTTATTTACATATTGTGTTCTAAATTAGATAATGAGTCTCGCAAACATTGGGAAGCTAAAATTTGTAGTTCAATTAAGGAATTGCCTACTTTAAAAGATTTTTTGGATTTTGTTGAGCACAGATTTAGGTCGCTTGAATTTTTATGTACTACTAAAACACCAAAGAGCACTACCACAAAGTCACATCATATTGTAAAAAATGCAAATGAGAATAAACCATCTTTATGTACCTTTTGTTCAAATAATAATCATAAGATAGGAAATTGTAAAGATTTTGCTAAGGAAGAGTTGTCAGCACGTCGTAATTTTGTCCAAAATTCAGGTTTGTGTTTCAATTGCTTAGGCGCAAATCACATGGTAACTTCGTGTCGTTTGCCCACAAGATGTAGAATTTGCAAAAAGAAACACCACTCGTTGCTGCATTCAGATAATAATAGCCAATCAACTGATAACGGAGAACCAAACAAGCAATCAGTTGATAGTACCAATGTTGTTCAAACTGCAACAACATCAAAAGATGAGACCGAGGTAAGGAACATTACTAGTTGTTTTTCTAACACAAATTGTCAGGTTGTATTAGCTACAGCCTTGGTAAAGGCAGAAACTAACGCAGGGTCTTATATAACACTGAGGTCTCTAGTGGACCAGGGATCACAGGCATCCTTTATAACGGAGTCTGCAGTCCAATTACTTGGACTTAAAAGAATTAAATGCAACAGTGTTATATCAGGAGTGGGGGGTGAAGACAATGCTTCACTCAATTGTAACCATGTAGTTTATGTTAAACTACAATCTTGCCAGGATCCTGACTTTACTGTAAAAGTCAAAACATACGTACTTCGGAAATTAACTTCATTTCTACCTGAAAGAAAAATTGTCTTTCCACTGTGGCCCAACTTACCAGTTATGAAGTTAGCAGATCCGAAGTTTAACATGCCAAATAAAATCGACTTATTGCTTGGTGCAGAAGTCTATAGTCAAATTATAACTGAAGGATTGATTAGAGGTCCACCAGGAACACCGATAGCACAGAACACCAGGCTGGGTTGGGTTTTATCTGGCAAAGTGGGTGGTGATAGTGAAACCAATACTTTGAGCTGCAACAGTACTATCATCACTATGCATACTAACATTTGCAATGAAGATTTTAATCTTAAACAATTTTGGGAGCTCGAAGCAGATAACTTCATTCTGAGTAAAAATCAATTCACTCCAGAAGAAAAACGTTGCGAAGAAATCTTTGAGGAAACCACAAAACGCGATAGTTTTGGTAGGTATATTGTAAAGCTACCTTTTAAAGATAATGATCCGAGCTGTAAATATGGCCATTCGCGCGATATTGCTTTGCAGAGATTATTATCCTTAGAAAAACGTTTCTTAAAATCACCGGAGTTAAAAACTAAATACTCGGATGTTTTTTTAGAATATTTAAAACTCGGTCATATGCAAATAATACCTTGAAAAGAAATTGATAATCCAGAAGCGGTTTACTTGCCTTATCATGAAGTAGTTAGAGACGATAAAACCACCACCAAATTCCGGATCGTATTTAATGCTTCTAGTCGTGATAACAATGGCGTTTCACTGAACAGTAATCTTATGGTAGGTCCGACTTTACAAGATGATCTTCGGCACATTCTTATGAGGTGGAGGCTTCATCCTATTTGCTTGGTAGCTGACATCGTAAAGATGTATCGACAGGTGAAAATAACTGATCAAGATGCAGATTATCAACGTTTAGTGTGGAGATCTGACTCTGGAATGGATATACAACATTTGCGTTTAGTACGAGTAACATTTGGGACTGCTTCAGCTCCATATCTGGCGGTAAGAGCGCTTCACCAAGTAGCTTATGATGAAGGAGCCCAATTCCCACTAGCATCTGAAAGAGTATTACGAGATTTCTACATGGATGATCTCATTTCTGGCTGTAGAAGTGTATCAGAAGGAAAACAAATATTTTCAGAAATGACTAAACTACTAAGCAAAGGAGGTTTCGAATTGCAAAAATGGGCAAGCAATGATGATCAATTACATAAGGAAATAAGCGAAGAAAGCAGAGTAATAAGAAGCAACCTAGAACTGAAAGAAACTGAAACAATTAAAATATTGGGACTTACCTGGAACCGACGAACCGATGACTTCGAGTACTCCGTTCAGCTACCACCAATCTCGGAACCTGTAACAAAAAGGAAAGTAATATCTGATATTGCAAAGTTGTTTGACCCAATGGGTTGGATATCACCAGCAATCATAAAAGCTAAAATTATGATCCAAAAGCTTTGGCTTGCGGGAATTGAATGGGATGATAAACTACCACCTGTACTATTAAATGAATGGATTACTTACCGTGCAGGGCTTGTTGAACTTACCAAATGTCGACTCCCACGATGGATTAATGTCAAGGAAAACAGCACCATAAAACTTCATGGGTTCAGCGACGCATCTAGTGAGGCTTATGCAGCTGTGGTCTATATGCGTGTTGTTGATGATTCAGGCAACGTCTACGTTCATTTGGTAACTTCCAAAACCAAAGTAGCTCCAATTAAGCAAGTATCCATTCCAAGGCTTGAGTTGTGTGGAGCTGTCCTATTAGCTAAATTGTTACAGGAAGTCTCACTGGTGATGAACATTTCAAAAACTAACCTACGTGCTTGGACCGACTCAACCGTGGTACTGGCTTGGTTAAGCAGCCACCCAACTTGTTGGAAAACGTTTATAGCCAATCGGGTGTCGGAGATTCTAAATATATTAGACAGGAACCAATGGTTACACGTATCATCTCCTGATAACCCGGCAGATTGTGCGTCGCGGGGAATTAACCCTTCAGAGTTACCGATGTTTGAACTATGGAAAACAGGACCATTATGGTTGAAACATAAAACTGAAACCTATGATAAAAGACAAATACCCGACACTAATTTAGAAGAAAAGACACAAAAGGTTTGTCATGTAACGCAGAATGTTCAATTCCAGTTGTGGACTAAGTTCTCGTCTCTTCGTAAATTAGTTCGAGTTGTAGCATATTGCAAAAGATTTATCAAAAAGTTGAAAAACATACATGATCATAACTTACCTGTATGGTTAACTAGTATAGAATTGAATGAAGCTCTTCATACTTGTGTGAAACAGTGTCAAACAGTGAGTTTTCAGCATGAGATAAAAGATATTAAAGAAAAAAAGAACGTACAAAAGAAAAGCAAACTTACATCATTAAATCCATTCCTAGATGATTCGGGCATCTTGAGAGTTGGTGGTCGTCTAGAGAAAGCTCAAATAAACACTGAAATAAAACACCCAATAATATTACCGTCAAAATCTCACCTCACTGATTTAGTTCTATCTGAAACTCATCATAACACGTTGCACGGCGGTCCACAACTCATGATTAATTATCTGCGAACTAAATACTGGGTCATTGATGCTAAGAACCAAGCAAAAATGGTTGTCCGTAAATGCGTTGTTTGTGTGCGCCATGCTGCAAAGACTAGGGTCCAACTGATGGGACAATTACCTTCAGCTCGAGTTACACCAATTCGAGTGTTTTATAGAAGTGGTGTGGACTACGCCGGTCCCATCCAGATTCGAACTTCTAAAGGTAGAGGCCACCGAGCTTATAAAGGATACATATGCCTTTTTGTATGTATGGCTACAAGAGCCGTACACTTGGAAGCAGTGAGTGATCTGACATCACAAGGGTTTATTGCTGCTTTTAAACGATTTGTTGCCAGACGTGGCCACTGCGCTGATTTATTCAGCGATAACGGAACAAATTTTGTTGGTGCTGCTCGCGAACTCCGAAGTTTGTTCGCCCAAGAAACGTCAACCTTGACGATGGAAATCGCCGAGTGTTTGGCAAACAACGGCACTACATGGCACTTTATTCCACCTCATGCCCCGCATTTCGGCGGGTTATGGGAGGCTGGAATAAAGTCCACCAAACATCATCTAAGACGCGTACTAGGTAATGCGACTCTTACATTTGAAGAGATTTCGACGCTATTATACCAAGTAGAAGCTTGCCTTAACTCGCGACCACTATCCCAAATAAGCACAAATTCACAAGACCCAACACCCCTCACTCCAGGGCACTTTTTAATAGGTGAATCATTAATTCTAGTGCCGGATCATAATTACGAAACATCGTCTATTTCATCATTAAAACGTTGGCAATTAACACAAAAAATGCTGCAACAATTTTGGCGTAGGTGGTCAAGTGAGTATTTAAGTCAATTTTTACATCGTTATAAGTGGGCAAATAAAACTCCTGAACCCGAGATCGGTGATTTAGTTTTAGTAAAGGAGGATGATCTCCCTCCAGCTAAATGGCTTTTAGGTAAAATCACGGCGAAACACCCTGGTTTGGACAATATTACGAGGGTAGTCACTTTAAAATGTAAAGGTATCACCTTTAAACGACCAGTAACTAAACTGTGTGTGCTACCTGTCGCTCAGTGAATAGATTTTTTCTTACTATTGTTAAAGATTTGTTAATGTTTTGAACTGAACTGTTGTAAACTGTTATTTTTTTTTAGTTTAAGTGTTTTTGTTCTTAGCCACCATGTCTTACTAACTTAAAGCTTTGTTTTAATTTTTTTTTAACTACATATACAGTCCATTTTTTCGAATGTGGTTGGTTCATGGTGGGCGGGAACAATGGACATTCTGTCCGTAGTGGGCGGAATTGTGTTATTAGTACTGTAAACGATATTTTAGTTACATGATTTATCGATAGATGGCGTTGTACATTTAGCACTCTCCGCTGAATCGCGGTGTCGAGATTCTCCTGAGAAACATGACCTCTTCGTTTATAGTTAAGTAAATTGTCTTCGTTAAAGTAAACATTGGCTTTTTATTCAGTCAGTTCACCGCTGTCTTCCGGGATAGTGTATCGTGACTTTCGCAGAGATTTCATAGCTACTTGCGCGCATTGCTTCAAGTGATTTTTGCAAAATAAACTGATAAATAGGTCCTTTTTTAAGGTGAAATTGACATTTATTTGCTACTTGACTTTGTGTGTGTATAAATAGTGTTTTTAAGTTTATTTGTATTTATTTTTTACGGTGAAATTGACACTACTTGACTTTTGTGTGTGTGTACCCGTGTGTTTTTTTAACAAAATGCCAAGACAACAGCATTTTTACAGTGCTGCAGAGTATACAGACATGGTTTTATTGTATGGCGAATGCCGCCAAAATTCAGCCTTAACTCTACGTACTTATCGTGAGAGATACGGCGCAACTCGTGTCTGCCCTACTAATGTCCGGACAATCCTGGGGGCTGTCCAAAGGATCAGAGAAAATCAGCACATAGTGCCGAACACTTATGAAGGAGTTGCTCCGCGTCACGTTCCATCCTCTTTTGAACAACGAGTCTTAGACCATTTCGATCGGAACCCAACTTGCAGCCTTAGACAAGCTGGGCGTGTGTTTAGAGTGAGCCATAGAACAATACATCAAGTGCTGAAAAGGAACAAAATACGTCCTTATAAATATGCAAAGGTTCAGGCGCTGCTGCCCCGTGATAAGCCGATTAGAGTGTTTTACTGCCGCTGGGTACTTGAAAAAATCTCTCAAGACCAAATTTTTTTATCAGATGTGTTTTGGACAGATGAAAGCACGTTTACTCGGAACGGCATGTGGAACCGACAAACCATGCGTCACTGGAGCCATACGAATCCCCATTTATTTAGAGAATCAGCTCATCAGTACCGTTTTTCCGTTAATGTTTGGGCAGGCATTCACGGAGATCAAATAATCGGCCCTGTTTTTATCAACGGAAACCTGAATGCACAGAATTTTCTAAATGTTCTTAACGGCCCGATAGCACGATATTTAGAAAGATTGCCTGTGGTAGCTTTCAGGCGGGTATGGTTCCAGTTAGACGAAGCTCCTCCACACTCCGTACTCGTCGCGAGAGAGCGGCTTAACATCATGTTTGGCGAACAATGGATTGGGCGCTATGGCCCCCACAGGTGGCCAGCTCGGTCGCCCGACTTCACTCCTCTAGACTTCTTTTTATGGGGCTTTATTAAAAATGAAGTTTACTCGCGGGTCTCCGAAACTGAAGATGAACTGCGCAATCGTATTGTCGCTGCCTTTGACAAATTAAAAGCCATGGCTCTGGATCATGAACGAAATTTGTTGAACAGGCTTCGGGACAACATTGTGCGGCGATGTAACTTGTGCATTCAGAAACGTGGTGGACATTTTGAAAATGTGAAAATATAAGTTTCCTTTTTTTTACTAATGTGCAATAGTTAATTTAGTTAGTTCAGTTCAGTTATCGCGAAATAAAAACGTGGCGGTAAAAATGAACTAAGTGAATTTTGATTTCATCGAACATTGACAAACGATCAAACGCCAGCGCCGACAAAAAAGCCGCCATTGGATGTCACCCGCGTGCGTAGGTAGTTGCCGCTCTTCTTGAGGTCAAGGCACGTTTTCTAAACAGAGTGTTTACTTTTATAGAATTTATTTTGATATTTATTTTGTTTGAAAATTTCACTTTTTTAATTTACGGTGTTTTATTTAATATTTAATTTTGCTATACTTCTGTGGACTAGTATTACTTGTGGTTTCATTTATTGCATATATGTGGTTTCCATACTGTATACAATGTATTACCTACCTACTTATTTCTTTTTCTATGATTGCAGTGAACATACGGCATAAAACGTGACCCCTGACAATTTGGACATAACCCACGACATGATATATCTACTTAACTAAATATTATAACCACAATACCCCAAAAAAAAATAACCTACAATTTAAATAACAGCAGTAAATTTAGCGAATCATACTTTGTTTCACCACATATTACTAAATGTAATTCGCTAACGCAATTTCGCAACGTGTTCATTTCGACCACAAATAGCGTTATTAACAAACTTTATATTGCGTCATAATGGTAATGTTCTTGGTACTTTGTTATTTTAGGGCTTCGTAATTAATGAAAACCGTAGCCAATATTAAATATTGAAAGAAGCGTACCGTATGGGAAATATGGTAAAACATAGTGTTTAAAAAGCTACTGTAATGTTTTCGTAGCTGGTAGACCAAAATAAAAACAAGTGAAATGAGCTGTCATCAGATTTTATAAAATTACTAGATTTTGCTCGCGGCTTCGCCCACGTGGAGGTCGAAAAAATCCTGTAAGTCCTTCTCCATTAAAAATACATAAATACTTACCTATGTGCCAACTTTCATGATGTTCGTTCAAATGGTGTTGGAGGTCACTCTAGACTCAGAAAATGTATGACTTATATTTGAAAAAACTCTTAACACTGCTAAAGTTTCTAATAATATAATTCAAACTTGATTCAACAAGACACGTAGCGCCATCTAGCGTCCTAAAGCAATTGTGACCGTCGAACGTTATTATTCTTTCCCTCGGGAACAGTACTTGTTTTCTGTATGAAAGGTACCCTATGTCCTTTTCTGTATTCCTGATAACGTATATGCAAGGTACACCTCTGCCTAACCCTTCGGGGAATACAGGCGTGATGTTATGTATGTGTATGTTTATATGCAAAATTTCATGATAATCGGTTCAGTGGTTTAGGCGTTAAAAGGTAACAAACAAACTTATTTTCACATTTATAATATTACTAGCTTTTGCCCGCGGCTTCGCATGCGTTAATTTAGACTTTGACAATCAATTCGGGTTATAATTCAATCATGATTCGAAAGACACGTGGCGCCATCTATTATCATAAGAACGTTATTGTTGTTTTCCTCGGAAACAGTAACTTTTTTCGAGATGAAAGGTTATATGTCCGTTTCTGTACATCTGACAACGTACTCGTATATGCAAAATTTCAGGATGATCGGTTCAGTGGTTTAGGCGTGAAAAGGTAACAAACAAACTTACTTTCACATTTATAATATTAGTTAGGACAGTTAGGAAGGTAGGAAATTAGGATACCTAAGACACCTGTGTCACCGCCAACGAGAAAACAACTAGCTTTCAACGATTTTGTCGCTCAAGAAACGTACAAAAGATTGTAGGTCCCGTGTAAGTAAAAGACATAGATATATTAATAGTTGATCCCTGACTGTTCATACCGCCGCCGCCGGCGTGTGCTCTCTTGTCGCAGCGACAACAACTATTAAAGAGAGTACTCGCGCTGTGACACTCGCTTGGCTGGCAGAATACGCGTTGAGAGACTCACGCTTGGTACATACGCATACCAGCGAGTAATCGTCTGTCGCCATCGCAGACACGCTGCTCTTTGCTCGCCAACTCGTTTTAATTGCTATCTCTTCTCGCTTCTCGGTAATCGATGGCGGTTGGAGGGGTGCCTTGAATTAAACACTTAGCTGAGTTCAGGTCAGCAAATGCGCTTCCACATTTGAAGAGCGAGCGAGGTGAGCCAACTATACATGAAAAGCGAGTTTAGCAAGCCTACTTTATACACGAGTGGACGAAGCGAGCTTCCTTTCGAAACTAGCTCCACTCACTTGTGGAGAATGTGGACTCGCTTCGCTCGCTGGTCTCGAGAGTAGTCTTCCTCCACTCGCTCCGCTCACTTTTCTCGTCTGAAAACTGAGTCCTATCGTATGTGGGTTCGCTTCAGTTGCTCGATGTAAGAATGTGCTTGTGTGCTGTACTTGCTTGTCGCCTGTGGGCTCGCTTCGCTCGCTGGTCACGAAACTGTGCTCGCTACAATGGGCTGAGTAAGAGAATCCCATCGTTAAGTCAGCTTAGCTTGATGTAATTATGACAACCTTTCATTCGTAAAGATGGAGCAAGCTTGGCTTGATCGTGGCTGGGAAAGTGCTAGTACTGACTACGGATTTAGGGAACTCCTCTGACTAGGTTGGGTCAGGTTTCAGCTGTGACCAAAAGTGTTCACGAAAACCAACAAGCACACTCATGAAATAGCACATAAGCACAGTGAATTTAGTAGTCAGTAAAAAAAATAAAAAAATATACCATAACCAACTAGCAAAAATTATAAAACAAAGTGCCAAACAGAAAAACGTACATTAGACGTCGCACGTAAATCTCGACTGCTGGAGATCGGTGCTCTTTTGCCTTTCCACGTTAAACGCTAGCGCAGCCTGGTCGTGATCATGTAAAGCTGTGGTTCCACACCCCGCTTTCTCATAGGCCAGATCGCGCAAAGCCAGGCGGACAGGCCGTGGGAACCGTCGAACGCGATGAGGCCTCCGGTGGCCTGTCGTCGCCCGTCCGATCCGTCGGTAGTCGGTAAGTTCAAACGCGCGCCTGTCGCAGCCTGTATGGGCGCGCTTCTTCTGCATTCTTATTACTTTATTTATAAAATGTTAACCACTAAATAAAACCACAGCAGCTGCACTCGCAGCCATGCGCTCCGTATCACTTGACATGTTGCAATAGCCGCCAACAGATCGCACAAGGCGCGTCGTGTTCCACGCTCGCCTCAAAGAGATGTCAGCACTATTGATGGAGTCCGATAGGGCCGATGCCTGCTGGGGTCACGGATTGTTCGAAAGAGTTACCGTGGCCCTGGCGCACAGGCAACTGAAGGAACACGGGTGGGTTTTAGTCAGTAAGAGTCTGAGTTATGTTTTAAGGAAAAGGGGGTTATTTAGATAAAATCTGTACACACTACAATGAATGAGTTCAAATCAACCTCAAAGCAATTATTAAATTTCTATTAAACCAATTTCAGGCACTTTTGAAGTGACAAGGAGTCGGGTCAGCCAGAAAGATGAATCTAGTTGCCCATTCAAAAGCGCAGTAGCTTCCTATGGAATAAAGGGAACTAATCTCCATGGACACTCTTTTAAATCAAAATACTATTACATAGTATTAATTAGTTACTGAATCAGTCCGCAATTTAAAGTGCGACAGAGATTTGCGTATCTTGACCTTTCTTCTTTCTAATTAGGTTACTTTTAGGAGGCTAACTTGCTGAATGCGATAACACTTGTCTGAATTGAGTAACCGAGCCATTTAGACAACTTAAAACTAAGTGGAACCCACTAGACTGGATTTCTTGAATGTCTGTAAAGCGGCGCTTTAGAAATTTTAACTTGGTGTCCAGTAAATTATGCGGCATACTGCGAGGGGTCACAGCTTAGGTCCTCACCAATAGAGCACAATGTCCAGGTAACCAGGTAGTCAGATAGGAAACGCCGACCTCATCTAGTTTTAAAATATGATTGACGTGTAAAAGTGTTTGTACAAACCTTCTTACAGAAATAATATCATTTATCATTTATTTATCATTTAACCTTTTTACAAAACTTTCAACGTAAAACGCCCCTTACATTCTCCATCTCTTTCCCACCCTACGTGAGTTTTGATAACTTTTCGGAGCCCTTAATCATGTCCTTGTAAATGGGTAAACTATTGATGAGTAAACATTGGCGCTAACTTTAATACCGAGAGAAACTTTTATAAATTACTTTCTAAGTTCTTGGTCAAGTGTGAGATTGGATGTATCAATATTTGTTTATTTTTATTTTTATTGATAGAATATCTTCTTGCTTGCCATCTGTCAAAACTAAAGTAGATTTGTCTGTTTCTGGTTCTAACTACCAAAGTTATGGAAAATTACTAAGTATTAATGAGATTTGCAATGTGCAAAGGCCTCTTCTCATTCAGAGAAGGCATGAGCAGTTACTAAATAGATAGACATAACTATAACTTAGTAAGTGCGAGTATTTAAGTAAAGTAAGCGTCGATGGTAAAGCGACAAAGATTCTTGATGCGTGGAGACTCGTTCTTAGTTGACAATGTTTCTGAGCAATTGCATGTGTGAGTCGCACATGGACATTCCTGGAAATAAGCAACATAATTTTAAGAGAATAATACCAGCTTATTGTTGTCTCACTGCAAGAAAAAGGATTGATCACTACGGGTTGGTATAAATACTTTGGTACAGACGTAATGCCTGTGTTCCCCGAAATCTTAATCCTGGACTCTTCTGAATCTTAATCCTACAGAGAATTTGCTAATAGAAAGTCCCTTTTATACTTTTCCATAACTCGCGAGGCTTTAACCCACAAAGAAAAAGGTTAGATTGTCAAAACCTTCATAGAGGAAATAATAGAATATGAATATAATAAAGATACCAATACTAACAATCTCATTTTTTCTCCTGATCTTCAAACAGCTTGGTCTTCTACACCGGCACCTGCCTAGTCTTCTGATCCTAGCAGACGACCGCATTCTTGATCTGAATAGGGACCAGGAACTGCATTTGTTTTCGCATGAACAATTTGAACCTGGTTGAAAGAGATTTGGTTTAACTGTCGTTTATTTACAATTTTTCTTTGGTATCAAAAGCACTAAACTGGTGAGCATAAGGTTCTACACCCAAATTGCGTAAAACATTTTGTTTCAGAATGCGATTCCAAAACTAAGAAAACTCCGCTCGTAATCGTTTGCCATATTTGGAATTGTGTATTGAAAATTATTCCAATCCTGCCTAGTTTTATAAGGATGTCAACAATCTCTTGCCTTATCTTTTTCATTACATACAAATTATTCGCTTTCGATTAATTTTGCTTTAATTACAACAGGTGGTCTTCTACTGCCTATAAATAAAAATATACAATGATTGCTGAAAAATTAAAAATCAATTTATAAAACGCTTTCTACTAAAAACTACCATCATTGAAATACGCAACGAAAAGATTTTATTTTTACGTTTTAGTTATCTGTGGCCAATGAAAAAATCGTAGAGAAGCAGTGTTGTCAACTTACTGGGATTTTCACTAAACCTGGGGACTTGGACACCCCTACAGGTGGACAAAATTTTGCTTTTAGTGGTTTTGTCTGGTGGTTGTCTAAGTAATTCATTTTTTTTTTTAATAATGCAATCAACTACTAAAACTTTAACTCGAGAAAATAATATAATAACACTATACTGGCATGTTATATTGTTTGTCAAAAACCTGTGTCAGTAATTTTACGATTTATGTCTTACAAATGCCGAAACCACTGCGGATTCGAAAGCTGATTTGGAAAGCCTGTTCAGTATAACGAATATTGTAAAGACAAACAAACAGAGATCAAAAACAACGTCATTTCGAAATATGCCACGTGAAAATACTTATGGGATAAAAAAAATCAACCGCTAAGCAATTGTTGTGTATCTAACAAACATCCAAATATCTTTACTATCTTTTTCATTCAGTATTTATTTGGTAGGATGATGTTAAAAAAAAAAAAAAAATTATTATCTTATGTTTTATTTTCATTCTCAAATCTTTAAATGGACCTCCGAAATGGCGACCGAACGCCGGTATCTAAAAGGAATGAAAATAAAATTGAAAATTGCGATTAATTTAGTTTACTTCTGGTAGTTTGAAGAACCACCGCTAGTAGACTCGGGAAAAAATGAAACTTTTAAGCCATAAATTATGCATGGTGTTGCCTTAAATTTTGTTTAAATTACCTAATAGGTAGTTGTTTTATATTTTTCGACATACAAAATTATTTATTTACTATTCTCATACAGAAACATAGGACTATGATAAGCAGTTTCGAAACATTTTTCTTGTGGCTTGTGGTCTGTAGAAGACGTTTGGAGAGTTCTCTGGTTGACTTCTGGTTTGGTTTGGGTGACCGCCCATTGTGTCACCCTAACTAAAATGTCTAAATTTATATCTGTAATTTTTATGGTGTACATATCAAAAACGAGGTCTAGGGCTCTGTCTCCATTTTGTACTGGCTGCACTAAGACTTAACCTGTATTGCTTAATAGCGAAAAGTACCTAAGTCAATATCATCATTACACGTAAGTTAGCCAATGTAAATAGGAATAACGTGTTTAAGAGCTACTTTATAGAGTTACTTGATTTGAGCAGAAAATTATTTGATTTTGTTTTTTTAAAGCTATAAGAGAGTTCATAAAGGCAGCATGAATGATGTTGCCCCATTGCTGTTGCTGTTTACTTTGGCCACTGCTGCTATTAACTTCTGTCATCACTGCTACTCTGCTCTGCGACTACGTTAATTTTCAAGCTTCTCAAGTACAAAAGTAGGAACGGAAGATTGTTCATACAAGCTAATCATTTTATTTTAGAAAACTGTTGATTATAGTTTTGCACTACAGTGATATTAACATAATTATGTACCTATTGTGTTAATTAAAAACAGTGTAAACTTTTATTAATTAAAGTGTTTTAATTATTAACTGTATAGGTACAAACAAAAATAACTTGTTATGACATATTTAAGAGTTAAATACTTAGGTAAGTACTAAGTCTTTTTTTTTTATAAAGACGTGATTATTAGAGTGATACTAATTATAAAATAGTGGTGTTTAGCAAAATTCTGATAATGTAGCTAAATTCTGAGTAAATATTCATTATATTCCATCATCCATTACATCCATCCAGAAATTCTTTAATAGGCCTCTCCCTTAAAGACTTCAATGCAGAACTTATCTACTTTATAGAACAGCAATATTCCGCTATAAACAACAATAAGGTGCCTTCAATTCAAGCATAAGACTAAAAAGTACTTAAACAAATATACTAATAGATAAATAGATACGTAATAGATAAAAAGGTGGATAGACATATGATATTTAAAATAACTACAAACATTGTTAATTCTGGTATCAAGCAAAACCAATTCAATGCGAAAGAATATTTTGAAGGGCTCCAAGTAATAAACTAACAACAAACATTATAAAAAAACACAAGTAAATACCATACCTAATATTATATTTCAATATTTAGAAAACAACCTTCAAGACTACCATAGTATGATGCTAGTCTGTAGACTACAATAGTTACTGATTTTGAGAATTTACACCGAACATGCTATAGGTTTTTGACACGATACATTTTTACTAAATCGCCATTTTTACTGCGTTTTAAATTGTATGACTTTAATATTCTTACTAATAATATTAACAATAATTGAAAAATACATAAGGTAGTACTTAGATATGTTTTCAGTGGGCTACCTACTTCAAAGTGTGCTTTTTTGTTCTTCCTCTTTTTTATTGCTTTTTGCTTTTCCAATGAAGTTTGAAGAAATCATACACCTCAAGTTCTGTATTAATAATCTTTATTCACTTTTTTACAACACAAGCAGGTAATTAACAATCACTTAATAATTTGTATGATTATAACAAGGGTAACAGGGATCCGTCAGATATGCTTACGGTACAACGCCTCGAAATAGACTGACCACGGTGTTGTAGCTTGGAACAAAAGTATGGGAATCATATCTAACCAGTTTAAGTAGGCTTCTGCTTTTGGAGATACACTACTCAATTCTATAGATTTTTAATTTACTAGTAGAGTAATATCAAAGATGAATTTTCTTATTGGTAGATGGCGCTGTTCTCAAATGTTCATGGGTTTCGTCTAAACCACAGACTACATAGAGATACTATGTATAAATAGGTTTAAACACAATATGTTCCATTTTAATCAGATTTTCTCAAAATAACAACATTTTTTTTACTAATAAATATATTTAAGGAGTGGAAACACCTTTTAAATTTATTTTGCTAACATACAACATATGTTTAAACGGATAAAATCATCTAATAACGCAACATAAATTTTTGAAACTGTATTAAGTCTAAATGGAAAAAAACTTTTTGACAAAAAAAACAACCGACTTCCAAAAAATACACTACAAAGTGAAAAATAACTTTAATTTCGGAAGTCGGTGGCAAAAAACAAAAATAAAGATCCAAAGACACCGACTTCCGAAATTAAAGTTATTTTTCACTTTGTAGTGTATTTTTTGGAAGTCAGTTGTTTTTTTTGTCAAAAAGTTTTTATTTTTCACTTTTTAGTGGGTTAGATAATAATTTATCGAAGTTACAATAGCCTAATGTCAACTGCTCATCACCTTTTACAAAATATTTCGTTTCCCGATGCAAGGAATTGAGGAGTTTATTGTTGAGGATTTCTCTTGGTAAAAACCAGAAGAACTGGAGCTGATGGTGAAGCCACCATAAGCTCCATTTCACCATATGCATTGTGACAAGCATAAATTGCTTAGCAACCAACGAAAGAGCATTGCTATAGATGACGCGATTACGCAACTTAAATTCAGTCTCAAATTGACGCATCAGCATGACTAGTAGGTAGTGGTTGCCCTATGAAAAACTTCAATATTAATTGGGTATTATTTTTGTACGACCTGAATATTTTGGAATATTGAACCGTATGAAGTAGGCCCAACAAAAGGTAACTGCTGTAAATCGTTGAGGAATTCCCTCGACTGTCTATGGTCACCATCATCTGACCTGTAATGGCACTTATAACCCATATGGGTGCAAAGTTCTCATCAATATAAATGAATTAAGTCCAAACACAAGGTAGCTACTGTAAACCGTTGAGGAGTTCCCTTAACTGTCTTTCATCTTCATCATCAGACCCCTAATGATAGTCATAACACATCTGGGTATAGTATTCTCATCAATAAAAATAATCAAGCCCAAACACAAGGTAACTGCTGTAAATCGTTAAGGAATTCCTTCAACTGTCTATGGTCTCCATCATCAGACCTGTAATGGCACTTATAACCCATATGAGTGCAAAGTTATCATCAATATAAATGAATTAAAACGAATCACAAGGTAGCTACTGTACACCGTTGAGGAGTTCCCTTAACTGTCCTTCGTCTTCATCATCAGACCCCTAATGACTGTCACAACCCTGCAGGTGTAAAGTTCTCATAAATACAAATTAATCAAGCCCAAACACAAGGTACCTGCTGTAAATCATTGAGGAATTCCCTCGACTGTCTTTCGGCTCCATCATCAGATCGATTCCAGACCTTCATTAAATTGTAGTTCTTTAAAATACTTAATGAAAAAATTAACAAACGCACTAGGCGCTCTTACGATTTTCGAAGGTTCCCCTCGATTTCTCCAAGATTCCATCATCAGATCCTGGTTTCCTTATCATGCGACTACCCTCGAGGTATGTCCTTTCTAACAAAAAAAGAATCATCCAAATCGGTTCACCCAGGAACGAGTTCTGAGCTAACACACATAAAAAAAAAAAAAAAAAAAAAAAACATACAGGCGAATTGAGAACCTCCTCCTTTTTTTGAAGTCGGTTAAAAAAGGAACGCAACTCGCGTAATTGTCAAAATGTTGTATTTTTTTTTATTCCGAATAGAATTTATGGATGCGGTTCGATTAATTTCTGGATTATTCTTGACGACTTTGCTTGTATAGACATTTAGGATTCTGCTTCTATCCATTGACCTGGAAAGGAATTGGCTACCGGGAACCGACAACTTCGCTTTATCGGAACGACCCCTGCACGAAAATTTGGACTGTGTACTTGTTTGTGAAACGCACCGATATTGTGTTGTATAAAAATATGAACGCGAGCAAGTGTTGTGTGCTGATCTGCAAAAATTCAAGAGTTGGCCTTCAAATATTGTAAAAAAATATTGAAGAAGAAATAAAGTAGGTATTTGACATTGGATTTAGTGTTTTATTTTTGGTTAAAAGCTACTATCTAACTAAAATGGAAGGAAATAGGACAGGGCATACTGCAGATTTGAAACTATTATAGCTTTATCCGCTAGCATTATATGTATACGTATAGCTAGTAGCTATACGTACCTATATATTGCTTCATGGAGTGTTGTTTTTAGTTGTTGCTAGAGGGCGCCAGCGCCTTGAAATATTCGAGTGACGTCTCTATCTCCCTATATAAAATGTACTCTGTGAGACTGACTCTCTCCAAGCAAATCAGTTACCAACTGACTGTACCACACTTTAAACGGAAGTGAACACTCAGCCGGCTATACGACCAATCAGAGCAGAGTAAACAGTACATAAAATCACTTTAGGAACTAAAATACATTAGGCCTTATAATTAACTGTAAATAATCTTTCTTAATTTAAACAATAATGATTTATTAATTATACAAAACATAAATATACTTTGATACTAATAATCTACAAATGAATACCTAAAACGGATGTATTAAGTTTGTCCAACTACTAGCGCCATCTGTCGCTTGTAGAATAAAGTCTTATTCTTAATAATATTTAACAAAATCGTTACAGAAGTAAAAGCTCGACTGGGTTGCTAAGCTTGTGGTTTATGATAAGTATGTTACGGTACGAGGTAAGAATTTGTCTTTTGTCAAAATGCCACCAAAATACCTCTTTTCTGAAAAATCATAATATGTAGTTTAGGTTGTAAGCACTTGTAACAGAAGAAAACTTTAACAATTATTAAAAAAAAAAAATACCACGCTCTCTTGATATTTAAAATACCACTAATATTGATTTATCATTGAGTTTTTACACAAAATCACATTCATAATTTATCAGGAAGACTACCATTTACATTTTTTCGAAATAATTATGGAGATTATACCTTGTAATCCTATAATATGTGGAACGGAAAATGATAGAGGCCAGAAGGTTGCCTTCGCTTTCATTGAGACTAGCTGTTGGTTTCACATCAACATTTCAAGTAAATTGTCGCTTGTCATTTTGGTTCCACAAGTCGAAAAATAGACGTATGCAATTTTTCCTGGCATATCGTTCACTTTTTAGCGTCTCAAAGAGGGTACAGTTGGTTTTACACGATGGTGGAGTTAAGCAATTCGAAAGTCTTAAAATAAAGCAAATTGCGATCTCAATGAAGCAAAATAGTCTCAATCGTGGGCCGAAAATGTTTTACGCAATTTGGCTGCTGGGTTCGATTTCCAGGTTGGGCAAAGATTTCGAATAAATCGACTCGAGGTGGACTCGAGGTGGCCCTGCACAAGTCTGAGGCCATGTGTCTTCGCGGTCCTCGGAACGCGCCACTGTCGTGTTCCCAAATAATGGCAGGAGGGGTTCACATTGGCGTCGAGTCGACGATGAATTACCTGGAACTCGTCCTCGACAGCCGGTGGAACTTCGTTGAGCATTTCCGACGTTTGGCTCCCAGACTGGTCTGGGCCGGGGCTGCCTTGAAGCGGCTCGTGCCAAATCCAGGGGGTCCAAATGCCTCCTGCCGGAGGCTCTATGCAGGGGTCGTACGGTCCATGACCCTTTACGGGGCACCGGTGTGGGCGCGTTCCTTGAGGCTCCGACCAGCCCACCGGTTGAACGCTTCCCAGAGGGTCATGGCCATCCGGCTGGTCCGGGGATACCACACGGTCTCCTGCGAGGCGGCGAGCCTTCTTGCCGGATTGTCGCCATGGGATCTGGAGGCAAAAGTCCTCGCGCACATTTGGGAGTGATGCGAGGAGGCGAAACGCCGGAGCGTAACTCCGCTGCCGCGAGACATCGCGGCACAGCGAACAGAGCTCCGGCGGGATCTCATGGCGGCATGGAGAGTGCGACTGTCGCAACCCAGCGCTGGGCACGCCACAATTGAGGCGGTAAGTCCCCTCTTTGAGGAGTGGCTTGAGAGGCGCCACGGCGTCCTCATCTTCCGCCTGACGCAGGTCCTCACCGGACATGGCTGTTTCGGGACGTTCCTGTTTCAGATAAGGCGGGACGAAACGCTCAGGTGTTGTCATTGTGTGGATCGACCGGAGTACCCGGTGGAGCATACGATGGAGGACTGCCCGGCTTGGGCAGAGCACCGCCGTGTCCTCGTGGTGGCGATCGGCGGCGGCTATCTCTCGCGTCCAGCCCTGGTTCAGGCTATGGTACGGAGGGAGATGGAATGGGAAGCAGTCAACTCCTTACACTCATACTCGCGAAGGAGGAGGCAATCATTGCGCCCTCACGCTCGTGGTCGCCGCAGGAGGAGACTCCCGGCTACCGTAGGCGCGGGCTTGCGGACGGCAAGCAATGGGCAGCTCGCCGTCCGGTAAGGACCAGGCCCGGGTCGACGGCGCGCGTGGTACACAACGCGTTCCACGCGCGCCTCAAAGAGATGTCAGCATAATTAATGGGGTCCGATAGGGCCGATGCCCGCCGGGGTCGCGGATTGTTCGAAAGAGTTACCATGTCCCTGGCACACAGGCAACTGAAGGAACACGGATGGGTTTTAGTCAGTAAGAGTCTGACACGCCCTTCCCCTCCGCCCAGAGCGGGAGAGGTCATTTGATGATTTCCCACCCCAAAAAAAAAAAATCGGACAAAGATTTCGAATAACTAAACAAAAAAAAAAAAAGGTCGTGCAAAGAGTGTTATTGGGTTTTTCCATCGACAATTACAACAACCAGGCTCAAATACAGTAGCAGCCGGAGTCTGTATTTGAGCCTGGTTGATGGTAATAGACTCGCCCCCTACTAGATGGGTCTTAAACATAACTGGTGAAATGTAGGTGCTCTAATAGATACTCTGCCTAACCTATCGAGAAAACAGACGTAATATTATGTGTTATTTTACCCTTGAGCCATAAGACTGTAGAAGCCGAATGAAATGCCGTAAGACCTTATCAACCAGACAACCTTTGGGTTAATAATAGGTAAAATTAAAAACCCCCGACACAAAAAAGAGCTGATGACCTTGGAACGGCTGAACTGATTTTGATAATGACTAAAAAACACCGCTAGTAAATATGCTTTTAAATAAAATAAAATCGCATCCAAATCGATTTACCCGTTTAGGAGCTACGGGGCCACATACAGACACAGACACACATGGCGGGCAAACTTATAACACCCCTCTTTTCGCGTCGGGTGTTAAAAAGAAATGCTATATGATTGCTATTGTTTTATCATCTACGACGTATTATAAGAATTAATTGTGTGTGGCTGTGTGGATTTTTTTTGACATTCAACCAATAACAGTCATGTGGATGCAGTCAACTTTCATGTCCTCAAGTTTCACTAAAATGCTGCATATTTTTTTTTTTGCCGCGTAATTGCAATGAATGCAAGCGACCGTAATCCAACATTCTAAATCATGGGGGAAAAAAACAATTTATTCATTATCGCCTTAATACGATAATTATGAAGCATGTTTTCTATTTCACTACAAAAAGTCGTCTGTTATGTATTGATCCGTTGTTTGCGAGTAATCTTGGCGCATTAGTGCCATAATTACTACGGAAGTCTCTTGAAGAGGGGTTCTGAGTACCTACATAATTATGTACCTACATAGATGTAACAAAATCACTCACCCATAATTTGAATAGTCTGTACATAAATGTTTTGTGTTTTATATCAGACTCAAGTTTATTTAGGTTACAAAAATTAATTGCCAAATATCTAAGCCATCTTGAATCGGTTCGTTCGTAAACGTTTATGTTAAATTAAAACTTAAAATCCTGTAAGAACGAAATAATTGAGCTGACAATCTAAAAGTTTATTTTAGGAATCAAATCTAATCATTTATTTGATTAAATATTGGTAAGTACATGAGGTGAGGAGCTAGGGTAACCACTATACACACACGTATCAATGACATGGGAGCTGAACCTAACTACAGAATCATATCTGCCCTGTAAAGGGACAACATTCAGCAACATCGTCCCAAATGTTAACACCACACAGTAGTTTTTTTTTGTGTAAACACAACCTCTACATTGGATGATAAAACAGGTATCTGAAAAAGTATCCACAATTATTCTCATCTGAATCCTTTTCAGAAACCTATTGTGAATGACGAGATACTCTCTTGAAGCCGTCAAATCAAAAACTCGAGAACCAACCCTTAATGACTACACTACAGCATTTACAACCACCAACTAAAACACAAGTCTTCCTGTACTAGTGTGAGTTCACGTCGAATAAGACAAACTGAAACAAGTAATTAAACTCTAGCCACAGCAGATTAATTATTTGTTTGGCCGACAAACTGTGCTGGATTGTTGCGGTGTACCACGGTGAGCGCCGAGACTGTTCGGCAACGGGAATTGGTTGGTTCTAGTTTCATTCGAGCTTGTAAACGTAGTAAAATATAATGGGGTTTAAGTTTGAAATTATACAATCGGTGGTGTATATGATAAAGGGGGTGAAATGGTTGTGTAAAGTATGATAATAGAAAAAGGGGCTACTTATACAAAAATATTTGAAATAGGAACGGGAGAATTATGAAGACAATAATGATTGTTCTCCTAAGTATTCTAAAAGAAGTTCCTCATGGAAGAGTCGAGTTCGTACGGAAAAGGACTACTACTAATTCTGACGTAAAACTCATTGGTGCGATCTTGTTTATAAAAGCATGAGTGTTTGATAAATTACACATGAGATAGGTATGTAGATACGTGTAGGTACCCAAGGTGCGTGGGAGGTACCAACTTGTAAATATCATCACTGGTAAAATGTAAACAATATCTATTTAATTCCAGAACTTTGAGCTTTTAATCAATCACAAATATCGAAAGCATGTAATCGTAAAATCTCACCTAATAATTCCGAGTTATGAAAACCACGGTACGGGCTCGAACAATTACAAGCACCAACTTTATATTATCAGAGTTCGAAAGTTCTCGTGGTTCAGCGAAAGTGTTTGGTAGTTATGTGCACAACAATCAGTTTGTTTACACAATAATTTAGTACGGAATTATATTGTTGGTTGTCAGTAAATATTTATAAGGGGCTGTAATAGGCTAAAATTTTCTCGTACTTTGTTGTTTTGTTTTTGGTAACTATATTCTATAGAAATTCAATCCGTGCGGTGATTTCATCCGGGAGAGTAGCAATGGGATGGTAATAGTTTATTCTGCTAATAATCTTGAAACACGAGGAGATCACGAAAGTTCCAGTCATGGAACTCATAAAGAGGCTCATTGTCATGTTAGTGAACATCCACAGATCAAACCTGTCATTGTTCAAGTAATAACATGACAGCGGACCTAAATAATCATCACAAACATTATCAGGTGTGAGGCGTCGAATGCTGGACCACGGAATTAAATCATGCAGTTCTATTATTCCCTTTTTACTTCTACCCCAGGGCTTATACAGGGTAGCTATCGCTTTTTTAAAAGCGTTTTGTATTTCTACAACGTCATTCAAATGGATTGACACATTTATAAGCTTTACGGTAACATATGTCAGTGTCCCATACATTTTTGACTTTTCCATCATCGTTATCGGTGATAGAATGTCACTTTGTCTAAGTCTTCTAAGAGGCCCTGATCCTGAGTGTAATAACTGAGGACTTGATCCTCAGTAATTTCAGTTAGAGGCGTCTTACCGTCTATTGTTTGGTTTGGGTCTTGCTTGGTAGTTGATATTTATGATTAGACCCTTGTTTGCATTGAATTTACTTTCGACGTTTTGTCTTCTCTTCTCAATACCGTTATTTCAAACCATCCTAAACCAACATTATCATCTCAGAACACCCATGATAAAAACCAAGAAGAAACTTTTATTGAAACATGTGCGAACCGAACTTAAGTTTCCTAGTCTCGTGAGGTCGAAACACACGAACCGTAAAATTGGATAGCCCCGACCTGTTTAAATCGATGACCTAATTTACAACGGTGGAAAGATACGGTTTTTTGAATACTCCAAGTGTGTACCAATCAAGTTTGGAATTGAATTTGAATGCGACAGTGATAATGCTTGTGTTGTTTCTTTAGGATTTGAAAGCGTCAGGATTCCGCTATTTAAAAAAAAACAGTAATAGGTATATTATCTAAAAAATCTGATGTAATGCTCGTATAGTTCATGACTGCAGAAATTGATAAAATTATGTAAATAACCAATTGAAATGAAAATATAAAATCAAGCTCTAGGTAGGTAGGTATTACTTATTATTTCCGATTAGACGGAAAAGGACTGATACATTTAGTATGATGCTGAAATAATGGTTGGTAACTCCGAAATCATGCACAAAAACAGTAAAGAACAAAATAAAAAGAACAATTTTATAGCGATGGATCAAAAGAATGACAGAACAAGTGACTCGCGACAGTTACATCTGTTGAAAAAAACAATGCAAATGAAAGAATGACTTTGACCTTTGACCTTTGACGATCTGCATAATTATGCAATCTAAAGTTTGTAAGTTAGTGTGAGTCACTAGTAATCAGTTCCTATGATGATTTGTTGCTAATAAGTCAATTTATAAAACCTACGTAATACAAAAACTTCTATAACCTTTCTTAGAGAGTTACGCACCAATTTTTCGGTTCACTGCACATTCGAAGTAAATCGTTGTTTGAACCGATTTTATACGAAAACTTTTACGTTGAAAGTTTCTAACGTTTTGTTAGTTTAATAGACTTCAGTTTGCTGCTTCAGCATTATTTCCAATAACTTAATTCACTTTCTCTTGGGTAGTTTATTCTTTATTGGGTTATTTTTTTTTTTGTTGAAAAAATTAACCTTTTTGTGTTAGTTATTATGTATCGTGAGAGAAACATTAGGGGTCAGTGGTCTTGGGGTTTCTTTGGCAGTTTTTATTTGTTTAAGTATTATTAAGGCGATACCAAAATAAATTGGGTTATTTTTCGTAACCATTTATTTCACTATTACAGCATGTATGGATTTAATTTTTGGATATATGTTTATTGACTATTTGATTAATACTCTGACTGAAGAAAAACGCAATTGGGTTAAATTTCCTCGATAGAATTTAATTTCGAAAAGACCTCTCCTTTTTTATATCTTTTCCTGTAATTCTAAAATCCTAAGTAATTTCATTGCAAAATTACATTCAAAATATGCGTATTAGGTCATTGAAAACTCTGGCTGAACATATTTTTGATACATAGCTTAATTTATTTTTAATCATTTTTTATTTGATTTGGCGCTTACGTTGTTTTATTCTGGTTACATTGCATTGTTGCGCTCTCTTTTTGCGCATGTGAAAGTAAATGACTCTGTCACTTTCTTAAGCCCGCCCAGTTCGGCTGCGGCCTTTGTCAGTAACAGACCTGTGTCGGTTCCTCCCGCAACCGTGATTCCATTTTTTTATCCTGTAGTTTTTGTTTAGTGTGTTTCATGACCTTCTTTATCTATATTTATCAAGTGAACAGGGTTTATATAATATTACATTGCCGATATAGGGAATAAATATAAAATACTACGAAAGGTAAACAAATCCCGACAGTTGAAACGCCTGAGGGAACATGCTCGAAAAATGACGGAAAATAAAAAGTAAGTTTGCATGTCTTTATAATAATTAGTTTTCATATTGAATAAGCGTATTATACTTGCATGACTTGATTGATGATTGTGGAAGAAGTGCAAGAGGTATGTCAGGATCGTGACCAATGGTGATCAGTAGTCTTTGTCTACGCCTTTGGGAGACAGGCGTGAGGAATTATGTATGTTTGTACTATACATAGTTATAACTATAAGACATCTTCCTGATAAAATTACTTGGGGTAGAGAATAGATTTTGTAATTTATATTTTCAAATATTTTAGACCTTATCACGTCTGAGTAAGGTTGATATTATACATTATGATATTGTTTTATTTCTTTTAATTTCTTATCTTATTAAAGTTTTATTTTACAGAGCAAACCGATCCTCAAAATATAATAAAAGCGACAAAATCACAGCGCCGGAGCAGACCTCGGACCATACATGTGATTCGGAAAACAAAAGATTAGAGTCGCCATTATCATTTTTAAATTTGGACGATCGACAATGTCTAACTACTAACATGTTGGAAAAAAATGGGTAAACAAATTATTTATTTCCTACTGTAAAGAAATACAATATCCACTCATTTGAATTTTACAGGACAGAACAGTGTGCATCTACTAGTGATGGCATCACTCCGCCCCAGTTAGCTCCGGACTGTGCTGTTGGATTGACAGAACAGTGACAATCGAAGTTGCCTTTAGATGACCAACATTTCGCAACGACTTTCTCACCAAATAAACCAGAGTAAGCATTCAAGGACGCACTCTTAAACTAACTACTGGCCAAACATTTATTTTCCCTAATTTATACTTTTTGAGAGCGGTGACAAAAGAAATGTAGCCAACTGCAAAATCATAGAAATTATTCTTCGTATGTGAAAGTCAGATACATATTTTTATATTCTTACATACAGTAGTATGTAAGAATATAAAAATAAAAATATATAGAAGTAGGTACAAATATACCTAAAGTTTTTAATACTAAAAACATTTGTTTACCTTTTAATTTTACATTTAAAACTAAAAGAATAAAAGCTTATTTTGAACAAAATATTAAAACTACTTGCCGTCCTAGTGTTTGAACTAACATGAAACTCATTTTTTGCAATTAAATATGTCCTGTGGTTTTAGTAATAATAGTTATATTTATTTTTAGAAAAATAAATATTTCAAGGACGAGACAGTATGATGATGATTTGGAGCATTCACTGGAGCTTAGCGAAGATAATGAGCCTCTACCATATGAAATAGTGATTGACAATAATGATGAGAGTTACCTTTTTAAAGGCTCCAACAAAACAGAAACCCGCCTGTGGAAAACGAACACTTTGGTAGTTGTGTGTCTGTCCATGGAATAACAAAAAAACGTTTGAGCCAATTTATTTCAAATTGGAAATTAATAATTCAAATGCCGAAAACAAAAACGAAGAGTACTTACCTATCCAATCAAGTGTATTCAAGCGACATTTTTAATAAAAGTGAGCTGAAAGTGTAATGTCTGTTGGAATCGAAGCTGCTATTCAAGAAGGAAACATGCATTTTTGGCGTTGTGATAAGAAAACAGGTTCAAGTAAATAAAAAATCTGACTGTTATTTACAAGCACAAGGTCAAATGCACATATTATTATGTAAAAACGACAAATGCTTGGTGGCAGTTTGTTATGGTGAAGATAAAATAAAAACACAAATCATTTACAAGGATGAAGAATTTTGGAAAGAGAAAATGGAGCCGAAGTTATTGTCTTTTTATTTTGACTGTATCTTACCTGAACTGGTAGATCCTCGGTACACAAGAAATCAGACGATTCGTGATCCAGAATATGTAATTAATAAAAATAGAGACAAGAATACAAACAAAGAAAATAAAACATGCGGAAATGTCTCTATTAAATGAAGGCGAGAGACATGTATTCCAAGAAAACAGTGAAATTTTATTAGATTTTAGTAATTTTTAAATATATCTAATACATTTTAACATACTCTGACTTTTATTCGTAAGAAAATATCCATCACAAAATTGAATTAGTTAAATAATCTTTAATTAAAAATATGGTGTAGTTTGCCCTTTTTAGTATATATAAATGATTTACCTCATTTACTGAAAAACCGACCACAAATGGTGTTATTTGCTGATGATACATCACTGATTTTTAAAATAAACAGACATGCACAAGAGCTTGACGACGTAAATAACGCTATGCGTAAGGTTCATAATTGGTTTACTGTAAATAATTTGGTACTAAATGAGAAGAAAATTAAATGCATAAGATTCGCGTTACCGAATGTTAGAAGTAGTAAATGTCACGTTGTATTGAATAAGGACATACTAGAATTCGTCGAAAAAACGGTTTTCCTGGGGATCACGCTTGATTCAAAGCTACAGTGGGGTCCTCACGTATCATCAATTGCAGGGCGGCTAAGCTCAGCCGCTTACGCTGTTTGGAAAATCCGTCAATTAACAGACGTGGATACCGCGAGACTAGTATATTTTAGTTACTTTCATAGCATCATGTCTTACGGTATTCTGCTGTGGGGACGGGCTGCAGATATTGATTCTATCTTTATTCTGCAAAAGAGGGTTATCAGAGCCATCTACAACCTCCGCAAACGCGAATCTCTAAGGGAACTGTTTAAAAAAATTAACATCATGACGGTACCTTGTCAATATATATATGAAAACATTATGTATGTTCGAAAAAATCTACATCTTTTTAGTAAGATTAGTGACAGGCATAATATCAACACTAGAAATAGGAACAAATTAGATCAACCACGTTTCAGGTTGTCTAAAGTACATACTTCTTTTATGGGGTACTGTGTAAAGTGTTATAATAAAATACCACTCGATATTCTTCAACTAAATGAGAAGAAATTTAAAACATGCATTAAACGCACACTGTGTAGACAAGCATATTATAAGTTCCATGATTATATCGTAGATAAAAATGCTTGGCTTAATGCTGGTCCTGCTCCACAGCCACTTGGACGCACTAGTTAAAATTTTATTGTTTGGAAGAGATACTTCTTTTTTATTTTCCCTTTTATGTTTTCTGACATTGCAAATTTAATGTTTGTTTTTTTTTATAAAATATGTTTTAATATTGAATACTCCAATAGACATTTTAATGATTGTCTTTTCTTTTTGGTAGTAAAATTTTATTCATCGCTCAAATACATAGCAAAGTATAGTTTTGTATAATTTAGAAGCAGTTTTTCAATTTTGTAAATGAAATACCATGGATTCGTTTATTATATCATTATTATGTATGTTGACTTGAAAGCATGGCAGTTGAGACTATGTCATGCTCACTTAAATGTCTCACTGTTGGTGGCGCGTGTGTTGGATCATTCGGTTCCCTACAAAATGGTTGAGCTGGATGGTGCTGATCCACGCGTCATGTTCGTGAACGAGCGCCGTCAGTTGAGACGGGGTCATCTCTTAACTGCCACGGCTTATTTTTATTATTCTTATATTTTGATTTATTTTTTAATATACATATTCTTTTAAATATTTTTTTTACATTGTTTTCACATATAGAAGCAACAAGAATTAATGTACCAACGATATTGTAATATCTTGATTTAAAAAGAGTGTCCTTGGAGTTTCTTGCCCGTTCTTCTCCATAGAGATCTACGTTTTGGAATGGGCAACTAGCTTCAACTTTCTGACTAACTGACCGACACTTTGACAATTCAAAAGTGCCTGTAAATGGTTTAATTGAAATAAATGCTTTGAGTTTGAGTTTTGGAACAACTTTTTAAACACATTTAAAGTTTAAGTTTATGAATGAAATAAAATCATAGTAAGAAATTGTTCACTACACTAGTAGATAATTACAAAGCTGTTTTAAAATAAATATCAGTAAAGTTTATGTCAATAAAATCGGTACATTAGTACTTATCACTTAATAAATAAATAATATGAATAAAACTAAAGAAGGACTTTGCCAAAGGCATATAGGAAACAAACGTTCGTATGACTCAATTGATAAATGTGATGAATTTCAAGCGAAATGGGTATGTCAAGATCGTAGCCGATGGAAATCAGTCGTCATTGCCTACCCTCATAGGAGGCAGGCGTGAATATGTAACATTAAATGGTAAGATGTTATCTACAGCTCATACTGTAAAATTTTCCCAAAGAATAAAAGAAACACTCGGAAAGCGATTTCCTTTTTCAGTTTTCCTTACATTTATTTTATACTAAGCGTGTATTTTGGATGGACAGATTTTTTTACTGACGTGGTTTCTTTTCTTAGGTCAATATGATCATTTAATGTTACCTGTTCATTTACACACAGTAGATATTTTTTGTCATTCTTAAATAAAGCAAAATACTAAATAATAATATAATTAATATTATAGTTTAAACCAGAGAAATAAAAAACAAATATATTTTATTTCTGGCGACTCCCAATTTCCCTCGCCTTCTCTATTCTAAAACTTCAAAATACAGACACGCTCGCGGTGAGTTTGCGATGTATTCAAGCGGGGGCGCTCCCGCGTCTTCGGTTAAGCCACGCCCCTCGAGCTATCATATATTTTTTACGTATCACCTTAACATGACGTCACAGAACATTGGTAAATTATAAATGATTTTATTTCTGTAAGTAACCTTTGGGTTTATACAAGCCTTTTACAAGTCAATAGTATTTTTTAAACTAGATGAGTTTGGTGTTTCCATTAATACCTACTTGGTGCATTCAAAAATGTCTTGAAATAATTTGACTAGTTCTTATTATACTTCACTTTGTCCCAAAGTTCGCTACACTGTTTTCTTAAATATCAGGGGAGATAGATTGCTGGGAAATATTTATGTATATCGAATTTTCTCATATGTACTTGGAAAATAGTTCATGGAAATGACTTTATCCTAGTTTTGGCACCCATGTTGCTTATGTACCTTGGTAAGCGACTGTATTGTGTTATTCAGTATTTAATTCTCAAAAGAGCAAAACAATAGATACCATCAAACGGAGTGATTAGGGACGCAGGGATGAATCGGAACGAAACTTAAAAAGGGATTTTAACATTTAAATAATATAGTTTGTTGCCAACAAAGGCACTTAATCGTTAATTATAATACAGTAAACACATTAGATTCCTTTTTGGCAAGAAACTTTATTACTTCAATGGCAATTGTAATTAATTTAGCATCACGTAAGTACTTTCTTTTTGATGTTTCATTTTTAACGAATATATTCAGTTTGTTTGTGATATTTTCGTAGTCTTTTGATAAGTGGGTGAATAATAAAACAATTTATAGTATTCTAACATTTAATATTTTCGAAATTTTATTTCTATAGTAAATCGAGGATTTACATATTAAAAAATAAACGTTAAACAATCAGTCTTTTTGAAGATAATTAATATTCAATTTACTTTAGTTTTTCACTACATTATTCCTGTTTCTCTGGCTTCAGACATTTTATGCTAAAATTAAACAAACAGTGTTAGGACGTCTTACTAAATCTTTTATAAACATTTGAAAACAATCTGAAAAGTTTCATAATTTCGAGATGCTACAACAAATGAAAAGTGTATTTGAAGTAAAAATAATACTCCATTTGCAAAATAACCTTGACTGCCCTATTTTATTTACACTAGACAACACTTAAAATAATGCCTAAATAAAAGCACGCTGTTGCATTTTCAACGCTCGGCTTGGTGCTGAAAGTTGAAAATCCAATACCGTGCTTTTTATAAGCCCTTAATTTAGGTGCCGCACAGTGTTAGTGAAAACGAGCCTAAACGTCTTTAGATAGCTTAATTAAAACATGTGTCTGAAGACTGTGAAACTGGATTTCATTAGAATAGCTACTTATATTAAACATAGTTTACTGTTCAAAGAATTTAAATACTTTGTGTAAGATGAAATGTGAGAAAAATAGAGATAAATTAAATAATGATTTGGCAACATTTCATTTGGCTCTTTCTATGCAAAATGAATTTGAGAGAGACGCCTTTTGCCCATGAATTAAAATCTGTTTTCAGTTTTGCTTTGAAGATTCGTTAAAATCAATTTGATTTTATAGATTTTCCCTGATTTTCATTTTCATAAAAACTTTACAATACAAGGTTTACAATAGAAACACTCCTAATTTATACAATTCACTATTAATATTATATTATTTATAAAAACTTACGTATTACGAACAGAAGATTATCTTGTAAATTGGTAAGTTAAAACAACTTAATTGTTTCGTTAAAGTTATGCTATTGAGATTAAAACTTGACTAGCTTTAAAAAACAATTAAATTTGACTGACAAGCTAAGAGTAATTTGCAATAATTTATATTTATTTATGTTTTTTTTTTTAATAGAAAAGTATGTTGTAAAATCTAAGTGGTAAGTAACATTTTCAGATAATAGAAAACTTGGAAAGTATACAGCCGGTAAAAAAATAATTTAAGTAATAAAATATTGAATTGCAAACTACTACCTAACTTGCTCATAATCATAATTAATATAGACTAGTATAAACACCATTATTACAATGATTAAATGAATAAAACTTATACAACCTTAGTATAAATTGAATCAACCAGTTGATATGAACACAACCATTTAAAAAATTGTTTACTATCCCAGTTATGACTGTGTCAGCTACCTATGATGTGGCACTCTGCATGCTTCTGTAAAAGAAACGTTAAATTGTGTTAAGATTAAATCTCCAATCATCCGCTGATAATCAAAAACAGACAAATGTATTTTAGAGCGAAGTTATAATAAGAGTCCCATGAGCCAATTGCCAATATTGAGATACAAATCCTGACTCCAGGCTCTAGGCTGCTACTGATAATTTTAAGCACTGTTACTGGACAAACACCTTTGCGAAATTCTTTATATTTTATTACTTTTATACTGTCTGCTAATGTCTTGTTATTTGCTCTACTTACTTCTTGGCACACTTTTTAGTGTTGTCGTTCGCGATACGCAGTCACTTTCTTCAGACTCCGACCGCATTTGAAAACTTGTTTCTGGTAAAAACAAATTCAGTTTAAGGCATTATATCATCTAGGTAGGTATATTAAAACTTTATAAACACAATTTTAATTTTTTGTAATTATTTTACGACTCTAGTTGATTTACAAAATCGCGTCAAGATGACCAAGAATAGAACACATCATTTTATTTTAGTTTTAACTCCACATGATAGTAATTGCCATACTCACCACTGTCGTATCTAGATTTGCTGTTACCCGGCAGGTGTACCCTGTTTGGCACTTCTTGATTGTCGACATGCCCGAAGGTTCGGAAACCCATTGCAAACTGTGCGTATGGACTTATCTCGTATAATTCTGTGGAAAAAAGAAATATTTATAATAATGATTCTATTAATTTGATATGAATAAATAAACTGCAGTGTCAACACGTTAAATTTTACTAGCAACCCGCCCCTGCTTCTCTCAGTTTTCACGACGTCACAAAATATCGACATTTTATTATTAAATGTAAGTTTAATATTAATGTGAATGGTAACTGTAGTTGCCACATACTTTTGGGGGTAGTTTTACTTCGGTAAAAGCGGATACCACATATTTTAAATAGATTAACAGCTTCGGGAATAAATTATCTAAATGATGGCTAAAACTGCATCAAATTCCGTTGCGTAATTTAAAAGAACAACGCCAACACACAGATAGAGACGAAAAGCGACTTGCGGCCGTACTATGACGTGTTAAAGCCATCATTGTTCCAGCGTGAAAGAGAGACGGAGCTATATATGACCGATAGCACTATCACTTTTTTGCAATGGAACCATGATGGTATTAAAACGTCATAGTACGGTTACTGAAAACTTTAAATTATAATAATGTGTACAGATTATGTGTTGTTCTGTTTGCGTTATTATCACATAATTGACTCCCTTTTTGCATGCTTTCCTTTATAATTATCAATTTCACCTACTTTTCGGTAAAGGTATTGCTAAAGCCGTTAGAAACTAATGATATTAATACAATTCTTCTCACCATGCTTATTCTCAGCAGTAAGATGTACTGGTGTACTATAAACTCGGTTGTTCATATCAGTGGGTACACTTTGTGGCGTGTTCACCGTTACATTGCTTCGCTCTGACTTGCATTCAGCTGTTAATGAGTTTCTGTACTCTGTCAAGTGTTGGTGGCTAGAAATAAAAGTAATACAGCTTTAGCAATTTTATTATGTGCATTGCACTTCGGTTTGTTCAAGATGCATCTAGGTTAGTTGTGTTGTTTTAATTTCGTAATGTCACTATTTGCTGCATCAATTTAAATGATAACAAACGAAAAATTAAATACTTGGCTTTATAATTAAAATTGTATTTGGGACATAGTTTGTTTTATTCAATGGCTCCATAGTCACTCTACATAATACAAATGTTAATGCAATACTTACTTATGCCTCTTGACGAGTATGTAAACGCAAGTCAGCGAGCAAATCATCAGAAGTATTGAACTACAGATTATAACCAGCATGTTCAAATCAAATAACTCTGACGGTGGCCCCACTGATTCTGAAATGTTAGAAACACTTTCTTACCAAATACGTAAAATTGAGACATCTAGAGTATACGAAGCTAGTAACGAAAACAATGCCATTAAAATAAATGTTGAAACATCCTCAGTATTTAAAAGCTTCATAATGAAGGATTACTTATTAGTTTTGTCGTATTGTGGAATTTAAGTCAGATATCAGTGGTAACACTTGAAACTACAAAAACTGCCTTTACTGCAAAGATATTGCTTGTTGAGGAGTTTGTTGCGACACTTCTTCTCAACTAAAATACTAAGAAGTGGTGAAGACATTTTGGGGAACACTTAAATAATTTTGACGTTAAATAAATTCTGATTCGCAGTGTAATTTGAATATATGATATTGGTATGTAGGCTCCGTCAATCCCAATTGTTACCATGGACTTTCATGATTTTAAATAACTTTTGTGTACGGTAGGAGCAGAAGAAATGATAGCCAGTTCAGAAAATAAAGTCTCTTCAAAGATTTACCTCCTTGCACAGTAGTAGTAGCATAACTATACAATGACGTGGAGATCCCGGCTGAGTTCTCAGCAGTCACTTTGACATGATACCACTGAGCTGGTGACAGTTCTGCTAACACGAAGGAGTTTGGTTGAGCGAGGATCGATGTGGGCACGTAGTGGCTCCAGGCTTGGTCGAGTTGGGGCTGGAATTAAAAGCAATGATAAGTCATTCACAAGGGTTTCATAATCATAATCAGCCAATAATGTTCCCAGTGCTGGAACACAGGCCTCCTCTTTTTGTGACAGGGACTGGACTATTATCCACCACGCGGGCCCAGTGCGGGTTGGTGGATGTCACATGTCTTCGAATTTTTGGTTCTAGGATATGCCGGTTTCGTTTCGATGTTTTCCTTCACCGTTTTGAGAGCAGTGATAATTCATCAGTCATGTAATAATTTAGTCAAAGTTTAGTGCCTGCTTGTGTTTGAACCCACGAAATACAACTCCTAAATCGCGGTCATTATCACTGGACCACCACCTGCTCCACAAGAAAAGAGTTTACTGTTACGGATGGATTTTATGAACTGGCTATGAGCAAAGCTATAAAAATTCGGAAAGTTTGTAAGGTGGTTATCAATTAATGATCAATTTTCTAAGTTAGAAACAGTATAAAGGCTCTTTTGGATGAATTCGCTGGTGACCAGAGTACCATCTCATATCATCACGACAACTTTGTTTGGTATGTCTACCCCAAAAATGTATTATATCTCGGAAGCGTGTAAGTACGTACACAATCAAAATTTTTACATTGGTACCCAAAGACCTCGATCCGAAATAACCATCGATGATAGGCCTACAAATTATACTGTGCCGTGCACTTCATATTATTCCGATACAAAAAACGGTCTTCACATTGCTGATGCAGCGATATCTGTGAGTAACTAATAACACGGTACAAAAGTATTTCATTTAGTTACGACATTTTTACTCACTAGTCTATTTTCAGCCTTCTTCCACGCCTTGCCTCCGTATTCCTTGTAATCTACATCAAACCTGGTGATCTCACACCCATTGTCGTCCCAGCCGCTCAGCTGTATGTAGATGTGAGTAGCGTTGCTCCAGAACCATTCGGTGCTGGTTGGTGATATGGGAACTGAAATAAGAATGCTTTAAATAAATACTTTTATTTTTGTTGCCTCATTGTGGTTTTACTGAATTCTGCGTCGTATTAACCGTGACTCTACCTCAGTTAATAAAGCTGATTGTCTAACGGGCATTTATAATTGCAATTTTAAAAAGAGTCGTCTCAGGTGAATTTTATTCTAATTCTGCTCTAAAGTCTTTAGAATGCTTAGAAATAGGGAACTACTGGTCCAAATTTATTTTTTATCGATACTTGAACCGTTATCTGCCCTAAATCAATCGATTCACGCTGCTAAATGGGGGAACATGACGACCTGCATAGCTATTCAAAACTAATCAACAGACTGTTCGAAGAATAGCGGTCATCTATTTGATTCAAACTAACAAAAATATCGGTTATCAGATTTGAGAACAACGCTTAGAGGACTCCGTCGATAACATTGAATTATGTTCGATTCGCATGGAAGCGTATCGAGTAGGTACATGTGAATGGTAATCTGGTGAAAATTGCTGGAACCCGCTGGATGCGTAAAGTGGTTATTTTGACGATGCTTGCGGCAATGTCCAGCCAGAGGACATCTTTCTGCTGATATCCGTTAAAGATTTTGCAAAATAATAAACTCACCTCCTCCCAAAGTAGTAGCATCAACATAAGTCGGCTGCGAGGACCCCACACTGTTAGCTGCCGTCATCCTCAGGGAATACTTGGTGCCACACTTTAGACCTTGAAGAGTGTACTCCTGGATTCCTTGAAGTGACGTGCCCTTACTTGACCAAGCGTCTTGCCAGGAACCGTTCGCTTCTTTCCATGTTAAATTGTAACCTGGAATTATTAGATTGGGTAGGTAATAGATTTATTTTAATAAGGAGATGGGTTAAAATCACCAGTTTAGTTAGCCTCGTAATTGCTTTACCATCCTGAGATTTAATTCATTCACACGTCATAAAATGACAAGACATATTTTTGCTTTCAAGACCAATGTGAAAGTTAGATAGTTTCAACTGTATTGAAGTTGTACTACGCTGCAGAATCAGGAGTCTGTTTACTGGCAAGTTCTGCCAAAAGTGGTAAATAGTGGTAGTAGTCAACTATAAGAGTAGCGAAACGGTTTTATAAAAGATCATAGCATAGCATAATCAGCCTATAATGTTCCCACTGCTGGGACACAGGCCTCCACTTGATGAGAGGAAGTGCGCTGTAATCTACCACGCGGGCCAAGAGCGGGTTAGTAGACGTCACATGTCTTCGAATTTTTGGTTCTAGGACATGCCGGTTTCCACACGATGTTTTCCTTCACCGTTTTTGAGAGCAGTGGTAATGAAATTATTTTTACACAAAGTAAAGCGCCTGTCTGGGTTCGAACCTACGACCTACAACTCGTAAGTCGGGGGCCGTTACAACTGGGCCACCACTGCCTCTACATCTTTCTAAGACAAATGAGGGTTAATTGGACTCACTTTAAGGGCGGATTTCACGAATGAAACAACGAAACTGCGTTGAAGAGGTGTAAGTGTCAATATTCCACAACAATGATGACACTGACAGCTCTTGAACTCGGTTTAGATGTGCTGATTGTGTTCAGTTTCATAGGTGAAATTGTCAATAAGTCCTTCTTTTGCAATATCTGCAAGTTTTTTATTTTTTCTAAAAATTTTGTGGTTTGGTTAGGTAGAACTTTGATAAATCTCCATTTAAATTTAAATATTTATCATGAATTTGCTACACATTGCAAATCCATGGATCACAATCCTGAATATCTTTTTAAATATACAAAAAAGGCTTACTTATTTTCTGCGTCTTCCCACCAATCTTTCTGGGTAACTCCCATTGCAGGTGTATGGCGTTCTTATGTGAAGTTATCCCAACGCTCGGAGGCTCTGGTGTAGGCAGCACTGACACCTCGTAGGACACCGAGTCTGAACCGTACAAGTTCTTAGCTAGGCAGGTGTAGTTACCGCTTAGGGCTTGATCTATATCTGGAATATTAAAAAAAAAAAGAAGTAATTTCGACATGCTTATAAAAGAACAACGGCATTTGAGGGAAAAGCGCATGGTATACAGATTCTTCGGTTAGTAAGAAAGAAGAAAGAAAGAAAAATATTTTATTTAGGACACAAACAGTAAAAAAATAGCATTTAAAACTAACAAAATTAACATTAAAAACAAAAGGTAAAAGTAAAACAGGACCTGTGTGAGGTCAAAAAGGCGTGTTATATCTATCCTCTTATAACTAGAACAACACTATCGTTTAAATTCCATTCTACTTTATTTGTTCTGTATAAAGCCCATATTTGGAGGAATTTAATAGTGAATGGTCCTGTACGTTCGCTAAGGCCTCACGATTGGCTGAAGCCATGCTGCGGACCTTCGCGACAACGCGATGAGCGCGCCATCTACGAGGAAATTTGCGCGCGCGCAGAACTAAAGAGCCTACTACCACCGTTCGCCCGAAAATCTTTTTCTTTTTACTCCGTGAGTAAATGTTGATAAACAAGGACAAATTGTGCACAACCGTGTTTTGTTACTCGTGCTGACTCCGTGAGCAACGGCCTACTCAAAAGACCGTTTAGAACAATTGGGAATCCGGCCGCAACAGTGCAAAAGGTGAGTCGTACTTGTATTGTTCTATGTTGAATTTGTTCGTACAGAACAAAGTACGTATTTCCATTCCACAACCAGAGTATTTCTTACAGTCAACTACTCTATTCCACACTTCTCATAGCAAAATTAAAAATATGGGTGTCAGTCTTTGGGGACTGCCGATAGAAGTCAAAACTAAGTAACTTGTGAATTGTATCGTCGAAGCGTGCGGTGACGATGACACGAGTTTCACGCTTTTTGTTCACCCAAAAATTACAAATATATACACAGTATACATATAGCTCATGGAAAGCGTTCGGTGACGATGACGCAAGTTCCAAGATTTTTGTTCACCCTAAAACTGCTCAATGCGCCTAAAGATTTTTTCAATTCAAAAACGTACTGCAAAAGAAGCACTCACTGTTAATCAGTAAGCTATCATCATGGTTCCTCGTGAACCTGGGATGGTGAGTGATGATGTTATGTTTGTGATACCACACGGTGCGCGGTGGCGGCGCGCCCACGCACTGGCACACTAGCAGGAGGGAGTTCCCTACTCCCACTGAGACGGGCCCGCCGAGTGACGCTACGCCAGCTACCACTAGAAATCAACAATTTACGATCAGAAAATATCATACAAACACAATGAAACACTTCAATAAAAATACGTTTACTTCAATTCATAATCATGATTACATAATTCACATAATTATGAATTCATAATTTACATTCCATTGCCATTTACTCAATTACCTAATCATAAAGCATTCTGAAGTTTATTTTTAAGTACCTATTTATAATAAAAATGTAATAAAAAAGAATTAGAACTTTATCGAGAGTTTAAAGTTCTATAACCATGTTAATTTCTATAATTCTGATTTCAAGCTTAGTGTAAAATAACAATAAAAATATAATGATGAATTTTATTTGGGTAGACTTTTATACACCGCGCATTGTTGTATTATTTGAAATAAATTAGATGTTCAACGCTGCCTTTAGGTTCCGGGCGGTTTGCATTGAAATATGTATTATCATAATATAAACTTAACTCCTTAACATCAAACAAAGCCTTCTAATCTTTTTCATAGACACAAACAGGACCTCTATAGCTCATTTAGATTAACGATTTACCACAAGTGACACAACAAAAAATGATTTTGTTTCCAGATGATAGATAGCACTGCTATAGTAAAATGCAAAAATTTAAATACTTATTAATTTGACATTAACAATACAGTTACTGACATAATTAATTGGCTTAATATGAATAATTTATTAATTAACCTTAGGAAAACCAAAGTAATGCATTTTCACCAAAAAATAAATATACCAAAAAATTGTGTTAACTATAACGACAAAGAAATAGAAGAGGTAAAAGTAACTGAGTTTTTAGGTATCCATATTGATAACCACCTTAATTGGAAACCACATATACAACCATTATGAAAAAAAAAATATGTGCCCATGCACTGTTCCAACTATCGAACAAAGTAAACAGAGATGCGTTACTGGTTGCTTATCACGGTCTAGTAGCTTCGGTTTTACGATACGGAATTATATTTTGGGGCAATTTTTTCGATAAATAATTAATATTTAGGGTAAAGAGCCACGTGTGGTCTGAAAACAGATGATAGCTGTGCGCCTCACTTTAAATTCTTGAAAATTCTTACATTGCTGGCGTTATACATATTAGAAACTGATATTTTCGTTAAAATAAATCAAAACCTTTTTGAAAAAATATCAACGGTACGAGATGTTTCAATTCGTAGTCAATACAAAAATTCCTTATGTAATGGGAAATGTAAAACTGCATGAATAAAAAAGAGTGTTCTGTGTATGGCCCAACGAATTTACAATATAATTCCCGACAACATAATTTTTTTTTCTTAATACAATTCAAGAAAACAATGAAATTACTACTTGTTGATAAATGTTATTATACTGTTGACAAATACTTAGATGACAAATTAATTTAGAATGGCATTGTTAAATTGTTACTAATTTGTATCTTGTCCATTAAGTACCGATCTGTAAGAGTGACTTAAAATAATTGACATTAATCGTACCAATTTTTTTTATTTATTGTTATTCAAAAAAGTAAAAAAATAGGTACGATTAGTTTTTTTATTAATTTGTACTAATTTAAATTTGATCACCATTATTTGTACGCCTCATGGCATAACATAGCGCTCTATTTCATCTAAGCTAAGATCTGTACTTTATAAACACCTATATTAACAAATAAATAAATGATTATGATTGTTAGGATTATTATGACAGTTGAATTTTAAAACAATTCCAGTTTCTACAACATTACAAAATACATATAATACAATAATTTGAAGTCGCACCTTTAGCAGACAGATCAATATGAACTCTGTTACTCGGAGTACCCTCCCCGACTGCTGTATGAGCTCGCACAAACACTTCATACTGCCTACCAGTTGATAGGCCTGATACTGGAAACGTTAGGTGACGGTGGGGTGTCTCTAGAGTTGATTCTACTCGATAGCTCTGTGGTGAACTTGTGCTGAAAAATATTAAAATGTTAGTTTGATTACGTCAAGTAAAGTGTAGCGGCAAAACAGTATATGTTCATTAAACTCGAAAGTGACACTGTAGCTCTATGTGATTATGACCTTCAACGACGCAGGACCGCTAACTTATGCACGTGCACTCAGCTTCGCTTTGTATTAAAATGTATGCATCTACTACGACCATGGTCACTCTGGGCACGAATGCGTGGCTAGTAAAGAAATGAACTGCGCAGCTATTGAGGTAAACCTCTCCTTGCACACCCTACGTAGCGTGGATGGTCGACTTAAAGTGAGTAATGGACACCTAATAGAATGGGTGCCTTTAAAGTGCTTCCACGAGTGCTTACTTCGATGAAACCTGGGTGCATCGTGCTTAAATGTATATTTTTTTTGGGATTTGACCATGTTCAGCAGCGGGCTCATTAATGAATTGGCTAAGTACGAGACAAGCTTACCTTGAAACCGGCTTGACATAAACAGTGTAATGTGAAATGTCTCCATTTGCTTGCTCTGGTCTCTTCCAACTGACGAGGAGAGAGGTTGGTGATGAAACTAACACTTTTATAGCTGAAGGTGGACCGGGCACTGAAATCAAAGCAAGAAAATCAAGGTTAGATATTTGAGTATGGAACGAAGAGACAACAATACCTTGGACTTGGAAAGGAAAATTTATCAAACTATTTGACAGGTTTTTTTTTGTAAAATTACTCATGTAAGCTCTGATTTCACAAAATAGCAGAAGTATGCAGGCTCAGATTTGTACAGACCAGGGAAGTATGATACAAAAAGGAGAAGGCCTATATCCAGTAGTGGGTGAAACAAGGCTGCCTATAATAATGATGATGATACAGGCTTATGCATGCCTATCAACGACGTACTCAATATTTCATAAATTCCACTTCCCATTGCACTTAATTTCCATTTCTATATTTTTTGACATTTAACGTTTTGTTTCGAATGTCTAGAGTTTCTCATAAGTTCGAAAGCCAATATAAATTTTATAGAGTTAGTACTTATATAGCAACTGAAAACATGGTAACTTACCATCCTGTAACGTAGTGCAAACGATGGGATAAGAGAAAGGCCCCAGCCCGTAGTTTGAGAAGCCTGTCACCTTCACTGTATAGTTGGTGTACTTCAGAAGAGCTTGGAGATACAGTTCCGTGTGTGGGGAGCTTATGTTCTGCCAGGGTTCGTCTGCAATGTTAAAGTTGAAAGGAGTAGTAACTATAGCAATTTAGTATAGCTTTTTGTGAAGAACTTTTCCACACGATAATAAATTATATATTTCTACTAAAAAGCAGCGTGGCTGTGTTCCGGCTTAAATGTCATGGGTTTGCATTATAATCAGAGATTGGATATTCGGATGCATATTCACCTAAAGTTGAGATGTTGGCTAATATGGAATGCGCTTTTGTATCGAAAAAATCTTACTTTAACGACACACACACCCCTCTTACACCCTACATACACATATTTGCATCGGGGGTTAAACATTACTTTTAAATAAACATGCATCTGAATAGTTATGCAATCCCAGAATACCGAGGTTTTTTTTTAAAATAAATATTTTTTTAGAAGTCGCTTCTATACTATATACTTGACTAGTTATGCATTCCCGGTGTTCCTGGCATCCCAGGATTTTTTTACAAAAAAATATATATTAAGGAGCCGCTTCCATGCTTTTATAGCTAAAAATTAAGTTTAGGTAAATATGGATCCGAATATCCGATCTCTGGTTATAATAGGCCCCTGAGACAATTTAAGCTTTTTCTCTTAGGTTGGGAAAAAGCTTAAATTAGTACATACCAGCTAATAAAAATTCCTTAGCGTTGCTGGTGCTTTTTATTGATTGTTCACTCTTTGAGGTAAAATATTAAAATGGTTGGCTAAGCATAATGAATGTTCCAAAACAGTAAGTCCCTACTTACCTTCAGTGCTATAGTATACGGAGTATCCAAGCAAAGATGTTCCGTGAGAAGTGATGGGCTGCCACGCGACCCTCAAAGATGATGATGATACTCCTCGACACTCTACTCCTGATGGTGGTAGTTCTGGTGCTGAAATCAATGACGAAAGAGTAGCAATTATTCTATACTATCAAAATATGACGTCTATTTCATGTCCGACATAACTATAAGAAAAGGATTTCTTGATTTATTTGGAAAGATCTCATTCGATTTTAGTATGACGTGGAGATTGCTCTTTTTGTGAGAAATAGTAGTGAGGTTTTTATTTCGGCATACCTTTAATATGCTACTTAACAACTTCTATAAAATTCTTTACAACATCTTACCTCCTTCTCTCGTAGTTTGGTAAACCGGCAATGAGAACGGTCCATTGCCAGCTGAATTGAAAGCGCTTACAGATACAGCGTACCTGAAACAATCGTAATAGTGCATCTACTATGAGCAAATATTTGGCCTTGATAATTGAATGTCCTCCTCAATCCTCACCTCATATTTTTGAGCAGTCCAGTGAGTGTCGTTTCTTGTTTACCCTTTCTTGACATCACTTTTACCATCTTAGTATGGGTGTCATTGGGAACTGTAAAATGAACAAAAACTGATATGAGCACTTAAATGCCTAAGTAGGTACTTATACGAAAATATGATAGACAAAATGCTAATGAGAAAACTATATTCAATGCTCTTATTACCAGCACGCGTAGAATGAGCACCGTAGAAACGGTGGACTAAATGGCAAATTGTGGAATCTTCAGCTTGATGTCAAAAATAAAGAAATAAAATATCACTTCGGATAGAAAGAGATATTATGTCTACCCTTCGTAGAGTAGAAATAGAAGTGGTCAAGCAATTCTTCCTAGACAATTCCTGCACGCGTAGTAACGCGTGCAGGAATTGTCTAGGAAGAATCTTCTGAGCCGTCATTGTTAATAAACATTTAGCCTAATCATCTCATTAATTTCCCTGTTTAAATCAAATTACCATATTAAAGAAAGAAGACCCAAATATTGACGGTTATATAAGAAGTTTCTCCATTAACTGCCTCGTTGGTCTAGTGGTCGCTACCGCTATTGCTGAGCATGAGGTCCTGGGTTCGATTCCCGGGTTGGTCAAAATGTTATTGGGTTATTCCATCTGGAATTTCTCAGTAGCAGCCCGCAGTTTGGATTTGTGCCCAATGGCAATTGGCTCGCCCCTCGTTACATGGGACTTAAACATAAGTGGCAAAATGTGGGTGTACTATAGGAGCACCTCTGCTTAACCCTTCGGGGAATACAGGCGTTATGTTATGTGTGTGTGTTTCTCCATTAATATTCTTCCTACCTGGATCTCCACTAATCCTTGGTACAGTTTTTACATGATATCCTTGTAGCTGTCCATTGTGGCTCTCTCTAGGTGGTGGGAGCCATGACACAACCAACTCTCCAGGGTTGTCAGTTTGCTGGACTTGAACACCAAGTGGTGTTGATGATGGAGCTGAAACAGTCAAATTATTTATTAGAGTTAACAAGAAATAGTTGAAAATATTGGAATATTTCTAGCCCTTTGTTATTATTTATTTATTAAAACTTTATGCACAAGTAAAAAAAAAATAATACTGTACAAAGGCGGACTTAATGCCTGAGGCATTTTCTACCAGTCAACCTTAGGGTGATGCAGAGACAAAACATGGCAGGTGCAACATAAGGGATCGATAACTTGAAAAATAATAAATACTAATACATAGATACATACATACATATAACGAAAATAAACTTAGTCAAGGGAAATAACGATAGGAAGAGGAGAAAACGAATCCAGCAAATCAGCGCTGGAATGATTCTGCCAACTTCTTACGAATATGTTCACGTGCCTTCCACTTAAAAGATAACCGACTGGTTGCCGTCCTGATGCTCAGAGGGAGCGAATTCCAAAGAAAGACCGCCTGGACAAAGAAAGAAGAGTGAATGAAACCAGAGCAGTGAGAAGGACATCGTAGAAGACGATTGTTGGTGGAACGAAGATTTTTACTATGCGCGGAGCATAAGTATTGAACATTTGTAGTGAGGTAAGAAGGAGAAGTAGGTTTGTCGAGAATAGAAAACAACATACACAGAGCCCTCAACTCTCTGCGCTGACGAATGGGTAACCATTTTAAAAGCAACCGGTGCGCGGACACATGATCGTACTTACGAAGATTGAAAACGAATCGAATGCAGTTATTTAGAAGGCGGTCAAGTTTATTGAGGAGATTAATGCTTGCGCTCATAAAAAAATATATGACTACCCTGTATTCTGCGTTACACTATTCCAGATGTAAGCTAAAGCCTGGTTCAGATTGAATGAAGTACCGATGCGTAACGGCCAGTTTCTTTTTTGTTGTTTATTTTTATTTTCACTGCGATCTGAATTGGTATCAGATGAGCTAAAATAACGCAGTGACACATATCCACTTGGCTCAGTCCAGTATAACACCATCCTTGAAGAAACTAATTGAGGATTAATCAGACCTGAGTAAACTCTTATTTTTTGTAATCTGAGGGACAATTCTCGTATTTTACACACCTTCACATTCATCTTTAAGGCTTACTTAGATTTTACTCAAGCTTAGTACAGTAAGCGATGCAAACGAATATGACTAGATTTTGAACATTATAATTAAGGGAATTTATTGGTGTTCTGATTTCTTGAATATGAGTATTTATCAAATGTTTTCGTTTTTTAAATAAATGAGATCGTGTAACGTTACCATCTTGCTGCGTACTAAAATGTACAGGCTGCGTGTATGGACTCAGATCCACTTGGTTGCCAGACGCGACCCTCACTCGGTAGTCCATCGCTGGTTGAAGATCTCTCAGATCTATATTCTGACGTACATCGTTCTCTTGTCTGAAAGGGATAAATAAGATTGTTGTTACGATTGAGAAACTATTATTTTTTCAGCTAATTTATTTGATATTTGCAAAAGAGTATTTGCAGGAACAATACTATGTTCATTAATTTTTTGTTACAAAATACGACAATGACGGAGATGTAAAAACTGGTTCATAGTTCAATATTATGACGATGATTGTTGATGAGTTCATGGTCTTATGCGGAAAACACGTATCGGAAATCGTAAAGTAAGACGCCCTCAAGCTAGGTAGAGCGACGATCTGCGCAGGAGGGTTGGCAGCAGCTGAATGAGAGTAGGCCCTAGTTGAATGGCGTGCGATTGAAAAGACCTATGTCCAACAGTAGACTGCTATATAAGCTGATCATGATGATAATGATGATAAATAAGCAAACACAGGATAGAAAGCCCTCACGCTAGGTGAGCGGCGATCTTCGTAAGTTATCTGGTTAGCTGGATGAAAGTAGCCAAGATGAAAATGAAGGTACAGTAAACTCCTTACCTAGTAATATTGATGCTCTTAGCACTGTCCCACATCATAAAATCGTTGGTGGTGTACTGCATCGTGTAGTATTGCACGTGAGTGCTGATGGTGTCTCGCCAGGATAGCTTCACTGAGTTACTGGTGACTGAATCTACTTGCAAGTCTAGGGGAGGTGTTGGTGGTTCTGTAAGTGGAATATATATTTGTTAGCTTTGGATTAGTCCATAATAAAATTATGTTTATTTTGTTAATTGATTATACTTAAACAAAACTTTTGCTCGCCAGGTTTTTTTTAACAAGACGAGTTCAAAATGTGACAAAATTTTAATTCACTTGAGCAGTAGCATATTTTCTTATTTCATACAATCTTTTCAGCCGTCACCTCAATATTCAAACCGAAATGAAACGAAAACGTTTCGAAATAAAACAGTAAAATGTTCCTTATTCTTTCGCAATGCCAAACCATAACAACCTTAGCCTTTAATAATTAAACTAACCTAACTAACCTAACCTTTAATAATTAAACTCAAACTTAAAGCATTTATTGCAAATAAACCAATTACAGGCACTTTTGAATTGCCAAGGGGTCAGTCAGTCAGAAAAATGAAGCTAGTTGCCCATTCCAAAGCGTATTCGGTACCTATGCAGAAGAACGGGCAAGAAACTCCATGAACACTCTTTTAAATCATCAATTCATCATATAGTAACAAAAAAAAGATGGCTACATCATTCATGTTGAAATTATACATGTGAGAATGATGTAGAAAGACGTGCACGTTAAAAGCGTCCGTAATAAAAAATATAAAAACAATTCAAAAATTAAAATAAGCCGTGGCAGCCAAGAGATGACCAATCCCTACTGACGGCGCCCGTTCACGAACATGACGTATGGATCAGCACCATTCAGCTCAACCAAGGGAACTTAATGATCCAACACACACGCCACCACCAGCGAGACATTTGATTGAGCATGACATACTCTCAGCCGCCAGGGCACATTCAAGTCAATAAAAGACGAACCTAGTAAATAGTGGGTTTATATTACAATTATACATTGTTAAGAGATTGAATTTATACAATGCAAAGATAGTTTTTACAATCTTCAGCAGCTCCAACAGTAGTTTCAAATGCTAATCAATTATTTTATGCGCCCTTGTGGAGCAGGACCAGCGTTGAGCCAAGCATTTTTATCAGCGATGTAATCCCCCAACTTATAATATGCTTGGCTGCATAGTGTGCGTTTTATACAAGATTTGAATTTAGTTTCATTCAGTTGAAGAATATGGGGAGGTATTTTATTGTAACATTTTAAACAGTACCCCATGAAGGGTTAGTCTACTTTAGCGAGTGTGAAACCGGGTTAAACTAATTGGTCCCTCTTTCTTGTTCTATAGTTATGTCTTTCACCTCTTTTACTGAAAAGATTTAAATTAAAGCAAGTGAAATAATAGGATTAAATTCTAACTAACCAAGTATATCCAGATGCACGTTGTAAGCTGCAACCCCAAAAGGATTACTCGCACGGCACTCGTAATTACCACCATCTCTGCTCTCCACATAGTTTATGTTGACCAAACTGTTCAGACCGTTGTGCGTCATCGTCTCTGATACTGTGAACCTGAAATTGTAAAACAAAAGATTTGCGTCTTCCAAACAGAAGCGAATCAGGCTGAGTTGTCATTTTGAGTCATTTCATCATCAGCCTACAGCAGTTCACTGCTGGACATAGGCCTCTCCAATTGCACGCCATTTAGCTCGTTTCTCAGCAACTCTCATCCAGCTGCTACAAGCCACCCTGCGAAGAACCTAGCCTGAGGGCATCCTACCTTACGTTTGCGGATTCATTTTGGTAACTCAAATCCTCCCATTGGGCCCAGCGTCATTGAAGAAAAGTGTAGATGTCCTTCTTATTATTATTTATTTATTTGTCAGATAACATGATCCATTAAGGTTAGTAACACAGGAGCTTATAAAATATGTTAGTAGGTAAAGAATTACACAGCGCCATCTTTGGAATAGCCGTATTACTACGGTTACGGATTCGTTTCATTTTGGGTTGAAGAAATTTTCTTGGATTCTGAACAAAATGCTGGGTCGCTTCTATACTATAAAGATTCGTTGGCGAGTCGAGTAGGGCTCTATTTGGTCCTGATGGCAAGCGTTAGATGGCGCTACTATTTAAACACAGCGGGATGCTGATATTGTGTAACTGTGATGGTTTATATCTTCAAAATATTTTTATAAAATGTACCTTATTTACATACCTATAATTAAATCAAAATTACCTTGACGACGTAAAGTCAACAGGCTTCCCGTCCAGAGACCACTTGACTCTGATAGGGTTGTCGCCCAACGGTCTGCAAGTTAGGGTCACTTGTAGACCCATCTTAGTTGTCAAATTAGCACCGACTGACTCGAAGTGCACCGGCTCTAGAAATAATTTTAGAATCTTTATGGCCCATAGTACATAAATTAAATGAATATGAAGAAAAATAAATTATGTCTTCATTGACTTAACTATTAAGCTTTTCGGTAGCTTCTATCAGTCCAATACTCAATTTTTAACTTTCCATCATTGTTATCGCTGCTAGAATGTCTCTTTATCTAGGCCCTCAGCTCTGTTATTTTGTCCGTTGAATGTTTTCGCAAATATAAATTATAATTTGTTTTTTTTGCAGACAAGAATGTTCCTAAGAACCAATATTGTTCTTAGAATCGGATCAAAAGAAACGTATATATGTCAAAACAAACAGCTAATGAGCTAGCATTTTTATCGTAGGTAAGGACTTATAAATGAGGAGTTGAGTAAACAAGTCTCATGTTTCAACCCCACGTACACTTAATTGCACAAATCGATCAACTTGATTGATTGACCAAATATTTAAGCACGCACATTTTTGTCAACCGTATAAAAGTGTTTGCTTTCACAATTTTCATTTAATGCTTGCTTATATTTCAGTGATTGCATAATCATATCAGCCTATAAAGTTCCCACTGCTAGAACATAAGTCTCCACTCTGTATGAGGGAACGGGCAATAATCCACCTTGTGGGCCCGGTGCAGGATGTCACAGGTCTTCGAATTGGTTTTAGGACAAGCCGGTTTCCTCACGATGTTTTCTTTCACGTGATTCCATATTTGTAATGAATTCCTTTGTTTTTTCAATAAAATTGATTTGGTAGTTCCTGTAGCCAATCATTGTATCTCAAATACTCTTCACTTATCGTTTAATAAGAACATAACATCACGCCCATATCCCCCGGAGGGCTAAGCACAGGTGGATGCACACACAAATAGCGGTCCGTACACAACACAACCAATCACAAACTAGTAAATATCACGTTAGTAAGTAAATTGCATGGTGTACGGACTACCATTGGCAAAACTAGTGCTGTGATATTCTCGCTACTCAAACTCATTGGTGATTTGAGTTTGTAACACGATACTTTTGATTAACGTCGTGGACGTGGCTTTAGGCTCCTTCTTGTTTGAATTTTGTAATAGACAAAACACTTTAAACACTTTCTCAATAACTAAATCTGAAATACTTACTATTAACACTGATCCACAAATTCTTATTAAGTGCATCCCCAACTCCATTTTCCACGTTGCACGCATACATGCCTTCATCGGAGAGAGACACCACCTCAATAATAAGGGTACCGTTGGGGTAGCTCATGACTCCACCACCGGCTAAGTCAAGAACTGGACGCCAAATCCCTAGGGTAGCTGAAAAATTAAGTAAATTATTATAGGTCATTTTGATGTGAGGCAAGTAAGATTTAGCTCGGTTGACTCGTCGATTAACTATAATTATCGTAAAATATCCTTGCTATTCAGAGTCGCTACTTAAATAATCAATCATTTACATTGATTGAAAAGTATAATATTATGCTTAAAATCAAAAATATTACAGATTGGGATCATTTCAATTTGGTTGACATGTGCACATTAAAGTTAACGATAGATATTTTTTTGTGACCTTTCTGAGTTAGTCCCTGCAATAAGCTGATGATAACGATGAAAGAATACAAAACTCCATGAAAAAATATGGTACATGCCATTCAAAAGTTCTAGAAATTATAAGTGTGTTTCGTTAGTTTTGCAATAACATTTGAAACTACAGTTAAAAATATATGCGAAGTTTATGAATAACAATTTGTTTGACACCAGCTTAAATATGGAATTCCAGTAGTACAGTTCCAATTTGCCAATACCTATGAATGAGAACCGGCCGTTTCCCAAGAGTGTATCCAATTGATCGTGCGTAAATATTTCACCTACCATCCCTTTTCATCCAGTGTATCTGTGGCGCCGGGTAACCGTTTGCGTTGCAATACACTACGCCTCGTTGTCCCAAAAGTAACGACGTGTTTGTTGGTTCTTCTATCCATTTTGGTGCAACTGAAAACGAAATGTTTTTAAAATCCATCTGTAAATTCCATGTTTTTGCTTACTATTAAAACTGATTGGTCAATTGTGATGCGTATTAAAATTAAAAAAAATAACATTATTAACGTCAAAATTAAGAAAATTACTTGGGAAGATTTATTTATATTTAATTGCATTATCAAATTGCACTCATTCGGGTGGGTCACTAGTTTGCTATAATAAATCTGTTGTAAAACCTAGATTATAATAATACCAGGTATTGGCAATCACTAAAATTGTGTCATTCAATAAATACCATTTTAATAAAAAAAGTATTTTTATTAATCAAGTTTTGAATAGTACTTCTGTGTTCAGATTAAGATTTTAACCAAGCTTTTGAATACATACCATTAATATAGAGGTCTGCAGTCTGGTTTACTTTACCGACGTGGTTGGTTGCTATGCACGTGTATTTTCCACAATGTTCTAAAGATACACGTTTTATTATTAAAACGCTGAATAACTCTGAACTTCTTTCTGTTATCTGAAAACAAAAGAAGGTGTTACTCTAGGGGACATACTGGGTCAAATAATATTTTTTTTGGAATGGATCATAAAAAATACTAGGTACTGGTTATTACTGAGCAGTGGTGGCGCAAGTGATAACGGACCTGACTTACGAGTTGTATGTAGGTCGTGGGTTCGAAACCAGGCAGGAGCTTTACTTTGTGTTAATAATTTCATCACCGCTGCTCTCAAAACGGTGAAGGAAAATGTCGTGAGGAAACCGACATGTCCTAGAATCAAAAATTCGAAGACATGTGACATCTACCAACCCGCACTGAGCCCACATGGTAGATTATAGTCCACTCCCTTTTGAATAGGGTAGGCCTGTGTCCCAGCAGTGGGAACATTATAGGCTAGTTATGAATAGTTATTACTAGAGATTTGATTAAACTTTATTTGTTTGTAGCAACAAAACTGATTAAATAACTAGTGAAAAAAATCATCACAAAAATGTAAATTAAAATACATTTCGTTACCTTCAAACTAGCAGGAAGTTTTTTCCCATCCTTCAACCAAGAGAAGTAAATAGGTGGATCTCCGCCAACAATATTGCAAGTAATTTGAACTATCTGGCCTTCTTTCAGTCCAGTACCAACACGAAGTTCATCTAATTCTGGTGCTTCCACAACTTGGATTTCAAATGACCTGGAATATTACTACATTACACACTGAATTTCATAAGATCAACGAATATGAGTTTTCTTTCAATTTGGGTGGGACAATATTCCAGTCACAATCAAAACAAGCTTGCAACTGTTGTATCATGCTATGAATGCAAGAGATTCATAACATCGACGAGCTTTGAACACTACCCTGTCCCGTTCATGTACTCATCATTTAAGGAACTATATTTCAAGATTAACGTTTGTGAGAATATCGGTAAATTCCTCATTGTATTGTAAAACAATATTCATTTCTTAAAAAAAATAGAACCCTGGGTGGTAATATCAATGTTCGGAATCAGAATGACTCTCTCGTAATTGTATTGTTTTTTATTTTTCGTTGTTTCCGAACGGAAATAAGTATTACCTTCTAGCCATTTCCCCCGAAGGACTAAAAAGTATACACGTATAAGTATCTCCATTCTCCTCTTTGACAATTCTTGCAATATTCAGTACACCATCAGCTCCCGATTCAAAGAGCTGTCTTTTCTTACGTTTTCTTCTCGTGTTTTTACTGTTGTTTGAAGTTGTAGAATATGTTCGTTTATATCTTGAGTGCTGGGGAAGTGTTGAGCTGATGATCTTCTTGCCTTTGTGTTCCCATTCTAGTTTGCTAAAATAAAAAAAGGCTTATAAACAGTAATACATCCATGCTGATGTCGGCTACGGTGGCTATTCCTGTTTCTAACGATTATAGGTTGCGACTTGCGGGCATGTGTTCTGATGTGGCTAATGTAATCTATCTTGGCAGTGAAGGTACAGTGCGGAATATAAACATTATATTCATAATTACAGTTAATTTCCGAAGGGGTAGGCAGAGGCTTCAATATTAAACCGATTTTGCCAGTGATAAATAAGTACCATGTAATAGTGAGCGATTCTATTGCCGTTAACCAGACACAAATCCTCCGGACTGCTACCAAGACATTACTGAGACAGCCCGTTTAGTATACTTTAGTTATTTTCATAGTGTGATGTCGTACGGTATTCTGTTGTGGGGAAATGCCGCCGATATCCAGACAATTTTCGTTTTACAAAAAAGGGCAATTCGTTCTATCTATAAATTAAGTCCCAGACACTCCCTCAGAGATAAATTTAAGGAGATTAATATAATTACTGTGCCTTCTCAGTATATTTATGAAAATCTTTTGTATGCACATAAAAATATTAATCTGTTTAAAAAATACAGTGATATCCACAATATAAATACTAGAAACAAACACAAATTTATTGTTCCTACAACCAGGCTCAAGAAAATAGGTGGCTCGTTTAGATGCCAATGTATACGCTTTTATAATAAACTTCCTAGCCACATTCAAGATCTAAGCTTTAATAAATTCAAATCTTTTATAAAACGGAAACTATGCCAGAAAGCCTATTATACTGTGAAAGACTATATTGAGGACAAAAAGGCTTGGGATTGAGCTGCTCCAATAAATTTACACGGTGAATGTTGATTTTAATTTGCTAGCTATTTTAGACATGAATATTTACTGTAAAAAGTATTATATTATTTTCATTATTGAGAACATGAGGACTATGTGGGTCATTGTTTCAGTTATATTCTTGATCTGGCAGTTTAAGTAGTTTATGCGGCCTACCCAAATGTCCTTTCTTTGGTATTGTTCGTCGAATCGTTGAGCTCCTTAAGTTCTGAGTTGAGCTGCACGGTTACTGACAAATGCGTGCACTAACTGGACAGGTCCACTTAACCTGTGTGGTTCTTTCCTCAAAAGACCATTTCAGACACCAATCTACATGGTTCTCAAACATTATGTCCGATTTTTTTATATACACATTGACATTGTTGAATTTTATATACACAATGACATGAGTATTTACTTGTAAAGTAGTATGTTATTTTAATTATTGTGAATGTGAGGATTATGTGGGTCATTGCTTTTTTTTTCGCAGTTAATTTTGATCATGATCTGGCAGATTGAGTAATTTATGTGGCCTACCCAAATGTCCTTTCTTTGGTATTGTTCGTCGAATCGTTGAGCTCCTTAAGTTCTGACTTCCTGAGTTGAGCTGCACGATTACTGACAAATGCGTGCACTGACTGGACAGGTCCACTCAATCTGTGTGGTTCTTTCCTCAAAAGACCATTTCAGATACCAATCTACATGGTCTTCACATGATCTGACCAAGATTATGTCTGGACTTTAAAAGAGACTGTGACCTCTGAGTTTGTTTCGGCCTTTCTTCTCAGAGTAGTCAGATAGGAAACGCCGACCTCATCTAGTTTAAAAATATGATTGACGTGTAAAAGTGTTTGTACAAACCTACTTACAGAAATAAAATCATTTATCATTTATCATTTATCATTTACTAATGGAAAAACCCAATAAAAGTTTGCAGAGCCTGGAAATCGAACCTTATAAGACCATGCTCAATAAGCACGCTTAGGACGACCTAAGCGTGCTTACGCTTAGGACGACCTAAGCGTGCTTATTGAGCATGGTCTCAAATGGACATAAATTATAATGTATCAATACTAAATGAGCCAAATACTTTATGAAAGAGGATTAAGCTAGTCATCAAACTAATTAAACAAAACGTTAATGGTAGATAGTCAGGTCAAAACAAACAACAGTCTGGTCATCGATTATGGATTGATAGCCATTGCGCTGTCATTCTGGCTAACCTGCAATGCGTAGTACTAGATATACATAGACATCATAAAATGTACCTGATTGGGTATCCATAGTAAGGACACCTCAGTTTCAATGACTCTCCACTCTGAACTTTTATTGGTGGTAGTGTTCTGATGTAGGGTGGTCCTGAAAAAGAAAACACATTAAATACCGTACAAGTGACCTAAACGGTCTGGAATGGTGTTTCTTATAATTGGAGAGAATTTGAAAGAACATAAAACTACACTAGCTTCTGCCCGCAACTTAGTCCACGTGAAATTTATGGTTTCAGTATAAAGTATATCCTATGACAGTCTACAATAATGTAGTTTTTTTTTGTGAAAATAAACCATATCAATTCATTTCAATATTAACAGATTACATGTTACAAACAAACAATTTTACCTCTTTAAAATATTAGCTTAGATTTTGTGTATCACAAGCCGCCACAGTTTTAACTATTGCAGCTATCATTGTTTAACATTGTTTGTCTTTGAATGTATTTTTTTTGTTCCCAATAAATGATTATTATAACTATCATATAAAAATAAAAGAAAACTATCAGATATACATTTTTATCGCAGCTTGTTTGTAATTCACAAAATTACATTTGTGTTTTTGTTATCTTACCAAAAACATCAATTCTAGCCGAATGTCCAGTGCTGGTTTCTCCTTCAAAAGCGAAGCATGTATACAAACCACCATCTTCAACTCTAGACCTGGATATATTAAGCTGGGAGACCACACCAACTCCTGATGGTGACATCATTTGACCAAGAGTATATCTGAAAAATGAAAAAAGTGAAGGAGTGGAGGAGTTGGAGAGTAGTTTAGGGAGTAAAGATAAGGTTAATGTTCAAGATCGTAGATAATACTATTAATTTAAAATTAAACTTAAATCTTAGAGGAGGCTACCTCGTGTACTGAATCATTCGCACAATCCATCGAACAAACATGGCAACAGTTTGATATTGACATCGTCTTTATTTTATACCAGTATGAGACTGCAAATCGGCAAATATGTGCGTGTGAACAATCTCCGGTTAATAGGAGCGACGACACGTGCAGGATAGCAGATGAATGAGAGTAATCGAGGATTGAGTTAAATGGTGAGCGGTTGTAGAGGCTTATGTTCAGTAGTGATTGACTATAGTCGGATGATGATGAAGAGTCAATTTTTGTAGTTCAAATGTTGCAACTTACGTGCGATTGATCGTACGAAGCAACGAGATCTTGAAGTACGTAGCAAGGGCATCACTACGTGTACGTTCAGATGAAGATTGATTTCTTAATTAATCGCTATACATGTTACGTATGAGTAGATGAAGCGTGAGGCGTTTATAGATTATAATTAATATATAATTGAATATTATGGTGAAGCTGAAAGACGATCCGACGAGTTATATAATATTAATATCTGTATTATTAATTCTCCAGGAAATACCCCGCTAATCTGCTAGTATAACATAGTGCCTAGTACTATATTTAACTAAGATTCTTATTACAAAGATGGAAATATACAAAAATATATCTAGACTTGCGGATAAATCAACTACCGATCTATTCGTGGGACCTTTGTGTAGCTACTACTTTAATTCCAATCAACTGTTCATAAGACCTAAAAAATATGTTGAAATCTCTCTCTCGCATTAATGCCTTATTTGTTTAGGAGCCCCTACAAACTAAAAATTGATTCTAACTGAATATAAATATTCATAGGAAAAATTTTTAGGACTCGATTATATTATATTGAAACTGGTTCATGTTTTTTCTGCTACGCCAGGGCTAGCAAAACTAAAGGTTCTGTATTTATTATTTTTTAACATAGAATTTTATTCTAAAACTTGATTAAAAATAAAAGCTTTGATCCGCGCAGTTCTCTTAAAAAAAACACATAGCATACTCTACAGAAATACAAATGCCTTTTTTTTTTTTATAGAAACATTTATGCCCATGTTCACTAACGTCAAGTTTAGGAACGCTTAGCTAAGTAACGTCAAACGTAAGCTGTTTCACGATTCGTTTCTCAACAGGAGACTGCACAAAAAAGATTTAAAATCTACATTTATGACACTTGTCTGCAGCTTTTTCAGCGTTTTTTAGCGCTAAGGAACTTCGTAATATATGTACACATTACGTTTAAATGTCCCATAGTGTTAGTAAAATTGGGCATGAAAGACGTAACTAGCGGTACCTAATTGTAATTGAATCTATTTCAACCTGTGAGTTTTTTTATTCCTTATTTTATATTTATTTCAATCAACTTTGGATCATACAAATTAAACTAAATATTAATAGTATGTACATCTAAATAAAAATAAATAAAATAAAAAAGAAAGAATGAAAATACTCATAGGTCATCAAAAAATTCGTCCGCATCGCTTTCGACAGGAAAAGTGCCCAAAACCTGTGAGTTCAACAAAAAATTGTTTTGACGCAACCATTCGAACTATCTGTTTCAAATTATTCGAACGATGTAATATACTGTGTATACATACCTGTGAGTGTGACTTAGTGAAATACCTAAATGTAGCACACCATGTGAAAGACTATATCTAGTGTTAGACATGGACTTGTTTGTTTGGTTGACGTTTCCGAGACGTACATCAATCGAGAAATACACACATCAACACGGTCTAGGGATATTTTTAAAAAAGCGAATTACTATCAATGTGTTAATTATTTATATGACATGTATATATTTAAAAGATACGTTATTTAATATTCTACCATTTTTTAATAATGGTTAAGGTACTTAGATTAAAATTTCAGGATTTTATGGAAAAAAATGAAGCATAGACGGAAACCGTATATGAATTAACTTTTAATTTGTGAGTAAAAACTGAAAAAAATAGAAAAATCATTTAATTTGTGTTTATAAACTTGAAGTTAGTAGTCTGAGAAAGCGCCCATGATGTTCATAACACATCGGCAACGATTCGGCATGCTCAGAACAAGGTTGTCAATGTCTTGCTGCGGAATATTGTCCCATGTCCTTTTGAGGTGCGCAAAAAGTTGATCTTCTGTAGCCAGATTTTCAGGAACTTCCTTCAGAGCTCTTCTTTGCAGCATATCCCACGCATGCTCAATGGGATTTAGATCTGGCGATTGAGCAGGCCAGTCTAAGGCCCTAACATTGTGTGTATGTAACCAAGCTGCTACCGTTCTCGCCGTGTGTACCCGGGCATTGTCGTGCATGAGCAGGAAATCTTGCCCCATTTGTGTTCTGTGGGGCAAGATTACGGGCCCCAGCACCTGTTGGACGTATCGTTCTGCCGTCATATTGCCCCGCACCCAAACGAGATCCATCCGTCCTCCAAGACGAATTCCTGCCCAAACCATAATTGTTCCTCCTTGGTATGGGTGAACTTCCTGAGGGTTCTGAAGACGGCTCCATCGTCCAGGAACTCGCCAAACACGCGTCCGTCGTGAATCTGGATGGAAGCCGAACCTGGATTCATCCGTGAACAGCACACTGGACCATTGCTCACGGCCCCAGTCCACGTGGTTCCGAACCCATTCTAACCGTCGTCCACGATTGCCTCTCCGTAAGGGTGAGACCCGGAGTGGTCTACGAGAGCGTAGATTGCTTTCATGCAGGCGCCTTCTTACAGTTTGGTCACTTACAAGCACTTGGTGTTCCACTCGCAGCCTTTGGACCAATTGAGTCGCCGTTGCATTTGGTTGAGCTCGCGCAGTAATTTGCAAAAATCGGTCTTGTCTGCGGGTAGTGATGCGACTTGGCCCCCGGTGCCTCTCCGCTACTTCACCTGTGGCACGATAGCGTGTCCACAATCTTGAAATTACATTTTGGTGGGTCCCTATGGCCTCAGCAACTTACGCTGAACAGACCCAGCTTCCAGCATTCCCACAGCTCATAACATCTCCGCCCTCGTCAAATGTTGGCGTTGCATGGCTACAATACCTCAATTTTAACTTTATCTTTCGTTTAAAAATGAAAAAAAACTGTAACTAAACGTAATTCGTATTGTTTTCTAAATTTCGCACAAATGAAAAATCCTTCTCCTACACATCAAGACATTTTTATGCCACCGAAATAAAAGAATTTTCAAAAATTTGAATTTGGAATTAGTCTGAGATAAATTACAAACAAATCGGTGTATAAAAGATTCCAATGCGGCCAGTACTTTTCGAGGTATTTAATTGAGTATGAAATATCCCTAGACCGTGTTGATGTGTGTAGATGGACAGACAACACTGTGGTTTCTAATACGGAGATCTACTTTGACATTGCTAAAAAGTAAAACTGTAGGAAACCTTGAAGGAGATAATAATAATCTAACATATCATAACATCACGCTTATTTAGAATAATATACAGGGTGGCATACATCAACGCACAAACTGTTACCATCCTAAAAATATGTTTGCTGGTCCATACATTTTGACTGCATAGACATTGCACTTTTCTATGAAACAGCAGATTTTTGTTTTGATAACCGATGAAAAATTTCTACGCTAGGGGTTTATGGTTACATAATTCATGGTTATAGTTTGCGCGTCGATGCCAACCTGTATATTTTTTTAAAATAAAATGTGGGTATACTAACATACACCTCATGTTAGTAAGTACATCAACATTCCACTAGTTATGTTATACAATATCCGATGTAATGGAGGTTGATCCTATTCCCATTAACTGGGCACAAATTCAGATAGAGGGCAGCTACTGAGAATTTCCCAATACGAAACCCCATTAACTATTGCCCGTCTTGGGAACTGAATCCACGAAGCACTCTCACATATATTCATAATATTTTCTACACATTCAGAATCAGTTTTTGTTTTGGTAAATAATAATTAGGTACGTAATTTTTTTAATCTTTATTTTATGTCTTTACTTTGATTTTGCACGCTCCCTTTGCCGATGTATTGTTTAGTAATCGAATGTAAGAGAGCGCTTTAACTTCCATAATACAAGTTTAACTTAGCTTGGAGGTAATATAAACGATTTAATGAAGATGACGTACGAATGAACGAATTTATTTTTTCTTCCTATTCTCCTTTCAGTTTTAGTCTTACCTTTGATCAGTATTAGATGATATAACAACACCATCTCTCTCCCAAATAAATCTTGGAGGTCTGTCCGCAGTTGCCGTACATTGCAGACTAACCTGAAAATTTTCAAAATGATTAGAACGTCTGCAGAGTTCTCATATCTGCAGTGAAGAGTCTCTTCAAGTCGCTGATCCAGAGGAGTTAATATTGGTTAGAATTTTTCAGACAAGCTCGAAATAGAAAGTGTAGCCCCAAAAATCTAAAGTTATTGAAATATCTACAAAAACACCACTAAGAATACCTTCTCACAAATACCTGTTGTAGTGAATGGTTGTACGAGAATACTAGGTTATTTGGTATCGGGCACAGCGTTAGCAAATCCATTACGTTGCCAATTACTGTCTGGATTGCTGACCATAATTTATTGTTATTAGCAGAGGCAGAGAGGAGGGCTAAATATCTAGTTGCCATCTAGGACTGATACTAAACAAGAAGTGGCGTATTCTTTGACATGTATTCTATTCGTCCTGTACCTTACGTACAGTATCCGTTGATAAGACTCATCTACTTTTGGACAGAGATTTTCACATAGCTGCACAAGCATGAGTAATATTCAGGTACATACTGTAGTCGCGTTAGTAGTTGCTATACCTTTTTAAGTTTTTATGATGAAGCTTTTATTAACATACCTCTTCACCAGGAGTGACAACTTTCTCACTAAAATGTTGAGTGATAATTATATTGCCGGATCCTAGATCCCTTTTATGTCTTATAAACTGGACTTCTGAAATACATAACAAAATTAATTAAGCTCCGCTTTCCCCATTTTAAGTTCTATTGTTTTCATCGAAGTTGAAATAAAGCTGAATTTTGTTGATATTCGCCTTGAAGAGTTTTAGTTCGGATGGCAGACCAAAGACGGGGAATTTTGACTCCAAATTTAGTGTAAAGTAATTAAATGTTTTGGTGAATAAACGTATCTCAACCTTAAGATAGTTTGTACCACTTTTATGTCATTAGTTCTTATTTTTAATTCAAATTAAAATCTTTTGTGTTTTAAATTTAGCTGGAAGAATTGAAAAATCCAGAGAATAACATTCAGAAGTGTAAAAAGACTCGACGAAACCGAGAGTCACTTGTTCCCTGCATCATTGTGACAATTTTATGACTAAACCATACCTGGGGATTCCCAAAAGAACCAGAACATTTTCTGGTTACGGATATATATTGAAGGTCAAAGTTTCAACTTTGTTTGACATTTTTTCTACGTAATAAGATGTTATACATGTTAACTTACATATCCTTACTACCCCTTTACCATTGCATCACCCATAAGCACAATGTTTTGCGTGCTACATTGCGCATTACCTTAAGGGCGATGAGGCAAGGTAGCCCTCAAAATTCAAATTTTCTTAAGTTTCTTGCAGTTTGCAGGTCAGTATCAGGTTGTATGGTGATCTAAATATGATTCGCGGCGGAGTTAAAATCATTAGAATCAACAATACAACTCCTTAGGTTAGAATTGCACTCAAATGTCATGATTTCATGAAATACTCATTCAATAGGGTAATATGAACGGGTTGGGTGTTATGTTGTGGGTATATGGGTAGATATATAAATGATTTTTATGATTATAATTCTATAAATAAATGTTTGATACGGCCGCAAATCATATTTAGATCAACAGACAACCTGATACTAACCTGCAAATTCCAAACATGTAAGGTTTTTTTTTATTTTGCGGGCTACTTTGGCGCATCCTTCTTAAAGAGCGATATTTCACACCAAAAATTAAAGTAGTTTTCCAGTAATTATTTTTAAATAATCATTTTTTTTTAATTTACACTTTAAATTTACAAACATTCTGTGTATTACAGTAAAATGCAACTGAGTTTCATGTACAGAATGCATAAATGACGGCTCTGTGATAGGTAGGTATTTTTACACCCTGTATAAATATTTTTTATCCTAAAGTGTTTGTATCATCTTCAAAGTTTTCAATACTTACGATAACTCTCAAATCCGTCAGTACGATGCTGTCTTCGATCTGTCTTCCTGTGTTTGGTTGGTCTATAAAAAACACAGAATTTTGCAAATTATATGATCTTCTTGACAAGCAGGCCAACTCTCTTAATTAAAACTGTCATTTATATCGAAAACATCAAACATCATTTATGTCCTTACATATATCCCGCGACTTCGTCTGCGTATATTTTGTGTTTCATCGTTTTAAAATACAAATATACGAGGTGAATAGACTATGTTCTTCTCCAGGTCCGAGTCTACCTATATGTCAAATTTAATAACGATCGGTTTGGTTTAGGCGTCAAAAGGTAACGGACCGAAAGACAGACAGGCCGACTGTCAGAGTTACTTTCATTTATGTATAGATAAAATTAGTGAGGATTGTGTGAATGTTGGGTGTGGCAAAAGAAGCATGAAAGTAGAAAAAATGCCGTGGAAATGCGTTTCTTGCGAAGCATGTGTGGTGTGACTATGAATAATAGGCTGAGGAATGATGTGATAAGGCAACGCAACGGTGCGATTTAAAAGACGATGTAGTGACAAAAATTGAAAAGAGTGTATTTAGATGGTTTGGTCATGTTGAGAGGATGAATGAAATGCGACTAACAAAAGGTATTTACAAGGCAGATGTAAGTGGAAATGCCGTGGGAGAAGACGCCCTAGAAGGACGTATAGTGACCTTATTGGTGATGTTCTTCAGAAAGGTCAGGTGCGTTGTACTCGCAACCGGCGTGCCTGAATGACCAGATGTATGAACGTAAACGAGGCAAAAGGAGTATTTAAGGATCGTAGTATAGAACGCCACCTGCGTTCTATAGTTTCTGCCTACCCCCATGAAAGAAGGCGTGAGTTTATGTATATATGTATGTATGCAGTGTGGATTGTATGTAGTATAATTAAAATATAATGATTAAAAACAAACAATTTTGCTTCAACAACAGCAAAACTAGACTATGTAATCAAGTAGTTCCTAGAACACCAAACAAAACATTATGTTACGAGCTCCTGACTATAAATTCAAATTGAGAGCAAATTATGCAGCAGCACGACCGCACCATGTACGGTAATTTCATTAATCTAAGTTTAATTTATGCACAGTAAACTTAACTGCTGTTAAACTGCGTCCGTTAGTAATTATACTTTGTTAAGGTTTATTTTGTTACCTGTAGGTAGATGTTGGGTAAATTAGGATTTTTGGGTCAAAGGTGCGAGATTTTGGGGGTAAAAGTAGTTTGTAGATAACAGTTTTAGCGTAGTTTTAAGTCGACGGTCCATTTCTACTGTAAGTAGGACGTGCACGGAGAGGATTGCCATGGTTCATTTGTATGCTAACATTTGTTTCATGCGCAGCGTGACCGTGGGTCACAGTGGAGCGGCGCCTTTATGCTTAGCTGGAAGATCATTCTTAATAAACTTTGTTGATGCTAAAAAAATGTTTATCTAGATAAGGTTCTCTCCTCTTAAAATGACTGCTCCAACAGAATGTTTACAATGTCAAAATTATGTGATTTTGGTAAAATATAAGTTGGTGAAACAAAATACCTTACAAATGAAATGCGAGCTCGTGTGCTTATGCAGATTTTTTGTTTTTACCCGAGAATGATGTCAGTTAAGGGCAAAAATAATTTTTAGAATTATCTTTGTTATTACATTAAGGTGATACATTAGTATTGAACTTAATTATCATCTCAAAAACGCAATCTATTTGACAAAGACCTTACAAGACGATCAATATTGAATTCCACTCGTCATTTCGGATTAATCAACCAGGTATTTTTCGCAGTAAATGTCGGGACACGAATAAATCGACTGTCAAGCGTTCACCAAGTTTAACTGACACTCGATTACGTATCGCCGGTGGAATCAGCTCTAAATTCAGCAAGAATAAAATGTGGAGAATTGCTTTATATCTCTTACTGATAGAACGATCATAGCCTCGTAAGTCAGAAGTTATTCAGAAAAAAATAATTACTTAAATCGTCACTCCTAGTCAAAAAATTGGTCATTTAAATCGTAAATAATGGTCCACACCAAAAATGGAGTCAATAACCTGACCAATACAATCACAACACATTGTTTTTTGGTTATCTTTATGTAGCAGGTCAACCTAGCCAGGAGGTTGTCGGCTGCTTAACCGGGCTATCCTGTGCATGCCTTAAAAAATTAAGTCCTCCAGTCAGGGCATAAAACTTATAAACTAAGCGACTACATGCTAAGTGGTGGCCCTGTGGGATACGGACCTCGATTTAGGGCGTTCATAATGATAAACAAAAACTCGAAAAATACAGGGTTAGTTTTCAAAGACCTGCCTAATTTTCAGTGTTTGTGTGTGTGCGTTGCCGAATTATTTTGGAATTATTAATTTAGAAGTGCGTGTGGTCTTGGTTGTTGTTCTGAATTGATTTCCATATGTTCTGTTTTTAGAAACGGACAGGACTAAACATTTTGTAAAAAATATATTTTATTTTATTTCATAAATTGATAATAATTATTATCGATTCTGATTCTGAATCATCTCTAAAAATTTGGTATGTCTTTGAAAACTAAGTCGTATAGTAACTCTACTTATCTTGCGAATGAGATAAAAGAATGGTTGACTTTTGTTGAGTCAGGTAGTCGGTCAGCCTAATAATGGATATTTTCCAAAAAAAAAAAAAAAGCCCTTGTCTTAGTATGGGAATGCACCATAGATCTCATTACCATAGCTTGACCTAGCCAATGAGTCAAAAACAAAATTTCTTTCAAGATTCTACATTACTATAACCTCTAGGAGACATAGAAGTATAACAGGCTTCCTTCTTTATAGGAACTGATTCTGCTCTCTAATAGAAAAGGAAAGGGTAAACCATAATTTCCTTTGCCACATACTCAACAGTAACAAAATATCCTCCACAAAGCGGACAAAATAATTCCAATAGATATTTCCTTCTAATATAATACAAGATGCACTTCAATAGCACAAGCATTGATACTGGCGGTCGTGCCAATGCATAGTAATGCCGACTTCAACGGAGCAGTTGCAGAACTAACATGTGCGGTTGCAGACGAGACACTTTAGAACAACAGCCACAATGCAGCCACTAAAGAGTTGTCGAGAAATAGTAGAAGTAGTGTCACGGGGGATGCTTAGGTATAGATTCGTTGATGTAATAACAACATCTTTTTGTTTGTAGTTGTAATATAAAGACAAGGGACAAGGCTTGTATTTTCCTAACAAATCATATAAATTGGTGAAAACACAAAGTTATGAGTATCAGTAGTAGTATCGATTTTATCTCTACTGGTAACAATATTCGTTAACCAATTCGTCTGCCAAGTATATTTTATTGTTGTAAGTATAATCTTGCAATATATAGGTTTCACTTATAATAATGAATTAGATACAGTGGTCAATATCACCTAAGGGCTAGATTGATGAAAAACATTATTTTATTTCATACATATTTCATCAATCAACCCAACCATAAAATGACACACGGGAAAAGACAATAAAATGTCACTATCGTAAATAGAAAGTATTTTCATTCTCGTCCAGTCTTTAGTATTTACAGAGTAGTTTAAAAGTTTTTCTTCTAAATAAAACCACTTTTAGTTACCAAACTGTAGCTCGAAAGTGGCCCGTCTAAACTAGCCTTCAGTTAAAACAACTACGAACGGTTTCCTAACTCCTACGGATGTGTTTAAGTTGTGGGATGCAAAATTTTGGTGAGTGTACTTTGTACGTAAAACTTAGAGTAATTAATGTTGTACTCAGTTTGTATTACGAATGAAAAGTAAATAACATGTCCAGGAATACCGTTATTTGTCTATTAGTTGTTGTTTCATTTGGAGAAATGTACAAAATATCAATGGTGTCTTTATTATTTATTCAACTTCCATTATTAATAAGAATTTAAATTTTATTCTGTTTGTTCCATTTTCTTTTTCATTTCTCAGATTTGATTTAATTTTTAACCGACTTCAAAAAAAGGAGGAGGTTCTCAATTCGACTGTATTTTCTTCTCTTTTTATGTGTGTTAGCTCACAACTTTTTTTTAGGCAAGCCGATTTAAATGATTCTTTTTTTTATTTGAATGCTGGCGCTTCTAATGTGGTCCCACATAAATTTGGTCAAGTTCTGACCAGTAGTTTTTGAGTTATCCTTAATACTGCGTATTTTTTCCACTTAGTTTATATTGAAGATGTTTTAATAATTTCCTGTCACTGTTATTTACATTTCAAGTAGTATTATACGAATTTGTGACTAAAAACGAAGTCGGTGTCTTTGGTTTTGTATTTTCTTTTTTTGCCACCGACTTCTGAAATTAAAGATAATTTTCATTTTCTTTTTTTTTGGCAGTTGGTTGTTTTTTTTTTGTAAAAAAGATTTTTTGTAGTGTATAAAGTCTTGTTTCTTAACAAAGTTTTGCTTTGATCTTTGGAGAAAAACTTCAAAGAATAGTAACAAATCACCCGTTTAGGTACTTTAGTCGTACTGCCTGTGTACTTATTGCTTAGATCAGTCTCTGGACTAGTAATTATTACTTACTTTGATATGTGGATATTCTTATCGACGTTTTCATGTTTGGTGATACCTGTAAATAAAAAGCGTGAGTTTATTTCAATAATAACATACAATATCTTATCTTTCTCTGGGTACAGTTTAGAAAACATTCATATAAGAGTGTCTACGTATTATAACTTTTGAGGAAACACAAAATGTTTTCCTCATCAAGGAAAAAGACAATTCTCACTTTTTTGCAATAACCAATACTTTATAGTCATGCTAACAAAAGTGGATAAAGTATATACATTCAAATTACGTAATCGAATCTTTCCCATTCATTCATTCACTATTTTGTTTATAACAACACAAAATGAATGACAATTTAAAATCATTACAATACTGTTCAGATATACGTTGCGAAGTAGGTTGATATAGGTGGGATCAATTTCTTGGTTGTTCAATGCGTCAAATAAAACATCGTTTGTCAAACTATCGAAAGTTTTCGAGGAGTCGATGAAGGCTAGATATATCGGTATATTGAAATTTATTTTGCAATTATTTGATTTATTGCATGCAGATGATCAGTACTGGAGAGGCCCTGTCGGAAGCCAGCTTGTAGAGGAGGTTGGTGTTGTCCAGTTGAGGTGAGATACGATTGTCGATGACTTTAATGAAGGCCTTGTAGAGATGGGATACAAGGCTAATGGCGCAGAAGATATCGGGACGAACTGGACAAAACAAACGACCAGTTGTCCACATCACTGGATTGCAAGCACTAGAAGTCATGGCGAGAGCCTTTGCCTAGCAGTGGGATGATACATGCTAACAGTAACAGTATGATATTACTCAAAATAAAACCTAAACGTAGGACCTAAGAATATCTTCCACTCCCCCAGATTCACCTCAAATCACTTTCACGGCCCTCTATGGAATCCATTATGGATATTCATGAAAGTCGATCGACTTCAAAACTTTAAACTTTTTACTGCTCCCAAGAGCAAAGTAAAAATAAAGTCTGGAATAGATAACAGTTCCTCTTTTGACAAGAAGTTTTAAATTATTCAACTTGTAGAAAAATGGTGGAAACTAAAGCACAATGTTTTTGGAATCTTTTCGAATAAATTAATGATGCGTTGGAGCAATTTTTTCGAAGCTTAAAGTTTTGTATTACAGTACATTTTATAGTAGGTTATTATTTTTTGGCCTGTTAATGTCCCACTACACACAGTAATAGTTAAAAACTACACAAGTCTAAACCGAACAGGCAAATTTTGATTATGGAATGCGACAATGTAGCCAATGGATTAGAAAAGGCCTGAAGGGTGCTTTTGTTTGTATTGTTATTTAAATTATTTTATCAAAACTCAATAGAATGATCAGCAGAGCCATTCTGCAAAAAATCACGCTTCTCTCGCTTCTATTTTTTTCGCACTAAAACTAAGTTTCGATCCCTGATTGGTGACAACACTAACAGTTACAGTACTAATACAATATTGAAAAACTAATAAACTCAATAAGATCTCCAGGCAATTTCTACTTCTACTGGAATTCGAACCATTCAAAAACTGAACGCCACAAAACTATTTTCCTACCAGCCAGCACATCTTGTAGTTCCAAACTCCACATCATAAAACGCCAGCCGTAACCGACTTTACAGTAAAAAATAAATAAAAAAAGGTTAAGCTAAAAACTGGGATCCTGCAATTTCCAAACGGTTTAGTTTAAAAGTACCCACTAGTAAACTAACTCCCGATGCACTACAAACTTTCCGGTGCCTGCGGTTGCTACTAGTGATGTGGGAAATTATTCGAGTTAATCGATTTTTTATTCGATACGAGTAAAGCAGTTTTAGCTTTGGAGAGGAAATTTTGCGGATAATTTAAAGTGTATTATGGGAGCATTGGAAAACTTTCATTTTGTTATTTATTGTTTACTTTAGTTTGCATTTTTGCTCTTTCTAGTACGTTGAAGTGACTACAGGAAAGATTTGATTTCGATCTACGTTGATAAAAAACGATTGCTTTATGAAAGTATGAACTTGTTTGTACCCAACAAATGGTCCAAATTTTATGGAAAATCCCTGGTTAAAACTTACTTTGCTCGTGTCTTATGCTATTATTATCATTATTGCTTACAATTATTATAAATTACAACATTATAAAATAGCCACAACATTGATTTCCGCTAAATAAAATAAAGGACAGCTTAATAATTTTGCATGAATTTACGGCCCCATAAACATGACAAAATATATCACTGCCAAAATGTAAATTATTCGACTATATCGAATTTTCGATTCGACCGTTCGCAACACTATTTCCTCCCGGTAAAGTTTCCCGCTTCCGGACCACTAATCCATACTAAACTTTGTTAATAACTACGCCAATTCAGACTTTATGTACATAGCAATAAGGAGGCTGGAGTAAGTAAAACAAAAATTGGTGAAAAAAGTTTTGCCGCTGCGTTTCGTTGAAGTTCGAAACGAATTGTTCAGCTCCTTAATAAGTGGGGATTAAATATTTTCAGATTCGCTTTTAAGCGTTTTTTGAACAGTATTTTTTTTTGTGTTGTGCTTTTCTGAATAAGGGTTTTTAAAAGATTATTTCCAGATTTAATTTTTCCTCGAAATGGTTTTGCATATCGCTGCAGACTTTGTGAGTTGTTCAGTTTCGTTATTTTTTGAGTGATTATCCCCTATGATTATTATTTTGTTGTTGGTTTGTTTATTATATTAATAACTAAGTTAATATAGGTTGTTGTTAAATACAGTCTAAGTGTACACAAGGATTAGGCAGTTGTCGTATGCATCATAGAATAAACAGCTAGTAACTGACAGTAATATTGGGGCCGGCTGAGATAAAACTAGCTTCTGCCTTACGGGTAGTGGGTTCACTTCCCATTTAGACCCAATACCTACTTAGTTGTATAATTATTATTGGTGTCAGTGCAGCGGTAGCAACATCGCCACATGCGAGCTACATGTCATACTGACGTCACGCAAATCCTGCATCGCGTAAGCAGAGTTTACCGCGCGACTAGCATATATATTATACAACGTCCCGACATCAACCGTCGGGCAGTTGCCCACCAGACACAACACCCGTCTGGTCGGAGGATGCTCCCCTTTCTATAGAGTATGAGTGAACTTTACACCCTGTTCCTCATACCTCTATATCAGTAAAAGAACCAAAGATACAAAATACACTCCTGGAGAAACGGTTTTAAAAATACTAACCTGACTGAATTAAATAATAAAACATTATAATTACATCTATGGCTGGCTTCGTGCAAACTGTTAGACTTTTATAAACATATTTTATATCTTACATTAACAGTAGTTTTTGAAAGGTCAATCAAGACTATGAGTTAACTGATTGTCAAAATCTGCTGCGGCTAGATGACTTAAATAACAACAGTGAATCGAATCACTTGACGTGAGTTTGACAAACGAACAGTATTTCTTTTTTCAAAAACCAGTTCGTAGATATGCTAATGTATAGGTTAGCTGTCAGCGTATACCTTATGAGAAAGCGGTAATGTTTGACAGTCACTTGTAAACTGTTAGGTACCGTGGTATAATAATATACTTCGCCAGGTATAGCATTCCGAGACACAGTGGTCACGTGGGAGATACAAGCCTACGTCATCACCGCTACGTAATCACACCAGTAGTGTGTAATAAGAATCCCCAACCGTCTTTATTACCTGTGTGAATCCGATAAAACAATGAGGTTTTAACTAACAGTTATGTTGGTATAGGTTTAAATTGAATTGTTTTATTTGATTAGAAAAACGAAACGACAATATAAATGCTTCATATATATTTTTTAACAGAATGGTGAATGAAAATATTTCCATAATTCATGTTTTGTTGCAATAAAGTGGCAACTGGATAGTGACGTAAGCGTGTGTCACTCCCGGAATGCCAGACCTTGTTTTTTTAGACCATGGTAGGTACTATATAAATGTAGTCGGGTAATACTTTCCAAAGAAGTCGTACCGTGTCAGCCGTTTTGTTCAACTCCAGTGGTTGAATAACAGCTGGGGTCAGACAAAAAGTTTGCATATGCGAAGGAGATATAGATAATATATGTGTCTCATTTACTTACTAATGTATTTAATAAGTGTGTCCTTGTCTTATTATTATTTAGTGACATGACTATTATTTTATTATGTATACCAATGTACCTCCAGATTCAAAATACGAACTACCACAGGTCCACTCCCAACCATGGGCAATAACTCTTGCCGTCAGCAACAGACAGTAGCGTTCAAAACTTTTCCATGCATTGTCCTCGTTCACAGCGAGTTAGCAACTAGCTGTACCTGACAATCTAATGGACTGAGCGGTACAGTTTTATGTGAAAATTGGTATTATGTAGCCGTTTAGTATCGTCTGGTTACAGCTGTATTATTTTGTGAAAGAGTTGGTCCGGCAATTTACAATGTCTTTTTTAACTTGCAGCATTGTTTTTTAAGTTGGAAGGGTAATGCAAACACATGAGATTGCAACTAAATCCGAAAAATACAATTAGTTTATTTGCTATTGACACCATTTACTACAGTAAACTTTATGCTAATGAACCATTAAAGAAAAAACTATGATTAATTATAAAAAGTAAGTGCACAATAATATTTAGAAAAGAGATAACATCAAGCTTGTTGCACGTGCCATTGAAATCACAACCAACAAACTTCCTTAGCCAGTCATCTTTTTTTTTTGTGCTGGAAATCATCAAATATCTTCTCCCGCTCTGAGCGGAGCGGGAGAGCGTGTCAGACTTTTACAGACTAACACCTACCCGTGTTCCTTCAGTTGCCTGTGTGCCAGGGCCACGGTAACTCTTTTGAACAATCTGCGACCTCGGCAGGTGAGCCAGTCATCTCAACTCTTGAATCCATAATACTTTCAAGATTAACAAAAAAATATTTAGTTCATCTATTTATCCTGAGCAACACACAACCCCAGCCGTTTCGCTAATGTATCAGCCTATTTTCACTCCAATATCAATCAGCCCCATTTTACAACCCAAAAAACAAAACACTACGGACATTTCAAACGGCTTGATAGCTAAAATCCAATCACATCGTTCACAGTGAGGGGAACTATGCATCAATTAGACCAGACAATACCCGAGTGGATCAATTAATTAAGTAAAAAAAGTAGAAATGTAGGAAATCGCGAACTCGCTCAGCGAAGTGTTTCCGGACAATCTACTCCACAATTTTAGTAGAGACGAGCTGGATAAGTTTCGTGCACTTGGAAACAGATTTACTGGACGAATTGAAAAATACTTTTTTGTAAGTATTTTTTTTTACTTTTGATGATTTTATTATTAGTACCTATGAATAATTAACTCTGAACGGAATATCTATTTGATGTCCTAGTAAAGGAAACCAATTTCTTAGAACCCTATAATTCCATCACTAACATACCCCTTGAAGCCAATAGGACACAACAAATACTTTTTGATATCAGAAGTAGCTTTGATGGTAGGTAGTAGGGACCTCCCCGAACGAACCTTTTCAACTACCAAACACACCATTATAAAGAACTAACTACACAAAATGCTCTAAATAAACACAAAACTACAGAGAGTTCTCTCAATTTATTGCGTAACTACAATATATTATTTTAATATTTATTGTCTCCGAGTAGCCATTAAGAAATGATTTACAACTGTTGAATGTTGAAATTTCTATCGTCCGTAATTTATTACGAAGTTATTTATACACTGAATTGCTTTGCGTAATACAAACATAATTTGGTTTTAATAACCCGGGATGTGTTAAATGTTTTTATATGGTTTACTAACTGAAAATGTTTTCAGTGCTTGTTTTTTGTGGAAAATATGCCACACATGAGAGGTTAATAATTTGATTACAGATAACCTCTTTGTTTTACTTTAATTATTTTAACTTTTTCTTTTCTCTCTTAATAAACTCACTGTGATTCGTGTCAATTATTTCTTCAGTGTTTTAATTAGACTAAAAAAAAACAGAAATATAATTAAACAAAAAGTGTACAAAAAATTGATATTCTTCAAAAATAGGTAAAATCACGTGAAATTACTATCTACTGACCCAAATATTATGCAAGAAAGTGTACTAACTAAATATTGGGTAGCTCGAAACACAGGCGAGCGAACCGTACCGAAACTTTAACTGGCCACTATCGTTCTACTTGAGATAGCACTTCACTGTGAATGTGATTATTAATTTGGTTCACACGTACATTATTATCTGAGATACATAATTTATGTATCTGTACGTGCTGGGATACGGGCAAGCAAACTTATGCATGCCCGTATCTCAGCACCAAACGTATTAATTATATAAAATCGAGTAAAAAGAAGATGATTGATTAAAATTATCTTGTTTTCAAACTAACGACCAACTATATATTTTCACATCGTAAAATACTTACAAAGTTTTATGTTTCGAACATGGAAAATAATTTCAATATTTTCTACAGTTACTTATTTATGATTGTACGACAGTCTTACAGTCAATCACTAAATTTTGATAAGTACTCGTATGCAGTTCAAAAACGTTTCATTCCGAAGAATAGAAAGAAAAAAATGGAAAATCCAAAAGTGCACGCCTCATAAGCTCATTCAATTTTATAAAAAATATACAACGAACGAAATGACCAGTCGTATTTTTATATTATTACTAATTACAATTAAGCTACATTGAATTAGACCGTGATTTTCGAAAGAAGTGGGAGTTTACGATAATACAGAAGCATTTAAAAAAATATGGACTCGATTAGTTAAATTTTTCGGGAGTTATCGTGACCACGCCAGGATCCATATATACAGACACACGGACGCCCACAGAATATATTTTTTAAACAGTTTTTTCATTATTTTAAATAGCAAAATGTCTTTTTAAAATACCATGTGTTGTAACTAGTGTTTTTTCTTGACGTTTGTGTGAATATTATTCTACACATTTGTAGAATAATATTAATATTATTATCATTTTTATTTTATAAGAAGTAAATAGAGACATTTTAAGCTCAAGGAATTACTTGGTGAGACTTACTAAGGCGAGAGTAGAGCACTATCTCACGCGCATCGCTTATGAGACGTGCAAAATGGAACTAAATAATAGCAACAGGACCATAGTACAGACGATTCTTTATCAATTTTAAGTGAAAAAAATGTCTCTCAAAAACGAAACAAAACAACGTACAATTTTCTTGCAACCCAGTGCACCTATAATGTTCGATAGCACGACCCAACAAGCGGATGCTCTTGAACTTCTGTTAGCCAAACGTAACTTGCTCTGCAAAATCTACTAGTATCTGTAAATACTGTTCAGAATGCACTCATCGATATTGTACCTTATGAACATTGAGGTAAAGTACTGCTGGTATGTTATACATAAAAATTACAACGGCAACTTGAAATCATATCGCCTTGCAACTGTACTAGGATCACTAGGCGCGTGGCAAAAATCAGAAATAGCGCCGCCTTTTTGTTTATTCAATACAATTTAACAAAATATTTCACAAAATATGTAGTTACTGACCACGGCCCTCTAAAGTTTCTTGTTGCATTGTACATCAAAGTGTCTAGTAAAAAAAAAACGCATGCGGTTGGGGGACCTCCGTCAGGAATGAAGTTCCTTACACAATAGGTACTCGCACGCACACACATTCGTTTACATAGAAAAAGACAGAGAGGGAGAGAAAGTATGAATTTAACGCCATTTAGTTTAAGTTTTTAGAAGCTCTCATAAAGTTGTCGCCATCTTGTATTTTCATTTTAATCTCGCTATTGGCTCTAGCATCTTTAAAAACCATGAAAACGACTCCCATGAGTCCCATGAAAACAAAAACGAAAGTTTTCGCTGCCGCCATCTTGGATTTTCATTTTGACCTCACTATTGGCTCCAGCACCCTAGAAAACTATGAAAACGAAAACCATGATAAAAAAAAAAAAAAAATTCGCAGCCAACGTCGTGGATTTTCATTTTGATCTCACTTTTGGCTTCAGCACCCTTGAAAACCATGAAAACGATAACCATGATAAAGAAATTGAAAGTTTTCGCTGCCGCCATCTAGAATTTTCATTTTGACCCCACTATCGGCTTTAGCACCCTCGAAAACCATGAAATCTATGTCTCTCTGTTTCTTTCTAATATACAAGGTCAAATTAAATTAGCTAGCAAAACTTTGCAGACGTGAAAAGTGTTTTAAAAAATATTGATTTTCTCCACTCATACTTCAAGTAACAATAATTACAGCGCCTGTCGACTCCAAAAAAAATATCTGTGAAGTTTACATAATAAGTAGGTATTTAAAAAAAACTGATATTTTAAGTAACTACACTACCTACTAGATCAACCCAAAAAAAAACAAAAATAAAGTTTTATTTTGTTTTATCATGTTTAGATTTTGATATCCATCATGTCTGCGGAGTTTCGCTAACTAATTTAATTTGACCTTGAATAATAAAAAGAGATGCAGAGAGTGAGAAAGTTGCATAACGCTTTTCTTTACGTGACGTTTTCTACCAGTTAACTCCTACCGCAAGCCGCGTTAAAGAATTTCGTTCCAAAAATGACAGGTGTCATTAAGTCAAACTTTATTTAGTTCACTTCTTTTCCATTGACATTGAAACTCATTGAAATGACAAATTATTTAAGAACATAGTAAAAAAACAGTTTCTTTTTCTTCGAGTAGTCTTGTTAGTAATCTTGTTTGATAAAATGGTACATAAATATTATTATTTCAGTGTCAGTTAGAATCAAAACATTCAAACTCAAACTCAAAGCATTTATTTCAAATAAACCAATTACAGGCACTTTTGAATTGTCAAGGGGTCGGTCAGTCAGAAAGATGAAGCTAGTTGCCCATTCCAAAGCGTAGTTGGTACCTATGGAGAAGAACGGGCAAGAAACTCCATGGACACTTTTTTAAATCAAAATATGGTTACAAAATATTGGTTACATCGTTCATGTTGAAATTATGCATGTGAGAACGATGCAGAACGTTAAAAGCGTCCGTAATAAAAATACAAAAACAATTCAAATATTAAATTAAATTAAAATAAGTCGTGGGAAGGCATTCTATGATGAAATTACTTTATTTTAGACCTATATACGTGGAAGACTTACTGACAACATGAAGTATTTGTTAGTTTTCCATAGTGTGCTAGGTTAAACGAGGGACATACTTTAAGTGCTCATGACAATAAACAACTCTTATGATAGGACTGTACGTATACCTAGCGAATATCAATCTTTTCATTTAATATCCAAACACTTTAACCCTTCCCTATACATTTCCAACGTTAATAATATCGTAATCATCACAAATTATGACTATGCCATATTTTTTGCAACCAAGTGTAATTACGGACAAATGTTCGATAGCACAAAATACCGCAAACTGTTCCCGAACTTCTGATAGCAGTGTACGTACAAATTACACTTTGAATACGTTGGTCTATTTCGGAGCTGCAAGAGGTTTCAACATTACCATGTAACGTTTTCATAGAGTTTCTTTAGACTTTTCTTTAATTTTAAAGAATTAAGAAGGATTATACGAGTTTTCTGGGTTAGTTGAGACTGAACTTGGAAAACCATAAACCACAGAGCACGGAAACCCCTCGGCGGTCGCTGATAGGTGCGGCATTGTCAACACTTTCCATACAAACCAAGCGTGTCACTGTTTACTTACACTACAACAGAAATGACATAAACACGCTACGCATTTTATTAAGACTTCTCTAGTCGCTGCCACTGCGGTGATTCTGTGCTATGTGCTCCAAAACAATAGGAAATCCTAAGGGGGTAATGATCTTCGAGATTTCACGGGAAGCTACAAGATGACATGAAGTCATGGCAACTAACGACACAAATAACAATTATTGCTAAGAAGTAGTATAAGATTCAAAAGATGTCGAATGCATTTGTTTATGATGACGAGTCAGGACTGATTGTATTGAGGAATCTAAACAGTGACGAGTCGGGCATAACTCTTAGGCCCTTATTTAAATCGCCAATGAGTAGTATATTAATGGCGCTCCGTACACGAGGCAAATTATCACAATAGTTAATAACGCGTTAGTAAGTCGTGTCGCGTCTGTGACATTTTGATTACTCTTTAGTAATTAGTGTTTATAACACATTAGTTTTTGAGTAGCGTCTTGGATAATAGGTATTACAATCGACTCATTAAGTAACGAATGATTTTACTGAGAGATATAGCAGACCATCAACGAGATTTGGAAGCGGACATGAATTAATGAGAGGCTCATACTCTGCATTGTACGGAAAGGGCTTGGAAAACCTTAAAACATGCATAGTCTTCTGAAATGATATGATATGATGATGATGATGGTAAGGTCAAAAATGTGTGGGACTGGACATATGCTACTGAAAAGGTTATGTCATTCCTGTTGATAGTCGTTGTCGACTATATAAGATGGAATTTATTAACCTCACCTGGAGGGTAAGTACTCTAAATACTGGAGATAGCAAATTTTACTCAAAGGGAACATTCCTTTAATTTTTTTAAGAAACATATCTGCATTTAAAAACATTTTCGAAAATTCGATTGCCATACTCGGGAATCGAACTTTGAATCGAATCTGTACTTTTATGGCGTCAATCGATAGGGTCAATCATAAGGATCAAAAATTCTTTAACAAACATAATAAATTAAAAGAAAGGAAGACCATAAAATGTTATTTTAATTGAACCAAAAAACAGGGTAAATTTATTTATTAGTGGCTCGAAATGAGCTCTATTTTGTTGGATACACAAAATTATTTTAAGGAATTCATTTCCAGTAACTTTTAATAGTGAGTTGTGATGAATATTGAAATCGTACTGTGAACCTTTGAGTAAAAGTATGTTATCTTGTCCCATTGAATTTATAAGTTGAGAATCCATGGTTTAAATCATGTTTATAGAGAGATTTGATCCTTATGATTAACCCTATCGATGGATGCCATAAAAGTACAGGTCGTAATTTTTTCGGATTTTATCCGGTTCGATTCCCGAGTGAGGCAAGCGAATTTTCGAAAAATGCAAATTTGTGTTTTTTTTAATAAAGGAGTGTTTCCTTTGTGTAAAATTTGCTATCTCCAGTATTTAGAGTACTTTCAGTCCAGGTGAGGTTGAAAAATTCCATCCTGTATATACCCTTTGAAAGCGATTAAATGATATACGTTTGTACAAACACTTTTACACGTCAATCATTTTTTTTCAACTACATAGATGAGGTCGGCGTTTTCTATCTGACTACTCTGATAAAAAAGACCGAAAAAACTCAAAGGTCACAGTCTCTTTTAAAGTCCAGACATAATCTTGGTCAGATCATGTGAAGACTATGAAGATTAATGTCTGAAATGGTCTTCTGAGGAAAAAAACGACACAGATTGACCTGTCTAGTCAGTGCACGCATTTGTCAGTAATCGTGCAGCTCAACTCGGAACTTAAGGAGTTCAACGATTCAACAAATAATACCAAAGAAAGGACATTAGAGTAAGCCGCATAAACTACTTAAACTGCAAGACCATGATTAAAACTGAAACAATGACCCAAATAGTCCTCAACATTCACAATAATTAAAATAATATAATAATTGTTACAATAAATACAAGATTGGCATTTGTCTAGGCCCTCTGAACTAAAACTCAAAGCTGATTCAATATAAAGTTTATACCCAGAAATAAATGATTGAAAAGCTGCTGGAACAGTTTTAAAAATAAGGTACTTCTCACTTATATAACTAACATAAAATTCTCGTAAAAATTTCAAGATGCTATAAATCCACCTTATGGTTCACGCAGTATCTTAAGTTCATAGTCATCGGATAACAGGTTTTATTTTGCGGGTTTTAACTAACCCCTGGAGGCCGATACTTTAAAATCTGGAAGCTGGCTCAAGTATTTTATGAGAAATCAGAGACCAATTCCCGTTATTAAAAAACGTTCGAAATCTAGTTGCAATGTTATCTCAGCGACAATCAATTACAAAAACTTGTCATAAATGTAGGGAAATTACATGGATCTATGATTAATTTAAGACTTGTAAACTTAATAGGCTGCATAGCTAAGCATTTCTAAACTATAACAAAGTATGTTTCTGAACGAGTGTACGGAAGGAGTAAGGAAAAAAAGATGGCGAGAGAGATTTATAATGAAAGACGTGTCGCAAAGGTGTGAAGGTGTTTTTATGTTATTAAACGTTGTTTGGAACGATTTGGCGTTTTACTGGAGATCCCCACACTACATGTATTTTTGACAGATTGAGACTGAGATTAGAATGCAAACGTTACAAAACATAGGGGATTTGCCCCTCAGACTAATGTCAAACTACAAGAAAGCTGTTGGGATTTGTTTGAGGGACCAAGTCAATCTGCGTGAGATTGACTTGAGATTTGATGGCTTTAAGATCATCATCTGCCGAGCCTTTTCTCAACTACTTTGATAAATGATAAATGATAAATGATTTTATTTCTGTAAGTAGGTTTATACAAACACTTTTACACGTCAATCATATTTTTAAAACTAGATGAGGTCGGCGTTTCCTATCTGACTACTCTGAGAAGAAAGGCCGAGACAAACTCAGAGGTCATAGTCTCTTTTAAAGTCCAGATATAATCTTGGTCAGATCATGTGAAGACCATGTAGATTTATTTCTGAAATGGTCTTTTGAGGAAAAACCACACAGAATGAGTGGACCTGTCCAGTCAGTGCACGCATTTGTCACTAATTTGGGGTCGGCTTTCAGGCTGACGGGATGCAGCTGAATACCAGTATTTCACATGGAGCGACTGCCTAACTGACCTCCACAACCCAGTTTCTGGGTAATACGATACCCCTTGGTAAGACGACCCGTAAAGACTGTTAAAAGATCCACGAATGACAGCCAGGATCAACGACTTAACGTGCTTTCCGAAGCACGGAGGGGTCTCGGTATGTAAAGATGGTCACCCATCCAGGGACCAACCGCGGCAAGCGTAGCTTAACCTGATCGATCGACCCGTGCGGCTGGTATTACTTAGCCACAAGTTTCTATTGTATTTTTATTGCTAAATGAGCTTACTTTTGACCTCGATCACACCTGATGGAAAGCGATGGATCAGGTCTACGATGGAATAGAGTGCCCAGAAGATGCCTGCTCACTCATTGTTTATGGGGTGCGCTAAGATAGCCCGCGAAATTCAAATTTACTTACGTTTTTTTTGCAGGTCAGTGTCAGGTTGTTTGTTGATTAAAATATAATATTTCGCTCGCGACCGTAACAAATATGGCATTACAGATTTCTATTCATTCCACATATATTTAAGTAGCGGTTTGGGCTGTACAGTGAAACAACTACAAGATGCTCTTTAATTAATAATGCAAAGCACTTTTAATAACCTCAAAACAATAAAATAACCCTACAACACAGTCCTTACTAATCGCCACTCCGGGATATCTCTATCCCGGGGGCCGCATTAATAACTCCGTCCATTACTCACCGTAATTCCCGGGGTAGTCTGGGGTGTCGGCGCTAATCCCGCGAGCCCGGGACCACGGTGTCGCAACACTGGAACAATGGTTCGTTAATTAGATATGAATTACAATTGATGACTAATTAAGCTGGCGTAGTTATGTAAATGTCATGTATTAGGTATTTAGGTAAGCTTGAGATGGTGGTTAAATTAAGGGTGGGGTTGAGATACAAGTGGGTCACATCTTGAAAAAAAAAAATGGAGTGAGTTTATTTTTAAAACCCATCAACAGTTATAGAATTAATGAAAATATATTTTAAATGATAATGGTGCCGATTCTGTTATCACAAAATTCTGTAAACTAGACTAAAAATCACTAAGATTTAGTTTATTCCTGTCAAACGACGATTTCTCATTCTGAAATAGATTAAAGTGACACAACTTAACTATATTTTAGTTTGACAGCACTAAGATGGCTCTGAATCATTAGTTTAGTGAAAATGCCAATTTTGCTATTCTGAATTTAACGTTTTTCACCAAAAATTTTGGTTGGCTGACAAAATCTGGCTATTTTTAATCGCTATTAAAAAGGTGTGGAATAACTAAAATTCACGACAAGACCTCGACTTCAGCTGCAAAAACAGTACTGTATCTTTTTTAAATTTTATTTAGCTTATATCTCGAAAATGGTGTGTCCTATCGCAAAAATAATAAAAATTTCGACCCCCTTTATAATACGCTTAAACCCCTAAAACTACATGTTGGTAATTTTTTTTTCATATTTTCCATAAAAAAAGTGAAAAATTCCATATAAAACACGTCGAGGCTGCACCCAGGTGTGCCAACGGCTCTAAAAAAAAATCACGTGGTAGGGCAAACAAGTACCACTTGGAGTCGCGATTATCAAATTAAATTTTAGTTGCATCAAAATTATTTTTAAATTTAGAGATATTTTTTTGCAGAATAGCTTTAAGATTCTCATAGTCAAAAGTAACGAATTTTAGTGATAGATTAGTTGGTTAGTTAGTTAGGTGTACAAGAGAATCGGCACCAATGTTAATTTTATTTTACAAAGTGTCAATAAGACCCGCTTGCACGAATTAAAAAATCAAATCAAAATAGAAACGAATCGAATTTAATTATTAATAATTGTCTACTTAATAAAAATCCTAAATTAATTCACTAATAGATAATGCACAGCCTGAACCACCCTAAAGGCTATTTTAGGCTGTACTTCGGATCTCTTCTTCCGTATATAGCCAAATTGAGCACTAAACAAGAATTTTGAAAACCCCTAACTCTAACCCCCTAACCCTTGATAACCCCTTAAGAGACTGACTTTTCAAAAATTCTTTTATTTAAATAAAAGGGAGAAAACACTTCCATACAAACATATGGAAGTTCGTAATTTTTTGCCGATGAGAAATCCATCGGACACACGAATTTTGTTTGAGAAAATTTTAAAGTGTCGTGTGATTTTAAACGGCTAATTATAATAATTGAATGATTAACACTGCATTTTTCCGTTTATCAAAGAGGTTTTTCGTTTTCGGCCTAAAATGCAAATCAGGCCGCATTTTGTTTTCGGGCAAAAAAATAACATTTTCGGTCCGACTCTATCTATGAGCTATCGGCCAAATAGATAAACCTAGATTTACTGATACGTATATCATATGTATGCATAGAATAGTCGCACAGTTCCGTTTAATCGGTGAAAAGCAAATGGATAAAATATTTTTTTTGCATATTTTTAAAAGGGATAAACTGGTTGCCGCTCTGATACAAATCTATTTATGTTTTCGGGTGATTCACGAGTAGTAGATAGTGATTTTAAATAGTATTTTTTCTCTATAGTATTTTAATAATTGCATGACAAAAGATTCAATCAATCAACTCAGCCCATCGCAGTCCACTGTTGGACATAGGCCTCGCCCAGGCTGCGCCGCAACACCCTGTCATAACATAAACTCACGCCTTCTTCCCATGGGGGTAGGCAGACACTACAGAACGCCACCTGCTATGATCCTTACTTACTCCTTTTGCCTCGTTTACGTTCTTACATATTTTTTTTTCTAATATTATATGAAGCGTCAAATAAATAACTTACTCTATCGATAATAAAAATTAATTACGTAACAAATAAAAATAATAATAAGTAACTAAAACAAAAATGAATACTTTAAAAAACCCATAAAGGGTTTTTACAATGTTAAGTAGTAAATAAATAAATGTATATAATTCATAAAACAATAACTGTAATTCATAAATTCAATTCTGTATTCATAAAACAATATAACTACTAACTACTTAACTAATAATAAAATTTATCATTTTAAACAGCCAGTGTTCTTCCTCCTCTCTCCTACTTGATCTATGTTGTGCCCGACAGGGTCCATAATTGTGACTAATATAATTATTTCCATACCAACTGTACACATTATGGTATGCAATAAAGAATTGAGAATTGAGAATTCATCTGGTCATACACGCAATCACACACACAACACAACACCCTATCCTCCGCCGAAAAAGGGTTATACTATGGTAAAACAATTGAGCTTCACGGACTAGAAAAAAAAGGACTCCGCGCCACGCGTATCAAAAGTGAAGAACAAACACGCCTCATCCACACATTTACATCATAAGGTGCCGACCGGCTGCCAGTATGCTGCAACTACGGCGTCATTATAGGTACTGTTTACGTCAAGTAATAAAATAATGCCTTCTTGTGTTGGGAAATGGTGTTAAAATAATTCTACATCCCAGAAAAAGTCCATCAAGGAATAACATATCACAAGTAAGACACTTTTATTTACACACACACACACACACATAGATCGGTACTGTGCTTCACTTTCGATATGCGTGGCGCGGGATCCTTCTTTTTTTGCTAGTCCAAGTTGAGTTTATGTAATTTTCACACTGCCTGGCAAATTCCTCTTCTCACTCAGAGAAGGAACAAGTATTTATCACCACGCTTGCTTTATTTATTTATTGATTGAGATATCTAAAATCATTACACTGTTCAACCTATTATTATAAACCAACATACTTGTTCATCGCGTGTTGACGATTTCAGAGTTAAAAGTTCAGAGTGGGAAATTACCGTATTTTAATAGGAACTACGAGTATAGCATTCGAATGTCAATCCCAAATTGTCAACAACCGACTTCCAAAAAAAAGACTACAAAGTTAAAAATAACTTTAATTTCGTTTTTTGCCAACAGTATTTTTGTTTTTGAAAGAATCATCAAAATCCTTTCATCTAGAAAAACACTCCTCTTTTTTTTTAAATCGGTGAAAAATACCTCTAATTTACCTAAGTGTTTACGACTTTTTTTGATATTGATTGTCGCTGACATTAGATTCCGACTAGATTTGAATGTTTTTGATTGCGGGAATGCCTTTAGATTGTCTCACTAAATATTCGATCAAGCTAGATTTTGAAGTACCTGCCTCAAGGGGTTAGTTAAACACCCGTAAAATAACATATGTTATCCCATGACTATGAACTTAAAAAACTTCGCGAACCATGAGGTGGATTTATTACAGCATCTTGAATTTTTTACGAGAATTTTTGAACTGTCCATGTAGATCTTAATCATTATTTTTGGGTATATACATTATGAGAAAACACCGTTGCGTTTTAGGTAATTTCTGTGTTATAAAGCTATCCCCGGAAAAGCTATTTCAAAAGATGCTATACTATCTTTTCCAAGCCCTTTTCATACAATGTAGAGATTGGGCCACTTATTAATTCATGTCCGCTTCCAAGTCTCTATGGTCTGCTATATCTCAAGGTAAAAAATTTCGTCACTTAGCTGGTCGATTCTAAGGCCTGTCGTCCGAGACGCTGCTCAAAAATAACCAGTTACTAACTCAAATCACCAATGAGCACCAATGACACATGGCGGTCCGTACACGACGCAGCCAGTCACAAACTAGTAAAGTTACATGCTCTGTGCAAACTAGTTAATAAGGCGTTAGGCGCATCGTGTACCGCCACTGAAATACTAGTGTTGTGGCATTCTGGCTACTCATTCATTGGTGATTTGAGTTTGTAACACGTTGTTTTTTTTTTCGAATATTCCACGTTGAAACCATTCCGCTGTGGGTCACACTATAATTTTGTGACATTTGACGTTCACAATTTTACTACCAATAATAAGTTAATTACATTTTAATGAAAATACATCTGCAACCGACGGTTACAATATAATAATTTGCATGAGCTAATAAAATTATTTTCCGGTTAAAATTGCACTAAAGTCAACACTGGGCTAATTAACTAGTCATTTCACATTACGTTGTTAGTTAGTAACAGCAAACGAACTTTTATTTTTAATTTTTCATTACTGGTTTCAGAAATAATGTTTTTCTCTCGTATCGTCAGGAACTGTATGAGAACAGCTAAAATGTGGTGGAAAGATCAAGCAAGCCAATCAGCAAGATTAGTAACGAAAGTGACTGCTTAGGATAGACTGCCAGACGTACCTAGTCTGCACGTCAGGGGTAAGTTGGCCTCGCATTCTATTGAAACTCCTTACAACGCCGTAGGCCAGCTCAAAGTCAAAGTGTTACCATCGACATGGTGACGTGTGGCCTATTGTTCTTGAGTATAGTCAACTGTGAAATATTTTCCATTGATCTTAGAGGCTTAGATGTGCCATTATGAGCCATGGCCTTACATCTAGTCTAGCGTGCCTTACAACACCTGCAATTAGTAGGTATAGTAGATATCGCAATTGCTATACAACTTTTGACAAAAACTCCCAGAAAATTGAAACTTTACTAAGGTTGGAACTATCTAAACTCTATATATAATATTATAACTGTCACAAAGGCCTCAAAACAAAAATAGACCGTAATGATTTACGAGTATAACGATTACCTACCTTGCAACTGTTCTGATGAACACAATCACTATGTGACAACACTGTAGTGCGATCACTTGAAATCGCTTCAAAATTCGAACAGTATTGCGATTAAATTCAAGATTATTTTAAAAACAAATTAGTTTGCTTGCATTCGAATTCTGTTCAAACACTTGAATGAGGTTCAAAGTGAACTTTAAAAGCACATGATGTAACATACTGGCCAGATAAATTTTACACAACCATCGACACGAAAATCCTCGTATATCTGAATCCTATTTACTACATAACATTATATTCTCGTTCGTATCCGCCATAAACAGACGGTGGGAAAGTTAGTGGAATTTAATACCTCACTCCCAATTTAACATTTCAACGCTTTAGTGTTGTTACTTTGTCAGTTCCCGCGTTAAATAATTGTCTTGTGGATGTAGTGAGTGAATTGGAATTATGATTGAGTCGACTAATGTTCCATTAACCGCTAACTTCACACGCAACATATTATTTTTTATTAGGACATGCTTTTACAACTTTTTTTGTAAATTCTTCCATTATTTTAATTTAAAATACAAATTAAGAACAACATTAATCACACAGTTCTGCACTGTTACGCCATATTGGAAGCTTCGGAATAGAGTGTCGTGATTGGTCGTAACGGATGTAGCGGAATTTGGCAAGACTTCTGAAAGGAGCTGGCGGATTTTGAAACAAATTCGAAAGCTTAATGTCAAATTTAGTTGAGAGCTGGCGGTTTTAGGTAAAAACGAACAGAATGACATACGAGAAATTTTGTAGACTATCTAGAAACATAGAAAGCTTATTTTTTTTTTAAGTGGAGTTGGCGTGTTTTGGTATTATACGACTCAATTATAGTCGATTTAACATAAAAAAAAATATGCATTGATTAATAAGAATCTACCAATTGGATCCTAATTGTAATGTAAACCTTCTGATACCAACACACATTAATATTTTTCTCTTCTTTATACGAGGAATCTATTTCTGGCAGAAATTAGGAATCTAGAATAGACAGGTCTTTATCGTTGTAAATGGCCGATTTGAAAGATTTTTCTGTCAATGCAAATTTAATTCCTCTGTGCCTGAGACAACCTGTTACTTGCACCACCGCCGCCGGAGAAGTCATTTGAAGATTTCAGATCAGAAAGAAAAGGGGGTCTAGAATCATATACTGAGTTCATGGTTACAGGTACCGCGTCGCTGATCCTGCCACCCTGTAGTTTCTAAAGTTAGGAGCGACACTCCGGCAACTGCAAGTTAATTTGTGATTTTTGTGAGCGACGCCATTTTCAATAGTGGACATCTTTCTTCTCGAATGACAGTAAGTGCTTACACTCGTAGGGGAATTGAAAATATGTCAGGGACGACTGTCCGTTCGAACTCAACCCTTGAGGCAGAAAACTTTACAAAATTTTACTCTTTGGGGAGTTCCACGAAGAAATAGTGATGAGGAGTTCTATAAAGATAGATGTCATACGGTCAGCGAATTCAAGAGCTTATGCAATTGTGTTTAGCTCGAATCGATGTTCTTTTATTTACCGTACAGTAATACAGTTTATAACTAGTATGGGGGTCAGCGTGATTCGGTTTCGTAACAACATGAATTAGTGCACTGAGTTACTAATTGGGTATCTAATCTTTTAGATTCATAGAAAATAAGTACTAGTGTAAAATTTGTTATAAGGTGGTTTTTGTTATGGCAAAAAAATATTATTATGATTTGATTGAGGTCACCTTTCTTTCATTGTATTTGAACCCAAAGATTTGAATCGATAGATTCGCCGGGCCATGTCAAAAGATAGTCACGTTTCTGTTTCGTTAACAATGACATTCAAATAGTATTGTCTCGCTCACTCAAACTAAAAATTGTACTTAACTATCGTTCCATACGGAATGTGTGACTCCCTCTTCTTAGTATGGATACTTTTTCGCGCGACCTAAGTACGGGAAAGGCAAATCTAATGATTTAAATCTTTTTTTGAAGTTTAATGGTGGGGTAACAGAATATTGATTTAAGTAGTCAAGCTTCTATTACTACTAAGTACTTGAGCTAAACTAGATAACATGTCTACCCTAACACGGATGATTTTTGTTTCCAAATATTTCAAAAATGGGGACAATGAATGAATCTGTCCCATGCACAGATCATACGTTTTATGGTCCCATCTCAATACCCACCACGTTAATAAAGTTTTATTTTACATTCTCTAGTTAAATCTAACTTATCAGATGTCGACTAATGAGACACAATTAATTGTCTACCTACTGTTGTGAGAGTCCCGGGAGTCTAGCTTCGCTTTGTCTAGTAGATAATTATCTACTTCCGTATATCGTTCCTACCGTTCCTAACTCCCACATATATTCCCGTATAATTTCCCGTAAACCTCAAATAAAATCCAGCAGAAATTGTCTGCACTCATAGCGTCCCCAACTTTACAGAGGTACAGTCACGAACATAAAACTTTAAAGCCAATAAAACGGGTACCATCTCCAACACAGCTGATAAGCACTTTTTTATTTAACTGTACCGCTCAACCGATATACTGCAAAGTGAATATCCGAACTGTCTCCAGTGAAAAAGTTTTTATACTTTTGAGGCTAGAGTTTTTAACGGGTAGAGCTTAGTTCGAGCACTTTTGGGGAACTAGGCTTTTGAGTAAAATGAGAAGACAAAATTCTCTAAAAAAGTACCTTCTATATTTTTGGCTGGAAAAGCACGTTAATCCATTGGTCCCGGCTGTCATGCGTAGATATTTGGCAGTCGTTACGGATAGTCTGAAGTCCGAAAGTCTGACAACCAGTCTTACCAAAAGGTATCGCGTTACACAGTAACTGGGTTGTGGAAGTCAGCTAAACAGTCGCTTCAAGTAAAATACTGATATTCAGCATCTAGTATTGTAATAGACAATGGTGCCGATTCTCTTGTACACCGAACTAAACTAACTAAACTATCACTAAAATTCCTTACTTTTGGCTATGAGAATCGTAAAGCTATTCTGCAAAAAAATATCTCTAAATTTAAAAAGAATTTTGACGTAACTAAAATTTAATTTGACAATCGCGAGTCCACGTGGTGCTTGTTTGCCCCACCTCGTGATTTTTTTTTTAGACCCGGAGGCACGCATGGTGGGCAGCCTCGACGTGTTTTATATGGACTTTTTTACTTTTTGTTTGGAAAATATTAAAAAAAAATCTTACCCACGTATAGAGTCTTAGGGGTTTAAGGGTTTTAAAAAGGGGGTCGAATTTTTCATTATTTTTGCAATAGGACACACCATTTTCGAGATATAAGCAAAATAAAATAAAAAAGATACAGTAATGTTTTTGCACCTGAAGTCGAGGTGTTGTGGGGAATTTTAGTTCATGACAACTAATTTTATTCCACACCTTTTTAATCGCGATAAAAAATAGCCAAATTTAGTTAGATAACTAAAATTTTAGGTGAACAACGTCAAATTCAGAATAGCAAAATTGGCATTTTCACTAAACTAATAATTCAGTGCCATCTTAGTGCTGTCAAACTAAAATATAGTTAAGTTGTGTCATTTTAGTCTATTTCAGAATGAGAAATCGTCGTTTGACAGGAATAAACGAAATTTTAGTGATTTTTAGTCTAGTTTAGAGAATTTTGTGACAAGAGAATCGGCACCAATACCTTATACTTTAAATTTGTCGGCTATCTTTTAGACTCTACATTTATGGGTGGTAGTAGGGCGCCCAGTCATTTTAGCCATGTTCATAATAAAGGAGTTTCATACCTATGGGTCTGATTCCTGATGATGAGTTATGCCGATTAATATCTTGTCATCTTCCTAACCTTTTCAACTATTATAATAATATTGGGGTCGCCTTTCACTCCCGATTCAGCTGAATAGCAGCATTTTACATGGAGCAACTGTTATTTTTACACATTTAACAAAAGTAAATCAATATTAAATATTTACCGTTGGTACTGACGAAGTATGTGGGTGTGATCGTCCTTTATATGCACAATAATGGTTACAGCAGAACCTGAAACAAGACAAAAAATAGAATAATTAAAGCCAATGATTACAAATGATTTTAATGCCTAGTAGCAACACAAATCACTTAACAACGTTAAGTGTTAAACTAATTTAAAACATCGTTCTGTTTCTGTCAACTCATCTGCCTAGCCTTTCAAATTCAATATCAAATTCTTTATTGCATTCATGTGTACATTTAGTTGTTACCCAACTATTTTTGGGGCCAACTTCCAGTCTAACCAGATGCACCTGAATACCAGTATTTAGGTGAAGCGACTGCCTATCTGACCTCTACAACCCAGTTACTGGGTCACACTATACCCCTTGGTAAGACTGGTTGTCAGACTCCCGGGCTTCTGACGACCCGTAACGACTGTCAAAGATCCATGAATGACGGCGCGGACCAACAGTTTAACGAGCTTTCCGAGGCACGGAGGGGTCTCGGTATGTAAAAATGGTCACCCATCCATGGACCGACCGTATCAAGCGTAGCTTAACCTGATCGATCGACCCGTGCTGCTGTTATTACTTAGCCACGAGCGAATCAATCGTTTGAAAATGACAGAGACAGGCAATTAGTGATTTGTGGAGCTAGCGGGCCTGAGTACCGGGAATCGCCATCGATCCTGAGATTCTTTACCTACCAACCAACTAGGTAAAGAATCTCCAACAACCCCTTAAATAGTCAAGCTCCTAACTAAATCATAAAAAATATATTTAATTATGAGCAAATTCACGTTAATATCAGGCTGAAATAGCAAGTTTTAAATTCCCTATGGACCTACTATTTCAGCCAGGGCTGCTTTAAATTAATTTGATAGATTTTAATTACTTACAAAATCAATTTATATTATTGCACAGAGTACCTATTTTATTTTGTTAAGCTCATAAAAATAGATCTGAATAGATAGGTACAGAAGGTTCATACAACGAGCGAAAACTGGCGCACGCACACATAGCTAGACGCGTACGAACGTACGGCGATATCAAACAAAATGCCACTCGCGAGTGCGGTCGCACTCGCTGTACGTGATTGAAAGTGTTATTTTACCTCTGATTTTAATTCTTTGTCAAAATCACAGATATATTGATCCGTAGCAATAAGGTTGCTGTTGGATTGCTGCTGCCATAGGTAGATTAAATGAAACGACTGTATGTGTGCGTACGTTTTCACTCATTGTATGGACCCGACCTTCTGTACCTACCTATTTCGTGATCAAGATTCACAGTGTCCTTTTTAGAAGACAAATAAAACAGCAAGGTAGCTTTATGTGTCGCAATTAACGATCCGAATTAGAATTCAAAACAATTTGAATATAAGGGCGCCGTTTGTTTTACGCCCAGTCGTAAAGGTTTCATTTGTTTTACTCATAGTAAACTTTAATTACGTGACACTTGAGATTATTAGTTATTGGTCTGGTGGTCGCAGGGATTTTGAGTGAAGTCTGGTGTCAACTGTTATTATTGAGAAAATTATTTCGTTTCTGTAAAAAAAAAAAAATGGATATTTCAACAGACTAGATTAAAACCGATAAGTAAATTAAGTGTCATACATAGTATGTACTACAGAAAATAATTCGATACATTTTCTTCAGACTCGCAATTTTGGTTTTGCGTTTCATCCGTGGTATACTTTCTCTACGGGCTGTAAAAAGCGTTGAAGTTGTCAATGTCGAAAAGAAATGCGTGTGTTTTCCTTTATTTACAAGATTATAAACGCTTTAAAGCACTAGCCATCCTTTTCATATTTATGTCAATGAAAAGGGAGGGCAGTATTATAAAGACCATTTACAAATTAAAATCAGAAGAAAAAGAAAAATGATCCCAAGTTATGAGTCTGTGCAAAATGTTTTGATTACTTTACTTAATAGTGATACATTATAATTACAAAGCTCCGCGTAGTAGAGAATGAAGAAAAATGCGGGAATTTTCTTACTTCTCGTCGTTTTAATACTGTTTATGAAAAAGTGAAGTAAGATGGCCCCGGTTCTGCTTGCATGGACTTATATACCACCATAAATTAATTTTCAATCTTTTAGAAAGTCTTAGTTTCAGTGTTGGCCCCATAATTAAAAGTTGATTTTGATTTATTTATTGCATGGAAGATTTACAGACACATAAAATCATAGGTAACTTAACAATATAAATAGTTCTGTGTCAATTACAAACCTTCTCAAGTAAATAATAGGAGTTGATTGTCAATGAATTTTAAAGTCACACTGTACCTACATAGACTAAAACCTAGCCGAAAATCAAACAAATACACGTACATAAACATCGGATCTGTTTTCCAGTTACAAACACACCAATGGACTGACACAAAGAGAACATTTCGCGTTTTATAGTAATGAAAATATGAGAAAAACACCCTTTGATTTTTGGCTATTTTGAATCGCCAATCATTTAATCTTGTAAGTATTTGTCATCAATTAATAATCCTTCATAAACAAAATTATAATTAACGACCATAAACAAACAAACAGCAGACCAAAACACGAATGATAATTGAAGTCAGTGCTCCGAAAATAGGGCAAAGGCACTCTTTTCATACGGTTCTGAATACAACTTGTTAACTGTTAACTGGATAGCACAAAATTGAAATTTTCAGTGTGAAATTTCATCTCTACCCTGAATGAGGCCTCATTAAATGGCTGTGAGGCCGCAAATTGCAATTTATTGTCCTAGAAACGACATAAATTTGTTATGTTAAGCGGTTATTTTCGCTATATTTTTAGAGTTTAAAATCACTTGCGCCGTTTTATTGCAGCGTTATTTTGATATACTTTGTGTTATGTAACCGTTTCGTGATTTTAGGTTATGTATATTGTGATTGTAGAATTAACAACGTGAAATAAAATAAAGATTCGTGTCGCTTGGCTATCGTAAAAGGGTATTGTATTATTTCAAGAGGTTAGGCAGTAGTGTTCTTATTTTTGCTGATAACAACAAACTTCGATCTCTCAGGTAAACAATAGTTTGTTTTGGTGTACAATAGAGCATTATTCTATCGATTTATTTGTGGTTGCATGGGAAGATACCACATCGTTTTACGAATTATTGTAGTAGTTTTAATTATGTTTTATTCAGTTTCTTTGGGTTTCGTACCCAAAGGATGCCAACGGAACCCTATTACTAAACCTCCCTTGCCCGTCCGTACGTCTGTTTGTCCGCGGGCTGTATCTCATGAACCTTAATAGGTAGACAGTTGAAATTTTCACAGAGTGTGTATTTCTATTGCCGATATAACAACAAATTAATAATAAATACTAAAGGGGGTCTCCATACAAGAAACGAGCTTTTTCTGCCTTTTTTTACTTATGGTTCTGAACACTTCGTGTGCGAATCCGACTCGCACTTTGCCGGTTTTTAATTAACTATACAGGTTTTTTTTTTTTTTGTGTGGGAAATCATCAAATGACCTCTCCCGCTCTGGGCGGAGCGGAAGGGCGTGTCAGACTCTTACTGACTAAAACCCACCCGTGTTCCTTCAGTTGCCTGTGCGCCAGGGCCACGGTAACTCTTTCGAACAATCCGCGACCCCGGCAGGCATCGGCCCCATCGGACCCCGTCAATTATGCTGACATCTCTTTGAAGCGCGCGTGGAACAAGACACGCTGTCGACCCGGGCCTGGTCTTGCTCAATATAGGCTGCGACATACAATATAGGCTGCGGGATGAAAAACTCTTAAATATGGCATTGTTGCAGAAGTTAAAAAATAAATGACCATGCCCCGCTTAAAAAATTAAATTCGACACAGTTGGAAACAGACTTATTATCATTATTGTCTACGATTGCAATACTGTGTCAAACTAAGGCTCACTTCAGTTGTTTCAAATAATCACCGAGCTAGGCACCTACCTATTCGTAATTCGCATCTGTTTCTGACCAAAATGTGGCTTAGAAAGGTTAGTTCTTTCTGCCCCTTTTTTTTTAGGTGGGAAATCGTCAAGTAAATTGGCGTGTCAGACCGGTTTTCCTTCAGTTGCCTGTGTGCCAGGGCCACGGTAACCCTTTCGGACAAACCCGCGACCCTGCTGCCTCTAAAACTACGATTTCCTAAAAGAGCGACGGCCACCACCCAGCGTCTGCAATTTACCGGTGAATGACGTCACTGAAACGTCATTTATTTATGGAAGTTAGTTAGTGTGTTTCTCTAAAGAGCGTTTTTGTCACCGTAAAGTCAAACTGCTTCACTGAGGCCGTTATATAGCGGCCACCGCTTTTATAAGAAACCTGACTCAACAACATCTTAGTACTTTAATCGTTTCAGAGCCCTTTAAACCTCAATACAAAGGTGCACGATCGATTTCGATCGAACTTATACACTTTGGTCAATGAATAAAAGGTCCAGACTTTAGTTCAAATGTTCACATAATCAGATTGAAAGAAATAAATGTCGGAAATCTCGTTTTGCTTACAAATGGTCCTATTAACACATTTTACTTTTTGCTGGTAGAAATTCAGGATGGGTATGTTCACGATTTGCTTCGAGAGTAATGATTGAAATTATTAAAAAGTTTCGAATGAAAAAGTACGATTATAAAATTATCTATTGAACGGTATATCATAATAGTATTTTGTGAGGATTCTTTCATATTAGGGCACACGCTAAGAAATAATAATTTGAAAGGGTCGCCGTTATCGAAATCGATAAGGAGGACTATATATATACATAACGGGTGTAATAAAAATATGCTTTAACGAAGCAAAGAATTACTTTTACATCCCGCCCATGTGTTTTTTTTTTGTATTGGACCATATATCATGGAATCTTCTGTTTCCGGAAATATTGAAAATGTTTATTAAATTTAATAGGTACCTTAACTTTAGGGATTTTTTCACGCCAAAATTAAATGTCGTTTCCCAGCAATTATTGTTGTACAATATAACTTAGTTTGATGCACATAATGCGTAGATGACGGCTTTGTGACGGTTCTTATATACCCATGATAGTAAACAGCATCGACCATCATATCGAGAAGCTATCGTTGAACAGTTGCGGGTTGAGAGCCTGAATGAAAAATAATGCTGGTGGGTCAAAGGTTGTTGAATCCGGATCCCAAAAGATTGAAAACAGCACGCGGATTCAGGAAATAAAAGTCTCAATAAAAGTATTTTTTTTTCAGCACAAAATATGAGGGATAAGTATTTGTGAAAGCTTAAAATTGGATTTGGTGAAAAAAAATTGCCTCCAGTAGTTTGTCTTAGTGGTGGCTATATTTTTTTAAGTACCAACCTACGCTGCTCTACTTTAAATTCATCGATTCAGCAACGCTTTCACGGCACCTATCCAATTTTGAGTCCTTTACGAGTCATGCAACTTTCCACTCAACGCGAATGAACGGCTGAATGAACGACTAAATGAACCAATGTGTAAAAGTGAATGAAAAAAGCCTCAAACTGTACATGTCTTGCCATTAAGCTAATGATCCGTGCTTATTAGCACGCTCGATGTAGCGTATCTACGAAGTTTTTGTGGTAGATAGTTCGCAGTTTATTTAGGGTTCCGTGGGCTTAATAACTTTTCGCTGGTAAGTGGTAAAGTTGTAGAAGTCCGTTTTCTGAAGGTGAGACTGGCAAAGAGTACTTAAAATCTACACAGTACTTTGTGGGTCTGTACTACCTATATTTTTACTGCCCTACCAACTGTTACTGGGTTTAAGTCTGTTAAGCTTAGCTTTTATATCTCACCAGTCCACCTATGTATACTGTCAAAGTTACATATGTTTACTAATAAAATGTATAATCTTTTCCAATAACTATTAGATACAGCCGGTCTATTTTGTAAAAACACTCACCTTAAAACTTCGATGAAGTGACAGATCAATTATGTGTGTTTAGTGTGTTGTGTTGTGTTTATGTTTGTTGTGTGTTGTGTGTTATGTTGTGTTTGTGTGTTTGTGGAGTGTTGTGTCTGTTTTTTGTGTTTGTGTGTGTTTGTGTGATGTGTATTATGTTTTGTCCGTCAGCATCAGGTGAAATTTCAGTTCACTGCAAGCTCAGAGCTCACTTCACCTAAGTTTTCACGTTGAGATTGTTATAGAATAGAGCGGCAAGTAATCAAAAGTCATGATTGTGTGTTACGCTAAAATATTCGTTATTTTGATTAGGAACCAGTCCTTCCCTAAACTCTTCAATCATTGAAATCTAACGTTACACAAAGTATATTCTCTTCACCATTAGAGTAATGACGCGTACTTATTAGCACGCTCGATGTAACATCCTTGTACCGGTAATGTTCCTTTTTGCGGTAGCAGCATGAAGAGGGTTCCGTAGCAAGTTGAACCTTCGTTGCGCCCTTCGTTGTTGTAACCCTAAATGTGAAGTGAAAGTTAGTTTGTCTGTTACGTTTTGGGTTAAACTGTCGGACTGACTTCTGTTACTGAGAAATCTAGTTTAAAATTGCCAACATAAAGTCAGCTAGAATTTATTTTCTGCGCATGAGAAAACAGTTATGTGGGCACAAAATAAAAACTGAATTCCTAAGTCATACCTACAGCAAGGATGCCGATTCAAAAAAGTGTCTATTCATTTATCAAATTAAGAATATTAGCGTATTTGGAATTCGATCTAATGCCACAATACCTACATTATTTTCAGATCATGATGTTAAACCGAGTCCAAAATTCATTTCTAGCTATCTTATACAACAAAAAAGTGCCTAATATAAAAAAACACTTTTTTATTACTGCAAGGAACCTCATATCTACATTCCCTACAAAGTCAATAATTTACCTCCATAATGCTGTCGACAGTATATCGAAGAATTAACATCAAAAATATTCGATAGGCAACCACTAAAGGCTTATTGCTTGCCCTCGCCATGGCCATTAAATAAACTACAAAGTACTTAAAGTTATCGAGACAGAATTTATAAAGAATTGTTTTTAAAAGGGTCTATATTAAAAACCTTTTAGGGGCATTCTTTATTTAAGTCGGGAGGGATTTTGAATTTGTTTTATTTTCCTGTTTATGTTTTTTTTTTTGTTTCCTACGCGGGCTTCCGGTCCATCTAAGGAAAGTTGGGTACTGTCCGTGAATATCTGCAACATGTTTAAGGTTTCTGATACTTTAATAATAGTAATAATTACCTACCATGAACACACTGTAAAATATTTCACGTGTCGGTAATTTTACAGGCAGTCTTAGAGCATCCTTCAAATTAGAACAAAGTTTAACTGCTTGGAGGCAGAAATTTAGTGGTATTATAGCGGCATCTACAATGCCACATGCAAGCTACGCGTCAAATTGACGTCACGGAAAATCCTGTATCTCGCAAGCAGAGTTTACCGCGCAAGTAGCATATATACAACGTCCTGACATAAATCGTCAGGTAGTTGCCCACCAGACACGATACCCGTCTGGTCGGAACATCCTCCCTTTTCTATGGAGGTATGAGTAGACTTTATATACCCTGTTCCTCATACCTCTATGGTATCTAAAAAGGGTCTATCAAAACTAATATTGGATTTTAATAGTATAAATAAAGTGGTGAATACACATCCGTCTTGTTGCCTACATTTAAAGATTTTTCATTACCTAAATAGCTACTAATTGCATTTATTACAATACAAACACACCAACCTACGGATAAAAATTCAATTAAATAATGAATACAAAAATTGAACACAAAAGATATCTACGGAACCACACATTACTCATTCACAATCCTCACAATACCTACCTATACTTTTATACTTCGGCAGCTAGTTAGCGGGATGAAGGCTTTTTCCAGCTGATTACTGAACCGAGTAATTATGTGAGTGAAGTACATAAAACACAATATTAACAGTTACACGACATTATCTGCGAACAGCGCTTTTTTTTCGGAAACAATGTAATTGGTTTTCGAGTTGTACAGGCTGATGATGCATTGGTACCTGATGCTATTTTTTAAAAGACAAACGGAGGCTCTGTATTCGAAGCGTATTTTTTCCTTTTAAATAAGCTGTTTTTTCTTTCCAACAATACTTTCATAGGCTCAAATCATGATCACATATAAACAAAATCAATTTTAAATCGTTTTCACGTGCTTAAAATTTAAATTGAGTGCCATTAATTGATAGATCTACATGCACACTGTTACATGTTAAATATACAGGGTGTAAGCGACATCGACGAACAACCAGATAACATGGATAAAGTACATGATTCTGGACCTTCCTGCGTTAACATTTTTGGTCGGTTATCAAAAGAAAAACCTGCTGTTACATACAAAGGTGCGCGTACCTACGCAGTCATAATATACCTATATAGAACAGCATTTTTATTTTTTATAACCGATGAAAAATTTTATTGTCAGGTGGTTTAGAATGATATGCTAAATTCGTGGTTACAGTTTGCGTGGCGATGTCTCTGGCACCCTATATAAGTATAAAAACTTATCCAGTGAGACGTTATTTTCTTTAAACAACGCCCAATCCTTTTCCAATAATTCTTGCCTTGTTTCTATGTATTCTAGCGTTAATCTATCTTTACTACATTTCTTAAAATGTGTCAATCCCTTTGTGATAACATTCTGTTGATCTTTTAAAACGTTCATTAATCCATGTATTTTTATAATTGATTAATGTACTTAATGAATAAATAAAATGCATTTTAATCGATTTTAACTTCATCATTTTTTTATAAACACACCAAATGTATGAGTTGATAAAGTCAATGTAAGTACCTACATAAATGAATAACAACTTTCTCAAAAGAGATCAAATATGCAAAATTTCTGAGTGTTGAAACTTAAGCAGTAAACTTATAAGTTCATAACAGCCGACTACATTTTTCTAAGTTCCATATCACTACTTAAAATTTTATAAGTGTTTTGGAAACACAAAATCTGGTGGAAATCGGGTATAGGTTTCCTGCTCCCGTTCTCTATAAAATATTCTTAGTCCTAATTCTAACATCACAGTTCCATGTTGGACTTTTGGGTAATGAGGTAGCTGACAGATTAGCCAAAGAAGCAGTTCTTTCAGGTATACAAACACGGGGTGTATTACCAAGTTATTCGGAAATGTTAAGTAAATTTAGAAATTATTTTATTACAGGAATATTTTAACGAGAGATCTAAAGCGAAAGGAATCTGGTATAAAAGTATACAGAATGAGCCTCCTCATATACTTTGGTTCTACGGATCGAAACTGAGTCGCTGTCAAGTTGTTGCTGCGCATCGTTTGAGGTCAGGACATATTTCACTAAACAACTTTGTTTATCTCATGCAAAAATTGGATTCTCCTAACTGTGAGGTGTGTGGTAAAATTGAGGATATACATAATGTGTTTCTAAAATGTGTCCAATATTAACAAGAGAAACGCACTTCTCAACTAGTTGAAATTGTCGGTAATGGGTGTTGGAATATTTCATGGTATTTTAGCTAAGCCTACTTCTGATGCAGCAAAATTATTGTTATATTTTTTTTTATTAGATAGTAAATTAAGTTAAGTTTTTTGCGACTTAGATTAGTTTATTTAGTTCAGGAGTAAGTTGTTTTTTGTAAAAGCACGATGGGATTATCATCGTCACATGTGTATACAAAAATCCGTTAAATAAATAAAGACTCAAAAAAAAAAAACTAAATGCTGATGATTTGTACCTGGTAACAACTCTCAAAACAAATCCAAAGTAAAAGGTCAAGTCCATACATAATTTAACAGATTTGTATGTATACAACATTGTAGGGTAGCAACTGAAGGAACAAGGGTGGGTTTTGATTTGCCACACAAAATAAAACAAAAGGGTAAGTTCTGTAAATTTCTTTTTGACTGACGAAAAAGAAGGAGAAGGTTCTCAAGTCGACGCATAATTTTTTTTTTTATGTATGACCACGCATATCTTTTTATAGAGTAGTCAGATTTTGAGGATTCTTCTGTTATTGGAAAGTGTATACCTTAAAGTTGGTCGCATTTTAAATTAAAAAACGAAATCCACCCCTGAGGGTGGTAAATAGGGGTTAAATAATTTTTCACCTACTGCATGTTCACTTGCGAACCGGTTCTGTTGAAACTTGGCACACATATTATGTACTTTTAATGACGCTTCAACAAAAATGAGACCTGGAGATTATCTGATGATGGAGAAGGAAGACAGTCGAGAGAGCTACTCGACAGATTACAGCAGTTACATCGTATTTAGGCTTATTTTTTCATTCATCTTGATGAGAACTTTAGACCTAGCTGGGGTATGACTGTCATCAAGAGTGTGATGTTGGAGAAAGAAGGCTCTCGAGAGAAGTTTCAAATAATAATATTAGGTGTGAGATCATACTCAAAAATTCAAAAGCTTAGAAATTAACAAAGGTTATATTTATTACAGCTTGCGCGGTGAAGTTAGTGTGTCCACTTATGTTCATATTCAGCGAATACTTAACTTCTGGCAAGGTGGTGCCAGCACATATATCGGATAACAATGACAACATAAAAATTATAGGCCCATCTCAATTCTTTCAACGTTTGCCAAAGTGTTTGAGTCACTTCTCTGCCCGCATTTCCAAAACCATCTAAAGCTATTTATTAGTGATCACCAGCACAGATACAAGGCCAGTCTAAAGGCAAAATTTTGGTCCCAACTACCGGCTACCGATATACGGAATCAAACTCAAACTCAAAGCATTTATTTCAATTAAAACATTTACAGGCACTTTTGAGTTGTCAAAGAGTAGGTCAGTTAGTCAGAAAGTTGAAGCTAGTTGCCCATTCCAAAACGTAGATCTCTATGGAGATGAACGGGCAAGAAACTCCAAGGACACTCTTTTTAAATCAAGGTATTACAAAATCCAGGGGACATTATTCTTGTTGCTTCTATATGTGAGGGACCAGTCCATCGTCCCCAGCAGCAACTGGCACTGAGTGAGGCCAACGAGCGCGATATGCCACGTCGCCCGTGAGACAGTCCGTCTCCTGCGGATCCACGTCGCGCTATAACGTGGCGATCACTGTCAGACGAGGCTTGGAGTGCTACGCCGCCATTTTCTTTCGCTAAGCATTCTTTATACGACTATCTTATTTTCAAATTCTTTATTTATCTAGTGATTAGTCTCTAATTCTGTATAAACTATTTTAAAATATCCGATGTACTAACAAAAACACTTAAAACTATTCCGTATCTTTTGGGATAGATACGTAAATAGTGTCGCGAATCTCCGGTGTGATCGCAATCGAACTGGGTACTTGTCGGAGCGTATTTACTTAAAAAATCTACGTTTCAAATTTGTCTTAAGTTTTTCTCGCTTGATATCAACTATTTGACTTCTCTACTTCGTATCATATATTATTTCGTGTACTTATTTTTGTGTTATTCAAGAATAAATTATACGTATATTTTTAGTGTTTGATTTTAACGACATTACGTCGGGGTTGGAACCCCCGGCGTACTAGCCTACATCGCCGCTACATTCTGTCAGTCCTACGTACGCTTTTCACTACACACTGCACTAAGTTTTAATTTCATGTTCTTTTTAAAGATTTCATAAAAATATTATTTATTTATTTAGGGCTACCAACAACGGCTTACCCGTTGTTGGTAGCCCTAAATAAATAAATAAGGTCATATTAGAAAAGGAAACTGAAAAGCAAAGAAAAAACTTTTTTCAAAAAATTCAACCAATGAAAAAAGAAACTGAAAAGTAAAAAAGTAACTTTTCAGTCTAACTTAGCTCTTAAATTAATGGAAATTACTAATTTTGAGTCAGCGCCAAACACCAAAGGCGCCAAGAAAACTTATGGCAGCCTGATTGTTTGTCGTTAATTTATCTGCGTTGATTGTTTGTTTGGCGCCGACTCAAAATTAGTAATTTACATTAATCTAAGAGCTAAGTTAGACTGAAAGGTTTAATTTTTGCTCTTCATTTCTTATTTCGTTGGTTTAATTTTTTTAAGCAATCGAAACCACAGTAATTTAGTTGACTTACCTCGAAAAGTGACACATATTTTTTAGGTTCTTAGAATAATACCTACTTACTTAATACATACATACATACATAAACTCACGCCTTCTTACCATGGGAGTAGGCAGACATTACAGAACGCCACCTGCTACGATCCTTACATACTCCTTTTGCCTCATTTACGTTCATACATCTGATCATACACGCACGCCAGTTGCGAGTACTACGCACCTGACCTTTCTGAAGAACGTCACCAATAAGGTCACTATATTTCCTGCTAGGGCGTCACCTTATTAGTATTTTACTGCAGGATAAAGACCTCTTCTGATACAGAGAAGACACATTGATATGACTACTACGCTTTGGTGATGTCAGTCTTTTTGTTCCAGTTTCCGTTCTACAACTACACCAAGTTCGTTTGTACTATAAAATCTATAAATACACCTGTGCCTTATCCTTCGGGAAATACAGGCGTGGTATTATATTATGTTTTCCGTTCACGGTGTCTTTCTTCACAGAATATCAAAGAAAACCTAAAAACAAACATTTGTTAAATCACTTTGATACAACTTTTCAGCTTTCCAACCCACATGTTCGTGCTTGAGAAACTATCCCTCTAACCTCCAGGACATCTTGAACTTCAAGCCCATAACTTAACGTTAGGACTGAATCTAATAAGTAGTACATTGTGTTTAACGCTTCATTAGATTAGGACGTTCGTAGACCAGCTTTGATACAAAACAAAACGGCCACTAACAGGAAAAATATAATCCAATTTACAGCAGGCAATCTCGTGTTACCAAAACAGAGGTACTAATGCAGGGATGGACAACCTTTGACACATGTGTATTATTGAATTTAGGATATATTATTGAGTATACTATTGACTGCCTCGTTGGTCTAGTGGTCGCAAGCGCTACTGCTGAGCATGAGGTCCTGGGTTCAATTCCCGGGTCGGGCAAAGTGTTATCGGGTTTTTCCATCTGGAATTTCTCGGTAGCAGCCCGGACTCTGGATTTGTGCCCGGTTGATGGCAATAGGCTCGCCCCCTATTACATGGGACTTAAACAGAACTGGCGAAACGTGGGTGTGCTATATGTATGTATATTATTGAATTTAGGTACCTACCACATAAAATTAGATGCAAAGAGTAACAACTATATAACTGGTATATAGTTGAATATCATCCGGAAAAGAACTAGCGTCACCAATCATAGGTTAACCAATTAGCAAGCTGAAGTGACAGCGGACTGGCCATTTCTGTTTTTTTTGCATTATAAACAAAAACAAGTTGAAACCAAACCTCATTGTAAAAGATTCCTCAGTGACACGAATATTTATATAATTAAATTAATAATTATATTAAATTTATTTATATAAATTTTTTATTTGCTTTCACTTACTCGTACATAACAAAGATTTATCATTGGCATGTAATAGCCATTTTTTTAAACCAAATAGCTACGTAGGTAATTTAATGTACCTATGCTCTATTACTGTGAACCTAATCATTTCTAACTTAGTATAAAACACACCTAAATCCAAACTTCAGCTGTATAACTCCCATTCCAACAAAGGTTGCCCACCCCTGTCCTCGCGGACCAAAACAAACATAACATACATAAACAAATAGCTAATTAACTATATAAAACAGAGGTAATGCAGCAACAATAATATTACTAATGTAAGGAACATCGTTAGAAGCAAATGTTGTTGTAGGACTGACGTACAGTCGGCTACAAAAGTTGTTGCTCATTTCGGAATTTGGATCGTTTTAAAATCACGTTTTATGATAAAACAAAGCATGCGGTCCACCATAGTTTAGTTTAATTAAGTAATTATTGATGCACAGCGTTGGAAGGCCTCCCACAAGGTGGACTGATGACCTTGTGGAGGCTGCAGAAATCCGCTGGATGCGAAAACCAAAGAACCGGTCGAAGTGACGGTGCTTGGGGAGGTCTGTAGCGGTATCAACATCGCCACATGCATGCTACACGTCATACTGACGTCACGCAAATCCTGAATCGCGCAAGCAGAGTTTACCGCGCGACTAGCATATATACAACTGCCCGACATCAACCGTCGGGCAGTTGCCCACCAGGCACAACACCCGTCTTGTCGGAGGATCCTCCCTTTTCCATAGAGTATGAGTGAGCATTACACTCTGTTCCTCATACCTCTATAGGTCTATACCCAGAAGTGGACGTCTTTCGGCTAAAATGATGATGATGATGAAGTAATTATTCAAAGTAAAATGAAATGAATAGATTGCTTTATTTATATGGAACTGACATGTGCGGCCACGCGGGCCCAGTGCGGGTTGGTGGATGTCACATGTCTTCGAACTTCTTGTTCTAAGGAGTTGTGAGGAGTCTGAACGGTAATTATAGTCGATTTCCTAAGAACACTCGGCAATTTGAACTTTCGCTTGCTTAGCTAGCGGAGCTACTCCTTGACCCTCAGGATTCGCCCCAACCTCGGGTGAGTTCCTCATTCATTTGGTATTTTTACCAGACTCTCTGCACTGGATAAACGATGTTAATATCATCACCTAATGTAGCATTTGATTTCATGGGTGGCATGTCGGACCACGCGGCCGTATTTTATCCAGTGCACCGGAGACTGAAATATGTACTTGTATGTATTGCTGCTGCATCCGGGCTATGCAAGACGACCTTACTGTGTATTGTAAGTGACATAGCGAGCCATCTGCTAAAATAATTGTTTTCTTTGTATTTTATGCTCGCGTGTCACATACGTTTATGCATCTGCCATTATGCTACGCTGTCTTTGCAAACTATCTGCCCGTAAACCGCTGTGATGTGTTGAGCTTCTACCTGTCCTGATCCCTACACCGTTTTTGGTCGCTAAAGGGACATAAAGCTGCGGTAATAATAAATGCGCTTCTTTACGCGTCTTCCAGGGTTCTACGTCCAGGCTGAGGCTGGGCATCTACATGCTGCAAGCTACTTCAATATGTACGCTGTTCCATTGTGACCGTTGCTCCTAACTGCGCGCTATCGGCGTCCTACGGCCTGCTACTAACGCACGCTAACTGCGGCCTTTTGAAGGCCTAACCGGACTCTAGCTGAGCCGTGCTAGCAAGCCCCTCTATGCTTCAAGCTACCAAGGACGGTAACTTTCCTACTTTAAAGTGCGAATGCTCAGATCAATCAGAGGAACCTACGACCTAGGCGTGTTCTTCTTTAAGTATACGAGTATGTATGAAGCTAACTAGCTAGTGGTCTTTCTTTCTCTCTAACCTAATAGTCAGCGGCCTGCGCAGTCTATCTGCAAAGCCCTAGCCGTTACAGAGGACATACCAGTTTCCTCACGATCTTTTTCTTCACCGTTTAGAGAACAGTGGTGATGAAATAATTTACACAAAGTAAAGTGCCTTTTCGGGTTCGAACCTACGACCTACATCTTGTAAGTCGCGGCCGTTACCACGGGCTACCACTGCGCTCTCCTTTGATAACTGGAACTGATACTAAAACACAACAGTGTTGCTTTGCGGCAGAAATATGTAAGTATATAGGTTTGCTGGCAGTACTACCCCAGGCGAGCATTTTCACAAAGAGCTCTATAGTAACCTTATCAAATTAACATAACGTTATTATTTCAAACAATTTCTACTCTCCAATAACATGTTACAAAAAATACAACTAGCAAGTTTTTATTCATTAATCTATTTTGTTTCAATAGTGTTCATTTACTTTTTCCACTAACTGTACTTTGTACGAGTTTGTATTTAAATATGTATGCGGTGATAATGGTAATTGGAGTGGATTGGTAATGTAATGGAAATTAGTAATGGACTACTTCAGCTTTTCATTATTTATGGAATAACTTCCTAGATAGCTTGGGATGGCACGTTAAGTTAATTAATTGATAGTAATAGTATTCATCACGTAGTTACTTTATGGAACTACTAGCTTTTGCCCGCGGCGTCACCCGCGTGGATGTCGAAAATTTTCCCACAGAAACGTTCTACCGTGATAAAAAGTATCCTACATGGTAATCCAGGTTATAAACTATCTGTTTTTCAAATTTCTTCCAAATCCGTTCAGTAGTTTTTGCGTGAAAGAGTAACAAACATCCATCCATCCATCTATTTATCTATCTATCCATCCATCCATCCTCACAAAATTTCACATTTATAATATTAGTAGGATAATCAGCCTGTAACTATCAACCTACTGCAGGTGAAAGATCACTTTTGAATACAGAATTATGGAAAAACATTAATCTATATATATAAAAATGAATCCCTATTTCCCTTGGTCACGCCATCACGCGTGAACGGCTGGACCGATTTCACGAATTTTTTTTTTGTTGTATTAGTTATTGTCAGGAGAAGGATCTTAAGAAAAAAAAATAAGGAAGTTGATCGGAACGTTACAAAATTTAAGAAAACTTAACGCCAATATTAATTTTACATAACTGTCAGTTGTTTGAAATAACTGTCAGCGATTGACAGAATGCGCGCTGCAAATATCGTTTATCACAGATGGATCGGTTGATAAATGAGTCGATAGTTTTAGTTTTAGTCAATAGTCAAAACTAAAACTAAACGACATATGATAAGACAGGACAACGTCTGTCTTGTCAGCTTGTAAACTATAATTACGAAATAAGTACGTGAAAAAAAACAGAAATGTCTTTCTGTTGGACGAAGAGTGAACTTATTACCTTTTAAGCTAAGGATCCTTCCAATCCTGTTGAATTTCATTTAAAAGTCATGTAAAAATTAAAGTCAACGAAACATTGCTAATAATAATGATTGTCACGGTGAAACAGATTTAACACAATTATGTAACTACTATACTACCAATCAAGTACAACAGACCGTAGAGTAACGAGTAAATAGAATCCTCAACAAGCTGATTGTCTGTCGCTTCCGTCCCAAATATTGAGCAAAACTTTGTGTACTGATTACCTACAGAGTTAAGCCTGTAATCTGTTGTGGACGCACTGAATTTGTGACGCGGTTTCTGTTGTTTTTGGGGCTAAAATATTGTAGATAGTTAGGCTATGTTCATTTTATGGGAATATTCTCATAGAGATTTCGTTAGGAGAAGGCGAAGAGGTAGGTAACATCATCATCAGTCACTGCTCGGTTTCACCCACTAAATGATAAATGATTTTATTTCTTGTAGGTTTGTACAAACACTTTTTACACGACCATCATATTTTAAAAACTAGATGAAGTCGGCGTTTCCTATGTGACTACTCTGGGAAGAAAGGCCGAAACAAACTCAGAGGTCACAGTTTCACAGACATAATTTTGGTCAGATCATGTGATGAACATGTAGATTGGTATCTGAAATGGTCTTTTGAGGAAAAACCACACAGATGGAGTGGACCTGTCTATAGCTAGTGCATGCATTTGTCAGTAAGCGTGCGGTTCAACTCAGAACTTAAGGAGCTCAACGATTCGGCGAACAATACCAAAGAAATGACATTTGGGTAGGCCCCACTGTAACTGTTGGGCATAGGCCTCTCTTTGCTTGGGCCAATCCTCATGCCCGTGTGCCAGCCTCGTCCAGGTTCTACCTGCACTGGCAAGAAGAGCTGGATATTATACTCGTAAACTGGATGTTTAATTGTTTACTGACTAAAATCACCAAAAGTAAATTCCTTCAAGTGACTTTTACAGGAGCGGCGTCACTCTCGCCTCATGTTCAGAAGGGCCCCGTCACCCTACTATCATAGTTCGTTCTAAAAGGCGCGAAGAACTTGGTGCCGCGGCCTCTATCTTGGGCCTTTGTCTGTGTCAGTTAAAGGATTCAACTACTCGCATAATTCTGGTTTGTTTATGAACAAGACGTATTAAGCGATTACGAGAGATTAAGCCTAGCTATATTTTACTGGCCCAAAACCAAGGTAAATGCCGTGATAAAAATAAAGAACCTAAAATCAAATTAAGAAAAATAATACAGATGTAATTAAGCACTGGCCTCTACCTAAATGAAAATATTTTTAGAACTTTTTATGCGTTCCCTTTTATTCTTAGTAAAAAGTCTGCTATTCTTTATTATAAACTCTAAGTCCACCAATCTATTGTTGAAAAGAAGTTTTAAAAACAACTTAAAGTGGTAGCCAAGACAACTTTAATGTTTTTAAGAAGCCATTACGTGACTAGAATTAAAGTAGATAGCTTAAAACAAAAGACAATCTTGAAACATCGAAAAAAGTTAAGGCTGTGTTGTGTAACACTTTCAAACCTTCTAGGATCAGCCTTGTGTACTTTATTTCTTTTATCCTTTAAACTCGGGGCTCATACTTATGAGTTCTTACTAAACTAATTTCCGTATTTAAAAACGTTCGAAATCTAATAGCAATCTCATCTCAACGAAAATCAATGTCAAAAGCTGGTCAAAAATTTAGACTAGAAGTATTTTTGACAGATTAGAATGCTAACTTTCTTAAAAATACGGGAATTGCCCCGAAATGCTACTCAAATCTATTGCCCCCGTACCTCATTAAAATGACAAGGAATAGGTGCCTATTTTTAAAGCCTTCAATCTGGTAAAATACTGCTATACAGCTGCATTTGGTTGGTCTGGAAGCTGACCTCAATATAATTGTGAAAAGGGTAGACGTATGATGATTTTAATCTAAAAAACAAAACGTTCGCCGCATCGCGTACCTCGGTCAGTGTACGTCATTCCTCTCTCCCAAATGTTGTACCACGTAATGGGCGTTTCTGCTCCATTAGCCTTATGGCCTTTGTATCTTGCCCGTAACTTGTACACCGACCGCTAATTGTACAATACAGGGCAAGAATGTAATGTTTGGGTATAAGACGTTTTGATTTCTTGTTCAAGATAAAGGTTTTAGAATTCTATAGTGGTGAGTTTGTATTGTTTTAATATTAATGTTACGGTTGTTTTATGTGTTAATAATTATAATATTAATTGTAACTAATACATAAAATTTACGGGTTTTAGAGAAAGACGATACGCCTAGAAAAGGCAGTCCAAAAGTAGAAAAAAAAAGAAATTTGTTTGGTGTGACATTTGTTCACACAAAAAGAATTTGGAGGTTTTGGAATAGAATGTGTATTCACTCTTTTGGTCTAAACCAAAAGTCTAAACCTGTGGTAGATGCAGATGTATGAATATGATAAAAACATGCTTGATCGAACCTAAATGAATTTTTATAGGGAAGAATGATGACGATGATACTAAAAATATTAAACTAAAAACACAATAAGTAGTATTTCTGAGTAAGAAATATTTATAAATAAATAAGTACTTATTCATGGAAAACTTCACAATCAAGGTTTCCAAGAACTTATTAATATTATTAGAAACATCTGCTTCAAGGGTCTCACTATAAATCCCTCAATTTATACAAAATCTTATTTTTTTTATAAAATTTCGATTCCAGCTCGAAAATTCACAATTGGGTTCACTAAATAACAATGGGATCTACCCATAAAATGAGAAATGTAGGTGACACAGGACTCAGAACACCTTCACCTCTGCCAAACCCTTCTCAAACACAGGCGCGCTATGAAATCTACTTGTGATCACATACACTAAACAATAATAGTAGAGCTTATGTATTCAGTAATAAAGTACTGAGTGCTTCAACTCTAATTAAAATTGCGTTTGGAACACATGGTATGTAACTGATTCGGATTTCATTGGCAGAAATTAATAATATTATTCTTAAAGAAGCAAAAGTTGGTGTATCAAACGACTCGAAACTGTAATTACGCAGTTTTTAACGGGTTATCACTTCTATATAAAATTTTCTATGGTGAAGGACTGAGCACACGTTCAGAAGTTGCACCAAAAGCAATATTAAGACTGTCTTGTTTTTTGATATCAACCGGGAAATAACTTCCGATGAACATAGGCATCTAACTCACAGGACGAGCCTTACTAATGGAACCGCTGTGGTTAAATGTCGGGCTGGTTATCTCTACAATTCTAACAAATGGATTTTACTATTATAATAGTCATTCCGAGATTCAATGATTAATAAAATATCATTATTACATTTTATTACAATATTTCTAAAAAATCTACCGAACCCAAACAATATTTAATAAAAAATAATCCATTTGATTATACAACACCTGATCCCATGTGATTCGTCAGTTCCAATTTACAAACGCCCCGTACACTTGAGTCCAAAAATACACCGCTCAGTGTAAACGTCATTGCAAAATAACGGCTCACGTGAAGCAAGTCAATATGGCGTCGTCTCACCTGTCACATTACGAGCCACTCTCGATATTGCCCGGGCAATTTAAAAAATGGAACGTTATGTTTAACCTACATTTGAGTATTACTATTGAATTGACAGTGAATGGGTGAAATATTGCGGAGGTCAGATGGTAAAATATTAAATTCAGTCGCATCTAGTTTCACTGGAAGCCCATGCATTTCTAATTAGGAAAAGCTTAAAGAAGTTTAAGTTAAAATACGTCCACTACTCGACATAGGCTACCCCATGTTTCAGTACAACCAATGTTACGCTTTCTAAATCCAGCGGATCTCTGTGACCTTTACCAATCAAAGAGAAGAGAGCTAAGTTACAGATTAGATTAGAAACTGCTCGAAATCTTGGCACACAAAATAAAGCCGTGATCTTTAAAAATAACTCTCCATTTTAATAATAAAAAATATTAATTTCCGGTATTACAAGTTTAGTGTTGTCGAAGGAATTTCCATTTGTTTATCGAAAATGCTAAAAAAATAAGTATTTTTATACACGAAGCGGCGAAAATGAGAGAAAACATGAATATTTCATGATTTCTTTGCAAATTGAAGATGTTTGGCGAGTGACAATAGCTTAATGGTATTGATTTTTCTGATAAAGAAATTGGAAGTTTAAATACTGTTAAGAAAATATAATATTTTGACCCGTATTACCGTTCAACTCATAAATATATATAAACCATTTTCTCACTTCACACATGATGTCATCTTTTTTTAGGAGTAAAATTACCTACAAAAAGGAACAAATTTTGGTATGATACCAAGTCAAAAATCAAGCTACCTACGGTTTTTTTAGATTTGAAATGATTTTTCAACTTAAAGTTAATGACACAGTACGAATGAAAAAGTGGGAACACATTAAGATTCACCATAAACTACTTAGCCATTAAAAAAGTAATACTTAAACACGAATAATAAACTCCACTTTAATTAAAGAAATCTACTAATAAAACTTCAACATTCTCGATTAGAACTAAAACCGAATTAAGGCCAGGATTAAGCCAACAGGATAGAACAAACTGACATTGCATAGCTTAGCTCGTCCGTGTAATTATGAGCTACCAGTGAACCGGCATGAACTGGTATTAACCGGAATTAACTGGATAAAACCAGATTGTGAGCAATATAGCCAGCCTGGATTTGGCCGCAATCTTAGCCGGTGGGGGTCCTGGGATGTTGTTTTGGATACGGTACTGTCTCTTTTAGATAATTCCTAATCAACACATAAAGAATCTCATTAAAATACTTTGAAGTCAACACCGGACCTAGACTATATTTTTACACACTCTTCTCGATACAACGTTTCTAGTGGTTTTTTCGATTACGAAGCCGTATGTCACAGAGCTGTATTTTTTTATCCATAACAGGTAGCCCGTTGTAGTATTTTCACGGAAATCGCGTGAGTCAATCAATCAATCTGCCTAGCATTTCCAAACTATGTTGGGATCGGCTTCCAGTCTAACCAGATGCAGCTGGAAACCAGTATTTACATTGAGTAACTGCCTACCTGACCTCCACAACTCAGGTATTGGGTAGCAGGATACCCCTTGGTAAGACTGGTTGTCAGACTTTTGGGCTTCTGACTACCCGTTACGACTGTGAAAGATCTACGAATGACAGCCGGGACCAACGGCTTAACGTGTTTTTCGAGGCCCGGCGGGGTCTGGATATGTAATGGATGGACCCGTGCGGCTGTTATCAATTATTTTAGTCTATTCATATAATGGCAAATAATGAATAGAAGGTTACAAGCTTTATAAGTTTTGGTGGAATGTTTTTTTTTCTCTTAGTTAAATTTGCAATGCAAATCAGCCACAGAACAGAGAATTTCCTCATTAGGAACATTGATCCTTGTGTCATCTCGTCACGTCATCTGGCCAGGGGATCCCACGATACTTTTGCCACCGTCGACCGGTACGACGAAAATTACCAGCCTATTGCCAATTTAGGCTGTTATCGTTGCAAGGATTTGATGGTGACTCCTGACTTTTTTCTTTTCCAGATACTTTCGATACAGATCGTACCGGGCATAAATTTTACCTCATCCACATCTTCATACACCTAGATAAGTAGACAGGAATAACTGGCGTTTGTATTCTTCGTACATTTCAATTATCTCGGCTCTCCTTATAATAAGGCGACGAAATTTCGTTTTTACTTGGATATTTCATTTTTTCAACGTAATTTGTTTTTTTTTTTCGTCTCATATTAATAGCCGTACCTGCCCATGGCAATCATTTAATCTGTTTTTTGTTTTGGTAAATTGTACGAAATACAAACCTAATATTTTATCACGCCTGTGCATATTATTTGCCCGAAGGAAAAGGCAGAGGTGTCTATTACACCCACAATTCGCCTGTTATGCTATAAGTCCCACGTAGTAGTGGACGAGCAGGAAGCCGGGCTGTTACTGTAATTTTTTAAATGGAAAACCTGTAACAAACACTTTTTCTGACACATACACACATAAACTCACGCCTACTTCCAATGGGGGTAGGCAGAAACTAGAGAACGCCACCTGCTACGATCCTTACATACTCCTTTTGCCTCGTTTACGTTCATACATCTGGTCATACACGCACGCCGGTTGCAAGTACTACGCACCTAACCTTTCTGAAGAACATGACCAATAAGGTTACTATATATAGTTAATAGGAGTAGGACGTCCCCTCCCGGCTTTTTCTGACTTTAGGATTAATCCCAGGAATGCTCAGCAGTCCTGCTTGCAAATAGATAAACGAGGAAGTCAACCGTATACAGGACTGTTTAACCTGAACCAAATCCCGCACGGGACGCGGGACGCAACTACGCGCGTCGATTGTTTTAATGATCAGGGCCCTATTGCACATAATTGAGAATGCGACAATTTTGTCAAAAACTGAAATTATTGTATTATAGCAAAACAGAAAATGTAGAAAATGAACTTGTTTTATTCAATAGGCCACAGGCAGTCACGCGACTTTTCGCAGCAGTTTGAACAACCCCATACACGTGATTTGATTGTAATCAGTGTGAGCCAATTCTAATCGTCCAACATCTTGCGCGGAATTCACCTCAGTTTTACTAGAGCTTTAAAGTACAGGTAGATAGTGGTTAAAATGGCACTAAATCTAATTTAAAAAAATGTTCGGCTTTGTAGAGTGACGCCTCTGTCATTCATACCTGTGTAATACTATCTTCCTAAAGCTCAGCCTGTTGTCAGCCTACAATGTTACCACTGAAGGGACACAGGCCTCCTCTCTGTGAGAGGGAATGGGCTGTAATCCACCACGCGGGCCCAGTTGGTAGATGACGTCTTCGAATTTTTGGTCCTAGGACATGCCGGTTTCCTCATGAAGTTTTCCTGCACCGTTTTTGAAAAGGTCAAAGCTCAATGCTAAAGATCTATACGTCATATTTACACCCGGGTATTGTTAATTACATGAAAAATATTAGCAAATTAATCATAATATGGCTGTTGGGTTTAATAAGGCTCGGTAGACCTCAACAAACAATGCTAAAGCGATATTGCCTTAATCACCATATTTGACAGATTTATCCGTTGATTGATCGAGTTCTATTATTCGTATATACACAGGTAGATAATTAACACTGTTGCTCTTCCTGGCTATTTAAATTAATTGCAAAGAATTTTAAGGAATTTCTTAAATGTTTAAGTAATCTTTAGTGCCTAAAATAATGTTTACAGCGCTCTCTAGCCCAAAGTGTGTAGAAAGTATTGTTTTTTTTTTTGTTAATAGGAGTACTACTCGTACCTTTGACATTTCAGCGCTCAGCTCTTTATTGGCTTGAGAAACGAAATATGAAATAGTTGGATGAGAGAAACAGGCCTGGTCGATATGACGATGCTTTTGGGAGGTCTATGGCCAGCAGTGGACGGCTTTCGGATGAATGATAAAGGTGATATACTTTTAAAAATATTTACAGTTCTGTTGGTAGCGTGGCTTTACTACTGCCGAGTGCGCTCAGTGTGCATCGGATCTTTTTTAGCATCGTCACATATAGAGATTCTTTTACTGCACCATTTTAAATTCTTCACTCAATTGACAGACTTGACAAAAACAGCTAGTGGAATAAGTCGACCTCGTAATTGGTTTACTACTTTTGACAATTATAAACTAATGCAATTAAATGAAAGAAAATTTAAAACTCATATTAAAAGTATACTTTGTAAACAAGCATATTACAAATTAGAGGATTATAGATAAGAATGCTTGGAAACATGCTGGTCCTGCTCCATAGGACAATCTAGAGTCTGGACAAAATCAAACTGGTTGTTAATTTCATTGTATAATTTATAATTTTTATGACATTGTTTTTTACATTATGTAAGTACTTTAACTCACACACTAAATTATTACTTGTGGAATTTTGGAAAAATCATTTACTTTTCTATATTTGTAAATATGTGAGCACCATGTATCTATCTCATAATTAATTTACCTGTCATGCGTTATATTTAATTATTTTTACCTATTGTGGTATAGTAAATTTATTCTAGGTGCATCGTCTTCATATATAATTAATGTATACATAATATTGTAAAACATTTTTAAAAGAGTAACGGTGGAGTTTCTTGCCCATTCTTCTCCATACGAAACTACCTTTTGAGGGGCAACTAGAATCAATTCTAAATTTTGACGTTCAAAAGTGCCATTTATGTGCCTATTTGAAATAAATGATTTGACTTTTGACCGTTTTTTGACAAGAATTCCCATTCATACAGAAAAATCTTGTAATTTTATGACATGCTCACTAAAATGTCTCGCTGGTGGTGGCGTGTGTTGGATCATTAAGTTCCCTTCAAAATGGTTGAGCTGAATGGTGCTAATCCATGCGTCATATTCGTGAACGGGCGCCGTCAGTAGGGACTGGTAATTTCTTAGCTGCCACGGCTTATTTTAATTTAATATTTGAATTGTTTTTGTCTTTTTATTACGGACGTTTTTAATGTTCTGCATCGTTGTCACATGCATAATTTCAACATGAATGATGTAGTCCAATACTTTGTAACCATATTCTCCTTTAAAAGAGTGTCCATGGAGTTTCTTGCTCGTTCTTCTCCATAGGTACCTACTAAGCTTTGGAATGGGCAACTAGCTTCATCTTTCTGACCGACCGGCCCCTTGACAATTCAAAAGTACCTGTAATTGGTTTATTTAAAATAAATGCTTTGACTTTGAGTTTGACATGCAAGTGGCTCTCAACGTCAGGGTGGTAAGGCAATTACGAGGTCCAATATACACTATGTTACTTATATATTTGATCAACAACAACATCTTTCAAAATAAACACAAAAGCCGACCTTTTCAGTACACATCACAATATTTTCTAACAAGAAAATTAAAAATTCACGATAACGTTATAACTCATAAAGTCGATAGAACCAACGTATTTTCTTCCAGAACCTTCCTTTTATCATAGCTTTATTAAAGAGGAGAATGTAAAATTTTGTACACAATGTTACACGTGGCTTAGGGTGTGGTGTTTACGTGTAGGTGTTTTGATGAAGAATATGGCTTTTTTGGGAGTCATGGATACAGTATAATAACACGCCTTTTCCCTTAATATTTCCCTACGCATCTGTGAAACAAAACTGAACTGAAAAGTGGGTGAACTATTCAGAAATATACTACATCCACTTTTTTCAGTTTTAATAAGAGGTGATCAACCTATTACCTCAACTGGGTATACATTTAGACTCCGGGTTGCTACTCAGAAATTCCTAAGCATCCAAAAACACTGCGCGACTTGGGGATTGAACCTAAGACCCCAGCAGTAGTGCTTATGACTACTAAACCACAGACGCTTCATGTCAGTTAATTTTTAGGAAGCTCAGTGTACAAAAAACATCTCAATATTATTATTTCTTAAATAAACTTTCTCATTATTTCCTTCATAAGTAGTTTCAAGCATCGCGAACAGAAAGTCATCGAACTTTCAAAAGTCCATAAGGACTTTTGAAAGTTCGACCAATTTTCTATAAAGTAAATTGATTGAACATTCGCTGTAAGAAAAATAAAAGAAAACTAGTTTCACTAAAGAAACTTCTATCAAATTATCAAACTATTTCATTAAGAGAATTGAAAAGTAGATACAGTCGGCCTCAAAAATATCTATACATTGACAATATTTTTTTCTTTCTTGTACTCAATGTATTTATTATGAATAACAATAACTAATTAATACAATATTTACAGAATTATTTACATGTCATTACACAATTTCGTTTATATTCTATAACTACAGTACTGTCATACTATTGATTAATTAACTAATAAAACATGCTCATTTATTCTTAACGACTTTTTTGCTATAGACGTCTTCTCAGTTCGTCAGCCTCCACCACATCAGTCTTGTCTAGGTAGGACTGCTCCATCGTCGAAGCCGAATAACTTGGCGATTGGTTTAAATTTATGCCTTGTGCCGTGAATGGCACGAGTTATTGAGATTATGATTGTTGATCCTAGCCAACCCATCACTACGCTAATAGACTTATTCCAGCGGACAGCGATTGCAGCTCTAAGATGTTTTACGAAGGTAGTCATTTGTGGTGCGTAAACTCCGTCAACGGATGCAACAATGAGGTGAACGTCGCATGTCGCATTTCACAAGTGTTTGACTATTTCCTTATTTTTTCTTCTTTGGCGGATTTTAGTACAGAGGCGACAGGGTGTGAAATATAAGCAGGAGAATTCATTTAATTATCTACAATCTTCCATAATATTGTATCAATATGTAGCCACAAAACATAGTACACATGGGAACTTAATTGTAGCTACGTATTGATACAGTATTATGGAAAACAAAATGTAGACAGTAAAATGTTTTTTTTACGATCTAGATATCTTCTGAGTTTATCTTGGACGTTACTGCCATCGATGAAGGACAAACATCGTGAGGAAAAATCAAAAATCATTTATTAAAATTAGGCCGAGAATCAGCACTTTTCGAACATCAAAATTACATAAGAGAGTCCACCAAAATTACATAAGAGAGTCCACCAAAATCACATAAGAGAGTCCACCAAAATTACATAAGAGAGTCCACCAAAATTACATAAGAGAGTCCACCAAAATTACATAAGAGAGTCCACCAAAATTACATAAGAGAGTCCACCAAAATTACATAAGAGAGTCCACCAAAATTACATAAGAGAGTCCACCAAAATTACATAAGAGAGTCCACCAAAATTACATAAGAGAGTCCACCAAAATTACATAAGAGAGTCCACCAAAATTACATAAGAGAGTCCACCAAAATTACATAAGAGAGTCCACCAAAATTACATAAGAGAGTCCACCAAAATTACATAAGAGAGTCCACCAAAATTACATAAGAGAGTCCACCAAAATTACATAAGAGAGTCCACCAAAACAGTCACCCTTCACCACTTCCTAGTGCTTTAGCTGGGGAGAGAAAGTGGCGCAACAAACTTCCCAGCAACACAGCTGTCTGTGCAGTTAGAAAATAAAGCTTGATTTTATACAATAGGAGGTATGCAAAGTAATTAACGTTACGACATACAGAGACCTAAACTTATAATAAATATAAGTTTGAAATTGCCAAGCTGTCTTGAGCAAGCGTGGTGAATGTGGTGATCAAGGCTTGTGCCTTCTCTGTATCAGAAGGAAGAAGAACTGACTGGTATTATACATAGTTTTGAGGCTGACTGTACAAAAATCACGGCAGCAGCTAGTTAAAATGAAATACGAAACTTTTAATTAAAGTTTCCTGCCGTTCCTTCGGACTAGTGAAGTTTAATACTAAATAAAGTTACTGAAAGAATGAAATATTTTTTTCCATATTTCGAAGGGAATAAATATTATTTTTGGGAATATGAATTAACCAGATTTTTTGTATTGTTAGGGTAAGCGTTTGCCTTAACTAGAAGCCGTGTCGTAATAAGCGCTCAATGGTTTTCACGATTATGTTCTTTGTGGATTTAAGTGCAACTTTGGACACCATAACCAACCAACTTTCCATAGGACATTTGTTTCGGTAAAAGGAATTTTAAACGTATTTTTCTCCTACTTCTTAGGAATCATCAGTAAAAATGTATGCTTAATCAAGTCGAATTCAGTATTGAATATTCTTATATTTGAAAATGAACCCTAAACTTAAATTTTCAGTAATAGTTAATAATTTTCCCACGCAAACTCTCGTAAACAAATTAAATTCGCAAAACAATGAATAACAATGTGAATTTGTGTCTACGTTACCTACAGTTGCAGTTTCCACCATTTCCTTTGCATCCGAAGTTACATAGTCGGTCTTGTATTCATTAGGTAAGTATACTTCATTCACGAGATTTGTGCCAATATTTACTACTACTACATACCAGTAACCAGATATAATATCCTTAGCTAAGTGATTTCATCACCATCGTCATGTCAGCCGTTAAACGTCCACTGCTGGACATGTCTTCATAAGCATAGGGCTCAAATTCGTCTGTGGGTATAATTTTTGGTTGCTATTCATAGTGGTATAGTAGAAACTCGTAATTAATTTACCACTTTTGACAACAACTCCCAGTAAATAGAAATTTTACTAAGGTTGAAACAACCTAACTGTTAGATAGTCATATATACCTTCTCATTTTATGACGTGCAAGCCTTAAGGTGGTAAAACGGTGGTCGATTTGGTGGTAATATTATAATAATTTGACCTTTTCAAATAATTATTTTGTACCTACCACAACTTACAACTGATCTCAATAATATTGTTAATAACATAACTATTTAAAAATTGTAGATTAATTATTTGATTTCCTAATTTTATTTCAATTTTTATTTTACAATTTCATTAATTTTAAACTTTTGCTGTGCCGTACAGGCTCCGTAATTGTACCATTAGCTTTAAGCCATTGTAACGCCCGTAAACATTACATTATGGAATTCAAATAAAAATATGAATATGAATATATATTCATATTCATATTTTTGAGGGATAGTATTAAAAGGATAAGTTCCATTCCGTTCCTCATAAATTCTCTTTTATCAAAATAACTAATTAAGATTCATAAAAGTTTACGTATCATATTAATATAATGCAAATTATTTATATATTTTAACCGTCTTATAACAATAAAAATAATGACATACCTACATTAATGAAAAAGTGGGCCTGTTGTGGGCATCATCATATTTTTCGGGTTCAGAAATATTTTATTTTTTTATTCGTACCGAGCTAGCTCATCCATGAATGAAGCTACTCTTTTCCTCACACCCAAACACATATTTCTTATCACGGTAACAGAAAGCGATGAAAAAGAGTACCCCATTAGAGCATAACGTGTGGGGTTTCGCACTAACAAAGGGTTCAGCGATATCGTCTTACTTCAATTTGTTACATTTATTACTTGGCTTTCTGGAAACTGCTGGATTGTGGAGAATGGAGGTATTTCCGTTTACGTGATTGGGTCAGATGTTCTATCGGGGGTTGCTTGAAGTTAAGAATTGTGTGTACATATATATTTTTATGTTACTTGAAAGAGATGATTTGTGAAATGAAAAGAGTATACTTAGATGGTACGGTCATGTTGAGAGGATGAGCGAGGAGATGTGAGTGGAAACGCCGGGAGGGGACATATAGTGACCTTATTAGTAATATTCTTCAGAAAGTTCCGGTGTAATTGCATGTTTGGTCCACTTTCTAGGTAAACACCTCCACACTCATTTCAACCAGTAATTATTTTGTTAACTTTCTGTACTCATCAATAAATAAACAAAAACAACTAAACCAAACGCTACAACCATTCATAACACAGAACCAAGTACGGTTAGCAACAAAATTACACGTTTGACAAAGAGCGAGTACGGTCAGCAAATGTGGCATTTGGATTACACTATTGTTAGTGGTCACCAGTGTGGAAAGAGATGGTTGGGTGTTTATCTGTCTGGGGGTAGGAAGACTGGTAGCTAGTAGAAAATGGACATTTAGTAGGGATGTTAGTTTACTACATCCCAGTAAAAGGACGTGCCGGGTGAATGTTAAGCTACGGTTTACTAGGAAAGCGGTGGCTGTCACATAACGGCAACAGTGACGGCTGTCCTGAAAATGATGGCATCGGAATTTTACTTTATGGGGTCAATAAACGCTGTCTAGGAAAACACAGATTTCTTTTTATAAAAAACGTTTCATTGATGTCATCCGACGGTAAATTGCGGATGCTATGTGGATGCCACCGCTAACTTAGGAAAGCCTATCTTTAGTAAAATATCCGTCAACATCTGACCGTCAAAAAAATCGAGCCACCCACGTTTTTTCAATAAACTGCAAATAAATATTTGTTCATCATTTTTATTGTTAATACAATTTCTACACAGTACATGAAATGTTACCATGTTAAGGCTGCGAATACGTAATTATGGATAGAAAATCACAAATTCATGATTTTAATGAAAAATTACGTTAAAGTAATCAACTTACTGGAAACTTTTCTGTGACTTAAAATTATTTTTTGTTACGAAACCAAGAGTGTCAGTACGACGTGTTTCCACCTCTGGCCCTGATAACTGCTTGCAATCACCTGTTGAGTGATCTTATCAGCTTTTTGGTGTCTTCTTGTGAAATTCTTGCCCATTTTTCCACTAGAACAATTTCAAGCTCATCCAACGTCGTTGGAGCCGGATTTTTTCCTCTAACCTTTTGTTTAAGCTCATCCCAAAGATGTTCTATAGAGTTGAGGTCGGGACTTTTGGCTGGCCACTCCATCACCGGGATCCCAACCTCGTGCAGATACTGGGTGACAATTCTAGTGACGTGTGGTCTTGCGTTGTCATGAATTAGAGTGAAGTTATCTCCAATTTAGCCAGCATATGGCATGACATGGGATTCCAGGATGTCCTTTATGTCATTTTCAGCATCAATAGCGCAATTCCGAAAGAAAACCGGTCCGGTACGACCTGTCAAAGATATCCCCCCGAAACATTACAGAGCCCCCACCGAATCTCACTGTTTCACGAATGAAACATTGAGCGTATCGCTCTCCAGGTCTTCGCATGACGTTACGACGACCGTCTGAGCCAATTAGTGTCATGCGGCTTTCGTCACAAAACAAAATCGTTTCCCACTGCTCTAAAGTCCAATTTAGATGCTGTCTAGCGAATTGCAGCCTGGCTTCCCTATGAGCTACGGGGAGTTTGGGGCCTATGGCCGGCTTATGTGGCTTCAAATAGTCCTCCCTAACACTTCTTCTTACCACACTGTCACCAATAGACAGTCCACGATTTTCTCGGAGACGACGCTGTAGGTCAACAGAAGAAAGATGCAGATTGCGCAAAGATGACAACACAATGAATGGGTCATCTCGTGAATTTGTTACATGCCTTCGACCAGAACCAGGTCTCCGTCGTATTCCGCAGTCTCTAGATAACGTTTATAAACCCTTTGTACAGCTGATCGACTGAGGTTTAATCTTCTTGCTACGTTTCTCTGACTTTGGCCAAACGGGATTGAATCATTTAGCTACCATCACTTTTTGACTACTGTAACCGACCGTGTTAGAAAACCGTGATTGAATAGTTTGAAATTGGCGACAAGCACTGAATGATGTGTTTTGTGAAATATGAGTAATGCTCGTTCCATCCACCATTATATTAACAAGATTGATAGTACCAGTTCTCATCTTAATTACTGTAGACTCCACATAGTCATTATAATAATGAATTATTGGAGTGAATAGACACGTTCATCTCACTCTGACCCGATTCCGGTACGCGCGTAGCTGCGCCGTCATAGCGGTCGGTCCAGTGGGCTGCTACGACCGCGTGGCCGGCGTAGCAGAGCCAAGTTACGTCGTAGCTTGTCCTAATAACCTGACTACGGCAAAGTAAAAGGAGGGTTATGATTTTAACACGCTATGTATATGTGTATGTATGTACATAATATGCTCATTTGTTCAGTCATAACTCCTAAGCTCCGCGTCGTATTTTGACAAACGATGGATGGAATACGATATTGTTAGAAGCGCCATGTTATTCCCCGGGTTATAGGTTATATGACGTCACATTAAATCTTATATACTGGCTATACGAAATCGTTATTTTTAATACTATTTATGAAAAAATCGACATCGATGTATTGTTTATACCGTTTTAGTTGGTGTGGTTTAGTTTTTAACTCTCTTTTCTTTTTGTTGCTTCGCGTTATTTCCTTAGAACACAAGAGTTTTATTCAATATCATGGTGATTTTATTGATGTTAACGGAAATATGCCCTTTTTCCCATAACTCTTTTAATCAGTAAAGCTCAAAAGATGTGTACGTAGATTAAGAAAGAAGAACGATTTCACATCTTTTGAGCTACGCCTATACATATAATGTATAGGTTTAACAAGTCTATGGTAGGTACTCCGTATAGCAGACACAATAGTTATACTATCACCGTAATGATACAGGACACATTGCACAGGCAAATTGCTTCTTTTTGCTTCCGCTGAAACGTCCGAGCAACAAATGTTGCGAGAAATATTTTGCACCGATACGTCCCAGCAACATTTGTTCCTTCAGTCGATTTCTTCGTTTAAATCGATTTTGTAAATCTAAACTAATATTATAAATAGGTAAAATTGATTGTTTGTTTGTAAGAGGTAATCTCTGCAAGTCCTGATACGATTACAAAAATTATTTCACTGTAGAATACTATTGCCGAGTCAATCTGCCTGCTAGCAGCCAGGTCAACTTCAAGTCTACACGGATGCAGCTGAATACCAGTATTTTACATGGAGCGACTGCCTATCTAACATCCACAACCCAGGAACTGGGTAATACGGTACCCCTTGGTAAGACTGGTTGCCAGACTTTCGGGCTTCTGACGACCCGTAACGATTGTCAAAGATCTACGAATGACAGCCGGAACCAACGGCTTAACGTACTTTCCGAAGCACGAAGGGGTTTTGGTATGTAAAGATGGTCACCCATCTACGGACCAACCGCGGCACTAGTAGCTTAACCTGATCGATCAACCCGTGCGCCTGTTATTACTTGGCCACAAAAGCTATTGCCGAGTACCATTTGACGCACAAATTATAATTATATTTTACGAGTATATTATAGTTGACTTTCACATGGATGGAAATCGTGGGTAGAAGCTAATTCCTAAAGCCTCACTAATAATTAAATCAAATATGAATGAAAAAAAAAATCGGTGTGAGTTGGTTTGGCACTCACGAAAATTGATGTGTAAACATGTGAGCTCGCATCAGTTTGGTTCACGCGCTCACATAGACACGGGTCTTACGCTGACGTCATCTGACGCTCGGAGTCTTACGCTTACGCGTCTGACGCTCGAAGTCCCAGCTAGCCCCTACCGTAGACCGAGCGCTAAGATGTTTACACATCAAAAACATAATTACCATTTGTCGCTTACAGACTGGTGTTTCAAAGTTTACCGTTTTACAACCATCACAAAAGCCAAAACTTCAACTATCACAAATTCTAATCTTTCCTAACAATCACTCGTCTCCAAGCCCCTATACTTCTGGCTACCCGCACATCTAAGAGGTAGGGAAGATAAGCCTTGTCCATGTTTCCCATTACCACGACGTGTCGGTCAGATCTCACGATATACTGAGCTCACGTGCGAGGTAGGGAGGATGTTAGACCGTGATGTAGCAACATTAATTCAAGACACTACAAAAAATAGTAATCTTATCAATGAACGGCGTCATAGCATAATCAGCCTATATATTTATATTATATTATACAACGCGGCGCTACAATGGCGACATTAATTTAACACATATAATAAGAAAGTTTTTGTATTAATTTAATAATTTATTTGTAATTTGGTTTAATTTCAATATGTGTGTATTCCTGAAACAAAAATAATTTGATTTGATATATGATTTGATTAATGCTGAAATGAACCTTTTTGACGCAGCCGTGAGACACACTCTGTTGTTGCCAACACTTTTTTTTTCTTATTTGTACTTTGTGTTTCACGATTTTTTTTTTATTGTTACTGGCCACTAGCCATGTGTTAAATTGATGTCGCCATTGTAGCGCCACGATGTATAAATATAATTTTCAGCCCACAAGCCTCCTCTTCCTGTGAAAGCGAAGTCTGTATTATTTCTTTAATTGATTGATTAATGGTCCGGTTACAAGCTCCATTTTACTTTCACAGTTTGGTTTGCAAAGGTATGAACACAGGTAAGACGGAGCGTGTTCTAACCCTTTAGTGAGTGTCCCGCAGATCTACTAATTTATGGGGTTTTAAGATGCATGCCTACCTCAGATAACATTTGACCATTTTTTACAATCGACACCTCTACTTTACGTAAGACCACCTCCATTCATCGGTCAAAAAAGGAATATTGTGAAACTTGCTACGGATATTCAGAATCCCAAAAGGCTGTCGATGGCTAAAGAAGTCAGCTGGCAATTGCTTTATTTAAGTAAAATTCCTGATATTCGATCATAATGTGTTTAAAGGTTACGTGTATTATCTTTTAGTAACTTTTTTCATTCGTTCCACATGCAATGTAATTGCCTGCACACATGCAACATTACGACCGCCGAATATTATACATCCACACTACGGTGTAACAATCGGTCTCACACAAAAGCTCCCAGAGCGACGGGCATGCAGTCGAAATGGAAATTTAAATTTAATACGTTTATAATAATTCTCTATTCTGTATCTAGTCTTTGTTAAAACTCTCGTGTGAAGCCTTTTGCGATAATTAAATTAACGTTAGGAGCTGCTAATTGCTTTTTATCTATGTGTGTGTGAAATACAAATATGAAGGAACTCTGCTGTAGTACGTCGAAAAAGATACATCAGCTAAAATTTTCAAATAGGTATGTACTTTATTTTACAAACTTGTCGTGATCTGACATTCAAATAGATCCGTTTTTTTTCACCAAGTAGCAAGTTTTGATGCTGTATACAATTGTTACAGTGCAAGGGAAAAATGGAGCTATACAGGACGCATATCATGCGTCATCATCATCACCATGCCTTTAACGCATTAGAACAATGATAAAATTAACACTTCATGGCCTCAGCTCCTGGCATAATAATATTTATTTATTTTCTCATCACAAATGATAAATGATTACCTTAAAGATAATGTAGATTGAGAGGGAGCGTAGGGCATTGGCGGTCCGAGGTAATATGGTAGCACGTAGAATCTCCCGGTGTACCAACCAGGTCAAAATAACGCTATTCAAGGCATATTGTCAGGGTCTGTACTCGGGGAATCTATGGACCAGCTACACCAAAAGGTCGCTAGATGTCTTGCGCGTCCAATATAATAATATTTTCAGAATGCTCTTGAAACTGCCCCGGTTCTGTAGTGCATCGGAAATGTTTGCACAGAATCGGAATGACGACTTTCATGTGGTCATTCGAAAAAAATTGACATCATTAGTAACTAAAACACGGGCCAGTAGTAACAGCATTCTGAAAACAGTGGCAGATAGTGTCTATTCTCCCATTTTGAGGCATTTTGTGGAGAGGATGGCCAGGTAAGAAACTTGTACCTTACTTGGTCATCTTCTGTGCAAAATATTTCAAACTCAAACTCAATAATAATAAGAATATTACTACTAACACTAGCTATAAGGTATTACTAACATTATGGATCTTTGTTGTCCAAATAAATAAATTTGATTTATTTTGATTTGTGGACAAGAAGTGCTAATAAAAAAAAACTTTTTTACAAAAAAACAACCGACTTCCAAAAAAAAACACTAAAAGACGTGAAAAATAACTTTAATTTCGGAAGTCGGTGCCTTTGGTTTTGTATTTTCGTGTTTGGCCACCGACTTCCGAAATTAAAGTTATTTTTCACGTCTTTTAGTGTTTTTTTTTGGAAGTCGGTTGTTTTTTTGGAAAAAAGTTTTTATTTTTCACTTTTTAGTTGCGGTACCTACCCCACACAAATTCGTATACCACTACTTGGTGTGTAAATAACAGTGACAGGAAATTATTAACACATCATCCATATAAACTAAGTGGAAAAAATCTACAGTATTAAGGATAACTCAAAAACTACTGGTCAGACCTTGATCAAATTTAAATGGGACCACATGTGAAGCACCACCTATCAAATAAAAAAAGAATCATCCAAATCGGTTCACCCAGAAAAAAGTTATGAGCTAACACACATAAAAAAAAAAAAAAAAAAAAAAAAAAAAAACATACAGACGAATTGAGAACCTCCTCCTTTTTGTGAAGTCGGTTAAAAAGGTTAACATTTGTGAGAGACTGCGGCCCAACAAAGGCATAAAACATATTTTATGCCTTTTTTGTAACGGGTGTGCACCAATGAAACTATTTAATTACCATGTTTTTTCTACTAAAAATTGATGAATTTTGAAGAAAATAAACCAAGATTGAAGTGTAAATTGCAAATAAATATGTATTACCTTATAGAACCAGTGTAGCTATTACAATGTAAGGTGTATAACCCGAACATGTCAGATAGTTGACGTCTACTAGAGCGCCACTAGTGGCGTATTTCTGAACTAACATGATACTTAAACTGTTTGGTTTATACGTTCGTTCCAACAAAAAGAAAATCGGAAAATATTGCATTGGCACAGAAGGATAAGTTCCACTTTTTCGGAAACGATGAAATACCACATGAGTTAGTTTAGTTTACAGAACATATTATCACGAAGAAATCTAGGCTGGAATGATGCAAAAGCATCATGATTAATTTCCGTTCATTTGACAACTGCGACTAATCTGAATATTCACGTGAACGTGAAAAGTACTGAATAGGTGCTTCTGTCATTTATCCACGGGTGCGTCTAATACCTTACTAAAGGTAATTGTGTAACCCAGTTACTGGGTTGAGGAGGTCAGATAGGTAAGCGCTCCACGTAAAAGAGACTGGAATCCTACCGGAACGTAGTTGGAAAAATACTAAGCAAATGATGATTAGAGCGTGCATCTGAAATTGTTTAGGGTTGTCATTCGAGATGGCTCTTTAATGACACCCCGCGTGTAAGTGAGTAAGCGTGTGGCGTGTGTGATAAGTGAGTTATACGATTAAATTTTGAACATGATACTACAAGATTACCTACAAAATATACGTGAACGAACAAGCAATTTACCGGCACCGATATTAGGTCTTGTGCTAGTGGCGTCCCCATTTATTGGACACAGTTACGAACCAGAAACATTTCAATTAAACTTTAGCCTGACCTAGAAATCGAATCTAGGACTCAGAAGTTTGTATCCGTATACGGCTTATAGCAATTAGAACGCTTTATGTGCGCTGAATCCGTACGAACAAAATCTGTTAAAGTTAGTTTGTCTGTGTGTCTTGCTTTAATTCCCTGACGGTTCAACCGTGAATTTGATACATGGATACTATAGGACACAAGAAATTATGTAAATAAGTCATTTTCTGTTTGATGTTCAAAGGAATAAGAATTTTCATAATATGAAATATTCTGAAGAATACTTAGGTGGAACAAACCATAGTTAGTCGATTGATATGAAATTAGTTAGGTACTTTCTCTTAGCACTGCTTCATTGGTCTACTAGTCGCAAGCTCTACCGCTGAGTATGACGTCCTGGATTCGATTCCCAGGTGCAACATTGTTATCAAGAATTTCTCAGTAGCAGCCCGGAGTCTGGATTTGTACCCGGTTGGTGGCAATAGGCTCGCCCCTTGTTACATAGGACTTAAACATTACTTGCGAAATATAGATGTATTATAGGTACACCTCTGCCTTATCCTTTTGGGACACAGGCTTGATATTATGTTATGTTTCTTAACAAAATCAAAACAAAACAAACTTTAAAAGCATAGCATGTCAACTTTAATTTAAAGCATTTTATAAGAAAGAAGAACTCAATACACTTAATAGAAGAGAACCGTTATGCTCCTTAATGTCTCGAATTCCTTTGCAAAGTGGTTTTGGCAATAAAAAGAGACTATTACCCTATTGCTATCTCCTTAAAGGGGGAAGGGGGATAAGGGGGTTGGATCATTTATTCGTTGTATTAAGTTAATGGATTTCCGTGATAACGTTGCTTAGTTGTGGTTGTGTAATTATGATAAGGAGGTATTGTTTTACGGGAGTTGGGAGAATGAGATGGACAATCTGTGTAAAACAGACAAAGATCGCTTTAGATTCGGTAAAAATTGGTGATAATCGACAAGAATGTTTATACAAAACGTTCAAACAAACATGAGCACTTAAATTTTTTCACGATTAATTGTTATTTGATTTTGTTTATAGGTGTAATAGTAATTAAATGGTTAATTATACATATCTCATACGTATTTTATGAACAACTAGCTTCCGCTCACGACTTTGTCCAAGTGTAATTTCTTGATCCTATGTCACTCGGCAGTACTGTAGCTCCCCAGTAATGAAAGAATTTTCGGAATCGGATCAGTAGTTCTAAAGAAATAGGGGGTCTAAATAGACCCCCTACTTCTTTGGAACTAAAAACCCACATTTGGACGTAAAATTTGTGAGTTTGTAAGTACAAACTCACAAATTTTACATCTTCTTAATTTTAGCAAAGATTGTGAGCTGCATTCGCCTTTTTACGCGTGATGATAAATAATAAAATGTCAATTTATACATTTTCTTGCAAATAAGAGTTTTCTGAAATAACGTTCACTAGGTGGCAGCACTGAGACGTCAGGTCCGGGCACTTGTCAAAAGTTTCAAAGCGCCTATAATAAATTATTTTCTTTAGTCATTTCTGATTGACGAACAAATTATGTACGTCATCATACATTTCATATTCATTGTCGAAATGGAAGACCTTTTGGTCAGTGGCGCCAATTGGTGAAGTGAATTTTCAAATAAACTCTCATTCCAAGAGACACTTGATTATCTGATCTGGTAATGATGACAATGCAAAAGACAATAATGAACTGAACTAAAATAACATGTAAAGTGAGTAAAGTTTACGTAAGCATAAAGTGATTAATAATAAATAATTAAGCATGTTAATGAAGCAAAAATGCACTTTGCGTTGTTAATTTATTAATGTAACGTTAATTTTAAATTAAACAACCAAACATGACTATTTCATTAATATTCACTACTTTCAGCCACCGTTCTGCCCGTGGTAAGATTTTTTTTTCTCGGATCTGTAAGCATACTTAGGTTCTATTCCTAGACATTTGAGAAAATTTGTATGTCTTCATACGACCAAACAGTTATCCACTTTTGACAAAAACTCCCAAAAGTTTAAACTTTACTAAGGTTGATATTGAAACTATCTAACTGGCTCATTGGTCTTGAACAAAAAATACACCCTAGGATGGTAAACTATATGTAAAGTCGACTATACATAAAATTACGTAGTACCGATGCTATATTTTAGGTAAGTGATATTTAATTACTAAAGAGCGTGTTTATCTCCGCTTTACGCCTAATTTATCTTCATCAGAAACGCATAGTTATCTAAATATCCTTATCCGAAAAAATATAACAACCATTGCCTTTGAATCTTTAACTATTTATTGAATACGCTAATGATTTTATTAAATCAACCATAACACATGCAAAATACTTCAATAGAACTTCGCAATTAACAATAAAAAATCGAATCAATCACAACAATAAACTTACTTCTTAGGAAACAATCAGAAATATTATTGAAGAAAACTGCTCAAAGACATTTTCTTTGTACACTTAATTTACATTACAAACACAAAAAACTTAAATGAAGTAGTTCATCAAAATATTTTGCTACGAATCTCGTAGCGGCGTAGCCGTAGCGAGGATGCTACGCGATAAAGTTTGGTTCACATTTTTCGATTTATTGCGACGTTTAAGAAACCTTGTATTTATGTGTTTGTAGTAGAGACTTGCTGTTTCGGGTTCTTAGCCTGCAATGTAGGTTTTAGAGAAATCTAAGTATCTCTCTGTTATTTATAATGAACCATTTCTCTGTTTCCTATGTCTATATCTAACAATTATTGTGTCAGAAAAAAATACTTTTTATTTTTTATACTTTTATCGGACCTTAGGTAACAAAAGTTTCTTCACGCTATTTTAAGGCGGTCGTAACTCTAGCTGATATTGTAATTGTATCTTTCTTTGAACACGATCAATCAATCAAATCAGCCTATCGCAGTCCTCTGCTGGATATAAGCCTCTCCCAGGCTGTGCCATAACACCCTGTCCTCCGCCTTCCGCATCCAGTCCGTCCCAGCCAACTTATAGGTCGTCGGTCCATCTAGTTGGGTGCGTCCGACACTATGCTTGCCGATACCCGTTCTTCACTCCAATACTCGTCTGCTCCACCGGCCATCGGTCCTTCGATAAACACAGTCACATAAAAATGTTGCGATAACAAAATGTATCTATTTACATTTGAGCTCCATCTTACTCACATACCAAACTCTATGTTCCACATAACGAAACTAATAATACAAAAACAAACTTAAACAGCACAGTCTCAAAATTTACATACACACAAATGACAGCAGGCTAACATTTTCAGCAGCTGAAACATGTTTGTGCAAAAAAAAATTCAGTACTTAAAATAAGCAAAAGGATCGTGCATTTTTGTGCGTTATTTAATATTTTCTTTTGGTGAAAGATTCAAAAGCGAACTGTGTTAATACATGAAGCTTTTGTTGCATTCATGACCTGTTTAAAAAAATATATGATGCACTAATATATTCTTGAAATTAGTTGTTATTTTATATACAGAAGAGTATGCTTTTTATACGTTAAGCGCGAAGTAATTGAGTCACTAGCATAAATGCCTTACACTTATGCACTATTCAAAAGAGATTTTCTTGTGAAATAACGATTGCAACTTTTAGAAATAAAAAATTGATTAAAAAATACAGTGATATCCTTAATATAAATACTAAGAATAAACACAAATTTGTTTTACCTACAACAAGGCTCAAAAAAATAGGTGGCTCGTTCAGGTGTCAATGTATACGCTTTTGTAATAAACTTCCACTTCCACTTCCTTAATAAATTCAAATCATTAATTAAACGTAAGTTGTGCCAGAAAGCCTTTTATACCGTTAAGGATTATATTGAGGACAAAAAGACTTGGGATTGCGTTGCTCCAATTTTTGCATACTGAATGTTTTTTTTAATTATCTTTTATTTTTGCTATATTGAATATTCTTATTTTATTTTACATCAATTTTCACATTTTGATAATTATTATATATACAATTTCATGACAATTTACTTTGTGAAGTATAGTATTATTATTTAATTATTGTGAATGTGAGGACTATGTAGGTCACTTTTATTTTTTATTTTATTTTTTCATTTCTCAGGTAGTTTCAATGATAATCTGGCAGTTTGAGTGCTTTATGCGGCCTACCTAAATGTCCTTTCTTTGGTATTGTTCGTCGAGTGGTTGAGCTCCTTTAGTTCTGAGTTGAGCTCCACGATTAGTGACAAATGCGTGCACTGGCTGGACAGGTCCACTCATTCTGTGTGGTTTTTCCTCAAAAGACCATTTCAAACACAAATCTACATGGTCTTCACATGATCTGACCAAGATTATGTCTAGACTTTAAAAGAGACTGTGACCTCTAAGTTTGTTTCGACCTTTTTTCTCAGAGTAGTCGGATAGGAAACGCCGACCTCATCTAGTTTTAAAAATATGATTGACGTGTATAAGTGTTCGTACAAACCTACTTACAGAAATAAAATCATTTAGCATTTATCATTTCGAAAAGACACATTTAGTAATAGTACCGTTTCGGAAATACTTAGTAGAAACACCATGAAACTTCTATACTAGGTAAGAAAAATCGATTTTGAATTTTGCGTAACTATTTATGCGCGTGACTGTATATTAATTTAGGGAACATCCTAATACTCCGAAATATTTTATTCCGAATTTCGATGTTCCGATTTTCAAAAGTCCGAATTTCATAATACCTAAGAATTATAATGTCTATTATTAAAAATCACGAAATGTATTTTACCGAAAGTCTTAAATGCGATTTGTTTGTTTTCCGATTTTCATACGTTCGAAGAATTAAATGCTCGATGGGTTCTCGGTCCGAAACTCGACATTCCGATTTTCAATACTTCGAATAAATTGCCAAAATTAGGATTCTGATTCTGATTCAAATAGTATAATATTCAGAAATTCAAAATCTGTAACGTTTAATGTAATTTTAAAACGTCTACTTTGTTATTAATATTTGTATATTAATATAAATGTTTTGTGTTTTCTTCTTCTCCTTATATACATACACACCTGCGTCCGGTACCATCGGCTGTTACTGAATCATTTGGGTTAGGTTAGGTTAGCACTGTGAGGGGGATCCCCCACAGCGCATACTTCCACGTAGTTTCCCCCGGGCAACGCCGTGTCTGACCACCGTAACGGAGTGGCAGACCGGCGGCTAAAGTGCGCTGTGATTCGCAGACAAAAACGCGGTCGTCTATGAATATGCCGAAGAAGCCAAGCCGTGACGCCTCCGGGCGTCTTTGTTTTAACGCTAATCGCTCCTCCGAGGGTGATTCAAACGGCCCTTCTCAGGGCCAACCCAAAGGCCCTGACAAGGGCCAATCCAAAGGCCCTTCTCAGGGCCAAACCAAAGGCCCTTCTCAGGGTCAACCCAACGGCCCTTTTCAGGGCCAACCCAACGGCCCTTCTCAAGGCCAACTCAACGGCCCTTCTCAGGGCCACGCCGGCGGCGCTTTGGCGTCGGAAGCTGACCGCGCACCGTCTGCGGCCAGCTTTTTCAGCAGGCCGGACGAGTTGTCGGACGCTGACGAGTCCAATATGGACACGTCGGCGGCCAAAAACGACCGCCCCAAGCGGAAGAGGGCCGATCTAAGGTTCGGGTCAGGGGGTTCCTCGGAGTCGGTTGCAAGTAGGTCGAAGAAGAAGTCGAAGTCTAAAAAGGCCTCGACTTCTGCTTCGGCTTTTACTCACGATGTGGGCTTGGTGGACGCCGAGCGCCAGCTAAATCTGGCGAAACGGGTGCAACTCCAGGAAGACCTAGAGGAGAGGGTCGCCGCAAAGGAGCGGCAGGCGCAAGCAGCCAGGTCGAGGGCCGGCTATGGTGCGTCTAATGTGCTATATGCTGACCACTCCCTGGCGGAATTGGAGCGCATGGCAGAGGAGGACAAGGAGGAGGTCCTGGAGGTCGCCTCAAAGTCCTCCAATTTGAAGGGGAACTTCCAGAAGGCTCTCAAATGCCGGGCCGCCAGCATGCACGGCATCGTATTGGAGCTGGTGAAGCGGACGGCCACAGACGAGACGCGGCAGCTGCAGGCGAAGGTGGATCGCCTGCAAGCAGAGGTCAGCCAGCTACACCAGAAGCTGGCTGAGGTCACGGCCCGGCCTGCCCAATCTGCCCCAGGTACGGGGGTAGAGGACCCCTCTTCCCCAGCCAGCCTCGAGGCAATAATCCGCGGGGTTGTCATGGAGGAGAGGGCCTTCATCAGAGGCTGCTTCGCGGGCATTGATGACCGACTCTTGCCCGAGAAGCGGCTCCGCCCGCCGCTAGCGGCGGATAAGAGTCCACCGACGACGGAGCCGGAACCTGCGCCTCTGGGAGGCCCGGCATCGGGCGAGCAGCCCCGGGCCCAGAAGCCCTGCAAGGGCAAGAGGAGCACGCCCTCTCAAACGCCCACCACGAGCGCGGAGGCAGTGTCCGGGTCGTCTGCCACTCCAGCAGCAGCCCCCCGGAACTCGCAGGAAGAGGACGCCCTTCTTCCCTCCACCACCCCGTCCAACCAGCCGTGGACGAAAGTGGTCAGGGGGCGAAAAGGAAAAAGGTTGACCCCCAACCCCGGTGCGACTGCCCCAGCGGCGAAAAAGGGTCCAGCCGACGGGAGGAAGCTGGTTCCTCCCAAAACCGCGGCGGTCGTGGTGACCATCACCCCGGAGGCCGTGGAGAGGGGCGAGACGTACGAGTCCGTCCTAAGACGGGCTCGTGCCAACGCGGATCCCTCCCGGCTGGGGATCGGCAACATCACGTGCCGCCGAACACTGGCCGGAGCTCGAATTTTCGAGTTTTCGGGGGAGCAGCGCGGCGCAAACGCGGACCTCTTCGCGGGAATGCTGCAGGAGGTCATCGCGGATGCGGCAACGGTCGTCAGGCCTGTAAAGACCGCAGCCTTGGAGGTGGCCGATCTGGACGATTCGGTCACCAAAGAGGACGTGGTGGCGGCCGTTGCTACGGCCGGAGGCTGCGACGCTGGCGCAGTGAAGGGTGGAGCTATCAGGCTCGGGCGCCGCGGCATGGGCACCATCCGCGTCGAGTGCCCAGTCGCGGCGGCCGGGGCCGTCCTTACTGCGACCAAAGGACGGCTGCTTGTGGGGCTCAGCTCGGCTGTGGTCCGGCCACTTGAAGACCAGCCTATGCGCTGCTTCAAGTGCTTCGCGTTCGGCCACACCCGAGCCACGTGTCCCTCCAAGTCCGACTGGGGAGAGTCTTGCTTCCGGTGCGGGCAGGAGGGACACAAGAGTGCCGCTTGCCGCGCTGCCACGCTACGCTGCGCGGCGTGTGCCGCCAGTGGCCGCCCCGCGGACCACAGGATGACGGGCAGGAGCTGCAAGCCGCCCGCGAGGAAGGGCATAGTGCCGGCGCAGGTTCGCCCTGCTGCTACCACCACCACCGCCGTCGTCGCCGCTGTAGCTCCAGCGGCGGTAGCCGAGGAGGGATGTGGGATGTTGGAATAATGGTTTCTAACTACCACATCCTCCAGGCGAACGTCAACCACTGCAGGGCAGCCCAGGACCTGGTGGTGCAGGTCATGGCCGAGTGGTTGGTGAACGTAGCGGCGGTCGCCGAGCCCTACTCAGTCCCCGGCAGCTGACTGGGTGACGAGGACAGCTTGGTGGCACTAGCGGCGCGGTCTTCCACAGACTCCCCTCCCCTCTCGCTATTAGAGAAGGGACCGGGATGCGTGGCTGCCACGTGGGGAGAATTAGCCCTTGTGGGCGTCTATTTCTCCCCAAACCGCCCTCTTCAGGACTTCGAGAACTATCTCGGAGTCCTGGCCGCCGTGGTCGGCAGGGCGGCGCCGCGTCAGGTCTCCGTACTGGGAGACCTGAATGCCAAGTCGGTGAACTGGGGTAGCCCGGCCACCGACGCTCGCGGGCGAGCAGTGGAGATGTGGGCAGCCTCCTCTGGACTCTCCCTCTTGAATAGAGGAAGCGTCCAGACATGCGTGCGGCGGCAGGGTGGCTCAATAGTGGACGTCACTTTCGCCACCCCTGCGTTGGCCGCGCGCGTGTTGAACTGGCGGGTGGACCTGGTGGAGACTATGTCGGACCACCGCTACGTACGGTTCGATATCTCCACCGGTGGCCCCGGAGAGACGCGGCCCCTCTCGGGGCGATCGCCGTTCCCGCGGTGGGCTCTCACCCGCCTAGACAGGGAGGCAGCAGGGGAGGCGGCGTTCATCCAGGATTGGTTTTCGCCGCCTTCCGCCGGCCTGGATGTGGATACCGTGGCGGGGCGCCTGAGGGGGTCTCTGACCGAGGTATGCAACTCTAGCATGCCTCGGTCTCGCCGACCACTACCCAGGCGCGCCGTGTACTGGTGGTCGGTGGAGCTGGCGGGGCTACGAGCAGCGTGTGTGGAGGCAAGAAGGGCCTACACGCGAAGCCGGCGGCGGCGTCGACGAGCTCACGCCAACGAGGACCACCTCTATGAGGTGTATGTGGAGGCAAAAATGGTCCTCGATAGGGCCATCGCCGCCGCCAGAGACTCGGCGAGAGCGGAGATGCTGGAGGGTCTCGACAGAGACCCCTACGGGAGACCTTATAAGTCGGCGCGCAACAAATTGCGCCCCTTTGGTCCCCCAGTGGCCGAGACCCTGGAGCCCTCATTCCTGGATGGGGTGGTTCAGTCCCTATTCCCGTGCAGGGACAACTTCACCCCACCAGTGATGGGCGCACCGCTAGGGATAGCTCCGCCAGCTGAGGAAGAAGAGGAGGCCCCCCCTGTCACGGAGTTGGAACTCCGCGCGGCGATTGTCCACATCCGCGCCAAGAAGACGGCTCCGGGCCCCGACGGTGTTCCGGCAAGAGTGGTGGCGATCGCTACCACTCAAATGGAGGAGAGGTTTCGGGACCTCTTCAGCGCATGTCTTGCGTGTGGGAGGTTCCCGAAACCGTGGAAGGAGGGGCAGTTGTGCCTCCTTCGCAAGGAGGGCCGCCCGGCGGACTCCCCCTCGGCATTCCGGCCCATCGTTCTGCTCGATGAGGTCGGCAAAATGTTCGAGGGGATAATCGCTGGCCGCCTAAACAGCCACCTGCGGAGTATCGGGCCGGACTTGTCGGACGCTCAGTTCGGTTTTCGGGCTGAGCGCTCCACGGTGGACGCGCTGGCCCGCCTGAAGGGCCAGGTGAAGGGGGCGATGGAGGCGAGGGACGGATTGTTGGCTGTGTCATTCGATATAGTCAATGCCTTCAACTCCGTTCCCCACTCCACCATCCTAGAGGCACTCCGATTCCACGGAGTGCCCCTATACATGCGTCGTCTGCTGGCCAGCTACCTAGAGGATCGGACGATCGTCCTCGTTAATAGGGCTGGCCAAGTCCGGCGGTACGCCGTCGAAGCCGGCGTTCCGCAGGGGTCAGTCATAGGACCTGTCCTCTGGACATCGCCTATGATTGGCTCTTGCGGGGAACTCTCCTTCGGGGCACGAGTGTCATCTGCTATGCGGATAACACTCTCCTCACCGCCCGGGGGGGGGAGTTTTAGGGAGGCGGCCAATCTGGCCTCGGCGGGTGGATCCTTGGTCGCGGGGAGGATCCGCCGCGTAGGTTTAACGGTGGCGCTGCACAAGACCGAGGCCGTGTTCTTCCACGGGCCTCGGCGGCGCCCCCCACCTGATGCCCACATTTTCGTGGAGGGCATCAGAATTGAGGTGAAGGCCCAGATGAAATATCTGGGCCTTGTACTCGACAGCAGGTGGCGCTTCGGTCCGCATTTTAGCGGGCTGTCGTCGCGCCTGCTGAAGGCCGCAGGCGCGCTCTCGTGGCTGCTACCCAACTTGGGGAGGCCCAGCGCGCGATGCCGGCAACTTTACGCCGGCATCTTGAGGAGTATGGCCCTTTACGGGGCTCCTATCTGGGAGGACTCCCTCCAAAGGAGGGAGAACGCCGCCGCCTTGCGGGCGCCCCAAAGGGCCATAGCCCAGCGGGCGGCGCGGGCCTACCGCACAGTGGGCTTCGCGGCAGCATGTGCTCTGGCCGGCACCCCTCCTTGGGAACTCGAGGCGTGGGTGCTCGCCAGAGTATATGAATGGACGGCGGGGCGGAAAGCGGGAGGAGAACGCCCAGCCCCGGAAGAGCGGGAGGCCGTCCGGCGGGAGGCGAGGGATGCCATCGTCCTCCATTGGACGGGGGAGCTCGCCACCGCAGCTTTTGGCCGCCGAACCCTAGACGCGATTGGGCCAGTGTTGCGAGACTGGCTCGAGCGGTCGCATGGGTTCCTCTCGTTCCGTCTGGTGCAGGTGCTGTCCGGACACGGTTGCTTCGGATCGTACCTGCACCGGATAGGACGGGAGGAGACGCCGTCGTGCCACGACTGTGGCGCGGTGGACGACACGGCGCAGCACACCCTCGAGGTGTGCCCGTCGTGGTCCGAGACGCGCCGCAGTCTCATCGCGGTGATCGGACCGGACCTCTCACTTCCCGGCTTGGTTAATGCCATGCTGCAGGATGAGAGGTCCTGGGCGGCAGTCGCCTCCTTCTGCGAACACGTCATGTCCCAGAAGGACGCGGCTGAGCGCGCGCGGGAGGACGATCCTCACGCGGCGTCGCTCCGAAGGCGGAGGAGGGGTCGAAGAAGACGTCAGTTTGATAGTCATCTCCGACTCCTCCCAGGTGGAGGCCAGCAGGCAGCGGGTGCGGGGGCGCCCTTGCCTGTATTGCACAGGCCTCCACCAGTGTCGGACGGGAATGGCCAGGTGTTCCCGGCCATTCCCGTAGCCCCCCAAGCTGGGGGGAATGCGGGGCCCGCCAGCTAGGCGGGCACGCGCCGGGAGGGCTGTGGATGCAAAGGCTGAGCCGGATTCCCATGGCCTTCCCATCACGGCGATGTGGGAACACCGCTGAGTTTTAGTGGGTATACTGTCATTCCGACAGGAGTCCCACATATCCCGTCTCGTCCCCCCACGAGCGGGAATGCATAAAGCACTTCTCAGCGAAAAAAAAAAAAAAAAAAAAAAAGGTTAGCACTGTGACCGTTAACGCATGACGGAGAGTAACCCAAGCGAACGTGCCGCGGCAGCGGCCGCCGAGCGTCAGATCCCCTCTATTCTTGGTGAATCACTTGGGTTAGGTTACAACTTTGACCATTAACGCATGACGGAGAGTAACCGGAGCAACCATGCCACAGAAGCGGCCGTCGAGCGCCAGATCCCCTCTATTGTTGGTGAATCATTTGGGTTAGGTTAGGTTACAGTTTTACAAGGCGTTTTTATTTCGGAATTCTAATTAATCGGTACTTTAATAATCGGAATTCGTATTTTTGATGTTTCGAATTATCATTAAGTCGGACTTTTCGTAATTATAAACGTTAGGAATATTGATATTACGGAATTTTAAAATTAGGCTTAATGATAAATCGGAGTTGTTTATTACGAATTTTGAACCATTCGGAATAATGAAAATCGGTATTTTGAAATTCTTATTTGTGACTGACGTAATGAAGTTTTTCGTATTTATGTAGTGTACCCATTAATTTGCTAAGGTTTTGGTATCTTATAACCAATTTTAGATGTTATCGAGTACTGTCATTTTATTATCTTTCAAAACATGGTGGTCAATGTTAATCCGAATCAAAATATAATACAAATTAAATGTATACTATTTATTTGACACTTACTTACCTCATCATGAAATAAAAATATTCAATATTTTCTAAAGTTAACCCAGAAAATTCTAGAAGATTCTCACAACATAACCGTTTTAGTTCTAGGTAGATACTGCTCCTTGCTTTTACATTAAATATTCACAATCTAATCTTACTGAAAAGCGTAGGATACACCTTGTTAGCAATAACATATCTTAGCTAGGAAAACTGCTGCCGGGGTCGCGGATTGTTCGAAAGAGTTACCGTGGCCCTGGCACACAGGCAACTGAAGGAACACGGGTGGGTTTTAGTCAGTAAGAGTTTGACACGCCCTTCCACTACGCCCAGAGCGGGAGAGGTCATTTGATGATATCCCACCCAAAAAAAAAAAAAGCTAGGAAAACTGGATGCTAAACCCATTTTCACATTTATTTTTCTAAATGAGTAGAGTGTTTCTATAAATATGGAAGGATAACCTGAAAGTCTGACAACCAGTCTTACCAAGGGGTTTCGTGCTACCCATTAACTGCTGTGTGGAGATCAGAGCAAACTTTCCATGTAAAATACTGGTATTCAGCTGCAGGTGGTTAGACTCGAAGTCAGCCCCAACATGGTTCGGATAAGGCTAAGCAAATAATTCATAGATGTTATAGAAGAATGGGAGAAAGTAGCCAGTGCAATTTTCATGGCCTGTGTACAGCCGTGGATTGCAATAGGCTGCTGATGATTGGGTATCCCGCAATGTTTGAAGACTAAGGTCTTCAACTAGTGCGTCCTGCCCGTTATAACATATGGTGCCGAAACGTGCACACTGACAGTCCGGCTGGTCCACGAATTTAAGGTCGCTCAGCTCGCTATGGAGCGGGCTATGCTCGGAGTTTTTTTTAAGGATAAAATCAGAAACGAAGTTATCCGGAAAAGAACCGGAGTTACCGACATAGCTTGCAGAGTAAGCAAGCTGAAGTGGCAGTTGGCTGGCCATGTTTGTCGGAGCACCAATGGCTGGTGGAGCAGACGAGCATAGAGTGGCGACCGCGTATTGGTAAGCGTAGTGTGGGACGCCCCGCAGCTAGATGGACCAACAACTTCAAAAAGGTGGCTGGGACAGACTGGATGCGGAAGGCGGAGGACAGGGTATTGAGGCGCAGCCTGGGAGAGTCCTTTATCCAGCAGTGGACTGCGATAGGCTGACTTGATTGATTGATTATAAACTTTCTATATACAAACTGCATTAATAAGTAGTATTATTCAATATAGCTACAGTGAATTTTAATGCAGAATTAAATAGAGTTAAACTTTGTTGGCATCCTTTCTTTGCACCCTGCATCAATATAATGGACAATACCAGGATTAGTTTTCCATCCATCTGAAAACTTGTTTTCGTAAAACGCCCGAATAAACAAAGGAATAAAATACCCTTTTCATTGTATTTACCTTACGTTCATCGTTTGCAATGAAAGTGAATTTCTTTCATGTGAGTAATTTGATTTGTATTGTGGCTATTGTTATTTCCATGTTAAGCGGTGATTTTTCAATCATCAGAAAACTTGTATCTGATGAATAAGATATCTGGTTTGACAGCTTTTATATAGAATATATTTGAAACCGCTATATTTATTTTCCAGACAAAAGTTATCTGACGATTGAAAAATCAGGCCTTTGATAAATTACTTTAATATTATTATGGTGCCGGTGGGAAAATTTTACCAACGTCAGTTAACTATTATCCAAATAATAAAAAGGCCTGTTTTAAAAAAAATATCTCTCGAAATTGAATTTTATTTCAAGGTTCAGGATAGAATCTCTGAAGTTGGTAATGTTTGCCTTTAATAAATTTGACTGCCTTAATTGTCATTAAGGCAGTCAAATTTATTATGTAAGTACACAAAACAATTATTTTCGCCTCAGCTAACACACTTCGTTAACAACATTCTATCAAAACCTAATTATCGTTCATATAACATTAATTTAATCGACACACAAAATCCTTAAAATTATTAAATGTGAAAGTTTGTATGTTTGTTCCTCCATCACTTTTTCGCCACTGAACGGATCTAAATGATATTTAGAGTACTTGTAGACTATGACCTGGATTAAAATACAGGATAATTTTTCTCCAGGTACAGCCGACTTACGCATACCTTAACCATACTTAGAACCTTGCCATATTACACGATGCAAAGCGTGAAGTAAAAAATATGACGTATTAAATCAATTCACAAATAACTCGTTTAATATGACACGCAGCTAACTTGCAACTACTTTTAAACAATGTTGTGAGTGTAGTCAATTATTTAATATTACTCTTTTAAGTGAGTCATAAAGTTACGCACACAATAACAATAAAACACTATTATATTGACAATGTATTAGAACAAGAATATTTTTCCTGTATGCCAAATAGTTTGTTCTACCGTATGTAATAAAACTCCTTGGGTAGATAATAATTTTATTTAACTACTCCAATCTAACAATCTTTACAACTGCAATCAACCAGCTACCATCATTATTTAGAATACTCGACACAGTTACTTTAGTTTGTCCGACCCGTAGCTCTCTCCAAAACCAAGTGAACGAATCGGTTGCCGGATCGCGCCTTCTTTGGTCACTTGTCAACCCTCATCGCTTGGTGTTGCCACATAAATTATCGTACTCAATAACCGATATGTCAGTTTAGTCGATTTAAAAAATACAGATTAATGAACCTAACACGTACATGTAGTAGATTCTCTAGGATGCGAGCGAAACCACGGGCCATAGCTAGTCTTTTCAGGCCTCATTTTCAGTACACCCGTTTAAAATCCATAACGATTCTATACATAGCTGAAACAAGGCCTTATTATGGTGATTACTGTAATTGAATTTCAGTCACACGCGTTCGCTGTCATATACAGGTGCTGGTAATTAGCGGCAACTGTCGACCAATATCTATGTGTTGTTTGATCGATTTGTGCGCCTTTTGTCTGTGGGTGACAGCAAAGAGCTAACTGTCAATTGTACCTTTTTTTTTTTATGGGCCAGGTTACGGACGCTCGAAGTACCTAAATGTAAAGTAAATTCGAACGATTTTTATGGAAAATATAACAATCCTATAGCATGTTGGTTATAATTTATACAACAAGTTCAATAAGTATCACTCATAGATATGACCAAACACATACACAAACTCACGCCTTATTCCCATGGGGGTAGGCAGAAACTACAGAACACCACCTGCTACGATCCTTACATACTCCTTTTGCCTCGTTTACGTTGATACATCTGGTCTTACACGCACACCGGTTGCGAGTACTACGCACCTGACTTTCTGAAGAACATCACCAATAAAGTCACTATGTCCTCATAGAGCGTCCCCTCCCGGCGTTTTCACTCACATCTGCCTTGTAAATACCTTTTGTTAGTCACCTTTCATTCATCCTCTCAACACGACCAAACCATCTAAGCATACTCTTTTCATTTATTTTTATCACTACATCTTCTTAAAAAGTCTTCAAACTAAATAAATATTATGTGCGAAACGAGTATTTCCAATTCAAAATTGACCTTGCTTTTACTTCGCGCGTTCGTGCTAGGCTCACTGTATCTTATATTGAAAGTGTCTCCGACAGTGGTGAAAATTTAGTACATACTCTACGCAGTCAGCCTCAATACTAACTTTTCTGATTGGCTTTCCTTTTTACTACAACATGGGTTCGTGCCAATATGACCGGAAAAAGGAAGGCTTAGTTATGTTAAAGCATAGGAGAAGCTTGCTAGGTAGTGAAAACATCACCTGTGATCAACAATGAAAACAAACGCCATATTATTCAAGATCGTCATGTACGTGAACGGGCGCCGTTAGTACTCAGTAGGGATTATTACGCTAGAGGCTGCCATTTTAACTTAATTTAATATTTGAATTGTTTTTGTCTTTTTATTACGAATGCTTTTAACGTTCTTCATCGTTCTCACAGGCATAATTTCGACATGAATGATGTAACCAATATTTTGTAACCATATTTTGATTTAAAAGAGTATCCATGGAGTTTCTTGCCCGTTTCTCTCCATAGGTACCTACTACGCTTTGGAATGGGCAATTAGCTTCATCTTTCTGACCGACCGACCCCTTTACAATTTAAAAGTGCCTGTAATTAGTTTATTTGAATTAAATGCTTTGAGTTTGAGTTGAGTTTGATAATCTGAGAAGGCCCATCATGCCTAACAGAGAAAGGTTACGTAGGTACTCCCTCATATTTATATTTGAGTGACGATGTTTTTATGCAGAATATTACTATTAGCATTTAGTTATTTTTCTATCACTACATTGTACCGATATAATACTCGGACTTCTCAACGTGAGGACACCCTGCAACACTTGAGTAGTGTTAGTGGTTATTCTTAACATTGACTTAAAATGTGTTCCTAACAAGATATATTGAACGTTGCTAATTAAGGGGGAAGCGCCAAGGCCTGCCCGCCCGCAAAATTTAAATTTTCTTACGGGTTTTGCAATTTGTAGGTCAGTGTCTGGTTGTATGTTGAACAAACATGATTTGCGACTGTAACAAGTATTTATTCACAGAATTATAATCATTAAAAAATCAATACAACCCTCTAAGTTCTTAAAATCCCATTTAATGACTTTTTCATTTGCAAAAAACCTAAGAAAAATTAAATTTCGCGAGTGATTCAATCGGTTTGTTTTAGAGACCCGCTAGCAAAGAAACCCGGTAATATTGAAGTGCAAAAATGTTTTAGGATATTGTTTGAACATTAAAATCTAGCAGTCATATTATACCTATTTAAGAATGTCATACCCCACTAAACATAAGATCAGAGTGAATGGTGAGGGATTGCTATATATCCATGAAAACACCTTCTTGGGTGGTTAGTCTCATTCCAGTCCAGAGAAGACAAGCAAGTCTTAAGACGAACCGTAAATGCCTGAAGGAACTACTGGTCTATGAAAGAGCTGATGAAAGGAAACCTTCCTCTGTCATTCAAGTAAAAAAATTATGGACTGTACATTCCCATTTTGACCTAGGGATCGCAGACTTGGTTTTTTGACAAACATTCAGAAGTCCAAAACAAGGTTTGCCAACAAGCGATTGAGCGTAGAATTCCAGGCTTCAAATTAAAAAAAAACATATTCGCAACAACACACTGCGCTCCAAAACACAGATTACTGACGTTGCTCATTTTTTCAATTTTGTAAATGTAAAGTACCATGGATTCGTTTATTATATCATTATTACGTATGTATGTTGACTGGAAAGCATAGCAGTTGAGACTATGTCATGCTCACTTAAATGTCTCACTGTTGATGGCTCGTGTGTTGGATCATTCGGTTCCCTACAAGATGGTTGAGCTGGATGGTGCTGATCCACGCGTCATGTTCGTGAACGGGCGCCGTCAGTTGAGACTGGTCATCTCTTAACTGCCACGGCTTATTTTTATTATTCTTATATTTTTATTTCTTTTTTTCTGTTTTTTTTTTACTTTGTTCTCACATATAGAAGCAACAAGAATAATGTACCAAGGATTTTGTAATATCTTGATTTAAAAAGAGTGTCCTTGGAGTTTCTTGCCCGTTCTTATCCATAGAGATCTACGTTTTGGAATGGGCAACTAGCTTCAGCTTTCTGACTAACTGACCGACTCTTTGACAATTCAAAAGTGCCTGTAAATGGTTTAACTGAAATAAATGCTTTGAGTTTGAGTTTTTAGTTTGAAGCCGGTAAGTTGAAGTGGGACTGGGCTGGCCACGTCTGCCACATGCCCAGTGAGCTGTGGGCCAAAATAACCACTTTGTGGACCTTGCCAGAAGGCATCGCAGCAGACCCCGTAGAAGATGGCGAGACGACCTGGACAAAACAAACAACCAGTTGTCCACATTAGCACTGTATCGCAAGCACTGGAAGTGATGGGGAGAGGCCTTTGCCCAGCAATGGGATGATATAGGCTAACAGTAACAGTAACTAATTATCTATCTATCTACGTATCGGTATTTTGATATTTTTAGAAGGACACAAGAAACGCCATTTTTTTTGGAAATCTTCTTCATATTTTTTGGAACGAAGTTCCTTATCGCGCGTTGTGAATGGGGGCTAGACGGAAAAAATTCTTACGAAAAGTTGTCACGACACTTTTTGCTATAGTAAGCTATTGTAAGCTGTGCGGCGTCGCATGTTTCTCTGTCTGTCTCTCTCTCTCTTATAGAAAGCAAGCCAGATATTTTGACAACAACAACAACAATAACAACAACAACCCCAACAACAACAAACAACAAAAACACACAACAATCAAACAACAACAACAACATCAACAATTCCTTCACTAATTAATCGAAAGGAACTTCGTTCCATCCGGGTGTCCCTTGACAGCTTTTTTGTTTTTATTTTTTCTTTTTGTAGCGAATATCAATATCTCGGGCTTCCTAACTATTGCCGTCCTGAATATTGTACCGACCTACTAAAACACCCTGTGTTAGCTAATTTTCATTCCTTTCATTTAATACTCTTGAAAGTATTATTAGTCAGCCAATTTATTTCGATAGCATTGCGTTAATTCAAAAAAAAAATAGTTTGATGTAAACATCACTGTAATACCTTTTCAAACCTTCATCAAACCATCATCTGGGAGCCGCAAAGGTATCCCTATTCAGCCTAATAGTGACAGAGTTAACAAGTTGTTTTCAACGAAACCTCCTTACAATAAAGGTCCACCGTTAATGTTGCCATCATTTTGTTATACTTCAAGATATGGCCTTAGTAACCCCATCTACACACTCCCCGTCACTATACTTTAAACCTTATCTTTCATAAAATAAAGTTCAATTTACAACTGTCATTTATTACAATACCAATTTATTTCGAAAGCTGCGGTATAGCAATTTCAACTCTATTGCTTTAGTTAAGGTTGGATAAACTTGCAAGTGTAAGTTTTATTCATTTTATACTACCGAAATCGCAGCCATCATTACAGCTTTGCAAAGTTGATTCATTGTTGTTGCATTTTCGTGTTTTATCTTCAAGTCTAGCAAAAAAGAAAGTCTTTTGAGTCTAAAATAATGATCGTTTATTTGCATAACGGGTACAAAGAAAAAAAGGATTAAAAATTCAGTGCAGATTTCTAGTAAAAATAATTATTGAACTAGGGAAAGGCGAAGAAACGGTATAGCTTCAATAATCAGTTATATTTTTTAAGTTACGAATACAACTGGATCGCACTGAAGGAAAACTACGAGTCCAGATTATTTTCATCAACTACGGACACACATTTCAGAAGCAGCTTCGACATCCGTTTTACCCTGGGCGCTCAGACTTGCTACCAAGATTAACTAACAAATAGTTTTGGCACGTCATAAGCATACGTTGTAGAGTAAGACCATCGCATTGGGCACGCCACCATTTCGGCGGTAAGTCCCCTCTTTGCGGAGTGAATTAAGAGGCGCCACGGCGTCCTTATCTTCCGTCTGACGCAGGTCCTCACCAGACACGGTTGTTTTGGGAGGTTCCTGTTTCGCATAAGGCGGGAGGAAACGCCCGGGTTTTACCACTGTGTGGATCGCCCGGAGGACAGGGTGGAACATACGGTGAAGGTCTGTCCGGCTTGGGCGGAGCACCGCCGTGTTCTCGCGCAGGCGATCAGCGGCGACGATCTCTCGCGTCTGGCCCTGGTCCAGGCCATGGTATGGAGCGAGAGGGCATGGAAAGCCATCATCTCCTTCTACGAAGCAGTAATGCTCGCGAAGGAGGAGCGCGTGAGGGAGAGGCAATCGTTGTGCCCTCACGCCCCCACTCACCGCAGCAGGAGACGACCTGGGCGTCTCCCGATTCCCAGCCACCGTAGGCGCAGGCTTGCGGACGGCGAGCAATGGGCAGCTCGCCGTCCAGTATGGACCAGGCCCGTGTCGACGGCGCGTTGTGTTTAACGCGCGCCTCAAAGAGCTGTCAGCACTAATTGACGGGGTCCGATAGGACCGATGCTTGCCAGGGTCACGGATTGTCCGAAACAGTTACGATGGCCCTGGCGCACAGGCGACTAAAGGAACACGGCAGGGTTTTAGTTAGTAAAAGTCTGAGACGCCCTCCCGCTCCACCCAGAGCGGGAGAAGTTATTTGATGGATTGGCACCCCAAAAAAAAAAGGCGATGATTAATGCTTGTTCCATCTTCGTATGAGAAGAAACTTCTTTGAATGAGAACACGCTTTTGCAGTGGGACAAATGAAGTGACCAGGATTTAAAAATTACTTGATTTGAAAGAGTCCTTTAAAAGAGTATAATTATTATGAAGGTCCTTCGTTCTTCACACGAACCTACGCTTTAGAACGGGCAACTAGCTTCATCTTCCTGGCTGACCGACTCCTTGATAATTCAACAATGCCTGTTTAAGGTTTAATTGAAATTAATTCTTTGGGTTTGAACCATTTCCAAGTAGAATGACTGGCAAATACCAATACAACTGTATGTATAATTATATATTCACACTATATATAACACATCGAATATATTACCTGTATGATTGCTTTGGAAACAACAAGATTAGACAATTAGACACATGACATCAAACGTGACCATAATTTATATGACTCGAAGATTGAGTGCTAGCGTAAGATAACAAATTAATAGCCAGCTATCTGTTATATCGGTCGGTAATCGTCAATTTGCTGGATATAGGCTGTCTGCCTTGGTCGAAATGGTAATTGCTTGATTTTGGTAATACAATTGGTGTAGGATTGTATAATTGTATAATGAAGTATGTATTATAACCAGAGATCGGATATTCGGATGCATATTCACCTAAAGTTGAGATACTGGCTATATGGACTGGCTTTTGTATAGTTTTTTGTTTTGTTTTATCTAACACACACTCCTCCACATACACCTTACACACTCATATTTGCATCGGGGGTTATACATTAATTTTAAATAAATAATTATGCATCTGAATAGTAATGTAATCCAAGAATTCCGGAGTTTTTTTTTAAAGTCACTTCGATGCTTAGGACAAACTTTTATTTCTTGGATACGAGGCTTTTGCCTACCTTGTATGTCTGTATTTTTAATGTATTTTTTTTGTAATGTGCGTTTTGTTTGTGCAGAATAAACTATTTTTCTTTCTTTCTTTAGGGTCTCATGGCTAAATAATAACAGCCGCATGGGTCGAATGAAGGTTAAGCTACACTTGCCGAGGTAGATTCTTAGATGGATGACCATCCATTACATATCGAGACCCTTCCGTGCCTCAGAAAGCATCGCATAGATCTTTGACTGTTGTTACGGGTCGTCAGAAGCCCGGAAGTCTGACAACCAGTCTTGCCAAAGGATATCGTACAACTCAGTAACTAGGTTGAGAAGGTCAGATCGTACTCAGCCCTTCAACTCCACATTTACTATGCGCACAGCCAAATTGTGAAACTCTCTGCAAGCGTCTGTGTTCCCTTCCACATTTAATCCGTCTGCCTTTAAAGCAAGAGTGAACAGGCATCTTCTGGACACGCTCGTTCCATCATAGACCTCATCCATCAGGCGTGTTCGAGATCAAGAGCAGGACCATACGGCAGTAAAAAAAAGAGAGGGACAAATAAACATATCTTATCTTACATATCGAGCCCCCTTTCTGCCTCGAAAAGCACTTTGTACCATTTGGTCTCACCTGTTATTTATAGATCTTTGACAGCCGTTTTGGGTAGTCAGAAGCCCGAAAGTCTGACAACCAGTCTTACCAAGGGGTATCGTATTACCCAGTGGGTTATGGAGGTTAGATAGGCAGTCGCTCCATGTAAAATACTGGTATTCAGCTGCATCTGGTTAGACTAGAAGCCAACCCCAACATAGTTGGTAAAGGGCTAGGCAGATTGATTAGTGAAAAACATTGTTACTCTCAGAATAAATAAGAAGTTGCCTCTTGAAGGCAAATACATAATTACAGCCGTATCGGGCCGCAGCGTATCGCACCTCAATACAAAAAAGAGCGGTGCGGCCCGCAAGTAGTGTGCGATGATTCATACAAAATGTACGAAAGTGTTGTTAAAGGATTTATATTGCACTAGCTTCTGCCCGCGGCTTCGCCCGCATGAATGTCGGAAATTATCCCACTGGAACGTGCTACCGGGACAAAAAGTAGGCTATGTCCTTCCCCAAGATGCCATCTATCTCCTTGCCAAATTTTATCGAAATCCGTGCAGTAGTTTAGGCGTGAAAAGGTAACATACAGACAGAATTACTTTCGAATTTATAATATTGGGTACGTATTTGAATATCGAAGATTAAAATACCTACGCTTAAAATACCAATGTTCAAAACATCGAAAATTTAAATATCGATTATATCAAAATGTCGAAAATTGTTATACCTAAGCTTAAGACGTCGAAGATTGAAATGCCGAGTGATTAAAATTTCGAATGATTCAAAATATCGAATGACATTATGCCTAAGTTCAAAATATCAACATTTCATACATCTAAATTCATAATATCTACGTTAAAAATACCTACTAGTTGAAATACCGAAAAAAAATTATATAGGCAGTATGAGTGTATTCATAAATGTAGGTAGATGTGAAATTCTCACACCCTGCAAACCCGTTGCTATTAAGAGTCATTAGTCTGTTTACTGCGTAAATGTAACGTACAGTTTATAGAATATTATAGATTTATTATGTCGGAACACGTATTAGAAGTTTTAAAAACTCAAAAAGGTGGATTTCAAAAGAACAATTAACGAAATAACAAAATTGAAATGACCAAATGTTTTATTTAGAAAAAAAATAAAATCCCAATGTATGTGACATCAAATGAACGACTGATCAAAAGTTGCTAGATGTAATTTTAAAATATCAAATCATAACTAATCAAATTTTATAATCAACGTCATTATGGTTAACACCCCGACTCAGAGTACCCCGACTCGGATAGGTTAGGTTAGGTTAGAACAGTGACCAACCGCGCGCGAGCCGAGCGAGCGAAGCGAGCGGTGCCGCGGCAGCGGCCGGCGAGCGCTACGTCCAAGTTGCTCGCAGATTTTATTTCACCATTTTCATATAATCCGGGTTTTTGCAATATCCGAATTATCAAGTTACCCTGCGACACACATAATAAATAAATATCGACATTTAGGACATTCGATACTCTGTACTTCGATATTTAGGATATTCGATACTGTGTACTTTCGATATTTATGTATTTCGATGTCACTTTTGTAGATAATTAGATTTTAGTTATATTGGACGTAGGTTATCTAACCATTCGACATTATAAACTTACGTTATTTTAATTTTCGGTTATATGGTCATTCGATATTTAAGTTTTCGATGTTTTGTACATTGACATTTTACCCGTAGGTATTTTAATCTTCGACATTCAAATATGTACCCATAATATTACTATGGATTACAGTTTACTCATTACAATAATTCCGGAACCAACGATAACATCATCAACAAAGACCGCATTGTCAAATTAAAGAGAGATTTCAATAAATGAACTAATAAAATAAAAAATATATAATTAAAATAAATCTAATTATCAATCGTGTTGTCACTGTTGAATAGTTTTCTAAACTAAATGAGAGAGAAAAATGAGAGTAAAATATTTATGTTTTTACAGGGTCGTCGTTTAGTTGTTTCGACGTTTTGTGGAATATCATGTGAGAAGGAAACGCATGTCACGAAATAAAATTACTTAGCACCAAAAACGTAAGCCGAAATGACTTTCATTGTCACAATAATTTATAAACTTAAACAATACCACCTCGTTCCCATTAAAATCTGGCCAAAATTCTCATTCTCCGCTCGCAATTATTCGTAACATTACATTGTAATAAGCGCCCAAACCGTTTCATTTGACGTCAGCACTAACTATACCTACCCTCCTTATAGAACCAAATAACGCGCAATTATGACGTGCGCCAAAGACAGGACCCGTATTTTGCTGGGTAAGGGAGCGTTTAGACTTGGCGGACGATACGGCATAGTTGTCAAAAGTTCACGGTGAAGTTTTGGCACAAGAATGATAAACGTTCATGTATTCATAGACCATCAATCTCCAATTAGCGGGGTAATTACGTAACACACTATCTATCACAATCTGAATCATTTTGAAGCCTATTGCTAATCCATTGCTTCGTATGTTCAAAAAATGTATCCGCTCAAGAATGTAAATAACGCAATGAATGTTGTTTGAACTGTCAAAATGAAACCCATTCCTACTGATAGTGTGTTACGTAATTACCCCGCTGATTGGTGATTCAAGTTTGTAACACATTACTTTTGACTAGCGTGGTGGACCAGATGGGCCAAACAGATTTTTTTTTGTGTTGCCGTTTTATTTATTCATTTTTACCAGAAGTGTGAGCTCTCGAAACAAATACCGTCTTTGTATGTTGACTTGACATAACTGTAAACATAAGCGAAATTACAGTTAAGTAATAAATAAATATGTTAAGCACCTTAAGGTTAATTTTTACTCGCATCTAATTATTTTTCCGACTACGTCATTGCCAACATTTCGAATAAAAATGGCAGTTATAAATAGTGACTTGCACCCATTTCTGTATTTTTCCCCAAAGTTGTCGGATGGGAAATTTCGAACACATCTAGTTTTAAAATACAATTCATTTTTGACATATGTGTGTTTTTAAACCAACTAAAGAAATAAATATACTTTATCATTTTATGTGTGAAAGGAATTTGTTTGAAATGCTTAATCGCTATTTGACCATGGAGAAATCCAATCCAAGATATAATAAACGTGAAGGATGTAAAGACAGAAGCTGATTAATCTTATTGAAATCGGCTGATTAAATTCACCAAAAAATACTCAGCGTGTTTTCCAAAAACCAGCATTCGATTGAATTAAAGGTGGCGAAAAGTAATAAAATTAACATTTAAAAAGCCATTTCTATCCGGGCCGGTTGCAAAACCATGCCGGACTCATCCAGTGCGAAATTCCCCTACATTATATAGAGAAGGGTTCGCACAAACGACATGTTGTAATGACGGGAAGCCGTATGCCCGCTTCCGATGTAACAGATAGCGTAATGATACCCACAACGAATAGAAAGGAAACGTATTTTTGTATGAAAAACGCTGCGTTGTAAATGTTTGTGTGTGAGTGCTGTAATGGCTGCTTTTTTGTTGTGTAAATGATTTAGGAAGACGGTATTTTATGTGGGGCTTCTTTTGGTTTTGGCAAAGCTTGAGCAAATTTATTTTGCACGTTAAAAAACTGGCAACTACTCATAACCATCCGTCTAATGGAAAGTACATAGTTACCACGGCCTGCCGCATCCTATAGACACCCCAAGTTTTCAAATGCGTACTCTGGAAACTCTTACGGCCATTGCTTTTAACGGCAGGTACTTATGACCGCCAGACAGTACTGGTTCACTTCTGCCTGAATATAGAAACGGTGCTAGTACGGTAGGTTGCACGTCAGTGGTAGCAAAACTAATATAAGCTGACTTATGTAACTTGTATTCTATTGAAACTCCATATTACTAGGCCAGCTCAAGGCCAAAGTGTTACACGATTACTGTCAGATGCGTGCACTGACTGGACAGGTCTACTCAAATCTATATGGTTCTTTCCTCAAAAGACCATTTCAGACACAAATCTACATGGCCTTCACATGATCTGACCAAGATTATGTCTGGACTTAAAGGAGACTGTGACCTCTGAGTTTGTTTCGGCCTTTCTTCTCAGAGTAGTCAGATAGGACACGCCAACCTCATCTAGTTTTTAAAATATGATTGGCGTGTAAAAGTGTTTGTACAAACCTACTTACAGAAATAAAATCATTTATCATTTAAACTCCCTACAGTAATCAACTAGGTATAGTGTCAATACAATTATGACAACAACCTTGCCAAAAATGTTGTAAATCCCTATTATAAACGCAGAATTACAAGCCTTAACGACTTCACAAAGTTGATTTATCTACAACCAATAAATACTTGGCTTGCACAAAATTACGTGCAATAAATTAACATAGTAACCAATTTTTGGCGCAACGATCAACACACTTTCACACAACAACAGTACTTAAATGAGCTCCATAGAGCCAGCAAAAATTTACACTAGCGATCAAATAATACGGGTCGATGACGAAAATCCCTGTGACTTGCCAATCAATAATGGTACATGCATGAAACTAACTTTATATTACAGAAAATGTTAATGTCGTATGAAATAATACTATAAATGATCAACAATGTAGATAAAAAAAAACTCTTATTTGGAAATAAATTTAATTTGAGGTTGTTTTACTTTTGCTTATTTTATAACTTTCGTTTCAATCTGTCAAATCAAAATGATAAAAGGCGGTCATTGTCGTCTTTCACCATCATTATTGAATTACTATCATGTCACTAACACCAGAAGAATGTACACGTATCATCACTATGTTAGAAGAAGGCAGAAGTCAGCGAAGTACAGCAAGAACAATAGGCGTGTCTCTTTCTACAGTGCAATGAGTCGTCTAACGTTTCCGAGAAACTGGGCAGGACATAAGAAGACTAGAAACCGGCAGACCGAGATGTACTACGGCTCGAGAGGATCGATTTATTTTTACGACCATGCTCCGAAATCGGCACCTCATGGCAGTTGAAGTAACAAATCAACTTCGGGAGACCCGTAGAGACGACGTAAGCGAGTGGACTCTAAGGCAGCGGCGGCTCCTTGAAACTAATTTGACCCCACGTGGGTCTACGTACGCAAATGCAAATGGTCCAAAACTTGAAAGGGAAAATCGGGTAGCAAGATTACGTTACGCCCGCGAACACGCACAATGGGTAGACGAAGAATGGGCAAGAGTAATGTTTTCTGACAAATCCAGATTTATGCTGCACATGACGGACGGCGAAGAGTCTAGCGACGGCCAGGGGAACGTTTTTTCCAGCTTGTTTTGAGGAAACAGTGCCGTGGATCTTTTATGGTTTGGGCTAGAATCTCTTCAGAGAGCCGCACAAAGTTAGTGCTGCTAGAAAATGGTACGCTAACTACTACAAGATATGTGGAAGAAATTCTTAATGAGCATGTTGGCTCATATTTAATTAAGCCAGGCCACATACAGTTCAAATTGTAAAAGAGTATTTTCAGGACGTTGGCATCAATCGCATGGACTGGCCCGCGAGAAGCCCGGAACTGAATCCAATTGAACACGCTTGGGACTAGCTTGCGGGGTGTGTAAGAAATTGAAACCCCGCCCCAGCTACACTTCGAGACCTGAAACATGCGTTAATGGAACAATGGACTAATATCCCGCAAAATCGCATAAGAAACACAATAAACAGCATGCCTGATCGCTTGGCAGCTGTGAGAAGAGCCCGTGGAGGAAATACAAAGTATTAATTGTGTTTTAAAGTTCGTTTTTGTGTTGTATATGAGGTACCAACCATTATTTTTTCAATGTAAAATTTATTGACATTTTGTGTTATGTAATTTTGACAATTAAACTAATAACGTTTCCAACATTTTGTGTTGTTTTATTAACTGGTAAATTATCTACAACATACAGTTTCATTCATGCCGCAGCATGCAGTTTTTCGTACTGCGCCGTATTCACTGTCCGCGAGTGTAGGTACAGAAAGGCAGCTCCTACAAGAGCGAAAACCTAAACGTGACATTGGCTAAATGCACAAACCGTGCGAAGCCATAAACCAAAAAAAAAAAAAAAAAAAAGAGCGAAAACGCACGCACACATGGACACGCTTCACGTACACGGCATTTGTTTAAGGATTTGTTTTAGTTAGCCCACGAAATTCAATTTTCTTAGGTTTTTTACAATTTGCAGATCAGTGTCATGTATTAGGTTGATCAATGATTCGCAACCGTAATAAATATGTGTTAACATAATTGTGAGCAGTGGTGGCCCAGAGGTAACGGCCGCGACTTACCGAGTTGTAGGTCGTAGGTTCGAACTCTGAGAGGCGCTTTACTTTGCGTAAATGATTTCACCATAACTGCTCTCAAAACGGTTAAGGAAAATATCGTGAGGAAACTGATGGAATATCTTAGAACAAAGAATTCGAAGACATATGACATCTAACAACCCGCACTGGGCCCGCGTGGAGGATTACGGCCCACTCCCTCTCACCGAGAGGAGGCCTGTGTCCTAGCAGTGGGAACATTACAGGCTGATTATGCTAACATAATTAGGGAGTTTGTGTTGATGAATTCAATCATTATAATTCTGAAAGTAAAGATTTGTTACGGTCACAAGTCACAAATCATATTTTAATCAACATGCAACCCGATACTGACCAGCATCTTAATTGCGTAACACACCATCAATCAGAATCTGAATCATTTTGAAAGATACTGCTAATCCATTGCTCCATATGTTGGAAAAGTTTGTCTACTTAACAACGTAAATAACGCAATGAATATTGTTCAACTGTTAAAACGTTGTTACGCAATTACCCGCTGGGCTATCCTGTCGCGTTTACCTTAAGATAGGGTACAGGTCTCGTCACGTAAAAATAACGCTGGCCTGTACCTGAGCCCTGAACAATTAATTTAATTCCAGCCTAATCCAAAGTACTAAGTAGCTAATAAAGTACCTATTATGATTCTACAACAAAACAATTACTCATCCTTATCCTTACTTTACTTATTCTAATATTATATTATATTTATACAATATTATATATTATTATTATAGTATATTATTATATATATTATATTTATATTTTATATTTTAATATTATAATCGCGAAAGTAACTCTGTCTGTCTGTCGCGCTTTCACGCCAAAACTACTGATCCGATTTGAATGAAATTTGGCACACAGATAGTCTAGAGCCTGAGAAAGGACATAGGCTACTTTTTAATGCAAATAAAGGGCTGTAAGGGGTTGGAAGGGGGGGATGAAAAGTTGTATGGCAGTATCGTCATTTTTTGAGCTAGGAGCTTGAAACTTATTTTTTAGGCTGTTGATTCGATATAAATAAATATGACATTCAAAGTTTGTAAAAGATTTAGCCTCAAGGGTGTACAATAACAATAAGGAATAGGGGATGAAAGTTTGTATGGAAATATGTAAGGTTTATGTGAATGTTTTATAAGTTTGCGACAAGAGACAAAATATTAGAGCTATTCTGACATAACATTTACCTACGGAGTCAATACAAAATGTGAAACAATTAGCCTAAATCATTAAAAATGCTACCCAAAGACACTATTCCACGCGGACGAAGTCGCGGGCATAGCTAGTAGTATTATATAGTATTTGGTCGGCGAACAAGTTTTTTCGTATTTTATATACAAATTCAAGACTAAGAGCTCGTGTGGCACCCAAATATCGAGCTTTATTGTATTCCCAGACTTTTTCAAATAGGTCAAAACCGTTTAAAGGCACGTGCACACTGGCGCGACGTGACAGTGTACACAAAGGCACCGCGTGCAGCGCGACGGGTGGCGCCTTTGTGTCGGGCAGTCGCGTCGTGCCAGTGTGAACGAGCCTTTATGGTCAACCCTTAATTACTCTTCAGATAAGTCGTAACTAAAAATGTACCACTTAAAAAAATGACTTCGACTTTATCCGTAACAGGGCGACCAGAGCTAGCTGTATCTTTGACATCAAAACTGCCGGACTGGTAACATTTCTTTAAATCATATTTCAAAACGTTACATTTCTTTTTTTGCGGTTTCTGTCGCATTTTGCCTTATTTCGTAATGAAACTTCAAAATGTTTCGAGTTTCTTCGTTAGATTCACAAATTTTGGTGGACAGAAAAACTGTTGACGGGTAATCATTTTTACTTTTTATGTTTATTTTCTAAAATGTCATCATTTAATGGTATCAAAACCAGCCAGATACAAACAAAAGAAAGAGAAAAAGATTTTACTACTTTATAGGTACCTACCTATAAAATACGAAAAAACTTTTCCCCGACCTATATTATAATATCACATCCCCTCCACGTCGCTCAGCATTCTATTGATGTGACGGGACCTGTACGCGTCCATGTGTGCCTGCACGTGCTCTTGCTCGTTGTATGAAGGCATCCTTCTGTACCTATTTATTCTATGGCAGGCAGTTTCCAAAATTTTAATTACTACGACGCTCAGCAGGAACCGAGCGTTAATTATTCAACAATGCGAGGCCCGCCGGCAATTGTTTTTCGTGAATTGCTATTATATTGCATAATATCGGTGTATTTTTTATTTATGACTGCGTCTGGCTATAATTTCGGTCTGTCAGTCTGGCAAATGAGTTGAGCTTCAGGCAATGTTTGGAATTCGTCAAGAAAGTTGAAAACGGAGGCAAGTTTGAAAGTTGAATGATTCTGACGATTATTTATAACTGTTTTTGAAGGATTGTAAATGATAAATGATAAATGATAAATGATTTTATTTCTGTAAGTAGGTTTGTACAAACACTTTTACACGTCAATCATATTTTTAAACTAGATGAGGTCGGCGTTTCCTATCTGACTACTCTGAGAAGAAAGGCCGAAACAAACTCAGAGGTCACAGTCTCTTTTAAAGTCCAGACATAATCTTGGTCAGATCATGTGAAGACCATGTAGATTGGTATCTGAAATGGTCTTTTGAGGAAAGAACCACACAGATTAAGTGGACCTGTCCAGTCAGTGGACGCATTTGTCAGTAACCGTGCAGCTCAACTCAGAACTTAACGAGCTCAACGATTCGACGAACAATACCAAAGAAAGGACATTTGGGTAGGCCGCATAAACTACTTAAACTGCCAGATCAAGAATATAACTGAAACAATGACCCACATAGTCCTCATATTCTCAATAATGAAAATAATATAATACTTTTTACAGTAAACATTCATGTCTAAAATAGCTAGCAAATTAAAATCAACATTCACCTTGTAAATTTATTGGAGCAGCTCAATCCCAAGCCTTTTTGTCCTCAATATAGTCTTTCACAGTATAATAGGCTTTCTGGCATAGTTTCCGTTTTATAAAAGATTTAAATTTATTAAAGCTTAGATCTTGAATGTGGCTAGGAAGTTTATTATAAAAACGTATACATTGGCATCTAAACGAGCCACCTATTTTCTTGAGCCTGGTTGTAGGAACAATAAATTTGTGTTTGTTTCTAGTATTTATATTATCGATATCACTGTATTTTTTAAACAGATTAATATTTTTATTTGCATACAAAAGATTTTCATAAATATACTGAGAAGGCACAGTAATTATATTAATCTCTTTAAATTTATCTCTGAGGGAGTGTCTGGGACTTAATTTATAGATAGAACGAATTGCCCGTTTTTGTAAAACGAAAATTGTCTGGATATCGGCAGCATTTCCCCACAACAGAATACCGTACGACATCACACTATGAAAATAACTAAAGTATACTAAACGGGCTGTCTCTAAATCAGTTAAACCACGAATTTTTCTAATGGCGTATGCTGCAGAGCTAAGCTTTTTTGACAATTTATCTATGTGGGGGCCCCATTGAAGCTTGGTATCCAAAGTTATGCCTAAGAAAACTGTGGTATTTTCGGGTTTCAGCACTTCACCCTTTATGAGAACACTAGTTTCTACTTGTCTAACATGAGGTATCGTAAACTTAATACATTTAGTTTTTTTCTCGTTAAGAAGTAGGTTATTAACATTAAACCAGTTAACTACTATTGCAAGGGCGCTATTTACATTGTCAGTAATCAGCAGCTGACGTTTCAGTTTAAATAAAAGTGAAGTGTCGTCTGCAAATAACACTATATCATGTTTATCCTTTATGAGGTAAGGCAAGTCATTTATATAAATAAGAAATAAAAATGGTCCAAGAATTGAGCCCTGGGGGACCCCCATTCTTACTACCGATCCGGGTGATCTTTTTCCATTAACATCAACTCTCTGAATCCTATCACTTAAGTAAGAAGTAAGAAGATCCAGAGAAGCGTTTCGGATTCCGTAGTGGTGCAGTTTCCTGATCAATGTTTCATGAAGAACACAATCGAATGCCTTGGACAAATCGCAAAAGATTCCCAAAGCATCGCATTTGTCCTCCCATGCATCATAAACATGTCCTAATAGTTCAACTCCGGCATCAGTAGTCGACGACCCCTCGTAAAACCGAACTGTTTGTTATGCAGTAATTTGTGATTATTAAAAAATCCTTGCATTTGATTCAAAATAAGTTTTTCAAAAATTTTAATAAAGGTAAGTAGTACTGAAATAGGTCTATAATTAGTAGGGTCTGATGTACTACCCGATTTAAATAACGGTATTATTTTACTTTTTTTCATAAGATCAGGAAACTCACCACGATCAATACAATTATTAAAAATAACAGCTAAAGTAGGTGCTACAATGTTTATTATGGACTTAGCAACGTCCACAGAAAGACCCCATAGATCTGCGGTCTTTTTAACATTTAATGTGTGAAAGGTTTTAATTATATCTTTGTAGGTGACATATTGGAAATGAAATTCAGAATCACATACAGGAACGTTTTCCTTAAGTAAAGACTCTGCAGCAGTGGGTGATGAGTTTAGAGATTTAGTAGTGGATACGGGAACATCAGCAAATAAATTTTCAAAGGCCGCGGCGACTTGGGAATCTGAATTAATTATATTGTCATCAATATCAAGCGTGTAGTTACTACATCGGTTGCATGACCTTCCCGTTTCGCTGTTAATGATACTCCATGTCATTTTAATTACATTACTACTATTTTTAATTTTTGAACTCAAATAACGTGACTTGGCCATACTGCAAACTTTTTTAAATAATTTTGAATAATTCTTAACATATAAATTAAATTCAGCAGTGTTTATACAAGTCCGCTCATCATATAATTCATAAAGTCGTTATCTACTTTTATGTATACCAATGGTGGCCCAGTCACTGAAGGAAGCGTTACTATTCACCGAGAAAGTCTTTGGAATGAATGTGTTATCAAATTGTGTGCAATACATATTAAAAAAATCATTATATTGTTCATTAGGGTCATCATTAGTCGACAAAAATGGTAATTTACTTAAAAGTTTAGTTTTAAATGTTTCCAAGCGATTACTAGTTTTTGGGGTAACAGTGATATCTTTTTTAATAACTTTTTTGTTAATATTAGGAATAATGATCAATTGTCCGCAATGATCAGAGTCTATTAAATTAATCATTTCTTTATGGGTTGGTGTAACATCTGTGTAAATGTTATCTAGGCATGTGGCACTAGTGGGAGTTATTCTAGTGGGCTCCAAACATTGGTTAGCAAGATTGTATGACTGAAACAAACTTATAATTTTAGTACTTAACCCAGAAATTTCTAACAAATTAACATTAAAATCACCACAAGTTATGATAGACTTGTTTGAATTACAAATTTTGTGCAACACTTCATCCATAACCTTTTCAAAACAATCATACAATCCTGAAGGTGGTCTGTACACACTTAATATAATGAACTGCTCCAATTCTATACAGGCTATTTCAATTGTCCGCTCAACAGATAGGCTCAAAATATCCTTGCGGTCTTTAAATTTAAGTTGGTTATTTACTATAATTAATGAGCCACCATGTATAGCATTTACTCTGCTGAACGAACTACCAACCTGGTGATTACTAAAATTGAACATGAACTGGTGGCTTTTAAGCCAATGTTCTGTCACACAAAGAATATCTATTTTGCTATAATTCAGGAATAATTCTACTTCTAAATCTTTCTTCAAAAACCCTTGAATATTTTGATGCACCAGGTTAATGTAGAAACAAGTTTTGCATTGATAGAGTTCGTTTTGAAATAGCTTATCTGTAAAAGTTCTGGCACCAATCATCTCTCTTCACGCAAAACCAGTGTGTATAAAACAAAATATCATATCATATATAACAATTAAGTTTATTAATTTGGATTTTGCTTATTATTCGTTAATTTAAAATTAAAAACGTCGAAAAAAAAACCGATCAAAATATGACAAAAATTAACCAAATTAAGAAAAAAATACAGGAGAGAAATATTTTGTAATTAACATTTTATATTTTTTTTTTCTTATATGCTTAGGGCTATAATCAGTACTGAGTGTTGCCCCCTCTAGGTCTTCAAAATGCTTCCGGTTTCCTTGGCAAACTCCTAATCAAGTTATCAATAAAATCTTGAGTGATTGCGTTCCTTTCTTCCTGTAATCCGTTTTTAAGATTTCTCAAATTAGCGGGATCAGTATTTATTTTCTTAATGCGTCATCCAAGCTTATCCTATAAATGCTCTATGGGGTTTAAGCCCCATAGCATTGATTTCAACGTCTCAAAGGTATTCGACAACTACGGCCGCATTGTTATGCATTCTCAACGACGCGGAGTTCTCTCTATAACATAACTGACCCTCCACCTCTATATCCTCTATATGCCTCTTTTCTAATGATGGTGCACTGAACGTACCTCTCTCCCGGAATTCTCCACATTTTAATCCTTCCATTATCTGGCTTCAGACAAAATTTGGACTCATGTGTGAATAGAACTTGACTCCAAGTTTCGTCATTCCTATTTTCGTGATTGAGAGCAAAATTAACTTGAGCTACTCGATGACATGTGGCAAGAAGGGGGCCTCTGGCATGCCAGTATGAATTTATTCCGACCGATTTCAGTCTTCTTCTCGCAGTTTTTGTGCTTACTGTATGCCCTCGAACTTCTTGGAGCTTCATTCTTATCACAGAAGAAGTTAAGGTCCGGTTTCTAAGCACGCTGGTAACGATAAACCGGTCATCACTGGCCACAGTTTTCCGTTTACGTCCCTGTCCTGCGAATCTCCTATACTATCCGGTCTGCCGATACCACTTGACAACTCGGTGTATCACAGATTTTGATACTCCTAATGTTTGGCCCAAATGTTTGCAGGTGTGCCCAATTTCAATTAAAGTAGCAGCCTTAACAACTTGAGTGGCGTTTAGATCTGGCATTCTCAGTTTATTAGCAGTAACAATTTACACTTAACACGATAAACAAGGCAGTCAGGGCTAAAATTTTAACAAAACCTAAATATAAACTGAAATTTAAAAGTTGGCAAAAACAATTGCAGTACGAAAAACCGCGATATTACGCAATAATTACATAAAGACAAATGAAATTCAAAAACAAACATTCCAATTTTTTTTTAATAACATTTACTAATGTTTGTAGCCAGTACGCACGATACTTACAACATTAGAAATTAAACTCTTTTTTTTTCGTTCCTCTAAATTTGTCCATGAGTGCATTATGTCTAGATTCGAAAGTTAGGACTTTTCAACTTTACTAATTATAGTCTTAACGTTACATGCTGTTTCAAGTACGAAGACTGCTCATTTACCACAAAACAGACACAGTTTTACCTAAAACCCGTGCGATGAGCTAAATCCCTTGGGCTTTAACGATTAGTAATTCAAGGCCCATAGCGAGGCTAACAACTCAGAGCACAGACGTAATCAAGTATAATCATTTTGGAGTCTCTTTTAAAGCACACAATGTCGTACAACCTGACAAAAATATTTTGCAAAGAATAAGTCGAAAATCAATTGTTTAAAATCAAAAGAGCCATAGCAGACGCAATATTTGTAGCAGTGGCTATTAGTGATTCAGTCGCTTTTCGAAAGCTTGATGCAGCAACTGACAAAATGCAATCTGCAGAAAACGTGGAATTTTGTACTTTTTCTCAACACAATGCAGCATCGAAGCAATTTTGCAACTAAACTCACATACTCACGAAAACACGACGCAGCATTGGAGAAGTCGCAAAATTACCGATTTTTGATGCTAAAAATAGCAAGTCTGCCAAGGACCATAAAAAACAAGAGTCAACTAAAACAAAAACAACGCAAAATTGAATTAGCATTCTCTATTCAATGCATTCGAACTCACTTAACAAATCAAATGCAACAAAAACAAGCATCGAATGCGTGCCAATATAAAACAAAACTACATCTACAGAAATCACTGACTGTGTAACTGAGTTGTTAAAATTAAATTGTAGTAAAATAATATTGTGTGCTTTCCCATATTTTGAAAAATTGACAAAAAGACAAAATAATTATATTCATATGCTTAATAAGCATATGCACTTCTTAGTTAGTCATTACAGTGACAAGCTAATGTTTTTTGACACCAACATTTTTGTGGAAACTTTGAAATCGACTAGGGGTACTGTGTATCTGCCTGTTAGTTTTAGACACATAATAGCAAGGCTATTAGCTTTTTATATAAACTCAGACATAAGTAGTATGTCGAAGTCTTGTGTTATTAGCACCACAGTGGTTAGTAATAATACTAATAATAATGTGGTGAGCCTAAATAAATATAGCTCAAATGCTATAAGTAATTATACAAATTGTACGAAGGAGGTTCCATGTCTCTCACTCACTATGAGCTCACTGCCTGGTGATAACACTAAAGTATTGGGGTTAACTCCGGATAATCATTTAAACTAGTTTGTAAGACAACAGAAGGTACCAGTAAGAATATTTCTGTACTTAATAACAACAACAAGGTATCTTCTTGCTCTAAAGTAAGTAATAATCGAAAAGGAGATCAGCAGAATGCCTTGAAATTATTTCATCAAAATATTCAAGGTATTTCTTCCAAATTATTAGAAATTGAAATGTTTTTAGAAAAGACAAAGTTTGATATTGTTTGTTTTACTGAACATTGGTTAAAGGATTACCAAATGCTAATTAATTATGAGAACTATAGTATGGGCAGTTGTTTTAACCGTAAATCTATGCTGCGTGGAGGTTCTCTAATCTTGATAAAAAATTGTGTAAAATCTAAGCAACGTAAAGACATAGTTGGTTTATCAGTTGAACATTGCATCGAACTGTCCTGTGTTGAGCTAGATAAGCATGTTGTAGTGTGCGTTTACAGACCCCCTAATTATCTGAACTTTTCTTTGTTTGAGTCAATAATGGAAGATGTCCTATCGAAACTTGCATCCAGTAACAAAGCCGCAATTATTTGTGGTGATTTTAATATTAATATTTTGGAAAGTAATTCAAATAGCAGTAGATTATTAAGCCTTTTTAAATCGTTCAATTTATGTAATGTTTTTACAGAACCAACTAGAGTAACTCCAATTTCTGCTACTTGTATTGATAATGTTTTCTGCGATTGTGATTATTTAGCGAAATCTATAGTAAATTATCTGCCGTCTGATCATAGTGGACAAACAGTATTCTTTAATTTTAAAGCACCATTGCAAAAAGTGCAAATACAATTTAGACCAATAACAACTGGCAAATTAAATAGATTCAATAGTACCCTTAATAATAACTTAAATGTTCTGGGCCATAATATGAACGATGCAAATAAATTTTATCAGGATTTCTTTTCAGTAGTGCACAAGGAATTCAATAAAACTTTTGAAAAGAAAACAAAAAATATTTGCCCTAACTTTATATTTAGTGACTGGGCAACTAGAGGTATTAGGATAAGCAGGGAAAGACTGTTCGAGCTGTATGGCCTTAAGCCTTACATTAACACTGAAACTTTCAACAAGTATGTTGCTAAATATTCCAAAACTTTTAGGAATACCTGCAAGATAGCTAAAGCCCTGTACATTAGCAACAAGATCAAATCCGCAGAAAATAAAATAAAAACAGTTTGGAAAGTTATAAATAACGAAACTAGTAGGAAAAAAATACGAAGCACTGATTATACATTGGAGACTTCACGTGGTGCCATAAGCTCTAACTTAGAAGTAGCTCAAGAATTTGTAAACTTCTTTACCGATATACCACATAAAACGACGGAAGGTTTAAATTCCTCACCGGATGTCTCAATTAATTTATTAAGAGCGAACGTTCCAGGCTGCCTGGTTAAATTTAAATTTAAACATATTAACCCTATGATAGTTATAAAAGCTTTTCGGCAAATAAAAATCAAATTGACCGAAGATCTATGGGGAATGTCAATCAAAGTTTGTTCATCCATAATCGAGACTATAGCACCTTACCTAGCTTTGATATTTAATTTGTGTGTAGATCAAGGAGTCTTCCCAGATTTAATGAAATACAGTAAGGTTATACCACTTTTTAAATCTGGGGACAGCAAAGACACCAATAATTATAGACCAGTATCCGTGTTGCCGGTATTCAGCAAGGTTTTCGAAAAGGTAATGCTCAATCAGATGCTTAATCATTTTAATACCAACAAAATCTTACACGATCAGCAATATGGTTTCACTAGAGGACGTTGTACGACTGACGCCGGTGTCACTTTATTAAAACACATATTTACAGCGTGGGAGGAGGCCCAGGATGCCATAGGAATCTTTTGTGACCTCTCCAAGGCATTTGACTGCGTTGAACACAAAACCTTGCTCTTAAAACTTGAGCATTACGGACTGGATAAACTTGCGCTTAGCTTAGTAGAATCTTATTTAAATGATAGACAGCAAAAAGTCCAAATAAATGGTGTGAATTCACGTGGTTTAAAAGTAAAAATAGGTGTTCCACAAGGCTCAATTTTAGGTCCTTTCCTCTTTTTAGTATATATTAACGATCTACCCCATTTATTAAAAAACCAACCACAAATGGTGTTATTTGCTGACGATACTTCCTTAATTTTTAAGATAAATAGACGTGCATCAAATCTTGACGACGTAAATAACGCCCTACTGCAGGTACATGATTGGTTCACTGCTAATAATTTAGTATTAAATGGGAATAAAACTAAATGCATAAGATTTGCTTTACCGAGTGTTAAAAGTAATGATTGTGACATAGTATTGAATAAAGAGAAACTAGAATTCGTCGATAAAACTGTTTTCCTGGGGATCACGCTCGACTCAAGGCTGCAATGGGGTCCTCATTTAACATCTCTTGCAGGACGGCTAAGTTCAGCAGCATATGCTGTGAGAAAAATCCGTCAATTTACTAATGTAGATACCGCGAGGCTAGTCTATTTCAGTTACTTTCATAGTATCATGTCTTACGGTATTTTATTATGGGGACGGGCTGCAGATATCGAGTCTATTTTTATTCTGCAGAAAAGAGCCATCAGAGCAATATATTGCCTCCGCAGGCGCGATTCTCTAAGGGAACTGTTTAAAGATATTAACATCATGACGGTACCTTGTCAATATATCTATGAAAACATCATGTACGTAAGAAAAAATTTAAATCTTTTCAGTAAAAGAGGTGAAAGACATAACTATATGACTAGAAATAGGGACCAATTAGTTCAACCAGGTTTCAGACTGGCTAAAGTAGACTCATCCTTCATGGGGTACTGTTTAAAATGTTATAATAAAATACCTCCCCACATACTCCAACTGAATGAAACAAAATTTAAATCTCGTATAAAACGCACACTATGCAGCCAAGCATATTATAAGTTGGGGGATTACATCGCTGACAAAGATGCTTGGCTCAACGCTGGTCCTGCTCCACAGGGGGGCATAAATTAATTGATTAGCATTCGAAAATATTGTTGGAGCTGCTGAAGATTGTAAAAACAACAACATCTTTGCATTGTATAAATTCAATCTCTTAACAATGTATAATTGCATAGCACATGTGTGAGCACTATGTACCTACTATAAAGCCACCATTTACTAGGCTCGTCTTTCATTGACTTGAATGTGCCCTGGCGGCTGAGAGTATGTCATGCTCACTCAAATGTTTCGCTGGTGGTGGCGTGTGTGTTGGATCATTAAGTTCCCTTCAAAATGGTTGAGCTGAATGGTGCTGATCCATGCGTCATGTTCGTGAACGGGCGCCGTCAGTAGGGACTGGTCAACTCTTGGCTGCCACGGCTTATTTTAATTTAAATTTTTGAATTGTTTTTTTATCTTTTTTATTACGGATACTTTAAACGTGCACGTCTTTCTACATCGTTCTCACATTTTTAATTTGAACATGAATGATGTAAACAATTTGTTTTTTGTAACTATATATTGATTTAAAAGAGTGTCCATGGAGTTTCTTGCCCGTTCTTCTCCATAGGTACCTACTACGCTTTGGAATGGGCAACTAGCTTCATTTTTCTGACTGACTGACCCTTTGACAATTCAAAAGTGCCTGTAATTGGTTTATTTGAAATAAATGCTTTGAGTTTGAGTTTGAGTTTGAAAGCCTCTCACAAAATAATAGATACAGAAGGTCGGCTCCATACAACGAACGAAAACAGGTGTACGCACACATATACGCCTACGGACGGTGATTTTAAACAAATGCCCATCGCGAGTGCTGTTGCAGAAAGTGTAAACAAACCTTATGCATCTTAAATTCTTACGCAATAACTCACCTAATAACTGGTGAAAGAACAATAGCGAATTATTATTTGAAATAAATTTGAACGTCTAAAAGTGATACTGTAAGTATCACTTTTAGATGTTCAAATAAAGAAAGAAAATCAATTATGTAACTACGTTTTTTTTAATTATCACTCGTATTATCTAGTTAAAGCCGAGTAAAAAAATAATGTTTTATGAAAAGTTATTTGACTACTTCGTTCTAAAAGATTAGAAAATTGTTGGTTGGATTGGTTTAGTATTGCCATTTTATATTTATTTTCCTAAACAGTAGGTATAGCGTAATTATCGTGGTGTTGTTTTCATTTTTAGTTTGTTATTATATTAACATGGACTAAATTAATAAATAACACTTATATTGTGTTGTCTCTATATCTAAGTTTATTCCGTGTTCTTACTTAGATAAGCTCATTGCAGTAAAGGATGTCACCAAAATCTGCCCAAACAAAGTACCGAGGTACACTTAGTGGCATAAAATACACTAGATTACACTGAGTAATATTGCGTTTACATAATTTTATTTTGGTTACCCGGGGACTAGAATAAAATAACTTTTATCATAATAAAAAGCACGCCATTTTGGCACTCTATCATCAGCACAAGCACAACTACCTTACTTATAAAAAAAAAAATGGTCAAGTTGACAGCTGTCTGCGGTAGGATTCAGCCACTGTTGTTTCACGAATGAACGGAATGACATGTGAATGACATTTACGAAATAATGTCAACCAGAGTGTCAACCAAAATAATGTAACGCAATTGTACATGCTTATAAAATAATTGATTATGTAGTTTTAAATTATGTAAGGATAAAAATACACTTATTTTCGAATTCCTCTATATTTTATTTACAATTTGGTGCGCGTGTACCTCGAGGTACATGTTTGGGCAAAGTTGTATGGGTGTTTGTTGACCTCCTTTGGAAAAATATCAAATGTTATGGCAATTCTGAACTAAAAAGACTAGTACCCATTTAAGTCTTAAAAAAAATATAGCTTGGTTGTTGACATTGACAACCGTTGACTTGACAGTTTACAACTCTTGACCAGAAGCTTGCGCTCTGTCCTGTGTTGTTCAAAACTTAATATCTAATTACCTCCGCCTTCTCTAACAAAAAATCTTACACAAACTAGCTCAGAAAATGACGCTGAGTTTAATAATATATTCTTCATTTAAAGACGTAATAATTTAATTTCAAATAAAACAATGTATGAGAAGCTGCCATTGTTCTTTGGGTGTACTTTTCAGGAAGCAGGCGTGATATTATGTTACGTCATACATAATAAAATTAGGAGACGTATGTGCAGTTTTCTGCCAATTGTACTTTGAATGGTGAATTGAATAAAACTAACGAATCAAGGAAACTGGTAAACACTGGAAACTGTCGAGCTGGCGCAACTGTCTAATCTGCAGTACTGAACAAACAGCGAAACTGATTAATCAACAAAACTGGTGAATTACATAAACTGACCAGTGGTACCCGTGTACCACTAGTCACTGTTTATTCCCTGAGTCCGTACTCAGGGAATAAGTAACACATTCCTTTGAATTTAGAAGGTTTCATTAATATATCTGACCACTTTTTCCAACAATGAATAATTTTTTTACTAATATTATCGAATTGTAATTGAAAATCATCGACGGAAATTAAGGCCAATTTTTTTTTTTTTTTTTGCAAATCGGCAACCACTAAACGTTTTCTGATCCATTTGCTTACATTTTCATCGTATACTTTTAGAACAGACTAGAGACGTATGTCTATGTGTGCATGCGTTTGCCTCGTTGTATGGAGCCGACTTTCTGTACCTATCTATTTTGTGGCACTATTTTGTACAAAATTTATGACTACACAAAAGAGGCGGTCATTTAGAGATATATTTTCAGAATTCATTAGTGCTTTAGTAAGAGAGCTAGAGTATAATGGTTCTTTGTTTTACGTAAAGCATTTCGTGTTTCTATTCAAGGAATATTACATTATTTGTGTTTGTATCTAGAGCTTTGTCGCTATTGGGACACATTTATTTGTATAGTTAATTCGGCACATAATTTTGGTACAGGTCTGAAAAGGTCAAACCTTAAAAAACGTCAAACATCAGGGCAACTAGATTTGTATATTATTAATCTTAAAATCATTGCAACTATTCGGACAATCCTGGCCGGAATCCATAAACACAATCGTGGTAAAAACTATAATTGCCTAAAACGCAGGAACATGGCCCGGAAAAACACGATCATGGCACTTAACGCACAAATTTTGCCGAAAAACACTAAATTATTTTTGAAAACATTCATTGTATTTAATAAAAATAAAAAAATATCACATTGTATGCTTATAGACTGGTTCTGAAATAAATTAATTTATTATTATTATTATTGCCAAAAAGAAACGATCATTGACAAAAACACTTAATCTAAGCTAATACTCCACCATAATTTAAATCGCAACATAAAGCTGCAATAAGTTCAGCAATTAAGTTGAAAACGTTTACGAGGAAAAAATTAACCTACTCTTTCGTTATCGCGGGTGGAACTACGCTAGAATTTTTAATGTAGTACATACATTTATGATTTTACTCCGAGCAAGTTAGATAATTTGCGGTCTCAAGAGCGCTATCCGCGCTTTAATGGACAGGATTGGCTTAAATTTTAATTTTCTGGCTGATATGGAAATTTTAGTGTGTAGGTATGTATGTAGAATATGGTTGGTTTTATTCCCCTATGATTGTGCGTTGGGTTGATCGTGTTTGACAGTTTTTTTTCTTGACTGGCTTAATGTCCACAAAAGTATTTTTTCAATAAATTACGTATATGAAAACAAAAAATATTTCGTATTTAATCGTAACATCAGAGTTGCGGCCTTTTTATGAAGTATGCGAGCTACATTGAGATTTTAAAGCAGAACCATTACTAAAGCAGAATTGTCAAAGAGGCGGTCAGTTAGTCTGAAAGTTGGAGCTAGTTGCCCATTCCAAAACGTAGATCTCTATGGAGAAGAACAGGCAAAAAACACCAAGGACACTCTTTTAAATCAAGATTTTACATAATCCTGGGTACATTATTTTTGTTGCTTATAAATGTGAGAAAAACGTAAAAAATTATAATTGGAGAACCAATTCAAAATTAGATTAAAAATAAAAATAAGCCCTGGCAGTTAAGAGATGACCAATCTCAACCATTGGCGCCCGTTCACGAACATGACCTGTGGATCAGCACCGTCCAGATCAACCATTTTGTAGGGAACCGAATTATCCAACACATACGCCACCATCAGTGAGACAATTAAGTGAGCATGACATACTCTCAACTGCCATGCTTCAATACATAATAATGATTGCAATACATAATAATGACATAATAAACCCATGCCAAACCCAATCCATGGTACTCACATTTACAAAATAAAAAAATGCTTCTAAATTATGCAAAACTATAGTTTGCTATGTATTTGTGAGATGAATAAAATTTGACTGCCAAAAGGAAAAGATTAATCATTAATATCTATTGAAGAACATATTGAACAACTAAAATTTACTTAATAAAAAAAAAACGTTATGTTCGTAATGTCAGAAAAAATAAAAGGGAAGCATCTCTTCCTAACATTAAAATTTTAACTAGTGAGCCCAAGTGGCTATGGAGCAGGACCAGCATTAAGTCAAGCATTTTTTTCTTCAATATAATCATCGAACTTATAATATATGTACATGTTTACATAGTGTGCGTTTAATGCATGTTTTAAATTTCTTCTCAAATGAGAAGAATATTCTTCAACTAAATATTTGAAGAATATCGAGTGGTATTTTACTATGACATTTTACACAGTACCCCATAAAAAAAGTATATACTTTAGACAACTTAAAACGTGGTTGATCTAATTTGTTCCTATGTCTAGTGTTGAAATTATGCCTGTTCCTTATCTTACTAAAAAGATGTAGATTTTTTCAATCGTACATATTGTTTTCATATATTATATAAATTGACAAGGTAACGTCATGATGTTATCTAGCTCAGTTTCTATTGAAATGTCTATTTCAGAGTTGTTCTCATATTATTCTTGTCTGCAATAATTTATTTGACCTTTTTACCTACTGACATTTCAATAGATATTATTTCAAACTTGAATCCAATCGTTTGTACATACCTAGTCATTCTAATTTTCTTTTTCATACATCTTTTTATATTATTTTTCCCAGGCTTGTTTACCACCTAACAACGCCACTTTGATCAGTAATGTCGTACCTATAATTATTATAATAAGAAAATGGTAATGTTGGTTGACGTCACGTATGGAGAAAGGGGTCTTATCTTTAGAGTGAAAAATAATATTGATCATATAGCTTTCTTTATCTGAAAGCAATTGTCAATAGTACCTACTTTAAGTTGAATTATTGTAAGTGTTTGACGTAATTATACCCTTGTTATAACTACGTCGTAACATGTGTAAACAACAATTTTTAAATTCTTTCTCCGACGGACAACGTCCAACCGAAAGTGCTGGGTCTAGAAGCATGAAATTTTGCACAAGAGTGGCTTGTATAACGAAGGTGAGCAGTAAGGTGGGGTTTTTGTAAATCCATCCCCTAATTGGGACATGAAAGTTTGTATGTAATTTCGTAGTTTTTACCCGACTGCGCCAGAAGGAGGGTTATTTTTTTCGAGAGTATGTATGTATGTGTGTTTGTATGTATATATAATTGTTTGGTGCGCTCTGCAGCCTGAACGGCTTGATGGATTTTAACTTGAGAGGTGTCGTTAGATACGTATTGACTGTGAAAGTGACACTGGGCATATAAAAAAAAATAAAGAACAGTAATTTAAAAAACTAAAAAACCCAACTGCGTTTCTGTGTAATTTGGAAATGTAAAAATGTAAAAACCCTAAAACAAGAAAGTCGAAAATCTCCCTTAAAACTAAACATGAGACGCTCTTTAAGAACTTAAATATTTCTTCAACACGGCATTCAATACTGTTCTTAAGATTATTTTAGTGTTTCTATAGGTTTAATTTTATGACAGAAAGTTTATATTAGTTCTGCCTTATTATAATGAGAAAATAACATACGGTATCATATATATAGAAAATAGAACAAAAGGCACAGTTACTGAAAATAATCTTATGTTGATCCGCAAGGGTGTACTCTAAGACCAATATTGTATTAATTGTGTATATTGGACGTGATAAAAAATATTGTCCAACCTGCCAGTTTTAATTTAAAATAATGGCGCATACATATTTCATTTTTTAAGATAATTAACTGTAATACAAATTGAGGTTAAATTATGTTTTTGTTCTCGCCTTACATATGCGGTTACGTTCATATTCGATCATATTCTTTGCCGCGATCATTTTTCAGTGACGCTTGCTTAGTTTCGCTTGAAGTCAGATTCAGATTCAGATTCAGATTACTTTATTTGCTCAAACATGTGTGTAGTCAGAGACTAGGTTCAGTTTAAATAGTGGTGACTTAATAATAATAAAAAAACTGCTACATTGAGTGTTTGGTAAGTTAAAGTAGTTATTTTTTATTATTCGTTCAAGTTACAAGATAAAAAAATATATATTATAAAAATAATTTCAACAACTGTGTTAATATTGTTTAATATTATTTATTTATAAAATTAATACCACTTGTTCTAGTAGGTAACTAACTACTAGAACAAGTGGTATAAGGTGGTGGTGGTGGTGGTAAGTGGTGGTGGTAGTGTGGTGGTGGTAAATTTCAGCTCTACTAACTGGTAGAGCTGAAATTTAACCAATTAATAACCTGGGAATAAAATCTGATATTGATTATAATAAATTCAAAATTAAAGGCTTGCCTGATAAATTTATTTCGATTTAAAAACCAAATAGTTAATAGTCTTCATACATACATACATATAATTTTATTAATAAACCCCGGGAAAAGTTATACCAAACTAAAACCTAGACAAACATATGGTTAAACAGAAGTTAGGTAAACTGGAGTAGGTTTACTTTTCGTTTATTAGGAAAGGGGCATACCTAATAATATTTGTCAACTGAACTTGATTTTTGTCCCGCAGCTATTTCCGACAGGCTGAGCATGACGCTTTCTATTTCTTTCAAGAATAGACATAGCTACTTCCATACAAAGTGACATTTCGTTTCTCCATTTTTGACATCGCACCGTAAAAATCCTTCTACAATCTGTCATTTTGTCTTTCGTTTCTACCGATCGTTGTCTAGGTCCTTTTTATGTAGACTATTTCAGAAGAAAGTTTTCTATCCCAAACTGTCAAAATCATACTGGCAACTACATTTGTCTAAGGTGATGAAGACATTTTGATTTTGTAATCGCCATGCTAAAGACAGTAGAAAACTTTTTACTTAACGGCTCCAAATATAAAAACGGAATGGAAAAATATAATTTTTCACTTTTAGTTTGGAAAATGTGAAAAAATATTACCTATAATATGTTGGATTTTAGGGGTTTAAGGATTACAAAAAGGGGGTCAAAATTTTCATTATTTTTGCGATAGGACACACCATTTTCCAGATATAAGCAAAATAAAAGAAAAACGTGAATAAACTACTGAATTTCGTAAAAAGTGCAGTTGACTCTTCCTACTTTGCTGCTGTCATACAGTTTTCACGGAACGTCATTTTTGTCTATTCTTCCGTCGACAAAATGGTGCTCGTGCTAAGCCTGCTGTGAGACATCAAATAATCTTAATTAAAAAACAAAAGAAGCCCCAAAACTCCCCAAGACTAAAAGACTGAACTTACTTAATCTATACAACTTAAACATAAACCAAAGAACATAACAATATCAAGTTTAAGGCTTAATTAATCATCAATAAATCGAGCAACGTCCTTGTTTCAAACAACAAAGAGTACATACACCCGGACGCCATTATATTCAAAATTAGGGCAAGACCGGGACGTACCGAACCCCTATTCTATCCCCCCTTCCCCTATCTATTATGAAAACAATAACATGATAATTATTTACCTACAGTTACTCGCCACAATGATGATGTACACAGCATAGAAACACAGGATTGTGAACTAGACAACGTGAAGGAAAATGATAAAGATATCTTTGATATATTTGAAGATTAAGACAGTTATTATGTTTCTGTCACCGCTAGCGAGACAAGTAAGTACTAATTAGTATTTTAGCGTACATTGATAAGATATTGTAAGGAAAAGTTATGAATCCGACGAGCTAAGTCAATGAGAGGTATTTTGGTACCTTGTATAATGTACAGCTTAAACTTGTTATTGAATCGTTGTAAAAAAGGGGTACTCGCAATTGGATTTGTCGTTTTCCAATGTGGTTTCTGAGTTATATGAAGTCATTCGAAATTCAAAATGGCGAATTGTGGTTCTATTGTATTCCTCTTGATTCATCTTAATTTCATTTAGGAACTAGTCTTTAAAAATCATACTCGTACAGTACTTTCATTTTTGGCTAAAAACACTTCATTATTTCTGGCCTATAATTCCCATTCCCGACTTTCTTTTTTTTTTTTCTATAAATGTTACTTTAATTAAATTACGTTCTATACAAAAAGGTTTGTACTATTCTTTTATTCTAATTGTAAAATTAAACAAAAAATTCGTTCCTAACTATTACTCTCTAAATAGGGCCACTATTTCATACGGACGTCGTAGAAGATTGTATCTTGATTTAGGAATCCTTCCACTTAGATTAACAACAATTCTATTGCATTCAAGATTACTGTACTCTACCAAGACCATAAGCAGAGTGTTTCTTTTTTAACCGACGATAAAAAAAGGAGGAGGTTCTCAAGTCGACCCGTATTTTTTTTTTATGTATGACCACGCATAACTTTATACAGAGTAGTCAGATTTTAATGATTCTTTTTTTATTGGAAAGAGTATATCCCGAAGCTGGTCCCAATTGAAAAACGAAATCCACCCCTGAAGGTAGAACAATTGGGGTTAAATGATTTTTCACCTACTGAATGTTCACTTGTGAACCGATTCTGTTGAAACTTGGCATATATAATTATGTAGTTCTAACGATGCTTCAACAAAAAAAAAACCTGGAGATCATCTGATGATGGAGATGGAAGACAGTTGAGAGAGCTCCTCAACAGATTACAGCAGTTAGATCGTGTTTGGGCTTATTTCATTGATCTTGATGAGAAATTCAAACCTATAACTAGCTGGGGTATTACTGTCATAGAGGGTGTGATGTTGGGTACGGAACGCAGTTGAGGGAAGTTCTAAATATTAGCTGTGAGAGCATACTCATAATAGTAATATTTATTACAGCTTGCGCGGCGAAGTTATTGTGTCCACTTATGCTCATATACAGCAAATCCTTAACTTCTGGCATATTCCCTATAAAATGGAAAATGGCAAAGATGGTGACTATACATAAATCGGATAACAATGACAACATAAAAACTATAGGCCCATCTCAATTTTGAGAGGGAAGCCGATAGTAGGATACAGCTGGGATGTGCAGCATTTGGTAAACTTCATCAGCTCTTCTCGTCGTCTAAACAGCAGTGCCTAAAGGCGACAGTCTTCAAGGCGTGCGTCTTTCTGGTTACGACTTACGGAGCCGAAACATTGACACTCACGGTGAGACTGGTCCATCAGTTTAAAGTCACTCAGCGAGCTATGGAGAGAGCTATACTTGGAGTCTCTCTGCATGTTAAAATTAGAAACGACGTTAACCGCCAGAGAACCAAGGTAATCGACATAGCCCAAAGACTAAGCAAGCTGAAACTGCAACGGGCTGGCCACATGTCTCTCAAAAGCTCTATAGTGGAGACCACGTTTAGGCAAACGTAGTGTGGGGCACCCGCCGGCCAGGTGGACTGACGACTTGCGAAATGCAGCTCGCAGAGCCTGAATGAGGAGAGCCGAGGATCGGGCTCAATGGCGTTTACTAGGAGAGGCTTACGTCCAGCAGTGGATGAATATAGGCTGATAATGATGATGATCAATGGTGCAAAAATAAAGAAATGTATTTGAACTCAATGAAGTGTTACCACGTTAAATATACAAGAACATCTTAGAATTAAAGGCAAAGTAATAATAATAATAATAAGACGAGGAGAGTGATGATAGAGCTACAAACGTAAGTAACCAGTGCAATGATGAATTGAGGAGTGCTTTAGAAGATGCGATTCGGGAATATTAGTTCATATCGCCCGAACTTAAACCACGCTTACCTCGTTTACCCATGCATAACAAAAATAGGGCGCCAGCTCTTTGGTCAGCTATGGTTATAATAAAAATAAATATGTTTTGTTAGGTGACCGTTTTATAAAGAAGCCTCTGTGTAAATCTAAAGTAGATTCCTGACGAATGTCACGAATAATCTGTGAGAATATGTGGAGATATCACTGTTGTGCCATTAAGTAAAATTTGCAGAAGCGTTAATTAATTCATTAAAAACTTCACAAGCACTAGGAAATTTTTACTATAGGCTGCGGGTGTCGAACTCAGGACGAGCTGCTACTCACACGGACAACTGTAGGTACGTCGCTTGCTCCCGTGTCATCAGACCTGACTCTCTTTATATATTTCGGCTGCTAATACCAAAAATACAAACGTAGTATACAGGGAAGTTTTATAAAATTGTGGGTGTTATTTTAGTATATTGTGGTGTCTTACGACTTCCACGCTAACGTAGGCGCGGACAGAAGCTAGTTATGAATAACCGTGCAATTCTATACAGATTGAATGTATTTTTGCATTGAGCGTTTCTCGGAATTATATTTAACTCGGTTGCAGCGTGTTGTTTCAAGTTCTTGGTATTCATAAACTTTTATATAACTCGTATTTCTATACAAATGATGTATTAATTTTAATATCTCACCTGTTATCCCCAAAGAGACAGAGTTATAGTACACCTTTTCACCTGTTATGTTTAAGTCCCATGTAAATGAGGCGAGAATTTCCATCAAACGGGCACAAATCTAGACACCGGGCTGCTACTGAGAAATTCATGATGATAAAACCCAAAAACACTTAATTTCATTGTAAATTTTTATAAAAGCCGTTTTTACCTGTTACGTAATATTTTAGGACGATGGTCTAGAACTGAAAATTCAAAGACATGTGACATCCACTAACCCCCAATGAGACCGCGTGGTGGATTACGGCCCACTCACTCTCGCAGAGAGGAGATATGTGCATTATGTCCCAGCAGTGGGAAAATTATAGGCTGACTATTTAGGTATCTATTTTTATTTAATATACATCCCAATCTATTTTCATGGATAGAAATATTATGGATGCATGAGATACGAGCTGTCAAATCAGCTCCCTTTAAATTACATAGAACCAAAGTTCCCAGAATTGTTTGTCTAGAGTCTAGACCTTTTGATGATACTCGTATAGTGATAGTTTTGTTATCATTAGAATTAATGAAGTTTGAAAAGAAAATATGAGCTGACAATAACATAAACAAATCATAACATACTTTTTATTCAATATAAGATGAGAATCAGCACGAATTTTCGAATGAAAAAAAGAAGAAAGGTCACGAACCATACATAATTTACCCACGCCCGGCGCAAACGGAACCTATCTTAGTTTTTTTACTTTATTTTATGTACATAAATTATCAGATATTTCTTTGTTCGATTTCAGTTGCAAACTTAGTTAAATTGCCTCTACAGTTTGGTACGGAAAAAACTCATTAATACGTCCACCAATACTGCCGAGCGTGCGCACCTGCTGGTGAATGGGAGTCGGGCCTCTGCCTTCTGGCGCTACCGTCGCTCAACATAAGCATTTTGCTGGGTGACATCATATTCCGGCTTGCCATTTGTTTACGCCTGGGCGCTCCTTATTGGGCTCCACATCGCTGTAAATGCGGTGAAGCAGTCGACTGCCTCGAACACCATGGCTTATACTACAGCAAGAGTGCTGGTCGGATGGCTCGGTACGGCAGCATTAATGACATCATCCGTCGGGTTCTTGTCACATCCAGGGTGCCAGCTGTTTTAGAACCCAATGGCTTAGCACGTGACGATGCGAAGAGGTCAGATGGAATGACCATAATGCCTTGGAAGTTGAATAGGCCTTTGGTGTGGGATGCAACCTGTGTCGACACCCTCACACCATCTCATATGTTTGTGCCGTTTGGGGTTGAAACACGGGCCTAGGAGTATTTCGGAACATCGCCAAGCGGTTGGTCGACTTTTCACGTGACCAGAAGACTGGCTCATTTTTAGCCTAAAGTATCAGTGTTGCCATCCAACGTGGCAATGCTACCAGCCTTTTGGGCACTTATCCCATTGACAACGATGCGGCTAAATTTGTGATGCCTTCCTTTTTTTTATTATATACTTTTATACAATATATATATATTTTAGTGTTAGCTTGTACATATATTGTAATTTAGAGATTAAACAGGCCGTAGATAAGTCTTATTCTATTGAAGATGCATAAGAAAGACTGTTAGACTTGCAGGCCATGGATGTCATTGTTGGAAGTTGGTAGACCAATTATCATTAACTTGTTTTTTTACCAGGGTCTAGAACGATCTTTGGAAATTACCGGTAATGGCTGTATATATGTTTACAGAGTGGTCATGAGTATAACAAATAAAATTAAACCACGTATCCTATATAATGTTCTTTGAACATGCACAATAAAAAATACAAATTAACATTCTAGTCCCGGTATCTAACTTCGTGTTGGATTATATTTAACAACAGCATATAAATGCATAAAGATATTACCTAACGAAAAATAGTTATAGGTCAATGAATATTTTTTTTTTTTTTTTTTCGACAAACATGTATATTTATATATCAATCAACTTGTATTAAACGCTGTTCATCACATTCAATTTCACAACTTCATCGCCACCTTATATGAGATAGTTAGTTGGAGAGAAAACTGCCAATTCTAATACAAAATAATTTAAAAACAATAACCAGTCGACCCAGCATCATAGCCGCGCTCCTTCTGACCCACTTGTTGAACTTTTATAAAATATTTATAGAACACTGTATGGTGCACTAGTCCAGTATTCATTCCATTCATATTGGATCCCTCGCTTATTACCCGTGCATACTTTAGAAGCTCGATCGGTGGGAGTGCTGCATTTTTCTTGTAAGCTCTTTTCTGTTATGAGTGGTACTCCTAATAGTTGATGTGAAAAATATTTGCAGCACCTTACTTGCGTAACACTCTATCAATCACAATCTGAATCATTTTGAACTTATTGCTAATCCATTGCTTTATATGTTCGAAAAATTTGTCTGCTCAAAAACGTAGATAACGAAATGAATGTGGTTGAACTGTCAAAATGAAAGCTATTCCTACTGTTAGTGTGTTACGCAATTATCCCGCTGGTTTAGGAATTGTGTTATTAGTATGAGTCGCAATTTTGTCAAGATGGCCGACCAGTGACACCGTAATTGTAGATTTTGACACTTTTAGCAATCTCCTAATTGAAAAGCGTCATTGTGGTTTCCCAATGGCGTGCCACTGACTCTCCATTGGAAAAATTCTTCGTATTAATTTGGTAATCCCGTACATAATGACTCGTAATGGCTTATTATTTTCACATTTCTTTTGACTACCGACACGCCATTATGAATTTAAATTACGAACAATTGGCACAATGGTAATGGGGTTGTCTTGGTATGGTAATCATAATGACCGATCATTAAAAATAGTTGACTTGGCTCCCAGTATTCATTCAAAGGAAATTAGAGAAAGAAAGACTACAGGCTCGATTGATGCGAGAGCTGCATTTTTCTCGTAAGCTCTTTCTGTATAGGAGTTAATGTTGAAGGTGTGGGCTGGTTAAGGAATTGGATTAGTAGTGTGAGTTTTACTTGCAGTAAAAGTGTGTAACACACTTTTAATCAAGATCCGAAAGTTTTAAACGAAATTACTAATCCATTGTTTCATGATATGGTAGAAAAATCGTCTGTTTAACTACGTAATAACGCAATGAGCGATTTTGAACTCTCAAATGTCAAAAATGACAGGCATTGTTATTGTACGTGTTACGCAAATACCCCGCTGTCGGATTGTGGTCGTTGTAGCACGTTGTTTGGGATCCCGTATTAAGAACATGTTATCCCCATTGACGCTCATTGGGTTTAGTCCTTGGAGTACTAGAATTAAGTTAGCTAAGTTGCACTGGAACGCTTGATAAGCAAAACATATTTGAAAAAATGCGTGCTTGCGTGTACTTTTGGAATGTCATCGCATTACAAACGAACATACAAAACGGGCTTATGGTTGCTGAAAATATGCCTAATCTGTAATGACCCTAAATATTTTGGCATACGTACACTATTTTTAAACATGCATACAACGCGTGTTTTGCGAACGAAAAGTTTCACAGAGAAGATTGTTCGCCTTTGTATCGATAAAACCGTTGCTCCAAACTGGGATAAACAATTTTGTAGGATATCTGAAATGTGTATTCCATAGTGGCAAAATCCGAAACACTGTGTTAATAAAGGCGTCAGCTAAATAAAATTAACAGCTCTCGTTTCAAAATGTACCTACAGATAAAATCACGGCATAGGATGAGCCAATAAGTATTTTACGTAACTAATATTATAAATTTCCTTAACTTATTTTATAAATGCGAAAGTGACTTTGTTTGTTTGTTTTCTACGCTCTCACGCTTAAATGGCTGAACGGATTTGGATGAAATTTAGCACATGGGTAGACCATGACCTGTGTTAGGACAAAGGCTACTTTTCATCTTATATCGCAGACGAAGTCCCGGGCAATAGCTAGTAGAATATATCTTACGAGCTTTTGCCCGCGGCTGAGCCCGCATGAATGTCGGAAATTATCCCACGAGAACATGCTACGTGGACAAAAAGTATCTTATGTCCTTCCCCAGGATACCATCTATCTCCTTGCCAAATTTTATCGAAGTCTGTTCAGTGGTTTAGGTGGGAAAAAGTTAGATATAGATAGCTACTTTCAAATTTATAATTTTAGTATGGATTAAAAAAGAACATGATGAACTTTACGGTTCTCTTCCAAATAAAATACTCAAATAACATGAGAGGAACATTTTTTACCAACTTTTTTAAGACCTTTCGAAACGCTCGTAACATACCAAAAGTTTTTAGACTACATTATTTATGGCTACTTGTAAAAATCGAACATTTAGGTCAGGTTAGGTTTGTTGTCATCTCCGTATTCCATTCATGGTCACTTAATTAACATTTATTTTTAATTATGGGCATTTAATGCATTTATGACAATAAAGTGTTTGGAGCATTCTGGTCCCACTTACGTTTTCAAAAAATTAAGGAATTCTACCCATAAAGATATCCTGATAATGGTATACACCGCCCGTTGTGAATCAACACTAAGTTACTGTATCGTTGCGTGGGGTGGTGCAGCCAAAATAATGCTCATACAAGCTGAAAGAGCCCAACGTGCAGTTGAGCAAACCATTTAGGTATCCCACTGAGCAAGTATATTCTGATTTTAAAGTAGGTACTGACAGTCCGCCAAACGTACATATCGTTGACTTGTAATTTGACGTATTCCTGCCAGGACGTAATAGTATGACCCATTCACAACAATTAAGCAGCCCGAGGGAGAAAATTCATGGAATTCGAGAAAACTCAATTTTCATGTATTTTTTAATTTGTCCAGAATTCGCCACTAAGTATCACTTTTCTCTAAACTCTCTAATTGAATGGCCTTCATTGCTATTCCATTGAGTACCGAATACTTTAATATACCTTTGATTTAACCAAATTTTCTAAAACATTAAACAGTTAAACGTAAAAGGAAGAAGTTTACTAACCATTTTTTAAAAATCATCTACGTACATGAACTTTGACACCAGTTATCTCAAAATTTTACTATAGCATTAACCGTAAAAATTAAGGGAAGACATGTTAATTTTTATTCAACGGTCTAACATAAACACACACCTGGCGCATAAATAAATACTCCCTTTTCTGTGTATTTAATTAATTTAAACCCCTTTAACTTTCTTCCCTTCGTTTCTTATCCTCAAAATTAGTTGTACTACTCTAGTTAATTTATACAAAATTACTAAATTGTTACTATTATAATATCCATAATATGAACGGATGCATGACCTCTGTAACTCAGGTTTTTCCTAGCATGGGGGTCATTTATCATTTATTTTGTGTCAGACTATTTGCACGCTTAAATTAAGTGTCACCTTGCATGTGTACTTTTTGAAGTCAAGTACTAATAAAAAATAAAAATAAAAATCCTTGAAACTATGTCTAAGTAATGCTTGGGTGAGGTTTTGTAATACGGGCCTTGGTATCTCGGTTACTCGCGATACTCACACAGCGCCTCATTGAGTCCCGTATTACGCACTTATGATACTCGTGTATAACACGCTTTAAACCCCTTGTACATAGCACCCCTTGTGCACGTGTACATGGTGTGAATAGAAGAGCCAAACACATTCCCTTAACGACTAGAAAAGAGATATATAACAGAAACTTTTATATCTTTTCCGTCGATTCCCAGAGTTTCGCGAAAATCCCAAAGTCTTGGAACAAAAAGGCAATGAATGTTCGGGTCTGTGAGCTTCGCCTGATAAAGGGTGAGTGACGGCCAATGGGTAGCGTGCTGTGACCATATCTTCAGTGGATAGTTTGAGGAATGTTCTTATTTTGTAGCCTATTATAACATAATTAACCTACAAAGTCCCCGTTCTCTGTGAGAGGGTCTGGGCCATAATCCACCAAGTGGGCCCAGTTCGGGTTGTCTTCGTTATTTTTGGTTCTAGGATATGCCGGTTTCCGCACAATGTTTTCCTTCACCGTTTTGAGAGCAGCGGTAATTAAATAAATTACAGAAAATATGCCTTGGATTGAACCCACAACCTACGGAACGTAAGTCACTGGGCCACCACTGCAGCTGTAGCTGATTATGGCAAAGCAGAGCAAAAGGGTTAATCAATACCAAAATTGGCAAGAAGTGCTCTTTTATAAAGAGCTCTATTACTAAAATATATATATTTTTTTTTTATAAAAAGCATGCCTATACCGTTGTAAACCTTGAAGAACAAACACAATATTTTGTACCCCCAGACTGCTTCTACCAATAATTTCGTACCCGTACCCAACTACGACACAATAAATGCACCAATAACCTACACAGTATCTAGGGCAAGGCACTGCACTGGCTGGCCACAATAATTGATTCACACTACTGTCAATATTAACAGGGTCCGAGTGTATACTGCACTAGTCTTGTGTGGCTCGTGAAAGTAACATTAAACATTACAACCTAAGGCTGATTGCTAATACGTACTAGAAATACTTTGTTAAGACTGTCAAGGAGTAAAGAGACGACCATTAATATTCCTGATGCATTAATACTCCTCCACAAAAACTACAAATCAAGGAATGAAGTTGAAGAGATGCAATGAAAGCATCTATGAGTGATGGTTAACGTGCATGTGTCAAATACGTCAGAACTGGTCAAAGCTGGCTGATCTTTTCTTAAGACGAGAAGATAGCGCATAATTCCTATTCCTTGTTTGTATTTTCGCATCAATACAACTTGGGATCATCAAAATGAATGAGGCGCATTAAATGATAAATGATTTTATTTCTGTAAGTAGGTTTGTACAAGTAAACACTTTTACACGTCAATCTATTTTTTTTTTTTTTCTTATTCATTATTCTGATTCACCATAGATCACAAATTACCGTTTGCTATTTAGTTGGATCATTAATGTCAAACAGCTTGCTTTATAAGAAAGGACTTCGAAGAAGCCTCGAGAATTTCTCTATCACAACTACTTAACTATACTTACAATGAGTCCCTATTCAATAAATATTAGAGAGAACCTATTCAACCAACCATTGAACGTATTGAACAGCACTTCCAACCAGCACTAACTATTTACACGAAACTAGGGAGAAAATAGTTCCTAGAATGTCCTAAAAACGGCGCACGAATGGCCACCCGTCTTGGTAGGCATTGCAAAATGTATGAGCCCTCTCCTATCGTGTAATGACGTAAATAGCTCCTGGCGAATCGCTTTGTAGGTAGCAATTCATGGTCACTTTACCATGTATCGTGTTCATGTTTTTTTGATACCGCCAAAACAATGTTTCGAGTTCTAAGTGAAAGAAAGAAGGGAAGGCTTTATCGACTGTTGTACGGAATAAATGGTTGGGGAGATAAGAGTGAGTGATTGTATAAGGAAGGAAGGGGGTGAAATTAGAAATTGTGGGTTTTTGTGGAAGATTCGAGATGGGTAGGTAGGTACTGAAGAGTATGGAAACAAAGAATGCTAGGGCAAAGAGTTTTATGGAGTTTGTTCAGCGTGTCTGATTTTGTTAGGCTCTTGTGCCTAATATCAAATTTTGACAGATTTTGTGAGGTAAAATTGTTTGTTTGTAAGAGGTAATCTCTGGAATTACTGATACGATTATAAAAATCTTTCACGGGTAGAAAGTTGCCGAGCCGAGTGCCGCAGGATATGTTTTATGATATAGTTGACTTCCACGCGAGTGGAAGTCGCAAGCAGAGGCTGGTAAATAATATAAAATAACACGCCTTCAATCCACGAAGTGGTCGACAGAGGTAAAAGTACTCCAATATTCCTGCAGCTATGTAAAATGTCTCATGCAATAGCATGCCAGCTTAATATTTTTTATTAAAACTTTATGCACAAGTAAAATAATACTATTTAATTAAGGTGGACTTAATTTTAGACTTTTTTTAATATGTGAAAACTTCTTTAGGTGCGTTGAGCACTTTTTGGGTGAACAAAAATCATGGAACTCGCGTCATCGTTACCGAACGCTTTCCATAAGCTACATGTATACTGTGTATATATACCTGCAAAATTACAGACATAAATGAATTGAAAAAAAAAAAATAACTTATAAAAAAACTCAATCACACCGCCTGACCTTGGCAATCGTACTATGCAAGTATACCTTGTAGTACCTGTGTGTTGTGTAAGTGCCAACCAAAGTGGGTACAACCCCCAGAGAGTAGAGGCGTCGATGATACAGTTAACCAGAATTATCAGCCACATACGTAGGTATAACCCTTGGTATTACGTCAACAAATATCCTGACTACTTGTTCGGTAGCTATGCAAGATATCTATTACCATTTATACAACTTTGGACACAGACCAATCATCACTGCTTGTAAAAGGTGCCTTGTAAACAATTTCTTGGAAATTAGCAATGAGAGCTGTTCAAAGTCAAACTTAAAATTGAATTAGATTTCAAGGAGTCGGTTAGTCAGAAACATGAAGCCCATTCCAAAGCGTAGTAAGAAAGAAAGAAAGAAAGAAAAATAGGTTTATTTGTCACAGAAACACGTGCATACAAAAAAAAAATTAGCTCAGGTAACAATGTAAATAAAAAGAAACAAACAAAATAGATCTATAATCACGAGCACAAATCAGAAATAGTCGACAGCTGCACGTCATGACTGTGACAAGATGGCTTCCACTCAGCATGATGCTGTGCTATGGGGGACCCACAGCACGGCGCTGGTTTTCAGTGGTTACCCAAAAAGGACGTACGGAGACCAAGTCAGGTGTAACGATTGGTACTACATCTACGTAACAAAATATAATAAAACAAACAGTACATATTATTAAATAACTTATACATTTATTAATAATTATATAGGCACTGCCGTGCGATCTTAAGCAATGTACCCACCCGTATTAGTATATAGTCGTATTATAGGTACAAGAATATCCAGTTTTGCGTTATGTCTCGCTCCCACCCCCACCACCGTGTCGCCTGCACGAGTGCACGCGCGCCGCGCGTTTAGTAGGTTTTTATGGAACAGAACGGGCCAGAATTTTTCGGGGGGCATGCGAATGGTAAATTTCACACTTTAGTGAAATGAAAAACCAGCTACCAATGTCAATCCGCGCGGGTCATACTTAGGTATTCTTTAATGCACCCCCGATGTCACGCTTGTTACCTACTACAATTTATTCTCCAAAATTTCTGAAAGATTCCCAAATATTAACAAACCAAAAACATCCTTTATTTTAAACTACGAAAAGTGTTAAAAACTTAAAAATCTCTACCAAACTGCTAAGCATTTTCCGTGCAATTTGATATGCAAGTGTTGTCGCCTGATAAATATTTATGAGATCTGGCAACCCCCGACACCCAGACGTCGCGGGCGCCTCAAGTACATTGTAAACTGCTTTTCATTATCATACTTTAAGCTGTTGTTTAGTTTTTAAACTTGTTATAACATGGATTTTTACTGTAGTCGTTAGGGAAGATTTCGGTTCTTACTTCTTGTGAAACAATCGGTATTATAAAATATTAATATTTCTCCAGCTAGAAGTAAGCTGGGTAAGTTTTTGAGAAAAGAGATGCCTCTCGTAAGTAGTTAGAATTGTATCTAAATAGGAGCTTTGTCAAATAATCAGGATACAAGGACCAAAATCAAAACGAATTTGGTTGTAAAGCCAAAAGAAGTAGAAAAGAGATGACGCTTTAAATCATTAATAGAGGTAGTTCCACGACACTCATCGTTATCATTAATAGAGGTAGTTCCATGACACCCATCGTCATCATTAATAGAGGTAGTTCCACGACACTCATCGTTATCATTAATAGAGGTAGTTCCATGACACTCATCGTTATCATTAATAGAGGTAGTTCCACGACACCCATCGTCATCATTAATAGAAGTAGTTCCACGACATCCATCGTCATCATTAATAGAGGTAGTTCCACGACACTCATCGTTATCATTAATAGAGGTAGTGCCATGACACTCATCGTTATCATTAATAGAGGTAGTTCCACGACACCCATCATCATCATTAATAGAAGTAGTTCCACGACACTCATCGTCACCATTATCTTGCCCCTATCGAATTTATTTGGGGCGGCGCAACATATTTTCTTATTCCATATCTTCTCTATTAGTCGTCATCTCAGTAGTCACCCTTTCTTTCCATATCATCTATAACACAATAATATATGTACCTACATAAATAAACATACAACATCATGTAAGTCTGAAACCTAACATACAAAACGAAATATCCCGAATATTTGTTACCAAATCAAATCAAATCTGCATCGACAGAATAACTACAATTTCATCGAACAACATAATTTATTAGTATCGGCAATATCGTAGAACTAAATACAATACAGTGATGTAACAAACCCACTATAATTGAATAGTTTTGGTCGGATCGTCATTATTGAGGCTCGAGCGGTAATATATTGGGATGGCGAATGATTAAGAGCAGCTGTGCACACAAATTATGTTTGAAATTACGATATAATGTAAGGTCAGTATATTATGCGATAATCGGAATTGTTTATGTTTCGAAGCAAAAGTGTATTGTAATCCTTTGGCACAGAAAATGAATATACATTTCTATGAATGTCCTTCTGGATATTTTACTTAAAACAGTTGTATATTGTAGCTTCGTATTAACAAACATGATAAGTCAATTTGCATAAAATCAAAACCCAAAATCTGATATCTGTATCTAACTACGTAGACATCAAAACAACGTGAAAAAATAATATCATGGAAGAAAAAAAGGTAAGCAATTTCAAAACATTCCAAAATGAAATAAAAACAAAAACTTAAACATCTGAGCCACAAAATATGCAAAGGCTACATCTTATTCAGCCTTGTCGTGTTATGATAATGTTACGCAACTGCGGCCCGCATTCCTTAACTCCCAGATGTTTACGTTCAAAAAAGTTTTTATTTATAAAACAAACGAAGATGTATACAGCCTCCTTAGTTATTTTGTATACAGGCTACAGGTATTCAAAGAGAATTTAAAAGGGTTTTCTACTTAAAACTTGGTTTGCTTAAGAACTAAAATTTGTGGCTGGACAGCTTTGGGAATTAAATAATAATACTTTAGGTACTTTGTTTATTGTTTTGTTTTTAAGATTCGGAGTAATTTAAGTCTATTCTAGTTAGGGTTGTAATTTTTCCTTGGCGGATTAATAAGGAAATTAATTTTATTAGTACGTAAAAAAATTAGGTGCAGTTTTAAAATGAGCACACTCAATTTACGATACAATATTGAAGCTGAACTACAATTAAACTAAAACACATCACGCTCTATATTCCACACATAACATAGTACCGAATACGCCTGGTTACGGCTCCGTTAATTAGACAACTACTCTACGATATCAAATCTGGAAACCAGAAGATTATTATTTAAAGAAAAGAAAAATGAATATTCCAAAGCTCAAGAATCATATTTTTCAACACATTCTTAAACGTAATTCACCAGTCTTTCACACTTAATTCACGGCACAAAACTAAAACACATCACGATCTATATTCCACACATAACACAGTTCTGAATACAACTGGTTACGGCTCTGTTTAATACACGTTTATCTAGAAACGAAATGATTTATTTAAAAGAATAAGCCAATGGGTGAAAAAGCAGACTAAACTGAATGTGTGACGCAAACAAAAACCAAAGCTTTCACACTCAATCTACGACACAAAACTGAAGCTAAACTACAACTAAACTAAAACACATCACGCTCTATATTCCACACAGAACTGAGTTCTGAATACAGCTAGTTACCTCTCCGTTCATTAGTCTTATATTGTGCACCACGATATTGAGTTACCGGAGCTACGGGAAATACGACATGAGGTCGAATATAGTTTTCTCATGTTGGTTCCCCTGGTTTTATTATGAGGCTTTTTTGTAAGAAGAAATGATTTGATGGCATTTTAAAACATAGATTTTAATGTTATTCAAACGATTCGAGGGTTTTTCTTTTATAACAATTAGGTATTATAAAATGAAAGAGAAAGCATCCCTATTAATCTTTTATTAATTGCTTTTTAATAGATGGCTATAGATTTTTTTATCTTTTGAAAGGCTATTAACAGGTAACGTTACTTTGCAATAAGGTAAATTTTGTAGCATCATTCACATTTATATATAAATACTTAAAACCTTATTTAAAGGTGTACCTAAGCAAAGCGAATATATTTGGTCCCTCAAGGCGAAATTTGAAATACTACTTCAACAAACTCGTGTATAGAGCAGTAATCACCTAAACGTACCAAAGCTACATAGAAGTCCAGCATCGTTACTGTACTCCTTGGACTCTTGTACGTAACAGCTGATTTCAAGGAAAATGGCTTACACATAGTATCGGAAATTGCATTATTGAAAATCTTAGTTACTGTTCGAATACAGGGATTGCGCAGTTTTGCTTGTAGTATGTTATTAACTATTAAAGGCATTTCGAAATACACTATGAATTGAGTCTCTCAAATCAATATATTTGAGCGGTTACTACGAGTATTTATTTAACCACGAACCCTTTGATCGACCAGCCACTAATATGACGTAAATTATTTACATTATTTGTATATTATGCAACTACACCAATGTAAATTTTACTTACACTGAAGATCCAAATACTTAAATAATAAAAACTACTCAAGCAAAGTTAATAAAATTATTATAAGACCACACACAGACACACACATTACACACACACACACACACATTTAGTATCTATGGTAACAGTGTGAATATTAGACGCGATACAAAATGTTTTCCATCCTGCCGGACTTAATTTAAAAAATTTGGAAAATCCAAAAGTGCACGACTCATAATGCTCATTTAATTATGAAATATAAAAAAAAAACAAAAAAAACTTAAGTCGTTCAAAATTAATTGCCGAAAAAACAGCTGTAGTAGGAAGAAGGTACTGCACAAGCGCCCCTGGTGGAATAAATGTACATAATATCTATAGATATATCACCATCCATATGTTAATTTTCTATGGATATAAATAGATGTACAGTCTTGTAGTTTTCGTTTTTTATTAATTGTAATTAAACGACACTGAATTAATTAGCCATTTGCATTCAGTGACCTACAATTGTCGATTAGAATTTCTTAAAAAAAAAATAACTCAAATAATGGATTTTTTCACAAGTTACAGTGTTTCCGGGTTTCACACATGACGGACAGGATTTTTTTTTGACCTATTTTGGTGTTTTTTTCCAATTCTATCTAAATCAATTTTTAAAAAGTATGAAATTAATCTCCATTAAATTATCTCGACAATAGTATGCAAAATATCTTGATTCCGTGAACTAACAAGGCTATAATAATAAAAATAGCCGCCAAAATGAGGCGAAAAAAATTTTTGGAGCGTAAAGCACTCTGATGCTTCGCATCATGAGTCGTGCAATTAATATAAGACCACCCCACCGGTTTCCTCCACCAAATGAAAAAGAATCACCTAAATAGGTCCAGCAATCACGGAGAAATCGGTGTACATTCAAGGAAAAAAAACTCGACGCATTCGTCGAGTTTTTTCAAGAAAAGGAGGGCGTTATGCATTCATAACGCCCTCCTTTTCTCGAAGTCGGTTAAAAATAGCATACATAATCTAATAGAAAAAAAATGATCTTTCGGTACAGGATCTAAATGGAAAATTCTACATCTATATCTAGCTAAAGTTCTCAATAGAGCTGTAAACGCTAGCATGTATGTACAACAGGAATACAGTTTCGACATCGTTAGCCCTCATTGTTCCATGTATTTCAAGCATGTGGTAAGTGAACAGAAATCCACATTATTTAGATAATAGCGTGTGGTGTATTTACTAGGGGGGTAATTTCTCCAACGTATTTGTTGAAGATGAAAATATAATTAGAAACGAAGAAGAGGGATATTAGAGTCCGCTTGCAAATGTTAATAAGGAAACCTATTGCACGCCTCATAAGCGAAGCCCGTGAGGTAATGCTCTACTCTCGCCTTACATAGAACAAGTAATTCCTTGCGCTAAACATGTCTCTATTTACTTCATATCGCACTTGTAGAATACTATTCACACACAAACGTCAAGAAAAAACACTTATTTTAACAGTCATTTTGCTATATAAAATAATGAAAAAACTGTTTAAAAAATTATTCTGTGGACGTCCGTGTGTCTGTATGTATGGATCCTGGCGTGTTCACGATAACTCCCGAAAAACTTAACTAATCGAGTTCATTTTTTTTTAAACACTTTACTATAAACGAAAACTATGTCCATCCGAAAATCATGTACCAAGTTAAATTGTAATTAGTAATATAAAAATACGACTGGATATTTTGTTCGTTGTATATTTTTTTATAGAATTGAACGAGAAGAGGCGTGCACTTTTGGATTTTTATTTTTTTTATTTTTTACATCATCTAGCGCATGACGCGATGGCCCAGTTCTCAGTGCTTAAAGCTTGTGGGTTCAAATCCGGACAAGTCCTAATGAGAGTTTTTCAATTCATATGTACTTTCTAAGTTTATCTTGGATATTATTGACATCGGTGAAGGAAAACATCGTGAGGAAACCTGGACTTATGTATAGTTAATATTAGTCTGAAATCGCCAACCCGTCTTGAGCAAGCGTGGTGGTCCATGCGCGAGCCTTCTCTGTACGAGAAGAGGCCTTTGTCATGCAGTGAGGCAGTAATAGGCTGGTATGTAATGTAGCGAATAATAGAAGACCCAGAATACATAGTTGATGTTTGAGCACTGGTGATGATGATATTGATCACAATTTTTGATAGTGCAAGTGCAGCCCAAGTTCTCAATCCTGGGTTGCTCCGTGTCGCAAAAGAGCAATGGAGCGTGGCTCAGGAACAAGGATGCTTGGAAGAATTTGACGGGAGGCCTTTGCCCAGCTGTATGAGAGCGTCGACTGACAAAAGAAAAGTGCAGCCTTCTTTCTTCTTTATACTTATTTTTTTTTTGTTTTTTATAAAACTAGCCTATCGTGCCCGGCGTCGTCTGGGATGAATTTCATACAAAAATAGTATCCAAATTTCCGACTTACCCGGTTGATTTTCCAAAAAAAAAACTTTCATACAAACCTTGTCCTGACAATTAAAAACACAACAAAAAAAGAATTAGCCAAACAAAAATTCGGGCAATATATTTTTATTTATATGTATAGATTAATAATTAGACGCTGCTAATACCATACCTATATAAATTTAATATTATTTGTTAAATTTCAAACCTCTTCATAAAATATTAACGTGTCAGGTCTTAATTATAATTAAGAGCAAAGCTGTTTGTTATTTAAATACTCAGACATCGACTAATCATGATTGATACAAAGCTTTTACGGCAGGCAGACTTCAAACTTTTATGGACTTAATTTTAAAATAACACGAGCTATGCCTCTCGGCGCTACCCACCAGAATTATTAAGGGTATTTGAAACTTACGTAGCTACTTACTCCATTGTTGCAAAATAAATACCTACATACTTAAATGCATCTTTTTATTTAACCATGGCTCAAGACCAGTTTGAATCACTTAAGACTAAATTAATATATTTAGCGCTAAACGAATTCCAACCATCATTCTGTCTCCGTCAACTTCAAACGTTTGACAGAAATAGAACTATATTTTAAATTCGATTAACGGTTTTATTGAATTGTGGTTCAAGCAGGCCACTAAGTCTTCATTTTAAAGCACGTTTACGTAATTTCTTCGTCTTTTGGATACTAATTTGGTTTTTGTTTAAAGGGCATGAGGGAATTGTCATTTCAATCTTGAAAACTTTCTTGGCAAACAAAATAGCAACACGACGTATCACACTTAAATATTAAGAGAATGTAATTATATACCATCCACCACCATCATTCTATCTATACCATTACCATATATATTATTATTGGTCTATACCATTATTGACCATTCATTACGAAGCCAAAAAGAAACATAAAACACACGATCAAAATCACAGATAAATCCTTAACCACGTACAATTTGTGAAAAGCGTCATAGATGGCGCCAGATTCGTTAGGCCCTTTGTTACCCAACCGTCACTTGCCGCGTGGTTCCGACAAATTGCAGTTCTGTACACGTAACATCGACGTGTGGAGGGTTAAGCAATCATCATGATACCCGTATTAGTATTCGATGGTGAATTTGGTTTTGTGGGGTTCATTTATTTGGGTAATCATTTATTATGGTCTTGAATAGAGGTTCATCAATCATAGACGTGACATCACAGGTGATAATTATTATGAATGTGCCTTCTTATTTCAACGCTTCATAAAATATATAATATTTAAAAAAATCAGTTATGATGAATTACTAATAATTTACGTTCAATAGCCAAAGTTTTTACAGCTTTTTAGGTTTTTTTGAAGCCATTCGTAAAATACTGAAACTACTAATGTGGTAAAGTTTAAAATAATGAGCTGATACCAATTTCACAAACATTTTCAATTCTCGTTACCCTGAAAAATTATTACCTACTATTAGACTTATCATTAGTCAAAGTAAAAACGGACATTTTTCAACTTTTTCAAATCTTAGAAAAACCATCAAACTCCTTCTCTGAAGAAACTGTTCCAATCCGTTTGCGGTGCAAACTCAGTAAGTTCCTTGTAGTAAACAAACATATCCTGCGCCATCTTGGCCAACCGCCGTGATTACCTAGTTACTGGAACACTTCATTAGTCTGTTCGAGACAGTTCTGTAACTTGTTACTCTTTGATGTGGATTTATATTGAATTTGTCAAATACGAAGCTTTGATATTGTCTGTGGGAGTAGAGAGGACGTATGGTTTAGGAATTGTTAAATTGATGTATGATTTAATAATCTGAAGATAGGGATTATGTCTGTGTAAAGTTCTAAAAAATAATTAGGTCTGGAAATTTAAGGCTAGTCTATTTCAGTTACTTTCATAGTATCATGTCTTACGGTATTTTATTATGGGGACGGGCTGCAGATATCGAGTCTATTTTTATTCTGCAGAAAAGAGCCACCAGAGCAATATATTGCCTCCGCAGGCGCGATTCTCTAAGGGAACTGTTTAAAGATATTAACATCATGACGGTACCTTGTCAATACATCTATGAAAACATCATGTACGTAAGAAAAAAAAAATCTTTTCAGTAAAAGAGGTGAAAGACATAACTATATGACTAGAAATAGGGACCAATTAGTTCAACCAGGTTTCAGACTGGCTAAAGTAGACTCATCCTTCATGGGGTACTGTTTAAAATGTTACAATAAAATACCTCCCCACATACTCCAACTGAATGAAACAAAATTTAAATCTTGTATAAAACGCACACTATGCAGCCAAACATATTATAAGTTGCGGGATTACATCGCTGACAAAGATGCTTGGCGCAACGCTGGTCCTGCTCCACAGGGGCGCATAAATTAATTGATTAGCATTCGAAAATATTGTTGGAGCTGCTGAAGATTGTAAAAACAACAACATCTTTGCATTGTATAAATTTAATCTCTTAACAATGTATAATTGCATAGCACATGTGTGAGCACTATGTACCTACTATAAAGCCACCATTTACTAGGCTCGTCTTTCATTGACTTGAATGTGCCCTGGCGGCTGAGAGTATGTCATGCTCACTCAAATATCTCACTGGTGGTGGCGTGTGTGTTGGATCATTAAGTTCCCTTCAAAATGGTTGAGCTGAATGGTGCTGATCCATACGTCATGCTCGTGAACGGGCGCCGTCAGTAGGGACTGGTCAACTCTTGGCTGCCACGGCTTATTTTAATTTAATTTTTTGAATTGTTTTTTATCTTTTTTATTACGGATATTTTAAACGTGCACGTCTTTCTACATCGTTGTCACATTTTTAATTTGAACATGAATGATGTAAACAATTTGTTTTTTGTAACTATATGTTGATTTAAAAGAGTGTCCATGGAGTTTCTTGCCCGTTCTTCTCCATAGGTACCTAGTACGCTTTGGAATGGGCAACTAGCTTCATTTTTCTGACTGACTGACCCTTTGACAATTCAAAAGTGCCTGTAATTGGTTTATTTGAAATAAATGCTTTGAGTTTGAGTTGAGTTGAGTTTGAGTTAATGATAGCCACATAAAACTCGTAATAATAGAGTAATATTTAATTTTACGTTACTCTTTTGCCATTGGCCGTCTAATAGTAAGAGAGGACACTAACACTAGGTGTCACGTAACACGCCGAGAGTTGAAAATCCAACAGTACAATAATATTTAGGCATTAAATTGAAGTATTTCCCAGTGTTAGCGAAAACAGGCATTCGCCACATAAGCATCTCAAGAATTGTCAATAAGTTGACGAACCTCAAGACAAAATTGGGAAATCTAATTATGCCTTTAATTTATCAGTAATCTTCAAACTTTAAGAAGACTCAGATTTTAGAAGAGGTAGGTACTACTTCTTCTTCTTCGTGTTGATGGTGCGACAGTTCAAGACATTTTGTAGGCCCAAAACTTCGCCAGTGAACTCCAACTACTGTGGATAATAATCATTAAGTCATCCCTGCCAATTCAAATAATTAAGACAAGTTAAAACTTCCCTTGCTTCAAATATCCTCTTACACAGCAAAGTTATCGAAGTCGATTTACAGTCTGAACCACAACACGAACATACATATTGATCAGCTGGCGTTTGTCGCACTAACTTAGTTCGTAACTTGTTATTACTCTTTGACGCGATTTTATATTGAATTTGTCAAATTCAAGTTTGATGAGAGCATTGATTGCGTTTACTTTGATAGGATACAAAAAGTTGGGGTGGATTTTGAAAGTGTCGGTTCAAGTTACAAACAAGTTACAGTGGATTAAAGAATTAAAAACGATGAATTGATGGTATTTGTTCGTGGTCTTAAGACATTATGTGTAAATTGCTACCAATTTAAACCAGTTAAACCATAATTAATTACTACACTTACTCACTGCTTTTACATTTCAGTTAATATTGTGTAGATTTTTATAATAAGTTTTATTTATAATGATTTCCTACAACATGTTGAATATCTTTAAACTAAAATACCACATTTCAAATAAATATATTATAAATAATGCGGTAAAAAAATGGTTAGGTACAAAACCATAAACTGATATTTTTTAAGAAAGAAACTACAATGTTGGCCAATCAAACTGGCTGCATGGAACATGTTACTGTCATACGCAAATTTCTTCTTCCCTGGAGCGTTTTATAATTAATTTAGACTCCAGTAACTTCTAATAAAACTAGTATCCCACCACAAAGGACCAAAAAGTTTTGTTATGTTATTACGATGAGAACTTTAAGCACGAGTATAATTATGAAGTAACATCATTATACTCTGTTCATTTTATGTTGGTTCGCTTGACAGATCAAAACGCTGTATGTTATAATTAAAGCTCATCAATAACAAAACATAATACAATATCACGTCTTGTTTCCCCGAAGGGTTGGGCAGATATTGGTGCCGATTCTCTTGTACACCGAACTAAACTAAACTATCACTAAAATTTATTATATTCTTAAAAGTTAGTCTGGAAACAAGATTCTCTAAACTTAAAACAATTTTGACACAACTAAAATCCAGTTTGCCAATCGCTAATTTGAGTGGACCCTATGGTCCACACAACCAAGATTTGTCGGAAATTAAAATAAAGATTGAATGAAGGTGAACGAAATGATCCGAAGTGCAAAAAAAGCTAAGTAAATCAAATAATTATCTTTAATATTTATCAATAACTAGCTGACCCGACAGACATTGTCGTGTCTTAACTATAAATGTCATATGTCGTTTGGTTTTAGTTTTGACTATTGACTAAAACTAAAACTATCAACTCATTTAGCAACCGATCCATCTTAGTTAAACGATATTTGCAGCGCACATTCTGTCAATCGCTGACAGTTATTTCAAACAACTGACAGTTCTGTAAAATTAATATTGGCGTTAAGTTTTCTTAAATTTTCTAATGTTCCGCTCAACTTCATTATTTTTTTATTTTATAAGAACCTTCTCCTGACAATAATTAACACAACAAAAAAATAATTAGTGTAATCGGTCCAGCCGCTCAGTGATGCGTGACCAAGGGAAATAGGGATTCATTTTTATATATATAGATTATTTAAATGAAATAGCTTAAAATAAAACTTAAAATATAAATAAAATGTAAGTAAAAAATAAAATCCAATGAGTGTAATGTTTGTATTTTAATAAATTAAGATGCAATATCCTTTATTTGTTTTTATTGTCTGTGACCAATGTGATCCTGCTAGGGTTGTACACCGAAAAGTGCGCGCAAGATAAGTCTGCGCACGTGTTTGATTTTCAAGACTATACCTCTATCAGCACTTTTCATCGCTTTCGGTATAATGATGGCCATTATTAACTTTGGAAAACAGGGGCCACAACACACTCTCTTGACACCAGATAATATAAACATCAAGATGGCTGCAAGCGATTATTTCCGATTTCGGCCGCGCACAAACTTATTTTGCGCGCACAGAACTTCGGCGATATTTTTTAGATTTTCAATAAGAAAAAAACCTTTAATTTTAATAAAATCGACAAACTTCAACTTTTAAATATTGATTCAGTTGGCATGATTATCTTGCTACTTTTCAGCGTAATAAAGATAATTTATTAATAAAAATGTGATCTCGAGAAAAGATAACCCGGTTTTTTGTACAGTAAGTTGAAAATCTCTGGTGTTATTTTGTGTGTGAATGTGATTCGTGACTGTAGGAATGATATATATATTGAATAATAATCATCAATTTCATATCAATCGTCAAACTTTGGAAATTTCTAAACAAATTTCCAAAGTTTGACGATTATTCAATAAATATACCATTCCTACAGTTGCGAATCGCATTTTGATCAACATAAAACGTAAAACAGAGCTGGAATTTGCAAAAAACCAAAGAAAATTTGAATTTGGCGGGCTACGGCTGAGGATCAAACAAATAATTTTACCTCTTTATAATATTAGTTTAGATTATAAGAACTGAATGCGATAGAACTACCTCATCGGTCTAGTGATCAGAAGTGCTACTGCTGAGCATAAGATCCTGTGTTGGATTCCCAGATCGGGCAAAGTATTATTAGATTTATCCTTCAAAAATTTCACTGGATTGTGCCCGGTTGATGGCAATAGGCTCTTTGACATAGGACCTAAATATAACTGGCGAAATGGGTGTGCAATAGATTACACCTCTTTCTAAGCCTACTGCGAAAACCGGCGTGATGTTACGAGTAGCTTTTAAATCAGACTAAAAACTAATCACAATCTTTTGTTTTAAACGAAAGAAACAAAATAATTTATTTTATTTCACCTCTGACCTAGACTAGAGTCAAGAGCAACTCCGTCTCAAATAAAAAAAGAAATTAAAAATAAAACATTTTGAATATAGAAATCCCAATCCTAGTCCCAAAGAAAAATGTAAATACTGGCCGTTACAGCTTTATGTTTTTACTTTCTTTTCTTGAACCAGACACACTCGTGCATAATTTCCAAATAACTCGCCTCCGAATTTCAATATGACATCAGGCCTTACATTTCCAGGGAAAAACAATAACAAGATATTATAATAATGTAGTATTGTAATATACTGTGTGTTTTTATTAAATCGGGGCAGTAGGGGGATATTATAAGACGTTTATTAAATAGGAGCTTCTGGAATTAAATAACGTTGGATCTTTCATAGTAATATAGTTTTTTTCATTAATACGATATTTTTATAATAGATCTTAGACAGACATACAGACACACTTTGAATGGAGTATTGGACAAGGAGACAATACTGCAGGTAGTCTGTGATATACCATTTACATATATTAAGTATACAATAATTACAGAAATACATACATACATAAAAACATAATATATTCTAACTTTCACGTTAAAGTTATTTTTGGTTTTTATTTGTGACGTTTCGGATAAAAAATACAGTGGAAAATCAACTCTGACAGCAAGTGTTTTCATAACTCAAACTCAAAGCATTTATTTCAAATAAACAAATCACAGGAACTTTTAAATTGTCAAGGGATCTCGGAGCTAAAATCTGACAAAAATACATTAATTTCTACTAAAATATTCATAAATCCGAGGACAACAAATGTCGTGTAATAATTGAGAGAGTGTTTTAGTATAAACGAAATGATGACGTCATAGACAAAAACTAACTGTTTTGTAATAGAGTTTGATAGTAATATCGGAATTGATGACATCATTGACAAAAACTAACTGTTTTGTAATTTTAAGAGCTTAATACTAATATCGGAAACGCTGACGTCATAGATATATACAAATTTTTAGTTTATTTAGTGCATATGTTATGCCGAAAACTATGATTGATGCACATAGAACCTTGTTGAAGTGAGGTGATGATTTATCTAGTTTAGCAATTATAGGTAAAGTAAACTGAACCCATACAGAGTGTTGGAACAGAGGTATCGAAACAGATTTTAGGGGGTGATTCTATCCGTCATTGTGAGTACCGTATTTTTTACTCATAAAGACGTATAGATTCACCTCTTAAAAGAGTCTGTTTCGAGCCCTCTGGTACCACAACCTGTATGGGTCTTTACTAATAATGACTATACTAGATAAATTACTAAACAATATTTACACAAAAAAGCGATCATGTAAATTAAAAGGGACGCTTCAGTTTTTTGCATAAATACTTATCGGTGTATATGTTACCGCTAATGTGCGTAACTCTGTTAGAGTGCAGATTAACTTGTTAATCTGCAGATTATCTGGTTAAGGCTATTATAGTTGGAAAAAATTGTTTCAGTTCTCACATTAACTAGATAATCTGCAGACTAACGACCAAGCATATGGTTAAGTTATTAAAACAGGTTCTTTGCTTAAATAAAACGTTCGAATTCAATGTAATCATTTATTTCAAAATACAAGAGCGAGCGAAGCGAGCTCGGGACTTACGGCACCCTGACTTGGACAAGCTAGGTAAGAGGGGATGGCGGGTTCTTTCAGACCCCGTCATCCCCTTCGTGATTTTTATTTTTTAAAGCACCCAGAAGTAGGAACCCCGCCAAGCGGGGCTCCGTCGAGTACGTTTGTCATTATTCATAATGCGTGGGCATTATGAAAACGAGACAAAAGTGTTCCGCGATTTAACGGTGTAGCATCCGTAAGTATGCAGATTAAGTAGATAAAGTGCACATATGTGCTACTTTAAGTAAAATTTCACATTTTAAGAGGACTACATGACCTAAACGCAAATTTATAATGCCTAAAAATATATGATCCACTGCAGTAACCAAAATCTGAAAAATATATGACATTCTTCTGGATATATGCTAGTTAACAAAACATAAAAACATAATACAAATTAACTTGATATGATAGAAAAGATCATGAAGATACCTCTAAAAAAATCTTTCAACGATTAAAAACCATACTAATATACATGCAAACATTCAGAATGTTTGTCAGCTTATTCTACGAGTAAAATACTAACGTGATAGTGTTTTAATTTTTTAGTGCAATGAATAGATTTTTTGTAAATCCATAATTGCTTCATATTTTGCAACAAATTACCAGCGTTGTGTCATCGCGCGTCTCTTTCTTTTCTATGCAATCCGACAGTGACCGCGCTTTAGCTCTTGTAAGCCTCTTATTGGATCGTACCCGATAATTTGCAAATTACCTAGTTAATGCGCATATTAACGTATATTCCGTATTCTAACGGTAACATAATTATAATATAGTGTATATAGATTTGAGCGTCTCCCGCAAAGATACCTTTTGTTTAGGACGACCACAAATGGTTACAATTCCTAAATCTAATCAAGTCACCAACGAGATATTACTTAAGAAGTTATGTTAGATAGAACGTTTACGCTGTCATGCATTGGTGCAATTAACGCAGTCACCGAGACCCCAATTCCCTAAATATAATGACAAGGTACCGTCATGATGTTAATATCTTTAAACATTTCCCTTAGAGTGGTGCCTGCGGCGGCCATATATGGTTCTGCTGGCTCTTTCCTGCAGAATAAAAATAGATTCGATGTCTGCAGCCCGTCCCCATTGTAAAATAATTATCAAAGTAACTAAGTTAGACTAACCTCGTGGTACCAACAACAGAAAATTGACGAAATTTTTTCACAGCATATGCTGCTGAACTTAGCCGGCCTACAACGAATGTTAAATGAGGACCCCATTGAAGCATTGAGTCGAGCGTGTTCCCCTGCGGGCTTAGCATGACGCTATCTATCTCTTCGAAGAATAGAGATGGCTATTCCCATACAAAGTGACATTTCGTTTCTCTATTTTTGACATCGCACCGTAAAAATCCTTCTAAAATCTGTCATTTTGTCTTTCGTTTCTGCCGATCGTTGTCTAGGTCCTTTTTAATGTAGACTATTTCAGAAGACAGTTATCTAAGGTAGTGAAGACAAATTGATTTTTTCATCGCCATGCTAAAGACAGTAGAAAACTTTTTAGTCGACGGCCACAAAGTATAAAAATGGAAAGGAAAAAAGGACATTTTCACTTTTTGTACGGAAAATGTGAAAAATGATTACCTACATGTTGAGTTTTAGGGGTTTAGGGGACACACCATTTTTGAGATATAAGCAAAATAAAAGATAAACGTTAATAAATTACTGAATTTCGTAAAAAGTATAGTTGACTCTTTCTACTTTGCTGCCGTCGTACTGTCTTCACGAAACGTCATTTTTGTCTATTCTTCCGTCGACAAAGCGGTGCTTGTGCTACGCCTGCTGGTGAACATTTTTATCGACGAATTCTAGTTTCTCTTGATTCAATACTATCTCACAATTAGTACTTTTGACATTTAGTAAAGAAAATCATAAGTTCTTAGTTTTTTTTTCCCACTTAATACTAAATTACTAGCAGGGAACCAATTTTGTTAACTATAAAACTATTAGACCTACTGTATTACCAAAAAATCACACTAATAGAAACTTTGACATTAGATCTGCAGTAGGGCGTTATTTACGTCGTCTAGATTTGATGCACGTCTATTTAACGTAAATTAAAAAAAAAAACATATCAGATGTATCATCAGCAAATAATACTATTTCTGGCTGGGTTTTTAACAAATCGAGTTGGATCATGAAAATATACTAAAAATAGGAAAGGACCCAATGTTGATCCTTGTGGTACCTACACCCATTTTTACTTTGTAACCGAGTGAATTGACACCATTTATTTGAACCGGCCCTTGTCTATCATTTAAAAAAGATTTTACTAAACTGAGCGCAAGTTTCCCAAGTCCGTAATGCTCAAGTTTCAAGGATAAGGTTTCGTGGTCGACGCAATCAAATGCCTTGGAGAGGTCACAAAAGATTCCTATGGCATCTTGGGCCTCTTCCCACGCCATAAATATGTGTTTTGGTAAGGTGACACTGGTGTCAGCCGTACAACGTCGTGAAACCATACCATTGATCATGTAAGATTTTAATGGTATAAAATTAATTGAGTATTTGATTCAGCATTACCCTTTTCAATCACCATGCTGAAAACCAGCAACACGGGTATGGGTCTATAATTATCGGTATCTTTACCGGCCCCGAGTTTGAAAAGTTGTATTACCTTACTGTATTTCATTAAATCCGGGAAGACTCCTTGATCCACACACAAATTAAATATTAAGGCCAAGTACAGCGCTATACTTTCAATAATGAAGGTACAAATATATACACACACACACACAGACACAGACATTCCCCATAGATCTTCGGCTAGTTTGATCTTAATTTGCTTGAAAGCTTTTATTACTATTATGTGGTTTATATGCTTGAATTTAAATTCAATCGGGCAGGATGAAACGTTTGTTCTTAATAAGTCAATAGAAAGCGAGTGCGAGAAGTTTCAGTAGTTTTAAGTGGGATACTGGTTATGAAATTTACAAATTCTTGAGCAACTTCTTTTTTAGTGCTTATGAGACCACATGAAGTCTCTAATCTGAAATCATTATTATGTCTTTTATTCCTGTTACTTTCGTCGTTGATAATTTTCAAACCGTCTTTATTTTAATAAATTGTAGATAGGCACTAAAATCGTCTAAAATTCACGTAAAATCAAGTGTCGATTTGTTTGGCATTATTTTATTTCACATTCCTTTAAATTTTGCTGTCTCATATTAAAAAACCAGAGCTGACTTTTGATCAAGCTAAATCTCCCCTGCCTTTAACTCTATCCTCCTTTACATTGACATCGCAACCAGCCTGTATATTCATGCTATAATACATAACTCTGTCTGTCTGTCTGTTACATTTTCACGCCTTAATGGCAAAAAGGATTTCGATGAAATTTGTTACACAGGTAGACCATGACCTGGGTTAGGATGTCGAATACTTTTCATCCTGGTAGTACTTGCCCGTGAAATAATTTCCGACCTCCACGTGCAAGAAGCCGCGGTCAAAAGCTAGTTCATAATATACATTATGGAGAGCACCATGTTCCATATCGGGAACACGCTTCGGGCGAGACACGGCCTTTCATTCTAGTGCCTTAATAACGTAAGTTTTGTGAGTTGTATAGTGGGGTTATATGTAGTTTCTGTGTTTCGCCTTTGGCCACGATAAGGATGTAAATTCTGTAGGAGGACCAGTCTTTCAAATATTCTAGTTGATTTTATGATGGCAGGAAGATAAGATTTTGCATAACCGGTATAAGAGTTGTTCTGTCAAAAGGTTTTAAGAGATTGACAGATGGCACGTTAAGGGAGAAGGATATTATAGTCTATTCAAATCTTTGTTTCCATTTGATGTTATTTCCACACAAAGAATTACAACTTTTCGATAATGTAGGTACAACATGTCAAGTCATGAAATTTGTTAAAGAGAAGCAGTGAAAACTGAAAAATGCCTTCTTTGATTTGCAGCTAACAATTTTTACTTACAGATAGTATACTGATTAATTAGATTACTAAACTACAACTTTAACACTTTATAATTTATTTATGATCGTAGACAATAATTTGATTAACGATCAAAACGCATCTCCAAATTTTACTACCAATATTTATTACTCCTCTCGAAATAAATGCCTTATGTTGGTCTTTATATGTGCGGTTACAGAATATGAGTACTCGGTGTATATACCTATACATTCATGTATCAAAAAGGGTGGCAGAGACATAGACACACAACCTGAAACCATGGAACCCCCGGCGTTGAAATTTTTCGTCGGGTTTTTCTTAGTTTTTAGGTTATTTTTGCGTTTTTTTTACTGTTAACTGCATAAAATCAGTATTTCTATTTAACATAATGAGGTTTTTAATAAAAAAAAACATTAATTCACTTCTTTCACTCTAAACAGCAATGTTAATAAAACTCGTAAAGACTGACAAAAAGGCACGACATGCGACGCGAATCGCACGCGACAGTCGGTGCCTTTGTGTCGTGGGTCGCACCTGATTGAAGGACCATTTATTAAAGGATACCTGATCAGCTGTTTTGTTAAAGTTCACTTGTGAGGTCAACACTGGCCTAGCAGGTACCTACGTCAGTACGGACATCCAGTGCCTATTCGCTATCAAACGGGCCGACAAAGGACCGCAGCGATCACATAAAAAGCTACGGCGACAGATATCAATGAATCTAACAGACGCGTCACACGCATTTTAATCGTCTACAAAAATTAATGTCCCATTTACTACTTTTATTTTTCTAATCTTTCATACATTTATATAAAGAAGATTTATCAAAAGGATGTTTAGAAGTTTATTGATAGTAATGAAATATTTCGATACATTTTTGACTGCCTCGTTGGTCTAGTGGTAGCAAGCGCTACTGCTGAGCATGAGGTCCTGGGTCCGATTCCCGGGTCAGGTAAAATGATATTGGGTTTTTCCATCTGGAATTTCTCGGTAGCAGCCAGTCTGGATTTGTGCCCGGTTGATGGCAATAGGCTCGCCCCCTATTACATGGGACTTCAACATAACTAGCGAAATGTGTGTGTGCTATAGGTACACCTCTGCCCTAACCCCTCGGGGAATACAGGCGTGATGTTATGATGTTATGTATTTTTGATATCAACATTAACTTTAGTTTTGAATGCAATTCAACAATGTAATTTAAATACTGGCTCATAAAAAAGTACATCCATTTTTGCAATTATTTTGTGAGTAATTACAACTAAAAGTACAGTCTATCATTTTATTGATTTGTGCTTGGTGTAGGCATTGTGCGGCAAATTCAAAAAAACGTCGGCAACTTTGCTGACGCCGGCGACATGCGAAAGAAATGTACTTATATTTCTTTCGCATGTCGCCGATTTTAACAGATTTTTGCCAGTTCTTAGTTTTCATTGGTCGCAAACGGGTGTACTGTTGGTCACTAAATTGTGGTTTTAAGGATCCCGCAAACAGGCGCGACGCGAAAGCACGGCACAAAGGCGCCGCTCGTCGCGCGGCACGCGGTGCCTTTGTGTTACGCTGTCACGTCGCGCCAGTGTGCACGAGCCTTTATCGTAAAGTTATCAAAACATTTTTTTCTAATAAAATGGTTTTTTCGGTGGTGTGGTTGTATTTGTTAAGTGACTTTCAAAATCCCTTCCGGACCTGAACAATACAGTTAGTAATTCAGTGCCCGCGAATACGGGAATATGCTTATGTGCTATGGCGAAGCACGTGGGAACGCACGTCAGACACATCGTATTTATGTGGAGAGATATCCCGAAGCCAGCCACCCACAAGATTCTCGTGTAACACGACCGTTCCAACGTGTCTTAGACAATCAGCCAATAGTACACAGCACGAGGGAGCCGGCAGGCCCGTGAGACCGAGTGTAGGCTCATACAAACAGGCGCGACTAAAAGGTACCACTCGTCGCGCGACAGGCGATGCCTTTGTGTCACGTTTGGTTGTAGGAGCCTTGTTGGGAACTATTTTGACTGTCGTGCGGCAGAATGAACGAGCTTAAGTCAAGTTCATTAATTGATACCTACTTACTGGGTCGCTATACTCGAAAGGTTTAGGTAGTTAAATAAAGGTAAACAAATCGTAAAAAGGCCTTTTTATAGTTGACACTTTCTTGTTTAAAAATACGTTACAACAAAATTAAAGTTATTTGCGGTTTATACGATAGTTTCCTCTTTTATTAATGTATGTTAAACTTTATCATTTATTCGTAAACTGTATCTTAGTACATGTAATTGCTTGAGTACATTTTTTTTGTTAGATTTATAAAATAGTATAATATTTTGTAATCTGTCTATTGTAAAGAGCCCAAAAAGACAGGTTCTCTAAACCTTTTAGAAAATACAACGAATTAGATAACGTTGCTAAATTGAATAGTACACCTGTGACGTAGTATGGCAACTAAAGTAGCAGGTATTACGTTTAGTCGGTTAACCAGGTGCCTTTTATGTTGTGGATGAATTAGAAAAAAATGTTATATGGTGGCACTGTATTGCGGCTGCCACCATACCACTGTGAGCCCAATTCAATTGAGTTAATATGAGCTCAAGTTAAAGGGTTTGTAGCCAAGGGAATACCTACTGCGTATTGTTCGTTTCGATTATCCAGACTATTTAAACTTGATAATATGTGGGACCTATCAATGGTAACGCAAGGCGATATTTCGTAGCTACGTTCACGAAAGTGCGGCGGCGCAGGCGCCGCCGAGCGGCCGCGGCACGTATTTGTGTGTTTGTAGGTAGTTAGGTAGCGCCATCATTTACCACGGAGCGTTTTGATCGCGTTGTTCGCAATACATTGCGCGCTCATTTTCGAGACGAATGACTTCAGTAATTTATTTATAGCATTAGAAAGAAATAATGAAAATACGTTTATTTGCGGTGAACATGACGCAAAGAAAAAACACACAAATACAAAAAAGAACGAGTTGGGGGAAAATATGCGTCACATCCACGCAAAACGGCAATCACTCAGCATAATGCTACGACCTTATGCGTGACAGAACCCCAGCGCTGGTTTTCAGCGATAGCCGGCGTTGACGTGATGACGTCAAAACCAGTGCAGCATTTGTAAACTAAAAATAAACTAATAAAAAATACATAGGTGTAGCCTTTACACTACGTTTGCGCATCGATGTCGCTGCCACCCTGTTTATACCTACATATATAATATGGTTTTACTGTGAAACATGTGTAGGTACCAAATTTACCCCAAACCTCAATGTTCTCGTACTACGAAACCTTTGTTTAACTAACAGAGGTTTATATTGATTCTAAGAACCAAATAGCAAAACTAATAACTCATATCTATGAGAAATTCGAAATGAAATTCTTATCCAAATCAGAACTCATTTCCTTCTGTAACAATTGACAAGTTTTCATTATCCAGTAAAGTAATTTCACATTCGATTCCTAGAAAATTGAAGCAAGAATTTTTCCAATACAGACTTTATGAATAAAAAGAAACAATATAAAACAATAAAAAACGGTATTAATTAAAAACGACTGCACAGACAATATTAGCTGAACTAAATTAACTTCGATAAAACGAATGACTGAATGGAAGAAACGAATGGAATTAATGAGTCTTGCAATCAATGTAAGAGTTCAATTCTTATTTTAAATTCCAAAGTAATTTGTTCGAGAATTGACATTTCAATTCCTTTAAGGTTGTGGACATAGAGGAAGCGGCGATGGAAATTCACATAATATAAATACTTAATATTTTTATTACAGAAAATTACTTCGACCACGGAATTCATTCTGCTGCAAGTCACAAAAATAATATTGTGTTGTTCAGCAATATTAGTCAAATACGTGTTAGAAAGGTATCGAATTTGTTCTTTACAGGAACCAGTACTCGGCTACTATTAAGACTGAACTATTGTTTCTTTATCTGGTAAAGGTAGTCTGTTGTGTGTGTTAATTCGTTTAGTAGATAGTTTTTATTTTTAGTTTGTTATCTAATTCAGGTAAGTCCCTACTATTTTTTAATGTTTTTTAAATGAAATCAAATCAAATCCAATCAAATAATGTATTTGCATAAAACATGTTAAAAAGGTGTTACAGGTATAAAAAGTACACTGTATTATAACCTAATGAGGTGTGCAAATTAATATAATTAATCGGAACATTAACTATAGGGAATAAATTTTAAATTGAGTAACTTACATTAATAAATAAAATGTAAAAAAAAAATACAAAAGTCAATTCAATATTCCAATAATCATTCATTGAATCTTTCATTTAAATAATCATTAATTGAATAGTTACATTTTGCAACTACGAATTCGCGCAAGCCTAATTTGAATTGGTCCAAGTTGTGTAGGTGTGTGATACTTTTTGGCAACTTATTGTATATTTATTGTATAGTAACTGACCCGACAGATGTTGTCCTGTCTTAACTATGAATGTCATATGTCGTTTGGTTTTAGTTTTGACTATTGACTAAAACTAAAACTGTCGCCTTATTTATCAACCAATCCATCTGTGTTAAACGATATTTGCAACGCGCATTCTGTCAATCGCTGACAGTTATTTCAAACAACTTAAAACCTCGTAAAATTAATATTGGCGTTAAGTTTTCCTAAATTTTCTAATGTTCCGCTCAACCTCCTTAATTTTTTCTTTCATAAGAACCTTCTCCTGACAAGAATTAACACAACAAAAAAAGAATTTGCGAAATTTTTCCATCCGTTCACGCGGGATGTGATGACCAAGGGAAATAGACTTTTTTTTTATATATATAGATTATTTATAAATTCGTTTGGAAGAGAAATTTCGTTATACAGGGTGGCAGGCACATTGAAGCGCTAACTTTTTTCTTTTTTTTGGTTAGGATATCATCAAATGACCTCTCTCGCTCTGGGCGGAGCGGAAAGGCGAGTCAGACTCTTACTGACTTAAACCCACCCGTGTTCCTTCAGTTGCCTGTGCGCCAGGGCCACGGTAACTCTTTCGAACAATCCGCGACCCCGGCAGGCATCGGCCCTATCCCCTGTTACCATGGATTCAGTACATGATTCTGAACGCCATTGCGTTTAAATTTTTAAACGGTTATTAAAAAAAAACTAGTTACTAATATATTGACCGCGTAGCTAAAGCACTTTTCTATGAAGAGGCTTACAAGAGCTAAAGCGCGGTCACTGTCGGATTGCATAGAAAAGAAAGAGACGCGCGATGATACAACGCTGGTAATTTATTGCAAAATATGAAGCAATTATGTATTTACAAAAAATCTATTCAATGGACTAAAAAATTAAAACACTATTAGAATAATCTGACAAAAATTCTGAATGTTTGCATGTATATTAGTATGGTTTTTAATCGTTAAAATATTTTTTTGAGGTATCTTCGTGATTGTTTTCTATCATATCAAGTTAATTGTATCATGTTTTCAACACACTATCTAACTAGCATATATCCAGAAGAATGTCATATATTTTTCTGATTTTGGTTACTGCAGTGGATCATATATTTTTAGGCATCATAAATTTGCGTTTAGGTCATGTAGTCCCCTGAAACAGCAGATTTATATTTTGATACCTAACCGACGAAAAATTTCTAAGTACGCTTGGGTGTCTAGAATCATGTGCTGACTTCATGGTTACATTTTGCGCGTTGATGTCGTTGCGACCCTGTATAAAACACACCAAAAAAAGTAATTGATCAAAAATATCCACCAAAATTCTACCTATCTTTCCAATAAAATATAACTCGCAAAAGAAAATTGGTCCTAGGCTCTTTATCAAAGGACCAAATTAAAATATCAAATAACTAGTCCATACGATATTTTACCAAAATAAAAGCATTTTCTCTTTAATTGGATGTCCACTCCAGACGATCAGTGTAGGGACCGGAATTTCTTTACTAGTTTCAATTTCTTTCTGAACTTGCTGCTAAAATTAGGGCTGGCTACTTAGTAACAAGAAAAAGCTTTCGTAATTAAATAGGAAGTCAGCTTAATCTCAATGAAGGTTAAATAATTACCTAGTAAAATTTGTGGTAACTACTTAGAGTACCTAAATAATTGAACAGCATTTTAAATCATAGAAAAAAAAAACAATATAAGCTGACTCTTAATCTTAAAGATAATAATCTATCCTATTAATGGTGATAAACTTGTATACCTACTATAACTTCACTCACAATAACTCTTGTTACTATCTACTGGTTGTCACTTAATTGTACCTGCCATCAAAATAAAATATTTGTGGAAATATTTTTCCATATTCGACGACAAAACCCTGAATGTTCAATATCGTATCGGTTTTTGTGTAAAACTGCGTACAATTTGGTTCATCGAACAATGCTTATCACATCATAAATCACAGGTACTTGTGCATCAAAATACCAAATCCCTATAAAATATGTACGTTTCAGCCCTACCCTTTTAGGGTCACACAAATCCCAAACATAGCACAAATTCTTAACCCCTGTGCTATGTAACAAAAATTTCGTTCTCATTACAACGTTTTTATGTGAACTGAACTCAAAGAGTGAATGAAAGACCGAGTGAACGAATGAATGGAAGTAACTGAGCGTGTCCGTGAGTCCGTGATTATTTCGCGGAGTTGTGTGTAGTAAAAATAAAACACTTGCTGCCTTTGTTTTGGTGTTCGGAAATTCTGTTTGTGTGCAGTTTAGTGACGTGTGACGGCTGCATCGACAATTGTTTTAAAGTGACGATGGACTGTAGACTGTTTGTAAATGAGTTTATCGCAGAACAACATTGCTATTTTATTGACAGTGACATAACATTTTTTGTTGGGTGTTAAAGTTGTATGTCATGTTTGTAATAAATGCATAACAGAATAAAAATGGAATAACTACGTTATTATTTTGATAAATTCAGCGAAATTCTATATAGATTTTTAGGGTACTCAATTAAAATATCTGTCATAAAGGTTTCCTAAATAGGGCCAACCCGTTGATAAACATTGAACGACATGAAAAATAACGATCACATCAATAAACAATTCTATACGAGGTTAATCAACACAATAATTATCAAATCTACCGTACTTACAAGAATTAATTAACACTGCAGCAGCGAAGTAAATCCGTAAGAGGTACATCTTTAGGGACCTGAAATAAAAGAAAAATGTTATAAATAAATTATACTGCACCATTTTATTTACACACAATGCAATGTAACTATGAGACTTTAGTTAAGTAGGTATGAAGAAATCATTATAATTATACTGCTTAAGATGTAGGTAGACCATTGACCAGCTCCCTGCATAATCAGCCTATAATTTACCCACTGCTGGTACACAAGCCGCCTCTTTGTGAGAGGGAGCGGTCTGTAATCTACCACTCAGGTGCAGTGCGAGTGTTACTTGTCTTCAAATTTTTGGCTCTAGGACATGCCGGTTATCACGATGTTTTCTTGCACCGTTTTGAGAGCAGTCATATAATTTACGCAAAAGTTTTTTTTTTCAGTGCCTGCTTGACTTCGGACCTACACCTCGGTAAGTCGCGGCCATTTCCACTGGGATACCACTGCTAGCACCAGCTCCTTAAACTCTCTAAATCAAATGCATAAATTGAAACTACTATCCTTCTGAGGTCATTCATAATTATAAAGAACTAGCTTTTGCCCGCGGCTTCATCCGCGTGGGTGTCGGAAAATATCCCACGGGAACGTACTACCCGATCTACCGGGAATTTTACCGGGGTTCTCTATAACTCTATTGGTTTACGCTTATTACGCGCACGCCAGCTCCCAGTCATATCATATCATCGTCATATTTAAGTCAATTTAACAAAAACCTTAATGAATTATACACTTAAACCTCTCTCATGAATCACTCCGTCTATTGGTGAAAACCGTGTGAAAATCCGTTTGGTAGTTTTTAAGTTTATCGCGTTCAGAAAGAAAGACAAACGCGGCGGGGGACTTTGCTTTATAATATGTAATGATTCACTTGACCCTGAAACTATTTAAATCAAAAATCCAAAAAAAAAAAAAAAAAAAACCATGTCTAATGTCCTTTTAGGTAAGTACTAAATTATAAGACACAAAATTAACTTTAGTTTATACAATTCGTATTACAAATTGTAATTATGCAATTGTTACATTTTAATGACACGGCAAATTCTGTACAACCAAATAAAAGCGATCTTGTTTGTACCTATGCATTAAAAATTGCTTATTTGCAAAAATCATCATAGAAAAAAATATGTCTTAGTTGCAAAATATGTCTTAGTTACTTACGATGATGCAGAAAAGTTGTTAAGTAAGGGAACTATTTTAATTTGAATAAAAACATAGTTTATAGTCAGATAATTAATTTAGTAAGTATTTTTTAAGGAATTCTAGATATTTTTTTAAGTATACCTTGAGTGAGATACCTGAGATACAGGTTTATTCCTAGTTCAGGTAGAATCCAATGATAATATACCTTTAGTTTAAGGCCCTAATATTGTAAACATTTGTGTACATCAATTATTTCAATAAACAATTTCAATTTCAATTTCAAAATATCTTACACAAAATTCGACTGCTAGTTAAATAGATAAATGGGTGCGAAACGAAATAAAATCTTTTAAAAACAAACGATTTATTCTCCCCAAAACCGGCTAAACAAGTGAAGCACGCTTAGCTTAAAATATATACATATACGTGGTATATACATAAATGAAAAAACAGCTACTGCAATAGCGTTGTTCCAAGGATTGAAAAGCATAGTTTATTTTGTACAATCCTCTGCACTACAACGTGGCTCTTCCAGGATTTCGGGTTGTCCCAAATTACTTACATACACTGTTTTCAGGACTGGAATGAGTAACATTTTGAATAGTATTAAGGATATTTTATTGTTTAATAGGTACTTACGAGTATAACGTAAACCTTAATTTAATAATACAATTTAGAATATATTTTTATTATAAGCCTGTGTTGTCCCACTGCTGGGCAATGGCCTCTCTTTCCTCTTTCCACTTTTACCGGTCTACTGCGATTGTAGGCAATCCTTAAAAAAGCAGTCCAGCTAATCCTGCCATCTATTTCTGGGCCTGTCGCGTAGTCGTTTCCTGTTGTTTCTAATCATCTAAGTGGTGGTTTTTGGGTTTTGCTGCTCCGACATGCAATATATGTGACCAGCCCAATTTCACTTAGTCCAGAAGCTGTGCGACTAGCTATTTGTGTTTTGGAACGAAGTATAGAGTTTCTAATGCGGTCTGTGAGTTTAACACCTAGTATACTTCGTTCAATAACTCGTTGGCAGACTCCAAGTGACGCCTTTTGACGCTTTGTAAGAGACCATGTTTACGCTCCGTGAGTGTGAAGGGTGGGAAGAATGCACATGTCCATGCCACGAGCTTTCGTTTGTAGTGAAAGTGAATATAATTATATATATAATATACAAGACATCATATCATAACTGCCTCGTTGATCTGCTGACCATGTCCTGAGTTCAATTTTCAAACTGTTTTTCCATTTCCTATTTCTCAGTAGCTTAATTTTGTACCTAGTAACGACACTGGACGATCCCATTAATACTTGGGACTTAAACAAAACTGGCAAAAACTAGGTCTAACTACTAAAATATAATATGGTTAATACATGACATCCTCTCATTAAAGTATTACAAAAAAGCTATTTCATCACCACTAGCTATATGGCCAAACAGGTGGCTAACTATAATTTAGTAATTTAATTAAATTTTACCCATGACTATGCGAAATCATTCGCTTAATTTTTAAATTGGATTTTGATGACTCGTGATTTGATGTCCCTTTTAAATCAAAAGGACGGCGTCGTTTTTGAGACCATCAACGTATTTGAGAAACATGGTGTTAAAAAGCTGAAGACAGATTTCAATTCTTCGTCCTATCCCTGCACAAGCTATACGAAAATAAATAGCATACATACTCTATTCTCATCCGCACGTTGTAAAAAGATTAGCCAGTCAACACGGTTGATACTAAGGCGGACTCTCACAGGGTGTGCCATACGAAGGTAGGCTTAAGCGGCGGATTTCGTAAAATGCCGTAATAAAAACATTAGCCAGCAAGGTTCATTGCGGAGCTGACAGCATAGTATTCGAAGGACTTACTCCAGGACCCCAATGAACCACAATTTGTTCAAATTCGTTCAGTGCATTTGACTGTATAAAAAAATATCTCACATACCAACATTGCCTGTATTTTTTTTTTGATATAATGTAGCCCTTTCTTCAAGCTTTGGTTAAATAAAAAATACACCAACCAACATAGACGTATCCTTTTAACTCCAATACTAAGAATTTTGACTAAAAGGCGACATTAAAAATGATTAATTAAATATCCCTGTTCAAAAGGGAAGCTAAATATAGCATCGAATATCCGTTCCGTTCACTGATCAGAGAGCTGCTTCTAATAGGTTGCCAACAATTAACTTTCATTTTTAAAAGCATTTTGTTTACGATGTCGGTAATAATGGGGTGAAATTATTTGCGGAAGCAACTCTTTTTGACGGTGATAATGTAAAACAAATTCATCTTATATCATTAGATGTTTTAGATCTTAAAGATGAACATGGGAAAAAGGAAGAGGTAGGTGCAACAAAAAAAGGCATAGAAGAGTAAGAAAGCAAACTAGCAGAATGACAATATATGACTTATAGGTAATCAGTTATCAGGAATATTGTGTAATTGGCAAGTTAACAGTTTTCGAGAAAATCGAAAATAGAAGAAAAACGCGATGACGATGAAAAGTTACTCTGTCTGTTACCTTTTCACGCCTAAACCACTTAACCGATTGTTATGAAATATGACAAATAGGTAGTCTGTCAGCTGGTAAAGGAAATAATGCTACTTTTCATCCTAAATATTTGTATTAAAAAGGATAAAATACAAAACACACGCAGACAAAGTTGCAGACAACAGTTAGTAGGTAAGTCTGTTATAACATCGTCAATGGTACTCCATACAATGATTAAGTAGGAAATGTTAGTCATATGAAAGAATAAGAGAACATTGAAGCTCTGAATACCCAACGTGACCAGAAGCCATTGAATTTAGTCGTAGCGGCCGAAATCGGCTAGACGGTATCATCGTCTTCCTAAAAGATTGCTAAGGATAATAATACTGATTTTAGCTTAGTTATAACAAACGACAAAAGGAGATGAAATAAAAATAACACAAAGACAAAATATGTATAACATTAATGAAGCCAAGAAAAAGTATCAACATCTTTTTTTTTTTTTCATTTTACCCATATTGTCTCTTTTATCGAAGCAAAAACGTAATCATTCCATCAATATCGTTTTGATAACAGTACTATAGCTTCAACCAACAATTCAGCTCCAATGAGTCTGCACGGCTTTGTTGCGTCTCAACACAAAACAACAACGACTTTTTTATTCAAGAATCAATTTGAATCGGAACTCCGAACTTTGTGGAGTTTTCAATCAAAATGCTTTGGACGACGAGATTTTTTTTGAACGAACTGTATGTTTTGTTTGAACCCGAATGGTTCAAGGCAGTTTCCTAGATTATTTCAAAACTGCTTTATGCTAAAAAATAGTCGGGTGTTTTCGTGGAATTCTCGCGTGTTTTCTTGCTCGTTTCGTTTTTGTGTTTGAATTCAATGTATGGTATCATTTCTTTGCAGATAAAAGTTGTAGTCTTTTTGACTAATTTGAGGAGTGTTCTTTTCAGTGATGCCTTTGTCAATTCGATTCTCTTTGAGTCAAAGGTATTTTAGAAGGTTTTTTTTTATTTTCACCTGCCTATGAATATGACAATGCTTTTTTGCAAGCTCATTTACCTCTGGTTGTATTTTGAGATTTGATTCTCGATTTTATAATATCTACATCTATTCTATAGCTTAATGATCAATTCGATAGTCTTCTCCGCACGAAGGCACTCATTAAAATTTACTAGTAGGTATCGTCTTGTTCAAGATAAACGTTAACATTCGTTAACAAAACGTTAGCAATATGATTGTCTGCAGTATTTTATTAAAATTGTATTTTAGCAGTAGGTATATGTGGACTGCCTATGTGCAATGAATTTTGTGAAAGGCAACCACAGCGAAATTTTAATCCGCGATTCGTTCACATAATCACGCATCATTCAAAAATATTTGCGCAACATTAGTTAGTATAGGCTTTCGAAATTTTGTTGTCAACTTCATACATTATTTAACATACATTACGGTACATATTTGTAAACTTTTGAAAAGGCAATTCGTATACAAATGATATTTCGTGCCATAACATTGGTACATTGATGGCCAACCTTTTATCGATTTTATTGCTTGAAAAAACATAAAATCGAACAATTTATCTGTGGTACGATTTTGCGGCGTATATGACATTATCATTGTGTAAAGTTAAACAGGCTGTTGGCATGTGCCTCGTTTATTTCACATTGTTTGGATATACATAGCATATTATGATGTGTATGAATTTTTAATGGAATCATTTTAAATTGACATGCTCTTTTACAAGTTAATTTAATCTGAACTGTATGTAATGTAACAATGATTTTGATAATGTTTTTTGGACCTACGTTGACATTAGATTACATTTTTTATGTTTAAATAATTGAATATTTGTCAATTTTGTATGTAACTCCTACTTATCTATTTCTATATGAATTAATTATGTAATCAATCAATTTTATTAATTTGTTTATGTCAGCATTGTCCAGTTTAATTAATGTAGTTATTATTATTTTTTAAATTCTAAACTTAAATTCATATTTGCACACCATGGCAGTATGGTAAACATGTTAGCATAACTCTATTTATTATAACACCTTGCATGCATTGTTTCATTATATTGTATGTACACACATGTTTTAGCAAATAAAGTAATCTGAATCTGAATCTGAATCTGAATCATATTTTGAGACCGTTTTTAGAATTACATTTTGTATCAAGATTTTTTAGGGTTTCGTATCGAATTATTCCTTAGTAGATTGTTATCTTTGGAGTCCTCCAGGTGTAATGTATTGTGAACAGCTTATGTAATTATGTGTTCCAAAAATTGTAGTTAGCAGCTGCTGTGCTGATCCATCTGTATTGCAACTAAGAGAAATAGTAACCCTAAAAACTCTACCCTCTGTCTGTAACTGACTAAGATTTATTAGCACAGTTTTAGCGGCACGTAGTTACATTTTTTTTAAATGCCAATATTTCTAAAGGGTTGAAACATATTTTGATTTAAATAACAACTACATATGGATTTAGTTATATAGAACCATACGAAAAACAAAAATGGAACTAAGTAGTTCAGTCAGTCACAATGTTTAACCATTTCTCACAGCTTGAACTATCAATCAAACAGAAATTTGAAAAAATTAAAAGCCAAATTGGTTACCAAAAGGTCACTAACATCTACCATAAAGACTTCAACACACACACTCACACCAACACTTAAATCAACCAAAAAACGTCCTCAAACGTTCAAGTCCTACACAAAATCTACAATTACACTTCGGGACACCATTTTAGTGCCCACAGCAGCGTTGTCGGTACGTAGCCGCAGTAAACACGGTAATAAAACCACAAGGGACCTATCTGGAACGCGATCAGCGACTCATGAATAAATTTATGCCACTTTTTTAAGACATACTGTAGTTATAGGTTGGTGAAGGCGCCCGTTTTTTATGTCATTAGGTGGTGGAGGGTTTAATGTCGAGATATGCGTGGTTATGGTACGGTAAAGGATAATTATATTGGTGGCGTTATCTCTTGTAGGTGCTGAAGAGATTATGTCAAAATGGAATTAGTACAACACGCTTGTAATCCTCGAATTGATAGACAGAGGAGAGTAAAGAGAGAGATAGGAGGAGTAAATAAACGTCGCCAAATCTGGACCAAACATCGTTGGTCCAGATTGTGCTAGTTTTGTTTAAGTTCAATGTATTAGGTACGGACGCGAGCATCTTACAAAACCCGCGCATAAATCTGACCACAAGTTGCTACTGCAACGTTCCTGACCGCAAATCTCAATAACGCTTTGCCTATTCTGGTATCGAACCTTAGAACCGTCACTCAGCACTCACACTAGCGACCACTAGACCAACGAAGCATTCACAACCTCCAGAAGCCCCAAAATAGTGCAACAGCCTCTAAAAAACAAAGCTGCCCTTCTCCCCTAATCAGAACATAATATCCTACAAGACGCCATCATTGTACCTATTCAAATGGACTATTAACGAAGTTAATTTACGCTGTACGGACACTGTATCTAATTATGTGAGTCGAAAATTCAATTTACTGCCTTAAAGCATTCATTATTGCTATCCTAATTGCAGGGGGATTCATTTTATTGAGATCATCGAGCCTTTTGGAAGGGAGATAATAGGGAAATACTGTTTTTGGCTTCAAGACAGTACCATTATTTTTAAATAATGTGCAAAAAGAAAACTATACGGTTTTGAATTAAAAATCTAGTTTTAAAAGCAATTTCTAGTCAGGGAAATTACTTGATTAGCAATTTGACACTGAATTTACCGTGATTAAGCCATTTCATATAAATGTAAAGAATGAGAGGTGTGATTTTATGAACAATTTATTTCCCTGACTTTACTATCAGTGGATAAGCCATTTGTGTCGCTACGTGCTATCGAACATTAATTGATTGACAGATCAATAATTAAGCCGAGAATACACATGCCCTAATTTATACCTAACTATTGTACAAGGTACGGGCTTGTGTGTTCCCGACGTTAGTTACTACCGGTACCTACTCGGTACTAAGGTAATAAATACTGCACGTATGAAAATAACTATAATTATGTTAGAAGCTAGTCAAGTATACAAAGCCACATGATGTCCAAAATAAAAATAACACTGTCATCATTCTTCCAAAATAAAATGTTTTTGTAATAAATTGCTCCAGAGAAAAGTCACTTACAACAACTAAATGAATACAAGACTCCACTAAAAGATTGATACAAGAATAATGCCAAGAACTAGTGTATGCTCAACCCTGGGGACTTTAACAAATTCACTCCGAAAACGCAATATTCCTTCTCTATTCTTATGACAAGAAACAAGAAAGCTTCGCTACGGACTTATTCGTATAACAACCGACTTCACCCACGTCAAAAATGATGACAACTGACGTTTTGCAAAATAATAGTCTGTCACAGTCCTTATTATTTGTATCTAGTCACTGTAACGAGACGTCCGGTGCCTGACAAAAAAATCATAGCAACGTGTTTTTCTTAGAAATGTTTTTGCTATGTCTTTTACTTTAGGATTGGTGCTTCATCATTTTAATGATGTTGGGGGTCGAGAAAAGGAATTTAACGTGACTTTATTGCAATACAAGTACATAGATGAATTTTAAAGGTAGCAAAAGGTACTCTGTAAAACCAGAGCTTGCTTTTGTCTTGTGAAAATAAAATGGATCGTTGCGTGTACCTATGTGGGGCATTGTAATTTCATAGATTGATAGTCTGTGTAAAGAAAGTTTAGACTCAGGTCTACACACCACTTAACCCTGACACAAATAAGCAAAACACACAAGCTAGGCATCCCGTCCGTCACTTCGTAGTTCGTGCACACAACATTCCTGTGACAGACAGACTGACATGACTCAATGACAAGGGTTCATTGTTACACAAATGTAGGTAGGTACATACATGCATAACAACGTTGAATATGGAGTCCTAAAAAGGTGGTCGTACTTAGAAATCTCGACAGCTGACAATCTAACAAAATAATTAACTGTTAAAAATTATTATCTACTTGTTTTATTCTGAAAACGTCGAGATATCTCCTGTTTCATTAGTCACAGCAATATGTTTATGAACTTGTAGGTATTGTAATAAAATATATGTTAACATTTTTATGCCATTAATAGCATAATTTAGCTCCACTATAGGCAGGGTAAAACGACTCTTCACATACAGAAAAAACATAGCTTTTTGCACGTTAGTGATTTCAGACCGTGCCAGAGGATTAATTCACCGTAAGTCAGTAGTGTCTTATGATTAAAGGCTCCCACAAACAGATGCGATGCGACAGCGCGACACAAAGGCACCGCTCGTCGCGCGACACGCGGTGCCTTTGTGTCACGCTGTCACGTCGCGCCAGTGTGTACGAGTCTTTATTTGGAAGTACACGATGTAATATCACGAGTAGGCACGATACCACGGGTTAAAGCGCGGTAAGAAGCGAATTTTTAGGTAATTGACAATAGCACATCGCGGCAACAAATAGGCTTCAAAACAGCGATGCGTTTAATGTGAGTTGAATCGAATGGCCACCAAATTTTTCAGATTACATTAAATAAAAAAAATGGTTGTCTGTAAAGTCGGTTTACGGACGATAATTTTATTTTAGGTGATAACGTCATTGGCTCAGGCGGAACGCGTGACAATAAGTCTTGCTTTTTCGTGCGTGCAGCCGGCGTTCATCGATTTATAAGACGTTGTCACGTCAAAAATAAATGCACGGTTCAGTAGAATAATTTATAGGCATTTCTTTATTTGATTGAATTCCCTTTATTATCATTACATAAAATATGATAGTTTACGCTCAACATTTTCAGAACTACGCGCCAAAAAAATTTTTGGGTTCTGTTCTACGATTGATTTAAGGTTTTGCCTGTTTGAAGGAGCCTTATCATGCATGATACCTACAATTTTATTTTTATAAGCGCACCGACATAATAAACTAGCGCAGCGGCGTACGCTCGCAGAGTGGCCAGTGGTCACTTGGTTGCGCCCGCCTGTGCCGCGCCGGAACGATGCGAACGTGTGACCTCAGTTGTCAAGTGAATTGTTGTTTAATTTACGGTCACCAAATGTGATAGATAAGTAAACAGGGTCATCGGATACAGTTGAAGTTTAGTAAGAAACCGATGGTTGTTTTTGAATGAAATTTAATTTGTTGTATGACCTGGTTGTTTTCTATTAATTTAATTTAATTTAATTTGAAAACATTCATTGGTTTCTTACTAAACTTCAACTATATCGACGACCCTGGGTACTTATCCCTTTTGGTGACTCGAATACTTCCTATAACGTAGTGAACACTACATTGGCGACCCTGACAGGATGAAGGTTAGTGTTTGAGTTACATTACTCATTCTGAAAAATAGGAAGTAATCAAATTATGAATACTTGTGCTAAGAACGATTTCATAGCCTAGTTAGCAAAAATGTAAAGTAAACACGTGTTTTTACGTATATTAGTCAATTGCAGCTTAATTAAAACAAAAAATTAAATCACACAGTTAAGTGTGCCTATTGTTATTGTCGTTTAACTTATTTCTGTTGAACTGAAAGGCGGAGATAAAATTACTCTATTTTGAAACACAAAAATAAAAATAATATCTCATAAGATCTCATGTTTTGGTATCTTAATTAACAATGAGCGTAGTCGGTAATGTAATTTGGAGAGGTAAACTATTAAATAATAATATTTGGAACCAACAAGTTAGCAATAACTCATATGCTGCTGTTTATTTTGTAAAGGATAACGTATAAGAAGTCAACAGTCCTCAATAAAATTTCTGCTGCGGCTACACTTTTGAGAGGGTTAGGGCGAACAGTGATATTATTGCAGACTAGCTTCTGCCCGCAGCTTCGCTCGCGTAGATGTCGGAAATTATCCCACGGGAAAGTACTACCGGGATAAAAAGTATCCTACGTGTTAATCCAGGTTATAAACTATTTGTGTTCCAAATTCCATCCTAATTCCGTTCAGTAGTTTTTGCATGAAAGAGTAACAAAAATTTATCCTCACAAACATTTTTTTTTTTAAAATTAAGTAGGATTATTGGTTGCTACTTTACTTTTTACCTTTTAAAGAATAGAGTAGCAGTTGTGGTTGCAATCATCATAATCATAATCAGCCTATAATGTTCCCACTGCTGGGACACAGGCCTCCTCTCTTCGAGAGGGAGTGGGCTGTAATCTACCACGCGGGCCCAGTGCGGGTTGGTAGATGTCACATGTCTTCGAATTTTTGGTTCTAGGACATGCCGGTTTCCTCACGATGTTTTCCTTCACCGTTTTGAGAGCAGTGGTGATGAAATTATTTACACAAAGTAAAGCGCCTGCCAGGGTTTGAACCCACGACATATAACTCGTAAGTCCCGGCCGATACCACCGGGCCACCACTGCTCGGTTGCAATCGCAAGAGTTTTATTCTGATATTGGAGGTTGCAATAAACAGTGTCTATTCTTTCAATTAAAGGGGCAAGCAAGCAAGTTGGACAATAAGATTACAAATCTAAAATTTCTAAAAGGACTACAAACAAATCGGTCGGTTATCAGTTGGGAAAAAAAATCCTTCAAGGGTTTTGTTTAAAAGTGTAAATGGACAAATAACTTGTTTAACTTTGAATAATTTAACATACCAACCAAATCCCGCTCCCTGTCACAGAGTGGAGGCCTACTAGATTTTGAATTTAAACTTTTTGGATAACAGGAATTTGCCTTCAGAGCTACGTATCTACCTGTACATAAAAGGATCGACACTCGAACAGGCTCTTGCAATGCGACACTATGAAAACCTGATTGGTTCAAAGTTACACAGGCATAATGACATTCAAGATAGTAGCAATACATAACAATAATATACTGTTTTCATCACGGAACGCCATGACAAAATAAAAGCCTAAAAACATAATCAGCCTATAATGTTCCCAGTGCTGTGACGTAGGCCTCCACTCTGTGAAAAGGAGCGGGATTTGGTTGGGATGTCACACGTCTTCAAATTAGTTTGGTCTAGAAACAGTTCCAAGAAATTATAGTTCCATAAATCTTCTGGCTTACATATTTTCATCATGAAATGTTCCGAGAAAATCGAGGCCCGTATAATGACAATAATCTAGATCCTTGCTTTCCCATTGGCGAACTTACGTTCATATACAGATAAAGCCGGTAACACAAAGGATCACGCTAGACTGGTATTGGAAGCCAACCCTAGGGAAATTATTGGCTGCGTACTAAATATGGCACATGATTTATAGTATGTGCTAGCCTTAATTCTGTTTAAATTTCACTGATGCGAATATTTTGGGGAGCACATTATGGTTTGGTTACAGTAACCGATATAAATGGGCCACCGAAGCCGCTGTTTTTATTACGTTACTTTGGGATATTACGATAAAAATTTTGAATGTACGACAAATGTTTTTTAATATAGGTTTAGAAGAAGAGCTCTCCATAAGAAAGACCTCGTTCAGGGTAAGACTACCACCGTACCGTAATTTCTGCCATCAAGCAAACCGTTTTAGGGTTCCGTAGTCAACAGAGGAACCCTTAAGTTTCGCCTTGTCCGTTCGTCCGTCTGTCCGCAGCTTAGATCAGAGAGTCCTATTATTAGAAAGCAGTAATTTAGCATGGATATACATATTAGTCACGCTAATAAAGTAGTTAACGATAATCTTTAAAAAAAATCATTTTTTAAGATACCTTCTCTACGTGAAAAGTGGGGATGTTTTATTTTCTCGTCTACCCCTAGGTGTGGGGTATAGTTGGATAGGTCTTTCAAAAATATTGCGGGTTTGTGCAAAAAAAATATCGATTAGGATCCGTTTGTGAAATATTAAGCTTTAAAGTGCTAATTTTTGTTCAAACCCTAACTCAAACTCAAAGCATTTATTTCAATTAAACCATTAACAGGCACTTTTGAATTGTCAAAGAGTCGGTCAGTTAGTTAGAAAGTTGAAGCTAGTTGCCCATTCCAAAACGTAGATCTCTATGGAGAAGTGGCGGTATGGTTAGTCATGTGTCCCACCTCCCTGCCAGCTAAACGATTGGTTTTGGATATGTGAAAGAATTCACGGTAGTATTATACCTTATAACAAAGATAAAAGGAAAACTATCAAAGCTAAGTAGGCTTTAAAAGTTAACGAGTAATATTCGACCAACTTACATTTGCAGTTGGAACGTATGGTAGAAAATGTTTTTCAACTATAATGTTAAGTTTGTTCTTGGAATAAATTTATCCCAAGTACGAAACTCGGACGGACAAATCCGACACGCACTTGTCCAGTTTTTTGTGTGTGCGTTTCGAAGAGTACCTACTACCTACCTTAACAATAGGGATGCTGGTAAAATTCAAGAAACAATAATCTTTTCAACGTTGATATGAATCGGCAATCTTCTTGGTATTGCAATTGCAAGTGATGGTAACCACAATTTCATCAGTCTGACGTGATTGTCTACTGCCAGCCTACAAAGTATCCTCGTTTAGCCTCCTATAAACGGCACATACAGCGTCTTGCCGTACGCCACATCAAGATGGTTGCTATGGAAATAGATTAATGTGGTTTGTGTGAAACGTTCAATACAGCTTCGAAAAATAGTTTCTGTTGTTGATGCTGACGCCAGACAACTGATAGCGGTAAATAAAATAGCCGAGAAATACCTCAAAAGGTTTTTATTTCAAGTTTACTGATATCATGTTTGAACATATCTAACGTAATTAACCAATTACTACAGCTATTCCAAATAAATTTACACAACTCGAACGATTTTTGAAGTAACTATGCTTTAGTATTTTGGCTTACAACTTTACAACAAGCATTTAGTATCACCCATAGATTTTCTAAAAACCCTTCAATATTAACACAACGCAGGCGCAACACATTTAACAATTTTACCATGCATTTGTAAAAAAGGAGACTCACCAATAGATATGAATAAAGTTTTAAACCCAAATAAATATAACGTGCGAAACAAGTATTTTCAATTTTAAACAGTTCGTTCGAATTTACATTACGTACGCCGACGGTTTTGATTACTAATCACTTTTTTCCTAACGTAAAATAAGTCTTAGACAAACTTAATCATAAAATTAATATAAATATAGTAGCTAGTCTACATTCTATGTTAATAAGTAGACAAAAGTTTACTATTACACGTTAATTCGTTCAATGTAAAGTAAGCTTCAATTTGGCAAAGATATCTGTTTACTGTCTACCATAAAATTATATCGCTCTTTCGGGAATTATTCCAGGTAAAGGTTATTTCAAGGTTGAAATAATAGCTACTGATTTGGAATTATAATTGTCGGTAAAGATAGGGATAGAAGTTGTATAAGTTTGCCCGTGGGTGTTGAAATGGCTATATTACTTGTCGTCGTTTTGGCTAAAACCGAGTTCAAAACTGAGAAAAGTGAGGTTACTCATTATTAAGAGCGTTTGCATGACGACCAAGTCAAGTCACTAAGTTATTTTTCAATCCTTGCTCAAAAAGTCGGAAAGCGGAAAATGATTTATTTTTTGTTTTTGACAGTTACCAACGAGCATAAAAAAACGGGAAAGTCTTTATTCATAAGTTAAATAATCGAACATTTTATTTTCCAATATAATAATGTTCTTATTTTTTTAATGGAATGGAACTAAAAGCGACGACCTCTTCGGTAGGATTATATTTATTAAAATGATCTTATTTGTATTGCCAATTATGTGTTGACTGTATTAGACATTACTTAGTTATTATGATATTATATATTCCGACATTGCATGCTTATTGATTTGAATTTATGGCATTATGTATGGTACTATTTTGAAATTGTATAACTTACAACTTATTAATGTTTTTTTTTTATAATAATTTTGCATGCCTGTATTGGTGCAACACAGTGAACTGCGCATTCACTTGACATCTAGAAATGTATGATTATGTACTGTGATGAGCAATAAACATTTTTTTTTTTATTTGAATGTGTGCAATGCATTGCGGCTATAGAAGGAATTAAAAAAAGTAAACTATTTAATATTGTATTGAAATAATTTATTTTTTCGCAATCGTAGTGAAAATTAGAGTGTACACACAGCGCTAAAATCTTATTATAACTCGGTTTCTATTTACTCCCATGCTACCTGGCATATAATGGGTCATTTTAGCCCCTTGTATAACAATTTACTATTGTGTATCAGCGGTGACAAAACAAAAGAGAAACGCGACCATCTATTTACACGGTGCGGCGAATCTAACAATTTAGTTAACTAATCTATTCTGTAAAGATCTTACCGTGAAAACTTAGATGAAGTGAGCTGTCAATAGTGTCAATCCATAGTATCAGAATGACAGAATATTTTTGTAGGAATTCAAAATCTAGCATTGTAATGAGTTAAACGCTAAAGGATCTAGGTATATCAAACGGAATCGAATTTAGATTTGAAGTAGTGGTCATTATATTTTATACAACCATTAGTAGCCATTCGATTTTAAATTTTACAAAGAGTTTTCAATAAATAACAGGGACAAAGCTTAAGCAGGCGAACCTTCGAAACTGTCAAAGAAAAGAGCCAGCTCCTTAATAAAAAGTAAGTACGAGTTTGACTTATTCAGAGAATAGTAATTTTATTCATGTATAGTCGAATAGTAATTTTATGGCTCTATCACCCTAAGGTTGAATGTCACTTACAGTACAACTATTTTCTTAATGTCCCTCGGCAAACTTCGTGCTTCGTCAGTCGTCGGATTTCTATCAGTTGCCTTAGCACTAGGTGCAGACCGGATGCTCTCAATCGACTTGGAAGTACATAGAGTTGTTAGTACTACATACATACATACATAAACTCACGCCTTCTTCCCATGGGGGAAGGCAGAAACTACAGAACGCCACCTGCTACGATCCTTACATACTCCTTTTGCCTCATTTACGTTCATACATCTGGTCATACACGCACGCCGGTTGTGAGTACTATGCACCTGACCTTTCTGAAGAACATCACCAATAAGGTCACTATATGTCTTCCTAGGGCGTCCCCTACCGGCGTTTCCACTCACATCTGCCTTGTGTTAATCGCCCTTCATTCAACCTCTCAACATGACCAAACCATCTTAGCATAGTCTTTTCAATTTTTGCCACTAAATCTTAGTACTCTTTTAACTTAATGTAATAATTTACTGGTAGAAATCAGATGACTGACGAAACACGAAGTTTGCCGAGGGACATTAAGAAAATAGTTGTACTGCACACGTCATAAAACGACAAGGTCTATTTGTCTATGTGACAGTAAAGTACATAGATAGTTTCAACCTACATAGGGTGGCAGGGATAGCGACGCACAAACTGTAACCATGAATCCAGCACATGATTCTAGATCGCCTAGCGTAGAAAAATATCGACGGTTATTAAAAGTATTGCACTTTTCTATGAAATAGCAGTTTATTTTTTACTAACCGACAAAAAAATTCAGAGCAGCGTCTTCCAGAATCGTGTACTGAATCCATCGATGTCCCTGCCACCATGTATACCCTTATTTGTCTCTCATTCTGTAGCTTGCTGTAATGATTACTATCAGTCCGACCATCGAGAGTTTGCGTTCTTGACACCTGTCAGTTTCATACAAACGAATACGTGTTTTGCGAATTCGATCTTTATTAGTTACTAGAAGGTCTACTGTGTACTAAGTGAGCAGTGGTGGCCTAGTCGGCCAAGGCAGGCGCTTTACTTTGTGTAAATAATTTCATCACCACTGCTCTCAAAACGGTGAAGGAAAACATCGTGAGGAAACCGGCATGTCCTAGAACCAAAAAATCGAAGACATGTGACATCTACCAACCCGCACTGGGCCCGCGTGGTAGATTACAGCCCATTCCCTCTCAAAGAGAGGAGGCCTGTGTCCCAGCAGTGGGAACATTATAGGCTGATTATGAGAAGGTCTACTCCCTAAGTACGAAGTCCGTAGTTTCAGACGAAGTTACGGGCGTTTTAATTCGGTTACACTTTCGGACATATGATTAGATCGGGGTCCGAACTAAGAATGGATAACAAAACGATTTGACAATTGTCCCTACTCCCGCTGTGTGTTTTCCCGTTCGAAAAATTGAATTATACACTTGTTTTGACTGATCAACTACTTTCGGATGGGCCCATATCTTCGTTGACGGACTTAGTGAGTAGACCCCCAAGAACGCAATCTCTCGACGGCCGGACTGTTTATACATATAATTTACATATTTAACACGTGCTATTAAAAGTCGACCATTTATAACGGGGATCGGAACTGTTTCTCCTAAACACAGGTAACTTTGTAATCTATCTAGAAGAATAGTTCGACACCCACTAACTAGATTAAGAAACTTTATGCTTCTGTTTTCTACATTACCTTGCCATGTAATCTACTCCTAGTTGAACAATAAATCTTATTATATTATTAAACAGTACTTAAAAATTCCATGATTTCAACCTTAGATAGTGAAGTTGAATTCGACAAACGTATTAAAGCAATTTCGAGGTCGACTATATCTACGTTTAACGTGTATTTTCCCGTATTACATATTTATTTATTTAACCATTTATGTACACACATATATAAACAGACAAGAAGAAAGGAACAGAATAAAAACTTTTTTACAAAAAAACAACCGACTTCCAAAAAAAACACTAAAAGACGTGAAAAATAATTTTAATTTCGGAAGTCGGTGCCTTTGGTTTTGTATTTTCGTGTTTGGCCACCGACTTCCGAAATTAAAATTATTTTTCACGTCTTTTAGTGTTTTTTTTGGAAGTCGGTTGTTTTTTTGTAAAAAAGTTTTTATTTTTCACTTTTTAGTTGCGGTACCTACCCCACACAAATTCGTATACCACTACTTGGTGTGTAAATAACAGTGACAGGAAATTATTAACACATCATCCATATAAACTAAGTGGAAAAAATCTGCAGTATTAAGGATAACTCAAAAACTACTGGTCAGACCTTGATCAAATTTAAATGGGACCACATGTGAAGCACCACCTATCAAATAAAAAAAGAATCATCCAAATCGGTTCACCCAGAAAAAAGTTATGAGCTAACACACATAAAAAAAAAAAAAAAAAAAAAAAAAAAAAAAAAACATACAGACGAATTGAGAACCTCCTCCTTTTTGTGAAGTCGGTTAAAAATAGATACAAAGGTGATGCTTACTTCTAAAGAAATCTCTTCCAGCATACCTGCGATAGGAGAGTATATTTATTAAAGAGATGAAGACAACGTGTGTAAGAGTAGAAGGGAAAACAAAATACATAAAATCTAAAATAATTTTCTAATTTAAATATAAACATACAATAAGAGAATATACTAACAACATTTAATTTCTCTTAAAATAATTATTCAAAATACGAATACGAAAACCAAAGCTTTACCACTGCACAACCCTACAAATTCCGCACCTAACCCTAAAATGTAACCAAAAGAAAAAAATACAAAAATTTCTATTTGCCCCTTCGTATTTTATTCAGCACTTTTATAGATCCCGCCGGAAGGGTCGAAGTCCAGGGTCCGAATTCTATAATTACATCCTAAAGGGCCCAAGTCCATAGGCCCCTCTTTTTACATATTCATAGGGGAAATTGACTTCCGGTTTGGGCCAAAAAGAAATCGGTCAACAAATCCAGTAAAAAGTTTTGTAACCTTTTGTGTTTTCAGAGTAGATGCTTACGTACTATTGATCTTTTTATTTGTACTTTTTATCTGCGAGTTCATTTGCAAGATTGTATAAAGTAGATTTATTTATGATCGTTAATTGTGTTGACAAAATAAATGCACTTAAATAATCATTTATTTATTTAAGATTGTTATTCTCTACCTTTAATTATTTCACTGATCATTCATTCTTATTATATATTTTTTTTTTTTTTGTTTCTTAATGCAACCTTAGTTAAGTATTACTGCATTGCTATGATGGTCCAAATCACAGGCATCTAGCCGCGGGAGCGCCCTGGTGACCTGTAATACAGGTTTTTATATAAACCTACTTCAGGCACCAGTCTCTCACAAAGTTAGCTCCTTGTTCGTGTACCTACTATTTTCGAATATTAACTGTAAGTACATAACTTGTGTAGAGAAAATAAACGTTTATATTATATTATTATTATTCTATATCTGAACAAAATTGTGTTGATTTAATTATTTTTTTGCTAACGATGTTTACGTGATTTCCATAATAATTGTAATAAAAGCTTGTGGGTGGGAATAATTGCGTAACTCACAATCCCAATACTATTCAACAATTCAACAATACTCTTTGTGTTATTTTTTACGCTGTCGAGGAGATGATCATTTAAATGTGTGAAGTAAGGGATAAGGAAACCCTTCAAAATTGATCGGGTTATGCAAAAAGGGTGCGGCTTTCCAAAGTTACAATTGGTTCCTGAGTTATTATTAGTTCCTAAATCAGTGGTAGGTACTTCCCAGGCTCATATAAAAACAAATCCTCATATATTTTCACGAAATGGTCTTATTTGCAGCAAATACAATTTCAAGAGCTACATAATATTGATGTTTTAATTTGGTAATTATTTGATCACTATAGCCGCAATTTGTAAAAAACATACGAAATTTAGAATTTTGCGGGCTACATTGACGTATCCTCCTTAAGAAACAAGTCCCAAATGACCAACACGACTCTTATCAGCTTTAATAAATCACTCAGATCAAAATAAAGTCCAATATTATTTGTATTACATCTTAGAATCTGACATCCCTCCTGTCAAAACAAGTGACGCCGGTACAATCTCGTGAGAGGAACTTTATCAACGTCGTCATATTCAAGGAAGAATTCCATGGAGAGTTGTAGTTCACTATGGTTTGATATGGCTTTATTGCTACTAATTAGTGACAATAGATGTAATTAAGCTGGCTCTACTATTACTCGAGTTAATCTACACCATACTTACGTAACACACTATCAATCATAATCTGAGTCATTTTAAAGGATATTCCTAATCCATTGATTCATATGTTCAAAAATTTGTCGCCGCAACAACGTAAATAACGCAATGAATGTTGTTGAACTGACAAAAGCCATTTCTACTGTTAGTGTGTTACACAATTACCCCGCTGTTCTCTTGATCAGAATGTCAAAACAACTGAAAAGGCTCTATTAGACATTCAGTTTTCAACAAAAATCTGATTATGTAATCTCTATACTATTAGGCGCGCTAGCACCACTCAATATTTCTTTGTCAACTTCAAATGATTAACAGAAACAGAACGATGTCTTATATTTGTTAGTTTTAAAAGCATTTGGGGATTTGTGGTGATAGTGGGCCTTGGAAGCTGGTTAATTTTACTAGACCTACTCTTTTCTCTTGATAGACAACCGACGAGTATTGATTCAACATTCAGTATCTCTTAAACATGATAATATATTATGTATAATATGATCTGTGTTATCGTGTCGACATTGGCTTTCGGCATTGGCGTTAACTATGTAAATAAAATCCTCTTTATCTTTGAAATCTCATGTTACCAGTTTTAATCGGTTGCCAAAAATAAATAACAACCAATTACTTAAGGCGGTACCCTGACCAAAACCTTGCCAAAGTGCGTTATTCAGAGGCTATTAACTCATTCATTATGGGTAATAAACTACATCTAAAAGCACATTATTAATGTTCGATATCCTATCATCACATTGCACGTTCTTATTTGAAAGAAAGAAAGAAAGAAAGAAAGAAAGAACATCAATGACATTCTATTAATTTGAGGATTACACTAATGGATAGATAATTTAAAAATCTAAATAATTCACGTTTTATTTTATTTCAAAACATCCCTTGTCTTTTTTAATTTAATTTATTTTTTTATTTTTGGGAGTTCTATGATAAATGAGCGTACGCAGGGAGCGAGACAGAGCGAGACAGCAACGGGACAGAGAAGGACCGAACGCTCAAGGTCGTTTGGTCAGGGAAGCGCCTTAAGTTGTTGACAAGATATGTATCAACAGATTAAATTATTTCACAGAAATACGCACATTTATTTTTCTTACTTTGATTACCAGAACAGCAATCAACTACTGTCAGCAACATTAAGAATTTAAGATTTGTAAAGGCATAAATCTGCAAACGTAGGTAAGGTGCCCTCGGGCTAGGTGGAGCGACAATCTTCGCTGGATGGCTGATAGCAGCTAGATGAGAGTTGCCGTACATCGAGCTGAATGGCGTGCAATTGAAGAGATTATTGTGAATGTGAGGACTATGTGGGTCATTGCTTTTTTTTCTCAGTTAATTTTAATGACCTGGCAGTTTGAGTAATTTATGCGACCTATCCAAGTGTCCTTTCTTTGGTATTATTTGTCGAATCGTTGAGCTCCTTAAGTCCTGACTTCCTGAGTTGAGCTGCACGATTATTGACAAATGCGTGCACTGACTGGACATGTCCACTCAATCTGCGTGGTTTTTCCTCAAAAGACCATTTCAGACACAACTCTACATGGTCTTCACATGATCTGACCAAGATTATGTCTGGAGTTTAAAAGAGACTGTGTGACCTCTGAGTTTGTTTCGACCTTTCTTCTCAGAGTAGTCAGATAGGAAACGCCGACCTCATCTAGTTTAAAAAATATGATTGACGTGTAAAAGTGTTTGTACAAACCTACTTACAGAAATAAAATCATTTATCATATTGGGTTTCGACCTTAAAAGGCAAAAGGAACCTCTTAAAGATCACTGTATGTCCGTCTGTCACTTTTCAAGATATCTACAGTATATGCAACGTAGGAATTTGAATTTTGGCGTAATCTTAGATCTCAGTGACGCGCACACAGATCGCCAGTAAAATCCATTTTTTTTTATACCAGGAAAATAAAAGAGTTTCTTACAATACCTTCTCTTGTTTTTTCGTATTGGTAATCTTTTGGCTTTATCATCACTGTTTTAGAAGCAGTGAAGGAAAACATTGGGGTTCTTAATTTGCTCTTGAGTGAAGGTGTTTACCGATGCATTCAAGACCTTGGAGATAAAGTTGAAATGTCACATGTCAACTACACCGTTCAACACGGAAAATAATGATTTAATACAATCTATGAAGTTTTTATTAATTCTGGTGAAGCCTTTTCTTAGAACTAATTTTAATAATTAAGTTTATAAACCTACTCCACTACTTCCTTAATGATTTGCGAGTTCTTAAGGCAAAATTTACAGACCGCATTTTGACTTTACTTTTAACGTCGCATACGAATATAAGGTTCACATTATCGAAATGCTTACTTTACTTTGCGTCAAGTCAAAGTGTGGTCTATGAAAGTTGTGTGCAGTGTTACTTCTATGAGTTTTACACATTACGTCTATTATTATAATAAATAATAATCACAAAATTTCTTTATTCGGACAACAAAGATCGTAATATTCTTATTATAAATGAGTTTGAGTTTAAAGCATTTTGCACAGAAGATGACCAAGTAAGGGGTACAAGTTTCTCACCTGGCCATCAGCTCCACAAAATGCCTCAAAATGGGAGAATAGATATATCTGTCTGCCACTGTTTTCAGAATGCTGTTGCTACTGGCCCGCGTTCTAGTTACTAACGATGCGACTTTTTTCGAATGACCGCATGGCAGCAGTCAGTCCGATTCTGTGCAAACATCTCCGACGCACTACAGAAACGGGGCAGTCTCAAGAGCATACTGAATCATTCATTCATTCATTATGCTAATCTTCCCAATTTATTAAATTAATTATCGAAGTCAAAGTAAAATCATTTATTTCAAATAGAAGGCACTTATGAACGTCAAAATTTACAAAAAAATAGAATTGATTCTAGTTGCCCCTTCCAAAAGGTAGTTCGTGTGGATAAGAATGGACAAGAAACTCCACCTTTACTCTTTTAAAAATGTTTTACAATATGATGTATAGGTATACATTAGTTATATAATTATATGTAAAGTCGATGCACCTAGAATAAAATTACTATACCACAATAGGTAAAAAAAAAAAAATATAACGCAATGACAGGTAAATCAATTATAAGATAGATACTAATAAGATAATAATGGTAATTATAAGATATCATTAGATAATACCATGAAGTATTGATTAGCAATATTAAGCCTAAACAGCATTTGCTTCGGTTTGCATGACCAATTCTCGTAAGGTCCATTATCGACCTGACCAACAATTTCCGGAGAGACACAAAATAAAAAAATAAAACAATGGGGCAGATTTTTTATGAATTTATTTACCAGATTAGTTAACAGGAACTTATCAGGAAGTATAAATACGCTTTAATATTTATAGAACCTACAATATTGTTGTTGTTTGCGCGTGAAAGATTATCCGCGTTAAAAATATCTTATCTATCAAGTTGGCAGGCGTAGCCCCTTTTTTTAAACATTTATAATACTTACATAATTTATAATTGGAATAATGAAGTTTGAATTAAGTTGACGCCTAAAAAAAAAACATCAAATTTGTTTGATACTCTGAGCCTTGATACCTTACTCCTTGCCAAAAAGGGCTTATTTTGCTACAGTTACCGAATCTTCGTCGAATTTATACAAATCAACACAAAGCTACAGATTCTTTATTTCCGAAGATACCTTGTAGACGAAAAGCGTCTGTTAGCAGCTACAAAATCTCCCTACCACTTTTCATAAATCATAGTCAAGCTTCAGGAGGCATTCAGGAGTTCTGCTATAAACAAGAGTATCATACCTTTTTAAAGAAATAGAAAAACAAGGATTTTGCACTCTGAACGCACGGCACCGCGGCGCCATATGCCCGCGCGTCTGCGCCAGTGCGCCGCAGACGTCAAGCTCGCGTCACCAAGTAGGTACATGACAGATTTTTTATTTATTATCGTTTTATTTTGGGATTTTTTTGTTGGTGTCAATAATTATTTACACGTTCAGGCGGAGCGCGTGAGTGTGAGGCAATCGTTGCACCCTCACGCCCCTAGTCGCCGCAGGAGGAGACACCCTGGGCGTCGGGGGTCGATAGCCGATTCCAGGCCATCGCAAGCGGGGGCTTGCGGACGGCGAGCAATGGGTAGCAGGACCAGGCCCGGGTCGGTGGTGCGTTGTGTGCCACGCGCGCCTCAAAGAGTTGTCAGCACCATTGACGGGGTCCGATAGGGCCGATGCCTGCTGGGGTCGCGGATTGTTTGAAAGAGTTACCGTGGCCCTAGCGCACAAGCAACTGAAGGAATACGGGTCAGTAGAGAGCGGAAGAAGTTATTTGAGGATTTCCCAAATAAATCAAAAATTAGCTTTCCTTAATTCATCGACGATAAAATTAAAAACATCAACGACATTTTGGACCGAGTATCCAAAATAAATTTATATTCGGCATTCACTCCAATTATATACTATTGTTTTGGCCCAAATTCTATATATTTTCTACGCTCTTCCCCTTTATGGAAGCAGCCACGGCTCTGACAAAATTTACCAAATTATTAACACCCATTTTGTGGCTTTGGACGACCGAGCGTGGCTTTAAACCACACTACTCATCCGTTTCGGTGGCCAAGGCGACCGTAAAATTACTAGTATTAGCTTACTTATTTAGTTCCTGGTCTCTGTCCACAGCACTGAAAAGTGGACCGGGACAATTTTATTCCCTTCCCTGGTTGACTCTGAAGTGCCGTGCTTGACCGATGCGAGGAATGCCTGGAAAATGGCTTGTCTGGATTCAGATCGGCCCGTGAACCCATTTTCCCAGAGACAGTGGGATGAGCCGCTCTGCAGGGTGGTACGAAATAATCTTATTAATACGTCCACCAGTACTGCTGGGCGTGCCCGCCTTCTGATACTTTCTCCTCCCGTTTTTAAATACTTGTACATACTCGTATTATTATTGTAGTATTAGACTGTTAGCTTTTAAATTAGGTAAATCTATATATATAAAAATTAACCTCTATTTCCCTTGGTCATCGCATCACGCGTGAACGGTTGGAACAATTTCGCTAATTCTTTTTTGTTGTGTTAATTATTGTCAGTAGAAGATTTTTATGAAAGAAAAAATTAAGGAAGTTGAGCGGAACATTAGAAAATTTCAGAAAACTTAACGCCAATATTAATTTTACATAACTGTCAGTTGTTTGAAATAACTGTCAGCGATTGACGGAATGCGCGCTGCAAATATCGTTTAACACAGATGGATCGGTTCATAAATGAGTCGATAGTTTTAGTTTTAGTCAATAGTAAAACCAAACGACATAATGACATTCATAGTTAAGACAGGACAACGACTGTCGGGTCAGCTAGTAAAATATAATTCTTAAAAAAATACGTAATTTTTTTGTAAGGAAATCCGAATCAAAAATACATGCACAAACACACGCCTTATTCCCTGGGGGTCGGAAGAAATAAAGGAACGCGCGCGCGATATTTAGTTACATACACCTTTAGCTTTGACAACGTTTATTCATCTTGTCATACACCCGTGCCAATTACGTCTAAGTAGTACTCCGCAATAACACAGAACCTTGCCAATGCAATGTACAGCAGAGATCCATAATTCAATTAGAAAAGAGCTGATTATCTTAAATATATACACAGATTTTCATGAAAAATAGCTAAGAACCATCCTGGTTAAACCAGATTTACATAAAACGCATTGAAATTCGAACAGGCGTTAGGGAGCAACGGAGCCACAGACAGACACACAAACAGACCGACATAGGCATCAAACTTATAACACCGTTCTGTTTACGTGAGGGGTTAAAAATAGGCGCACTCACACATAGACGACGATCTCAGTCTATCTCAGCAGAATGCCAGTCGCGAGTGCGCTTGCACTCGCTGTACGTGAAGCGTGTCTGTGTCATCTGCCTGCCTTTTCCTAACTATGTTGGAGTCGGCTTCCAGTCTAACCGGATGCAGCCGAATACCTTTACATGGACCGACTGCCTATCTGACCTCCACAACCCACTTTCTGGGTAATCGGACAATACCCCTAGGTAAGACTGGTTGTCACACTTTCGGGCTTCTGAATACCCGAAACAGCTATCAAAGATCTCAAAATGACGGCTGGGACCAACGTACAACGTGCTTTCCGAGGCAGACAGGGGGCTAGATATGTCATGAATGATCATCTATCCACGTACCGACCTCGGCAAGCGTAGCTTAACCTTTGAGTGATACGTGCGGCTGTTATTATTTAGTCACGAAAAACCCCAACGAAAATCTGCCTATCAATTTAAAATTAATTACCTTCCCCATTTAACCAACTGTTGACAAGCCGGTCAACCATTATTATAATTATTGAATATTCATCTTACAGATAACCCGTCTGATTGAATAAATGATACGTTCTCCAATCACCAAGAAGCATTAATATGTAGCCTCAGGCCGATGAATCAATTTAAAATTATTGTAGAAATTATGTAATGTTGTATAGTATTTTTTCCACTAAGCATATATAGATGATGTGTTAATAACTTCCTGTCACTGTTATTTACATATCAAGTAGCGGTATACGAATTTGTGTGGGGTAGGTACCACAACCAAAAAGTGAAAAATAAAAACTTTTTTGCAAAAAAACCACCGACATCTAAAAAAACACAAAAAAAACATGGAAATAACTTTAATTTCGGAAGTCGGTGGCAAAAAACGAAAATACAAAATAACTTAACTTACAGTAGTTTGTAGTTTGTTAATTCTATTTCGAACCTTATCATCAGAGTATGTAATATACGACTGCATATAATCAACATTACTTTGATAATTAGCAAGGAGTACATTAACCTTAGTCGTCAAGCAAAAATCTTCATGATCTTAGTGCAAATAAGAATTCAGCCTCGAGACTTGTGGGTGTTTATATAATGTTTAAATAATATTAAAATACGTCTAATGTCTAAGAGTGAGCACCGGTGAATCAGTCTAGATGACGGCAATCCTGAGCAGATACATACACTAAACTAAGATAAGTATTCGAGTGTCCGTTACCGCGACCTTCAAACTGCGTCTGTCAAAATAGTGCGCAATTTATTTTGCAGCGAATATATTAGTAAAGTTCAGATTTGATCAAGGCAATAAGGAAGAAATCCACCTATTTTTAATAAGGTTGCTGTTGCTTTCGACTTCGTCTGTGTGTATCAGTTTTAATTTTAAAAGACCTTTTTTGAAAAAAAAAACGACTTAAAAAAAAAAACAAAAAATTTAAAAATCATATTAATTTCGGAAGTCAGCGTCTTTTTTTTATATTTCCGTTTTTTACCACTGACTTCCGAAATTAAAGTTATTTTCACTTTTAGTGCTTTTTTTGGCAGTCGGTTGTTTTTACTTGTAAAAATGTTTTTACCCATAATATTACTAGTTGTTTCCCGCGACTTCGTCTGCAATCCACGATGAAAAGTAGCCTATGTCCTTATCTAGGTCATGATCTATCTGTGTGCCAAATTTAGAAAGAAATAGGGGTTAAATTTAAGGCTGCAGAAACGCCGACCTCATCTAGTTTAAAAAATATGATTGACGTCTAAAAGTGTTTGTACAAACCTAGTTACAGAAATAAAATCATTTATCATTTAAGGTTTCGACCTTAAAAGGCAAAAGGAACCTCTTAAATATCACTGTCTGTCCGTCTGTCACTTTTCGAGATATATACAGTATATGCAACGTAGGAATTTGGATTTTGGTGTAATCTTAGGTCTCAGTGACGCGCACACAGATCGCCAGTAAAATTCATTTTTTTTAAACCAGGAAAATACAAGAGTTTCTTACAATTCCTTCTCATGTTTTTTCCTATTGGTAATCTTTCGACTTTATCAACTCTGTTTTAGAAGCGGTAAAGGAAAACACCGGAGTTCTTAATTTGCTCTTGAGTGAAGGTGTTTACCGATGCATTCAAGACCTTGGAGATAAATTTGAAATGTCATATGTCAACTACACCGTTCAACCCGGAAAATAATGATTTAATAAAGTTTATAAAGTTTTTATTAATTCTGGTGAAGCCTTTTCTTAGAACTAATTTTAATAATTAAGTTTATTAACCTACTCCACTACTTCCTTAATGATTTGCGAGTTCTTAAGGCAAAATTTACAGACCGCATTTTGAATTTACTTTTAACGTCGCATACGAATATAAGGTTCACATTATCGAAATGCTTACTTTACTTTGCGTCAAGTCAAAGTGTGGTCTATGAAAGTTGTGTGCAGTGTTACTTCTATGAGTTTTACACATTACGTCTATTATTATAATAAATAATAATCATAAAATTTCTTTATTCGGACAACAAAGATCGTAATATTCTTATTATAAATGAGTTTGAGTTTAAAGCATTTTGCACAGAAGATGACCAAGTAAGGGGTACAAGTTTCTCACCTGGCCATCAGCTCCACAAAATGCCTCAAAATGGGAGAATAGATATATCTGTCTGCCACTGTTTTCAGAATGCTGTTGCTACTGGCCCGCGTTCTAGTTAAAAAAAAAAAAAAAAAAAAAATTTTATTCACAAACTTTTTTACAAAAATCCTATGAAAACCCTGACTTCTGAGCTAGGTAAAAACCTGTATTACAGAAGTCAGTGCCCTCTCCCACTTTCTACTTTATACAAATTGCGAATAAAAAATATAAAAAAGAGAAAAAAAAAAAACAAATAAGATGAAACAAATCAAATAAGTGATGGGTTAGGTTTACTCATGTTGTGTTTATGCATGTAGATAAAGTGTTTGTGTGTACATGTGTGTGCGAGTGTGTGAGGGTGTGTGTGTGTGTGTGATGGATGTTAGATGTAGGTGAGGTATGTGGTAGTATGGAATATTAATCTGTGAGCAATAACATTTCTGTTTGGTCGTAGTTTAATTGAAGTAGCCAGTTCTTAGTTTTCATTTTTGTTTCTCGAACAGTAAGTGGATGAATGTTTATTATTTTATTTATTTTATTGTATAAGTAGGATGACCTATAAGATTGCTGTCGTCTAGCCGTAGCTGTCCGACATCTGACAGGTAAGCATACGTTAGTAATAACCCGTTTTCTCTTATACACATTTACGTCACAGGGGGTTTGCTTGTGCTTTTTTAATATAATTTGGGATATATATAATTGTCTAACTGTTAACAATTCGCAATTTTCATATAATTGTTTAGTCGGATATCTGAAGGGTTTAAAAGTCATTACTTTCAATAATGACCTTTGAGCCCTTTCTAATTGCATCATGTGGGTTTTACAGGCACCACCCCAGACCCCTACACAATAGCCAAGTATGGATTGAGCTAAAGCATAATATATATTACGTAGAAGAGGGAATTCCGCGGCGTGCCTAAGCTTTTTGAAAGCCCAGATTAGCTTCCTAGTGCGACCCGTAACAAGACTTATATGGGGTTCCCAACTTAGTCTCTCATCTAAGATAACACCTAAGTATTTGACCTGTGTAACTTTATTAATAAAAAGACAAGAACAGCCATTACTATTAGGATAATTACAAGAATGAACTTTAATATTAACGTTTTTAAGGTTAGTTTTGGAAAATGAAAATTGCATGAATGAAGTTTTAGATACATTGAGAGTAAGGAGATTGGCTCCGAGCCATTGGCCAAGTCGATGGAGGCCGTCCTCGGCAATGCGACGTACCTCATCCCAAGTCTCTCCATGGAATATTACGGCTGTATCGTCAGCATACGTAAATATTTTACCGTTGCAGAGTGGTTGAAGACATAGGTCATTGATGTACACCAGGAAGAGACTTGGGCCAAGTATACTGCCCTGAGGAACGCCATAGACAACATTTGCATCAGAGCTAACATAGTTTCCAATCTTTACCTGCTGTCTACGGTTACACAAAAAGTCCCCAAACATTTTTAGGGCAGTTCCTCTTACGCCAATGACATCTAGCTTGTTCACAAGTGCTGAAATCGAGACTGTGTCGAATGCTTTGGCTAAATCAAGGAAAACTCCTATACACTTTTGATTTCCGTCAACTTTAGATGATACAAAATCAGTAAGCTGACTAACTGCATCATCGGTGCTTTTGGACGCCCTGAAGCCAAATTGAGTGTTAGCCAAAATATGTTTACTTTCAAGAAATTGAATGAGTCTGCTATTAAGTGTTTTTTCTAATAGTTTTGAGAGCGCAGACAATACAGAGATAGGCCTATAATTCGACACATCGTCTCGATTCCCGCCCTTGTGCACAGGAGTAATGAGAGCTCTCTTAAACACATCCGGGAAGATACCTTGAGCATAGCAAAGTTCAAAGAGGTAAGTGAGAGGAGGGACTATAATATTTTTACACAGTTTAAGTAACTGAACTGGAATAGCGTCCCAGCCAGTAGCACAGTTATTTTTAAGGTTTAATATTAATGCTTCAATTTCAGCTTCATCCGGCGGTAAGAGAACAATAGAATTAAGGTTACGAGGGACTATAAAACTGTAAATAGGGTTATGCGTAGGAGTAATGGCATCGGCAAGCTGCTTACCTATTTGTGAAAAATATTCATTGATTTTATTAATATTGTTAGAATTAGAATTTAATAAGCCATCTGCAGTTGATTTAACATCAGTATAGTTAATTATGGACTTTATTGCTTTCCACGAATCTTTGGGAGTTTTGGCGTTTTGGAGTAAGGTCTTTTCATAAGTGGTTTTCAATTTTCTTAACAGAGAATTACAATAATTCCGATAACGTTTAAACGTTGTTTCTAAGGTGTAGTTAGTAGGGCTCTTTTTGTGTTGTTTATGGAGTCGGTCCCTATGTCTAATACAGCGCAAAAGCCCACTTGTAATCCAGGGTTTAAGGATTCTTTTTTTACAAGTTGTTTGGTAGACTTTAGTATTCGCTTTTATAATGTTTGATAGTTTATCTACCAAAGCAGTGGCGGCAGCATTTGCATCAGGAATAGACTTAATAAAGGAGAAATCGAGAGTCTCTATTTGACTAACACACGTTTGTATGTCTAATTTTTTTGCACTACAATTTTTGTTCATAATTCTACGTGTGGAAATGCTTAATGAGACAATCACTGGAAAATGATCTGTTATACAGGAATCAATGACACATACAGTTGCAGGACAAATAGTTTTCATCATGGCGTGGTCGAGGCAGTTGAGCATTCTGGTGGGATAAGTATGAGCAGGCAATAAGCCAATTTCTGCCATTAAGTTCAGATACGATGCGCTGCATCTGTCTGTGTTATTAATTTTAATATCAATATTGATGTCTCCGATCAGTAATACATTATTCTTAGAATTTAAAGGGCGCAAAATATTATCTAACGAGTCTAGGAAACTATCTATACAATGTATAGACGGCGACCTGTATACGGCCAGTATAGATATATCGGGTTCAATTTGTAATAACAAAAAGTTAGCACCCGGATAGTCCGGCTCCACTACAGAACACTTAATTGATTTCCTTACGTAAATTACGATACCGTCGCTTTTGTTTAAATAATTTTTAGAAATATATGTGTTATAGTTATCAATAGATGGGACATTTTTATTTGCGTGCAGCCAACACTCAGTTAAAATAATGACGTCATTTTCAAATGCTAGACTGTGTAATAGTACTAATAGATTGTCTAAGTTTTTAGATATGCTACGAATGTTTAAGGAAAAAATATTCAGCGACTTGTTGTTATTACCAATGAGAGTATTACACGTCAACGTGTCGCAATTATAAGCAGACGCAATGGCTATATTATCCAATTCAGTAGAAGTATCAATGATTGAATGAGTCATTGTGTAAGTAAACAAAACGCTGTCGCAGTAAAATTATGAACCAAGAAAATATCAATACCTGCTGTGCGATGACCACAAACAATATACTCCCCGTACATTGTGTTGTGTATACATATCGATGTAAAAATATCCATTTTGTGTTTGTTGTGAGTGTACGAGTGAGTATGATGTTTGAAATATAGTGATTGGTGTAAAAGGTTATTAGGGATTGAATACAAAGTGTAATAATTATATAATAAGTGTAAGGTAGGTATCCCAGTACATATGTATATAGATGTAAAACATTTATTTTTTGCTCATTGTTGGTGTGCGAGTGATTAATCGGTTTGAGGTATAGTTTTGTGTGTAAAAATTTCACATAGAGTAAATACAAAGTGTAATAGTTATATAACAAAGTAAAGACAAACAGAGAAGTACAATAACAAATTCCTAGTCACTTATGTAGTCGAAGAATGTCTAAGTCTTCTTCCTTGCGTATTGGAACTTGCTTCCCACCCTCAGCTTGTCGGAGATATATTTTACCGTATGACGTCCAACAGTACTTAAAGGCATTGTCTTTGGCAAATGTTCGCGAGAGATAATATAAACGCTGCGCCTTCAAGGTTAACTTTTCAGCTACATAGACTGGTTTTGCAGGACCCGCTAGCTTTAAATGAGTTGTGTTCAATTTACATGCTTTGTTCTTAATATTAAATTGCCGTACTCCCTTTATTATAGTTTCCTTGGTGGCAGCGCTTGAGAACTCGACGATAATTTGTGACGATGACGGGTCATCTTTTTTGTTGATGCGAAACACATCTTTAATATCCTGATTTTGGATCGGCGTGTTAAGGGCAGTAGCCGTTGACTTCACAAGCTCACGCGCAAGTTACTAACGATGCGACTTTTTTCGAATGACCGCATGGCAGCAGTCAGTCCGATTCTGTGCAAACATCTCCGACGCACTACAGAAACGGGGCAGTCTCAAGAGCATACTGAATCATTCATTCATTCATTATGCTAATCTTCCCAATTTATTAAATTAATTATCGAAGTCAAAGTAAAATCATTTATTTCAAATAGAAGGCACTTATGAACGTCAAAATTTACAAAAAAATAGAATTGATTCTAGTTGCCCCTTCCAAAAGGTAGTTCGTGTGGATAAGAATGGACAAGAAACTCCACCTTTACTCTTTTAAAAATGTTTTACAATATGATGTATAGGTATACATTAGTTATATAATTATATGTAAAGTCGATGCACCTAGAATAAAATTACTATACCACAATAGGTAAAAAAAAAAAATATAACGCAATGACAGGTAAATCAATTATAAGATAGATACTAATAAGATAATAATGGTAATTATAAGATATCATTAGGTAATACCATGAAGTATTGATTAGCAATATTAAGCCTAAACAGCATTTGCTTCGGTTTGCATGACCAATTCTCGTAAGGTCCATTATCGACCTGACCAACAATTTCCGGAGAGACACAAAATAAAAAAATAAAACAATGGGGCAGATTTTTTATGAATTTATTTACCAGATTAGTTAACAGGAACTTATCAGGAAGTATAAACACGCTTTAATATTTATAGAACCTACAATATTGTTGTTGTTTGCGCGTGAAAGATTATCCGCCTTAAAAATATCTTATCTATCAAGTTGGCAGGCGTAGCCCCTTTTTTTAAACATTTATAATACTTACATAATTTATAATTGGAATAATGAAGTTTGAATTAAGTTGACGCCTAAAAAAAAAACATCAAATTTGTTTGATACTCTGAGCCTTGATACCTTACTCCTTGCCAAAAAGGGCTTATTTTGCTACAGTTACCGAATCTTCGTCGAATTTATACAAATCAACACAAAGCTACAGATTCTTTATTTCCGAAGATACCTTGTAGACGAAAAGCGTCTGTTAGCAGCTACAAAATCTCCCTACCACTTTTCATAAATCATAGTCAAGCTTCAGGAGGCATTCAGGAGTTCTGCTATAAACAAGAGTATCATACCTTTTTAAAGAAATAGAAAAACAAGGATTTTGCACTCTGAACGCACGGCACCGCGGCGCCATATGCCCGCGCGTCTGCGCCAGTGCGCCGCAGACGTCAAGCTCGCGTCACCAAGTAGGTACATGACAGATTTTTTATTTATTATCGTTTTATTTTGGGATTTTTTTGTTGGTGTCAATAATTATTTACACGTTCAGGCGGAGCGCGTGAGTGTGAGGCAATCGTTGCACCCTCACGCCCCTAGTCGCCGCAGGAGGAGACACCCTGGGCGTCGGGGGTCGATAGCCGATTCCAGGCCATCGCAAGCGGGGGCTTGCGGACGGCGAGCAATGGGTAGCAGGACCAGGCCCGGGTCGGTGGTGCGTTGTGTGCCACGCGCGCCTCAAAGAGTTGTCAGCACCATTGACGGGGTCCGATAGGGCCGATGCCTGCTGGGGTCGCGGATTGTTTGAAAGAGTTACCGTGGCCCTAGCGCACAAGCAACTGAAGGAATACGGGTCAGTAGAGAGCGGAAGAAGTTATTTGAGGATTTCCCAAATAAATCAAAAATTAGCTTTCCTTAATTCATCGACGATAAAATTAAAAACATCAACGACATTTTGGACCGAGTATCCAAAATAAATTTATATTCGGCATTCACTCCAATTATATACTATTGTTTTGGCCCAAATTCTATATATTTTCTACGCTCTTCCCCTTTATGGAAGCAGCCACGGCTCTGACAAAATTTACCAAATTATTAACACCCATTTTGTGGCTTTGGACGACCGAGCGTGGCTTTAAACCACACTACTCATCCGTTTCGGTGGCCAAGGCGACCGTAAAATTACTAGTATTAGCTTACTTATTTAGTTCCTGGTCTCTGTCCACAGCACTGAAAAGTGGACCGGGACAATTTTATTCCCTTCCCTGGTTGACTCTGAAGTGCCGTGCTTGACCGATGCGAGGAATGCCTGGAAAATGGCTTGTCTGGATTCAGATCGGCCCGTGAACCCATTTTCCTAGAGACAGTGGGATGAGCCGCTCTGCAGGGTGGTACGAAATAATCTTATTAATACGTCCACCAGTACTGCTGGGCGTGCCCGCCTTCTGATACTTTCTCCTCCCGTTTTTAAATACTTGTACATACTCGTATTATTATTGTAGTATTAGACTGTTAGCTTTTAAATTAGGTAAATCTATATATATAAAAATTAACCTCTATTTCCCTTGGTCATCGCATCACGCGTGAACGGTTGGAACAATTTCGCTAATTCTTTTTTGTTGTGTTAATTATTGTCAGTAGAAGATTTTTATGAAAGAAAAAATTAAGGAACTTGAGCGGAACATTAGAAAATTTCAGAAAACTTAACGCCAATATTAATTTTACATAACTGTCAGTTGTTTGAAATAACTGTCAGCGATTGACGGAATGCGCGCTGCAAATATCGTTTAACACAGATGGATCGGTTCATAAATGAGTCGATAGTTTTAGTTTTAGTCAATAGTAAAACCAAACGACATAATGACATTCATAGTTAAGACAGGACAACGACTGTCGGGTCAGCTAGTAAAATATAATTCTTAAAAAAATACGTAATTTTTTTGTAAGGAAATCCGAATCAAAAATACATGCACAAACACACGCCTTATTCCCTGGGGGTCGGAAGAAATAAAGGAACGCGCGCGCGATATTTAGTTACATACACCTTTAGCTTTGACAACGTTTATTCATCTTGTCATACACCCGTGCCAATTACGTCTAAGTAGTACTCCGCAATAACACAGAACCTTGCCAATGCAATGTACAGCAGAGATCCATAATTCAATTAGAAAAGAGCTGATTATCTTAAATATATACACAGATTTTCATGAAAAATAGCTAAGAACCATCCTGGTTAAACCAGATTTACATAAAACGCATTGAAATTCGAACAGGCGTTAGGGAGCAACGGAGCCACAGACAGACACACAAACAGACCGACATAGGCATCAAACTTATAACACCGTTCTGTTTACGTGAGGGGTTAAAAATAGGCGCACTCACACATAGACGACGATCTCAGTCTATCTCAGCAGAATGCCAGTCGCGAGTGCGCTTGCACTCGCTGTACGTGAAGCGTGTCTGTGTCATCTGCCTGCCTTTTCCTAACTATGTTGGAGTCGGCTTCCAGTCTAACCGGATGCAGCCGAATACCTTTACATGGACCGACTGCCTATCTGACCTCCACAACCCACTTTCTGGGTAATCGGACAATACCCCTAGGTAAGACTGGTTGTCACACTTTCGGGCTTCTGAATACCCGAAACAGCTATCAAAGATCTCAAAATGACGGCTGGGACCAACGTACAACGTGCTTTCCGAGGCAGACAGGGGGCTAGATATGTAATGAATGATCATCTATCCACGTACCGACCTCGGCAAGCGTAGCTTAACCTTTGATTGATACGTGCGGCTGTTATTATTTAGTCACGAAAAACCCCAACGAAAATCTGCCTATCAATTTAAAATTAATTACCTTCCCCATTTAACCAACTGTTGACAAGCCGGTCAACCATTATTATAATTATTGAATATTCATCTTACAGATAACCCGTCTGATTGAATAAATGATACGTTCTCCAATCACCAAGAAGCATTAATATGTAGCCTCAGGCCGATGAATCAATTTAAAATTATTGTAGAAATTATGTAATGTTGTATAGTATTTTTTCCACTAAGCATATATAGATGATGTGTTAATAACTTCCTGTCACTGTTATTTACATATCAAGTAGCGGTATACGAATTTGTGTGGGGTAGGTACCACAACCAAAAAGTGAAAAATAAAAACTTTTTTGCAAAAAAACCACCGACATCTAAAAAAACATAAAAAAAACATGGAAATAACTTTAATTTCGGAAGTCGGTGGCAAAAAACGAAAAAACTTTTTTACAAAAAAACAACCGACTTCCAAAAAAAACACTAAAAGACGTGAAAAATAACTTTTATTTCGGAAGTCGGTGCCTTTGGTTTTGTATTTTCGTTTTTGGCCACCGACTTCCGAAATAAAAGTTATTTTTCACGTCTTTTAGTGTTTTTTTTGGAAGTCGGTTGTTTTTTTGTAAAAAAGTTTTTATTTTTCACTTTTTAGTTGCGGTACCTAACCCACACAAATTCGTATTCCACTAATTGGTATGTAAATAACAGTGACAGCAAATTATCAACACATCATCAATATAAACTAAGTGGAAAAAATATGTAGTATTAAGGATAACTCAAAAACTACTGGTCAGACCCTGATCTATCAAATAAAAAAAGAATCACCCAAATCGGTTCACCCAGAAAAAAGTTATGAGCTAACACACATAAAAAAAAAAAAAAAAAAAAAAAAAAAAAAAAAAAAAAAAAAAAAAAAAACATACAGACGAATTGAGAACCTCCTCCTTTTTGTGAAGTCGGTTAAAAATACAAAATAACTTAACTTACAGTAGCTTGTAGTTTGTTAATTCTATTTCGAACCTTATCATCAGAGTATGTAATATACGACTGCATATAATCAACATTACTTTGATAATTAGCAAGGAGTACATTAACCTTAGTCGTCAAGCAAAAATCTTCATGATCTTAATGCAAATAAGAATTCAGCCTCGAGACTTGTGGGTGTTTATATAATGTTTAAATAATATTAAAATACGTCTAACGTCTAAGAGTGAGCACCGGTGAATCAGTCTAGATGACGGCAATCCTGAGCAGATACATACACTAAACTAAGATAAGTATTCGAGTGTCCGTTACCGCGACCTTCAAACTGCGTCTGTCAAAATAGTGCGCAATTTATTTTGCAGCGAATATATTAGTAAAGTTCAGATTTGATCAAGGCAATAAGGAAGAAATCCACCTATTTTTAATAAGGTTGCTGTTGCTTTCGACTTCGTCTGTGTGTATCAGTTTTAATTTTAAAAGACCTTTTTTGAAAAAAAAAAACGACTTAAAAAAAAACACAAAAAGTTTAAAAATCATATTAATTTCGGAAGTCAGCGTCTTTTTTTTTATATTTCCGTTTTTTACCACCGACTTCCGAAATTAAAGTTATTTTCACTTTTAGTGCTTATTTTGGCAGTCGGTTGTTTTTACTTGTAAAAATGTTTTTACCTATAATATTACTAGTTGTTTCCCGCGACTTCGTCTACAATCCACGATGAAAAGTAGCCTATGTCCTTATCTAGGTCATGATCTATCTGTGTGCCAAATTTAGAAAGAAATAGGGGTTAAATTTAAGGCTGCAGAAACGCCGACCTCATCTAGTTTAAAAAATATGATTGACGTGTAAAAGTGTTTGTACAAACCTAGTTACAGAAATAAAATCATTTATCATTTAAGGTTTCGACCTTAAAAGGCAAAAGGAACCTCTTAAATATCACTGTCTGTCCGTCTGTCACTTTTCGAGATATATACAGTATATGCAACGTAGGAATTTGGATTTTGGTGTAATCTTAGGTCTCAGTGACGCGCACACAGATCGCCAGTAAAATTCATTTTTTTTTAAACCAGGAAAATACAAGAGTTTCTTACAATTCCTTCTCATGTTTTTTCGTATTGGTAATCTTTCGACTTTATCAACTCTGTTTTAGAAGCGGTAAAGGAAAACACCGGAGTTCTTAATTTGCTCTTGAGTGAAGATGTTTACCGATGCATTCAAGACCTTGGAGATAAAGTTGAAATGTCATATGTCAACTACACCGTTCAACCCGGAAAATAATGATTTAATAAAGTTTATAAAGTTTTTATTAATTCTGGTGAAGCCTTTTCTTAGAACTAATTTTAATAATTAAGTTTATTAACCCACTCCACTACTTCCTTAATGATTTGCGAGTTCTTAAGGCAAAATTTACAGACCGCATTTTGACTTTACTTTTAACGTCGCACACGAATATAAGGTTCACATTATCGAAATGCTTACTTTACTTTGCGTCAAGTCAAAGTGTGGTCTATGAAAGTTGTGTGCAGTGTTACTTCTATGAGTTTTACACATTACGTCTATTATTATAATAAATAATAATCACAAAATTTCTTTATTCGGACAACAAAGAACGTAATATTCTTATTATAAATGAGTTTGAGTTTAAAGCATTTTGCACAGAAGATGACCCAGTAAGGGGTACAAGTTTCTCACCTGGCCATCAGCTCTACTAAAAGGCCTCAAAATGGGAGAATAGATATATCTATCTGCCACTGTTTTTAGAATGCTGTTGCTAATGGCCTGCGTTCTAGTTACTAACGATGCGACTTTTTTCGAATGACCGCATGGCAGCAGTCAGTCCGATTCTGTGCAAACAACTCCGACGCACTACAGAAACGGGGCAGACTCAAGAGCATACTGAATCATTCATTCATTATGCTAATCTTCCCAATTTATTAAATTAATTATCGAAGTCAAAGTAAAATCATTTATTTCAAATAGAAGGCACTTATGAACGTCAAAATTTACAAAAAAATAGAATTGATTCTAGTTGCCCCTTCCAAAAGGTAGTTCGTGTGGATAAGAATGGACAAGAAACTCCACCTTTACTCTTTTAAAAATGTTTTACAATATGATGTATACATTAGTTATATAATTATATGTAAAGTCGATGCACCTAGAATAAAATTACTATACCACAATAGGTAAAAAAAAAAAATATAACGCAATGACAGGTAAATCAATTATAAGATAGATACTAATAAGATAATAATGGTAATTATAAGATATCATTAGGTAATACCATGAAGTATTGATTAGCAATATTAAGCCTAAACAGCATTTGCTTCGGTTTGCATGACCAATTCTCGTAAGGTCCATTATCGACCTGACCAACAATTTCCGGAGAGACACAAAATACAAAAATAAAACAATGGGGCAGATTTTTTATGAATTTATTTACCAGATTAGTTAACAGGAACTTATCAGGAAGTATAAACACGCTTTAATATTTATAGAACCTACAATATTGTTGTTGTTTGCGCGTGAAAGATTATCCGCGTTAAAAATATCTTATCTATCAAGTTGGCAGGCGTAGCCCCTTTTTTTAAACATTTATAATACTTACATAATTTATAATTGGAATAATGAAGTTTGAACTAAGTTGACGCCAAACAAAAAAACATCAAATGTGTTTGATACTCTGAGCCTTGATACCTTACTCCTTGCCAAAAAGGGCTTATTTTGCTACAGTTACCGAATCTTCGTTGAATTTATACAAATCAACACAAAGCTACAGATTCTTTATTTCCGAAGATACCTTGTAGACGAAAAGCGTCTGTTAGCAGCTACAAAATCTCCCTACCACTTTTCATAAATCATAGTCAAGCTTCAGGAGGCATTCAGGAGTTCTGCTATAAACAAGAGTATCATACCTTTTTAAAGAAATAGAAAAACAAGGTTTTTGCACTCTGAACGCACGGCACCGCGGCGCCATATGCCCGCGCGTCTGCGCCAGTGCGCCGCAGACGTCAAGCTCGCGTCACCAAGTAGGTACATGACAGATTTTGTATTTATTATCGTTTTATTTTGGGATTTTTTTATTAGTGTCAATAATTATTTACACGTTCAGGCGGAGCGCGTGAGTGTGAGGCAATCGTTGCACCCTCACGCCCCTAGTCGCCGCAGGAGGAGACACCCTGGGCGTCGGGGGTCGATAGCCGATTCCAGGCCATCGCAAGCGGGGGCTTGCGGACGGCGAGCAATGGGTAGCAGGACCAGGCCCGGGTCGGTGGTGCGTTGTGTGCCACGCGCGCCTCAAAGAGTTGTCAGCACCATTGACGGGGTCCGATAGGGCCGATGCCTGCTGGGGTCGCGGATTGTTTGAAAGAGTTACCGTGGCCCTAGCGCACAAGCAACTGAAGGAATACGGGTCAGTAGAGAGCGGAAGTAGTTATTTGAGGATTTCCTAAATAAATCAAAAATTAGCTTTCCTTAATTCATCGACGATAAAATTAAAAACATCAACGACATTTTGGACCGAGTATCCAAAATAAATTTATATTCGGCATTCACTCCAATTATATACTATTGTTTTGGCCCAAATTTTATATATTTTCTACGCTCTTCCCCTTTATGGAAGCAGCCACGGCTCTGACAAAATTTACCAAATTATTAACATCCATTTTGTGGCTGTGGACGACCGAGCGTGGCTTTAAACCACACTACTCATCCGTTTCGGTGGCCAAGGCGGCCGTAAAATTACTAGTATTAGCTTACTTATTTAGTTCCTGGTCTCTGTCCACAGCACTGAAAAGTGGACCGGGACAATTTTATTCCCTTCCCTGGTTGACTCTGAAGTGCCGTGCTTGACCGATGCGAGGAATGCCTGGAAAATGGCTTGTCTGGATTCAGATCGGCCCGTGAACCCATTTTCCCAGAGACAGTGGGATGAGCCGCTCTGCAGGGTAGTACGAAATAATCTTATTAATACGTCCACCAGTACTGCTGGGCGTGCCCGCCTTCTGATACATTCTCCTCCCGTTTTTAAATACTTGTACATACTCGTATTATTATTGTAGTATCAGACTGTTAGCTTTTAAATTAGGTAAATCTATATATATAAAAATTAACCTCTATTTCCCTTGGTCATCGCATCACGCGTGAACGGTTGGAACAATTTCGCTAATTCTTTTTTGTTGTGTTAATTATTGTCAGTAGAAGATTTTTATGAAAGAAAAAATTAAGGAAGTTGAGCGGAACATTAGAAAATTTCAGAAAACTTAACGCCAATATTAATTTTACATAACTGTCAGTTGTTTGAAATAACTGTCAGCGATTGACGGAATGCGCGCTGCAAATATCGTTTAACACAGATGGATCGGTTCATAAATGAGTCGATAGTTTTAGTTTTAGTCAATAGTAAAACCAAACGACATAATGACATTCATAGTTAAGACAGGACAACGACTGTCGGGTCAGCTAGTAAAATATAATTCTTAAAAAAATACGTAATTTTTTTGTAAGGAAATCCGAATCAAAAATACATGCACAAACACACGCCTTATTCCCTGGGGGTCGGAAGAAATAAAGGAACGCGCGCGCGATATTTAGTTACATACACCTTTAGCTTTGACAACGTTTATTCATCTTGTCATACACCCGTGCCAATTACGTCTAAGTAGTACTCCGCAATAACACAGAACCTTGCCAATGCAATGTACAGCAGAGATCCATAATTCAATTAGAAAAGAGCTGATTATCTTAAATATATACACAGATTTTCATGAAAAATAGCTAAGAACCATCCTGGTTAAACCAGATTTACATAAAACGCATTGAAATTCGAACAGGCGTTAGGGAGCAACGGAGCCACAGACAGACACACAAACAGACCGAGATAGGCATCAAACTTATAACACCGTTCTGTTTACGTGAGGGGTTAAAAATAGGCGCACTCACACATAGACGACGATCTCAGTCTATCTCAGCAGAATGCCAGTCGCGAGTGCGCTTGCACTCGCTGTACGTGAAGCGTGTCTGTGTCATCTGCCTGCCTTTTCCTAACTATGTTGGAGTCGGCTTCCAGTCTAACCGGATGCAGCCGAATACCTTTACATGGACCGACTGCCTATCTGACCTCCACAACCCACTTTCTGGGTAATCGGACAATACCCCTAGGTAAGACTGGTTGTCACACTTTCGGGCTTCTGAATACCCGAAACAGCTATCAAAGATCTCAAAATGACGGCTGGGACCAACGTACAACGTGCTTTCCGAGGCAGACAGGGGGCTAGATATGTAATGAATGATCATCTATCCACGTACCGACCTCGGCAAGCGTAGCTTAACCTTTGATTGATACGTGCGGCTGTTATTATTTAGTCACGAAAAACCCCAACGAAAATCTGCCTATCAATTTAAAATTAATTACCTTCCCCATTTAACCAACTGTTGACAAGCCGGTCAACCATTATTATAATTATTGAATATTCATCTTACAGATAACCCGTCTGATTGAATAAATGATACGTTCTCCAATCACCAAGAAGCATTAATATGTAGCCTCAGGCCGATGAATCAATTTAAAATTATTGTAGAAATTATGTAATGTTGTATAGTATTTTTTCCACTAAGCATATATAGATGATGTGTTAATAACTTCCTGTCACTGTTATTTACATATCAAGTAGCGGTATACGAATTTGTGTGGGGTAGGTACCACAACCAAAAAGTGAAAAATAAAAACTTTTTTGCAAAAAAACCACCGACATCTAAAAAAACACAAAAAAAACATGGAAATAACTTTAATTTCGGAAGTCGGTGGCAAAAAACGAAAATACAAAATAACTTAACTTACAGTAGTTTGTAGTTTGTTAATTCTATTTCGAACCTTATCATCAGAGTATGTAATATACGACTGCATATAATCAACATTACTTTGATAATTAGCAAGGAGTACATTAACCTTAGTCGTCAAGCAAAAATCTTCATGATCTTAGTGCAAATAAGAATTCAGCCTCGAGACTTGTGGGTGTTTATATAATGTTTAAATAATATTAAAATACGTCTAATGTCTAAGAGTGAGCACCGGTGAATCAGTCTAGATGACGGCAATCCTGAGCAGATACATACACTAAACTAAGATAAGTATTCGAGTGTCCGTTACCGCGACCTTCAAACTGCGTCTGTCAAAATAGTGCGCAATTTATTTTGCAGCGAATATATTAGTAAAGTTCAGATTTGATCAAGGCAATAAGGAAGAAATCCACCTATTTTTAATAAGGTTGCTGTTGCTTTCGACTTCGTCTGTGTTTATCAGTTTTAATTTTAAAAGACCTTTTTTGAAAAAAAAAACGACTTAAAAAAAAAAACACAAAAAATTTAAAAATCATATTAATTTCGGAAGTCAGCGTCTTTTTTTTATATTTCCGTTTTTTACCACTGACTTCCGAAATTAAAGTTATTTTCACTTTTAGTGCTTTTTTTGGCAGTCGGTTGTTTTTACTTGTAAAAATGTTTTTACCCATAATATTACTAGTTGTTTCCCGCGACTTCGTCTGCAATCCACGATGAAAAGTAGCCTATGTCCTTATCTAGGTCATGATCTATCTGTGTGCCAAATTTAGAAAGAAATAGGGGTTAAATTTAAGGCTGCAGAAACGCCGACCTCATCTAGTTTAAAAAATATGATTGACGTCTAAAAGTGTTTGTACAAACCTAGTTACAGAAATAAAATCATTTATCATTTAAGGTTTCGACCTTAAAAGGCAAAAGGAACCTCTTAAATATCACTGTCTGTCCGTCTGTCACTTTTCGAGATATATACAGTATATGCAACGTAGGAATTTGGATTTTGGTGTAATCTTAGGTCTCAGTGACGCGCACACAGATCGCCAGTAAAATTCATTTTTTTTAAACCAGGAATATACAAGAGTTTCTTACAATTCCTTCTCATGTTTTTTCCTATTGGTAATCTTTCGACTTTATCAACTCTGTTTTAGAAGCGGTAAAGGAAAACACCGGAGTTCTTAATTTGCTCTTGAGTGAAGGTGTTTACCGATGCATTCAAGACCTTGGAGATAAATTTGAAATGTCATATGTCAACTACACCGTTCAACCCGGAAAATAATGATTTAATAAAGTTTATAAAGTTTTTATTAATTCTGGTGAAGCCTTTTCTTAGAACTAATTTTAATAATTAAGTTTATTAACCTACTCCACTACTTCCTTAATGATTTGCGAGTTCTTAAGGCAAAATTTACAGACCGCATTTTGAATTTACTTTTAACGTCGCATACGAATATAAGGTTCACATTATCGAAATGCTTACTTTACTTTGCGTCAAGTCAAAGTGTGGTCTATGAAAGTTGTGTGCAGTGTTACTTCTATGAGTTTTACACATTACGTCTATTATTATAATAAATAATAATCATAAAATTTCTTTATTCGGACAACAAAGATCGTAATATTCTTATTATAAATGAGTTTGAGTTTAAAGCATTTTGCACAGAAGATGACCAAGTAAGGGGTACAAGTTTCTCACCTGGCCATCAGCTCCACAAAATGCCTCAAAATGGGAGAATAGATATATCTGTCTGCCACTGTTTTCAGAATGCTGTTGCTACTGGCCCGCGTTCTAGTTACTAACGATGCGACTTTTTTCGAATGACCGCATGGCAGCAGTCAGTCCGATTCTGTGCAAACATCTCCGACGCACTACAGAAACGGGGCAGTCTCAAGAGCATACTGAATCATTCATTCATTCATTATGCTAATCTTCCCAATTTATTAAATTAATTATCGAAGTCAAAGTAAAATCATTTATTTCAAATAGAAGGCACTTATGAACGTCAAAATTTACAAAAAAATAGAATTGATTCTAGTTGCCCCTTCCAAAAGGTAGTTCGTGTGGATAAGAATGGACAAGAAACTCCACCTTTACTCTTTTAAAAATGTTTTACAATATGATGTATAGGTATACATTAGTTATATAATTATATGTAAAGTCGATGCACCTAGAATAAAATTACTATACCACAATAGGTAAAAAAAAAAAAAAAAAACGCAATGACAGGTAAATCAATTATAAGATAGATACTAATAAGATAATAATGGTAATTATAAGATATCATTAGGTAATACCATGAAGTATTGATTAGCAATATTAAGCCTAAACAGCATTTGCTTCGGTTTGCATGACCAATTCTCGTAAGGTCCATTATCGACCTGACCAACAATTTCCGGAGAGACACAAAATAAAAAAATAAAACAATGGGGCAGATTTTTTATGAATTTATTTACCAGATTAGTTAACAGGAACTTATCAGGAAGTATAAACACGCTTTAATATTTATAGAACCTACAATATTGTTGTTGTTTGCGCGTGAAAGATTATCCGCGTTAAAAATATCTTATCTATCAAGTTGGCAGGCGTAGCCCCTTTTTTTAAACATTTATAATACTTACATAATTTATAATTGGAATAATGAAGTTTGAATTAAGTTGACGCCTAAAAAAAAAACATCAAATTTGTTTGATACTCTGAGCCTTGATACCTTACTCCTTGCCAAAAAGGGCTTATTTTGCTACAGTTACCGAATCTTCGTCGAATTTATACAAATCAACACAAAGCTACAGATTCTTTATTTCCGAAGATACCTTGTAGACGAAAAGCGTCTGTTAGCAGCTACAAAATCTCCCTACCACTTTTCATAAATCATAGTCAAGCTTCAGGAGGCATTCAGGAGTTCTGCTATAAACAAGAGTATCATACCTTTTTAAAGAAATAGAAAAACAAGGATTTTGCACTCTGAACGCACGGCACCGCGGCGCCATATGCCCGCGCGTCTGCGCCAGTGCGCCGCAGACGTCAAGCTCGCGTCACCAAGTAGGTACATGACAGATTTTTTATTTATTATCGTTTTATTTTGGGATTTTTTTGTTGGTGTCAATAATTATTTACACGTTCAGGCGGAGCGCGTGAGTGTGAGGCAATCGTTGCACCCTCACGCCCCTAGTCGCCGCAGGAGGAGACACCCTGGGCGTCGGGGGTCGATAGCCGATTCCAGGCCATCGCAAGCGGGGGCTTGCGGACGGCGAGCAATGGGTAGCAGGACCAGGCCCGGGTCGGTGGTGCGTTGTGTGCCACGCGCGCCTCAAAGAGTTGTCAGCACCATTGACGGGGTCCGATAGGGCCGATGCCTGCTGGGGTCGCGGATTGTTTGAAAGAGTTACCGTGGCCCTAGCGCACAAGCAACTGAAGGAATACGGGTCAGTAGAGAGCGGAAGAAGTTATTTGAGGATTTCCCAAATAAATCAAAAATTAGCTTTCCTTAATTCATCGACGATAAAATTAAAAACATCAACGACATTTTGGACCGAGTATCCAAAATAAATTTATATTCGGCATTCACTCCAATTATATACTATTGTTTTGGCCCAAATTCTATATATTTTCTACGCTCTTCCCCTTTATGGAAGCAGCCACGGCTCTGACAAAATTTACCAAATTATTAACACCCATTTTGTGGCTTTGGACGACCGAGCGTGGCTTTAAACCACACTACTCATCCGTTTCGGTGGCCAAGGCGACCGTAAAATTACTAGTATTAGCTTACTTATTTAGTTCCTGGTCTCTGTCCACAGCACTGAAAAGTGGACCGGGACAATTTTATTCCCTTCCCTGGTTGACTCTGAAGTGCCGTGCTTGACCGATGCGAGGAATGCCTGGAAAATGGCTTGTCTGGATTCAGATCGGCCCGTGAACCCATTTTCCCAGAGACAGTGGGATGAGCCGCTCTGCAGGGTGGTACGAAATAATCTTATTAATACGTCCACCAGTACTGCTGGGCGTGCCCGCCTTCTGATACTTTCTCCTCCCGTTTTTAAATACTTGTACATACTCGTATTATTATTGTAGTATTAGACTGTTAGCTTTTAAATTAGGTAAATCTATATATATAAAAATTAACCTCTATTTCCCTTGGTCATCGCATCACGCGTGAACGGTTGGAACAATTTCGCTAATTCTTTTTTGTTGTGTTAATTATTGTCAGTAGAAGATTTTTATGAAAGAAAAAATTAAGGAAGTTGAGCGGAACGTTAGAAAATTTCAGAAAACTTAACGCCAATATTAATTTTACATAACTGTCAGTTGTTTGAAATAACTGTCAGCGATTGACGGAATGCGCGCTGCAAATATCGTTTAACACAGATGGATCGGTTCATAAATGAGTCGATAGTTTTAGTTTTAGTCAATAGTAAAACCAAACGACATAATGACATTCATAGTTAAGACAGGACAACGACTGTCGGGTCAGCTAGTAAAATATAATTCTTAAAAAAATACGTAATTTTTTTGTAAGGAAATCCGAATCAAAAATACATGCACAAACACACGCCTTATTCCCTGGGGGTCGGAAGAAATAAAGGAACGCGCGCGCGATATTTAGTTACATACACCTTTAGCTTTGACAACGTTTATTCATCTTGTCATACACCCGTGCCAATTACGTCTAAGTAGTACTCCGCAATAACACAGAACCTTGCCAATGCAATGTACAGCAGAGATCCATAATTCAATTAGAAAAGAGCTGATTATCTTAAATATATACACAGATTTTCATGAAAAATAGCTAAGAACCATCCTGGTTAAACCAGATTTACATAAAACGCATTGAAATTCGAACAGGCGTTAGGGAGCAACGGAGCCACAGACAGACACACAAACAGACCGACATAGGCATCAAACTTATAACACCGTTCTGTTTACGTGAGGGGTTAAAAATAGGCGCACTCACACATAGACGACGATCTCAGTCTATCTCAGCAGAATGCCAGTCGCGAGTGCGCTTGCACTCGCTGTACGTGAAGCGTGTCTGTGTCATCTGCCTGCCTTTTCCTAACTATGTTGGAGTCGGCTTCCAGTCTAACCGGATGCAGCCGAATACCTTTACATGGACCGACTGCCTATCTGACCTCCACAACCCACTTTCTGGGTAATCGGACAATACCCCTAGGTAAGACTGGTTGTCACACTTTCGGGCTTCTGAATACCCGAAACAGCTATCAAAGATCTCAAAATGACGGCTGGGACCAACGTACAACGTGCTTTCCGAGGCAGACAGGGGGCTAGATATGTAATGAATGATCATCTATCCACGTACCGACCTCGGCAAGCGTAGCTTAACCTTTGATTGATACGTGCGGCTGTTATTATTTAGTCACGAAAAACCCCAACGAAAATCTGCCTATCAATTTAAAATTAATTACCTTCCCCATTTAACCAACTGTTGACAAGCCGGTCAACCATTATTATAATTATTGAATATTCATCTTACAGATAACCCGTCTGATTGAATAAATGATACGTTCTCCAATCACCAAGAAGCATTAATATGTAGCCTCAGGCCGATGAATCAATTTAAAATTATTGTAGAAATTATGTAATGTTGTATAGTATTTTTTCCACTAAGCATATATAGATGATGTGTTAATAACTTCCTGTCACTGTTATTTACATATCAAGTAGCGGTATACGAATTTGTGTGGGGTAGGTACCACAACCAAAAAGTGAAAAATAAAAACTTTTTTGCAAAAAAACCACCGACATCTAAAAAAACATAAAAAAAACATGGAAATAACTTTAATTTCGGAAGTCGGTGGCAAAAAACGAAAATACAAAATAACTTAACTTACAGTAGCTTGTAGTTTGTTAATTCTATTTCGAACCTTATCATCAGAGTATGTAATATACGACTGCATATAATCAACATTACTTTGATAATTAGCAAGGAGTACATTAACCTTAGTCGTCAAGCAAAAATCTTCATGATCTTAATGCAAATAAGAATTCAGCCTCGAGACTTGTGGGTGTTTATATAATGTTTAAATAATATTAAAATACGTCTAATGTCTAAGAGTGAGCACCGCACATAGATCGTTTTTCAGGATTTAGGCGGGCAAAATAATTTTATGTGATATTTATATTACAAAATAGTTACATAAAAAGAATTCTGTGTTTGGAATAACTTATCGAAATTATTTGTTGGTGCACGGTGGTTAGGCGCACCTACTTGTGATTTTTTATCAAAAAATATTTTATTCGAGATCGTAGTTGATTTCAAAGTGTTTTTTAATATTATATTGAAAATACATATGACATACTCACGGCTTTCCCCAAGGAGGGACAGCTGTCTACGTTTTAGTAATACTTTCAGGTATGTATTATTAAATAAAACAAAGTTTATTTTGTTCTAATAAGTAAGTAAATATATTATATTATTAAAAGGATCTTTACATTCGTTATACGCAACGCGCGGTTCGTTCGTTCGTTCGTCTTTGCGTTCGTTCGTTGTAAGTTACATAAGCTAAATAGATAATCACTAAAAATAATCAATCATACATTGGAGACTTATTCATCTACATTTAAATTTTCGCCGCTTTCATCAATTTCCATTGGTCGGTTTGGCTCAGCTGCAGCAGGAATTAATAGCTGCATTGTCTCAGGCAAAAATAATTTTGAAGCGGTTTTTTTGGTCTTTCTCATGGAACTAATAAATGGGTCGGATGTTAATAGTAACCTATGATAAATATCTAAGTTGCATTCTTCCCTCGAAAACTTGCGAGCAAAGTTTAGGCGATAAGACCTAAAATGTTTATTGCGGGCCTCAGCAGCTTCTTCCGAAAGTTGCCCTATCGGCAACAACGAATTTTCTATTATTGAAGCTCCATGAATTAAGACCTTATGCATCGTTGGAGTCATAGGATGCCAGCCATATAACTCAACATATAGTTTCGCAGTTTCCATGGCGTATTTATCATATTTTGCTACGTCAATCTTATGGCCGCTTGATATGGCTTCTAATATCACTTTTAATCTAATAATCAAGTCATAACTTATCCCAGTGATTTCTGCAGCCAATTCAGGGTTCTCGAAGAATCTTCTGCTGGTATTTCCATCGTTTGTGTTTCCGAAGTTACTTTTTGGCATATCGACTAAAAGACCTGTCTCCTCTCTAAATCTTTGCTGAATATCAAGTTTCTTCTGCTTTTCTAGATTTTTTTCTTCTTCGGTTCGTCTCTCGCGATATTTTTTCACGGGCAATTTATATGCTAAGTGCAGCACACTTTCGAATATCCGGATTCTTGCATGTAATACGGAAAGGCCAAATTCAAGAGCTTCAGGGCGTACATCATTTTTTTTTGTTAAATCATTAAAATCTTTTGATGTAGCTCCACATATATAACATCTGCTGGTCGATTTGGTGTCTGTGGCTGCATTGCAGACCTTTCCGTCAACCATAGTCATTTTAAAACTATGTTGAAAGAAAAAATTCTCTCCATTGAGGTCAACTTTCGTCAAGTTTAATGAGTTTACACTATTCCTTACATAATTGATTTCTTCTTTTGTGATGTCCGTAGATTCTTTTACGAATCTAAATCTTATTGGACGGCAATATCTAGGTGAAGATGGAGTTGGATTTTGCCACACGATTTTACTTTTATCCTCACCACAAACAATTCGTAGAGGCACAAATGAGCTTATAAAAATATTAGCATCAGATTCATCTTCGTTTGAGAGTCTCTGTTTAAACTGGGCTTGTTGAGAGCCGTCACAACCCCATTTGCAGATGAACAGTAACGAGTTCCTTTCAACGGCATCAAGTGTGAGTAAGACTTCTTCTAAGAAGAGGGATAATCTGGTTACAGTGTGATCCAACAAAGATTGTAAGTTTCCTTCTGCGCAGGTAGACGTCACTCGTAATGACTCCTTGGGTGGGTAGCAATCTTCTTTGGCCTTCAATAATAATTCATAATGTGGATAGAATCTTTTGTTCGTTGCTCGAATAATTTCGTACTGTCTTCTGGTCAAATCGGCTTCAACAAACATTGTCAGTGCTTGCAGAGGAGTAAGGGGCTCTATTTCTTTAGACTTTGAATGTCTGTTTTTACAATCACTGGCAGACGCAGAAGAATTCGTAATGTCTTTTAAAACAGTAGACGCGTTTCTTTTTCCTTCTGTTTGTAAAATTACTTGTGCCGCGTGAACAATTACTTCTTCGTCGTAAGATGCGCGGACTCCTTCAGTTTTTCTTCTCTTTGTTCTTTCGCTAGATTCGGTAAAAGATTTGGTAGGTCGTCCTGGCCTTTGATGCGTGTCTACGGGGATCTCAAATGTTCCTTCCAACCAAGAATTATTGGCCGCCAAAAAGTTTTCAAGTATTCTATGCGCCCGAGACCACCTCTTTATCAAATCACATTTAAAATACGAAAACTTCTTTTTTATCACATTTTTATGTTCTTCTGTGTCCCCGTAACACACGAGTAAATAATTTTCTAAATATTTAATTTTTTCATTTATCGATAATGAATGTTGCTCGTTCATTTTATCGAAGAGGTATTTACGAGTCAACATTTTCACCCCCGAGCAGCCAGGTGAACCTATAACAATAAAAAAATAATGTTAACACAAAAACATAAAATCCGATATTTTTCCTATTTTTGTCAAAAAAAATTCAAACTCGTTTATTTTTAAAACTAGCAAAAACTAGCAGCTGATTTTAAGCAGTTTTCTTTATAAGACTTTATACTATAAAATGAAATCAAAAATGTAACTCGGAAAGGTGCGGAAGTAAAGTTTTTTTTCGATTGAAATTGAAAAATAAAGAAAAAAAACTTTTTTACAAAAAAACAACCGACTTCCAAAAAAAACACTAAAAGACGTGAAAAATAACTTTTATTTCGGAAGTCGGTGCCTTTGGGTTAGTTTTTTCGTTTTTGGCCACCGACTTCCGAAATAAAAGTTATTTTTCACGTCTTTTAGTGTTTTTTTTGGAAGTCGGTTGTTTTTTTGTAAAAAAGTTTTTATTTTTCACTTTTTAGTTGCGGTGCCTACCCCACACAAATTCGTATTCCACTAATTGGTATGTAAATAACAGTGACAGGAAATTATCAACACATCATCAATATAAACTAAGTGGAAAAAATATGCAGTATTAAGGATAACTCAAAAACTACTTGTCAGACCTTGATCAAATTTAAATGGGACCACATGTGAAGCACCACCTATCAAACAAAAAAAGAATTATCCAAATCGGTTCACCCAGAAAAAAGTTATGAGCTAACACACATAAAAAAAAAAAAAAAAAAAAAAAAAAAAAAAAAAAAAAAAAAAACATACAGACGAATTGAGAACCTCCTCCTTTTTGTGAAGTCGGTTAAAAACATTTCTAAAAAAGGGTATTATTGACGGCTCATTAAGTCATTTATTGACAATATATTTAATACAATTTCATATTAATTTAATAAAGGCTTACCTGTAGTATTGGTATCCATCACTTAAACAAGCAAATATGACACGACACATAAAATATTCACCGAAGAAAATGATATACGAAAAGGGCGTCAAGAACTTTCACGTGCAGTAAGTGCGACAATCAAGTTTCGACTAGTAATGCAGCGCGCTCGCGCAGTCTAGGGATGTGGGTGGGGTTGGCTATTGTTCGTCAGGTAGTCTACTATTCCAGGAAAAAAATTGTTTGTCATTAGTCGATTATTGGAATTTCGACTTATGGCCGCCTAATTCCTAGAAATCTACGTATGTGCACCGGTGAATCAGTCTAGATGACGGAAATCCTGAGCAGATACATACACTAAACTAAGATAAGTATTCGAGTGTCCGTTACCGCGACCTTCAAACTGCGTCTGTCAAAATAGTGCGCAATTTATTTTGCAGCGAATATATTAGTAAAGTTCAGATTTGATCAAGGCAATAAGGAAGAAATCCACCTATTTTTAATAAGGTTGCTGTTGCTTTCGACTTCGTCTGTGTGTATCAGTTTTAATTTTAAAAGACCTTTTTTGAAAAAAAAAAACGACTTAAAAAAAAACACAAAAAGTTTAAAAATCATATTAATTTCGGAAGTCAGCGTCTTTTTTTTTATATTTCCGTTTTTTACCACCGACTTCCGAAATTAAAGTTATTTTCACTTTTAGTGCTTATTTTGGCAGTCGGTTGTTTTTACTTGTAAAAATGTTTTTACCTATAATATTACTAGTTGTTTCCCGCGACTTCGTCTACAATCCACGATGAAAAGTAGCCTATGTCCTTATCTAGGTCATGATCTATCTGTGTGCCAAATTTAGAAAGAAATAGGGGTTAAATTTAAGGCTGCAGAAACGCCGACCTCATCTAGTTTAAAAAATATGATTGACGTGTAAAAGTGTTTGTACAAACCTAGTTACAGAAATAAAATCATTTATCATTTAAGGTTTCGACCTTAAAAGGCAAAAGGAACCTCTTAAATATCACTGTCTGTCCGTCTGTCACTTTTCGAGATATATACAGTATATGCAACGTAGGAATTTGGATTTTGGTGTAATCTTAGGTCTCAGTGACGCGCACACAGATCGCCAGTAAAATTCATTTTTTTTTAAACCAGGAAAATACAAGAGTTTCTTACAATTCCTTCTCATGTTTTTTCGTATTGGTAATCTTTCGACTTTATCAACTCTGTTTTAGAAGCGGTAAAGGAAAACACCGGAGTTCTTAATTTGCTCTTGAGTGAAGATGTTTACCGATGCATTCAAGACCTTGGAGATAAAGTTGAAATGTCATATGTCAACTACACCGTTCAACCCGGAAAATAATGATTTAATAAAGTTTATAAAGTTTTTATTAATTCTGGTGAAGCCTTTTCTTAGAACTAATTTTAATAATTAAGTTTATTAACCCACTCCACTACTTCCTTAATGATTTGCGAGTTCTTAAGGCAAAATTTACAGACCGCATTTTGACTTTACTTTTAACGTCGCACACGAATATAAGGTTCACATTATCGAAATGCTTACTTTACTTTGCGTCAAGTCAAAGTGTGGTCTATGAAAGTTGTGTGCAGTGTTACTTCTATGAGTTTTACACATTACGTCTATTATTATAATAAATAATAATCACAAAATTTCTTTATTCGGACAACAAAGAACGTAATATTCTTATTATAAATGAGTTTGAGTTTAAAGCATTTTGCACAGAAGATGACCCAGTAAGGGGTACAAGTTTCTCACCTGGCCATCAGCTCTACTAAAAGGCCTCAAAATGGGAGAATAGATATATCTATCTGCCACTGTTTTTAGAATGCTGTTGCTAATGGCCTGCGTTCTAGTTACTAACGATGCGACTTTTTTCGAATGACCGCATGGCAGCAGTCAGTCCGATTCTGTGCAAACAACTCCGACGCACTACAGAAACGGGGCAGACTCAAGAGCATACTGAATCATTCATTCATTATGCTAATCTTCCCAATTTATTAAATTAATTATCGAAGTCAAAGTAAAATCATTTATTTCAAATAGAAGGCACTTATGAACGTCAAAATTTACAAAAAAATAGAATTGATTCTAGTTGCCCCTTCCAAAAGGTAGTTCGTGTGGATAAGAATGGACAAGAAACTCCACCTTTACTCTTTTAAAAATGTTTTACAATATGATGTATACATTAGTTATATAATTATATGTAAAGTCGATGCACCTAGAATAAAATTACTATACCACAATAGGTAAAAAAAAAATATATAACGCAATGGCAGGTAAATCAATTATAAGATAGATACTAATAAGATAATAATGGTAATTATAAGATATCATTAGGTAATACCATGAAGTATTGATTAGCAATATTAAGCCTAAACAGCATTTGCTTCGGTTTGCATGACCAATTCTCGTAAGGTCCATTATCGACCTGACCAACAATTTCCGGAGAGACACAAAATACAAAAATAAAACAATGGGGCAGATTTTTTATGAATTTATTTACCAGATTAGTTAACAGGAACTTATCAGGAAGTATAAACACGCTTTAATATTTATAGAACCTACAATATTGTTGTTGTTTGCGCGTGAAAGATTATCCGCGTTAAAAATATCTTATCTATCAAGTTGGCAGGCGTAGCCCCTTTTTTTAAACATTTATAATACTTACATAATTTATAATTGGAATAATGAAGTTTGAACTAAGTTGACGCCAAACAAAAAAACATCAAATGTGTTTGATACTCTGAGCCTTGATACCTTACTCCTTGCCAAAAAGGGCTTATTTTGCTACAGTTACCGAATCTTCGTCGAATTTATACAAATCAACACAAAGCTACAGATTCTTTATTTCCGAAGATACCTTGTAGACGAAAAGCGTCTGTTAGCAGCTACAAAATCTCCCTACCACTTTTCATAAATCATAGTCAAGCTTCAGGAGGCATTCAGGAGTTCTGCTATAAACAAGAGTATCATACCTTTTTAAAGAAATAGAAAAACAAGGTTTTTGCACTCTGAACGCACGGCACCGCGGCGCCATATGCCCGCGCGTCTGCGCCAGTGCGCCGCAGACGTCAAGCTCGCGTCACCAAGTAGGTACATGACAGATTTTGTATTTATTATCGTTTTATTTTGGGATTTTTTTATTAGTGTCAATAATTATTTACACGTTCAGGCGGAGCGCGTGAGTGTGAGGCAATCGTTGCACCCTCACGCCCCTAGTCGCCGCAGGAGGAGACACCCTGGGCGTCGGGGGTCGATAGCCGATTCCAGGCCATCGCAAGCGGGGGCTTGCGGACGGCGAGCAATGGGTAGCAGGACCAGGCCCGGGTCGGTGGTGCGTTGTGTGCCACGCGCGCCTCAAAGAGTTGTCAGCACCATTGACGGGGTCCGATAGGGCCGATGCCTGCTGGGGTCGCGGATTGTTTGAAAGAGTTACCGTGGCCCTAGCGCACAAGCAACTGAAGGAATACGGGTCAGTAGAGAGCGGAAGTAGTTATTTGAGGATTTCCTAAATAAATCAAAAATTAGCTTTCCTTAATTCATCGACGATAAAATTAAAAACATCAACGACATTTTGGACCGAGTATCCAAAATAAATTTATATTCGGCATTCACTCCAATTATATACTATTGTTTTGGCCCAAATTTTATATATTTTCTACGCTCTTCCCCTTTATGGAAGCAGCCACGGCTCTGACAAAATTTACCAAATTATTAACATCCATTTTGTGGCTGTGGACGACCGAGCGTGGCTTTAAACCACACTACTCATCCGTTTCGGTGGCCAAGGCGGCCGTAAAATTACTAGTATTAGCTTACTTATTTAGTTCCTGGTCTCTGTCCACAGCACTGAAAAGTGGACCGGGACAATTTTATTCCCTTCCCTGGTTGACTCTGAAGTGCCGTGCTTGACCGATGCGAGGAATGCCTGGAAAATGGCTTGTCTGGATTCAGATCGGCCCGTGAACCCATTTTCCCAGAGACAGTGGGATGAGCCGCTCTGCAGGGTAGTACGAAATAATCTTATTAATACGTCCACCAGTACTGCTGGGCGTGCCCGCCTTCTGATACATTCTCCTCCCGTTTTTAAATACTTGTACATACTCGTATTATTATTGTAGTATTAGACTGTTAGCTTTTAAATTAGGTAAATCTATATATATAAAAATGAACCTCTATTTCCCTTGGTCATCACATCACGCGTGAACGGTTGGAACAATTTCGCTAATTCTTTTTTGTTGTGTTAATTATTGTCAGTAGAAGATTTTTATGAAAGAAAAAATTAAGGAAGTTGAGCGGAACGTTAGAAAATTTCAGAAAACTTAACGCCAATATTAATTTTACATAACTGTCAGTTGTTTGAAATAACTGTCAGCGATTGACGGAATGCGCGCTGCAAATATCGTTTAACACAGATGGATCGGTTCATAAATGAGTCGATAGTTTTAGTTTTAGTCAATAGTAAAACCAAACGACATAATGACATTCATAGTTAAGACAGGACAACGACTGTCGGGTCAGCTAGTAAAATATAATTCTTAAAAAAATACGTAATTTTTTTGTAAGGAAATCCGAATCAAAAATACATACACAAACACACGCCTTATTCCCTGGGGGTCGGAAGAAATAAAGGAACGCGCGCGCGACTTTTAGTTACATACACCTTTAGCTTTGACAACGTTTATTCATCTTGTCATACACCCGTGCCAATTACGTCTAAGTAGTACTCCGCAATAACACAGAACCTTGCCAATGCAATGTACAGCAGAGATCCATAATTCAATTAGAAAAGAGCTGATTATCTTAAATATATACACAGATTTTCATGAAAAATAGCTAAGAACCATCCTGGTTAAACCAGATTTACATAAAACGCATTGAAATTCGAACAGGCGTTAGGGAGCAACGGAGCCACAGACAGACACACAAACAGACCGAGATAGGCATCAAACTTATAACACCGTTCTGTTTACGTGAGGGGTTAAAAATAGGCGCACTCACACATAGACGGCGATCTCAGTCTATATCAGCAGAATGCCAGTCGTGAGTGCGCTTTCACTCGCTGTACGTGAAGCGTGTCTGTGTCATCTGCCTGCCTTTTCCTAACTATGTTGGAGTCGGCTTCCAGTCTAACCGGATGCAGCCGAATACCTTTACATGGACCGACTGCCTATCTGACCTCCACAACTTACTTTCTGGGTAATAGGACAATACCCCTTGGTAAGACTGGTTGTCACACTTTCGGGCTTCTGAATACCCGAAACAGCTATCAAATATCTCAAAATGACGGCTGGGGCCAACGTACAACGTACTTTCCGAGGCAGACAGGGACAGATATGTAATGAATGATCATCTATCCACGTACCGACCTCGGCAAGCGTAGCTTAACCATTGACTGATACGTGCGGCTGTTATTATTTAGTCACGAAAAACCCCAACGAAAAACTGCCTATCAATTTAAAATTAATTACCTTCCCCATTTAACCAACTGTTGACAAGCCGGTCAACCATTATTATAATTATTGAATATTCATCTTACAGATAACCCGTCTGATTGAATAAATGATGCGTTCTCCAATCACCAGGAAGCATTAATATGTACCTAGCCTCAGGCCGATGAATCAATTTAAAATTATTGTAGAAATTATGTAATGTTGTATAGTATTTTTTCCACTAAGCATATATAGATGATGTGTTAATAACTTCCTGTCACTGTTATTTACATATCAAGTAGTGGTATACGAATTTGTTCGGGGTAGGTACCACAACCAAAAAGTGAAAAATAAAAACTTTTTTGCAAAAAAACTTTTTGACAAAAAAAAACAACCGACTTCCAAAAAATACACTACAAAGTGAAAAATAACTTTAATTTCGGAAGTCGGTGTCTTTTTGGGTCTTTATTTTAGTTTTTTGCCACCGACTTCCGAAATTAAAGTTATTTTTCACTTTGTAGTGTATTTTTTGGAAGTCGGTTGTTTTTTTTTGTCAAAAAGTTTTTATTTTTCACTTTTTAGTGGGTTAGATAATAATTTATCGAAGTTACAATAGCCTAATGTCAACTGCTCATCACCTTTTACAAAATATTTCGTTTCCCGATGCAAGGAATTGAGGAGTTTATTGTTGAGGATTTCTTTTGGTAAAAACCAGAAGAACTGGAGCTGGTGGTGAAGCCACCATAAGCTCCATTTCACAATATGCATTGTGACAAGCATAAATTGCTTAGCAAGCAACGAAAGAGCATTGCTAGAGATGACGCGATTACGCAACTTAAATTCAGTCTCAAATTGATGCATCAGCATGACTAGTAGGTAGTGGTTGCCCTATGAAAAACTTCAATCTTAATTGGGTATTATTTTTGTACGACCTGAATATTTTGGAATATTGAACCGTATGAAGTAAGCCCAACAAAAGGTAACTGCTGTAAATCGTTGAGGAATTCCCTCGACTGTCTATGGTCATCAGACCTGTAATGGCACTTATAACCCATATGGGTGCAAAGTTCTCATCAATATAAATGAATTAAGTCGAATCACAAGGTAGCTACTGTAAACCGTTGAGGAGTTCCCTTAACTGTCCTTCGTCTTCATCATCAGACCCCTAATGACAGTTACAACCCATCTAGGTGTAAAGTTCTCATCAATACAAATTAATCAAGCCCAAACACAAGGTAAATGCTGTAAATCGTTGAGGAATTCCTTCAACTGTCTATGGTCTCCATCATCAGACCTGTAATGGCACTTATAACCCATATGGGTGCAGGTTCTCATCAATATAAATGAATTAAGTCGAATCACAAGGTAGCTACTGTAAACCGTTGAGGAGTTCCCTTAACTGTCCTTCGTCTTCATCATCAGACCCCTAATGACAGTCACAACCCTTCAGGTGTAAAGTTCTCATAAATACAAATTAATCAAGCCCAAACACAAGGTACCTGCTGTAAATCATTGAGGAATTCCCTCGACTGTCTTTCGGCTCCATCATCAGATCGATTCCAGACCTTCATTAAATTGTAGTTCTTTAAAATACTTAATGAAAAAATTAACAAACGCACTAGGCGCTCCTACGATTTTCGAAGGTTCCCCTCGATTTCTCCGGGATTTCATCATCAGATCCTGGTTTCCTTATCATGGGACCACCCTTGAGGTATGTCCTTTCTAACAAAAAAAGAATCATCCAAATCGGTTTACCCAGGAAAGAGTTCTGAGCTAACACACATAAAAAAAAAAAAAAAAAAAAAAAAAAAAAACATACAGGCGAATTGAGAACCTCCTCCTTTTTTTGAAGTCGGTTAAAAAACCATCGACTTCTAAAAAAAGACAAAAAAAACGTGGAAATAACTTTAATTTCGGAAGTCGGTGGCAAAAAACGAAAATACAAAATAACTTAACTTACAGTAGACAGTATGTAGACAGTAGTTTGTAGTTTGTTAATTCTATTTCGAAACTTATCATCAGAGTAATATACGACTGCATATAATCAACATTACTTTGATAATTAGCAAGGAGTACATTAACCTTAGCCGTCAAGCAAAAATCTTCATGATCTTAGTGCAAATAAGAATTCAGCCTCGAGACTTGTGTATAGATAATGTTTAAATAATATTAAAATACGTCTAATGTCTAGGAGTGAGCACCGGTGAATCAGTCTAGATGACGGAAATCCTGAGCAGATACATACACTAAACTAAGATAAGTATTCGAGTGTCCGTTACCGCGACCTTCAAACTGCGTCTGTCAAAATAGTGCGCAATTTATTTTGCAGCGAATATATTAGTAAAGTTCAGATTTGATCAAGGCAATAAGGAAGAAATCCACCTATTTTTAATAAGGTTGCTGTTGCCTTCGACTTCGTCTGTGTGTATCAGTTTTAATTTAAAAAAGACCTTTTTTGCAAAAAAAAAAAAAAACTACTTAAAAAAAAAACACAAAAAATTTAAAAATCATATTAATTTCGGAAGCCTTTTTAGTTATATTTCCGTTTTTTGCCACCGACTTCCGAAATTAAAGTTATTTTCACTTTTAGTGCTTTTTTTGGCAGTCGGTTGTTTTTACTTGTAAAAATGTTTTTACCTATAATATTACTAGTTGTTTCCCGCGACTTCGTCTGCAATCCACGATGAAAAGTAGCCTATGTCCTTATCTAGGTCATGATCTATCTGTGTGCCAAATTTAGAAAGAAATAGGGGTTAAATTTAAGGCTGCAGAGATTACTCGAACGATTAGAAGTATGTCTAGGGTTAAGTCCCCCGGCCATGACGGGCTTAGCATCGAGCACTTCCAATATGCTGGCGCTCACTTGCCTAGGGTGCTTGCTATGCTGTATAACTTCTGTGTGGGTCATGGTTATATGCCTAGTGCGATGATGCGAACAGTGGTTGTGCTAATCGCTAAAACCAAAACTGGTGACATATCTGATAACAGTAAATATAGGCCCATTTCACTAGCTACTGTCAAAGGTCAAAGGTCAAAGGTTTTTGATAGCATGCTTAATGCACAACAGAATAAAAGAACAACCAGACACGACAATCACTTCGGTTTCAGGACTGGGTTGTCACCTGAGAGTGCAGTGTTGTGACTTAAGCATGCTGTCACAAACCTACTATGCGAAGCTTGAGACGCCTATTTAATCCTACTTCCTAGACCTATCTAAGGCTTTTGATCTTATTTCGTATGATCATGATGTGTTATGGAGTAAGTTAGAAAGGGTTAATTTACCCACAGAACTTTTAAATATTTATAAGTTTTGCTAAGGAAACCAGATCAACACTGTACGATGGGCTGGGGCGTAGTCTCGTCCATACGGGTTGCAGTGTGGTGGGTTGAGCTCACCTACGTTCTTTAACCTTTATATGAACGAACTGATTGCTGAGCTCAGCAGTACCAGGGTTGGATGCGCTTCCATGGTGCGCAGGGTGTGGAGCAGCTCCAACAGTATCCTAAGCATGGTTTAAAGTCACCCAGGCTGTGTTTTTGTGGGTCGCTGTTGTGCGATCTCACATGGGTTGCCACCGCGGTGATCCACCACTATTTGTTTGTTTTTGTGGAGTGTCAGTTCTTACTAATATAGTTGTAAGGCTTACTAATAATTTTTGAGTGATATATGTTACTTGAATAAAAATAATTCTATTCTATTCTAAAACAAACAAATTTAGAAATAAATCAAATCTTTTCTCTTTATAATATTACTAGGTTTTGCCCGCGACTTCGTTTGTAATCCACAATGAAAAGTAGCCATTGTCCTTGCCCAAGTCATGGTCTATTGTATGCCAAATTTTATCTAAATCAGTTCAGCCGTTTATGCGTGAACGCGTAACAAACAAACATACAAAAAATCTAATATTTTCTCTTTATAATATTACTAGTTGTTGCCCGCGACTTCACCTGTAGTCCAGGATGAAAAGTAGCCTATGTCCTCACCTAAGTCATGGTCTATCTGTGTGAGAAGTTTCATTCAAATCCGTTGAATCGTTTTAGCGTGAAAGCGTAACCAACAAACATACAAACTTACTTTCGCATTTATAATACATATTAGTTAGGATTATACATACTTAAGATAAAGCGAGAGTTATTGTCGAATTAATTAGGTCATACCACAGACTTGCTTCTCGCTATGTTCGACTGTACACATAAAAAAGTAAAGTACGACCAAACCCACATTACAAAATTATATAAGCTTGGTAACAGTCTGTATTTATAGTTTAGTATCTATGGTAACAGTACGGTAACCACAGTGTGAATATTAGACGCGATACAAAATGTTTTCCATCCTGCCTGACTTAATTTAAAAAATTTGGAAAATCCAAAAGTGCACGCCTCATAACCTCATTTAATTCTATAAAAAACAACAAAAAAAAAAATAGAATTATTAATTGATTAGAAGACAGGATGAGATGTAATATGCAGCTATTCAGCAATTTTTTTCTGAATTTTCTATAACTCTACGGGTTTACTTATGAAAAAGTTGAAAAGACACTTAAAAAAAAAAACATTGAATTAGAGCGTGATTTTCGTAAGAACTTAATTTTCGATAATACGCTTAAAAAAATGAACTCGATTAGTTACGCTTTTCGGGAGTTATCGTGAGCACGCCAGGACCCATACATACAGACACACAATAATTCCACAGAATATTTTTTATAAACAACATTTTCATTATTTTATATATCAAAATGTCTTTTGAAAGTATCATGTGTGTTGGAACTAGTATTTTTTCTTGACGTTTGTGTGTGAATATTATTCTACAAGTGCGATATGAAATAATTAGAGACATTTTTAGCTCAAGGAATTACTTGTTTTTTGTAAGGCGAGAGTAGAGCACTAACTCACGTGCTTCGCATATGAAGCGTGCAAAAAAATGGCAATTTTTTTTTAAAGATTATTAATATTATAATAAAAATTGAGATAATGTTACGTTTTAACATAATGCTGATACGTTTCCTGTTCATAAGTTTATATAAATAGATCATATTCTTTGCTGCGATCATTATCATTGACGGTTGCTTAGTTTCGCTTGACGTAAGTGACTAGCTTAAGTATAAATAGTGGTGATCTTAAAAAAAAACCCTGTTATATTGAGTGTTTCGTAATTTTAACTAGTTTTTTTTCAATATTCATTCAAGTTACAAGACACTTTTTTTTTTTATATAGGTATATGTTTTCAAAAACCGTGTCATTATTGTTTGAAATATTTATAAAATGAATGCCATTTGTTCTAATATGTAGTTGGTAGAGCTACAATTTAACCAAATAATAACCCGGGAATAAAATTGGTATTTATAATAAACTAGCTTCCGCCCGCGACATCGTCCGCGTGAAATTTCTTGTTCCTCCGACCCACCCCGTCGCCTACCCGCGCTATACTTCGTTTTCGCTTAGCGTTCTTTCCGACATGTTTTGTTATTTCTCGACTGCTAAGGGTCGTAGCGTGATGTTAAGTAGCCTATAGCCCTCCTCAAGAATGGGGCTATCAAATGCAAAAAAAAAAATTCTAATCCGACTGGTAGTTCCTGAGATTAGCGCGTTCAAGCAAACAAACAAACAAACTCTTCAGCTAGTATATATTAAGTATATGTATTATTATCTTTTTTGTTGTATTAGTATATATTATTAGTATATATAGATTCGAGATTAAAGGCTTGCCTGAAAATTTTCTTTCGATTTTAAAAGCAAATAGTTAAAAGTCTTCACACATACTCTTACACACAATGTTATTAATAAACCCCGGGAGAAGTTATGCGGAACATAAATTTCGAAAAACGTATGAAGCTAGGTATACTGGTGTAACTTTACTTTTCGTTTATTAGTACTGCCTCAGTAGGTAATTAATAATATTGGTCAACTGAACTTGTTTTTTGTCCCGGAGCAATTTTCAGTGGCACATCAAAATAATCTTATTTAAAAAACAAAAGAAGCCCAAAAACTTCGCACGACTAAACGATCGAGTTTACTTAATTTATACAATTTTAACACAAACCAAAGAACATAACAATATCAAGTTTAAAGGTTTAATTAATCATCAATAGATCGAGCAACGTCCTTGTTCCAAACAACAAAGGGTACATACACCCGGACGTATTTTGATTCAAAATTAGGGCAAGTCCGGGACGACCCGAACCCCTCTCTATTCTGAAAACAATAACATTATAATTATTTACGAACAGGTATTCGCCACAATGACGATGTACACAGCATAGTAAAAGAGGATTGTGAGCTAGACAACGTGAAGGATAATGAAAAGGATATATATGTTAGAGTTGACGAAATAGGCACTCATTATGAGTCTGTCACCGCTAGCGAGACAAGTAAGTGCTAATCAGTATTGTAGCTTACATGTATGGAAAAGTTATGAATCCGACAAGTTAAGTAATAATGAGAGATATTTTGGTACCTTGCATTTTGTACAGCTTAAACTTGGTATAGAATCGTTAAAAAAAGGGGTAATTGCATCTGTCGTTTTCAATAATATGTTCTGAGTTATATGAAGTCACTCGAAATTCAAAATGGTGAATTGTGGTTCTATTGTATGCCTCTTGATTCATCTTCATTTCATTTAGGAACTAATCTTTAATAACCATACCGTACCTTCCTTTTAGTCTTATAAGAATTCATTATTTCTGGTCCATAATTTCCTTAATTTTTTTTCTATAAATGTTACTTTAGTTAAATTACGTTCTTTTATTCCAATTTTAACATTATACAAAAAGGTTTTTACTATTCTTTTATTCTAATTTTAAAATAAAACAAAAAGTTCTTTCCTATCTATTACTCTCTAAATAGGGCCACTGTTTCTTATGGACGTCGTAATAGATTGTATCTTGATTCAGGAATCCTTCCACTTAGATTAACAACAATTGTATTGAAATCAAGATTACTGTACTTTACCAAGACCATTTATTTTTATTGTATCACCGCTCTTAGTAATAGTATGTTCTTAAGCAGTGTTACTTTTACCTCTCTATACTTGAAGCCTGTTCGAATTCAACTGTTTTCAAATCTAAACCTAATCTATAATTTGTTTTTTGCTATTTTGATCAACTTATTATCATAGCTAACAAAATGATGTGTGATGGCTATTATGATGAATTTTCTCAAGAGGCATGTAGTTATTTTGACTGATTCACCAAGAAAACTAAATTAAGTTTCTAGTCAGTATCCCGCATAAGCGGGAGTTCAAATTATCTAGGTCACCGCGACCGTAGACCAATCGAGTTTTGTGCCCAAAAACAGGAAACTATACTCATCATACATGTTTTTTTTTAAATAATGGTGACGTAGCAGGCATAAACATGCATGGCCCTGCAAAGATAATGTCTGGACTTTAAAAGATACAGCGTCCTCAAAGTAGTCAGAATACCGACTCATCTAGTTTAAAACACTCTTTTATTTTGTAAAAGTGTTTGTTAAAACCATTTACAGAAAACAAAAAAAATTAAACCAAAAGCTTCGCAAGAAGGTAGCCACACTCTTTCACCGATAGTCTACATCTTTGTCCCCAGTTTCTGGTGGCTGGTTCAACACACTTGGCAGCACTATCAGCTGGTGGAGTAATAGCATACCCTAGCGTGTTGCTTGAACAGCTCAAGTCAAATGATACCATCATACAAATAGACTTACATAAAGGATCATGGATTGGTAAGCCACCAGTCTTTCATATCAATGGGTTCGTTTTACCCAGTAGCCGAGTAGTGGAGGTCAGATAGGCAGTCGCTCCACAAAAAATACTGGTATTCAGCTGCATTCGGTTAGAATGGAAGCCGACAACAACATAGTTGCAAAATGCAGTTGATGATCGATTGGTACGTTGCAGTTTGATTATTGTTCGGTATATTACCGCCTCTGAAAATAGCTGATGACTTAACAAAACTCATCATCTGTCTAACTTTTTCCCAATTATGTACATATTTTGGGGCGGCTTCAAGACTAACTTAATGCCCGTGAATACCACTATTTTACTTGGAGCGTCTGCCTATCTGACCTCCACAAATAAGCAACAAGCGATTAACAAAACTTTATAAAATGTCCGACTTTTCCAGGTTCCGTTCACGGCATAGCTGGTATACCAAGCATCCTGCTACCTTTCATCATGCAGTACAGAGGCAGGAAATTTGCCTTTATTTTAAGCTGTATCTTCCTAATCACCGGTTGGATGTTAACGTACTTAGCACAGAACATTACGATGTTAATTATCGGGGAGTGCTTCCATGGTCTCGGCATCAACAGTCTCCATACTGTCAGTTTCCTAAGCGTCTCTGAAATAGTACGACCGGAGTATCGTAATACGTGCTTACTAATGTATGGGACAGTCCAGGCTTTTGGCATTTCTTCGGTAGGAATTATAGGCCGGTATCTGCATTGGAAGACGGTTGGATTAATCATGTGCTGTCCAGTTTTTATAGCACTTCCTTTAGGCTTTGCTTGGCCCGAGTCACCATCATGGTTGGCTTGTAAAGGGAGATTTAGTGAATGTGAACAGAATTTTGTTAAACTGAGAGGGACTGATGAAGAATCGAAGAAAGAATTGAAAGCGATTCTCAATTCACAGAAAGAGAATTTGAAGATGAAATCAGCAACAACGTTACAAGATTTAAGGAACACGGTAACTAGTAAAGACTTTTATTTGCCAGCGTTGCATACTTTTGTTTTAATAAATGTCCTGTATTGGGGTGGAGGCATGCCCGTCATTATTTACTCCTCCGATATGATCTTCAAAATATCTGGCAAATTCAACGAACATGCAAAGCTAGCCATGGACGTTTTACTTTTTACCGGCTACAACATAGCGACAGTCTTGGTCCGGTACTGCAGCAGCAAAAAGGTCATGTTATTCAGCATGTCCGGGTCAGCTGTTTTTATGACAGCTACTACTATCATGACGTATTTACAAAGTGTAGGGACCGTGCCAAAGGACTTAGGAGTGTATTGTTTAGTAGGTTTCATGGCGTTCTTGAGTTTGGGTTCGAGTTGTATAGGCTTTTCAATATCAAGCGAGATAATGCCAGTGAAACACAGAGGCGTAGGCGGCTGTTTGTATGTTATTTATACGTGTGTGCTCCATTCTTCGTCATTGAAAGCGTACCCTTATCTGAGCGTGTACATAAGCGTGTGGGGTGTATTTTTAGTTTACGCGGTCTATGCAACGTTGTCGATTTTATTCATTTGGAAGTATGTGCCCGAAACAAGGAACAAGACGTTGCAAGAAATTGAGGAGTATTATAAGTATGGTTATTTTAAGGAAGTAGATAGGGATGAGGCTGTTGATATGCCTTTTATTAAGCCTGATATTAGTTAAAATATACTTAAACTTCGTTACAAAAATTTTGTTTTCATTTGGCCATTCAACACTACCTATCATGAACATAATGTAATTCTAGGGACATCTGTGTGCCCGTGGTTAATCTAATATTCCAGTAAACGAAGCCTTTACTTGAAACTAATGAATTACTAGAAAAATAAAGCCAACTTTCAGGTGCTTGTTAAAAGGTTTGCATGGAAAATAGTTTCGTATAAAACTGTGAAAACGCAATTATTCTTGGAAATTTTTGGCAATGTTTTAAAATGTTTACTTCAGAAAAGTATTTTAATACATTGTGTTGCTTGTTTTAGAATTCAAAGGAAAACAAGGAAGTAATAAATGCCTATAAATTAAATGGCCTACCTTTTTCTTAAACTCTGTCGGTTAAATCAATCTGACTAGCATCTTAGTTACTTAACACACTTTCAATATCAATCCGAAGAATTTTGAAGGAAATAGCTAACCCATTGCTTCGATTATTGAAAAATTCGATAGCTAAACAACATAAATAAATCAATGAATAATGTTGAGCTGTCAAAATTAAAGGTATTGCCATCTAAACCGCGTTCAAGAGCAGTCAGTGTCAATATTCCACAACAATAATGACTGACAGCTCTTGAACGTGGTTTAGATGAGCTGATCGTGTTTAGTTTTATTGGTGAAATTCGCTGTGGTACGTAATTACTCTGTAGATAAAATGAGATTACCTTCAAAGTCAAGTTATTATACTACCAAATGGCTATAAGATATTATTTGGAAATGTGCCGGTGACTGTTAGAAACCGCCGCTACTAACTACTGGTGTTTCAGTTATAAGTTGAAAATAAATAAATATAAAAATAAATATAAGGAAATATCTAGTTCGCTTGTCATTTCTTTTGGGTATTTCGCCTTTTTCTTACACGAGTTTCAGATAGTGACGTACTTGTAAAAAGTTAGATAACTGAAGTTTTACTACTTAAGGGTCGCTACATACTTGTTCGGCTCGGCATGAATCGGCACGGCTGTGCGGCAGTGCCAACGAGCTATATGTTCAAGAAAAGCCACTCGGCTTAGCTTAAATTGTGCTGAGCCGATCTAAATATGATTCAGCTAGGGTAAATGCCAAACGTAGTTTACGGATCAGCACGAGCCGAATGAAAGCAGAATATGTGTAGTAATTGCTTCGGGTCAGCTTTGTTGTTCAACCAATACTGCCGAATCGAATGTGCACCCGAACATGTGTGTAGCATCCCTAAGTCACACAATATAATTATTATTTTTGATTACAATAATTTTACAGGTACAAATGATAGTTAGTAGTAGTAAATAAATCACTTTATAATCTCTTGATCTTCTCTTGAATGTTTTATAATTTATTTTAGTGTCATGACGGTAGGCTTAACTTTCTCCGCAAAGCAATGTACGTAATCTTCGATTTCATTTACTGATGAATTCTCCAAGTGGCATAATCTACGCAAACAATCTGCAATGTTCTCTTTCCCTGGTTTATAAACGACCTTGAACGTATATATCTGAAGTCTTAAAACCACCGTTCTATTCTGGCACATGATTTTGACATAGGTCTGAATATGACCTCAAGTGGTTTATAGTCAATTATCAATTCGAATTCTTTTCCATATAAAAACGTGAAAGTGTTCTACATCCCATACTAATGCCAGAGCTTCCTTCTCATACATACATACATAAACTCACGCCTTCTTCCCATGGAGGTAAGCAGAAACTATAGAACGCCACCTGCTACGATCCTTACATACTCCTTTTGCCTCGTTTTCGTTCATACATCTGATCATACACGCACGCCGGTTGCGAGTACTACGCACCTGACCTTGCTGAAGAACAAGACCAATAAGGTCACAGCTTCCTTCTCTGTTTGGCAATATCGCCTTTCGTAGTTTGTCAATGTCTTATGCTCATGCGATAATCCTTGGCTCTTTTTGGTCTATCTGTATCAAGGCATCACCCAATGCTGCTGGACTAGCATTGACTATAACCACTGTCCGAGCTTTCACGTCATAGTAACCCAAAGTAGGATTACAGGGTAGAGCCGACTTTAGCTCAGTAAACGCAGCATTCTGTTTGAAACCCCAGAATTTACTGATTTCTGATCCTCTTGCTTGTTCCAAAGTAACTCTTTGAGAGGTTCAGTTTTGGACGCTAAATTGGGAATCCCTTACCCGACATAGTTTATAAGGCCCAGGAAGCTCTAAAACTCACCTATGTTACTAGGTGGTCGAAATCCCTAAATACCTGATACAAATTTCTGTAAAGGTTTGACTCCTTTGTCCGAAAATGCAAGTTCAAGAAATTGTATCTCAGTCATTCCAATTAAACATTAGTCTTTTTTAGCACCACATTGTTTTCTTCTAAAGTTTCTATTACTTTTTTAATCTTCGGTCGTGTTCTCCTCTATCTTTCCCGTACACTAAAATGTCATCAATAAAATTGATTGTTCCCTCACATCCTAAAAGAATACGCTCAAATATCTTTTGAAAGATTACAGGAGCGCATGTAATACCGAACATTAGTCGTTTATATCGTTTAAGACTTTTACTGGTAATAAAAGTGGTTATAATATGCGAATCTGGGTGCAATTCAAATTGGTGAAATACGTCTTTGATGTCTAATTTGCTGAAAAATGTAACACTTTTCAATTCAGGTAACAGCTTGTCCATGTTGGCAAGGGATGATTTTCCCGCAAAATTGCTTTGCTAGCTCGCCTCATGAAAACGCATAGGCGAACCTCTCCATTATCTTTTAAGATAGGCACTATTGGAGATATCCACTTCGAAGAGCTATGACCTCTTTAATTAAATATCTGTCTATTAATTCTTTGATTTTACTATTAACTTTTTCTTCCAGGAGGAATAGGGATTCTCTGAAGTGGCTGTGAAACAGATTGTCCACTATCATCAATAGCTATTTCAATTTTTAAAATGGCTTTTTGGTTTCCATTTGGTTAATCTTCAGTCCAATTCTGTCTAGTCCCATACTCATAGCTGTCTGTTTCCCTAAAAGCTGCCTGGTTCCGTCATCTATTAGGCAGAAAGTTGCATCCTCAGACTTTTCACCTATTTTGACATCGGCTACGAAAGCTCCACTTAGTTTTAAAGGTTCATTACTTCCATATCGATAAAATGTTTTCGAAGGGTTTTTTGTCTGGTTACTTATTTATATATCACACGGTTTTTTCAAGTCTTGCCTATAATTAAATTACATTTGCATCCAGTATCCACTAACATGTTGACTTTTACCCTTCCTATGTCACATTCTAACTCGCTGTCCTCATCTATTTTGAGTACGTAATGTATGTAATCTCCAGGCCTACTTGTTTGTTTTGGCTCTTATAAGTATAAATGTTTACGGTAGAAACCTATAATGCCTCATAATACAAATCTACGCATTTATGACCTAATGACGATATTCAATCCTGCTTTTTAGAAAAATATCGTATTTAACAAAAACAAAACCAAACACAAAAACAAACAAAAACTTCAGACTACAACAATGAATACTGATAAATTCTGTTTTTTATAATTAGTTATTAACAAACCTACGTAAATCAGATTTTATACAACTGGTAGTGTTGAATTTGAATATGAGTGGTTCTGTATGGTGATTTTAAAATGAGCTTGGCTCGTTTTATGACGAAGCATAGGTACAAGAATCTCACAAGATCTCGCCGAGAGACACTCTAGCTACTCTCACGCTCAATGTTGGAAGCGGGCAAGCACCGCTCGCGCAGCATCAAGAGACGGCATCGGCAGTACTAATAAAATTAGTGAAGCTAAAAGTGCGTTGAGTGCAAAACTCACGTATGTCACGTACCGCCCTCAAAGCCATCAGTTTGTAACCGGTCATTCCTATGGGTGCCTCAAGCTAACTTAAAGCGTCCAGAACCCGGGTCGTCCGTTTTGTACCCTTCTCGGGAGGTGCAATTAGTGGCCGTTGTAATGCGTATTTTGACAACATTTTTTTTAACGTTACGTGCTAATGAGATCTGTTGTGTTTCGAAATTCTAACTGTTGTTAATCTAAAGGTCGTTAAACATACTTTCAAATGATACCAATATTAATTGGGTTTAATGTATTCGTTGATGGCGGGACATGCTTGAAACTTATTTTCGGAGAGGTGCGATTTTTGTGACGCCGACTCTATATAATATTTTAGGATACCTAGTGCGTAATCAAATTAAAATAGTCCAACCACAACACATGCACACCACAACATGTTGTTGTGTATGGAACATGCACAACTGCGCATGACAACTGTACAGCGCACATGCACACCTGCACTGTGCACATGGCACAAAGTCAGAAATCTCGAAAAATAGGTAATTGCTGTCATATTTTCAAACCGAATGTTTTTAATTAAGTAATTGGCGCAATCGCACAGATACGGTGATGGGTCTTGCCTATTCATAGCATTAAATCTTTTTACAAAAAAATAACAACTGACTTCCAAAAAACACTACAAAATGTAAAAAAACTTAAACCACTACAAACATACCGACTAAAGTACATACGTACATATGCACACACATACATGGTACATATTAAAGATATTTTTCATATTACAATGTTTTTTTTGGAAGAAGATTCTTTTTTCTTAATATATTTTTTTTGGTAAAGCCATAACGGTGACTATACATATTATCGTTTAGGAAAGAAAATCGAAGCCATAAAAATGTTTTATGAAATCTACCAAAAACCTACACGGAATCCTATAAAAAAAATTCATTATAAAATATTCGTTTCTATTGTAATACCTATTTTAGAGTTGTTCTCACATTATTCTTGTTGGCATATATTTTTGTAAACAAAAATATTGTGAGCAAGATAAAGCCTTTGTCTAACAGTAACTACCATAAGTTGAATATTATAGGTAGTGTTTGACGTAATTTTACCCTCATACCTACGTCGTTGCATGTGTAAATAAGTACCAGCTATGTTTATAATATGTTCTATAATAATCTTTGGTTGCGATGATTCGATTAAAATTATAGTATTGTCATTTCCTTTCTTTTTTATGTTGGCAAACGAAAATTAATAGATAAAGTTGGTTTTTCGACTTGCTATCTGCTATCCCATTCCTACACATTGCCTTTCGTTCGCGTGTGAGCAAGTCGGCTACACCAAGTGTCGCCACCCTGCGCAATCTCGTCGCAACATTAGAACTAGAGCAGAAAAAAAAATGGTATTACATTGTAGCGCGAACGACGTTTTTCGACCACAAACTTCTGTCTGTGTTCGAAAAGCGTCGCTCGCGCAACTCCTGCGTTCAAACTCAAAGAAACAAGTAACGATTCGCGAAAATTGCATACGTTTCGTCGCTCCAGGCCTCCATCCCATCTAGTAAGGTATTGTGCACCCTTTCCTTTGTACAAACTGTCGTTTTATCGCCTAAGATCTCTCCAAACAGTAATTGTCCTCCATCCATTGTTTTTTGTGACACCAACTACAAAATCTATCGTTAAAAATCGCTTATTCGCGCATTCAATATTTAAAATACATTTTTTTCATTCATTCACCGACAGTCAACACACAGCCTAAACTGCTGGCTCTGGAAACACGAAATTTTGCAAAAGAGTGGCTTTTATTACGAAGGTGAGCAATAGGGAAGGGTTTTTTAAAATTCCGCTAAGTGGGACATGAAAGTTTGTATGTAATTATGTTTTTCTTGTCCTAGGGTTCAAGAATAGGATGGACCCTAATCTTATTAAAATTTAGCCTTATAAATAGACTAATAATTAATTTAATTATAACCTAAGCTATTAAATTGTCTTTACTAAGAATGTGTCCAATAGCACTTTTCTTATTGTCTCTATTAAGGCGAATACACTTCGTTCGTGTGTTTGTTTGGCACTTTTGTACTTTACACTATTCACTAACACTAAACACTTGCTCGAACGGTTCTGTTCTTTTAGGTCTTCTAACTATGTTTGTGTGGTCGAGAAGCTGGATTGCCTCGACGTTCACATGCTGATGATGTCTATTTTCGTGAGCTTCTGCAAGTTTCTGGATCACTTTTTCGCTGAACCCAACTTTTAGGTCCCGGTGGAGGTCATAATTTCGTATGTACTAAGGAGCATTTACGTTACGTATGTAATTGCGTAGTTTTTCCGCTTGTAGATACTAAATTCAACATTTGTCTACCTCTTTGGTCTAGTGGTCGCAAGCGCTACTGTTGAGCATGAGGTACTTTTTTTTTGGTTTGGGAAATCATCAAATGACTTCTCCCGCTCTGGGCGGAGCGGGAGGGCATGTCCGACTCTTACTGACTAAAACCCTACCCACCTCATGCTAATTGCGTAACACACTATCAACCACAGTCTGAATCATTTTGAAGGTCACAGTCTGACAATTTTTTCGAACATTTGAAGATATAGATTAACAATAATCTATATCTCCAAATGTTCGAAAAATTTGTCTGATTAACAACGTAAATAACGCAATGAATGTGGTTGAACTGTCAAAATGAAAGCCGTTCCTACTGTTAGTGTGTTAAGCGATTAACCCGCTGCGCTGGGCGCGGTTCCCGGGTCGGGCAAAATTATATTGGAATTTTCCATCTGGAATTTCTCAGTCCCCCCCGCCCCGCCCGGAGCCCCGAGGGGGCGGCCGGAGTCTAGATTTGTGCCCGGTTGATGGCAACAGGCTCACCCCCTATTACATTGGACTGAAACATTACTGGCAAAACGTGGGTGTACCATAGGTACTGCTCTGTTAAACCCATCGGGAAATACAGCCGTAATGTTATGTTATAATATTTGACACTACGAATTCCGGTTCATGCTGAATTTTTTATGTATGCAATTTTATTTTATTTTGTAATATGGCTTGCGTAAAATTTACGTATGGATATTTATCTTCTATCTAAATATATAAAAGGCAAAAGTGATTGACTGATGTATCAACGCACAGGCCAAACCTTTAAGGCTAGAAACTTAAATTTCGCACACGTATTCCTTTTATGGCGTAGGCATCCACTAAGAAAGAATTTTTCAAAATTCAACCCCCAAGGGGGTGAAATCTAAATATATAAAAGGGTATGTTTTTTCCGGGTAATCTCTGATACTGCTGGACCGATGTTGACGGGACTTTCATTGGCCGATAGCTGATGTTATACGGAGTGACATAGGCTACTTTTTGTCTCGGTAGTACGTTCCCGTTGGATAATATCTGACATCCACGCGGGCGAAGCCGCGGGCAGGAGCTATCTGAAATAAATGATTTGATTTGATTTGAATACTAAATATTCAATATGCATGAGCATATTGAATGTTAAGCATTTTCATGAGCATGAATAACCGTTATTACATAGACTAGTAGCCGAACGAAATACAGCCTAATCAACATTAAAATGAAACTTATAACGCTCTTTAAGAACTTCTTCAACGCCGCATTCAATACTGTTCTTAAGATTATTTCAGTGTTCCCATAGGTTTAATTTTATGACAAAAAGTTTATATTAGTTCCACCTTATTATAATGATAAATTAACTTATCATATAAACAGAAGGTATATGACGGCAAAGTTACTGAAATTAATCTTATGTTGATCCACAGGGGTGTATTCTAAGACCAAAAATGTTTAATCTGTAATGTATACATAGTATGAAACAAAGTTACTATTCTTTTCTGTCTGTGTGACCACTTAGATCAGAAGATCTTAGTGGTCACCCATACCCACCCGTATCTATTGTGTAGTTTAGACAAACTACACAATGGGTTTTATCAGACTACGGTAAAGCCAAAGGAGGGTTATGATTTTAACAGGCTACGATTTAACAGATGAACATACATATGTTCATCTGTTCAATCATAACTCCTAAAATACTAGTCGTATTTTGATAAACGAGGTATCTTTGGAAGCGTCATGTTGTTTCGCGGGCTATAAGATATCACATGGCGGCTTATAGCGGATGTAAAGTCATTCCAAAATAAATAATTTAAGATTAATATAATATCGTGTTTGGTATCTAATAACGAGTACTTTCAGAAAATATTTTGTTTAAAAATAATTAAACATACATAAACCCCAAATAAGAATAAGACGAGTATGTTTCACACGGACTATTTTTAATAAGACTAATTACGTGAAGAACGGTTCAAAAAAAAAATTTTTTTTTTGGTAAAATCCCCAAACCAAAGAAGCGGTTAGGTGCCTACCCTCATGATTCTTAACTCCAAAATATTGAAAATAAAAAATTAAGTTTAAAAACTAAAACTCAACTACGATTAAAAGCCAACTAAAAAAGGTATAAACAAGACTTTGATGACACAGGTCTGTGATGTCTTGTTAATACCTTTTCAGTTGGCTTTTGTCGTAGTTTCTATAATCATGTAGAGCATATATTTCGGAACGTTTAAGGGTATAATATATTAATAATAATAATTAACATAGATGTACCTCAGATGTCTGGATATATTGACATTTCACCACATCAGTAGATCATGTTTTGCCCCACTACTGAGTAACGTGCCGACCATAATGAGGATAATATTATTGTGTTTTAAAATAAAAACCGGTCGAGATCATACCGTAAAGTTATCACTAAAGTGCGCGCAAAATAAAACTGCTCGCGGCCGAAATCGGAAATAATTGTTTGCCGCCATCTCGACGTTTATCCGGTGTTAAGAGAGTGTGCTATGTTCCGTGTTCTGTTTTTTTTTTTCATGTTTCTATGGTGTTTTACTATTATGAGAGCTAATATGATCGTCCGCAGGTTTGTACGTTGTTCTAGAGTAGTGAAGAAAAACCTTATTTCGTGCATCTTGCACAATATTTTACACGTGCAGCTTATAAGTAGATTACACTCAAAAATTGTACAGCGCCCTTCGCATTCAATATAATTATGCGTTCCGGGTGTTGATGGGGCTGTTCCGCTTCTGTAGCGCATCAGAGATATTTGCTGAAGGTCGTGTCGATTGCTTCTACGCTACGATGCAAAAAAAATGTCGGGTGCGGGCCAGCCCCAACATTATACTGCGGTGTATCGCGAGCAGACTCGACTGCTTGTGTGTAAGCCGCTCGCTGCTGCAAGCTTTCCACATGGGTGTTAACCTTATTAAGGTAATAGTGCGTTTTACTTATGCGGGTACGTTTCCTGTTCATGAGTATACATAAAGAGTTCAGGTATTCTTTGCCGCGATCATTTGCCAGCGACCCTTGCTTAGTTTCTCTTGACGGAAGTGACTAGGTTAAGTTTAAATAGAGGTGATCTTAAAAAAACTGTTATAATGAATGTTTGAGTGTTTCGTAAGTTAAACTAGTTTTTTTTAAATTATTCGTTCGAGTTAAAAGACAAAATAATTATAAACGTTTTTAACAACTGTGTCAATATTGTTTGATATTATTTATAAAATTAATGCCACTTGTTCTAGTAGTTAGTTTGGTAGAGCTGCAATTTAAACAATAAATAACTCGGAAGTAAAATTTTGTATTAATAGTAAATTCAAGATTAAAGGCTTCCCTGATATATTCTTTTTCGATTTAAAAAGCAAGTAGTTAAAAGTATTCACACATATTCGTACATATTATCTTACTGATACACCCCGGGAGAAGTTATGAGAAACTTAAACCTCAAAAACATATGGTTAAACTTAAGTTAGTTAAACTGGTTAGCTTTACTTTTCGTTTATTAGTAAAGGGGCAATATTTGTCAACTAAACTTAATTTTTGTCCCGGAGATATTTCCAGTGCCACATCAAAATATTTTTAATTAAAAAACAAAAGAAGCCCAAAACTTCCCAAGACTAAAAGACCGAACTTACTTAATTTATAAAACTTAAACACAAACCAAAGAACATAAAAATATCAAGTTTAAAGGTTTAGTTAATCATCAATAGATCGAGCAACGTCCTTTTTCAAAACAACAAAGGGTACATACACCCAGACACTTTTTGATTCAAAATTAGGGCAAGTCCGGGCCGAACCGAACCCCCCTCTATTATGATAACAATAACATGATAATTATTTACCTACAGGTATTCGCCACAATGACGGTGTACACAGCATAGGAAAAGAGGATTGTGAGCTAGACAACGTGAAGAACAATAAAAAGGATATCTTTGTTATATATGAAGAATTAGACACTCATTATGATTCTGACACCGCTAGCAAGACAAGTAAGTGCTAATCAGTATTTTAGCTTACATTGATAAGATATTGTAAGAAAAAGGTATGAATCCGACAAGCTAAGTAATATATGAGAGGTATTTTGGTACCTTGTATATTGTACAGCTTAAACTTGGTATTGAATCGTTTTAAAAAAGGAATAATTGGATTTGTCGTTTTCAATAATGGTTTCTGAGTTATATGAGGTCATTCGAAATTCAAAATGGTGAATTGTGGTTCTATTCTATGCCTCTTAATTCATCTTCATTTTATTTAGGAACTAGTCTTTAACAAATTGTTGTTGTTGTGTGAAATTTTATTAGACTAAAAGGAGGGTACGGTATTGACCGTACCCTCCTTTTAGTCTAATAAAACTTCATTATTTTTGGCCTGATACTGATATTTTTTGCAGATTTCCTTTATTTTTTTCTATAAATGTTACTTTAATTAAAGTACATTCTTTTATTCCAATTTTAACATTATACAAAAAGGTTTTTACTATTCTATTATTCAAATTTTAAAATTAAACAAAATGTTATTTCCTATCTATTACTCCCTAAATAGGGCCACTGTTTCTTATGGACGTCGTAATAGATTGTGTCTTGATTCAGGTATCCTTCCACTTAGATTAACAACAATTCTATTGAAATCAAGATTACTGTACTTTACCAAGACCATTTCTTTCTATTGTATCACCGCTCTTAGTAATAGTATGTTCTTAAGCAGTAATACTTTTATCTCTGTATACTTTAAGCCTATTCGAATTCAACTGTTTTCAAATCTAAAGTTAATCTAAGTTTTGTTTTTGCTATTTTGATCAACGTATTACCATAGCTAACCAAATTATATTTGATGGCTATTATGGTGAATTTTCTCAAGAGGCTTGTATATTTTGACTGATTCACCAAGAAAACTTAATAAAGTTTCTGATCAGTATCCCGCGTAAGCGGGAGTTTAAATCATCTAGGTCACCTTGGACTTAGACCTATCGAGTTTTGTGCCCAATTCAGGAAGCTATTCTCATTATACATGTTTTTTTTTTAAATAATGGTGACGTAGCAGGCTTAAATCTGCATGGCCCTGCCAAAATAAAGTCTGGACTTTAAAAAGAGACTGCAACCTCAGAGTAGTCAGAATACCGACCTCATCTAGTTTTAAACACTCTTTTTTTTGTATAAGCGTTTATTAAAACCATTTAAAGATAACAAAAAAGTAAAACCAAAAGCTTCAAAAGAAGGTAGCCACACTCTTTCACCGATAGTATACTTCTTTATCACTGTCCCCAGCTTCTGGTGGCTGGTTCAACACATTTAGCAGCACTATCAGCTGGTGGAGTGATAGCATACCCTAGCGTGTTGCTTGAACAGCTCAAGTCAAATGATACCATCATACAAATAGACTTACATAAAGGATCATGGATTGGTAAGTAACCAGTCTTTCATATTAATGGGTTCGTTTTACCCAGTAGCCGAGTAGTGGAGGTCAGATAGGTCGCTCCACGTAAAATACAGCTATTCAGCTGCATTCGGTTAGACTGGAAGCCGACAATAACATAGTTGGAACAAGCAGTTGATGATGGACTGGTGCGTTGCAGTTTGATTATTAAAGTAAAATGGGCGAACTCCTACATCTTTTTTTTTTTGTGTGTGAAATCTTCAAATGACCTCTCCCGCTCTGGGCGAAGCGGAAGGGTGTGTCAGACTCTTACTGACTAAAACCCACCAGTGTTCCTTCAGTTGCCTGCGCGATAGGGCTACGGTAACTCTTTCGAACAATCCGCGACCCCGGCAGGCATCGACCCTATCGGACCCATCAATTATGCTGACATCTCTTTGAGGCGCGCGTGGAATACAACGCGCCGTCGACCCGGGCCTGGTCCTTACCGGACGGCGAGCTGCCCATTGCTCGCCGTCCGCAAGCCCACGAACTACTACACCTTAGGTCCAATTTCACCAATGGCGAAGTTATCCAAGAATAACTACCCTGGGATAAAATTATTCGCTGCATTTACTCTCAGAATAACTCATAATACGTTTCACCACTTTGCAAAGCCAAAAAATTACTCCTGGTATAACTGGACGTAGTTTAGCAGAAAGGACTCAACCTAACTCAACTCAACTCAAGGCTCGCCCCCTATTACATGGGACTTAAACATAACTGGCGAAATGTGGGTGTGCTATAGGTACACCTCTGCCTAACCCTTCGAGGAATACAGGCGTGATGTTATGTTTTTGTTATGACTCAACCCACAAAAAGTAATTTTTGAGTTATCGAGGTTTTAAGTTTAGGTGTGTATTGCTGCAATGGTGTTACAGTTGGAATATTTTGTTTGGATACAATTTTGTTATATTAAATATAGACCTGCTTCTTTCAAGTTGAATTTATTAAAAACTGCTTGGGTAGTTTGAGTTATTACAGTGGTTTGTATAAAAATACAAGTCTTTATGTGGGTTGGTTCGCATCAATAAAAAATCAACCTTATCTTTGTAGTATCACGGATCTTTTTTGCTGCGTGAAAGAACAAACTTTTAGGACCTCTTTGGCATACATAACTCATTTTTGACCATAGTGTGGTTTGAGTCCTTTCTGCTAAACTACGTCCAACTATTCGTTGATTAGTGTTTTTTGTTATGTGTGGCACGTTGAATATGAAGTGATGAACGGATGAATTTGAATGTAGACAAATTAAATAGGCTTGTCATTTTCTCAGTACAGTATAGCATAACAGGACCTTCATAATTTAGTCGTCAGTTTGAACATCTGTCACACTTGTCACTGTTATTTTTTAAACAAAGTAACTGTAATGTCGCGCTCCGTCTTTAAATTTCCTTTATTTTACTTTGTGTTGTAGTATTGTGTAAAATGTCTGAAAGGAAACGTAGTGCTAACTGGCTAGTACAGGAAAAAAATATTTATTGCTGGATCTGGTAACAGACCACTTTAACATTATTCAAAATAAAAAAAACAGATGGAGTAACCGCGTAAATTCCAATTGATGTTCAACTTTTTATAATAAATTGTATGCTGCTGCTTTAGATAAACGAAATCTAATCATGAAATTCTTTTCGTCGTAGTTGTAAAAATGCTCATTTCTTACTTTAGTCCACCTTGGACGTCTCAAAATAACATAGTAATCTCCACTATCACTTTCACTGTCAGATAACATTCTTCCCAAACGCTGCATTTCTTATTTTCTCTGAATTGCAATTCAATGTGCACAATCAACTGTCGTTCAGGCTCAACTGCCATAAAAATTTGACGCCATTTTGATTTTATAGAATAGAATAGAATACTCTTTATTACGTACACCATAAAAATTACAGATATAAAAGTAGAAATTTTACAATGGGCGGTCTTATCGCTAAAAGCGATCTTTTACAGACAACCTTTGGATGGATTCAAGGTAGAAGGAGAGACAATAATGCAGGTAGTCAGTGGTGTACCATTTACATACACATTACATTTACATTTTATCTGAGGAATAAGCCTGTTATTCCTTCAAAATTAGTGGTATAGGAGTTACTCTGGTATAACTTTGTTATTCTCAGGATAAGTAGTTGGTGAAATGAAAACATGGTTATTCTGAGAGTAAGTAATAGCTTTATCCTTGGAATAAAACTTATTCTACGTTGGTAAAATCGGACCTAAATGTCTTAACTTTTAAGCTTGAACTAGCATTATGTAGATAAATAATCTATGAGCTTAGTTTTGTAAAATAGAAAACATTATTAAACTTCAGGAAGACTGTTTTTGATAATTTTAGTTATACAAATAATTGTGAATTTACTTATTTCAAAGAAACGAATAATAATTAAATAGGTAAATTGCCCCTTGAGAAATAACCATGACCTTTGTGGTTACGGTCACGAATATTTCTCAACGGGCATTCATCTGCCTAGCTTTTCCCCAACTACATATTTTTGGGTCGGCTTCCTGACTAACTAAATATCGGTGAATATCACTATTTTATTTGGAGCGTCTGCCTATCTGACCTCCACAACTAAGAAACAGGCGATTAACAAAACTTTATAAAATGTCTGTCTTTTCCAGGTTCCGTTCACGGCATAGCTGGTATACCAAGCATCCTTCTACCTTTCATCATGCAGTATAGAGGCAGGAAATTTGCCTTTATTCTAAGCTGTATCTTCCTAATCACCGGTTGGATGTTAACTTACTTAGCACAGAACATTACGACGTTAATTATCGGGGAGTGCTTCCATGGTCTCGGCACGAACAGTCTCCTTACTGTCAGTTTCCTAAGCGTCTCTGAAATGGTACGACCGGAGTATCGAAATACGTGCTTACTAATGTATGGGACAGTCCAGGCTTTAGGCATTTCTTCGGTAGGAATTATAGGCCGGTATCTGCATTGGAAGACGGTTGGATTAATCATGTGCTGTCCAGTTTTTATAGCACTTCCTTTAGGCTTTGCTTGGCCTGAGTCACCATCATGGTTGGCTTGTAAAGGGAGATTTAGTGAATGTGAACAGAATTTTGTTAAACTGAGAGGGACTGATGAAGAATCGAAGAAAGAATTGAAAGCGATTCTCAATTCACAGAAAGAGAATTTGAAGATGAAATCAGCAACAACGTTACAAGATTTAAGAGACACGATAACTAGTAGAGACTTTTATTTGCCAACGTTGCATACTTTTGTATTAATCAATGTTCTGTATTGGGGTGGAGGCATGCCCGTCATAATTTACTCCTCCGATATGATCTTCAAAATATCTGGCAAATTCAACGAACATGCAAAGCTAGCCATGGACGTTTTACTTTTTACCGGCTACAACATAGCGACAGTCTTGGTCCGGTACTGCAGCAGCAAAAAGGTCATGTTATTCAGCATGTCCGGGTCAGCTGTATTTATGACAGCTACTTCTATTATGACGTATTTACAAAGTGTAGGGACCGTGCCAAAGGACTTAGGAGTGTATTGTTTAGTAGGTTTCATGGCGTTCTTGAGTTTGGGTTCGAGTTGTATAGGCTTTTCTATATCAAGCGAGATAATGCCAGTGAAACACAGAGGCGTAGGCGGCTGTTTGTATGTTATTTATACGTGTGTGCTCCATTCTTCGTCATTGAAAGCGTACCCTTATCTGAGCGTGTACATAAGCGTGTGGGGTGTATTTTTACTTTACGCGGTCTATGCAACGTTGTCGATTTTATTCATTTGGAAGTATGTGCCCGAAACAAGGAACAAGACGTTGCAAGAAATTGAGGAGTATTATAAGTATGGTTATTTTAAGGAAGTAGATAGGGATGATTCTGTTGATATGCCTTTTATTAAGCCTAGTATTAGTTAAAATATACTTAAACTTCGTTACAATAATTTTGTTTTCATTTGGCCTTTCAACACTACCTATTATGAACATAATGTAATTCTAGGGACATCTGTGTGCCCGTGGTTAATCTAATATTCCAGTAAACGAAGCCTTTACTTGAAACTAATGAATTACTAGAAAAATAAAGCCAACTTTCAGGTGCTTGTTAAAAGGTTTGCATGGAAAATAGTTTCGTATAAAACTGTGAAAACGCAATTATTCTTGGATATTTTTGGCAAGTTTTTAAAATGTTTACTTCAGAAAAGTATTTTAACACATTGTGTTGCTTGTTTTGGAATTCAAAGGGAAACAAGGAAGTAATAAACGCCTATAAATTAAATGGCCTACCTTTTCCTTATACTCTGCCGGTTAAATCAATCTGACTAGCATCTTACGTAACACACTTTCAATATCAATCCGAAGAATTTTGAAGGAATTAGCTAACCCATTGCTTCGATTATTGAAAAATTTATTAGCTAAACAACACAAATAAATCAATGAATAATGTCGATCTGTCAAAGATTGCCATCTAAACCGCGTTCAAGAGCTGTCAGTTTCAATATTCCACAACAATAATGACTCTGACAGCTCTTGAACGTGGTTCAGATGAGTTGATCGTGTTTAGTTTTATTGGTGAAATTCGCTGTGGTACGTAATTACTCTGTAGATAAAATGAGATTACCTTCAAAGTCAAGTAATTATACTACCAAATGGCTATAAGATATTATTTGGAAATGTGCCGGTGACTGTTAGAAACCGCCGCTACTAACTACTGGTGTTTCAGTTGTAAGTAGAAAATAAATAAATGTAAAAATAAATATAAGAAAATACCTAGTTTGCTTGTCATTTCTTTTGGGTATTTCGCCTTTTTCTTACACGAGTTTCAGATAGTGACTACTTGTAAAAAGTTAGATAACTCAAGTTTTACTACTTAAGGGTTGCTAAATAGTTGTTCGGCTCGGCATGAGTCGGCATGGCTGTGCGGCAGTGCCGACGAGCTATATGTTCAAGAAAAGCCACTCGGTTTAGCTTGAATTGTGCTGAGCCGATCCAAATATGATTCAGCTAGGGTAAATGCCGAACGTAGTTTACCGATCAGCACGAGCCGAATGAAAGCAGAATATGTGTAGTAATTGCTTCGGGTCAGCTTTGTTGTTCAACCAATACTGCCGAATCGAATGTGCACCCGAACATGTGTGTAGCACCCCTAAGTCACATAATATAATAATTATTTTTGATTACAATAATTTTACAGGTACAAATGATAATTATCCAAGTGACAGAAAAAAAATGCAATAACAAATTATTATTATTTTATCCAAATTAATTAAAATTCAGCATTCACCCTGATTAGATACTGTTGTTTTGGCCCAACACTTATATATTTTCTACGCTCTTCCCCTTCATGGAAGCACCCACATCTGTTGGACGAAATTAACCAAATTATTCGCAGCACAGTAACATCCACTTTAAATGTGACCTTAGACGACCGAGCGTGGCTTAAAGCCACACTACCCAACCGTTTTGGTGGCCTTGGCGTCCGGAAAATTACCAGTATTAGCTTACCAACTGATAAGCTGACCGAGAAAATTTTAGCCCCTTCCCTGGTTGACTCTGAAGTGCCGTGCTTGACTTATGCGGTGAATGCCTGGAAAATGGCTTGCCCGGATACAGACCGGCCCGTGAATCCATCTTCCCAGAGACATTGTGATTAGCCGCTCTGCAGGTTGGTACGGCATAATAATATTATTAATACGTCCACCAATACTGCTGGGCGTGCCCGCCTTCTGATTCCTTCCCCTCCCCTTTTTATTAATATCTACTTCTACATAGTATTATTATTTTAAGACTGTTAGCTTTTATATTAGGTAAATAAAACATAAAATCAATAATAAAAAAAACATGTTTTTATAAGGAAATCCGAATCAAAAATACATACACAAACTCACGCCTTATTCCCTGGGGGTCGAAAGAAATTACGGAACGCGTGCGCGACTCTTAGGTACATACACATTTTGCTTTGACAACGTTTATTCATCTTGTCATACACTCTTGCCAATTACGACTAAGTGGTATTACGAAATAACACAGAATCAATTACCAATGCAATGTACAGCAGATGATAAATGATAAATGATTTTATTTCTATAAATATGTTTGTACAAACACTTTTTTAATCTAGATAAGGTTGGCGTTTCCTATCTGACTACTCCGAGAAGAAAGGCCGAAACAAACTCAGAGGTCTCAGTCTCTTTTAAAGTCCAGACATAATCTTGGTCAGATCATGTGAAGACCATGTAGATTGGTATCTGAAATGGTCTTTTGAGGAAAGAACCAAACAGATTGAACCAAACAGAGATATATAGAGAAAAAATATTTAAAAATATATATATAAATATATAATGAGACTCTCACAGAGAGAGAGAGAGAGAGGCCGGCACGAAGTCCATACCTGAACCCTATTGGGCACCTTTGGGATGAACGGAAACGGAGAGTACGGGTACTTGATCCTGCCACTACCAAGACCTCCAAGATGCCGTAGTTGCAGAACGGGACAACATTCCTCAAGAGACTGTTGTCACATTAATTAGGTCCATGAGAGAACGCATGGAAGCAGTCATCAGGGCAACACTAGGTTTTAAATTGTTTTTAAGGATCTTGTTGTAATTTTTGCTGATAAAATAAAATTTAACTTTATAATCATCTGCATTAGCTGATTTCCTGGTAATTAGAAAACCAAATCTATTGATTTATTCTGAAATTTAAATAAATTGCCTTTTGAATGATACCTTATAGGCATATGCTTACCATTGATTAATAGGGTTAAAATGACTTTGAAGGGAATTCTTAAAGAGGTGTAATTTTTGTGACGCCAAGTGTAGTTGGAGCTTTTGGCGCGTGGCTTAAATCGGAACTAACACCGCCATCTTCTTTTTAACTGACTTCAAAAAAGGAGGAGGTTCTCATTTCGACTGTATATTTTTTTTATTTGTGTTAGCTCAGAACTTTTTTCGAGATGAACCGATTTTAATGACTCTTTTTTTATTTGAAAGCTGCTGCTTTTCTTTTGGTCCCATATAAATGTGATCAAGATTTGACCAGCAGTTTTTGAGTTATCCTTAACAATGCGTATTTTTCCCACTTTTTTATATTGATGATGTTTTAATAATTTCCTGTCACTGTTATTTATATATCAGGTAGTGGTATCCGAATTTGTGTGGGGTAGGTACCACAACTAAAAAGTGAAAAATTAAAACTTTTTTACAAAAAAAGCAACCGACTTCGAAAAACAATTCCATAAATGTTTACCAACATCGCCCCCTTGTCAATGTCATTCAAGAAAATCCTTGAAGCACTGTAGGCACGCCATGTTATATAATTTAAATAAATAATGGAATCATTTCTGATTATAATATTTACAACCTTGATCCGTGACGAAAGCCTCTACTCAGTAGATAAGTACCTACTTATGGAGAAGCAAGTCTGTGGTATGACCTAATTAATTCGACGATTACCTCTCGCGACGAAGTCGCGGGCAACAACTAGTAATATTTTATAGAGAAAAGATTAGATTTTTTGTGTTTTTTTATAACGCTTAAACGCTAAAACGGCTGAACGGATTTGGATGAAATTTGACACACAATAGACCATTACTTAGGTAAGGACAAAGGCTAGTTTTCCTCGTAGATTACAAATGAAGTCGCGGGCAACAGTTAGTATTAAACAATCGGAATTATCGTCCTCGTCGTTAATTGTAATCATGTTAAGGATAACAGTAACATCTTGATGAAATCTAGCAAGGACGAATATAATAGATAACAGTTTAGACTTAACTAGGAACATAGCGTCGTCACGCTATGCAAAGTAACGATCTTATTAGCATATGATTAAACCTAGAAGGTAAAATCCTAAGCTAATTAAATCATTCTTTTGTTCTTGATTGACTTGTGGAAATAATTAAGATTATTTATTTCCTAATTTGATTACCTAGAGAATAATTTAATTTACAGGGAGGTTCCTACCTACTGTCCAACACCTAGCAATGAATTATAAAATATTTAACAGATTTGATAACTACTTATTTGGAGAAAACGTAGAACTAGTTTTCGTTACTGGCGAAGGTACTAATTTTTTATCACCGACTTCCAAAATTAAAGTTATTTTTCACTTGGTAGTGGTTTTTTTTTGGAAGTCGCTTGTTTTTTATTTTTGTATAAATGTTTTAGTTGTCATACCTACCCCAGAAAAGTTCTGAGCTAACACAAATAAAAAAATATATACAGTCGAATTGAGAACCTCCTCCTTTTTTGAAGTCAGTTAAAAAGAAGATGGCGGTGTTAGTTCCGATTTAAGCCACGCGCCAAAAGCTCCAACTACACTCGGCGTCACAAAAATTACACCTCTTTAAGAATTCCCTTCAAAGTCATTTTAACCCTATTAATCAATGGTAAGCATATGCCTATAAGGTATCATTCAAAAGGCAATTTATTTAAATTTCAGAATAAATCAATAGATTTGGTTTTCTAATTACCAGGAAATCAGCTAATGCAGATGATTATAAAGTTAAATTTTATTTTATCAGCAAAAATTACAACAAGATCCTTAAAAACAATTTAAAACCTAGTGTTGCCCTGATGACTGCTTCCATGCGTTCTCTCATGGACCTAATTCATGTGACAACAGTCTCTTGAGGAATGTTGTCCCGTTCTGCAACTACGGTATCTTAGAGGTCTTGGTAGTGGCAGGATCAAGTACCCGTACTCGCCGTTTCCGTTCATCCCAAAGGTGCTCAATAGGGTTCAGGTATGGACTTCGTGCCGGCCAGTGCATAACAGGGACCCCAACTTCTTGCAGGCAGTCTCTTACAATAAATGCGGTGTGACAGCGGGCGTTATCGTGCATTAACGTGAACCCACTGTCAACAAAACCCGCATAAGGGACAACCTGCTCCTCTAAGATCTCTGTTATGTACCGAGGAGCAGTCAGCGACCCTTGCACGCGAGCACTTCCAGTCCGAGAAACACACCCAAGGTTCGTTTTGCCGTCGATTGACATGCCGCCCCAGAACATGCACGAGCCACCCCCGTATTCTACTGTCTCTTGAATACAGGCTTGTGCGAATCGTTCCCCTTGCCTCCTGTATACTCCTGTACGCCTGTCGTTGCAGAAAAGACACACCCTCGTCTCATCCGAGAAGAGCACAGCCCTCCATTGGTCTATTGTCCAATCCACATGGTCACGGGCAAATTGCAACTGGTCTCTCCTATGCAGTGCAGTCAATTTCAGCCCTGTAGCTGCCCTGTCAGCTTCAATTTTCTTCTCCCGCAATCTTCTTTTAATCGTGCATTAAGTCTCAGTGGCTTGACGGTAAACGTAGCGACCGACTCCTGTGTAGGTGGTTGGACGCAAGTTCGAATCCCACCATCTACAATCGATACTTTTTGTAAAGAACTGCAATTTGAACATCACAAAAACTACTATTTCTATAAAATTGCAAAACTTACCGCCAGAATTTAAAGAGGGCGCCAAAGTTGCAAAAAATGGATCCTAACTCCAACATTACTCATCGCAAACCATCCAGAACCAGTTCATTAACTGACTTAACCATTATGGCTAACGAGAAATCCATACTTGACACCACTATGACGAGTTTACAAGACAGTTTGCATGATAATAGTGATATTCTAAGTGATATCACTATTATCATGCAAACTGTCTTGTAAACTCGTCATAGTGGTGTCAAGTATGGATTTCTCGCTAGCCGTTCTCGTTGACTGAACAAAATAAAATTCTTACTTTGCAACTAATGAGCGCACACTAAGAAATTGAGAATTTAAATGATGAGAACTTTCGTTTAAAGTCTGACCTACAGAATATGATAAAGGCAAAGGACACTTATAAAAAATTATGCAGAACGCCTGACAAAACTAGCATAATACAAAAACGCAAAAAAAAAACTTTGCCTCAAACAAACATTCCCGGCTGCTCAACTAATAACGAAATATTACGTAATTTACAACTTAACCCCTCCGAGAAATCGCCCACCATCAAGAATAAGGAGACGCAGACTTCTAATACCTTCCCTCTGAGCTCCTCTACCGTCGAGAGCAAGGAGATGCAAACAGATCCTCAGAAAGTAGATGTGTTATTAGAAAAACAAAACATATCAAATATCGGATCGAAATCATCGTGCGGCACCAATCTGCTAACCGAAACAAACAAACCACCTCGGAAAATCTGTATACTGAGTACGAAGAACACTAATAGAATCCTAACAATTGCTAATAACACCTTAGGCCCTAACACGCAAATATGTCATTACTTGAAGACAAATTGCGGACTTAAAGAAATGATGATTGGAATGGAACACAAACTGCACAATTTTACACTCGATGACTTCTGTATAATTTTAATTGGCGAAACAAATGACGTCATCAACTTAATACTTACTATAACAGAATCACTACAAAAACTACAGCATACAAATGTTATACTATGTGCCCCTACATTTAAGTGCAAAAGCTATGGCGAATATGTATAATTGGAGAATCGAAAATTTCAATAACTTGCTGTATCTCGATGTTTTGACTCACGAACATTGTTACACTCTTGACTCAAACAAAAATATATCGTATGATAACTCAATGTTTTCAAAATTATCAGGTTCAATTAATGACTTGGGCATGTACACATTTTTTAAGGATGTTAATATCGAAATAGAGAATATAATACAATGCAACGCCTGTAGAACACAAAAAGACGACTCAGTACCCTATGAAGCCAACAATCTAAATTCTGTTAATTATGCAAACAATGGCATAGATTCTGATAATTTATTTCGTTAATAATATTATGACTGTCATGCATCAAAACATTAATGGTTTGGTTAATAAATCGGATATGCTATCAGTTTGTTTAGATGAATGCGCGACAGAAAATATGAAAATAGACATACTATGTATAACGGAGCATAATATGAAAAAAGGTGATGAGGTTTATTTACAGACCAAACTTTAATCTGGAATCATATTGCATGAGAACTAATAGACATGGAGGTTCTTGTATCTTAACCAAGAATGGCTTGCGGTTCAAAAACCTAGATCATATTAACCAAATGTCTATCATAAATTTAATAGAATGCTCTGCAATCGAGTTAACAGACCATAACATATATATATTGTGTATTTACAGGCCTCCGAACAAGCTAATTGGATCGATAAATACTTTCTTTTTAGTTTTAAATAAAATCTTGGGTAAACTACACACTAACAGTAAAAATATTATCTGTGGCGATTTTAATATTGATGTTGCAAACCATTCTAAAATAACGAATGACTTTGTAGAACTAATGTTATGCTTTCATATATGTTTACGCTTTAATAACTATCTGTTCTAAAATATTTGAGAAATACATATATAACTGTTTCTACCCATTTTTTGAAAACAATAAAGTATTTACTCCATGTCAATAGGGGTTTGGAAAAAATTAATCAATTAATTTGGCGATGTATAATTTCTTACACAAAGTCTTATTAAATATGGATACTAGGTCTCCAGCCATAGCGCTATGCATGGATATGTCAAAAGCATTTGACCGCGTTAATCACAAAATACTCTTGCACAAATTATATGCGTTTGGTATAAGAGGTAACGTGCATAAACTAATTGAATCCTATCTTAGTGACAGAAAACAGGTAGTAGAATTAAAAAGAATCTCCCAAATTACCAGAACTGAAGAGACCTTTACCTCTGAGGTTAGAAATATAAACTCTGGAGTCCCACAGGGCAGCATCCTAGGCCCACTGTTTTTTTATAATTTATATAAATGACATGTCGACAATTACAATGCATCATATGACCCTATTTGCTGACGATAGTACGATACTGCTTACCGGTAATGATAGGGCTGTTTTAAAATTTGACCTACTTAATACTATGACAACAATTATAAAATGGCTTGATGAAAATGCCCTGAAAATTAATCTAGAGAAAACAAAAATCATTAATTTTAAACAGCGAGTAAAAGCAGATTGTGACTTAAACATACGTTACGATCAAACTGACATTGAGGAAATAAAAGTAACCAAAATTTTAGGTCTTCATATAGACAGTAAAGTAAACTGGGAAACACATATTGAGCAAGTGTGCAAAAGGCTTAGTCAGAGCTCTTATGCCCTCTACAGATTAAAGAAAAACGTCAATCAACATGCATTACTAACTGCCTATCATGGATATGTTGCTTCGATCATACGCTATGGAATCATTTATTGGGGTAACTCTGTAGAAAAAGACCGTGCATTTAAAGCTCAAAAACGTTGTATTAGGTCAATGTGCAATCTACAACGGATGGATTCATGTAAGCCACATTTCCCAAATTTAAATATATTAACTCTCCCTAGTGTATACATATATGAAACAATAATGTACATAAAATCAAATCCAAATTTATTTTAATTTTATTCTAGGACCAGACACAAAGACAAGTTGCGCATAGTACCTAGCAAAACAAAACTTTTGCATCAAAGCATCTTTTGTATGGGTCCACATATATTTAATAACCTTCCACCTTTTTTCAGAAAAATGAGTGATATAAATACTTTAAAAAAAAAATACATCAATTCCTGATAGCTAAATGTTATTATTCTATTAAAGATTTTTTAAATGACAAAACACAGAACCAGTAGACTTTTAATATGACAAACCAGAAATGAAAATTAAATGTAAAATACTGATAAACTCACACAGTGATTTGTAGAATAATTTGGAATCTGACATTTAATTTAACATACAATGTGACATGTAATCTGACATAATATAATACCTAATGAATAATTTGTTAATATTAAGAACAAACCACAATTCCTCAAATAATTGTATATTTAAAAAAATGTCAATGTACCCGATTATTATTGTTGTATTTTATATTAATTATTGTTTAATTTATTCTTCTTTAACGATTTATGAATTTTGTATGCCTCAATGGCGAGACATAGCAGACCTATATGTATAACTATATTGTAATTGTAACATCTTACCTTACATATGTTCCACAATAAATTAATTTGAATTGAATTGAATTGAATTGTGAACCTCCTCCTTTTGGTGAAGTAGGTTAAAAAAACATACAAACCAATTGAGAACCTCCTCCTTTTTTTGAAGTCGGTTAAAAAGGGATAAACAAGACTGTGATGGCACAGGTCTGTAATGTCTTGTTAAAACCTTTTCAGTTGGCTTTTTGTCGTAGTTTTTATTATCATGTAGAGCATTTATTCCGGAAGGTTTAAGGGTAAAATATATTAATAATAATAATTAACTTAGATGTAGCACAAAAGGCTCAATATATTGACATTTCACCACATCAGTAGATCATCTTTTGCCCCACTTCTGAGTAACGTGCCGACCATAATGAGAATAATATTGTGTTTATACATAAAGAGTTCAGGTATTCTTTGCCGCGATCATTTGCCAGCGACGCTTGCTTAGTTTCTTTTGACGTAAGTGACTAGGTTAAGTTTAAATAGAGGTGATCTTAAAAAAACTGTTATAATAAGTGTTTCAGTGTTTCGTAAGTTAAACTAGTTTTTTTTTAATTATTCGTTCGAGATAAAAGACAAAATAATTATAAACGTTTTTAACAACTGTGTCAATATTGTTTGATATTATTTATAAAATTAATGCCACTTGTTCTAGTAGTTAGTTTGGTACAGCTGCAATTTAAACATTATATAACTCGGAAGTAAAATTGTATTTATAGTAAATTCAAGATTAAAGGCTTCCCTGATATATTCTTTTTATTTTACCTATTTAAAAAGCTACTAGTTAAAAGTCTTCACACATACTCGTACATACAATCTTACTGATACACACCGGGAAAAGTTATGAGAAACTTAAACCTCGAAAAACATGGTCAAACTTAAGTTAGTTAAACTGGTTTAGCTTCACTTTTCGTTTATTAGTAAAGGGGCAGTAGTTACCTAATAATATTTGTCAACTAAACTTAATTTTTGTCCCGGAGATATTTCCAGTGACACATCAAAATAATCTTAATTAGAAAACAAAACAAGCCCAAAACTTCCCAAGACTAAAAGACCGAACTTACTTAATTTATAAAACTTAAACACAAACCAAAGAACATGAAAATATCAAGTTTTAAGGTTTAGTTAATCATCAATAAATCGAGCAGCGTCCTTTTTCAAAACAACAAAGGGTACCTACACCCAGACACTTTTTGATTCAAAATTAGGGCAAGTCCGGGCCGAACCGAACCCCCCTCTATTATGATAACAATAACATGATAATTATTTACTTACAGGTATTCGCCACAATGACGGTGTACACAGCACAGGAGAAGAGGATTATGAGCTAGACAACGTGAAGGACAATGAAAAGGATATCTTTGTTATATATGAAGAATTAGACACTCATTATGATTCTGACACCGCTAGCAAGACAAGTAAGTGCTAATCAGTATTTTAGCTTACATTGATAAGATATTGTAAGAAAAAGGTATGAATCCGACAATCTAAGTAATATATGAGAGGTATTTTGGTACCTTGTATATTGTACAGCTTAAACTTGGTATTGAATCGTTTAAAAAAAGGAATAATTGGATTTGTCGTTTTCAATAATGTTTTCTGAGTTATATGAAGTTACTCGAAATTCAAAATGGTGTTTCAAATGGTGGTGGTTCTATTGTATGCCTCTTAATTCATCTTCATTTTATTTAGGAACTAGTCTTTAACAACAATACCGTACCCTCCTTTTAGTCTAATAAAACTTCATTATTTCTGGCTTGATACTAATATTTTTTGCAGATTTCCTTTATATTTTTTCTATAAATGTTACTTTAATTAAATTACATTCTTTTATTCCAATTTTAACATTATACAAAAAGGTTTTGACTATTCTTTTATTCAAATTTAAAAATAAACAAATAGTTATTTCCTATCAACAGATAGGAAATAACTTTTTGACCCTATTTCTTATGGACGTCGTAATAGATTGTATCTTGATTCAGGTATCCTTCCACATAAATTAACAACAATTCTATTGAAATCAATTTTACTGTACTTTACCAAGACCATTTCTTTTTATTGTATCACCGCTCTTAGTAATAGTATGTTCTTAGGCAGTGTTACTTTTACCTCTCTATACTGTAAGCCTATTCGAATTCAACTGTTTTCAAATCTAAAGTTAATCTATGTTTTATTTTTGCTATTTTGATTAACGTATTACCATAGCTAACAAAATTATATTTGATGGCTATTATGGTGAATTTTCTCAAGAGGCTTGTATATTTTGACTGATTCACCAAGAAAACTTAGTAAAGTTTCTGATCAGTATCCCGCATAAACGGGAGTTTAAATTATCTAGGTCACCTTGACCGTAGACCTATCGAGTTTTTTTTGCCCAATTCAGGAAGCTATTCTCATCATACATGTTTTTTTTTTGAAGAATGGTGACGTAGCAGGCTTAAATCTGCATGGCCCTGCCAAAATAAAGTCTGGACTTTAAAAAGAGACTGCAACCTCAGAGTAGTCAGAATACCGACCTCATCTAGTTTTAAACACTCTTTTATTTTGTAAAAGTGTTTGTTAAAACCATTTACAGAAAACAAAAAAAATTAAACCAAAAGCTTCGCAAGAAGGTAGCCACACTCTTTCACCGATAGTCTACATCTTTGTTCCCAGTTTCTGGTGGCTGGTTCAACACACTTGGCAGCACTATCAGCTGGTGGAGTGATAGCATACCCTAGCGTGTTGCTTGAACAGCTCAAGTCAAATGATACCATCATACAAATAGACTTACATAAAGGATCATGGATTGGTAAGTAACCAGTCTTTCATATTAATGGGTTCGTTTTACCCAGTAGCCGAGTAGTGGAGGTGGAGTCGCTCCACGAAAAATACTGGTATTCAGCTGCATTCGGTTAGACTGGAAGCTGACAACAACATAGTTGGAACAGGCAAGTGATGATGGACTGGTGCGTTGCAGGTTGATTATTAAAGTAAAATGGCTGAACTACATCTCTTTTTTTTTTGTGTGTGAAATCTTCAAATGACCTCTCCCGCTTTGGGCGGAGCGGAAGGGTGTGTCAGACTCTTACTAACTAAAACCCACCAGTGTTTCTTCAGTTGCCTGCGCGCCAGGGCTACGGTAACTCTTTCGAACAATCTGCGACCCCGGCAAATAATTGTAAATTTCAAAGAAACGAATAGTAATTAAATATTAGGTTGGGGAAAAAGTCATTTCGCATTATAGTATATATGAACTTGTAATAAAATCTCTGTGGCTATACTATTTGTATCTGGCTGGTTTTGGTATCATTGAAAGTTTAAATTTTAAAGAACATAATTCCAAATTCAAATTAGGAAAATGTGTGATTTTCATTTGTTTTTCGTACTGTCAAGTTGAGTGAATCTAATGAAGAAATTCGATACATTTTAAAATTTTAATACAAAAAAGGTAAAAATGCAACGCAAGCCGCGAAACAAATTTGCGATGCTTATGGACCTAGTGCAGTGTCTGTGAGAGTAGCACAAATTTGGTTTAAGCGTTTTCAATCCGGAAATTTTGATGTCAAAGATGCACGACGCTCTGGTCCTATTACGGATAAAATGGATGCCATTTTTGAAAAAGTGGAGCAAGATCGGCATATCAGTAGTTACGACGTAGCTGAAGAACTGGGATTTGACCACAAAACAGTTTTGGCACATTAAAAAAAAACTGGGTACACAAAAAAGCTCGATATTTGGGTACCTCACGAACTCACTGAAAGATACCTAATGAACCGTGTACTCATTTGTGATTCTTTATTACGACGTAATAAAACCGAACCATTTTTGAAGAAGCTGATAACTGGTGATGAAAAGTGGATCACGTACGACAAGAACGTGCGAAAAAGGTCGTGGTCAAAGGCCGGTCAGGCTTCACAGACTGTGGCGAAACCGGGTTAACTCGCAACAAGGTGATACTGTGTGTGTGGTGGGATTGGAAGGGTATTTTTCATTATGAGCTGTTACCACCAGGCAGGATCATCGATTCTGAACTCTACTGCGAACAACTGATGAGATTAAAGCAAGAAGTTGGGAGAAAGCGGCCGGAATTAATTAATAGAAGGGGTGTGGTTTTTCATCATGATAACGCTAGACCTCACACATCTTTAGCCACTCAGCAAAAATTAAGAGAGTTTGGCTGGGAGATGTTAATGCATCCGCCGTATAGTCCTGACCTTGCACCTTCAGATTTCCACCTGTTTCGGTCTCTTCAGAATTCTTTAGGCAGTGTCAGGTTAACATCACGAGAGGACTGCCAAAACCACTTGTCGCGGTATTTTGATCAGAAGTCCCAAAATTTATATCCTACAAGATGGCAAAAAGTTATCGAACAAAATGGTACCTACATACTTTAGTTAAATGTAAATATACTATATTAAAAAATGTTTTGAATTTTCTTAAAAAATGCGAAGAAACTTTTTCCCCAACCTATTAGGTTAAATGCCTCTTGAGAAATAATCATGACCTTTGTGGTTACGGTCACGAATATTTCTCAACGGGCATTTAAATTTGATCGGTATATTACCGCCTCTGAAAATAGCTTATGACTTAACAAAACTCATCATCTGCTTAGATTTTGGGGTCGGCTTCCAGACTAACTAAATATCGGTAAATACCACTATTTTACTTGGAGCGTCTGCCTATCTGACCTCCATAACTAAGCAAGTGGCGATTAAAAAAACTTTATAAAATGTCTGTCTTTTCCAGGTTCCATTCACGGCATAGCTGGTATACCAAGCATCCTTCTACCTTTCATCATGCAGTACAGAGGCAGGAAATTTGCCTTTATTCTAAGCTGTATCTTCCTAATCACCGGTTGGATGTTAACGTACCTAGCACAGAATATTACGACGTTCATTATCGGAGAGTGCTTCCATGGTCTCGGCACTAACAGTCTCCTTACTGTCAGTTTCCTAAGCGTCTCTGAAATGGTACGACCGGAGTATCGAAATACGTGCTTACTTATGTATGGGACATTTGAGGCTTTAGGCATTTCTTCGGTAGGAATTATAGGCCGGTATCTGCATTGGAAGACGGTTGGATTAATCATGTGCTGTCCAGTTTTTATAGCACTGCCTTTAGGCTTTGCTTGGCCCGAGTCACCATCATGGTTGGCTTGTAAAGGGAGATTTAGTGAATGTGAACAGAATTTTGTTAAACTGAGAGGGACTGATGAAGAATCGAAGAAAGAATTGAAAGCGATTCTCAAGTCACAGAAAGAGAATTTGAAGATGAAATCAGCAACAACGTTACAAGATTTAAGAGACACGATAACTAGTAGAGACTTTTATTTGCCAGCGCTGCATACTTTTGTCCTAATCAATGTTCTGTATTGGGGTGGAGGCATGCCCGTCATAATTTACTCCTCCGATATGATCTTCAAAATATCTGGCAAATTCAACGAACATGCAAAGCTAGCCATGGACGTTTTACTTTTTACCGGCTACAACATAGCGACAGTCTTGGTCCGGTACTGCAGCAGCAAAAAGGTCATGTTATTCAGCATGTCCGGGTCAGCTGTTTTTATGACAGCTACTACTATTATGACGTATTTACAAAGTGTAGGGACCGTGCCAAAGGACTTAGGAGTGTATTGTTTAGTAGGTTTCATGGCGTTCTTGAGTTTGGGTTCGAGTTTTATAGGCTTTTCTATATCAAGCGAGATAATGCCAGTGAAACACAGAGGCGTAGGCGGCTGTTTGTATGTTATTTATACGTGTGTGCTCCATTCTTCGTCATTGAAAGCGTACCCTTATCTGAGCGTGTACATAAGCGTGTGGGGTGTATTTTTAGTTTACGCGGTCTATGCAACGTTGTCGATTTTATTAATTTGGAAGTATGTGCCCGAAACAAGGAACAAGACGTTGCAAGAAATTGAGGAGTATTATAAGTATGGTTATTTTAAGGATGTTGATAGGGATGATTCTGTTGATATGCCTTTTATTAAGTCGGATATTAGTTTACAATAATTAAATAAACTTCGTTATAATAATTTTGTTTTCATTTGTCCTTTCAGCTCTACCTATTATGAACATAATGTAATTCTATGGACATCTGTCAGCCCGTGGTTAATCTAATATTCCGGTAAACTAAGCCTTTACTTGAAACTAATGAATTACTAGAAAAATAAAGCCAGCTTTCAGGTGCTTGTTAAAATTTTTGCATGAAAATCAATTTCGTATAAAATTGAGAAAACGCATTTTTTCTCGGATTTTTTTGCCATGTTTGTTAAAATGTTTACCTACTTTAGGAAAGTATTTTAACACATTGTGTTGCATGTTTTGGAATTCAAAGGGAAACAAGGAAGTAATATGCCTATAAATGAGTGATGGTTAGTAAAAATCAATCTGACCGGCATCCTATTTGCGTAACATATTTTCAATATTAATCCGATGAATTTTGAAGGAAATAGCTAATCAATTGCTTCGATTATTGCAAAATTCGGGTTACCTATCATAGGTTCGAAAAATATTTGACTGAATTTCATTTCACCTAAAACTTTTCAACTTTTATCGTTTCGTTTTTTTTACTTCATCGAAGTCACGTCAGCCACTGTATCAGTTGACCTATTTATCAATTCAATTTTTTTCGTTACTCAGACGTTTCATTTGGTCGAAAAACTTTTTACCGAAGTTACACTTAGCCAAAATAACATTTATTCGAAGTATTATGTTTCCGAACATTCAGACCACTGATTTAATTACCAAAATTAAAAAACAAAAAACGTTAAAGAAACAAAAATTCATAACTTATGGACGATAAAGACAATTTGAGTGAAATTAAATATTTGAAAGAGCTTTCAAAACTAATGTAATTATAACACTGGCGTTATAGATTAAGGCAACAGGAACTAATTTCAGATTAGAATATCCTACTATTTTATTTAAATAATTATTTAAATGTAATGGCACTTAATAAAACTGTTGATTATGAACAAAAGTGGTTTTAAGTGGTCCCAGTAAGAAGCATGCAAGCAAGGATGCTTGCTTCATGTATGCAGCATGCAAGCAGGCATGCAGCGTGCAAGTAGGCATGCAGCTAGCAAGCAGGCATGCAGCGTGCAAGTAGGCATGCAGCTAGCAAGCAGGCATTTAACATGCAGCAAGCATTGTTTCTGTCACTGCTCCGGCGCTGCAGAGTTTGGGCGGCCCCACGCGAGTTTATCGTCGCAGATGGTTTTAACGCCCACCACCGCAGCTTTGGCTTGCAGCCTCAGCCGCGGCGGCGGGCCTTCAAACCACCTGCTCTTCAACTCGCGGGCCGCCCCACCCCTCCGCACCTAAGGGGGCTTAAATTACACTCTAGGGGTAGGGCAGACAAGACTGCGTGAAGTCGGTTTTGCTGCGACCCGTTTCTCATTAAATGTTGTAGTACAACATAATTATTGAAGTTTTATGACACTATTTTAATTTCAAATTGAAAATGCTAGCAAGTAACCGGCTATATATTTTTGACCAAATAATACTCGTATTCCCTAAAATGTTGTTTCGGTGTGGTAAAAAAAAGGCAAATAAATCATTTGGCAAATGAAAAAAATTCAAAAGAGGCTTCGGCCAGTAGCAAAAAGTTATTTTGTATATCGGCGAAATATTCGGTTCGGTAAAATAATACGAGTACCTATGACACATGATATTTCGATGATCTAAAAATATGTCAAATAATGCATATAGCAAAAAAGACGTCGGTTAATACTTTTGGATTAAATGAAAAACAAACAAAAAAATAGGGAAAAGTGATCGGTTCCCAAAAATTCGTTTGCTCAACAACGTAAATAAATCAATGAATGTTGTTGAACTGTCAAAATTAAAGACATTGCTATCTAAACCGCGTTCAAGAGCTGTCAGTGTCAATATTCCACAACAAAACACTGACAGCTCATGAACGCGGTCTAGATGAGCTGATCGCGGCTAGTTTCATTCGTGAAATTTTGCTCTAAGTGTATTACGCAATTACCCTGCTGGTAAAATGAGATAACCTTCAAAGACAAATAATTTATACTAGGTACCAAATTGCCATAAGATATTATTTGGAAATGTGACGGCGGTGACTGATAGATAGAAACTGGTTCCTACTAAGTTCAGTAACAAGTTGAAAATAAATAAAAGTAAAAATGAATATAAGAAAAGTATCCAAGTTTCCTAGTCATATTTTTTGGTATTATGCCTTTTTCTTACACGAGTTTCAGATATACTTGTAAAAAGTTAGATAACTGAAGGTTTACTGCTTAAGGGGTGCTACACACTTGTTCGGCTCGGCATGAGTCGGCACAGCCGAGCGGCAATGCCGACGACCTATATTTTCAAGAAAAGCCACTCGGCTTAGCTTGAATTGTGCTGAGCCGACCCAAATATGATTCACCTAGGGTATATATGCGGTACGCAGTTTGCCGATCGGCACGAACAGAATGAAAGCAGAATATGTGTAGTAATTGCTTCAGGTCGGCTTTGTTGTTCAACCAATACTGCCGAATCGAATGTGCACCCGAACATGTGTGTAGCACCTCTAAGTCACAAAATGTAATTATTATTTTTGATTACGACTTTTACAATAATTTTACAGGTAAATAATCATGATCCAAGTGACAGAAAAAAAATCAATAACCAAAACAAAAATCATTATTATTTTATCCAAATTAATTTACATTCGGCATTCACTCTGATTAGATATTGTGGTTTTGGCCCAAAATTTATATATTATCTACGTTCTTCCCCTTTATGGAAACAGTCACATGTCTTGGACAAAAAAATCTTTGTTACAAAAAATTAAACCGACGAAAAAAGAAACTGAAAAGCAAAGAATAAACCTTGTAGTCTAACTAAGCTCATAAATTAATTTAAATTACTAATTTTGAGTCGGCGCCAAACAATCAACGCAGATTAATTAACGACGATCAATCAAGCTGCCATAAGTTTTCTTGGCGCCTTTATGTATGTTTGGCGCCGACTTAAATTTAGTAATTTACATTAATTTAAGAGCTTAGTTAGACTGAAAGGTTTATTTTTTGCTTTTCAGTTTCTTTATGCGTCACTTTAATTTTTTGTAAAAGAGGTTTTCATATAGCGTTTCCCGGAATTATTTTTAACTCAGTTGCAACATGATGTTTCAAGTTCCTGATATTCATAAACATTTATACATCTCTTAATTATATACAAATTATGTATTCATTTTAAATATCACGCCTGTTATCCCCAAAGGGTCAGACAGAGTTATAGTACACCTGTTCACCTGTTATGTTTAAGTCCCATGTAATAGGGGGCGAGCTTGTTTCCATCAACCGGGCCCAAATCCAGACACCGGGCTGCTACTCAGAAATTCATGATGAAAAAACCGAAAATACTTAATTTCATTGTAAATTTTTCTAAAAGCCATTTTTACCTGTTAGTTAAAATTTTAGGTCGATGGTCTAGTGTTATTTAGGCATCGAAATTTCACTAGGTTCCTTTGCATCTGATGGATCTTTCATTACGTTTCCTGCAATTTTGAGGTACCTACAATAGTCAGCTCTTACTGGTTTGCCAAGTATTATCTTCACTTTCATCCAACACCCTACCATCCCACAGCTGAGCATAGGTGTACCATTTAGGAAGCCATCCACGCCAATCCTATCTTAGTTACATACTACAGGTGTTAGTTGCGACGTATCAAATAAGCACCTATCTATAGCTTCTTCTCCTTAGCGTGTCATGTTCGTGAACAGGCGCCGTCAGTAGGGCCTGGTCATCTCTTAGCTGCCACGGCTTATTTTAATTTAAATTTAATATTCGAATTGTTTTTGTTTTTTAAAGTTCTGCATCGTTCTCACATGCATAATTTCAATATGAACGAGGTAACCAATATTTTGTAAGCATATTTTGATTTAATATAATATAATATAAACGTTTATTTTCTCTACACAAGTTATGTACTTACAGCTTATATTCGAAAATAGTACACGAACAAGGAGCTAACTTTGTGAGAGACTGGTGCCTGAAGTAGGTTTATATAAAAAAACTGTATTACAGGTCACCAAGGCCCTCCAGCGGCTATTAGCCTGTGATTTGGACCATCATAGCAATGCATTTATACTTAACTAACGTTGAATTAAGAAACAAACAACAAAAAAAAAATGTGGAAATACCAGACTGTGTTAGTAACTAAAGAAAGTGTGTGAGAGAGATTTAAAAGAGTGTCCGCGAAGTTTCTTGCCCGTTTTTCTCCATAGGTACCTAGTACGCTTTGGAATGGGCAACTAGCTTCATCTGTTTGACTGACCAACCCCTTGACAATACAAAAGTGTCTGTAATTGGATTATTTGAAATAAATTCTTGAAGTTGAGTTTGTGTTTGAAGGCAAATATTTTTTGAAATGAAGTTAAACATTTCGGTTGACCCGGTACTCAGCAACGCTAACACCATTCGCTGATGCAGACATTAGATACTCACATGTACAGGTGACAGAGCATGCGGCGGGTATTAAATATCATCGGACATAAGCTATTTGTATTGAAATGAGTTTATAAGAGAAAGTCTGAAAGTGACGTCGATTGTCATGGTTAGGCCATGTGATATGGAGGAATATATAAAATGTCAACAGTAAAGTTTTGAGCACAATGTGGATGGCTATACGAGGGGAAAACCAAAAAAAGGATGGATGGACTGTGTGAAAGAAGATATGGCTATAAAGGGAGTGACTGCCGAGATGACGACTAATAGGGAAGTAGGTATTGAATAAAAAGACATGTTGCTCCGAAAGGGCAGGAGAATGATGGTAAGCGTATCAGCGTGAGGGTATTCTACTCTATCCTATTCTGAACACTTTTTGGTGGTATACTTGATCACCAATCGGATATAATGAAAAAGTCAATTTGATATGCTTTAAGTATGCATAAGATCCATCCTCCATCCTTTGTTTATGCAGGACAATATAATAGCAACTTCAACATGCAATATGTTTACGTTAACTTTGAACATGAGTATATAGTTTATACCAAACTACCAACTATACAACTATAATATTATCGATAAGTTAGCAACTCTTGGAAGACAGGAGTCGAAGGATAATTTCTTACAAATTCAGTTCCACGTTTTTAAAGCACCTCATGATTCAATAATTCTATTCAATTCTAAAATGAATATCTAGGTATAATGCCAATATTAACACTAAGATGGATCAAACTGGCCTTAGATGTTGACAGTTCCTAAAAAATCTAAGTTTAATTATTAAGGGATGAAACCACCTCAAAATCAGCCTTCCTTAAAATTCAATACAGATTGTTATCTAGTAATTAATACTCCACAAACAAAAGTTGACAACAAATACTATGAACTCAGGAAGCTATCGAGAAACTTAGATTGCTTCAACATACTTAAATTACCCCTTCAATACTTACCAAAAAGGTTTTACACTCCGCCTGTCATGACCTACAGTGAAACAGAAACACAAAATGTCCGATATAGAAAAAAAAATCACTCCGGAAATAAAATACTTTTTTCGGGCATTCGAAAAAAGAAGTGTCACAATTTTCCCGCCAAGATAAGGGAAGGATGCGACCTCCCCCTTCCGTCGTTTGAAAGCTACTGGCTGTGCGGTTGGGCGCTGCAAATGATGTTCGGAGTTTGAAAAGTTAGGGTAGGTCCTCCGTGTTGAGGGATGAGGGAGGTTTAGCGAAATTGGGGCTATATTTTTTGTCACTTATCGAGATCAAAGAGATCTTTATAACGCTGTTTAGAATTTAGTCTCTCTGTAAAAAGTCAGATATGAAACAGAAGATGCCTTTTGAAAATGTTTTCCATACTTTATGTGATTTGAATGGTAGAGTTTTTGTAAGTTTAATTAATTCAATTCTGATCGTATCTGTTGCGTAATTAACCAGAATACTGCGAAATTTAATTTCATAGAACTTACGCTATCAATTAGGCTGTTTAATTCATGTGCCCTTTTGTGATCGGTTACTAGAAATCAGATGGCAAATTCTGTCAACCAAAAGTGATTCCTGTATGGCCTAGCTCGTGTCGATAAAATGGAAGACGGTGTTTTTGCTGGTATTTCTTTCCAATCTACTTATTTTACAAGTCTTTCCACCAAGCTTTTCCATGCAATAAGCCATTTCACAGTTTAAATCCATAAAACCAACTACCCAAAACTTCCTGCTTGTTAATCCTAGAGCCGAACTAGCACAACCAAGACAAATATCCCTACTCTAAAACATTTGAAATACTTCGAAAATTTAAATAAAGTGTTCCAGAATATTTCATCCCGCTCCGCTCCCTCCATAGTGACACTACCCTTACACCACGTGACCACATTTTCGCGCGCGCGATCGCTCATTGCGTAACGAATTTTGGACACAATTTATTCCTGGTCGCGTTCATTATTGCACATTTTAATACAAATAATAAAATGTATGAATTCAAAAGCGTGTCCACCATGAAAATGAGGTTTATATATTATATTCATATTCAGAGTATTCATTATATTTGATGTAGATACAGTCAGTGTTAAAATCAGAATATGCAAATTGAGATTGACGAATAAACTTTCAACAGTTCTCGAAATAGGAAATGGTTCGTTCCGCGAAAATTTTAATTGTTGATAGCAGATTCTGGGATAATCGGTGGGTACCTGTTTTATTCAATGCATTAATGCATCATTCAGGAAACCGGCATACCCTAGAACTGAAAATTTGAAGACATGTGTCATCCACCAACCCTCATTGGGCCCACGTGGTGGATTAAGGCCCACACTTTCGCAGAGAAGTCTGTGTCCCAGCAATGGTAAAATTATAAGCTGATTATTTAAGTACCTTTTTTCTTTATTTAATATAAGTACATCTCAATCTAATTTCTTCGAAAGCTCCCAGAATTGTATAACTAGACCTTTTGATACTCGTATAGCGATAGTTTTGTTATCATTAGAATTCGTGAAGTTGGAAAAGAACATTGGAGCATACAATCATATAGACAAATCATAACACATTTTTTATCCAATATTTTATGATGAGAATCAGCACGAACTTTCGAATAGCAAAAATGTACCATAGAAAAGCTATTGCTTTTCATCTTTCACCCAAAGGGGCTCGAACCATGATCATTTGCACGGCAAGTCAAATAAGTAGTAAAAGATGCACCCCATAGGGTTTAAAGTCGCTTGACAATTCACGTGATACTTAAGATTTTGTCAGCAATTTATTGCATAGTAACTATAGTAATAACACCTTAACCTAGTCTTGAAAATCTACCTTAGTAGATTAGATTAGTTGATAGATTTTCAAGACTAAATATTATGTATTTCAGATCATCCAACAGTTTCTAGTCTTAACAAGGTCTTAATGTCTCAGTAACACCTTTACTTATTGAGAATATAACTAAACACGAACAGCAGAAGTAACTTAGTTATCAAAGCAGTGATAATTCTATCAGTGGAGTTAGAAATGCAAGTTTCATGCGGGCAAACTTGAAGCAGGAGTTAGGAGCTGTATGTAGGTAGACGTTGTTGTGTGCCGAGATTTTAATAGATACTGAAGGGATTTCTATGGCTTGAGTCCCAAACTAGATTGTGATGAGTGTTATAATAATAACAAAAAAAAAATGATTAAGCCGACGAATGTTGTGAAAAGACGAGCTTAAAAAAACTGGAATTTCTCCAAAATATATTAATGAAATTATGATGCTATAATTAAATCTTACATCACACATCATCGATGATCCTGCTGTACTGCATTAGTGTCCTTTCCTCCTTGCATATCTTTCAAACTAAAATTTTTCACACAATATATTCATCGTTTATTTGTCTTCTCCCCCAACTATTATAGCTGGCCACATGGTTTTATGTAATAACAAAGACAAGATTAGGTATCAGCTACCAAGATGTTCAAATCACAATTCCAGAGTTCCAAATTTAAAATTAAACATGAAGAATAAACAAAAGAATATAATAATACTATGTTCTTATCACACAAGAGTTATAAATAAAAAAAACACAAAATATTACATAAGTACTTAAATATCTATAGAAAAACAAAAGAAGAAATAATACTATGTTCCTAACCCAACAAGAGTTCCAAATTCAAAACAAAAGAAGGAATTAAACTGAGTCCGAATCCAAAACCTCTAAACGATCAAGGGTCTGCACCGGAATATTATCTGGATCATTGAAACGCTGAAGACTTTTCGTCTTACCGAGCGGATCTCCTTGCGGCATTACCACAAGATGCATATGTATGAACTGACGCGGTACGAGCTCCTGGCTATACGTCGCGATAGCGTGGATGCTACAATAACAATTCTGTATAATATTGACGGGTTGCTAGCTTATCTTCTAATATGTGCCTCATGTATTATGTGCTATTTCTCATCGAATAATATTTCTATGATATCTATATAGCTTCTCCAGTTTGTTTTTCCTCTTGCAGAATTTCGACTAACTATTATTATTTTACTGCATGAATTTATGTTGTTATGATTTGATCAAGGTGCAAAATTGCATAATTGAATACCAATTTTGACGTTATGTGTTTTGCACCAAATAAATCTGTTGTTTTCCTAAATCAACCCCAATCTAGTTCCATGAAAAATATAAAACCTCTCTCTTGGTCACTACTTCGCAAGTTATAATAATCTGTCTCAATAAAAAAGGATTGGTGTGACTAGAATTTCCTCTAGGAATAGCCTGACGTTTTAATTAATTATAAACATAAGTGCCACAGTGTAAGAATCATGACCTTGGATTCCGCAGAACAGTGTTGATAGGTATATCCATATCACCCCAAGATTGATGAAGAAACAATGACAAAGCATTTTCAGAATACAGCTCCCTTAAGGACAACCACACACAATATGTTAGAGCAAGATAGTATTTAAATTGTAACAATATCGCTGAAAATAGAGATAATGAAACTCTTTTGTACAAAAACCTTTCCGAAAAAAAAACACCCTGATAGTCTTTTAAGTACCTCTCAAAAGGAAAAAAATATTCTCTTTCCACGTTGTGGCCAATAAATCTTCTCACTTAAAAACAGACAAAAAAATAACTTAAAAGACGTTTAACAAATTGTCATTGGGCCGAAACTTGGTAGATGTCAGATTACAAACAAAATTACGCTGCAGTTAATTAAGCGTCAATTATAAATGAGATAGACTCTATCACCGCAGACGTAGAACTCAAATTCGATTGTGCAAACAGTTGTCGACCCGTAAATAGAAGTTTGTGTGAAACTACAAGGGAAGTCGATTTAAGTTTGGCGGGAAGTTCATAATGATTTCATGAATTACAAATCAAAGTTGAGGGCGCAACGTTTCGTTGACATGTCTCTGGTGCTAGCTTGAGATTTATAGCGAGTTTCTTTTGCTTATAAACTTTGACATCCGGATTTTTTGTGAATTTTCTGATCGATACACGTTAAGACAGTGTTGGCAGTAGTACACGTGTCGGCAGTTATGTCTTAAACGTAGTACTTAGCATAATGGATGATTTTAGGTGGAAGATAGCTTATATCAGTCAGTATACTAGTAATTGGCAGATTTATGTTGATCGATAAACTTTCAAGGATGCTATTGTTGTGTAATAACTATACAAGTTATTATATGTAGTTCGCACCTCGTCCGAAGAGATTAGTAATACAACACGTCATGTAGTTAACATATACTCGTAGCTAGCTCTACTTCTGCACTAAGTTGAGAGGAAAATTTTCATTGTTTTTTTTATTTCTCTTATTACGTTGTCCGTTCTGCGTCTCTTTTGGGCTCAACCAGTTCGACAATTTTTCTTTATAGTATTTAAAAAAATGTGTAAAAGGAACAATTCTAGGAAATATCAAGAAGATTTCGAGCTTTTATTATATACAATCGAAAATTGCAACGTAAAATTCGAAAATCTGACATTTTATTGTAGCTTTCGTTATGATTCACAGAGGTCAATCAATTTCTAAATATAATTAAGATAGATCTTCGTATAGATAGGTTATATTTTTTATTAAAACTTCCGTTTTAGTTGTTCATTTGTAAAGATGTATTCCTACACGGCGTTTTATCAACTCGAAACTTTTGTAGGATACACAATATTATCATATTTGTCTCATTAGTGATTAAGTATTCATTTAAATTTATATTTACAATATCTAATACCACTACCAACCAACCAATAACTATTGAATATAATATTTACACAATTATTCATTTTAATAAATTTAATCTAATCACAACAATTCATGCAACATTATAAAATACACCGATGCATTATCATGAGTTGTTCTAAATCGATAATATAATCGATAGTCAACATCTTGATTCATGACTATCGATTGACAAGACCCTCATTATCATTACTGATTGTTATGATATAATTAATATATAATATAATAACGCGCAACACATGTTTTTTTTTTCGGTTTATGTTTTGATTTAAATTATTGTTGCTCGTTTTTTATGCTATATTTGTTACTGATACATATTCGTCTTTAAAATGTAGCATGGGAACATATTCCACTAAAATCGTTTGCAATTAGTTTTCTTTGTAGAACTGACATAACACTCAGTCGTGGAGCTCCTTAAGTTTTGAGTTGAGTTATACGTTTACTGATATAACTACTGATATGACAAATGCGTGCACTGACTGGACAGGTCCACTCAAACCTGTGTGGTTTTTTCCTCAAAATATCATCTCAGACACTAATCTGCAAGGTCCTTATTATGGCCTGAAAAGGTTATGACTGGGTTTAAAAAAAGGCTGTGGCCTCCGTGTTTTTTCTGGTCTTTCTTCTTAGAGTAATTGGATACGAAACACCGAACCTTGGGCCCTTACAGGACCATAACAATAGAAAATCAATTGTGTCTCATTATCGATGCTTAATGAGTGTTTTTTTTTTTTTTTTTTTGACCTGTAATTTTTTTTTTTTAACCTAATAACAGAAATAAATATCTTTCATCATTTAAGTACTCCTTCTACCCAAAATCCTTACTAAAATCACCATCAACATTCGACTCTTATTAACAAACTATATGTCGTAATACCCAACTATGTATGTATGTTCGTTTGTATGTCTGTACGTTGAGATCCGTCTTAGCTTAATATTTGATTTGCGCCGAGATGAGATTTAACTCGCTCTCGAATTATTAGAGTCTGGTACACACCATGTGGGTGACATAAGGAGGTTTACAGGTTTAGGTGAAGTTAGGTAATATTTTTGTAATTTGATGTTACTTTGAATGACATATTAAGTTTCAAAAATCATTGTATGGTCACTAAAACATGTAGTATATCTTTATAATCCGTATATTTTGTCATCCTTCGAAAATTTTCTCCACTAATTTGAGTCTGATTTTAGTTTAACGAGAGCAATGACTTCCAGTCACTCTTGTAATTTTCTTCTACAAGAAGACCAGTAGAAAAGGTATCAGTTAAACTTAAAAGACTCTAACTTTCCTTTAAGACTGGCATCATAGATAATTGCATGTATATATTAGTCCACGACCTCATTCCACCGGCCCCCTTCTACCATCGGACATCTAGGCGTACTGCAAGTTACCATCCCTACCTAGTTGCTATTGCACCAAGTCGCACTAAGCGCTTCCATACAACTTTTATAATGCGCACAGCAAAAGAGTGGAACTCTCTACCTGCGTCTGTGTTTCCGGCCGCATACAACCTAAATCTCTTCAAAGTGAGAGTGAACAGGCTTCTTCTGGGTAAGCTCACTCTATTGTAGACTTTGTTTCTGTCATCTCTGACCTAGACTAGAGTCATGAGCAAACCAATCTACCATAAATATATATATATATATATATCAAAAATCAAAATATTTTATTTCACATAAACCAACATGGGCACTTATGAAACGTCAGAAGCTAGGTGCATGGTTCCAATTGGTTGTTTCCTATGGAGAGGAGCCGGCCAGAAACTCCACGGTTACTCTTTTAAAAATATGGGGCTTTTACAATGTTTCCAATTACAGTGTTGATAGTTATGGGAGGACAGTGTAGGCCTGTCAACAAGTAACAGTATATTTATATATATACGGTTGCGTTCAACTTGCTCCTTGAGGCACGCTTCTGCCATTGCTATCTTGGTCATCGATCGACTAAATGTTGAATTTAAGGCGCTTCCCCAACCAAACGACCTTGAGCGTTCGGTCCTTCTCTGTCCCGTCGCTGAATCTCGCTCCGTCTCGCTCCCTGCGCACACTCATTTATCATAAAATTCACCAAATAATTGAAATTATTTTACTTAATAAAAAAAGACAAGCGATGATCTGAAACAAAATAAAACGTGAATTATTTAGATTTTTAAATTATCTACTTATTAGTGTAATCCTCAAATTAATAGAACGTCAACGTTAGTAAAAGATGCATGCAATCAATAATTTTAGTCACTTTTTTACAAGGAGATTTTAAATGTATTTATAACACATAAGAACAAATAAGAACGTGCAATGTGATGATAGGATATTAAAAATGTGCTTTTATATGTAGATTATTACCCATAGTGAATGAGTTAATAGCCTCTGAATAACGCACTATGGCAAGCTTTTGGTCGGGGTACCGCCTTAATAATAAAAAAGACCCGTAATGAAAGGAAAGGCAATTTTCAGCTGTCCCATACCAAACTTCAATACCTGCTCTATACAAATGTATGGGACAGCTGATTTTTCTTTCGCTATTAAGATGTTGATGTTGTTGTTGTTGTTCCAAGGAGGAAGTTGTTCAGTTTGGTGGTCTATACCATAAGGATGATTTCCATCAAACGGCTCGTATCGCATCGGATCGGAACGGATTTTAAAATCTTTAAAATATATTAAATCGTGTACACAGTAGTTAAAGTCTATATTACCAAGCCGCGCACAGGAACTTGACCGCGGGCGTCTTCCGTGACACGCGACCGTAGCCGAAAGTATGCTGCGATGCGCGATCGGCTCCGTTCGCCTGTCGTCGTATCGTCAACACGGTAGAAATTAAACTATTTGACTAGGTGCATTGGTTTCTACCAATACGCTCGCAAGTGACGGTACGGAGTCGATCGTATGCATCGACATCCTGCCGACGCGATCGGCTGTCGCCGCATCCGTTCGTATCCTTTCCGATCCGATGCGATGCGAGCCGTTTGGTGGAAATCATCCTTAATTCGTCGATGTTAGATTTTCTACTTCCATTCGTTCGCTCACCACTTTAATAATTATGACTCTTCATACCAACCTGCAACCTCCCTAACCTCTGAGTGTCGACGTAACATTATTACATTTCCAATTTTAGCAGATCGAGATGACAAATTTTAGTTTGATTTGCTTACGACTGGTTAATTTACACGATACACGTTATTAAATACAGATGTCTGCAATTTATAAATGCGATATTGCAATATTTTAGATACGAAAATTATGGAGAATCTTCCAAGAATTATAATGGAAATGTTATGTGCTGATGAATTTCGTAAATCTGACTGAAATCTTTGTAATTATTAACAATACTAGCTTTTGCCCACGGCTTAGACTTTGACAATCAATTCAATCATGATGACAAAGACACGTGGCGCCACCTATTATCATAAGAACGTTATTGTTGTTTTCCTCGGGAGCAGTACTTTTTCCCGGGATGAAAGGTACCCTATGTCCGTTTCTGTACACCTGAAAACGTATATGCAAAATTTCAGGATGGCCGGTTCAGTGGTTTAGGCGTGAAAAGGTAACAAACAAACAAATAAACTTACTTTTGCATTTATAATATTAGTTACGACCTTATCATAGTTCGGAGGTCTAGGCTGCTTCTAAAAAAATCTTGACGGAGAAGTCTTGGCGAACCTGAGAATCAAACCAAGATCCCATGCTTAGCAACCACACTTACAACCTTTTAACCAACGCTTTGAACATTTATGTAGTTGTAATTTTCTATTTAAGCTGTCCAGCCACAATTGCCAAGTCTTGGCAAGACTTGGTATTCACATCTACCACTACAATATTCATAATGAAAATAATACACTAATCTTTTTCTCAATATCAACAGTAGACCATATTTTAATTAAGAACACCGAAGTTAAACTCTTAATTAATTACAGCATAAATCCTTGCACAAGCACATCTTTTTCCTTCCATTCCGCAGCTAAAAAAACAGCCGGACCCAGACTTAAGGAAGCGGCACAAATGCAAAAGATTCCGTACCGGACATCTAGTAATAAGCTACGAGAAAACTCAATTTAACTTTGCCATGATTTTGTTAATAAAATTCATGAATTACAAATCAAAGTTTGTTTCGTTGACGAGATAAAAAATAAGTGTCTACTCGGATTGGGTCGAGGATTCCTGGAAATCTTTCGACTATAAGTCCTTTGCCGTTCGATTCGGTATATATTTTGCAATATACAGGGTTATTAAAAAATACCCTGAATTTTTTGCACTAACTTTGTAGGTATTATGACCCTGAACAACGTCTGTGGAAAAACTAGGAGGCTTCGGGTTTTTTTTTTTTACCCTGGATTTTTGGTTGAACTGTGTAAAGTTGCCATTATGGATGGTTTATGTAATACCTCGACACACTGTACGAATTATTGTTTATGCAAAATAAGAGGTTTATATCATTTTTTTTTAAATGCTCCGTTTTCAGACAGATTTAGAAAGAACAGTGCCTAATTTTAGTGAGTGTAGAATCCTGTTGAACCCTTATATGTAAGCTGATTATATCACTGCACTGTCTCATCACCACACCAATCTTCTCGTGCAGGCACGTTTCACTTTCAAGCATAGACTACAATGGTATTCCCAACTGTTTTCCGCCATGTGTTTACATAATCTATTATATAGATACGCTACAATGAATAAGCACGACCGGCGACCCCTCTATATATGAAAACAGGTGACAACTACAAGCCTTTAGTAGAAAACAAAAAGCTTTTTTGTTTACTAAAGATATGTTAAACGGATTCTAATTTAATTAATTTAGTAAACACAATAAAAACAAATCGCAAACAAAAAAAATGAGTGAACCTTACAATAGTTGCATATGATGTGTTACATTTGTCATCTCACCTTGGTAATATGCAACATTAACATAATATCCTAAAAAAATTGACTCAGGTATTATTTGAAAATGATTTTTCGTAACGAACAATAATTATCTCTCAGTAGCAGCCCAGAGTCTGGAACCGTGCCCGGCTGATGGCGATAGCCTCACCCCCTGTTACATTGGACTTAAACATAACTATTAAAATGTGGGTGTACTCATGGTCTAAAAAAACAAGGTTCGGCATTCCGGGAGTGATACATGCTTACGTCACTATCCAGTTACCACTTTATTGCAACAGAACTCGAATTATGGAAACATTTTAAGTCACCATTCTGTTAAAAAATATATATTATAAAGCATTTAAATTGTCGTTTAATTTTTCTAATCAAACGAAACAATTCAATTTAAACGTATACCAACGTCGTACGTTGTAGTTCGTACTTCTTTGTTTTATCGGATTCGCACAAGTAATAAAGGCGATTGGGGAGTTATTATTACACACTGCTGGTAACACAGCGGTGATGACGTAGCCTTGTGTCTCCCACTTCACCGGAATGCTATGCCTGGCGAAGTATATTATTATACCATGCGTGTACTATTAGGGACACCTCTGCCTAATCCTTAGGGAATACAAGCGTGGTGTTATTTAAAATATAATTATAGTTCGTACCGATTCGAGTAAAGAAAATATAGTGCTAGTTGTAAGTAATGATAATGTTTTTGAACATTCAAAGTTAACAGAAGATGGCCGTTGTCTCATAGCATAGCTACTTTAATTATAACATAGAGCTATTGAAATACCAACCACGAACATAAATTGAAAATTAATCTTCTTTCAATATTGGTAGCCACATTTGCAGCCAATGGAGCAATGAGGCGGAATTTCAAGCCTTAATGATTCCTCTTTATGTGCGGTTGTGGTAAATTATATTTATGCAATTTTGCGTTACTCTTCTTTTATTGATTTAAAGAGTCTTTTGTCAAATTCACGAGCTGTTGAGAAGGATTTGTTCAGGAAATAAGTGGTAGTGCAGTGCAGTGCAGGCTTAATAATAACAGCCGCACGAGTCGATCAAAGGCTAAGTGTTTCCTACAACAGGGAAAGATGTCTGAAGTACATTTTTTTATCAATTTTATGTAATCCTGTATTACAGGTTTTTTCTAAAAACCTACTTCAGGCACCGACTCTCCCATTGTGAATTTTATAGTTCAAAACTGTTAAGTGCTACAAAACCTTTGTGAGAGAGAATAAATAAACTTATTATATTTCATTCAAACACAGATGTTCAACAACTGATCGTAGAATTAAGTGTATTGTAGTGACCACTGTGATGGTCACCACATTATAGGAAGTACTCGAGTAGGTAAAGTAAACAACAATTCACTGTACAACAGCAGGGGTCACACATCCACATCGGTCGGGCGCCAGCAAGTAAGTGACCACTCTGCGAGCGTGCGCCGCTGCGCTAGTTTATTATGTCGGTACAATCATCATAATTGTTAGTCTGTATATTTTTGAACAAATAAATCATTTTTATTCTTAAGCTACGCTTGCCGAAGTTGATGCGTGGATGGTGGACTATATTTACATACCGAGATCCCTCCGTGCCTCGGAAAGCACGTTAAGCCGTTGGTCCCGGCTGTCATTCGTGCGTCTTTGACAGTCGTTAAGGGAAGTCAGAAGCTGGAAAGTCTGACAACCAGTCTTACCAAGGGGTATCATGTTACCCCGTAACTGGGTTGTGGAGGTCACATAGGCAGTCAGTCCATGTAAAATAGGCACTGTTATTTAGCTGCATCCGATTAGAGCGGGAGCCGACCCCAACCTAGTTGGAAAAAGGCAGGCAAACGATGAGTGCCTTTCTTACTTTATACGAAGCCGTCATCACCGCATTCTGTACAAACTTAGTAATTATGTGCTAACATTATTGCTAGGAAACTAATTTTATTTTTGGAGTTAAAGCTTTGTGCGTTACCCCAGCAAAATAATGCCGAATATACTCATTTAAATGTTATTGATTGTTGTTTGTTGTTCTGTAATTGTTGCGTACATTTTGTTTGTTTGACTTATTGTTTTTTAGTTATTTCACAAAAACATTTCCTGCTGGGGTAACGTTACCGCCGCCAGACATTTTCTTTTTTAATGAGAATACTGAAATAAATATAAGCTATATAATTAGTTGTCTAGACGAGGTAAATGTTGCAACTTATTTTTTATTTGTTGATTCTTCAGCTTCGAAGTTATTCGAGATCTTGCTGGAGTAACGTTTGTGGTTTCGCTGGATCTCTGAAACGGTTAAGCGAATTCTTATGATATTTTGTACATGTCTTTTAAAGAATTAGTTTTGATTAGTTCTGCAATAAAAAACACAAAAAATTTCACCGTTCAAAAGTTATTTAATTAAATACAAAAACACTACAATAGGTCCTAACACTTTCAATAAGAGCTCTAAAGACTTACTTTAAACGTTATTTTGTAGCTTGTTATTGTCTTCAAATGTATGTGAAGTTTCATTAGTATCCTGTTAATAAATAACATATTATGATGAAATTCAGTTCTCCATATTCACGGTCACAATGCACGCGGAGTTATCTGGCCACCGATAAACCTGTATGTCGATATATAAACTGAATGTGTTAAATCAATAATTAGTTGCTTAGTTTAGTGTTATACCCGTAAAGTTTCACCGTAATACATGCAATAATTAACTAGATAATAAAATAAAAGTCATTAGGAAGTGCAAGACCATGGTAACCCACACACAGGTTTATCGGTGGCCAAATTACTCCGCGCGCATTGTGACTGTAAACGAAGAGAACTGAATTTCATCATAATTTGTTAATTACTAACAGGATACTAATGAAACTTCACATAAATTTGAAGGCAGTTAGAAGCTACAAAATAACGTATAAGTAAGTCTTTAGAGCTCTAGGACCTATTGAAGTGCTTTTACATTTAATGAAATAACCTTTGAACGATGCATTATTTTTGTTTGTTTTATTGCACAACTTATTAAAACTATTTCTTAAGAAGTCATGTACAAAAGATCATAATAATCCGCTCAACCGTTTCAGAGATCATGCAAAACCAATAACGTTACTCCAGCAGAATCTCGAATAAGTTCGCAGCCGAAGAAATAACAAATACAAAATAAGTTGCAGCATTTATCAGCATTGACATTCGCGCGCCGCGGTCAAGGTCGGTTGTGTTTGGTTTGTGCGCCGCCGTGCTCAATGCGACGATGCACTTTGTAAACAACGTCGCAAGTGTTAAAATGTAACGTCTGCAGTATCGTCATTGATGAAGTATTAGCTTATGTGCAAAATAAAATATCAGTTATTGAGGAAAAACTTTAAAAAGAATTTATGTGTCTGCCATTCACGAGCAGTGAAATATGTAAATCAAAGTCGTTATTATTTGAATTCTTGCCGACGGATCAACGGAAGATTATAAGAAAAATGAAGGGGAAAGAAGAATGAGACCTAGATGACATCATAAGTGTGTTGTGATGATGACATCATAATTGTGGCAATTTTATTTAATCATCTCGATTGTACAAAACTGTTAAAAGACTTGACAAGATTAAACTCAGAGATTTAAAATATCAAGAATTCATTACGTCACTCTAAAAAAAATTGAGGAATTACGAGCAGATATACATAATTTAAATCACGCATCGCACGGATATGTAAACATGAGAAAGGGTCCTTGGAACATAGAAAGTAGCCCTGTAGGAATAACATTGAGCCAAGATATTCCTCTAATGAGCAGGACTTCCAACAGTCGCCGAACAACGCGCGGAGACATAACAGCCCCGCAACTAAGACAGCTACTGATAATTGCCAAGCTGAAGTTATGGTGTGTAAACCGTTATCTCTAGCCATGCACAACCGCTGACCACGAGTGTGCCGGTAGTAGTGGTAGCCGAAGTGACGGAGGCGGTCATAAAGACATCTATTGCTGGCTCAAGTACTCCTAAACAACTATTGCAGGAGAACAATCATAATAATGTGGCTCAAAATAATGTTTGTCAATAACTTGAGTCCAACGGACGAACAGACGATCGGTCGGATATAACGAAAAAGAAATATAGCTAATATTAGGTCCTTACCTATGAAGTTGATGTTTTATATGGATAAAGCATAACTATATTTTTTTACTTTTTTTATTTCATCTATCAAAGTAGGTACCGTTGTGATCTATGCACTTTTGCCATTTTATAGGAAGTTCATTGATTCTTTTGCTGAAAAAATTGCGGGAGCGAGAATCAACAAAATCTTTGAAGGTGTTTTGGACTGCCTCATCTGAATTGATTTTTTTTCCAATTAAGAAATTATCCAAATTCCGAAAAAAGTGGTAATCGGTTGGAGCAAGGTACGGGGAGTATGGTGGGTGACGGAGACATTCCAATCCTAGCTCTAGTTTCGCCACCGTCTGTTGTGCAGTGCTAGATGCTAGAGCGGTTAACCAATCTCGGCTATTTGACGGCTAGCTTTTCCATCATGGTTTCCAATTGTCGGCAATACAGATCTGCCATAATCGTCTGACCAGATCTTAGGAAGCTGTAGTGGATGACACCAACGCTGGTCCACCAGACACTAACCAGTACCTTTTTTTGAGTCAACTTTCGCTTGGGGCAGGATTTAGCCGGTTCTCCTGGATTTAACCACTGTGATGAGCGATTATCGTATAGGATCCATTTTTCATCACAAATAATGATACGATTCAAAATACCCTCGTTATTGTGACGCAGTAGTCGACTCGTGTTTGTTGGTTTGCTTCACTTAGTTCATGCGGTACCCATTTTTCAAGCTTTTTCACTTTTCCAATTTGTTTCAAATGATTCAAAATGGTTTTATCACTCACACCGAAGCCTGCAGCTAACTCTGACGTGGTTTGAGATGGATCCACTTCCACGATCACTTTCAATTCCTCATTGACAACTAGGGTCTCCGGCCGTCCACGAAGTTTGTTCTGGAGGTCAAAATTTCCAGAACGAAAGCGTTGAAACCAAAAACGTACTGTGTTTTCTTCTACAATGTCTTTTACGTACACATTGTTAATCCTTCGAGCTGTTTCTGCAGCGCTAGTGCCACGATGGAATTCGTATTCGAAAATAATGCGATATTTTATGTTTTCCATATTAAGCACAGACCGATGTCAAAGCAAAATAAAATGGGGCGAAAACAAATGAATTATTACATTCGAAACACAAATAAACACGCTTCAAATTTAAATAAATTTGAATTTGGAATTCTTAACCAAAAGCCGGCTTTTTGAGATCAAAGTGGCCAGTTCTATTAAACATCAATTTCATATGTAAGAACCTAATATTTATTTCAATATTCCCATTAAAAAAAGAAAATATATGGCTGCGGTAACGTTACCCCAGCAGGATTTTTTTTTGTGAAATAATTAAAAATCTATAATTTGCAACAAATTAAAAAATGTGCGGTACAATTACAGAAGCTGGGCAACTAATTATCTATAACATTTAAATGACTATTTTCGACATTATTTTGCTGGGGTAACGCACACGTTAACGTTCGCTGTTTGCAGTATTGCGCAATGTATCGCACGCAAAACATTGTACTTATGGGTGCACGCAACGGTACAGAGATTGTGGGAGTATTTCAAGTTAAGTTACAACATTTAAAAGATGTTCCACAAAAAAAAAAAAGTTACTTTGATCGAAATTAATACTTTAACTTTTACTTTGAAATTCTACATATAAAACTGATTATCAGTAATATAACTTGATAGAAATTCTAATTATTTATAAAATCCAGAATCGAAATAACATATAACTAAGCTAAGATTGCAAGATGCAAAAAATACGACATAATAATTATGTAAAGACCTATTCGAGAAACAGACATACGTACATATCGATACTAGAGGAGAATTCGAAGCAAATCTTCGAATAATTCCGAGTTTTCAAACGTTATCAGAAGGTATTAAGCAAACGCTTTCAGATTATCTCACCAATCGGCCGTCGGATCCTTCATGAACTAAGAAGTTGGAATTCAAGGAGATGTGGCATCTAATAGCAACAAAGGAGTTTTATGCTATTTCTTTTGGACACTGATTTCAAGCGGCAGTTGTTTATTATAGTTTTGGTAAATAAAAAAATACAAAAAGCATGTTTATTTACAAGTTCAGCAGTAAAAACTGAGCAGTAACTTAAATAAAAATGAGTCATAACAAATATTTAAATAGGTAATTAAATAACGAATTAATCAGTAAAATAGCTGAACGAGCGGTTACGTGTGGGCAGTTAATAAATCAGAATTATTCGGTAAGAAATCTAACTTGGAAGTACCGGTTGGTCACAGTTTCAACCTAACCTATGAACTGCCGAACTATTCATCTAACTGCCCATCCCAACATTTTTACTTTTGTACTGACTTTGTAGGATGAAATAACCGACCATTTTTTTTCAAATTACTGTGCTTGTTTTACTGGCACATTAATTTACTAACCGCTGAAAAAGTAATTTACTGTCCGTTAATTTTTTTCAACTGATCATAATAACCTTTGTTTAGCATAAGCATAATCAGCCTATATTGTTCCCTCTGCTGGAACACAAGCCTCTTCTCTGTGAGAGAGAGTAAGCCGTAATCTACCAAGCGCGCCAAGTGCGGGTTGGTAGATGTCTCATGTCTTCAAATTTTTTGATTCTAGGAAATGCCGGTTTCCTTACGATTCCTTCCTTCACCGTTTTGAGAGCAGTGGTGACGAAATAATTTATACAAAGTAACGCGCCTGCCTGGGTCCGAACCTACGCCCTACAGACCGTCAATCGCGGCCTTTACCACGACCACTGCTCCCAATCCCAATAACCTTTATTTAATTATCTGTACTAAAAATATTACCCTTTCTTTGGTAGTGTAAAATCTTTGAGGAAATCGATAGAAGATGAATAGGCACTTGTGGCACAGCTTTGAAGACTGGCAAGCTTCTCGCAAGTGACCTTAAACAAGCAGCTGACGAAATAGAGCAAATTGATGAAATACTTAGGAAGTTAAAAAATCTTCTTTGGATAAAATCGTAACATTGTTTTTTAATTGAATCATGAGAGCAAGGCAAAACGTTAATTCATAATTTTATGAATCTTCAACAAAGCTGTGTTAATGATGGATGCCTATTTATGTAAGCAAATCGTCTGTAGTTGCAGAACCTCTTTTCTATTTATAACTATCTGACCGACAGACCTTGTCATGTCCAAATTTCAATAATTTATACAAAAATCCCATAGGAAAAAGGATGTCCAGGCTTTCCCGAATTAAAAAAAATACTGGCTAACATTTCAAACTTTTCTTTCCCATTATTCGGACAAGAAAAGCCTAGCTTTTCTCTAGTGATAGACTTACCATCGAACCTCATTTATTTTTTAGTTAAATACATAGAAGATACCTATATGTAATAAAGCCTTTAAGCTTTTTGGAAACAATATGTACTTGTCAAACGAGCCAAATGAAGTCAAATCCATACTCATTAACATAATCTATAAAGTATTTATTGTGCTGACAATATTAAGTAATACCTTCTCTTTAGAAATAATCCCAATCTACGATCAAACATGAACGCAGCTTATACAATGCTTTCAAAGTTCTACGTCGAAATATCAAAGCTTCTAATAATATTGGGGACCACAAAAGAGGATGTTTTGTTCATGGTTTGAATTTGTTGATATTATCGTAACTTTATTCGTCTTCCATTTTCTATAGGTGTTTCATGTCCGATTAAGGATTTACATACATAAGTATCCATATTTATTGCTGAAAACTGGTCCTTGGAACCGCAGGAAGGACCATCTAGTTTTAAATCGCCAACTTTTTTTCAACACTTACAAATGGAACAGAGTAGTTTGGTACTCATTACTACTCATGAGGAACAGGAAAGGAAAGAACGTTTACAAGGAAAGAAACACAAAGACAACCCTAGAATATCAGAAATAAGTAAAAAGATAAAAGGAAGTATTAGAAAAAAACGCAAAATACACTGAAAACGCATATTGAAATAACCGGTGGAATAAAGAAAGCTTTATAAGAACTGAACACACTCGGCAGGTTTTTTACAGGCCGAGTGCGAGTCGGACTCGCGCACGTAGGGTTCCGTACCATTATCTATAAAAACCGCAAAAAAAATCATGTCTGTTGTATGGGAGCCCCCCTTAAATATTTATTTTATTCTGTTTTTTAGTATTTGTTATTATAGCGGCAACAGAAATACATCATCTGTAAAAATTTCAACTGTCTAACTATCACGGTTCATGAGATACAGCCTTGTGACAGACTGACAGACGGACGGACAGCGGAGTCTTAGTAATAGGGTCCCATTTTACCCTTTGGGTACGGTTTTTTATTTTTTATTTTTATTTTAGATAGGTTTGCTCTTGACTCTAGTCTAGGTCAGAGATGACAGAGACAAAGTCGGCGATGGAGTGAGCTTACCCAGAAGAAGCCTGTTCACTCTCACTTTGAAGAGATTTGGGTTGTATGCGGTCGGAAACCCAGGCGCAGGTAGAGAATTCCACTCTTTTGCTGTGCGCATTATAAAAGATGTTTGGAAGCGCTTAGTGCGAATTGGTGGAATAACAACTAGGTAGGGATGGTAACTTGCAGTGCGCCTAGATGTCCGATGGTAGAAGGGGGCCGGTGGAATGAGGTCGTGGATTTCTTGGGCACACTCACCGAAGTACAATCTGTAGAAGACCGACAAGCAGGCAACCTTACGGCGATGAGCCAAGCTGTGAAGCTTGGCATCCACCAGTTTTATGTCGCCAATGAGTCTCTTAGCTCTGCGTTCCACCGAGTCAAGCACGGCAAGTTGGTATTTAGCTGAGCCATCCCAAAGGTGGCTGCAATACTCCATGCAGGATCGGACTTGCGCTTTGTACAGGGTTAAAAGCTGTCCAGGTGTAAAGTATCGCTTTACCCTATTTAGGATGCCCAGCTTCTTAGCCGCAGTTTGGGCTTTATACTCGATGATGGCGCCGAAGTTGAGACCAGATGTCAACTCCATGCCTAGGAGCTCGAGCCGATCAGTTACAGGAACAGATGTACCCCGAAAAGTAGGAGATTGGTTGATTTGACTCCTTTTAGCGGTAAAAAGACACGCCTGTGTTTTGGTGGCGTTAAAAGAGACCATATTGTCATCACCCCACTGGGAACCCTTAAAAGACCGGATGCCAAATGTAAAAACTAAAGATAGGAACCACACAAGTAAAAGACCTGAAATATTTATAGTAGCCACAGACTTCTATCGAAATAAAGAAAGAAGCTAAAAGTAATTGCAAAGGAATGTAACATTAAATATTCTGAACCAATACCGAGAATATTGAAGGAAAAAATAATAAGAGCAATTAACACACAAAAAAGGACAAAATGCCTGGATCGTATGAAATAGCAAATAAACTACTAAAGTCAACTATACCAGTGATTTCTCCTATATTGACAGATATTTAACGATAGACCGAAAATGTTCCTATTGACTGGACTGGACTTCAACAATAATATTGTTACATAAAAAAGGAGACAAAGCCAAAGTCGGGAACTATCGACCCATTAGTTTAATGTCTAATGTATATAAAGTTTTCTCCAAAATTATACTATTTCGAATTACCATAGTACTCGACGAAAACCAACCAAAATAACAAGCTGATTTCCGTAGTGAATTTTAAACCATAGATCACATACATGTTCTAAGACAAATTCTACACAAACTAAACAGAATACAACAAAACCTATTATTTCGGTTTAGTTGACTTCAATAAAGCCTTCGATTCTTTAGGACATGAATATATCTGGAAAGCACTGCATAGCCAAAGACTACAGGGAAGGTACATACGACTCCTCAAGAACATTTATTGTAGAAGTACTGCACATCGGCGTCGAGTCGACGGTGAAGTACCTGGGACTCATCCTCGACAGCCGGTGGAACTTCGTTGAGCATTTCCGACATTTGGCTCCCAGACTGGAGTGGGCCGGGGCTGCCTTGAAGCGGCTCCTACCCAATCTAGGGGGTCCAAATGCCTCCTGCCGGAGGCTCTGCACGGGGGTCATGCGGTCCAAGGCCCTATACGGGGCACCGGTGTGGGCGCGTTCATTGAGGCGTCGACTAGCCCGCCGGTTGAACGCGTCCCAGAGGATCATGGCCATCCGGCTGGTCTGGGGATACCGCACGGTCTCCTGCGAGGTGGCGAGCCTCCTTACCGGATTGCCGCCTTGGGACCTGGAGGCAAAAGTCCTCGCACACATTTGGGAGAGGCGCGAGGAGGGCGTAACGCCGCTGCCGCGAGAAATCGCGGCACAGCAGACAGAGCTCCGGCGGAATCTCATGGCGGCATGGAGAGTGCGACTGTCGCAACCCAGTTCTGGGCAGGCCACAATTGCGCCGGTAAGTCCCCTCTTTGAGGAGTGACTTGAGAGGTACCACGGCGTCCTCACCTTCCGCCTGACGCAGGTTCTCATCGGACATGGTTGTTTTGGGAGGTTCCTGTTTCGTATAAGGCGAGAGGAAACGCCCGGGTGTCACCGGGTGTATAGAAGAGTATGTAAGGATCGTAGCAAGTGGCGTTCTGTAGTTTCTGCCTACCCCCATGGGAAGAAGGCGTGAGTATGACTGTGTATTTTATTTTTTATTATCACTCATGAGGAAATATTGCACTCAGTAAGTAGCTAATCTTTAGAATTATACCAAAAAAACAGTAAACTTGCAGTACAGGTTTATATTATCTGAAATCAGCTTTTTTAATATGAAACGGAAAACAGTAGGTAATATCATAAACTTTATTTATTAGTCAATATGTTTTATTTACTGACATTCTTTATTTCGTAAAATTGAGTAAAGACATTGATTCGGAAGACATTTTGTACTCATTCATTCTATACTCTTAACAATAGGCATATTAATTTCAGCATCTTCAAAATCACGAAGCCTTACAAAACTACCATAATTATAATAATCCTCTATTTCTTGCAAAGTTCTGTTCTTAGTTTCTGGTACATATACCCAAATTAATATCGTACAAATCAAGCAAGAAACCCCAAATAAAAAGAACGTCCATGAAATATTAATACAGAGGATTATGTATGGAAATGATTTTACCGTTACAACGTAGAATAAGCAGGTTAAAATATTGAATAATGCACCACCAATCCCTCTGTTTTTTACAGGCATTAAATCAATAGATAATGCGTAACTAATAGGGTTAAAACCAGAATTGCAAAACACACTGTATCCTAAGAAAAAGTAAAAAAACAGAATGGAATCTTTTGCAACAAATCCAATACTTTGCAAGTACGAAACTAAAGAACAACCTAACAAACAAACAATACATCCTATAGAAGTGGACAAAACAGTTTTAGTTTTAAAATATCTTATAAGAACTAAAGAAATTAAAGATCCAGTTAGTAAAGTACAAACGCTTACTACATAACCTATGACAGCGATTTTAGGATCTGCAATGGCTGTTTCTAAAATATCTTTGCTATAAATAAACAAAGGCAAAGCTCCACTGATATAGAAATTTACTAGTATCAACAACATGTATAAGCTTGGCAAATAAAAATCTCTCCTTTTCATCTTCTGCCACGTTTCTTGAATTTTCGTAATCTTAGAAATACTCTTTCTCGTCTCCTTCTGGGCTGCTATCAAAGCCTTTAGCTCCTTTGTTGCTTCATCATCATCCGTTCCTCTTAGCCATATAAAAGCTTTTTCACTGGCTTCGAACTTCCCTTTATAAGCCAACCAGGACGGTGATTCAGGCCAAACTATAACCATTATTAAGGCTATGAGCACAGGGCCACACATGACCATAGCAACAGTTTGCCAGTTTAAAACCGTACCTAATGTCGCGACTATTACTTGGCCCAGAGTTTGATTGATAGTTAGAAGCACCATCGATGCTGATCTATACTTTGGAGCTAACATTTCACTGACTGTGACGAGGTTAATTATCGTCATACAATTGCTGGATAAACCGTGGAATATTGCTGATAAAAGGACTGTCAATATATCCTTTGCTGCAAATGCTAAGATCCATCCGATTAGGAGAAGAAGGCTGCTACCAATGAAGGTGTATTTTCTTCCTTTTAATTGCATTATGGTCGGCATTAGAGTTGCTCCTATGCCGGCGACACCATGCATTGATGCTAAAAACAAAATAAAACCTTATTTAATTGTAAGTAAGGCCATAGTCACGCAATGTTTTTTAAAGCATTTTTGTATGTTTTATTATTTGGATTTCCTGTTTCATGAATTGTCGCCGAATAAATGTTATTCTTTCTTTCTAGCTTTAAGTGCAGAAATCTATGGAGATGTAGGTTGCAGAGTTTAGCCACTATTGTTATAACGCGTTAAAAAGTCGCGTCACGTAGGTACAGACCACCACTAAAATACTAGTGCCATAACATTGTAGCCACTCGTTGGTGATTTGAAATAACATGTAAAACGTTCCTTTTATGTGGCGTCGTGGATGATAGGCCTAAGGGATACCGTGAAACGAGTAAAGTAAAGTTAGTCAAAACAAAAGACAGTTGAAGCACATCATTACTTACCGATCCAAGTGAGTGTATCCAAGTCTGTATGTATAGTGGTGTCATTTGTTTTGAACTGCTGAAGTAAAACGCAGGGGTATCCTAAGGAACCACCCATAGAAACCGCAGCTAGTTGCGGTGCTGTTGCCACAAACATCTGCAAATAATTAAAAAGGTTTTGATTAATGCAATAGTAGGTCAAAAGGTCGTGGTCGTTCATGTCCAGACAATCACTTTACTTTGCATAATTTACGCAAAATGGTGAAGGAAAACATCGTGAGGAAACCGGCATGTCCTAGAACCAAAATTTTGAAGACATGTGATATCTGCCTACCCGCGGTGGGCCCGTGCTGTTTACTTCGGCCTGCTCCCTCTCACAGAGAAGAGGCCTGAGTCCCAACAGTAGGGACGTTAGAGGCTGATTATGCTTATGCTATTGCAAAATACCTCTATAATCTTTCCTTTCTTGTTGGGGCCCCAAAATTCCATTGTTAACAATTGCTGGGTAACGGCAAATCCTAACCTTCTCCAGATACTTAACAAACATTATTTTCAATACATAATCAGCCTATAATGTTCCCACTGCTGGGACACAGGCCTCCTCTCTTCAAAAGGGAGTGGGCTGTAATCTACCACGCGGGCCCAGTGCGTTTTGGTAGATGTCACATGTCTTCGAATTTTTGGGTCTAGAACATGCCGCTTTCCTCACGATGTTGTCCTTCACCGTTTTGAGAGCAGTGGTGATGAAATTATTTACACAAAGTAAAGCGCCTGCCTGGGTTCGAACCCACGACCTACACGAGTAAGTCGGGGCCGATACCACTGGGCCACCACTGCTTCCACTTATTTTCAATATTTATATATAATATCTTAAATCGTCGAAAACAATAATTGCTTTTAGCGATAAGACCGACTGTTCCGTACATGTTCATGAGAATTCCTTAATGTAGGTACCTACTTTCTTCTAGTGTACAATAAACTATTAAACATTATATCTACCTGCTTATATTGTCTAGACATCTGAAAGCACTCATTAGGCATTAACATCTTCATCCCAAACACTTGTGTTAAGATGTACTCATCTAATATTAGTAATAACTACAGCCATCAGCAGTACACTTATACTACGAAAACCACTCTTATTACGACGACATAAACGCGCTGTCAATGTCAAATTGTTACCACTGATGTACGGGTGACTATGCCTCACAATATCATTTTCACAGTACATTTGCTGGTAAATAATTATTTTGTAATCAAGTGTTCAGCTATAATTACTTCGGTGTTGTGGACATAACTGTTTACAATTAAGAACAATGATCAGTTAACGAGAATATTTTATTTGTATCTTCAAGTTATCTCATTTAGGGAGTAGGTAAAAGTGTTTGGTTTAAAGATATAGGGTTTCCTCAAGGGTGCGTTTTCGTACCAACGTTATTTTGTAAAATGTTTTACTTATTTATTTCATTGACACTTTTAACAACTTCTGACGGATTGACAACATTGCCAAATCAATTTTTTCGCTTACCTAGCAATATTTATTTATTGTAATACACACACACACATCTATCACTACAGGTTGCCCTAATGCGATAGTTAAATCTACATATAAAACTCAATACTTTCTACATATAAAGACTTCTTACCTCTATAATCAAGTTTCTTTTTCATTTCATAAGTACATTGGGCAGATTATTTCTAAAGAACATAATATAGTCGACCTCGCTGTACCACACAACATTTGAATATCACTTGGACAACATAAACTAACAACGGTATATTCATATATATTATGTATAAATAAATTAATTTATTTATTTTCAGGTAAGTAAATAGCATCCATTGCCAAATATAAATTAATATAAATCACATATAATAAATCAAATAAAATCAAATAAGTAACATAAAATGTAAAAAATTAATCAAATTCAAATACATCTATAGTGCCAGTTTTCAACTGAAGTGAAGTTTCAATTTACTATGAATCTTTGTCAAAATTGGTAACATAATTATGAGGTGGACTACACTTAGGTACAATATTTGAGAAAAAATAAGTTCTCTTTTATAGTAATAATCAGTCTATAATGTTCCGACTGCTAGGACACAGGCCTCCTCTCGGTGAGAGAGAGTGAGCCGTAATCCACCACGCAGTCCCAGTGCGGGGTAATAGAAGTCACATTTCTTCGAATTACACAATTTTGAAGTACATTTTTCACGAAAATTATGTGGATTACGTTAGAGTCACCAAACTACTTTCAAACTCAAATTCAATGCTTTTATTTCAAATAAACCAATTACAGGCACTTGAATTGTCACGGGGTCGGTCGGACAGACAGATGAAGCTAGATGCCCATTCCAAAGCGTACTAAGCCCTATGGAGAAGAACGGGCAAGAAACTCCACGGACACTCTTTTAAATCAAAATATGGTTATTTATGGTTTTGTATTTTCTAAAATAATTAATTATGAATGATTCCTAGCTGTGTCTAAATTGTCCTCCATAAGACTGAAATCACTGATATTTATAATGTTTATAAAAAATTAGATAGGTAAGTACACATTATCTCACGCCTAAACACGCGTGACATAATGTGTACTTACCTATCACTAGGATCTAGGACTTAAACATGTCTGCCAAATGTGGTAAACCTACCACACTTTGATATGTGATAGGGGGCAAGCCTATTGCCATCAACCAGGCAAGAAATCAAACTCCTGACTACTAGGTACTGAGAATTTCAGATGGAATCATTATTGCTTTATTTTGTATCTAATAATAAAAACTTTTCAGCACTTACCTGTTTGACAAAAGGTGAAAAGTTCATGGCTGCAGCGTTAACTAATCCGTCTCAATTGATAACGTAGTTTTACGGATTTGTGACGAGTGACTGTTTATTGTATTTGATTCATATTGCGTACTGTTTGATTATGTTTTCCATTTAAGCATTTTTTTTGATTGCAAAAAAAATCCTCACACGGAATAAAATAAATATTAACAATTATGACGGAGGTATACTTCTTAAAGTGTACATTATATTAAAACACGCTCAGTAAAACAAAGAAAACACCAATGTTGTAGCTGAGATTACTTAAGATATATGCAAAATTAACACAATTTAAGCTAAAAAAAACCTGATTGACGTATGTTTGTAGTTTTCTCAGAATTTATAATTTCATAGGCCCATTGTTTTTTTTTATTGTACACGCTTGAATTACTGTATTATTATGTTTATTATGAGGCTAAAATAATTAAGGCTTTTAGGTACTAAGTGCTCCTTGTTTTATCAAACGAAATACTGAATAATACAGTTGAATGTCAATGCTTTATAACCAACCAGGTAGGCCGTTTTGGGGATCCTTTTATCTCTGTTTAAAACCTCCTTCCTTGCATATTATAAAACGTATCGTCTTTCTTACTGGCTGTTACGTGCGTATAGAATTCGAGAGCCACATCAAAGATTTTTGATTAGATGGTCACATCATAACTTCACGCCTGTTTTTCCGAAGGGTTAGGCAGAGGTGTGCCTAGTAAAGTACGAGTAGGGACACCTACCAATTTAAATATGGCCACATCATCCAAAGACTTGATAATATTCCAGAAGCTTTATGATTGTCTGGAATGTTGAAGAAAAAAGATTCCATGGCATGGTCCTACCGGTAGAGCGAGATGGGGTTTGATGGTTTCTGCGAGGTACTGCGCATGAGTTGGGATCGCAACAGTATAGACGCAAACCTTGAAACTAATCGAAACGCTGAGACTGGTCGATCACAATCCTCAGCTATGACAGAGTAACTTCAATAAGAGGAGCTAGACTAAAACCCAATCAGTCTTATTACAAAAAACTAAATAAACCTTGGTTTAAACCTGTCCTATCAAGTCCAGGCTTATCTGCAGAACCATGGTCTAAATTTGTCCGTATTACAAAACTTAAAAAAACCGTGGTCTTCTTAGTACCGTCATTTGAACCATTGTCTACATATCAACCACAGATTAATACAAATATTATTCGTTCACCGTGATATCATTCTATTGCAACGTTCCGTATGCTCAGAAAAGAAAACGTTTTGTTAATACGCTAATGATTATTGTGATGTTTAGGAGTATTAAAAATATTGAGAGTGTTAATTTGCATGGAACATTAGTTATTTCGTCGATTGTAGTTTTTTATAGGTTTAAGCACATTACTTAGTGTCGTATTAATTACTAATAAGTAATAATACATCTAAGTACTTGTAACGAAGCGTAACATTCTGGCGCGTTATATGAAACCATAACATTAAACAAAACTATCGCAAGTTGAACAAGTTAATTTAGCATTGGAATTTTTAAATTATCAGTCTATATTAGAACAAATGCCTCTTTGTGCCTTCTATAGTAATTTTAACATTATATCGTTATGGACCAACAAAAGAAAAAACGATCTGAGAATTGGAGTACCGAGTAAAAAGTAAGTAAACATAAATTAACATTATTAAGCATCCTCGAGCATCTCTAGTCAAATCTTCTCTTAATATGTCTACTATTTTCATCGCATAACGTTTATTAAACCTATACTTTTGCCTGAAATCTTCATCGGATAATTCTACGAAGGGATTTATTCGAACACGATTTATGTTGTGTCGGCGTGGTGTTCCCAACAACACAGCGGCTTCAATATCCTCAATATCAATTAAATCGACCGTGTTAATATCCATTTTCGGGTTAAAAACAACACAACACAATGAAAAAGATGCTATAACCTATAAGAAAAACTTTGACAGATACGATTTAGACCATGGTTTGATAGTTTAAACTAGGGGCCACCGAGGTTTAGCATTAGACCATGGAATGGTCTACGGTTTTTCGAAAAACCACGATTTGTAATATCAATTATGTTTAAACCGTAGTTTATAGAGATTTAAACCTGGGTTTTTAGTTAAACCGCTTTTTGTAATAAGGCTGTAAATCTTGTTTGTAAGACACAAATATGCATAATCCTCATATGATCTGATCAAGATATTGTCTGTACTTTAAAACACACTGACCTCTGAATACGTTTCTGTGTTTCTTCTCAGAATAATCGAATAGAAAATTTGCGACGTCATCTATTTTTGTGCAGGAATAAAATATAAATCATTGATCATTATTAATTTTAAACTTTTATATACCTACTGAACCCAAATGATAATCCAACAAATAAATTAAACGTATAAACTTAACACAAGCGCATAAAAGTAATGGCATTGAATATGACATGGATCGAACATAAAACGTTTTTTTTAACTACATATTTTTTATTTCGTTAAGGTGATTGCTTAGAGGCACTTCCCCTTACATTCTTTAGGAGAACAAATCTCGATACATAAACGATTTTTGCAGGATGCAAGCAAGTATATTAAATCTTTATGATCTATTATTGTCGCATATCATCAAAAAACAATATTTGTAGCATATCTAGATCTGAAAAAAAAAAAAGTTTGGTTGTGTGAGTGAGCAGCGCCACGCCCTTTACCAGATATATAACGAACCATCGAGAAACAGAACAACCTTCTTGCTAAGGAGCAAGAACGTACTGTTACTAGTTATCGTTTCTGTATCAGTTGATCGTTAGATGGCGTTGTATTAAAAGTGGAAAGTTGACTTTTTGAAGCGACGAGGTCGGGCGACGAGACGCGACGTTGCCGTTCTTACAGTTAACCGAATCGCGAACCTCTGGCGCTGTTGCCAATTTTATATTATGCGTGATTTTGTTGACAAGTTGCGAATCGTATTGAAAACGTGATTCTTACAAAATAATGCCAGCGCGGCGGTTCTGCTCGCGGAGATTATAATTATCATATCATTATGAAGTGAGAAAAAATGCTATTTAGTGATAAAATTATCTGCGATCTATCCTGGGTTCGTACAGATACAATATTAATGTAATGAATGTATCATCTAAGTAAATACCTACATAAGTAGGTACTAACTTACACTTACACTTTCCACTTTTTTTTTTCTGAATTAAAAATATTTCTGCATTATTTAGGTATTGATAGCTGAACATTTTCTGATACGGTTACAAGGTAACCCATGGTCTCGGGTTGAATAAAAAAAACTACCGACTTCCAAAAAAATACTACATAGTGAAAAATAACTTTAATTTCGGAAGTCGGTGTCTTTGGATCTGTATTTTAATTTTTTGCCACCGATTTCCGAAATTAAAGTTATTTTTCACTTTGTAGTATTTTTTTGGAAGTCGGTAGTTTTTTTTGTAAAAAACCTTTTTATTTTTCACTTTGTAGTGGGTTAGATAATAATTTATAACACACACACACACATACACACATAAAATCACGCCTGTATTCCCCGAAGGGTTAGACAGAGGTGTACCTATAGTACACCCACATTTCGCCAGTTATGTTTAAGTCCCATGTAATAGGGGGCGAGCCTATTGCCATCAACCGGGCACAAATCCAGACTCCGGGCTGCTACTGAGAAATTCCAGAGGGAAAAACCCAATAACACTTTGCCCGACCCGGGAATTGAACCCGCGACCTCATGCTCAGCAGTACCGCTTGCGATAATAATTTATCTAAGTTACAATAGCCTAATGTCAACTGCTCATCACCTTTTACAAAATATCTCTGTTCCCGATGCAAGGAATTGAGGAGTTTATTGTTGAGGAGTTCTCTTGATAAAAACCAGAAGAACTGGAGCTGATGGTGAAGCCACCATCAGCTCCATTGCATTGTGACAAGCATAAATTGCTTAGCAACCAACGAAAGAGCATTGCTAGACGTGACGCAATTACGCAACTTAAATTCAGTCTCAAATTGGCGCATCAGCATGACTAGTAGGTAGTGGTTATCCTATGTAAAACTTCAATCTTAATTAGGTATTATTTTAATACGAACTGAATATTTTGGCATATTGAACCGTATGAAGTAAGCCCAACAAAAGGTAACTGCTGTAAATCGTTGAGGAATTCCCTCGACTGTCGATGGTCTCCATCATCAGACCTGTAATGGTACTGATAACCCATATGGGTGCAAAGTTCTCATCAATATAAATGAATTAAGTCTAAACACAAGGTAGCTACTGTAAACCGTTGAGGAGTTCCCTTAACTGTCGTTCGTCTTTATCATCAGACCCCTAATGACAGTCACAACCCATCTAGGTGTAAAGTTCTCATCAATACAAATTAAACAAGCCCAAACACAAGGTAACTGCTATAAATCGTTGAGGAATTCTCTCGACTGTCTTTCGGCTCTAGACCTTCATTAAATTGTAGTGCTTTAAAATACTTAATGAAAAAATTAACAAACGCACTAGTCGCCCCTGCGATTTGCGAAAGTTCCCCTCGATTTCTCTGGTATGCCATCATCAGATCCTGGTTTCCTTATCATGGGACCACCCTTGGGATATCTCCTTTCCAACAAAAAAAGAATCATATTGAAGTCGGTTAAAAATCCATAAACTTGGTATTACTAGCTAGAAGTTAGGTACGTAGGTATACAAACTATTTTTTATCTATCTTTTTTCCCCGAAGCAAGGCTTCACCAGTGCGTGTTTAAACGATTTATTGAATTATATTTAATTCTTGTGAAACCAGATTAAAATCGGTGTCAGGAATAAATATTGTTATACATGCCTGTTCCTTTGTTGATACGGTTTAGTTTTGCTTGTAAGGACGTAGGTAAACTTAAAGAGGTCTTGCTTCTTATGGGTTTATTTCAATACTAATTAGCTACTTGTTAATACAGATTTTAAAAATATCCTTTCTTACGCACACTCGTAGATATACATACACACATGCATGCAGTATGGTTTTAAGTGGTTCGTACATGCCGCCCACCAAAGGGCTTAAAAAAAAAACATGCTTAAGTAACTAATTAATTTAGATTTCATTATTAAGCATATATGCACACGTCATAGACACTAATGTAAATAATCATACGTTTTGTAAAAATCAATAGTAAAAATTTATTTGAATTTATGAACAGTAAACATAATTATAATATTAATTATCAATGTCTACGAGTATAGGCAAAGGACACAAGTTGTTAAAAATTCGCTTAACTACACTGTCACCACCTTTAACACTGTACAATCTTGTGACAGCATCGTCACCTGGATGCTTAGCAACAATCCGACCTAAATCCCATTTGTCAGGAGGAAGTTGATCATTTTTGATGACTACAATGTTGCCAATATCAAGCTCCTTGCATAGTTTGAGCCATTTTGGCCTCTGCTGTAAGCTGGTTAGGTATTCTGCTTGCCATTTATGCCAGAAATCTCCAATCAAATTCTGCATGTGCCTCCAGTGTGACAGGTGACTAATTGAAACGTCTTGAAGATTAGGTTGAGGGACATTAAGTGGTGCTTCGCCAATCAAAAAATGGCCTGGTGTTAAGGGTGTTATGTTATCTGCGTCTTTAACATGTATTGGGCTTAGCGGCCTGGAGTTTAAGCACGCCTCAATTTGGCATAGCTGGGTGCACATTTCTTCGAATGTCAGGTGATTGGTCAGAATTCTCTTCATGTGGTATTTCACGGATTTCACGCCCGCCTCCCACATATCACCGACATGAGGGCATATATATATGAGGGCATATAGGCAGGTATGAAGTGCCACTGCGTTCCATCTAGTGTAAGAGACTGTGCTCCTGGACCTTCGAATTTAAATTTTTCCTCCTTCCAAGCAGATGCCAGTTCCTTATTGGCTCTAACAAAATTTCTTCCTTGGTCACTCCATATCTGTGAGCATCTTTCCCGTCTGGCGACGAACCTCTTGAAAGCACCAATGAAAGATTCGGTTGTGAGATCGCTTACCATTTCTAGGTGAAAGGCTTTGGTGGACATACAAACGAACACGGCAACATACGCCTTATTCGTTCTGAATCCTCTGCCTTTGGATGCTAAGACTTGATATGGTCCGGCGAAATCCACCCCACTGTTTAGAAATGGTTTGACTGGAGTGACTCTGATTTTTGGTAAGTCACCCATAAGTTGATTTTGTGTTGGAGCACTATGTTTGGAGCATATTAAATATTTGCGGATTCTGGATTTAATTTAAGTCTTCGCCTTGATTAACCAAAATTTAGTTCTTAGATAGGCCATCATTATTTGAATTCCACCATGTAAAGACTTGAGATGAATATCTTTCACGATAAGTATAGATAAATTGCTGTGATTATCTAATATTATTGGGTTTTTGGAGCCTTCAGGTAGATCTGCATGTCTCAACCTACCGCCCACTCTAAGAATATTCTCTTTGTCCAGGTAGGGTCTCAAGAATTTTAATTTGCTATCCCTTTTTACTTCCTTCCCTTTCCATAATTTCATCATAGAACCTTTCCCTTTGTATTATTCTAATGCAGGCTTTGAGTGCTTCATCTATTTTTTGAGTAGTTATGACTGCATCTTTGTTTACCATATTTTTCCTCTTGAGAAATCTTTTGCAATAAGTTATTGATTTTAAAACTTCTTCCAAACTCTCAAATTGATGAAATTTGTTTTCTAGGCTTTCTTCTTCTAATTTTAAATTTATTAGTAAAACTTCCCTTCTTTTTAAATTTGTGGTTAGGTTGTCAGGTTTATTGAATGTTATTGTTTTCTGTCTTAGCCATTTTGGGCCCTTCCACCATTGTTCATCTTCCTTTAACTCCAGAATATGTTCTCCTCGTGACGCAACATCTGCAGGATTATCGGTTGTTTTTACATGAAACCAATTGGATCCTGTGTTATCCAATATTTCAACTACCCAGTATCTAACAAAAACTTTCCATTTTGTTGGGTCGCCAAGTAGCCATGAAAGCACTATTGTGGAGTCACTCCATGCAAATATTTTATCATCCGGTATTCTCATTGCTGTTTTAATTTGTTTGAGCAATCACGATAAGAGAAGGGCACAACTCTAATCGTGGGAGAGATACTGATTTAACTGGAGCTACTCGAGTCTTTGCAGCTATTATCTGTGTTTTTATTTCTTCCTTATCCTTTTCAACTCTGACATAAGCAACAGCTGCGTAGGCTTTAGTAGAGGCATCACAAAAACCGTGAACTTCTATGTTTGTTGCTTTATGATTTGTAATTCCCAGTCATCTTTGTACTTCAATTTCTTTGACGTGTTGAAGATTATTTCTCAGCGCAGTCCAATCTTGTCTGACATCAGTGTCTACTTCTTCATCCCAGCTGATTCCTTGCAACCACAGTCTTTGTTTAATAGCTTTGTTGGTAGCATAGCTGGAGCTAACCAACCTAGTGGGTGAAATAGTCGTTGGACGTCGGTAAGAATCATGCGTTCGGTTATCTTGTTGTTCATAGGAGGTAAGTTAAGACTGTACTGAAACACGTCTTTGCACATGTTCCAGCGAAGGCCTAAAGCTATGATGGTACCATGGATAGGGATGTCTAGACTGGCATGCGATGTTCGTTTTGCAGGTGCAAATTGTCTGAAGAAGTTAGCGTCGTTTGACCACCATTTTTGCAGTGTGCAGCCTCTCTTCTGTAGTATATCTTCTACGATCTTCGCTATGTGTATTGCATCTTCTAGATTGTCATTCGAAGCCATGAGATCATCAACATAGAAGTCTTCTTTGTTCATTTTGGCAGCATCAGGGCATACGGTTCCTTCATCATCTGCGACTTGATGTAAAATTCGAATGGAAGAATGGAGCAGATGCTGTGCCGAAAGTCATGCACATAAGTCTGCAGTCTTTGACTAGGGTCACTCCTCCATACTATTATTTGCAGGTCACTGTCTTCTTTCGTCACTAAGACCATGCGGTACATGCGTTGTATGTCAACCACAAAACAAATCTTTTCGCCATCTCATGATGAGGCTCCTCATATCTGTTTATACTTGGGGTCCAACTAGAAGCTCGTCATTCAAAGAAACGTTGTTGTTTCCCTTTTGTGATGCATTAAAAACTATTCTGACTTTCGTAGTTTCCTTGTCTTCTTTTACCACTGCATGGTGTGGCACGAAAACACTATCTTTATTTATTTCTTTTTGTGATATCTCTTCCATATGATTCAAATTTATGTATTCATCCATGACCTTTGTATATTCTGTTTTTAGTATAGGATTATTCTCTATTTTTTTTTCCAATTGATAAAGTCTCTTTATAGCTATTTCTCTTGTTCCTCCTTGTATTTATAACAGCTTGTCGGTTTTTTTGGTAGTTTGACAATATACCGTCCGTCTTCTGTTCTTGAGTAAGTGGATTGGTAAACTTCTTCACATTTTCTTTCTTCTTGTGTTAGTGTAGTTTTATCTTCAATATCCAACTCCCACATCGCTTTTAACATCTTGTTTAAGTCAAGGCTGTGGTGCATCACAATAATATCATTGGTATTTCCTTTTTCATGTATGTTTCCAAACAGGATGTACCCTAGGCTGGTACTTTGAGCGCATGGAGAATCTGGGGGACCTTTGATGCTGGGCAGCTCTCTCACTAATGAACGTAGCCTGCGAGCCCTGATCAATGAGCGCACGCAGTACTGTCACTCTTCTTGATTCGTTACAAACTGGCACAACTGCTGTGTCCAATAATGCTGTGCATGTGCGGGTGGTGAAATGCGATGCGAGCTCAACTGGTTCACTAGCTTCTTTTGGTTTGGTTTATTCCTCACTTTGATGTTGCTTATTATCCAATTGATAGGTGGTACTTGGTTATGCATGTTGATGAACAAGAGAGTGGTGGCGCTTATTACAATTACGGCAGGACATGTTTAACCGACACTTCCTAGCTGAGTGTCCTGATGCCAGACAATGGAAACGTAGCTGGTACTTCTTCACATATTCACACCTCTCTGTAGGTTCCATTTTAATAAAATCCTTGCATAGTGTATGGTTATCCTTACAAAGAAAACAACTTCTTGGTTTGCGTGGACTGTATATTCTTTACCTTTTGATGGTTTATCTCTGGAAGGCGGAGCGATCAGTTCTAGTATGCGAAATTTAGTTTGTAAGAACCTCACAAGCTCTTCCCATGTATACCTACATGGGAAGAGCTTGTGAGGTTCTTACAATCCTTTAATCCTCTAAATCCTCTAAAAAATCCTCTAAATTATCTTTTTTACGCAAACTGTTCCCATTTCCGGTGTGAATCTGGATCTAGTTTCTGCACAGTCACAAATATGACGAATGGATCCCAAGGCTTAGTCGACACTTTTAGATTTCTTAAACTATTGATGCACTCACTGGTTGTGTCTAACAATGTCTTTATATTATAAGCAGTTTGAGAAGTAATCTTCTTCTGCATCATTCGTTTTCGAATGAGAGAATTCACTATCATCCGCCGGTTACCATACCGATCTCGTAACAAATCCCAAGCTTGATTGTAATTACTTTCTGTTATTTGTAAGTGCTTTAATGATGATTCTGCTTCCCCGGTAATGCTATTCTTCAAGTAGTGTAGCTTTTGAACTTTAGACAACGTAGAATTATTGTGAACCAACGATGTGAAGAGATCCTTGAATGTAGTCCAATCTTCATAAATTCCCGAAAAGGTTGGTAACTGTATTTGAGGCAGCTTGAGATTTCGTTCATAAGTATTGTAAACAATGTCACTTAATCTCGGGTTATGATTAACTGATAAAAAATCTTTCAAATCCCCTGCAGACATAAGTATAAACCTTCAATAACAAAGTAGTCTTCATTTGCAAAATATGGAACATCATTTTTATTTTCTTTAGGTACAACCTTTAATAGGTTATGGTGCGCCGTAGCAAACTTCTTCCAATATTCTTCAATGGAATGCAATCGTGTTTCAATGTATCCTTTTGTAAGTCTTTGTTTTGGACATTTCTTTAGGTTAGTTTGCGCCTTTTGCAGTAATAACGCAACATCTTCTAACTCCGATGCAATGTAGGTCACGTATTTGAAATGATAATACAATCGTAATATTTCGTTAAACACACACGTTAATTACTTTTCATAATATGTGCACAAATCACTCATAGCAAACGAGTTCCTTATCTAAGGAATGCGGCGCTTTGTATTCGCACTGATCACTAGACCACCCAGGTAGATTTATTTTATCCGGTTCGAAATTCGACCATGTTCTTTTGTTGATGCGGTTTAGTTTTACTTGTAAGGACGTAGGTGAACTTAAAGAGGTGTTGCTTCTTATGGGTTTATTTCAATACTAGCTAGCTACTTGTTAATACAGATTTTAAAAAGATCCTTTCTTACACACACACGTAGATATATGTACGTACACACATGCATTCAGTATGGTTTTAAATGGTTCGTAAAATGCCAGTACAATGAGGGAACAGGTGTAGACATAAAGAGTCATGGTTGCTGCCAAAATGTTACTGGGTCATCTGCTGCAATGGAATCTGATATAATTGTTCGAGGCTTTCAACTGAGTGAGAAAATGCATAGGCTTCAGTATCTACATTTCATAGAAGATGGGGATTCTTCAGTATTTTCAAATTTAAAAGAAAAAGTGCCAAATGGATACTAAATAAAGAAAATTGAATGCTAGAATCATGTTATAAAAAAAACTACTCAAGTGCACACTACTAATGAAACAACCACTTCTCAATGATATAGAAGATATTTTTATTGTAATTATTTTAAATTTATATATGTTGTACATAGCGATGTATAGTTTAATTGTGTTATTTGTTAAATCATAAGATTTTTCATTGTAGATATTTTTCACCGTACCAGCCTAACAATTGTATAAAATTATTTACCTAAGTTCAAAATTGTTTATGTAGGTATTCTTGAAACTATGTTAAGCTAGCAACCTACTTAAATATTATTGTGTAAGGTACTTACATGTATTGACGTGTGACGTTATTTATATTGTTATCTACCTACATAATTCTTACTAATAATAATTCAGAATAATAATAGATAATATTAAAATATTTCAAAACTAGGTATCAATGTAATGTCCAGTCTGTTATTTCCAACAATTGATGGCTTCTGTAAAAAGTAGTATCACTATTTCGCCAATGTCAAGTAGTAATAATAATATTTATATATATGTCGGAGGAAGTAAACTGAGAGTTGATTGTTTGATAAGGTTCATTGATAAGGTTGATTGTTAATTAAAAATAACTTGTTAAATCCTAATTTAATTTGATTTAATTTATTACATTTTAATATTGTGTAAATCTAACTAATTTAATTAAAAGGCACTGCATTGTATAACGTCCAATCAGAGCAGAGGATAAATCTAGAGTGGGGTCGAGGCGCCATCTTAACTTTGGTGGGTTGGAGTGAGGATTCATTAGAGTAACGGTGGTCGATCGAGGTGGATCGCTAGTGATAAAGTTAGATTGGTGTCGCGAACCTGCTGCTCGAATATAATTTATTTAAGCAAATTAGTTATTGTGAGATATTGATTCCTTCAGTGATTATCAACGTTGTAAACAACTGCCATTAAATTGTATGAAACAGTGAATACTTTGTTTTGTGCTCGCATTTCACCCTTATGACGCCCACTAAACTCGTGACCACTAATAACGATGTCAAAGAGAATGCTGTTTCTCCGACATCAGAAGTGGGATCGATGCAGGCACAAAACGGACAAATCAAGTGATTGAAATGATGGGTGGCGTGCTTTATTTGAAGCGCAACAAAACAGCTTGCGACTACTGGTGGAGACTACGCAACCCGCTGGCTACTGAAGACAACCAATTTCGAACCTGAAAATGCAGACACCGACGCCTGAGCCTGGCTATCAACAACGGGTATCTGCTTGTCGGACTTTGATATACAGGGAAGTAAACTGATTTTACTTATTAACGCTATGAAAGGTTCGGCCGCCACGTGGCTTTCCCATGTGGCTTTTCCTAGCATGAAGTGGGTAGAACTTAAAAGTAGATCAAGGGGCTAAAATTACCCGATTATTTTAATTACTCCCGAGCTCTAGGGACGGGGTAAATGGAAATCGAGTTGCAGTGGGTTTTTGGCGCCGTGTGTTGCACTCCACTTTTCACAAATAAAATAATCCAATACAATATTAAATAGTTTTAATAGTTATTATGGGTTAAATGCACAATTTGTGCAATTCTGGATATTTAGCGAAATGTTTTTTGTACCGGCAATTGTTTGTGGGGTGGGCGTGAGAGATGCGCGTGGTTCCGGGTTTGAGAGTCCCTCGTTCGAGTGTTCTGAATAGAGAATCAGCTGAATTGACTCATCCCTTGATGCGTTCTGTGGTGCGCTGGGTGAAAAGATATTTTCCTTTCTCGCTTTGATTCATTGGACACGTGTGCAGCGCCTGTGTTAAAAATGTTTTCTGGTAAACCACAAGACGGCGAATGCCTCGCGGCATATGCAAGCCGTTTATTCACTTCACTCATGTCACGAAGAGGTAGTTTAAACAAAGAAGTCTACTTGTTTCTAAACTAATTAGAAAGCTCAGCTGTGTGTGTATATGAAATGTCTGAGCGTGTGCGTGAAGTATGTGATGATTACAGTTTTATGTAAGCGTGGTGGCTAAATAAGCTCTGTGTATGGTGTCTTAACGGCGTGGTGGCTGTTAAGTTCTTAAGCTGTCTGATCGGCGAGGTGGCCAATCAGCGTGGTGGCTGTTAAGTTCTTAAGTTGTCTGATTGACGAAGTGCCCAATTTCGTGCGACCAATCACTTCGGTTAGACCACGGTGTTAAGTTCAAAATGTATGAAAAACAAAGTTAGCGGCCGACTTGTTTCTATGAAAACTTCATGGAAATGTTTCTACCAGAATCAAGTCGCGCCTGTCTTGGACTGTCCGTTGTTTTTCATACATTCACAGAGTCGGTGGCCGACTATAAGTTTGGTATAAATGCAGCCTAAAAGCCTCGCTACAGGATTAATCATTATTTCATCATCATCCCGACTTTGCCCACTGCTGGGCATAGGCCTCTCTTTTCTTGTGACAATCACCACGTTCTTGTGCCAGCCTCATCCAGGTTTTGCCCGCGATGGCAACAATGTCATCTGCCCATCTTGCAGCCACTTGACACCTCGTATTCCAGTCATTGGACGCCATTTGGTCATTGTCTTGCTCCACCTGTCCTCACTGCACCTTGCCAGGTCTCCTGCCCATTTGAGTTTTATAATACTTTTTCCGTAGATTTTTGTGTAGATAAGAATTGTCTAAAATGGCGAGGTGGCCAATTAGACTGTGTAGATAGGAATTGTCTAAAATGGCGAGGTGGCCAATTAGACTGTGTAGATACGAATTGTCTAAAACGGCGAGGTGGCCAATTAGACTGTGTAGATACGAATTGTCTAAAATGGCGAGGTGGCCAATTAGACTGTGTAGATACAAGTTGTCTAAAAAGGCGAGGTGGCCAATTAGACTGTGTAGATACGAATCACCCAAAAAGGCGAGGAGGCCATTTAGACGGTGGTATGGGTGGTTTGAATGGCGAGGTGGTTGTTTTGATACTGTGACTGTCCGCGAAAGCATTCAATTTATAGAGAATTCATAGCCTATGCTGTGTGCCTATCCTATTATGAAGTGTAGAATCTATTTAAGATGAAGTCATTGTGCAAAAGATGCAACAAACACGTTTGTTTTTGTTTCACTTTGTCAGGAGTGGCCGAACGATATTACAGAAATTTTGTTCTTATTCTATTTGTTACAGACCATAATGATGCTCGCATGATGACGCACCTTCTACGTTATCAGAAATGTGATACTTGTTGGTTCAGGCGCAAAATAAAAACGCTGCAAGTGACCGTTGGCGTGCCATGTTTGAAAAATACGGATGCGCGATCATGCATACCAAGGGCCGAGGTGGAGCAACTTTATGAATTGAGCCAAGCAGCCCCGTAGCCCCGTAGCCATCAGCAAAGCCCTTCGTGTGCTTCAAGTGTGGGACACCAGGACATATCGCGGTCCGGTGCACGAACAGTGCAGCCAAGTGGATTGTGGAATGCTGCAAGCAGCGAACGGCGAGTGGATGTTTGCGTCGAATCCTCAGGCACGTTAGAACATAAAGGTGATCTGCATTGTTTTGTTTACTATTCTGGTGCTGAATTCTCGTTAGTAAAGGAGAGTTATGAAGCTAAATTGAGTGGTGGAAAACGAGTTAAAAACGTTACTACGTTGACTAGTATTGGTTAAACACGAGCACGGAATAAGTTTTATGTAGCCTAACGATTAGCGAAATCAAACTAAGTTAGATCGGAAGTTTAGAGGTCCGTTTAAGATAGCGGAAGTTTTGGATGGTGATCGCTATACGATAAAAGGCTTTAAATTCTAACCGTACTCACGATAGGTTCAGAAAGATGCCAGTAGGTCAGGTACCAGTCGAAGTAGATAGTGATCACAGTGGTGATCAGCCAGCCTAAGTTATGGAAAGCATGCGAGTAGGGGCTCTCTATCGGCCGTAGTGAAGTGTTTTGATCCATGTGCTGGATGTGTGAGAGCAATGCGATTGCTGGTCGGCTGGAGAGCCGTGGCGTTAGAGTGGCTACTCGTGTGTGGGTTTCCAGGTGTTAAAGGCTCTTAGTGAAAAAGGCGATTGTTAATGTGGATAACGGTGGTACATGGCTCTGGTTGATGATGTTTGGCTATGATTAATCAAAGTTTGTTTACTTCATTTAGAGAAATTGTTTCATTAAAACTGAATAAAGAAAGAATAAGGAATAAAGTTGAGTTGTTGGTGAGTTGAGTTGCTGATTGAGAATAAAGTTTTGTGATTTAAAAATAGAAAGCCGTAAATGGTCAGAATTGGCCGAGTCGAACATGCACTGTGTTTGAGTTTTTGGTTGCAGGTTATCACACGAGGACGTGTGAAATGTCAGGATGGCTGTGTCGGAGGAAGTAAACTGAGAGTTGATTGTTTGATAAGGTTCATTGATAAGGTTGATTGTTAATTAAAAATAACTTGTTAAATCCTAATTTAATTTGATTTAATTTATTACATTTTAATATTGTGTAAATCTAACTAATTTAATTAAAAGGCACTGCATTGTATAACGTCCAATCAGAGCAGAGGATAAATCTAGAGTGGGGTCGAGGCGCCATCTTAACTTTGGTGGGTTGGAGTGAGGATTCATTAGAGTAACGGTGGTCGATCGAGGTGGATCGCTAGTGATAAAGTTAGATTGGTGTCGCGAACCTGCTGCTCGAATATAATTTATTTAAGCAAATTAGTTATTGTGAGATATTGATTCCTTCAGTGATTATCAACGTTGTAAACAACTGCCATTAAATTGTATGAAACAGTGAATACTTTGTTTTGTGCTCGCATTTCACCCTTATGACGCCCACTAAACTCGTGACCACTAATAACGATGTCAAAGAGAATGCTGTTTCTCCGACATATATATATTTAAAAAAAAAAAGTTTATTGAACAAATTCAAATCCCCCTGGAACTGTTTGTATGGTTGGTTATCTGTAATGATGTAGGGCATGTATTTCTTGCTTATTTTCCATAAATAAGTTATTATTTTTATACAAACATACAAAAATAGGTTTAGCAGGTAGGTAGGTTAGTTTTAGTAAGGTAAATTAATAATATAAAATAATAATAATATAAATAAATATAAAATAATATAAATATAAAATATTTACATTGTGATCTTGAAATAAAAACTTTACAATTGAATAGACTATTATTTATTTCGTGTAAGACACGACAAAATCAAATTAAGATTCTGTCAGTAACGTAAACACACTAAACCTATTTACAGTTTACGATAATTGAGTATAACACCCATATTACCTAATTGAATAATTTTTAGTGTTGAAAAGGCGGCCAATAATTATAATATGAGCGATTAAGAAAAAAAAAAAGTGCTACAAAATACATATTCTTTTCTTCTGTTTTTACTTTTTTAAATATCGCCAATAAAACTATTTACTGTAGGTATAAGTGTGTGTAAAGAATAAAGTGAAGACGGCTAAATGTTTAGTAGAACAAATATTTTTCAGAGACGAATTAACAAGCAAATTGAATATCTAAAACAATTAAGTTAATGCGTTAGTAACATAAATATAACATAACATCACGCCTGTATTCCCCGAAGGGTTAGGCAGAGGTGTACCTATAGCACACCCACATTTCGCCAGTTATGTTTAAGTCCCATGTAATAGGGGGCGAGCCTATTGCCATCAACCGGGCACAAATCCAGACTCCGAGCGGCTACCGAGAAATTCCAGATGGAAAAACCCGATAACACTTTGCCCGACTCGGGAATCGAACCCAAGAACCCTCAGCTAAAAATGCAATCATAAATGCGATTATTGCATATCATAAAGTTGTCTCTCAAAGATTTGTTAGTAAGGCGTAAAAAATTAAAATCTCCGAATGTGCGACTGTGGCGCCAATCTAGCGAGAAAGTGGCTGGGAGATCATCTAAGGTTCCACCTTAAACACTATCACAGTACAATAATTATACTGAGATCCTGTTCATTTTACAAAGATCGATGTGACATACTAATGGTTTTTGAATTTTGTATCTGGGACACAACATAAAGCGAATGAACGGTTTTCGATGATAATCAAATAACCAGCTTTTTCCTGCCAACTTGAATAATCAAAATAAATAACCAACTTGCGAAATCCTTTATAAGATTTTTTTGGAAACTTGTGTCACAGTGTTCACTTAGCAATTGGTTGGTTGGTAACACTTGCATTACGAGAATCGTCCTCACTACGACATAAGGACGCTGTCAATTTTAAATTATTACCATTGATGTGCGGTTGACGATACAGTAGGATGCCTAGGAATAAAAAAAAGGAATTACAGGTCTAAAAAAAAGTTGACTCGATGTGCAATAATAACTGCGTTTAAGGTTACGTACCACGTAATTACTTGTTATTTTGTATTTCTCATATTACTCATCTTGAAATGCACAGAGACTATAATAAAATATAGAAGGTTGTGTTCCCATTTTCCTTAACCATGCTTTTTGTTGACATTGCGTGAAAACAAGCAGACAGCTTACCTATTGACGAAGACAAGAAAAACTGCAACGATTAACTAGTTGTAATTAATTATGCATTAAGTGATTAGATAATTAATGCCAAATAGATATTGTACGGAACTGTACATTACTTTACCGAATCACGCGCCATGCATTCTGCACATACAGCATTTATACCTATTATTGCAAATAATATGTCAAAAGATATTTAAATAAATCAGTGTTTAACCATCTAGCACAAGCATAGAAATATAAAAAAATGTATGAGCACAAGACAGTGTCAGGGACTTCACACAATTGTAACCACTTTCTTATGTAATAAAAGATTATTATTATTAGCATAATCAGCCTATAATGTTCCCACTGCTGGGACACAGGCCTCCTCTCTTAGAGAGGGAATGGGCTGTAATCTACCACGCGGGCCCAGTGCGGGTTGGTAGATGTCACATGTCTTCGAATTTTTCTAGGACATGCCGGTTTCCTCACGATGTTTTCCTTCACCGTTTTGAGAGCAGTGGTGATGACATTATTTACACAAAGTAAAGCGCCTGCATGGGTTCGAACCCACGACCTACAACTTGTAAGTCGGGGCCTATAACACTGGGCCACCACTGCTCATACCACCACTGCTCATTATTGCTTATTATTATTATTAATCAACATTCACGGCGGTCGATTTTATTTCATCATCCCAATATAATCACCCCGTTATCATATCACTAAGTGTAGGGATCTCCTACATTTATTTTAATCCTTCGAGCATTGCAGGACTTCGTCACGGTACTTTGACCTAGCGCGTGTAATGGTTAATGGCACGGTTAGGACTCAAGGTTCTGTGCTCAAACCAGTGTGGACTCAGTCAGTAAAAAACACACTTCATCGTTAACTTGAGCAAATATAGCACAGAGCAACAGCACGGTCCTGGTAAGCAAATCACGACGTGACATCAAGATCTGAGCATAAAAATGTGGCGGTTGAGTATTTCCTTGATAACACATATCAAAAAGGTACAGACTTATTATCAATCTACTCGTAATTGTATATCATCTTACGGCAAATCATCAAAATCTACTCAACCAGATGGAAAGTTAGACGATTTTTTATCATTGCAACGCACTAATTCCAGGGCATTTAATCAGCCAATCACGGGCATCAAAGTTGATCTAATAACAGATAGATGGGAACTAGAAGATAAGCTTAAAAGCGTTCAAGCTAAGTGGACAATTATTGATGCTCAATATTTGCAAATCGATCATATATTATACTTGCTGGTGCAGACATATCATACAACGAGGAGTTTAATCATCATGAATTGGCCTACAAAACTATCAAACATGAGTTGAATATAAGAAAATCTTATCATCGAGTCACTTAAAAAAATCAACTCTGTACATTGAACTAACATCGTTCAACGAGAACTACACAGTGACCTACCTTTTATGATTTATTTACGGAGACGATTCATAACAATAACTCTATCACTAGAGCTCAGAAGATGCAGCACCCTAAGGGAAAACATAAGCGTGAAGCAGAACGTCTCATCTATCATGACCATATTTCATCAGAGAATTATGATACTGCGTGGGAGATCTTATTACAACGGTATAAAAATTCTCAAGTTCTTTTTACGAATCAAATCAAAATGTCAATCAACCCAACATTCAAAAGCAATCATCGTTTGAAATCAAAAGGTTGTATGATACCTCAACCGAATATATTCACGCGATTCACAATCTCGGCGTTGATACGAATACGTGGAATCATCACATCATCATTGTTGGTTAATATATTGTGCAAAAAACTGGACCCAGAAACTTCCGCTGACTACAAGGAAGCACGTAGGACAACCTCGTGAATTACCAAGGTTGGACGTGTTAATGGTATTCCTCGAGAGTAAGTTTACTACTCTTGAGCCCGTTCATAATAACGATCAGGAACCCTCACCATCAAGCAAGTGGAACCCAAATATCAAAGAACACAAATAATTTTAATAAGCAAAACAATTATAAAGGTTACATTACCAAAAAGTATCAAGCCAACATTACTCAAACTTCAATATGCTCTGTATGCAATTCAAATCATGCACGCAATTTGTTTTCGCGTAAACAATTCATGAATATGACACCGGACGTGCAATAAAATTGAAGACGGTGAAAGACAAAATTACCTATTCAGTTACGATGGAAGTCAATGCACTTTGACGAAGCGTTGCAAAACCTGTCAAGGTGATCATCATACAATACTCCATGAAGCGTGTGTCCCATCATCAAAATCAGCTCCTCAAGCAACACCATCATCATCTGCAATGACCGCTTCGTCATCAAAATCATCAAAGAAGTAACCTAATGTTAATCATATCGTAGGAGATGACAAAGAGGTATTGTTGACCACGCTATCAATCAATGTCAGGTATTTTGATGGCAGCTACACGACCAGCTCTTCTAGACCAGGGACCACAGATATCAGAAAACGCTGTACAGCGGTTAGGGTTGCAACGGCGACGCTATAATGCATCAATATCAGGAATAGGTGCTATGCAAAGAAAGCAAAGGACGGGTATCAATCGACTGTCAATCTATCTACGGTGACTATCATTTTACTACAGAAGCACTAGTTCTGTCAAAGGTCGTTAACTATCTGTCTTGTACACCATTCAAAAAACAATCATGGTCTCATATCCAGCATCTTCAATTAACAGATCCAGAATTAAACGTGTCGAACCAAATTTATATTCACTTGGATGTGAGTATCTACTCTCAAATCATCATGAACGGTCTCATCAAAGGACCAGGACAGGATCCGATTGCATTTCTTTGTTTGATAGTACATTATCTGATGAGTTGCGAATCTGGTGAGTTGAGAATCTGGTGACTTGCTAATAAGGGTATCTGACCTATCAAAATATTGAGAGACAGAGGACGTTGAAACATCATTATGATCATCTCTTACCGGTGAAGAACAGTATTGTGAAGAGTTTTATCAGCAAGCTACTCATGGTTTGGATACTGGGGACTTGGAGATCAAGAAGCTCAATGTAATCACGGCTTTATATCAAAATCATATTTTAATATTACACGAGTTATTACAGAATTACAATTCATTAACTAGCATTGAAAAAGTAGTCGTTTGGATATCGCGTTTCGTAACGCAATCACGAGGCAAACACATATCAAGAACGAATGTATGACGTCATCAGAGAGGGACAATGCATTGAATATCATTATCAAAGATGACCAATTACACCAATTTCATGAAGCTAAATTTTATTTATGAATCAAAAGGGACACGTGCATCCTAGAAGCAAGTATTAATCCTTTCATAGATGAGCACGGTATCCTTAGAATGGGTGAACGACTGAAAAATGCATGCATCAGCGACTTATCAAAGCACCCTACCATATTATCAAGTCACAGTCGTCTCACCGATATAATCAGGCTCACGTTACTACATTACATAGAGGCCCGGGACTGACATTTTCATATATCAGAGACAGGTATTGATTAATCAGTTTAATCCGTACCGTCGAGAGGAAGTTGAGATCATGCGTTAAAAATTGATCCAGATTACATGAATCAATCAACAAGATGGCAAATCATTCAATCAATGAACAATGAGCTTCGGAAAAGGTGGTCAATCGAATATCAAAATGGCGTAAGCCAAGTAGGAACTTGGAAATCGATGACATCGTCCTTATCAAGGACGAAAACCTGCCACCCGGCAAGTGGGCGTTAGGAGGTAATCAAGCAGTTCATCATGGAAAGGTTGGCTATGTAAGGGTAGTCAGTTTAAAAACTAAGATTAACATCATACAACACCCTGTCACCAGACTTGTGTTGTTACCAGTAAACAAGGACACAACACAGGATCTATGTGTCAGTCAAGACAGTTCAGACGAGCGAAGCAAGAGAAAACGACTTCCTCGCAACAACGTATCATTGAAGAGCGATACACTAGTTTCTTATTACTATTTTTCATCTTATTATCGCCTACTTCAGCGCAAAATATACTTAATCATGAATAATATAATGTGACGTCATTAGAAGAGAATCAAGCTATTTACTTCGATAGAATATCCAATTTTGAGTATATCAAGGACGAATGGCGTCTATCTATCTGTCTACTACAACTTGACGTCCTACTGGAAAGGCTTATCCGATATCAAAGGTCAAGTCAACGCCCATGTAAGTAAACAATATCAAAGTATCATTCTTCAATCATCAGTTAGAGCACGAAATTAGCAAAATTGAACAACATGCTACGTTACTTAAATATCAAAGTCCGAAGAGGCTGAAAGGAGGCCTAGTAAACGGATTGGGTTACATTGCTAATTCATTATTCGGTGTACCGAACGGGAGATTTGCCAAAAAATACAAGAGTGACATCGAGCAGATCACTCATAATGAAGAACATCTTCAAAAACTTATAATCAGATTTTAATATCATACGCTGTAATAAAAACATCATGAATCAACAATTTTATTCATCAAGCAACGTTTTCAAAATGTATCGACTGAGGTGAATAAAATACGTTTGGATAATGAAGATGGCCTTTATATCACATCATCAACTCTAGCAGCATCAATAACTCTATCAAATATTCGTAAGATTCAGAAAACTTTGATTGCTATGGTCACAGATATTTCACACGGGCGCTTTGACAGTCATTTGTTGTCACCGGAGCAGTTATCGTAACAGCTGAGAATCATCTCTAGTCAACTGAATGGTAAACTTACGGTACCAGTGGATTAGAAAAATTTCAAGGACTTGTATCGTTTCCTCAAAGTGTCAGATAGAGTCTTCTCAAACTACTTAATCATCGTAATCGAAGTTCCACTCCTAAGCAACGAATTGTTTGAGTTGAACAAAATCATAATTATCTATTTCGCAAAAGAGAGAACTACGATATAAATCGATTAAAAAAATAAAGTATTTTCCGCCATTTTGAATTATTTATTTCAAAACCAATTTCTGGTAATAAGTTTCGTACTCGTACTTTTTTTCCGAAAAGTATCAACTTTTTCCAACGTCAGAATACAGCACGGCACTCACTTTATTATTATTTTGTATTTTATTAATTAATTACACTATGTTATAAAAATATAATTTCAAATATTCACATATCAAATTACGAAGAAAATAGTCTAGTTTATCATATATTTTTTTCAAACAAATAAGACCATTCGTTTAGACGTGATGTTCAATTTGAAATCATTAAAAGTCGTATATCTGCGCCTTAAGTTGAGATCATGGTTGCTTCGCAGTTGTGATTACTATTCATTTAATTGATACCTGAAAAATAGCGGTATTTGTATAAAAATGTGATAGCGTCCCTTATAGTCATTCAAATTTATGCTTGATCGTATTTGTATCATTAGCTATCAGTCTGATAACATTTTACTATTTAATCATAATATATAAACTTGTTTGTAACTTCAATTATCTGCCTATCTATCAATAACTTCAGCTGTCCCGTTTGGGCGGGCAGGATGTACGGAAACGTACATTACTTTACCGACTTACGCTCCGTGCATTCTACACACACAGCATTTGTACCTATTATTTCAAATAATAATATGTAAAAATATATTTCAATAAATCAGTATTTAACTAACATTCACGGCGCGCCGTGGGCAATTTTCACAAAAATGTTTTCTTATGCCAGTCGATTAATTTCCTTTAAAAAAAAACCCCTTTTGAGTAAGTACTAGAAAAGTCAGAAATTGCAAAAAACTTTTATACATACATTGCGTAGAAAATGAGAATACATAATTATTAGTGGTGCAATTGACGAGTACATCACTCGAACAGGCACAAGCATGAAACCTGCGAATGTTTGAGGTGTGTGTTTTCCTACAGAGCGTGCGTATACAGCCGTCAATGCGATTGCATGTGGCGAACAGCGCTCGTTTAGTAGCTTAGCTTCTAATAGGAACTGCGTAAGATGACGGCTACATGGGGGTAACGGGGCTCGCCTTACCAGATGGCGTGCTCTTATATAGATCAATAAACAAGTATAGTATTTTTATCTTATGACACGACGCGAGCTTTACTGGTGGTTACCAAGTGTACAAACATGCTGTGAATGTGTGTGTAAGTGCAGGAGCTCTCGGTACCATCCGAGACACTGGCGGAATTGGAATTGTGTTTGTATGTGCGTATGTGATACACACATACGCACATACTACTACTCGTCTTGACGCACACATTCACAGCGTGTTTGTACACTTGGTTACCACAAGTAAAGCGCGCGTCGCTTCGTGAGATAAACATACTGTCTCTTAACAAATACATAGGACTGGCTAACCAAAGACATTTACAACATTGTGTAGATGTTACCTTGAATTTTACTGCTGTTTACAATGGATGCGATAATAAGGACAAATTGACAATACAAATCAAGGAGTAATTGGAAAATCCGGGGTTACTGATAATAGAGCAATTTAGTATAGGTAGAACAAATTATTTAGCATCACTTTGTTGCGCGTTCGATGTTCAATAAGACAATAATAATAGAAAATTACAATAACGCAAGCGGTGCGGTTGAATTGATTTTGATAACAATTTTGTCTTCTTAATAAACTTATGTACCTATGTATAGACAGAAACATACTGGGAAATCTTTTTGTATTATTTTACCCGAATGACCTTGTGAAGGCCGCAGGAATCCGCTGGATACGACAAGCACAGAAACGGTCGAAGTGGCGGTGCTTGCGGGAGGCCTATGTCCAGCTGTGGACGTCTTTTAACTGAAATTGGATGATGATGATTGTTTTAATCCAAAATAGGCAATTACTGTGGGCACTGTGTATGAGAGAGAAAATATTGTGATAAAAGAATTCATAGTGTGAATTATCGACGCTAACAAGAATATTCACTGCTAGAACTCGGGCCTTCTCTCTGATGAAGCCGTATCCACTACGCGGGCACAGTGCAGGTTGTTGGATGACACATAATATATTACGGTATGTCTTCGATTTTTTTTTTGAGTTTAGGGCATTAAGCCACTTCCCGATGTTTTTCATGACTAAATAAGTCCACTCGTAAGCTCTCTGGTCAGAATATACCCTTCAAAATCGATTACTCCCACAATTGGGATAATGACTAATATTAGAAATGTTTGAACAAATAATGTTATTTCAAAGAAAGCATAGTAAAATGAGATCTATAAAAGTGACATAAATATGGAGAAGCTACACGCTTTAAAAAAATTTGGAACGGATTATTCCCATTCTTGTCGCGCGGTATGGACAATGTATGGTGCTGGTATGAAATTATATAGTCGTGACGTCACTTCTGTGATAGCGCCAACTTGGCAATTTTTGAAGCTGTTACACTTTTTTATAAATATTGTTAGTACCGTTTCCAAATAATATTTTTTAGAGTTTATAATAAAATATTGGCATCATCCGTACTCTGATGACGATCCCAAACCTCAATTAGGATACGGCGCACCACCGAACGCGATGCTGGAATAAATCATCAATTTCTATACCGAGCTAATACTCGTCGCAATAAATTGTCGCGATTCAACGTCGAATTACTGGATGTTGTGCACTCGCCTATTTACCCGAAATTCCGATTCGCGGCGCAAATTATGACGATTACAGTTATTTTGATTGTGTACGGAGATCGTGATTACTGGAAGTTACTTTTTAAGTGAAAACTTAAGCGCACTTTGCGCTCTTTCTGAACAGTGAACGTAACTGGACCGTCACGCTCTGGTCGGTGACGCTGAATCGGCTCCAGTTACTCGGCTCTAGTTGGTCAGTGACGCTAATTCGCTTATACTCGACGATGAATCGCATATGAAATCATTTTTTACCGTTCATTAACCACCCAAGAATATAAAAATTATAATTTAAATACTATGGAAATTCACACAATACAAATTTGAAAATTCTTTCTATGTACCATTTATAATGGTCGAATTAAAGTGTTTCCAATTATGTTTTGAGAAATTAGTGGTACCTAATTAAGATCCTGGCATTACGTATATGGAGTAAAATTGTTATAAAAAATCAATCTTAGTATTTTTTTTAACCCATTTCAACTCATAATTTCATGCATTTCACCTTCTTCAAAAACAAAACACCTCTTAGGTACACTAAAGAATGTTCACCTCTTTCGTTATTTTCTGTTAATCCTTCTCCATTATCATCAAATCTTACACCAACACCTTAAGGTTCAAATTCGTCTGTCTTAAAGACAGTAACTAAAAATTCAGCTCATACAAGTCGTTTATCACTGGAACACCTAGTAGCTTGTGGTTTAGCTCTAAGTTTACCTTGGTTGCGGCAAGTTAGAGAGAAAACTGAATCATGGGGAGCATAACAATTAGCTTGACGAACAAAATATAAATTGCTTGGTTACAGCACCTTGGTGCTAACTTATATTTTAGAATCTAAACAGTATTTTGCTCGTTGATTGTAGTGTAAGTTGAAATATTTAATGGTTTTTTCGGATTATTGTTTTATATCTCGCTTGTGACACGCCCCTGCTAGCACGATTTTTACGACTTAACAAAACATCGAGATTTCTTTATTATATGTAAGTTTAATATTAATGTATACTATACATAAACCCTCCGGAATAAATTCTCTAAATGCTGAAAACTGCAACAAAATCTGTTGCGGAGTTACAAGAACAACGCGGTCACAAGGATAGACACGAAAAGTGATTTTAATCTAAAATATGTATAGAAAGAGAACAAAAAACCGGCCAAGTGCGTGTAGGACTCGCATACTCTCGGTTCCGTACCACGGTACAATATTTATCAATAGACATTTAAAAAAAACACGTTTCTTGTATTGTAAGGGGACCCCCTTTAATTTTTAACTTTTTAAATTTTTATTATTTGTTGTTATGGCGGCAATAGAAATACACACTGCGTGAAAATTTCAACTGTCTACCTATTACGGTTTATGAGATAAAGCCCGCTGACAGACAGACGGGCGGACAGCGGAGGCTCAGTCTAGGGTTCCGTTGGCACCCTTTGGGTATGGAACCCAAAGCATCCTGATATCAGAAAATTCGAGAAAGTCTTGAAATAAGGATCTATACAAGTTTTTATGAAGAAAAGTTCCTGGAGAAGTTGTTTGCCTTCCAGAAAATTGTACCGATTAGTACTTTAAATCCAGGCAACGCCCGCCGGGCACAGCGATTCTTAACGTGGAAAGTCCAATGCAACAACAGACAATCCAAACAAATGAGAGCTGCAAAATTTCGGAATGTGTCACTTCCGATAATAATACATCTGTGTTCCAGTGAAGTGCAAATTGAAAATTAATGGTTCACCATTTTGTAGGTTCTGGTGCAATAATTTCAATTGTTTCGTGTTCAAATATTACGTGTTTGAATAAAACAGAATTTAATGTTTTGATAATAATTGGGCTGTGCGCTAATTTGTCGTAAATATTACCACTAACATAACTAAACGAAACAATAACATAGGTTTAATCCTAAACCCAAAACCTATACCCAAGCCCCAGGCAGTAATTCAAAATACTAAAGATTAGGCTATGGACTTGGTCATAAGACCTCATATAATTTGAATCCTTTAAAGCTAAAATATGATGAATTGGAGAGGGAAGGCAAGGATAGCAACCCCACTACCATAATTATGAGACTAATGCTGGGAACAGAGAGAGTGAAGGAGAGAATGAGAGAGAGATATAGATTCCCACCAAAACGCGGGACCAAATTCGGTGGTTAAGGGAGTAACTACATTAATTCAGCTCCATTCGCGATTCGCTGGACAATTTTAGTAATTTCTACACACTGAACACATTTCATGTTAATGTTAGTCTGAACACTGTCGTTAGCATGCGCATGATAGAACACACTTGTCCTAATTTTACGCCTGTTTGCCGCGAAAACTGAATAGGCGCGGGAAGCAGAACGGATGCGTCCGCATCTATACAAATCTGGTGACAAAAGCTGAATTAAGCTGATTGTGTAGTTATCCTGGTTACTTTCTTTTCTACGGTAGGACAATCCCCGGTTCAAAATCAGTCGTTATGTGACAATTTAGACATTATAAACTCATAATCACATCATTCATATATACATATACTCACATATATCATATATTCATATATACATATATATTATTATTATATTTTTTTCGTTATTTTTTTCTCTCATTATCTTATTATTTTTATTATTGGTGAATAGATGGGGAAGTATGATTGGAAGGCGGGAATGGCCAGGATACTTTACGATGGATCGCAAAAATAGCCTAGTAATTTTTATTGCAACCCTAAACCATAATTACATGGACACTAATATGGACGTTCGGGCCGATTGAATAATGATTGAGTATTCTATAAGCTACTCTGAACTAAGTCTACAGTATGCCCCATAGAACAGAAAGATAAAGCCTACCTGTGAAGCCTGTCGCCCGACTTATCTGCATGTTTTCAACTGTCTAAAGTTACTTGATGTCCACCACCATTGATATTATTGGAAAATGTTCATCGGCTAGGTTTGTCTTTACGAGTTTATTTGATAAGCGAGTTGGTATTTTGTTCATCATCATTTACTGTAACAGAACTATTGAAGCTTTATCACTGACTTCAACACACACTATAATGGTAGAATCTAAATTTAGTCCAGAGTGAAATTTGATGGCAGTAAAATTAGGAACATTAATGTCCTTACGAGAAACTCCAAAACTTTTGAAGTACTTAATGGCTTTTTTTTACTAAATCATAACATGATTTGAAGTTCGAAAATGCGAACTGAATTCCTACAGCGTTTTTGAAAACTGTGTGCGATAAATAGAACATTACCCTAAAAATAATATTGGATAATTTGAAAATATTGATCCTCTATTAAGGATCAAAACAAGTTTTAATTTTTGTAAGTATAATTTTTTACCAACTCCTAATAATAAGAGCGATTCGTGTTCTTAAACAAAACACAACTAAAACCTCCTAAACGATAAATATGAATTAGAGTACATTGCTACCAAGGCCAACCAAGGCGCCATAAACCAACAATTTAAAGGGAGAGCCCAGAGACAAAAGCGTAGATCCTTTTTACCTAAATTGCGTGCGATTTGCACTAAGTAGGACGGACTGGACGCATTCACAGACCGAGTGTAACCGTTTATGATGGTATGACGACACTGTAACAAAAATTCTACCCTGTTCAAGAAGTTCTAGAGTTGAATTTTGAATATATTGGGAGACAAGATACTGTGGTTTCTACATTATGATGGTGTGACAACACTAAAAGGGAATTACGTCCTTCTTTTTGAACATGTAAGGTTGAAATTTCAACGAGTTGGGCGACAAGATAGTGTGGTTTCCTCAGCTATGATGGCCTAATGATTCTGTTTGGGAATTGGAACTCTGTTTTGAAAGTATTAAGGTGTATTTTTGAATGATTTGAAAACAAGTTGGTATGACTTCCCGTAGTCTAACTCAGTCTTTGCGTTTAAGAGATATATCGTGTCGTTTGAGTCGGAATAGAATGTTTTCTAATTTTTCAAGCGTTTGTAGATGTTTTGGTAGAACACTTTTAGGTTATAGAAGATTATAGAAGTGATTGTGTTGGTTGATTTTGTTACTCCAACTATTTGGAAAAGTGGGTAGTCCTTTTTGGTATGATAATCGTCTGAACACATTTTTAACAGGTCTAAAAGGCATCTAAAGTTTAGAACCTAAACTTTAGATGGTTATAAGAAAAAAGAAAAGAAAGAAAAAGTATTTATTGAGACTCGCACAGGATTATTAGAAACTAAACACACTCATAAAAACAAAAAATATAAAAATAAAAAATAAAAACAAAAGTAATATGAAAATAACAACAGAAAGTCCTGTACGAGGCCAAAAGGCCCCTATCTCAGCATGATGCTGCGACATTTAAAAAAAAAAATAAGTGTCGCAGCGCTGGTATTCTGATAGGGCCCGCTGCTGTGGTGTCACGGACAGATACAGAAATAAATATAAATACAAAAAACAAAATAAATATAAAATAAAAATAGCTATTTATGTGTAACATAATTATTATAAACTAAAATAAAAAATTCAAATAAAATATCTATACTTATTTTAAGTGTTCATATTCCGCGTGTCAGCACCCGACGTAACATCAATTACTTGTCTACGGATTTAGTGTCTGTGGCATAATGGCATCGCTGTGACAAGTAAAGAGACGCAGGCGCCGGCACTCGGCAAATACAACTACAAAACTATACGGCGAGACGAGAAGATTATTAATTGATTACGGCTGCGTAATGCTCAATATTGCTGTGATTACTATAACAAAGAATACTCTGTGGTGTTCAATTAACGTTATTTGGAGAAATAAGGATAAACTAATGTAATGACTATAATAACACAAGAATTTCAATTTACAAATGACAACAACGAGAAAAAAAAGAAAAACAATCAAAAGCGAAATAACTGCTGACACTGCTTGTTGTGCCTGCTCTGTTTAGCGAACAATCGCTGCCACTAGCTTGCCACCATTACAAGCTGCGTGCAGATCAAAGGTAAGTTCAAAGTGTGGTACATTTTTGAATGTGTAGTAAATGCTGTTTAAATTTGATTCTAAATGTACCAACTGTCTTTATAGCACGAAAAGGAGGAGGCAAGTCGTTCCAGCAACGAGAGGCAGCGAATTTGAAACTACCACGGAATGCAGCAGTTCTGTGCGATGATGCTAACATAAGGTACGAAGATGCTCTAGTTTTAATCTTGTTAACATCGCGCGACCAAGACAGTTTTTTAAATAAATATTCTGGTTTCTTTGTGAGAATAGTGCCAAAGAGAGAGATATCAAACTTTTAAAATTCTTATTCTGTTACAGGTGTTGTCTAATCCTATTCAATTGTAGCTTTTTAGGGCTTTGTTTCAGCTTCAAATTCGTTTTAATTTAAATTAGCAGTTTTAATTAGTATTTTTTTTTAACGATGAATTCTTTATTTTCAGTCGATAAATCTTTAGATTGCACCATATTTATATATTCACCGATGTACAAAATTATAATTTACGCTAGTTCTCATTAATAAAACTCTTAAAACTTTCACCATTCATCACTAACTTTTGAACCACTAAAACAAAAGAATAAACCTCAAACGGTGCATTTCTTTTAAATCCTAGAATATAAAAGCATTTTTTAAATGCGGTCATTTTCAAACTATTTTCCTTAGCACTCTGCTATTAGCTGTACAAGGGGGTTGAAAAACAATAGTTATTTGTTTGCGGGGCCCAAGTTTCATCCCTTACACAATATAGCTCTTACTGCGTTCGTTCGTTCGTTCACTCATTCATTCAACCCCCTTAGCGGTAAGCTTTATTATTCGTTCGCGAAATGAGAGTGAATTGTTTTTAATTTTTGTTTCTCATTTATAATTATGTTGTTGCGCGTTGTAAGCTTTCCATAATTAAAATAGTTCGCTATTCGTTTATGATGAAATTTTACTTTTTATGCTTTAAAAGAATTAAGCTACCGTTCTATCCCCCTTTATCTGACGTTAAAACCGACTTTAGAGATAGAAGGAGTGCCGGAAGTTTGCAACAGCTGTGGGTATTCCTTCTTGCTAGTAACAGCAGGTAATCTAGAAAGAAAGAAAAAAGAACCGGCTTCCAAGTCGGTGTCTTGAGTTCTGTATTTTCGTTTTTGACCGCCGCGCGCCGCCTTCCGAAATTTATTAAGTTATTTTTTACGTTCTAGTGTTTTTTTCGAAGTTGCTTGTTTTGTTTTTTGTAAAACAGTTTTTTATTTTTCACTTTTTAGTTATGGTACTTACCCCACACCATGTCATAAAAAAGTGACAGGAAGTTTTATAATATCACCGTATTATTGAAGCTAACTTAAAAACCCTAGCAAAGTTAAACGAATTTATTTGAGACCACCGAGCGAGCTTCCTCTACTAAATGAAAATAGAATTTTCGCAATCGGTTCACAATTGATGAAAAAATCGATGAACATACATAAAATACATAATAAATACAGACGAACAAATCACCGCCTTCATTTTTGAAGTCGGGGAAAAAATTGTTTATTCTGCACAAATAAAACTCAGTTTAAACAAATATACACGATAATACTAATGCGAAAACCTCAGTATTCGAAATACTCCGATCCGCGATGAATAGCATCTACCAAACATCATTCCTTGTACCTACCTATGTGGTAGTTAGTAGATGGCCAATATTTAGCAGAGTAAGGTTACTTGTTTGTGGCAATGTCAAGTAGAGAGAATAGTTCTTGGCTTGAACATTAGACCTTTTTCCGTACCAATTTAATAATCGGCACAATCATTGCCGAAATGATTTCCTAACCGTCATTTTTGACAATTAATTCTTGTGCTACTACGTATACTTCATTTTCTTATCTTTTTATGAGATTTTCATCATTAAGGACAGTGACAGCGCCAAAATATATAATATGTTTAAAAAAAAACGATGTTCATTTATTAATCATAATACATACCTACTGCGCTCAAAATGGTGAAGGAAAACACCGGGAGAGAACCGAAGCATCATCAACAGACATTGGGCCCGCGTAGTGGATTATGTACCACTCCCTTTCTAAGAGAGTAGCCATGTGTCCAAGCAGTAGGAACGTTATATGTTGATTATGCTATGTAAGAAGTGTAAATATAGAAATCTAGATGCAGGTACCATAGTTCAGCTAGTAGCATTTTACGAGTATCGTGAAACGATTTGGGTTCAATGCAAAGAAATCTGTAGTTAAAACACAGGTGGTTGAAATGTTTAAATTCTGATCGTTCCGATCGAGTAACAAAAATGAGAAAAATACTGCAGGATCTACAGTCGCATGCACTATCAATGTAGATGCATTAAGAGGTATCAGAGATGAGACAATAGCTTTTGTTGTTGCTGCGGTTACCTTATATTGGATCACTCGCTTTGATGGGGTAGGCAGAACAGATGATGGTCGGGAACGATTTGGAGTGATTACATTTCGAAATCAAGACACTACCTTTTCTCGTTTTTAGTTTAAAGAGAGTGTTTCATACCTCCGGTTACTACTTGATTACTACAAATTATGTTGTTGTCCATTTAGGAATGTATTTTGTTGGATAGTTGCTATCTGGAGACTGGAACACAGCTAGATTTCTAACAGACTTTGTTCATTAGCTTAACTTAAGCTTTGCCTAAATTGACACTTATAAAGTTGGGCTCATCCCAAACTTATGTTGCACCAACTTTCCGTACCGCAAGTTTTGCAAATTATGTCGACATTCATGCCGTGCCTTAATTCGGCTTTTCTAAGCTAACTCAAACTCAAAGCATTTATTTTATAGGAAATCAGGTTACGGGCGTAAATTTAAAAGCAGTAACTTTGAATTTAAATAATGTTCATTATATTTTACTTTAACATTTCACCGGGAAGGTTCTATGCCTGTCTCCTAGCACAGCAAATAACGAAAAAAAAAGGAATGAAGGCTAGGGTAGTTGTTGGTTTTATATTAATCATTTAGTGACAATGTTGCCATTATCAAAAAGTAAGAATTCATAATTTTTCGCACATAAATCAACTAAGTACCAACAATTAATTATTAATCACAAATAAAACATAAGCTTATTTCTCGTATATAAAGTAACCTAAATAATCAGAACACAGAAGCCTTCCAATATATTATGGGACAACATTTGTTGCTAGGATTAGAAAAATCTAATCAGACCATTTCAACAAACTCAAAAAATTTATGCAATAGACAATTAACACAACAACAACAAACATTAAATCATTGTTTACATAAACCAATCTAATCCCTAAGCTGGTTAAACGTGACAGCTGGTAGCGGTTTCGTCAGCACATCCGCTATTTGTTTACCTGTGGGTACTAAATACAATTTTATTCACTGTTTTCAACTTGTTTTCTAGAAAAGTGATACTTGATGTCAATGTGTTTGGACCTTTTGTGACTAGTCGGGTTATTTTCTATACTAATACAACCATTATTGTCTTCATAAACTGCAATTGGATTGACCATATTAAGTTTAACACTAGCTGCTAGAGACTTTAGCGATAATACGTCTTTAACATCTTCGAATAATGCCATGTACTCAGCCTCAGTCGAAGAAGCAGCTACTGACATTTGCCTCTTTATATTCCAGGTTATTGTACAACCATTAAATAATTTTGAACAAATAACCCGTTGTACTTTTTCTATTATTGACATAATTACTACCCCATTTTGAATCTTCATACCTACATAAGATATTAGCAAAATTATTACACCTGTTGTATATTAGTTTTAATTCTATTGTGCCTTGCAAATATCTAAGTACGGTACTCTTTTGAGACATTGCCACAACTTTTTACTATTGTTGTTTGTGTATCTGCTCAAAATATTAACACTAGCACTTAAATCTGGACGAGTACAAAATATAACATACGCTAAACATCTAATAAGATTGCGACAAGGTGCATTATGTTCACAGTCTATGTTTAGAGCTTCGTAATTAGGTTTAATTTCTAAAGGGGTACTTATGGGATTGCAATCATACATACCAAATTTGTCTAAAATTGTCTTTGATCTAAAGTTACTTTATTTTGATGTCTAGTAATTCTAATGCCTAGAAATAATTTGATCTTATTTAAATCTATCATTTTAAATTTACTCATAAGGTAAATCTTTAGGCTATTCATTACATGCTGGTCAAAACATATCAATACAAGGTCATCGACATAGAGTAAAACATAAATATTTTTATTAATATTACCCTTATCTAAAATATAAATACATTTCTCAACTGCGGAATTTATAAACACCTTTTCTTTGAGACATTGATCAAACAATTTAAACCAACATCGAGCAGCTTGCTATAGGCCATATATAGCTTTATTTAGTTTACAAGCAATCATGTTAACTAAATACCCCCTCTGGAACTTTTATGTAAATTTCTTCCTTTAAAATTCCATAAAAAATGCGGTTTTAACATCCATGTGATGAACTAATAATTTATATTAATTCGCAAAACTAATCATAAATCTAAAACTAGCTATACAAGCAACAGTGGCAAAAGTTTCATTGTAACCGTTTTAGTACTTTTGACTAAAGCCCCGAGCAACAAGACGTGCTTTATATCGTAATGGATTACCAAATCCATCATTTTTAATACCAAAAATCCATTTATAATCAACTATTTCTTATTATTAGGTTTAGGTACTATAGCTAAAAGTGAATCTATTTCAACTTTAATCGCATCTTCCCAATGAGTTCTATCACCCCGATTTTTTTTTTCATGAAATTTAGTAGGTATTTTGCAATTTATTAATCCAGCACATATATTAAAACATCCATTTCTTTATAGTATATAGGGGGACGACCATTGAGCCTATCAGTTCTTCTTAACTGATAAGAATTATCGATATTTTTATCAGCGCAACAAGTTTTATTAGAACTTTATTTATTATCAACATTAGGCTTTAGTATATTACTAGAGTCATTTAACTTGCGAATTTTACTCCATCGAACCAAAACATCAAATTTTGAATTATCTGATTTCTAATCGTGTACTATAAAACTATCTGATTTTAATTCCACTGATTTTGAACCATCCAATTTTGAATCATTGGATTTAGTTCCACCAGGTTTGGAAGTATCAGATTAAGGACTGTCAGAACTTTGAGAAATAATTTACAACTGATTTTGACGTCACATCAATATTATCAGTTTGGTTATTGAAATGTTCGATTAAATTTCCATTAAATTGTAACGCAGGCCTCGACTGCAGAAAACTCACTTCATCTACTATGATATCCCTGTTTCATATATACACATTTTATGTTCCATACTTTACAGCCATTTGGTACATACCCGACCAGAATAACCTTCTAGGACTTTTAATCAAATTTGGTTTTAGTGGTTTTTTATGCACATATGCGGTAGAACCGAAAACCTTTAAATATTCAATTACAGGTTTTTTAACGTGCCACAATTCAAATGGTGTTTGAGTTGGTTTCGTAGCGCGGATAGGTGTAATATTTATTAAATATTCTACAGGTAACACTGCCTTTCTCCAAAAACACTTGTGTAATTTAGGACCGTTAATTACAGCGCGGGTTTTCTCTGTTGTTGTCCTAACCATATGCTCTCAAACGCCATTTTGTTGTGGTGTTATAAGAATAGTAAAGTGATACGAAATTCCTTTAGAAACACAGTATTGTTTAATTTCATTGGACAGATATTCCCTTACATTGTAACAATACAAATTAACCAATTTTAAATTAAATTTAGCCTCACTTTTTGCTACGAGATCTTAAAAACTGAGGAAACATCTGATTTATATATTATCAAGTATGCCACATAGTAGTGAGTAAATTGATCAACAAACAAAACACATTAACTTTTATTATCGATTGTAGAAGGAATGACGGGCCCACACATATGAGTATGCACAACAAATAACGGTCATATAAAGTAAGTTTTATCTTTAGAGTAATTAAATGGCAATCATGTCAGTTAACCGTTTATGCATCCTTCACACAATTTATTGTCAGGCGATACCGTTTTAATTAGGCTTATGTCATGATTTCATGAACCATACAGTTATTTTTCAAGTTAATAAATTGTTGCTTACTAATATGACCTTATCGTTGATGCCACAAATCGTAATTATTATTACCACTTTTGCATGTTAAGAAACAGATCGATTAATTTTGCGCAATTTAATAGAAAAATTAAACAATTAAATAGAAACTGTTTTTCCTAGGAAAATTCAGAAAACTTTACGCACGAATATTTTACGAACTGTTAACAATTTACTTCACGAAAGGAAAAATGAAAAAATCAACACGACCCTTCCAAAGTACCTTTAGAAAAACTACTTGTGAATCAGTAGATTTAAGGCAAAAGTCACGTGGAACAAACGAAACGTGAGGTGAGACAGAAATATAAAAGAGGCGCAGGAGAAAAGGGATGGTAGATGACGCCGTCACCATACAAATGCTGCCATTGAACGCTAAAGTTTGGGAGATGAAAGAAAATGTATTTGTGTGTAGTCTACAGTTTTTCCCTTTGAGATATTGCTATGCGATTAAGATTTTTGTGAAGAAGATATAGTTTCTACTCCGTTTCTTAAAAGCCTGGTATCAAGGAAGCATTAACAAACCTCGTGCTTAAAAAATATTAAGTCCTCTTCTACGAAACAGTTTTGTCAAAAGATTTAGGAAACGTTTCGTTTGGTTCCCAACAAAACATTTGCCTCTTATTCATCTTAGATAAATCGTAGTTTAATAAAAAGTTTGTTAAGCAGCATTTATTTACCCTCATAACAACTTATCTACTGTGGTCACCAATTCCTGTGGGAAGTATGGTGAAAGTAGCTTGGCAATTTGGCATCGACAAAACCACTCACAAAAAAAACGTGTGCGTTCGGGGGATCCCCATCAGGAACGAAGTTCCTTACCCAATACTTGCACGCACTCGTATATAATAGAACGAGACAGAAAGAGATAAAGTGTGAATTCAATACGCGTTTTTAATTCAGAGCCATCTATATCTACTTATACATCTATTCATCCCTATACAGATAAATAAAATTGAAGTGTCTGTTTGTAATATTAAAATAACCGCTTTTTACTAAATGCATATGGATGTATACTTATACCAAAATAACATTTTTTACAATTTTTGTCTGTCTGTCTGTTTGTTCCGGCTAATATCCGAAAGAGCTGAACTGATTTTGACGGGACGTTCACTGGCAAATAGCTGATGTTATAAGGAGTAACATAGGCTACTTTTTATTCCAGTAGCACGTTCCTGTAGGATAATCTCCGACGTCCACGCGGGCGAAGCCACGGACAGCAGCTAGTCTAGTATAAGTTTTTAATTGTCGCCATCTTGGATTTTCATTTTGACCTCACTATTGGCTGCAGCACCCTCGAAAACCATGAACACTATCTCTCGAAAGTCGCATGGAGGGAGGATAACGCTTTTTAGTTACGTGACGATTTCTACCAGTTTACTCCTAACGCAAGCCGCGTTAAAGAACATGATTCCAAAAACGAAAATGAAAATGTGTTAAAAATATAGTTATTATTAGTGATGGAAGATTTGGATTGGACTAGCACAAACCAGGGAAACACGGCACAAAAGGGAGGAGGCCTATACTGAGCAGTGTTAGCGATAATATAGCCGAGTAGACAGTCTGTTTCACCGCATTTACATGTTGAAAACTCAAGTAGGTAGATAGAATGTCGGATGTCCATTAGAGTTAAGAACATTAGAAGCAAGCATGACACTCAAGGGACAGAACTTGACGTGCTTATGGGAACACATCATAATGCCGTAAAAGAGGTTGTTGTTAGAACTACATGGAAAGCCATGAGTGGAATGTCCATCGTGTGTGGTTTGACACAAAAGATTTAAACGTATAGTATATATGTGAGGAGCATGGTCATGCTTTGTCTAGGGTAGAAAATATTTAGTAATGGGGACATAGAAATGTACTACTTCAAAAATGGGCATAGTCATTTTGAAATAATATGGTGCTGGAAAGGAGGGGAAAGCCAATATACCTAATATTTAATTTACATACCTATACTATGGAAATAGAAATTAAATGGAAATAAACGTCAAACATATGAAACTTAACTTGTTGAGTCACCGCCGACGGAGATTTGATGTGCTGGTCTCACAAACATAGGAATAATTTTATTGGAACTCATTAGGTAGGTTAGGTTATTTTCTACAGGACTAAAACCGTAATAACTACAGAACAGCACCCTATTCGCGCAACATACTATCAATCACAATCTGAATTATTTTGAAGGATATTGCTAATCCATTGCTTCATATATTTGAAAATTTTGCCTGCTCAACAACGTAAATAACGCAATGACTGTTGTTGAACCGTCAAAATGAAAGCCATTCCTGCTGTTAGTGTGGTACGCAATTACCCCGCTGGATACAAAACCAGGATTTGTTTCTTTTATTTGGTAAGAATCCAACCACATCTCCAGATTCCTTATAAACAGAGGGTACCAACGTGAATGTCTGCACAAAACATGTTATCATCCGACAAATAGCAGTCCTATAATGACACGAATCACTCTCTTCCTGTTGCAAAACAATTCTCTCCACAACACTCCACATCATTGAATACACTAGTGACAAGATAATTTACTGGCAACAAAGTGAAACGCCGCTTAAACTTCTCCCCGCAACTTTAAACAGTTGAGGAACTAAATCGAACACGTTAACCTGTTTTGGTAACTTTCGTGTGATGCTGCACTGTACAAACAAAAATAAACACGTATTGTTTATTTATTTTTTTAGTTTATATTGTATTTAAAACTAGTTTCTTTTGCTTGTTGCAGCAACAAGGAAAAGCTACTATAGCGATCACTTTAAACGGTTTTGAGTGCACAATAAAGGTACTTATATGTGAGTAGACTAAAAGACAATTATGAACAATATTTTAGAAAATAACAGTTTTTTGGACCTTATCAAAGAATCATTTACCAAAAGTATTTTTGATAGGTATACGCTTTGCAATTCTCCGACTTCATCAATCGATCGTTTATATAATAGTATTCTATTCTTCGTATTCTAATCTCCGAAATAGAATTTTTTTAAAGTACCCGACTCCTATTAGGTAATTTAATCAAAGAAAATAAAACTAACGACTTAGTAAACAAGACAAGTAATTGATGTTACGTTGAGTGCTGACACGCGGATTACAATAATTGTAAATATTTTATTATTAGAATATGTTGCTCACACATATCTGGTATCGGTCGCGACTTACGAGTTGTAGATCGTAGGTTCGAACCCTGACAGACGCTTTACTTTGTGCAAATTATTTCATCACCATTGCTCTCGAAACGGTGAAGGAAAACATCGTGAAACAGGCATGTCCTAGAACCAAAAAAAATTGAAGACATGTGACATCTACCAACCCGCATTGGGCCCGCGTGGTAGATTATGGCCACAGAGAGGAGTCCTGTGTCCCAGTAGTGGAACAGTATAGACTGATTATGCTCACATATCTAATTTTTATTTTATTTTATTAATTATTTATTTCTGTACCTGTCCGTGACATCACAGCAGCGGGCCCTATCAGAAGACCAGCGCTGCGACACTTATTTTTTTAATGTCGCAGCATCATGCTGAAATAGGGGCCTTTTGGCGTCGTACAGGACTTTCTGTTTTTATTTTCATTTTACTTTTGTTTTTTTGTTCTTAAGTTTGTGACAATCCTGTGCGAGTCCCAATAAATACTTTTCTTTAATTCTTCTCTTTCAAACAATACCCAACCCACTCAATCCTTTCAAACTCATATGCATAAATCTAAACTTGCTCCTTATTAACCACAAACCTCAGCAGTAAAAGCTAGATACTGGATAGTTCGTTTTAAATCGGAATTGAATTCACATTGGCGCGTCTCTCTGTATTCGGGTGAGGCGTCTGCCGCTTATTCGATTTGTTGCTAGTACGAGATTTGAGTTTGTAAGACTTTGTGGATTATAATGTGGGAAAGGTGGATGTGGCAGTATGTTTTTGGAGGCAAATTAATAATTGTCCAACCTCACAAGCTAATTTCATCATGATCACAGTCCACTGCATTTTTGGTGCTGTTTTGTGGCAATCTTATCCGGAGGATTCAGACAAGTGGCAATCGCTATCTAAGCGTTTCAAGTCTTAAGCCATTTTTAACCAACTTCAAAAAAGGAGGAGGTTTCTCAATTCGACCGTATACATATATTTATTTAATTTTTTATGTGTGTTCGCGTATAACTTCGTCTTTTATGAACCGATTTTAATGATTATTTTTTACATTTTCGTCATCGTTGTCGGTTACAGAATGTCCCATTATCTAGGTCCTCAGGTGTTCCCGAAAAACTTTATAACTGGCCATCGGTGTTCCGCGGTTGACATTTAGGTACATAATTGTTATTATGAGGTATGAAGTCAGGGTATTTTCAAATTGTAGAATTTAAACTTGGAATTAAAAGGATAGTGACGTTTGCATGTTATAGTATTCAGTCACTTTTAAGGTAGGTAAGTCACATAAGTCGAAGTTATTTCTATAATGGCCATACGTAGTGAGGAATCCTTGAGGAAGCCTATTGATTCATGACAATTCTTTTTCTGACTGCGAAGTAGCTTTTACAATACAGAAGGCTGATGTCTCCTACTAATGACTAAAATACCGCATCAAAATTAAAACATCCACCTATAATCTTCATAACTGAAGAGACCTGAACAAAATCCTCTCCCCGGGGACCTATTGAATAGAAGCGACTTTCAACTAGCTATACGAACGAAAGTGAACTTGGAAACAACTGTATTAATTGATAATTTATGTATCGATGCACCTGACTGGGATTTTGAGGGTGTGAGAGACAATTTCTATAAAAAAATTGAGCCGTCACGGGGCGCCTGGCAGATGTGAAACATACCATCGTTTAGCGTGCGTGCGTCGCCACGCCAACAATCGGTTTTACCCGCGATGCTATACCCGCTATAGATGGTTTACACCTAAAATGGTCACCCATCCAAAGACTGACCTTGGCAAGCGCTGCTTAACCTGGTGGCTTCACTTTTGCGAGTTAATCAAGGTAAAACACGATATAATCATAATGGTTACCCATCCAAACACTGACCTTAGCAAGCGCTGCTTAACCAGGCGGCTTCACTATTGCGAGCTAATCAAGGATCAAAATGGTCACCCATCCAAAGATTGACCTTGGCAAGCGCTGCTTACCCTGGCGGCTTCACTATTGCGAGCTAATCTACAATCAAAATGGTCACCCATCCATAGGCTGACCTTGGCAAGCGCTGCTTAGCCCGGTGGCTTCACTATTGCGAGCTAATCAAGAATCAAAATAGTCACCCATCGAAAGACTAACCTTGGCAAGCGAAGCTTAACATTGAAAATTGATTCTTATTTACCCCATTTTCAAGGTCCACATCAAAAACTATTTTCTAAAGAAATTATAGCATGGCGACGCGTCGTCACGCTAACAATTGGTTTACCCGCGGCTATAGATGTTTCACATCATAAATATAGGATGACAGTGGAAAAGAATTGACAAATAAAAGTGGATAAAGACGCTACACAAATATTATTGGACGATACAGTGGTGGTGTGGCGATCACAATAAGTCATAGTTCATGTAGATTATAACATTATTTGGAATTATTTTTCAGGCTAAGCATAATGAACATTTCTACTTTATATCTGTAATTTTTATGGTGTACATAATAAAGAGTATTCTATTCTATTCTATTCATGCTGCAAAGACAAATCGTCTTTATTTAAATTGTCTGATTGTAACGGTAATTTAGCGGAATTCACTAGTGTATCTTTGAAACTTCATTTTATGACTAAAGTTGTTTGCACTGCCACAAAAAACACAGTTTATTTTTGAAAACATAATCAAAAGAAAACTCCTTTAATTTCATACCGCATGAATTGGAAAATGTATAGACATGCAATGACGCATCCTTTAACAATACGTCTGTATCCCTCTAAAGTACGGGCGGACGTGTGAGTGAAAGAGACGGAGCACGTTCATAATCTGTCAACAAGTACACGCTAATTGCACACTCGGGTTGGTTTGCAGGGTGACAGTGATTTCTGAATAAATTCGGGCAGTTTTTATTTTCTTTCTGTGTGGAAATCGCTGGTCGATACGGGAGGATCATGTTGTGACAAAAGTTTTGAGTGATAAAATCTAAATAACGATGAATAAACTGCGAAAAACTAAACAACATTGATTTAAAATACACACACTGCCTGAGAAGACTGCTAATAGAGATATGTGGTAGACAACATACTGCGTTGACTCAAAATAGATTGGGATACGGGCGATAAGCTACGGGCTACGATGATAAGTTTTAATTTTCTTTGCAGTAAATAAAAAAAAACATACAATGTCATCTCTTTTGCATACTAATAACTTTGCAGGAACTTTAGCACAAGAGTTTTCCAAAGAATAATAAAAGTTAGTAGTTATGCATGTCTATGCAAAACTCGTTGCTAGTTTGTTTTAAGTCAGGTTGGAAAATATAGAAAGTTGCGTTGAGGAAGAACAAAACTGTTTTTAATTGAGTAAAATAAATCTGGGATGTTTTAGTAGTAAATATTGGAGCATCCACTGATGTCTTAATATAAATTTTGGAGTTAACAAGTTTTCGATTGTGACTATTTTTTATTATCTCAATGGTTAACTAGTAACAGTTAGGACGAGCCTAGTTTTTGTAAGTTACTATGTTCTTGCAGTGTGTGTTTTGTTGCCAAAAGACGAGCACTCTTTGTGTTTACATAGCTATGCAATTGTTGTGTATTTTAAAACTATATTCAATTCACCTAAAATTCGCTAGTTGTGTTATAATAAAATTCATATGAAACTGAAAAGAAACAAACGTGCCGATTGCCATTTACCATACACAAAACAAACTATACATATAAGTCAGACGGGATTACAATTTTTTTTCCTAGATTTTTTACAAGACTTATCCCAGCTTTTCCCTGCACCACAGCTACTCTATCCCGGTAGTATGAATGCACCTCGTTAATTAGACGGTTTATTAGAGATTCAAGTGGTGTACGCTACAAATATACAAGGAGAAGTTTTATACCTATCTTGTACGAGTATGTACCCTTTCACAGTTCGTTGTTATTCTTTAATTGAGTCTTTTCTGTATTTCTTTCGTTATTATTTAATAAGCTTTGTGCATGTGTGGCTTGTTGTTGGTTGTTCTTTTGTTTTTAGAAGATGTATTTTTGTTTTTAAATGTGTTAAGTATTTTTTATTTTGTTATTACTCTGCCTAAGAAAGAAATGCTCTGTGGCTACTCGTGTAATTTTTTATCAAATTATTAGATGGTTCTTTTGAAAATAACAGCTCAAACCGGACGCTAGATGCAAGTATAGTCACCACAATATTGTTGATTAAAGACTGCCATGGCATTTTGTACCATAATTTGTATAATTACACTTTAATGCAAAATGATGGCACATAAAGTAGATTTAATGCCATAGGGCCATGGAAGAACAAAAAAATTCGGACATATTCTCACTAACAAAAAACAGTGTCATTTCAAGCTATACATTTCCAGTACAAGCTGACTTCTCACTGTAGGTAAAGCCTATACAATGTGTGTTCAGCTAAAACTGGAAATGTATAGCTTGATATGTCGCTGTCAGCATGTACAGGCTGCTTTACGCACACATTCACACATTAGTCGGCCGACGACGTCGATGGTCGGCCAATACGCGCGCAAACGGCAACCTTCACACATAAATATATATTCACACATGAACGGAACTCAGTTTTATCTTAGCGAAGTTCCGTCTAACTTTTTTTGTTCGTCCATGCTTAAGGCATTATCTACCCGCCAACTTTATGGTTTAAAAGAAACTGGAAACGAAATAGACAAAATCGTCTCGCTTGGCAAACGTATTGGCATAGCAGTACCTATGTATATGTTCTATTGTATTAAGTTAGCAAGTTCAGATAAACCCCAAATTCCTATCCCGGATCAGTTTGAAAACATAACTGGATGCAGCAGTACCCTGCCGAACACAAGCATCGACGTTACAGTTCACCAAGTGGAATAGTTAGAAGCAAAACTTGTTTAGAACACTGTTCCCTGTTCGTTCCTTAAGATTCGGTAAAGCCAATCAGTTGGCTTGAAAACTTAGAAGTTCTAATTATTTTGAAGGGTAGTTGGAAAGGATTTGGTGCTTTGTTCTGGATGTTTGATTAACAAGAGAGTTTAGTTCTGGGGATTTGGCGTTTTCTGAGTAGTATTCAGCTGTCTAGTTTTTTTTTTTTTTTGATTTTGAGCTAGGTTCTATACAATGAAAACGTAAGATTTTATATTAGAAAGTTATCTTCGTTTTGTATGTTTATATTTAAATTAGAAAATTATTTTAGATTTTATGTATTTTGTTTTCCCTTCTATTCTTACACACGTTGTCTTCGTCTCTTTAATATACTCTCCTAGCGCAGGTATGCTGGAAGAGATTTCTTTAGAAATAAGCATCACCTTTGTAGCTATTTTTCTGTTCCTTTCTTCTTGTCTGTTTATATATGTGTGTACATAAATGGTTAAATAAATAAATGGTAAAATAAATAAATAATTATCATAAAAAAACTAACCCGATTTCAAAGCACTTTTCAATTGACAACATTTCAAAAAGAACCTGCTGATTCCTGCTATATACAGGGTTATTTTTCAAAGACCAGCCAAATTTAAGGGTGTGGTATAGACCATCAGACTGAACAATTTTCTCCTTGGGACCAATATCGTAATCGCGAAAAAAAAATCAGCGGTCCTATACATTTGGGTCGAGTAGGTATTGAAGTTTTGTATGGGACAGTTAATAAATTTTTCGCGATGATGATATTGGTCCCATGGAGAGAGTTGTTCAGTTTGATGGTCTGTACCACATCCTTAAATTTGGCTGGTCTTTGAAAACTAACCCTGTATAATAGCGGCATGACAAAATATTTTGATAGTTTAATTGGCGCATTACTTGTAGACTTCTGCAATACTAATCGTGGCCTTTAATTCCGAAAGTGCATAAGTTTGTACATTAATTTGTATGGTATTTAAAGAAATCTGTAACAGGACCACCGTTGGATTCAACATCCTCTCTTTAAAATTCATCCAGGATAACCACACAACGGAGAAGTATCAATATCGAATAACTAAAATTTTAGCGATTTTCACTTTATTTCATATTAACTACTAAGTAACATAATTATGAAAGACCTCGTATTTGCAAAGACATAAGGGTTGAAATCAATATTATCATCACAAGCGTTGCCTACTATATTTTTTTAATATAAGTGACTTTTTCATTCAAATGTTGAAAACTATAAAATTAAACGCTTTATTTGTTTTTTTTTTTAATCATGATTTTGTAATTATTAGATATTGATACAACACCGTCGATATATTATTATAATGGAGTCCTAAAACTTAATCAGTTTCGTAATAGCCTAAAGATAGAATTGCATTTAGAATGTCATAAGCAATGATCGGAGTAGGTAGATTGATTTTTAGTACTTGTATCATAAATGCACACAGAAAGAATAACATGGATAAGCCATTTTTCCGGAAAGTAATTCCGGTATTTCCGGATGTCGTCCTGGCATGTCGTCGGCCGGCGTACGCATTGTTCTGATAACCGGTTATTGTACCACCCATGATCCTTTGTCCTGATTGGTCGTTGGGTTTTGTCAAATCGTGACAAAAAAAAAATAGGAAGAATAATAAAGAATAAAATTGCTCATTTTATTACAATTCCTACCTTTTTTTTGAGGATGGCAAATCATCAAATGACTCCTTCCACTCTGGCAGAATACAATTCCTACATAAGTTCCGGTTTTTTTTTAATAATCCACCAATTCCGGAGGAATGTCCATAGTAATATATACGTTTCGGATCAATGACCCCAGTTCAATCTACCTACTCCGATCACTGGTCATAAGTATAAAAATCCATTCTCAAAAACCCTGAAATAATATTATACCGAAAACACAAACAAATCAATCTAAGTATAGGTATCAACTAGGATTGGAACGGGGACAGTAAAAAGAGTTATCAAATAAAGAGTCGGCTATTCAATCCAGATAAAAGGTTTCCGATCCAGATGTCTGCATCCATTCTCAATACTACGTATGAATGTCTGGGGCTTTTCAAACGTATAATATGTTGATAGAAGACAGAATTGAACGATGGGAGGGTTTTCAAGATAATGCTTTAATACCGAGGTTTTGGGTAAATATTTCGAGTATTTTGTACCTATTTCGCATGAAAATTGATTAAAAGAATTAAACGAAAATTTCTCCTTCTTCCGAGTTAATACAAACTATGAGAATTGTTTATACTGTGGTGAAAAGATACTCGTAACGTGCCAAAAAGGTTAATGATAAATGATTTTATTTCTGTAAGTAGGTTTGTACAAACACTTTTACACGTCAATCAAATTTTTAAAACTAGAAGAGGTCGGCGTTTACTACGAGACTACTCTGAGAAGAAAGGCCGAAACAAACTCAGAGGTCACAGTCTCTTTTAAAGTCCAGACATAATCTTGGTCAGATCATGTGAAGACCATGTAGATTTGTGTCTGAAATGGTCTTTTGAGACTAATTAATAACTAATTGCGGAACTAACCGCTTTGGGCACACTTGATACAGTCGACCGTATACTGCTACGGGGGATGTGCACTGCGGGGTTCATTTGTTTTCCAGCAAATGGAAGATCCCGTTAGCATTTTATACGAAAAGCGAAGCCAAGGACACTACTATCTGGGAGCTACTTTGAAGCAGTGCCTTAAAATCCAAGTATAAATGCTCAATTTGTAGATAAACACACTAGGCCCTGCGGGTTCGCTGGTACAAATTGAGCATTTACAGGCAACCGCCTGTCTTTTTTTTTTTTTTTGGGTGGGCAATCATCAAATGACCTCTCCCGCTCTGGGCGGAGCGGAAGGGCGTGTCAGACTCTTACTGACTAAAACCCACCCGTGTTCCTTCAGTTGCCTGTGTGCCAGGGCCACGGTAACTCTTTCGAACAATCCGCGACCCCGGCAGGCATCGGCCCTATCGGACCCCTTCAATGATGCTGACAACTCTTTGAGGCGCGCGTGGAACACGACGCGCCGTCGACCCGGGCCTGGTCCTTACCGGATGGCGAGCTGCCCATTGCTCGCCATCCGCAAGCCCGCGCCTACGGTGGCCGGGAGTCGGCAATTGACTCCCGACGCCCAGGGTGTCTCCTCCTGCGGCGACTAGGGCCGTGAGGGCGCAACGATTGCCGCACCCTCACGCGCTCTGCCTCCTCCTGACCACCACCACCAACCGCCCCCGCCCCAACCGCCTGTCTGACTTAGACAAAGACAAACTTTAGGGCCGAAATTAGATACAAGAACTGTGGTTATTTAAAATACTGGTATTTCAGCTGAAACTGGTTATAACTGGAAGCCGATCCTAATGTGGCCGGGAAAAGGGTGCTCAAAAATATATATATAGACCCTGGGCCGCGGCCACCTCTTACTGCCTCTAGTGTAACATCGCCCTATGATTGGCTTAAGGGGACTACATGACCTAAACGCAAATTTATAATGCCTAAAAATATATGATCCACTGCAGTAATCAAAATCAGAAAAATATATGATATTCTTCTGGATATATGCTAGTTAGATAGTGTGTTGAAAACATAATACAATTAACTAGATATGATAGAAAAAAATCACGAAGATACCTCCAAAAAAACATTTTAACGATTCAAAACCATACTAATATACATGCAAACATTAAGATTGTTTGTCAGATTATTCTACAAGTAACATACTAACTTAAGTGTTTTAATTTTTTAATCCAATGAATAGATTTTTTGTAAATTCATAATTGCTTCATATTTTGCAATAAATTACCAGCGTTGTGTCATCGCGCGTCTCTTTCTTTTCTATGCAATCCGACAGTGACCGCGCTTTAGCTCTTGTAAGCCTCTAAACCATTCTCACGAGACGAAGACACCAATTACTTTCCTACTAATGCCGTGACCGACTGTAGTGCCGAAAATCACGATCGATCCATGTAAACTCAAAACTTTCGACTAGTTCCAAGTAAATATATGCAATACGTGTCTAAACCCGATGCTAATTAGTTCCCGTCAAGAGTGTGAAACCATCCTTGATTAGTGAAACTCACTTGGGTTGTCAACATTAGACTTGTGAGGTTTGCTTAAGGTTTAACTAGTAACTGTCATGCTTTTTGGCTTATGTGGGTTGGGCAGATTGCAATATAGGCCATACAGATAACTATATGGTGGAATTTTTTAATCGAGTTCACACAAAAAGGAGGAGGTTTTCAATTCGACTGTAAGTTTTTTTTTTCTTTTTTGTTTATGTGTGTTAGCTCATACCTTTTTTCTGGGTGAACCGATTTAGATGATTCTTTTTTATTTGATAGCTGGTGCTTCACATGTGGTCCCATTTAAATTTGATCAAGTTCTGACTAGTACTTTATGAGTTATCCTAAATACTGCATATTGTTTCCACTTAACAAACTGACTTTGACTGCCTCGTTGGTCTAGTGGTCGCAAGCGCTACTGCTGAGTATGAGATCTCGGGTTCGATTCCCGGGTCGGGCAAAGTGTTATTGGGTTTTTCCATCTGGAATTTCTCAGTAGCAGCCCAGAGTCTGGATTTGTGCCCGGTTGATGGCAATAGGCTCGCCCCCTATTACATGGGACTTAAACATAACTGGCGAAATGTGGGTGTATAGGTACACCTCTGCCTAACCCTTCGGGGAATACAGGCGTGATGTTATGTTATGTGTTTCCACTTAGTTTATATTGATGATGTTTTGATAATTTCCTGTCACTGTTATTTACATACAAAGTAGTGGTATACGAATTTGTGTGGGGTAGGTACCGCAACTAAAAATTGAAAAATAAAAACTTTTTTACAAAAAACAACCGACTTTCTTTTTCATATCCTCTTACACAATCCATCCATCTTCTCTTTGGTCTTCCTCTCCCAGATCCACCAACATTTATATTCATCACTCTTTTAAGCACACGCGTTTAAATATCTTATTACCAGAAATAAAGAGGCCAACTTACCTAGAATCAAAGAAATAGCTAGCATAGAAATTCGAAGTCTGGTGTGCTTGTAATTTCTCTGGCTTCTACAAACTTCAAACCAAAAGGAAAGCAATATTTCTGGCCGACTGACATACGCGTGGTACTATTTTCCCATAAAGGCTCCTCCTACACATAGGTGCGACACGCGACGCAAATCGCACGCGATACAAAGGTACCGCCTGTCGCGCGACGAGCGGTGCCTTTGTGTCGCGCCTGTGCGTAGGAGCCTTAAAGCTAATGAAACTATAGCTAATTCATCAAGATACCTGCATGCCAGTTGGATCATTACCTATTTATGACTTTGTTGACAGAGTATATACAGGCAACATAATATTACAGGGCATTATTCATGTGTTCCGATGTCAACAGTGTGATCTTTACGAGTCGAATCGAATAATAAAATTCGCACGTGCAAATATTTTCGTTCCGATTTGGATGAAATCTGTGACGTAGAATAATGAATACAGAGACTGTTCAACAATAATTTATGCTCTATTTTATTTATTACATTGCACTTTTACACGTCTGTCTCTCGCAAACTAGCATGAGGCTATGGCTTGATTGGTGTACTACGTCATCGTGAGTATCATAAACCGACTATTAGCTGTCAAACGCTGAACACAGGCTTTTCTATTTACACACCATTGATCGTGATGCAGCTGCTCTCATTACTATCACGAGGTATCTCATCTGATTTTAAGCAATTGATTTTAAGCGATTGGATTGGCGATGGTTTACTTTAGTCTAGAAGTTCCCCATTCATTGACTACCTTTATCATACATATGTACTTGTAACTTTGTGCTTTAACGATCCCTAAGTTCTTTTTGCGTTCCCAGGGCAGTTGGCCAGGCTGCCAATCTTGATGACTGCCTAATCTTTATTAAATGCAACAATATGAAGTGCTAGCATACTGCTCCTGCGCCTGTCCTCATGAAAGAAGAAGAATAACCTTAGCTGAACGCATAATAAATACACCTACGCATACGTTCAACGTATAAATAAAAAAACACTTATGTATGTATGACTCAAAAATGTAAGCATAGCAACATCGCCGTTGCATTTCCACGCTATAAATACAGCGCACGCACAGCATTTTCCCCTGAATAATTAAAAACTGATCCCGGCATTGTAAGTCAGTTCTGCTTACAGCATGCACACTTGTAATATCCGTTTATCAATCAATTTACATATTGAAGCATTGGCATTAATATTGAACGACATCGAATATGTAATGCGATGGTGTCATGGCTGGAGATGAGTTCTCGTTAAGGTGGGGGAGTTTGACGCTTGAATTTAAATTGTAAGGAAAGTTTTGGAGTTTTCTTGGCGTATTGCTGATGAGTTGGTTCTAGCTTATATTGACATCAGATATTGCATTACAAACACAAAATAATACTGTTGTTAGCAAGTCTCAAACTCAAACCATTTATTTAAATTAAACCATTTATAGGCACTTTTGAATTGTCAAGACGTCGGTCAGCCAGAAATATGAAGCTAGTTGCTCAATGCATCTAATAGCTGTATTCAAGAAAAAATATTATTATGAAGTCTGACAATGCGCCCTTCCTTCCCTTAAGTTCCCTTCAAAATGGTTGAGCTCAATGGTGCTGATCCATGCGTCATGTTCGTGAACGGGCGCCGTCAGTAGGGACTGGTCATTTATGCACCGAATTTTATTAACCAAATCTTCCTCTCATATCTTTCTTGGTCAAGGTAGTTCGAAAACCAGATTCAACATCATAATTTTTGTTAATTTACAGGTTCCAGAATAACAACATTGGCCTCGTAGTGTTCTTTGGCTGAGAAACACAAATTAGAGAATAGAGTTGCATTAGCTAAACCAGCTCCCTAATCGTGGAACACGCTATCTATTACAATCTGAATCATTTTGAAGCCTATAGCTAATAGGCAATGGATTAGCAATTTTTTCCGAACATTCGAAAAAATGGTCTGATAAACAACGTAAATAACACAATGTACCGGACGGGCGTGATCGCTGGACTCGACGTGCATTTAGGAGGTTTACCTATCGAGAATAGGTATACAGCATCCAAATAGGCCCCTCACTGTCTCAGCGGCGCGCGGCGCTGACGTCCTGTACCGACAGGTTGCAGAAATTTTCCGAGTGTAACTATATCCTGAAGTCTATGTGGATACGGGTATGTTTTGAAGAAGTAATAACACAGAAACTTCACTTCTCAGGGGTTTTATTTTAAAGCACCAGATGATATAGAGTACATTATCGATGACTACTAATGTAGGGTGAACCAACATGTAACGGGCGTACAATAAAGAGATGTTGATTCACCAGGTGATAGGTGACTACTACTCGCCCGGTTGATGGCAATAGGCCTGCCCCCTATTACATGGGACTTAAAAACATAACTGGCGAAATGTGGATGTACTATAGTTACAACTTACAACTCTGCCTAACCCATCAGGGAATACAGGCGTGATGTTATGTTTATGTATGTGTTATGATAGATGACTACTGCAAGGATATGTTTTTTTTTTTTTTTTTCCTATTTGGCAGCTCGTAGTTGTGACCACTAAGGTCCTGGCTACTTAACCGGGCAAACCTGTGGGTGCCTTAAGCTACTAACTTAAAGCCTCCAGCCAGGGGCGAACAATACTTAAAATTTAGGTGACCGCACGCTAAGGGCACCCCCTGTGGGGTACGAACCTCGGCTTAGGGCGTCACTGAGGGGAGGGCAGCAAGATGGGACAGGCTGGATCTAAATTATATTATTATTATACTGGGGAATTTAAAACTACAGGCTCAGCTACGGCGCGGGCTGGCGCGTCGTCGAGCAAGGGGCAAGGATATGTCAAGAGACTGTCCTTTTATACATTTGGAGTGTGGAAAAACTATTTCATAATGATTAAATTCGTGCAATCGTGCAAACACAGGTGTGCTACTGCGTAGTGATTCAGAGTGGAAAAAACCCATGTGCGTCATTGCTTTACAACATAGAAGTAGTTTATCAGCGTGGGAAAAATCCCAATTAAAATATTGAAATAACTACTTTTTGTACACTTGGTTATTTTCCAGTTAAACTTATAGCGATATACTTTTACCTAATATAGCTAATAATTACTTCACTTAGACCATTACAACTTGGTTTTTCAGAGAGTGACGCGCCGCTGAAAGCAGGTTGGATAAATCATATTTACGAAGTTAAAGACATATTAGTGTATTACTTATAAACTCAATTAAATAGGCTGTTCTCATGGACTAGATACCTCAAGGTTAGCTCCAGGGCTAGGACTTGGTCCAGGGTACCTGGACTTTGCTAAAAAACCATTAATTACTGCTATATACCTATATGTAGTCGACTTAATTGAGATTATAACGGTTGTACTTATGATTTCTTTGTAAAATCACTATCTTACGTATCATTCTAAAATTTTTGTTTTACTTTTGTTTTTACAATTCTAAACATGATTTATTGTTTTGGTGATACATCGTCGCGAACACACAATGAATGATGTTGAACTGTCAAAATGAAAGCTATTCCTACTGTTAGTGTATTACGAAATTGCCACGCAGGACATGCCGTGCATCTAAAACCACTTTCCAATTGTGCTGAAACAACTTTTTTTTCAAAGTGTAGTCTAAGCTGACTGCCACAGGTACGATCGAACGATCCTCAGATTATAAAGAAGAAAAATTAGAAAACTGTCTCTTTGTGGTCGCGAGCGCCACTGTTGAGCATGAGGTCTTGAGATACATTCCCAGGTCGAGCAAAGTGTTATTGGGTTTTCCTATCTGGCATTTCTCAGTAGCAGCCCGGAATTTGGATTTTGTGCCCGGTTGATGGGAATGGGCTCACCCCCTATTACATGGGACTCAAACACACAACTGGCGAAATGTGGGTATACTATAGGTACACTTTTACCCAACCTTTAGTGAAATAAGGCTTTATGTTATGTGAAAATAGAAAAATACAAGCGCCTAATACATGAGCTCTACAGTAACTACAGCCCAACTATATCTCGGTGAATTACGACGGCTCGTCATTACCCGATGTGAATTATACGGATTATTCATGAGGCTGCGTCGAGCGAGACTTAAGTGTTGTTTTGACTACACCTACATTAATATCTAGTAAACTAAAACAGTTTAATTCGACGTTTACCTGAACTAGCGGATAAAATTGCTCAACGTGTACATACACGAGTGATTCTTGCGAAAATCTTTATAGGCTTATTTTCCATAACTCATTCCACATGTAGCGGTATCAACATCGCCACATGCGTGCTACACGACATACTGACGTCACGCAAATCCTGCATCGCGCAAGCAGAGTTTACCGCGCGACTAGCATATATACGACGTCCCGACATCAACCGTCGGGCAGTTGCCCACCAGACACAACACCCGTCTGGTCGGAGGATCCTCCCTTTTCTATAGAGTATGAGTGAGCTTTACACCCTGTTCCTCATACCTCTATACACGTTCCACTTAAAAATGTTCAAAATATAATTTGGGACTAATCTTAAATATTATGTAAAATCACGACTGTATCTTATTATGAAGAGGTAAGTGTCTACTTATGTAGTATCCCCTCATTTCGCTACATGCATTGTAATTTCAGGCTCGTCTCAGTAAGCTCGCCTGAAAAATAGTTTTATTTATTATATTATGGCCGGTTAGTAACCATTTACAAACCAGCCTAACTAACAAACAAAACTATAAAAATAAACATGAAAAAAAATGCATTTTGAAATATTCTAACAACAATTAGTACGAACATAATCTTTTGTACACCACAGAATATTCCATTAACCACTCTCTCACCTCATAATTACACATTAATTCTTAATTCTCAAATTCTTAACCCACTTGAACCACCCAAAAACCTCACCACAAGCGAGGGTGACAACAACAAAAGCCCCCAACTCCCAATCATCCAACTTGTAAATAAATAGAATCCGCACTCCTATTAAGGCGAACCATAATCCCCCAATCCCCCAAAAAGTGGGGGACTGTTAAAGAATTTTAATTTTCCCGAATTAATTCTTATTCATTTTTCAACGAGGGCTCGGGAGAAAGTAGACTTGCCACGGAACATGGCAGAACAGGATAAGGCGAGACAGTTTGCGAAGTTTTGTGTTGAGTAGAAAGGGACTGGATATGCTGTTTTGTCGAATAGAAAATAAAATACACATTTAAACTTCATACCTGTCATGAATTTTGAATGTGATAATTTAGAAAAAATCTTCAGTGGTACGTATTTACAGACCATACATCATACTTTATTGTTCTATAGAGTCCATATTTAATAACATACTCAGCATGTCTGGGAAATTGATAACATTAGAAGAAAAATATACTGAGGACGAAAATTCCCAAGAAATCGCCATTGCGGAAAAGGGACATTCCAGTAAACGTACAATATTTTTTTTGGCAGAAAGATTTTATTACCTCTACAGTATTCTCTTTCCTTTAATCCACTTCATATCCACCACAACATAATCTAAGTAAAATTATAACCGCTACAGAACTCCGCGCAGACGGATTACAGTACCATTTTTATACAGACTAGGTTTGTTTTAAATTTATGTAGCGTTTCTGTAACGGAACCCCGAGCTTTATGTACTTTGAATTATATTCCATTGATTGCTGTGTACTCTTTCTTAGGGAAAGTGTCGAAGAAGATATTTGAATTTTAAATTGAGAACTTTTATTCATCAATCTTTTACTTTAGAGCCGCGGGGTAATTGCGTAACGCACTAACAGTAGGAATGGCTTTCATTTTGACAGTTCAACAGCATTCATTGCGTTATTTAAGTTGTTGAGCAGACGACGGGCAGGATTAGCAATACGCTTCAAAATGGTTTAGATTTTGATTGATAGTGCGTTACGCAATTAGGATGCTGGTGTATACTTTGAAAGTTTTTATAACTTGTTAGATATATTTGATAAAAATTTATAAAAATATCATTTTTCTGCTAATTACTGCACTAAGGGCAATAAATGTATGTAAATGATTTTTTAAGTAAATTGACAAGACTACGAAATCGTCAATAGCGTCGTATACCTATACCGCAGAGATTTCTCGAAAGGTACACGAAGTTGTGATACGGAGGTACTGCTTTTTTCCGTCCATTATTCACCTCAAAAACTTTAACTTAAATCAAACCCATCAATATATAACATTCTACAATTTATGTATATTATATAAACGCTTGTCGCGAGATTTACCTGTGTAAATTTATTTACTTTAGAATTACCTGTGTCAAGATTACATATTACATATTGTATTTTTATTGTATTCTTGTTTATTTACACAGGTAAATCTTGCGACATGTTTTTATATCATAATAATTGTATAATGTAATAAATCGATGGATTTGATTGAATCTAACGTTTATTTTCTTCTTTTAAGCGCATTTAAATAAAAGCTTGTTTTTAATTTATTTGTTTATTTTTCGCTGGACATGTTCCTTGCATATTTTTTTCGTATTCTTTTCAGCAAACCCTTTTAATTGATTGATACCCATGACCTATATCATGGGAGTGCATAAAAAATAGCTAGTCCGGCACTTTTGGGAGTCCACCATATTGGATTTAGCATGACGTCACTTAGCTAACCATGCATTATCATCCAAACTAAACGTGTATGCAAAATATCAGCTCAATCAGTTGGGGATAACTGTTTAAAAATTCAGTTGCAAGATTTGCCTGAAGCAAACTAACATACATAGATATATACGTACATACATACATGCATACAAAAATTTGAAAATGAAATAAAAGCTTGTAAAAAAGCTGGTATTAAAAAACGAAAGTCTAAAATGTGTCAAAAATGAATTAGTTCACAAAAAAAAAAAAAGTTGTCTAACTGTATGAACGCACCCTTTTATACGTATTATTTTATTTGGTTGCAAATTCAGACGGTCATATAGTATTTATTTATTTATTTAGGTACTGTCTCACACTATGAAGTCGGCAACAAGAAAAGCATGTCGCGCCTCTAGATTATGTCACATGGTTGACCCGTGCTAGCATTTAAGACAAATTGTAAGACATGACATAATTTATCATGTCTTGTCACAAACGCCTTGGGGACGCCGGTGCTTGCCCCACCAGGATCGAATATTAGGAAACACTAAACAATTCAAGCCTAAAAAAAAAAGAAATCTACATTGATCAATCGGCAAAAACTTCTTGTTATTTCAACAAGAATGTAGCAAGTCTTGTCCCGGAATATTTGTTAAACAAATGAGGTATGCTTAGGGCTGGCGCGAATTAGAATTTGAATGGACAAAAAATAGTATAAGATAGCTGTCGTTGTAACGTCGTCATGATCTGGAAAAGGTCCTGAGTAGGACTTGGGAAGCATTTACATAGTGTTATTGAAAAAAAAACATTCGGTACTATACAAACTGTAAAAGAAAAAAAAGAGAAACCTAAACTAACTAACATTAACTTACTTAACTTATTTATATTGTAATCTAACACATAAGATAACATCGTGCCTGAATTTCGCGAAGGATTAAGCAGAGGTGTACCTATAGTACGCCCACATTTCGTTCGACGTATTTAAGTCCCAATGTAATAGGGGGCGATCCTGTTGCCACCAACCGCGCACGCATCTAGACACCGGGCTGCTACTAAGAAATGCCAGATGGATAACCTAATAACACTTTGCTTGACTGGGTAATCGAACCCGAGACCTCATGCTCAGCAGTACCGCTTGCGACCAGTAGACCATCGAAAATTTGTCTGCTGAACAACGCAAATAACACAATGTTCACAATAACATTCATTGCGTTATTTGAGTTGTTGAGCCGACAATTTTTTCCAACATAATATGAAGCAATGGATTAGCTTAGGCTTCAAAATTGTTCAGATTGTCATCGTTAGTGTGTTACGCAATTATCCCGCTGCTGGTCAGTGCTTCCCACATCCAGCGGATGCATGTATTTAGCTAATATGAAACTATCACTCTAACAACCATTGTACCATATAATGATAAAATTGTAAACCGAGAAAAAGATCATACTTGTATCTAAGTGTAAAGATCGGTTTTTCTTGAAAACGCCATTTTGTAACCGCCAATATTCCACCCTTCCATTTTTCACAACTAAAAGTTTTGTGAATCCTCTGCCTACTACTGTAGCGGTATTAACATCGCCATATGCGAGCTACACGTCATACTGATGACACGCAAATCCTACATCGCGCAAGCAGAGTTTACCGCGTGACTAGCATAAATACAATGTCCCGACATCAACCGTCGGGCAGTTGCCCACCAGACACAACACCCGTCTGGTCGGAGGATCCTCCCTTTTCCATAGAGTATGAGTGAACTTTACACCCTGTTCCTCATACCTCTATACTGGTGACCCCGACGTGACCACCAAAACACTTACTATACTTATTTCTATGAACAAACGGTACTTTTGACATTTCTAAAATCCACCATATTAATCACGATGTACCGGCCATTATAACCTCAAAACTCCGCACTATTCACAGTACACACACATTAATTCCCTTTGTGCCAACCCTGCATATATTGTTTTGCATCCGCAGGGGGGCGCACGGGGGGGGGGGGGTGGCTACTTTTGAATTGTAAATGTGTTTCTGCATAGTCCACGGTGTAATCATTGTTTGTGATGATTCAAGATTGATGTTTGTAGGTTTAGTGTTGAGTGCAGTAACGGCTTGTTTTTGTTGCAAGTTTTGGTAAATAACATCGGTTTGAGTTTCACTGTAGCTCGAGATGATATTAAAACACGAAGGTTGACGATACATTGTATTTTCTACATATTTGTGTTGCATGCAGCATTGCAATGTGAATTTTAATCTATAGAACAAGAAAATAAAAAGTATCATCTTTATATTATCAATAAATTAACCAAGCAATCACCGGAAAATTTGTTTTTCGATGGCTGTTACTTTGAAAGGTGGCAACTTTTCTATGTTTTTCGCATTGAGGTAATATGTACTAACGTAGTAAATATTACCTCAATGGTTTTTCGTTGTAAAATTCGATGAATTGCAATAAGTAATAACTTCTTCATAAGCTCATCACAAAGGAGGAATTAATACATACATATAAATACTGAATATCACTACCGTAACGACAGTAGTACTATTCCAGAACAAGAAACAAAGTCCCGACTTAAAAAAAAAACTGAGAAATCCAGAAGTTTCGTTAAAAGGAAATTATCCGTCTGCAACCGCAGAGAAGTAGTCACGAGCGGTGGAATCTATTTTAACGAAGGAGTTTGTGTGGTTTCAACTTTTTCAATTCCTAGGTACAGGCAACCGCAATTATGCCTACAGGGCGTAAGGGACATCAACGCGTAAACTATTACCATGAATTCAGTACCTGATTTTAGACCTATAGAGGTATGAGGAACAGGGTGTAAAGTTCACTCATACCTCCATAGAAAAGGGAGGATCCTCCGACCAGATGGGTGTCGTGTCTGGTGGGCATCTGCCCGACTTTTTTTTTTCTCCTGTTGGGCTGCTCGTAGTTGTGACCTCGGTGGTAGTGGCTACTTAACTGGTCATTCCTGTAGGTCCCTTAAGTTAACTTAAAGCCTCCAGCCATGGGCGAATTTGTTAATTTCTAAGTGACCGCACGCTAAGGGCACCCCCTGTGGGGTACGAACCTCGGCTTAGGGCGTCACTGAGGCTGGATCGAATTCGTATCATTATTATTAAACGGGGAATTTAAAACTACAGGCTAAGCTACGGCGCGGACTGGCGCTTCGTCGAGCAAGGGTCGGTGGGGACAATTACGTCGAGGGCGTCGCAATGGACCTCGGCGGCGAGGTCGGAACGATGGCGGTGTGTGTTTGTGCACTGTACTGGTGGCCCTAATGCTCTCCTGGGGTAATGGGGTCATCGGGGTCGGCTAGGGTATGCCTTGGACGGCGGGTACGACTGATACGGGAAGGGGTATAACTGGCAGCCTCGACGACCAGAGGGTTGCGATGTGAGGCTGCGGAATCGAAGAAACGCTTGGAAATGCGTTTCATAAATTGAAGGATAGTGGGGATTTTAATATCGAGATGGAGGATCTCGTTCCGAACGAACCAAGGGGAACCGGTTGCCCTACGGAGGAACCTGTTTTGGAGGGCCTGCATCCTATGGATGAGGTTGGGTTTTGTGTGTGCGAAAACACACTCGCATAGGTCATGGTTGGGCGAATGCACGCTGTGTAAATGCGCAATTTGCACTTGAGTGACAATTTGCTACGTGCATTTTCAATAGGGAGTGGAGTTTACCGAGAGCGAAAGCGGCGCGCGAACGCGCCTGCTTTATGTACTCACCGAAAGAGAGGTGCTTGTCCAGTATTACACCCAAGTATTTGGCTCGCTTCTCCCAAGGGATAGGCTTGCCGAACATGGTGATCGGACAGGCCGACTTTTGATGTCGGGACGTTGTATATATACTAGTTGCGCGGTAAACTCTGCTTGCGCGATGCAGGATTTGCGTGACGTCAGTGTGACGTGTAGCTCGCATGTGGCGATGTAGATACCACTACAGACCCACCAGTGTCGAAATTTTTCGTAGTTTTTTTTTTAAACTGCTGTTCCATACCTTTTGACGGTGTAGGCATTGCACTTTTGTATGAAACAGTGTTTCTTTTTAGTTCCAGCGCTGGAGCTTCATGTACTGAATTCACGGTAACAGTTTGGCCGTCGATATCCCTTACACTGTATAATTTCAACATTAATGATGTAACCAATTTTTTTGTAACTATATGTTGATTTAAAAGAGTGTCCATGGAGTTTCTTGCCCGTTCTTCTCCATAGTTACCTACTACGCTTTGGAATGTGCAACTAGTTTCATCCTTCTGAGCGACCGACTCCTTGACAATTCAAAATTGCCTGTAATTGGTTTATTTGAAATAAATGGTTTGAGTTTGAGTTCGGGTGCCTCGTTGCTCTAGTAGTTGCAAGTGCGACCGCTAAGCGTAGGGTCCTGGTCCTGGGTTCTATCCCCGGGTTAGGAAGTGTTATTGAGGTTTTCCATTAAGGAATTCTGAAAAGGAGCCAAGAGTTTGGTTGGATAGCTTATCCTCAATTAATTTCACTTATTACGAAACTGACAAAATATGTGTGTGCCATACACCTCTGTCTAACTCTTTGGACAATACCAACTTGATGTTTATTTTATTATTGTTTCATTATCAGATCAAGTTATAAATCGTCAATTTTAAAAACAAGCTAATCTGTCTTTAACGGGAACAAAAGCTTACACCAAAACACAAACAAAAAGACGTCTCGCCGGAATATAACCTCATTACACTTCAATCATCGAATTCGGTACAACGCAAAACAAAATAATAAACAACTTCAACTCGATGCTCGCTGTAATCGTTTTCAATCGAGTTAGCGTCGCTAAATCGAATTATTCGCGTCCCGCCGCGCCGTCCGCGCGTTCGTCCGCAACTTCGCCTGTGCCTGTATTTTTTTTTCAGAAATCTTTTTTACTCTGTGCTCCTTTTAGAAAACATGGTGTAGCAAGCGCGCGAATTATACATTTCGACTTTCTTATTGTCTGGCTGGTTTGTTTTTAACACGAAATGCAATTTAGTTCTTCTTTGTCAATTCTTGTCAGAACTGCAGTTGTCATTTGTATTTTTTTGTTGTTAATTCCTAAAAATTCGCTTTTGGTTTGAAAGAGGATTCTCCGTATGACTTGTGGCTGACTAAATATTCATGTCCATGAAACAAATTTAATTTATTTGTGTTGTGGATTAGTTTTGAATGGTTTTTATTCTGAAGTTTTAAACACCTGCACACCAAATTATAACGTATTGGTAGAGATTTTTTTTTTAAACATTTCCCCACCAAAACTGGATTTTTCTAATCAAGAAATGTGGACACAATTTCACAGACACATAGATTAAGAACACTGATACTATCCTTTTTCTCTCTCTTAATGGGCAACTCGTAGTTTTGACCACTAAGGTCTTGGCTATTTAACCGGTCAATCCTGTGGGTGCCTCAAGCTTCTAACTTAAAGCCTCCAGCCAGGGGCAAAATTCTTAAATACAAGGTGACAAACCTCGGCTTAGGGCCTCACTGAGGGGAGGGCAGCAAGGTGGGACAGGCTGGATCGAAATTATATTATTATTATTATAAGGGGAAATTAAAGCTACAGGCTCAGCTGCGGCGCGGGCTGGCGCGTCGTCGAGCAAGGGTCGGGGGGGGGGGGGGGGAATTACGTCGGGGGCGTCGCGTAGGACCTCGGCGGCGAGGTCGGAACGATGGCGGTCTGTTTTTGTATACTGTACTGGTGGCCCTACTTCTCTCCTGGAGGAAGGTTATGGGGTCATCGGGGTCGGACAGGACATGCCTTGGACGGCGGGTACGACTAATACGGGAGGGGGTATATCGGGCAACCTCGACAACCAGAGGGTTGCGATGTGAGGCCGCGGAGTCGAAGAAACGCTTGGATATGCGCTTCATGAATTGACGGATAGTGGGGACTTTAAGATCGAGATGGAGGATCTCGTTCCGAACGAACCAAGGGGAGCCGGTTGCCCTACGGAGGAACCGGTTTTGGAGGGTCTGCATCCTATGGATGTGGTGGGGTTTCGAGTGTGCGAAAACCACGCTCGCGTAGGTCATGATTGGCCGAATGCACGCTGTGTAAATGCGCAATTTGCACTTGAGTGACAATTTGCTGCGTGCATTCAATAGGGAGTGGAGTCTACCGAGAGCGAAATCGGCGCGAACGCGCCTGCCTTATGTGCTCACCGAAAGAGAGTTTTTGGTCCAGTATGACACCCAAGTATTTGGCTCGCTTCTCCCAAGGGATAGGCTTGCCGAACATGGTGATCGGACACTGATACTATACTAGCATACTAGCTTATATAGGTATGAGTACCAACAAATATTTGCTTCGTTTGGGAAAGGAATCACCATACCGCAGTGCAAAGATCAGTGATCCACTGCCTCATTATACTATCTTTTTATTCTTCAAAGACTAGTTTTTTTATTCTTAAACGTTGTTAAGGCATCATTAAAATAAAATCCTTAAGCGTAACCTTTTTTTCCAGCCATTAAAAACTTTACTCAAATTAAAGAAACGGCATTAAAGAAAAAACATTTCAACAGACATTTTTTTATTCCCGGTATGCCAAAAACGCCTTCACCGCTCTAAAAACTGTTGTAGTAAATTCTTTTGGCCTCTCAAAAGCGGCAAAATGACCGCCAACGTCATAATTAGAGGTGCCCAATAAGTTAGGGTACTTCCAACGGAGAATGAAGTCGGGACTGTGAGCTAAATCGTGCTTGAAACGGAGACCCCAGGTTGGTACTGATGTTGGTATTCTGGAATAGAAAATGCGATGTATGTATTAGATTCGAACGTCTTTAAGAAAGGAGTTTTTTTTTACAAAATCACTGGAGCTGCTCACTGCTCATACAATCACTACATAGTATAAAACAAAGTCGCTTCCCGCTATGTGTCTGTCCCTATATATGCTTAGATCTTTAAAACTTTGCAACGGATTTTGATGTGGTTTTTTTAATAGATAGAATGATTCAAGAGGAAGTTTTATATATATAATACATGCATAATATAGTAGAGAAACTGATTTAAGAGATTTCTAATGTGATGTCGTAAATAAACACATTTTTTTGCGCTTACATTGCAAACGCTGGCTGAACCCTAAGAGATAGATCAAAATAATGTACAACAGTATTGTACACCTTAAAAAGGTATACAAAAAAGTTCTTAATAGTATATGTCTATCTCTTAGAGATAACCCACAATAACCATTTTTTATCATTTACTTTTTACGAGAAATAATGGCTTATTTACGAAGCGATATTAAGCAATACAGCATTAATCCTTATGCAATTAAGTACCTCAAATACATTGTGCATTTATTATAGATCAATATGGCCCTTTAGAGCATGTAATTTAAATGAATATTTTCGAAGATATTACAGATTTAAAATGCAGGGACATAGCGGTTGCGGCGGTACCGGCCGTACCGGCCGGGAGGCCGGCGCGGGCGGCGCGAGAGTAACCTCTAAAGAAAACATGTTTATATATTGTCTAATGACAAAAAAGTTGTGAACGTTGTATATAAAGACATTTTGTAGTATATTTAGTATCAGCATTGCACCCGTGCAAAGCCGGGGCGGGTCGCTAGTAAGAAATAATAAACATTATAGGACATTATTAGGACTCTAGAACTTTAAGAGCTCCGGATAGCATTCGTCGAAAGAAATTGCAATGAGAAATAAAGATTATTTTAAGGAAAACCCTCGGCGACATGAGACCTCGAGGCAGACCCAGAAGAAAATGGCGGGACGAGCTTTGTGCCTACCGACAGGATTGGTCCACACTAGCTCAAGACAGAGTAGAAAGGAGGAGTAGAAAGGAGACAGAGAAGCCTTTGCCCTGCAGTGAGACAAATTGGAAAAAATATATAATTATAAAGAACTTTAGTTAGTCACATTTATCATAGTTAATGTTATTTTTTAAATTACATAAAAAACTTGTAAGTGCTTTCACATCAAAGTGCAACGCTGAAGTTTGAACTCATCCTAATAATGTAATGGATGGAAATTACTATAATTATATTATTTTGGATGTTTTATATTTTTTCTTAGATGATTATAATAATGATTATAGTTACACTCTTATTTTATGTTTGTTTTATATAATATAGTTTTGTATGTAGTTTCTGCAGCTGTTAGTGTACCAATATGAAATATTAAAATAATATTATTATATAATAAATATTAATTATAAAGAGGTAAAATTGTTTGTTTGGGAACCTCTGGAGGTACTGATCCAATTACGAAAACTCTTTCACTGATACAAAGCTATACTAACGCCGAGGATAAAACAAGAAACTTTACGCAGCCGAAGTCACGGACAGAAGCTAGTAAGTATTAAATAAATAAATAACTCAAACATCTCGCTCGACAGTCAACGTCCTGCCCTTTGAGATACCCTTCAACCTTGTTGAAGCCTTCAGAAACGGAACTAATTGACTTTATTACAAACTAATCTTTAAACGTTGACATTCAGAACTCACTTCAGAGTTACGAGAGACACTAGTTTGATCTCGTGTAACGATATGACACGACATAACACAACAGCTGTCATGTCTAAACCCACATCACTGTCGTCTACAGATTCAGGCTATGAGGCAGGCGCTACTGCGTATAATCTACAGTTTTAACTGATAATAATAATATTGTTTACACCGAAAACAAGTTTCTTACAGACTAAAAGATTTATCTTCTTCCTCTGTCGTATCGGCACGAACGACATTTTGTTTTAGAAGTTGTGAATTTTGTTTGTGCAGATCATCATAATCAGCCTATAATGTTCCCACTGCTGGGACACAGGCCACCTCTCGGTGAGAGGGAGCGGGCCGCAATCCACCACGCGAGCTCAGTGCGGGTTGGTAGATGTCACATGTCTTCGAATTTTTGGTTCTAGGACTTGCCGGTTTCCTCACGATGTTTTCCTTCACCGTTTTGAGAGCAGTGGCGATGAAATAATTTACACGAAGTAAAGCGCCTGCCTGGGTTCGAAACTACGACCTACAACTCGTACCTCGTACTCGTAACTCGTGTCGTAGTTCGCGGTCGTCACCACTAGGCCACCACTGCTCTTATGTCTATCTCTCTCTGTGTGCAGATATTTTATTGCAATTAATATTATATACATTAATTATTTCATCACCATTGCTCTCAAATCGGGGAGGGAAACATCGTTAGGAAACTGGCCTCTCACAGAGAGGATAACTGTCTATCAGCAGAGAGAGCATTCATTATCGGCTGATTATGATGTTGATTAACTGCACGAAAGTTTTTACTGATCAGCACCCTAAGTGCGTACACTTTCACACACTTTCAAACACAATCTTAATCATTTTGAAGGATATTGCTAATCAATTGCTTCATATGTTTGAAAAATATATCTGCTCAACAACGTAAATAACGCAATGAATGTTGTTGAATTGTCAAAATGAAAGCCATTGCTACTGTTAGGCCCGTATTAATAAACGTTCCTCAGCCCAAGAGGTCGCACTTGATGACAACCTTGAGATCATGACCGTATTAATAAACATAATAATTTGTGTACTTAAGTTACGGCTTGGGTTTACGTTATCAGCCGAGTGATGGACTGATTAATAAACGGAACTCTACACTTAAGTATACAATAGGTGTGTGTACTCGAGATGCGTAAACCTGAGTGTAGGCAGTCCGTGACTTAAGGTCGTGATTAGTAGCGCGAAACATGGAGTTTAAAAATATTTTGGGTGAAATTAATTATTACGATGAAATAGAGTACCTACTATGACGATATTTTATGACCGGTTTTATGCTACAGCATCATTTCAGGTAGGTACCTATCTACCTATGTAAATATTTTAAATACATTTATCATAAGTATAATAAAATTTATTTAATTACTATTTATAGGTATAACACAAAGCCATTAAGTCCACAAATGTATTTCTTTAGTTGTATAAAGTTTAATAAATAAATAAACCTTAAAAGTAGTAGGTACCATAAAAATCCAATTAATCTTATTTTAAAACCCAATATATTTAAGTGAAAATGTAATCTAATAAATTCATATTTTAGCTTGTTTATGGTGATCTAATACATTTATCACAACACAAAGCATAAAAAAAAAAAAAAAAATGTTTTATTTATTGGGAAATAAAAACACATTTTTTTTACAATTTAAGACTTTCTTGGGTAGAAAACAACTTTATAACGTGATACTGCGCTATCCATTAAAGTTTTAACAAAATACAAGTATTTCAATAAATCTTACAACATAAAATAATGAAATGTCATGCATGTCATTCTAAACTTCGGTCAATGTGACGTAATCGTTCACGAAATCAAGCCATCAAGTACAGCGCATTGAAGAGCTGATCTTGGTAACTGAGATACTGTATTCATGTGTTTATTAATTAGCAATGATCTTGAGATGCTGATATCGTAATAATGGCGTATCAAATGATTGCGCACTTGGGCACGTCATTGAGGAACGTTTATTAATACGGGCCTTAGTGTGTTACGCAATTACCCCGCTGAACCCTTGCATACAACAGACAAGACTATGATAATTAATGTACTTGGGATGCATTACAATAGCAATTACGAGTGGCGTATATAATTGGGCAGTCTATCCCGGTACCACCTTCCTGATTGGCTAATATTTTGACCACAGCATGAACTATTCTCATCGTGCCATTACGTTTTTGTTAAGGACCTGGTACTTGTTGACAGATGTCTCATACCTATAAACACTTTCATATGAAACCACTATAAAAGCCAATTCATTTTAAAAGAGTAACCGTGGGGTTTCGTGCCGTCTCTTCTCCATAAGAATCGACCAACTGAACCGTGCACCTAGCTTCTGACGTTTCAGTGCGCAAGTATAGTAGCCGCACGCATGCGGCATCTTTTGGCGTGTGGCTAAAATTGGAACTAACTCCGCCATCTTGTTTTGTCAATACATTTCATGTTTACCAACAGTGATGCTTACCAGTCAACGTTATTCGAGCGCCAAAAGTTCCTTGTTGCAGTGTAGTGTGTTGTGAAATAAAATAATTTCAGTTTAGAGGTACTTACAGAGCAAAAGTCCTCTCCACATCCCCATCCACAAAATACTCCTTATAAATCCTCATGGAACTAGTAATACTTCCACTGATCCAGTACAGCATTATGTTGTCCAGGAGTTTGTCATAAGAGTAGTATTTGTCCAGACCACCTTCTGGGTCAAGTTTGTTGGCAGGATCCGTCAGGATCATGAATCTATCCAGAATGTAGTTGGCGAGTCCTACTGGAGAATCTTCGAGAGCGATTCCTGAAATCAAGGTATGAATAGAAAATTAGGATCAAGCAGAAAATATTGCAAAAGGTTGTTAAAATTCTAAACCATAACAATTTATTGTCAGTCTGTTTCATGATCTCTGGATACGTTCTGGTTATATTAACTAACAGATAGTAATTAATAATTATCTTGGGGATAACAGAAGTCAATCGACTGGGAATTTTAAAACAGGCCCAAGGTTACACCACAAATCGCTGAGTACATTTATTCATTTACTAAACAATTTTTTAAACTCTTTCTATTTCTGTCAATAATTTGAAATTATTACAGACAGCGTCATGTTTTAAATTGGTTAAAAGATAAAGTGATTTGATATTCAAGCAGGCTTTGAAAACATAATTCTCAGAATTCCTTGAAAATACGTAATCGAAACTAGAATCCAAATAGCACTTTAACGCTATTGCGTTAAAGTGCTATTTGGATTCTACTTTCGATTCTCTATCTATCTCACTATAAATAACAGAATCTAATACCAGCACAATATAGTCCAAAAAAACCCACTGACGATGAATTTATAGCACCTACTTAGAAAACTGAGAACAATGGTCAATTTAAGGCTGTTTCATTTCACATTTTTTTCCTCTTCATTCTTTTCATTTTCCTCTCCCAAACTTTAGTACGCTTTGTCCTGCCTACTTTAGTATGTATAACTGTGGGTCAGCTGTTCTTATTAAATTAGCCGTGAAATATTGCATCCATAGTTATTATGTTTTCTTGGTCCGAGTGAGCCAATTTTGACAACTATAAATAAACACTTATTATATCATTGGTTGGTTATAGATCCACCACGAAGAAAAACACAGTAGTACATATTCTAAGGCCTACAAAACCTCGCTCAAGTCAAGAATTACTTAAAACTAGTTTTAAGCCATTTGATTGGTTCTGTAATACGGGCCGAAGGTTTTGAAGGACCCCTAGAGCCTGTTTATCAGTCTCTGGATAAGCACTATACACCAGATAATAATCTGCCAGACTAGTTTACCGGAGTTATCTGAAGGTGGTGAAACTGGTCAGAAGTTACCTTTAATTGCACCTATAACTATATACATAAGCAACAAAAATGGTTCTTTACTAAATACTTTTCACAAGAAAATAAATAAATAAAAAATACATACCAATTGAATCCGGCTTAGTCCCCTGCAAATGCATAAACCCGAACTCCTCCAAATAAAACTTAATCTTATCAACCAACGGATACATGCGATCTTCACACCCATTGGTCACAAACGTTGGCCAAACAGATCCCAACAGCACAGTCAATTGCGAATACTTGGACAAGTTAACAGGGAAGTTGGTGTGGAAGCCAACCACTTCTTCAGGGAACATAGTGGCCATATGAGAGCCAATGATGTGGCCAAAGTTGCCACCTTGGACGTAGTAGTGTTTGTGGCCAAGCTTTTGCATTAAGTTCCTCATTATTATTGCTATTTGATGCGGAGACAATCCTGGACGAACTGGTGCCTGAACATAAAGGTTCTTGTTAGATCGTTGACCCGAAAACGTTGGACTGTTTCTTCTTACCAAGTTAATCAAACCTTTTATTTTTACCATAAACTTAAAAGTTTATGGTAAAGATAAAAGGAAATAAATAACAGAAAGGGTTCGGTTAAAAAGTACAAGGTAGCAAAGAAAATTCGAAACACTAATATTATTTTGGACTCAGTCAAAGTTTCACATTTCACGCTACGGCGTCAATGCCGTCATATCCTATCCTAGCCGTCCTCAAGCAGGTGGACAGATCCAAATACCTGGATAGTACCTTAACAAGCAAAGATGACCTGGACCCGGATTTTCCTGCTCCAGCAGTGTTTGGCAGACTACGGGAGAAGGTATTCCCTCGCACGACCTCAAACTACAAACGAAGGTCAACGTGTACATGGCCATCGTCTTGCCAAACGTTCTGTACTCCTCTGAGATGTGGTGTATATAAATAGGAGGCACATACGCACATTAGACTGATTCCACCTTAAGTGCCTCCATTATATCTTAAACATCCAATGGTCCGACCGCGTTAGAAATATGGATGTCCAGCGAAAGGCTGGAATCTGAATCTGAAAAAAGGTCTGCGGAATCGAGATATATCTAATGCGCCGTCAGCTGTTGCTGGTCTGGACATGTTGTGAGGATGCCTGACGAGAGCATAGCTAAGCGCATCTTCTTTTCTGAAGTCAAGGAAGGCTAGCGGAAACAAGGTGCCAAGTGCCTCAGATACAAAGACGTTCAGAAAAGACATATGAAGAGATGCAATATAAATCCCTCTTGTTGTGAGGGGTTGGCAAAGGATAGAACTGTTTGGAGGCGTTTGGTAAAACAAAATGCTTATGACTTTGAAGACCAGCGGAGGAGAGATCTCGACAGCAGGCGAGATCACGTCAAGAGTAAACTACCCTGCGACATATAATATCATAACCACAATGGCATTATAATATGTCCGCACTATGCACTTACCTTTACAGGAAAGATAGGTTACATTAGTCACAGCACAGCATACGTCCGTAACCTATGGTTGTCGGAAACAAAAACAGTTACCTTAGCCGAAATCGGCGTGGGATGAATTATACTATCCAAACAGTAACTTTACTTTTTATAGAATATTTAAATAGATCTCATAAAAAAATAAAAAAAATACTTTAGCGTTTTGTCTCAGGCTTCGATACTAATTAACTCGCTCACTCACTGTAAGTGTACGGTGAACTACGAAAATCAAACTGCGATGAAATAAAGAAACTTTAAAAATCACTGATACCACTGATGTGCAGTATCTGTAGCGTGGTGTTTACAGTAAAATTGACAAAATACGATTATACTTACGTCAGAAAACCCAAATCCAGGTAAACTTGGTACAATAACCTCGAACACAAAGTTGTATCCCGGTCTTTCTGTGGTCAATAATGGTATAGCTTCATAAAACTCTCTGACAGACCCTGGCCAGCCATGAAGAAGTATTAAAGGAAGAACCTGGGGATAAAAACAGCAGCAAATTAAAAACCTCCTTGTTTGTTCAATCAAACTACAAACATGAAATTATTATGTATAGTCTAGTCAAAATGTTTTTTTAATTGCTTAAATCCTGATTTACACGATGAGACTTAATTGCCTGTGACATACCATAAGTTGAAGCAACAATAAAAGTTGCACCGTCTAAACAGTATTTAGACGGTGCAAGTCATTATTTTGTTGCTTTAACATGCCATAGGCAAGAAACTTGCATCGTGTTAATGGGGCTTACAGTTGAATGTCACTTGCACGTCATAAAAGTTAAAGTTTATTTCCGCATGTGACGGTTAGATTACTTTCGACCTTAAACTACAGTCTCCTAGAAGAGCGGGGGCTGTCACACAACATCTGCAATTTCCCAGGAAATGACGTCACTGAATCTTTATTTATTATGGTAAGTTGGTTTGTTTTACTAGAGAACGTTGTTTGACATCGTAAAGTCAAACCCCGTCGCCATAATTTTCATGACAGCTGTCACTGTGGCAGTTATGTGGCGGCCACCGATCTTCTAGGAAACCGTAACTTTAGTGAAGTTTCAATTCACTGGGACTTTTTGTCAAAAGTGGTAATGCAAAGCAATTACGATGTCGACAGCACCCGAGTGGTAATATGACACATTAAGCTTTAGAAAGAGACGATCAGATGTGAGTGACAGAGATGACGCTCTCCTAAGTAAAAACTCGTTGTGTCATATTAACTAGCAGACCAATTCGTGTTTTTAAGAACGTTCGCATTCAAATCAAAGTCACAATCTGTTACCAATACCTCTAGTTGGCATGTATTTAATAGAACATCTAATAATTCGCAGTTTGCGCACCTAAAAATGTTATTGAACACTCTAATATAATGATTGCACCCCTTTTTGTGAACCTCAAGTCGTTTATATTTTGACGTCCTAAAAATACTAAATAGCCAAGTAGTAGAACTGGGACCAACTTGGATGTGGTTGATCACAATGATCACAGCACAGTACCTACTAACCTTTTTATTTTTATTAACGGGTTGGAAATCCTCATAGATGTCCTCCGCCCTGGGGTGTACGGAGGGGTCTGTGCAGAGTTCTACTAACTAAAACCACACCGTGTTCCCTCGCACACTTGCACCGGGGGCTACGGGGGCACTTAAGCACTCTTCAACGCAACCCCCGACTGGTGCCAGCCCGCCTCTGCGGGCCGCGTCTGGTCAAGCGGGGGGAGTGAGGTGTTTGACTCCCCCCGCGACGTCTAAGAGAGGCGCGCGTGGAACATTACGCGCCGCCATCTCGGGTCTTATATGATAGGGAGCGGCGGATGTCACCGAGTCCGCCGTCCCTGGACCCATTTAGGGGGGCCGGAAGAGGGCATTATCTGCCCTCTGCCGACGCCCGGTAAGCCTGCTGCGGGCCAGGAGAGCACACAATATCTCCCTCTCCCTTTCCGATGCCTCCTTCTGCGACATGACAATTTCGCAGAAAGCACAGTACTAACCTAACGTAACCTATTTGTTCGCGATGCCCTAGCATAATAACTGCGATCAAATATGAGAAAAAGCCAGAAAGTTAAACAGAGGCTCAAAGTTTTTAGAGGTTCATTAATTTTAAAATGTGTCCACCATTATTAGCTCAATATTTTTTTAGATGTTATGTTAATTATTTCCCGTTTTTAAATACGGGAATTAGCCTGTAGGTGCTGGAGAATGTTGACTAGTGATTTACAATAGAACCAATGCTCTTCAGATACAAATAGACTTTTTGAAATTCAAAGGATATAGTGTATATTCTGAACTACATTTAGCGGTGATGCACTGAACTGTGGATGAAGATAAAACGCGCGTCGGAACGCAACATTTATACCTATTTCTCTATAGGACTTTTTGCTATTAGGGGAGTAGTATTATATGAAGTACTCAAGCTACATACACGAGCGTGTTAATTTCGATGGATAATATAGACTTATTAACAAAGAAATTACCTAAATAAAGTTGGAATTAAAATATATTATTTTAGCAATGTTTTGTTAGTTGAAGGTCGCGAGAATCCGCTGAATTCGGGAAGATCGGCTACCATTCGTTGTGCCGATGCTGTGAGGAGGCTTGGGACTTGGGAGCTATGTTTATGCAGTGGATATAGTCGTAAACATAGACACAGACTGGGAAATGTTTATGATTTAGCCAATTTGATTCTAGCTAATTAGTCCCCAATTAGTTCATTCAAAAAACAAAATGAACGCCATCACTATCCTAGTCACCTATCCATTCTACAACACCCAATTTTTACTTCTATTGAAAAATATTTAAAAATTCGTATATCCCGTTGCCAATCTCAAACTCCCAATATTTTTCAGTAACTGAGCGACACATGTAATCAGTTTTACCTGGTTCCAATCCAACTGGATACCGTAGAGCGTGCGATTGAACCGACTAAAATCGTTAGCCTTCTACTAGCTCTCATTGAACGAAGTAATGTGGAAACTGGAAACTATCTTTAAAAATTCTGAACGAGTAACCGGATCAAAACGTAATCCTAGATTTGAAATTGAATTGGAAGTTTCAAGTTTCTAAAGGTACATAGAAAACGTGATGATATTTTTTCTTATTGCCTTTTTAATGTCAAAGTCTAAGTCATTTATGAAATAAAATTATTTACTGAGGTTTAGCCCGTAAAACTAATTAAAAGTCTCTCTGAAACGTCAAAATTTACATGAAAATAGATTTGATTCTAGTTGCCCTTTCCCCCTTCCAAAAGATAATTACTAACTAACTTACCGTAACTTTGGAGTTAAAGTTACTCTTTTAAAATGTTTTACCACATTTTGTAATGTTTTCAAATGGTTGAAAAGAAAAACATTTCGCCTTCGTTATTATGAAAGAATTGTACTCGAAAACATATTTTGACGAATAAAAATGTGGCGTAATTTGTATTGCCCATTTCTCGAGGAAACTGCTTCTTCAATTTGAGTAGACTCATTTTGCAGCAAGTGTGCAGCATTATTGTAGTACTTATTGTATGAAAATGAATGCACCGTGCTTTTACACTTATCTGATCCCACCCATGGTCTAAAAAACAAGGTCTGGCATTCCGGGAGTGACACATGCTTACGTCACTATCCAGTTGCCAGTTTATTGCAACAAAACATGAATTATGGAAACATTTTCAGTCACTATTCTTTTTAAAAATATTGTAAAACCATATAAATTGTCGTTTTATTTTTCTTATCAAACAAAACAATTCAATTTAAGCAAAACCAACGTAATTTTTAGTTAAAACCTCTTTGTTTTATCGGATTCGCACAAGTAATAAAGGCGATTGGGGAGTTATTATTACACACTACTGGTAACATAGCGGTGACGTAAGCTTGTGTCACCCCCGTGACCGGAATGCTATACCTGGCGAAGTATTAGGTTGGGGTAAAAGTCTTTTCGTATTATATAGTATGTATGAACTTGTAATAACATCTCCTTGGCTGCTATTTGTATCTGGCTGGTTTTGGTATCATTGAAAGTTTAAATTTTAAAGAACATAATTCCAAATTCAAATTAGAAAAATGTGTGATTTTCATTTGTTTTTCGTACTGTCAAGATGAGTGAATCTAATCAAGAAATTCGATACATTTTAAAATTTTACTACAATAAAGGTAAAAATGCAACGCAAGCCGCGAAAAAAAATTGCGATGTTTATGGACCTAGTGCAGTATCTGTGAGAGTAGCACAAATTTGGTTTAAGCGTTTTCAATCCGGAAATGTTGATGTCAAAGATGCACGTCGCTCTGGTCGCCCTATTACGGATAAAATGGATGCCATTTTTGAAAAAGTGGAGCATGATCATATCAGTAGTAACGACGTAGCTGAAGAACTGGGAATTGACCACAAAACAGTTTTAGCACATTTGAAAAAAACTGGGTACAAAAAAAACTCGATATTTGGGTACCTCACGAGCTCACTGAAAGAAACCTAATGAACCGTGTACTCATTTGTGATTCTTTATTACGACGTAATGAAACCGAACCATTTTTGAAGAAGCTGATAACTGGTGATGAAAAGTGGATCGCGTACGACAAGAACGTGCAAAAAAGGTCGTGGTCAAAGGCCGGTCAGGCTTCACAGACTGTGGCGAAACCCGGGTTAACTCGCAACAAGGTGATGCTGTGTGTGTGGTGGGATTGGAAGGGCATTATTCATTATGAGCTGTTACCACCAGGCAGGACCATCGATTCTGAACTCTACTGCGAGCAACTGATGAGATTAAAGCAAGAAATTGAGAGAAAGCGGCCGGAATTAATCAACAGAAGGGGTGTCGTTTTTCATCATGATAACGCTAGACCTCACACATCTTTAGCCACTCAGCAAAAATTAAGAGTTTGGCTAGGAGGTGTTAATGCATCCGCCGTATAGTCCTGACCTTGCACCTTCAGATTTCCACCTGTTTCGGTCTCTTCAGAATTCTTTAGGCAGTGTCAGATTAACATCACGAGAGGACTGCCAAAACCACTTATCGCGGTATTTTGATCAGAAGTCCCAAAATTTCTATAGCAATGGGATCATGTCCCTACCTACAAGCTGGCAAAAAGTTATCGAACAAAATGGTACCTACATACTTTAGTTAAATGTAAATATTTTTTTTTTCTTTTTTTTGAATTTTCTTAAAATATGCGAAGAAACTTTTCCCCAACCTATTATATTATTATACCATGATTTTTTCCACCCTAATTATTTCTAAATTTACAAATGCCTATAAAAAAAATTAAGGGGTTTTGCAATTCTCAGTGTAAACGTGGGAATCCATAGGTGTAGATGGATCGTTGAAGGACTTCCACTGCTGGGAACAGGCAACCAAAGCATCGCTGCAATGACTCCTGGACTATCCACATCCAGAGGATTACGACAACGTTTACAAGGTCTTCAGTTCACCTTTTAAGTAGCCTAACCACGCTACCCCTTCCAGTACGCGGTCACTGGTAAAGAAGTTTTACAATAATTGCCGATCTATTCGAAAAATATTCACCGTAAAAACTTGTATGTGCTTGAAGTGACCTGTCATTATTGTAAATCCCAAGGATCAAGTGAAAGACAGCTCACATAAAACTTACTTCACCTGATTTTTCATGGTAAGATTTTTCAGAATAAATGATAATGATAAATGATTTTATTTCTGTAAGTAGGATTGTACAAACACTTTTACACGTCAATCATATTTTTTTAACTAGATGAGGTCGGCATTTCCTCTCTGACTACTCTGAGAAGAAAGGCCGAAACAAACTCAGAGGTCACAGTCTCTTTTAAAGTCCAGACACAATCTTGGTCAGATCATGTGAAGACCATGTAGATGTGTCTGAAATGGTCTTTTGAGGAAAAACCACACGGAATTAGTGGACCTGTCCAGTCAGTGTACTCATTTGTCACTAATCGTGGAGCTCAACTCAGAACTTAAGAAGCTCAACCGCTCGACGAACAATACCAAAGAAAGGACAATTGGGTAGGCCGCATAAAGCACTCAAACTGCTAGATAATAAAAACTACCTGAGAAAGTGAAAAAATAATAGTGACCGAGATAGTCCTCACATTCATAATAATTAAATAATAATACCATACTTCACAAAGTAAATTTTCGTCACATTGTATATTGTAATCCAAAAATATTGTCAATCCCAAGCATCACTTCACCTGATTTTTCATGGTAAGATTTTTCAGAATAGACCAGCTCATTTCTAAATATTCGATTATGACTTACCATAACATTCACATCAACTTTCGGTTTGACATGAATATAATGAATATCTAATCCTTGAATATTCGTCCTATATTGTTCAAACTGGTTGAAGAATCGCTCTCTTTCTGGGAAACTGTATTTGAAGATCCAATAGTTGAATATCTTAGAGAAGGCATCTGAATGTATTCCGTAAGTCCAGGCTGTGTCTTCGAAACTTTTCTTCTTGTCGGGAACCCGTCTGTACATCTCGAAGAGCCAACGAATTTCTGAATTCATCTAGAATGAATGAATGACAACGGGATCAATTATTATGGTATTTCAGAAATATTCATATGAAATGGTGGCACCCCATTGTAATACAAACTTGTAACATGGATTAAGCATAAAATTCTACACTATCCCGCTTTGAAAATTTTCGTCAGTTATTTAAAAAAATATGCTATTTCATACAAAACTGCGATATCAATTTTTTTGCATAACCCAGGAAGCTTTTCAACGCTGGTGGGGTCTAGAAATGTTTACTAAATCCTTGGTAAAAGTTTTCGTCACGATGTCCCTTCAACCGTGTATGAACAAAGAAACAATGTCCCTACAACCGTGTATGAACAAAGAAACGATGTCGTTCAACCGTGTATGAACAAAAAAACGATGTCGCTTCAACCGTGTATGAACAAAGAAAAGAAAGAAAATTTGCCATTGTTGGTCTAGTGTTAGCAAGTGCGACTGCTGAGCGTGTGGATACTTGGATTTGATATCCGGGTAGGGCAAAGCAGTATTGGGTTTTCCATCAGGAATTTCTCAGAAACAGCTCAGAGGCTGGATTTTTGCCTGGTAAACGGCAATATGTTTGCTTCTTATCACATGGACTTAAAAAAATACTGATAAATTTCGGTGTATTATTAATCAACTCTGTCTACCTATTCGGGGAACACCAGGCGTATTGTAATTAAATTATTTTTAATACAAAGGTAGCTGAAGAAGCACGATGAAAGTTATTCTAGGAACTATGAAAGTAAGCAGGCTATCATAATATAATTTCAATTTTCAATTTTCCGGTGTACCGTGTCAGTATTATTTTGTTTTCCATCCTTATAATGTTAAAACGATCATAATATTTTTAATAAAACTTTGCAGTCTGTCCGTCTTTATGTCACAGTTTTTTTTTTAGTGACTAATTTGTAGTGAGAGAAGGTATGACTAGGAAAAAAAAAACTGAGATCAGGGCTTAAAGACATGTGTGGAAAAAAAAGTCGTGCTTAGCCGACCCCAAAAAAAAATGCGATACGGGCAGGAAGACACTAATGCTTTAGTCATGAACTGTAATTATGGATTGTGAACGAGGTTAAATATTATTAAGCGACTAGCTGCGCCCCGCGGTTTCACCGACGTAAGTTTCGATTCTGTGGGAATATCGGAATAAAAAGTAACAGCTATAGGTAACAGCTATATACACCATCAAGTTTCATCGCAAACAGTTCATTAGTTTTTGCGTGAAGAAGTAACAAACATACTAAGTACATACTTACGAGTACTAACACAAACTCACAATTGGAGTAGGATTTGATTAATAGATACACAGTAATAAAATCATTCACAGCTAATATTTTATTTACCTATACATAATTATTGGATGGAGGAAACAAAAATAGAAAAACATAACGAAGCGATACTTACAGATTCTGCAAACACAATCCGATACGGTCTAATTGATGTATCTTGAGGTACCGTAGAATTCGGTCCCCACCATATATTCAAATCTAGTTCAGGCATTTCTGGTACTGTCATAAAATCTTTGTACACATTGTAAGCAAATATGGATATGCCTGTTAATGCTAGAATTGAAATAAGTGCTGCTAGCTGAAAAAAATATTAGAGAAAATTATAATTTTGTGGTTGAAGTGATAGTGTATAAAGCCACATTTACACAAAGCAAGTTTCTCGCCTGTGGCATACAATAAAATTGAAGCAACAAATGACTTGTCTCGTCTTAACACTGTGTAGACGGTGCAACTTTTATTTTTGCTTCAACTTATGGTATGCTACAGGCAATTACATCGTACCGTGTAAATCAGGCTTATAAAGTTTAAAAAGTTGGTACTGAAACTGACAAGGAAAGTGCAATAAGTAGATATGTTACTTGTTGTTACTTGATAAGTCTGTCTCGTCGATTTGATAGGAATGGAAAAAAATATTGATGATGAAAGTAAATTTATTTTTAAACGGACTTAGTTTTTGGTGTACACACGGCTACATATCAAGCCACACATTTCCAGTATAAGCTCATCTCGCATTGTATAGGATTTCCGTACAATGAGAGGTCAGCTACAATGATACAATGATAGACTTATAAAGTCATAATTTAAGTACTCGAGACTTCAAATTTTATTTGTATTTATTTCTTACTATTACATCTCTCAACAGATACCTGCTTATATTTTATATTAAAGCTATTAGATTATCTCAAAATTTTATTTGTATTTATTTATTATTATTATAACTCTCAACAGATACCTGTTTATATTTTATATTAAAGCTATTAGATTATCTCAAAATTTGATTTGTCTTTATTTATTATTATTACACCTCTCAACTGATACCTGTTTATATTTTATATTAAAGCTATTAGATGATCTCAAAAAAAAACTACATCATTGTTTTAGTTTAGTAGTTTGATATGTAATGTTATATAGTTAACAAATGTTTCCTCTCTCCTAACTCACTTATTTTGCTGTGCCGGACAGGGTCCATATGATCTTATTGTAAGTTTACCACCTAAGAATACCTTCATATGGAATGCAATAAAAGTATTGAGTATATATAGCTTGATATGTAGCCGTGTGTACAAGACTCACTGAAAGGTATTTTTCCGGAGTCTGATAAACTACCTTAGTTATCGTTTTATAAAAATGACAAAAAAATCTGCACTGAAAGCTGCTGATAACATTATCATATTCATTGATAACCACATTAAAAAATTATTACCACATTAAGAAATTCATATACTATTATCATCAAGTTCCACAACAATTTAGAAATAAAGCGCTTACACAAAACATTATGTTCCAAGCAAGTTGTATGTTGAGAATGAAGCACTAAAATTAAACAACCCGTTAAAATTAATGTCTATTAATGTCTATTTGTGTATACCTTAGTTTTAAAATTAACATTTCTGTTATTCATTTAATTTTGTTTTAAATTGTCAGTTATTACTATAATTACTTATACCTACATAATTATTATAAAACAAATCATGAGCAATGTTTTAATGAATCGTACTCACATTCAAATTGCTACTTTCCTTAACTTCTTTCTTTCTACCATCTACCTTTTCCAACTCTTTCTTTTTTACTTTTTTACCCATTTTGTGTCTATCACTACTAACGATTTAAATGATACTAAACAACATCGCCATGTAATCTTATCTTATCAGCATTAAGTTATCAATAACAGGATGATGTGGTAATCTGTTTACATAACTTTTAATCGTTTGATAATAAAAAATGTAGAACACTGATTGGTTTTTAATTCAAGATTTGAAATATTTTTTCATTTAAATGAATAGTTTACCTATGACGTGGGGTCGCTTGGTAACAAAATGTCATTATTAGGTAGGTATATTTAATAAATCAAATTCCTAATAATTTCTACATTTATATCTGTTATTTTGGTGTCCATAATGAAGATTATTATATTCTATTCCTAAAACTCACTCTTTCTAAATTAACTAAATTACCTTGGACCCTATCAGGCAATGGTTAAAACTACGTACATACTTAATTGAGTAAAAACGCGCACGCTTCACCACTTTCTAGTATTCGAGTTACATCTGAATTTTTTTACTTACTTAAATATATATATGATTCATTCCAATCGCATTTCATAGCTTTTCTAAAAACCAGTTCGAACACCAAAAGTATCAAAATAAACCCAAAAGAAATACTTCTCAGAAATAAAATTCTCGAACACTTACAAAATTGATAACATTCCGTGGCGGTCCAGTCAACATTAGTTTAAAAGCAAGATATATTCCCAACACATACGTGGTTTTATATCGGGAGTGCAGTTTCTGGGTCATTCGATTCATGTGGCGAAGTGCACTGCCTTCAAAGGTGTAGAGACACCATGTAGAGTGGTTTAGGAGGATAATTAGACGCTTTCTGAAGGCTGTAGTATAAAGCGGCCTCATGTGTGAGCTATGTTTTTTAAAATGAGGTTTCTAATTCCTGAGAGATGATGGTTTATTCAATTATTTTACGTTGCTAAGCGAAATATAAAAACTTTGAATGTTTTTGGAGTAAATTAAATAAATTGAACATTATTGGTAGGTACGCGCACTGTCTGGCTGCCCAAAATGCGCTGGTCGTATTTAAGTAGGTATTATCATTAAATGCCCTTCTTATTGAATATCTGGGAAGTATAATTAGAAAACTCCTCGTTATTCTGAACTATCAGTGATGCTGTGTGTTTTGCAGTCGCTACGTAGTTAGTGGTAATACCTACTTGTACTTCAAAACCATCCCTTATTGCAACGATATGAAGGCGTTATCAATGCCAAATTGCTACCACTGATGTCCGGTTGACTGTACCTACAATTCGGTTTATGTAAAGTTGAATGGCCAATAAGATGCACAAACAAATTTTAAAACCAATTTGGCTACATGAGATTGAAGACTGAAGTTAGTAAATTCAATTCAAAAATTTGATTCAATCGTGTAATTTTGTACGAAAAATCTTGTCACAAAAGATAGTCCAAGTATTTATTATCTTTAAGGGGGATGCGCCAAGGTAGCCCGTGAAATTTAAATTTTCTTACGTTTTTTGCAATTTTCAGGTCAGTATCAGGTTGTATGGTGATCAAAATATGATTCGCGACCGTATCAAATATGGCTTTACAGAATTATAATCATTAGAATCAGCAATACAACTCCAAATCAAATTGCAAAAAAACGTAAGAAAATTTGAATTTCGCGGGCTACCCTGAAGGTTCCGCCGTCAAGGTGACTAATAATAATAATAATATAACTAGCAACACCACCGTGTCAACAAAACGTCTCATTTTCAATATTTTTATTTAAAACAATGAATGTGATTCTGACCCATTTTTACCATAGTTTTTCTTTATAAATCAAAACCTTATCATCTACATCATCGATACACCAAAGAAGAGACCATATTACTCAAAAATTAAATAAAATAAATCAAAAACTACTGATTTGGAGGTGACGTGACAGTTGTCACCTCCAAACAACAATGAAAAAAATATTAAGAAAATGAAATGATGTTGACAAGATCTGCTAAAAGACGAGCACACCCACCACCTCCGGACTCTTCGCTCAGCTCCGCCTCGCCGCCGCCGGTATCCAGCCCAATTGTGAGCGCTGTGACGACACCGGCCGCGGTAGTTGCGTCGAGCTCGAGCGACGAGTATTTCTCCCCGCCCACGACGCCACCACCTGCTCGTCGACGTGGAGGACACCGGCCGCCGGACGGCTTAGGACCTCGAGGCCCACCGGCCTCTGATAGGGTCCCAGCTCCCGGTGGAAGTGTGCAGCGCATGAGATGGACACGATCCATCAATGAAAATGTTATGCGCTCATACTATGGGGCTACAGAGGGGGGAAACAATCTGACCGCGTACCGTGTTCGGATGCTCTCTCTTTTTCAGGTGCTTGAGCCAGCTGTCAACGTTTCAGCACAACGACTGTCGGATCAGGTGCGGGTCATCCAACGTAATCATATGTTGGATGATACTGTACTTGATCGCCTGCGAAATGAAATGCAGAGTAGTCATGTCATCGCCCCCCCGTCGCAGACTGTTATAGTACTACCACAGTGTAACACAACTCAAGCAGACGAGGAGAGTGATGATAGGGCTACAAACGTAAGTACCCAGTGCAATAAGGAATTGAGGAGTGCTTTGGAAGATGCGATTCAAGAATATCGCTTCATATCGCCCGAACTTACACCACGCTTACCCCGTTTACCCATGCATAATAAAAATAGGGCGCTGGTGGCGGCGAGTGGAGCGATACACTCAGAATCCCACCTTCCAGCGCGCGAAAGGTGGGTTTATAGGGATTGGGAGCGATCGGATCAAGGTGTAGCTGACACGTACCTACCAGATGATGATGCCATGTGTTCTTTCTGGCGCAATATCTGGTCGGTGCCTGTCAGCCACTCCGAAGGTGATTGAACTCGGGAAGTCGAGCGAGCCTGCGAACCATTACCAGAAATGGGGGCTATTACTATCTGCCCCCAAGACGTGACTCGTGCAGTCCGTCCGTTGCCTAACTGGAAGTCTCCAGGGCCGGACGGACTGCACAACTTTTAGATAAAATGGTTTTTAAGGTCACACGCTCGCTTGGCGACTCAGTTCCAGGTTGCTTTAGAGTCTGGTTTGCTACCCCAGTTCCTAACGACAGGAGTTACCCACCTGCTCCATAAATCAGGTAGCACCGCGGAACCCAAAAATTATAGACCGATCACGTGTTTACCAACGGTCTATAAAGTTCTTACATTCATTTTGAGAGCTAAAATTAACAAACATAGAGACACCAACTCCATCATGTCTGCCTCTCAAAATGGATGTAAGAACGAATCCCGCGGTACTAAGGAGCTACTCCTCATTGATATGACCATTAGCCAACAGGTTCGTCGTTCCCGACAGGATCTGTCGACATGTTGGATAGATTACAAGAAGGCCTATGACTCAGTGCCACATACATGGCTCATGAGGGTGCTGGAGTTGTATAAAATAGATGCAACTCTGCGCACCTTCCTGATGTCGTGTATGGGGCAATGGAGGACGGTCCTTCGCTATCCAGCATGTCGAAATACCCAGAGGAATAGCGAGCCGATAAGGATTAAGCGAGGCATATTTCAGGGTGATAGTTTGAGTCCGCTTTGGTTTTGCTTAGCCTTGAATCCTCTAAGCACACTGCTGGAGGATTCAGGTCTAGGCTATCGGTTGAGGAGAGGTGATCGGGTTATATCTCACCTCCTCTACATGGATGACCTCAAACTTTTTGCCCCCAACAATTTGCAACTGATAGAGCTACTGAATGTAACAAACTTTCAGTAGCGCCATCAGGATGGAATTTGGTGTGGACAAATGTGCGGTCATGCATGTAAAGCGAGGGGAGATTGTGGAATCCGTGGGAACCCAACTCTCGGATTCCATGAACCTTAGAGCCCTCTCGGCATCCGAAACATATAAGTATTTGGGTAAGTCGGAAGCGCTGGGCGTCAATAATACTGACATGAAGCAATCGTTGAAGGAGCGCTTCTTTGGCCGCCTGAAGAAAGTATTTAATAGTCTTCTATCAGGTGGAAACAAGGTGCACGCCTTCAACGGTTGGGTCATGCCGGTTCTGATGTACTCTTTCGGCGTACTCAAATGGACTCAGACCGAACTCGACACACTGGATAGGAGGGTCCGGACGCTGCTGACTGCAAATCACATGCATCACCCACGGTCATCGGTAATGAGGCTGTATATTCCGCGAAAGTGTGGAGGTCGAGGCTTTTTAACTGCTAAGGCCCTCCACAAGCGCGAGATATGCAGTCTCAGGGAATATTTCCTAGAAACCGACGTGGGGATGCATCGAGATGTGGTCGCGGTGGACAAGGGCCTCACCCCGCTGTCCTTGGCTAAAGAGAACTGGCGCAAACCAGTAGTGCTTGACACTAATGATCGCATGGAGGTATGGCAGAGTAAGGAGCTTCACGGACGCTTTTTCCGGGCCCTACATGGACCCGATGTAGATCTACAAGCATCCGTAGCCTGGCTACGTTTCGGAGACCTCTTTGGGGAAACAGAAGGTTTTGTCTGTGCAATTATGGACGAAGTTATGATGACGAACAATTACCGGAGATTTATTGTGAAAGACGGTACGGTTGACATCTGTAGGGCATGCCACCGTCCGGGGGAATCAATTAGACATATTATCTCTGGGTGTTCTCGTCTAGCTAACGAAGAATACTTGCATAGACACAACCTTGTAGCCAGAATTATCCATCAGCAACTTGCTTTGAAATATAGCTTTGTGGAATTGGAAGTGCCGTACTACAGGTATGTGCCCGACCCAGTTCTCGAAAATGGAAATATCACATTGTACTGGGATCGATCCATCATCACTGACAGGACTATTGCTGCCAATAAGCCTGATATAGTGGTGGTGGATCGAAGAGAGCGGCGCGCAATGATCGTTGACATAACGATGCCGCATGACGTGAACCTCGTGAAAGCCGAGAAAGATAAACAAATCAAGTATCTTGACCTGGCTCACGAGGTTGTCGACATGTGGGACGTGGACTCAGCGATCATTGTGCCGATAGTCGTGACTGCCAATGGCTTAATAGCGAAGAGCCTGGACCAACACCTGAGGAGGCTCTCATTGGGCAGCTGGATCAAAGGCTTGATTCAGAAGGCGGTACTTCTGGACACGGCTCGCATTGTTAGAAGGTTCCTCTCTCTGGAGCCCTGACCACCGGTAGCTTGGACCCTGTTCCCGATATCGGTGGGCTACTACTTTTTATATTTTTAAATGTTTTTATATTCTAATATTTAAAAATATAATTTATATGTATATAAAGAAATAAAGGAAATAATAATATAATTTATTCAGACAACCAATGATCCATTAAAATTTGAATTTACATGTATAATGTTAGTATGAACTTAAAAACTATGTTAGTACCTAATAACTAAGAGAGACTTAGTCCTCTGGGTGAGGCTCCACACCAGTGGACTGTCTAGCAGTAACAGCATCCTGAATGTCATAGGCAATAATTGCCTATGACATTCAGGATGCTGTTACTGCTCCCACGCAATCTGCTTAGCAGCGTTTGCGGCAGGACTAATACCTGCTGCACTTGCCGATAAAAAAAAACCATAAGTAAGTTAAAACTAACCAACCATCCGGTATTAAAAATTACTGTACCTATCACCGTTTGGTCCATATTGGCCCAGGATCGAGTTGAGTGAAAAAAGAATGGGACGCCTCGTAGTGGGAAAATAAAGGCTGATTATATAATATTATATACGACTGAGAAGGTACGTCTCTCTCGTTATAGAGAAGTTTTAGTTATTGCGCAATAGAAAAACCATTTGCAATTCAAATCAAATTATAATTTACGAACAAATTAATCACACGACATAAATATACAGAACGCGTGACAGTTTTTAAACGTGTTCACTGCTTGACCAACACCGACCAATTTTGCATTTTCTCTGGTTGGACGTTATGTTATAGACTCTATCAAGCGCCGCCTGGTGGCGCTGGCGTCCCGATTAGTCAAAGTCAAACGATACCACGCTCGTCGTCGATACCACGAATTTCACAAACTTTGGTCACCCTACCGACATTACGTGTTCACTTACAAGTAATAACGGAATGCTTTCACTTTATTGCTGTTTATGCTCGCATTATGTTAGCTGTCGCATAACCTTGAGGGATGTACGCAAATTGTTGCTTCTGATGTGCCATCACACAAAGAGATGGCTTTGTGATGTGTTGTTAATGTAACGTGTGGAATATTACGGCAGAGTTACTTATAAAATTCGACCACATTATTAGAAGAATCCGTCTGCGTGGAAGTCTGAAAAAATCCTTCAATCGGCCTGCCTTTTCCGAACTATGTTTTAGTCGGCTTCTTGTCTAACCGGATGTTGCTGAATACCAGCATTTTACATGGCGCGATTGCCTATTTCCACTTCCACAACCCAACGGGCTAAGCATGACGCTATCTATCTCTTCGAAGAATAGACACGGCTATTCCCATACAAACTGACATTTCGTTTCTCCATTTTTGATATCGCACCGTAAAAATCCTTCTAAAATCTGTCATTTTGTCTTTCGTTTCTGCCGATCGTTGGCTTGGTCCTTTTTAATGTAGACTATTTCAGAAGACAGTTGTCTAAGGTAGTGAAGACAATTTGATTTTTTAATCGCCATGCTAAAGACAGTACAAAACTTTTTACTCGACGGCCACAAAGTATAAAAATAGAAAAATACAAAAAAAGGAATTTTTCACTTTTTGTATGGAAAATGTGAAAAATGATTACCTAGATGTTGAGTTTTAGGGGTTTAAGGATTGCCTAAAGTGGGTCGAAATTTTCATTATTTTTGCGATAGGACACACCATTTTCGAGATATAAGCAAAATAAAAGATAAACGTGAATAAATTACTGAATTTCGTAAAAAGTGCAGTTGACTCTTTTTACTTTGCTGCCGTCGTACTGTCTTCACGAAACGTCATTTTTGTCTATTCTTCCGTCGACAAAATGGTGCTTGTGCTAAGCCTGCAGTTACTGGGTAACACGGCACTCCTTGGTAAGACTGATTGTCAGTCTTTCGGGCTTCTGACCATCCGTAACGACTGTCAAAGATCTACGAATAACAGCCGGTATCAACGGCTTATCGTGTCAATATGTAATGGATGGTCACCAATCCACGAATCGACCACGGCAAGTGTAGCTTAACCTACGATCGGCTTGTTTGGCTGTTATTATTTATCCACGAGCCCCTCCTATTCTAAAAAGAAAATTGCATCATGTGGAAACCCTAATGAGTATGACTATACCAAGGTTCTCTGTATCTCCAAGGTGGTATATGTACTACTAGTGGCCCGCCCTTGCTTCGTACGGGTGCAATCTACCTAATGTGGAACCTAATCTACCAAGTGTTTTATTTTCTTTCTGTTCAAAGTCAAAGTCAAATCTTTTATTTCAAATAGGCACATAAAAGGCACTTTTGAACGTCAAAATTTACAAAAAAAATAGAAATGATTCTAGTTACCCCTTCCAAAAGGTAGTGTCGTATGGAGAAGAATGGGCAAGAAACTCCAGCGTTACTCTTTTAAAAATGTTATACAATATTATATGTATACATTAATTATATAATTATATGTGAAGACGATGCACCTAGAATAAAATTACTATACCACAATAGGTAAAAAGAATTAAATACAACGCAATGACAGGTAAATTAATTATGAGATAGATACATGGTGCTCACATATTTACAAATATTGAAAAGTAAATGATTTTTCCAAAATTTCACAAGTAATAATTTAGTGTGTGAGTTAAAGTAGTTACATAATGTAAAAATCAATGTCATAAAAATCATAAATTATACAATTAAATTAGCAACCAGTTTGATTTTGTCTAGACTCTAGATTGTCCTATGGAGCAGGACCAGCATGTTTCCAAGCATTCTTATTTAGGATATAATCCTCTAATTTGTAATATGCTTGTTTACAAAGTGTACTTTTAATATGAGTTTTAAATTTTCTTTCATTTAATTGCAATATATCACAAGGTATTTTGTTGTAACATTTAACACAGTACCCCATAAAAGATGTATGTACTTTAGATAATCCGTAAAATGGTTGATCTGTTTTATCTTAATTTCTAGTATTAAAATTATGTCTATCACTTATTTTATCAAAAAGATGTAGATTTTTTCTTTTAGTCTAAACTAATATTATATTGAGAAAACATTTGTTTTTTTTTGTATGTTTGTTTGTTACGCTTTCACACTAAAACGGCTGAACGGATTTGGCACATGGGTAGACAATAACCTGGATTAGGACATAGGATACTTTATATCCCGGTATACCCACGGGAACGAGACTTATCCGGGTGAAACCGCAAGGCGCAGCTACTGTTCAATATTAATGTATTTTACAAAGCTTCCGGAACAAATTCTCTATATGAAAGTGAAATGAAAATAGAAAATTTGTACATTACGCTGAAACAAACATACCTAGGTACTGCTTTTCGAAATAGATTTCTGAGTAGACGAAGATGTAGTCTCATTATACATTTTTATTATTTTATCTAGTGTATTTTTTTTATCAATGACTAGTCATGAACATATAGGTATACAGCTCTTTTTTGTCAAAAACGATTGAGAATTATTACATAAACCAAATAACATCACATTTATTCCACAAATTGCAACCAAAATTAAATTCGCCAAAATATATGAAACCACAAATAAACACAGCTTTTGCGCTAGTAATTAACTTAAATAATAACTAAACTGTTAATGACGTGCTTAAATATAGAATAGCTTAAAACAAAATTGCTTTTCGTGTCTGTCTGTGTGACCGCTTAGTTCTTATAAAGTACAATGGATTTATAATATGCGGTTTTCACCATCGTTTTGAGAATTTATTCCGGAGGGTTTGAAAAGTGTGTATAACACATATTATATAACTTGGGTTTATTGATTCTTTATTTATTCTAAAGAGAACATATATTGTTCACTTAGCGAATAAATACATAACTAAGGTACAGTCACGGACTTTAATTGATGAGCCACTTTGTAACTTTCCAATATTCCAGTTTTATACATTCACGAGATTACACGATTAAATACGAACTCAAATCGCACGCTCGTAAACAAGATGAAAAATTACTAATAATCGGGAATAGTCTTATCCATAGAGGTTGACCAATAAATTGTCAATGATAAATCCATAATAAGTTGCATACGTTTATCCAATCTATTTGATACTGACTTCCTTTGAATTAGAGCTCATTAAATACTCATTATTTCTTAAAAACCTATCCTAAGACAGTGACAATTGAAAGGTTGATGTCGATATCGGCAAATAGGTGTTGTTATGTTTATGTGCAACAGTTATCATAATAATTGTCATGAACGTCACCTTGGACGCTACGCGTTCAGATAAAATCGTGGGTCCGAGTTTTTCCGATGTCGAAATGACCAATCATAATTTTTCCGTACGCTAACGTTACTATCGTTATGCTAAAATAATTGTCGCTAGGTTACAGTTGCTAGACCTACAATTGGTTGATTTTGGATAATCATTCTGTACCTACTATGTACGAGTATAACCGACTAAACCCGATTAGCTATACACGGCTAAAATACATACAGTGGCCAGTGGCTCATCAATTAAAGTCCGTCACTGAATGAGTAAGTATAGTACAGTAGTTAGTAGTTTTTTTTTAAATATAAAGTTAGGTACAATGTCGCATTTTATGTGAATGACTAGCTTATGTCGTTAACTTAATAGTTTATTGTTTTTAGTGACGTACTGCACTACTTTAGCTTTAAATATGTTAAAAGAGGACATACTTAGATATAACATAGAAATCTCTATATTTTGACATGTCGCCATGACAGTACCCACATTGCATCCGTGCGAAGCAGGGGCGGATCGCTAGTATAGAAATAAATTAAACTAGCGCAACATCATCAACATGAAAATCGGTTAACACGGATTTAGATTTCATATTCACTAGAATTGAAATTCGAAGCGTACAGTAATCACTTGTCAGTCTGTCACAGGCGGCTTGCTGTCAAACTGTTTGACGTTCAAACTCGTGGAATTTCGGTTGCAATTTAATAAATTACGTCTGTCTTCCTGTTAGGCAGCACCCAAATTGAGTAACACATTTTTAATCAGAATCCTAGGGATTTTGATGGAAATTGCTAATCCATTGCTTTATGTTATGATTATTTTTTGAAAAAATTGTTTTCTCGACAACATAAATGACGCAATGAATGCTGTTGAATTGTCAAAATGAACGGCATGGCCATTGTAAGAGTGTTACACAGTTCTTCCGCTGGTAGACAGGTGTGTATACTGCACCGTTGTTTTGAAAGTTATGTCATACGAAGCGGGCATACCTATCGCAATTTACTGGGAACCAAGCTAGACTCATGGCTAATACTGATAACTCCTTAAAGGAAAACCTGAATAACAATACCTAACTAGGGTTAAAATCCAAGCGATACCCTCAGGATCGTGCTTCTGACCTCTCTTAAACAACGAAACAGATAATAAAATAAATGCAGAAAAATTACTTAATTCGGATTTCAAGGCAATTCAAATCAAATCAAATCAAAATATTTTATTTCACATAAACCTACATGGGCACTTAAGAAGCGGCAGAAGCTAAGTGCTCGGTTCCAATTGGTTGTTTCCAATTAGATAAGTACTTGTACCTTTGATTGTATTTGACGGGGTTTACGTATCCCGATAATTATAACCAAATAGTCTTAGGTCACGAGTGAATAAGTTACAGCTAGCGAAGCGTGAGCATATTTCAACCATATGAACGATCAAAATCAGATCAGCGGGGCGAGCACGGCCTACCTACTGCGACATGGCTTGAGTCACACATTTTATCACAGTTTGGGCGATAAACCATTTTGTCTTAAATCCTAGCATGGCGGCGACGCGGCGTAAGATAATTTCTTGACATGTGACATAATTTCTTGAATTTTAGTTGGGACTCTAATTTGCCAATATGAACGCACCCAATTTGTTATAAATGCCACATTTTGACAAATGATTATGAAAAATTTATCACATTCGATCGGAGGTGGTGATAAGATTTGAAAATTGATAAAAATAATATTTTCCTGCTAATTACTGCACCAAATGGCAATAAAATGTACCTATGTACATGATTTTTTTAAGTGAATTGACATGACTACAAAATCGTCACTCTATAGCGTCGTATTGTATACCGCAAAGATTTCTAGAAAGGTACGTATACAGAGTTTTTATACTTACTTCTTTTTTCTTTCCATCATCACCTCAAAAACTTTAAATTAATTCAAACCCATAAATTTATTACAATATAGGTACAATTTATTTGATATAAAAGCTTGTCGCAAGTTTTACCTGTGTTTTGTTTAATGGAGTACAAATTTTATTTCTTACATTACTTCAAGTTACATATTGTATTCTTGTTTATTTACATAATTATATATCGCGACAAGCTTTTATATCATATAAATTGTATACCTAAAGTAATAAATTGATGGGTTTGATTCAGTTGAAAGTTTATTTTCTTTTTTTAGAGCATATAAATAAAACCTTCAGCTCAATGGGTTGAGGATAACTGTTTAAAAATTCAGTTACAAGAATTGACATAAACAAACTAACATAGATATATATGCTATATACATACAAATATGGCAAGTTTAAAAAAAGCTTGTAATAAAGTCAAAGTCAAAGTCAAATCGTTTATTTCAAATAGGCACATAAAAAGGCACTTTTGAACGTCAAAATTTACAAAAAATGGAATTGATTCTAGTTGCCCCTTCCAAAAGGTAGTTTCGTATGGAGAAGAATGGGCAAGAAACTCCAGCGTTACTCTTTTAAAAATGTTATACAATATTATATGTATACATTAATTATATAATTATATGTGAAGACGATGCACCTAGAATAAAATTACTATACCACAATAGGTAAAAAGAATTAAATACAACGCAATGACAGGTAAATTAATTATGAGATAGATACATGGTGCTCACATATTTACAAATATTGAAAAGTAAATGATTTTTCCAAAATTTCACAAGTAATAATTTAGTGTGTGAGTTAAAGTAGTTACATAATGTAAAAATCAATGTCATAAAAATTATAAATTATACAATTAAATTAGCAACCAGTTTGATTTTGTCTAGACTCTAGATTGTCCTATGGAGCAGGACCAGCATGTTTCCAAGCATTCTTATCTAGGATATAATCCTCTAATTTGTAATATGCTTGTTTACAAAGTGTACTTTTAATATGAGTTTTAAATTTTCTTTCATTTAATTGCAATATATCACAAGGTATTTTGTTGTAACATTTAACACAGTACCACATAAAAAATGTATGTACTTTAGATAATCTAAAAAATGGTTGATCTATTTTATCTTTATTTCTAGTATTAAAATTATGTCTATCACTTATTTTATTAAAAAGATGTAGATTTTTTCTTACATACATAATATTTTCATAAATGAATTGACAAGGCACCGTCATAATATTAATCTTTTTAAATAGTTCATATAATATAATATAATATAATAAATATACAACGTGTGCACAAAATTGTCAAACCGAACAAACAAAACGAAAATCGTGCGTGTGTCTAAAATTAATTAGTTCCCAACAGAATTAAAAAGTTGTTTAACTGTATGAACTACAATATTTTATACGTATTATTTTATTTGGTTGCATATTGAGATGATCATATACATTTTTTATTTTTTATTTACTATGTAACACCATTAAGTCGACAACAAGAAAAGCATGTCACGCCTCTAGATTATGACCAGTGATCGGAGTAGGTAGATTGAACGGGGGTCATTGATCCGAAACGTATATATTACTATGGACATTCCTCCGGAATTGGTGGATTATTAAAAAAAAAACGGAACTTATGTAGGAATTGTATTCTGCCAGAGTGGAAGGAGTCATTTGATGATTTGCCATCCTCAAAAAAAAGGTAGGAATTGTAATAAAATGAGCAATTTTATTCTTTATTATTCTTCCTATTTTTTTTTTTGTCACGATTTGACAAAACCCAACGACCAATCAGAACAAAGGATCATGGGTGGTACAATAACCGGTTATCAGAACAATGCGTACGCCCGCCGGAAATACTAAATCCGGAAATACCGGAATTACTTTCCGGAAAAATGGCTTATCCATGTTATTCTTTCTGTGTGCATTTATGATACAAGTACTAAAAATCAATCTACCTACTCCGATCACTGATTATGACACATGGTTGACCCGTGCTAGCATTTAGGACAGATTGTAAAAACATGATATAATTTATCATGTCTTATCACAAACGTCTTGGGTAGGTACCTACGCCCGTGCTCGCCCCACAGAGCTAACACAACACAATTAATTTATGCATTAAAAATAATCTTTGAAACATTAAAGCCGCGTTTACACCAAACGTATTGTCAGCCGCCGAATAAGAGTGACCGTTACGTAACGTAGTTTACTGCTTTCCATACATATTCAACTTTTCTTTTACACAAATCCGATAATACACGCTTTATTATGTGAGCCTGCTCACAATCGGCGGCTGACTATATGCGGTGTAAACGCAGCCTAAATGTTTTCATCTCAATTACCAAAACCCATTAATAAACAAAGGGCGATCGTTCCGAACACAGGTTCAAATCAAGGAGTTCATATACTCGTATACCAACTGAAATATTACGACAAAAACTCAAGCTCATCGATATTCGTGTCCTACTTCTGCGATCGCAACATTCTGAATACGAAATGGTTGCTTCGACATCGGATTTTAAATTCTTATTAAATTTACACGCTTCGTTGAGAATATTTAGGAATGCTGTACAGCTTTTGCTCCTTGGTGTAATTTTTCTATTGTAGTTTTGGTATGGTCAAATATTTATTCAGATTAGAACATCCAGTACATTAGGTGGCCGTTTATATGGCACAGGCGGTTAGTAGAAATAGTTCGGCTTTAAAGAGCACCATCTCTGTAATTCATACCTATGTGAGTCTCTTTATCTTTCTCAGAAAGAATAATTTATTGGTCCACTGTTACAAAATAACTAAAAAAATTAAATTGTATGCTTACTGTAACTAGAATATCTATCATAGTTATTTGAGCAGTGGTCCCCAAACCAGGCAGCGCCTGTATCTTGGGGGCTTGAAGATTAGTGGAACATAACATGAAATATTAGCGATTGTTGATGTTTTCGCTTTTCAATAGCTATGCATCACAAATACATAGGCGTGTCGTGTACTACCTATCGCACCTATTTTCTGAAAGGAAAATCATTTTTATGATCTGTTTTTGTTTTCAAAGTTTATTTTATTTTTAACCCCCGACACAAAAAGAGGGGTGTTATAAGTTTGACTGCTATGTTTGTGTCTATCTGTGTATCTGTCTGTGGCACCGTAGCTCATAAACGGATGAATCGATTTGGATGCGGTTTCTTTTAATTCGAAAGCAGGTTTTCTAGCGGTAGTTCTTAGACATGTTATATCAAAATGAGTTCAGCCGTTTTATGGTCTTCAGCTCTTTTTTGTGTCGGGGGTTTTACCTATTATGATAATATTTACTATCTCGAGCAGAAGATAAATAAAATGATTCCTTTAAAATTCTCCTATTTATGTGTGGTATGATTGTACTATTCCCGTTCTTTTGTTTTTACGACCATTTGCTTGAAGGACGATTTGCTAATAGGACATTTTGTCAAAGTGTCGTTTTGAATATAGGTCGTTTCGCTATTAGGACCATTTGCTTGTAGGACGATTTGCTAATAGGACATTTTGCTAAAGTGTCGTTTTGATTATAGGTCGCTTTGCTATTATGACCATTTGCTTGTAGGACGATTTGCTAATAGGACATCTTGTTAAAGTGTCGTTTTGATTATAGGTCGTTTTGCTATTAATACCATTTGCTTGTAGGACGATTTGCTAATAGGACATTTTGTTAAAGTGTCGTTTTGATTATAGGTCGTTTTGCTATTAGGACCATTTGCTAATAGGACATTTTGTTAAAGTATCGTTTTGATTATAGGTCGCTTTGCTATTAGGACCATTTGCTTGTAGGACAATTTGCTAATAGGACATTTTGTTAAAGTGTCGTTTTGATTATAGGTCGCTTTGCTATTAGGACCATTTGCTTGTAGGACCATTTGCTAATAGGACATTTTGTTAAAGTGTCGTTTTGATTATAGGTCGTTTTGCTATTATGACCATTTGCTTGTAGGACGATTTGCTAATAGGACATTTAGTTAAAGTGTCGTTTTGATTATAGGTCGCTTTGCTATCAGGACCATTTGCTTGTAGGACGATTTGCTAATAGGACATTTTGTTAAAGTGTCGTTTTGATTACAGGTCGCTTTGCTATTAGGACCATTTGCTTGTAGGACCATTTGCTTGTAGGACATTTTGCTAAAGTGTCGTTTTGATTATAGGTCGTTTTGCTATTAATACCATTTGCTTGTAGGACGATTTGCTAATGGGACATTTTGCTAAAGTGTCGTATTGCTATTAGGACCATTTGCTTGTAGGACGATTTGCTAATAGGACATTTTGTTAAAATGTCGTTTTGATTATAGGTCGTTTTGCTATTAGTACCATATTCCTTGTAGGACGATGTGCTAATAGGACATTTTGCTAAAGTGTCGTTTTGATTATAGGCCGTTTTGCTATTAGGACCATTTGCGTTTAGGAGTTTTTGATACAGAGAGAATACAACAACTAGGCGAATTTGTTTCAACGTTTGTTACATTTCATCAATCTGGACCAGCACCCTAATTGAGTAACACACTATCAATCAAAAAAATTGTATCATATTGAGGGATATTCCTAATCCATTGCTTCATATATTCGAAAAATTTGTCTGCTCCACAACGTAAATACCGGAATGAATGTTGTTGAACTGTCAAAATGAAAGCCATTCCTACTGTTAGTGTGTTACGCAAATACAACGCCAGCATAAACCTCGATGTGTCACAGTAACGACCGCGTACAGTAGGTACAACTATTTTCTTAATGTCCCTCGGGAATCATCGGGTATAAGTAAAGTAGAACTATTTTCTTAAGAAAATAGTTCTACTTTACTTATGTATCTTAATTCTTTTGTTTATTAAATTTTATTCAAATTGGACCGCGAATTCACCAGCAGTTCATTTGCGTCTGCAAGTTATAAACTAAAGATACTTAGCTTCGACAAAACTACTACATGAGTCGATCGACAAGAATGATTCTATATTAGCTTATGATTTATCTTTATCGTACTTATATAGGTACATTCTTATTCAAATGATACTTTCAATTTGATAACATAAATGCTTGGCTATATTTCGAACAGAAGGTTCATTTATACTGTTTTTATCTTACTTGGCAAGGTTGCGATCTACTATAGAAGCGACATATCAAAACAATCGAGATTTTTGTGCTATATCTAAGTTAATTATGAGTATATACTTTAAGCTGAAGAGTTTGTTTATTTGAATGCACTAGGAACCACCAGTCGGATATGAAAAATTCTTTTTGCATTTGATAGCCCAATTCTAGAGGAAGGTAACAGGCTATTTAACATGACGCTCCGACTTTCAGGATCCGAGCGACGAGGGTGAAACCGCAGGGCACAGCTAGTCTGTTAAATACATAAACCTTGCAGTATAAAATTTCTAGAATTAAACGATTGTGAAAACAGCAACAAACTCCATTGAACAGTTTAGAAGAACTAAGTAATCTGATCACACAGACACGATTATTTTTTTTTTTTGCTACTATTTATAGTTAACTAGCTTTTGTCCGCGACTTCGCCCGCGTGGAGGTCGAAAAATATCCTGTAAATCCGTCTCCATTCAAAATACATATATTTTTACTTACTTATGTGCCAAATTTCATGGTGTTCGGTCAAACGGTGTTGGAGTTCACTCTAGATTCACAAAATGTATTACTTATATAAACACTCGCGGACAAAGTATACGGGTCAGTACGAAAAAGTAAAATTACTCTTAAAATAATAGAGTTAGCAGCATGAATGAGACTTTATGTTGTAGATAATTTACCAGTTAATAAAACAACACGAAATGTTGGAAACATCATTAGTTTAATTGCCAAAATTACAAAAAAAGAAACAAAAAAGTCAATATTTTTTGTAAAAAATAATGGTTGGTACCTCACTTATAACACTAAAATGAACTTAAAAAAAAAAAAAAACTCTTATATATGGCTCTTCTCACAGGTGCCAGGCGATTGAGCATTGAGCATGCGGTTTATTAAGTGGATTCAGGTCCGGGCTTCTCGCGGGCCAGTCCATGCGATAGATGCCAAAGTTCTGAAAATAATCATTTAGAATTTGAGCTGTATGGGGCCTGGCGTTGTCATATATGAGTATTGAATTTTCACCCATATTAGTTAAATATGTGCCGACATGCTCATTAAGAATTTCTTCCACATATCTTGCACTAGTTAGCGTACCATTTTATATCAGCGCTAATACCGTGCGATTCTCTGAAGAGATTTCAGGCCAAACCATAACAGATCCACCGCCGAACGGCAATTATCCCTCAAAACAATCTGGAATAAAACGTTCCTCTGGCCGTCGGTAAACTCTTCGCCGCCCATCATGTGCATACAGCATAAATATGGATTCGTCAGAAAACATGATGATCGGTTCAGTGGTTTAGGCGTGAAAAGGTAACAAACAAAAAAATAAACTAACTTACTTTTGCATTTATAATATTAGGATTAGGATTAATAGTATTTATAGTCATAGATACCAAAGCAATAGGGACCACTGACAGGTACAAACCAGCTGCTTCCCACAATTCCTCGTCTAAACAAAACATCAATACTCACTACAATTTTCCCCCAATAATCAATACACAATTGGATAAAACATCAATTTCTCACAAAGATGAAGCAACGAATGATTGCAAATAAATTGGTGCCGCCAAAGCCTCGCTGTCAACAAATCAAATCAATTGATAATTGAACAAAAATCTTTTACAATTTAACTGAAGATGTTCGAATCTTCATCCATTATGAGGATTAGGGATGTCTGTGTGGATTTGAATGTGGATGTATTGATGGGAGGAAGCGGGTTAAAGTATTAAGGGATTTGAAGGGTGTGAAGATGGAATTGTGAATACGGAATATTGGGGGGAGGGGTGGTGTGGTGTATAATGATAGAGTCAGGAAAGTAATTGTTTAGGTGAAATATTTTAGGAATTTTGGTCAATAAAATGTAGAACAGTTTATGTGGATATAAAACATAAACTTATTTCTATAAATTATTGTCTTTGAGCACTTTCTATCATCGGTAATAAATACCTACACGCAAATCTTTAAAATATCAGTCCCTATCGTTACACACTACAGAATTATCTTTGTCATTTCATCTTTCACAATCAATCAATATATTTTCTTCTGTATATTTTGTTCCTGTTACCTACGTTTGTCTTAAATCGTACGATACTGATTCTACACCAAGTAATCTACACTCAATATGGAAAGAAAAAAACTAGCATTTCTACTCTGTCATTTTAAATTTGCTGCAGCCATTATAATTACCACTTTTATATAAATCCACTGTTCGACAACATACTATACAATTATTACAGCAATCAACTAATATTGATCCTTGGTCATTCTCCTCTATTCATTGCCTTACTTTACTAACATTTAAATCATCTTTCTTCCCCGCTCCGTTCACCACCATGCCCACTATTCATCTCCATCGTCGGCATTATGTAGATTAGACGTCTGCTTGTCTTGTCGGATCGAACGAACGAATGAACGATTCCTGTCCCAGTTGGTGAACGATTCGTTTTGATACGCCACGAACTATATTTGTGGAGTCTGCTTGAATGTTATAAGATAACCGGTGAGGGTATTTTATGGTTTGAAAAGGTAAAGTTTAGTTTAGTTTACCATCTTTATATATTCTAGTATTGCATCTAACCGGTGCAATACTAGAATATACAAAGCTGGGCATATTCTCAATTCATCGGCGTTTGGTTAAATTAAAATTTGTAAGAGACCAGTAGAATGGTTAAATAAAACAAAAACTAGTGAGAATTTAAAGAGAATGAAGATACAAAAATTCGTAAAAAATATGTCTAATTTTTCCTGAGAAACACCGACAGTTTTTTTTTTACGAAAGGATATAATCTGCTTTTAAATTGAATTGTCGTAATCATACATTTATGTCAATCTTATGGTTGTCTAGCAGACAACGCAATGTATATTATTCTTTTTATATTTTATTATTTTCTTTTGTTTAGAATATCTCACTGATAATATCGATGATACTGATACAATAACCAAAAACCTATCCATTTTCTAGTTTACCTACACTTAAACCACCCATAATCGTCAAACAAACAGCCACTAGCCAGTTTAGCTCAAGTTATTCAGTGAAATGTCACAGGAAAATAGTGTTTCTCGCTTATCTAGCGTCCGACGCGCCGCTATGACGTATTGTGTTTTATAACCGACTACAAATGGTTGCCGCGGGAAAATAACCGCTGCGAAAGAGAAGTTTTTAAAAATGTGTGTTTAGTGAGATTAAAATTGTTATAATAGTCTCCATTTTTGGGATTTTGTAGATACTAGTTTTAGTGTATTAAGGTACTACTACTAATTGGTATTTAGTGTGGTAAATATAGGAATATTTTGTAATTAATTTCTGTAATTTAGTTTTGACGGGACCGGTGTATTGTTTGATAATGGTGCTGATTCTGTTGAGTACAATTTTTTTTGTTGCTATCTTGTTCTTTTTAATAAAAAAAGGAAGAGAAGGACGTCAATTAGATCTATAAGTTTTAGTTGAGTTAAATGATCACGCCAAACCATTTCGTATAACAACATGGTGAAGTTCATGGCATTGTTTATGGTATAAACTAAGGTATAAAATAATTTGACATCTCTTAGTTTTTATCAGTCACCATCCTTTTTTCAAGCTATCTATTAGCTACAGATGTTAATTCTCTTATTTTAGTATACTTATCTAGGGAATTGGCGCCATTGTCAAACATATGAAAGCGTTAGGATCTAACTAAGTCTACCTAATATTTGTCAGCCATTTATAGAATTTCAATCCTTACCAATTTTATTCTATTAGAAATACAAAACTGAACTTCAAAATGGCCGCCACAGCGACACAGTCACAGCAAATAGCGTCCAGTCCTTATCTAATATCGGGACATGCAGTTTGACGTATTGAATTTTATAGTCGGCTACTTGAAAACGGTTCGTGGCGAGAAGTTATCTTGTTTCGGACTTTCGGTACGAAAATATAGGAATGTAATGGCAATTGGTATCTAATAAATTGGGTTTTAAAATGTTTTACATATCGCACTAATAATACAATACTGTTGTAACTCAAAATGTGACTTTTTTTTCAGAATCGACGAAAAAATAATTATTCACTTAATTATTTCTTTTAATATGATGTTATCTAAAATTTTATATATTTTGAGTTATAACAGTATTGTGTTACCAGTGCGATATATTACTGGGAAACAAGGTTTTACAAAAAAAATAACTAACGATTTTCAAAATCCAAACTACCTACAGATTCGAAACCTAACAAGTGCCACTGTGACTTTTTAATTAAAAAAAGAATTCTTTATAATGAAGAGTGTGATGAAAAAACCTGCTGGGCAATTGTGTAACACACTCGCAATGCCAATGCAATTCAGTTTGACAGTTCAGCAATATTTATTGCGTTATTTATTTTGCTATGCAGACGAATTTTTCAAACATGATCATGATTAGGAATTTCTTTCAATATTCAGATTGTGATTGAAATTGCGCTGGTTACCATGCAGTGAGCAATCGAGATATTATAATTGTTAATTTATGTTTTACTCAATGCAGCTTTATTAGCCTCTTTCGAGTGATGATTCCTAAATACTGAGTACCAATTTTATTTGGTTACATGATTCTGTTCGGTTACCTATTATAATATTTAAACGTATTCTAACTATTTTAGAGATAACTCCGGTGGATTCACTTAATTATGTTCATAACGCATATTGGTCGACACAACTAGTGTTTTACTTAGGTACTTAATTTTGATTAAACTAAAACTAATCGCACTAACTAACGATTAATCTAATGATTTTTTAAGATATTGGATATTTCAACTATTTATGGATTACCTAATGGGCGACTCGCCTACAGTTTAATAATACTGCGCGCTGGATTTGATCTATTACAGCAAACAATCTTTAAACAATAAGCATTTAGTCAAATGATTTGTTGTGACAAAAAATATAAAGACAAAAATAAGATTGCTTCAAAATGCAAGGGTGCGATAGGATGCAAGAGCGAGCGAAGCGAGCTCGGGACTTGAGGTACCCCGACTCGGACAGGTTAGGTTAGAAGGGGATGTCGGGGTCTCAACCACCCTGAAGTAGGAACCCCGCAAGGCGGGACTCCGTCGACTACGCTTTATAATAGAAATGATAAATTGAAAACTTTCAATGGTGCCGATTCTCTTGTCACAAAATTCTCTAAACTAGACTAAAAATCACTAAAATTTTGTATATTTCTGTCAAAAGACGATTTCTCATTCTGAAATAGACTAAAGTGACACAACTTAACTAAATTTTAGTTTGACAGCACTAAGATGGTACTGATTTATTAGTTTAGTGAAAATGGCAATTTTGCTATTCTGAATTTGACGTTTTTCACCTAACATTTTGGTTGTCTTAACTAAATCTGGCTATTTTTAATCGCGATTAAAAAGGTGTGGAATAAAATTAGTTGTCATGAACTAAGATTCACCACAACACTTCGATTTCAGAGGCAAAAACAGTACTGTATTTTTTATTTTATTTTGCTTATATCTCGAAAACGGTGTGTACTATCGTAAAAATAATGAAAATTTCGACCCCCTTTATGATACCCTTAAATCCATATAACTCTACATGTAGGTATTTTTTTTTTTATATTTTCCATACATAAAGTGAAAAATTCCTTATAAAACACGCCGAGGCTGCCAACCACGCGCGCCTCCGGCTTTAAAAAATATTCACGGGGTAGGGCAAACAAGTACCATGTGGAGTCGCGATTGTCAAATTAGTTGCGTCAAAATGATTTTTAAATTTAGAGATATATTTTTGCAGAATAGCTTTAAGATTCTCATAGCCAAAAGTAAGGAATTTTAGTGATAGTTTAGTTAGTTTAGTCCGGTGTACAAGAGAATCGGCACCAATATCTACTAAATATTTGGCTTATTTTATTTTGCGTAAAATATGTTTCACCAACTATAAAGGGGACCTGGCCATCTGATCTGACACATTAATAGTCACTGGTTCTATCCTAACTTAACCCAGGAATTTCTAACACAAAGTTTTTGTCGACCTTTTGTCTTTGCTACAAATATTGACCACAGCTAAATCACACAGTAGGTGAATCTTCCGTTACTTTAATCAACCTTAGGTTAATTAATTTTAGTTGAATAAACCGTAGGTGAATTCTCTTTTATGGATTTCGTTCATTAGTTATTACAAGAGTCATTATTTGAGGTGGTAAAATTTTGTTCAAGCATAAAAATTTACAAAGCAGTTAGAAATGTGTATGTTTGTTTAAATATTTATGAAAACTTTCGTGCAATTAAATTTTTATTAAATAAAAATCACGTTACGTGGTCTGTTCAGGTGATATACACTAGACTTCTTGCGTTTATTAAAAATATAATCTTTGTGAAAACGGACTTTTTCGTTAGATTTTTGTAATGAATAATGTATATTATTATATATTATCTTAAATGAATGACAAAAAATAAACAGACTTAAAACTTGTTTTTTTTTTTCGATTTCTGTTGTTCCGAAATCCATCATCACCTTCGTGGTCACTCATATTTCATACCATTTTTTACTAAATAATTGATCAACCCAAAATATTTTTGTTAGTAAGCAACAGCATAATTGGCTGACATAACATCCCAATAAATTTTTGATTTATAACATTAATGGTTTTTGTGTAAAAACATATTCTGTGTGTTAAAAAGTTTGAGTCAAAGATCGTGCCTCACTTTCGTGATAGCTGTATTTTGGTAAGTTGTTAATTTATAAATATAATTAAATGCTTCTTCTGTTCGATTTAAGGATATGTTGCAAATAGGCTATTGTATTTTGTCTAACCTCAAAACTGTTAAATACTACAATCGGTAAAGTGCTTTATCATTACTTTCGTGGTCATCATTTTCGTGGTCACAAGGACTACAAAAGTGATCGATGACCACGAAATAAGATAACTATGATTAAAAAAGGGGTTTTCTTATTAATGCCGACTTAATAACACCGCTGAAGCCAGCATCCTTTGACTTCTTATGTTCATAATTAGATCATTTTATTGAATAAGGATGGTACAGTCGCCAACACCTCAAGCTACCTCCAATGGTCAATATTTTAACATTCCTTAATATTTAGTGACGATATATGATTTCGCGTAAGCTTTGTCTTCGTACACGTAGACCTTCTACTGACAGTCTTGATATATGGTATGCAGAAGCACCGTATCCCCGTAAAAATCCTCGTAATAACACTATTTCTTTTTTTGATTCGGTTGAGTTATTCAAATTAAGATTAATTTAGTTAGGTACATAAGTGACATCACTTTCGTGACCAAATCGTTTTTTTTTTCATGACAAATTTTATTATTTAAGTTCATTGATCTCTCAGTAATTATTGTTCTTATTTTTATATGTACCTTTGGTCAAGGTTCAACAGAGACTGATTATGATTCATATAAGTGTAAAAACAACCAGAATTGAAACAACAGGATCGTTAAATAACATTTTAATTAGGACTGACAATTATTTGAACTTACAGTACAACCTTAACTTTTGAATATGCTTATTTCTAGAAATATCTAGCAAATAATTACGTGTCGGCCTTTTAGGAGTGACCGCTTGTCATGAGCTCCAGAATAACTATATTGTCTTGCAAAGGAATCGTTTCTGCCTGGGCGAAGACTAATCCCCACTACCAAGCCACTACCCCACTAAACCAACGGAACTTCTGACTCAGTGTTGCCAGTAAAATAATTAAGTGCGTATCAAGTCTGTTATAGCCTCAAAAGTTTATATAAGTGTTATTTTTCGTGGTCTTTAAGATCACTTTGGTTACCAACAAAAAAATAAATTGAGATTTTTTAATAAATAAGATTTATCCACCTCTAATTCTATTTTATCTGTGATTAATACGAATGTTCTCGTTCATAATAAAACAAATTTAATAAAAATAACCTTTCTTTTTTTATGTTACCTCAAATAATGACCCACAAAAATATGTGAAACGATCTTTAAGTATTTTAACAGTAGCTCTTTTGACCGTACTTATCTTGAAAATAGTTAGAATATGCTTAGATATTATAATACGTAACCACTGTTCCCTATGACATTAGCTGTTAAAGTGCAGAAAATTACTTGAAAAAAAAAAGAACAAAATACTTGGATTGCATTCTTTATTACCTACTGCTGCGGGCTGGCATAACTATTGTTTAGCATAATTATGTATATGTATATAAATTCTGCGTATAATAGTATATTATTTGCAAATACTTATTAGTTGCACCAACGACAACCACATTTTATGTCCAGGCAAATCACTGTCCATTCCATGGTTACTTGTAGTGCATGTTCTTTTTTTAAATGTATTTTTGTGTTATATTATAAAGTGTATTATTATTTAAATAAAATAAAAAAAGGACTGTGTGGTTTTATGAAACCACGGTAAAAGTGAAACTTCTTTTCACATTATAGACATTTAAGTAAAAAAAATCGGAATAATATTCCATTAAGGGTATAAAAATCGCTTCAACAATCTCCCCCCCCCCCCTCCCCCACCCCCACTCCCTCCTCGTCGGCTGCTCTGACTAGTGTCTTTCACTTTATCCCTACTCCGCAGCCGACCGTCACGCGACATGCAACACACAGAAAGTTTCACTTTAATAACCACAAAGGCATGAGTTATCCCTACAAATACCACGTCGATACTAGAAATCAATTTCTCTAACCTGAAAAGCATCTCCTACCAAATAGCTTTACACAACAGGCAGCGTGTGGATGAAAATTTTGCTGAAAATTAGTTCGGCATGCGTCCTCGCCTGTAATCTCGAAACTGAATAGGGGACAATTTGTGATGTCACATGCAGACATTTTCGATACATGGAGCCAGGGTGTGTGGAAGCGGCATTATACTTACAGCAGTGGAATTTGAGATGATGATGCGTTGTTTTGGTGTGCGGAAAGTGAAAGATCGTATTGATTTTTTGGAGAATTAAAGACAAATCACTCACATAAACACATAATTAAACTGACGGATATAAACTTGGTTTATCTGTGGTGTGATCCTAAGAAAATAATTTGGGTAATTTAGCGTAGTAGCAGCACACCTGACGAAAATTACGTGGTCAAAATTCGGCGTCCTTACGTCTATACGATGCTATTAAAATTACTTACACATCAGTTTAGTTATTTAATTTCTGCCAGGTGATGTCGCTCTGCTTAGACGTCAAAGCGAAAGATTGAGCTTAACATACAACAAATTTGAGACAAATTTTTAAACACCTTTATTATCTGTTACCTGCCGAAGCCACCGCGACTCAAATTTCATATACGGGATTCATTCTTACCTGTATAGGGGACATACATAGAGAAAGGATGCATAGGTAGCAGCCCGGAGTCTGGATTTGTGCCCGGTTGATGGCAATAGGCTCGCCCCCTATTACATGGGACTTAAACAGAACTGGCGAATTGTGGGTGTGCTATAGGTACACCTCTGCCTATCCCTTCGGGGAATACAGGCGTGATGTTATGTTATGTTGTTACATAGAGAAACTTGTAGCTTTTATGAATTACTGAAGGTCTGGCCGTCACAGGCTCTTGATCTAATATTGAAAGTGATCAAAATTATGAAAACCTGGAAAACGAATAAGCAATTATTGTCATTAGTGCAAAGTGTGGCCAGTCAGTAAGATTGTTAACGTAGCTTACTGGCCACGTCAATCGATTCAAAATCAATCTGCCTGCCTTTTCCCAACTATGTTCGAGTCAGCTTCCAGTCTAACCGGATGCAGCTGAATACCAGTAGTTTACATGGACCGACTGCCTATCTGACCTCCACAAGCCAGTTACTGGGAAACACGATACCCCTTGGAAAGACTAATTGTCCGACTTCTGGGCTTCTGACTATGGTGTAACAACTGTCAAAGATCTGTGAATGACTGCTGGCACCAGTGGCTTACCCATGGTATAATAATATACTTCGCCAGGTATAGCATTCCGATCACGGGGGTGACACAAGCCTACGTCATCACCGCTGTGTTACCAGTAGTGTGTAATAATAACTCCCCAATCGCCTTTATTACCTGTGCGAATCCGATAAAACAAAGAGGTTTTAACTAACAATTACCGTTGGTAATGTTTAAATTGAATTGTTCCGTTTGATTAGAAAAATGAAACGACAATTTAAATGCTTTATATATATTATTTAACAGAATGGTGACTAAAAATCTTTCCATAATTCATGTTTTGTTGCAATAAAGTGGCAACTGGACAGTGACATAAGCATGTGTCACTCCTGGAATGCCGGACCTTGTTTTTTTAGACCATGGGGTTACCGTTCTTTCCGAAGCACGGAGTTGTCTTAATATGTAATTGATGGTCACCCATCCACGAACCGACTGCGGCAAGCAGCTTAACCTTCAATCGACCCGTGCGGCCATTGTAATTAAGCCACGAGCCCCTGAATGCCACGTCAGTCGATTTGTGCAACTCAAATATATTTTGAAATGTTCAAGGGACATCAGTTTACTTAGAAACTAAACATATATTTCTTAGATATTCGGTCTACGTAGCCTTACCATTTTAAATTTTATTTGGTTATTCTGTGGGGTAATTGCGTAATACTCGCCCAGGGCGTAAAGCCCACTTGCGTGTTCATGGGTTATCCTAAATAACTAGGAGTTAGCAGCTAAGTCAGGGTTAATCAAGTAATTCATCTAGCACCACCAAAACTTACAGGTAAATCTAAAGTTAAACTTTTAAATATTAAACCCACCGATGTGGGAGAGTTAAGTCGCTAAACTCTGGGTTTGTGTTAGTAATCTATCTATATATATATAAAGGAATCCCTATTTCCCTTGGTCACGCCATCACGCGTGAACGGCTGGACCGATTTCACCATTTTTATTTTTGTTGTGTTCGTTATTGTCAGGAGAAGGATCTTATGAAATAAAAAAATAAGGAAGTTGATCGGAACGTTACAAAAATTATGAAAACTTAACGGCAATATTCATTTTACATAACTGTTAGTTGTTTGAAATAACTGTCAGCGATTGACAGAATACGCGCTGCAAATACCGTTTAACACAGATGGATCGGTTGATAAATAAGTCGATAGTTTTAGTTTTAGTCAATAGTCAAAACTAAACTATATATGACATTCATAGTTAAGACAGGACAACGTCTGTCGGGTCAGCTTGTGTTAAAATAAATTGACGTTATGAGGTATCACTGATAACTTATTTTGTATTTTATATTGTTCGACGTTGTAGTAAGTGAACATTTGGTACTATATCAGTAGGCAATATATTCGTGAACTCATAAAAAATAATACAAATTATTAAAAAAAACTTAAAACTGTCTGTAAAAGTCTGACGTTTTCGCCAATCAATACACTAAATCTCCATGGAAACCACATACAATACGTTTAAACTAAAATGTTATGTTATACAATTCATAGACAAGAAAGTATTACGTTTCGCAATGTAGTGTTAAACAGATGGGTATACAATTTCCGTTCATTGTTCGTTCACTCATTTTTGGTCGGATTAGAAATCAGAGCACAGACATTGCAATTCCATTTTATGTTTCTTCGATTGAACTGCAATTTTTCCAACTCAAAAAACACTAATATCAGGTTAACTAACCCGGTGTTAATTTTTGGTGGTGCAACGCGTAACAAGAGTTAAAATGTTAATTACTTAACACAGAGTTTACAAACTCTACATTATTGATTTAACCCGACTTAACGTGCAAGTGGGCCTAACAGTAGCAATAGCTTTTACTTTAAAAAAGGAAGGTGATGATGATGACTTCTTTCGATATTATAGATCCGTACTTAACGCCACTTAAAGATGTGCGTAAATGCATTTTAAAATTACATAAGTCCGCGCTGCCAAATTGCCGCATCCATCCGCCTCTATACATAGTACCTACATATTGTGTCTGGTTGAATTCCACACATAATTATTTCTGGCCACAGCGCGATACATCCGGGCTGTAGATGACAATTAATGCCGGGAAATAGGTCAGGAAGATCCCTGTGCCAGTGTCAATGTGTCTATACGTTGTATGGAAATTGTATGTATAACGTCCTTTTATGTTGGTTCCTGAAACATTGTACAGTTCGACAAATTAATTGTTTATCAAATTGACACACAATATCAATTCGCCGTGCTATAGCTATTTCATACGACTGTCAAAGAATGACAGTTGTGATGCGAATACGGACACACAATTTGTTTTATTGGGATACAGTGCCTTCATAATCAGCCTATAATGTTCCCACAATGAGTTTCAGATCTCCCCTTTTTGAGAAGGAGTAGGCCGTAATCCAGCACGCGGGCCCAGTGTGTGTTGGAGAATGTCTTCGTATTTGTGTTCTAGGGACATACCGGTTTCTTTGCAGTTTTCTCTTTCACTGTCGTTAGAGCATTGGAGGTGAAATAAATTACAGTATATAACTAGAAAGTCGAGGCAAGTACACACAACGACATTTCAAGCTATACGTTTCCAACTTTAGCTGACTTGGCATTGTATTGGCTTTTCGTAAAAACTCAAACTCAAAGCATTTACTTCAAATAAACCAATTACAGGCACTTTTGAATTATCAAGGGGTCAGTCAGTCAGAAAGATGAAGCTAGTTGCCCATTCCAAAGCGTAGTAGGTACCAATGGAGAAGAACGGGCAAGAAACTCCATGGACACTCTTTTAAATCAACATATAGTTACAAAAAAAATTGGTTACATCATTCATGTTAAAATTATACATGTGAGAACGATGTAGAAAGACATGCACGTTAAAAACGTCCGTAATAAAAAATATAAACACAAAAAAAAAGTAAACAATTCAAAAATTATAAAATAAGCCGTGGCCGCTAACAAATCACCAGTCCCTATTGACGGCGCCCGTTCACAAACAAGACGTATGGATCAGCACCATTCAGCTCAAACCTTTTGAAGGGAACATAATGATCCAACAGACACTACAATAATAATAATAATAATCCATTTATTTCAGGCGACACAGGCCCATAGATTTAGATTTAGATTTTTTAGATTGTTGGATTTTTATTATAATGAGACTTCGGTTTCTATTGGAAATGTATAGCTTGATAATGTCGTCGTGCTTACCAAGACTACTTAATTAGTTACCACTGCTTTTAATATTAATTTGTCCAAACAATGTAAAAAAAATTAGCTAACATCTCTCTGTTACTGGTTAAAACTCTGTAATGTGTTCAAAAGTATCAAAACTTATAACAATTTTCTATATTTTAGGCAAAATATGGTCACCAGAATTACAATAGGCCCGCTAAAACCAGGTTTATACATGAATGAATTCATGTTACCTTCCGTTCCGTGACTCTATTGAGGTGAACCGTCGGGGCGTCAGCTAGTGTAAGCAAATTCAGTGTGGTTGAAAGTGTGAACACGTCAAACACGGGCCGCTCGTAATTAAACTCGCTTTTGTAATGGTCAGCCCCATACATAGGTTCCCGGTAAACTATTTGAGGCCAGTATTCAATAAAGTAATTTCAATATGGCTGCTTGGTTAAGAGAATAAAGTGAACCAGCTCACTTAGTTTTTGAAAAAGGAGTGGTGTGATATTCATAATGAAAACGCCATTTAAATAAAAAATGCCTACTAGCTTTTGCCTGCCGCTTCGCCCGCGTAGAGGTTGGAAATTCTCCCACGGAAATGTACTACCGGGATTAAAAGTATCCTTTTTCCTAACCCAGCGGTCTAATTGCGTAACACGCTAACAGTAGGAATAGCTTTCATTTTGACAGTTCAACAACATTCATTGCGTTATTTACGTTGTTGAGCAGACAAATTTGACGAACACATGAAACAATAGATTAGCAAAGCTACCAAATGATCCAGATTGTGATTGATAGTGTGTTATGCAATTAGGGTATCAGTCATAGTCCATGTGTGTGGCAAACATCCAAATCTGTTCAGCTATTAAAACCTGAAAAGATAGCCGACAGGCGATAATCAGACAAACATAATTACTTTCGAATTTATAATATTATGTATGGATTGAAAACAAAGGAAAATTATTATTTAATTGATTCCATAATTTGATGGAAACTTTGCCTTACTTAATCATCACTCCAATTATTTCAAGATTAATCTTCATCTCTTTAATTATTTTCATAATTGTCACTTCAATTATTTCAAAATCAATCATTATCAATTCCAAGTCATGATCTCAAAACATCAGACAACTAAGGAGACACAAGCATTGAACAGACTTTGATGGAAAAACTGTCAGGTGCGTGAAAGACTATTCAAAGATAGGTTCCGTATCTGTTAAGATTTTAATTTAGAATTTATTGATAATAAAAACATTATTACAATTAAAAAAACCTGACTTCCAAAAAAAAACACACTACAAAGTGAACACTAACTTTAATGTCGGAAGTCGGTGTCTCTGGTTTTGTATTTTCGTTTTTTGCCACCGACTTCCGACATTAAAGATAATTTTCACTATGTAGTGTAATTTTTTTTTTGTAACAATGTTTATATTTTTCGCTTTATAGTTGTGGTACCTACCCCACACAAATAAGTATACCTTCACATGCTAAGTAAATAACTGTGATAGGAAGTTATTATAACATCATCAACATACAGTAAGTGGAAAAATTACGTATTATTGAAGCTAACTCAAAAACTCAGAACTTGATCAAATTTATATGGAACCACTATATAAGTATATCCTTTCAAACAAAAGAAGTTTTTTTCAAATCGGTTTTAAATGACGGAGTTCTGAGATAGCAAAATTAAAAATTAAAAATACAACCGAATTGAGAACCTCCCCCTATTTTTAAGTCGGATAAAAACAGCGTCACAAGTCACGTCACCAAAAAAAAATTGACAAAGTAAAATTATATCCAATTTTCCAGGATTATTAAAAAAATATCTTCATATTTGAGTAGCTCAAATAACTCTAATCAAGTTATTTCAGTCTCAAATTTTAGATGGACTGAAAACATTAACAAATAATACAAAGCTTATTATAAACTAAAATAAATCAAAGTCAATAGGTAATTGAAAAAAAAACAAATTAAGTACTTAAGGTAAAAAAAATATGAAAAATTCCCATTGAATTAAGTTTACTTAGATACTGTCATTCCCGTTGATTACCTACTACAGAAATCTCTTTTCGCTACAGAACCCTAAGATCCTTCCCATTGATGACAGCCAGGTTAATTGGAGAGCAATATTGGTGTCACTAATGACGTCTATCCCCTCCCCCCTACCACCCTATGCTGCAACCCCTTCAGACAGTATCGAGTTTTTTGTAAAGAAGACATAACGACACTAGCTCTCAAAGGGGGTAATCTACAATGGTTTTTGTAACGATGTATAATGATTGAAGAGTTTCTTGTTTAAGAATTAGCTAAAAAATAATTGTTATATTATGTCATATTTTTATTGGTAATTCAACTTCATCATTGCATCGTTTATTCGAAAGATGTTCATTTCTGCAGGTAAACAGACCTCTGGTGACTATCGCCAGAACGGCTGATCCTGTGATTCTCAACTCCAGCGGATTTCCGCGACCTTCACCAGGGCATTGGTCCCCCTTGTTGTGAGGCACCCACGTTGCGCTTTCTGCTACTCGTTCGTTACTTCAGAACTCTCGTCCCTATCGGCCATCTTTCTATTCTGGGAGCAAAGTACTTCCCATTTCCACTTAAGTTTGGTAATTTTTCGCGCTACGTCGGTCGCCCAGGGCCGGCAGTGTCGATTGGATAGCGACGCTGTCACAATCTACCGATCGCTAAATACACTCGAGAGCAATGAATCCGGGTCACTTAAAGAATCCTAAAAATCTCGGAAACTAAAAATGCTAGGTTAATGCAATAAATTGTATTTAATAGACAATGTAATACTCCTTAAATGAAGGTATTAAAACTTCTTAGTTATTGTAAAGTTATATCATAAAAAAATCAAATTTGAAAAAGGGCCACTTTCGAAGATGGAACTACGAAATTACAGCATTTGGTTTTGCTTTTGTTTGTAATCTGTCATTTATGTGGGTACATAAACTATGTTGATAGTGCTCTATATTCATTATTCAAGCTGAAATTATGTCGCTTACGCCTGAAGAATGCACCAGAATACTTACAATGCTGGAAACCGGCCGGAGTCAGCGCGATACAGCCAGGACTGTCGGTGTGTCGCTGTCAACAGTACAAAGAGTTCTCCGACGTTACGAAGAAACTGGTTCTAACCTACGCAGACCAGGAACGGGCAGAACCAGGTGTACCACAGCACGAGAAGACCGATAGTTGGTGAACACCATGCTTCGAAATCGCTTTCTCACAGGAACTGAACTCACAAATCAGTTTCGACGCCTCGGAGGAAGTAACCCAAGTGCATGGACAGTAAGACGTCGGCTTGCTGAATCTAACTTGAATACCCCTTAGACCTGCAAACGGCCCTAAACTGGAGCGTGGGCATCGTATTTCAAGACTAAGATATGCCCAGAGCCACGTAAATTGGAGTATTGAAGATTGGTCAAAAGTTATGTTCTCCGACGAATCAAAATTTATGCTCTACAAGCACGATGGAAGACACAGAGTGTATCGAAGACCAGGGGAAAGATTCAAGCAAGCATGCATCGAAGAAAAAGTAGCCTACGGTGGTGGGTTTGTACTTGTGTGGGCCGGAATTTCTTCTGAAAGTCGCACAGAGCTGGTGATCATAGAAAACGGCTCTTTAACTAGCGTAAGATATGTGGAAGAAATCCTCAATGATCACGTTGGTCCATTTATGGTCAATTTAGGTGAGGATGCTATATTTATGCATGACAATGCCCGACCTCATACAGGTAGGATTGTGAATGACTACCTTCAAGAGATGAACATTACTCGTATGGAGTGGCCAGCGCGCAGCCCGGATATCAACCCGATCGAGCATGCTTGGGACGAGCTAGGCAGATGCGTAAAACAACGAAACCCTCCCCCAATCACGCTTCGTGAGCTCAAAATTGCTCTCACAGAGGAATGGGAGAATATTCCCCAAAATCGTATAAGGAACTTGGTGTACAGCATGCCAAACCGCGTAAACGCAGTAATGGAAGCACGAGGAGGCAATACGAAGTATTAAAATTCAAGAAAATCGTAATAAAGTTCAAAAATTTCATGTTTCCTATTTTTGTTTTAAGGAGAGATCAGCAGTTTTTTTCTTTATGTAATTTTGTGTTAATAAAATGTATGGTGACTCATATTTTTTTTACTTTCATTGTCTATTAAATACAATTTATTGCATTAACCTATCATTTTTAGTTTCCGAGATTTTTAACATTCTTTAAGTGACCCGGATTCATTGCTCTCGAGTGTATTAAGGTGAATGCTCAGTTGTAGCCCGCCAAATTCAAATTTTCTTTGAATTTGACGATTGATATAAAATTGATGATTATTATTCGATAAATATATAATTCCCATAGTCGAGAATCGCAATTTGATCAACATACGACGTAAATCAGAGCTGCAATTTGAAAAAACTAAAGAAAATATGAATTTTGCGGGCTACAACTGAGAATTCACCTTAATATTTAGCGATCGGTTGTTTGCGACAGCGTCGCTTTCTAGTTGAGACTGACGGCCCTGGTTCTACTGCAAATGTGATTGTTAACAGTTCGATGTAATAGGAGGCAAGCGTATTGCTATCAACCGAGCACAAATCCAGACTCCAAACTAATAATTTGACTTCGTATAGAAAACTTACCTTGTTGATTCTTCAAGTTTCGAACTAAGTGTTAACTAAATACCTAGCTTCGTCGTCACTTTAAAATAGAAATTAGTTGTAGGTACAACATTCTCAACACGAAACTTCTAAGAGATACATATCTTGTTGCTAACTAATGTCCTAGTGGAGCTTAGAATGCGATATCAACGCGAAAATATATACTACGGAGATGCTGTGCCAAATATGTCACATTCATTCTAATGCCCGCCGCACATGCTCACACTGGCATTGGTCATCACGAGCCGCGTGTGAGTGGCAACGTTTGAAACTAACGCCGTAGTATCAGGGTGACTTGTTTGACGCAGTCCTTCCAGGAAGTGATAGTGAGACCCATTTGAAACTATTAAGCAAATAACCCATAAATCCAAAAAGTATAGGCGAAAAAAAAAATCGGCGACATTATTGTTTTATGTATTTTTGAAAATATACCAGAATCCGTCACAAAATTTCTCTAAACTCTCTAATGGAACTGCTCTCATTGCTATTTCATTAGGTACCTAATACTTTACCAGACCTTTTGATGTAACCAAATAAGTTAATGGAACAGTTTATTAACCATTTTCAAAAATCATTCACGTACGGTCACCAAATTTGATAAGTAACCAGGGTCGTCGGATATAATTAAAATTTAGTAAGAAACCTTTACCGTTTAGTTTCAATATATTATGTAGGTGAGTCAATTTGGTCAACCCGAGTATGGCGCGTATATCTTCTATTATATATAATATTGTATATATATCTAACAAATAAACTCGATATTCGCGTCTGTCTGTGTGGCCGCGTTGTTCGTCTAAATTACTTAACAGATCTTGATATGGTTTTCACTATCATTTAAAAAAATATTCCGGAGGATTTATGCATATAATGCATCTCAATATTTGTCAAGTCGTAAAAACTCTGCGAAGCAGTTATATTGCTATAAAAAAGATACAACATAGCCCCAGATCGCTTCGCATTTGTTACTCAGACAGTGCGAAGGGTACACCGACGTAACATCTCAAACAAGTTTAAGTATTAAGTTATTGTCAAGTGTTGGAGTTTCGCGGTTAACTTAGAACTTGCCAGCTGTTCACCCAGTCCGTTTACAGTTACGTATATGAAATGTGTCTGTTTCTATGTAATGTTTCGAGCTTAAATTGGTCTAATGGTACAATTTTGAGTACTGCTTGGTGATTATATACTCCAAAAAATTAATATCAAGTCAGATACTTACGAAATGGAAGGAAAATAAGAATGGGTGATTTGTCCCCAGTGCTGTATCAAGTTGTGGTATACTCGTATGTCATAATAGTAGATTTATTTTGTCGTCCTACTGCAACAGTCAGACCTGTGCTGGGTAAGAACTATGATTAATTATTTTTTTCTTTACACAGATGTTGTTAATTTTTTCCGCATGAAATATTCATTTTATTTCAAGTACATTGTTATTGGGAGCACCAAGCATAGATAATTAATTAAAAAAACATGACAAGTGTAGTGTTGTGAAGAGTCTCAACGGTAAATATTCGAGTGATTACAAATATTTCACAATTAGTAAGTTGCTAAGCACATCACTAAAATTATGGAATAACACTAATTAACCGACTTCAAAAAGGAGGAGGTTATCAATTCGGTTTTTTTTAATGTATGTTCGGGCATAACTCCGACATATATGGACGGATTTGCAAAATTATTTTTTTGTTCGAAAGAGTATGCTCTCGAGGTGGTGCCATTGTCACCAAGTCAGAATCTGATGAGGGGATCCCATGGAAATCGAGGAAAATCCTCAAATTTTATAGGCACACCTATAGCGATTTGGGTATTTTTTAAAGTAACTCATACATTTGCTATAGGAAAGCATCATTCGGTGAAGTAGACCTGATGATGAAGACCATTGGTGGCAACCGGAACTACTCAATAATAAGTATTTCACGGGTTGCGATTCCATTACTTTAATATGTTTGCTAAGCAATTTGTGCTCGTCACAATGTATATGTTGAAATGGCTCCAGTTCTTTTGGTTCTTACCAGGAGAACTCCTCAACAATTAACGTCCCTGCATCGGGAAAAGGAATATTTTGTAAAAGCTGATGAGCAGTTGACAGTAGGCTATTGTAACTTAGATAAATTAATAACTGACTCACTAAAAAGTAAAAAATAAAAAACTATTTACAAAAAAAAAAAACAACCGACTTCAAAAAAAACACACTACAAAGTAAAAAATAACTTCACTTTCGGAAGTGAGTGGCAAAAAACTAAAATACAGATCCAAAGCCACCAACTTACGAAATTAAAGTTATTTTTCACTTTGCAGTGTTTTTTTTTTGAAGTCGGTTGGTTTTTTTTTTTTTGTAAAAAAGTTTTTTATTTCATAAGAACACTCGGCGATTTGAACTTCCACTTGCTTAGCTAGCCGAGCTATTCCCTGACCCTCAGGATTATTTGTGCCCCAACCTAGAGTGAGTTTCTCATTAATTTGGTATTAACACCAGACCCTCGGTGCTGGACAACCTATGTTAATATCATCACCTATGTCGTATCTGATTTCGCGGCTGTCAAAGTCGGACCACGTGGATGTAGGTTGTCCAGAGCTCCAGGATCTGAAATATGTATGTTTTGCTGCTACATCCGGGCTGCGCAAGGCCTCACTGCGTATTATAAGCGATATAGCGAGCCGTCTGCTAAAATCATTGTTTTTTTTTGTATTTTATGCTCGCGTGTTACATACCAACCTCATATTGCTTCTGTCACTGTGCCACGCTGTCTTTGAACACTCTCTGCCCGTATACTGCTGCGATGTGTTGAGCTTCTGCCTATGTTATTTCTTACACCGTTTCTTGTTCGTTGTATAGGGAATGAAGCTGGACACAGCACACACGGCTTGCTGCTTTCGCACCGCAACTAACATGCGCTCCCTAACGCACCTTCCACGTCCAGGCTGACGATAGCAGCTGATCTGCATACTGTTCCGAACGGCGCGCTGGAAGCTTAGCTGATCTGTGCGCTGCCGGCGTCCTACAGCCTGCTACCGACGCACTCTAACTGCGACCCTTCGAAGGCCTTACTGGCCTCTTGCGGAGCCTGTACTGACATGACAGGCCTTCCCGCGTCCCGTAAAACATAGGACGGTACCCTTCCAAACTTAAGGTGTGATAGTGCACAGAACAATCATTCAGTGACTGAAACCTTTATTCCTATCATCCAAATTCAACCTCATCCCAAAAAACTTTCAAGATATCTACCTTCCAAAGGTGGGATGAATATCCGATGCCAATACCGAAAACTCCGAATTTCGGCTTCAGGTGTTTCGATTCTTTTTTCTTGTATTTTCTGTAATAACATTTTGCGGATGATCGTGTTCAAAGTTTCGTTCTCGTTCAAGTTCAAGTATCGACTTCTACTTTCTATAACCAGCAGGATTTACGAGAACCGTGGAACAGGCCGTAAATTGTGAAGCAAAGGTTATGGAGGCAGTTTCTTTAAAATCAAAGTTATGAATCCCAAATCCCTCGTGCTAAGACTGCTAAGATTTGGAGTTCAGATCTTGACCGCTATGAGTGGATGCATGGACATGCTCTATACCTTATTTTGAGACTCCGAAGATTCCAGGAAAATGGCACTTTTTTTCTCCGAATCGCTCCACTTAACAGGCAAGACTGGGATTTTGATAAAACAAATACCAATTTCGGCTTAGCTACATCCCTAACACCCACTCCCCGTAGTAATAAGAAGCTACAAATTGTATCCCAACAAGAGAGAACGAGCTTATTCCAGGATATTATTAAGTTTCCACTGTTTCCCAATAAATTACTAACTTGGGGAGAAACGGACAGACTTTTTGAATATCATTAATTTTAACGACGCGTCAGACTCGGTATTAATCAATGTTATAATGATTCTGTTTGTTCTAGGACGGGATCTTGTGAAAACCATTTCTCATTCCCGTTTTAAGTAGAGTTACGAGCAATAATACGCTACACTTACGTAAGATTTAAAAGCGATTTTCATCTAAAGTATTAATTGACAATTTTATGGTGTTACGTACGTAGTATTTTGAACCATACATACATAACATCACGCCTGTATTCCCCAAAGGGTTAGGCAGGAGTGCTCCTATAGTACATCCACATTTTGCAGTTATGTTTAAGTCCCATGTAATAAGGGGCGAGCCTATTACCATCAACCGGGCATAGATCCAGACTCCGGCCTGCTACTGAGAAATTCCAGATGAAAAAACTCAATAACACTTTGCCCAACCCGGGAATCGCACCCAGGACCTCATGCTCAACAGGAGCGTTTACAACTAGACCAACGAATCAGTCGTTTGAACCATACTAATAGGAAATACGAGTATGTCTTTTGTCAAAGTTGCAATCGTTATTTCACGAGAATAGTGCTTTTGAATTTTGCGTAAGTGTAAGGTATTTTTCAGGAATCTTCAGCTGTAGCCCGCCAAATTCAAAACTTTTTTTTTTTTAAATTAAACCTCCAATTCGCGACTGTAGGAATGATATATTTACTGCATAATAGTCATCCATTTCACAACAATCGTCAATCTTTGAAAATTTGTTCCACCTAAGAATTTTTCAGCTTCTTCATCAGTTTTATTTTTATTTTTATTTTTATATTTCATATAAAAATCTTAGCTGAAACAAATTTCCAAAGATTAACGATTGATATGAATTTGATGATTAGTATTCAGTAAATATATCATTCCTACACTCGCGAATCGCGTTTCAATCAACATACGACGTAAAACAAGAGCTGCAAATTGAAAAAAACCCAAGAAAATTTTAATTGGCGGGCTACAGCTGAGGATTCACGTTAAGGCGTACATTACTTCTTCTTGCTGCGTCCTGCGTCTCGTCCCGTGTTGCAACTCCCCTACCGCGCGTATTGACCGCACTAAATAAGCTCATGGAAGCCAACCCGGCCTGCGATCTGTTCGCTAATAAATTCGCCAATTTAATGGTTATGTGCCTACATTTTTGTGAGACTAATAGTACTTATTTGTTGTAATTAGTTTATGTGTTATATTTGTACTTATTATATATACATTGATTTATATAATTGGTTTCTTAAGCCGTGTAAATCAAATACATACATAAATAACTTTGAGTAGTGCGTAATTTAGTTAGTGACTGGAAGACGTTCTTGTGCAGAGTATATCATGATGTCTATTTGCCCCAAGGGATCGGTAGAGTTGTAGGTACTTATAGCCACATTTCAACAGGTATGTTAAAGTCGCTAAAAGCGAGGTTGACGATTTCCGGAGATTTTTTCCTGCAAAAAACCCATCAATAATCCCGATCCTGGGGATCGTGCCCAGGGCTTTACGTGCAATAGTAGTGCTTGTGACCACTAAAGCAATGAGAACTATTTAAAAAAAAATGGCCACCCATAGCATCCCATTGCTGGGATACAGGCCTCTCTGAGAGAGTGGGCTGCAATTCACCACGCGGGCCCAGTGCAGGACATGCCGGTTACCTCACGATATTTTCCTTTACTGTTTTGAGAGCAGTGGTGATGAAATTATTTATCTGGGCTCGAACCTACGACCTACAACTCGTAAGCGGCCATTTCTGCTGGGCCACCCACACCTATCCTTTAAATAAGCAAGATAGGCAGGCGGGCGGGCAGGCGGGTAGCAGAACTTTTCAAGACAAACTCTTTCTAAGCTACCTATTACAACAAAGGAAGTACTCTAACTTATATCAAAAACAACTAGGTTGTATATTACGAGTATATAACCAGGGATGGCGAACCTATTGCATTACAGAAAGGAGCACAACAACATTTTATTGTTGTATCAAACCTTTCTAAAACCTTCATTTAATTATATAATGGTATTATAGAAAATTAATTTTGTTTTCATTTTGACTTCATCATCATGCACGAGCCCGTCTTTACCCACTACTATAGGCTCCTCTTTTTTTGTCAACCAGCTGATCCGATAGCAAAAGCACAGCAAAAAGCACTTTCAGTTTTTCTTATTTTCCAACGTTCTGAGCAACTTCAAATTTTTCTTTCCCTTAAAACCTTATTCGGATGATTAAGAACAATAACAAAAATACATAATATGTATTTTTTACCGATTTGATATACAATATCAAATCGCTGCAGTTATTCTCAAGTGGTGCGCTTTCCAATTAACATTTTTTTTTATATATATTCTATCAAGATAAAAAAAAAAGTTTATATTGTTTCTCATAAAATTGTTCTACAGCACCAAACTGAGGCAATCTACCCACTTGGACCCGCTTGATGGGCTACAGCTCCCCCCCCCCTCACAGAGAGGAGGCCTGTGTCCCAGCAGTGGAAACATTATACTAACGAAACTCCTGTGCCTTTCTTTCTTAGATTTAGTTGGCACGTCAAGACCAAACATATTAAACCTAATTCCACCATAATCTTAAAAGATTTGCCATCCCTGTTGTATACTATTATACACGAAAGTTTAAACAATAGCCCGCATGTACCGCCGTGTTCAAGCACATTACCGAACTTGATTCATAATTCATAAGTTAAACGATTTAGCCTCAAACACTGAGAATTAAACTTGCTTTGTGTTTGGTTATATTCGTTGTTTACTTATCATTAAAGAGTTTTCATGTCTTTGAAGTCTGATGCGGACCAAAAAACCTTTTTTTTTTCCACGTGGATGTAGAAAAGGGTATAAAAGGGTAGGGTAAGGGTAAGGTATAAGGGTATTTATTGGGTTGTAGAGGTCAGATAGGCAGTCGCACCATGTAAAATACTGGTATACAGCTGCAACTGGTGAGACTGGAAGCCAACCCCAACATATGCAGATGATGATTGTCTTCAGAAAGGTCCGGTGCATAGTACTCGCAACTGGCGTGCATGTATGACCAGATGAATGAACGTAAACGAAGCAAAAGGAGTATGTAAGGATAGTCGCAGGTGGCGTTCTGTAGTTTCTGCCTACCCTGGGTAGTAGGCGTGAGTTTATGTATGTGTCGGAGACGGTCATTAGTGTAGACACTAAACGAAGTGCAGCACGAGCTCCGGGAGGTGGCAGCAGCGTTGCGATGACGTGCATTCTCGGCTAACTTCGTGCTATGACAGAGCCTGGCTGATGGAGGAGCGCTGATGGGACGAGTGGACGCTTATCATTCTGCCTTCGAGGAGATCAGTACCTCCACCCTAGGAACTGTCACCCGTTCCGTATAGTTGTGTCGTGTACCTACAGTGTGTGATTCACTAGTGTGATTAGTTTGTTCGTAAATTATAATTTGATTTGAACTGCAAACGGTTTTTTTTCTATTGCACAATAACCAACACTACCCATAGTACGCCCACAGTAGTTAAAATATGGCTGATGATAACGAGAGACACGTACCTATCTCCGTCATATGTAAGTTCTTTGGTACTTGTTTGTTTTGTTTGTTTGTTTGCTTTTTTGTTTTTGAAGTGAAAACTTCTTTAGGCCCGTTGAGCACTTTTTGGGTGAACAAAAAGCGTGAAACTCGCGTCATCGTCACCGCACGCTACTTAGTTTTCACTTCTATCGGCAGTCCCTAAAGACTGCCCCCCATTTTTTTTCTCAGTTAGGTTTAATCATATTCTGGCAGTGTAAGTCATTGATGCGGAATACCCAAATGTCCTTTCTTTGGTATTGTTGGTCGAATCGTTGAGCTCCTTAAGTTCCGAGTCTCCACGATTCTGGTGTGACGTGTTCATTCGTGTCTGCACGATAACTGACAAATGCGTATACTGAATGGACAGGACCACTCAATCTATGTGGTTCTTTCTCCAAAAGACCATTTCAGACACTAATCAACATGGTCTTCACATGATGTTACCAAGATTATGTCAAGACTTTAAAAAACTTTTTTACAATTTCGGAAGTCGGTGTCTTAGTTTTGTATTTTCGTTTTTGGCCACCGACTTCCGAATTTAAAGTTATTTTTCACGTCTTTTAATGTTTTTTTTTTTGGAAGTCGGTTGTTTTTTGTAAAAATGTTTTTATTTTCACTTTTCGGTCGCGGTCCCTACCCCACACAAATTCGTATACGACTACTTGGTATGTAAATAATAATGACAGGAAATTATTAACACATCATCAATATAAACTAAGTGGAAAAAATATGCAGTATTAAGGATAACTCAAAAACTACTGGTCAGACCTTGATCAAATTTAAATGGGAACATATGTGAAGCACCACCTATCAAATAAAATAATCATCCAAATCGGTTCACCCAGAAAAAAGTTCTGAACACACACACAAAACACACATAAAAAAAAACAGACGAATTGTGATCCTCCTCCTTTTTTTTTGAATTCGTTAAAAAGAGACTCTGACCTCTGACCTCTGAGTTTGTTTCGGCCTTTCTTCTCAGAGTAATCAGATAGGAAACGCCGACCTCATCTAGTGTAAAAAATATTATTGACGTGTAAAAGTGTTTGTACAAACCTACTTACAGAACTAAAATCATTTATCATTGATGATATCCATGACGCCAGTGACTTTTGGCAAAAAAAACTTCTAATAGGTGGAAACCTGTAATCCTGAAAAGAGGCCTTCGCATTTCAAATATCGCATCGGAGGGACAATCACAGCCTGGTGTTGAATTACTAATATGTGATTCCTCTGAAGGGATGCTCCAAGACATTCTACAGTTTTACCATCTTCAAATCGAAGACTGACTTTTGGTCCACAATTCGATTTTAGTTAAGTACTCACGTCTTAGATTTTTCTGTTCGTAACCCGTCAACCAAAACCATAACAGAGAAATCATCTTATACCATTTATTTCCATGTCACATACGCCGCATATTACGTCACAGCGTCACAATAATTGTGAGGCGTCAATAATATTCAGATCACGCGCACCGCACGGGAATCGAACGGGCGACCCCGAGTTTATTTACCATTTCGGGTGTGGGTTTGTGCTATAAATCTAATTTGTTATGTATTGTGCTTTTTGGTTATATAGACAGTTTTATATACGGAAGCAATAAAGGAATATTATTTCATTATTTATGCTTTCGCACTCTTGAAGGATTCTTTCAGGTATTTTAAATCTTTGAGTCCCGAGGTCACGATATCGAGCGAAACACAATAGATAATAATCATTATAGCTCATTAAGCGGGATTGAAAAGGTTAATTGGCTAGTTATTGGTAATTGTGGGATTGCGTTCATATTTTAAAATGCAATTAATATAATTGAGTACAATCTGTGGGGCTTAATAAAAAGACTTTTTATTAGCCATAACGATGATAGAAAAATCCGGCCAAGTGTGAGTCAGACTCGCACACGAAGGGTTTCCGTACAACCGTGCAATATTGAACACTACATAATTATATTAAAAAAACACGTTTCTTGTATGGGGGCCCCTTTCATTTTTACTTTATCTTATTTTTATTTTTTGTTCTTATAGCAGCAATAGAAATACACACTCTGTGAAAATTGCAACAGTTTACCTATTATGGTTCATGAGATACAGCCCGCTGACAGACAGACGGAAGGACGGACGGACGGATGGATGGACGGAGGGACGGACAACAGAGGCTTAGTAATAGGGTTCCATTGGCACCCTTTGGGTACGGAACCGCAAAAATCTAAAATGCAGGACTGACACAAGCTACCGAAAAACTAATGAATCTACGTGAATCCTATTGAAAGTTGTAGAAATACAAAACGCTTTGAAAAAGATTGCCACTTGTCTAAACCAATGAACCAGCCAATGAAAAAAATATTACATAATTATAATTTTCCCCTCCGTACCAAAAAGTCCTAAACGCACTTGCACTTAGGAGTTTTTTGCACTTTTACACTTTATTTATTTGTAGCTCATACATATAATCAAAACGACTCTTTAGCAAAAAGGTCCTATTAGCAAATCGTTCTATGAGCAGTATGTCCTATTAGCAAATCGTTCTATGAGCAGTATGTCCTATTAGCAAATCGTTCTATGAGCAGTATGTCCTATTAGCAAATCGTTCTATGAGCAGTATGTCCTATTAGCAAATCGTTCTATGAGCAGTATGTCCTATTAGCAAATCGTTCTATGAGCAGTGTGTCCTATTATCAAAACGTCCTATTTGTAAAGTATAGTAATACTGAAAAATCACTCGTTTTTTATCCCCATGGGTCATTATAGAAATTTATTTGAAAGGTAGTTAGTAGCCTTGACACGAAAAAATATTTTGTTTCTTAATTCGCCTTTACAAGTACCGTATTTGTGTTCTGGCATAATGTCTTTTACAAATATGCACTTATTCAATTTATTTGTTTTTTGATTGAAAGAGTACCATCCGTTTTATTTTAGGTTAGTCCCTTTTATGTCAGTACTACTTCTTCACGAATCCAATATGTTTGACATGTCTTTCCATGAGCTTTTTCGTAGTCCACAAATGCCATGCACGGCGGCTGATTGTACTCTTCGGTCTTCTGTACAACTTGCCGAACAGTATGGTTTGGTGTACGGTTCTACAGTCTTTTCGAAAACCGACTTGTTCCGGTGGCTGGAACTCGTCAAGTCGCCTGGCGAGACGGTTCGTAACGACTCTCGAGAATAGTTTGTGCGGTGGGCGAGTGGGCGACGGTATATACAAACGCCGCGCTCTTCTTCGTCTTTTCGTTTCGATGTACATCAATGTTTCATAAGACTGTTTGGACCCAGTAGGTTGCCACGTTTATTGCAGCGTCAGAGGCGTCGTTCAGATCGAAAAGTGTGCAAGCGGAGGTAGTATTTGAAATACTTAGGGGCTAAAATAATCTGACCTTCTTTTATAATCTTCAAAGATAGAAAATGGATCAATGTGTGGCAGCAAATTAGCAACTGTTGCTGTAGTCTCAATAATTTTCAGAACGCAAAAGAAAAACTTAGATCCATTTTTATTTTTTAAAAGTTTATTTTATTTTAATTTTAATGTCTCGAGCAGAAGATAAATAAAATTATTCCTTTAAAAATCTTTGTTTATGGTTGGTATGACTGTACCATTCCGGTTCTTTTGTTTAAGTACCATTTGCTTGTAGGACATTTTGCTAAAGTTTCGTTTTGATTATAGGTCGTTTTGCTATTAGGACTCTTTAGCTCTACGACTTTTTCATACGGAGGGCATTTCGGCCTAATTTTCTATCATCTGTTTATACTTAGAGATCCTACCCACATAATAATGTATCTTAGCATATCTCACAAACCACTTTTAAAGCTTCTATGTCCATTTTCATTCAAAATCCCTCTAATGCCTATTTTCTTCACATTTGACTTCAATTTCATGCCTATCCAACGAATAACTTTCTCTACTCCCCATAGACCTCGTACGAACTAACAACGAATCAGACTAACTCCTTACAACTTCTCACAGAAATAAACAGGGTGGGTTTTAGAGATCTGCCAAAGCTGGTATAGTGAGAAAAGTGGTCGAAAGAGATTTGAGGTCGATTACGAACAGTACTCATCTTATATTTACTTTTTATAGTTCAATAAGGAATAAATTTTCGCAAAAAAATACGGTAGACCGCACATCATTTCAACCTTAATTTCGGAAGTCGGTGTCTTTGGTTTTGTGTTTTCATTTTTTGCTATCGACTTACAAAATTAAAGTTATGTTTCGCTTTGTAGTGTTTTTTTTTTTGGAAGTCAGTTGTTGTTTTTTGTAAAAAATAACTTTTTTCTTTTATTTTTTTAGTTGTGGTACCTACCCCAGACAAATTCGTAAACCACTACTTGCTATGTAAATAACAGTGACAGAAAGTTATCATAAACATCATTAATATACACTAAGTGGAAAAAATCTACCCAAGCAAAGTTAATAAAAAATTATATGGGACCACCTCTGAGGCATAATAAACTATCCATGAAAAAAAGAATTTTCGGAAGAAAAAAAAACCGACGATTTGAGAACCTCCTCCTTTTTGAAATGATAAAATGATAAATGATTTTATTTCTGTTAATAGGTTTTTACAAAAAAAAATACACGTCAATGATATTTTAAAAACTAGATGAGGTCAGCGTTTCCTATCTGACTACTCTGAAAAGAAAGGCCGAAACAAACTCAGAGGTCACAGTCTCTTTTAAAGTCCAGACATAATCTTGGTCAGATCATGTGAAGACCATGTAGATTTGTGTCTGAAATGGTCTTTTGAGGAAAAAACACACAGGTTGAGTGAACCTGTCCAAAAACCTGTTTATAAGTCGAATAAAATCCGGTACAACTGGCCTATTATTCTATAAAACTTCAGACTACGGTTGGCCAGCTTAAAATAAAATGTTACCAGAGACTTACGGTTCCCTGTACCAGCTTGTGTTACTAATTGTTGCACCTATGTTACTATTCACTGCATTTTGTACTGTTGCAGATGAGAAAATATTGCAAAGGAATAATATGACGGCTATTTAGAAAAACTAAAAAACGTTAGCAATTTCTGAAAATTTGAGCTCATGACTCCTCCTCCTCCTCAAAACCTCACTCTGTATATAGTAGGTATAGGTACGTAGATATACCTATATGTAGTACATTACACACGTCGAGTAGGTCGCATATAATTTCTCGAGGGAGATCCGTCCGTTGGCTTCACTGTATGGCACAGATTACCTGAAAACGGGTCAGTAGTACAATGCTGTCTTGTTTTACTTGATGAACATACATAGTTGCTAGGTAGACTGTGGTAGATTAATCAAGTCATATAAAATGGTTTCGTAACTGACTGGCTGGCAACGCACGGTATTAACAACTGAAGATGAAAACAAGTAACTTTATTTCGTTCCTTAAGGGGGTATTACACTATAATACACTTGCGTGCAAAAAAAATGCCCATGCTCTGTATTTGATTTATATTTTAATTATTTAATTGCGGAAAGGTAGGTAAGATAAAGTTTATTTACACATATCCTATACTTTGTCATAAGTAATATTCTTGACAAGACCGACTCGATTCTTCAGATGTCCTCATCACTCACTAATGCTTGGAAAAACTGTGTGACTTTTTTTTGGTCAGTGAAGTTGTCAAAGGCTTAATTCTATTTATTACTGAATTATTATTGATTATTTAACTGACTTCAAAAAAAGGAGGTTCTTTATTCGACCCGGATGTTTTTAAGATCGCGATTTTCTCAAAAACTAATTAATCTGTTTTGATATTTTTTTCACACACGTAATCTACATAGATTCAAAAAGATTTTAGCACACAATATATTAGGTTCTTGTAAATTAAACTTGTTGAATTATCTTGTTTCAAATTAAAGAGAAAACGGGGTAGATCGAATTTTTTGCACGCAAGGTATATCTAGGATCATACATAGGATCCCATCTCTTATCCCAAATATATGACCTCTAGAATCATATCTGTGTATTACATTATCATAGTTCTTTGATCCTATTCTTTATCATATGTAATTGTAATACAGGACTGTGCTGGCCGCCCGGCAGCAGTTTGCTTTTTTTAACCGACTTCACAAAAAGGAGGAGGTTCTCAATTCGTCTGTATGTTTTTTTTTTTTTTTTTTTTTTTTTTTTTTTTTTATGTGTGTTAGCTCATAACTTTTTTCTGGGTGAACCGATTTGGATGATTCTTTTTTTATTTGATAGGTGGTGCTTCACATGTGGTCCCATTTAAATTTGATCAAGGTCTGACCAGTAGTTTTTGAGTTATCCTTAATACTGCAGATTTTTTCCACTTAGTTTATATGGATGATGTGTTAATAATTTCCTGTCACTGTTATTTACATACCAAGTAGTGGTATACGAATTTGTGTGGGGTAGGTACCGCAACTAAAAAGGGAAAAATAAAAACTTTTTTACAAAAAAACAACCGACTTCCAAAAAAAACACTAAAAGACGTGAAAAATAACTTTTATTTCGGAAGTCGGTGGCCAAACACGAAAATATAAAACCAAAGGCACCGACTTCCGAAATAAAAGTTATTTTTCACGTCTTTTAGTGTTTTTTTTGGAAGTCGGTTGTTTTTTTGTAAAAAAGTTTTTTTTCTAATACAGCAGTGTTGTCAACAATAATTTTAGGATTCCACTAACCATAATAGGATCTTTCGTCAAAATTTCGTTGTACTTACTTTTTATCCGTCAATAAAACAGTCACAATAATAATTAATTGCCTTTCATTTTAGAATATGGCAGTAGCAAAACTGAAAAGGCAAAATCACATAATTATATGGACGGATTTTGTATCAGGAAATTATGAAAATAAATGTGAAATTTCAATATATAATTGTTCGCTACCCACAACGCCATCTATCGTAACTTTACAATAACTCGTGGGCTGCTCAATACTCCTCGGTGTAGGCGGCGACGACGGCGAGCAACAGTGGCGACACTTTGAAGCATAACAACCTGCGAGCGCGACCGGATCGCGAACGAAAATGTTCGTTTTATGAATGTCGGGTCTCCACTCTCTATGTACATTCGATCTTTTGTCATTGGAGTAAACGCATGACGTTGATAAAATATTTTCTTTTATTTTTTCCAAAATCCAAGTAGACGCTCAAACAATAATTTTCAACATGGCAAGACCTGTTTCTATGATCCTATCTAACAACAAATGTCAAAAATCTTTGATCAAAGACGAAATGATTCATAATAAAATTATGTTTGTATTACATTATCTTATAAATATATGACTCATAGATCTGTGATCCTAGATATATTATAGTGTAATACCCGCCTTAGGCCCCTATTACACTATCATATAAATATGATCGAGTACGAGTCATTTTTATATGAAGAACCTATGACGGTACTAACTGCTAAACTTTCACCTTCTTTATAGAAGGTATTAGAAAAATCTAAAGTTTATACTTTCATATTGAGACACGAAGCAACAAAATTCGATCTAAACAAAAGCGGCTACATTCATTTAGATCGTATTTTGTTGCTGCGTGTCTCAATATGAAAGTTTATAAAAGGTACGAGTATTAGAAAATTGTAGAAACACTTACCGAGGTCGCTTATTGAGCCGTTTTTCAAAATTCCTTCTCAGTCACGAGATAATATTTTTTTAAAGGAGTGGCGCTAGTGGACCCTTGTATGCGCTCTTAATATTCGAAGTAAACGCTCGCTCTCATTCTCTTATACGTATATCAAATTATCAACATTATATACGAACTAGCTTTTGCCCGCGGCCTAGCCCGCGTGATGGTTTGAAATGATCCCGAAGGAAGGTACTACAGATATAAAAAGTATCCTATGTCCTAACTCAGGTCATGGTCTACCCGTGTGCGAAATCCATTTCATCTAAATCCGTTCAGCCGTTTTAGCGTAAAAGCGTAACAAATAAAATAACAAACTCAGTTTCGCATTTATAATATTAGTAAGGATATGAATAAGGTTCAGAAATTCGATTGGGACGTTAATTTACTAGTAAAGTCAAAGTACTGTCTGTGAATCTTGCCCTTAATCCCATCAGAGTTATCAGTTTAAATGCAAAATATGAAGGCATACGTTATAATTAGTCCCGTCATAGTGCTGACCCAAAGACTAAGGAACTCTTCATAGGTATATAGAGGTATGAGGAACAGGGTGTAAAGTTTACTCATTATATAGAAAAGGAAGGACGCTCCGACCAGACGGGTATTGTGTCTGGTGGGCAACTGCCCGACGGTTGATGTCGAGACGTTGTATATCTGCTAGTCGCGCGGTAAACTCTGCTTGCGCGATTAAGGATTTTGCGTGACGTCAGTGTGACGTGTAGCTCGCATGTGGCGTTGTAGCTGCCGCTACAGGTGCAAAGATGCGAGTTCTAAAAAGAACTTAAGTATCTTTATCAATTTCATGCATCCAGCGCCTCGGTGATAGGAAACACCGCGAGAAAACCTGGACTTAAAACGCCAGCACACATTAAGCCAGCCTGGAGATCAATGCTTGTTCCTTCTCTGAATAAGAATAAGCCTTTGCACTGTATTTTCCGATACATATCCAACTAAAAATCACTTAAAAACATCCTGAATGTCGTTCAAAACACAACCAAGGACGCGCCAGTTCATTAACTTGGTTTATATTCAGGAACACGGGCGCATCACCTAATCTTTTTAATACCCAATTTGCGAAGAATTTAATACACTTTCAACATGCAATGTTTTATACTAAATTGTTGTAAGGAGTGCGGAGGCGGAAGGAAAATAGGTCATCATTATTTGCCTAGACTTTTCCCAACTATATTGGGGTCAGCTTCCAGTCTAACTAGATGCAGCCGAATACCAGTATTTTACATGGAGTGACTGCCTATCTGACCTCCACAAACAAGTTACTGGGTAACACGTTACCCCTTAGTAAGACTGGTTGTCAGACTTTCGAGCTTCTGACGACCCGAAACGACTGTCAAAGATCCACAAATGACAGCCGGGACCAACGGCTTAACGTGCTTTCCGAGGCACGGAGGGTTATTGATATGTAAAGATGGTCACCCATCCACGGACCAACTGCGGCAAGCGTAGCTTAACCTGATTGATGGACTCGTTCAGCTGTTATTTTTTGAAGCTTCAAAATGGTTTCCACGAATGGTGATATTTAAATGTAGGTTCCGTGCCAGGGCAGTCAGACCTTCTACCACGCGTGGTGTGTGCACGAAACTGAGAGTCACTTGTTCTTCCCGTCTCTGTAATGTTTTTTTTTTGTACTGGACCATACCTATGGTAGTCCAAAAGTTTTTGTAGTTTTTTTTACGAAAAACTGTTTTAAATGTTATAAGTAAGTAAAGTTTCAATACCCCAATGACCCCTGTGCCGTTGTATACCCATAAGCATAATGTTTTGAGTGCGTTATATTATGCGCGCTACCGTAAACAGCGCTTTTGCACACCATAAGTTAGTCTTTTCCCAGCAGTTTTCGTTTTTGTACAATGTTACTTAATTTGACGTACTGAATGCGGTCATGAGGGCTATGTGATAGGTCTTTTTACACTATGTTTATTTAACACAGAATGAGGTGTTCTTATTCATTATTAGGAGAAAAGATGAATAACAATATAATTATGTATTATTATTGTATACCTACTAGCTGTACCCGTGGTTCGGTAGCTTTACATATCAAGTAAACAACTTGACAATTCACTTGGTATCAATGATTAAAGGCTCCAAGCAAACAAGCGTGACGGGACTGAAAACTTTATGGAAATTGTTCGACAACAGTCGCGTCGCGCTGTCGCGTCGCGTCACTCTGCGAGAGCCATAAAATTAAGCGTCACCAATGATTTTTTCTTATACCCCTTTAAAAAATGTCAAGTTAGAATTTTCTTAAACAAACAGTTCAAAAGACGTTGGTTAAAAGGCAGCTCTGCCAAAAGCTCATTAAGTTCTTCTATATTCAGAGGCACGGCCAACATGATCGAATCGCAAAGTGTGGCGTAAGTCTCAATATCTTTACTTTAAAACCACACAAGCGGTTATGTCGACTCGTTGCGCAGAACAACCAATTTTCAGTATCTGTAGGGTTTGTGTCAAGTTATTTTAATTTGGGACTTTCTTTGACTAAAATGTCAAAAAAGTTTGTTTGTATTCCACACAGAAACCACTGGTTTCTAGTATACTGATCAGTGCTCAAGTCAATAATTTTTTTTTTTGATGGGATATCATCAAATGACCTCTCCCGCTCTGGGCGGAGCGGAAGGGCGTGTCAGACTCTTACTGACTAAAACCCACCCGTATTCCTTCAGTTGCCTGTGCGCCACAGCCAGGGCCACGGTAACTCTTTCAAACAATCCGCGACCCAGGCAGGCATCGGCCCTATCGGACCCCGTCAATTATGCTGACATCTCTTTGAGGCGCGCGTGGAACACAACGCGCCGTCGACCCGGGCCTGGTCCTTACCGGACGGCGAGCTGAGTGCTCAAGTCTGCCTCGATGATCTTGTCATTACAAGTGCTACTGTTGATCATGAAGTCCTGAGTATGATCATCAGGTCGAGCAAAGCATAGGGTATTCCAAGAGAGGGTATATCAAGTCTCTGATCGTTATATTTCCCGCGTTTACGTGGGTAATTAATGTGACACTATCGTAATGTAAGCCATTTGCTGACTAATTACATAGCCTAAGTAATTAGGCCACAAGATTTAGTAGAGAATCTTATCTATATATTATATAATATATATAAAAATGAATCCCTATTTCCCTTGGTCACGCCATCACATGTGAACGGCTGGACCGATTTCACAATTTTTTTTTTTGTTGTGTTTGTTATTGTCAGAAGAAGAATCTTATGAAATAAAAAAATAAGGAAGTTGAGCGGAACGTTACAAAATTTAATTAATTTTACATAACTGTCAGTTGTTTGAAATAACTGTCAGCGATTGACAGAATGCGCGCTGCAAATATCGTTTAACACAGATGGATCGGTTGATAAATGATTCGATAGTTTTAGTTTTAGTCAATAGTCAAAACTAAAACTAAACGACATATGACACTCATAGTTAAAACAGGACAACGTCCGTCGGGTCAGCTTGTTCTTAGATAAATATGAGTACAGGTACAGTGACAAAAAATACAGGAAAGCCACGACAGCACAAAATGTTCGAAGGTCTTATTCGGGTACCAATACGAAATTTATCAACTTTTCCAATCAGAAATGTGTGAAGGAGACCAAAAAATATTGGAGAAAATTATATGAATATTCCATTCTGTTTCAAGAAAATTTCATAAACAGATATTCGTATAAAAAAATATATAGACAGATTTACTGCCTACCTATATCTTTTTTCTAATACTTGCCGAATCAGTAAAGCCGAATTACGTGCTATCAAACTTGTAAAATAAATTAATTTTATGTCATTAAAAAATAATTGTTTACTCAAAACAATGTTGCCTTTTTGTACATCCTCAGACGAACTTATTCAAAGATATTTTTTGTGTCGGTGTCTATAAAAAATGCTGTAAGCTAAACATATTACCTAGATCTATTAAAAAGACATTAATGTACCAAGTTTTAAAGCAAATAAAAAAATATTCCATTCATAATCTGAATCACTTACACTACATGATACATCTCTATAAACTACGTTTTACGCAAATATTAATTTATTATTAATAATACTTTAACCTATAAACGCAAAGATCATCAAAAGTCCTCCTTAATTCAAACTCATGGTCACCGTAAATATCTCGAACGTGACTGTGGGAGTCGATATTCAATTTCCTAGTTTGCGATACAACGATAGTATTTTTAAAGTGTTTGTGTTTCGAGAACGTGACTCCAACGTGACGGACAGATGGCGTGTTTAACTTTAGCCTGTATTGAGAAAAAATATTTAATTTTTGGATTGGTTTTATTGGTAGATGTATTGTGGCGGTAATAGATACTCGATTCTTCATATTTCGAACTAGTTTATCTCACGTGTTTTATTTCTGCCCGCTGTACTAATTCTTAGAAACTTCTGAAGCTTTCAGTGTGTTTGATCTATTAAGCTAGATTTTACAAGACAATTAATGCTAAATTATGCAGGAAGTGAAACACTGAAGCATGGTTGGTCGCAGGACTGCTTTCCCAGGGTGCAGCAGATGTACTTAAGTATCGACACTCGTCGAGGTTATTTTAATTCGCTTCGACAACCAGTAATTATGATAATCAATGTGGTCTAACGCACCTGTTCCTATGTCTCAAAACAAAATCCCTATCAGTCTGTTACTTCACAGACTTAATTGGGCCCCAGGAAAACTGTTGTCCCTATTTGACGGACTCAGCTGTGATATACGCAATTTGGTAGTATTTTATAATTATAAAATGGTTGCAAAGTACAGCTTTCAATACTTTTGACTAACTCTATGTTTTAAATCATCTTATATACTGGTTTTCAAGCTAGCTTCGCTCGCTCTTACGTTCTCTTAGTAAAATCACAATGAAAATCAAACCTCTCCCGGTCCAGAATGTTCCAATTTTGGCGCCCAACTGGGCCTTTTTTGTATCAAACTACCTTTCTGCCAAACATGATGATTGGCACTTAAATGTTCTGTAAAGTGTTACCACTTCAATAGTTGTATCTATCTTGTTACCGCTAAGCTTTGTTTCGCAAGATATTATTACTGAAGTCTGAACTAAGCTAAGGGTACAAGTGATCATTTCCCAGAGGTCCTGTTGTTACAACTGTATTGTAACTCGACTAGTTCTCACAGCTCTGAGATGAATAGGTGATAGATAAGGTTTCTTTTTTTATTTATACTAGTTCTATAAATATTGAAGTGTAAGTAAGTTTACTCTCCATGTGATTAAGTTATATCCATTTACTTATCATAAGGTCTATTTTTGGCGCCCAACATAGTACTTTACAGATTTTATTATTTATTTTTATTATGCTGGATACATTTTAAGGTATTTTTACTGGTACTGGCAACATTATGATATAGATTTTTTTCGTGTTGGCTATAATAAAAACCATGTGTACTGAATTTGTATTGTGACCATATCGAATAAAGTGATTGAAACTACAATTTTATTTATGATTTCGCCACGAACACTATGGCGTATCTTATTGGCCCAGTTGGGCGCCAGAACTACCAATGACCGCATGAACGCATGAACTACCTATGTGCCTAACATCATAATCAGTTCTGTAGTGTTCTGTAAAGGGTTTTGATTAGCTTCGGAAACCGCATCATCCTCGCTCAATACTTATAGGAAGCTGGCTTAAATGCGCTGCTCTACCGCATTTAAGTCTGCTCTGTGCTGCACGTATACTTAGCTTAACTTTGTGTGAAAACGTAAGCGGGACTTCGACCCATAGCCACGCTACCCACGAATCCGTGCCTGGCAAACAAATGAACCACGCAACTAACGTGGCAAACCTCTCCGTACACATTTTATGTAGCGGTGGTCGGTCGACTTTACCCTCAGTTCAACTACATAGGCTTACACAAATAGTTAGTATCCCCCGGATCCTATAATGTAACTAGTAACGAGCCGTCTGCTGCTGGCGTGTAATTCTCACAAGATTGACGTTTTCGGGTCGAATGATCGGGCCTACTAATTGTGACCCTGATTGTTTCGTTGTGAAACGACCGTGGATTTTGGTTTTATGTTTCGTAATCATTGTTACAGTTATTTTGTTTGTGTGGTTTTTGTAGGAAACGTAATTTTGATAGATTTTCAAGGCACTAAACCACGTTAACGTAAATCAACTAAAAATCAATTTAGTTTTTTGAGATTCATTTCTAAAGAAGGTATGTAATGTATGTGATTTCACCTTCCAAAGTATCCCGATGGAAAGTGGCTACCCAAAAAAAAATACATATAGGCCGTTGGGCCTTAGAAACAAATTATAATGTCATACCAGTAATTTCACTGACACCAAAAACAGCAAAACAACTTGGTTCCGGAAATCGATATTCTAAGCGTAAAACTTCCAGTCCAACCCTTTCACAAAGATCTTTCACAACTGCAAAAAAACAAACTCAAATTCAATACCTTGCAAAAGAATCTTCGTTTAAAATCATATTCAAATGAGTTTTAAAAGGGACACTGAAGGCTGTGAGACTACGCTAGAGTGTGGATGAATGCTCTAATAAGCAAGAATACGCCTCGCTTACTCCCTAAGCGGTGTTGCTCTGTGAAAAAACGCGGCAACTTTGTATGCAGTTTTGGATTTTTTTACCTGGCAACACTAAAAGTTACGTTTGCATTCATAGGTTTATTCGCTTTTTAAAAAAGGTGGGTTGTTTTAAAAATAGCCCTGTATGAGTTTTTTGTGTGTGGATTGAGATGAATTTGATTCATTATTGTCGTTTTTAAGTATACAAATACTTTGCGAAATTAAAAACAGTATCGAAATAATTGTATTTTTTTTTTACATAAAGCAAAGATTTCTAAAATCTCTGTCACTGAGCAAGTCTTGTTTTTTATGAAAGAAAACTTTTACAGAATTCCCTTTGTTGTTTCCTAGATACCAAGTTAGATAAAGAGACTCACTTACTTACGCATTTTCTGTGGATCAAAGTTGACAGCATTATCTCCTGCAAAAGTAAAGCAAAAGTGTCATGTCACAACATGTTCTTAAAGCGAATAGCGTTATAATCAGCGCGGAGCGTTTTATGCGACATATATCACGCTGGATACACAGTCGTACAATGTATACGTGCATAGAGTAGGCAAGGACAGAGATTGCGAAGTTTGTGCAGCAGTTTTTATAAAATGAAAATTAACGAAGTTGGTAAACTACAAAAAAAAAACAAAGAATTGGCTAACAAAACTTTTAAGATAGTGACGACAATAGGTTTCCAGAATAAACAACAAGAAAGACGCTCGATCTTTTTATTAACTTGAGCCTGGACAAAACCAAGTCTCACCAGAGCAGTATAGATCTATTAGATATTGATCTCAAAGAAACACTTGAAATTTCTGAAATTCTACATTACACTTGTGGTATTATTTTCCTATATAAAAACACACCTTTTTATTCTACTTGTATATTTAGCATTTAAAGAGCTGTTGTGCCCAACAATTTTTATTATAATTCAGTACCTTAATCTATGCTTTCAAGTATGAAATCGTATGACACTCACTTAACTCACATTTTATATGTTTTTGAACACGCCCAAGGTAACTAAAGGTTTGCTTTTCAGCGGTAAGCTGAAAACCAAACTGTTTTTACATCCAAAACTATATTTCACATTATTAATTTTCTCTTTTTATAAAAATCTTAGAATATTTTTATATAAAGGGTTTTTAACAATAACTTTGTTTTTTAAAACAAAAAACAAAACCTAGATGAAATTGATTCAATTTTTTATTGTATTAGAAAGAGTAAGGTTTGGCAATTATTAATGAAAAATGATATCGGGCAAATGTCCACCACGACCACGTTCATAGATGTTGATTCTTTCATCAAAATTTTCAATCACGTTTTGACAAAAAACTTTTTTACAAAAAATTAAACCGACGAAAAAAGAAACTGAAAAGCAAAAAATAAATCTTTCAGTCTAACTAAGCTCTTAAATTAACGTAAATTACAAATTTTGAGTCGGCGCCAAACAATCACCGCAGATCGATTAACGACGATCAATCAAGCTGCCATAAGTTTTCATGGCGCCTTGTATGTTTGGCGCCGACTCAAAATTTGTAATTTACGTTAATTTAAGAGCTTAGTTAGACTGAAAGATTTATTTTTTGCTTTTCAGTTTCTTTTTTCGTCGGTTTAATTTTTTGTAAAAAAGTTTTTTATTTCTCGCTTTTCAGTTTCCGTTTCAAATAAATGAACTTATTTATTTATTTAGGACTACCAACAATGGCTTACACTACAGATGTCTTACAAAATACATGAAATGAAAACTTAGTACAGTGGATTAATTAGGTACTTTAAGGTAAACACCACATTACCCAAATTAAATTATGTTAATTGACAACTTGGGTACATGACAACTTTTCAAGCAATCTTAATACCGGGGAAAAATATGCTAGATTCAAAAGTCATCATAAAGGTTTCATAACAAATCAGACAAACATTCAAGAATTTTAGATTTCAGCTTAGGGAATCAAAGTGTAAATCGATTAGATCGCTATTACATAGTAAAACCTTGCAAAACCTAGCATATAGACAGTTATATGCTATACCGATTTTCTCTGTGGAGGACAAAGAGTAGGAACAGGTCTACGCGGAATTCATGACGGACGGAGCACGCAAGATATTGAGTGCGAGCAGTGGAGGCTAGTCGATAATTCCTTTATGAAATTTACACAAAAACATTGCGTCGTTTAAACATCTTCGTTCTTCTAAAGTGTTGAAGAAATTCAAGCTATTTTTTTTAATAAGAAGATGTCTTTTTAGCTATGCCAACAGAAACAGCTAGATGCCAATCAAAGCGTTTTTGAACGTGTTCTAGACGTAAACTATTCGTAGCACAGTGCGGCCGCCACATCATATTACAGTATTCTGCTACATATCAACTACAAAGTGTAAAGTACACTGTCTTATGACAAAAACCCAGCATCTTGGACGCTTTTTTGGGGCTTGTATTTAAACGCCTACCAGAAACGTGCCTATTTTACTACCAACAAATTCGAAATACCAGCCAGAAAGGATAAATGCTTACCAAATTGTGTTTCATAAAGTATTGTAGAAATGAACCTATTTTCCTTTTTATTCTATGCCATAAAGATTTATAAACGTCTTTTAATTTCTTACAACCTGCCAAGATAGCTCGACGGAGCCCCGCTTAGCGTGGCTCCTATTTCTGCAACCAACCAAACCTCGGGGTGCCCCTGACGTCGACCGGCGTGGGTTAGGGTTAATAAGCAGGTCGACGTAGCCCCGCTTCGCGGGGGTCCTATTTCTGTCTAAAGGGTTTAAAGGAACCTAACCAACCGAACCTCGGGGTGCCCCTGATGTCGACCGTCTATGGTTAGATTTGGTCAGCATTTATCCATTTTGGTAGGCAATAAGAATATAAATACAACACGTACAATTATTCTGATGAGTGTATAATTATTTTGGAACTTAAGGCGTTGTTCTTTAGGCACCTCGGTATAGAGAGGGTTTATTTTATTTGAAGTTAACATATTTTACTTTGGTACTTAGTCTTAGAGTGATATTTTCTAGAACTGTTTGTGGTACGTACTTGTAATAAGGAGTGTTCATATCTTGTATGAGTTTATATTTGAGTGCTAGTTTTTGATGGATGACTTTTGCTACTTGATTGTGTCTATGTGTATAGTCTGTTTTAATATTATTATTATTATTATTACTTTGCCTTTAATTATAAGATTATTTGTTCCTGTTTATTTAACGTAGTAACACTTCATTGAGTTCAAATACATTTATTTTTATTTTTTCACCATTCATCATCATCATCATCAGCCTATATTCATCCACTACTGGACGTAAGCCTCTCCTAGTGAACGCCATTGAGCCCGATCCTTGGCTCTCGTCATCCAGTCTCTGCCAGCCGCATTTCGCAAGCCGTCAGTCCACCTGGCTGGCGGGCGCCCCACACTACGTTTGCCTAAACGCGTTCTCCACTCTTGAACTTCAACGAGAGATGTGATCAGCCCATTGCAGCTTCAGCTTGCTTAGTCTTTGGGCTATGTCGATTACCTTGGTTCTCTGGTGGATAACGTCGTTTTGGATTTTATCCTTCAGAGAGACTCCAAGCATAGCTCTCTCCATAGCTCGCTGAGTGACTTTAAACTTATGGACCAGTCTCACCGTGAGTGTCGACGTTTCTACTCCGTAAGTCGTAACCAGTACGACACACGCGTTGAAGACTGTCGTCTTTGGGCACTGCGGTATAGACGAGGAGAAGACCTGATGAAGTTTACCAAATGCTGCCCATCCCAGCTGAATCCTACTATCGACTTCCCTCTCAAAATTGAGATGGGCCTATAGTTTTTATGTTGAAATTATTATCCCATTTATGTATAGTCACCATCTTTGCCACTTTCCATTTTATAGGCAATATGCCAGAAGTTAAGGATTTGCTGTTTATAGCTGTAATAAATATTACCTTTATTAATTTATAAGCTTTTGAATGTTTTGAGTATGCTCTCACTGCTAATATTTAGAACTTCCCTCGACTGCCTTCCGTACCCAACATCACACCCTCTATGACAGTCATACTCCAGCTAGGCTTAAAGTTCTCATCAAGATGAATGAAATGAGCCCAAACACGATCTAACTGCTGTAAGCTGTCGAGGAGCCTTCTAGACTGTCTTCCGTCTCCATCATCAGATGATCTTCAGGTCTCTTTTTTGTTGAAGCATCATTAGAACTACGTATATGTGCCAAGTTTCAACAGAATCCGTTCACAAGGGAACATTCTGTAGGTAAAAAAATATTTAACCCCTATTTTTCTACCCTTAGGGGTGGATTTCGTTTTTCAATTTTAAATGGAACCAACTTTGGGGTATACTCTTTCCATTAAAAAAAGAATCATCAAAATCGGACTACTCGGTAAAAAGTTATGCGTGGTCATACATAAAAAAAAAAAAAAAAAAAAAAAATATACGGGTCCACTTGAGAACCTCCTCCTTTTTTTTTCGTCGGTTAAAAATGGCGGGTCTATTTCGTTAATCGCGTCACGGATTTGAAGTTTTAAGGCTGTATTCGATTCAAGTTGCGATTAACACCACTGGATTATTCTTTGTGGGGATATGTTAATGACAAAGTCTATACGGAGCCTCTAACTCAACGAGACCTTACTCTACGAGTACAAACCTTACATCTTGGTCAAAATGTATGGCTTGGCCGTTCCATTAAACAATTGCGTGACACAAAATTAAAGACCAGTGACATCATTTCTTACCATAATTATTTCCATAGGAGTGTCTATGCGCCGGCCGCCAAACGGCCAAGCCGTACATTTTGACCAAGATGTAAGATTTGTAGAGTTAAGCCTTCTAGAGCTAGGAGCTTGGCTCTACATTAGATCTGATAACTTTTTTAACAGTGAAAGCGTTATGTAAGTCTTGGCAACCTACTTTACATGTTTTTTTTTTTTTGTGAGTAACATCTTTATCGTACGGAACCCTCTCCACGCGAGTTCAACTCGCACATGTCTTCACGTGTATATTTTTATACACGTGACATACCATTAGAGCGGAGGGCTAATGGTAACGTTACATACTATGGTAACAACACGTAACTCCACATTCAAAACCAATAGCAAACTTAACTTATGCTTTCCACTCCTCACGAACTTATTCAATATAAGTTATGTTTTTGTTTGAAGTTTCTGTATTCCCGCCGGTAGCGATGGCACACACAACAAGAGGCGGGCTTATCTGTACCAGTTACAAATTCGCCATCAACCACCTTTACCAACGAATTCACACTGACACATGTCATTCCAAATCACATAGAAAATGCATGACTTTCTTATGCAGTCTCTAAATTTTCCTCTACTTTACAGTAGAACACATGATCAACAATCTCCAGAACCTTTCCAATTGCAATTGTTACTTTTCTGTCAACTACTCCTCACTATATTTGTTTTAAATTGTAGTCTCTGTTTCCAAAGACTGCTCTGTACTCCCGCCGGCAGCGATGGCACACACAGGAAGAGGCGTGCTTATCTGTACCAGCAACAAATTCGCCGCGTATTTTACATGACGAAATATTAAGAGCAACGGTTACAATGTGCAACTTCAAAATAGGAACACTATTTATGTTTTGTATTTACTCCCAAACATAACACATTGTTTGTTGAACGAGTGTTATTATAAAGCAGGTTAAAGGGATATGTTATGGTAATGCCAATACATAAACGAGTACAGTGTTCAAATTATTTGTAGGTACCTACTAACAGTAACTGAACCCACTTGTGGCTATTCAGCCACAAGTAACAACAGTAACAAGTAACAGTTCAGTTACCGTCAATCACAAAAAATGAAACAAATAAAGGACAACGTAAGGATAAGGCAAATATACAGGACTAACTTTCGCGGCATCGCTCGCGTGGAGGTCGGAAATTATCCCACGCGAACGTACTACCGAGATAAAAAAGCATCCTATTTCCTAACCCAGGTCATAGTTTACCTATGTGCTAAAGGAGATTGTTCTGCATCCATACATCTTTCGCCCCAGAACCAACAGCGAAGGAAAATTACTTTGCTTGTTGTATGTAAACTACAAGTATATGCCCGTGAAGACAAAGTTTAATGACGGAAAACTTGCAGAAAGCATTTATTTAAAAGGAAAAAAATATATATTTAGTAAGAAACAAGCCTTCCAATACTTAGAAATATATGCTAGTAAATGCCTGTCACTAATGTTATTTATATTGCCTGTGTGTGGCCAGCTAAGTTAGGAGATCCAGTAAAACATTTAAGTACTTATGTACCTATCTTGTTTGGTGTTAAATAAAGTAAAAGTAGCATTTTACTCATTTGGTAAATCTTCTAGTTGTTTATATTAAAATAGGTAGGTAGGTAATTAAGTAGGTACTTATTTATTTAACTTCAATGCAAACGCCTTTGTCCTAATGTTTTTTTTAGATGTCATTTATTTATACAGGAATTCATATTACCAAGATCGCATAGCACATAGCATTTTGTAAACATTGTGAGTGCAATAACTTGACAGTTGACTTCAGTTGAGTTGATTGACATGACAAGACAAGGATTAGGGATGCCCATACATTAGACCCGTATCGATATATAAAAAAAAAGGATACAAATCGATTAAAATATTACAAAGCATCTCACTTAGAAATGTTTATTGAATAGAATTGTGATCCAGTCTCTAAGCAGTAAACCACAATCATTATCATTCTGCTGCCTTATCCCAATTTACTATGACTATCAGTCCTACGGCAGTCATAATATCTGGTCTCTAGTGCCACTTAAGCTTGCAGCAAAGGCTATGTCGGTAACTCCCGGTCTTTTCCAGATATCATTTTGAATCTTATCCTCATTTTAATAATACACAAAGAAGAGCAAAGTTATAAGAGAAAAGGAAGACAACAGAAACGATTGGTTCGATTGCGTAAGAGAAGGTATGACCAGAGAGGAAGTGACTAGCGAGATGACGGCTGTTAGACATGAATGGAAGAACAAAACATGTTACGTCGATCCAGAGTAAATTGGAATAGGGGTAAGAAGTTGATGTGTGCATCTGTACTAATATTATGAATGTGAAAGTAACTCTATCTGTCTGCCTATCTGTTACCTTTACACGCCTTAACGGCTGAACGGATTTCGATAAAATTTGGCACACATTGAATACTTTTTACCCCTGCAGTACGAACTCCGTGGGATAATTTCCAACCTCCACGCGTGTGAAGCCGCGAGTAAAAGCTAGTACAATATAAAAGTCAACGTGTAATAAGTTATTCGGCACCATACAATATTATATAATTCCAGCAATAATTTTAAATAGATTCATCGGCCTGTGGCTGCATATTAATGCTTCTTGATGATTGGAGAACGTATCATTTATTAAATCAGACGGGTTATCTGTAAAATGAATGGATAATAAATAATTATACTAATGGTTGACCGGCTTGTCAACAGTTGGTTAAATGGGGAAGGTAATTAATTTTTAATTGATAGGCAGTTTTTGTTGAGGTTTCCGTGACTAAATAATAACAGCCGCACGTGTCAATCAAAAGTTAAGCTAGCCGAGGTTAGTACATGGATGAGTGATCATTCATTACATATCTAGCCCCCTCTGCCTCGGAAAGCACGTTGTACGTTGGTCCCAGCCGTCATTTGTAGATCTTTGATAGCTGTTTCGGGTATTCAGAAGCCCGAAAGTGTGACACCCAGTCTTACCAAGCGGTATTGTCGTATTATCCAGAAAGTGGGTTGTGGAGGTCAGATAGGCAGTCGGTCCATGTAAAGGTATTCGGCTGCATCCGGTTAGACTGGAAGCCGACTCCAACATAGTTAGGAAAAGGCAGATGACACTGACACGCTTCACGTAAAGCGAGTGCAAGCGCACTCGCGACTGGCATTCTGCTGAGATAGACTGAGGTCGCCGTCTATGTGTGAGTGCGCTTATTTTTAACCCCTCACGTAAACAGAAGGGTTATATAAGTTTGATGCCTATGTCAGTCTGTTTGTGTGTCTGTCTGTGGCTCCGCTGCTCCCTAACACCTGCTCAAATCCCAACGCATTTTTTTGTAAATCTGGTTTAATCAGGATGGTCCTTTGCTTTTTTTCATGAAAATCTGTTTTTTTTAAGATAATCAGCTCTTTTCTAATTGAATTACGGATCTCTGCTGTACATTGCATTGGCAATTGTTTCTGTGTTATTCAGTAATACTACTTAGTTGTAATTGGCACGGGTGTATGACAAGATGAATAAACGTTGTCAAAGCTAAAGGTGTATGTAACTAAAAGTCAGGCGCGCGTTCCGTAATTTCTTCCGACCCCCAGGGAATAAGGCGTGAGTTTGTGTATGTATTTTTGATTCGGATTTCCAAAAACTTTTTTTATTTTTTTTGATATTGTATTTTATGTACCTAATTTAAAAGCTAACAGTTTTAAAATAATAATACTATGTACAAGTAGATATTAATAAAAAGGGGAGGGGGGTCAAATCAGAAGGCGGGCACGCCCAGCAGTACTAGTGGACGTACCAATAAGATTATTATGCCGTACCAACCTGCAGAGCGGCTCATCTCAATGTCTCTGGGATGATAGACTCACGGGCCAGTCTGTATCCGGGCAAGCCATTTTCCAGGCAATCATCGCATAAGTCAAGCACGGCACTTCAGAGCCAACCAGGGAAGGGTCTAGATTTTTCCCGGTCAGCTTTTCAGTGCTATGGACAGAACACAGGAACTAGGTAAGCTAATACTAGTAATTTTCCGGACGCCTAGGTCACCAAAACGGATGGGCAGTGTGGCTTTAAGCCACGCTCGGTCGTCCAAGGCCACATTTAAAAAGGATGTTACTGTGCTGCGAATAATTTGATCAATTTTGTCCAACAGATGTGGCTGCTTCCATGAAGGGGAAAAGCGTAGAAAATATATAAGTGTTGGGCCAATTGAACAGTATCTAATCAGGGTGATTGCCGAATGTAAATTAATTTGGATAAAATAATAATGATTTGTGTTTTGTTGTTGATTTTTTTTTTCTGTCACTTCGGTCATTACCATTTGTACCTGTAAAATTATTGTAATCAAAAATAATAATTATATTATGTGATTTAGGGGTTCTACACACATGTTCGGGTGCACATTCGATTCGGCAGTATTGGTTGAACAACAAAGCTGACCCGCAGCAATTATTACACATATTCTGCTTTCATTCGGCTCATACTGATCAGCAAACTACGTTCGGCAACTACCCTAGCTGAATCATATTTGGGTTGGCTCAGCGCAATGCAAGCTAAGACGAGTGGCTTTTCTGGAACATATAGCTCGTCGGCACTGCCGCTCAGCTGTGCCGACTCATGCCAAGCCGAACAAGTATGTACCCTAACTAGTTAAACTTGAGTTATCTAACTTTTTACAAGTCGTAACTATCTGAAACTCCTGTAAGAAAAAGGCGAAATACCCGTAGTAAAAAGAAATGACTAGTACTTTAACTAAGCGTTATTTCTACCACAGTCGCACAGTTCTGTCAAACTATAAGTGCAAGTAAGAAACGGGAACATTTCTAAGTCAAAGCATGAGCTACGGAACGTTTATAGATCTTGGCCTTGGATTAACGAAGAGAAAAAAGAGCAATTGAAAATTCAAACTAGCATATTCAAGGTTTGAAAAGCGACTCTGTAAGACTTCGTGACACGATGATGAAAAAAGAGCAATAAAATTGAAATAACAACAATTGAATTATTATTGAAATAAGAACAAATAGCAATTGAAATAAGAAGTGGAAGTTAGAAACGGGAACATATCTAAGTCAAAGCATGAGCTAAGGAATGTATATAGATCTTGGCCTTGTATTAACAAAGAGAAAAAAGAGCAATTGAAAATTCAAACTAGCATATTCAAGGTTTGAAAAGTGACTCTGTAAGGCATGACACGATGATGAAATACTAAACTAGTTTATCCCGAACATCGTTCTAGGAAGTTAATTACAACCATCAGAAATCTCACAATTAGCAAGGAGAGTATTTTTATTCGCAGGTTTCTTTCATTTCAAAAACTTTGCTCAGTATTTTAATTTAAACTAAGAAGACGAAGAAGTACGAGAATTATTTTAAAAGGCTTTCATTGGTGCAAGTACATTATTTTTATTTTTCACTTAAAAGTTATAATTAAATTCTGTGCTGTTGTGCGAAAATTAAATTTTGTATAGTATTAAATACCGTCAATATTTTCCCCGACGAAAAAATACGAAATGCTTTAAAAAAGTCTGTGGCTTTCAACGTTATTATTCCAGAAAGAGAGACTTTACTTTATTTGCGCATTTACTTTAAATATCTACGTCTCTTTTTGCGTTTTCGAGGTTTAACTTACTAAAACCTAATCCCTCTTATAACAAAATACGATTTATCTTTAGACGCAGGTTTAATTTAAACCATCGAGCCATTTTCAGGGTTCCGTAGTCAAATGGAGAAACGAAACTCTTATAATTTCGTTATGTCCATCCGTTCGCCCGTCCGTCCGGATGTTACATAGCTTACTCGGAGACTATTTGCATTATATCGATAAAAATAGGAAAGAAGGTGTATTCTGTGCACCTCTTAACAGTGCTGTAGTGAAAATTACAAAAAAAAAAACAATTAAGGGTGGCTCTCCTCGCACATGTACCGAAGGATGAAAAAAAATTGAATGCACATAACCGTTTGGGAAATCATTGGAATCCATATAATTAAAAAGATTAAGATGTTCCTTGCATTAAGAACTTTAGTTTGCTTGAAATAAAGTTTTCAATACAATTATAACTGTCTCGAAGGTTTGGGTTTGGACTAAAGTAAGAACTCCTTCTGTAATAAGACGGCTCCTTATAGAAAATCAATCGTTTTCGCCGATAAATTCTGCCACAACTTGCAACAAATAAAACATTAAGTGGTCTCAAAAGCAGTTAAAATCCTCAAATATTATAAACTATTTTATAATAAATTGAAACACATTACCCAGTCGATGGTACCGGTTGGATGAGTTTGCGGACAAAAGGCAATAACTAGAGATGTACCTCAATCTTGGTATCCATTGTAGCTGAGACAAATTAAGGCCGAGGCCGAATTGCTCCAGAAATGAATAATGCTGTCTGTTTCACTACCTCAAGACAATTTCCTGTTATTTGGTAGATAGTTAGTGTTCCTAAATCAAGGTTTTTATATTTTTATAAACCTGACATGCTTTAAAAAATAGCTTCATATTCTTAAACTAGCACTGCCCGCGACTTCGTCCGCGTGAAATTTGTCATCCCCCGACCAACCCCGTCGCATCGCATTACCTGCCCGCGCTATTATTATTTTCAGTATAGTATAAAGTACTCTGTGATTATCACTATGTTTTCGTTTAGCGTTCTTTCTGATATATTTTTTGCTCGTCTCCTAAGTGAAGTAAATTAATAGGTCTACCAAATTAAAAAAAAACAATCCCGACTGGTAATTCCAGAGATTAAGCGTTCAAACAAACAAACAAAAAAACTCTTCAGCTTTATTATTAACATAGATAGATAAAGTAATTTTGAAATATATAAATAAGTATTTAATTTATTTTTACATTTAAAAAATTAAAATAAAATTACTTTTACATTTTGAAATATGTAATAAGTAAATAATTTTTTAGGTGGAAACCTTGAATCTGTGTATTCTTGATCCAAGCAGCAGTCATCACCGAATAAAATCATAAATGCTTGAAGTTAACACGATTCGAGTCTTGCATCGGTTCATGCAGTACATTGTGTTATAAAACAACAAACAAAAACTAAAAAACTCGTCCTCCAAATAATTAACCAGTTTCGGCCTACCAACGCTTACCTCTAGTAACACCCAAGTTGTATGCACCTCTGATACATTGCAACAAGACTAATGTAGCGAATAAAATTCACTGTATCGCCTCTACGGCCATCTTTGTGCTTTAGTGCTTAGGTTGTATTTTTAAATGCTTATCTTGTGCAATATTCATCTTAATAGTTACAGACTTGCACCTTAACTGCGAAACACACTATCAATCACAATCTGAATCATTTTGAAGCCTATTGCTAATCCGTTGCTTCATATGTTCGAAAAATTTGTCTGCTCAACAACGTAAATAACGTAATGAATGTTGTTGAACTGTCAAAATGAAAGCCATTCCTACTGTTAGTATGTTACGCAATTACCCCGCTGAATTAGTATTTTTAACAATAATTTTCCCTTGGCAAGATTGTAACAGTTTTCACTGCTTTGCGGAATAATGTTCGTGGAAAAAGAGCAAGTTTCCCCTTAACTTGCTCTTTTTAATCGAGTTCAAAAAAAATAACCACCGACTTTCAAAAAAAAAACAAAATTACTTTAATTTTGGAAGTCGGTGGCCAAAAACGAAAATACAAAACCAAAGACACCAACTTCCGAAAAAATTAAAGTTATTTTTCACGTCTTTTAGTGTTTTTTTTTTGGCAGTCGGTTGTTTTTTTGTAAAAAAAAATTGTGTCGAACACTCGTCGTTAAATAATAATATCCGCACGGGTCGATCGCTTGATAAGCTACGGTCGCCGCGGCCGGTTCGTGGATGGGTGACCATCCATTTCATATTGAGATCCCACCGTGCTTCGGAAAGCACGTTAAGCCATTAATCCTGGCTGTCATTCGTAGATCTTTGAAAGTCGTTACGGATAGTCGGAAGCCTGAAAAGTCTGATAACCATCAGTGTTATCAAGGGGTAACGTGTTACCCAGTAACTGGGTTGTAGAGGTCAGAAAGGCAGTCGCTCCATAAAAAATACTAGTATTTAGTTGTATCTGGTAAGACTGGAAGCCGACCCCAACATAGTTGGCAAAAGGGTAGGCAGATTGACTGCAAAAGAGCAAAGTTGCTTTTCTTAACTTAACATTAGTAAGAAAAATGATTTGCATCAATGTAAATAAACCCGAGTTGGGAAAAATCATACATGACGTCATCGAAATTACTTTCAAATTCTGTAATATATTTTGTATGTTGGTATAGCCTAAATAATCTGAAAATTAAAACGAAATTCATATCTTTAAGCCATCCATCCGTTCTCAGCGATTAACTTCGATCCGAAATCCATACAATACCATCTTTCAAGCGTGTTTGGTGCGTACAGTCAGCATCAAAAGTAAATAATGACTGTTTAATGCTCCAAAAGACTGCAAACCTAGTCACAAGTTGCTTGTATTATGATTTGCGCATTTATGTATAGGTATAATATTACAGAGGATGTTGTAACTTTCGACGAGTTAGGTACAGACTACAAAAAAAAACTAAAAGTCAACGATTTTTGTTTTTGTTAATCTGCTCATCATCGTCTTGCCTCAATTTATTTAAAATCGACGCAGTGTTGTCGTTTTCTTCCTGACACAAAATCTATAACAACCGACTGTCATCTCATCCCATTATGATTCACGATTCATCCATCTTAATTACAATTTGACATGTGATATTGTAATAATTACTTATTTTAAAAGTTTCATGCCTGATCCTTTCCATGGGAATCTACGTTTTGGAACGGACAACCAGCTTCAACTTTCTGAATAGCTGACGGACTCCGGGACAATTCAAAAGTGCCTATAAATAGTTCAAAATAAATAAATTATCTGAGTTTGAACTTTTTTAATTTATAAGACCCATTTACGCGTTTAGTCGGGTTAAATTAATTAATGTAGAGTTCGTAAACTCCGAGTTAAGTAATTAACATTTTAACTCTTGTTACGCGTTGCGCCACTAAAAATTAACACCGTGTTAACCTGATATTTGTGTTTTTTGTGTTGGGTACATTGCAGTTCAATCGCCGAAATATAAATTAGAATTGCAATGTCTATGCCCTGATAAGTAATCCGACCAAAAATTAATTAACGAACAATGAACGTAAATTGTATACCCATCTCTTTTACACTACATTACGATACGTAATACTTTCTCGTCTTTGAATTTTTTAACATGACATTTCATTTTCGTCTTATTCTAAGTGGTTTCCATGGAGATTTAGTTTATTGATTGACGAAAACGTCAGACAAGGAAAAATATGTTTTAAGTTTTTTATAATTTGTATTTATTATTATATATGAGTTCATGAATATATTGCCCGCTGATATAGTAACGAATTTTCACTTACTACAACGTCGAGCAATATAAAATACAAGATAAGTTATCAGCGGTACCTCATAACGTCAATTTATTTTGACATCTAACACTAACCCAGAGTTTAGCGAGTTAACTCTCCCACATCGGCGGGTTAAATATTTAAAAGTTTAACTCTAGGCTTACCTCTAACTCTTGGTGGCGCAAGATGAATTATTTGATTAACCCTGAGTTAGCTGTTAACTCGCGAGTTATTTAGGATAACTCATGACGCGCAAATGGGCCTTACCGAAGCTAAAATAAGTTATCAATCAAATAATTCTTGCACTCTTCAACAACAGCCACCGCTGACTGTACACCGTAGGTAGCTACTATAGCTAGGTACATATTGATCTACGGAACCAATGTAGTGAACACAAATCGCATCCTGGACCTCCATGCTTCGGTTCACTTTGAACGCGTAAGTATCTTCACACGATTTCCCTTGGATGGAAGTTGTAAGCTGGAAGTAGGTCTGATTAGCAACTGGGCAAATAGAGCATAATAATCAGTCATGACATCATCGTGGTGGATTACGGCCCACTCCCTCTCCTGAGAGGAGGCCTGTGTCCCAGCATTGGGAACATTATAGGCTGATTATGTATGTTATGTAGTCGGTCCTAATAAAGTAGTTTGTCAATTTAAAGTCAAGGAAATTTTTGTTGAAACCAATTGACTACCAACTTAAAGCGCCCGTACCTATACAGGGTTAGTTTTCAAAGACCAGCCAAATTTAAGGATGTGGTACAGACCATCAAACTGAACAACTCTCTCCATGGGACCAATATCATCATCGCGAAAAATTTATAAACTGTCCCATAAAAAACTTCAATACCTACTTGACCTAAATGTATGGGACCGCTGATTTTTTTTTCGCGATGATGATATTGGTCCCATGGAGAGAGTTGTTCAGTTTGATGGTCTGTACCACATCCTTAAATTTGGCTGGTCTTTGAAAACTAACCCTGTATTCATATATAATGTCTGTCATTCTTTGACAGTTATATGAAATGGCTAGACGGAAAATTTAACCGTTAAGATATCTGACTATAAAAAATGATTTTTGAAAAAACAATGTGTCCTTGTAAGCAATTTGTTTTTAAATCACCTAATCATCACCATGGGACCCTTTACCTGCAGCTGTTCTAGGCGTAATACTCACCTTTTTTCATACCAAAGAACAAAGAATAAACATTTAAAAAGCTACAAGGTTTCTGAACACCCATTCCGTAACTCGCCTCAAGCACAACGAATAGGCCTACCTCTTTTATCTATTCCGTGGTTCTATCCAGGCATCTCGCATCCAGCAGATTGTAGCAACCTTCTCTACGTCATTCATTGAGGAAAGCGATTATCACACCTAAACTGCGTTCAAGAGCTGTCATTATCATCATTGTTGTTGAATATTGACACTGACAGCTCTTGATCGCGGTTTAAATGTGCTAATCGCGTTCAGTTTCATTGGTGAAATTCGTCCTTGGTCATTTTGGCAAATCTCATATCGACTATGCTTGGTTGTTTGGAGCAGCTAAAGCGAGACCTCCGACAATCGTTCTAGAGTGGAGACCGCGTTTAGGCTAACCTAGTGTGGGACGCCCGCCGGCCAGGTGGAGTGACGACTTGCGAAAGGCGGCTGGCAGAGATTGGATGAGGAGAGCCGAGGATCGGGCTCAATGGCGTTCACTAAGAGAGGCTTACGTCCAGCAGTGGACGAATATAGGGTGATGATGATGATGATGATGAAAGCGAGATTCACCAGCTAACTGCTCATTTGCTGACTGTTCAAATTGAAGTGAGATATAGAAGGGATAGTCAAGGAAGTAAATTGCTTTGACTATTCGTTTAGTAACTGATACTGGATTCACAAAATATCTAGCTTCAAAACTAAGCACAATTTAAACTCAGGCAAAATATGTTATAGAAATATTTATCGTAAACATTTTGTTTAGCTTGTCTATTGTCAAGCAAAAGGGATGAAAAGATAAAGTAACAAGATACAGATGTTTGCCTTCCCACGGTATGACGGCAGTCTGAACTGAGTTCAAAATTGTTCCGACAAATATATTTTACGAAATATGTTTGACGCAACAATTTTGAAGTCTGTTCCTCGTGTCTTTCTTCGAGTTTTTAAAGACTTTAATAAGGTCACACGTGTTTAAACTGGAATTCGTTTAGTAGCTAAATAAGAAAGATTGTCAGATACATTATAAGAAACCAGAACAGATTGGGACAAGAGAATGAGCAGCGTAACGTTATAGCCTTTATTGTACACGGAACTAAACTTTAAAATGCACCGCCATGTGCTTTTATAACCTTTTACAAAAAAAAACGGCCACCAGGTGGCGTGCTAAGCAACTTCCAGAAATAAAATATTAAATATTATTTTAATCCAGTCTGCAACGACTTCCGTTTACTAATCGGAGACGGTGTTTTCAGCACCGGAAGTCAGTTGCAAAATCTCTCAATTAATTTACACAAACATTTACAAAATAATCTGCACCCAGTAACATTTAATTACATTATAAAACCAAAAGCTAACACTAGTAAAGGTGTATATTTAGTAAGGTTTACATTATGTGTGCATAACATAACTTAGCGTCACGCCTGTTTTTCCAAAGGGTTAGGCAGAATTGTACCTATAGTAGATACCTACACCCACCCAGTTATGTTTAAGTCCCATGTAATAGGGGGCGAGCCTATTGCTATCAACCAGGCATAAATCCAGACTCCGGGCTGCTACTGAAAAGATCCTGATGGAAAAGCTCTATAGCATTTTGCCTGACCTGGGAATTAAGCCCAGAACCTCATGCTCAGCAGTAGCTCTTGACCAACGAGACAGTCTGTTTGCATATTTGAGACTAAATATTTACAAACATAGAAATTTAAGAACTGCCAACCTAAGATTGCTTGCACGTCATAAAACGACAAGGTATATTTGTCTATGCGACAGTTAGATAGTTTCAACCTTAGTGAAGGTTCATTTTAATGTGAATTGGTATCAAAAGTGATAAAGCAATTATGAGGTCGACTATATACGTAAAAGTGTTGTTGTTTTTAAGGTATTTAATTCGTTTCTAGATTTCTATCAAATAGTATAATAATACCTTTTTTTCCGTGAGGAAATCCTCATGGATCCAGATGAAGGGTCCGTATTGGTAGAACGGAGGGCTATGTCGGACTTCTACCGAGTAAAACCGCATGTTCTTTCTACTGCCATGAGTCGGGGGTCGGAAGATACTTGTATGACGGAAAAGGTATGTCTCTCTCATTATCACCAGCCATATTTTAATTACTGTGGGCGTACTATGGGAAGTGTTGGTTATTGCACAATAGAAAAACCGTTTGCAGTTCAAATCAAATTATAATTTAAGAACAAATTAATCGCAGTAGCGAATCACACACTGTAGGTACAAGAAACAACTATACGGAACGCGTGACAGTTCCTACAGTGGAGGTACTGATCTCTTCTAAGGCAGAATGGTAAGTGTCCACTCGTCCCATCAGCGCTCCTCCATCAGGCAGGCTCTGTCATAGCGCGAAGTTAGCTGAGTATGCACGTCACCGCGACGGTGCTGCCACCTCCCGGAACTCGTGCTGCGCTTCGTTTAGTGTCCACGCTAATGACCGTCTCCGATATGTATATTCGTCGCACCCCCGACTGTTATCAAGCCGCCATGCCTCGCAGGCAGTATAATAATACCGAGGTACATAGAGTGCTCTTTAAAGCACTCAGTATTCAGTTTCACTCTAAAAGCAATTCTCCTAAACACAGGTATTTTGTACCCTATCTAGAAGAACAGTACGGCACCCACTAACAAGATTAAGAAAGTTTATGCTTGTGCTTTATATATTTTCTTTGCCATGTAATCTAGTCCTAGTTGAACAATAAATCTTTATTATTATCTCGTGTATTTATTTTCATACTTATTAAGTATATCTTTATAATAACATTTAAAAATATATATATCATCACTACATAGTATAAAACAAAATCGCTTCCCGCTGTCTGTCTGTCCCTATGTATCCTTAGATCTTTAAAACTCCGCAACGGATTTCGATGCGGTTTTTTTTAATAGATAGAGTGATTCAAGAAGAACGTTTATATGTATAATACATGCATAATATAGTAGATAAACACTGATAATTTTAGAGGTTTCTAATGTGATGTCGTAAATAAACACATTTTTTTTGTGCTTACCATGCAAACGCTGCCGCGCTGGCTGAACTCTACGAGATAGATCAAAATAATGTACTACAGTATTGTACACCTTAAAAAGGTCTACAAAAAAGTCTACGATGATATATGTCTATCTCTTAGGGATAACCCACAATAACCAATTTTTATCCTTTACTTTTTACGAGAAATAATGGTTTATTTACGAAGCTATTTTAAGCGATACAATATTATTCCTTATCCAATTAAATACGTTAAATACGTTGTGAATTTAATGTAACACAAAATTGCCATTTACAGCATATCACTAAAATTAATATCTTAGAAGATATCAGATATTTAATATGCAGGGGCAGAGCGCCCGTTAGGCCGTCGTCCATTCCGGGTGGAATCAGCCGGAGCGGCGGGCGCGGCGCGTGTTTATAAATCAAACCAATATGTTAATCCTTTATTTATATTATTTAGTAACATAATATTATTAATTACTCCACACTGACACCATATTAGTATCTACATTGCACCCGTGCGAAGCAGGGGCAGGTCGCTAGTATAACATAAAATCTTTATTATTTTTATTAATAAATAAATAAAGTAAAAGCAAATAAAATAAACAAAATTGATGAAAAACCACAATTTAAATAAGGTATTTATTGTAGCGAAAGTAAAAATAAAAGAACATTATTACAATAATTCCTTTAATACTTTCAGACATTAACAGAGTAGGAGGCATTACAAGATTCACCGTTCTGTTTTCAGAATTGCGCTTATCATTTTATAGGAAGCAACTCGCTTTAACATCCCGCGAGCTCCTCTACCATTAGTTACTAAGAAAAATTACATCTAAGTGAGTGTTGTTGTTGCTTTAAAATAAATCATAGATCTATGAAAAAAATTACGAATGGCCCACTTTATCAGATTGGAGAACAAAATATCTTTATGGTTACCTAGTCCTACTAACCATAAGTTTCATAATATACCAAAATTGATTCTTCAAACCAATTCTTGAGGCAATACGGTCAGTAAAAACTTTAGAGGGATCAATTAATCAGGAAAATTTTCTTATTACTTGATCCCTCAAAATTTTCACTGACTGACTGGCTGACTTCAAAACAAACTTTATTGGTAACCTAAACTAAGAAAACTAAAAAAGTGAATTTATCTATCAAAACTACCAAACTCACTTACCTAACAAATTGTTAGACCCACATCACACCCTGTACCCGTCTGAATGCATAGTAATGCATTCAATACTTTCATCGTGTCAGTCATCAACTCACTCACATTTCACTCACCACTCACTCACATTTCACTCACACTGCTCAAATAGTACAACTCTTCTTTATCACCCGTGTGAACTGTTCAGGTGTGGTACGAATTAAACTTACTACGACAACGGTGTTACTTGTTATATTTTGTAAAGAAAAGCCTTTGAACTTTACGTAAAATGTACCTATTATTATTAATTTGTTGACGTGTGTTATGTGTGTGAGTTTTTGTTGACGTTTTTTAATCGACTTGTGGTCCGAACACGACGCGACTTACTAAAGGTAGACAGATGCGACGCGATAGCACGACACAAGTCTTGATGAACAATTTCCATTAAGTTTTCATAGTAATTGTTCACTAGTTTGTTGTACTAGAGTCACGTCGCGTCGTACTGTCGCGTCGCGCCTGTTTACGGGAACCGTAAACGTTGATCCTATTATTATTTAAATTATTATTGTAAGTATAACAGTAAGACCAGCACCCTAATTACGTAACACACTATCTATCACAATCTGAATCATTTTGAAGCCTATTGCTAATCCATTGCTTCATATGTTGGAAAAATTTGTCTGCTCAGCAACGTAAATAACGCAATGAATGTTGTTGAACTGTCAAAATGAAACCCATTCCTACTGTTAGTGTGTTACATAATTACCCCGCTGCTTTTGTCTTAGATAATGACGGTTACGAAATAAAGCGTGATACATGTACAAATGAGATAGTATAGTAATATATCAAAGGGTAATACCGTACTTATACTACATAATATCTCGCATGTATCGTCCGAAGGGGTTGGCAAAGATGTACGTTAGAACACCTACACTTTGCGAGTTATATTTAAGACTCATGAAATGGTGAGTGAGCCTATTGCCATTGATTGACCATTCCAGACATAATCTACATGGTCTTCACATGATCTGACCAAGATAATGTCTGGACTTTAAAAGAGACTGTGACCTCTGAGTTTGTTTCGGCCTTTCTTCTCAGAGTAGTCAGATAGGAAATGCCGACCTCATCTAGTTTAAAAATATGATTGAAGTGTAAAAGTGTTTGTACAAACCTACTTACAGAAATAAAATCATTTATCATTTATCATTGGGCACAAATCTATACTCTAAGCTGCTACTGAGAAATTCCACATAGATACTTTATACTTACTTTACCCGACTTGGGGATCAACCCTAACATGACCTTCTCAGAAATCGTACTTGCGAAGTTTCAACCACTAAACCAGAGAGGCAGTCACAAACAACATTGTACATAAATTCAAATAAAATAGATTGTTACAACATTTTCATAACAAACCATCACTCATAAAATAAATAATTGCTTACAATTTTAAAGTGTCAGTGTTACGGGGTTTGCGTTTCAGTTTTAATGAGCCGCAAGTTATTAAAGCGCCGGCATAATTAATTGTACGGGACGGAAACGTTTACGTAACATCGCATCTATGTTGCAGTACAGACTTGGTAGCTTTGAAGTTTGTAAAACTAGATTTTATAAGATGAATCCTTGAACATAACTAGCGAAATGTGAGTGTACTAGAAGTACACGTCTGCCCAACCCTCTAGGATAACAAGGCGTGATATTATGTTATGTTGGCCTCTTAAGAGATTGAGACATGAGCTCCTGAGTTCCATAGCAAGGTCGGGCAAAGTGTTATTTATTTGTTTATTTAACCATTTATGTACACACATATAAACAAACAGGAAAAAGGAACAGGAAAATACGTACAAAGGTGATGCTTATTTCTAAAGAAATCTCTTCCAGCATACCTGCGATAGGAGAGTATAAAACAACGTGTGTAAGAGTAGAAGGGAAAACAAAATACATAAAATCGAAAACAATTTTCAAATTTAAATATAAACATACCATATGAGAATACGAGTATACTTACAGTAATATTTAAAGCCTTAAGAAAACATTGCACCAAAATCCGTTATAAAATCGATCTACTATGCTCTCTGTCAGTCTCAGCTCGAATACTGTATCACCACATGGGGTGGCACATGTAAAACTAATCTCTTAAAAGTTGAGAGAGCACAAAGAGCACCTCTAAAGGTTATTTTCGTTCTACCTTTTTACCACCTAACTACTGATCTCTATTCGAAATGGGAGGCACTTACTGTGAGGGGGGGGTTACTCTTCATCCTAAAAACGGTTATGAAACAACATGCCCTACCAGTTTTTGAACCAGAAAGAATCAGAAACAAACGTCGCAAACATACAGTCTGTTCTTCATCGTCATTCAAAACTAAGTTTGCACATCGGTTTTTCTGCTACCAGGGTTCAAAGGAGATAGAAAACTGTGGGCCCAAATGTAATAATTTGAGACATGATCTAAAAAATCAGTCATATTTTTTATCTTAGAATATGAAAAATCATCTCAATTCTCAATCTGGAAGCGGAGAAATATGAGAAAGATAGTCTTCGTAAGATTATTTATTGAGTAATCGATTACACAGTTACGAAAATAAAACATTTGCACTAAGTAATTAACTCAAAGTAATTAAATGCACTATAATTACTTATATGCAATATAGTGCATATAATTACAGTCATATTAATTAATAATATATCAATTAATTACTGAAAAACCAATATTAATGATTATCGATTTCATATCGATTAAAATCAGTCTTCTATTTTTAGTCTATGTCACTGGCATGACGGCTGACTGACATTGAAACTAGACAGTTGCCGACTGCTCATGTTTGCTCACTCGTTTTGTGTTTTCCGATGCGTTTTGAGTGCTTTCCCAATTATTCTTCATTTTTCACGACCACTGCTTTGTATTTTACGGATTCCGACCCTACCTACCTTGTATGACCCTTGGTTTCACACTAGACACCAAAGATCACTCACACGTTTGACTTGGAATTGTTATTTTGGATTTTACCGCCGGCTTGTGGATTGGATATTGTTCAAACTATGGATCGCTGTGTGAATTGTGGGATAACAACTGGTCACTGGAATACACTGGGCCGACGATCCTTACACGATGAACTGTAGGCTGCTGCGCTCATATAATATGCATTATATAGTACCTATCTTAGCTGGGCTAGGTATCAAGATCCTTTATTACCACCTACACAATTCCTAGACGACATTTTAATTATAATAGAAGACGAATAAAAAACTTGGCACACTATATTAAATGATTTTTTTATTTTATTGTAGCATCCTTTCCATAACTCCATACCTGTTACCTAACTATGACTTGAAGTCATTGACGTTCATTCCTATGATTTTTCAAACATTTTCTACTAAATATAATAACTATTAGAGCAAAAGAACATATTTTGCACTTCGAGAATCAGCTGTTAGTTAAAGATTGTAACATAACCTCACTTTTACTTAATCACTGTTCTCAGATTGACAAAATCCGCAGAATTTTCAGTTAAAGGTTGATAATAATTATGCTATTAATTGACAGCACTTTCATCTTTTTACATCTAGGCCCAAGAGTGTATGTAATCGTTTCAGTCTCCTTTATACAATAAGGTAAATAGAACCTTAACGCTATATCCCTTGCCAAAAACTAAATGTAAGTCCTTGGTTTCGGACTGGTTAAAAAAGTTGGATTATAATTTTACAGAAAGTCTACTTCATTCAAATTATATTAAATTAGTACGATATAAGTTTATAACTTGCACCAAAACCCTCTCACGTACACATCGGCACACTCCACCTGACACTCAACACTACACACTAACAGAATACACTCTCATAGACACACACATACACACAGATACAGGAGCCCTGATTAACTTTTTGCTTATAGTTTCTTTTTAAATCCTACCCCCAAAATTATAATAACTTTAGTTTTTAGTCTTATATCTCCTTATCTATAACGTTTATTGTAATATCATATTCTTTTTAAGTAAAACTTTCTGTTCTTCCGTGGGGTCGGGACCTGGTGATTTGTAATACAGGCATTTTACGCCTAACTCGGACACCAGCTCCACACAATGCAAAAAAAAAAGATGTGAAACCTAGAAACCTTGTCATTGTGAGGAGAAATAAAAAACATTATTATGTCGTTTATTTATTTTTCATACTAATTTATATATATTTTTAAATATTTAAAAAAAAACCATTTAAAAATAATAAAAATTGTGGTCTGCCGGTATCGAGAGCAGGGTCCAAGCTACCGGTGGTTAAGGCCCCAGAGACAGGAACCTCCTCACGATGCGAGCGATACTTACATACATACATACTTCTAAAATAAATATCGCTAAAATATATAAAATTAATAATTAAATAAATATACCTAATGTAATTTAAATAATAAATACATAATTATGTGAGTCTCATGTAATAGAGGGCGAGCCTATTGCCACCAACCGAGCACAAATCTAGAGTCCAAGCTGCTACTGAGAAATTCCAGACAGGAAAACCCAATAACACTTTGCGTAACCTGCGGAGTAATTACGTAACACACTAACAGCATGGGTTTCATTTTGACAGTTCAATAATATTCATTGCGTTATTTATGTTAATAAGCAGACAAATTTTTCGAACATATGAAGGAATGGATTAGCAATAGGCTTCAAAATGATTCAGATTGTGATAGATAGTGTGTTACGTAATTAAGCTGCTGGGCATCAAACCCACGACTCTCAGCAGTAGCACTGCGACCACAGGGAGTCAATCAGTAATCCCTAGTAATTATCTACCTGCTGCTTCATAGTTTCAGCTTACCAAATGAGACACTGTCCGCGCTAATAGAACTCCATTTGATCGTGTCCCTGGCAGTTTTGCCATTAGGTACCATGACAGGTTAATTGTGTCGATTTATTCGCACATACTGTTGGAGGAGGCTATACAAATTTAAACTAATGAGTTTTCAGTGTGCTTGCACTAGGCATTGTAAGTTTTTAAATTGCGTAACAGACATAAAATGACAATTGATCTCAATTATTTGGACAGTTCAGCTATACGTTCATTGCGTTTTACGTTGTCGAGCTTACGAAAGTTTTAATCCATGTTGGATTAGGAATTTCCTTCGTATTTGGGGTGCAGGGGGTAATTAACTAACAGACCAGTAGGAAGGGCTTTAATTTTGACAGTTAATTAAAGAACATTCATTGCGTTATTTACGTTGTTGAGCAAACAAATTTTTCGAACTTAAGAAGCGGTTTTATTATTTGAAACCACAAATTGCATTCGTAGTGGTTAATATCAACCGTTTTTTAACTGTTTTGACAATTTGAACCAACGGTATGGTGGTGAAAACTTTTTGACAAAGCACAATGAAAATCTCAACCAACTATGACCCAATATATCATTTTTCATTTTTGGAGTGCCTCTTTGGTCTAGTGGTCGCAAACGCTACTGCTAATGATGAGGTCCTGGGTTCGATTCCAGGGTCGGGCAAAGTGTTATTGGGTTTTCCCATCTGGTATTTCTCAGTAGCAGCATTTTTTTTTTGGGTGGTATATCATCAAATGACCTCTCCCGCTCTGGGTGGAGCGGAAGGGCGTGTCAGACTCTTACTGACTAAACCTAAAACTAAAACCCACCCGTGTTCCTTCAGATGCCTGTGCGCCAAGGCCACTGTAACTCTTTCGAACAATCCGCGACCCCGGCAGGCATCGGCCCTATCGGACTCCGTCAAATATGCTGACATCTCTTTGAGGCGCGATTGGACCACAACGCGCTGTCGTCAGTAGCAGCCCTGAGCCTGGATTTGTGCCCGGTTGACGGCAATAGGCTCGCCCCGTATTACATACTCCTTAAATATAACTGGCGAAATGTGGGTGTACTATAGGTACACCCCTGCGACACAGGCTCTGCCTAACCCTTCGGGGATTACAGGGGTTAAATTATGATGTATCATTTGTCAAAATCGTACTCGTATAGTAAAGTCTTATGAGACATGAAAACAAGGAGGTTGTCTTATTAACGCAATATTGACGCAGCGTCTATAGTATAAGTGCTTACAACGTTGTTATGGTTTAATTAACGACTATATGCGGTCTGCGGGTGGTCGATATATGTATATTATTATTGCGGGAAATACACGGGGTTGTATTCGTACTGATTATACCTCTTCTGGCACCTGGGGGCCTACTCTCTAAATCCGTCATTGAAGATACGGGGCCTTCCGAAAGTAGTACGACACTTAGAAATGAATCCTACTGCCGAGCAATTAACTTTTTCGGACGGGCAAAAACATAGCGAGAGTAAGGACAACTGTCAAATCCGTTTGTCATATTTTTTTTGCTCTAGCCCCGGACTAATATTATGACCCAAAGTGATACATCAATTTCATATCAATTGTCAGATTTGTTCCACTTAAGAATTATTCAGTATAAATGTTAAATGATTTTATTTCTGTAAATAGTTTTGTACAAACACTTTTACACGTCAATCATATTTTAAAACTAGATGAGGTCGGCGTTTCTTATCTGACTACTCTGAGAAGAAAGGCCGAAACAAACTCAGAGGTCACAGTCTCTTTTAAAGTCCAGACATAATCTTGGTCAGATCATGTGAAGACCATGTAGATTTCTCTGAAATGGTCTTTGAGGAAAAACCACAAAGATTGAGTGGACCTGTCCAGTCAGTGCACGCATTTGTCAGTAATCGTGCAGCTCAACTCAGATCTTACAAACAACAATTTTCAAAAGAACAATTCAACAACAACAACAACAACAATTTTCACACAACAATTTTCCAAAGTTTGCGATTGATATTCAATTGATGTTTATTATTCAGTAAATATATATTTCCAACAGTCGTGAATCGCATTTTGATCAACCTATGACGTAAAACAGAGCTGCAATTTGCAAAAAACCAAAGAAAATTTGAATTTGGCGGGCTACAGCTGAGGATTCGCCTTAAATGTAAATCAGGCGCACCCTGAACCCTGTGCAGTCAGTCTCCCTACTTCTTCTTCTTAGCTTTTCGTTTCGATGTACAGTCAGCCTCAAAATGATGTATACACATACAAGGGGTACCACTTTATTGTCAACAATCTTTGTTCGATGACATTGTATCCACCGTATGGGTACAAGAAATAGTTTTTTTTTTTTTACCAACACAAAGTAAACATTTTGGTTCAAAACATCTGTTTTGTAACTGTGCGGTGAATACAATGTTATGGAACAATGGTTGTAGATAATAAAATGGTTCCTTGTGCGTGTATTCACCTTTTTGGGACTGACTGTATTTAAATGTTGTTTATACTGTTTCGGATTAGTAGGTGGTCACGTTTATTGCGGCGCCCCTCTAATACCTTGCTGACTAGACAATACCACTTTTAATACAAAGACCACCACCACCACCACTCTTCTCATCAGTTCCGGTTTTAACATTACAGGCGCAGCGCGCCGGGGCGAAATTTCGGTGGCGCCCTCCTCCCCTCTTGGAGAGTAGAGTGGGGCGAAAAAATTCAGCACTCTGCCTAAGTTTTTTTATGTCCATTCATAAAGAAATAGGAGTTACTTTGTCGGCTTATGCAGAAAAGTTTGAGAAATCAGAGAATGTCAGTTTTTTTTTGTTTTTCGAACTCTAAACGAACTAAAAAAAAGTACTTTGCAGGTGCCAGAGGCGAAGGGGCACCTAGGCACAGCCCCTTCGGCGCCCCTTTACCGGTGGCACCCTGGGTGGTCGCTCAGCCGCGCCCTATCCTAACGCCGGCTCTGCTTCTCATATACCTAGATAAAGCTGCACGAACTGGAATAGGTATAAGTCTTCTCTCAAATTGAAGCAGGAACACAAACTCATTATTAGGTATTGCCGGAAAGCTCGTCAACAAACAAGCTCCCTCAAACACCCCGCCGTATGTCGCCACACGTAACTAGATGTCGTAACCATGTAGTAAGTTAATTAACCGCCACCGTTATTGTATGAACCACTGATAACAAGAAACGTGTGTCCGCGCATAATTTGATGCGAGGCCCTGATTTTGTATTCTATCTTAAAGGTATTTACTAATGAGGAAGGCAAGGAAGACCCTGAAGTAGGAGCTGTGAGAATGAGTAGAAGTTTCGTTTCGAAACGAAACTCCATTTCGTTTCTAGTTTATTATTCTAGATGGGTTTGCTCTTGACTCTAGTCTAGGTCAGAGATAACAGAGACAAAGTCGACGATGGAGTGAGCTTACCCAGAAGAAGCCTGTTCAGTCTCACTTTGAAGAGATTTAGGTTGTATGCGGTCGGAAACACAGGCGCAGGTAGAGAATTCCACTCTTTTGCTGTGCGCATTATAAAAGATGTTTGAAAGCGCTTAGTGCGAATTGGTGGAATAGCAACTAGGTAAGGACGGTAACTTGCAGTGCGCCTAGATGTTCGATGGTAGTCCAAAAGTAAGGAGAGTAAAGAAAGGAGAATAAGGAATCAGATGGAGTCCGAATATGCGTAGGCTGATAATTAGCATGTTCTACCTACTAACAGTCAGGGAATTTATCTAATTGTTTATCAAACAAATTGGCTACTAACTTAATAAGTCCGCATATTCAAATCACAGCTGTCATTCTTTGACATAACATGTGTGAAAGGGCTATAACCTGCACCCTAATTGAATAACACACTATCAATCACAATCTGAATCATTTTGAAGGCTTTATCTAATTCATTGCTTCATACGTTCGAAAAAATTGTCAGCTCAACAACGTAATTAACGCAATGAATGTTGTTGAACTGTCAAAATAAAAGCCATTCCTACTGTTGGTGTGTTACGCAATTACCCCGCTGGCTAGTTGACCATAAACGACCGCTTAAAATTGTCCAGAAATAGGTAAACAGCACTGTATTAAAAAAAAAAAATACGGTTCGACTTGAGACCCTCCTCCTTTTTTTTTCGTCGGATAAAAATAGAACACCGTCATCATTCTTCTGCCCTTATTTATACCAATTTATTTTTGGTCGGCGTAACATGTCTTTCTTTTCCCTTAATTCTCTATTACCTAGTTGTCAAGTCGGTAGTTACTCTCTTTATAGCCATAATTATCATATTTCACAGAACGATTTTAAGAACACCGTGTCCGAGTATAAATTATAACCATAGATGTATGAATATAAAATATTGTGATCATTTATTTACTTGTGTACCTATTTTAATTATTATGTTATCTTTTTAATATTATTATCTCCTCTCAAACACAGCTCCTGCCATCTTATCTCTTCACCAGCCTTGGTTCACTGGTAGAGAATGCCTAAGTCATTACGTCCGCCTCTAACTAAACCTTAATGTGTGCGAGACGTTTAAATAAATAAAAACAGCTTTTATTAATTTTTACGACACTCTTAAGCAGAGAAAAGCTGGCCCAATCTTTACTAAAAACTTTATCAAACAGTGCGTCATTGTTTACTTTTGTAACATTTCGCAAATTAACATTAGCGCCATCTATGCAATACTGGTGGTACTGTTGCAACAACAGCCTTTCAACTTCCTTTGCAATATCTAGTTAAATACATAGATAGCGCTGATTTATTCAAAGCAGACTATGCAGCTTGATGGAAACTTAATTTCACCGGTGCTAAATCTTATTCAATTACCCGTATCCAGACATGCTCTTAAATTATCATTATTCTTTTGCCTATAACCCCACTTATTTGGTCTACAAAACTTGTTCTTGCTCATAAATGGAGCTCATTAAACAGACCTGAATATTCTTTAACAAAAGCGTGAAATTCTTCATTCCAGAAACTTAAACCTTCCATCTATTTCAAGAATTTGAGGAAATTCGTATAAATTCCGGGGAACTAAATGGAGCTATGTTTTTCGAAATGCAATCAACTAAAATTGATCTAACACTGACTTAAGGCGCTTCCCTGACCAAACGACCTTGAGCGGTAGGTCCTTCTCTGTCCCGTCGCTGAGTCTCGCTCTGTCTCGCTCCCTGCGCACGCTCTTTTATCATAAAATTCACAAAAAAATTAAATTATTTTAATAAAAAAAGACAAGCGATGTTTTTAAACAAAATAAAACGTGAATTATTTCGATTTTTAAATTATCTATCCATTAGTGTAATCCTCAAATTAGTAGAAAGTCACCTTTAGCAAGAGATGCATGCAATCAATAATTTTAGTCACTTTTTTACAAGGAGATTTTAAAAGTATTTATAACAGATAAAAACAAATAAGAACGTGCAATGTGATGATAGGATATCGAACATTAATAATGTGCTTTTAGATGTATTTTATTACCCATAGTGAATGAGTTAATAGCCTCTGAATAACGCACTATGGCAAGGTTTTGGTCGGGGTACCGCCTTAAAGTAGGTAAACCATTAAAACTTCTTCCCCAAGAAGAGGAATTTGCATAGGTAATGAAACCTGTAGGTAAGGTGATACTTAGTTATTAGGTTGTTAGATACCTACATAAAATAAAAACAAATCATTTTTACCTGCACACTATCATCATCATTATTCACAATAGGTATCTCAATCATGACGTTAAAATTGACGTAACTACCTATATGTAGATATGTAAGTAATAAACAACCGGTTGCAACCGCAAATCAAATCTACATTAAATCACTAACATTTTTACGCATTACCAAACCACTAAAGAATGCATCATTTAATTCTCTGACATACTCGTGATGTTTAAAAAAACAATATCATTTCAAAAATTAAGATAACTATGCAAATCACTACATTGTAAAACTCCGCCCGTATAACAAATATTTATGCAAATTATATTGGAAATATATTATTTTCCTGTCACTTTCGTAATTCATGTAATTGGTTTAGGCGGTAACAAACTGAGCTACTTTTGGGCGAGCCGCGCCAAAACACACACACATTGAAAAGATCCTCCTAGATAACTTTCGTACATTCTGTATAAATGAACCATCTCACACTAACAGGTAGGCCGCACTGGGCCGCAGCGCGTCTATAATGTGCGCTGTAGTTTATGTCACATTTTCGTGGTTAACACAAGATAGAGCAATAGTAGTAAAAGCTACGACTGACAAGTTTGTAAGTCGCGGGTTCGAGCCAAATTTAGCTAATACGACTGTTTAATGTTCAATGTTTTCCTTCGCGGTCTTCATAGATGGTGAAAGAAAACATTGTTATGAAACCGGCATATCTAGAACCCAAAAATTCGAAAATACGTGATATCCAACAACCCGAACTGGACTCGCGTGGTGGATTATGGTCCAATGATCCAATCCTTCTCACAGAGAGAAAGAAACCACAATATAAACATAAAATAAAGAAATGAGAGAAGACAGTTCCTTTCGAGCAGTGGCGATATTATAGACTGATTTTTATGCTAAAAGTTTCACATCATTTTGCTACAAACAGCACCCTAATTACCTACGTAACACACAATCTATCACAATCTGAATCATTTTGAAGCCTATTGCTAATCCATTGCTTCATATGTTCGAAAAGTTTGTCTGCTCAACAACTTAATTATCGCAATAAATGTTGTTGAACTGTCAAAATGAAACCCATCCCTACTGTTAGTGTGTTATGCAAGTATCCCGCGGGCTGGAACGAAGTCCCTTTCGCTTTGACCGTCACACTTTTGTTACGTAACAAAAGTGTCGTAACGTTCAAAATGTTACTTTTTTCGGTGTAGCTCTCATTCGCCAATAGGTGTAAAGTTTTGTGTTTTTGTGTTGTTGGACATTTATTTCCCATGAATACGATAGCTTTAGAGATGCGACAGATACAAATTGCTGAGTTGTTATGTCGCTTATGTAACACAAGTAAAGGTTAAGTGTTAGTAAATAAGTTTTTGAATGATATTACATATATTAAAGGGCACAGAGCACTGAGACGCCACCGCGGCTGCTGCTGGAGGTGGCCATGTCAACACTATCCATAGAAACCACGTGTGTCACCGTTTACCCACACTACGAAACAAATGCCGTATAGAGACTGATGGTCTTGAATGGCGTCGGTAACAGAAATTTTGCGGTCTACTCACTTTCAGTGCCACGAATTGTATTATTATTGGGGTCTCCAGTCGCGGCAGGGCCCTAAGCACGAAGTCCGTAGTTTCGGCCGGAATTACGGGCATTTCCTACGTCTTGTCACTTACGGATGGTCACCAAAAGTAATAAGTAACCAGGGTCGTCGGATAAAGTTGAAGTTTAGTAAGTAACCGATGGATGTTTTCGAATGAAATTTAATTTAATTAATAGAAAACAAACAGTTCATTTATCAAATGAAATTTCATTCGAGAACATCCATCGGTTTCTTACTAAACTTCAACTATATTTACGACCCTGGTTACTTATCTCTTTTGGTGACTGGACATAAGTTTAGTTTGGGGCTCGAACTGAAAATTAATGACAACAGGTTTTGACAATGGTCCTTACTCCCGATGTCTCTTTTCCCGTCCGAAAGAGTAGGGTTCACTTATAAGTATCAAACTACTTTCGGAGGAGCCCGTATCTTCGTTCACTGATTTAGAGAGTAGGTCCCCTGGTGCTGCGATTCCGTGCTCTGTGCTAAAGGGGCTCATTGCTAAATAATCAACACTGATTGATGGATATCTATTAAGCAATAATTATTGGCTCGGTCAAGTATTGAATAGATGTCTGCTTGAGTGTTTATTTACACATCGAGATGACTTTGAACATAAGTAGAATTTCGTACCTCGAAGACACATTGTTCTTGTGTTGTTGTTGTTCTTTCTTGAAGAAAGATTCATATTTTTCAAGTGCTGAAACCGTGCTTTTTCGAGTGCGCGTGGAAACGTGATATAGAGTAGCTAAAAGTTTGAGTGTATTTTTATGATTCGTGAAGATTCATTCTTATTCATGTTAAAGGTTACAAGATAAAAAAAATGAAAAAAATAGTTTTACATCTTCTTCGACATTGACTCGTTATTGTACAGTGGATCTCGTAATATTGCTTTTGACAACAATTCCCAGTAAATTTTAATCTTCACTAAGATTGAAACTATCTAACTGACACATAGACAACTAGATCTTGTCAGTCTCGTCTTGATAAAGGTATTACTAGGTCGACCAACCACTAACCATGTTTAAAAATCAGAAAAGTCGGGAGGTGTCGTGGGAGACCCGCAACCTAATTGCATAACACACTATCAATCATAAATAATCTGAATCATTTTGCTAATGCATTGCTTCATAAGTTCGAAAAAATAATCTGCTCAACAACGTAAATAAATGCAATGAATGTTGTTGAACTGTCATAATTAAATCCATTCCTACTGTTAGTGTGTTACGCAAGTATCCCGCAGGTTGGAACGAAGTCCCTTTCGCTTTGACCGTCGCACTTTTGTTACGTAACAAAAGTGTCGTAACGGTCAAAATGTTACTTTTTTCGGTGTAGCTCTCATTCGCCAATAGGTGCAAAGTATAACGTGCGATATGGAACTCCGTTCCAAAAATATTTGAATTAGTTGCTCCTTTTATACCCAGCCTTATTCTATTTTCTAATAGCGATATTTAAATTATATATTGATATTGCTAATATGTGCAAATCTAGGAATATTTCAACCGGTGAGTCATTTTACAACGCGTTATACATAATTAAAATATGTGTCAAGGGTTAAAAAGTAACAGCTAACAATGTTTTTCTGCGTGTGAATCGTGAGCTTTCTGGTCCTTCGATACGGGTAATAGTTACATTTAAACGAAACCTTATTAAAAACTTTATTAAACTATAATTCGAAAACATATTGTGCCATCCACCAACCTGCACTAAGCCCGTGTGGTTGATTACGGGCCCGCTCCCTTTCACAGAGAGGAGGCCTGTGCCCCAGCAGTGGGAACTTTTTAGGCTGATTCTGCAAAAGAAGCAAAATATTTCAAAGTGTGTGTTTAAAATTATGATTAATCTACATAAAATAATTAACACAAATATCAAACTATACGTAATTTATCTCACCTCAACCTACATTATTATATAATATGACTAGCTTTTGCCCGGGGCTTCGCCCGCGTGGATGTCGGAAATTATCCCACGGGAACGTACTACCGGGATAAAAAGTATCCTACATGTTAATCCAGGTTATAAACTATCTGTGTTCCAAATTCCATCTAAATCCTTTCAATAGTTTTTGCGTGAAAGAGTAACAAACATCCATCCAACCTCACAAACTTTCACATTTATAATATTAGTAGGATAGGATCCATAACATGACATAATTAGGTTCATTACATAATTTTATAGCATCACAACTGCTAATAATGGTCATACAATAAAATAAATAAATTCATAGTCTAATATGTGTAACAATGCCATCTTTAAGTAACACCTACAAGCTCTAACTATAATCTGTGGCATGAAAGGCAGTATTGTAAGTTACCACCCACACTTTATCTCACATCTAATAATTAGCACTTTATCAGGAGCTGACTGAGTTTAGTTTTGGTAATTTCTATTAAAAAATAATAAATTGTTATATTGAATATGCAATCGCAACCAAAATGGTAGAATGTGTCACTGACTTGTAACCCACACAATACTTAAAGTTCGATGTGAAACTAACCAGAGGCTATTGCAGACTCCTATTGAATTTTGTATACCTATTTTAGCTGCTTGTCTATTAATTCTTGACTTATAGGACATAATATTAGGTACGTTAAACCTTACCGAACAAAGTAGGTAAAACTAATCAATCAAGTGATAACAAATAAGGTAAGTGTATATAGGGTTACCATCCATCGAGATTTGTAAGGACGTGTCCGGTTTTTTGCCCCCTCTTCGGAACTTTGTACTTACGGATTTTTTGACATCATTATGTTTTTTTTTTTTACTAAATTAAAAATATTAAAAGTTTATTGAAAAAAGAAAGATGAAAAAGTAAAATGTCCGGACTTTCTGCAAATATCAGGACTTGTGCGGGTTTTTGTCTGGACGTAAAGTCCTGTACAGGAGACTGTTTTTAACATCGACGCAAGTTTTTCACTGTTAACTAACTCTTATTGGCTGGCGACCAACTAACCAGTAAAAGTATCACCACCTCATATTCCATTACCTTAAAGTTTTCCTACCAACACAACTTTGAAGAATCTTAAACATGGCCTTCAAGAACAATAAAAATGCTACAATATATCAGATTTTACCTTTAACCTCACTTTATTTATTTTTTAAAGGGACTACATGACCTAAACGCAAATTTATAATGCCTAAAAATATATGATCCACTGCAGTAACCAAAATCAGAAAAATATATGATATTCTGCAGGATATAATTATGCTTAGTTAGATAGTGTGTTGAAAACATAATACAATTAACTTGATATGATAGAAAAAAATCACGAAGATACCTCTAAAAAAATTTTTTAACGATTAAAAACCATACTAATATACATGCAAACATTCAGATTTTTTGTCAGATTATTCTACAAGCAACATACTAACGTAATAGTGTTTTAATTTTTTAGTCCAATGAATAGATTTTTTGTAAATCCATAATTGCTTCATATTTTGCAATAAATTACCAGCGTTGTGTCATCGCGCGTCTCTTTCTTTTCTATTCAATCCGACAGTGACCGCGCTTCAAATCTTGTAAGCCCCTTAAGACACGCTTCTAACATTTTGAATGACAGTGACGTCATTTTCTCACGAATATATTGCTGCCGTATGACTTAATTCGTGCTGTGGTTAGGTACATACCGTTACGACATAGGCGCCAATCAGCATATTGTGACATGCCAATACTCATAGTCATTTATAGGTAAGGGATCCTTACAAATCATCACATTAAACATCACAACATTTAGATATAAAAAAAACAAATGAATAAAAAAACTTAATGTTAATTAAGTAGAAATAATACAAATAAACAACGCTTGGGAGAGACCCATGTCCAATAATGGACATGTTGACGTCTTTCGGCTGAAATGGTGATGTTGATGAATAATAAATTATAAACTAAATTATTACTAATTTTAAGTACTTACTTCGTCATTGAATCAATTGCTCTAGTGCTTTGCTACCCCAAGAAATTCCTCGCGAATTGGTAGAATATTCAGTCCAGAATCAGATGATCCAGAAACTTAAAGAAGGTTACTGGATCAAACGATTGATTTCAATTAAACCAATTACAGGCTAGGAAAAGGCTGGGCTGATAGTGACTATGACTTCTTAAAAATGACATGACCATGTATATTGTTTGAATTTTTTTAAACTCAAAGCATTTAGTTCAAATAAACCAATTACAGGCACTTTTGAATTTTCAAGGAGTCGGTCAGTCAGAAAGATGAAGCTAGTTGCTCATTCCAAAGCGTAGTAGGTTCCTATGGAGAAGAACGGGGATGAAAATCCATGGGCACTCTTTTAAATCAAAATATTGTCGATACCTACTGACTATACTGTGAGTGGCTCACAATTATTATTGAATTATTCTAAATTGAGCACAAGCCTTAAAAAACCTTGTGGAAATACTCAAATATTATTCAAGAAGCTGTTAAAATATTTAATTAACTGCACCATCCTCTTATGTCAATTCGGTAAGTAAATAAAAAGTCAATATGCGATAAAAGAAATCGTATTTTTTTGGCATTACTCTTAGAAACGTTAAAATATTTTTGGAACTCATTTTGGAACCTTCAAATGTGCAAAGGACCAAATTAGAGGTCTAGGACTGGAACCCATGACTAAACCAGGAAAGGTAAATATTTATTTTAAAAATACTTAGAAAAGTTTCCCCCTCTTTTCAACCCAGAACTCTTCGTTATAATTTCTTCTTCTTCAATGGCAATCTGATTGAGTCAGCCCAAAGTTAGCTACGAGTTTGGCGCCTTCAGTAGCGTCCACCAGGTCCGTACAGACAACAGGACACGCAGGACATGATATTATGTGTCCTATCATTTGTGAAGCAGCACCATATTATATAGTACTCCAGGTCGGAGTCATCTGTGAATCTCCACCTAAGCAAGTTTTCCTTGCTTCGACCAACCAGCACCCTAATTGTGTAACACACTATCAATCACAATCTCAATCATTTTGAAGGATATTGCTAAGCCATTGCTTCATATGTTCGAAAAATGTGTCAGCTCAACAACGTAAATAACGCAATGAATGTTGTTGAACTGTCAAAATAAAAGCCATTCCTACTGTTAGTGTGTTACGCAATTACCCCGCTGGATCCGGAGTCTGTTGAAAGATTTCAAGGCAACTTATCGATTCAAATTTTATAATGACGATATGGTTCGACTTTTACCGACTAATGAACATTCCTTCATTTATGTTGAAATCAAAACAATAACCATTGCCTATTAGTACCTAATCGAAAATTAAGGAAATCCCGCGGGCTAATTTCGTAACACACTAACAGTAAGAATGGGTTTAATTTTGACAGTTCAACAACATTCATTGCGTTGTTTACTTTGTTGAGCTGACAAATTTTTTCGAACATATGAAGCAATGGATTAGCAATATCCTTCAAAATGATTCGGATTGTGACTGATAGTGTGTTACGTAAATAGTCTATTTTTAGATCACGCCACGTAAATCCCTAATAGGATAACAAAATTTGTTGTGCTACATTTTTATACATTTAGGACCTTCAGAAACGGATGTGGGACCCAGCGACCCTGATTTCAGAAAGTGGGCTTTTCACACTGCGTCATTTTATTTGTCAAATACTTAGTAAATACCGTATAATTGGTGCACGGGATTTTTGTTATCTCTTGGGAAAATGGTAAACAAAAAAAATGCGGGGCAGTCTTTTGGGACTGCCGATAGAAGTGAAAACTAAGTAACTTATGAATTGTATCCTCGAAGCGTGCGGTAACGATGACGCGAGTTTCACGTTTTTGTTCACCCAAAAATTACACATATATACACAGTAAACATATAGCTCATGGAATGCGTTCGGTGACGATGACGCGAGTTCCATGAGGTTTGTTCACCTAAAAAGTGATCAACGCGCTTAAAGAATTTTTCACTTCAAAAATCAGTGTTATTAATCTGGGGTCAAGAGCAGGTAACAATATTATAATCACCACGGTTGGCAAACGAGTTAGTGACTATTAGCGAATAATTACGGAAAGGGGGTGTTTCCGCCAACCATAGGGGGATAGACGTTTTGCGTGGATGTGACGCATATTTCCCCCCAACTCGATCTTTTTTGTATGTGTGTTTTTCTCTGCGTCATGTTTAGTTAGTTTAGTTCATTCACACCTCCATAGAAGGGGGAGGCCTTCTATGGAGGTGTGAATGAACTTTACACCCTGTTCCTCATACCTCTAGACGTGCTTGTAAAAATTTATTGAAAAGTAGAAAATACTTCAAAGACTAGCATTATGATATATTGAACGGAAACAAAAAGTATATAATATAATTGGTTAGCTCGTGATTGTGTGATTAGATTATGTATGTCAACAGGGTAATCGATTCTCGCACAATAAGACAGTAGGAATGTTAGTATAGTGTGATAATGATACTTGAAGGAAAAATAACTTGAAATCATTAGGTACCCTTCAATGATGATCTCACGACTCACAGTAATTACAAATAAGTACTTTAGTCGCTTTGAACCTTCCGGCCGGAAATCATTGTCAATGATAATGACGGAACATAAATGTTTATGTTTAAATTGATGTGTATTTTAAATAAGTAAATACATTTTCAATTAAATAAAACAGTTAAGTTGTTACTTGTTAACTGTTTTATTTAATTCCCGGCGGTATTTAATTTGTCACTATAAGACATTAGTTCTGTGACTTCTCTCGGTAAATCTTTATCTACAATGTACTACATGAACTAATCTCGTGTAACTGAATAAATTGAAACGAAAATCTTTAAAGATGTTCCTGCACACACCGGTCCAATAGCGCTACTCCTTTGAAAAAAAATATCTCGTGATCGTGACTGAGAAGGAATTTTGAATAACGGCTCAATAAGCTCCCTCGGTAAGTGAGTCTAGAATTTTCTAATACCTTTTATTTACGAAGCAACAAATTTCGATCTAAAGACAAGCGGCCACATTCCCCTAGATCGTATTTTTTTGCTTCGTGTCTCAATATGAAAGTTTATAAAAGGTATTAGAAAATTCTAAACACACTTACCGAGGGAACTTATTGAGCCGTTGTTCAAAATTCCTTCTCAGTCACGAGATAATATTATTTTAAAGGAGTGGCGCTGGTAGACCCGTGTACCTCTTAAACCAAAACCATGGGGCAGCTAAAGGTTAGATGATTGGTGGTGGAAAAGAAATAGCCAAATATACGCAGAACTAGAAGCATGTAAAGGAGACAATGAATATACAGCTTTACAGAATAATGAGCGAAAGGTTCAAATTGTTAGTAAACATGAAAATTGTATCGATATTTGTCAAGCCGATACGAAGGATAATAAAGAAGAGTCGCTATTTATTTGAATATGGACTAAGTATTTCCTCGAAAACAATTAGATTTTTTTACATTTTTACTTCAATTATGTACCGCCAGATAGCCAGAATAATATTTATTTAATAATAATTATGAGTAGTGATGAATCACTTTGTCAGCTTCTACATAGTGATGTGCTTGGAATAATTTAACTTATCAGACAGGAAAATGATGAGAGGAAAATTATGAGTGCAGGAAGGGACCTTGCTTGCGGCATTGACTAAAAAAACAATAATGGCATTTTGCCACGAAAACTGGCAATGTTCGAAAGAGGGTCAAAGATGCATTTATGATGACGTGGATATGGAGATGATTATGAGTTTCAATATAGCATCTTGTTTTGTCAGTTACGCTCAAGTAGGATTAGCTCGATCGGGCTATATGGTTCTATATAGAAGGCGTGCTTGCTATTCGATCGGTGCACTAAAAGTCTCCACTTAACGGCTTGTCTCCTCTAACGAAAATGAAACTATTTGACGTATTGATACTAAATACCAATACATCATAATTATATAATAAAACATATCAGGTGAAGAAACCAGTTACAATGACAAAGCAGATAATCCCGATACAAATAAATATCTACCAGGTGGAGCGACGATCTTCGCAGGGTAGCTGTTAACAGCAGGATGAGAGTAACCGAAGCTTGAGTTAAATGTCGTGCAATTGGAGAGGCCTATTGTCCAGCAGTAAAGTCTAGCTGTAGATGATAATGATGAGTCCAGCTGTGGATTGGAGAATAGGCCACAATGATGAAGATTGGAAGGTATTAAATGGTAACATTTGAAAATTTATTATTGGTTAAAAGCTTTTCATCACATGCTTTGAAAGAGAGGTGTTGACAAACATCCGCATTCAATACATAAATAATCTTTTGTGTATATAAATGACATGATTGATTGATTGCGTTGAGTTCGACATTGATGTTGCAAATGTTTTTCATAGCAGATGGTGATGATTAGCCAATTCATTTAAAATCAAATAAGGTTTTCGATCGGGTTTTTCTACATGATGAAAAAAACGAAGCAGGTATTTCTTTTAGTCTTAATAACAATTATTAACAGTGATGCAAACAGGATGTCCCTTTTTTTACAATATCTGATATATTTTCAAAACCAGCCCTTTCTATGATTGTTTTACCTGCAAATATTCAATCTTTTTTTCTGCAAATATTCATCCGACTTTATCTAAAAATAGAAACAACTATCTCAATTTTATAATAATAGAATATGTTTACAAAGCCAAACGATGGATGGACGGTGTATACAGGATCAAATTAAATTAGCTAGCAAAACTGTGCAGACGTGATTGGTATCAAGATCTAAATACGATAAAAAAAAGAAACTTAGGTAAATTGTTTTTTTTTTTGGGTCAATGACTGTAGTTACTTGAAATATCAGATTCAAAATCAGTTTTTTTGTCTGTGTAAACTAACTAAATACCCATCAGGGTATCGATATCAAAACACGATAAAAAATAAAATGGTTGTCTGTAAAGTCAGTTTACGGACGATAATTTTACGTGATAACATCATGGCGGAACGTGACAATGAGTCATGCTTTTTCGTGCGTGCAGCCGGCGTTCATCGATTTATAAGACGTTGTCACGTCAAAAAAAAAAAAAAAAACAGATTTTCTCAACTACTTCAAGTAACTACACTACCAGTAGTCATAAACACCGGAAAAAAAAAAACATCCATTTTTTTTTTCTTTCAAATATCGATAATGAACAAGTCTGCGGAGTTTTGCTAGCTAATTAAATTTGACCCTGTATATGTTCATATGGCTAGAAATAAGGTGACTACTGATAAAAGAAATATGGAAGAAGAAGACATATTACACCGACCCCAAATAAATTGGGATAAGCAAGAAAATGATGACTTAACGCTCCATCAAACAGACGCGACATGCGACGCCAATCGCACGCGGCATAAAGGGACCGCGTTTCGCGCAAGGAGCGGTACCTTTGTGTCCACGCGTGATTCACGTCACGTGTCGCGTCTGTTTTAAGGAGCAACATTTTTATACAAGCCACTTATTATTTTTCACAATAATATAAGTATAAAAAAATACCAATAAAGTAGCATCGTGTACAATGAATGCATGTGGTTCGATCAAGGTTGCGCGTAGAAAGGAAACGATAATGTCATCAAATACAAAGTTTGTATGTCACGAACTACCTTATTTAAGTAAACGGAACTTCCTTACTACCATCATCAGCTGCTTAGCCTTTTCGGAACTCCGTTGCGGTCGGCTTGCAGTCTTACCGGATGCAGCTGAATACCAGTATTCTCGAACTTCCTTATACAGGGTGACTGGATCTGGACCCGCCATAGCAAATTCGGATATAGAGGATGTCATTTACTAATTAATGAACCGTACTTTCCCTAGCTAAAGTTTTATAGTTTGGGAGATATGTCAATTTATATACTTTATTGAGATTTTTCCAAAATTTGACCTTCAGGCATTCATAACTTTTTTTTGCATTATTTTAGTAGTTTTTTTGTATTATTTGCATGGTGGTATTTAAGATTGGTGATTGAATACCTCGGAACTTTCCTCAAACAAGGGTTAAAAAAAAGATATGTCGTTTTTTTTTTTAATACTAAATGAAGCCTGAGAAAGTAGGCCTAATAATTAGCAAATGACCTCCTCTATATGTGAATTTGCTATGGCGGGTCCAGATCTAGTCACCCTGTATAGCTATTTTTGATTTCGGAAAAAGATTCTTAGTATGTACACTAACATAATTGAGTATTTTTGAGCAAAAAGTGTTTTTGGTCCTAATAATTCGTTTTATGTTTCTTTCTTTCGTCAGTTTAAGAATCGAGTCGAATTTGAAAGTTTTTTTTTAACATTCTAGTATCTTTGTAGTCACTGGCAGTCATGAATATTTTCTTAATTATGTTGGTCTTTATATTGGTCCTTTGGGACTAAAAAAACATTCAGAAAAAAACGTTTTGTATAACACTGCGGATGTCCTTGTATGTAATTGGAACCATTACACATAATTATAGGTGTCCAAGCCCTTTTCTTGCTATTGGTGTATTACAAGTCTCTCTGCTTCATGCGTATTATTTCTGTTTTAGCTTAACTATAAAGACTATATTTTTTTGCAAATAAAATGATAGACACCTTTTTCTGATATAAATATAAAACACACATGTTACAAAGTGTAGCTAAACGAATTTAGTGCTGATTCACTGAATTGGCATCTTTTTGCAAAAACGTTCTACTCAGTTCCGTAATAATTTGGGTATCGTGGAACGCATATAGATAAATAACAAGCTGGTTTTATCAAAACATAATCAGCCTGTGTAGCGGAAACAGTCTTTATTTTCAACACAGCATAAAAGGACTATTCTAAGATTTCCAACTACTTTTTTTAAATCCGATTGCTCAAGTTTTTTAGTTTCTTTTCAGCCAGTAAAAGCCTGCTTGCAACAAGCTGATGAGAGATAATAATTTTATTACAACTTTTATAGGGTAAGAAAGCGATGCTTAACTACAGATCTACGCATAATGCATAATCAGCCCATAATGTTCCCACTGCTGGGACACAGGCCTCCTCTCTTTTTTTTGAGAGGGAATGGGCTGTAATCTACCACGCGGGCCCAGTGCGGGTTGGTAGATGTCACATGTCTTCGAATTTTTGGTTCTAGGACATGCCGGGTTCCTCACGATGTTTTCCTTCACCGTTTTGAGAGTAGTGATGATGAAATTATTTACACTTAGTAAAGCGCCTGCCTGGGTTCGAACCCACAACATACAACGCGTAAGTCGGCGCCGATACCACTAAGCCACCACTGCTCAACACAGATCTACGAGATGGACCCAAAAACAGAAATATTTTACTACTATTTTAAAACATTACTTATCTACCTCATACGTAATAAATCATAGGTACGGAACACACTACCACAGAGCTATATGGACACGCCTCAATTTTTTTCATAGATACTAGCTCGAAATTATAGGCGCACGATTCACCCATATATTTCGCTATAAAAATAATATAATTTGCTTCACAAAAACCGATCATCGATACTTTGTTGAACATTTTAATCGTTTGTAATTATGGAACAAAAACTAAAATTAAACAATAATTACTAATAGGATCCGCTTTGACTCGTTTAAGTGTAATAAAGTGATTTTGTTTGTTTGAATGCTAAATAATATGAATTAAATTATACTTAATCAAGTGTAGATTCCCAGGTCGGGTAAAGTATTTTTTTATTTTTTTATTAGGGATCTTTCTGTTGCAGTCTGGAGTCTTTATTTGTACCAGGTTGATGGTCATTATATATCATGGGACTTACACGTAACTGGCGAAATGTTGGTGTTGGGACCTGCACCTCTGTCTAACCCTTCGGGGATTTCAGACGTGATGTTATATTATGTAGGTGTGTTCAATTATTAACTCGCGGAGGCCCGTTAGACGTTTTTAATTAAATGAGGCGTCAACCGGCGATTATTCCTGTTAGGACTATACAAGTGCACCCAAGGACATCCCCCGGTTGGTCTACGGACTATGGCAGGATATGGAAACAAAGATATTGGACTATGGATTTGGGTAGCTTATGTGGACTGGTTATCTAGGACTATGGAATGACTATGGCCCCTGCCTGATCAATGTTTTATATAAAATACACAGATAAAATGGTAGAGGGTGACTTGCACACTCAATAATGGGCCCCCGAAAACGGTCGCTAGCACATCTAGCAATCTCCACTCTAGCCGGCCAATAAAGGCAAGAAAGAGGTGGGAGCTCTGTTCCTCGTCATTGTTCACTCCAGCCGGCCAACAAAGGCAAGCCAGAGGTGAGGAACAAGACTTCTCCCGGGAGATAGGGTCCGTGGGGTCGCTACTGCCCAACAGCTCGCCACATGCTGCCTTGCGTCTATTTTTAAAGTATGTGTCATTTTTCAACCTTTTAGACACTCCACTTTAAAGGACCTGGCCAACCGATCTAGTTTTAAAAACGTAATTGACGTGTAAAAGTGTTTATACAAATCAACTTACAGAAAAAAAATCATTTAGGATCCTAAGACTATAAGGTTGACAGAGTCGCTTGCAACCACTGCACTAATATATCCATCGGAATATTTGCCATCACAATTAGCAATGAAATGCGAGGTCATGCCAGCCTTATCAAGTTATCACACACTACGTATGTTAAGCAAAAAAAAAGTCAACATATTTGACCTAGTTTGTCACTCAAATCACTTATCATTATTTGCACGCTATTTGAAAATAAATAAACACTTCACCGACCAGAGTAACTTGATACTGCTGGTAGGCAGATACCAAAAGTAATTGTCTACACCAAATATCTACACATTTCGCCAGACACGGTGAGGCCCCGTGCTATAAAGATCCAGCCTATTTCCATCGATGGGCACAAATCCAGATTCAGGGCTTCTACTGTCAGCTCGCCGTCCGGTAAGGACCAGGCCCGGGTCGACGGCGCGTTGTGTTCCACGCGCGCCTCAAAGAGTTGTCAGCATAATTGACGGGGTCCGATAGGGCCGATGCCTGCCGGGGTCGCGGATTGTTCGAAAGAGTTACCGTGGCCCTGGCGCACAGGCAACTGAAGGAACACGGGTGGGTTTTAGTCAGTAAGAGTCTGACACGCCCTTCCGCTCCGCCCAGAGCGGGAGAGGTCATTTGATGATTTCCCATACAAAAAAAAAAAAAAAAAAAAGGGCTTCTACTGTAAAATTCCTACTGGAAAAATCCAAGAATACTTAGACTACCACATGGTCTAAAAAAACAAGGTCTGGCATTCCGGGAGTGACACATGCTTACGTCACTATCCAGTTGCCACTTTATTGCAACAAAACACGAAATATGGAAACATTTTCAGTCACCATTCTGTTAAAAAAAAAATATATAAACCATTTAAATTGTCGTTTCATTTTTCTAATCAAACGAAACAATTCAATTCAAACAATACCAACGTAATTGTTAGTTAAAACCTCTTTGTTTTATCCGATTCGCACAGGTAATAAAGGCGACTGGGGAGTTATTATTACACACTACTGGTAACACAGCGGTGATGACGTAGGCTTGTGTCACCCCCGTGACCGGAATGCTATACCTGGCGAAATGTATTATTGTACCATGGACTACCCTAAGAATCGAACCCTCAAGCTCTGCAATCGCACTTGCACAGTTCAAATCAAATAATTTATTTCATTGCAAACTTGGTTAATCGTAGACATAGATGTTTTTTTTTATAATAATAAGCTTTTTGTAAATTTCATAACATTTGGTAATTTATTATATAAATGCGTGGTCCCCACCACGAAATAATATACAGGTTGACAAGGCAAATGATACTAGGAAAAAAACAGTTATTTCCTACAAAAATGCACTCCCTACCTACACGGTCAAAATGTATGGAACAGCATTATTTTTTTTATAACCGACGAAAATTGTCAAAGAAGTGGGGTACAGAACCATGTACTGAATCCATGGTAACAGGTTGTACGTCGATATTCCTGCCACCCTGTATAAACAATCCCAAAAAAAGATTTTTTGATTAGTGCGGTTTTAAATTTCACTTGACACTTTCGATTTTTTTCATAATTATTGAGACGAAGAAGTTGCGTCTAGACTAGACAAACGAGCCTATCAAATAGGTATTGTCAACAAAACAAAATATTTAATCACAGATCAAGATATAATTGTCAATCTTTTCATTCATATTACCACGTATGAGGATTCCCTGCATATACAAATCATTAGCACACTCATCTAGATGAAAAAATAAGCCTGAATGATTTGCAAATATTTGTCTTGCACCATCAATTAAATAGCAATCAAAATTAATAAGCAAATATTGACCTATTTCATTATGATGCAGTGAAATGGATTGCAGTGGTTGTAATATCTGGACAAGGGCTATCAACCGTTGTAATACTTATTCTGCATTTTAATTTGAAGAAATATTCCAAAAATGTATTTTGCAAAGAAAACACTCCAGGATTAAATTGGAAATCCTGTTGACTGTTTCTCTAAGGTCACTGAGAGACCTTGTCGATTGAATACGTAATATGTATATCGAAAGGAGAATTACTGCCATATAATTCACGTTATTTAAATGACCTAACAAGTGAAGTGAACAGTTTGATGGGACGTAAATACAAGGAAAACATTTTAATTCACATTCAAATATAGATTAGTTTCCCCACTAAAAGTTATAAACAATTCACACGTAATAGGAGTTACTAAGGACCAATAAACTAAATCCTCCACCATTTTCCGACGTTCATTGACCATAAATCTTTTCAAGGTCCCTCCAGCAATTTACCACATACCAACGCATGTGACGCTAGCCTCCGGCTAAACCATCCCTCTACCGAACGTCTCATGTTATACTATACATAAAGGTACAAACAAACGTTACCTAACCAGTTAAATTATATTCATTGTGCAGTCCGCACGTGAGAACGGAGAACGATCAGTGTTCGCTAAAGATCGCGGAACGATGATCGTAACGTGGACGCTTTTAGCCTTCATAGGCGCCGCGGCCGCGCGGTCCGCGTCGCCAATAGATTTCACACCAGTGAATGAATTTACCCTACAATTACTAGAAAACACTTACGCGTTTCAAGAGAATTTTGGAACAAAGAACATTGCTTTATCTCCACTCTCTGTCTGGAGTATATTCTCGTTACTAGCTGAAGGATCGTCCGGAGAAACGTTTTCTGAATTAGTGAGTGCGTTGAGATTACCAAAGGATTTGAGGAAAACTCAGTGTTTGCATTCAGCTGCCAATGATGTGTTGAAGTCGCAGTATCAGGATGTCATAGTGAAAGGACAGTCGGCTATGTTTACAGAATGTGCGACAAAAGTACACGACGAATTCTGTGAGTCTGCTTTACGGTATGATATGTCGATATATTCATCTGAAACTCAGAACACGACTGAATTAGCTCATGATATTAATTTATTCATCTGCTACGCTACTGACGGAAGAATTCTGAATGCAGTGAAGCCTCAAGATTTGGAAAATTTACGCATGGTGTTGATTGATGCTTTATTTTTCAAAGCAAACTGGACGCATCCTTTTGACCCGACACAAACGAAGGTAGAAGCCTTCTACAATTCGCAAGGGAAGACAATCGGACAAGTGAACATGATGTACCACAAAGCTCCTCACTTCGTTGGAGACTCTGACGAAATCAGTGCACAAGTTCTGGAAATGACGTACGGGAAAAACGAAGATTTCTCAATGATGATCCTTCTACCATACGATGGCATATCAGTCAAGACTGTGCTCAAAAACCTAGCAACTAAGTCACAGAATTGGATGACAGAGTTTAGAATAGAAGGCAGTTCACCAGCGATTGATACTTACATACCTAGATTCAGACTATCGTCAAGATTGGATTTGATCCCACCGCTGATGTATTCGGGTATACACTCGATATTTGACAGGACAAAGGCGAAGCTGCCCGGTATTGCTGATAATCCTTTATACGTTACTTCATCTATCCAGAATGTAGATATTGAAGTGACAGAAGAAGGTACCGTAGCAGCAGCTGCAACAGTCGTTGGCTTAGAAGACAGAATATTAGGTCAAAGATTTGAAGCAAATAAGGAGTTTATATTTTTAATTACGCAGAGAAGTTGCAACGTGATTTTGTTTGCTGGAGTGTATGGGGAGCCATCAATTGTGTAATTTTTATGAGTGGTTAAAAATTGTGATACGTATTTTAGAATACAAAAAGCGTGGTGTTAAAGTACATGGATAGAAATACACTAGAGAAGTGTAGAAAAAAATCAAAGATAATAATTTTAAAATTATTCCGTTTTTGTAAAACAATGCAATGAAATAATTGTCTGTAAAATGTAAACAATGGGAGAAAAGTGACCTTAACGAAAGATAATGCCAAGACAGAACGACTAATATCTAAAAACCGTCATTGTTTTGTGCACTAAACTGTCAATGTTTTATGTTGTCACACATTAGCATAGTATCACCAGTCTATAGAATACATACTTCCCACTGCTGGGACACAGGCCTTCTGTTTACGAAAGCGAGTGGGCTGTAATCCACCACGCGGCCATGGCAGTGCGGGTCTATGAATACTACATGTCGTCGAATTTTTACGCAACCTTTTAACAATTTTGAATAGTCAGAAGCAAATTATTTGCTAGAGAATGTAATTTTCCTGGTCGTTAATATTGTAGTTACCAAAAGTCTAAGTCAAATACCGTAAACCAACTAATATTAGATTTCTAGCCAGCTGTCTAGACTCAAAACTACAACCATAATATTGGTATTTCGAGAGGAAGTATATTTTTATGTTTCATATATTTCCTTATTATGTATTTAAAACCCAAAATTATTGTTAGCATTACATTACGCAACGCATCTGTTTTTTGAAATTCTATTTTCAATCCAATAAACAAATTTTATCCTTATTATTGTGACCGATATATATAAATAAGAAACATTGTGAAATAATTTTATCTGAAATCGTAGCGTTGTGTTATAAAAATAATAATTTCATAACATTATTATATTAATTAAAATCAAAATAATTGCAATGTGTTTGATAACAGTTTTCTAATGATTTCGCAAAATCAATTCCTAAAGAATCTGTTAATGTCAAAGTCACTTTGAAATATAATTATAATTTCAATGCTTGATGTTGATGAAAAGATGATTCACATAATGAGGTGAATCGCGAAATTTGAAATGATAAAGATCGTTTGCTTAACACTATGTAAATTATAGCCATGACTTATTATATAACACCATAAATTAAATCGCCATGTTGCACAGTTTTTACGATAGGCGTAATTACTGTGAATAATAATTTTAGCTAATTATAATTGTATGTCATTAAGTTATTAAATGTTTTATTATTTATAACTTGTGTTTTTAATGGTTCCATAGTTTTTTAGGATCTAATCGCTTCTTTGAGCCGGACTTAGGTAAATTGTAGGTAATAGTGATTATCTTTTTCTGCTAGTGATTATTTTAAATATACGTGTTCCAACCTTTTTTAAACAAATATATTAAGTCATATTCAGAGAAATTAATTGTTAAGATAAGTAACAGCCTACGTCAATTTGCCGTGTTATAGCTATTTCATACAATTGTCAAGGAGTGACTGTTGTAATTTGAATATACGGACAATTTTAGTTGATAGTCAATTTACTTACCAATTAATTTCATTGACTTATCGATCAAATGAGTTTGAAATTCAGAAAAAAATATGCTATTCGGAATTAAAAAAAAACCTAAAATTAAATAATTACCGACATGTCTCAACATCTCGTCATAATGTGTCAAGAAGTTAGTATAGCGAATAGTTTTTCAAGTATGTTACAATCGACCTCAGAAAGATTTATAACTACGAGGCGACATTTACAAATACTTACAACATCCTTTTAACACTTTTATTCGGAGATTTTTTTCTTCGCGACATTGAATACGCGAACAATGTGAGTTGCATAATATGTTGACCTCTGCAAGGGCATTTAAAAAGTCATTATTAGCTAGACTTATAAGCTTTTAAATCTCGTATTAGTTATAATATAAACTATAAATAGATATCTTACTAATAATTTATAGCATCATCACCATAAAAAAAACGGTATTTGTGAAGCAAGCGATTATTATTTTCATTGTATTTATCCCATAGTTAATCTGTGAACAGCGTTCTGGGCTGCAATATTGTCTTGTAATGTAGCTATTTGTTGTTCTCTTTCAATAATAAAAAAAATAAAATGCTGAAATAGCCGAAAGACGTTCACTGTTAGACATAGGGCTCCCTCTAGCGTCACCACTTCGACCGGTTTTGAGCTTCTCGCATCCATCAGATTCCTGCGGTAGAAAGAAGATATTAGTTATTATTTGACATAGCTGCTGAGCATTTGGTACTGGGTTCGATTCCCAGGTATGGCAAAGTGTTATTGGGTTTTTTCTACAGAAATCTCTCAGTAGCAGCCCGCAGTATGGTTTTGTGCCTGACAGATGGCAATAGGTTGATCAGCTTTAACATGAAACTCAAGCATAACTGGTGTTAGGTGTGCTTACCTACTAAGTACAACTCTGCCTAACCGTTCGTGGAAAGAGGCATGTTATGTTATGTTAATTAACAAAGCATAATATAGCAAGACGCCTCTATGCCCCGCAGAACTGTTACTTTTTCCTCTAGCCAATTATGTACCTACAAATTACATAGGATACAAGCCTTTCCTTCATATTGTAGCGGCATTTACAACGCCACATGCGAGCTAGGCGTCCACCTAACGTCATGCTAAATCCTGCATCGCGCAAGCAGAGTTTACTGCGCAACTAGCATACATATGCTAGTTGCGCAGTAAACTCTGCTTCCACTCATTACTGAGTTTGCTTCATCTTGATAGATTGTTTAGTTTAAAAGTTATACCGATTTGTTTACACAGGGGTCACAGCAGCGAACGAGAATAAAAAAATGCTATAAAAATATTCGGTATTTTTTTATATTTTTCCCGCCGATAAAATTAAGCTTAATTTCCTTCATTTCGATATGTGCACATTATGAAGACTCACACTGTATATACAACGCCCCGACATCAATCGTCAGGTAGTTGCCCACCAGACACGACACCCGTCTGTTCGGAGGAAACTCCCTTTTCTATGGAGGATGTGTGAATTTTATACCCTGTTCCTCATACCTCTATAATATTAATTTACTCTTTTAGCATAAGTACCCGAAGACCTTAAAATCAGCCAAAGCAGTAAGCCCAATAAGGCTACATACATGTTTAATTAAAGACATGTTTTATATTCGAACACTTCAATTTCGATAATTTTAATCGATTCGTCCTAGAATCATTTATTTATTGCCTAACATTTGGAATTAATTCCTATATTTCAAAATTGAAATCATACTGATATCGTTATTTCACAATATATGACTTTGTTTGTTGTGATCCCATAATCATGCAAAATGTATGCTGAATAATTAAAATACATATATTTTTTAAATATCAAGAGCTCGTGAGTAAATTCCTGCGTAACTAGATGGCCTCTTCAAGCAATAAACAAAATTGTCAAACTTTTATTGCTTGAATACGAGGCTTTTGGCTATTTTGTATATGTGTATTAATTAATGTAATTTATTTGTAATGTGCGTTTTGTTTGTTCATAAAACTAATAGGTACAAACTATTTTACCTTCTTCTTTTTTTTTCGTTTTGCTCTTTTTCCTGGAACCACGACGTAGTTTCACCATTGAAACTGCGATCAACACATCTTAGGCCTACTTGCACCGCCAATCACTAAACAAGTTTAGCGCTAAACGAGTTGAAAACATAATTCTGTTTCTGACAAATTTTTGAAGATGACAGAGACAGAATGATGTTTAGAACTCGTTTAGCGCTAAACGTGTTTACTGATTGGCGGTGTATGTGGGTCTAAACTACTTTCAATAGCTCTCAGTGTCATATAGATCACGTTTCAGTTTCATAGGTGAAATTCATCATTGGTCGGTAGGAGTCCAATATAACCCTCCGTTCAGCCCAAAGTGTTTTCATGAGCATTACCCCACAGAAAAAAGTTCCAAGAAGTATAATTAATAATTAAGTTATGTCATGAAATCCTGCTTATTTAGCAAAATTTGAGGATCTCCTCTCTCTCCTGCTCTCAAAACGGTGAAGGAAATATCGTGAGGAAACCGGCATGTCCTAGAACCAAAAAAATAGGAAGACATGTGACATCTACCAACCCGCACTGGGCCCGCGTGGTGGATTACGGCCCACACCCTCTCACAGAGAGGAGGCCTGTGTCCCAGCAGTGGGAACGTTATAGGCTGATTATGTATGTGTGTGAGGAGCTCCTCAAACATTGATAAATAAGCAGGATTTCATTCAACGCTATTCCCAGGAACACAAAGTGCCAGACAACGTCCAACGTTCTTCTTCTCTTGTCGATGACTCATATTTTGTTCGACCAGAAACCCTGATAAACATGGCGAGACCAGCTTGACGCCAATACATGATTGGTCGATATTAGATCTGAGAGACATTTGCAATGAAGGAAGACACCACAAGCTATAAATAAATAATGAAAAACTACCTACGTTAAATAACCTATCAATGAGCGACTGAACTTTACGTTCGAAGATTCAATGGCAAAACTATTACGTATTCTATTTACGAATGTCTCATTACTGCATCTCAATCGTGACTTATACGACAGACAGATGTCAGACTAAATCGTGAGTACCTATTTACAAGTGTTAAAAGGTAAACGAGAAACGATTGCATAGTTTGATCATCACGACTAATTTCAAAAGGAGATGGCAAGAGACCGGATGTCTTTATTGCCATGGAAGGTGGGGTAGGACTTTAGTGTGGGACGCAACGTGTGTGGATACTCTTGCGCCATCCCATCTTCCTGGTTCGGCGTGCTGTGCTGGCGCTGCTGCTGCAATTGCGGAAAACCTCAAAACCTCAAGCGGTGAAAGTAGGTATAATAACCTTGTTGCCAATTATATTTTCGAGCCGTTTGGGGTTGAAACCCTCGGGCCGTGGGGTGCGAGTGCTCATAGTTTGTTCAACGAAATCTCCAAACAGCTGATTGACACTTCCCGCTACCCAAGGGTTGGCTTTTACCTTGACCAGAGGCTAAGCATTGCCATACAACGTGGCAATGCTAGTGTCTTGGGTACATTATCAGTCGACAGCGATGCGGAGGAATTTTTCGACGTCATATTTTAGTTTTTTAATAGTTTTAGGTAGGTAAAGTTATTATATTTTTATTTTTATAGTTTGTTAGTTAATTAATTAAGTGAATAAAAGGTCACCCAATATATTTATGAAACTGCATCTTTCTAAAAAGTCTCGCTCGTACCAAAAGACCAAAAAACTCGAGTATACCTACTGAGAGTTTTTTTGTCCTTCGGTAATAAGTCAGTCGGTCGGTTCAGTCATGGATTATTATTATTTTGTGTCTTTGACATCGTTTATAATTCGAACTTGGTGCAAAGTGCAAAGTAAAATTCACAGAACAGTCAGCCTTAAAAAAAAAACACATCGACAAGGAATCATTTAATTGTATAGTCTTTGTTCCATAACATTATATCAATGTGTTGCCACAAAACAAATAACATATTGACAACACCGATACCATATAAAACAAATAACACATTACAAATCGATACAATATTATGGAACACAGATTGAAGGCAATCAAATGAATTCTGGTCGATGGTCGATTTTTTGAGGCAATTTAACTAGGTGTGGTTTAACACGATTATAGCTGTGTTAGTGGTTAGCATTCAACTAAATGTCGTATGTACTTCACTGACAAGTTCATAAAAATAAACAGTTTGGAAAAAGATCAAGAACAGTGCCTTTGTAGTCATGCTGCGATTGTGAAGGTAACGTGTAGAATGTTTTGTTCGTAAGTAAACGATGACAAAAATTTTGATGCAAATTAGCCAGTGTTTCACAGATATGACATAAAAAAAATCAGTTAAAAGTTATATTAAAAACACAAAACGGTAGTTGGGTACAGTTGCCAGCACGTAACTTGGCAAGGTTTTAGCGTAGTGAGAGAGTGAGACTAAGTTCGTGCATGTACAATTAGGTCTTACGGCTCGTGCATACTGGCGCGAGGCGACAGCGTACACAAAGTCACCGTGTGTAGCGCGACGACGGGCGGCGCCTTTGTGTCGGGCTGTCGCGTCGCGCCAGTGTGCACGAGCCTTTAGTGTAACAAAAAAATGGACACCTTTATTGCTTGTCATTAATTTATGGTTATTGCCATAATTTATTTTTAAAAATGTCTGTTAAGAAGAAAGCTAAAGAAAGGAAAAATGTAACTAAAGACTCTTGCCAAGATAGCGACTTTATGTTTGTTTCACTCATTCCATCTACACTCTGATTCTTTATTTTTTCTCTCATTAGATGGGTAAATCTTTCAAACTTCAGATATCATTATCCTGATAATTTTGATTTTTTGACAGATTTTCCGTACACAATCTGTCAAAAATTCAAAATTATCAGGATAATGATATCTGACGTTATCTGACGTTTGAAAGATTTACCCAGGTACTTTCAGAGTGTCCTGCCCACCCCTGGTATGTGTTTTACAAGGGAAAATATTTTTCATTACCTGCGCCGAGAACCGGCGGAACGCAACACATGATCTGATATTCTTCCGATGCGATGTGAGATGCCTGTAGTTCGGCTTTATCTGACAGGAGATTTTGGTCCTGTTGCTAAGTTCCGCGTTCCTAAATAGGTCCAATGCAACATTCTTTGAAGCGGAAATGATCAGATGATTATTTTTTCAAGAAAACCGCACGCCTTTGTGAAAATTTTAATACCTAAATATATACCAGTACCTATCGACATAAACACAACGTCCGGAAAGCTTGAACAAAAATCTGATATAAAATTTTATTACATACTTCAGCCATACAAATATGTGATTGTCTTGTTTTTTACTTCGCACGCCAATTATATTATGACATCATTACATAAAAACGAATCCGCGTTTTTTTTTAAGTTTTTAACTAATTTCAGCGTACCTTGAATGCCGGATTTTAGATGTTATATAAGTGCAAGAATTTGCGATGTGACCTTTGACAGTGACCCTCGATACGGCTATAAGGACCACGTTCAAATTGGCGATAAGAAAGGTACAGTATCTAAACGCTGCGCCTACGCCACCTTGCGTTAGCCCCAAAGTTTTATTTCGTACGTAAAATAAAATTAGGAAGCCTACAGCGAAGTACACTTTTCCCACTTCATGCCCCGCATACTTGTGCTGTCGCTTCATATAGCTTGAAGGTCTGCCAACCATAAAAACATCATTCCATCACGCCTGTAATCCCTGAAGGGATAGGCAGCGGCCTAACCCTTCGGGGACCTACAGAACACACACATTTCACCGGTTATGTTTAAGTTCCATGTAATAAGAGGCGAGCTTATACCCATCAACCGGGCACAATTAATCCAGTCTCCATGCTAAATTCCTAATAGAAAAACCTTTTTCCCAACATGGGAATCCAAGCCAGGACCTTATGCTCAGCAGTAGCGCTTGCGCCGCTAGACCAACGAGGCAGTCAACCATCTCACAACCGCACTGACCACCGCGTTTGATAAGCTCGGTGTTGAACGCTCAAACATGACATTTATTACACACTTGTAGCTTCAAGGAAAACTACCTTGAAATAGCACCAAACATTTCTGTTGCGAGTAGGTATAACATGCTTTGCCGCATTCAAATTTGTCTTTGTAATACCAATGCATGCTTGCCTCTGGTATCGCAACTGTCCACAGGCGATGGTAATCACTAATCACCATCAGGTGGGCGGTGGGCCGTCGACTTGTTTTCCACCCGACAACATCTAGCTATCTCTTTAATTGGCCAGTATTTCTCACGGCAGGGCAAAGGACTCACTCTCCGTTTTCCACACAATTCTATCTTTTGCCAGTCCTTTTGGTAGGAATCAAGCTCGTACCACCATTTCCACCTTGGCCTGGCATGATATCGTCGTGCGTTGATTGGGACCTAGTCAGTGGTTCCGATTGAGTCCCAATGAACCGAACGCCCCGATGACATAGTTGAAGATAAAAATTAAACCATAAAAACAGATTTCTCCTCCGTCCTTCGCAGTTTACATACGTCACCGTAATCAATATCCAATTTTATTCATACAGACGTTTGCAATATATTGACGTAATATATCATCATTGTAACAGTATGATGAGGAGTCATCGTTGATTATAGAATATATCACGTTTGTATTATGTACAACACTTCCTGTATATAAAATACATGTTATTTCCGATAGATTTGCTTGTTTTGTGATAAGACTTTGATGTGATAATTGACGGTTTATTAAGACTTGGTTGTGGTGCGAAGCGGAGCATAATTTTGGTCTGAGGCCATTTTTTACGTCACTGCAGCTTCATATTGTGTATCCACATTTTTACTGTATTGCAAACGCTGACGACAGTCAATCTGATAGTAGGTAAAGGATCACCGCCACCTATGGATATCATCGTTGACATCTCCGAGCCAAATCTGAAATGTCGTATTAGCCTGTTTGAAACAATTATTGTTAAATAATGGTTTAGAAAAAAGACACCCCTGTGACCCCTCCGTGCCTCGGAAAGCACGTTACGCTGTTGGTGCCAGCTGTCATTCGTAGATCTTTGACAGTCATAACAGGTTAACAAGAGGTTTCGTGTTACCCAGTTACTGGGTTGTGGAGGTCAGTTAGGCAGTCGATCCATTTAAAATATTGGTATTCAGCTATATCCGGTTAGACTGGATGCTAACCTCAACATAGTTGGGAAGACTATGCAGATGATGGTGTTAACTAAATGCGGTCTTTGGTAGAACTGTGTTCATCAGCAGAGACGTCTATGGTAACGTTTTCTAAACAGTACTATCAATCCGAAGAAAGGACCATTTTTTTAATTCCGTTCCTTCACGATGATCCTTGGAGTCTTGGTTTGACTTCGGAAGTGTGCCTACTTAAGATACTGGTATATACGAGTAAGCATTCGAGTAGGCAAGATCTACGAAATAACAAGAATAATAATAAACAAAACAAATGGATTCCTCAATTAGATACACTACACAATATGTATGCATAGAATTTGACGTAGTAACTACAATTTAGTATTTACTATACAGTAGCTTGCCCATTAATCATGCAGGTAACGTCCAAATCATTTATTTATTAATCTTTATGCAACATTAATGATACAAAGACGGACTTGATGTACCTTCAATGTTAATAGACAGTCATACGTAATCATGATATTTCAAAGGCTTAGACCGGGTAAAACCAGCCGATCAATATTAAAACTCACGTTAGGTTCCCATGCATCTTCATCATCATGATTCTCCTGTCCTTAACCCAATTTATTTGTGGTCAGTACAGCATTATGTGTACTTCTTCCATTTTTATCTATCAGTCGTCATCTCGTTAGTCAACCCTTTTTTAGCCACCACACTAACCCCTCCTTCCTTTTAAAATTTAATATCATCTTTCACACAATCCATCCATTGCTTCTTTGGTCTTCCTGTACTCTTAAAACCAGAGTCAAAATTTGTCACTGAGACAGGTACTCTGCCTTTAAAGTTCCCAACGTGCTGGGATTGAGGCCTACTCTCTGTAAGTGGGTGCAGACCGTTTTCCATCACGCGAACCCTGTGCGGTTTAGTGGATGGCGCACGTCTTAGAATGTTTGGTTTTAGACATCCCGAGTGTTTTCAACATGTTTTTCTTCAATCGTTTGTATATCATTGGTGATGATCTAATTACACAAAGTAGATCTGGGTCTTCTCTTCAAAATCCAACCAATTACCGTGTAGCTACTTATCTAGTTTAACCAAATACAGCTGACTTTCAGTATTTTACACAAAACGTCTGATCAAATATGATTAAGGCCTACAGAAAGAGTTGTTCCGGGTTTCAGTGTTTGTACACCTGTTTTGTGTTAATGCATACATGATGCAGAAAAACGATATAAGGGAAAAATATTGTCAGTATCCAGAGTCTAGCATAACACTCCACTATTGTGGTATAGTAATTTTATTCTAGGTGCATCGCCTTCACATATAATTATATAATGAATGTACCTACACAAAATGTTGTAAATTCTTTTAAATGAGTAACGGTGGATTTTGGACCTTTTGGAAGGGGCAACTAGAATCAATTCTATTTTCTTGTAAATAACGTTCAAAGGTGCCTTTGTGGCTATTTAAAATAAATGATTTGACTTTGACTTTGACTTGCAACTTCCCCAGCAGAAGATTTTCATGAGGCGATCCCCAGAAAAACATTTTTTTCTCACCTCAATCCTCGTAATTATTCATACATGATTTGGCTGCTGTACCTCGTTCAACATTGAACATTTTATAATTTGCGCCGTTTTAGCCATGGAACAATAAAACGGATACCACTAATAAATCAAGCCTCCAATTTTATCAATGCCTTAATATGTAACTACTCTCCAATTGGACTCACATTATACCGAGTACATGCAAAACAAAGCTATCTATACAAACGTATATCTTTTGAACAAAAGGCATGGGATTCTACGAGGGCATTATCTTGCAATTGTTACCCGTTATGGTTGAGGAGCTTGCGTCCAAAAAAGAATAAGTATCGTTAGGTATTTTGCACGTAAAAAAGGCGTAGTATGTTAAAGACGCTATTACGTAATTTCTTGTAGAGGTAGGTACAGTCGTGGTCTGAAAATGCTTACCACATTATAGTTTATAATTGCATGCAGACATCTATGTCACAAGGTCGATGATAGTATAATTATGTGATTTGATTGGGTATAGAGCATAGATTTTTTTATTTACACGTCGTGTATGATAGATATTAAAGGAACGTTTTTTGAAAAAAAAAAACGATAAAATATTACTAAAAACTTAATTGAAAAAAAAACATTCTTCCAAACACACTATAGTAAAAAATAATTTTAATTTCAGAATTCGGTGTCTTTGGTTTTGTACTTTTGTTTTTGCCACCGACTGCCGAAATTAAAGCTATTTTTCAGTTTGTATGGACTTCGTGTTTTTTTTTGGAAGTCAGTAGTTTTTATTTTATTTTAAATAAAGTTTTTTTGGTCGGGTTGTGGTGTTTGGTTGGGGTTGTGGCACTTGCTAAGCAAATAACAGTGACAGGAATTTATTATAACATCATCAACATACACTAAGTGGAAAAAGTACGTATTATTGAAGCTAACTCAAAAACCACTCATCAGAATTTGATCAAATTCATATGAAACTACCCTATATGTATATTCTTTCAATCGAAGGAAGAATTTTTCTAATCGGTTTATAAATGACGGAGTTCTGAGGTAACAAACAAAATAAAATTAATAAAAATACAACTGAATTGACCTCCTCCTTTTTTTGAAGCCGGTTAAAAATGCAAAAATATGAAGAATTAACCAAATAGAAATTCAACACATTTTTTTTAAGGTTTTCCGTAATATTTAAATTCTATCAACATTTTATTGTTTTAATAGCCTCATCAGCAGCTATTGCAGCTCGTAGTCTATCTCGCATAGATGCGATAAGGAAAGAAAGAAAGAAAACACGTTTACATATACGAGGCGCGTGCATAAATCAGTTCCTCAGATAATCATCCCATACCCGTGCACAAAGTGATCTAAGAACTTCAGGGTTTCTTTTGTTCTGACAATCCCAGCGTTTAAGCATTATGCCCTATAGATATTCAATCGGATTCATATCTGCTTACGGAGCAGGCCATTGAATGAGACGAATTTCACGATACACGTTGAAGCACACCATAGTAGACCGGGCCGTGTTTATCGGTGCATTATCCTGAACGTAATCAATTTGTGGGAATTCTGCTGCAAGATACCAACGCGCATACTCGTAATAGGCAGCATCACCTCTTCCAAAAGTAATACATAATTACTCGCAGTAGCCCTACTTTTTAACGCCGTCAGTTCTCCAACGTGTTCGTGGCTAATCCACCACCATAAGTCGACTGTTATACGACCAGATTAATTTTGAGGCACGATATGAGCTTCATCATACCGAATGCGATTATAACGCTATAAAGTTAATCTTCCAATTTGACTCGATTTAAAAGTTTTTTTGCCGGATAATACAGTGCTGTACCAAGACAAACGTCTTTATTTAAAACTTTGAACTAGAACTTAGTAACTTATAGAGATGAAATGAAATGTTTATCAATCGACCAATCAATATCAAGATATTGGTGCCGATTCTCTTGTACACCAACCAAAACTAACTAAACTATCTCTAATATTCCATACTTTTTGCTATGAGAATCTTAAAATAATTCTGGAAAAAAATATGTCTAAAATTAAAAATAATTTTGACGCAACTAAAATGTAATTTGACAATCGCGACTCTACCCCGTGATTTTTTTTTACAGCCGGAGGCGCGTATATGGGGCAGCTCGACGTGTTTTATGTTTCTTTTTACTTTTTCTACGGAAAATATGAAATATTATTACCTACATGTAGTTTTAAGGGTTTAAGGGTTATATAAAACGGGTCCAAATTTTCATTATTTTTGCTATAGGACCACCCACCATTTTCGAGATATAATAAAAATAAAATAAAAAAGATACAGTACCGTTTTTGCACCTGGATTCGGCGAGTTGTGGTGCATTTTAGTTCATGACAACTAATTTTAATCCACACCGTGTTAATCGCGATTAAAAATAATCAGATTTAGTAAGACAACTAAAATTTTAGGTGAAAAACGTCAAATTCAGAATAGCAAAATTGCTATTTTCACTAAATTACTAACTCAGTGCTGTCAAACTAAAATATAGTTAAATTGTGTCAATTTAGTCTATTTCAGAATGGGAAATCATAATTTGACAGGAATTAACTGAATTGCTTCTATTATCATTTATTTGCCCTTCTTCGCCATAACGCCGAATCCAAGATCTCAGGGTGAATCAAGATATTGAATATATTGCGTTCTCGTTATATAGCACTAATATTCAAGCCATCTTCATGGAGAAATAATATTTCAGCCCTTTGTTGCAGGGTTAAACTTGTCATTTTCTTTCAACTAATATTTTTTTACTTTATTTCACTCCTAATATTTTTGATAAATGTCATTGTAACAAATCCAATTATGTCAAGGAGACAAATTTTAAATTAAGAAATGAGTTTCATCATCAATAAGTCATTAACAGAAATTGTTTTTGTTACAATAGATGCTTCACAATATCAAAAAGTATTAAGTACCTAAATATAGCATTTTAGACTTTACTGCACGCAGTGTGATTAAGAATCGAATTTTAAAACTCCTAAACATTTTGAGACCGCGACTGTACGCAAAAGTAAAAAATGGTATTGTTTATTTTATGCAAAAAAATAAAGTATGGACGCAGAATGGGCATCGTTTCGAAAAGATTTCAGTGCAATCTATAGGTATAGTTTTCACTTTAATATACTTTTAATTGAAGTTGGCATATTTTTTGTCGAGATGAAATCATTTTAATTCTTGAAAATACCCAGATCATTAGATAAAAGGGGATAAAAGGATATTTAGATTCGGGCTTAGAAGTACAACAAAATGAGAAGTACTAGGTATTTATTTGGTAAATAAGTTTAAAAAAATACTTTCACATTTAAATACATATTTAAAAACTAGATGAGGTAGGAGTTTTCTATGCAGCTTTTCAGAGAAGGAACACCAAATCAAACTCAAAGGTTAGTCTCTTCTAAAGCCCAGACATTATCATGGTCAGATCATGACAGTGACCAATATGACCATGTAGGTTTTACAACATTACACCTTAAAAAGATCACGTATTTTATTGCAACTCTAGCTCCCAGACAGTTACCTACCAGTTACAACTAAGGCCATTGAAAAGGGAACGGCTCCAATTTGTTAAATCACGATAAATGCGTGTACTTACACTGTAGGCGTTTGTGTAATATGTTCCTTACATACACTAGGACCAAAAAGGTAACACTATTGTAAAAGTTTCGTAAGACATTTGTTTAGGATGCTTAATTGGCCTTCTTGAATATTCTTGCGGCTGGCTTGAAGTGATACAGGGTTATTAATGTATGGAATTGATGGGTGGTGTCACTTTGCTAATTTATTACTATAGGCACTATTTACCATTGGGCTCGTAACTCGTGGCTCAGTAACAGCTGCACTGGTCGATCGATCAAGATAAAAGCTATGCTTTCCGCAGTAGGTTTGGGGATGCGTGATCATCCATTTCATAACATGACCCCTACGTACCTTGGTCCTGACTGTCATTCGTGGATCTTTGACAGTCGTTACGGGTACTCAGAAGCCTGAAAATCTGAAAACCATTCTTACCAAAGGGTATTACCCAGTAAATGGGTTGAGGAGGTCAGATAGGAAGTCGCTCCAACTAAAATACGATATTCAGCTGCATCCGGTTAGACTGGAAGCCGACCCCAACATAGTTAGAAAATGGCTACTTTTTAAAAGCATTCAGGATAATTATTTATAAAAAAAATATTATATCATCCACCAACCCGCGCTGGTGACAGATTATGGCCCACTCCCTCTCCCAGAGAGGAGGCCTGTGTCCCAGCAGTGGAAACATTATAGCCACGGTTCCTAACCTAGGGGTAATTACCCCTGCGTGGGTAAAACTTGTATTCTGCGGGGGTAGTAAGCTGGTAATATATAACAAAGATTCGACTTCCTCAATAATTTTCTGAAACTTTTATATGTCTAATAAAGTCAATTTGTATTTATATGTACTTTATGTAATATTCATTGGTAACATGAGGGAGAGGGGGGGGGTCAATCAGTTTCCCTAGCTAAGTCATAGGGGTGAAAAGATCGAAAAGGTTAGGAACCACTGCATTATAGGCTGATTATGCTTATGCTATTGAATACCAGCTGCAACAACCCCAACGAATACTGTATAGAAAATCGCAGCAGTAACCATTTTTACTTCAACGCCATCTGTTTAGCGCTAAACAAACCATTGACGTACCTATGCTGCTGCTGGTCAGAAAATTTTGAGGAAGCCATGTCTAAACATTGTATACCTTCGCACAATGTAGATGGCGTTGTTCTGGTTTCGAGGTATTTTTTATCTCTAAATCTATACTAATATTTTATAAAAGTTTTTTTTATTTGTCTGCTTGTACCGAATAAGCCCCGAAAATACTGGACAGATTTTAACAATTTTTTCACCAATAGAAAGCTAAATTATCAGGAAGTAACATAGACTATTTTTTTTTGTTGTAAATAGGCGTCCTTATGAAAATCGCAATATTAATTACATTAATCCTTCTAGCTTCTGCGAGATTTTGACTTGTGTGAATTTTTCTTTCTGACATTTTTTTCTTTTTGTCCATCTCCTAAAGGACGTAGCGTGATGTTAAATAGCCTATGACCTACCTCAAGAATTGGGCTATCAAATGCAAAAAGAATTTTTATCCGACTTGTAGTTCCAAAGATTAGCACGTTCACGTTTTTTATATATTAGATAAAATACATATGAGTATAGATTACACATATATACACATATACACAATAAAGAGATCTCGTTGTTTTGTTCAGCCGTAAAACTGTGCGAAGCAGAGGATTTACTCTCTAAGTCCGTCAACCACGATATGGACCCCTTCGAAAGTAGTTCGATACTTAGAAGTGAACCCTCCTCCCGATTAATTAACTTTTTCGGACGGGAATAATCACATCGGGAGTAAAACCACTCTCAAATCGTTTTTTCATTAATTTTAGTTCGGGCCCCCAAGCAATCTTATGTCCGTAAGTGATGCGGAGTAGAAAACGTCCGTAACTTGGGCCGAAACTACAGACTCTGTACCTATGGAGTAGGCCACCAGGTATGGTGTGGGTTGAAATTCACTTACACAAATGAGAACATTATTTACAGAAAAATAAGGTTTATATTCGAAACGCCTACTTTGCTGTAACATAGCTAGCGAGTCTCTTACTAAAATCCCTATTACACGTTACACCACACGATATTTAGGGCCCGATATTTAGGAGTTTTTTTTTTCTATTAGGGACTCTTCCTCGCTTTCCCTTATTACACCATCCCAATTTAGGGAAAGGGTCCCTAAATATCGCGTAGTGTAAATAAGGCTTATTGTTCGTGTCGAAACGAGAGCCAAAAGCTTGAATTTCCAAAACGGATGAGTTCGATTACTGCGTCACGCCTCGCGAACACGAAAAAAATAAAAATATTTTGGGTTTTTTGAGTAGGTTGGTCATTAAAGCTTACATAATATTTAAGTTAGCATGGAAGTCTTAATAAACAAGTGCCGGTGAGCCACGGGTTTTCCCAACGTAATCAATAAGGAAATAACAATGAAATTAAAATCTTAGACTTTTGAACATTAGTATTGTTATGTTAGTAATAACAGCCGCACTGGTCGATCGAAGGTTAAGCTACACTTGCCGCGGTCGGTTCGTGGATGGGTGACCATCCAATACATATCGAGACCCGTCCGTGCCTCGGTGGGTCCGGGCTGTTATTCGTAGATCTTTGATAGTCGTTACGCGGGTAGTCAAAAGCCTAAAAGTCTGACAACCAGTCTTACCAAAGAGTATCGTGTTACCCAGTAACTGGGTTGTAGAGGTCAGACAGGCAGTCGCTTCAAGTAAAATACTGGTATTCAGCTGCATCCATTCAGACTGGAAGCCGACCCCAACATAATTATGTAGTTTTGTTTTTAACATCGTAAATGGTTATTACAGTACAACTATTTTCATCATCTTCGTCATCATTCTCACAAGCAACGCCACCGGTATCGTTTTGTGTATTTAAAAGCATAACCTTTCAAAGGATACATATTGATGGACCATTAAAAATCACGTGTTTCTTACGGTTTGTTTATTTGGGTCAGTTAATCTGGTACATTGCACATTGATACAACTTTCACAGTGAAAGGTTACACTGAAAGCTAAGCGAAGGAGAAAGGTAGCCAGTTTTGGAATTTTGGAAAAAAAACAATAAATACCGCGGGCCTTGTTAACTACAACTCTATTACACCCAGCTCCGATTAATCCACCTCAGAAAAAACATACCATCGTAAAGCGTATCAACGCGTCGCCACGGCAGGCGTCGCCACGCCAGCAATCGGTTTTACCCGCGGCTATAGATGTTTCACATCAAAAATTGTGAGCCGTCACGGGACGCCTGGCAGATTTGAACCTTCGTGGCGACGCGACGCCACAGAATGCGTCGCTACGCCAACAATCAGTTTTACCCGCGGCTATGGATGTTTCACATCAAAAAGCTTACCTATCCACTTAAAGTAAACGGTTTTTACATAAACATAACATCAAGCCTGTAATCCACGAAGGGTTGGGCAAGGTGTATCTTTTAGTAGGTACACCTTGATTTTGCAAGTCGTACTTAAGTCCCATATTATTGGGGGGTCTTACTGCCATCAATCGGGCACTAATTCATACTCATACGTAAAACAGGCCTAGGGGTATACATTTTTAACTAATCTTTAATACTGGCAATACTATACAGTATAGTTGTAGGTATTCTACAAAGGAAAAACCGTGAAACATCAAAAGACCAGTCAGCCCATATCTCCGAAATACTTTTAAGCCCTATCCAAGCCAGGAACAACACAACCCGCAGACCAAAATCAAAATAAATTAAAACAATGAATTGGTAATTGGAAAATTGGAAATGACAAATAGCATAGTAGCTTACATCATTCGGCAAGCCCAGCCTTGATGGTAAAACCCAAAGTGACAACACTGCGTTTAAACCAGCCCCTATGTCCTCAATACCTGATTTATGTGAATAACGGGGTTTGGAATAAAGTGGCGTTTACATCGATTATGATTGACAGTATATTTAAAAAGTTTTCACACCACCTGCTCGACAATGTTAAATTATAGGTCATGCAAACCTAACCTAAAGTTAGTCATTAAAGCCGGGTCTGCCCGGTCTAGCCGGGTATTAATATTGTACTGAATTTCATTATGACCTCTGGTCATTAATGTGATTTGAATTTGGAACATTGGAACCTCAAGTAAAAATAGTTCAGAAATCGAACTGGCTACCGAGAGTAGAATAAAAAAAATAAAAAATGAAAAAAAAAGGCGCGAGTACTGCAAATCGCTTTGCTGTTAAACAACAAATTAAAATATAATTTCTCACAAAAATGTCGAATGACAGTTAGTGATTTGACTACGAAGTAAATTATATCCGAAGCCATTGGCATTACCAACAATCTACTCCCAGAAAAGTCCAAGGAATCGTACATGAAAGTCTACGATGATTTTTACTAACGGAAAGCTATAAAAGGCTTCAAGTCTGTATCTGAATCGGTGCTTTTAATCTAGTTCCTGCATTTATCATGTACAAAGAAGTCAAGTCAAGCCTATGGAGCATCTATTCGATACTCAGGCCAACAATAACCATTAAACATAATATTCAAATTGATACATACAAAAAAAAAAAAAAAGAGAAATCAAAAAAGTTTTCACAGCTCAAAATGTGGAAACGTTTCTATATGAAGCCCCTGCAGCTTTCTTGCCACAAAAGTAAGTATCTACCTAATGATTGAACTTGTAGTAACTAAAATAGCTATATACTTACTTATACTTACTAGCGACCCGCTCAGGCATCGATCGCCTGTGTGCGTTGTGATTTTGTGTACTGAAGCGTTGCGCAAAATGTCGAGATTTCTGCGCTCTATCCAAATTAAATATTATTGTAAACCTTTGTTAAGTTTATGTGTATTACAATTATATGTGTCAATCAAATCTATGAAAGTGTAATAATAACTGGTACGAGTAATACATATGAATTAATATGTATTTAAAGTACGTAACTTACATTCCTACTTACTGACCTACCTGTCTATTTATTTTTACAGGTGTCCTTGGTATTTGGAGTGAATGGTGCTTATCGTGGAAATGAACTCTTAAACATTCAAATCGAAGATTTCGAAAAACATGCAGATTTATTGCTGGTAAATTTGCCAGATGCAAAATCAAAGAAATAACGGTCATTCGTATTCCGTGGAGAATACGTAAGGATCGTCGAAAAGTACCAATGCTCTGCGCCCCTTTAATATAAACAATAACAGATTTTTCGTAGCTTATGATAATGACAAGTGCACCAGGCAAGTCATTGGCAAAAATAGGATCAGTACCACGCCGAAAGAAGTTGCGAAATACCTGAAATTGACAAATGCTGAGCTCTACACGGGCCACTGACCAGGAGTCTCAGGAAGGTCCGGTTTCAGGAGAACATAGTTTACTCTATTGGCGGATTCAAGAGCAAGCATGACCCAGATTAAAATACTCGGTGAATGGAAATTTGATGTAGTAGCGGAGGGCTACATTGAAAATTATATACAGAACAAGAATAAAATAATCTGCTGGTGACAACATCATACTAAAAACACCGTCGATAACTGATCCTTGGACACGTTTGTCATCGCAACTATCCACATCATAACACTATTCATCTGGCCCGCTGCCTCAAGCACCACCTTCACCAACTTTCACGGTCCAGAATGATCCTCAGCAGACCCAAGTTTCTGAAACTTTATTCAACAGCAATACGCAAATAAACTCTACCTCCACTTCAATATATGTACTGGATAAAAACATAACTTTATCTTTCCACAACTGGTCTAATTTATCAAACATTACCTTTAATTGTTAATTTAACTATTAATTGTTTTAAATAGGTCCACTAACTGTAATTGTAATTTTAATAAATACTTCGATTCTAGTACCTACTATTGCTTTGTATTGTCTCATAGATGGGTGAAAAGTAGCGTACCCTCCTCGGGGATAAATGTGCCTTCGTCTTGGGTGAGCTTGAATTCCTCACTGCACTCAGGATTCTTGTCTTGTTAACTCCCTCGCTCACTGCACTCAGGATTCTTGTCTTGTTAACTCCCTCGCTCCGCTTGGGAGTTAACACTAGATTCCTTAGTTACACTCGATATTCAATACAGTGCCCGCAACATAAAACACTGCTTTATCCCCTTGGTGCATAATCTACTATTATTTGACTGTAAGTTACTGAACCAGTGCAGCTGCAGGGCAAAGGCTCTCATACGCAGAAGAGCGTCGATCATCAAGTCCCGAGTGTTTATCATATTGGAAAGCGCTGTCAACATTTCGCTTAGGTCTAGCAACATTAACATGCATTTATTTCTAGGTCCTAAGTTATTTCGCATACCCATCCAGCATCCTTAAATTACAAGTGGTGAGACTAACGTCAAAACGAGAATAACTTGCAACCATTTCCCATACGTTTATGAAGCTGTAATTCTTATTCTTGATGTTGACCATTTTGTTTACTATCAGAAATATTCTCATGACGCTGCTAGGTTTTGGTTTTAAATTGCGGACGCTATGTGGGGGTGGCGGCCGCCGCAATCTTAGGAAACACTAGCCTACATCATTCCACCGCTGCTGCTGGGCATATGTTTTACTCCTTATGATTTTTGCGACAAACATACTGATACATCAGCTACATATTTATAAGTTTTATAGTCTCTACAGTTACTACGTTCCTGCATTAGCAACTTGACGACAAGCATGTCTGATTATAACATTGTCATTTGTCATGTCTACGCAATTTAGATTTCTTGTGATGTTTTCCTTCTGACGATCAGCTAGGTTCTGTGATTTTGATAAGAAATCACGTACATGGTAACATTCGCTTACTAAATTCATCATTTATACCTAATTTGGTCGAGAATCAATTTTACAAAAGCAACGTTTTCGTAGCTTGTAAGCCCTTCCAAAGAATTATAAAATGCTAGAAACATTTTTGAAACCGCTAGGTAAGCGATGAATCAAGATGCCTATTTTAATACAACAATATTTAAATTTTTTGATATCTTGAATCTCTTAACTTTTGTTTCTGAGTATACCTGAAACAAAAAAATTAAGTATGATCGGGTTTTTCCATCAGGAATTTCTCAGCAGCAGCCGGGAGTCTGGATTTGTGCCTGGCTGATGTCAAAAGACTCGCCCCCTATTATGAGAGACTTTAACATACCTGGCGAAGTGTGGGTGTGGGTTACTATTGGTAGCCTAACCCTGGGAGGATTACAAGCGTGATGTTATGTTGTATTGTAAAGAAAAACTTGTAATGAAAATAATTTGATGGATAGCATCAATTAAGTTTCAAGATGTATTTCCGCTCCTCTATAAAACTTGGTCATGCTATCGTAGAAGAAGTAAGTAAATTCAGAGAGGATATCACTTTCTCCCGAGTGCCGAGATACAAACTAACTGTCGAGATATGGGCAAACTGGCAATATTAATTTCGTAAAATAGCTGTAGGTAATACTTTTTTAAGTGTTAACTATAATATTGTTATTCGTCCTAGAAAATAAATATATTTCTATACTTCTTTCTATATGTAGGACCTACTTTATATTTTATGCTTGATTTTTCGACAATTTATAATTTAGATCCAAAAGTGAACCGATACATATGCATATAAATAGGAAAAACTTATACCTAAGCATGTATTTAAAGATCTTAACCACAAAAATAATACTGGAAGACAAGATATAACAAAAATTAAAAAGCATAACAGGGTATAAAAAAGGAATTTAAAAGCCTAACTAAAGATATTGACATTGAAACCAAAAATATATTAGGTAGGTACAGCAAGACAGCGCGGAACCCATACAAACCAAGATGAACTACAACTCGAACCACAAAGAATTTTGTAAGGAAAATAAACGCTAAATCTTCAAAAATAGTCATTGCATACTTAAAATTTACTACGTCTTAATTAAAATAAGCAAAAAGTGAGAATAATCAAATCGGGTTTCCAAAACTTGTTAAGAAATACATATTTTGAAGGTGGCAGAAATCAAAGATTATTGTGAATAAATCCAATATCAAATATCTTTAGCAGGATCACAAAAAACCTTAACCTTGTCGCACTTGGTGAATAAAAATTAAAAAATGGCATTTGAGCCTCCAATTTTTGCCATTGAAGCAACAATGGCAAAAAGTTTAGACTCAAAATGCAAAGGAGTCAAACAGAATTTTAAAATGGCTTTTATGAAGTTATATGGGTTCAAATCCGGGCAAGAGCCAATGTGACTTTTACGAAGTTAAGGATTCAAATTCGGGCAAGAGCCAATATGGCTTTTAGGAAGTTAAGGGATCAAATCCGGGCAAGAGCCAATGTGGCTTTTACAAAGTTAAGGGTTCAAATCCGAGCTAGAGCCAATGTAGCTTTTACAAAGTTATAGGTTCGGATCAAATCCGGGCAAGAGCCAATGTGGCTTTTACAAAGTTATAGGTTCGGATCAAATCCGGGCAAGAGCCAATGTGGCTTTTACAATTTACATGTACTTTCTGAGTTTATCTTGGATATTACTGACATCGGTGAAGGAAAACTTCGTGAGGAAACCTGAACTTTATGGTTAATATAAGTCTGAAATCGCCAATCCGCCTTGAGCAAGCGTGATGATCAATACTCGTGCCTTCTCTATATGAGAAGAGGCCTTTGTCTTGCAGTAGGACAATATAGGCTGGTAGTATTTTTACAAATTTTGGCCATACTTGCAGCTAGTAATCGTTTCACACTCCCTGAGAGTGTCTTACACTTATCAAAATATTATGGTCAATTATGTAAAATCAAAAGTCCGTAGTCCAATGTTCCAAAGTCACTATTCTAATAAATATTATTAAAACTGGTAATAATTAAATACCGAAACCCGTCTTAGAAAATAATATACAACTAAGAATGTAACACGTCACAGAATGAATTGATCAAAATTGAATCAAGAGTTTAAAACTTTATCTCACTCATAACTACAGTTTATTTTGAAGAAATAACCATCGTTAGAGATTCACCATCATTTCCCACCACACGGGAAATTCCCGTATTTTTTGAATGTTTACAATCTTTTCTCAGTGACAGTTTCAATCTGTCAAAAATAACTCTACAGCCCTTTCACAGTTACTTTGGTACTCAGGTAGATTTTGAATCACTATCGAACTCAGTGGTCTTTATTGTTGTTGCTAACGCTGCAATTGTATTGTTGTTGTCGCTGCTACTGACAAGTCTGTCAAAATCACTGTGATCTTTATTCTCATTGCAATAAGGTTGTTGTTGGGTTGCTGCTGTCAGAGGTCAACTAACTGTGGAAGGACAGCAGACATTGATCGTCGCTAAAATAAGATTGGGACTAGATTTTTTTACGGTTTTTAAATAAGGTAGTTGGGCTTCAGGTAGCCGGCGCTGTGTTGGCAGTAGATGTAGGTAGTAAAATAAGAAAAAAGAATAATAATGTAAAAATCATACATAGGGGGATGCGCTGAGGACGCGCGTGAAATTCAAAGGAGGTCAACAAAGCCCCTACAACTTTGCGCAAACATGTACCTCGAGGTACACGTGCACTAAATCGTAGATAAAACATAGAGGAATTCGAAATTAATTGTATTTTTATCCTATAATTTAAAAATATATAATCAATTATTTTAAAAGCATGTACAATCGCGTTACATTAGGTTGAGACTCAGTTTGACATTATTTCGCAAATGTCATTCACATGCCATACCGTTCGTTCGTGAAACAACAGTGGCTGAAACCGACCGCAGACAGCTGTCAACTTGACAGTACTTTTTTATAAGTAAGGTAGTTGTGCTTTTGCTGATGATAGAGTGCCAAAATGGCGTGCTTTTTATTATATTAAAAGTTATTTTATTCTCGTCCCCGGGTAACCATAAGAAAATCTTAGAAGTGCAATATTATTCAGTGTAATCTAGTATATTTTATGACACTAAGTGTACCTCGGTCCTTCGTTTGGGCAGATTTTGCTGACATCCTTTACTTACGTTTTTTGCATTTTGCAGATCAGTGTCAGGTTGTATGTTGATTAAAATATAACGACCGTAACAAATATGGCTTCAGAGTATTTTAATCATTAGAATCAGCAATAAAAATTGCCCTCAAATGTCATGATTGCGTTGTAATAGGGTAATATGAACTTAGGTATTGATGATTTTTATGATTATAATTCTATAAATAAATATTTGATTCGGCCGCGAATCATAATTTAGATCAACACAAAACCTGATACTAACCTGCAAATTGCAAAAAAATGTATGGAAATTTTCATTTCGCGGGCTACCTTGGCGCATCCCCCTTATAGAGCTATGTAACGTAGAAGATTCTTCCGAGTACACGTTTTTGCCCCGAAAACACAGGTGCATTGCAGTGCACTGTCCTAGTTTAGACGATAAAAGAGCTGGTGATATACCAGGAACACATTACTTCAACTTACCTTGTGGTCTCGTGGTCGCAAGCGAGGCAGCTGAGCGATAGGTCCTGGATTTGATTCCCAGGTCGGGCAAAGTGTTATTGGGTTTTCAATTAGGAATATCTCAGTAGCAGACCGGAGTTTGGAAGTTGGATGTGATGTCCTCGTACCTCGGAAAGCACGGTAAGCCGTTGTGTTGGTCCCGCCCCTGATCTCTCTCCGGTCGTGTCGGATTGCCGTTCCAACGGAGTATGAGAGTGAGCGAAGAGAGAGTGCACCTGTGTTTGCGCAGACACTACCTGTGCACTATAATTTCTGCTGCATCGATAGCTAGTCTCCGCTTTAAGTGGACTCCATGACCGAAATTCGTTCAGGATGAATAGTAGGTACCCCAACTTTGTCTACTGGACAGCACATCGGCAATCTGTTCAATGTTGCAGGAGACCAAAGGTGGCAGGAATCTTTCCGTCATCGGACCGGAATTTTCCGTAATCGCCGTCGACTTTTTACCTACCGTTAACTAAAATCATACTCGTTTTCCGATAATCGCTAAATGAATGGTTGTAAACACACTGATTATCAATCTTAGTAACTAGGAAATTAAACGCAGCGTTAAAAAACATTAATGGAAACGGTCTTTATGCGCATTATTGCAAAAGAAATCAAATTGCAGTGTGGGTTTTTTGAAGTTGGCAGGTATGTAAATATCTGGCTTAATATTTTTTTGTTTTATTCTTATACGTTGTGAGATAGCCGTTGAGCCCTTGTTTAAATGGATATTTCCAGAATCTGTGGATTAGATAATAATTATAATGTCAATGATGAAGGACCGGTGCCCGTGGCAAAATAGCAGCCACACGGGTCGCTCGAAGGTTAAGCTACACTTGCTGCAGCCGTTTCGTGGATGGGTGACCATCCATTACATATCGAGAACCCTTCGTGCCTTGGAAAGCATGTTAAGCCGTTGGTGCCGGTCATGGTCCCGGCTGTAATTCGTAGATCTTTGAAAGGCCCAAAAGTCTAACAAGTCTTACGAGTATCGTGTTACCCAGCAACTGGGTTGTGGAGGTCAGATAGGCAGTCGCTTAATGTAAAATATTGGTAATCAGCTGCATCCGGTTAGACTAGAAGCCGACCCCAACATTGTTGGAAAAACTCTCAGCAGATTGATTTTTTGATAAAGGTTCCTTTTGTCTGATTGACACCTTTGGCCTGATATCATACGCCTTATTCTAGCAGAGGAGACGCTGTTGCGTATATTTGTTACGTTTCTGAAATACAACCTAAGAAGAACGGTTTGTCCATTCCAGTAATTCAGTGGATCAATATCATTGAAGATTGGCAGCATATTCCTCATTTATAACACATCACCAATCCTTTTGCAAGCGTGGCGATTAAAGTAATGAAATCGATAACGTCGATTGCATGGAGGCCAATACTTAGTTGTGACCTGTGAACGATTCTGAGCTAATAATGATGAGGATAATATTATTATACTGAAATTCTACGTCAATCTGTTACTTTAAGAAAGCGTTTGGTGCCTGAATGGGATTGACAAGGGGTGTTGTTGATGAAATTGTATTGACAAAACAAGATGTTAGCGTCACTTTTGATTTTGGCCTTCAAGATGTGTATAAGGTATCAACGACCTTAATGATGTGAATCAATTAATATCTCGACAGTTTAACAACTGCTGTATTCATTACTACACAATGGTAATAATTTTGTCGTAATGTAAATAATCAACATAAGTGTGGGAGAAAAAATAATGCATTGTGTTCTGACTACTTGCTGTAACCGTGGGTTTGCTCCTCGTATTATCTTGAATAACTCGTCTTTACCAGTAGGTACCTTCGATGCATTGTACGTACTGACGCCTAAAAGAAAGTAGGATCGTAAGCAGACTGGATTTTTGACATAAATTAAGCTGGCAGCTACCTTAATTTTGTTATTTCATTTGTTAAGTCATTCTGACGCATGTCAATACCTACTTTAACCTTTTCATTATTCCTTCTCAATACTAGCAACTAGCAAAATATTTTCAACCCTATGATTATACCAGAATTTCTTTGGTTAAGTAGTCGAACCACAGAATTAAAAAACAAAAGATTTTTGGGGGTACCTAATATGTGGTTTAGCTGCAAAAGTGGAACTAACACACACGCTTTCGCATTTTGTATATAATCTTTCCATAAACTCATTAGCTTTGTAGCGGCATCTACCAGCGTGACATGCGAGCTACGCGTCACACTGACGTCACGCAAAATCTTGCATCGCGCAAGCAGAGTTTACCGCGCAACTAGCCTAAATACACAGTCCCGACATCAAAGGTCGGGCAGTTGCCCACCAGACACGACATCCGTCTGGTCAGAGGATCCCCCCTTTTTTATGGAAGTATGAGTGAACTTTACACCCTGTTCCTCATACCTCTATAGCTTCAGTCACAAACAACTGTTTCACTTAACAAGCGTCCTTCTATGATCACAAATCTCATGTCAATCTGCCTGCCTTTTTTCAACTATGTTGGTGTCGGATACCAGTCTAACCGGATGCAGCTGAATACCAATATGTTACATGGAGCGACTAGTATCTGACCACAACTCAGTTACTGGGTAACACAATACCCCTTGTCCCTGGTTGTCAGACTTTCGGGCTTCTGACTACCCGTAACGACTGTCAAAGATCTACGAATGTCTGTGGTATCAGTATGTAATAGATGTTATTCCATCCACGGACCGACCTCGGCAAGCATAGCTTTACCTCCGATCGACCCGTGCAGCTGTTATCGTTTAGCTAGCAATCTCATCAATAAACGCAAAAAATGCATGTGTTATGTTTTGTGTCAAAAAGTCACAAACAATCAAACATACAAACTCTTAAAATACACATTAACAACAATTTATTTATCTTACCTAGGATCATGAAACAATCACGTTTGACCTTGAGATAATTGCTTAATGCTTTGCTCGAAGGTCAAGGGCATATTTCGGAGTCGGAAAATCTCATTATTCGCTCTTGGTTTGATCTAAATGGCTGAGTGGTTTGTTGTGTTATTTTTAATCATTGGCAATTATACGATTTTACGAACTGGCCGATATTTTGTTAGTTTTATGTACATGGATTGAAAAAAAAAACTAAAAAGTGATGAATTAAAAAAAAAACTGAATATTGTAAGAATTAAATTAGAATTTTAATTAAACCCGCACTGCCCGCGTGGTTGATTACGGCCTACTTCCACTCACAGAGAGGACGCCTGTGTCTCAGCAGTGGGAACATTATAGGCTGTCTAGTTATGCTTATGCTACTATAGAAATCAGTGGACATATGTATCAATTTAATGATGGAGAGCTTGATTTTTTTGTCACGACACGGGTCGATTTCGGATCCTCCTCCCTTTTTTTGCAGGCGGTTAAAAAGTAGGAAAACCCCCGACCCATGAAAACATAAAATATTGTGACACGTGAATTTTTTTTTTAATTCTCGTCACTTAAAGTGCTCTATTGTTATTCAGAGCAATCATTACTTCACATTCTTCATTTCAAATCATCAATAACCAGTAATTAAGTCACTGCATTTGTAAATTAGTTGTAAGTCCAATTAAAATCTTTATCACTTACGTAGTTAACACACTGACAGACGCTTAACTCATACATACTTACCTACCCTTCTTAGTTTTAGGAAATTTTACTAAAATCGGTGCACCGGGTCAGCCGTGTAAAATTACCTAACAAATATTCAAACAGAAATATTTTCGCGTTAATTTATAACCTGTGAATATATTATTTTTTATTTTTGTTTATTTATTAGTATAACACTACAAGGATCATTTGGCGCGTCGCCAAAATCGGAAGTAACAACGCCATCTTGTTTTTTAACCGACTTCAAAAAAAGCAGGAGGTTCTCAATTCGAATGTATTTTTTTATGTGTGTTAGCTCAGAACTTTTTTCTAGGTTAACCGATTTGTATTTTTTTTTTGTTTGAAAGCTGTAGGGACCACATGTGAAGCACTCACATGTGGTCCCATATAAATTTGATTAAGTTTTGACCAGCACTTTCTGAGTTATCCTTAATACTGCACATTTTTTGCACTTAGCTAGTTTATATTGATGATGTGATAATAATTTCCTGTATCTATTATTTACATATCACGTAGTATACGAACTTGTGTGGGGTAGGTACCACAACTAAAAAGTGAAAAATAAAAACTTTTTTACAAAAAGACAACCGACTTCCAAGAAAAACATAAAAAAAACGTTAAAAATAACTTTAATTTTGGATGTCGGTGGCCAAAAACGAAAATACAAAACCAAAGACACCAACTTCCGAAATTAAAGTTTTTCAATACAATTTCTGTGACAATTCCTCAAATGTTCACCAACAACGCTCCCTGTCAATGTCATTCGGGCGCCACAACCACGGGCGCCACGTTTCTTGTAGCACGGTATACTCGTAGATGCAGGTCCCGTCACGTCAAAAGGGACCTATAACATTACACGTATCATCAACAAGGAAATTAAACTTTTGGGCAGCACTGATACAGTTGGATTTCAATTGTGCATGCAGCTTTTTATCTAAACAGAGGCAAACTTTCCCTAAGGCCGACGAGGCTTGGGCCTAAGGCAGCCAAATAATATGGGTGACCAACCTGCACCGGTCTGTGGTATCTGAGCTCAGTAAATAATGGAGCTGTGACGGCTAAGTTGAATCGAATTCAATGTTTTTGACTTCACATATTTACTCCACGTTTACACCAAAATACAAAACCATGTACCTGTTATACTGTTTTCATATGTATCGTTTACCTAAAACAAGTTGTAAAAAGTAGTTACATGCAAAACTTGTCAAAAATGTTAAAAAGTTGAACAAAATAGTTAACAATACACACGGCTACATATCAAGCTATACATTTCCAGTATAAGCTGACCTCTCATTATACGGAAATCCCATACAATGCGAGATCAGCTTATACTGGAAATGTATAGCTTGATATATAGCCGTGTGTCCATATCGAGAATGCTAATCCGCCTCTGCATATAGGTAAATGTCTATGGATTAGTCACAGTCCCGCTTCGCATTATAATTGTTCAGTGTATTGCGAGACTTGAGATCAAAATGAAATCCGTATTTTTTGTGTTATTACTTATTAGTGTTTCTTATTGTCAGGTCTTAATGAACGATTTCAGTGAACGACTCTGGATTTCCGGCTTAAAGCTATTGTATTATACACAGGCCGAAACTAATGGGCATGAAGCGATATCACCGTTCGGAATATGGACCTTGATGACCGATATTGCCCTCGGAGCGACGGGTAACAGCTACAACCAACTGGCGAGGGCATTCAACCTGCCGAAGAACCTGAATACTTTAGTAAGAGGATACAAGGACTTAACAAATGCTATACTTGCCCAAGGAGACAATGGTGTAAGCCTCGTGAGCAGAAATTTCGTGTTTCTGGATAACGACTTCTCAGTATACCAAGACTTCAGAAGAACTTTACAAAACGATTTTGGAGCCTCACTGAAGGTTCTCGATTTCAATGACCCCAATTCGGCCCGCATCGCTAACATATACATTGAAAAATCAGGCTGTGATTCAGGCGAACGAGTCTCCAATGTATTACGTTCAGATGACTTTCGTGAATCGCGAATGATTTTAACAAACGTGATTTCATTCAAAGGATTGTGGGCATCACCTTTCAACAAATCTGACACAGCGATGGAACCGTTCTACGATGAAGATAAGAATGAGGCGGGTACTGTGAATATGATGGCCCAAATAGGACAGTTTGCCTACTTAGATATGGATGCTATGAAATCATTTGTTGTTGAACTGCCTTACGGAACAAATTGCAAATACTCCATGATAGTGATCCTGCCTTATCCTTCAATAAGAATCGCTGAAATGTACAAAAACATCCATCAAATCAGTTTGAAGGATATCTTCAAAAGATTGCAAGCAAATGGAATGCGAGATGTTTCCTTGAAATTACCGAGGTTCCATAAAAGTACGAATCTTGTGTTAAACAAGCCGTTGTATGGCATGGGTGTTTACGATATTTTCCAACCACGCCTGGCGAGTTTCCAGCGTATTTCAAAGGACAACATATTTGTTTCTGCTATAGTACATAAGACTGATATAGAAGTTACTGAATCAGGAACTGTGGCATCCGCTGTTACAACCGCTACTTTTTCTGACAGAAGTTTTTCAACACTTTTCCATGCAAATCGGCCATTTATGTACTTTATTATAGAGAAAACTACAACGACTGTGATATTCAGTGGCATTTATTCTAAACCTATAGTTTATTAATAAAATAACTCAAGGTTTTTTGCTGCAAAGATCCTCATTACCATCAACCCACAGCAGTCCACTGGCGAACATAGGCCTCTTCCATTGCACGCCATTCAGCTCAATTTTCGGCAACTCTCATCCAGCTGCTACCAGCCATTCAGCGAAGATCGTCGATCCACCTACTCTGAGGGCGTCCTACCTTACATTTGCCGATTCGCGGTCTCCACTCAAGAATACGTCTACTCCAACGGTCATCAGTTCTACGGCTAATATGGCCAGCCCATTGCCACTTCAGCTTGCTTATTCTGTGAGCTATGTAGACAACTCTGGTTCTCTACCAGATTACCTCGTTCCGGATTCGATCCCTCAGAGAGACTCCAAGCATAGCCCAGTTCATAGCTCGGTGTGTCCACGTTTCGGCTTCGTAAGTCATAACAGGCAAGACGCACTGAGTAAAGACCATCTTTAGGCTCTGTGGAATACGTGACAAGAAGACTCGACGAAGCTTCCCAAACACTGCCCAGCCCTGCTGAATTCTTCTGTTAGCCTCCTACAAACATGGTTGATCGTAAATCTCTATTATTGATATCAATATTTGTGCTTTAACATCGTTTTAGAATACAGGCTAAATTATAGTGTTTGTTTTAAAAAAGGAAACCGCTAATCATTTTATTTTATGTTCCTTTATTGGGACATAAAACAGTTACACATTAAAATTTAAGTGTGACACAATAAATTAAAAAGTAGGTAAACGTGTAACCCATACCAATTTCCGCGAAATAATGGTTTACAGATAGTTTAATGCGTGCGTTAATTATACAGCAAAGTAAGAAGTACTCGTACGTAGCTTTTTAATAATAGGAAAAAGGAATAATAGGAAATATATAGGTAAAGATTCAATAGCCATCTTTTTGAAGTTAAAGTGTGTAAGCGTGAAAATGCCCAATTCGATGAAGTGTGTGTTATACGAATCTACGAGGCGTCGGAGAGGCGCCTGTGAACCAGCATGAGTTCTGCACCTTGCGGTGTGGAATAGCCGGAGTACACGCGCCTCTCGGCGCATCACAGTTCTGGGTACAATGTAACATAGGCTATTGGTAATATCTGGACAATCAAACCTGTTATTACACAGACTATGAATCATCATGGCCAACATTAGGCTGTGTGTTGACTCCAAGCTTTGAAGTTTATAACGCTTTAATAATTGAGTGTATGGTAATTTAGACTTAGTGCATCTGTAGTGCATAACACGTAAATATATTTTTTAACCACGTCAATTCTTTTTTTACATACATCAAAAATGGGACTCCAAACGGTACTGCGAATTCCAATTGAGAACGTACCAAATCTTTATATAGAAGTAAAAAATTTGACGATCTTTTAAAGTAGTTCGAAGAACGCATCACGAAACCAAACATACGATAGGCCTTTTAACGATGTTATCATTATGAAGATTGAAGTTCAATACCGAGATCCCGAATATGGTCAACTCTTTGCATACAGATACCATGTAGACTGTAATCAAATTTAATAAAATATGTTTTTGTTTTTTGTGAAAGTGATAGCAAGGTAAACTAAGCTGGAGTTTTTTTTATGAACAGTATCGAGAAAGTCTATCGAGGTCCTCCTGCAAAAGTAGCCATTCTTGTGTGCTTTTGCATGACATAAAAATTTTGATGTCATCGGCATACATTAGAAATCGGGAATGAATGAAGCATCTCTTAATGTCATTGATAAACAAAATAAATAGAAGGGGCCCCATAATTGAGCCCTGGGGCACCCTAGAGGTGACAATGGTTAAACTTGATTGGAAACCATTATTGACTATATTTTGCGATCTATTATAATTAGACATATTATACGCCATGAACCATCGTTACAAATTGCCACGGATAAACTTTTAAATAAAGAAAACCTTTCATAATTGTGTAAATGTTTACATAGTGGTGAATATTAATCCGATTTGGATGTGCATTGACTGTTTAGTATGGATTTGGCAAATGTTTTTAAGCCACATAAAAAATAAACAAACGAGCAATGGACTTGGAAACGCAGTTCATATTATAAATCGTTTAAGGAGTCGTTTAAAAATTATATGTTATTAAATTGTAAAATGTTTTATGTGACTTGTCCTTCCTCATATTACAAATTGTTACAGGATTGAAATGTTACAAAAATAGAATTGTTATACAACTAGCTGTATTCCCCAACGAGGTTGGCAAAAATGAGTACCAGATACACCCATTTTCCGGTAGTAGTAATTTCCATGTAGGGAATGGAGGGCGAACCTATTGCCAGTATAGTATTTTTATGTCAGGAAGCGACACGCGCTTCACTTGCGTGTTAAACGCAAGTAAAGCGCGTGTGAAGTGTACAAACTGGCTGTGTATGTGTGTTTAAGCGCAGGAGCTGTCGGTAGGACAATGCTGAGGTCAGAAATGCGTGTGTGTGTATGTTATGTGCTGACGCTACTCGCCTTCACGCACACTTTCACAGCGTGTTTGTACACTTAGTTACCACAAGTAAAACGCGCGTCGCTTCGTGAGATGAAAATACTGTAACAAATGCAACAAAATTCAGACTCAGCAACAGTCAATAGGTAATACTTTTCCCTACTTGCACACATACATGATCACGTCTATATCAACTCTACGAAGAATAGACATCATTATCTTTTTCTATACAACGTGAGCGTTCTTTTCTTTGAGTTTGACATCAAGCGTAGAAATCATTGTACAAACTGTAATTTTGTCTTAATTTTTTTTCGTTTCTACGGTAGTCATTGGTACGGTCGCGGATTGTTCGAAAGAGTTACCGTGGCCCTGGCGCACAGGCAACTGAAGGAACATGGGTGGGTTTTAGTCAGTAAGAGTCTGACACGCCCTTCCGCTCCGCCCAGAGCGGGAGAGGTCATTTGAAGTCACGGAAGGCATGCTGAGAATAGAACCCAGGTCGTTCCTCTGGCTACTTAGTCTTATAGACCACATCAAGCTGAAGACTGGATCTACCACTAGGCCTGCCGGTCCATTCAGTGAGGTAAAGTGAGCTTCCAATAGTGTCAATCCCTAGAACCCGCGAATAGAACAGAACAGCAATTCTGTAAGAGATTTTTGGTTGTAATGGTAATGGTAGCCTAGAAACAGTAGAAGCAGCGTTGGCAGACCAATGGCCAGGAGGGTGGACAGAAGATTGCAGGGGAGAACTGGATGAGACTCGCTCAAACAAGGGAAGCATGGCACAAAAGGAAGGAGGCCTATACTCAGAAGTGGCAGGAACAAGATTACCAATGATGATGATGATGATGATGATGATGATGGACAGATTTTTATAGAGTAGACCGGCTGCCCGCCCTGACTACTGCAAAATGAGTACACCTAAGTCATACCCTGTACGCCACTAGTCTTTATTATTGTTTACTAGCTTTTGCCCGCGGCTTCGCCCGAGTGGAGGTCGAAAAATCCTGTAAATCCTTCTCTATTAAAAATACATAATACTTACCTATATGCCAATTTTAATGATAGTCGGTCAAACGATGTTGGGGTTAACTCTAGACTCACAAAATGTATTACTTATATATATTTTTTAATACTCTTAACACGCTACTAAAGTTTCTAATAATATAATTCAATCATGATTCGAAAGACACTTAGCGCCATCTAGCGTCCTAAAGCAATTGTGACCGTCGACAGTTATTGTTCGTTCCCTCGGGAACAATATTTTTTCACTAGATGAAAGGAACCCTACCATTTATGTCCTTTTCTGTACCCCTGAAAACGTATATCCAAAATTTCATGATGATCGGTTCAGTAGTTTAGGCGTGAAAAGGTAGCAAACAAACAAAAAAACTTACTTTCACATTTATAATATTAGTTAGGATTTCAATTAGATAGTGCTTCAAAATAGATTATTTAATTTTATTACTACCTATCAAAATATAAAGACTCTCTCTTATTATACTAAATTAATTAACAAACTATTTTTAAATACCTAATATTAAAAAAATAACACATTACCTAACTTAACTAAAACTATTAGCAAACTAAAATATGGCGTCGAAAAATTCCTCTGCATCGCTGTCGACTGGTAATGTACCCAAGACTTGTATGGCAATGCTTAGCCTCTGGCGAAGGTAAAAGCCAGCCAGCGTCTAGAGATTTCATAAAAAATGGGAAGAATAAATTTGAAGTTTGTTACTTACTTCCACCGTTTTATAATAACCACCATCCAAATTGCAACATCTGGATAAATAATATCCGTAATTATTAGAAGGGTTATTGCCCACGAACCGCTCAAGCGATACGCGTCTTGCGACAGCGACTGCGGAGAAAACAAATGAAAGAAGTTGTTTAGATTAGAGCATGCTATGAGTCACTCCGACGCGACTGCGGAGCGCAAGGTTGAACCAGGAGACGCGCGCACGTCTCTTGACGCAAGTCGCATCGCTCAAAGCCGTGAACTAAGTCTTAGGACCCAAAACATAACAAACATACATACACACTAGCATATATAACAATAGTTTATATTACCTGGGATATTATTACATTGTATGAAACAATCATGTTTGACCTTGAGATTTACATAATGCTCTGCTTGAAGGTCAAGGGCATATTTCGGAGTCGGAAAAACTCATTTTTTGCTCCTGATTTGATCTAAATGACGTAGCGGTTTAATGTGTTCTTTTTTTAACTGGCTGGTAATTTTTGCGTCATGCGATCGCAATCGCAATCGCAACATTGCGTCTGAAACTAGTAGATTCTGATGATTTCTACGCCAAAAAGAGTTGTAAAAATGTGATTGCTATGAATACCATTGAATTCAGAACACGTCTAGAATCATGAAGAACTTGCCCCTGTGTAAGCCAAGTTGCTTAAAGTTAAGACAGTCTTAAACGTCAATAAAATAAAGGGAAACCTAGACTTATACTTGATTAGCTTCTGCCAGCAGCTTCGGCCGCGTAGATGTCGGCAATTATCCCACGGGAACGTGCTACCGGAATAAATAGTATCATCTATCATCCAAATCCATTCAGCCGTTAAAGCGTGAAAACTTAACAGACAGACAGATAATAAATGCAAATAATCTTTATTTTTATTTTTATTAAACAGTTTTTTAATTATTATGATTCTAAATCATAATAATTCATTTCATATTATTATCAATAATTTGAAAAGCTCTATCGCTGCCATTGACCACGTATTAGCTAAGTTATTTTAGTACTTAGAATTTTTAAGCGGATGGACCATTTTAAATTAAATAAATATTAATTACTAAAATAAATTATACCTCAAGATACGGGTTCTGACTATATTTCCAATTCCTTAAATCTCTTAAAAAGAGTGGCATATTTTTTTAATAAACACGCGAATTTTAAAATCCTCCCCTATTTTACCACCTTGGGAGGTGATTTTACTAAAATACTGGAACTTTTTTTTTTCTTATCAGAAGCTTAGAAAATTCCCTAACTTAATCAATGCCAAGTGTCCCATACAAACTTTCACCCTATATCACCCCCTTTTAGGATATTTTTTGAGACAAAAAGTAGCCCACGTCCTTCCCCAGAATGCCACATATCTCTTTGCCAAATTTTATCGAAATCCGTTCAGTGGTTTAGGCGTGAAAATGTAACATACAGACGACAGCCAGACAGACAGAGTTACTTTCGAATTTACAATATTAGTATGGATTAATGTAAGTCTAAAATCGCCAACCCTTCATGAGCAAGCATGGTGATCAATGCTCGTGCCTTCTTTGTATGAGAAGAGGTCTTTGCCTTCTAGTGGGACTATAAGACGCTAGTTGGTATCAGAATGATGTAACCAATATTTTGTAAACATATTTTGATTTAAAAGAGTGTCCGTGGAGTTTCTTGCCCGTTCTACTCCATTGGTACCTACTACGCTTTGGAATGGACAACTAGCTTCATCCTTCTGACTGACTGACCCCTTAAATTTTAAAATAAAAAAACTTGAGAGGTGTCAAGGGACACCCGGATGGAACGAAGTTCCATTTAAAAATAAATAAATAATAATAATAACTGGCTTGCTTTCTATGAGAGAGAGACAGACAGAGAAACATGCGCACGCCGCACGGCTTACAACTATAAAAAAGTGTCGTTACAAAAAGTGTCGTTACAACTTTTGGTCTTATTTTTTTCCGTCTAGCCCCCTTTCGCAACGCGCGATAAGGAACTTCGTTCCAAAATGTTTTGACTTTGAGTTGAATGACTGGATCGCAAATTGACCACGTTGCTCTTAGTCCAGATCTCAATTTATCGTAAAATTTAATCATTACTTACCCTAAGGAACGTTTAGGGGTACGTGTCTTGTTTTAAGTTTTATTTGGTAAGTGATCAGTTTTAGTTCTATGTTATTGTTCATCTATTTGGCACTAGCTTTTGCCCGTAGCTGCGCCCACGTGGAGGTCGGACGTCATCCCACGAGGAGGAGGTCGGAAGTCCACGTGGAGGTCGGAAATTATACGTACTGGGATAAAAGTATTGTATGTCCTAACCCAGGTCATGGTTTACCTGTGTGCCAAACATCGTAATTGATTCCGCTTTTAATGAGTAGAAAGGTGACAGGCAGAGAGACAGGTAGACATGCAGACAGGCAGGCAGACCGTGAGGCAGACAGACAGTCAGACGAACAGGCAGACAGAGTTACATTCGCATTTATAATACATAAATAAAGTAATGCATATTCATAGTATGAATATGAAAATTATAATATTTATTATGGAAATAATTTATTTAGACTTTACTATATAGAACGAGGTTCAAACCTCATAAAATAATGTTGTCTGACTCACTGATTAAAACAACCCAAAACAAAAGACTACAGTGTCGTGACCATAATATAAATTGGTCATCATTTAGTCACGCATACTCATAATACTTATGTTGGAGCGTATCTCTTTGGCATGACTTGCTTTTAAGTTTAAATCCATTGCTTATACTACGTCAGGATGGATGATGCATTAGGCTTCAAACACTAGTACGTTATACTCGTATTTCTCCTGGTTTTCGTTTTGCCTCAGGAGGTGGCCACATTTGTAAACACATCAGCATCAGTTCTTCAGTTATCGAAAGTGTAGGTGTGTGGAAACTTGTGACACTCCAGCTACTGGAACATAAGCTAGAAAGACAAACGCACTTACGCCGGTTCCGGATGATGTTTCAATGGATGTTGAAAAGGGGGATGAGTAGCATTGTTCTGTTTCCTCACTTCTTGCAAATTTATTTGGGGTCGGCGCAGCATGTCTTCTTTATCCATCCCTGTTAGCCGTAATCACAGTAGTCACCCCTTTTCTAGGTACCTATATCATCTTTAACACACTCCATCCATCGTTTCTTAGGTCTTCTACTACTCAGCCATCCAACTTCGTACTCTTAACTTTCGTCAGTGACATGTTCTTTATTCTTCCGCATCACAGGCCATTATTGCCCACATTATAATAACAATCGATTTCGACTGAACGTCCTTCTATTTGCTAAAACAAAAAACTACCCAGCGTTGATTTGTTGGATTCCTTTTCTACTCTACCGATCGTTATTTCTCCTGACAAAGTTTATTTTCTATATATGTATGTATTATTATTTATGTATTAGTATTTATTCTTGTATTCTATAGTTATTTCCAAACTACCTATCCCGTATATTGCACATGCCATGTTTTGTCTCTGCATCACCATAAGGTTGACTGGTAGAAAATACCTCAGGCATTAAGTCCGCCTTTGTACAGTATTTTTTTACTGGTGCATAAAGTTTTAATAAATAAATAAAACTACGATTACCAATCCGTGTACGCTGAACAAAATGATTATGTTAATTTCACAAAAATAACCGTAACAGTCAGTGGTAAACACATATGCAGTAGATAACTTTTAAGGCCTGAACTTCTAACTTGTCGATGGCATATTTACATTAATTAATCAGCCCAGTATCTCGCCACACGGACGGACGGTGCTTTCCTCTGTGGTTAGTTCTTCCTGGAATTTGAATCGTGGACATGTATTACTTGCAACACACGGATGCCCCTCAAGTTAAAGGAAAAAATCTACAAGTACGTGATAAGGCCTGTCGTACTATATGGATCGGAATACTGGGAAGTGAAGAAGATGGATGAAAAAGTTTGTATGCATCGGAGATGAGAATGTTGAGATGGATGTGTGGAGTGACGAAAATGGATAAAGTAGAAATGAGTATTATAAGAGGAAATTTGAATGTGGCGCAAGTGGCAGAAAAGTTGAATGGAACTCGTTTGGCTTTGTTGAAAGGAATTGTTAATGTATGGGAGAGGAAGGCTCAAGAAAAGTTGAATGGATTGTGTGAAGAATGATATGAAAAAGAAGGGAGTGAGAGATAGCGTGACTGTTGACAGGGAAGAATGGAAGAAGTAAACGTGTTACGTCAACCCCAAGTAACATATTATGGGACAAGGGCAGGAAGATAATAAAGATGCTGCTATCAACACACATTCACGACGTCATCAGTTAGGCAGTCACCTATTTCGACAACCACAAGCGTCCATCTTTTCCGGGAAACTAAACCACACAAAACTGTATTATTCATCGCTCTTGCTTTTGTTTCTGCTTTTCAATACTCAGTACTCCAAACTTAATGAGCGTAAAAACCGCAGCTAATATTGGCATTTTATGAACTCACTATATTAGCACGTTGACGGACAGAACGCTTCTCAGCGTTGTTACTACAAAAAAAAAAAATAAGACAGTACGCCTGTCGACGTCAAAGTTTTGACTTGTATAAAATCAGCACGCCTTGTGGCGTGTTATTTTCTATAGTAATACAAGGAAGGGCATTCTGTAGTGTCAACACAGAGAGAAATTTAAACCATTTATTGTCATATCGTGACGTTAAAAAATATCTACAAGTGTTTCCTAACCGAAATTTTGTAGTGTCATAACACGTTCCACCAGTGAGGGTATACTTTCCATCAACGTGTTAAGGTTTCCAGTTCATTACAAATTCTAGTACTCACATGACGTGTTTGTTGAGTAAGATCACGATTTTAATACCGTCTGGGCAAACCCAATGCAATAATTGAATGGTATTTCTATTTGCTAGGGTTGTGCAGAACTGGACTTGCATTCGCTTAATTGGTCATCAGTTTTGTTCCTACTTTTGTCCAATATCTTGGAGATAACTTTCTGACTAACTCGATGCGGCTAAATATAATTAGGTAGGACCTACTCACCAATATATAAAAAAAAAACCTGACTCACGCACTCACTAGCTGACTCAACGTCAACGTCCAGCCCAAACCCTTTGACCTAGAAAATTCCAGCACAGAGTTTCACTTTATGAAGTACACACAGAATAAGGCGGATTTTTTTATATAATCCGCAAATAACCATAAAATACCTTTTATTTGTAGTTTTTATTTCTTCCGATCTAATCGGCTTTTTTTATTTTTTATTTATTTATTTGGTATACCAAAAGCAGTAAATACAAGGATTTAATAGAAAACAAAACAAAATAAAAGTGCTGGTATATGTATGCCTGTTACAGGTATACGCAGCATTCACAATATAGACAACTATGTAATTATCTAAGAAAACGTAATAGGAAAATACATTAAACAATTAGAATACAAAAAACTTTTTTACAAAAAAACAACCGACTTCCAACAAAAACACTAAAAGACGTGAAAAATAACTTTAATTTCGGAATTCGGTGTCTTTGGTTTTGTATTTTCGTTTTTGGCCACCGACTTCCGAAATTAAAGTTATTTTTCACGTCTTTTAGTGTTTTTGTTGGAAGTCGGTTGTTTTTTTGTAAAAAAGTTTTTATTTTTCACTTTTTAGTTGCGATACCTACCCCACACAAATTCGTATACCACTACTTGGTGTGTAAATAACAGTGACAGGAAATTATTAGCACATCATCCATATAAACTAAGTGGCAAAAATATGCAGTATTAAGGATAACTCAAAAACTACTGGTCAGACCTTGATCAAATTTAAATGGGACCACATGTGAACCACCAGCTACCAAATGCAAAAAGAATCATCCAAATCGGTTCAACCAGAAAAAAGTTATGAGCTAACACACATAAAAAAAAAAAAAAAAAAAAAAAAAAAAAAAAAAAAAAAAAAAAAAAAACATACAGACGAATTGAGAACCTCCTCCTTTTTGTGAAGTCGGTTAAAAATACCCCAGCATAGCTATTCACAACCATTCGACAGGCTACCGAATCGAAAATGATACATTTTCGGTTACCTGATTTGCGTAGTCCCCGACAGCGAATAACTGTCGGAAGAATAGTGATCGTCTATTGGGCTTAAATAAACTGTCAAAATTTTCTGGTTTCGTATTTATGAACAGCGCGTAGAGGGCTGCTTCAAGCTATTTCGTTATGATTGATGTTCGATTCGGCACGGAAGTGTATCGAATGCTTATGAATAGCTATGCATTTCTTCAAAGTTTGCGCATCCCTGACTCCTATAGGAATTTCAATACCCGATTATCCAATGATCATAAAGTTGTGGTCAATGATCATCCAATAAATCTTTATTATGATATCATAATATGGTATCATCGATGTGCATTTAAGTATTTTGTATTTTAATATGCTTTCCAGTGAAGAAGGATTACTATAAGAAAACGTATTATCAGGAAATGAGTTTGCATCTTTTGCTAATAGGTACGGCAGCTGCCTAGACTTTTCCGAATTATATGGAATCAGTTTCTATTATGCTTAGTTACGTTTGAACATTGATACATTCATAATCGGGTTACTTGTTTCGCTTGAGCATATTGGAATTCCCAGGTATTTTGGTTAGCATAAACACAGCATAGCCAGCCTATATAATGTTCCCACTTCTGTGGCAGAGGCTTCCTCACTGTCAGAGGGAGTGAGCCGTAACCAGTACGGATTGGTCGATGTCACATGTCTTAAAATTTTGTTTATATAATGTTTTCCCTCACTGTTTTGAGTGCAGTGGTGTTGAAGTAATTAACACAAAGTCCCTGCTATGACTCACGTCACCACTGGTCAAGTTTTTGGTAAAAGGATGTCAAATTACAGTTATGTTGAGATGCATTTGTTTATCTTCGGTCGAAGTGGCGATGCTTGGGGGAGGCCTATGTCCAGTAGTGGACGTCTTTCGGCTGAAATGATGATGATGATGATGATGATGTGTATTGATAGCTAACCATTAGAGAGTTAAAGGCTACATTTCGAGCAGGCATGAATAGAACTGTAGTATGTGGAACCCACGAAATGGGTTGTCTCATTTGTATTTGATAAACAAAATTACGAAATTGAAGTGATCTTATTAGTTGGTTTCAAACGTACCCAGCCCTTGCTTACATAGCCTCGCACATTCCTTTACTGATGATTGTTATTCATTATTATTGTATCAGTATTGACTGGGAGCTGATATATATAAGCCAGACCTCTTAATAAAATTCAGGTCATTAAAATCATTTTGTTTCTGTTAACTACAACAAAATTGAATAAACCTTGACAGATCACCTTCATCTACCCTTGCCCCGTGTTGCTTGGGGTCTGTGCTATACGTTTATTTCTTCCCTTTTCACCTGTCAGCTGTCAGTCTATCATTCACTCCTTTTTTCCACATCATCCCTCACACAATCCATCCACCTTTCCTGTGGCCTTCCTCTCCCTCTCCATCCATCCACATTTATATTCTTCACTCTTTTAGTCGCATTATGATGAGAAGATATTGATTATATATCCACCACAAACATCTAACCTGATATTTTAACAAGAACAGTATGAAAACCCAAATGCATACAGCATCAGTTACTGTTAATCTATTGTACTTCTGATTTGCATACAATAAGCATTGTGACATTTAAGTCCATCGGTATTTACCCATGTATGTAACTATATCCATTAGAGACTGTAAAAAAAGGCAGCATCTACCAGATTAACTCTGTGTGCCATTTACAATGGGTTTTTGTTAGTCGTGAGCTGTTTGGGTAGCGAATACCTAATTGGTAAATACGGTATTTTGTAGGCCATATTGAACTACTGACTAAAATTATTTTAAAATCCTTTCGGGTATTCATTCTGTCTCTCTCTCTCTCTCACCTCACCTTTTAGAGGTTCGGGGGAGTCTGATTACCCCAGAACCATGTTTTGGATTTAATGATTATTGTGTGTGAAGGATATTGTATTGTCCACCTCCGGGAAAATAATAACCCAAACACAATGACGACACAACTTAGGCCCGCTTGCTAAACGCATTTAAAACATCGTTATCAGCTTCTGTCAATCGTTCAAAGACGATAAAGACAGAATGGTGTTTTAACTATGCTTAGTGCTAAGCTAAGCACATTTAGTGGTTTGGAGTGTAAGCGAAAATAAAAATATTTTCCCATTATTTAGGATTATTTTAAAGTTATCCCAAAATTATTTTTTAAAGCTATTTTACGCTTTATCAACTAAATTTAAAGCTCTCAAATTTTGTGAGATGGGATGTCACTTCGGAAGAAAACGTGGTTAACAAGATCTACCATAAATCTTGACGTAAATCGTGTATCCTCTTCGGAATCAATATTTTGTAACCATATTTTGATTTAAAAGAGTGTCCATGGAGTTTCTTGCCCGTTCTTCTCCATAGGTACCTACTACGCTTTGGTATGGGTAACTAGCTTCATCTTTCTGACTGACCGACCCCTTGACAATTCAATAGTGCCTGTAATTGGTTTATTTGAAATAAATGCTTTGAGTTTGAGTTACTAACCTACATTACATGGGCACTTGTGAAACGTCAGAAGCTAGGTGCACGGTTGCAATTGGTCGTTTCCTATGGAGAAAAGCCGGCATGGAATCCCAATCAACACCCTTCTTACGGTGAAAGGAGAGGTTTATGTCAGACCTCTAACAACTACTAACAACACTGACATAGTAAAAATACCCACAGCAAACAAATGGTTCAAATAATACATCACCATACATCCTTAATTAGTTTAAGGTAATATGTCAGAAAAAATTGTCACTGGTTTCGGAATTACCCCTTATCTGCTGCGAAAAAAAAACTTTGCTCATTTTCATTATTATCCAGAAATAGCATCACCTTTACCTACTCATTAGTCAGGTCGATGACTGGACACGATTATGTAGGAAAACCCGACAGTTAAAAACCAGATAAGTACCTATCAAGGGAGCTTGCACACTTATTTTAAAGGGTTTTAGAAAGACTTGATGAAAACAAGTGTGGCGGCTGTTCGGTTTAGGGATAATGATTTGGTTCACGACCTTAGGGAGCTAGTGACTAGAATAATTCTGCTATTAAGTGCCTAGCAATTTAGGAACAATACTAATTCGAAAATAACTCGGCATGACATCGACGCGCAATCTTTAACCATGAAATCAGCAAATGATTCTAGACCCCCTAGCGTAGAATTGTTTTGTCGGTTATCAAAAAGCTAAAGAGCTGTTTCATAGAAAAATGCACTTCCTACGCGGTCAAAATGTATGAAAGTTTTTTTTTTTATAATATAACGTAGGGGCGTTCAGAATCATGTACCTACTGAATCCTTCGTAACAGCTTGTATAATTTGCGCTTAGGCAAATTCGACTCTCATAATAAATCATGCCATAAACAAAAGATTGTCTTGTCAAAAAAGTTTGTATCGGGGCTGACCATCCAGCATGCCTAGCATTACCATTTCTATCTCTACTCTACGAAGAGAAGACAAATCATCATTATTTTCTTGAATTTTGACATCGCGCCGTAGAAATCCTTCTACAATCTGTGACTTTGTCTTAGGTTTCTTTCGTTTCTATATTGGCCATGCTACGCATGCAGGGTGCGCCTGACGACGGCGACGTGGAGACTCTGAGACCTGCCTACAGGTAATAGATAACTACTCTTATCATAATGGTACCCCAGTCGCACTCCAATGCAGTTGTCACCATCACCATCTGCCTAGCCTTTTGTCAACTAATATAGTTGGGAAAGAAAGTAGAGGAAGACCAAGGAAACGATGGATTGACTGTGTGAAAGATGATATGGCTCGAAAGGGGATGACAACTAATAGACATATATGAAAATAAATTGGGATAAGCGCAGGAGCATGATGATGAGAATGATGATTGTGGTCAGCATCCAGTCTAACCGGATGCGGTTGAATACCAGCATTTTATATGGAGCGACTGCCTATTTGACCTCCACAACCCAGTAACTAGGTAACTCGATGACCACTGTAAGACTTTTGGACTTCTGATTACCCGTAATGACTGTCAAGAACTATTTCAATACAGTTTTGTCTTCACTTATACACCATCCGCCAAGGGTTCTGAAGGATTTTTTTAATCCATTGCTTCATAGGTTTGAAAAATTCGTCTGCTTAACAACGTTAATAACGCAATGAACGTAGCTGAACTGTCAGAATTAAAGGAATTGCGATTAATTTTTATTTTATGTGTGTTAATGCAATTACCCCACTACTTGGCAAACGTTATGGGCTTTCCTAATTCATCAAAAATCGTGTTTTGCAAGTGAGTTTAGACATGTGAATACAACAACAACAATAACAACTTACTCGCGTTATTTTCCATGCTTCCTGCTCTCTTTTTTACTGGTTCTACAATTAACCTAATTGTGATAGTATATCAATCACAGCACGTTCCACCGGTGACTAATTTGGTTTAACGATAACTTAATCTTCTGCTATTCAACTTAATTAATTACCTAGTTAATTCACCAATTGAATCTTATTGTCATAACTTGTATTGTAATAAATACAGTCACAGTTTCATAACAATACTTCGCATTATTGCCATTGAACAATATTGTTACAATAATTTAACTGTGGAGAAAAACAAAGCGTAACAACTGGACAATGCTACAGAGTAACAAATTACTTAAGAGTTCAAAGACCTCAAAATTGTATAGAATTTGACAATCCTTTGTTTAGAATGTTCATTTGTCATCACTAGAACCTCCTTTTGTATGGGAGTAATCGTACAAGCGAAAACTAGCAGAGTTAAGCAATGTTCGAATTTTCCCAATATAGTATATGTGTTTTTCATCACGACGACTACCGTTTCTCTCAGTTTCCACATGGTTATGACCAGAACAATTCATCATCAGTCCAATGCTAAACATAGACCATTCCAATCGCACTTGCCATCTTTCGAAAAACGTCACCCCTGTCTCGCCCGATGCCTTCCTACCTAACTTGTTCTATCCTGCTTGTCGATTCCCGGTCTCGACTCATAAACACGTCATCTCCCACGGTCATCGTTACTACGGGTAATATGGCCTGCCCATTGCCACACCTTGCTTATTCTGTGGTCTACTTTGGTTATTTTCCCAAAACAATAACAGTAAAAAATACTTTTGCACTGTGGCGTCGTACTCGTAATTATTATCGCTAACGACAGTTATTCGTGCTTTTGAATTTCGATATTGGTGCCTTGTTGGAATAATTATGTGAACAGCTACATTTTTAAAACCATCCAAGATATAATATTGTGGGAATACTCCCTTAACCAGGCAATAAAGTACAGGCCAATGTGACCAGTTAACACCCTAGGCGAGAGAGGGTTGTGCCTGCAACCAATCAGCTGGGAAAAACCAACAGGACCAAACACATAAGCACAATAAAGAATAATCCCACGCACATTTTAATTTCATTCCTAAATCTCGAAAACATTAAACCCTGTTTTTTTTCCAGATAATTATGAAGGAGTGTTATCAAAGCTCAAACCACTGGCGAACAAAAATCTTCTAAGATATATAAAAAATGGCACTAGCTATTGTGTTGAATTAAGTCATACTCTGCCCACATTAGAAAAAAGTTAAAGAAATACACCAATAGACAGGCTCTAGGATACCTAACAGAATATCATGGTATCTAGAGTCGTGTCGAACAAAACTGGCTTTAGAAAAAACCAGTAAATTGACCTCGCAGATACAGAAAAACATGTTATTTATTTATCTACACCTCTCAATATTTTATTATGAAATTAATTCATTTAAGACCAATGAAGCAGTTTTTATATTTCGTCTCATATGTAAGGACTACAAGTTAACTTGATATATATATCTGTTATACAAAACATTTTACAAAATGGACAAGAATACCGGTTTCAACCTTCTTCACAAAACCACTCAACTCGTTAGTATAACACGTATCATCAACAAGGAAATTGAACTTTAGAACATCACTGTTACAGTTGGATTTCATTTGTGCATGCTTACTATATAAATGTCTATAAATTAGTCACATTCCCGTTTCGCATTATAATTGTTCAGTGTATTGCGAGACTCTGTCGAGATCACAATGAGATCCGTCGCGTTAGTGTTATTATTTATCGGAGTGTGTTATTGTCGGGTCGATTTCAATGAACGACCCCGGAATTTTAGTATAGAGCTAATGTATTATACACAGGCGGAAACTAACGGACATGTAGTGATATCACCGTTCGGAATATGGACTTTGCTGACCGGTATTGCCCTTGGAGCGACGGATAACAGCTACAACCAACTAGCGAGGGCATTCATCCTGCCTCAGAAACAAGAAACCTTAGTAAAAGGATATAGGGACCTAACAAATGCTGTACTAGCACAAGGGGACAATGGTGTCAGCCTCGCGAGCAGAAATTTCGTGTTTTTAGACAACGATTTCACAGTGTACCCAGACTTCAGGTCAACTTTGCAAAACGATTTTGGAGCCACACTGAAGGTTCTTGATTTTGACGACCCCAATTCGGCCCGCATTGCTAACACATACATCGAAAAGTCAGGCGGACGCGTCTCCAATGTATTGCGTTCAGATGACTTCCGTGAATCGCGAATGATTTTAACAAACGTGATTTCATTCAAAGGATTGTGGGCATCACCTTTCAACAAAACTGACACAGTGTTGGAACCGTTCTACGATGAAGATAAGAAAGTGGCGGGTAATGTGAATATGATGTTCCAAAAGGGACAGTTCGCCTTCTCAAATATGCAGGCTTTGAAATCATTTGTTGTTGAACTACCTTACGGAACAAATGGAAAATACTCCATGATAGTCATCCTGCCTTATCCTTCAGTGAGAATTGCTCAAATGTACAAAAACTTCGCTGAAGTCAGTTTGAAGGATATCTTCAAGAGATTGCAAGATGATGTCGACGCATTCGGAATGGAAGATGTGGACGTGAAATTGCCGAGGTTCCATATAAACACGAATCTTGTCTTGAACAAGCCGTTGAATGACATGGGTGTTTACGATATTTTCCAACCAGACCTGGCGAGTTTCAAGCGAGTTTCAAAGGATAATATTTTTGTTTCTGCTATTGTACATAAAGCTGATATAGAAGTTACCGAATCAGGAACTGTGGCATCCGCTGTTACGACAGCTACTTTCTCCGACAGAATATCAGCACCGTATTTCCATGCAAATCGGCCATTTATCTACTTTATTATGGAGAAAACTACGACGACTGTGATATTCAGTGGCATTTATTCTAAACCTACAGTTTATTAATAAAAGTAACTCAAGACTTTTTGCACGTAGTCTGCAACGATGCTTGATCGTTAATCTCGATTAAAAACTCGATTATTCAAATCGATATTCATGTTCGAACACCGTTCTAGAATACTAGCCGTATTATAAAGTAGTGTTAAATAAAAGAAATGAGTTTCGCTAATCATGAACTTTTAAAAATAGAAGAGCATTTATTATTAAGTAAAGGTTTACGTAGTGGTGAATATTAATTGAATTTTGATGAGCATTGATTGTTTAATATGGAATAGACAGATGTTTCAAAACAAAAGAGCAATGGACTTAGAAACATAGGTACCTAGTTAATATAAATCATTGTGTTTAGTTTTAACATTTCTATTTGAGTCGTTTAAAAATTATAAGTGTTATTAATTGTCAATTGTTTTAAGTGATTTCTCCTTCCTCTTATTACAAATTGTTCGCCATGACAAAACATATTCATAAGAAAATATATAGTCAGCATTGTGCGTCAGTGAATAATTACAAAATAATTGCTTACATATCAATTTAGAATACCTAATTACAAGTCATTTGCCACAAAATATTAATACCTACCTACCTAGCAAGTCTTCCTCTAACTGTTCATAACACGAATTCAAAACAAAATAACCACCTACGATTATTAAAAATAAAACAGAATAGGTCAAAGATCAAATTGATTAACACAAAAGTGTAGAAACCTTACCATTATAAAAGAACACACAAAACTTCTAAGATAATATTACTTACAGTTACCTACTTTGATTAGATCACTCGAGTCTTATAAATTCTATTTATACCTGTTAGCATAATAACAAACAACCTTCATGAGAACAAAGATATAATAATTTGCTGTTTTTAAAGGCTTAACATCTTCTTATATTCTAAAGCTTAATAGATACCTCAATCCATCTGCTTCGCCATTTTTCAACTATTTTGGGGTCGGCTTCCAGTGTAACCGGATGCAGCTGAATACCAGTATTAGCTAAGAGATACACAAACACATCTATATGAAAATCGCTTACCAGCATGCAAAGCATGACCACTTCTATATCTAGTCTACGAACTGGAGCGAAATCACTTTCTTAAGGTGGATGCGCCACGGTAGCCCGCGAAATTCAAATATTCTTACGTTTTCTGCATTTTACAGGTCAGTATCAGGTTGTATGGTGATCTAAATATGATTCGCGACCGTATCCAATATGGCTTTACAGAATTATAATCACAAGAATCAGAAATACAACTCCTTAAGTTAGAATTGCCCTCAAATGTCATGATTTCATGAACTTATAGAGATGTATTGCTGATTCTAATGATTAAAGTACTGTAAAGCCATATTTGTTACGGTCACGAATCGTATTTTAATCAAAATACAACCTGACAGTGACCTGCAGATTGCACAAAACAAAACAAAATTTGAATTTCGTGGGCTACCCTGAAGATTCCGCCTTAACAAAAAGTCATTCTTTTCTTGAATTTTTAACCGACGAAAAAAAAAGGAGGAGGTTCTCAAGTCGACCCGTATCTTTTTTTTTTTTTTTATGTATGACCACGCATAACTTTTTACCGAGTAGTCCGATTTTGATGATTCATTTTTTGACATCGCGCTGTCTGCAATCTGTCATTTTGTCTTCCGTTTCTCCCGTTTCTATAGTGGCTATGCTAGACGCGCAGGTGAGGTAGTGGTCATCATTGATCTATAATTGTGGTCATGATCAAACGCGAGCCTATCAATAATAAAAAAGAAGAAAGCATGTACCTACCTGTATAAATATAATTGCTATAGGTGTTCCCCAACGAGGTGGGTAATGGTAAGTAATACCATAATTGGTATGGTACCCATTATTCGCCAGTCATATGTAACTCCCTATTGCCAGTAGATAGCCGCGGCGAAATCCACACTCAGCAACTAAAAAAATTCAATAATATTTTGCCCGACCTGGGAATTGAACCCAAGGGTGTGTCGAGTCTTTGATAATATATAATTGTAGGTTTTGACTGTTTTGGAAGGTGTTGAAAGGCGTCATTATGTTTTTGTAATGGCGTGCCAGTCGTGCCACTGACACTCCATTGGAAAAATTTATCGTAGGTACACACAGCTACATATCAAGCTATACTTTTCCCTTATAAGCTGACCTCTCATTGGACGGAAATCCTATACAATGCGAGATCAGCTTATACTATAAATGTATAGCTTGATATGTAGCCGTGTGTACAGTCCATTCATAGTTAGTTTACCTCTGATTTGGCATCACTGTCAATACCACCAGTGGTATTTAATCTGATGAGAATAAGGTTGCTGTTGGGTTGCTGCAACTGTCAGATCTGTCAAAATCACAGTGATCTATATTATTGGATATTATGGTTACTGTTGGGTTTGCAGCTGTCAGAGGTAAAATAAAAGGACGCCACAAGGATCTTTTGGCGCTTGAATGACGTTGACAGGGGGTGCTGTTAGTAACCATTTGTGCAATAAGTGCGATTGTTTTGTGAAATGTCACTTGAAATGTATTAAAAAACAAGATGGCGTCGTTAGTTCCGATTTAAACCACGCGCTAAAATAACCATGACAAAGACATACCTATACCTATTTGTCAGATATGTTAAGTACAAAGTTGGATAGTATGCGAATGCTCAGGACACATCCGCCACTAATAGGCCGACGAAGATTTACAATATTACAGGTGGGTATAAAACCTAACTTAAATCGTACCTACTACTAAAGATTCACTTAATTTTATAATTTATTACAAACAATAAAAAATAAAAACACAACAAGAACAACATTTGTATTTTATAACTAAATAAATCTACATAATAATTATGTATGTATTACCCTTATAATCAAAAAACTCTTTGACTGTATAATAATTACATGTAGCGCTATAATTGGTAATCTCGTACACACGGCTACCAAACTATAAATTTCCAGTTCCAACTGACCTCGCATGGTATAGGCTTTTCGTACAAAGAGAAGTCAGCTTATACTGGAAATGTATAATTTCATATATCGCCGTGCGTACCTAACAACAAGTCGTAATCTCTTATTATTTTGACATTCCTTTTGACCAATTACGAAGTTTAAGCACAATGGTAATAGCATTAACTTGGTATGGTTGTCATAATGACTTATATAAGTATCATTGAAAATAGCAGACTTGGTCCCCAGGACGTTCCGTTAGCTACGACCACATCCAGCCAGCTGAAGAATGGATCTGCTATTAAACCCTGGCTTCCGGAAAATGATTATCCCTGTTCGTTTCCTGTGTTGTTCAATTAGAGCTTAGATCAGACGTACACCAAAAGCGATAAGTAACCAGGGTCGTCGGATATAGTTGAAGTTTAGAAAAAAACCGATGCATGTTTTCAAATGAAATTTATTTTGATAAATGACACGTTTATTTTCTTTTAAATAAATTAAATTTTATTCGAAAACTTTCATACGTTTCTTACTAAATTTCCGCTATATCGACGACTCTGATTACTTATTAATTTTGGTGACTGTACTTATGTAATATTGATCCCTCACTTCTTCCTCCCGACCGATTTCGGTTGGCTAATCTCAACGGAAGGACGGCAATCCGACACGGCCGGAGAGAGATCAAGTGCAGGACGTGCTTTCCTTACTGATTATTAAATAAAACAGCACATAACATAACATCTCGCCTGTATTCCCCGCAGGGCTGAGCAGAGCTTGTACCGATAGGTGATTTTTTAGTAAACCCACATTTCCCCAATTTAATAGAGGGCGAGCCTATTGCCATCAACCGGGCACAAATCCAGACTCCGAACTGCTACTGAAAACAAACCAATAACACTTTGCACGACCTAAGAATCGAATCCAGGACCTCAAGCTAAGCAGTAACAGCTGCAGTACGTAATAGTTGAGTAGATTGCTTATTAAAACCGTGAAATAATATTAACATCATAAATATAATTATTACTACTTGTACAGTAACCCCTATCAAAGATCTGTCACGGTAAGATCATGATATTAATTGTAACGTTCACGTGGGTATAGGTATCAACAGTACTCTTCTTCTTCGTGTCGCTGGCACGACATTTTTAAAATTTTGTTGACCCAAAATTTCGACACTTCCACGGCGTCATCGGTGGCGGCTTATAGTTCACTTTGACTGCAAGTTTTGGGACACAGAGGTCAAGGTAGGAGGTGGAGCAAAGTTTGCACCATAGCTCCACATCCATACCCAGCTGCCGTTCCATCGAGGTAGCCCCACTTTACCAGGTTGGAGTTACATCTTCCCACTTATGTCCGGAGATGGTTCAGTGACTTCCAAGTGGACCACGAAAGGTTACACCCTGCAGGAAGATGCTGCTTTGGTGGTAGATAGAAAGAGGGAGGGGGAAGAGTGTCTTGCCACAGTTTGCAACGGGCGCCGGCCGGGTTTCCTGGCAGAGACGCTGTCGATTTCAAGAAACTGTGCCTGCTTTTTTGCCGTTGCGTTGGTAGTTGTGCGCCAGATAGTGGGTGTCTAGTATCAGATTCCTGATTGTGTTTCTCCACTGCGCTTGCAACTTCTCTTCGGACTTGTGGTGGTGCTATGCCAGCTGTGGTATATAGTGCGCCGACTGGGGTCGGTGTATCTCATATTAAAAGTTCGCTTTGTAAACAAGCATATTACAAATTAGAGGATTATATCCTAGATAAGAATGCTTGGAAACATGCTGATAAATGATAAATGATTTTATTTCTGTAAATAGGTTTGTACAAACACTTTTACACGTCAATCATATTTTAAAACTAGATGAGGTCGGCGTTTCCTATCTGACTACTCAGAGAAGAAAGGCCGAAACAAACTCAGAGGTCACAGTCTCTTTTAAAGTCCAGACATAATCTTGGACAGATCATGTGAAGACCATGTAGATTTGTCTGAAAGGGTCTTTTGAGGAAAAACCACACAGATTGAGTGGACCTGTCCAGTCAGTGCACGCATTTGTCAGTAATCGTGCAGCTCAACTCAGAACTTAAGGAGCTCAACGATTCAACGAACAATACCAAAGAAAGGACATTTGGGTAGGCCACAAAAATTACTCAAACTGCCAGACTAAGATTAAAACTACCTGAAAGGAAAAAAAAAGCAACAATGACCCACATAGTTTTCACATTCACAATATTAAAATGAATATCATGTATTTCATCTAGCCTGCATGCTACTCACATTCACAGACAGGTTTCTCTTTAAATGTCATCAAAAAATCATAATATGTTATGTCATGTAATTCAATAAAAATGACATTATTAATTCTAAAACACATAATCACAGTATAAAATGGATTGTTGCATGGGGGTACATTGAAGTAGCTTAATTAATCCCAAGCCTTTTTGTCATCCAAGTAATCTTTAACGTTATAGAAACCTTTTTGACAGAGTTTCTGTTTAGTAAATGATTTAAATTTATTGAGGCTCAGTTCTTTAACAAGACTTGGTAGTTTGTTGTAAAAACGTATACTTTGGCACTTAAATGAATTACTAATTTTTTGGAGCCTAGTCGAGGGCACAATAAGTAAATCTTTGTATCTATTTATGTTATGAATGTCGCTGTGTTTAGAATATAGATTAATATTCTTTTTTACATAAATAAGATTTTCATAATACATATTGAGATGCGACAGTCATTATGTTTATTTCCTTAAAATTATCCCTCAGTGAATGCCTACAACTAAGGTTATAAATTGCTCGAATGGCTCGTTTCTGCAGCACAAAAATAGCCTGAATGTCGGCTGCATTTCCCCACAGCAAAATGCCGTACGACATTACACTATGGAAATAACTAAAATATACTAATCGGGCTGTTTCGACATCAGTCAAATCACGGATTTTATAGACCGCGTAGGCTGCAGAGTTAAGCCGCTTCGACAATTTGGTTATATGTGGGCCCCACTGTAGCTTAGAGTCCAAAGTAACACCTAAGAACACAGTGGCGTCCACAAGATCCAATTCCGTCCCTTTTACTAGTACATTGGTTTTCACCTGTTTAACGTTAAGTGTCAGAAATCTAATACATTTAGTCTTTTTCTCGTTTAAAAGTAAATTATTAACACTAAACCAATGCACTATTTTAGCGATAGCATTATTTACATCGTCAGTAACTGTCTGTTGTCGATTAAGCTTAAATAAAAGTGATATGTCATCTGTAAATAACACTATTTCATGACTGTTCTTTACAAGGCAAGGTAGGTCATTAATATATACGAGAAATAAAAACGGGCCAAGAATTGAGCCCTGTGGAACTCCCATACTGACAATAGATCCCGCGGATCGCTTGCCGTTAACGTCCACTCTTTGGATCCTATTATTCAAGTAAGAAATAAGTAGATCCAAGGCAGTGTTGCTAACACCATAGTGATGCAATTTCCTGACCAATGTATCATGATACAGAGAAGAAAGAATCTCATGAGACACACAATCGAAAGCCTTAGACAAGTCACAAAAAATACCTAGGGCATCATGCGACTTCTCCCAGGCCTCAAAAATATGTGCAAGAAGCTCAACGCCAGCATCGGTAGTAGAGCGACCCCTTGTGAAACCGAATTGTTTACTGTTTAATAATTTATGTTTATTAAAATGTTTTTGCAATTGATCTAGCATCAATTTTTCAAATATTTTACTGAAGGTGGGAAGCACAGAAATTGGCCTAAAGTTCGTGGGGTCTGATGTGCTTCCCGATTTAAACAAAGGTATTATTTTACTACTCTTCATTAAGTCAGGAATTACTCCATGGTCAATACATTTATTAAAAAATAATTGCCAATTCAGGCGCTACAGTGTTGATTATACATTTTGCAACCTCTACGGAATTTCCCCATAGATCAGCAGTTTTTTTTAACATTAAGTGTACTGAAAGTTTTAATAATATCTCGAGCACTAACATAATCGAATTTAAATACATGGTTACAAATATCAACATTTTCTTTCAATAGGGACTCGGCAACAGTGGGTGCAGAATTTAAAGTTTTTGTGGTTGAGACTGGAATATCGGCAAATAAATTTTGAAAAACTGTGGCAACTTTAAATCTTTTTTAATAACTTTATTGTTAATATTAAGGCTGTAGTCACTACTACGCTTTCTGTCTCTTCCAGTCTCATTGTTTATAATTTCCCAAGTGGTTTTTATTTTATTTTGACTATTTTTAATCTTGGAGCTTAAATAGCGACACATAGCTTCGCTACAAACTTGTTTAAATAATTTGGAATAGTTCTTAACATATTGATAAAATTCTTTACTTTTATTATAATTTCTTTCTTCATAAAGTTCAAAAAGTTTGATTCTACTATTAAATATGCCTTTAGTTGCCCATTCAGCAGAACCATTAACTGAGATCTGCTTGGGTATAAATGTTGAGTTAAATTCTGTACAATACATGGCAAAAAAAGAATTGTACAATTCATTGGGATCATCACTGTAAGGCAAGTAGGGTAATTTACTACTAAGTTTATTTTTAAAGTTCTCCAAGCGACCTGCAGTTTTTGGCACTACAGTGATATCTTTCTTAGCCACTTTTTAATTTTGCATACTAAATGTAATCAGTTGTCCGCAGTGGTCAGAATCCAGTTGGCTTATAATTTTTGTATTAAAAGGTAAAATGTCAGTAAATATATTATCTAAACATGTAGCTGAGGTAGCAGTAATTCTAGTAGGCTCCAAAAATAAATAATTTAGATTATATGACTGAAATATTTTTTTAATTTTTAGGCACATCGACGAGTCCTCTAATAAATTGACATTAAAATCACCGCATACAATTATATTTTTTCCTAATTTACCAAGTTTTTGTAAAACATCATCCATGATGCTCTCAAAGCAATCATAAATCGATGAGGGAGGCCGGTACACGCTCAATACAACAAGCCGCTCCAACTCCACACAGGCTATTTCTATAGTCCGCTCAACAGAAAAGTTTACAATATCCTTACGTTCTTTGAATTTAAGTTGTTTATTTAACAGTATCAATGAGCCACCATGTATTGCATTTTCTCTGCTGAACGAACTACCAACCTGGTGATTACTGAAATTAAACATGAACTGATGGCTTTTTAACCAATGTTCTGTAATACATAAAATATCAATGTTGTTACAGTTCATGAATAATTCAATTTCAAGGTCTTTTCTCAACACACCTTGAATATTTTGGTGCACCAGAATAACCGTGTTAGAATTTATTCTGACATTTTTTATGATTTGGACTAGTATTTAAATTTAAATTATCTCCATTAATAATGCAAGAGGTTTTCTCTATTGTCTCAATTTCTAATTTAAATTAATGTCAGCTTGTGTAGCCAAGTTATTGGCTGAATCAATGAAAATGTCAGGTAATTGCTCAATAGAAGCAACAGTTTTATTAGCCAATTTCTTGGCTGATACATCAAGTAAAAAAAAAGTATAGCGATAAAGCTATTTGTCTTTTTAAACATTTAGGCAAATACAATTTGTATTTTGTCACATATAAATATTTACTAACATACTTGTTAGACTCAATGACATGAAATGTATTATTGTTTAATGTCATATTTTTACCTATTGTGTTATAGTAATTTTATCCTAGGTGCATCGTCTTCACATATAATTATATAATTAATGTATACATCATATTGTAAAACATTTTTAAATAAATAAATAAAAGAATAACGGTGGAGTTTCTTGCCCATTCTTCTCCATACGAAACTACCTTTTGGAAGGGGCAAATAAAATCAATTCTATTTTTTTGTAAATTTTGACGTTCAAAAGTACATTTTATGAGCTTATTTGAAATAAATGATTTGACTTTGACTTTGTTTCAGGCAGCCGGTAATCTTTCGGCAAATTTCGTTTACAGCAACATCTAGGTACTTCCTTGGCGTGTGCGGAATGATGCGACACTGGGCACGCATATTCTCCCGCAGAGAAGCAGAGTGCTAGGCCAGTTTACCTGATTTGACTGACCAGATTACCTGAGCTGAAGCACCCCAGGTAGTTGAGGATAGGTGCCTGAGCAAGTTGTTACAGGAACAGACTTTTTGCTTAGTTTTGAGGCAATTCAAGTTCTTAAATGTCAGCGCTCTATCAAGTCTGACACCGAAGTAGGTAGGGTTACTGCAGTGTTCGATGGTGACACCTTGCCAATTGATATTCAGAGTGCGCCTTGCCGAATGGTTGTGGAGATGGAAAGCGCATGCCTGTGTTTTTGTGGGGTTCGGTCTGATAGCGTTATCAGTGTAATACTTTCCAAGAACTTCTAAGTTTGCCTCTAAGATGTTTTCAGCGTCCCCAAATGTAGGTATTTGTTTGGGTAGCCAGGGCAAGGTCATCTGCATATAGGAACCTTTCGCAATGTTCAACAGTAGCTTGGTCGTTGGTATAAATTTTGAAGAGAATGGGCGCCAAAACATTTGCCTGGGGCAGGCCATTCTTCGGTGATCTCCATCTACTTCTTTTTTTAGTTGTTCCACGGTAATGTCATCCAGTCCAGCCGCTTTGCCTTTCTTCAGCTCCTTGATAGCCGGGATTATATCCGACAATGTGAAGGGCTTACTAATTTCTGCTGAGGATGTTAAGTTATTGGTCGCTTATGGTAATTTTGGCAGTTTATTTGGGGCCTTACCATTCAGTTAAAGTTGGTGAGCTACCTACCTGGTTAGCCGTAACTTTACCTGGGTTTGTTGGTTCAGGGGGTCGCCAGTGAGTTTTCTTAGTGTTGCCCATGCTTTCTTGCTGTTCTTCGTCATGTCAATGTTTTCGACGGTTTTTAGCCACTGTTGTCTATGGTTTTCACTGACCTTTGATAGTAGCTCCTCTCTGGCTGTAACAGTTTCCTCAGCGAAGGCGTCATTGGCGTACAAAGATTCGTAGGCTTCCAGCAACGTCGATGAGTTAGAGTCCAATCCAGGAACGTAAAGAGAATGGCAGCCTCTTGGGATATATCAGCGTGCAACTGACCAGACTGTTTTTATAAACTGGTCGTACCTAGTTTTCTGATCTCTGTTCAATCTCACGTGACTCATTATCCAATTCTTGTGAAAGGCCACTCCAGTTGGCTTTGGAAAAGTTAAACCGACGTCTGAAAGGGACCGCTGTCAGTTTTAGCGCGCCATAGACTTGGCATGCTATTGGTCTGTGTTGTGTTCTTGGAATTGGTGGGCACACTGTTTTTGCGCAGAGACGGCTGATGTTGTCACTGGTGAAAATAAGATCAGGGTTATAGCCCCGCTTCCAACGACCGTTGTTAAATGATTTTTGGAGTTTGGCGTCATGTAATAAGGTCAGGTTTTCTACTTCTGCCCAATGTTCCACGGCGAAACCATCAAGATTTGTGTCTTGGTAGCCCCAAAGAATATTGTGGCTAAATCGCCAACAACGATTTTTTGATTCCCGATCATAGAAGTTGTCAGTTGGGCTCAGTTTGATAGGTTGGTTCGGTGGTTTGTAAACACAAGTGATGGTGCAATGTCTGGTATCGATAGTCATCACTTCTACTGAGTCAAGAGAGGAAACGGAGGTGGACCATATTGCTGTGCTGGGTTTCCCATATTTACGGCACTCCCATATTTTGGGTGTAGCATTTCAGCTGCAAGTGTTAGCCCGGGAATATCTGGTTATGACTGGTCCTGGCTGATGTGTCTCTTTTAAACAAAGTATGTCACAGTTGGTAGTGCGACAAAGCTCTGAAAGAATTTGTGCCTTTTCCTTTGAAAATCCTTCGTTATTGATTAAAATAACACAAAGAGCTGGAGTAGTTAAGTTCCGGGGTTTGGCTCTTAAAAGAGCCAGTTGGGATGGGTCCTTGAGAAAGAACGGTTTGTGCCATCGTGGTGAAAGGATTAGTCACCTAGACTCTGCGTTACCGAGTGCTAGGTGCCCAGGGTGCGCCGGACGTTTGCGGGATTGGGTACCGATTTCTAACGTCGCTCGAGGAGGCTCTTTTCTTGCACCCCAACAGTAATAAATACATAAAACATCAACAGCCATAAATAGAACATTAATTCCACGCGATCGCTTAGAGTGTCATTCAGATTTGACACTTGCTTGACTGTTGACTGCTAGCAGCGTTGCCATACCTGCGGATTTGTACGTAGATTTACGGATTTTTGGACTCACATATGGACATTCGGACATGAATCGCTAATGTACAGATTTTTGGTCCATCCAAATAAATTTTATTCAATTAATCAAATTTTGAGTAAAACGATCCGCAACAGGAGAACACTACTGTACCTGTTATTGTGCCGACCCATCTTACTGATAACCAAACCGCGCAAAGTAAACGAAACCGTGATTTGATTCCATGTCTCGTCCCAAGGCCATCAAATCCATCCTAAGTACTAAATTCGTTCGCAAAAATTACAAACATATGATTTTTTTTTTCTTTGTATTGGCCATTTTTCCCCTAGATTTATTTGGTTCTGATTTTTTATCAACTTGAAACTAGTTTTAAGGCCAGTCTAGCTCCAAATAAGTAAATATATAGCTCTAAAACAAAGTAAGGAAGAATAATAAATAAGGATTTTTCTAGAGGAAATCCACGTATTTTTTTAAAAACATCATGGTCGACTGAGTTGAGGGTCGACTTCTGATTAACAGTGACCTAAGTCATAACAAGTCTTGATATTGACGTTTCAGTAACCTACAAACTAAAACTCTGTGTAGGTTTCTGTGGTCGGGAATTTACCGCAAAACAATTATGTGTATAAATAACATTTAGTCTATAGCTAACTTAGTTTATTCTTCAAAGCTTCAACATTACACAACTCATTAGCTGGACGTTGGGAAACTATCATGTGCACAGTTATTCCTAAAATAAAGTTCACAACATAACCTCAAAGTAACCTATGTTTACATTTCTGTTTCAAAATGTTTTTGTGCAAGAAGTTCGTTGCGAGAACAAATGTATGGAGAAGATTATTAGTAAATAATGCTGCATCAAGTATATTTTCATCAGACACCAATTATAGTGGTAAGTGATGAAATATAAACTATTTTCTCATGGATCAATGTGGAAGACCATATTTTTTGTTTTTTTGTTAACGTGGTTGAAATCCTCATAGATGTCCTCCGCCCCGGGGCGGACGGGGGGGTCTGTCAGACTTCTACTGACAAAAACCACCCGTGTTCCCTCGCACACTTGAACTGGGGGCTACGGGGGCAATTAGGCAACTACCAGGCCAGCAACGCCTTTGTGTTACTGAAAATCTCACAGAGGATACCCAGGTTACCGAAGTACTTTGCCTAGTACGTGGCGACCACCGGGCAGTTTAGGAACACATGAGCTGCCGTCTCGTTGTCCTCCATGCAGGCCTTGCAGAGCGGGCTGTCTGTGACTCCTATGACAAAGAGGGGAAATTTATCCATCCTGCACTTACTACTACTTACTTACATACTTAACAAAATATTCATTATTTTTCATTCCAGGATTAGCAGCCTGTGTACAAAACAAGTATCTATTCAATCATGGATGCATTCAAAAGAGATGCAATGTCACAAATCTATTATTGTTACATAGAAAATGGTGTTCCAAAGGCTTATTAGATGGTGATGTTGGTAATTTAACTGTACAGCATGAAAAAGGTAAGTAAATAATAATAAAACCATGTTTAGTGTATGAAACTAATACATTTTCATCAGCTTTAAATAAATTAGCACCCTAAGTGACATTCTTTATTATGTACAGAAAACCTCGATTTTTGTTAAATGTCACTTGCATATCATAAAACAACAAAATCTATTTTACTTTATTAACCCCCAACGCAAAAAGAGGGGTGTTATAAGTTTGCCCGCTATGTGAGTATGTGTGTCTGGCTGTGGCACCGTAGCTCTTAAACGGGTTAACCGATTTGCATGTGGGTTTTTTATTTGAAAGCAGGTTTTCTAGCAGTGGTTCTTAGACAGGTTTTATCAAAATCGGTTCAGCCGTTTCAATGTCATCAGCTCTTTTTTGTGTTGGAGGTTTTTTAATTTTGCCTATTATTATCATTGACATTATTATGATCATGACATTGACAAATAGATGAACTCAAACCCAAGGCATAAACCAATTAAATACAGGCACTTTTGAATTACCAAGGGGTCGGTCAGTTAGAAATATGAAGATAGTTGCCCATTCATTCCAGAACGTAGTAGGTTCCTATGGAGAAGAACGGGCAAGAAACTCCATGGACACTTGTTTTAAACAAAATATTGTTCCAAAATATAGCGTATAGTATGGTTAAATTAGTAGCCACTAAGCAAAGTGATAAGTTAGATACATTCAACTTTATTGAACTTTCAATGTACTGCGAGTATTTTCTCAAAAGTAGAAACGGGATTATTTCCTACTAATATTATATGTGAAAGTTTGTGAGGATGGATGGATGTTTGTTACTCTTTCACGTAATAACTACTGAAGGAATTTGGAACATGGATAGTTTATAACCTGGATTAACACATAGGATCTGGGGGCACGGTAGTGCCCCCGCCAAGACGAGCCAAACGAAGCGCAAGGGCACTACCTACCTTTTTTCGAAGTGTTTCGTCGTTTTTTTGAACCCTCATAGAGTTGGTTTCCGATGTACCAGATAGTATACATATATACATACATGACATACATTTACTGATATGTAGAATTTTTTAAGTTAGGGTCGGTAGAGTTTGGCCGTGTAGATTCAGAAGCTTGGCTCTACATGAGATCTGATATCTTTTTCACAGGGCAAACCTTATGTGGTCGTCTTGGCAACATTTTACATGAAATGTTTTTGGTGGGATACTTTTTATTCCGGTAGTACGCTCCGGAAGGATAATTTCCGACATGCACGCGGGCAAAAGCCAGTAGACTATAAATCCTAGTGCAGTCTGTGTCAGAGTGCAAAACTCCGAGTACATTATAACATCACTAAAGTTGAAAGTATCTAACTTATCACTTTGCTTGTTAGCTAACAAATTTTACCATATTATTCGCGATTCTCATATACTATTTGTGTTTATATGAGAGAAATAGTTGCACTTACAGCGTAAACAGCAGCATGTAAATGAACATTATTAATTCCTTAACTTTTTGAAGTGATGAAAGTTCTACATTTTAACTCGGTTGGCAGTCTCTTAGTATTTTACTTCTTTGCAAAAAGTCGCAAATTTTATTACTTAGGTACTGCAGAAAAAATAAAAATATTTTGGCCTAAATATTAATTCTGTTGTAAATCCCCATATTTTTAGAATAAAATTAATAAAATATGTTTTTTTATTTTTAATATTGCGTGCCTTAGTGTGTGCTTAATATACAATATAATTATGTTTTCTGTTTTCCAGTACAAAAAAACATAACAGACCTCTTCCCTCTACCAAGAGTAATGCTGAATGAGCTAATAAGTAAGACACCAAGCAAGATATTTGAGATACACTACAAACAAAACAGCGTCGCTCCTAAAGGAAGAAAGAAGAGCACCCAGAATAACGACTGGACTTGTACTTACGCGTTTGTTTGGCCGGAGAAAGTGAAGTTTGAAAGGTAAAAGTCGTTTTCTTCTAAGTAAATTAAAAACATAACATCATGCCAGTATTCGCTGAAGGATTGGTACACCCACATTTCCCTAGTTATTTTAAGTCCTATGTCATAGGAAGTGAGCCTATTGCCATCAACCGGGCACAAATCCAGACTCCGGGCTGCTACTGAGAAATCCCAGATGGAAAACCCAATAACACTGCCTCACATGAGAGTCGAACCCGGTTCCCCACGCACAGCAGTGAAAAAAAATAAGAAAAAAGGAAAGAAAAATAGTTTATTCTGCACAAACAAAACGCACATTACAAAAAAATTACATTAATAAAAATACAAACATAGAATGTAGCCAAAAGCCTCGTACCCAAAAATTAAAAGGTTTACAACAACAGGTATGTTCCAACAGGTTTGCAACAACTAGACCAAAGAGACAGTCTAATATGTATAGAATTAGATGTTTAAAAAAAATAACTGCATTCCCTTATCATATTTAATTTCTATCCACAGCACAGCAATATCAAAACGACAGGCCGCAGAAAAAGCAGCAACTCAAGCTATCCATTGGCTCTTTATAAACAACAGAATAGACAGCAAAGGTCTCCCTGTCTATGAAAAAACAGTTCTTCAAGATATAAAGAAAACATTAAAGGAAACTATACATGCATCTATTAGCGAGAAGTCTGTGGAACGCGTTCAAAAGATTTGGAATGATTATGAGAATGGGATAAGTAGGTTTGTCTTTATATTATCTTAGTGGTTAGGTTTCAAAATTAAAATCAAAATCAAAATATTTTATTTCACATAAACCAACATGGACACTTATGAAACGTCAGAAGCTAGGTGCACGGTTCCAATTGGTTGTTTCCTATGGAGAAGAGCCGGCAAGAAACTCCACGGTTACTCTTTTAAAAATAAGGGGCTTTTACAATGTTTCCAATTACAGTGTTGATAGATATGGGAGGACAGTGTAGGCCTGTCAACAAGTAACATGTACTCAACAAATTATAAAAAGGTCCACAAATCTAGTCTACAAGTTAGGTCTACAACATTCTCACATTCACAAAATATAAAAGAATCTATATAAAAATAAAAGCCTATTTAGACTAAATGACATAAAATTCTTTGATAGTTGTTATGGGTATTCAGAAGCCAGTCTGACAAATAGTCTTACCAAGTGGTATTGTGTTACTGAGTAACTAGGATGTGGAGGTCAAGTAGACAGTTCCATGTAAAATACTGACATTCTCCTTTATTTGTTTAGACTGGAACCTGACCTCTACATAGTTGGGAAGAGACTGGGTAGATGATGAGTTGGTCTAAGCACAGAATGTTTAACCTGTAATCCAGATGAAAGAATCAACCAAGCCTCTGATCATACATACACACATAAATAAACTCACGCCTTCTTCCCATAGGGGTAGGCAGAAACTACAGAACGCCACCTGCTACTATCCTTACATACTCCTTTTCTTCGTTTACGTTCAAACTTCTGGTCATACACGCACGCCGGTAGCGAGTATAAGGGTGCTTACATAAAGAAGCGGGTTCCCGGAACAGACAAGTCGGTACTGATCGGTGCGTGTGAAATAGTCCTGTGTTCAGCGCTGTGAACAGCGCTCACACATAAAGAAACAGGTAAAACATGTAACCGTTTCTTTTCAAAGAATAACCTGCAAGAACCTGTACCGGGAGTGGGGCCCGAAAACCCGCTTCTTTATGAAAGCACCCTTACGCACCTGACCTTTCTGAAGAACATCACCTTATTGGTGATTTTCTTCAGATAGGTCACTATAATTATGTCCTCCTAGGGCGTCCCCTCCCGGTATTTGCCTTGTAAATACCTTTTTTAGTCGCCTTTCATTCATCCTCTCAACTCTCTCAAGCCACCTATCCTGCATTCGAAATTCAGTTTCCAAACATGTAAACAAATATGTTTTTTTCACAAAGTTGAAATGTGTAGTATTCATTTTTAATTAGATAGCACAGAAATCTCGACGTTTCGACATCTCGCCATAACAGTAGATTGCACCCATTCGATGCAGGGAGGGGTCGCTAGTGATATTATAAAAAAGGCTGCTTAGCCACAAGTTTTGTTTACATTTAAATATGTATGTTTAGGTTAAGGTATCTATGGGCCTGAGTTGCCTGAAAATAAATGTTTTTTTTAAATTTTTATTAGTACTTATTCTCCTGCCATTTTAATGCCATAAAAGGAATAATAATAATAATGTGACTAGGAAACTAAGTAATTAATTCCATTTTTTTCAGAGGATATCTATGAAGCCACATTCAAAGAAGCTCGACATAAAATATTACAGAGACCTGCCGTTTTGACCAAAGATTCTACTATTGATGATGGTAAGCAATCCAAATTATACTGCGTTTGTGGTTTAGTTTCGAAACATACAGTGTGAGTCTTCATAATGTGCACATATCGAAATGAAGGAAACTAAGCTTAATTTTAACTGCGGGAAAAAGATTAAAAAGAAAAAAAATACATCATAATTTTATAGCATTTTTTTGAATTCTCGTTCGCTGCTGTGACCCCTGTGTAAACAAATCGGTATAACTTTTAAACTAAACGATCTATCAAGATGAAGCAAACTCAGTAATGAGTTTAAGTAACAGGACGTCCTCATAAAATAAACTAAAGAAAAAAAAATCGCTTTCAATTGAGAATTAAGGGTTTTTTAAAACAAAAATCTGTTATTTTTCATCAATTTTGCATTAATTGTTAAATTTCACAATAAAAGCCCCGATTACCTACCCCTTTTTATTACTTTAAATTATTATCCATCGTATCAGCTTTCTAAAAGGAAAAAAGACGTGTGGCACTCGGGGACTGCCGCGGTAAAGCTATTGCATAGCATTTTGTATAAGAATAAGAAATAAGAATTTAATTTTTTTAAATCTAAAATAAATTTAAAATGGGGCGCTTTACCTTAACCTTATCGGGGCCAAAAGATAGGCCCTTTACTGCCGATTCCAAAGACCCCAAACTCGATACCTCTACGACCTCCGGTTCAAAAGTTAAGACCCGGGGGGGTGAAGTAGCCCTGGACGGGTGGAGAGGTTGGTCAAAAGGGGTGACGCGAGGGGGGCCCGGGATCATATATAAGTGGGATTGATTTAAATATAAATAAATATAATACAACTTAATATTGGGGTCGAAAAAGAGGGGGTCAAAAAAGGGGGGTCAAAGGGGCTTGTCTGTATGTATGTACTATTTGAGAGGGGGGTTATAGGTGGAGGGGGGGGGGGGGGGAATTTGGTCAGAATTTTGAGATTCCCAGCCGTTTCCGAGATATTGGGATATTGAGTTTTAAGATAGTGGTGATTATAATAAATGTATGGTGTCCGACTGGTAAATGATAAATGGTACGAAAGTAAATGGAAATAAATATTAATTCAAGTTACACTTTTTGATAAATACCTATACACCTATATACTTTCTCATAAACAGCTGCTTATGTATTCGTCCGATTTCGGAGCAGCTCGTCTCGATTCGTGCGAGCTTCGTAGAGTCGTACAATACGTCTAGTTGCACGCACACAAACACCGTGTCGAAGACTGCCGAAAAGAAACGACGTTAGACAATGCACGGCCTTCAAGCCACACCTCCGTGCCCGTCGGAGTGGGGAGCGTGAGGTTTTTTTTCGTTACGGAATTTCTGGCTCCGGTCCCCGCGCTCAAGGCCCGCGATAGAAGATATGCAATAGCTTAAAAATACCATGTTTATAACTCAATCACAACATTTCCTTTCCGTCGATAAAATTAAGCTTAGTTTCCCTCATTTCGATATGTGCATATTATGAAGACTCACACTGTATAAACAACCATGTTTTAAATGTTTAAACAACTTTAAAATCCACACATAAAGTTCAGTTTTTGCTACAACTTTACACAATTTTATGACTTATTTAATACTACTTACTAGTAAATTTGAAATACATTACCATAAAGTCGAAATAACATCAATAAATTGAAAACAAGGAGCTGAATAGACTTTACATAAAATGATGCTTGTTTTATTAATGGGATCCATGAGATTCTTTGAAAAAATGTTTATTTTTGTTCAAAGAATTACATGATCACAGAGTGTGATTATTTCATAAAAACTTTAAAAGATTTTTGTTACAGATGATTTTTCTGAAGACGATGAGTTCACAAGTCTGGGCGAAACTTCAGGCAAGTATAAATCTTATTTACTAATTTTAATAATAATTTTACTGAAAGAAGCTCTTTGCTGAGTAATAACAGCCGCACGGGTCGATAGGTTAAGGTTAAGCTCCAGGGAAGACGGTGGCACAGTGGTCACCTGGTGCCGTGCATAGTGAGGCTCAGGGGAGGCCCCTTTACAGTCTCCCCAGGGGTGTTCCTTAGAGGCGTTGCACAGGGGGGGTTCCAGAATTGGTCATTTAAGAGGAACCGGGACCCCCCCCCTATGTGCTGATGGTGATCAACGGGGTGGTTTTAGTGAGGTAAAAATCCCACACTCCCGACCTCCGTCCCCAGAGGTCGTGTGCCTATTGAAGGTTTCCCCCCGAAAACAAAAAAAAAGGTTAAGGTTAAGACGCTTGCCGAGTCCGGTCCGTGGATGGGTGACGATCCATTTTGTACCGAGACCCCTTCGTGACACACAAAGCACGTTGAGCCGTTTGTTTCTCCCGGTTGTCATTGGTATATCTTTGACCGTCGTTACCGGTAGTTTGCCCCGAAAATCTGACAACCAGTCTTGGCAAGGGGTAACATGCATGTTACTGGGTTGATGGACAGTCGCTCCATGTAAACTATTGGTATTCATTTGCATTCGGTAACACTGGAAGCTGAGAAAATTTTCGCTCACATTTTCATCTACTGAAAATGATTCTTATTACATCAACTGAATTATAAAGGTGGGTTCAGCCAAACGAACAAAGCACCAGAAAAAACGCAAGTGTATTATTTTCTTGATAGTCATAGCTTTTAGTTGAATAGACCAACGAGGGAATGCTCGATCTCTGTTTACACAATTAAAATTTGATAAAATGTGCATTCGCTCATCACCATTTTCTTGCCTTTATCCCAATTTATTTGGTCACTCCTTTTACTAGGTTACAGATGTGACCAACGTTTTCACGAAAACAAAAGGCGCGGTCCCGAACTGCCCCTACTTAAAAAAAAACCCATACTTTTCTATTAGTCGTCATCTCGGTACTCACCCTCTTTCTATACATATCATCTTTCATATTCGCTCGTTTGATCTAAACCGAACTTAAGTGCGCATACACGGGTCCACTAGCGCCACTCCTTTAAAAAAATATTATCTCGTGACTGAGAAGGAATTTTGAAAAACGGCTCAATAAGCGACCTCGGTAAGTGTGTCAAGATTTTAAAATGAATGTGGCCACTTTTGTTTAGATCGAATTTTGTTGCTTCGTGTCTCAATATGAAAGATTAAAGAAGGTATTAGAAAATTCTAGACACACTTACCGAGGTCGCTTATTGAGCCGTTTTTCAAAATTCCTTCTCAGTCACGAGATAATATTTTTTTAAAGGAGTTGCGCTAGTGGACCCGTGTAAGCGCTCTTAATACAAACTATACACAATCATTCTCAACAGTAACTGTTCTACTATTTTCAATACTGAAATCCTTTGTTATACAGAATTAAAGCAACAAGTCCACCCCGTATATGGCTGGAAAGTAGCGCCGCCATCAGCCAGTGCACTGGAGAAAAGAAACCGTGCTTTAAAGCAGAAGTTTCAACAGTACGATGCAGAATTAACACCGCTACCCATTGATGAATATCGGTAAGTGTTTTATTTATACAGGGTGTTTGAAAGCTGGGTGCAAAGCCTTAAGGGGGTGATAGTTGACACCATTTTGAGCAATTTGAACCATACATGTCTTAGACGAAGTGGTTTTTTTTTACTGCTATTCCTAGGTTTTTTTTTTAAATAAAGCAAGCTCTGATTATTAATTGCCAATAGTGGCCCAGTTAAAGCTGGTATGTTATTTTTCTTCTTTTTGTAGTTTGTCATGTATCTAATCTAATAAACCAAGTTCCAAACATCTGTGTTATCGAAAAAAAAATACAGGCCACTTTTAAAGTCGTATTGTATGTTTATTTTAATAATACGTAGTTTATAGCACTTAAAAAAAATTATAACATAGCCTCAATCGTTCAAACCTATTTAAAAATAAGCTCGATAGAGTGTAACAAACACTCTAATTCTGATATTTGGCGAGATTTCAGCTTGAGTGATACCTTATAAGAAAGGCCAATAACCGAGCTTATTTGTAAATAGGTTTAACGATAGTTTTTTTTATTATTTTCAATGTGTTCTATGACTTCAAAAATTAGTTTTTGTTTTTATAAAACACAGACTCTTGGAACTTGGTTTATTAGATTAGATACATATCAGAAAATTTCCAACATGAAAAAAATTACATACCAGCTGTAACTGGGGCGCTGTTGGCAATAAACTTACAGAAAATAGGTTAAAGAAAAAAAAAGTTATGGCAGTTAAAATTAAAAACAGACTTCGTCTCAGACATGTATGGCTCCAATTTCTCTAAATAGTGGCAACTATCACCCCCTTAAGGCTTTGCACCCAGCCTCCAAACACCATGTATTTAGCAGTACAGCGGAAATATGAAGTCGTAAGTAAGCCGCGCGAAAAAGTGTCCATTCTGAGAAGAGTGAGCTCCAACAATAATATTGACGTTTCCATGACAATCACACAGGTGCCAAAATGAAACCCAAACGAGACCATCTTTTGACGCGGTAGGGCGAATCTACGATTTGAATATTGGACTCAGGACCAAAAAGTCTTCGTGGACAAAGCCGCAAACTATTCTAGCAAACTCATTTTAGCGACAGCTATCGCCGCATCTTCATAATGTTGTAAAGTACAGCTTAGTTCATTGAATTGCTCATAGATGGCGTTGTGACCTAAAAACAAAATATAGGGCATGCCCATTTATTTTTGGTATTCTGTATTGTATTGTGCTGTTTTAAGTGGTTTTCCCTTTTTAGAGTTAGCTGGAATTCTTTTTCCTCGTAGTCTGTGCACATTTTATTTCTATAAACCATTAAGTAGGTATCCTATAACTTTTCCCCCATACATTGTCCTCAATTTTCGTCCAAAACTCTCACATACAAAACGGAATTCATGGAACTCAATTCGGTTTAAATGAAACCACGTTTATTTCTTGCCTTCCTAGAAATATTAATCAGACTCAAAATGATAATTAGCTACTACGCGACAAGAATTAATTAAGTATTAACATTGTCTGCAAAATTAAAGCAATGACTAAAAAAAAAACTACGGATAAGTCTTATGTAACAATAATTCTATGCAATATTAATTTTCTTATTATTATTTTTACCCTTTTAAGAAAAGCAATAAGTAAACAAAAACCCAGATTTTTATCAATAATTATTATAAAAATAAATTGCCAAAATGATTACAATCTTTTGAAATTGGCCCCGAACTAGGTAAGGTACCTTAGGGTAGGTATCTTGATTACTAATACGGAGCGTTTTCCATTAAGCATTTATTTTTAAAACAAAAATTCTGGAATGTAGGTAAACACTAACAAGAACCCTACCTAAGTAAGCAAGAAAATCCCGAATAGGTATCAAATATTTCAACAAGTATAATACAATTTATAATGTACATTACATTACAATTCATTGTAAGTTGCAAATCTGTATAAGATGTCTACGATCAATAGAAGCAAGATGTATTAACCCTGTCTCTTAGACTAGGATAGCCTGTATTCTAAGAGACAGTATTATTTCCTACTTCAAAAGAATACATTTATATCCACCTACGGTCTATAATGACGTCATACTCACAAACACATAGACACATCTAAATATCCCCAAAGCGTCCCGATTTCAAAAACCTTGTACCACTTCCCCGTCGAAGTAACCTCGTTGTCCCGTAACCTACAATACATGACCTTGAGACCTCGATTCGCGGCCGCGGCCTCGAAACGTGCCCTCGAAACCCGGGAAATGACCTTGACATCTTGTTCCGTGACCTTTTCAGACGAGTTTTGGTACAGATTTCTTTTATTTAGGTTAGAGTTGAAAATAGGTCGGTTGATGAGGGATGTAAGTAGGCAACTACCTACCTATGTTTGTAAGAGGCATGTTGGGGATATTTGAATAAAAAATGCGTCAATGCTTTAATGATGACGTAGGTTTCATTTATTTAAATCTGTTTTTTATTAGATATTGGAACTAATAAGGAAAATGTTGAATTTTATGTAACCCAAAAATACTGAGACCAAAAATCGAACATTTGAGGTAATAGATAACATTAATGTATGTATGTAGCCCCAAAATATAGACATAGTCGTTAAAAGATAAAACTAGGTCAAATCTATTAGAGACGAGATGTGAAACAGTTGACGGTACTTTAATTAAAAATATTTACAGTTTTAATTTTGTGCGTGACTCAAAAAAATTAAGATGTTTCATTGTGTTTACAATTTACAGTTGTATTTTGGAGTTTGTTCTCCGTTCTTAATAGTTACGGCTTAGAATTGGACATCTCACTTTTGGCAAAATCAGAAATCATTTGGCCAATTTCCAGTAGTTACAAACGTTGAAAATGTAATCGCAATGTTTCTGAGCAACAATCTCAATGTCAAAAATTTGTCAAAAATGTAGATAAATTAAAGGTATTTTTGAAACAGATTAGAATGCGATTGTTCTGAAGGGGAAACCACCAGGAGCCCGCGAAATTAAAATTTTCATAACAATGAATGTTATGAAAATCATCAATACAAACCTCAATTTCATATAATCCTATTGAATGGCAATTTAAAAAAATATTAATCAATAGGACTCTATGAACTTAGAGTTTGTATTGATGATTATAATTCTGTAAATACATACTTGTTATGGTCGCGAATCATATTTTGTTCAACATACAACCTGACACTGACCTGCAAATTGCAAAAAAACGTAAGAAATTTTAAATCTCGCGGCCCCCTGGCGTTTCCCCTTTAATATAGGAATTGCCCCTCTGAAAGCGAAGTTATATTTACTGGACAAAGCATCACTTGCATGTAATTAGCTACGTTACTCGCGTTTTCCTTGTCATACCTACAAACTACTGACGTTTAGGGTTCAGGTAATCCAGACATCACCTTTGAAATGCCATTTATTTAACTTCCGTGATTTAAACTATAGGTACTTTACCTGTTTCTTTTTCTAATATCCATCTATACAGTATGTAAAAAAATTAAGCTTTTTATGGATGCCTCCCAAAAGCAAAAGTAAAACCATATCAACCAGATAAACATTCGCAGCGCGACAAAATTTTGCCGTCACATTATCTCGCTTTAAATCGAGATATGACTAAGCCACGGCTCGTGCCAGCCCAAAATTCAACGACAAAATTATATCGCGCATGTCACCCCCGCAGGAAAGTGCCTACCAACTTTCACCTTCTAAGCGTCTCCAAGACTATTGAAAGCCGAAGTGAGCGGCGATATAACCTCAATACGAGATTAGGAAGACATCGCGACCTCCTTTTGACAGAAACTGGATCGACCAAAGAGTTTCTATGCCACTTTCGAACTTAAAACGAATGCATTTTCGCGAATTGAGGACCGAAAGTGAGACGGTGCATTGGAATCTGGGTCTTTATAAATGCATTGCTGATTTTTGAGAGCATCTTGGACATTATTGGTGTCTCAATAGTTTTCTAGTAAGTTTTAGACCTTGACGTAATAAGATTTGGAAGGTTTTTAGGAAAGGGGCTTCGTTGTAACTTTTGTGAAGGACTTTTTTTGTTTTAACGAAAGTGTCAAAAAAAGAAGAAGTTTCTTCCTTTTTCTTTTCTTCTCAAGTTCTATCGGTAGGTACCTACTACGGATCTTGACCTACTTGCTTGTATAGCTCAGACTTTCCGCCTGCATTCCTTTTTTGGTACCTTCTATAAAAGGTGACTTATGACTTTCATAATATACATACCCACTTACTGAATAATTTATTATTTTTCCTCCACCAATACCCATTCAAAGTGTTATGAAAACCTCAGTCTCTACTCAAAAAGTAAAACATTACAGTAAACTGCGATGAAGTACGTCACACCTTCAACCAATGCAACAATGATTCTGACGTCATTTGCGTCACGCAAACGAAATCGAAAGGAAAATGAAATCGAAAGTTTCACTCTCGATTGTCAGCTGTTAATACGTCATTCAGACGTATGCTACGTCTGCACGACATAGAACGCGTCAGACGCTTTCGATAACGTAGATCGCGTCATACACTTTCGCGATCACTCTCGGTTTCGTTTGCTGTGCCAAACTTTCGCGGCATACGTCAGTGTGACGTATGGGAGTAGTAAAAGTGCTTGCGAGAGATTTTTGGCTGTCGAAAGTGGGTTTTCACTTTTGCTTTTTAAATACTTGCACTTTCATTATGTGGGGCAGTTCAGTATATTGGACTGGCTGTATTAATTTTGTAATGTTATTAAAACACTAAAATATTTAGGTCGTGAAAACTTCATGGGTTTAGGTAGGCAGATGCTTTTACCTCATACTTATATCATTCCAATCATGCCTTCCCTTTCTTAACGAACACGATTTTCTTTCTCCCAATATCGAAGTTAGATCTTCATCATAGCTTAGCATAATAGGTATACATATCTTTGCAACAGTTTTGACCGAGTTAGTATCAGCGCAAAGCATTACGTGGCAATTGAAAATCAGCTATAGTTTAATTACCATAATTCTGAAATTCAGATAACAAAATAAAATCACACTGGGGGTCTCTTATTACCGTTTCGTTGATTTTTGTTGGTCTTGAACGTTCTCCAGAATAATTTAAGGTAATTTTACACCGAAACACTTTATTAAGTGAATTGTTTCTTTGAGAAAACCTAGTGTCAGGCGTAATCCAAACAATCACACGCAATTCTCGTATTTTTTTAGAGAACGTTCACATTCTAATATTATTCTCAATCTGTCAAAATAACCTCTAAGTAATTAAATTAACCTTAGTTTTTGACAAGTTTTTACATTGGTTGTCCGTACGAGAACTGATCTTCTGGTCTTAGAAGTGAGAACTAGCTTATAGAAGGGACGAGAAAAAGTTTTACATTAAGCGTCAGTCCCAACTTTAAAATAAAAAATATATTTACTATCTTCTCTTCATTCCAGGGACCAAATAATATCAACCATACAAAAGAACCGAGTGACGGTCATAGTTGGCGCGGCTGGTTGCGGTAAATCAACGCGCGCGCCCGCCGCCATACTGCGTCACTGCGGCGCTAAGACCTTGGCTATAGTGTCGGAACCTAGACGAGTGGCTGCCATGGGGTTGGCTGAAAGAGTTGCCAGTGAGTTGGGGGAAGAGGTGGGTTGATTAAAACTGCAATAATAATAGGACTCCCAACACAAAAAAGAGCTGATGACCTTGAAACGGCTGAACTGATTTTGATAAAACATGTTTAAGAACCACAGCTAGAAAAACTGCTTTCATATAAAAAAACCGCATCCAAATCGGTTCACCCGTTTAAGAACTACGGTGCCACAGACAGACACATAGCGGTCAAACTTGTAACACCCGTCTTTTTGCGTCGTAATAAAATAGCCTCCATGAGTAACTGCATTCTGCGCTCTGCGCATCCTGTGCAGTCAGCCGAGCTGCCAATTTACTGACTGGTTTATATTTTTGCTACAGCATTCACTTAAAACCTCCTTCAAAAAGGACGAGATTCAACTCTTTTCAAATTGAAATAACTGATAACCTGAAAAGGGTCATTGTACCTATGATTATGAACAACTTCAACTATGGGAATATGAGACATGTGGTAAAGTAGAAGACGTTGTGCACTTGTTGACGGAATGTGTCCGCTTTCAGACTGAGATAGAAAAAATAATAATAGATCCACAATTAAATAAAAATAACATAGGATTGTTTTACGAGATTTTGTCTATGCCACTGTCTGACGCTGCTAAAAGTCTGTTTAGATGTGTAAGTCTTTGTTCTAAGTCTACCTAATGAGTTAACGTTTGGTTTAAAAGGTTTATTAGGATTTTTTGTATTGTAGCTGTAATAAGGTACAATGGGACTGTCATGTATTTTAAAAGTCGCTAAATCAAATAAAGGGCAAAAAAACAATACTGAATTCGCGAAAACAATCAGTTGCTCTACACATTTACGTTCGCGAAACTCGCCAAAATGTACGGCAATTTGTTTTTGCGATGTCAGGGTTGCTCTGATCAGCACGCCGGTTGAACGCGTCCCAAAGGGTCATGGCCATCCGGCTTGTCCGAGGATACCGCACGGTCTCCTGCGAGGCGGCGAGCCTCCTTGCCGGATTGCCGCCATGGGATCTGGAGGCAAAAGTCCTCGCGCACATTTGGGAGTGGCGCGAGGAGGCGAAACGCCGGGGCGTAACTCCGCTGCCGCGAGAAATCGCGGCATAGCGGACAGAGCTCCGGCGGGATCTCATGGCGGCATGGAGAGTGCGACTGTCGCAACCCAGCGCTGGGCACGCCACAATTGCGGCGGTAAGTCCCCTCTTTGAGGAGTGGCTTGAGAGGCGCCACGGCGTCCTCACCCTCCGCCTGACGCAGGTCCTCCCGGACATGGCTGTTTCGGGAGGTTCCTGTTTCGGATAAGGCGGTAGGAAACGCCCGGGTGTTGTCATTGTGTGCATTGACCTGAGGACACGGTGGAGCATACGGTGGAGGTCTGCCCGGCTTGGGCAGAGCACCGCCGTGTCCTCGTGGCGGCGATCGGCGGCGGCGATCTGTCGCGTCCGGCCCTGGTTCAGGCCATGGTAAGGAGCGAGAGGGAATGGGAAGCAGTCACCTCCTTCTGCGAAGCAGTAATGCTCGCGAAGGAGGAGGCGGAGCGCGTAAGGGAGAGGCAATCATTGCGCCATCACGCCCCTAGTCGCCGCAGGAGGAGACACCCTGGGCGTCAGGAGTCGATAGCCGACTCCCGGCCACCGTAGGCGCGGGCCTGCGGACGGCGAGCAATGGGCAGCTCGCCGTTGCAATTTTATGGTCGGTGGACTGTAATAATCTATGATTGGCAAATGTCTCTTCTTAAATAGAAGAAAGTAAAGTAAAACACTTTTTTTTTCGGTACGTAAAGTGCTAATTCAAACATAAACTATCTTCAGCCCCAGTATGTTCCTCTTGAAAGCTTTAATGTTACGCTGACTATGTTCAGTTTAAATACTGGCATTCAGCTGCATGCGGTCAGACTAGGCAAATGATGACTGACTATGTTCAATTCAGCCATTAATGCAATCAGATTTAAAGGAATGTTCATCAACGCCATTCTTTTTTTCATTCAGGTAGGAGAATCAATAGGGTATCAAGTGAGGTTGCATTCTAAGCCGCCGAAGCCGCCTGGGGGATCCATACTTTACTGTACGTCTGGAGTTTTATTGCGCAGGCTTCAAACCAATCCAGGTATGTTTGCAAAACAAGCTGCACAATTGACAATATTTCAGAATATACAGGGTGTTTGGAAGCTGGGTGCAAAGCCTTAAGGGGGTGAAAGTTGAAACCATTTTGAGCATTTTGAACCATACATGAGTGAGACAGTCTGTTTTTATTTTTAACTGCTATTACTAAGTTTATTTTCAAATAAACCAAGTTCTGTCAGTTAATTTTCAACAGTGCCCCAGTTAAAGCTGGTATGTTATTTTCCTTCTTTTTGTGGTTTGTCTGATATGTATCTAATTAATAAACCAAGTTCCAAGCATCTGTGTTATGGAAAGTTGACACCATATAAACAATTTTGAGCCATACATGCCTGAGACGAAGTTTTTTATTTTTAACTGCTATGTCTTTACAAACAAAAACCTTGAAATAGCAGTCAAAAATAAAAATGACTTCGTCTAAGAAATGTATGGCTCAAAATGCTCTAAATGTCGTCAACTTTCAACCCGTTAGGCTTTGCACCCAGCTTCCAAACACCCTGTATAAGCCCCTAAAACAAAAATACAATTTCTTGATCTTTCTATCCTGACTTCCAAATATATCTTTACAATACAATTCTTTAATAATCATAATCATTTTTTATTTGTGTAACATAGGTAGTGAATAGGTGGTAGGTGGTTTTGTTAATTACGGAGAAAAATAACAAAAACCGAGAAACGAGCGATGACGCCAGTGATATGGATTATAAGGATAACGTTTTTTTTGTCGACTCTGCCGTAGTAGTAATAATAACGCGTATAACCACCATCATCACCTTTTGTACACAATCTTTAAATTGTACTTCAGTATTTTTTTTCTCGTTTTTCCGTTCTGTATACTTACCTACTCATTGTCAAAGTTTATGTTCTTTGTGAATAAAAATTATTATCATTATTATTATCACCATTGGAATTAACTGACGTCAGTTTGGCGTTGGCATGTATTTAGATTTTACGTCTGTGAAAATTTTAATATGGATATTTAGTCTTATTATTAAATGTAATTTCATTTAGGATATTATTATATTCATCTTGAAAATATGAAATGTTGTCAATTATAAACCTTCCTTCCCGCAACATACAGTTCAATTTCCATTGCAAATCAAGTGGCCATTTCAAGAATTTTTATCATTCTAAAATCAACCTAGGCTAGATATCCGTAACGTTAAAAATAGCAACCAACCCTCTTTTTTCAATGCAACTAAAATGGTTTTATAACCTTTAATAGCCGTTCTAAAATCAACTTTGCATTCCTACAAATAAAATTGAAATTATTTTCAGGTCTCGAAGGCTGTACCCACGTTATAATAGACGAAGCCCATGAACGCGATGTTAATACTGACGTCACTCTATTATTACTAAAGAGGGCGCTAGATATTAATCCTGAACTCAAAGTAGTTGTTATGAGCGCTACTTTGGATACTGGTGTTTTTACAAGGCAAGTTTATCACTAAATAAACGCTGAGGAAACCGTCTGCTGTCTTAAGGGGACTACATGACCTAAACGCAAATTTATAATGCCTAAAAATATATGATCCACTGCAGTAACCAAAATCAGAAAAATATATGATATTCTTCTTGATATATGCTAGTTAGATAGTGTGTTGAAAACATAATACAATTAACTTGATATGATAGAAAAAAATCACGAAGATACCTCTAAAAAAATATTTTAACGATTAAAAACCATACTAATATACATGCAAACATTCAGATTTTTTGTCAGATTATTCTACAAGTAACATACTAACGTAATAGTGTTTTAATTTTTTAGTCCAATGAATAGATTTTTTGTAAATCCATAATTGCTTCATATTTTGCTATAAATTACCTGCGTTGTGTCATCGCGCGTCTCTTTCTTTTCTATGCAATCCGACAGTAACCGCGCTTTAGCTCTTGTAAGCCTCTTAAAGCCAAAAATTCGAAGAAAGTGATATCCACCAACCCCCACTGGGCCCGCGTGGTGGATTACGGCCCACTTCCTGGCACCAAGAGGAGGCCTGTGTCCCAGCAGTGGGCACGTTATAGGCTGATTATGCTGTTATGCAGCAAAATAAAGTTCTTAATATTAAATTTACTACTTGGAATCGGTTCTAAAGTCAGTTCAAAATACAATAACTGGCTCTAAGGTTTGTGTTGGGACTAAACTTAGAAATCGTTTTGTAATGAGGCGGTTAGTGCACAATTTTATTGTAGCCATATAAAATTGCATAGATGTGTTTGTAGCATTAGTTAGCTTTTTACTATCTTAACAAGTGATAAATGTGTATAATCAGGTTTATTTATTTCTTCTACAGCTATTTCGACCCATGTCCAGTTATAGAAGTCCCCGGCAGAACGTTTCCAGTAGAGATTTCATACTTAGAAGATATTCAGGAGAAATTTAGATTAAACATGTCTTATACTGTAGAAGCCTGTAACAAAATAGACGGACGTCCTCAAGTCAAATGTCAAGAGGTAAGCATTGTGGAGAAATTGAACTTATGTATAGTCTACCTGATATTTGCTTTACCACCTTAAGAGCGCATACACGGGTCCACTAGCGCCACTCCTTTAATAAAATATTATCTCGTGACTGAGAAGGAATTTTGAAAAACGGCTCAATAAGCGACCTCGGTCAGTGTGTCAAGATTTTTCTAATACCTTTTATAAACTTTCATATTGAGACACGAAGCAACAAAATTCGATCTAAACAAAAGCGGCCACATTCATTTAGATCTTATTTTGTTGCTTCGTGTCTCAATATGAAAGTTTATAAAAGGTATTAGAAAAATCTTGAGACACTTACCGAGGTCGCTTATTGAGCCGTTTTTCAAAATTCCTTCTCAGTCACGAGATTATACTTTTTTAAAGGAGTGGCGCTAGTGGACCCGTGTGCGCCCTCTTAAGTTGGATGTCACTTGGCCGTCATAAAATGATCTGAAGGCTTAGACAAATGGCATTCGCTTCGTAGCGATTCTATTTCGACAATCGCTATCGCTTTCGCTAATGTATGTATATATACCATACGAATCGAAAACTACCGGTAACGCTTGTCAAAAAGTTCCACTTGTGTACGCATCTCTATGGAAGTAATCTGTCGACGCTATCGATTCATTTCATAGAATCGAATGTTGTTAACATTGTCTAGCTAATTTCTATTCATTAAGCTATGATCACGTGACATTTCGATAGCTTATGTCATACCGATACATTTTTGACTTTTCTATTAGCGTCATCGCTAATCGAATGTTACTTTGTCTAGGCCCTCTCGTCTGTTTTGATTTCAAGACCAGTGTGATTGTTGGATAGTTTCAAACTTAGTGAAGTTTCAATTTTCCGGGGATTGGTGTCAAAAGTGGTAAAAAACCGGCCAAGTGCGAGTCGGACTCGCGCACTAAGGGTTCCGTACCATTATCTACAAAAAAGGCAAAAAAAAAACACGTTTGTTGTATGGGAGCCCCCTTAAATATTTATTTTATTCTGTTTTTTAGTATTTTTTGTTATAGCGGTAACAGAAATACATCATCTGTGAAAATTTCGACTGTCTAACTATCACGGTTCATGAGATACAGCCTGGTGACAGACGAACAGACAGACGGACGGGCGGACAGTGGAGTCTTAGTAATAGGGTCCCGTTTTACCCTTTGGGTACGGAACCCTAAAAATACGAAGTCGACTATACCACATATTTCCAAAAAAGATAGGCAGAGGTACAGCTCTACCTATCCTTTAAATACACATAGTACACCTACATTTTGTCGGTTATAAAGTAAATATAATCATTTTATTTCGGACAACTAAAAAAAACCCTTAAATTGTTCGTAACAGGTTTGTACTTAGAACACTATTAACTTATATTAAAGACGTATTAATGAGAAGACCACCCATCAAATAGACACCACGAGAAATGTAAACTAAGGTATAAGTCTTGTCACCAATTGCCTTATTTTGGCGGAGGAAGTGTCTGCCGCCACAGTCAGGATGCTATTGGCCTCTTATTCTGCTCAGGAGTGAGACCGTTTTTTGCGGATGATGGCATGAAATTCCTCGTTATAATTTCCATGTATAGGCGGCCAACCTTGTCTAGATCAAAGAAAATATTTAAACGAAATGTCGCCCTATTATATGAATTTTAACGCCACTTTATATTTAAACTAGAAAAACATTTCAGAATAAATACTCTAAATTGTGGCGAAAACTGCAGCAAAATCCATTGTGTAGTTTGTATGAACTAAGCGGTCACACAGACACGATAAGCGACTTTATTTTATGCTATACATAGATGATACTATATATAGATTATAGAAGAAGTTTCCGCGACTTCGTCTGCGTGAAAAATCAGCATTCGCATGCGCACCAGCGCTCATTGTGTACGGCGCGGTGCTTGGAAAGTTTCTTACTCGCGTTAACTTCAGTTTGACATTTTGTAATGACTCCATAGATGTTACATCAGAATAGCTCTTCGTAAACCTTACATATTACCATACAAACTTTCATCCCCCATTCCCTATTGTTATTTTACACCCTTAAGGGTGAAATTTTTACAAACTTTGAATGTCATATTTATTTATATCGAATCAAATAGCCTAAGAAATAAGTTTCAAGCTTCTAGCTCTAAAAATGACGATAATTCCATAAAACTTTTCATCCCCCCCTTTCAACATCTTACAACCATTTTTTCGAATTAAAATGTAGCCTATGTCTTTTCTCAGGCTCTAGACTATCTGTGTGCCAAATTTCATTTAAATCGGTTCTGTAGTTTTGGCGTGAAAGCGCGACAGATAGACAGACAGAGTTACTTTCGCATTTGTAATATTATTAGTAAGGATTCGGAAAACAGGATCTACATGTTTTGCCATTTATGGCGTACAAAAGAAATTGGTCATGTTAACCATCTGAATTTAGACAAAAAAAAAAACACCTACTGTCGGTCGCGGAGACATTTGAAAAGCTAATCCATAAAAAAACAAAAATTAACTTTAAAACTAAAAAGAGCCACAGTTTTCAGATCGAAGAAATGACATAACGATAGGAACTAAGTACGATCATTTAAAAATTCAGTTAGGCTATAAAAACATTTGCTATCAGGTATTTTATTAGATGTAGATTTAATGTTTTTCATCTATTTTTAAATAAGTATGATTTTCAATACTTTTCTGTCTTTAATAATGTCCAAATATGTTCCAGGTAGCCGAGGTAATAAAAGCTATAGATAAAACGGAAAAAGAAGGCGCCATACTAGTTTTCCTCCCGGGATGGTCTGACATCAAACTGACGAAGCAACTTCTAGATGAACACTATGGGCAATCCGTTATGCATATGATTTTGCCTGTACATTCTAGGTACGTGATGAGGAAGTTTACATTCTAGGTACGTGATGAGGAAGTTTACATTCTAGGAGCGTGATGAGGAAGTTTACATTCTAGGTACGTGATAAGGAAGTTTACATTCTAGGTACGTGATGAGGAAGTTTAGGTGTCTACAGATTTTCTCGATTATTTTACAATCGTTATAGTCGTTCGTTGATCGTTCATGCTCACTTAAATGTCTCACTGTTGGTGGCGCGTGTGTTGGATCATTCAGTTCCCTACAAGATGGTTGAGCTGGATGGTGCTGATCCACGCGTCATGTTCGTGAACGGGCGCCGTCAGTTGAGACTGGTCATCTCTTAACTGCCACGGCTTATTTTTATTTCTTTTTTAATATAGTTTTTTTTTTTTACTTTTTCTCACATATAGAAGCAACAAGAATAATGTACCAAGGATTTTATAATATCTTGATTTAAAAAGAGTGTCTTTGGAGTTTCTTGCCCGTTCTTCTCCATAGAGATCTACGTTTTGGAATGGGCAACTAGCTTCAACTTTCTGTCTAACTGACCAACTCTTTGACAATTCAAAAGTGCCTGTAAATGGTTTAATTGAAATAAATTGTTTGAGTTTGAGTTCAATGTACTGTGTTTTGACGGTCAATAAGATCTGTCAACTTGTTACAGGTTTGCTCGATTTTATCCATCCATCGTTACTGTTGCCTGTTAACGATTCATAAAAATGGAGCATGACTGTTTGATTTATCGGTCGATATAAAAGACCTACTGTTGTGATCGGCAAAACATAGAATGTCGGTCGACAGTTGCTAATACATTTACTTGATTTTGTTTGAGCAAACGTGTCGAGCGTCAAAATTCAACTCAGACTTGCCCTAAGGAAAATCGGATGCTGTGCTGTGTAACTTAAGAGAAGCTAAAGACCAGCAGTGTTGATTTTTTGATGAAACCATTGATATCTGGAAGCTTATTCGATTATCTAATTATAAATCTCATATCTTCGATTGGATGTTGTAATTTTGTACATCAATTACGACAGCTATGATTGGATTTTTAATTCACTATGTGTGAAATATTTTAATCTGTTTTACATAGGCTTGTCACTTGTCATACATTTTGCCGTTGTTTCCCCTATTTTAAATCTATTAAACCTGTAGCGGTATCTATACCACCACATACGAGCTACACGTCATACTGACGTCACGCAAATCCTGCATCGCGCAAGCAGAGTTTACCGCGCGACTAGCATATATACAACGTCCCGACATCAACCGTCGGGCAGTTGCCCACCAGACACAACACCCGTCTGGTCGGATGATCCTCCCTTTTCTATAGAGTATGAGTGAACTTTACACCCTGTTCCTCATACTTCTGTAAACCTACAAAAATATCACTGTGACAACGATTTAACAAATCAAATTTCAAAGTTACGGCTGTGTAAAATCTGTCAAATATTTCTTGTAAATAAAAATTCTAACCATAACAATAGAATTGACAGCTCATTACTGCATCTGTATTTCAGTGCGAGGGGTCTGCAGGCAATAGATTGTTACTCACTTAAGGCTCGGTACAGACCAGTAGCGAAGGGTCAATTTTTGTAAGAGATAAGCCGGACTACATATCTTTAATGCGATTATATTATTTGTCTATAGAAAACTGACTGCCATTTTTCAAAGGGAAGCCGGTAGGAATTGAGTTGTATGGAACCTTCGCCACTGGTACAAACTATCCCATTGGTTACAAAGCAACTATCCCAGAAACCCAAAAAAAAACTTCCTGACTCAGTCACTGACTCATCAACGCCCAGCACAAACGTAAAAAGCTAAGTTTTCGCACAGAAGTTCCCTTTATGATGTAGAGATGGAATAAATTCTTTTTTTTTTCGAAATTCTCATGTTATATGGGGGAATATACGGCGGATAGAGTCATTAAAAAATCTAGTGCTAGTAAATTAGAAATTCAACTTGATTTAACGATACTATAATATTAACGAAATTCGGACAGAAGCATTTGTTTTGATATAGAATATTTTTTACTTGCTGTTGACATTTTAATTTAATATTGTTTGCTGAATTCACTTAAAATTAATGATATTGACTTGAAATTAATTATTAACAATCATAACTATTCATATTTGCACGCCATAGGATGTGGCAAACATGTCTGAACCTGTATTTTATTCATTATGTTATCTGGCATGCACATTTTTTTATTATTGTATGTGTTACACATGTTTATGCAAATAAATATAATAGGTCTTTACCTATGAAATTGCCGTTTTGTATGAAAAAATTTAAACGAATTTTTTTCATGATTTTTTTATTTGTATTAATCGAAGTAATCACCCATGCAATCAATGCATCTTTGCCATCGCAGTGGCAGTTTATTGATGCCCTTCTTAAAGAAATCAGCTGGACGGGAGGCAACAAATTCTTCAAAGGCATTTTGTACTGCCTCTCGGGTATTAAATTTTTTTCCCGCCAAGAAGTTATCCAAAGTCTGGAAAAAGTAGTAGTCTGTAGGCGCAAGGTCTGGTGAGTAGGGCGGATGACGGAGAGCTTCCAACCCCAGTTCTTGCAACTTGGAGACCGTCTGCTGTGCAGTATGAGGTCGCGCGTTGTCGTGCAGGAGCAGCGGAGACGAGCGATTGACCAATGCTGGTTGGAGATGCGCCAGCTTCTCCATCATTGTGTTCTCAGTTCTTCACAGTACACATCTGCAGTAATGCTCACCCCGTTTGGTAAGAAGCTGTGATGAATCACACCGGCGCTAGACCACCAAACAGTGACCATCACTTTTCTAGGGGTAAGTTTTCGTTTAGGGCATTGTTTAGGTGCTGAACCAGGATCCAACCAACTTGCTGAGCGCTTACGGTTATCAAACAGAATCCATTTTTCATCGCAGGTAACAATGCGGTTCAAAATTCCTTCATTTGTGTGTCTGTTGAGCAGTGCAAGGCACGTCTCGACGCGTACTTCGCGCTGGCGATCATTGAGTTCGTGGGGCACCCATTTGTCAAGCTTTTTTACCTTGCCAATTTGACGCAAATGGACCAATATTGTTTTGACGCTAACGTCGAAAGCTGCTGCTAATTCAGCCGTAGATTGTGTATCATCAGCTTCCACAATCGCCTTTAATTCGTCATTGTCGACCAAAGTCTTCGGACGACCGCGAGGTTCATTTTTCAGGTCGAAATTTCCAGAACGGAAGCGAGCAAACCAATAACAGGTGGTGCGTTGGTTTGTAGTGTTAGCTCCGTAAACGTCGTTGATGTTGCGTGCCGCTTGTGCCGCGTTGCTGCCACGACGGTACTCATATTCCATAATTACTCGAATTTTTAACGTATCCATGATGACGAAAAAGATTGAAATGCGATGAAAATGTAACACTAATCAATAAAGAAATGACTACTTTTAGAGAAAAAAATCCATGTTTTTAAAATAAAATTAATTTGAAATTAGAATTCTTAGCCAAACAAAAATTATTTTGATTTGAAATGGCCAGTACTGCAGAACGGCAATTTCATAGGTAAAGACCTAATATCTTATCTTATCTTTGCATACATCTGAAATATTATGTAATTTTTTAAAAGATTACCTAACCTTCTAATTTATCATCTCTCAATTTTTTTTCAGATTATCAACAGCAGACCAAGCCAAAATGTTCTCGACCCCATCTCGAGGCATTCGCAAAATAGTATTAGCTACTAACGTAGCAGAAACATCTATTACTATACCCGATGTTGTCCACGTAATAGATAGCGGAGCACATAAGGAGAACCGAATCAAAGATGGCACTGGTATGTATACTATATTGATATTAGCCTTGTTTAGCAGTGTGATAGGTTATTTTATTATTATCAAAAATCCAGCATAACCAAAAATAGCGAAGTCTTTATTAATGCAACAGCAGAGAGTACTTCGTCGATCTACACTTTTATTTTATAATAATATAGCCTTTTATTCAGATCCATGTTACAATTATATGACAAAATACATAGAAAACTTAAATTTAATGTAAACCTTAATTGAGCTCTTATTTGAGTTTTACTAATTTTCTGTAGATGTGTTTGCCAGTCGACAAAGGCCTCCTCCAACCTCTTCCACTCATGTCTTTCTTGAGCCACTTTGTTCCATGTGACGCTCGCCACTTGTCTTAAGTCGTCATCCCATCTTTTTTGTGGTCTACCTCTTTTCCGTTTACCTTCTCTAGGATACCATCGTGTCACAATTTTGCTCCTCTTTCTTTTGTCTTGTCTTTATTCTTTTTTGTCTGTTCCTGCCCATCGCCATTTAAGCCTTCTAATTATCTAAATAAGACATTTTTATTTAATTTAAATATGGCATTATTTTTTAAGTACCTTGATCCGTAGACAGTTTTGATGTATATAGTTCGTACTGATACGAAAGAAGAATAGTAGTTATTTCTATAGCCGTAGTTTTTGACTATAGCTTGACCGATACCGCTGTACCGCGCCTTAGGTATGCGCGGCGAGGCGGGGGGCGGAGGGTGGTGCCGGGGTCGCGGATTGTTCGAAAGAGTTACCGTGGCCCTGGCGCACAGGCAACTGAAGGAACACGGGTGGGTTTTAGTCAGTAAGAGTCTGACACGCCCTTCCGCTCCGCCCAGAGCGGGAGAGGTCATTTGATGATTACCCACCCACAAAAAAAAAAAAGGGGGCCGTGACCGTTGCCGAATGAGCGGTGCACTGCCCGTACGCGAGCCGCGCGCATACCTAGGGCATGGTACAGTGGTATCGGTCAAGCTATAACACGGTAGTTGAATTTGCATTTAGTAAAGTCAGCATATTATGATAATGTTCTACTTACTGCTTGCATAATTCTACGTTGGTCTAGTGGCCGCAAGCCCTGCTACTGAGCATGAGGCCCTGGCTTCGATTCCCAAGCCGGGAAAAGTCATATTGTAGTTTCTCATTAGGAATTTCTCAATAGCAGCCCAGAGTCTGGATTTGTGCCCGGTTGATGGCAATAAGCTCGCCCCCTGTTACATGGGACTTAAACTTAACTGGCGAAATGTGGGTACACCTCTGCAGAGTAAACAGGCGTGATGTTCTGTTTTTGTTGTTATGTTCTCACAATTACAGGCACAGCAAGTCTAGAAACGGTTTGGGTGTCCCAGGCTAGTGCTAAGCAGAGAACGGGTCGAGCGGGGCGCGTCCAACCAGGTACAGTACAATACAACTATCTTCTTAGTGTCCCTCGGAAAACATCGCATTTCCGAATAAAAACGAATGTCCATCAATTATTAGATTTATCGTGTATGATAATTTGAATTCAGAACTAAGTACTTTATTGTGTTGTTACGTCAAAACAAAACAAGATCAAAGTACTTAGTTCTGAATTCAAATTATTATACACGAAAGTGAAAAGAAATTGGACAGAAGTGATCTGCATAAAAGAGTACTGCAGACATTCAAGCTATCAAATAATACACTCATCGTAGGAACATCCAACGAAAACTTTTGCCAATGATTCAGTACATTATTCTAGATCCCCAGAGTAAAAAAAAAGAAATCACATTTATTTATCACATACTACAAGCACACACCACAGCATATACAATTAGTAAAAAAGAAAAATAAAACAAATAAAAAGTGTAAAGTGCGTTGTGAGAAATTAGCAGGAAAGTGTGATTCGCGATACACGTGTGTGTGTATTTACAAGGCAGATGTGAGTAGAAACGTCGGGAGGGGATGCCCTAGGAAGACATGTAGTGACCTTATTGGTGATGTTCTTCAGAAAGATCAGGTGCATAGTACTCACAACCGGCGTGCGTGTATGACCAGATGTATGAACGTAAACGAGGCAAAAGGAGTATGTTAGGATCGTAGCAGGTGGCGTTCTTTATTTCTGCCTACCCCCATGGGAAGAAGGCGTGAGTTTATGTATGTGTGCCTCGCGACTGCGCCAAATAGGTCCAATGCAGCAAAAAAAAAAAAAAAATTGGAGTTGAATTGTCTCTTCGTTTGAAATAAATGGATCGTGTAGGTATTGTAGTTTTGTAGGAAGCAGCTGATTTTTCCGTGACTAACCAGTGCATAAAATATATAAAATAAATCTGGTCTTTATAAATTTTATGGACTGTATGTCACAAATAAATAAAAAAGAAAAACTCATCAGAATATTGCTGTTATACATAATTGATAATAAAATATATACTTATAGAAATATTTTTATTGATTGCTTTCAGGTCACTGCTATAGAATGTATACCAGAGAGAAAGAAGCTGAATTCGTCCCGCATACAACGCCCGAAATATTGAGGTAAATATAAGAATAACAGTACCTAATATTTATTTGCAAGAATACGAGGACAATAAGTTGACAAAAAGATATAGTAAGTTTCCGTCACATTCTCGTACATTCGTCGTTTTTCATTATTTTCGTTTCGTTTCTGCTTAGCATGACGCTGTCTATTTCTTCGAAGAATAGACACGGCTATTTCCATACAAAGTAACATTTCGTTTCTCCATTTTTGACATCGCACCGTAAAAATCCTTCTTAAATCTGTCATTTTGTCTTACGTTTGTACCGATCGTTATCTAGGTCCTTTTTAATGTAGACTATTTCAGAAAACGTATTTGTTTTTACGTTTCGTCCACCACGACACCTTTTCATTGTTCTCACTCACTTCACACTTTGGCCGCTGCCGGGCGGTACCGTCCACCGAGGGGGCGCCACCGTCAGCGCCGCACCCCGGCCGGTTGGAGCCTCACGCCGCCCGCGTTAGGTGGCCTTAGCAGATCAATAAACACATAACTCCTTACTAATAAACGTTGTATAGCGTCTGTGTAGTTACACAGCGATTGCTCTCTTTCATAACATAAACATACATAACATCACGCCTGTATTCCCCGAAGGGTTACGCAGAGGTGTACCTATAGCACACCCACATTTCGCCAGTTATGTTTAAGTCCCATGTAGTAGGGGCGACCCTATTGCCATCAACCGGGCACAAATCCAGACTCCGGGCTGCTACCGAGAAATTCCAGATGGAAAAACCCGATAACACTTTTCCCGACCCGGGAATCGAACTCAAGACCTCATGACCTCTCTTTCAGTCGTCAGTAATTTGACGTTCGAAAGAAGAAGACAAAGCGTTGTGTAACTATACAGACGCTATTCAACGTTTATTAGTAAGGAGGTTAGTTAACTTTACTAGAATATCTATTATATAGAACTATTAAAAAAATGTAAACGAGAACAACTACCGAAAAACTGACAGTTTGGCAGGCTTTATGTATGTTAGTGTGCTTACAGATTTTGAATAAGGAAATAAATAATAAGCTCCCTTTGCCTACACCTTCAGGGAATACAGGCATTGTGTTATGTTATAATTTATTCCATAAAAGATTGTATTTTTATGAGTAGTATAATTAATTTTTCAGGATACCCCTCGTTCAAACAGTATTAGAATGCAAGTCCTATGCTCCTGATGAGAAAATAGCGAGCTTCCTATCACAACTGCCTGAGCCACCTAGTGAAAAATCTATCAATTTTGCTGTCACCGACCTTATAGAGTTAGGTAAGTCTACCGATACTTAATCAATAGGTACTATGATAAAACTACATTGTCCTCTGTTCTCTAGAGAATGTAAAGGACAGTACAAGATATGTGTGTGTGTGATGTTTATAGATATCAAAGGGCTTAGAACCTTAGTGGCATAGTCACCCGGCCGCCATTTTGAATTTTTATGTTGCGACGCCCAATGTAACTGAAAGATGTGGGTTTCAATTGTCCTCTACCATATAAGAAACTAAGGTAACACGACAACAACTATGAGAGAGGTCCAAGAGCCCGTTGTTTGATACATAGTTAAAAATGACTAATAGTCAATTTAACATTAGTCACTTGACAATAGTTAAAGTTTAACTACTCTGTCTACGCATGGTAAACTTTCAGAGCAAATTGTATTTTTTTTTAACTATAGTTAGCCTAACCGTGTCAAACAACATACTTTTGTCATTTTTAACAAATTGTTAGTTTAACTAACGCATTTTAACTATTATTATGTTTGACTACTGATCAAACAACGGTCCCTAAGGTTGACGGGTAGAAAATGCCTCAGGCATGAAGTCCTCTTGATACAAGTATTTTTTTTTACTTGTGCATAAAGATTTAATAAATAAATATACACCAGTTAGCAATAAAGTTTTATTATTATTTGGTTGCGACGCGCTGCGACATTGCACTACAATCAAAATGGCGATGGGTGACTATGCCAGCTTCTATCAACAAAAAATCAAACCCTTATCATGAACATTGAGTACCACTATCGACTATGCTCCAATATTCTTATTTCGTTATTACATCTCCTCTTCTTTGTAAAGTACGTACATTTTGGTCATTAAAACGTTGTTACTTAAACCGTGTAGATAATCGCATTTTTATATTTAGTCTTGTAATTGCAGACTTAGTTCAATTTCAACATTTACACACAATCAACACATACATATCTGCCTTACCCTTCCGATGAAAACAGGCGTGATGTAATGTAATGTTTGAACGATTACTTATTGCTTATTTTCTTTCAGCTACAATTTAAATGCTCACTAAAATAATTTTTAGACCCTAAGACTAAGTACCTAATAAAATATGTTAACTTCAAACAAAATAAACCCTCTCTATACCGAGGTGCCTAAAGAACAACGTTTTAATTTCCAAAATAATTATGCACTCATCAGAATAATTGTACGTGTTGTATTTATATTCTTTTTGCCTACCAAAATGGATAAATGCTCACCAAATCTTGTTTAAGTTGTTCACCAAAAATAAGTTTGCTTCAAAATGCAAGGGTGGAATAGGATGCAAGAGCCAGCGAAGCGAGCTCGGGACTTGGGGCACCCCGACTCGGACAGGTTAGGTTAGGAGGGGATGACTTGGTCTGAAAGACCCCGCCATCCCCTTCGTGGTTATTTTTTTTAAACTACCCAGAAGTAGGAAAATAGGTTAATTTCTACAATACTATAAGAAACACAATTTTCGAATTTTTTGGGAGCAAAATAAGTACTTTTCTGGTAGGCGTTTAAACAAGTATTTTCTTTCCACAGGCGCCCTAACACCCAAGGAACAGTTAACCCGTCTCGGCACCCTGCTATCATCGTTAACCCTGCACCCGCGCATCGGTCGCAGTGTGCTACAGTCGGCGGTGCTCGGCAACGTGGTGGCGGCCATCAACATGGCGGCGCACTGTGCGTCTAACACTGAGCTGTTTGTTAACGCCGCTGAGCGACGAGATGGTACGTGACGATCTGCTTCGTGGGGCGTGGAGCCTCCCATGAGGGGCGCGGGGGCTCCATAAATAAACTTTATTTCCTTGGTAGTAGAAAAGGTTAAGCCTAGATTCCAAAACCCGAACTTCTCATGTTTCTTAGGTGCTGTAAAATGAACTTCGGATTTCCTCTGTATGCTCTTAATTCTTCATTATCTGCTTCTGTCGACAAAGTAACTTCTTTTACGGGTCAAAAGAAAAGTGTTACGTTCGTTGTGCAAAATTATTCGATCTCCCTATGCTCGCTATTACAGTACGCATTATCATAATTCTTGAGTTTTTCTGCATAACTCGACAAAGTAGGTAACTCCTTTTCCTGTTTGATTGATCAAAATAAATTCTAACCTAAATATGTTAAAAAAAAATCAGCGAAATCTATTTATCTATTTTTTCTTCTTTTTTGGTCAGCGAAATTGTGCAAAATTTTGCTCGATTTCAATCGCTATTACATTCTTAAGATTTTTTATTTGCATAAGTCGACTAAATAACTTGGGAGCGCAGTGATTTTAAAATAAATTTAGGGAGGCGTGTATGTTAAAAGGTGTCGAACATCTAGATCCCCTCGTATCGAAAAGTTCTAAACGCAAATTCCTACTGGTAGTGCTGAGTCTACCTACTGGTAGTTGAAACTTTCTTCCAACTGCTTAATAATCACATCATTAGAATTCATCTATACTCGCTACTATTACGCACATCACTATGGCACTATAAAAAAATATTTATGAGTTTATGACACGTAAACACTTTATACGTACTATCGAGGAAAGGCATAACTGAGCACCGTAAGGACTATTTTTGCTTGCAGCGCTCGGCCGCTATAGAAATCTCATCAACCAATAGCATCGCAGTATCAGATTTTTGATAAGGCCCTTGTTTTTGTAAATGAAAAAAACAGTAAAAACCGGTTGGGGTGGTGCGTTTTTTTTTTTCAATGGTTAAATATCAATGGGAACCTTCGTTCGGTCTTAGTTCGAGCACGGTTGGGACAAGGTTTTTTTTTTGATAAGTATAAAATTAGCATCTCAGTTGAGTAGATTTCTCACAATTAATCTCGCAATTATTAGCAGTTTTTGGATGAGAGGCGGAAAATTTCCATAAAAAATTAAAAGCGCAAAAGTCGATAACCACCGGTCATATTGGTTTGTTTTATATTAAATTTTATTATTTATTCTATATTTATTAATTAAATTAAGTTAAAACACCAATTTCTAAGTCAAACAAATATCAACATTGCCTACCTTAAAATAAAGTCTAAAATAAATAACCTGAGATGCGCACCTTTTTCCCCTATAGATACGCTCTCGAACTAATGAAAGTTTTTTATTGTCAACTTTATTGCAACTGTAGCAAGGTCGATATTTGTTTGGCAGTGACGACCACGCTGCGTTCGATTTCGCCAGATGTTCCCCGGCTCTAAATGGCTAAGTAGAGAGGCTAGAAAACTAGGTATTCCAAAAAAAAAACAATAATCACAAAACAATTTTTATATTAATTCAGCTATAAACAAGGGGAAAGTGGTATGGAAAATTATTAATAACTAGCTTTTGCCCGCGATTTCGTCCGCGTGAAATCTCTTGTTCCTTCGAATCGCGCGCCTGCGCTGTTACTTCGCTTTCACTTAGCGTTTTTTCCAACTTTTTTACTTTTTGCTCGGCTCATAAGGGTAATGATAAAATCAACCTTGATTATGAAACTATTTAGTTGGATAAGAATTAAAATAATTATGATACGAATATCATCATCTTTTGATTCTACCAGTGTTTTGATTTACTAATTTGAACAAAAAACGGTTATTGTGACGTAACTATAATAATTAGACATATAGCCTCGTGGACATTTTTGTGGGTAATAATGAGTATTATAACCAAGTAATACATTATTTTATGTCTCATCAATAGTTTTCGCAACACACGCCAAATAATGACCTTTATGCGCAAATTTTTGATACCTTGGGTTATATTATTGCAAGTTTCATAGAGATCTCTATTTTTTTAATGAATAAGATACGCCCACGTTACTCGCTGATAATGTAGCTATCCATTGCTGAAAGAATTTTTCAAATCGGTCCAGTAGTTTTTAAGTTTATCCGTTACATACAAAAATACAAATCTTTCCTCTTTATAATATTATAAGTAATAAGTATAAGTATAGACATATTAATATTATATATTATTAGTTTAGATTATAATCCTGCAAGGGTTTCGTTTTTTCATGAACCCTAAAAATGACAGTGTCGAATAAATGTAAATAATACTAGGGTATTATTTCAACGACAAGGCGAAGCTGGATATAAACAAACATCGAACCTACAAAATAATGTCGCCTTGTTCCTTAAAAATAAAAATAGGGGCATTTCTTAATTAGTGAAGCTAAGAAGATGTGAACCCGAGAAATTAGTTGAAACAAAGTGTAAAGTATAAAAACATTAAAATTAAAAACTTTCTCATCTTGTTCCTTTTGTTCTATTCCTAGTGGTCGAAAAAGGGTCGGACATCTGTGATCAACTGATCATTGTTTAAGGGCCTAAGAAAACACGAACATCAAAAAAACAAAAACGACAAAAATATTATTTTGTATTTTCGTTTCATTGGTCGATGCAAAAGGGGGCGTTAAACAGATGTGGTCATCGTGTTCACTGGATTTTGTTTTCGAACTGCTTAGTTATGCCTTTCCTCGATAGTACATCTGTGCGCTCTAATTATTAATCTTAGTTTTAGATATTGTTTCTCAGTAAGCGAATTATGTATGCAATGCTTTAACCGAAATAAAATTGTTCTTAAACCTAAAAATACAAAAAAGTTGTGGTCTAGTAGTATGATAGGTTTTATGAGTAAGTTTCAATATTGTTTTTAATCTACGTCATCTATGTTGATGATATATATTCATATTCACATAGCAAGAAGTGATACTCGAATTTGTGTGGGCTACAAACCACAACTAAAAAGTGAAAAAAAAAACAAATAAAAAGTTATTTTTATTCTCTTGTTTAAATAATTGTTTGTTACAGAAATCCGTGAAATAAAACGCAAGTACAGTGTCACATCGGACTACGCCGCGCTTTATTGGATACAGGCTGAGTTCGACAGATTATCACAAGAAGGCCGGACTGCTTCTGATAGATACTGCGAAAAACATGGCTTGAGGGGGGACCGACTTGGATTGATTCGATGTAAGTATCTATTATGAGATTCATTCATTTTATTCGTAACAAAAATTGAAAAGAGTATGCTTTGATGGCTTGGTCATGTTGAGAGGATGAATGAAAGGCGACAAAAAAATGAACACACACACCCACTACACATACAGACACACACACACACACACAGACACATACACACACACACTACACATACACACACTACACATACACATACACACACTACACATACACACACACACACTACACATACACTACACATTTCAACTTTGTGATAAAACACATATTTGTTTATATGTTTGGAAACTGAATTTCGAATACAGGATAGGTGGCTTGAGAGAATTGAGAAGATGAATGAAAGGCGAATAAAAATAGTTATTTACAAGGCAGTTGTGAGTGGAAACGCCGGGAGGGGACGCTCTAGTAGGACATATAGCGATCTTATTGGTGATGTTCTTCAGAAAAGTCAGGTGCGTAGTACACACAACCGGCGTGCGTGTATGACCAGATGTATGAACGTAAACGAGGCAAAAGCAGTATGTAAGGATCGTAGCAGGTGGCGTTCTGTAGTTTCTACCTACCCCCATGAGAAGAAGGCGTGAGTTTATGTATGTATGTATTCAGGGTAGGATCATATCGGAAGGGGGAGGGGGTTCGTGACTAAGTAATAACAGCCGCACGGGTCGATAGAAGGTTAAGCTACGCTTGCCAAGATCGATCTGTAGATGGGTGACCAACCAGTTCATGCCTTGCTTCAGAAAGGACGTTAAGCCGTTGGGCTTTTATCGTAGATCTTTGACAGTCGTTATGGGTAGTTACACGCCCGATAGACTGACAACGAGTCTTACTGAGGGTAACGTGTTACCCAGTAACTGGGTTGTGGAGGTCAGATAGGGAGTCTCTACATGTAAAGTACTGGTATTCAGCTGCAACCAGTTAGACTGGAAGTCGACCCCAACAAAGTTGGGAACAGGGGAACTACTCCGTATCACTTTCGGACATAACATTAGTCCGGGGCCCGATCTAAAAATTAATGACAACACGATTTGACAGTGTTGTCCTTACTCCCGAAGTGATTTTGCCCGACCGAAAAAGTTAATTAATAGGGAGTAGTATTCATTCACAGTATCGAATTACTTAGGATGGGTCCGTATCGTCGTTAACGGACTTAAAGAGTGGGTCCCCAGTTTCGGACGTAACATTAGTCCGGGGCCCGATCTAAAAATTTATGACAAAACGATTGGACAGCTGTCCTTACTACCGATGTGTTTTTGCCCGTATGAAAAAGTTAATTCATCGGGAGTAGCGTTCACTTCTAATTATCGAACTTCTTTCGGACGGGCCCGTACCTTCGTAGGCGGACTTAGAGAAAGAGGCCCCCAGGCTAAGAATATGATGATCAACCTGTTTATTATGGTGTACATAATAAAGAGTATTCTATCCTACTCGTATTGTGTTTACTTTTGTGCGATAATATGGCGGCACATCGATTTTTTTTTAGGATAGATTTGGCTTTTGTACAGCGTCATCTCTGTCTCTCGTAACTGTGTCTGTTCTAAAAGCCGATGTGTCGGTATAGTCGCGGATACTGTTATTATAAATATATTTTCTAGAATAAGAGCTCTAGTCGTGTAGACTGACTTCAGTTGAAGCTTGATATTAATGACATCAAAAATGCCACTTGCTTGTTTTATCTTTTGTCCGTATTTAATTAGTTTTTTCCGCCATCTTAAATTATTGTCATAGATCGGTTCAGAAACGTACAGATAGATAGTTTTATCTCTGAATCGAGATTGTCACTCCTTTGGCAACTTTCTATATTTCTGACCTTAATTTTTACTTTACAATTATTCATAGTCGTCTCCTCTCCTTAAATAAACCTCCACTTTACTGTAGTATTTTTTATTATATCTGATGAAGTTAAACTTGACTAACCGCCATTTCTACCACCAGCTCTCGCCTAGCGTCTAATCTTGCGAATCAGATCCCAAAATGCTCCGCAGGTTTTGGAAAACTGAATTTTAACCCGACAACAGACGATATCTAACTCTTCCTCCACCAGCTCTCTCGTAATTCCGCTTCGAACAGCTCCTCAAGTCCAGCATGATAGCGCGCACAACTGAGGCTGAGGAGCTGAGCCGGTTCTCTGAAATTGACGAGCTGACGTGTGGAGTATTGATATCTGTCCTTGATGCCTTACTCACTACAATTAAACTGAAATAGTGTATTTTTACGCTCGTATAGTTTACGCTTGTGTCTTTTCGCTGAAGTGTCTTTTTTCGCACAGGTGTCTATTGCGGTATCTTTTCGCGAATGTGTGTTATGGCCCAAGTGTATTTACACACAAATGACTGTTTGTGCAAGTATAATGTATCCGAAAATTCAATTTTAGCACGATTACAAACTATATCTAACTTTTCTTCCACCAGCGCTCTCGTACCTCCACTTGGAACAGCTCCTCAAGTCCAGCATGATAGCGCGCACAACTGAGGCTGAGGAACTGAGCCGGTTCTCTGACATTGACGAGCTGACGTGTGGAGTATTGATGTCGGGCGCTGATGCCTTGCTAACTACGAGGAAGGTAGTCAAGACTAAGGGAAAGCTGAAGACGGCTGTTGATGTTGTGACTAGGTAAGGATTAAGCAATTATTCAAGCTTTAAATCTTCAAAAAAAAAATAGTACCCTTATTTGGTAGTACAGTCGGAATGACAATCACTTTTATTTGGCATTTATTTGTTCGTACCCCAAATAATTCCCATTTTGATGTCCTTAACATATTAATGTACTCTCTAATATAACAAATGGCGCCTCAAATAATTCCCACTTTGCCGTCCTAAAATACTAAATAGCCAAATAACTCGCCGCTCACCGGCCGCTCCCGCGGCACCGCTCGCTTCGCTCACTCGGCCTTAGCGCTGTTGGTCACAGTTCTAACCTAACCTTACTCATTTATTCAGGGCTGCGACCTACTTTGAGAAAGGCGAAAAAGTCAAGAAGAAGAACATTTATTAAAATAAGCGTACAACATTCCATCATTCACACAATCCATCCGTCTTGTCTTTGGCCTTCCTCTCCATCCATCAACATTTATATTTATCACTCTTTTAGTCACCTGCTTTTCCTCCCTCCTCATCACATGCCCATACCAAGCTAAACGAATTCCTTTCAAATTGTCTGTCAAAAAAAGCGTACATCTTTAAAAGCACAAAAAGTTTTTAGACGCACATTTATTTAAGCTAACATCATTAGAAGGTCCATAAGTTTTTAAAGGGGCAATTCAATATTTCCCCTTTTATTTTGTTAATTTAACAATATCCATTTCCTTTATAAAGCCGCGTGCGCACTGACGATCGCATCAGCATAACTACGACGTTGCTTGTAAAATGCCTGATTTATTTGTTTAGTAGAACTTTTAATTTGTTCATTATTAAGTATCATATAAACCTTAAAAGTTCATCCGTATTTTTGAATGTTTCAAACGTAGGTATTAGCGATAAAATCTTAAGAATTCATTAATTAAATACATAGGTCGTTCTCAATACTTATTCAATTCAATAAATCTTATCTTCGCATGTCCCGTGCCGTGTTTAGTTTATCTATAACCGGGTGTAAAAAGAATCGTAAGGAAGCCGAGAGTCACAAGGCATTTTTAACCGTTAAAAAAGGAGGAGGTTATGCATTGGTAGAGATTTTTTCTGTTAGATGATCTTTTTGTTTTTTTCTTGACCATTCCTGGCCATCATCTGGTTGCTAAAATATTGAAAGAAAAGTCCCAACTTTTTTATGAAAGCAAGATTTAAATGTTACCCCTGTACCGATCGATGCACCCGTATGCACACTGTTCACTACGGCTCTTTCTCTTCAGGGGGATGCGCTAAGGTAGCCCGCAAAATTAAAATTTTCTTACGGTTTTTTGCAATTTGTAGGTCAGTGTCTGGTTGTATGTTGATTAAAATATGGTTCGCGTCCGTAACAAATATGGCTTTACAGAATTGTAATCATTAGAATCAGCATTAAAACTCCTTAAGTTAGAATTGGCCTCAAATGTCATGATTTCATGAAATAGTCATTCAATAGGGTAATATGAATTAAGAGAGTTGTATTGATGATTTTAATGATTATAATTCTATAAATAAATATTTCTTACGGCCGCGAATTATATTTAGATCAACATACAACCTGATAACCTGCAAATTGCAAAAAACGTGTGAAAATTTGAATTTCGCGGGTTACCCTGACGCTTCTACCTTAAGGTCTACCCTTGTCAGTGTTCAAAATTATTTACTTAAAAAAATTGTCCACAGCACTGGTGACCGAGCCCACATAGGCACGGAAAGTGTCAACAAGGACATACTAAAACGTTACAACAAGCCTTCGTTACTTTGTTACTTCGGCGGGCAGCACTCCACTGAGCGCCGCGCGCTGGTTGTGTACAAGACGTGTGAGGTACCGCCGCACACACCACTGCTGTTCTCTATAGGAGACGTTACCAAGGTAAATTTGGTGATAAATACACTGCCAAAATAGTTTTTTTTTTATAAATCGAGTTCTTAAAACACCAATAAAGATAAACTACAGTAAAATACCTAGTGTTGCCATAAATATTGCCACGAAGAAAAAATTTTTTTTTTTATTGCAAATAATATTTATTACTTCTACAGTGTGTTAGTTAAATACATAAATATAAAACAATTTAAAATATAAAAAGCTTATTCGAAGTGGTCTCCATTGGCTGCAATACAGTCCTTTAAACGTTAAGGCCAGTTAACAATAGAAGCACGCACTCTTTCCATGGGAAAATTCTTATGGATCTTATGGATTCTAATCGTATGGATTGTTTTAGGGACTCCAAATTATCATGGCGTTTAGAGCAAGCCATACTCTCTAAAACTGACTATAAATCATAATCCAGCGGATTAAGATCGGGACTAGACGACGCGACGGCCAGACTTCAGCTCTGATGAAGTCCGAAACGTTCACTTCCAACCAAGACTGCGTGGACCGAGCTTTATGGCCCGGCGCCGAGTCTTGTTGGAAGGACCATACTTGGTTATTGAACATGGTGTTGTTAAGGGGCTTAACTACCTTCTCAAGAATGGTATCTTGATACACTTGTGCCGATGTTTTCATACCTTTTTCACAAAAATATGGCTCAGTCACTCCTTCATAGTTAACACCCCACCAAACCATCACTGAAATCGGATAATACCCACGTTGCACTCTGTCGACTAATTGGGAAGCTTCCTTAGCAAAAATACGGTCATTTTGTTTGTTCAAATGTTGCTCAATTGTAAAGATTTTCTCATCCGTAAAGAAAATTTCTTTGTGACCTCCCTTTGCGTACCGCTTCAGTAGTTGTTTCGATTTTACCACCCTATTCTTTTTAAATTATCAGTTAAAAAATGACCAGTGCGTCTCTTATAGGCTGCAAGTCCTAAGTCATCTTTTAAAATACGCGACATGGTTCTAGGTGCTACCTTCATCTCCCGAGATAAAATCTTTTGCTTTCGGACAGGATTTCTTCGAATTCTTTCCCTTACTGCTTTGACCACCTTTTTCGTACGAACACTACGTGGACGGCCAGATCTTTTTCTGTCACAAACAGAGGTCTCATTGTACCTATTAATAGCCCGGTACACAAACATTTGACTAATACCAAGCCATGGAGAGTTTTAAAAATTGCATTTGGCTCCATACCAACTTTGTGTAATGCAATCACAGCGATTCGGTTCTCTTTATCACACCACTCCATTTTAATATTGTACAATGTATTGGCGCCAAAATTAGAAAACTCAATGAACAATCGTATAAAAATGACAGATTCCAAATTCAAATGTAATATCTTTCTTATTAACAGTATTTATGGCCAGACTAAGTAAAGATAAACCAGAGTTAAAAAAAAATATAAGCCAAAAAAAGACTTGTAAAGTTGTAAGCGTTCTAACGTCTATGCTAGACAGAGACAGGACTACTTCCGTCTGACGTCACTGACAAAATAGTTTTTTGTTAGATTTTTCGAAACCTAGAAAAAAAGTAAGTCGCTGAAAAAAAATACTAATATCGCAAAAATGCCAAAGTTGCAAGCCTTCTAAAGTTCTATAATAATAATAATAATGGCTTTTTAAATGCTAAGACCCTCCACAATCGCGAGATATGCAGTCTCAGGGAATATTTCTTAGAAGCCGACGTGAGGATGCATCGAGATGTGGTCACAGTGGACAAGGGCCTCACCCCGCTCTCCTTAGCTAAAGAGAACTGGCGCAAGCCAGTAGTGCTTGACACTAATGATCGCATGGAAATATGGCAGAGTAAGGAGCTTCACGGACGCTTTTTTCGGGCTCTACATGGGCCCGATGTAGACCAACTAGCGTCCGTAGCCTGGCTGCGTTTCGGTGACCTCTTTGGAGAAACCGAAGGTTTTGTCTGTGCAATTATGGACGAAGTTATGATGACAAACAATTACCGGAGATTTATTGTGAAAGGCGGCACGGTTGACATCTGTCGGGCATGCCACCGTCCGGGTGAATCAATCAGACATATTATCTCCGGATGTTCTCGTCTAGCTAACGAAGAGTACTTGCATAGACACAACCTTGTAGCCAGGATTATCCATCAGCAACTTGCTCTGAAATACAGCCTTGTAGAATCGGAAGTGCCGTACTACAGGTATGTGCCCGACCCAGTTCTCGAAAATGGACATATCACATTGTACTGGGATCGATCCATCATCACTGACAGGACTATTGTTGCCAATAAGCCTGATATAGTGATGGTGGATCGATTAGAGCGGCGCGCAATGATTGTTGACATAACGGTCCCGCATGACGGGAACCTCGTGAAAGCCGAGAAAGATAAACAAATCAAGTATCTAGACTTGACTCGCGAGGTTGTCGACATGTGGGATGTGGACTCAGCGATCATTGTGCCGATAGTCGTGACAGCCAATGGCTTAATAGCCAAGAGCCTCGACCAACACCTGAGGAGGCTCTCGTTGGGCAGCTGGATCAAGGGCTTGATTCAGAAAGCGGTACTTCTAGACACGGCTCGCATTGTTAGGAGGTTCCTCTCTCTGGAGCCCTGACCGCCGGTAGCTTGGACTCTGTTCCCGATACCGGTGGGCTACTATTTTTTATATTTTTAAATGTTTTTATATTTTTTATATTCTAATATTTAAAAATATAATTTATATGTAAATATTGAAATAAAGGAAATAATAATAAATAGTTTATTTCAGACCATGGTGTCCATTTTGTTAGTAACAATGTTCTTATAGACTAGTGTTAGTAATACAACAGACAGAGACAACACTATTTTGATCTGACGTCACCAGACAGAAACCATGGTTTAACTATGTTCTTTATGCAAACATAAATTGATTTTCCGCTTCTCTTAGGTTTATTAATTAATGTAATCTACCACATAAACGCAACTGTCTCTACCTACTTAGAAACACAAAACACATTTAACCATCACCGCATAAGAAATAAGAATGACGAAATTATTATAAACGTTGTATTAAGTATGGGATTTTCCCTCTTGGTCCGCTTTACGTAGAGACTGATTTATAGGTATACTACGTCCTTAATTTAGTTTCCAAACATGTAACCAAATATGTGTTTTTACAAAATTAACTTTTATGACTGAATATTTTATGATTTATTCAATAGTACCAGTCATTATAAAATCAACTTAATTTACACTAGTGTAAAGTTGATATGTGTTTAAGTAGAAATAACATCAATTGGAAACAAGGATTTTAAATAAGTATGTTATTGTGGTTTTAAATGTTACGTAGTTTACTGAGGTTTGTTATATTTTTACTTACTTAACACAATCATAACATTCAGTACAAGCCTTGTGGTCAGCAATCCGTTCGGATAGTATACTATGACATAGTATGGTATAGTATGACAGGTTACCTAGATCTTCCTCTAAGAATAATACCACCCGGTATTATTCTTAGAGGACATCGATCGGCGCACAACCTGTTACCATGGATTCAGTATTATGATTCTGGACCAGCGTTGAAAATTTTCAACGGTTTTTTTCTTTTTTTTCAAAACTTTTGGGTGCGTTTACAAACATTTAAACTCACATACACAAACAGCAGAGTAGTCGTGGCCCAGTGGAATCGGCCGCGACTTCAAGATGTAGGTCGTGGGTTCGAACCCAGGCAGGCGCTTTATTTTGTGTAAATAATTTCATCACCACTGCTCTCAAAACGGTGAAGGAAAACATCGTGAGGAAATCGACACATCCTAGAACAAAAAAAGATCGGAGACATGTGACATCCACCAATCCGCACTGGGCCCGCGTGGTAGATTACAGCCCATTCCCTCTCAAGGAGAGGAGGCCTGAATCCCAGCAGTGGGAACATTATAGGCTGATTATGTACACAAACAGCCAGACCCGAAACAACTATGTGCAGGTCATACAAATGTTTGTTCAGTGCGGGAATCAGGATTGCCGAGAGGCATATCGTCAGGATTTGGAGTTCCCATTTTATTGGGATAAACAAGACTGTATAAATAATTACAGGGTTTTTATTATAGTAGGTACTAGTTACACAATATAAAATAACAAAATACCAATGGTAATTATAACAAGATGAAGTAGTAACAAAAACAATCAGTTAATCGAACAGACTTTTTAAGGTCTCAGTTCGTATAGTAGCCAAGCCACCCAACAACAAAGTGTATCAGCAAGCCAATACAGCTATGTGAATATACAGCAGCGCTGTACCAGGTAAACCGACAGTTCGTAGATTTATGCCCCAATATACCACAAAATTGAAGTGTTATTGTACCTGGATTGAACCTCTTAGGTCTTACCTACCCGGTAAGAATTGTGCCAGTCAGAGGAAATCTGAGACTTTCTCTTGAGATGGGACAAGACACTCGGTTCTTGTTGAAGTTTATGCCTAGTATGTACTTCGGTAGTAAATGCTAGTGGAAGAGCACGGGAATCAAAGAACAATGGGCCACTTTGTGTGGATCGTGGGCCCAGTGTTGTAGCACTTTCTTACTTACCTTAAGGCGGTACCCCGACCAAAACCTTGTCAAAGTGCGTTATTCAGAGGCTATTAACTCATTCACTATGGGTAATAAACTACATCTAAAAGCACATTATTAATGTTCGATATCCTATCATCACATTGCACGTTCTTATTTGTTTTTATGTGTTATAAATTCATCTGAAATCTCCTTCTAAAAAAGTGACTAAATTTATTGATTGCATGCATCTCTTGCTAAAGGTGACATTCTATTCATTTGAGGATTACACTAATGGATAGATAATTTAAAAATCTAAATAATACACGTTTTATTTTATTTTAAAACTTCACTTGTCTTTTTTTATTCAAATAATTTCATTATTTTTGTGAATTTTATGATAAATGAGCGTGTGGAGGGAGCGAGACAGAGCGAGACTCAGCGACGGGACAGAGAAGGACCGAACGCTCAAGGTCGTTTGGTCAGGGAAGCGCCTTAAAATGCAGATCCGAATAAGCTTAACATTTTATTCTATGGCAGCATTACTATAATGAATCAAATAAAAAAGTTACAGTGGTTCCTAAATTCCAATAATTATCGTTACAAATAAATACTAATATTATGGTCTATTGATGCATATAATTATGCATTCCGACTGCCAATATGTAGATATAATTATTGTATCTACAATTCTACATGTTGCCAGTCCGAAAAGATTTTTCTCTTTTATACGTCGCCTTGGACTTGAAAAATTGAAATGAATCGAAAATGAATAAGTGGTGTAAAAAATATTCTTTATTTCAGTATTTGCATAGGTTTGTAATAAAAAAAATACCTTTGATTATGAAAATGAAACATCTTTATTTACTAAACTATAACATAACCATGCATAATCAGGCAATTTTATCCCACTGCTGGGTACGGGCCTCTACTCAAAATGAGGCGGTTTTTTTCCCGTTTTCCTCGGCGGCAACAATAGGATGGACCTTAATCTAATTACAATCTAGCCTTATAAATAGACTAATAAGTAATTTAATTATGTCCTAAGCTGTCCAATAGCACACTAATGTGTCCAATAGCACTTTTCTTATTACAAGAAAGTTATAAGGCGAATACACTACGTTCTTGTGTTTGTTTGGCACTTTTGTACTTTACACTATTCACTAACACCAATCACTAACTCGAACGGTTTAGTCTTCTAACTATGTTTGTGTGGTCGAGAAGCTGGATTGCCTCGACGTTCACATGCTGATGAAGTCTCGTTTCGTGAGCTTCTGCAAGTTTCTGGATCACTTTTACGATGAACTCAACTTTAAGGTCCCGGTGGATGAATTTAATGCTACAGGCTCAGCGGCGCGGGCTAGCTCAAGCAAGGGTCCCGGCGGGCCTAGATTAGGGTGTCGCGGCGGGCCTCGGTGGCGAAGACGGAAGGACGGCGGTCTGTTTTTGTATTTTCTAAGAGTACTGGTGGCCTTATTACTCTCCTGGAGGAGTGTTGTGGCGTCGCCGTATGGGATAGTTAAGGTATGCCTCGGGCGGCGAATCCTACTTATGCGGGAGGGAGCGTAGCGGGCGGCCAACGTAATCAGGGGATTGGGATGCATAAAAGCAGAGTCAAAGAAACGCTTTGAAAGGCGTTTCATGAACAATACGAGTGCGTGTTCTGTCCTGCTCAATCATGAGTAGTCCTTTTTTTTGTCACTTTCTAATAGTTCACTTATGCTATCAATAATTCATTAAAACAACGTAAATGTATAAAAATTATGATCGGGCATCATTAGGTTATAATATTAGCATTTGTAACGGTAATTATTTGACTGTTGAGCTTAATCAGATCTTCATTTTAAGATAGGTAAAAAAGTGCTACAGCACAGGGCCCATCTTGCCCGTTCTTCTTTGTAGACATAGGCCAGTACAGTAGAAACAGCAATGTGTTACGACACTCAGGCTATTCCATTTAGATATCAGTGAAGTGACCTGTCGACAGGTATATGCGGCTAAAGATTATCCTTCTTTTGGAAGACTATTATGAAGGTTAATGAGGGTAGCGGCAACAGTTTCCGAAACGTCATAACGAGAGAGGAAGAGACTCTTAAAGTCTGACCAGGTCATGCCTGCATATGGTACTTGGGAAAGCCATACGTTAGCACTGCCCTTTAAGGCTTTAGTTAGGGCAATAATAAGATTATCACCTGGAAGAGGCTTCTCCGATAGGCAAATATCAACGGTTGTACTCCAAGATTGAGCATTGGAATCAGGTAGGTCTGGTTCAAAATCGAACAGAGGCGGCGTAAGGCGTGGGCGACGTGGGCCACCGCCTACAGCCTCGCGGTCCAAGGGGCCGCGCGCCTCGAAGGCCCGCGAACGCAAATATAGATATAATTACTCATCTAGCAATAAATAATAATAAAAAACGGCTAGCAAGTATCTGGCAATACTAACCTACCACATTCGTTTTTAAAAGATCTAGTCTGGCAACAATTGCTGGCGTTGCGGGCGGTGAATGACGCGGGAAATCCTCGCTTCGCCCGCTGGGGATTTCCCATTCTGTTTGCTCCGTCTATGTTCGCGCTTCTAAACACATGCAGTCATGCAATCATGCGACGCCGCATGCACCTAATATTTTAATATATTTCCAACAGATTTCGATGTGAGAATAAATGTTGCGTTTCATTGTTTGAAAAATTAGAAATAAAGAACTTTATAAAAGTGTGTTTTTAAAGAACCGGTTATTTAAAAAAGAAAATTGCTGTTGCATACGTTACGACCCAGTAGGTATCGCACTTTTCTATGAAACAGCAGTTTTTTTTGTTAACTGACAAAAATATTCTACGCTGAGGGTCTAGAATCGTGTGCTGAATTCATGGTTACAGTTTGCGGGTCCATGCCCCTTCTTTTTTTTTTTTGGTGGGAATTCATCAAATGACCTCTCCCGCTCTGGGCGGAGCGGGAGGGCGTGTCAGACTCTTACTGACTTAAACCCACCCGTGTTCCTTCAGTTGTCCCCTGCCACCCTGTTTATTTAGACTTTCGTAGATAAATCACTACAAATAAAAAAATAAAAAATTATACCTCTAGCCTTTTTCCTTCCATTTTTGTCTCGACATCCAATCTAATCAAATTATTTTTTGTACCAACGACTGCCAACTGACCTCCATAACAAAATTAATGCGGAAAACCGATACTCTTAATTCCAACCGGTTGTTACACTATCAGACGAATCCAGTATTTTTAAGAACAGTCGTAGCCTAATTTCAGTCTCAATCTGTCAAAAATGAAGTACCGTATAACTATTTTCTTAATGTCCCTCAAGAATCATCGAATTTCCGAATACAAACTAATGCTAATTTCCATGTCCATCAATTATTACATTTATCGTGTAAAATAATTTGAATTCAGAACTACTTAAGTACTTTATTGTTGTTATGACGTAATAACAATTAAAGTATTTAGTTCTGAATTCAAATTCCGAGCAGACGAGACATTTTTGGCATTTTTATATTTGTTATTTTTGTCGGCACGGTTTGCGCAGTGTTTAAGGCTGCTCTCTCGAAAAAGCTTGAAAAAAGCATGCAGATGAAGCGACTTTTCGTCGGCATTTACAGAGATATTACATATGAAATTTTTTTTTTTGCAATCTTCATGATATAATACGTAATTTGGTTTAGCCATAATTTTTCTATCGGTATCACTAAATAAAATAAAAATACACCAAATCACCTCCAAATTATTGAGATGAAACCATTTTACTCCTTCGTTTTTTATCAAAAGAGTATAAAAAAAATATCTACTGCTTTGCAATACAAAGGAAAATGATTTGGTTTTGTTACTTTTTTAAAATATGTATTATTTTTATTGTAATAAATTAAAAAGGCGTCCGATTAATGGCTGCGTCTACGTTACCCCCGCACTCGTCCTTAGATTCAGTTGGTCGTTAGCTCCGCGCAAATGCTCAAGGTTATTGGCATTATTACAAGCCTTAAGCGATTGACTGCTGCGCTGGGTGTCGCAGGGGGCTTAGCCCAGGAATCGCAAGGTGTTGGTGATCCGTGGCGAGTAATGTAAGAGCTCCAGAACCATAATACGGCTCAGTTAATTGAAGCGATTAAGACGTACTCCGCTCCGTCTACTGTAATTGGCTTGCAGTGGCGGGGCAAGACCTAAATTTGATGTGGGCAAGACATATTTTGCGAGGCACCCTGATGGATGACGCAAGCGGGCGGATTTTGTAGAGAGACATTTTTTTTTTATTGTCCAATTTTTATTCATAAAAATGCAAACTTCTTCATAATAATTATTTTACATTATTAAGTATACCTCAACTAACAGTAAAGTAAACAATTAAATAAACAGAAATTTTCTGCTTTTAGCCTTACTGAACTCCCTAATAACTGTGTCGTAATCCAGATTAGATGCCATATTTGCCTCGATAGATAAAACTGCCAGAGCTGAAAGTCTTTTCAATAGATTTTTTTAACACCATGATTGATTCCATAGTGAGCAATATGGATTCAAGATTTAAATCTTTAAATCAACATTTTGAGAATTTTGATTTTCTCTACGATATAAGAAAGTTGAAAAATGTTTCAAAAGACTATATATTAAAAAATTGTCAAGATTTACACACAGTCCTGCGAGTGGGTGAGAGCAGTGACTTCCAACCTTACGAATTATATGAAGAATTACAAACAATGGTCCCAAATTTACCCGACTTCATGAGAGATGTGAAACAGCTGCTTCAATACATAACTGACAATAATTTAAAAGAAATTTACCCGAATATTTGTAAAGAATATCACTACACGATAATAGTTTCGTTCCTTTATAAGGATTTATTATCTACAGATCTCCATCTGTATTACATGTCAGTGTCACGTCAGTGACACCGACTGTCAGTAGTTTTTAATAAGTTAATGTTAGGTTATGATTTTAGAAAACCGTGGAACAGTAATTAGTTCTCTGTTCATATAAAAGGAAGTATATAAGATAATCCAGAAGTAAAGGCTTTAAATGTTGTTTTTTGTCATTTCAGGTATGTTAGGTACCTACTCAGTTTAAGTTGTGTTAAAACTTTGTATTTACCTAATTGTATTGTGAATAAAAGTATTTTGTCATTTCAGAAAACATAATTACGTCTTTATTTTGAAAAAAAAGCATATTATCATTATATATTTATATTATCATTCGAATTTTGTTAACAGTACCATTAAGTACAGCCTCAACTGAAAGGAGTTTTTCAAAATTAAAACTAAAAAAATATATTTAAGTAGTACAATGGGTCAGAAAAGACTCAGCTCTGGCAGTTTTATCTATCGAGGCAAATATGGCATCTAATCTGGATTACGACCCAATTATTAGGGAGTTCAGTAAGGCTAAAAGCAGAAAATTTCTGTTTATTTAATTGTGTACTTTACTGTTAGTTGAGGTATACTTAATAATGTAAAATAATTATTATGAAGAAGTTTGTATTTTTATGAATAAAAATTTGAGAATCAAAAAAAATGTTCTCTCTACAAAATCCGCCCTCTTGCGTCATCCATCAGGGGGCCTCGCAAAATATATCTTGCCCACATCAAATTTAGGTCTTGCCCCGCCACTGCAAGGTAATTACAGTAGACGGAGCGGAGTACGTCTTAATCGCTTCAATTAACTGAGCCGTATTATGGTTCTGGAGCTCTTACATTACTCGCCATGGATCACCAACACCTTGCGATTCCTGGGCTAAACCCCCTGCGACACCCAGCGCAGCAGTCAATTGCTTAAACACTGCGCCAACGGTGAAGACAAAAATAAAAAAAATAAAAATGCCAAATATGTCTCGTCTGCTCGGAATTTGAATTCAGAACTAAATACTTTAATTGTTATTACGTCATAACAACAATAAAGTACTTAAGTAGTTCTGAATTCAAATTATTTTATACGATAAATGTAATAATTGATGGACATGGAAATTAGCATTAGTTTGTATTCGGAAATTCGATGATTCTTGAGGGACATTAAGAAAATAGTTATACGGTACTTAATTTTTGACAGATTGAGACTGAAATTAGGCTACGACTGTTCTTAAAAATACTGGATTCGTGTGATAGTTTAACAACCGGTTGGAATTAAGAGTATCGGTCTTCCGCATTAATTTTGTTATGGAGGTAAGTTGGCAGTCGTTGGTACAAAAAATAATTTGATTAGATTGGATGTCGAGACAAAAATGGAAGGAAAAAGGCTAGAGGTATAATTTTTTATTTTTTTATTTGTAGTGATTTATCTACGAAAGTCTAAATAAACAGGGTGGCAGGGGGCAACTGAAGGACCACGGGTGGGTTTAAGTCAGTAAGAGTCTGACACGCCCTCCCGCTCCGCCCAGAGCGGGAGAGGTCATTTGATGAATTCCCACCAAAAAAAAAAAAGGGACATGGACCCGCAAACTGTAACCATGAATTCAGCACACGATTCTAGACCCTCAGCGTAGAATATTTTTGTCAGTTAACAAAAAAAACTGCTGTTTCATAGAAAAGTGCGATACCTACTGGGTCGTAACGTATGCAACAGCAATTTTCTTTTTTAAATAACCGGTCCATTTTTTCAACGCAGGGGTTCAGAATCATGTACAGAATCCATGGTAACAGGTTGCGCGCCAATGTCCCCGTCACCCTGTATATAATAAATAGAATACTCTTTATTATACAGGGTGACTGGATCTGGACCCGCCATAGAAAATTCGCATATAGAGGAGGTCATTTGCTAATTATTAGACCTTACTTTCTCTAGGTTTTTTTTTATTTTATAACTTACTATCTTATTAGTGAACCCTAGTTTGATGGAAGTTCCGAGGTATTTTAATCACCAATGTTTATGACTACCAACCAATAATAGAAAAACTACTAAAATAATGCAAAAAAAACTTATGAATGCTTGAAGGTCAAATTTAAAAAAAAAACACATCTGGCTATAAAAATTGACTTATCTCCCAAACTATAAAACTTTAGCTGGGGGAAGTAAGATTCAATGATTAGTAAATTACCTCCTAAACATAAACATATCATCACACCAGTATTCCCCGAAGGGTTAGGCAGAGGTATACCTATAGCACACCCACATTTAGCCAGTTATGTTTAACTCCCATGTAATAGGGGGCGAGCCTATTGCCATCAACCGGGCACAAATCCAGACTCCGGGCTGCTACCGAGAAATTCCAGATGGAAAAACCCAATAGCACTGCCCGACCCGGGAATCGAACCCAGGGGGCCTATTATGAACTCTTAGGCAGTTTACGGCGTAAACTCGTCAAACAAGCCAGTCAGCGGTCACGTGACACCCTGGCTGACTTCTGTTACTACTACTACTAACGTTCGTTTGACATTTCTTCTCTTATTAAAAATGACGTCACAATCCATTCAATTTACGCTGCTTCAGATGGGCTTTTATGGAATTGTTTTGGGTTTATTTGGCGAAATTATTCGAGTGTTATTTAGGTAAAAAAGGAAAATATCATGTCTGACGAGACATGGTGGATGGTGGTGGTGTCTGATGTCTGTTTGAGTTCATGGAAAGTGATTTTTCGCATCAAAATACTAAATCAAGGAACAAAAGATGACGAATTCATGATCAATTTAATGCGTTCGGAATGTAAAAACTCTCACAATGTTTCTAGCTGAACATAAGTTACGCGCCGACAAGGGCGAGAACTCTCATCCACTGAACTATAATAAATACAATTGTAATAATATAAAATCATGTTAAAAACTGAATATTAATTAAAAACCACTCAATAACACTTACGCCATATTTTTGTTTAGAGATACTCCGAAAATCTTACGAATGTAGATTTAAACAAACAATACGGTAATGAAAGTTTGTGAAACAATACTTGCATTGAAGTGGTCGATTTCGGAATTCCCCGCTCGCTGAACATCAAGTGGAGTACGTTCGGAAACTTAATCTCGCGTTACAATTTACAAACAGAAAACTATCTATTATGAATTAATTAAATAGCACATTATATATTGCGTTCATATTTTCACATACTTTTATACTAGTTTAATATATTATCTATTATTTTTATCATAAAATACGTGATATAATAAAACCGTAACCTACCGATAAATATTTAATTGTGTTTCTGAACGTTACGGCAGAAAATTACAAACCAGCCATAGACAAACTACCCAGCGTGAAATCGGTCAGGATTAGGAATGTCATAATACGAAATTTAACCAGGCAGTGAAATGAATTGCCTGGAACTTGCCTGGTTTTTTAAAAGTTCGTACTAGGCCCGCAGGATCTCATGCTCAGCAGTAGCGCTTGCGACCACTAGACCAACGAGGCAGTCATTAGGTAGCAAATTACCTCCTCTATATGCGAATTTGCTAAGGCGGGTCCAGATCCAGTCACCCTGTATCATACCACGGGGTATCATGTTACCCAGTAACTGGGTTGTGGAGGTCAGATAGGCAGCCGCTCCATGGAAAGTACTGGTGTTCAGCTGCATCCGGTTAGACTGGAACCATGTATATTGTTTGAATATTTTTAAACTAAACTTCAAACTCAAAGCATTTATTTCAAATAAACCAATTACAGGCACTTTTGTATTGTCAAGGGGTCGGTCAGTCAGAAAGATGAAGCTAGTTGTCCATTCCAAAGCGTAGTAGGTTACCTATGGAGAAGAACGGGCAAGATACTACATGGACACTCTTTTAAATCAACATAATATTGTTACAAAAAAAAATTGGTTACATCATTTATGTTGAAATTAAAAATGTGAGAACGATGTAGAAAGACGTGCACGTTAAAAGCATCCGTAATAAAAATGATAAAAAAACAAAACAAAATTTAAATAAGCCGTGGCATCCAAAAGATGACCAGTCCCTACTAAAGGCGCCCGTTCACGAACATGACGTATGGATCAGCACCATTCAGCTCAACCATGTTGAAGGGAACTTAATGATCCAACACACACGCCACCACCAGCGAGACCTTTGAGTGAGCATGATAAATGAATAATATTCGTCATCCCTATTATATTCATTCTATTTCATTTGTTCTAGGAAGAAGATGGCGAGAGCACAATACTCACGTTACCGAAGCATCGGTTACAAATCAACGTACCTACCAGGTAACTACTTTTTATTAATTACTACCAACTGCCCGCGGCTTCGACCGCGTTGATGTCGGAAATTATCCCACGGAAACGTGCTACCGGGACAAAAAGTAGCCTATGTCCTTCCCCAGGATGCCATCTATCTCCTTGCCAAATATTATCGCAATCCATTCAGTGGTTTAGATGTGAAAAGGTAACATACAGACAGAGTTACTTTCGAATTTATAATATTATAGTATGGATTACAATATTTATCACCTCTGAGTTTGTTTCGGCCTTTCTTCTCAGAGTAGTCAGATAGGAAACGCCGACCTCATCTAGTTTTTAAAATATGATTGACGTGTAAAAGTGTTTGTACAAACCTATTTACAGAAATAAAATCATTTATCATTTACCTCGCTCTATATAATATACTGGTAATCTGGTTAGACTGGAAGCCCACCTAGTTGGTAAAAGGTTAGGCAGCCCAGTGGCTGAGCGATTCACTGCGGTGCTACGTGTTAGGGGTTCGTTTCTCACAATTCGATTAACACATTATGCACATAAAATTATGGTCAGAGTAGTTTTGCTGGCGATGAAATCCATAATGATTGTGCAAATATTTTACTTCATATATTACTCTCTACCTGCGTCTGTTTCCGAACGCATACAACCCAAATCTCTTCAAAGTGAGAGTGAACAGGCTTCTTCTGGGTAAGCTCACTCCATCGTCGACTTTGTCTATGTCATCTCTGACCTAGAGTAGAGTCAAGAGCCAGTAATTTGAACATGAATAATGTAAATAATTTGTTTTTTGTAAATATATATTGATTTAAAAGAGTGTCCATGGAGTTTCTTGCCGGTTCTTCTCCATAGGTACCTACTACGCTTTGGAATGGGCAACTAGCTTCATTTTTCTGACTGACTGACCCTTTGACAATTCAAAAGTGCCTGTAATTGGTTTATTTGAAATAAATGCTTTGAGTTTGAGTTTGAGCAAACGCATATAAAAATGAAAAAAAAACATCCCGATTACGGAACTCTTAGCTGTATCCGACACGCACTTGACTGGTTTAAAAAAAAAACAACGTTTTCATAAATTCATATTTACATGCCAAAATACCTTGGGCAAATGTGTCATCTCCCAAGAATATTCTTTTACCAACTTTTGTATTACCGCATTTAAAGAAAATAAGTGTCTTTGACTAAGGCCCTCCCGAAATCCCAATCTGCGTCACAGTCTCCAATATCTCAGCGCCCCAATTCCGTCATAACCAGCAGAAAAACCACAGGAAAAAAGAAACTCCCGATACCAAATAGTTTTTTCTAAATTTCCCAATGACTACGCATCACTTGGTCGCAATGATTTTTATTTGGAGTAAAATATTTTGTGACGTCAAGAATTTTCCCAATGCTCGATAATTAGCTGAAACGGTTTAAGTAGGTAGTTTAATGATAAATGATGTTTATTTTGTGGGTTCATACAAACACTTTACCACGTCATTCATGTTTAAAAAACTAGATAAGGTCGATGTTTCTAATACGACTACTCTGAGACGAAACACCGAAAAAAACTAAGATGTCACAGTCTCTTTTAAAGACCAGCGAGGTAATTACGTAACACAGTGACAGTGGGAATGGGTTTCATTTTGACAGTTCACCAACATTCATTGCGTTATTTACGTTGTTGAGCAGGCAAAATTTTCGAACATAAGAAGCAATGGATTAGCAATAGACTTCAAAATGATTCAGATTGTGATACTCGTAGATAGCGTGTTACGTAATTAGGGTGCAGAACTCCAGACATTTTCTTGGTCAAATCATGTAGATTAGTGTCTGAACTGGTTTTTTGAGTCTACACAGTTTTGAGTGAACATATCCAGTGAGTGCACGCATGTGTTAGTAATCTCGTAGCTCAACTGAGTTTAGGAAACTATTATATGGAATGGGCTTCATCTTTCTGACTGACCGACTCCCTGATAATTTTAAAGTGCCTGTAAGGTTTATTTGAAATACATGCTTTGAGTTTAATTGCCATGGGCAATAGGCACTACCTTTGGCATTGATATGCAGATTATCGAGTCCAATTTTGAGACTAGGTAGGTAGACGTTTTTCCTTGTTACAAAATTGATTTTTTGGATAAATATTTTTGCCGTGTTTGTCACCCTTTTATGGCATTGTTGACCGGGTTTTCATGCCCAATTTTACTAATGCATTTACCTTATTCCAATTAAATTTGATTAGCAAACCAAAAGTCCCCTTATAATTACTCTACTCACTAGACGTAATGTAAATAATCCATTCTGAAAATGGTCCATTCCAAGTACCTACGCACGGATCTCCCCGGAACCAAAACTAAATATTTACCCAATACATACGTATTTTTAATATAAACATTTACACAAATATTGTGTTATGTGACATTTCGCACGTATGTCCGTCTGAATAAAATTCGGTTAAAATCGGAATTGTGACGCAAAATAGTGCAAACAGAAGGTCGGCTGCATAAGTACATCGAGCAAAATCAGGCGCACGTACACTTAAACTGCTTTCACTATTTCGTTTCCAAACATGTAAACATATAGTGTTTTTGGAAAATAACTTTAAAAACTACAACGATACAACGTCAAACGTTTTTATGAGTTTTATTGATATTCGTTTACGGGGAAGCGCCAGGTTACCCGCGATATTCAAAGTTTCTAAGTTTTTTTGCAATTTGCAGGTAAGTGTCAGCTTGTATATTGATCAAAATATGATGTGCGACCGTAACAAGTATGTATTTACAGAATTATAATCATTAATACAACCCTCTAAGTTCATATAATTCTATTGAATGGCTATTTCAATAGAATTAGAACATACAACCTGACACTGACCTGCAAATTGCAAAAATTGACTTAGGCGCTCAAGATCTAGGAAGCATCTGAGTGAACGGAACGCAGCAGTGATGTGCGGCGACTTCTCTAGTACGTTAGTACATATTACCTCAATGCTCGTTGGTGTAGTACAGATCACTTCGCCTATAATGATGCTCGGGCGGGGTTATAGCGCCACAAAAACTACTTAGCACCTGATGTCCAAGCACCTGGACCTGTGTCGTCGACCTTGCTCAGCAACGGTCCCTCGGTTCTCTGCACGCTCGGACTTGGGCAGCCGGCAGACGAGGTAAGAAGACAGGCGTACAATAAATGGCTGGGTAAGCCAAAGGCCAAAAAAGGTGGCCTTTCTAACAATCTAAGGAAAAGGAAATCTTCTTAGATTAAAGAACAAGGCACAAGTTAAAAGAATACCGAACCAATGAAGGGATTACTCACCAAAAGAAAAAGATACGATAAATTCCAGGGAACGTACGATCGATCAATATATATATATACGCTGAATACTCACATAACGTGGTTAAACATTTATCATTTTAAATTCAAATTCGAAGAATGTTTTAATATTAATAAGCAGAAATTAGATTATTTTCATTGATTTTTTCAAATTCTACATATCCGTAAAAATGTATGGCGTCGCCGTTTCGCTACCGTCGTGGAGGTGATGCGAATATTAGTAGTAAGTAACGAAACAGCCAAGAATTTGTGAAGTTAGGGTCGGTAGAGTTAGGCCTTGTAGAGTCAGAAGCTTGGCTCTACATGAGATCTGATTTATTTTTCACAGGGCAAACCTTATGTGGTCGTCTTGGCAACATTTTACATGAAATGTTTTTGGTGGGATTTCAGTTCTTTTTGTAAGTTGCTAGGCAGTCTTTTTAGTGTTCATTTTTTTCTGCTTTTTCTTAAGTTTATCTGGGGGCACGGTAGTGTTTTTTTGTATGCTGAACTTTGTTTACATACCAAATTTCGGCTTTCTAGCACTTCAGGAAGTACCCTAACATTTTGAAGTCGCATACAAACTTCCATCCCCCCCCCCCCCATTTTAGGGGATGGGGGACGAAAGTTATAAGTTTATGATTTTTTTTGTTGGTTATATACTAAACTTAGATTACATACCAAATTTCAGCTTTCTAGCACTTCAGGAAGTAGCCAAACATTTTGATGATCATCAGTGTGTCAGTGACGAAATCGGTGTATTTTAGATATCAATAAAATCTAAAGTATTAGAGCTATTCAATTGAGACTTTGTATGTTTAATTAGTCTATTATTGACATGATATCCTGAGAATATGAACTATCTGGTACATCGGAAACCAACTCTATGAGTGTTCAAAAAAACGACGAAACACTTCGAGAAAAGGTAGGTAGTGCCCTTGCGCTTCGCTTGGCTCGTCTTGGCGGGCCGTGCTACTTCGCAAAAAAAAATACGCCTGATTAGTTTTTCCTTTTCTGTAACAACCTCAGTTTTAAGTACTTGTTTTGATGTGGTGAAACCACATGCAGTACCTACCTTAGAACTAAATGTAAAATATGTATATTCATTATTATCTTTCCAATAACAATTGCAGTATGACTTCCACATCCATACTTCATTATTAGGTGCCAGATCAGTAGTCACTCCCTTTCTAGCCATATCATCTTTCACAGTCCATCCATCGCTTCTCTAGTCTTCCCCTACTCTTATAGCCATCCACATTCGTACGCAAAACTTTCGTCACGACATTTTCCTCATTCCTCCGCATTACATGCCTATACCATGTCAAAAACTTAAGTAGTCAAGCGAGCGCGAAGCGTCTTTGTTTCAGCTTGGGCAAAAATGTTTTCGTATAGTCCGGATGTCCGGCGGATAGTCAGTTCTCCTCTACAGGTCGCATTTCTCAACCGATTCTCGTGAAATTTTGTGAGCAAGTTTGATAATTACAGGGAGTTTATTTGTCGATTAAATTTTTCGAACTTTTTCAAATTGGCGGAGATTTAGGAGTTGAAAATGTAAAAAGAAAACATATTTCAACTATTTCCCGCTCTTTGCGCGCGCGTTTTGTTTTAAGGCGCTTCCCCGACCAAACGACCTTGAGTGTTCGGTCCTTCTCTGTCCCGTCGCCGAGTCTCGCTCTGTCTCGCTCCCTGCGCACGCTCATTTATCATAAAATTCACAAAAAAAATGAAATTATTTTAATAAAAAAAGACAAGCGATGTTTTGAAATAAAATAAAACGTGAATTATTCAGAATTTTTAATTATCTATCCATTAGTGTAATCTACAAATTAATAGAACGTCACCTTTAGCAAAAGATGCATGCAATAAATAATTTTAGTCACTTTTTTACAAGGAGATTTTAAATGTATTTATAACACATAAACACAAATAAGAACGTGCAATGTGATGATAGGATTTCGAATATTAATAATGTGCTTTTAGATGTAGTTTATTACCCGTAGTGAATGAGTTAATAGCCTCTGAGTAACGCACTATGGCAAGCTTTTGGTCGGGGTACCTACCGCCTTATGGTGCGCGGTGAACATTTATTCAGTTTTATGCTATGCAAAGACAGACTCGCGAGATCGACAGCTCACAGAGCCACGTATATTTTTATGTAGGTATACTGTTTGGGTACCTACGTCCGTATTCGAACTCGCACGTTAGATATCCCCGGATTTTATTTTGCCTCATTTCCTTTTAGGTACCTCTCATACATGGCGTAAACATTGTGTTTACAAATGAATACTTGCATAAAAGCACGGTTCCTTTCTGTATCATCTAGTTTTTCTGGTTTGAAAAATGACGCAATTCGCGTCATGCATGATGTGATTTAAAAAGATTACTTGCCTTGTTTGTTGCGCCTGACTACCTACTATGTCATATATTTACATATTAATTTATTATATATTATATACGCCAACCGGGCCATGTTGGGCTATTGCTGCTAAACTATTGTTCCTTTAGTGTTTCGGAACAGTAGGTACGTAGGTCGTTGTCCATGGATGTTTTAATTAACAAATGATGATACATCAATGAACAAGTCAAGTGGAGAAACTGCTGGAAACGATAACGGTCTATGTTGATATGAGCCTTATCTGAAGGTTAAGGCGTGCTAGACATTTGATCGGGTCGGCGTGATTCGGCATAATTCGGCACGATTCAGCGCTGCCGCCAGGCGGCAAAATATACAGGCTGGCAGAAACATCGACGCGCAAATTGTAACCATTACATGATTCTAGAATCCCTAGAAAAAAAAAATTCGCTGTTCCATACATTTTGACCGCATTGGTTTTGTTTTTCATTCGCTTTTCTATGAAACAACAGTTTTTTTTTTGTAACCGACTGAAAATTTCAACGCATGAAGGTTCAGAATCATGTACTGAATCCATGGTTACAGGTTGCGCGTGGATGTCCCTGCCACCCTTTTTTTTTTGTGTGAGAAATCATCAAATGACTTCTCCCGCTCTGGGCGGACCGGAAGGGCGTGTCAGACTCTTACAGACTAAAACCCCCCGTGTTCCTCCAGTTGCCTGTGTGCCAGGGCCACGGGAACTCTTTCGAACAATCCGCGACCCCGGCAGGCATCAGCCCTATCGGACCCCGTCAATAATGCTGACATCTCTTTGAGGCGCGCGTGGAACACAACGCGCCGTCGACCCGGGCCTGATCGTTACCGGACGGCGAGCTGAATTGCGTAGCAGCCCTAAGGATCTCATCGTCAAACAAAATTTGTCGACTGTCTATAATGGAGTCTGCTTCTAGTCTTCTACCTAGTTGCCAAAATCTGTTGACATTTCATACAATAATCAGCCTATAATGTTCCTGGTGAATGGGAGTGGGCCACCCACCATGGGCACAGTGTAGGATGGTGAATTTTGAAGAAAGTCTAATTACAAATTAAAAAAAAAAAAACAGATTTTGGATATATCTGCCTGTTTCAGAAATAAGAACATTTCTATGATGCATTTTCGTAGGTACATACGTTTTGATTCATACTAGTCTTTGAGGTGTCAACTTGTTGCAACGAACATAATCAGCCTATAATTTTCCCACTGCTGGGACACAGACTTCTTATCGGTGAGACGGTGAGAGTGAGTGGGCCGTAATCCACCACGCGGCCCAGTGCGGTTTAATTGTCCCAAATCAAAGTTACGTCATACTGTAAAACATAAAAGTCATTATACTGTAAAATACACGTCATTGCACGGTAAAAAACACATACTTAATATTGAAATGCACATGCACTGCGCTGTAATCAATTCGATTCGTTAACGAAAGTTTATGACTAACAGCTGACCTGAGAAAAACAACTTCTGGGAAATACCAGAAGATTACCTTGGCTAATTAATTACGACCGGTTTTGATAAAGGATTTATGAGGAAAAGATGCTTACAAACTTTTTAGCTTCATATTAAAACCTTTTGTTTTGTACTAGCTTCTGCCTGCGACTTCGTCTGCGTGAAAATTTCTTGTTCACCCGACCCACCCCGTCGCATCGCATCGCCTGCCCGCGCTATTACTTCGTTTTCTCTCCTCTCTGTCTGCTCCTGAGGATCTTAGCGTGATGTTAAATAGCCTATAGCCTTCCTCAAGAATTGTGGTATCAAAAGCAAAAATATTTTTTCAAATCTGATCGTTCGTTCCCCTTATATACAAACTTGCAAACAAACAAATTTTACCTCTTTATAATATCAGCAACAATATAGGCAGATTACGTCACATAAGTTTGTGACGTTAGCATGTTCATGCGCTCATGGAATTGATTTACAATCTCTGACAGGCCTATTGTTACCAATGACCCTGACAACCACGTAAATCTAAAGTCAGTAAAATTACCTAATTGCTTAGCAAAATGACTATTGTATCAACTTAAATTGTACGTATATTCAAATTACACTGTCATTATTTAATATTTGTATGGAATAACTATAACACGGCAAATTGAAGTAGGGTGACTATTTGCATAATTAATTTATTTCTGGCCTGTAGTAATAGCTCGATTAGAACTTGTTCAATGTTCACATAATTATAAAAATGCGGAAGTATTATTCTGCATGTTTGATACGTACTCACAGTGAAACCTATGAACAGTTTTCGAAGAAATTCCACTAATAAAATTGATTTAGATTAGAAAGTACGGGCTCGTGGCTAAATCATAACCGTCGCACGGACTCGATCGAAGGTTAAGCTACGCTTCCCGCGGTCGGTTCGTGGATAGGTGACCATCTATTACATATCGAGACCCATCCGTGCCTCGGAAAGCACGTGAAGCCATTAGTCCCGGCTGTCGTTCGTAGATCTTTGGCAGTCGTTACTGTTAGTCAACAGCCCAACAGTCTAACACGCCGACGCGTTCACTTGCAATAATATTGGCAAAGAGTTCCATTTTCAAAATTTGAACTTATTTTTTTATTATATCTTTTACAAGTGGCCAGTTCTAAAAACTTTCAGTGTCGCCCTCTTATAAAGCTAAGTCCCCCCCGCCGCGTCTGTCTGTCTATCTGAACGCTATAAACTCAAAAATTACCGAGCGGTTTCATACGGTTTTCACCAATGCCGGGCACTGATCAATGTAGCTAATCTCTAAGAACAGGTTTTGCTGAGACAGTTTCTTGTAGTTTTCTTTCTATATTTTTTTTGTTTTTTGTTTTTGTATCTATATTTGATACAAAGTAAGTTTGCACTAGTTTATTAATTTATTTATAAGTATAAAAATATGTATTAGGTATGTTGAAACTGTTGGTACTCCCCGTCACTTGTCCCTAAGGGTTCATTAGAAAACCAGCGTCAGACAGCATCTGTCTGACATTAATGCTGAAATGAACCTTTTTGGCGAAGCCGTGAGACACACACTGTTGTTGTTACTAACACTTTTTATTTTTTAACCGACTTCACAAAAAGGAGGAGGTTCTCAATTCGTCTGTATGTTTTTTTTTTTTTTTTTTTTATGTGTGTTAGCTCATATCTTTTTTCTGGGTGAACCGATTTGGATGTTTCTTTTTTTATTTGATAGGTGGTGCTTCACATGTGGTCCCATTTAAATTTGATCAAGGTCTGACCAGTAGTTTTTGAGTTATCCTTAATACTGCAGATTTTTTCCACTTAGTTTATATGGATGATGTGTTAATAATTTCCTGTCACTGTTATTTACACACCAAGTAGTGGTATACGAATTTGTGTGGGGTAGGTACCGCAACTAAAAAGTGAAAAATAAAAACTTTTTTACAAAAAAACAACCGACTTCCAAAAAAAAACACTAAAAGACGTGAAAAATAACTTTAATTTCGGAAGTCGGTGGCCAAACACGAAAATACAAAACCAAAGGCACCGACTTCCGAAATTAAAGTTATTTTTCACGTCTTTTAGTGTTTTTTTTTGGAAGTCGGTTGTTTTTATTATTTGTGTATTCGCGAACTGTGTCCAAATAAACTTTATTCTTTCTTTCTTTCTTTGAATGGACGGAGTGATTTATGAGGAAGGTTTAGGTGTATAATTCATTAAGGTTTCGTGTAAATTGGCTGAAATATGACGATGATTGTTGAAGATGTCGGAAAAAGTCATCTGAAACTTTACTGGCGTGCGCGGCGTAAACCAATATGAAAACAATGTATAAAATAAATGGGATATTTTCCGACATCCAAACGGGCGGATCCCCAGGCAAAAGCTAGTAAAATGTTAAATGTCAGTCCAAATGCAGAGAGAGAACAGATTTCGAAGAAATTGGAATAAAATTGCTTTCGATTTGAAAGTAACTATTATACCTAGTTACTTGACTAATTCAGAAAAAGCTGATGTTAAACATATACGACCATAATACTAACTTAAAATTCATAATACGCATCACTAACCCATAGACAGTTTCGAGCGGCCATTGTTGTTTACATCTTTGGAAACTACAGACCTTATTAAAATTTTGAGTTAAGATTACACCAGAGGAAGTTCGCCTCTTGGCCCATCAAGTTCTTAAACTTGTTCAGCTCAACTATAATTTCGTTTATTTGGTTGAGAAATACTGTTGCTGATGCCAGATTTGTCTCCGCCCAAGGAATCCTTTGACACGTTGAGATTGGATATCTAAACATATCGTATGATGAATTGATGACAAAATGCAGCATTTTAATAAAAATCGTCCCAAGTAATCGATTATATTGATTTTATTACAACTTCTTTTGTTTTGTTTCAGCCAAGCTGACAGCATATTAAAAGCAAGAGAAATGCTTTGGAAGACTTTTGAATATTACATCGAAAGGGATGTGAAAACCTTAGAGTATGATGATAATGAAAAAGTATCTAGATTCAAAGTAAGGCTAGTCAAAGCTGTTGGAAGAATACTAGTGGAAGGCCACAGAGAATATGTGGAAGGAAAATCGAGGATCAATAATGTTGAAGAGCTTGGAGATTAAAAGAGTAATCAAATATTTCATTGTTTTATTGACGCCCTATTTTAGTCACAAAGCCCGGAGACATCTCGGCGGCCGCGGCTAGTGGGGGCATTAACAACACAACCTATTACTCGCTTTACGAAATAAATGACGTATAGAAACTGACGGCTTCGAAAGGCGTCTGTGACGGGGGGGTCTAATCTCTAAGTCTGTCTACAAAGATACGGGCCCGTCCAAAAGTAGTTGATCCCTCAAAATAAGTGTTCCATTTTTCGGACGGGCAAGTACATATCGGAAGTAGGAACAACTATCAAATCGTGATGTCATTCATTCTTCGGCCGGGCCCCAAACTAATTTTGTGTCCGTAGGTGATACGGCAACACCGATCGGCAGCGGCGATCTCTCGCGTCCGGCCCTGGTCCAGGCCATGGTAAGGAGCGAGAGGGAATGGGAAGCCGTCACCTCCTTCTGCGAAGTAGTAATGCTCGCGACGGAGGAGGCGGAGCGCATGAGGGTGAGGCAATCGTTGCGCCCTCACGCCCCTAGTCGCCGCAGGAGACACCCTGGGCGTCGGGAATCGATTACCGACTCCCGGCCACCATAGGCGCGGGCTTGTGGACGGCGAGCAATGGGCAGCTCGCCGTCCGGTAAGGACCAGGCCTGGGTCGACGGCGCGTCGTGTTCCACGCGCGCCTCAAAGAGATGTCAGTAGCATTGACGGGGTCCGATAGGGCCGATGCCTGCCGGGGTCGCGGATTGTTAGAAAGAGTTACCGGGGCCCTGGCGCACAGGAAACTGAAGGAACACGTGGGTTTTAGTCAGTAAGAGTCTGACACGCCCTTCCGCTCCGCTCAGAGCGGGAGAGGTCATTTTATCACATCCCAACCAAAAAAAGGTGATACGGCAATGGAAATGCCCATAACTTCGGATAAAACTACGGATTTTGTGATTAGGGAGTGACCCCCAGAAGTGAGCGCTTAATTCGGCGCCAGGAATTTTAGTATTGCCGATACCGTCTCTAGACGCTGCCGGCGGCGCCGCACTATGGTAAAATCACGTATGTTTCGTCTCAAATCTCCGTATTTCAGTTGTTTCAAAACTAAATGAGCTGTAATTTTTCACACTTTACTTGGATGTATATAGAATACATTTAATTCAAACATTCAAAAAATTGTCTATATAATGTTAGTATTGTAGCATTCTTGAATAAATTCACATAAACAAAAAATTTTAATAAAATCCAATTAATGTCAATTTTTTTAGATAAAAACAAAAATAAAAACATTGCGTCATCTCGTCACGTGAAGCCGAAAAAGCCTCCCCAGCACTGCAGACTCCGGGCTTTCTGATATCTTCTTTAGAATTCCGTTGGCGCTCCCCTGGATCCTACACATCAGAGATGCTGTTTTTTTACGCATTATGGCATAAAAATCGTCGACACTTGCGTCAGCGAACATGCCTGAAGCGCTGCAGAAACGTGGAAGCCCCAGCAGAATCCTGACGGCGTTGTTATATTATACGCGAAGAGCGTTGTAAGCCCGTTGCGTGTAGCTGGTCCATAGAGCGCTGGTGTAAAAGCTCTGGCAATAGGCCCTGAACAGTGTCACTTTTACGTCTACTGAACACCTTGCAAATCTATACATACATACATACATTAACTCACGCCTTCTTCCCATGGGGGTAGGCAGAAACTACAGAACGCCACCTGCTACGATCGTTACATACTCCTTTTGCCTCGTTTACGTTCATACATCTGGTCATACACACACGCCGGATGTGAGTATTAGGCACCTGACCTTTCTGAAGAACATCACCAATAAGGTCACTGTATGTCTTCCTAAGGCGTCCCCTCCCGGCGTTTCCACTCACATCTGCCTTGTTAGTCGCCCTTCATTCATCCTATCAACATGACCAAACCATCTTAGCATACTCTTTTAAATTTTTGTCACTACATCTTTTAACCGCACCGTTGCCTTATCACATCATTCTTCAGTTTATCATTCATAGTCACACCTGACACCACACATGCTTCGCAAGGAACGCATTTCCACAGCATTTGTTCTACTTTCATGAAAATCTATGCACCAACATAATTATTATATAGAAACGAAAAATATACATACAAAATTCAGCAAGCTCCTACAGATTTTCGTTGACAGCAAGAAGGGCCTTGGTTTCATCTAAAAGTTTTTTCGACATTGTTTCTGAGGTATTTCGTAAACTTGGTTTACCAACATTTAGATACCAAGTTTCTTTGAATGTAGGAGTCCACAGTAGCCATATCCTCTGGTGGAAAATTTAAATTTTCTCGTAAATAGTCTTCTATATTATATGCCCATTTATCAATTAATCGTATAATATGTACAATTGATGTACTAAGTACTAAATTTCTAGGGCTAGAAATAGACAAAAAACTTAATTGGAAACAACACATAGAGTCACTTTGCAAAAAACTAAGCACATCCGCTTACGCGTTACATATTTTGTCGTCTATTGTAAATCTGGACGCGCTGCTGACGGCATACTATGGTTTAGTTGAATGCCACCTACGATACGGTGTTATCTTTTGGGGCAACTCCACTGAAAGAGAATCTGCATTCAAAGCACAGAAAAGATGCATACGGTCCATTTTAAAACTGCAAACAACTGATAGCTGCGTGCCATATTTTAAACAGAATAAATTATTAACTTTACCATGCATATATATTTTAGAAATGGCAGTGTTTGTAAAGTTGAATCCTGATCGTTTTGACTGCATAGGTGACTTATTTCCACGAAATAGGCGTGATAATAGTAGGCTATGTCTCCCTAGTGCTAGAACGACTTTAATGCGCCAAAGTGTCTGCTACATGGCGCCAGTCATTTATAATAAATTACCGAAGAGTTGGAAAGAATTAAACTTGACGTTATTTAAAAGGAAACTTCGAATTTTTTTTGTAGACAAAGCGTATTACAGTGTGACGGAATTTTTAATCGATAAAGGAATTTCTTGATGACTTCTAAAATTAATTGAAAATATGACATTTAATTTTTATTTTATTTTATTTTAATTTAATTCTAATATAAAATAAGTTGACTGTTGTGAATAATGTAAATTACTATTGAAGCACTTCAAAATTAAATTTTAATTATAGTTATTCAACCTTTATTATGGAAATTGTATAACTTTATTATTATGTTCTTAGTATCACTCGTGTATCTGTACTTTTGCATGCCTTCTGGTGAAATATGGCTGTTGCTAATTATATGTTTTATGTCCCCGTGTTTTGTACCCATATTTGCGAAATAAATATCTTATCTTATCGCACAACTCTCGTTTGCTACAAACAAATTAACCCATTTTTCAAATCAATCAAATTGTGCGAATATTTGAAAATAGGTATTTACCTAATGCTTCTTAGGGCAACTAAATGTCTGACCAACAACTGTGAATGTTTCAGGGTTCGCCTTCCTTTTATAGGCCAGTGAAATAGACGTAATTAGGGTGCTTTTTTTAATTCGACCCTAATACATAAGTGACCATATTTTATCAATTATGGCGGTCAAAACTATATCAAAACCACAAAGAACTATTAATAGTACCTACTCATGACTGTAATGAACTTTTTATCAATTTGACCTTAATAAATAACACATGATTGTATGAAAAATAAAAATAAATTGAAAAACAATAGGTACAATTTTTATCTGGCGATACGTTTTGGCGCCGTGTCCAAAAAGGTGCAAGCTTGGGCAATTTTTATTTCTTCGTATTTAAACTAATGTATAAAGATCTTAATACAATAAACATCTCGCAAGCGGGAAAGGATAAACGTATCTTTAAAAAAAGAACCCTATAAAAATGCCATCTTATACTGTATTGGTTAAGTTTATTGTATTAAACCTATATAATTATATATATAATATTAATTACGAATCGTTATGGGGAGATTATAATCATTCCAAAAATGTACAATATTTGTACATAAATATCAAAAAACTTTCGAGTAATGTGAAGTTGAATTGTAGTAACGTGTTGCGTCAAAATTAGTTATTGAACATGAGGAACATGAGTTAACTTTGATGCATATTTACATACAATATGATTTAAAAAAAAAGAAAATGCGAAGAGAAAGCTTATATTAGACTATATTTATTTATTATTTTTATTCCATAACAACGACTTTCACATGAAACGGTTTTGAGTCAAACTCAAAGCAATTATTTCAAATAAACCAATTACAGGCACTTTTGAATTGTCAAGGGGTCGGTCGGTCAGAAAGATGAAGCTAGTTGCCCATTCCAAAGCGTAGTAGGTACCTATAGAGAAGAACGGGCAAGAAACTCCATGGACACTCTTTTAAATCAAAATATGGTTACAAAATATTGGTTACCTACACCGTTCATGTTGAAATCATGCATGTGAGAACGATGCAGAACGTTAAAAGCGTCCGTAATAAAAAGACAAAAATAATTCAAATATTAAATTAAATTAAAATAAGCCGTGGCAGCCAAGAAAGGCCCAGTCCCTACTGACGGCGTTCGTTCAAGAACATGACGCATGGATCATCACCATTCACCTCAACCATTTTGAAGGGATTTTAATGATCCAACAGCACGCCACCACCAGCGAGACATTTGAGTGAGCATGACATACTCTCAGCCGCCATTAGGGCACTTTCAAGTCAATGAAAGAAAAAGTCGTCATGTTATGGGGCTTTTCCATAGTGCGCCGGCGCGGGGATTCCGTAGTCTGTGGTTTTGGTGGATAGGCTTTATTAGACCATTATCGTGCCGCTATCTCATCTGATGGTAAGTGATTTTGACGACGATGGTGAGCGGTTCCCTAGAAATACCGTATTCACAAGAGACTTTCTAGGTTACAGGTGACGGGACTGTAAAGGAGAGTAACGTAGGTTTATTCTGTAAATAGGATATGGGAATCACTTTTACACGTCATACTTATTATTAATAAAAACTGACTACCCCTGAGAAGAAATGGCGAAACAATGTCAAGGTCAAAGTCTCTTAAAGTCAGAATTCCAGACATAATCTTGGTACGATCATGTGATGACAATGTAGATTATTGCCTGAAATGGTCTTTTGAGGAAGGAACCACAAATTTGAGTGACCAGCCCAGTCAGTGCAAGCATTTGTCAGTAATCGTGTAGCTCAGCTCAGAACATGAGGAATGAACGAAGTCGGTAATTTTTATGATATCTCGATCTGAACTCCTTACGGGCAACACAAAGTCATTGTGTTTTTTTTTTCTTAATTAAAGAACCTGTTACACTGGATATATTATGTCAAGAAAAACCCGAATCGTAACACCTCATTTAAACTTGTACGAGGTATTTTTTAATCAAAACGTATCAAGTTTTTAAAAGTCACTCGACGTTATTATCTCGACCGAACTGAGCTGTCTATTATTAGTGTAATCAAACTGTTATTATAATTATTAGCAATCCGGTTATTATTATTACCAAACCGGTCTTCGTTTGTTGCGCTCAACGTCTACTGCTGGACATAGCAACAACACTTTTTGAAGTGAAAACTTCTTTAAGCGCACTTTGCGCTCTCTCTGAACAGTAAACGAACCTGAGGGCCTAGACAAAGTAACATTCGATTAGCGATGACGCTAGTAGAAAAGTTAAAATGTATGGGGTTGACATAAGCTATCGAAATGTCACGTGAGCATAGGTCAACGAATAAAAATTAGCTAGACAATGTTAACAACATTCGATTATGAAATGAATCGACAGCGTCGAAAGATTAGGTACTTCCACAGAGATGCATAGCCAAGGGACACTTTTTGACGAACGTTATCGCTAGTTTTTGGAATCATTAGCGAAAGCGATAGTGATTGTAGAAATAGAATCGCTCCGAAGCGAATGCCATTTGTCTAGGCCCTCTGAAACGTCACGCACGGTTCGGTGAGGCTGAATCGGGTATACTTAGTCGGCGCTGCATCGAGTATTCTTGGCTCCAGTCATAAGTTTTTTTTTGGTTGCAAGAAAATCCTCGTCGATGCCCTCCGTCAGGGGAGAACGGAGGGTTATGTCGTCGATCCTGCCTATAAGATCATGCCTTACAATTAAGAATCGTGGAGGTTATTTTATTTTTAATGAATGAATCAATCTCTACCTTGAATTAAGATTCGAAGAAAAAATACACAGAATTCTAGAAATTACACGCAAACAAATATAATTATCTGTTGTTTGTACTCTACTCTGTGTGCTTGTAATAATTCTATGTTAAGCATGGCACTACAATTTATTAAGAACTGATAGTAATTTCCGGATTTCTGTATTATTTATATTTTAATTAAATTGACGTCATGCACTTATGCAAAGTTATACGCCTTGATATCTACATATTTACACAAAGGGCATAGAATAGAACCTTGTGGCATAAACCATTCTTTTTTACACAAAAAAAGAAAGTTCTTTACTCGACCAGCATAGCTATTCACAACCATTCGACAGGCTTCCGGCTTTCCGAGTCGAAAAAGCCGACCACGAATAGAAGTCGGAAGAATAGTGTTCGTCTATTGTCAAAATTTTCGGGTTTCGGACTAGTGAATAGTGTTTAGAGGACTCTTATGATAACACTAATTGATGTTCGATTCGGCACGGAACGGTATAGAATGGTTGTGAGTAAGGTATGTAGCAAAAACTAGCGGACAAACATAACAAAATCGACATGCTTTAATTTATAGATACTTAAGTCAATGTAATGAGGTAGACCCTCATTTGTTCTGTGACAAAAAATCGAACGATATTATTTTACCAACTGAGCATCAAAACTACCCTTAACAAATATTGACTTCATAAACTTCACCATTATGACGTGCTCGATTCTATAATTTGAAGTTGAACGCGTTGTATTTTTTGGAACGAAGTTCCTTATCGCACGGTACGGACTTGGCGGATGGGACCTAGGTGAAAAAAAGTGTAAGTTTTCCGTCACGACCCTTTCTTTAGTGTAGACCAGTGTTTTTCAACCTTTTTCATGACGCGAGCCCCTTAGTAAGAAAAAATAAATCTGGACCCTCCTACTCTCCACAGTTTATAATCTGTATTTTATTATATTACAAATATCAAATACGTAAAACTTTTAAAATTATTTGTTATAATTATGTATCGGTTAATAACATAATTAAGTACCTATAACCTACCAACCATAGGTAGGTAACCATAGGCTTAGGGTGGAACGAGCTCAACGGGTTGTCCTCAAAGTTATGTATTTCCGTAAAAAGGACTACAGCACAGCTCAGCCCAAGTACCTACGGTTTGAAAACTCTATGTCCTCCGCACTGTCTTCTGTCGACATTATACGACAAACCGCCCGTCCTGCTCGGGCGATGATTTAATCGCCTGGACAATTAGGGCCGTAAGATCAAAAGCAGTTTAAACCACCTCTTACATATCGCCAAAAGCCTCCACGGAAAAGCGATACGATGGATTAATAACGCGCGTGCGTATGTGCAAAACCGATGATGCGCCGGTCGGGTCACGAGTGATTGTGCGCGACACACGTGAATGTGAGCCATCCATACGAGCCATGAGCCAGTAGGTATCAAATTTGTATGAGTTACAATTGTTGTGATTGTTGATTGATTGAATCTTGTTTATTTATGCTTATCCTACAAATGCTCTTCAATGAATATTTTAATAACAAAAACATATTTTTAAATTTTCTTTTTTTTCTTTTACTGAGGCTTCGCGATCCCCTTATAGAGGCTACGCCCAACGACCCACACGTTGAAAAAAACAGTTTTTTTTAATTTAATTAATTGACTAAAGCTACGAAAGGAACTTCGTTCCAACCGAGTGTTCTACAACACTCACGCATTTTTCTTTTAAATCAAAGCTGAAGCAAAACGTCTGTTTTCCATATACAATATCATCATTCTCCTGCGCTTATCCCAATTTATTTGAGTTCGGCGCAAAACGTCTTTTTCTTCCACACTTCTCTCTTAGTCATCTCGGTAGCCCCCCCCCCCCCTCTCACCCCCCCCCCCCCCTCCCCCCACCATATCATCATTTACACAGTCCATCGTTTCTTTGGTGTTCCCCTACTCTTACAGCCATATCGACATTCCTAGTCAAAAGTTTCCTTACGACATTTTCCTCATTCGTCCGTATCACGTGCCCATGCCATGACAGCCGATTTCCACACAATTTTTCAGTTAGTGCTGCCACTTTCAGAATACCTCATATGAACTTATTTCTTAATCTATCCATTCTTATAACACCACACATCCCTCTTAGCATTCTCATCTCATTCATCCCTTTTGTGGCCCAACATTCTGATCCATACAAAACCATATATATTGACAGCTAATTCCAATAAATCAGATAAAGGTTACCTACTTACCTACGTCACAAAATCTGAGAAAAGTACCTATTAAACGTGTTTATATAATTATAGACTTAAAGTTCAATGTTATTGCCCAAGATTCCATGTCTTTGGCCAGATGTGAGATATAATTTACTTATTTAAAAAAAAACATAGCTATGTAGGTATATAGTCGACCTCGTAATTGCTTTATCACCCTAAGGTAATTTATTAACACTTGCACATCATAAAACGACAAGATCTTTAACTATAAAAGGAACTTTTGGCTCGTGACCAAATTGGAACGATTGTCGCCATCTTGTTTTTTCAATAAATTTCTCAAATGTTTACCAACAGCGCGTCAACGTCATTCGAGCGCCAATTATTTTTTAATTTTTTTTTTCTAATTGGCAGCTCGTAGTTTTGACCACTGAGGTCTTGGCTACTTAACCGGTCAAGCCTGTGGGTGGCTTAAGCTACTAACTTAAAGCCTCCAGCCAGGGGCGAAATTCTTAATTACTAGGTGACCGCACGCTAAGGGCACCCCCTGTGGGGTACGTACCTCGGCTTAGGGCGTCACTGAGAGGAGGGCAGCAAGGTGGGACAGGCTGGATCGAAATTATATTATTATTATTATAAGGGGAATTTAAAGCTACAGGCTCAGCTACGGCGCGGGCTGGCGCGTCGGCGAGCAAGGGTCAGGGGGGGGTCGAGCGCCAAAAGATCTTTTAGAATATTTATACCCATGGTATAATAATATACTTCGCCAGTTATAGCATTCCGGTCACGGGGGTGACACAAGCCTACATCATCACCGCTGTGTTACCAGTAGTGTGCAATAATAACTCCCCAATCGCCTTTATTACCTGTGCGAATCCGATAAAACAAAGAAGTTTTAACTAACAATTACTTACGTTGGTATTGTTTAAATTGAATTGTTTCCTTTGATTAGAAAAATGAAACGACAATTTAAATGGTTTATATACATTTTTTAACAGAATGGTGACTGAAAATGTTTCCATAATTCGTGTTTTGTTGCAATAAAGTGGCAACTGGATAGTGACGTAAGCATGTGTCACTCCCGGAATGCCAGACCTTGATTTTTTAGCCACCATGTTTCCACCCTAATGAAGTTTAAAAATGGGAATTGTTGCCAAAAGTTGTAAAGCAAGTACGACGTCGACTATACAATTGTACGTAGATAAGTTGCACACTATAGCATTCATGAATCTTTGACAATCATAACAGGTCGTCAGAAGCCCGAAAGTCTGACAACAAGACTTACCGACGGGTATCGTATTACCCAGTAACCGGGTTGTGGAGGTCAGATAGGCTGTCGTTCCATGTAAAATACGGGTATTCAGTGCATCCGGTTAGACTAGAAGCCGACCCCAACATAGCTGGGAAAAACCTAGGCAAAAATAAAAAAAGCAAAATAAAATAATAATAATTTTTAATTTGTTAATTAAAGCATCGGCACAAAGGAGACGAGGATGGACGCAGCCCGTTTTCTCATGTCCATTTAAACCACGCAGCCAACTCATAAAATTTCATGAAACCTTGCCAGGAATTACTGGTAATTTGTACTATCTATACATATAATAAAATGGTAGGAAAGTCAAAACTGTACATTGAATATTTTTTTTAAATAATACTTGGGGTGTGATCTACAATCGATAACGAAGCCAAAAAATTATTTTTTATATTTTTTTTCTTTTTGTCTGTTTGTCTGTATGTATGTCCGGGATAAACTCAAAAAGTACTGCATGGATTTACTTCTTTAGCACGAATATTATTAAGAAGTCGGGTCAACATATAGGCTACATAATAACACGCTAACACCTACGGGGAAGACAGTCTCCCTCTGTTACTGCACTTTCTGTAGATATGAAATTTAAAGAAGAAACGGGTATATTAATGTTATTTTAAAAGGTATAATCGTAGGTATTTTTGATGCTGTATAGCGTTCACGCAGACGACGTCGCGGGCACCAGCTAGTTAATAATAATAATCCTTTTCATTTTATATTTGATATTTTGCTAGACAAGTAGCTTCGTATTCAGGATTTCGAAGAGTCCACCATGTCTTTATTTTAACTTTGAATATGCTATTAGAATCACTGTCACCAATTCATCACAGTCACCAGTCGCTTCATGTAAAATAAGGATATTCAGTTGCGGCCGGTTAGACTGGCAGCCGAACCCAAAATAGTTGGGAAATTAAGAAAAGGCTAAGTAGATGATATTCCCAGCAAAAGTTTATAAGAAGACTCACCTATACTCAGCAGTGGGTATCTGCAGTCTGGTTGGATTGGCAGCCGACCCTAAAATAGTTGAGAAAATGGGAAAAGGCTAAGTAGATGATATTCCCAGCAAAAGTTTATAAGAAGACTCACCTATACTCAGCAGTGGGTATCTACAGTCTGGTTGGATTGGCAGCCGACCCTAAAATAGTTGAGAAAATGGGAAAAGGCTAAGTAGATGATATTCCCAGCAAAAGTTTATAAGAAGACTCACCTATACTCAGCAGTGGGTATCTACAGTCTGGTTGGATTGGCAGCCGACCCTAAAATAGTTGAGAAAATGGGAAAAGGCTAAGCAGATGATATTCCCAGCAAAAGTTTATTAGAAGACTCACCTATACTCAGCAGTGGGTATCTACAGTTTGGTTGGATTGGTAGCCGACCCTAAAATAGTTGGGAAAATGGGAAAAGGCTAAGTAGATGATATTCCCAGCAAAAGTTTATAAGAAGACTCACCTATACTCAGCAGTGGGCATCTACAGGATGATTTTGTTATCAAAACTATTTCATAACCGTTCGGATTTTCCAGTGAAAATATTAAGTACCTTTAGTTACGCATTGGAAAAACACTTGTATGACACAATTTTCCAATACGTTGGTATTACCTACGACTTTCTTTGGGAAAACCTAATCGATAAAATTGAAAATGCCTAGGTGTATTACCTTCGCTTTCAAGTTAGTCTCTGACCTAGAGAGTCTCTGAGAGACTCTGTCTCTGAGTTAGTTAGTATCTAACCTCCACAACCCAGTTACTGGGCAACACGATACCCCTTGGTAAGACTGGTCGTCAGATTTGGGCTTCTGACTACCCGTAACGCCTGTCAAAGATCTACGAATGACAGCCGGGACCATCCACGATCTGACAATCTTCTTAATATTTTTTTTTAAATTCAATGATAGACAACGCAAAGCAGAGAGATTTTTGAAAATTCATCCCCTAAAGGAATTAAATAGAGGATGAAAGTTTGTATGGAAGTTTGTCTTTGGCCGATGGGATTCATGGATTCATGCCGGTCTCTTGAAATCGCTGGAGTACTCTTTGAACCGTTGATAAAGATACTCCTACTGTTCTAGCAGTGCTACGCTGATTTCTTCCTTTCTTTCCTGACTTCTTCTTGTACCATGATGATAATCCGTGTACATTCTTCAGGTGTTAACGACATGATATTTCAAAGTTCCTTGGATTGATCAGAGGATCAATCCAAGGAACTTCCTCCGAAATGTATGGGAACAGTTTTTTGCGATTGCTGACTTTTCTAGTACTAAAACCTCAGTAAGGCCAATAGAGGTTTTTGATCCTTAAGTATATGAAACGTGATCGATTCGCATAAAAAAAAGTTTTTGTGAAAATTGCCCATTTTCCTGCTGACTGTACATTTTTTTCAAAATCTGTGAATGCAATTCAAAATTTCTCAAAAAGTTAAGGCAAGTCTCCTCAGACCATTTTCCTGTAGCTACAACGGTTAAGGTAGCTGTCCTTGCTGCCCCATCTCAAAAATCCACCCTGTATATATATCACAAAAAAAAATGTCACGAAAAGAAAAAATATATAAAATGGCAGTACCTACTTAGGTACCTACGATACACAAAATAAACAGACTACCACTGTTTTTTTTAAATCTTGTATTCCATTGCAACGTTATGCCACGGATGGTTGCAGAAAACAATTGAATGACGTTTATGATTGATATTCATTTTTACAATACGAGTCTACAATACAATATAAGCTATCGTCACAGGTATTTTAGATACGCTAGTTTAGGTATAGTTCGTAATACCTATCTGATTTTTCCCTGTGACGAATCCAATAGAAAAACAATAAATTAATAACTTAGATGAGAAATATTAAATAATATCGCATTTCCAATTAATATAAACTAGTGTTCTGATCGCTTATTTTAGATCACACGTCATCGTGACGCACGCGGGGAGGTGAAGGAAAAGATAAGCCAAAGGCGTGCAAAAGTGACGTAGATACTTAATAAACAGAGGCAAGCATATTCTTCATATACATAATTTTAGGTAGTTCCATACGTATTTTGGGATTCTTGAGTCTTAGGTAGGGATGTTATGGAGCTCCGTAACCATAACCGAAACTATCGGATATCCGAAATAAAAATATATCCGTAACCGTAACCGTATCCGTTTCACAAGTTTCGGATAGTTTCGTATAAGGGCGGAGTCTAACTAATTATTATAACATCTCTAAATAATTACTTACCTATATGACTGATTATAATACCAAATGATAACCTAGATTAGATAAAATCCCATAAATAAAACCAAATTATTACATACTATTTGTGTTTATATTTTACTTCAATCTAATATCCGTAACCGGAGCTATCGGAAACTAACGGATATTCCGAAATAATTACATATCCGTAACCGTATCCGAAACCGATATAATTTTATTCCTATACTTATCCATATCCGTATCCAGATCGGAAATATCATATCCATAACATCTCTGGTCTTAGGTACCTACGTAGTTAGTTAGGCCCTGGCTGTTGTATAAACCGAACGGAATCTTTATAAAATGTCATCTCTGTCAACTGTTACATAAAAATCATTGTACGTAGGTGTAGTATTTTCATCTCACGAAAAAACGCGCGCTCTACTTGTGGTTACCAAATCTACAAATACGCTGTGAATGAGTGCGTGAAGACGAGTAGCGTCGGCACATAACACACTCACGCACACATACACTTCCGACTTTGCTATTGTCTCGGACGGTACCGTACCGAGAGCTCCTGCGCATGCACACATTCACAGCGTGTTTGTACACATGATAACCACAAGTAAAGCGCGCGTCGCTTCGTGTGATAAAACTGCTTTATCCAAATAATAATATTTTGATACTTTTGTCTGTCTCTTTTGTTATTTTTAGTAACTGTTAGTATTATTTTCGTGTATCGGATTTTGATTCATTATAATTAATTTGTACTTGTCAAACCTAAGTTTACCTGCCTAGATTATAAGCGAAAGATGTGGTCTCCTATAATAATATTGGAAGTCGCACCAATATTGTTCCGATTCTTGTATACTAGCATCAAAATTGTGTAACTGACTCTGTTGGAGATCCAATAAATAAATACATAAGTGAGAGTCTGTGACAAAAGCTCCGTTTACCATATCAACGGCCGCGTGCAAAGGAGATGTATGATTTTGGGCTACCACTATGTATGTCAGAGTCAAGACTCTTAACCCTTTACTGGGCAAAAAAAAAAACTAAAACTACTCTTTTTTTTCAAATAATCTCTTATTATAGAATGCAGGCAAAAATAATTTAAAAAATCATAGAGTTTTGTTTCCAGAGATACCTTCCGTATCTCGTGAGATACATTGCCATGTTCGTAAGGAATGACTATCTCAGGCGAATGTATCTCACAAGGCACACTGCCAAAAAGAGGTAATAATACAAATGGTATATAAAATAATTATTTTTAATTAGTGAGATCACATATTTGTACTAAACAAGAAATTACTGGTGGTGAAAACTATAAAAACAATTTCCGCCAGGTACTAAACATAATCTGACTCCACACTTAGGCCCGTATTAATAAACGTTCCTCAGCCCAAGAGGTCGCACTTGATGACAACCTTGAGATCATGACCGTATTAATAAACATAATAATTTGTGTACTTAAGTTACGGCTTGGATTTACGTTATCAGCCGAGTGATGGACTGATTAATAAACGAAACTCTACACTTAAGTATACAATAGGTGTGTTTACTCGAGATGCGTAAACCTGAGTGTAGGCAGTACGTTAGTAGCGCGAAACATGGAGTTTAAAAATATTTTGGGTGAAATTAATTATTACGATGAAATAGAGTACCCACTATGACGATATTTTATGACCGGTTTTATGCTACAGCATCATTTCAGGTAACCTATCTACGTATGTAAATATTTTAAATACATTTATCATAAGTATAATAAAAAATATTTAATTACTATTTATAGGTATAACACAAAGCCATTAAGTCCACAAATGTATTTCTTTAGTTGTATAAAGTTTACTATATAAATAAACTTTAAAAGTAGATCCAACCCAAAAAAAAAAAAAAAACAATAAAAAAAAAGAGTAAATCCAATTAATTTAATTTTAAAACCCAATATATTTATGTGAAAATGTAATCTAATAAATTCATATTTCAGCTTGTTTATGGTGACCTAATACATTTATCACAACCTACAGCATCACATATTAAAAAAAAAACTTTTTTTATTTATTTATAATTTTATTTGTTGGGAAATAAAAACACATATTTTTTTTACAATTTAACGCTTATTTGGGTAGAAAACAATTTTATAACGTGATACAGCGCTATCCATTAAAGTTTTAACAAAATACAAGTATTTCAATAAATCTTACAACATAAAATAATGAAATGTGATGCATGTCATTCTAAACTTCGGGCAATGTGACGTAATCGTTCACGAAATCAAGCCATCAAGTACAGCGCATTGAGGAGCTGATCTTGGTAACTGAGATACTGTATTCATGTGTTTATTAATTAGCAATGATCTTGAGATGCTGATATCGTAATAATGGCGTATCAAATGATTGCGCACTTGGGCACGTCATTGAGGAACGTTTATTAATACGGGCCTTAGTACATGACACTGTGGTTTGACCTTTGATACATAGTTTGCACCTGCCTTTTGTCCCAAAATTCGCGAAATGGCCAAGTTGGTCACTACGAATTTCTGTTGTTGGTCTTGGAGCAACTGGCGCCTTTATTAGTTTTGATGGGGTTGGACCCTTCACATTGTCCGTATGTTTCGTGGTGGTTCTGTGGCGTAATAATAAGTTATTGGCAATGTTGTACCTGAATTTCTTCAAACTCATTATTTTTCCATGTCCGATATTTCTCCGGTACAATATCCAACTATTTGTGATACATATGTCTAACAGCTGTGATACCAATGGTAGGTACCAGCGGTGCCCCTTTAGCTCACTTCTATAGAGAGAGGTATTAGCATATCAGCTAAATCAACACTGCCCATATGGGCATTGTAATGCTTTATAATTTCAGGACATGACACTGCTGACCTCATCTTTTTCTCCTTGTCGTACCTTTGGATCGTAGATATAGGGTGGACATCTACATAGCTGCTTGCGGTAGTGACACATTTATTGTCGTACCACTTGACGACACACACTTTCTTATTATTGAACACGACTTGGGAATGAGAACCCCTTGGTTTCTTCTTTAGTGCTTTATCGGTGATGAGCTTCTTCTCAGCTCCGCGTAATCTGTTTGCCCTTATGGTTCCAAGTGAAAATATACCCATCTCTTCTCGCAGGTAGTGAATCAATTCGAGGCTTGTAAAAAAGTTATCAAAGTACACTACAGAACACGCTGGATCTGGTATAGTTTTACATAATGCTATCACAACTTTAGCGCCCATTCCGAGAGAAGACTCTACTGGTGAAAAATCTATTGATCTAAAAGTATCATCACACCATAAATAAGAAAATCGTAAACAAAGCCAGTTACACCAGCTCTAACAAAAATCTTGTAACCCCACTTTTGAGGCTTATTTTTGACATATTGCTTTCGATTACCAGCTCTTTTCCCTTTATAAGGCACCATCATCTCATCTATGCTGATTTTCTTTTCATGAGGTACTTTCAAAAAGTTGGCACGTAGCATATCTGCCAAAGGTCTGATCTTGTAGTAGCGATCCCCATCATCAAGAAAATTGTTATTGAAATAAATATAACGACGTAATTGTTGAAATTTTTTGAGGGGCATGATATCTGCTATTTGACTGTATCTAAATTTTCGGGACCAATAGTCTGTATACGAGGGCGGGTCAATAAGTCCGTGACTTTTTGAATTTCTGACCTCTTTACTGAAACAGCAACACTGCTCCTGTCAACAGGCATCTGTCAGTTGACTCCTGTCAAAATTTAAACTTGTTGCGTCAGTTAGTTTGTGTTTGACAGCTATTTTTATCAGAATACTCATTATTTTGAGGAGAAAATGGAAAAAAGTGAATTTCGTGTGCTTATTAAGCATTATTTCTTTCGAAAAAAAACCATTACCGAGACCAAGGCTAAGCTTGATAAATACTATGGGGACTCTGCACCATCGATTTCAATGGTAAAAAAGTGGTTTACTGAATTTCGTTGTGGCCGTACAAGCACTGAAGATGCCGAACGTCCTGGACGCCCAGTTGAGGTCTCTACACCCGAAACAATCGAAAAAATTCACGATATGGTGTTGGCCGACCGAAGATTGAAAGTGCGAGAGATTGTGGAAGCCGTAGGGATCTCGCATGGCTCAGTGGTTTCAATTTTGAATGATCACTTGGGCATGAGAAAGCTTTCCGCAAGATGGGTGCCGCGTTTGCTCACAGTCGACCACAAACGCAATCGTGTAACAACTTCACAGGAAGGTTTGGCGTTGTTTAATCGCAATATGGAGGAGTTTTTGCGCCGTTTTGTAACCGTGGATGAAACATGGATCCATCACAACACACCAGAGACCAAACAACAGTCAAAACAGTGGGTTTCTAAGGGTGAATCGGCGCCGAAGAAGGCCAAGGTGGGTTTGTCAGCCAATAAAGTTATGGCGACTGTTTTTTGGGATGCACGCGGGATAATCCACATTGACTACCTTCAAAAGGGAAGAACAATCAATGGGGAATATTATGCCAACTTATTGGACCGATTCAATGACGATTTGAAAAAAAACCGACCTCATTTGGCCAAGAAAAAAGTTCTTTTCCACCAAGACAATGCAAGGGTGCACACATGTGCAGTTGCCATGGCAAAAATCCATGAATTGGGCTATGAATTGCTCCCTCATCCGCCCTATTCTCCAGATTTGGCTCCGAGCGACTACTTCTTGTTCCCAAACCTGAAGAAATGGCTTGGTGGAAAAAGATTTGACTCCAATGATGAAGTCATCTCGCAAACAAAGGCCTATTTTGAGGACCTCGACAAATCATTTTTTTTGGAAGGGATAAAAAATTGGAGAAGCGTTGGACAAAGTGTATAGAGCTCAAGGGAGACTACGTTGAAAAATAAAATTATTTTTTTATCAAAAAATCTGTGTTTTATTCCAAAAGTCACGGACTTATTGACCCGCCCTCGTATGAAGACATATCAATTATTCCCATTAGTAGATTTATTGCAACAAAGTCTTTTATGTCTTCAACTGTAAAATTTAACGGTCTATAATTTTGTTGAGTAGAATATAAGTTGGTTTGTTCGTTTATGTAGTTCAAAATGTCATCAGTAAAAAAGCTGGAAAAATATTGAAATGGATCCTTGAGACACGCCTCTGTTTGAAAATCATTATTGGCTATTTCTGCTCGATGACGGAATCGCTGTCTAGTCCATCGAAAATTGAGAGGTTGCACTTTTACTCTCGCCAGCTGAGGACGACGTGCTATAACCAATCTTGGTCTAATTGCTCTGAAGCGTATTGATGCTAAAGGAGTCGCTGGAGACTGTGAAGCTGTTGGAGCCTGCTGTGGAGTCGCTACAGATTGTGTAAAATTTTGCGCAGCTAGTGGAGTGAGTGGAGACGCCTGCAATGGTGACGCAGTGACCGCTTCTTGGACATCAACTATTTCATCGTCGGATAGCAGGTTGAGATTTTCCATCGACGATGGCAGTGAAGGCACTGGTGATGATTCTTCGTCTACCCTATGTCGAATTGGAAACTGCCGAATTTCATTTTCAGACTCCGTCGACGATTCGTCATTCGATGATTTTCTAACCGATTTTGGGATAAGTGCACAAAGCTTTCTGCCTCTTGCGAAGGATGGCTGTACTCCGCCCTAAGATAAACAAGCTTAATTAAACCTCCATGCTAAGCGAAAATCAAAAAGAACACACATTCCATAAAAAGGCCAGAAACCAACAACCAGACTTCAAAGACGAGAGCATACAGTATACCTACCAAGACTAAAAGTATGTACAGACCTGTAGCCATGTATAAAAATCGATTTTGTCTCGACTGGGAATCGAACCCAGAACCTTTTAAGGTTTAGCTTAACACCATCACCACTAAGCCATCATCAAAGTAATCAACACAAAATAATAAAAATAAAAAATAAACCCATAAACGTGGCAGCGTGCACTACATGATACATTACATGTTAGTATGTAATAAAATATTGTTTAGGTTGTAAATTCGTTTATTAAGAAGGTTTAAAAATAATGTTTCACATTTTCAAATGTTTAGCTTTAAAATTAATTGAATGAACTAAAAAGAATGGTTTCCACTATATGTAACAGCGAGTGAAGCGAGCTCGGGACTTGGGGCACCCCGGCTCGGACAGGTTAGGTTAGAAGGGTCCCCTTCGTGGTTATTTTTTTAATAACGACCCGGAAGTAAGAGCCCCGCCTGGCGGGGCTCCGTCGACTACGCCTTATTATTATTCGTCAGAGTTATAGTGCAAACCATTATTTTTGTAGGTATTTTAACTATGTTATTTATAAAATTATTACTTAATAGTGTTTAATTATGTGATAGAACCAATCAAAACTAATTTTTAGTTAGTCGAAACTACATTATAACCAGGTCCATTGGGCAAAACTAGTTTTGACTATAATTTCAGTCAAAAGTCCTATTCTCGAGAGCTTATGTATAGTCAAAAGTACTTTTGACTGATTTTGATAGTTAAAAGTACTTTTGACTGGTTATGAGTTTTGCCTGCAACATGTACACTACATAGATAAATAGGAAAAATATAAGTTATTTTCATAAAAATACTAACAAATTAATTTGAAGAAGAGCACAGGCGTACAGAAATGAACATTCGGGAAGTTTTTTAATATGATAACTCCATTTGTAGGTTAGTCATGACAGCTGTGTTTGACATGACGTTTGATGACTTTGACAGTTTTAAGTTTCGTGAAGTGACGTCTTTCTTTGCTTTGACTTTGAATTGGACGTGTTTCGGAGATTTTTGTGATTGCTTTTGTTTTGCGACCCAGTTTACTACTAAGGACATTGATTGATTGCTTCTCTGTTGACCCCAGCTTTGTTATAATATATGGTTTCTGATTCACCTGTGACTTCGGTTTTGTCGTGTATGTGGTATTCTACTATAACAAGTTGCACGGTTACACTTATTTTATGATTGCTGCCGTAATCGAGTAGAATATCCTGTAGTCTTATTTTATTATTGTAGCGAAACCCAAGTATTTTCGGAATTCGTGTGTTGTTTTTTTATTGTAGATATTACATAGACACGTCAATCAAAGGTCATTGTCAAAATTTTCGTATATTACTTATCCACCATATTTATGTTGTGTTGCTCTCTTTGACAAAGTTAATTTACAGTTGAGTACATTGAAACGAAGTAAAATAATAGAAAATTAACATTAAAAAACAGTTACTATATTGTATAGCGTACCTATAGTATACATGGTGCTAGCCCAGGCTCCATACATTTCTGGAACATCTCGTTTGATTTGTTTAAGTACAATTAACCACACGTCAGTGGCAACAATTTGAAATTGACAGCGCCCTTTTGTCGTAGCAGTGAGGGTGATTTTCGTAGTGCAAGTGTAACCACTGATGTGCTCTTGACTTCACTTTATCCGTAGGGGCCTTAATTACAAATACGCGAACGCATGCTACCGCAAGAAATTATCTCTGGCACGCTATTTTCAACTCTATTCCATCTGGAATTAAGTTCTTTATCAATTATTCAAAGATAACTGCTAGAGCATCTTGAGTAGCTTGCTACATTTATTAGTAATCTGTGATCTTGAGCGTCTGCGTTGACCGTAAGGCTTGCTTTTCGAATATTATATCCTAGGAATATTTGGTACCTAAAGTCAGAGTCAAAGTCAAATCATTTATTTCAAATAAGCACATAAAAGGCAATTTTGAACGTCAAAATTTACAAAAAATTAGATTTGATTCTAGTTGCCCCTTCCAAAAGGTAGTTTCGTATGGAGATGAATGGGCAAGAAACTCCAATGTTACTCTTTTAAAAATGTTTTACAATATTATGTATAAATTAATTATTTAAGAAGACCTAGAATAAAATTACTATACCACAATAGGTAAGTCCTGTTTCGGATAAGGCGGGAGGAAACGCCCGGGTGTTGGCATTGTGTGGATCGACCGGAGGACACGGTGGAGCATACGGTGGAGGTCTGCCCGGCTTGGGCGGAGCAGCGCCGTGTCCTCGTGGCGGCGATCAGCGGCGGCGATCTCTCGCGTCCGGCCCTGGTTCAGGCCATGGTACGGAGCGAGAGGGAATGGGAAGCAGTCACCTCCTTCTGCGAAGCAGTAATGGTCGCGAAGGAGGAGGCGGAGCGCGTGAGGGAGAGGCAATCGTTGCGCCCTCACGCCCCTAGTCGCCGCAGGAGGAGACACCCTGGGCGTCGGGAGTCGATAGCCGACTCCCGGCCACCGTAGGCGCGGGCCTGCGGACGGCGAGCAATGGGCAGCTCGCCGTCCGGTAAGGACCAGGCCCGGGTCGACGGCGCGTTGTGTTTCACGCGCGCCTCAAAGAGATGTCAGCATAATTGACGGGGTCCGATAGGGCCGATGCCTGCCGGGGTCGCGGATTGTTCGAAAGAGTTACCGTGGCCCTGGCGCACAGGCAACTGCAGGAACACGGGTGGGTTTTAGTGAGTAAGAGTCTGACACGCCCTTCCGCTCCGCCCAGAGCGGGAGAGGTCATTTGATGATTTCCCACCAAAAAAAAAAAAACCGTTACTCTTATAAAAATGTTTTATAATTATGATGTATACAGTAATTTTATGTGAAGACGATGCACCTAAAATAAAATTACTATACCACAATAGGTAAAAATAATTATATATAACGCAATGACAGGTAAATTAATTATGAGATAGATACATGGTGCTCACCTAATTACAAATATTGAAAAGTATTTCTTTTTCCAAAATTTCACAAGATAATTTAGTGTTTGAGTGAAATTATAAATTAAACAATTAATTAGCAACCAGTTTGATTTTGTCTAATTATTGAATCTAACTATGGCAGTATTCCCAACGTGAATATCAAACGGATCACATTTACGGTCTACGGAATATCAGTAGGTATCATAAAGAAATGTGAATTTGCATCGATAAGTGTACGTTTAAAATATGCTGGTTAAAAAGGCGTACCTACCCTAAAAAATACTGGAAGTGCGAGTGACTCCCGTGTTAGCTCTAGCCGGTAAGACCGAAAACCAGAAAAAAAAAAGCTAATGACCAAAATGTATGCCGCCAATTTATGGCCATAAATGAAGGTTACAAAATTAGATAAAATATAACGTTAATAATGAAATATTAAAAAGGAAGGAAGGAGGAAAGGGAGGCTTTATCCTGCAGTGGGACACAAACGGCTAATTTATTTTTGAGTTGTAGTAAAATGTCTTTGGCTGTACTTTTTGTATCTGGCTGGTTTTGATACAGTTAAATAGATGACATTTAAAAAAGTAAAAGCGATTCCCCGCCATTTTTCAATTGATTTTCCATCCGCCAAAATGACTGAATGGGTGAATCTAACGAAGAAATTCGATAAATTTATGTGACGTTTAAGGACTTATCGCAGTATCGGTAGGGGGGGCCATGCCCCCCCCCCCCCTCCCCAAAAGACTCAGGAATTCTATACTTTCCACTCAACTTTTCGATTCAATTCAGCCGAAAAGTCATTCTCCACACTACGCTGCTTAAAAACATGATGTGTACGTGAACAGGGGAGGAGCTGGTTTGCGGACTTGCACTCCAGCACATCCACGGGGATGTCTCAGTTGATGTCAATAAAATTATAGATGGGTTTGCCAAAAGTGGCAAAAGGCACGTTAACTTTATTTTGTATACAATATAACGAAATATTGTATTACCTACGGTAAATCATAAAAGTCAGTCCGAACTGAGGTAAATCAGTTTATACTAATCAGAGTGGTTTCCACGATGGCACTTCAGGTCTACATGCGAAACTGTGGGTAGTAGAGCAAAGCACTTAACCGCTGGGACGCTTTTGGTATGAAAAGCATACCAGACTTTTCTAACACTAAATTGTACTCACGCGCTTAGGTATTCCCACTACATTGTACACGTCATATGACGCGTCGGCTCAGATAAAATTGCAATATTTCTGTTCTTTGATAAAGTTTCTACGTGAGCCAGTTATTAGATTTATTTTATTGGGCTATTTATATTTTATTGAAAACCTCCAACAAAAGATGTAGGTAATTACACAAAAGATATAAATTACAAAAATATTAAATCGTTTGGCTGGTTATGGACATGATTGTGATGAGCAGGGATAAAACGCATGTGACTAAAAGAGTGACATAACTATTTAAATGTTAATGGATGGAGAGGAAGAGGGAGACCAAAGAAAAGATGGATAGATTGTGTGACGAAAGAAATGAAAGAAAAAGGAGAATGGAAGAAGAAAATGGGTTGCGCCGCGCTGATCCCAAGTAATATGGGACAAGGACAGGAAGATGATGATTGTAAGTATTTGCCTGTTTTTGTTTGTTGTTGTACCTAAGTTGGACTTTCCTGATAAAAGTAACCCGCTGTTTGGTTAATTTTAAATAATAATGCTTGCAACCCTTCCCAGAATTCCCACTTCCTATACAGAAAACCAACGTCAAGTCAAAGTCAACAAATGACAAATTGAAATTATCATTGGATCATTGCCAAACCAATGACAATAGACACGTTTATAGTAACCAAAACAAACGATTTTTTTAACTTCAACGCCTCAAACAAAACTTAGGAGCAGAGTCGCTTCTCAGTCCACGTCTTGTTTAAAACTACATAGTATTGTAAACATTCGATGTATGATAAATAAACCGGCTCTAGAAGGCCGCTATAAATAAGTCGCAGTAACGGATTTACCGGTCAGTCAGTAGTTTTCCTTGTTTCGAATAACCAGCAGCGTAAACAGTGCGCGGCTATAGGCATTATACTATTAAAAATGCTAAGCTCGTGATAAAAGAGTGTTCATAACTTTCAACCAAAACAGTTTTTTTTGTTGATTCGTCATTAAAACAATCACAAAAGTGTTTAGATAAACAATATTATGCATAGTTTATTGCAATTAGTGTTTTGTGTGGCGTTGTGTTACGGACAAAAGGATAAAGTACCAGTGCAGGAACCCATAGCAAATGCAACGGAACTCCACAATGGGCTGTCCGAGAAGATAGGCAACTTTTCAATAGAAGTGCTGTTCCATACGTCGAAAACATTGAAAGATGGAGAGAATTTTATCATGTCCCCCATCACAGTGTGGAGTGTGTTAGCTGTTATCGCTGAAGGTGCAGCGGGCAACACGAGAAACGAGATAAATAATGCGCTCCGACTATCAATCCGAAACCGAGACGCCACTCGAAGCGGTTTCAGAAATATCACTTATTGGCTACAAGTCAACACTAATACGGTCAAGCTAGCGAAAATCAACGCTATTTTCGTCGACAAAGACCGTCTCCCGAACCAAGATTTTCAGGAAATCTCTAAAGATTACTACCAGACAGAAATGATAACTTTAGACTTTAAAGACAGTGTGACATCAGCAAATCTTCTTAACGCACATGTGTCAAACTTTACGCATGGGAAAATTCCTAGCTTAGTTGATCCCAGCTACTTCCAGAACACACAAATGGTGTTGACTAGTGCTCTGTACTTCAAAGGACAGTGGTCAGTACCATTCAACGCATCATCAACTGTAAAAATGCCTTTTTATGACTCAAAGGGTCAAAAGATTGGAGAGGTCAACATGATGTACAACAGATTTACTTATCCATTCTCTAACATTCGTGATCTACAAGCAAGAGTAATTGAACTGTCATACGGTAATGAAAACAGGCTTTCAATGCTCATAATGTTACCAAACCCAGGAGTATCTCTAGAAGACATGTTTGCAAACTTCCTGAAAGTAGACCTGGATTCATTCTTTGAAGAGTTAAGAGTATCCAAAGAAGAATATTCAGATGATGAAGTAGATTGCTACATTCCTCGGTTCAAAATTCAATCAGATATTGATCTCACAAATGTATTGAAGGAACGTATGGGTATTGAAGAGTTATTTGACCAGTCAATGGCTCAGTTACCACATATGTCAAGAACACCGATGTATGTATCAAAGGTAATACATAAAGCAGAGATTGAAGTTACTGAAGACGGCACAGAAGCAGCTGGAGTGACCGCTGCAGAGTTTAGCAACAGAATAGGAGTCGTTCAGTTCCAAGCAAACAGACCGTTCACATACTTAATTATTGAAAAGGTCACAAATTCTATTGTTTTTGGAGGTTTTTATAAAACGCCATCCTTATATTGAACATAAAAATTATAAAGAAATATGAATAAGAATGTACAAGTCTGCATTTTAATGTGCAAACTCTTTGGTTGCTCATTCTTTTAAAAAAAGACTAAAAACATTAATTTAAAAAAACTTTTCTTTTTAATAACCAGAACAAGAAAATAATTATTGCGAGATGTCATGGTTAATTCCATTGCTCATTAAGGAAACTTGCGTACTGTATTCAACAAATGACTATAAAATATAAATTATCAACATTATTGTGTAAATAATTAAACACTTGATAGGAAGAATTACATGTTCTTGAAATGTTGAATGTCACAAGTCAAATCACTGTGACCTTATAAGAATATAAAGATTATTATTTTTCTTCAATATTGTGGCCATATGCAGTAATTACTGACAAAGATATAATTCTGTTTTGCCTTAGGGATTATTATTATCCGACTAATTTGAGTTAAATATTACATTAGAAATGTGAATGTGTTACTTTAGAGTGTGTGTCATTTAGTTACACTTAATTGCATCTAATATCCAACAATAAAATGTAGAAAAGAATAATTCATAATAACTTATGTCCAGGCAATTTTGCTGTTGAAAAAAGTACTCAATATGTATTGTAATAAGGTTGTTAATTGTATAACAGAATGCTCTCTAATTGACAATGTAAATAAGTTGTTTTATCATTTGAAAATGGCATGTAATGAAACATTTTAGGGATAAATGTGACATTTTCCTCAATGACTAGTAGACAGACAACAATTTATTGGAAGAATTCATTTTATTTTATATAACTAAAAGCATTGGACTGCCCTCATGTGGGATTTTACAACTTGTGTCCTTATGAAAAACCTTGGGGTGTTCCAATTTGTAAAACATTGGTAAACCTCATTTCAATAGTGTGGTTGTAATTTTTGTAAATATAAATTTTGCTTATTATTATTTGTGGTTAGAACTGTTTAAAAAAAGTAGGTATAATTACCTACCAATCCTATATTATAGATAGCTAATAATCTTATAAATGTCCTTTGTATATAGGCTTACTAATTTAAAAAAATTCCATCTATTTTGAAAGGATTATGGTCTCCATAAAACGGGTTTTTGAACAAGTTTCATTGCATAAATTAAACCAAAAAATTGTTTTCAACATAATGAGAAATAATAACAGAAAACTTTTGCTAGCACAAAAATCCTTTCAAAAGAATACACATTTAATTTGGATATTGTAGTTCGCTACCTATAGGCAGCCAGCCTTTTGGTCAATTTCATGGCTGCAACAGGCTTGTCTTAGCAAACTAGAATTTTGCATTAAAAAAATAGCTGCTATAGAATACTTACAACATCCTAAAGAAGTGTGCTATCAATCCAGCAGATTTTATGTATGCGACCTATCAGTAACAGAAATAAATCTTTGAGCAAAAAGATTTAAACTTCTTGTTCTGATAATTAAATTATGTTTAAGTGACAATGATCTCCATGAAGGCAGTCTAAAACTCTTAATTAAGACTTCACAAAATATTGTGATTGTGATAGATCTGAAATTATATTTAATTTAAGAGAAAAAAAAGTTTGATTAAAAGCTTTTTTAATATAGGTCTGTTTTTTTTTAATTGTTTTATCTGTGATATTTAGGAAGACTGGTCACCGCTCTTACACTGCTACAAGGAGTTTTTGGCGCTAAAATGACTGACAGCGGGGAGCTGTTATACATTTGTGCAGTTGTGTTGTGAATTATTGACTTAATCTATTGAAAAAACAAAATGGCCACGCGCCAAAAAATACTTGTAGCGCTACAGAGAAATTATCCAAGCCCGGCGAAAATTATTGCGACATCTATATCCTCATAATGAACTACGATTGACGTAACCTACATCGCGATAACAGATTATAACACGCAATCTGCAATTTATAATGTACCTACTGAAACCCGACAACAACATTACAGTCGGGCGTTAGCCTACCAGACACTAACCGTCTGGTCAGAAGATTTCCCCCTTTTCAATTGAGGATGTTCCACACATCACTGAGGATGTTTCACTGGTCCTCATACCTACCATTATATTATTATACCAAGCCTCATACCTCTTTTTCTTCCTTACGTGCCGGTGCCATTTATTTATTTAAACTTTTTGAACTCAAAAAAGGTACAAAGGCGGACTAAATGCCCAAAGGTACATCCACACCGGAGTTACTTTTTGTGGAGCAACGTTTGCAAGTATTACTGGGCAGTAAAAGCCGTAAAAGGTACCTATAGAAGGCTACCTCATGTTATCAAGTTGCAAAATTTTGATCTACAAAAAGTAACTTCGATGTGGATGTACCTTTAGGCATTCTCTACCAGTCAACCTAGGGTGGTGAAGAGATTAGATGGCGGTTGCCATTCTAACTTAATAGTAGATCCCTACATTTAAATTAAAAGTAAACCTGTTAACTTAACGTTTAAATTAACAGGTCTACTGTTAATTTAAATGTGACATGGTACATAAAAGTAAATATATTACTTAGAGCAAAATTATAAGATGTTTTGAGTGCTCTCTGTAGATGAAGATATTTTTATGCATTTATAATTTTTTAAATATAAATGGAAAAAATAGTGGTCAGGAACATTGTTAACACCGATTAAAAACCTTCAGTCGTTCTTATATAGTTTCAGTGTTTCAATTATCCCCTCATACTGTTTCAACCATCCTTAGGGTCAGGGTAGGGTCAATAGAAAATGATGATTGTAGGTTAACTACTCGAGACAGAGAAATAGATTATATTTAATTCAGGAACTCTACACACTTCACACGGTTAAGTAAAGTTGTTTCAATTGTCCGCAGTCTAGAGTCTACCCTACCAGTTAAAACAACTTAAAACTCTGAAACCGGTATCGAAAAAGACAATTTATGCGTACCTCCGGTTACTATACTGTAAGCCTCTTTTGGCGTCAAACTTGGTGCTGGCTGCATATTATTGTGGGTATGTATAAGTAACCTATAGTTAATTCATGAGTAACTATGTCGTAAACTGGTTTCTATAAATATTTTTTTCTTTCAATCGCACTTACAAATACTACCAGGAAAACCCCTTGATGCTAGGGTTGTCCAAGCAAAAAAAATGCAATATAATAAATAAATGGTTTAATATTTTCGGTTTAGTTGAAGTAGTCAGGTAGGTACCTACCTATTTGGACACTCCCCGCTAGATGGACTGACGACCTATAAAAGGTAGCTGGGACAGAGTGGATGCGGAAGGCAACGGCCAGACTGTTGTTATGGCGCAGCCTGGGAGAGGCCTATGTCCAGCAGCGGACTGCTATAGGAAGCTGAGTTGATTGATTGTGGTAATATTTAGGTAGGTACTTTCCAAAGTTTTGCCCGATGTCTTTTCAATTTTATTATAATTATCTGGCACAAGATGAAGATGACGCTTCATTAAATATTTATTAATCCGTTTGATTGTTACCTACGCATTGCACTGAAAGAGTTTTCAATTTGCGGACCAAAATCCACATGTACGATTGATACTATCTACTTAGTCCAGGAAAATAAGACAAATGGCGAAAAAAAATCCAAGTGAAGCGGTTTCACCGGGATTACCTTTATTTATGCATTAGAAATACTGTGTCAAAAGTCCATTGAGAAATCATATGCGAAAAGAAAATTGACTGTAAAAGGTACCAAGTTTTTTTTTTCTTGCTATTAGATACTTAGGTACTTTCTTGGGCTAAACCAGCAAGAAGTGAAACTAATAATAAGTAGGTAGGTAGGTTACTTATAAATTATTTTAGGAGTTAAAACTAGGACGGTGTCAAAACACTGTTTTACTTTTTAACTTATCCTAAATTCTATACCTACCTAGTACCTACCTCGCGAGATAGATACACATAAGATCTGGATATGTATTAGATTTAGAAAATATTGGTCCGATAACAACCACTCCCAAATACGGAGAGTATGAGTAACAAAAACGTAATAGGCGTGTACACAATGGTCACGTACGAGACAAGACATTTATTACATACACATACTTAGCTCCTTACAGAACTCCGAAGGTCATTCGTCTATCCAATCTCGGGAAAACCAAAACCGTCTCTCAATACATAGGGTTTCAATTTGTGTGAGATCCTGACATGCAAGTTATTGATTATTTCTTCACAGTTAACGTGAATCGAATTAAGTTTACGATAACGGTAAATAGCGATAAAATTATTATAATTTCTAATTACTATGAAACGATTGGAAAATTAGTAAGTCGTTCGTGGCAATAAATTGGTGAGATTCGATGAAAACTATAAGCCGTTCCTGTTCTTATTTTACCCTGTCGTAACAGGCTGCAAGAAAGCCTTATATCTGTCTTTCTTTGTGTAATAGTACGCACCTGAGGCCCTACTCTCTAAGTCCGTCAACGAAGAAACAGGCCCGTCCGAAAGCAGTTCGAGATTTCGGAATGAACCCTTCTCCCGATTCCTTCCTTTACGGACGGGCAAAAACACATCGGGAGTAAGGACAACAGTTGTCCTTTTATGCCAATAGATATACATAAAAATGTATGCCAACACTATTTGACAGTTACTGTCAAATAGTGTTAGCATGAATTTTTTGTTTGGGCCCTTGACTAATCTTATGTCCGTAAGTGTTACGGAGCATGAAACGCCCGTAACTTCGGCCAGAACTACGGACTTCGTGCTTAGGGAGTTGGCCCCCAGAACCGTTCGGTTACTTAGGAAATACCTAAACCAGTAGTCCAGACGTATTTTTACCCAATGGTAAAATCTGGACCTGATCTGATGGACCAAGTTCAGAGTTACGTAGCGTCATTAAAAGAATAGGTACATATAGCCAAGATTCCTCATCAATTTGAAAAATAATGCAACTTACCTACCCTCGAGTAGGTACCGTTACCCGGTTAAGAGTATGCAAATAAATCAATCCAATAATTTGAAATGACACCCATGTGCTTCCAATTTTAATGATTAGACGTGATTGTTCCACTTCACGATTAATAAGGTTTTAATTAAATTTTAATAAACAAAGCCTAATGGAATTGCTCTCGCACATAACCTGCTGGGCCCGCGTGGTGAATTACGGTCAGGTTACTCTCACAGAGAGCTGAGGCCTGTGCTACCAGAGGGAATGTTACAGGCTGTGGCCTAATTATACTATCGAACATTGGCTAGGAGTGCTTTAAAAATCTTAATCCTCCTGATTCTAATTCCTTGCTATGAATAACATAACACTGTCTTTTCTGTCGCGCAGTCAGGTAATAGAGGATTCAATCTTGGACAAAAATACTTATTTGATGATTGATACCTACACAACCACTAAAGTCTTATGTTATTTGCGGGTTTGTCAGTGAGTAAAGATTGATTAGGTACGCGAACAAACATGAATAAAATAAGTCATAATTTAATAATATAGTTGCCACAGGCTTAGCTAACCATAACAAAGAAGGATGTTCTAGAAAAACAGTGTGGTCATACAATATTATTCAAATTTCAATTACGTCATGCAAAACAAGTAGTTTGACAACCCTAGGTCATTAAACGTGGACGTACTTCGAAGATGGCGAACCGGGAAAACCCAATGCTTGAGTAACACGATTACGCAAAAATAAACCTTATTGCTCAAGATTGTGATTCATTTTCCATTGTTATTGTATTTGTAAGGGTCGGTCAGTCAACAAGATCGATAATTTTATGTGTATTATAAATTATTATACCTATATTTGCTATAGTATGACGTATTGGCGTTATCAGAATTTATTGAACGGCAAATTAATCCTTATACCGTTTAAAAGAATATTGTGAGGTGTGTGACCTATATTATAATATTAAATTAAGTATTATTTATTTAATTGATTTCCATTAGCGTTGAATAACAAATTAACAGTGATAGACAGTGTGAGTCTTCAACATGTGCACATATTGAAATAAGGGAAAACTAGCTATAATATATGTGATATGGTGTATGATATGTTAATTTTATCGACGGAATATAATATACTTATTTAGGTACAGTCGCCAGCAGGTCAAGCTACCCGAAACTGTCAAATTTCTCCAAACGATTTTAAACCTTAAAGTGTTCAAAGTTAAGTCCAAAATCGAATGACAAAATCTGACAGTTTGTGGTAACTTGATGTGCAGGCGACTGTACTTAACAAAATCTAAAATAATTATTTTATTTTCTAAAGTATGATACGTAGCCGTGTACATTGTACACACGGTTACATACATATCAAGCTATTCACTTCCAGTATAAGCTGATGTCGCATTGTATCGGATTTCCGTACCTACCATGAGAGATCAGTTTATACTGGAAATGTAGGTATAGCTTGATATATAGCCGTGTGTACAAGACCTTTCAAGGACTGAAATAAAAACGAGGTATTTTTACTTTTTTACAGCTAATACAATGTAGAATAATTTAAAGTACCTACCTAATACTTTAAATTAGGTAGGTAGATTAGAGAACCGTTACATTCAGAAATTTTAAAATTATATTGTAAAAATTGATGAAAAGATACCAGCGGGGTAATTGCGTGACACATAACGTTACTAATAGGAATAAATAGCTTTAATTTTTACAGTTCAACAACATTCATTGCGTTACGTTGTTGAACAGACAAATTTTTCGAACTTATGAAGCAATGGATTAGCAATAAGCTTCAAAATGATACGCAAATAGAATGCAGCTTTTTGTTAAAAAAAAACACCTTTCTCAATTGAATTTTTTATTTTATTTTATGAGGATGCTCTGATAATTTCGATCATTACCATCATTTCATTTGTTTCATCGTGTTAGATTATCGTGTTATTATTTATTTGTGTGTTCGTGTAGGTAGGTACCTACTCTTTTTTTTTTTTAATTAGTTTTCCGTCGATTCATTTCGGTTATGGATCGGATATGGATGGATAGGATATATATCGAGAATGGCGTGTGGCGTCATCTAGTGGCAGAATATAAAAGTTTATGCGTTGATAAAGGTGGTTGATGCGTGCAGTTACAATTTTAATGGTTTCAAGTTTTACTCATAGGAGGCGCTTGTTGGGTGGAAATAGTCTTAGGTCCACATCTTCAAAATAGACAAGCTTGTCATGTTCCGTAAGGTGGAAGCGCCAGGGTAGCCCGCGAAATTCAAAATTTTACTTTTATGCGATTTGCAGGTCAGTGTCTAGTTAGGTATATGGACATATATGGTTGTATGAATGATTTTAATGATTATAATTCTGTAAATACCTATTTGTTACGGTCGCGAATTATATTTTAGTAGAATTATATAATATTTTGTTCAATATATAATACAACCTGACACTGACCTGCAAATTGTAAAAAACGTAAGAAAATTTGAATTTCGCGAGCTACCCTGGGAGATTGATCCTTCAGGTTGAATCCCTTTGGAATGTTACTTTTTCGCATTTTTGTTGGTTTGATTCCCGGTTCAGGGAAGCGACTGTTCAAAAATGATTGACGGCAGTTTATCTTACCTACTAATGAAAAAAATCGAAAGTTGCCTTTGCGTAAAAATTGGTCACATCAATAGGTACTTTCCCTACAGGGCCCGATTCAACTTCCCCCTGAATATAGAATGTATAATAGACAGATATGATTATGGAAGTCTTCAGGCAAAGAATTTTTAATTATATAAATAATTTGCCAATAAGGTAGGTACGTATGTTAATAGTGACCTAGGCAACTATTTTATAATAAGGGGTATCAAAACACGAATGTGGGTTTATCACACGATGCGAAGCAGAGTGTGATAATACTTAGTATCACATGAGTGTTTTAATACCTTATTATGTACAGTTGCATAGAAGACTTTATCTAAACACGTGATATTATGAATCCTCTATAAAAGGTTCTGAAACCATAAGGTGTTGTAGGTACAGTGTTTTCTCGACTTTTCTGGTAATAATTGGTTAGAAATGTCCTTTGCTGCACTACAAATATCTGGTGGTTTGATATCAAAGCTTGTATCACTCATTTTTGTAAACAACCGAGTATTTTTTTTTTTTCAATTCTAATATCGAACAAAAATGGCGGGATACGAAGCGACGTGAATAAATTCGAATAACCTATAATTTTTATTTTTTTTAATTACGGCGTTAAGGTAGTGAAACGCGTGTGCATGGCAACGTTCTTTTTTTGAAAAGGAGTTGCATAATGAAATTTAGTGCAACATTATAACACTCGTTTGGATGACACTATGGTTACTATGTCACTGGTTATTTTAATGTTGGCAATAAGCTAACTGTGTCAGAAACTTTTATAAAGGATTTATAAATCCTTATTGCAGTTCATTATAAGCACTTCATTAAAACTGCGACGTAAGTTTGATTGCAGAGTTGGTTTGCCAGCCACGTTTCCGTATGTAGCGTGGCCAGGGCTAGGAACACGGCTAGGAACCAATACCAAACATTTACATATAGTCCTCCAGACCGAATTTCGGCCATGGCAGCCAATCTCAGCGGAGACTAGCCATCTACGCGGGAGATATAGTGCACAAGTGTGTGCGCAGACAAAGGTGCACTCACTCTTCCCCCACTCTCATAGTCCGATGAATGTCATTCCGACACGACCGTAGAGAAATCAGGCGCAGGACCAACGGTTGAAAGTGCTTTCGGAGACACGGGGGTATCACACCGTCAACATCAAAACTTCGGGCTGTTACTGAGAGATTCCTTATCAACCAGTACCAAAAGTATAAGTTCCGTACCGGTACTTAGCGGTTCTTGACATTTCGGGATCTGGGTACCGGTTCGAAATGGGTATCGGTTCCAGACGGATACCGGTACTCCACGCAACAAGTAACGGTACCAAATTCAGGTATTCGGCGCGAACCACAAATCTCATATTTGTATGAGGAACCTCGTACGGTTGGAAACTTTGAAGTTCATTTTCTAATGCCTATTTACTATCCATATGCCTATTTACATACAATATCTATTTCCTCACTATAACTTACGGAAATATTTGTTAGTTCCGGTTTTACTACCAGATCGGTACCGATACTGAATAGAAATACCAATAATAGGTACAGGTAAGTACTACGTCTGGTACCGGTACCAATAGTACAGGTAGGTACTACTCTGGTACAGGTATCACACCAAGACCGGTACCGGTTCACAAAGATACCGGTATTTCAAGCCCTGAGCGTGGCCGTGGGTCGCCGTGGACGATTCTGCCTACATTTTCATACTTACAAAGCGAAGCTAAGCACACGTGCGTAGCTTAACTGTTGGCTGCTCTGGAACGGTGCCTTTACGAGGGTGAAACTGAAAGTTCTTAGAAAATCAAAAACTGAACAAATTAGCAAGTTATTAGTTTTATTATAATATTTTCAAAATAGTGTCCATTTACATCAATACATCGCTGCATCCGATGGAATCACTGAGAAAAGCACTTTGCCCACTCGTCATTTTGAAAAGCAGCCACTGCTTCCTCGTCGTCCATAAAACGTTTTCCTCGAAGTTTTTCTTTTATTTTCGGGAATAAATAAAAGTCGCAAGGTCGCACCTTGCAATTTTTCGGTCGGGACTATAGGGCGGGTGACCTAGTAATTCCACGCCTAACGTCGCCAAGTAGTCGATTTTTTGCTTGGCGGTGTGCAACGAGGCGTTGTCGTGGTGAAGGAGGATCCTACTGCGAGGTCGTTTCTCCCGAACTTTTTCCAAGACAAGTGGCAAACAATTGTTAGTATACCACTCTGCAGTAAGTAACTGTTTTTCGATTCTCTAAAACAATTTTTGCGTAATGATCTATTCTTCCGAAGACCGACGCCACCATCTTTTTTCCCACGCTTCGACCTCTCTTCACTTTAGTTGGCAACTCCTCGGAAGGAAATACCCAGACAGCAGACTGTCTCTTAGTTTCAGGATCATAACAATAAATCCAGCTTTCGTCACCCGTAAGTATGTCGAACACAGCATTTGAGTCACCTCCGTTAAATCTTTGAACCATTTCACGACACCAATCAACACGACGGAGTTTTTGGGCCTCTGTCAAATTATGAGGTATCCACCGAGCACAAAGCTTCCTGACCGCTAAATGTTCATGGAGGATATTGAGCACTTGACTCATACCGATGCAAGCTTGTCCGAATCTGCTGATAAGTCACTCTTTTGTCAGTCTCTATCATACGCCGCATAACACTGATGTTATCTTTAGTCGTCGTCGTAGAAGGCCGTCCCTCACGCAGATCATCGATGAGATTAGTGCGACCACGTTTAAACTCATTAAACCAGTTGAAAACAGTGGCACGAGATGGGGCTTCATCGTGAAAGGCCAATCGAAGTCTATCATAACTTTCTTGTTGACTTAAATGACATCGAAAGTCATAAAAAATCATTGTATGAAAATTTTCTCGCGTTAAATTCATGCTGAAGTGACACAGACAATTTTCAATTTGCCGCCAAATCGTAAATAAAAGGCAAATGATTACAATACATACACAATAATATTGGCAAAGAGTTCCATTTTCAAAATTTGAATTTATTATTTTATTATATCGTTTACAAGTGGCCAGTTCTAAAAACTTTCAGTGTCGCCCTCGTAAGTACTCTTCTCAGGGAACCATGCAATTTTCTCTGTACAAAGAACTAGGACGAAGTGTAAAAAAACCGAGTCGATTATATTGGACATCACATTTATTGTTACTTATTTATAATTACATTTTTGGCTACACAGGTTACAATTTGGCAGTTTTTATAATAATAAGAATTTAATAACACTAATAACAAATATTACAGTATAAGTAGGTTTCTATAAGCGTTTTTATTTACAGTTAAATCCTATGTATTTTGCAAAACCATTATTACTTAGATATATATTTCTGAAAACGTAGGTATTTAGGCAAATGTTCTTTTTTTTTGGCGGTGCAAAGTGATTTTAAAGGCTAATGGCTAAATGATAATTTTGTCATGATCAGTCAAATAAACAAAGCCGGTTTAAAAAACAAAATAGGTAGAAACAAAAATTAAATGTGCTTTGTACTCATTGAAATGGACTAATCCGATCCAGCCTGTCCCTTGCTGCCCTCCAACAGTGACGCCCTAAACCGAGCTTCTTCCTATAGGGGGTGCCCTTAGCGTGTACTCGCTTAGTTTATAAGTTTTATTGAGGCACCCACAGGAAAGTCCTAGTAGCTTGTCGCAGCCGGCAGCCGACAAGCTACTAGGTTGACCTGCGAGATGGCATTCCCCAAAACAACAAACAAAAACTCTTTCAAATTGACTCACTACACAGACTACTTGTAAGCGTTTCCAAGTACAGCAATTATTCATAACAATAAGTACGAATTAATGATGACATCAGAAGCTGATCATCAGTGCCATCACTAATTAATGACGAGGTGATGATGTGACTGCCTTGTTGGTCGCAAGCGCTACTGCTGAGCATGAGGTCCTGGGTTCGATTCCCGGGGTCGGGCAAAGTGTTCTTGGGTTTTTTCATATGGAATTTCTCGGTAGCAGCCCGGAGTTTGGATTTGTGCCCGGTTGATGGAAATAGGCTCGCCCCCTATTACATGGGAATTAGAACATAACTAGCGAAATGTGGGTGTGCTATAGGTACACCTCTGCCTAACCCTTCGGGGAATACAGGCGTGATGTTATGTTATGTTATGATGATGTAAACAATTATTAGGGAAAACAACCTGTAATATTATTTATAGGTACCTAGCTAGTAAGAGTAATGACCTTTTTTAGTAGGTACCGGCCTATAGTAGTTAATACATTGTTTACGTATGGGATTACGTCATTATTGCGTTAATTAATCATACATTTTACGTTTGTTGCACAATATTAAATTGATATAATACGTCATTCAGCAGTTTATGTTTATCTGATGACGTAGTAATTGGTGACACTTTTTTTTTTTTTTATCGTGTGGTCATGGTGATGATTTAAAAAATTGCCATTGTTGTGCAACCGAAATGTTTCGTATTTAGAGGAAATATTTTATTCGTCACGTGTAGTTTTTAAGTTGGAATGTCAATGCATTATTTCGATCACTCTACCCGTAATACAGTCAGGGAAATTAATTATTAAATTCATGCTATAATAATACACTTCGCCATGTAAAGCATTCCGATCACGGGGGTGACACAAGCCTACGTCATCACCGCTGTGTTACCAGTAGCAGTAGTGTGTAATAATAACTCCCCAATCGCCTTTATTACCTGTGCGAAACCGATAAAACAAAGAGGATCTAACTAACAATTACGTTGGTATATGTTTAAATGGAATTGCTTCGTTAGATTAGAAAAATGAAACGACAATTTAAATGGTTTATATATTTTTTAGTGGCAGTGGCAACTGGTTAGTGACGTAAGCATGTGTCACTCCCGGAATGCCAGACATTGCTTTTTTAGATCATGATTAAATTGACATACCAAGTCATAACCATTTCTTACAACTGTCAAAGAAGTTGTGCTTTGAATATACGGGTAATTTATATGGGTAATCTATTAGGTAAACCATTCATTTCCCTGTGTTTACATTCTTTTATAATTCTGTTGTTTCATATTTGACACCAGAATAATCCCTGATAGGTAGATGCAGTACCTGACAAAATTATACGTGTCTATTCTACAATCAATATAGTTTATTTTATAACTAAGTATTACATTCAAGATTTACTTAAAAGCTATAACAATTACTTAAATGTACTTATTTATCTCAGATTCTTTTAAGCCGAGGCCTTTGCTATTCGTTTATGTAAATTATAATACGACTACATAATATTCACATTTTTATAGATTAACAATTAATATTTAATTTATATTGGAGACGTGGCCTTTGATTAACATCCAAAACTCCAAACTCAAGTTTTGCTAACTTGCAAAGGAGCTCAGTATTTCAGGTCTTATGGAAGGAGGCCTTTGAATAGCAGTGGGTCTGTATGGGCCATAAATAATAATAATACCTACTACTTAAAAATATTATAACAAAGTTTTCTGGAGTTTTATCCTTTTAAATAAAAGTGCAGAGTTTATTTTGAATTGCAGAGTTGATAGGGAAGTAGATTTGCAGACAAGATACTTAACTTATATTTACAGTTTAGACCTGACTTAATAAATATTATAGGAATGCAGAAATAATTTTGTTTTTTAATTAAGTCTAATTATGGCATGTTTTAATATAGTCTTAAATAAAATCTAAAAGCGACACAGCATCTGCAACTATATTTACTTATTTATCTCCACCTCTGTAAATGCTACCATTCTTAAATTAAAAGCAACATTGCTAATATTTACACTGCCTTGCAAAGCCGTTAAGTTTGATCTCAAGAAAGCTTATTTACACACTATTTGAATGTCAATAACATTGAAATCAAGAGAAATGGCTGCCACTATCATGGTAGACTCAACCTGAACTATTGATATAAAACTACTTATAGCAAAACCAACAATTTACAAACTGAAACCAAATACATTAAATGTTTATGGTGACATTGCAAACTCAACTCAGCACATTCTTCAAACTGCAGAGCTTTTAAATCCCAACCAATTCCATAATTTTAACTGCTGACTTCTTCAATTCTTATACATATCAGCTAAGACTTTCTCCATTGGCGTCTGTCCGATGGTCTTGGCGAAAAATTCACGCTCTAACTGTTGGGGGGTGACTAGACGTAATAAAGGTAGTAGTAGAAGTAGTCTGCCAAACCTTGCAGGGGCGGTTCCATGGGCTGTTCGAGCGTGGGTCATTAGCATCACTTGAGCTTGGTCTTGAAGGTTTTCAATTTGGAGTGGGTCTTTTAGGCCTCGTGTTTCTGTAAGGAATATTGTTGTTAGAAAATGTCATATTTCAAACTAAATCTTAAATAATTATAATAATAGTATGTACATAATTATTAGAAAAAAGAAATAGGGTTGCCTACTAATAGCTTTACACAAAAAACGCTGTAAATTAACTAATAAGTAAATGAGAAGTTCATACAATATGTTCCATTTCCGTTCTTGTGTTTAAGCGACGCACGCTTCGCAAATCGCTATAAAACCTCTTGGTATTGCAATTGGTTCTGGCAACTATGACATGTTCCAAAATTATCTGATGAGAATGTAAACGAATGGATCAGAAAACGGAGCTATAGATGCCAATTTGTAGTTCCACTTACAAATTCAGTACTTTGATTTGATTATTTAAACCTGTAAATGTATTTTTAAATCACCTCGTAAGTTATTTTTATTTGACAATTAATGTTAATTTTATAAGCTCAATTTTCGTGAATGATTTTTCAATAACAATTTGATAGTTATTCAAATAATAATTGTTGGAAAAGTGGTAAATAAAGATACAGAACCTTCTAAATACAGGTGAATTTAATTGATGAATGTCTAATTCCCTTGAGAAAATGATTGCGGAAGAAATTAATCTGAATACTTTTCTTTACAGTTTCACCAGATAGTTTCTTTCAAGTGAACCCAAGTTTAATTTTGAATGAAAACCTACCAGATTTAAACAGCACGATAGCTTTCATGCAAGCAAACTCAGCAGGATCCACGAGAACAGTCCTGTATCTTGCGAGCACTTCACGCAGACGACGCAGAGTCGCAGAATCTACGCCGTTCTCTGCAAAACCATTTATAGTGATGCAATGTAGACGTAGAAGAATTCTTTCTGTGTACAAAATTAAAAGTAACAAAATTAAGTAGGACTGCAGAGTTTATTTAAAACTGCAGAGTTGGTTTATTGTTGATCTGTGGTGACACTTTTAGGCATAGTGAAGTTGGCAAGATAATTATTTTGTAATTTTGTAGTTTTCTTTTTAATTGTGCATAGAGTTTTAGTAAAGAAGTAAACAAAACATTGAAGGGAAATGGCAAAAATAGGCCTTTAAACAATAATTGAATGACAATAAGTGGAACTTTCTCTCACAGAGAGAAGGGCCTTCCTTTAATGTTATAGGCTGATCATGCTTTTGCTAAGTGGAACTGCAGAATTTACCTTGATCAATCTGATCGCTGCCAAATAGCGCAGCGCAAGCGGCGTCCAGCGGCAAGCACCATTGTATAGCGTTGAGTAGGAACAGTTCTGACCATGCTTCTTCTAGTAGAATTACCTGGAAATTATTTAAAAACTAATTCAGATTTTTTCAACTCTCTTCAAGGATTTTTTTATCATCTAAATATTACTGTATTGGCTGGTTGGTTTAGTAAGGAAATAGTGTAAAGTCGACCGTCCGCTGCCATGTGTGTAGGATGAGCACGAGGAGGTTTGCTGCAGTAGCTGCGCGGTTCATTTGTATGCCAGCTACGCAACCATGGGTCGGACTTGTAGTAGACGATCCCACCTACATTTTCATACAAAGCGAAACTAAGTGTGTAGCTTAGCCGTGGGCTACTCTGCCGGGGTCGCGGATTGTTCGAAAGAGTTACCGTGGCCCTGCCCTGGCGCACAGGCAAATGAAGGAACACGGGTGGGTTTAAGTCGGTAAGAGTCTGACACGCACTTCCGCTCCGCCCAGAGCGGGAGAAGTCATTGACCGACTTCCTACAAAAAAAAAGCCGTGGGCTATTGTGCGCCTTTATGTGCGCGTATGTAAACATGATCGAAATATACTGTACTTTTAGAAAATATACCAGTATTTAGTGGAATGCATGGAAATGGTTGACAATCAACGTGTACGTATAATATTAGATGTACGGTATGTAAATACAGAAACAAACGCGATGAAAACTAAGGGGGGCTTATGATTAATAATACTTACTGTTAGGATAATAATTATGATAATTTATTAGGTACCTGGTCTCTAAAAGCGAGGCTAGCGAAGGAGGGCAGGTTCTTCGCCCATTTGACTGCCATGAAGAGCAGTCGCGCGGCGGATTCCGCTGCACTTTCTACACCCAATGGCCTAGAAAAATAAGATATAGTTTAAGTTTCACATACATGAACTGAAGCCTACAATCCCCAAAAGGGTTAGCAGGGTGTTCTCCGTTTACAGGAGTCTGTACATCCACATTTCGCCTTTGTAATTAAGTTTCATGTAATAAATGGCGAGTATATTGCCATATTTCGGGCACAATTTTGGTACTAGGTTCGTCGCCTCTCACAACTCGATGGAGGGGAAAGGAAGGAAAGCTAAGTACACGTGCGTAGCTTAGCCTCGGGCTGCTGTGGAGCGGTGCTTTGATTACTTCGAATTCTTGCTACGGCTACGAACGTCTACGGTGGGCTACGAATTCTAGAAGAATTGTTTTTTAAAATATTCTTACCTGTAAGAAGCGCAGTTTTGTTGGTAGTTCATTGCAGCTGGGGGCGAGTATGAAGTGGAGTCCTCTTCGTTAGTTACATCGATACTGTCATCTGTAATAACATTGAAGTATTGGATTAGTGTTTATTAGCACTGCCAGCGACTTTGTCCGACCTATGTTGCCTATCCCGTGGGAATTTCCAAAAATGCTTGTTTATATCATAAAGAGAACCTTCGTGCAAAATTCAGCTTTATAGGACCAAGGTTTACGTTGGTCGTTGATGCGTCAGTCAGTGAGTTAGTCAAGACTTTCCTTTTTAAATGGTATTGATTTAAAAAAGTACTAAGTCATACAAATGGATACAATTTATCAGTGGAGTCGTATACAGGTAGACCGCTGCAAATATAACTTGTCAAAATGGAGGATTATAGACCCGTCTGATACCCGATGCGAGTGCGGTGCTCTCCAGAACATGACCCACTTGCTGGAATGTACCAAGTGTCATTATACCTGCTCCTTTGAAGAACTAATTAATGCAACTGACGCTACTATTGACGTGGGCACCTATTGGGCACAATTGATTTGAAAAGTACGTTTGACTCGAAAAGAAGAAAAAAAGTGGAAATTGACAAATTCACAACAAACCAAAGCTTTCCCTTACCATCGCTGTCAGAATGCACATGTCCTTCCTCATTGTGGTCATGTGAGGAGTCTGGTTGAGCTTGCTGCGTCGGTTGCGGCGGTGGGAGAGGCGCGTAATGTGGAGATAGCAATGGATAACGCGCTGGCGATAGTGCCATGGCTAACGAGACCGGTGGGCTGTGGACAATGATTTAATGTTAGACAATATACGTACAGAGACAATCCGTGCGCACGATGGGATTAGCCGACGGCAAAAGTGAGTAACTTCCATACAAAATTTCATCCTCTTTTTCCCCTTCGTTATTTATAGAACCCTTGCGCAAAATTTTATGCGTTAGGACCCAGTGGTTTATGCTGAGTATTATCTGTCAGTGAATTTAAGATTTTTATAAAGTAAGAAGAAAAAAATGAAAGAAAATACATTTAATTAGCACATACTACAAAGCACACAACACAACATAATTATACAAGTATAAAATAAAACAAATAAAAAGTGCAGAGTGCACTAGAGTAAGTAGATAGAGATAGCATAATGAACCTATTATAATGTTCTCACTGCTAGGACACAGGCCATCTCTTGGTGAGAGGGACCGGGCCACGCGGGCGCGTTGGTAGATGTCACATGTCTTCGAACTTTTGATTCTAGAACATGCCGGTTTCCTCACGATGTTTTCCTTCACCGTTTTTGAGAACAGTGGTGATGAAATAATTTACACAGAATAAAGCGCCTGTCAGGGCTCGAAACTACGACCTACAACTCGTAAGTCGCAGCCAACAAGCACTGGGCCACCACTGCTCTCCAGATAGAGATACTTGATGTAAAACAAGATAGGGGGGCTTGGGGTAAATAACAACCGCCGTACAGGTCGATCGAAGACTAAGCTACGGTTGTTGAGGTATTTTCTTGGATGAGTTTTTCATTACATACCGAGACCCCTCCGTGCTACGGTAGTCCCGTCTGTCATTTGTCGACAGTCTGAACCGGTCTTGCCAAGGGGTATCGTGTTACCCAGTAACTAGGTTCTGGACGACCGATAGGCAGTCGCTTTATGTGAAATACTGGTATACAGCTGTGTTCGGTTCTACTGGAAGACGACACCACCGTATTTGGGGAAAATGCTAGTTTTTTTTTTTTGCATCTCGCAGGTCAACCTAGAAGGTTGTCGACTGCTTAACTGGACTTGACTGTGGGTGCCTTAATAAATTAAGGCCTCCAGCCAGGGCTTAGACAATTTAAAAACTAGGGAGAATGCTTGGCAGACAATGATTATGTTAAACAAGATTTTCAATTTAAAAGGCACTGCATGTGCATCGTATAAGTACGTCCATCCAGGAATGAAAGTGTACTTTCATGGTTTTAGAACCGAAGGTCTCATCTTAACAACATTGGTTGATTGGTGACCTTTGACAACGCCTACGGCAGATGTAACAAGGGAAGTCTATTTTCAGATTCTACGTCTTTCCTTACTCGTTACGTTTATATTACGTACGTTATTGTTATCGTTACGTTTGTTGGAACAACTATTAATAACGTGTGTGACAGGTTGACGTCAAGCCTATTATTATCTATGTGACATTGGTATTATCAATAGTGCTTTAAGTAGGTACCGTCAACTGTCACATCTTTACTCTCCATGAGCAACTTTATCCATTTACTTAAATATTTCTCGATTACAAAAAATCTGGTAAAATGTCTTTTGTATCGCTGTATGAACGGCGGCAACAGATTTTTAGTAAACGAGAAACATTTAAGCACAGTACTTATGGGAAAATTTGAACATGGAAAGTAAAGATGCCACTGTTGAAGTTACCTAAATATGCGATATTATAAAAATACGTGGCAATATGACGACTTATTGCCACATATTTTTGTTTGTTATTTTTCGAATATCATATTGGTGTAAAAAGTTGGGGTGATGGTGCTTTTTATTTTAAATTTCGAAGGTATGACGAATAATGGAATACCATATTGTGTAGAATAAAATTGAGTTGCTGTTTCTTGCGCCATTTACATAGGTATCTTTTTCCAAGATGGCTCGAGGTAAATACTTAGATGTTTTTCCCAATGTTGGGAGATCCCGGTCGATGTAGCGACATTTGGGTAAGGCCTATGTTCGTCAGTGGATGTTTTTGGGTTAAAATGATTATGATAATGGGAGACCCCAAAATGTGGAAATGCTACAGTCCCAACTTATTTTATAACTGCATCTATTTTTTGCTTAATTGTATCATTATCTGCCGATCCTTTTATCAACTTTGTGGGAGTTGGCTTCCACAGTCTAACCGGTTGCAGCTGAATATCAATATTTTACAAGGAACGACTGTTATCTGACCTCAACAACCCAGTAACTGGGTAACACGATACAGCATGGTAAGATTGGCGGTCAGACTTTCGGGCTTCTTATAACGACTGTAAAACATTTATTAATGATAGCCGGGATTTGATTTTTTTTTTCTTTTAATCCCACTTTCACGTTTTCGTTATATTGGTGGTACGCATCCTCGCATAGTCCGACTATGACTTGGCTGGTTTTTTTGATAAAAGTTGAAATCCAAGATCATCGATTGTAATGAATAGTAATATCCACTAAACTTCTTTGCACTACACAATTCTGCTCATCTCAAAACCTTGATCACAGATTCTAATTAACATCATCATAATTAGCAGCCTTGTTCCACCCACTACTGAGAATAAAATTCCTCCTTTTTATGCCGTGCTTTCCTGCGGGGTAATTACGTAACACATTAACAGTACGAATGGGTTTCATTTTGACAGTTCAACAACATATACACAATGACATGAGTATTTACTTGTAAAGTATTATGTTATTTTAATTATTGTGAATGTGAGGATTACGTGGGTCATTGCTTTTTTTTCGCAGTTAATTTTGATCATGATCTGGCAGATTGAGTAATTTATGTGGCCTACCCAAATGTCCTTTCTTTGGTATTGTTCGTCGAATCGTTGAGCTCCTTAAGTCCTGACTTCCTGAGTTGAGCTGCACGATTACTGACAAATGCGTGCACTGACTGGACAGGTCCACTCAATCTGTGTGGTTCTTTCCTCAAAAGACCATTTCAGATACCAATCTACATGGTCTTCACATGATCTGACCAAGATTATGTCTGGACTTTAAAAGAGACTGTGACCTCTGAGTTTGTTTCGGCCTTTCTTCTCAGAGTAGTCAGATAGGAAACGCCGACCTCATCTAGTTTAAAAATATGATTGACGTGTAAAAGTGTTTGTACAAACCTACTTACAGAAATAAAATCATTTATCATTCATTGCGTTATTTACGTTGTTGAGCAGACAATTTTTTCCAACATATGAAGCAATGGGGTAGCAATAGGCTTCAAATTGATTCAGATTGTAATAGTGTGTTACGTAATTAGGGTGCTGGTCTGTGCGAGTCTCATCAAATTAACATCAACAATCTCAGCTCTACCACAATAGACATCATCTTTTTCTATACAGAGTGTCCAGTAAATAATGGATCAAACGTAACTGGTAGGTAGCTCATCTGATTTCCAACAACTAATATAAATAGTTTAAAAAAAACTGCTACGGTATAATTTTTTTTCGAATTTACCATTTTCTTTATCAGAATTCAGTTTTTTTTATGCTGTCGCTGCAAATGATAACATTTTCAGGTATGATTTTTGATAAACATTTCTGAATAGCTTACTAATGTAATAAGATACAATTTTTGTAAATAACGTTTTATTTGGCTTACAAAAAAAATCTTGAACTGAAAAGTTTTTTTCTACCGTGAAAAGACCATTTTCAGCGACAGCATTAAAAAACTGAATTCTGATAAAGAAAATGGTAAAATTCGAAAAAAATAATGTCTTCAATAAAAAAAATATACCGTAGCTGTTTTTTTTTACTATTGAAATTAGTTGTTGGAAATCAGGTGAGCTACCTACCCGTTACGTTTAATCTATTATTTACGGGACAACCTGTATAGTGTATTTTTTTTTTTTTTTTTACTTCGTGCTATTTCTATCTGTCATTTTGTCTTTCGTTTGTTCTGTTTTTACGGCGTGTTATGCAGGATCAAGAACCTAACCTATAAATATCTGTGACGTCAAGCCGCCGAGCCGTGTCGATCAAGCCTCATCTATGATCAAAGGTTCAACCTCACTGGGCAGTGGTCACCGCTTGATGTTCGTGTTCGCGGGATGAATGAGCGGCCGCCATTTTGTTTACCGTTTCAGGTTGGCTGATTGGTGTTGAACGTGTCTTGTTCGTTAGTAGAGGATTTTTATTTAATTTTGTAAACGTAATCTGTTTATATGCAGAAAATAATGTCTGTTATAAATTATATTACAATTTCCCTCCATCCTCTGTACGATCAAGGAGCACTAATGTTATTTAAGCACATAGCGGGCGCATGTCATTTTTCGAACTGTCATTTTCATTTAAAATGTTGGCAATACCTGCATTATTGTCTCTCCTTCTACCTTGAATCCATCCAAAGGTTGTCTGTAAAAGATCGCTTTTAGCGATAAGACCGCCCATTGTGTCACCCTATGTAAAATTTCTACTTTTATATCTGTAATTTTTATAGTGTACATAATAAAGAGTATTCTATTCTATTCTAATGACGCTCCGCACTACAAAAACATCCAAATTCCTTCGTTTAACATATTTTCCCCTCCGTGCCTCGGAAAGCACTTTAAACCGTTGGTTCTGACTGTGTCTTGGATCTTTGACAGTCGTTACGGGTCGTCAGAAGCCCGAAAGTCTGACAACCAGTCTTACCAAGGGGTATCGTGTTGCCCAGTAACTGAGTTGTGGAGGTCAGATAGGCAGTCGCTTCATGTAAAATACTGGTTCCAGTTAGACTTGAAGCCGACCTCAACATAGTTGGGAAACGATGGAGAGGTCAGGCAGAAGATGATATTTATTCCTTGACTGTATTAGTAGGTATTGACATATCTAAGTAGCTGTCACTTTTGTAACGATATTACTGTACAAAAACTCAAACTCTAACTCAAAGCATCTATTTCAATTAAATCATTTACAGGCACTTTTGAATTGTCAAGGAGTCGGTAGGTCAGAAATATGAAGCTTTGCCCATTCCAAAGCGTAGTAGGTACATAGAGAGGAACGGGAAAGAAACTCCATGGACACTCTTTTAAATTATATTGTTACAAAAATATTTATTATTAATTAACTAACTCTAAATTAACTATCTTAACTTTACCTTTTAAGCACTTGCAAGGAACATCATTCCATTCTGTATCTGGAGAGAGGCGTTGTTAGCTACGCTACCGTTTATACTTTTGCAGCTATCATCGTTTTACTTTTGTTTTGTTGTGTTATTGTTCCAAATAAAAGTATTTTTATATTTCTTATTTTTGTAACATCAATAATGTTGAAATGATAATTATGTGAGAACGATGTAAGAAAGACGTACACGTTAAAAGCGCCCAGAGTACAGCAAATAGAAACAAACGAAAAAGTAATCCAAAAATAATATAATTAAAATAAGCCGTGGCAGCTAAGAGATGACCAGTCCCTACTGACGGCGCCCGTTCACGAACATGACGCATGGATTAGCACCATTCAGCTCAACCATTTTTAAGGGAGCTAAATGATACAACAACACACGCGCCACCGTCAGCGAGTTTAAGTGAGCATGACATACTATCAGCCGCCAGGGCACATTCCAGTCAATGAAAGACATATTACCCGGTCAATGGTAGCTCTATAGTACATAGTACTCACACATGTGCTATGCATTATATCTTACAATCTTCAGCAGCTCCAAAAGTTTTTTCAAGTGTTAATCAATTAGTTGTGGTTGTGGAACAGGACCTGCACCCTAACTGAGTAACACACTATCTATCACAACCTGAATTATTTTGAAGCCTATTAGTAATCCAATTGCCATTCCTATTGTTAGTGTGTTACGCAATTACCGATTAATTGAAGTTTTTTTATCTCGTACCGACATCCAAGTGGGCGAAACCGCGGACAAAAGCTGGTAGTTAATATAAGTCTGAAATCGCCCACTCATCTTGAGAACGTGGTGATCAACGCTCGTGCCATCGCTTCATATGTTCGAAAAATATGTCTGCTCAATAACGTTAATAACGCAATGAATGTTGTTGTACTGTCAAAATGAAAGCTATTCCTACTGTTATGGCGGAACCTTCAGACTAGCCCGCAAAATTCAAAATTTCTTAAGTTTTTTGCAATTTGCAAAGTCACTGTCAGGTTGTATTTTGATTAAAATATGATTCGTGACCGTAACAAATATGGCTATAAAGAATTATAATCATTAGAATCAGCAATACATCTCTATAAGTTCATATTACCCTATTGAATGACTATTTCATGAAATCATGACATTTGAGGGCAAATCTAACTTAAGGAGTAGTATTGCTGATTTTAATGATTATAAATATAAATAATAAATATGCAAATATGGCATGTGCAGGCAGGATTTAGAGAGGGAATGGGATGTATGGATCAGATCTTCTCCCTAAGGTGCATAGCCGAAAAACATCTGGCAAAGCACAAGAAAGTCTACTGTACTTTCGTGGACTTGGAGAAGGCCTATGACAGTGTGTGGAGGGAAGAACTGTGGTCGACACTATCCTTGTACGGTGTGGACTGGCGCTTAGTACCGGCACTGAAATCTTTATACAAGAATTCCAGTGCTTGTGTTAGGATAAATGGGGCATACACGAACTGGTTCTGCATCTCGAGGGGTGTTAGACAGGGTTGTGTAGCGTCACCGCGGCTGTTCAACTTGTACATGGATAGTTGTCTGACAGATTTGAAAGAGGGTGAGTATGGATTGACGATGAATGAGTTGCCTGTCAAATGCCTTCTCTACGCAGATGATCAAGTTCTACTTGCATCGTCAGCGGAAGGGTTGCAAGACATGGTGACTGTGATGGATGAATCATTTAAAATGAAAGGGATTAATATAAATGTGAATAAGACGAAGGTCATGGTGTTTGAATGAGAAGAGGATGTATCGGTATGTGATGTGAAATTAAATGATAAGTGTGTGGAGCAAGTGAGTTCGTATATTTAGGGAGTCTATTTACAAGGGATGGAAAGATTGATGGAGATGTGGAAAGAAGGGTAAATGTGGGAAATAAAGTGAATGGTGCTACACATGCAATTGTAACCAACCAGTTGATGTCTAAAAAAAGCACGACTGGCTGTTCACAATGGTGTGCTGGTGCCTACGCTTATGTATGGAAGTGAGTGTTGGGTGTGGCAAAAGAAGCATGAAAGTAGAATAAATGCTGTGGAAATGCGTTCCTTGCGAAGCATGTGTGGTGTGACTATAAATGATAGACTGAAGAATGATGTGATAAGGTAACGGTGCGGTTTAAAGGAAGATGTAGTGACAAAAATTGAAAAGAGTATGCTAAGATGGTTTAGTCATGTTGAGAGGATGAATGAAGGGCGATTAACAAAAGGTATTTACAACGCAGATGCGAGGGGACGCCCTAGGAAGACATATAGTGACCTTATTGGTGATGTTCTTCAGAAAGGTCAGGTGCGTAGTACTCACAACCGGCGTGCGTGTATGACCAGATGTATGAACGTAAACGAGGCAAAAGGAGTATGTATGGATCGTAGCAGGTGGCGTTCTGTAGTTTCTGCCTACCCCCATGGGAAGAAGGCGTGAGTTTATGTATGTATGTATGTAATGATTATAATTCTGTAAAGCCATATTTGATACGGTCGCGAATCATATTTAGATCACCATACAACCTGATACTGACCTGCAAATTGCAAAAAACGTATGAAAAATTGCATTTCGCGGGCTACCTTGGCACATCCCCCTTAAGTGTACGAGTATTACCCAATAATCCCGCAGTGCAAACAAAGCACTTACAAAGTGACAGCTAGAACTTGTATTGTCAGTTTTTCCGGTAAGCAATTTCCGTCACGTCTAACAAAACACTACCAAAATATTGCCGAACACATTTAAGAAAGTATCTACGTAATTTCTTCAAAAAAACAACCCTCTTTCCACACGACAAAGTAATACTGTAACCATAAATCAATATTCATAACACCATCAAAAAACGAATCCCATCATAATAACAAAACTGTACCTTTACTATGCAGCCAATAAAAACAGAATCTCACATTCAAATAACCAATCAGGATAGTGCGTTCCCATGTTTGCCAAACAAGTGAATGGTACCTAATATTACTCTCATAGTTATGTTAAATTCATGGGGTTTTTATGGCGTGGGGCAAACGAAGGTGAGAGTTTCAAAATACGTATTTAGATGGAGAAAGTATTTAGCTAAATTGATGAAATGAAGTTAAATTGATGTTTTTTTTTTGGGTTTGAGAAGATTAAATTTAATGGAAGATGTAAAAGAAAGAAAGAAAATAAAGAAAAATATTTGATTAGGGACACGCACAGGAAATACAAAGAGTAAAAAAAAAACAAGAGCTAGAGAGAGAGAGTAGATATCGTGGTAATGTACTTATAGATGTAAATGACAATAGCGGTAATTGCTCTTTCCCTAATATCTTTTCATAGATAGGAAACCACAGTGTTACCCAGTAACTGGGTTGTGGTGGTCAGATAGGCATTCGGTCCATGTTAAATACTGATATTCAGCTGCATCCGGTTAGAATGGGAGCCGACCCCAACGTATTTGAGAAAAGGTGAGGCAGTTGATGATAAAAAGAGGAAGTAAAAATATTGAGGATCACGATAGAAGCAGGCGTGGGCCCAGGCTGGGGAGTCACGGGGCTCATGACCCCTAAAATCATTCATGCTGTCGAGAGCCTGAATGATTTAATTGTCTTACAAACTTAAAACTGTACGTGAGCCACGAACACTCCGATGGGCATACAAAGCAGTCATAGGGACTACCGACAGAAGTGAAAACTTAAAACTTGTTTTAAATTATTAATATAAGTCTGTTTTTACATTTATCGGCACTCCGAGCAACAACAAGAGCAACACGTCTTGAACTCATATGTAGCTAAAGGTAAATAAATTGTTAACATTAACATAAGCATTTTGGTGACGCGAACCCATAAGATTTCCCCCAACCAAACATGGCACAAAGCGCCTAAAGAAGTTTTTTACTCAAAAACGCTGATATATTTTAATATAGAATGTAAGATGCAAGAGCGAGCGAAGGAAACTCGGGAATTTGAAAAACCCGCTCGTACGTAAGGCCCGAAAGGCTCTAAGTTTAAGGCCAGATTTCAAAAACTTAATTGCTGTAAAACAAGTTTAAGGTACACAAGTTAGTTCTCTATCTGTATACTCGTACTGGTCAAAAGATAACAAAATCTATTCAAGATAGGTTGCTAAAATTATCAGGCTCGCTTCGCTCGCTCTTGAATTCTATATTCTCTTGATTCTTGAGCTTTTCTTAATAAGTTGACTAAGCGATTAATTCCTAGTTCTTTTGGAACGATCAAAAGAAAATGTAATCTATCCGAGACTGGAAAATTTTCGAGATCGCTTCGCTCGCTGTTGTATTCTATGTTGTCATAGTTGCTTGGGCTCTGCTGCATAAGTCGACAATGTATCTCCTATTTCTGTTTGAAAAGGATTATAAAACAAACCTAACCTAACCGAGGCGGGTCATTACAATTTTTGACCAAATTGCCGGCATTATTAAATAGCCCCCCCTCCATGTAATTTCACGCCTTTAATCCCCGAAATGTTAGGCAGAGGTGTACATACACATAGTACACCCACATTTCGCCAGTTATGTTTAGGTCCCACGTCACAGGGGGCATACCTCCCTAAAAATAACCTGGGCACCTGTGGTGATCCCCCCAAAATCTTGGGCTGCGCCTGAAAAGATGTCGATTCAGGACGTTAACGGGCTATATTTCCGTTTTTTAAATAAACAATGTCAATAAATATTGTTGGGTCAATGACCTCTGTTGCCCTGCTAAAACCCCATTTACACGATGCATGTTGCCTATCGTCTAAACACTGTTAAGACAGTGCAACTTTTACTGTTTCTTCGCTTATGTTGTATAAAGAAAATAAAGTACGTTTATTTGCAATAAACATGACGCAGAGACAGAACACAAACACAAAAAAGAACAAGTTGGGGGAAAATATGTGTCACACCAGCGCAAGACAGCCATCGCTCAGCATAATCCTATGATCCTATGCGAGACTCAGGGCCAGCGCAGCGATGCCGCGGTGGTTGTCAGCGACCGCCGGCGGCATAGAGTAATCTGTACGCGCAGCTGTCATAAAACTATATGTTTGACGTTTCGACATACTGATTAAGTAATAATTAGGTATCATGGCGCATTAGGTAATCCATGTTATGATGGAATTATATTTATAACTAAGGACGTATTGGGTGATTCTGTAGACCGGTTTTTGTAAACAATGTTTATGAAATTTGTGTTAGAAGGTGTAGATGACAAACTCGGTGACTTAAAGGAGATCAACCACAGCCCAACCATACCATAGTTTATACCATAGGTTATTAAATCGCACGGTGTACCTAAATCCGGCTTAAAACGCAAATGGTAAAAAGCACAGAATAAATAATTAATATGAAGACCGTAGCTCTCCTGTTTTCGCAAAGTACCTTCTTCTCTTCAATTCAATGGCTTTTGTCTTTTAAAGAATTTTCGACTTAAAAGTGGCATACTCTGTTTCTATGCGCGAGTTACAAGCGAGCTACTGAATTCAAAACGAAAACAAACGAACGTAACTTTTCAAACACACTGAAGTCTTTGACTCGTCTCTTGGAAACTGTGAGCGTTGAGCCACGAATGGCCACGATGTGCTTTTGTTTTCTATTAGAAGATTTTTTCATTAAAAGCTGTGTTGTGAGTTTGTGGAGATGTAGGTACATTTATCTGTACGGTTTTGTATTACCTATGATACGAGATAAAGAACAAATACACCACAGACCATACACAAATATAGATATGGCTGTAGGATGAACGAATGAACGAACAACCTGCATGCTTTGTGTGGATATAGCTGTATACGCATATTATTATTATTATGTTATTTGTTTTGTATGTTAACATAGCTTGGGAACATGGGGACCCGGTCCTTTGGAAGGCGTTCGAGGGGCTGAAGCCAACTCGCAGAGGCTCCGTAGACAGTTTTAAATGGAATGAGGCACCAACCGACGATTATCCCTGTATGCACTGTGCAAGTGCACCCAAGGGCAACCCCAAATTGGTGCGGACTATTGCAAGATATGGAACCAAAAATATTAGGTGCGTAAGATGGACTGTTTACCAAGAACTATGGAACGGCTATGGCCCCTGTCTGACAAATGTTTTATATATAAAATACACGGATAAAATGGCAGGGGGTGACTTGCACACTCAATAATGGGCCCCCGGAAACCGTTACTAGCACATAGTGACGTAGCGACAAATATAAATTTGTAAAAAAAAAAGTTTATTTTTTGGACTAGGTATATCGCGCTTACTCAAGCAATGTGCAAGTGAAGTGAATACAGTGAGCCGAGTGCACTAGTACATGTCTAGAGCGAGTGAAGCGAGCCCAATGACGACACGACTGAGCAGAGCGCGCTAACTCAAGGAATAATCGAGCGAAGTGAGCCCCCCACAAGACCAGCACGTGGAGCAAGCCCACTATTAAAACGAGCAAGCTCAACTGCCCCACGAGTGGATGGAGCACGCTTTCACATGTGAACCCAGTGAGCCCAGTTACGAAAAAAGCGTGTTTAGTAAGCCTATTTTAACGACGAGCGAACGAAGCGAGCACACTTTCGAGACTACTTCGAAACTAGCTCCACTAACTCGTGGAGAATATAGACTTGCTTTGCTCGCTCGTCTCGAAAGTAATCTTCCTCCACTTCCTTCACTCGCTTTTCTTGCGTGAAAGCTGACTGACGAGTGAATAGAGGCCACCTAGGTGGCCTCTATTCACTCGTTCGATTTAAGAATGTGCTTGTATGTTGCAGTTCTTCACTCGTTCATTGCTTGAATAGGAGCGCTCTGCTCAGTCGTGTCGTCCATGGGCTCGCTTCGCCCGCTCGTCACAAAACCGTACTCGCTACACTGGGCTGAGTTAGAGAATCAAATCGTCAAGTCAGCTTAGCTTAATGTGAATGTGACCACCTTTCATTAGTCGATGGTGGCTGGCAAAGTGCTAGCACTGAATTAGAATTGTTTAGGGAACTTCTCTCACTAGGTTAGATTAGGTTTCAGTTGCGACCAAACGTTTTCACGAAAACACACGCGCGGATTCGAACTGCGCCTGTTTATTTTTTTCCGTGTTTTTAACTAAATTTTATTACGTATTTGTTTCGTTTATGTACTAAGTAGGTATTCAAGCTAACTTATATTTTTATACGCACGTGTTTCTGTGAAAAAATATACATATTTTCTTTCGTTCTATGGTATTGTAAATGAAAGTAGGGCTCACCCAAATACTCCGACGGCGACGGCAGCTTCCCTCAGAGCTCGTTCTTGATCCATGTCCCTTAAAGCTTCAGGGCGGATGGTGGCAGTGTTTCGCGGCTGGCGTTCGTTTTGTACAGCTGTGGAAGAAGAATGGCTTTAGTGTGATCTTTTGTTTTCTTTTATAAAGTATCACAGTTACCGATAATTTATTCACAATACAATCTAGCCTATTAGCTCATTATTAATATAAATATAACTTAAAATGCTAAGTAATTATAAAATTAAGAAATCGTCTAATAAAGTCTCTCTTATTCACTTTATGTTCAGGGGAAGACACTTAATTCATATGTTCAAACTCAAACTCAAAGCATTTATTTCAAATAATCCAATTACAGGCACTTTTGAATTATCAAGGGGTCGTTCAGTCAGAAAGATGAAGCTAGTTACCCACTCCAAAGCGTAGTAGGTAGAGGTACCTATGGAGAAGAACGGGCAAGAAACGAAAACACGAAAGAAAATACGAAAATTTATTTGGTTTTTTAAAACATTACGACACGTAGTCCCCAAGGAGTGACTTGGCAAAAAATCTTCTAAATGAAGTGTATATCTCGCTAGTTCAATCTGTAATAATACATTGTATCTCCATCTGAGGGGGAGCGCGTAAAACACGTCTCTTTGAGGTTGAAAGAGCGCAACAGACATTAATAAAAGTAATGTACTTCAAAAAAAGGACCAATCCTACCTACGAGCTATACCAAATAAGTAACTTATTATCAGTGCGAAAATTATATATTATACACATAGTATTAAAAAGTATAAAACCCTTCCCTTTGATCCTAATGTGGAATAATATTGCTTCCACCCATCTTGTAAAAACAGAATTTGCATATATTCAGTACGACAAACGCTCGTCTTTCATATACGAGTATAATAAAATAAATAAACAAATATTTATATACATACTAAGCCGTTTAAAGAATGCAAATCGTTGCTGATTAAGTGGATAAACAAGTTATGCTACGATGAAGTCGAGAATCTTCTATCAAATTTAAGGTAAATCTGTTTCCGTAAAAAAAAAACAACCGCACACACACACACACACACACTACACACACACACACACACACACACTACACACACACACACACAGACTTATGATGTTTTTTTTTTTTTAGATATTCTTTAACTTTTGTTTAGTTAGTAGCATGTTGCATTAATTGCGAGTTAAAAAGTGCGGCGCCTCCTGGCACAGGCATCTATATGCTTAAAAGGAGACGCCTCCAACTGTATTATGTATAACGTGTAATAATGAAAATAAAACATTTTTGATTTTTGATTGATTTGAGAAACTCCATGGACGCTCTTTTAAATCAAAATGTTGTTACAAAATATTGGTTAAATCATTCATGTTGAAATTATGCATGTGAGAACGATTTAGAACGTTAAAAACGTCCGTAATAAAAATACAAAAACAATTCAAATATTGAATTAAATTAATATAAACCGTGACAGCTAAGAAATGACCAGTCCCTACTGACGGCGCCCGTTCACGAACATGAATGACCCTGTTCGTGCATTTCCATTATAATAACCAGCACTTGTACTGTATAATGTTAAAGAGAGAAATTCAAATTATCAAGGTGATAAAACCTCACTTTAATTCTCACCCGTAGCCATTTTGATATCACTGGAACATAGTTGAGGACATCAATACGACAATAAATCAGATAAATGAATAAATTTGTTAGATATAAATGAAATAAACTTCATTTATCTAACTAATGACATTTCCAGTCTACAAAAAAAAAAAACAAATACATAATATCCAATTAGTCTCTATGGCTATGGCTAGCCGGCTGATTGGCAAAACCCATAGTCGGCCCATCTCTACATGTGACTGTTTCTAAATTACCCTAGGCTGATAAAATTTTCGTTTTTCTTAATTATGTTAATATTAGTGTTAAGATCGGGATACTCGTTGAGAGCACTAAACCAATCAATTTTTATATGGTACCCTAAAGTGTCACGTTGCCGAGGTAAACATGATATGAGAACTTAGATGTATAAACATAACTTATTTGTCCGCTATGCTTTATTAGAATTAGTTATTGAGTACAATTTATGTCCGCATGAATTCTTGCAACTACGCTACGAGCTGAAGCTCCGTGTAAAAAAGCTTACTACGCTACGTAGCTGCGCTCGTAGCCATGCGGCTACGCCGTAGACCTTAGGCGTAATAGGCATAATCTGAAACCATATTTAGCGCATAAAAAGAGAAATTCCATTTCCTTTTTCCGCCGTACTATGACGTGTTAAACTGTTAAAGCCATCATTGTTCCAGTATGTCAGAGGGATGAATGAATGATATGTTTATTTGCAAGAATATAGGTACGTAACAAGTTCTTAAGATCTATGGGTTTCACTATATTCGGCATTTCAGCCGTGCAAATATTGAGATTTTACATCTTGGTTATGAATCATGCAGTAAGTACACATTAAGTAATTAGTAATAACATAAAAATACTAATAATAGTTTCTTAATTAAAAAATAGATTTCAATGCCATTAATAAAATTAAAATTAGATACAATTCTATTCATTTAAAATAATAATTCATATTAAAATAGCGATCAACAATAATAATGTCATGTCAAATAATAGAGAAATAAATAAAAAATTGCAAGAATATGTAAAATTTTCAATATTATTCGATTCGATGGAGCTTTACAGGACGAATAACACTATCCCTTTTTCCAAACGGAACAATAGTGGCTTTAACACGTCAAAGTTTGGCCCCTAATCATACAAAATAAGTGTAGGTACTGTAGAACTTTTGATTAAACATCAACATAGTCATTTAATTCTTGGTAACATTAATAACTTATACATTTTAACACTACATAATTCTATCAGTAATCCAGTGTTCACGGTAGTCAGCTGCCTCTATTAATGTATATTATATACTTATTATTTCCCAACTCCATCAAACCTATATACAAGTTATGATTGATAGCGGGATCTGTAGAAGCTAGAGTAGAGACACACGTACGGTCTGCAAAATAAAAGTCTTTCGCGACACTCGCCCCTCTAAGGTAGGGTTGTCATACTATAGACGTTGAAGGTTTTAAATGCAGGAAAATATTGTTCTCATGGTGATTTAAAACTAAGTAAAGGAACGATGATTTTATTCATTTATTGTGTTTTTAAAATACAGAGTGATTTGTGCGTTAGAAAAGTTGAACCTTCCTAACAGGCTTTGTCTCAAAGTGTTGTTACAATGAGGAAGAATGGGACCACGAATTAGACGTGGCAACTCTAGTCTATTCAAATCCTTGTTTCCAGTTGATGTTTGTTAAACATATATCAACTTTATGCTTGTGCAATTTAAGTATATTTCAGAATGTCAAGTACTATAATAGAGAAAGTCATAAAAATGTTGAAACACATTTTTGTTTACATATTTGTAAACGCATTCGAAAACGCAATTATAGTCTTTTCTGCCAGATGTTGAGAAAATATGGCAATATTTCTTCAGCTCTTTAAGGATTAACACAACAATTATGTTGAATTATATTGTTATACAATCAGCATTTACTTGTAATGCAAAGCTTCTCCGGACACCGGAAAATATTCTTTGTAGTTTTGACAACCCTGTTCTAGCCCATCCTACGTTAGTGCTGTGAGTGAGAACACAGTAAGTTGAGTAATAGAATTATTTGTAGCGACAATTTTCATCGAAAGCAATAATTTTGTCCCAAGTTTGGTAATAGTTTTTTGATCAGAAGTGGCCTTTGCTAGGAGTTCTGTTTAATGGCTTGTGGAGTATTGTAATGATTCGATATGACTTATAATTAAGTCATAGACTGGTGATCTGGCTCAAGATACCTTGGTACTACAACTTGGAGGTACTCCAAAGTGCTAATTATTGAAGGCCAAATATTTATAACGTACAAATATATCTAATATAGAACTGACCTTCCATTGCCATAAAAACGTTATAACATTAATATTAGGAATATCAAAACTGAATCCTATTAAAGTGGTTGGTTATTAAATGCAGATTTAAGCAATGCAAATCCAAATTATTTTAACCTTTCCATTGTATCTATTTCAAATCCCAAACAGTAATTTTAAATCCATCTTACCACTAGCAAATCAAAGCCACAATCAAACTCAACCAAGCCATTTACAATCTACATCGCCGCGAATCTCCCAGAGAAGTATTTAAAATATTAATTATGTAGATACCTTGCCAATTCATTTATGAAAATACTATGTATATGAGAAAAAATCTACATCTTTTTAATAAAATAAGTGTTAGACATCATTTTAATACTAGAAATGAAGATAAAAAAGATCAACCATTTTTCAGATTAGCTAAAGTACATACCTACATCTTTTATGGGGTAGGTAATGTCATAAATTTTACAACAAAATACCTTGTGATATATTGCAATTAAATGAAAGACAAACAAGCATAATACACATTAGAGGATTATATCCAAGATAAGAATATTTGGAAACATGATGGTCCTGCTCCATAGGACAATCTAGAGTCTAGATAAAATCAAACTGATTTCTATTTTAATTGTATAATTTATAATATTATTTTTATGACATTGATTTACATTCTGTGATGATTAGTTTAAATCACACACTGAAAATTTTAGGAAAATCGTATACTTTTACAATGTTTGTCAATATGTATGTGTATCACATCATGAATTTATCTGTCTTTGCTTCATTTTTAATTCTTTTTACCTATTGTAGATATAATATACAATTAATGTATACAAAATGTTGTAAAAAAAATTAAAAGAGTAACGGTGGAGTTTCTTTCCCATCCTTCTCCATACGAAACTACCTTTTAGAAGCGGCGACTACAATCAATTCTATTTTATTGTAAATTTTGACGTCCAAAAGTGCCTTTTATGGTGCCTATTTGAAATAAATGTTTGGACTTTAAGTTTGCCAATAATCAAATAAGTAAGAGTATCTAGACTCCAATAAAAATTAAAGAAAAAGTATTTATTGGGACTCGCACAGGATTATCAGAAACTAAACTAAACACACTCATAAAAACAATAAACAAAAAAATATAAAAACAAACGTAAAATGAAAATAACAACAGAAAGTCCTGTACCAGGCCAAAAGGACCCTATCTCAGCATGATGCTGCGACATTTAAAAAAAAATAAGTGTCGGAGCAGTGGTATTCTGAAAATGCCACATACCGTCTTCTACTACGAGAGTGGCCCTGTTTGATTTTATTGCCCCCGTAGCTATACATGTACAGATATAGACTAGTGAGAGAATGAGGGTTTGCTTGCGTTTTGCATGATTTATTTGACTGGTTATGTGTAGTAAGTAAAGGGTTTAGTGAAGGCTTGTTCCAAATAAGTTTAAATTACCTATCGCAGTTTTGTGTTAGAAATGTATCTGATCTTTCTGTAGATTTTTGACAGTTGTAAGCCTGAAAGTCTGTCAATTAGTCTAACCATGGGGTATCGTGTTGTGTAGTAACTGGGTTGTGGAGGTCAGATAGGCAGTCGCTCCATGAAAAAACTTTTTTACAAAAAAAACAACCGACTTCCAAAAAAAAAAACACTAAAAGACGTGAAAAATAACTTTAATTTCGGAAGCCGGTGTCTTTGGTTTTTAACTGACTTTAAAAAAAGGAGGAGGTTCTCAATTCGACTGTTTTTTTTAAAATGTATTTTCGTTTTTGGCCAACGACTTCCGAAATTAAAGTTATTTTTCACGTCTTTTAGTGTTTTTTTTGGAAGTCGGTTGTTTTTTTGTAAAAACGTTTTTATTTTTCACTTTTCAGTTGCGGTACCTACCCCACACAAATTCGTATACCACTACTTTATATGTAAATAACAGTGACAGGAAATTATCAACACATCATCAATATAAACTAAGTGGAAAAATATGCAGTATTAAGGATAACTCAAAAACTATTGGTCAGACCTTGATCAAATTTAAATGAGACCACGTGTGAAGGACCACCTATCAAATGAAAAAAGAATCATCCAAATCGGTTCATCCAGAAAAAGCTCTGAGCTAACACACATAAAAAAAAAAACATACAGTCGAATTGATAACCTCCTCCTTTTTTTTAAGTCGGTTAAAAAAATATAGGTTAGACTGGAAGCTGACCCCAACATAGTTGGGAATGTTTAGGCAGATGATGAACAATCAGTACTTGAGTTATAGGAACCAGACATACAACAACTTCTTTAAGTATCCAGCCACCATTTTTTTAATTTTCATGTAACCGATAAAGCATGAAAATCAAATATCCCGTAGAATCCTACCTATCCAACTGCATAGCTAAATGCGCGCGCGTGCGTAGCTATATGCTAAGCTTGAACATATAACCAAAGCTACGCAACTACCAGACAGACAGAAACTTGAGCACGAATTAATGTTCACACACACACACCCCAACGCACACTACACCCCCACAACACACTACACTATAAATCAAATCGCCCCTCCCACATCCGGCCGCAGCCATCTTTGAGATCTCACTTCCGGTGTCACGAGTAAACGAGACAGCAATATCATAATTTTACATACGACTGAAAGAGATAGGTAGATGTTTGTGATTTTTAATTTATTTTCGAATTTGTATGGAGCTTTGTGAAGCTTTCGCGAATGAGATCATTGACCAAAACTCATTGTGTTGGTTCGATGCGGATTGGATACTTTGCGGCAATTGTTTTATGATTCTGGCTAGAAAGATACATTCGTCTTGAGCGAAGGGGTAAGCAGAGATGAAAGCCGGCCAGTTGCAAAATAAAGCCATTTTCTTCGATGAAAGCCATTACTGAAATATTAATAATAAATAAAAACGGACTAATAGAAACACATCGGGCGTTATTTCTTAATATTGAGTATGGTTTTAATTTCTACATTTTGATACTTGACTGTATATTTTAGCTATAATTTGATACATTCTCAGCCACTCGATTAAAATGTCGAAGCAATTAGCATAGCGCACAGACGCAGCTATACTTTAAATAAATGTTACAAGAAATACTATGCATAGATGTGATGTAAAGAGAACTGATGAGAAAGAACAGCACCATAATTTCGTAACACACTATCAATTACAATCTGAATCATTTTGAAGCCTATTGCTAATCCATTGCTTCATATGTTCATAAGATTTGTCTGCTCAACAACGTAAATAACGCAATTAATGTTGTTGAACTGTCAAAATGAAAGCTATTCCTACTGTTAGTGTGATACGCAATTAGTCTGCTGTTTTATGATTGACTCTGCAATGCAATAAGATCATTTGGAACCAATTTACGAGTAAGAGTGAAAATCCCTTCAATGTGATTTCAATGTTTAGGTTTAAGTAGGAGGATAGTCTTCTTGAGATGTAATCCGTTAGTTTGAACTAGCTTTTGTCTGCGTCTTCGCCCCGTAGAGGTAGGAAATTATCTCACGGGAACGTAGTACCGGGATGAAAAATATCGTATGTCTCCAGGTCATGTTCTACCTGTGTGCACATTCATTTAATCGAAATCCTTTTTACTTTTGCATTTATAATGTAAGTATCCAGTGGAAGTATGGATACTTAAGAAGCTAGCATAGTTTTGAGATTGAATCTGTTATTGAGGATTCAATCTTGCGAGCTTTCAAACGATTCTAAGTATTTGATATTACACGGTAAGTATTGGAATATGCTAGTAAATATTATGATTTAGATGAGGATCGCTCTTTGAACCCATATGTTAGGTATATTCCGTACCTACTTGTTATAATGGTTTTAAGAATAACTAAGGGATGTTTAAAAAAAATGATGATGAATGACGTAGAGGTAATTTCCCAAAAATGGGACTGTGTAAACCAAAAATATATGCCATTTAAATTTGGCAGGTAGGTTGGAAAAGAAGTTTTAAATAGATATAGATAAAGCCCCTCCGTACCGAAAAGTTCTAAACACAAATGGCCCTAATAGTAAAACGACCTATATGACTATAGGTCGTTTCTTACGTTTTTTACTATAGGTAATCGACCCTTTAGCGAAACGTCCTATTAGCAAATTGTCCTACGAGCAATATGTCCTATTAGCAAACCGTCCTATTTGTAAAGTACAGATAAACTGAGAAATCACTACCGTTTTTTATCCTCATGGCTGATAGGTATATTTAAAGGTATTTATTGAAACCCTTGAAATGAAAAAAAAAATATTTGCTACTTTTTTTTAAACATAGGCAACTTTCACAAATATGCACTGATTCCATTTATTTGTTTTTGTTTGAAAGGGTACGATGCGTTTAATTGTTTATGTTCGTCCCATTTATATAATTATTGTTGCTTCCGCACGAATACAATATGTATGACATGACACCAGACTCTTTCCACATTGTGTTTGAGGCCGGAACTGCCCAAATTTTGATGGAGTCGAAGGCTTTCTGGTAGTCCACAAATGCCATATACGGCGGTTGATTGCTGTCTTCGGTCTTCTGTACAATTTGCCGAACAGTGTAGATGTGGTCTACGGTACTGAAACCTCTTCGAAAACCGGCTTGTTCTGGCGGCTGGAACTCGTCAATTCTCCTGGCGAGACGGTCCGTAACCACTCTCGCGAGAACAGCGTACACGTTGCTCAGAAGCGAGGTGGCTCGACGATGGGTGGGTGATGGTAAATAAACGAGTCGCGCTAAATTCGCAAGGGCGGAGGTAGCGTTTGAAATACTTAGAGGCCAGAGTAACCTGGCCTTCCTTAATAATCTTCGAAGATAGAGAACGGAACAATGTGTGGCAGCAAATTAGCAACTACTGCTGTACTGGCTTGTCTGAAACTATGCCCTTAACCTACCTTTGTCTGATATATTACCGTATCGCCTGAATAACGCAAAAAAAAAAAAATGGTCGATTTTTATTTTTTAAGTTTATTTTGTATTAATGTTTAGTGTGTTGAGCAGAAAATAAATACAATGATTCCTTTAAAAATCTCATATTATGTGTGGTATGACTGTACCATTTCCGTTCTTTTGATTTTAGTACCATTTGCTCGAAGGACGTTTTGCTAAAGTGTCGTTTTGATTATAGGTCGTTTTACTATTAGGATCATTTGCGTTTAGGACTTTTCGATACGGAGCCCAAAGCTAGTGTAGATATAGAATTATAGTTACGAAATAAGCATATTCCCTATTCTTAGGAAGTTAGTGGGACGCAGTTTTCGAGATGCCCACGGAAAGAGAATGGGTAGTCTGATACCCGTTTTCACTAACACTAAACGTCACCTGAATGAATGCCACAATAAAAACGCGCTGTTGGATTTTCAACTTATGGCGGTGAACCGAGAGTTGAAAATCCAACAGCGCGTTTTAGGCATGAGTCTCTTTACTATGCAAAGAACCTTTAGACATTATTCATATTCAAATATACAATAAAAACAAATACAGCAATAATCCACTACACATTTGCACAGAACAATCATAATTTAAAAATAAAATCATAAGGATCAGGTGCGCGCTCCAACCCTAAAGTGAAACGAACTAATAAAAGTATCTCTTTCTCCCTCACACTCGCACGAAGTCATATATTACCATTTCACTTATAAACGACTTCTGTCAAACTGGCGACTTAATGGTTATTGATTTCGATTTAATGGCGAGGGGATTTGAACTGTATTTTTATGTTGGGTAGGATCAATTTCGTTTGAATGTTTTTTATGTAGCCAATGGAACATGGACTCGTAAGGATGTGGCCTGAAATATAGCGATAATGTGTAGGACGTGATGGCTTTAAAGATTGAAAGAAAATATGTTAAAATTATTCGCTCTTGGTATCGTCGTAGAACGCAGACGTGCGTCCTGGAGAGAGAATACCTTGGCTTAAAAATAGCTTTAAAATAAACGAAGATTGCAAAAAATGTAGCTTGGAAGTTGGACTAAGTACAAAACTTTGATGCCATGCAGAGATTTCGTAGAAGAATAATTGAAGCTCAACATAGTTAGGTAAGTGGGATAAAATCTACGCAATATTTTTGAAGAATCAGTTGCTTAACTCACGATCTAGGCATTGATTGCATAATTATACATTTCTCCTTTTCATTTGTGATAAAAATTTGTTGATGACATTGTCACGTGACATTTTCGGTCAAACATTTACAAGCGTGCTATACTCGTAATACCGTGGTTTGCAGCTAGTTACAAAACGAGCAAGCTATATCCGTTATTAATCACAGCGCTACATTCAAACTATAAATTCAGCTAACATTAAGGTCTCGCTTAAAATAATCGCTGTTCTTCAGGCCACAGCCGGGGCCTTTTGAATTTGGACTCCCACTTTAAAAGTTAGAAATTCGAGCCAAAATTCGTTTTTCTGCACCCATTACATTCAAGACTCTACCTGTTACCAACTAAAGTTGAAATTCGTTTGCAAAATTGAAAGGACTTGTGACCTTCTGAGTTCGGTTGAATATTAATACAGGGTTGGATTTAGGGTTTTATGAGCGGATTAAAATCGCATTAATCAGTGTCTGTTACTGCAGATTTAACTCTCGGTATAAACAGTTAAGTGTTACGGTACGACGGATTCTGTGGACTGGTGTGTGCAGCATTGTTATATTGGTGGAATATATATATCATAAGTTGTACCTACGCAGATACGTCATATTCTATCGTTTTTGCCGCTGAAAATCCTTATTTCACAAAAAAAGAAAGGAATAAGAGAATATTCGAAGTAAACAAAAACATAATTAAATAAGTAAGTATAATAATTATCTTCATTCAATTTTTTTTCTAATAAAAAAATTAGCAGTGCGAATACATATCGTGACTGTGTGTAGATGAGCATGATAAGTTAAAAAAATATGGTTTAAGTACCTACAAAAAGTTACGATAACAATAGAGTGGTAGCTATCATAAAGGAACTAAACTTCTTAGGACTTATTTCCTCGGTTTAACTTATGACAATAGTATTTCACTGAAAACGTTCTTAAAGACAAATTTCTACTTTTATATCTGTAATTTTTATGGTGTACATAATAAAGAGTATTCTATTCTATTCTATTCTATTTCTTTTTACTTACTTAAATTCGAATAATTATTTGATTTGCTATAACAACGAAATACCCAAACACTTTTGACGGCGACTTCACGCCGTAATACCGGGATTACAATCGTACGGAGTAGGTACAGTCGGGGATTAAAGCGCAAAATCACTGCCATTAGCATTTAATTTTACAAATGAATCTTTAATTCTCTGCCTTCTACTCTCTTCTGCTTTGTTTAAGTCGGAATGTCGAAGATGTGGATCGTTTTTATGTTTTACATTTTTTTTTGCCTTTTGTTCATAACTAACGATAAAGCTCATGATTGCCGCAGGTGCAATTCACTAATGCGGTGACATACCAAAACCATGAGATTTCTGTGCTATCTCTAAGTTAAATATATTAATGTTCACATAAACCTTTCAGAATATATTCTCTAAATTATGGTGAAAACAGCATCAAATTCCGATACTCAGTTTAGGAGAACATTGCGGTAACACAGACAGACACGAAAGGCGACTTTAATTTATAATATACAATAATGATAGATAATATAACAATTTTCTAACTCTTGAGCCTTTTCTTCATGAATATTATGTAAAGTATTTCTAAAGTTAACATAACATCACGCCTTTATGAAAAGGCAGTCAGATATATATTTACCCTATTAGCTGAAGTCCTTGCAATAGATCGCGAGTCAATAAACGGGCATTAATTTTGCTAATGAGGCATTCCTTATGGGAACGACTGGAAACATGCGTGATGCACGCTACTTTCAAATGGTACGTTATTAGTCGTAAGCTTTCTTTATAATAAAATAAATAAAAATCAGTGACAAAAATGCAACCATGGGACTTGGGATTGACTCCTCTGCAACAGCCTGATATTTCGTAACAAACTTACAATACATTTAAGAGCGCGTACACGGGTCCACTAGCGTCACTCCTTTAAAAAAATATTATCTCGTGACTGAGACTGAAATTTGAAAAACGGCTTAGTAAGCGACCTCGGTAAGTGTTGCAAGATTTTTCTAATACCTTTTATAAACTTTCATATTGAGACACGAAGCAAGAAAATTCGATCTAAACAAAAGCGGCCACATAAATTAAGATCGTATTTTGTTGCTTCGTGTCTCAATATGAAAGTTTATAAAAGGTATTACAAAATTCTAGACACACTTACCGAGGTCGCTTATTGAGCCGTTATTCAAAATTCCTTGTGAGTCACGAGATAATACTTTTTAAAGGAGTGGCGCTAGTGGACCCGTGTGCGCCCTCTTAAGTTACTTACTCATTTTTACAATTTAACAATTTTCATTGCAGTTAAAGTTGGCGTGGTGTACGTGTACTCCATGGGGTCTTTAAGAAAGCTTAAGGATTATTACGTAAAGATGGACATTGAACTTATGGCTCGAAAACTTGAGTGATATTTTCAAGAGCAAGTTAAATGTAAATAATAACCGTAAGTGCTTTCAAAACGGTGAAGGAAAACATCGTGAGGAAACTGGCATGTCCTAGAACCAAAAATTCGAAGACATGTGACATCTACCAACCCGCACTGGGCCCGCGTGGTAGGTTACAGCCCATTCCCTCTCAAAAGAGAGGAGGCCTGTGTCCCAGCAGTGGGAACATTATAGGCTGATTATGTAACCGTAAGGGCAATGCCGGTAAGCGTCATTTGTTATTCCGATTATTGCGTAGGTAATTGTGAAATCACATGTTTACTTTCATATAATTATATACTAATCTACAGATCTATGCGCCGTAAACCATGGCAAAACGACAAACGTTCTCTAAACAAAGTTCAGTCATCCCAAAAACGAAAAGTACAAAAAAGTCAAAACAAAATTAACAAAACAAAACCAATCGCAACTCTTAAACATAAACTTAATAAAACCCAGAAACATCCATTACAAAATTACCATAACGCATGAACAACGAACAATGAAAATGTGATCCAATTTGTGCGAGGAAAGAAAGTGTCAAAAAGATAAAGGTAGTAACGAGGGGCCCAGCGTTGTGCCCTGCGGCACGCCAGACGGGGACGCCTTTACCACTTTAAGCTTTGTATTATTTTGGTCTTTGGGACCCCCGATATGAAAAGGAAAGTGTAATTTCGTTACGCTTTGAGATGTCGACGCGACAATCTAATTATTTTCGGATGGTGTGGTAGGTTCACCTTGTCAAAAACCTGTCAGTGTTCTGCGGCATGATTTAATTAATGAGTGTTGGTTTAATTTTCAAGTTTTATTGAGAGAGCAGTGTTTAAAGTTGATTTGTAAAGAATATAGATTAATTGTAACTAAATACCTATGTTTCTGTCTAGCTATTTAATATATATTAATGTATTTTATACGAACTGTATCTTGAGTAGATTCCATGCAGATCTGGGAACGAAAGAAAAAATAGAATGTATCAGTTGCTCATTATTAGCTCAAGTTATAAGAGTTAATCAAAGAAAATGTATTATTTTGAACTCTTAAGTTATAGAAATAGGATACATTATTTAATGACCCATACTTATTTGCATTATGCACTACGTACGTAGTTTTTCAAGCGACAGATTTCAACACATTTTTTTATAAAGGAATGTCGAATTGAAATTCAAACATATTGCATGGGAATCCAAATGCATATATTTTCTACTGCTTCTCAGCCTAAAATAAGAATGTCGTTCGTAAAAAAATACACTATTATAACTATTGCGTTGCCTGTCGAAATTATTATTAAATCTAGTTGCATTTCACGCGGTTAAACATCTCACTTTATAACAAAGGGTGCTCATTTGAATGTGAGCGCGGACGCCTGGGGGCCATCGCTTTGTAGTTTTTCCTTAATTATCTGTTTGCGGATTCCCACTCATTAAAATGTGGGTGTGTTACTGTGCACTGAGTTTCGCCTTATTAGATTCAGCTTTAGGGCATTACGTGATTTGTGAATGGTTTTGATTCTGTGCTTTAGTTTTGTGGTCGTTATTATTATTGTGCGAATGTTTTAGTTGTATTATTTAATTTTGCATTTAAATACACCATTACAACAATGAATGCACACACACACACACACCACACTGCTACTGCTGCTGCTGCTGCTGCTATTACATGGGACTTAAACATAACTGGCGAAATGTGGGTGTGCTATAGGTACACCTCTGCCTGACCCTTCGGGGAATACAGGCGTGATGTTATGTGTTATGTGTGTGTTTATTACAACAATGAATGGTTCATTTAAATTTACGACATGATTAAAGCAAGAGTGTCCCTGATCATTAAAAGTACCAATACACACACAAACACCTAAAAGGTAAAAAAAAACAGTGCCTGGTTTTTAGATTATTTAAAAAAAGTTATGGGTGGCGTTGAAAAGTGAATAAAAAAGGTAGGGACTAACTTCGCTCGCTTTAGATCCTTCGATGTTTTTTGAGAAAAACCATTCAGGAGTATATACAGACACGTAACAAATGTAAATACATTGGGAGTTTAACAACCAGATCGCCTAATTGTTGGCTTCAATATTGAAAAGGATCCTAAACCTGTTCAAAGCTTATTTTTAAATTCTCAATCTTTATCCGGAACGGGTTTCAGGCAGGAATAAATAAGATTATAAGTAGTTATGAAAGGAGACTTCAAAGTCTTTATTTGACAAATCAAGTCAGAGCAGAGATAATGAAAACGCTAATCAAAATGACACGTTACAATTCTATTACCACACTTACACAACACCTTATCTAATAACCCCTATACCAAATACATTGATGACAGATTCTATTGTGCAGTAACAAGTAGCAGACGTATAGTTATTGTATGTAATGAGTGCGCATGAATCATTGTAATATAAACCTTATGTCAATGCTATGAAAGTCACATGACATGCGCTCATGTTTTGGAGGTACTACGAGTATAACAATGGAACAAGCTACTAGAGGGTTCTGATGATGTGTGAACTAATTTGGGAAGATAATTGGGAGATTAAGTATATTAGTAATTTTTCATACATTTAATACCAGGGACTTAAATATAAATGGCGAATTGTGATGTGCTCTTAAAGTTACCATGAGACGCAAAATTGATGTTAGAAGCATCGAAGGCGTCTCTTAAGCTACATATTTTAGAGCAATGAACTAAATTTGTTCATTCATTCATTTAATGAACCTCGTATCTTTGTTAGATCCAAATGTATACGAGTTTTTTGGTTTTTAGTTTTTCTTATTTTTCTCGAAAAATCTGCCGTATTGGGAAAAGTTACTTATATTTGATATTTGATATATTTGATATATTTATTTGTTTGTAAACATGTGTAACATTATACATTTACATGAAAATGTGGATGTAAAAGTGAAAATCTGAGAGTTTCAACATGTTGTGCCACCATTGGCGTACAAAATGAATTATAGACACTTGAAATATATTTAACACAATTAAGAAATAAAAAAAGCATAACAAAATTAAAATATAACACAAATAGATTAGAAACTATCATTTAAAAAATCTTTAACATAGTAGTAACATTTTTCCGTGAGTAACTTCTTAAGTTCTCTTTTGAATAAATTTGGCTGGTTTATATTTTTAATAACCTCTGGAATTTTATTATATATTAAAGGTGCCATACAAAACACGCTTTTGTGAACGAGTGCTGTTTTCGCAGAGTGAGGCTGTAAGAAATTCTTATATTTAGTACGTCTATTTCTCATGACATTGTCTGACAAAAGAGGAAACCAGTGAGGATTGTTTTTAATAAATAAAGCTATTTCCAAGATATATAGTGACGGAAGTGTCAGTATATGGTATTTAATAAAGAGTGGTTGACAGCTGTCCGTAGTTTTGATCTTAAACATAGCCCGAATACAACGCTTTTGCATTTTAAATACCATGTCGGTGTTTGTCGAATTACCCCAAAATATTAGACCGTATCTAAGCACCGATTCAATAAGTCCATAATATGCCATCAATAATGCGTTTCTACTCACTGTTGGTGCCAGTTTGTACATCGCAAAAGATAAATTACTTACTGAAATTAATTTATATCCTCAACTAACCATATAAATTCACATTCCAATTCCAAATTAACTATTTTTTACAAGGGTTGTCACATTTTGGTATGGATTTTATTTGATCAACATAATTCATTTTTAAAATTTAACGCTCATACATTTTTTTGGGTTCCGTACTTACAACGACAAAAAAGAACGTTTACCGTTTTTCGAACAAAAAAGGTTGTTGTTTCTAGATTCCATATAATTGGAATGATAATTTTTTGTAGTGTGTAGGGGAAGTGATGAGCATAATTGCGGTTTATCATTTCTGCGGATTATGCTTAGTTTGATATCAATAAATTTCTTTCAAAATTTCGAGATGAAATTACAACGATTTTCAAAAACAAAAAAAAAACACACAAATAGAAAACATCCTAGTTAAATGGGATACGAAATCTTAAATTTAAATGATTATATCTAACACATTTTTTTGGAAAAATGTTACGTCCGATAAAAAAAAAGCTTCTTAAAACACTGTGCAGCAGTCAGACTTCTATTAAGCCCTTCAACTAGGGACTAGGGGGACAACTGGGAAGTCTCGACAGTCTCAAATTCTTGGGGTACGAGACAATCCACGATCAAAGTCCCGGGACGAACGGACTTTAAGACTTCACAGAATAAAATTAGAATCGAGTTAATTTTGGGTCAGATTTATCAACAAAAAAAAGGGCATATACTGGGGTTATCTGAAGTCCGAAGACAGGCGGAGGACATGAAAACCAGATAGTCAGGCCACGTATTCTACTTCCGCGAAGGTGATCAGCTCTCCCAAGGCGGTGTCGGCTTCCTGGTCAACAAGGAAATCAGTAGTGTGTCGATACGGGTACGGAAGGTGGAGGACAGAGTGTTGTGGCGAAGCCTGGGAGGAGCCTATTTCCAGCAGTGGACTACGATGGCTAATTTGATTGATTGACATGCGTAGCATGACCACCGTTGAAACAGAAAAAATGAGACAGTTTAATTTCTAAGATTAAAGATTTCTACGGCACCATGTCAAAAATTAACAAAAGAAATATCACTTGTATAGAAGAAAGAGATAATCTGTTCTTCGTAGATTAGAAATAAAAGTGGTCATGCTAATAAACGTGCTAGAAGGACTAACATTTTTAATCCCTTCAAATGATCTTACGGATGTCAAATCCTTCACCAATCCATTACATACTTCTAAAAGGCATTTAAATTTTTACATCACATTCATTCTTCCGAACTAAACTAACAAACGTATGCACGACTTGGTTAGTAGAATAAAAACTATACTTTTAACTGCTAAGCCATAATTTGTATACGGGGCGGCACCGACACGTGGCGGCCACGCGATCTTAAATGTTGTCTCTATTATGCACAACCCTTCTTTCTTTTGGTGTTTAAGGTTCACCAAGGTTATTATTTTTCTGGTTGCTGTGTTAGTCATGTAGAAGAGTTTAATTTTTTGTTTTGTAACTTGCTATTTCTTCACTCTTTAGTATTACTTACTTAGATTTAACGGGTGGCTCTTTCAATTCAACAGGACCATTGACTGTTACGCTAGCCTTTGTTTTACGACAATACCTACTTGCCTTTACTTTTATTGTCATGCAAAAGTTTTTAATTCCGAAATCTAATGATGAAAATGTGTGTGTAAACCAGATATGGGTTTTTGAAATATTAAAATGACTACAATTATGTACTATATCTACTTGGTTTCTATTGAACCCTAGCTCAGGCTATTACAGTAACTACCCGTAAAACTATCACAAAAATAATTGCTTAAGCACTTTACCCAAAATTAACCAGAGGTACCTAAAATATAACCTCATCAAATAATTCGTAAGACCGACCAATCAAAATCCAACCCGGCCTAGCTAGAAATAAAGTTCAATTTCAACTAACAATGAAACGACGAGGGTGGACTGTCTATATGAATATCTTCACGCCTATTTGACTTGAGTGCGTGCGACAGGGCGCGTACAACAGATCTGTTAGCTTTTTATAGCAATATGAAATGTTATGACATGTTTGGACTCGTTGGGACGTGGGAACTGGTATTTACTTTGTGTAATCTTCTTTGGCAAAAATTGGTTTGGATTCGCATGGTCTGTGGGAGGCTACACTTAGATCGAATATTTAACAGAGCATTTATTTTAATTTATCTTTGTACTAGAGCTAGAAGTTGTAAAAGACCTAGGCCCACTTGCGCCACAAATAACTAGGCAAACGCGTACAGTGCGTCTCTGTCATCTCTAAAAGATTGAAAGAAACAGAGCGATGTTTTTTTATTTAGCGTTAAACGTATTCATGGTTTGTGGTGCAAGTAGGCCGTAGAAGAAGACGAAGATGGGACTTATAAAAATCAGCATAGCGTTGATAAAAAGCCAATGTTAAGTTAGTTCGTCGAAGTCAAACAAATGCCATTATTTCAGCGCTAAAACTGGAGTTATTGGAGATGACTCAAGGATTATCATCATCAAATAGTGCTTTCCTAATTATGTTGAGGTCGGCTTCTAAACTAATCAGATGCAGCTGAATAACAGTATATCACAGTGGACTTGAGTGCCGGGAGTGACTGCCTATCTGACTTCCATAACTCAGTTACTGGGTAACACGATACCTCTTGTCAAGACAAGATTCAAGGATACGGGTACAATAATTAAGATAAGTGATATAAAATACCGCAACCCTCCATTTTGGTACAATCTCAAACTCAACGCATTTATTTCAATTAAACCATTTACAGGCACTTTTGAATTGTCAAAGGAGACTGTCAGTCAGGAAGATGAAGCTAGTTGCTCATTCCAAAACGTTTTAGGTTCCCATGGAAACGAGTAATGACTCCATGGATAGTCTTTTAAATATTTCTTCCCAAAAGATTTGAAATCAAACCAAGCCGAAACGAAAAGCCAGAAAACCCACGAAACTGTGAACAAAGATATAAATAGATCGCGTTTATTCTCGCACTATTCAAATCTTCTAACTTCTAAGGAATCAATGTTCATTAAGGTGTGGTAATCACTTTACGGAAGCGACAAATTAGTGATTGCAAGTTAATCATGTGGCGTAGCTATGGAGTTTACATTCGAGTATATTTATTAAGACGACGTTATAGTAACCTCCACCTAACTTAATATTATTTTGTTAAAAAGAGTTTCCACGGAGTTTCCCGCCTCTTTTTCTCAATAGAAACCTTCAGAGTCAGAGTGTTTTTTTTTTTTGAAACAGGCTGTAGATACACAGGTGTGTGAGATGTCTCATAATGCCTTCTATTTCGAATGGGCAACTAGCTTAAACCTTCTCAACCAATTCAACCTTCTCGACCAACTCTTTGACAATTCAAAAGTCCCTGTAAACGGTTTAATTGAAATAAATGCTATGAGTTTATGATTTTCCTTTAATATAGACGAAAGTTGTATTTTAAGTAATAGTTAGCCTATAGTTTGGTAAGTACTGGATATTATTGCTTCGTTCTATGTTGATAGCATGCCATATTGTTTCATTTGATAATAATAATATGTCCTTAATTATTAACTCTTACAATATGGGTGGGATATTATAAGCAACTGCTACAAAATAATTTTCTTTTCTATGCATTATGTCTACTTCTCTAAAAGAAATAAAGGGTAGGCACTTATATTTTTAATATGAAAAAAAAAAACATAGGCAGCGGCTTTCGCAATAGCCCATCGTCCCTTTCAAGTGCCTATTTTTTTACTTCTATTTTCTCCATAACTTTTAGAATATACTACTTCACGGTTATAATGAATCATGCATTCTGAGAGTTGGCAACGTCCCAAATGGCTTAAATATTTAGCTGTTTTGATTAATTTGTGTATTACTAAATGAAAATGTGATCTCGACTGTAGATGTATTATTTTATAGTTTAATTAAGCATAATTAAGTTTAAGCACAGTAATTTTCAAAATTTCTAAATGTGTAATCCATTGCTAGACGAGAACAACTGGCGACAAACTGTTATGCAGTTTGGCAGATTTTATGTATGTTATTGTAAATACATATTTTGAATAAAAAAAAAAAAAAAAATGTGCACTACAGAGCGATATTTCATAATTAAATTCAGTTGTAATGACAAAGTAATCGAAACAACAAAATATTTGACGGCTATTAGCGACGTTGCCAACTTTCAGAATGCACCCTCTTAATAAGACTGCAAATCAAAATAAACTCACCATCTTTGTTCATTCCCATTGCGAGACATTTCTTGAGTCTGCATGCTTGACATTGGTTTCTGTGAGCCTTGTCGACCACGCAGCGGCCGGTGCCGGCTTGACATCTGCCAACAAATATCATAGGATGAGCAGTTTGTAGAACTAATCCTTAATATACGTAGACAGAACGTCGACAGACGTCTGTATAAACAATAGTCACTAAATAATAACCCCACCGCCGTAGCTCTACGTGGACGTCTAGTTCTATACCGGTCAAGTTTACTTTGCCGAAACAGGTCTTGGGTGAGGAGCCCGACTAAGAGAGATACAGAAACCCGCAGGGTAGCATGTGGCGAGCTGTTGGGCAGTAGCGAGCCCACGGACCCTATCTCCCGAGATAAGTCTTGTTCCTGATCTCTGGCTTGCCTTTGTTGACCAACTGGAGTGAACAAAGACGAGGAGCAGAAATCCCACCTCTTTCTTGCCTTTATTGGCCGCCTTGTGTGGAGATTCTCAAGAGCAAACGTGCTTGGACGAAGAAAATATTTCAGAAAGTGCTGGTGCTGGGACCTTGCCCATCTTCCGGGCTTTGGGATTGTTCCGATAGCCGTGGAATATCTCTCCACTCCTCAAGCACCTCAGTATATGTTGCTCCCTTGTCACTACGTCAATAAGTGCTAGCGACCATTTCCGGGAGCCCATTATTGAGTGTGCAAGTCTGCCATTTCTTCCGTGTATAATAAGACATTGATTAGGCAGGGGCCATAGCCCTGCCATAGTTCTAGGTAACCAGTCCACGTTAGCCACCCAATCACATATTCCAATATCTTTGTTTCTAATCCTGCAATAGTCCTACATCAACCGGGGATTGTCCTTGGGTGCACTTGCATAGTGCGCACAGAGATAATCGTCAGTTGGTGCCTCATTTGATTTAAAAGCGTCTAACGGGCCTCTGCAAGTTGGCTTCGGTCCCTGGTACGCCTTCCAAAGGTCCAGGACCCCAGGGTCCCGAGAAATGTCAAGAAAAATAATAATAATGAGACAAAGGACACACTTATTATATCTAGTAGTAAGAGTAAATAAAACTGAAATCTCCTTCGTGTATGTAAAGTTTTTGTTTGGCCCCAGTTGTTAGCTAGTCTGAGGCCCAACAAAAATGGCAGTCACCAGCTGTCACTGTTCTTTGGGAAGTATTACCCAACTACATTAGTTAAGATAGGACCAGTCTAGAAGTGACTGTCAAAGACTATCGCTGTCTCAATTACCAAATGACCGTTAAAATAATTCATAAATAAAAAGATAAAAATAATTTAATAAAACTTTTGTAATGTGTTAAACATTAAAGCTATCAAAATAATTTAATCTACCTTAACCCTCTTACAGAAATAAGAAACTGCTCAATCAAACTAGTAGTAAACGAGTGCTTGTAAGGTAGTTCCACACCACAAGCTAAGATATGTTCACAAAATGAATACGCATGTTCTTTTAGAAATTAATTGTCTAATGTTTGTATATTTTAGTTGTTTTTTCTATAAAAACTTTATGTCTTCTTTCTATCTATTCTACCCGGTTGCATCCTACTGCTGAGCAAAACCCTGCCTCTCCCCTTAATTTCCAGAGTCCAGTCTTTATTAAAGAGTGGTGTAGATATAAAGATGCTCACATATAACATAAACTAATTCTGATTAAACAAATCGCAAACAAAAATCTTTGATCATCATCGCCACTGGTCCCAAAAAGAATCCAATTCGCTGCTTCTTCGCCTCTATTACAAATAAACCTTTATATACCCCACAAAAATCTGCTACCACAGAAACTAATACAGATTAAAGATATTTCATTACCGATAATCCCATCTGTAATAGGCTTACGGCTACGTTGACATTTGTTGCAATTCTATATAAAAGGGACCGGGCCGAGGATGGCTCCCTGTTTCACGCCACTTTAGCTTCTGAATTGTAATAGCGGTTTGAACGTTAGGTGCCAGGTTTTTTGATGTTCTGTTGTAAGGAAAGTATATTCTGGTTAAAATATGGCAAGTTTTTGTGCAGGAGAAGTGTATTTGGGTGCTGTCACATGTGTGTGGTTTATTAAATGCTTTGGTGAGAATTTTGTTTGTTAAATTATGACATGAAATGTGCTTAATTATGATAGCAACACAATGTCGATTAACAGAGTTTCAGCGATGGTGATTACATCCCAGGCTTATAAAAATCATTTGTAAATAACTAGTCATGACCCAAACTAAAATGACTAAGTATCATGTCAGTGCCCTGCATTACCTGACCCCACTTACAAATAAGTAGAGGGAAAGAGGGATCAGGTAATGTAGGGCAATGCTTAATGTTTCGTTGTGTTCATAAATGGATGTAACAATCATCACGCCTGTATTTCCCAAATGGTTGGATAGAGGTGTATAGTACACCCACATTTTGATAGTTAAGTTTAAAGTCCCATATTATGGGGACGAGCCTATAGCTATCAACCGGGCACAAATCCAGATTCCGAACTGGGACTAGGAAACAATTTAATATTCGATGATGTGCAGTCGACGACACGTCTGTGGTAATAAATACTCTTGACCTTGAGCAGGCCTAGCGTAGTACTGAGTTTCAATAGAATAAAAGGTCAGGTTATACTGGTTTTATTCCCAACCACGTGCGGCCTAGGTGCTGTACATAATGTAGTTATTAATGTTCTGCTAATGCTTAGGCTGATAATTATAACTACTTTCACTGATCATCAAACCGATTGTCCTAAAAATCAATAGAGCATAAACCCCACAAAAAATCGGTCATCTGCACAAAGAAACTTCAGAAAATCAATTTGTGAACTATAAAGCCGGTACACATGTCACACTTGACCATCTATCATTCTATCATAAGGGTGGCACACAATATTAATAACATTAGGACGGGTAGCGAATTAATTGAATCGCCACTTAAGTAGGGGAGAGGGCCAAATGTTAAACAGTTTTTAATGTTATCTGTGAGATCTGCCCTTACTTTTTGTCGGTATGTAGTGGCGGTAGAAGCTTGATTTATTTGAACTGGTTTCTTACAGTATTGCGAGCAAGAGACCAATATTTATGCAATTCACTGATATCATTTACATGTTTTGGAACACGCGTAACATTGAGATTTGGTTTTCTATGCTCTGACTGAACATGTAACTTTAAATTATTTACCTTTGATTTTGCATAACAGTTATCTATATATTATCATTGTTATTGCGTTCATTAAGTTTGTTATATGGTTGCTAGTGAAAGAATTTTAGGTATCAGCATTAATTCATACTAGGCACATAATGTTCACTGACAAAATCATCAATTTTATTTATTTCGTATTGAAATAAATATCAAAGCAGAAATACAGCATGATGGAAACAAAATTCAGTGGTAATAAAAACTCAGAATTAATTTACATCATAATTTAAATACCCCACGATTGGCGATGTTACGGTGCGGACACATAACATGCGCGGTAGCGATTTAATGATTTATTACTTATAGATTTATCGAAAACAGTATTTAAATAAATTTCACAGAAGTGGGTGAGTGTGGCCGAGGATTAAGCATAGCTTCGTGCAAACCAATGTTAGCTTATTGACATTCATGATACATAGCATTACTAGGGTGCACAGCGCGGGAGCGAAATTGGAAATTGAAAGATTATTACTTGTTTTAGAAAAAGGATTTAACATAATAGTCATAAATGCTCGACGTGCTCGTAAAAAAATTGCCAAATAATTGTATTTAACTAATACCCTAAAAGCCAAACTTCTTATTTTTATAAAAATGTTACCTTTGAGAAGCATCTTAGTCAAACGCCATTTTTATATCATATCATTCTATTTTTAAATCATTCATCAATATTTTCAACAACTTCAAGGTCTTTGACATCAAATCGCTCCTCCTCTTACGCTGTCCATATTAGAACGCGGGTCACAGATGCACCAAAAATTACAGAAGCATTCTCTTTTGCTAAGGATTAAGTGGGTTCAAGTGCTCAAACATCCCCGGTCTTTCTATTGTCATTTTTGGTATGGCATCGCAGATGAGCCGCTGTGTGTATGTTTGTCTTGTTGCAATTTTTGGTGGAGATTTTCGGATTATGTATGTTTGTTTTGATTTCTGTATCGTCTATAAGTGATGTTGGGTCATAGGTCGTTCGATTTGTTACAACTTTGCCTTGTTAGAATCTTGTCATCTTGTTGTTGTCTTGTCAGCATCATGTTGAGATAGGGACTTTTGGCCTCGTATGTGTTTTGTTTAGTTTGTGATAATCCTTTGCGAGTTCCAATAGATACTTTTTCTTTCTTTCTTTGTGTTTCAAACTACTTCATATTATAAAATAAAAATATTAAAACTGTTTGTTTGTAAGAGGTAATCTTTAGAAGTAATTATCCGATTACAAAAAAATCTTGTACTGGTAGAAAGCTAAGTTTGGTTTATGGATTAACTTCTTCGAAACAGTTTTCAAATTTAAATTAATTTTTTGATAAAAGTTTTCCATTTGGTTAATTCACAAAAATCTGATGTTATGTTATAACAGTAAAAACCATGATTTTCACCAACGTCACCACTATTTGTTTTTAAACGTAATTCCTGATTGTTTCAAATTCAAATTTTGAATTGAGCTCTAAATTATATTTTATTTTTATAATTAATTAGTAATTTACAACGTACGTAAATAACAACTTATATCTATTTAAGAACTAAAAATAACAAGGCTCCAAATTAAAATCCACTTTTATTACATCATCATCATCAACAATTTCAACTTCTTTCTACTGCATACATTCAATAAATTTTCTTTTGTTTCAAACGTCCCAAATTACTAGTTTCAGGTCAGTCAACACATACTGACTCATTCACTCATTTGTTATCTGTAATACTGTGTCATCATATATTATACTTTTTGGTTGTTCTACTGTTGATTTAGCTGGTGAACATCCGTGGTTGAACTGTGCCACAGATGTGACCCCATGGTTTGTGGAAACTTTCTCTTTTAAATTGCAATGTATGGCTTTTCGTGGTGTGTTGAATTTTTCATCTGATATATTATAGTTTTCAGCATATGGCCAAAAGATACAACCGTCCTGGTTTTAATCGACTTCAAAAAAAGGAGGAGGTTCTCAATTCGACTGTATTTTTATTTTTTTATGTGTGTCAAATCGGTTCACCCAGAAAAAAGTTCTGACCTAACAGAACTTTATTCTGGGTGAACCGATTTGCATGATTCATTTTTATTTGATAGCTGGTGCTTTACATGTGATCCTATTTAAATTTGATCAGATTCTGACCATTCGTTTTTGAGTTATCCTTAATACTGCGTATTTTTTCCACGTAGTTTATATTGAGGATGTTTTAATAATTTCCTGTCACTGTTATTTACATATCAAGTAAGTTTGTTTGGAGTAGGTACCATAACAAAAAAGTGAAAAATAAAAAAAAATCTACAAAAAAACAACCAACTTCCAAAAAAAGTACTAAAAAACGTGAAAAATAACTTTAATTTCGGAAGTCAGTGGCCATAAACGAAAATGCAAAACCAAAGACACCGACTTCCGAAATTAAAGTTACTTTTCAGGTTTTTTTTTATTAATTAAAGTTTTTTTTTTGGCAGTCGGTTGTTTTTTTTTTTTGTAAAAAAGTTTTTTGTTTCTCAGACAATTTTGATTTTGCAATAATTTTGCTATTTCAAAATGATGTACCTAAAGTTACATGATAAGGTAGTTCTTGGTTAGTGGCTTATTCGTTGGGTGTCTCTTGTAGAAGTCCCAAAATGTGGACTTGGATAGTACCAAGTAAGCCATTACTTTTTAAGAGGAGTGGTAGGGCTCTGAAATTATAGCTTTTTTTATGAAATTTGATCATGAAAAGCCGGCTGTAGTCGACTTTTATCGGTAGCAAAGTGTGCATCAGAAAATGGCGACGTCTGATTCAAAGACAATCAAAATTAAATAGGCACCACAGAACAGTCAATACAAAAATTCTGCCAAAAATGATGCCAAAGAGACACATCATAAAACAATTATTGCTCATACACAACACAGTTGAGCAATCAACGTATTCCAAAAACCAGTTCACACAGTTCCATATAAAATACGAAATTTAACACAAATATGTGACGAAATGGTATTTCACTTGTTATTCTAGCTAGTGCAATTGGTTCAGCTTATACAATTGTTCAAATAATACCTACTAGTAATATTTGAGTGATCTAATTTTGGGGACATACTTATATTTTCATAATAAAGTTAGTTTTGCTTTGAGTAGAGACTCCAATTTTTTTTGTTCTTTGCCAAAGTATAAAAAAATATATTTGGAGTCTCTACACTTCAAATATCAGATTACTTATGTATTACGTATGTCTTACTATATGTATAAATAATTTGTATGTTAATTCCAGTGACAGGATACTGAACTTTGCAATAACATAATACTCGTAGATCTAAAGCTGACTTCAACTATTAGTCTGTTTTAATAGAAGTAGACAAAGAAGTTATTAGATAAAAGTTCAAGTATTAGTATGAGATTATTATAAGATATTAGTAGTAGATACAGGAGATAACATTCGCAATAGAAAGTGTTGTAGTGATATTTCCCATATATGTAGGTAAGTACTTACTACCCATCCACCGGTTGGAAAGATGAGAACTAGCTCAAACTCAAACTCAAATCATTTATTTCAAATAAACCAATTACAGGCACTTTTGAATTGTCAAAGGGTCAGTCAGTCAGAAAAATGAAGCTAGATGCCCATTCCAAATCGTAGGTGGTACCTATGGAGAAGAACGGGCAAGAAACTCCATGGACACTCTTTTAAATCAAAATATAGTTACAAAAAAAAAATGTTTACATCATTCATGTTGAAATTAAAAATGTGAGAACGATGTAGAAAGACGTGCACGTTTAAAGCATTCGTAATAAAAAACATAAAAACAATTCAAAAATTTAAATTAAAGTAAGCCGTGGCAGCCAAAAGATGACCAGTCCCTACTGACGGCGCCCGTTCACGAACATGACGTATGGATCAGCACCATTCAGCTCAACCATTTTGAAGGGAACTTAATGATCCAACACACATGCCACCACCAGCGAGACATTTGATTGAGCATGACATACTCTCAGCCGCCAGGGCACATTCAAGTCAATGAAAGTCGAGCCTAGTAAATGGTGGCTTTATAGCAGTCGTTATATTTAAAAATATGCATCTGGTTCGGCTAAAACCTGCTGGTTTCATCATCATCTCCCTACCCCTTTTTTTCTGAGTGGGAAATCATCAAATGACTTCTCCGGGCGGAGCGGAAGGGCGTGTCAGAGTTTTACAGACTAAAACCCACCCGTATTCCTTCAGTTGCCTGTGCGCCAGGGCCACGGTAACTCTTTCGAACAATCCGTGACCCCAGCAGATCTTCTTACCCCTGTCCCATTTTACTTGGGGTCGGCGCCATGGTTCCCTATCCATTTGCATAAAAAATTAAGACGTAATATAACATTGGCATAACGAAATTCAGCATAATGATCATTATTCATGATATTATTACACATAAATATTTTGCCATAATGTTTATTGCCATAAATTAACCTAACCTAACCATTGCATCATGCCACAGTATTATTATTCTAATAAAGGTTATGCGAAAACGGTATGCTGAAATATATTAGTATAAAAAGATTATGCGATTAGAAGGGATTCCCGGCGCAATACGTTTTCTTCTTCCCTTCTAATCTGCTGGTCAATTCTGTAAAAATCTAATCGTGTAAACTTAGGGGAAGTGAGATTTCAATAGTGTCAGTCCCGAGCATCAGGTAGAATGACAGCTTATTGCACTTCAAGTTCTCTTCACCTATATTTTCACGGTAAGATTTTTGCAGAACCGACCGGTTGATACCGATGTAGGAGAAGATGCTTTTTTTTTTGTTTAGGGGTTTTTATCTAAGCAGATACGCTAACCCCATCGGGCCTTTTAATATTAAATAACATTAACACATATAAACACCCAACATATTGTATACAACACTTAGTCACACAGATGATAGTCACAGATGAAGGACTGTTATTAAACAACACAACTTTTTGGCAACTTCTGACGTTGGTTGAGCTAAAATTGTTTGAATTAACCCCATGTTAACTTTGTTTAAGTCGAATTTTCTCAAAAATGACTCCCTCTCGTGCCTGTTTCGGACACAATCCATCAGCAAATGTTGCACATCGTCAATCTGATTACATACTCTGCAGTTCGGCAAATCAGCTTTTTTCATAAGGAATGCAAACTTCGCTGATGGATAATGCCCAGAGCGAAGTCTTAATATTAATTTAACGTAATTCCTACCAAATCGATCAACGTCGAACCAAGGCACACGAGAAGGCTCGCCTTGTATGGTCCTATACCATATACCTTTTTGTTGACAGATATTAACAAAATGTTGTTTCCAGGAGTTATAAAAAATTACTTTAAATTTACACATGCATTCCAAATAATCAGGTAAGTAGTCAAGTGTTGTACCCTCTACTGCTGGTAGTTTGGATAATCGGTCAGCCTCCTCATTACCATGTAGTCCAATGTGAGCTGGAACCCATTGCAACTTAATTTCTATATTATTCTTAAGCAACATAATAATATTTTCAAGAATATCATATGCTATCGATGCACCTCTGAAACCAGAGGCGCATCGAGCAATATGCTGTAGTGCGCTTTTACTGTCTGAAAGAATAACGACTCTTTTTAAATTCTGATTTCGACTATAAAAGATCGCTTTATAAATTGCAATAAGTTCCAGTGTCATTATTGATACATTACAGTCTACTTTAAAATCGAGAGTAGTTCCTAAGCTTTGATCAAATACCCCAGCACCTAGGCCGGGAGTACCCTTTGAACCGTCTGTGAAAATATTGTGCCAACTACAATACATATAATTTAATTCAGCTAAAACATTGAACACTAATAAATTTGAGTTATAATTGGATTTGGGTACCTTTACACATTTTAGATCAACATTAATTACATTTTTAGTCTCAATAGCTCTTGTCCAAGTTTCTAAAGTATACATTTTATGAATATGCTACAGATGCTAAAGATGTCTTAGCCCAATAAACAAGAATTAACTAACCTGTATATAAGTTTCCTCCTAACAGATCTCTTGAAGAATCCGCTGCAGCCGTTGCAGGCAAGGATGCCGTAATGTTTACCAGAGCTGGTGTCACCGCAGACCACGCAGATCAATCCTACAAGAAAAGGTGCTATTAAAGTTGAGTTTATTTCGTCAAAAGGTAAGGAAGTACCTACGTATTTTTCTCTATTCTATGTAATATTTCAAACAGTCCCTTGAAGTTTTAAACTTTGGAATTATTCCAAACACAAGACCCCGACGCGTGGTACGGCCTTATAACTGCACTCTACGAAGACAAAAGGAAATTTCTTCTATATGAAATCGCCTCCTAAAATCTTTCTACAATTTGTCGATTTGACTTTTGTTTCTTCCGTTTCTACGGCGGTCATGCTACGCGTGCTGAAAGTTCTTATTTGAAAAGGAATCGTTCAAGACGTACCATCTTACATTTTCAATACATACGTACATACGTTATTGTTCCTACAACCAGGCTCAAGAAAATAGGTGGCTCGTTTAGATGCCAATGTATACGTTTTTATAATAAACTTCCTAGCCACATTCAATATCTAAGCTTTAATAAATTTAAATCTTTTATAAAACGGAAACTATGCCAGTAAGCCTATTATACTGTGAAAGACTATATTGAGGACAAAAAGGCTTGGGATTGAGCTGCTCCAATAAATTTACACGGTGAATGTTGATTTTAATTTGCTAGCTATTTTAGACATGAATATTTACTGTAGAAAGTATTATATTATTTTCATTATTGAGAATATGAGGACTATGTGGGTCATTGTTTCAGTTATATTCTTGATCTGGCAGTTTAAGTAGTTTATGCGGCCTACCCAAATGTCCTTTCTTTGGTATTGTTCGTCGAATCGTTGAGCTCCTTAAGTTCTGAGTTGAGCTGCACGGTTACTGACAAATGCGTGCACTGACTGGACAGGTCCACTTAATCTGTGTGGTTCTTTCCTCAAAAGACCATTTCAGACACCAATCTACATGGTTCTCAAACATTATGTCCGATTTTTTTTATATACACATTGACATTGTTGAATTTTATATACACAATGACATGAGTATTTACTTGTAAAGTAGTATGTTATTTTAATTATTGTGAATGTGAGGATTATGTAGGTCATTGCTTTTTTTTTCGCAGTTAATTTTGATCATGATCTGGCAGATTGAGTAATTTATGTGGCCTACCCAAATGTCCTTTCTTTGGTATTGTTCGTCGAATCGTTGAGCTCCTTAAGTTCTGACTTCCTGAGTTGAGCTGCACGATTACTGACAAATGCGTGCACTGACTGGACAGCTCCACTCAATCTGTGTGGTTCTTTCCTCAAAAGACCATTTCAGATACCAATCTACATGGTCTTCACATGATCTGACCAAGATTATGTCTGGACTTTAAAAGAGACTGTGACCTCTGAGTTTGTTTCGGCCTTTCTTCTCAGAGTAGTCAGATAGGAAACGCCGACCTCATCTAGTTTAAAAATATGATTGACGTGTAAAAATGTTTGTACAAACCTACTTACAGAAATAAAATCATTTATCATTTATCATTTATCATAGCAATCAGAGTCCCTCGAAAACAATTCTTAAAAATGGCAATTTTTTGGAAATAATAATAGTTTGTACTTATATATCAGAGTAACCATTACAATTTGGAGGCAATGCTATTAAGCTCTATTTACACGATGCAAGTTGCTTTCTGTTGTATACAATAAAACACAAACAAATAACAAATGACCTGCATCGTCTATCTCTGAACACAGTTTAGACGGTGTAATTTATATTCAAGAATGACTGATGCCAGCCTGCCTTACCCAAATGGTTGGTCTTCTTGGTGGGTGGATCTGGCAGCCAGGGTCTTAGAGCTGGCGGTGCGAGGGCGGCGGCTACCAAGGCAGCAGATGATGGTGGAGACCAGCGCAGGGGAGATGTGTTGCCTTCGCCTGGTGAAGAGGAATTGGTTACTAAGTGGGCAAAATTCTTGGTTGTAATATTTTTTGGGTCATCTTCAGTTTGGCAGGTAAAAGAAGGGAGATTACAAGGTAAATCAGAAAAGATATGCGTTTCGGTAATCTTCGTGTTTCCGAATTAGTACGAACAAGACGCCACAGAGTAGGCTACGCTTCTAATTATTTTACTGCCGTGCTTTGTCTTAGTCCTTGTCCTGGTAACCTAACATTGCGTGTTTATATGAAGTTTTCTCTTGGTCGGGCTACCTACTCCGGGTACCTCGCAGATCGTCATCTGTCACTCAAAAGCATTTTGGAATTGCATAGAGTTGTTTATCTATAATTTTGTAGATAAGTTAATATGGAATAGGCAAGTTATATGGTTGTAACAGCTCTATATTAGATCTCATCACCGCGCGTTCGTATTTCCGAAGATAAGCGATGATTCCCGGAGCGCATACTTTTCTTGGGAAATCTGTACTTTAGGTAGTAATAAATAAAATAATTATGTCCCCCCTTTTACCTGCCACGCTGTAGTGACCGTTCAAAATATTTTAGGAATTAACTTTTATTCACAGTTCTTAGGTTGGTAAATGAAACCTAATGGCTTCTTTAAAGGTGCTCGACCAAACTTATTTAAGTTCTCATAATTTTATCCAAAGTGTATGAAAGTTCGCACGCAAAGAAAGTAATCGCAAAAAAATAAATTGGTCCTTACAGCATAATAACACTTTTAGGTAAGTACTCAAATGTTGAGGATATAGACTTACATAAGTGAAATAATATTAATAAGCATAAGTTACTCAAGAAAGTAAACACCAACAACACACAAGAATACCTTTTTCTTTTTTGGGTGGGAATACAAGAATACCTTTATTATAGAATCAATTTTTCACTATGAAAATGTATAACAATGAATGTATAGTCGAAATAGAATCATATCTCCGTATTAACCCCGCAGAAATAGCTGCGTGAACATACAATAGTTTAATAGCATCACACTACCCTCAAAATATTTAATCTCGATAAAGCTAATAAAATAACCATTGCAAATCACACCCTTTCCTTTTAATAGATTTCCACTTTTCATACGAGGGGTTACACCCCATAATAAAGTTCAAAAAGTAAAGGAAATCGAACCTTAAAACTAGGGACGTAGGGGTGATGATTTGAAAGTATAATGCAATAGATTAAGACCAAATGTGTCGAATCAATTAAGTGATTGGAGAGCAGACAAATTGATTTTCGGGTAAGAATTTAAAGGAATTTTGGTGCTTATTGATTTCGTCGAGAAGAAATATGTTGAATCTAATACTTACTAGATTTGTGAACGAGGTAATGCTATTATTATATTTAAGTACTGTGATATTGACGCTATTGTGTTCGTAAGAGAATTATTTAAAGATATTGGTCCAAATGGATTTGGGCTGGACACGCCTACCCCTTCATCAAACGATCAATTGGACAAACTTACGACCCAGTGGGTTCCGCTTACTGGCAAACGACATCGAGGCAGGTCCAGGCGGAGATGGCGGGATGAGCTAGACTCCTTTAATAAAGATTAGACCTGGGAAACTCTGGACAGAGAGAGATGGAAAGAGAGTAGGGAAGCCTTTTCCCAGCAGTGGGACATTAATGGCTGATATTAATAATAATTACATAGTACATGTGTGAGTACTATGTACCTACTATAAACCTACCATTTAATAGGTTTTTCTTTCATTGACTTGAATGTGCCCTGGCGGCTGAGAGTATGTCATGCTCACTCTAATGTCTCGCTGGTAGTGGCGTGTGTGTTGGATCATTAAGTTCCCTTCAAAATGGTTGAGCTGAATGGTGCTGATCCATGCGTCATGTTCGTGAACGGGCGCCGTCAGTGGGGACTGGTCATTTCTTAGCTGCCACGGCTTATTTTAATTTAATTAAATATTTGAATTGCTTTTGTCTTTTTATTACGGACGCTTTTAACGTTCTGCATCGTTCTCACATGCATAATTTCAAAATTTTGTAACCATATTTTAATTTAAAAGAGTGTCCATGGAGTTTCTTGCCCGTTCTTCTCCATAGGTACCTACTACGCTTTGGAATGGGTAACTAGCTTCATCTTTCTGACTGACCGACCCCTTGACAATTGAAAAGTGCCTGTAATTGGTTTATTTGAAATAAATGCTTTGAGTTTGAGTTTGAGTTTGAGTTGAGTTTAATAATAATAATTGGTCCAAAAAGAATCAAGCGAAGATTCAAGTGATGAAAGAAAATGTCGATTGCGTTGATGTCTTTTGAAAGGAATGTTATGGTTGCTTGTCACAAGGGACTTGAATTTTATTTAAAAAAAATGTTAATTATATTACAATGTAGCCTGACTTATCTAAACAGTCCTATGTTTAGCACGTTAATCTACTCATAGCATAAGGAATCCCGCAGACAGGCGCGACGACAGGATGCGATGTGAAGTTATCTTAGATATTGTTTTTTTTTTTTTAAATTCTATTTTATTTATGGAGGGTTTAATCATAAACTGATTATGCCACCCTCATCGGTACAAATAATTATTCCTTATAATCTAAATCCTATTTTTGCTATTTTATACAAGCATCTTGCATCTTTTGATAATGGGGACGCAAGAATGCTGATACACCTTCCAACATCCAGTGACTCACTTAAGTAATAATGTGATTCTTTCGGCCTCGTTCCTAACGCATTCCATCAGGATATGATAAGTGTCTTCTACTATATTACACTCCGGACAATTTGGTGATGCCACTTTCGAAACGCAAAGCTGTTCATTGGATCTTAGATATTGTTCTACTAGAGTCGCGTCGCGCTGTCGCGTCTTGCCTGTCTCCGGGAGCTTTAATAAGGGGTTGAAAGCCAAATCAAAATGCTACTTTAAAACGGCTCCTATAAGTTTACATAGGATTTCTTTTTTGCGCAATAGGTTGAACCAGCCATTGGACTCAAACGATGAATTAGCTTAAATACAATAAATGTAATTGTGAAACTTCTGTTCAATCTTTGAGCAACTTTCAATGCTAACGCTAAACGGTAAAAAAATGTCCTATTCGTAATATTTCGCAATAAAATTGTTAGTGTAGGACCCACCATACATTACGGAAATATTTTTTGAAACAACGATGACATTTTGTCCCAAGAATATGGTTAACTTGTCATTATACATACATACATACATAAACTCACGCCTTCTTCCCATTGGGGAAGACAGAAACTACAGAAAGCCACCTGCTACGATCCTGACATACTCCTTTTGCCTCGTTTACGTTCATACATCTGATCACACACGCACGGTTGTGAGTACTACGCACCTAACCTTTACTCTCTCTCTCTCTTTTTTCTCGTCTTTATACTCCATAACAAAATCATCATCCAAACTCTGTTAAATCACAAAAGGTCAGACCCCACTCCCCTACACACCCAACATAAATTGAATTACTAATCAGTGACATTGACAATACTAGTGCAGTTACAATTAATTGGTGGAATGCAGTTGAAGTGCTCTGTGTCTATTTAGTCTATTTATTTACCTATATTAAGTGTCCGGGGCAGTTGACACGTAGGTTCAATAGAGTTAGAGGTGGGATAGAGCAGGCAGTGATATTTTTTTACGGTGAATTTGATTGTTCTGTGTGAATTCTGGTTAAAAAACACTTCCTCTCTCCTTAATCATTGTCATTACATTTAGTTTCCTTACTCTTGTTTCATGTTTATTATTGTATATATTATATTATGTAGATAGGTATATGTTTTATGTATGTATGTAGTTGTTGTATATGTAAATGGTACACCACTGACTACCTGCACTATTGTCTCTCTTCCCTTGAATCCATCCAAAGGTTGTCTGTAAAAGATCGCTTTTAGCGATAAGACCGCCGATTGTGTCGCCCTATGTAAAATTTATACTTTTATATCTGTAATTTTTATGGTGTACATAATAAAGAGTATTCTATTCTATTCTGTTCAATTGAAATGTTATTTTCGTGCTCACTGTTTCTACTGTAGGAATCGTAGTGCGCTCCCTGCGATGGATCATTGTATTTTTTATTAAGAATGTTATTTGTCTCTAAATAAAAAAATAATTATCGTTAATGGCACTTACTCAGAGGTCTATGCCAGCCAAAAGATTTTTCTCAAATAATTCTGAATCGTTTGTCTTAAAGAGCTATTGGTCTAGCCACTACACTTTCATTTGTTCCATTTAGAATTAGTTTTTCAGATAACTTTAAACTGTCTATTTTATCTTGACCAGTCACAGATGTTTCACCAGCATGTAAATTATAATATTTCTAATTCGTTCTAGTATTGCTTTGTCTTCAACTGTAGTTCCATGCCAAAAACATTACTAATTCGCTATAGTACAATTTGTCACCAACCTTACTAATGTCAAAAATACTCTGGTCATCATCTTCCACCAAACTAAAGTTAGCGCGGCCACGTCTATCCGCTCAAAACTCTGTGTCAAACAAGATAATTCGTTGGGGAGATGTCACACACACACTATAACTACATTTGTACCAGTAGCGGGTGCTAACACAATTGTACGCCTCTCGTTAGCCCTCTATGCTCTTTTAATCATAAATTCTACGATTTATTTTTATCTTTTGTTGAGTGATTTAGGTATTTTACGTAGAAATTAAGTCCTGATTAAGGGGACTACATGACCTAAACGCAAATTTATAATGCCTTAAAATATATGATCCACTGCAGTAACCAAAATCAGAAAAATATATGATATTCTTCAGGATATATGCTAGTTAGATAGTGTGTTGAAAACATAATACAATTAACTTGATATGATAGAAAAAAATCACGAAGACACCTCTAAAAATAATTTTTAACGATTAAAAACCATACTATTAAACATGAAAACATTCAGATTTTTTGTCAGAATATTCTACAAGCAACATACTAACGTAATAGTGTTTTAATTTTTTAGTCCAATGAATTGATTTTTTGTAAATCCATTATTGCTTCATATTTTGCAATAAATTACCAGCGTTGTGTCATCGCGCGTCTCTTATTTTCTATGCAATCCGACAGTGACCGCGCTTTAGCTCTTGTAAGCCCCTTAATTTTAGGTTAAAGCTGACTTTGAACATTAATGTAATAAAACAAGAACTACGATCGAAATGTAAAAAAAAAAACGTTGTTTTGTTTTGTGAAGACGCTGACTTGTTTCAAATGAAAAAATATTCTTCTAGTAATTATTATGAATAACTTCTGTAGTTTGATATTCTTACATAAATAGTTGGTTCTTCATAATTGCTGAAAACGAAAGAAAAGAAAGAAAAATATTTTATTTGGGACACGCACAGGAAATACAAAGAGTAAAAAATAAAATAAAAAAGGAGCATTTAAAACTAACAAAATTAACAATAAAAACAACAATAAACAATTTAAAAAAAAACCTGTGCGAGGCCAAAAAGGCTCCTATCTCAGCATAAAGCTGCGATATTTAAAAAATAAGTACCGCAGCGCTGGTATTCTGATAGGGCCCGTTGTGTTGCCACGGACACACATACGGACATCCTTATATCCCAGTGGGATAAAAAAATAAAAAAAAACCCTAGTGGGATAATCCCACTTTTTTTTAAATGAATCACATTATGTCTGAAATTTTCTAACCAGCAGTTTAGAATTAAACATTACCTTATTACGCATTACATATTACCAACTTAAGACTTTATGACGTAGCAATCACACAAACGAACTCAAAATACCAATTCCCGTTATTACAAATGTTCAAATTCTAGTCGCAATCTCATCTCAATGACAATCGAAAAAAAATCGACTGAAATTAGAATGCAACGTTATTATAAATTCGGTAATTGCGCCTCTGTTAAACCAGGGGCCTGTTTTCATAAAACCGACATGTGACAGGTGAAAATCAGACAATTATTGTTGTTTTCAAAGATTTCTGCTTTACTTAAATAGCAGCGCGAAAAAGTGACAATTATGTCATCTTTTAACAAATAAGTCGCATTGTCAGTCAAATAGGACTGAGGTCAGGAATTCCAAAGTTCTAAAAGCAAACACATCACAAAATCCTTTGCAGCTATACCTACATTCAAGCACAGACGACTACGAATCACACCGCGCGATCCCCACAATATGTGAGCAATATAAAATCAATATGGAACAAGATTGCTCCCCGGAGAATCGTCGCACATGGGACCAGATATTAGGCGGGGTTCAAACGGTATATTGATATTATGATTTGGGTTAAACCGAGATTTTTGGGTAGAGAGAGCTGTGAAAGAGTATGATGTGGAAATCGGGATATTTGGATTCTGCTTTGAGGGTCGATATTTAGATGATGTTGTTATATGATTAGTGTAGGTGCTGCTGTGTTCCTGTCGGTCCTGGTGAAGGGTTTTATTTGAATAGGTCGCTGACGTTAAATTCGAACAACAACTCTCATTATAAATATTGTTGGATGTAGTTTGTAAAGATGATTTTTTAAAACATTTCCTACGAAAGGTATGGGAAAAGTTTTTTGCAGTTTCTGACTTTTCTACTACTCAAACCTCAGTTGGTCCAATAGAGTTTTTCGATCATTACATGAAACATGATCGACTGGCATTAAAAAACGTGTTTGTGAAAATTGGCCATTTTCCTGCTGACTGTAATTTTTTTTTCAAAATCTGTGAATGCAATTCAAAAAGTTAAGGAAAGTCTCCTAAGACCGTTTTCCTGTATCTACAATGGTTAAGGTAGCTGCCCTTGCCGCCCCATCTCAAAAATCCACCTCGTAAATGTAGATTTGAATAGGTCACTGACGCTGAAGTTAAATTGGAACAATAGCCCTAAACGCAGGTATCGTTAGATGTAGGTTTTAAGGAGACAGACCGCTTTAACGCGCGAACTGTAACCATGAATCCAGCACATGATCGTAGACCTCCTAGCATAGAAATTGTGCGCAGTTTAAAACAAAAAAAAAAACTGCTGGTTCATAGAGAAGTGCAATATACCCACGCGGTCAAAATGTATTGAACAGCATTTTTTTTAAAGTATGTTTCGCAAAATTTCAGCGCAGGGGCGTTCAGAATCGTGTACAGCGGTCGTACTATGACGTGTTAAAGCCATCATTGTTCCAGCGTGAAAGAGAGACGGAGCTATATATGACCGATAGCACCATCCCTTTTTCGCAATGGAACCATGATGGTATTAACACGTCATAGTACGGCTACTGATGGTAACATGTATTCATGGTAACAGGTTGCGCGTCGATGTCGCTGCCACCGTGAATAGCACAACAGCTGCCTGCTGTGACGCCGTTGATCATACTTTTTTTTTCTCTGATTCCAAAGTCCCTGCTGACATTTCAAACTTCTATCAATACAAAACCAAAATCATACGCAACAAACAATTCAGCAACGAAACATCTGTTTTCGTAAACTGGCTCCGTCCCACTAAGCAAGCCTATTAATTACCATTCAGTGATCTTCAATTCCTTGGCAAAATCGTTGAGCAATACTTACCTATACCCAAGATTTCTTGCCTCAAAAACTCAAACAGCTCAAAACAGGAGCTTCCTCAAATATCCCGATTTATATCACAATACATTCAGCAACACGAACGCGGAGGGCCATAAAATAAAATTTTATAAGACGCATAAAAAGTTCTGGGCCCGAAATTGGAAGTCAGCGGGAAAGAGGAAGCGACGCCTAAATCCGGGGTATCAGGATAAATCAATGTTTGTTTGTGTTAGAATGCCACTTACTCGGGGCAGAGGAAAATGTTGAGTCGGTTTGTTGAGGTTGGGATTTTTTATGTGCTGTATTTGAATGGACGCGCGTGGCGGGTTATGGCCCACTCCCTCTCACAAAGAGGAGGCCTGTGTCCCAGTAGATTGTCCGATAGCACTTGCAATAAAATTGTAAGCTGTAGATATAGCAAGTGTATATTTACACAGTACAAGTTTAAGTCATTGTGTCATACGACATTTCAAATTCAAAGTCAAAATAAGCAGCTTTCTTTGAAAAACTTCTTCTCCTCTTTGAAGTGGGTAATTTTAAAATGGTTGTTAGATGATGCAACATCAAAAAAAAAAGGCATTTTCATATAGAACTGTAATTGTACAGTCATGACCATAACATACCGCACTTACGCAAGATTCAAAATCGATTTTCCCTATTAATTCTTATTATAAAATAGGAAATCTTTTCTGAAAGTTGCAATCGTAACTTCACGAAAAAAATGCTTTTAATTTTTTCGTAAGTGAATTGTATTTATGGTCGCGTGGCTGTGCGAGAAAAACGTTTTTTAAATCAAAAGAAGGCACATTGATATCAAAGTCGTATCCATTCATTCCCTATCTCCTAGAAATAGAAACTTTGTCGCTTGCCGTTTTATTTGGTTTTCTTTTGACGCGGCAGCCCTTGAGCCCGTCTGATTAATTTCACCCCCACCCTGTAGGGTAGGTTACAAGTACCCGCGCCGCCGCCGCGCCGGCGGAATAACGGATTTTCTTGCTGGCCTATTTTTGATTTAGAAGTGGAATGGTTGTCTGTTGGCAGGCTGGATGCTGCAGCCTCTACTTAGTGAGGTTGTAATTCTGGTTTGGAATAGCATTTATTTTTGATAAAAGTATACTTTATCCTAGTACCCAGGTCATGATTCTATCCGTATGCCAAATCATCCAAATCAGTTCAGCCGTTTAGGCGTGAAAATGTAACAGACAGACACAGTCAGTTACTTTCGCATTTATAATATTTATTTTTTACTTTATCACAATAGTCAATTGATTAACCAGCGTACCTACCGGTACAGCAGCGTAGCCGTAGCGTTGTTTTTACTTTCAGAGGAAATTATCGAATTTTAATGTAAAGTGACGGAGAAAATGATTATCGAATTAAATAGGTAAGCGTAGCCGACGGCAGTCGCCAAGTTTCTAAAATGGTATAATTTCTTTGTACCGTGCTTTATTGTAACACAAATGATGTACCTATAGGTAGAAAGTTGAATGTAGGTAGAAAGTTTTTAAACGGCACAGAAAGAATTAAAAGCACACAGGATTCTTACAACGGGATTACATCATAATAACCATCTCACTAGCACAGGTATTTTTAAATTTGGTCATAAGTGGTATTGGTATTTACAAGGCAGATGTGAGTGGAAACACCGGGAGGGGACGCCCTAGGAAGACATAGTGACCTTATTGGTGATGTTCTTCAGAAAGGTCAGGTGCGTAGTACTCACAACCGGCGTGCGTGTATGACCAGATGTATGAACGTAAACGAGGCGAAAGAGTATGTAAGGATCGTAGCAGGTGGCGTTCTGTAGTTTCTGCCTACCCCCATAGGAAGAAGGCGTGAGTATTTATGTAAAATATTATGTATGTATGTAATAAGTACCTACCTAATTACTTAAATTCATATTATGTTCATAAAAAAAAAAACGTTCAAACGTTCAAACGTGGCGCAAGTATTTCTATTCCACTTAAATGTACCTAGGACCTTCCCAAAAGTAACGAACTTCAACCTAATCTATCAACGCTAAAATGCTCAAACAAAATTGCTAAGTCCATTACATTCCTCGCTCACAAAATTATCCTATACACACAGTGTTAATAAAATACCCAATATTCAAAACGCGACGCCATTATGCGAAAATGAAATTTCAAATCCCCCTTCGCAGTATTGGTTATTTTGTATTCAGCGTGCAATCTGACCGGGTAAAGTGGCAAATCATGGAGAGGCTGAAAATCAGTCAAATAGACCCCCGAGTTACTGGCTGTATGGGCCTGAATACTAATGTTGCCTTTGCCTGTTGAAAAAAATATAACTAAAAGTATGGCCGCTGTACGCGGGAAATGGCGGTAAAATATTATCTGTTGGGTTATGTTGTCTGTGGAGTGAATAAATATGCGGAGCTTTGACGATTTTGTATTAAAATATTAGTCTGGAATTGAGCCCGATTGGTGGTAATAGGCTTGCCCAATATTACATGTAACTTAAAAATAACTGGCAAAAATTGAATGTCATTACATTCAATTTTCGCCAGTTATTTTTAAGTTCCATGTAATAGGCGGCAATTCTATTCCCTAAGCCTATCCTAAGCCTAAGAAAAGTTAAGCAGAAGTGTAGGTTAATACAGTTATTAACCTACACCTCTGCTTAACCTTTCTGGGAAATATGCGTGTGATGTCATGTCATATTTTTTTTTTGTTCAATAGGTTTTCCACAAATGCATGGTCTCAAAATTTTGTTGCACTTTCCCGACTCGCTTCTAGCCACGAATGTTGTTTATCACTAGAGCCCTATTGATCGTTGATAGCATCAAAATTAAGGGATTGTGTAGGTCAGTCAGCTTGAAAATGATGGCATAGGAAGTTTTAGTCCAGTACACGACCCTCATACCAACTATTTTATCTTCAATCAGGACCTAGCCATACATCGGCAGACAGAACGCCGATGCCGACGGCTTGGAAAAAGTTACTTGGAGCGCTGACCGCCGACTTGTAGTAGTCGTTTTTTTTTACAAAAAAAATGTTTTGTATCGTAATCGATATACCTAGTTTCAAATATCGTTTAGGATAAAAATCGCATTTTCGTAAACTTGTCGCATACCGACGATAAGTCGACAGTGAGGGCTCGACTTCTTTTCTCATGTATGCACTAAATACACACAGCCTAATGTTGAAATAGTTTTTTGTGTTGACCTCATTATCATTATTTATAATGATAAGTAAGTAATTCATAAGTCATATTTTTATATTCTACTTAATTTGTATTCTTCCGTTTGTTTTAATTCTCAAATGTGTTTCTCTGTTTCAGTTATGTACTGGTCTTCTTCTTCATCGAGTTTCTACCAAAGAGCCCCTACCAGTCACCTATCCATACTGTGGTCACTTATGGAGGCTCTTTGATCACAGTACCTGGTACCCACCCCACACGATACAAAGAATTCAACTTTTTATAAGTGCGTTAAACTTATCCCTTACAAAAATCAAACTCAAAGCATTTATTTCAATTAATCCCATTACAGGCACTTTTGAATTGTCAAGGCGTCTGTCAGTCAGATGAAGCTAGTTGCCAATTCCAAAGCGTAGTAGGTACCTGTGGAGAAGAACCGGCAAGAAACTCCATGGACACTCTTTTAAATATCATTAACTTACTAGCTCACCCGACAGAAGTTGTCTTGTCAGAATTTCAATACTTAATTCATACAAAAATCCAATAGAAACAAGGTCATTCAGTTTTCTCCAAATTTGAAATTGGAATATTTTCTATTTTTCTTTCCATAAAATCGTAACTCGGACTATTACAAACATTTTATAAAAAATATAGTCAAATCGGTCTTGCATTCTGTTCTCAAGTGATGCGCTTACCAACAAACAGCATTTTATTTTTAACCGACTTCACAAAAAGGAGGAGGTTCTCAATTCATCTGTATGTTTCTAGCTCATAACTTTTTTCTGGGTAAACCGATTTGGGTGATTCTTTTTTTATTTGATAGGTGGTGCTTCACATGTGGTCCCATTTAAATTTGATCAAGGTCTGACCAGTAGTTTTTGAGTTATCCTTAATACTGCAGATTTTTTCCACTTAGTTTATATGGATGATGTGTTAATAATTTCCTGTCACTGTTATTTACACACCAAGTAGTGGTATACGAATTTGTGTGGGGTAGGTACCGCAACTAAAAAGTGAAAAATAAAAACGTTTTTACAAAAAAACAACCGACTTCCAAAAAAAAACACTAAAAGATGTGAAAAATAACTTTCATTTCGGAAGTCGGTGGCCAAACACGAAAATACAAAACCAAAGGCACCGACTTCCGAAATTAAAGTTATTTTTCACGTCTTTTAGTGTTTTTTTTGGACGTCGGTTGTTTTTTTGTAAAAAAGTTTTTTTATTTATAAAGATATAGCGAATAAAATATGTCTACTTATCAGTCGAGAGAAAACGCCTTTGACACTAAGATAAACTGACGCAAATGAGATATAATGGTCCTAGTTTCCTTCTGTATCTAGAATAAGTGGACATATTCTTACCTGTCATCCGTCCATCGGAATGATCCTGTGTCAGCTGCAGTGGTGTTTGAGCTACTTCCATTTTAAAGTCTATTTTATACCGAAAATTCACTGTTATATCACTGATTCTTATTGCGTCTTATAAAATGAGATGTTTCATAGCTTACTCCGTATTTTCACAGATTTTATAGCTGAATTTAAATAAAGGTAAGGCAATTGCCAAAGGACATACTTAATACCGGATTAATCGGGGTTATTAGGTAAGTAGGCAGGTCATCGTTTGCCTAGCCCTTTTCCTAACTACTTATGCTGAGTTTGGCTTGCAGTATAACCGGATGCGGGCTATTTTTGTAGGTAGATAATTACCTTAATTTTATTGTAAGGTATACCTACTGCAGGGACAAATCCTCTTCTTAAAGGTACGAGCATTGATCACCACGCTTGCTCACTGTGTGTGGAAAATTTCTGAAAAGTCGGGTACCTACTCGTTATATTTTTATTTTTTTTAAGAAGCTTCTGGTAAACCAGCGGGGTAATTGCGTAGCACGCTAACAGTAGCATTGGCTTTAATTTTGACAGTTCAACAACATTAATTGCGTTATTAAAGTAGTTGAGAAGACAAAATTTTCAAACTTATGAAGCAATGGATTAGCAATATCCTTCAAAATCATTCAGATTGTTAGAGAGTCTGTTACACAATTCGGGTGCAATAGAGTTTGACTGTCTTCTAGTTGATAATGATTTATAAATTCTTCAGGTAATAATTCGGGATGTGAAAATTTCTAAATGATTAAATACCGTACGTGTTTTGTTATCAAAAATCAATAATATACCCTATTTGCAGTCAATATTTGTTCAGATGTTCATGAAATACCAACGCGAAATCAAATGTTACATGTTTATGAGTACCTACCTACCTCAGTAATGATAAATTATGACATACATAATGAAATCAATTTTAATTGCGTTAAGTAGGTACAATAATTTGAGATTTAAAACAAGCTGACAATGAGACAAAAAAACGTGATTGAAACAGAGGTGAGGATGCAGAAGGCGGAGGACCAGTAGTCGTGACTAAGCTTGGGAGAGGCCTATGTCCAACAGCGGACACCGACGGGCTGAGTTGATGGACTGCTTCAACAATGAGATAACCATTATGAGGTGTCGTGTCAAATCTTTTGTTAGAATATTTTATACTTTTAGCAAACTAAAATAACAATATGCGCGAAAAAACGCTTGAGCAAAGCATATACTAAGGAGTTCAAATCCATTTTCAATTGAAACAATTTTGAATCTGTGCTGTGTGCCAAAAGATCCACAACGTGTGTGTCATTGAACGTTAGGCGACATCACGGCAGACCAAGGCGAAGATGAAGGGACGAGATTGACTCTTATTGAAAGAAATGGTCCTCAATAGCCCAGGACAGAAGTGTGTGGAAAAGGGAGAAGGCCTGCCCATGTCTTGCAGTAGGACAGTACCTATAGGCTGGATAGATAGGCTGTGTATGACAGGTTTTAAAGTTGTCTATGCCTCAATTTGCATTATTAAAGAATTTAGGTGTAAAAGAAGTTCTTAATTTCTCTAAGTACCTACTTAGTTATTGTTTCATGTTGGGTGTTAGGAAAATTTTATCGACATCTGTTTCTGTAGGGAAAGCAGGGGCTTAAAACTTTATATCGAGGAATCGCAGATCACCAATGAAAAATTGTTTGCTGTAGAAAAGTACCTATTGAATGAAGGACGAAAAGCTAGAGACATCACACAACATCAAATAAAGTAGGTACCTACCCCATTATATTGCTAATTTTATTATCAGTTTGTTTGTAACTTTTTTTTAAGTTTTGATAATCTTTGTTTAGATAAAATTAATATAAGTGCATGTGGAGCTCAACATTGTTTTTTTTCTTTTTTTAAATTATTCTGAGTTTTTACTCTGCAATTAACTGTACTTAAAATAATTGTAGATATAGGATGCTTATGAAAAGTAGTAAGGTACTGCTATAGGTAGGTCCTTTTGCAATTACCGACATTTATAAAAATAAATAATTTAAAAAAAACCTACCAAAATATCCCAAATAATACAGATGAAAATTCAAACCGTTAACACTAAAAAAACCCAACGTAGTCCCTCCAAAATTTGACAGATAAACACGTGACGTTTCACTTTTGACGTTTATATTTTTTTAAGCACGGACGGGCAAGAGCCGCGCGTGTTATGCCACGGCCGGGGAACTTTTGACGCGATATTGCCTGTGAGCTTGAAGGCGTGGCGTGGCTCCGCCCCGTTGCTTTTCGCGTCTGACTCTGTCCCCCAGACGGGGGGACACTTCGATTTTGGGTCAGCTGTTAACCGGCCGTTTTAAGCTTTAATTTGTGGCATTACGCCGCTGTTGCGTCGGCCCTGTCGTTTAGAATAATGCCGTCGTACATTTTAGCGCGGATTGAACGTTCCGTTTTCCAATTACAACGTGGAATGGTTGTTCGAATTTATATAGAAACAATTAGGTGCAGGTTCGTTTTTATGCGTCTATGGTCTGTATTTTTGTCGCAGTATTTTACTGAGAAAATAAATTCTTTGTCTGGCTGAATAAGATTAAGCCTGAGCGGTTTTCTTGCACAGGATCGATCGTATCTTTACCAAAGAATATAATTTCCCCTTTTGGACACCTTTCGCATATTTGGGCAATTCATATTAATGAGTAGAAAAAAATCTTGTCCCCATTTTTTCTTTCCTTTGATCCATAATCGATCAATCTAAGTAACCAGTCGATCCATCCTCAGTGTCAAATTACCTACTCATATTATAGACTTCGTCTTTTTTACTAGACATGCTATGCTTAGTTTGATGAAGCGTGGTTACATTGTAAGTATACTCGTAGGTAGAATATTTTGCTACTGATACATAATATGTAGATAACTAATAGCCACTGCAGAGCCGTAGCCAAACTGTAATTACAACGCTAACCCCGTTAAGCAATGTTCACACTAAGAACTAGTTTGATGATATAGCCAAGACTGTTTGGGCATAAGACAGGTCCTGTTCCAAATGTGTAGGTACGTATGGGTTACTTTACATGAGATGGCATGCTATACACACATTTATTCATACCTACCATCTTTTCTTTAAGAACAATGAATGCATTAACGAATTTTATTTAGGTAGATACCTACACCTACAAAAGAACCACTAGGTATAAGGTGGAGACGATGATACGACAATAATTTAAACTTCGTAGGTTTAACTAATGATGTTCCCAGTCTGCATTACGAAAATTCGATCACATAATTATATCCAATAGTTAAGACACTATAGATAGTCAAATACTGACAAAACACATAGTCGGCCCAACACTACTATTAGGTTTGTGTTAAAAAAAATAATGATGTTAAAATTTATTTGATAGTTTCAAAATACTCATAAGTATTAGTATTGCCAGTGTTTTCATTAATTGTCGTATTGTTATCTCCACATTATATAGACCCTATTAGCTACATACTTAGGTATCTAATTAAATACTCAAGTTACATAGGTTTCCCTTAACTCCGACAAATACCTTTACATATATACATCGAGTGACATTTGATATCACCCAATAAGAATTCCCACATTTGGCAGGGCGTGGCATGATGCCTTTTCCCGCAGAAAACAACCGTCATAGACGAAAAGTCAACAGTTCCCGCGTTTTCATTGGGCGCGCCGTGATTTGGCGCGAAAGGTAACTGTCAAGATTGGGTGCTTTTTGATGTCGTTATCCAGAGGTAGATAGGTACTTAAATACCTCAACCATATTTGCCTCAAGCCCATAGGTACCTAAACTGAAATATTATAAATAAAAAGCTAATTGTGTGGCTATTATTCAAAACAATAATTTAATGGTCTTTTGTAGATACAGGATTTAACAGGACCTAGTTTTAAATGATAAAGCTTAAAATTAATTGTTCCTATGACTAAGAATATCTGTATTTACCTACTTCATTTTCGGTTTACCAGATCATCACCGCAGAAGCTTTCTGTCAGATCATTTTTACTTTTTACTTTAACGTAGGTAAATAAATGGTGGGGACAAATTACTTTTTTTCAGCGTTATCACTACTTACGTAGATATGTTACAAAGGTCTTTCTTTCCCCTCCCCAGAAACAAGGATCAAGTAAAGAAAACCCTGCCAAAAAGCAATACGAATTAAACCAAACAATCCAACATCATACTTATCGCAGACAGAATAAAATTTCAACATTCAATTCGCTCGAAATCCGTGCCAAAGGAACCCCGAAAACTACCCACAAGTCAATCGCCAAACTGCGAGCTCTGCTCCCCCCACCACCCTGTCCCCCATCCACCCCACGTTTGCCCCCGAATTACCGGTCGCCCCCTAAACCGCGGTCTTCGGTGACAGTTCAATAAGGCACAGCGACCAATCGCGGCAAACGTCGCCCGGTATAAGCCAATAGGATTAACGCTATACACGTCTTTTTCTGGCGTACTGCATATCGTATCTATCCGTCTCGCTTCAACGCACGGTAGACGGATTCTTGATTCGATTTCGATTGAATTCTTTATACGAATTTTCTTTTGTTTTTCACTCCGTTGAAAAGGCATGTCTCTGATAATATTAACTGCTTGTTTTTTTCTCTCTGTTGAATTAAATGTAAAAGGCTTTGGGTTTTTCAGAGGGAGAAATACGTAATAGGTAGGTACAGTCATAATTCTAAGCTTATGTATTTTTGTAGTAAGTATATAATAGTAACTGTGCTGTAATATTTTTAAAACAATAAGGTAAGTACCTATTATTCATTTTACATTCTTTCTCGTTGTTCTTTTTACTCAGTCTTCTTTCATCGTTGTGGTGGTAATGGTAACGTTGGCGATGATGTTCCCTTGGATTTTTTGTATTTTCGTCACGTGCATGCGCTGAGAAGAAGTATGCAGAAGTACTAACTATTATATATTAATACGAGCTAAAAGCTCGTAAAGCTAAGCACTTAGTATTTTCAAAATGTAGGTAGTTAGATATGCACTTTGCGTATCTACCTAATTAAGATTAGTAGTAGAACTTAGTTTCGATTTGTGGCAAGTTATCGTAACAATAAACCTGCACTGACTGGACAGGTCCACTTAATCTGTGTGGTTCTTTCCTCAAAAGACCATTTCAGACACCAATCTACATGGTCCTCAAACATTATGTCCGAATTTTTATATACACATTGACACTAATGAATTTTATATATACAATGACATGAGTATTTACTTATAAAATATTATGTTATTTTAAATAATGTGAATGTGAGGACTATGTGGGTCATTGCTTTTTTTTTCAGTTATATTTAATCATGATCTGGCAGTTTGAATAATTTATGCGGCCTACCCAAATGTCCTTTTTTTGGTATTGTTCGTCGAATCGTTGAGCTCCTGTCCTGACTTCTTGAGTTGAGCTGCACGATTACTGACAAAAGCGTGCACTGACTAGACAGGTCCACTCCTTCTGTGTGGTTCTTTCCTCAAAAGACCATTTCAGATACCAATCTACATGGTCTTCACATGATCTGGCCAAGATTATGTCTGGACTTTAAAAGAGACTGTGACCTTTGAGTTTGTTTCGGCCATGTTTCTCACAGTAGTCAGATAGGAAACGCAGACCTCATCTAGTTTAAAAAATATGTTTGACGTGTAAAAGTGTTTGTACAAACCTACTTACAGGAATAAAATCATTTAGCATTTAACCGTTTTTATAGCTGACTATATCTACAATGTTTACAAAATCTGTGACAGCAGTACTGAAACAATTACTCAAAAGGTTAAAGAGACTGTCTCATAAGAACGTTTTTCTGAAGCTGCAACGGTTAACCCTGCCTTTAACGCCCCGTCTCAAAAATCCACCCCTTAGGTATAGCTACTCGTAGATATTTGACTATGGTGATGTGTGTTACTATAACCTGAATGCAGATCTCCTCAATAAACTTGACCGCCTTCTCAATAATTGCATTCGATTTGTTTTCAATCTTCGTAAGTATTACCATGTGTCTGCGCACAGACTGCTTTTAAAATGGTTACCCATTCGTCAGCGCAGAGAGTTGAGGGCACTGTCCACGTTGTTCTCCATTCTCGATAAACCCACTTCTCCGTCTTACCTGACTTCCCAAATTCAATATTTATGCTCTGCTCATAGTAAAAATCCACCAACAATCGTCTTCTACGATGTCCTTCTCACCGTTCTGGCTTCATTCATTCTTCTTTCTTTGTCCAGGCGGTTTTTCTTTGGAATGCGCTCCCTCTGAACATCAAGATGGCAACCAGTCGGTTATCTTTTAAAGTGAAGGCACGTGAGCATATCCGCCAGAAGTTGGCCGAACTGATGATGATGATGGTGACGCCGATTTGCTGGATTTGTTTTCTCCTCTACCGATCGTTATTTCTACTGACAAAGTTTATTTTGGTTATATGTACATATGTATGTATGTATTCGTATTTATTTATTAATATGTATTCTTGTATTTTATAGTTATTTCCAAGCTATCTATCCCGTATATTGCACCTGCCATGTTTAGTCTCTGCATCACCCTAAGGTTGACTGGTAGAGAATACCTCAGGCATTAAGTCCGCCTTTGTACAGTATTTTTTTACTTGTGCATAAAGTTTTAATAAATAAATATTTATCTATGCACCAACTATAAAGTGTTACCTCGACCGTCTCGGCACATCACCTGTCATTGTCACCTATCCTGCCAGTGGTTATGATAGGGGAAAAATCCTGTAGTAGAAAAGCCAACCTTCCAGTCAGCCGAATGAAAATAAATAATTAACCGTTCGAAAACGTCCCCTGGGTTTCGAGAGTTTAGAACATGCCAGGCCTATTACCCGTGGGTGTCGTAAAAGATGACTAAAAGATTACCAAGTGGAGAGAAGGGGTTATCATTCTGATTTTAAAACGGCCGAGAGCAGACTGCTTGCTCTGTACATACTTAAGAGGCTTACAAGAGTTAAAGCGCGGTCACTGTCGGATTGCATAGAAAAGAAAGAGACGCGCGATGACACAACGCTGGTAATTTATTGCAAAATATGAAGCAATTATGGATTTACAAAAAATCTATTCATTGGACTAAAAAAATAAAATACTATTACGTTATTATGTTACTTGTAGAATAATCTGACAAAAAAACTAAATGTTTGCATGTATATTAGTATGATTTTTAATCGTTAAAATATTTTTTATAGGTATCTTCGTGATTTTTTTCTATAATATCAAGTTAATTGTATTATGTTTTCAACACAACTAACTAACTAGCATATATCCAGAAGAATATCATATATTTTTCTGATTTTGTTTACTGCAGTGGATCACATATTTTTAGGCATTATAAATTTGCGCTTAGGTCATGTAGTCCCCTTAACTAGCTCTTCCCGCGAGTTTGTCTGCGTGTAAGTACACACGGCTACATACCTATCCAGGTTTACATTTCCAGTTTTAGCCTCGCATTGTGTAGGCTTTTCGTACCAAAAATGAGAAGACAGCTTAAACTGGAAATGTATAGCTTGATATATAGCCGTGTATACAATACAAATATTCAAGATGAAAAGTAGCCGATGTCCTTGCTCAGCGGGGTAGTTACGTAACACACTAACAAAAGGAATGGGTTTCATTTTGACAGTTCAACAACATTCATTGCGTTATTTACGTTGTTGAGCAGACAAATTTTTCGAACATATGAAGCAATGGATTAGCAATAGGTAGCCTTCAAAGTCATTCAGATTGTGATTAAAAGTGTTACCTACCTACGTAATTAGAGTGTAGCTCTATGTACTACATATCTGTTAAATTCCGTAACAATCGGTTCGTAGGGGCTTGAAAAGTTATCAGACAGATCAGTTACCTTCGCATCTATATCTATGCATATAATAAAATCGTAGCCAATTCAAAACTGTAGGTACCTACTCACATTGTTTAATTTTTTAAGCGACTTCAAAAAAGGAGGAGGTTCTCAATTCGTCGGAATCTTTTTTTATGTATGTTCACCGATTACTCGAAGATGCCTGAACCGATTTAGAATTTTTTTTTTTTGGTCTCAAAGGTTATACTTCCCAGGTGGTTCCATTGTCATCGGAACAGGTTCTGATGATGGGGACCCTGGAGAAATCGAGGGAAATCTTCAAAAATCATAGACACACCTATAGTGATTTGGGTACCTATTTGTTATAGTAACTCGTGCATTTGCTGTTGGAAAGCACTATTTGGTGAAGTGAAACTGTTGATGACGATCACAGATGATGAAGTCATCGGAACTACTCAATAATAAGTATTTCACGGGTTTTGATTCAATTACTTTTATATGTTTGCTAAGCAATTTATGCTCGTCACAATGAAGGTGAAGTGGAGCTGATGGTGAAGTACCAGAAGAACTCCTCAACAATCAACGTCCGCATCCGGAAAAGCAATGTTTCCGTTTTTGGTGATGAGCAGTTGACATTAGGGAACTTAGATAAATTACAAACCGACCCACAAAAATAAGCGTGAAATACCTAAATATTAAAAATTAAATTAAATTTTATTACATAGCAAGTAGTGGTAATAGGAATTTATGTGGAGAAGGTACCACAACTAAAAAGTGAAAAAATAAAAACTTTTTACAAAAAAAATACAACCGACTTCCAAAAAAACACTATAAAGTGAAAAATTACTTAGAGCATTTAATTTCGGAAGTCGGTTGCAAAAAACGAAAACAAAAAACCAAAGACCGACTTCCGAAATTAAAGTATGTAACTTATTTTTCACTTTGTAGTGTTTTTTTGGAAGTCAGTTGTTTTTTTTTTTTTGTAATGAGTTTTAAATATATTTTGCGAGGTCTGGGAACGATTCCAATGCCAAAAATATTTTTTTTAGAATTATTGTCTGTTTGTCTGAATGTATTTTCCAGCATCACGCAAACTCTACCGGATAGATTTTGTTAAAATTTTTTAGAGATATTCCCTATAAGTTTGATCAGTCTGTAGGCTATAAATGGGGGAGAGCAATATCGTAATTTGTTCGTATTCTTCTATAGTTTACCGCAAATTGTAAAAAGACGAACAAAAATATTGCAGATAGTTACACACATTAACACACACACACATTACACACACACACACACACACACACACACACACACACACACACACACACACACACACACACACACACATTATTTAACATTTTAAATGATTATCGTCACGCTATACCTTTAAGGAGATATGCAGTCACTCATAACATATAGGGATGGAATTTTGAGATGGGGCCTTAAGGGCACGTACCTTCCTTAATCGTTGTGGCTAGAAGAAAACGGTCTTAGGAGACCGTCCTCAGCTTTTTGAACCATTTTGATCTGCATTTATGATTGATTAGCAAAGATTTTGAAAAAATATACAGACAGCTAGAAAATGGGCAATTTTCACCAAAAAAAAATGTTGATGCCAATCTATCCTGTTTCTTAAAAGGATCTAAAAACTCTACCTAACCAACTGAGGATTGAGTACCATAAAAGGCAGAAATTGCAAAAAACGTCCCATAAATTTCGCAGGAAATGAGAATGAGATGAGAGAGAACAGATACTTACCTACCATAGTGTATGACAACAGTCGAATTATTCCATTACTTCACTGGGCTGAATAGGGAACGAATAAAGCAGATAGTTACAGATTTATCCTTTTAAATGATTATCATCCCGCTGTACCTTCACGTTCACGGAGCTACGTAGTTAATCATGACATAATAATTATGAACGGCTTTTAATCAACTTTCAACTAAGCAAACATCTTAGCGGTTCGACAACTGCTTTGCAAACCATGTTCGATTTCCAACAATTGATATTTTGTGTGCTTCCTTTTTTAAATTTTGCTAAGTATAATATAAATATTATGACAGTTCGTAAAACATGCACAGAAAAACATAAAGTTTAGACCTCTTCTGTCAACTTTCGTTGTAATAAAAATAAAAATCTATGGTGACTGCTAACTGCTAGTGAGAAATCTCGTGTTTACAATCTACTGTTATATTATTTTAGTGATAGCTGCTCGTCAGAAATAATCAGTAAGAAAGCATCAATTAGTTACGCTTTGTACATGTCGTATATATGGTAGGTAGTATAATTATGTTATGGCCAGACCTTAGAATTGATCATTTAGTTTTCTATTCCCAAGTACCTATGAATTTCACTTAATGGTCGAATATACATTTATGGTTGTGCACATAAGCAGCATAGGTAACCTACCTATAATAATAGTAATTTTATTGTAGGTGCATCGTCTTCACTTATAATTATATAATTAATGTACCTATATATAATATTGTAAAACATTTTTAAAAGAGTAACGGTGGAGTTTCTTGCCCATTCTTCTCTCTAGGAAACTACCTTTTGGAATGGGCAACTAGAATTAATTCCATTTTTTTGTAAAATTTTGACGTTCAAAAGTGCCTTTTATGTGCCTATTTGAAATAAATGATTTGACTTTGACTTTTATAGCAGTGGCAACATTTTAAAGGTTTTACCCTCCCCCCTCCCCAGACAGATATCTAGGCAGACGTATGGTGTTTTCTTTTATGATACTCGGGCTTTTTGCGCAAATAAGAATACATATTGTCCTTTGCGATAGCTAGGTTTGTTAAGAGGGCGCACCACGGAACACTAGCGCCACTTCTTTAAAAAAATATTATCTCGTGACTTAAAAGGAATTATGAATAACGGCTTGTAAGGACCCTCGGTAAGTGTGTAATACCTTTTATAAACTTTCTTAGTGAGACACGAAAACAACAAAATACGATCTAGAGGAATGTGGCCGCATTTCTTTAGATCGAATTTTGTTGCTTCGTGTCTCAATATGAAAGTTTATAAAAGGTATTACACACTTACCGAGGGTCCTTACAAGCCGTTATTCATAATTCCTTTTAAGTCACGAGATAATATTTTTTTAAAGAAGTGGCGCTAGTGTACCGTTGTGCGCTCTCGTAAGACTGTTAGGGGTTAAATTCAGGAAGCTTTAGCTAGGCAAGAACACTAATAATAAAAAAATAACCCAAAATAAAGCAACCCCTAATCAAATCAAACTACCTAACAAATCCAACTCAACAAGCCGAACAATGAACAATACAAAAGCATACCTTTTATTAGACGAACGTCAGTAACAGTGTTTATTTTAATCATCGCGTTTTGAGCACGGATAAATTGGATAATAAGCGCGGTAGGGTGCCTCTACGGGCGGCCGATGTCAGGGCCAGGCATTACTCGCCCATAGATGTCTGACTGCCAGTGTTTTGATGCATTTATCGAGATTCGTAATTTGAAATTTATGTGTTTATTCCATAGACTAGTTTAAAATACATTTAATACGCGTTATGAATATTGTCCTAGTTAGGTCATGCTATTAGTTTTATGTCCACCACCCTACTTAGTTCTACTTCTGAGTAGAGCTAGTTGGATACCTATTACTTTGGTGAAGTGTCGTACCTCAGATTACTATACAGTCATTCACATTTATGGTGCAGCTTTCACGTGGTTTCCAGCAGCTTTGGCCCACTGATAGTGCTAAAAGCTAAACGGCTAAAAAGAGTCGTCTGCAACGTCTTCACACATAATTATATAGTTAATTAATGTTAGTATACATAATATTGTAAAACATTTTAAAAGAGTAACGGTGGAGTTTAGCTCCCATTCTTCTCCGTATGAAACTACCTTTTGGAAGGGGCAACTAGAATCAAATTAATTCTATTTTCTTGTGGAACATGATAGCATCATTGTCTTTTCTTGACTGATAGCCATTAAGTGAAGAAATTATTCAGAAATAGCATGCATATACATAGTTATATTAACAAACAAAGTATACCGAGGTACTTACTTTATTTATGGCTTCAATTACCTAGTATTTATTTATTTATAAATACTAAGCTAGGTAATTGAAGCTACATCCAAGTTTTTATTAAATTAAAATTTACAACTCATTCCTACAAATTAATTAAGTACCAAAATAATTAACCAATGTGGGGCCAGCCTAACACCAACAAAATGTGCATTACATAGCGTTGACCAATGCCCAAATCTCCATAGAGACACAAATGGACTGATGCAATTGCACCCCGTGCTGATCACAAAGGGATTTGTCACAGTCCGACACAGCTCGGATGTACCTAATTCACGTGTCTACGCGATTACCTGTTCCGATTCGATTAATTTGCCGTCGTAGGTTTGTAGTTGCAATATTTTTTAGAGGGATTAATTAATTTCATAATAAAAGTCTGTAAAATTTAACTAGGTAGGTACATAACTAGGTAAATCATGGTTATTAGGTATTGAAAAAACTTCCTTTGGAGCTTTACTATCCTATTTTATGCGCCAAAAGTAATTTACTTTATAGGTCTTCTTACTCGTATTTACAAATATGAAATTACTTACAAAAAAAAAAAAATATCATAACCTAACCTTAAAACTGATAACAAACTAAAATATGGCGTCGAAAAAATCCTCCGCATCGCTGTCGACTGGTAATGTACCCAAGAGACTGGCGGCATTGCCACGTTGTATGGCAATGCTTAGCCTCTGGCCAAGGTTTTTAAGTCAGCCCGTTGGTTACGGGAAGAGTCAAACATACTTTGGAGATTTCGTTGAACAAACACTTAAATTAATTCATTCACAGACAGACAAGGACAACGTTCAGCTTAAACTACTGGGTCTAGAAGGAAGAAATTTTTCACCAGTGTTCCTTTTTTAAAGAAGGTGAGCAATAGGAAAGGAATTTATAAAATTCATACCCTAAAGGGGTTTAATTGGGGACGACATGCGACAGCCGGAAGTTCGTCAGTTTTAGCCTATGGGAAAACCCATCGGGCACTCGGCTTCGGGTTGACTGACAGACAACGCACGACCAAAACCGCTAGGTCTAGAAGCATTGAATTTTGTACACGAGTTCCTTTCTTAACGAAGGTAAGCACTAATGAACCGGAATGTCAACTCCAAGGCGATCGTCGTACGTTTACCGAACTGTTATCTGCCCCTCGTAATGGAAGAACACTTTTGGCCGCAGGACGTGGTGTTCCGTCGCTTCCACGGACCAGTTCCACAGGACAGCACAAAGTCAAGCTAGTGCAAAGTGAAGTGCTGCTAACATAGTCCTAAGCCTTTTTATTAACTCAAGTTTTGTTTATATTAAAAAATGTATGTATAGGTTAAGGTATTTTTCTATGAGCCTGTGTCGCCTGAAATAAATGAAGATTTTTTTTAAATACATCCTTTATAGGGTTTAAACAGGGGACGAAAGTTTGTATGGAAGTTCGTCCTTTTTTGCCGATGCGACACCCCAGCGGGCACACAGCTTGTACAAAGGCGAAAGGAATGCTAAAACATAAGAAGGTAGTGTTTGTGTCAAGAAAACACGGCAGGCTGGAAGGGGTACCGCCTTAGGGTGAGGCCTGCAGGCAACAGACTTGGGGAGTTTCTTACCTGAATAGTGCAAAGCCCGAGACGGCGGCGCGCCGTGTTCAGCAGCGCGCGCCTCTCTCTAGACTTCTAGAGGAATTGCGGCCGTATTCGGCTGCTGAGGGTGACGGGTTCCGCGTGAATTCATGCGGGCAAACACCTGGCCGGGGGGAGCGTGACGAAATACGCAAGCACTCCAGCACCCCGGCTAAAGTTAGCAGCAGAACACCGTGTGGTTTTAGTCTGTAAGAGTTTGATACACCCCTCCACCCACACCGGGTGGAGGACATCCAAGATTTCCATACGAAAAAAATAACTCTATCAGATTTGTCTAGACCTAGGAATCGAACCTAGGAACTGCAACGCTCGCGGCCAAGACCATTGAGAAGCAGAAGAATTCTCTTTCTTTTGTAGCGCCATCTCTAGGTGAGAGTAGTAATGAATTTGTTTGCTTCAAACACTAAATAGCGCCATCTAGCTACTTTTATGCTATGCTATTGTGCTATGTCAGTATTTTCTAACTTATCTAGATCTAATAGATGGCGCAGTCTAAAATTCAAGATGCCTCAATTTTCAAATTGTGCTGTTTTTTTATCTTCAAATATTTAATAAATCATCTGATGGTGATGAGTTGATGACCAAGAAAATTTGAGATTATTATTGGATTTTGTGTTAAGAATGCAATAAATGAGGTTTTGTAAATCCACAGTGTTGCCATTCCTAAGTTTAAAATGCTACATTAGAGACTTAATGAATAATTTATTATTTAAATAAATATTGACATAGTTTTGGTACTTCGATATTAAACTTTTGAATAAAACCACATTTTAAGTTGTTAATAAATCCATAAAAAATGTGCATTTTTTGTAGGTGAAGTCTTTGGCATCGCAAATGAACTCTGGTTGGTATTAAAAAAAAGTCTTCAAAATTATTTGAAAGGGCGGGAAATATACAAAATAAAAATCTTCACTCAAGGAAAATATAATATTTTTAACTGAAAACTGACGATTTATCATGTAAGTTTTACCACAAAAGTCTTTTTAACTTTGTTTTTGACGAATGAAATCTTATTTTCCGACTAAATTGTCGCTTCGTGACAGCAACACCGTTGCGAGTAAGCACGTATAATTTTATACACATGTAGGTCAATGGAAAAAATGGCTTAGCACCGAAGTAAGCTCATATGTATCGTGGCAAGAAATAATTTTATAATTTAAATGGCCTTCAGTGATTTATGTCACCTAAGTAATGCGTACAAAACCGTCGAAAATGAAACAGATCAGGTAAGTGAGTGTTTTTGTATTGTGCCATTTTTCAATGGGTGTTGTAAATGTCTTGGACTGTCAATCTGACCTGAAATCCGGGTGATATTACATGAAATATTTGTTACAAGTGCATTATTTTACTTAAGTGGACTATTATGAGTGCGAAAAATGGTTCTAATAAACATTTGTTGTGATATTTTTTGTGTCGTGTTCCGATATTTTTTTGACGAAGTGTTGGTAATGACATCGGGGAATGCACATAATATTTTTAGAAATATGTAGTTTGTACGTTAGAGGACAAAATAACAAGGTAACATATTATAAATATACTACTTTAATGTGTATGACGACATTTAAGTGTTTTACAAGATGTTCAGAATGAGGTGTTGCTTTTATGGACAATATGCTAACACCTACCCACTTTCTATAATAACGAGCTTCAATACAAACAGTTATAATTCCTGCCTATAACTGAATGACTCAACTGAAGTAGTAAATATCTCCAAAGGTACAATTAGACCTTGTAATAACTGTGATTATAGAAATCAAATAATAGTGTCAGATTCCACTAAGAAAACAATTAGAATGTCCTTGATAGAACAATTCCTAAATAACAACGTTTATTTATCTAAATAAGCAACATCTGTCTTCATAAATATGGTTTTGTTTATTATTTAAAAGATCTTTTGACCTATTTTGTCATGTCACCATATGCAAAAACAAGGACTTCTTGTATTTTTTTAAGTATATGTAATGCTGATGACATTCTTAAAACTGATTACTTATATAATGTTGAATTATATATACTGCTTTAAAACTAAGTTAGACATATGACATCATCATCAGTCTGAATATAGCCATCTAGAGTCAGACATAAGTTTCCAATTGCAACTCAAATTAGACCCTCAAGCGCTCAATTCAGCCTATTGCACATCACCAATAACTGGCCTCTCCCAATCAGTGAGTCCACCTTGTTTGTATAATGTGTAGGGAAAAAGGGGACCCCACTTGTGTATGTGCCCCAAAACAGGGAAAGTCCAAGTTTGGAGCAAATTTGAAACAAAAACAAAATTATTATTGGTTTTTAAGGTCAGGAAGGTTTCAAGCACATAACTTCTCACCTTTGACTTATGCTAGTCAACATAAGATTTTGATAATTATTATTGTTATTTTTTATAAAAAGTCCCTGGCTTATGAAGATGCTTTGTAAAATGAAAATTAGTCTGGTCCTTAGTAAGTAAAGCCTGAAATACAAAACTTGGCTTGAAGGTAGTGTAGCGGTATCAACATTGCCATATTCGAGCTACACGTCATACTGACGTCACTCAAATACTGCATCGCGCAAGCAGAGTTTACCGCGCGACTAGCATATATACAACGTCCCGAAATCAACAATCGGGCAGTTGCCCACCAGACACGACACCCGTCTGGTTGGAGGATCCTCCCTTTTCTATAGAGTATGAGTGAACTTTACACCCTGTTCCTCATACCTCTATAGTAGCAAGGCTGGCAGCACCTGGCTGGTAGCTTTGGCTAATGTACGGTCTCATTTTGAAATAAGATAATTGCCTGCATTTGTATTGTTTTTCTTGTTTAAAACTGATGCAGTCAAGTGCATTGTATGTCAACAAGATGCAAGTGTGCACTGGCTCCTGTAATACATTTTATACTTTGTGCAAGAGCCAGCGAATCATTGAAGTTTTTTACACAATATAAAATATAACATATAATGTTATATTTTAATATAATGATAATAATAATGTAAAACAATTTGTTGTAGACCGGACTACATATTTATAGGGGCAAATTTTAAATACAGTGGTAGTACAAAAGCCAGAAAAATCTTTGAGATTCTAATCAACATTGTTAGGATACCAATTTATATTCATACTCAGAATATTTATAGGGTTTAAGATAATTAATGCAATGAACATTATACGCCTTATATTTGCAAAATTACAAAAGGTATTGCATTTTGAGGAGCCCCAACCACAGCTGCGCTAATAATTATCTATAAATATTTTTGTGCCGCTGGTATAATTGCATCTGTGTCGCAATCTGTGGAATATTAAATACCTAAATTTATGTTTAATCTAATATCAAAGATTTGTTATCAGTCTGATAAGCTAATTCATTCAACCAACAGATTATTTCTGTTTATAAAACCGCTGATGCAACAATTGTTTGTTTACTTTGGTGCAAATTCAGATAAACAGGTAAAACAATTTTATATTTTGAGTAGGTATCTATTTGAAATATTGAATATTCTGATGTAATAATCTCTGTTTTTGTGCAATGTAAAAAAGAGGTAAAGTGGGAGGATTGTAATGTGTTTACAAGCTACTTTGTTTACATTTTAGACTCTTTTATCAAGTAGGAACTCTTTAATTTATTGTACTGTAACAACTAATTAGAATGACTCTGTTTAATGATTATTTATAGTAAGTATTTAAGATTTCTCAAATAAAACTCAATATTAATGAGTCTAGTAAAGTAATACTATTTGATTCATCACTAGCGAGCCACCCTGGCTTCGCACGGTTTTTACGATTTGACATTACATCGAGATTTTTTTGTTACTTAATGTAAGGTTAATATTAATGTAGGTATTATACACATACAACCTTCCAGAATAAATTCTCTGAATGAAGGTGAAAACAGCATCAAAATTTATTGCGTAGTTTAGAAGAACAATGCGGTTACACAGACACACGAAAAGCGACTTTATTTTAAATTAAGTATATGCATTTAATTACAGTTTAAAAAAAAAGTGGCTACTCTCAGCACTAACTCCATAGACCACCTAACAACTTAGAAATATATTGAAAAGCTATAAGGTTGAGGCAACCAATCAATACCTATTTACACGGAGCAATTAAATTGCCCTTCTACACTACAAAACACTGTTTAAAGATGCATTCAACAGGCAATTTAAGTGTTGGCAGACCTTGATTGTGCCAATAAAATGTTTGCTTTGTTGCAACTGGTCATGGCAAGCTCAAAACACCCATAAATAAACTGAACAAATAGGTGTTAAGGCGAAAGCATCACGGTAGCCCGCGAAATTAAAATTTTCTTACGTTTTTTTTGCAATTTGCAGGTCAGTATCAGGTTGTATATTCATCTAAATATGATTCGCGACTGTAGTAAATATCAATTATTTATAGAATTATGATCATAAAAATCATCAATACATCTAAGTTAATAAATTATTACCTAATTGAATGACTAAATCATGAAATCATGACATTTAAGGCCAATTCTAACTTAAGAAGTTGTATTGCGGAATCTAATGATTATAATTCAGCAAAGCCATATTTCTTAAGGGCGCGAATCATATTTTAATCAACATACAACCTGACACTGACCTGCAAATTGCAAAAACGTAAGAAAATTTGAAATCGCGGGCTACCTTAGCGCATCCCCCTTAAAGCATCACTTTACTGTTCAAAATCATGTTTTTTTTACAGAAATGCCTTTTTTTTCAGTTTAATAAATCGAAACATACAGGTCGGTTGATTAATTAGGTATACCGGGATGTTTGATTTTGCATTGACCACCTTGTGTGTGTGGATAAACACGAACCACTTTAAGTTTTCATGAAATCTATGAAAATGGATTTTTGAAAATTCAAAAATTCATTATACAACCAATCAATCAATTTTCATTCAATTTGTTTTTTTTTTTTGGATTCTGCCCTAACTTTCGATTCGAATTCTCTTGTAAGTATGAGTTTTTTTTTACGACAGTCAGTGCGGCCGACGCGATGAGGGAATGCGTTCTTGACACCTGTCAGTTTCATACAAACGAATACGTGTTTTGCGAATTTGATCTTTATTAGGTAGCTACTAGAATTTTCGCACTGACAGCAGACTTAGCACGAGCACCGTTTTGTCGAAGGGAGAATAGACAAAATGGCGTTCCGTGAAGGTACTGTCTTCACGGCAGCAAAGTAGAAAGAGTCAACTGCACTTTTTTACGAAATTCAGTAATTTATTCACGTTTTTCTTTTATTTCGCTTATATCTCGAAAATGGTGTGTCCTATCGTAAAAATAATGAAATTTTCGACCCCCCTTTATGTATCCCTTAAACCCCCTAAAACTCAACATGTAGGTATTAATTTTCACATTTTTCCATTCCATTTTTATTGTGGCCGTCGAGTAAAAAGTTTTCTACTGTCATAAGCATGGCGATTACAAAATCAAATTGCCATCACTACCTTGGACAACTGTCAGTTGTCAGAGTGATTTTAACAGTTTGGGATAGAAAACTTTCTTCTGAAATAGTCTACATAAAAAAGGACCTAGACAACGATCGGTAGAAACGAAAGTCAAAATAACAGATTGTAGAAGGATTTTTACGGTGCGATGTCAAAAATGGAGGAACGAAATGTCACTTTGTATAGAAGTAGCTATGTCTATTCTTCCGAGAAATAGAAAGCGTCATGCTAAGCCTGCAGGTGTCAGGAACGCATTCTCTCGACGGCCGGATTATAGGTATTTACCTGCAGGTATTGTAGTACACTTTCCGCGAAAACGGCCCGTTCTAACTAACCTTCTAGTAAGACACGCCTGTTTTTCCCGAAGTCACAGTACATAGTACACCCTCATTTCATATCCCTTGTACCTATATTGCGTTTTTAAAATACTATGTAGTTCCTAGTATTTTAAAAACGGCCTACAACCAACTCGGTTTGGGAGTTGATCTTGTAACAAAGTCATTTACTTACAAACTTTTGGGTATTTATAAGACAAATAGAGGTTATTCTGCAATTTTATGACAGCATTAAAATTCATCTGTCCACTGTCATAATGTTACAATGTGTGTCATCCATCTATGTGTTTGTTCAGACGTGGCGGTATGGTACGCCTAACTCACTTTACTGAATGTGCATGAACTGCGTTCGCAATTCTGTTTCCGAATATGTATTGGAATATGTAATATATATTTATTTGGAAAAGTTCTAGTTCAGTTTGCACTTCAACTTCAATATTTTTTTTATGATTTTTTCAATGGTAATAATAATAATCATTTGTTGCACAGAAAACACTTTCCAAATTGTTAGTAATTATCTATACAACTTACAAACATAGTACTTACTAGTCATTCTAAAAATGACTTAATTTACACATGCATATAGTTGATATTTTTGTTCAAGTGGAAATAAAATCAACTAAAACAAGGATTACAAAAGACTTTAAAATCATTTGTGCTTTTTCCTTAGGCCAGAATTCATGAATGCAAGTGTATTGGTTCGAATTTAGGGGCTAATTAAAACCTACGTGTAGGCGAACCATAGGGCTTCTTTTTACCCGACTACGGCAAAGCCAAAAGGAAGGGTTATGATTTTAGCAGTCTATGTATGTAAGTGTGTATGTTTGTATTTACGTGTTGCACCGTAGCGCCTATACTACTAAACCGATTTTGATGAATGAGTTATCGGTAGGAATTTAGTAAATCAGCCGTCGATTTAAGGGATGGGAGTGGGCGGGAGAGGGGGGTGTAGAACCCCCTATTTGAAAGAAAAATTGTGGACCCTCCCCTTTTTGAGATATGATTTTTTATATTCTAGCCTAACATTAGAATTTTCTTATATTGACATCGATTTAAAGGTCGGAATACCTGATTTATGGAGGGAGGGAGTGGGAAGGAAGGGGGACGAGACCCTTCAGGGCGCACAGTGGATCGAAACTGCTATATGAGCGACATTCGTTTTTTTTTACATATTTTTTTTTTTTAAATACCTGTCGAATGATCTCGTCATTCCGATGAATAGTTGTCATTACAAGTTTTTCTCTCTTTTTCTGTATTAAAAATATGGACTCCCAACTCGACGGCTGATAAACTAAAACTTAGCCGAGTTATCTATTCATAACAAATAATACTTAATAATAATAGTCCGGGTGACATAGGCTATATAAATTCTCCCTAAATTTAATGTGGTGGACCACGGCTTTACCTTGACCATTTTTGTACCTGTCTTGATTTCTGTCTGAAATCTTTTCTTGTTTCGTACTTTTTAGAGCACTTTTATTTTTCCGTAGTCGGTTCGTTCGGTTAGTTCGTTTCGTAATTTTCATTAGTCCAATATCATAAGTCAATTCATTTTCCTGCAAATGAAAGAAGCATCTTGCACTTAACAAACGCCAAGCGTGTTACATACGTTGTAAATTCGCCCAAATCACTCCGTCTTCTGAGCATGCCCCGAAAACTTAAAAGCTAAAGTGTCTGCTGTGTTTGTGGGTTTTAAAAGTTAAATGACAACGTCTTCTGCGAATTTGTATTTGCAAATAGTGAATGTTCATTATTCTATTTACTGATTCATTGCCAAATGACGAATTTTTCCTATCAGATTTCCTGGCAAGATATCCTAATTTATGCTTGACCCTCGGTTCCTGATACCCTTACAAAGGCCTTAACGTTCAATGATAGGATTTGAACGAAAGTACCCAAAAATATTTTTATCGTCGCTCTGTTGATTAAAAAACATCCATAATTTAATTTTAAAACAATTTGGCATTTGCTAAATGATTGATGCCTGAACTTTCTATCGAAATGCACTTTTCAAATACATCTAATGGCAAAATGCACTCGCAGATTTGAAGTTTTATTGCGGATACTCTAATTGTGGTAGATACTCGTATTTTAAACGGAAATTTTCAAAAAAATCCTTTGGATTTGGTCAGTCGCAAAATCACGAATTGTATGCCCAATGATGGATCTTTTGAATAAGAGTTCCATGATTCAAATTGAAACGCCAACGTTCAACCATTCGAGGCTTATGAACGGAAATAAGTTGAGCCAATACTTCGATATTGACCATATCTCACAAGTATTTACGTTCAAACATCAACCGGAACGTCGAAGTTTGTAATAAGTAGGTCAAACGAGTTTTTTTTTATCCTGATGCTATTATTGATGTGCTTTCCAGCTTACATACCTTGAATGTGAGAGTGTCTTTAACTTGTCCAATTTTATGACGACTCCTATTTTATCTTATTTATTTAACCATTTATGTACACACATATATAAACAGACAAGAAGAAAGGAACAGAAAAATAGGTACAAAGGTGATGCTTATTTCTAAAGAAATCTCTTCCAGCATACCTGCGATAGGAGAGACTACTACCTACTTACTACTACTACTTACTTTGTCGTTATTGGTTAACAGTACAACGAATAAGCTCGTATCTTCGCCTACATTAAACTTTAGACACCAAAACTTTTTAGAAAATTGATCCTTTCCATAGAAGGTTTTTATTAAAGTTGCTTCCAGGCCCAATTCTAAGGATCGGTTACAATTTTTTATAATGTCCCTCATATTTATAACAACAACTGTTTCCATCAGTATTCAGAACGAACCGTTTTTTTTATGAGAACCGGGTTTTTTGCTAAACGTAAAATCCGGATCTTATTTAAACAAACAAGATTTGTTGTTCAAAATTTCAAGAATAAAATCAAGTAGTAAATATAAACCGCTAAATTAACGCTCAAATAACTTTGTAAGTTTGTAGGCACCTTGAACGTAGACCTACTCTGTTTTATTATCTACAAGCTGACCCGACAGACGTTGTCCTGTCTTAACTATGAATATCATGTCGTTTAGTTTTAGTTTTGACTATTGACTAAAACTAAAACTATCGACTCATTTATCAACCGATCCATCTGTGTTAAACGATATTTGCAGCGCGCATTCTGTCAATCGCTGACAGTTATTTCAAACAACTGACAGTTATATAAAATTAATATTGGCGTTAAGTTTTCTTAAATTTTGTAACGTTCCTATCAACTTCCTTATTTTTTTATTTCATAAGATCCTTCTGACAATAACGAACACAACAAAAAAAAAATAGTGAAATCGGTCCAGCCGTTCACGCGTGATGTCGTGACCAAGGGAAATAGGGATTCATTTTCATATATATAGATTACAAAACAAGATTTATCTTTAGACCCATGTTAAGACCATTCAGCCATTTTTGAATCACGAACTTTATTCTGCCAATATTAAAGTTCTAAATCTTTCTGTCGTTAACCTGGGTCAAATAAATTTATTTTCTTTCTTTAAATATTACAAAAACTGATTTTAAACCCGAGTCTAAGTTGTTAATTTTATATTTGAACTTTACCTGAGTTCGAAATACAAAAACTGACTCGTGTTGTAAAGAGACGGACAAAGTTCAAAGCACAAGCTCTTTCTAAAAATTTGGGTCAGGACCTTCTGGGCTCAGGGACGTACGGGCTTAGTGTTCCAGAGCATACTCTGACGTAGGTACACGAACACTGAGACAGAAAGGCCCTGACCCGGGACTGTGTGGATAGAGCTTAAAATAATGGTCGACCTAACCAAGTGCAAACACACTTTCACGCCCTGAAAGGAATACGTCGAATAGCAAATCTGCCTGTATACTGTCTTACGAACAGGTACCCAGTAACTGGGTTGTGGCGGGCAGCTAGGCAGTTTCTCCATGTAAAATCCTGGTACTCAGCTGAATCTTTCCGGTTATACTGGAAGCTGACCACCAAATATTTAAGGCTAGGCTTATATTATGTATAATGTGTGACTATTTCTTTTTTGTTCACAGTCGGAACGCATTATGGAAGAAAATACGATCGTCCGTGATCTCATCACAAAAATTCTTGATGAGACCGGACCTTCAGATGGGTGCAGGTGAGTTGATTTAAACAATTTTAACGTAACTAAAATAAAGCCTAAAGTTCTTTAAAAAAAGTACGTTTTTTGGATCATAAATGAGGCATCAAAAATTTTAGCTTTGTCATTGTGGCTTTCGTTGGCTTAGTTTTAACGAGATATTGTACGAATCTATTGGCAATCTTTTTAAGTAGAGGAAGACCGAATACATGATTGATAGATTGTGTGAAAGATGATAATTATGGCTAGTAAGGAAGTGACTTTAGAAGTGACGGGGAATTGATTTAAACAATTTTAACGTAAGCAAAATAAAGCCTAAAGTTCTTTAAAAAAAAGTGGTTCATATTTATGAACAAAAAACAAAAAAACAATTGCTTTGTCATTGTGGTTTGGTTGACTTAGTTTTAACGAGATATTGTACGATTCTACTGGCAATCTTTATAACTAGCAAAATAACGAAGAAATGATGGATAGATTGTGTGAAAGATGATAAATGTCTAGAAAGGAAGTGGCTTCTGAAGTGACAGCTAATAGAGAAGAATATGGAGTACGGAAGAAGAAAACATGCTGTGCCGAACTCAAATGAATTGCGATAGGCGCAGGAGGATTATGGTAATATTACGCACTATCTAAAATCCCCCAAAATCTTTTTCAACGGACAAAACAAGAAAGACGTACTTGCATTTAGACCTATCAAAAACTTGATCCTGCTCTTAAAACGGTGAGGGATAACATCATGAGGAAATCGTGGCAGACATGTTTTAGAACCATAAATTCGAAGACGTGTCATGTAGCAATTTGGACTGGGCCCGCATGGTGGATTATGGGATGGCGCACTCCGTCTCACATAGAGGAGGCCTGTGTTCCAGAAGTGGAAACGTTATATGCTAATTATGCAAACCTTCCAAAATGTTAAAATCTTGAACTAAATCTAAACTTACATCGTCTATACTTGCTTGGAATTTTTACGTAAACCTGATTTTTCAACTCTAAATTCCCTCCTTTCCACCTTTGCCCAGCAGTGGGACAATACACGTTAAATTAAATACCTAGTTTCAGTAGTTAGTCTGTGCAGTACATAATATTTGCCGTTGTGTAGCGATTATAATGATATATAACTGCATTTACGTCAATGCAAGTGAATCTGTGTCGCACAGGAAGCGACCTGTTATCGTGCTGTAAAGAAATTGATATTGCGTTTGCAAGTGCATATTCAAGTCGCTGTTGCACATTCAACATAATAATAGGTCAAGACTTAACATTGTGTCTATTATGGTTTAAGACATTTATTTTTGTGTTCATTATTTTTCAAAAAAAGAATACAATTATTCACTTAGAATGAGAAACACTGGTTGCATGCATATAAACGTTCCTTGGGACGAGTATCGGAACGGTATGTTTGAATTTAGAAGTAGGATCAATATTGTTAGTCATTAATTTATCATTAGGTTAGTGAAATAAGTTATGCTAAAAAAGACCAGGTATATTTGTAAATAGTATTACTTAATGTACGTAACATTCTAGTTATTAATAGTTGTTAACTATTTCAGTTCTTAATAGTTGGTAGCTGCTCACCACAGCTCTTTTATGTAGTTAAATGTCATATTTTAAGGAGTGAAAGGTACTCTCGAGGTACCAAGCTTCATCTTCATTTCATCAGAATATTATTTTCGTGGATCTTTTGATCAACATATCGCACCAGCTACCATGAGTTCAAAAGCTGTCCTGGTGTCATCAACGCGCCTGTCTTTCAACGCGGTTAAGATGTGCTGATGCCGTTCAGTTTCATGCTGAAAATTTCTTTTAAAAGGTCAGGGGCTTGATCGTAGTTTAGAGAGAAATTTGAGTTCAATGTCACATTAATTATGATATTAGTTTCACATCACATGAAACCGAAATAGCAGCTGTTGGAGAATCCCTAATGACTTAACGAGCAATGTACGCGTAGTTAATCAGGAAAGCTCCTAAACAAAAAGAACGTATAGTTATTGATAAAAGCTTAGTTAGCTTTGCCTAACTTATTAGCCTATACCATTCCCACTGCTGGGACAAAAGACCCCCACTCTGTGAGAGGGCGCGGTCCAGTGCGGGTCAGTTTCGCTTATCGGTAAAAATACACTAAAAGCCATAGAAGTAAATATCTGCCGAGTCAGCCAACAAAAGATAAAAGTTTCAAGTTACAACAGCCAATAATCACGTGTTCTAAAATCTTTAAGAATACTCGACAATCGCTTTACACATTGCCAAATTATTGATGTCATACTCTTTTTTAAGAACGACATTTTAAGGGCGACACGACCTCTAGTTATCTATTCTTTATCAAATATCAAATTGGGCATAAAAATAAGACGCATAAAATGCTGCATCGCAATTTATTATTGAGTATAATTTATATTAGTGCTGAGCGTAATACATGAATATGCATGTGACAATAATATTTAATGTAGTTTTTTCTAATATGTATAAAATTATAATATTTTATTATGGCCTAGTGACCTGACCCCTTATGTTTGTTTTCGTTCCATATCTTTGGTTAAGTCTTTTTGTCCAAGAAGAAAAAGTTGATGAGTTGTCCCGACGAACGAACTAAACATCACGGTCGGCAACTGAATAACTAATATTATGTTTATCGGAATTAAATAAGGCTGTTTTCGCTCTGGACATTTATCCTGCGTTGGCGTTAAAGCTGCATAGACAACTCGCGAACTCTATACGGATACAACATTCAGCAACAACATGATAAGTACCTACATGTTTATTTTTGTACTTTTTAATGTTTTCGTCACGTTTGAACACATCAGTGAGAAAACGAGTTGTCATCAACGCCAAATGCGAAGGCATACTTTATTTTGTTCTGCAAAATTTTCGGTTTTATTTAGCGCCTTTTGCTGCCGATCGTAGGTACTCTGTATGTGTCAGCTGAACGATTGTGTAAAAAGATTATAGTATTCAAGGAATAAAAGATAAACACACAGTATCATTGTACGAATGTCTTTACAGCAAAATGTTGTAGTTAAAACTATTATACTTGTGTAAGTTGATTGATCGATAAGATTAAAAGTCGTGTTACTTTAACACGACATGATATTTGACTTGTTGCTATGGTCTTTGTAGAAATAAATGTTGTGGGTTTGTTAAATTGTCATTGTTCACGCCAACGCAAAAAAATATGATTTAGAATTATTTAGTCTTGATTTATAAAGTATTTACCCTCTGCAGTGGGACAACACACGCTAAAAATAAAATACTTAATAGAAACTGGTCAGAAAATTATCTACTGTCCTCTACCTATGCAAAATATTAAGAAACCTTTTGTTTTTCTATTACAGCTCGTTACAACAACCGGACAAGCCTCTAAACAGTATACAGGCGAATAGCCAGTATCTTAAAAACGAAGGAAACTCATTCTTACCACCGCCTTTCAACTCATACCAGAACAACCAACTGTTCAACTTCAACCAATCGGACCAAAACGGGTTCAATTTTAACTTACAAAACGGGTTTGGTAACACAAACGGTTTTGTCAATTACGAGAACGACGTAAACGCGTTACTTGGTATCGATACGGTACCAGATACTACCGCCGATACCGTAACTCAAGAACAGTTGAACTTATTAAGACTTGCTGCTCAAGAAATCGGCGGAGCGCAGTTCACAACTCCACCTACAAACAAATACGACGAAAAATTCAACAATTACAATTTCTTCGAACCTAACCAAAGAAATTCGTTGCCTGAAGCTAATAATATGTTCCCAGTGAACAACTTCAGCAGACCAAACAGTCTAAACCTTGATATGAACTTCAATACGAATTTTGAAACCCCATTCAATAATACACAGAGGTTTCCTAACAAATACGAGAATTTCTTGAAAGATCAGAATCAGGAGGCTGAAATATTGTCATATTTGAATCAATTGAACATGTCTTCTGATAGATCTCGTGAAGAAAACGGAATTAATAACGTAGATTTGAGGATGCCAATGGATTTGAATGGCCATTTTCCGAATGAAGATTTCAGACAAGAGGAGAGGAACAAAATGTTCGTTAACAGGAACTTCCAACAAATGCCGCCTAACAGGAACTACGGGGAGGGTAACTTCTACGATATGATGACCCAAATGAATGATAGGAGTCCAATGGGTCAGAACTTCGATTTCTCGAATCAATCGACGCCCGTTTCGGCCGCAAATTCGATGAACTACAATCGATCGAATGGGTATAACCAGAACGATTTGATGCAACGTCGTGACATGAATCCTATGATGCCTCGTGAGAATTTCCAAGGCAACGGGAATCTGAATGATAGGACGAACTTTGAGAATCTCGGTCGGGAGAATATGCAGCAGGCGGCTATGATGAGACAGAACCAGGAGTTGGCACGACAGATGAGTTTGTTGATGCGGAATAGACCACCGCCTAGCCAGTTGAATGTTGATGTGTCGTTTTTGCATGAGAATAACCCTTTTAACCTTGGTAAGTTTATTTTTCTTTACTTTTTATTACATTGATTTGACTGCCTCGTTTATCTAGAGTCGCATGAGCTACTGATGAGCATGAGGTCTTGGGATCAATTCTCAGGTCGGACGACATTTTATTGGTTGCCATCTGGAATTTCTCAGTCCCGCCCGGCAGGCGAGTCAGGCCCGGAGTCTGGATTTCTGCAAGGTTGTTGGCAATAGACTCGCCCCCTATTACATGGGACTTTAAACATATCTGGCGAAATTTGAGTTTAGGGGAGGCCGGGGTTCAAATTACCAGGGCTAAGTTGTTCCAGCTCGAGTAACTGTTTAGATAAGAGGTAGCAGTAAATGTGAAATGCATCACGGAACGTTGTACCATCGCGCTGCTTCGGCAGCTACTTGAGAAATGCTGTAAAGACGTGTTAGTTTGGTTTTCGCTTAGTGGTACATATTTGTTACGTGATTTAAGTATTTTTTTCCGTTCTGACACTTTTTGGTCAACTTCAATCAATTCTACTGCTATTTATGTACGAGTTACACTTATCAGTTGGAAAAACTAAAGGGTATTTTTTTAAATCGCATATTGGTTAATTTGTTACTTGTATATATTGAGTTGGAGATAACTTTAAAAAATGGAATTTGATGGTAAAAGTTCCGCTGATTTGGGCTCAGTTGCTTCATTTTGTGTACACAAAATGAAGCAACTTATATTAAAATAAAAATATATATTTTACAAAGAGAACTGCAACGAAAGGAAATCCGAACGGGGCATGAACTCAATTGAACTTCGGCAGCTGGTAGCTGGTGCTGTCATAAAGATGGTAGAAAGCTTAAAACAATAGCTCGGGATTAAGAAATATGTCACTTGTTTTGTGTTTTTTTTTAAATAATTGAGACATGAATATCTGACACTAGATAATTTGGTTAAAATGTATGTAAATCCATTTTCAGTTTCTGCATCACTAATTATCACAATTGCTACCGGAACATCTTACATTAACGATGGAACAGCCATCCCCACGAAGGGGTGGGTTGTTCAATGTCTACTTTCTGCAAAAAAAAACGTTTCAGGCCAAGAAGATATTTCTAACTTAATAAATGTAACCATTTCGTTTAAAACTAGAATACATTCTGCTTCTACATATCTGAAAGTCTTGGAGATCAGACCTTGTTTTAACTGTTTTATAACGTGTTGTTTGAAATTCGGCAATTTGAATCCTGGCCTCCCTATCCCTATGGCTGGCTGACCTCTACCTAACCCTTCGAGGAATACACACGTGATGATAATTATTACATGATCGTAGTAAGAAAAATTAAATAGTCAGTAAGGTGGAAACGGGACTGTCTACTATGTACGCGAGACGTATAGCGCTACAAGGTTATTTCGGCGCGTGGCCGAAATCGGAACTAATGCTGCCATCTTGATTTTTGTATACTTTTGAAGTGACATTTAACAAAACAATTGCACAAATGTTTACCAACAGCGCCTCCCTGTCAATGTCATTGGAGCGCCAAAAGATCCTTGTAGCAGTGTACTTAAGTATCGTCACTGCTGCTATTCTAAAAACCATAATGCATAAAACAAGTTACATTGAATAATTACTGAATATCATTGCTTATTCCGTGAATGGCCTTGATAAAATACTTTTGTTATTCAATGAATCGGCAGAGCGCGATCTAATGAAGCTCTAGGTACGTACGTAAGTCAGTTGAAGAGTTCAAGGTGAAAAATATGCATTTTTTACCATTGAATAGGTCGACAGTATTAGTTAAGATGAAAGATGAGCAACAGTTAAAAATACAATAATACTCAACAGTTAAAAATATAATCACTTCAGTTTTCTATAGCTCTCTAATAAAGTGTAGCCAGTAATAAATATTTTTCCTACATTTTTAGGTCTGGGCGCGCTATTAGGCCCAAGTCCTCCGGTCCCACCGCCAGTGTTGCCATCACCTATGCTAGATCTACCTCTTTTGGCACCATTTTACGCAATGAGGAATATGAGGTAAATATTTAAGTTCTGTGTTTTTGTCAGTCTTCATAGTACAGATACCCATCAGTAATAATAATCGACCTTCTCCTAAGAAAGTCATCTGGATTTACAACCACTATAACTTTTTCTACAGGGTGGTAGATACATACATCAACGCGCAACCTATTACCATGGATTCAGTACGCGATTCTAAACACCCCTTTTTTTGGTTGGGAAATCATCAAATGACCTCTCCCGCTCTGGGCGGACCGGAAGGGCGTGTCAGACTCTTACTGACTAAAACCCCCCCGTGTTCCTCCACTTGCCCGTGCGCCAGGGCCACAGTAACTCTTTCAAATAACCCGCGACCCCGGCAGGCATCGGCCCTATCGGACCCCGTCAATAATGCTGACATCTCTTTGTGGCGCGCGTGGAACTCAACGCGCCGTCGCGTCGACCCGGGCCTGGTCCTTACCGGACGGCGAGCTGCCCATTGCTCGCCGTTCGCAAGCCCGCGTATTTTGAACACCCCTGCGTTGAAATTTATCGCCGTTTATTAAAAAAAAAAGAACTGTTGCATACATTTTCACCGCGTAGGTATTGCACTTTTCTAAGAAACAGTTTAATTTTATAACCGCCTAAATATTTCTATGTCTGGGGGCTCTAGAATCATGTTACATGTGAATTCATGGTGACAGTTTGCGTTTCGGTGTCCCTGCCAACTCTGTATTGCCAAGAAATATGGCTGTGTTCTGATTTTAAAAGCTGCCTCTGAAGTTACAGACACAACTTTATCACTTTATTTCAACCAACCAATTACGTGGAAGACCATCATTCATGTAAGCTGTCATGTCAGATCTGCATCAGTTTGGGTCAGTCACATGACAGTGAAATGTAATCTTACCTGATGGACCATAGGTCTAAAGTTTAGACCTACGTTTCAGAAAACATCAACTAATAAATCAAGTAAATAATCCAACAATATTTTCAATAGAAGCGCAGCAACCTCATCCGGCATCCTACACGCCCGTCTCGACGCTTGCTACGAACAATGGCGTCAGTTAGAACGTGAACGTAAACGCACGGAGGCGCGGTTAGCGTTAGCGTACCCCGGGAGGGCTGTGTCGTCGTCTAACTCGATACCTGTGCCGAGACTGCCGCCTTGTCCCACCAGGGTGGACCGACTCACTGTTGATATGTTGAGGGAGCATACTAAGGTGAGTTTTTTTACCTGTACTGTTTCACTGCTGGGTAATTTTGGTGTAATACCGAATTTGATCATTTTTAATTGTTTTGATTAACTAGTGGGGATCGTATTTTCATTTAATGTCGTTATGTCGTCACCACTCTGTATAAGCATATTCTTATGCCAATATGGACATATGACATCCAACTGTGGGGCTGTACTAAACCGACCAATATCAAAACTACAAACATTCCAGAATAAGGTACTCAGGAGTATTGTTAATGCGCCCTGGTATATAAGAAATGACGACCTCCATCGTGACCTAAAAATGGAACCAGTCACCAACATAATCCAAAAATTTGCTGAGGCCCATGAACACCGACTCCACCGACATGGGAACATCGAGGCATTTCAGCTGTTAGACCAAACAAATATAGTGCGAAGACTAAAACGAACAAAACCTTTTGAGTTAGTGTAATGTAGAAATAATAGTGACAATACATAATAGTGTTTACAAAAAATATAACAAAGAACGTTTCAAGTTCCTTCATAACACACATAATAGATATCTGAGGTCATCGGAAAGCTTAAGACTAGAGATGCATTCCACAAGTTTTTATGACAAGTTTTTTACAGTTCAATCAGTACGGTTATGGAATGCCTTGCCCGTGTCGATAAGGCGTGCTCAATCTTTGTCCACTTTTAAAATTCTGGTTAAGAAGCACTTCCTCTCTCCTTAAACATCATCATTACTTTTAGTTTCCTTGCTCTTGTTTCATGTTTATTATTGTATACAATTATATTTAGATAAGTATATGTTTTATGTATTTGTTGTATATGTAAATGGTACACCACTGACTACCTGCACTATTGTCTCTCCTTCTCCCTTGAATCCATCTAAAGGTTGTCTGTAAAAGATCGCTTTTAGCGATAAGACCGCCCATTGTGTCAGCCTATGTAAAATTTCTATGTTTATATCTGTAATTTTTATGGTGTACATAATAAAGATATATTCTATTCTATTATATTGATGTTGTGGAGACTGAAGCCTGTACTACGAATACCAGTGTTTCTGGTCTCCAGGCCTCGCAAACTACCAGGAAACAAACAATGAATTATTTATTAAATATCAACTTTCTTCACCAGGTACTAACACTAATGGGAAAAATGGAAACCTTACGCGCTAGCGTCTGTGTAGCACAAAACAAGAAGCCGAACAAACCTGAAGATACCAAGATCACAGTACTGAAGCGCGGTCAGGATGTGTGTGACAAGGACAGCGGAGTGGACCCGGCGACCTTCGAGCCTGCCTCGTGGAAGGACGATGTGAACAACCTGTCCGAGATGTAAGTAACAAGTAACTTTATACAAGAACTGATGGACTCAAACATTGCTTAGTTTACACAAGCATAACAAAATAGGTAAAGTCAGCCTCAAAAAGATGTATAAATCGACAAGCATTCATTTAATTGTCTACAATCTTTGTTCCATAAAAAAATCAACCTACATAGTCGGCTTTAGTCTGAGTCGTAGGTTCTCAAACTTATTTTGCCCAACATCCACTTTTTGAGTATTTTTGTTTTTCTAGAATCCCCTAATTTTTTTACTTACCATCTGTCGCGAATCTGAAATAGCTATTACCACTATTATATTTGAATGTGTAATATTATATAGTCGTAAGATTCCATCTCAACGTAATTTTATCTGGGTTACACGATACCCATTGGTAAGACTGGTTGTCAGACTTTCGAGCTTCTGTCTACCCGTTACGACTGTCAAAAATTTAAGAATGACAGTCGTGACCAACGGCTTAACGTGCTTTCAAAACACTTGATTTGTTTCCACAGCGCCCCTCACAGTGAGGTAGAGAACGCGATGCTAGCGTGGCGCAGCGCGGTGGGAGCCGTACAAGCGGCGCGGCGCCGGGAGCTCGCGCCGCACCAGGCGCACCGCCCGCCCAGACCTGACCGTATGTGTAGCTTACTTATAGAACGCGATGCTAGCGTGGCGCAGCGCGGTGGGAGCCGTACAAGCGGCGCGGCGCCGGGAGCTCGCGCCGCACCAGGCGCACCGCCCGCCCAGACCTGACCGTATGTGTAGCTGACTTATAGAACGCGATGCTAGCGTGGCGCAGCGCGGTGGGAGCCGTACAAGCGGCGCGGCGCCGGGAGCTCGCGCCGCACCAGGCGCACCGCCCGCCCAGACCTGACCGTATGTGTAGCTTACTTATAGAACGCGATGCTAGCGTGGCGCAGCGCGGTGGGAGCCGTACAAGCGGCGCGGCGCCGGGAGCTCGCGCCGCACCAGGCGCACCGCCCGCCCAGACCTGACCGTATGTGTAGCTTACTTATAGAACGCGATGCTAGCGTGGCGCAGCGCGGTGGGAGCCGTACAAGCGGCGCGGCGCCGGGAGCTCGCGCCGCACCAGGCGCACCGCCCGCCCAGACCTGACCGTATGTGTAGCTTACTTATAGAACGCGATGCTAGCGTGGCGCAGCGCGGTGGGAGCCGTACAAGCGGCGCGGCGCCGGGAGCTCGCGCCGCACCAGGCGCACCGCCCGCCCAGACCTGACCGTATGTGTAGCTTACTTATAGAACGCGATGCTAGCGTGGCGCAGCGCGGTGGGAGCCGTACAAGCGGCGCGGCGCCGGGAGCTCGCGCCGCACCAGGCGCACCGCCCGCCCAGACCTGACCGTATGTGTAGCTTACTTATAGAACGCGATGCTAGCGTGGCGCAGCGCGGTGGGAGCCGTACAAGCGGCGCGGCGCCGGGAGCTCGCGCCGCACCAGGCGCACCGCCCGCCCAGACCTGACCGTATGTGTAGCTTACTTATAGAACGCGATGCTAGCGTGGCGCAGCGCGGTGGGAGCCGTACAAGCGGCGCGGCGCCGGGAGCTCGCGCCGCACCAGGCGCACCGCCCGCCCAGACCTGACCGTATGTGTAGCTTACTTATAGAACGCGATGCTAGCGTGGCGCAGCGCGGTGGGAGCCGTACAAGCGGCGCGGCGCCGGGAGCTCGCGCCGCACCAGGCGCACCGCCCGCCCAGACCTGACCGTATGTGTAGCTTACTTATAGAACGCGATGCTAGCGTGGCGCAGCGCGGTGGGAGCCGTACAAGCGGCGCGGCGCCGGGAGCTCGCGCCGCACCAGGCGCACCGCCCGCCCAGACCTGACCGTATGTGTAGCTTACTTATAGAACGCGATGCTAGCGTGGCGCAGCGCGGTGGGAGCCGTACAAGCGGCGCGGCGCCGGGAGCTCGCGCCGCACCAGGCGCACCGCCCGCCCAGACCTGACCGTATGTGTAGCTTACTTATAGAACGCGATGCTAGCGTGGCGCAGCGCGGTGGGAGCCGTACAAGCGGCGCGGCGCCGGGAGCTCGCGCCGCACCAGGCGCACCGCCCGCCCAGACCTGACCGTATGTGTAGCTTACTTATAGAACGCGATGCTAGCGTGGCGCAGCGCGGTGGGAGCCGTACAAGCGGCGCGGCGCCGGGAGCTCGCGCCGCACCAGGCGCACCGCCCGCCCAGACCTGACCGTATGTGTAGCTTACTTATAGAACGCGATGCTAGCGTGGCGCAGCGCGGTGGGAGCCGTACAAGCGGCGCGGCGCCGGGAGCTCGCGCCGCACCAGGCGCACCGCCCGCCCAGACCTGACCGTATGTGTAGCTTACTTATAGAACGCGATGCTAGCGTGGCGCAGCGCGGTGGGAGCCGTACAAGCGGCGCGGCGCCGGGAGCTCGCGCCGCACCAGGCGCACCGCCCGCCCAGACCTGACCGTATGTGTAGCTTACTTATAGAACGCGATGCTAGCGTGGCGCAGCGCGGTGGGAGCCGTACAAGCGGCGCGGCGCCGGGAGCTCGCGCCGCACCAGGCGCACCGCCCGCCCAGACCTGACCGTATGTGTAGCTTACTTATAGAACGCGATGCTAGCGTGGCGCAGCGCGGTGGGAGCCGTACAAGCGGCGCGGCGCCGGGAGCTCGCGCCGCACCAGGCGCACCGCCCGCCCAGACCTGACCGTATGTGTAGCTTACTTATAGAACGCGATGCTAGCGTGGCGCAGCGCGGTGGGAGCCGTACAAGCGGCGCGGCGCCGGGAGCTCGCGCCGCACCAGGCGCACCGCCCGCCCAGACCTGACCGTATGTGTAGCTTACTTATAGAACGCGATGCTAGCGTGGCGCAGCGCGGTGGGAGCCGTACAAGCTTTGAGCTTAATAGTCTGGGTATTTCCACCTCCACAATGTTATATTTGGCTGTTCGATAAGGAGTGTCCTTTTAGATCCGCATTTCTTAAATTTAAAACCTAGATCATGTAATAACAGCCTTAAATATTCCCTGCCGCAGTGTAATACGTTTTTTTCTCTAAGTACAGCTTTCAAAGTTTTCAGAGTTGGTATTTTTTTTAAGTAGTGTAAAACTGTGTGACTTTTCTTCTTAGCACTCCTTTTGTGAAATCGTCTACTTCCCTTCTTTTTCTGCGAACCTGTTTTGCTTTTCTCGGTGATTTAAATCGTCCGTTGTCTTTCAATACTTTTCCTTATTGTATAATTCTAGATACAGACTTTTCCGATAGTCCACTAACTTCTGCTACGGTATTGTTTAAAGGTATATCTTGTTGATATTCAGCAGAATTTGGGTCCTAATAAACCTACTTTATTTTCTTCTAAAATATTCGTATACGTTAAACAACTACAAAGCGTCCCCAATTGTCAACACGTGCGATCGCTCACCGCGTAGCGAGCGAAATGAGCTATGACGAAAATTAGCTATGACAAAAATGAGCTGTGCCAAAAATTAGCTATGGCAAAAATGAGCTACGACAAAAATGGAATATGACAAAGATGAGCTATGACAAAAATGCGATCGCCGCCCGCACCTACCTCGGTCCCCTTTGTCGTCGTACCCCGCGCCCTGTACCCCGCGGGCGATGACTCATGAAAGCGGTCGGTCTCTAAGTATACTATATTTGTTTCAATTTAAGTACTAGTTAGACATTCCAGCAGAAATTCACGTTTTCCATATTAACGTGTTTCTGTGACGAAATGTATTTTTTTTCTTTATAAAATAATAATAGTATTTATTATTTCGCAGCCATCCTGCAACTAGCAGAGGCAGTGAAACAGCTGAGCATTTCGGCGCGTCGCGCGCGCTGCGCCATGTGGTGCGACCTCACGCTCACGGTGGCGCTGGCGCCGCACAACGCGCCGCACGTGCTGCGGGTATGTAATAAACATCATTTCAGCCGTAATACGGCCACTGCTGGGCACAAGCCTCTCCCAAGCATCGCCACATCGACGAAGAATAGAACATTCTTCTCCCATCCAGCGGTCACGATCAAGGTTAGGGTTGCCACCTTTTTTTGGGACGAATAGAGTATTTTTAATTTCGGTAGAATGAAAATAAAGTACACATCTTTAAAAAAGAGTACCGTAAAACGGGGTGAATCGTAACGAAACTTTAAAAGGAATTTTAACATTTAAATAATATAATTTGTTGCCAACAGGGACACGTAATCGGTTAATTATAATACAGTATACACGTTAGAGTCCTTTTTGGCGACAGACTATAATATTTCAATGTTAAAATCCCTTTTAAAGTTTCGTTACGATTCACCCCTGCGTTCCTATTCACTCCGTTTGACCGATACTTATTTATTTTTTACTTATTTATCGTTAAAACACACTTTTTGTTACTTTTCACAACATTCATCAAATATTTGTCTTTCTTGAAGATAGTTACAGCCTCTTTGCAATCAAACTTATTTGGTCTGCTTATTTTTAATCAAGTTTAAGTAAGCTTTTTTCCTTTCGCTTCTCCACTTTACATTCATAAGCGAAAAAAAGCGAGTAATAGTCAGAGTTACGTAAATAGAGTATTTTAGCGTACTTTATTAGTGTCACAGATTATAAAGTACACCTACACGAAAAAGAGGACAATACTCTATTTTAGAGTACGGGTGGTAACCCTAATCGAAGAAGAAAAAAAAAGAAATAAAATACGTTTATTTGCGGTAAACATGATGCAATGAAAACACAAACAAAAAAAAAACGAGAAGAAAACGAAAATCAAGGTCGTCAGTCCACCTTGTGAGAGGCCTTCTACCACTATGTTTTTCGCCACTCCAGTATCTTTCGGCCCCATCGGCCATCTGTTCTGCGAGCTAAGTGCCCTTCCAGCTGCCACTTAAGTTTGGCAATTCTTCGGGCTTTGTCGGTTACCTTAGTTCTCCTGCGGATCTCTTCATTTCTGATTCGATCACGTAGGGCAACATTAAGCATAGCCCTCTCCATTGCCCTTGGGGTGACTTTCAGCCTACTAATGAGGCCCATTGTGACCGATTACGAGACTGTAGTTTACAAGGAAACCAGAAAAGGCTTCGGTAATTTTCGCGTTCCCGAAGAAGCACGAACGCCGCGCCACAGAGTAACCCCCGCCCCCTACACAGAAGCCAATCTTCTAAGTTTTCTACTGGTAGCAGATCGTCATCTGTCTCTCAAAAGTTTTTTGGAATGAGTTGTTTATCTATAATTTTCTAATCATCATCATTCTCTTGCACTTATCCCAATCTAGTTTCTTTGGTGTTCCCCTACTCTTACAGCCATCAACATTCATACCCAAAACTTTCCTCATGACATTTTCCTCATTCCTCCGCATTCACATGCCCATAGCCTGACAACAGATTTCCACACAACTTTTCAGTCTAAACTATCTGATGAAAATGTAAACAAATGGATTAGAAAACAGACGAAGCCTTTCATTTGATTATTTGACCCGAAATTCAATATTTCTATCACTCTTAAGACGTTTATCATTTGAAAATGGTTAATTTTAAAAACTTATTGTCGATGATTTTTCAATTACAATTTATTAATGTTATTCAAACAAGGGAAAAGTGGTGAGATATGAAGTAAGAATTTAACCTGAACAGGGTTTGTTTACACTCATCAGATACATTTGGAACAGAAATTAGTCATACCTCGACCTGGTTATAGCCACAGACATCGTAGCTCAGGGCTCTCATCTATTGGAGGCCTTAGGTACTTTAAGATACTGGGGTGGGGCCCTATGGAGAATCTAGGATGCAAGAGCGAGCGAAGTGAGCTCGAAATTTGTAGCACCCTGTCTGCGATGGTCCCTAGCTCCGACGCTGGCATGACATAGGGGGCCCCATGAACCGAGGGGCCCTGGGCACTTGCGCAGAGTGGCCAATGGAAAAGAAGGCCCTGTCATAGCTAGCACAGTGAAACAGCTGTGCATTTAGACACATAAGACACTTATGATAACGCTTTATTCATATTAAGGGCATCGTGGCTATAATTTCGATTCAACATTCAACTAAACTTATACTTCAATTTTTAGGTGGACACAGCTTCCCCAATATCTCCAGTAACGCCGGTAGCTAAGTCTCCGGTCACACAAGACAACGCGACTGCGACTGCGGGCAACGCAACGGCTGTGGCAACTCCTGCTACTGATAGCGCTGAGGTATGTAATACTTCATCACCATCTGCCTAACCTTCCCCCAACTCTGTTGGGGTCATTCATTTCATTTATTCAATAACAATTTACATTGTGCCTGAATGTTTTACAAAGATCCCTACGCAAATAATTAAAATAATAACAAGTTAAACACAATTGAATTAGTTCCACACAATCTCATTACCTACATTAATATTAATAAAATTCATAAAGTTCAAAATATAATACAATAAGCACAATATAAACAAAAATACATGTCACTAATTCCTACCTAATAATTACATAAAGTTTCCAGTAATAATAATAAAAATTATAAAATTAATTTACAATGTCCTCTATCCATGCATATATTAGGTCCTTACATATGAAATTGATGTTTTATATGGAAAAAGCAAAACTTTTTTTTTTTAGTTTTTATTTAATTTAATCAATCAAAGTAGGTACGATGTGATCTATGCACTTTTGCCATTTTATAGGGAGTTCATTGATTCCTTTGTTGAAAAAGTTGCGGGAGCGAGAATCAACAAAATCTTTGCTGTTTCCAATCTCGGCTGTTTAACGGCTAGCTTTTCCATCATGGTTTCAAATTGTCGGCAACACAGATCTGCCGTAATCGTCTGACCAGATCTTAGGAAGCTGTAGTGGATGACACCAACGCTGCGCTGGTCCACCAAACACTAACCAGTACCTTTTTTTGAGTCAGCTTTCGCTTCGGGCAGGATTTAGCCGGTTCTCCTAGATTTAAACACTGTGATGAGCGTTTCCGATTATCGTATAGGATCCATTTTTCATCACAAGTAATGATACGATTCAAAATCCCCTCGTTATTGTGACGGTTGAGTAACGTGACGCACCAGTCGACTCGTGTTTGTTGGTTTGCTTCACTTCGTTCATGCGGTACCCATTTTTCAAGCTTTTTTTCACTTTTCCAATTTGTTTCAAATGATTCAAAATGGTTTTATCACTTACACCGAAGCCTGCAGCTAACTCTGACGTAGTTTGAGATGGATCCGCTTCCACGATCACTTTCAATTCCTCATTGACAACTAGGGTCTCCGGCCGTCCACGAGGTTTGTTCTGGAGGTCAAAATTTCCAGAACGAAAGCGTTGGAACCAAAAATGTACTGTGTTTTCTTTTACAATGGCTTCTACGTACACATTATTAATCCTTCGAGCTGTTTCTGCAGCGCTAGTGCCATTAGGGAATTCGTATTCGAAAATAATGCGATATTTTATGTTTTCCATATTGAGCACAGAACGATGTCAAGGCAAAATTAAATGGCGCGAAAACAAATGAATTATTACATTCGAAACACAAATAAACACGCTTTAAATTGAAATAAATTTGAATTTGGAATTCTTAACCAAACGCCGGCTTTTTGAGATCAAAGTGGCCAGTTCTATAAAACATCAATTTCATAAGTAAGGACCTAATATAAAAAAAAAACGGCCAAGTACGTGTCGGGCCACGCACAGTGTCGGACCACGCACAGTGTCGGGTTCTGTAGTAGCCCGTTATCACAATATAGTACGATTATGTTGTTCTTTATTCTGAATATAATGAAAACGTAACCCGTTGGTACACTGCCATCTAGCGGCAGTATTGAGAAACTTATGATAATGTTTTTTTTTGTTTTTTTATTTAATCATTTGTTTTTCAATGCAAGTCTTTACCCGTAATAAACAAGCAACTACTTAATCTTAGTCAGTTTAAAGGATTAATGCTAAGGATTTTGTATTTGGTACAAAATTATGCAACACCCAAGTTCAACGACTGTTACTGTTAGCAGGAATAGTCGTTGAACTTGGGTGTTGGATAATTAAAAAAATTATATTTTTTTTTTTATTTTTTTTTAAATTATAGCGTTAATATAACTATAAGTTTAGACTAATAAAGTTATCTTAAAAAGTTCATTAAATGCACTATCATCGTGTTTTTTTTTCCATATTTTTCAAGCCAGCAATTTAGATTTTAGAGGGAGAGGGGGACGCCCTACTGGAACAAAAATTTACACATTAAAGTTTAATATTTCGTAAATGGAGCATTCAATCGAAAAATAATTATATCAACCCCTAAGTCATTTTAGAAGACCTATTCCACGATATCCCACACGTTGGGGTAGACGACGAAAAAAATTTTCATCCCCACTTCAAATGTAGGGGAGCTACCCTAAAAAAAAAAAATTACCAAATTTTTATTTTACCACTTTGTCGGCGTAATTGATATACACACTAAAAAATTACAGCTTTCTAGTACTAAAGGTCTCTTAGCAAAACCTCGGACAGACAGACGGACAAGACGAAACTATAAGGGTTCCTTGTCAGAACTACGGAACCCTAAAAAGGAATTCCAGCTCCACTTCCAGTCTAACCGGATACCAGCTGAATACCAGTATTTTAAATGAAGCGGCTGCCTATCTGACCTCCACAACCCAGTTACTGGGTAACACGATAGCCCTTGGTGAGACCGGTTGTCAAACTTTCGGAATGACAGTCGGGACCTACGACTCGACGACGTGCTTTCCGAGACACGGTGGTCTCGGTATGAAATGGATATTAACCCATTTTCGGCCCGACTGCGCCAAGCGTAGCTCAACCTTAATCAAGCCGTACTTCTGTTATTACTTATGTAGTGGTATCAACATCGCCACATGCGAGCTACACGTCATATTGACGTCACGCAAATCCTGCATCGCGCAAGCAGAGTTTACCGCGCGACTAGTAACGTCCCGACATAAACCGTCGGGCAGTTGCCCACCAGACACAACAGCCGTCTGGTCGGAGGATCCTCCCTTTTCCATAGAGTATGAGTGAGCTTTACACCCTGTTCCTTATACCTCTATACTTATTTGCAAGCCCCTCAACTTAATATACTTTCAGGAGGTAAAATAATTATGAGATCATTATGGATCCTACCGGGTACATCAAACTAGTAGGCATAAGAAAGCTTTGACTTATGAATAACTCATTATATTCCCCGTTCTCCTCCACAGGAGAAACCACTCGCCGAACAAGTGCAGCCCACAAAACCTGAAACCAAAAACGAGGCCGCAAAACCTCAAAAACAGACTGAGAAAACGGATAAGAATCAGCAGAGACGTACACAGAACTACAGAAAAGTTAACCAACGCAGCGACTTCTATCAAAAGAATCAAAGGTACGACACACGGTTCATGCATAACCGACACCCTTATCACTATCTGGCTACTGGACCTATTAATTAAGACCTCTTTTGTGATATATTGAACCTTATTTGTTCGAAAAACAGTTTAACAGCCAATATTTGTGGTTTAAAAAAGGAATGTAATGAATTTGAAACCTCTTTTTAGTAAAATGTACACTGCTACAAAGATCTTTTGGCGCTCGAATGACTGACAGGGTGGCGCTGTTGGCAAACATTTTGTGCAATTGTTTTGACAAATGTATTGAAAAACAAGATGGTGGCATTAGTTCCGCTATTGGCCATGCGCCACACGCCCAAAAGATCTCTGTACAGCTATATGATTGATTGATTCATTAGCTTGGCATATTAACATAAATTGATTGAAATATTAATATATTAAAGTGATATATTAGTTGGTGATAAAGGTCGTGTCCGTGAGGACAAAAGCTCTTATGATAGGTTCGATTAGGATTGGAGACTCCCTCTATGGAAGGGAATTGTGTGATTGCTGAGCGTGGAAAGAAAGAGGGAAAGTTTTAGATCTGGCTTTAGTTTAAGCGCAAAATACGTATGGAAAGAAATATTGCCTTCGTCACATTCTATTCTTTAGTATTGGGTAACTTTCCAGTCTGAATAGATGTGATAGAACGTCGGTATGTGTGCTAAAAAGGTGATAGTTCCTCATATTCAGTGTTTCCGAATATTTTCTTGACAATGACAAATAAGGTTCAATATTGCGCGCTGAATTTATGTCCTAGATGTGGTAGAGACCTTAATAATTTGATGTAAACAAGTCTGTTTACGATTTAAAATCGTGAACAACTGTAGATGTGTTTATATTACTTACTTCATAGGATTCGATGTAAAACTGGAATTGCAAATATACTTACAACAAGGTTTTAATTAGATAATAAAAGTATATTCCAAAAGGATTTGACGTCAACTCAATACTGCCATGATAAAAATTACGCTTAAAATGTTTGAAGAAAAATTTGAGTATGACATCAAATGTTGAGCATCACATTGTTGGTATAAATTACATCAATAGTTGCTTACACACGGTTTTAGAACGTAACATCGATAGTTGAGCAAAACATGACCTAGCTGAGTATCTACCTTATAAACTCATGCTTCGCTCAATTTTTATTCATAAATAAAATACAACAGTTTGATGAAGTAATAGAGTCTATTTTGACACTTTTTTAATATTTTCTACTAAAGAGAAACACCTTACGCTCAAATATCTTCACAATGTTATGCTCAGTTTTTTCATATACCGCTCAGTTTTCCAATGTTTCACTCAACTATCGTACAGACATGAACAATAAGCGAAAATGTCTTCTATCTCGTTTGTAATAAGGTTTTAAACTATTTTAACGCAATGCTCCGTAGCCTAATAGCAACGCAACAGCATTTTATCATGATTGATATTCACAAAATGAGTTATTACGCGCCTAGAGTAATTTAAAGGATGAAATATAGTTCAAAAAGATATTTAAACTTAAAATAATTCGGCTATAGTCATATTGAATGTTGAGTAATAGATGAAGTTTTTTAAATATATCGGTGTTTTAGATGTAATAATTATTCATGTGCTTGGTACCCCTTCTGCGTAGTTTTTGGATCAGCAGTATCGAATTATGAGCTTATATAATAATTATGTACTTTACTACTTGTACCTTTAGACCAATTTTCTCTAATGCCATATACACAGTTTTAATCGAACTATATTTCATACTTTAGTTACCTATACTTTGGTGAATTTGCAAGGGATAGTTGCAATCATAATGATATCATATCAACATACAAATATTGTAGGGATTAGAGTTACACTTCTTATGATTGAACTTACTATGCATTTATTTGCGCCTAGTACACTTCCGCGGTATATTTTTGATAGATTAAGCTAAAATGCCTATAAAAGTAATAAATTTGACACATAAAATGTCTACACCAGCTTTTGTACTTTCATAGATTTCGATAATTTCTAGTTCTATCTAGAAATAAACTTTTTATTTAATTTTTTACACTCCCACTGCGAAAATTTCACACACAAAGTAAAGTCAACAAGAAAAAAGGAAATCTCTAAAAATATACCGCGTATGTGAGCAAGGCGGACACAATTGTAAAAAGTGAACTCAAACAAAGACTAAAACAGGTATAATAGAGACCATGATTATTATATGAGTATAATAATAAAAACTACATAATTATTACTCAGCGTGTAGGTTAAATAATTGCCAGTATCAGAATTGCGTTATTTATTCATCGTGCTTAGCTGGATTAATGTTTAAAGTATTATAAAGGGGCGTATTGCGGTGATACTTGCCAAAATGATCGGTGTGAGCGAAAGTTGCAAGACCCTAAACATAGATTTGAAAAGTGACGTCGATTTTGAGGTTAAGAAATGGTAGGGCGCTTTTTGGATTAAATGTTTTAGATGCATTAGAATAGATGTAGCTCGCGTGTGAGGAAAGTCAAGGGATCGAATATTTTATTTATTGGAAATCTTTATGCAATACAAACAAGCAAATAATTTTTACACGAAACCCAAAGTTTTCGTTAAATTTCCAATCTTTACAATACACTTAAAGCAGTTTCTAGTCACACATTAAACAAAGTATTTTTATGAATGAATTGTTAGAAATGTTCGTTGTGGTTCGCTCACACCGACTTCAGATAAAACCCTTTGAAAATGTGATGTTTCTACGTTATTACTAGTTGACACTATTTTAATATATCACGTTCGTGCGAATAACAAAAAGTATATGAAATGAAGTTATGAACTATTAGCGTATAAGTGTACCACTTTTTATTTATTTAATTGAGAAAAAGAAAAATAAAAAACAATGAATTTAAATTCGAATGAATTTGTATAGTTGATAGTTAGTGCTTATTCGGATGATGGGACGTACTGAATCGATTTTTGGGGTGGTACATCGATATCGATTTGTAAAAAATACATAATTTATGCCCATTACAGCTTGGTATCTAAATAATTGCTTAACAATGTAATGGGTATACATTTTATTTTTTATACAGTCGATTATTGGTGTTTCTACCCTACTTGATGAGGTTGAAATGCTTCATAAGATGGGTTGGCTAGTTTTTGTCAATTCTTTATTAAATTTTAATTTGTACTGTAGCATTTTAACCCTAACTCACTGCTACGGTGCAAATACGTTATTATTAGTAAAATATATGCACCTGTGTTCTTATAGTAAATTATACGGCCAAAATGAATTGACTTGCTGAGATAGTCAGTTCAAAATAATATTAGGTTAAATATTTTTCTGTAGTAATTTTTTGCATGGACGCTCAGAATCAGGGAAAGGTTAACGTATGAATCTGGTGTTCAAAACGGATTTCCTAAAATTCCGGTTTTCGAAAAGGATTTCGTATAAATCCAGTTGTCAGTGCGGATTTCGTAAAAATCCGGTTTTGGTAACGGAATTCGAAAAAAATATTTTACATACAGTGCACAAACTGCTCAAGCAGGACGCAACCAAAATGATAGGGTCAAATGAAATCTTCCATCTTAAGTTTGTTAGTATGTAAGAACAAATATTAGTTATTTAAATATTATTATTTTTCACATTATTAATTGTTTAAAACTAGTAATGCCGGTTTCTGCGTGAAATGCTTAATATACTCATTTAAATGAGATGATAAAATCATTAATAGGTGTGTTGTCCACCAAAATATATCTTCGCTTATATCAGGAACCGGAAGTTGCTTTACGGATTTATTTAATCAATTACGAAATGGCTATAGATTTTTATTAGTATTTGTTGATTGTAGTGCCTTTCTATATAAATGTGCATGCATTTTAAGCCCTATGCAGTGTTGTACAAGCATTCAATAAGTTGTTTGAAAAACCGTTGTTTTTTTTTCATAGTTTTTTTTTTAGTTATACCTTACTCGTGATGCATTTCCGTGTGCAATAAGCTTTATTTTTTTTTAAACGCACTGGTAGTGCTGATTGTCAAGTGGTGGGGTTGGTTTGAAAAGAAAAGTAATTTTTTTAAAATAATTATAAAAAGTGCTCAGGGATTTTGTCAGACAAAAATGAGTTTATTTTTGGCTTCTGGTATCTGATTGTTTGTGACGTTAAACTGTTTTGTCGCCTAAAATTGCTCTCAAAGTTAATTATATATTTTTTAGGAGACCCAACCGACCCCATGCGTAAATGCTTCCAATAATTGATAAATTAAACGGATATTAGTACAATCAATTCGCACTTAGCGTTTATAGAATGTAGTCAAATATATTCTTCTTAAAGAAAAAATATTTAGCACAATAATATAAAAAAAAATGATTAGTTTTTTAGTGAATTAGTAGATAGTTAATTATTTCACGTCCTATTGAAAGCTAACAATATTTATTACTGAGAAAAAAGATTTTTTACTTCACTGTTTTCCGATGTTGCCATATTATAGTAACTATTTACCTCAAATCATTGTCTTGCAAAGTAGAAAATTTTCTGTTTTCTCTTTTTTCGTGCGCAAATTTGAAGGTACTAAGTGTCATTGCTGTTTAAAAAGTTTATTTTTTGTTAGATGAATTCGTTAGGTCTTGGCTACACTGAAATGTGATGCTATAATATGCGGCGCTATAAAATTATATAAATTAAATTATAACTAAATGAAATGGGGTATTTAAGGAATTAATTATTTATTCATGTTTTGATTACATTATAGGCAGCTTAATGAATTGACAAATCAGTCTTGCTGCTAAAAATTGACTGAGCGTAATTCGCGTTTCGTTTGTGCGTAAAATTAAATTTTATTTATATTAGTGCAATATCGCCTTCCGAATAAAAAATCGCATGATATCGCTTTGCGTCATATATTCAGTGTAGCCGACACTTTATTTATTTAAGTTTCCATTGGACATAAATGAATTTTATTACATAGTAAATTATTTATAAAATATCAATCAGAAAGGCTATGAGTTGCATGTATATCTTCTAGACTATTATTAAGAATGGGAAACCTTTAAAATGCCACATCTAGCTTCTTTTAAAATAATATGTCGTAATTCGGGGCGTTGTTTCGATTCAATTGGAATAAAACCAAATATTGATTTGTATACGTAATTAAAAGTATTTTCTTTTTGAATAATTGAATTGGTTCCTCGTTTAAATACAGAAAAGTGACCGCAACCAGTCATAAGTCTTTCTAGCTAACTGTGAAGGAATGAATTCGGAAGAGGATACCTAATTGATTGGTTTTACATAGATTTTGTTGTGAAAGTGTGCCTAATAGAACTCGAGGGTTCCCCGCTGTGTTGCCAACTTTAAATACAAAGTCAAAGTGAAACAATATTTTAAAGTTGAGCGATTATTTTTATTAAAGAGACAAACGTAAAGGTTTGAAGTTAGCCAATATGCATTTTTCATTGAACATATTCAGTAAAAATGGCCTATTATAAAGAAATATCTGTATATCAGCTTTAAATATTCTATGGCTGTGAAACACAACGCCCCTACGACCGGCTCACCATCGAAGCCCAATTTATTTTAGCTCAATAAAAGTTTCCTTCCGTCCATATAATATTGGAATTTTTCATAGCATAAGCTTCCCTAAACTGCATTTTTTAAACCAATCTCCAAACATGCTTTTTCATAATTATTTTCTCTTCTATTTAAGTCCTTCATAAAGGGCAATGTTGTACGCTAATTATTATTAAAAAAAATATAACATATAAAATATGATTTCTGAATTTCGATGACCAACGCTTATAACAGCATATCTTTAAGAATATTGTGTGATATAACCTAATTATATTTAAAAAATAATAATGTCCTTACTTAGTCCTTAATCGAGAAAAAATAAAAAAATAAAAACTATACCAAAACTATTCAGTACTTAATTTAAAGCCAATAATGAACGCTTATGATAAGTAAGAATGATTGTAAAGAGAAGAAAAATCCTAAATTTTATCAGTAATTCGTCCTACAGCTCCTTCTAATGCCATCCGCTATTTATATTCTCTCAAAAGCTCGGAACAAATCTGAGCGGATAAACGCAGCGGAACTCCGCTCGTGTAATCCCGCCGATCATCGATGTCTCAAACGCGCGGTTCTTTTTATTTTCCCAGAAATTACACTTTCCTACAGTGCAGTACATTTTAACTTTACGGTGGAGCGGATTTACCCTCGTTTATTCTGCTTAGATTTGTCTCTAGCCAAAGAGTATACAATACGGTGCTACATTGCTCGATGAAATAAATGACTGACTGAATATATGTAGCGGGTTGCTCCATATAGTGACATACTCAACTGTTGCTTCGAATAATTTTAACTATACGTAAAGTTTGAGTATTTTACTATAAAACCTGGACTGACGGTTGTTTTTAGAGTGAACTGGCCTTATATCATATCATCACATCCACATTTGGAACGCTCTGGTCGTTAGCCTGTTTAACCTTATGTATGTGGAAGTAAATCCAGACTTAGTTTACATGGCCTTGCTTTTAAAAATGTACAAGGCTTACTATCAATATCAGCGAATGTGCGGCGAGTTTTACTTATTGAAGACAGCTTTAACATCTTAGATTGAATTTTGAAGGATCTTCAGGCATGTTTTCTCTAAAAACTAGTCCTCAAATCTCAGGCCAGCCAATACGCATTAAACCTAAGATACTTTACAAACGCTAGAATGAATAGGTAGTTAAAAATGCATGAATAATCATAATAGCGTTATTAATTATTATTTTTGTTTTGTTTATTAATTAGTCAACGTTTAGATCAATTTGAGATTTTAGTCGATAGGCATGTTCGCAGATATTTTCGTACGTAAATCGATGTTTTTAATATCGGTGCACCGTGTGTCATGTCCTTTAGGTAGTTATTATCTTTTTAATTGAGGTGGTGTAATTTTAATGTATATTTGGCACAATATTGTAATACATTTGAGCTTTAAAGGCGTAAAAGCAGACACTTATCGTGGAACAGTCCAATAAAATAAACCATGGTAATGACAGAATTACTGACAAAATAAACACGATAAAAATATCGTGTCAATGTACAGCTACGATAATATTGTCGTGCGATGGCTTGTCGCTTACGCCTTATAACCAAAGTCTACAATGACGTATACAATTCGTATGTAAGAAACAAAGTTACAGAAAGGCAGTATGTGCTACTTAAAGGACATTACAATATAATTAGAAACACTTGGGTTGACAGTTGCTCGGTTTTTTAAATATTGCTCAACTCCATTTTAATAATTATAGGGAATAATCGCTTTTTATTAAATTAGCATTATCTGCATTTTTATATGGCCTAAACATATCCGCGATCCCTTAATTTATAAGTTTTTAACTTGACATTTTAATACCTTTGTACATTTTAGTTAGTAATACATTGATCATTACAATTTTAACATAAGGATTTGGTTGTTCTGTAATGCCCAATACTATACCTTGTTAATTTTATGATTTTGATATGACGCATGGAAAATGCTTAAGAACCGCGGCATGAATTAAAAGTTGGTAATTTGTTCAGATTGACGATTGCGCTTAGAAAAAATTGTCGGAAAAGGGTTGTTTTTATATCAATTAAAAAAATTAACAGGCTATAACTACTAATTAAACTGTAAACAGGTATTTAATTATTGTCTAAAAAAAATATAACAAAAAATTATATGACCAAAATTAAGCTTTACCCAAGCGACAGTTACCCCAGGTGTTCCTAAAAAGGTACTCTAAAGATTTTCCCTCTCACACAAGAAAGGTTTTGCTCCTAAAATCCTGTATGTACAAATCGTGTGTCTCATCAGACTCATCACGTTAGAGAATTCAGCTAGATATGTTTTATTTTTTTAGGAAAGTGTAGTCACACCTAGCAAGACTGGATAATGGTTCTCTTTATTATTTAAAATTTTATATAGCTTCGCGGTCAGGTCTCGATTCTGTCGTTAGGGTGATTTTACACCCACGACGCGATCGATCATATATTTTCTATGAGATCGATCCGATATCGTTCGTGCTTAATATTGCCAATATTGATCGATGAATATATTCGGGTTAGTTGATAGATCGATGGAGTAGCACAAACTGTAATCATCGACGTTGTTGATGTGGTTGATCGAAGTCGAAAGTGTGGGTGTACTAACGCCCTTAAAATAATTCCCGAGTTTTATATTTAAGTTTTAATTAACAATAATGTTCCTCGAATATTAACGCCGTGTCACATTAAGCGACGGTTTGCTATATGTCGCATTTATTAAAATACATAATATTTATTGGGTTAGATTTTTTTTTGGTTGTGGTCAGACGTTGACGTTCATAATGCTTCAGCATTTCTCGGAATCTCCGAGTAATATTATGTGAATGTGGATCAATCTTAGAGCTTTATCAAATTTGATAATAATTTACGGATGAATATTTATAAAAAAAAAAATACCGAACAAGAAAAAGAAACCTCGGTAGGAAATACATAAACTCACTGTTTAGATAGATATTCCTGCAAAATTGTGTAATGTAGTTGGTTTTTATCTATTTTAAATGATGCTAGTTGTGTAGTGATCGGTCGGTGAGCCTTCGCCTTTAGGTGAGGATAGACATAGGTTGATACGGTCCTAAAGCTTATAGTACTAATCTGATAGTTACATGTTTTAAATATAACCGTATAAAGAATCCTCGTTAGAAGAAAATGTAACTGTTTAGCATAATAATCGGTGTGTTGGTCCTTTCTTAGGTGACGGATAGTTTGTAACCGCCACTTGCGCCCGTGAGCACAAAATACTCTTAAATAAAAACTAAACAATTCTTATTAAAGGAGTTTTAATCACTTTTTGATACTGTGGATTCGTAGTTCCGTTGGGTGTGAAGCTATAATGGGATGTTCTTTTTTTTAATATTAGTTGCAAATGATAGTATTTTATAGTTGAATGAGTGTGGACAATAACGGTGGTTAGTCCTATTAGGTAGTTTATTGTGATATGTTTGAGCCAGTCGATTGTCGACGCGAACGGTCAACCACCATTTTAATCTTACTCTACTAGATTCTTAAGTTTAACATTGCTTCTACGAGGTTTTAAGTAACACGTAGGCACATTGTTTTTTTTTTTCTATTGGGTATTTAGTGGATTTGATATTTTGAGCCATTGTTTAGTGTGCATTGTCTACTAATATTTTTGCTACTCGTCAATACGCATACAGTGAATAGTTCTGTCCAATTTATAGGAATGGCATCATGAATTTTATACTTGAGGACCAAATCTGGTTTTTTTGTATTCAATTGTGTGTTGAATAAAACAAAAAGGTTTTAATAAAGAAAAAAATATATTAAAAACGGAAAAAATACAGGATTTATTTTGCCAGTTCCTCTTTTAAATGTAAGTGAGAATTTCTAAAATATTTTTCTAGTTGATAAGTGTTGGTGAATTAATTTTTTACATATTTTAGGTAATTGGTGTGCGTACACAAGTATTAAAAGCAGGTTTTTGAGCACGGGGGAAAAGTTGTTTATTTTTATCTCTTTCCTTTTATTTCTCTGAGGAATTGAAAGCGCCACTTGGATTTGTTAGGGCATACGTAATTGTATAGTTTGTAAACGTGGTGCTAAACACTACTTGTCGACACCAATAAGTATATTTTATTATAATTTAAGTTGTAAGTGACAGTGTTTTATTCAGTTAAACAAGACAAATGTAATGGGATATTTCGTATTAAGTCATTATTTGTTCAGTGTTTGAAATCTCACTACATTTAGTCCGATTACAGTGTATGTCGATTTTCAAATAATTTGCCATACGAATGTATTAGTAATACCAAAAGATTGAGCTTTTAAATACCCGCTCTCGCATTCGCTACTACAATAGAACACTTGAAATATTCAATGCAACTATTTTTTTATTTAGCATTTCTCAAACACTGCCACTATTGAAAATGCCCATATTAACTGCATTCTGTTTTTATTATCATTGTTTCTTGTTATATTTTTGTTGTTTTTAGCAAAGCTTTGTAGACGCGAACACTATTATAATAATATTTAAAAAAACATAGAATGATGATCGCTAGTCCTTATCTCATGTATAACTTTGGATCTGTCCGTATAAATGAAAAAAATAATAGGTGTTTTTTAAGATACTTAATGAATATATATTAATGGATACAAAATATTACTGTCTGTGGTGAATATCGAATTTTATGAGCTTATTAAAACTTAATTCGGTGGTATCGGTATCGCGATAGAAATCGTCTAGTGGTGTGCTAAAAATGTATAGGTACTTTGATAATGCACGTCTCCTTTAAGCCACCAGATTATACCACAGTTATCATAGGAAACAGTATTTAAAATAATTAAATAAGTTATACATTTAAGCCATCTGATTATACCCAGTTATCATAGGAAACAGTATTTAAAATAATTGTAAAGTCATACATATAAGACAGTCCAATTTAAAAAAGAATAATTTTATAACTGTTTCCTTTGACAAAGTTGGTTAAGCACATTTTGAATGTAACTCGAATAGCTTTAAGTATACGAGAAATAAATGTATGTTTATCCAAATGTTAGCTTCGTCTTATAGAAAATGCACAATGTATTGAGAGGTCTGTAAAAAAAATATCATAGGAAAGTTTATTAAAAAAAAAAAAAAAGTTTTAACATAAATGGATTGAGTGTAACTCGCAGCAATTCCTTTCCTATGGTAAATTTTAGTATCATGTTACCACGTAAAATTAAATACGTATATTGAATGTCCAACCTTTATTACTATAATAAAAAAATGTCCTCAAAAAAACTATTTTATAATTGGCTCATTTTTGTACTCGCTTCTAAAAACCATTCGACGTTTTAACTCAAAAAGAAAAAAAACGTCGAATGTTTAGAAATAATTTTATTTTTATTTATATACGACCGCTTCTTATTACTAGAGTAGTTGAGACGCGCATTATCGAAAAGCGGGTAAAACACATTTTTTTCATGAATTAAAAAGAGTGTTACGAAGCTATTGTATTACATAAGATGCCAAGTTATGCTCGCATTGGACCAAGGATATAATAAGGTTAGCTCACATCACATGCTAACGGTACCTGTAGCATTTTACATAGATGGTTTAAAATAAATATTTTGAAGATGTCTTTCTGTCTTTCTTCATGTTAGAACGTGTATACATACATACAGTAATTTTGTGATTAAATAAATGTTAGAATAACGCGGCATGATGATCAAGCGACAGACTGATTTTAGAGCAGGTTTTTGGCGCGGCGGTTGTCGCAAGATCTGCTCTTTCGCAGTATTATGATGTGGGTAGTTATGTGCAGTTTTAATTTTTTTGGAGGGTAGTTAGATATTTTTTGAAACGTTTGAGGGTATGACAGTGTTGGGTATGTAAAAGTGAGTCTTCGTAATATTGACCAAAGCATATATATCTTACATGAAGTCCGAGATTTGAATGACGAATGAATTGGGAAGTGAATTGGTTGGTTAAATCTGTAATGTTATGATTTTTTTTTATTAAGGAAGGAATATTACAATGCAAGAATGAAATTTAAAAACACAGGTCAATGATTTTGTGATGGGTGTTAATAGTATAACAGAGCGAGCTAGACCTATATAGCAGCTTAGCGCAAAAAAAAGAGCAAGCGCTTTTATTATAGCGGTTCCCTTTTGCAGACAACCTTAAACATTACCATCGCTAAATAATTTTCCTTTTCTGTAAGTAATTATTTCAGAGAAGCAAAAGACAAAAATATTGTATTTCGTGTTATTGAAACTTCCTTGCAAAGGAATTGATTGAAAATAATGTAGATGGTTGTTTTTTTTTTTGCTTTTCTGAATAAGTACTCACATAATAGGTACAGTACAACTATTTTCTTAATGCCCCTCGGGAATCATCGCATTTCTGAATGAATGCTAATTTCCATGTCCATCAATTATTAGATTTATCGTGTATAATAATTTAAATTTAGAACTAAGTACTTTATTGTTGTTTTGTTTTGACGTAACAACACAATAAAGTACTTGGTTCTGAATTCAAATTATTATTCACGATAAAACTATTAATTGATGGACATGGTAGCATTCGTTTGTATTCGGAAATGCGATGATTCCCGAGGGACATTAAGAAAATAGTTGTACTGTAAATAGTTGACGATTTTGGGCAGAACAATATTGAACATGAATGAACTGTACTTATGAACTGATTAATCGAATTTTATATAATGAATTGTTTGATACATTTTATGACATACTATAGTTACACGCTTCAAAAATAGTAATCAAACAAATTGCACATGACTACCCTCCTAATAATAATGTAGAGAAAATAAATATCCATTAGGCGTATCGGTGTTATGAATCTAGTTCACAATTTATATATTATTAAAAAATAAATAATAGTTTAATATGCCAACTGTCTTGTTCAAATGTTGTGAAAAATATAAGTGTTAAATGTTGTCCTCCTATCGACATAGGATATTGTTTATATCTGGGTATTGAGTAGTTAATGCTAGATGCATTCTTGATTTTTTTCGTACTAATGTTTTGTTACTGTTTTGGCACTGTATTAATTACCTTCTGACAAAAAATATATAATGAATAAAATGTTTTGTGCAGTTTTATTTATTTTCCCGCTTTGGCGAGTTGACCTGTATCTCGTAAGGGTGCTACACATAATATATGTTCGGGTCGGCACGAGTCGGCGCAGCTCGAATTGTACCGAGCCGACCCGAACATGACTAAACGAGGGTAAGATGGCGAACGAAGTTTGCCAATCAGCACTAGCCGAATGTGTAGTAATTGCTTCGGGTCGACGACGTTCAACAAATACTACTGAATTTAATGTGCCGACCGGAAGACGTGTGTAGCACCCCTTAGGCGCCTTCTCCAGTCGACAATCGCGGCGGTAGCCATGCTTTTACTTTGTCACCGTGTGAACATTTATTCATAGTTTTTAGTGAGTTTCATAGCACGGCGAGACACTACACATTCATCATCATCTTCTGCCTAGCCTTTTACCAACTGTGCTGCGGTCAGCTTCTAGTCTAACCGGGTGCGGTCGAAACCTTTTGCGGCATACCGCAGCAGATAACAACGAAATGTTAATGCCTTGAAAATAAGGTTCAAAATAATTTACTCTTACGAAAATTCTCTGCCGTGCCGCCTATTGAGCGCCTGCTTGTCGGCCGTAAAACCGACGTTAAGTAGCTTTTAAGACCAAAGTTTTATTGTCAGTCACACTTATGTTCCAAATAAAAGCGTTTCCTTTCTATAAATAATTTATTAACAATATCTACAAACAACTACATACAATAGGCTCAGTCTTCCAACTTCAAGACAACCTTTCCTAGTTTTCCTTTAGGCACATTGATTGACGTTAACGTATCAGTGATTATTCCTGTAGCTACGGTCACGTTGTTCTCTCTGACGGTGAAAGGCTGACCTACTGTCATAACCATGTCTTCGAGAAGAGTTAGGTAGACCTCTCCGTGGTCCCCAGGCATCATCATGTGAAGTGATGGATCTGGAAAAAGAGTATTATTATGTAGACTGGATAATAATGGCAGATTTTACGATATGATTAAATATCTTCTTTGGAATAGTCAGAAGTCGCTGAGTTATTGAGTTCCATTTGTAAGGCCTACAAATATATATTAGTTCTGGGTATATCTGATTGTAAAATTTGTGTTTATAATCACAACAAAGCTACAGAAGAAATGGGCACGTCGGGTTTCTTAACTTTTGGCTTCTTGGGTTTCACTTTTGGTTGTAGCTGTTGTTGTTGCTCTTTCTTCTTGTCTAACCATTTTGGGGGCAACAACACAACATGACGCCTGTATAAGAAATGGTGACTGAGGTGAATAGTACACCCAAATTTCGCCAGTTATGTTTAAATCCCATGTAATAGGTGGCGAAGACTCCAGGCTGCTACTGAGAATTTTCTAATAGAAAAACTCAGTAACACAGCACTACCTGGAGATCGACGAACGAACAAACGACGACGAACCCTGGACTTTACGATCAGCAGTTTCGCTATCGCCAGTGTGACAATACATTCGTATACAAATCCTTGTTTCCAACTGTTTGTATTTTTTTCACTCATACTAATATCAACTTTATGCAGTGTAAATCAAGTTGATTTCAGAAGAACTAGTACTATTTAAAATGTTGTAAAAGTCTTGAAGTCTTACCGCAAAACTAAACTTTATGAGTAGATATAAAAGTTATTTCTACAAAAACACATGTTTACATGTTTGGATACTAAATTGCGAAAGCAGGATAGGTATTCAGTAGTCAACACTTACCCAAATCAATCCTGACTGCAATATTCCAGGTACCACTAAACATTTGCTGGGAATACTTAGAAAATATCGGCTTCCTTCTCCCACCCTCGTTTCTCGTCAAGAAGTATATCTTAGCTTTGTAATGGTTGCTTAGGAAACAACTCTTTGAGGCTGTGAGGAGCATGCCAGTTTCAACTGACTTCATTTTCATGCCGCGTAATAAGACGCCTACGTTGTCACCGGCTAATGCCTGAAAAGTAACGATAATGTGATCGGTAACTATAGTATTTGCAGTTACAATCCGCTGGTCGGATTTGGTAAAAAAACACAGACCTAGTGGGGCAGAATCAGCAAGATTTTAGACTAGTGGAATCTGCCCCACCAAATCGAACTAGTGGTGCAGATTCCACAGCAAAATATTTAGAATTCCATTTTGACTCACCAGTGTGGCTGGATGAGGGGCAAAGTGGAACAACTCAACGTTTTTATTTTAAAACCAATTTTGTCTAATAGTGTAAATTCTACATCAAGAGGCAGATAATCAACAACTGCCTAGCCATTTTTAAATTATTTTGGGGTCGGCCGAAATGACACAAATATTTTTATGTAAATCGAAACATTAAATACAAACCTCGGGTACACTGCTCTTAAATATCTGAACATCCGAAATCGTAGTCTTAATGTTATTTCCAAAACCCAACAAATCAGCTTCAGCGTTTTTCTTCATAATACCTCTTTTTATAGTCCCAACGACAACGGTCCCTCTACCTGGGACTGTAAATGCATTGTCTATGGGCATTAGAAAGGGGGAGGATAAGTCCCTCACTATGGGGGGCACGTATTCGTCCATTGTTGAAAGGAGTTTGCGTATTGATGGTGCGCCTGGAAAGTAAGGAGGTTGAGACTTGAAAATATGGTAAGCCGAAGAGAGAATTAGTTATTAAATCAATCAATAAAATAACTTCTTTCGTAATATGTATGATTAAATCAAGGGCGAAATCTAGCTTTTTGCTAGCAATATCGACAACATGTAGGTATGACGTCAAGAGCGTAAGATACACTAAGAGTATGATTTCGTGCCTTTAGGCGTGTTGCTCACGTGTTCGGGTCGGCATGATTCGGCACAGGCGGACGGCAAAATCAAATGTGTGTTGAATATAATTATGTTCGGGAAAAAGTCGTTTCGCTTAGCTCGAATTCTGCCGAGCTAACCCGAACATAATTCAGCGAGGTTAGATGCCGAACGGAGTTTGCCGATCGGCACGAGTTAAATAAAATCCGAATATGTGCATAATTCAAATTCATTTATTTGCATAACACAGGGTTATGGGATGTTACAAAATATTGTATTAAGTACACTGTATTATAACCATAAGAGATGTGCAAATTTTGTTTTGCTTGGGTCTGCTTAGTTATTAACAAATACTGCCGACTCAAATGTGCCGACCCGAACAAGTGTGTAGTACCCCTAACACTTGAGGCTTGAAAGTTGCGGGTGTCTCACCCTTGAGAGTATGCTGACATGAGTGTCTGACTTGCCTGCAGTAAGTCTCGAGTTTCAGATCCGTATATTCGTGAATCCGGATTAGAAAGGTCTGGGTTATCAAGTTTCTACTGTACTAGTATAATCAGCCTATACTGTTCCTACTGCTGGGACACAGGCCTCCTCTCTTGTGAGAATGAGCGGGCCCAGTCCGCCCAGTGCGGGTTGGTAGATGTCACATGTCTTCGAATTTTTGGTTCAAATACAAAGATTCAAGGATATTGGTTTCCTCACGATGTTTTCCTTCACCGTTTTTGAGAGTGGAGGTGATGAAATAATTTACGCACAGTGAAGCACCTGTTCGGGTTCGAACCTACGAACTACAAATCGTAAGCCGCGGCCGTAGCGACTGGGCCACCACTGCTCTCACACTGTACTAGTAAACTTACCAAATTCAGATTGATCACCATTCAATGCCTTTAACGCTGATCCACAAATCACGGGGACTGTGTTCCCGTCGTAACCAAAATCTGACAGAAGTTCCCTCATCTCGATTTCTACTAGTTCTAGTAACTGAAACAATAATTTTATTGAAGTTACAACGTGCAATACTTGTCAAGGCGTATATTGTGTTTGGAGGTAAGTACCTACGAATAGTTTCTACTGTAGGTATGAAGATTATGTGCGATTGTATTTAAGTATTGAACATCTAGGGTTCACTAGGATATTGCATCGCATCTGTCTGGGGGAGCCATTCAAACTGAGATGTATAGTCTAGTCTATTCGAATTCTTGTACCTATCCAATTGATGTTATTTCCACCTAAACGAACATCAATTTTATGTAGGTATGTGTAAATTACGTTAATTATATAGACTGACTTGTATTATTGAAGTCATAAAATTTGTAGACCAAACTGATCATTATGTACTAAAATTGTTTAAAAAAAAAAAGCTTGTCTGTAAAGTCGGTTTAAGGAAGATAATTTTACGTGATAACGTCGTAAGGAATGGAAGAGAGATAGATGCGTCACAAGCATGCTTAGGCCGATCGTGCCTCTCTATCGCTTGTTCCGCGCTCTCGCTTGCACGCTCGGCTCAGGCGGAATGTGACAATGAGTTATGCTTTTTCGTGCGTGCAGCCGGCGTTCATCGATTTATAGAACGTTATCACGTCAAAACCTATTTGTTTACATGTTTGGAAACTAAATCGCAAACGCAGTATACATTGGATTTGTAAAAAAAAAAAGAGATGAATTCAAGGTCTTTGATCAATTTGTAGTAGGTATTTTGCAAAATATTCCTCTCTAATTTGTTTATTATTATTAAGACTCACCTCGTTATCAACTAAATCAGCCTTATTAATAAACACCAATATATACTGTATCCCAACTTGCTTGGCCAACAGTAGATGTTCTCTTGTTTGCGGCATCGGTCCATCGTTAGCGGCAACTACAAGTACGGCCGCATCCATCTGTGACGCTCCTGATATCATGTTCCTTATGAAGTCTGCGTGACCGGGACAGTCAGTGTGGGCGTACGAACGTAGTTTTGTACTGTAGCCAATGTGCGCTGCGTTTATTGTAATACCTGTGAATGCACATACATACAAAACTTAAGGGGGCTCACACGGGTCCACTAGCGCACTCCTTTAAAAAAGTATTATTTCCTGACTCAGAAGGAATTTTGAATAACGGCTCAATAGGCGTATCCCGCGAATTTTAAATATTAGAACTTTTTTTCTTTCTGTTATACGTTGATCAAAATTCAATACGAAGCAATTATGATAAAACAATTACCTAAATTATAATCCTACTACCTATTATAAATGTGAAAGTTTGTGAGGATGGCTAGATGACGTATGTTTGTTACTCTTTCACGCAAAAACTACTGAACGGATTTGGATGTAATTTGGAACTCAGATAGTTGATAATCTGGATTAACACGTAGGATACTTTTTATTCCGGTAGTACGTTCCCGTTGGATAATTTCCGACATCTACGCGGGCGAAGTTGCCGGTAAAAGCTACTTAATTTATTTATAACATCATTATACCTCTTTAAACCGTCATATTGTAACGAAATAGCCTTATTTCCTTCAAATATAACAAAATAAAACTATTTCATGAAAATATGACGCCTTGCAGCTTAAAACCTGACACCTACTGACCTTTGCAGGATTTGCAGGACAATGCAAATTGCAAGAAAAGTAAATTTAAATTTCGCGGGCTACCCTGTCGGCTTAAGCTCGACATAAAAAAAAATGTTTGATCAAATAAGTGGTGGTTAAACTTAAGTATTTGGGTTATAACAATACAGTAAAGTTTGTGTTAAGTTGTTAATACCATGGCCTGCGCATGGCTCACCACCACACTGGCTACATGGGCAAGTAGTGAGTGGGTTGCGTGCGCGCCGTTGCAGCTTTTACAGTAGTAAACTTATAATCTAGTGGTTTATTTCGTGACAATTTTTACACTACCTAGATATTTATTATGTTTGAAAAATGCATTTTTTTTATTGAAAACTTCGTTCAGCGCACTTAGGGCTCTTTCTGAACAGTGAACGAAACCGGACCATCACGCTCTGGTCGGTGACGCTGAATTGGGTATACTCGGCTCCAGTCGGTCGATTACGATGAATCGCGAATACTTGGCTCCTGTCGTAAGTTTTTACTTCTCTCATTTGGTCATAAATAAGCACACACCGATTTATTTAATTTTATTTTATTTACTTATTTTTTAAACAGACATATTAAATTGGATGGATTATGTGAGGGATGATAATATGAAAGGAAAATGATTGAATGATAGAGTGACACGGCTGGCAAAGAGAAAAAATGTGTTGCGGCAACCCCAAGTGACATGGGACAAGGACAGGAAGATAATGATGTCAACTTTCATTAACTGCTGTACTATTTAATGTGGTAACCGCATTGTCACTCTGTATCATATTCAAACTCAAACTGAAAGCATTTATTTCAAATAAATCAATTACATGCACTTTTGAACTGTCAAGGGGTCGGTCGGTCAGAAAGATGAAGCTAGTTGCCCATTCCGAAGCGTAGTAGGTACCTATGGAGAAGAACGGACAAGAAACGTCATGGACACTTTTAAATCAAAATATTGTTACAAAATATCAGTTACATCATTCATGTTGAAATTATGCATGTGAGAACGATGCAGAATGTTAAAACAAAAATAATTCAAATATTAAATTAAAATATTATATTCCATCCAATATTAATTGGTTTTGCTGCCTAATATCAGTTTCAGTCGGTTCATGTAACTTTAGCATTGAAAAGAATACCGTCAAATGGGGTGGATAGGGATGCAGGTGTGAATTGAGACGAAACTTTAAAAGGGATTTTAACATAAAAATAATATAGTTTACTTCCAAAAAGGGCACCTAATCGTTAATTTTAACACAGTCAACACTTAAGAGTCCTCTATGGCAATAAACTATATTATTTTAATGTTAAAATTCCTTTTAACGTTTTGTCTCGATTCACCCCTGCGTCCCTATTAACCCCGTTTGATGGTACCTATTGTTTATTGTTGCTGCAGGTGGTTAACAAATAATGCTTTTTTTTGTTAGCCTATATTGTGTCCCACTGCTGGGCAAAGGCCTCCCCTTTTTTCTTCTAATCGTCTCTGTCTTGTACGATCTCTGGCCATGTTGGCCCTGCAAACGTTATCAGATCGTCACACCACCTTGCCATCACAAATAAATTAGTCAGAATTAAAAAAAGTACCTTTATATCCCTATATGGTATACAATGATAACAAAATAAATAAAAAGAATATTCTAACATGGATAGGATACACAGAATAATAAACTATGTACTTTCTTCTCGACTGAGAAGAAAGTACATAGTTTTGTGTGTGTGTTGTGTTAGTTTAAAAAGAGAATGACTATTCTCTTTTTAAACTCTAGATTTCCTCTTTCTTCTGGCTAATATCCCAATTTATTTGAGGTCAGCCCTCCTAGTACTTCTGCGCCACACCATACGGTTGTGGATTGTCTCTTTTGTTATGTTGCTCAAATTTTCTGATTAATGTATGAATTGCCCTAAACTATGTATTACCTACAAATACCTAAGCGGTGTTTTGTACTAGGGACACTTAATTTAATTTATTTGTAATGTAAGTAGAGTAAGGTAGGTAAAATAAAATTAAATAATATCAGTGGCTCATAGTTCTTAGAGCAAATTTATTTACTGCCCCATTTCAGGTTGACCTTCGCCGGTAATGACAGAATGAAATTGTAAATGGGACAAATGTTTTCATTCACAACAGACAACTCTTCCATTTTTAATGGCGCCTCTTCACAATCGGCTATCATAGACGATTACCCGCGTGAATGATTGTGTGGTGGGCTTACTCATCTGTAGTCGCCAATAATTGTGAGTGAGTTGTCCATTTTTTGGGCACGCATCGAAGGGAATTTCGGATGCTTGCCGCTCAACAAATGGCTACGGACGAGGGAATGCTCACACAATGATTGTGTAGATTACAGACGATCACACGATTAAAGATCATCGCTGACTGTAAAGAGGAGCTATCACCATTCCTCTTAAAAAAAAAAACTAAATAAAATTCGTTTTATTTACAAACTTTATTTCTCTTACCTCTAGCTTTTTCCTCCGGCGCTCTATCAATTTCATCATAAGATACATACTGTGCTAACCCATCGTTAGCTAATACCTTCGTAATAGCAGCAGTCAGGGTAGTCTTCCCATGGTCTACATGACCGATAGTTCCTATATTACAGTGTTTCTTCTCCACAGTTTCAGCTTCTGGTTTGGTACAATAACCATTGCACGAAACTCGAAATATACCGACGTATAACCTATTTGTGGGAACGTAACTGTGCTTTAAAGGTGCTTTTGTGGTGAAACTATAATATAAAGACCGTAATATGAGTCTTCCACTCATTTTTCCGTAAATATTTTTAGTTTTTCATTGAGGAAATTAAGTTTTTAGGTTATCTTAGAAATGACAGCAAATGTGAAGGTAAATGGTTCGTTCAGAAATAATTTTTCAATTAAATAATACACAAAAGGCCATCTTCCGTTCGGAAACAACTACTCATAATATATGATAATTTTTTATTTGTCCGAAACAAGTATACACACACATAGCATGCAAGATGTTACATCAAATTATAATTACCAATCTGTACGCCGTTCAGGCAAAACATGACTGTTCATGTTTTGCCTGAACGGCGTACAAGATGTCGGACGCTACACAGCATCAATTGATTTTAAAAATCGTCCATTTATCCATCCATCCGTCCATCATAGACCTATGATTATGGCGCTACAGCTACAGAGCCTCTGAACATCCTTCGAGGTCCGAGCCTAGTTGAATTTTACCTAATCCATTCTGGGCCCGAGGGGTAGATTAGATACTTTTCTTTTTTTAGATTAGATCCTGGGGGTATACTCTCTGAGCACGAAATCCATAGTTTCGGATGTTTCCAACTACGTAGCACTCCCGAATAATAATGACAAAATGATTTGATGTGTTAATTCCCGTCCAAAAAAGTTAATTAATCGGGAGTAGGGTTCTCTTAATCGAACTACTTTGGGAGGGGCCCGTATCTTCCTATACGGACTTAGAGAGTAGGCCCCCAGCTTACGGATGAGACCCTACTTTCCGCAATGGCCCGAAATATTTTGCTAATTAGGAGTGAAGAATAAAAACAGACGATTTAAATTAACAACTTTATTTCAAATAGTATAATTACAAGCATGTCACAATTTACAGTAGGTAGACACATCTCTAGAGCATCTACAAATATTATCTTTCGCGTCATCAACTTCAAAGTATAATTGTGACTTGACAAGAACATTATTTTAGTTGCTAGAACCCATTTGAACAATGGTCGTGGGTTTTTCACTGCTATAGCTGCTAAAGATTACTAGTATGGGACAACTGCAGCGCCTCTAGCGGTCGACCATGGAACTAGCATGGGGCAAATATAGAACTTAAAAAATACTTTGTAATTTGTTCTTCGAGAACTTTTCTGCCGACAGTTCGAGCCCTATACGGTTGTTCCAGTGCGAGAGCGAGAAATGGAGCTAAACAAAAGGCATATCGCTATGCTTTTTTCGCAACAAAACTATACTTAATGATTTGTGTCATGAACATTGCTACTTTCAAGTTCGACCGTTAGTATCACTAGATTGATAACACTGGCAATAGATTTGCATCAAAGTTAAATTAAGATACGAGCATGTCACTTATCATTTCAAAATTGGGACACATACTATCATTTTTTGAATAGTCATAAATACAAATTACAATAATACATTTTTATAATCGTGTAGATGTGTGCTATACAATATTATATGAATAAGTCTGCGAGTATATTTTACTAGCCCGCGTAGAGGTCGGGAATTAAGTCACGGTAACGTACTACCAGGATAAAAAAATACCTTATGGCCGTTTGTTCTCCTTGACGATGACATGCATCGTCAACGAGAACGAGATGACGGCGCCGAAGTAGGGATACATACATTTACTATGGCCGCGTGTCCACCGTACGTCCGTCAACGGGACGTCACGTGCGGTTCGAATAATCTCGTTTCTCGTTGATGTCCCGTTGACGGTGGCGGTAGACAAACGCTGTAAGTCCTTACCCAGGTCATGGTCTATCCGTGTCAAAAATCCAAATCTATTCAGGCGTTAAGGCGTGAAAAGGTAACAGACAGAGTTACTTTCGCATGTATAATAATTATTATTAGTATGGATTCCAATAAATAATTCCATACACAAACTCAAATTTTCCATGCGATTACTGAAAATAGGATTCATCTTGTCGCCATTTTGTTACATTTTATTTGACGTATATTTTGTAAATTCACACCGTGAAAACTTAGGCGAAGTGAGCTGTCACTAGTGTCAATCCCTAGCATCAGGTGGAATGACAGGTCACTTCGTACTACCACACCACCAGACTTGCTACCCAAATTGGCTGGCGTTTGTGTCCAGGACTCATAATCAGAGATCGGATATTCGGATGCGGGCCTAAAGTTGAGATGTTGGCTAATAAAGAATGCGATTTTGTATCAAAAAAATCATAACTTCAACTAACACACCCCACCCCTCCTCTTACGCCCTACATACACATATTTGCATTGGGGTCAGCATTAATCTTAAATAAATATGCATCTGAATAGTTGTGCAATCCAAGAATCCTGGGGATATGTTTTTATTTTTTTTAGAAGTCGCTTCTTTACTATACCCCCGACTAGTTATGCGTTCCTGGTGTTCCTGGCATCCCGGTTTTCTTTTTACAAAAAAAAAAATATATTTTAAGAAGCCGCTTCTATACTTTCATAGCTAAAAATTAACTTTAGGTAAATATGCATCTGAATATCCTATCTCTGCTCATAAACGTAGGTATAATATATAATAAAATTTGAATACACAAGCCGTTTTGAAGCACCTTTAAATTAATTGATATAAATATGACATGGCAGTTATTTTGTTAGTTAGTATTTTTGATGATGCATACTTTTGTTTCAGATAATATAATTAATTTGAATATTTGATACCTTATAGATTTTTTTGTTCTTATTCATATAATATACGTAGATATAACTAATAGGGGTCATCATATTCGGTTTAATTATCAAAATATGTTTTGTTACAATTAATCTCGGCAAGAGTACTTACTAGAAATAAAATACCAGCATCTAAAAGACAAATTTTCTATTCTATGTATGAACACTGTACCTATTTATTTTATTTATAATCTGTGGTAATAATTATGTATGATATTTCGCTACCCTAACACATTATTAGTTGGCGTATTTTATTTATAATTTTAGTTGTGACACCTTTTATTCTTGCATTAACTATAAGGGCTATAAGGGCGCGTTTCCATATCCAAATAGGCTCCGATCACTTTTATTCTATGGACAGGGCACAAGACTTTTTCCATAAAAAAAGTTATAGTCGAGGCACATTCGTCGATGTGAACACACCCTAATACGGTATTTCCTAGTATATTTATTGTAATTAATTAACAGTCGTTTTCGATTATAATTAAGCTTTAAAAAGAGTAATTTAGCAAGTCGCTTTAAAACGTTTAAAGCTTGTTTTTAAGTATTATCTTATCTTATCTATAGATAGCCAACTTACTACCGATCTGATAATAATAAAAAATGGCGTTTCCAACCCAATTTGACAGATGAATGTCGCGTTCTCATTGGCCATAACTTAATCGTGTAGTTTGATCCAATGAAAACGCATTATTATCACTTCAGTAAACGTCATTTTACGTCCTCAAATATTGAGTTTGACAATACCATTTCCAAGGAACAGAATGTATGTCTGTTATTGTATTTTTTTATTTCTAGACGCCTATTTCAAGTAAATCTCTTGTAAATTCTGTTACCTTTATGACAACACAAAATTTTACAACAGATCTGACGAGTCGGAGACATGATTTGGCTTTAAAACCGCGATCTATAAAAGTTACTTAGTGTGAACTTAGGGTACGCGATATTCCTGTCACTGTCGCACAACTGGTACAAGACAGAGACGGGAAAATGTCGAAGTCAAAGCATGAGTACCGTTTATAAATCTCGGCCTAAGAAACCAAGAGTGAGTGAGGAAATATACATTGGATTATTACATGAAATATCTACATAATTATAAGTATATCTGTTAATATTGGTACTGCTTCAACATACTTTCGTTTTTATAACTTTTCGAACAACTATAGGTACTTCAATGTTTACAGAATCTAACAATTTTATAGATACTTAACGTTCTTGCTTCTTTCATACAAAACTATTTTTCAATTAGGGACTAGGGCATTCACATATTTACTTTCAGTATTGAATTTGGCAGAGATTTATTCTTGTCAACATGCCATTAATTATTTATTGAAATACTTGAAATAATAAAAACACATATTTAAGTTCAATTAAATGTTTAAAACTGTAGCTACTTCTATAACTACTTCAAATTTATGTCAAATAACTGTTCGACACTGAATTGGTCTGTTTATCAATTAAATTGAATTAGTATACATTTGCAACAGTAAATAGGACAGCTTTAGGTCAGATAGACAGTCACTTCATTTAAAATACTGGTAGCTAATACGGGTAGCTGCATCCGGTTAGGCTGGAAGGCGAGCCCAACATAGTAGGGAAGGGCGAGGATGACATTGGAAAGCTTGTGTTTCGTTGTAGGAATAGTGTTTTTTTTATGGTGAGTCCAGATTATAAAACATTCTTGAACAATCAAGCTTACATAGTCACATAAAATATGCGCCAAATTATAGTACGATTCAAACTTAATGGCGGCTCGGAACTTGAGGCGAGTCGCTGCGCAGTAACCAATTCACGTGTCAGCGGGGGTGAGGGGTGACGTACTGCGCAGCGAATAGCGCCCTTCACAGCCGTCATAATGTTGAAACAAAGTATACGCATTTTAAAATATTTCGTCCTTCTATTGAACAGTTAGCTTGATAATATGTTACAGGGTTATATTAAACGCCCTTTTAATGAATATAATCTGCACTCGCCACAAAAAACCCCTACTCTAAAAACTGCTTTGAAAAACCTAAAACCGATCACTTATACACACACACGTCACAGTCTATACATACAGTGGAAGGTGCAATACTTCCTGAACTGGGTTCCTGAGAGGTACGGCGTGTTTCATTGTTTTAATACTCTGTAGTGTAGTGTGAACTCCACGTTTGATTTCCATATGAAGTGACGGACTGTTCTTAAGTCCATGTTGGGGTCAAGAACCTGAAATATTTAATTGATTTGTTATTCAATAATATTAATAGTCCTCCAGACCGGATTTCGGTCATGGCGGCCAATCTCAACGGAGACTAGCCTTCAGCGCGGGAGATATAGTGTACAAGTGTGTACTCTCATAGTCTGATGGGACGGAATCCGACACGACCGGACAGACATGAAGCGCAGGACCAACGGCTTAACGTGCTTTCCAAGGCACGGGTGGATGGGGTAGGGGTCAATAACACTAAGTAGTTATATAAAATAAGTACACTAGACAAAATCAAACTGGTTGCTAATTTGATTGTATACATTTTATGACATTGTTTTTTACATTATGTAACTACTTTAACTCAAACACTAAATTATTACTTGTGAAATTTTGGAAAAATCATTCACTTTTCAATATTTGTAAATATGTGAGCACCATGTTTCTATCTCATAATTAATTTACCTGTCATGCGTTACAATTTTAATTATTTTTACCTATTGTGGTATAGTAATTTTATTCTAGGTGCATCGTCTTCACATATAATTAATGTATACATAATATTGTAAAACATTTTTAAAAGAGTAACGGTGGAGTTTCTTGCCCATTCTTCTCCATACAAAACTACCTTTTGGAAGGGGCAACTAGAATCGATTCTATTTTTTTGTAAATTTTGACGTTCAAAAGTAGGTACCTTTTATGTGCCTATTCGACATAAATGATTTGACTTTGACCAATGTAGCAGCCCGGAGTCTGGATTTGTGCCCATTTGATGGCAATAGGCTCGCCCCCTATTACATAGGCCTTAAACATAACTGACGATATGTTGGTGTACTATTGGTGCACCTCTGCCGAACCCTTCGGGGAATACAGGCATTATGTTATGTGTATATAACTAATGTTTTTGCAAACTCTAATTTTATTTGCGCAAATAGTTACCTGCACCTGGATAGCGAAATAAGTACAGAACCAGGGCGTCAGTATGACACATCAAGGTTTATAGAGACTGTGATACAGAAATGATCGGCAGAGACGAAGTTCTAAGAAGCTGAGCTGTCTCTAAAGATCTTTTCAGTCTTAGCGAGCTATGTATCAGGAGGTGTGCCAATAAGTACAGAACCAGGGCGTCAGTATGACACATCAAGGTTTATAAAGAGACTGTGATACAGAAATTATTGGCAGAGACGACGTTCTAAGAAGCTGAGCTGTTTCTAAAGATCTTTTCAGTCTTAGTGAGCTATGTATCAGGTGTGCCAATTGCTATTCTTCGTCTTTCCCTCAATGCTGAGGATCGCCACGACATACGATGCGTCTCCAAGTTATACGGTCTTCTGGAGTGTGAACTGCTTGCACGCTTTGTTATTAACCGGACAAATCGAGGCTCTGAGCTGCTACCAAGAAATTCCTGATGGAAAACTCAATAACAATAATAATTTGCTAAACCAGAGAAATGGGTCTAGATGCTCAGATGTCCAGACGACCAACGAGGCAGTCACAACGTATAATTATTATTCTCACCTGATCACAGCACAGCAACTCGACCCGTTCCTCGGGCGCATCGGTCGCACTGTTCTCATCAGCACTGCCTCGCCCGCTGCCCGCGCTCGCTCCGTTCACGTCACCGCCTCCCACTATCTTCTCCACCACGTGTTCCGCTACTTTACGGCATTGGATGAAGTCGTTTGCTACTAGACGGTCCTGAAAATTAGAAGGGAAAAATTTGGCGGCATTTTGATATGCAATCATTATTGATTACTAGCTGCTTCGAGTATATCTGCGTATTATGGACTTCATAATTTTTTCATATCTTTATCCAGGTCCCAGCCAGCCTACCTTTTTGTCAAATTCACGACGATTGACGAAAGATTTAAATTTTGTTTACTGGAATGGAATGTTCTATTATGTGTTATTTATAAGTTCCATGGGCAGATTTTATTTATTCTCTACTAGTTTACGAAATGGGCATAATCAGCCTATAATGTTCCCACAGCTGGGACACCGGACTACTCTCTTCGAGAGGGAGTGGGCTGTAATCCACCACGCGGGCCCAGTGCGGGTTGGTTGACGTCACATGTTGTTTCCTCACGACGTTTTCCTTCACCGTTTTGAGAGCAGTGGTGATGAAATTATTTACAAAACGTTAAGCGCCTGCCTGGTTCATTGAAAATACGCTAGTCATAGTAGCAACACATATTAGTCATTTGGATTTGGTTTGCATTCTTTTCGCAAATGCGTAGTCTGCTAAAAGATATTCCCATAATTCATACAGACGCCAAAAGGGGTAAATTACTTAATAATTGTGGAGGCTTGTAATTGGCTTGTCGCAATTTTTTTTTGTTGGTATGTGTTATATTGAAGGAGATTGCAACTCGAGCCTTTTTTCGAAATTTCTTTGTTCGAGATCTCGGAACGAGATGTCGAGATTGGAGTGCGCGCGTCTATTATGTATTACAAAATGCAGGCGAAATCTCGATCTCGAAGACCAATCTAAATTCGAAATTGCATTCCTTCGCTGTAAGCCTCCCAAAAACAATACAAAAAAAAATCAGTAATAGATTCAACATAATTATAATACCTTCTTCTGTCGATCCTGCTTGCTCTGACAGCTGGAATGTGGCAGCAGATAGAATGGCAATTTGTTTAGCTTAGGAGCGGCCATCTCTATGGCAACATCGACCACCCAGGATGGCACTGTCTCCACAAGGAGGTTCCCTTCAGTTTCACCACCGGCGTCGCCAACCTGGAAATGGGAATTAAATACTTTAAGCGCTTTGAGTATAAAGATAAAATGGAGGCGTAGAAAACTTCATAAATTCCAATCAATTATTTTTAGTAAACAAACAGACTTTACTCTGTTAAAAAATAGTATTGCAGCACATATGTAACAAAAGAATAAATAAATATTAGATGACATTCATGAAAACAACAATATTATAATAAAACAAAAAACACATGAAAATTATGTAAGTAAGTATATTAGTTATTTTCGTGTTATCTATCCCTCAAGTTACACCTGCCAAGTTTCCCCTCTGCATCACCCTAAGATTGACTGGTAGAAAATGCTTCAGGCATTAAGTCTACCTTTGTAAGGGATTTTTTTTTACATATATATATATTTTTAATTATATTATTTATTAAATATTTAATAAATAATAATATGCTTAGATTTAGCACTGTTCCTTATTTGTGCACTATAAGAGTGCGTGTGATCAAATAATGTAGTGTCTAATTAAAATGAGCCATAAGTATACAAAATGTAAATTGATAAAATTTGTTATTATAATTAAACAACTAAATAAAATTTGTGTCTAGGCCTAGTGGTCGCAAGCACTAGATAGTGCTAAGCATGACGTCCTGGGTTCAATGCCCAAGACGGGCAGTGTTATTGGGTTTTTCCGTTAGAAATTTGTCAATAGCAGCCTAGAGTCTGGATTAGGGCCTGGCTGATGGCAATAGGCTCGCTCCTATTTCATGCAACTTAAACATCACTGGCGAAATGTTGGTGTACCATATAGGTACACGTCTGCCTAACCCTTCAGGGATTACAGGCGTGATGTTAGGTTATATAATTTGCAAGTTTAGTAAACCGCTTGATAAAACAGCACAATCAAATGCATTTATGAACCTGTTGCTGTTCATATAGGTCATAATATTATGGGTTTTTTTTTGTAAAATAAATAAAATGAAGCTTCACTAACCTGCAGTCTATAAAGTGTCCTTCCACCAACTTCGCTAAAAATAAGAGGTGTATGTTGTGGTACGCTAAAGTAATTATTCCCAATCACCCTCTGTCCCGCTTCATTTACCCTATTTGGATGGTTCCAATGATCCAACAGGGCTTGCAATAGTAGCGCACCGAAGTTCACCTTCTGATCATTCTCTGTAGTCAAACCAGCCTCTTTCGCACTAACCCATGCACTCAAACAGTCTGTTTCGTCCTGCCCTAAATGTATTGTCAACATCCCTGTCTTCAAATCTACATTAAACCAATTTGGTACGTAAACCATCTTAAATCTTTTCTTCACTTCTTCCTCATAATCTACTTCTCCTAAATCTTCTAGTTTACAAGCTTTTAACACGTCATATAGGGCTACATTGTTTGCGGTATCTTTTGTGACTACGTGTCTTTTATCATTTAATACTGTATAATGCTTGATTGCGGGACCGCCAGGAATGTGATGTATAGGCTGTGTTTGGTACACATTATTTGTATTATAATTGTTTTGGTTATACATGTCTAAAGAATTTAAAGGAGGCAGTTTCCAGCAGCGGACATCTGATTCGGAAGTTGACACCCAAATTCCATTGTTGTCTGCCGTAAAGCACAGTTTAAGTATAGGGGCAGTTTCTTCACATACTATCATAAAGTTATCAGGGTTTCGTAGTTCTGTTATAATGACTAGTCTATCTCTTCCACCCGAAATGATGTGCGTAAAGGTTTCTGTAGCTAATAATGCCCATACTGCTTCAGAATGTACTCTTATAGTAGAAACACACCGCTGCTGCGATAAAGACCACAATTTAATTGTGCCGTCTGAGCTGCCTGATACACACTGCGTTCCATCTCTGCTTATAACTAAGGCTTTAACATTGTCCGCATGTCCTTTTAACTTCATAAGTCTTGAACAGTTTCTTGGATCCCATACACGGAGAACTTTTTCTGTAGAACCACTTACTAGGATAGTTCCAGGAGGGTTCATAGCCAGACTGTATATGGACTCCTTGTTACCAACGAGGCTAGATGTGGTAACTGTATTGTTACTGGCAGTCAAAGCAGTCAATGTGTTGACATCCCAAAGGAAGATTGCTCTATCAAGGCCCGCGCTGGCGACCTGTTCCTTGTCTTTAGCATACGCTAAAGTACGTACATAGTCCTTATGAGTCCGTAACGTAGACATACAGAAACCCTTTGGAGCATTCCATACCTTTACCGTTGTATCTGACGAAGCGCTTATTAAGTTTTTACCGCCGCAACATAACACGATATCATTCACCCAGTCAGTGTGGTGCTCCATACTCTGTACATACCGGTCCTGGACACCAGTCGCAGTACTCCATACACGAATAATTCCATCCCGACCGGCCGAATACAATCGGCCCTGTATTGGATCGAGTTGCAATGAACTAACACCATTTTTATGTCGCCGTTCCTCTTCATCTCTTATCACGAACGACACTTGAGTTTTCTTACGCATCGTGCCCATTTTCCGACATTTTAAAACTGAATTTGACTAATATTTCTTACACTTTTGTTACAGTAATCGCAAAATTCTTGAGATTTGTTTCAGAATTGTTTGACATTTGCGTTTGACAGGTGCTGGAAAATGGCTGGTCAGATGTGATTGGTTGACGTCTACATAACTAAACCTAAACCAATCCGGTTGTTATATAAAACTGCGTTCGAGAGAAATTTGATTAATTTTTGATTTATGATACGTTCGTAGTCATTATAATGTGAATGTTTTTTTTTTTATGATTCTCATTATCCAATATTCCAATCCGACCCGAAGTTCGATTTGAGCACACGATTGTTATTATCTAATAATTATGACAACAACTCACTGTTTAGTTAAAATCTAAACAAATATTATTTTAACTGGGCGAAATAAACACTGATAAAAAACTGCGACACTGGGTCATTTCAGATAAAATATAACAAGAACGATAGCGATATTTCGTAAATTTTCACTGTAAATTGTACAAAACAGCTAGTAGGTAGGTATTTCTTCATCAATCAATCAGTTCGATCAATATCAAATCTATGTGGTCGGTTTCATAATCCTGGCCTTTTTGATTAGTAATCGCAACATGCAATTGGGCCACTTATTGATAAATTTCGATAGTGTATCTGAGTCCAGCACTTCTTTCACTTTCCAATATAATAAAAATGTAATTACAATAAAGCCCTCCAGCTATTATAGTCACAATCCCTCGTTTCTCTGGATCAAGGTCAATAATTGCAATACCTTTGATCAACGTTCCTACAGGATATTCAAGATCCACTGTTTCTTTTCGCTTGAAAAATAGCAGGCCTTGCTTTTTCACTTGCCTATAAGTCATGCGTGCACCAAAGTGTTCTCCTTCATACAAATCGTAGCACGAAATTACGAAAAATAAAGTGATAAAAAATGCACAGTAGCAAAGTAATCTCATGATTCCGTTGAAATAAAGTAAACACGTGTAATTGTGTCAATGTCGTTGATAAAACTGTTTGTTGAGATGTAAAAGTGCGCTCATTATTTATTGTGATGGTTTAATTAGTCATTATTTAAGGGTAACCAGTATTTGAAATGGAATCTTTTTCGTTTCTTTTATAAAAAAAAATTGTCGCTCACCTACACCTAAGACCTAAGACTTAGGTGTAGGTAAGTGACATTTTTTTTTTGCGGGAATTATAGTGAATGATGGTAAACATGCAATTTGTGCCCAACCAGTTGATGTCCAGAAAGGCTCAACTGGCTGTTCACAATGATGTGCTGGTGCCTACGTTTATATTGTATGGAAGTGAATATTGGCTGTGGAAGTGCGTTTCTTGCCAAGCATAAGTGGTGTGATTATGAATGTAGGGCTGAGGAACTAAGTGGTAAGGCAACGGTGTGGTTTACATAAGATGTAGTGACAAAAATTGAAAAGAGTATGCTTAGATGGTTTGGTCATGTTGAGAGGATGAATGGCGTCTAAAAAAGGTAACAAGGCAGATGTGAGTGGAAACGCCTGGAGGGGACGACCTAGGAGGACATTTATGGACCTTATTGGTGATGTTCTTCAGAAAGTTCAGGTGCGTAGTACTCGCAATCGGGGCGCGTGTATGACCAGATGTATGAGCGTAAACTAGGCGAGTTTTTATGCGATGTTCCTGGGAAAGTGTGCGAACCAATTTCTTAGGAGCGTCGTTTGCAGACTCCTTGAGGTTAGGGGAGAGAAAATAAGTAATTGTTTAAGTAGTTTTATAAGTTGGAAGTCATGTATTTCCATAATTAACTTTCCATATGTTTAAGATTTAAGTTATTATCGTTAGTAACTTTAAGTACAATAAGTGATAATTAAGTATCAGCTCTAATATACTTGTTTGTAATACTGTTTGTTCCGTTCCCACAGACAAACCGTGAAAACGGTTTAGCGGGGCATAGTTTCTAAGTTAAGATTTTTTTACAAATTTTGTTTTTTGATAAATAAATAATAATAATAATAAATGGAGTATGTAATTATCGTAGCAGGTGGCGTTCTGTAGTTATTGCCGAACCCTATGAGAAGAAGGCGTGACTTTATCTATGTAGGTGCTCTCGTACCTAATAATATAAAACAGGACTGCCTGCCCGGGCCTTAGGTTAAAAACCGACGAAAATATGGGTGTAAGTAAGTAAGTAGGTCGAGACTAAAAACCTCTTCCTACCACTTGGCGAAACATAGGCGTTATGATAGGCACGCTTTAGGTAGGTACGTATCAGAATTTTATCGGACAGCAATTGAAAAATAACCGCTCACATGATTTTGGTATGAAAAGCACACCAGACTTTTTTAACATCGACGTGAACTCATGCGCTCCGTTCGTGTGCCATACCATGGGCATAATACGGTGACTTCACAACGTGGCCAAAAGCATCTCGGCGGATAAATAGTATTTTCGGATCTTCCAAAATAATTCCGGGGGAAAAAAACTACCATCTCAAGACTCTACTGCAGCTGCAGGCTTATCAATTATAACGTAGGTTAGGTACGTATGTATGTATGAACAAGACTAGACCGCACTTAGATGTTATATTAAAAGTAAGCTTCTCATAGAAAGCCAGTTGGTACCTACGTAGAGTGGATACTTAATTTTCCGCAGCTTAAGAAAGCTGTCGTGCTGAACTTATGCGATTACCTACGTGCTTAAAACGCTTTCAGTAGGTATTTAAGAAGCAAAACTGTGCAGTTCCCTTTTAGCATAGGTGCTAATTAGGTCGGTACTTAAGTGTGTACCTACATATGATAAATTATTTAAATCTACAATTTATTTGGGACCAATTAGTTCAACCAGGTTTCAGACTGGCTAAAGTAGACTCATCCTTCATGGGGTACTGTTTAAAATGTTACAATAAAATACCTCCCCACATACTCCAACTGAATGAAACAAAATTTAAATCTTGTATAAAACACACACTATGCAGCCAAGCATATTATAAGTTGGGGGATTACATCGCTGACAAAGATGCTTGGCTCAACACTGGTCCTGCTCCACAGGGGCGCATAAATTAATTGATTAGCATTCGAAAATATTGTTGAAGCTGCTGAAGATTCTAAAAACAACAACATCTTTGCATTGTATAAATTCAACCATGTATAATTAATTGCATAGCACATGTGTGAGCACTATGTACCTACTATAAAGCCACCATTTACTAGGCTCGTCTTTCATTGACTTGAATGTGCCCTGGCGGCTGAGAGTATGTCATGCTCACTCAAATGTCTCGCTGGTGGTGGCGTGTGTGTTGGATCATTAAGTTCCCTTCAAAATGGTTGAGCTGAATGGTGCTGATCCATACGTCATGTTCGTGAACGGGCGCCGTCAGTAGGCACTGGTCAACTCTTGGCTGCCACCGCTTATTTTAATTTAGTTTTTGAATTGTTTTTTTTATCTTTTTTATTACGGATACTTTAAACGTGCTCGTCTTTCTACATCGTTCTCACATTTTTAATTTGAACATGAACGATGTAAACAATTTGTTTTTTGTAACTATTTATGTTGATTTAAAAGACTGTCCATGGAGTTTCTTGCCCGTTCTTCTCCATAGGTACCTACTACGCTTTGGAATGGGCAACTAGCTTCATTTTTCTGACTGACTGACCCTTTGACAATTCAAAAGTGCCTGTAATTGGTTTATTTGAAATAAATGCTTTGAGTTTGAGTTTGAGTTTGATTTCTAATCTACATTTTCATTTATTAGGCACAATCAAAAATATAACAAATCCTGTAGGTGACTGTACCAATTTCTTTGTTTTATTTTGTAACCTGTATCAAATCAATATTATGGCCTTTTATCAATAAATGTTATAAGTAAAAACCAGACAAGTTACAGTTGAACTCGCGCGGTGAGGGTTCCGTAGGATGAATATGATAACTACCATGTTTAGACGTGAAAGGTATTCACACCGAAACATACCGGACAGAAATGTGAACCGTAACGAAACGGTATTTATCGTCTTGCCTTAAGGCGCAGATATACGACTTTTAATGATTTCAAATTGAACATCACGCCTAAACGAATAGTCCTATTTGTTTGAAAAAAATATATGATAAACTAGACTATTTTCTTCGTAATTTGATATGTGAATATTTGAAATAATATTTTTATAACATAGTGTAATTAATTTGTAAAGTAATATCTAACGCGAACACATACACGATAATCACGCAAAAACTATCGGGTGTATTTTCATGAAATCTGCACTAATAAAAGACAATTTAATTACCCAAATTTTTTTATACGGCTTTTATTTGTATTGTGTTTGATAAATGAAGTTGGGTTGTTTTTGCGAATAAACTTGATGCGCGTTGAAGCCGGGGCTCTTGCGGGCGACGGGCGGCAGTGCATCGCTGACCAATGTCCGGGTAGACGCTAACGCTCTGTGCAATTTTATTCGCTTAAAAGTTTCGCATGCTCCTCCCACTCGCTCAAGGTCGCTAGCACTTATTGTCGCCTTAAATAATTTCCAATCTTAGAGACGTAAGTGCAGTGTCATTATTTAACTTTATAGTCATTATTTAGCTCGGTGACACGACCTTGATTTTGCGTCGGGTGCTGGTGGGTTGGCGAGGAAGAGGCACCGCGCAGATTGATCAAAACCTGCGCTCTCGCTCCTTTCCTTTCAGTGTAGCTCATGACTCAGATGTGATAGCGCAGGGATTGATACGTGTGTGTATAGAGTTTATCTAGACAGATTGATTTAAGCAATGATAATTGTATTTAGTAACATCTATAAACGTAAATAAAATTTAAGCCTTTTAAAAAGTGTTGAAATTCAATATACCGGCCTCAACTTCAGGCCGTGCAAGAAACACTCGAAAATTTAAGTAACGCCTATCGTTGGATAGAGGAGGCTAAAGGCCACACACAAGTACCCCAATATCTGGGCACAGTACGCTTAGTGAACGACGCTGGCAACGCAACTAGGACCTCTACTGCTGTTGTAGATGTACAAGTGGTATAACGAGTGAAAATACCACCCATACGTCTTCGAACTGAGGGACATGAATATTACTCAGAGTGATGCGACGCAAGATCATTGGCTTGCAGCGGATGAACGCTTCAAAAATATTGTTCACGAAAAACATTAATGTTGACATTATGCCTTACGTATATTATTTCCCACTAGCTTCTGCCCCCGAGTTCATTCGCGTGGATGTCGTAAGATCCCATAATACACTTGAATAATAGCCATATTTTTTATAAAAAATCCATATATACGTTTGTAATTTTGCTCTCAGCAGCCAAAATATATAGAGAGTCAAACCTGATGATGCGGGACCAAGCGACGTATGTACAGTGTTATCCGTGTGAGAAGCAGCTCGTCCTGAGGTCGACACGCGGGGCCTTCAGCAGCAATTTCACATTGCTTGCGAAGTTGTTAGTGAATTAATGAGCGGCGGCGTTCCTGCATATACTATCTAAAGACACAACACTCACACAATGACTGATGCATTCTTACAGATTATTCCTGATGAACGGCTATTACTAAATTATTATAACAGTAGACGGTAAACACACCGGATTTCTCATTACCATATAAAAACTTTTTCCCCCGTATATTTTACCTCCCTGCCTCGTTGGTCTAGTGGTCGCAAGCGCTACAGCTGAGCATGAGGTCCTGGGTTCGATTCCCAGGTCGGGCAAAGTGTTATTGGGTTTTTCCATCTGGAATTTCTCGGTAACAGCCCGGAGTCTGGATTTGTGCCCGGTTGATGGTAATAGGCTCGCCCCCTATTACATGGGACTTAAACATAACTGGCGAAATGTGGGTGTGCTATAGGTACACCTCTGCCTAACCCTTCTGGGAATACAGGCGTGATGTTACGTTATGTTATTTTAACTGTAAATGTAAGTTTGTACGCACAGTGTTAAGAGATTATTTATTTATTATTTACCATGTTATTTATGTATTTTTTTCAATATTTTAGGTTCAGTAGTTTTGGAGATAAAGGGGAGGGGGGTGATCAATTTTCATATTTTCTAAAATTACTTTAAATGCACCTATTGATGTTTAAATTATATAAAAAAATTTAGAGACCCAGCCCAACACCAACCCAGACACAACTACCTAGTCCGTTCATTTGATGTGTCACACGGTACAGTTTGCAATTTTTTTAAATTTTATTTTTCCTTGCCTCTTAAAGTGACTCCCGTAGTCAAAATTCATTTGTTTACCATACAATACTGTGTTTGGGTCGTACATTCGTACGTACGGAATCCTAAAAAGAGGTGGATAGGTAATATACGCAAGTGTCACGTCAAAACTTGGCTAATTAGCCTTGTTATGTATCGTCTTGTCTCATTTTCGCTCCCGATAACGACATGCCGTCCTACTTCCACGTGGCATCTAATAGTATGACATTGTCTCATTTTTGAAAATCGAATGTTGGGTAGACCGTAGCTTATTTACCTCTTTTTACTTATTATCATTGCCTTTTACACAAACAATTTAAAAAAAACCCAGATGGAATTCACAGATAGTTTAAAAATATATATATATAATAGGTATAGGTGTTGTCTGCCCCTTAAAGACTAGATAAACCGAATAAATCATAACAATATGCCGTTCAAATCAAAACAATATACGAAATAGCTACTTATAACCTACTAAAAACAGCATGACTTTATAGGTTTATTCCATACTAAAAATCTGCATTGGAAAAACAATCATCGAGTGAAAAAATAATCGAATAAAATCCAGCTCCAACTCGAAATAATTGCTCAATCGATTAAAGCTCGACTGCTGACTTTAATCGAGAAAGGATTGGCAACAAATCATGAAGATAAACAGTTGCTGTGCCCGGAACGGCTTAATAAATTGTGTTGAACTTTTGTATTGATGAGAATGAAGTTAAAAGTGAAATGTTGAATGAGAGTCCGAGTGGATTGCCAGTCTTTTGTTCGATAAGTAATAAAAGTATCTATTCTCACATTAACACCACAGTATAACAAATGTTATCTACATGTTGTGTCTCCTGTTTCCGTTTATCGACCTAAAACAAGTTGTAAGGTGAACACAATAGTTAATAAAACATGTTTGAAACAATGTCAATTAATTTATGACACATTTTTTTATAGGCTTATACGACTCAAGCCGTAATGTGCCTGATAGTATTTCCCATCGGCAATTTCTTAGGAAAAAGCAGCTAAAGAACAACAAGACACCTGCTGATGACGGAATAAAGCTACCATTTACTAGGTTTTTCTTTCATTAACTTGAATGTGCCCTGACGGCTGAGAGTATGTCATGCTCACTCAAATATCTCGCTGGTGGTGGCGTGTGTGTTGGATCATTAAGTTCCCTTCAAAATGGTTGAACTGAATGGTGCTGATCCATGCGTCATGTTCGTGAACGGGCGCCGTCAGTAGGGACTGGTCATCTCTTAGCTGCCACGGCTAATTTTAATTTAATTTAATATTTTAATTATTTTTGTCTTTTTATTATTGACGCTTTTAACGTTCTGCATCGTTCTCACATGCATAATTTCAACATGAACGATGTAACCAATATTTTGTAACCATATTTTGATTTATAAGAGTGTCCATGGAGTTTCTTGCCCGTTCTTCTCCATAGGTACCTACTACGCTTTGCAATGGGCAAGTAGCTTCTTCTTTCTGACTGACCGACCCCTTGACAATTCAGAAGTGCCTGTAATTGGTTTATTTGAAATAAATGCTTTGAGTTTGAGTTTGAGAATAATGACAGAGCTTCCTAAGGCGGTACCCCGTCCAAAACCTTGCCATAATGCGTTATTCAGAGGCTATTAACTCATTCACTATGGGTAATAAACGACATCTAAAAGCACATTATTAATATTCGTTATCCTATCATCACATTGCTCGTTCTTATTTGTTTTTATGTGTTGTAAATACATTTAAAATCTCTTTATAAAAAAGTGACTAAAGTTATTGATAGCATGCATCTTTTCATAAAGGTGACGTTCTAATAATTTAAGGATTACACTAATGCATAGATAATTTAAAAATCTAAATAATTGTCGCTTTATTTTATTTCAAAACCTCACTTGTCTTTTTTTATTAAAATAATTCCACAATCTTTGAGAATTCTAAGATAAATGGGCGTGCGCAGGGACCGGGACAGAGCGAGACGCAGCGACGGAACAGAGAAGGACCGAACGCTCGAGGTCGTTTGGTCAGGGAAGCGCTTTAAAGCGGGCGGGGCTCCAGTCCTAAGAGAGCTAAAAAGTCTTTTCAACTTCGTCATCCAAGAGGGTACAACGCCCGAAGCCTAGAGCAGCGGGGCGGTGGTTCTGTTTTTCAAAAAAAAAATACAAAACCTTGCTGAAGTGTAACTATAGACCAATCTCGCTTCTGAGCCACCTATACAAGCTGTTCTTGAGGGTCGTCACGAACCGTCTCGCTAGAAGACTTGACGAGTTCTAGGGTCCAGAAAAACATACCACATCCATACTGTTCTACATATTGCACAAAAGACCGAGGAAGTACAACCAGCCGCTGTGTATGGCATTTGTGCACTACGAGAAAACCTTCGACTCCATCGAAGTATGGGCAGTTCTGGCCTCTCTGCAACGATGTCAAATTGACTGGCACTGCATCGAAGTACTGAGATGTTTGTATGACGCTGCCACGATGACTTTCCAGATCCAGGATCAGAAAACCAGCCCATTCCAACTGCTCAGAGGGGTCACACAGGGGCTTGGCTGTTTCGTTACTTACTTCAGAAACTAAATATTCGCATCACCTCCACGACGGTAGCGAAACGGCGAAGCCATACATTTTTACTGATATGTAGAATTTGTGAAGTTAGGGTCGGTAGAGTTAGGCCGTGTAGATTCAGAAGCTTGGCTCTACATGAGATCTGATATCTTTTTCCCAGGGCAAACCTTATGTGGTCGTCTTGGCAACATTTTACATGAAATGTTTTTGGTGGGATTATTTACACAAAGTAAAGCGCATTTTCTTTGGTATCTGATTATTTATTGCGAGTTGTTTTTTGACGAGAATATCATCTGTGTTCTATTATTAAGAGTGCAAACCGTTGTGTTTTATGTCCATGATCTGCCTTCGACAGACAAGATATATTTTACAGGACACTGTTACAAAGTAGACCTGAGTTATACAACTGCATTTTACAAAATGGACTACTACAGGTTTGTACTTTCACACATAGGTAATGCTGGTAATAGTAATAAAACACCAACAGGTAGGTATATACATGTTTTACCTATGTGTTTGTTTCCGTTACAGGTTGTGTTCAAAAACTTCATGGCTATGTGCCACAGGTGCTGACAAAGAGCTAATCATGCCGTTGAACTGTGACGTGATTTACCAGAACCACATGACCAACCCCCTGATGATATGGATGTGGAACCTGAACAACAGCAACAACACCTTGATGACCCACAAGTTGCAAAACATGAAGATATTGGCGAACCAGCGCTTCAAAATATTGCAGATGGAAGAAATTAGATACTGTGACGTTTCAAAATTGATAAATAACGCAACAGATAGCGACATCTTGTGTCAGGACAGACAGGCTTATGGCATGGCTGCCAAAGTAGCCTCTGTAACACTAGAGAAACCTACAGAAATTATGTCATGTAAATTATATACAAGGTTATTGTTAATTTTAATAAAAATACATACAGACATAATTTCTCACATTTTATTTAAAACAATGCTTAATAAATACAAAATAACCAATAGACAAAAATTCTATTTGGTCTATGGTGGTGGAAGCGTCTAGAAGGATTGTGAAATTTATCAGAAATAAAAATCTTTTTTACAAAAAAAAAACAACCGACTTCAAAAAAAAAGCACTACAAAGTGAAAAATAACTTTAATTTCGAAAGTCGGTGGCAAAAAACTAAAAGACAGATCCAAAGACACCGAATTGCGAAATTAAAGTTATTTTTCACTTTGTAGTGTATTTTTTGGATGTCGGTTGTTTTTTTTTTTTTGTCAAAGTTTTTATTTTTCTCTTTTTAGTGGGTTAGATAGTAATTTATCGAAGTTACAATAGCCTAATGTCAACTGCTCATCACCTTTTACAAAATATTTCGTTTCCTGATGCAAGGAATTGAGGAGTTTATTGTTAAGGATTTCTCTTGGTAAAAACCAGAAAAACTGGAGCTGATGGTGAAGCCACCATCAGCTCCATTTCACCATATGCATTGTGACAAGCATAAATTGCTTAGCAACCAACGAAAGAGCATTGCTAGAGATGACGCGATTACGCAACTTAAATTCAGTCTCAAATTGACGCATCAGCATGACTAGTAGGTGGTGGTTGTCCTATGTAAAACTTCAATCTTAATTGGGTATTATTTTTGTACGAACTGAATATTTTGGAATATTGAACCGTATGAAGTAAGCCCAACAAAAGGTAACTGCTGTAAATCGTTGAGGAATTCCCTCGACTGTCTATGGTCTCCATCATCAGACCTGCAATGGCACTTATAACCCATATGGGTGCAAAGTTCTCATCAATATAAATGAATAAAGTCGAAACACAAGGTAGCTACTGTAAACCGTTGAGGAGTTCCCTTAACTGTCCTTCGTCTTCATCATTAGACCCGTAATGACAGTCACAACCCATCTAGGTGTAAAGTTCTCATCAATACAAATTAATCAGGCCCAAACACAAGGTAACTGCTGTAAATCGTTGAGGAATTCCCTCAATTGTCTATGGTCTCCATCATCAGACCTGTAATGGCACTTATAACCCATATGGGTGCAAAGTTCTCATCAATATAAATGAATAAAGTCCAAACACAAGGTAGCTACTGTAAACCGTTGAGGAGTTCCCTTAACTGTCCTTCGTCTTCACCATCAGACCCCTAATGACAGTCACAACCCATCTAGGTGTAAAGTTCTCATCAATACAAATTAATCAAGCCCAAACACAAGGTAACTGCTGTAAATCGTTGAGGAATTCCCTCAACTGTCTATGGTCTCCATCATCAGACCTGTAATGGCACTTATAACCCATATGGGTGCAAAGTTCTCATCAATATAAATGAATTAAGTCAAATCACAAGGTAGCTACTGTAAACCGTTGAGGAGTTCCCTTAACTGTCCTTCGTCTTCATCATCAGACCCCTAATGACAGTCACAACCCTTCAGGTATAAAGTTCTCATAAATACAAATTAATCAAGCCCAAACACAAGGTACCTGCTGTAAATCGTTGAGGAATTCCCTCGACTGTCTTTCGGCTCTATCATGAGATCGATTCCAGACCTTCATTAAATTGTAGTGCTTTAAAATACTTAATGAAAAAATTTGCAAAAATGAAACGAACGAAAACGAAATGGTTGTAAGACCAAGGTCACACGGTCAATAGCCACTTTGTGACCTTGGTCTTACAACCATTTCGACACATGGGAGCAATGGTGCATAATTTGTTTATTTTGTTGTATAAATGGTCAGACAGAATATCATAATGACGCTGTGCAAGGGCCGTTCTACATCCGCGAGTCGAGCATACTTCAAAGTATCTACGCTTTTTAGCAGCATTCGGGTTGTATACCACAGAGGTATGTTTGCGCAGAATAGTGCCAAGAACAAAAAGCTGTCTCACAGTGAGGACCTGGCATTCGGTGTAGAGAGCCGAGGTGGGATATCTAAACGGCTTCGAGGTCATGACCTTGAGGACAGCTCTTTGTGCTCGTTCCAGAGGCAGTAGGGTTGTCTTGGGAGTCCCACCCCACCCTGTGATACAGTAGTTTATTATGCTTTGACAGAGGGCAAAGTATACAGTTTTTATGGTACGGTAGTCCACGGAGTGCCTTAGTTTTTTGAAAATAAATATACACTTGCGGACTCGCGATATGAGATTGTTAAGGTGGGGTTTCCAGCTCAAAGAACTATCTACATAGACTCCGAGATACATAACATACTCACACCTTGTGAGTGGAGGACAGCCACATTGTGAGGAGGATATACTACTTGAGCAAGTATGAGCTCTAAGCGCCATTGAATCCGGTGGAGGGAGGTTGGTGGATAGTAAGGAGAAAGGTAAGTATACTGTTTTCTTAAGATTTAACGTTAGGATGTTATCTGATAGCCATTTCACCACTGAGTTTAGAGCAAGCTCCGCGCATTCAACAGTTTCATGCCAGTCCCTACCGTGAAGAAGCAAGGCCGTATCATCTGCGTAAGTATAGATTGAACAGTTGGTTAGAGACATCTTACATAAGTTGTTGATGTAGATAAGAAAGAGGGTAGGACCCAATATTGAGCCCTGAGGAACGCCAAAACTCAATGATTTACTGTCACTAATAACGTCATTGATCCTGACGCATTGAGTCCTACCACACAGGTAATCCCGGTTTTTTTTTAAGGTATGTCCGCGAATGCCCGCAGCTTCCAGCATGGACAGGAGGTGGGGAACAGACACAGTGTCGAATGCCTTGGAAAGATCGAGGAAAATAGCCAAGCATGTCATTTTACTATCCAGTTTAGATACTACATGATCCACCAAAGCAGCAACCGCATTTCCAGTCGACCTGCCACCCCTAAAACCATACTGATTATCACTTAATAATTTGTGTGACTCAAGATAGTCTACCAACCGTTTATTAAGTAACTTTTACAATATTTTAGAGATGGCAGGCAGGACTGAGATCGGTCTATAATTATCTACACCGTGTCTGTCCCCACTCTTAAAGATTGGATGAACGACAGCCCTTTTAAAAACCCCGGGAAAGCAGCCCGTGGAAATAGAGCGATTGCAAATATGTGTGATGGCTGGGAAAAGTGAGGGCAGATAAGATTTTAACAGTTTCGATGAGATGCCGTCCCAACCCACCGCAGCATCTGTTCGTAACCCAATAATGAGATTTGAAACCTCCACTTCATCAGTGGGAAGAAGTACCAGCGAGTTAGAAGGCGGCGCATCGAGAGAATACTCCGAGGTATAAGAGGTGGATGAGAATTTGTCAGCCAAGTTCTTGCCAACATTGGCAAAAAAATCATTAACTTGGTTGATCGACGTCTTTTCATCCGAAGACATCCTTAACTAACTTAACTTAACATAACTGAGTCCCTATTCTAATTCCTATTCATATCGTGTCACACACGTTGCGGGTCTTGACCTTTTTAACCGACTTCAAAAAAAGGAGGAGGTTCTCAATTCGCCTGTATGTTTTGCTCAGAACTCTTTCCTGGGTGAACCGATTTGGATGATTCTTTTTTTGTTGGAAAGGAAATACCTCAAGCGTGGTCCCACGATAAGGAAACCAGGATCTGATGATGGAATCCCAGAGAAATCGAGGAGAACCTTCGAAAATCGTAGGAGCGCCTAGTGCGTTTTGCAAATTTTTTCATTAAGTATTTTAAAGCACTACAATTTAATGAAGGTCTGGAATCGATCTCATGATAGAGCCGAAAGACAGTCGAGGGAATTCCTCAACGATTTACAGCAGGTACCTTGTGTTTGGGCTTGATTAATTTGTATTTATGAGAACTTTACACCTGAAGGGTTGTGACTGTCATTAGGGGTCTGATGATGAAGACGAAGGACAGTTAAGGGAACTCCTCAACGGTTTACAGTAGCTACCTTGTGATTTGACTTAATTCATTTATATTGATGAGAACTTTGCACCCATATGAGTTATAAGTGCCATTACAGGTCTGATGATGGAGACCATAGACAGTTGAGGGAATTCCTCAACGATTTACAGCAGTTACCTTGTGTTTGGGCTTGATTAATTTGTATTGATGAGAACTTTACACCTAGATGGGTTGTGACTGTCATTAGGGGTCTGATGGTGAAGACGAAGGACAGTTAAGGGAACTCCTCAACGGTTTACAGTAGCTACCTTGTGTTTGGACTTTATTCATTTATATTGATGAGAACTTTGCACCCATATGGGTTATAAGTGCCATTACAGGTCTGATGATGGAGACCATAGACAATTGAGGGAATTCCTCAACGATTTACAGCAGTTACCTTGTGTTTGGGCCTGATTAATTTGTATTGATGAGAACTTTACACCTAGATGGGTTGTGACTGTCATTACGGGTCTAATGATGAAGACGAAGGACAGTTAAGGGAACTCCTCAACGGTTTACAGTAGCTACCTTGTGTTTCGACTTTATTCATTTATATTGATGAGAACTTTGCACCCATATGGGTTATAAGTGCCATTGCAGGTCTGATGATGGAGACCATAGACAGTCGAGGGAATTCCTCAACGATTTACAGCAGTTACCTTTTGTTGGGCTTACTTCATACGGTTCAATATTCCAAAATATTCAGTTCATACAAAAATAATACCCAATTAAGATTGAAGTTTTACATAGGACAACCACCACCTACTAGTCATGCTGATGCGTCAATTTGAGACTGAATTTAAGTTGCGTAATCGCGTCATCTCTAGCAATGCTCTTTCGTTGGTTGCTAAGCAATTTATGCTTGTCACAATGCATATGGTGAAATGGAGCTGATGGTGGCTTCACCATCAGCTCCAGTTTTTCTGGTTTTTACCAAGAGAAATCCTTAACAATAAACTCCTCAATTCCTTGCATCAGGAAACGAAATATTTTGTAAAAGGTGATGAGCAGTTGACATTAGGCTATTGTAACTTCGATAAATTATTATCTAACCCACTAAAAAGAGAAAAATAAAAACTTTGGACAAAAAAAAAAAAACAACCGACATCCAAAAAATACACTACAAAGTGAAAAATAACTTTAATTTCGCAATTCGGTGTCTTTGGATCTGTCTTTTAGTTTTTTGCCACTGACTTTCGAAATTAAAGTTATTTTTCACTTTGTAGTGCTTTTTTTTTGAAGTCGGTTGTTTTTTTTTTGTAAAAAAGATTTTTATTTCTGATAAATTTCAGAATCCTTCTAGACGCTTCCACCACCATAGACCAAATAGAATTTTTGTCTATTGGTTATTTTGTATTTATTAAGCATTGTTTTAAATAAAATGTGGGAAATTATGTCTGTATGTATTTTATTAAAATTAACTAATAACCTTGTATATAATTTACATGACATAATTTCTGTAGGTTTCTCTAGTGTTACAGAGGCTACTTTGGCAGCCATGCCATGAGCCTGTCTGTCCTGACACAAGATGTCGCTATCTGTTGCGTTATTTATCAATTTTGAAACGTCACAGTATCTAATTTCTTCCATCTGCAATATTTTGAAGCGCTGGTTCGCCAATATCTTCATGTTTTGCAACTTGTGGGTCATCAAGGTGTTGTTGCTGTTGTTCAGGTTCCACATCCATATCATCAGGGGGTTGGTCATGTAGTTCTGGTAAATCACGTCACAGTTCAACGGCATGATTAGCTCTTTGTCAGCACCTGTGGCACATAGCCATGAAGTTTTTGAACACAACCTGTAACGGAAACAAACACATAGGTACAACATGTATATACCTACCTGTTGGTGTTTTATTACTATTACCAGCATTACCTATGTGTGAAAGTACAAACCTGTAGTAGTCCATTTTGTAAAATGCAGTTGTATAACTCAGGTCTACTTTGTAACAGTGTCCTGTAAAATATATCTTGTCTGTCGAAGGCAGATCATGGACATAAAACACAACGGTTTGCACTCTTAATAATAGAACACAGATGATATTCTCGTCAAAAAACAACTCGCAATAAATAATCAGATACCAAAGAAAATGCGCTTTACTTTGTGTAAATAATCCCACCAAAAACATTTCATGTAAAATGTTGCCAAGACGACCATATAAGGTTTGCCCTGGGAAAAAGATATCAGATCTCATGTAGAGCCAAGCTTCTGAATCTACACGGCCTAACTCTACCGACCCTAACTTCACAAATTCTACATATCAGTAAAAATGTATGGCTTCGCCGTTTCGCTACCGTCGTGGAGGTGATGCAAATATTTAGTTTCTGAAGTAAGTAACGAAACAGCCAAGCCATACATTTTTACTGATATGTAGAATTTGTGAAGTTAGGGTCGGTAGAGTTAGGCCGTGTAGATTCAGAAGCTTGGCTCTACATGAGATCTGATATCTTTTTCCCAGGATTTTTCCCATACAGGGTGTGTATGACGGCGCAAATTTCCGTCCACGATAACGTTAACGTGCACGTATTTCCATATATTGTACTTCCCTGCCGTAACCGTACCTACACGATAATATCGTCATGTTAGAAATTATAAAAGCTCACATTCGCCTTATGCAACATTTAATATTGTCACCACATCACCACATATCATATCGTCATTGTCATATTGTCTCATGTTGTTGTTTGTCGTTTTGTTATTTTAACCAGCGCAGCGGGGTAATTGCATATCACACTAGTAGGAACGGCTTGCATTTTGACAGTTCAACAACATTCATTGCGTTATTTACGTTGTTGAGCAGACAAATTGTTGAACATTTATGAATTGATTGATGAAGTGATTACGCAATTAGGTTGTAGTTAGTCTCCGATCAGTAAATCGCTGTCAAACAATTATCATGTGAGCTTTGTTTGTCCAACCGAAATAACAACAGCTTATCGAAATTGTTTGGCGTTTATAGTGAAAAGTCTTTTTAAATAAAAAGGGGTAGTTATTCTTTCAGAGAACAGAGTTCATATCTAAACTACTTAAATGCAAACAAAATAATGGCCATTAAATTCTCTATCATTAAAACTATTTAAATCTTTAGACAAAGATCTTTTTTAACAAAAAAACAACCTACTTCCAGAAAAAACTACTAAGTAAAAAATAACTTTGATTTCGGAAATCCGTGCCTTTGGTTTTGTATTTTCGTTTTTGCTAGATACTGCCGATTTTTTTATATTTCACTTTTTAGTTGTGGTACCACCTATCCCACACAAATTGGTGTACCACTACTTGATATGTAAATAAGAATGACAGGAAGTTATTAAAACATCACCAATATAATATACTAAGAAAAAATACGCATTATAAGGATAACTCAAAAACTACTACTGGTCAGATCTTTATCAAATTTATAATTGGGACCACGTGAAAAGCACCAGCTTCCAAAAAAAAAAAAAGAATCATCTAAATCGGTTCACCTAGAAAAAAGGTCTGAGGTAACACATAAAAAAAAAGTCGAATTGAAAACCTCCTCCTTTTTTGATATCGGTTAAAAATCCAATCACACAAATACATTTAACCGTCGCGTCCCTAGATAGACATCGATTCACCATTCAAATACTCACATAGAAAAAGAAAACAAAACTGTCCATTTTTCCGCCTGAAGAAATCTTAAGGGTGTACTGAATTTTCGGAACATTGTTACACTTAAAGGTGAAACAGCTTCTTTCCTTATATCAACCGTTATCTCGCTCTCTAAAGGTAATACGAATTGCGTAAGGCTATCCTTGAAGCATTTTGGCTCACGTAAAATTTATCAGATTTTTTTGCGTAGTTATTTGCTAGTCAGCTTGTGAGTAAAGCTCTGGTTTCCTAGGAAATCGGTTCCCTCATATTATGACGGCCGTCTTATGAATCTATAATGTTCACCAGTTTTTGACAGTAATGTAAATCCTCAATTGTAGCCCGCCAAATACAAATTTTCTTTGTTTTTTTTTGCAAATTGCAGCTCTTTCAATCTTTGGAAATTTGTTCCACCTAAGAAGTTCCATATAAAAATTCAGAAAAATTCATAGGTGGTACAAATTTCCAAAGTTTGACAATTGAATATGAAATAGATGATTATTATTCAGTAAATTATTAATCATTTTTACAATCGCGAATTGAATTTTGATCAACACTCAATGCAGTGCTGCAATTTGCAAAAAACCAAAGAAATTTTGAATTTGGCGGGCTGTAGCTCAGGATTCACCTTTAGGTGTCCAAAAACGCGCTGTATTAGGACAGCAGTCATTGTGTGACCTTTGTCCGCTTACTTTTAAATATATTAGTAATGTTTTGATGTTCTTGAAAGACTAATAAACAAAAAAAAAATGCTAACAAGCTGTAAAACTCACACCTGGTCCTGTGATTTGATTAGCTGCAAAATTGTTTTTACACAGGAGGCTATCTCAATGTATTTTATCACTTTACATGCATACATAAACTCACACCTTTGTCCCATAGGGGTAGACAAAAACTACAGAACCCCATCTGCTAAGGATCGCCTTCCTTACATACTCCTTTTGTCTCTTTTAAGCTCATACATCTGGTCATAGATGCACACCGGTATGGGCACGCCACAATTGCGCCGGTAAGTCCCCTCTTTGAGGAGTGGCTTGAGAGGCGCCACAACGTCCGCACCTTCCGCCTGACGCAGGTCCTCACCGGACATGGCTGTTTCGGGAGTTTCCTGTTTCGGATAAGGCGGGAGGAAACGCCCGGGTGTTATCATTGTGTGGATCAACCGGAGGACACGGTGGAGCATACGGTGGAGGTCTGTCCGGCTTGGGCGGAGCACCGTCGTGTCCTCGTGGCGGCGATCTCTCGCGTCCGGCCCTGGTCCAGGCCATGGTACGGGGCGAGAGGGAATGGGAAGCCGTCACCTCCTTCTGCAAAGCAGTAATGCTCGCGAAGGAGTAGGCGGAGCGCGTGAGGTAGAGACAATCGTTGCGCCCTCACGCCCCTAGTCGCCGCAGGAAGAGACACCCTGGGCGTCGGGAGTCGATAGCCGACTCCCGGCCACCGCAGACGCGGGCTTGCGGACGGCGAGCAATGGGCAGCTTGCCGTCCGGTAAGGACCAGGCCCGGGTCGACGGCGCGTTGTGTTCCACGCGCGCCTCAAAGAGACGTCAGCATAATTGACGGGGTTCGATAAGGCCGACGCCTGCCGGGGTCGCGGATTGTCCGAAAGAGTTGCCGTGGCCCTGGCGCACAGGGAACTGAAGGAACACGGGTGGGTTTTACTCAGTAAGAGTCTGACACGCCCTCCCGCTCCGCCCAGAGCGGGAGAGGTCATTTGATGAGTTCCCACCCAAAAAAATAAAAGATGCACGCCGGTTACAAGTACTACGCACCGGACCTTTCTGAAGAACATTACCAATCAGTGTTGCCAGACACCGACGGCGTGTCCTCGTACAGACATGGTCTAAAATCTCGTATTTTGTCAACACAACCTCGTACACAGTGGCGGATTTGCAGTCTTGGCCGCCCTAGGCCCCAGGCCATGTAGTAAGTATCAGCCGCCCCTTTCTTAGCACCCATCATAAATACTACTTAATGAATTTACTTTATTGCCAACTTTTATGGAAATTTATTCAGAAATTTAGTTAACTATAATATCTGCTGGTTTGTAATATTTTCCGAGGTTACAGGGATAATTACAGATTGAAATAAAACATTTAAAATGGTTTTAGGATTTATTTATTTAACTACAGGTTTATTCTCATACAATATAAGTGTTTTACAATGTGTTACAAAACTCGTCGGCACTTAAGCACAGCAAAATCATTAATTAAATCTTGGCAAACCAATTTCCTTAAAAAAACTGCTTCTATGTTAAGCAGAGCAAGATCGTTTAACCTTTGCTCCGTCATTGTTGTGCGTAAATAAATTTTAACTCGCCGCAAAACAAGAAAACGATCGTTCTCCAGAAAGTTACTGGCGGGGGTACATACACACATACGAAGAGCAATATCGACGTTTGGGTAAATGGTTTCAAGACCTTCAGTTCGTAACCACTTCAACAAACTGACAGCACTGTTCCGATCCTCATTTTTTATACTGCAGTGAGCACCAAAATGGAGACATTCTTTTGAAAAATTGTCTTCTAAATTAGTAGAATAAGTAGAATAAACCATTTGCAATGCTTTGGCCTTTTCTTCGACTTCTGAGGCACTTAATTTCGTCAGGTTAGTAATAAAATTAAATTAATTGTAAAGTAATTTATAAGCATCCCGTCGTTTTTTGAGTTCTTCTGACAATGTATCAATTATTACCAAAAAAGTAGTGATTCTGAAATTTTCGCGACCATTCTTTTGCTGCATCTCTTCACCAGTATTAGTCTCACCAGGAAGTAGCTTACGCTTTCGGTTGCGTCGAAAATCTCTTTCATATTCAAAGGACAGTTTTTTGGCTTTGTTTTCGAAATCATCGAAATTATCTCGTGTTTCGCCAATAAAATGTATTAGTACCTCATAGAGTTCTATGACAATGGTAATATCAATTTCTACTCTGAAGTTTTTTTCTTGTAGCGTTAACGCGATCAAGTAAACATCCCCAAAAAACAGTCATGACGGCCGTTTCAAAACGTTCTACGAGTAGTTTCAAACGAATACCTCTTGCTTCGCATATAACGGCTCTTTTCTGTTGTATGTCATTTTCGATGAAGACTAACACTTTATGGATTTCATTCCACGATTCGCGTAAACTTTTGCATGCGTCTGCACGAGCTGACCAACGAGTCGTTGATAGACTTTTGAGGGTGAAATGGGCTTGAAGAAGTTCCCAACGCTGAGTTGACGCTGCAAAAAAATTGTACAAGTCTTGGAGTAGAGAAAAGAACGAACAAGCCTCTTGGCTGCTTTCAGCTGCACATTCACCTATTAAATTGAGCGAGTGTGCTGAACAGGGAATATACTCGGCAAGGGGAGAAATTTCCTTTATTTTAGCTTGTAGGCCGTTGTACGAGTATATGCCTGACATGTTAGCTGCGTTATCATAAGATTGCCCTCGGCAGTTTGAAATGTCAATTTCCAATTCAGTTAAAGTTGAGGTAACAGCATTTGTCATTTGTTGTGATGTATGGCCTGTATTTGGAATGAACTTGAGGAAACGGTCTACAGGTGATCCATTAGGCAGTACATATCTGATAACATAAGTGAGCTGATCTACGTGAGATATATCCGGCGTCGAGTCAATGATCAGAGAAAAATATTTTGCTTGTAATATTTCTATTACAATTCTCTTTAAAACTTTGTTTCCCATAAGCCGAATGAAATCTTCGCATGTTGTTGAAGAGATAACGAGATAAAAATCGTCTAATTTCCTCGATTTTTTAATCACATCCTTTTGTTTATCATCTTTTTCTTTTGCTCGCTTACGATACTCTGCGCCACTTAACCTTCCATCCATATCTAATTATGCAACATAACACTATTACTTGAGGTATCGTCCTGTAAAATAATCATGGGCTGTCGATTTTTGTTAATATAGCAGTACATACACTTCGCATCGCGAATACCGTTGCGAAATTAGAAAAATGTTCGTCCACTCACTACAATTGCTATACGCATACTATGTCACGAGCGGGCGAGCGAGATAGGTGTGGGAGCAGCAGTGGGAGCGGGGGCGCGGCGGCGGCGTGATAGCGTTCACGAAACTTCCAAGCAGAAGCGCGAGAAATAATATTCTTCATAAATCACATAAATGTATGAAATAATTACATGATATTTTATTATACATTACATTATACATATTATATGTAACATATCTATATTTTATACATACTATTAATGTTATACGATGAGGTGCAGTGCGGCCCACCATAATGTGCGCGAGCCTTCAGAATATTTAGGCATGTACTTAGAGTTATTTCTTGTTATTTTCAGTCAATTTTTTGTCACGATTGACCACCCCTTATATCTGGCTGCCCTAGGCCCGGGCCTACTGGGCCTTAGTGCAAATCCGCCACTGCTCGTACATACCATCTAATTAATCCATTTCTTAAAATCAATGGTAATTCATCTTTTGAAAATGGTAATTGTTCCATAAGGACATCAAAGTTTCCTGACCAATGGAAAATTGTTACAGTTAGACCCCTACCTAAGAGTCCAAACCCTGTAGAAGTTAAGGACTTGCGGCCAATCAGTATTCTTCCCTGTCTTTCAAAAGTTATGGAGAGGGACGATTTTTAGATGAAAACGAAGTATTGCCTGATCTAAAATCCGGTTTTTGGAAACAACGCAGCACTTCTACGGCGTTACTGGATGTTCTGGACAATATTCTAACAGCCCAAGATAAGGGCATGTGTTCACTGATGGTGCTACTTAATTTTTCTCGTGCATTTGATTGCATTAACGTCTCTCTATTACTGTCAAAGTTAAAATACTACGGTTTCGACGACAATGCCCAGCTACCTCAGTAACAGAAAACAACTTGTAGAATTGCGTTTGTCGGATGGTACTACCTTGACTTCAGCCCTTACTTCTATAGAAAGGGGCGTTCCTCAGGGGTCAATTTTGGGTCCGATTCTTTTTATTCTCTACTGTGCAGACATAATAAAGTGTCTTCACAAATGCAAGTATCATATTTATGCCGATGACATCCAATTGTATTTGTCTTTTGGACCGGATGATTATGAATTGGCCATTAGAGACCTAAACGATGACCTAGAAAGAATCGCCGCCTGGTCAGATGGCAATTGTCAGGCACTGAATCCATTGAAAACCAAGTGTATGTTGTTTGGTACGAGACAACAGTTGAAGATGATACCTTTAAGCCTTAATTTAACCCTAATGGGTGAGGCTATTGACCGTGTGAGCGGAACCTTGGGTTACATATGGACAACAGCCTTAGATTTGAGAAACACGTTGCTAACTCCGTAAGAAACTGCTTCTATCGTCTGAAACTGCTCTACAAAATGAGGCCTTTCTTATCTGAAAAACTTCGCGAACAGCTAGTCGAAACCCTTGTTCAATCCAAATTAAACTACGCTGATACGATTTAAGGCCCACGCTTGCTAGCTCGTACCGATCGACTTAAACAAAGAGTTCAAAATGCATGTAAGCGCTTCTGTTACTCTGTTCCCCCTAAAAGTCATGTCACCCCCTTTCTTAACAAACACTTTATTCTCAAGATGAAGTCGAGATGAAAGTTACACCTAGCCTGCCTGCTTTTTGGTGTCGTTAAGTCTAATACGCCGAAGTATTTGTACGACAAGCTTAGTTGGATGGCTAGTAGACGAGATTGCGGGCCCCGGCAATTTGCACAAAAACTTTCAACACAGTCTCACAGGATAGCGGATTTCAGGGGCAGTTTCCGATACGCTGCATCTAAGGTATGGAATAATATCCCACCACCAATAAGGTTACTTGGCACTATCCACACGTTCAGAACACGTTTACGACAGTATCTGATAGATTCACAACGGAAACTAGATATGGTCGCCCTAAACGTTTCACTTATATAAAATGCCTACTGTACTTAGCTTATACCATAATTTCCTGTTGTGTCAAGAAATTATAATTATATTGGATATGCTGCGTACACTCGGTGATTTACTGTCCATTGCTGGCTCAGTTGTCCCCAACTCGATAGCGCTGCTCGTGGCACCTATGTGCCGTCGCAGTTGTTAGACCTGTGAGAAATGTAAACGGACACATTACTTCTTGTAATGAAAATGCACAATTAAAAAGGAAGGGAGGAACTCAATGTGGATAGTAGATCTATGCACTTGCGAAACAACGAGAACTTCTCACGCAGCAAGCCATTTGCAACTTATGTAAGTGTGCCCATACAAAAACAAAATTTTACACGTTTTATATACAAAAATATAACTTTTGCATTATTGTGCTGTTAATAAAAACCTCTTTAAGCTCGAATTTATAATTCTGGTATTTTTCGAGATTTACTAATAAGAAGAAAGTGTGATCATAATTTTATTTCTTGATTTATGTTTTTTAATTCTAAAGAAAACTCCCAGCATAAGAATAATATATTAAACCATAGCAACACCACAATCAGAATATTTTTTTACCCTTAACGATACGATAGATGGCGCTGTTTTCAATAAAAAAATGTAATTTTGATTTTACTCCAAGTTGCCATAGCATGCTGGCACCAATAAGGACTCTATATTATGTCCTCCTAGGGCGTCCCCTCCGCCGTTTCCACGCACATATCCCTCTTACATACCTTTTGTTAGTCGCCTTTCATTCATCCTCTCAAACCATCTAAGCATACTCTTTTCAATTATATAATTATAACTTTATTTGGATCTATAATATTAATTATCACAGCTGTTAGTTACCTACTAGAGACTTTGAATGCACGGTGCACGATAGGGAATCATAGTAGGTAATGTTCATTCTAGGTTTACTTATTTCAACGCATTGCTATCCCTTTCCAACAATAGAAATATCCCATCCTGCCCGAGAGACCACAAATGTCATTCACTCTCCCCAAAACATGCACTATCATCATTAAAAGCATTCACACATCGCTTCACTAATTGAATGACGCTCACCATGAGAGTTTATGATCTGAAATAATTAACGGCTACCACGATCAACAGTACCATGACATAATTACTGTTAAAACGAGTCAGTCGAGAATAGTGTTGGGAAAATCGGCTAATGCTTAACCCGCATTAGCCGATTTTCCCAACACTATTCTCGAATGATTCGAGTTAAGTTACCGATTAATCGAATGCGTGGTAGGTTGACTACACTCCTACAAGGATCTTGTGGCGCTCGTAGGACGTTGACAGCGAGCGGGGCGCTGTTGGTAGAATTTTGTGCAATTGTTTTGTGAAATGTCACTTGAAATTAATACAAGATACCTGCGTTAATTCCGTTTTTGGTCACGCGCCCAAATCTATCTTTGTAGCGCTTTATAGTTATCATTCATCATAAATAAAGAATAATTATTTTCAATAGCACTCGAAGTACTCAATAAAGATATTGGTGCTTATTCTATTGTCACAAATGCCTCTAAACTAGACTAAAAATCATCAAAATTTAGTTTATTCCTGTCAAACGACGATTTCCCATTCTGAAAGACTAAAGTGACACAACTTAACTATATTTTAGTTTGACAGCAATAAGATGGCTCTGAGTTGTTCATTCAGTGAAAATGCCAATTTTGCTATTCTGAAAATTTGACGTTTTTCACCAAAAACTTTGGTTGTCTAACTTAATCGGATTATTTTAAATCGCGATAAAAAAGGTGAGGAATAAAATTTGTAGTCATGAACTAAAATTCACCACAACACCTCGACTTCAGGTGCAAAAACGTACTGTATCTTTTTTATAACCGACTTCTTAAGTTTTGTTTTGCGTATATCTCGAAAGTGCTGTGTCCTATCGCAAAATTGGACCCCCTTTATAAAATTCTTGAACCCCTATAACTCAACATGTAGGTAATAATTTTTCATATTTTCCATACAAAAAGTGAAAAAATCCATAGAAAACACGTCGAGGATGCTACCCCAGCGCGGCTCCGGCTCTAAAAAAAAATTCACGGGGTAGGGCAAACAAGTACCACGTGGAGTCGCGATTGTCAAACTCGATTTTAGTGGTGTCAATATTATTTTTAAATTTAGTTTTTTTTTGCAGCTTGGTTTTAAGATTTTTATAGCCAAAGGTAAGCATTTTTAGTGATAGTTTAGTTCAGTTTACTAGAGAATCGCCACCATTATGGTCCGACAAAACTCCGTGCTTTTAAGGCAGTTTGAATTCAGATCGGATGCAGAGGTCTTATCTCTTCAGTTACAATTTGGACAGCGTCCTTAAGCTGGTTAGCACTGGCTTACCTTGAGCAGTGAGCTCAGCAACTTCCTTGTCTGGAACATAACATAAAATTACGCCTGTATTTTCCGAAAGTTTAAACACCACATACTTATAGTAAGTATATCCATGACGCTGGCAGAATGAAAATTTCGTCATTATACATACGGCACCGTTGTTTGCATATGGTCAGCGTTATGTAAAATGCCTAAGGCAAAATGTAAAACGCCTAGGCTTTACATAAAAGTCTTTGAAACCCAATTGATGATTCGAACGACGGATACATAATGCCTAAAGCAAATTGATGTGATTGTTGTCATATAATTTATGACTCTTGACGAAATGGTTACGATCAGAAGCGATATCAATTTGCCGTAGGCATTATACATAACGACGACAGTATGCAAACGGACGGCGCGCAGCGCGGGCGCCGTTTGTATAATGACGAATCATACAATCTACCTGCGACATCCACATTTCGCCAGTTATGTTTAAGTCCTATGTAATGAATAGGGCGAGCCTATTGCAATCAACCGGGCATAAATCCAGACTACGGGCTGCTACTGAGAAATTCCTAATAGAAAAACCCAATATCACTTTGCTAGACCTGGGAATCGAACCCAGAACCTCAAAGTGCTTGTGACCACTAGATCAACGAGGCAATTGTATTATTTCGTATGACAAATAGAGTTGCTACTATTCATTGTCGCTCGCACACTCGCACTTAACCATAGTATCGAATAAAGCATTTAGTCGAGTCATTATATAATTGAATAATCGAATTGTCAATCGGTTTGATGGTTTGTAGTAAACTAGTGGCGTGCAATAGGGAATTAGTGTAGACCAATGTCAATTGCGTTTGGTGGCATTATTCGGTATTATCCGAGCAGACAGTATTAAATTGTTTAGTTATGCAGCGATTATTGTATAGTAATAGACTACTATTTTAGGGGATTTCGCGTTTACCATAATATCAATGGAAATTTGGGCATTCGTTTGTTTGAAATCAACAATGGATTTATATTTTATATTTATGTGGACGTATGTGGAAGTCTTGATTAATAGTCCGGTGATACAGCTTGCAAAAATAATTGCTTCATTGAACGGCAAGGCTTCTGGCCTCTACTCACATAGTAAGTTGCTTTTGGTGATCAGTTTTGGCTGGCTCCTCAGGGGGTTGTCTTCATCAGCACGATTGTATTCGATTAACTTAAAATAGGAAGCATAAAAATTATTGTGGAAAAAAGTGGTGAGCAAACTTCGAAATACACATGAATGTGTTACAAAAGACATGGCCAATATATGAATGTACGTTGGCATAGTTATCGAATTTAGTGTTCAACAATGATTTTTGGTGTTTTATATTCGTGAATATTGGCACAAGAAATTGCTTTAAATAAGGAACTCAAAGAACTTGACATTACAACAGACTATGAGTTCACGTAGGTGACAAAAAAGTTTGGTGTGCTTTTCATACCAAAATCATATGAGCAGTTAGAGAAAATAATTAAAAATATTTTGTAGGATTATAATATATCTTATATGCCTACCTAGATAACTCAATATACATTACAGCGATGCAGCGCTAGTGTTAAAGAGACCGAGGTCACACACTACAGCTGCGAGGAGAGCATAGTTACTATGTTCTTGCAAAATAATTATTTTAAGGAATTGCGGGACCAAATGTAACAATCTGTTTCTGCATTGTGGAAATATACAGTGAATAGATGTGATCGAAGCTCGCTTATAATTAGGTAATGATAAAGTATTATACCCATATTCAAAGTCGTAACCTCGAACGCTCCTCGACTCACCACTCAGTCGAGGAGACCTCAAGGCGTGCCTCGAAAGACCCTCCAAATCGGTATTCATAGACGTCAGATTAAGGAAATTATGAGGCTCCTCGAATGAGTGTGAGTCGAGGCGATACGTCACGAATACGTCATTATTTGGAGGAATATTCCGTTTGTTATATTGGCTAAGCTTATTTTGAGAGCAGTCTGTGCTCCTTTATGGGTATATATATTCTGTGAGTCTGTGAGTGCGTTATCTCTGGATTTCCATTTGAACTGTCAACGTTTGTCAAATGAAACTCGAACATAAATATAATAATATAATAGTTATTCTATAATGTTCTCTCATAATCACAAATACAGTACAAATAAACAAACCCTAAATACATATATTCTAAAATATATTCTCGTTTATTGCGGATCACATAATAAAAGTACACACAATTCATATAGCATTAGCTTAGTACTAGTAACAACAACTTAGGAACTATGATAATAAAAATTACAAACTAAACTATCAAACAACAAATATTTACATGGCTCAACACATGTTGGCACATGCCTCTGCACCCAGTGCCTAATAAAGGGGCTGTCTACCTTGGCAACCAACGTTTCTAGGATGCTGTTGGAGCTTCCGCGCAACCTACCCATTATTGACGCCGCCCTCTTTTTCATTATGACATGAAAATCATCAACACATACACCTTCACATCCCTACTACAGCGTGCAAACCTGCGGGTTATCATATTGCACCGAACCGGCAACACCCTACGCTCCCTGTTCAAATGTAGATTATCAGATTAGTCTTCCGTGACTACATGTCCTAGGTAGGTTCTTCACCTGAGCAAGATGCTGCAATGGTGTTCCGCTTATAGTCACTAGAGAAACGTTACCTAACGCCGCATATTTGCTATTGAAAATCACCATTTGCGATTTCTTGACGTTGCAACGTAAGCCCATGCGTCTCCGCATAGGATTCACATACAGCAAGCAATTTCCGGAGTGCACTGATTGATGGGCTCAGCAGCACCATATCGTCTGCATCTAGCTCAGATTATTAACCATGACACCATCTATTGAACAGCCGACATTGGTTCTGCCGTTTCCGATAGGCCTGTATTGTAATTGTTTTTGTCGGAGACATCACCGATTTTACTTTTAATTACGGGTACTACCGCACTTTCTACTAAATCTACTGGAAGGTAGGTATGATGGACGCAAAATATAAAAAGCATCGCAAGTATGCGGTGTAAGAGGTCCAGCGTACAACAAGTGCTCAACACCTAATTCGTGATGCCGATATGTAATCGTAACGATTATCGTATAAATATTCAATAAACTCTTCAAAACACATTATGAAAATCGGATAAAATACGCGTGTTTTGGTTGAAAGTTCCTTTTTGACAACCTCAAGGAAGCCTCAAGGTAGATGCCGACGTACCTTATATTTGACAGTTGGTTCCTCCACTCGGACTCACCTCCACTGAGGAAACTCTTTTAGGTGACGAGTAAAATTACAACTATGATATCAAACCACCTAAGTGAGGTTGAGTCGAGTGGAGGAAATCATGAGGTTGCGACTTTGAATATGGGTGTCAAGGTAGATGCCGACGTACCTTATATTTGACAGTTGGTTCCTCCACTCGAACTCACCTCCGCTGAGGAAACTATTGTAGGTAACGAGTAAAATTACAACTATGAATATCAAACCACCTAAGTGAGGTTGAGTCGAGTGGAGGAAATCATGAGGTTGCGACTTTGAATATGGGTGATAGACTATAACACATTGTCAAGTCAAACACGTAAACGCGTTCCGTTTAAGATATTTTTTTTGTGTGAAATATAAAAAAAAAAACTATCCTAAGCATCAAAATATGAAAAAACAATATTATTAAATGGAACAAATACCAAAAAAGACAGTTTCGTATGAATAAAATGTTCCTAATAAGAGAATTTGTCGTCCAAACCACATGTCTACTTAAGTAGTATTTATGGTGAGGAACGTCCATTATTATATTTATCTTTCTCCATGGTCCATTATGGCGGAAGTTGAAAAATGGTACTTTGGATTCATCTTGCATTACTTATATTTTGAAATAAAAACTGACAAGTTCAGAGAGGTTCAAAACTACGTATTAATTCATTTTTCAATTTTTATTGTACAATATATTTACTATGTATGTGAACATGGAATGTACTTTTTTGTCCATGTCCTTCCCTTTAGTGAGTGATTGCTTCAGAATTTTACCAGGACAGCTTTGTGTACACTTTCAAGAAAAAGTTTTGAAACACAGTATAGTTAGTGTCTTAAATAAAAATCTGTTCTCATGATTTAAAAAACTAAGAACTTTGGCCTTATGGTTCCTAAAAAGAGGATTCTTAGAAATACGGTCATACTTAACCAAAAAATTAATCAAACCTGCTTTGTACGCACCAAGCCTCGTTGAGTCCGAAGAAAATGCTGTAATCCATCCATAATCCGAGTAATTTGGAACAAAATGACTGCTGATCAACAGTGCTTGGGTAAATTGGAGTGTTTGGCAGGAGTTGATTTGAATTCCAATCTATGGGATAGAAGATTCAGTTTTAACTAAAGTTTGATATGTTCGCGTTTCTTGGACGCTCGTTCCGTTGTCGTGCCTTTGTTAGTAGTTTTGATCAAGTTGATACGCACAGTGCTACGAGGATATTTTACCACTTGAATGACATTGGCAGAGGAGCGATGTTGGTAAACAATTATTATGAAATTATCATGGAATTAGTATGTACTAGAGTGCGTGCAAAATCAGTCTGCGCGCGGCCGAAATCGGAAATAATCGTTTGCCGCCATCTCGATGTTTAAATCGATGTCGATAGAGTGTGCTGTATTCCGTGTTTTCCAAACTAAATAATAGCTATCATTATGCCGAAAGTGATTAAAAGTGAAAGGAGATGTTTAAAAATGCGCCAGGTCTATGTACAATACCTCAAAAAAAAAAGAGAAAAATCCGTAGGATTCGGGAAAAATACAGAAAATTTATTTAAATTTATACTGTTGTGGTAGTTAATTGATATTTAGCAATTATTTTTATCGACTTTCAACATGGTTTCACTTCTATTTAGTTACTCTGTGCTTAAAAACAATGACAGTAAACCATAGATCGACCATTGATCATAGAAAGAGAACTGTCAGCTGTCAAAACAGTGTCAATAAACATGTCTAACGTCCTTACGTCATTAATCAATCAAAATGACAGCTTACCGCCATGACGGGTTTTGTTCTTTGTTGTAATTTCAAGTGTAATTTCTTGTGATTTACCAGCAAACAAAGCCATTTTAAAGTAATTGACAGTTGAGAACTGTTTTAAATGTATTTCCCTATTTTTAAGTATAGTGTACAAGAACCTGGCCCAGGCTCCATACATTTAGGAACATCTCCTTTACTTACTAGTACTATTTAGTTATTTTACGAGTATAAGCGAAATTGAATAAAAACAAAAATTCCGATTTTGGCCGGAATTCAAAAGATCCTTGTGCCAGCACTAGCTACAGCTGTAATGAGGCAATAAGTAGCTTTGTAAATGGTAGTCTTGTCCGCACCAGAGTGTATGTTTCGGTGTGTTTGTTTACATTTATATTATGTTACATAACATAACATCACGCCTGTAATCCCCTAAGGGTTAGGCAGAGGTGTACCTGTTGCACAACCACATTTAGCCAGTTGTGTTTAAGTCCTATGCTATAGGGGGCGACCCTATTGCCTTCAACTGGACACAAATCCAGACTCCGCGTTGCTACTGAAAAATTCTTGACAGAAAAACTATACTATTAGTTTTGGGTATAGTTTTTCTGTCACGAATTTCTCAGTACGAGTAGCAGCGCGGAGTCTGGATTTCACTTTGCCCGACTTGGGAATCGAACCCAAAACCTCATACTCAGGAGTAACGCTTGCGACCACTAGACCAACGAGGCAGTTTTCAAATTTTATAAGACTTATTACTGAGACAAATGTGTATTTATGCAGACAGTCTTTAATTTATTCGCTATCACTTTATTTGGTTGTGGCGATTGAATAGTTTTAATTGCAGAGGTTTGTAGCGTCAACTACATCGTTACATGCGATGCTACGCAATACACTGACGTCACGTAAAATCCTGCATTATGCAAGTAGAGTTAACCGCGCAACTAGCTTACCTATATACAACGTCCTGACATCAAACCTCGGGCAGTTGCTCACCAGACACGATATCCGTCTGGTCGGAGGATCCTCCCTTTTCTATAAATGATGAGTGAACTTAACAGCCTGTTCCTCATACCTCTATAGGTTATTGAGAGGTACAGGGTCGATTGCGGACTTTATAATGGCATTTACGCATTATTTATTATTATCAGTCATTTGTGTTCCACTGCAGGGCAGAGGCCACCTTTCCCTCCTTCCACTTATCCCTATCTACTGCTGTTTGTTTCCAATCCTTATGAAAAAAGTCAAGTTTGTCCCGCCATCTCCTCCTGGGCCTGCCGCATTGCCGTTTGCTCCTGTTTGGGACCGCACTGTGTTTTTATTTACGCGTTTATCTACGTTAATTAAAAGCAGCATGATTTTATTTATTGCCTGTTACCAAGTGAAAATCCGACATTTTTCTTCATAGGGTATTTGTTTTACACAAAAAGTGTATTCGTTCATTATATGGGCTTAAACCTGATAAATCTTGCAGGCCCATATTTAAAGAACTTGGTTTATTGCCGCTATCCTGTCTATATATCTATGAAGTATGCATGTTTGTTAAGAAGCATATAAACTTATTTAAAAAGGCACAGGATGTATATCCTCGAAACCGGCGTGATCCTCACAGGCTTATATTAAATGACTAACCAAGACTGGCTAAATATAGTAAAAACTGTTTAGCCATGTGTGTTCGGATATATAATAAAATTCCATGTGATTTAAAAACTTTAGATCTTAGACTGTTGAATTTTTTTTTACATAAATGGTTAAACTCTATAATTTTTACACCGTAAAAGAATTTAGTGACGGGAAACATGTCATGCTCTATAATTTATTTTTAAAACAACTTTATATACCAGGTTATATGCAAATAAATATTATTTCTATTTAATTTTTTTTCTTGTGTGTATTTCGGTTGTCCCTTCATTCAGCTTTGATAACAGCTGTTTAGGAACGGAGAATATTCAATTAATACGTTCTTTTGTTCACTAGGTAGTGGGTCATTGTTATTGGTAATTTCATATTTACCATACAGATTGTTTTCTGAAATAGATCTCTAGTAAATCTATAAAATCTAAAAACAAGATGGTGGGTTTGGTTTCTATTTTGGCCACGAGTCACACAGCTGTAAATAGGCTATAGCATTCTCAGGCCGGCCGGCTGTCGCTGAAAACCAGCGCTGGGGCTCTGTCTTGTATAGGTTCGTAGCATTATGCTGAGCGATTGCAGTTTTCCGTGGATGTGACGCATATTTTTTCCCCCACTCATTCCTTTTGTATTTGTTTGTTTTTCTTTGCGTCTTGTTTACCGCAAATAAAAGTATTATCTTTCTTTCTTTTCTGATTGGTTAAAGTCTTGTCCGTACTATAAGAACTTGTAATTTAGTTAAATGTGTCTTTATGCATGCAACTTTATTCGTGGGCAAAGACGGTTGGTTATTGAAAATTGGATTTGCAGATGTTATTGAGAGGTACAGTTTTGATAGTGATAGTGAACATTTGGGCAAAAGTAAGAAGGGTGTTTTTGAAAAACAACCAATGTCACATTTTCTCAATCAAACGTTTTTTTGCTCTATGGATTCTCCGTATTCTGTTTTATAATCTGCGTAGTTCCTACTGAGCAAAAACAGCCGATGTCCGCTCAAAACGTTGCTTCAAAATTATTAAGTTTCTGTAAAAACAAACTAAAAATACATTAACATAAAAAAAATGTTTAACACATAACATCACGCCTGTATTCCCCGAAGGGTTAGGCAGAGGTGTATATAGATAACTACAACACATTTCGCCAGTTATGTTTAAGTCCTATTGCCATCAACCGGGCACAAAACCAAACTCCGGGCTGCTACCGAGAAATTCCAGATGGAAAAATCCAATAACACTTTGCCCTACCCGGGAATCGAACCCAGGACCTCATGCTCAGCAGGAGCGCTTGCGACCACTAGACCAACGAGGTAGACAAATGCGAAATGTTTAATTGAATTAAAAATTAATAAATATAATACATTTTAATGTATTTTTGGGTACGTATATGAAATAAAATAATATTAGTTATTATTATTCCAGCATTTCCATTATTTAAGTTTTTTAAGAATCCTCTAAAGTTTTATCAATTTAATATTGGTCGTTTTTCCAAAACCCCCTTCAATTGTAAACCAATGATTCATATAGAGTTCCGGCTGACAAAGGCGTGTCGTAAAGCTTTTGTTACACCTGCACATCAATCAGTCTGCCTGCCTTTTCCCAACTAAGATAAGGTCGGCTTCTGGTCTAACCGAATGCAGCTGAGTACCAGTATTTTACATGGAGCGACTGCCTATCTGACTTCCACAACCCAATAACTGGGTAATACGATACCCCTTGGAAAGACTGGTTGTCAGACTTTCAGGCATCTGACGACTGTCACGACTGTCAAAGATCCATGAATGACAGCCGGGACCAACGGCTTAACGTGCTTTCCGAGGCACGGAGGGGTCTTGGTACGTGGTTCACCCACAAATCCAGGGCTTTACACCTGCATATCAAGAATTAAAAAAAAAGGGCAATTTACATTCAAATAATTCAATCTTTTGTTGACTAGTCGTGGTGCATTGTTATTGGTAATTTGCTATTTACCATACAGATCGTTCTCTCACAGTACCTCGGTAAAATAGATTTACTAGAGATCTATCAATTAAAACCAATCTGCATGTGAAAGCCAACTGCCTAATAAGAGCTCCATATATTGCTTACCAGATTTTGCTTGCGGCTAGGCCCTTGTGGAGTTCGGAACTAGCGTTCGGATAAAAACTATCCTGTATCTTAACCTACCCAGCCGGACAATTGCGTAACAGATTAACAGTAGGAATATCTTTCATTTTGCCAGTTCAACAACATTCATTGCGTTGTTTACGTTGTTGAGCAGACAAATTTTTCGAACATAAGAAGCAATGGATTAGCAATAGGCTTCAAAATTATTCAGATTGTGATAGATAGTGTGTTACTCAATTAGGGTGCCGGTCATGCAGAATCCGTGTGCCAAATTTCATTTAAATCTGTTTCGCCCTTAAGGCATGAAAGGTAACAGACAGAATTACTTAGGGATTAAAAAAGAATGTATTATTTTGGTGTGAACTATCACACTGTCTCAGTAGTTAGTCAGAAGTTCGCTTGCTAAGCACAGGGTCCTGAGTTTGATCCCTTGGCCTGGAAATAATGTTGGGGTATTCTAATACGAAAGGGTGCCCGATAGTTTGCCCCCTTTTACATGGGAGTAGTAATAGACATAACTTACGAAATGTGGATGTACTACACCTTTGCTTCCCCCCTTAGGGAACCAACTATGTTTACTATGTATATGACACCTTGTAATAAGTTTCGAAGTTTGGAATGAAATAACTCTGTAGCCTCAAAGGCTTCTTTCAAAAAGTATTTCACTTCAACCAAAGAGTCGTTGCATAAAAACGAGACAATTATTCAAAAATCGAAACTGACACGAATATCGGTACACAAAAGATTTGAAACCATCCCTAGAGATTTTCTCTCAAATACCGCGAACGGTTCTCGATTTAAAATCGAGAAAGCTCAATCATGATCATGCAGCGATGACGTAGCAGCAATCGCTTAAATTGAAAAAGCGATGTAGCGCTATATGTTCACGAATATGGAATACCTTTGAGTTTGACGTGATTCGTGAACCGTTTTTAAAATAACTTCGAACAGGGCTTGGAGTTGGAAATGGTGTAGTGTAATGTTTGATAATTTAATTATGTCTTATTTTTTTGATCTGGGTTTTATGCATAACGCTGGAAAATAGACAGCCAGTAAAATTGGTTAACGTCTGTGGACAACTGTAAAACTAGGGAACCATCGGTTTCTGAAAGTGTTGTGACTTGCGGGTTGTGATTGGTTGACCGCACACAAAATTAAGTACTTGAAATTGAATAAATAGGCTTTCAGAATGTAGGGGGTTGTCATAATCGATGAGTTAGAGGAACCTAAAAACCAGGAGCCTTCTTAAACAAAACCGACTGGTGACAAGCAACAAGCAACAATCCGACAATTTAAAAGTTATTGTCAGTTTATACGAAACTAGTTTCTGCCCGCGATTTCGTCTGAGTGAAATGTCTTGTTTTACCATCAAATTATAACTTATAGACTTGGCAATAGTTCGGAAGATTAGTCCCTATATACAAACTTTTATAGGAGATGTTCCAAAATGTAAGGAGCCTGGGCCAGGTCCTTGTACACTATACTTAAAAATAGGGAAACACATTTAAAACAGTTCTTAACTGTCTAGTTACTTTGAAATGGTATTGTTTGCTGGTACACTACAAGAAATTATACATGAAATTGCAAACACACTACTAAAACCCGTCATGGCCGTGAGCTGTCATTTTGATTGATTAATGACGTTTGACATGTTTATTGACATTGCTAAGCTCCGCAGCATACGCTGTTAGAAAAAATCGTAATTTAACCGACACAGAGACAGCCCGTTTAGTGTACTTTAGCTATTTTCATAGTGTTATGTCTTACGGTATTCTGTTATGGGGAAATGCCGCCGACATTCAGACTATTTTTATTTTGCAGAAAAGAGCTGTTCGATCAATTTATAAATTAAGTCCGAGACAATCTCTCAGAGAGAAATTTAAGGAGATTAATGTAATGACTGTGCCTTCTCAATATATTTATGAATCTCTTTTATATGCACATAAAAATATAAAATTGTTTAAAAAATACAGTGATATCCATAATATAAATACTAGGAATAAACACAAATTTGTTGTACCTACAACAAGGCTCAAAAAAATAGGCGGCTCGTTCAGGTGTCAATGTATTCGCTTTTATAATAAACTTCCAAGCCACGTTCAAGATCTAAGCCTTAATAAATTCAAATCATTAATTAAACGTAAGTTGTGCCAGAATGCTTTTTATACCGTTAAGGATTATATTGAGGACAAAAAGGCTTGGGATTGAGTTGCTCCAATTTTTGCATACTGAATGTTATATTTTTTTGATTATTTTATATTTTTGCTAAATTTTTTAGTTTTTTATTTTACATAAATTTTGACATTTTGATAATTATTATATATACAATTTCATGACAATTTACTATGAATATTTATTGTGAATGTGAGGACTATGTAGGTAACTTTTATTTTTTATTTTTATTTTTCACTTTCTCAGATAGTTTCAATGATAATCTGGCAGTTTGAGTGCTTTATGCGGCCTACCCAAATGTCCTTTCTTTGGTATGGTTCGTCGAGTGGTTGAGCTCCTTAAGTTCTGAGTTGAGCTCCACGATTAGTGACAAATGGGTGCACTGACTGGACAGGTCCACTCATTCTGTGTGGTTTTTCCTCAAAAGACCATTTCAGACATAAATCTACATGGTCTTCACATGATCTGACCAAGATTATGTCTGGACTTTAAAAGAGACTGTGACCTCTGAGTTTGTTTCGGCCTTTCTTCTCAGAGTAGTCAGATAGGAAACGCCGACCTCATCTAGTTTTAAAAATATGATTGACATGTAAAAGTGTTTGTATAAACCTACTTACAGAAATAAAATCATTTATCATTTATCATTTATTTTTGTGACAGCCGACAGTTCTCTTTCTATGAACAATGTTCGATCTAAAAGTTTTTAAGCACAGAGTAATTAAATCGGTGACACGCCATGTTGAAAGTCTTTTTTTTTTTGATAATTATCAATTAAATACCGTAACAGTATACATTTAAATGAATTATCTGTATTTTCCCGAATTCCTATGATCTTTATCTTTATTTTGAGGTGGTGTACATAGATCTGGCCCATTTAGAAAAATCTCCTTTTACCTCTTTATAATAATAGTATAAAAGTCTAATTACGCCTCTGAAGACAGCAATGCTACTAGATAGGCCTCAGATATCGGTACTACAGTTACTCACACGTATTTGACAGAATGTTACCATAATACTACACATACATAGCAGAATACAAGCGTATCTAAATGTTTGTATGTAGTAGCAAATGATTGCCAACAAACTTGGTTCATATATTTTCAGCGATTCTAGTTTGTCCCGTTTATTATTTGATAAGAAAACATCTGCTACGCCGCACAGTGGGCCCATACTGAAAATTAGTGGACATAGGCAACAAAGTTCCAATATCGATGCGATTTTTTTTTATATGATGCGTTATGATATTCCTGACAACTTTTTTCTTATAAAATTTCTTCTAAAGTTGACAGTTCGTCTTGAAAAAAATTAATTAGATTTTTTTGTATGGAGCGAATCACGTTTAATTTTTTTTCTTCAATTGTTTTAATATGTTGGGTGTGTGGCGTGAGTATATGATAGCTAGGGTTATTCTCTATCCACGAAAAAAAAATCAACGCCGGCCATCTGCAGCATCGCGAGTAATCATTCGGTAAAAAAAATATATTTTGTATGAATTTTTTTTCCGTTTAAAATAAATTAAAGTATATTTTTTGTGTCATTAGGTTGATTGACCTTCTCTTTATTAAATATAGAGTTTTAATAGTGCATAGGTACTTATAACTAATTATTCTGGTAGAAATTTAGTTATTATTGCTATGTTATCGGTAGCACCTGCATTGTGATTGATGACTCATTTGTTTGTGCGCTCGGCTAAGCGCATAAAAAACGAGTCACCGAAAAATGCTTGTCTCTGATTGGCTTTGTTATTTTTTTAACTGCACGTTATCTATTGTTGAATAAATATCGTAATAAGTTTCAGGTTATACTAATTTTTTTAATGATAGGTGAAATAATTTAAATTTGTACGGGCAAGTCATTGATAATTATCTACATAATCAAGCGTACGTATATTATAGTATAAGTTATCGTACGTATGATCAATATGAAACTATGAAGTAATTGTAGCCCTGAAAAGGGCTGTTTGTCATATTCCTAGCCCTGATGGGCTTTTGTGGGAATAATCTAGAGCCGGATCATATTATTTCTTGTTCCAGAAGTGCCAGTGGGTCCGGCCAATTTTCGGACTCTGCTATGAGGCATTCTTCTTCCTCCATAATCTCACTGTCACAGGGAGGCTCAGTAGTCTGTAACAACTGAATTGCTTCAGGCAACAACTCATTATGAACCTGTTTCATTATTTTAGGTCTTATGTAGGATATGTGGAGATCAGAGCTTATTAGAAGTCCATGGAGGATGTCTTCGTATGTTGCTATTCTCCCTGTTTTCCGAGTGTGCCTCTCCCTGACGTTTCTGAAGTCCTTATTACGGGCTTCCGAAGCTTCTTCAGTTAAGATACCTAAAACGAATAAGTGAATACATTTTAATTTCAAAACGCAATCGAGTCAAATAATACATCAAACTATATTTATTTTTTACTTACCGATTGGCAAAACACCAAAGTGGTTACAGATGTCTGCCCCGTGCATTAGAAGTTATATGTACACTAACTGGCATGTAGTACCACGATTAGTGTTGCACGTACACATCAGCTGTTTCTCCACAGTATTTTCTAAATTTTTCACAGTCAATGTATTTGCCTGACGATATGGCTTGTAGAATAACGGAAAATCTGAAAATCAGGTTTTCGTCAATTTCCGTTATTCTGGATGATCTTTTGTAATCTTGGAAAAAGCGCCTCGCAGTATTCCCGTCATTTGTAGTTTCAAAACCCTAAAATGGGAAAACAATACTGTAATATACAATACATAGAGATATAATACACAAACAAAATAAAAAGAGAGAAAATTAAATACATACCTGTTTGACTATAACTTAAACTCAAACTCAAACTCAAAGCATTTATTTCAAATAAACCAATTACAGGCACTTTTGAATTGTCAAAGGGTCAGTCAGTCAGAAAAATGAAGCTAGTTGCCCAAAGCCTAGTAGGTACCTATGGAGAAGACGGGCAAGAAACTCCATGGACACTCTTTTAAATCAACATATAGTTACAAAAAACAAATTGTTTACATCATTCATGTTCAAATTAAAAATGTGAGAACGATGTAGAAAGACGTGCACGTTTAAAGTATCCGTAATAAAAAAGATAAAAAAAACAATTCCAAAATTTAAATTAAAATAAGCCGTGGCAGCCAAGAGTTGACCAGTCCCTACTGACGGCGCCCGTTCACGAACATGACGTATGGATCACCACCATTCAGCTCAACCATTTTGAAGGGAACTTAATGATCCAACACACACGCCACCACCAGCGAGACATTTGAGTGAGCATGACATACTCTCAGCCGCCAGGGCACATTCAAGTCAATGAAAGACGAGCCTAGTAAATGGTGGCTTTATAGTAGGTACATAGTGCTCACACATGTGCTATGCAATTATACATTGTTAAGAGATTGAATTTATACAATGCAAAGATGTTGTTGTTTTTACAATCTTCAGCAGCTCCAACAATATTTTCGAATGCTAATCAATTAATCAATTAATTTATGCGCCCCTGTGGAGCAGGACCAGCGTTGAGCCAAGCATCTTTTTCAGCGATGTAATCTCCCAACTTATAATATGCTTGGCTGCATAGTGTGCGTTTTATACAAGATTTAAATTTTGTTTCATTCAGTTGGAGTATGTAGGGAGGTATTTTATTGTAACATTTTAAATAGTACCCCATGAAGGATGAGTCTACTTTAGCCTGTCTGAAACCTGGTTGAACTAATTGGTCCCTATTTCTAGTCTTAAAGTTATGTCTTTCACCTCTTTTACTGAAAAAAAATATTTTTTTTCTTACGTACTTGATGTTTTCATAGATATATTAACAAGGTACCGTCATGATGCTAATATCTTTAAACAGTTCCCTTAGAGAATCGCGCCTGTGGAGGCAATATATTGCTCTGATGGCTCTTTTCTGCAGAATAAAAATAGACTCGATATCTGTAGCCCGTCCCCATAGTAAAATACCGTAAGACATGATACTATGAAAGTAACTGAAATAGACTAGCCTCGCGGTATCTACATTATTAAATTGACGGATTTATATCAATCAGCATTCCAGTTTGCTCACGAAACTCTTGCTGCGTGGTATCCAAAGGTTGTCTGTAAAAGATCGCTTTTAGCGATAAGACCGCCCATTGTGTCACCCTATGTAAAATTTCTACTTTTATATCTGTAATTTTTATGGTGTACATAATAAAGAGTATTCTATTCTATTCTATTCTATTTTTTTTAGCTTGTTTCACAGCCTTATGTTCGCCTCGAGCAGTCCATCGTTGAAAATGATTATAAGATATATGGAGAAGACATTCCATACACCGAATCTTCATATGCAGTGAAGAAATTCCTTGTTTGTAAATTTCTTCACGAAGTGGTTTGGAAGTCAAAGCGTCTAAATTATTCATCTCGCTCGGTTTTGCCAAGAAAATGGGACACGTTGCTTATGATGGTACTTCAGCAATAATATTGGCCACTTTTCCATCAATCATGGTCATATGCAATTCATGTGATAATCATATTTCCACACTGTCTAGATATTCGTTCATCAATTTGTTTTTTCATCTCAGACTTTTCAGACTTTATAAAATCAGCTGTGTCCGAAGTGAAAGTGAACTTCACTGGTCGACAGTACAGAGTTGAGCAAGGTATGGGGTTCTCCCAAAATATATTTTCATTCCCAGATGATGGGCTAGTAGACACAAGCCGAAGAGGGACGATGCTTATCATGACTACTGATGAATCATCGAACTCTGTAGCTGTGTTTGACGTTTTCTGTTTATAATTACTCTGCGACGAAGAACCATCAAGTCCCCATTTCCAGGTTTCAACAGAATTCATATCTAGTAAAATCCTCTGCAGTGTGGTCCAATAGCGCTTGCAATTTAATGTGAACTCCTTTTTCGGTAATCTCCATACTCTCTTGTGGTGGGTAACATCTTTTCTTGGCATTTACAAGCTTTGGATAAGATGGAAAGGCAGCACCGTTTTCTTCTTTCAGAAATTGTCGAAGAGCTAAGTACTTCCATTTCAAGAGCGCAACTGATTTATAAAGAGCTAAACACTTATCTTCAGAGACAGTACTTAAGCTCTGCTTTTTGAATAGTCGCTCTTCTACTTCGGATAGCGCATCTGGATTACTGGAAAGGTATTCGACCACTTTTGCCAGATTCGTTTTGCCGTTGTCTTTGAATTTTGTTATGTACCAGTGCTGCAACTCTTCCTCGGAATTTTCTTCTACTATGGTAGTAGAACGTCTTTTTTTTTTGCTTATTACTTAACTCTTCGAACGGTTTTCTGTGCTCCTTATCTGTAGATGTTCCCGCTTCCGCAGTACATACTGCAAGAGTAGGAACATGGGAATCTATATCCACAGGTTCAGGTAAGGCTGCGTCCGAAAAGCCCATCTCACTTCTCAGGTCAACACTGTAACAAACAGGCCAGTTGATATTTTTTTCCAACCACTTCCGATTACTTACACGATTCATAAAAGTTTTTTGATTTCTACTTGACTCTATCCACTTTTTATTTAGATTTACACAAAAAAATTGACAAAACTCCTTGATTCGGTTCTTGTCTTCTTCAGAAACTTCGGTAGTCAAGACAGAAATGATACTTTCATATAGAAACATGATTTTTCAGATCACTGCCACTTCTTAATTTCACAAAAAGATCTAGGTTGGTACAAAATCCAGCCATAGTTCTAATGTAAATATAAAAATAAAAGTATTTCACTGTGTTCACAAATAAGCGACAAGAGCGAAACTAGGTGGACTCATATGGAGAAATCGCGACGCCCCCGTAAGGGGGCGTGGCGAGCGGTGCCAGGGCGTGATGCCCCCCGGCCGCGGCGTCATGTCTGGGACCCGTAAATATGGGCCCCTCCTTTTGTTGGCTACAATGGCCTCGGCTTATTGGGTACGCGTCGCAACGCGTACCCATGTGTGTGGTTGCTATTTGTTTTCTGTAGGCGCGCCACGACGCTAATGCATAGCGCCGCTTTCTTCACGGCACCTCGGCGGTCAGTCCCCGCCAGGTGAGACCCCTGGTTACCCAGGGGAGGCCCGGCGAGGACGACCAGCGGCAGAGGTGCCGACTCGACGCTCCTACAGAATTAGGTGTTTGACCCCCGCCCGCCCCGCTTCCAGAGCTAGCCGGTTACGGTCCGGGCTAAGGAGTCGTCATGAGTGTGTGAGCGGTATTGTAGTGTGTGTAACACCGCTCAGTGTCTACGCGAGTCGCCGCCCGCGCTGCGCCTACGCGTGTGAGTATAGTCGCATGTATAGACGTGAGTGTCTGTAGTACGCTGGCGTAACGTGCCTATATTAACTTAGAACACGCTACGCAACGGATGCATGTAGGTAATGTAGAGTTCAGTTGAGTCGAGTAAGCCGCGTGTAACCTATGTGCAGCTTACTCGGGAGTCCAGTCCGGTGGATGGGGTCAGTTGTCCGCTAACAGGTCGCGGGCTAGGTGGACTTAATGAATGTCTTTGTATTTATAGTTAGTGTTAATTACTCAAGTAGTGGACATAACAGTAAGTGAAAATTATTCAGCCAATCAGAGACGAGCATTTTTCGATGACTCATTAGTTATGCGCTTAACCGAGCGCACAAACAAATGAGTCATCAATCACAATGCAGGTACTACCGATAACATGCAATAATAACTAAATCTCTACCAGAATGACTGGTTATAAGTACCTATGCGCTATCAAAACTATATATTTAACTAAAAAGAAGGTCAAAACAGCCAAATGAGACAAAAAAAATACTTTGAATTTATTTTAAACGGAAAAAAAAATCATACAATTTTTTTTTTTTACCGTATGATTACTCGCAATGCCGCAGATGGCCAGCGCTGATTTTTTTTTCGTGGATAAAGTATGACCCTAGATATCATATACTCACGCCACACACCCAACATATTAGCACAATTGAAGAAAAAAAATTAAACGTGATTCGCTCCATACAAAAAAAACGAATTAATTTTTTTCAAGACAAACTATCAACTTTAGAAGAAATTTTATAAGAAAAAAAGTTGTCAGGAATATCATAACGCATCATATAAAAAAAAAACACATCGATATTGGAACTTTGTTGCCTATGTCCACTAATTTTCAGTATAGGCCCACTGTGCGGCGTCCAGACATTTTGCCTGAAAAATGGTGTTTTAAAGAGTTTGCCAATTTGTCATTTTGTTCTTACAATATTTCTGGTAATACATCACGTTAAGTGATAAGTTAATGGGTGTGTATGTAGCAGCACTGCAGGGCCCGCGTGGTGAATTAGGGCCCACTATCTCTCACAGAGGAGGCCCGTGTCCCAACAGTGGGAACATTAAAGGCTCTAAGCATTAAGGTATTAAGTGTGACGGAGGAGACGCTCCTATGGAAATACCGTCATGGAAGTACTACCCTAGTGGATCAGTTCTTCATAATAATCATAGGGGAAGGGAAGGAAGAATGTTTCACAACCGGCCAGCCAGTCGGGAGTGTCAGTCTGACAACAAATCTTACCAATAGGTATCATATTGCCCAGTAACTGGGTTGTGGAGGTCAATTAGACAGTCGCTTCATGAAAATACTGGTATACAGCTGCATTAGATTAGACTACAAGCTGACCTCAACATAGTTGGGGAGAGGCAGGTAGATGATGATGGTGATGATGATCATGATCGTCATGTGATGGTGGTCATTTTTGCCGCCAGTTAGCATTCCGTTTTGGAGGGTATACCTCTTGTTTCTTCGACTAGCGGGGTAATTGGGTAACATACTATCAGTAGCACACACAACACACACACTTTCACATAACATACCTACACTTAATATTGTAAAAAATAAATAAAAGAGTAACGGTGGAGTTTCTTGCCCATTCTTCTCCATACGAAACTACCTTTTGGAAGGGGCAACTAGAATCAATTAAATTTTTTTGTAAATTTTGACGTTCAAAAGTGCCTTTTATGTGCCTATTTGAAATAAACGATTTGACTTTGACTTTGAATGGTTTTGATTTTGACAGTTCAACAACATTAATTGCGTTATTTACGTTGTTGAGCAGTCACATTTGTCGAACATATGAAGCACAGGATTGAAATGAAATGAATGGATGGATTGGATTGTTTTTTTTTCCTTCTAAATAATTCAGATTGTGATTAAAAGTAAGTTACGCAAATAGGGTGCTAAGGTATAACTCATACCTCCGGTCTCGTAAAAGAACTGGTTATGTAGCAAATGGATCTTTAACTCTAAGGGCGAAATCCACCAAACTTTTATACCTAGAATAAGTCTTATCTTGAGAAAAGATTTTGAATTTTCGACAGTTTGTCCATACAAGAACTGTCAAACGGATCAAATCAAATCAAAATATTTTATTTCACAAAAACCTACATGGGCACTTATGAAACGTCAGAAGCTAGGTGCACGGTTCCAATTGGTCGTTTTCTATGGAGAAGAGTCGGCAAGAAACTCCACGGTTACTCTTTTAAAAATAATTGGCTTTTACAATGCTTTTAAATTACAGTGTTAATAGATATAGGAGGACACTGTAGGCCTCTCAACAAGTACCTACCAGGTACTAAACAAAATAGAAAATGATCTACAAATCTACAGTCCACAAGTTAGGCCTACAACGTTCTCACATTTACAAAATATAAAATAATCTATATTATTTATTAATTTATTATTTATTTTTTAACTATGGTTGACTTACAACTAACACAAACAGAATAAAAATAGTATGTGAGACTGACAGCCAATTAAAAGTCATCACTTCTAAAAACAGATGGGAAATAAAGAGTGTGAACAACCATACAAAAGAAAAATAAAATAAAATAAATAAAACCCCATTTAAACCAAATGATATGATTGTCATTACAACTGTAACAAATCTGAACTAATATGCTGTCTACAAAAGCCATTAGTAAAATTTTGAAATTCGAATTGTAGGTACCTTATATAATGTCAAATAATGAGTGCATTATGTCAAAGAAGTGTGTAAAAAATAAAAATAAACATCGTAATTTGGAAGCAGTTATAAGACATTTAAATAGTGATGCCGCTAATGAGGTACCAGGGAATTTTATTCCGCGGATTAAAGATAAACTAACTGACTTAGAAAAATCTGCCCTAAAGATATCACACCAGTAAATAGGTTGAGTGATTGTTACAGATGTCCAAATGTCCAAAGTCGGTGATAATCACTTTCTATCAGTTGGGAGCCAAAATGTTTTTTATTTAGAAAGTTGTTTTTTGTTCGTGAAAAAAAATAAGACCTAGATTGTAGAACTGACAAAGAGAGACATACAATAAAAGAGTGACAGATTAAATACACTCTTTGCATAAATAAATATATTCTCGTATCGCTAATTAACTTTATTCATTAATTTAAAACGCGCTAATGTTCTATTTAAATTGTAAATAAATGTAAACATTGAGGCACCTAATTATGCGCATAATTAAACCCTTTGATGTTCAATATTATTTCAATAACAAATTCAACATAGTTTTTTTACTAGAAAATAAATAAATAACGGGTTTATAAATATTTAAAGGTTTACGTTACGGTTTAGACTCGTTAATGGCCTAGTGTTGGCACGAGTAGGTACAATCAAGTTTTATTGTTTATCAAATTTACTCCCTACGCCATTTTGCCGTGTTAAAGCCGTTTCATACAACTGTGAAATAATGACAGGTGTGATTTGATTTAATGAACAGTTCAATCAAAGTTAAGTTGGTAAATAATTTGCATAGCAATTAATTTCCCTAACTTGATATGATCTGTGACATGTAATACAGGTTTTTATATAAACCTACCTCAGGCACCAGTCTCTCACAAAGTTAGCACTTTTCTCGTGCACTACTATCAAAGTTTAGCATTAATTTCATAACGTAAGAGAATAAACGATTTATATTATATTATTAAAAAGCTCACCAATCAACGCAGTATCTCGCGGGCCACTGCTGGACATGGGCATCTTCATAGTGGAACCAAAGGAACAAGCAATAAAAAAAAATGCCTTTATTTATAAACGTAAACGATGATTAAACGTCAAAAAAATTATAGTTAAGCATACGTTTATAATGACTTAACTAGCTTATATTATATATTTCCTAAATTTACTTTGAATTGTTCTTGTACATAGTTTAGTTTTCTATTTATCCATGTTGGAATATACCTTTTTTTATTTTGTACACCCTAGAAATACATACATCAAAAGTGCCAACGCCCGTTTTTGCTAGTTACCTACTAAAAATCGGGTTTTTTAATTATAATAATATTTTTTTGTAACTCCTATTGATAAGTTTTAGTTATCGTCATTTGAAAAGGGAATAGTTTTTGAATTTCGGTCAAAAGTTGAAAATCTTCTGTCAAGTCGTATTTCTATAAAATCCTGCAACGGGTTTGAGGCCAAATCAGTAAAATTTCTGCCATATTTCTGAGTGGAATCAATACAAAACAACGTTAATAATAAAGTTATTTTCATTTGGGCTGAGAAGAACAGAAATCAGAGCCTGAAATATTGGAAGCTGGTTTTGGGCAACGTGCTGTGGCAATCGCTCTAGGTACTACGCAGAGTGTTATAAGTCGACTTTGGACACGTTACCGCATCACTAGCAGCGTGGCAGAGCAACATGGAGGACGAGCTCACATCACCACACGCAGACAAGATAGTTACATACAAATTACTGCTCGGCAGAATCGTACAATGACCGCGATGGTGCCGGTTACGAGGCTCACAGCTTTTCAGGGATGTTAATAAGCGATCAAATCATAAGAAATCACTTGCATGAAGTCAATTTATGTTCCCGAAGGCCGCTACGTGTACCACCTATTGAGCCCCACAATCGCAGAGCCCGTTTGCAATGGGCTCGTGAACACAGAAATTGGGCAGAAGAAGAGTGGCGTTTTGTGTGTTTTTTCGACGAATCTCGCTTTGGTATGAGGCCAGATACTAGACGTATACGGTATTGGAGGGCCCCTGGCCGCCTAAAACGTTTAAAATCATGCCAGGAAGTTTATGCATACATTGGTGGAATAATCGTGATATGGGCGGATATTTGGATCGGCGGAAGAACACGATTGTATCAGATGTCATTCTTTTGCGGACCTTTATTGCGGGTGCTTTATTTCTGCTTATGCATGATAATGCACGTCCACACACTGCCAGAGTCGTTGCAAACACACTTGCCGCAGCTAATATCAACGTCTTACTATGGCCTGCTCGTGCTTAATCGCCAGCTTCGAATCCCATTGAGTAGGCATGGCCTGCCAGGGTCGCGGATTGTTCGAAAGAGTTACCGTGGCCCTGGCGCACAGGCAACTGAAGGAACACGGGTGGGTTTTAGTCAGTAAGAGTCTGACACGCCCTTCCGCTCCGCCCAGAGCGGGAGAGGTCATTTGATGATTTCCCACCCAAAAAAAAAAAAGGCATGGGTTATGCTTCAAAGAAAACCTCTGCCAAATATGGATGCGTTATACTCACCAGAAAATCGTTTTCGCCTGTTACAATGGACGTGTGCGGCTATTCTGCAATGTGGTATGGATGAACTGTCTAATATTTCATATATGCAAAAGTTTACCTGACACTTCCCTAGATGGCGTTGGGACCGAAATAGATCTCGCTATGGTTTAGTTACCGAGCAAACCATATAATTATAGTTTTGGATTATAATTTTTGTGAGCGATTCCTTGTGAATTAAAATTTCCTATTTGAAACAGTTTGTGCGTTTCATTGGTTGTTCTCGCCTTCGGACCTTGAAAACCTGTTCATGGTCCTTCGAAGTCAGATTGGCGTGAAGGTGTTTTGTGGTTAGTCATCGGTGGTGGTGGTGATTATCACCCCGCAACGTCAGTACTCGACAGTGGATTGCTGTCCAGAGCATCCCTACAGCGAGGCGTCAGCGGTGACGTCATCGAAGCAGAGGATCCGGCTGAGTGCCGGAGGAGCGACGTTGCGTGGAGGAGCCAGGCAGAGGAGTTCGTGGAGTGGCCGCCAGAGGGCGCCATAAGTGTGGCGTGAGACGTCGAGTATCAGTGTCAGTGAGTGTAAAGTGGAGAAATCGTGAGTACATTTTCGACCTTATTAATAAGAAGAATTTAACTTCAACAATTCAAGAAAGTGCATTGAAATTTGAACCTTAAATTCACTAGATAACTAACTTAGTCGTTGGTAATATTAGTTTGGACTTGTAATTATTTTAAGCAAAGTGTGGTTCAGACGGGGAACCTATGCCCGATTTTACTCAGAAATACAAGTTTAAAAACACTTGTAAAATTTTAAACGTTACCTGGGACTTAGAAAAATATTGAAGTGCTTCAAAGAAACTTATAATTTATGTGGTGTTATTGAATGTGTTTATTGGACAATAAGTTTATTTATAGTGTTATATGTATCTAAATCTAGTTTCGAAAAGTTTGTGCATTTTATATTGGGACATAACCTACTTGTGTTTTTTTAAATTAAGAACGGAGCCGCTTAACGATATTCAGGAAGACATTAAAGCTAAAATGCTCAAGTCAAAATCTAACTTTAAAATAAAATCCTGAAGAGCGTCTAACTGTTTGTTATATAGAAACTAGGATTGAAAACTTAGAACAACAATGGCAATTATTCTCCAAAACACATGTAAAAATAATTAGCGAGGTAAAAAAGTCGGATTTAATTAGTTCAAATTATAATAAGAATGGCTTATATGATGAGGTCGAAGAGTTTTATATACAGTTTAAAAGCGAGCTGAAAGAAATATTAAAAAAATATGAACATGTCTAGTGAAACGTGTAATGTAACTCCAGGAGCTAGCTGTAGTACAGGATTTAAAAACTTTAAGTTACCTGAGGTTAAGATTCCTGTGTTCTCTGGAAATTATGGTGAGTGGCAGACGTTTAGGGATTTATTTGGAGGGTTAATACACAATAATAAAATTCTAGACGATGCGCAAAAAAAAAATACCTTAAAGGATACTTAACCGGAGATGCAGAGCACCTATTAAGAAACATTAATGTAACATCGGATAATTATACGGCTAGTTAGGCAAAATTAGAGACAATGTACAACAATAAAAGATTTTTAGCAAATGGAATTCTAAAACGTTTGTTTAATCAAAGGGGTTTAATAGTAGAATCAGCCACTGAAATAAAAAGATTACTTAGCACCACATCTGATTGTTTAGGCTCAATAAAAAAATTAGGGATAGATGTTACTTCTTGGGACATCTTAATAATACACATTGTTAGTGCCAAATTGGATAAGGACACCAGAGGGCCTAGACAAAGTAACATTCGATTAGCGATGACGCTAGTAGAAAAGTTAAAATGTATGGGGTTGACATAAGCTATCGAAATGTCACGTGATTGTAGGTCAACGAATAAAAAATTGCTAGACAATGTTAACAACATTCGATTATGAAATGAATCCACAGCGTCGAAAGATTAGGTACTTCCACAGAGATGCATACCCAAGGGACACTTTTTGACGAGCGTTATCACTAGTTTTTGGAATCATTAGCGAAAGCGATAGCGATTGTAGAAATAGAATCGCTCCGAAGCGAATGCCATTTGTCTAGGCCCTCTGGAAAGCCTGGGAATTAAAAGTAGCTTCGGATGCAACTAATGAGTTGCCTACTTTTACTCAATTTACAGATTTTTTAACTGGTCGCTTTCGAGGTTTAGAAAATTTAGAAAATAAAACTCATGTTCAAAAGAGTTCGCAATCATTTCATGTGGTAGGGAAAGAAAAAGCGGAGATATTTTGCCCTTTTTGTTCTGCCGCTCATAAGGTAACTGCTTGTAAAGGTTTCTCTAAAGAAAATAACGATACTCGACGTGATTTTGCACAGAAAAATGGGCTTTGTTTAATTTGTTTGGGTAGTAACCACTCTGCCAGATTTTCTAAAAACACCGTCAAATGCCATTTATGTAAAAGACGCCACCATACTTTACTCCACCCTAGCGGTGGTTCTGAGTCTGTTGGTGAGGACACGGGCGTTGTTCAGAAGGAAGCAGCGTCAGCTGTTATTAGTAATAGTACCTCAATGGAGGAAACTCAAAAGGCCGCTATTCAAGCAGAGGGATCTACTAAGCCAATAGTTTCATGCCTTTCGACAGGAAATTGTAAGGATACGGTTTTAATACCTACGGCTTTAGTAAAAGCCAAGTCAAAGGATGGAACATATCGTGTGGTTCGCGCATAAGTAGATCAAGGGTCACAAGGATCCTTTATCACTGAGTCAATGGCTCAATATTTAGGGTTAAAGAAAACTTTAATAAAACACGGTGTTACAGGTGTAGGTGGTGGTGGTGGTGGTGGCGGTAGTTGTTGATATACAATCTCGAGTGAATCCAGATTACAGCGTTCAAGTAAATGCATACGTTTTGAAGTCCATCACATCCCTTCTCCCAGTTGTAACAGCAACCAGGGTAGAATGGGTAAAGTTGAGTGAAGACAATTTCGCAGATCCTGAGTATCACATGCCTAATAAAATTGACGTTTTATTAGGTGCTGAGATATTCAGCCAAATTATCCAAGATGGAATCAAAAAGAGTACCAGTAGATCCCTCGTAGCACAACAAACAGAATTCGGATGGATTCTTTCGGGTGTTTTCGGTACAGAAAATTCGTCCGACATCTATTCATATCCCTGTATTACTGTCATGCATTCCAATGTTCAGGCTGATGACTTCTTACGTAAATTCTGGGAGCTAGAAGCGAAGCCATCGGGAACAGAAAAAATACTTAGTAAAGAGGAAGCGGAATGTGAGAATATTTTTACAATTGCCACAAAGCGAGACGAACCCGGACGTTACATTGTAAGGTTGCCGTTCCGGGATGGTAACCAAAGTTGTAAGAATGGTGAATCTAGGTTCATATCTGAAAAGTGGTTAAAGAGTTTAGAATATAAACTTTCAAAGAATAAAAAAATTAAGGCGGATTACACTGCGGTGATGCAGGAGTATATAGAACTTAACCATATGATAAAGGTATCTCCGGAAGAAAAGAATAAAGGGTTGTACTTACCTCATCAGGCAATACTCCGGGAAGATAAGCAGACTACAAAGGTGCGCGTGGTATTTGACGCTTCCTGCAAAGGAATAAATGGGGCATCGTTAAATGATGACTTGATGGTTGGCCCGACATTGCAAGCAGAATTAAGACATACGGTTATGCGTTGGAGAACCCATCCAATTTGTATAGGTGCTGATATAATTAAAATGTATAGGCAAGTTCTTGTCAATAGAGTTAATACAATGTTTCAGAGGGTTCTTTGGAGGGATAGCCCTGAAAAAGAAATTGAAGAATTTGAGTTAGTGACGGTTACATTTGGTACTTCATCGGCGCCATTTCTAGCGGTGCGTTCTTTACATCAGGTTGCTTATGATGAAAGGAAGGATCATCCCTTAGCAGCAAAAATCATTCTTAATGAGTTCTACATGGATGATTTAATGACAGGGGCAGAAAGTGTAGAGGAAGGATATAAAAGTCATACAGAAATAAAAAATATTCTAGCTAAAGGGGGATTTCCATTGCAAAAATGGATAAGTAACAGTGGAGAATTGTTACATAAGATAAGAGACGGCAAAAGGGATGAGGATGAGGAAGTAAAAATAAAAATAAATAATATTACAAAAATACTCGGACTTACCTAGGATCCTCGCGCTGATGTTTTCCAGTACTCTGTAGAACTGCCTCTCCTGACGGAACTTGTAAGTAAAAGGAAAATTATGTCGGATATTTCTAGGCTTTTCGACCCGTTAGGTTGGTTGTCACCTAGTATCATTTTAGCTAAAAATTTGATACAAAAGCTATGGTTAGCAGGTATAGGTTGGGACGAAGAAGTGCCCAGTATTTTTTTAAAAGAATGGATTACTTACCGTAGGTACTTATCTTCTTTAGTGCATGTTAAAATCCCACGTTGGCTTAACACTAAATCCAGCAATGTAAAGACGGAGCTACACGGTTTTTCGGATGCCTCAAAGTTAGCCTACGCTGCAGTGGTATACGTCAGAGTTATGGCTGCAGAGGGTAACATAAAAGTTGCCTTAGTTACCGCGAAAACCAAAGTGTCTCCCATCAAACAGGTTTCAATACCTAGGTTAGAACTATGTGGTGCCGTTCTATTAGCTAAGTTGATGGTGGATGTATCCAAAACTCTGGATGTAAATTTATTAGATGTGCACGCTTGGACGGATTCCGAAGTTGTTCTCGCATGGCTTAATAGTCACCCAAGTCGTTGGAAAACGTTTGTGGCCAATCGCGTTGCAGAAATCTTAAACTCCTTGGATACACAATATTGGTCATACGTTCCATCCAAACAAAATCCAGCGGATTGTGCCTCTCGTGGCGTGGCTCCAAGGGAACTTGGCAATACTGCCATATGGTTCAATGGACCAGAGTTCTTAAGACTATCAGTGATCGAATATAAAAAACCTAAACACTTGATTACTAAATTGGAGTAAGTGAAGGTCCATTCGGGGATCATTGACATTTCCTTTTGGGACAGATTTTCATCGCTTTCAAGGATGATCAGGGTAGTAGCCTACTGTAGGAAGTTCTTGCACTTAAGAATCAATTGTGCTAATAAGGAAAGCAATAAACAGTTGTCTACGACAGAACTCGAGGAGGCGATGGAAGTATGTATTAGAACGGGTTAAGAGGATTTACAAGAAGAAATACAAGATCTTAAGAAGACGGGATCTTTAAGTAAAAAGGGAAGAAAGTACAAATCTTTAAACTTATTTTTGGACTCAAAGGGAGTAATTAGAGTGGGAGGTAGATTAGAGATGTCTCAGTGGAGTTATGATCACAAACATCCGATACTTATACCTAAAGACTCCTTCCTTACGAAGCTTCTCATAAGCGAGGCGCATCAAAAAACTATGCATGGGGGGCCTCAAGCTATGATTGCTTATTTGAGATCTCGGTATTGGGTTGTAGGGATTAAACCTTTAGTAAAGGCATATTTTAGAAAATGTGTTGCTTGCATTAGGTATACAAATAAAACCAGAAGCCAACTAATGGGACAGCTACCGTCTCCTCGTGTTACACCAAATAAGGCTTTCCTATACAGTGGCGTCGATTACGCTGGCCCGATAAACGTCAGAGTGTCTAAAGGACGTGGTAATAAGTCATACAAGGGGTATATCGCGCTCTTCATCTGTCTTTCTACGCGGGCAATTCATATCGAAGCAGTCAGCGACATGACGTCCAAAGGTTTCTTGGCCGCTTTTAAGAGGTTCGTGGCGAGGCGTGGACATTGTGCAGAACTACACAGTGACAACGGCACAAATTTTATTGGCGCTGCGCGAGAGCTGCAGGAATTATTTAATGAAGAAAAATCAAAATTCATTTCCGAACTGGTTGAATGCTTGGCAAATAATGGTACAACGTGGAACTTTATTCCTCCTCACGCTCCAAACTTTGGCGGTCTATGGGAGGCAGGAATAAATTCCACTAAATACCACCTCAGAAGGGTTATAGGGAACTCTACATTAACGTTCGAGGAACTAACGACAGTGTTGGCACAAATTGAGGCGTGCCTCAACTCGAGACCGCTTTCCTGTGTGGATCAAAATGAGTTAACTCCGGGCCATTTTCTGGTTGGGGAACCACTCGTCCTAGTACCTGATTCAAATTTCGAAAAGGCTAACATTTCTATTCTCAGACGATGGCAACTTACCCAAAGAATGTTACAGGACTATTGGCGGCGGTGGTCACAAGATTACTTAAATCAATTTTTACAACGCCATAAGTGGGCTCACCAAAATCCAGAACCAGCCACAGGTGGCATAGTTCTGATAAAAGACGATGCTTTACCTCCTGGTAAGTGGTTGCTGGGGAAGATTGAGTTAAAACATCCTGGCCCTGACGGAATCACTCGAGTCGTTACTGTTAGAACTAAAAATTCCCTGATAAAGAGACCCATTACCAAATTGGCTATTCTTCCTGTAGCATCTTAACTTTGTGTTTGTAAGGTATACATTAAGAATATGTATTGTTCATAATTCGATGCAACTAGTTTGTAAGAATTTCGAAATTGTTTTTTTTGTCTTTTATATACCTTCACCCATGTTATTATTATATTAAAATTTTGTATCTTTGCACCCCATATTACTAGACATGTTGCATGGTGGGCGGTTTAGATTAAGAGAAGGACATTCTGAAATATGTCCTTGGTGGGCGGTATGTCTAATATTTCATATGTGCAAAAGTTTACCTGACACTTCCCTAGATGGCGTTGGGATCGAAATAGATCTCGCTATGGTTTGGTTACCGAGCAAACCATATATAGTTTTGGATTATAATTTTTGTGAACGATTCCTTGTGAATTAAAATTTCCTATTTGAAACAGTTTGTGCGTTTCATTGGGTCTTCTCGTCTTCGGACCTTGAAAACCTGTTCATGAACTCATATTGAGTATGCCGAATCACTGCGATTGCATTAACGGCGGAAATACGAGTACAGACTACTAATTGTTTTTTTTACTCAACAAAACCTTTAAAACTATTATTTTTATATTTTTATCACATTTTAATGTCAGGATTAACTAAGGTGAAAAATCTAGCATAAGCAAAAATCGCGAAAAGTCTTTATTAATGCAAAAGCATAGAGTACTTAGTCGATCTACACATAAGAAAACATTATATTTAATAGATCTAAATAGATATTTTTATTTAATTTCAATAGGGCAATAAAACATATTTTCTATATACCTTGATCCCTAGACACTTTTGATGTGTGTGTGTTTATTCTATTCTACAGCAAGTAAAAATGATTAACTGTCCCATTCAAAACTTCAATATCTACTAGACTGAAATAAATACAATATGCAACGGCTGATAATTTTTGCATGATTACGATGATTGGTTTCATGAAGAAAATTGTTCAGTTTGATCGTCTTTACCACACCCTTCTTATACATGTTTTATAAATCTCTTAATATTTTGTTAAATATGATTGCTCTTAAATGACGACTATTGAGGAGGCTAATTTCCAGCTGTTCTAGCAGACTTGGTTTCAAAAGATGATAACTAACTTATCACACTGAAATCGCTGGAACAGTGAAACATATAACCCCATAATACGAATAAGAATATACGACACACTTTGGCATATTCTAACGCTATATACGACGACATCGAAGCTATTTGACCGCTACTACATTTCTCACAGTTATGGCTCACATTAGTCTTCAACTACTGTGAAGGAAAACAGTAAGGAAACTTGTGAGTTGTTCCAAATGTCTTTATGAGGTTTTCTATTGTATTTGTGTGGTTTGATAACTAACATTAACTTGTTCATTAGGTATGAATTGGTAATTTTGATCAGTGAATGTTGTAAGTATAGTATTGTTATTGGTATTTAAAAATGTTTCAGTGGTATTTCGATTGTGTTTTTGGCACATTATCTATTACAAATCTGTCAAGAACACACAATCGAGAAACCACTTCTGAAACGTTTTTAATTTAGAAAAATCTGCATCCAGGTTTTACGATTCTCGTATGTGGTGGGTACATATTTATTAGAGTTTCATTGGAGAAAGCAAAACTGCACAATGACCACATTTTGACACATCTTACCTAGAAAGTTGGAGTTAGTCTTCAAAATACTACACTGTCCTCCCATACCTGTCAAATCTGTAATTTGAAACATTGTAAAAACCCCTTATTATTAAAAGAGTAACCGTGGAGTTTCTTGCCGGCTCTTCTCCATAGGAAACAACCAATTGGAATCGTGTACCTAGCTTCTGACGTTTCATAAGTGCCCATGTTGATTTATGTGAAATAATTTTTATTTTATTTTATTATCCTACCCCCATGGGAAGAAGGCGTGAGTTTATGTATGTATGTAAAATATTTTGATTTTGAAAATAGCATTTTTAAGTTTTTGTGATTTAATAGTACCTACTTACTTAGTTAGTTAGTTAGAGGAAACTTGTTCGAGTTTTATCCCATATTTTGATGACTGATAACCCCAACTACGTTGGGGTCAGCTTCCAGTCTAACCGGATGCAGCTGAATACCAGTATTGGAGCCTATCTAACCTCCACAACCCAGTTACTGGGTGATATTAGGTCTTTACCTATGAAATTGCCGTTCTGCAGTACTGGCCATTTCAAATCAAAATATTTTTTGTTTGGCTAAGAATTCTAATTTCAAATTAATTTTATTTTAAAAACATGGATTTTTTTTTCTAAAAGTAGTCATTTCTTTATTGATTAGTGTTACATTTTCATCGCATTTTAATCTTTTTCGTCATCATGGATACGTTAAAAATTCGAGTAATTATGGAATATGAGTACCGTCGTGGCAGCAACGCGGCACAAGCGGCACGCAACATCAACGACGTTTACGGAGCTAACACTACAAACCAACGCACCACCTGTTATTGGTTTGCTCGCTTCCGTTCTGGAAATTTCGACCTGAAAAATGAACCTCGCGGTCGTCCGAAGACTTTGGTCGACAATGACGAATTAAAGGCGATTGTGGAAGCTGATGATACACAATCTACGGCTGAATTAGCAGCAGCTTTCGACGTTAGCGTCAAAACAATATTGGTCCATTTGCGTCAAATTGCCAAGGTAAAAAAGCTTGACAAATGGGTGCCCCACGAACTCAATGATCGCCAGCGCGAAGTACGCGTCGAGACGTGCCTTGCACTGCTCAACAGACACACAAATGAAGGAATTTTGAACCGCATTGTTACCTGCGATGAAAAATGGATTCTGTTTGATAACCGTAAGCGCTCAGCAAGTTGGTTGGATCCTGGTTCAGCACCTAAACAATGCCCTAAACGAAAACTTACCCCTAGAAAAGTGATGGTCACTGTTTGGTGGTCTAGCGCCGGTGTGATTCATCACAGCTTCTTACCAAACGGGGTGAGCATTACTGCAGATGTGTACTGTGAAGAACTGAACACAATGATGGAGAAGCTGGCGCATCTCCAACCAGCATTGGTCAATCGCTCGTCTCCGCTGCTCCTGCACGACAACGCGCGACCTCATACTGCACAGCAGACGGTCTCCAAGTTGCAAGAACTGGGGTTGGAAGCTCTCCGTCATCCGCCCTACTCACCAGACCTTGCGCCTACAGACTACTACTTTTTCCAGAATTTGGATAACTTCTTGGCGGGAAAAAAATTTAATACCCGAGAGGCAGTACAAAATGCCTTTGAAGAATTTGTTGCCTCCCGTCCAGCTGATTTCTTTAAGAAGGGCATCAATAAACTGCCACTGCGATGGCAAAGATGCATTGATTGCATGGGTGATTACTTCGATTAATACAAATAAAAAATTCATGAAAAAAATTCGTTTAAATTTTTTCATACAAAACGGCAATTTCATAGGTAAAGACCTATTATAATACGATACCCCTTGCTAAAACTGGTTGTCAGACTTTCGGGCTGCTGACGAGCCGTAACGACTGTCAAAGATCCACGAATGACAGCCAGGATCAACAACTTAACGTGCATTCCGAGGCACGGAGCGGTCTTGGTATGTAAAGATGGTCACTTAACCACGGACCAACCGCGGCAAGAGCAGCTTAACTTGATCGATCGATCCGTGCGGCTGTTATTACTAGCTTTTGCCCGCGGCTTCGCTCGCGTTAATTTAGAATTTGACAACCAATTCGGGTTGTTCGGAGAATAACTAGGAGGATGAAAAACTGGTCTATCGATACTCTAGACTCACAAAATGTGTAAGGTACTTAAAATAAAAAATAATAAAAAACTTAACACACTACTAAAGTTTCTATATTAATATAATTCAATCATGATTCGAACGACTCGTGGCGCCATCTATTATCATAAGAACGTTATTGTTGTTTTCGTCGGGAACTGTCATTTTTTTCGGGATGAAAGGTACCCTGTGTCCGTTTCTGTAAACCTGACAAAGTATATGCAAAATTTCAGGATGATCGGTTCAGTGGTTTAGGCGTGAAAAGATAACAAAGAAACTTACTTTCGCATTTATAATATTAGTTAGGATTAGGATTTTATATAACACATAAGACTGAATAAAATTTTTACCAAACTGTGTTCAATATTCAGTACTCTCTATAATCCTTCCGGGATACATCTCTATACGATTCGATTACATCCACAATAGACCATAATAAATGATGTTCTTTACCTTTTCCTCTTTTAAAAAGTATTGTGTTCCAAAGTACTCTATACACAAGATTATTCGATTATGTCGTATCGAGAAAGGAATCGATTATAATCTAATCGAATCGACGCTTGTGTTGTTTACTCGGAATAAGGTATGAAAGTAGGTTACCAGGCTTATTGATTGGTCTTATAGTACTAAGCTGAGCTCGAAGAAGTCCTCAGTTGAATTCTCGGGATGTGAAAGTAAAGGAAACCTGTTTAGTATTTATAAGGGGGTTAGGTTTAACGAGAAACATACTTTAAGGTAGTAAAATACTCATGAAAATGAACAACTTTTGCTATTCAATTCAATTAAATTCAATTCATTTTATTTCAGATAAATTACACTATTCAGTTATAATCATCCATACATATTTCGTGTTTTAAATAATATAATAAGAATAAGAATACAAGAAATAGACACACAACAATACATTGTTGTGTGTCTATTTCCTGTATGGAAACATTAGATCAGGACCGCACTACTCGCACATGTAATTTAGTCCAATACTCCATGAAGGAGTAATCTACATCCATTCTCCTTGCAATAAGCTGCAGAAAGCTGTTGGGGCTGCCCCGTATGCGACGCATCAGACACGGTATTCTTTTGCGATGTATCGCTTGAAAGCCATCCACTTGAGCGTCTGCAAACATACCGGATGCGCTACAAAAGCGTGGCAACCCCATCAACATCCTGAACGCGTTATTGTATTGGACACGCAGGGCATTGTAAGTCTTCTGCGTATGCCTCACCCATAGGCTGCACGTATAAAAAGACTGACAGTACGCCTTGAATAAAGTGACTTTTACCTGTGCAGTACAGCGTGCAAACCTACGGGCCAGCGTATTAGCTCTGACTGACAATGCTCTGCGTTCCCTTTCAACATCCACATCATCTGTGAGGGCCTCGGTGACCCAGTGGCCCAGGTACTTAAACTGCACCACTCTTTTGAGAGCACTGCCTTCCAATGTAACCTGAGGTACGGTGTCATAGCTCTTCTTCTTCTTTTTGATGTGTAAACATCTTAGCGCTCGGTCTACGGTAGGGGCTAGCTGGGACTTCGAGCGTCAGACGCGTAAGCGTAAGACTTCGAGCGTCAGATGACGACAGCGTAAGACCCGTGTCTATGTGAGCGCGTGAACCAAACTGATGCGAGCTCACATGGTTACACATCAATTTTCGTGAGTGCCAAACCAACTCACACCGATTTTTTTTTTCTTTTTCTTCCACTTCTTCGTTTCTTCTTATTTTGCTCTTTTCTTCTTTTTTTCTATGAGACCAACTCTGAAATAAGGAAAAAAGAACAGGTGTTTCCTACATTTTGTCAAGTTATGCGAATATAAATGTATGGAACAGCGTCTTATAGCAAAAGTTGTTCAGTATGCCCCTCGTTTATCTTAACCCCCTTTATTAAAATAACCAGTTAATATAACTCCATAATCTTATTCATCATTTATTGCATTCATGTAGTTTACAAGTTGTTACAAGTATATAGTTTTCATACATGAACCCTACTAGTGCACAGCAATATAAATAGTTTAATGTTCTACAGTGTCACAATAATAAAACCACTGTGCTTAAACAAAAATACTAATTTTAACATGCTTATCAGACGTCCATCATTAATTATTTAAATAAGTAACTGTCATGATATAATATATGATAGGGTAAGTACAATTATTTGGTCATCATTATTTTTAACCGACTTCACAAAAAGGAGGAGGTTCTCAATTCGTCTGTATGCTTTTTTTTAATTTTTTTTTATGTGTGTTAGCTCAGAACTGTTTTCTGGGTGAACCGATTTGGATGATTCTTTTTTTATTTGATAGCTGGTGCTTCATCAAATTTTATCAAGGTCTGACCAGTAGTTTTGGAGTTATCCTTAATAATGCATATTTTTTCCACTTAGTTTATATGGATGATGTGTTAATAATTTCCTGTCACTGTTATTTACACACCAAGTAGTGGTATACGAATTTGTGTGGGGTAGGTACCGCAACTAAAAAGTGAAAAATAAAAAGTTTTTTACAAAAAAACAACCGACTTCCAAAAAAAACACTAAAAGACGTGAAAAATAACTTCAATTTCGGAAGTCGGTGGCTGAAAACGTTAAAACAAAACCAAAGGCACTGACTTCCGAAATTGAAGTTATTTTTCACGTCTTTTAGTGTTTTTTTTGGAAGTCGGTTGTTTTTTTGTAAAAAGTTTTTTTAATCATAAAATAAAATAAAAAATTGACAAATAGCGATATATACCAATAATAATCATTAAACAACATATCATAACATAGGTAGTAAGTTAAAATTGTGGGCGCTGTATGTATTGTGTCAATTTAAAAATAAAAAATAAAAATAATAATGTCAAGATTTACTTATCGTCAAAGAATTCCTTTAGCGTGTAATACGATTTTAATATAAGGTATTTTTGGAGACTGTTTTTATATTTATTTTCGTACTCTATGTCCTTAATTGAATTTGGAAGCTTATTAAAGTATATTTTCACGCACATTCCCAACGTGTAGTACAAATATGGTGACAATCGATGGGAATTTTTTAGTTATGGTCTGAGTGCACTAACGAGATGAAACTAATGGATGCTACTGCAAAATCAGAACTTTGCACTCCATGTCCTAGGCTCAGGGCCGTTTTTAACCTATTGGAGGCACCTCTGCCTAACCCTTCGGGGAATACAGGCGTGATGTTATATTATATGTGTGTGTGGAGGCCCTATGCACTTTAGGCTACTTGGGCCGTATGCAGAATCTAGGATGCAAGAGCGAGCACAGTGAGCTCAAAATTTGTAGCACCCTGCCTCTGATAGCCCCTGGCTCCGACGCTGGCATGAAATACAGGGCCCCATGAACCGAGGGGTTCTGGGCACTTGCCCAGAGTGGCCAATGGAAAAGAAGGCCCTGCATGGGCTGACACAATTTATTTTACCAATCACGCTACAAAACTTGCTGACTGGAATTAACCAGTCAGCAAGGTTTGTAGCGTGACTAACGGGTAGCGTGGAAAGGATTATCTTTCCTTACAGAGTCATTGTCGACACGGAAAGAAATAAAGGTTGACTAGTAATTAGTGACCGATACTTAAACATATAATTGTAATCATAATAACAAGAACTTTCCCAAAGAAACGACTTTTTTATTTACCAAGCGCATGACCCCAATGGCCCAATAGAATATTGAGTACCTACCTAATAAGAATATTACACCATCAGCTGTAATTTAACTAATGTAGTTACTAATCCCTTTTTACAAACAAAATTATTCCACTTTTACCATGCATTATTCTTTTTAACCGACTTCAAAAAAAGGAGGAGGTTCTCAATTCGCCTGTATGTTTTTTTTTTTTTTTTTTTTTTTTTTATGTGTGTTAGCTCAGAACTCTTTCCTGGGTGAACCGATTTGGATGATTCTTTTTTTGTTAGAAAGGACATACCTCAAGGGTGGTCCCATGATAAGGAAACCAGGATATGATGATGGAATCCCGGAGAAATCGAGGGGAACCTTCGAAAATCGTAGAAGCACCTGGTGCGTTTGTTAATTTTTTCATTAAGTATTTTAAAGAACTACAATTTAATGAAGGTCTGGAATCGATCTGATGATGGAGCCGAAAGACAGTCGAGGGAATTCCTCAATGATTTACAGCAGGTACCTTGTGTTTGGGCTTGATTAATTTGTATTGATGAGAACTTTGCACTCATATGGGTTATAAGTGCCATTACAGGTCTGATGATGGAGACCATAGACAGTTGAAGGAATTCCTTAACGATTTACAGCAGTTAACTTGTGTTTGGGCTTGATTCATTTTTATTGATGAGAATACTATACCCAGATGTGTTATGACTGTCATTAGGGCTCTGATGATGAAGATGAAAGACAGATAAGGGAACTCCTCACCGGTTTACAGTAGCTACCTTGTGTTTGGACTTAATTCATTTATATTGATGAGAACTTTGCACCCATATGGGTTATAAGTGCCATTACAGGTCTGATGATGGAGACCATAGACAGTCGAGGGAATTCCTCAACGATTTACAGCAGTTACCTTTTGTAGGGCTTACTTCATACGGTTCAATATTCCAAAATATTCAGGTTGTACAAAAATAATACCCAATTAAGATTGAAATTTTTCATAGAGCAACCACTACCTACTAGTCATGCTGATGCGTCAATTTGAGACTGAATTTAAGTTGCGTAATCGCGTCATCTCTAGCAATGCTCTTTCGTTGGTTGCTAAGCAATTTAAGCTTGTCACAATGCATATGGTGAAATAGAGCTGATGGTGGCTTCACCATCAGCTCCAGTTCTTCTGGTTTTTACCAAGAGAAATCCTCAACAATAAACTCGTCAATTCCTTGCATCGGGAAACGAAATATTTTGTAAAAAGTGATGAGCAGTTGACATTAGGCTATTGTAACTTCGATAAATTATTATCTAACCCACTAAAAAGTGAAAAATAAAAACTTTTTGACAAAAAAAACAACCGACTTCCAAAAAATACACTACAAAGTGAAAAATAAATTTAATTTCGGAAGTCGGTGGCAAAAAACTAAAATAAAGATCCAAAGACACTGACTTCCGAAATTAAAGTTATTTTTCACTTTGTAGTGTATTTTTTGGAAGTCGGTTGTTTTTTTTGTCAAAAAGTTTTTATTCATTCATGTATTTTAACATGAGACAGACCCGGTCAAACAACTAATAGCTGATAGCACGCGCGCGTTCCGTAATGAATTAAACAACAATAATGGATGGTAAAAGTGGAATAATTTTGTTTGTAAAAAGGGATTAGTAACTACATTAATTAAATTACAGCTAATGGTGTATTAATCTTTTTAGGTAGGTACTCAATATTTTATTGGGGCGATTGAGGTCATATGGTAAATAAGAAAAGAAGGTTTAAGTTGTTTAAGGTGAGTACAATCATGTGGTTAAGTATCAGTCACTAATTACCTGTCACCCTATATATTATCATCTTTGATCAAAACTTTGTGTTTTATGTAATTTGAGTACCTACTCTTTTGACGTCCTTAGAACTGACACTAGCAGCTTTCGGTGTATAAAGTTACTTCATTAGTTCGTGTATCTCCTTAGAAATCCCACTAACTGCTTTTCATGTAGTTTAGAAATAATAAAGAAAGAAAATACGTTTATTTGCGGTAAACATGGCGCAAAAAAACACACACACACACACAGATACAAAAAAGAACGAGTTGGGGGAAAATATGCGTCACATCCACGCAAATCGCTCAGCATAATGCTACGACCATATGCGAGACAGAGCCCCAGCGCTGGTTTTCTGCGATAGCCGGCGTTGACGTGGTGACGTCAACCAGTGCAGCACACGAAAAAAAAAAAAAAAAAGACATTAAATAAATACACTATACCTAGTTCTAAATATATATATACACATAATAATATTTATAAAGTGGTAACATTCCGGGAAACGACTCATGCGCCGCCGGCCTTTAATAATCTGTGCGCGAAGCTGTCATAAAACTATAACTGTTTCTGGCTACGTGGGAAACTACATAGGACCTTTGACCCTTTGACCGCTTCAGCTGATCCAATTATTTTATTTTAGACCCAAAATTACGTTACGTGAAATTCACGCACGATTAGCGTAGTGCTATTTTAAGCCTTTGCTAGGCTAGGGCAAGTATTTTTAACCATTTGGTTCTACTTAGTTATTCCGAAGTTATACTGTATTCAGTCTACCGTTAGTAATTTCACCGAAACCTTTTCTGTCTTGTGGAGCGTAAGACGTTGGGACCAAAGGACCAAATCTAACTTTAGGTAAGTTAGATTTGGTCCTTACATTGATGTTTAAGACCGCAGATTTGACTTTTAGGGACACTATAGTTGTATATATTTGGAACTCAATAACTGGATAAAATGTTGTAGGTAAACCTAGGGTTATCCTGAATGAAGCTTATTATAAAGAAAATTCTCGATAAAATAATTTACGTTTCACGTAAAAAATAGCTCAGTTGGTTTAAAGTATTTATGATAATTAATCTACAGCGAGTATCAGAAGTGTGGTCATATTTAAGGGTGTGGTATATAGACCATCAAACTAAACCTCTTTCTCCATGGGACTGGGAGTTATCAGCTGTCCCATATATTTGGGTCGAAATTGTAGCCCGGCCAAAAAGGAGTTGTACAGAATTGATTAGGAAACTGGATGTTGATGGTCTCATTCGGTGTTGTACTACTCACCACCGTGCTAAAGTAAATTTGTAGGGTATAATAGCTGCTAGGGAAAGATTCAATTAAACGAGTACCTTCTTAAACAATACCATGTTTATTACAATAACAATATTGAAGGTTCACAATATTTAATGTGGCTGGCCACATACATTCCCCCATGCACTTGAGCATCCACACCAGTACAACCAGTCTCGGGTCTAGTTGTATTGGTGTGTTCACCTGCAATGAGACTATAACAAATAACTTAGTGTCGCTATAGCGAGTTCGTGAGATGAACCACTTAATAGTTACCAGCTCAATCACACAAGTACCAACCTATTAAGGTTGTGCTAACAGCGGGAACATATCATTATGCGAAGCGACGCGCGACACAACACTTCATGGCAACTGGTCTCATTACCTAGTCCATACAATAGGCCTAACTCTCTCATAGACTAAATTGTTAATTGTTAATCTCTCAATACAATCCCTTCACTGGACGGGACTACGACCCTTGGCATCAAACACGGGTGTGTTTGCACGATACGTGATCTACGCGTAGTGATTATAACGCTTCGTTACCTGGAGCGGCGACCTTCCCTCATCACCGGTATTCGGCTAAGTAAGGCCTTCCTGACCAAAGCATGACCACACCTCAATGTTTGCCTGCACCCGGATCCATCCCAATCCTCAGACCAAGGCGCTTTTTAAGATCCTGCAATATTACGAAGAGTTCTAGTTTAATAAATAAAATATATTTTATGTTTTGATTGTATTCTATATTTTAGAATGACTAATTCTAATTTAATGATTACTTAGTAATCAAACTTCACAAATATTATTACAATATTATATTTGCGTTTGTTAAATATTTAAATGTACCGCACAGTAGCTACGATTTACCGCGTGATCGGCCCGCCCGCGGCTCATCGTTGCATTCGTCGCCATCGACACGTTAAGACATGTTCCACCGTGCTACTTTCGCGCCGTGTTAGTGTCGTCTCGATGTCGCTTGCGCATTGACGTGATACTTGTTTGGCAAAAATGCCCCGACACGCATCTGATGTATGGCAGTGTTATCAGACACTTCTTTTTCCTTTAATATTTTCATTGTATCTAGCTTATTTTTATGGTTATAATGTTGAATCTGATTATTAATAATAATAAAAAATTCAAATACCATTTCATATTTTATTTCTGAGCACTTCCACCGTATTCAGTATTTTAATTATTACTCAAATAATTTACTTAAAAAATATAGAAACAATCGATTTATTCATAAAATACCGTAGCAAATGGTATAATACCGTATTATATGGTATTTTTCGTTTAATACATTTCAATACAAATGGTATAATACAGCACTTACATCTCTAGTCCTGACACAAGATGTCGCTACTTGTTGCGTTATTTATTGATTTTGCAACGTCACAAAATGGTATCGAAGTTTTGTATGGGACAGCTGATAATTTTTTCGCGATTATGGTGTTGGTTCTATGGAGAAAATTGTTAAGTTTGATGGTCTGTACCACATTCTTGAATATGACCAGACCTTTCTGATACATGATGTATAAGGAACTCTTGTGCAAAATTTAGTTCTATTGTGCAAAATATAGTTCTATTGTGCAAAATAGACCCAGCAGTTTAGACTATGCGTTGTTTGTCGGTAAATGAATGAATGAATTAAATATTTTTATTCAGTAGATTTAAAGCCAGTCTCTTGTATACATGAAGTAAACCATTTTTGTAGCTCTTATAGAAACTTAAAATTTAATTGTGGTTTGCACAATTCTAGTATTTACCTAACTATACCAAACATTCCTACTTGTGCTAGAAGTGGGTTCGGCTTATTGGTTGATGCGCACTTTAAGGATGATTTCCACCAAACGGCTCGCATCTCATCGGATCGGAAAGGACACGAACGGAAGCGGCGCAGTCGATCGCGTCCGGCAGGATGTCGACGCATATGTTCGCGTCCGTACCGTCGCTTGCGAACGTATCCGTTTCTGCGCCTAGTCAAATAGTTTCATTCCTACCGTGTTTACGTTTTCTAATTTTTGAAAATGGTTGAAGTTGACGTAAGATTGTCGGCTATTACATTAGAAGAAGAAGAAAATAATCATAAAACACAGAAGAGGATAAAAAAAATGGATTGATGATTTATGCTTCCCGGCCATGGCTTAGACCGCACGCAACGACAGCCGAAAAGATCCGATCGGAGACGACAACAGGCGAACAGAGCCGATCGTGCTTATCAGCATACGTTCGGCTACAATCGAGTGTCGCGGAAGACGCCCGCGGTCAAGCTGCTGTGCGCGGCTTGGTAATATAGACTTTAAATACTGTGTACACGATTTAATATCGTTTAAAGATTGTAAAATCCGTTTCGATGCGATGTGTGACCCGTTTGGTGGAAATCATTCTGTACTCGCCCGAAACGGCTGAATCGACACTTTTGAATAATATTATTTATTCTGTAGCCGATTCGCACGAAGTCAATTTATTAGTGTGCGAATCGACAACTCCAGAAAATCGTATTAAGCAATTGGCAAATTTTGAATTTTATGAAATAAAGTACACTAGCGCACATAAGTGTTATGTATTAAATATACAAACTCTGTGTGAATATGAATTGCTCATGAAGTTAATGTTGAATTTAAAATGAATTTGTTTTGATTTGTTCATGTCAATAAATGAAGATATGTATAAACTATGTCTTTAATTATTGTAATTGGTTTTGAACCGTTTCAAATGAAGTAATTAAATAAATAATAGTGCAATGGGTAGGGGTCGAACTTAGGAACTGTTCACGCCTTTATTTTTATACAATTTTCAGTTATCTTTGTTTACTTTTACTAATTATTGCATATTTTGGACAAATAATATCAGTTTCTTTGCCGCTCGTTTTAACCAACTGGCGAATGTTGGTGTACTATGGTACACATCTTTTTTTATTTTAGATGGGTTTGCTCTTGACTCTAGTCTAGGTCAGAGATGACAGAGACAAAGTCGACGATGGAGTGAGCTTACCCAGAAGAAGCCTGTTCACTCTCACTTTGAAGAGATTTGGGTTGCTCTGACCTCTGGCTAACTCATAGGAGAAAACAGGCATGATGTTACGTCTTAAAATCATGACACGTTTTAGAAATTATCTCATTTCATCGCATCTTCTCACGAACTTCAAAGAAAACCTTTGTATATCGATACTGAATACAAATACCTGTATTTCGGATAAACAAGCACGGTCTAGACTAGGTACAGTTACCCTCAAAAAGATGTTTACATAGACAAGAATTCATTTGATTACCCACAATTTGTGTTCCATAATCTATATACTAAAATAAAGCTGAAGAAATTGTTTTTTTGTTTGAACGTGCTAATCTCTGAAACTACTAGTTGGATTTGATAAATTCTTTTTGCGTTTGATAGCCCATTTCTTGAGGAAGGTTATAGGTTATTTAACATCACGCTACAACTCTTAGCAGCCGAGCAAGGGGAAAAAAGGCAGAATGAATGCTAAGCAAAAATCAAGTAATAGCGCAGGCGGGCGATGCGACGCGACGCGGTGTGTCGTGGGCCGATGGAGTTTTTATAACAATGTGGCTGTTATATTAGTATATATTATGTAACGTACAATTTCCACGCGAAAGAAGTTGCGGGCAGAAGCTAGTACTGTATCAAAGTATAGCTACAACTAAGTATTCAATGTGTAATAACTTTTGTGGCTACACATTGATACAAAATTATAGAACAAATATTGTAGTGAATTAAAATATTTTTCTTTCTTTCTTTCTTTAATTGAATTAATTCTGCTCGACGTGTACACCTTTTGAGGGTACCTGTACACAAATACTGTGTTGAATAATTTATTAACACTACACCAACCTTAATTCTGTTCTGTTAAGATTTGAATAGTGACTGTGTTTACCGGTGGAAATTTTAGGAATATCTTACTGGTAAATAGTTTCAACTTTCAAGATTGTTTAAAATTAAATATCTTTTGTTTTTTTTATTTTTTATTGTGTTTAATTAACTAACAACGAATTATGCCTGTATTTTGTGGATAAGTAGTTTGTTTCGTAAAACTATAATTATATCGTCATTTTATTTTCTTAGCAGCTGTTTCCCGGTATCTGTATTTGTGCCCGGCTGATGGCAATAGGTTTCGCCCATTTTAATAATATAAATATAAATAATATAAACGTTTATATTCTCTACATAAGTTATGTACTTACAGCTAATATTCGAAAATAGTACACGAACAAGGAGCTAACTTTTTGAGAGACTGGTGCCTGAAGTAGGTTTATATAAAACACGTCTGCGTCTTTTACACGTCAATCATATTTTTTAAACTAGATGAGGTCGGCGTTTCCTATCTGACTACTCTGAGAAAAAAGGCCGAAACAAACTCAGAGATGCTATAATTAAATTCAAAACTCCATGTAAAATACTGGTATTCAGCTATGTCCGGTTAGAAAGCAAGTTGATCCCAACCTAGTTGGGATAAGGGAAGGCAGAAGATGGACATTCATGCACAGTAACAAACAAGATGGACATTCATACACAGTAACAAATAAATATATCTTTATATCTTTAGTATTTGAAAGCAGAGGTACATTCCACACCCTTACATAATGCCATGTAAAACTGTATTATTCATGTATCCTATTTAACAACACTAGCTGTTACCCGCGACTTTGTATTTCATCTATTTTATACAAATATCCAGGATGGAAACTAGCGTATATCCATCTGTCAAATTTCATCGTTTATGTCGTCAAGGTTTATGTGTGAAAGTAACAGACCGACAGAGAGGCAGACAGTTACTTTCGCATTTATAAATATTAGTACTTAGTACTAAGTATAGGTGGATTAGTATGGATTTATTACTACAGAGTTACAGACGGACACATTTCTCATTACCACTCAACACCACAAATGTCAGTTTTGGTCACACTCGACAACGTAGGACGGGTTACTAATTAATTTGAAGGGTCGCAGCGATCGGAGGGTTGGACGTTGTGTGTCCAACTATTTTATAGTGAAAACATACGTAGCTCTATCTACTATCATGCATAATCAGCCTATGTTTCCATTGCTGGGACACAGGCCTCCTCCCTTCGAGACGGACTGGGCTGTAATCTACCACGCGTACCTAGTGCGGGTTGGTAGATGTCAAATTTCTTCGACGTTTTGATTCTAGGACATGTTTCCTCACGATGTTTTCGTTCACGGTTTTGAGAGCAGTGGTAATTAAATTATTTACACAAAGTCAAGTGCCTGTTTGGGTTTGAACCCACGACCTACAAGTCGTAAGTCGGGGCCAGTGCTCTCATCTACTATAGTATGTATAGAATAGTTGACTGACCGACAGATATAGAACTACCCAGACCAATCGAGATTGAAATAGGAATGCAACTTTTAAACATGCAATTTTAGACATATGTAATTATTGTTATTTTGTACGAGTAGACACAAATCACAGGATTGTTGGGATTTGTGTGTAATGTTTGTTCTTTTATATTGTCAATAAACTTTTAAACTTTAAAAAAATTATGAAAGTGTAAAATAACCCTGTTCAGGTTAAATGCTTAAACAATAACACAAAAAAAAAAACAAAATGTAACACAATCATCTGTCAACGTCATTCGAGAGGTGGTTGCTGAAAATCAGCGCTGTTGACGATAGGTTCGTCCGAAGTCACAGCATTTTGCTGAGCAACGACCTGTTCTTGCACAGATGCGACGCACGGCTAAATTGTTCATAATATTGTTGTTTTTTTTGTTACAAAGTAGTCATTTTTTCACTCTGCTATCGGCATTTTGTTTTTGTTTTCATCGTTTGTTTGTTGTCATTTGCGAGTGTCGTAACACAGAGCAAATTATGTAACCTTGCAGAGCAAAATGTATTGTCTTTGGTCCCTGGCCATGGACAAAATTTTAAACCTTTTAATTTTTGGGTACGAGGCTTTTGGCTACATTCTATGTTTGTATTATTATTAATGTAATTTTTTTGTAATGTGCGTTTTGTTTGTGCAGAATAAACTATTTTTCTTTCTTTCTTTCTGTTTTAGAAGAGTTCAACTTTATATTTCACCACTTTTTCAAGCAATCATTGTTTGAATAGCATTATAAAATTCATGACAATCATCAACGAAAATTGAGGTTTAATTGTCAAATAAGGTCAATTTCAATTTATTTATTTCTTAACTATTTTTACATTGTGTCGAAATGTATTACAGTAAAGACTAAAACAACATGAAGACATATAACTTAAATATTAAAGATATAAAAATAAATATGAATAGGTACACATGAGTGACAGATTTTAAAACAATATTCCTGTTACAAAAAATATTCTAAATAGTTTACAAATCAAATGAGTAGTTATATCAAAAATAGAATTTAATTAAATTTAGGTGCATTAACACGATACAACGTCAAAAGAAAAATAAAATAAATGTAACGACCAGGTCAATAAAAAAAAGGAGGTTAATAGTAAATAACTGTCTAGCTATACCTACAGAGAAACTCATCAAGTGTATAATAAAAAAAAATGACCAGAAAAGTCTTTAGCTGCCTCTTTAACTGATTTAAATTATAACTGTACTTTAATTTTACAGTTAGTTTATTAAACAATAATTGACTAACTACTTTCAAATGAGGTTGTATGTCTGTGAGTAGAATTAAATATACAAGCAAGGGACTGTTAATAAACTGTAGTTCTTTAAAGTACTCCTTACTCGATATCCATTCCGGAATTCTCACCATGGTTCTTATTGCCCTTTTTTGAATGATAAAAACAGTATACACATTGCACGCGTAACTACCTCCCCATAGAGCGATACTGTACCTAAGCTTTGACTCAACAAGCGAGTAATATACTATTTTAGCTATTTATTAGAAATCTCATCTCGAAGGCTTCGAAGGGCATAGCACCAATGCCGATTTTAACATTACAGGCGCCCTGAGCGAAATTTCGGCCCCTCTTGGAGAGTAGAGAGGGGCGAAAAGTTTCAGCACTCTGTCTAGGTTTTCTTATGTCCACTCATAAATAAATAGGAATTACTTTGTTGGCTTATCCGGAAAAAATTGAGAATTCAGAGAATGTCGGGTACAAGAGCAAGCGAAGAGATCTCAATTTTTTTTTGGTTTTCTAACTCCGAACGAACTGAAACAAAAGTATTCTGCAGGCGCCAGAGGTGAAACGGCGCCTAGTCACAGCCCCTTTGGTGCCCCTTCACTTCTGGCACCCTAGGCGGTCGCCCAGCCGCTCTCCACCCTAATGCTAGCACTGCATAACACGCTGAACTAATTGAACTTTCTATGGCTGTCAGTTCCTTCTTTCCATTTAAGCTTTCGTCAATATAAATACCTAAAAAATTCACGTTGTCTTATAGCATTTTATTACCATTCAAAGTTATGTCAATTGTATCTTTGTTTCTTGACGTTGTTCTAAATAACATGGCATTCGTTTTATTTGTAATTAAGTTGAGATTGTTGATGGTGAACTAACAATGTAAGAGAGCCAGAGCCTTATTTACCTTACGTCTTAGAGTTTCTATATCTTCTGCGGCTATAATTGCCTTCGCATCATCAGCAAAAATAACAACTTCGGTATCAATTTGTTTTAGCATAAAGTTAATTAGATCATTCATAAACAACATGAAGAAGATTAGTCCTAATATTGAACCTTGTGGAACTCCTTGTCTAATCAGTTTTAGTCCCGATTTGTACACTTTCTCCCATTTTTCTCCTTCTACTTTAATTTGTACATATTGCTTTCGATTTTCTAAGTAAGATTTAAATAGATTTAAAACCGGTCCTCTGACTCCATAATGTTCCATTTTTGCCAATAGTATAGTTGAATTAGAATTTCGGGTTTAAGTACTTAAATAATCAAATTATAGCCCTCAATTTTTAAATGGCATTACAAATTACCATACACAGATACGTTTTCTAATCCATTTGTTTACATTTTAAGGAAATTGATTTTATCTAGAATAACTTTGTTTCTAAAATATACATTTGTTTTATATTTCTAAGTGAAAAGAGTAGGCAAAATAGATTATTTCACTGTTTTAGTTATGAATTAGCTTAGAATCGTAGCTTATTTGTAATTGTTGAAAGAAAACCCTTAAAATCCTTCAAGTCCTATTCTACTTCTTATGTAAAATACTCGATGCATTTAGTTTTCCGTCATTTTGCGGTTGTCCGAAAATTCTCGGAAAGAATTTTCGTACCAAACGAGTCGTGACGCACGGCATAAGGGCGTAAAACCCCGCCCCCCTCATTCGATGATCCCCAAACACTATTTGGTTTCCCTCAATTTTCCCGAAGGGTTGATGTATCAATAAAGTAAAGAAAAACTTTTTGAAAAAAGAACTTGTTCGAATAAATCGGACGGATATAAGTTCCAAATATTTCCGATAGAGGGCGTAGCGACAGCTACGCACAGTCGTAGACACGCGCCCGTAGCGGCACGACGTAGCGCGGCTCGTAGCACCGGCGTAGCAAGGACTTCGCTACAGTGTTCTTAATTCGAAGAGTGACGTGTTGTGTGACAGATGTGTTTTTTTGAAAGTGACGCTAAAGTAGGTGACGGTAATTCCAAGTGAAAAAGTTTTGACAACTTCTTCGTGTTTTGAGTGCTCTGTGAATAAAAAAGTTTGGTAAATTTTATTTTTCAATATTCAAGGCATTTCTGTGTCGGATAATGTGTTGAGTGGTAAGTTAGAATCTTTAATTTGTTTTTGAGACGCTCCTTTTATATTAAGTAGTTTGTAGGAGTATTTATTTCAAGACTTTTGGAATTGTGAGTACTTTTCTAAGCTTTCTTCAAGATTACAGGGGATTTACCTAAAGTGTGAATATTTGAAACCGTTTTCAAAGTTTTTTGGCTGAGATATTTCGATGAATTATTATCGTGTTTATCATAGGTAATTAAAAAGTGCGAACATTTACACTGTTTAGTTTCATAATGACTGTTTTAAGTAAACGAATACCCGGAAATGAATTAAGTACGTGAAAATATCGATTATTGTCTACTTATGTGACATAATTTTTTAGGATTCTCCGATTTTTCTCCCCTATTTCAGGGTGTCATACGAGTATAATGTAATTTTGTACTGTACGGACGACAAGCTATATTTTTTTAATATTTATTTTTTACTAATCTTTGTAACAAACGTATTTTTTTAAATATACCTTAAGAAACTTACAGTAACATAAACTTGCAATTAACGTTTTTTGAAACCAACTTAAACTTTTTTTTTTGTTTTCTATTTTCGCATAAAAACTATTATCCTAATTGTATCCTCCAACGATACACTTAAAATATCTGACGAACCTTTTTAAAAATCAATTTAACCACTTCTTTAAAGTCAAGTTTTTCCATTACATAATAAAAAATATTCCTAATTGTATAATCTAACGATACGTTTCAAATATAATTATTATTTACATGTAATCATTATTTTTAATTATAAGTAACATAATTATAATATAACTATTTTTTCTGGCATTATTTTTATCTTCCCCTATTAATAGAAATATAACTTCCCGATAACTCCGATTTCTCTGGGGACTTATCAGTACTTGTCGAAGATTAATCAACCAATGATCGTACCGGGATTGTCTGAGCAATTATTACTAAAATAAAAATATGAAGGTGTGACATTTTAGCAATTATATTTTTTTACATGCCAAGTGGTAGAATGTATCTGGGACCAAACATTATTTTGTGACAACTTGGCTGTAAACCTACATTGTAGCCAAATAAATATTTTCTATCAAAACTAATATTGTAAAGAGAAAAGATTTGATTTTTTGTATATTTGTTTGTTACCTACGCTTTCACATTAAAACGGCTATACGGATTTGAATGAAATTTGGCACATAGGTAGACCATGACCTGAATTAGGACATAGGATGGTTTTTGTCCCGATACTTTCAGGGGATCGATTATAATGCGGGTGAAACCGCGGGGCGCAGCTATTCTATTATAAACTCAGTCTTAATCTGTCAAAAATACATCTATTTTACCAAAATTTTTGACATTCATTGTCACTGAGATGAGATTACGACTAGATTATGAACGTTTTTAAATACGAGAATTTGTCTTTAGTTATAATATAATGATAAATAAATAGGTCATGCTCAAAAGATTAGCCAGTCAGCAATAATGCTAGCGGAGCTGAGTGTCCAGTTTTGTATCACCAATCGCAGGCGTTAATGCACTCAAAAGGGTGATAAATATAGGGGAATTTTCCCTGCCGCTTTGTTTAAGGGGGAAACACCAGGGTAGCCCGCGAAATTCAGCGGCTATTGAAATAGCCATTCAATGGGATTATATGAACTTAATGTGTTGTATTGATGATTTTAATGATTGTAATTATGTAAATACATACTTGTTACGGCCGCGAATCATATTTTGTTCAACATGTAAGCTGACACTGACCTGTAAATTGCAAAAAACGTCCCCTGACACTTACCCTTAATGAAAATTACTAAGAAATATTCTATAGGTGGGCCTAGCACGAACGCGTGGAGTAAATGTACTTAACGTAAATTCTAACGACGTAAAAAATTTTAAATACTCATTTCACACATAATATAAGACGTATGTAAGTTTTAAGACTTTATTCATATCTATTGGCGATACTAATTGTACTTATCGGTAAAAAATTAATCAAATTCCTATAAGATGGTTTTTTTTTGACACCTCTTCCTATCTCTTCGGGGATTACAGGCATAATATTGTGTTATGTTATGTTATTTTCGATTAATAAAATACTTGAAATTTAGGTTACGTTTACGAGGCGCGTTCGTGCTATCTGAGCTTTCGCGGCGGCAGCGAATTTCGCCTATAATTTTGAAAGGCCTTACAAGAACTGAAAGACAGATTGGCACCTACGATATGGACAAGTCATGCTGGGCTTTCGTGACGTCTAGTGGGTTCTAGATTAGTTATAATGCATCACAGCAGATGGTTTACGGTCCGCAATGTGCCAAACTTAGATTTAAAGGAGTTTATTACCCGTTCTTCTCCATAGGAACATATTACGCTTTTGAATGGACAACAAGCTTCATCTTTCTGACTGACCGACTTCGAAGCAACTCAAAAGTGCCTATGATTGGTTTAATTGAAATAAATGTTTTGAGTTTGAGTGACTGAGGATGAATGGCGTTGCCGAGGCAGGTTGCCTAGGTCCGATAGGGCCGATGCCTGACGGGGTTGCGGATTGTTGGAAAGAGTTACCGTGGCCCTGGCGCACAGGCAACTAAAGGAACACGGGTGGGTTTTAGTCAGTACCCTTCAGCTCCGCCCAGAGCGGGTGAGGTCATTTGATGATTTCCCACTCAAAAAAAAAAGGCCTAGGAACGCTAGAGCAATATAAAAAAAAACACTTTTTAGTTGTGGTACCTACCCCTCTCAAATTCATATAAGTACTACTACTTGCTATATAAATAACAGTGACAGGAAGTTATTAAAAAATCATCAATATATTTTTACTAAGTGGAAAAATACGCATTAGCATTACTCAAAAACTACTGGTCAGATCTTTATGAAATTTATATGGGACTAAACGAAAAGTAAAACCTTTAAAATAAAAAAAGAATCATGAAAATCGGTTCACCTAGGAAAGAGTTCTGAGGTAACACAGATTTAAAAAAATACAGTCGAATTGAGAACCTCTTCCTTTTTATGAAATCGGTTAAAAAGTACCTCAGATATCAGGCAGGACTTATTTGTATGTCACCGCGACTTTTTGAACAACGGAAAGACATGTCTACCGGGGAGATACATTTTTGGGTGGACATACTCGTGGCCTAAAATGATCGACCTAGTTATCAAATAATTTAACGTAGGTAGGACCTACCGACCTTTTCACCCTTTTCAACCGTAGTAACCTTTTCATATTTCAACTCATATTTTTAAATACTAAACATATAAAACAGTACGTTCCACAGTTTTTCATATCAACACCGCTCATGAAAATATACTCATAATGTTGCCATTATAAATACTGTGTGTGAGGTTTTAAAAAACCCTTTTGTTGCACGTTTTTACAATTGTGTCGGTGATTTCTTTGTGGTAACACAGCTCACGGCCATTTTGCATACTTTTTTTGTGGGTTTTCGACATAGTTTTTTTTAGTAGCTAGACTTTGAAAAGAATCACCTATTTTTAGCGATCCAACCTACTCAAGGCTGACTGTCCTCCTATTCTGTAATAAGCTGAATCGAAGAGTTATAATATCACAATTTCTATAGTATAACTTCAATTACGATTTGACGTAAATAAAATAATCTTTCGTTTGACAATCCATTATAATATTGTTACAATATGGGGGATTATTGCCCCAACCAACACCCAGTGCGAATGCTGTACTCCTGACCAAACCATGTCCCATTTGTTGGAATGTCCAATGTGTCCATACACCTGCACTTCTGAGGAATTAAAAACGCCACTGATGCCGCAATTTGCGTGCATCGTCCTACTGGGCCCAACTCATCTAACATTCTAACTTCCTAACCTAATATTATAATTATAAATGCGAAAGTAAGTTTGTTTGTTTGTTTGTTACCGTTTCACGCCTAAACCACTGAACCGATCATCCTGAAATTTTGCGTAAACATTGTCAGCTATACAGAAACGGACATAGGGTACCTTTCATCCCGAAAAAAAGTACTGTTCCCGAGAAAAACAACAATAACGTTCTTATGATAATAGATGGCGCCACGTGTGAATTATAACCCGAATTGATTGTCAAAGTCTAAATTAATGCGTGCAAAAGCTAGTAGTAAAATATTTTTACTGTTGTAATCGACTCGAAAAGAAGATTACAACATAATACTATGTTATTTTTCAATGGGTCTAACGATGATTAGACCAACGTGACACCAAAGAGAAATTCGAAATCTTTCATGTGTTTGGTATTTTACTGGCAGCCATTATGGCTTTCAAATTGGAAAATAGTAATGCGGTGTGGCTGCATACAGGTATTTTTCAGGAAGAGCCTTTAAGAGGCTTCCAAGAGCTAAAACGCGGTCACTCTCGGATTGCATAGAAAAGAAGAGACGCGCGATGACACAACGCTGGTAATTTATTGCAAAATATGAAGCAATTATGGATTAACAAAAAATCTATTCATTGGACTAAAAAATTAAAACACTATTACGTTAGTATGTTACTTGTAGATTAATAATATTATGGTTTTTAATCGTTAAAATATTTTTTTAGAGGCATCTTCGTGATGTTTTTCTGTGATATCAAGTTAATTGTATTATGTTTTCAACACACTATCTAACTAGCTTATATCCAGAAGAATATCATATATTTTTCTGATTTTGGTTACTGCAGTGGATCATATATTTATAGGCATTATAAATTTGCGTTTAGGTCATGTAGTCCCCTTAATTTGGTATTGCTTCATTTGTTTCTCAAAGACTTTTCCAATCAATAAAGAAAGTATTTTCAAACAGTAATAATCTACATAGTAATATGAATATTAGCTTGTAACAGACAAAATTCTACGAATCAGCACAAAACGGATAGGTATAGAAGGGCGGTTCCATAGATCCTGCGAAAACAGTCGCACGCACGCATAAACGCTTACGTACGGCAATCTCAAACAAATGCCCGTCGCGAGTGCGCTTGCACTTGATGTACAGTCGCGAGAATAACTACCTTACACTTACGCAAGATTTAAAAGTAATTTACTCATAAAGTATTGATAGAATTTATAGTGTTACAAACATGGTATTCTCGAAACCGTACTATTATGAAATAGGTATTTTTACTAGAAAATCGCTTTTGAATTTTGCGTAAGCGTAAGGATTATATGCTTGTACGTGAAGCGTGTCGATGTGTGCGTGCGTTGTATGGAGATGAATTTCTGTACCTATCCATTTTGTGATGCAGGCGAGCTAACCACACTTTATACACGCTAACAAGTTTCCAATAAGTGACCTTAATACCGAAACATGTAATTAACTGGAAATTATTAGTCTATTATCGTTTATTTATCGATATTTTACGGTAAACGGTATCGGTTTTCACACTAATTTACGATAGTTTACGAAAAATGCTTTTGGAATTCTGGGAAGCCTTTGAAACTATTAAAATTAAAACCGCGTGTGTTTATCGACGCTGAGCTAAGTTAAACTTATATCGTCGAGATCGATGCATGGATGGGTGATCATTTTCAAACATAGAATGTTCGAGATCATTCCATCTTTCGAGGGGGAACATTGATCACAACGCTGGCTCGCAGCGTGTTGGATATTTCTGAAACGTTCAACGGCCATTTATTCGATAAGGTACCTAATTATACATTTATACACAACTAGTCATCCTTCCCTGCTTTAGACGATTTTACGACTTGACATAACATTGAGATTTCTTCGTTTTAATTCATTTTAATATAAATGTAATATCACTATACTACCGTGGCATATCTAAAATGCTGTTATCCGAAATCTGGCCGATTTTCAACTTTTGATGCTATAATAATCACAAAAAAAAAAACTCTATCGATCTGCATTTGCGGTTTTTTGATACCTTGAATAGTTATGTAAATAATTTATTTAATAAATTAAAACCACAAATACAGATCGATAGAGATTTTTTTTCTAATTAATATAGCATCAAAAGATGAAAAACGGCCAGATGTCGGATAACGGCATTTTAGATATACCACGGCAGTATACAACAAACATCAAACGAGTGTGAAATAACAACACATGGACATTAATTTTCGAAATGATGGTGAACATTGCATTTAAATCCATTGTGCAGTTTAGAAGAACTATGCGACCACACAGACTTTATTCTATACAATTTATAGATGTATAAAATGTGACTATACTAATATGACCCTCAGTGTTCGTAAAAACAAGTGATAACTCCGTTTATAAAAATCTCAGAAAACGGGCAAATTTCAGTTTTTTAAATCGACTTCAACAAAATTAAGAATTTCTCAATTCAACTGTTTATTTTTATTTTTATGTATGTTAGCTTAGAACTTTTTTTTATAAATGAACCGATTTGAATGATTCTTTTTTTTATTTAAAAGCTGGTGCTTCACAGGTAGTCCCATATAAATTTGATTAAGTTTTGACCAGCAGCTTTTGAGTTATACTTAATACTGCGTATTTTTTCTACTTAGTTTATATTGATGATGTGTTAATAATTTCCTTTTACTGTTATCTACATATCAAGTAGTGGATACGAACTTGTGTGGGGTAGGAACCACAAGTAAAAATTTAAAAATAAAAACATTTTTACAAAAAAAAAAAACAACCGACTTCTAAAAAAGACTAAAAAGTTTTCTCACTATGTTTTCCTACGCTATAAGTCAATATTTAAAAGCGTGAAATACTGTCGTTGAACAGTCACAAACGTTCATGCAAAACCACCCCATTGCTGAAAACAGTACGATTACTATAATATAATAATTTGCCAATGATAACAGTAGGTGCAAACATTATGCAGGGCATAATATTAGCGTTATAGTCTGCATAATATTGCAATAATGAAAATGTGGTCAACATCAAGGAAATGATATTATTATGGCCAGAATATTCCGTATTTAGGTTAATCTAGTCAGGAATTTACCTTTCATTTTCATTTTGCTAAACGGATAATTTGATGCTATGGTAAACGTGGTGGCTTCTAATGATGTGGGTCGTGGGCTGGATAGCTCGGAATAAGGATGGATGGTAATTATGTGTAAAAATATTTTTACAATAAAATCAACTGACTTCCAAAAAAAAACACTATGAAGTGAAAAATAACTTTAAATTAGGAAGTTGGTGTCTTTGGTTTTGTATTTTCGTTTTTTGCCACCGACTTCCAAACTTAAAGTTATATTTCACTTTGTAGTGTTGTTTTTGGAAGCCGGTTGTTTTTTTTTGTAAAATGGCTTTATTTTTCAATTTTTAGTTGTGGAACCAACCTACACAAATTCGTATACCACTACTTGATATGTAAATAACAGTGACAGACAGGAAGTTATTAAAACATCATCACTAGGTATATAAAGTGGAAAAAAAATCACTATTAAAGATAACTCCAAAATGACAGTTCAGATCTTGATCAAATTCATATGGGACTACACGAGAAGCACCAGCTTTCAAATAAAAAAGAATCATCAAAATCGGTTCACCTAGAAAAAAAAAACTCGTAACACACATAAAAAAAAAATACAGTCCAGTTTTTTTGAACTCGCTTAAAATGTCTTTAAAGACACTACCTATAAAGATATTATAATTGTGAATAGTAATTAGGTATTCAGCTTCGACGATGGAGCAGCCCTACCTAGACAACACTGGAAATGGAAATCTTAATCATTTATTTGTTAATTAATCAATAATTTGACAGTACTGTAGTTATAAATTTATATTTATGGCTACGAATACATCACATATATAGTAATTATAATTGTTAATAAATAAATGATAAATCCGGGGTTGGGCTTAGGAGTAGTTATATGAGATTTGCAATTAAATGCAGCTACAGTACCTCCAGGAGAAAATGTAATGGTGAGAAAAAAATATAATATGACCAAATTAATACCTACCTAAATTTATAAAAAAAACTTAAAAAATATGTGAAAAACTGTTATGTATTTTAATTTAATTTCTTTAAGTAGGTTGTTTTTCTTTTTCTTCTTGGATTAAGCTGCTTAATAAGGCTCTCCCAATAATCGCTTCATTGGATAGCCCTTAACTCAATACTTAGGTGCCGCATAACATTGTCATATTACAATTCATTAATAAACCTCTTTCAAATCTGTCACTCATCAATTGAGTTGTATGCCATAAAGTAAACTTTTACACCATAAACATCATCTTTTATAAACTCTTTTGCCATTTTTGTAACGAAAAAAAAAAGGAAAATGAGACAAAAGCTTGCACTCTCACAATTTTAATTTTCGAACAAATGAATTCTAAACTTTGAAAGTATCGCAAACTTTTCTGCACACTATAAAAATAAAATGAAAATAAAAACTCGCAGCTTTCCCGTGCAGTTTATTTTTAATTTCCCATAGGGATGTTTATTTTTTTCTTTCGGATTTATATAGCTGGCCGGAAGGTAATGAATGCTCTGCCGGTAAATTACCGATAAAATGCAGTGGTTTGAATCTGGGTTTTTTTTTTTTAATGATGGCTTTTTTTAATGCCTCTCTGTTCACAAGTACAGCTAAAGATAATAGAGATGAATGATGATGATGAAAACCCACGATTTAGTTCAGTGGGTAGTGTTGTAATCATCATTTCGAAATTCGAATGAAGTGAAGATTTGAATACGTAAATCAAAATGAGTTCACTTTCAATGTGTGCGGTCACTTAAGTAAGGTTCGATGAAATGAAATTGTTTATTGGCCAGAAGGCCTTAACTAAGTGAAATTCTATCAGCGGTAACGTTGATGAACAAGACCTAAAAGTGTGGGACTGACATAAGCTACCGAAAAGCTTAATTGAAAAAATTACAATCCTGTTGAAAGTCGTAGACATACGAAACGCTTTGAAAGCGATTGCCACTTGTCCAGGCCGGCAGATGTGCATCCAACTTTAAATAAATGCATAACAAACTGGATTCAAAGTGAGCTTTACCGAATATCACTATAAAAATATTCTACAATCAGTTTACGATACAGTTTGGGTCCCATGACATGAAATATTGCGTCGTGCGGGCTATTTCTTTAAAAAAATGGTTTCATTTTCATAAAAACTATCGTAAAGAATGCAATAACAATAATAATGGTATTTAGTCTATCCAATTTTGTGCGTACACTGAGTTTATTGAGGATAGTTCTAGTGTCATGAACTCTGAATTGCCAGACGTCTTAATACTTTCGCCGTCACTTTTATTGTGCGCCCTTAGCCTTATGGCGTGGATAGAAAACATGGCTGACTGTTATAACCTTTTTGGTGTTTAATGTTCTTCATGTTCGTATATTTTATTATGTTTAACTTTAACACGACGGACGTTACAACGATTCCTATCGTTCACTTTTGAATCGCGTTCCATTTGACAGTTCAACAAAATCTATTGCGTTTAGTTGGTTTATGAAATGAAAACGATTGTCATTTTAGGAGTCAGTTAGTCAATACTAGCTATCCGCCCCTGCTTCGCACGGTTTTACGATTTATATTTATTATATCAGGGGTATAGACTCAAAACTGCTTATGTCCTTGTAAAAAAATCACAGTAATACAAAAAAAGCGTATTATTTTTGTACCCAACACCACCACCACCACGTTACCACGTACGTATTTCAAATAAATGGAAAGAAACTGTCTCATTACAATTATATCATAATAACCATACATATGTACAGTCACCAGCATATAAAGTTACCACTAACTGTCTGATTTTCTCATTAAATTTTGAACTTATAGATCAACATATTAAGGTTTAAAATCGTTTGGAGAAATTTGACAGTTTCGTGTAGCTTGACCTGCTGGCGACTGTACTTTAAAAGAAATAAGCCAAAAACGTAAATAACTGTTGGACGTTACCAGTTTTGTTCCCAAGCACTGAATACAATATCTAAGTATCTATTTAAAATTAAATAAAAACAACGAGCTTTTTTACAAAAAAATCGTATGAGCGGCCATTACTGTGTTGTTTCAAATGGAGCACTCCTATTGGTTTCCCTTGACATAAACAGTATTGATTCTATACCCCTGATCTGTAAGGTAATCTTTAATTTAATGTGTTATTAGTTTTTAACCTTTCAGAATAATTTCTCTAAATTATGGTGAAAACCGCATCGAAATCCGTTGTGTTGTTTAGAAGAACAACGCGGTCACACAGACAGCATGTAAAGCGAATTTAATTTATAATATTATGTGTGAGTTTCGGAATGTTTTTTCATATTGCATATTTACGTGCTCTGAGGAGAATTTCTTCATTTGATGTATTTGTATTTGAAGGGGTAAAGGGAAAGAAGGGTCATTGTCAGTTTTTTTTTTTAATAATGTGTTGACAATGCCATCTATTAGAAAATTCATAAAGCTTTCAAAAAACGTTAAAAGAGATCAGTGTAATCATGCGACTCAAAAATTGTTTGTATGGCTGTAGGAAAAAAGACTATGGTCACCGCTGTTGTTTAAAAAAAGATCATTGTCTGTGGACTTTGTTTTTTTTTTTCGTTTTATGAATAAGATTGAGTGAATTAATTAATACTACAGATTAAGTGACAGGTAATATTGTATGCAGTATTAAAATATATCGGGAAACATTTTAAAATAAATTGGTTTATTAAAGTTATTAAAGCATTTAATTTTCTCATAACTTATAACACTATGACAATGATGCTTGTTTCCCTGTAGGTACCCTTCATTTCTATGGTTTAGGCTGTGTTTTGTCTGTTAGCCAGTCAGACAGGAATCTATTTATTACAGAGTGTAAAAAGTCCTATCGCTTAATCGTTATCTACGCATTCTGCACATCAGAAGTTATTGCTTGGAAACGACTTGTATTTTTGTGTGAAAAATCGCCGTTTACGGCAGCGGGCAATATAACGCACGCAAAACATTGTGCTGAGTGCTCAGACTAAAATAGTATATACTGATTGTACTTATGAGTGCATGCTACAGTACAGGAGTAGTGGGGTTATTCAAAACTAAGCTACGAGTATAAGATCTTGTAAAACTTGTTATAGCGGAAAAAAAATGGAAGGTTCAATATCCCTAAACAGACGGTTCCCAGGTATGTCCGGTCCGGTACAAAAATAATACCACAATGACGGGGAGTACTACTGACGCTCGGCTTCAACAAACGCCTTATTGCACCCGTAATTAATAGTCAAGCTAGATAAATAAATGAGAATTATTATTAGTAATAGTTCAACTGTAACAGTGTCGTGTTTGTTTGTATTACCAACTGTGCACTGTGCTAAGGATCTTGGGATCAAACTAATATTTGTATGAAGCCGCAGATGTTTGTATTAGATGCTTGCTCGATGTATGGAATTTTGATTAACTATATCCACAGCAGGTAAAGGAGAAATCTTAGTTTAATATTAATTGTGTAGTTGTGTATTGTTTAATAGTGTATTAGTAACCCACATTTTGCCTGTTATGTTAAAGTCCCATGGGTGATTGATATGTGATTAGGGAAGAGCCTACAGCTGGGATAAATCGTTGTGTACTAAGTTGCAAATAATTATTGTAAAATACTCATGTTATCAATATTTTATTCACCGCTGCAAATTCGCGAAATAAATCTTAAAGATTTTTTTAAATCCAATGGTCAAAAGAAAAACACATCTCGCAGCTCGTTCGAAATTTAAAACTCAGCAAACACAAAAATACAATTCGTCTTCTTTTTTTTTCTGTAGAGAAAAGCAACATGATTTATCAGCCAGCTCCCTTAGGGATGCTTGTAATTTTACGAGTATTAAAAGGGAGGGGTCTCGAGCGGAAAAAAGTAATGACCCGAATTGTCCCACAGACCACAATTATACAGTCGAATACATACGTTACTTTTCAATGAGAATCGCATTTTTACCGCATTTTGATGAGCGTTAAATTATTGGTTTTGTTTGTACGTTTTAAGCTGATGGTGCGTGGGTTGTCTTTTGATTTAAATTAATTAAAATATTTATTCATCTGTGCTATGCGTGAATATTAAAAATATAGTTTTATGAAGTCTCCAACGAATTGGTATAACCACTGGTGTTGACAGTGTCTTTAGATGGCTATACTTTTCATCAAATGTGTCACTGGATTCACTGTTCGAATATTGGAATGGATTTCTTGCTTCAAATTACGATAAAATCAGATTTTAAAGGAAATACTGTGGGATTAATTTTCTCAGAAAATATTTTCGAACTTAGTTTTTTTTAAATAATAATTACCTACTTCGGGTTTTACAACAAATAATTAAGTACAACGAAAAGGATGAATTCCTATTCAATTTTAATTAAACCTCAGTAATTTCTTTAAAAAAAAACACAAGCCCACTTCTTTTACACTTTGCCACGATATCTTTCTTTTAAAAGGTAAATAAAAATAAAAAAGAGCATAGACTATGAAAATTCAGACAGTAGACACTGAAGTACACTCGAGCTCGCCTTTAAGCTAAATGAGAAATCGTAAAACTTTGTATTAGACTGGAGTCAAAGTAAAAATACGGGAAGATTCAGTTTTGACGAGTAGGTATTTACCTACTTACGTATTTATGGTACCAACTGTAACAACTTTGAAATACGCTACGATTTTTTGTAACAAAAAGTAAATAATAATTATTCTTTATTTCAGATAACTACGATCCAAAGTGTTAGTAATTACAATAATGATTTACAACTATTGTTAGTTAAGTGACTGATGTTGATGATTTATGACGGCAATAATTAAGTTGTCACCGTCCACACCATTTAAAAAAAATTTGGAGATGTAACATCCTCCGCTATTATTTTGAGGATGCTATTGCTAGTTTCTCGTACTCTGCTTAGTAGAGATGCAGTTTTTTTGCGAATCACCTCATGGAAACTAACTAACTAAAACTCTACCGTAATATTTAAAAAATGTTAGTAACATAAATTATAAGAGCAGCGGTAGCCCGGTTGTATCGGCCCCGACTTACGAGTTGTAGGTCGTGAGTTCGAACCCAGGCAGGCACTTCACTTACCTCCTTACTAATAAACGTTGTATAGCGTCTGTGTAGTTACACGCCTATTTCTCTCTTTCAGTCGTCAGTAATTTGATGTTCGAAAGAAGAAGACAAAGCGTTGTGTAACTATACAGATACTATACAACGTGTATTAGTAAGGAGGTTAGTGTATTACTTTCATCATCACTGCTCTCACGAACGGTGACGGAAAACATCGTGAGGAAACCCTTAGGACCGAAAATTCGAAAATATGTGACATCCACCAACCCGCACTGGGCCCGCGTGGTGGATTACAGCCCACTCCCTCTCATAGAGAAGAGGCCTGTGTCCCAGCAGTGGGAACATTAAAGGCTGGCTATGCATGAATAAATCATGTATCTCGTATGGAACAACTTTTTCGTACTTTTATTTTGGCAACTATCATTATAAGGCTATTCTCACCAGCGCCCTAATTACGTAACACACGTATCTATCACAATCTGAATCATTTTGAAGCCTATTGCTAATCCATTGCTTCATATGTTCGGAAAATTTGGCTGCTCAACAACGTAAATAACGCAATGAATGTTGGTGAACTGTCAAAATTAAACCCATTCCTACTGGTACTGTGTTACGTAATTACCCCGCTGATGTAAAGCAAATATGTGGACGACGATGGTGTACGCTTGTTAAGAGGTAAACTATTTACGCATGATATAACATCACGACAGTAAACACCGAAGGGTTAGTCAGAGGTGTATATAGATAACTACAACACATAACTGGCGAAATGTGACATTTCGCCAGTTATGTTTAAGTCCCATGTAATAGGGGGCGAGCCTATTTCCATCAACCTGGCACAAATCCAGACTCCGGGCTGCTACTGAGAAATTAAGGGGGAAGCAATAGGATAAACCACGAACGTTTTTTGCAATTTGCGAGTCAGTGTCAGGTTGGATGTCGATCAAAATATGATTCGCGAACATAACAAATATGTTTTGATGTAATTATAATCATCAATACAACTCTCTAAGTTAGAATTGCCATCAAATGTCATGATTTCATGAAATAGTCATTCAATAGGGTAATATGAACTTAGACGATTTTACCTATTGATGATTCTAATGATTAAAATGTTGAAACACATACTTGTCACGGTCGTGAAATCATATTTTGATCAGATGTAGAACCTAATAGCCTTTGAATAATAGGCTGAAGAATGATGTGATAAGGCAACGGTGCGGTTTAAAAGAATATGTAGTGACAAAAATTGAAAAGAGCATGCTTCGATGGTTTGGTCATGTTGAAAGGATGAATGAAGGGCGACTAACAAAAGGTATTTACAAGGCTAATGTGAGTGGAAACGCCGGGAGGGGACGTCCTAGAAATACATATAGTGACCTTATTGGTCATGTTCTTCAGAAAGGTCAGGTGCGTAGTACTCGCAACCGGCGTGCGTGTATGACCAGATGTATGAACGTAAACGAGGCAAAAGCAGTATGTAAGGATCGTAGCAGGTGGCGTTCTGTAGTTTCTGCCTACTCCCTTGGGAAGAAAGCATGAGTTTATGTATGTATGTATGTATAGAACCTAATACTGACCTGGAAATTGCAAAAAAACGTAAGAAAAATTGAATTTCACGGGCTACCCTGGCGCTTTCGCCTTAAACTAAAAAACTAATAAACTATTCATTTGGCACTTAAAGAACCTTAGGTTATACCTATCGTAAAACTGCTCATGTCCTAGGTTAGCAACGCAATTTATTCTAGCAAACGAAAATCGGTATAGTTCTATTTTCTAACTGAACAATATTACTCAGCAATACAACGTCTTCCCCATCCAAAACGAAATATAAATCAAGTAAATAGGCAGTAACATCCATCTATTGGACTAAGTTAACGGCATACCACGTCTAAAGGCTCCCGTAAACAGGCGCGACGCGACAGTGCGACACGACTGTAGTAGTACAATTTCTAAGGCCCACTTGCATCGTCACTCACCACACACGTTTAGCGATAAACGAGTTTAAAGCATAATTCTCTTTCTGTTAAATGTTTGAAGATGACAGAGACAGAATGATGTTTAATTTTTTTTTAAATAAAATAATAAAAAAATCATGGAAATCATTCTGCAAGAGTCGCGCTGCGCTGTCGCGTTGCGCTGTCACGTCGCGCCTGTTTGAACGAGCCTTAAGGCGCTGATATACGACTTTTAAAAATTTCAAATTGAACATCACGTCTAAACGAAGAGTCTTATTTGTTTGAAAAAAATATATGATAAACTAGACTATGTTCTTCGTAATTTGATATGTGAATATTTGAAATTATATTTTTATAAGATAGTGTAATTAATTTGTAAAGTAATGTCTAACGCGAACACAAAAACGATAATCACGCAAAAACTATTGGGCGTATTTTCATGAAATTTGCACCATCTAAAAGACAATTTATTTACCCAAATTTTTGTATAGGTACGGCTTTTATTTGTGTTGTGTTTGATAAATCAAGGTGGATTATTTTTGCGAATAAACTTGATGCGCGTTGAAGCGGGGTCTCTTGCGGGCGACGGGCGGCAGTGCATCGCTGACCAATGTCCGGATAGACGCTAACGCTCTGTGCAATTTTATTCGCTTAAAAGTTTCGCATGCTCCTCCCACTCGCTCAAGGTCGCTGGCACTTAATGTCGCCTTAACTATACACATGCCAAGCGACATCCCCGACTACACGATACCTATTGGGATCATAGTTCAAAGGTCGACCCCGGAATATTGCAATAACCGCCCGATAGCTATTGTTGTTTGTGATGACCGGTAAATGATATGGTATGCAGGTTGGCAGGGACATAAACACGTAACCTGGGGGCCAAGTCTACTAATTTACGAACGTCACAAAGGTCTCTGCATTGTGAGTTTTTGACAGATTTTGTATGGCAAATCTGTCAAAACTAGAAAATAAACTTGAAAGAAAGAAAAAGTATTTATTGGGACTCACACCGAATTATCACAAACTAAAATAAACACACTCTTAAAAACACAGCAAAAAAAAAACAAAAGTAAAATGAAGATAAAAACAGAATGTCCTGTATGAGGCCAAAAGGCCCCCTATCTCAGCATGATTCTGCGACATTTAAAAATAAATGTCGCAGCGCCAGTGCTGGTTTTCTGATAGGGTCCGGTCCTGTGATATCACGGACAGATACAGAAATAAATAAAATTTAAAAAAAAAAATGATATGTGGGAAGTAACATAATAATTATAAAAATAAAATATTTATTTATTAAATTATCATTGTAATCCGCGGGTCAGCACCCGATGAGTATGAAGTATGTACCTACAAGTAGATAATTATTTGATTGGAAAAGTAAAATGAGTGCAGCAATAAAACCTATGCGTCCCCGGAAAGTTCTACAGTTCCTCGTCACGAAACATCGTTAAAAAAAGAACAAAAATTGCTATCCAACCAACAATATAGTTGTTTGGAACCAATACTTCCAGAAAAAATTGGAACGAAACTCTAAAGGCACATGTATCGGTTTCCTGGTGCCAAATTGACAGCGGTTCTCACTTTGCACTGTCAATAGCCATCAATGACGTTTGAAATTGTTTGTGACCGAACCCGTGTTTTGAAGAGGACGTTTATTTCGGATATTGATAGTTTTTTTTTATATACAAAGGTGATATTTTTATAAAAAAATTGTTGGATTTGTATTTGCAAGTTTTTATGACTACACAATCTATTAACTACACATAATTATAAAACAAAGTCGTTTTTTGTGTTTGTCTATGTAACTGCGTAGATATTATTAACAAAACGATGGATTTTGATGTGGGTATCACTATTATTTAGAGAATTTATTCCGAAAGGTTTATTGTAGGAATAATACATTATTAACATATATAGATGTAGCAAATAAATCTTGGTGTTTTATTTGCGTGCACTGACTGGACAGGTCCACACGGTCTGTGTGATTCTTTCTTCGAAATAGGTACCATTTCAAACACCAACCTACATAATCTGACCAAGATTACAGCTGGACTTTAAAAGAGACTGTGACCTCTGAGTTTATTTTGGCCTTTCTTCTCATAGTAGTCAGATAGGAAACGACCTCATCTAGTTTTTAAAATATAATTGACGTGTAATAGTGGTTGTACAAACCTACTTACAGAAATAAAATCATTTATTATTTATATCGCCATTGCACCTGTGCGAAGCCGGGCGGGTCGTTAGTCAGCAATACAGAGTGGCAGGGAAATCGCCGCGCAAACTGTAACCATGAGTTCAGCACATGTGTATGATTCTAGACCCCTAGTGTAAAAATTTTTGGTTGGACAACAAAAAAAAAAAAACTGCTGTTCCATATAATTATTTTGAATAATTATATGGAATAGCAATTTTTTTTTTTATAACCAGCGAATAATTTCAGAATCATTTGCTGAATCCATGGAAACAGGTTTCACGTCCATGTCCCTGGCACATTATATAATGTTCGAACTACTGAGACTCGGGCCTCCTCTATGTAAGAGGGAGTGGGCAGTAATCCATCACGCCTAGTGTGGGTTGGTCATTATCCTCGAATGGAAATAGGACGAGTAGGTTTCCTAACCTTTTTGGAGTTGTGGTGGCGAAAAAAATTGCAAGAAAGTTAAATGTACGCCTGGTTGGGGTTATGATTGCTTTTACTACTGGGACATTTCAACGCTTGCCCAAAATGTATGTAGGTGGTGCCAGTAAATTTAAGACTGATTTTTTGAGCCTAATTAGTGGAGTTTCTTGCCGGCTCTTCTCCATAGGAAACGACCAATTGGAACCCTGCACCTACCTTCTGACGTTTTCATAAGTGCCCATGTAGGTTTATGTGAAATAAAATATTTTGGTTTTGAAAATCCTATCCTAACTAATATTATATGTACTCGTAAATGCGAAAGTAAGTTTGTTTATTTGTTTGTTACCTTTTCACGCCTAAATCACTGAACTGATCATCCTGAAATTTTACATATACGTTGTCAGGTGTTTAGAAACGGACATAGGGTACCTTTCATCCCGAAAACAAGAACTGTTCCCGAGAAAAACAACAATAACGTTCTTATGAAAATAGATGGCGCCACGTGTCTTTTGAATCATGATTGAATTATAACCCGAATTGATTGTCAAAATCTAAATTAACGCGAGCGAAGCCGCGGGCAAAAGCCAGTAACTGATATAAAGCTTACAGTCTTTCAAAACACATTCCTCTAAACTATAAAGTCACTGTACATAATACAATCATATTTATAATCTAGTCAGTCCTGACAGAAATAAACTGACCTCTGCTCTAATTACAGAAAGTGCAGTGCGCTCATTCCGTTCTAGTCACCGACAAATACTAAATGACGTTTTTATACTTACATTGAGTCTAGAGCGTTTGACTGAAGCATTGTTAAAACGTGCTCTGTTGAAAATTTTAAATGGTTTCTTGTTTAAGTTTGTTAGTTGAATAATATAACAATAATTATTATTCAAAGGAAAACAATTTATACATAGAATAAACAGAATTATAATACATTATGTACAGGTATATAAAAATTATTTAAAATATTTAAGTACATTTGCAGGTAAAATAATAGGTCTTTACCTATGAAATTGCCGTTTTGTATGAAAAAATTTAAACGAATTTTTTTCATGAATTTTTTATTTGTATTAATCGAAGTAATCACCCATGCAATCAATGCATCTTTGCCATCGCAGTGGCAGTTTATTGATGCCCTTCTTAAAGAAATCAGCTGGACGGGAGGCAACAAATTCTTCAAAGGCATTTTGTACTGCCTCTCGGGTATAAATTTTTTTTCCCGCCAAGAAGTTATTCAAATTCTGGAAAAAGTAGTAGTCTGTAGGCGCAAGGTCTGGTGAGTAGGGCGGATGACGGAGAGCTTCCAACCCCAGTTCTTGCAACTTGGAGACCGTCTGCTGTGCAGTATGAGGTCGCGCGTTGTCGTGCAGGAGCAGCGGAGACGAGCGATTGACCAATGCTGGTTGGAGATGCGCCAGCTTCTCCATCATTGTGTTCAGTTCTTCACAGTACACATCTGCAGTAATGCTCACCCCGTTTCGTAAGAAGCTGTGATGAATCACACCGGCGCTAGACCACCAAACAGTGACCATCACTTTTCTAGGGGTAAGTTTTCGTTTAGGGCATTGTTTAGGTGCTGAACCAGGATCCAATCAACTTGCTGAGCGCTTACGGTTATCAAACAGAATCCATTTTTCATCGCAGGTAACAATGCGGTTCAAAATTCCTTCATTTGTGTGTCTGTTGAGCAGTGCAAGGCACGTCTCGACGCGTACTTCGCGCTGGCGATCATTGAGTTCGTGGGGCACCCATTTGTCAAGCTTTTTTACCTTGCCAATTTGACGCAAATGGACCAATATTGTTTTGACGCTAACGTCGAAAGCTGCTGCTAATTCAGCCGTAGATTGTGTATCATCAGCTTCCACAATCGCCTTTAATTCGTCATTGTCGACCAAAGTCTTCGGACGACCGCGAGGTTCATTTTTCAGGTCGAAATTTCCAGAACGGAAGCGAGCAAACCAATAACAGGTGGTGCGTTGGTTTGTAGTGTTAGCTCCGTAAACGTCGTTGATGTTGCGTGCCGCTTGTGCCGCGTTGCTGCCACGACGGTACTCATATTCCATAATTACTCGAATTTTTAACGTATCCATGATGACGAAAAAGATTGAAATGCGATGAAAATGTAACACTAATCAATAAAGAAATGACTACTTTTAGAAAAAAAAAACCATGTTTTTAAAATAAAATTAATTTGAAATTAGAATTCTTAGCCAAACAAAAATTATTTTGATTTGAAATGGCCAGTACTGCAGAACGGCAATTTCATAGGTAAAGACCTAATAATACTTATGTAAGCGAAATGTTACATCTTATTCGCGATCTCCTGACTGATTATATAACAATTTAATGATCTCCTAAAAGAGGGCTCCCTCTCTCCTACCCTTTTGCTGAGCCCTACAGGGTCCATAATGATCTCAATTGTATTAGGTACCACCCTAAGTACACATTATGGTAAAGCAATAAAAATATTGAGTATTGAGTATTGATTGTCTGCCTTGTGATCTAGAGGATGCAAGTGCGAGTGTTGCGTGAAAGGATATTTGGTTCGATCTCCAGCTCACGTAGCATGCATAATCAGCCTATTGCCTGTTTCCACTAATACCTTCGAGTATAAATGTGGTGCTGTTCCACAAACGATGGGACACTTAATATCATGTCCTGCGTGTCCTGTCAGCTGCACGTTACAGGATTTAATGGACGCTAGTGATGGCGCCAAACACGTAGCCGATTCCTCGGCCGAGTCCATTTAGCTTGCCATCAACATGCTAAGAAGAAGATATTCCCACGGCTAGGACACGGGCCTCCTCTCGGTGAGAGGGAGTGGGCTGTAATCCACCACGCTGTGCGCTGGCCCAATACAGGTTGTGAGGTCACATGTCTTCGAATTTTTGGTTCTAGGACATACCGGTTTCCTCACGATGTTTCCTTCACCGTTTTGAGAGCAGTGATGAAATAATTTACACAAAGTAAAGTGCCTGTCTGGGATCGAACCTATGACCTAGAACTCGTAAGTCGCGGCAGTGACCAATGCTCTGCAGTAGCATGGCCGCCGTAGAAATTAAAGAAACGAAAGACAAAATGACAGATTGTAGAAAGATTTCTATGGGGCGATGTCAACATTATTACAAAATATAAAATGTTGAAGGAAGATATAACGTCTATTTTTCGTAGAATAAAGTTGAAAGCGGTCAAGCTAAGCGTGCAAGTCGGGCAAAATGTTATTGGATTTTTCCGTTAGGTGAACATTTATTTTCAGTGACGTCACGGACGGATTACGGTACACATCAGCTGTTCGTGTCAGCACTGATATAAAATAAAACTCCACTAAATTCAAAGTAAAATTCGTGTTTACATTAGCACTGTACCGTTATATACGCGTGTGATCATTAGCATAACAATTAAACCGCAGTTGGTAGTGTAATCTGCAAAAAAACTATTTACAATTTTATGACTTTTTTACTGTGAAGTTACTTGTTAGTTTTTTGGTGCTACCGGTACCTCCAAAAAGTGTTACTTTTACACAACGTATGTACAACTTTTGACAATAAGCGACCACAGATTGTGTTAAATCAATAATTTATTGCGTAGCAGACGCCATCTAGCGCCGCTACAAAGTGTGGGAGTGCCGTGCGCCATCTAGCTGGTCCTAGCCATACTAATATGGTGAAGTGTGCAGCTTGCGGAAGATTTCTGTCTACAAAAGGGGGCGCTGCCTGTAGCAACTCTGCGTGCCACAACAGGTATCACCTCGCTTGCTTGTTGTTGCCGGATCCAACGCAGATAAGCAGCGACTGGCTGTGCCCTGAGTGCAAAAGAAAGTTGCCCAGGGGAGATAATAGCGCCACACCTGTCAAGGATTTGGGTAGTGGTCCCCCTGTAACACCAGCAGCAGCGTCGGCACCGGCAGCGGCCCCTGTTGGGGTAGCGTTGCGGCCCGCAGCAGCTCCTCTTACGGCAGGGTCGGAAACGGTAGCGGCACCGGTTGTTGTAGCAGTCCAAGGCGGTATGATCAGGTCACCTGTCGCGGTGACCAAACCCCCCGCTGCGGTGTCTAAAGCCCCCGCTGCGGTGACCAAACCTCCCAATGCGGTAACTAAGGTACTGTCTCGGGCTGGGAGTGAACAGAGTACGGATGGAGAGCCCTCGCCGGATACACAGCTGACCCTCCGTGAGGAAATAAGGCTCTTCCGATCCGAGTTGCGGGAGGTGCGGGATGAAATGCGGGAATTTCGTCGAGAGATGGCCGGCCTGCACTCGTCGATGGGAGTATGTACCGAGCGGGTTGACAGCCTTGAGGCTAGGATCGAGGCTCTTGAGGGTAGACAAAGTGCTGCAGTGCCAGATGGAAAAGTGGGCCAGCTGGAGCAGATAGTGCTGAAGTTGCAGCTTGACCTAAACGACCGCGAGCAGGAGTTACTTGGTTCGGATTTGGAGATCGCTAACATCCCGGAGACTCCTGGCGAAAACGTTTTGCACACCGTCGGCCTGGTGGCAGCAAAGCTTGGGGTGACCCTCGACCATCGGGACATAGTGTACGCGCAACGAGTGGGCATGCGAGCTGAGCGGAAGGTACAGACGAGCTCTGCTGGCGGCGCGAGTCCGGTCGGCGGAGCGAGCCCAGTGGGAGCAGCGGCGGCGACGGTGCGCGGACGGCGCATCGTGGTGCGCCTGACGCGGCGTGCGCTGCGGGACGACCTGCTGCAGAGCGCGCGCGTGCGGCGCGGAGCTACCACCGCGGACCTGGGACTCCCCGCACCCCCGCTACGTTTCTTCCTGAACGAGAGGCTCACTAAAGCTAACAAGCAATTGTTTTACCGTGTGCGTGAAGCTGGCAGCCGTCTCGGGTGGAGGTATACGTGGTCTAAGTTCGGCCGCATTCTGGCAAAGCAGGGTGACGGCAAGCCTACCCACTGCATCCGTTCAGAGGAAGACTTTGTGCGTGTTTTTGGTTGTGAGATGTCTGGCACTAAGGATGTCTGATTACATTGTTCTTGGCAATCACCGTACTGTATGTAATAATAATGTCACTCTTAAACTTTTTTTTTTATCTCTTTTGTTTTCATGCTGGTTTTTAAGTCTGTCTTGTGCGAGGCTAGTTATTTTCCTGTCTCAGTATAAGTTGGTCATTTCTGGTGGCCCAGCCGTCCAACCGATGACTACCTATCTACATTTTATATGTATCACACTTCTGCTCACTTTTTTCACGTCTTCATTATTTTTTATGATATATTTATTTTTATGGACTTTTTGGCTGACTATGTATATTTCTGCAATATTTATAATACTTTACTTTATATTATTACAAGTTACACCTAATACTATGTATCTCAGTATATTTACACATCACATTATTACAATAAACGCTACACTACATAATACTTCTGACGCTATCTATAAAAAAATATTACTATTATATACATCACTATTTACAAAAAATGAGTAAGACAAAAAATCTTAAAGTTGGATTATTTAATGCGGGGTCGCTCGGTTCGCGCCATGAGGAGTTCCTTGTTGCGATGGATACCCTCTCGATAGACATCTTGGCGATAAATGAGACCTGGCTCAGGCAGGGAGAGGAAGGTCGCGCGCCGACAGTACCGGGCTACCGGCTGCGGCACGAGCCGCGCCCGCGCAACGTGCGCGGCGGCCGCGGGGGCGGCGTGGGCTTCTACGTGCGCCGCGGCCTGCGCGTGCGCGCCGTGCCGCACCCGCCGGCGCCGCAGGTCGAGCAAATGTGGCTCAGGCTTAACATTAACGCGCATTCGGTTATCATCGGTACTGCATACAGGCCGCCGTGGCTTGATGTCAATGTCTTCCTGGATGCAATTACTGATTCCCTCTCCTCCTTTGCCAATGCGGACAAGGTTGTTTTACTTGGCGACTTCAATATTAACATCTTAAATCACACTGACAACAAATCTAAACTATTGAACAATTTTATACATTGCTGCAAGCTTAAACAAATTGTTACTGAGCCAACCCACTTCACAGACCATAGTGAAACTCTAATTGATGTTGTGTGCACTGATGCCCGTGTGTGTGGGGTTTCTGTATCACACATACCGGAACTTGGTCACCACGCAATTATATCTGTAGAATTAAATTTTAAACTAGAGAAGCCTGCTCCATATTGGGTTACATACAGGCCACTTAAAGACATACTTCCTGAATTTTTTAATGATGACTTAAATGAAATAAACTGGGAACATATAGAAAGTCTGGAAGATGTGAACTCCATGGTTGCTATGTTCAATGAATACCTTTTGACACTATTTGACTTGCACGCCCCCCTTAAAAAAGTCTTAATTAAAGAGAAATCTTATCCCTGGATAACTGACACTGTCAGGGAAATGATGAGACTGCGTGACAAGTGCCATTTGAAGTCTAGAACCACTAAATCCGAACATCACATTAAATCCTACAAAGAACTTAAATACCTGGTTAGAGCTGCTTTTGACAGTGAGAAGTGCGCATATTTTAAAACATATATTAATAATAATATTAAACAACCAAAGAAGTTATGGACTCATATTAAATCAACTATAGCCACCTCAAAAAAACCAGAGCATAGTCTGCCACATTTCTGTAATAACCCGGAATCTATCAATCAACACTTTTTGGATGTACCAGGCAGTGGTGAGGTCAGTACTGCAGATTTAAGTTATTTTGACCACCATAGACATAGTAACAGTCATTTCCGGCTTGAGCCGGTCCAGCAGACTACGGTGCTCGGGATCTTGCGCGGGCTTAAGTCAAATGCGCAGGGCGTTGACCATATTTCTCTGGAGATGCTTATGTTGACACTTCCTCGAACACTTGCAGTTATCACAGCTATTATCAACAGATCCATAGTCACCTCTTCTTTTCCTGATCTGTGGAAAATGGCAATAGTTAGACCAATCCCAAAAGTACCTAACCCAACTAGTCTAAAAGACCTTCGTCCCATAAGCCTACTGCCATGTCTGTCCAAAATTTTAGAAAGGGTTGTCTCTGACCAGCTTAGGGCATATCTTGAGCACCATAGTATTTTGCCACTGGCTCAATCCGGATTTCGCAGGGGCCACAGCACAGCGACAGCACTCCTGGATGTAGTCGGTAACATTCTCGAAGCTAGAGACCAGGGCATGGGAACCCTGCTTGTCCTACTAGATTTTTCACGTGCTTTTGACTCTATTAATACTTCGCTTCTTCTCTCTAAGCTGTCTTACTATGGGTGTGATGTTGAAACAGTCAAATGGTTTGAGAGTTACCTCAGTAATAGATCACAGTTTGTCCAGGTGACATGCGACAGTAATGGAGATACCATGTCCTCTGGTCCGCAGCGCGTGGACAGGGGCGTACCACAGGGTTCGATCCTGGGCCCGCTGCTCTTTATCCTTTACACTGCTGACATCACCAACTGTCTGATCAATTCCAAGTTCCACCTTTACGCCGATGACCTGCAGTTGTACCTCTCCTTCCGCACCCAGGATACTGCTGAAACTGTAAATAGAATTAATGAGGATTTGGAAAGGATCTCTGATTGGTCCAGAAGAAACTCTTTGGTCCTGAACCCAAGTAAATCAAAGTATATTGTGATGGGATCTAGGGATTTCCTGAACAAAATGCTTGCTTGCAACATAGACCTCAAGATTGATGGTCGTGGTGTGGAAAGGGTTCTGGAAGCTCGTAATCTTGGGGTAGTATTTGACGGGCAGCTGCATTTTGAAACTCACATCTTGGAGGCCGTGCGCAACTGCTTCTACCGACTCAAGCTCTTGTATCGTGTCCGTCCCTACATAAGTGTGGATATGCGGGTCATGCTGTGTGAGTCACTTGTTCTATCCAAGCTTAACTACGCTGATACTGTGTATGGGGCGTGCATTCTCGGTAGAAGCGGAAAACTGATCCAGCGGGTGCAGAATGCTTGTGCAAGATTCTGCTACAATGTCCCACCACGTTCCCACATCACTCCTTTTTTAAATAGTGGTAATTTGATGAGAATGTCAGCACGCAGACAACTACACCTGGCTACCCTACTCTTTGGCACTATTCTCACAAAGAAACCAGAATATTTATTTAAAAAACTGTCTTGGTCGCGCGATGTTAACAAGATTAAAACTAGAGCATCTTCGTACCTCATGTTAGCATCATCGCACAGAACTGCTGCATTCCGTGGTAGTTTCAAATTCGCTGCCTCTCGTTGCTGGAACGACTTGCCTCCTCCTTTTCGTGCTATAAAGACAGTTGGCACATTTAGAATCAAATTTAAACAGCATTTACTACACATTCAAAAATGTACCACACTTTGAACTTACCTTTGATGTGCACGCAGCTTGTAATGGTGGCAAGCTAGTGGCAGCGATTGTTCGCTAAACAGAGCAGGCACAACAAGCAGTGTCAGCAGTAATTTCGCTTTTGATTGTTTTTCTTTTTTTTTTTCTCGTTGTTGTCATTTGTAAATTGAAATTCTTGTGTTATTATAGTCATTACATTAGTTTATCCTTATTTCTCCAAATAACGTTAATTGAACACCACAGAGTATTCTTTGTTATAATAATCACAGCAATATTGAGCATTTCGCAGCCGTAATCAATTAATAATCTTCTCGTCTCGCCGTATAGTTTTGTAATTGTATTTGCCGAGTGCCGGCGCCTGCGTCTCTTTACTTGTCACAGCGATGCCATTGTGCCACAGACACTAAATCCGTAGACAAGTAATTGATGTTACGTCGGGTGCTGACACGCGGAATATAATAATTTTATTTGATTTTTTTATTTTATTTTATAATAATTGTGTTACACATAAATAGCTATTTTTATTTTATCTTTATTTTGTTTTTTATATTTAAATTTATTTCTTTATCTGTCCGTGACACCACAGCAGCGGGCCCTATCAGAATACCAGCGCTGCGACACTTATTTTTTTTTTTTTAAATGTCGCAGCATCATGCTGAGATAGGGGCCTTTTGGCCTCGTACAGGACTTTCTGTTGTTATTTTCATTTTACTTTTGTTTTTATTTTTAATTTTTTATATTTTTTGTTTTTATGAGTGTGTTTAGTTTCTAATAATCCTGTGCGAGTCTCAATAAATATTTTTTTTCTTTCTTTCTTTCTTTCTATTTACTTACATAACTTTTACAATATTTAACACAACTAACTATTTATACTATGACTAACAAACTTAGTATATAAATAAATACAAAAACTAAAGGACACTTAGGCGTCGAAGTTCTCGTCCGCATCGCTGTCATCCGGAAACATGTCCTGAAGACTGAGAGCATTGCCACGTGGAATGGCAATGCTAATTCTTTGGCCAAAGAACTACCCAGCCCGTCAGGTTATTCTCAGTTGCAGCTCGTAGTCGATTTATGACCAGTTGACGGAAATATGCTTGCTTTTCCTTACATGGGACTTTAAACTGACATATTATCTTTTAACTGAGGCACCACTGACGCCTGCACTCCGCTTTTTCAACCTCATAGGTAGAGACTCGGACCTATTCTGTTGTTCTCTGAGTGAGTTCACAAAGAATGCATTGTTTGTAATAAGTTACAACATTTAATCATAATAATAATAATAAGTTAGGATATGAGTTTAGATAAGTACACTATCGCATTAGGTTACCCTTTAATGAGAGATGTGTGATGTGTGTGTGATGGGTGTGTGATGTGTGTGTGTGTGTGATGTGTGTGTGTTATGTGTGTGTGTGATGTGTGTGTGTGTGATGTGTGGGTGTGTGATGTGTGTGTGTGTGTGATGTGTGTGTGTGTGTGTGTGTGTGTGTGTGTGTATTTGTATTTAACACAATTTTATACCATGTTTTACGCAAATAAATATTTTATTATTATTTCCTTTATTTAATTATTTACATATAAATTACATTTTTAAATATTAGAATATAAAAACATAAAAATATTTAAAAATATAAAAATAGTAGCCCACCGGTATCGGGAACAGGGTCCAAGCTACCGGCGGTCAGGGCTCCAGAGAGAGGAACCTCCTAACAATGCGAGCCGTGTCCAGAAGTACCGCTTTCTGAATCAAGCCCTTGATCCAGCTGCCCAACGAGAGCCTCCTCAGGTGTTGGTCGAGGCTCTTGGCTATTAAGCCATTGGCTGTCACGACTATCGGCACAATGATCGCTGAGTCCACATCCCACATGTCGACAACCTCGCGAGCCAAGTCTAGATACTTGATTTGTTTATCTTTCTCGGCTTTCACGAGGTTCCCGTCATGCGGGACCGTTATGTCAACAATCATTGCGCGCCGCTCTAATCGATCCACCACCACTATATCAGGCTTATTGGCAACAATAGTCCTGTCAGTGATGATGGATCGATCCCAGTACAATGTGATATGTCCATTTTCGAGAACTGGGTCGGGCACATACCTGTAGTACGGCACTTCCGATTCTACAAGGCTGTATTTCAGAGCAAGTTGCTGATGGATAATCCTGGCTACAAGGTTGTGTCTATGCAAGTACTCTTCGTTAGCTAGACGAGAACATCCGGAGATAATATGTCTGATGGACTCACCCGGACGATGGCATGCCCGACACACGTCAACCGTCCCGTCCTTCATAATATATCTCCGGTAGTTATTCGTTAAGATAACTTCGTCCATAATTGCACAGACAAAACCTTCGGTTTCTCCAAAGAGGTTACCGAAACGCAGCCAGGCTACGGACGCTAGTTGGTCTACATCGGGCCCATGTAGGGCCCGAAAAAAGCGTCCGTGAAGCTCCTTACTCTGCCATACTTCCATGCGATCATTAGTGTCAAACACTACTGGTTTGCGCCAGTTCTCTTTAGCTAAGGAGAGCTGGTTGAGGCCCTTGTCCACTTTGACCACATCCGTATGCATCCCCACGTCGGCTTCTAAGAAATATTCCCTAAGACTGCATATCTCGCGATTGTGGAGGGTCTTAGCATTTAAAAAGCCTCGACCTCCACACTTTCGCGGGATATACAGTCTCATTACCGATGATCGTGGGTGATGCATTCGATTTGCAGTCAGCAGTGTACGGACCTTCCTATCCAGGGCGTCGAGTTCGGTCTGAGTCCATTTGAGTATGCCGAAAGAGTACATCAAAACCGGCATGACCCAACCGTTAAAGGCGCGCACCTTGTTTCCGCCTGATAAAAGACTATTAAATACTTTTTTCAGGCGGCCAAAGAAGCGCTCCTTTAACGACTGCTTCATGTCAGTACCATTGATGCCCAACGCTTCCGACATACCCAAATACTTATAGGTGTCGGATGCGGAGAGGGCTCTAAGGTTTATGGAATACGAGAGTTGGGTTCCGACGGATTCCACAATCTCCCCTCGCTTTACATGCATGACCGCACATTTGTCCACACCAAATTCCATCCTGATGGCGCTACTGAAAGTTTCAGTTACTTTCAGTAGCTCCATCAGTTGCAAATTGTTGGGGGCAAAGAGTTTTAGGTCATCCATGTAGAGGAGGTGAGATATAACCTGACCACCTCTCCTCAGCCGATAGCCTAGACCTGAATCCTCCAACAGTGTGCTTAGAGGATTCAAGGCTAAGCAGAACCAAAGCGGACTCAAACTATCACCCTGAAATATGCCTCGCTCGATCCTTATCGGTTCGTTATCTCTCTGGATATTTCGACATCCTGGATAGTGAAGGATCGTTCTCCATTGCCCCATACATGACTTTAGGAAGGTGCGCAGAGTTGCATCTACTTTATACAACTCCAGCACCCTCACAAGCCATGTATGTGGCACCGAGTCATACGCCTTCTTGTAATCTATCCAACATGTCGACAGATCCTTTCGGGAACGACGAACCTGTTGGCTAATGGCCATATCAATGAGGAGTAGCTCCTTAGTACCACGGGACCCGTTCCTACATCCATTTTGAGAAGGAGACATGATGGAGTTGGTGTCTATATGTTTGTTAATTTTAGCTCTCAAAATGGATGTAAGAACTTTATAGACCGTCGGTAAACACGTGATCGGCCTATAATTTTTGGGTTCCGCAGTACTACCTGATTTATGGAGCAGGTGGGTAACTCCTGTTGTTAGGAACTGGGGTAGCGAACCAGATTCTATAGCAACCTGGTACTGAGCCGCCAAGCGAGCGTGCGACCTACCAAACCATTTGATCCAGAAGTTCTGCAGTCCGTCCGGCCCTGGAGACTTCCAATTAGGCAGCGGACGGACTGCACGAGTTACATCTTGGGGACAGATGGAAATAGCCCCCATTTCTGGTATTGGATCGCAGGCTCGCTCGACTTCCCGACCCCAATCACCTTCGGTGTGACTGACAGGCACCGACCAGATATTGCGCCAGAAAGAACACATGGCATCATCATCCGGCAGGCACGTGTCAGCCACACCTTGATCCGGTCGCTCCCAACCCCTATAAACCCACCTTTCATCGCGCTGGAAGGTGCGATTCTGAGTGTATCGCTCCACTCGCCGCTTATACCGCCGAATACGGTTCACCCATGCATACACTTTCTGCTTCAGGAAGTCGATGCGCTCTGTGACACAGGACATGTAGTCCTGAGGGCTGATATTAGTCCCTGCGAACGCGCGTCTCACAAAGCGCATCACTCTAGGGCGAGTATTGCCCTCCCTGAAGCAGATTAGTTTTCCGATGAGTGCTCTGGCCCCACCAATACGGCGCTCAATTCTGCACTGCCAAGCTGGTACGGCTGGTTTCGGTCGTGTAGGTCTAGAATCATTAGCAAATTTGATGTGAGCTACACGACATGCCGCTACAGCCGCGCAGTACAGGATCGAATGTGTATCGGTGAGGTCTACGCAGTCATCAAAATAATTTGACAACTGCGCATCCAGTGCCGCCACCAGCATCCTATTTTTGTTATGCATGGGTAAACGAGGTAACCGTGGTCTAAGTTCGGGCGATATGAACCGATATTCTCGAATCGCATCCTACAAAGCACTCCTCAATTCATCATTGCACTGGGTACTTACGTCTGTAGCCCTATCATCACTCTCCTCGTCTGCTTGACTTGTGTTAGACTGTGGTAGTACTACCACAGTCTGCGACGGGGGGGCGATGACATGACTACTCTGCATTTCATTTCGCAGGCGATCAAGTACAGTGTCATCCAACATATGATTGCGTTGGATGACCCGCACCTGATCCGACAGTCGTTGTGCCGACACGTTGACAGCTGGCTCAAGCACCTGAAAAACAGAGAGCATCCGAACACGGTACGCGGTCAGATTGTTTCCCTCCTCTGTAGCCCCATAGTATGAGCGCATGACGTTTTCGTTGATGGATCGCGTCCATCTCATGCGCTGCACACTTCCGCCGGGAGCAGGGACCCTATCAGAGGCCGGTGGGCCTCGGGGTCCTAAACCGTCCGGCGGCCGGTGTCCTCCACGTCGACGAACAGGTGGTGGCGTCGTGGGCGGGGAGAAATACTCGTCGCTCGAGCTCGACGCAACTACCGCGGCCGGTGTCGTCACAGCGCTCACAGTGGGGCTGGATACCGGCGGTGGCGAGGCGGAGCTGAGCGAAGAGTCCGGAGGTGGTGGGTGTGCTCGTCTTTTAGCAGATCTTGTCAACATCATTTCATTTTCTTAATATTTTTTTCATTGTTATTTGGAGGTGACAACTGTCATGTCACCTCCAAATCGGTAGTTTTTGATTTATTTTATTTCATTTTTGATTATTATGGTCTCTTCTTTGGTGTATCGATGATGTAGATGATAAGGTTTTGATTTATAAAGAAAAACTATGGTAAAAATGGGTCAGAATCACATTCCTTGTTTTAAATAAAAATATTGAAAATGAGACGTTTTGTTGACACGGTGGTGTTGCTATTATATTTTTATTATTATTATTATTATGTAAGGTGGAAAATAAAAAAAAATCATAACATTTTACTTAAATTTCCAAAGAGGTAGGTAACCACATTTCGCCAGTTTTCTATGTTTAAGCCTCATTACGATAGGGACGAGCCTAATGCCTATCGGCTTTGTTACAGCTAAAACAAAATTATTAATGCTATGTTATGTTATGTTGTTATTTTTATTTATTAATTATTTTTATTATTATTAATTAGTAATGATAGTGTAGGTAAGATTGTTATAAATAAATAAATAACTATTTAAAGGTCCTCAATGCACCAGCAAAACACGCACCTGAATTGCCAAACACACTTTTTTTCACAATCCAAGGGGCTTTGAAGGAAATTCCTAATTCATTGCTTCACGTGTTTGCTCGACAGCATAAATAACGCAATGAATGTTGTTGAATGGTCAAAATGAAAGGCATTGTAATTGTTAGTGTGTTACGCTGGTTCAAAAAAATCAGTCTGTTACCAATAATTTTTCTCCAAGGTATACCACGTCGCCATCCTCACCAGGTGTAGCATATACGTTTCTCTGTTGATACAGGCTCATGGGAAAACATAATGTGTACCAGCTATTTAAGGGCCTGTAAATTGTAGCAGCCGATTGAGGAAAATGATCGTGTTAAGCTCTCCATACTCGAGAGCCCTTCATCGTACATTGGTGGGTATTTTACCGAATTCTTTGGCGTGAAATGAGTGAAAGGTTCTTTATTTGAACGGGTTTTTATTATTAGCTGGGTATTTAAAAATAGTCTTATGGTAGTGTAGGCAACAGTGCTTTTTATAAACTTAATTAACTAACAAACTATAAAAATCAAAATATAATAACCTAACCTAACTAAAACTATTAAAAAACTAAAATATGGCGTCGAAAAAATCCTCCGCATCGTTGTCGACTGGTAATGTACTTAAGAGACTGGCGGCATTGCCACGTTGTCTGGCAATGCTTAGCCTCTGGCCAAGCTAAAAACCAGCCCTTGGGTCTCGGGAAGATTTCGTTTAACAAACCATGAGCACTCGGACCCCACGACCTGAGGTTGCCGATAAGGTTATTATACTTTCGCCGCTTGAAGTTGTCCGCAGTCGCAGCAGCAGTGTCAGTACAGCACGCCGATCCAGCAAGATGGGATGGCGCAAGAGTATCGACACACGTTGCGTCCCATACTAAAGGCCTTCCCACCTTCCATGGAAATAAAGACATGCCATCCGTTCTCTTGCCATCGTCGTGTGTCAAGCCATTAGGTTCTAATACAGCTGGAACGCCGACGGTGACAAGAGCTCGTCGGATGTAGTGTAGTATTTGAAGTTATTTATAGAAAATGTAGGTATGTTCGGCTCCCTTGACAGTCAACTTGCTAAATTTATATCTATACTTCATCATCATTATCATCATATTATAAAGAGGTAAAATTTGTCTGTTTATAAGTTTGTATGAAGGGGGTATTCTCAGGAATTGCCAACCAGATTTCAATTATTATTTTTTCATTTGACAGCTCTTTTCTTAAGAAAGGGTATAGGCTCTGTAATATTTCGCTAGGACTCTTGGCGGCCGAGCAAAAATAAAAAATACTCTGAAACAACGCTAAGTGAAAACGAAGTAATAGCGCGGGCACGCGATGCGATGCGACGGGGTGGGTCGGGTGAGAGAGAAACTTCAAGCGGATGAAGTCAAGGGAGACGCTACACATAACACATTACATCACGCCTGTATTCCCCGAAGGCTTAGGCAGAGGTGTACCTATAGCACACCCACATTTCGCCAGTTATGATTAAGTCCCATGTAATAGGGGGCGAGACGCTAGTGTCTCATATTTTGACCACGGCATTCACTATCCTCATATAATTCATGCCGATACGAGAGAAGACTCTGTAAGACCGTAAATGATGGTTTTATTTTAGAAAATTGATCATAATAGTCTTTTTCCCGACTGTATTGGGGTCGGCTTCCAATCTTACCAGATGCGAGTGAACATCAATATTTTACATAGAGCGACTGCCATCTGACCTTTCCAACCCAATTATTGGGCTGTACCGACATTTCAACGTAAGGTCAAATGTCAGACTGTGGAGCTCCTTATTACCAGTAATAACATTTACTTAAGCCTTTGTATAGCAACCAAATAAATCTTTTCAAATAAAACCTTAAAAATCGGTCACATCATACACGTCTGTGCTTTTATAAACAGTGTTTCAATTTGTATTTGAACATCCTCCTGCCCTCATCTCTATTATTCTAAGGGGTCGTCGCAACATGTCTTGCTTCTTTTATACATCTCTCATAACCAATGATCGGAGTAGGTAGATTGATTTTTAGTACTTGTATCATAAATGCACACAGAAAGATAACATGGATAAGCCATTTTTCCGGAAAGTAATTCCGGTATTTCCGGATGTCGTCCTGGCATGTCGTCGGCGGGCGTATGCATTGTTCTGATAACCGGTTATTGTACCACCCATGATCCTTTGTTCTGATTGGTCGTTGGGTTTTGTCAAATCGTGACAAAAAAAAAAATAGGAAGAATAATAAAGAATAAAATTGCTCATTTTATTACAATTCCTACCTTTTTTTTGAGGATGGCAAATCATCAAATGACTCCTTCCACTCTGGCAGAATACAATTCCTACATAAGTTCCGGTTTTTTTTTAATAATCCACCAATTCCGGAGGAATGTCCATAGTAATATATACGTTTCGGATCAATGACCCCAGTTCAATCTACCTACTCCGATCACTGCTCATAACTGTCATCATTGTAGTATCCCCCTTTCTATCCATAATATCTTCTTTCACACAATTCATCTACCTTTTCTTTGGTATTCCTCTTTTATTTTTTTCAATAATTTTTATCGCGTATTATCACCACAAAGACTTGTAAACATTCGTATGGCAATTTTTATGTTCTTCTCTACAGGTCGCACTGACGCGCTAACTGAAACCATGAATTCACAGCACATGATACTGGACCCCCTAGCATAGAAATGATTAGACGGTTATCAAAAAAAAAAGGTTGTCTGTAAAGTCGGTTTACGGATGTTAATTTTACGTCATAACGTCATGGCGGAACGTGACAATGAGTCATGCTTTTTCGTGCGTGCAGCCGGCGTTCATCGATTTATAAGACGTCTTCACGTCAAAAATCTGCTGTTTCATAGTAAAGTGCTATATACCTACGCGGCTAAAATGTATGAAACAGCATTTTTTTTTTAAATTTAAACTGACGAGGTTCAACGCAAGGGGTTCAGAATCATTGACTGAATCCATGATAACAGGTTGGGCGTTGATGTCCCTGCCACCGGATAGTTTTTAGTCATCAAACATTGCCTAAATTATGGTGATAGAGTCCCCCCACACGCTATACATATAAAACCTTCCAACTTTAATTGCTTTCTCAGATATATTGTAGGGGCGAGCAAATTGATCTACATTATAAAAAGTTTGCGGTCCTCTTTACACGTTGGGTCGGTCGTTTTAAGGCTCGGCCCTTTTGAAAGCGGTAGCGAGCGTAAAATCATCTATAATTATTTATATACTTCTTTGTGTGTGAGAACTACTGACTTAACCAAAGCGTTTTGAGGGCGTCTTATGGCCTGAAGGCTTAGACGAGTGGAAATCGCTTTCAAAGCGTCGCTGACAAAATTTGATTTTGTCTAGCCCCTCTGGCCCTTATTTCTGAGTCCATCGTGGCTGTTAATTGTATTACCCTTTAATTACTTCTTTTGTTTTATCATCTTTCTCATAAAAGACTAGGGAACATTACACTGACAGACTGATTACACAGAGTATTTATTTTGTCTCTTGCCCATTATTTTCCATCCGAAACTATCTTTTGGAAAGGCTATCTGGGTTCTATATTTTTTTCTTGTGGTGCCTTTTAATGGTATAATTCAACTTTGACTTCGATAGAGAAATTGCTTGCACCATATAATTTGGTACTTATAATATTATATATTATATTCTTTCATTGACTTGAATGTGCCCTGGCGGCTGAGAGTTTGTCATGCTCACTCTAATGTCTCGCTGGTGGTGGCGTGTGTGTTGGATCATTAAGTTCCCTTCAAAATGGTTGAGCTGAATGGTGCTGATCCATGCGTCATGTTCGTGAACGGGCGCCGTCAGTGGGGACTGGTCATTTCTTAGCTTGCACGGCTTATTTTAATTTAATTTAATATTTGAATTGCTTTTGTCTTTTTATTACGGACGCTTTTAACGTTCTGCATCGTTCTCACGTGCATAATTTCAACATAAACGATGTAATCAATATTTTGTAACCATTTTTTGATTTAAAAGAGTGTCCATGGAGTTTCTTGCCCGTTCTTCTCCATAGGTACCTACTACGCTTTGGAATGGGTAACTAGCTTCATCTTTCTGACTGACCGACCCCTTGACAATTCAAAAGTGCCTGTAATTGGTTTATTTGAAATAAATGCTTTGAGTTTGAGTTTGAGTTTGAGTTTATACATTTAACTTTAAACTAAACAAATAGGTAAATTATAAGCAGTAATAATAATAATACCTACAATGTACTTATTGTTTATGACAAAACGCTGTAATATTCGCTCTTCGCCACCGCTTTCTATGTAGCCTAGGTTTTAATGTGTGGCCTATTGGAGAGCAGCCAAGTTGTGGCTTGTCATATATCACCACGCTATTGTGTTGGCCGTGGGCATGAACAGAGGAATATAGTCATGTGTATGAAAAGGTGTTGATAAAGTTAATACGATTGTTTAATGACTAAGAGGAAGTTTATTATGTACAGTTTGCCAATGATATATTTCATCATACATAAAACCTATTCATATTATTTAAGATGAGAATTGTGATTAAAACATATTATGTAATACAGATAGCTATATCAATTTTCAACTTTATCTGTAAAGAGTTTCGACTGTCAAAGTCCAAACCCGATCAATATATTTTTGTAAAGGTTGGATTAGACCAATTGAGACATTCACACGCACATTCTACCCCCACTCTACTACATTATTTTAGTGTAAATAGGGATACAGCATTCTCTCAGGGGCTCGTGGCTAACTAATAACAGCTACATAGGGGGCCAAGTCTACTAATTTACAAACGTCACAATGGTCTCTGCATTGTTAGTTTTTGACAGATTTGCCATACAAAATCTGTCAAAAACTAACAATGGCATTCAACAATAACATCGTTAATATGTTTTTTCTGTAATTTTTCTGGTATAATAAAGAGTATTCTATTCTATTTTTTTGAATCCTTAAGGTAAATTCCTCTAATCACACAGAAAAAAAAACAAACATTGCTTACTGCCTGTTTACTGTTTCGGACTATAGTTTCCTCACGATATTTTCCTTGTACATACAGTAAGTCTATGTTGCCTGAGAATTATTTGACCTCCGATTTATTACGTTGCCGAATCTCATGTCAACTTAAAAGATTACTTAGTAGTCAGATAACATGAGTGGGTTTAGCAGTAGATTTATTGATGGAAACTTGATTAAGTTATCAAGTTACTTGACATCAAAAGCCACATTGGAACAATCGTCAGGTGCGGTTTAACTTTAATCGAACGAACACAGAACAAGAGTAAGAGACCGTCAAATAGAGGTGTTCTGTAACAGGTAAAATTAGAAACCTGTTTCACCTATTCCAGTTCCAAGGAAATAAAAGTTCCAAAATAACAGCCTGTTCCAATCTGTTACATTGCAAAGACTCTCTTTGATTGCAACAGATTTACAATATAGTAACTATTTTCATTCAGTACATGTTTCTGAATAAATATTTCATCAATATCCTTTTATTTTTACAATAGATAAATAATATTATAAAATATAACCACTATTACATTATAAAATCTGAAAAAACCGAAAAAACAGTTCCTGCCTGTTTCGCTTGTTCCACAAACAACCTAGAACAGAAACATTACCGTAACTACTGGTGTGTATATCTGTGTAACCTAACAAGCTCTTCTCTATCTAGCCTATGGATGTTTACTTTGTTAGAAAGAGAGAGATTCAAACGAAACACCTGGAAGAGTTTAGAACAAGCTCTTTTCTCTTCAGGCTTATTGTACTAGAAAGAGATAGCATCTGTTCTCTGGAACAAGCTTTTTTCTCTTCTCTTAGATTGTAATACAAAGATCTGTTCTCTGCCTATCACTGTTGTTAACCTTTTCGGATGCACACACAAATTATAAATTTACCGTTGAACAAAAAAATTCGTAATCTCATCGATTTTATAATGTAATAGTGGTTATATTTTATAATATTATTTATCTATTGTAAAAATAAAAGGATATTGATGAAATATTTATTCAGAAACATGTACTGAATGAAAATAGTTACTATATTGTAAATCTGTTGCAATCAAAGAGTGTCTTTGCAATGTAACAGATTGGAACAGGCTGTTATTTTGGAACTTTTATTTCCCTGGAACTGGAACAGGTGAAACAGGTTTCTAATTTTACCTTTTACAGAACACCTCTATTTGACGGTCTCTTACTCTTGTTCTGTGTTCGTTCGATTAAAGTTAAACCGCACCTGACGATTGTTTCAATGCGGCATTTGATGTGAAGTAACTTGATAACTTAATCAAGTTTCCATCAATAAATCTACGGCTAAATCCACTCATGTTATCTGACTACTAAGTAATCTTTTAAGTTGACATGAGATTCGGCAACATAATAAATCGGAGGTCAAATAATTCTCAGGCAACATAGACTTACTGTATGTACAAGGAAAATATCGTGAGGAAACTATAGTCCGAAACAGTAAACAGGCAGTAAGCAATGTTTGTTTTTTTTTCTGTGTGATTAGAGGAATTTACCTTAAGGATTAAAAAAAATAGAATAGAATACTCTTTATTATACCAGAAAAATTACAGAAAAAACATATTAACGATGTTGTTGTTGAATGCTCTGTATTAAGGAGGATGCTATGAGGTAGGCCGTGAAATTAAAATTGTCTTACTCGTGTTTTTGCAATTTGCAACTCAGTGTCCGGTTGTATGTTAACAAAAAATTATGAAAGAATGATTCGCGACAGTAAAGAAGTACTATTATACTTAATAAAAAAATCTTGTTCTCAAGACATGCATGCCACCTGATATTTAAGTCTGTAGCGGCATCTACATCGCCACATGCGAGCTACGCGTCACACTGACGTCACGCAAAAACTTGCATCGCGCAAGCAGAGTTTACCGCGCAACTAGCATATTATATACATACAAAATCCCAGCATCAATCGTCGAGCAGTTGCCCACCAGACACAACACCAGTCTGGTCGGAGAATCCTCCCTTTCCTAAGGAGGTATGACTGAACTGTATACCCTGTTCTTCATACCTCTATAAGTCGACCGTCCAGTCCTACGTAGGATATGCACGGATTTGCCACGTCAGCTGCGCGGTTCATTTGTTTTCCCAACCTTGCAATCGTGCGCAGCGTGGCCGTGGATAGCAGTGGACCATCCCACCTACATTTTCATAAAAAGCGCAGCTAAAGCACACGTGCGTAGCTTAGCCGTGGGCTCCTGTGGAACTGAAATACCAGAGGTAGCTCCTGTGCTTGAAAATACACCGGAACCTAACGCTGTTTGTGTGTTGACTGAAATACATAATTTATTTTAACATGCATAGGCGAACAAAATATTTTGTACTAGCTTTTGTCTGCGGCTTCGCCCCTCGTGAAGGTCGCAAAAAATCTGTAAATACTTCGCCATCAAAAATACATATATGTGCCAACTTTCATTGTGTTCGGTCAAACAGTGTTGGAGATCACTCTAGACTCGAAAAATGTATTACTTATATTTTAAAAAATAACTCGTAACACACAACTAAAGTTTCTAATAATATAATAAAATCATGATTCGAAAGACACGTAGCGCCATCTAGCGTCCTAAAGCAATTGTGACCGTCGAAAGTTATTGTTCTTTCCCTCGGGCACAGTACTTTTTTTTCAGGATGAAAGGTACCCTATGTCCTTTTCTATACCCCTGACAACGTATATGCAAAATATCATGATGATCGGTTCTGTGGTTTAGGCGGGAAAGGGTAACAAACAAAAAAAAAGTTTCACTTAAAATATTAATTAGGATACCTACAGGCAAAAGTATTAATCTTTTCACTATACTATCAATATTTATTTTTCTTGTGTGAATAATAAGCTCTTTCAAGCTTATAAGTGAGTGATGCAAAAGTATTGACTACTCAGAACACTCACAACATTGTTTATAACTAGTTGCAAGTTGGTGCGCGTTTACCAAATTGCTTATTCGACTGTAATTTGGGTTCTATAAAATAAGAGTTCTAAAATTTTATAAGAGATAATTATTTGAGTTCAACTTCTTGTGTAGGTACTGGACTATATGAAGGGGTATCGTGTTACACAGTAGTTGGAATGTGGAGGTCAGATAAGCAGTCGCTTACTGACCTCCACATTAGACTGGAAGCCGAAGCCATGTTGTGAAAAGGTTAGGTGGATGATAATGTCCTGTACTAGACTACGCCGGAAGCCCCTTTTATTGAAAAAGAAATATCCTCTACCCTCTAGTCATTATGCTTCGACCAATACCGATATTGACTATAAAGCCTTTTGATATTCATCGAATAAATTCTATCTTTATTCTTTGATGCTTCGTCTACAAAGAATCGTCCGTCCGTATCCGTTGGATACTATTAGGCCTCACTGCTGCACTGTGGCCACGAGTTAGTAGCTTAAGCGACATGAGTCTTGCGATATCAAATGTACCGAAAACAAATGAAAGAAGTTGTTAAGAGCATGCCACGAGTCACCGCGAGGCGAATACCGGAGCGACATCGACAGGCAGGAACAGGTGCCCTACTCCTTAACCACGAAGTCCGTGGTTTCTAAGAAGGTACGGGCATTTCTATCTCCGTATAACTAACGGACATAAGATTAGTCCGGGGCCCGAACTAAAAATGAATAACAACACTATTTGACAGTTACCCCTACTACTATGTGTTTTTTCCCGTCCGAAAATGTATATTTAACGGAAGATGTGTTCACTCCAAAGACTTGATCTTTTTACGGATGAGCCCGTATCTTCGTTGACGGACTAAGAGAGAAGCCTCAGATGAAGCGCGCGCGTCGCTTAACGCAAGATGCGTCACAAGTCGCATAACTCGAGGCCGCCGTGAGCTATAGCTATGGACGTAAACAGCGAGCGGTTCATATGTTTGATATCTCGCATCCGCCTTAGCAACCGCACAGAGCCCTCACCCTGCACGAGGCTTAACGGATAAAGATTTACTGGTGTATGGGTAACATCTACATACGCACTGACGGTTTTGTATTGTAATATGGGATTACGGCTCTATAGAAGCTCGATTACAGGAGTCTTACAGTTTTATTACAAATACTTGTAACTAATTTTATTTTGTGTTCGACTATTTCCCAAGTGGCCACGGCATTTCACTGGTGCGGTGGGTCTAGCACAAACGAACGCGCAGAGTAAATGAAACGTAAATTCGATTGATTTTAAAATTGAAAATGATGAAATATAATGAAAATATAATTTCGCATATAATTTTATTAAGTTTTAACCATTTATTCGTATCTATGAGTGATACCAATTCTGCTGCTCGCAAAAAATTTAACCAAAATGTTATAGGATAGTTGTATCTTAGATTCAATAATAGGTCGAATTTACGTTACGTTTACGTAATGCTTAACGCTCACGCTTAAGAGGGCGCACAATGGACCACTAGCGCCACTCCTTTAAAAAAAAAATGTTTCGTGACTGAGAAGGAATTATGAATAACAGCTTGTAAGGACCCTCGGTAAGTGTGCCTAGAATTTTCTAATACCTTTTATAAAGTTTCATATTGAGACACGAAGCAACAAAAATCGATCTAAAGAAAAGCGGCCACATTCCTCTAGATCGTGTTTTGTTGCTTCGTGTCTGAGAGTAGCGCTAGTGGACCATTGTGCACCCTCTTAACGCACGCGAAGACAGGTGTTTGTTATTAAAAAAGTTTTAATTTTCACTTTCTAGTTGTAGTACCTACCCTACACAAATTAGTATACAGCTACTTGATATTATTATGTAAATAACAGTGACAGGAAGTTATTAAAACATCATCAATTTATACTAAGTAGACAAAATACGCATTATTAAGCATTTATAACTCAAAAACTACTGGTCAGATCTTGATCAATCTTGATCAATCAATTTATACGGGACCACATGAGAAGTACTAGCTTCTAAATAAAAAAAGAATCTTCAAAACCGGTTTACCTAGAAAAAAGTTATGAGGTACCGGTAAAACGGGGTGAATAGGAACGGCAGGGGTGAATCGTAACGAAACTTTAAAAGGAATTTTAACATTTAAATAATATAATTTGTAGCCAACAGGGACACGTAATCGTTAATTATAATACAGTATACACGTTAGAGTCCTTTTTGGCGACAGACTATAATATTTCAATGTTAAAATCCCTTTTAAAGTTTCGTTGCGATTCACCCTTGCGTTGCTATTCACCCCGTTTTACGGTAACACACATAAAAAGAAGTCGGTTAAAAAATACAGTCCAATTGAGAACCTGCTCCTTTTTTTGAAGTCGTTTAAAAATAACTTGGAATACCTCCTCTGACCACCACCACAGCTACATTACAATAAGATGATTGTGGGTCATTAAACTTAAAACAGGTTCTTGTTATTAAAATAACCTACATTACACTCAAGCAACCACGTTTCATTATAGTTTACTCTTCTCTATAATTAAAGATAAATACCTACACTTCTATTATTATTATTGTCACTCACTTTTGAAATCTATCTTTACTAGTGTAGGTAAAGTCAGGGAAGTAAATTGTTAAGGAAATTTACTACTAATTTTAATGGTCCATAGATATATTTTGTCAGTGGGTCGTAGGGGCGGTATACCATTTTGAAAATATAGAGCGTATTATAAAAAAACAAAAAAAAACAAAACCTCCTAACTCGGAAACGGTGTATCGTAGGGCCATGTTTTTCAGAACCTAAATGGTTTCTATGATCAACGACAACCAGATCAAAAAAAAAAAAAGTCAAATCATTTATTTCAAATAGGCACATAAAAGGCACTTTTGAACGTCAAAATTTACAAAAAAATAGAATTGATTCTAGTTGCCCCTTCCAAAAGGTACTTTCGTATGGAGAAGAATGGGCAAGAAATTCCACCGCTACTCTTTTAAAAATGTTTTACAATATTATGTATACATTAATTACATGTGAAGACGATGCACCTAGAATAAAATTACTATACCACAATAGGTAAAAATAATTAAATTAACGCATGATAGGTAAATTAATTATGAGATAGATACATGGTGCTCACATATTTACAAATATTGAAAAGTAAATGATTTTTCCAAAATTTCACAAGTAATAATTTAGTGTGTGAGTTAAAGTAGTTACATAATGTAAAAAACAATGTCATAAACATTATAAATTATACAATTAAATTAGCAACCAGTTTGATTTTGTCTAGACTCTAGATTGTCCTATGGAGCAGGACCAGCATGTTTCCAAGCATTCTTATCTAGGATATAATCCTCTAATTTGTAATATGCTTGTTTACAAAGTGTACTTTTAATATGAGTTTTTAATACTGCAATTAATAGGTAAATTTCATTTAAAAAAATGTTTTTTTTTGTAAGTCCTTGCTCTATGGTGCCTAAGGCTACACTCCAACCATATAATTATTTGAATCACAACTGTTATTCTTTCACAGTTATGTGAAATGGCTATAATACGGATAATTGACGTAGGGTATCAAATTGATACGCTCAGCATTGAATTTACCTACTTCCTCCAACAGTTTATTACAGAATCAAAGAGTCAACAACACTTCTTAGAATTTCAACTAGCCAAAAAAAAGCTAATGCACAGTAATAAAACTGTCACCAAAGACGAGGAGTATCGTAAACTTGCTCTATGGGCGCTCTATGGCTCCTTTACACGATAAGAGTTTGTCGTCTCGTCTAGGCGACCATCGAAAGATGATAAAAAAGTTTACTCGTGTAAATAGTACGTAAATTTTAATTCTATGACCCTTATAATGTTACATGTTAAATGTTTTTTGGTTGCACGTAGTCATTTATTTATTTTAATTGCATCGACATTTCATTTTAATATTCAATTACAATAATATTGTGAAATTTTATTTAATGTAATAAAGGTTTTACCAGTTTTTTTTTATATCGCATGTTGATATGTGACAGTATTCTCGCGTTTTAAAATTTTAAGTGTTGCGCGTTGTTGTAACAATTTTGTTTCGACTTAGAGAAATTTGTGGGACAAGTCTCATATGACATAATCGAAGGCGAGTTTTTGTTTCTTTCGTGTAAACATCATTACTCATTACATAAAAACATTGCTATTAGATAAGAGACGTTTAAACGTCAAGAAATTTATGGTTAAGAAGACGCTAATACTCGTAGTTACCTAACTTTAAGACACGTTTATACAATTTAAAGGGGTTTGAGTGTGGTGATCTGCTGGCGAGTTTTGCCAACGAGACTCGCATAGACAATTATTGTACATTCTCTCTTCTCGACCGACGAGAAACTACACTCGTGTAAAAGAGCCTTCACGGTCGTAAAATTCACTGGGAACGAATCACCGCTATAAAACCTTAGTGATCAACCCTAGTAGTTCAAGGAGGGTTTACCCCACTGCCCCAGCCCGGAGGGGTAATGTTTTTATTGAATTCACATAGAAATATAAAAAAAATTGTTACGGCTTCTATTTTACGAGTGTTTTGTTGTAAAAGTGGACGAGTCAATTCGTGATTTGAGTGTTGTCAATATTTACAAATATAAAAAGTAAGTTTATTTGTTTGTTTGATACAGTTTTGTGGCTAAACTAAATTGAACCTATTTTGAGAAAACTGCATCCTAATTACGTAACACACTATCTATCACAATCTGAATCATTTTGAAGCCTATTGCTAATCCATTGCTCCACGTGTTCTAAAAATTTGTCTGCTCAACAACGTAAATAACGTAATGAACGTTGTTGAACTGCCAAAATGAAACCCATTCCTACTGTTAGTGTGTTACGTAATTACCCCGTTGGTACCTATTTAGGAAATTGGATAGGCCAATAAAATTCTGTGTTTAGAAATTTACTTGCAGGTCAAACCCCGGGGTACCTACAAGATACCTGCCAGGGTCGCGGGTTGCCCGAAAGACTTACCGTGGCCCTGGCGCACAGGCAACTGAAGGAACACGAGTGGGTTTTAGTCAGTAAAAGTCTGACACGCCTTCCCGCTCCGCCCAGAGCGGTAGAAGTTATTTAAGGATTACCAACCCAAAAAAAGGGGTATCTACAAGATAGCTAGTTATAATGTGAAAGTAAATATCTGTTTCTGTGTTTAGTAAAGCAAGTTAAGTCAATTGCCCCGTTGGTCTAGTGGTTGTAAGACGTGACTGCTGAGCGTGGGGTCCTGGGTAGGATTCCTAGGTCGGGCAAAGTGTTACTGGGTGTTTCCATTAGGAATTTCTCAGTAGCAGCTCGGAGTTTAGAAGTTGGTAGTGAGATACCCCAGTGCCTCGGAAATCACGTAAAACCGTTGGTCCTGCGCACAGAAATCTAAATAATGATGTATATTTCTGTGGTCCTTCGCTTGAAATTTCCCCGGTCGTGTTAGATTGCCGTTCTATCGGACTATGACAGTAAAGGAACATAGAATGCACCTGTGTTTGCGCACACAATTGTGCACTTTAATATCTTCTGCATAATGCTGCGCGGTGGCTAATCTCCGTTGAAATTGGCCACCGTGATCGAAATCGGTCGATAGGATATTTTTACAGTAAGTTTCTTGACTAAACTACTGACCCAAATTTGATCGTATTTGGCTAAAAGGTAGCCTGCTACCAGGACAAGGATATAGGATATAGTGCACTATTCCTGTCAGTAAATTAATACACTTGACTCTCAAGCAAAGCCGCGGCACAGCTAGTTCCCTACTATAAATTATTTATCAAGTTTAAACTTCAGAGACGGCAAAGGAAGCGTTGTCAATTTACTGCTTCAGTGTGACATCGCTAGAGCGCTGCAAAGCGTTTCGCTGGAGCGGCTGCGATGCAACTTTCAAGTACTTTTGCAAGCCGCAAACCTCTACGTTAGTTGTGAAGATCGAAATAGTATGATAATGATGTATTACAGGGAATGGTGGCTGTTTAGCTTGTTTTAGTGTAAAATTGCTCCGTGAACCCACTTATCGTACACCTAGATAAAGGGTGGCACAAGTCAAAATAATCTAAAATCGAGTTATTCCGACTATCGGAATCTGTATGACGTTGTATATTATTTTACTAAGATATTAATTGAGCAAATTCATATCTTAGTAAAATAATAAACAACATCATACAACAATAATTTAAATAGGTCAAATAGAAAACGAGTAAAACGTTTTTTGCTGTTCCTGAAAATAGAGGTAAGTATTTTAAAATAGGCTACTCTTTATCTAGGTGTGCATTATATTTAAATAAGAAAATTCTGATGAAAAAGTGTGCAGTCACCTTACGAAATCGGTGATCACTTTTGGAAATTGCCACGCTTAAACTCGTTACTTGTCATATGACGTCATATTACATCACATTTGTGACGTCACCAATTGCGTCGTATAGGTAATTATGATAACAGAGCCTAGATAAGTGGCAATCGCTACACTAAGAAACAACAAGCATCAACAAGATGGACATTACATTGATTGGCATTGTTTTTCATAGCTTATGTCAATACAATACATTATTGACTTTTCCATCGTCGTTATCTAAAGAAAAGAAAGAAAAATTGTTTATTCGGCACAAACAAAACGAACACTACAAATAAATGACATTAAATACACTCATAAAAAATAGCCAAAAGCCTCGTATTCACGAAATAAAAGTTTGACAATTGTATTTTTTTTTATCTCTTAAAGAATACTCATATATGTCGCTTTGTCAAGCCTCTAAGGTTCTAAGGTTCATAAGTCACACGCACCTAAATTCATAAAAAAAAAACTTAAGAAACCTTCTAGTATTTTGTCGTAATAACAATGAAAATCGTGTTTTTGTAAACATTCATAAAAACAAAAAAAAAAATACGTTTCGCGTTCAAATAATGCTGACTCTCAGCCTAGTTTAAATAAATTACTTGATTTTGAAATCAATTCATCTCTAAATAACGTTAACTAAGCATTCCAAATAGCCACATCCGAAAATACCCGTATTCCGAATCGCTCGAGCCCTAATGAATGTTTTCCGAAATAACTGAAGCCACAAACATACCAATCAATGTGTATCGAATATTAATTGTTCTGTTATAGTAGGTATTTAAGTACCTAAATTAAATAACTGATAACCTTAGACCAACTGGACGTAGTTTAGCAGAAAGGACTCAACCCACAAAAAGTAATTTTTGAGTTATCGAGGTTTTAAGTTTAGGTGTGTATTGCTGCAATGATGTTACACTTGGAATATTTTGGTTGGAGACAATTTTGTTATATTAAATATAGAACTGCTTCTTTCAAGTTGAATTTATTAAAAACTGCTTGGGTACTTTGGGTTATTACAGTGGTTTGTAAAAAAATACCCGTCTTTACGTGGGTTGGTTCGCCTCATTAAAAAAACAACCTTATCTTTGTAGTATCACGGATCTTTTTTGCTGAGTGAAAGAATAAACTTTTAGGACCTCTTTGGCATACATAACTCTTTTTTGACCATAGTGCGGGTTGAGTCCTTTCTGCTAAACTACATCCAACTATCTTTTACTGTTACTGTTACTATTAGCATGCATTATCCCAGTGCTGGGCAAAGGGCTCTCCCCGTGTCTTCCAGCTCCTTCGATCCAGCACCCTAATTGTGTAACAATTTATCAATCACAATCTGAATCATTTTGAAGCCTATTGCTAATCCATTGCTTCATAAGTTCGATTATTTTTTCTGCTCAACAACATAAATAACGCAATGAATGTTGTTGAACTGTCAAAATGAAAGCTATTCCTACTGGTAGTGTGTTACGCAATTACCCCGCAGGGCTAATGATAAATGATTTTATTTCTGTAAGTAGGTTTATACAAACACTTTTACACGTCAATCATATTTTTAAAACTAGATGAGGTCGGCGTTTCCTATCTGACTACTCTGAGAAGAAAGGCCGAAACAAACTCAGAGGTCACAGTCTCTTTTAAAGTCCAGACATAATCTTGGTCAGATCATGTGAAGACCATGTAGATTTATGTTTGAAATGGTCTTTTGAGGAAAAACCACACAGAATATGTGGACCTGTCCAGTCAGTGCACGCATTTGACACTAATCGTGGAGCTCAACTCAGAACTTAAGGACCATAAGAAATATGGACCACTGGTCGTTTTAACTAACTTTTGTTTGAATAAATTGATATAGCAAGTAATAGTTTACTTTCGACTGCCTCATTGGCCTAGTGGTTGCAAGTTCTACTGCTGAGCATGAGGCCCTGGGTTTGATTCCTAGGTTATACATTGTGTAATTGTGTTTTTCCATCAGGGATTTCTCAGGAATTTGTATCCGCTTGATTTCAATAGGCTCGCGCCCTGTTACATGACTGGCGAAATGTGGGTGTAATATAGGTACACCTCTTCCTAACCCTTCGGGGATTACAGGCGTGATGTTATGTATGTAATGTAAAATATGATTGTATTCCTTGTAATTTTTTTGGTGTCCTCATTTAAATCAATTATGACTCATTGCATCAAAAAAAAAAATAGCAAAAATAACCCTTACCAAAAAGTAGACTAATCGTTTTTCGCTCGATTCTGAACAAAACGTATCAGGGTTTATTTCAATTACACTGTAGTAGTATCAAAAACAACTGAAATTAAAATCTTTAACCTGAAACCTATCTGAAACGGAAAATACACCACAAAGGTAAAAAAGATAGGTCAAAGTTTTTGTTAAATCACTTTTGTTCAATACCGGTATCAACTGGATATTGGCGGCCGCCGGCGGTTTGAGCCGGTTCTAGCCGGTTATAACCAACATCGTTTGGGCTTCCAAAATGTTTGGTATTGCATGGAATAGAGTGTAAACGTTATTCCGGACCCTTTATTAGAAAATGAGACCATATAAGAGAACCTTTTTGGATTGTTTTCTAATACCTACTGGTTTTTTTTGTCATTTTGTGCTTGGTTAGGTTTGAAGTAAATTGCCTATTCCTAAATGGATTTTGTTTTGGTCTGTAGGGATATCGGTACCTATGCTTCCTTTCAGAACGTTTCTTTTGAACAACAATAATAATATTGAAAGACCCGTACGTCACGTGGCTTTAGGCACTTGTCTGAATATGTTGACGATGAATGAAGTAGATTTCTGATAGTGAGATGACCATGGATCATGGAGCTTATGAAGACCGATTGCGATGGAGAGATGGGCGATGGACAAATAAGTTTGCAACGATCAGAGGGCTTAGACAAAGCGTCATTCTGTCAGCGAGAAAAATGGTGAAAAATTCAAAAATGTATTCGGTAGCTAGTGCCAATCCTGTTCAAAGTTATTGTAGATCTCTTGACAATATTAGAGCAAAAAAGGAATTCTTGAAGCCCTGCAATATGTTGAAAAAAAAAAAACCCTCTTTCTGGCGCAGTCGGTTAAAAAGGATGTCAAATTGACTGTTTTTTATTATCATTATTTACAGTATAGATGATTACATTATAAAATAATTAATAACACATTATCTAAACGGGACGCTATAGGAAGACATAAATAGTGACCTTAGTGGTGATGTTCTTCAGAAAGGTCACGTGCGTAGTACCCGCAACCGGCGTGCGTGTATGACCAGATGTATGAACGTAAACGACGCAAAAAGAGTATGTAAGGATCGTAGCAGGTGGCGTTCTGTAGTTTCTGCCTACCCCATGGGTAAAAGTCGTGAGTTAATGTGTGTACGTATTATCTAAACAAGTATTATTATCATAAACCGATCTGTTTCGACCCGTGACTGATTAACTAATGTTTCGGCCATAATAATATGTAACAAACTAGCTTAGAAGTCAACAATATAACATATACAATGAAATTCGGCAGTAGTATGGCTTTCTATACTTAAATAAATATAATCGGAACAGTACTTCCAGAGATTACTTCTAACAGACAAATAATTTTACTTCTGTATAAAGGCTCCCGTAAACAGGCGCGACGCAAAGTTGCCACGCGATTCTGGTTGAAAGAATCGTATAAGTAAGTTTTTATTAAAAAAAAAACAACTTGAGTCTCTTTGCACCGGTCTGAGGGAGCCTTAATATTAGTTTAACCAAAATCAAGCAACCGAGCACACTCACTTTCCACTGAAATTGCATTTAAGTTAATTTAGCACAATATAATACGAGTATAATTATATTACTGTTCATTACGATCAAAACCAGAGGGTAATATCATGTGGTCTATTGTGCTGATAACTATAATCAATCAAATTGGCATAAATTCATTAGTTAATACCGAAGCATTGGTACGTAGTCACGCATTGAATCTATATTCTATTTGACTGTTAACTGTGATATAATTGTACATATAAATACAATACATATACAAATATACACAAATATACTCTTTCAAAGTCAAAGTCAAAGTTAAATCATACATTTCTAATAGGCAGATAAAAGGCACTTTTGAAAGTCAAAATTTACAAGAAAATAGAATTGATTCTAGTTGCCTCTTCCAAAAGGTAGTTTCCTATGGAGAAGAATGGGCAAGAAACTCCACCGCTGTTGTCTAATGGTCGCACGCGCTACTGCTGAGCAGGCCGGAGTCTGGATTTGTGCACGGTTGACGGCAACAAGCTCGCCCCCCTATTACATGGGACTTAAACATAACGGGTGAAATGTGTGTGGTGCAATAGGTGCACCTCTGCCTAACCCTTCAGGGATTACGGTCGAAATGTTATGTTAGTTTTGGTTCATGGGTTTAAGATTTTTTTCAAGAATTTTAGCCGGTTAATAGGAGGTGGGACCCATCCTGCCGTTTTGCCGAAAAGATTTTGCCAAAATTTCACTACGCAAACAAATTTTAGCATCCTATTTTGTACCAATGCAATGTTTGGAATGATTTTAGTACGCACATTTTCATTTGGTCAAATTTTTACTTGGTAGAATATTACCAAGGATAATGTCATTTAGGCATTTGGTCTTTAATCAAAAGATTTATTACAGCAAACAATCCTTAGAGAATAAACGTTTGGTCTAATGATTTGTTATGACAAAAAATATAAAGGCAAAAATAAGATTATTTGGGAATTATTCAAAAAATGAAATTTTATTTTATTATAATCATTTATTCAAGGGTAAAAAAGCAAGGGTGGGATAAGATGCAAGAGCGAGCGAAGCGAGCTCGGGACTTAGGGCACCCCGACTCGGACAGGTTAGGTTAGAAGGGGATGGCGGGGTCTTTCAGACCCCGTCATCCCCTTCGTGGTATTTTTTTTTAAACCATCCAGAAGTAGGAGCCCCGCCTGGCGGGTCTCCGTCGACTAAGCCTTATAATAGAAATGGTAAATTGAAAACTGACGATACTAAAATTTTTGGTTTATTTTATTTTGCGTAAAATATGTTATACCAAATGAAATATTTGGCTACATAAAAATTGGTAATAGTACTAGTTGGTAAACAAGTTATTTTTAAAAGTTCACTTGCCAAACATTAGGTTTGCGTTACAGTTATTTGTGAAGAGATTTTTTGCTAAGTAATAATTTGGCAAATGAAATTATGCGGAAAATTGTTTGGGAAGTGATAATTTGGCAATTTCTGTTTGATGAAACAAGGGAGACCCAGGTGGGAGAGCAGTGGTGACTCAGTGGTAACGGCCGCGACTTACGAGTTGTGGGTCGTAGATTCCAAACCAGACAGGCGCATTACTTGGTGTAAATTATGGGCCCACGTAGTGGATTACGGCCCACTCCCTCTTAAAGAGAGAAGGCCTGTGTCCCAGCAGTGGGAAAATTATAGACTGATTATGCTAATAGGAGGTAGTTTGTCCAGATGCGTCAGATTTACAGTACCGTTACGGTTAAGTAATAATAAGTACTTTTATTTTTGATATAATACTGTTTGTTTTCGCATACAAAAAAAAGGGTTTGCATAGTTTTTGTGTTATTGACTATGAGATTGTATAGTATAAGTATAGGATAAAAAAATCACGAGCATTTGACATTCAGGTGGGTAAATCGATAATTCGATTTTAGCTCCTCAAGAAAGGCCAGCAGCGCCTTGGTGTTAATGACGATCTCACGGAGGGTACCTGGGTTTCCGAAGTATCTTTCGTGACACACGGTTTATTTATTTAGAAAGAAAGAAAGAATAAAGTTTATTTGGACACAGTTCGTGAAACACAAAATACAAATAACAACAAAAAAAAGTGTTAACTACAACAGTGTGTGCCTCGTGTGTATTTCGGGTTTGACCAACTAACGGCGCGCATCCTTGTTTATTAACTCATTCCATGACAAGGTCATTCGTTCTTTTATCTTTGTTTTTTTTTTCGTCTGTATAATATCTTCTATAATCAGCAAAAAGTTGCCATGCCAAGAAGAATTAACAATTTAAAGTGATAGTGGATCATACATTATCCTTGAAGGAATTACGTTGATTGGAACAGATGGATATTTTAATGGAGACAACGAAGTATGGCATCCTACTCCCGATATCCGAAGGCTCTGAAGCGAATCGAATTTGATTCAAATTAGCGTCAAATTGACATTTATTCCATACAAATAAGTGGGTGGTATAATGAATATCGACTTAATGTGGGTTTTACGGAAAACACTGGTAGTCTTATCGCGACCCAAAATGCTGATAGTAAGCGTCAGTCTGTCTGATCGCGACAAACACATAAACTACCGAACGGATTTTCATACGGTTTCCACCAATGGACGGAGTAATTCATGAGGAAGGATTAGGTGTATAATTCATTAAGGTTTTGTGTAAATTAGCTGAAATATGACGATGCTTGTTGAAGATATCGAAAAAAATCATGTCGACTGGAGTTTTACTATCGTGCGCCGCGTAAACCAATCGAGTTATATTAATATGAAGACAAAGTATAAATGGAATATTTTCCGACAGACACGTGGGCGAAGCCGTGGACAAAAGATAGTTAATAAATAAAAAGATGTTTATTTCGACCAACAAAGGATCGGTAGGCACAATTAAACACATATAATTAAATAGTAGATTGGTAAACAAGGGGCTAAAATGACCCATTATAGCTTGGAAGTTAATAGAAACCGAGTTATAATGGGTTTTTTTAGCTCCGTGTTACACTCGACTTCTCATTACGGCTGCGTGAAAATAAAATAATCCAATGCAATATTAAAAATAAATTACGGTCATCAATTTAATTTGTAATTAGAGAAAAATTCTAAGGATTTCGCGCCAATGCCTTTTTTTTCATTTCGTCTGTAGCCGCAACGCAATGCACGCATTCTACCGAAGAGACCACAGCTTCTACTTCAAAATAAAATGTTCTTCTTTTTTCATGAAACAGTAATAAGCCGAGTCTTTATTTATGATTATTCTACTTATGAATAAAAACTTTTTTCGTTTTTGTAGGCTCGTTGGTAAAAGACAAAAATTACAAAAAAAAACTTTTTCCCCTAGAGGAAAATATGCTTTTTTATCCCCGCTCTGGTATGCTACAATGACGGACTTTTTCAGCAAAAGACTTCACATAAAAATATTACAAACATTATAACAAACTTCGATTGCTCAGTTAGTATGTACCATACAGCAATGATTCAGATACTGACAATCGAACCTTAGCGTGATTGAATGCCTGAATGCTTCCTGCTTACATATAAAGGAGACTGGGCGAAAGAAAGGACTTCCTCTCTCCTAACCTTTTGCTGTGCCCAACAGGCTCCATAATGATCTCAATTATATTAGTTACCACCTAAGTACACATTATGGTGAACCAATAAAAATATTGAGTATTGAAAGTACAAACCACCAGAGCACCAGCCACCACCACCACCACCACCACAACCAACCACCACCACCACCACCACCACCCACCAAACCACCACCAACCACCAGTATGGACCAATAGCGATATGGTTGGGACATTTGTGTAAGAGTTCCTCGTCTTTACATTTGTGCAAAGTGGCATCAAAATATGACCAATTTTGAGAAAATAATTTTGAATTTTGAGTTTGTATAGTTATTACAGGCGTCATGTTGTGTTATAATTTGAGAAAAAAATATTTTTATAATATACAGGGTGGACATTCGGACGGATCGTAAGGGCAGGTACCTTAACCATTGTAACTGTAGCTACAATGGTTAAGGTACTAGCCAAGGTATGGCAAGCTCAAGGAAACAGAAAAAAAATATTACTGCCCTATTGAAATTAAATATAAATGTCTTATAAATTTAGGTTGATTAAATAAAATTTTGTCGTATGTGTAGATCAACGAAGAACCATGCTTTAATTACATTATTAAATACTTTTCGAGATTTATGCTTATGCTGGATTTTTCATCTTAGGTAATCCTGACAATAAAAAGTGATAAAAAGAGAAAAATAAAAGTTTTTAAAGGTTTTTATTAAGGAAAATGTACTATTAGTAGTCTGTATTTCCGCCGTTAACGCATAAAACAATATCGCAGCGATGCCGCATACTCAATATGAGTTCATCCAAATCACGTTGCGGAATGGCCGCCCACGTCCGTTATAACAGGCGAAAAAGATTTTCTGGTGTGAGTACGGCATCCATATTTGGCAGAGCTTTTCTTTGAAGCATATCTCAAGCGTGATCAATGGGATTCAAGTCTACTGAGTGTGCAGGCCACGGTAGGACGTTGATATTAACTACGGCAAGTGTTTTTGCAACGACTCTGGCAGGGTGTGGATGTGCATTGTCATGCATAAGCGGAAATGAAGCACCAAATTGGGTCTGCAAAGGAATGACAGCATCTGATGCTATCGTTTCAGCATAAATCTGTGCATTGAGATTGCCTCTGATCCAAATCAGTTCGTTTTTTTTTCTTCCTAATTGGCAGCTCGTAGTTGTGACCACTGAGGTCCTGGCTACTTAACCGGGCAAACCTGTGGGTGCCTTAAGCTACTAACTTAAAGCCTCCAGCCAGGGGCGAAAGATACTTAAAAATTAGGTGACCGCACGCTAAGGGCACCCCCTGTGGGGTACGAACCTCGGCTTAGGGCGTCACTGAGGGGAGGGCAGCAAGATGGGACAGGCTGGATCTAAATTATATTATTATTAACTGGGGAATTTAAATCTACAGGCTCAGCTACGGTGCGGGCTGGCGCGTCGTCGAGCAAGGGTCGGGGGGGGGACAATTATGTCGGGGGCGTCGCGTAGGACCTCGGCGGCGAGGTCGGAACGATGGCGGTCTGTGTTTGTGTACTGTACTGGTGGCCCTACTGCTCTCCTGGAGGAGGGTTATGGGGTCATCGGGGTCGGACAGGGCATGCCTTGGACGGCGGGTACGACTAATGCGGGAGGGGGCATATCTGGCAGCCTCGACAACCAGAGGGTTGCGATGTGAGGCCGCGGAGTCGAAGAAGCGCTTGGAAATGCGCTTCATGAACTGACGGATAGTGGGGATTTTAAGATCGAGATGGAGGATCTCGTTTCGAACGAACCAGGGGGAGCCGGTTGCCCTACGGAGGAACCGGTTTTGGAGGGTTTGCATCCTATGGATGTGGTGGGGTTTCGAGTGTGCGAAAACCACGCTCGCGTAGGTCATGATTGGCCGAATGCACGCTGTGTAAATGCGCAATTTGCACTTGAGTGACAATTTGCTGCGTGCATTCAATAGGGAGTGGAGTCTACCGAGAGCGAAAGCGGCGCGCGAACGCGCCTGCTTTATGTGCTCACCGAAAGAGAGTCTATGGTCTAGAGTGACACCCAAGTATTTGGCTCGCTTCTCCCAAGGGATAGGCTTGCCGAACATGGTGATCGGACGGGGAGGGGTGGGGTTGAGTCTCGGTTTCGAAAATAGAACCGCTTGACTCTTATCGGGATTGACTTCGATTCTCCACTTCCTAAACCAGTCACCGAGTTGGTTGACTGTGGTTTGGAGAGTGCGAGATATCGCGTCGGGGCTTACGCCGGTGTAGTAAATGGCCGTATCGTCTGCGAACAGAGCCAACTGAGCCCTTTTACTTTTGGGGATATCGCTGGTGAAAAGCGTGAAAATGAGAGGGGCGAGCACGGAGCCCTGAAGGACTCCGGCGCGAATGGGACGGGGAAATCAGTTCGGTTCGTCCACCAGTCTAAATACCCGCCAATAACATGATTGTTTCACCACTGTATGCATGGACTTCCTAGGATGAATGTCCTTGACATCCAGAGATCCTCTAATACCGTGTACGTCTAGTATCTACCAAATACCAATCTTACCAAAGCGAGATTCGTCAGAAAACCACACAAAATGCCACTCTTCTTCTGCCCAATTTCTGTGTTCACGAGCTCATTATAAACGGGCTCTGCGATTGCGTGGCTCAATAGGTGGTACACGTAGTGGCTTTCGAAAACGGCGATTCACTTCATGCAAGCGATTTCTTTTGGTTTGATCGCTTATTAATATTCCTAAAAAGCTATGAAGCTTTGTAACCGAAGTCATCGCGGCCATTGTACGATTTTGTCAAGCAGTAATTTGTATGTAACGATCTTGTCTGCGTGTGGTGATGCGAGCTCGTTCTCTAGGTCGCTCTGACACGCTGCCAGTGATGCGGTACCGTGTCCAAAGTCAACTTATAACACTCTGAGTAGTCCCTAGAGCGATTTCCACAGCACGTTGCCGAGAACCAGCTTCCAATGTTCTCACGGCTCTGATCATTTCTTATCTGCTCAAATGACGTCTTCTCTCCATAATAACGTTCTTTTGTATTGATTCCACCCAGATGGATGGTAGAAATTTTACTAATTTGGCCACAAAACCTTTGCAAAATTTTCATCTTTGGACAGAAATTCAAAATCTCTCTTTTCCAATTACGAAATTTATTTAAAAGTATCACTATTTTTAATACTATTTTTTGTAAGTCCTATGAGTTACAAAAAATATTATTAAAAAACCAAATTTTTTGTAACTAGCAAAAACGTGCTTGATCCCTGAACGTTTGATGTGTGTATTTGTACTCAAATCTTTTCTCACAGCATGTCCCTCATTATTTTATATCTTATTGCCATTACACAGTGTGTTTACTTCTTTCGAAAATCATTTTTAATCGTCCATACATTTGATAGCACTTCTGAAACGTCAATTTTTAGAAAATAGTTACATAGCTTAGGCCTCGCTTCATCCTCTTAAGGATCGTTCATGACGCTGCTCAAAAGTGACGTTACAAACTCAAACCATCAATGAGTAGCCAGAATGACAGAGTACTAGTATTGGAGTTTGTAACAGTTTACTTTTGAGCAGCGGTGTGGACGACGGGCCTTATCCTCAACCAAGCAACAATGACCTGCAAAAAAGTTCGCTTTGACAGACTGGAAGGAATTAATATAAGTAGGCTGTGCCCATACTATGGGAAAACATTGTCAAAATAATATAATTATCAGCTAGAAATAATATTATCCACCATTAAACTAGTACAATGATCAACGTCAACGTTACTCAGCTAATAGAGAAAGCTGAAGCCCAAAACAGTGTATCGGTCAAAATGAAGCCAATAAACGTGCTGTTGATCAATGAATTTGTAACTACGAAGCCTAATTGCCTTCCTATTTCGAGGCGCGAACTCTCAAAAGCATGTGTAAACATCATTTAACATTGTAAACCCTGGGGATAGTATCGTGGTTTGGTAATTAGAATATTATGAGGAGGTAATAGTTCCACTCACCTTAGGGCAGAGGCCTTTTTTATAATATAGAAACGGAACGAGTATTTATTTCATCAGTTGATTATTGTATGCTGATGCTTTCTAATCATAAAATCCACCTTATTATTATCTTCATCATCAGCATAGCCTGCTATACTCCAGTGCTATGTCCAGCAGTGGTCCAGCAGTGGACTGCTTTAGGCTGCATGGTGATGACGCCTAATATTCCTCTCCAATTGCATGCCATTTAGCATGATCTTTTATTATCTATCCAGGTGCTAACAGCCACTCTGCGACACTTTAGCTAGCCCGATGGCGTCCTTGCCTACAAGTACACGTCTGTGGCGGCATCTACAACGCCACATGCGAACTACGCAAAATATACTGACGTCACGCAAAATCTGCATCGCGCAAGCAGAGTTTACCGCGCAACTAGAATATATACAACGTGCTGACATCAATCGTCAGGCAGTTGCCCACCAGACAACACCCTTCTAGTCAGAGGCTACTCCCTTTTCTATGGAGGATGAGTGAACTTTACACCCTGTTCCTGATACCTCTATACGTCTGTACAGATTATTATTATAAAAATAGTATACCTACCTAATTATTTTGTCATATCTTTATTAAAGGATAAGAATAATAAAGCGAGGAATGAATGGTAATTTACTATTTAAATGGATAAAAACGATCTCACCCTACAAAACCTAACCTCAGTAGAAATTACACATATAGTGTATATACTTATATAGAATTTCTATTGCGGTTAAGTTTTCTACAAAAATTCAACTATTCCAGGTCCCTTTACCTACCTTCGTCTTAGTAACGATGACTAAGCAACATGCCCAAAAGCCATGAACCCATATATCCCACTATGATTCTATCAAAAGATTTACTACAACATAAATCGAACCGTGAAATGACAAATGCTACCTGGAGTGTGAGCCCAATGGTACCAATGCTACAAATAAGCGATTCGCTTGGATTCGTACCAAAACGCTTCGACTTAATGGTCACATAAAGAGAATTACTTTATTTGAGAATGCGTGTTCATTGGTACCATTTCGAAAGTTGCTTTCTCATGGTCTTTTTCGCGTAGTGTGTCAGATATGATTAATGAGTACTGGTGTTTTACATATTCTTCAGCAGGCTTAGCAGAAGCACCGTTTTGTCGACTGAAGAACAGACAAAAATGACATTTCATGTCGACAGTACGACGGCAGCAAAGTAGAAGGAGTCAACTGCACTTTTTACGAAATTCAGTCATTTATTCACGTTTTTCTTTTATTTTGCTTATATCTCGAAAATGGTGTGTCCTATCGCAAAAATAATGAAAATTTCGAGCCCCTTTATGACACCCTTAAACCCCTAAAACTCAACATGTAGGTAATAATTTTTCACATTTTCCATACAAAAAGTGAAAAATTCCATTTTTCCATGCCATTTTGCACGACTCATGATGCGAAGAATCAGAGTGCTTTACGATCGAAAAAATTTTTTCGCCTCATTTTGGCGGCTATTTTTATTATTATAGCCTTGTTAGTTCACGGAATCAAGATATTTTGCATACTATTGTCGAGATAATTTAATGGAGATTAATTTCATACTTTTTAAAAATTTATTTACTGCAATAGAATTGGAAAAAACACCAAAATAGGTCAAAAAAAATTCCTATCTCTCATGTGTGAAACCCGGAAACACTGTAACTTGTGAAAAAGTCCATTATTTGAGTATTTTTTTTTTTTTTAAATTCTAATCGACGAATGTAGGTCACTGAATGCGAATGATTAATTAATTCAGTGTCGTTTAATTGCAATTAATAAAAAACGAAAACTACAAGACTGTATATCTATATATATCCATAGAAAATTAACATATGGATGGTGATATATCTATAGATATTATGTACATTTATTCCACCAGGGGCGCTTGTGCAGTACCTTCTTCCTACTACAGCTGTTTTTTCGGCAATTAATTTTGAACGACTTATGTTTTTTTTTTTTTCATATTTCATAATTAAATGAGCATTATGAGTCGTGCACTTTTGGATTTTCCAAATTTTTTATACTTTGTGGCCGTCGAGTAAATAGTTTTCTACTGTCTTTAGCATGGCGATTAAAAAATCAAATTGTCTTCACTACCTTAGGCAACTGTCTTCTGAAATAGTCTACATTAAAAAGGACCTAGACAAAAGATCGGTAGAAACGAAAGACAAAATGACAAATTTTAGAAGGATTTTTACGGTGCGTTGTCAAAAATGTAGAAACGAAATGTCAGTTTGTATGGAAATAGCCGTGTCTATTCTTCGAAGAAATAGACAGGCTAAGCCTGCTGTAAGTAAACGATCCTGAGGGCATAGAGTTTTCAAAGCATTTCGTATTTCTAAAACGACATTCAACACGATTGACATTTAAGCTTTTCGGCAGCTTATGTCAATCTAATACATTTTCCACTTATCCATCATCGCTATCGCTGATAAAATCACTTTGTCTAGGCCTTCTGCTATACCTAAGATTTTTATTTATGTTAGTTAATATAACTTTTGTAACCTCAGCCACGACTTTTGGTTCTACGATAGTAACTAGAATGATGACGAAAATATTACTTAGTTTTGAAATTTAAATTGTTTATTAAAATAATTGATCTACACAAATGTTTATAATATTAGGGCCTTACACTAAAGGAATATTAATATATACCTTTAGTTTAAGGCCCTAATATAATAGCCCCAAACAGCCCTAATATAATATAATGGCCTAGAATCTAGTGATAATTCACTAGATTCTACCTGAACTAGGAATAAACCAATATCTCAGGTATCTCACACAAGCTAAACATAAAAAAAACTAAAATTCCTTAAACAAATACTTAGTAAATTACTTATCTATGGTTTTATTCAAATTAAAAAAGTTAGCTTACTTAACAACTTTTTTGCATCATCGTAGATAACTAAGCCATATTGTGCAACCATGTTCTATGATGATTAAGCAATTAAGCAATTTTTAATGCATAGGTACAAATAAGATCGGTTTTATTTGGATGTACAGAATTTGCCGTGACTATAAAATGTAGGGATTGCATAATTACGATTTGTAAAACGAATTGTATATAATGTGTAAACTAAAGTTAATTTAGTGTCATAAAATTTAGTACTTAAAGGACGTTATACTTAAAAGTTAAAAATCTATATATATAAAAATGAATCCCTATTTCCCTTGGTCATGCCATCACGCGTGAACGGCTGGACCGTTTTTTTTTTTTTTGTTGTTGTCGTCTTTGTCAGGAGAAGGATCTTATGAAATAAAAAAATAAGGAAGTTGATTGGAACGTTACAAAATTTAAGAAAACTTGACGCCAATATTAATTTTACATAACTGTCAGTTGTTTGAAATAACTATCAGCGATTGACAGAATGCGCGCTGCAAGTATCATTTAACACAGATGGATCGGTTGATAAATGAGTCGATAGCTTTAGTTTGAGTCAATAGTCGAAACTAAAACTAAACGACATATGACATTCATAGTTAAGACAGGACAACGTCTGTCGGGTCAGCTTGTATATAATAAATTAAAAAGGGCTTAGAAATAAACGTCGGCTCTACGCGAACTCATTATAATCTATAAAATTTATGTATCTAGTCTTTCCTATTTTCTTTGCAGGGCATTCTTGATCGAAAGCATGTTGCACACTGTGACGGTTCAGCACGTTTAGTGCACTCATTCGACTGATAACCCTGTTCTCCACAATGTCGACACGTATAGGCAGCCTCCCGATAAGTATTTGCAGCATGTCCACACTGTTGAAATTTAAAGTACCTGGTCACAAATGTGAAGTCCCTCAGTGGGCAGGATGTCCAATAATCCGGTCTTTTGCAGTAATCCTAGGATTTTCGCAAAGATTTTGAATTTTCCAATTATCCTGCGTCATAATGTAAGGTGAATGACGAGAATTATACACAAGTAGGAGGTACATAAGACTCACGAATCTTCTTTTGAATTTAAAAAATGCTGGGTTTTGCCGTTCTGAAGAAATAATATGATTGCCCTCATTAAAGAACATACGCCAAATGACAAAGCTCTCCATGTAAGTTTTAAAATATTTCTAAAACTTACAATGATATCAAGGCCTATAGCTTCTCACGTGCATTACAAAATTACACTCTAATCAGTAAAACATACGGTCCATTCTCCTTAACGTCTTCCTTATGGACACATATCGAATAGTTTTATTTTAAGCCCCACTTTTCTATCGTCCAAAAATAATGATGTCCCTTAAAAAGTAACACCCCGAAGAAACTACAAAACACGTACTTAAAGACCATTGTTGTCGAAATTTTGCGGCCCTAAGCTCGTTATGTGGACCCTATTAGAAGATATTGTTAGAGATTTCTAAACCAAAGGGAGAAGAAATTGGGACTGGTGTAAGGTGGTGAAAATGTTATTTTGTCTTTAAGTGGTCGGTTCGGGGTCTGGTGGCTTATTGAGTATTTAATGTTACATTGAAAAAAGGGTTAAATAAAATCGAACCCACTGAAATGTGTTTAGACCAAGATGATAATATGTAGTCGACTATTCACGTTCGGCAGACATTGCGCGATTAATTTGCTCTCAAAGATTATTTCTTTTTAAATTGCCAGTTTTTTTTTTATTTTTTTTATTACGGACACTTTTAACGTTCTGCATCGTTCTCACATGCATAATTTCAACATGAACGATGAAAACTATATTTTGTAACCATATTTTGATTTAAAAGAGTGTCCATGGAGTTTCTTGCCCGTTCTTCTCCATAGGTACCTACTACGCTTTGGAATGGGTAACTAGCTTCATCTTTCTGACTGACCGATCCCTTGACAATTCAAAAGTGCCTGTAATTGGTTTATTTGAAATAAATGCTTTGAGTTTAGAGTTTTTTTTTTGAATTGTCTTAAAATCAAATATTGTTTTAGAGTAACTCGTTTGTAATAGACAAATCTACGTAAACCATGTCTGATTAACGAATTCCAGCCCTACCAGCAATTTTGGAGTCTGTTATGGCTATAATTGGACAAGCATCGTCTTTCAAAGTGGTACACAGAAAAAGCAATGCTGTTTGACGGCAGTAATAGGTATTGTCCTTACTTCTCGGAACGAGCCCTTTGATAAGGAGCTCTAGGTACTAATTAATTCATAACTACAAAGTCGTATTTCACTTCCTACTATAAACTATGTACGCAAGGCTAAATTTAAGCCAGTATAAGCTGATCTCGCATTTTAAAGGATTTCCGTACAATGAGAGCTCAACTTATACTGGAAATGTATAGCTTGAGCCGTGTGTACCTATATGTCAGCCTGTTTTGTCCTACTACAAAGAAAAGCCTCTTCAGATACAGAGTAGAAACTCGAATTAATCATACAGGGGTTTATTTATAAACGTTGTTTGAAGTTAAGTGACGTTTAAACATCAAAAATGTATGGTTAAGCACTCGCTGATCATTACTTAAATTGAAACAACGTTTATAAATAAAGGGGTTAAAGTCCAGAGGGCACAGATGAAGTGCCTATTGCCCATGGCATTAAGACCGCCTCCGTACATTTTTTTTTTTTTTGTTAATTCTCGATGCACCTCTGCAACCAGAGGCACATCGAGCCACATGTTGTAAAACGCTCTTGCTATCTGTAAATATGACTACTTTATTTAGATTTTGACTAAGTGAATATGATACCGCTTGATATATTGCAACGAGCTCCAGACACATTATACATATATTTTCATTAATTTTATACTTAGCCTTATAACCTATACTTTAAAGGAAAAAAACAGCTCCACACCCATCTTAACTTTTTGATCCATCAGTGAAGATTTTACGCCAATCACTATATTTGGAAGCTAATTCAGACACCACTTCGTGTACCAAAACATTGTGGTTATACATTCTTTTTGTTTGCTTTACACATTATAAATCACTTTTAATAATATCTTTCATTTGTAAAGCTGATACCCAAATGTCCAAAGAGGTCTCTGTACATTTGTGTGCTTAAAGTATTAAATAAATAAAGTGACATTCTATCAACAATAACGATGATGGAAAAGTAAAAAATGTATTGGAATTACTTAAGCTACCGAAAAGCTCACGTCAATCCTGTTGAGCGTTGGTGAGAAATACGAAACGCTTTGAAAGCGATTGCAAGTTGTCTTGGCACTAAGATTTCCGTCACCGTCAGACAGCTATATTTAACACTAGCTATGCCTGCGACTTCGTCCGCGTGAAATAGTGACTGTGTGTGTAGTGTAGTGTGACTCCGTAAATGTTACATCAGAATAGCTGCTCTAATATTTTGTCTCTTGTCGCAAACGTATAATACATTCACATAAACCTTACATATTTCCATACAAACTTTCATCCCCTATTGTTATTTTACACCGTTGAGGTTAAAACTTATACAAACTTTGAATGTCATATTTATTTATATCGAATCAACAGCCTAAAAAATACGTTTCAAGCTTCTAGCTCTAAAAATTACGATACTTCCATACAACTTTTCAACCCCACTTTCAACCCCGTACAACCCTTTTTTCGCATTAAAAAGTAGCCTATGTCCTTTCTCAGGCTCTAGACTATCTGTGTACCAAATTTCATTTAAATCGGTTCAGTAGTTTTGGCGTGAAAGCGCGACAGACAGACAGACAGACAGAGTTACTTTATCATTTATAATATTAGTAAGGAAGTAAGGATTAATACGAGAACATGCAGACGAAATCAAACAAATTGGAAATCGGTTGTCATTGTATGGGAATGTGATGCAGAGGAATTAATAAAGGACATGTTGTAAAGAAAGTTTTGAGAATGAATGTTGTGGAGAGTAGGGAAAGACTAAGGAGACGATGGAAGGATTGTGTGAAAGATGATATGGCTAAAAATTAGTAGAATACTGCGGTTATGACTGTTGATAGAGATGTATGGGTAAACAAAATATGTTCCCCAAACAGATTGGAATAACGGCAGGAAAAGATGATAATAAATTCGAAAATTTCACATTTCACAGGTACTTGCCAGCACCCTAATTGCGTGTCACCTCCTTCTGCGAAGCAGTAATACTCGCGAAGGAGGAGACGGAGCGCGTGAGGGAGAGGCAATCATTGCGCCCTCACGCCCTTAGTCGCCGCAGGAGGAGACACCCTGGGCGTCGGGAGTCGATAGCCGACTCCCGGCCACCGTAGGCGCGGGCCTGTGGACGGCGAGCAATGGGCAGCTCGCCGTCCGGTAAGGACCAGGCCCGGGTCGACAGCGCGTTGTATTCCACGCGCGCCTTAAAGAGATGTTAGCATAATTGTCGGGGTCCGATAGGGCCGATGCCTGCCGGGGTCGCGGATTGTTCGAAAGAGTTACCGTGGCCCTGGCGCACAGGCAACTGAAGGAACACGGGTGGGTCTAGTCAGTAAGAGTCTGACACGCCCTTCCGCTCCGCCCAGAGCGGAAGAGGTCATTTGATGATTTCCAAACAAAAAAAAAAAAAAACACTAATTGCGTAACACACTAGCTAGCACAAACTGAATCATTTTGAAGCCTATTACTAATCCATAGCTTCATATGTTGGAAAAAATTGTCTGCTCAACAACGTAAATAACGCAAAGAGTGTTGTTGAACTGTCAAAATGAAAGCCATTCCTACTTTAGATACTCTAGATTTGAACCCACAGTTACAGCTCGAAAAGGGAATCTTATTACCTCCGCACTATACAATTTATCATTAGTTATTTACGACACATTTTAAAAATAAAGAAATAAGATTTCTCCTTGACGTCGTGACGTTCACAATTGTCAAGAGCAAAAAAAAATATTTTTCCAATACATTTTCTCCTTGAAGTGAACAAATATTTTTTTAGTGAAATAATAATAAACACGTAGTTTGAATAATATGAAGCTCCCGCTTCCTTCAGAAACGAACTAGGTTATAATACGATGGGAGTTTTTATAAGATGGGTGGTAGGGTTTCTATGAAAATGGATGTTTGTTGGACTTTCCTTACAATCTCTATTTTTTTTATTATAATTTTTACAGTAAAAAAAATAGATACAGATACGGCATATTAGTATTGAGTACAAAGGTACTGCTTATTTCTTAAGAAATTTCTTCCAGCAGACCTGCGAAAGGAGAAATGAAAAAGAAATGTAGACAAGAGTGTGATAATCATGTTTTAATTAACTAACACAAAATACTAACACCTTTTTATTTTATTTTTTATTTTTGGGTGTAATACTAACAACCCTACTAACGCTTACTTTGTAGTAATTATATGGACTGTATATCTGAAATTAAGATAAATAAAAAATATTATTAAGGTGTGGGATGCTAACGCCAGGAGGACCTTATTGGTGATGTTCGTCAGAAAGCAACCGGCGTGCGTGTATGACTAGATGTACGAAAGTAAACGAAGCAAAAGGAGTATGTAAGGATCGTAGCAGATGGCGTTCTCTAGTTTCTGGTACCCCCATGGTAAGAAGGCATGACTTTATGTAAGTATTATAAAATCTACTAAAGCTGGCGCACATTTGGGCGGGCCGCACCGCAACGCAAAAATCCTCCTACATCACTTTCGTACATTTTGTATGAATCATAGCGCTCAAAAATCGGGCCCGTTTTGTTTTTAAATTGAAATTCGATCCACTGCCCGCCCGAAGGCTCCCACAGACAGACACAAAGCGACAGTACGACGCAATTCTAGTAGAACATTTTTTATGAGTTCCTTATGTAAATGGAGCCTTGATGCAGCTGTAATGTGTGTTTGTCATTATGGGCAAGCTTGATCGATCAGTCATGCTTATTCTTCCGTTTTATCTATTGAAAAGTTTAACCCGCACTGCGGCGAATCAGTCTTGTTCCCGTATTCTTTATTGTACCCATAATTAACGTTACAACATTCTAAGGACAGCTAGCTAGCTTTGTTTATTTATTTTAACTATAATTATGTGACATTGATTATGTTACCCGACTCCTGACATACAGGTACACCTAGTTCAGCAGTCAGAGGCTTCAAACACGTGTCTGTAACTTATTACGTCAATAAAGAATTATTATTATTATATTACTTTAATTTATTTATTCTAAATATTTACTAAAGTAGGCTTCATTAAAATTTTATATCGTCGACCAGATTTAACCTAATACATTTTATTAAAATACGTGACATTAACACAAGCTCTCATTACTTTCTTAGTTTGTCATGGATTGTTCATAATAATTATAAAAGAATTATTATTTATTATTAAAAGCCTTTAATGTGTCACTGCAGGGCAAAGGCCTCCCTCTACTCTCTTTCAACTTCTCTCTGTTTAAAGCTGCTAAGGATCAGTTCTTGTTGAAGGAGTCCAGCTCATCCCACTATCTCCGTCCTGCGTAGAAATGAATTTGCGTTGAACGAATTTAATTTTCGAACTGGGCCCGCGTGGTAGTTTACGGCCCATTCCCTCTCACAGACAGGAGGCCTGTGTCCTAGCAGTGGGAACATTATAGGCTGATTATGGTTATGTTAAATTTAATTTTAATTATGAAGCTCGTTGCTTTATTGTTTTCGTTTCTGTGCGGGAACCAGTTTGGATTGTAGGATTGTTAAAATCTTTTTTTGTTGATCGATTTTCATACGAATATTCACTACAGTTGTTGCAAATATTATGTACCTAGTTACAAATCTGAAAGCCAGTATTAGAAGTACATTGGAAATTATGAAATAATATATTTCGTGCACAACTGTATAACTACTTACCTAAAAACATTCGACACGCTGCATGCTGTGTCGAAAATAACACATTTTCTGTCACCTGGTTTGCCTTGCCCAGACAGCCGTTGAAAGAATAGCGGTTGTCTACTTAATTTAAACGGTAAAAAATATCGGGTGTCGGATTTTTAATCAGCGTTTAGAGGAAGCTTTCGCTAACATTGATTGATGTTCGGATCGTCACGGAAGCGTATCGAATGGCGTAGTTGCTGCACACTATAAATTAAAAGAAAATAAGGAAGACAAAAAAGTTAATAATAACAGATGAATAATAAATAATAATCATAACATCAGATTGTGGATGCAATATGTTATTCACTGGTTAGACTGGAAACCGAACCAATCTAGCTGGCTAAAATGAAAATTAAATTGCATTCCATTTTATTTTAATATTTCAGTAATTGGATTTTAACACGCTACCATAGGTAAATATTATTATTTCCTCTAATACGCTTTACTTATTTTATTTTTTTATTAGAAACAAAAAATAACTTTATTATTATAACCAAACTATCAAAAAGGTTGTAAAAACCCAAACACGTTCAGCCATGTTTTTCAACTCCGAATCACGTAATAATCCAGGACTTATCCTTTAAAACCGTCACGTATGGTGACCCTAGCTTAAGCCAAAGCTCCTTACATTTCCCGGGATCAGAGTCCGCGAGTAAATATTAATAGATTTTACAGATGGTTTCACTGCTACAGGGCTTAGGATTTGTAGTTCATATTTCGACTGTTAGATAAAAATATAGGCTAGGAAAATATTCGTATTTATATGATCATCCCCCGAATCCAAAGGCCACTTAACTTTAAAAATGTTCTTAAAAAGTACTGTACGAAATCCATCTTCCAAGACAGCTTAATTAGCGTAAAATGTTCCCACTGCTGGGACACAGGCTTCCTCTTTTCGAGAGGGAGTGGGCTGTAATCTACCACGCGGGCCCAATGCCGGTTGGGAGATGCCGTATGTCTTCGAATTTTTGGTTCTAAGACATGCCGGTTTCCTCAAGATGTTTTCTTTCATCGTTTTGAGAGCAGTGGTGATGAAATTATTTACAAAAAGTAAATCGCCTGGGTTCCCACGACCACTGACACCCACCCACACGACAATGAATCCTCCGAGACAGCATAATGAATTAATTATCGGCACTTTCTTAGTATCGTTTGAGTAGGTTCAGCCAAATGTTCGATATATTTCTTTCCCACCACGAACTTTGTTTTGCGGGTTTCTAACACCCAAAATTGTTTGCATGGATGACATGTTTCCAAATAACCAGTTTTGTTTAATAATAATAATAACTTTATTTCAGAACATCCAATACAGATCATCCATAATTGTATTAGTAAGTGCTTAAGAACTACCTTAGTAAACCACAAAAAAAAAACTAAATCAAATAGACACGTGGAGTGCGATCCAGTGTCTTAGAAATGGACCGTCTAACGTCTAACCGGTCCGCTATTACTTTCAGAATGCTGTCGGAGCTGCCTTGAAACGGTGTAATATGGAGGCCGCTCTCTTTCTCTTATTGGCATGAAAGCCACCAGTCCTAGGCTCCATAAACATACCAGACGCACTACAGTATCTCGGCAGCCCCAACAATATCCTGAAAGCGTTATTATATTGTTATTTTCTTAATGTAGGAAGTGTTTACTTGTTGTCGTTCGTGGTTATCAACGGTCATTGAAAATAAGAATAAAGACAACATTTCGAGCATCTGAAAACTCAAGAAAATGCATTAACAGAGGGACATGAATTAAACAAATTGACACGCTACGAGTCCCTACGTCAATTTTCCGTGTTATAGCCACTTCATACAACTGTCAAAAATCGACAGTTCTGTACACTCATTGCTTAACACGCTATCAATCACAACCTGAATCATTTTGAAGACTATTGCTTCTCCATTGGTTCATATGTTCAAAAAAATTGTCTGCACAACAACTTAAATAACGCAATGAATGTTGTTGAACTGTCAAAATGTTAGTGTGTCCACTATATTTCCTATCAAATCATAATGTTACGATATTCAGTCTTTTCCAAAATTCATTATCTTGAAATGAGTAAAGTGTGACTTACTTAATAACTTTTGGCTCTACAGGAACGAAATACAATTTCCTTTCCTTATTTCTTCCTGCCTGAAAGTAATTATGACCTTCTTTATTTCTTAGAATTTTAAACCGACATCGTTCGAAATGGCTGAAACGCAACTTAGTAACTATTTGCTTTCTTGAGTTCGTTCTTTCTTGTCCTGGACTCAAAGCTCTGTCACACTTTAAACACTGTCACACTAAAGGTCACACTTTAAATTACTTATTCTCGAACATTCAATAGCTGTTAGCTGTAATAAAAACTTGTAACCAACTCCAAAGTTCTGAACTCCGAGTATGTGTGATTACGGTAGTGTGTCCCAGATTTACTCAATTTAGTTCCCTGTTGCCAGTTCCCACTGTGGACTTTAGGAGTATGTAGTTGAAGTTGAACCTACTGTTAGCCGTAGGTAGTATTGTTTGTAGTTATTTATTTAGTTAAAGTTGTGTAGTTTGGTAATTAACTGATTGCTTGTGAGACTTCATGGAGAAAGTTCGGTTCCTATATCAAATAAAGTACCGTTTATGTTGTGTTTACTAGCGGTAACTTATGAAACGCCTTTGTATACAAAGCACCATTTTATGTAACATTTTATTTTTGTGTTCAGAAATACGTTACGTTGAGCTCCTTAAGTTCTGAGTTGAGCTGCACGATTACTGACAAATGCGTGCATTGACTGGACAGGTCCACTCAATCTGTGTGGTTTTTCCTCAAAAGACCGGTTCAGACACAAATCTACATGGTCTTCACATGATTTGACTAAGATTAAGTCTGGACTTTAAAGAGACTGTGACCTCTGAGTTTGTTTCGGCCATTCTGCTCAGAGTAGTCAGATAGGAAACGCCGACCTCATCTAGTTTTTAAAATATGATTGACGTGTAAAAGTGTTTGTACAAAACTACTTACAGAAATAAAATCAATTATCATTTACGTAAAAATTTTTGCTACAAGGAAACCCTGTTGATTGATCCACGAACTAAGTACCAATACAAAAAATTCAGAAAGAGAGTTTCGAGAAGGCCAATTTTTGGTACTGCCTCAAAAAAAAATGAAAACAATATTTGTCAATTGGCATTTTGCGATAACTTTTCACTGACGATTCTAATACGAAATCAGTTTACCACTAGTGCTGATTCTGTAACTAGATTTATGACCACACTTACAAAATAAAATTATTTCTAATGTATGTATGAAATGGTGAGCATCGATAATTTTAGTAATGTATTACTAAGAGTATCGATGCTCATCACATCATGGTCACTGCGTTTTAACGATTTTAGACTGAAAGTCCATGTCTTTAAGAGTTACTTCACTATTGGATTATTATATTATGTAAGTAGGTATCTACTATGACAGGTGCGTAGCACTTGCAACCCTATACGTACATTCCGTAACGTATTGTGTATTGTGGTTTATTCTATTGTGTACGAAGCCAAAGTAGTTTGTAAGGATCGTAGTGTCGTTCTGTAGCTTCCGCCTACCCCCATGGGAAGAAGGCGTGAGTTTATGTATGTATCTACTATGACATTGGTAACTTGGTAACGAATTTGTAACTTTCTGCTTGACAAACGGGTCCTTAAACCTTCTAGCCAGACTTAAATATCTGTACACTCTACCAAAATAGTTACAAAGTTCTTGTTATTAAATTTCGGAATCAACGGAGTTTCAGGATCGCAATCAAGACTGATTGTCTCGAAAACGCAATATTCGGAATTTCGTAGTGTATTTATTTTATCATTTATGTTGATTCACTTGACCCCTTAATTGCACTTGTTGATTTCGAGTTTGTGATGCCCATAGACGCCTGCAGCATGAATTCATTTTCAATGAGTCACACGGGGACTACATGACCTAAACGCAAATTTATAATGCCTAAAAATATATGATCCACTGCAGTAACCAAAATCAGAAAAATATATGATATTCTTCTGGATATATGCTAGTTAGATAATGTGTTGAAAACATAATACAATTAACTTGATATGATAGAAAAAAATCACGAATATACCTCTAAAAAAATATTTTAACGATTAAAAACCATACTACGAGTAATATACATGCAAACATTCAGATTTTTTGTCAGATTATTCTACAAGTAACTTATTAACGTAATGGTGTTTCAGTTTTTTAGTCCAATGAATAGATTTTTTGTTATTTCATAATTGCTTCATATTTTGCAATAAATTGTGTCATCGCGCGTCTCTTTTTTTTCTATGCAATCCGACTGTGACCGCGCTTTAGCTCATGTAAGCCTCTTAACATTTTTGACTACATTTTTTATTAAACATAACAACGCTATTCAATGTAATTTACGTGCGCCGTTCGTGTTTGTTTAACTTTTTTATATTATGTGGAAAATGTTGTTGGTTATACATGTATACTCGATTTTTAGTTTTATATTTTATACCATAAGATTGTAATGTGTAACCGTTTATTTTTCCAAATAAAATAAAATAAAAAACGCGCCCATACAAGTAGGTAGGGAAGGACCAAAAACACGATGGATGGACTGTGTGAAAGATAATGGCTAGAAATGAGTCTACCGAGGTGACGACTAATAGGTATGGAAGACAACGACATGTTTCTCGTCCCCAAATAAATTAGGATAAAGGCTCCCGCAGACAGGCCCGACGCGACCGAAATCGCGTCGCACCGTCGCGTCGCCCCTGTCTGAGGAAGCCTTAAGGGCAGGAATGATGATGACAATGACTTTTATTTGGTTAAAAAAACATACACAACATTACAGACCTAGATCCAAGTTATTACACAGAAAAAAAATCAATAAAAACAGACTTATTTACAATAAGGAAGGAATAAAAATTAGACATAATACAAAAAAAATGAACTAAAAAAGAACAAAACAACGATGATAATGATAACATCACGCCTGTATTTCCCGAAAGGTCAGGCAGAGGTGTACCTTTAGTACGCTGAAATTTCGCCAGTTACCTATGTTTAAGTCCATGTAACAGGGCGCGAGCCTATTGCCATCAACCGGACACACATCCAGACTTCGGGCTGCTACTGAGAATTCCAGATAGAAAAACCCAATAACACTTAACCGAACCCAGGCTAAACAGTACCGCTTGCGACCACTGGACCAACGAGGCACGTGTATAATGATTTATTGATAGAAAGATTCATAACTCTTCATTATGGTCCATAATAGATAGGTACTTTAAATAAATTCCTAGTCGCGCGCGAGACGCCGTTTTGTGTGCGCGTTAGACAAGCGAGCGTTACTTTGCGCGGCGAGTTTATTTTTACTTATACCCTACATATCTTATTTATTTTATTTTATCATGTTCAATTTTAATAATGGATGAAATAAGAGGCAGAATTAGTAGTTCAAGTGAAGATGATATAGTTGAAGAGGTAGTTGATAAGAAAACAATGAGTGAGCAACAAGGTGAGGACAGTATTGAGAGAAGAGAGGAAAACAGATTGCAGAAGCAAAGAGGGCAGATACTTGCCCCTGAAAAGAGACCTAGACAGGACAGTGAGGAGATCATAGAGGAGGATGATGGATATATTACTGTGAGGAAAAATAACAAAAGAATGGCGATGAATAAAACAAGAGAAATTAATAATAACTCAAATAAAATAGATGTTGACATAATTAATAGCGTCACATATATAGTATGCATTACAGGAAGAGATACATTACCAAAACAATTCGGTATGGCTAAGTTGTTGAGATCCGAGAATGTTCAAAAAGTCTCCAGAATTCAATATAAAAACCCTTACAAAAGTTATGTTTACTTCGTAGATAGACAGGAATCTGAGAAGTTGGTTAATTCTACAAAATTTAAACAGTTAGATTACAACTGTCGGTTAATGGATGAAATCACGATTTCTTATGGTATTGTGAGGTACGTGGATTTGGACATGACTGAAGAAGAAATTCGCGACAATTTAAAATGTGATTATGATATTATTTCTATAAGAAGGTTAAAGAAACAAACTGAGGAAGGAGAATGGATAGACAGTGAAACTATTCGCTTAGGGTTTAAAGGTTCAACTTTACCCCCGTATATTTCTGGTTACGGGTGCCGGTTTAAAGTTGAACCATATATATTTCCAGTCACTCAGTGTTCCAGTTGTTGGAAGTTTGGGCATCTAAGTCGGTCGTGTCCAACAAAGAAAGTAATTTGCCCAAAATGTGCTGGAAAGCACCAGAATTGCGAAACGCTTAAATATACAAAAAATATATATATAAAATAAATAGCGTAGAGTCATCTCAATTACCTCCTTCCCTTTTTGTGTATATATATAATATATGTATAATGTAGATATATATTATAGTAAATATGTATGTATGTGTATTATAAGTTTATATTCTGTTTAGGTACTTGTATACCTATTTTATTTATAAATACTTATGTTATCTTTTTAATATTTATTATTATTATTAGTAATGTCTGTTATTTAGAGCACCCGCCATCTTATTTCTTCACCACCCTTGGTTGACTGGTAGAGAATGCCTAAGGCATTAAGTCCGCCTTTGTATACTTTTGTGTGCGAGAAGTTTTAATAAATAAATAAATAAATACATGTACAAATTGTAAAGGGAATCATATGGCATTGGATAAGAAAAGGTGCCCATTGTTCCTAAAAGAGAAACAGATTAGGAACATAATGTCAGAACTGAATTACACGTATAAAAAGGCCCTTGAAGTGTATTTGTCACACTATAACATTCCAAGTAAAATAAAAAATACAATAGAGACAGAGGAATCAAAGATCAACGAAGATTTACAAACAAATAAAAAATCACAAAGCTATAATAGCAAAAACACATTTAGTGATTTAGTCACGGAGGTGTTAATACACACAAACAATTCAAATGAGGAGGAAAGTAATGAACCCATGACTGAGGAGAATATTGCGGGACTTTCAATGGCATCTCCAATTTTAGGAAGGAATTCAAGGAACAAACAGGCCACAAAAAAGTACTGGCAAAAAAAAAAAACTGATCTAAATGAGGTGTCTCCCGAACAAGATGAAGAGACTATGCCTGAGGAAAAATCAAAACCGATCTCCGTCTACAAGCGATTTTTTGAAAAAATAGAGAATGTGTATTTATCTGAAAGCAGTTTTATTGAAAAACTTAAAATGGTATGTAACTTTATTTTCGAAGAGATTGTAACTTATATTGTTAAAGTAATTGAAGACGTAGATATTTTGAGGAAAATACTTAACATGTTTAAAAATGGCTAATAGTAAGGATTTTGTATTGAATTTAATGCAGTGGAATGCACAGAGCCTAAAACCTAAATTGCAAGAATTTCAACTTTTGTTATCACAAGAACGAGTTCATATTGCCCTGATTTGTGAAACTTGGTTAAACCCTGAATTAACGCTTAATTTAAGTCAATATAACATTTATAGACAAGATAGGGGGGACTCATATGGAGGTATCGCCATTATTACACATAACTCTATTAAGGCGCAGGAGGTACCGACTAGTTTTAGTAATGGTGGAATCGAAACTTTATGTATTAGGTTAATTAATTGCGGCAGTATCGAGCATATCATTTTGGTTTATTGTCCTAGTTCTGTACATACTACGCAAAGGGATTGGGACAATGTATTCTCAAAATTTCATAAAAAATGTTTGATAGTGGGAGATTTTAATGCTCACCACACTAACTGGTCCTACAAGAATGATTGCAGGGGTAAACAAATTTATGAATCAGCTTTAGAATCTGGGTATATTTCACTTAATAATGGACAGCCTACTCGTTCAAAACTCGTCAATAGTTATCTCCAGGAATCATCTCCAGATGTTACATTTTCTTCGGCTGATATAGCAATTAACTTTAAATGGTCAGTCATAAGCGAGAACTTGGGAAGCGACCATTTATTTATTAGGATTAAATTTCGTTATCGAAATGACTTACACGTTTCTAAAACTCGAAATTATAAATTAGCAGACTGGAGTTCTTTTGGAGCGCTAGTATCTAAACAGTTATCGGTTTCTGTAGACACAACGGATGTTCAGAAGCTGTATAATCATTTTATCCAAGGAATTAATAGTGCTGCGGAAGAAAGCATTCCCATGAAAAAGTCGTGTCATAATCCGAACAGTAATTTTAGTCCAAAAGGTTATTGGTCTCAGTCGATCTCGAAATTAGTTGCAGAACGACGACTAGCCTTGGCTAGGTTTCGAAAAAATCCTACTCCTAGCAATTTAAATTGACTCGAGGAAAAGATGTCCAAGGCAAAGCTAGCTATTTGTAAAGCCAGATTTAATGACTGGCAAACTTTATGTGATGGTATTGATCATACAGTGTCGGCTTCTGACATGTGGAGCAGAATGCGTTGGATGAAAGGATACAAACGATCTAAAGCATTTGTCTCTCAAGAAGCGAAAGCAGAACTATTGCGTATCCTTACTCCTGATTTTGTAATGTCAAAATCACCATCCTTCGTATCTATTAATGAATCTCTAGAGACAGATTTCAATATAAGTGAGATGCGCGGCTGTTTTAAAAATAAAGATACTGCTCCAGGTTTGGATATGATTACTTACTCGATGATCTCTCACTTACCTGAAATAGGGGTGCTATACTTGTTACGGTTGTATAATCTCATACTCAGTTCTGGTGATCTCCCATCCCAGTGGCGTGAAGTTAAAGTCATAGCTATTACTAAGGCGGGTGGCTCTTCGAGAGGCAGTGGTGGGCTTAGACCTATATCTTTGATTTCTTGTATCTGTAAAATTTTCCATGCAATGATTGCAAAGAGACTTGAGTGGTTCGTGGAAAGAAATGGGATATTATCACCGTTTGCTACTGGTTTTCGAAGAGGGCAATCGTGCCTTGATTGTTTAGCACGCCTGGTGACACAAATCCAAATTGGCTTTTCGAAAAACCTCCCTACGTTGGCTTGCTTTTTGGACATCGAAAGCGCATATAATAATGTTTTAATAAACCAACTGACGATTATTCTTGATAATTTGAACGTGGGTAGAAGTATCTGCCGGTATATATGGAACTTCCTTAGCGAACGGCATCTTGGAATTGCTAGTGAGTGGGGCGGAGATAATGAGATAGTTAGATTTGCGAGAAACGGTTTGGCTCAAGGTGACCCTTTGTCACCGCTTCTTTTTAACATTACAACTTTTAAGATTTGTCGGGACATTGCTGAAAACATATATGTATGTCAATACGCGGACGACTTTGTACTATACTCAACTGGTAAGGATATTCTTGAATGTGCGGAGAAAATTCAATTTTCGTTGCATACTTTTACTAAAATATTGGAAGAGTTGGGTTTAGAAGTTTCAGTAAATAAGTCAAAATATTGTATCTTTGATAAAGGTCGAAGACAACAACAGGTATGCCTGACAGTAAATAATGGTCCCCTTGGCGATGTAGTTACTTATAAATATTTAGGAATGTGGCTTGACAAATCTTTACGCTGGAGTAAGCACATTAATGAAACCGTTGAAAAGGCCTTAAAATACATTAATATGCTGAAAATTCTTGCAAGTTCTTCATGGGGTGTGCATCAAAACCACCTGCGAAGAATATATATAGCAATTACAAGAAGTAGGTTAGATTACGGGTCTTTCTTTTATAATAATAGTGCTAAAACTCACCAGTATAAATTAGACAAGGTTCAGAATCAGGCACTAAGAATAGTGGGCGGATTTATAAGAAGTACGCCAATTCACGTCATGGAAAATGAGCTCTGTGTTCCTCCACTGTATTTGCGAAGGAGGTGGTTGGCATATAGGTTTTGCTTAAAGTCTTGTTCCATTGTCGGTAATATTACAAACAAATTGTTAGCGGAACTTTGTAGTTTGGGACATATCAGATACTGGTCAAATAAAGAAATGCCACTTTTAACTACAGTATACAGAGAAGTAAAAGAAGAAAATCTGGATGCCAAACCTTTTCTGGAAATGTTTAGTTTAAGAACATGGGTTACTAGAATTAACATTAATAGTCTAATTATTCGAAACCTAGAAGAAATTAGAATGCCTAAGAGGACATATGATCCGAATTATTTGTATTTTTCTACAGTTTCTGAACTTCGAGATAAATATTGTGAATATTATGTTATTTACACTGATGGGTCCAAAACTGCTGAGGGAAGAGGTGCTGCTTTTTATGATCCCCTTCGACCAGACAATAGTAAATGTTTTAAAATTAGTTCACCTTTGAGCATTATGTCGTTGGAACTCGTTGCGATTTCGGAGGCTTTGTCATATGCTGGAACCATTGGTAACAGAAAAGTACTCATATGCGTGGATAGCAAAAGTGCTCTTCAGCATATAGCTCGATGCGCCTCTGGTCACAGAGGTACATCGATAGCTTATAATATTATTTCAAAGATCGATTTGTTATCCAGTAATGGCGTGGATCTGAGGATGCAATGGGTTCCCTCGCATATAGGTTTGAAAGGAAACGAGGAGGTTGATAAGCTGGCAAAGAAAGGAATATTTGAAGGCAGTGGTCTAGATATTAAAACGATTTTTTCAGAAGTGTTGCCAAAATATAAGGATAAATGTAATCAACTTTGGGTAGAATATTTTAATTTGAGGTCTAAAAGTAAAGGTATTTGGTATAAGACGATAGCAGCGGAACCTCCTCGTATACCTTGGTTTAGTAATGGTAAGTTAAGCAGGCGATTATTGGTAACTGCTCTCAGATTGAGATCTGGACACATGCCTCTCAACAATTTTGGATTTCTCATGAAAAAATGCATCTCCCCAAACTGTGAGACATGTGGTAAGGTAGAAGACGTTGTACATTTGTTGACGGAATGTGTCTGCTTTCGGACTGAGAGAGAAAAATTAATAATAGATCTACAATTGAATAAAAATAACATAGGTTTGTTTCACGAGATTTTGTCTATGCCACTGTCTGATGCTGCTAAAAGTCTGTTTAGATTTGTAAGTCTTCGTTTTAAGTCTACCTAATGAGTTGATGTTTGTCCTTAGACAAACATCAACTCATTCCTTCATTTCATTCATTTTTACTTCTTAAAGTTAATAAGATTGTTTTGTATTGTAGCTGTAATAAGGTACGATGGGACTGTCATGTATTTTATATAAAAGTCCCTAAATTAAATAAAGAGAAAAAAAAAAAAATCGGGACACAGCAATGCTTTTTGCCTTCAGCTATGTTAAATCAAATGAAAATCATATACCGGGTGTAAAAAGACACTTAACGAAGCCGAGAGTCACTTGTACTCCCCGTCATTATAATCATTTTTTTGTACTGGACCATACCAGGGAACCGTCTGGTTACGGAGATATTGAAGGTCAAAATTCCAACTTTTACTGGTGTTTTTTTACGAAAACAAGTTTTTACTGCTATAACACAACTTTAAATATCCCCATGACCAATGTTTTGCGCGCGTTACGTTGCGCACTATCTACCGTAAACAGCGAATTTTCAAACACAAAATAAAATTCGTTTTCGAGGATTTATTATTGTGCTATGTTGCTAGTTTGATGTACAGAATGCGCAGTTGACGGCTCACACTGGTCCCGAATGATAAAAAAGGGGACATTAAGAATTTTTTGACAAAAGGTCAACCGATTCAGCTTATTTTTTTTTTTGTAGACAGCTGATGCAATTACAAATCACTTTTGTACATTGAGTTTTTGCCAAAAAAGCCGTATTTTCAGAGAAAAAAAATATTCAAATATTTTTTGTATGAAAGAAATCCTAATTTTGTCTTTATCTTCCAAGATTCAAACGTATTCAAAATAAAACTTAGCGCAGCTTGTAGAGGGGCTAATTGCTCACTACTTTGTCATAGACACTCTTCTGCGATTTTGTGCTCCTTTTGAGTTACAGGCACTTTAAATATTTTTTGTATGAAAAAATCCTAATTTTGTCTTTATCTTCCAAGATTCAAACGTATTCAAAATAAAACTTAGCGCAGCTTGTAGAGAGGCTAATTGCTCACTACTTTGTCATAGACACTCTTCTGCGATTTTGTGCTCCTTTTGAGTTACAGGCACTTTAAATATTTTTTGTATGAAAAAATCCTAATTTTGTCTTTATCTTCCAAGATTCAAACGTATTCAAAATAAAACTTAGCGCAGCTTGTAGAGGGGCTAATTGCTCACTACTTTGTCATAGACACTCTTCTGCGATTTTGTGCTCCTTTTGAGTTACAGGCACTTTAAATATTTTTTGTATGAAAAAATCCTAATTTTGTCTTTATCTTCCAAGATTCAAACGTATTCAAAATAAAACTTAGCGCAGCTTGTAGAGGGGTTAATTGTTCATCACTTTGCCATAGACACTCAATTGCGATTTTGTGCTCCTTTTCAGTTACAGGCACTTTAAATTTTTCGTTGTCGGATGAGCTTTACTAGTTTTTTGTAGACAGCTGATACAATTACAAGTAACTTTTAAAGATGTATTTTTTGTTAAATAAGCCGTATTTTCAGAGTTAAAAAATTAATTCAGGCGGATTAGAAATAATCTTGTTAAAGATAGACTAAGATGTAATAACATTTTCTTCATTAATAAGTAACTCTTATAAATGTCTTTCTATTAAAAAAAGTCTTATTTTAAATATATCAAATAAACAACTTGGATATCTCAAAACGTGTACAGACATGTTCAGGTACAGGTAATTTATTGTGTGACTCATATTCAGATTATAAGCATTTTTTGGTAATGAGTCATTGCTTAATTAGCCGATTACTTACAATTTGGGCTATATTTGGTCATCTAACGCTAGTGAATGCGTCGGAAACGCTGAATGATAAAAAGGTATAAATTGCAATTAAAACTTTTCCTTCGTACTTTAACGGGCTTAGGACCGTCAAAATACAAACCTATATAATAATATAGGTATTGTATTAAGGCGTACTTAAAAATGTTATTACATCTTAGTCTATCTTTAACAAGATTATTTCTAATCCGCCTGAATTAATTTTTTAACTCTGAAAATACGGCTTATTTAACAAAAAATACATCTTTAAAAGTTACTTGTAATTGTATCAGCTGTCTACAAAAAACTAGTAAAGCTCATCCGACAACGAAAAATGTAAAGTGCCTGTAACTGAAAAGGAGCACAAAATCGCAATTGAGTGTCTATGGCAAAGTGATGAACAATTAACCCCTCTACAAGCTGCGCTAAGTTTTATTTTGAATACGTTTGAATCTTGGAAGATAAAGACAAAATTAGGATTTTTTCATACAAAAAATATTTAAAGTGCCTGTAACTCAAAAGGAGCACAAAATCGCAGAAGAGTGTCTATGACAAAGTAGTGAGCAATTAGCCCCTCTACAAGCTGCGCTAAGTTTTATTTTGAATACGTTTGAATCTTGGAAGATAAAGACAAAATTAGGATTTCTTTCATACAAAAAATATTTCAATATTTTTTTTCTCTGAAAATACGGCTTTTTTGGCAAAAACTCAATCTATAAAAGTGATTTGTAATTGCATCAGCTGTCTACAAAAAAAAAATCAGCCGAATCCGTTGACCTTCTGTCAAAAATTTCTTAATGTCCACTTTTTTATCATTCGGGACCAGTGTGCGGCTATGTGATGGGTCTTTTTACACCCTGTATAATATTTTTGTAGTACAAAACATGGTAAGTACATGAAGATTTTTGTGCAAAATGTGGCATATATTTCGCCATTATCGTAGCTTCCAAATGTCAATAGTAATAGCAGTAGGTACTATAGAAGGTACGGTAGAAGTGTCAACATAATGTTTTAACACGACATGATTATAGTCAAATCCATACTAACCTACTTACTAATAAACGTAGTATAGCGTCTGTGTAGTTACACACCGGTTTCTCTCTTTCAGTCGTTAGTAATTTGACGTTCGAAAGAAGAAGACAAAGCGTTGTGTAACTATAAAGACGCTATACAACCTGTATTAGTAAGGAGGTAATTTTATAAATGCAACAGTAAGGACCAGTTTCACCATACTGTGTTTATTCGAAATATCCCGTTATGTCATTTGACGGATTGTCTCATTACGAAAAATAGTCCGCCAAAATGCTTAACATGGCACTTAGTAACAGCAGAGTTTGGTGATATTGGTGCTTAATCTGTCTGTCTGTCTGTTACCTTATCACGCCATTAAGGCGCAAATATGATCACATTTCTGAATTTCGTACAAAGCTCAAGTGGCTTCCCATACGTCTTCGCCGGAATTCCCATATCTTGTTTCAGCTCTACAGTATTCTGTTCAACCCTAAAACTCCCTCTTATCTTAAAGAACGTTTCAAGTTCCTTCATGACACACATAATAGATATCTGAGGTCATCGGAAAACTTAAGACTAGAGATGCCCATGCATTCCACCAGTTTTTATGACAAGTCTTTTACAGTTCAAGCAGTACGGTTATGGAATGCCTTGCCCGTGTTGATAAGGCGTGCTCAATCTTTGTCCACTTTTAAAATTCTGGTTATAAAACACTTCCTCTCTCCTTAAACATTGTCATAACATTTAGTTTCCTTGCTCTTGTTTCATGTTTATTATTGTATATTTTATATGTAGATAAGTATATGTTTTATGTATGTATGTATTTGTTGTATATGTAAATGGTACACCACTGACTACCTGCATTATTGTCTCTCTTTCTCCCTTGAATCCATCCAAAGGTTGTCTGTAAAAGATCGCTTTTAGCGATAAGACCGCCCATTGTGTCACCCTATGTAAAATTTCTATATTTATATCTGTAATTTTTATGGTGTACGTAATAAAGAGTATTGATGTGTAAACATCTTAGCGCTCGGTCTACGGTAGGGGCTAGCTGTGACTTCGAGCGTCAGACGCGTAAGCGTAAGACCTCGAGCGTCAGATGACGTCAGCGTAAGACCCGTGTCTATGTGAGCGCGTGAACCAAACTGATGCGAGCTCACATGTTTACACATCAATTTTCGTGAGTGCCAAACCAACTCACACCGATTTTCTATTCTATTCTATTCTATTAAAGCTGAACGGATTTCAATGTTTGGCATAAAAGTAGACCATGATCCAGGTAAGGACATACAATACACAGTATACTTTTTATCCCGGTAATACGTTCTCGTGAATGGGATTGTTTCCAACCTCCAAGCAGACAATGCCTCGGGCAAAAGGTAGTCAAACATGAAATAAACAAAGTAATTATAACCTAATTGCCTTTAATTAATGCTCTAAACATAACATAACCCAACATAATTAGCACAATTACAATTGGCGTGTACCGACCCATTTGGGATAAAAGTCGCGTGACAGGGAATATCTCATCACAATTTTTTTATGTAAACATGTCTCTTTATACGATCATTCGTCAATATTATAGCTATCGTGTACGGAACCATTATTGTTATTATTACATAACATCGCGCCTTCTCCCAGGGGGGGAGACAGAGGTGTTTGTGAAAACCACATTTGCTTTCTAGTGTCTATAAACAATTAAAAGTATAAAAAAAAATACACGGTGTTTTATGTACGCGCATTCCGGCAAACACGCAACGTCTGCGCGTCGACAGCATGTTTTCGCTAATTGCGTTTCCAGCGCGTATACGCACGTCCACGGCATGTAATAAAAACGTCAAGTATAAAGGCCCTTGTAAGTCTCATGTAATAGGGAACATTTATCCGGCCAAAATCAAGAGTTCGGGTTGCTACTGAGAATTTCATAGAGAATAAAAACACAAAAATACTTTGCTCGACCTACGAAATGTACCCAGGAACACGTGCTCAGGACAGAAGACAGTAATACATACTAATCTAATTATTAGGCATTTCTAGAAGCAAGTTATCTTTTAACCAACTTCAAAAAAAGGTTCTCAATTCAGCGGAATCTTTTTTTAATTGTACGTGGTTTCTAATGCAAATAAATATTTTTTCCTTTCTTTTTCGTATTGATATTATCAACATTAGTTATGTATAACAACGATTTAGGCAACACGGCCGTTTTATAGCACATCAAATTAGTAAACTTTTGTTTTGTAGAACATTGTCACTAACTATGAGTGCGCGACGTTCTCTTTTTGAAAATCGATGTGCCGTATTAACACCAACGGAATAATTGTGTAAAGGCTTCTACAAACAACCGCGACACGCGACGCGAATCGCTCGGAACACAAAGGCAACGCTTGTCGTGTGACGAGCGGTGCCTTTGTATGGCGCTGTCGCGTTGCGCCTGTCTGCGGGAGCTTAATACACTCGCAATTATAATGCCCTTCATTTTGACAATTCTACAACATTCATTGCATTATTTACGTTGTGGAGTTAAACATACTGGTATTCTCCTGCATCCGGTTACACTGGAAGCCGACATAGTTGGGAAAAGGTTAAGGCGCAGATATACGACTTTTAATGATTTCAAATTGAACATCCTGTCTAAACGAAAAGTCTTATTTTATTTTTTTAATTTATGATAAATAAATTCTAAACTATTTTCATCGTAATTTGATATGTGAAGATTTGAAATTATATTTTTATAACATAGTGTAAAGTAATGTCTAACGCGAACACAAAAACGATAATCACGCAAAAACTAATCGGGCGTATTTTCATGAAATCTGCACCATCTAAAAGACAATTTAATTACCCAAATTTTTGTATACGGCTTTTATTTGTATTGTGTTTGATGAATCAAGGTGGGTTGTTTTTGCGAATAAACTTGATGCGCGTTGAAGCGGGGGCTCTTGCGGGTAATAGGCGGTAGTGCATCCCTGACCAATGTCCGGGTAGATGCTAACGCTCTGTGCAATTTTATTCGCGTAAAAGTTTCGCATGCTCCTCCCACTCGCTCAAGGTCGCTGGCACTTATTGTCGCCTTAAGTAGACGATGATGATACTTACGTTGTCAAGCAGACGAATTATTCAATCATTATGAAGTAATGGATAATGAGTTTCCTTCACATTATGATAGAAAGTATATTACACAAATTGGGGTGCGGGGTACTACACAATTTGTTCCATCATTTATTATGGAAGTGTCTAAGAAAGGGTGTTCCTTGTGTGATGTATGGAGGTGTCTCATGTGTATGTAGATTACTCTTGTTAATTATTATATTTTATGTCACCCTTGAGAGAGCTTGGTGAAGTTGGTCCTTCTATGTTAACTACAGGATTTGATTAATTATTTCACTAAGAAAGTTTCGCTGATAAGTTTACGGAATCGCTTTCTAAGCATTAGCACTAGTTAGCAGATTCGAAACTTGGCGAGTCCGTGTTTTTGATGTCGAGTTTTACGTAGTTGTTTATTTTATTTATATTTCATACCAATTAGAAAACCTAGCTTTGAGCAATGGTTTGTTATTGCCGATGAGGAAAATGTCGTAAGGAAAGTTTTGAGTATAAATGTGGAAGGCTATAAGTGTATAGGAAGACCAAAGAAGGGATGTATGGACTGTGTGGAAGATGTTATAGCTAGAAAGGGGGGACTACCAATTACCCTGCTGTCCGGTTAATTTGGAGGCCTGGAGACCTGTAACACAGGTATTCCTAGTACAGGTTCCAGTCTACACGACATCAATGTATTTTTGTCAACACTATTATGTATTGTCCTAATTTTCGATTATGTGGTGGAGTAAATAGACGTTTTTTATTATTATTATTATTGGCAACATGCTGTGAGCAAGTAGTATAATCACAATATACTTTCTTTACTACACGAGCCTTTTGCAGTACAAAAGTCCATTACAAGTTACTTTATAAGCTTTTATTTCGTTTCACGAAGCAAATTTTTCTGCCAATACCAATCAACTAATGTCTCTAAACAAAGATACATCTAGTTTTACCAACGAAGCAAGTCCCCTGTCCAACGACCCTAAATCCTATATTATTCAGCTACAAAGCTGTAAAATGAGCTAGCAATTGTACAGTTAACAACACGTACTTATAACACTACGAAAAAGTCGCCTTTATCATCATCTCCTTAGCCTCTTCCCAACTATATTGAAGTAAGCTTCCAGTATAAACAGTTGCAGCTGAATCCCAGCATTTTGCGTTGAGCAACTGCCAAACTAACCTCCAAAACGCTCTGGGTAACACAATACTCCTTGGTGAGACTGGTGGTCGGATTTTTGGGCTTCAGTAACGACTGTCAAAAATCTACGAATGACAGCCGGGACCAAGGGCTTGACGTGGTTTCTGAGACGCGGAGAAATCTCGATATGAAATGGCTGGTCACCAAACACCGTAAGGCCCCGTTCACAGGCTCGGGCGATGCGATTTGCGATGCAACTTGCATCAAGCGCACGCGCGCACGTCACCTGTTTCCGTCCGACGCATCGCTCCGTAGGTCGCGTCGCGGTGTTCGTGGCATGCTATGAACAACTTCTTTCATTTTTTTTTTCTTCGCAGTCGCTGGCGCAAGACGCGTGTCGCTTGAGCGTGTAGCCCGTGGCCACGGGGTAACTGCTGCAAAATAAAGACCCTTTCAATGTCAAACTGCTACCATTCTCGTGCGGTTAACTGTAGAATATACCGTTTTGGAAATTTGCCAAATTCTGAAGTTACTTTACGGTGCTAGCGATTTATTTGAAAGATATAGGTATTAGATCTGTCTGTGGTTTTCTCGATCGTGCGTATCCTGTTTCTTGAAGTTTGGAAATATTTTACTTTGTGTCGAATGTTTAAAAATTCTAAATATTGTCTATTTTGTTTCAGGTAAGAATTTTTTGCTGAGCTTTTGTGAAAAACGTTACCATACACCAAATATAAGTATTCAAGAATAGCAGTAACTCTAGAAATTATTAATTTCATGATTTAGTTCACAGTGTTTAAGTTTTTTCTATTTCAGTAGCAATAGAAACTACGCACTATGTACAAAATTGGAATTTCTCTCTTTATGTAACGACTTCGAATTGGATTACATAACTATAAACCCACTACCCAGTATCTAATCTCTAAAAAACATTTTAGCTTAATTCTAAACAAGTAAGTACAGTACCAAAGCGTCTATATGACTCATCTAGCGTTACAAAGAGACTCACAAAGTTGTACTTACTCCAGTAACGCAAGTAGGTAAGTGACAAAGACATCGCTCTACAAAGCAGGGGGCCTACTCTCTAAGTCCGTCAACGAACATACGGGCCCGTCCGAAAGTAGTTGTTACGTCAAAACAAACGCCAAATGAAAATTTTTGGATGGGAATATACATATAGAAAGTAGGGACAGCTATTAAATCGTGTTACCATTCATTCTTAATTCGGGCCCCGAAGTAATCATATGTCCGTAAGTGATACGGAGTAGGAAATGGCCTTAACTTAAGCCGAAATTACGGATAGCGTGCTTAGGCCTGGGCGCCTACTTTCTAAGTCCGTCAACGAAGATACAAGCCCATCCGAAAGTAGTGCGAAACTTCGGAGTGAAACCTGCTTCCGATTAATTAACTTTTTTGGGAGGGCAAAAGCAAGTCGGAAGTAGGGACAATTGTCGAATCGTGGTGTCATTAATTCTTAGGTCGGGCCCCAAACTGATAGCTTAGTAAGAGTCACCAGTAACTTCGGCCGAAACTACGGATAGCGTAATTAGGGAGTAGACCTCCAGAACTTTTTCTAAAACTCGATGTGCTTCGTGTACCAGTAAAACGAGGTGACTTTAAAAACAGGGGGCGACTTCTATAAAGAAAATACTCAAAATGGAAATGTTTTACTCAATTTTACCCGTAAATGAACACAGACGATATTTTGTTTCTTCTATAGGGAATTTAAGTTATTAGGCCATATTTTGCTAACACGTTAGCTATTAAATTTATTTGTACACAAAACCATATTGCAAAGCTTAGCCTGATTTTTCGCCAAAAATTCAAACCCAAATTCTAACTTCCAAGAAAAATAAAATACAAAATAGAATCAACACATTTTACTCACAACGAATCGCGTCACTTCTTACATTTACGACAAAAGCGACAGAGAAGTGACGTGATTTATTTCGACGTCGTGACGTCATCCTGATAACGTCATTAAGATAAGGGCATAGAGATCGGAGTCCGTTTCGTGAACGTCATGTAGAAGGAAGGGACGAAACAAAATTTGATAATATTATCGCTTTCTTCGTATTGAGTGACGTCAGATGGATTGTGATAAGAATGCAATTTGTGTCTAGTGACCTGTTAAAAAGGTTAATTTGAAATTAAAACGAGGTTCGAGTTTAAATATGATTTCACACCCATTCGTGCAAGACACCCAAGAGATTGACCATTTAAGGCGGTACCTCGACCAAAACCTTGCCATAGTGCGTTATTCAGAGGGTAATAAACTACATCTAAAAGCACATTATTAATGTTCAATATCCTATCATCACATTGCACGTTCTTATTTGTTTTTATGTGTTATAAATACATTTAAAATCTCCTTGTAGTAAAGTGACTAAAATTATGATTGCATGCATCTTTTGCTAAAGGTGATGTTCTATCAATTTGAGGATTACACTAATGGATAGTTAATTTAAAAATCTAAATAATTCACGTATTTTTTTTTTTTTTTTTTTTTTTTTTTTTTTTTCGTCTTTTTGTTTTTTTGTGAATTTTATGATAAATGAGCATGCGCAGGGAGCGAGACAGAGCGAGACTCAACGACGGGACAGAGAAGGACCGAACGCTCAAGGTCGTTTGGTCGGGGAAGCGCCTTAAGAAAATGGAGATCTTGTTTGAGTATCAATCGAATACTCAGCGAAAATGTATAATTGCATCGAGCGCAAGTATGCACACTCGCTTGTTCACAAAATATCGGCCAGTTCGCGTTTAGATCTCATTAGAGACATCACTTACTCAAAACAATTACCGTTACCATTTTACCATAGATATCCAACATTTTTTTTTTTTTTGTTAGTGATATAGTTTACCATTTCTTGTATTTAAGTGTGATAGTGATTCAGTACAGGCTGTTAAAGAAATTGCTTGCCATAGCTTAGAGGTAGGTTCAGTATCGACAAAGGAAACAAAAAAAAAATATGCAAGATCAACGTAATTTAGTACCTACTAAATTAAAATAATAATCGTTTAGAATTAAATTATTTAATTTCTTTAAGGGGGATGCGCCAAGGTAGCCCGCGAAATTCTAATTTGCTTACGTTTTTAGCAATTTGCAGTTCAGCATCAGGTTGTATGGTGATCTAAATATGATTCGCGACCGTATCAAATATGGCTTTACAGAATTATAATCATTAGAATCAGTAATACAACTCCTAATGTTAGAATTGCCCTCAAATATCATGATTTCATGAAATAGTCATTCAATAGGGTAATACGAGTATGAACTTATAGAGATGTATTGCTGATTCTAATGATTATAATTCTGTAAAATAATATATGTTACGGTCGCGGATCATATTTTAATCAAAATACAACCTGACAGTGACCTGCAAATTGCAAAAAACGTAACATAATTTGAATTTCGCGGGCTACCTTGGCGCATCCCTCTTAAATGCTTTATCGATACTGAAGCTACCCCTAAGCTATGGCACGCAATTTCTTTAAGGGGATTACATGACCTAAACGCAAATTTATAATGCCTAAAAATATATGATCCACTGCAGTAACCAAAATCAGAAAAATATATGATATTCTTCTGGATATATGCTAGTAAGATAGTGTGTTGAAAACATAATACAATTAACTTGATATGATAGAAAAAAATCACGAAGATACCTCTAAAAAATATATTTTAACGATTAAAAACCATACTAATATACATGCAAACATTCAGATTTTTTGTCAGATTATTCTTTCTACAAGTGACATACTATCGTAATAGTGTTTTAATTTTTTAGTCCAATGAATAGATTTTTTGTAAATCCATAATTGCTTCATATTTTGCAGTAAATTACCAGCGTTTTGTCATCGCGCGTCTCTTTCTTTTCTATGCAATCCGACAGTGACCGCGCTTTAGCTCTTGTAAGCCTCTTAACACCCTGTATAGCTATTTCCTTTATAATTCAAGACTAACTTTTACCATACATAATTACCATATCCTATCAATACGAGAAAGGTGTGTTAGGTCATCATCGTGCTGAACACTACTTTCTACAGTCCTGCGGGGTAATTGCGTAACACACTAACACTAAGAATAGCTTTCATTTTGATAGTTTAACAACATTCATTGCGTTATTTACGTTGCTGAGCAGACAATTTTTTCGAACATATGAAGCAATGGATTAGCAATAGGCTTCAAAATGATTCAGATTGTGATAGATAGTGTGTTTACGCAATTAGGGTGCTGCTGTATTTTTATGAACATTCTAATCTCAGTATCAATCTGTCAAAAAAATACATCTAATTTACCTACATTTTTGTCAAGTTTTCGATTTGGATCGTCGCTGTAAGGCGCAGATATACGACTTTTAATGATTTCAAATTGAACATCACGTCTAAACGAATAGTCGTAATTGTTTGAAAAAAATATATGATAAACTAGACTATATTCTTCGTAATTTTATATGTGAATATTTTAAATTATATTTTTAAAACATAGTGTAATTAATTTGTAAAGTAATGTCTAACGCGAACACATAAACGATAATCACGCAAAAACTATCGAGCGTATTTTCAAGAAATCTGCACTATCTAAAAGACAATTTAATTACCCAAATTTTTGTATACGGCTTTTATTTGTATTGTGTTTGATAAATCAAGGTGGGTTGTTTTTGCGAATAAACTTGATGCGCGTTGAAGCGGGGGCTCTTGCGGGCGACGGGCGGCAGTGCATCGCTGACCAATGTCCGGGTAGTCGCTAACGCTCTGTGCAATATTATTCGCTTAAAAGTTTAGCATGCTCCTCCCACTCGCTCAAGGTCGCTGGCACATATTGTCGCCTTAAGAGATTGTGACTTGAATTTGATCGAAGTACCTACGAAAATTTTCCAGGTTCAGGCTTCAGGCCAGGTTCCTCACGATGTTTTTGTTCAGTACGAGTTACTGTTTCTAGTTTTCCGTGACAATAAACAAGGTCAGGGTCAAAACAAGGTCACATTAGTAAATTCTATTGAGTGCGTAAACATCCGGGACTACGCCAAATAATAAAAATATAGAACTCGCTTTGCAAATTACCCTATTATGCATCAGTGTATCATGTAATTGCATATCACGAGAACATTTATTAGAGATTGGTATCTTTAAAAAAAAAGGAAATAGCTAAGCCGTTAAAATATAACATTTCAATCCAAGAGACGTGTTAAATCCATTGTCACTCACTGACGTCACTGTTCGCACAAGTCATCCCTTAAGAGGTTTTTTTTTCTGACTAAACAGACATATAACATGGTGAATAAGTAACATTCGGATATCACCCACATTAATAAATTTCAAGCCGCAGTCGAAAAGCTTCTTACTGTGAAGTTAAGAGGCAGAAGTTTCATTTTCAGTAATGCAACAAAATTAGTTGGACATTTTAGTGGACTTAAGAATATTATTTTATTGGTGATGCCATTATCTTTCTTATATCCTCCTCTATGTACGAACTGAATATACAGGATCAAATCAAATTAGCTAGAAAAACGCTGCACTAGATCGTCATAACACGATAAACCTTTTGGAACATTCTGGTTACGGTGATATTGAAGGTCAAAATTCCAACTTTAACTGGCGTTTTTTTACGAAAATAAGTTTTTAATGTTATGACACGATCGAAAAAAAAATGCTGTTCCATACAATCATTTTGAGCGCGTAGGTACTGCAGTTTTTTAAGGGACAGCAGATTTCGTTTTGATAACCGACGAAAATTTTACCGTTCAGAATCATGTGCTGAATTCATGATTACAGTTTGCGCGTCCCTGTATCTCGAGGAGGCAATTTTGCTGCACAAAACCCTCCTTCAACTTTTGAGTGGCAAACTAGATTTTTAGTTACCCACCGGGAAAAGCAATATTTTGTAAAAGGTGATGAGCAGTTGACATTGGCTATTGTAACTTAGATAAATTAATAACTGACCCACTAAAAAGTGAAAAATAAAAACTTTTTTCCAAAAAAAAAAAACCGCCTTCCAAAAATAAACATCACAAAGTGAAAAATAACTTTAATTTCGGAAGTCGGTGGCAAAAAACTAAAATACCGACCCAAAGACACCGACTTCCGAAATTAAAGTTATTTTCATTTTTAACCGACTTCACAAAAAGGAGGAGGTTCTCAATTCGTCTGTATGTTTTTTTTTTTTTTTTTTTTTTTTTTTTTTTTTATGTGTGTTAGCTCATAACTTTTTGTAGTGTTATTTTTTTGGATAGCGGTTGTCTTTTTTCTAAAAAGTTTTGTTTTGTTAGTTTTATGGTTTAATGATAATTTGATCAAATTTGTTTCTTGCACACGTACGCGGTATTGTGCCAAATAAATGTTCTTCTTTCTTTTTCTTTCAAGTAGGTTTTCTGTATATCGAAGTAAGGCTATTAATGGCATATAACAAACTGGATTTTCTGCCCTTACATTTAATATAGAAAGAGCCCTCCAAAAACTCCATATAAAGACGGATTCATTCATTTCCGTTTGGCTCTCGTCAAGATGATAACATCTTGATGTCCTCGCTTGAGCACAAAAACGTTTTGTGAGAACAATGCCTCGTTTGAGCCTCTTTGAGTTCCGCAGAATGTGTGAGGCTGCGTAATTATTGACAATTATCTGTCTTTGTGGTGGTAAATGATTCTGGAGCGGTCGTTAAGGTTTTGTTTTGGTGTTTTTGTGCTGTTTTGGTATTTGATGTTGTCCAAAATATACTTTATTGAATTTCCTGTTTGATATTTTTGATTTGAATGGGTAAGGGTCACCCTGTGCCTTTTCTCCTCCTTTTATGCAATTTATTTGTCGTATTATTAATCGTCATCTATCGGTATAGAGGTGGTCTGTAACAGATAAAATTAGAAACCTGTTTCACCTGTTCCAGTTCCAGGGAAATAACAGTTCCAAAATCCTGTTCCAAAATAACAGCCTGTTCCAATCTGTTACATTGCAAATACTCTCTTTGATTGCAACAGATTTATAATATAGTAACTATTTTCATTCTGTACATGTTTCTGAATAAATATTTCATCAATATCCTTTTATTTTTACAATAGATAAATGATATTATAAAATATAACCACTATTACAATATAAAATCGATGAGATTATGCATTTTTTTGTTCAACGGTATATTCATAATTTGTGTGTGCACATCTGAAAAGGTTAACAACAGTGATAGGCAGAGAACAGATCTTTCTATTACAATCTAAGAGAAGAGAAAAAAGCTTGTTCCAAACTGTTCCAGGTGTTTCGTTTGAATCTCTCTCTTTCTAGCAAAGTAAACATACATGGGCTAGACAGAGAAGAGCTATTTTTAGGTTACACAGATATACACACCAGTAGATACGGCAATGTTTCTGTTGTAGGTTGTTTGTGGAACAGGCGAAACAGGCAGGAACTGTTTTTTCGGTTTTGAGAGATCTGTTCCATGTTGCTACTTTTAGAAACCTGTTTTTGTTAACTGTTTCGATAAATACGCCTCACTCCTATATCGGTAGTCACCCCCTTTCTAGCCATATCATCTTACACACAACCCATCCGTTGTTTCTTTGGTCTTCCTGTACTCTTATAGTCATCCACATTCACACCTATAACTTTCCTCGCGGTTTTTGCATATAACACTACACTATCAATATCTTAAAGATCACGTCCACATCGTCAACAAAGATCGTGTCCTGGAAAACGTTGCATTGTGTTTGCCGCAAATATTTAAAGTTGAAAGGCCGCATTCTTAAGTGCAACTCAATTGTATAACACCGATTTAAGTCCCTATCACATTCAGGTGAACGTATTTTAACAACAGTAAAACTTTTAAGAGCGTCTTAAATTTAAGTGTCGTTTGAGAATTCGGGGCGAAATGGCCGTAATTTTAACGCCCGTAGAATTTAACTGGATTGCAACTTTATAGTATATCATTGGCAGTCTTGTTTCACCCACTGCTTAGAATAGGCCGTCTGCCTTTTGTGCCATACTTCCCTGGTCTGTGTAATTCTCATTCAGGTCTTCCCCGCGTTCTTCCGTAAGTTGTAATATAGTGCCATGATGTTCTACAGTACAACCTGCTTTAAAATGTTCTTTTGCAGTAACTGTTTTTATTGTAAATTGTAGCAGACAGGTGGGACAGCCCTATACTTGCACATTGGATACGCCTTCATGCCACTGTGGCGCAGTAATACTCGTAAATATGTCGTGTTTTTTTCTCTGGTAGATGTAAGTACTAACACCCCTAATTCACTTAAGAATTAAATAAAAATACGATGACGACACAAAGAAATCGTAGTATCTATAAATCCTAAAACCATACTCGATTGTATCTTCAAATGAATCTGAACTCCACTTGCTTGCAACCAGCCATGCCATACTTCTACTTCGCTTTTCCTACTCCAACTTCCAAGGTCTCATTCAGATCCGTTGCACCTTTTATTTCACGGTGGTTAGTATCAAAGCTCGAGTTTTACCCTTGAACTAGTTACCTACCCCTTTGTTCAGCTGAGTGCACAAAACTGTTACCTTTTCTCTCAGCTCTCAGCTTACACAGTTCTATACGAAAATGTTTTTTTGTTGTGAAGGTGCATTGATCGATAAGATTTATTTTTGATGTGATTTGGAAGTATGGTTGGTAGTGGATTTGAGTGTTAAATGATCATAACTAACGGGAATTCAAAAAAATAAATAAGTGTAAATATAAGTTGGTTAGTAAACAATAAATATAAATAAATGGATCTGTTCCAAAACTTGTCGATAAAAGTGTAAACAAAACCTGTTTAGGTATTTTTTTTTATTTTTTTTCAAGTTTTACCAAAATTGATTCAAACGAAATCACTCACTAAACGGAATTAGTAACACTTTCATCTGTATTTAGAAGGTTAAACTTTATATCTCGCTACTATTTCGGCTCCGTACCGTCCGTCGTCGCTCGCGAACGTAACTGTTTCTGCGCCTAGTCAAATAGTTTCATTCCTACCGTGTTGACGTGTTCTAATTCGGATGAATGTGTGATCGGATACAACAACGGGCGAAAGGAGCCGGTCGCGCGTCGCAGCATGCTTTCGGCTACGATCGCGTGTCGTGGAAGACGCCCGCGGTCAAGCTGCTGTGCGCTGGCTTGGTAATAATAGACTTTAAATACTGTGTATACGATGTAAAAATTGTAAAATCCGTTCCGATCCGATGCGATGCGAGCGGTTTGGTGGAAATCATTATTTTTTTGTTTGAATAATATTATTAAATCGTTTATGAAATATCGTCGACGAAAATTGTGGTTATGTTAAAAGTAACCTTAACTGTCAACATTTTTAGTGACGTGATTTTAAATTATAATTTTGCTTAATCTGTTTCAGGTCAGGTTTACTGACCCCTTTGTTTACATTTTCATCAATTACTTTTGGAACAGAGCGTCGTAAGTTTCATCTTCAGATGTAAAACGAGATTTTACTCATATCATAGCATTCCAGTAGGATATCCCGCGATTGTTGTTTCTTCTTAAGATTTTCTTATAGTGAAAATTATATTCTCAGTATTCACGATTCCTATTCAACCCTTTCACGAACACTTCCAGTGATCAACCTTTCTTTTTACGCTATTTAGTTACGTTCAGTCAAGAAAGAAAAATGTAGACAGGTAGTTAGCAAGTGATTTAATTTTAAAAGACGGGCTACATTAAAAAAAAAAAGTTTATTGCAGAAACTTACATACACATACATACATAAACTCACGCCTTCTTCCCATGGGGGTAGGCAGAAACTACAGAACGCCACCTGCTACGATCCATACATACTCCTTTTGCCTCGTTTACGTTCATCTGGTCATACACGCACGCCGGTTGTGAGTACTACGCACCTGACCTTTCTGAAGAACATCACCAATAAGGTCACTATATGTCTTCCTAGGGCGTCCCCTACCGGCGTTTCCACTCACATCTGCCTTGTACCTTTTGTTAATCGCCCTTCATTCATCCTCTCAACATGACCAAACCATCTTAGCATACTCTTTTCAATTTTTGTCACTACATCTTCCTTTAAACCGCACCGTTGCCTTATCACATCATTCTTCAGTCTATCATTCATAGTCACACCATACATGCTTCGCAAGGAACGCATTTCCACAGCATTTATTCTGCTTTCATGCTTCTTTTGCCACACCCAACACTCACTTCCATACATAAGCGTAGGCACCAACACACCATTGTGAACAGCCAGTCGTGCTTTTTTGGACATCAACTGGTTGGTTACAATTGCATGTGTAGGTCCATTCACTTTATTTCCCGCATTTAACACAGCAACTCGCAGCACGCAGAAACTTGTACAAGTTTTATAGTAAATCTTACATAGGGACCCTCATTTTAAGTAAAAGATATACCTGTGCTAGGAGATCCCGCTCTCCAATGATAAAATTAATGGAATGCTAAAAGTAGTGTACAAAAATAAAATAGAAATTAAACAAAAAATTACAAGTAAAATCTCAAACTAAACAAGACAAGCCTTGAACTATAACTAAATAAAAGAAAAAGAAACTTAGAGATATATCCTGAAATTGTGTGTGTGTCTCTTTGTGCGTGTGTGTGTGTGAGGGAATGTGCGTGCGTGTCAAAATATCTTTGCATTTTCATTCAATAAAATATCGTAAAATTACGTTGCAATACACAGCTCTGCTATTCAATATAATCGTCCTTTAATTGGTAACCATTTTCTTTCCGAAGTACACTCTGATTCCTCCCAAGAGGAACGTCAGATAGTATTAATTACTCAGCCATGAAGAGTAGTGTGTACCTACAGCAAAAGTTTTATTTCCCTAGAGTTACTGAGGTCAGTCCGCAGCGGTCGGCGTTAAATTAATAACACAACTAGCTTTAAAATGCTATTATTAATATAGTTATCAACGGAAGGAAGTAGCTGGTCATGGTCTTCACATGATCTGACCATGATTATGTCTGGACTTTAAAAGAGGCTGACCTCTGAGTTTGTTTCGGCCTTTCTTCTCAGAGTAGTCAGATAGGAAACGCCGACCTCATCTAGTTTCAAAAATAATATGATTGACGTGTAAAAGTGTTTGTACAAACCTAAGTAGGTACTTACAGAAATAAAGTTGTTTATCATTTAGCTTAGCATATTAAATTATGGTGTTACTGACGGCAAAGGATGCTCATAATATACAGGGCCAAATTAAATTAGCCAGCAAAACTCTACAGAGGTGATGGTATCGATATCTAAACAGCAGCTTCTGGCATCTAAGAGATGACCAGTCCCTACTGACGGTGTCCGTTCGCGAACATGACGCATGGATCAGCACCATTCAGCTCAACCATTTTGAAGGGAACTTAATGATCCAACACACACGCCACCACTAGCGAGACATTTGAGTGAGCATGACATACTCTCAGCCGCCAGGGCATATTCAAGTCAATGAAAGACAAACCTAACCTTTTAGTAAGCCTTCCACAGAAGGATTATTAAAAATCCCGAGACGCGTTAGTAATTTACTTAGGCTTATTTTTAGCTGATACCCAAAATCTTCAGCGATTTTTTTAATACGGCTTCATCAAATTCGTTCTGTCATAAGTTCTTTATTCAAGTCTACAAGACCGAGACATCTGACAGTGACAAATATATTTTTGTCGTGAATTATGTCAGTCATAGGTTCAGACATAAACAACGTTTTATGCTAGATATAAAATCCTGTATATATTGAAATGTCAGGGACGATTTTTTAGGGTTCTTGTAATGTTACTTCATGTATAAATTACATTTGGGTAAGCTAAGATATGGGTTGAGTTGTGTGCGAAAGAGAAAAGGGCGGATTGGATAAGTAAATAATTTTATTAGGAACGGCTGAGTTTTTTTTTACAAATATCATATTGTTGGGCTTATTCTATTCTCAGTTCCATTCTACATTCTACGAGTATATTGTACGAAAGGTAAAATTCAAGTAACGAATTTTCTTAGTCTTTAGAGGAAATGGCTCGTTTCGTGGTATAATACCGGGTCAAATTAAATTTGCTAGTGTAACTCCGTAGACGTGATGGGTATATCAAAACTCGATAAAATAAAAATAAAAAAGATTTGATGTTTTGTTTTTAGGGGTCAACGACCACTGGTAGTGTTGTTACATGAAGTATGAGTTGAAAAAATATTAGTTTTATCGTGTTTAGATATCGCTAATGGCTAAATAATAACAAAATGGAATGGATGGATGGTGGTAATTATTATTATTAATAATAGCCACAAGGGTCGATCGATGAAGTTAAGCTATGCTTGCCGTGGTTGGTCCTTGGATGGGTGACCACCTTTACATACCAAGACCTCTCCGTGCCTAGGAAAGCACGTTAAGCCGTTGGTCCCGGTTGTCATACGTGGATCTTTGACAGTTGTTACGGGTCGTCAGAAGCCCGAATATCTGACAACTAGTCTTACCAAGGGGTTTAGTGTTACCCAGTAACTGGGTTGTGGAGGTCAAATAGGCAGTTGCTCCATTAAAAATACTGGTATTCAGCTGCATCTGGTTAGACTGGAAGCTGACCCCAACATAGTTGGGAACAGGCTAGACAGATGAAGAACTCCTTTTTTTTAAGCCCATTTTTCGTCAAAGTTCAAAGAGGCAAAGGACGCTGTACTCTCCTTCCAATTCTCTCTGTCCAGAGCTGTCAAGGACCACTCTTTTTTAGAGGAGTTCAGCTCATCCCGCTATCTCCATCTAGGCCTGCCGTGTTAAGGCTATTTTAATGTGATCAGGCAAAGAATTTTCTCAAATAAACAACAAAATGATGGTCTCATATTGACAAAACTGGCAAACAGCCCATCTTGTGTTAATTGCTAAATCCTGCCAATAGTTTATAATACCTCGAAAGTTCTGTCCAAGTAGAACGTGCCTATCATCTATCACACGCTTTGTAGCCGGACACAGACTTTAAAAGTCTCATGGACCTATGACTTCACCACCACCCTAATTAAGTAACACACTATATATCACAATCAGAATCATTACTAACCCTATTGCTAATCCATTGCTTCGTATGTTCGAAAAATTTGTCAGTTAAACAACGTAAATAACGCAATGAATGTTGTTGAACTGTCAAAATGAAAGCCATTCCTACTGTTAGTGTGTTACGCAATTACCCCGCAGCTTCGAATCAAACAGGACCGTATAACCTTATGCTACTTGAAATCAAAATCAAACTATTTCATTTTTCTTAAGGCACTTAAGAAATGTTAGAAGCTAGGTGCACGATTCCAATTGGTCGTTTCCTATGGACACGACCCGGCAAGAAACTCCACGGTTACCCTTTTAAAAATAATTGGCTTTTACGTAACATAACATAACATCACGCCTGTATTCGCCGAAGGGTTAGGCAGAGGTGTACCTATACCACACCCACATTTCGCCAGTTATGTTTAAGTCCCATGTAATAGGGGGCGAGCCTATTGCCATCAACCGGGCACAAATCCAGACTCCGGGCTGCTACTGAGAAATTCCAGATGGAAAAACCCAATAACACTTTGCCTGACCCGGGAATCGAACCCGAGACGTCATGCTCAGCAGTAGCGCTTGCGACCACTAGACCAACGAGGCAGTCATTGGCTTTTACAATGTTTTCAAATTACAATGGGATATAGGTATGGGGGGGACAGTGTAGGCCTGTCAACAAGTACCAGGTAGTAACAGGTTTAGTGACAGTTCTGCTCTAAACGAACTCATTTACAAATCGCTTAGGTACTAAAAATAATAATACCAGTCACTTACTGTCCTGCACCCTAATTGTGTAACACACTATCACAATCTGAATCATTTTGAAGCCTATTGAAAAATGTGTCTGCTCATCAACGTAAATAACGCAATGAATGTTGTTGAACTGTCAAAATGAAAGCCATTCCTACTGTTACTGTGTTATGCATTACTACGCTGCAGAGCTAAGGCTTCTTTTCATACAGAGAAGGCACGAGCATTAATCACCACACTTGCTATAGGTGGATTGGCGATTTCAGATATACATTAACTTACTAATATAAGTCCTCACACTCAAATCAGACGAACTTCTGTAAAATCTCACCGTTAAATCTTAGGTGAAGTGAGATTAAAACAAAATCGATTAGAGAGAGCAAAATATATGATGCTTCCCCGGATGGATCTAACTTTCTCACTAAATGAGCATCTCTTTGACATTTCAAAAGTCAAATTGAAATAAATGCTTTTACTTTGAGTCTTTGTACAAGGTGCTCTCCTACTTCAATTCTGCTTCAACGGTTACCCAATAGTTTCCCCTCAATTCACATTTATCCCAACAAAATCACTGCCAGCAATATTTCACATTCAACTATTATTAAATTCCCAAGGATTTGTGTGGACGAGGAAAAAATGCATTTGTCACAATGCGACTCGATTCAACAGAGCTCCCGATACCTTTCATTCGATTCCAAGCAGTCCACTATTCACTTCCAATCGATTCCGAAGAATGCTCGACTCGGCTTTTTACACAGGAAATATTCTATTGACTGGAATCGTGAACTTTTATGTACTTTTGATGGGAGTTTTACTTTTTTAGGATGAAGAATGAGGTGGAAGAATAATTCTCGTAATGACTTCAGAAGTAATTGTTCAAAAGCGTTTCTGAGTTTAGTAATCAGTTTAGGAGTTTTTGAGACGTTTCTTGGATTATGTTAGGTGAAGTGTCATTGCTCTTAAGTGTCTTGAAGTTTGTTAAATTTTGGGTGGTAAGCAGGTGTATTTAAACTGAGAATTTAACGACGTATTAAACCGGCTGTGTGGGTCTGGCACGAATGCGCGAAGTAAACGAAAATTCTAACGATTTTAAAATTGAAATTATTCATTTGGCACATAATATTTACTTACTTTTAAGACTTTATTCATATCTTTGGGTGACACTTATTGCGCTTGATGCAAAATTTTAAACCTAAATGATTTAAGATTGGTAATGGTGCCGATTCTCTTGTCACAAAATTCTCGAAACTAGACTAAAAATCACAAAAATTTTGTTTATTCCTGTCAAAAGACGATTTCTCATTCTGAAATAGACTAAAGTGACACAACTTAACTATATTTTAGTTTGACAGCACTAAGATGGTACTGATTTATTAGTTTAGTGAAAATGGCAATTTTGCTATTCTGAATTTGACGTTTTTCACTAAAAATTTTGGTTGTCTTAACTAAATCTGGCTATTTTTAATCGCGATTAAAAAGGTGTGGAATAATATTAGTTGTCATGAACTAAGATTCACCACAACACCTCGACTTCAGGGGCAAAACAGTACTGTATTTTTATTTTGCTTATATCTCGTAAACGGTGTGTCCTATCGCAAAAATAATGAAAATTTCGACCCCCTTTATGAAGCCCTTAAACCCATATAACTCTACATGTAGGTATTTTTTTTTAAATATTTTTCATACAAAAAGTGAAAAATTCCAAAAACACGCCGAGGCTGCCACCCAAGCTCGCCTCCAGCTCTAAAAAAAATCACGGGGTAGGGCAAACAAGTACCATGTGGAGTCGCGATTGTCAAATTAAATTTTAGTTGCGTCAAAATAATTTTTAAATTTAGAGATATTTTATTGCAGAATAGCTTTAAGATTCTCATAGCCAAAAGTAAGGAATTATAGTGATAGTTTAGTTAGTTTAGTTCGGTGTACAAGAGAATCGGCACCATTGTCGATTAAAATATCGTTAGAATTTACGTTAAGTGCTTGCTAAGGTCTCAACGACTTATAATTATTATCAGCTTGAAAACATTAAAATTCTATTGTCTATAGACCTAAGGGTCTAGATAAGTGGCAATCTCTTTCTAAGTGTTTCATATTTCTAAAACGTCTTTCAACAGGATAGGCATACCCTTTTCAGTAGGTTATGTCAATTAAGTACATTTTTGACTTTTCCATCATCGTTTTCGCTGATAATGGGTGTCACAAAAGTAGGTATAGGATGCGTCAATAAAATGCGAACGGATTAGAATTTCATTCGTAATTTTATTTTATTTTAAAGAAGAGATATATAAAATTTTATTTGAACAGAATATCTAACTAATGATCGTACAGGCAATTTTGTAAATGCCGATTCTTTTGCCGAAGTTTTTCATTACAATTTCACACACTTCGCGGCCTATTTCGCTAATAACAGGCGAATATTGTGTTTCAAGTCGTCAATGTTTTGTGGATCGTTGGCGTAGAGCTTATCTTTGACGTAGCCCCAAGGAAAGAAATCCGGTGGCGTCAGATCGCAAGATATCAGTGGCCAATCGTCATCGCCTCTTTAAATCCTAGACGTACTTTTGGAACATCCATTCGAATGTCGCATCGCCTCTTTAAATCCTATACGTACTTTTGGAACATCCATTCGAATGTCGCATCGCCTCTTTAAATCCTATACGTACTTTTGGAACATCCATTAGAATGTCGTCTATGGCCTTCTGTAGTCTAAAACGAAGCTGTTACATGATAAATCTTGACAAACTAACTGATTTCATTCTTATATTTACCCAAATAGATTCACAAAACGTATTCAGGCCCTAGTGTTGAAAATGAGGTCCGTAGCATGAAACCAAAGAGTAATAGAATCATAATAAAATTTGCGAAATGTGTTTTGTTGCGCAATGTCCAAACTAAATGACAGTATTGTTATCTCTTGCTAACAGGCATAACAATAACATCTGGCAAACTAGATGACATATTAATTTTCAGCGTGCATTTTCAGGCGTCGATATACCTATGTATCGAGTTTGTGGCGTATCATTTAAAGTTGTGTAGAGGGGATGGGTACGAACCTTTTTGTATTTGGTGGTTACTCAAAGAAAGAAAAGAAAACAAAGAATAATATTTTATTTGCGACACGCACAGAAAATATAAACAGTAAAAATAAAAATAGAAAAGGAGCATTTAAACTGCTGGTCAGAACTTTCAAATTTATATGGGACCACATGAGAAGCAACAGCTTTCAAATAAAAAAAAGAATCACCCAAATCGGTTTACCTAGAAAAAAGTCCAGAGCTAACACACAAAAAAAAAACAAAAAAAAAACATAGTCGAATTGAGGACATCCTCCTTTTTTTGAAGTTAGTTAAAAATAAAGGTAAAATGGCTTAAAATTCATCTTTATTTCACAGTATCTAGTGTTTTTCTTCCGATCCATAGGTTCTACCCACAATATTATATATAACATCACGCCTTGCATCCCCGAACGGTTAGGCAGAGGTGTACCTATGTACACCCACATTTCACCAGTTATGTTTAAGTCCCATGTGATAATGGGGAGCCTATTGCCATCAACCGGGCACGAATTTAGACTCCGGGCTGCTACTGAGAAATTCCAGATGAAAAAACCCAATAACACTTTGCCCGACCCGGGAATCGAACGCTAGGCTCAGCAGTGGCGTGTATAATTTAAACATGAATGAACCTATACTCGAAAGGTTTAGGTAGATAAATAAAGGTAAACAAATCGTAAAAAGGGTTTTTTATAGTTGACACTTTCTTGTTTAAAAATACTTTACAACAAAATTAAAGTTATTTGCAATTTATACGATACTTTCCTCTTTTATTAATGTATGTTAAACTTTATCATTTATTCGTAAACTATACTCTTTGTACATGTAATTGCTCAAGCACAATTTTTTTGTTAGATTATAAAATAGTATAATATTTTGTAATCTGTCTATTGTAAAGAGTCCAAAAAGACAGGTTCCCTAAACCTTTTAGAACATACAACGAATTAGATTACGTTGCTAAATTGAAGAGTACACCTGTGACGTAGTATGGCAACTGAAGTAGTAGGTATTACGTTTAGTCGGTTAACCAGATGCCTTATAAGTTGTGGATGAATTAGAAAAACTGTTATATGGTGTCACTCTATTGCGGCTGCCACCATACCACTGTGAGCGCAATTCAATTGAATTAAATGGGCTCAAGTTAAAGGGTTTGTAGCCGAGAAAAACAAAACTTTTAAAATGTCTGACCTAAACATTCTTTTGCCAAAGGCTTTAGCTAATGTGACTGCTGAGAATTGGAAAAGTTGCAAGGGCCATGTAATAAAAGAAGAACAGAAAATGTTTAAATTAGACAAATTAATTGATGATACCACTGATCGCTTTATTATTAATGTGACAGATAGTTCCTCAGATTCAGATTCAGAATAGAGCCTATTATTATGGGACTCAAAATAATATGATTTTAACATTTGAAATAAAAGGTTTAACATCTATGAGTCACGTGGTTTTTTTTGTTTACCTTTATTAAACTACCTAAACCTTTCGAGTATAATACGCTTTGGAATGGCTTCAGACTGACCGACTCCTTGACAATTCAAAAGTGCTTGGAAATGGTTAATTTGCAACAAATGCTTTGAGTTTAAACTGACTTTGAGTCTGCATGCTGATCTAATCCTGGCTTTATAGCAGATATGTGCCATTGTGCCTGTCGGAATCCTTTCAAGAAATAGACGTGACGGATTCTTCAAAGTACTCGTACCTTCCTATTCCTTTAAAGTCACTTAAATTGCCAACTGACCTGGAAATTCTTTGATCTATAAAAGATTCTTGAATGTTCGCTGTGACGTTACACCTATTTATAATGAAAGGGAGGGTCTGGTCCTTAATTAGCGGACCTGTAGATATTTTTAATTAATTGGGTCTTAGAACGAGGTGTTATCGATTTAAACGGTAGTTATTGCTTAAGATTCTTCCATAGAACGTTGTAGCGAATTTCATGTGGAACACTTTTGTCAGGAAACGTTACCAAGAACATAACTCTATAGTGTTTCCATGGCGACATGTTACATTGTGTGTGTCAGAGGTGTCAAAACGAAACAGAAATGCGACCAACTTTTGACGCGGTAGAGCGAATCTAACGAATTGAAGTATTTTAAATCTTGAGGAAATCCTGAGATGGTATGAAAGTGCAACCGTACCCTGAGCATTTTTGATCATCATTGCTGGATCCTTTTCTGTTGGTGAAGTGTACTTACTCAGCAGTGGAACAGTTACTGGTCAGTTAAATATTTTGTACTTCGGTCTATACCGATACAAAACAATTTCAGACTAACTTTTGCTTGCGGTGTTTTACATTTGGTATGAAGCAGGATACTTTTCTCCGGGTATATGTAGTAATCTTCATGATAAAATACATATATCCTTACTAGCGACCCGCCCTTGGTTCGCACGGTTTTTACGACTTCACAAAACATCGGGATTTCTTTATTGTATGTAAGTTTAATATTAATGTATTATACTATAGAGGTATGAGGAACGGGGTATAAAGTTCACTCATACTTCCATAAAAATGGGAGTATGCTCCAACCAGACGGGTGTTGTGTCTGGTGGGCAACTGCCCAACGTTTGATGTCATGATGTTGCATATATGCTAGTTGCGCGGTAAACTCTGCTTATGCGATGCAGGATTTTGCGTGACGTCAGTGTGACGCGTACTTCGCATGTAGCGATGTAGATGCCGATACAATACCAGGGTTGGTACGTGTAGAAACAGTATAGTTAAGGACTTTGCTAACAGGATGTCTGCTGCCTAGACCAACAAGCGGTCGTTGGAAATAGCCTCGTAGATGTTTGTTTTTTGGTGTATGGAGAGAAAAGGCGTGAGTTTGTTTGTAATTCTTTTTTTTGTATTTTTTTTATTATTTTTTATTATGTGGTATGCAAAGTTATATACTAATAATAATATAATAAAGAGGTAAAAATTGTTGGTAAGTTCGTATGTCCCTAGTTCCTACATATAAACATACAAACAAATTTTACCAGATTACCAGAGATTACCCTCTGGTTATCTCCGAAACTACCGGTCGGATTTGAATTTTTTTTTTCATTTGATAGGCCAATTTTCGAGGAAGATTAAAGGCTATTTAACATCACGCTATGCCCCTTAGGAGTGCAGCAAAATGAAAAAAGTCAGAAAGAACGCTTAACGAAAACGAAGTGACAGCGCGGGCAGGCGATGCGATGCGAAAGGGTGGGTCGGGGGAACAAGAAATTTCACGCGGACGAAGTCGCGGGCAGAAGCTAGTTATTATTATACACATAAACCTTCCGGAATATAGTCTCCAAATGATCGTGAAAACCGCATCAAAATCCATAGTGTAGTTTGAAAAACAACGTGGTTACACACACAGACACAAAAACTTACTTTAATTCATTATTTATGTATAAATATAGATACTATAAGAAAAGAGAGAAAAAAGAGTAAGAGAGAAAAGAGAGAGAGAAAGAAAGAGAAAAGAAAGAAAAAGAAAAGAAATCAAGAATAAGTATTCTATTCTACTCTATTCGATTCTACTATAATTATGTTAATCCAAGGCATGGTGTATCTATGTGTGTATACCCGGAAATTTTCGCGGTATCTGTACCGTGGTTTGTACTCTGGATGAGGGTTAAAGTATCGGATTGGCGAAGAGGGGTCGTTTGAACCCCACTCGGTACACGATTGACGTGAAACCACTCTTATCTGGCTTAATTGGAAGGGCTTGCAATTAGCTCCCTACTTTGTTTGTGATATTTTTGTGTAGGAAAGATAGAGCGTACGGACGCGTAGAAGATTTTTGAAAGCAATACCTGTTCCTAATTTAAGTTTTTGGTGCCGGTGAGGGTCAGTGAATAAAAAGCCAATGCTTACTTTTACGAAGACAATTAATTTAACTATAAACGAAGAGGTCATGTTTCTCAGGAGAATCTTGACACCGCGATTCAGCGGAGAGTGCTAAATGTACAACGCCATCTATCGATGAATCATGCGACTAAAATATCATTTACAGTAGTAATAACACAAGATTGTACAGTCAGATAGGCAGTCACTCCATGTAAAATACTGGTATTCAGCTGCGTTTAGTTAGACTGGTAGCTGACTCCAATATAGTTGGGAAAGGCTGGGCAGATGATGACGATGATATCGATGAAGTCACCAAAACAGAAGACATGGGCAGAATTTTTGAGATAGTAAAAACGCTTTTACGGAATAAGCTAAATGCAAGTGTTCTACGAGTTATTGCAGTTGTAAGAGACAGAATTTATTGCTTATTGACAAATGCGTGCACTGACTGGATAGGTCCACTCAATCTGTTCTTTCCTCAAAATACCTTTTCAGACAGCAATCTATGTATATATGTGTATGATAAGTTTATATCCTGTTTAGGTACTTGTATACCTATTTTATTTATAAATACTTATGTTATCTTCTTAATATTTTTTATTATTATTAGTACCGCCTGTTATACAGAGCACCTGCCATCTTATCCCTGCACCACCCTTGGTTGACTGGTAGAGAATGCCTAAGGCATTAACTCAGCCTTTGTATACATTTGTGTGCGAGAAGTTTAAATAAATAAATAAATCTACATGGTCTTCATATGTTCTGACCAAGATTATGTCTGGACTTTAAAAGGGACTGTGACCTCTGAGTTTGTTTCGGCCTTTTTTCTCAGAGTAGTCCGATAGGAATCGCAGATCTCATCTAGTTAAAAAAATATGATTGACGTGAAAAAGGGTTTGTACAAACCTTATTACAGAAATAAAATCATTTATCACTTATCATTTATCATTTACCGGTCAAAATAATAACCCTCTTTTTTGCTTCGACGTAGTCGGGTAAAAATGACGACCGACCAACATCTATTAGAATATTAATATGTCCGCGTGTTAGCCGTCGGAATTAGGAACTCTTTGGGTGTCGCTCATTTTTGACAAGGCACCCGACAAATATAATTAATTACCAAGAGTTACCACCGGTTACCATGGGTAAATTCATTTGGCTACCGCTTTTACGTATTATAAGTAGGTATGTAGGTACAGTTTACGCTTCATTGGGTATGAATGCGGGGTGTGAAGATTTTATGGGTGTCCTGTGTTCTATTTTTGGGTCGTACAAAGTTTGTTCGGGTTTTCCGTTGGTAAAATAAACAAGGTAGAAAATGCTTCGTTTTTGTTGGGAGTTAAATAATAATAATAATAAATAGCCTATTATTTTCTCACTGCAGAGCAAAGGCCTCTTCTCATATAGATAAGGCACGAGCATTAATCACTACGCTTGCGCTTGCGCAGGTCTGGTTGGCGTTTTTTTGCTGAGAGTTAAATACTTTAAATTGAATTTACTTTTATATGCTTGTGCCTCATTAAAAACAACTGAAGGCTACTTGTATAAAAGTCAAAAAAAAAAAAATAAGTAGGTACCGGTTGTAAGTGAGTAAGTAAGTAAAGGTACATTTATAACACATGACTATTTATCAGAAAAGTTCTTTACAAAAACACTCACACAAATATCACACTTACCCAACATAGACAAGTTAGTCAACGAAGCACTCGACGAGCAAGTTTATTAGTTCTACCATAAACCAGGACCAACTATGGCAAAAAAACGCTTACATTTAAAGGAGCACAGCTATGCAATAAGATACCCTCACGTATGAGTATCCTACTCTCATTCAATGCATTCAAAACTCTGCTTGGCCTGTATGTAATCGCTGGGTTGAGTTTGGAGTAGTTTTAATTAGTCTGTGATGGATGTTGTCGAACCTAATATTAGTATTTAATTAAGTAATAGTTATTAAGCTATTGCATAGCTTCTATCGCTGGCCTTGAGCGCGGGGACCGGAGCCAGAAATTCCGTAACGAAAAAAAACCTCACGCTCCCCACTCCGACGGGCACGGAGGTGTGGCTTGAAGGCCGTGCATTGTCTAACGTCGTTTCTTTTCGGCAGTCTTCGACACGGTGTTTGTGTGCGTGCAACTAGACGTATTGTACGACTCTACGAAGCTCGCACGAATCGAGACGAGCTGCTCCAAAATCGGACGAATACATAAGCAGCCGTTTATGAGAAAGTATATAGGTGTATAGGTATTTATCAAAAAGTGTAACTTGAATTAATATTTATTTCCATTTACTTTCGTACCATTTATCATTTACCAGTCGGACACCATACATTTATTATAATCACCACTATCTTAAAACTCAATATCCCAATATCTCGGAAACTGCTGGGAATATCAAAATTCTGACCAAATTTACCCCCCCCCCTATAACCCCGCTCTCAAATAGTACATACATACAGACAAGCCCCTTTGACCCCCCTTTTTTGACACCCTCTTTTTCGACCCTAATATTAAGTTGTATTATATTTATTTATATTTAAATCAATCCCACTTATATATGATCCCGGGCCCCCCCGGTCACCCCTTTTGACCAACCCCTCCACCCGTCCAGGGCTACTTCACCCCCCCGGGTCTTAACTTTTGAACCGGAGGTCGTAGAGGTATCGAGTTTGGGGTCTTTGGAATCGGCAGTAAAGGGCCTATCTTTTGGCCCCGATAAGGTTAGGGTAAAGCCCCCCATTTTAAATTTATTTTAGATTTAAAAAATTTAAATTCTAATTTCTTATTCTTATACAAAATGCTATGCAATAGCTTTACCGCGGCAGTCCCCGAGTGCCACACGTCTTTTTTTGTTCTCAAGTAAGTGACATGTTATGTTTTTATTGAGAATAAAGTTTCTTTATACCTAAGTGGTTGAATAAAATAAAATGTGATGAGGCAGAAATATGATGAAGGGAATGAAACACAGTGCGTACATTAATTGAAAAACATTACTTTCTATATCCGCCTATACGCTTTACCTGTGTTTTTTTTTAAATACGTTATTGATTTTCTGGTTGGCTCTAATAAAACCTTTAACAAATAAATATTGTATTACGTCACGCGCATAATAACACATTACCTATATTTCACTCTCATGTCTACCCAGCGTTCAAAGCTTCCTACTAAACGTAATTTTCCTTGTACTAATTAGTTTGCCAAGCTATTAGCGTGCACATATATTTAGATCAGTATATGGATCACTCAACTTGAAATGCAGTTAGTCTGTTTGGAGAAGCTGCGTAGTAATTATAGGAGCCCGCATGTCACTCCTGGGGGTCTACTCTCTAAGCACGACGTCCATAGTTTCGGCTGAAGGTACGGGAGTTAGCAAGTCCGTATCATCTACGGACATAAGATTGCTTCAAGGCCCGAACCATAGTCTAAAAAAACAAGGTCTGGCATTCCGGGAGTGACACATGCTTACGTCACTATCCAATTGCCACTTTATTGCAACAAATCACGAATTATGGAAACATTTTCAGTCACCATTCTGTTAAAAAATATTATATAAACCATTTAAATTGTCGTTTAATACTTCTAATCAAACGAAACAATTCAAGTTAAACAATACCAACTTAATTGTTAGTTAAAACCTCTTTGTTTTATCGGATTCGCACAGGTAATAAAGGCGATTGGGGAGTTATTATTACACACTACTGGTAACACAGCGGTGATGACGTAGGCTTGTGTCACCCCCGTGACCGGAATGCTATACCTGGTGAAGTATATTATTTTACCATGGCCCGAACTAAGCATGAATGACAACACCATTTGACAGTTGTCCTTATTCCTGATGTAGTTTTGCCAACCCAAAAAGGTTAATCAATCAGGAGTAGGGTTCATTCTGAAGTATCGAACTACTTTCGGACGGGCCCGTATCTCCGTTGACGGACTTACAGAGTAGACCCCTGGATTAGTTAGATAGAACGCAAGGTGTTATGTAGCTTGGGGTGTATTCACTTACTTTTTCATGAGACAGGTAAGTATATGAAATATGGTACTGGTTAAGTCAGCAAGTGTGAGCAGTAGTGGCTCAGTGGTAACGATCTCGACCTATGACCTGTAGATCGTGGGTTTGATCAGACAAGCGCTCTACTTTGTATAATTTATTTCATCAGCTCTCAAAACGGTGAAGGAAAACATCATGAAGAAACTGACATATCCTTGAATCAAAAATTCGAAGATAAGTGTCACCTGCCAATCTGCACTGGGCACACGTAGCGGACTACGGCCCACTCCTAACAGAGAGGAGGCCTGTGTCCCAGCAGTGGGAACTTTATGGGCTGGTTATGCACTAACTGTGGCTGGTTTGATCTTGAATGATTCGGAAAATAATCTAACATTTTTTTTTAAATTGGAAAAACATTTACCAACAGTATTAAAATTGGAAAAACGTTTACCAACAGTTTTAAAATCGGAAAAACGACTACAAACAGTTTTAAAATTGGAAAAACCCTTTCAGTTGTGGTGAAAGATGTCGGAGAGTAGAAATGTTAAGAGGAGTTCAACCTTCGTCGCCATGCTACAAAACTAGGAACTATAGGTATATACAGTACCTAGTTATAACCATGTAAAGCAGGGGTGGCTCGCCTCGGACCTGCTTCGTACGGTTTTGACGACTTGGTAAATCATCGAGACTACTTTATTGTGTGTAAGTTTAATATCAGACCGTATTTCGGCCATGGCGGCCAATTTCAACGGAGATTAGCCTTCGGCGCGGGAGATATTATATTACACAAGTGTGTGCGCAGACACAGGTGTACTCTCTCGTCCCTCACTTACTTAGTCCGATGGGACGGCAATCCAACACGACCGGAGAGATCAGGCGCGGGACCAACGGCTTAACGTGCTTTCCGAGGCACGGGGGTATCACACCGCCAACTTCCAAACTCCGGGCTGTAACTAAAGAAATTCTTAATGGAAAAACCCAATAACACTTTGCCCGACCTGGGAATCGAACCAAGGACCCCACGCTCAGCTGTCATGCTTGCAACCACGAGACCAATGGGGCAGTTTAATATTAATGTATACATGTTTAAGGCTCCTGCAGACAGGCGCGACGCGACAGCGCGACACAAAGGTGCCTTGATGTCACGCGCGATTCGCGTCGCATGTCGCACCTGTTTGTAGCAGCCTTTATATATACTTACTTTCTATAATATTTTTTTAAAATGATGGTGAAAACTGCATCAAAATAAGTTGCGTAGTTTAAAAGAACACTGCAGTCACACAGACAGACACGTATAATAGACTAGTTTATACCTGCGACTTCGTCCGCGAGAAATTTTGGCCCCAACCCACCGCGTCGCATCCTATCGGCCGCCCGCGATGTTACTTTATTTTAGCTTAGCGTTCTTTCTCGCTTTTTTTTTGTTTTGTTCGGCTCCTAAGCGTATAAAATAGCCTAAAACCTTACACAAGAATTGAAACATAAATGTGGAACAGAATTATAACTAACCCGTCCGTTTTCCAAGACACAAACAAAGAACTTTTAATAATAACAAGTGCAACCAAAGTTCGATCTTCGTTACCGCCATTCTGCTTCAAGCGTTGCATACAACCACGGTGGGTGCGACCTATATAAGAGAATGGAGACGCTTCCAGCATACAATTTATATCTTCAGTTGACCTGAAAAGAGCTATTCAGTGTAGGACATACTATGGATGAGTGAGGTAAGTTTTTACGCAATATTTTGTATTTTACACATTGACACCCTAATGCTTGTATTGTATTTAAATACCTAATAATGTAACTTGGATTATAAAAAATAATTAAATTAAAGTTTTTACGTAATATTTTGTATTTTATACATTGACGCCCTAATGCTTGTATTGTACTTAAATACCTAATAATGTAACTTGGATTATAAAAATAATTAAATTAAAGTTTTTACGTAATATTTTGTATTTTACACATTGATACCTTAATGCTTGCAGTGTTGGTACAAATTTATTAAAAAAAATGAGCCGTCGCGGGACACCTGGCAGATGTGAAACATCGAAACTATTTTATATAGAAAATACAACGTGGCGACGCGTCGCCACGGCATGCGTCGCCACACCAACAATCGGTTTTACCCGCGGCTATAGATGTTTCACATCAAAAATCGGATTCGTTCAATTAATATGATTCGTACAGTCACCAGCAGATCAAGGTACAAGAAACTGTCAAATTTATCCAAACGATTTTAAACCTTAAAATGTTGATGGTTAAGTTCAAAATGAAATGAGAAAATCTGACATTTTGTGGTAACTTGATGAGCATGCGACTAGAATATTTTGTAAATGGATTAATTTTAAAAGAGTAGGTAACCGTGTAGTTTTTTTGTCTTGTCTTTTCTTTATGGATTGAGCAATGAATTCTATTTTCTTTATAATTTTTGACTTCTAGAAGTGCTTAGTAGATCTAACTGACGCTAACATTTATTTATTTATTTTAAATAGAACGGCCGAAGCTAATTACATTATTTAAACATAACATACACATACATATACATTTTTTAATTTATTTAACACAGTCATGCATTCTTCTCACAAAAATTCAAACATTCTGACATTATCATCTTCCATTCATTCGCAAACATATCGAGATCTGTGTTTGAGTTCAGGGCCGGTCTCGACATAGATAGCGACGCCGGCGCCGTCGCAAACTACCTATCGCTAAATATTAAGGTAAAACCTCAGTTGTAAGCCGCCAAATTCAAAATTTCTTAGAATTCGGTGATTGATGATTATTATTCGATAAATATATAATTCCCACATTTGAGAATCGTATTTTGATCAACATACGACGTAAAACAGCGGTGCAATTTGCAAAAAACTAAATAAAAAAATTAATTTTGCGGGCTACAACTGAGGATTCATCTTAATATTTAGCGATCGGTAGTTTGCGACAGCGTCGCCATCTAGTCGAGACTGCCGGGCCCTGGAGAGCGTTAATTGCGGCTAATTTCCGAGGAATAGGTGACTTGGAGTGTGCAACAGTACGGCAAATTGGAACAGCCAGTAAGCGGTGTTTTCTGCCACGACAGTAATTGTCTACATAATCAACCTATAACGTTCCGCGTTCCCACTGCTGGGACACAAGCCTCCTCTCTGTGAGCAGGAGTGTATCGAGAGAGCCGTAATCCATCATACGGGCAGCACCAGTGTGGGTTAGTGGATGTCACAATATCGTCTTCGAAGTTTTGATTCGAGCAATTGCCGGTTGCCTCATAATATTTTCCTTCACCATTTTAAGAGCAGTGGTGATGTAATAAATTGCACAAAGTGAAGTGTCTGCCTGGCCGTTACCACTAGGCAACAACACTCTCAATAGAAATGGTCGAATTGAAATAAATTAGGAGACTTAAACTTTGGAGCATACTGCACCATTCCCTCTGGACACAATTACTGCTTAGGTAACCTATAGGATACCTACTATTCTGTCTGTCCTTTAGACTACATTTAGACTACTATTAAGGCTTCCACAGACCGGCGCGACGCAAAAGCGCGACTCGACTCTTGTAGAACAATATCCAATCCATGAAGTTTTCAGAGAAATGGTTCTACTAGAGTCGCGTCGCACCTGTTTGGGGGAGCCTTTAGTTTCTGTTATTACATCCAATAACACAGGAATGGTCAACATTTTATACAACTCAACCACTTGAAGTGAATATTCATATATTTTTTAAGGTCTTGAATAAAAACTGGAATATTAAACATTTTTATAGCGACCCTTTCAGTACGAATTTATTTGCATATGCAAAACGATTGTACCGAAAGTACTTTGCGCTTTTTTTCTCTAGAATTATATATTAGTTCTCGGTGGTCGGTGGTCGCAAGCGTTACTGCCTGAGTATGAGTTCGATTCCCGGGTCGGGCTAAGTTCTATTGGGTTTTTCCATTTGGAATTTCTCAGTAGCAGCCCGGTGTTGCCCGGTATTGTTCATCGAATCGTTGAGCTCCTTAAGTTCTGAGTTGAGCTGCACGATTACTGACAAATTTTAAACCTAAGATATTCTAAGATATACATTTTAATGATATGCTGTAAACAGCAATTTGGATCTACATTAAGTGCACAACGTATCTAATGTATTTAATTGGTTATGGATTAAGACTGTATTGTTTAAAATAACTTCGTAAAAAAAACATTATTTGTTTGCTATATGTAAAAGAAAAAAATAGATCTTTTTAAGATATACAATTCCGTAGTACATTATTTTGATCTTACTCGTAAGGATTTTTTTTTTTTTTTTCTAAAAATCTTAACCTATAACAATTATGGTTTTAGCCACACCACGAAAACCTCTCAAGGTTTATCTGAGTGCTGGCGAGCCGTTTTATGATGACAATAACAATTTACCATTTCAATTTCAATTTTATACCCAGTTTAGGAGAAAATTAAGTGAAAAAACGCTTAGATTTGTATAACGTTTGCAAGTCTTCAGGGATTTATTTCAATCAATCAACTTTGGATCATACAATTAAACTAAAATTAAAAATTATTAATTAAATTATAGAATAAAGTACATTTTTACATTTAGCCAGCGTTTGCAATGTAAGCACACAAAAATATGTGTTTTATGACATCACATTACAAATCCTTGAAATTCTCGGCTTTTCTTCATAATAATTAAGTATAATACTTGCGACGGTTCCCCGGATTTTTAATCTAAGCGACATTTTTTGCGAAATTGAGTTGTATACATATTTGTAATCAGCGAATTTTTCTGCGTCGTTTGAGGTGGGTTTCAATTTTTTATGAGCATTTTTTTGGCGTTTGATCCCCTAACCTATCTAATTTAATGATAGCAAAAGATCATTTTAGTTGAGTCGGGTTGAGCACCAATCGTCGTCTGTATCAAGTTGCACTAGTCTGCTTCAATAATACATGCTGCTTCGACTCATTTGACTTAGATAATTCATTGTGAGGTTTGTAGTATAAGCCAATATGTCTTGTTTTATTTCATATTGATTAAACATTTGAACTAATTTACTCTCAACTACTATTCAAACCATAGGCCTTTGAACCATTTTGCTTTACTCCATAAAATAAAGCACAAAACGCATATTGAGTTATACGCCATTTATTTTAGAAAATAATACTCGTATATTCGCAATATTAACTCAGAAAGATGCAGTATATATTTATGAAAATTCTGTATCAACTTTACTAAAATCCACTCAATAGTTTTTTTTTAATATATTTTTTTGCCGATAAAAAAAAAAACTTTAAACCTCTCGTAACTTTCTCAAAATGTCGCTTAGATCAAATAGCCGGGGTACCGTCAATATAAACCTTCCTCTTGAATCACTCTGTCTATTGATGAAAAACGCATTAATATTCGTTGCTCGGTTTGAAAGATCTAAGCGTACTGCCACGAAAAGCGACTTGTTTTATACTATGTAGAGATCTCCTAGGTAGGTATTTATTTTTAAAGTTTTCGATATGATGTTCTTGTTTTCCTTTACAACGAAAGCAAAGAATAATAAATATTACCTACTACGCTGTGAGTCAGCAATGTCTGTTACCTTCCAGGCTTCTCGTAGCGACTAGAATGTATTTTTTACTATATAGCAAGACTTTTGTACTGTTCTCTGAAACACGAAGAATTATTAGTCAATGTGAAAGAATGGTCACCTATCTACAAATGACCGAAGTACGCATGTGCTTGACCCGATACAATAATGACAATAAAATCTTTTCATTACCACAAATCCATTTATAAAATTTAAAAATTGTATTAAAACTTAAATATTTCGTTTTCAATTATTTATTTTATAGTTGGATTCGGCGAATTATTTAAGCATTTCGTTCATTAAGAAGGTAATGGCTTAAATAATTCGCCGAATTGGCGAAATACAAACGTATTTAAATGTATTTTTATATTTCAGTAAATATCGTTTACTATTTTTGCTGAATCATTTTATTTGCTGTAATTTAGCATTCAATCAAATGTTTTTGGAAACCGCTTTAATGTTAAACACATTAAATAATACAAACACACAAATACAAACACATAAAAAACATTAAAGCGTTTTCCAAAAACATTTAATAAAATACAAAACTCATCGCAGTAGCTACTGCTACTGCGATGAGTTTTGTATTTCATTACATGTTATTTTATTGAATTTTGTATCGTTTCTTAATATTAAGAGGCTTACAAGAGCTAAAGCGCGGTCACTGTCGGATTGCATAGAAAAGAAAGAGACGCGCGATGGCACAACGCTGGTAATTTATTGCAAAATATGAAGCAATTATGGATTTTCAAAAAATCTATTCATTGGACTAAAACATTAAAACACTATTACGTTAGTATGTTGCTTGTAGAATAATCTGACAAAAAATCTGAATGTTTGCATGTATAAAAGTATGGTTTTTAATCGTTAAAAAAATTTTTTTGGGGTATCTTCGTGATTTTTTCTATCATATTAAGTTAATTATATTATGTTTTCAATACACTATCTAACTAGCATATATCCTGAAGAATATCATATATTTTTCTAATTTTGGTTACTGCAGTGGATCATATATTTTTAGGCATTATAAATTTGCGTTTAGGTCATGTAGTCCCCTTAAACTGAACGTCTTAGTGAGCGTTCACACGGCGGTGTCATTTAAGATTTTACTGTAAAAAGTCAGGATTATACGTCGACATCCCACTGTTCATACAGTTAAAAACCAATGCAGTGTGAAACGTCCCTGTGATCCAAAAATTATACAGTAAAATATCGTACTGATCATTGCTGTGTACGGGGCTTTACTGGTCTGTAATGCAGTTCCACCCTAGAATTGGTTAACTTGCGTTAACGTTTGTTATTTTAGATGACCATGGGCGTCGGCGGCGGTGATCTGCACTAACCCTCAAGGTGGGCTATACGCTTATGTCATAAAAAAAAACAAAACAGCTAATGTAAAGGGTTTTATACGGGATGAATATTTACGCATGCACAGTATTAAATAATTTTACCGGCCGCAAAAATAAGTTTCTATTTCATAGTATTTCTCTAAAAACTTTTAAAAAACAAAGATGTTCTTTCCAATTTTCGTCGACAAAGTGCAAATCGTCTCCGTGTAAAATGGATGTGTCACATTCGCCCTGACGGACATGATGTTTTTGCCATTTGGATACGGAACCCTAAAATCGACTATTTAGTTATTTTCTTTTTATTTCGTAATTTTTATATAATCATTTTGTTTTCTAGCTAGGATCAAGTACCTATCTATTTAAAGAGAACATTAACTTAACAAAGAATGAAAAGTCAAAACGCTCAGTAGGATATAGAAACAGACCTAATTTACGTTTAACGACACCCAGTAGTGTAAATAAAGGCCTTATAGGGCGAACAAATTAAACAAAACCTTACAATAAAGACGACAATTGTATGAATATAATAATTAACACATTAATTAAGTACATTATGAAATTAGGAACGTACTAAGGCTTATTTGCATGGGGAGAATTTCTCGCACAACAATTAAGAGACGTGTTTAGCGTGGGTAATGTCATGCATCCTGCCGGGTAATTACGTAACACACTAACAGTAGTAATGGGTTTCATTTTGACAGTTCAACAACATTCATTGCGTTATTTACGTTGTTGAGCAGACAATTTTTTCGAATATATGAAGCAATGGATTAGCAATAGGCTTCAAAATTATTCAGATTGTGATAGATAGTATGTTACGTAATTAGAATGCTGGTCTCGGAAGGTGATTATCACTCTCATGTCTTTACACTCAAGGGAAAAACAAAACTTGTCACAATTTTTGTCATATGAAACTCGCCAGGCGATTTTCTCCGATTTTGACCAAAGCTGTTGACAGAATAAGCAAGCTGAATTGGCAATGGGCCGGCCATGTTAGTTGTAGAACCGATGACCGACGGTTAGCTGTGTTTTTCAGCGGAGACCGCGAATCGGCAAACGTAAGGAAGGATGCACTCAGGCTAGGTGAAGCGATGATCTTCGCAGGATGGCTGATTGCAGTTGGATAGAGTTGCCGAGAATCGAGCTGAATGGCGTGCGATTGAAGAGGCTTATGTCCAGCAGTGGACTGCTGTAGGCTGATTGACGGTTTAAATTTTCTCAGGGTTCTCGCCTTTCAACATGCAAGTATGACGTACAGTCAATCGCAAGTCCATTGTAACAATTTGACAATTACAACGCCTTTACTTCGTAGCAGATTTTTGAAGTTCAAGAGTGCCTTTGATTCAATCTGCCTGTCTTTTACCATCTGTAATTGGGGTTGGCTTGCAGTCTAACCGGATGCAGCTGATTACCACAATAATTTACTTGAAGCGACTGCCAATCTGACCTCCACAACCCAGTTACTGGGTGTAACACGATACCCTTTGGTAAGGTTTGGGCTTCTGACTATCCGTAACGACTGACAAAGATCTACGAATGACAGCCGAGACCAACGGCTTAACTTGCTTTCCGAGGCATGGATGGTTCTAGATATGTAATGGATCGTCACCCATCCACAAACCGACCGCGGCAAGCATAGCTTAACTTCGATCGATCAGTGCGGCTGTTATTATTTAGCTACGAGCCCTCGAAAGTGTGCGTTTGATTGTAGGTACTATTCACACGACTCAACTTTTTCATTTCCTTTCAATAATCACCTATTCGAGGCGAGAAACTCTGTTCGTGTAAATGCGCCATTAGGAACGTATTATAATTAAGTAGGACTACATTTTAAGTAGGTACTGGAGTTAATTAAAATTGAGATTTTAATTAAAGCAGTGAGGTGTAAAAGCAATGTTTCCTATGTGGAAACTTTTATGGTTTTTAGGTAATTAGTGTAAGAACGTATGGCTATAATATTATGTGGTGGGGTAAGATGTATTATAATAGGTATTATGATTACTATTGAGGTGAATTAAGGCTTCGATAGACAGTATTCCTTGTTTAAACATACAGAATGGCAGGAAATCAACGTGCAACCTGTTACCATGGCTTCAGTACAATGATTCTGAAACCCCCTGCATTGTTGGTCGGTTATTTAAAAATATAAATTTGCTCTTCAATACATTTTGACCGCATCGCACTTTTCTATGAAATAGCGGTTTTTTTTACGGTAGGGGTTCTAGAATCATGTGCTGAATTCATGGTTACAGTTTGCGCGTTGAAGACCCTGCCACCCTATATATGAATCTGTGTAATTCATGGTTACAGTTTGCGCGTTGAAGACCCTGCCACCCTACATATGAATCTGTGTAATTCATGGTTACAGTTTGCGCGTTGAAGACCCTGCCACCCTATATATGAATCTCTGTAATTCATGGTTACAGTTTGCGCGTTGAAGACCCTGCCACCCTATATATGAATCTCTGTAATTCATGGTTACAGTTTGCGCGTTGAAGACCCTGCCACCCTGCATATGAATCTGTGTAATTTTATAGTAACAGTTTCTTGAAAGCGTTTCATTTATCAACGGTCGACTAACTATATTAAGAACTTTGCCATATTATACGATGCAATTAAAACAACGATGTCAAAAATGTGACGAATTAGGTTTATTAATTGACAAGATGTATCGGGTTTAATATGACTTAGTCCAAACGTGTAAACGTTTTCGTAAGCTTGCAGTTGTAGGACTTGTAGACTTACATGTCGTTGTTAGAAACAATTTGTATACACTTTTATGTCGATTATGAGTCGATAGATTTGATGTCTTCGTTTCTGCACCCTAATTACGTAACACACTATCAATCACAATCTGAATCATTTTGAAACCTATTGCTGATCAATTAATTTTGTTGAACTGTCAAAATGAAAGCCATTCCTACTGTTAGTGTGTTACGCAATTACCCCGCTGTTTTAGTCAATGTTTGACCTTTGTAAGTTTTCTGTAGGGTTATTTGAATAAAATTCCTATATTTAATATCTAGTCAAATAATATTTTGTTGAATAAAAGCTTGCCAAATTAAATTATTATGTCGCCAGTAGTGGGTTGAGAACCGGAAAACATGGGGGAGACCTTCGCCTACCAGTGACACAATACAGGTTAAAAAAAAACTGGATAGAGGTAGTGCATTTATGTTTGAGCACTCACAAATGCACTATAGTTACTTCTGCGTCGATAGCTAGCCTGTGCTGAGATTGGAAGCCACAGAAATTCGGTTAGTAGCACTACTATTATTTTACCACATGATAAAGTGGCACTGCTTCTTTGCGGCCTTATTCGAAGCGCATATTACAGCCGCAGCGCGGCAGCGGGCCGTAGCATATCGGTTTTCTATACACAAAAGCGCAGTGCACCCCACCCGTAGTGTGCGATGGTTCAGACTTTGTTCTATATTTAATAATATGAACTAGACCTCCAATTAGATCCTCTCCCTTACTCAATAGAACAATGACTAAATATCACTTCAGTCAGGCGACAATCGCTTCGCAGAGACCCGGAAAATCACGACACTATTCATGAACGAGTTACGTCCCTAATCCCTTTGTTATCGAGTGAGCGCATCACTAACCCGTTTTAACGACTATTGGTTATTATGTGCTGAGAATTGTGGTGAAAGATTGTACACCAGTTTCTGTTAGCTGACTTTGAGTTCATTGGCAATCTATATATTAGGGGGTAGAAGTACATAATATATAACTGCTAATTTTTAACTGTGAAATTGCGAAAAAGCAATCGTTATCTATTTTATTTACCTATGCATTTTCGTTGGGAATATAATATTGCATTTTTGTATAAAACAGTAAACCCCACACTAGGAATTTCTCCTGTATTGTGGGTTCGTTTACAAACATTCAAACTCACATACACAAACAGCCAGACCCGGAACAACGACTTGTAGATCATACAAATATTTGTTCCGTGCGAGAAGCGCACCCGCGACACGCAACGCAGCAGTCAATCGCTTAACCAGTGCGCCAACCGTACCGCCATTTAATTTACTTTACAATTAAACCATTTACACGCACTTTTGAATTGTCAAAGATTCGGTAAGCTAGTCCAGAAAGTTGAAGCTAGATGCCCATTCCAAAACGTAGATCTCTATGGAGAAGAACGGGCAAGAAACTCCAAGGAGAGTGTCCTTGGAGTTTCTTGCCCGTTCTTCTTTTAAATCAATATCATTATTACAAAATCCTGAGTACATTATTCTTGTTGCTTTTATTTATGTGAGAACAATGTACATAAAATAAATGGAAACAATTTGAAATATTTAAATAAAAATAAGCCGTGGCAGTTAAGAGATGACCAGTCTCAACCGACGGCGCCCGTTCACGAAAATGATACACATACTGACTATTATTGACCTTTTCTATCAAGATTTTCTCAGCAGAAGCCGGAGGTTTAGAGCCTGGTTGTCGGTGAAAGGCTCGCCCCCTATTATATGGGATTTAAACATAACTGAAGAAACGTGGGTGTACTATGGGTACACAGCTGCCTGCGTAACCTTTCGGAGAAACAGGCTTGATGTTATGTTGGTTGTGTGTTGGACTCCTTTAACAAAGGATGGTCCTAGCTGTAGATAGAGAGAGGCTTTTTCCGTGAAGTGCGAAAATATAGGCATATAACAATAATACTGTTGAGCAGCGAGTGCGTGACGGCAACTAGTGATTACTCGCTGGTATACATGTGTACCAAGCGTGAGTCTCTCAGCGAGTTTTCTGCCCGCCAAGCGAGCGTCACTGAGCGAGTACTCTATTTGATAGCTCTTGTCGCTGCGACAAACGAGTTCTTGCCGGCGATGTGAACAGTGTTCAACTATTAATGTACGAGTACCATCAAATGGGGTGAATAGGGCTGCAGTATAGCGTTTGACGGTATATATCTCTCTTTAATACGCTTATATAAGTTTCACTTATAACTAACAAACAATGTAAAAAAATCTTTCAAGTCAATTTTAACCTACTTCTAAATGTCGTATCGAAATGAAACTTTGTATGTATATGTAGTTCAGATGACAAAACTATAATTTGTTATCTTGGAGCTGATATGATGATGGAGCCAGGAGGTGGATATTGGATATCTTCAGTGGCTACTAGGAAACCCCTCGAGTTTGGACTCATATAATTTGCTTTGACGACTCCAATACATTGGGCTTAAGCAACGAGGGACTGATGATGGAGCCAGAAGTGAATAGTGGAACTCTGTCGTGGCTCCTAGTAAACTGCTCAAGGCATAACTTTATTGACTTTAGACTTAACTAAATGAGAAAAACTAAAATAAAAATATGTAGTTTAAAAAAAACTAAACAACGCTTTTATCACGCACTAAAAATTATAAAATAATTAAATTAACTTGTATTAGGTCTTTTTTAAGTAAAAAGCGTGGAGCGCTTTTTAGTTGCGTGTACTTTTAATTAATTTTAACAAAGCGCTCCACGTTTTTAGATTTAATCATTGGATATAAAAGAAGAACTAAAAAAAAGAAAGAAAAATAGGTTTATTTGTCATAGAAACACGAAACTACTCGTAATGTAAGTCAATTTAATTATTTTAAATATTTCAAACTTTTATCAAAAATAGACTAACATTGTCTCGGGCTTTCTAAAATAGGAGATATACAATTCGGAGGAGCTTTTCGTGTCAAACGACGTCGATTTATTTATTCGTGCAAGGACTAGAGTTATATCTTCTGAGAGTGGATGTAGACCAATTTCAGAAGGATATAAGCAGTAAACACTAACAAGGTAATAAAATGTTAAGATATTTCAAAACTAACTAGTTTAGTAGTTATTACCCGCGCCTGAATTAGCATATCTCTTTAAAACACTACAAACTCCAAAATTACTGTTATTAGAGCCTACAAAATTATAATTAGATACTGTAAAACAGCCGTACACAATACAAATAAATTCAAAGAAGGTCAAAGCTTTATTTGTGCAAGACCTCATCCGAGGAAAGTACAGCCAGGATTATTTTCTTTAGCAAATTGACACTCTACGTCAATTTGGCGTGTTTTAGCCAATTCATAAAATTGACAATGAATGACAGTTGTGTTTGAGTATACGGACAATTTAAGTTGGTAGTCAATTTGCTTAACTATTAATTTCCCTGACTTTACTACCACCATACATATTTCTGCCGCCAAGCAATGTTGCAGTGAAATGAAATGATGTGAAATGAAAGTTTATTAAATTAAATGTTTATTAAGTAGATCTTTTATGACACTTTTACACGTCAATATTTTAAAACTAGATGGAGCTGGCATTTCCTAGCTGACTGATCCCTGAGAAGAAATGCGGAAAGAAACTCAGAGGTCATGTTCTCTTTTAAAGTCCAAACATTATAGGATTTCATGTGAGTCTAACAATGTAGGGCCATGTATGGAAGGCACTTTTCAAGAAAGAGCCATTGCAGCTTTGAGTTGACCCACACCAAAAGTCGGCATGCATGCATCATTCATCGTGTAGCGCAACCCCATTTTAGGGAGCTCAACGACCCGTCACACGACGCTACCAGATCTGCAGGACATTTGCGTAGGTAGTGTTCCGGTTTCAAGGGTATGGAATCCGGTGTAATTACAGGCACTTGTGACGTTTCAGCTTTGTGTCTGAGATGGCAATAATTGAAGCCTCTGCTATTACAGATGTCTACAGGCAGCGGTGACAGTATACCATCAGGTGGGCCGCTAGCGGGTTTGCCACGCAACAACATAAAAATAATATATTTATAAAATAATATTTGAGAGTGGCAATATCAAACAACCCAAGCAGGCATGCACTTTACTTTGTGCAATTACTTCATCACCACTGCTCTCAAAACTGTAAAAGAAAACGTCGAGAGGAAACCGGCTTGTCCTAGAATCAAAATTCGAAGACACGTGTGACATCCACCAACCGGCGCTGGGCTCGCGTGGTGGATTAAAGCCACTCTCTCTCACAGAGAGGAGGCCTGTGTCGCAGTACTGGGAACATTATTGCCGATTATGTTTTTGGTAAAATCAAGCATATCAGTGGACGCCATGATTTAACCTTCTGTATTTCATATTTTCAGTGGTTTTATAGTGCCAGCATCCCAGTAAAGTTATAATTAGTCCTTTCAAAATTTTAATCATTTCTCGCAATGAAAATGTTGAATGTAAACATGAATGTGACAATAGGATCCTTTGTAGACTTGAAACGATAATGGGTAGTAAAGAATAATTAAAATGTCTTTTGAATGTGTTATCTTCTTCGTTATTTATATCTTCTGTGGATTTATATGGGTGGGTAAATAATATAGGGGACTTAGCAGATAAATAAAGGTTGCAATTGTTTTTAGATTTAGAGATCTGCTGGGTTAATTATAGGGGTCTGTTTCATGGATAGATCGCGGGGATTGTGCAAGCAAAATACATGAGAGCCAAATTTTTATCTGAAGAATTTAATATGGTGGTTTGAAATAATTATATTTTCTGTACAAAAACTGAAACCGTCATATCTATTCCTCAGATAAAAGTTTTCTGACGATTCAAAAATCTGTCCTTACGTAATCAGTCTGCTGTGATGTAAAGTTCCCACAGCTGGGACACAAGCCTCCTCTCTGTGAGAAGGAGTGGGAGTCGACAATCCACCACGCGGGTCCAGTACGGGTTGGTCACAGGTCTTTAAATTTTGCTTTCTGGGTCGTGCTGGTTTCTTAAAGATGTTTTCTTTTAATGTTTTAAGAGGTTATGAAATTAAATTCCACCAAGAACTTGTCTGACTGTGTTTTGAGCTTGTGAGCGAAGGGCCTTTACCAGTTGGCCATCACTGCTCTCCAATCTACGACATAATTTACTCACCTACATTTATTTACAAAGTAGGAGAATAATATACGTACCTACTTCCAGTGGGTAATAGGCGGAAAACTTTTCTATCCCCAGGAGGAAGATGTATTCATGAGAATCTCCCCAAAAAAGGCGTTGATGGATGTATTTTTCGTTAACACGTCAAGATTCCCCAAGCTTTGGACAGCAATTTAAACCTTCGTTGTCATGTAACTATTTATTACAGTCAACTTGAGGGAAATAAATTGTAATAGAAAATACAGGTTTTCGTATACAAAATCGGGCTTTCGTTGGCAAAATATTTCGTATCGTGTTACCCAGAGGTAACGGGGTTGTTTTGGTCAGATAGCTAGTCGCTCCATGTTAAATACTGCATGGTATTCAGTTACAACTGGTGAGACTAAAAGCTGACCCCGACAGTTAAAGGCTAGGCAGGTGAAGTATGTTATCGAACGCTATGTTTCGATGTAAAGCCGAAATATATTATTGGTGTAATCCCTACCATAGCCCTTTGGGAAATACAGGCGTAATGAAATGTTCATGTTTTAAAGTATCGATTCTGTCGATTCAAAAATATTTGATTTTCTCGAAACCATTAATCGTTTTATTACAATGCCTGTTACATTTTTTTCATCGAATAAGTCGAAAAGTTGTAAAGGGTTTAATTTTAATTTAGGTAATTTATTTCTATACACATTTCGATTTACAGTTTCCCATTTATTTTCTTATTTAAATTAAAAGGTTCCGGGAAAAATTAGAAGTTTGTTATTTTTTCGGACAAGAATGTTATTACTAGCGATCCGCTCCCGCTTGGCACGATTTTTACGGTTTGAAAAAAAAAACATCGAGATTTCTTTATTATAAAAATGATCGAAAAGATGAAGATCAACAAATAAACAAATGTCTCTAAGGGAACAATTCCAGTTTTTCTATCCTGTTTCAGTTATCTACCGTAACATTTTTTATAACGCAATTCACAATTCTCTTAGTTTATATTTTTCCTTTAAATTTAACTCTTTGATTCTGTAGAATCAAAGAGTTAAATTTAAATGCATTTAAAAATAAAAATAATATTTAATATTATTTGTAGAATCTGTATTCTACAAATAATATTAATAGTATGTAGATCTAAATAAAAATGAATAATTAAAAAAAAAGATAGAAGGAAAAGTGTCATAGGGCATCAAAAAATTCATCCGCATCGCTGTCGACAGGGAAAGTGCCCAAAAGGCTGGCAGTATTGCCATGTTGTATGGCGATGCTGATTCTTTGGCCAAAAAATAGGCCAGGTTACGTGAAGATGTAAGTTAAATATTAATGAATTACGAATAAACCTTCCGGAATAAATTCTCTAAATGATCGTGGAAACCGCATTAAAATCCGTTGCGTAGTTCGAAGAACAATGCGGTCACACAAACAGACCCGAAAAGCGACTTCATTTTATAATATGAATAGATTTATACAAAAGTTCTTATTTCGAGTTCATATTTTGGTAGATTTATACAGCTTATCTATGGTGGCAAGCGCAGGAGGAGATGGCGGAACGAACAAGAATATTTTCTAAAAGATTGGGCATTGATACTGCAGTAGATAGGGATAAGTTAGAAGGAGGGAAGGGAGGCGTTTGCCCTGCAGTGGGCAAACATAATAATAACAAACGGCTCTTTAATAACAAGCGACCATCCACACGGTGCAGTACATACTGTGTGTGTGAATGTAGACAGGATTTTAATTCAGATTTGTTACAGTTGTAATGGCAATCATATCATTTGGTTTAAATAGGCTTTTATTTTAATTATTTTATTTATCTTTTATATAGGTTGATTGTTCTATATTTTGTGAATATGAGAACGTTGTAGGCCTAACTTGTAGACTGTAGATTTGTAGACCTTTTTCTATTTTGTTGACTACCTGCTACTCGCTGACGGGCTTACATTGTCCTACCATAACTATTAACACTGTAATTTGAAAACATTGTAAAAGCCCCTTATTTTTAAAAGAGTAACCGTGGAGTTTCTTGCCGGCTCTTCTCCATAGGAAACTACCAATTGGAACCGTGCACCTAGCTTCTGACGTTTCATAAGTGCCCATGTAGATATACGTGAAATAAAATATTTTGATTTTCGATTTCGAATGTTTCACTGTTCATACATTTAAAAACAAATGCTGTGTAAAACCGTTGTGTAACCCCAACAATATACAGTAAAAAATCATGTATGATATTGAACTGTATACAGTTCAATACTGCGTGAATGTGGGCTAAGGGTTTTAAATGTGATTATTCTTATTAAAGTGAAACGTTTATTATATCGTCTCAAACTTTTTCGTCTGTGTGTTGCATGTCGCGTGACAGTCGGCCGCGGAGTAGGGAAAATGTTTCACTTTTACCGTGGTTTCATAAAACCACACAATCCTTTTTTTTTAATCGTCACGAAGTAGGTACCAATATCAGAATACGTGAGGGGTAATTCCCGATTTTTTAAGAACATATGTCGGATTCTAATCTGTCTCAATTTGTTAAAAATACCTTTAATTGCCCTAAATTATTGACAAGCTTTTTTAAAATGATACTGAAATGCAAAAACTAAACATTTTAGTTCCTAAAGCTCCTAAGCTTCTAAATTAATGTAAATTACTAATTTTGAGTCGGCGCCAAACAAACAATCAACGAACATTAATCAAGCTGCCATTATTTTACTTGGCGCCTTTATTTTAGTTTGGCGCCGACTCACATTAGTAATTTTCATTAATTTAGGAGCTTATTTAGACTAAAAGGTTTAGTGTTTGCTTTTCCGTGTCATAATTTGTCGGTAAAATTTTTGAAGTGAAAACTTCTTTAGGCGCGTTGAGCATTTTGTGGGTGAACAAAAATCATGGAACTCACGTCATCGTCACCGAACGCTTTCTATGAGCTATATGTATACTGTGTATATATGTGTGAACAAAAAACGTGAAACTCGCGTCATCGACACCGCACGCTTCCCATGAGCGTGTTTACAAGTTACTTAGTTTTCACTTCTATCGGCAGTCCCCAAAGACTGCCACGATTATTTTGTTAAAAAGTTATTATAATTAATTTTTAAGTACGGATTTTTTTTATGACGGTTTGGATATTTTATTCCAAAGAAAATATTTGTTTTTCGTCGTTTTAGTTTTGTTGATATTATTATTGTCGTTGTATTGACTTGTGTCGAAAGATTTTGACGTTTTTAATTACGAGAATAATTGGCCTTCTGAAGTCATGTTGAGTTAATGGGTCTCATGATCATCACCCTCCTACCCGTTTTATTTGGATGCTTCTTGCATCTCTTTGAAGCCCACACGGTCGGGAATAAAATATTAGTAAATGTTGTATCTTTTATCTCATATTTTCAGTCCCCATTTTAATATAACGTTTTATTTTTAAACCCTTTGACGTTCAAAATTTTGCCTTAAACCTCTGGAAGTTTTCGTGCCCTGACACCGTTTAGTAAAATATGCCGATATTCCTTTAAAATTAAGCAATTTTAAAGGAATATCGTGGATATTTTGTATGCTTTTGTGCTTAAGAAAACGTGGAGGATGTGAGAGATATTAATATCCTGCATTGTCTTATAATATTGAGGGAAAACTTTGTTTTGATACGAAATGAGCGCTTTTGTAACTTCTAACGTGAAGAAAAATATTACCGTGGAAATCCACTTCCACGTCCATGTAATGTATTAAAGGACGCGCACGTTATAAAGTTACTGTGGACGGAACTTTAAGCGTCTTCATTTTCCATTATGTTTTACTTCCCTGTGTTACCGTGATAACGTGACCAGAAGAATTACGTTATTTTAATTATTGCGAATATGAGGACCATGTGGGTCATTGTGTTTTTTTTCTCAGTTCATTTTAATCATGATCTGGCAGTTTGAGTAATTTATGCGGCCTTACCAAATGTCCTTTCTTTGGTATTGTTCGCCGACTCGTTGAGCTCCTTAAGTCCTGACTTCCTGAGTTGAGCTGCACGATTACTGACAAATGCGTGCACTGACTGGACAGGTCTACTCAATCGGTGTGGTTCTTTCCTCAAAAGACCATTTCAGATACCAATCTACATGGTCTTCACATGATCGGACCAAGATTATGTCTGGACTTTAAAAGAGACTGTGACCTCTGAGTTTGTTTCGGCCTTTTTTCTCAGAGTAGTCAGATAGGAAACGCCGACCTCATCTAGTTTAAATAATATGGTTGACGTGTAAAAGTGTACAAACCTACTTACAGAAATAAAATCATTTATCTTATCTTATCTTAAAATGATTGACAATTCGACACTACAGTTTTTTGCAATGGAATAAACTTTAAAAATAGCTTCAAGATTGCATTATTTGCATAGTCAAGACAGCAGCAATATATAAATAAATTATTAGTATCATAAAATCATGAACTAAATAAGATGTTGTAAAACCATATCTTTTACGCAAACCCTGGAAGTACTTGGGTCAAAATTTGCCATGTGCTAGACGGTAAAAAGTACCTATCCAATGTATTAAATGACACTCTAAAATTACCTTCAAAACCTAAAAAAGTACTTATATAGTTAAATAATTTATTTCAAGAACCTTTTGAGGCTCTATAAGCAACTACAATCTAATTTTATTCGCCAAAAAAGGTCATTTCTTTTATACTGAGTTAAAAGTCTAAATTGTTTCAATATACAGGGCTTAGACAAAAAGTAATAAGACCGAGTGACTGTTTTAACCTATTTGATACTAAAGCCTCGATTGATGCGACTTGCGTCAAGCGACACGAGTCGCTCCGCAGGACGGGTCGCGGTGTTAGTGGAATGCCCTAAACGACTTCTTTCTTTTGTTTTCTCCGCAGTCGCTCTGGCAAGACGCGTGTCGCTTGAGCGTGTTACTCATGACTACTGGGTTAGGGCGTGTCAAAGACTTGCAGAGACGGGATTAAGAGAAGCAATGACACTGGCGGTATAGAATTTTGATAAGTACCGTTTTTGATAAATGATATAAAAGGCGATGCTACAAATTAGTATTTAATCGAATTGGATTGAGATTAGTGGCGTGAAATTGAAGAGGCGTAGTGACGTTAATATAGAAATTATTAATTTATTATATTTTAAATGGTTCATTAGCCGATAGCCGTAGGTTGATGATAGTCATGGGTTTTTTTATGGTTAAAGTAAGTATTTCCTAAGAGTGATGGATGGTTTCCATGAGTAATTTTGAATATTTAAAAGGTTTAAGGATGCGAATCATCATTACCTTCGCTTAGCTGGATAAGTGTGAAGACATTTTTATTATTTTTATTCTCATTTTAATAAGTATTACGAACTTCTTAGCCATATGGCTCTTGAACTCAATTACTTTATGTCTTTTTATTAAAACACGATGTATATCTTCAAATATTAATTCAATTATAAACAATTAAATTTTACACAAACAGAATTAAACATTTAGAACCCTTCACCCTTAATAAATCTAAAATAATTACGCTAGACGTTTCAATTTCGTATTATTAGTAGCACTTGTATTCTAAGCAAGATGAAAATTATACAACATCGCAATTTCGAGAAATTGCACGTCAGTTTACGAGCTCACGCCAGTGACTATCTCGGTTCGCTAATGACGTCTGTACGCACCCTAGCGTTTGAAGATAAGGTCCATTTATTTTAAGAAAAACGCGTTGGAGATTTAAAAGCTCTGGATTATACGTTAACACGGAAAAAATTGGTATTTTACATTTTCATTATTAATGTCAGTAATATTTTAGCAATTTTCTTTCTTTCTTTTATTTTGTTGTTTTGCTCGTTACTTTGATTTGTACCTAACTCGTGGCTAAATAATAACAGCCGCACGGAACGATTGATCTGGTTAAGCTACGCTTGCCACGTTCGGTGCGTAGATGGGTGACCTTTACATACCGAGACCGCTCCGTGCCTCGGAAAGCACGTTAAGCCTTTGGTCCCGGCTGTCATTCGTGGATCTTTGACAGTCGTTACGGGTCATCAGAAGCCCGAGAGTCTGACAACCAGTCTTACCAAGAGGCATCGTATTACTCCAATAACTGGGTTGTGGATGGGCAGTAGCTCCATGTAAAATACTGTTGTAGCGGTATCTACACCGCCACATGCGAGCTACAAGTCATACTGACTTCACGCAAATCCTGCATCGCGCAAGCAGAGTTTACAGCGCGACTAGCATATATACAACGTCTCGACATCAACCGTCGGGCAGTTGCCCACCAGACACGACACCCGTCTGGTCGGAGGATCCTCCCTTTTCCATAGAGTATGAGTGAAATTTACACCCTGTTTTTCATACCTCTATACTGTTATCCAGCTGCATCCGGTTAGACTGGAAGCCGTCCCCAACATATTTGGCAAAAGGCAAGGCAGATGCTTGGTGTTACCACAATTGTAAATGATACATGATTTTATTTCTGTAAGTAGGTTTATACAAATACTTTTACACGTCAATCATATTTTTTTTTAAACTAGAAGAGGTCGGCGTTTCCTATCTGGCTACTCTGAGAAGAAAGGCCGAAACAAACTTAGAGGTCACAGTCTCTTTTAAAGTCCAGACATAATCTTAGTCAGATCATGTGAAGACCATTTAGATTTGTGTCTGAAATGGTCTTGTGTAGAATTATAATATTTTATTGCGAATATTAAAGAGTCTTCATTGTTTATGCATAATCGATCGTAGAAATGGCCATATCGTGTTCTGTCTGGCCATTTCACGATACGCCGCCATTTCATGATTTGGCCGGTTATATCACAATGCGCCCAATCGAAAGCCGGATGGGTCGACGAAAGCAACCTATTTATTGATATTTCTAGCTAACTACTGGACACATCACAAAGTAGTTGCATTTCACGCTAATGGTACCCCGATCAAATGGGTTACGTTTGGTTAGAACTGTCAGCAGCCGCGCGCGAGCCGAGCGAGCGAAGCGAGCGGTGCTGCGGCAGGAGCCGGCGAGCGCTATATCCAAGATGGTCCCAGTTACTTGGCTATTTAGTATTTTTAGAGACTCTAAAATAGGAATTATTCGAGTAGGAATAGGTCGAATAGGAATTGTTTCCTGAATGCGCGGCAGCAAAGACAGGGTTATGTTTTTTTCGCGTATCTGGGTCGATAAGCATCACTGGGCAAATCATCGAACGCTAAGCATTGAACGATATCTTCTAGTATTATGATAACTACTGCTTCCGCTTGTTGTCTCTAATTATTGTCATGGTGGCCCAGTGGTTAAGGCCTGTCCTCTCATGCAAAAGGTCGTGGGTTCAAATTCGGGTAAGTACAATATGACTTTTTCAATTCAAATGTATTTTCTGAGTTTATTTAGGAAATTACTGACATCGGTGAAGGAAACCTGGCCTTACAGTTAATATGTCTGAAATCGCCATCCCGTATTGAGCAAGCATGGTGATCAATGCTCGTGCCTTCTCTGTCTGAGAAGAGGACTTTGCCATGCAGTGGGATAATAATACGAGTAGCCTAGTATTATTGTAATTTCTTCCGCAGAAGAGCTCTTTCACAAGTACAGTCAGAAAAAATAATTTTGACACCCTACGTCAAGTGGCCGTTTCATGCAACCGTCAAAGAATGACAGTAATGATTTGAATATACAGACAATTTAAGTTGGTAGTCAATTTCATTAACAATACATTTTCCTGTAGTTCGACTGCCAAACATTTTGTGATTGTCTATTCTCGACAAAAGTTTATCCTTTTGAAATCCCTAGTTGTTCAGGCGTATAATTAAAACGGTGCGAAGTTCTCATGTTCTATAGGGAATAAATGTAATATCCAAATAGTAATACGGTCGGACTGCTCTTGATTTGCATAATTTAAAACAAAAATATTAGGTATCTATTACTGTCGAAGTTGCCAAGTGAAAAGCAAATTTTACCTTAATCTGCACCCTAATCGCGTCACACACATTTTATTTTTATATTTTTTATTTGTTACACCAACAGCAGTACATACAAAAAAATAAAACACAACAATAACATAATAAAAGTACTAGTAGTATGCCTATTATAGGTATACACAGCATTCACCACAAAACAACATCGTAATTAACAAAAAAAATACTTATAAAAACATAAATAGCAATTAGAAAACAAAATTAGAAATTAAAATTAAAAATAAGTGACATACACTATCAGTCACAATTTGAATCATTTTGAAGGATATTGCTAATCCATTGCTTCATATGTTCGAAAAATTTGTCTGTTCAACAACGTAAATAACGCAATGTATGTTGTTGAACTGTCAAAATGAAAGCCAATTCTATTATTACTACGCAATTACCCCGCTGTTTAAAAACCATTTTTTTCTTCCGTTTGTTGTTTGTGTTTGTTCTGCGTTTTAAAAAAAGACTTAGTTCGAATCAAAAGACCACCAGGTTTAACCGGGTTGTTGATTGATTGATTGACAAAACAAGAGGTGTTAAATTGTGCACGAAGTTCCATTTGTTTTTTTTTAAATCTTACATCTAAGACAGATGGTGGCCTTTGCCCTGCAGTGGAATATCACAGGTCTTTAATAATAATAATCCCACCGCGCAATCTCTACTTTGACGTCGTGGTGGGGTTTGCGTGCTCCGAACACTAGGTTTGTGCCGGTAGAGTTTACTTTTCCGGAACAGGTCTAGGGTGGGGAGCCAGACCAAGAAAGATACAGAAACCAGCAGGATAGCATGTGACGAGCTGTTGGGCAATAGTGACCCCAGGGATCCTATCACCCAGGAGTAGTCTTGTTTCTCACCCCAAGCTTGCCTTTACTGGCTGGCTGGAGTGAGCACTGACGAGGAAATGAGCTCCCACCTCTTTCTTACCATTATTGGCGTTATTGGTTGGGAGTGGAGATTCGCAAGAACAAATGTGCTCGGAGGAAAGAAGTATTCCAGTAAGTGCTGGTGGGGATCTTGACCATCTTCCGGGCTGTGGGATTATTCTGCTTTTTCTACTTTTCAAGCATCGCAGGGCATGTTTTCCCTTGTCGCTACGTCACTATGTGCTAACAACAGTTTTCGGGGGCCCATTATTAAGTGTGCAAGTCACCTCCTGCCATTTTACCCGTGTATATTATAGAACATTGATCAGGCAGGGCACATAGTTCTTCCAAACTTGAAGGTAACCAATTCACTATAGATATACTATATTCACTAGAGCAGTGGTGGCCCAGTGGTATCGGCCCTGACTTATGAGTTATAGGTTGTGGGTTCGAACCCAGGCAGGCGCTTTACTTTGTGTAAATATTTTCATCACCACTGCTCTCAAAACGGTGAAGGGAAACATCGTGAGGAAACCGGCATGTCCTAGAACCAAAAATTCGAAGACATGTGACATCTACCAACCCGCACTGGGCCCGCGTGGTAGATTACAGCCCATTCCCTCTCAAAGAGAGGAGGCCTGTGTCCCAGCAGTGGGAACACTATAGGCTGATTATGATGATGATGATGAATTCACTATAGCCACTCAAATCCATAGCCCAATATGTTTTGTTTCAATGTTCTGCAATAGTCCTGCACCAACCGGGGGTTGTTTTTGGGTGCACTTGGAAATAGAAAAATATATAAATAGAGGAATAGTCGACGATTGGTGCCTCATTTCATGCCGAACGCCTTCCGCAGGACTGGAATCGATGGTCAAGGGGGTAATTGCGTAACACACTAACAGTAGGAATAGCTTTTATTTTGACAGTTCAACAACATTCATTGCGTTATTTACATTGTTGAGCAGATTGCAGAGTAGAACTTTTCGAACATATGAAGCAATGGATTAGCAATAGGCTTCAAAATGATTCAGATTGTGATAGATAGTGTGTTACGTAATTACTCGTAGGGTGCTGGTCTCGAATACAGCTGACACGCATCCCGGATGTTTATACTACAGTAATATCCCTATACATAGACATACGATTGAAAACACACAAACGCACATGCGTTTGTGTGTAGTATTAGTTTTCAATCGCATGTTAATAGAGAACGTCATTATAGAGAAAGTGTCGTGACGTTCAACCTATGCGTCTTTTAATATTCATGTTAATACCATCCTTTTGGGGTATATTATAAAATATCTATGTAGATTTCTGTATATAAAGACCGTGACTTAGTGCAGCCACTGCACGCTTGAAATAGCGGGATTAAGACAACAACTTGCAAGCTTAGAATACCAGGCCGTAAATTGGTGCTAAAGGACTGACGCTGTGGGTAGCCATATCCTTTCGCATAGTTTTGTTGCTAAGGAAAATCATTTGTATTTTATTCTGAGAGATGTTTCGCAAGCGACTATGATAAACAATTTTTACATGCTATATTTTTATATATTTACTAAACCCTATTGTAAACCTCTTAAACCAATAAGGACAAACACATTTAAAACTAGTATACAATAAAATAATGGATGGTCACCCATCTACGAGCCGACCGCGGTATGCTTAGCTTAACTTTCGATCGACACGTGTGGCTTTTATCATTTAGCCTTGAGCTAGTAAACAATACAACTAATACAGTGAGTGGTCTTATGGCACAAGGCGATCTCTTAATTAGGTTCTTGTCTTCCACTTTTAACAAGTGCAAATATTTTTGGTCTTGCTCTGCGCAGCAACATTGCCAGACTCTTAAAAACTTTTTTTACAAAAAACAACAGACTTCCAAAAATAAACACTAAAAGACGTGAAAAATAACTTTAGTTTTGGAAGTCCGTGGCCAAAAACGAAAATACAAAACAAAGACACCGACTTCCGAAATTAAAGTTATTTTTCACGTCTTTTAGTTTTTTTATTTTTCACTTTTTAGTTGTTGTACCCACTCCACACAAATTCGTATACCACTACTTGCTATGTAAATAACAGTGACAGGAAATTATTAACACATCATCAATATAAACTAAGTAAAATATGCAGTATTAAGGATAACTCAAAAACTACTAGTCAAACCTTGATCGAATTTAAATGGGACCACATGTGAAGCACCAGCTATCAAATACTAAAAGATTCATCCAAATCACTTCACCCAGAAAAAAGTTCTGAGCTAACACACATTAAAAAAAAACATAGAGACGAATTGAGAACAGGAGGTTCTCAATTCGTCAGTATGTTTTTTTTTTTTGTAGTCGGTTTTAAACACTAGCATTCAAATCGATGTCAGTACAACAAAAAATAAAGGCTTCCTACCTTAATGACTCATCCAACAAGACAAAGGGGCGACTTTCCTCGACATCGGACACGGAAAATATTTCATTTGTATGCAATTTCGAATGTTAGACTTTTTCTTGCGATCCCTCCTCCGATATTGCTGCAAATAAATTGAAATATGTACAGCGTATTTTAAAATGGTATTTTTCTCGACATTGACACATGATAAATGACGTTTCTAGAAATCCAATATGGCGGCTGCCTTGTAAGCGGTTCCACTAGAATTTTCTGTACGGTAGTTATTGAATTTTCTGTTTTTTTTAAACATTGCCAAAGAGGTTTCATGTTTTCTGGTCTTGGGGCTGAGATGACGACCTACAAGGATAACAAAATGTTTATTATTATTATTTTTTTCCGTTTCTAATGCCCGTATATACAACACAGTCACGAAACTTTTTCCGCTGAAGTGTCAATTAATCATTTTGTTTTATTTTACATGTATACAAGTTACTTCTGGTTTTATAAGTCGCGCAAAGAAAACTATTTTATTTTATGTAGTGGACAAAATTAAGATGACGTTAACATGACAGCTCTTTGTCATTTAGTCGCGGGCCACACTGAAGAGACGTGAGACGAGGACGGGACGCAGACGCGGCGTCCCTTTCACGTATCTTTATTATTCTTCATATAAAATGTATTAACGCAATCTGGCACAAAACATACGGAAAAGACACGTCGCGTTTTTCATCTGCATACAATTTTTCGCGTCTGCGTCCCGTCTTCGTCACACGTCTCCTCTATGTGGCCCGGGACTTAGCTATCACTGGCGCCTTTTTTTGGAGTTGTTAATACCATTATATATTAATATTGTCTACAATCACGATTTTAGTTAAGTACAACATTGTTTCATAGACGAAAAACGTAATAAAATTTTCAATCATGTTTTTCACGTACCTAATTAATTCAATTAGGTACCTATTCAAGTTTTAAATTAAAAATTTATTTAAAGTGTTTCTTTTTAGTTTGTATAGATGACTCAACAATACAATTTTTCAAAGGTAAATTAAGGGCTTTCAATAAAGTTACGAGCTTTTACTTTTACAAAACTGTCTAATTTTATAGAGATTTTAGCAAACAAATTAAATATTGCTGTTTGATTGTGTTTTTTTAAATGTCTTGAAGTGAAACTGTGTGTGTAATCTTTGTCTTTAAAAAAGCTTAAAGTACAAGTAACACTCCCTAGTGTCAGTAAATATTTAAAACCACTAGAAATGTTTTATTAAAAAAAAAAAAAACCTCCCTGGAATTGGATAAAACGATATTAAAATAGGCTGACATCTCCAAATATCACGGTAGGTAATTTCAACAATTTACGCCGCAAAATTGGAATTTAAGGCCCACTTGCACCGCCAATCTCTAAACACGTTTAGCGCTAAACGAGTTTAAAACATAATTCTGTTTCTGTCAAATGCTTGAATATGACAGAAACAGAATTATATTTAAAACTCATTCATGCATACATTAACTCACGCCTTCTTCCCATGGGGGTAGGCAGAAACTACGGAACGCCACCTGCTACGATCCTTACATACTCCTTTTGCCTCGTTACATCTGGTCATACATGCACGCCGGTTGCGAGTACTACGCACCTGACCTTTCTGAAGAACAACACTAATAAGGTCACTATATGTCTTCCTAGGGCGTCCCCTCCCGGCGTTACCACTCACATCTGCCTTGTAAATACCTTTTGTTAGTCGCCCTTCATTCATCCTCTCAACATGACCAAACCATCTTAGCATACTCTTTTCAATTTTTGTCACTACATCTTCTTTTAAACCGCACCGTTGTCTTATCACATAATTCTTCACCCTATCATTCATAGTCACACTACACATGCTTCGCAAGGAACGCATTTCCACAGAATTTATTCTACTTTCATGCTTCTTTTGCCACACCCAACACTCACTTCCATACATGTTTAGCGCTAAACGTGTTTAGTGACTGGCGGTGCAAGTAGGTCTAAAGCTATAAAACGACGATGGTAGTGAGATATAATTTTGTAAAAGAAATGGACTCTAAAATTGATAACGCTGGTCCTTGAAGTCGTATATTAAAATTACTTTATTTTCAGCCTGAGTCTATAATTTTATATTATGTTCCACAGTTACCTCTTTTCATAAATATAAAGGAGTACTATACATAGTTAACCATGTGCTCACTATGACTATCAGTTGGTGATTTGAGACCACTATGTTCAGATATCTTTACAAAGTTTTCCTTGATTTGTAAGTCTCTCTTCAGCTTCTTGTTCGAAGCCATAGTTTGGATTCACAACCAGGTTTTATATAAGCACGACTTTGTATAAGCATTTAAGCATAATCAGCCTATAATGTTCCTACTGCTGGGATACCGCCTTTGTGTGAGATTAGGTAGTAATCCACCACGCGAGCCCAGTGCAGGTTTTGGGCTCAACATAGTAATTTTACTAAGAATTTAATAGAAAACACTATCTTTTCTAATATAGGCATACTAATATAGGTATCTAAAAATAAAATAACCTTTTCTCAAAGTAAATAGATAGCATTTTAGTAGATTTATCTATAACCATGATTGATAACAAGTTAGTTGTAGACATTTGGGTTTGAAAGGAGTTTTTTTCAGCCTTTTTTATGAAGAAATATTTTTTTGGGCCTTCGATTCGGATCTCGGTATTATTGTGAGATGAAAGGACCATTTGTATCTATTACGCCATTGAAATGAAAAATCCGGTTAGTGTATTGGACTACGGTTACCGAAAGGTTCTGTAGCCGTCATTATTTTTTGGAGAAAATAAAAAAATAAGAAATTACATTCTGTTGTGAAGCAGCAGCTGCCTAAGTTTAGAGTGGAGAAAGACAATGGTGCCGATTCTCTTGTACACCGAACTAAACTATCACTTAAATTCCTTGCGTTTGGCTATGAGAATCTTAAAGCTATTTATTCTGCAAAAAAATATCTCAACAAAAGCCCATACAACTTTGCCCAAACATGTACCTCGAGGTACACGTGCATCAAATCGTAGATAATAAATGGGGGAAATCGAAAATAAGTGTATTTTTATCCTTACATAATTTAAAACTACATAATCAATTATTTTATAAGCATGTACAATTGCGTTACATTTGGGTGACACTCGGGTTGACATTATTTCGTAAATGTCATTTACATGTCATTCCGTTCTTTCGTGAAACAAAACTGTCAACTTGACAGTTTTTTTTAAAGTATGGTAGTTGTGCTTGTGCCGATGATAGAATGCCAAAATGTCGTACTTTTTAATATGATAAAAGTTATTTTATTCTCGTGCTCGGATAACCAAAAGAAAATTATATAAATGCAATATTATTCAGTGTAATCTAGTGTATTTTATGCCACTAAGTGTACCTCGGTACTTCGTTTGGGCAGATTTTGATGACGTCCTTTAAAATTAATTTTGGCGCAACTAAAATTTTATTTGACAATCGCGACTCCACGTGGTATTTGTTTGTCCTACTCCATGAATTTTTTTTTGAGCCGGAGGCACGTGGTGGCTGGTTCGACGTATTTTAAATGGAATTTTTCACTTTTTGTATGGAAAATATGAAAAATTATTACCTACATGTAGATTTTTAGGTGTTTAAAGGTACGATATAATACGAACTCGTTTATTTAAAATAGCTTCTAGACTTTTTTTGCTTAAAATGTATACACAGGTACGTGTTGGGGCGTAATTATGATACCAACCAAACTTCGAAGGAGGCAAATTCTCATAATTTTTAAATAAGATTATTTGCAACGAAAATGCAACTGACTGTCTTTTTCTTGTATCGATTGCAAATAGTTCAAATATTTTTGGCCCAAAATTCAACTGCGCAAACTCTTCTCTCTGACGTAGTCATAAGATCATCAAGTTTACAGGTGACAGGGCAGGCGGCGTAGGATGGAAGTTGGGCCATTGTCTGTCTTGAGGTGCCGCATACGCACTTGAGATCTGAGCCGTCCGTGAACATACATCTGTGGAGATTGTCTTTACTCCGGCAGACTTGTGTTCGAAGTCTATTTAGAAATTTCGAGGTAGGCCATGGTAGCGTATTCGTATAGCTAGCACGACAGTATTTCAAATCTTGATGTGCCGAAACTTCGCCACTTCCACGGCATCGTCGGTAACAGCTTATAGGTCAATTTGACTGCATGTTTGACATCACTGACTGTGATAACTTTGTAATTATTCAGTTTACTAATAATCAAAATTAATAAATTACATCGTCTTTTGTGTCATTCAATGATTTATGGCAGTTATACATCTTAGAATTTTATGATACCTTAGTCGCATCAATTAGCTAGTGTTCTATAAATCGTATGTCATGCAAATGATTTTCATCTCCTTTTCTTTAATTAAGGAATACAATAAAATGACGGATGTTTAACAAACTCAAATCACGGATGTTACCCGGAAAGCTGCCAATCATAAGTAGGATGGGGCCGGACATGTCTTGTCGCCATACGTAGGTCGTAGTTTTGAACCAAGGAAAGCACTTTTTGTAATTTATTTGATCACCGCTGCTCTCAAAACGGTGAAGAAAAACATCGTGAAGAAACCGGCATGTCCGAAAACCAATAAAATAATCAAGACATAATGTGACATCTACCTACCCGCACTGGTTCCGCGTCGTAGATGACAGCCCACTCCCTTTCGAAGAGAGAAGGCCTGTGTCCCAGCAGTGGGAACATTATAGGCTGACATTATTATAAAAAAGACATATACAAGCGCAAAAAGACCAACATTTTAGTCCTAAATAAAAGTTATTACGAAAACTACTCCCAACAAAGTCTTTATATGAAAACACGAGTGTGTTCATATTATACTGTTGTTTCGCTAAAACTTCTACAAAGTTACAAAGTGACTTACAGTGGCCCTCCGTAAAGACATTCGTTAAGGTATGGAGTTGAAGGCAATGAAACGAGCGGGTCTGTCGGATTCAGAAAAGTTATCTCTTTTTAACCTGGCAGACCTGCTCGTTTCAGATAAAGCATATTCTTTATTGTCTATCAGACTATGTATAATATTTATTAATTCGTAATATTGTGATAAAGTGGTTGGGTAATCTAGCGTAGTACTTTATAATCCGGCTCGAAGGACTAATTCTGATTGGAGTCAAATCTCATCACTTCTAATGAAACCAAGTCGTGTTGTAATTTTTTAAGGTTCAGTTTTGATACTGACGTTGATTACTATGTGCTGGTTTAATCCATGAAGTGTCGGTTGCTCTCCGAGTTGTAAGTAAGCGGTGTGTTATGGTAAATAAGCCATATAAAAAAATCAAGCTAGGAAATGTTAAATTGTAGTTTGGTCGTGATTTGTTTTTTTCACAACAAATATTCTGAATAATAAATAATCGTTTCATTGTTGTGAAAAGCCACGTTCAAAAATGTCAGTGCTATTTACAGATCGTATACAAAAATTCACAAAGCGTTTAGACCAACCTGATTGTAGAATGAGATTATGGATACCCAATTAGGAGTAAACGTAGGTAAGTGTATTTAATACTTGGCTGCGGTCCAGTCGCTAATTGTGTGGCTTGTGACCTAAAACTTATTGTGTCATTAGGTTATCCGTAGGTCTATAGGTATATTGTATAGCGTAGTTAGTAGTAGGGTAGTATTTCTGTTAACTAGAAGTTGCAAAAAGGACAGAAAACGTGAGAAACATTAATGAGGACGAATTTTAACCGACTTCAAAAAAAGGAGGAGGTTATCAATTCGACTGTATGTTTCCTTTTTTCATGTGTGTTAGCTCAGAACATTTTTCTAGGTGAACCGATTTGGATGATTCTTTTTTATTTGAAAGCTGGTGCTTCACATGTAGCCCCATATAAATTTGATCACGTTCTGACGAGCAATTTTTGAGTTATCCTAAATAATGCGTATTTTTTCGACTTAGTTTATATTGATGATGTTTTAATAATTTCCTGTCACTGTTATTTACATATCAAGTAGCGGGATGGATACCACAACTAAAAAGTGAAAAAAAAGTTGTGCAAAAAAAAGCCGATTTCCAAGAAAAAAACAAAAAATCGTGAAAAATAAATTTAATTTCGGAAGTCGGTGCCTTTGGTTTTGTATTTTCGTTTTTGACCAGCGACTTCTTTTTTTTCAATGAAGGTTAGCTGAACGCTTATTTAGTTTCCTCCAATATGAGCTTTCCTCGTATAACTCTACAGTCAATCGCGCAAATCGACCTATGTGCAATGATAAGCAGCGCTCATTGCGATCGATCTATGAATGAGTATTCTTTACAATCTAGACCCATTCAAGTATGTCAAACCGCTTGTCCTAGTTATCATACATATCTGTGACAGTCGTTACGGGTACAATGCTACAAGGTTATTTTGATGCATGGCAAAACCGCCATATTGTTTTGTCTATAAATTTCTGTGACAATTTCACAAATGTCAATGTCATTGAGGCATCAGAAGATCCTTGTACAGCTATAACTTGAAGCCTAAAAGTACTACATTAGCTATTCGCTAACTCCTGTCAATAAAGGATAATGGAAAGAGCCTCCATTAGTGATAGAGCTACACAGTCCTTCCATAATGGTCCTTCTCCAATTATTTTCCTCTTTCATTGCGCACGCGGTTCGGTTGTGGAATTCACTTTCGCCTAACATTAGGAACTGTCAAACTGTTGTATTATTTAAAAGCAGAGTGAAAGAATAATATCTTTCCTCTTTGTCATAATTGCATATTGTATTTATTATTTAAGTTACGTGATATTTTTATATGTATATTAGTGATATTTATTTTAGAAATATGTATGTATGTAAGTATAATCTCCTATTGTATATTTAAATATATTAAATGAGAAATTGTTTTTGTTTTTATGTATAATTTGTTTTCTACTCTTGTACACGTTGCCTACATCTCTTTTAATAATAGGTCTTTACCTATGAAATTGCCGTTTTGTATGAAAAAATTTAAACGAATTTTTTTCATGAATTTTTTATTTGTATTAATCGAAGTAATCACCCATGCAATCAATGCATCTTTGCCATCGCAGTGGCAGTTTATTGATGCCCTTCTTAAAGAAATCAGCTGGACGGGAGGCAACAAATTCTTCAAAGGCATTTTGTACTGCCTCTCGGGTATTAAATTTTTTTCCCGCCAAGAAGTTATCCAAATTCTGGAAAAAGTAGTAGTCTGTAGGCGCAAGGTCTGGTGAGTAGGGCGGATGACGGAGAGCTTCCAACCCCAGTTCTTGCAACTTGGAGACCGTCTGCTGTGCAGTATGAGGTCGCGCGTTGTCGTGCAGGAGCAGCGGAGACGAGCGATTGACCAATGCTGGTTGGAGATGCGCCAGCTTCTCCATCATTGTGTTCAGTTCTTCACAGTACACATCTGCAGTAATGCTCACCCCGTTTGGTAAGAAGCTGTGATGAATCACACCGGCGCTAGACCACCAAACAGTGACCATCACTTTTCTAGGGGTAAGTTTTCGTTTAGGGCATTGTTTAGGTGCTGAACCAGGATCCAACCAACTTGCTGAGCGCTTACGGTTATCAAACAGAATCCATTTTTCATCGCAGGTAACAATGCGGTTCAAAATTCCTTCATTTGTGTGTCTGTTGAGCAGTGCAAGGCACGTCTCGACGCGTACTTCGCGCTGGCGATCATTGAGTTCGTGGGGCACCCATTTGTCAAGCTTTTTTACCTTGCCAATTTGACGCAAATGGACCAATATTGTTTTGACGCTAACGTCGAAAGCTGCTGCTAATTCAGCCGTAGATTGTGTATCATCAGCTTCCACAATCGCCTTTAATTCGTCATTGTCGACCAAAGTCTTCGGACGACCGCGAGGTTCATTTTTCAGGTCGAAATTTCCAGAACGGAAGCGAGCAAACCAATAACAGGTGGTGCGTTGGTTTGTAGTGTTAGCTCCGTAAACGTCGTTGATGTTGCGTGCCGCTTGTGCCGCGTTGCTGCCACGACGGTACTCATATTCCATAATTACTCGAATTTTTAACGTATCCATGATGACGAAAAAGATTGAAATGCGATGAAAATGTAACACTAATCAATAAAGAAATGACTACTTTTAGAAAAAAAAATTCATGTTTTTAAAATAAAATTAATTTGAAATTAGAATTCTTAGCCAAACAAAAATTATTTTGATTTGAAATGGCCAGTACTGCAGAACGGCAATTTCATAGGTAAAGACCTAATATACTCTCCTATCGCAGGTATGCTGGAAGAGATTTCTTTAGAAATAAGCATCATCTTTGTACGTATTTTCTGCTTCTTTCTTCCTGTCTGTACATAAATGGTTAAATAAATAAATAATAAATTATATTACCTCTGATTTTGTGTCACTGTCATAATCACAGTGACCTTTATTCTCGTAACAATAAGGTAGCTATTGGGTTGCTACTGTTAGAGGTATAATAACTGTGAATGGACTGTATGCTTTTGCCTGACGCACCCTGTAAAAAAGAAAGAAAAGGATAAGCCAGTCAGCGCGGCGCTGACTGGCTTATCTTTTTCCCCCGACATGAACTAAAAGGTATTCAAGATAAGTTGATGTTGACATGAGAGTACTTATGTACAAGAAAAACACGAGATTAGTATAATATATTGTAGATGTAACTTTCTGTGTATAAAATCGACTGTCCACTGCTACGCAAGATGTGCCCGTAGAGGTTTGCCACCATTTTGTTTCATACATAGCATTGCCGTGGATCGTAGGTGGTCTATTCCGTCTACATGTTGATACAAAGCAAAATTGAGTGCACAGCGATGTGGAGCGGCGTCTTAATACTTTGAAAAACTTTGCCTGTGTGTGTCCAGGTTTACAATAGAATACCAAATGATTTAAAAACATTAAATACAAGATTGTTCAAAATTAAATTGTACAAATGGCTATCAGCTAATAGTTTTTACAGTCTTAAGGAGTTCCTGGAACATAAAATCCCATGATGATTGATTTAACGTTATGCATGTACAATTTGCACGCTTATATCTACAAAACAAAACATGTTTGTTCACATTATTAACATTACCATCTTTTATACCACGTTTTTAGCAAATAAATGATATTATTATTACTAAAATGAACCACCAAATCTAAGCGCTCATTACAGTCAGTAAATGTACGAAAGTTAAGTAGGAAGATTTTGCAATGCTTTGCGGACCACCCAAATCTACGTCAGCCATTAAACTCCTATCAATTCTCGCGAATTTCAAGTCCTCACGCACAACGCACATGTGCGGAGATTTGCAAATAACTCATTTCGCAGCGCCGTCTATGAATAATATCAGAATCTTGTGTATAAATTAAACCTGTATTTGAGCCCCTTTTAAATTAGAATACCTTAGCGTGTCTAATCTTCTTGAATTTCTCTTGGGAGATAAGTGTTACGCAGTATGGAGGTTGTGTGTGAAAAGTTTAGTGTGGTTTTAGTTGTGACTCTAATTAGTGGGACTGATTTAGATTAAAATTATTTTATTTGTCTAATCTAGAACTCTAGAGTAATGTCTTAAAAATATTTGAGGTTTTGAGTTTTCGTGCCCTGCTGTGTCAGACAATTGTAGCAATTATGTTTGACTAACTGTTGCCCGCGGCTTCGCCCGCAAGCAGGTCGGAAATGATCCCAAAGAAACGTACTATTAAGATAAAAATCATCTGTGCCCTAACCCAATGATAAATGATTTTATTTCTGTAAATAGGTTTGTACAAACTCTTTTACACGTTAATCATATTTTAAAAACTAGATGAGGTCGGCGTTTCTTATCTGACTACTTTGAGAAAAAAGGCTAAAAACAAACTCAGAGGTCACAGTCTCTTTTAAAGTCCAGACATAATATTGGTCAGATAATGTGAAGACCATGTAGATTTGTGTCTGGAATAGTCTTTTGAGGAAAACCCACACAGATTGAGTGGACTTGTCCATTCAGTGCACACATTTGTCAGTAATCGTGCAGCTCAACTCAGAACTTAAGGAGCTCAACATTTCGACGAACAATACCAAAGAAAGGACATTTGGGTAGGCCACAAGCCCAGTTCCTGGTCTACCTGTGTACCTGTTTCATCGAAATCCGTTCAGCCGTTACGGCTTGAAAAGAACAGACTGATGGACACACAGAGTTATTATTGTTATAATAAGAAAAACACCAGATTAGTACGGAAGTAAGGAGTAGCTAACGACATCCATTGAAGAGGTTAATGATGTTTCTCGAAGATTAAAAATTTAAATGATTTCAAGTACATAGTAAGCACCCTGGTACATAAGAAACGACGACCTTCACCGTGACCTTAAAATGGAATTCGTCACCACAATCATCAAAAAATTTGCTGAAGCCCACGAACACAGACTACACCGACATGTGAATGTTGAGGCTATCCAGCTGCTAGACAACACAGACTTAGTGCGTAGGCTAAAAAGAACTAAACCATTTGAATTAATGTAGTGTAAGTAAGTACTAACAAAGTGAGTGAATAATAGTAACATTGTTGTGCTATACACATAACACATGAACATAGTGTTTTAATATAATATATCAGACTCTAAGAAAGTGCTACGGACTTGTGTAAAAGTGCAAATAGACACTATTCTTAGTATTAACATTATTTATAACGTAGCATATTAAGTTAGAGTTAAATTACTTATTAGTCTTTTTAGGCTAGATTGTAATTAATTTATTAAGAATTCTGTTCTTAATAACAAAGGGAAAAAAAAAAAAAAAAAAAGTACATAGTAAGCTGTCCTAAATAATGCAAAACAAGTTAGTAAGTATTGAAACTATGCAGGAACGTACACAAAGGAAATAATCGTCGGTAAGTATTGACGCCTTCTCGCAGGCGTAACCAAAAGAAAATGAAACCTTATAAAATATCCTAGCCCCCAAAATATCCAATATTCTCGTAAAAGGCATTATATCTCAAATATAGCAAACAAAGGAGGCGTATGATTTCCAAAGGCGAACAGTTGCCCAGTCTCATGAAAGTAGTCAAGTACTAAGGAAACACGATATCGTAATAATTATGGACCCAACACCGACTCTCTTTTGTTATAGGCTTCAACATATTAGGTGTAGTATAAAAGGAATATTATGTAATGTATGAACAAGGTCTAAGTTAAGGTGGACCGATGACGTGGTGAAGGACGCGGATGTCTGCTGGATTCGAGAAGCGTAGGACTGGTTATTGAGATGATGATTGAGGAGGCCTATGTCCAGCAGTTGACGTCATTCAGCTAAATGATGATGGTGACGACTAAAAAGATTGTCTTGTTCGAGTGTGAAATCATTATCATACAAGCAAGGCAGGCTATAATAAGAACAATTTATTTCAAACCGTGAATCATAATTCTTTATTAGTAAAATTGATTCAAAACTAGGTTAGTTATTTTAATTTAAAATAAGTATAATATAATTTAATAACATAACACATATCATAACATAACGCCTGTTTTCCCCGAAGGGTTAGGCAGAGGTGCACAGATAGTACACATACATTTTGACAGCGAAATGCGCAGCATTTTTTGATATGATTTAAATAACATTAAAGCACAAAAATATATAAATTTTCTGATTTGCTCAGCATATGATAAGAATTAGAGCCACTTTTAAAAATAGGCCTATTGTCAAACAACTGTTTTTGGATTTACGATCTTCTCAAAGTTCAAAGGACCAACATCTTTAAATAACACTGACCGTACGAATTCTTCAGGTACACATAAAAGCAATGTGTTAAAGGCTCCCAATTCTGGTGACGCGAGCATCCTTGTGACGTGAGAATGTTCGCCTTAAATTCTGTAATATCCTTTACATTTTCCTTGAGATTAAAACAATACCGGTGATCCCGCATACTGAGAAAATTCCCCTTACTTATATTATATCAAAGTAACCCCAAAGTACTTATAGGATTTGCGAATATTTTGCATGCATTAATATTTTACAACCCCACAGTTTAATACATAAATAAAGTGTTTAGTAACCCATTATTTTACGAGAGTGTAATCAATGCTCTGCTAGAGAAACATTCAAAAATTTAAGTTTACATAATTTAAATAAAAAAACACCTTTTAGTCTAACTTAGCTCATAACTGAATGTAAATTATTAATATTGAATTGGCACTAAATAGGTTTGTAGAGTTAGGCCTTGTAGAGTAAGGGGATTGGTACTACATTCGATCGGATAACTTTTTAACAGTGAAAGCGTTATGCAAGTCTTGCCAACCTTTACATGAAATATTTTTGGTGGGATTTAATTTATTTTTGTACAGTGCCCTTAATCTTGTATGTTAGCTTTTTTATTGGTGATATTGTACTGACCGTAAAAAATACAGACTTGCTTTGGAGGGTGAAAGTTACAAATGTCTTAAATTTTTGTTGTTTGTGTGTAAATCCTAGCCTGCATACCAAGTTTCAGTTTTCTAGGACTTCGAGAAGTACCGTATAGGTTCTATTTTATATGCTCCCTTTATGGAAGTTGGAGGGTGCGTAAAAAGTGCAGTTGACTCTATGTAATTTGCTGCCGTCGATGTATATTATCAGTACATTAAGAACATTTTAGGCCTTACGAACAGAACAGAACATTTGCAGAACATTTTATATTTTATTAAGTACCTGGTACTAGTTGACAGGCCTACACTGTCCTCCCGTACCTTTAAATACATTAATTTGAAAACATTGTAACGGCCAATTCTTTTTAAAATAGTAACCGTGGAGTTCCTTGTCGGTTTTTCTCCATAGGAAACGATCAATTGAAACCGTGCACCTAGCTTCTGACGTTTCATTCGTGCCCATGTAGGTTTATGTGATATAAAATATTTAGATTTGAATTGATTTGAGTATGCAACGTGATAAAGTAACAACACATTCATTGTTACTATCACAATTAGTGTGATCTGATTATGTAGAGTTCATTATAATCAGTCGATATTCACAACACATTATCTTTTGAAGTGAAAACGTTTTTTCGCTCGGTGTACCGGTGGTAAGTTCAATATTTCTGACCAACAAAAACATGTAAGATTACAACCGCTGTTATCTACGAGACTTTTAGTGCTAGAGTAATACTTAAACATTCAAAAGATAGGTCATTTTTGTAACAATTTGAAGTCAGGATATAATTTGCGTAAGACGTCACAGTGCGATTGTACGCACATGCGCGCGACCCTCAATTTTTTACTATGTGCCGAAAATAAAATTTGTATAGCGCAAAAACGTGTTTAGCTAGAACGGTGATTGTGGAGTCGTTGTTAAGAATTGACAATGCACTACTAGGAACAAAAGAGAAACAACAAACATATTGGCCAAAATAGGATTACAATTAATATGAAGTTGACAATAGCAAAATAATTACAGATGTCCTCTCATATCGGCCGTAAATTTGATCAGAAATTAAAAAAATCCAATCGACGAAAGCTTGCATCAAAAGTAATGCAATGAGCCTTAAAAGTCTAGTACTGAGCAAATACAATAGCTATATAGCAGTGTCAGAAATTTCAAGAAAATCTGTTGCAAATAGCAAGAAGTTTAAGATGATCGGCCGTAAATGTAATCAGAACTGAAATTTATAATATTCGGTAAAAGCTTACTTCAGAAGGGTCGCAATGAGCCTACTAAGTCTAGTGTCGAGCAAATTATAATGACTACGGCAGTATCGGAAACCGTAGGAAAATTTGTTACAAAAACCAACGTAAAGCCAATATGTCTTTACATTGGTTATGCCATAATTATATCAGCTAGCACGCGCCGATATATGTATATGACGGAGAAGGTACTTTTCTCTCGTTATTATCAGCCATATTTTAACTACTGTGGGCGTACTATGGGTAGTGTTGGTTATTGCGCAATAGAAAAACCGTTTGCAGCTCAAATCAAATTATAACTTACGATCAAACTAATCACACTTGCAAATCACACACTGTAGGTACACGACACAACTATACGGAACGCGCGACAGTTTCTAAACGTGTTCACTGCTTAACCGCCAACAACAAACTCTGCTTTGCTCTGGTCAAGCCTGAGCGTTATAGACTCTGTCCAGCGCCACCTGGTGGCACCGGCGTCCCGATTAGTCAAGTCAAACGATTGATTCAACGTATTTACCGACATATATATTCTAAACTAGCTTCTGCTCCCGGCCCACCGCGTCGCGTCACATGGCCCGCCCGCTTACTTCGTTTTCGCTTAGCGTTCTTTCTGACTACTTTTTCTTTTTGCTCGGCTCCTTAGGGTCGTAGCGTAATGTCAAATAGCCTTAAACCCTCCTCAAGAACTGGGCTATCAAATGTAGTACTCAAGCCAGGATAATAAAATCACTAATGGGAGGCCCTGCTACCTCAAAAACAGAACCTCATGCTAATAGCTCTCTCTAGCTTACTACCTTTCCCCCTAGATTACGAGTACTAGCCCCAATATAGGGATAGCTGTTCTGTATAATTAGGTACACGAAGCTAGACAAACCTACTTGCCTGCTATTTTACTAGAACTATCTTGCTATCTTAGCTTGAAAACCTAGCCTCGTGTATCCCGGGCATGAGGCAAAGAACACAGGTGTGTTTCTTAAAGACATTGTAAAAGAAAACACGGTGTCACCGCCCATTCGCAGTCGTCAAGCATACCTGCTAGTGTGATTCGCAAACGACAAATCACGATGGAGGTACTTCCATGAATAATTTCGCAGTTAACAACTTCGAAATAGGGTAGCAGTAGTTTAAGTTTGCGCGGGGAATGCGTGGGTTTTTTATTTATTACCGAGGTTCTATTGATATAAAATGCTTTATGTATATTATTTTCAAGTGGGTAGTTTGTTATGTTGTTCATGTTGTTGGTCTATTTCTGGTCCTTTTAATGGCTTTTGCGTGTGTTGTCAGGAACAGAAGTTCTGGCCATTCGGTAGCAGTTTTTTGGAGCATTTACATAGGTACACGAACTCTTGAGTGGCTTGAGCTTGAGCGAATTTTATGTCCTAAGTTCCAAACTTCGAACTAATAGAAATAATAATTGGAATTATTTGTTAAGGCATCTTGTGAGTCTTATAGGCTACTGAATAACTGACAATTGACTAACGGCATACTCGTAGATAAGTCTCGATGTAAGTACTGCAGATTTTAGGTACTACTTGTTGTATCGTATTTATAGGTATAAAGTTGTAGTAAAATCTCTTTGACTGTACTGTTTGTATCTGGCTGGATTTAATATCATCAGACGACATTAAAAAAAAAACGATTTCTCGCCATTTTCAATTGTTTTTCTGTCCGCCAAAATGATTGAATCTAACGAAGAAATTCGATACGTTTTGAAGTTTTATTACAAAATGCCGCGAAAAAAAAGTGATATTTATGGACTTAAAGCACTTTCAGTAAGAGTAGCACAAAGTTGGTTCCTACGTATTCGTTACGTTTGATCCATTATTTACGGGACATTCTGTATATAAAATATCTCAGTCGATCGATGTTCATCATACGATGTATGATGAACATTGGAATTCAACATACATCGTATGATGAACATCGATCGACCGACATTTTATATACAGCATGTCCCGTAAATAATGGATCAAACGTAACGAATACGTAACAAATTTTATCTAGTGTTAATATTATGTTTGCGGTGAGATTTTAGGTACTGTGCGCGGGTTCATTAATAAATGACGCGTTCAAAGAGAGCTTTCGTCGATGAGGAAGGGAGGTAAGGATTGACCTGGAATACTGGTGTGAGCTTTTTAGCCGGATCCACGTGGCTTCATTGGTCGGTGTTTTGTTGGCATGAGATCACTGCACTTCACTCATGATTAATGTTCACTCAAAGTTAATAGGTTGCAGTATTAGCAGCCCTACATTATAGCGGTTATAAAAAGTCCAGAACTTGTGTGCGCGCGCACGTAATCATGAATAAGTGTGATTCCAGCGGTGTCTTGATGCGTAGTATTTCATTCGTTGAAAATATGTTGTCTTTCAATCATTATGGGGAGGAAAGGGACAGAATTGCTCTCATAAACGACAATCTTAAACATTTTTTAAATTAATGAATTAGAGTACGACGTTTTTACACTATAAGAGTCAATTTTTTTTTGACGTTGACAACCTTCGCGATATATTTTATCGATCCACGCAATTGTTTCGTAATACTTAGTTTTATATAGGGATATTACGGTATTACCTTGCCAGAAATAACATCTATTGTATTAAATCCCTAATTCCACTACTCCATTGTATTTCTGCCTCTAACTTCTATAATGTCATTTAGTTTTCGCTTTCTCCTAACATGAAACACGCGGCGTTCTGAATACTGTTACAAGCCGTCTTCATGTTTCATTTAATGTAATATTATGTGGTGTCTTCTAACTGACTATACAGATGTAATGGAGATAAATCTGTGTGGATGATTATGACTATGTCTTTTCATGAGATTCAGATTGAGGGGGGGGGGGGGAATGTTTACATGGTCTGTTGTGTTGTCAAAAGTATTGTCAATATTTTGCCTTAATTTTTTAACTTTATCCATACGTCTGTCCGTTACTTTTTCTCGCCACCTTGACTGACGGTTGAACGGATTTTATGAAATTTGACGCACAGGTAGACCATGATCTGGGTTAGGAATTAGGATATAGTACGTACCCTACGGCAGTACGTTCACGTGGGATAATTTCCGACCTCTACGCGGGCGAAACTGCGGGCATGCAGCGTGGCAGGGACACGGACGCGCAAACTGTAACCATGAATTCAGCACATGATTCTAGACCCACCTAGCGTAGAAATATTTCATCAGTTATAAAAATCGATGTCCCTGCCAGCCTGTACAATATGGCTATAAAGGTGGGGTATACTGACATGACAACTGATAGAGACAAATGCAAGAACAAAAGATTCTGTGCTGATCTCTAATTAATTGGGACAATGACAGGACGAGGAGGATGACTTTGTAATGTTTTAGCCCTCCTTCCTTTGCCCGCGGGGTAATTGCTTAACACAATAACAGTAGGAATGGCTTTAATTTTGACAGTTCAACAACATTCATTGCGTTATTTACGTTGTTGAGCAGACAAATTTTTCGAACATAAGAAGCAATGGATTTGCAATAGGCTTCAAAATGATTGAAATTGTGATTGATAGTTTGTTACGCAATTGCGGTGCTGAGCTAAATTTTTAACCCCCTTTTTTGGGGTAAAAGTTATTCTACATAGTTAAGGTGAAGTAATTCTAAGTTACATTCTTATGTTAAAATAAATTTTATTAGTACTTACCTGCTAGGGGATCCTTAAAATATTCTGTAGGTTTAAATTGTGCCTGAGAATTGGCAATGGAATTGGAATTGGTCATGATAAATTCTCAATTTCAAATTGTAATCGGCCTATTATACACAATTGAAACATCACTTTACAATAGCAGTATTTACTCCAATTAAAACAAATTGGTTCTTATTAATTAAATTAATCGTGACCACAAGTAAATTGCTCTTAAACAATTTAAACAAGCGGAGATCGTAAGCTATTTATCATTATATAATAAACACTTTTCTATTAAATGTTAAGGTCGGTGACACACTGAGCATTATGGTTACGTAGATAGTCTAGTGAGTACTCTTCGCTACGAATTATTAATTCGCGCTTAGCGTAGCATTAGCCGTCGCCGTTATAGGTTTCGAAAAACTCATAGTCAATGAGCTCCTGGCGTTCCTGCAACATCAACTGGACGTCATGGACGAAGTTAGCCTCATGCAGATCTGCACCTCAAGCTACACCGAAGTGAGATACGCAGTGCAAAGACGACACTGTACACGTTGTTCGACTTACCTAACCGAATGCCATCCCGCAGGAGGGACGAAAAGGGAGAGAGGAGTCTCCAAGACATATTTCGGGTGTTTAATGAGACTGATCCTGAAGACGTGCCGTCCTTTGTGGCATTGGAGCTGCGGAAGCTGCCCCCCGTTGCTTTTGACCACGTCGACGTCACCAGGGTGCTGAAGGATATTGTTACTCTAAAGGCTAGCCTGACAGAGATTGAAGTTCAAGCTGGATGCGTTTCAGAGTACCATCAATGAGTTATGTGCTGATATGGTTGACTTACGCGATACTGTAGCGGTGTATAGGTCATCTGGATTCGCCGCAAAGGTGAACACTGGTCGCGCTGCAAACAACGCATCGCTGTCCAGTTTCGAGTCAGCGAAATTGGACTCATCACCGGCCGCTACTGCAAGCGATGCAATAGCGCGCCCTGCCAATGCCGCCTCTACCACTGTAGAAGCGACGTCACAAGTTAGCACGTCAACACTTCGCCGTGCTTTGCCGCGGCTGCACAACCTCCCATCCAAAAGGCGAAGCAAAAGAAGAAAGTATTTGCTAAAAGCGCAAAATTAATCGAGGGGGCATCTAAGAGCCTTAATGTACCGGCTCCCGGTATCTTGTCCCGAGCCCCTAAGAAAGGGCAGCCAGACATGGAGGAATCGAAGCGAAGTTACTGCTCTGGCTGGACCAAATATGTTGCTGCGTCCTGCTACACCATCTAGGCACCTGTACGTATCCCGTCTACATCACTCCATGTTAGCTGAAGATATCGTGGAATACATCAGAACCAAGACCAAGTGGACCTTGAGAGTAGAGAAGTTGAAGGCGCACCATAACATAAAGTTCAAGTCGTTTGTGGTGCGGGTTCCAATTCAGTACCTAGAAACCTTCATGAAAGACGAGTTTTGGCCGAAACGTGTGGCGAACCGACGTTTTTGTGGAAAGTTACGCGACACAACAGAGCAGCGCCGTGCAGCGCAACACGACGCCGACACAATCGTCATGTCTTTTTAAACAATAATGTATTATAATAAAAATATATATGTTTAGGTTAAGGTTATGTATGTTTATCTATGGACCTGCGTCGCCTGCAATAAATGGATTATTATTATTGTCTCTTGACATTTCTCGGGAACTTGGGATCCTGGATCTTTGGAAGGCGTACGAGGGGCCGAAGCCAACTCGCAGAGGCCTGTTATACGTTTTGGATGAAATAAGGCACCAACCGATGATTATTCCAGTATGCACTATGCATTTGCACCCAAGGACAACCCCCGGGTGGTGCTGAACTATTGCAGAACATTGAAACAAAACATACTGGGCTATGGGTTTGGGTGGCTATACTCGATTAGTTATCTTGAACTATGGAAAAACTATGTCCCCTGCCTGATCAATGTTATATAATAAACACGGATAAAATGGCAGAGGGTGACTTGCACACTCAATAATGGGTCCCCGAAAACTGTCTTTAGCACATAGTGACGTAGTCACAAGGGAAAACATGCCCTGAGGTGCTTGAAAAGTAGGGGGTATTCCACGGCTATCAGAATAATCCCAGAGCCCAGAAGATGGTCAAGATCCCCACCAGCACTTACTGGAATACTTCCTTCCTCCAAGCAAATTGCTCTTGCGAATCTCCAATCATCTCCACTCGGCCAATAACGGTAAGAAAGAGGTGGGAGCTCGTTTCCTCGTTAGTGCTCACTCCAGCCGGCCAGTAAAGGCAAGCCAGAGGTGAGGAACAAGACTTCTCCCGGGAGATAGGGTCCATGGGGTCGCTACTGCCCAACAGCTCGCCACATGCTGCTCTGCGTGTTTCTGTATCTCTCTTGGTCTGGCTCCTCACCCTAGACCTGTTTCGGCAAAGTTAACTCTACCGATATATACCTAGAGTTCAGGAGTACCTACGCCAGCCGCGCCACAACGCGACGTCAACGTAGAAATACGGTGATTGGGTTATTACTATTTCTCTCTCTTACTGTTTCTCACTAACTTAAATTATGTTTGTGGTTTCTAAAAATTACCTTTATTAAACGGCCAATTTCGTTTTTATAATATTATGTATCATACCTACAACCTACAATATTATGTATTGTCTTTGTTTCAGACATATATTGTTCGTTATTTTGTACACTTTTTTAAAATTTATGATAGAGTTTGTAAACAATTAGTCTTTACAACTTGTTTTAGGTGTGAACGATAAACGAAACTAGTAGAAACAGCATTTACAAAACATGTTTAATAACCAAAAGATTTAGTTAACAAAAACCAAGCATTTTCATATCCACTGACTTTGTTGATACACTAAGTTTCGTTTAAAGGACCCGACCACGCTCTGCCGACCCAGGCTCTCAGAAAATCTTCCTAATTTACATGGTTTACATGGGGGAAGTTGTTAAATCTGGCCTCTTGTATACAGAACTATCCTCATTTTTAGGCTAGTAGGTAAGCTAGTGAGAAAGATTTAAAACTAGTGTGATAGTTTAATAGAATGGGGTTCTATTTTTGAACTAGTATCGCCCTCTACCACTCATTTTACTATCCTGGCTTGTGTACTAGCCGCGTGAAAAAAAATACTCAAAGGACCAATGAGAAGCCAGAATGTCACAGCACTATAATTCAATGGCGGTCCGTACACGATGCCACTTAATAACGCGACTTATTAACTAGTGGCTCTGTGGGCTGTAGATCGTAGTTATTTACCGAATGCTGATGAGATTCCCTTGTGATTTGATATGAAACAGGAAATTTGCGTTTGTATAAGGACTTAAACAAAGAGTTTTGTGACATTTTTGATCATTTTACGAAATGGCTGAAATATTACTTTTTTACGTGTTCAGCCCCCATTTAAAAAAAAATTGGAAGTCTGAATCGACAAAAATACATCTATGTAATTATCGAACCTGGTCACAAAATTTCACGAGAATCGGTTGAGTAATGTGACCTGTAGCGGAGAAGAAGAAGCCATCCGCCGGACATCCGGACATACGAAAGCATTTTTGCCAAACCTGAAACGGAGACGCTTTGCTCGCGTTTCACGCTCGCTCGGTCAACTAGTTTGTGATTGGTTGCGTTATGTATGGAATACTATTGAAATAATAGTAGTGTGACTTTCTGGCTAGTCATTGGTGATTTGAGTTTGTAAGTAGTGTCGTGGGCGACGCAAAAGGCCAAAAACGCGTCCACGCAGCAGTTTACCGCTCAATGTGTTTCAAGCCTTCGCGTTTATTCCCAAGTCGTAACGATCAATTATTTAAAGTACAATTCAAGTGGTTCAAATTATACGCAAACTTCTAAAGTGGTTCCTGATTTGATGTTAATCGGTTCTAAATATCGATTGGATCAACTTTACTGTTCATAGATTGTAAATTAATAATGAGAGTATTTGATTTGATTCCTTTATGAATTGTTATTGTGAAATATGACAAATGACCGCTTTTGCTAACGTCAAGTTTAGCAACGCCTAATTAGAATTATCTAATACACACACCTATTACATTTAATTACATTTTGTCTATTACATCAGTCTATCGTAAACACATCCCTAAGCAATCAATCCTGTCTCACCATACGCTTCTCAGTAGACAACACGAAATCTATATTTTTGACACATGTATGTGGTTTTTAAATTAACTTCGGTATCTGTCAATATTGTTAATAATCTGTTGCTAGGCAATCTGCAAGAACTCTCAAAGTCAAATCATTTATTTCAAATAGGCACATAAAAGGCACTTACGAACGTCAAAATTTACAAGAAAATAGAATTGTTTCTAGTTGCCCCTTCCAAAAGGCTGTTTAGTAGGGAGAAGAATGGGCAAGAAACTCCACTGTTACTCGTTTAAAATATTTTACAATATTATGTATTCATTATGTGTGAAGACGATGCACCTAGGCAACAACAATAGGCAAAAAGAATTAAATATAAAGCAATGACAGGTAAATTAATTATTAATAGATACATGGTGCTCACATATTTACAATTTTTCTTAGCATTACGCGTCAGCAAATCGGTGTCGTAACTTTTGTGATCGTCTAGCAGCTGTAATAGTTACCTACCAGTATTAGGAACAGCACCCTAATTGTGTAACACACTATCAATCAGAATCTGAATCATTACGAAGGATATTACTAATCCATTGCTTCATAATTATGTTCGAAAAAAATCTCTGCTCAACAACGTAAATAACGCAATGTATGTTGTTGAACTGTCAAAATTAAAGCCATTCCTACTGTTAGTGTGTTACGCAAGTACCCCGCATGGTACAAGCTACCGGCAGTCAGGGTTTCAGAGAGAGGAACCTCCTAAAAATACGCCGTGTCCAGAAGTACCACTTTCTGAATCCAGTTGCCTATTGAGAGGCTCCTCAGGTGTAGGCCGAGGCTCTTGGCTACCAAGTCATTGTCTGCTCGTTAATGTTTATTAATAAATTCAACATTTTCCGTAAACAACGTCTATGTAATTATGATTCTTTGAAAGTTTAATTACACAATAAGGCTAAATTACATCAAATTAATTAGTTAATTGCTTTTAATGAGGAAGCTAGCGGCTCCTAAACGGTTTCTCTTAATTAAACTTTGTTAGTCAATATTTTGATGGTAATATAGTAGTTCTAATTTTATAACTTTCGATGAATTATAAACCTTTGGGAGTAAGCAAGGGCTCCTTAGTAACTGGTGACCTATCCACAATTTGACCTTGGTAAAAACAGCTTAAACTAATAGAAGTATACTGCTGAACTATGTCTTACCAAACATCGCCATATGGACTAGTCTTATGCTTCTCACATCCAGCGGATTCCTGCGGCCTTCATCTGGTCATCGGTCCACCTTGTGTGGGCCCTCAAAGATTTAAATCGATAGATTAGCTCTACCGCATCAAAAGATACTCGCGTTTCTGTTTTATTTTGACTCCTCTGGCACACACAACGACGTCGTCATTTGACTACTTACGTTACTATTGTGTGAGCTCGCATTTCTCAGTATACGTACGTATACGTACGGATTAGGTACGTCGTAGGTACGGTGAGAGCTAGAGGTGATTAGCTACACCTTCTACCAACCAATTGGAACCGTGCACCTAGCTTCTGACGTTTCATAAGTGCCCATGTTGGTTTATGTAAATTAAATTTTTAGATTTTCTGTTACATAGAAGTCACAGAAGTAATAAGCACATACAAATATAATATGCTCGTTCTAACGACCAGGCTCTAGTTGAGACCGTTTTCTTAACCTATTTCCAACATCAGATAATTAGGCACAATGCCAAGTCTTGCAATTTATTTCCACAAAGTACGTGGTAACCTTTGTTCAAATACTTACATACTAACTATAACGCAAGAGGCCGCAATGGTTTGTATTACTTGAAGGACAGAGCAGTGGACAATATACAATCATGGTGGCAGGGACAACGACGTGCAAAATGAAACTGTGAATCCAGCACATGGTTCTAGATCCCCTTGCGTAGAAAATATGCGTCGTTTATCAAAACAATATCAGCTGTTTCATAATGTCCCTGTCATCTTGTATAGTACAGTCACGGACTTTAATTGATGAGCTACTTGCAACTGTTTGTATTTTAGCCGTGTATAGCAAATCGGGTTTAGTCGCTTATACTCGTACATAGTATAGAGTGACTACCCAAAATCAACCAATTGCAAGTCTAGCAATCGTTACCTAGCGACAATTGTTTTAGCGTAGCGATAGTACGGAAAAATTATGATTAGTCATTTCCACGTCGGAAAAACTCGGACCCTCGATTTTATCCGAACGCGTAGCGTCCAAGATGACGTTGAAGATAATTGTGATAAGTTGCACATAAACCAAAATAACTAACTAACTGCCGCCTTCTTGGAAGAATTTATTATGAATTTTATGAACTATTTCTGTTTTAGCTATTACAAATGTCATAAAATTTGCGAAGCTAAGAAATAGTCAACCTTTGAAAAATAGTTTTATTTCGTTTAACAAGCAATCAGTCACTGTCTTCGGATAGGTTTTCAGAAATAACGAGTATTTAATGAGCTCTAATTCAAAGAAGGTCAGTATCAAATAGATTGGATAAACGTATGAAACATTTTATTGATTTATCTTGGACAACTTAGTAGTCAACCTTCAACCTCTATGGGTAAGACTATTTCCGATTATTATTAGTAATTTGTCATCGTGTCCACGAGCATGCGGTTTGAGTTCGTGTTTAATCGTCTAATCTCGTGAATGCATAAAACTGCAAAATTGAAAAGTTTGAAAGTGGCTCATCAATTAAAGTCCGTGACTGTACAACCATATTACCGATCAAGGCGTACACTTCCCGAATTAAGACCCTTCTCCCTTCAAATTGAAGAAACAAATGAATTTGTTTGCTGCAGTTTATAGTAAGCCACAGGCAATTAAATCGAACTGTATAAATCAGGCTTTATGCAATTAAAAAGTACCTCTAACTGTGACTGGTTTATTGAAAATTCAAACACATAGTTTGATATTTTGTGTTTGAGAAGAGACACACGGGAATGATCTCAAACTAATAACTTTCTTCCACTTTCGTCACAGTTGAGTGAGAAAACAATGAAATTCAAACAAAAGTTGGAATAGTCTAGAATAAAACAAGTGATCTCGGTCTGGAATCCAGAACGTAATCCTATTTGTATTCTGGTGGCTTTCTGGGAATTTGTGAAGCTAGATTCTGCTTACCAGGCGTTCTTTTTAGGTTAAGAAATTCTGGAATATTTCAGCTTTTTGTCTATTGTTTGTATGTTATTTGTCACTGTTAACACGAAGGGTAGGACATTTTTGATGTTTATAGGTTTTAATGTAGGTCTTCAAAATAATTTAGGTAATACGTTTATTGTTTATTAACTTTCTGAAAGTAGGTATATTTGATTAACACTGTGTGATCACTGATCAATTCTCACGTCTACTTGATTGATTGTTTATCAAATAAATCAATCAATACAAAAAGTTACTATAGTGTATTAAAATCCTTGTTTCCAAATTGATGTTATTTATACTTAACCAAGTAGGTATTAACTTTAGGTAGGTTTATATTAACTATTACTCACTATTGAATATGTAACAAAAATGCTTGTGGTTGTAGCGCTGAAATTTATTTATTGGTATTAATGATATATTTTCAAAAATACATGTCTATTTGTTTACATAATTTTGAAAACTAAATTGCGAATGCAGGATAGAAGTTGGATTGGCGGCTAATTGTACTCTGCATAGGATTAGGTTTTGCCTGGTAACTAAAGACTTTTACTACATGGCGATATTATAAAATAGCTGTTGCCCACGGCTTCGTCCGCGAAAAGAAGCCTACATCCTTTTCCAGGTCACGATCTATCCATGTGCCAAATTTCATCCAAATCCATTCACCCGCTTTAGCGTGGAAGCGTAACAAACAAACTGACTTACGCATTTATAATATTAGATAGTATAGTTAGGGCGGTAAAAGTGCTCTATTAATTGGCCAATATCATTTTCCACCAGTATAGTCTTTTGTTTTCTTTTTAATTAGCCATTAACTAAAGCCTTTGACTCACAAAAGAATACCATTGTATGGCAAATACCTATGTTTGCCTTTAGTCTCAACAAAAATAACAATGACTCTCCAAGAACACCCAAGGCTATATTTTCCTAACATTTAGTTATTCTTCTCAAACTCAAACTCAAAGCATTTTTTTTCAAATAAACCTATTCCAGGCACTCTTGAATTGTCAAAGGGTCGGTCAGTTAGAAAAATAAAGCTAGTTGCTCATTCCAAAGCGTAGTACGTACCTATGGAGAAGAACGGGCAAGAAACTCCACGGACACTCTTTTAAATCAACATAATATAGTTACAAAAACAAAAATGGTTACATCATTCATGTTGAAATTATACATGTGAGAACGATGTAGAAAGACGTGCACGTTAAAAGTTTCCTTAATAAACATGAGCATCATTATTATCATTAACAGTTTAGCGTAGTGCTAATTAGAATGATATAAATAGTGGAAATAAAAGGCGAGAATTATATGTGACAGCAGGAGGAACCAAATTTTTATATATCTTGACAAGTGTCAAAAGTAACATTAAAAAGCATGACATATTTATGGCTTAACTAAAAGAGTATTTACAAAGTGGTCAATACCACTAGGGGACGGTGGTAAGTGGTGGTGTGGTTCACCACAACAGGTTCCATAAAACAATAGCTGTTTTAATCAATATTTTCAAGTAATTAAGGTCTTTGTTCTTTAGTTATTAAAGTCTCTTTCACTAACAAGTTTGCGGAGATCTTGAAGATGTCTTCTTGTAATACCTCTTTGGTTATTTTAATATTAAAACAGGTAAGTTTCTGGTCGGTGGTAGTCGGTATAATTATTATTCAGAATGTACAGACATTGCGCAACTTATTAAGAGCTTTAAAATTTGTTTTGGGTACTTGAATAGTCTTATTTTATGATCTTTTGAACTGTAAAATATATTTTAATGACTATTATGTTTTATAAGGGCTTAATTAAGAACAATAGGCTTTGAACTGTGGATTAAAAATAATCAGCCTTCATCGAGGCTTGAGCTATAATCGTATGCCTAAATATTTCTTCTTCTCTAAAAGGTTTTAGGCGGGGCAGAGCAAACAAGTTGTACTCAACTTGATTTAACTAATTTGTCAAAGATCGCTCAGTCTAGCTATATGACTGGTGTCAAAAGGTATTTTGTAGACTGGATTCTAATACAAATCTGTTACAGTTGTAATGGCAATCATGTCATTTGGTTTAAATAGGCTTTTATTTTTATATAGATTCTTCTATATTTTGTGAATGTGAGAACGTTGTAGGCCTAACTTGTGGACTGTAGATTTGTAGATCTTTTTATATTTTGTTGACTACCTGTGACTTGTTGACAGGCCTACACTGACCTCCCATATCTATCAACACTGTAATTTGAAACATTTTAAAAGCCCCTTATTTTTAAAAGAGTAACCGTGGAGTTTCTTGCCGGCTCTTCTCCATAGGAAACAACTAATTGGAACCGGGTACCTAGCTTCTGACGTTTCTTAAGTGTCCATGTAGGTTTATGTGAAATAAAATATTTTGATTTGATTTAAAAAGCCCCACATGACGGGTCACTTTGTGAGCTAAAAGAAAATTATTTCATTATATATTCAAAGAAAATATGCTGAATTACATATGGAGGGATTGCAAATCTCGAAGTGATAAAACAACTGCCGATCTAGTCTGATGCTAGGGACTGACACTATTGACAAGTCACTTAATCTAAGTTTTCGAAGTATTCTCGGTGAGTTTTTTACAGAACAGATCGGCAGGACTTTACGGTTTATTTTCGGTAATATTTTATTGCTACAGGGTTAATGGTTATATGTCGGCAAACCATTCAGGGGATGTAGGAGAGGTCATTTGCAACAAAATGACCTTGATGACCCCGATGCAAATGTCAAACGTTTTCGAGTAATTTGACATTTGTACACAGCTTTGAAAAATTCTTTACTTAAAAAAATAATGCGTGATTTAAAAAAAAAAAACTACTTCTTCGATACATAATTATCAACCATAAAATGACAATTATCTTGAATAGTTTTATAAATCATTACAATTTTCTATCATTTTGAGCAAGTTATTTGACTAATGAAATAGTCGATTTCTGCAGAAAAACACTACTACTATACTTTATCGGCAGAACAATCTAAAAACATGTACAACTTCTCAGCTATCCAACGAGATAGTACAATAAGATACCAGATAACTTCAAAAATTTATAAAATGTCAAATTACTCAAAAATAGTTGACATTTGCTTAGTGGTCATCAGGGGTCATTCGGTTGCAGATGACCTTTCCTACATCCCTTTAACGGATTGCCGACATATAACCAATAACCCTGTATATAACGCTACTCACTGAGACACAGTTGATCAGTTTATCTTTGAAATTTCTTCTGATTCCGCCCTTTATTATCTTTAAATCTCTTTGCAAAAACCTAATCGAATTTTTACAATTGGTGACAGCAAGCGCCTTAATTTGAGATAAATAAGTATCACATTGACATTAATTCGTTTTCATTTAAACTTCGAGGAGTCTGAAGCTCAAAAGAAGTCTGGAGTGAGCCAACCGTATTTAATTTGTTTCTTATTTACTGACTGTCGCTTTGTCCGTGACTTCGTCTCGTTATGTACTTTGGTATTTTCCCATTATGCAATATACCTAGGGGTTGATTTCAAAAATGTATGTCTCATACCCGGTTTCGAATGTTGAATTTCAGTTGAGAACTCTTCTTCATTGGAGTGGGCTAAACTACTTAAGGTGATGCCTTTAATGTAGCTCGCGAAAATGTCTTAAGAGAAGTCAAGAGCTAAAGCGCGGTCACTGTCGGATTGCATAGAAAAGAAAGAGAGGCGCGATGACACAACGCTGGTAATTTATTGCAAAATATGAAGCAATTATGGATTTACAAAAAATCTATTCATTGAACTAAACAATTAAAACACTATTATGTTAGTATGTTAGTTGTAGAATAATCTGACATAAAATGTGAATGTTTGCATGTATATTAGTATGGTTTTTAATCGTTAAAATTTTTTTTAGAGGTATCTTCGTGATTTTTTTCTATCATATCAAGTTAATTGTATTATGTTTTCAACACACTATCTAGCTAGCATATATCCAGAAGAATATCATATATGTTTCTGATTTTGGTAACTGCAGTGGATCATATATTTTTAGGCATTACAAATTTGCGTTTAGGTCATGTAGTCCCCTTAAGTTGAAAGTAAGACATTTTTTAATTTCACGGGCATTTACCATAAGTAATGTTAAAGTATGACTATAGACTATAGTAATTCTACTTTCTGCTGGTGTTGTATGTCTTTCCCTAAAGTCCAAGCTATGTCTATCCGATGGTACGATGGTGGTGGTGTAGTGGTGGTGGTGTGGTGGTGGTGTGGTGGTGGTGGTGGTGGTGGTGGTGGTATGGTGGTGGTGGTGACAGATGTGTCAACAAAATCGATGCAGCTGTTTCGCTGTAACAAGAAACAAACAAACAGACAGATAATTGCGCGTTTATTTAATAAATTAGTATGGAAAACGACGTGAGTTTACGTATGTATGGATATACCTATGGATGTTGACAGATTTGTCAACAAAAGCGCTTAATAAAGCGCTCTGCCTCTCTCTACTTATTTAAAAATTTGCTGTGCCCGACAGAGTCCATAATCGTTTGTATTATTTTTTATTTACCACCTGTAAGTGAAAATTATGGATTGCAATAAACGATTTGAGATTGAGATTGAAATTGTCTATGAATACAAATAGATTGCTTGCGTATGGTTTTGATATAAGATACGAAATGAATTCATGTCGATATTTCAAAGCGGTATAATATTATATGCAAAATGCAATGTTTATAAATAAACCTCTAAATGCATTGGCGCTAAACATAGGTATTATTTATTTTTAGTTTCTGCGAAAACTAAAAACAAAATTCATTGAATTAAAACCAATCATCGAATTCGACTCGGCCGGGCAGCTTTCGGGAAGCTACGAGTGTATACGCAAAATCTTTTAGTCTCTCATACCGCAGTGTCTTTAACCACTGCATGTTTCCAGTGATGACCTATGGCACTGAAAGTTGGTCGATCACAATGGGCCTCATTAGAAGGCTACAAGTCACCTAAAAGGCAATGAAGAGGCCTGTGCTTGAAGTTTCCTTACGTGATCAAATCAGAAATGAAGAGATCTGCAGGGGACAAGCAACGTAATCAGCATAGCCTAAAGAATTGCCAAACTTAAGAGATAGTGGGCAGGGCATATAGCTCTCAGAATGGATAGCGGATGCTGCCGAAAGGTTCTGGAGTGGCGGCCGATAACCGGAAGACGTAGTGTTGTTAGCCCTCCCACAAGGTGGAGCAATGACCTAGCGAAGACCGCAGGAATCAGCTGGATGCGAGGAGTACAGAACCCGTCGAATTGGCGATGCTTCGGGAGGCCTATGTCCAGTCGCGGCATACGCTGGCAGAGTGTGCCGCTTGGGAGGAGCCGCGCCGTGCCCTCATCTCAGGAGTAGGCAGTGACCTGTCGCTGCCGGCCGTAGTGAATGCTATGGTTGGCGGCGATGAGTCCTGGGACGCGGTGGTATCCTTCTGCGAAACAGTTATTTCGTAGAAGGAGGCTGCGGAAAGGGGGCTTGAGATCTCATCCTCTCACCCATCCCGCAGCAGGCGCACCGGGCGTCGGCGTAGGGCGGACAACGCCCTCTTCCAGCCCCCCTAAATGGGTCCAGGGACGACGGACTTGGGGACGTCCGTCGCCCCCCATACATCAGGACCCAAGGCGGCGGCGCGTAGTGTTCCACGCGCGCCCCTCTTAGACGTCGCGGGGGGAGTCAAACACCTCACTCCCCCCGCTCGACCGGACGGGGCCCGCAGAGGCGGACCGGCACCAGTCAGGGGTTGCGGAAAATTCGTACGTTCCCGCGTCCCCCGGCGCAGGTGTGAGATGGAAAACCAGGGTGGTTTTTAGTCAGTAAGAGTTTGACAGACCCCTCCGCCCCCCCCAGGGCGGGGGACATCCATGAGGATTTTCCACACGGGATCAAAAAAAAAAAAAGGCCTATGTTCAGTAGAAACGTCTTTCGGTTGAAATCATGATGATGAAAACCTATTAGGTACCTACTTAACCAAAGATCTAACAAAATCTCTTAATAAGCAAGCCAAAATTTATTATATTTATTTGCTATCATGTAAAACACTGGTTACTAGGCATGCATTAAAATTTCATGACACAGTATTCAGACATGCACCCTGTAAGGGCACTGCAATTTGTTTTGTATCAATTTATTATTATTAATTTACCATTCCGTCAACAAGAAATTATTTTATACTACCCAAAATATACGGTGTTTTATCAAAATAAATCTACAAATAAGCAAATCTAATCTTAGATTATATCGTCAAATAATCGTTCAGAAATTTCAATGGCCACGTTAACTACACAAAATGGCGGCTAATAATTATTTTTCTGTGATTTTTGAACGAAAAATATTCACGGCTCGAATTCCGACCGAAGTAAGATGGCGTGATAAGCTTGAATTAATGGTTATGCCTGATTTTTCTATAGAATTATGAGCTATTTGAATAATTGAGAAAATATTTAGGTCTCATTGTAATGTGTTTTTATTGTGTTGAGTGAATTTTTGTTTTTTATTGTGTTTTAAGTCACTTGTACAATTATAATATTTTATACAAGTTGGGTTTACTGCTACTTATTTTAAATATATTTGTACTTGATTTTGCGTGCTAAGTCTTGTGTCGAGATTAGCCATTCGAGATTTCGCCCGAAAATCAGGCAAGATATCGTTTTCGAGATTTTGAGATAGACATTTTGCCCACCTTTAAAAAAATGCGTTTTTTATAAAAAAATATCTTAAACTTATTTAAAATGAAAACTAAACCTACTTAGGGTAATCGTGCAATATTTTGCGGACAACATAAAATTATTCGAATCTCGAAACAAAAAAAAAACAATGTTAATTAAGTAATCATTACCTGCACTACGCCTACATAACACAAAAAGTCAGCACACACATCACGCATACTATAAATTCAATTGAAAATGGCTTCTCAAGAAGCACAGTCGACTAAGTCACGCGTGCTCATTCTCGAAATCTTGTTCGAGATATCAAGAACGAGATTGTCTTCCCACGAGATTGAATCGTGAAAAAGGGCTCAAGATGTCGCGAGATTCGAGATCGCGATTGCATTCTTTACTTGATACCCACGGGTACCTATAATTAACTTCTTATTTTGGCTGTACGTTACGGCACTCTCTTCTTCTTTTTGAGTCGATGGTACTTTTAGATTTATTTATAAATGCTAACCAACAACTTCTGTATATAAAATATAATATTATTTATGGTAGTATAGGTAACAATAGCTTCAGACTTACACAGTCGCCAATTATAGGTTAACCAGTATTTTTAGAAATAAGCGATAATACGTAAAAATTATTAAACTAGTGCACCGTTCATGTAGCAGGAACACACATCACACACATTTTCTGGGTAAACTAGTGACAGCATTTTACAAGGGGTTTTAAAAACTCAAACCCAAAGCATTTATTTCAAATAAACCAATTACATGCACTTTTGAATTGTCAAGGGGTCGGTCGGTCAGAAAGATGAAGCTAGTTGCCCATTCCAAAGCGTAGTAGGTACTTACGGAGAAGAACAGGCAAGAAATTCCACGGACTTTTTTAAATCAAAATATGGTTCCAAAATATTGGTTACATCATTCATGCTGAAATTATGCATATGAGAACAATGCAGAACGTTAAAAGCGTCCGTAATAAAAAGATATAAATAGTTCAAAATAAAAATAAAATTATAATAAGCCGCGGCAGCTAAGAGATGACCAGTCCCTACTGACAGCGCCCTTTCGCGAACATGACGCATGGATTAACACCATTCAGTTCAACCATTTTGAAGGGAGCTAAATGATTCAACACATGCGCCACAATCAGCGAGACATTAGAGTGAACATGACATAAGTACTCTCAGCCGCCAGGGCACATTCAAGTCAATGGAAGACGAACCCAGTAAATGCTCTATTGTATGTATATAGTACTCACACAGTCATGTGCTATGCAATTGTACGATACTAAAAGACGGAATTTATTTTAATAAAAATGCCGTTAACATGTTAGAGGAATTCTAAAATAGCGCTGTTCAAAACCGATTTGTTATTTATAACTTTTTTGTATCAAACTCGAGCATTTTAAAGTGCTAGAATAATGTATTGTATAAATTATTTAATAGTTTAAACCAGTTGTCGAGCGAAAGCTTCTGTGGTTGTACCTAATTGTATAAATTCAACACAAGAATAATTTGAAGTAAATCGGTTTCACGGTTCAGTGTTTTCGGTCTGTGATCTTGTTCAAGAAGATCAATGCATAATACTCTTTTGAAGCTGTGTGTTTTTCTTTTAATTTATGGATTAGTTTTGTAGCCATTTCATATTTATCTTTAGAAGATCAATTGGTAGAATTTATGTAAACTTCACGTTCGTTTACAAGTTTTGGTTTTGATTGCAGCAAAACAGCTCCATAACTGCAATTATCTCAAAACGTGAAATAATCTCTGTGAGAATGAGACAGATATACGAGATTACGGTCACTTATATTTTTAGTTAGAACAAAAAGAAAATGAAATGACATACATTCAGTCAAAAAAGTATCGGGAATGGATGATTTGTTTATGGTTCCAAATTCAATTTTTTGTTTTTATTGTTGTTGTTAGATTGGCACAACTGTTTTCCATTTTGGCGCGGAGTTTGATTTGCAACAAAACAAGCTGACCCGACAGATGTTGTCCTGTCTTAACTATGAATGTCATATATCGTTTAGTTTTGACTATTGACTAAAACTAAAACTATCGACTCATTTATCAACCGATCCATCTGTGTTAAACGATATTTGCAGTGCGCATTCTGTCAATCGCTGACAGTTATTTCAAACAGCTGACAGTTATATAAAATTAATATTGGCGGTAAGTTTTCTTAAATTTTGTAACGTTCCGTTCAGCTTCCTTATTTTTTTATTTCATAAGATCCTTCTCCTGACAATAAGGAACACACCAATACAAAAATAGTGAAATTGGTCCAGCTGTTCACGCGTGATGGCGTGACCAAGCGAAATAGGGATTCATTTTTATATTATATTAAATACAGTGCTGTTTTTAGTTATATCATATCTAGTGTGTATAGCGAATGTCATTATGGACAAAAACACCGAACAAAGAGTTTGTCTTAAATTTTGTATCGCCAATGGAATTTCGAGTTCGCAGTCACTGAAAATGTTACAGAAGGCTTACGGTGAATCGACTTTATCAAAAACAGGTACTTATGAGTGGTACAAAGCGTTCAAAAGCGGTAGAGATGTGATGGAAGATTTGCCTCGCTCTGGTAGGCCATCAACGTCTGCAACTAAAGTTAACATCGCAAAAGTGAAGGAAATAGTGACTGAAAATCCTCATTCAACTTTGAGAGAGATAGCCGCCGAACTTTCTACATCTCACGAGTCGATCCGTACCATTTTAACTAATAATTTGGATATGAAACATGTTACCGCTCGGCTAGTCCCAAAAGACCTGAATTTTCTTCAAAAACTCAATCGCATGAGAGTCGCTGAGGACATGCTAGAACGAGTCAATTCCTACCCAACATTCATGAAACGCATTGTTACTGGTGACGATACGTGGGTTTACGAGTTTGACATGCAAACTAATCAACAAGCTTCGGAGTGGCCAGTTTTCAATCGGTAGAAGACATAAAGGAGTATTCGCGGCGAGAACTGAACTCAATTCCGGAAACAGCGTTTAAAAAATGTTTTGATGATTGGATTATTCGTTGGCATAAGTGTATCGTTTCTGAAGAAGCATACTTTGAAGGTGATAAAATAAATTTGGATGAATAACAAACATTTTGTGTATTATTATTGTATTATCTTTTCCCGTTACTTTCTTGACAGAGTAGTACATTAACATTCATAGAGGTAACAGCGGTTTCCGAATAAATGATATTATTTATTTCATTAAATTGGTTCAAAAACCACATTTACACGTCAAGAATAAATTATGTTGTAAATATAGATGAGTTACTATGAAATATTCGATAAACCAGCACAAAAATTCATTGCTTCCACAGGACCTACCTCCACACGAGCAAAGCCATGACAAAAAGCTAGTAGAATATAATATAATTATCTCATAATAATATCAAAGCAAGATACTTTCCAATAATATTTGAAAAGAAACCCTCCATAATACAGAAAGCGTTTCCGATCAAGTGTCAACACAAAAACGCTATAAATTTTAAATTCAAATCGAATGCATATTCCATTCAAAGCTAAACCATCTTGGGTAGCGAGATGAATATATTCTGAATCGAGGCAAAAACTACACCCAAACATCTTGCAAACCAATTCTGTAATCAGTGAACAATAGTTATGTATGAACCAGATTTCGTCTCCAATATGAGTGTTGGGTATGAATGAGACAAATAGCGCACATACTATTAAAATAGTGTGTTTAGTTACCATTATATGGCATTTCAAAATTTTGCAACATGCAAACAAGCTAAGTACACCAAGAAGATTGCTAATAATTAAGTAATAATAAATAGACTGCCTCGTTGGTCTAGTGGTCGCAAGCGCTACTGCTGAGCATGAGGTCTCGGGTTCGATTCCCGGGTCGGGCAAAGTGTTATTGGGTTTTTCCATCTGGAATTTCTCAATAGCAGCCCGGAGTCTGGATTTGTGCCCGGTTGATGGCAATAGGCTCGCCCCCTATTACATGGGACTTAAAACATAACTGGCGAAATGTGGGTGTACTATAGGTACACCTCTGCCTAACCCTTCGGAGAATAAAGACATGATGTTATGTTATGTTATGTTGTTAATAATAAATAAGGTATTTAATGAATTATTCACCAGCAACTTGCCTTGAAATATAAACCTATGGAGTCGGAGGTTCCGCATCACAAGTATGTGCCTGACCCAGTTCTCGAAAATGACCATGTCACGGTGTGCTGGCTCTATCATTACTGACAGGACTATTGTCGCCAATAAGCCTGATAATTATAGTGGTGATTGATGGATTAGTGCTCCACGCAATGATAATGTTTGTGAATGTTGATGTTACCATTCCACATGACGAGAACCTCGTGAAGGCTGCGAAAGAGAAACAAATAAAATATCTTTACTTAGCACACGTGGTTATTGACATGTGGAATATGAGCTTGGCTGTCATTGTGCCGATTATCGTAACGGTTAAAGGCCTGATGGCCGAAAGCTCCGACCAACTTCTCTCGAGGGTCTCTTTAGGTGGTTTGATCAAGGGCCTGATTCAGAAGGCCTCTTCGGCAGTACTCTGTCTCTGGAGCCCGTACCACAGGTAGCTTGGACCCAGCAATTTCCCATTGCTTTGCATTGAAATAATAAACGCCTGCGCTCCTGCACGTGCTACCTAATGGCACAACATTGATACATTGACTGATGTATTCTTATACATTATTCCTGACGAACGGCTTTCACTGGAATAATAAAATATAACAGTAGATTGTAAACACACGGGACTTCCCATTAATAATCACCTAACCATAGATATTTGTTTTTATTATAACCATTGATGACAGAAGAGGCCTAAACTTCATGATTTTCTGTATACGTTTTACGAACATCATTATTATAAAGTATAACAAAATAAAAAAAAAACAAAAAAAATCAATTAGTAGTTGGGAAACGAACTTACAGCCAAAGATTTGCAAAGCAGTCGTCGAACCCTGTCCATCATAAAAAATAAGTTGGAGTCTCATGTCCTACGAAATGTATGGGAACAGTTAGTTTGCGATTTCTGTGTTTTCTAGTAGTCAACCCGCAGTTGGTTCGTTAATGGTTTTGTGGAAATTGCCTATTTTTTTGCTGACTGTACAATTTTTTCAAAATCTGTGAACTTATATCAAAACTTCTCAAAAAATTAAGGACAGTCTCTTAAGACAGTTTTCCTGTAGTTATAACGGTTAAGGTACCTGCTCTTACCATCCCATCTCAAAAATCCACTCTATATAATACGTCATGATTAACTGCTTACCTCTATAAAGATATAGCGTGATGATAATGTTATCCAACCGTCCAGTTCCTGTTAACCAATTATTATTTTCAGACTGCTCTAACGCGCAGTTTTGACGAAACTAGTGACATCAAAAATATGTTACACAATCTTTACCAACTCCATCTCTTCCCATAACAGTTTCCAAACGTTATTGCTCCATTAATACTCCAAGCAGAAGTTCACATTAATCATAGTACATTGTTTGGAACAAATGACTGCCCTCCGTTTGGTCCTCAATAATATTTCTGTACATCTTGCAATTTTGTTTGATAAACAGCGTACTCAAGAGGAATACTAATATTGTTTGTTAAGTGTGCTTACTCGGGAGTCGTGACAAATGCGAGAAGATGCGACAAAATTGTGGCATGTTGTGATAGCAAGGACGGAGGCGGTTATTTTGGGAGAATAAATAGGATTGTCTTGTTATTTTTATTTTGTCGGACGCTTGTTTGTTTTAGGCTTGCCAAGAGGTCATTAACAAGGATGGAACGATTGGCCCTGTCCTTTTGCGAAAGAGTTTCTGAATTTATACTGTCTAACTGGTACTTTGGTATATACCTACTTTCTTTTTTGCTTGGAAATCCTAATGGGTGTATCTACCTACCCTTCACTTTGGTTGGGCGGAGAGGCTTTTAGGACGAAAACCGACAATAACCACAAGTAGGCCGTTGTAAGCACAGGACTTAGGAATCCAACTAAGTACCTCAATACAAGGTGTATTAGAAATAAGTGAAAAATCCTTAAGGAAGGCTTTGTACTAATTATTATGAACAACTTTTACGATGTGACCAACCATGAAATCGCGAAATAGAACCAGCTGTTCACTACATTTTGCCCAGTTATTCAAACATAAATGGAGAAGCTGATTTTATTTTTGAGTTTTCAGTTGTATACAGCATGTGTCAGAAAGGTGTGGTCAAATTTAAATATGTGATACAGAACATCATACTGAACCACTTTCTTCAAGGGACAAAATAAAATAAACATCGAAATCAGGAAAAAAATATCAACTGTCCCATAAAAAACTTCAATAAGTACCTCATAATCAGCCTATAACGTTCCCACTGCTGGGACACAGGCCTCCTCTCTTCGAGAAGGAGTGGGCTGTAATCCACTACGCGGGCCAAGTGCGGGTTGGTAGATGTCAAATGTCATTGAATATTTGGTTCTAGGACATGCCGGCTTCCTCACGATGTTATCCTTCCCCGTTTTGAGAGCAGCGGTGATGAAATTATTCACACAAAGTAAAGCACCTACCTGGGTTCGAACTTACGACCTACATCTCGTAAGTCAGGGCCGTTACCTCAGGGCCACCACTGCTCTCGCTTCATTACCTTCTCGTCCTAAATGTATGGGACGGCAGACATTTTCTTTGCGATTACGATATTGGTCCCATTGAGAAAAGTGTTCAGTTTGATGGTCTGTACCACTCCCTTAAATTTGACCACACCTTTCTTAAACATACTGTATTATGATTTGTCAATTCACTCAGTTTCCACACAGACATTTTCCCTCCAACCCTGCGAAACATGCTTGAATAGGTTTCATAATAAGTTGTAGTACGTAATGACAGAAGTTCTGTGCGTAAACAGGGTGATTACACTACTGTGTGTGGATGCGACGCAATAGTTCTGCTACCGCAAACCATAAATTGTGGCACTATAATAGTTCCAATTTCGTGGCACTGGGACGCAAGACTAAAGTCACGCCACTGTAAATAAAAACTAGACTTATTGGCCGAGCGAGCGCGAAGTGCGAGCGAAGCGTCTCCGTTTCAGCTTGGGCAAAAATGCTTATGTATGTCTGGATGTCCGGACGTCTGTTCTCCTTTACAGGTCGCATTTCTCAACCGATTATCGTGAAATTTTGTGAGCAGGTTCGATAATTATGTATTTACTAGCTGCGCCCCACGGTTTCACCCGCAGCGGTGTGAAATATACTTTACGACCTATTCTGAAACCTATCAAATATATGTACACAAAAAAAAAACATAATATCGGTCAAGCCGTTTCGGAGGACTTCGATAAGAAACACTGTGACACGAAATTTTTATATATTAGATTGAACCTGAGTGCCTAGATAAAATAACATTCGATTAGCGATGACGCTAGTAGAAAAGCCAAAAAATGTATGGGGTTGACATAAGGTATCGAAATGTCACACGTGACCGATTCGTCAACGATTAGAAATTAGCTAGCCAATGTTAAAATCATTCGATTCTATGAAACGAATCGACAGCGTCGAACGATTACTTCCATAGAGATGCGTAGCCAAGTGGCACTTTTTGACAAAGCGTTATCGCTAGTTTTCGATTTGTATGATGGAAACGTTAGCGAAAGCGATGGCGATTGTAGAAATAGAATCGCTCCGAAGCGAATGCCATTTGTCTAAGCCCTCTGGTCACAAAATTTCACGAGAATCGACAAAAAGAAAAAAAACACGAAAATCTGAATTGACAACAACATCCCATAATTTTTTTTTTCTGGCGAATCAGATTTTCGAAATTTTTCAAAATGGCGGAGGCAGAGGGGTTGAAGATGTAAAAAAGCATATTTCAGCCATTTCGCGCTCTTGGCGCGTGCTTTTTGTTTTAAAGATTTTGTTTTAAGGTGTACGGACTTGCCAGGTCTACAGCTTACAGAACCACTAGTGTAGTCAGGTTTATTTTTATTCGTTGGGCTCGTGGTTGAATACTATCTCAGCTGACGGTCATGCAAGCGATGATCAATCTACTAGCCTTCTCCCAATTATTTTAGGATCGGCATCCAGTGTATCCGTATGCAGCTGAATACCAGTATTTTACATGAAGCGACTGCCTATCTGACTTCTACAATCCAGTTACTGGGTAACACGATATCCCTATATAGGATGTCATGATGCTATGGTTGTCAGACTGTTGGGCTTCTTCCGTAATGACTGTAAAAGATTTACGAATGACAGTTGGGACTGACGGCTTAACGTGCTTCTCGAGGCACGGAGGGGTCTTGATTTGTAATAGATGCTCACCCACCATCGCTTGACCCATATGACTGTTACCATTTAACCACGAGCCGCATGCAGTCGATGATGTGGTTGGCAATGGTGCAAACTTGCGTAGAAGCAAGTATATTATATTCATTCAATCCTAGAAGACTGATAACGATGATGGAAAGTCAAAAATGTATTGGATTGATATACGCTACCGAAAAGCTTACGCAAATCCTGTTGAAAGTCTTTATAGAAGAAACGAAACTCTTTGCAAGCCATTGCCACTTGTCTAGGCCCTCTGGTTATAAATATCAGAAACAACACAGAGTCCGAATTAGAGTTCCACTCCAAAAATCACACGGCGGAATTTCAACGTGTTATATTCCCACGAGCGTAACAAAAAGGCATCAATCCTCCTACGCATCTTTTGCATCATCAAACATTTACCCGCAACCGTACAATAATAACAAAACAATACCAAAACATTACGTGAGAATGAAAGAAAACAATAGAATAACGCAATTGTTTATTATACCTAACAAATTGTTACAATCAAACAGAGGGACGTGTAATTGGGGCGTTCATTGAGTTGATTATGCTTTGGCACAAAAGAGATAGGTACAGCAGGCCGGCTCCATACAATGAGCGAAAACAAGCGTATGCACACATAGATGCGTACGTACGGCGGCGATCTCAAACAAATGCCAGTCGCGAGTGCGCTTGCACTCTGCTCTTGCACGTGAAGCGTGTGTATGTGCGCGTGCGATTTCCTTCGTTGTATGGAGCCGACCTTCTGTACCCATCTATTTTGTGACCATGGGTCTGTCAACAAAATACAGTATTTTATGTGCCTTGGTTTATCTGTGTTGCGGATCTGGGTAAAGAAAAATAGGGGATGAATGTGTTGACAACTTGTGGAAGGATATTGTAAATGATTGTGACTTCAGTGTAGATTTGGTGTTGTGGTCTTCGGAGAGAAATAAGAATACTCGTACAAAATCTCATATTTAAAATTATTATGTTGTCTACATACGATTTTAAACATGAAAGATTCTCTTATTACAAAATTCTCTAAACTAGACGAAATATCGACAAAATTTAGTTTACTCCTTCAAATGACGTTTTCCATTCTGAAATTGACTAAAGTGACACAAAATAACTGTAATGTAGTTTGAAAGCACTAATGTGATTTAGTTATTCAATTTAGTGAAAATGGCAATTTGGCTATTCTAAAATTTGCCGTTTTTCACCTAAAAATTTGGCTATCAAACTAAATTAGACTATTTTTAATCGCGATTAAAAAGATGTGGAATAAAATTAGTTATCATGTACCAAAATTTACAAAGTACATTTCTCTACTAGTTCTTGAATGTTTGGTTGCTTGTGAATTTGGAAATTAATATGGAAGCTTATGTGATTTCAGCTGTTATCGATTAACGACATAAAAAACAGACAGACTCAGACAAATTCAAGATGTCCTTGATAGGGCTTTCCTACAGCGACGAGAATACCGGAGATTTTCAACTTACTCAACCAATAGCCGGATTATTTTTGCTTGAATCACATTTTTAATAGTAAATTAACTCAACAACCCAAACAGGATCACATTGGGCACGGATAAAAAATAAATACAGGTTATTACATCTTAATTTATTAAAATATAAACATTATTATAGTTTTACGCCGTCATTATGCTTCCTGTATTTCATTTAAATAATTATTGATATACAATTAAAGATGATTATTTGAATATACTCAGGTTTTTTTGCACTGCGGATAATTTCATTCACTTTCATTCGATCTTTATTTTAATTTCCGACAAATCATGGTCTATGGTTTACTCAACATAGCGATTATCAAACTCGATTTTATAAGTGCCAAAATTGTTTTTAAGTTTAAAGAATCTTGTTTACAGAATAGCTTTTAAAATTAACATTAAAAAAAAAATGTGTTGTTTAGTTCGGTATACAAGAGAATCGGTACCATTTTCTTTACAACCAACTGAAACTACAAATTCTTTGAAATAGCATTGTCATAGGACAAATTTATTTATTGTTCCGGTTCGTGAGAAGTCATAATTATATTCAGTTTCTTTCTTTAAATTTATGTTTTATCTCTCTATGCTTAAAATTTTATTCATTCAAGTTTTGCCCTAAGAAATAACTCCTATTTCATAAACGTTCAAAACAGTGAATTATTGTTAAGTCAGTGAAATTTATTGTGTCCTAGACTGGGTCAAATAAATTTATTTTCTTTCTTCTGTCCTTCGTTTCTTTCTAAAGCAAATTGACCAAATATTTAAATCATTACTATCATTGACTGTTCTATGAAAGGGCTATAATACACCAAATCGTCAATTTGCTTAACAATCCCTGACTGTACCTACTTTATACTAAAGATAAATCTTAAGCTCCAGTTTGACAACCTGAAAAGCGGTATGGCGTATCGTGCATCTTCTAGCATTCATGCTTATAACATATAGGACTTATTATAAAAATCATATTGAACGAGAAAATTTCTCACCGAAGAAATAAAAGGAAACAGCTGTCTGCTATCTCACGTACGAGTAAATCGTCCCAATCAACAAAGGGAATGAGAAATCGTAGAGTTAATTGGAACAATCATTTCATTGGTCTTATGGTACGGAGAGCGAAGCTGTGGGAAAATATTAGTTAGTTATAACTAGGAAAACAATGTCGATCTGCAATTAATTGATCGTTAGGACTAACAAAGATTCTTAAATTATACTGGCTGTGCCCGCAGTTCAAGCTGTTTTTGATTATCCGAGATGAAAAATGTTTTAATATATCATTCTGTGTCTTAGTAGGTAGTATTTCTGACTTAGGTACGCGAAATCGTATTAAACAGTAATACAGAGACACTTACTGTCGATATTAGCGAGATGACCTAGTTAAACAATATTGATCTGCGATAAATTTACCGTTAGGACTAACAAAGATTTTTAAATTATACTGACTGCGCCCACAGTTAAGAATTGTTTTTTAATTTTCCGAGATGATCATTATTTTATGTTATCATTTCTCTTAGTAGGTAGTATTACTGATTTAGGTACGTGAAAACGTACTTGTGTCACAGGAACGACTAGTTTCTAGAACGAAAATAAACTTAAAAATGTTCAAGCTAACAAATTTTCAAGCGCGCGGAACCTGCTGTGACTAGTTAATAAATTATTAACCGCCAATCGCATCACTTGACTTAATTTTAATCGATAATGTTCTTTCGTGTGTTGTTCGTCTGGAACCGGGTTTAAGACAGATAGAGTCACTGTCATATTTATAAAGTAGGAATGAAATTTCTCTAACATTAATATTAATGTTAGGGGCATTTCATTTTACGGAAAAGTGCGTGTCAGTAGTTATATGTATAGCTGCTTTTCCGCAATCTGATGAAAGGTGTCACATCCCACTTAACAGCCTTCAGAAATATCATCGTCTGTATCAAGGGACCAAAAAAGGACCACCTTTAACAGTCCTGGCATCACCCTTAGCCCCAAGCACTGCTGTCAGCACGGTTTAATCGGATAAGCCCGGCGTGGTACACCATTCCGCGCAGATACTTAATCAAAAACAAAGGGGACAGGACTTAATTGTGCTGAAATTTATGGCATGGCTGTACCTTGTGTACCCAGTTTGTTGGCTTAGGACAACTTATTAGAACAATTCGGTGACAAATGTTCGTAATTACCTAAAGGGACACCGCTTGTATTGAGTAGGTTAAAGGGGACTATTGTTGCCTTTTATTTTGGGTGTACTTAGTGGTCCTTAGGAACGTTTTTGGTTGGAGCGAAAGGTTGTTTTTTTTCTGTCGAATCTTAATTATAAAGGTTACAGGGAAAGTTTAATGTAAAATTAAATTATAACACAAGTGCTACATTTTATGAATTTTAGTGGTCCTTGAAAACATTTTTGGTTGGAGCGAAAAGTTTATTTTTATGGGAAATCTTAATTATAAAGGCTACCGGAAAAGTTTAATGTAAAATTAAATTATTAAACTGCTACATTTTTTAAATAAATTTTAATATGCGAGCCTTAATTAACAAGGATATAAAAATTGCTATTTAACGGACTCTGAAATATTAAGTTTTTTTTTCTAAAAAAGAAAAAGATATAGGGGCCTAGACAAAAAAAAAACTGATAGCGTTAACGCCAGACACTAGCGTCAAAATGTATGGCAATGACATTACCTGTGGAAAGTACACGTAATTTCACGTGTTAAGCAAATGTCAACTCCATACAATTTGATTTTCCGTTGGCGTTAACGCTTACAGAAAGAGGATTTTGTCTAGGCCCCCCGGAAGCAAAGTCACTCACGCTTCATATATAAACAACTACTACGTGCACCAAATTCTGGCACCATTTTTCGGTACCCCATCTACCATGTCATAGATGAAAAGAGCACTTGTGATTGATTGCCTGAAAATATTATTTAAAAAGCTTCGTTCGCTATCACATGGCTCGATCGAACTGAGCGGGTTAGCCTCACTGATGTGGTCACGTCTTTCGATAGGTGATCGTTATTCACACATTCATCCAGCTAGCTTTTTCCTATCTGTGCTTGGAATGGCTTCCATTTTCACTAGATTCAGTTAGGTATATATCTGTATTTTGCACGGAGAAACTGCTATAGGATTTCTTCTTCAATTAATATTGAAATTAGAATGTTCGTGATGATGTTTGTTTCTTAATCAAATAATCACACTTAAGTAGCCAAATACATTTAGCGTAAAAATGGAACACAAAGAGCCCTGACCGCCGACTTATCCTAAACGATATTTAAAACAATACATATCGTTATAGTTATAACTATCGTTTACGATAAAAATCGCATTTTCATAAAAAAATATCGCTTACGATAAGTTGTCAGTCAGGGCTTGACATAATAGAGCTTGTCTTGGCCATAACGATATTTTAAATCTCGGAACTTGAAGTACCTTCCATAGGTTTCCATTGCCTGATGTTGAACGTTAATTAAATAGTGCTCGCTTGCTTCTAACTATTTCACTCGCGTCTTAATTTCATAAAGGCTAAAGCTATGACTTTCGGTACACTGACTTCTGTAACCCAATTACTAAGCCAATTGTGTTAAGATTCAGTTTAGATTCAAACTAAATTGAAACCACTGGCTTCAGAAACTGTGTCAAACAAAAACTTTTTTACAAAAAAACAACCGACTTCCAAAAAGAACAATAAAAGACGTGAAAAATAACTTTAATTTCGGAAGTCGGTGCCTTTGGTTTTGTATTTTCGTGTTTGGCCACCGACTTCCGAAATTAAAGTTATATTTCACGTCTTTTAGTGTTTTTTTTGGAAGTCGGTTGTTTTTTTGTAGAAAAGTTTTTATTTTTCACTTTTTAGTTGCGGTACCTACCCCACACAAATTCGTATACCACTACTTGGTGTGTAAATAACAGTGACAGGAAATTATTAACACATCATCCATATAAACTAAGTGGAAAAAATCTGCAGTATTAAGGATAACTCAAAAACTACTGGTCAGACCTTGATCAAATTTAAATGGGACCACATGTGAAGCACCACCTATCAAATAAAAAAATAATCACCCAAATCGGTTTACCCAGAAAAAAGTTATGAGCTAACACACATAAAAAAAAAAAAAAACATACAGACGAATTGAGAACCTCCTCCTTTTTGTGAAGTCGGTTAAAAACATTATTTATTGTGTCAAAATCAGATTATAATTTATTTTTATTCAGTTTGACTTGAGTCAAATATAGTTTTAACTTACATGATTACTCTTTTTGCTTAGCAAATAGGTTGATTAAAATAACCTGCACAAGTATATCAGCCTCTTGTTGCGGTCCAGCGGACTCAGGGAAGTAAGAAAAGGAAAAAGTTATATTTTTTTTTTACACTAAACGTGACGCATAAAGAAAAAATAAACCACAACCCAAAAAGAACAAGCTTGAGGAAAATTTGCGTCACCTCACGTAACACGGCCATCGTTCAGCATTATGCTGTGATACTATGCGAGACAGAGCCACAATGCTGGTATTCAGCGACAGCCGTTGTTGACGTAATGACGTCATACCAAACGAGGAGGAAACGACGAGATACCAAAAATAAATAAATATAAAATAATACACAATATAAGTAGATAAATCTGCCCCCGTTATCACCTTGCGCACTGACATTATTACTGCATGATAAGACGCTTAATAATGTTAGATAAATCCCTCCAAATGTTTCGCAGTGACATTTAGTCGAATGCGGCACCCGGGTGTTTATATATTTATTTATTTTATTTTAAAGAAGGCTTACAGACTAATAAAACAATGATTAGAAAGTATTAAAAAAAAATGCTAATAACAAGCCTCCACATATAGTAAACACAAACACATTTAGAAAACAACAACAAAACAAACAACAATACAATATACAACAAACAAAAAAAAAAGTATGTGTGTGTATGTGTGTGTGTGTGTGTATGTATGTAAGGGTGTGTGTGTATGTACGTAAGGGTGTGTGCGTGTATGTATGTAAGGGTGTGTGTGTGTGTGTATGTATTATGAATACAATTTAAATAGCAATATTATCATCATGAAAATAACAGCCTTGAAAGATCTAGGAGTCACATTCGATCGAAAGCTCACCTTCCACGACTACATTGCTACGGTCGCTAAGGAATCCTAACAAAGGTTGGGTTTTTCTCTGCGTAATTGTTGCGATTTTTTCTCAGCACATGCCATCAAAATAATATTTAATGCACTCGTGCATAACAAATTGGAAACCAGCTCCAGCATGTGGAATCCACACGAAAGTACCTTCGCGCTTTTATTTTCTTGGAAAAGGTACAAAAAGCGTTCCTTAGATTTCTATATAAGCGTAAACATGGCTCGTATCCTTACCTCTATCCGACTAAATTTCTACTGGGATGTCTCAGATATAACTCGTTAGAGGTAAGGCGCGAAAAAGACCAGCACAAAATAGCCTGTTAGACGCTCCGTGGCACTATTGGCGCGCCTGATCTGCATGCCTGCTGGCTTGCTTCTTTATCCCAAGCAATTACTGCCGCTGCAGAAATCACAGGTTATTTGTTGGGCCTCCATGTCGTACCGTTCCGCGTGCTAAGTCCCAGTACCACGTACTCTGGCCGCACTAAATGGTCTCTTCGACGCTAATCCAACAAACGATCTGTTTGCGGACGAATGGACGAAGATTTTATCGGCCTGTCAGAAGTAGGGACTGTGGGAAGGATTTATGAAAGTGTTGTTAACTTTTTACCTGAACTTGATGATTTTATATGTAATACAAACTGTGTCTTTAATTTTTGTAATTGGTTTTAAACCGTTGTAATTAAAGTAATAAATAAATAATAAATAGTTAGATTTTACTTTCACGAATTGTAATTTTATTCCCAAAAGCAAGACATTTTTCATTCCACCTACTGAGGTTGGCAGCTCAGTATAAAACCATAAAACTTCAATCGATCACCCGTCCAAGTTGTATCCCCTTCTGCATCCCCGTATTCATTGCATCAAATGACAGATTGGTACCAATTGACGTATGCAGCCGTCTCAATCTATCACTGAACAAGACTGGTTGAAAATGATTGAGAGCCTTAATAAGAGTCAAATGTATTGCGTTTGCACGAGAATGGAGTGATTTATTCGAGGATTTGGTACCGTCAGGGGTGCTACAGACTAGTTCAGTTCGGCATGACTCGGCACAGCTGGGCGGCAAAATCGAATATGTAGATATAATTATGTTTGGTAAAAAGTCGTTCGGCATAACTCGAATTGTGCCGAACTGACCCGAGAAAGTCTTTGACTCCATCGAAATATGGGCAGTTCAGGACTCTCTGCGATGATGTATGACGCTGCCACGATGACTGTCTAGATCCAGGATAAGAAAACCAGCCCCATCGAACTGCTCTGGAGAGTGGGATGTGGTCTGGTGTGTGGACGTTTTTAAGACGCTGTACTGGACTGGACAGGGTATCAACGTCAACGGCGAGTACATCTCACACCTTCGCTTTGCCGATGACATCTTCATAATGGTACAGACACAGGAACAGTTAGATCAGATGCGGCATAGACTAAATGGAGCCTCTCGGAGAGAGAAATGAAGTTAGCCGGAAAAGAACCTGAGTTACCGATATAGATTGGCGAGTAAGCAAGCTGCAGTGGCAGTGGGCTGGCTATGTTTATCGAAGGACCGATGACCGGTGGAGTAGATGAGTCGTAGAGTGAAGATCGCGTATCGACAAGCATAGTGTGGGAAGCTCCCCAGATAGATAGACCGACGGCCTCAAAAAGGTGTCTGGGACAGATTGGATGTGGAAGGCAGAGGATAGGGTGTTATGGCGTAGCATGGGAGAGGCCTATGTCCAGCAGTGGACTGCGATAGGCTGAGTTGATTGATTGATTGACTCGAACATGATTCAGCTAGAGTAGAAGCCAAACAGAGTTTGCCGATCGGTAGGAGCCGATGAAACCCAAATATGTGTAGTTATTGCTTCGGATCGGCGTTGTTCGCCAAATACTGCGGAATCGAATATGCCCGAACAAGTGTGTAGCACCCCTAACGACGGGATGGATCTGGTTGGTGATGAATTTCTTTTAGATATGTATCACTACATTTTGCCAGTGACTTTGTACAACAAGCTACCTCCGTTAGATCCAGTGAAGGATGAATTATTTGCCGAAATACCATCCGGCTCCAAAGGACCAAATCTTTCTCATGTTAGTTTCTTCATTGGTTTAGTGCAGTCTGCCTGTCAGTCAATAATATGTCGTAGTGTCTTAAGCAGCAGTTAAATACCTGGAATATAATATTGCGACGATTTGTGGCATTACTTTAAGGGTAAAGGGAAGCGTTGTGACAACAACTGGAATTTAATGCTCTGGAAATTACTAATAAGTTTTGTGAAAGTCAGACCGATGCTCATTCTTAGGCCAAAAAATAGTGTACTGCAGTTAGACAATTACGGTTAGCAGACGAGAACTTAAGCCAATTATTAAAGAGTATCTAATATTTAATGAACCAGATGCCCTTTGATTCTTGATTATTAGACGTTTTTACTCTAAATGTCAGATCAATAAGCCTTATCTTCAGTGTCTGAGCACCCCTACTGATTGGGTTTCAGATTTACGAACAAATTAATCTAGACTGTTAGCCTTGCTCTCTCAATTAACGCACCAACCCTTGCTTCTGACATTCGGCATTAACTTCTAAGTGTTAATCATATTATATTTTAGTTAGTAACAATTTCGCTGAACTCACAACTCATTTGCATTTTAGGGCTAAAAATGTTTTTGCCACTAAATAAAGCCTCATAATTATATGAAAATAAACTTATCTTTGTAAATTATGGTAATTAAAAATCCCGTGAATTACCTCGCATAATTTTAAGCCGAATAAGCAATTTACCTTCAGCACCTAGCGCCATTATAAATCAGCGGTGGGTTTTGGTACTACAATAGTTCTTAATAAGAATCAGAGGCAGGGTCCACGTGTTAAATATAATAGTATGCGGACCAATAGTGTTTCATGTTCACGAGAGTAAATGGACCGCACCCGAGGGATAGATAACGAATAATATATTTTGGCGGGTTTTCCAAGCAAACGGTGGCTTCGTACGCAATGCGGCATTACGCCGACATCGTGTGAATGTTCCTTTTTTGAATTTTAAAAAGCTTATTTACGAAATTTGAGTTACAAAAGCAATTTCTATTTTTTTATTTCTTTTGGCAGTCGAATGTTGGTTGACATGTTTTTACAATTCGTTCAATGGTTCTAATGTGTCCTTTTTGGATCGAAGGACGAAATTGAGCTTGAATGAGGCAGTTGTTATTCTTATTCTAGACCCAAAACAATAAAAAAGAATACCTTTTAAAAGCCACTTGGACTTGACTGGCTTATCGAGTAAAGGTTAAAAAGGTTTTTAGGAGTAGCTGAATAATAAAAAGTTACTTTGAATGAAAGTCTTCTAAGAACGTTTTATTATAGCCAAAGAAAAATAGAGTACCCAAATTGTTCGAATGTTATTTAAGTCATACATTCTAAACCGAATAAGTTTTCTAACAATACGTATGTACGTATATAATTCAAAATATCCTTCTATATTCCGGTTTCATAGATTTTATACGGCATACCTTTTTCCGGCGAACTACGGACGAAGTTTTTAGTATTCTTAAAGTAAAAGAAGGAATTGCTCAAGTTTTTTTCGGTTCGTGGAAAGGAACGATATTTCTTTTACACCTTACGTCACGTATGGTTCGGGAAGGTGTTTTAAATATGTGTCGTAGGAATTATGTCTATAATTATTTCATTTACAATAATTATATTATACCTACCATTCTTATTAGCATTCTGACTAGTTCCGATTACAATAATAAACAGTCATTTTTTTTTTTTTTTGGTTGGGATATCATCAAATGACGTCTCCCGCTCTGGGCGGAGTGGAAGGGCGTGTCTGACTCTTACTGACTAAAACCCACCCGTGTTCCTTCAGTTGCCTGTGCGCCAGGGCCACGGTAACTCTATCGAACAATCCACGACCCCGGCAGGCACCGGCCCTATTGGACCCCGTCAATTATGCTGACATCTCTTTGAGGCGCGCGTGGAACACAACGCGCTGTCGACCCGGGCCTGGTCCTTACCGGACGGCGAGCTGCCCAATGCTCGCCGTCCGCAGGCCCGCGCCTACGGTGGCCGGGAGTCGGCTATCGACACCCGACGCCCAGGGTGTCTCCTCCTGCGGCGATTATGGGCGTGAGGGCACAATGATTGCCTCTCCCTCACGCGCTCCGCCTCCTCCTTCGCGAGCATTACTGCTTCGCAGAAGGAGGTGACTGCTTCCCATTCCCTCTCGCTCCGTACCATGGCCTGAACCAGGGCCGGACGCGAGAGACCGCCGCCGCCGATCACCGCCACGAGGACACGGCGGTGCTCCGCCCAAACCTGGCAGACCTCCATCGTATGCTCCACCGTGTCCTCTGGTCGATCCACACTATGACAACACCCGGGCGTTTCCTCCCGCCTTATCCGAAACAGGAACCTCCCGAAACAAATTTGTCCGGTGAGGACCTGCGTCAGGCGGAAGGTGAGGACGCCGTGGCGCCTCTCAAGCCACTCCTCAAAGAGGGGACTTACTGCCGTAATTGTGGCGTGCCCAATAATAAACAGTAAGGGTTTATAATACTTAGTAAAAATAAGTGACATCTGTTATTTTAGGTACATAATTATATAGTTTCAAAGTTTCTATTTATTTATTTTCAGCAATAAAACAATATTTTAATTCAATGTAATAACAGGGGCGCCTATTTCCACTTTCCGCGCGAAACTTTTATGGTCCTGAATACCGAAGGATCATAAGCCCTCATTAATAAACCGCTGGTGCTGCCATTTGAGGACTCGCTCCCGCATCGACTTGATGTCATCTTCTTTTTGATTTAAAATATGAATGAAGAAGGCCGGCTTTACTTGAAAAAAAAAATAGCGTGGTCATAATTATGTGGCAACACTATCGGATTTTCTGTTGACAGAAAAGCGGATTTTTCTTTCTTTACGTCATTTTATTGTTTTTTTCCTTGTTTTGTAGACTGGAAGTACATGTAGTGTTATTTTAACATAGTAAAGATCAAGACAATTAGTGTAAATAAAATATTAATAACGAATAGAACAAAAACTAAAGATTTTAAGCTACGCTTGCCTAGGTCGCGGTCCGTGGATGGGTGATCAATTGATCATTCATATCACATCGAGACCCTCCATGCCTCGGAAAGCACGTTAAGAGCGGCCAACCCGTCATACTTTTCATACAAACGCTCGTACGTGATTATGGCGTTGTAACTCATCTTTCATTGTTTTTTTTTTATCTTGTGCACTTTATCCACGCAAAAAATTAAAATTTGTAGAAATAAATTCAGAATTAGCCTCTAAAAATCTGTTTTTTTGTACAAATTTTACCTGAACTTTGGCCGTTTATAATGTAGTCATAAATAGTAAAATTAAAGAACACATTTGCATAGAAACCTCGCATATGTAATTCAGATTCTAAATGACATTCCTTTTTCCCAAAAACTTGTAAGGCTTTTTCAAAAACACGTATTTCCTGGTAAAAGTTTTGTGAAATCTTTGCGCGCCAATTCTCGTTCGATGTTATCGCGTTCTCACTCTTGCTTCGTTTTCAAACATTGCGTTGGATGAAACAACAAGCTTTTTAATCATGCTCGCATTGACGATAGACGGACCGGGAAGGGCCCTCTTAAGCCGTTGGTCCCGGCTGTCATTCGTAGATCTTTGAAAGTCGTTACGGATAGTCAGAAGCACGAAAGTCTGTTATCCACTCTTACCAAGGAGTATCGTGTTACGTGTGAGATAGGCATTCGCTTCATGTAAAATACTAATAATCAGTTATATCAGGTTAGACTTGAAGCCGACCCCAACGCAGTTGGCAAAAGGTGAGGCAGATTGATTAATACAGGTTAAACGAGGAATATACTTTATGGAAGTGTAATATTCATGACAATGAGCAACTAGAAAAAAATCTGCTGTTTCCTACAAAGTGTATTACAGAAGCTATGAAAATGTAGAGAACAGCTGATTTCTTTATATATGTCGGAGTTGGTCCGTCAGTAAAAGTTGATAATTTTCATGAGTATTACTTACTTTCCCTTAAGGCTTGTAATAATGCCAATAACCTTGAGCATTTGGGCGGAGCTAACTTCCAACTGAATCTCAGGACGAGTCTGGGGGTGACGTAGACGCAGTCATTAATCGGACGCTTTTTTAATTTATTACAATATAAACAATACATATTTTAAAATATTAACAAAACCAAATCATTTTCCTTTATATTGCAAAGCAGTAGATATTTTTTTTATACTCTTTTGATAAAAAACGAAGGAGTAAAATGGTTTCATCTCAATGATTTGGAGGTGATTTAGTGTATTTTTTATTTTATTTAGTGATACCGATAGAAAAATTATGGCTAAACCAAATTACGTATTGTCTCATGTAGATTACTAATATTTTTTTTCAGATGTAATTTCTCTGTAAATGCCAACGAAAAGTTGCTTCATCTGCATGCTTTTTTCAAGCTTTTTTCGAGAGAGCAGCCTTAAGCTATTTCCCTCATTTAACTCAACACACTATATTTTGGCACCGTTCAGAAATTGGAACACAGGCTTTAGCGTCGGAACCAGAATTGCTTACTTTACACTAATTAGGCCTTGTGACTGTTCAAGTTTTCGTAATAGTATTCGAAATGAAGTTTTTTTTTTAGGAATGGCTTCCAGCCAAATGTAATACACGTTCTTTAGTAGGGATACAGAATTTTTACACTACGTATGAAGTAATAAAATTTTATTCTAGACACGTCCTATTTTTTTTCTTTGGCAAATGTATGTAGGTCGGTGATGATAGGTTTTTAATAATCGCAATATTTTTTAATGGCTTGGATTTTAAGGGTTCATCTTTGCCAAATGTAGACAAAAAAAAAATATGTAGGTACACACGTACACAAATTCACGCCTACTTCCCATTGGGATAGGCAAAAACTACAGAACGCCGCCTGTTGTGATCCATACATATTACCTTTGCTTCGATTACCTCATACGTGTCATGTCATCTGGTTATACACACACGCCGTTGGCAAGTATCACGTACCTGACCTTTCTGAAGAACATCACGAACAGGGTTCGAAATTATCAAGATAGTTATCCGATAAATATCTGATAATTATCGGATAATTAGCATCAGGGTAAAAAAATCATTCGTTATATTGTTTCATAACAAATGATTTATAATTTCGGCAATATTAACAAAAAAAAAAACCTTATACCCCACCAAAAATAAATAATCACTAAATTTACCCAACTGTTTTCCTTGCATCTCGTTGCTACATTTTTTGCATCGAGCCCATAGCCCAGTATTTTTTGTCTTAATGCAAATAAAGTATGGCCATATTGGATCTTTCTCACGAGGCATTTTTCGAATTCAAATCAATAAACAAATTTTAACAAATCAATGACACTCGAGTTCACTCAACTTTGCATAATCCTAAGATCCTACGTGATTTTTTCTTTTAACCCCATGGTGGGGCACGTTGACATTTCGTGCGTTCGGATAGACGCAAGTGCGGAAATGCACGTTCGAATACAATTCACGAGCGCAAGTATTTGTTATTATCCATCTGTTAATAACACGATAAGTATCATGATAATTATCCTTTCGAACCCTGCTCCACCAATAAGATCACTATGTCCTTCTTGGGCATGCTTCGTACTTTAAGTTACAAAGGGTTTAAAAAAATGTACTGCTTTAAACCATAGTCTGTAAAGATCAATTCGGTATATTAGAAAGCTCTGTTACTGTTTTAAATTTGTGACGAAAACGATAGGACTTAGAAACTTATTATAAAATAATCTTGCTGGCTGGCATTTTTTACCTGAGCTTTCTTCGCAAAACTCTAGTCGAGATCGATCCTGCCTAGGCTTTTTCTCAACTTTGTGGTCGGCTTCCAGTCTAACCGGATGCAGCTGAATACCAGTATTTTACATGGAGCGACTGCCTATCTGACCTCAACCACGGAGTTACGGGGTAAGACGATAGTCCTTGCTAAGAGTGGTTTTCATACTTTTGGGCTTCTGACTACCCGTAACGACCGTAAAAGATGGGTGTGAAATATATGGCATAATAACAGATAGTATAATATCACTTGAAATAACGTTCACATGATATAAGTTTCATAAGCTATAAAAACAAATAACCTAATTTTATGTGATCTAATGTTATATTTCATATAACATTCTTTTGCTCTAATAACATCAAATATAACGTTAATTTCATATAATTTTCAGTATGTCTAATGCTCTTTTTGTATAACGGTCGGTTGACTAATTTTCATAATTACTAATTTTGAGCCAAAATTCAGTTATGAATAAGTAAATATAAGGACACATACTGTTATAACCTCATCTAACCCAAATGATTCACCAACGATAGAGGGGATCGGGCGTCTGGCGGCCGCTGCCGCGATATGTTCGCTTCGGTCGCTCGCCTTCACGCGTTAATGGTCACTGTTCTAACCTAACCTAACCTAAACTAAATTATTCACCAATAATTGACGGGATCTGGCGCTCGGTGGCCGCTGCCGTGGTACGCTCGCTTCGCTCGCTCGCCTTCGCGCGTTATGATCAATGTTCTATCCTAACCTAACCCAAATGATTTAAAATCTAATCCGTTTTTGCAAAAATGTACCAAACATAGTAGACGTTTCTAAATAATATTTTACGTTACTTAGAGATTATTAATTTTATAGTAAATTAATATTATACCAATTGAGTATTAAGTCAAATGTGCATTGTTCTATATACCATATAAAATTAGGTAAAATGAAATTATATCAATAATTCATTATATCATTTCATCATTATATTAAAAAAAGGATATTAAATGAAATTAGGTCACATGATTATTAGAACTTTTGTTATTACTTCAAACGTTACACACCCGTCAAACATCTACGAATGACAGCCGGGGCCAACGGCTTAACGTGCTTTCCGAGGCACAGAGGGGGTCACGATGTGTAACGGATGGTCACCCATCCATAAACCAACTGCGGCAAGCGTAGCTTAACCTTCGATAGACCCGTGCGGCTGTTACCATAAAACCAAGAGCCATAAAAAAGAAAAATATGTCAATGATGACGATAAATGATGACAGATTATTTTGCCAATAAACAACCTTTCCTTTGTTTAAGTTAAACACCTTTCATTGTAAGTGATATTGTATTTCTCGCTTTGTGGACAAATAATAAAAATCCCCATTGACTGAAATTTACACTTCAAATAAATGTACAAACGCACTGCGTTCCACATTAATTTAATTCATAATAATTTATTTGCATGAAATACTGGTGAATACCAGATGTAAAAGTTTATGCTTTGTGTACAATCCATTGCCTGTTTAGGACGTTAAAAATAATTTTACATAAATAATAATTTAGTAAACATACAATTAATGTTCTAGGTAAAGTTAATTTCAACACAATAAATTATTCAATAAATGTCCACATTATTATAAGACTATATAAGACTATAATTTGCATTTTTCATTGTGTTGCATAAAATTCTTGCAATGTATAAAAACAAGTTTCTATGTCAACCATCTACTTACGTAGTTTTACGAGTATTCTAAAAAAATTAAGAGGGAGTTCAACCAGCAAGTTTTATGTAGTTGCGTGATCACATCATAAGGGTGGTTAACTGGTTCTAGCCTGAAAAGGATTTTATTAAGGTTTCTTAAATAAATTGCTGTTATCTTGAGAAATTCACACCATTGACTCCACCACCACCATCATCCACCACTATCCACCATCCATCCATCCACCATCCACCATCCATCTACCATCCACCATCCATCCACCATCCATCGACCATCCACCATCCATCTACCATCCAGCATCCATCTACCATCCACCATCCATCCATCCACCATCCACCATCCATCCACCATCCACATCCATCCACCATCCATCCATCATTCTTCCAACCTTCATCCATCCGTCCATCCACCATCCGTCCACCGTCCATCCACACCACACCATGGTGGTGGTGGTGGTGGTGTCCATTGGTACCATTTTTGGAACGATGGGCTTTTGAGCTTTATCGCAGCATATTATGGTGAAACTGTCCGAAAAGCTTAGGGCGATACAATTTTTATAAAACAAAAGCAGTGTGTGAATATTTATACAGTGCCTTAACGTGACATGAGTACCTATATTTTTTACGTGCCTTCCTAGCGTCTAAACTAATGGACCGATTTTTCCAAACGAAATATTTCCCGATTTTGTTTAGTGATGCGTGCGTTGTAGAGTAAAGGTATAGGAAAGTTAAGCCTTTTGGTTATCTTTTCAAGATTTAGTTACTTAACGAATGCCCGTTTTCACTAACACTATACATACTCCATTTGAAATAAGATTTGAAAAAATAAACCATTTTACCCACGACGGAACGGAGGCGGTTTATGCATTTTTTACAGTCCGTTCAACCGATTTTGACTTCTGTTGCGTTGGTGGCATGACAAATGGCAGCTGCAGTAAACAGTTGGTATTGAAACCACGTTTTTGATTTTAATGCCATCCTTATACCTACGGAATAAAAGTCAAAAATGGTTGAAGGGACTGTAAAAAAAGATTTATTTAAATTTCTATTTTTATTTCAAATGGTGACATCTAAATGAATGCTTATATCAAAGCGCACTGTTGGATTTTCAACGCTCGGCTCAGCGCCGATTGTTAAAATACAACAGTGCAATAATTTTATAGGTATTCACTTACATGCCACCTAATCTGAAAACGGGCGTAAAAGCTAAGATTTGTGTGTCGTGATAGTCGCAGTCATAAAATGTGCGATTAGGACGGTGAATATTTAGTGCCGGATTTCTATAAACTAAGCTGAGTATCGTGTTATATCGCTCCAGCGTTTTGTGACCGCGACTACCAAACATTGGCTTAGGCTATATAATAATGACTCAATGGATAGGATTTTGATTCAGATTTGTTACAGTTGTAATGGCAATCATGTCATTTGGTCTAAATAGGCTTTTATTTTTATATAGATTTTTCAATATTTTGTGAATGTGCGCAGAACGTTGTAGGCCTAACTTGTAGACTGTAGATTTGTGGACCTTTTTATATTTTGTTGAGTACCTGTTACTTGTTGACAGGCCTACACTGTCCTCCCATAACTATCAACACTGTAATTTTAGAAAAATTGTAAAAGCCCCCTAATTTTAAAAGAGAAACCGTGGAGTTTCTTGCCGGCTCTTCTCCATAGGAAACAACCAATTGGAACCGTGCACCTAGCTTCTGAAGTTTCATAAGTGCCCATGTTGGTTTATGTGAAATAAAATATTTTGATTTGATTTGACTTTATTACAATTTGTAAATCTATATTTCTATTTCTTTAATTTTATTACTTCCTGTGTGCTTTTAAATTGGATTACAGCAGCGGGGTACCTCTTGACATTAAAGATAAGTGGCAAAAGTTCGTTACTTCATTATCCGCATTACATGTGATGGAACAGTGCAGCGGGGTAATTACGTAACACACTAACAGTAAGAATAGATTTCATTTTGACAGTTCAACAACATTCATTGCGTTATTTACGCTGTTGAGTAGACAAATTTTTCGAATATATGAAGCAATGGATTAGCAATAGGCTTCAAAATGATTTAGATTGTGATAGATAGTGTGTTACGCAATTAGGCTGCTGGTTCACTTGAATAAAACAAAGATTGCATAGAAATATTTGGATTTTATCCGTTCTATTCGATGGCTGAATATCAAGTGCGTTTCTCAAATAGAATTGGACAGTTGTCATAGTATAATGACAACTGTAATGGCATGACAGTTCAATACAGATAGTAAAATGAAATGTAAATAATCGATTATAAGTGACACCGTCATGAGAAGTAACTCGATTATATATTATTAAGCTAATACATGATATTCGAGTCCTTCGCCACATAATAATGTACTAACCCTGTTCAAACAAAGTCACATATAATTATATTCAATGATGCGAGTGAAATCGCATACGGCGCGTGTTGTCGAACAGTGAGTGTTTTTCGAGCTATCTTTTGAGTTGTAACTGGCCGGAAGGCTAATTGGTTTCAAAATGCAATGCAGTAGTTTCCTAGAATCAAAATCACGGAAAAGCAAGCACGTTTCCCTCCGTTGGAAATTGCACGTAATTTATTACAGAGTCTTTTATCAAAGTGAACAGCAGTAGATATGAGTCCGGTAGAAAAATGAGGGATCCCAGTTTAAGTCACACCGCAATAACATGCAGAAAAAAATGTTAAGCATAAATCGTACGGAAAGATAAAGTAGAAAGAGATGGTCCTTCTGTTTTTGATGTGTTTACAAATGGGTGACACCAGCGGGGTAAATACGTAATACACTAACAGTAGGAATGGGTTTCATTTTGACAGTTCAACAACATTCATTGCGTTATTTACATTGTTGACTAGACAAGAAGTAATGGCTTCAAAATGATTCAGATTGCGATAGATAGTGTGTTAGGTACGTAATTAGGGAGTTGGTTTGTTTGTACGGTTTATGTCATAAAAATAAATAATTTGTCTGATCTTTTAAGTAGATAAGTAATATTTACTTACGTATGATGTTGTTCCTGAATAACTCATGGAGACTGACGGTATAATACACATACATACATTACATAAACTCACGCCTTCTTCCCATGGGGGTAGGCAGAAACTACAGAACGCCACCTGCTACGATCCTTACATACTCCTTTTGCCTCGTTTACGTTCATACATCTGGTCATACACGCACGCTGGTTATGAATACTACGCACCTGACCTTTCTGAAGAACATCACCAATAAGGTCACTATATGTCTTTCTAGGGCGTCCCCTCCCGGCGTTTCCACTCACATATGCCTTGTAAATACCTTTTGTTAATCACCCTTCATTCATCCTCTCAACATGACCAAACCATCTTAGCATACTCTTTTAAATTTTTGTCACTACATCTTTTAAACCGCACCGTTGCCTTATTTCATCATTCTTCAGTCTATCTTTCATAGTCACACCACACATGCTGCGCAAGGAACGCATTTCCACAGCATTTATTCTACTTTCATGCTTCTTTTGCCACACCCAACACTCACTTTCATACATAAGCGTAGGCACCAGCACACCATTGTGAATAGCCAGTCGTACTTTTTTGGACATCAACTGGTTGGTCACAATTGCATGTGTAGCACCATTCGCTTTATTTCCCGCATTTACCCTTCTTTCCACACCTCCATCAATCTTTCCATCCCTTGTAAATAGACTCCCCAAATATACGAACTCACTTACTTGCTCCACACACTTATCATGTAATTTCACATCACATACCGATACATCCTCTTCTCTTTCAAACACCATAACTTTCGTCTTATTCACATTTATATTCATCCCTTTCATTTTATATGATTCATCCATCACAGTCACCATGTCTTGCAACCCTTCCGCTGACGATGCAAGTAGAACTTGATCATCTGCGTAGAGAAGGCATTTGACAGGCAACTCATTCGTCGTCAATCCATACTCACCCTCTTTCAAATCTGTCAGACAACTATCCATGTACAAGTTGAACAGCCACGGTGACGCTACACAACCCTGTCTAACACCCCTCGAGATGCAGAACCAGTTCGTGTATGCCCCATTTATCCTAACACAAGCAGTGGAATCCTTGTATAAAGATTTCAGTGCCCGTACTAAGCGCCAGTCCACACCGTACAAGGATAGTGTCGACCACAGTTGTTCCCTCCACACACTGTCATAGGCCTTCTCCAAGTCCACGAAAGCACAGTAGACTTTCTTGTGCTTTGCCATATGTTTTTCGGCTATGCAACTTAGGGAGAAGATCTGATCCATACATCCCATTCCCTCTCTAAATCCTGCCTGCACATCCCATATTTTCTCACCTGTCACTCTTATCACTCTATTTATTAATATCTTTGCATATAGTTTGCCGACAACACTCAAAAGACTAATGCCGCGGTAGTTTTGACATTCCTGCTGAGAGCCTTTTCCCTTATATAGTGGTACGATTACAGCCTTACACCAATCATCCGGCACACGGCTATATCTCCAACACATATTAAAGATCCGGCACAACAGGCTTGCTACCACCCCGTCACCTCCTTTCAGAATTTCAGCAGACACTCTGTCGTATCCTGCAGCTTTCCCAACTTTCATCCCTTTCAGCGCTCTTACGATCTCATCTATTTCTATTTCATTCTCTTCATCTACATCTGAGCTTGGGTCTTCAGAACTGGCGTCTGCCCAGTTACCCACTCCTTGCACACTATCCTGACAACTAAATAAACTTTCAAAATATCCCTTCCAGCGTTCCAAGACCTTACATTCTTCGCTTAGTAAACATCCATCTTCTGCTCTTATAACATTCATACTCGATGTTCCTGTCACTCCGCGAGCCAATCTTACCTGTTTCCAGAACAGCTTAACATTGGCCCTGAAGTTATCAGAGAACTTCCTGTTATACTTTTCTTCTTTTTCATCCTTTTTCATTTTCACCATCTCTTTCACTTTCGTTTTCATTTTGGAGTATCTCTTCTTCACTTTTTCCAAATCATCTGTCACATCTGTTGCCTGGTTCATCCTATTTTGGGCCTTACAGGCTAACACATTAAGCCAGGCCTCTTTTTTCTTCCTCACAACCTCTTTAACTTCACCATCTACCCAAGAATCATTCGTTCTACTACCACCTTTTCTCTGCGCCAGACCACATACTTTTGTGGCTACTTGCACCATACAATTTCTTGCTATATCCCATACTTCTTCTAGGTTGTAGTCATTCGTATCATCAAATATTTTATCCGTCTTTATTTTTAGTTCCCTCTTATATTCCTCTTTTACTTTTAATTCTTGCAGTCTATAGTAATCGGTATAATACAAGAAGATAGAAATTGAATTACTATTATTTTTACAAGCCTAGTCAGTCTATTTACATGTATTGCGCAGAATAGACGCCCATGCTCTTTTTCGTCCTCGAAGAGGTTTCTAAAGGAGCGTCAAATACTCGCGCAGCACCTCTACAGGGTCTAATTAAAATAGCTGGCGAAACTTCACAAACGTGATGGGTATCGAAATCTAAATAATGATAAAATAAAAATTAATTAATCTTTTTTTTGGAGGGTCGGCGACCATTGGTAGTTTTGTTACTTGAAGTATGAGTTGAGAAAATCTATTTTCTTTTGTTTCATCGTGTTAAGATATCGATACCCAATCAAGTCTGTGAAGTTTACAAAAAAAGAAGATTATTAAACTAATATTTCAAATGTCTACGCTAACTGTGGTCGATAACCCCACAAAAACGTCTTCATTTTTTTTTGTCTTATCGTGGTTTTATATTGATACCCATCACGTTTGCGGAGTTTCGCTAGCTAATTTAATTTGACCCTGTATAAGTTTCTGATTTCTCTTTATGATTAAGGGGACGTATGTAATTAATTCCCAAAGTAACGGATTACTTTGGGAACGTAAAGCTGATAAAAATACAGTTCAGATAATTGGTATCTTAGAAGTACGAAAGCATCATTGTTAGTGACGAATCTCTAAAATTTCTAAACCACATTGTTGATCTGGGATCTCCTTCGTAATCCTGTCAAGCCAAGCCCACTTCTTGAATTAACGTCTTCCCCATAAATTCTTACCCAGCAGTCTTGGACCGGTTGCATTCAATGGCACCCCAATTCCCCATCAAATAGCAATTGGCTTTTTAAGTCAACCGTACCAAAAATATTGTTATTACCGGACCGAAGGACCAGGATGAGGGTCGGAACGTTTCAAAAATTAATTTGTGATAATTTGAAATCACATCGCCGAGTTTCAGGACCATATTTCTCCTAGTTTTATGGTGGAGTTTGGTAGATAAACTCTTTGGAAGTTTGTAACTTTTGATTTCGTAATTGTGGCCAGATTGTTTGTTGTAATTTTGTGGCTTAAAGTTTCTACAGATTTTTGTACTTACAAGAGTGTTTATCGATGATTCATTGTTTATTGATGATGGCTAAAGGTTCATTGAGATTTGCTCGATTTCGACGTTCGTTATTGTCGGTAACTATGGCCAACCTATAACCATGAATTCAACATGATTCTAGACCACCTAGCATAGAAATTTTAAGTCTGGTATAAATAAAAACTGCAGTTTCATAGAAAAGTGCAACACCTACACGTTCAAAATGTGTAGAACATTTTTTTTTCTTATATAACTGGCCAAAATCTTCTAAGCTAGGGGGTCTAGAATCATATGTTGAATTAATGGTTACTGTTTACGAACTGGTAAAAAATTCTTGCCTTGATTTGTTGACTGAAAAGGTTTTAGGAAGTCATGTTTTATTGTGTATTTTGTCGTTTCATTGAAGGATAAGAAAATGTCGCCACGTTTCTTTGTGAGAATTGAATGAAATATGATAGTTGGGTTAAACAAGGTAGGTAAGGTAGGTAGAGAAAGATAGAAAGGGGGTGATGGCCTTCATTATGTCAAAAACAGTTTTCCATCATCAGTCCATTAAACGGATTGACAGTTATACCTATATCTAATTGGCTGGTATACTCTATACAACCAAGCGGCTCACCTGATGAATGGTGGTCACTGTATGGACATCCTGCAATACCAGAGGCATGGCAGGTGTATTGGCAATCCAGAGATAAAGCTGAAGTACCTTCAAACTGTAACACAGCAACGCTGGTTGCTCAGGGCCGGCAGTCTCGACTAGATAGCGACGCTGTCGCAAACTACCGATCGCTAAATATTAAGATGAATCCTCAGTTGTAGCCCGCAAAATCCAAATTTGCTTTAGTCTTTTGCAAATTGCAGCTTTGCTTTACGTCGTATGTTGATTAAAATGGGATTCTCGACTGTGGAAATTATATATTTATCGAATAATAATCATCAATTTCATATCAATCGTCAAACAACAACTGGGTAAAACTGAGGATTCACCTTAATATTTAGCGATCGGTAGTTTGCGACAGCATCGCTATCTATGTCGATACTGCCGGCCCTGGACTAGCTCCTTGAGAAATGTCTTTATTACTACTTGTAGAATCCTGTTGATGCCGTATTTAAGGCGGTTTTATGATTGGGTAGAGGGCAGTGATGCCCCAGTGGTAGCGGCCCCAACTTACCAAGTTGTAGGTCGTGGTTTCGACCCCAGACAGGCGCTTTACTTTGTGTCAATAATTTCATCACCACTGTTCTCAAAACGGTGAAGGAAAATAGTGTGAGGAAACCGGCACGTCATAAAACCAAAAAAATCGAAGACATGTGACATCTAGCTACCAACCCGCACTGCGCCCGCGTGGTGGATTACAACAGTCCACTCCCTCTCGAAGAGAAGAGGCCTGTGTCAGTGGGATCATAAGAGGCTGATTAAGCCATGGTATGGGTTGGGTTTAGAAATGTGAGACTATTTGGGGGTTCTAGAGGATCTTCTGAACCCACCAGAATATTTTTGTTTGTCGGAGACTTCTCTCGCTACTTCCAAATTAGATTTCTTACCGACTAATTCCTATTTGTTAACCGCCCACATGTAAGTGCCCGTTCAGTGGTTTTACTGCTTATACTCAAGTAGTGTAATAAATGTTGAAATGGGCAGTTAGGTAAATAGTTCGGCAGCTCATAAATATTTACGTTTCTAACCTAAAAACACTACATTTTATTTTTTATTACACAAAAAATATATGAATCTCCGGCAAAAAATATATATTGTGGAGGGTTCAGAAGACCCCTCTAGAACTTCCAAATAGTCTTCATTCTTTCTAGCGAGGCAGCACCTTTCTAAAGTTTAACCAGTGGATTATATGACTACACTGGCTCATAACCACACCAGGCCTCGCGTGCAGGCCAATATACAGGACGTAAAAATACCAATCACATAGCCATCAACTACGCATTTTGTACAGCAAACTAAGTAACACTACACAAAAATAATTGCTGGGAAACAAATTTTATTTTTGGTGTGATTATTTGGTGTTTGCGGTAGTTCGCAATGCACACGCAAAACATTGTGGTTATGGGTGCATCCAATGGTACAGGGATCGTGGGGGTATTTAAAGTTGTGTCATATTATAACATTAAAAACCTTTTTTCGTAAAAAAACGTCAGTAAAAGTTGGAATTTTGACCTTCAATATCTCCGTAACCAGAGGGTTCCCAGGTATGGTGTAGTACAAGAAAATGATAAGAATTATATATTCTTTTTCCTATTGGGCAGCTCGCAGTTTTGACCACTGAGGTCTTGGCTACTTAACCGGGCAAGCCTTTTTTTTTTTTTTTTTTTTTTGGGTGGGAAATCATCAAATGACCTCTCCCGCTCTGGGCGGAGCGGAAGGGCGTGTCAGACTCTTACTGACTAAAACCCACCCGTGTTCCTTCAGTTGCCTGTGCGCCAGGGCCACGGTAACTCTTTCGAACAATCCGCGACCTCGGCAGGCATCGGCCCTATCGGACCCCGTCAATTATGCTGACAACTCTTTGAGGCGCGCGTGGAACACAACGCGCCGTCGACCCGGGCCTGGTCCTTACCGGACGGCGAGCTGCCCATTGCTCGCCGTCCGCAGGCCCGCGCCTACGGTGGCCTGGAGTCGGCTATGGACTCCCGACGCCCAGGGTGTCTCCTCCTGCGGCGACTAGGGGCGTGAGGGCGCAATGATTGCCTCTCCCTCACGCGCTCCGCCTCCTCCTTCGCGAGCATTACTGCTTCGCAGAAGGAGGTGACTGCTTCCCATTCTCTCTCGCTCCGTACTATGGCCCGAACCAGGGCCGGACGCGAGAGATCGCCGCCGCCGATCGCCGCCACGAGGACACGGCGGTGCTCCGCCCAAGCCGGGCAGACTTCCACCGTATGCTCCACCGTGTCCTCCGGTCGATCCACACAATGCCAACACCCGGGCGTTTCCTCCCGCCTTATCCGAAACAGGAACCTCCCGAAACAGCCATGTCCGGTGAGGACCTGCGTCAGGCGGAAGGTGAGGACGCCGTGGCGCCTCTCAAGCCACTCCTCAAAGAGGGGACTTACCGCCGCAATTGTGGCGTGCCCAAACCGGGCAAGCCTGTGGGTGCCTTAAGCTACTAACTTAAAGCCTCCAGCCAGGGGCGAAATTCTTAAGTACTAGGTGACCGCACGCTAAGGGCACCCCCTGTGGGGTACGAACCTCGGCTTAGGGCGTCACTGAGGGGAGGGCAGCAAAGTGGGACAGGCTGGATCGAACTTATATTATTATTGTAAGGGGAATTTAAAGCTACAGGCTCAGCTGCGGCTCGGGCTGGCGCGTCGTCGAGCAAGGGTCGGGGGGTGATAAGAATGAGGGAGACGGCTTCGTTAAGTGTCTTTTTACACTCGTTATAGTAGTCTATGGTGCAGGCACACTGCACACTTAACCTTTTCCCGTCATTCAGTGGTGACTGACAGTTGACATTAGTGACAGCTACCTCACTACATGTGTGTATGAGATAGTGTTTACATTTCTATTAAATAGAATACACTATACTACTAAAACAATATGTAACATTGTTATCGCCACTCAGGGTCTAGACAATACCTTTATATAAATCGATAATAGTTAAGCCTCTATATTTTAATTAGTATTTAAGTAGTGACGAATGGCTATTAATAACACCAAGCCGATTCTCCGAAGGTGTAGGCAGTATAGTAGGTAGTATTAATAGCACATTCATATTAGCCAGTTTTTAGTCCGATGTAATTCTCTCATTTTTTTATTGCGTACCATAATGTATGCGGTTGGTAGGGAAATAATTATATTAGTCACAATTATGGACCCTGTCGCGCACAACATAGATCAGGTAGGAGAGAGGAGAAAGAACACTGGCGGTTTAATATGATACATTTTGTTAGTAGTTAGTAAGTTATATTGTTTTATTAATACAGAATTGAATTTATGAATTACAGTTATTGTTTTATAAATTATATACATTTATTAATTTAGTACTTTAAAACATTGTAATAACGCCTAAAGGGTTTTTACAATTTTTTAAATTATTAATTATTGTTTTATTTACTTATTATTAGTTTTATTTATTACGTATTATCGTTAGAGGAAGTTATTTATTTGACGCTTCATATTTTAAACGTATTGTTAGTACAGGCGTATCTTTAATAGTGAGTATTTTGTAGATACAAATACATAGTTATGAAGTTCCTTACAATTTATCATTTAAGTATTCGCTTATACTATAGTAGCATTAGCTTTCAAGAAAAAGCTTCAATTTATTAATAATAATAATAATAATAATAAACTTTTATTTTCAGACCTTGAATGTCCATAGTGTTAGTATTGACATAAAAACTATTTTTAGTAACACATACAATCACGAAGAAAATAAAATAAAAACAAAGAAAACAATGATTTGCCCGCATCACTACATACAGCCGTGTGTGTGCAGATTCACCCATCGGCCAAGCATCGGGCAGTCCCACCGGTCACTCAATGCCCTCACCATGCTATGGGAGCTGACGTGTGTTCTGTGCCAAAGAGAAGCGCATCGCTTTCGAATGATGGCATAAAAATCATCTACCCTCGCATCGGCAAACATACCCGAAGCGCTACAATACCGCGGCAGCCCCACGAGCATTCTGAAGGCATTGTTATATTGTACACGCAGAGCACTGTATGCCTTCTGCGTATACTTGACCCAGAGGCTGCAGGTGTAGAAAGTCTGACAATAGGCTCGAAAAAGCGTCATTTTAACCTCAAAAGTACACCGTGCAAACCTCCGGGCCAGCATATTACTTCGAACAGACAGCGCTCTGCGCTCCCTCTCTATGTCTAGGTCATCACATAGGTCCTCGGTGACCCAATGCCCTAGGTATTTAAGATGCACGGCACATTCAAGTCTCTTAAAGATGTTATATTTATTTAAATTCTTTATTATTTCGGGTAACTTATTATATTTTTAATGAACATGACAAAGGTGCTATTGGAGTGCATTTTTAGTCGCGAAGTTTAGTCTATTTTTATGTCTTAAAATAATTTTCGTTTATATGTCCTCTGTTTTTGTAAAGAATTCTGGGTACTTACGAACGAACTTACAAACTTCAAATATACATATATGTATTATGTAATGTAATATATGTAAGACAGGGCTAGCCTATTTCAGTCCATACTTACACAAATAATCTTAGCATTACACACATATGAATGGTAGTACTGATACTGCTGCATCCAGTTAGACTGGAAGCCAACCTCAACATAGTTGGGAAAAGGATAAGTAGACCCATCATCTTAATGGTAGATATGCTTTGAAATTCGGTTCATCTATCAATAAAGCGTCAAGTTTCAAGCCCCTTACAAAGAATTTTCTAACAATGCTAGCTCTGCCTGATCAATATATTGATCCCACCTCATATTATTCTCTACCCGAGCGCTAGAAAAATGAACCAACCGTTATATCACTCCCGGTTTAAAAGCTTTGTGGTTGGTAGAGGAGCGTTTAAAGCCACGCCAAGCGATGGACGGAAAAGTTTGTCTTTGTGTCTATGGCAGCTGTCATTTGTAGGAGTATTTATTTGAACAAAAGGTATGAAATGATTTTGTCTATGATAGTGTTGGTGACATTGAGTTTGTGTTATGTAGCGATTTTTTTTAAAAGCGTTTATTTTTTACGATCATAATCGAAATGATGAACTTATATTATATATTCTAATCAATTAAAATAATGTCTATCGCTTATAAAATTTCGGAAATAATTTTGTTATGTTGTAACAATACAAACGAAACTAGATTTATCTGCTGTAGAATCGAGCACCTCCTTTTTGAAGTCAGTTAAAACAATTCAAATTCGGAAGGCGTATTGTTGTTATTTTTTTTAAACAAATATAATTCAATAATTTATTCCAAACGATCCAATGGCTTTTAATTTTTGTACCTTACTGACGATACTTATCTTTACAATTGCCAAAAACCCAACTCCGTTTTCAGAAAAAAAAAACACCGACCTTTGAACGATTCACAGAATTACAAGGACGTATAGAGTAATATTCAAATTCAAATGCTCCCGCCAATTCGAAGAAGAGCCACGAAAACAAGACGGTTACGTCATAAAGGAATACAGTAATATTTATTTTGTCCCCATCGTCGTCGTACCGATTCAACTGTCCCCTTGTGCCTTGGAAAGTTTCCAAACGAAATATGAGCTAGTTGCGGGACAGCAATTTAATGTGGAAGCCAATGTACTAGGAGAGTGACACGCGCGAGGCGATGTTTTGAAGCTTTATGTAGTGAAACGATATAAAAATTGAGTACAAATTACGGTTATTTCAGATCATTATAAGTCTATAGCATCATGGCGCTGGGATGAGATTGCGACTAGATTTTTAACGATTTTTAGTGAGACAGAGCGAGACTCAGCGACGGGACAGAAAAGGACCGAGTGCTAAAGGTCGTTTGGTCGGGGAAGCGCCTTAAGAAGCTTTCCTTCTGCTCGGTTTTTTATTCATACACCACATGAATAAAAAACCGAGCAGAAGGAAGTGACCCTCAATCTAAAATCTAAACAAATTCACGTTAACACCAACAAACTATTCTAGATACTAAAAATATTTTCGCATCAAATTTAACGCTCGCGTCGAACGATTACTGTGCCGTCGACGTCGTTAATAATGCTTAAGATGTGAGCAAAACATGTTTATTATATCTCATAACTACACAACAGACAAGCGAAGTTCTCGTTATATGTCTTGATTAATATTTGTAGTTAAGTTATAATCGTATTGTGAAGGGGAAATTTACGCCTAGATGGACCAGCGGGATAATTACGTAACACACTAACAGTAGGAATGGGTTTCTTTTTGACAGTTCAACAACATTAATTGCGTTATTTACGTTGTTGAACATAAGAAGCAATTGATTAGCAATACCCTTCAAAATGATTCAGATTGTGATAGTGTGTTACGTAATTAGGGTGCAGTATTGGATATAGCGAGTATGTGAAAGTGATCGGTGTTTCCGCTGATGTAATGTAGTAATGTCACAACAGTGTTTAACTAATTACTGTAATTAAGGGGCCTATAGGACCTAAACGCAAGTTTTATAATGCCTAAAAGTATATGATCCACTGAAGTTAACTAAATCAGAAAAAATGTATGATATTCTTCAGGATATATGCTAGTTAGATAGTGTGTTGAAAACATAATACAACTAATTTTATACGATAGGCAAAAATCACGAAGGTACCTCTAAAAATGTCTTTTAACGATTAAAAACCACACTAATATAAATCCAATCATTCTGTTGTTTTGTCAGATTATTCTACAAGCAACATTATTAACGTAATAGTGTTTTAATGTTTTTGTCCAATCAATCGATTTTCTGTAAATATAATTATTATTAATAGCTTTATACATATTTTGCAATAAATATTACCAGCGTTGTGTCATCGCGCTTCTCTTTCTTTTCTATGCAGTGTGACAGCGACCGTGCTTTAGCTGTTGTCAGCCTCTTAAGGAACTCAAGGAAATATTAACCTAGACTCCATTTGAAATAAGATCAGAGGTTTAAATAAACCTTTTTTATAGTGTGTTCAACCGAATTTGACTTCTATTCTCTAGGAATAAGGATGGCATTAAAAGCAAAAACGAGGTTACAATACCTATTGTTTACTGCAGCTGCCATTTGTCATGCCACCAACGCAATAGAAGTCAAAATCGTTTGAACGGACTGTAAAAAATGTTTATTTATTTCAAATGGAATAAAGGTATATCGTGTTTCCAATTGCTGCCTCGTTGGTCTAGTGGTTGCAAGCGCTACTGCTGAGCATGAGGTCCTGGGTTCGATATCCAGTTCGGGAAAAGTGTTATTGGGTTTTTCCATCTGGATTTTCTCAGTAAAAGCCCGAAATCAGGAACTGTGCCATGGCAATAGACCCGGAACAGGACAGGAGACATAAGTGGCGAAATGTGGTAGTACCATTAGGACACGTCTGCCTATCCCCTCGGGAATTACAGGCGTGTTTTTATGTGTTATGAATCTTATTTATAATTCTATATACCTATGTTTCAGTCACCCCATAATAATAATTAAATATTGAAAAATATGTTTAAGTATCCAAAACTTTGTATGTTCTATATTCCAATCTTCATTCTCATAATCTCTGCAGCGAAGAGTGAAGAAACACAAAACATTGTCTAACTTTTACTTTAACATTTTGACGTCTTGAATCTTGTAGAAAGTTTCGCCTAACATTACCTCTACTGAGCAATACCACAAGAAAACCGTAGATATATAAGTATTACTTAAAATCTCTTGGTACGGGTTTTTGATATTGAAAATTAATATAAATAAGAACGACATAAATGACTGCCTCGTTGGTATAGCTACTGCTGATGAGGTCCTGTATTCGAGTCCCAGGTCGAGCAGAGTGGTATTAGATTTTTCCATCTGGATTTTCTCAGTAGTAGCTCGCAGTATGGATTTGTGCCCGGTTGTTGACAATAGGCTCACCCCCTATTACATGGGACTTAAACATAACTGGCGAAATGTGGGTGTACTATAGGTACACCTCTGCCCAACCCTTCGGGGGAACAAGGCATGACGTTATGTTAAGTTAGAACAGCACGAATTGCATTGCTTCACCACTTTTGACAACAACTAGAAAATTGAAAATCCATTAAGGTTGAAATCATCTAACTGTCACTTAGACAAATAGACCTTGTCGACACAAATGGTATGCAGATATTCTTGCGAATTCATTCAATGAACAGGAAAAAATGTCAATCCTTTCACCGGCTTCATTGAGTGTACTTAAGGGGCATACGAAATTTTCTTACGTTTGCAATTTGCAGGTCAGTATCAGGTTGTATGGTGATCTAAATATGATTCGCGACCGTATCAAATATGGCTTTATAGAATTATAATCATTAGAATCAGCAATACAACTCCTTAAGTTAGAATTGCCCTCAAATGTCATGATTTCATGAAATAGTCATTCAATAGCGTATTATGAACTTATAGAGATGTATTGCTGATTCTAATGATTATAATTCTGTAAAGCCATATTTGTTACGGTTGCGAATGATATTTTAATCAAAATACAACCGGACAGTGACCTGCAAATTGCAAAAAATGTAACAAAATTTGAATTTCGTGGGCTACCCTGAAGGTTCCGCCTTAAGGCGCTTCCCTGACCAAATACCTTGAGCGTTCGGTCCTTCTCTGTCCCGTCGCTGAGTCTCGCTCTGTCTCGCTCCCTCCGCACGCTCATTTATCATAAAATTCACAAAAATAATGAAATTATTTGAATAAAAAAAGACAAGTGAAGTTTAAGTAAAATAAAATAAAACGTGTATTATTTAGATTTTTAAATAATCTATCCATTAGTGTAATCCTCAAATGAATAGAACGTCACCTTTAGCAAAAGATGCATGCAATCAATAATTTTAGTCACTTTTTTACAAGGAGATTTTAGATGTATTTATAACACATAAAAAAACTTTTTTACAAAAAAACAATCGACTTCCAAAAAAACACTAAAAGACGTGAAAAATAACTTTAATTTCGATAGTCGGTGTCTTTGGTTTTGTATTTTCGTTTTTGGCCACCGACTTCCGAAATTAAAGTTATTTTTCACGTCTTTTAGTGTTTTTTTGGAAGTCGGTTGTTTTTTTGTAAAAAAGTTTTTATTTTTCACTTTTTAGTGGCGGTACCTACCCCACACAAATTCTTATACCACTACTTTGTGTGTAAATAACAGTGAAGGGAAATTATTAACACATCATCCATATAAAGTAAGTGGAAAAAATATGCAGTCTTAAGGATAACTCAAAAACTCAAATTTAAATTTAAAACTCAAAGATCAAATTTAAATGGGACCACATGTGAAGCACCACCTATCAAATAAAAAAAGAATCATCCAAATCGGTTCACCCAGAAAAAAGTTATGAGCTAACACACATAACAAAAAAAAAAAAAAAACATACAGGCGAATTGAGAACCTCCTCCTTTTTGTGAAGTCGGTTAAAAACAAAAAAGAACGTGCAATGTGATGATAGGATATCGAACATTAATAATGTGCTTTTAGATGTAGTTTATTACCCATAGTGAATGAGTTAATAGCCTCTGAATAACGTTCTATGACAAGGTTTTGGTCGGGGTACCGCCTTAAGGCGCGAGTAACTGACGCTTTTAGAAGTAAGTTAGTCCTGCCGCTCCGCACGGCCAGCAGCTGCGGCCATCTCCAACTTAGCACGTAGTTGTCGAGCACACAAAGATTCACCTCGTTTAATTTCCCCTGATTTTTGATTTTAGCATTGATTAATTTAAAAATATAAATGGCGAGAGTCCTAACCTTTCTTAATTCTAACTCGTTGTAGCCAACCATGCCTACTGTACATTATCTACAGTGTATTTTTTTATTTAATATTTTTGAGGCTATGTTTGCATCTATATCTATAGGTACATGTATGTAGATGAAAACTCAAACTCAAAGCATTTATTTCAAATAAACCAATTACAGGCACTTTTGAATTGTCAAAGGGTCAGTCAGTCAGAAAAATGAAGCTAGTTGCCTATTCCAAAGCGTAGTAGGTACCTATGGAGAAGAACGGGCAAGAAACTCCATGGACACTCTTTTAAATCAACATATAGTTACAAAAAACTAACTGAGCCTCGAAAGTTATAATTGTTATAAATTAAAGTTGCTTTTCGTGTCTGTTTGTGTGACCGCGTATTTCTTCTAAACTACACACCGGATTTTCATGCAGTTTTCACAATTATTTGGGGAATTTATTCCGGAAGGTTTATGAGTATACTACATTAATTGTTAACTTAGATATAGCATGTCAATGTCAATGTTGCTTGCGAAGCAAGCCGGGTCGCTAATCAAAAATAATTAGGAAAATGTAACTGAAGTTCTTAGAAATGGCTACGATTTTCATGTTCCTCAAACAAGTCCAAAAATGTACGAAAATAATGTTTATGCTCATTACAAGATTGTGTCTACGAAGGTTGTGGATAATTAGGAACTTTTTCGTTAACTGGGCGCCTTATCGTATTACAGACAAAAGGAAAGTTTTAGGTAAACTCTGTAACTGTCTTGTTATGGAGCTATTGAGTCGAGCCTAAATGAGGACGTGAGAATCATGCTAACTTTTTTCTGTAATAACATACAACAAATTATAAATGTGAGTATGCCTTCAGTGCTGGTAAATAAGCGGGCGGCTCACCTAATCACAACTGCCTAAGGATTTCCGAAATTTCAGAGACTTAGCAGGTGTAGTTTGTCCACCATACAGACAAAGCTCAAAAAGGAACATGGGCCGTTACTTTTTTTTTTGGGTTGGCAATCATCAATCTATTTCTTCCGCTCTGGCCGGAGTGGGTGGGCGCGTTAGACTTTTACTGGCTAAAACACACCCGTGTTCCTTCAGTTGCCTGTGCGCCAGCGCCGCGGTAACTTTTTGACCAATCCGCGATATGGGCCTGTAACTTAAGAGATTGACAACAGCTAAAGCGCCGTCACAGTCGGACTGCATAGAAAAGAAAGAGAAGCGCGATGACACAACACTGGTAATTTATTGAAACATATTATGATCCAATTATCTATTTACAAAAAATCTGTAGATTGGACTAAAAAATTAAAACAGTATTACCTTAGTAGGTTGCTTGTAAAATAATTTCATGTACCTATACTAGTATGGTTTTTAATCGTTAAAATAATATTTAGAGGTATTTTCGTGAATTTTTCTGTCATATTAAATTAGTTGTATTATGTTTTCAACACACTATCTAACTAATATGCTGAAGAATATCATATATTTTTCTGTTTTTTTTTTAATGCAGCGAACTGAATACTTTTAGGCATTATAAAACTTGCGTATGTCCTGTAGTCCTTTTAAGTGGCAGCCATACTCTTCAAACCGGGATGCACTATGTTGCTTAAAGGCTAAAAAGGCTTAAACATTTTTTTGAAAAAAGAAATATAATTACAGAATCGAAAAAGAGATAAAGCCAGGTAAATTTGTTGAAACTAGTAGACGAGGATTATTTGGACATGATTTTTTTTATTGAATGAATTATAATGAAAATTTATATTTATTTTGTAAATTGGTTAGTTAAAAATTACACTACACGTCATTTTTTTTATTAAAACGAAGTGCGTTCTCAAATTATGACATACCGACACAGCACACGTATAAGAAACAACACAATAACATTCAACATTAACTAAAATTATGTACATGTTTGTGGATAATAATAAAAAAATAAAAACATGTTATTTCAGGCAGTAAATATATAAGGATTTAAGCGTAGTTTCCGCCATTTGCCCCGTTTAATGACATACGGCTTTCCCTCCAATGTTTCCTTCGCTATTTGAAAGTGATAAATATCCTAACTGCGCCTTGGAACGCTTCGGGAATCAAATACGCTACTAACCTTTGTTTGGAATGGCGGTAGAAATTCGACTATCTGTCTTAGAATGACAAAAGAATAGTGTGTTTTATGTGGCTTTTAGGAATCTGTGGAGTATTTTCTTTGAAAAAAGAAAGAATGACAAAGTATTATGAATTTATGGCACAAACTTAATATTACGACAAATTTCAAATAAAAAAAAAAACTTGTACGACGCCAAAAGTACCTCGGTATGGTGCTGCGACATTTAAAAATAAATGTCTTTGACCAGGTTGTGGCTTGAAATATTGTAAGTAGTAATGTGACTTTTCCAATATAATTGATGTAGTTTCCGAAATCAATCTTTGACAAAACTAATTCATGAAAAAAAAACCTTCGCGAGAACACTGTCCTTATTTTAATTTGCTAATTGCTAAAAAAAGCAGGCTTGTCTGCTTGATTACCATTATCATTATTTTTTTCCTGTATTTCCCCAAATTACAAGCCTTTTCGCTCAAAAACTATTTAATTTTAAAAAGTTGCAACACTGTGACATCATCACACACTAAACATTTCTTTTCTACCCTTCAAACCGCTTACTACAGCAAAATTGTACGCCATTTTGTGTCTCCTAATTCGCAACTGAACAGAAGTATTCCATTCTCTTCAAATTAGAACTATGCTGAGATGTCGTTGCAATTTAAAAGCAAAAGCTTCCAATTATGAAAATAAAGGAACTAAATATGGCTGGTTATTTTGAAATTGGAACTACAGGACGGTGTAGAAAGGAACAAGATCGCAAAAGAGATAGTAAGTACCTATACTGGCAGCTAACTAAAACTTCTTTTTATGTTCCGCGGGAACTGAGCAGTCAAGTCCATAAGGCACCTCTAAGTGTGTTGTATTTTTTATCTACTGTCTAATTGCTCAAAACACTCCAAATGACAATCATTTTCGCGTCGTATGTATTAAAATCCGAATTCACAACATTTCAAATCAACGCCTTGAATTTGGTCGAACTGTCAAAATGACAGCGACTGTAAACTTTTTGACTTTGCCTGTAACATGTCTTTTCGCCTAAGTTATATTTATCTACGTCACAAAATTACGTACTTCGTCATCTCGAGTTTGCGCCAATAAGTCGCTTCGCTTTTGTTTAATAAAAGATGAAACGGCTGAGATTCAGACTGATTGTAAGGATCTTTGTTTCATCTTGCCTTGTGAAAAAATTGTCAGATATAATTTTCTTTGTGACTGCCAGTATCAAGCAATGTTTTAGTATTTTTTTGTCTGATGAAAAATTACTGTAATATTGACAAGATAACTCGGCGTGTTTAAAATACAGAAGTTTTTATAAACTCATTTCATGAGATTATTACCCATTAATAACCTGTTAATAGCGTGACGCGAATCTAGTAGAAAAAATTCTATGAATACTTCATGGAAATTATTCTACAAGAGTCCCGTCGCGATTTCGCGTCGCGCCTGTCTGCTTTTAAAGTTAGGTATGTAACACACTCATGATAGTAGTGCAAAGGTTAGTTGCATTGCTGAACGTAGATTCTTGTGGGAAAGAATGTGCCACAAATAGGAACAAAGACCACTTTTTCATCAACATGATAATTTTGAGTTTTTGAGTAAGCTAAAAACAAGTTTTTTTGAAATATATTTGATGTCATCACCAATAAAAAATATAGTATAGAGAAGACCGTAGTGGAATATCTTAGAACTTCTTGTTATCATTACATGATAAATGATATTTATTTCAGTAAATTGGTTAAAATTATCATTTTTATACGTCAAAAATAAATGATAAATGATTTTATTTCTGTAAATAGGTTTGTACAAACACTTTTACACGTCAATCATATTTTAAAACTAGATGAGGTCGGCGTTTTCTATCTGACTACTCTGAGAAGAAAGGCCGAAACAAACTCAGAGGTCACAGTCTCTTTTAAAGTCCCGACATAATCTTGGTCAGATCATGTGAAGACCATGTAGATTTGTCTGAAATGGTCTTTTGAGGAAAAACCACACAGATTGAGTGGACCTGTCCAGTCAGTGCACGCATTTGTCAGTAATCGTGCAGCTCAAGTCAGAACTTAAGGAGCTCAACGATTCAACGAACAATACCAAAGAAAGGACATTTGGGTAGGCCACAAAAATTACTCAAACTGCCAGACTAAGATTAAAAACTACCTGAAAGGGAAAAACAAAGCAACAATGACTCACATAGTCTTCACATTCACAATATTAAAATGAATATCATGTATTTCATCTAGCCTGCATGCTACTCACATTCACAGACAGGTTTCTCTTTAAATGTCATCAAAAAATCATAATATGTTATGTCATGTTATTCAATAAAAATTACATTATTAATTCTAAAACACATAATCACAGTATAAAATGGATTGTTGCTTGGGGGTACATTGACAAATAGCTTATGTTTTAAAACTAGATTAGTTCGGTGTTCTCTAACTGACTACTCTGGGAAATGAGGCTGAAAAAAGTCACAGTCTCTTTTAAAGTCCAGAAATAATCTTGGTCAGGCCATAATAATGAGTATGCAATTTTTACCAAAAAGATTTGGCTTCATTTCTCCAAGCAGCAAATTAGTTTTCGTCTAACAAGATGTATTCAAACATTCTGTAGTTCACCCAACAGCTTCATCCTTGTAAGCAATACTTATTTCTACGGTAACCTAGCTATTCTGCCATTCCATTGCATTCGGAATACAATTATTTAAAGCCATTTATTTCACCCAGTTGACTCTAACTACTATTGCAGAAGATAAGTGGCTAGCAACAGTAACAATGAATGGTTCCCGTCTTCTGCAATGTAATCAGTCTTTGTAAACATCTTGTTGAATGGAATTGTGAAATTCAATGTTTCGAGTTTGTAGAACCGTCTTTGCCGCAACAAGCGACGAGTATGTTGTGTTGTATTATATTAGGCTCAATTAAAGTGTACGTAGATTTTTTTGTCATTTATTTGTCTTCTTTCTATGTTAAGCCTATGTTATGTGTGTAGTGTTTTAGAAAAGACTTTTGAAAATACCATTTAGTTCAGCACAACCCACAAAAACTAATCTAAATGGTGAATTTCGTGATCATGTGAGAAGTTTTCAAAACAATTTAGATTATTGGTGTTCAAATATTAGATGCCTATTCCAAATTCAATCACAAATCTCACTAGTGTTTTTCACTAAACACCACTTCGGAATTCGAATGGAGTCTTCGGCGGTAACGGATATGAAAAAAGAAAAAAAAAGTTCGCTTTCGAATCGTGTTCCCACGATCTTCTATTGTTTTCGACTATAAACACACCACTTTAGCACCCGTTATTAAACCGCGGGACATGATATTCCATAGCGCTATAACCACAACTCCACAAGACTAATAAAGCTGTAGAACTTGCAACTAATTTAATCTAGCCAAAGTTCAGCTGAATATGTTCCTAAAATTTGAAATATCTCTTCCTGACAATGTTTGTCTTACCATTGTTTGACTAATCAACTGCTGGCCATATTTTAATAGAATGTAGGAACTTTCTGATCTTTAAAATTAACTTTATTAATTTACTTATTAAGTCTCAAGAACTTTTATTTAAAAGTTTAGGGAAACCTGCCTGGTAATAAAATTGAATTGCAATCATCAGGCAATTCGTATGAAGGCTCCCGCAGACTTCATAGAAATTATTCTACTATAGTCGCGTCGTCACTGTTTGCCTTGACAAATTAGTAGAAAAGTACGAAGTTAGACTTTTGTGTCCTGAAAATCAAATGGTGAAATCAATATTCTCGGCATGTCGATATCAGTATTTCTTGCAAGAAAACCTCTCGTCATGCCCTAGTTTATTTGAGACATACTAAAAGATTTATTGCAATAACATTTCTTTGTTGCAAAGAAAAATGGTTGCAATTTACGTAAATTTCCGGCAATGTAGCCAGTGAAATTCAAAATGTATTAAGGCTTTGGCAAATTGCAGCGCTATTTAACGTTTTAGGTTGATCAAAATTCATTGTTGTTGGCTTAAATTATAAAATAATTTATAATTAATTATATTATTGTATGACGATTTGCAGCAAATATAATTTAGCTACATTGAAGGAATCTTAGGAACCTTAAGACGAAACTTTGACGTATTTACAACTGAAGGAGTCGCCTAATACTCGGCAGCTTTGATAAATAAAACTCATTCGGACCTTTTAATGGGCAGTTTATTGCTAATTCACCGGTATTCTAAAAACGATGCTAAACATTCGTTTTCCACATACATTCATCATCAGCATACAGCAGTCCACTGCTGGACATAGGCCTCTCTAATTGCACGCCATTCAGCTCGATTCTCGGCAACTCTCATCCGGCTGCTACCAGCCACCCTGCGAAGATCATCGCTTCACCTAGCCCGAGGGCGTCCTACCATAAGCTACATACATTAGCAGAATTGAAAGAAAGAAAACACGTTTATTTGCCGTAAACATGACGCAGCGAAAACAAACAAAAAAGAACAAGTTGGGAGAAAATATGCGTCACATCCACGCAAAACGGCAATAGCTCAGCATAACGGCTCTATGCGAGAAAGAGCCCCAGCGCTGGTGATAATGCTGCTAATGTATGTGGAAAATGAATGTACTTTTTTTTTAATGAGTGCACCTGTTTAGCTGCCCCGTCGTACACTGAAATCACTACACATTGTGTGTAGCTTTATGGATTGCTAGATCAGCAAAATGGTGTTCGATGACATTGAACAACACTTTGAACAAAACGTTATAATTTTATTAATACATAGTTTTTCTCTTTCCAGATTCGGGGAAAGCTGTCCAGATGAACTCTATGGCTCCCAACTCCAGGGGCTGACAAGATGACGTCGGCTGGTCTTTTGGTCTTCTGCTCCGTGCTCACAAGGACGCTATGCGTTATTGCTCCACAGATACCAGGTATGTGATTTCCGACCTCTTTTCTATAACAATAGGGTATATAAACGAAACGAGCATTGGTCTGCCGCTTGCACACTGCGTATATGTTTGAGATTCCAGTGAGGTAATTGCGTGACATAGTTACAATGGAAATGTCTTTATTTTGACAGTTCAACAATTATATTCATTGCGTTATTTACGTTTTTAAGCGGACGAATTTTAAAAACATACCAAGTAATGGGTTATGAACATCTTTCAAAATCCTTTAGATTAGCATATTTGGGGTGATCGACTGTCTCACAAGATAAAGGCCTCTTCTCATACAGAGAAGGAACGCATATTGGTCAACACGTTTGCTCACTGCTTGTTGCAGTTTTCAGACTATTTTAATCCAGGATTCTTTATGAAATTGTCCTTCACTGTAGGTCTGTGCTATCGTAGAACAGCTTATAAAGTATAAATTAAATTGAAAAAATCTCTTTGTTTTTGTTTCGACCCCGAGCACATAAGGGCATTGTTAATTATTTATTTGCACAATGTACACACAGTACACTACAGTATGCTACTACCTTGGCATCTTTGTGAACTCATAAACATGCTGAATTATCGCAGTTATTCGAAACAAAAGAATACAAATGTATCTGGAAATTACCATTTATCCATACTTTGTGACAGTGCCCGCCTATCCTGTTTTGTTTTTTCCACACAACTAATGTTAAAGGTACAAGATTTACCAGCCGGAAATACACGTTGGGCCCTGTGCACGGCTTCGAGCTATGCGCCTTGCGTCAAGCGACAAGCGCGCGCGTCACCTGTTGTCCCCGTCACTCCGCAACTAGCATCACGGTAGTAGTGGATCCTGCTCTAAACATCTTTTTTCATTTGTTTTCTCCGCAATCGCTGTCGCAAGACGTATGTCGTTTGAGCGTGTACTTAGCTCGTGGCCACGGCGTTACATAACACACACAAAATATTCATGAACTCGAAACCATATACAATTTCTATTTCTATCAAATGTTCATGTAATACAATGGTCTGTAGAACCTCCTACAAAAATATTTACTCCAAGTTATCACGATATTTCGCGTTCGATTGGTATTGTAATGGCAATAGCCTGTTTCGTGTCTGACATGTTTTTTGGTCGTTTCAGTGAAAAACTTCCGTGAGAACATGGTTGTAGGTAGTATCGGCTTTTTAGGGTTCCGTTGAAAAACGAAAGGGATTTGCCGATTTTTTTGGGATATTGTGTACAAGCTAAATTCTTATATCTTGGCTTACAATTCATGAACCTAGTATTTGGCTTCTAGTTTAATAATAATTACACTTGGAGTGACTTTCATACGACTATTGGTCTAAATATTTAGATAGCACATAGCTCAGTAAATAGATAGCACGGAGCTTAGTGAAAAGGTAGCACAGAGCTAAATATTTAGATAGCACATAGCTCAGTAAATAGATAGCACGGAGCTTAGTGAAAAGGTAGCACAGAGCTAAATATTTAGATAACACATAGCTCAGTAAATAGATAGCACGGAGCTTAGTGAATAGGTAGCACAGAGCTAAATATTTAGATAGCACATAGCTCAGTAAATAGATAGTCTAGTTTAATAATAATTACACTTGGAGTGACTTTCATACGACTATTGGTACCTCGTAACTACGTCATAGAATTTGGTCTTTCGACCTTAATGGTGGTCATAGGTATTCGTATAACAACAAAACAAAAGGCCTACAGTGTTCTTCAAGGCATTGAGGACCCGATTATTAACAAATCGTCACCCATCTAAAGACTCAGCTACATAAGTAACAAATGCGTGCACTGACTGGACAGGTCCACTCAAATGTTCACTGAAAATTTGGTTCTTTCCTCAAACGGCCATTTCACACACATGGTCCTCACATGATCTGACCAAGATTATGTCTGGACTTTTAAAGAGACTGTGACCTTTGAATTTGTTTCGGTCTTTCTTCTCAGCGTATTTGTAGTAATCGGATAGGAAAGACCGAACTCATCTTGTTTTGAAACAATCTATTTTTGACGTGTACCTAAAAGTGTTTGTACAAACTTATCTATAGAAATAAAGCATTTATTTATCAACGTCGCAAATGGACTGAATCAGACATTTAAAAGTCATAAGTTCATGACCCTCGAAATCGTTATTGTCTATTTTCCAAGTAAATACTACCTAAATTCTATATCTGAATAAATCGCCTTACCTTTCCAACATTGTTCTATAATTAGCTTTTCTGTTTGTACCTTCGCTGAAATGATTACATATCTCATAAATTCTTTGGTCTACAGACGGTTTGCTCAGATTTATTACAGGCCTTATTTTATTATTTATTGCTTAGCAACTAAGATATTTTTGTTTTTTTTTTTCGTTCTGGATGATGGAGATTGGTAGCCACAGACTAATTAAGAGAATAGATGTACTAATAAGTTTTTGCGTGTCAGATGAATTAATATACCACTCTTTCTCTTTCTTCTTAACTTTTTAACCGACTTCAAAAAAAGGAGGAGATTCTCAATTCGACAGTATTTAAAAAAAAAGTGTGTTAGCACAAAACTTTTTTCTAGGTGAACCGATTTGGATGATTCTCTTTTATTTGAAAGCTGGTGCTTTTCATGTGGTCCCATATAATTTTGATCAGGTTCTGACTAAGACACTAAAAGAAGTGAAAAATAACTTTAATTTCGAAAGTCGGTGGCAAAAAACGATTATACAAAACCAAAGATACCGACTTCCGAAATTAAAATTATTTTTCACTTTTTTGTGTTTTTTTTGGAAGACGGTTGTTTTTTTTTGTAAAAAAGTTTTTCGTCCCATCTGAACAAGGGATCAGCTTTTCTCATAATTATTTACATGAAATACTGGGTTCGATTCCCAGATCACTCAAAGTGACCAACCGACCGGTCGACCTATGAGTGCACCGACGAATAATTTCTACCCCCGGGGGCTCTAGAACCATTATGCTGAATTAAAAATTAAATTGCCATGGCTACAGTTTGCGCACTGGTTATTTTTTTTCTTGTATAATAAAACCCATACATAAATTGAAAGAATATAGTTACGTTGATAAGCGTAGCCGGAAAATACAGCGAAGTGATCGATTTCTACATAAAGGGGGGTGCGATAAGGTGGCCCGCGAAATTCAAATTTACTTACGTTTTTTGCAAATTGCAGGTGAGTGTCAGGTTGTATGTTGAATAAAATGTGATTCGCGGGCTACCCTGAAGGTTTCGCCTTAAGACAAACGAATTAGATACATGTCTATACATTTTATAGCTCTGTGGATAAAACTAGGGAGAAGGATTTAACGATGTTTATTTATTGTCTTACTAATAAGCAATATTAGAAGTGATTCTCATGATACTAAATGACTTTGACTTAACAGAATTCTTAAATTGAACTGAATTGAGTTGAATGATTAACCGGTTGAATGCCGTAATTACAGACACAATTAAAAAGCCACTGTGTCTCTCGTGGATCTGCGTTCCATCATACGAAGGGTTAATAAATACATTGATTGAGAAGTGACGTACATTAATGTGTACTCAACATAATGTGTGTACAAGATGTTTTATAAAGCGAAAGATCCATCGGGGGTATATTAGTCATGGTATTTAAGGTCAAGGTCCTGTTGATCGATATAAACGTGACGCCCCCTCTCATATAGAGGAGCCTTTTGACCCAACAGTGGGAACATTAAAGGCTGATTCACCATGGCGAGAAATGAAAGAGTTTTACAACTCCATGACAGCAGCGCACCAATTTAATAACATACCATGGCGTAAAACTAAGTTCTTAAAACATATATGGACTCATGCTAGGTATAGTGTATTTATTTTATTTCTTATTTTTTAACCGACTTCACCAAAAAGGAGGAGGTTCTCAATTCGTCTGTATGTTTTTTTTTTTTTTTTTTTTTTTTATGTGTGTTAGCTCATAACTTTTTTCTGGGTGAACCGATTTGGATGATTCTTTTTTTATTTGATAGGTGGTGCTTCACATGTGGTCCCATTTAAATTTGATCAAGGTCTGACCAGTAGTTTTTGAGTTATCTTTAATATTGCATATTTTTTCCACTTAGTTTATATGGATGATGTGTTAATAATTTCCTGTCACTGTTATTTACACACCAAGTAGTGGTATACGAGTTTGTGTGGGGTAGGTACCGCAACTAAAAAGTGAAAAATAAAAACTTTTTTACAAAAAAACAACCGACTTCCAAAAAAAACACTAAAAGACGTGAAAAATAACTTTAATTTCGGAAGTCGGTGACCAAAAACGAAAATACAAAACCAGACACCGACTTCCGAAATTAAAGTTATTTTTCACGTCTTTTAGTGTTTTTTTTGGAAGTCGGTTGTTTTTTTGTAAAAAAGTTTTTTATATTTTCGTATGCTGCACTAGTTGACTTCATCACGTCAACGCCGGCTGTCGCTGAAAATCAGCGCTGGGGCTCTGTTTCGCATAGGGTCGAAGCATTATGCTGAGCGATTGCCGTTTTGCGTGGATGTGACAACTCGTTCTTGTTTGTATTAATGTGTTTTTCTCTGCGTCATGTTTACCGCAAATAAACTTATTTTCGTTCTTTCTTCTATCTTTCTCCTTATAAAAGGATTTTTTTGTTTGTTTTATATCGAGTTGTTGCACGTGATAGTTCTAATAAACATTAAGATAACATTTATAGAATTCAAATAAATTAGTTTGGCTTACTCCCATAATTTATGCATTATAAAATTGAAAATTGTTTTTAAGATATAGCTAATGAAACAAACTAACTTGCTATATAAATAAAATAATACATAATATATGTACTCAAAATAATCCTAAAATAAAATACCAAAATAAACTTGTAGTAGGACTTAAAAGATTTATCGAAATAAATAATTTATAAGCCGTCTGTAATCCCAATACTAACACACGTAAAAATTCTCATAATATATTTTACTCAGTCGTTTAATTTTACAAATATATGACTGTTACCATTTTTATATTCTGAATAAATATTTTTCTCCTTTTAAAAACATCGCAGACATAAGTCCTAGTAGTCTTTGAGCTAAAAGCCTAACTTATTTTTTTTTTATGTCAAATAGAAAATATATAATTACTAGCTTTGGCGTGCGTGTTCGTCGGAAATGATCCCATGGAATCGTGCTACCGAGATTAAAAATACCCTTTGTATTAATCCAGGTTATTATAACTGTGTGCCGAATTTCATTCAAATCCGTTCAGTTGTTTTTGCGTCATCTTTAATAATGATCGTCATATTTCAGCCAATTTACACAAAACCTTAATGAATTATACCTAAACTTTCCTCATGAATCATTCCGTCCATTGGTGAAAACCGTATGAAAATCCGTTCGGTAGTTTTAGAGTTTATCTCGTTCAGACAGAGAGACAGACGCAGCGGGGGACTTTGTTATATAATATGTAGTGAAATTGTCCCTATTAATTCGTCCCTAAATAATAATTCCGATCCATCCTGTTACTTAATGCCCTATCCCTGCGACGCCCTAAGCCGAGGTCCGTACCCCACAGGGGATGCCCTTAGCGTATAGTCGCCTAGTTTACAAGTTTTTAAGCCCTGGCTGGAGGCTTTACTTCTATTAAGGCAATCACAGGCAAGTCCGCTTAAGCAGTCGACAACCTCCTAGGATGACCTGCGAGAGGCCATTATTTTTTTGTTTTTTTTTATCAAATTGCCTCGGTAGTCTAGTGTTCGCAAGCGCTACTGCTGAGCATGAGTACCTGGGTTCGATCCCCGGGTCGGTCAAATTTTTATTGGGTTTTTCCATCTGGAACTCCTCAGTAGCAGCCTAGAGTCAGGATGTGTGCCCGGTTGATGTTAATAGGCTCGCCCCCTTTTACATGGGACTTAAGTGTAACTGGCGAAATGTGGGTGTACTATAGGTACACCTCTGCCTTACCCTTCGGGGTATATAGGTGTGATATTTTGTTGTAACCAGCCTACAACGTTGCCACCGGTGGGACACAGGCCTGCTCTCAATGGGAGGTACCCGGCTGTAATCCACCACGCGGACGCAGTGCGGGTTGCAGGATGTCGAATCTTTAGTTACGGGACATGCCGGTTTCCTTATTATATTTCCTTTCACCAGTCATTGATGTTATTGCAATCTTCCTGGTTCAGCATCCTCATCCTTCAGAAACAGGCCGGCTAATGTCCAAGCCCCTAGGACTAACTTTGATTTACGTTTTTGTTAAGTACCTGGTACTTGTTAATACACTGTCCTCTCATACCTATTAACAGTATTAAATGAAAACATTGTACAATTCTACTATTTTAAGCGAGTAATTACTGTGGTGTTTCTTGCCAGCTCTTCTGCATAGGAAATGACCAATTTGGATCCGTGCGCCTAGCTTCTGACGTTACATAAGTGCCCATATTGGTTTACGGGAAATAAAATATTTTGAAAATTTATAGCAGACATTTTTTATCATTTTTAGAAACAAATATGATACAGAAACGTTAGACTATTTTGTCCGTATTTTCATAAAACAGCTTCTCAAATACGACTTATTTAAGACGCCACCAACGGATATACCATTTAACTTTTTCGCAAAACCTTCTTGAGCATTAAGTACAAGTCTTGGCAGCAGCCGCATTTCTGCTCCAGTACTCACTAAACTGTATTATGGTAGCTTCTAATTCTACCCTCAATATGCCCCAGACTTCCTTCGGGGGAAAAAGTCACCCTAATTAGTAATTAGCCGGATTTCTTTTAAGCTTGCAAAGCGTTGCTCCCTAAATTTGTGATCTTTCTAAGAAAAATTTTTCGTTCTGCCTTTGCGGGTAAATATTGTCCAATTTGGAAGCTTTGTTTAGGCAATTTGGTCTGCTGTAGATTTGACTTAAGTTGGACAAAAGTGTTTTTGGAATTTTTGTATTCAGATGTCTGGATATAATCAGTTTGTAAGCGTTTTCCGTAGACAATTTGGGGTTTAACAAACGTCTTAATTAATTAGATGAAAATATCGTCATAAATAAAATATTAGAGCAAGGGATTGGTTTTCACCATGTTCTAACTAGAGCCAAGTAAGATTTTATCTTTAACATTGATTAATTTTTTTTTTAAACATTTTTTGTAGTATTTTGAGAGTGAGGGAAGAGAGAGAGTGAATCTGTGTCCGCGCACACACTTGTGCACTATAATATCCGTCCGGCCCGTCTCGGCTGAGATGGCCAAAATTCGGACTGGAGGACTTTAGTATTTTAGGATACCCACGAGAGAAAAGAGAATAAAATATAAATAATAGTATCAACTTTGAGAAAAAACTGTAGCCGAACGTCTGGGCTACAATTCCGCTTTACTTTATGACAAACATAAGTATACTCCTCCAGATGACAATACCTGTCTAAAATAAACGATAGAATATTCAGAAGGATTATTTATATAAAGTTTACTTTGTTTAGTACCATTTTGAATCTTCAAATAGAACAAAAGACACCTTGAAGCGTCTTCAACCTACAAATATGTTATATGTACTTTTTCTCATTTTAGTTCTATCTCAACAAGGCTGTCTAGGATGTTATTAATATCCTTTGTGTAATAATAGTAGATATTATTTCTACCATCCTTTCGTAAGCGTTTTGGATCAAGACTGTCTGCTTTCTTTGTAGGCGAAGCAATCAACTTATGTCTCAGATGTTATATTTTTCTGTCTTCTGTCTCCTTAAGTTCTGAGTTGAGCTACTCGATTACTGACACGTGTGTGTTGAGTGGCTTAAATCTGTTCTTCAAAAGACCATAATCTGCGTGGTCCTCACATGATCTAACCGAGATAATATCTGGACTTTAAAAGAGATATCTTAGTTTGTTTCGGTGTTCCTTCTCTGAGTAGTCAGAAAGGAAACACCAACCTTATCTGGTTTTTAAATATGTTTTCGTCGTGTAAAACAGTATGACAAAACGGAATAAAAACTTTTATCGTTTTGCTTTATTTCAACATCTTGATCATAAAGGATGGCTTCATATTAATGACCATTTTTACTCCCCATTCAGCAATGTCATCTTCTTTTTTGTATATCAAATCTACTACTTATTTATTGTCAGCCTTTATATATTGTGTCAAAGTGTCCGAAGTTTTAAGGATCCACTTTATAATCACAAGGTTTCGACTTCAAAATCTTTGCATGTATCCACTTATGTGACTTTTCAATGTCATTTCTATTTTGTTTGGTCACTTAAGACACAACTGGCTTTCGCTGGAGGAAAAGATCGAGTGGAAACCTGGATTTAATGTCCCAAAGTAATCGAGCATTGTCATTAATGCTCGTTCATTTGCTAAGTAATTACTTTATGTCTGGCAGTTCAGATTTATTATAGGCGGTCTTAATAATTCTTTCTGGATTTATTTTGCCTTAATAGGTTCTTGAGTTAAGCTTTATTTTTGGATATTTAATATACGTTATTATCCATTAAGAGCAGTGGCGATAACCAGTCTTGCCACGGGATATCGTTTTACCCAGTAATTGGGTTGTGGAGGTCAGATAGGCAGTCACTCCATATAAATTAAGGGCATTCAGCGGCATCCGGTTACCAGGGAAGCTGACCCCAACATAGTTGTGAAAAGCCTTGTCAGAGGATGATTCAAAAGTGGCCATAATCCACCTAAATTAATTTAAAAAAATAACCTCAAATTTTCCCCAACAGATTTCAAAACCGGTGACAAGAAAATCATCAACGGTCCCTTCTGGCACGAAGTCTTCACAGAAACATATGAAGATCACGAAGAGGATCCGTCTACCACTACTTCTGAGCCTCTGCCGTTCTTCGAGGATGATGCTTCTACGAATAATGTGACGGCTCAGCTCGGCAGTCGTGTGCATTTACATTGTCGAGTGCATGACTTGGGGGAGAAGACGGTAAGTAGTTTACTATCATGAGTAGCAATAGAAGTAAAATGTGAATGTGAGGATTATGTGGGTCATTGCTTTTTTTTTCGCAGTTAATTTTGATCATGATCTGGCAGATTGAGTAATTTATGTGGCCTACCCAAATGTCCTTTCTTTGGTATTGTTCGTCGAATCGTTGAGTTCCTTAAGTTCTGACTTCCTGAGTTGAGCTGCACGATTACTGACAAATGCGTGCACTGACTGGACAGGTCCACTCAATCTGTGTGGTTCTTTCCTCAAAAGACCATTTCAGATACCAATCTACATGGTCTTCACATGATCTGACCAAGATTATGTCTGGACTTTAAAAGAGACTGTGACCTCTGAGTTTGTTTCGGCCTTTCTTCTCAGAGTAGTCAGATAGGAAACGCCGACCTCATCTAGTTTAAAAATATGATTGACGTGTAAAAGTGTTTGTACAAACCTACTTACAGAAATAAAATCATTTATCATTTATCATTTATCATTTAAAAGAAGCAACACGACCATAAGTACTTTGAAGCTAAAGAATGATAGACATCTAAAGACGCCAAATATGATTCTTGGTTTGTATATACTCAATGAGTGACATGAAATTGCAGTTCACTATGGTCCTGGGGGACTATCTATCAAACCAGTTAAATATTAAATGACCGTAGAGTTTAGAGTTAAAATTGATTTCTATTTGCTATTAGTGAGCACATTTGTATATGTAATTACATTTCATTTGCACAAAATCAGCTGAGACGAAAACTGTTAACGGAATCTCTTGTCGTACTGTAGCTATAGCCGACCTAGTAATTGCTTAACCACCCTTTTTTATTTTTTGGGTGAGAAATCATCAAATAACTTCTCCCGCTCTGGGCGGAGCGGGAGGGCGGGCGTATTAGACTTTTGCTGACTACAACCCACCCGTGTTCGGTCAGTTGCCTGTGTGCCAGGGCCACGGTAACCCTTTTGGACATACCCGCGACCCTGGCAGGCATCGGCCCTAATGGACCTCGTCAATGTGTGCTGACATCACTATGAGGCCCGCGTGGAACACAACGTGCCGTCGACCCGGGCCTGGTCCTTACCGGACAGCGCGCTACCCATTGCTCGCCGTCCGTAACCCCGCGCCTACGGTGGCCCGGAATCGGCTATCGACTGTGCTGTACCACCCTAAGGTTTAATATCTCTTGCGCGTCGTAAAACGATTAGATTTATTTGTTTATGTGACAATTACATAGTTCCAACTTTCTTGGAATTGTTGTGAAAACTGGTAACTAAATTACGAGGTCCATTAAACTTTGTGCGGTGTTCCGTAGTAGTAGTCAAGGTAGGTAAGTAGGTAGTCAACCCTACTACCAAACTTTCTAATTGGAAAACTTTTAACCACAACATGACTTATTGTCGCATAACTCGTGCTGACACGAGAGATCTGATTCTGCAGTGTATTATAATATTAAATCCTTTCATAGAAGTTATTATGCAGCAAAGAACCACATAATCCCATTACGCACTCGTGGCACGCAAAGTTAAACATCTGTTGTATCTCATTTTATGCTGCAAAAAACACGAGAGCACCGAATATGTTGGTTAAAGAAGGCCGGCTTCGTACAACGAGCAGAAACGCATGCACACATAGACACGCTTCACGCACAGCGAGTGCAAGCGCACTCGCGACTGGCATTTGTTTTGAGATCGCCGTACGTACGCGTCTATGTGTGCTTTGTTATGTTTTCGCTCGTTGTATTGAGCTGGCCTTCTGTACTATCTATTTTCAGGCGAGAGTATATTATTTTATGACTACTTCATGCATTAGAATTATGATATTATGAGCAAAAATGCAATAAGACTAGTACCTAAATTTCTTCTAGCGTATGTTTTTGTGCCTTTATTCTTTGATGTTGAGAGTGCTTTTTGCTGCGTAATTATTATGATCCATTAAATTTATGCTTTTTAATACACTATAGCTAGGAGCTAGCTCTTTCAATTACTCCACTTTGTCGAATAATAGAGTACAAAGTTTCTTCTATGCAGCCACAAATCAAAGAATAAATATTATAAAACTTGACATGTGATCACAGGTATATTAGCAAATAAAAACTATCTGCTCATGGTTTGATGTAATCGTTTGCCTAACAGCAAGTATCAGATTTTTTTAACCTGGGAAGGTAGGGGATAACTCAATCTATTAGCAGAATTAAGGTATATTATTTTCTTCTACTCTGGTACGAACCGAAAATTGTCCAAAAATAGCTCATGTTATCTTGTGCATTAATAATATTGGCAAAAAAATATAATAAAATAGGTTCTGCCCGCGATCACTTCGTTTTCGCTTGGCGTTCTTTCTGTTTTTTTTTTGCACTTCTGCTAATAGCCATAGCGTGATGTTAGATAGCCTATAGCCTTCCGCAAGAATTGGGCTACCAATTACAAAAAAAAAAACCGACCAGTGGTTCCTGAGATTACCACTGCATACAAACTTACAAACCAAAAAATGTTCCTCTTTATAATATTATTAATATACCTAATTAATTATTTTTATTATTAAATATAGATTGGCAGTGTAGTAGAAAGATGAATATTTTTGCCTGTATATCAAAGAGCTGGTTCGACTTTATCTTATTTATCTTAGTTTAATTTTATCTATCTGTCACTATCACCATTCTATATAAAATATTTTTTTGTTTATTTAAATTAATTATTTCGATACTTGATTTGTGTGTTGTATTGCTAGATTTGTGCTTTGTTTTTAAATTATTTTTAACCACCATAATTTTATTCACAATTAATTGCAATAATAAAAATGTAAAATGTAAATATATGGCGCATGTGGTGTTAGTCTGTAAGTAATTGTTGCACTTATAAATTTATATCGTGTTCTTTTAAATGAATGTATGTATAAACAATTGTAGGCTAACCTATTAATAAATAAAAGTTTTTTACAAAAAAACAAACCGACTTCCAAAAAAAACACTAAAAGACGTGAAAAATAACTTTAATTTCGGAAGTCGGTGCCTTTGGTTTTGTATTTTCGTGTTTGGCCACCGACTTCCGAAATTAAAGTTATTTTTCACGTCTTTTAGTGTTTTTTTTGGAAGTCGGTCGTTTTTTTGTAAAAAAGGTTTTATTTTTCACTTTTTAGTTGCGGTACCACTACTTGGTGTGTAAATAACAGTGACAGGAAATTATTAACACATCATCCATATAAACTAATTGGCAAAAATCTGCAGTATTAAGGATAACTCAAAAACTACTGATCAGACCTTGATCAAATTTAAATGGAACCACATGTGAAGCACCACCTATCAAATAAAAAAAGAATCATCCAAATCGGTTCACCCAGAAAAAAGATATGAGCTATAACACATTAAAAAAAAAAAAAAACATACAGACGAATTGAGAACCTCCTCCTTTTTGTGAAGTCGGTTAATAAATAAATAAAAAGTCAAATCCGTAATTGCTTTATTTATTTAAACTTTACGCACACGTAAAAGTAAGCGTACATCGGGCTTACGCATCCAGTCTTTCACTTTAGACAACATTTCCCAGTAAATTGAAACTTCACTACGGTTGAAAATATCTAAAAGTTACATACAAACAGACCTTGTCATTTTATAAGCTGCAGTGACATTCAACCTTAGCAATTACGCGGTCGACTGTACTTACTCAAATACTCTTTGCTCCAACGGCAAGACATAATTCACATGGACAAATATGGATCAAAATAACCTGCTCTTCTTCCTCAGATATCCTGGGTGCGTCGCCGAGGCGAAGAGCTTCACCTTCTCTCTTTCGGCCGCCACACATACTCAGCTGATTCCCGCTACTCTCTGGCCTTCGAGCATCCCAACGATTGGCGACTCCTGATCCAGTACGTCAGCGAAAGAGATGAGGGTTTCTACGAGTGCCAGATCTCTACTCATCCTCCTTTAGTTAGGAGAGTCCATCTTAGTGTTGTTGGTGAGTCGAATTTTATTATTTTTTAAAGCATGAAATGACACACATTTCAAACTGTACCATGTTGTTTGGAAATATCGAAAACGCTACCATAGGAAATTATTGAAATCGGCCTAAAACTCTTTATTATATTACTACATAAACATGAAACATACATAAACTCACGCCTTCGTCCCATGGGGGTAGGCAGATACTACAGAATGCCACCTCCTACGAACGTTACATACTCCTTTTGTCTCGCTTACGTTCATACATCTGGTTATACATGCACACTGGTTGCGAGTACTACGTACCTGACCTTTCTGAAGAACATCACCAATAAGGTCACTATGTCCTCCTAGGGCGCCCCCTCCCGGCGTTTCGGCGTTGTGTAAATAACTTTTGTTAGTCGCCTTTCATTTATCCTCTCAACATGACCAAATCATATAAGTATACCCTTTTACCCCTTTACCCTTACCCCTTAATTTTTTACTTATTATATTATCACGTCTTTTTATTTGTACCATGCTTAATAGCGCAGAAAAAAGCTAAATAACTTTAGACCTATTTCGCTCACAATCTTTTGTTGCCAATGATCTTCCGAAAGGCTACATTTTAAATGCTCACCAAAATAATTTTTAGACCTAAGACTAAGTATTAAGTAAAATATGTTAACTGCAAATAAAATAAACCCACTCTATACCGAGGTGACTAATGAACAACGTATTAAGTTCCAAAATAATTATACACTCGTCAGAATAATTGTACGTGTTGTATTTATATTCTTTTTGCCTACCAAAATGGATAAATGCTCACCAAATCTTGTTTAGTTGCTCACCAAAAATAAGTTTGCTCCAATATGCAAGGGGGAGATAGGATGCAAGAGCGCGCGAAGCGAGCTCGAGACTTTGGGACCTCGACTCGGATAGATTAAGGTTAGAAAGGGCTTCGTGGTTATTTTTTTTTAAACCACCCAGATGTAGGAGCCCCGCAGGGTGGGGCTCCGTCGACTACGCCTTGTAAATAAAAAAGGAAAATAGGTTAATTTCTACAATACTTTATGAAACAATTTGGTGAGCATTTATCCATTCTGGTGGACACAATTTAGTGAGTATTTCGAATTTTTTGGTCCTAAAATAGGTATTTTTCTGGTAGGTGTTTAAACACAAGCCATTCCGAAATCGGTGATTCATCAAGTGGATGTTAGAAATATCAGGCATTCACTAAACTTAGTAGCTGATTCTTTGTTTTCATGATTTCTTTAATCACGATTAGCATCTTTGTCAATATCGTAGACCGATCAACACCTGCGGTAGGCAAGTGCTGTTTCAAAATCCTTTTAATTTCAGGCAACATTTTATAAGTTACCTTAAGTATATTTTAGAAACACCGAGCAATAAGAAGCTCAAAGCATTTATTTCAAATAAACAAATTACAGGCACTTTTGATTTTTCAAGCGATCGATCAGTCAGACAGATGAAGCTAGTTGCCCCCATTCCAAAGCGTAGTAGGTACCTATGGAGAAGAACGGGCAAGAAACTCCACGGACACTCTTTTAAATCAAAATATTGTTACAAAAAATTGTTTACATCATTTATGTTAAAATTATACATGTGAGAACGATGTAGAAAGACGTGCACGTTATTAGCGTCCGAAATAAAAAAGATAGACACAAAATCTTAATAAACAATTCAGTCCAAAAAACTCCAACATTGACCGTCAAAACGACCCATTTCTAGACATAATATCAACAACACAGTACCTACCTTACTAAACCTTTCACATAATTTAGGGCAGAAACACACTACACTAAATTAGATTTAGATGGCTGCCTAGTAATAACAATATTGTCAGTCCTATCTTAGCACTACAAGTTCAGGCCGACATGTATGTTAACTGTTCTCAATTTGCTGCCAAAATAGTCACTGTATTGTGTCTGAGTTGTAAGGTAGGTGATGACAGCAAGGTAAATTGCTTTTAGAAGTGGAAGTAGTTGTCTAGGCTTTGGAGTCGTTTATGAAACGTAATTGACGTAAAGTTTTATTGTAGTGTCTAGTATAATCAGCCTATAATTTTCCCGCGGCTGGGACAATCCTGTCTTCGAGAGGGAGTGGGCTGTAATTTACCAAGCGGGCCCAGTGCGGTTTGGTAGATGTCACGTCTTCTAATTTTTAGTTATAGGACATGCCGGTTTCCTTTCGATGTTTTCCTTTGCCGTTTTGAGAGCAGTGGTGATAAATTAAATTACAAAAAGTAAAACACTTGCCTGGTTTGGAACCCACGACCTACAACTCGTAACTCAGGGCCGAAAACACTGACTAGTTTACAAAATAAATATTATTATACAGAACTGGCGAAATGTACTATAACTACACCTCTGCCTAGCCTTTTTGGGGGAATACAGGCGTGATGTTTTGTTAAATATAATTTATCATAATCATTTATTAATCGTAAAAATTATACAGGATGTTAAAAAAAACTATTTTTACAAAAAAACAACCGACTTCCAAAAAAAACACTAAAAGACGTAATAAATAACTTTAATTTCGGAAGTTGGTGTTTTTGGTTTTGTATTTTCATTTTTGGCCACCGACTTCCGAAATTAAAGTTATTTTTCACGTCTTTTAGTGTTTTTTTTTGGAAGTCGGTTGTGTTTTTGTAAAAAAGTTTTTATTTTTCACTTTTTAGTTGCGGTACCTACCCCACACAAATTTGTATACCACTACTTGGTGTGTAAATAACAGTGACAGGAAATTATTAACACGTCATCCATATAAACTAAGTGGAAAAATATGCAGTATTAAGGATAACTCAAAAACTACTGGTCAGACCTTGATCAACTTTAAATGGGACTACATGTGAAGCACTACCTATTAAATAAAAAAAGAATCATCCAAATCCGTTCACCCAAAAAAAAGTTCTGAGCTAAAACACATTAAAAAAAAACATACAGACGAATTGAGAACCTCCTCCTTTTTGTGAAGTCGGTTAAACAATAGTGAAGACTAGGGCAAAGCGTATCGTATTTATACATTAACTTTAAATAGGATTGGCATAAACTCTTCGGTAGCTCATGTCAGTCCAATACATTTTTGACTTTTCTATTATCGTTTGCTGATTGAATGTAATTTTGTCTAAGCTTACTGGACTTGCTAAATTCGTTTGACCGCTAGCTGTTATTTGGCCAGGAGCTTTTCACTGTAATAACATTGTAAATATCCATTTATATTCATTGAAAATGTAAACAACCTAACAACTTTAGCTAAATTATTCAAATAACAGAAGGGGCAGTTAAGTTAATTCACTACTAAAACTAAGTTAGTTAGTTTCAGCTCATGGATACTAAACTTTATCTCTGGTGTCTTTATGACAGTTCTTCTAAGTTAAAGGTTAAGTTACGAGCTTTTTGGTACGGTACTGACTATTGGGGGGTGACTGGGGGTCTGCTTGTATATTTTTGGCTTTTTGGGGCTGAACATTTTGTGGGAACTTAAATCCTCAGGGAAATGAGAACGAAATATCTTGTATACAATGTCAGAGAAAATCGCGTCTGTATTCTACTAAGGGATTAGTCAGAGATTAGTCAGGAGGAGGAGGAGGATTAGTCAATTGTGTTCCCAGTTTTGTTTCGGTCTCATGTAATGCCAGCCTACGGCTGTCAATCAAGCACACATCCAGGCTCTGGGCTGTAGCTGAGAAAAAGCCCCCGCAAACAGGCGCGATGCGACATTGCGACGCGACTCTAGTAGAACAATATCTATGAAAACTTCATGGAAATTGTTTTACAAGAGTCGCGTTGCGCTGTCACGTCGCGGTGGTCTGCGGGAGCCTAAATTCCTAACTCTATGTTCGGTTTGTGACCTCGTCTTATGTCGTAGTATTATTACTTTTGAGGTAAAGTTACTCAAATCCCCCTAGCATAATTTGATTGATATTGTCAATCATGCGGAAATGTGTCGCCTCCCTGATGAGGCGGGTGCGAGGCAGCGGCGACAGCCTCTTGGTCATTGTGGCTGATAGGATGGAAGGTCAAATGTCCAGGCACTGGACCAGGACACGAGTATTGCCTTCAAAGCGTGTAATGAAATAATGTTGTTTTTGTATGAATGTATTTTATAGTTTATTTTATTTTATTTAATTCGGGAAACTTACAGCTAACTTACTTATACAGTATTCTTAAACAATACGAGTATGCAAGCAATATGCAGTTGTTTTTTTTTAACACTTGTTTTTTCAAGTTGTTTATTTTAATTATATTTAATTTAATTATTTATAATTACTAACAATTTGGAAGGTATTTTCTATAAGATAAAGGATTACTATGTTCACATATCTCGGGACCATGGGGTCCCGGACCTTTGGAAGGCGTACGAGGGGCCCAAGCCAACTCGCAGAGGCCCCTTAGACTATTTTAAGTGGAATGAGGTACCAACTGATGACTATCCCTGTATGCACTGTGCAAGTGCATCCAAGGATAACCCCCGGTTGGTGTCGGCCTATTGCAGAATATTGAAACAAAGATATTGGGCTATGGATTTGGGTAGCTTAAGTGGACTGGTTATCTAGGTCATCTCTTAACTGCTTATTTTTATTATTCTTATATTTTGATTTCTTTTTTAATATACATTTTATTTTATTTACATTGTTCTCACATACAGAAGCAACAAGAATAATGTGCCAACGATTTTATAATATCTTGATTTAAAAGAGTGTCCTTGGAGTGTCTTGCCCGTTCTTCTCCATAGAGATCTACGTTTTGGAATGGGCAACTAGCTTCAACTTTCTGACTAACTGACCGACTCTTTGACAATTCAAAAGTGCCAGTAAATGGTTTAATTGAAATAAATGCTTTGAGTTTGAGTTTGAGGACTATGGAATGACTATGGCTCCTGCCTGACCAATGTTTTTTTTTTGATTACTATTGTTATTATTTATAGGCAACAAAGTACACTTACTTATATACCGTTATTACAAGCCTTGGAGCTAAATACTAAAACTTTCGATGGTAAACATCCCAACCTATATACCTACTCAAACGAATAAATCAAAACTGAGATTGTTTATGGTCACTAAATCATTTTATAGCTGATTCGCTTGGTTGCTTTTTTAGGTCACAGGTAAGGAAATTGTTTTCCATGACAAATTTTATGTATGTTTATATACTTCTTACGTCTTAACATATTTTCTTTAGAAAATAAGTACCTGATTTATTGTTTCATTAATAAATAAAAAAGTTAAACTTCTATATTTATTTACAATGAAACATGTACTACATTATTTATAAGGTAGCCGTTTATAACTAATAATTATATAATAGGTCTTTACCTATGAAATTGCCGTTTTGTATGAAAAAATTTAAACGAATTTTTTTCATGAATTTTTTATTTGTATTAATCGAAGTAATCACCCATGCAATCAATGCATCTTTGCCATCGCAGTGGCAGTTTATTGATGCCCTTCTTAAAGAAATCAGCTGGACGGGAGGCAACAAATTCTTCAAAGGCATTTTGTACTGCCTCTCGGGTATTAATTTTTTTTCCCGCCAAGAAGTTATCCAAATTCTGGAAAAAGTAGTAGTCTGTAGGCGCAAGGTCTGGTGAGTAGGGCGGATGACGGAGAGCTTCCAACCCCAGTTCTTGCAACTTGGAGACCGTCTGCTGTGCAGTATGAGGTCGCGCGTTGTCGTGCAGGAGCAGCGGAGACGAGCGATTGACCAATGCTGGTTGGAGATGCGCCAGCTTCTCCATCATTGTGTTCAGTTCTTCACAGTACACATCTGCAGTAATGCTCACCCCGTTTGGTAAGAAGCTGTGATGAATCACACCGGCGCTAGACCACCAAACAGTGACCATCACTTTTCTAGGGGTAAGTTTTCGTTTAGGGCATTGTTTAGGTGCTGAACCAGGATCCAACCAACTTGCTGAGCGCTTACGGTTATCAAACAGAATCCATTTTTCATCGTAGGTAACAATGCGGTTCAAAATTCCTTCATTTGTGTGTCTGTTGAGCAGTGCAAGGCACGTCTCGACGCGTACTTCGCGCTGGCGATCATTGAGTTCGTGGGGCACCCATTTGTCAAGCTTTTTTACCTTGCCAATTTGACGCAAATGGACCAATATTGTTTTGACGCTAACGTCGAAAGCTGCTGCTAATTCAGCCGTAGATTGTGTATCATCAGCTTCCACAATCGCCTTTAATTCGTCATTGTCGACCAAAGTCTTCGGACGACCGCGAGGTTCATTTTTCAGGTCGAAATTTCCAGAACGGAAGCGAGCAAACCAATAACAGGTGGTGCGTTGGTTTGTAGTGTTAGCTCCGTAAACGTCGTTGATGTTGCGTGCCGCTTGTGCCGCGTTGCTGCCACGACGGTACTCATATTCCATAATTACTCGAATTTTTAACGTATCCATGATGACGAAAAAGATTGAAATGCGATGAAAATGTAACACTAATCAATAAAGAAATGACTACTTTTAGAAAAAAAAATCCATGTTTTTAAAATAAAATTAATTTGAAATTAGAATTCTTAGCCAAACAAAAATTATTTTGATTTGAAATGGCCAGTACTGCAGAACGGCAATTTCATAGGTAAAGACCTAATATTAATATGTACATGTATAAATATATGTACATGTATAAAAGCAATCATAGGGCATTAAAAAATTCTTCCGCATCACTACCAAAAGTGAAACGAGAAACGAGTGAAGTGAAGTGAGTGAGTGAGTGAGTGAGTGAAGTGAGTGTGAAGTGAGTGAGTGAGTTTCACTAGGAAAAGTGAAAAAGAAACAATTTTTTTTTCACAACGATTGTTGACTTTTTGTTGCGTTGTAATTATAAAAAATCAATCGAAACAGACTAATCTGTGCCAGGATCATTTTATTGAATACTTGCATAAACACAAAACGATAAAACTATTTAGTTTAAACGATTTGCTTAAAGTACACTCGAGAGCAATGAATCCGGGTCACTTAAAGAATGTTAAAAATCTCGGAAACTAAAAATGATAGGTTAATGCAATAAATTGTATTTAATAGACAATGTAATACTCCTTAAATGAAAGTAAAAAAAATATGAGTCACCATACATTTTATTAACACAAAATTACATAAAGAAAAAAACTGCTGATCTCTCCTTAAAACAAAAATAGGAAACATGAAATTTTTGAACTTTATTACGATTTTCTTGAATTTTAATACTTCGTATTGCCTCCTCGTGCTTCCATTACTGCGTTTACGCGGTTTGGCATGCTGTACACCAAGTTCCTTATACGATTTTGGGGAATATTCTCCCATTCCTCTGTGAGAGCAATTTTGAGCTCACGAAGCGTGATTGGGGGAGGGTTTCGTTGTTTTACGCATCTGCCTAGCTCGTCCCAAGCATGCTCGATCGGGTTGATATCCGGGCTGCGCGCTGGCCACTCCATACGAGTAATGTTCATCTCTTGAAGGTAGTCATTCACAATCCTACCTGTATGAGGTCGGGCATTGTCATGCATAAATATAGCATCCTCACCTAAATTGACCATAAATGGACCAACGTGATCATTGAGGATTTCTTCCACATATCTTACGCTAGTTAAAGAGCCGTTTTCTATGATCACCAGCTCTGTGCGACTTTCAGAAGAAATTCCGGCCCACACAAGTACAGACCCACCACCGTAGGCTACTTTTTCTTCGATGCATGCTTGCTTGAATCTTTCCCCTGGTCTTCGATACACTCTGTGTCTTCCATCGTGCTTGTAGAGCATAAATTTTGATTCGTCGGAGAACATAACTTTTGACCAATCTTCAATACTCCAATTTACGTGGCTCTGGGCATATCTTAGTCTTGAAATACGATGCCCACGCTCCAGTTTAGGGCCGTTTGCAGGTCTAAGGGGTTTTAAGTTAGATTCAGCAAGCCGACGTCTTACTGTCCATGCACTTGGGTTACTTCCTCCGAGGCGTCGAAACTGATTTGTGAGTTCAGTTCCTGTGAGAAAGCGATTTCGAAGCATGGTGTTCACCAAGTATCGGTCTTCTCGTGCTGTGGTACACCTGGTTCTGCCCGTTCCTGGTCTGCGTAGGTTAGAACCAGTTTCTTCGTAACGTCGGAGAACTCTTTGTACTGTTGACAGCGACACACCGACAGTCCTGGCTGTATCGCGCTGACTCCGGCCGGTTTCCAGCATTGTAAGTATTCTGGTGCATTCTTCAGGCGTAAGCGACATAATTTCAGCTTGAATAATGAATATAGAGCACTATCAACATGGTTTATGTACCCACATAAATGACAGATTACAAACAAAAGCAAAACCAAATGCTGTAATTTCGTAGTTCCATCTTCGAAAGTGGCCCTTTTTCAAATTTGATTTTTTTATGATATAACTTTACAATAACTAAGAAGTTTTAATACCTTCATTTAAGGAGTATTACATTGTCTATTAAATACAATTTATTGCATTAACCTAGCATTTTTAGTTTCCGAGATTTTTAGGATTCTTTAAGTGACCCGGATTCATTGCTCTCGAGTGTAGTAATGGCGGAATGGGCGTTCGATATTATTGCATCGCGGGTAGACCCTGGATGACGCTGGCACTGGAGTGTGGAGATTGGTACAAGAAAAGAGAGGCCTATGCTGAGCAGTGGGTGAAATCGGGTTGTGGATGATCATGTATCTTGTAAAGTATTATGTTATTTTAATTATTGTGAATGTGATGATCATTGTTTTCATGATGGTCATTGCTTTTTTTTCGCAGTTAATTTTGATCATGATCTGGCAGATTGAGTAATTTATGTGGCCTACCCAAATGTCCTTTCTTTGGTATTGTTCGTCGAATCGTTGAGCTCCTTAGGTCCTGACTTCCTGAGTTGAGCTGCACGATTACTGACAAATGCGTGCACTGACTGGACAGGTCCACTCAATCTGTGTGGTTCTTTCCTCAAAAGACCATTTCAGATACCAATCTACATGGTCTTCACATGATCTGACCAAGATTATGTCTGGACTTTAAAAGAGACTGTGACCTCTGAGTTTGTTTCGGCCTTTCTTCTCAGAGTAGTCAGATAGGAAACGCCGACCTCATCTAGTTTAAAAATATGATTGACGTGTAAAAGTGTTTGTACAAACCTACTTACATAAATAAAATCATTTATCATTTATTTATCATTTATGAGTAATGGCTCCGGTAATAGTAAGCGCCTAGATGATAAAGCACTACTCCACAGCAGCCCACGGATAATGTACGCACACAGCTTTGCTTTTTTATTTTTATTTGGTATAGTTCATTGTTACCCACGGTCACGCTACGCAGGAATACAGACAAAGTCAGACGGCTCTGAAGATAGAACTGACCGTTTACGATTGCCTTTACAATTTCGTTTGGTTCAATGCACAGGACCCGGCGGCCATTTTAGATCCGTAAGTCAGTTCAAAGGTGACTAAGGAATTACTCGGAAGGACGCAGCTAGCTTTTGACAAAATTCCTTTTGTTCCCTATGACACCTACGGACAAAGGACGCCCTCTGTTCTTGGTATTTTATTTACATATATGTGAGCTACAGTCGGCGTACGAAAACCTTGATCATTCTTAGAATCTTGTCATATTATACGATAAAAATGAAGACGACGAAAATAACGCTTCAACGACTGATAAAGGCAAGCACACATTACAGCCGCATCCAGCTGCATCGCGTCGCATTCCAACACAAAACAGCGTGGTGCGGCCTGTATCTAGTTTGCGACGGTTCATACAAAAGTACGCAAGTGATTTAGGAGGATCTATTGCGTTGCGGTGCGGCCTGCTCAAATGTGTGTCAGCTTTTACATTGATAAAAACAGCTCCATCAAAACATATAGGGTGTAATAAGACCCATCACATAGCCGTTAACTACGCATTCTGTACATCAAACTAAGTAACATAGCACAAAAATAATTGCTGGGAAACGAATTTTATTTATGGTGTGAAAAATTGCTGTTTACGGTAGGGCGTAACGTAACGCACGCGAAACATTGTGCTTATGGGTGTTTGCAACAGTATAGGGGTCGTGAGGGTATATAACGTTGTGATATAAGTTTATAACATTAAAAACTTGTTTTCGTAAAAAATAAAAGTCAGTAAAAGTTGGAATTTTGACCTTCAATATCTCCGTAACCGGAAGGTTCTCAGGTATGGTCCAGTACAAAAAAAATATTGCAATGACGGGGAGTACAAGTGACTCTCGGTTTCGTTAAGTATCTTTTTGCACTTGTTATAGTAGCCTATCCGCTGACGTGATTTTGGCCACATTGTGAAGTCACCGTATTATGCCCCTGGTATGGCACACCAACCAATTTTTTTTGGTTTTAGTTTAATCTTTGTATCACCACTATTAAGTAGTACTTTCCAATCTATGGTGCAGGCACACTACACACTTAACCTTTTGCCGTCATTCAGCGGTGACTGATAGTTGACATTAGTAACAGCTACCTGACTACTTGTGTGTATGAGATACAGAGTTTTTTTACACCAGTTATGTGAAAAGTCCAAAAGTGATAACAATGTTCAAAAGATGATTGTGGCTACAGTACCTACGGCCAATGTGTAAAATACTTAACACTAGTAATTTTCTTCTGTTAGCACGAGCTATAGTAGCATAACCCATTACATTGAAACATAATGGTGCGCCGCATGTAAAGTCAGGAAAATTCATTGGAAATGACCGCTTTAAATCAAAACTGTAATTATTTGACAGTTGTATGAAGGCTTCTCCAAACACACAGGACACGCGACGCAAAACGCGCGCGATTCAAAGGTGCCTTTGTGTCGCGCTGTCGCGTCGCGCCTGTCTGTGTGAGCCTTGACACGGCAAATTGGCGTAATATGTCAACCCACAGTGGGTTAAAAAAATAATTTCTTTGACTGTATCTACTCGAGAAGGGCTCGTGGCTAAATAATAACAGGCGTACGGGTTAATGGATGGTTAAGCTACGCTTGACGAGCTCGATCCGTGGATGGGTGACCATTCCACTACATATCGAGATATACCCCTCTGTGTCTTGGAAAGCACGCTAAGCAGTTGTTTACGGCTGTCATTTGTAGAGCAGTTGACAGTCGTTACGGGTAGGCAGAAACCCGAAACTGACAACCGCTCTTACCAAGGGGTATGGTATTACCCAGTAACTGGGTTGTGGAGGTCAGATAGGCAGTCGCTTTATGGAAAGTATAATGGTATTCAGCTGCATCTGGTTAAAATGGAAGTCCACCCCCACAAAGTTGAAAAATGGCTCGGCGTATGATGACTTTATTTATTTATTTATTTATTTATTTTATTATTTATATTATTATAATTACTATATTTATTTAATTAATTTAATTTTTTTAATATATTATATATAATTAAATTTTAATTAATATTAATTACTATATTAGTAAAATAGATACAGATACGGCATATTAGTATTAAGTACAAAGGTACAGCTTATTTCTTAAGAAATTTCTTCCAGCAGACCTGCGAAAGGAGAAATGAAAAAGAAATGTAGACAATAGTGTGTGAAAACAAGAAGAGAAGAATTTGATTGGTGACGTCTTAAACTAGAATATTAAATATACTTACATAACTATAATACAAAAAATAAATAACAATAACATATACTTAAATAAATACATAATGCTAAAATAAATAAACGTATATATAAATATATAAAATCTCACAGTTAAATGGAAAGGTAATGCTCTTTTACTCGGTATTTGAAATGAGAAATATCTTTTAAATCTCGAATGCTAGGCGGGAGTGCGTTCCATAATCTTACAGCATGAACAGAGAAGGAATAAGAATAGTAGCTTGTTTTATGAGGATGGGATTTGAGGAGGGATCTAAGATGAGATCTACACTTTATCTACTCGCGTGTCACCATTCGTTGAGGTTATTTTAATACAACATGAAATGCTACATTTCTTTCTCTTCATCCCACCATCAACAAAACATTACGGATACATTTACAGCCCATTTACGGCTTTGTCCATACTGATCTCTAGTCCCAACTGACCCAGTCCGTATATATGGAAACCTACAAGGCGCGGGTGAGTTGGGACTAGATATCAGTATGGACGAAAACACATTTACGTCGATGTAAATAAGAGCCAAAGCAGACATAATGCGAGCTATTAAATCGGAATACAATTTGTAAGGGAACGTTCCTTTGTAAAAATAATGTTGTATTTTTAAAGCACAGTAAATTGTTTGGCAAGCAAATATCGAATCTTCTTTTATTGGAATGATCACGGAAGTTCATTGTGGGCGAAAATAAACATTATTACTGGCTGACGTCATTCTGGTAGCAGAGAAAAGTTTTTTTTTTAGGGTCCCGTACTCTCAATTATCGAAATCCGATGAAATGACATTGGTGTTTGTTTAATTAAGGCGCAGATATACGATTTTTAATGATTTAAACAATTTTAAATCAATAAGACAAAAAAAAATAAAAAAAAAACAAAATAAAGACTAATAAGACTATTCGTTTAAACGTGATGTTCAATAACATCACGTTTAAACGAATAGTCTTATTTGTTTTAAAAAAAAAATATGATGAACTAGACTATTTTCTTCGTAATTTGTTATGTAAATATTTGAAATTATATTTTTATAAGATAGTGTAATTAATTTGTAAAGTAATGTCTAACGCGAACACAAAAACGATAATCACGCAAAAACTATCGGGCGTATTTTTATGAAATCTGCACCATCTAAAATACAATTTAGCTAACCAAGTTTTTATAGAGGGCTTTTATTTGTATTGTGTTTGATAAATCAAGGAGGGTTGTTTTTGCGAATAAACTTGATGCGCGTTGAAGCGGGGGCTCTTGCGGGTGACGGGCGGCAGTGCATCGCTGACCAATCTCCAGGTAGACTCTAACGCTCTGTGCAATTTTATTCGCTTAAAAGTTTGCATGCTCCTTCCACTCGCTCAAGGTCGCTGGCACTTATTGTCGCTTTAAATCAGGCTTTTATAACACACACAACTTGATCAAAAATAGATGTTAGTAATACTTATTACTATTTTAGTCCTAACGCTTTTTTTCTATCACCGATATCAGTACTATCCATGATAAACTTAGAAAGCACCTATGAATTAAAAAAGTCACAATCACATTTCACAGTTCCGAAATAATTTGTCGTGAAAAAGTACTTTTTCACGACAAATTATTTATATATGATCAAAATATATTTATATATATATATAAACCTGAAATATATTAAATATATAATATTATTTATGTATAAACCTGAAATCGCGAAAAAAGTATCAGCTGTACCCTACGTTTTATCGTGTTATGCGAACATAAATGTAGGGAAAATCTGTTATTTTTTTCGCGATTTCTTGTTTGGTCCATTATTAAAATTTGTTTATAATGATGAGTACAATGACCCCTTAAGAGGTTGCTGGTGTTTTACCAATAACCCTGCGTAATAGTTTATTTTTTTGTTGCTGTTTAGGTAACTTGGCTCAATACAAATGTGAAGTAGTATGTACCTTATTAGAATATGACGGATCTCTTCCAACACAGTAAAATAGGTGAATTTATGCACTAATACAAAAATATTGAACGTGCACCAAATACACCAATGCGATTTTTTTTATTACTTTCTCTATGAAAGTTAGTGCATAAGATAGATTAGAAGCAACGAAGTGTGCATAATCAATATTCCAGTTTCCCCAACCTACTCAGCTAAATCGCCTTATTCGAGTTTCAAGCACGATTTCAAGCCCTAGAAGCTGTGTATTGGGTATAAAGTGTAATGGAGTTTACAGCACGGATACGTAAGTACGCCTGTAAGCCATAAAGGGTTAGGCAGGTGTACCTATAGCACACCCACATTTCGCGAGTTATGTTTAAGTCCCATGTAATAGAGAGCCTATTGCTATCAACCGGGCACAAATCCAGACTCCGGGGAACTGAAAATTTCCTTATAGCAAAACTCAACGACACGTTGCTTGACCTAGGATTCGAACCCAGCATAACATGCTCAACAGTGAATCTTGCGACCAATAGAAGCAATCCATTATAATCCTCATACTTTTTCGAAGTCGCTAAAGATATCTAAAGCTCTATTTCGAAATTGAAAATTAACCCCTTTAACTTTTAAGGACCAAAAAATTGAAAACTTATTCAAATTTTGATTGCGTTGCTCGTGTTTAATTAAAAATTTTAACGAGGCATAAAACTTATTAATTTTAACATGACGATGATTTTATATTACCTAAATTAGAATTACTACGAAATAGCTCCGTTATGGGAATATGGTTCAATTTTGCTTGGGGGAGTTTTGGGCAATAGTGTTCATTAATAGTGACTAACTTAAATTACATTAAGTATATTTCCAATTAATATGGGGTATTCACACATGCAAACATACAGTCACGAGCATAAATATTCTACCCTCGTAAAATAATGATTTCAACTGGGAAAAAATCTATTTCATTTCAGTGTGGTTTCCAAAATACTATCGTTCGGAACACCACCATGAAATTTCTAGACAGTCTGTTTAGAATCTTGCATAAGTGTAGGTAAGGCATTTATGCTATTGAATGTACTAGTTTAACTCTTTCACAGTTATATCTGGGAATGGCAGGGCAAATAAAATTCAGCATCATAATATTTTTTTGGACAGTGTCTTTATTTTTAGAAACATTAATTAAAAATAAAGAAAAAAGTAAAATTATTTTTGACACTCGCACAGTATTATCAAAAACTAAACTAAACACTTAAAGACTGAAAAATAAAATGAAACAAACGTTCGTGAAAATAACAACAGACGGTACGAGGCCAAAAACCCTGTCTCAGCATGTAATTATATTAAACAAGCTAACAATAAAATTAATACATTATGTACATGTCTAAGACGGGATGTTCGAGCGGCTGACACACCACGTGTCGCTGCTGATCCGTCATCTGTTGGTCCTTCATCATGGGCGCGTATCTGCAGGTGTTTGGAAAATAATACTCGCAAAATAACGCACTTAAATTACTTTCAAATATCGCAAGGAGACTAAACTATAAAATGTAATGTTTACAATGATTAACACTGATTAAGTCTAATCACAATCATTGTTAAACTTGCATTTAGAGCCAATGGATTTGTGCGTATGCATCGCGTGACGATCGCATCAAAAAGTGCTCGCCACGGCCGCCATTACACTCACAACCCCATTCGGTGTTACCCGCTCTAAGTTAAAACTACCACTATAGAAATAAATTCTAAACCAAAGAGTAAAAATAATCGATTACAACTTTTAAAAAGTGTTACAATAAATCGACTAAATCATCGCGCGCCGTCATATATAAGAAAAAAAGGGAAGAACTCTTTGGGCATCAAAAATTTGTCCGTATCGCTGTCAATGGGAAAAGTTCCCAAAAGGCTGGCAGCATTGCCACGTTGGTTGGCAATGCTGGTTCTTTGGGCTAAAAATCGGCCGGCCCTCTGGCCACGTCGACCAGCGGTCGACCAACCGCTTGGCGATGTCCCGAAATTTAAATGTTATTTTATTTAATAATATAAATCAGTAAGGTAAAAACATTACCGATTTAGCTCATCACAATCCTGCAAAAAAAAAACAAAAGCTAGTTCAACTATACCAAAATCAAAAATAATTAAAGCTATTCCAAAATCAAAAACTCGCTCCCGTTTGGATACGTAACAAAAAAATGAAAGTATACTCAATTATTCCCTACTTTTACAGCATATATCAGAAAAGTTTGCCCATAATTATTTAAGCGAGTGGTACAGACCATCAAACTGAAAAGCTTTTACAATGGGACCAATATCGTAATCGCGAAAAATACTAACATACATGCTGTATAATGATTCTAACCCAACAAACACAAATACTTACCTACTGTAGATGCACTCACTTACTGCACGTACTAAAGTCAGCACGCGTTCAATATAAAATAACGCCCTTCATACAGCACAATCTTTTCCAAGAAAATACGACCGTTCCATTTTAAAAAAGCTCTTTACATTGTTTCAATGTTGCCAGTGCTAACACGTTCAGTTAGAACAACTGCATATATTAAATATTCATTGTTTTTCATATTTTCTATGCATGAGAATGTTGCCACATCTTGCGAGCACGTTTCTACTGATATATTTACTCTGTGGCGGTTACGGTAGCAAATATCCTGAGATATGAAATATATTATGATCTTTACGTGAAATGTGTCTGCGTACGTTAGGGGTTGTGTTGCTCACACCACGGTCATTTGTTTTGTTTTCTGGAACATCTTTTTATCATTGCCTCCTGTTAAATATGTTTCTCTATCCAGTCCATCAAAAGATTGCCTTAGATATTTTATTCTTATCTGCATTAAAATCACTATTGTACACTTTTTCATACATATAAACTTAAGATATAACTTGTACTCGTATACCACCATTGAATTTATCTTGTACCTACTATGCTTGCACGAATCCTTGAATGAGTGTGTTTGTTTCCACATAAACGAATATAAACTTTATGGAAGTGTTAATTAACTTGATTTCAGAATGACTAGTAGTATTGAATAAAAATTTAATTTCTCGCATTTTTTTTGTCGGTCGGTTTGTAATTTATCTAAGTTACAGTAGCCTAATGTCAACTGCTCATCACCTTTAACAAAATATTTTTTTAGATTTTATGGATGCAGGGACGTTAATTGTTGAGAAGTTTTCCTGGTACTTCACCATCAGCTGCACTTCACCATATGCATTGTGACGAGCATAAATTGCTTAGCAAACTTCTAAAAGTAATTGAATCGCAACCCGTGAAATACTTATTATTGAGTAGTTCCGGTAGCTTCATCATCTGTGGTCTACATAGTCAGTTCCACTTCACCAAATAGTGACTTCCAAGAGCAAATGTACGAGTTACTATAAAACATAACCAAATCACTATATGTGTGCCTATAATATTTGAAGAGTTCCCTCGATTTCTCCAGGGTCCCATCATCAGAACTTGACCTGATGACAATGGAACCATCTGGGAAGTATACCTACCCTTTGAAACAAAAAAAGAATTTTCCAAATCGGTTCAGGCGTCTTCGAATAATCGATGAACATACATAAAATCCGCCGAATTGAGATCCTCCTCCTTTTTTTAAGTCTGTTAAAAAGTCATAATAAAAATTGTTGAAGTTGTAGCGCAAACTGAACTATAGGTCAGTTTTAAAATTGTTTTTCCAAAAACACATATTTGTTTCAGTACTTGCTTGGAAACTAGATCGCGAACGTATTTTTTTCTATATGGTATCTGTGACACAAGTCCTTTCAGTCTAAAGCAATGCTTAGTCAACATTTATTTTCGCCTTAAATCTCAGATTGACAGTACTCGGAATATTATAATAATAATTTATCCAGTTGGCAGTGACGTAATGTAGAAAGGGTTAACCAACTATAACAATACGGTCATGAGTGAAAGGATAAATTAATAAAGACGGTCAACGAAGTGGATGGGTAGACTGGTGTGTATGAACACATGTGATACACTGTGGTAACGTTAGCAAATATTCTCAGAGATGAAATATGATCTTTGCGTGAAATATGTCTGTGTATATTTAAGGGAGCTATAATTGGCTAGCACTACAACTTCTTTACAATATCGTTGGTGATAAGTATCTTTATTTATCTTTGTTGGAAAGGATAATGGCTTGGCTACAACAGCGATTATTTCGTTTTTGGATTTTTATTTTTATGCTGTCAATTTTTAAAATCGCAGGTTTGACAGGCAGGATCGTGAATATTTTATGAAGCCATACAATATTTTTTTGGCGTAGGGTCAATTTTTTTTCTCCTTGGCACTCATTTTATATAAATGATTTATTGAATCTTTAGTGTGTTGTAACTGTTGCGGGGATCAGAAATGAAATAATATCTTATGTGTTTTTCATACACAACTTTTGATTCCATGTTTTAAAATACATCAATAAATCTGCTAGCATTTTCTCAACTATGATGGGGTAAGTTTCCAGTCTAAGTTTTTTAGTACATAATATCTGGAGAAATGGGATCTTTACTACTAAAAGACTTTTTTACAAAAAAAAAAACACTACCCAATAAAAAATAACTTTAATTTCGTAAGTCGGTTTTATTGGGTTTGTATTTTCGTTTTTTTGCCACCGACTTCCGAAATTAAAGTTATTTTTCGCTTTGTAGTGTTTTTTTTGTAAAAAAGCTTTTATTTTTAACAGAGTTCAAAAAAGGAGGAGGTTCTCAATTCGGCTGTATTTTTTTTATGTGCTCAGTTCTTTTTGGTTGTAGTACCTACCACACACAAATTCGTATACCACTACTTGCTATGTAAATAACAGTGACAGGAAGTTATTATAACATCGTCAATATTCATAAACTAAGTGAAAAAAAAAAAAATTAAAAAGGATAACTAAAAAAAAACTGGTTAGATCTTGATCAAATTTATACCAGACCACATGAGAAGCACCAGCTTTCAGATAAAAATAGAATCATCAAAATCGGTTCACCTAGAAAAAAGTTCAGGGATAAAACACATTAAATAAAATATACTCGAATTGAGAACCTCCTCTACGACTACCCTACTACTACTACTGCTCTCAAGCGACTACAAAGTACCTTTCCTTATTAATGAGTAAATACAAATCATCAGTAACCTAAGCAATTAAATACCCCAACACCCAAGTTCGAAGATCCTTCACCCCTAAATAAATCTACACGAGATCAAAGCCATGCTTCATTTTATTCCGATTACTGTTTGAAGTCTTCAAACATGCAAATATCGAACCTACGTAGCTCGAAGACATTTACAAAAGACAATTTCTCAAAGTACACTGGAATTGATACGGGAGTCTTCTTGAGAAGTTGAGATAATCCCTTCCTCGCGTTCAATTACACGTTCTGATGTCAACGGAGGGTAGGACATGGAGTAAAAAGTGAATGGAGGTTTAATGCAGCTGGAAATATTGTTATTGGCAGGCCAAGTAATGGTTGCAGTCGGAGAGAATAAAACTTTACAGTTTTTTTTATTTTACACCTGCCTATTGGCAGAATTGTTAAAATTGGCCCATCAAAAATAGAATAGATGAAGCCTGTGTTTTTAACTGGGTATGTCAATAGTTTGGAAAAATGCGTCTGTTTTGTTACTACTTAGGTATTCCATTAGGTTCATTTGCAGTGGAAGAGTTTAACGGGATCAAATTATAATGATTAGCAATAACGAGATTTTTATGTTGAAACTTTTGAGTGCCTAAGTTATTATACTAAGGAAATGCCTGATAATTCGGTCGGTCGGTTTGGTATTTCTCAAAGTTAGTTCCAAGAACTTTACTTATTGGCATTTCATTTGCTACTTCTCCGACAAAAACTGTTTGCGCAAACGGCTCTTGAGACGGAGATTTTAAGCATTCCTCTTACCTACTTTGTGACCTGAATTTGTCAGGATTTTTATGACATACCACCACGCCTGTCTTATCCGACATGATAGCTTGTTCACATTTTACCGTATACCTGTTCTTTGTTCTATTGGAGAGATAGCGAAAATATCTTTATACCGAGAGTCCACTGCTGGATAATATGTCTGTCCAATTTATTATACATTACCCAACTCAATGCTTAGCCACTCTCAGCCATTTATTTCTAGCCATTGTGATCTCCGTCGCTTTCGTAAAGCTATGGCTGTATACAGGGGCATTAGAGGAGTTCCTAAAATGCTCAATAGAAAATTGTTGAATCCCTTTGTATACGCTGTAATCGAACTCGCTTCTCGCAGGACTTCTGAAAGGATTTTCTAATAAAAAAAGCCGTAGGTACCTTTCTGCCCTGTAGTTTCGACAGGGTCAAATTAAATTAGCTGGTAAACTTCACAGAAGTGATGGATATTGATATCTAAACACGATAAAACAAAAAACTCGTACTTCAAATTACTAGCGGTAATGTCCACAAGAACTGTACATAGATACTTGAAGTTAGTAGTAAGTAGTCAGTTTTAAGAGGTCAATTGTTGGTGAGCGTTCGGGAAGCTGCGTAATATTTTCTCGGGTCATATACCAGTGTCTCAAGACGAAAGTCTTTGGCCAGTGCGTGTTGCCAGTGATGACCTATGGCACTTAAAGGTGTTCGCTCACAATGGGCCTCATTAGGAGGCTGAAAGTTACCTAAATGGCAATGGAGTTCTCCTACGTGATCGAATCAGAAATGAAGAGATCCGTAGGAGAATCAAGGTAACCGATATACTCAGCCAAACTTAAGTGGCTGTGGGCAGGGCACATTGCTCTCAGAACGGATGGCCGATGGGGCTGACAGGTTCTGGAATGGCGACCGCGTACCGTTGGAAGGCCTCCCACAAGATGGACCGATGACCTGGTGAAGGCCGCAGGAGTCCGCTGGATGCGAGAAGCGCAAATCGGGTCAAAGTGGCGATGCTTGGGTGAGGCCTAAGTCCAACAGTGGACGTCTTTCGGCCGGAATGATGATGATGGTGATGAGTAGTAAGTTGGTAGTCAAGTTCGTAGGTAGTTCAAAAACATTCGTGTATTGTTTTATCACGTTCAAAAAGTTTCGCTAGCTAATTTAGTACAACCCTGTATTTTAATCTTCAGAATGTTTAATAAAATAAACACTTTTACTTATCTCGAAAATTGAAATTTTTCGGCAACTGTGTTGTTCAGGAACTAGACCAAGATACGGTACTTAGGTATACCTTGCCCTAAATATGCCAAGATTATTCTAAGTCGCAAAATAAATTGGGCAAATGATAAGCCAAAGCCTTATGACAACTTAAGGGTAATGGAAAAAGATTTTTCGGATATTTTTTTAGGCATTATACAGGTAGTCCTCAGTTACCTTTTTAGTATCTACCTAGTCCTTTTTTATGATTTCGGGTAGGATCCGGGAATAATGGAATCTTTCAAGCGTGTTTGAGTAAAGATAGCAGATTTGAGGCATTGTGAATCTTATTTTGATAGATTGAGGGAAATATAAACGAGCGTAGAAAATTTAATGTTATTTTAAATAATAGTTAGGTGGATTAAGGACTCGACTATGTGATCACAGCTTGAGTTGTTTTCGTTATCTCGGTAGTTCATGCCAAAATGAGTAGGTATTGAATGTAATTTATTTAAATCTTTTCTTAGTACAAAATTCTAAAATACAAGTCAAAACTTTGAGTTAACTCATTCATTCAGCTTGCAGCACATGAACAAAACAAAACATCATCTAAATACTGCTTAACATTATCGCTAAACATTTATTTAAAACAGCGTTTTCTGTCTTTGTCAACATCAAATGATTGATAGAAACAGAACGATGTTTTGAATTCGTTTAGTGCTAAGCGCATTAAGGGATTTGTGGTGAAAAGGGGCTAAACACCTATATTTAATTTAAAATAATCTCTTCTGCCCACGTTCAACCTACACTTCTGTGAACTTCATATCGATCCTCATTGCAACTAATGCTCACCCTGTGAGCCCATTCGCTCGACCGAACGACCCACGACATAGAATAAGAAATTCTTATAGAAGCGAACTTCACGTACTTTGTAAATGCCCCAATGTCATTGAATAATAGGGAACATGCAATAGTTTTATCTTTGTTTTCATTTTAAAGAATTCCATGTAGAATAAACCACAAATATATTATAAAATTAAAACATTGTAATTTATCGGATATAATGCGGTTTTAAATTGATTGTTTAAATTTTCGCGCGAAAACGGACATATGGTTCCGATTACGTCACTCCTGTCTGTCACTGGTCGTACTTATTCGTCGGCTTTCATACTTTTGCATATTTTTTCGACTTTTGAGATATTTTTTTGTAAAAATTTAAAATGGACTATCCATCAACATCAGGTCAGATCATCAGATCATAACAATACCAATAATATTCCGAAAAAAAGCCGTGTTGACTCATGTTTTGTGCCAATGTGTCCATCTACTACAACAAAGTTCCCAAATAAATTGTTTTTGACTGGACCTTCTGACCCAAAACCGAGAAAAAAGTGGTTTCAAGCTGCGAAGAGAAATGACAATTACTTATTCTCCAAAGACCATCATTCGATGCTGTGAAGATCACTTTGACGTAAGTCAGCGAATATACTTGTTATTGCTTAGTTAATCTGCTTGTACGTAAAAACGCGGTAGTAACCTACCTAATACTTACAAAACCTGTCTTCATATTTTTAATTTTACAGTTGGAGAACGACGTCGAAAATTGGATAAAGTTTAAAATGTGTGGAGGAAAACTTTTGCTAAAAAAGATGTGGTACCTCATATTTTTGAATGCCAAAATAGAATGATGCTACTGAAACCTAGATCAGTAATAATGAAAAGGAAACACGTGAAATTCTTGAGAGCATTGAAAATTCACCGGGTATAATTTTCATTTATTCTTATACTAGAGACAAACAAACATTCAAACTTTCAAATTTATAATAATATAAGGATAATGCTTTCTAATGAAGAACTATATTATTATGTGTTTCATATATCAGATCGATCTTCAGAGTGTTCATTAACCAAGAAAAAAATTGAAAACTCTGCACTTTCGACAAAAAAAGTTACAACCATGTCAACACTAACTCTTGGTAAATGCCTGGAGTCTGCTTTGATAAACCCAAATTCCATTTTTATTAAAAAAACGCAATTAATATTCCCATAAAATAATATTCACTTTTACAACCAGCCAAATCAGTTGTCATAACAGGAGTGACGTCACTAAACGCTGATTGGTGTTTTAAAATACGTTTTGTTTCAAGTCATTGTTAATTCGTAATTATTGTTAAAAAACAACATTATGTAAAATAAAAATGTTGCAGTGGCCCTTCTTTTACATTTTTTTAACGTTTTAATCATAAAATTTTCATAAATATTATATTTCCATCTTCCCTATTGCCTATCGCTCCCCCACTACCCCGCTAGGACCACATTTGTCCTATTTAAAACAGGGTTGTCAATTTAGTCGATGATCGATTTTAGAGAAGCGATGATGTCATCATCTTCCTAAACTTTCCACCAGACTTCGGGCTCTGACTACTCGTTACGACTGTCAAAGATTTACGAATGACAGTGGGGAAAGTTACTATACAATCATGACTGCGTTAAACGTTTCTTGCATCCCAAAATGGCTGAATTAAACCCACACTACCAATGACAAAATGTTAAAAACGCACGATGATAGAAGCACCTGCGAACGGTTCACCCAAGTTTTTACGTGGTCTTCCTCTTCTTCGTGTCGATGGCACGACAATATCTCAAAGTCTTGCCTGCTCAAAACTTCGATACCTCCACTGCGTCGTCGGTGGCAGTTCAGAGGCCACCTTGACTGCATGCATAAAAGGTCTCCCCGAGTGACGTTAATAAATTTAACACTTGGTTACTTAGGTCTAGGTAGCCTTCAACCACGATGACACGAACGGGTCTTTTAACGTGATGATTTTCCATAAAAGCACTACTGTAGGCAGAATGTGGTTGGACCAGGAGTTTCACTTCTGTAGGTACATTCTTATTCTATGTCCGAGGCGACTCGTTAGCAATTGTCGTTTGAGAAAGAAAGTGGGAGAATGGTGTTACAGTGTGCGGACTAGTGGGTGACTAGGCTTTGTCCGTAGATAAGTTTATGGTAGGTAGGTCTAGCTTTCTTCTTGTCTTAGATGCTAACATAAAATGTTTATTAGAATTTGAAGCTAGGCCTCTTTGTATTAGTGCTACAATTGTCTCAATAAAGTAATTCAATATTATGTCTGTTTTAACCAGTCGTTTGATTGTGGCTAAGGTTTGTCACCATTCAGTATAATAATCAAATCTTGTCATTTAATCTTTGCAGTACCCCTGGATTCTCAGAGACAGTTTGATTCGGCAATTAGGAGTGAAAATTCTATTCTGCTGTAACTTTGAAACAACACAAGAAAACGCTCTGACATTGTAATTGTACATTATATGTATGTCGGAAATACGTTGAATCAATCGTTTGACTTGACTAATCGGGACTCCGGTGCCACCACGTGGAGCTGGACAGAGTCTATAACGCTAACGCTAGACCAGAATTAAAGCAGAGTTTCTTGGTGGTGGTTAAGCAGTGAACACGTTTAGAAACTATCGCGCGTTCCGTATAGTTGTGTTGTGTACCTACAGTGTGTGATTCGCTAGTGTGATTAATTTGTTCGTAAATTATAATTTGATTTGAACTGCAAACGGTTTTTCTATTACGCAATAACCAACATTACCCATAGTACGCCCACAGTAGTTAAAATATGGCTGATTATAACGAGAAACAAGTACCTTTTCCATCATGTACATAATTGTGTAAACAAATACACTCATTATAATGCACGAAAGTGTAGATAATATTAATAGTTAGATGCGCATCAGACATAACTTGTAGGAGACGCCTAATGAAGCACTGATGAAATTCAAAGTTTCTACTAATGATCGAAAGTTTCGTGAGCTGACTCAAATAATCTAATATTGGTGTCTCCTACTATGATATTTTGCTTTGTGATAGTTGAATTCACCGAATGACGTTACTGTGCTATGATTTTGGAATTCGTCTTTACCAAAATGCTTACTACATTTTTTAAATATTTGTATAATGCAGAGCGGTGGTGGCCCAGTGGTAACGGTTCCTTTGTTTATATGATTTAATCGCTCTCAGAGCCGAAACTTCGAAGACGTTTGACATCCACCACTGGACCCACGTAGTGGAATAAGGTCAGCTCCCTCTCACAGAGGAAGCCTGTGTCCCAGCGGTGGGAACGTTATAGGCCGATTGTGCTATATTTATGCAAATATTATTTATTTTTTCACGTGTTTTTCGGGATCCGGATTATCCTACTAGTTAACGAACACGTGAGTTAAGCCGTCAACAAAAATAAGCTTCCATGTGACGTCAGTGATATCACTACATTTCATGTCAACTAATGTCTGGTTTCCAGATATATTTTAAAACAGCGTTTGTCTTACCAGTTGATATTTAACGAAAAGATTTAGAAGTGGAAATGCCAATGAATTGCAAGGAATCGAAATGCTGCACTATATTAAAGACGTTCCAATATTGCTTAGATATACGGAGTGCAGTATTTTCAAATAAATGGCAGAGGATAGATGATGCGGGATACGGTTTATTAAGAGTTGTGAGGCTACAGAAGTGGAATATTACTAATATCATGATTGCTGATGATGATTTATATGAATTTAAAAATTACTTTCATAATGCCAGTCAGAGGTGCTACACACATGTGCGGGTCCACAGTATAATATTTTGAACAACAAAACCGACTCGAAGCAAATACAACACAATACTTCACAATAGATCGGCAAACTCCGTTCGGTATTTGTCCTCGCAGAGTCATGTTCGGGTCGGCTCTGCACATTTAGGCTCCTACAAAGAGGTGCAACACGCGACGCGAATCGCGCGCGCCACAAGTACACCGCTCGTCGCGTGAGGAGTGGCAGCTTTGTGTCGCGCTGTCGCGTCGCGCCTGTCTGGCGTAGCCTTTTCGAGCTAAGACGAGCGGCATTTTTCTCAAACATAAATAAATGTCTACATTTTATTATTTTAGGCTTGGCCGAATCATGCGATTGACGAAAAATTTGTACCATTAAACATTATAGCTGTATATTCTTAAAAGAAAAAAAGGACAATGAAGATGATGATGTAAGAGAACCATTTATTACACCCACAACATTCTTATGCTTGCAATAAACTTTCAAATAATTTATGGAAATCTGTATTTCATGTTTATGGTATTTGTACTTAGGCTGCACGTAAAAAAAGAAAAGACAGCTAAGGCATTAATTAAGAACAGCGGAATCAGGTCACTGCAATTTGCTGTAACAACGTCGAATCGGTTGCCAAATTCTCTGTTTACTCATATTGCAATATCCAAATCAGGAATCGTCGTTTCGGAATGCAGAAAATTATGAAATTCCTAGACATCGGGGTAGAACAAAAATTGGATTGTCAAAAATATTTTTATTTTTGCTTTCCAGTTTCAAATTGCTAAAGTGAGTCGACAATGTTATTCGGGGAATGGAGAAAAATACGTTGTAGCTACTTTTACTGTAAAAGTTCCGCAATTGTCTATTTTTCTCAACTTGTGCCGGTTTAACCTTATTTGCAGTGGCGAATGGCTAGTGCAGTTTCATCTTTCTTTTGTTTCTTATTAAATGCGTAGTGTGACTTCTGTCGCTTGGTGTGCAGATGTTTCAAGTTTTTTCTTGCAAATCATTCGTAATAAAATCGACTCATAAGCCCGGACTTCACCAAAGCGGAGATGAGACGAGAGAAATGGAGATGTATTGGAAACAACCAATAAAATTTCGTTGTTTACATATCTCGTCTTCGCTTAGCTTCAGTGGATACGGTTGAACAGAGAGGAGAGAAGATGTCTCAAATTTGCTTAGCGCGAAAAAAACAGAGATGTGAGCCGTGCCTCGCAAGCTAGCGACGGTGCGCAGCGGAGACGAGAGATGTGAGCGGCGTGCGGCGAGCAGCACCGCTGGTTCCCTCGCGTCGAACAATCTGCCTACCGCGCCCACGCCATAAGCCACTCACGCCTAGTACGCGCTGTTACAGCGCCCAACCAGCCAGTACACATCTCTGCTTCGGTCTAGCCAGTGCGCATCTCTGCACAGCTTTGTTAGATACACCCTAGATGTAGCATCTCCGCTTCGCTCATCTCTGCCCATCTCCGCTTTGATGGAGTCTGGGCCTTAGAATGATTCTTAAGTCTCGGTTTTTTCCTTTCTTTGTCTTATCTTCTGTTTTCTAATATCATATTGTAACTTAGAACCTTATGACCCACAAGTTGTTCCCTCTATAGATATTTAAAAAATACTGCAGACATGTTTATAAAAAAAAAAACAGGCTTAAGTATATGCCACCAACCTTCTCACCGAAATCTCAGCCCGAAATTATATGCCAACAAACAGAAAACGCGTGCAAAAATTTTCTTTTCAACTCCAAAAACCCAGAATAAATCTGTTTAATAAAACCTTAAGCAAAATGTATCGGGATATTTTATATTCCCGACGTGGAGTATCTATAAAAGCTGATTACAATTCATACGCCCTACATACAGGCCACAAACGTGAATCACATATTTAATGGCATCGGCTTAGGGACTGAAATTTTAGGATTCAGTATTAATAATATAGTTAAGGTCGGAGCTTAGACACTTCCGTTGGATCTGAATAGGTAGTTAATAAGCAATGATATGGCTGTGATATTAGGTCTATTTTTAGACGTGTCATAGAGATGTAAGAAGAGATCAGCCTACAATACACGTAGTACTGAAGGCAGAAATAATAATAAGGCTTAGAATGCTTTATTTAGGTCCAAATATAGTTGGTTAAGTACCATTCGTATAACAAGTTCTATTATAGGGCTGTCTTAGAATTAATTGAAATAATGATTATAGGCATCGTTAAAACGAATTGTAATTATTTAGAGGCTCATATTTAGCAATGACCACATGCATGTTCACATCTGCATCTTAGCAATTATGTTGCAATATTATGTCATACTAGAATTGAACTTCGGGTACAGAACAGTGAATGAGTTTTAATTCACAGAAGTATATGGTGATATTGTATGTACTAGTACAGTTTGAGTGATTACAGTATTCCGATAAATGACAGGTGCAAATGTGAAGCCTCGTATGACAAAAATCTGAAACCAGCCGAATCCGATGAGAGGCTTAATATTCAGAACACGCCATAAAAAGTAGATCATGCAGTGATAAATAAAACAGCCAGTTAGCAACGATGCGTAGCGAGAACTAAGTATCTTAGATGCACAAGTCGTGTCATTCGTAGAGAGGCTCTTTTAATGCTAGATTTAGAACGTGATTCTCTTCTACTAGTAAAGTCAAAATTATAAAGCCATTTCCAGTATAACGTACTGACAAAAACATTCCTTTTAACCTCAAAAGTACCACATCAATGGCCACTAAATATTAATAACACTGTTACAGCATTCCCGTCCTGTTTGCGATTCACACAAGCGACCACCACATTTGTTTCCAAAATATACGTCACACAGCTACTTTTCGCCAATTTTTGGTACGTTTAAACTGGAACTGTATTATTTATTTGTATTGGACATTTTTCGAATACTAATATGGTAAACTGTTTACAAATGAAGCGATATGTATGTGAACAAGGTTTCGAAATGTTTTGTGTGGTATTTTTAGTTAAACTAACAATCGTATTTCTAAAATGAGAGGCACGACACGTGTAGATTTTGGATCGATGTTTTAGTGAAGGTTGAAGCTGTGCTAGATAAAAATAATAATATGTGCTTTTCGGAAAGAAATCTTGTTAGAAAGGGAAACTTTTTCATTTGAGATATAGATAGTAGTTTGAGTAGAGATATAGATAGTACATAAGTTACAGAAGTTATTATAAAGGTATTGGAAGTTAATTCAAAATTATACATTAACATGTTTGATGAAGACGTATTATAATAAACCACAATCCAATCCAATCCAAGTAGGACAATCGCAATAGATTTTTGTCACACAGAACCAATTTATAAATCTCTCACTTGACTTGCGAGCTGGTTTTCATCAGATTCAAGTTGTTAGTATCGAAAAATGTTTCCTTATATTTTTGCGCCCCAATCTTTCAGTATTATGTCTTGTAAAATTCACGGGAGTAAGTAAAAATAAATTGTTTCAATCAAAACTCATTCAAAATTAAAACGGTTTTTGAAGGTTTACGGTAGCGTCCGAATCTATCTAGACGATATTTTTCGGTACGCTCAGATCATAATCCGTCTAAGCTGATCCTAAAAGAAAGCTAGCTTTTAAATGAATATGCTTAGGAGGTTGTGAAATGTTTGTTGGCAATATGCCGCAGAGACAAGTCAAGCGAAATTCTCAAATAGTTAGTTATGAAATTTGTTATGAATTGAGAAACTAAAAATTCAAGCACAAAAATTTGATGTTTATTAGGCTTCTATGCTCACAGGGTGCCATCGGGATGCTATTAATAAGGCTTGGCTGTCCGTCCGTCTGTCATAGGGTTGTATCTATTGAACCGTAATAGTTAGACATTTGAAATTTTCACTGTGTGTGTACGACAATAGCTGCTATAACAACAAGCAATAAAAAAAAAATAAAGTAAAGAATCAAGGGTGGTACGGAATCCTTCGTATGCCAATCCGACTTGCACTTGGTCGCCTTTTATTAAATAGGTAATTATTGCTTTAAAATAATGATGAGTTGTGTTCTTTAAAAACTGCCTTCAACAGAAAAATAATTGGTAGCAAGACTTAGAGTAGTTGTTACCGTAATATCCCGTTTCAATAATTGATCACGCTTTCCAAGAGTTGAAATGAATTGTCGTTGAATCAACAGTAGTGTTTCTTCAATTACCTTACGACCCCAACACCCGTCGTTCATTTATTTACGACTAAGTGGCAACGCAAACTGTGCGTCTCGTCACTGCGCCTAGGCTCAGAGCTGCCATTTGCGACTACGTCTAGTTGTTCTGTTCTAGAATCATTCATTTAATTTGATTTCTTTATTTAAATAAAGAAATCAAATTAAATGAAACAGTAATCACCAAAAACAGAAATACGTTTTTTGTATATTGTTAACTTTTATATTTCTTTTTTTCTCTTTTTGTAAATTGATTAAAAATTAAACATTAATAATCTGTAAAAGCACATCAAATGTTAATAACGCATCTGCAACGATTATTCATACGCAAAATGAGGTTATCTATAATATCTCCTTGTGGGATGGAGGTGTCGGGATCGACGAAGATGATATTTTTAAATCTTTGTTTAAGGAGCTTGGCCAACAAGATTAATTCGCTCCGTAAGGCTTTTTTATAATATACAAAAAATATACACCATTTTATATATATAACCCAGTTCTTATAAATGAGTAACTATCTTCTACGAATACCAATGTGCACAAGTTTATACAATAGTTTCGCTGTTTTTGACAAGGGCAATGCTAAAATATTATTGCATCTTCCCACCCCTTTAACATCACCACCAAAGTGTAAATAACTCATCTCTGAGATCTTCGTTCCGGCAACACTCCACCAAAAGTTCACTGTCTGTCACCAGATTTTGGGGAAAAAATTGTAAAGCCTTTCGTTGAAGTATATCCCACGCGAGCTCAATTGGATTTAAATCCGGGAACTGCGGGGACCATTTCAGGGTTGGCACATTATGTTGCTGCAGCCACTGAGTCTCCACTCGAGCCGTATGTGGGTGGGCATTATCATGTATAAGTATACAATCTTGACCCATTTGCCACCGATGTGGTCGGGCTACAGGTTCCAATACCCGTCACGGTATTTTGCAGCAGTTTAATTGCCGTGAACCCAAATGACGTCGGTTCTCCCGCCTAGGCGTATTTCTGCCCATACCATTATTGTTCCACCTTGGTATGGATAAACTTTCTGGGGGTTTCGCAGGCGACTCTCACGCCAAACACGTATTCTTTGTGAATATGGATGAAAACCGATTCGAGATTCATCAGAAAATAACACTAGCCCATTGGCAATCGTTCGAAGCCAAATGTTTATTTGCCCATTATAATCGTCGTCCACGATTGCCACATCGTAGTGCTGGAATCTGAAGTGGTCTCAGAGCAGAGATTGCCTTGCTGCAGCGGTAGGTTGTCTTTTCGCCGTTATTTGTAACAATCGGTCTTATCGTGCGCTGGTAATTCGAATATTCCCAGTGTGCCGCTCAGCGACCTTGTCAGTGTCCCGGTATCGAGACCATAAGCTTGATCAATCAATCAATCAATCAATCAATCAGTTTATTTGTGAAACATAGGTATTACATAGGTGTTACATAAATAGGTGGTGCGCTATGTTTTGTCATAATTAAGACATACAAATTTATAAGTGACCCATTAGGTGTCATTACACTATGTCATTAAAAAAAAAAAAAAAAGAATAATCAAATACAATGAAATTAACAAATAGTCATAGTACTTCTTATCAAAAGGTACAAAATGCATTATTTTAATAATTGGTCGTTCAAAAATTCGTCTACATTATAATAACATTCGTCAATTAATAATTTGATAAGAGCTTTTTTAAACTTATTTAATGTCATGTTTTTTATGTCATCAGGAATTTTATTAAACACTATGCCACTATGTTTGATATGGCCTTTTTACTGGTGCTAATGGCATCAGCAACATTGCACTGGATCGCTTCCATGCCTAATGCAATATGCCTATTGCTCTCAACATTTCTTCTCTGGTTAAATGTCGGCGTTCCATGGTATAGGAAACACCAACAGTATGAATTTAATTATCAAACTTGTGAGAAAATTAAAATTTCGATTAAAAACAATTAAGTCTTTAAAACACAGAGACGAAAATTTATAGTGATGGAGTTAATTTAATTTTACCGCCTCAGTCATTACTTTTTTAAATTTGAATCTAAAGAAATGTGCTAGGAATAAATTAAATAAAAAAAAATAAAAAAATAATGAATAATTAAAAAATAATGAAAATAATTAATTAAATTTTATCTTGTTTCAGCTCTACAGTATTCTGTTCAACCCTAAAACCCCCTCTTATCTTAAAGAACGTTTCAAGTTCCTTCATGACACACATAATAGATACCTGAGGTCATCGGAAAACTTAAGACTAGAGATGCCGAAGCATTCCACCAGTTTTTATGACAAGTCTTTTACAGTTCAAGCAGTACGGTTATGGAATGCCTTGCCCATGTCGATAAGGCGTGCTCAATCTTTGTCCACTTTTAAAATTCTGGTTAAAAAACACTTCCTCTCTCCTTAAACATTGTCATTACATTTAGTTTTCTTACTCTTGTTTCATGTTTATTATTGTATATATTATATTATGTAGATAGGTATATGTTTTATGTATGTATGTATTTGTTGTTTATGTAAATGGTACACCACTGACTACCTGCATTATTGTCTCTCCTTCTACCTTGAATCCATCCAAAGGTTGTCTGTAAAAGATCGCTTTTAGCGATAAGACCGCCCATTGTGTCACCCTATGTAAAATTTCTACTTTTATATCTGTAATTTTTATGGTGTACATAATAAAGAGTATTCTATTCTATTCTATTGACGTTTAAATCCCAAATAAACGTACCGTACCGTAACGTTTTCTTACGCTCGCCCTAGCGACGCACCGTGTAGATCTCATCTTAGATCCCTCCTCAAATCCCATCCTCATAAAACAAGCTACTATTCTTATTCCTTCTCTGTTCATGCTGTAAGATTATGGAACGCACTCCCGCCTAGCATTCGAGATTTAAAATCTATTTCTCATTTCAAATACCGAGTAAAAGAGCATTACCTTTCCATTTAACTGTGAGAATTTATATATTTATATATACGTTTATTTATTTTAGCATTATGTATTTATTTAAGTATATGTTATTGTTATTTATTTTTGTATTGTATGTAAGTATATTTAATATTCTAGTTTAAGACGTCACCAATCAAATTCTTCTCTTCTTGTTTTCACACACTATTGTCTACATTTCTTTTTCATTTCTCCTTTCGCAGGTCTGCTGGAAGAAATTTCTTAAGAAATAAGCAGTACCTTTGTACTTAATACTAATATGCCGTATCTGTATCTATTTTACTGTGTGTACATAAATAATAAAATAAATAAATAAATAAAATGAAATCTGTTTTTTATGGTCAGTACTTTTAAAGTTATGATACTAAACCTGAAATATGCCTAGACAGTGTTAGCCGCAACATATCGTTGCGACTAGTCGCCGAGCTGACGCAGTCGTATGTCGCATAGTGTGCGCCATGTCTAAGAGTCAAATAGCCCTTTAGGAAAAGGGTGGTAATTATGTTGTTTAACCTATCAAAAGTGGAAATTAAACTCAAATTAAGGAGTATATTAATCCAATATGAATTAATCTAGGTAAACACAGAAAATAGAACGCTTGAATTATTAAGTAACAGCGGTGTAATTGATAAAGCGTAAACCATTCGAAGTTAATGGTTGCTAAAGGTTACTTAGTAATAGATTCCAATTTAAAACGTATCCATTAATTTTATTTAGGTTGAATTGAGGTAGGTATTTGCGGAAAGCGAAATGAGCCCTTTTATTTTGTAATCAAACCAGGTGACAAGTATTTTCAGAATAGCTCCTTTAACAGGCATATCTCGGGCCTAATGAATAAAACCGGCAGGCGACAGGTGACAGGCGACAATCCGAAAATTATACCTGTTTCTTCCATAGTTTTCTGCTTTATTAAACACATTAGCTGCGCCCCACGGTTTCACCCTCAAGTCCCATGGGAATACCGGGATAAAAAGCATCCTTTGTCCTAATCCAGGTGATTGTCTACGCGTGTGCCTAATTTCGTCCAAATCGGTTCAGCCATTTTAGCGTGAAAGCGTAACAAACAAACATACAAAAAATAAAATCTTTTCTCTTTTTAACAGACTTCAAAAAAAGGAGGAGGTTCTCAATGCAACAGTATGTTTTTTTTTTAATGTGTGTTAAAGCTCAGAACTTTTTTTGGGTGAACCGAATTGGATGATTCGTTTTTTATTTGATAACTAGTGCTTCACATGTGGTCTCATTTAAATTTGATCAAGTTATGACCAGTACTTTTTGAGGTATCCTTAGTACTGCATATTTTTTCCAATTAGTTTATATTGATGATGTTTTAATAATTTCCTGTTACTGTTATTTACATATCAAGTAGTGGTAGATACCGCAACTAAAAAGTGAAAACTAAAAACTTTTTTTACAAAAAAACAACAGACTTCCAAAAAAACACAAAAAATCGCGGAAAACAACTTTAATTTCGGAAGTCGGTGATCAAAAGCGAAAATACAAAACCAAAGGCACCGACTTCCGAAATTAAAGTAATTTTTCGCGATTTTTTGTTTTTTTTTGGTAGTCGGTTGTTTTTTATTAGTTTTAGATAGTGCCTGTCGTGTATTTTTTTTTAAATATTTTTGATGTCACATTGTCAGATAAATTAAATAAGGCTGACGTATTAAAAGTTATACCAACAAAAAACCAGTTCATTATTATCCAAAGGTCCATAAGGTACATTAACTTTTCGATTCACTTAGATTACATAACTGCATAATAATATAAGTATGTAGATAATTATAACCTTGAATCTTGAACTAGAACATCTAAAATAGATCGTATTACCGAACCTACATAAATTACTTGGCAGACATGTTTTTTTCCCGAACTAAACATCTATTAAGTCGCCACATGTCTTTTATTACTTTACTTGGGACCTAAAAGCAACGTGTGGTGAATATTGTACCAGGCCGTAAGGGATAAGTGATGGTATTAGTAATTAGGTTTCATATATTAAATTAGTTACCTTACACCAGAAAATTGTTGCTAAATAGGTGGGATTAGGAACGTTTTCGAATTGAAACGAATTTCATTTGTTTAATCCTTCCGTCCCAAATAAATTATTATCGTCAAATCGGTACTAATTTGATTTTAACTCAAAAATGTTTGAAATGAGTTACAAAAAGTTGTTCTTTGTCTTGTCTGTTTTTAATTATTATTGACTGAAATATGAAACTGACAATGAAAATATAAATCCAAAATAAAATGTTGTTGATTTTAAAATTACAAACATAACATTTCCATTGAATGGAAAATTTTCGTAGAATGGATGATTAAAATTATGTTTAACAACATTCTGTACTTTTATTAGGTTTATTTTATTACGAAAATACTCAATGTAAATAAAATTCAGTATCTAGGTAATAACAATATTTTGCAATTAAATTAACTGTATGAAATACTAACATAATTGATAATTATTTTTAGGTATATTATAGGAAAATACCGGCCAAGTGCAAATCGGACTCGCGCACGAAGGGTTCCGTACCATTATCTATAAAAACGGGAAAAAAAAATATGTCTGTTGTTATTTGTTTTAATTTAATTTAATTATTTATTTTTAAAGTGAATATATAACTAAATATTCTGTGAATATTTCAAGCGTCTACCTGTTGCCGTTATCAATATCGAGCATAAACGAGCAAAAAAATCACGTTTGTTGTATGGGAGCCCCCTTAAATATTTATTTTATTCTGTTTTTATTAGTATTTGTTGTCATAGCGGCAACAGAAATACATCATTTGTGAAAATTGTAACTATCTAACTATCACGGTTCATGAGATACAGCCTGGTGACAGATGGACAGATAGACGGACGGACAGCGGAGTCTTAGTAATAGGGTCCGGTTTTACCCTTTGGGTACGGAACCCTAAAAAGATAACTGTTGAATATACAATTTAGCCATTCGAACAGAGCCAGTACCTGCCGTTTTTAACCGACTTCCAAAAAGGAGGAGGTCAGATATTCGGCTATATGTATGTTTTTTTTTTGTATAAGGATTACCCAAAAAACAAAGCTGAATTTTCAGGTACGCGCCATTATTGAGGCATGTTGTTCAACGAAGGCTTGTCAGCAATTAGAAGATTTTCATTTTAATTAATATTTTTTCTTAGAATAAAATATCTTCTGGTTATCCAAACGATTCGTTTCGTAATATAGGAACCAAACAACTATTATTATACTGGTCGTCACTTTATACACTTCATTCACCCGAATTTCACCAAATTCCCCATACTAACTCTACCAATTTCTTTCACAGTGCCAAAGGTAGAGATAGTGGACGAACGCGGCAAACCTCTACAGGACAAGTTCTACAAAGAAGGCTCTATTATAGAGCTGCGGTGTGTGGTCAGTGAAGTGCCACAGCCCACGAGACAAGTCAACTGGAAGCACGGGGCTAGGTTGCTGAATTATGATACTAAGAGAGGTGGTGTGAGGTGAGTAATAATACATATAATACTAAAATTTGGGGCTATTTGTAACTGACTTCAAAATAAGGAGGAGGTTATGCATTCGTCGAGAATTGTTTTTTTGTCATGGCTTTATACCGATTTTTCCATGATTCCTGGGCCGAGTTACGTGATGCATATTTTTTTTCATTTTACACCGCATTTTTAGGAAATCTTAGCTTTAAGCTAATCAGATCTTCCGTTCATTGGCTTATCTATATTATAATTACACCATAATTATTTACAAGAGCGACACACGCGAACTATGCCATGGTGGACGTGCAAAAGGGAAGAGCGAGATAGCACGGTAAGAAGGAGTTGGCTATATGACAGTGACTACAGATTAGAAAAGAATCTAATGTCATTTAAACAAGGTTACAGATTTACAAGGGCTAATTATTTTGCAGACGACTAACAACTTAAAGAGCTACTAACTATTTGCTACTAGAAATCATAGGCGAGGTACTATAAATAATGAAATGGTGACTAATATTAACAGTAGGATAGGATGCAAGAGCGAGCGAAGCGAGCTCGGGACTTGGGGGACTCTGACTCGGACCGGTTAGGTTAGAAGGGGATGGCGGGGTCTGGAAGACCCCGCCGTCCCCTTCGTGGTTATTTTTTTTCAACCGACCAGAAGTAGGAGCCCCGTTTAGCGGGGCTCCGTCGGCTACGCGATGCTAGTTTAAATTAAAACAAAGCTAACAACTGATTATTAAGCTGCTACTTTCTACTTAAAATTATTCTTCACTGTAGCTGCCAACCTACTATTTTTGCTACCGGCTTTAATTATTTCTTAATCCCAATTTCAGATTAATTTGTCGCCGCGTTAAATACATGCCATTTACAAGTATATATTGTAATACACATGCAAAAAGGATTTTTAAATTGGTTCATAATTGACGAAAATATCGAAGAACATACATAAAAAAATATACATAAGTACGACCATATAACCTCCTCCTTTTTTGAAGTCGGTTAAAAATAAAGCGATTGTGATCAGAAATAAAGAAAAGACAAAATTCGCTAATTTGCGGTAAACATGACGCAGAGAAACACAAACACAAAAAAAGAACAAGTTTGGGAAAAATATGCGTCACATCTACGCAAAACGGCAACTACTTAGTTGTGTGTATTAACGTGTCCTACCTTACCCTCTAATTAGCAAACTTAACTCATCACCGCTTCCTTTCCATCCGCTACGGTTTAGACCAAACATTCTTCCAAGAAAAGCAGCGAATAATCTTCGCTAAGGCAGCTAAACTTACCTAAATACAATAATCTTCCAAAGCTATGCTCAAAGGAATTTCACTAGAATTAATTATTTCGCGTTATGGAATGTTTCCGTACTCAAAAGGTTGATTCTCAATCAACGGTAATGAATATCTGAGAAGCTTTACGGTTTCAAAATAGTTTAAGTGGTTTTGTAAAAGGAATCGTATATGTATAGTGTATGCGTGTGATGTTATTAGAAGTGTGTACAGAGAGAATTAAAACTTTGAAGTTCTTTAATAACTCACGATACCAAAAACAATGAAAGTATGTTATGAATTTCGAGAGGCGTGTGTCTGTATTGTGGGATACGGGACAGCTCTGGAAGCCTATACTCTCTTTGCACGAAATCCGTAGTTTCGGCCAAAGTACGAGTGTTGCCGAGAATCTATGCCCAGCAGTGGACTGCCGCAAGCTGATGATTATGATGATGTATTGTCACCAAAAGTGATAAGTAACCAGGGTCGTCGATATTTTTGCAGTTTAGTAAGAAACCGATTAATGTTTTCGAATGAAATTTTATTCGATATCCGAACTGTTTGTTTTTTATTAATTTAATTAAATTTTATTCGAAAACATCTATCGGTTTCTTCCTAAACTTCAACTATAGTTGAAGACCCTACGACGTCTTCCTAGGCGTGCTGCCGACGACCCTTTTTTTTTTGGGTCTGAAATCCTCAAATGACTTCTCCCGCTCTGGGTGGAGCGGGAGGGCGTGTCAGACTCTTACTGACTAAAACCCACCCGTGCTCCTTCAGTTGCCTGTGCGCCAGGGCCACGGTAACTCTTTCGAACAATCCGCGACTCCGGCAGGCATCGACCCTATCGGAACCCGTCAATGCTGCTGATATCTCTTTGAGGCACGCGTGGAACATAACGCGCCGTCGACCCGGTCCTGGTCCTTACCGGACGGCGAGCTGCCCATTGCTCGCCGTCCGCAAGCCCGCACCTACGGTGGGCGAGAATCGGCTATCGACACCCAACGCCCAGGATGTCTCCTCCTGCGGCGACTAGGGGCGTGAGGGTGCAACGATTGCCTCTCCCTCACGCGCTCCGCCTCCTCCTTCGCGAGCATTACTGCTTCGCAGAAGGAGGTGACGGCTTCCCATTCCCTCTCGCTCCGTATCATGGTCTGGACCAGGGCCGGACGCGAGAGATCGCCGCCACGAGGTCACGGCGGTGCTCCGCTCAATATCCGATGACCCTGATTACTTATCACTTTTGGTGACCTTACATGTTAGTGTTTCCTTGTGTGTTTTGTGTGTATGTGCATATATATGTGTTTGTTAGTGTCCTGGCCTAATCCTAATTTATTTGGGGTTACCGCACTATGTCTTCTTCTGCCATGCGTCTCTTGCAGTCACCTCACCCTTTCTAGCCATAATATCATCGTTCAGGTCTTTCACACAATCCGTCATTTCTTTGGTCATCCTCTTCTTGTATAACCAAGGATCTCTAATACTAAAATGTTCTACAAATAAATATTTCATGTAGATCAATGGCATCGTATTTTAGGCTCCCACAATTTATGGGGTGTAAAATTGGTGTATTTGTTTTATACCGCGCTAATTCTCTGATTTAGTAGGGTAATATTTAATTAGGCGGATAGGTAGATGTTAAGCTAAGAAAGTCAAATAAAATTAATTTACAAAGTCGACGCCGTATTTCTAATTATTAGCACATTGACTTAGTTGAAATTATTCGGGCTGTTTTCTTGTTAATTGGACGAACAGTGTCAATACATTTTGGAGGGTAGAATAAACAGAGAATATTCACCGTCTTCGAAAAGGAGGAGGTTCTCAAGTAATGATAATTTTATTGTACCTGGTACATACATGCCGGTTTCTTCACCGTTTTGAAACCAGTGGTGATGAATTTATTTACACAAATTATAGCGCCTGCCTAAGTCAAGCACCAGAACTGGGCCCTCGTGGTAGATTACAGCCCACTCCTTCTCGAAGATAGTAGGTCGCCCGGTGTCCCAGTAGTGGGAACATTATAGGCTTATGCTTATGTTATTGTACCTATAATTAAAAGGTTGACGCCGATAGCGGCGGGCCGCACCTCACTGCAAAAATCCTCTGGATCACTTTCGTACATTTCGTACGAACCATTGCACACTACAGGCGGGATGCACCGCGCTTTTTAACTGACTTCCAAAGAGGAGGAAGTTATAAGCTCGGCTGTATGTATGTTTTTTTTTTTTATGTGTGTTCACCTATTTCTCCGTCAATTGAAAACCAATTTTGAAAATTCTTTTTTTTTGTTTGAAAGGGTATGCTCTCAAAGTGGTCCCATTATCACCAAGTCAGAATCAGATGAGGAGATCCCATGAAAAATGAGGGAAATCCTCAAATTTTATAGGCACACCTATAGCAATTTGGGTATTTTTTATAGTAACTCCTGCATTTGCTCCATTCCACCTACCACCTACCACCTACCATTTGGTGAAGTGGAACTGATGATGAAGACCAGAGGTGGCCACCGGTACACATTGTGGTTGCGATTCGATTACTTTAATATGGTTGCTAAGCAAATTAAGCTCACCACAATACATATGGTGAAATGGAGCTAATGGTGGCTTCACCATCAGCTCCAGGTCTTCTCGTTTAAACCAGGAGAACTCTTCAACAATTAACGTCCCTGCGTCGGGAAAAGCAATATTTTGTAAAAGGTGATGAGCAGTTGAAATTATGCTATTGTAACTTAGATAAATTAAGAACTGACCCACTAAAAAGTGAAAAATAAAAAACTTTTTTACAAAAAAGGAACAACCAACTTCATAAAAACACTACAAAGTGAAAAATAACTTTAATTTCGGAAGCCGGTGGCAAAAAACTAAAATACAGATCTTATTCAGAGTATTTTTCACTTTGTAGTGTTTTTTTAGAAGTCGGTTGTTTTTTTTTGTATTGAAATGCGATGCGCTGCGGCCCGTTGCAACTATAATGTGCACTTAGCTTTATGATTGTTGCATAACTTCGACAAAATACATAATTATTTGGATCGATTTGCGTTTTGTTTTTTTTGTGTTCGTAATTTTTGACAAAAACAATTTGTTTTTTTAAATAAAGAATCGATCTCTTTGATTGTCATCCTTTGCCGTTATTCTTGTTTATTTTGGGTCAGCGGTCATTTTTTTCCGCATCTCTAAGCCGTCATCTCTGTTCGTCCAAAGGTTGTCTGGTAGGTATCATTAACAGCGGTGAGACAGCCGGTGTAGGTACCCTGAATATCAATGGTTTTGTAAATGATATTTGTAAAATTTTGATTTAATGAGTGATTTATTCAGAGGTTCCTTTTTTCAAAAGTGAAAATAAAATAAAATATTAATTTTATTGGGTTAACTTTATTATGATACAAAAGAAACATTTCTTAAAAAAAAAAAAATTGTTGGCTGTAACTGCGGTTAACTTGGTCCATTCTGAAGTTGGCTGGGTTTTGGCTGTAACTGCGGTTAACTTGGTCCATTCTGAAATTGGTTGGGTTCTTGATTCATTCTCCATGATAACGGACTATTTGCTGCCTGATATTGAAGCCGGTGACCTTCAGGACATTTTGGTACCCACAAAACGGCGTTACGTGCGATACGGCCCGTGAAACCATGGCTTTATTGCGAGATCAATTCGGTGCACAGTTAATTTCTCGCTTCGGACCGGTGAATTGGCCGCCTATATTATGTGATATTGTGCCTCTAGACATTTTCTTTTTTTGGGGCTGTGTAAAGTCCAAAGTCTACATGGATGAGCCGGGTACGATTGAGGAATTAGAAGACAAAATTACTCGCTTTATTTGCCAAATACCACTCGAAATATTCGGACGAATCATAGAAAATTTGAACTTTAGAATGGACAATGTTAACCGCAGTTAAGGCCAACATTTGAAAGCAATAATCTTAAAAAAACAAAGTAAAGAATATTTCTTTTGTATGATAATAAAGATAACCTGATAAAATTGTATTATTTTTATTTTTTTTACCTTTGAAAGAAATACCTCTAAATGAATCATCCGTTATAATAAATCATATTCTATCCAACTAAAGTAGTTATCCGCCATTAATGAAAAGCAAAAACGTAATTAATATAAATTAATATTAATAAAAAAAATAGTAATTGTAAAAAAACAAAATAATTTTATACTTAGTATAACTGACTTAATTACCAAATCAAACAAAGGTAAAATCATAATTTATATTGATTTATTATTTTGGCCCATCAACTCTAAAATAGAAAATTTACAAGAGATTTTGATTGTTACAAATTTAATATTTTCAAGAAAGTGAATTTGATTTGGTTTATTAGGAAAGTTGAAAAGTTGCCGATCTCAGTATCCTTTGAATTTGTGAGGGTAAAATGTTTTTGTACAGTTTGGAGTCAGATTAAGGTCTGAAAAGCTACGCTTTTTAATGAATATTATAAGAAGTTACAGTTTCGTGAAAGTAAAAGTTATCCATTAAAGAAATCAAGCATTCGCAGAATTTATTTTTTAATTTTAAAAGAGTAACCGTGGAGTTTCTTGCCGGCTCTTCTCCACAGGAAACAACCAATTGGAACCGTGCACCTAGCTTCTGACGTTTCATAAGTGCCCCTGTAGGTTTATGTGAAATAAAATATTTTGATTTTGAGATAAGGTTGTCGTTATATTATGGAATGTCGAGTCAGCCAAAAATTAACCTAAATGAAAATCTATAAAACTATATTGCGTAAAATGAATTGGTATAGTGCCTTTGCAGTAAACTGTATAATTCTGTGTTTATAAAAATACTAGCTTTTGCTCGCAGCTTCGCCCGCGTTATTTTCGGAAATTATCCCACGGAAATTAACTACCAGGATAAAAAAAATACTAGCTCCTAACCCTGGTTTATCCGGATGTCTTTCATCCAATTCCGTTCAGGCATGAAAAGGTAACAGACGAAGTATATTTCCAATCCCTTAAATCGCTTAAAAAGAAGTAAGTACACAAAAAAATTATTAACATACATAACATCACGCCTGTATTCCCCGAAGGATTAGGCAGAGGTGTACCTATACACCCACATTTCGCCAGTTATGTTCAAGTCCCATGTAATAGGGGGCGAGCCTATTGCCATTAACCGGGCACAAATCCAAACTCCGGGCTGCTACTGAGAAATTCCAGATGGAAAAACCCAATAACACTTTGCCCGACCCGGGAATCGAACCCGAGACCTCATGCTCAGCAGTAGCGCTTGCGACCACTAGACCAACGAGGCAGTCCACTAACGACACTAACGAGGCAGTAATAAAAAAATCGTATTAAATACAATGACATGTGAATTTTAAAATCAGACCTTTTTTACCCCCTTGGGGGGTTATTTAAAAAACGCTGAAACACATTATAATTTATTTCTTACCAAAAGCATAATTTTCATATTTTATAACCCTAACTTAATAAATGCTGGATTTCCCATACAAATTTTCATCCCCTATATCACCCCCTTTAGAATGATTATTGAGACAAAAAGTAGCATGTGTCACTCCTCAGGATGCCATCTGTCTCTTAACCAAATTTTATCGAAATCCATTCAGTGGTTTAGGCGTGAAAATGTAACATACAGACGGGCAGAGTAACTTTCGAATTTATTATACTAGTATGAATTTCTGAAAAAGCTAGGCACTTAAGTTTTTTTTGTAATATTTTTTTGTCATGTATTATTATATTATAATTACGAGTATATACTAATATAATGACGCTAAAAAGTTTGTTTGTTTTTTTTATTGACCGCGCTAATCTCTGGAACTACCCATCGGATTTGAAGAAAACTTTTTACATTTGATAGCCTAATTCTTGAGGAAGGATATAGAATACTTAAGGCGCAGATATACGACTTTTATTGATTTCAAATTGAACATCACGTCTAAACGAATAGTCTTATTTGTTTGAAAAAAATATATGATAAACTAGACTATTTTCTTCGTAATTTGATATGTGAATATTTGAAATTATATTTTTATAACATAGTGTAATTAATTTGTAAAGTAATGTCTAACGCGAACACAAAAACGATAATCACGCAAAAACTATCGGGCGTATTTTCATAAAAACTGCACCATCTAAAAGAAAATTTAATTACCCAAATTTTTGTATACGGCTTTAATTTGTATTGTGTTTGATAAATCAAGGGGGGTGGTTTTTGCGAATAAACTTGATGCGCGTTGAAGCGGGGGCTCTTGCGCGCCACGGGCGGCAGTGTATCGCTGACCAATGTCCGGGTAGACGCTAACGCGCTGTGCAATTTTATTCGCTTAAAAGTTTGCATGCTCCTCCCACTCGTTCAAGGTCGCTGGCACTTATTGTTGCCTTAACATCACGCTACGACCCTTAGGAGTCGAGCAAAAAGAAGAAAAGTCAGAAAGAGTGCAAAGCGAAAACGAACTTATAGCGCGGGCGAGTGATGCGATGCGACGCCTCGGGTCGCTGAAATTTTACGCGAGCAAAGTCGTGGGCAGAAGCTAGTGATTAAAAAAGCGCATACTGACCCGATCAAGCCGATTCCACGTCGATTAGTGTGGTCACTCCCTTAATTTACAGATTATTATAAAAGGCCGGCGGCGCATGAGTCGTACCCCGGAATGTGACCATTTTATAAATATTATGTTTATATAAACATTTAGGCCTAGGTATAGTGTATTTATTTTATTTGTTATTTTTATATTTTCGTATGCTGCACTGGTGGACGTCATCACGTCAACGCCGGCTGTCGTTGAAAACCAGCGCTGGGTCTGCTGTGTCTCGCATAGGGTCGTAGCATTATGCTGAGCAATTGTCATTTTGCGTGGATGTGACGAATATTTTCCACCAACTCGTTATTTTTTGTATTTGTGTGTTTTTCTCTGCGTCATGTTTACCGCTAATAAACGTATTTATTTTCTTTTTATTTTCTAATGTACAGATACTTCGTTTGGTTTTTTGGTTCTTCCATGTTTACAGTACACTATCTAGTACTTATCTATACCTAGAGCGTTGGTTCCGAACGCACTGCAACATTAATTCTGGTATAAATCGTGAACATCTCAGAAACGATAATTTACATGTTTATTTATAAACATATTTTTTTGTAAATTGATTAGATCGTATAATCCTATTTCCAAGAATCTTTATCAACTGATGTAAAGGCTATAATGAAATTTCCTCTTTCATTGATTCCTCAGTTAACAAAGATTATACTTTCTATGTCTTCTTTTGATTCGCAATCAACTTTGTCGGATCTTTTGTTCCTTATAAGTTCCTATATTTAGATTGATTCATTTTCTGTATAAATATAAGTAAATGAAATGGTTTTTCATGTCGTCCAAATGACATCATAACATCGTATCTTCCTTTTTGGTTTCCGTGGTCAACAAGGAACCCTTACTGTTTCGCCATGTCTGTCCGTCTGTCTGTCTGTCCGCGGCTTAGCTCAGAGACTCTTAGTACTAGAAAGCTGTAATTTGGCAGTATACATATTTATAGAGGTAAAGTGTAAAGTTCACTCAAACTCATACTAAAAAAAAACTCATAAAAAAAGGGAGGATCCTCCGACCAGACGGGTGTTGTGTCTGGTGGGCAACTGCCCGACGGTTGATGTCGGGACTTTGTATATATTCTAGTCGCGCGGTAAACTCTGTTTGCGCGATGCTGGATTTGCGTGAGGTCAGTATGACGTGTAAGCTCGCAAATGGCGATGTTGATACCGCCTACATATTAACCAAGCCGACAAAGTAGTCAAAAAAATCTTTATGGGGTTTTATGGGGTTATAAAACCCACCCGTGTTCCTTCAGTTGCCTGTGCGCCAGGGCCACGGTAACTCTTTCGAACAATCCACGACCCCGGCAGGCATCGGTCCTATCGGACCCCGTCAATTATGCTGACATCTCTTTGAGGCGCGCGTGGAACACAACGCGCCATCGACTCGGGCCTGGTCCTTACCGGACGGCTAGCTGCCCATTGCTCGCAGTCCGCACGCCCGCGCCTTCGGTGGCCGGGAGTCGGCTATCGACTCCCGACGCCCAGGGTGTCTCCTCCTGCGGCGACTAGGGGCGTGAGGGCGCAATGATTGCCTCTCCCTCACGCGCTCCACCTCCTCCTTCGCGAGCATTACTGCTTCGCAGAAGGAGGTGATTGCTTCCCATTCCCTCTCGCTCCGTACCATGGCATGAACCAGGGCCGGACGCGAGAGATCGCCGCCGCTGATCGCCGCCACGAGGACACGGCGGTGCTCCACCCAAGCCGGGCAGACCTCCATCGTATGCTCCACCGTGTCCTCCGGTCGATCCACACAATGCCAACACCCGGGCGTTTCCTCCCGCCTTATCCGAAACAGGAACCTCCCGAAACAGCAATGTCCGGTGAGGACCTGCGTCAGGCGGAAGGTGAGGACGCCGTGGCGCCTCTCAAGCCACTCCTCAAAGAGGGGACTTACCGCCGCAATTGTGGCGTGCCCAGCGCTGGGTTGCGACAGTCGCACTCTCCATGCCGCCATGAGATCCCGCCGGAGCTCTGTCCGCTGTGCCGCGATTTCTCGCGGCAGCGGAGTAACGCCCCGGCGTTTCGCCTCCTCGCGCCACTCCCAAATTTGCGCGAGGACTTTTGCCTCCAGATCCCATGTCGGCAATCCAGCAAGGAGGCTCGCCGCCTCGCAGGAGACCGTGCGGTATCCCCGGACCAGCCGGATGGCCATGACCCTTTGGGACGCGTTCAACCGGCGTGCTGGTCGGAGCCTCAATGAACGCGCCCACACCGGTGCCCCGTAAAGGGCCATGGATTGCACGACCCCCGCGTAGAGCCTCCGGCAGGAGGCGTTTGGACCCCCTAGATTGGGCAGGAGCCGCTTCAAGGCAGCCCCGGCCTGGTCCAGTCTGAGAGCCAAACGTCGGAAATGCTCGACGAAGTTCCACCGGCTGTCGAGGACGAGTCCCAGGTACTTCATCGTCGACTCGACGCCGATGGGAACCCCTCCCGCCATTATTTGGGAACCCGAGAGTGGCGCGTTCCGAGGACCATGAAAGTCCGCTTCCCCTCTGCCGACTAAATTGCTAAGCAACTGATTAACAAAATTCTTATTTATAAACGCTATTTAGCGCTAAGAGGTCGCTAAGCAATTGATTAGTAGCTGTCCAAATTAAATACCACCTTTGCACTGTTAAGAGGATGCTAAGAGGTTGCTAAGCAATTGATTAGTAGCTATCCAAATTAAACACCACCGTTGCACTGTTAAGAGGATGCTAAGAGGTCTCTAAGCAATTGATTAGTAGCTGTCCAAATTAAACACAACCGGTGCACTGTTAAGAGGATGCTAAGAGGCAAGATGGCGGATTTTATTTGAATCAGCTGATCGATATAATAGGATTATTTTGTGCTTCGAGGTAATTTTGTTCCTAATATCAAGTTGTGCTTTAGTAAATATGGATTTCGACAATCTTTTACGTGATTTTAGAATGACGTAGAAGAATTAAATAATTTGGAAATGCTAGTGGGAAGTAGACGGAGGAAGACCTAAAAGGCTCGTTGAAATCTGCTACGAGAATGATGAAACAGCTACACCTGATGAAAGGATTTATAGGGAAAACTCAATCAGGACGAGGGTCAATAGGTACTCAGGAGGTTTGAAGAGAATGAGTCCGTGACGAAGCTCATCGGAGACAGTGACTATACAATGTGTTACCCCATGTGCCCCTCATCTTATGACGCCAGTTCTAAGGCCCACAAGTAAAGAAAAGCCACACTGTAGCAGTCAAACATAAATAACAAGATACATTTTATAGAAAACTGTTTATTTTGATACATAATAAAGCTACATTTTTGTTATAAATCCATTATTTTTGATTTCCAATATTCTTCCTTCAAAGACATGGGTGACATTCCTTTCTCATGCCACTCTCATAAGGGCTGGAGAATGATGAATCTCATTCTTTATCTTTTTCACGTAGCATGGTCTCCTCCCTCGTCGTCTTTGCGAGGTTGAATAGTATTGGTGCTAGGCTTCCATAGTAGCAGTCAAACTTATACCTTTAAGCAACCATAATAATTGTTATTAAAAGACACCGAAACTTAGGTGCAAAAGCAATAGGAAGTAATATAAAATAGACACACTTGTGTCTATTTTACTAGGTAATGTAGGTCCTCACATACATATACATTTCTAAAAGGAAGTATAGGACATGAAAATACATAGCTATTAGTGCCGATTCTCTTGTACACCGAACTAAACTATCACTGAAATTCCTTACTCTTGGCTATGAGATTCTTACAGCTATTCTGCAAAAAATATCTCTATATTTAAAAATAATTTTGACGTAACTAAAATTTAATTTGACAATCGCGACTCCACGTGGTAGGTACTTGTTTGCCCGTGATTTTTTTTTAGAGCCAGAGTCACGCATAATGGGGGGCAGCCTCGACGTATTTTTTACGGATTATTTTACTTTTTGTACGGAAAATATGAAAAAAAAAAATTACCTACGTGTAGAGTTTTAGGGGTTTAAGGGTCTCATAAAGGGGGTCGAAATTTTCATTATTTTTGCGGTAGGACATACCGTTTTCGAGATATAAGCAAAAAAAAAAAAAAGGTACAGTATTGTTTTTGCACCTGAAGTCGAGGTGTTGTGGTGAATTTTAGTTCATGACAACTAATTTTATTCCACACCTTTTTAATCGCGATTAAAAATAGCTAGATTTAGTAATACAACCAAAATTTTTGGTGAACAACGTCCAATTCAGAATAGCAAAATTGGCATTTTCACTAAACTAATAATTCAGTGCCATCTTAGTGCTGTCAAACTAAAGTATAGTTAAGTTGTGTCACTTTAGTCTATTTCAGAATGAGAAATCGTCGTTTGACAGGAATAAACGAAATTTTTGTGATTTTTAGTTTAGTTTAGAGAGTTTCGTGACAAGAGAATCGGCACCACTATCTGCTTGCTTTAACATTTATTTAGTCAGTTGACATTAGCAAGTAGATATAAATTCAGAGATAAATAACTTTTCCTGTTACTCCAATTATTGGGGCTTATTATTTTTATTGCTGCCTTCGCGATCACAATGAAACGTTGCAAATGCCTCGTTGATTACAGCATCACTGTCATCCGAGGTGCATGTGAACGGGCGCTTATAGAAGCAGGATTTGCCTGGTCTACAACCAGCCTTCTCATGTATTAATTTAGCTCAATTTTATTGCTCCCGTTAGGTGCTTTAGTTGTAGTCTTTCGAATAATGATTCAAATCCTTGGTTTTTAGCAATCGGGAAGAAATTTACATAACTTCCTATCCTAATGACGTAATCTCTTATTATATTTAGGTGTACATATTAAAGAGTATTCTATTCTATTCTCTTCTTTCCCTCAGGATGTTTGCTTATACCTATTAAAATCCTAATGAATTATAATCACAAGCTCTACATACATACATAATTAATTTAGCGGTACCGTAGCACACTCTAAGAAGGGATTATGTGTAAGCCACTAAAGGGTTGCTAACGACTTAAATATGTTTTGTGTGGCCCAAGGGTAAGTTCTAACGTATGGTAACAATAGTTTTCCTAACTATTTTCATTGTACTCCGGTTGTGTGTCCTCTCCTTTGGTAGGTATTATAATGGTATTTGGTTTATTTTGGTGTCTGTAGAGGTCAACATTTTGAAAATTGTTGTGCACCTCTAGATTGTCCCAGCCTTGTATTTACTTTTCCTTGTTAGTAATTAATTGCCATTGTCATAGATCTTTAACAGTCTTTTCGGGTAGTCAGATGCGCAAAAGTCAGAAAACCAGTCATACCAAGGGGGGTATCATGTTACCCAGTAACTGGGTTGTGTAGTTTAAGATAGGCAGTCGCTCCATGTACGAGTAAAATACTGTTATTCAGCTGCATCCAGTTAAGACAGGAAGCGGACTCCAACATTGTGGGGAAAAGACAGGCAGATTGATTGTACAAATCTATCTAAGGCCGTTTGTCCACCGCCACGTCAACGGGATGTCAACGGAGTGTCAACGAGAACGAGATGACGACGCCGAAGTAGCGGCATACTCGTACATTTACTATGGCCGCGAGTCCACCGCACGTCCGTCAACGGGACGTCACGCTCGGTTTGAATAATCTCGATTCTCGTTGACTTCCCGTTCACGGTGGTGGGTGAACAAACGATGCAAAGCTCAAAACACACTTGTTTACATTGATTTTGGCAACACTTTTTCTCTTGACCTATCTATTTGAAACTTTTACGTGTTTACGTTACTCTGACAATACATTTGTATGGTAAATATGACCGGATGCTGCAGCCAGGATTATCTTAGTACGAGATTTAACAATGTTAACATGAAAAAGTTGTTCAACCAATATTGGTCAGTAGGTTAGCAATGTCACCGGTTCTTTGCTCACTTCCATAATTTGAATAAGTTGATACACAGATTGCCACAAATAATCTATTTCATCGATCATATTTTCCTACACCAACCCGCTTGGGCCAGCGGGCGTGGTGAATTACAGCCCGCTCTCACAGAGATAAGGCCTGTGTCCTAGCAGTGGGAACATTATAGGCTGATTGTGCAAAGTTGAATCACTGAATAAAAAAAACTACTTCAGTCTAAGGCAGGTCTCGAATTCAGCGATAGCGGGGCGGCGGCGTCGGCGGCAGCGCGGGGAGCGGCGCGGCAACGCAGCCCACGTACGCAGAAACTCCGCTGCCTTCGAGGCCAGTTCCATATATCTCTCATCTATCTCTCAGGATCTCTGAGTTTGTTTCGGCCTTTCTTCTCAGAGTAGTCAGATAGGAAACGCCGACATCATCTAGTTTTAAAAATATGATTGACATGTAAAAGTATTTGTACAAACCTACTTGCAGAAATAAAATTATTTATCATTTACTCGTACTATTAAAACAACATTAATGACTGAAAGAAATCATTAAGTCCCGGCCTCCACGGTATGATTTTATTATTTACGTTTATCCAAAATGTACGCCTAGTTTTATACGGAGCACGTTTTCGTTTTCTTGATTTAGGAGTAGTAGTAGTTGTTGATTTAGGTGTAGTAGTTGTCGGTGTCGTTTGAGTTGTGACTTCTGGTCTAGGTTCAGCAGTTGTACGACTTGTTCGATATGGTTCAGTAGTTGTACGACTTGCTCGATGTGGTTCAGTACTTGTACGACTAGCTCGATGTGGTTCTGCAGTTGTATGTCTGGGTCGATGTAGGTTTTCTTCAGTTGCAGTCCTGGATTCATTTGAGTCGTATTCGGGAAGTATTTTTTCATGATTAGGAGTTTTGGCGGGTTCACTAGTGCGTTTCCTTGTACGTATTCTTCTAGTCATAGTGAACGTGCTCTTAGTGTAAATAAACTTCGTTTTTTTTCTAATAGGATCACTTGTCGCCACCGCCGCCGCCACCCCGCGCCCGCTTACTTCGTGTCCGTAGCCTTAAACTTAACTAGCGAAATGTGGGTCTACTAAAGGTATACCTCTGCCTAGTTCTTCGGGGATTACAGGCATGATGTCATGCTACGAATCACTGAATACCACTTTGAAAATGATAAAATGATAAATGATTGCATTCCTGTAAGTAGGATTGTACAAACACTTTTACACGCCAATAATTTTTTTTAAACTAGATGATGTCGGTGTTTCCTATCTGACTATTCTGAGAAGAAAGGCCGAAACCAACTCTGAGGTCACAGTCTCTTTTATAGTCCAGACATAATCTTGGTCAGATCATGTGAAGACCGTGTTGATTCGTGTCTGAAATTATCTTTTGAGGAATGAACCACACAGATTGAGTGGACCTGTCCAGTCAGTGCACGCATTTGTCAGTAATCGTGCAGCTACACTCGTATTATATCGTCTTACGATCATATGTATAATACTACCAGCCATTAATTACTCTCTGACTCACCTTCTACTTCGAAGCCAGATTTCACAATGTAATAAATCAAAATTATTAATGCTTGCACTTACAATAATAACTTCTTAATCCCCTTAACCGGAAAACAAGGCTTAATGCAAGCCAGGAACCTAACATCCCAAAACAACATATAAAATAATGAAAACAAAAGCTTTATCCGTCCGAGTACCCTTTCTGCTTATCCCTTATCAGACTTAATTAAAATGTTAAGTCAAGCAAGGCGATTAGTGTAACTTACAAAAGCCGAGTTAAAGTGAAATACTTAGTGAAGTTGGTTGAACGGTATTTACGTATGTAGATTCGAAAATAGTTTCTAGTTGGAAGTTATTGATATTTTTAAGGTTATTTGGTATTTTGATAGGTTTTCGAAGACTTAGTATTTTATAAGAAATCACACAGACAGCTTAGTAAAAACCATGGTCATCATCAATCGTGTTTTAAAGGCTCATTTTTTTTTTTACGCTTTGAATATCCTGTGCGTGTCCCAAATAAATTATTTTTCTTCCTTTGTTTTCTTTTTTTAATCATGTTCCTGTTTTTATCCCAATGTATTTGTGGCGTTGCAGTATGACATTTTCTTCCATAGATAGAGATGTATGGAGATAGACAGACCACTGATAGAGATCAGCCGTCATCTCTGTGTTCACTTCCTTTCAAGCCATTTTTTTTAAGAGCATTTATTTTTCTTAATTCAGTCAGCAGAGAGTAAGTAGTAATGTCAGATTACTCAGGAAACGCCAGATGTGCGTATGTCACATAAACTATTAATTTGATGAGCTTGCTTTTTAACCTCCATTTTTTTCAGAGCTAATACCTATTGTAAACGTTGTCTAATCTCTTTGACTATTGTTATTTCCTCAACCATTTGAACATCTATGCATGATGACAGCATCCTATTAATCCTACTAATGTTATAAATGTGAAAGTTTGTGAGGATGGATGGATGGATGTTTGTTACGCTTTCACGCAAAAAATCCTGAACGGATTTGGATGGAATTTGGAACGCAGATAGTTTATAACTTGGATTAACACGTAGGATACTTTTTATTCCGGTAGTAAGTTCCCGTGAGATAATATTCGACTGCCACGACGAGCGAAAATGTGCCTTTTATGTGCCTATTTGAAATAAATGGTTTGACTTTGACTTTGACTTTGGCGAAGCCGCGGGCAAAAGCTAGTATTATAAATGTGAAAGTTTGTGAGGATGGATGGATGGATGTTTGTTACTCTTTCACGCGAAAAAACTTGAACGGATTTGGATGGAATTTGGAACACAGATAGATTATAACCTGGATCAACATGTTGGATACATTTTATCTTGGTAGTACGTTCCCGTGGGACAATTTCCGACATCCACACGGGCGAAGCCGCGGGCAAAAGCTAGTATTCAATAAAAGCTCCGAAAATCGACACAGAATGTGGCATCCCATAGATAACTATGAGATTGCAAATTCTGTGTCGTTTGTTTCACACTTCTCATTAATTTTGTTTTGGAACTAAACTGTTTTACCAAACAATTTATAAATTGAGCAATTACAGCAACCTACGAGTGAAAATATTGGTCCTACGTTTAAATGAATAATCGAAATAAAACTCTCTACCACTTGATTATTTCCTTACTCATTTATATTTATTACCCGACAGTTATAAATAAATCCATCTCAAACAGGTGACTACTCCGTATGTCGGCCGTCGATCACAGACCGAATATTTATATTTATCGATAATACCAGACAATTTAAAAACAAATATGGAATAGTTGATTACAGAGTTACTTTTTGGTTGAAGCGTCGATTGTTAGAAGTGATAAACGGGATTTTACAACCTAGGATTTTAAAGAACTCGTGTGTTTGAGTATAATAGCAGACGTAAAATATAACACAATTCAACCTCATGAAAAGGAATTTTCAATAATATTTAATACTACTTTTACATAGACATTCGGGTTTTTGATCTTGCAAAAAAAGTCCAATCATAATAATTTATTTATTAATAAAAGGTTTACAAACAATTTCTGTTTACAATGTCTTTCCTACAATAGGGGCCTATTTAATAAAAACGACGGGTCACAATCGGACAATCCGACAAGTTTCTTGCATACATTTTCTACTTTATAAAACAAACACTTCGTCATTTTTATAATTCTTTGACAAATATCTCGTATTGTCACTTATATTAAAAAGGACCCGGGTAATTTTATTTTTATTTTTTAAGTTTCCTGTATATCAAAAAATATTAATGCGTACATAAATTCATCTACAAGCAAAATCGAAATGTATTTCCTAGCAACATCCAATAAAAGTATGTTTCCAAAGTTCTAATTTTAAAATGGTTCGTAAAGCGAATCGTCGAAAAAGCCGTAGTCGATTCTAAAGTAGGTCAGGATTCCTCTTTCCAATCAGGTGGATTGACAGTAGCATCTATCTGATCAGACTGGACCAGGTTCTCGTTTAATCAAATATCGATTGTGTCTGTTCCTAATTGTTTCAAAGAGATGGTACAACTCTAATTGTGTAGGACCGCAGAATCTTTTAGTTTGTGTTAGGTGTTTTGGCTTGTAAGGTGACGTTTTGAAGTATTTTCGGCGAAACCACTTGTTTTTTTTTTTGTCTATGGTCAGCCACAACGTTTGGGCTAAATTTTTTTCTAACCTTTGCCATTGCTTTCTACGACTTTATTTGAAAAAGGTTTTTTCAATCTCAGATGGCTCAGTTCAATCATTGTAATGTTTTTACAACGATTGAACTGGGTGATCTGAAATTAGTTACAATAATTTTACCCATATTAGCATAAGCTAATATGACTTTAGGATTGAATTTAAGCTCTGGTCAATTTGATGCGAATTCTGCGCGAGCTGGCGAGATGCAGGGTGAAATTCGCTCGGGGCAATTGTGTCAATTAACTTGTATGGAGGTGGTTAAACTGGCGCGAATTGTCGTGTGACTTCCTAATCCGCGCGGAATTCGCCTCAGTTTGAGCAGTATTTTAATCTCTTCTCAATAAATGTTTTATATGAGTCTTCAGCACCTGTCAACAATCATTACGACGGGCCTCTCTTTAATAATAATTATAATAATAATAATAATAACGACGTGCCCGACCCAGTTCTCGAAAATGACCGTATTACGTTGTACTGGGATCGGTCTATCATTACTGACAGGACTATTGTCGCCAATAAGCCTGATATAGTGGTGATAGATCGATTAGCGCGCCGCACAATGATTATCGATATTACCATTCCGCATGACGAGAACCTCGTGAAAGCTGAGAAAGAGAAACAAATTAAATATCTCGACTTAGCACACGAGGTTGTTGACATGTGGAATGTGAGCTCGGCTGTCATTGTGCCGATTGTCGTATCGGCGAATGGCCTGATGGCCGAAAGCCTCGACCAACATCTCTCGACGCTTTCGTTAGGCGGTTGGGTCAAGGGCCTGATCCAGAAGGCAGTTCTCCTCGATACGGCTCGTATCGTGAGGAGGTTCCTTTCTCTGGAGCCCTAACCACCGGTAGCTTGGACCCTGCTCCCGATACCGGCGGACCACTATTTTTTATATTTTTAAATGTTTTTTCTATGTTTTTATAAAAATATTTAAAAATGTATATAAATAAGTATATAAATAAATAAACGAATAATAATAATAATAAATTGTTTATATGCGTAAAACATGGTATACAATGGTGTTAAATAAAAAGCATGCAAAATTATAAAGTTAGGTGAAGAAGACCATAATTATTTTTTATCAAATAAATCTTTTAAACTATAAACACTGCATTCAAGTAACCATTTATAAAACGTAACTTTAAATAATCTTGTATTTAATGTTTTGAAATGCCTTGGTATTTTGTTATAGATGCGCACGCACATTGCTAGGCAGTTTTTATTGTATTTAGCTAGTCTGGGTAGATAAATCATTCAACACTAGTTTATGAGGATCTCGTCTGTTCCTAGGATTAACATCATTTGCAGTCTTAAATAATTGTTTATTTTTAATTACACACACAACACACGTCATATTTCGTAACTATAAAGTGACGGTATCGGTAACAAACCAAGTTTCTTAAATATTGGTCGACATGAGTCGTCAGGTTTAAGACCACAAATTGTCCTCATGCATTTTTTTTGAGCGATGAATGCTCTACAGAAATCGGTGCTAGTACCCCACATTACAAGGCCATCTATAAGTATTTTATAGATGGCCTTGTATAAGTAGTTTACATCTATAAGTATTTGATGTCTTTCAAACATCACTAATTCCATTTCATTTGTCCCCAGCGTGAAGACAGAAGCAACATCCAACGGTGCTCTGTCACGTCTGTACATAGCGAACGCCAACAGAAATGACTCTGGGAACTACACGTGTTCATTAGCAGACGTCGCTGCCTCTGCTGTATCTGTACACGTGCTGAGAGGTAAGATATGTTACTTGCAAGAAAGGAAAAAAAGAAAGAAAAAAATTGTACAAAGATACATAATTATTTTTGTATTATTATTTCTTTAAAAAGAAAGGAAAAAATCAACATAATGTATGTTGATTTATTTTTTATTTATTTCTTTCCTTCCTTTTTTTCATTAAAAAAAAACAAAAATATTCCTTACTTTAGTGTAATATCAACTTCGATCACTAATAAAGAACTTTATTAGTGAGTAAATTTTCACAGCACGACATTGAAAAATTATATTTATTTCTGTAAATTGGTAACGTCTGTAAAAAAAAACACTCGTACACATAAAAAAAATATTATGTTTTAAAACTAGATCAGGTTCATATCCGACTACTCTGAGGAGAAAGACAAAAACCAACCCAGAGGTCAAAGCCTCTTTTAAAGTTCAGCCATAATCTTGGTCAGGCAAAGGCTTATCAAAGGTGGTACAGAAGTGTAAACAACGCCCATGGCAATGTTAAAAAAAAAAAAACCAGACAAACAAAAAAAAATCAAAAAGAAAAAAAAAAAATACATAAAATCTAGACTCCGGGCGATACCTAGCGAGAGATTAACTATAAAAATACCTAATAACATTTTACCTGACCTGCACCCTAATCACTTAACACACTATCTATTACAATTTTAATAGTTTTGAAGCCTATTGCTAATCCATTGCTTCTTAAGTTCGAAAAATTTGTCTGCTCAACAACTTAAATAACGCAATGAATGTTGTTGAACCGTCAAAATGAAAGCCATTCGTACTGTTAGTGTGTTGCGTAATGACCCCGTTGGAGATAAACCCAGCACCTCACGCTTAGATTCGCACTTGCTACACTCACAGATGACGGAATCGCCGCACCTTCAGCGTCACGCAGTACTAATTAAATTCGGTACGCCGAATTCCTTCCCGGACCGCCGTCAAAGCTGTCAATTTCTTTACGTCATTTGTGTCGTAGTGCAAATAAATGGTGATAAGCTTGGTTTCTATAGACAGTGTTGAGCATGCTGCTTCTAGTAACGTCCGCAGAGGCGTTTTCGTGGTCTGTCCTACCAATAGACTAAAGAAGTAGTCATTTTTTTGCAGCTCCATGATAACCAAATAAGTTATAGATGTCGCTGATGTATTTGATAAAGGCTCACCAACAACACACATAGCTTCTCAAATTCCTTTGCCATATAAAACGAAAATTACCGCCATAAAATTACCCTTTTCCCTCATTCGAATTCAATTCAACGAACCCAACTCAAAACACAATGTACAATCGCGTTCAAAATTAAAAGTTTAATTTTTTTACATTCACAAATCGATTAGCTAAATGAACCGAGTGAATTTCGAATCTAATCTATCGAGTTACTGAATCGATTTTAACTGAATTTTCTTCATTCGAAAGAATTTGTGGAAGATGGATCGACGCTTTTATATTCGTAATGCGTCTTCGAAGTGACAGGGATTGACGAAATAATGTTCCATTTGAAGTTAGCGTTCTGTGAAATGTGTTATATTATTTAGGTATTAATGGTAAATATTTATGAACACGTCTCTCACTCATTTTGTTGGTAATTTTGTGTTTTTTGTGCTGTACTACAGCAAACGTAAAATTTTGTAGGTAGGATACTCTGGTGGCATATTAACACTAACAGATACGCGGATCATATACTCGTATTAATATTTATATGTATATGCTACTAGCTTGCCCGCGGCTTCGCCCGCGTGAAGGTCGGAAATTATCCCACGGGAACGTACTACCACGATTAAAAGTATACTTTGTGTTAATGTGGGTTATAAACTATCTGTGTGCCATTTTTCATCCAAATCCGTTCAGCCATTTTTACGTGATTGAGTAACAAACATGCAAATGATAAAATGATAAATGATTTTATTTCTGTAAATAGGTTTGTAAAAACACTTTTACACGTCAATCATATTTTAAAAACTAGAAGAGGTCGGCGTTTCCTATCTGACTACTCTGAGAATAAAGGCCGAAACAAACTCAGAGGTCACAGTCTCTTTTAAAGTCCAGACATAATCTTGGTCAGATCATGTGAAGACCATGTAGATTGGTGGCTAAAATGGTCTTTTGAGAAAAAACCACACAGATTGAGTGGACCTGTCCAGTCAGTGCACGCATTTGTCAGTAATCGTGCAGCTCACCCCAGAACATAAAGAGCTCAACGATTCGACGAACAGTACCAAAGAAAGGACATTTCGGTTAGCCACAAAAATTACTCAAACTACATATGATTAAAACTAGCTGAGAAAAAAAAAGCAACAATGACCCACATAGTCTTCACATTCACAATATTAAAATAATAATCATGTATTCAGTCAGAAATATATACGAACATACAAACTTTCATATTTATATTACTAGTAGGATAAGAAAAGTATTAATAATATACTAGAGGTCAACAATTAATCTTACATTGTCAAATGTATGTATATCTGTAATGTATTTTCTTATTTTTTTATACTTATGGTTTATACAATCACCATACGAAAACGTTGAGCAATTTTGGCATAAACAGACAAAACATTTCACTGTTCAAATATTTCTGGTACAGTAGAGTATCAGAATCTGGGACCCCTTTATATAACACATCGAGATCCAGAAAGAGACCGCTACACGAGTAAGTGCTCATAAACTTATATAATATAATAATAATCTTTATTACACAAGAAATTGGTTACAAAATAGTGTGAAGTCCCTGACTCCTGTGCTAGGTGATATACCTGTGTTACAAGAGCCAGTGCCCTCTCCCTGTAGGAGATATTACAGAATCTTATGCAAAAAGATTAACAAAAAATAAAAAGAATATGGTAACAACAAAAAAGTTAATTAAACTAAACTAAAAACGGTTAAAAGAAGCCTGCATTGAGTTTGCGAGTGTTTGTGTGTATGTTTGTGTGTGTGTATGTATGTATGTATGTGTGTGTGTATGTATGTGTGTGTGTTTGTGTGTGTCAATGAATTGATCAGGAGGGGTTTTAATGTTACGAAATAGATATGATGATTTTCTCTGTCTCGTCATAGTTCAGCGACAGTAGCCATGGCTTAAGAGTCTGCTTGACTTTATGTAGGGTTAGTTTATAAATTGAAAGATTTTTGTTTATTTTGTGATACATTACTGCGCTTTGGGCACGATAGTGTAGTCGCGCAAGTGCAGTACGACATTGGACAGACTCACAGATAGGAAAGCCATCCCGCCGATTACATAGCTTGCTATCTAGTGGCATCGTGGAATGTCGGCGTAAAATAGAGCGAAGAACGTATAATTTTCTCACCGTTAGTACTTGGGCTTCGGAGTACAACTGAGCTGTGGGGTAGTCCCTTTTGCGGAAATAAATTACTTTGAGAACAGCCCGTTGAGCTCGTTCCACCCTAAGCATCACTGTTTTGAAGGTGCCGCCCCATACCGGGATGCAGTAAGTAATTATGGACTCGCATAGAGAACGGTATACCAGTGATGCTGTTTCAATGTCGGCCGCATGTCTGAGCTCTTTAAATAAATAAATTAGTTTACGAAGCCGGGAGCATAGAGTATCAGTATGGGTGCGCCAATCCAGTCTCTCGTCGATATAAACGCCTAGATATTTGATACTTGGGACCATATCAAGGCACTTGCAATTGCAAGGAGAAGAGTCGTGACAAATATGTGCTATTATTTTATCCGAGTTCATTGACGGTTTAGGTGAATTTGGAGGTTTAAACTGAATTACTTTGGTCTTTGAGATATTAACTGTCAGAAGATTAGTGGAAAGCCAGTCTATAATTGTTCGCAAGGTAAGTTCAGTGGTTTGTTTAGACCTGTCCCAGGTCACGTCGGATATCAATAGTGCTGTGTCGTCGGCGTAAGTAAAAATATCACATTGGGAAAGGGAGAGTTGACAGAGGTCATTTATGTATATTTGAAAGAGCGTGGGACCCAAGATACTGCCTTGAGGTATACCATAGTTGATGAATTCTTCGTCACTAAGAAAATAATCAATTTTAACACATTGGCTACGCCCTCTGAGATAATCTTTGTAAATATCTAGAGCCACACCACGTATTCCCATATGCTCCATTTTGGCCACCAGTCTGGGAATAGACACCACATCAAAGGCCTTAGTCAGATCTAAGAAGATACCATAGCATTTAAAGCGACTATCCAATCTATCAATCAGGGTTTTGGTGAAATCAGAGACAGCATCTTCTGTGGAAATTCCTGACCGAAATCCGTATTGATTTTGAGCAATTAATTTATTTTTACAAAGAAATTTTGTCAGATTTGTGTTGAGAATCCGTTCAAGTATTTTAGATAAGGAGCTAAGGACTGAAATTGGCCGATAATTGGAAATGTCGTCCCTAGCTTTACCTTTGTACACTGGATGAACAATAGCACGCTTGAAAGCCTTTGGGAAAACACCTGAATTGATGGCACAGTTGCAAATATGGGCAATGGGAGGAGCCAAAATGCAGCTAGATTGTTTTATTACACTTGCTGAGATGTTGTCCCACCCCACTGCACAGTCACTACGTAGTCCATGAATAGTGCTTATTACAAGAGCCTCGTCAACCAGTGGAATAACCAAAGAGTTAACTGGAGATGAGGAAGAAGATGAATAAACTGAGGGTGTGACAGTAGAAAATTTTGATGCAAGGTTTGTTCCAACGTTTACAAAAAAAATATTCAGATTAACAGATACGGTAGGCGCGACGGAAGATTGTAGAAGGCCATTAGGAGAGTGCCTTTGTTGATTGCTGTGCGTGATTGATTTGATTATTTTCCACGTAGCTCTTGGGTTGTTATTTGCCTTTTTAAGTTCTGCTTTTTCATAGGCACGTTTTAGTTTTTTAAGTAGAGATTTTTTAAGTACAGAACGGCAGGGCAACTGTAGCCACCGACACGCGTCGACGGCAGCCGGCGACACGTCTACGGCTGCCGTCGATAACGTGCCGCTCGTGTATTTCAGTATCGTACTCAAATACACGTACGGCACGTATTCGACGCGACGGCTGCTATCGACGCGTGTCGGCTGCTGCAGTTGCCTCTGCCGTTAATGCGTGCCGCTCGTGTGTATGAGCACTAAGAGCGACAGAGAAGATACTCTCCAAATTCAATTTTCAACTAAATCTCGATGTGCCATATTTACTGTCGGTTACGGTTATTCAAACAGATGTCTATTAACCTGACCTTTTTTTTTTTTTTTTTTTTTTTTGTCGCTGAGAAATGCTTTATGCATTCCCGCTCGTGGGGGGACGAGACGGGATATGTGGGACTCCTGTCGGAATGACAGTATACCCACTAAAACTCAGCGGTGTTCCCACATCGCCGTGATGGGAGGGCCATGGGAATCCGGCTCAGCCTTTGCATCCACAACCCTCCCGGCGCGTGCCCACCTAGCTGGCGGGCCCCGCATGCCCCCCAGCTTGGGGGGCTACGGGAATGGCCGGGAACACCTGGCCATTCCCGTCCGACACTGGTGGAGGCCTGTGCAATACAGGCAAGGGCGCCCCCGCACCCGCTGCCTGCTGGCCTCCACCTGGGAGGAGTCGGAGATGACTATCATACTGACGTCTTCTTCGACCCCTCCTCCGCCTTCGGAGCGACGCCGCGTGAGGATCATCCTCCCGCGCGCGCTCCGCCGCCTCCTTCTGGGACATGATATGTTCGCAGAAGGAGGCTACTGCCGCCCAGGACCTCTCATCCTGCAGCATGGCGTTAACCAAGCTGGGAAGCGAGAGGTCCGGTCCGATCACCGCGATGAGACTGCGGCGCGTCTCGGACCACGACGGGCACACCTCGAGGGTGTGCTGCGCCGTGTCCACCACCGCGCCACAGTCGTGGCACGACGGCGTCTCCTCCCGTCCTATTCGGTGCAGGTACGATCCGAAGCAACCGTGTCCGGACAGCACCTGCACCAGACGGAACGAGAGGAACCCATGCGACCGCTCGAGCCAGTCTCGCAGCACTGGCCCAATCGCGTCAAGGGTTCGGCGGCCAAAGACTGCGGTGGCGAGTTCCCCCGTCCAATGGAGGACGATGGCATCCCTCGCCTCCCGCCGGACGGCCTCCCGCTCTTCCGGGGCTGGGCGTTCTCCTTCCGCCCTCCGCCCCGCCGTCCATTCATAAACTCTGGCGAGCACCCACGCCTCGAGTTCCCAAGGAGGGGTGCCGGCCAGAGCACATGCTGCCGCGAAGCCCACTGTGCGGTAGGCCCGCGCCGCCCGCTGGGCTATGGCCCTTTGGGGCGCCCGCAAGGCGGCGGCGTTCTCCCTCCTTTGGAGGGAGTCCTCCCAGATAGGAGCCCCGTAAAGGGCCATACTCCTCAAGATACCGGCGTAAAGTTGCCGGCATCGCGCGCTGGGCCTCCCCAAGTTGGGAAGCAGCCAGGAGAGGGCGCCTGCGGTCTTCAGCAGACGCGACGACAACCCGCTAAAGTGCGGGCCGAAGCGCCACCTGCTGTCGAGTACAAGGCCCAGATATTTCATCTGGGCCTTCACCTCAATTCTGACGCCCTCCACGAAGATGTGGGCATCAGGTGGGGGGCGCCGCCGAGGCCTGTGGAAGAACACGGCCTCGGTCTTGTGCAGCGCCACCGTTAAACCTAGGCGGCGGATCCTCCCCGCGACCAAGGATCCACCCGCCGAGGCCAGATTGGCCGCCGCCCTAAAACTCCCCCCCCGAGCGGTGAGGAGAGTGTCATCCGCATAGCAGATGACACTCGTGCCCCGAAGGAGAGTTCCCCGCAAGAGCCAATCATAGGCGATGTTCCAGAGGACAGGTCCTATGACTGACCCCTGCGGAACGCCGGCCTCGACGGCGTACCGCCGGACTTGGCCAGCCCTATTGACGAGGATGATCGTCCGATCCTCCAGGTAGCTGGCCAGCAGATGACGCATGTATCGAGGCACTCCGTGGAATCGGAGCGCCTCTAGGATGGTGGAGTGGGGAACGGAGTTGAAGGCATTGGCTATATCGAATGACACAGCCAACAATCCGTCCCCCGCCTCCATCGCTCCCTTCACCTGGCCCTTGAGGCGGGCGAGCGCGTCCACCGTGGAGCGCTCAGCCCGAAAACCGAACTGAGCGTCCGACAAATCCGGCCCGATACGCCGCAGATGGCTGTTTAGGCGGCCAGCGATTATCCCCTCGAACATTTTTCCGACCTCATCGAGCAGAACGATGGGCCGGTATGCTGAGGGGGAGTCCGCTGGGCGGCCCTCCTTGCGAAGAAGGCACAACTGCCCCTCCTTCCACGGTTTCGGGAACCTCCCACACGCAAGACATGCGCTGAAGAGGTCCCGAAACCTCTCCTCCATTTGAGTGGCAGCGATCGCCACCACTCTTGCCGGAACACCGTCGGGGCCCGGAGCCGTCTTCTTGGCGCGGATGTGGACAATCGCCGCGCGGAGTTCCGACTCCGTGACAGGGGGGGCCTCCTCTTCTTCCTCAGCTGGCGGAGCTATCCCCAGTGGTGCGCCCATCACCGGTGGGGTGAAGTTGTCCCTGCATGGGAACAGGGACTGAACCACACCATCCAGGAATGGGGGCTCCAGGGTCTCGGCCACAGGGGGACCAAAGGGGCGCAATTTGTTGCGCGCCGCCTTATAAGGTCTCCCATAGGGGTCGCTGTCGAGACCCTCCAGCATCTCCGCTCTCGCCGAGTCTCTGGCGGCGGCGATAGCCCGATCGAGGACCATTTTTGCCTCCATATACACCTCATAGAGGTGGTCCTCGTCGGCGTGGTCTCGTCGACGCCGCCGCCGGCTTCGCGTGTAGGCCCTCCTTGCCTCCACACACGCTGCTCGGAGCCCCGCCAGCTCCACCGACCACCAGTACACGGCGCGCCTGGGTAGTGGTCGGCGAGACCGAGGCATGCTAGAGTTGCATACCTCGGTCAGAGACCCCCTCAGGCGCCCCGCCGCGGTATCCACATCCAGGCCAGCGGAAGGCGGCGAAAACCAGTCCTGGATGAACGCCGCCTCCCCCGCTGCCTCCCTGTCCAGGCGGGTGAGAGCCCACCGCGGGAACGGCGATCGCCCCGACAGGGGCCGCGTCTCTCCGGGGCCACCGGTGGAGATGTCGAACCGTACGTAGCGATGGTCCGACATAGTCTCCACCAGGTCCACCCGCCAGTTCAACACGCGCGCGGCCAACGCAGGGGTGGCGAAAGTGACGTCCACTATTGAGCCACCCTGCCGCCGCACGCATGTCTGGACGCTTCCTCTATTCAAGAGGGAGAGTCCAGAGGAGGCTGCCCACATCTCCACTGCCCGCCCGCGAGCGTCGGTGGCCGGGCTACCCCAGTTCACCGACTTGGCATTCAGGTCTCCCAGTACGGAGACCTGACGCGGCGCCGCCCTGCCGACCACGGCGGCCAGGACTCCGAGATAGTTCTCGAAGTCCTGAAGAGGGCGGTTTGGGGAGAAATAGACGCCCACAAGGGCTAATTCTCCCCACGCGGCAGCCACGTATCCCGGTCCCTTCTCTAATAGTGAGAGGGGAGGGGAGTCTGTGGAAGACCGCGCCGCTAGTGCCACCAAGCCGTCCTCGTCACCCAGCCAGCTGCCGGGGATTGAGTAGGGCTCGGCGACCACCGCTACGTTCACCAACCACTCGGCCATGACCTGCACCACCAGGTCCTGGGCTGCCCTGCAGTGGTTGGCGTTCGCCTGGAGGATGTGGTAGTTGGAAACCATTATTCCAACATCCCACATCCCTCCTCGTCTACCAACGCTGGAGCTACAGCGGCGACGACGGCGGTGGTGGTAGCAGCAGGGCGAACCTGCGCCGGCACTATGCCCTTCCTCGCGGGCGGCTTGCAGCTCCTGCCCGTCATCCTGTGGTCCGCGGGGCGGCCACTGGCAGCACACGCCGCGCAGCGTAGCGTGGCAGCGCGGCAAGCGGCACTCTTGTGTCCCTCCTGCCCGCACCGGAAGCAAGACTCTCCCCAGTCGGACTTGGAGGGACACGTGGCTCGGGTGTGGCCGAACGCGAAGCACTTGAAGCAGCGCATAGGCTGGTCTTCAAGTGGCCGGACCACAGCTGAGCTGAGCCCCACAAGCAGCCGTCCTTTGGTCGCAGTAAGGACGGCCCCGGCCGCAGCGACTGGGCACTCGACGCGGATGGTGCCCATGCCGCGGCGCCCGAGCCTGATAGCTCCACCCTTTACTGCGCCAGCGTCGCAGCCTCCGGCCGTCGCAACGGCCGCCACCACGTCCTCTTTGGTGACCGAATCGTCCAGATCGGCCACCTCCAAGGCTGCGGTCTTTACAGGCCTGACGACCGTTGCCGCATCCGCGATGACCTCCTGCAGCATTCCCGCGAAGAGGTCCGCGTTTGCGCCGCGCTGCTCCCCCGAAAACTCGAAAATTCGAGCCCCAGCCAGGGTACGGCGGCACGTGATGTTGCCGATCCCCAGCCGTGAGGGATCCGCGTTGGTACGAGCCCGTCTTAGGACGGACTCGTACGTCTCGCCCCTCTCCACGGCCTCCGGGGTGATGGTCACCACGACCGCCGCGGTTTTGGGAGGAACCAGCTTCTTCCCGCCGGCTAGACCCTTTTTCGCCGCTGGGGCAGTTGCACTGGGGTTGGGGTTCGACCTTTGCGATTTTCCCCCCCTGACCACTTTCGTCCACGGCTGGTTGGACGGGGTGGTAGAGGGAAGAAGGGCGTCCTCTTCCTGTGAGTTCCGGGGGGCCGCTGGAGCGGCAGACGACTCAGACGCTCCCTCCGCGCTAGTGGTTGGCGTTTGAGGGGGCACAGTGGTCCTCTTGCCCTTACCTTTGCCCTTGGAGGGCTTCTGGGCCCGGGGCTGCTCGGCCAATGCCGGTCCTCCCAGAGGCGCAGGTTCCGGCTCCGTCGGCAGTGGACTCTTATCCGCCGCTAGCGGCGGGCGGAGCCGCTTCTCTGGCAAGAGACGGTCTTCGATGCCCGCGAAGCAGCCTCTGATGAAGGCCCTCTCCTCCATGACAACCCCGCGGATTACCGCCTCAAGGCTGGCATGGGAAGAGGAGCCCTCCACCGCCGTACCCGGGGCAGATTGGGCAGGCTGGGCCGTGACCTCGGCCAGCTTCTGGTGTAGTTGGCTGACCTCCGCCCGCAGACGATCTACCTTCGCCTGCAGCTGCCGCGTCTCGTCCGTGGCCGTCCGCTTCACTAGCTCTATCACGATGCCGTGCATGCTTGCGGCCCGGCATTTGAGGGCCTTCTGGAAGGTCCCCTTCAAATTGGAGGACTTTGAGGCGACCTCCAGAACCTCCTCCTTGTCCTCCTGCGCCATGCGCTCCAATTCCGCCAGGGAGTGGTCAGCATAAAGCACGTTAGACGCACCATAGCCAGCCCTCGACCTGGCGGCTTGCGCCTGCCGCTCCTTTGCGGCGACCCTCTCCTCCAGGTCTTCCTGGAGTTGCGCCCTTTTAGCCAGGTTTAGCTGGCGCTCGGCGTCCACCAAGCCCACATCGTGGGCAAGAGCCGAAGCAGAAGTCGAAGCCTTTTTAGACTTCGACTTCTTCTTCGACCTATTCGAAACCGACTCCGAGGAGGCCCCGGACCCGAGCCTCAGATCGGCCCTCTTCCGCTTGGGGCGTTCGTTTTCGGCCGCCGACGTGTCCATATTGGACTCGTCGGCGTCCGACAACTCGTCCGGCCTGCTGAAGAAGCTGACCGCAGATGGTGCGCAGTCCGCTTCCGACGCCAAAGCGCCGCCGGCGTGGCCCTGAGAAGGGCCGTTGGTTTGGCCCTGAGAAGGGCCGTTGGGTTGGCCCTGAGAAGGGCCGTTGGGTTGGCCCTGAGAAGGGCCGTTGGGTTGGCCCTGAGAAGGGCCTTTGGGTTGGCCCTGAGAAGGGCCGTTTGAATCACCCTCGGAGGAGCGATTAGCATTAAAACAAAGACGCCCGGAGGCGTCACGGCTTGGCTTCTTCGGCATATTCATAGACGACCTCGTTTTTGTCTGCGAATCGCAGCGCACTTTAGCCGCCGGTCTGCCACTCCGTTACGGTGGTCAGACACGGCGTTGCCCGGGGAAAACTACGTGGAAGTATGCGCTGTGGGGGATCCCCCCTATTAACCTGACCTGACCAGACCTGTTTAACCTTCACAAATTGCCTGTTTATTTAAATAACAACTGTCTTAATTTGACAGTTTTATGAAATGGTTTATCACGGTAAATTGACGTAGGGTGTCAATTTGTTTAACAATTAATTTTCCCTGACTTTACATAGATACTTTGCAGACATTTCCAACGTCAAATTGGAGTCGTTTAAGTGAGGTAAGAGGTTACGAAACTATTGCTAGTATTCTTGTTAACTCATCCAACGAAGCTAATTCTTGCCGGTAATGGGAAGGAGTTCGAGTGCAAAGGGTAGGGTTAAAATGTACGATCAGTCTATTGCCAATACATCGTTTTAGTTATTTTGATATTGGAATTGGAGAAAATAGTTAGCATATAAGATAACTTAAAATAGGAAATGTTCTATGTATGTACAATGATCAGATAAAGCATGAAACAAAAGGTTAGAGAAAAATGAAACATTTTCTTTGTTAAAAATAAAAACACCGTAGTGAGCTTAGAAATAAGAAATTAAAATGTCTGTGTATAAAATAAAAGTAAACTTATACAGTATGTTAGGTTAAACGTGAGATCGTAACTATGAGTATAATACTATATATTATATATGCGAAAGTAAGTTTGTTTGTTTGTTACGCTTTTACGCTAAAACGGCTCAACGGATTTATATGAAATTTGGCACACAGATAGACCATCACCTGGGTAAGGACATAGGCTACTTTGATCCTGAATTGCAAACGAAGTCGTGGGCACACAGCTAGTATGCTTTAGGGGGAGTACTCATGAAAAAATTTTTTTTTTCTAAATAGACTTTTATTATGTCATGTCATTTGGTCTAAATAGGCTTTTATTTTTGTATAGATTCTTCTATATTTTGTGAATGTGAGAACGTTGTAGGCCTTTTTATTGTTTTTTTTTTTTTGGATGGGAAGTCATAATATGACCCGCTCTGGGCGGAGCGGAAGGGCGTGTCCGACTCTTACTGACTAAAACCCACCCGTGTTCCTTCAGTTGCCTGTGCGCCAGGGCCACGGTAACTCTTACGAATAATTGTTGTAGGCATAACTTGTAGACTGTAGATTTGTGGACCTTTTCATATTTTGTTGAGTACCTGTTACTTGTTGACAGGTCTACACTGTCCTCCCATATCTATCAACACTGTAATTGGAAACATTGTAAAAGCCCCTTAATTTTAAAAGAGTAACCGTGGAGATTCCTGCCGGCTCTTTTCCATAGGAAACCCAATTGGAACCGTGCACCTAGCTTCCGCCGTTTCATAAGTGCTCATGTTGGTTTATGTTTTTTTTTTTTTGATTTTATAGCGCATTTAAACATGAAAAAAAAAGTTTCCTACAAAGTGCAACGAACACCTTCGCTATCAAAATGTACATAAGGAACAGTATCGGTTTAATTTTTCCTATACTAAAACTTGTTCATTTTCATGACTACCTTAAAGTTATCCTCGTTCAAACGAGCATCCAAGTTTCAAGCGCATTATTTCGTTCTTTAAACCAAGCGATATTCATAAGGTGCTCAACACTTTTCTAATCATTAAATTTTATACGAAAGCTGATAGAACAGGTAACGCGTTAACTAATAAACTTACGACGGTGTTAACCACAAATATAACCATATATCAAATCTGAAACCGGATAAAACCAGCTACTTCTAGTTTCCGGGAGACTGGACGTGTCTAAAGAAAATGTTGGCTACGAGTTTTACTACGTCATCTGTTTCTCTTAAGGTGGGATTACACCCTCTCGGTTGATATCGAACGCTGAGACTGTTAAACGTCGAGTATAGAGCGTACCACGTAGATCGTTAAGTGACACCAAACATCATGTGTACACCAAACTTAATTAATATTAAGTTTCGTTTTTTTATAGTATTTCTTGCATGCTGAATTAAGTGGGCGAAAATATATGAGAAACCAACTACATTAAATACCTATTATGGTACATATTTATGCTAAATAATGATTCTATTGTATTTTAAACATCTATCATAGCCGTGCAGTGAAAACCTCGAATCATCAATAGAAATCATTAAAAGTATCTTAGAGCTATGCACGTTTATTCTAAATATGCATTAGAAGATTTTCTGCATAAAACGTAGCAGGGACAGTGACTCGCAACCTATTACCATGGATTCAGTACATAATATTGGACCACCCAGCGATGAAATTTATGTAACAGTATGTGCGTCGATGTCCCTGTTCACCTGTGTAAATAAAAAGAAAAACAATATTTTTTTCTTCAAAAGGTTTTCACTGCACGGTGACTGTGACCTATGTTCCATTTCCCACGTTACTCGAGCGTTGATCGTTTACTTACGTTTCTCACCACCGATTAAACACCGACCAACGTCAATCGATCGATTGTATTGAGCTATTTACAATGACATGTCTTGGAACGACCTCAACGTCTCCTTCGACAAATTAGCATATTGTCGCTCATAGATCCGGAATAATTTACCATCCATAGCTATACACTCATGTGTACTATACCTACTACTCACTTGACTTTGACCATCGGATCGACGTGACGTCGATCGTGACAGCAGTGTAATAACACCCTAACAAAAATGTGGGCTACTATTCGTAGTCTATTTCTCTTAGTTGCAATTTGTGCTCATGATCGTCTGTTGATACAGTTTCTACGCGCGTCCCTTTCATAAATTTTTCATTTCAAAGGATTATTAGACCACTGGTCATGCATTTGATGTTAGAAACGTCCACTCCGATAGAAATATGTATCTGTTTATCTAGTGAAGTGGAAGTTTCCAGTTCTGTATTAATTTATCCGTCATTTATTTCTATATCTATAGGTTATATTTGTTCAAAGCTTTGTAAAACTAAACCCTTTTCTTTTTTGGTTTTTTTGTCACCCTTTGTGGACATTTTCCAACCATTTGGCCGAAGGCATTCTGCCCAAATCCCGAAATAAAACATTGACTAAAACAGCTACAATAAAAATGAAAAAGTTTTAAATGTCTAGTTATGTGCCGCAGTAAACAAAGTTAGGTATCGTAAACACGGCTTTTGTAAGATCACTTCGGGAACATTATAGTCTGACAACCGGCCTTACCAAAAGGTATCTTTTACCCAGTAACTGGGTTGTGGAAGTCAGATAGGCTGTCTTCAGCTGCATCTGATTACACTGAAGCCAACCCCAAAATTGTTGGCAAAAGACTAAGCAGATGATGGTGACTTCTGACAAATTATGAAGACGTAATAACTAATATGTTCCTTCTTTTGCAGGTGAGAACCCGCTAGCGATGCAACGAGGCGGCGCTGCGGGCTGTTCCGATTCATTGCTGGCTATATTCGTCGCATTCATCAGCTGACACTTAGCCAGCGTGTCATGGACGCGCAACACTGTGTAAAGTTTAGTCACAATTTCTATGTTCGTAAACGCTAGAGTAATCTTTCTCAGTCGGAATTTCTTTGCGGTTGTAATATAAGACTTTCCTTTTTATTTAAACCTCTATTGAATCTTTTTTGGGTGTTTAATTATTTGAATCTGTAATTTATAAACTAAGAAAATCAAAAGAGAGCTCGCATACTTGTTTTTCATCACAGTCTCCTAGAAGGAAAACCGTAACGAGCGGACAAAATTGAGGTCAAACGAATACGATTCCAACACACTTCTCTAGATTTTTCCATTTACACAGAAGGATTTCACGACGCCAGGTCTAATTTGAAAGATATATTTGCGATGAATCTTCGGATTTTTTTCCTTCTATAAGTAGTTTATCAAGAGGTCCCAGCAGAAAAATCACTTCACGAAAAGAATTATGACCGTTGACATTGACAACAACTCGCAGTCGTAAAAAAGTATTCAAAGGCCCTCTTCTTCTGTCGTCGCAGTTTCGAGACTCATACAGTTTATAGCCTGAGCCGGTAACAGGCGAATCTTTATAGCCCTTTTATGGCCCATCGCTTTCACGCACGCACCCGTGCATGGCGTATTAAAGATTTCCACACGCGTTACACCCACAAGTTTCATCAAAGTAATAACTTGTCAAATTTTATTTACTACCCATAAAGTGTGGGTTATCTAAATGCGATTTGTCGATCGGATGTTTAATACGTATGTTCATAGGTAAGTTTGAATTTATGGACTGGTTTTAGTGTACAAAAAACACCACAGTTTTACACTAAGCTTTGGTTCGTAAGATTTTCGTGCAAACTTTTGAAACGTCATTGTTAGAAAGCATTTTAAAATTATAGTTTAAACAGAAATTCCTAACATATATAGAAATTTAAAATGGACGATCATGTTCACACTGATAACTACCGTTTTTCTATGCGAAATAAGGCATGAATACAATATTATTTTGCAATCAAAACCTCGCTAGATCCAGGAATACACAATATTTAGCACAAATTATTATCCCCGAAATTGTAGATTTCGTGGTATCGAGCATGAAATTTCCATGAAATTCATGTGAAAGGACCTCGAATCCAAATAAAATTTTCGTAAGCCTTTTATGTGATTTCAAAGTTATTATTGTGAAATTGTTGTTCCAAGAAGTGTGTTGGATTTGTGCATTTCTAAGCTCTATAATAAATCATTTTTATCATCCATATGCCATATAAGATATGTTGGGGTAAGTTTGGGGCTGAGATAAGACCGTACGAATCAAATTCCCGGCTAACTTGGCAATATTTTTTAATGCTGACAACGTTGTGTTCTGTGCTATTTTATTTTACCTCGACCATCGGGGCAGAATAAAATTGTGCAGAATTTGATTCGTACGGTCTTCTCCCTGCGCCGAATTTACCCCATCATACTCTATGGGTTTTGAGTTCATCTTTGTAAGTGATTTTCTCAGTAGATGAGTTAGTAGAATTTTTAAACACTCCCTATAGATCTCTTGCATCACATTCCCAACTGCCGTTATTTTTCCAATAATTTCAAAAACATTCTCAAAGTATTGTAATTTGTAGCCATTAATTCTCATTTTAGCCAAAGTTCAAACAACTTTTTATACAAAAATAAATAACGGAAAGTCATTAAAAGTACATCCGCAGGCAATTCTGACTGTACGTTCTCTTAAAGTATTAATATTCTAAATGATAAAAAATGTTATTTTAAACTCTATTCCGTAGAACGTTAAGTTGACTGTCGGTTGTGTGAGATTTCTTTTGGCTGACACTTTAAGTTTTCAAAGAAAACTAAAAAAGTATACTGCTGAAGTTTGGTTTAAAAAATATGAATTAGGTACATCGTCAACTGTCAGTTGTTATTATCGTCGTATTTCTTACAAGATCTTATACTGTGTTTTTATTATAATTTTTATTTTAGTGGCCTTAAAAAGTGTCATTATGAACTAGAATTATTTTCTGCAGATTCTAATTTAATGTGAAATATGAAACACGCAAAATTAAAGTAACCTTTCTTTGATTCAATGTTGATTTAGATATAATAAAGGCTTGAATAATTTCGAAGATTCTAAAATTTTTGTTGCCGAGAAATCCAAATATTAAATGAGTTTAATTTTAGCTGGCACACACAGGATATTAAAATGATTTACTGATGAAACAGAAATATAATATCGTTTGTCGACGACCAGTTTGTGACTTTGTGAGCCTTAAACATAGTTGACAATTGTCTCTGCTAAATTCATGTCGTATGAAAGGACCTTGGTATTTATTTTCAGGTAAGTTTTGGGGCACGTGTATTTGTAACGAAATATTTATAATTTTACAAGTCAATAAAATTACAGATTACATTATTATTAGATTACAGCCCACTCCCTCTCGAAGAGAGGAGGCCTGTGTCCCAGCAGTGGGAACATTATAGGCTGATTATGTTATGTAAGTTAATAAAATTATCAACGTCCCGTCGATGAAAGGTCGAAACATATTTAGGAGACATAATTCAACGTGTTGCTGACTACGAACAGAAGTATCTTGCTGAAAAATAAATGGTGGATGATGTCATACTTATGTGAACAGTTAATAAATCACAAGAAAGGAATTTACTTAAATTCGAATGTAAATAAAAAATAATATTAGCACTGTTTATTAAAGCCAATGGAAACGCAAGTGACTGCAGTGTATGCAAAAATCATTATTATAAAATTATGTGACAACTACATATACTAATTAACTAATACTTACTTAAAATTGAAAAGAGTGTGCTTAGATGGTTTGGTCATGTTGAGAGGATGAATAAAAGGCGACTTACAAAAGGTATTTACAAGGCAGATGTGAGTGGAAACGCCGAGAGAGAACGCCCTAAGAGGACAAACAGTGACCTTATTGATAAAGTTCTGCAGAAAGATCAGGTGCGTAGTACTCGCAACCGACGTGCGTATATGACCAGATGTATGAACGTAAGCGAGGCAAAAGGAATATGTAAAGGCTCGTAGCAGGTGGCGTTCTGTAGTTTCTGCCTACCCCCGTGGGAAGAAGGCGTGAGTTTATGTATGTAACTACGTATTCACATTGACCAAAAGTATTTAGAAGGTCATAATAACAACTTGAGTAGTAATAGAAATTGAACTGGAATGGAATGTCATGGAATTTCAGTTCCTATACAAAACGTATTGCTTAAGGCATCATTCATACTGCCCTCACCACGCGTCGGTCATAGGGTGCGGGATACGCGCATTAATTTTACATAAAAACTCAATAAAAACGCGGACCCGTGCGCTTCATAAGGCCCCGTTCCCCGCGTTTGTCGCATCACATTGTGTACGACACCTAAGATAAATTATTATAAAAAACTGAATATCGTTAAGTAAAGGTTTTCAAATAAAGGTAATCGAATATATTAAAAGCAGAAATTGAATACCAGACTGCCAGTTTCCTTGTAAAAAATATTACAACATTTTTTACTGGTAGCCTAAAGAAACATGACTAGACTATTAACTCATGATAAATTGCGGCTAGACTAATATGATCGATGTTTCGGAGAATTTGAAGGTCTATTGTTAATGTTGTAAATATTTCATCAGTAAAAGATGTCAGTTTGGTTTACTTAATATATTACCTTATTATCTTCATGTTGGTATTCATTTGTTATCCATTTTATTACCTATATTATTTGTTCTTCTGATATCCACAATAAGCTGAGTCCTCAGTTTCTTCCGGAATAATGCACTCTTAAAAAAGCCAGGGTTTATTTCTAATGCCACATTGTCCAAGGGTCGTGGAGGTCAGATAGGTGACTACCTATATCTGACCTCACCAACCCAGTTACTGTAAATTACTGGTATATTAGTTATATACTAAATACTACTAAATATAATATACTTCGACATACTATAAATCACTGCTTCGTGTTAGTCTGGATGGCGGCTCATGAGTTATTTCTTTGTGAAAGAAGACTAGGTAAGTCCAAGTTCTGCGCCCCTGTATTTTAGTTTTTCTCAGAATAAAAAGTGGCTCTTTTTTTTTGGCACTAAGCTCCCTCTCTGATAGACAATTATGTTCTTTATTAAAGTTGGTTTATCAGGGCTTGTGGCTAATTAATAACATCCGCACGGGTCGATTGATTAGGTTTACCTACGCTTGCCGTGGTTAGTCCGTGGATGGGTGACCATCTTTACATACCAAGACCCCTCTGTGCCTCGGAAAGCACGATAAGATGGTAGTCCCGGCTGTCATTCGTGGATCTTTGACAGTCGTTACGGCTCGGCAGAAGCCCGAATGTCTGACAACCAGTCTTACCGCGGGGTATTACCCAGTAGCTGGGTTGTGGAGGTCACTCCGGTTAGACTGGAAGCGGACCACACATAGTTGGGAAGAGGTTAAGCAGATGATGGTTATAGTTGGTTTATCAAATGCACAGAGCTATAAGAGATTAAATAATAATGTCATCAGAAAATTCTGAAGTCAGTCCAGTTCAATCCGAACCTCAGCATATAATAAATAAATAATACTAGTCTTTATTTAAAATTTTCATACTATAAGATAACGCCTGTAATTCCCAAAGAGTAAGGCAGAGAGGAACCTGATATTACACCCACATTTTGCCTGTTATTTTTAAGTCCCATGTAATAGGGGGCGAGCCTATTGCCATCAACCGGGCACAAATCCAGACCCCGCGCTGCAACTGAGAAACAGCAGATAGGAAAACCCAATAACACTTTGTCCGACTTGGAAATCGAACCCAGTATTTATTTCTTTATCTATAACATCCTTATTTACACACAAGATTGATAGGATCTATGTTTCTCCTAATGCGAGTAAATAATATCATTTTGTATATTATTTAGCGACACAGATTTATGTGTTGTGTAGACAGTATAATTTTACTTCCCCTACCACGATACGGCTCATTAAGCTAACAACCTGTCTAATCTGATATGTTTGTAGGTATATTATTTTCGTTTGGAAGGCTGTTGGTTTTATATGTATGTTTGTTTAATGAAGCAATCAGTGCTGTTTGAAAAGTGGCGTGAACATAATAAAAGAACATCACGAGGTTGCTGGTAGAAACGTCGAGAGATGACGCCCTTTTTTTTTTGGTTGGTAAATCAGTAGATAATGGTCTGAAATTGAATGTAGATATATAGTATTTTTTTAGGTTTGGAGGTTGGTCGTCTACAACCCTCGCGGTGACGAGCCGTTCTGGGGGGGAATCTGTAGGTTTCGAGTTTGTTTTTAAAATATTCGGTTTGTATGTATTGTATTGATATGAACAAAGTCTTATAACTATACAAAGTGCAGACGACAATTTATTTTCTATTTTTTTGGGTGGGCAATCATCAAATAACTTCTCCCGCGCTGGGCGGAGCGGGAGGGTGTGTCAGACTTTTACTGACTAAAACCCATCCGTGTTCCTTCATTTGCCTGTGCGCCAGGGCCACGGTAACTCTTTCGAACAATCCGCGACCCTGGCAGGCATCGCCCCTATTGGACCCCGTCAATTAGTGCTGACAGAGAGATGACGGCCTAAAATGCATTCGCCGATAACATTGGTCATTCATTACTGGCAGCCTTGTTCCACCCATGCAGCCATGCTGAGTATTGACTTCCTCCCTTTTGAGCTATGCTTCCCTGGTCTGTGCGAGTCTCAACCAGGACTATCCGCGATCTTTTGAATGTCATCCACCTGCCCATAAACTAAACGAAAAGGATCCAACCCACAAATGGCCGAAAATGAATTGTGATACCAATGTGTGTGTGTTTTGGTATCATTATTCATTTTCGGCCATTTGTGGGTTGATTCCTTTTGGGGTCCCTTTTGGGGTCAGTGCAGGATATATTATCGTCTTCCATAGGTAACGTCTATATTGGCCCTAAAAATACACCGATAATATTTATGGTGTTCTTCAAACAATTCTGCAGGTGCAAATTAAAGTTGTCGTGAGTATGTTACTCACGATCACTTTAATTTTGACGGTTCACTACATTCATTGCGTTATGTACGCTGTCGAGCGGACGAATTTTTCAAACATAACGAAGCATTGGATTAATAATCTCCTTTTAAATGAAGAGGTTTGGGATAGTGAGTGAGTAACGCAATTGGTATTTTCTCTTTGCAATAGTTTTGTCGCCAGAAAATCGTTATTACATTTTTCGTAGGTATTCATTTCGCTCGTGACTGTACTTGACGTTATTTATTTTGTACCAGTTACGGGCAGATGACAAGAGTTAATGTAACACTTTTCTATCGGGAAATGGCAGAGCTGGATTAGGTATTAATTAATACCCAATCAATGTGTGGATATCATTTGACACAAATACATAAATTTACTTCCATTGAGAGCAATTCCATTGGCTTTAATTCAGTTATAATAACAGATAAATAATTTTAAATGTCAACCAAAACCGTTGACAGGAATATTAATATGTCACCTACCAATAAAGCAATGACGTAACAAAAACGCGCAATGTGAACTAAATATGTTTTCGCCTTTATCGAGTTTATTTTACACTTACAGAAGGAATAAAGGGAACACTGTAGATGTCATTCCTAAAATAAATTTTTGATAGCTGATAAAATGTTGGGTAATTATTTAGCATTAAAACATTTGTGAATTTATTTAAATAATTGGTATGTTAAAAAATTGAGACTCGATTGATGTTTTTGTTGAACTCGAAACCGTAATTTAAATTTTGTTTCGAATTTCAGCACGTTTTTTTTTATTTTTGACGAGTAAATATGTTTTTAACGCAAATATATTCCAATAATACATTCACTTGAGATTTTAATGAAGTAAAACGCAACTATGTCTTACAAAGGCAACTTTCAATATTCATAGCTTTTAAAATAATTACGTAAAAAAAAAAGTATGAACCAAAGAAATTTGAATACATGCATGCTATTACGTAAATATTTTCAATAAAAAATAAGAAGAAAGATACACGTTATGATAAACTTATTGATGTCAAAGACAGATCAAATCTCTAACAGTTAATAGACAATATATTATTTATCGGATACAAAGGGAAATATGAGAAAAAAAATTACAAAGGCTCGAGGCCGTCCATTTTTTGGACACAAAATACATGGCGTACCTAAAGATGATAGAAAATTGAATTTATTATTAAACAGAAAAATTAAAGGCATACAGAAATATACGGTTAATTTCTAAGAAACGTTTTGATTTTCATTCATTTTTAATTTGCAAAAAATAAAAAATTTGGAGAAGCCGATTGATTTCCGTTCGATTTCTTTTTTTGTATGTAGTCACCAACACCAGCAATAGATAATTCTATCCTCTATCTCAGTTCAATGCTTGTACTAACAATGAGTTTATCCAATAGTTCAATGAACTAAGCTCTGAACTGCCATCACATACGTCTATTCTAATTTTCTTCTATTGATTTCAATCTGATTGAAAATATTGCACATTCAATATTTGAGTTTAGTTCAATATCAACTAAGATTCTGGTATCAGCTATTGTAGGTACTACTCTATTGTAGTTTTCAAAAATAACCCTTATTTACTGAACTAATATTCCCACTATAATAAAAATTTAATACCCAATAATACAATTTAAATAGCTACAGTTAGTAGAATTCTCACTTTGTATCGGTAATTTTGGACTATAATTGCGTTGAACAAAATTTATTCAATGTCGATAATTACGTGCCGTGAATCGAATAGAATTTTAATCGAGTTTGAACCAAATAAATTTGTAAATTTTACGATTGTTTCTCGGTTCTTGTGAATTATCGGACATCGGTCGTGGGTCCAGGTAAATTGTAAAGGTTGGAAACTGGTCGGCTTCAATTTTGCAGAAATTATTTGAAATTCGAATGATAGCGATTCGGAGAGCTTTAAAATTTAAATTCCATTTTAGTTATTACTCGTAATCTCTGTAAAATGTTTTGGCTTTGTAAAAGTTGATATTTTTTGGAACTGATATGAAAATATTTAGTTTTAGTTATGTTTGTTTCGTTTTTCTAGCGTTTTTAATATTCTTTTAAAAGCGCCCAGTGACCGTTCCCTGAAAACATTAATATTTGTTATTAGATGAGAGTTTCAAATTTTTTTTTATGGTAACTTTGTAAATTCAGCTACCACAAAACTTTTTGAAACGAATTGCTGAATATTTTTTCTAAAAGAAAATAAACGTACTCCACTCAAAAAGTAACATAAATTATTGCCTTTCTCTTTCGTAACAGGCTGACATTTAAAGGCTCTCCTAATTATTATTCTTCGCAAGCATTCGACATATCATTGACACGTGCCCTCGTCCCTCGGTAGTAATTCAAGTTGAAAAATAAACCCGGTTCTGCGGAATACGCAAGTTTTAATCAAATACGGAGCACGTCAATGTTAGGCGTACAAATGAGCAGGATGATGTTCGTTAATTACGGGCTGCAAAATTAAAGCAAACTGACCGTAAATATGCCACAGTTTTAGAAAAAGTTTATGTTTGAAAAACGTCGTATCTGTCACTTATATCTATGTGACAGTCTCTTTTTAAGAAGGTGTGCGTTCTGAGAATTGGCAACGTCGCACATAGCTGTCAAATATTTTTCTGATTTCATAATTTCTTGTCAATATTACTTAAATTATGAAATGTTACTGTGTACCTAGTAAACTAAAATATTGATAATACATTGCAATAATAACACTGAATTAGATTTTGTAACAGTTTTCGTTATTAGTTTTAAAATTCGATGGGTCTGTTTTACGGCCAGGTACTGTACAGTATGCTTCGACCGTTACACTTAAATTATCAGGGCTGTACCCTAATTCATAACCTTATCGTAAAGTTAAATTTTACTCAATTTTTTATTACTTTTAGTTTGCGTCCCTAACTGTATGTAACTATAACATTAATATGTAAATAGGGATTATTTACATTGTAAATAGATAAAGGAATTGTAGGTAGTTATCATTCAAACTTCTGGGAGATAGCGATGTTAGGAACTGTTATATTTTCTAGTTAGTTTTTCGAACAAATCGGGGTGTTTGTGTAATTCTTTGAATCAATATCTATTCTGAGAATGTTTGAGTTTCATTTACGACTAATAATTGATCATTTATTGGTTGTGGTATAATGTTTTAGGGTTATTAGAAGTTCAAAATATGCTTTTATTTTACTTTAAAGGTTTGTAAGTTTATTGGCAGCCAGAACAGACACGACCATTTAGAAAAAAAAATGTTTTGTCTAAATTAGAAATCAGATCATAAAATATCAAGGTGTTATTTTATTTTAATTGTCTGAACATTATAAGGTTTTTATTATAAATTGACATTCAGCTGATGAAGTTTCAAATAAGAACTGCACTGTATTTCAAAATTAAAACAACATCACTATCTCCCGAACTATAACGTAATATAAAAATCAATGTACCTAATAATAATGGTGTTTATGATATTTATAATTTTACCCTCACTTTAACATTACTTTCAAAACAGTCAATAGTCAAAATATTGTAATGGCTGTCGCTAATCACCAACCGCATAATACCTGTTAACAGAAAAGGATTTTTTCAATAAATAAAATTATGTACCAAACATGATGTACCGTATTTTTATCTCACGAAGCGAGGCGCACTTTGCTTATGATAACCAAGTGTACAAACACACTGGAAATGTGTGTGTAAGCACAGAACTTCTCGGCATCTCCGTCCGTGACACGGGCGAAGTTGGAAGTGTGTGTATGTTATGTGCTGTCGCTAGTCGTCTTCACGCACACATTCACAGCGTGTTTGTACACTTGGTTACCATAAGTAAAGTGCGCGTCGCTTCGTGAGATAAAAATAATATACCACAATTTAAAGGCTCGATTTAAAATAAAGCTGGTTGTAAACGAAGCGATTTCTGTTGTGAAGTTTTAATCCACAAAGTCGCGACAACTCGCGAGGCTCAACAAAATGCGATTACGGTTGTACTTTGTGAAACTATTGGTATGAAATGTTCGCTACATTGTTAAAGCGGTTCATTGAGCATTTTTTTTTGCAGAAATCGCTTTGGAATGAAACAGGTTTTGTCAAAGATTATCAGAAACAAAACTATTATTTTTTAAAGTATGTAACGTAAATTTTCACTTATTATAAATTGCACGGTTACAGCATTGTGTGTTTAATTTTCACAACAAACTTTATATTAACTGACAACTGCAGTTTTAAATTGTGTCAAACGAAAGAGTTTCGACTATAAAGTGCAATAAACCTTGAAATTGTTGCGTTAAAACCATGCAAATTGTTGTGCGGATAGTCAGTTGTTTTAGAAGAGAATTACGCAGGTGTAGTTTCAGGAATACACAGAAACTCGTTCACTTGCAAGCGTTTGATGTGGTTTAGAAATTTGAAGTTTAGTGGGGTAATTGCGTAACACACGAACAATTGGAATGCCGTTCGTTTTGAAAATTGGACCACATTCATTGCGTTGTAAAGCAGACGAATTTGATAAAACTATAAAGCAATGGATTAAGGATTTCCTTCAAAATCCAGATCTTCAATCAGATCGTGAAAGAAAATGTGTTTCGCAATGAGGGTGCAGTTCAATGGTTCAAAGTATGAATGAATGGATCGTGAAGCTTCATTTGATCTTCTTGATGGATTAAAATGATAGGAAAACACCCAAAAATGGCCATATTTTATCTAAATTTCTATATGAAATTTGAGCGTAGTGATAATGTTTTTGTAATTTATTTGTTTTAATTTTGATAATAGGTCTTTACCTATGAAATTGCCGTTTTGTATGAAAAAATTTAAACGAATTTTTTTCATGAATTTTTTATTTGTATTAATCGAAGTAATCACCCATGCAATCAATGCATCTTTGCCATCGCAGTGGCAGTTTATTGATGCCCTTCTTAAAGAAATCAGCTGGACGGGAGGCAACAAATTCTTCAAAGGCATTTTGTACTGCCTCTCGGGTATTACATTTTTTTCCCGCCAAGAAGTTATCCAAATTCTGGAAAAAGTAGTAGTCTGTAGGCGCAAGGTCTGGTGAGTAGGGCGGATGACGGAGAGCTTCCAACCCCAGTTCTTGCAACTTGGAGACCGTCTGCTGTGCAGTATGAGGTCGCGCGTTGTCGTGCAGGAGCAGCGGAGACGAGCGATTGACCAATGCTGGTTGGAGATGCGCCAGCTTCTCCATCATTGTATTCAGTTCTTCACAGTACACATCTGCAGTAATGCTCACCCCGTTTGGTAAGAAGCTGTGATGAATCACACCGGCGCTAGACCACCAAACAGTGACCATCACTTTTCTAGGGGTAAGTTTTCGTTTAGGGCATTGTTTAGGTGCTGAACCAGGATCCAACCAACTTGCTGAGCGCTTACGGTTATCAAACAGAATCCATTTTTCATCGCAGGTAACAATGCGGTTCAAAATTCCTTCATTTGTGTGTCTGTTGAGCAGTGCAAGGCACGTCTCGACGCGTACTTCGCGCTGGCGATCATTGAGTTCGTGGGGCACCCATTTGTCAAGCTTTTTTACCTTGCCAATTTGACGCAAATGGACCAATATTGTTTTGACGCTAACGTCGAAAGCTGCTGCTAATTCAGCCGTAGATTGTGTATCATCAGCTTCCACAATCGCCTTTAATTCGTCATTGTCGACCAAAGTCTTCGGACGACCGCGAGGTTCATTTTTCAGGTCGAAATTTCCAGAACGGAAGCGAGCAAACCAATAACAGGTGGTGCGTTGGTTTGTAGTGTTAGCTCCGTAAACGTCGTTGATGTTGCGTGCCGCTTGTGCCGCGTTGCTGCCACGACGGTACTCATATTCCATAATTACTCGATTTTTAACGTATCCATGATGACGAAAAAGATTGAAATGCGATGAAAATGTAACACTAATCAATAAAGAAATGACTACTTTTAGAAAAAAAAATCCATGTTTTTAAAATAAAATTAATTTGAAATTAGAATTCTTAGCCAAACAAAAATTATTTTGATTTGAAATGGCCAGTACTGCAGAACGGCAATTTCATAGGTAAAGACCTAATATTTTAAATAATAAAGGAACGATGATCCAATGTGAACTTGATCGCCACAATTAATCTTTACACAGTATGTAGCCAGTTTAACACAGCTAAATTATATTACAGCTTTATTTTATCAGCGGCAGTCATCGAATAGCATTAATTCTACTCGGAAAATATTTTTTGTTCCAATTTAGATTTAATTGAAAATAATTGATATTGAAATATTTAATTATTATAATTTGTCGTTCTGAATTGTTTTATAGGGTGGTGCGTTTGTGTTAGTTGTTTGGACAAGTTTTATTAACATAAAAGTTGGCGTCGTTTGGTTACGAACATTATAAAAAATAAAAAAACCGAATCGGTCCAGCAGTTCTCAAGTGATGCGCTTACTAACGAACAGCATTAAATTTTTATTTATATAGAAGATAGATTATTAACACAATTCTCCTTTACGGTTCCAACAACACGATATACTTAATTTTATCACGGCTTTAAAATGTAACGTTGATATTGTAAAATTCACGTTTAATTTACCTTATGTTCGTCTGTGCAATAATTATAATAGACCTATGTTCCACTCAATGTAAGGCGCTGTCTTCTGTGTAAAACACTGTTCTATCAATGTGATCTTAATTAATTTTGATGTAGCCAAATAAGTGGTAAATTTTCTATACTGTTAAAATATAGAATGGAATAATTATTAAATGAATAAAAGCTCAACATTCGTATTTTTATCTCAAAAAGCGACACGCGCTTTACTTGTGGTTACCAAGTGTACAAACACGCTGTGAATGTTTATGTAAGCGCAGGAGCACTCGGTACCGTCCGAGACAATGGCGAAGTCGGAAGTGTGTGAGGGTGTGTGCGTGAGTGTGTTATGTGCCGAACTGCCGACGCTACTCGTCTTTACGCACACATTCACAGCGTGTTTGTACACTTGGTTAAAACAAGTTAAGCGCGCGTCACTTCCCGAGATAAAAATACAGTACCTTGGTACAAAATTAATAACGTTTAAATTAATAGTTTGACGTACGGATGGGCGTTGATTTTTTTTCACACATTATTAATCCTGAATGATATGTGTATAATTTTGCGGTGCATAAATACGTTAAATATTGCATGCCTGTAATAACATTTTGGAATGAATAATTTTAATACCTATTTGTACACAGAATAGTGATGCATGTCGCATACATAATTATGGCTGTTTTGTAATTAATGGCAGATATTCAACATTGTTTTGTGTAGTCGACCTCGTAATTGCTTTATCGAAAAACCGGACAAGTGTGTGTTGAACTCGCGTGGAGAGGGTTCCGTACGATGAATATGTTACCCAACAAAAACATTTCATGTAAAGTAGGTAGTACTCACATAACGCTTTCATTCATAAAAAATTAGCAGATCTAATGTAGAGCCAAGTCCCTAACTCTACAAGGCTTAATTCTACAAACCTTAAATATTGGTGAAGATGTAAAGAACTAATTTCTGTATTTTTTTTTTCAAAATTTTAGTTTCACTAGGTTTGGAGATAAGAGATGAGATGGTAAATTTTCTTAAATAACTTCAAACATGTCTATTATAAAATTATACAAAAAGAATATTTAAGACTCTCACAACAAGCCCTTTCATTTGATATGTCACATTGTACAATCTGCAAAACTTATGTTTTTAATTTTCTAGTTTGCCCCCAAAACTGAACCCCATATTCAAAATTTATTTAGTATTTACGTTACACGTCCATTTTTGGGTCACGGAAATTCATATGCACCAAATTTCAACTTAATCAGCACAGTAGATTTGGAGCAAATAGGCTGTGACAGACATACGAGTGATCCTATAAGGGTTCAGTTTTTTCATTAGGACGTACGGAACCCTAAAAACGACAATGTCTATCAGTCTGTGTGACAATTACATAGTTTCAACCTTAGTGAAGTTTCAATTGATTAGGATTTGTTGTGAGATGCGATAAGAAACTACGAGGTCAACTATACGGGATTAGTTTTCAAAGACCTGCCAAATTTAAGGCTGTAGCATAGACCATCAGACTAACATCAGGCCAACATAGAAATCGCGAAAAAAAATTCAGCCATCCCATACATTTAGGTCGAGTACGTATTGAAATTTGGTATGGAACAGTTTATACATTTTTGGCGATTACGATTTTGGTCCCATAGAGAAACCTGTCCAGTTTGAAGGTCTGTACCACGCTCTTTAATTTGGCAGGTCTTTGAAACTAACCCTCTATGTACATGAGTCTTTGAAATAACTGACATACAGTGGATGTACTTGAAGTGGTTTCAAGACTGTAAACTTGAAAGCATTTTCATGTTAATCGAACCATTGTTTCATAAGCCCATATTTTTTTATTTTATTAGCAAAGACACGAAACATTAAAAGTAAATGGGGGATTTTTACCCTTTATATTTGCACAATCGCGTCCTTGAAGCTCTTAAATTCCACAAGGTCAATTCATTATACACAATATCATTTCACCCCTAGTGTTTGCACAATCGAGTCCTTGAAGCTCTTGAATTCCACAAGGTTACTTTATTATGCATAATATAATACAACTTCTACAAAGCACGCAATGCGGTCTACCGTCTGCCTATAGTCTGTCAAAACAGTGATAGTAGGTAAGTTTATTTATTCAACTATTCTCAGAAATTTCTATACAAACACACCACTCTATTGTAACATTAAAATGTAATAAAATACTAATTAATAATGAGAAATAAGCCAGCAATGTTGTTTATATTGGAAGGAATAAACGTTTAACTGGAAAATTGTTGTTTTAATTGAACCCTTGTTGTTATAATTATAATTGGAAGTTGTTCTAGTCAAAATAACGACTTTGATCAAGTACCTACCTACAAATTTTGCTTGGATTCATCCAGTAATAAAGCTAATCATTTGCTTGTTCGGCAGAGGTCAGAGTAATGTTTCTAATAACTAAAAGTTCTGGCCGGGAAACGTCACATTTATTACTAAACATGTACGGTCACCAAAAGAAGTTTAGTAAGAAACCAAGGGATGTTTTCCAATAAAACTTAATTATATAAATGAACTGTTTGTTTTCTATTAATTAAATTAAATATTATTCGAAAACCACTACATCCGTTTCTTACCGACGACCCTGGTTACTTATCACTTTTGGTGACACCGTACCTATTGATTCTCTCGACTGTCACGTTGGTTTAGTGGTCGCAAGCACTACTGCTGAGCATGAGGTCCTGGGTTTGATTCCTGGGTCGGGCAAAGTGTTGTTGGCTTTTTCCATCTGTGATTTCTCCGTCTGGATTTGTGTCGTATTTTTTTTCCTTCATATTTTTTTTTTTTTCAATCCATTTTGTTCCTAATCCTAAATATAATAATATCATAAACGCGAAAGTAAATTTGTTTGTTTGTTACGCTTTCACGCTACACCAGCTAAACGGATTTGGATTAAATTTGGCACATAGCTAAACCGTGGTCAGGGTTAGGACAAAGGATACTTTTTATCCCGATATTCACACGGGATCAAGACTTATGCGGGTGAAATCGCGGGGCGCAGCTAGTTTATCATATTAAAAGGTGAGTGTGTTGTGGTGTGAGGCTTAACTGATTGGAAAAATTACCGGGGGTCACGCGGTGGTCAAGGGGAAGGACGTATCGCGGCGAAAAATTCGCGTGACGTGGACTTTTAAGCGCGTTATTTTTGGGCTACCATGGTAGCATAGACATTTAAGCTGCTAAATTAAAAGGTGAGTGTGGTGTGGTGTGAGGCCTAACTGATTGAAAGTTAAAACAGTCAGGATGAGGCAATAAATAATGTCAGGCGAACATAAGGATGAGGGCTTGGGTTCGATTCCCGGGTCGGGCAAAGTTTTATTGGGTTTTTCTAAAAGGAATTTCTCGGTAGCAGCCCGGAGTCTGAATTTGTGCCCGGTCGGTGGCAATAGGCTCGCCCCTATGACATGGGACTTAAACATAACTAGCAAAATCTGGATGTACTATACTCGTAGGTACATTCCTGCCTATCATTTGATTGGATTACAGGGTTGATGCTATCTTTTGCTATTGATTCTAGGGCCCCATCATCTTCAAATGATTAACAGAAATAGAACGATGTTGTAAATTCGTTTAGCGCTAAATGCATTGAGCCCACTTGAACCGACAATTTTGGTGCTAGTGGGCTGAAAACGTATATGTTCCTTGCAAGACTGATAAATGTTGCTTTTATGTATAAATTTTCTGCACGAACAGGCCATTGGTCGCCCCATCTGAGAAAAGTGAGTACACCTGTAAATACAAGTTTTGCCGATGCAATTATGGCAACCAATATTTTCAGTTGCAATAATTAGTAGTAGTAGCAATAGTTTCAATTGTGATCTAAGCTGATTTATTTGTAGGATAACACAGCCATGCCTCACGGCCAGAATACAGGGTCAAATTAAATCAGCTAGTGAAACTCCGCAGACGTCACGAAATCTAAAGATGCCAAAAAATAAATTGTGTCCGTAGTGAAAACTTGAAGCAATGGCAGTGAGTAGTGACGAGGTTCAATCGTCTTTATAGATAACACGGGATCGGGTCATCTCTAAAGGCGCGTGTGAAAAAAAAACTAAATAACAAAGAACTTCTAAACTTTCGTGCGAGAACTGTGTTCTTCAAAGCCTTAAGATACTAGAAGAAGGTAAATCACGACTCGATCAAGCAGGATCAACCAACAGGAAGCTTGGGAGCTCCCAGTTAACTGCAGCTGGACAAGACTACCTACGTGGCCTAAGGTAAGGGTTTTTTGCTGCGGTAATGGATGTCTTAAGAGTTGCGGCCCATTCGATTACTTTTCAACCAGGCTGCTCCCAATTGTGGAGGTACTTATCGTTATCCTCTCAAAAGATCTGTGCACAGTAAATTTATTTCATATTTATTGAGTAGTTTTGTCTAGAAGCTCATACAAATAGACAAAATACACTCGAGAGCAATGAATCCGGGTCACTTAAAGAATCCTAAAAATCTCGGAAACTAAAAATGCTAGGTTAATGCAATAAATTGTATTTAATAGACAATGTAATACTCCTTAAATGAAGGTATTAAAACTTCTTAGTTATTGTAAAGTTATATCATAAAAAAAACAAATTTGAAAAAGGGCCACTTTCGAACTTTCGGCCACTTTCGGCCAGCGCGCAGCCCGGATATCAACCCGATCGAGCATGCTTGGGACGAGCTAGGCAGATGCGTAAAACAACGAAACCCTCCCCCAATCACGCTTCGTGAGCTCAAAATTGCTCTCACAGAGGAATGGGAGAATATTCCCCAAAATCGTATAAGGAACTTGGTGTACAGCATGCCAAACCGCGTAAACGCAGTAATGGAAGCACGAGGAGGCAATACGAAGTATTAAAATTCAAGAAAATCGTAATAAAGTTCAAAAATTTCATGTTTCCTATTTTTGTTTTAAGGAGAGATCAGCAGTTTTTTTCTTTATGTAATTTTGTGTTAATAAAATGTATGGTGACTCATATTTTTTTTACTTTCATTTAAGGAGTATTACATTGTCTATTAAATACAATTTATTGCATTAACCTATCATTTTTAGTTTCCGAGATTTTTAACATTCTTTAAGTGACCCGGATTCATTGCTCTCGAGTGTAGTTTCATTAGGCTAAAAAGAGGCGCTAAGTATTTAAAGTCTGAAATCGCCAATCCGTCTTGAGCAGGCGTGGTGATTAATGCTCGTGCCTTCTCTGTATGGCTGGAGGCCTTTGCCCTACGGTGCCCTATTTAATTTTATAACAAACTAGATTTTCCGAGCTGGTTTGCCCGTGGGTCCCCTCGCGTGGATTTCGGAAAATATCCCATTTATCCATTGTTTTCATATAACTCTATTGACGACATGATTTTTTCCACAATCATCGTCATATTTCAGCCAATTCACACAAAACCTCAATGAATTATACACCTAATCCTTCCTCATGAATCACTCTATTGGTAAAAACCGTATGAAAATCCGTTCGGTAGTTTTTCAGTTTATCGCGTACAGACAGACAGACGCGTCGGGGGACTTTGTTTTATAATATGTAGTGATACTGACGTATCTACATCAACAAGAAGCTCAGCAGCTATGACTAAAATGTATAAACGTATAACACATCTTGGAGATAAAATATGTACGTAGTTTGAGGAACAAGTTTGCCGAGGGTAGTATCAAATTAATCTATACTTTGTACATGTATGCTTTACATTTTAACCGCTCACCGAGTTGGCATGCTGCCTTGGTCCGACAGTTTGCGGAATAAGTAGGGGTCGTATATGTAAGGAGACATATGGCTTAAAAATTTTGGTGGTGCGGTTATGGGATGTATGAGGGTGGGTATTTTGGCATATAGGGTGGATTTTTGAGATGGGCAGTAAGGCCAGATGTAAAAGTTTTTTGCGAGTTGTACCTTTTTAGTACTCCTCAGTTGGTCCAGAAGAGTTTTTAAATCCTTATATGAAACTGTGTCGATAGGCGTCCTAAAAATAAAACGAGAGAATTGACGTTTTTCTAGCTGACTGTACCATTCGTCCAAAATCTGGTGATGCAGTTAGCAAATAACTCCAAAATTTTAGGAAAGTCTTCTGAAAATGTTTTTCTGTAGCTACAACGGTTATGGTCTATGCCCGTACGGTACCGTCTCAAAAATCCACCCTTTAATGCAAGTACTCATGGATTTCTGTTTTCTAAGACTAGATGAAAGTGGAGCACTGACGGTAAGTCCGAAATTATAATTAAAACAATCAGAACGTTGAAGCAAAAACCCAGCCGATTGCACTGGATCTGAACGGCCAACCTGAGCCCTCAATCGGGTTACATATTTTCAAATTGATCACTGCAGTTCATAAACAGGTTCTACCGAAGTGATGAAGTGTGAAGGGCTGGGAAATGTATTTCTTTGCACTGTCTTTCGGGGAGGTTAAGTGTCTCTCAATACATTGATTCCTTTTATAATTTCTTCCCTTATTTAAAATAAATAATAATAATACTATAGATGTATGAGGAACAGGGTGTAAAGTTCACTCATACCTCTATAGAAGAAGAAGGACCCACCAACCAGACGGGTGTCATGTCTGGTGGGCAACTGCCCAACGATTGATGTCAGGACGTTGTATATATACTAGTTGTACGGTAAACTCTTCTTGCGCGATGCAGGACTTTGCTTGACGTCAGTGCGATGGGTAGCTCGCATGAAGCGTTGCAGATGCTGCTACAATACTAACCAGCTTATTATAGTATTGTCCCGCTGCAGAGCAAAGGCGTCTTCACAGACAGATAAGGCATGAGTATTGATCACCACGATTGCTCAAGACGCAAATATTAAAAATGGCTAACAAAGTAATCATCCACAAATTGTTCGTCTGTCCCAAACCAAAAAGTCCTTTATAACGAAAACCTATGTTAGAGACAAGATAAAGTATAACATATTGTTCAGGCTGACTGGCGCCGACAACTTAGATTTATATCTGTCGGACCTAATATTGTAAATGCGAACGTCTAGCTTAATCAGATCTAGGGAAAGATATGAAAACCCTGATGTATTAGATTATGTTTATAGTTTATGAGTTAATTTTTCTATGTCATGTTGGGTTTGTGTATTGTGTTAGGGTCTTATAACTAACCGATTGTTAATAGTATCATCAGAGATATCAAACAGTCTTAATTAAAAGCTTAAACTATTGATAGTTCTATCGTGAACCAACAGTATTGGAAAAAAACGGTTATGGTAAAAAAGCCTTTTCCAGTTTAAGGAACTATTTCTATAATAAATAGAAGAAATACAGAAAAGATAGATACATATATAGAATATTCTAAATAATGTGCACCATCAAAATTGCAGATATAAATGTAACCATAAAAGCCTAAAAACCTTGGACTTTTATTTTCATCCATGAATCCTTTATCTCAAACAATTTTGGAATATCTAATGAGCCCGTAATTACAACGGCTCCAATAACTTTCAGACTAGAACAGCTTGTCAGTTAAAAATGGTATCATTACGAACACAGTGAGATATGAAAAAATACACGTAAAAAAATACTATACAATATTTTTGAAACGACAATGTTAATACCGATAATGATAAATATAGTCATTTTTCATATTATTGTGTTGTGACAGAAGAGACCATTAAAATACTAACCCATAAAACGCTACAATATAAATCATCAATGAAATAGAATTATAATTACTAAATTGACAATCGATGAACCAATAAAGGCACGAAATAAAAATACCTGACATTTATTCACGAGTCGCCCTACTAAATACTTTAACCTCAAATATGGAGGCTGGGTTAATAAAGTGGGTGGTCAAGTTCGAGCGTCCTTTGAACGAGCGTCCGTTCGGAACCTTGAACGGTGTACGGTTGAGTGTACGTACGATACTCGTATGACAAAAGCCAAGAATACTTATGAATATTGACAGCTTCTGTATTCAAAAATTTAATTTCCAGTTGTAGAATTACCGTTTGTTATTATCAGTTGACGAGTCTCGAATATGTTATTTTTTTATTCGAGTTTTAATACAAATTGAGTGCAATAATCACCTAGTGACACTCATATAGAAATTTTCGCTTCTCAAAAACCAACAAACTCTCCTTGTGTAAAAGAACCTTAAGCTTGTACAGACATGCTAGTTCGTGGGAACATTGGAATGCGAATGCTCTAGTATGTCAAGGAATTATAAGACCTTAGACATTGTTAGTGACTTGTGAGGCGATCTAATCCTTGAAAGGGATATTGTAGGACTTTCAGCAATGTTGCTTGAACAAAAATACGTAGTTGCTAAAGATATCAGACGCTTCACTCGAGTGAATGTTCATTTTGTTTCATCCACGTTCATACTACATTGTAAAAATGACATAGGAATGAACGGTCATCTGCTCCTTTCATTTCATTTTTAGATCATTCAGAGTGTGGATAATTGTGTGTGTAATAATTTACTCGTATATGTCTTCCTTATAGAAAATGGCGCGGACCTTATCACATTAAATTATACCACGTATACAGCATGGTATACTTAGACGGTATAAAAAAATTTAATGAAATCCATTCAGAAAAAAAAATATGCCCTGCCATACATTTTGTCGAGCTACGTGTAACGATGTATGTATGGGATAACAGTTTTTTTTTTGCGAATGAATTTTATTCATTATTTTTATACCGAGTTAGTATACCATGTAGTATACGTCGTATAATTTTATGTGATAAGGTACGCGCCATTTTGTATATCCGTTACGGTCGCACCCAATAACCTATTTTCAGTGAAACACGGATCGCTATTATTGATGATAGACATAGTAATTCAATCTGTCCTTGAATGTTGTGTCACAATCATCATTAATGGCTAACTATAACAATCTAACGAAAACAAAAGATATGGCTCTATACTTTTCCCTCCCGTGTTACAAGGAACATCACTTTAAAAAACAACGTGTATAATTAGCCTTTTTATAAAAAAAAAACTACTTTTAATTTAAATTCTGAAATGACTGGACTAACTTATAATTTATATTATATTAGAAGTCTGTAAGTAAGTACTACATTATACAAGATTTTAATGCATTTTACTGAGCAATTTGTTAACGCTGGATAGGAGGAATGACACGTAATTGACAGTGACAAACTGTCAATTACGTTTCATTTCTCCTCTCCAGCTGATAAGAAACCTTGTTGAGGTTACTTTTAAATGAGGTGCTATTTCGGTGAGTAAATTACTCACTGCAGTTTAAATGAACAAAATCTATTTATGTACTCGTAATTTCATAACAACTTAATTTAATTATATTAGTATGGTCAATGCGGCGTTTATAAGTTATTTTGGTTTGAAGATTTTGAAGATCATTTTCAACTCAAAATATTGTTTCTAATCGGATAACTCTGTTATGATTTCAAAATCACTTTCGCTTAAAATACTTTCACTTGAATCGGACTTGTTTTAAATGATTATTTATAAAGTGTATTTTTTTAAAGTAAATATTGCATAGATAGATAAGTTTATCCCTGCAATTCGGCGGATAGACCTATTTGTCATCTTTAGTAACTGTCCTGTAAAACAAATAGCTGTCAAAATGTTATAGGGACGCATACTTTGGCTTTTTCATACAAATGGCTATCCGTAGTAAGTGATATACGAGTATACTCCTTTCGATAGGTAACGTGGACCGGTAAGATTCCTCAATCTCTGCTAGATTATTGGGTTGTTAAAACCAGAGATAGATAGGTTTATTAATGATAGATATGTTATTGGGTTCGGCCGTTAATAAAATGTGACTAAACTAGTAATTTTAATCAGCTTTTTGGGGTCAGGTCCACACTAGACCAAAACCACTGGAAGTCATGAGAGGAGGTCCAGCAGTGGGATGAAGCAGGCTGACAGTAACCAGTAACCAGCTTTTACATGACTTTTTACTTCCTCAAACTGTGGCTCTCGAGATTTTGATTCGGACAAATTCATTGATCGAGTGGAGCTAAATTCAATCCGTGTTTTCTCGGATTTAGGTCAGGGGCTCGGGGCTAACTAGAAACACTTTGTTATGTCTTATTTGCATAGGTTGGGGTACAGTCACCAGGACAACAAGTTACCACAAACTGTCGCATTTTCTGATTCGATTTTGAACTTTACCTTCAACATTTTAAGGTTTAAAATCGTTTGGAGGAATTTGACAGTTTCGTGTAGCTTGACCTGTGACTGTAACTATGTTGTTTGAACACATACAGCCAAATAATATCGTGTGAAATGGCAAAAAATCGGTCAGTTATATCATTGAAGGGTTCAAAATGTAAGTAGGAATATATAAGTAATAAAGAATATAAGTGCCATGAATTTTCACTCCTTCCCCAGCTTCAATATTATGTACAGGGAAGCAGTAAAGTGTATTTCAGGACTGCAACTTGACTTATGACAGACGTGACTTGTCGCAGGTTATGTCAAAATCTTTAATTAGACGTGAGTTTTTAAAATCGCCAGCTAGTCTACACTACAGTCGCTAAGTACGTACCTAGCATTATATCTAGTGTAATTTAAGACGTGCTGATTTGGAGCTTAATTTAAACTAAGTTAAAGCTTTTAGTGATTTTTCAACTGCAGTTTTCAACTCCATCCAGAAAGAAAAACAAAAGAAGCACATAATAATGTTATGATAAAGAATTGCAACTATGAAAAATTACTACGACAGAGCAGAGCAGCTACAAATTGTTTTGTATTAGCGACTGGAAGTCTTCTAAGAAAAGTATTTTTTCATCTATATATATTTTTTCAGTTTGTTTATTGCACGCCAATCGCATAACACACTTTCTATCACAGTCCGAAGGATTTTGAAGAAAATTACTATAAATTATTATTCCATTGCTAGTTAGAATTGAAAAATTCGTCTGTTCGACTACGTAAAACACGCAATGAATGCTATTGAATTGTCTAAATGAATATTTTTATTTTATTTATTTGGGAAATTAAACAGTTATACATTACCGTATTACACAAAATTTGAGCTACAGTGTGAGTAAACGCCACCACGACACCACGACATTTTCAACATAATAATAATTATAAAATTAATACGATGTGCGCTTACAATTTGAAAAATTACAAAATGTGTTAAAGATATAATTAAACAGGCATGCAAATTTAAAACAAAACCAAAGAATTATAAAAATACAGTCTAAGAGTTAAATATTACGGAGCAATATCCAAAATAGTATCGCGAACAAGGCCTCTTACGAGTTGGAAAAATGAAGATTTTTTTGAAAGAGATTGTTATATTGACTAGTAAGGGGACGACGACGTAGGGGTACTCGTAAGCATGTGTTTTGTACGACTAGAAGATACGATAAATGGTATTAACATTGTAAGTGTGTTACGAAATCACCTCGCTGGCCACAATTTCCCTTTGTCTACTAATAGAATCCCTATTCTCCTCATCGATTAGTCTAACCTCAATCAAATCCTAACTCAGACTAGCCTTAACTGCCATCACAAAATTAGGAATACAAAATTATTAGGAATACAAAATTCTGTTCCCATTTTTTCTGTTCAGATAAAAATTACCAAGTCAAATGTATCATTCAACAGGTTTCATTAATTTGTGTTAGAAAGGAAGGAGTATAATAGAGGGTTAAATGCGTTTTGGGTTGTTACAGGCGTATTAGGGGAGTTTAAACTTTTTGGTTAATCTGTGTCCGTATTTTGAAAAAGAGATTGTGTGCGAAGTACGAGATTGATTCAAACTGTGGTAAAATAATACTCGTAGTTATTAGGGAAACGCCAGGCTGCCCACGAAATTCAAATTTTGTTACGTTTTTTGCACTTTGCAGGCCAGTGTCAGGTTGTTGTATAAAATATGATTCGCGACCGTAACAAGTATGTATTTACAGAATTATAATCATTAAAATCATCAATACGATCTATTCCCATCCAATACCAAGAGCTAATACCATTTGGAATTAGTTTATTTCCGAATTTATTTTCTATTCCCAACGAGTACCACATTTTTTTAAATAAAAAATCTATTACTAACGAATACCAAACCGTGAATTTTTGTACACTCAGCTACTCAAAGTTTTATTTAAATTGCATTTTACCGAAATCTAGGGTAATCTAAATATAGGGTTAGGGTTAATAAGCTGGTCGACGGAGCCCCGCTTCGCGGGGCTCCTATTTCTGTCTTAAGGGTTTAAAGGAACCTAACCAACAGAACCTCGGGATGCCACTGACGTCGACCGTCTAGGGTTAGGATTTTCGGGAACATTTAATAAGTTTTCGGAAACTTAGTTCGGTAATTCATTTTAACACAGCATAGCTGTTAGTATTACAGTCAACCAGAGATCGATCGCTGGTAGTTAATTTGGTAGGTAGGTAGGTAGGTAGGTTAAACATTACTTAAAATCACTCAAAGCATTTTAATTTTACTGAACCTGACTGTATCTGATTTCTTCAAACTTGTTTTGGTATTGGTTTTAAAATGTGGTACTCGTTGGGAATAGAAAATAAATTCGGAAATAAACTAATACCAAATGGTATTAGCTCTTGGTATTGGATGGGAATAGACCATCAATACAACCCTCTAAGTTCATATAATCATATTGAATGAGAATTTCATAAAATATCAATCAATGGGATTATAAATAAACTCGATGATGATATTGGAAGCCTTGACGATATTCAAGTACGTCTGGTGTACCTTGGGCACTTAGCCTCATACCAGTTTTATTGACTGGGTAATCTTTTTATCACATATGAGCTACTTTACGTGTAGCTCGTGTCAGCAATTTTTCTTTTTCTTTAGACAAATTCTTATTACAGGCCTTGGAATCTGGAGAAAAAAGCATGTAGGTATTTTTATTCCATCTAATTAAAATTTCAGACTTACCGACAGTGCTCCACTTTCATCTCGTCTTAGAAATCACAAATCCATGTGTACTTGCATTACAGGATGGATTTCAGAGACGGAGCAGTACGGGCATGTAACATAACCATTGTAGCTACAGATAGATATTCTCAGGAGGCTGTCCTAAACTTTTGGAGTAATTGCTAACTGACGGAATCGTGCCCTTCTTGACTATGAACTCGCGATGTATGTTAAACAGCAGTTGAACATTCCTCATTTCCGGGGTATGATCATGCGAGATGCTCTACAGAAGCGAAAATCACGACCATGGAGACATTTTCACGGTCGTGATTTCAAACGGGAATCGTTAAATTAGACGATTCAAAATGGTTAGGGACGCAATGGGATAGGTACTTAAAGAAAGATCAACACTGTGAGAACTTTGATAGCTATGGGAACTTAAGAAGAGTGATAGTTAATGCGAAACATGAATTGATATTGAACCGAAGGTCTTCGAATACGAATTGTATAATTACCAAAGATCCAACAAAAAATATTGAGATTGAAATTTTGAAATAACCCGTAAAGCATGGCGTATGCCTATATTCAAGGTATCTGATAAAGAAAAACTACGTTTGTTTAAGTATGTGGAGAATAACATGCCCATTCTCATTTCATTCAGGTCGTGGGATCTTTACGAATATCCAGTATTACCAACGTCTTAAAAACACGTGTGAACCGTGAAAACATCTACTCAATTGGTGAAACCTCGTAACGCCATAATCGGATTCCAGCATTTGCGTAATAATGAAGCAGTCAAAGATAAGAGCATCTTTGATTATACCAACGTTTATAATGCACGTCTATACCTCAGTTTTCAATACTATCCATACGACTCATTATTTAATGACTTTGAAAAGGGAGTGTATTCACTTCTTTATAACGTATTCACCAACTTTAAAAGGTAATATTATGGACTGAAAAGCTCCAATGTTCGAATAAACCCACCACATTTCAAAATGAAAACTACTTTGATTTTCATCGGTTGTTCTAGACAAATTGATACACTTCATGCAGGTGTTGGTGGCGCTATCGACAGTTTAAAAAAGTGGTACCGAATGGTACAACCACTTATTGACTAATAATAAATGACTTTTTATTTGAATATAGTATTCTCAACAAAACAGTTAGAAAAATAACGTCTTAAACTGTGATGTGTACCTCAGTAGTTCACTTAATCATTAACACTCATAGCGACAAGATGTAAGATTTTATGGAGCCATCAATATTACTCCATCAATTCCACCTCTGACCTTTGAACTGTGTAAGAATGTGTATCACATTAGTCATTCAACAATACCCTGTGTTGCAACATTTTTGAAGCCATGCCAGCCAGTAGGTACTGGAAATTCTCATCGATGTCGCTGGTCAATTAATATTGACAAAAGATGATATATAAATATATAAATGACTCACTAAAAAGGGAAAAATAAAAAACTTAAAAAAAAACTACCGACTTCAAAAAAAAACACTACAAAGTGAAAAATAACTTACATTTCGAGAGTAGATGGCAAAAAACTAAAATACAAATCCAAAGATAGCGACTTCCGAAATTAAAGTTATTTTTCACTTTGTAGTGTGTTTTTTAAGTCGGTTGTATCAATCCACCTGGCACAAATCCTACATAAATTTAAACATTGAGAAAAGAACATTAGCAACAAAGTCATTTTAAAAAGATTTCTATAAACTTAAAACCATAGAGAATGTGAGGAAAAGGATTGATGTAAAACTTTGTAACAAATGGAGTGATAGGAAAACAAATACAAAACAAAATGTAAATACGGTGCTGAGAGATTAATTGCTCAACCCAACTTCCATAGCTGTAGGACATTTACTGAGGATTTTGTCGTAATGCAAATGAATAAAACAACAATATTTTACAATAAACCGGTCTACGTTGGTTTCACTGTAATCGAACTTTCTAAATGTGTAATGTATGACTTTCACTACTCATATATTATGTTACCTAAATACAAAAGTAACGTGAATTTACTATATATCCATACCGATTCCTTTATTTGTAAAGTCAAAACATATAATTTTTATGAAGACAGAAATTATATACAAACCACATTTGACACCTCTGATTTTACCAAGGACAATTTTTATGATTTACCTTTAGTCAATAACAAAGTTGATGGTCTAATGAAAGATGAGAATAATGGTCGCATCATTCAAGAGTTCATAGGTCTTCGTGCTAAAATGTATAGTTACATTCTAGAATATTATATTACTGTAAAAAAATAAAGGCACATTCGTAGCTATTGTCAGGAAATTAAACTTAATAAATTACAGAAAAGCTCTTGATTATAACTCTATGTACGCTATGATAATAATATGTATACATTCACTACTGATAAGCACAATGTTTAAACGATGATAAAATATATATTTCAGAGGATGGTACGAGCACATTGGATTGGGGGCATTATAAAATCAAATAAAAATACATTGATAATAAACAGTTTTTATTTCTTTTTAACCTCTGCTCTTTAATGTTTACTGCCAACTTATAACACTATACCTACTACACAAATTCACTTTTGAGCTTAACGTAAGCACATTGACTAAACTACTGAACATGTTGCTGCCAAGGATCATCATCATCATCTTCCCAATCTTTTAAGCCTCCATCACAATGAAAACAAATGGTTCTGACTCCATAATCAGAATAAAAGAAACCGGCATCGGCTAGATCCTCCGGCTTCTGACGCATACATAAAGGCCAGACTACGAAACTGAGCAATAGATTTGTTTTTGAACTGAAGTGTGGAATCTGTGGATTGTGGTCTCTTTTATATTCACTAATCAATGAGGTTATTGTTCTGCTCACCTGTGATGAACCAATACCACACTCCTCCCTTCCCTCAGGATCATAATCATCACTTCCTTCCACTATTTTAAATTTTTCACCATCATTCTCTATGTCGCTAACTCGAACAAATGTATGTATAACCTCACCATCACTTTCCAATACAAGATAATGTGTGTTTACAATATTAGATGTCACCAAGTCTTCCGTATGGCTTGAATCATTGTTGTGATGTTAGATGAATTTGAGTTCTTGAGACTTTGATAATTATTATCTACAATTTTCGATTCAGCGAAATCTGATGTACAAGTCATTCGTGAAATTATTTTCAAGAATGTGAGTGGTGAGATAATATTGACTACTTTAAGTCAATAATATTTTAGTTTTATTATTCGCTGAACCGAAAATCGTAGATAATAATTATACTTGCGTAATAATAATTTGAAATAATAGCATAAAGAGATAGCAGTAAAATCGAACCGTCACCCAGTAATAGTCAGATACGAATGTAATTAAATACGAGTTTATTAATATATTGTAAACACTATGTGTTTATCATAAAGCCAAAAAATCATGCATTGAATGTGCTACACTGATTTGCTTAACAAAAAAACTGTAACCATCCACCACCAGCCACACTGTGAGAGCAACATACAAACCAGAACCAACTCAACGCTGACCCCTACATCCTTATCACCAAAACACCGCCCCCCGGCAGCTGGGCAACACCCTTAGATTGTCTTCAAACCTAACTCAAGGGTCCACAATTTTAATCCAGAACATACTCAGGTTTGCCCCCTTATCACCAAAAACCGGACGTCAACGGGAGCGTAAGAACTAATACTGCAACATTACCGTCTACGATACCACGCCAACTACAGCATACCTCTTATTTATAATCACTTCCGAAAAGTTCCACCCACCATCTCGGTCCAGAACATATGCACGATCGTCTTATCCCGTCTTACGCTCCCGCTGACATCCGGTTGCGGGTTTGGTGTTATCACCAAAACCGCAACCGGATGTCAGCGAGAGCGTGAGAACATCACCGTCTACGATACCACGCCAACTTCCTATACTCACTTCCTGGTTTAACCAAACTTCACAAAAACTAACATAAAATGACCGCCCGCTTCTACCCACCATGTACGAACACAGGAATCTTCTTCTCTAGGTTTGGGTGAGCCAGAACCGCCAATTCGTACCTGCTTGGACTTCCTTAGAGTATATCGTCTGTCATCTACCTATAAATAAACTTTCTATCGAAACCTGTATCTCGACAAAATTTCTGTAAACAAAGAAAGTTTTTCTTTCAATCCGATTCGGTGTGAGATACAATTTGAAGGTAAAGTACATAAACAAGCTGTGGTATCTAAGATCTGTTAGGAAACACTGAAGATACGATTTTTCTTTTGCTTTCAAGATACATGGTTGTATATCTTTCGGGAAAACCTCGTAAAGAATTATCTGCCCTTGTCCCGTGAGTGCCGTAAAAGAAAGCTATGGGATTATTTCGAAGTTACGGAAAGTGTTGTATTGCTAAAATCTGTGGAAGCGGCAATGGTGATTTCTTAGAAGTCAACTGGTGCTACAGAAATATTACCACCTTACAACTACTATACTAGTGGCTCTGAGAGCTGTAGATCTCGCGAGTCTGTCTTTGCACACCTAGCTTAAAACTGAATAAATGTTCACCGCACACTTAAAACAAAATCTTTAAAAGTTTTCCACCCCCTCACACCCCCGACCCCTTGAAGTTTATGCATCTTAATAAAAGTACCTAACAAAAAAAGTTTGTGTAATTTTTTCGAAATGCCTGAATTATGTTTTTTTTTTACGGTTTCGACTCCCATAATGTCTGCTATCATTTTAAAAATTTCGAAAAACTGAATCGACAAAAAAATCCATATAATTATCGAACCTGCTCACAAAATTTCACGAATTTGAAAAATTTCACGTTGAGAAATGCGACATGTAGAGGAGACCAGCCATCCACCGTACATCCCGATTTACGAAAGCTTTTTAGCCAAGCTCAAACGGAGATGCTTCGCTCTCGCTCGGTCAACTATAGGTATCTCTGCTCCTTTGCAGTCAAACTTTTTTTTTGTTTTTTTTTTTGTTTTCGGGGGACGGAGGTCGGGGAATGTGGGATTTTTACCTCACTATAACCACCCCAGTGATAACCATCAGCACATAGGGGGGGTCCCGGTTCCTCTTAAAATACCAATTCCGGAACCCCCCCTGTGCAACGCCTATAAGGCACATCCCTGGGGAGACTGTAAAGGGGCCTCCCCTACTCCCCTTTGCAGTCAACCTCGGGGCACGAGTGTCATCTGCTATGCGGATGACACTCTCCTCACCGCCCGGGGGGGGAGTTTTAGGGAGGTGGCCAATCTGGCCTCGGCGGGTGGATCCTTGGTCGCGGGGAGGATCCGCCGCCTAGGTTTAACGGTGGCGCTGCACAAGACCGAGGCCGTGTTCTTCCACGGGCCTCGGCGGCGCCCCCCACCTGATGCCCACATTTTCGTGGAGGGCATCAGAATTGAGGTGAAGGCCCAGATGAAATATTTGGGCCTTGTACTCGACAGCAGGTGGCGCTTCGGTCCGCATTTTAGCGGGCTGTCGTCGCGCCTGCTGAAGGCCGCAGGCGCGCTCTCGTGGCTGCTACCCTGCTTGGGGAGGCCCAGCGCGCGATGCCGGCTACTTTACGCCGGCATCTTGAGGAGTATGGCCCTTTACGGGGCTCCTATCTGGGAGGACTCCCTCCAAAGGAGGGAGAACGCCGCCGCCTTGCGGGCGCCCCAAAGAGCCATAGCCCAGCGGGCGGCGCGGGCCTACCGCACAGTGGGCTTCGCGGCAGCATGTGCTCTGGCCGGCACCCCTCCTTGGGAACTCGAGGCGTGGGTGCTCGCCAGAGTATATGAATGGACGGCGGGGCGGAGAGCGGGAGGAGAACGCCCAGCCCCGGAAGAGCGGGAGGCCGTCCGGCGGGAGGCGAGGGATGCCATCGTCCTCCATTGGACGGGGGAGCTCGCCACTGCAGCTTTTGGCCGCCGAACCCTAGACGCGATTGGGCCAGTGTTGCGAGACTGGCTCGAGCGGTCACATGGGTTCCTCTCGTTCCGTCTGGTGCAGGTGCTGTCCGGACACGGTTGCTTCGGATCGTACCTGCACCGGATAGGACGGGAGGAGACGCCGTCGTGCCACGACTGTGGCGCGGTGGACGACACGGCGCAGCACACCCTCGAGGTGTGCCCGTCGTGGTCCGAGACGCGCCGCAGTCTCATCGCGGTGATCGGACCGGACCTCTCACTTTCCGGCTTGGTTAATGCCATGCTGCAGGATGAGAGGTCCTGGGCGGCAGTCGCCTCCTTCTGCGAACATGTCATGTCCCAGAAGGAGGCGGCTGAGCGCGCGCGGGAGGACGATCCTCACGCGGCGTCGCTCCGAAGGCGGAGGAGGGGTCGAAGAAGACGTCAGTTTGATAGTCATCTCCGACTCCTCCCAGGTGGAGGCCAGCAGGCAGCGGGTGCGGGGGCGCCCTTGCCTGTATTGCACAGGCCTCCACCAGTGTCGGACGGGAATGGCCAGGTGTTCCCGGCCATTCCCGTAGCCCCCCAAGCTGGGGGGAATGCGGGGCCCGCCAGCTAGGCGGGCACGCGCCGGGAGGGTTGTGGATGCAAAGGCTGAGCCGGATTCCCATGGCCTTCCCATCACAGCGATGTGGGAACACCGCTGACTTTTAGTGGGTATACTGTCATTCCGACAGGAGTCCCACATATCCCGTCTCGTCCCCCCACGAGCGGGAATGCATAAAGCATTTCTCAGCGAAAAAAAAAAAAATAAAATGGCATCGCCTTATTTGACTAATGAAATGTAGGGCTTTTTTACTTAAAAAATTGTGTTGAACCATTTTCATGCCAATGTAGTTTGTTAGTTAGGTACGCCTTGTTAGGGGTATCGTGTTATCCAGTAACTGAGTTGTGGAGGTCAGAAAGGCAGTCGCTCCATGTAAAATACTGGTATTCAGCTGCATCCGGTTAGACTAGAAGACGAGCCGACATAGTTGGAAAAGACTAAGCTGATGGTGATGTAGTATGTTATTGTGTCTTGTCTTTTAAGCATTTCTTTAGTTTAATTAGGAGTTGTCTAGTGTGATATATTTTATTTACGAGCTAACAGATGCCACTGCCCGTACACCGGATGATACACAACACGTCAACAGAAAAATTAAAGAGTCGCGGTAAACTAGTGGAATGAAGTTCTTTAACGCAGCTTGCGGAAGGAGTAAACTTGTTAAAATCGTCACTTAACGAAAAAGCGTTACAGCCCCTCCATGCGACTTGTTATTATATTTAATAGAAAGAGAGAGAGAGAGGGAGAGTTAGCTTGTTTGGTTTTCGAGGGTGCTGAAGCCAAAAGCGAGGACAAAATGAAATCCAAGATGGCGGCTGCCAAAAATTTCAAAATTTTCGTCGTGGGTGTCGTTTTCATGGTTTTAGAGGGTGCTGAAGCCGAGTATGGTCAAAATGAAAATCCAACATAGCTGCGAAAATTATAAAAACAATTGTCACGGTAGGTAAATATAAACAATCTAAATCACCATATCGAATTACATTCGGAGCTGAAGAAAAAGCGTAAGGCACTTGGTTCCTGTCGGGGGTCCCCTGACCCCACACGTATTTTATTATGTAGGGCACACAAACAAAACACAGACACAATTGACAAACAAAAACAAAACAGGCAGACAAAATGTTGGTATTGTCAATCGTTCGGACTCTTTAAATGCATCCATTAATACTGAAACCTACCCACCCCTAAAATTCGTCAACAGACAAACATCCATCAAAAATGAACCCTAAAAAAAAAAAAAAATATGATCCCACCGTTCGATAAGTTGAGCTTACGCCATCACAAATGACGTTTTCACTCAGCAGTTTTATTGGCGCGCCAAAATGTGGTGGCAATATATTCAGTTATCTTTGTGACGTAACGGACCGTATTGTTGCTATATTCTGTCACGTCGAGGTTTAAAAAAGGAAAAAGACTTCGTAGTATTTTCGAGTAGTATTTTAGAGTAAGGTCGAGGTTGTGGGTCGAAACCTATGTATGTGACTTTGTCAATTTATATACACGTTCTAAGTTTATTCTGAACATCACTGACATCGGTAAAGGAAAACAGCGTGAGGAAACCTGGACATAATTTAAATTAATCGCTAATCACCAATCCGCCTTGAGCAAGCCTGGTGATGAATGCGTATGCCTTCTCTGTATAAGATGAGGCCTTTTCTCTGCATCGGCACAATAAACTAAACTGGACCTTGGCAATAATGTCGAGGTAAAGCTTTCCTCTTTTATGACATCAAGGTATTGTCGGCTCCATATTGAGGTTTGGAGTTATACATATTTTGGGGAAACTCATTTTTAAGGGGAAATTATATGTACGGCAACAAAAGTTTTCTTTAGCACCTGCAACCTAGCGTCTTTTTTATATGTAGGCGACGAGTTAATAGAACAGCTTCAATTATATTAATTCATCATCTTTACTATTCCAACAGAATATCAAAAAACCAGCGTCAATTTACGAGCGGAAATTAATATGACTCCGCGCTACCGATAAATATATTTACTTCTGAATTGATAACTCAAGTGACTAATGTTGTAAGTGAGCTACTAAGCGAGCTCGGGACTTAGGGCACCCCGACTCGGACAGGGTAGGTTAGAAGGTTAGAAGTAGGGAATGGCGGGGTCTAAAAGACCCCGCCATCCCCTTCGTGGTTATTTTTTTTAAACCACCCAGAAGTAGGAGCCCCGCAAAGCGGGGCTCCGTCGACTATGCTTGTCATTATTCATAATGCGCGGGCATTATGAATAATGCCCCTATTTATTACTTGGTCCATAAGGTTGCTTAAGAATTATCACCATGCTGCGTCATATTAACAGTAGCTCGTTTTACAATATATATTCGCTTGAAAATTTAGATTAGAGCTATTTCATAGATAAACTGCCTTCCTTATTTATCTATGAAATAGCTCTAATCTAAATTTTATACAAACCAATCCTAACCTATTTAAGGAACTATCAGACGATTCTATTCGTAATCGACGGGATAATAAATTATGCGTACCAAAATCAACCACGGCGTTGATGCATAAAAGTATTTTTTGTTTAGCACCAGTCATCTATAATAAAATCCCAAAACCTATTAGACAAATGCCTACTGCTCTGTTTACAATACATAAAAAAAAATATCTCACAACCAAATGCTATGATACCATATCGGAATTTTTAAATGACCGCAATTAATTAAATAGATTCCTATAGATACGACATTTTCACAATTTGGCCCTCAAATATGTAAAACCAATACTTTCCCCTTTTTTAATTAGCATTAGGATTAAGTTTTTAATTTTATAGTTTGTTGTGTAGACTCAATTCTTATACGGCAAAACATGCAGATCTACCTGTTATTTTTAGACCTTGCACATATTATATGATGTATACTCATGTTTTTACAATAAATATATTATATTCTATTCTATTCTATCATGACCTCTAAGCCACGGTAAAAAGTTAAGCTAGTCAGCAAGGTTGGTTTCTTATGGTCTAACATGAACTCGCGGAGCAATAGTAACGTAAATTCGGATGATTTTAAAATTGGAAATACTCGTTTCGCAAGTATGTAATATTTACTTTTAAGAGCTTACTCATATCTATGGCTGAATACATATTGTGTTTGTCGCAAAAATTAAAACCAAAATAAATCTTTAAGGCGGTACCCCGACCAAAACCTTGCCATAGTGCGTTATTCAGAGGCTATTAACTCATTCACTATGGGTAATAAACTACATCTAAAAGCACATTATTGATGTTCGATATCCTATCATCACATTGCACGTTATTATTTGTTTTTATGTGTTATAAATACATTTATAACCTCTTTCCTCTTTTTTTTCTATTAATTTGAGGATTAAACTAATGGATAGATAATTTAAAAATCTAAATAATTCACGTTTTATTTTATTTCTTAGCATCGCTTGTCTTTTTTTATTACAATAATTTCAATTTTTTTGTGAATTTTATGATAAATGAGCGTGCCCAGGGAGCGAGACAGACCGAGACTCAGCGACGGGACAGAGAAGGACCGAACGCTCAAGGTCGTTTGGTCGGGGAAGCGCCTTAAGGAATAGTTGTATTTTCGATTCAAAATTCATTTCAATTCGCGTTACGTTTCTGTCGCGCGTTTGTGCTAAGGCCTTTGTATGCACCAGATGCATTTAAAAAGTTATATCAATTGTGGAGACTCTTTTAAAGGCTGCTTTGAAGAATTATTGAAATATTATCTTTTGAAACAAAGAGAGCGATCGCTCCTTGTCAGTTGCCAGATAAGGAAACGCACCCGAGAGTAATAAATTTTAAACGTGACGCATGTCACTTTTCATGAACATCGATTGACGTAGATATATCGACTTACGGCATACAAGTAGCTATTAAAGTAAGTAGGAAATAATACGGTTCCTTGAGAAAGTAGGGTAAGAAAATATGAGAGATAAATCTATGGAGATTACTCGAAGATGGATTGGCTTGCAGTCGTTCCTAGAAATAGTACCGCAGCTAGTTTGAATTTGGAATCTAAGCAATTTGAAGCAGCCAACGCGCAATTGTTGGAAGGAATATGACAATCCCGATAAATTCTTGATTTTGAATTCAGTTTATGTTCCATTTCCAAATAACGGTTTGCTAAACATTCTATTCGTCATTTGTTTCTTATTTTTTTCACAGTAGTTTCAAGTGACAAAACCAAAAAATTCCAGGAATTCCCCCGCCTTTAAATAGTATCAAGTAAAATCCAACTCACAAGAACTCTTAAATGATTTCATTTAATTTACCGTCTTGCCCGAGGCTGTGACATTGAATTACTCACCTAATGTAAAATACGTTATTTTAAACCAAATTTACGAATCCTGTCACCTTTTCGAATAAACTGCATCACTTCAGAAAGATGCATTTCGTAAGTAGCTAGCTGCAACTCCGAAATCGAATTTACATTCGAGCTACAACCATGTGGGTGTGGACAGCCATTCGTCTATATTTTTCTTGAATACGTTTTAAGGATGTCCGTGTATGTGGAATTATGTATCTAAATAGTTTTTTGAGCCTTTTCTTCTTTTAGTAACCACGGCTATTCATCTGCATAATCAACTATGGACTTAAAAACTGAATTTCGACAAACCGTATTACGACAAGGTTTTGATTCGACATTAAGGAACTCCGACACGTCTTCAGTTCGACAACACTTTAGTTCGAAATACCCTAAGTCCGACACTACTGTAGGTACTCCGACAAAGCGTTTCTTCGGTATGAGCATTCGAAGTTCGCGATAAACTTAAAATTCGCTGTTACTCAAGGGTGGTCACCTAATGTACGAAACAGCCTGTACCTATTATATTACTAACAATGAAAAAATTACAATTTCAATTTATTTATTGAGATATTTGGATGTCATAAAAGAAAACCATAATTTAAAAAAAAAGGTTGTTTTTATCTTACCGCAGTCATGATGAAAAATAAACAGCTTTTATAATGCAAGTTCCCGAACAAAATTGATAATAAAAGTCGTCATCCCAAAATGTAACCGAATTTCAATAACCTACCTTAAAAAAAACATTTACGAAAAATAACTAATAGTTTATACTTTTTCGGTAACCCTTACCAATCCCAACTTCTAGATCCCAAAAAAATGTATTTTACCCAGCAACCCTACCAGTGTTGCCAGTTTCTGAGCAAAAATTCTTTAATTTCCGCGGGGACCGACGCTTACCTACGCTGTGCAGACATAAATCATGTTAAATTTAGGATCGTGTGTGTATCAGAGTGTTGGCTTAAATTTTTTATTATAGATAATGGCTTTTTGGATAGATTTTGTGAAGTAATTGATTTCGGAGTAAAATTATTAACAGCCCCCACGAGTGGTATTATCTAAATGTATTTTAATCTTTCTCGTAATTATTTACCAATTTTGACATAAATATCCAGTAAACTAAAGTTGGTTGCTTGGTTGGTTAAATGTTGTGGTTTGTATGGTTGGTTGGTTGGTTGTTGTTGTTGATTAAGGTTGGTTGAAGTACCTTGTTGTTTTATGAACTGCAAGTCTCATTTAACATTAGGGTGGTAAAACAATAACGAGTTCGACTCCATTTCCATGATACTTTCTGACTTGCTAACATTGTTACAAAGGCATGAAATAAAATTATACATACTCGTATTTATCAACTCATGAACATGGGTTTAGCAATGTTTAGTTCACGGAATAAAGCCAAAGGTAATCAGAATCACAACTCTTGGTCGCTGCTACTAAGCATTAAGCTCTGACCAAGCCCGTGCGAGGTGAGGAACGAAATTGACTCGCACCAATCAAATCAAATCAAATCAAATTAAAATATTTTATTTCACATAAACCAACATAGGCACTTATGAAACGTCAGAAGCTAGGTGCACGGTTCCCATTGGTTGTTTTCTATGGAGACGAGCCGGCAAGAAACTCCACGGATACTCTTTTAAAAATAAGGGGCTTTTACAATGTTTCTAATTACAGTGTTGATAGATATGGGAGGACAGTGTAGGCCTGTCAACAAGTAACAGGTACTCAACAAAATATAAAAAGTTCCACAAATCTACAGTCTACAAGTTAGGCCTACAACGTTCTCACATTCACAAAATATAGAAGAATCTATATAAAAATAAAAGCCTATTTAGAACAAATGATATGATTGCCATTACAACTAATCTGAATCATATCCTATCCAAAAAAGCTATAAATAAGGAGTTGAAATAAGAATCTGAGGTACATAATGTCAAATAGTGAGATTATGTCAAAGAAATAAGTAAAAAAAAAACTAAAAACTGCGTAATTTGGGAACAGTTAATAGACATTTACTTAGTGATGCCGTTAATGTGGTACCAGGGAAGCCATCGAGCCAGCCAAGATCGAGTCAACTAACTCGGTGGTGGTGTTAAGACTGACGCGAATAGTCGCGTGACTTCCTCATCATTAAAATAATAGACGCGTGCAGTTGTATCCGGCCTTCGCGCGGGATTCGCCTCAGTATATTCTTCTCAAGACACAATTGGAAAAAGGTGGCCATTTTTTTGCAAAATCCGTGCAAAATTATGTAAAAGATGTAATAACCCAACCGCTAAAGGCGTCGAGCTAGCGTGTTCTGAATTCGAAACCTACCTGTGAACCGCTCGCTGGAGCATTCATGTGAATACACTTTTGTTACAAGCTTCATTAATTTGAATTAGTTGGAAAAGAAAGGAATATGTTTATATAAGTATTGCGCTATGGTTCGCATATACGATTCCCATACTATGAGCCTACCACGAAAGCGCGATGTAAACGTAACATTAATTCGATTGATTTTTGAACTGGGAGAAAGATAGAGAAAAAAGAAAAAAAAATACATAATAAAGAGTATTTTATTCTATCCTAAGTACCTACTCGTTTCGCACATAATATTTAAGTATTTAGTTTAAAGACTAGGTATTCATATTTAATTTTAAGGGTCGTACTTATTGTTTGCGGCATGAATTAATACCAAAATGCTTTAGGATAGTCATATTTTCGATTTAAAAATCGTTCTCTTCGTCAAACCTTTTTCAGGCCATACAAGTTTTAGTTCCGTGTATCTAGCACGAACGCGCGAAGTAAACTTAACGTTAAGGCTCCGACAGACAGGCACGATGTAACAGCGCGACACGACGCGACTTATGTAGAATAATTTCCATGAAATTTACATAGAAATTTTTCTACTTCTAGTCGCGTTACGCCTGTTTTCGGGGGCCTTAAATTCAAACTATTTTGAATAAAAATACAACTATCTTTGAGAATAATGGTTTTTATGCGGCAATCACAATAAGTATTACTCATAGACATGAATAATAGTTTTAAAACTAAATAAATATTAAAATACGTTATGTGAAACACGTATATTTAATTTAAAAAAAAACGTTATGTTTACTCATCGCGTACGTGCTAAGCACACTGAAGTTGACTTCTTTCGTAATGACATGATAATGATGAACGTTTCAATTTTACATGATATACATGCAGCACACGAACTGTAAAATAATATAATAACAAACGCCAGGAAAATTGTTCTTGAAAAAACAAGGAAACAGCAATGAGGAAACCCATGTTGTAGTAGCATTTTACCTAGAAAGGAAAAGATAACGCTTTCAACTTTTAAGGTTATCTTTTACAAGATAGTAAACAGTTTTTCCACAGAGCTCGGAGACGCCTCGTCGGCTACTACCTACTAGAGGCGGGACTGGCAAACTTTCCATACAAACCAACGGTGTCACTGTTTACTTACAATACGACTCAATTAAAGACTCACCTACTGATAGAAACTGACGGCTTTGAATGGCGGTCTAGACAGAATTTGTGCGCTCAACGCACTTTTGGAATACAAATTTCCCTAGAATTGCTGTTTCTAAACGCTGCCGGCGGCGGCGTTGTGATTCCGTGCTCTGTGACATTTTCCAACGAGTGTACAATATTCAAAATGTTATACCACAGAGAAAAGGTAAGGTTTCATTCACATTTAATCTCGTTGTGGTCTACGGTAGATTGTAGAACCAACCTACGCTCGCGTAGAACTTAGAATTTTGAATTTTGAGTATGTATGAGACAAGCTATGTAGTGCCAGTGCCTTGGTTCGTAGATATTATTGTGATATGATTATGCATGATAGCTGCATAAAGCATTGGTGATGTTTACAGCTACCTAAAAGTCTTTTGCAATTTTATTTTTTATATTTTTCTGTTCAGAAAAGCTGGATTTGTAAAAGCCTTAAGGCTCCCGGAGATAGGCGCGACGCGACAGCACGATGCGGCTCTTATTTATTTCTTTATGGAGGACTTACAGCTAATAAAAACAGACGAAAAAGGAAACCATAGTCACCATAAAACCAATTACAAATCGTGTGAGCACAACAACAAAAAACACATCGCCTTAATTAAAGTAAGAAGCAATATAAATAACTGGTTTACAATTATGTCACTGAAATAATAGAGATAAAACAAAAACAAATAATATAACCTACTGCTACTTGAAGCAACACAACTACAAAACAACAACAACAACACAAACAACGATTCAATTTAATTTAATTTCTATGAAAACTTCATGAACTTTTTCTATCGCGTAGCGCCTGTTTGCAGGAACCTTTATGATCCAATACGCATCTTGTCTGTTAAGTACTGTCAAATTGCACGTTACACAGCAAGATAATATGTTGCTGCAACATAAGATAGCCAACGGTTTTCTGATCTCAGTATTTCATTACTACTTATGTCTACAGTACGTAGGTTTTAGCAATAAGTACCTAGTTTGAGACGATTATCCTCTTGGGCATAATCACCTCAAACATTATCTTATTCATACCCCAAGAGATGAGCTTTTTGCGGTTAAATTGGGTTTCAGACGCTGTGATAAATGTTTTGTCAACATTACTGGTTTTGCGGTAAAATATTGTTCGACATTTACTTTTTGTCCGCATTATCCTTTATATAGGGGGTATCTAAAATCCTAAATGTTAGTAAACATAATACATATATTTTGTGTAGACACTCTAGGTGCAGGGGTGCTCAGACATGTGTATAGTGTCGGCGATCTACCTGCGACGGGGCCTCCTGTGCTCGTACTTTAGCTATTATAGGTTCCGATAGTCGACCTCGTAATAAGGGCTATAACGCTTGAGTTCGCCGCTAGAGGCGCTAGTGTAGAGTAAGGTCTCTAGATGTCAAATGTACTGAACGTTCACTGTTTGCGACGTTTTTTATCACGGATTTTAACTAATGTTCCTAATTTTTGTAATCCATGCCATTCCAGATTATTTAAGGCTTAAGATTTTAAGTAAAAAGTTAGGATCTAATTTGGTAGCACTTGAAGGAAGAATAATATTTGTCTGCTTCAAGCTTGCAAATTTTAGGAACATTATAATCTGAATATTCATTTGAAGTTTTAAAATGTAATAAACATAACATAACATCACGCCTGTATTCCCCGAAGGGTTAGGCAGAGGTGTACCTATAGCACACCCACATTTCGCCAGTTATGTTTAAGTCCCATGTAACAGGGGGCGAGTCTATTGCCATCAACCGGGCACAAATCCAGACTCCGGGCTGCTACCGAGAAATTCCAGATGGAAAAACCCGATAACACTTTGCCCGACCCGGAAATCGAACCCAGGACCTCATGCTCAGCAGTAGCGCTTGCGACCACTAGACCAACGAGGCATGGTAAATGTAATAAAATAAACGTAATAAGAATTTATGGGTAGGTGCTTTAACATATCCAAAACATCAAATAAAAGTACTAACAGGACCTTACTCGCCAGTGGCGCCAACTGGTGAGCACAAAAACTATAGCCCCCATTACTTTACCACTTTCGACACCATACATAAATATATACATACTTTAACTCGCCTTCCTCCTATGGGTGTAGAGTTAAACTACAGAACGCCACCTGCTACGATCCTTACATGCTCCTTTTGACCACAATTTCCAATAATTTGAAACTTCACAAAGGTTGAAAATGCTGAAACTATCTAACTGTCACACAAATAAATAGACCTTGTCGTTTTTTGAAGTACAAGTAACATTCAACCTTAGGGTGACAAAGCTATTACGAGGTCGACTAAATACCTAGTCTTCTGTCCTTTATAACACCCCAATCCTTAAGATGATGATCCTTATATACTGTTCTTATCTTTTTGTAACCCTTACCTCTTGTTCATGAGCTACACTCAAGCAACATGCGTCTTGCGACAGCGACCGCGCAGAAAACAAATGATAGAAGTTGTGTAGGGCATGCCGCGAGTCACCGCGACGCGACCTTCGGAACGAAGAACGGAAACAAGTGACGCGCGGGCGTTTCGCATAACGCAAGTCGCATCGCTCGAGACCGTGTACTGGGATCTTTATTTGCCTTTACGTCACCAAAAATTAAAGAATTTACTTAACCAAAAACTCTTAGATTAACATTCCTCTTAACATCTCTTGAATAAGTAACACCATAATAAAATCCTCAGATATCACAAATACAGGATTATTTCAAATAATAAAAGTAAGGCATTAAATAATAAAACATTGTGTTTTCTTTCTAAAACCGGTAATAAGTAATTTTATGGTAACCATAAAAGAAATATAATATTCTCCTCAGCTTTCTTGTTTGGGGAGGGCGACCATATTTTTCCTTGTAAAGGAAATACCATAACATTATGAGTAGATACGATACTATACAGAAAAATAATATTCATGCTTAGGATTAAAATAGGAGTTAAGATGACGTTTCATGCCCATGGCCCAGTGGTTGAGTCGTTGGCTTTCGTGAACAAGGTTTTAGTTTCATATCCGGGCAAGTACCAAAGTGGCTTTTTCAATTTAAAATATTTATTTAATAAGTTTAACTTGGACAACATTGTGAGGAAACATCGACAATCCGCCTCGAGCAAGCGTGGTCATCATTACCTTCTTTATATGTGTAGACACATTTTCCCTTGGTACCACCCTTGGCCTTGGCCCATCTTGGCAGTGGGCCAATAAAAGGCTGGTATTACTATAATCATATGCCTATTTCTGCCGTCAAAAAACATTGCCGAGTTACAATGATTTCAATATAAGTGTTAGTGAAATTCTTCCTCTCGCGCTCTGGGCGGAGCGGGAGGGTGTTAGCAACACAACATTTAGTTTAGTTTATCTGTCATCACTGCTCATTACTGTCAATGTCACACAGTATGTCATCAATGCCTCTGTACTAGAAATATTAAAGCAAGCACACGTTCTTGGCATTCAATCTGCAGTTTTAATTTACATAATAAAAATAATAGCTCAGCTAATAAACCCCAACAGAGGGCGTGTCAGACTTTTACTTGCTAAAACCCACCCGTATTCCTTCAGTTGCCTGTATGCTAAGGCCACGGTAACCCTTTCGGACAAACCCGGGAACCTGGCAGGTAGTGAAATTGCCTAACCCAATGATATTGGGGGCATGGGTACGACTTCCATACACAAGGTGGATTGATGACCTGGTGAAGGTAAGAGGTGTCTGCTGGGGGCAAGAAGCACAGAACCAGTTGATGTAGCGACGCTCGGGGAGGCCTATGTCCAGCAGTAGACGTCTTTCGGCTGAAATGAAAATGATGAATTATGTTGATTTTTCTTTAAAGTAGTTAGTGCAGTTTGCGATTGATCTTTAGACATATGAGGAACAGGTTGTAAAGCTCACTCATACTCTATTGAAAAGGGAGGATCCTCCGACCAGACGGGTGTTGTGTCTGGTGGGCAACTGCCCGACGGTTGATGTCGGGACGTAGTATATATGCTAGTCGCGCGGTAAACTCCGCTTGCGCGATGCAGGATTTGCGTGACGTCAGTGTGACGTGTAGCTCGCATGTGGCGGTGTAGATACCGCTACAGATCTAATTGTCTATATTTTTACATTATATTATATTATACATAATATTATAAATTAAAAACGCTTCCGTGTCTATTTTGTGAGACCGCTTTATTCTTATCTTTAGAAGAATAACGCGCGGTCACCACCGTTCACAGAATTTATTCCAAAAGGTTTATGTGCATAATACATTTATATTAAATTTACATATAATAATGAAGAAAAGTCAATGTTTTGTCATGTCGTAAAAACCGTGTGAAGCAGGGGCGGGTAACTATAGTAACACCTTAATATAGGGTGGCAGGGATACGGATGCGCAACCTGTTACCATGGATTAAGTACATGGTTCTGGATCCCCGTGCATTGAAATTTTTCCCCATATAAAAAAATATATATTAGCTATTCCATACATTTTGCCCGTGTAGGTTGCACTTTTTTTTTAATAACCGACGAATACAAAAAAGTGTTTACTGGTTTGTACCAGTAAACCATTAACATTCCTATGTATCAATCCATCAAGAGCAGCAGGTGAGCAGGGAGATTGGGAGCAGTGGTGGCCGAGTGGTATCGGCCCCGACTTACGACTTGTAGGTCGTGGGTTCGAACCCAGGCAGGCGTTTTACTTTGTATAATTTATTTCATCACGACTGCTCTCAAAACGGTGAAGGAAAACATCGTGAGAAAACCGGCATGTCCTAGAACCAAAAATTCGAAGACATGTGACATCTACCAACCCGCACTGGGCCCGCATGGTGGATTACAGCCATTCCCTTTCAAAGAGAGGAGGCCTTGTTCCAGCAGTGGGAACATTATAGGCTGATTATGCATTATGCAATCCATCAAGAAAACGGCTTATAAATATCCACAAAAAATACTTTTGCCATAAACCATGGCCACCTTATTTCCAGTGTATTTGTTTGTATTTAATCTCGATTACATTAGCCGGGTTTTTCGCCCGTTACTTTTACAAGATGCTGTTGTATTATCCATTATATTCTGTATACAATGTACTGCCTGCTAGTAATGAATTTGATCGGATGGAAAGGCCATTAAATTATGAAAATATGAAATGGACAGTAAGATATTCAGATATTATACAGGGTTACTTGTGATATGTGCCCAAGTTTTTGGCATTTTGGAACTTTTAATTATTAACAAAGATCTGCTATTATATAATAACTTAAATTCCAGTATAGTCGCGCCGTAAATAATTTTTAAATTGGATTTTTCATAAAACAACTTAAAACCGTTTTAACTCAAAAACTACTGTATTTCGGTAGAATATTTGGTGGCTTCATTTTTTGCATTTTAACCCTACTATGGCTTCCTGCAAGTAATACGTCGAGTTACCAGTAACCCTGTATAAAAATATAACTATGGTTGATGTGCCCAAGTCTGGGTAAAGTGTTATTAGATTTTTCTATCACGAATTTCTCAGTAGCAGCCCGGGGTCCTGGTTTGTGCTCGGTTTATGGCACTAGGCTAGCCTCCTATTACATGGGACTTAAACATAACTGGCGAAATATGGGTGTACTATAGGTGCACCTCTGCCTAACCCTTCTGGGAAAACTGGTTAGATGTTATGATAAGTTATTATTATGTTTGATTTTGGTCACAGTGACAAAGGTCAATAATTTGTTTCATTAGAGAAAAAACGAGCAGTGTGCACTGGGTTTGCTTACCTCCTGTTAAGATTTTCAGACCATCCGGTCCAGCCCCTGCAGTCTCGACATTAGACAGCGACAGAAATCGGTCGCTAAGTCGTATCGTTGTTAAATTCCTTTGATAGATTTTCAACTTTATTTCTAAAGCATATGGTTGAAAATCTATTAAAGAAATTTGGCATCGATTAGACTTAACGATCGATTTTTGTCGTTATATTTGTTGAGACTGCAAGGCCAGGTTTCCTCACGATGTTTGACATAGTCGAAAGTTAGTAGACAAAGAAAAGTGACACAAATATTTAATGTTGAAATCACAAAACAGCCTATTAAGTATAATAGAACTTCGCCTTTTATATACGCGTGGCGCTACAATGGTGACATTAATTTAACACATGGGAAGGGCTAGTGGCCCAATTGCCGGAGATATCCTCCTTTTTAAGAAGTCGGTCAATAATAAATATATGTAAATAATAAGTTTGTTTTTTGAATTCTTTCAAAATCAAAATATTTTATTTCACATAAACCAACATGGGCACTTATGAAACGTCAGAAGCTAGGTGCACGGTTCCAATTGGAACTTTATTAATTTATTTGTTATCCTCTTACAAATCTTTACAGATCGCACAGCTGCATTGAACCATTATGTAGTATATCTCTCGCAAAACGAACTTCAGAATCTACAAAATTAATCTCTTTTTAACCGACTTCAGAAAAAGGAGGAGGTTCTCAATTCGACTGTATGTTTTTTTTTTATAATTATACGCCACAAAAATAACGACAAAGTCACTCGAAATTCGAAATTAGATTGAAAACTGACAGTTTTACAAAAATATATACAACCTTATTTGGCACTAGCCCTAAGCTCCACCAGTTCTTCGGAACATTATTAGGTGTATCCAATTTTTTTACACAGAAGCAAAATATTACGAACAAACTCAATATAGAAAGAATGTCTTGTATGTAGGATTAAGGGGTGACGCCTGGGACACAATTACGCAAGGAAAACGTGGGGTATACTTAGCTTATGTTACATAAAAGCTTTTTTTTTTTAAATTTTCCCGTGTTCAGAAGTTTTTCCGGTGTGATAGAATCAGAATTATGGAAAGCAGGAGAAATAAGGAAACCGACATTGCTGACTGAACGGAATGCCGATGGATCTAAAATATTCAGGGGGGTAATTTTGTGACACACTTAGGCAATGCAATTCATTATGACAGTTCAACAACATTCATGTGTTATTAAAGTCGTTGAGCATGCAAACAATTTTTTTCTATCATAAGGAGCAATTTTATATACACTATGGCTTATAAGATTATGGCTTAGGATTTTTCTTCAAAATTGACGACAGACGCTTCCCTTTTTGTTAATTTTCACACAAAATGCATCAAAAGTGAAAAAAATATTCATAAGTGAGACGATTCTAAAATGTTGGATTTCTGCTTTTGGCATCTTTCACTCGCCTACAAAATGATCGAAAAATGAAATGAAATGAGCAGATGAACGTTCACTCCTATATGTAATTTATCGGTGTCATGTGAACATGTGGAATGCAACAAACATGAACATTCACTCGAGTGAAGTGTCTGATATCAGCTATATCTAGTAAAAAAACAAGACAATATAATAAAATGATTTAGTTTGTTTTATTTTTTGGGTAATAATTTTGGTAGACCTCTACCTTAATAATTAAATAATAAACATGCAATCAAAACAGCAGGCCAAAGCTATACATACACAAGATAAATTCGCTGAAATAAAGCCAAGTATAACGGTACACTGGTGGTTAGAATATCATAATAATTGTGCATTTAGCAGTTTGACATAGTATGTTCAATGTGGACGAATAGTGACCTATTTAGCTCAGTTAGTTGGATCGGGACAGTTGGCGCCGTAGTGAAATATGATTTCAATGGAGTTATAAAGGCTGTGGACGTTTGTGTGCCTTTTCTATGCAGGAATAGGAAAATTAGAGACGTGTTTGAATATAAGCACTTGAACAGGTTCAAATTATTTTAATTGTAATTTTTTGTTTTCTTTAAAACATGACACACTACTACAACTATGACGTATTTTTCTTTGTGCTCTACAATTCAGGTACATTAGACAAATCCCATACCCAAATTTCGTAACACACTTTCATTCAAACTACGACAGATTTGATTTCCATTGCTTCATAGATTTTAAAGATTCGTCTGCTAAACTACGTTAATAACGCAATGAATGTTGTTAAACTGTCAAAGTTAAAGGCTTTGCCATTGTGTGCTGTATATTGTGATGTGTGCACTTTGCTAAATGGTTAATACGACACCATGAACTGAAAAATCGCAACAAATTCTTCTAATAATGAAAACTTCTTTAACAGTGAAACCGTAGTGAAACGTATTTATTCATTCCTCAATTTTATCAAGTTGTAGTTTTAAAATTTTTGCTCATAACACTGTTTGCCCCTGCATCACCCAAAAGTTGACTGGTAGAAAATGCCTACAGTATTAAGTCCGGCTCTATACATTTGTGTGCTGGAAGTATTAAATAAAAAATATTAAAAATGGAACACTTCCCTTTTAAAACGCTTATGCTAACGTAACCTAAGTATGTTTCTGTTTTAACTTTAGCCTAAGAAGTGAGAAGATTTTTTTTTATAACGAAGGCGACCTATTTGTGTAAGGGTCGCTTCACATATATGCTTTTCTTAAACGTTGCTGTTACGTAACACGTTATTTTTTTCGTACTTTTCGTAATTATGTCTGTCGACTTTAATTATAAGGTTGTGTCCAGCACCCTAGTTACGTAACACACTATCTATAACAATCTGAATCATTTTGAAGCCTACTGCTAATCCATTGCTTCATATGTTCGAAAATTTTGTCTGCTCAACAACGTAAATAACGCAATGTATGTTGTTGAACTGTCATTGCTACTGTTAGTGTGTTATGTAAGTACCCCGCAGGTTAAGTTATATGTTATAAAACGGTTGTTACAACACGTCCAGATTATTTAACATTCCTAATCGCTCTGTTGAAACTAGTTAAATAACCATGGTTGATAATATTTAAGGCGACTGGGCAACTAGCTTCATCTTTCTGACTGACTGACCGCGACCCCTTGACAATTCAAAAGTGCCTGTAATTAGAAAGAAATAAAGAAAATAAATTTATTTGACCCAGGTTAAGGCACAGAATTTTCACAAAAAAAAAAAAAAAAGTAAAAACTTAAAAACAGTATTGTGTGCCTCACGGCTGCGCCAAATAGGCCAAGTTCAGCATTAATTCCAGACAACTAGTGCCTGACGCTGGTTTTCAAATGGACCCTATGTTACGAGGACGTCTTACGGATGTAAATCAGTTTTATAGTGTGTGTAAATGGTATATTTGAAATAAATGCTTTAAGTTTGAGTTTAACTAATCGCCTAATGACTGTTCCAAAAAAGTCAGATGTAAGTGTAAAAACCTTGTACAGGTTAAATCCTTCGCAATCACACGTTAAAGGGAATTTGTAACACATTCATCTGAATTTAGAAGGTTTCAACTTTATATGTCAGCACTTTCTCAATAATTATTGTTTTAATAACATTATAATAGGTTGGGGAAAAAGTTTCTTCGCATTTTTTAAGAAAATTCAAAACATTTTTTAATATAGTTTATTTACATTTAACTAAAGTATGTAGGTACCATTTTGTTCGATAACTTTTTGCCATCTTGTAGGTAGGGACATGATCTCATTGCTATAGAAATTTTGGGACATCTGATCAAAATACCGCGACAAGTGGTTTTGGCAGTCCTCTCGTGATGTTAACCTGACACTGCCTAAAGAATTCTGAAGAGAACGAAACGGGTGGAAATCTGAAGGTGCAAGGTCAGGACTATTCGGCGGATGCATTAACACATCCCAGCCAAACTCTCTTAATTTTTGCTGAGTGGCTAGAGATGTGTGAGGTCTAGCGTTATCATGATGAAAAACCATACCCCTTCTCTTGATTAATTCCGGCCGCTTTCTCTCAACTTCTTGCTTTAATCTCATCAGTTGTTCGCAGTAGAGTTCAAAATCGATGGTCCTGCCTGGTGGTAACAGCTCTTATTGAATAATGCCCTTCCAATCCCACCATACACACAGCAATACCTTGTTGCGAGTTAACCCGGGTTTCGCCACAGTCTGTGAAGCCTGACCGGCCTTTGACCACGACCTTTTTCGCACGTTCTTGTTACGTGATCCACCTTTCATTACCAGTTATCAGCTTCTTCAAAAATGGTTCGGTTTCATTACGTCGTAATAAAGAATCACAAATGAGTACACGGTTCATTAGGTTTCTTTCAGTGAGCTCGTGAGGTACCCAATTATCGAGCTTTTTTGTGTACCCAGTTTTTTTCAAATGTGCCAAAACTGTTTTGTGGTTAATTCCCAGTTCTTCAGCTACTTCGTAACTACTGATATCTTGCTCCACTTTTTCAAAAATGGCATCTATTTTATCCGTAATAGGGCGACCAGAGCGACGTGCATCTTTGACATCAAAATTTTCGGATTGAAAACGCTTAAACCAAATTTGTGCTACTCTCACAGACACTGCACTAGGTCCATAAACATCGCAATTTTTTTTCGCGGCTTGCGTTGCATTTTTCCCTTTTTTGTAATAAAACTTCAAAATATATCGAATTTCTTCATTAGATTAACTCATCTTGACAGTACGAAAAACAAATGAAAAACACACATTTTCCTAATTTGAATTTGGAATTATGTTCTTTAAAATTTAAACTTTCAATGATACCAAAACCAGCCAGATACAAATAGTATAGCCAAAGAGATTTTATTACAAGTTCATACATACTATAATGCGAAAAGACTTTTTCCCCAACCTAATATCATCATACACTATGGAAAAGGGAGGATCCTTCGACCAGACGGGTATTGTATCTGGTGGGCAACCGCCCGAAGATTGATGTCGGGACGTTGTATATATGCTAGTTGCGCGGTAAACTCTGCGTGCGCGATGCAGGATTTTGCGTGACGTCAGTGTGACGTGTAGCTCGCATGTGGCGTTGTAAATGCCGCTACAACATTATTAAATTATTACTATTATGAGCCTGCCTCATCCCACTGCTGGGCAAAGGCCTCTCCCCATGACTTTCCCCTCTTTCGATCCAGGGCTAAAGTGGACCACTGGTCGTTTGTTTTCTCTAGCTCGGCCTGCCATCCTCTACGCGGTCTGCCGCGACGCCTTCTAACTGTGTCATGGCTCCACGCAGTGGTTACTTTGGGCCACAGCTCATTGGGCATATATTAAATTGTGATTGAAAAATTATCGACGAAAATTGAGACTTTAAAATTAACCTCAATTCTCTAATGAAGAATATCCTTAACGAGATTTCAAATGAGTATTTTGAGTTAAGGTATCCAAAATAATCAAATCACTCAATTTATAAGTGGCACTACAATTTGCCTTCAACAGTCACGTTGTCTGATAGATTTATTTACATTTTCATCCAATTGTTTTAAAACAGACTTATTGTCACAACATAATTGAAACACTCTTAAAAGCCCGCAAAAAGGCGCGACGCGACTCTAGTAGAACGATTTCTATGGAAACTTCATGGACATTGTTCTACAATAGTCGCGTCGCCACTGACACTGTTAAACCGCAGCGACCGTGTCTCATATCACTCAGGGAAATAGGGAAATCAGGTTTCGATGCGTAAGCACAGAGACTCAGTTACCGATACCCTCAACAATCGCGTTATCCTATGATTGAATAGTGCTGAAACCATTGCCTGTCATTGGCCGTTTGTTAGCTGTGCTGGGCAGGTTAGACGATATAGTGGACAGATAAAGAAAGAAGAAACAAAGAAAAGTAGGTTTATTTGTCACAGAAACACGTGCGTACAAAAAAGGTTAATTAGCTCTAATAAATTTAGACAAATAAAAACAAAACAGATATTATTTATTTATTTATTAAATAAAAAATAATAATAATAAAAAATAAAAAAAAATTAATAAATAAAAATAATAATATAATGATAATATGGTTAATAGTAACATAATGATAATATATAATTTTTTGAAATAGATGATTGTGTCATTTGTATCTGGTGGTGGAGGTTTGGTAATGATAAGAAAATAAAGTACCTACATGTACGGATGTAAGGGGGTGATACATTTGTTCGGATCGGCACATTCGATTCGGCAGTATTTTAATTATTCAAAAGTAGCTGCTGCTCGCGGCTTCGCCCGCGTGGATGTCGGAAATTATCCCACGGGAACATGCAACCGGGATAAGAAGTAACCGTTATTACTCCTTATAACATCAGCTATCTGCCAGTGGAAGTCCCGTCAAAATCAGTCCAGGCGTTTCGGAGATTAGCCGAAACTAACAGACTGACAGACAGCCAAAAAATTAAAAAACTATTTTTTTTTCTTATCTTAAGTACCGCATATACTTTCATATGCATTTAGTAAAAACCTTTTATTTGGACATTACAAACAGACACTCCAATTTTCCAACTTCCATACGCTAGTTTGTAATATTCAGGTCATCAATAATTATTGATGACCTGAATATTACAAATTAGTGTATATAGACAATTTAGAACAGCAATGAAAAATAACCAGTGTGTTGGTAAACATCTCCCATCTCATAATCTAGGAATCGTTAATAAGTTTTTTACCACATTTTCATTAAATGTATGTATTTTCAAGCGTCAACCTATAAAACACTCCATTCTTGGTCTCAAAACCACACTGAACGCCCTTGACAGCTACAAAGGAATATATTCAAAAAGATTTGGTATGTTTTTTCCCGTACGCGACAGATCGACGCAGTGGAGGTAAAGTTGGATTGATAGCATCACGTTCAAGTGCGGGGTTCTGTACATATTTAGTGTGGGAAGTAAGTAAATCTTTGTTGGGTATGCAAGATTTTTGAGATGTATGTGGGTTCTGTATAGATAGATATATTAAACTTTATTGTTTATTCAAAAAAACTAAATTAGTAATATACGAAAATATGTATTTATATGTATGTATACAAATTCAAGACTAAGAGCTCGTGTGGCGCCCATATATCGAGCTTTTTTATATACCCAGACTTTTTCAAATGTGTCAAAACTGTTTTGTGGTCAACCCCTAACTGTTCAGCTATGTTGTAACTACTGATATGCCCCCCTTGCTCCACTTTTCCAATAATGGCATCTATTTATCCATAACAGGGCGACCAGAGCGAGCTGCATCTTTGACATCAAAATTCCCGGACTGAAAAAGAAAGAAACGCTTGAACCAACTTTGTGCTACTCTTACTGACACTGCGTTAAGCCCTTAAACGTCACATATTTTCCGCGGCTTGTATCGCATTATTCCCTTTTTAACCCACTTCCAAAAAGGAGGAGGTTATATGTTCGACTGTATGTATGTTTTTCTTTTCTATGTATGTTCTCCGATTTCTCCGTCAATTGTAAACCGATTTTGAAAATTCTTTTTTTTTTTGAAAGGGTATGCTTTCAAGGTGGTCCCATTATCACCAAGTCAGAATTTGATGAGGGGATCCCATGGAAATCGAGGGAAATCCTCAAATTTTATAGGCACACGTATAGTGATTTGGGTATTTTTTATAGTACCTCGTGCATTTGCTCTCGGAAAGCACCATTCGGTGAAGTGGAACTGATTATGAAGTCCAGAGGTGGCCACCGGAACTTCTCAATAATAAGTATTTCACGGGTGAATCCACCACCATTTGGTGAATCCACCATCAGCTCCAGTGGTTTTGGCTCTAACAGGAGAACTCCTCAACAATTAACGTCCCTGCATCGGGAAAAGGAATATTTTGTAAAAGGTGATGAGCAATTGACATTAGGCTATTGTTACCAACAAACTTGTTGTTGTTGTTTTTATTGTTGTTGTTGTGTTGTTGTTGTTGCTGTTGTTGTTGTTAGTAACTGACTCACTAAAATGTGAAAAATAAAAATCTTTTTTTACAAAAAAAACAACCGACTTCAAAAAAACCCTACAAAGTGAAAAATAACTTTAATTTCGGAAGTCGGTGGCAAAAAACAAAATACAGATACAAAGACACCGACTACCGAAATTAAAGTAATTTTTCACTTTGTAGGGTTTTTTTGAAGTCGGTTGTTTTTTTGTAAAAAAAGATTTTATGTAATAAAACTTCAAAATGTATCGAATTTCGTCGATAGATTCACTCATATTGGCGGACCGTAAAACAATTGAATAATGGCGGGAAATCGTTTTTTTTTAAAGTCATCTATTAACGGTATCAACCCAGCCAGATACGAACAGTCCAGCCAAAGAGATTTTACTATAACTTTATACCTCTAAAATACGAAAAAACTTTTTCGTCGACCTATTAATAAAATTAAACAAGTACGCCTATAAGTACCAAAGTCAAATCATTTATTTCAAATAGGCACATAAAAGGCACTTTTGAACGTCAAAATTTACAAAAAAATAGAATTGATTCTAGTTGCCCCTTCCAAAAGGTAGTTTCGTATGGAGAAGAATGGGCAAGAAACTACAACGTTACTCTTTTAAAAATGTTTTACAACATTATGTATACATTAGTTATAATTATGTGAAAACGATGCACCTTGAATAAAATTATTTTACCACAATAGGTAAAAATAATTAAATATAACGCATGACAGATAAATTAATTATGAGATACTCGTAGATACCTACATGGTGCTCACATATTTACAAATATTGAAAAGTAAATGATTTTTCCAAAATTTCACAAGTAATAATTTAGTGTGTGAGTTAAAGTAGTAACATAATGTAAAAAACAATGTCAGAAAAACTACAAATGATACAATTAAATTAGCAACCAGTTTGATTTTGTGCTACTTTATTATGACCTACTATTCTATCTACTCTATTTTGACCTACCTATACTTAGCTCTTGCTTTTTCAAGATTCAAGTTTGTCCATTTTTGACCCGATAACCCTTCTTTTGTTTTTTTTTTGGATTGGAAATCATCAAATGACCTCTCCCGCTCTGGGCGGAGCGGAAGGGCGTGTCAGACTCTTACTGACTAAAACCCACCCGTGTTCCTTCAGTTGCCTGTGCACCAGGGCCATGGTAACTCTTTCTAACAATCCGCGACCCCGGCAGGCATCGGCCCTATCGGACCCCGTCAATTATGCTGACAACTCTTTGAGGCGCGCGTGGGACACAACGCGCCGTCGACCCGGGCCTGGTCCTTACCGGACGGCGAGCTGCCCATTGCTCGCCGTCCGCAGGCCCGCGCTTACGGTGGCCGGGAGTCGGCTATGGACTCCCGACGCCCAGGGTGTCTCCTCCTGCGGCGACTAGGGGCGTGAGGGCGCAATGATTGCCTCTGCCTCACGCGCTCCGCCTCCTCCTTCGCGAGCATTACTGCTTCGCAGAAGGAGGTGACTGCTTCCCATTCTCTCTCGCTCCGTACTATGGCCTGAACCAGGGCCGGACGCGAGAGATCGCCGCCGCCGATCGCCGCCACGAGGACACGGCGGTGCTCCGCCCAAGCCGGGCAGACCTCCACCGTATGCTCCACCGTGTCCTCCGGTCGATCCACACAATGCCAACACCCGGGTGTTTCCTCCCGCCTTATCCGAAACAGGAACCTCCCGAAACAGCCATGTCCGGTGAGGACCTGCGTCAGGCGGAAGGTGAGGACGCCGTGGCGCCTCTCAAGCCACTCCTCAAACAGAGGACTTACCGCCGCAATTGTGGCGTGCCCAGACCCGATAACCCTATAGAATGAATGTCAGTTACAAAGTCTTATGAAGATCTAGCGGAAACTACATAATTGTATTGAATGCTATGAGAAAAATAAATCGCAAAAACAAACTCGTGCCTACTCGTATTTTAATACCGTACCTAAATTAGTTCAAAACGAAAAGCAGCATAATTTACTCCAAAAAAATATAAACATCTAAATCATCTCTATGCCCAATAAAAATACAGAGCATCATTAGGTTTCCAGTTGACAGCTTTTTGTAGCGAACCCTAAAATAGGGGCCGACCACGAAATTACAGACAGACGGACAATTTATTGTCGAAATAATAAATTCAGAACGCGAAACCTTCGGATAATGAGAAAACGATTTTTTCCCATTATTTTTCGGTTTTTTTAATTTCACTATTTGTAACGGGAATAAAATTTATCGAAACCCTTTTCGGCTTTCTTTTTTGTTTCGTTTTCACCTGTCAATTTTCGGGAGTTTTTTTTTTTGCGGTACAGCATCTTTTTTTTTGTTATTGGACGAGATGAAATGATGGAAATTTATGGAAATTTATATTTATGAGAGCTGTCCGTTTTTGTTGGAATTATATTTAATTATTGTTTTTGTGGAAAGCGATAACTTTTTTATGAGCATGATTTGACATTGGTCTACCGACGAGCTTTTACACGTGGCTTCATCCTCGCGGAGGTCGGAAATTATCTCACGAAAACGTGCTACCAGGATAAAAAGTATCCTTTGTCCTAACCCATATCTCTTTCTGTCTTTCTATTTATCTCTGTTTCATCGAAATCCGTTCAGCCCTTAAAGTTCCACAGAGACAGAGACAGACACACACACATACAGACAGTAAGAGTAACCCTCACATTTATAATATTCGTAATATAGTAGAATGTATTAGTATGGAATTATGAATTACTAACGACACACGACTGCGATCTACTAATTTGGTGACATATCTAAACATCGAGATTCCATATCTACATATATAGGTTAAAATAATATTAACTTCTTATACACATAAACCTTTCGGAATAAATTCTCTAAATGGTGGTGCAAACTGCATCAAAATGCTTTGCATAAATAAAAAATAAAAAAGTTTTCTACGGCCTCGAGCGACGCGACTTGCGTCAAGAGGCACGCACGTGCGTCACCTGTTTTGTTACGATTCGCTGATGATATTGTCCTTATGGGGGCAGTGGTGGCCCGGTGGTATCGGCCCCGACTTACGAGTTGTAGGTCGTGGTTTCGAACCCAGGCAGGCGCTTTACTTTCGTTTCGCTACCGTCGTGGAGGTGATGCAAATATTTAGTTTCTGAAGTAAGTAACGAAACAGCCAAGCCATACATTTTTACTGATATGTAGAATTTGTGAAGTTAGGGTCGGTAGAGTTAGGCCGTGTAGATTCAGAAGCTTGGCTCTACATGTGATCTGATATCTTTTTCACAGGGCAAACCTTATGTGGTCGTCTTGGCAACATTTTACATGAAATGTTTTTGGTGGGATTTCAGTTCTTTTTGTAAGTTGCTAGGCTGTCTTTTTAGTGTTTATTTTTTTCTTTTTTTTTAAGTTTATCTGGGGGCACGGTAGTGTTTTTTTGTATACTGAACTTTGTTTACATACCAAATTTCGGCTTTCTAGCACTTCAGGAAGTACCCTAACATTTTGAAGTCTCATACAAACTTCCACCCCCCGATTTTAGAGGATGGGGGACGAAAGTTATCAGTTTATGACTTTTTTGTTGGTTGTATACTAAACTTAGATTACATACCAAATTTCAGCTTTCTAGCACTTCAGGAAGTAGCCAAACATTTTGATGATTATCAGTGTGTCAGTGTATTAGTGAGTGTGTCAGTGACGAAATCGGTGTAATTTAGATATCAATAAAATCTAAAGTATTAGAGCTATTCAATTGAGACTTTGTATGTTTAATAAATCTATTATTGACATCATATCCTGAGAATATGAACTTTCTGGTACATCGGAAACCAACTCTATGAGGGTTCCAATAAACGACGAAACACTTCGAGAAAAGGTAGGTAGTACCCTTGCTCTTCGCTTGGCTCGTCTTGGCGGGGGCACTGCCGTGCCCCCAGATATGCATTTGTGTAGGAACCATTTTGAGAGCGAAGCCGATAGGAGGATTCAGTTGAGATGGACAGCATTTGGTAAACTTCATCAGATCTTCTCGTCGAACATATCGCAGTGCCTAAAGACGAAACTCTTCAACGCGTGCTTCCTACCAGCCGAAATGTGGAGACTCACGGTGAGACTGGTCCATGAAGTTGCTCATCGAGCTATGAAGAGAGCTATACTTGGAGCCTCTCTGAAGGATAAATCTGAAACGAGGTGAACGAGGTGATAGCCCAAAGACTAAGCAAGCTGAAGTGGCAATAGGCTGGTCACATCTCTCGTAGAACCGACAATCGTTGGGGAAAACGAGTTCTACAGTGGAGAACGCGTTTAGGCAAACGTAGTGTAGGACGCCCGCCGGCCAGGTGTACTGACGACTTGTGAAAGGCAGCTGGCAGAGACTGGATGAGGAGAGCCGAAGATCGGGCTCAGTGGCGTTCACTAGAAGAGGCCTACATCCAGCTGTGGACGAATATAGGCTGATGATGATGAGTAACCCACTTGGATTATTTTATTTTATTATGGCAAATGTTAAATTATTACAAAAATATTGTATGTTTATTTAATTGGTTATTTATGTGTAGTTTTTCTGTCGGATCAACTAACTTGGGACTCCTTAGAAAAATTATAACGGCTCGCGTAAATCTAATCTGTCATCGGCCAAACTAAACTCTTACGTCGTCGGCCGAACTCGGCCGGTCGAACCAAACATAAATGTAAGTGCGTGCCGGTTATCGGACGTCATCGGACGACGTCGGTTGAAGTAGTGCACGCACTCATATTCGGATCGGAACGGATAAGGTGTAATCGTAATTATAGCCCATTCCTTAGCAAACATGGAAACAACTATAAAAACTACATCTTACAGACAACAAAAAAAAAACAGCAAAAATAAGGTTAATCGTCCATTCTCTGCGCGAGATTCCTCGGACTGTCTGTTCCCGAGATTCGAGCTCCTAATTACTCTTGGTGAAGTTAATAAAAGTTTGAAAGATAAGACACTGAGCTCCTAAAGTTGTTACGAGCGGGATAGGGATCTTAATGTCAGACCAGTTTGTGTCAGGAATTGATGTTGAGAGAGGAAAATAGACTGAGAACTTAAACGTACTTAACTAAGTCCTACGATGTGGTTATTTTATGAGGATTGAACTGACGTATGGTAAGTAGGTGATTTATACCCGTTTCACTAACAATGTAATAAGAAAAATTAAGCAGCTACTATGCAACAAATATATCACCAACCACAAAGCGATGACCAAAGTTTTAGTTAAAGACACCGATTCGACAATTCGTAATGCATAAACAACTCTCAATTTGCCTAGCAACAATTTCTACCAATATTGACAAACACCAAACTGGGCTTAAAAACCACAGACAGTGTCAAAAGTGTAGATTTCAACGGTTACGAGTTGCCTGTTGGGAATCGATATCGATCGATATAGTGATAAAAGTCTGGTTGCTTGGGAAACTGTTTTCGTTTGAAATTACTTAGCTTGAAGTTAGTAAAATCGAGCATTAGGCTTAAGAGCTATAGCTAAGGATTAACAACATTGAAAGTTCCATGTTCGATTATCGTAATGGTCAGTAGCAATTGCTGAGTGTGTGGGTTTGACATATAATTATTGGATTTTTCCTTCAGGAATTCACTAGCTGCCCCATTTGCGCCTGGCAACAGGCTCGCCTCTAACATTTTGAACTAAAGTGTAATTAACTCGAGATTAGGCGTTTTAGGATGTTTAAGGATTTCATGAAGTCGCACTTTCTTGGGGAGACTTACATAACATAACATAACATCACGCCTGTTTTCACCGATGGGTTAGGCAGCGGGGTACCTATAGCACACCCACATTTCGCCAGTTATGTTTAAGTCCCATGTGATAGGGGGCGAGCCTATTGCCATCAACCGGGCACAACTTCAGACTCCGGGCTGCTACCGAGAAATTCCAGATGGTAAAACCTAATAACACTTTGCCCGACCCGGGAGACTTAACCAATTCAAAAAACTAACTTACTAAGCCGTGTCCTAAAAGCGATCGTCGCGCTCATTTGTTCTGAAAACCGAAACATCACTTATATTAGGACACGGATTTACTCTTTTTATCTTGTGCTAGACACCACTAGCTTCCACTAAATGAAAACATAAAATAACGTCCTTAAATCCAGTATTATGACACGCTGATCACAATATTAGACGCGAAAATATGAAAAAGGTATTCCGAACCTCATATTTTGCGACTAGGCACTCAGGATAACGAAACGAGGCGAAAAAATGTACGATCAACTGTATCGTGGGAAAAGCCGAGAAATCCTAGTATTATAGGCCGAAACACGTCAATATCTTGTTCGTAAAATCTTGCTTTATGAGGGTTCCGTACCCAGGGTGCTCACAAGACCCTGTTATTAAGGCTCCACTGTCAATCCGTCCGCCCGTCCGTCTGTCACAAGGCTGTATCTTTGAACCATAATAGGTAGACACTTGAATTGTTCACAGTACTACTATGATCGCTAAAACTAAAAATAATGTAAAGTTAAAAATAAAAGAGGGTGCCCATACAAGAAACGTGTTTTTCGATGTTTTTTGCTCGATCTTAATAATGTCTATAAAAGCAAATACAAACGTCTAACTAATATAATATAAATAATATTGTACGGCAGTACAGAACCTTCTTGTGCGAGTCCGGCTCGCAGTTGGCCGCTTTTTAGGGTTCCGTACCCAAAGGACCCCGGACCCTATTACTAAGACTCCGCTGTCCGTTTGGCTGTCACCAGGCTGTATCTCATGAACCGTGATAGTTAGACAGTTGAAATTTTCACAGATGATGTATTTCTGTTGCCACTATAACAACAAATACTAAAAAACAGAATAAAATAAATATTTAAGGGGCTCCCATACAACAGACGTGATTTTTAGAGATAATGGTACGGAACCCTTCGTGCGCGAGTTCGACTCGTACTTGGCCGGTTTTTTATAGTACACCAGGGTATGTTTTATATTTATGGTCATCCATTTTGGTACAATACAATGTTCTGATATTCAATAGAGAATCGAATGAAGACGTGTTGATCTGAGGAAGTACTGCCGCGACTACCACCAAGTACCTATTATTTTTAACCGACTAAAAAAAAGGGGAGGTAATCAATTCGAATGTTGTTTTTAAATAAATTGTGTTTTCAGTGATATCTTCGTCAATAATTGTTAACAGAAGGAGTACTCTCCCGAATAAAAACATAATTATCCAAGTTAGATATTTTTTTGTTTGGAAGAGAACTCTCGCGATGTAGTCTCATTTCATTTGATTGGTATGGAAAAAGTAATCAAATTAAATGTTGGTGCTGGTTGTTTTGTTGGGTTAACCCGAGGCCTGTCGTACATGACGCTATTCAAAAGTAACCACTTACAAATTCAAATAATCACCAACCAGAAACTCAGAATGGTACATCAGTAGTAGTAACATCGTGGACGATGATGTACAAAATATAGGAACGTATGCGTTCTTATTTATTCCAGGTGTAATATACTTGTAGATCGCAAATAAAAACACAAGTCACTCTGCCAATACTGAATTTATTAATCAACTTCAGTTAACATTTCACACTTGTACACGTAAACAACAGTAATCATCGACCTCACAAGTCGACAGCCCAGCCGATAGTGCGCTCGTGCAGCAATTTCTTGCTAAGGTATCATTCTGACAACCGGAAGTCAGCAGTTCAATATTTATTACAGATAATATTTAAGACATTATGCTAACAGGAAGTCAAAGCAGTGTTTGTTAGAACATTTGATATTATTAAATGACAAAATGTACTCAGGAAGTCAATGCACACTAACACAAAGGACTAATAAAATCTTGAAGTGATATTAAATATTAAATATCACAATAGGGTTTCCTCAACTCTTTCTTTGACTAAAACTCCTTGACTATTTATGAAAAAGCAAGGTGGACCGATGACTTGGTGAATCTGGCCACAATCCGCTGGATGCGAGAAACACGGAACTGGTCGAAGTGGCGGTGCTTATGGGAGGCCTATGTCCAGAAGTGAACAACTTTCGTTTGAAATGGGGATGATGATGATTTATGAAAATAGTAAAAGAACTTCTAGATACAATACGAATTAACTCTGCCTTCTCTTTATATCTTAGAAAGTATTTAGTATGTTCGCAAAAACTTAGGACTTTTCAAAATAAGAAGCGATTTCCACAATAAAATTTGGGTATTACAATTTAGATTAACTAAGACAAGCAGGTCATTTCTTATAAACAGTATCCGCTTTTATAACAAGTTGCCAAAGTCAGTTACAGAACTTAGCTATGGAAAATTTAAAGCCCACATCAAACGTATCCTTATCAAAAATGCATATTATAACATTAAAGACTACATTGAAGACAAGGAAGTTTGGCAATAATTTCTTCTGCACATGTGGATTCCCTGGTACCACATTAACGGCATCATTATGTAAATGTCTATTAACTGTTCCCAAATTACGAAGTTTTTTGTTTCTTTTTAAGTAAAAAGAATCAAATGAGATTATGTCAAAGAAGTAAGTACTTCTTAGACATAATCTCATTATTTGACATTATATACCTCAGATTCTTATTTCAACTCTTTACTTATGGCTTTTGTAGACAGGATTCTAATTCAGATTTGTTACAGTTGTAATGGCAATCATGTCATTTGGTTTGAATAGGCTTTTATTTTTATATAGGTTCTTCTATATTTTGTGAATGTGAGAACGTTGTAGACTTGTAGACTGTAGATTTGTAGACCTTTTTATAATTTGTTGAGTACCTGTTACTTGTTGACAGGCCTACACTGTCCTCCCATATCTATCAACACTGAAATTTGAAACATTGTAAAAGCCCCTTATTTTTAAAAGAGTAACCGTGGAGTTTCTTGCCGGCTCTTCTCCATAGGAAACAACCAATTGGAATCGTGCACCTAGCTTCTGACGTTTCATAAGCGCCCATGTTGGTTTATGTGACAAAATATTTTAATTTGATTGGATTTGATTTGAATTATTCAGTCTACGACGAGCAAACCTGTCTTAATTGCCTTAATTTTGTCAAGCTTGCACTTACAATTACAACCTAAACAAAATATACGTATAGCCCCGCTTTACACCTTTATACAAGTTGTGATATACTTGTTTGCGACAAGTCTTGCTGAAAACTTGTCAATAACATGTTGTGTTTAAAAATATGTATTAATCATACACCTATTAACTACGTTTAGAAGCAGTACTGCTTATAACATGTTTCTTTTTACTATTTTGTTCACCTTCTTACCGGCGTTCCTGTCCTCTGTCCACAACATTGAAAAATTGACTGGGAATATTAAAATATTCCCGGTCAATTTTTGGCAGCCGGTTTTTTTTTTTTCAACCAGCGAGGGGGCTAAAGTCCCCTCGCTAGTTGATTCTGAAATGCCGTGCTTGACCGATGCGGTGAATGCCTGGAAAGCAGCTTACCCGGATACAGATCGGCCCGTAAACCCATTTTCCCAGAGACATGATGAGCCGCTATGCAGGTTTGTACCTAAGGAATAAATTTATCAATAGGTCCACCAATACTGCTGAGCGTGCCCGCCTGCTGGCTGTGGGTGAGTCGGAGTCGGGCCTCTGGCTTCAAGCACTACCATCACCCAACGTAGGCACTATGCTGGGTGACACCACCTTCCGGTTCGCAACTTATCTGCGTCTGGGCGCTCCTTGCAGGGCTGCGCATCGCTGCCAATGCAGTGAAGCTGTCAACTACCTCGTACACCATGGGCTATCTTACAGTAAGAGTGCTAGCCGGATAGCACGGCACGCCAGCATTAATTACATCATACGTCGTGCTCTTGTCAACGCCGGGGTGCCAGCCGTAAACAAAACTTGTAAGTTTTGCTCACAACTAATCCCCAAGTTGCTTTAGGTGTAAAAGATAAACTAGAACAGTAGACATAACATATAGAATACATGTTTTATATCTTGGTATAAACGCGGGGTAAAAACTACAGCAAACCAGTATCATTAAACTCCTCAACCACTAACATTCTTGCACCCACATAACGCTTAAATATTAAACTTTTACAGTGCTCCCAACAGCTTTTGTAAATTATACGTTGCGGGTATAAAAACGTTAATGCGCAGCCTGTGCTGCCGACTGTACTGCTATCAATCTTATCCTCGGATATTCCGGACCATTAAAGAGATTTTTCTTTAAAAGCCAAGCGCGTGCGACCTATAGTTGTTTATATGGAGCGTTTAGATGTTGCCAGTTACTTGCTTAGAGAGGATAAGAATACAAAATAAAATAAACTTTGAAAATACTGACTTACTTACTCGTATTGGCTTATAAATTGTATCTTCACTATGTTAGATTTGACTTGTGTAAATATTACGTAATGATGTGACTTGCAAGAATCCCTTACTAATAAATTACTAGAATGCAGTCCTGGAAATCTTTTAACAATGGACTTCTTATTATATTAATCAATCACAAAAACTTTTTTTTTCTTTAAAAAGCATTTTCCATGCAGTAACGGCTATTAGGTAGTATCATTTCTTCTTACCAAACTGCGTTTGTCCAATCTTTCGACCTTGGCAGAGTTATTTTCTGGAGGGGATTCAAATGGCGCCTGACAATGTCACTTTCACAATGTCTTTAAACTTGCAACTGTGCCTTTAACTTTCTTGGAATGACAACAAGCCATATAATTGTCTAAAGACGCTCCTAAATGGGCAATTATTTTACTGAAATATGTAGCTGCAACTCTTAAGTACGGCCCGGCAATACTGGCTACATTTTCTGGGCAGAAAATGCTCTGCAATATTTCTACAAATGTATGTCCGGTAGTATTTGCGTTCACACGGGCTAAAAATGGCTAACGAAATAGTTCGGAAACTGTTGCAGCAATATTGATTGGGTATGGAGCTTGGGTCAGCGCTGAATTTATTAGTCATAGTCATAGTCATTTTTATTCATTAACAAGTAACTTGTATCTGAATGTACACACAAAATTACAACACAAGTTACACACAAAAATTACACAATTATAGTATAAACAATAACATATTACGTTATATTACGTTATGTTACGTTATTGTAGCCATATAGCCTCTAACTTCCTCACAGCTGGGACACAGGCTTCCTCCCTGAGAGAGGCCGGCCGGGCCGTAATCCACCACGTGGACTGGCACGGCAGCGTCACATGTGTTTGAAGTTTAGGTTCTAGAACATGCCTGTTCCTATATGAAGTTTACAGCCTCATATTTCCGGAGAAATATGGCCTATTCGGAACGTCTTTAGACCATACTCATTTGGACTCATAAACGTTTCGCTTGATTCACTTACCAGCTACTTGCCTCAGTAACTAGAAAGGCCAAAACTAAACACTCCTTCATGTCGTTCATAAAATGATCGATCACTACCTTCATAATTGATTGGCGTTTTGTTCCCGCCAATATTGCGACAATACATTCTTCAGCATGAATATAATACGAAGAATATTGCATCTCGCTCCTGCATATGCATTGAAGCGGAAGTTAGCAATGCTCTATCTCATTCGCACGTGTGTAAAATAAAGGTGCATGTTGTGTGGCGTATGTATGTATGCATTTATGCACCTGCCTTCTATCATAGACTAAAATGTGTAGAAGTGAAAGTTCGGTTTAAGAAGAACATCGCACATACAATTTTCTATTTTTATCTCAACGGACATCATAACCTTAACAAATACGCGTGACAAAAATAGTACCATTAATCTATTAAAACAGTTCCTCTCTCCTTAAACATCATCATTACATATAGTTTTCTTGCTCTTGTTTCATGTTTAATATTGTATATAGGTATTATGTAGATAAGTATCGTTATAAGTATGTATGTATTTATTGTATATGTAAATGGTACACCACTGAAAACCTGCAGTATTGTCTCTCCTTCTCCCTTTAATCCATACAAAGGTTGTTTATAAAAGATCGCTTTTAACGATAAGACCGCCCATTGTGACACCCTATGTAAAATTTCTGATTATAAATATGTAATTCTTATGGTGAAGGTAATTATTAAAGGTAATTCTATTTTGAGGTGTCTAAGTTATTACACAGACAATGTCACGACTTTCGTTCTTATTAAGAGTTATGCTACATAGTAAGCTTTTTCTCCAAGTATTGTCAGTTGTTATGTTTAAAAACAGGTTTACCCGTTTTGCCTTATGCTAAAGGGAGTTGTAGCCAACTTAAATTGTCTGTATATTGAAATCACTACTCTCTACTTCTATCTTGTATCTACTTCTTTGACAGTCTTATGAATGGCTTTATGACAAGGCAAAATAATGTATTGTGTCAATTTGTTCAAGCAAATTAAATTTCCTTTGAATAACAATAATTAACAACAACAACAAATAACAACAATAAATGAACAACAAACAATGAATTTTCCTGACTGTTCTTACAAAGGAAAGCACATGAGTTTCACTTCTACACGGTTTTGTTACTCTATGCTGCGCTGAAAATCCTACCTAATTTATTATCTTTGTCGCAATGTTTCGGAATTTGCACTTCCTGGATTAGATACATATTTAGTATCATAATTGGGTTCAGTGTTGTGAATTCCACGTGTTGTATATTAGCTGTATTTTTAAAGCGTCCTTCTGCAGGCATGAAATTAACTCTCTGTGATATTATCTGTTCGGTGGAGTAGTCATTAAAATATAATTCATAGTTATCACTATTATTTCATGCCTTTGCACGTACCTGCGTTATGCCACAGACAAACGATTGCAGAAAACTCGTGATTATGTTGTCATCCATTGAAAAGCTCAGATTCCTTTTTTTTTACATCTTATTTCTATACGGAACCATCTAGCTAGATGGTAACGAACGATTAAATACGAGTACTGAATGTTATATTGAACCAGATCGATGAATATATTAATAGGCATTTATTTAAAAATAAAATCTAGGTTTTACCAAAGGCGGTACAAAATTGTCTAATTTACAACTAAATGGGTAGTACCCGCGTTTAAATATGAAACATGGCTCCTCAATCCATACGGACGGACACGTTGTTCTTGTGAGCTGTTGATGCAATTACTAATAAAAGTTGATCAACACTTCAGTTTTTAAATCTTAATTATTTACCAAAATATTTATTTAAAATCGGAACAGACGTTAAAACATTATTGATAAATGATAAATGATAAATGATTTTATTTCTGTAAGTAGGTTTGTACAAACACTTTTACACGTCAATCATATTTTTAAACTAGATGAGGTCGGCGTTTCCTATCTGACTACTCTGAGAAGAAAGGCCGAAACAAACTCAGAGGTCACAGTCTCTTTTAAAGTCCAGACATACTCTTGGTCAGATCATGTGAAGACCATGTAGATTGGTATCTGAAATGGTCTTTTGAGGAAAGAACCACACAGATTGAGTGGACCTGTCCAGTCAGTGCACGCATTTGTCAGTAATCGTGCAGCTCAACTCAGGAAGTCAGAACTTAAGGAGCTCAACGATTCGACGAACAATACCAAAGAAAGGACATTTGGGTAGGCCACATAAATTACTCAATCTGCCAGATCATGATCAAAATTAACTGCGAAAAAAAAAAGCAATGACCCACATAATCCTCACATTCACAATAATTAAAATAACATACTACTTTACAAGTAAATACTCATGTCATTGTGTATATAAAATTCAACAATGTCAATGTGTATATAAAAAAAATCGGACATAATGTTTGAGAACCATGTAGATTGGTGTCTGAAATGGTCTTTTGAGGAAAGAACCACACAGATTAAGTGGACCTGTCCAGTCAGTGCACGCATTTGTCAGTAACCGTGCAGCTCAACTCAGAACTTAAGGAGCTCAACGATTCGACGAACAATACCAAAGAAAGGACATTTGGGTAGGCCGCATAAACTACTTAAACTGCCAGATCAAGAATATAACTGAAACAATGACCCACATAGTCCTCATATTCTCAATAATGAAAAAAATATAATACTTTTTACAGTAAATATTCATGTCTAAAATAGCTAGCAAATTAAAATCAACATTCACCGTGTAAATTTATTGGAGCAGCTCAATCCCAAGCCTTTTTGTCCTCAATATAGTCTTTCACAGTATAATAGGCTTTCTGGCATAGTTTCCGTTTTATAAAAGATTTGAATTTATTAAAGCTTAAATCTTGAATGTCGCTAGGAAGTTTATTATAAAAACGTATACATTGGCATCTAAACGAGCCACCTATTTTCTTGAGCCTGGTTGTAGGAACAATAAATTTGTGTTTGTTTCTAGTATTTATATTGTGGATATCACTGTATTTTTTAAACAGATTAATATTTTTATGTGCATACAAAAGATTTTCATAAATATACTGAGAAGGCACAGTAATTATATTAATCTCTTTAAATTTATCTCTGAGGGAGTGTCTGGGACTTAATTTATAGATAGAACGAATTGCCCTTTTTTGTAAAACGAAAATTGTCTGGATATCGGCGGCATTTCCCCACAACAGAATACCGTACGACATCACACTATGAAAATAACTAAAGTATACTAAACGGGCTGTCTCTAAATCAGTTAAACCACGAATTTTTCTAACGGCGTATGCTGCAGAGCTAAGCTTTTTTGACAATTTATCTATGTGGGGGCCCCATTGAAGCTTGGTATCCAAAGTTATGCCTAAGAAAACTGTGGTATTTTCGGGTTTCAGCACTTCACCCTTTATGAGAACACTAGTTTCTACTTGTCTAACATGAGGTATCGTAAACTTAATACATTTAGTTTTTTTCTCGTCTAATAACGTCTAATACTTAATATGAACAGCTAAAACGCAGTCTATCGAATCGTTTTGTGTCAATGTTGATACTTAGTAAAAGTGGACTTTTGTAGCTGACTTGCTGACCGTAACACCATTTTCACCTAATTTTGTTCAGCACTGCCACCAATTTCACCCAATTTTGACGACTCGTAAGTTTCATCTGACTTTTGAGCGCAGTCGGGTCACGTATTGCTTCCACAGACACAAAGAATAGTACTCATTTTATTTTGTATGATTTCAGTTTTGTAAAATTCTGACAATATTGTACCGTTCGGAAAAAAATTGTGGAATTTAATTTCATTAATGATTAAAGAGCTGTGACGTAAAAAAATAATAAAAAAAACCTACTGAAAAATACCTACTCGCACATAATACTTCAGAATCTTAGTATGTAAAGTCAGGTTCATTAGGCAAATTGAATACAAACTTAAAGGTCCTTATATTCAAATCACATTAATAATTCCAATTATCCGTTGCACCATAAAAACAGAGTAAATTTGCCACCCTCCTGCCTTAAATTATACTCATCTAGTCCATATTCAATGTCAATAAAAATACATAATATAACCAGAAGACATAAAACAACAAAACAAAATTAGTATATTTTAAAAATAAATTAAAGCAATACTTAATTTAAAAAAAGCTATTACACAGTACAAGAATATCTAACGGATAAATTCAATAATAATACATAATTATAAATAACACATATATATAATAAGTAAAATAACTAAAATAAATTATATTAAACACATAATAATTATACAACACTAATATCAATTAACAAATTTTAAGAGCTTGTTCCCAACGAGTCACACCTCAACGGGTAACAGTGTGACTCGTTGGGAATGTTTTGGATAATAATTCCCAACGAGTCACAGTTACTGTTACACTGTTACTATATCATCTATCGCCACGAAATATTTTCGTTCTCAGATAAACAAAAATTGTTCCCAGGTATTTGGTACAACTTGGGGCACCCCGACTCGGACAGGTTAGGTTAGAAGGGGACGGCGGGGTCTGAAAGACCCCGCCGTCCCCTTCGTGGTTATTTTTTTTTAAACCGCCCAGAAGTAGGAGTCCCGCGAAGCGGGACTCCGTCGGCTACGCCTCATTCACCCCTACCCCTAAATCAAGCCCCCCCCTTATACCCTAAATCAAGGTGGGATCATCCCAACGAGTAACAGTGTAACAGTAACTGTGACTCGTTGGGAATTATTATCCAAAACATTCCCAACGAGTCACACTGTTACCCGTTGAGGTGTGACTCGTTGGGAACAAGCGATTTTAAGCGAGTAAACATTTAAGCATTGTTTAAGACGCTTACAAGAGCTAAAGCACGGTCACTGTCGGATTGCAAAAAAAATAAAAAGATGCGCGATGACACAACGCTAGTAATTTATTGCAAAATATGAAGCAATTATGGATTTAAAAAAAAACTATTCATTGGGCTAAAAAATTAAAACACTATGACGTTAGTATGTTACTTGTAGAATAATCTGACAAAAATCTGAATGTTTGTATGTAGGGTTTTTAATCATCAAAAAAATTTTTTTGAGGTATATTCGTGATTTTTCTCTATCATATCAAATTAATTGTATTATGTTTTCAACACACTATCTAACTAGCATACATAGTATATCCAGAAGAATATCATATATTTTTCTGATTTAGGTTACGCAGTGGATCATATATTTTTAGGCATTATAAAATTTCGTTTAGGTCATGAAGTCCCCTTAAATTGTATAATAAAATATATAATAAAGGAATAGATAGATTTGCATATATAATATTAAAAGAATAAGTAAATTAATAGAAATATAAAATACTTAATAAGATATAAAATAATTCAAACTTAATAACAAGGAAAATTAATAAAGCGCTCTTCCTCTCTCAACTTATTTAAATATTTGCTGTACCCGCAGTGTCCATAATTGTTTCTATTATTTTTTATTTACCACCTGTAAGTGTACATTATGGATTGCAATAAACGATTTGAGATTTGAGATTCTTTGGCAGTTATATCGTCGCTCGCGCTCGCATGGCTAAAAGTCCTATCTCATTTTTTAGCTGATTTGAGTTAGGACAAGTACGTTTTTCTATTGGTGATTCTTTACATTTTTCAATATTTTTATTTGAGGTAATATGAGATACGGTGCCTTATAAAACGGTTATATTTTGAGATCCAAATAACGTAGAGAAACGACGACGGTTAGTGAAAAATGTAAAGAATCATTTATAGAAAGATGTAGTTGTCCTAACTCAAATCAGCTACAAAATGTGATAGGACTTTTAGTAATGCGAGTGACGATATGAAATGGCTATAACAGGGCAAACTGACGTAGGGTATTAATTTGGTTGGCAATTACTTGCCTAATTCTTTTTGGTCTAAAGTAGACAACGCGTGAGCCTTTGATTTTGCAGGTCTTTTGACTCTAAGATTCATAGAAAATACTACAAAAATATTAATGACAAAAATTTAATTCCCCACCATTTTCTAAACTGCACCATAACAGTTTTATCCAAATTAAAAATGTACAGTTAGACCCAACTCAACGTTTCAAGAACCAAATGTTCCACTTAACAGAATAAATATTTAATCAGATTTAAACACCTTGACACATCCAGTATTTGCAAAAGAACTTTTTGTCCTATTTACCCAAAAGGTAATTCCCATTCAAAATGTTCCCATATACTTGGTGCCCAGCAAGGTAATTTACATTATACTAGCATCTTAAACAAGGTTCTGTTTAAACGTAAACAACATCGTGTAAACGTTGTCGTGTGTCGGCAAAGGGCGAGGTTGCCTACTTCTTGTTTATTCTGTAAAATTAGAATGGGGTAGTCGTGTCTTTTAAGAGGCTTACAAGAGCTAAAGCGCGGTCACTGTCGGATTGCATAGAAAAGAAAGAGACGCGCTATGACACAACGCTGGTAATTTGTTGCAAAATATGAAGCTATTATGAATTTACAAAAAAACTATTCATTGGACTAAAAAATTAAAACACTATCATGATAATATGTTACTTGTAGAATAATCTGACAAAAAATCTGAATGTTTGCATGTAGGTATATTAGTACGGTTTTTAATTGTCAAAAAATTTTTTTAGAGGTATCTTCTTGATTTTTGTCTATCATATCAAGTTAATTGTATTATGTTTTTAACACACTATCTAACTAGCATATATTCAGAAGAATATCATATATTTTTCTGATTTTAGTAACTGCAGTGGATCATATATTTTTAGGCATTATAAATTTGCGTTTAGGTCATGTAGTCCCCTTAAGGATCGCTTGTCAGTAAATAATGTGTTACGTTACTTGACTAAGGGCGAATTTCACCGAAATTTTATACCTATAATAAGTATACTTATTCTGAGAATAAATTTTGAATTTTTGACAGTTTTTCCATACTAGAACTGTCAGACGTCAATTTTATTCCACGGATAAAAGATATTAGACTTTGGTAAAATCAGCCCTTAAGGTTCGCCCTTACGCTTCGCATGGTTTTCACAACTTTACACAACATCGTAGTTTAGAAGAACAACGCGATCACACAGACAGACACGAAAAGTGACTTTCGTTTATAATAACTAGTTACCCGCCCTTACTTCGCACGGGTTTTACGACCAGATACAATTTCGATATTTCTTTACTGTAATTATGTAAGACTAGCTTCTGCCCGCGATTTCATCTGCGATCCAGGATGAAAAGTAGCCCAAGTTCTTACCCAGGTCATGGTCTAGCTTTGTGCCAAATTTCATCCAAATCAAAGAGTAACAAACATCCATCCATCCATCTTCCCAAACTTTCACATTTATAATATTAGTAGGATATAATAAACATATAAACCTTCCGGAATGTATTCTCTAAATAATGGTGAAAACTGCATTAAAATTCGGTGGATTCGGTTAGAAGGACAATACGGTTACACAGACAGACACATATAGCGTCTTTAACTTTTTTTATGTCATTACATTCATATCCTTATTTTCTATTGTTGTTATTTCTACTTTAGCAAATAGTAACTTTACATTAGTGGTAATTTAGTTAATTTTAGAATGATCAGTATAACTAAAAATGTCTTATAAATATGAAGTAGTAGCGCAAACTGAACTTTATGTTTGGGTATTAAAGTTATTTTTTCCAAAAAAACACATACTTGTTTACGTGTTTGGAAACTAAGTTGCGAACACAGGATACGTGTGTTATTTTCTAAGCACCACTCCGAAACAATACGATGAGTTATTTCAGAAAACTGCGGGGTAATTACGTAATACACTAACAGTAGGAATAGGTTTCATTTTGACAGTTCCACAAAATTCATTGCGTTATTTACGTTGTTGAGCAGACAAATTTTTCAAACATATGAAGCAATGGATTAGCAATAGGCTTAGGTCTTAATGCTTCAGATTGTGATAGATAGTGAGTACGTAATTAGGGTGCAGGTCAAGTGTGCTTATCTACTTGCGTACACACGCATACATATCAAGCTATATAACATTTCCAATTTTAGCTGACCTCGCATTGTATATGCTTTTCGTACAGTGAGAAGTCAGCTTATACTGGAAATGTATAATAAATGAAAAATGAAATAGTTTATAGCAATTGTTTTCTGTAACTATTTCCTCTGTCCACCTACACAAACAAAGTTCTATTTGAGGCATAAGATCAAGCACCTTTTGTCCACGACAACCCTAAAAACACAAGCAATACGCCCACAGATAAAATAACGTAGGAACGTAACGAAATACAGTAAGTACTTCAAACTTGAAGGAAACGGCAAATTAACTATCATTAAGTTTCCTCGACTCTAAAGACCAGTGTTAAACAAAATAGACATTGAGAAGGTATTCTAAGAATTTCTTCATTGTCTTGTAAATTAATTCGCAATACAATTTAAGTACTAAATGGTGACGGTAGTTTACTTGAAAGAAGTTTTCTTAAAACTGTTTGCTTTTTTGTTTTGTTTCCTTTTCGTGTTCCTTTGTAGCTATTGTAGCTATTATAGGATTCTGGACAATGAAACGATGTAATTTAATTTACTTTTATGCTTTAAAACTACCACGACGGTTGAATAATAACTTAGATTAATCAGCCTTTAATTTTCCCACTGCTGGGACACAGGCTTCTATAATAGTGAGTGGTAATTCACTACGCGGGCCCAGTGCGGATGTCACTCACATGTCTTCCAATTTAGGTTGGACGTTTTACTTCACCGTATTGACAGCAATAGTGATGAAATAATTTACATAAAGTAAAGTGCTGGCCAGTGTTCGAATCTACGACCCACAACTCGTAAGCCATGGCTGTTTTCATGGGGCCACTACTGCTCTTACACTGGGCCACCACTGCTCTCCGGTTCTGTTTGAATAAAGCGATGGTAAGCACGTTGTATGGTCTAAAAATAATTTGGTCCTTGAAGCTGAAAAGCAATTAAACTGATCCATCTTATGTATTACACTAAGGAATACTTCAGTGGTATCACTTTGACCTTCAGCCGACCTAGCGTAGTAGGTATGGAGTTTCAATCAAACTCAAACTCAAAGCATTTATTTCAAATGAACCAATTACAGGTACTTTTGAATTGCCAAGGGGTCGGTCAGTCAGAAAGATGAAGCTAGTTACCCATTCCAAAGCGTAGTAGGTACCTATGGAGAAGAACGGACGAGAAAATTCATTTAAACCAAAATATGGTTATAAAATATTTGTAACATCATTCATGTTGAAATTATGCACGTGAAAACGATGCAGAACGTTAGAAGCGTCCGTACCTAAAAGACAAAAACAATTCAAATATTAAATTAAATTAACATATGCTGTGGCAGCTAAGAAATGACCAGTCCCTACTGACGGCGCCCGTTCACGAACATGACACATGGATTAGCACCATACAGCTCAACTATTTTGCAGGAAACTTAATGATCCAACACACACGCCACCACCAGCGAGACATTTGAGTGAGCATGCCATATTCTCAGCCAACAGGGCACATTCAAGTCAATGAAAGACGAACCCAGTCAATGGTAGCTTTATAGTAGGTACATAGTGCATGGTAATAGATTATGAGGTCAGCATATTCTGGTAGCATATACACAGTAACAAGTAACAAGTACTTATTACTGTGTCTTGTCGTTAAGTTACAATGAGGAGAGGGATTCGTAAATCAATTAATTTCTAAGTCCATCATAAATTATTATTACGTGATTACGTTAACTTAATTTATCAGCCTAAACCCTGCAAGCAGTGTCTCTTCCTTCGTTATTAAACAGTTAACTTTATTCCGTTTAGTATATTAAAGTCAGATCAAATTATTTATTACATAATGAAGCATAAAATAAAATGGTCCGTCGATCCAAAATCAAATAAAGAAACAAATAAAAAAAAATGGTCCTTCGATTTAAAATTTGCTCCTGGTAGCTCATCTAATTTATGTAACAGTTTCTCTCTCAACAAAATACAGTCACAATATTCCGATTATGCCACAAAATTTGCATGCAATCTTCTCATATTAGCTATAATATTCGGATACATCATGATGCCCACTGCATTCCGTAAGAGGTATTGAGGTCATCTCATCCGGAGCGAGCGCGATTGTCCGCGTGTCTGCTCGTTCGCCATTGTTTTTCCTTCCATTTCATGGACCAGTTTATAAGTTAGAGAGCCAAGAAAATTTTGCAGTTAATGTATTAGACCGTTGGGAAATTTTTCAGCGTTGAAAACTGGTAAGGTATGAGAGATTGCACGTGAGATAAGGTGCACGTGGTAATTTAATATATGTATAGTCCGAAAAAAAAATGGTTAAGGTTTCGAAAGTACAAGAATTTGTTTACAGAAGACGTTGTCTGATTTAATACCATTAAGCTCTAGTAAAGGCTATAATTATTATTGTAAAATACCGGTATCCGGTTAGATCGACTAGGCAATCATATTCATACAAAACTTAAAATCAAATACCATTAAAGTAAAAAACCTTAATGTTTGATATTTTTAAGCTTTAATTTTAAAAGAGTTGTGGCGGCAGCTATACGCCATATACGAACTACGCATTACATCTGACGTCACGCAAATTCTACATCGCGCAAACATAGTCTTCTTGACATTAGAACATATACATATAGAACAGCCTGACATCAAACATCGAGCAGTAGCCCACCAGATGCAACACCCGTGTGATCAAAGGATCCACCTTTTTCAATGGAAGATGAGTAACTTTCTACCCTGTTCCTCATTTCTCTAATAGAGTTAAATCATATTAAAGGATCATTACATTTAAATCGCTATTTGTGTAACACACATAAAATGGCAATTGATCGCGAAGCTTTTCATTTTGACAATTTAGACACGTTCATTTCGTTATTTACGTTGTAGACCGGACGATTTCTTTAAAACCAGTGAAGCAATGTCTAAATGAAAGGCATTGCGGTTGAATGCCATTTTAAATGTGTTACGAAATTACCCTGTTCGATAATCTGATTGAAAATCAGTACGCATATAGATAAACGCTTCTATCCATTATTTTTTGCATTATTCTTCTTAGCGTGTCGATGGCAATCTTAATGGAGTCGGCCCGGAGTTTAGCTACGAGTTTGGCGCTATCAATAGAGTTCATGGGTTCCTTTTTCTTTTTTACAAGCTTTTAAATAACTTGCAATGTTTGTATGTAAGTATGTACGTATGTTTGTTCTGGGCAAATCTTGCAAGCTGAAAAAAAAACACTTTCTCCTATCTTACAGAGTTGAAATTTCACTCGTTGATTCTGTTTCAAAGACAATGCATTTTTATGATGCATGACCTGTGATTCTACACCCAGGATTGGCTCCAGATGAAGAATCTCCTTAACGGTCAACGGTGCAGACACGACATTTAATATACGCATTTAATTATGGTAGTTCCTTCTAAAATCCACCATGATCTGGCTGCTGCACCCAGGACTCGCTCCATACGAGAGAACTCTTCAGTGGTCAACAGCACAGACACTAAATGTTGTATAAGTATTCATTAAATTATGATGATAGCCCGTTCTAAAGTGTGGCATGACTTGGATCGTGCAACTCGGATGGCTTCACACTATGACTTGTGTAAAGGCGCGTTTGGGTTCTTTGGATTTGTCTTTACAAGTACCTTTCAAGAGAAGGTGATAGAACGGAAATTTAAAGAAATTGTAATGTTAAAAAATACAAAATAAAATATAATAAAAAACCTTTTTAAAAACGAGCTTTAAAGCTTGAGGCGTGAACGTCCTTCTTACACTTTAAGATAAGCCGCAAGCTTCTAAGAAAATATTAAAGTTTTATGTTAACGTAATTTTATTTAGTAATTTTTTGTTCAATAAAAGCTTGTTTTTAAAAAGGTTTTTTACTAACATTTTATTTCATTCACTCTATAAAACGCCATAGCATCCCACGATCAGAATTTGCCTTAACTTGAATTAAGATCATCAGCAATCTTCCGATAATTACCATCGTATAACCCATGGGTAACAATGTCCCAAGTTATGTTGTCTTTGAACCATAAACGATACAGGGTGTTAAACTACGGGACAGGGTGAAAACCGTTTAACCACGGTGATAGTGCCAATGAATAGGTAAATGTAGAAGGACCATACGCAGTCACTACAGGAAACAACGGAACACAAGCCATTTTTGTTTGGCATTTAACAAAGAAAAAGTATTTATTAGGTCTTGCACAGAAAGATAATTACACAAACTTAATAGTATGTAACAAACAGAAAAAATACATAAAAATAGTATCAAATAAAAATGGTCTTGTACGAAGAAAAGGAGGGAGGATCTCAGCATGAAGCATTTGAATGTAGTCCCTACTTATATCTACTGGTTTTAGGCAGAGTATGCTTATTTCCATAGCTTCCTTTCTCGGCCACCGGCATCCAAACATTTGACCACGGTATTTATGGATGAGCAAAGGGCAATCGTTTTCAAAGCGTTTCGTATTTCAACAATGACTTTCAACAGTATTGACATAAGGTTTTCGGCAGCTCTTGGCTCACAGATCTTTTTTGACATCAAGACCCGTATTTGCCTAAAATAGCACGGCAAACCAAAGTTCCTGTTTGCCAGTAGAATTATAACAGTCTTTACGGGTAACAGGAATGCTTATTAAATTGTGGCATTGTTAGGCCGAGATTTATTATAAACGTTACTTATCATGAGTTTTGACTTAGTCGTGTCCCCGTCTTTATCATGTAATTGTCGAAAGCGACATAAATAACGGTTAGCCAAAGTACGTGCTAAGTAACGTTTATGGAACGCCTTAGTGTCCCACATCTAAGATTGATCCACATTATTGAGTGAATTCACATATTCTTTGTGGTCCTTCTGCACCATTTTGCATAGAATTAATACTGACAAGATTAAGGTTTACGCCGTTTTGATGGTGCTTTAAGGGGCGTTAAACAGCTCTAAAGTAGCTAAACAGCCGATGCCACTAGAACATTAGGATCGACTGATTATGGTGTTTGGGGAAACAAGGCGGAGGTGATACCTACTTATTTAACGTCATTTTAATTTTGATAAAACACACGTTCAGCTGGTAAAGGATGTATGAGAGGATCGAGGATCGAGTTTAGTAGAGTGTAATGGAAGGTTTTAGCAGCAGTGGACCTATAAGACGATTAGGCAGATGACATAATGATCTAACGAAAATCATTTCTGGATTTTTATAGAGACTGTGACCTCTAAGTTTAAATCGGTATTTCTTTTCAGGGAAGTCGAATAGGAAACACTGACTTCATTTAGTTTTTTAAATATTATTGATGTGTAAAAGTGTTTAGAATTTATTTAATGCGACAATTTTGGATATAAGCTTTTAAGCTATTTGGGAGATTTCTTGCCAAATAGGTAACCACATAAGGGCCATTCCTATTGAGTAAAACGGCATATGCTACAGTCAGATGTTGGATAGGTGACCGTCTTCACACATAAACCCTTTTGTGCCTCAGCTAGTCTCTAGTCTAGTCAGAAAGTTTGTGACAAAAATAGATAACCCTAATGATTTAATAATTAAGTTATGTAGGCCAATGAAAATACCTTCGTCTGGTCCTATATAAATTTAACTTAGACAAATAGCAACCCACTTAAAAATTCCGACACAGCCTCCACTTTTAGTCTCCTAACTAAATTTTCAAAAACAATATCTGTCAGATAACAAGCTAAGGGACGGCTTAAACCTTGAATATGTAAACAGATACAGGACCGATACAATGAGATAAGACCCTAATCAACCTGACACATAGGTAGTGTTGTGAGCTGGTCAAAAACATTGTGATTCGCCGAAAATTCGAATTTACTTGGTGGCGAAAAGTATTCTTCTGTTCGATAGCAATACTTAAGACACCACCAACTTTTACAGCAGCAGTATTTTAATCTTACTTCAGTGTGGAAGAGAGATGGAGTTAGTCGTCCTGTGTAGCTCCATCTCTATGATTTTGATGAATAATCAGAAGATTGCTTTAAAATGTTGATAGAATTTTTCTCGTATTTTAAGGCAGTAATTCATGAACCATCGGTTCACTAACCTAAATATGAGTAAAAATAGCATAAGAAAGTACTTCAAAAATTCAATATATCTCTTAAAACCGTACAAAAACCGATATAAATACAACTTTTAAACAAATAATTCTTATGAGGTAATAATTTACACCTATTAATAGCATTTATGCACCCTTTGTACATTCACTTCAAATTGTTTTAAAATAACAATTTTATTTGTGCGTGATAAGCGAAATATTATATGAGAAAGGTTTTTTAGAATGAGGGTTGAATTATAAAAACGTATCAAGAAAAGTGTCTAAGAAATTCAAACTCAAAGTATCAAATTTTCGTTTCAATTCAGGTTTTTGCATCAAAATTGATCATAATTCATAATATCAAACATTTGTTATTGATTCGTCCCAACAGATTTTACACTTGTTTTACGTTTACACTTGTATCTTTTATTACGATAAAATTAATGTCTATATTAAAGGGGCTCGTGGTTAAATAATAACAGCCGCACGGGTCGATCGTAGGTTAAGCTACGCTTGCTTTCGTCGGTTCATGGATGGGTAACCATCCATCACATATCCATTACCTCCGTACCTCGAAAGGCACGTGAAGCCTTTGGTCTCGGCTGTCATTCGTAGATCTTTGACAGTCGTTACGGGTAGTCAAAATCCCAAAAAATAGACAACCAGTCTTTCCAAGGGATACCGTGTTACTCAGTAACTGGGTTGTGGAGGTTAGACTGAAAGCCGAACCTACCACAGTTGAGAAAAGGCTGAGCTGATTAAGATTGATTGTCTATATTTGGTCAATACCATATGTTATTTGAGACATAACCCAAAATACATTTGTGATAAATAACACTATTCTGGACATATAGACCAAAAATTCCTCTGTTGTCCTTCTGCTGGGCAAAGACTTCCTTCCAGGTACTCTTTTGCACGTGTGCTCATGCATAAGTTACGTTTAATAAGGTGTTATCTTGTTTATTCGTTCAATCTACTTTCAAATCTTGTGTAATAAAAAAACCAATATTAAAAATGCGAAAATTAACTCCGTCTTTCTGTTACCTTTTCACGTCTTAACAGCTGAACGGATTTGGGTATTTAATCTACGTGGACGAAGCTGCAGGCAGAAACTAGTTACCTATAATAATTGACGAATATTTTTTTTGTCAAACAAATAAAAAAGGATTGGAACCAGGGAGGCAGCGACATGCAAAATAAAAACGAAACGAAATTCGCCGAAGCCGAATCGTCGATCAACACACATCCCTTCACCGTCCTCTTATGCGTATACCAAGACTTCTAATTACAGGGATTAGGACACGGATCAAAGGATTCGTTTCTTTGTATCAAGGAGCTCGTTAAATCCATGAAATAATTGACGAGGTGCAACCAATTTGCTGTTGTGGATTATTAATTAGTGACTAGGGAAGGGTCGATTTTGGCGTGCTGAAATTTTTGGAATGTTCATAATTATGGCCCTTGTTATATTATGCTAGGGTAGTATTATCCTAGTGTGGTGAGTACGGGTAAGTATGTGTAATGTGTAAATCAAACACAGTATACTAACCCTGCGTTGATGGTCGTAACCATAGACAAGGGAGGCACGTCCAGGAAAAACGACTGTGACCGACAGACGGACGGACGCAGTAGGTACCTAGTTAAGTAACAAAATTAATTTTCCTTCAATTTATGGAACCCTGAAAAAAAGAATACCTATAAGATAATTTGACGTCGGAGAGCGAAGATTTTTTATTAAAAAAGGCATACAATGTGATTTTTCATAGTATGCAAAATGGATGAATTGATTCCTGAGACGTTCAGAGAAATTCAATTAACATTTTTTTACAGTCTTGAACCTCATAATGTGTCTAGATAACTGAAAAGGGAATGTAATAATTTTATATTTTTTCTTTAAAAAATTGATGTTAACAGGTTTGCAACTGAATACGGTTTATTTTATTGAGACTGAGTAGCGATATAACTAGTCTTATCACTTTTTTTCTCAGCATAATAAGAAATTATCCAAATTCGAATCTATACTATAAGTAGAATAAATGCTGTGGAAATGCGTTCCTTGCGAAGCATGTGTGGTGTGACTATGAATGATAGACTGAAGAATGATGTGATCAGCCAACGGTGCGGTTTAAAAGAAGATGTAGTGACAAAAATTGAAAAGTGTATGCTAAGATGGTTTGGTCATGTTGAGAGGATGAATGAAGGGCGATTAACAAAAGGTATTTACAAGGCAGATGTGAGTGGAAACGCCGGGAGGGGACGCCCTAGGAAGACATATAGTGACCTTATTGGTGATGTTCTTCAGAAAGGTCAGGTACGTAGTACTCACAACCGGCGTGCGTGTATGACCAGATGTATGAACGTAAACGAGGCAAAAGGAGTATGTAAGGATCGTAGCAGGTGGCGTTCTGTAGTTTCTGCCTTCCCCCATGGGAAGAAGGCGTGAGTTTATGTATGTATGTACTATAATAATATTAATAAAGCTAAAGAGTTTGTTTGTTTGAATGCTCTGGAACTGTTAGTCGGATTGGAAAAACATTTTTTGCTTTTGGTAGCCCAATTCTTGACGAAGGCTAATACGCATGATACGATCCTTCGGAGCCGAGCAAAATGAAAAAAAACTGCTGTTTTTTACAAAGGCATGATCTAATTTAACATAGACACACAAGAAAGTAATTTCTTCTTTTTCCAAGATCCAATTCTATCATATAACGCGACAGAATTCTCTTTTGTAAACAAGATGGCATTAAGTCTTGTTAGTCAAACTTATTCAAAGTAGTAAGGACACGACGGATTCTGAGAAAAACTATTGATAGTTCCTTTGGAATGGGATTCAGATACGCCGAAGAGAAGATTAAATGATAAATGATTTTATTTCTGTAAGTAGGTTTCTACAAACACTTTTATAGGTCAATCAAATTTTTTAAACTAGATGAGGTCAGCGTTTCCTATCTGACTAATCTGAGAAGAAAGGCCGAAATAAACTCAGAGGTCACAGTCTCTTTTAAAGTACAGACATAATCTTGGTCAGATCTTGTGAAGACTATGTATCTGAAATGGTCTTTTGAGAAAAGAGCCACACGGATTGAGTAGACCTGTCCAGTCAGTGCACGCATTTAAAGTTTTGTTATGACTTAGAAAATAAAAATGCACTATGCGTGAAGTTTCCACCCACAAATACATACACATCACGTATAAAATATATACTTAAATTAGCTGTATTATCTTCAATCGCTCAGGTAGATCGACACAGTCTACTATTATAGATATAGCATCACATTGTAAGCTGAATCACTGTCTCTCAAGATACAGGTTATCCTAGTTTGAGAGGCAGGGTTTTCCAAATTGTGTACACATTTCAATTCTTAGATTTGTATTGCATTGCGTTACTACCAATGCTCATTTAAATTGTCTTATATAAAACATGCAAAATCTGTATTTTTTTCTGAAATAAAAGTTATTATTTTTATTATTTATTATTTTTATTTAGTTTTGGTTTTTTTAAGAGACCGGTGAATTGTCACACATTAACGGCTGTCCAAATTCAGAGTGATTTTTGCCTCCTTGTCTAAAACTGGTGAAATAGACCGATTTTCATAAAGACCATTATAATATGACGGCCACCGCTCTTCTAGCAAACGGTAGCTTTAGACGCGCCCATAACAAATACTGGGAACTCCTCCACACTCCTGGGCAATAGCCTCACCCTCCTCCTCCTCCTTCCGTCTTTCGCGAGCCCGCGTGTCCTTCAAGTACGTTTTACTAAATTTTAACTCTCTAAGTTAGAATGGCCTCAAATGTCATTTTTTTCATGAAATAGTCAATCAAACAAGCAATTTGACCTTAGTATTTAAGATTTTAATCATTATAATTCATATTAGTTATGGGCGCATCTAACTTTTTATTACCATACAACCTACCACCAACCATTTTTATTAGCATGCAAGACTATTCTGTAAAAAACTCACCGTGAAAACTTAGGTGGAATAAGATTGAAGTGAGCAGTGTGCATTCCACCTGGTACTAGTGATTGATACTATTGACAGGTCACTTGAAGCTCACTTCACTTTAGTCTCCACGGTTAGATTTTTAAAGAATAAATCGGCTGTTACTGATCTGCAAATTGCAAAAAACGTAACAAAATTCGAATTTCGAAAGCTACCCTGGCGCATCCTCTTAACAAAAATAAAAAAATTGCTATAAAAAATAAATAAAATATGACTGGTTCCCTCTCTCGAAATAGGCTGGAATGAACACAAGACAGGCTCGCATGAAGTATTGTTGGCACCGTGCCAAATGCGTGCGATGTGTACATGGTGTGCACACTGCTTAGTTGGAAAGCCACTTTTGGGAAAATCGTAATTAGATTTTGTTTTGAGAAGTTAATGTTGGTCGGTTTTGAGTATAGCGTTCATAGATTGAGTTTATAGGTAATACTAGCGTGTCGCGTTAGTGTTGTAATTGTTTTTTAATGTCATTTTGAACTCGTCAATGCGATAAAAAGATTTTTTAAATTATAGTTTGCTGTTTTTGACTCTGTTATTTTTATATGTTTTGGATTTCATGAAGACGGTGTTACATAGGTAGTAATTAAATTTGATAGTCACGATTACTATTAAGGTAATTGAGTTAGCTTTTAAAATTTACTCTAAGCTACATAGCTCATAGCTTTTGTTAGTAAATTGTTTGCGTGCATTGATTGTTTTAATAATGCCATAAGGCAACCCCGGTTCCTTTTGAAAGCATAGTGAAAGTAATCGGTTGCCTTATCATGTCAAAAATAATTGATTATTTTGTAGCGGTATCAACATCGCCACATGCGAGCTACACGTCATACTGACGTCACGCAAATCCTGCATCGCGCAAGCAGAGTTTACCGTGCGACTAGCATATACACAACGTCCCGACATCAACCGTCGGGCAGTTGCCCGCCAGACACAACAACCGTCTGGTCGGAGGATCCTCCCTTTTCTATGGAGGTATGAGTGAGCTTTACACCTTGTTCCTCATACCTCTATACTGGTGACCACGAACATGAACGTCAGCGTAGCCTTCGTGCAACTACTTCAGCGTGACGTCATCATCACATCATCATCACTTCCACAAGCTTTAGAGCGGCGAGTCACACGCCAGCCAGCACCCACGGCTTCAACGGGTATCCTGACCACCAGCATGCAGCGACCGCGCATACCTGGTTATCACCCTCAGCCTCATCAGCAACCTTGGCACAGCACACTGCACTATCGGCCGGTTCACAAGCAGAGCCTTCAAACCCTCTCCTGGTCGACGCCAGCAGTCAGCCTCAACCCGGCGCTGTTCCACATCCGACGCACTGGATAATAACGCAGCGCCACCCCGACTCACTGGGGAAACCTTCGCAGACAGTTCCGACTCACCGCGAACTATGCGGCACTCGGTTCCGACTCACTGGAACCTCAACTGGCCCTGACAAGCATCACAAGATACAAGACTCAGCCCACTATCGACCTCCGGTCTCCGGGGGGGAGTGATGTAGCGGTATCAACATCGCCACATGCGAGCTACACGTCATACTGACGTCACGCAAATCCTGCATCGCGTAAGCAGAGTTTACCGCGCGACTAGCTTAAACAGAACGTCCCGACATCAACCGTCGGGCAGTTACCCGCCAGACACAGCAACCGTCTGGTCGGAGGATCCTCCATTTTCCATAGAGTATGAGTGAACTTATCACCCTGTTCCTCATACCTCTATAATTTTATTAATGAATTACCATAAGATTTGACAATGTGTTGTGCAAATAATGTACATACCTACCCTTGTTTATGGCATCCCTACTAACGGAGCCGTTTTATTAGTGTATTAAAAGGATCTTGTTTCGGAAAAGGTCGACGAAATATAGATTGTAATACGACTTTTAATATTAATACTTAATAAAAGTAAATTGGATTTTTATTTTCGTGACTTGTAAAGGTAAAATGAGAGTAAGCTACAATTTTCTGTATGACGAATATAATTGTATCTATATACATAAATAAAATTGAAGTGTCTGTTTGTAATTTCAAAATAACAGCTTTATACTAAATACATATGAAAGTATATACGACAGTAAAAAAAAACAAATTTTAAAAAAATTGTCTGTCTATTTGTTCCGGCTAATCTCCAAAACGGCTCGACCGATTACTGATATTTTTTGTCCCGGTAGCACGTTCCCGCGTGATAATTTTCTAGATACTAGATAATAAACGTTTATTTTCATGACACAAGTTACGTTCTTAATGCTAAACTTTGACTGTTGTGCACAAATAAGGAGCTAACTTTGTGAGAGACTGGTTGATTTATATAAAATCCTGTATTACAGGTCTCCCGCGGCTAGATGCCTATGATTTGGACCATCATAACAATGCTGGATACTTAATTAAGGATGAATTAAGGTGCGGTCGGGGGACCCCCGTCAGGAACAAAGTTCCTTACGCGATTCTTGCACGCACATACACACTCGTATATAATAGAACGAATCACTGCATAACGCTTTTTCCCTATATAAACCTCAGGTTGGCGTGGAAATAATTTAACAACGGAATAGATAAAAGTAATAATCACAAACATTTCCTTGATTTTTAAAATAATAATGTAACTCAAACAAAGGCGCCACTCGGTTTTACAATCCCTGGCTGGCTGGCTGGCACACCTTCCCACGTAGACCTCGTGGTAGGATATGACGTCATGGCGGTTGGCTGGCTGGCTGTCAATAGAGTGGCGGCATCCTTGGCAGGCGTTACACTTACGTGGCGATTTCTACCAGTCAACTCCTACCGCAAGCCGCGTTAAGGAACTTCGTTCATTCGTGAGTAACCGGAGGAAGTGTATGAAAGAGATGTAAGAGGTTGGTTGAGTGTGGTGCGAGTATGGTTGATGGTATGTAGAAGCAGCAAAGGGGATGAGTTGTCAGTAGAGATAGTCTATCTGAGAGGGATCAACAAGTTCTCCGTTCCCTCATAGTTTAGAGGTTTTAACTATGTAGTGACTGAAGTTTTACATTTGTATTCAGTAAGGCCGCCTCCGCCCCTCCGCGCGGGGGCCGCACTTTAGAGCGGCGCTTGGCACACGAGACAGCGCATTACGGCGCGGATCACTGGACGACTGATTGAAACACATCCGTGTGGACAGGCGGGCTCGTCGCCTATTAGAAAGAAAGAAAAATAGGTTTATTTGTCACAGAAACACGTGCATACAAAAAAAAAAAAATTGCACGGCGGCGCACCGCTAGAAGTCCATCCGCGCGACCAGGCACGCTCACCGCTTCTCTGCGCGGTACACCGCCTCAAAATCCGCTTCACCGCCTCCGACCTCCGCGGCGGTGAGCGGCGTCATGTGATAACCCTCTTAGAGGATATATGTATAGGATGTTATTTAGCTTAAATAGGTCTGAGAAAGATTAAGAAATTACGCGACTATGCAGAACTGAAAGATTGTGTTTGGCTTACTTTGCCTTTCAGCAAGGTTGTGTTTGGCATCTGTAAGTAATCTCCGCTTGTAATGTCGCGTCTTATTAGAAAACGAGATCTAACTTTAGTCCTTTGAGCCAGTTTTTGTATTTCGAACTTTATTTTCACTAATGTTCTTAGTTCTTAATACAATAATGACAACTTAGCACCGAACTAAGTTGTCAGTTTTGCTTAAAGAACTGTATTTCTATCATTGTTTGGTTCTAATAACAAAAACATGCTTCGTGCTTTAAACTTGGTCTCAAAATCTTGTTTTGTAAACAGGGGGTAACTGAGCACAAACTTAGACTCCGGAATGTTATGTAAGAAGTTTATAATGGGAAAACGAAACCCATATCAGCTTGGTATTTTTACCATAAGTACTGAACTCACTTCAAAACTACTTTATTTTCAAGCTTCAAGCAAATTGTTTTTACATTTCTCCGATGACAGATATAATGTTAATATATTGCAAACATAATTCAACTCTATGTTCGAGTGTTAAGGTTGATAATAATCTGATGTTCAAGATATTTAAACTTTTTTATTTCTACGAATTAGGTAAGAAATGTTGATACCATCAATCGTGGCCAGTTAAGCAATCAGTTTTTGTTCGTGATATGGCATTCTTTTTTAAATCTGACTTCATGAAGATAAAAAAATGACACATATTACTAAATTTAAAAAATAGACAGTCTTTTTTCTGACAGTCCTGTTCAAAACAAATTCACAGTCAAAACATTCTTTCCTATCCAACAAAATCTTTGCAATATATTGCCATCGAAGGGACAGCTCTAATAATAACAAATGGGTCGTGATTGTAAGGCATAGTTCACAAGTCATGATGTAAAATAAATGGATGCGATCACGATCATGTGTATTGAGCCTATAGCGACCCATCGGTTGACATTGCGATATTACTGTAGAGTGATAAGGGAAAAGCTTTAGCGGATATATTATTATCTACTAGCCCTTGGTTTCACGCACGTGCAGGTCGGAAATTATCCCACGGGAACCTACTTTATAGGTATGAGGAACAGGGTGTAAAGTTCACTCATATTCCGACCAGACGGGTGTCGTGTCGGTGTCGTGTCTCCTGTTAGGTGGGCAACTGCTCGACGATTGATGGCGGGACGTTGTATATGCTAGTTGCGCGGTAAACTGCTTGCGCGATGCAGGATTTTGTGTGACGTCAGTATGATGCGTAGTTCACATCTGCCGCCACAGTACTACCGGGGTAAAACGTATCAGTTGTCCAATCTTAGGTCATGGTCTATCCGTATGCCAAACTTCATCCAAATCCGTTCTGCCGATTAGGCGTGTAAAGGAAACAGAAACAGACAAGACAAACCGACGAACAGACACGTGTTACTTTCGCATTTACAATATTAGTATGGACAGTATGAGTGGATACACAGTATAAAAACAACGTCACTAACACGTCACATTAGTGTCGCCTACTATAAGTGAAAACGGGCAAAAATTACGCTGCTTAGTATTCCTTAAAGCTAGGGTTTCCTGAGACTGTGGTAGCCGTCACATAGTGTCCGCAATTTACCGCCAAATGACGTCACTGAAACGTTATCTATGAAAGTACAGTATAACTATTTTCTTAATGTTTTTTTTTGACGTAACAAACAATAAAGTACTTAGTTCTGAATTCAAATTATTATATACCGACGATAAATCTAATAATTGATCGACATGGAAATTAGCATTCGTTTGTATTCGGAAATGCGATGATTCCCGAAGGACATTAAAAAATTGTTGTACTGTAAGTTGGTGTGTTTTACTGGAGAGCGTTTTCTGACACCGTCAAGTCAAACCTTGGTGCCATGATTTTCATGAAAGCTGTCACTGTCATGTGGCGGCCATCGTTCTGCTAGGAAACCGTAGTTTTAGTGTACCTTATCCCTTGTACCACACACCAACCCATATCCGCCTTAAGCATTGACCAGAAAATGGCCACCCACATAACGTAGGGGTCAGATGGCCGTCTTGCTACCAAATTATAATGCTTCTATATAATAAAGACATTTTAGTACATCTGTGCCCTCCTTGCATAGGAGTTCATAAAATCAAGGCAGATGTCGTGTGATGGATTCTAATGTTTACAAAGCAACAAATTGTGATGTCATAATGTTGAAGCAAGTCGGGTATAAATGGTGTACTGAACGTTTTCTTGGAATACAATTCGTGTTTAGAATATGTATGTAAGGCATACTATAGTTCATATTATAGGTAGGTAGGTACAGTCAGCTTCAAAATGATCGACAAGAATTCATTCAATCGTCTACAACCTTTGTTCCATAATATTGTATCAATATGTAGCCAACATTTGTTACACACTAGCTGCTGCCCGTGGCTTCACACGCGTAGATGTCGGAAATTATCCCAAGGGAACGTGCTTCCGGTACAAAAAGTAGCCTATGATACTCCATATAATACTCGTATCAGCTATCTGCTAATGATAGACCCGTCAAAATCGGTCCAGCCGTTTCGGAGATTAGCCGGAACAAAAAGACAGACAGAAAGAAAGACAGACCAAAATTTAAAAAAAAACTATTTTGTTATAAGTACCGTATATACTTTCATAATTATGCATTTAGTAAATAGCTGTTATTTTAACATTGCAAACAGACAATTCTTTATTTATTTGGATTTATTTGTATGTAAAGATTACCAACAGATACTTCAATTTTATTTATTTGTATGGATTGGGTACTTTATTGTAGCTAAACGTTCATACAGTATTATGGAACACACATTGTAGACAATCAAATGATTTTTTCTCGACGTACAATTTTTTTTGAGGCCTATGTCTACCTAGTATTTACAGTCCATGCATATGATAAGCAGCCTACAATGTTCCCACTACTGGGACACCTATAATCCACCACGCGGGCCCAGTGCGGGTTGGTAGATGTCAAATTTCTTCGAATATTTGGTTCTAGGACATGCCGGCTTGGGCGGAGCACCGCCGTGTCCTCGTGGCGGTGATCAGCGGCGGCGATCTCTCGCGTCCGACCCTGGCTCAGGCCATGGTACGGAGCGAGCGGGAATGGGAAGCAGTCACCTCCTTCTGCGAAGCAGTAATGCTCGCGAAGGAGGAGGCGGAGCGCGTGAGGGAGAGGCGATCATTGCGCCCTCACGCCCCTAGTCGCCGCAGGAGGAGACACCACTGGGCGTCGGGAGTCGATACGGCGAGCAATGGGCAGCTCGCCGTCCGGTAAGGACCACGCCCGGGTTGACGGCGCGTTGTGTTCCACGCGCGCCTCAAAGAGATGTCAGCATAATTGATGGGGTCCGATATAGGGCCGATGTCTGCCGGGGTCGCGGATTGTTCGAAAAAGTTACCGTGGCCCTGGGGCACAGGCACGACCTACGACACGTAAGCCGGGGCCGTTACCACCGGGACACCACTGCTCTCAGTCCTTATGCATATATGGATCATATTTGGAATTTTATCGCATTGTACGAAGGAAATAGTGGCTCGACAACGTAACATTTATAAACAAAAATAAATTTAAAACATTAATAACGAATATTTCACTATTTCTATCTCCATAGATCATGTCCATAAACCGTTTAAAATAAGCTCAAACAGTACAATACAACATGATTAAACAAAACGCGAAGAATTCCACCGGCAGCCAATCGGTGAATCTTCAACAAATTGCTAACCTCTTATAAATTGCAAATTAAACTGGATTAAACAGCTGGTATGTACATTCCATTTTCCCTTACACAGGGATCAACGGGAAAACCGAGCTATCGTCTAAAACAAGGGGAATCTGCCAAATTGGAGGATGTTACAGACAAAACTCTTAACCGGTCCAAAGTAAGACTTGTAACAGTCAAAACCCGTATTAAGTTTTCTATAGTAAAAATGGTTACGGAACGCGTGAGTAATCATTTAGAAACACCACAAAAATGTAATTTTTAAACGGGCCTACACGTATCTGAAGGGTTTCCAAGTAAATAGTAATTGCTAGGAAATTCCTAATCAGTCCAAAGAACTTTTGACTTGTTACTTGAGTAAACATGGTTACGGAACACTTTAGTAATAATTGTCTAGAATCACCAAAGAAAAAAAAGTTTATAAAGGAGTCAGAAAAAAACCCTTCCCTTAGAAAAGTCCCTCTTAATGGCAAGCGATATCGCGGTAGGCCCAGACGCAATTGGCGGGATGAGCTGGACTCCTTTAACAAATAAATATTTATGTCAGCTCTGGACAGGAAGACCGTGAAAGGAGAGTAGAGAGGGTTCTTTCCAAGGTTGGGGAAACATAAGCTAGCAAAAAAAAAAAAATAAAGTTCTCCAAGTAGCCAGGAAATGTTTAAGCTTAACCGGTCAAAAATACTAATGCTTGTTTTTGTAGACAAAACATACTTTTACCCGGTTAAGAGTTTTGACTGTGACGCGGATACCTTTCAAATGCGAAGCTGAGAATAAAATTTTGTAAACATTTTCCTCTTCTTCGAATGCAATGGATCTAAGAAGGTAATGTTTTTCGTGACTTTCTACGTGGGTAGTTCGGAATATAGAAAATACATTGCAGAAGTGAGTGTCATTTGATTGTTTGATCACTTGTCACTTTTCAAAAATAAGCTGAGAAAATTTTTAGTTAGTAAAGTGTATTACAATCTTATAGATGTTTTTAATGAAAAGGACTTTTCTATTCCAACTTCTAGTATACATAGTTAAGAATAATAATTGAATAATTTGAATCTTAAATCAATTGGCTTGTGCATGATTCTATTTGACTACATAATAATGAATATTCTGGACATAATTTAATCTATTTTGACTATAATGTACTTAAACAATCTTATAATATCTTGACATCAATTTTTTTTTTTTTTTTTTTTGTATTTTGTAGTGAAATTTAGAATGACTTATGATGTAAAATGCAATTAAATGTAAAAAAAAATATACCTACAAAATTTGTACGCCGTTATTGGCAAAACATGGACGTACACAACATCTATTTCAATACCCTCCATGTCTGATTAAATCAGTTTATGTAAACGCATGTTTGACAAATAAATAAATTATCTTTACTTTATCTTATCTTATCTTTGATGGCAGTCATCTCTGCCTTGCTTTCCAATCTTTAACTGCGGGGTAATTACGTAACACACTATCAGTAGGAATGGGTTTCATTTTTGACAGTTCAACAACATTCATTGCGTTATATACGTTGTTGAGCAGACAAATTTTTCGAACATAAGAAGCAATGGATTAGTAATAGTCTTCAAAATGATTCAGATTGTGATATATAGTGTGTTACCTAATTAGGGTGCTGGTCGAATGCCGTTATTATGGAAACAATTAAAAAGCCATTGTGTTTCGCATGGATCCACGTTCCGGATACGAAGGGTTAAGCTTAATCTGCCACCTGACTAAGAACCTCACGATAACTATAGTATAATATAATTGGCTAGTAAAAGCTTTGTTGTAATTTCTAAAGGAAAAATAGACTTGGTGTGAAAATTTTATTTTGAGTGACAAATAGCAGAACGTCATAATTTAAATCAGTAATCTTCAGGAGAACATTTATATCTGGTGAGTTTTATTGCGAAATAGTTTACATTACAATATCCGCCCTCAATTAAAACTCTAAAAAAAAACATTAACATGACCTGTGCTAAATCTAAACCAACTACACATCTCTTGTGTGCAATACGCCCTAACGGTTTTGTAAACAAATCAGCAAAATTCAAATCTGACCTGACGAATTTAATATCTATAGTACCGTCAGATACCTTTTCCCGTATAAAGTGATATCTTGTATCTATATGCTTCGTTCGCTCGTGATGGACAGGATTGTGCACTAAACTATGTGCACTTTGACTGTCGTTAAACAAAGTATCAGTATCGGACTTACCGATTATTTCAGAAATGAATCGTTTTAAGTAGCATGCCTCCTTAGCCGCAGCTGTTAAAGCCATGTACTCCGCCTCAGTCGATGATAGAGCTATCGTTTGCTGCTTTTTAGCTTGCCACGTTACAGGCCCTCCAGCCAACGTAAAATAGTAGCCAGTATATGACTTCCTGTCTGTGCTACAGTTAGCCCAAACTGAATCCGTGTAACCGTTAAGGAAATCTCCAGTCTTTCTGTAAGTAAGAGCATAATCAATAGTGCCTCTTAAATATTGCAACACTCTCTTTGCCGCAAGCCAGTGTTCTTTATTGAATTTTGTGTTGAACAGACTGAGATAGCTTATCACAAAAGCTATATCAGGGCGAGTGTTTACTGCCAGGAACATAAGAGATCCAATTAGGCTTTGAAATGGATACTTGGTTTCTCCATTTTCAGTACTCAGCTTCTTAAGGCTTGATGGTGTCTCAACCGTCTTGCACATATCCATATGGAATTTTCTCAGTAAACTTGAAATAAATGTTCTTTGACTTACGTTTACTTCACCATCGTCTCTTCTATGGATATTTAAACCAAGATAATATTTTAATTCTCCCAAATCTTTAATTGAAAAAATATTCGTCAAATCATGTTTGACAACGTCAAATGTCATTTCATTTTGGTAATAGACAATAATATCATGTACGTATACTGCCATTATGACCAACTCTTTACCAAAATATTTCTTATACACACATGGTTCTGAAGGAGTTTGTTCAAAACCTAATTTCAACAGTGTTTTATTCAACATCCTGTTCCATGCCCGTGGTGCTTGTTTGAGCCCATATAAGGATTTCTGCAACAGACAAACTTGAGATGCTTGTTCTTTATTCACGAAACCTTGAGGTTGTTGTATATAAACTTCTTCTTCAAGATCTCCATTTAGAAAAGCTGTATCAACGTCCAAGTGTTTCATTTTTAGGTCCATTTCTACAGCTAAAGCGAACAATGTCCGAAGTGAAGAATGACGAATCACAGGGGCAAATGTTTCATTGTAATCAACACCTTCTATTTGTCTGAAACCTTTGACCACTAGTCTTGCCTTATACTTCAAAATATTACCGTCAGCATCCGTCTTTAATTTATAAATCAATTTACATGGATTACCCTTTTATTTCCATTGGGTCGATCAACAAGCTTCCAGGTTTTTAATTTTAACAAAGAATTATATTCATCAGTCATTGCTAAATGCCATTTATCAGCATCATCTGCATTCACAGCCTCTAGATGATTCTTCGGTTCAATTAATTCTTCAGCAGATACCTTACAGGTAAAGAAATCCGGTTGTCTACGATTCCTAGTAGGATATCTACTTATTTGCTAATCAACAGCTAGCTCTTCCGGTTCAGGACTTGTAGGCTCCTCTGATTCTGCTTAATTGTAATCATTTTCATCATCACTGCATATTGAATTATTTTCTCTATGTACTACATTCTCATCATGCTGCTGTTCATCAACCAAAATGATTGGTTCTACTTTTACAGATTCAACAGCATTACCTTGTAATTGTGAAAAATGATCTTCAAAAAAATGTCACATCTCTCGACTTCTGCACGCTTCTTGGATTTGAAGAATCTCTGAAATAATAGCCTTTGGGATCTTCTGAATATCCTACAAAGATTACTTCCTTAGTCTTCAGATCAAGTTTCTTCCGTTGACAAGCGGGAACTTGTATAAGTGCTCTACACCCAAACACACGCAAATGGCTCAAATCACCCTTATTGCCATTCCATTTTTCAAACGGTGTTTTTCTTTCAAGAGCACGATGCGGTGACCTATTCTTCAAGTACACGGCAGTCTTGAAGGCATCTTCCCAGTACGCTTTGGATAGCGAGCTTTGAGCTAGCATGGACCGAGCTTTTTCTATAATGGAACGATTTGTTCTCTCTGCTACTCCATTCGATTGAGGGTTGTACCCTACCGTTGTCTCATGCGTTACTCCTTTCGTAGATAAGAACTCTGCAAGCTCTTTATTCACATACTCCTTTCGGCAGTCAGTTCTCAAAATCTTGATTTTAGCGCAAGTTTGTCTCTCCACTAGTGCTTGGAATACACAAAACTTTTCCTTAACTTGTTCTTTTGAAGTAATCAAGTAAGGAAATATCATACGCGAAAAATCATCAATGAAAAGTAGAGTATATTTATTACCTTGGAATGATGTCTCAGACCTTGGTCCACATAAATCTGAGTGGATCAATTCTAGCTTTGAGGTCGCTTTCTTGTACGCAATCGTCTTGAAAGGTTTTCTCGCTTGCTTGCCTTCAACGCATGCAACGCAACTGGATTTATTTACTTCAGTATAATCTATACTTACATATGAGTTCTTTAGCTGGTTCATACCAATGCGACATAAATGACCTAACCGTTTGTGCCATAATTGGTACCTGCTTAACGAGTCAGAGTGCACATCATACGCCACATTTTGGAGGGAATTAGTTGTACAATCGAGAGTGTACAGTCCACCACAAGCCGAACCATGTCGAACCACCTCGCCTTCAAAAAATAAATTATTACCTTTGTAAAAACCACAACCATTCTTATCAAAAAGTACAACAAAACTTTTGTCTACAACTTTCTTGACAGAAATCAGATTACTTGTGAGTTCAGGTACATACGCTACATCTTTAATGTTGTCTACCACATTACATGCAGTGTTTATAGATATGCCACCAATACCACTACAGTGGATCTTCTCACCATTGGCAACAGTAACAGTGCTTTCATCTAATGGTTTGATGTCTCTAAACCAATCCCGTGTTGGAGTCATGTGTTTTGATGCACCAGAATCAATAAACCACTTATCTTTCTCCAAACACGAAGACACACCAAGAGCACTAAACGAAGTAGTCTGATGAATTACTGCCTTTCTTTTCCTTGTTGCATCTAGGGCAGTCAGGCCGTTTGTGTCCAGGTTTGTTACATTCATGGAATACAATTGGTTTCTTTGTCTTAAGTTTATGCACATCAGTAGATCCATTTTTTTTTTTGAAAAGCTGCAACACTTTCTGTGGATTCTATTTTTGACATTTCATTTAATAGCTTCCTTTTAACTAAATCGGTACTTAATACTACATTGCTATTCTCTAATGCCATTATTAGAGGCTCGTATCTCGAAGTGAGACCTCCTAATAAAATTGCAGCAATCGAAGTATCTTCAATCACCTTGCCGATATCTGCCAAATCTTGTGCTGTACTCAAAACAGCGTTAATGTACATTTCAATGTTTTGAAAATCATTCAGTGAGAGCCTATATAACTTTCTCTCCAAAGTCAACCTTCTGCCCATGCCTTTATCTTCATAAGCATCTTGCAATGCCTTCCAGGCTTCTAGCGCAGACTTAGCACTTATAATGTGGGTTATTGCAGAGCCATCTACTGTTAAGCATATTTTTGCTAGTGCTCTTTTATCGTTTCTAGATTTAACCTGTTCAGAGGTATTATCTCCTTTATCATACCCATCAATTGTGCTCCATAAATCTTCATGTATTAAGTAGTTCCTCATTTTGAACTTCCACGAAGAATACCCATCTTTAGTTGATAAGAGGAGCGAGGGTATAGGAGATGACGGCCATTTCATCGAAAACGAATCACCACTTTTGGACATATTTTGAAAAAAAAAACAAAAATAATAATCTTTTTACCTCAAGATATTCCACGACACAAAATATATTTGTCTACACACTATTAGTAACAAGTTTTACTTTTCTTTCCCTTAAAAGCTTCGTACTGATAACGTGTTGTAATTTCTAAAGGAAAAATAGACTTGTAGGTGTGAAAATTTTATTTTGAGTGACAAATAGCAGAACGTCATAATTTAAATCAGTAATCTTCATGAGAACATTTATATCTGGTGAGTTTTATTGCGAAATAGTTTACATTACAACAAGCTTATACCATATAAACATTAATAGCACAGTAATAAGGTTCACATAGCATAACATAACATAACATGTACTCCACAAAGGGTAAGGCAGAGGTGCATTAATAGTAGCCCCACATTTCGCCAGTTACATTTAAGCCCCATGTAATAAAGGGCGAGCCTATTGCCATGAACCGGGCATAAATCCAGACTCCGGGCTGCTACTGAGAAATTCCAGATGGAAAAACCCAATAAAACTTTGCCCTACCTGAGAATCGCACCCAGGACCACATGCTTAGCAGTAGTGCTTGCAAGTACCGCAAGTTCCCGCCTGAAGTTACACTCATCTAGTGCATATTCAATGTCATTAAAAATATATAATAAATTACCAGAAGACATAAAACAACAAAACAAAACCAGTAAATTTTTAAATAAATTAAAGTTAATTAACGCACCCACGATACAGGAGAAATTCCTAGTGTGGGGCAAAGTTTAAAAAAAAAAAAATATATATATAAAAGCAATACTTAATTAAAAAAAGCTATTACACGGTACAAGAATACAATAATAATACATAATTATTAATAACAGATATATAATAAGTAAAATAACAAAAATAAACCATATTAAATACATAATAAATACTACACTAAAATCAATGAACAAATTTAAAGGGAGTAAACAAATAAGCATTATTTAAATTGTATAATAAATAAATAATAAATGAATAGATAGATTTGCATATATAAAATTAAAAGAATAAGTAAATGAATAGAAAGATATAATACTTAATAGGATATTAAATAATTCAAACATAATATCAAGGAAAATTAATAAGGCGCTATTCCTCTCTCAACTTATTTAAAAATTTGCTGTGCCCGACAGGGTCCATAATTGTTTCTATTATATTCTATTTACCACCTGTGAGTGTACATTATGGATTGCAATAAGCGATTTGAGATTTGAACCACTAAACCATTGTATATGGTATAGATATGGCTGGTATTAACTGAGACTTGCGGTCCTAAATCCTTTTTTTGTTGTTTGTCACGCTCGCACTCATTGGGCTTACGGAGCGCCATGCCATAGTGATGTGTAGTACAAGTGGCTATCTCTAAATTGTTACTACAGATAGTTCAATTCATCTGTGCGCGCGGCGCTATGTGTGGGTAAATCTTGTATATAACACGTGTTGCTCGGACGACGACTGCCGCGTTACTGCCACCCAAATTAAAGCTGTATAATTACAAGCGCATGCACACATGGCGCCGCGTGCATAGTTGAGTTGAACTATCTAATTTTTAAATAATAGAAACGTTGGACTATAATATGGCGTTAAATTCGTTAAGAAACCGTACCAACCTACTTTATGTTGTTTAACCCTCTTATACCCGCGCGTTGGTCTGTGAGACCGACATAATATTCTTTCGTGTTTTTTTCTTTTTTCATAATTGCTAGCATTTTGAATTTCCTGCTAGCTGCCTGATTCGTTGCTACGTTTATTCCAGGGCGCAAAGTGCGCTCGTGAGAGTAGCACGTGTGGCCGTGTTTGGTGACAATTGGTCTATGGGACCGACGACGCGGGTATAGGATCCAGAGTTTATTTTCGGTGATTTTCTACTGTGTTTCGTACTGAGCTGAAATTATGACACTTCTGCCTTAAATATGTTGTATGTTTAATTTTCCTTATGAGGACCTCTCATAGATTTTTAAAATTTCTTTTATCTTTTAGAATAAAACATATATTTTTGATAATATTTTGTAAACTCTTACGAAAATCTTACTATTTCATGAAAAGAAATGAAAGACTGTTACTCAGTAAATCAATGGTTTACTAATTGGGTTTATCTTGTTCATGATATTCCAAAGTTACTGAAAACATAATTTCAACATATATTTTTTTCATAAAAAGTACTAAAATTGGGTTCTGAACTTTCGGTCTGTGACACCGTGCGCCGCTATAAGTGTCACTGAATTTGGTGCGGGTATAGGAAGGTTAAATCAACAAGAATTTGTATGTTTGAGTTTCTTTGGTGCGTAAATTCAACCGCACCTGTAACACTTCCACAACAGAAATCACCCTTACTACTACGACATTTAAAGGTGCTGCCAATGTCACATCACATCAGTATCACTATTAAACTACACTACACACACACTGTCACTATTGTACTATTAATAAATAGTCCTTTTAAAAAAACAATCCCGTGATTTTGTTATGAAGAACTGATACGAGGTTTCTTTTTCAATTATGAAAAACCCGTAAAAATAACGTAGCTTATTTTTAAACCACAAAAAAATCGGTAACAGAATTTTTCAACAAATAGAATATTTTCCTGTGGTGATAAGCCATCAAGATTATTAAAAGACAATGTCCAAAATCGCCCTGTGCAATAAAAACATCGAACATTCACGATAATTAATTGTCTATTTTGTTAAATAAGTTGAAAATACTTTTATAAGACGGACTAGCTGCATGCCAAAATGAACATTAAAAGTATTTTATGCGACTAATATCATTAATCGCCGCCATCTTCGGGTGCGTTCCGAATTGCACTGTAATCGATTTGAGCGTGCTTACACCCGTTCCGAATTAGCGTGTGCGCGATAACGATGTCCCGTGAATCGACATAGAGGACGTAATGACATGCGCCATCTTGCATTAATGCCGACCATGCCTTTTAATAATATCATCGTGAGCGCTGTCAACAATGACAGTTGTGCGTTGTACTGTTGAGTTGTTTTGAGTAATATCTTTGGTCTGATACATCTCAACCAACAAAACAGAAGTGCCAAAGCGATGAACTTCTATTTTCCAGAAAATATCTAGTCGGTCTTTCTTTCTTGTACAAGGTTTGGGGTTGACGTTGAGCGTTCACGAACGTTCCGAATTTTGACAGCTCGCAGCTGTCATAATCGTGATAATTATCTAAATCGGAACGCAAATTATTGATGTGAGCGCTGTGAGCGATTATGGCGTAATTCGGAATGCCTCCTTCGCCAAACGTTATGTCATGTCGTGTCGAATAAGATTAGGGATGCTCATCGATTGTAATCGATGTTTTGCTTATTTAACTGTTGCAAAACTTGTAATCGGAATCACATTTTGAATTTATTTCGATTATAGTGCAAATAGAAGCTACAATAAAACCATTAAATCAACATTCCATTATTATTATTGACTAAAAGTATAATGAATGGTGGGTAGGTGGGTAGGTAGTAGTTTTAAATAGGTATTATGAATAATGCTTAAGTGAACAAAACCTACATATTTCATCGTCATAATTATTCAGGGTTTTCTAAGATCGTTTAGAAAAGTGTGTGGTTTACTTCTAACTAAACGATCACTTACGAGTTTTCGACGATTAATATAAAAAAAGATACTTATCGTTACTGGATGAATTATAAATCTGTTCTTAAAAAAAAGCAATATTGCACACTAGATACAGATGTTATTATTAATATTGTTACAAGTACAGAAGAAGTATTGTTTTATTATAAGTGGGACATTGTCATACTTGTAATGGTATTAATATTATCGGATGACAAAAGTTGATGTAATACTGTTTGTAACGTATGTCCATAGTAAATCTTAGGAAATATCGTTTTTAACGTATCGTCACCGTATTCATCGTATTCATCACCCCTGTTTTTGACGTCACTAAATGGTCACTTGTCATTATTACTTAGGTATATACCTAATTATCTAGGTAGGTAGGTATTAAAAATAGCTAAATGCATTAGCATATTGTTTTTCAGTTTCTTAAAAATCCCTCGGAGTTATGAAAAACCATAATATTCGTAGTTCGATTATAACCTCAAAATCTGATACTTTTTTTGAAATTTATCTATTTTTTAGCTGGTCCGCTATAAATATAACATCATATAGGAATTTACTAATGATCGACAATACAACACATAATTTTCCAGTGCTCTTGGTTCCAGGGCGAACAATGTATGGGCGCAGAGCAATGTCCTTTGCACGCCACCCCATAAATTGGATTACAAAAGGTGATAAATTCAATATCGGACGTGTTGGCACCATCAGCAGAAAAAAAAGATGGCGTTCGATAGTAATTCCGGAAAGTTAGAATTTTTTCTTAAGATGCCTAGAAAGTTTTCGGTAATTAGATTGCTTTCGCCAAGGCCTAAAATTCTTTTATAACTGAAAATGATAGATGAAATATTTATGACTTTTTCTCGTTCGTCATCAAAAGCTTTCGGAGTCGCTAGTCGAGGTAACTGAGTAATACACTGACAATACTAAACATTACACTTTGTCATTAAATTTTGACAAATGAAAATCAGTTGTCCAGCAGATGATTTCTTCAAACATAAAGGTTTACGAATTTCGTTTAAAATCTTTCGGATTGTGATAGAAAGCAGTGTTTTACATAACCGGGGTGCTGGACCCAAGCTTCTCTCAAATTGTGGCATTCAGTGCCATAAGACCACTTACTACGTACCTAAATGACCTTTATCTAACTTATTATCTTTACTCATTCATTTATGTTTTAATTTAACTGTACTGAACTTGAACTTGACGAATTTATAATCCCATTTTATTAAACTTGACATTATTTATTTTATTTCAAACTATTTACTGAATTTCATCTTGACATGGTAAACTTGTATTGATTTGATTGAATGTGTTAATGATATACATATATTGAGTGAGTCTTTGTTATTATAACTTAAACTGCTAGCATGCCTTAGTTAAGTTAGTAAGTAAATGGATAAAGAACTATTCTATTCTATTCTCATAAAGATCTGTCAACGTGTTATAGTCATCTGAACTGAGTCAACTTCATCCATTTGACAACATTGTTTTATTTTTGTGTTTGTTACAAGGATCTTATGACTTTTGGCCAAAATCGAACTAACGCTGACATGTTGTTGTTTCAATACATTTTCACAAATGTTTACCAACAACAAACGTCTGTCAAAGTCGTCTCACAAAAAAAAAACATGTATAGTTGGTTGCCTAGACCAACATAACGCTTTCACTGTTAAAAAGTTATAAGATCTTATGTAGAACCAAGCCCCTAACTCTACAACCTTTAAAATGGTCAAAATAGTTTCGCGGCCGTCGCACAAACACTTCCATAGACATACATGGTCCATGGTGGTGGTGGTTGTGATGGTGGTGGTGGTGGTGGATTCACTGGTCTTTAATGTTGTGTCATGCAATAGTTAAATGGAACGGTCAAGCTAAGCATTTTGACCAGGATGTAAGGTTTGTACAGTTTGGCCTTGTAGAGTCCATGCGACTTTTTAATATTTATAATAGAAAGAGACAGAGAGAGAGATAGTTTTCATGGTTTGTTTCAAGGGTGCTAAAGCCGATAGTGAGGTCAAAATGAAAATCCAAGATGGCGGCTGCAGAATTTTTAAAATTTTCGCCGTTGGTGTCGTTTTCATGGTTTTTGAGTGTGCTGAAGCCGATAGTAAGCTCAAGATGAAAAACCAAAATGGAGGCTGCGAAAATTTTAAAAAAAATCGTTATTTTAAAATCTTAGCAGCCGCCTACTTCTTCTTCTACTTTCTTCTTCTACTTCCTACTTCTACTTCCTACTTCTTCATTTTGAACTTCGTGCTTGACGGGGATCCCCCGACCCCACACGTTTTTTCTTTGTTGTTTGTGTGCAAATCCTAGCCTGCATGCCAGATTTTAGCATTTTAGAAATTCGGGAAATACCCTAGAGGTTTTGATGATTGAGTGAGTCAGTATTAATAAAATTCAAAGTATAAAAGCTAGAAAAATTAAACTTATTGTTTTATAGGTATGCTAACTTTATCTTATCCTGAGAATTTGAGCTCTCTAGTGTTATCCAAGCCGAAGCTATGAGGGTTTCAAAGTACGAGAAAATCCTTCGGGAAAAGGTAGGCAGTGCCCTCTTTTATTTTGTTTTTGGCACGTTTTGGCGGGGGTACTGCCGTCCCCCAGATGAAAACGCTAAATGGTCCTTGTAGCACTAAGCACTGTAATAAGAAATACAGATAGGTTCTCAATGGTTCTTGAAAACTGTTGCCATGAAACTAAAAAGTCACATTGGAAAATGGCAGGTTTAAACCTTGACCTTTTTATTACCACACAAGAACGTCATGTTTTGGCAAAAAGTTAAATTACCTTACTTTGTGGACGCAAATTAATGTAACATTCATAAATACTTCGTATAATTTGAAGCAATTTTTTTCTGCTTAACACGGGTCTGCCAAGTACAGCAAAGTCATTGCGAAGTCTTCTCATAAGAAAACTTTGTGATCTTATCAGAGATTGACGATCTAAGATAGAGGTGCTAAGACCGGTCGTATGAACGTAATGGCACAGAATAAATAGTACAGAAGGTCGGCAGCATACATCGCGAAAACAGGCGCACGCACCGAAGGCACGCACTCTATTTTGTTTGTTTGTTTTTATTTACATTGTTACCAGAGCTAATTATCTTTTTTTGTATGCACGTGTTTCTGTGACAAATAAACCTATTTTTCTTTCTTTCTTTCACTCAAAGACGCTTTTTGTCTGTTCCTAAAGTATCTGCCATCTGCATCTGTATAGCCATCTGGTTAAATTAGCCAGCTAATTGGACGCCTATGCCGGTCATTAAACGCCGGCGTTCAGTTGGATGCCTAGGCCGATAGTTCATTGAATTAGAATCATTCAATGTTTAACAACTTGGCGTATTGAAAGTCAGACTCAGCCAAGTGATTCAAAGTAACCTAACCTATCCAAACATCACAAATTCATCAATATCCAATTTCACTAAATGATTACACAACATTCAGCCATCTGGTTAAACGTTGCGCTCAATGACTTGGCTAGTTGTCCTTCAGCTATTTAATTGGATGCCGAGCTGGCTAATTTAACCAGATGGCTGCTGCATGTACGGTTACCAAAACTGATAAGTAATCAGGGTCGTCGGATATAGTTGAAGTTTAATAAGAAACTGATGGATTTTTTAACTAAAATTTAATATTATTAATAGAAAACAAACAGTTAATTTATCAAATAAAATTTCATTCGATAACCTCCATCGGTTTCTTATCTATTTTGGTAACTGTACAAACACTATTCTAGTAAAATTCTTACGCAACCTGATTGATTCGCTAATTCCCTTTAGTGAATCTAAATAGAATTAGTAACACGTTCATAGCTATTCAGAAGATTTCTACTTTACATCTCAGCACTTTTTCCAATAATTATTGTTAGAATGACATTATTATTTTTTAATTGAGGTTATGAAATTAACCTCAATTGTCTAAAATGTAAAATATCTTTATAGTGATTTAAAATAAGAATATCGGGTTTAAGTATTCGAATCGAAGTAGTTTGTAAGTGGAATCAAAATTTTCATTTATAGGTACATACGTTTTTTGATCCATTTGCTTACGTTTTGATCAGATGCTTTTGGAACAGATTGCCGTACGGCAATCTCCGCGAATGGGCTTGAACTTGCTGTTGACTTGAAAGCATGACAGTTGAGACTATGTCATGCTCACTATTGTCTAACGTGCCTGTAAATGGTTTGAGTTTTGAGTTTGAGTTTGTATGTCATACGTGTTTATGTGTGCGTGCGTGTTTGCTCGTTGTATCGAGTCGACCTTCTGTACCATTCTCTGATAATGGTATTACCGAGGTCTAATATACCTGTTTTATTAAAGCAGGCTGAGTTTACGTACCTGTGTTTTTCTTTTACAACTTCTTTAAGATTTATTTTCTTTCTTTCAGAACTGTGTTTTGTGGTGGTATGGTTACAATAGAAAATAGTGAAAGTTTTTTATTTTTGCTCTGAATTTCATAAAATATAATAATCGGCCTATATGTACCTTAACTACCTATATCCCTCAGGAACGTACTACTACTATGTCCTAACCCAGGTTATGTCCAGTTCAATTATCAGACGTGAAAAGTTTAAAGACAGACAAGACAGGCTGAATGACAGAGTTTCTTTCGTAATATTAATAACTAGCTTCTTCTTTCACTTCGTCCGCGTGAAATTTCTTGTACCCTCGACCCACCGCGTCGCATCGCATCGCCTGCCTGCGCTATTACTTTTCGCCGAGGGTCCTTTCTGATTTTTTCTATTTTTACTCGGTTTTTCAGGGTCCTAGAGTGATATTAAGTAGCCTATAGCCTTCCTCGAGAATTGAGCTATCAAATGCCAAAATAATTACTCAAATCCGACCGGCAGTTCCAGAGATTAGCGCGTTCAAACAAACAAACAAACACAGAAACGCTTCAGCCTTATTATCAGTATTTTTATTATATTAGTATAGATAAATAATAACACACATGACGCCTTGTTTCCCCGAAGAGTTACGCAGAGATGTAAATATCAGAAACCCACATTTCGCCAGTTATGTTTAATTCCTATGTAATAGCGAGCCTATTGTCATCAACCGGGCACAAATTCCAGATTCCGGGCTACTACTGAGAAATTCCAGATAGAAGAACCCAATAACACTTTGCCCGATCTGGGAATCGAACCCAAGACCACATGCTCACCTATAGCGCTAAAATAGTAGTAGTAGTAATAGATAAATAATAATATATAATATGTAAGTATGTATGTAGGTCACGCAGTCACTTATAATGATTCTCATTCATCACAAAAGCTGACAAAAGCGAAACTACCCTAGAAAGCGACAAGTTCATGCTAGGCTATCAGCAACACAATGACCCAGTTCTGAGCACATTACAACGATAAGGCAAACCGACTGCAGTAAACCAAGCTTGTCTTTCTTTAGTAGGGACAAGATTAACATACCGCACTTACGTCTTTACTTTGCTAAGTTATTTAATACGAATGTGAACCTCATTGACCTTGTTGCCTGCCTTATTGACCTTGTTGCCTGTCTTATTGACCTTGTTGACTGCCTTATTGACCTTGTTGACTGCCTCATTGACCTTGTTGACTGCCTCATTGACCTTGTTGACTGCCTCATTGACCTTGTTGACTGCTTCACTGGTCTAGTGTTCGCATATTCTGCTGCTGAGCATGAGATCCTGGCTTCGACTCCCAGGTAGGGCAAAGTTTTATTGGGTTTTGCTATTAGGGATTTCTAAGTAGCAGCCTAGAGTCTGTATTATGAATTATACATGTGATGTTATGAGAACCTTATTATTGTGCTTTTAATGTTCATATTCGTATAAAGCAAATGTGAGTCAGCGTTTCATGTTATACTTACACACACACAACTAACTTCACACAGAAAAGTTAACTTAAAATGCGGTCTGTGAATCTTGTTCTTAGTCTCACAATTTTTCTGCCTATGTGTTACGGCGTATAAATAAAAGGTCTCGAGGCATAATCTCGGTAGGTACGTATGACCAGTAACTATGTTTCTAGCAGCACAGATGAGAGAGATGTGGTCTAAGGGAAAAATATCCACTATAGTATTAATGAGTAAACGAAAAACTACAACAAGCAGTGGTTATAAGTTCCTTTTTTACAGTGATTTAATGTTATTTAACCCTGATTTATACGATGTAAGTTTTGTAGCGGTATCTACATCGCCACATGCGAGCTACACGTCATACTGACGTCACGTAAATCCTGCATCGCGCAAGCAGAGTTTACCGCGCGACTAGCATATATACAACGTCCCGACATCAACCGTCGGGCAGTTGCCCACCAGACACAACGACCCGTCTGGTCGGAGGATCCTCCCTTTTCCATAGAGTATTAGTGAACTTTACACCCTGTTCCTTATACCTCTATAGTTTCTTGCCTGTGGCATGCATTACAATTTAAACAAATTTCTTGTTCAAATTTTAATGCATGCACCGTTTGTTTGAAGAGTGTTTAGACTTGCATGTTCTAAACACTCTTCAGACGGTGTAACTTTTAGTATTGCTTCAACTTATGGTATGCCACGAACAATTAAATTGCACCGTGTAAATCGCGTGTAATGTTGCTGGTATGTTGATACAGCGTGCCGTAAAAACGAGGCAAGTGTGAAGCATGTGTGTTCACCCCTAAGCACGTAAAACTCCCCTAAAAAGGCACCATATGGAGAAAACACATTTTTTTCGCATTTTCCACAAACTTTGGCTGCTAAGAACGCTATAAAAAGTTCGACGATATATCAGGGAGTATCGGGGCCGATCCTTAGTAAATAGGGAGTATGTTTGTTAGTAAAAGTGCTTTGATTTGTTTCCCGGTTTATTATAGTTGTTTTATAGCAAGTTTGTAATGCGAAGGAAATATACAATATTATTATCATAAGCCAATGCTTAAGATGGTAATTAAATTATATTTCTAATGGACAACAGTCCATTAGAAATATAATTTAAGTACCATTTTATCTGGCAAGCGATAGAAGCGAGATTAGAGCGTTCATTTACAATGTGGATCTTACATCATTAGTGTTCTTATTTCATTTTTTATTATTAACTTTTACCTGAAGAATAAATATTGCGGTTTGATATATTTTCATTATAAAAGCTGTCAACTTTAATCCTCCTGATTATTTGATGATTATGTATGAATTATTGTGATGATACTAGTGGGTTCATGTCATTACTGAATTTACAATTTTTATTTCAAGTATCAAATATTAATAAAAAAATATCAAATTTCCGGTCATACATATTTTACCAATACTACTCGTAGGTATACTGTAATGCCAAACTTTGCCTATTAAAAGTTCCATGAACACACTCTAGGTACCAGCAGGCCATCGTTAACATCAGATTGGATTACTGGACAATATTTCACAGATAACAAGTACTTACTCTCAGTGTCTTAGAGTCTATTTAATTTAATGTATTGTAAAAGCTCATGTCAAGTCTTCAACATGACTGGTTGAACATTCACAAAAACTGACCTCTTGGCCACGACTTCACGCTCAAGCGCCACGCGGCTTGCGACAGTGACTGCGAAGAAAACACTTGTAAGAAGTTGTTTAGAGCATGTACAACTAGTCACCGCGACGCGACTTGCGGAGCGACCGACGGAAACAAGTGACGCGCGCGCGTGAACGGCACCGAGCCCCGGCCGGCTCCGGCAGGGGTCTGCGATGACCCCTATAACTACAATATTATCATTGCGAATTATCACGAATTACGCATGTTCTGGACCGTTTTGGGTTAGCATTGAAGATTGCACAGTAATTGAACAAGAGTTTCGATAATATTGCACACTAATATTTTCATTGCATTGAAGCCTAGGGGATGTCAATGCTATTGCGGGAAAATAATAGATCGTATATTGCGCAAACTGATTGATTTACTAAATGATAAATGAAAATAATAGATCGTATATTGCGCAAACTGATTGATTTACTAAATGATAAATGATTTTATTTCTGTAAATGACATTATAACACAGGCGTGATGTTATAATGATATTCCCCGAAGGGTTAGGCAGAGGTGTACCTATAGTACACCCACATTTCGCCAGTTATGTTTAAGTCCTATATAATAGGGGGCGAGCCTATTGCCGTCATCCGGGCACAAATCCAGACTATTTCTGTAAATAGGTTTGTACAAACACTTTTACACGTCAATCATATTTTAAAACCCAGATGAGGTCGGCGTTTCCTATCTGTAACTTATTTCATTTGAGAGCAACAAATAAAATATTTATGATAGATTCATCAACTCTCTTACTGATGAGCTTTTACAGAGGCAAAAGTTCCATCCGTGGTAGTAAATACTCGTACAAGCTTATCAATTATGATGAGTAGATTAAAATAACATAAGTAACACTTAACTATTAAATTACAAATAAATATATCATAGAAAGAGAAAGAAGGACTCAAAATATGTCTATTCTTCGTAGAGTAGAGATAGAAGTGGTCATCCTACGAGAGCCAGTACAAAAAAAAATACACCAAGAGTTGGAGTATTTTGTTGGTGTTGTTCTATAACAGCGAATTTTAATACAATAACTCCAAAAAACATGAACACTACGTACAAGCATGCGTCGACCAGATAAAAAGGGTCCTCCTTTAAAATTTCTCCCTCGAATAAAATCAAGGAGTAAACCCACAAATGATTTTACTGAGATAGCAAATTACTCGCAGGAAGCGGCAAATGAACCGAGAATACGATTATTTCGCCCTGAGAGTTGCGAAAATTTATGCTAGAGATTAACGGAGGCCATCTTAGCGGTGCAAGTGGAAAAATATAGAAAAAAACATATTTAAAGAAAACATTTACGTATGGATAACCGCAAACACTTCCTTAGACACTTCCCGTGACCCAAGGGCTGGATTTTACCTTGGCCAGAGGCTAAGCATTGCCTTACAACGTGGCAATGCCGCCAGTCTCTTGGGTACATTACTAGTCGACAGCGATGCGGAGGATTTTTTTGACGCCATCTTTTAATTTGTTATTATTTGGTTAGGTAATTTTATTTTAACTGTAAATATTTAGTTATATTACTCATATCCTAGACTTACAAATTGTATTATTTATGAGAAAACCAAATAATATAAATCCACCCCAAACTCATAATTCTCATGCTTTCATCCACATTTATTTGGTATCGGCATGTATACATGTATTTTTCATCCAACTCCTCTATCACTCCTCATCTCGGTAGTCACCTATTTTTTCGCCATATCGACTTTCACACAGTCCGTACATCGCTTTTTTGGTCTTCCCTAATTTTATATAGCCATCTACATTCATACTCAATCAATCAGGGGCAAACTATTTTTCACAAAAAACTTGTAGGAAATCCTGTAACAATATGGCGATTCTATTGGAATGATGAAATAAAACCGACCGCCGTGAATGTTGATTAAAAACTGATTTATTACAATATATTTTTCACATTATTTGCAATAATGCAAAGTACAGTTAGTGCTGTACTGTGCTGTGCTGTGCACAGAGCAAATTATGTAACCTTGCAGAGCAATGTGTATTGTCTTTGGTCCCTGGCCATGGACAAAATTGTAAAACTTTAAATTTTTGGGTACGAGGCTTTTGGCTACAGTCTATGTTTGTATTTTTTTTGTAATGTGCGTTTTGTTTGTGCAGAATAAACTATTTTTCTTTCTTTTCTTTTCTTTTTTTCTGTGTGTGCAGAATGTACGGCGCGTAAGTCGGTAAAGTACTGTACGGTCCCGTACAAAACTGTTTGGCGGCTTTGTCACCTTCAAGATGATTGCTAAATGTTTAAAATAAACCAAATATAAATTAAACCGACCGCACTAATAGTTGCTCACTTGCGGTAGCGGTGACATGAGGACAAAAACTTGAAACTTTGAGTTACATCATATTAAAGGGTCTTCGCTTAGTTGGAGCCGATTTTCTTTATTAGACCTCCAATAACAGCGCACGGTTCGGTCTTCAAGGTTAAGCAAGGCTATCCGAGGTCGGTCCGTGGATGTATGACCATTCATTATACATACAATACACACATACAACAACCAATTACACAACAACATTTATTATTTATATTTTTAGGTATATATGTATGTGTATTTTTCACCCAAGTCTATCAGTCCTCATCTCGGTAGTCACCCACTTTTTTTTTTTATAAGTGAATAACTTACTACCGCGAACATGGTCGTCCGCGCCTTTTTTTATAGGTTTATATGTTTACGTTCTTTTGAATTGTTTACAATTATTGTGCTCCTACGACGTCGGACACATTAATGCTATGTTTTACTTAACTAACTTAAGTCTACGTGAGTCCATCATATACAATTTTTTTTTTGTGTTAGATCATATCCTGTTTAGGTACTTGTATACCTATTTTATTTATAAATACTTATGTTATCATTTAATATTTTTTATTAGTATTAGTAACGCCTGTTATATAGAGCGCCTGCCATCTTATCTCTTCACCACCCTTGGTTGACTAGTAAAGAATGCCTAAGGCATTAAGTCCGCCTTTGTATGCATTTGTGTGCGAGAAGTTTAAATAAATAAATAGGAAACAACCAATTGGAACCGTGCACCTAGCTTCTGACGTTTCATAAGTGCCCATGTTGGTTTATGTGACATAAAATATTTTGATTTGATTTGATACAAAAACCTCTCCGTACCTCGGAAAGCACGTTAAACCGTTGGTCCCGGCTCACACTGGTCCCGAATGATAAAAAAGTGGACATTAAGAAATTTTTGACAGAAGGTCAACGGATTCGGCTGATTTTTTTTTGTAGACAGCTGATGCAATTACAAATCACTTTTGTACATTGAGTTTTTGCCAAAAAAGCCTTATTTTCAGAGAAAAAAAATATTCAAATATTTTTTGTATGAAAGAAATCCTAATTTTGTCTTTATCTTCCAAGATTCAAACGTATTCAAAATAAAACTTAGCGCAGCTTGTAGAGGGGCTAATTGCTCACTACTTTGTCATAGACACTCTTCTGCGATTTTGTGCTCCTTTTGAGTTACAGGCACTTTAAATATTTTTTGTATGAAAAAATCCTAATTTTGTCTTTATCTTCCAAGATTCAAACGTATTCAAAATAAAACTTAGCGCAGCTTGTAGAGGGGCTAATTGCTCACTACTTTGTCATAGACACTCTTCTGCGATTTTGTGCTCCTTTTGAGTTACAGGCACTTTAAATATTTTTTGTATGAAAAAATCCTAATTTTGTCTTTATCTTCCAAGATTCAAACGTATTCAAAATAAAACTTAGCGCAGCTTGTAGAGGGGCTAATTGCTCACTACTTTGTCATAGACACTCTTCTGCGATTTTGTGCTCCTTTTGAGTTACAGGCACTTTAAATATTTTTTGTATGAAAAAATCCTAATTTTGTCTTTATCTTCCAAGATTCAAACGTATTCAAAATAAAACTTAGCGCAGCTTGTAGAGGGGCTAATTGCTCACTACTTTGTCATAGACACTCTTCTGCGATTTTGTGCTCCTTTTGAGTTACAGGCACTTTAAATATTTTTTGTATGAAAAAATCCTAATTTTGTCTTTATCTTCCAAGATTCAAACGTATTCAAAATAAAACTTAGCGCAGCTTGTAGAGGGGTTAATTGTTCATCACTTTGCCATAGACACTCAATTGCGATTTTGTGCTCCTTTTCAGTTACAGGCACTTTAAATTTTTCGTTGTCGGATGAGCTTTAATAGTTTTTTGTAGACAGCTGATAGAATTACAAGTAACTTTTAAAGATGTATTTTTTGTTAAATAAGCCGTATTTTCAGAGTTAAAAAATTAATTCAGGCGGATTAGAAATAATCTTGTTAAAGATAGACTAAGATGTAATAACATTTTTAAGTACGCCTTAATACAATACCTATATTATTATATAGGTTTGTATTTTGACGGTCCTAAGCCCGTTAAAGTACGAAGGAAAAGTTTTAATTGCAATTTATACCTTTTTATCATTCAGCGTTTCCGACGCATTCACTAGCGTTAGATGACCAAATATAGCCCAAATTGTAAGTAATCGGCTAATTAAGCAATGACTCATTACCAAAAAATGCTTATAATCTGAATATGAGTCACACAATAAATTACCTGTACCTGAACATGTCTGTACACGTTTTGAGATATCCAAGTTGTTTATTTGATATATTTAAAATAAGACTTTTTTTAATAGAAAGACATTTATAAGAGTTACTTATTAATGAAGAAAATGTTATTACATCTTAGTCTATCTTTAACAAGATTATTTCTAATCCGCCTGAATTAATTTTTTAACTCTGAAAATACGGCTTATTTAACAAAAAATACATCTTTAAAAGTTACTTGTAATTGTATCAGCTGTCTACAAAAAACTAGTAAAGCTCATCCGACAACGAAAAATTTAAAGTGCCTGTAACTGAAAAGGAGCACAAAATCGCAATTGAGTGTCTATGGCAAAGTGATGAACAATTAACCCCTCTACAAGCTGCGCTAAGTTTTATTTTGAATACGTTTGAATCTTGGAAGATAAAGACAAAATTAGGATTTTTTCATACAAAAAATATTTAAAGTGCCTATAACTCAAAAGGAGCACAAAATCGCAGAAGAGTGTCTATGACAAAGTAGTGAGCAATTAGCCCCTCTACAAGCTGCGCTAAGTTTTATTTTGAATACGTTTGAATCTTGGAAGATAAAGACAAAATTAGGATTTTTTCATACAAAAAATATTTAAAGTGCCTGTAACTCAAAAGGAGCACAAAATCGCAGAAGAGTGTCTATGACAAAGTAGTGAGCAATTAGCCCCTCTACAAGCTGCGCTAAGTTTTATTTTGAATACGTTTGAATCTTGGAAGATAAAGACAAAATTAGGATTTCTTTCATACAAAAAATATTTGAATATTTTTTTTCTCTGAAAATACGGCTTTTTTGGCAAAAACTCAATGTACAAAAGTGATTTGTAATTGCATCAGCTGTCTACAAAAAAAAAATAAGCTGAATCGGTTGACCTTTTGTCAAAAATTTCTTAATGTCCCCTTTTTTATCATTCGGGACCAGTGTGCGGCTGTCATCTGTATATCTTTGACAGTCGTTATGGGTAGTCAGAAGCACGAAAGTTTGACAACCAGTCTTGCCAAGGGGTATCGTGTTACCCAGGATTTAGATTGTGGAGGTCAGATATGCAGTCGCTTCATAATTATAAAATACTGGTATTCAGCGGCATCTGATTATACTGGAAGATGACCCCAAAATACCTTGGAAAAGGCTAGGTAGGTGATAATGACAACTCCGTTAAAAACTTCCAGAGGCGGAAATACGATTTCTCCGCATTTGTGGAGGCGAGGTTCGCTTACAACCCTAATTCATCGTAGGTATGAATTAGGGTTGTAAGCGAGTGTCCCCTTTTATTTAACGAGTAAAGGTTGGTAGTTAGAGGTGTGGACTTGTGTATAATTAATTACTCGCAGTTTTAGTGTTAAGTGAATTAGTTTTCATCAAGTACTATTTCGTTTAAGCTTTGGTCTAGGCCTAAATGGAGTGAAGACAAGGTAAAATTTTGTAGAATGTTGAGAAGAACTATGTAGAAAAATTGCCAAAGAATAAAATGGAAATTAGGGAAAGAATACCAGGGTAGTTTAGTTAGCAAGAAAATAAATTTGGGAACTTGGAGAGAGATAATTGTAGCAGTTTGGGACACAAAGGAACACATAAACCCCATTTACACGATACAAGTTTCTTACCTGAGCCATACAATAAAATTGAAGCAACAAATGACTTGCATCATCTAAACACCATTTAGACGGTGCAACTTTTATTGTTTCTTTAATTTATAATATGCCTCAGGGAATGAAATCACATCGTGTAAATCAGGCTTTATTCTGCATTAGCGAGTAAGATTAATGGCCAGCATAATAACGCGCTTATCGCTGTTCTTTAGACAGACCCTAATTACCTCAAAATGACAAGAATCAGCATAATATCAGCGTCGACTTGCATTTGTTTATTTATTGCATAATTTGTCAATTTTCTTGTTTCGCGTTTCATTACTATATTAAAACGCTTTTATTTGTAAACGTTAATCATTACTTGCTTAACTTATGATTAAAATCTGCTTAGCATAAGAATTTTGACGTTTACAATGTCAATCATTACACAAAAAATGTATCTATATACATTTTTTGTGTAATGATAACATTGCATAATCAGCCTATAATGGGGAAAATGGATCACTGTTGGAACACAGGCCTCCTCTCTGTGAAAGAGAGTGATCCGCAATCCACCACGCGGTTCCAGCTTTAAATTAAATGTCGCTAAGGCTTCCGCAAACGCGACAACGCGACTCTAGTAGAACAATTTCTATGAAAACTTCATGCAAATTGTTCTACCACGATCGCGTCGCGCCTTTCTTGGAGCGCTTTTATAAACTGAATCTGTTATAATGTAGGTATAAAAAAAAGTTTAAAGTATACTATAGCGTAATGGGACAAATCAATTACAATAGAATATTTTCATTAACCTATTTATTATATGTTTTATGGTAGATAAAAATAACCTTTGGTAACTAAGAAAAATAGGTCGTTCCCTAATATTGAAACTCGTTACAGAATCTCTTTCTTTCATTATTATCGTATTGTCTTTTATAGTTATTGAATTTGGATCCTGAAAGTACAACATAAAATTCAACAGAGTAAAAAACACATTCAACTGAAAATCAAAATCCTTATTTTATTGTTATTACCTTTAATGTAGCACGGATCCCTAAAAATACGGTTATGGACTTGTGTCTACGTACCCGAACACAAAATAAGAGTACCTAATTATATTACAAAAATGTTGGGTTTGAGAGATTTAATAATTTATAAGTTATACTATGTGATACCCACTATTATACCTACTACTTATGGTCTGTTCCAAAATACGATACCCGAATACAAAATAAGAGTACCTAATTAAATTACGAAAATGTTGAGTTTGAGAGATTTAATAATTTATAAGTTATACTATGTGATACCCACTATTATACCTACTACTTATGGTCTGTTCCAAAATACGATACCCGAATACAAAATAAGAGTACCTAATTAAATTACAAAAATGTTAGGTTTGAGAGATTTAATAATTTATAAGTTATACTATGTGATACCCACTATTATACCTACTACTTATGGTCTGTTCCAAAATACGATACCCGAACACAAAATAACAGTAACTAATTAAATTACAAAAATGTTGGATTTGAGAGATTTAATCGTTTATAAGTTATACTATGTCATACCCTCTAATTAGACCTACTACATAAGATCCGTTACAAAAGTATATAATGAAAATGTAAACAAATATATCAGAAAACGTACATAGCTGTGGATGCCAATTTATAGTGCCACTGAAAAGTTAACTGCTTTGATTTGTTTATAATATATAAATACACAAAAACCCGAAATTCTAATGTTATAATTATTGTTTGGGGATAATTTTATACCCTTCATTTTGATCGATGATTTTTCTATTACTTACAAGTTAATCGTTTTATTCAAACAATAATAAGTGTATCGTCCACAGAAATTACCATTCAGTTTGCGTACTGAAAAATAATCAGGTACCCAAATAAAATAAGTATATATTTGTACAAACACATCAAAATTGTCATTTTCACTAAATTTTCACTCCTTTTGTATGCAAAAGGAATGAAAATTAGTTCATTTGTGTTTGTATAAATAAAGTGCAAAATATAAATGAAAATTTACTCTGTGGTCTTTTGAATAAACTTTTTAGATTGCAATGATTTTCGATACGCGATGTTGGCATATGTTTTTAATAATTATCATGATGGATCAGAAGTTCATTGACCCGGTTTTTCAACTCTATCTATTTTGCGTGTTTGAAATCAAGTCGACGAAAACTTAAGAAATTCAATTGTAGGTCGAATCAGTGGGTCGAAACGTTAGGAATCAATCCTCGAAAAACCTGGTTTTGGTTTGTTTATGTTTCGTCTTGCTTAGCTGAATAACATGTAGTAGTTTTATTTTAGGCATACATACATTGATGGCCTGTGTCACGAGTTCACGACCTCTTCTCCCTAGATTCTGTAACTGTCATCGTTTAAACCTAAGTGAAGTGAGCTTCAAGTGATGCTAGGGATTGACACTATTGACAGTTCACTGCAATATCACTTCACTTACGATTTCACAATGCGATTTTTACAGGATAAATAGGCTGTTATGTTCTAGTTAATTTATCTGGGATTGACTTCATCTCCTCTACCGTTTCAATCCAGACACAGAGAATCAGCGGGGTAATTACATAACACACTAACAGTAGAATTTGCCTTCATTTCGACAGTTCAACAACATTCATTGCGTTATTTACGTTATTGAACAGACAAATTTTTCGAGGATATGAATCAATAGATTAGCAATAGACTTCAAAATGATTCAGATTGTGATAGATAGTGTGTTACGTAATTAGGGTGCTGGTATTTTGTAAATGAATATTATAACATACATTTTTAACCGACTTCAAAAAAAGGAGGAGGTTCTCAATTCGTCTGCTCAGAACTTTTTCTGAGAGAACCGATTTGGATGATTCTTTTTTTATTTGATAGGTGGTGTTGAAATTTGATCAAGGTTTGACAAGCAGTTTTTGAGTTATTATTATTACAGCATATTTTTTCCACTTAGTTTATATTGATGATGTGTTAATAATTTCCTGTCACTGTTATTTACATACCTAGTAGTGGTATACGAATTTGTGTGGGGTAGGTACCGCAACTAAAAAGTGAAAAATTAAAACTTAAAAAAAAAAACAACCGACTTCCTAAAAAACCAGTAACAAACGTGAAAAATAACTTTAATTTCGGAAGTCGGTGGCCAAAAACGAAAATACAAAACCAAAGACACCGACTTCCGAAATTTTTAGTTGTTTCACTTTTTAGTTGCGGTACCTACCCCACACAAATTCGTATACCACTACTAGGTATGTAAATAACAGTGACAGGAAATTATTAACACATCATCAATATAAACTAAGTGGAAAAAATATGCAGTATTAAGAATAACTCAAAAACTGCTGGTCAAACCTTGATCGGTTGTTTTTATTTTTTTAAAGTTTTAAAACAAAGAGACAAAGAGTTTAATAACAAGCCAAAAATAAAACGATATCCGACATACTGTCGAATGTTCATAAAAATGTCGTGTAAACAGAACATAATATTGTTTATTTTCGTTGTGAAAATATATTGTTTTGTGTTTATCGGGACTCAATACATTCGCAAATGTTATTATTTGTCTAGAGTTACAATGTTGGTTTACCGTCAAATGAACTATCCTTTGAAAATTTTCCTACCATGATTTTAACTCAAAATTAAGTCCTTTAGGTAAGTAAAATTTATTAAGAGTTGATAAACTATTCAAGACCAGATTTTTCAACGAGAATTTTCTTAAAGTTCCTTATTACCCTCATAAAATTATGAAATATAAATCATTTTAGTGATATAGACAAATAAATCAAAACAGCTTCGCCTCGTTGTTGGTCTGGTGGTTGCAAGCGCTGCTACTGAGGTCCTGGGTTTGATTCCCGGGTCGGTCAAAAATTTTCCATCTGGAATTTCTCAGTAACAGCCCGGAGTCTGGATTTGTACCCGGTTGATGGCAATAGGCTCCCCCCTTATTACATGGGACTTAAACAAAACTGGCAAAATGTGAGTGTTCCATAGCTACACCTCTGCCCAATACTTCAAGGAAATGAGGCGTGATGCTATGTTGTGTTATGTTATGTTAAATCGAAACAGCGAAATATTTAATAATAATTTTCGACGTTGCCAACTTTCTGAATACACTGTCTACCCCTACTTACCTTAATGGTTGTAAGTTAGAAAGTTGAAACTTAATTTCCTTAGGTGAGTGATTGCGTATAATGAATTTTGCCTGAAAAACGTCTGTACATTTTCATCACATACTCTTGGTACAGTTGTTACATGATATGTAGGATATCATAAAAAGACATTGAAATAAAACAAGGCAGATGTGAGTGGAAACTCAGGGCCCCTCAATGCGTTTCGAGGATGACTGAAAGTCGACTAACAAAAGGTATTTACAAGAGAGATGTGAGTGAAAACGCCAGGAGGGGACGCCTTAGGACTTATTGGTGATGTTCTTCAGAAAGGTCAGGGGTGTAGTATTCGCAACCGGCAGCGTGCGTGTATGGCCAGATGTATGAATGTAAACAAGGCAAAATGAGTGTTTAAGGATCGTAGCAAGTGGCGTTCTATGGTTTCTGCCTACCCTCATAGGAAGAAGGCCTAGGTTTATGTATGTATGAAATAAAACGTAGAAAAAAAAAACCAAACCAAGAAAACACCATAAAAATCCTTGTTTATCCAAAGCACAATGTGAAAGCAAAATCAGCGAATAATATTCCACAGCCGTATTGACCAAAACAATCTATATAAGACAGTAAGTAATACATTACAAGCGAGTAACCTTGTCTATGTGATAAATGGAGACCCTACATAGATGGATATTGTATAGAATGCCTCCAATTAATTATTGTAGTAGCTTTTATGGATAAGTTACATTTCGTCAATATAGGGTAAGAGGACAGGAGAATAGATAATTTTCATACCGGAAAAATCGAGATTTTGCAGGAACTACTTTGATCTGATACATATAATTTTTAACATGATCACGCCTATATTTCCAAGAAAAAATAGGCAAAAGTGTAACGAACAGACATTTCCTGGCAGATGCCAAGCTTGCTCTATCCTAACAAATGAGAGGTGGTCACAGTCAAACCAAGTTAAGGGGACTACATGACCTAAACACAAATTTATAATGCCTAAAAATATATGATCCACTGCAGTAACCGAAATCAGAAAAATATATGATATTCTTCTGGATATATGCTAGTTAGATAGTGTGTTGAAAAAATAATACAATTAACTTGATATGATAGAAAAAAATCACGATGATACCTCTAAAAATTTTTTTTACGTTTAAAAACCATAGTAATACCTAATGCAAACATTCAGTTTTTTATCAGATTATTCTACAAGTAACATACTAACGTAATAGTGTTTTAATTTTTTATTCCAATGAATAGAATTTTTGGAAATCCATAATTGCTTCATATTTTGCAATAAATTACCAGCGTTGTGTCATCGCGCGTCTCTTTCTTTTCTATGCAATCCGACAGTGACCGCGCTTGAGGTCTTGTAAGCCTCTTAAGCTGACTTAACGCTAGAATTCCCTAAATCAGCTCAGTATAGCAAGCACAGTTTCATCACGAGCGACCAAAGCTAGCCGCTTTCACACGAGAAAAGCGTGTGCCCCTCATAAGAAAAGCTTAGCTCGCTATTCTAGTATGAAAGCGCGCTAAGATCTTTAGTGGAGTAGATGGGCTCGCTTCGCTTGCTCGTTTTTAGTGTGGTCTTGCTTCACTTGATTGTCTTGTCGGGGGCCTGTTTGACTCAGGCATCGCTTAAATAAGCGCGCTCTGCTAATTTCGTGTCCTTTGTGGGCTCTTTCTAAACCATTTAACTCCTAATAATAAATGGTATTCAACGATCATAAGGCACTTTAATTTTATGTTCTGCTCAAACTCTTTAATTTATTATGATGGGGCCCAGAGCGAAAACGATCAAAAAACGAATTTACAATCTGAGTATTATAAATTAGTTTTTATCGCTTTCTCTCTTAACAGTTAAAGTAATTTAAACTTTATGAACCTGATTTGAAGTTGTAAAAACTTTTTGATAATGCAATTATAACCTAATAAAGGACCGTTTGGTTTGCGTGTTTAAGTAGTTAACAAAATAAAGAGTGGTGATGAAAACAGATTACGCAGTTAAAATATTGACCTGGCAACAAGACTGGTTGCAGAGCTTCAGCCGCAGTTTGTACCAACCAAAATAACCATGCAAAACAGGCATTTTGGGATGCTGTAGAACCTTCCAAATTCAAATTCAAAATCATTTATCTGCAAATATGGGTAAACAGTATGCAGATGTTTTACATTCATGTAATATTTGTATATCACAGTCTTGGTATCACCATATTTTACCTTTCGGCATGGAAAGAAAACACAAAAAAAATTAAACTATACAAAATAAAATAAATTAAGAATCGGATCAATAAAACTAGTTTAAAAATAAAGTATGAAAATAAATCCTATAGTTTATCCGGGAAATATTCAGATACACTGTAATATGCTTTATTTATCAAAAAACTTACTAGTTTTTTTTTGAACATATTAGGCGATGATGCCTCCATTAAATATTTAAGTAGGTGATTGTATACACGGGGAGCCATGCAAAAGGTTTCAGAACTGAAAGTTTATGCCAATATTATGATAAAAAAAGTTAAGGGTTATATTTTTCATAATAAACTGGTTGTGTTGTGATTGTTTTTACTTTTGTTTTATTTTCTATTTAGTTTTATGAGTGTGTTTAGTTTAGTTTGTGATAATCCTGTGCGAGTCCCAATAATACGTTTTTCTTTCTATTCGACGAAGGGGAGAGCAGAGGGTAGGAGGGAGTTAAGTTTAAATTCCCATGTAACAAAGGGTTGGCACAAAAAAATCCCGTGACCCATAATCTCCAAGGGATCTTCACAGGGTAACGCAACCCATTGCCATCTGCAACCAAACACCATATCTTAGGGCATTCAAACAGCAGTTAACATCGCCATTTGAACGTAACCCATTCATTGCACCAAATTGGGTAGCGAACGACACACTGGAACAAAGCAAATTTGGGCGCAAAACAATAAATAAAGATTACAGTGGCATTTTCCTACCAAAATGACCGTAGCTGTGTGGTTTTGGAACCAGCGGGTGAAGGATTTTAATAATTGAAGATTTCGCATTGCAGTAGCAAACAAATGACGATTGCCGGATGAGAGTAGTTGAAAAAAAGGATAGAATTCAATTTGGCAGATCAGGCACTTTTGTCATTAATTCTGCATCTTTTTTTCATTAGAAGTGAAAGAATAATATTTCTTATCGGTTTATAAATAACGGAGTTCTGAAGTAACACACTAAAAAAATTACAAATTATTTGAGAACCTCCTCCTTTTTTGAAGTCGGTTAATAAATCCGCTTACTTTGTCACCCCAACCGCATCCAAACAGTCCCTCTATTGTTATCATTACACTAGCAAGTTCGGGGGTCGTTTAGGCATTTAAGCTTAATAAGGAACGATAAATATACCGAAAAATAGCTAAGACAGTGTTTATTTGATAACCATGTGCTGGAAAAATGTTAGGAAGATACACTTTTAGGTAAGGTTTTTGTGTTTTAGAGTCGGTGTCCTACAAAATAAGGTTGCTTTTTAATTAAATTGTATTAAGTTTCATACTGAGGGTTTAGATAAAAAAAACAATAGGGTACCTGAAAAAAGTGTACCTACGTAGATTTTAAGATCTCAAGAGGCAAGCCAAAAAATACTTATTGAAAAAAATTCATTACCAAAATTATATTAACAAAGAATACTAATACAGCCAATGTCAACATATTTTATGTATGACCGGATGTTCGAGCGGCTGAGACACCACGTGTCGCTGCTGATCCGTCATCTGTTGGTCCTTCATCATGGGCGTGTACGTGCAGGTGTTTAGAAAGTAATACTCGCAAAATAACGCACTTAATTTACTTTGAAATATCGCAACGAGACTTAACTATAAACTTTTATGATTACAATGATTTTCACTGATTAAGTCTAATCAGAATAATTGTTAAACTTGCATTTAGAGCCAATGGATTTGTGTGTATAAACCGCGTGACGATCACAACACAATGTGCTCGCCCCCGCCGCCATGACACTCACGACCCCATTTGGTGTTACCCACTCTAAGTTAAAAATACCACTAAAGAAATAAATTCTAAACCACAGAGTAAAAATAATCGATTACAACTTTTAAAAAGTGTTACAATAAACCGACTAAATAATCGCGCGCCGTCACGGCCGTCCTGCATCTTCACACGTCCTCGTGTGTTTTCTTCATTATCTGTGGACAAGAACAACCACTTGTACACATACTTCCAAAGTCGGTCATTCTGATCAAAACAAAATGAACATGAATAAGGAAGAACTTATCAAAACTTCACACCAACAACAGTCGGCTTAAAGGCGCGGGCCCACCGCGGTGCACGGAGAGGCTACGCACATGTATTAAGCTTCGCTTTATAAGAAAATGTATGTGGTTGTGTCCACTGCAACCCATGGAGAGGCTACGCATGAATCAATTGACGTCATTGATATATGCGTGGATTGCTCGAATAGGCGGTTACATAGCTCAACGGTGTCGATATGGGTCTACGTTTCCACTGGAGTACACGAATATGACCCATGACTATGTACAGCTCGCTTATCGCAGAGCAGTTTTCAGTCGTGTCCGTGAATTGCAGTGGCACGTGTGTAGCCTCTCCGTGCGCCGTGCCACGCTATACATAGTCGTGGGTCTTCGTGTAGGTGCTCCAGTAGAAACGTAGACCCACGTTGTCAAACAAATTAATACACGCATCTAAAATGCGCCGCGTGCCCGTGCACAGCATGCGCCGCGGTGTTCCCGCGCTTTTATCGTCACTGAGACGGAACACACTACTTAAACCGAATGGATACTAAAACAGTGCTACACAAATGAATACGCGCCATAAAAGCTAGTCACATGAACAATGCCACACAGGCCATAGTGCAACACAGGCTTCTTTAGGTGCCACACAGACTTACTGGTGCCACACAGACTTGACTTACAAGTGCCACACAGGCTTACAGGTGCCACATTGGCTTACAGGTGCCACACAGGCTTACAGGTGCCACACAGGTTTTCAGGTGCCACACAGGCTTACAGGTGCCACACAGGCTACGGGTGCCACAAAGGCTAGTGCCACACAGGCTGATGCCACACAGGCTGATGCCACACAGGCTGATGCCACATAGGCTATTGCCACATAGGCTATTGCCACACAGGCTGGTGCCAAACAGGCTGGAGCCACGCAGCCTATTGCCACACAGGCTGATGCCACACAGGCTGATGCCGCACAGGCTAGCGCCATACAGGCTAGTGCCACACAGGCTGATGCCACACAGGCTAGTACCAAACAGGTTGGTGCCACACAGGCTGATGCCATACATGCTGATGCCACACAGGCTGATGCCACACAGGCTATTGTCACTCAGTCTGGTGCCACATAGGCTTTTGTCACCAATGGTTAATATTAGCAAAGGACTTCACAGTAAACAAGTAAATGCACAACTCACCTGCGCCGTTATCGGCACATTCTGACTCTAAAGTAATAGTAGGTGTCTCCAAACCTACATTCAACTCCAATGGAATGCACTCTGTCTTTTGTCGTATGCGGTCATGTGCATGCTTATATGTACTATTCGAGTTTAACGCTTTAAGCAAATATCTGTCACCATAAAACAGGTCGGCTACTTGATAAGGCCCTTTATATTTTGGCTCTAACTTTGTTATGTTGTGTTCATGATTTTCTAGTAGTAGATAATCACCTACCTTGAAATTATTTAGTTTAGCTCTATTTTTATCAATCCTAGCCTTCTCTATAGTAGCACTTGCTTCTATTGCCTGAGCTTCTTGCTCTGTGATCTCGTCTAGTTAAATGTCTGTCTCATCCGTATCAAGGGTCATTAACTGAAGAGGTCTAGCAACCTTCCCTATTAAAAGTTCTACCTTAGTTGTACGGTTGATGGTGCAATTGATGGCAAGTTGGACTTCAGGCAATGCTGCCTGCCATGACTTAAGGTTTCCTATTTCGACTGCGGTAAGCATGTTCTTTAAAGTGGACATAACTCGCTCTACTTGCCCGTTAGCACGACTGGAACTCGTGGCTATCAAATGTAAACTACTGTTAACATGTGTGTGTTTACTGTGTTCTATGTAATGTCAACTAATGTTGTGGGTTGTACAGAAGTCCCTGAACCAAAGAGGGATACACTCGATTGCAAAGCTTTTATAACACTGTTAGCGTCAATGTTCATAGTATGATGCAACAGAACATATTTTGTAAATGCATCGATAGAAACAAACACATACTCTTTGGTATCTCGTTTACCACTTAGTTTTCGCGTGGCATCCACATAAATAGGATGCCATGGGATCGTAACTTTTGGAATAGGATAGAGCTCGGCTTGACCTTTGCCGGAATGTGACTGTTACACCCTACATGTGATGCAATTATCTACAAACTTTCTAACGTACTTATTCATATTAGGAAACCAGTAATGACAAAAGGTTTTTTCTATGGTTTTCTCACACTCTAAGTGCATTACATTCTCATGAACATGATTAATAAGAGCCCATTGAAAAGCTCTCGGAACCACTGGCAACCACACACTCCTTTTGTTACGCTCTATCTTTCGATGCAACACACCCCTACGCATTTCATAGGTTTGAACCTTCTCATCAGTAACTTCACTAGACTGGATTTTTACAATACTGGAATTAATCTCCTCATCTCTCATCTTTTTGTTGCTCTGCTTGTAACCAGTTATCTGATATTTCTGTCAAATAGATTCGTTTCTGCTCAATAGTTTTTTTACTAGCAAACTTTGGGGTCTCTGGTAGAGGCTTTCGTGATAAGAAGTCTACATATCCCATATTTTTGCCCTTGCGTTACTCAATGTCAAATTCAAAAGGTTGAAGAAAACACAATCATTTATGGACACGAGGAGTAAAGTCTACTTTAGGTTTAGATGCCTTGACTGCATTGCAATCAGTCACTACTACGAACTTACGTCTTTGCAAGTAACGGAGAAAATATTTTATGCTGTTCACTACTGCGAGCGTCTCTAGTTCATATGAGTGATATCTTGACTCAGCGCTGGAGGTTCGTGCGACTATACGATAACATGTAATTTACCATCAATCTTTTGCATTATTATTGCACCATAACCTTCAGCGCAAGCAAGGTATGCAAGTCTATCGGCTGGTTGGGGTCAACTAATCTAATATCTCTCATTTACTAACTCTACCCGATGGAGTGCATTCTACAAAGTAATCAGCATAATCACTAAGTAAAGAGGTTGATTGTTCTCTATACATTGGGAATATCACTATCAATATCACCGAAGGTATTTACTTTAGAGCCCACATCACAAACAGACTATTTTAATTTTAAAAATAAAACATGTTTCAGCAACTGAGAATCCTAATGAAAGTCAGTCCCGTCGTCTAATCATAATAATTGCAGTAGAAATACAATAGTCAGGGACGACATACAAAAATAACTTGCAACGAATACCCTGTATCATATCTGTGGACTAAATTTAAAAGTTGCATTCAACGTCAAAAAGTCAAATCAAATCATTCATCTAAAACAGGCACACAAAAGGCAACCCCGAACGTCAAAATTCACAAGAAAACCGAAATTGCCTCCAGTTGCCTCCTCCAAAAGGCTGCCTCGCACGGAGAAGAATGGGCAAGAAACTCTACTGTAAACTAGGTTGGGTTATACCTAACCATGTAACCGTTTTGCTGTTGTTTATCAGGGTACTTACTAGTTAAACTTTCCCTGCCGGCTTAGCATGACGCTGTCTATTTCTTCAAAGAAAAAACACGGCTACTTCAGAAGACAAATGTCTAAGGTAGTGAAGACGATTTGATTTTTTAATCACCATGCTAAAGAAAGTAGAAAACGTTTTACTCGACGGCCACAAAGTATAAAAATGGAATGGAAAAATTGTCATTTTCACTTTTTGTATGGAAAACGTGAAAAACCACTACCTTCATGTTGAGTTCTAGGGGTTCAAGGGAGGGCTTAAAGGGGATCCAAATTTTCATTATTTTTGCGATAGGACACACCATTCTCGAGATATAAGCAAAATAAACGAAAAACGTGAATAAATTACTGAATTTCATAAAAAGTGCCGAGACACTTTCTACTTTGCTGCCGTCCTACTGTCTTCACGAAACGTCATTTTTGTCTATTCTTCCGTCGACAAAACGGTGCTCGTGCTAAGCCTGCTGATCAGAAAACACTCAGTACTGGAGTCAAAACAAAATGAAAATGACTCACCAAATTTGTTAGACAGTAGATCTGCTGCTGGCAAATATTCACTCACTTCCACCGTCGTCACCGGAGTCGAGTCTCCTTTTTGGACAGCGTGTGGCGATGCGATCCGGCTCGCCATAGAAGAAACAGGTTACCGGCGTCGATGCTTGCTCCGATACACTGTCTTTGGCCGATTGCGATCCACTATGTCCTGAAAACAGTTGAGGGGTTATGCAGATAAACATTCTCCTTCCTTAGGACTCATTAAACAGCCTACATAACAAATCAGCAGGAGTTTCAACACAATCGTATCAAGCGAGCAATAGATCTTTTAACCGAGGTTATTGCTGGAAAAATATTCGGAGCTAGCCATGAAGCCACCGACCCATTGACTTAACTGACTTAGCTCATCGTAATGATCAGCCTACTGCTATACCCGAAAGGTTTAGGTAATGAAATAAAGGTAAACAAAAAAAACCACGTGACTCATAGATGTTAAACCTTTTATTTCAAATGTTAATTTCATATTATTTTGAGTCCCATAATAAAAGGCTCTATTCTGAATCTAAATTTGAGGAACTATCTGTCACATTAATAATAAAGCTTTCAGTGGTATCATCAATTATTTTGTCTAATTTAAACATTTTCTGTTCTTCTTTTATTACATGAACCTCGCAACTTTTCCAATTCTCAGCAGTCACATTAGCTAAAGCCTCTGGCAAAGGAATGTTTAGGTCAGACATTTTAAAAGTATTGTTTCTCTCGGCTACAAACCCTTTAACTTGAGCCCATATTAACTCAATTGAATTGCGTTAACAGTGGTATGGTGGCAGCCGCAATACAGTGACACCATAAAACATTTTTTCTAATTCATCCACAACTTATAAGGCATCTGGTTAACCGACTAAACGTAATACCTGCTACTTCAGTTGCCATACTACGTCACAGGTGTACTCTTCAATCTAGCAACGTTATCTAATTTGTTGTATGTTCTAAAAGGTTTAGGGAACCTGTCTTTTTGGGCTCTTTACAATAGACAGATTACAAAATATTATACTATTTTATAATCTAACAAAAAAATTGTGCTCAAGCAATTACATGTAAGAAGAGTATAGTTTACGAATAAATGATAAAGTTTAACATACATTAATAAAAGAGGAAAATATCGTATAAATCGCAAATAACTTTAATTTTGTTGTGACGTATTTTTAAACAAGAAAGTGTCAACTATAAAAAACCCTTTTTACGATTTGTTTACCTTTATTTAATTACCTAAACCTTTCGGGTATAGATACTTGTTTTAGTATACACGAATCGACGGTATTGCACCAAGCTCGGGCATCACTATCTGGAGACTCGGGATTAAACTCGCGTAAGGCTTGCTTAGTGTCTTATTGACTAGGTTCTTTAATCACGCGGATTAATTCCATCATTTGGCGTTGCTGCATTTTGAATCACAATTCCCAACGGTTATTTTCACTAGCACTTGAAAAAAAATCAATACTCTGACCTATAGACTGTTCCTGCGCCTCATTCCGTCTGATCCCATTTCTGATGACGGATATTCGAGCGGCTGAGACACCACGTGTCGCTGATGATTCGTCATGGGCGTGTACGTGCACGTGTTTGGAAAATAATACTCGCAAAATAACGCACTTAATTTACTTTCAAATATCGCAACGAGAAAACTATAGACTTTAATGATTACAGTGATTATCACTGATTAAGTCTAATCACAATAATTGTTAAACTTGCATTTAGAGCCAATGGATTTGTGCGTGTGCACCGCGTAACGATCACAACACAGTGTGCGCGCCACCGCCGCCATGACACTCACGACCCCATTCGGTGTTACCCGCTCTAAGTTAAAAATACCACTAAAGAAATAAATTCTAAACCACAGAGTAAAAATAATCAATTACAACTTTTAAAAAGTGTTACAATAAATCGACTAAATAATCGCGCACCGTCATGTATATATCTTTTCAGCAACAGCAACCCTAATTGCGTAACACACTAAAAGTAGGAATGGCTTTCATTTTTACAGTTCAACACATTCATTGCGTTATTTACGTTGTTGAGCGGAAAAAATTTTCGAACATATGAAGCAATGAATTGTTAATTATTTATTTATTATGTGATTGATGATGACAAGCTGTTTGTTGTTAAAAACCGGACAAGTGCGAGTTGAACTTGCGTGAACAGGGTTCCATACGATGAATTTGTTACCCATCAAAAACATTTCATGTAGATAAACGCTTTCACTGTTAAAAAGTTATCATATCTAATGTAGAGCCAATCCCCTTACTTATAGGTTTTCCTGTTATCTGTAAGTAAAGAAATAATTTTTAAATAAATGTCTGTACTTTTTTCAAAATTTTAGGGTGTGTAATTTCGGAGATAATGGGGGGGAATGGTCGATATTCCTATATTTTCTTAAATAACTCCAAAACAGTTTATTTTAAAATTATACAAAAAGAAAATTGAGACACTCACAACAAGATTGCTATGTCAAGATTGATATGTCACACGGTACAGTTTGCACAACTTTTGTTTTAAATATTCTAGTTTGGCCCCCAAAAGTGATACAAAATTTCAATTATTTACGTTACACGTCCGTGTTTGGGTCACAGAAATTCATATAATTATGTCAATTCAACTTAATCAGTCCAGTGGATTCGGAAACAAATTGGCTGTGACAAAATGGACAGAAAGACGAGTGATCCTATAAGGGTTCTATTTTTACATTAGGACGTACGGAACCCTAAAAATATCATCATACTATGATTTCATATGGAGAACACCCAAAATCTACCTTAAGCTTCACGCACATTACCCGGCACGGATAACCGGAACGTGTGCAGAATAGTCCGGGTACAAACGAACGTGTGTAAATGACCTTATCTGGGCGTAATAATAATTTATAGTAATGTTACGCTGGCTTAATTAGTTGTGCAAATTGCTAGTTTTGGTTGTGGACTAATTGATTTTTATTGTATGGGAATTAGGGGGTTTGTTAAAGATCAACAGTAAGACAGGTTGAAGGTTAGAAGTGGAGTACTGTTGCGCTGAAGACTGTATAAATGATGATGAATTCCTTGAAGACCGGAAAACAAATAAACGGATAGAAAGAGTAGTGAAAACTTCTTACAACAAAAAAAAAATATCCAAAAAAAGTGACTACAATATGAAAATTAATTTTAGTTCCGGAAGTCACTGGCTTTGGTTTGGTTTGTTTTTTGTTTAGGTGCGATCAAAATTGCCACCTTTTTTTTAATTTGAATGACAGCCAGGTCTTAGAAGTATCCATGAGACAGATATAACAAAAGAGCACAAAAACCTAGAAACCTTCTTTCCACAGTAAAACCAAATATTATACAAGGAGCTCGTTTAGATTTCAGCCGACTTCGTACACTGAAACCAGACGGTCGCCAACAATAGGCAGAGAAGTGCCCCTCTTCTGGTTACAATGATATAGATTGTAGACTGGAATTGAAAACCTTTCACAAAAAAAAAACTGTTGACTTATGGGGACTACATGACCTAAACGCAAATTTATAGTGCCTAAAAATATATGATCCACTGCAGTATGCAAAATCAGAAAAAAAAATGATATTCTTCTGGATATAGGCTAGTTAGATAGTGTGTTGAAAACATAATACAATTAACTTGATATGATAGAAAAAAATCACGAAGATACCTCTAAAAAAATATTTTAACGATTAAAAACCATACTAATATACATTCAGATTTTTTTACAAGTTACATACTAACGTAATAGTGTTTTAATTTTTTATTCCAATGAATAGATTTTTTGTAAATCCATAATTGCTTCATATTTTGCAATAAATTACCAGCGTTGTGTCATCGCGCGTCTCTTTCTTTTCTATGCAATCCGACAGTGACCGCGCTTTAGCTCATGTAAGTCTTAAAAAAAGCGACTACAAAGTAATAAATTATTTCAGTTTCGGAAGTCGCTAGGTTATGTATGTTTTTTATTTATTGCCAAAATGTCACCGACTTTTGCAACTGAAATTATATTTCGTTTTGTAGTCGCTTTTCTTGACGTCGGTTTATTTTTCTCGTAAAATGCTTTTACTTTTTAGGGTTCTACGTACAAACGAAAAAGGGAACCCTTATAGGATCACTCGTGTGTCTGTCTGTCTGTCACAGCCAATTTACTCTTAATCTTCTAAGTAGACCCGTTAAGTTGAAATTTAGTACACATATAAATTATTGTGAATTATTGCGGTATAACGTAAATAAATAAATTTTCAATATGGGAGTCGATTTTGGGGCCAAAGAGAAAAATAAAAGTTTTGCAAACTGTACCGTGTGACATATCAAATGAAAAGACTAGTTGTGTGGGTCTCAAATATAGATTTTTATATTTTTTTAATAAACAATTTTAAAGTTATTTAAGAAAATTTATGAAAATTGATTGCACCCTCCCCTTTATCTTCAAAACTACTGACCCTAAAATATAAAAAAAAATACAGAGAATGCTTTTTTACTTTAAATATATTACAGGAAAACCTTTATGAATTATATGGTTACAAAAATAACATGGTAAATCTCTTAATATTGGGCGTAGAAACTTACACTTGCAGTTGGAATGAACGGAAGAAAATGTTTCTTTATGATAATTAGAAATCCCGTGTGTTTACAGTCTACTGTAGTAATATTTTAGTGATAGCTGTTCGTCAGGAATAATCTGTAAGAATGCATCAGTCAGTGTATGAGTGTTGTGGCTTTAAATAGTATATGCGAGCGCAGGCGGTCATTAATTCACTAACAACTTCGCAAGCAATGGGAAATTGCTGGTGAAGGCCGCGGGTGTTGACCTCAGAACGAGCTGCTTCTCACACGGATAACACTGCACATACGTCGCTTGGTCCCGCTTCACCAGGTTTGACTCTCTGTCTCTGACTGGACACTCCTTCAAGGAATGTAGCAGCAAATCTTCTCCTGCTCAATGTGCGACGTGCAAGCGGTTCAAGAGGAAATGTGACCATCCAACTGGTGATGTAAGTTGCCCAGCGCGCAGATATGCAGAGATCAATTACATCAACTCAATAGACTATGACGGCGTCTAAGAGCGCCACCGAATAGTTTATTCAGTTAGCACACTAACAGTTAGCTTATCGTCTATTTATATTTCCAGTTAGTTTGTAACTAACATGTCAAATCAACTTATTTGTGATCTAGATAGTTTCTCTGTGTCTGAATCTAAAACCTGTAATGTTGAGGACTGTAAGCACCTTCTTCTTTCTGGTGAAAAAACGTTAACCCTGCTCACACAGAATATTCGCAGCATAAATCGAAACATGAACGGATTTGAAGTGTTATTACAGAATCTCGACATAAGCTGTGATATTATCGTCCTGACAGAGTGTTGGTTGTCTAAGCAGTCAGTCACTTTACCATCACTTGACGGATATTATTCCTACAAAACTGACAGAAACATAAACCAAAACGATGGATTAGTAGTTTATATAAAAAGTAATATACGAACTATCAAAGAAGAACCTATATCCCAAGATAGTAACTGCTTAATAATTAAAATTATTCCCGATACGGTAGTCATGGCTATTTATAGGCCCCCTTCTCAAAGTATGGACGGATTTTTAGAGTCGCTTGACAGAAACTTAAAAAATATAGCATCTTTTAAAAACATAGTACTCTTGGGCGATATTAACATTAACATTGTTTCCGGGAAAACCGATACCCATGCACATAATTATCTGAATATTTGCTCATTTCATGGACTTTTACCAGCTCACTATCACCCCACGCATCAGAGTGGCTTATGCTTAGACCATATCATTCTAAAATCAAAAAATCCATCCAAAACATTGGTTACTAATTCTTCGCTTACCGATCATCAAGCTGTTTTACTAACATTACAAATATCTTCACCTAGAAATAACTGCATGCGTAGCTACACTAAAGTCAATATGTCAAACCTGGAAAATGACTTATGCGGTATTAATTTTGACCCAGTTTATAATTCAACCGATGCAAATATTACGTTAAAGTATTTCATAGATTCCCTACAATATGCAATAAGGAAAAACACATTCACTAAGACAATGCCTAGAAAGTATAGTTGTATTAAACCTTGGATTACACCCGGTCTCGTTCGTTGTATAAGACATAGAGACAAACTCCATCTTAAACTGAAACTCGCACCTGATAACGAAATACTTTCTCTGACATATAAAAGGTATCGAAACTTCTGCAATAATCTTTTGAAAAAACAAAAAAATCTGTATGATAAAAATGAATTACAGAAGGCAGGAACAAATAGTAAACTTGTATGGAAATTTATAAAAACAAACACATTTCGATCAAAAAATCCCGATCCTCCGCTTGATTTACTATCAACAGAGATAAACCCATCCGAAGCAATGAATAAAGTAAACAAATTTTTTGCTGACGTTGGTAAAAACCTGGCTGCTAAATCTTTAAATTCGAGTAATTTTTCCCGCCCTAACCCTATTACGATTTCCTCTACACTAAATTCATTTGTTTTATTAGATACCGACGTTTACGAAGTAGTAAGAATAATAAACGGGTTAAAGGATGTTTGTGCCACTGGGTGGGATGACATACCAAATAATATACTTAAACAATTTAAAAACCTACTTGCCCCTCCTCTAACACATATTTTTCAGCTATCTTTATCTAAAGGTATATTCCCTAAAATGCTTAAAAAAGCTGTGGTCACACCTGTATTCAAGTCTGGAGACAAAAACTGTGTTAATAACTACAGACCCATTTCAGTGTTAACAGGCCTTTCAAAAATTTTAGAAAAAATAATAAACAGTAGATTGATAAAATATCTGGAAGTTAACAAACTACTTTCCGATAGTCAATTTGGTTTTAGGCCCAAAAGATCAACTAGCCAAGCAGTACACAAATTGACTAACCATGTTACTACCAATCTAGATAATGGTATGCACACAATTGGGATCTTTCTAGACCTTGCCAAGGCCTTCGACACTATTTCATGTACTTTACTTTTGCACAAGCTCGAAACACTTGGGATAAGAGGAGCACAACTTCAACTATTTTCTGATTATCTTAGCGATCGTCAGCAATGTGTAAAAATTGATCAGTATACAAGTTCCGAACTCAAAAACAGTGGTTTTGGAATTCCTCAAGGCAGCATTTTGGGCCCTACATTATTTTTAATATACATAAATGAACTGTGCCGCCTGTCACTCCAAAATGGTATCATAATGTCTTATGCAGATGACACCGCTCTATTGTTCTCAGCTAAATCAAGAGTTGAGGTCTACGAACATGCTCAGAATGGTTTTAACATTGTGTGTAATTGGCTTCATAATAATCTATTAACGTTAAACACAGATAAAACAAAATACATTTTATTTACAATGAGAAATACTAACATACCGCTTACTAATCTAAACATTTACGCACATAATTGTAGCACGTACGCTGACACTGCATGTTCCTGCCCCACTTTAGCTAAAGCTGACCATTTAAAATATCTGGGTGTCACTATTGACTCCAATCTAAATTTCCGTAAACATATCGATTTACTATGTACTAGAGTGCGCAAATTAATATATGTATTTAAGTATTTACGGAATATAGCAGACTATAAATTAATTAAACAGGTTTATTTAGCTTTGTGTCAATCCGTTCTTACCTATTGCATAACTTCTTGGGGTGGTGCTGCAAAAACAATTTTGCTTCCTCTAGAGCGTACTCAAAGAGCAATTCTAAAGGTTGCTACCTTTCGGCCTTTTAGATTTCCTACACACCAGCTCTATATAGAATGTAATGTACTAACAGTAAGGCAATTATTTATACTAAGTATAATATTACACCAGCACACTGCACTTCCTTTTGATCCAGTACCATCCGACAAGAGAAGGAAGGACTTGGTTTGCATAAAGCCTCAAACTAGACATGCGTTTGCAAATAGATTTTATGTGTTTTTAGGACCTTTTCTGTATAATAGGCTCAACAAGTTACTAAGCTTCTATAGTATAAGTTATAAAAAATGTAGTAAAATGTTATCAGAGCATTTAGCGCTACTCAACTACACAGACACAGAAAAACTTCTAGAAATTTTGTCATGATGATAATTTAGTCCCTCGTAAATATTTACTTTTGTATATTTACATAGGTTTAGTTTTAGATAATAATGTACCAATATGCTTTTTCTCATAGTTGTTAATACATTTTATATCAATTTTACTTTAAATTTGAGTGTTCCAATTTAATTGAATTGTAAAGTGATGGCCTGAAACACAGGTTTGAATTAACCTAGATCGGGTAGGTCGCTACCTTACATTGTAATTCCGAACAATCATTACTTGCACCTGTTCTAAACATATATTAGCTTTAGTTTATTTTTAAGCATTATTAATTATTGTTTGACAAATCTTACTATTGACTAAGTGTACCCTTTTTGTAACGTTTTTATTCAATAAATATTCTATTCTATTCTGTATATTTTGGCTGCTGACAGCAAAACTACAAACGTATGGAAGTTTTATAAAAATGTGGTTGTTATTTTAGTATAATGTGGTATCTTACGATATCCATGCGAAATAAGTCGCGAGCAGAAGCTAGTGATAAAAAATATATATGTCGGAAATACGTTAAATTAATCGTTTGACTTTGACTAATCGGGCAGCCTGCGCCACCAGGTGGCACTGGACAGAGTCTATAACGCTGACGCTTGACCAGAGGACAGTAAAGTTTATTGTTGATGGGTAAGCAGTGAACACGTTTAGAAACTGTCGCGCGTTCCGTATAGTTGTGTCGTGTACCTACAGTGTGTGATTCGCTAGTGTGATTAATTTGATCTTAAGTTATAATTTGATTTGAACTGCAAGCAGTTTTTTTATTGCGCAATAACCAACACTACCCATAGTACGCCCACAGTAGGTAGTTAAAATATGACTGATGATAACGAGAGAGACATATCTTCTGCGTCATACATAAGAAATAATGTCAACATTAATGTTTCTGCGCCAATGATCTTGCGTCGCATCACTTCGACTAATAATAATGATAATAATAATATAATTTATTGTCAGATCAGTACAATCCATATTGTTAGTAAGGACATAAACAACTTACAAACTAGTGTTAGTACATATAGCTATGTCAATTAATAAATTAAATTCAAAAAAAGCATGTCAGAGGTGATAATAATAATAATAAAATTAATCATTCACACTACTTCTGGGCACGGTTTGAAGGCAACACTAGCGTCCTCGTCCAGTGCTTCAATATAAGCCCATCAGTCCTGGCCAAAACGGTCATCAAGAGACCGTTGGCGCTGCCACGCACCCGCCACATCAGGGATGCGATACGCTTTCGCATAATAGCATAGAAATCATCTATGCATGCCTCAGCGAACATCCCTGATGCGCTGCAGTGTCGCGGCAGCCTCAACAGTGCCCTGTACGCGTTATTGTATTGGACTCGCACGGCGCTGTAAGCTCTCTGCGTGTAGTCGACCCATAGGCTGCAAGTATAAAAGGATTGGCAGTATGCCCTAAACAGAGTACCTTTTACGTCACTTGAACACTTTGCAAACCTACGGATCAACATATTGCTCCTGACTGACAGCGCCCTACGTTCCCTCTCCATGTCAATGTTGTCGGTCTGTGTAGCAGTGACCCAGTGCCCCAGATATTTGAAGGAAGTGACCCACTCTAGAGCGGTCCCCGCGAGTGTAATAGGTGGTACAGCATAGGTCTTAGTGCCTGCCTTGAACAGCAGACACTCGCTCTTTTTTGCATTATATCTAAGACCCTGGGCTTCCGCATATCGCTCACAAACCGACAACAGTGTTCTGAGGGCGCTGATTGATGGGGCCAGCAGCACCATGTCGTCTGCGTAACTTATATTATTGACAAGGGTTCCGTCAATTGAACAACCTACCATAGTGCCGCTGAGCTCACGCATCAGCCGATCCACATACAGACAGAAGAGTTTCGATGAAGTCAGACCTCCCTGCCTGACCCCACACTCCAGCCCGTATGGATCGGATAGCGAGCCTGCCCACTTCACCATATTGGTTTGATGGCCGTACCAATATTTAAACAATTCAACCAACTCACCTGGAAGCGTTGTCTCATCGTGCAACTTCTTCCACAAAACACCATAGGACACCAGAGCAAAGGCTTTTGATAGGTCCAGGAAACATGCATACACAGGGGTTTTCCTGTCCGTATAGTACCGAACAGTGTGCTTGAGACAAAGAACAGCGTGTTCAGTTGACAGACCCGTTCTGAAGCCATGCTGTGCGTCGTGTAGCGACAGATGTTTATTTAACTGTTTGTCCAGCACACTGTCCAACACTTTTGCAATTACCGTAGCCAACGATATGGGCCTATAGTTGTTTATGTCCGAAGCGTCTCCGGTGCGATTTTTTATGATTGGCACAACCAAGGTCTTCATGTCCCTCAGTTCGTGGTATTTTCACTCGTTATGACCACTTGTACAAGTACAACATCAGTAGAGGTGCTCGCAGCATCGTCGGCGTCATTCACTAAGCGTACTGTGCCAGCTTTGCGACGCTCTCGTAAACGTCTCGGCAACTCGGTGCCAGACTTTGGTATACTTGTATATGGCCCATGGCCTCCTCTATCCAATAATAGGCGTTATTTATATTTTCGTCTGTTTCTTGCATGAGTGACATATTGAATTTCAACACTTTTTATAGGGTTTGTTTCGATTTTTACGTATAAAAATGTTACAAAATACACTTATTATTGCTTAAATCAATCTGTCTAGATAAAACTCTACACACAAACGTATGAATCACTGCACTATCACATCTGAGTAATGAGCTGCATTGAAAGGAAAGGAGCGAGAGCGCAGGTTTTTGTCAATCAACGTGGTGCCTCTTCCTCGCCAACCCACCAGTACCCGACCCAAAATCAAGGTCTGAGGAGCTGACTATATAAGTTAAATAGTGACACTGCACTTACGTCTGTAAGATTGGGAAGTATTAAGCCAAGACGATAAAGACAGTTTCGTTACGATTTACATTTCTAGACCGTTTCATTACGGTTCACATTTCTAGACCGTTTCGTTAGGGTTCACATTTCTAGACAGTTTCGTTAGGGTTCACATTTCTAGACCGTTTCGTTAGGGTTCACATTTCTAGACCATTTCGTTACGATTCACATTTCTAGACCGTTTCATTACGGTTCACATTTCTAGACCGTTTCGTTAGGGTTCACATTTCTAGACCGTTTCGTTAGGGTTCACATTTCTAGACCGTTTCGTTACGATTCACATTTCTAGACCGTTTCATTACGGTTCACATTTCTAGACCGTTTCGTTAGGGTTCACATTTCTAGACCCTTTCGTTAGGGTTCACATTTCTAGACCGTTTCGTTACGGTTCACATTTTTGTCTTGATTCACTATGACCACTTAACGATTCCTTACTTCGAAACCACGTAAATTCCTTATCTAACCACGACATCTGCTAATAACGTATTCTCTATGATACAATAAACTAAACCGTTTCTATAAGACACGATATTGACGTGGTAAGATTACGCGGGGAATAATAATTACCATACAGAATTGGGGCTCTGGTATGCTTCGCTGTGAAGACGTTTCACGTCAAAACATGGTAGATAATACTCATCGTACGGAACTCTCACCACGCGAGTTCAACTCGCGCTTGTCAACTATGACAAAAAAAAACAGACAAGTACAAAATAGATACATAGACATACATACACATACATGCATTTGTTAGTAACATTATCAACATTGATAGATAAACTTGACTAAAAACCTATTATTGAAACTAACTCAAAAACTCCTCAAACAAGGTTAATATTGGGGCCACCGCGCGGGCGTCTTCTACCAAAAGAAGCCCATAGAAGTTGTACTTTTGAAAATCTTCTACCTTTCTTATTATTTTTACAGATTGGTGAAACACGTGCAATGTAATACAACAAATAGGCGAATTTGTTTCAATGTGCGTTACAATTCATAGAACGTTTCACGAATCTGTACCCGGCTTTAAAAGTTTCCATCGACTGCGGTACTTGCACTCTGCTTTAGATTAACAAAGTTGTGACAGCTAACGGCTGGCATTGAATGGTGGATTGCTCAGTGAAGTGTCAGCGGTTAAGTGAGTCCTATTTTTAACCCCTGCCGTAAACTGGAAGATTTTCTTTAATTTGATTTTGTTTTATTCAGTAACGTCAATACGAACGATTTTAAATTTGGAAATGCTCGTTTCTTTTTTCGATTCTAAATTTGAAAATGAAAACACTGGCAAAAAAGCATAAAAGTTGCATAAAAGTTTTTGGAGCCCTCAAATGAATTCTAAGATCAAAATTAAAAAAGTATTTTTTCTCAAACTAAATGCCTACTAGTGATGGGCCGACTATGGATCTTGCCTATCTTTGACTAGTGTCTGAACAATTGGATATATTTGATTGATTTTCGTAATGCATACTGAGAACGTCGTCGTCGCGCGTCGCTTAGTTTAATTTATTGCCGTATTGTCGTCTGCACCTTGTATAGTTTTAAGACTTTGTTCATATTTATGGTATATAATTATTGTGCTTGGCGCATAAATTCAAACAAAAATGCTATAGGATAGTTGTATTTTCGATTCCAAAATCGTTCATATACGTTACGCTTACTTCGACCGTTCGTGCTAGGGCCTTAGGTCCGCAGTTATAACTTATAGTTTCAATTTAAATATTAATATAATGTGTAACTGAATTAATGCACATTATGAAAGGAGTTAAGGAGTTCAGAATCGTTTACTGAATTGATTTCTGTCAGTTTTAGTATCGGTAATTTTTTTATCCCAAAAGAAAGCAAGAAAAATAGGTTTATATGTCACAGAAACACGTGTATACAAAAAAGATAATTAGCTCTGATAATAATGTAAAATAAAAATAAACAAAATAGATCTATAATCACGAGCACAAAACAGAAATAGTCGATAGCTGCACGTCTGCATGACTGTGACAAGATGGCTTCCACTCAGCTTGATGATGTGCTATGGAGGACCCACAGCACAGCGCTGTCAGTGGTTACCCAAAAAAGACGTACGGAAACAAAGTCAGGTTTAATGATTGGTACTTTATGTATCAAAATAAAATAAAACAAACAGTAAGCAATAAGAATACAAAGCAACCACATAAACAACCAATTATATGAATATATACTATTAAATAACATGAACATTTATTAATTTATAGGCATTGCCGTGTGTTCATAAACAATGTGCCCACCCATATTAAACAAGAATATTCAGTGTTTTGCGTTTTGTCTGCTCTTACCCTTACCTCCGCAGTTCTCCAAAAATAATTAAAGCTACGAAAATTATAATCACACTTCCGCTGTACAGTCAAAACAAACCAAAATGGATGAATTACCTACCTACTATGCTAGGCCTGTATACGTGTGCGACTGTGTGCGTGCGTAGATTTGTAATGTGGCAACAATTTTGTCGCACAATCAGTATAACTAATTTAATAAATACACGATGTTTTATACATAATAGTAAAATTTCAGTGTATGTATTATGATTATAACATAATATTCTAATTGGGGTGTTTGGTGGTGTGCGTTAATTCCGGGAATAATGTGTAGGAATCAAACAACACATCGATGGCCTATTATTGTATGTAAAATAACACAACTAAAACATTACTTTCTTTAAAACCCAATTGCTGTAACCATAAATCATATGTTAGACTAACTAAGAATTGTGTAAATAGTAACAACTGAAATTTTTAATTTAACAAAAATATGTGTTCTAGAATGAACTCTTATGTCTTGTAAATTTTAACGTTCAAAAGTGCCTTTAAATGGCCTATTTGAAATAAATGATTTGAGTTTGACTTTCAGAATCCAGCTCTTTACTCATTTAATTTATGAATAATAAATTTTTGAAAACGATTTTTGGCTCTTTTGTACAGTTACATTTTCGAGATACGCCAGGATTACTTGCTTACCATCAGTATTATGGTCGTTGACTGTTTATATCATTATTTTTATTTTCTTCTATTCAGGAAACTTACAGCTAACTCATACAGTATTCTTAAACAATATGCAATTGAAGGCCATTTAGAAGTTTCCACTGATAAACGCCAGAAATAAAAAACGAGGAAAAAAAAATGGTCGGTACAAAATACCTATAACATAAATTACGAAATAAATATTACACGGTTGACTAATACAAACTAAGAATCATTTAGATGCAAACAATTACTTTTCTGCAAAGAAGATTTTCACCAACAAATGCTTAAGCCGAATCTAAAAACAATAATTACCTAAATCTAAACTATTGTATTTATCTACATACATTCACGAATTTAATAAGAGTATATTAAAAGAACGTCATTCCATCCAGCATTTTTACATCCCTCTCGTCTCTAGAGGTGGCCACTAAGTGAAGTCCAAGCGCTTTCAAGATCCAACTACATTTTATACTTTAGAAAACGTTGAAGGCACACTACGTCGAGTCTGTTCCTAATTAAATGAATTCGTGAAACCTTTGACATCCAGAGATCTACTTCCTAACCACGAAGTCCGTAGTTTCAGCCGAAGTAACGGACGTTTTCTACTCCGGATGACTTATGGACTTATGATTAGTTCATTTTTTAACCGACGAAAAAAAAAGGAGGAGGTTCTCAAGTCGACCCGTATATTTTATTTTTTTTATTTTTTATTTTTATGTATGACCACGCATAACTTTTTACCGAGTAGTCCGATTTTGATGATTCTTTTTTTAATGGAAAGAGTATACCCCAAAGTTGGTCCCATTTAAAATTGAAAAACGAAATCCACCCCTAAGGGTAGAAAAATAGGGGTTAAATGATTTTTCACCTACAGAATGTTCCCTTGTGAACCGATTCTGTTGAAACTTGGCACATATACGTAGTTCTAATGATGCTTCAACAAAAAAGAGACCTGAAGATCATCTGATGATGGAGACGGAAGACAGTCGAGAGGGCTCCTCGACAGCTTACAGCAGTTAGATCGTGTTTGGGCTTGTTTCATTCATCTTGATGAGAACTTTAAGCCTAGCTGGAGTATGACTGTCATAGAGGGTGTGATGTTGGGTACGGAAGGCAGTCGAGGGAAGTTCTAAATATTAGCAGTGAGAGCATACTCAAAACATTCCAAAGCTTATAAATTAATAAAGGTAATATTTATTACAGCTATAAACAGCAAATCCTTAACTTCTGGCATATTCCCTATAAAATGGAAAGTGGCAAAGATGGTGACTATACATAAATGGGATAACAATTTCAACATAAAAACTATAGGCCCAACTCAATTTTGAGAGGGAAGCCGATAGTATGATTCAGGTGGGATGGGCAGCATTTGGTAAACTTCATCAACTCTTCTCCTCGTCTATACCGCAGTGCCCAAAGACGACAGTCTTCAACGCGTGTGTCCTACTGGTTACGACTTACGGAGTAGAAACGTCGACACTCACGGTGAGATTGGTCCATAAGTTTAAAGTCACTCAGCGAGTTATGGAGAGAGCTATGCTTGGAGTCTCTCTGAAGGATACAATCCAAAACGACGTTATCCACCAGAGAACCAAGGTAATCGACATAGCCCAAAGACTAAGCAAGCTGAAGCTGTAATGGGCTAGTCACATCTCTCGTTGAAGTTCAAGAGTGGAGAACGCGTTTAGGCAAACGTAGTTGGGGCGCCCGCCGGCCAGGTGGACTGACGACTTGCGAAATGCGGCTGGCAGAGACTGGATGACGAGAGCCAAGGATCGGGCTCAATGGCGTTCACTAGGAGAGGCTTACGTCCAGTAGTGGACAAATATAGGCTGATGATGATGATGATGAATGGTGCAAAAATAAAAATAAAGTATTTGAACTCAATGAAGTGTTACTACGTTAAATATACAGGAACAAATAATCTTATAATTAAAGGCAAAGTAATAATAATAATAATATTAAAACAGACTATACACATAGACACAATCAGGTAGCAAAAGTCATCCATCAAAAACTAGCACTCAAATATAAAGTCATACAAGATATGAACACTCCTTATTACAAGTACGTACCACGAACAGTTCTAGAAAATATCACTCTAAGACTAAGTACCAAAGTAAAATATGTTAACTTCAAATAAAATAAACCCTCTCTATACCGAGGTGCCTAAAGAACAACGCCTTAACTTCCAAAATAATTATACACTCATCAGAATAATTGTACATGTTGTATTTATATTCTTATTGCCTACCAAAATGGATAAATGCTCACCAAATCTAAACATAGACGGTCGACATCAGGGGCACCCCGAGGTTCGGTTGGTTAGGTTCCTTTAAACCCTTTAGACAGAAATAGGAGCCCCGCGGAGCGGGGCTCCGTCGACCTGCTTATTAACCCTAACCCACGCCGGACGACGTCAGGGGCACCCCGAGGTTTGATTGGTTACAGATATAGGAGCCACGATAAGCGGGGCTCCGTCGAGCTTACTTGGCAGGTAGTAAGAAATTAAAAGACGTTTATAAATCTTTATGGCATAGAATAAAAAGGAAAATAGGTTCATTTCTACAATACTTTATGAAACACAATTTGGTGAGCATTTATCCATTCTGGCAGGTATTTCGAATTTGGTGGTAGTAAAATAGGAACTTTTCTGGTAGGCGTTTAAAAACCAGCCCCAAAAAGCGTCCAAGATGCTGGGTTTTTGTCATAAGACAGTGCACTTTGTAGTTGATATGTAGCAGAATACTGTAATATGATGTGGCGGCCGCACTGTGCTACGAATAGTTTGCGTCTAGAACACGTTCAAAAACGCTTTGATTGGCATCTAGCTGTTTCTGTTGGCATAGCTAAAAAGTCATCTTGTTATTAAAAAAAAATAGCTTGAATTTCTTCAACACTTTATTTAGAAGAACGAAGATGTTTAAACGACGCAATGTTTGTATGTAAATTTCATAAAGGAATTATCGACTAGCCTCCACTGCTCGTACTCAATATCTTGCGTGCTCCGTCCGTCATGAATTCCGCGTAGACCTGTTACTACTCTTTGTCCTCCACAGAGAAAATCGGTATAGCATATAACTGTCTATATGCTAGGTTTTGCAAAGGTTTTACTATGTAATAGCTATCTAATTGATTTACACTTTGATTCCCTTAGCTGAAATCTAAAATTTTTGACTGTTTGTCTGATTTGTTATGAAACCATTATGATGACTTTTGAATCTAGCATGTTTTTCCCCGGTATTAAGATTGCTTGAAAAGTAGTCATGTACGCAAGTTGTCAATTAACATAATTTAATTTGGGTAATGTGGTGTTTACCTTAAAGTACCTAATTAATCCACTGAACTAAGTTTTAATTTCATGTTTTTTTTAAAGACATCTGTTGTGTAAGCTATTGTTGGTAGTCCTAAATAAATAAATAAGTTCATTTATTTGAAACGGAAACTGAAAAGCGAAAAATAAAAAACTTTTTTACAAAAAATTAAACCGACGAAAAAAGAAACTGAAAAGCAAAAAATAAATCTTTCAGTCAAACTAAGCTCTTAAATTAATGTAAATTACAAATTTTGAGTCGGCGCCAAACATACAAGGCGCCATGAAAACTTATGGCAGCTTGATTGATCGTCGTTAATTGATCTGCGGTGATTGTTTAGAGCTTAGTTAGACTGAAAGATTTATTTTTTGCTTTTCAGTTTCTTTTTTCGTCGGTTTAATTTTTTGTAAAAAAGTTTTTTTGTACTAAGAATCAATGTCGATACGATTTGACAGTTGTCCCTACCAATGTGTTTTGGCCCATCTGAAACATTTAATTTGACACTTGTTTTGACGGATCAACTACTTTCGGATGGGCCCGTATCTTTGTTGACGGACTTACAGAGTAGACCCGCTGAACCATGAAATACTAAACAAAGTAACGTAGTTACATGACGAGCCGATCAACTTGCGGTCCAGTTGTTCAAGATTGATTGCTTATCCGTATTCTTGTAGCGGTAGAGAATATGAAAAACAAACATCAACAAACATTAGTCGAAACTTAACTACAGGAGGAAGTATAATAGAATCGCTTATAAAAGATCAACCATGAAGGTTAAAAACTTTTTTACAAAAAAACAACCGACTTCCAAAAAAACACTAAAAGACGTGAAAAATTACTTTAATTTCGGAAGTCGGTGTCTTTGGTTTTGTATTTTCATTTTTGGCCACCGACTTCCAAAATTAAAGTTATTTTTCACGTCTTTTACTGTTTTTTTTGGAAGTCGGTTGTTTTTTTGTAAAAAACGTTTTTATTTTACACTTTTTAGTTGCGGTACCTACCCCACACAAATTCGTATACCACTACTTGGTGTGTAAGTTACAGTGACAGGAAATGATTAACACATCATCAATATAAACTAAGTGGAAAAAATATGCAGTATTAAGGATAAAGGCTCCCACAAACAGGCACGCCGCGACAGCATGACACAAAGGCGCCCCTCGTCGCGCGGCATGCGGTGCCTTTGTGTTACGCTGTCGCGTCGCGCCTGTGTGCACGAGCCTTAACTCAAAAACTACTGGTCAGACCTTGATCAAGTTTAAATGAAGTCAAAGTAAGAATCATCCAAATCGGTTCACCCAGAAAAAAGTTCTGAGCTAAAACAAATGAAAAAAAACATATAGACTCAAACTCAAAGCATTTATTTCAAATAAACCAATTACAGGCACTTTTGAATTGTCAAAGGGTCAGTCAGTCAGAAAAATGAACCTAGTTGCCCATTCCAAAGCGTAGTAGGTACCTATGGAGAAGAACGGGCAAGAAACTCCATGGACAGTCTTTTAAATCAACATATAGTTACAAAAAACAAATTATTTACATCATTCATGTTCAAATTAAAAATGTGAGAACGATGTAGAAAGACGTGCACGTTTAAAGTATCCGTAATAAAAAAGATAAAAAAACAATTCAAAAATTAAAATTAATATAAGCCGTGGCAGCCAAGAGTTGACCAGTCCCTACTGACGGCGCCCGTTCACGAACATGACGTACGGATCAGCACCATTCAGCTCAACCATTTTGAAGGGAACTTAATGATCCAACACACACGCCACCACCAGCGAGACATTTGAATGAGCATGACATACTCTCAGCCGCCAGGGCACATTCAAGTCAATGAAAGACGAGCCTAGTAAAAATGGTGGCTTTATAGTAGGTACATAGTGCTCACACATGTGCTATGCAATTATACATTGTTAAGAGATTTAATTTATACAATGCAAAGATGTTGTAGTTTTTACAATCTTCAGCAGCTCCAACAATATTTTCGATTGCTAATCAATTAATTTATGCGCCCCTGTGGAGCAGGACCAGCGTTGAGCCAAGCATCTTTGTCAGCGATGTAATCCCCCAACTTATAATATGCTTGGCGAAGAGACGAATTGAGAACCTCCTCCTTTTTTTGAAGTCTGTTAAAAATGGGTAGGAGTTCTTCATTACTGCCATTGATTTTGATGGATGAATTCTGCAAGAAAACTATAAAAAATTAACTAATCAGAAAGTCAAAGAACCAATTAGGTACCAAAATGTTTCTCTAGTAAAACGTTTTGGTCCTGTTTGCTCAAGGCTTAGGAGTAAACAGGACCAAAATAATGACTTCCCTTTTTATGTTTTAATAAAAACATCTTTTCATTTGCAAAACAAAGCAATTCTAAGGTGCCCAGTGAATTTACTGAAGTTTTTTTATTCATTTGCATTAATTCACAAGCATTCAGAAAACTAGAGACCATTTCGAACTCAATTATAGAACTCAGAATCTTAGAAGATTCTTTATCAATTTGTAGGATTGAAGATAGAAAACATCTTTAATGTTTTCTGAATTAGGTCTTTATTACACTTTAATTGGAACTAAATAGACCTTCCTTGGATATTATTTGTTCGTTATCGAGAGATTAGTTGGGATTGAAAACTTTCTGAAAGGTAGTAAAGGTAAAGTAGGTGCAGTTCGAGGTTGCCCGTTTGCTTTCGTGAAAACGTTAGTTCACAACTGTCACCTGACTTAACCTAATGAGTGGAGTTCCTTAATCAATCCTTAGTCAGCGCTAGTACTTTACCAACTACTATCACGCCAAGCTTCATGGTCAAGCATAATTACTTGCGCGATGACACGGCGCCATAGATTGATAACATGACGATTTTTTTAAGTTTTCCGGTGGTACCCTGGCTTTGTATTACCTCATAACTTTTTATGCTTGTTGTGCTTTTTATGATGTAAACTTTCAGAATGAAAATTCAGTGTGTACCGCAACAGCCTTCTTGATCGCATCTAACCATCTGGCCTATGCTCTGCCTTGAGCGCGTTTTCCTACCACCCGGCCCAGTTAAATAAGTATTTCCAGACCATGGTCATGCTGGTCAGCCTCCTCAATCGTAACTCAACTACAAGCCGTGTGTTCGATAGGATTTCCCATGGGCATAAATTACGAACTTTCATCCCCTGTCTAACCCGTTTAGGGGATGAATTTTCAAAACTCCTTATTGCTTACCTTGGGATGCTCCACCTTCTATCTTGCCACCTGTGCCCAAAAACAATTTGACCTCTATGCTGACATCGGTAGCGCAATGGAAGTGGCGAAATTTTGGTCCAACAAAATTTTAATAACTCGTGCCAGCGACATGAAAAATAAGAAGAACAAAATCAAATTCTTCTCTTCTTGTTCTCACACACTATTGTCTACATTTCTCCTTTCGCAGGACTGCTGCAAGAAATTTCTTAAGATATAAGCAGTATCTTTGTACTCAATACTAATATGCCGTATCTGTATCTATTTTACTGTGTGCACATTAATAATAAAATAAAGAACTCTTGCGCAAAATTTCATGCCTTTAAACCCAGCGGTTTAGACTGTGAGTTGTATGTCAGTGAACAAATTTAAGGCTGCTCTCTCGAAAAAGCTTGAAAAAAGCATGCAAATGAAGCAAATTTTCGTCGGCATTTACAGAGAAATTACATCTAAAAAAAAAATGTTAGTAATCAACATGATATAATACGTAATTTGGTTTAACCATAATTTTTCTATCGGTATCACAAAATAAAATAAAAATACACCAAATCACCTCCAAATCATTGAGATGAAACCATTTTACTCCTTCG